>CM061524.1:78174517-83414517 GCA_030068015.2 Neoceratitis asiatica
ATGTTTTTATATTTTATATTTTATATTTTATATTTTATATTTTATATTTTATATTTTATTTTATATTTTATATTTTATATTTTATATTTTATATTTTATATTTTATATTTTATATTTTTATATTTTATATTTTATATTTTATATTTTATATTTTATATTTTATATTTTATATTTTATATTTTATATTTTATATTTTATATTTTATATTTTATATTTTATATTTTATATTTTATATTTTATATTTTATATTTTATATTTTATATTTTTATATTTTATATTTTATATTTTATATTTTATATTTTATATTTTATATTTTATATTTTATATTTTATATTTTATATATTTTATATTTTATATTTTATATTTTATATTTTATATTTTATATTTTTATATTTTATATTTTATATTTTATATTTTATATTTTATATTTTATATTTTATATTTTATATTTTATATTTTATATTTTATATTTATATTTTATATTTTATATTTTATATTTTATATTTTATATTTTATATTTTATATTTTATATTTTATATTTTATATTTTATATTTTATATTTTATATTTTTATATTTTATATTTTATATTTTATATTTTATATTTTATATTTTATATTTTATATTTATATTTTTATATTTTATATTTTATATTTTATATATATTTATATTTTATATTTTATATTTTATATTTAAATTTTATATTTTATAGTTTATATTTTATATTTTATATTTTAATTTTTTATTTTATATTTTATATTTTATATTTTATATTTTATATTTTATATTTTATATTTAATTTTTATATTTTATATTTTATATTTTATATTTTATATTTTATATTTTATATTTTATATTTTATATTTTATATTTTATATTTTATATTTTATATTTTATATTTTATATTTTATATTTTATATTTTATATTTTATATTTATATTTTATATTTTATATTTTATATTTTATATTTTATATTTTATATTTTATATTTTATATTTTATATTTTATATTTTATATTTTATATTTTATATTTTATATTTTATATTTTTATATTTTATATTTTATATTTTATATTTTATATTTTATATTTTATATATTTTATATTTTATATTTTATATTTTATATTTTATATTTTATATTTTATATTTTATATTTTATATTTTATATTTTATATTTTATATTTTATATTTTATATTTTATATTTTATATTTTATATTTTATATTTTATATTTTATATTTTATATTTTATATTTTATATTTTATATTTTTATATATTTTATATTTTATATTTTATATTTTATATTTTATATTTTATATTTTATATTTTATATTTTATATTTTATATTTTATATTTTATATTTTATATTTTATATTTTATATTTTATATTTTATATTTTATATTTTATATTTTATATTTTATATTTTATATTTTATATTTTATATTTTATATTTTATATTTTATATTTTATATTTTATATTTTATATTTTATATTTTATATTTTATATTTTATATTTTATATTTTATATTTTATATTTTATATTTTATATTTTATATTTTATATTTTATATTTTATATTTTATATTTTATATTTTATATTTTATATTTTATATTTTATATTTTATATTTTATATTTTATATTTTATATTTTATATTTTATATTTTTATATTTTATATTTTATATTTTATATTTTATATTTTATATTTTATATTTTATATTTTATATTTTATATTTTATATTTTATATTTTATATTTTATATTTTATATTTTATATTTTATATTTTATATTTTATATTTTATATTTTATATTTTTATATTTTATATTTTATATTTTATATTTTATATTTTATATTTTATATTTTATATTTTATATTTTATATTTTATATTTTATATTTTATATTTTATATTTTATATTTTATATTTTATATTTTATATTTTATATTTTATATTTTATATTTTATATTTTATATTTTATATTTTATATTTTATATTTTATATTTTATATTTTATATTTTATATTTTATATTTTATATTTTATATTTTATATTTTATATTTTATATTTTATATTTTATATTTTATATTTTATATTTTATATTTTATATTTTATATTTTATATTTTATATTTTATATTTTATATTTTATATTTATATTTTATATTTTATATTTTATATTTTATATTTTATATTTTATATTTTATATTTTATATTTTATATTTTATATTTTATATTTTATATTTTATATTTTATATTTTATATTTTATATTTTATATTTTATATTTTATATTTATATTTTATATTTTATATTTTATATTTTATATTTTATATTTTATATTTTATATTTTATATTTTATATTTTATATTTTATATTTTATATTTTATATTTTATATTTTATATTTTATATTTTATATTTTATATTTTATATTTTATATTTTATATTTTATATTTTATATTTTATATTTTATATTTTATATTTTATATTTTATATTTTATATTTTATATTTTATATTTTATGTATTTATATTTTATATTTTATATTTTATATTTTATATTTTATATTTTATATTTTATATTTTATATTTTATATTTTATATTTTATATTTTATATTTTATATTTTATATTTTATATTTTATATTTTATATTTTATATTTTATATTTTATATTTTATATTTTATATTTTATATTTTTATATTTTATATTTTATATTTTATATTTTATATTTTATATTTTATATTTTATATTTTATATTTTATATTTTATATTTTATATTTTATATTTTATATTTTATATTTTATATTTTATATTTTATATTTTATATTTTATATTTTATATTTTATATTTTATATTTTATATTTTATATTTTATATTTTATATTTTATATTTTATATTTTATATTTTATATTTTATATTTTATATTTTATATTTTATATTTTATATTTTATATTTTATATTTTATATTTTATATTTTATATTTTATATTTTATATTTTATATTTTATATTTTATATTTTATATTTTATATTTTATATTTTATATTTTATATTTTATATTTTATATTTTATATTTTATATTTTATATTTTATATTTTATATTTTATATTTTATATTTTATATTTTATATTTTATATTTTATATTTTATATTTTATATTTTATATTTTATATTTTATATTTTATATTTTATATTTTATATTTTATATTTTATATTTTATATTTTATATTTTATATTTTATATTTTTATATTTTATATTTTATATTTTATATTTTATATTTTATATTTTATATTTTATATTTTATATTTTATATTTTATATTTTATATTTTATATTTTATATTTTATATTTTATATTTTATATTTTATATTTTATATTTTATATTTTATATTTTATATTTTATATTTTATATTTTATATTTTATATTTTATATTTTATATTTTATATTTTATATTTTATATTTTATATTTTTATATTTTATATTTTATATTTTATATTTTATATTTTATATTTTATATTTTATATTTTATATTTTATATTTTATATTTTATATTTTATATTTTATATTTTATATTTTATATTTTATATTTTATATTTTATATTTTATATTTATATTTTATATTTTATATTTTATATTTTATATTTTATATTTTATATTTTATATTTTATATTTTATATTTTTATATTTTATATTTTATATTTTATATTTTATATTTTATATTTTATATTTTATATTTTATATTTTATATTTTTATATTTTATATTTTATATTTTATATTTTATATTTTATATTTTATATTTTATATTTTATATTTTATATTTTATATTTTTATATTTTATATTTTATATTTTATATTTTATATTTTATATTTTATATTTTATATTTTATATTTTTATATTTTATATTTTATATTTTATATTTTATATTTTATATTTTATATTTTATATTTTATATTTTATATTTTATATTTTATATTTTATATTTTATATTTTATATATTTTATATTTTATATTTTATATTTTATATTTTATATTTTATATTTTATATTTTATATTTTATATTTTATATTTTATATTTTATATTTTATATTTTATATTTTATATTTTATATTTTATATTTTATATTTTATATTTTATATTTATATTTTATATTTTATATTTTATATTTTATATTTTATATTTTATATTTTATATTTTATATTTTATATTTTATATTTTATATTTTATATTTTATATTTTATATTTTATATTTTATATTTTATATTTTATATTTTATATTTTATATTTTATATTTTATATTTTATATTTTATATTTTATATTTTTATATTTTATATTTTATATTTTATATTTTATATTTTATATTTTATATTTTATATTTTATATTTTATATTTTATATTTTATATTTTATATTTTATATTTTATATTTATATTTTATATTTTATATTTTATATTTTATATTTTATATTTTATATTTTATATTTTATATTTTATATTTTATATTTTATATTTTATATTTTATATTTTATATTTTATATTTTATATTTTATATTTTATATTTTATATTTTATATTTTATATTTTATATTTTATATTTTATATTTTATATTTTATATTTTATATTTTATATTTTATATTTTATATTTTATATTTTATATTTTATATTTTATATTTTATATTTTATATTTTATATTTTATATTTTATATTTTATATTTTATATTTTATATTTTATATTTTATATTTTATATTTTATATTTTATATTTTATATTTAAATTTTTATATTTTATATTTTATATTTTATATTTTATATTTTATATTTTATATTTTTATATTTTATATTTTATATTTTATATTTTATATTTTATATTTTATATTTTATATTTTATATTTTATATTTTTATATTTTATATTTTATATTTTATATTTTATATTTTATATTTTATATTTTATATTTTATATTTTATATTTTATATTTTATATTTTATATTTTATATTTTATATTTTATATTTTATATTTTATATTTTATATTTTATATTTTATATTTTATATTTTATATTTTATATTTTATATTTTATATTTTATATTTTTATATTTTATATTTTATATTTTATATTTTATATTTTATATTTTATATTTTATATTTTATATTTTATATTTTATATTTTATATTTTATATTTTATATTTTATATTTTATATTTTATATTTTTATATATTTTATATTTTATATTTTATATTTTATATTTTATATTTTATATTTTATATTTTATATTTTATATTTTATATTTTATATTTTATATTTTATATTTATATTTTATATTTTATATTTTATATTTTATATTTTATATTTTATATTTTATATTTTATATTTTATATTTTATATTTTATATTTTATATTTTATATTTTATATTTTATATTTTATATTTTATATTTTATATTTTATATTTTATATTTTATATATTTTATATTTTATATTTTATATTTTATATTTTATATTTTATATTTTATATTTTATATTTTATATTTTTATATTTTATTTTATATTTTATATTTTATATTTTATATTTTGTATTTGATATTTTATATTTTATATTTTATATTTTATATTTTGTATATTATATTTTATATTTTTTTTTATATTTTATATTTTATATTTTATATTTTATATTTTATATTTTATATTTTATATTTTATATTTTATATTTTATATTTTATATTTTATATTTTATATTTTATATTTTATATTTTATATTTTATATTTTATATTTTATATTTTATATTTTATATTTTATATTTTATATTTTATATTTTATATTTTATATTTTTATATTTTATATTTTATATTTTATATTTTATATTTTATATTTTATATTTTATATTTTATATTTTATATTTTATATTTTATATTTTATATTTTTATATTTTATATTTTATATTTTATATTTTATATTTTATATTTTATATTTTATATTTTTATATTTTATATTTTATATTTTATATTTTATATTTTATATTTTATATTTTATATTTTATATTTTATATTTTATATTTTATATTTTATATTTTATATTTTATATTTTTATATTTTATATTTTATATTTTATATTTTATATTTTATATTTTATATTTTATATTTTATATTTTATATTTTATATTTTATATTTTATATTTTATATTTTTATATTTTATATTTTATATTTTATATTTTATATTTTATATTTTATATTTTTATATTTTATATTTTATATTTTATATTTTATATTTTATATTTTATATTTTATATTTTATATTTTATATTTTATATTTTATATTTATATTTTATATTTTATATTTTATATTTTATATTTTATATTTTATATTTTATATTTTATATTTTATATTTTATATTTTATATTTTATATTTTATATTTTATATTTTATATTTTTATATTTTATATTTTATATTTTATATTTTATATTTTATATTTTATATTTTATATTTTATATTTTATATTTTATATTTTATATTTTATATTTTATATTTTATATTTTATATTTTATATTTTATATTTTATATTTTATATTTTATATTTTATATTTTATATTTTATATTTTATATTTTATATTTTATATTTTATATTTTATATTTTATATTTTATATTTTATATTTTATATTTTATATTTTATATTTTATATTTTATATTTTATATTTTATATTTTATATTTTATATTTTATATTTTATATTTTATATTTTATATTTTATATTTTTTATATTATATTTTATATTTTATATTTATATTTTATATTTTATATTTTATATTTTATATTTTATATTTTATATTTTATATTTTATATTTTATATTTATAAATTATATTTAATAATTTATATTTTATATTTTATATTTCATATTTTATATTTTATATTTTATATTTTATATTTTATATTTTATATTTTATATTTTATATTTTATATTTTATATTTTATATTTTATATTTTATATTTTATATTTTATATTTTATATTTTATATTTTATATTTTATATTTTATATTTTATATTTTATATTTTATATTTTATATTTTATATTTTATATTTTATATTTTATATTTATATTTTATATTTATATTTTTTATTTTATATTTTATATTTTATATTTTATATTTTATATTTTATATTTTAATTTTATATTTTATATATTATATTTTATATTTTATATTTTATGTTTTATATCTTATATTTTATATTTTATATTTTATATTTTATACATTATATTGAATATTTAATATTTATATTTTATATTTTATATTTTATATTTTATATTTTATATTTTATATTTTATATTTTATATTTTATATTTTATATTTTATATTTTATTTTTTATATTTTATATTTTATATTTTATATTTTATATTTATATTTTATTTTATATTTTATATTTTATATTTTATATTTTATATTTTTATATTTTATATTTTATATTTTATATTTTATATTTTATATTTTATATTTTATATTTTATATTTTATATTTTATATTTTATATTTTATATTTTATATTTTATATTTTATATTTTATATTTTATATTTTATATTTTATATTTTATATTTTATATTTTATATTTTATATTTTATATTTTATATTTTATATTTTATATTTTATATTTTATATTTTATATTTTATATTTTATATTTTATATTTTATATTTTATATTTTATATTTTATATTTTATATTTTATATTTTATATTTTATATTTTATATTTTATATTTTATATTTTATATTTTATATTTTATATTTTATATTTTATATTTTATATTTTATATTTTATATTTTATATTTTATATTTTATATTTTATATTTTATATTTTATATTTTATATTTTATATTTTATATTTTATATTTTATATTTTATATTTATATTTTTTATATTTATATTTTATATTTTATATTTTATATTTTATATTTTATATTTTATATTTTATATTTTATATTTTATATTTTATATTTTATATTTTTATATTTTATATTTTATATTTTATATTTTATATTTTATATTTTATATTTTATATTTTATATTTTATATTTTATATATTTATATTTTATATTTTATATTTTATATTTTATATTTTATATTTTTTTTTATATTTTATATTTTATATTTTATATTTTATATTTTATATTTTTTTTTTTTTTATATTTTTTATTTTATATTTTATATTTTATATTTTATATTTTATATTTTATATTTTATATTTTATATTTTATATTTTATATTTTACATTTTAATTTTATATTTTATATTTTATATTTTATATTTTATATTTTATATTTTATATATTTTATATTTTATATTTTATATTTTATATTTTATATTTTATATTTTATATTTTATATTTTATATTTTATATTTTATATTTTATATTTTATATTTTATATTTTATATTTTATATTTTATATTTTATATTTTATATTTTATATTTTATATTTTATATTTTATATTTTATATTTTATATTTTATATTTTTATATTTTATATTTTATATTTTATATTTTATATTTTATATTTTATATTTTATATTTTATATTTTATATTTTATATTTTATATTTTATATTTTATATTTTATATTTTATATTTTATATTTTATATTTTATATTTTATATTTTATATTTTATATTTTATATTTTATATTTTATATTTTATATTTTATATTTTATATTTTATATTTTATATTTTATATTTTATATTTTATATTTTATATTTTATATTTTATATTTTATATTTTATATTTTATATTTTATATTTTATATTTTATATTTTATATTTTATATTTTATATTTTATATTTTATATTTTATATTTTATATTTTATATTTTATATTTTTATATTTTATATTTTATATTTTATATTTTATATTTTATATTTTATATTTTATATTTTATATTTTATATTTTATATTTTATATTTTATATTTTATATTTTATATTTTATATTTTATATTTTATATTTTATATTTTATATTTTATATTTTATATTTTATATTTTATATTTTATATTTTATATTTTTATATTTTATATTTTATATTTTATATTTTATATTTTATATTTTATATTTTATATTTTATATTTTATATTTTATATTTTATATTTTATATTTTATATTTTATATTTTATATTTTATATTTTATATTTTATATTTTATATTTTATATTTATTTATATTTTATATTTTATATTTTATATTTTATTTTTTATATTTTATATTTTATATTTTATATTTTATATTTTATATTTTATATTTTATATTTTATATTTTTATATTTTATTTTTTATATATTATATTTTTTATTTTATATTTTACATTTTATATTTTATATTTTATATTTTATATTTTATATTTTATATTTTATATTTTATATTTTATATTTTATATTTTATATTTTATATTTTATATTTTATATTCTATATTTTATATTTAAATTTATATTTTATATTTTATATTTTATATTTTATATTTTATATTTTATATTTTATATTTTATATTTTATATTTTATATTTTATATTTTATATTTTATATTTTATATTTTATATTTTATATTTTATATTTTAATTTTTTATTTTTTATTTTATATTTATATTTTATATTTTATATTTTATTTTTTATATTTTATATTTTATATTTTATATTTTATATTTTATATTTTATATTTTATATTTATATTTTATATTTTATATTTTATATTTTATTTTTTATATTTTATATTTAAATTTTATATTTAAATTTTATATTTTATATTTTATAATTAATTTTTTATATTTTATATTTTATATTTTATATTTTATATTTTATATTTTATATTTTATATTTTATATTTTATATTTTATATTTTATATTTTATATTTTATATTTTATATTTTATATTTTATATATTTATATTTTATATTTTATATTTTATATTTTATATTTTATATTTTATATTTTATATTTTATATTTTTATATTTTATATTTTATATTTTATATTTTATATTTTATATTTTATATTTTATATTTTATATTTTATATTTTATATTTTATATTTTATATTTTATATTTTATATTTTATATTTTATATTTTATATTTTATATTTTATATTTTATATTTTATATTTTATATTTTATATTTTATATTTTATATTTTATATTTTATATTTTATATTTTATATTTTATATTTTATATTTTATATTTTATATTTTATATTTTATATTTTATATTTCATATTTTATATTTTATATTTTATATTTAAATTTTATATTTTATATTTTTTATTTTATATTTTATATTTAATTTTCATATTTTATATTTTATATTTTATATTTTATATTTTATATTTTATATTTTATATTTTATATTTTATATTTTATATTTTATATTTTTATATTTTATATTTTATATTTTATATTTTATATTTTATATTTTATATTTTATATTTTATATTTTTATATTTTATATTTTATATTTTATATTTTATATTTTATATTTTATATTTTATATTTTATATTTTATATTTTATATTTTATATTTTATATTTTATATTTTATATTTTATATTTTATATTTTATATTTTATATTTTATATTTTATATTTTATATTTTATATTTTATATTTTATATTTTATATTTTATATTTTATATTTTATATTTTATATTTTATATTTTATATTTTATATTTTATATTTTATATTTTATATTTTATATTTTTATATTTTATATTTTATATTTTATATTTTATATTTTATATTTTATATTTTATATTTTATATTTTATATTTTATATTTTATATTTTATATTTTATATTTTATATTTTATATTTTATATTTTATATTTTATATTTTATATTTTATATTTTATATTTTATATTTTATATTTTATATTTTATATTTTATATTTTATATTTTATATTTTATATTTTATATTTTATATTTTATATTTTATATTTTATATTTTATATTTTATATTTTATATTTTATATTTTATATTTTATATTTTATATTTTATATTTTATATTTTATATTTTATATTTTATATTTTATATTTTATATTTTATATTTTATATTTTATATTTTATATTTTATATTTTATATTTTATATTTTATATTTTATATTTTATATTTTATATTTTATATTTTATATTTATATTTTATATTTTATATTTTATATTTTATATTTTATATTTTATATTTTATATTTTATATTTTATATTTTATATTTTATATATTTTATATTTTATATTTTATATTTTATATTTTATATTTTATATTTTATATTTTATATTTTATATTTTATATTTTATATTTTATATTTTATATTTTATATTTTTATATTTTATATTTTATATTTTATATTTTATATTTTATATTTTATATTTTATATTTTATATTTTATATTTTATATTTTATATTTTATATTTTATATTTTATATTTTATATTTTATATTTTATATTTTATATTTTATATTTTATATTTTATATTTTATATTTTATATTTTATATTTTATATTTTATATTTTATATTTTATATTTTATATTTTATATTTTATATTTTATATTTTATATTTTATATTTTATATTTTATATTTTATATTTTATATTTTATATTTTATATTTTATATTTTATATTTTATATTTTATATTTTATATTTTATATTTTATATTTTATATTTTATATATTTTATATTTTATATTTTATATTTATATTTTATATTTTATATTTTATATTTTATATTTTATATTTTATATTTTATATTTTATATTTTATATTTTATATTTTATATTTTATATTTTATATTTTATATTTTATATTTTATATTTTATATTTTATATTTTATATTTTATATTTTATATTTTATATTTTATATTTTATATTTTATATTTTATATTTTATATTTTATATTTTTATATTTTATATTTTATATTTTATATTTTATATTTTATATTTTATATTTTATATTTTATATTTTATATTTTATATTTTATATTTTATATTTTATATTTTATATTTTATATTTTATATTTTATATTTTATATTTTATATTTTATATTTTATATTTTATATTTTATATTTTATATTTTATATTTTATATTTTATATTTTATATTTTATATTTTATATTTTATATTTTATATTTTATATTTTATATTTTATATATTTTATATTTTATATTTTATATTTTATATTTTATATTTTATATTTTATATTTTATATTTTATATTTTATATTTTATATTTTATATTATATTATATTTTATATTTTATATTTTATTTTATATTTTATATTTTATATTTTATATTTTATATTTTATATTTTATATTTTATATTTTATATTTTATATTTTATATTTTATATTTTATATTTTATATTTTATATTTTATATTTTATATTTTATATTTTATATTTTATATTTTATATTTTATATTTTATATTTTATATTTTATATTTTATATTTTATATTTTATATTTTATATTTTATATTTTATATTTTATATTTTATATTTTATATTTTATATTTTATATTTTATATTTTATATTTTATATTTTATATTTTATATTTTATATTTTATATTTTATATTTTATATATTTTATATTTTATATTTTATATTTTATATTTTATATATTTTATATTTTATATTTTATATTTTATATTTTATATTTTTATATTTTATATTTTATATTTTATATTTTATATTTTATATTTTATATTTTATATTTTATATTTTATATTTTATATTTTATATTTTATATTTTATATTTTATATTTTATATTTTATATTTTTATATTTTATATTTTATATTTTATATTTTATATTTTATATTTTATATTTTATATTTTATATTTTATATTTTATATTTTATATTTTATATTTTATATTTTATATTTTATATTTTATATTTTATATTTTATATTTTATATTTTATATTTTATATTTTATATTTTATATTTTATATTTTATATTTTATATTTTATATTTTATATTTTATATTTTATATTTTATATTTTATATTTTATATTTTTATATTTTATATTTTATATTTTATATTTTATATTTTATATTTTATATTTTATATTTTATATTTTATATTTTATATTTTATTTTATATTTTATATTTTATATTTAAATTTTATATTTTATATTTTATATTTTATATTTTATATTTTATATTTAAATTTTATATTTTATATTTTATATTTTATATTTTATATTTTATATTTTATATTTTATGTTTTATATTTTATTATTATATTTTATATTTTATATTTTATATTTTATATTTTATATTTTATATTTTATATTTAAATTTTATATTTTATATTTTATATTTTATATTTTATATTTTATATTTTATATTTTATATTTTATATTTTATTTTTAAATTTTATTTTTATATTAGATTTTTATATTTTATATTTTATATTTTATATTTTATATTTTTATATTTTATATTTTATATTTTATATTTTATATTTTATATTTTATATTTTATATTTTATATTTTATATTTTATATTTTATATTTTATATTTTATATTTTATATTTTTATATTTTATATTTTATATTTTATATTTTATATTTTATATTTTATATTTTATATTTTATATTTTATATTTTATATTTTATATTTTATATTCTATATTCTATATTTTATATTTTAGATTTTATATTTTATATTTTATATTTTATATTTTATATTTTATATTTTATATTTTATATTTTATATTTTATATTTTATATTTTATATTTTATATTTTATATTTTATATTTTATATTTTATATTTTATATTTTATATTTTATATTTTATATTTTATATTTTATATTTTATATTTTATATTTTATATTTTATATTTTATATTTTATATTTTATATTTTATATTTTATATTTTATATTTTATATTTTATATTTTATATTTTATATTTTATATTTTATATTTTATATTTTATATTTTATATTTTATATTTTATATTTTATATTTTATATTTTATATTTTATATTTTATATTTTATATTTTATATTTTATATTTTATATTTTATATTTTATATTTTATATTTTATATTTTATATTTTATATTTTATATTTTATATTTTATATTTTATATTTTATATTTTATATTTTATATTTTATATTTTATATTTTATATTTTATATTTTATATTTTATATTTTATATTTATATTTTATATTTTATATTTTATATTTTATATTTTATATTTTATATTTTATATTTTATATTTTATATTTTATATTTTATATTTTATATTTTATATTTTATATTTTATATTTTATATTTTATATTTTATATTTTATATTTTATATTTTATATTTTATATTTTATATTTTATATTTTATATTTTATATTTTATATTTTATATTTTATATTTTATATTTTATATTTTATATTTTATATTTTATATTTTATATTTTATATTTTATATTTTATATTTTATATTTTATATTTTATATTTTATATTTTATATTTTATATTTTATATTTTATATTTTATATTTTATATTTTATATTTTATATTTTATATTTTATATTTTATATTTTATATTTTATATTTTATATTTTATATTTTATATTTTATATTTTATATTTTATATTTTATATTTTATATTTTATATTTTATATTTTATATTTTATATTTTATATTTTATATTTTATATTTTATATTTTATATTTTATATTTTATATTTTATATTTTATATTTTATATTTTATATTTTATATTTTATATTTTATATTTTATATTTTATATTTTATATTTTATATTTTATATTTTATATTTATATTTTATATTTTATATTTTATATTTTATATTTTATATTTTATATTTTATATTTTATATTTTATATTTTATATTTTATATTTTATATTTTATATTTTATATTTTATATTTTATATTTTATATTTTATATTTTATATTTTATATTTTATATTTTATATTTTATATTTTATATTTTATATTTTATATTTTATATTTTATATTTATATTTTATATTTTATATTTTATATTTTATATTTTATATTTTATATTTTATATTTTATATTTTATATTTTATATTTTATATTTTATATTTTATATTTTATATTTTATATTTTATATTTTATATTTTATATTTTATATTTTATATTTTATATTTTATATTTTATATTTTATATTTTATATTTTATATTTTATATTTTATATTTTATATTTTATATTTTATATTTTATATTTTTATATTTTATATTTTATATTTTATATTTTATATTTTATATTTTATATTTTATATTTTATATTTTATATTTTTATATTTTATATTTTATATTTTATATTTTATATTTTATATTTTATATTTTATATTTTATATTTTATATTTTATATTTTATATTTTATATTTTATATTTTATATTTTATATTTTATATTTTATATTTTATATTTTATATTTTATATTTTATATTTTATATTTTATATTTTATATTTTATATTTTATATTTTATATTTTATATTTTATATTTTATATTTTATATTTTATATTTTATATTTTATATTTTATATTTTATATTTTATATTTTATATTTTATATTTTATATTTTATATTTTATATTTTATATTTTATATTTTATATTTTATATTTTATATTTTATATTTTATATTTTATATTTTATATTTTATATTTTATATTTTATATTTTATATTTTATATTTTATATTTTATATTTTATATTTTATATTTTATATTTTATATTTTATATTTTATATTTTATATTTTATATTTTATATTTTATATTTTATATTTTATATTTTATATTTTATATTTTATATTTTATATTTTATATTTTATATTTTATATTTTATATTTTATATTTTATATTTTATATTTTATATTTTATATTTTATATTTTATATTTTATATTTTATATTTTATATTTTATATTTTATATTTTATATTTTATATTTTATATTTTATATTTTATATTTTATATTTTATATTTTATATTTTTATATTTTATATTTTATATTTTATATTTTATATTTTATTGTTTATATTTTATATTTTATATTTTATATTTTATATTTTATATTTTATATTTTATATTTTATATTTTATATTTTATATTTTATATTTTATATTTTATATTTAAATTTTATATTTTATATTTTATATTTTATATTTTATATTTTATATTTTATATTTTATATTTTATATTTTATATTTTATATTTTATATTTTATATTTTATATTTTATATTTTATATTTTATATTTTATATTTTATATTTTATATTTTATATTTTATATTTTATATTTTATATTTTATATTTTATATTTAAATTTTATATTTTATATTTTATATTTTATATTTTATATTTTATATTTTATATTTTATATTTTATATTTGATATTTGATATTTGATATTTGATATTTGTATTTTATATTTTATATTTTATATTTTATATTTTAAATTTTATATTTTATATTTTATATTTAAATTTTATATTTTTAATTTATATTTTATATTTTATATTTTATATTTTATATTTTATATTTTATATTTTATATTTTATATTTAAATTTTATATTTTATATTTAAATTTTATATTTTATGTTTTATATTTTATATTTTATTTTTATATTTTATATTTTATATTTTATATTTTATATTTTATATTTTATATTTTTTATTTTATATTTTATATTTTATATTTTATATTTTATATTTTACATTTTATATTTTATATTTTATATTTTATATTTTATATTTTTATATTTTATATTTTTAATTTATATTTTATATTTTATATTTTATATTTTATATTTTATATTTTATATTTTATATTTTATATTTTATATTTTATATTTTATATTTTATATTTTATATTTTATATTTTATATTTTATATTTTATATTTTATATTTTATATTTTATATTTTATATTTTATATTTTATATTTTATATTTTATATTTTATATTTTATATTTTATATTTTATATTTTATATTTTATATTTTATATTTTATATTTTATATTTTATATTTATATTTTATATTTTATATTTTATATTTTATATTTTATATTTTATATTTTATATATTTTATATTTTATATTTTATATTTTATATTTTATATTTTATATTTTATATTTTATATTTTATATTTTATATTTTATATTTTATATTTTATATTTTATATTTATATTTTATATTTTATATTTTATATTTTATATTTTATATTTTATATTTTATATTTTATATTTTATATTTTATATTTTATATTTTATATTTTATATTTTATATTTTATATTTTATATTTTATATTTTATATTTTATATTTTATATTTTATATTTTATATTTTATATTTTATATTTTATATTTTATATTTTATATTTTATATTTTATATTTTATATTTTATATTTTATATTTTATATTTATATTTTATATTTTATATTTTATATTTTATATTTTATATTTTATATTTTATATTTTATATTTTATATTTTATATTTTATATTTTATATTTTATATTTTATATTTTATATTTTATATTTTATATTTTATATTTTATATTTTATATTTTATATTTTATATTTTATATTTTATATTTTATATTTTATATTTTATATTTTATATTTTATATTTTATATTTTATATTTTATATTTTATATTTTATATTTTATATTTTATATTTTATATTTTATATTTTATATTTTATATTTTATATTTTATATTTTATGTTTTATTTTTTATATTTTATATTTTATATTTTATATTTTATATTTTATATTTTATATTTTATATTTTATATTTTATATTTTATATTTTATATTTTATATTTTATATTTTATATTTAAATTTAAATTTTATAATTTTTATTTTATGTTATAATTTTATATTTTATATTTTATATTTTTTATTTTATAATTTATGTTTAAATTTTATATTTTATATTTAATATTTTATATTTTATATTATTTATTAAAATTTTAGAAATGCCGTACAAAAAACAAACACTATATAGCGTACCCTGTGATGTTTGCTATGTGCTCAACACAACATCGTAACAAATAAGACTAACGAGCTTACTAAACACAAACAACACTCAGCTTGCAGTTTCTTCGGTAACTAAGCAAATAATGAGAATTTGTAGTCATAATAATAATAATTGTTTGTTGCTCATAGTTATAATTAATAAATAGAGTGTCTTAAAACAGACATACTTACATGTACAAACATGTACTCATGCGTGCAACTGTTGCGGATATGTTCTAAAGTTCTTGTAAAGTTTTGATTTTGCTTGGTACACACGTCTTCACATTTTTCAATCTTCACACATTCGAAACCATTCATTTAACTTGCTTGAAAATCTGCAGAATCCTTTACGTAGTAGAAACTGCAATGAAAGTGTTAAGTTGTGCTTCGTGCTTATAAACATATGTATAATGAAAATGTACTGAACTCCAGGGAAAATATTGTGTTCAACATACATATATTAATACGTATAATATGTATAAGAACACATTAAATTTTTATAGGGGCTTACAAGCAATTTACATTTAACGGAACTTTTAAAAGTATACTTAAATACTCTATGTATTCTTGGTAATAATCTAAATAATATGCGTTTAATTTGTGTATGAAGTAAATATACTCAGCTATATACTAAGAAAATTTTACTAGACAAAAAAGATGGCCAGAAATTTTTAATTAGGCTCATCATTATATTCACAAATATATAATACTTTTACCTATCACATTACTTATGTTGCGCATACGCACTGTTGTGCTTCTGCTTCTGAGCGATGGGCTTCGTTTTGGCTTGAATTGGGCTTATGGTTTAAAATTTGATTTAAAATTTATGGTTAAAATTTGTCTCCAAGAAATTATGAGTGTGGCAAAAGCTGAGAATATCCTGGAGATAGTCCAGTAAAATAAGTCTTAACTTGGTTAATACGAGTGTCACGCCATATAAATACAACATTAACTATATTGGATGTTTTATTTTTAAAGAAGATATTCTATGTAAGGCATCGGACTCGCGTTTATACTTTTGTAATTATATTAATGTTTCAATTTGATAATCACCGCTTCGAATTGTTTATACTTTTGTAATTATATTAATGTTTCAATTTGATAATCAACGCTTCGGATTGTTTTCTTGTTTTACTCGTCGGTTTGTCTTTTCCGGTTGCCTTTGTTTCCATTCTTCTTTTTTTCTAGTGGGGTTGATTGTAGTTCCTGGTGCCTGCTTGCTTTCACTTCGTTTCTTCTTTTTTGACAACATTGTTTGCCATTTTCCGTCATTTGCCTTGCGGGCCCTCACTACCGTTGGTGAGTCTACCGGGCTAGTAGCACGTCGTTTTGAAGTGGATTGCCCTGGTATGCTCTCTAATATGGGAACATCGTGTGGTTTGGCCAAGGAAATACATCTTGACTCTTTTTTGGTCATTTTCCAAATCATGCGGTAACTTTTAATTATGTCAAACAGCTCATCCAGCTGCGACGCACCGTTTTTAACATCGAGACTAACATTTTTTTGTTTCGACATTGCTTGCTTCATTTTCTGCACTATACTGCTGCAGTTCTCTAGGGCTTCTTCCTCTGCAAGTCTCATCTTCCTTATGAGTTCCTGTTTTGGACAATTTTTATGAGAGCTGCGGTGGCGCCGAGGTCATTGGAGTTTCAACGCCTATTGTTGTATTCTTCTGGGTTGGTTCTGTTACTGCTGTGTTGGTTTGATTTGAGCCGTTTTGCTCTTGTGGGATATACGCCCTTTCTCTCGGTTGCAATACTGACGTAAGTGGTTTCGGTGTCATATCCAGTACCGGAGACCTCAGTATTCTGCTGCTTCTACGGAAAATATTGCAATGGTCTTCAATTTCCTTATTAGATTGTGATTGTTCTTGTTGTTTGTTTTCTAATTGTTTGTTTGTAGGTGTATTCATATTTTTATGGGGCTCCGCTCCAAGCCGCTATCTCCGCACGTTGTACAGTCGCCCTGTCAAAGGGCCCGAGGTTGTCTACGTATATGGTAGGTCCTCGCGAGGGTTGACACAATTCCTTATGGGAGATTGTGTACAGAGCCAGTCAGGCGCAATATCAGGAGTTCCATCTCAACTGAACCTGTACGACCAACTTAATGACGACGTGCTTTGAACATACTTGGAGTTCTGCCAGGGTTTTAACGAGACGGAGGCAATTGCGATATTAGCCTGCCAGCCATTTCAGCAAGGTGTCCCCCTGTTTTACTAAAGTGGCAGAATACCGCTCTCACCAGCCCGTAAGCAAACTAATTCATATTTATTTTTTCCAGTATATCATAATCAGGATCTTACTGGTCTCAATCCTGATGGGCGCGAGCCCAGGGTTTGTCTTCTGCACGCATTCGTGTGAATACATACAAGTGGGGATTTCTGTTTCTCGATGTAGCGGCCCTCATCGCTCTGTTGCCTCCCTCTAGTGGGTAGGTATTCCCTCGAGGCAGCCCCTTGGGGTCTGTGGATGCTTATTTTGAGGCGGCATCTATTCACCTCGTCACCGGAGACTCATAGGATGCTTCAGGCCTTTTAAGCCGAACCATCCTCTCCTGTCGCTCTTGATCAGGGGCTGCTTATTGGGTATTCGCAGCTAGCCTAAATGTTTAGGCCATCTACAGCCCGCCAAGCTGTAGGTAGCCTTAGGCGGCCTGAGCTCAGCCAAGAATGAACAATGATGGTTTGCTTGAAATTAAGTACGTTAATCGCTTTTACCTAGATTAACATAATATATATATATATATATATATGGTTTTAGCGTCTTAAGGTTTTTATCAACAAATGGAGGATATGGACTTGAACTCAGGCTCACCGCATTGTAGTAGGTAATGATAATCACTCGGCTATCTCGGTCGTGATTAACATAAAAATCCATCGGTCGTTCAGAGGCGGCTTAGAATGAGCTGTAGGTCGTTCAGAGGCGGCTTAGAATCTACAGCTCATTCTAAGCCGCCTCTGAACGACCGATAGATTTTTATGTTAATCACAACCGAGATAGCCGAGTGGTTATCATTACCTACTACAATGCGGTGAGCCTGAGTTCGAGTCCATATTCGAGCAACATCCAAAATTATAGAAAATAAATTTTTCTATTTGCAGTCGCCCCTCGGCAAGGAACGTCAAGCCCTCCGAGTGTATTTCTGACATAAAATAAAAGCTCCTCATAAAAATCCATCAGCCGTTCGGAGGCGGCTTAGAATAAACTGTAGGTCCCTCCATTTGTTGGTATAAATATCAAGACGCAAAACCACAAATTGGAAGAGGAGTTCGGCCAAAACTCGCTTCAGCGGTTACAATCGCCAAATATATATATATATATATCGGAATAGTATAACATATTGCCTCCATACAACCGATTTGTTCAAATATGAGGTTTTGGGTCAAAAATCCTTAAAGTTCGAATTTTGCAATTTCCAAAAAATTTTGATACGTTCATGAAAGGCCGCTCTTTCTTGTTCTTATTCAACTTTGATTTTCTTTAAATTTCATCAACTTTTACCGATAAAATTCCGCGTTTTATTGCACAATTTATTATGTTTTAATAGACCTAATGAAAAATGTTTGAGTTATATGCACACCCTGTTGCTGATGTTTTTCTGCTTTTAGTTTTGTAATTTTCAATTTATTCTACGGCAAATTTCCGCCTGTCAGCGTATAAAAATGTAAATGGACCGGCAGAGTGGCGTCGAAAAATTTAAATAATTTTCAAGCACTTCATATAATATCACCGAAAATCTGCGGTTGTAAATTTTAATTTATTTATGCAAAGGTTTTTGACGTAAAATATTCAACGCAAAAAGTAGAGATAATTAAAAGTTAATACTTTCACTACTACTTATGAAAGTGTATATTTATGTGTGCATTATTTATTTACCAACTTTATTTGTTATGCACTCATATACATATTTGATCACCGACAATTGAATATCAAGATAAATTTATAATTTGGTAATTTTCATACGCATATTTAACAAACCAAACTTGCAATTTAATGTTTATTAACATACACATTACCTATGTGTTACGAGCACATAGATACATATATAGTAATTATTATCACACCTATAATCAGCATACACGCCACTTCATGCGGGCGCTTTTGGTTTCAAATAACAATTTCCAATACATTTTTCAGTAAATATTCATAATAAACGCCATCCCATATCCCATATATGCATTGTTATGCATATATGTATTACATTTGGAATTTGATTCTGTTTATTTTTAAGCAATTTTTTATTTGCATTTTATATACTGCTGCATACCATGGCGTGCATTTTTTGTTCGGTCGACCGTGAAGTTGATGATATCGAATGTATATTACATTTATTATTCAGTGATTTTGTTGTATACCATATGTGATTATAACGGTATCACTAAGTATAAGTAATGCTTTTGTACCAGAAATCACCAAACCTCAAAGTGTAGCACTGTTTTCGTCTTTTATAAATGGATGCTAAATAAAGGAAATTTGCCTTACACATATCTGATCAATATGTCTTTATAGAGACGGAACTAAAATTCAAATCCTCCCAGAAGCTGCATAAACCTCATGATCGAGCGTCTAGATGATTCTTATTACCCTTATGCTTGTATAATAATAACGTAAATAAACTTAATATATTTCCCTGCTTAATTTAAACAGTTCTGATAAAATTAAGGTATAGTTAATATAAGAAAGTTCCAATATGATTATTAATATCCGAAAATTAATTTCTGAACAATAGGAAATCGTATGCCAATTCGATAAGCAATAAAAAAGTGACATCCCGATACAATTGTTGAAATTTCTCATAACATGAGGGCTAATTTGCTTGAGGGATATGACTAAATTAATTCAAATTTAATCGTGCAGACCCGTAATTGTATTCCACTTCTTGGATTTTCATGCATTCTATCTGACGCCTTCCTCCGATTTATTCCATGAAGCTTCCGAACGGATCATGGATATTTACTCAGTTTTAATTTTCATGGCAGAATTATACGTTATAAATTTTAAAAAGTTGACCCTCATTATTCTCACAACTATCGTTTTCCACTGTAATTATTAAAAAAAAAAGTAACAATTTGTTGATGCTTCAAAGAAAATTCATCTTCAAATATTTTTTACATCAAAATTTTATGTTAAATTTTCATATTGCTAGTTTAGAAACACAAAAACATTTAAAGGAAATTGAAAATAAAAAAGCTTTTTGCTTGCAAATTTTTTAGGATATGTACAGAATGACGGATGAATATTCATATGTACATATCACGTCATGTATTTTATTTTATTTGCTAGAGTAAGTAAGACCACAGGAGGTGTCCGAGTGACTGCGTGAAATTTAGTATTCTAAAGATGTAAATTCGAGTTAATATTCACACTGAAATTTATCAAAATCGAACTTTGCAATTTGCAATAAATTTAATATGTTCATGAAAGGTATAAGGACTTCAGCATGGCCGAAGCCAGCCGTTTCTTCTTGTTTTAACTTTGTTTGTGTGTCTGGATACAATAGCATAGCAAGTGTTTGAGCATGCCGCTCTCCACATGTTAGCTCTCTATAACACAAAAGAGTTATTTATCAAAGAAGATATCTCAAGATGGAAGAGTCTCAATGGTTGCAATGTGACCAATGTGACAATGTGGCCAGTATGACATAGAAAAAGGTTACGAGACCTTATCGCGCTTAAAAGAAAGTAGATATGTTCAAGAAGTTGTAAACGGGAAGAGGAGCTAGACACTTTAAGGCAATTTCTTGGCGAATGTCTTGCACTTTGAAGTAATAAGTTGAGGCGGCAATCTTTGGAGACTTGATCGAAATAGTGGGAGCAAAGATATCAGATTTTCTAGTTCCGTACATTGGTTTGACTAGCGGGTGCGGTTCATTAGCATAATCAGTAGTGTAGCATTCGGCTGGTTTGGAGGCCTAAGTGATCTGATGTCATAATCAATTTTTATATAAATTAAGAAATATAAAGCATTAACTTCGATTAACTTCTTAAAGTGGACCTGTGAAAAATGAAATCACTCTTCTTGATTGCACATTCTACTCAGACATACATATCAAATTTGTATGAAAATTTTCAATTTTTGAAGTTTTTACAAAGTTCTTTGTGTATTTGGTCTACAAACCAGTAACAATTTTTCATCTTTTGTATAGTTCTACATGTAAAATTCCCTCCTGAATGCTTTCGGTAACTGAAATGTAATAATTAAGTTGAGTAAATAGACAATGTGGCAAAGAGTTTGGTAGTAAAAATGCAATAGAATTTCAATAAACTGAATGTCTCCAACTGCAATGAAATGTAAATAAATACGAAATGGAGAGATAAAAGCCATGCCAGTTGTCTTACAATATATATAAACCAACTTGAGAAACTACCAACGAACGAGCATGCAAATAGTATGTAACATACTCGTATTTTGCTTGCTTTTATTGTGCATTGAAATGTACTTAGGAAGGTAATGTGCGTAGCTAGTTTTATCAAAGTTTTTGTGTATAAGTCTGTGAAAGAGATAAAATAAAATTGTATGGAGTATTAACTATGAAGTAGTTTAGC
This sequence comes from Neoceratitis asiatica, assembly GCA_030068015.2. Taxonomy (NCBI): domain Eukaryota; kingdom Metazoa; phylum Arthropoda; class Insecta; order Diptera; family Tephritidae; genus Neoceratitis; species Neoceratitis asiatica. The sequence continues at coordinate 78,199,067 of CM061524.1, forward strand.
AAGTGCAAAGTGTTGCAGTAAATAATATTTTAAAGTTTAACATACGTAAAGTAAAATAAAGGCAAGTTTTTAAGAAAAAGATGTGTTGAACTGCGAAAAAAAAAATTAATAAAATGAATAAATAAAAAATATAAAACCAAAAAAATAAAACAAATAAAAAAAAATATAAAACAAATAAAAAAAATTAAAAATATATAAAATACAATAAAAAAAAATATAAAAAAATTAAAATATGAAAAAAATTTTAAAAATTAAACAAAATGAAATAAAATGAATAATAATAAATTAATAAATTTCTTTGATTATATAGCGAATTGAATTGATTATTAAGCGTAAAGTAAATAACTAAATTAATTTAATAAAAATTATTTTTTTAAATTGTATCTAAATATTAGTTCATAGATTTTAAGAATTTTTGGAAAATGAAAAGTTTGAGAAAATAATGAAGCGTGGTGGATAAGTCAAAATTTTATGCAAGCTGATAATATCAATGCACCTTTTTGTGAGTAATTTTTCTCTTATAGCAAATCTCACCTTTCTGTTCCTTGCAGTTGTATATGGCAGGGTGTTTAGTGTTACCAGCTTTTTTCATTTGACCTAAACAGCTTTTAAACTATGTAGCAAATGTAAGTGAAAGCACTGATATGAAAAATAGAAGCAAAAGAGTAGTCACAATAAAGTTTGCTTGCGATTTTCGTTTGGAACTATGTATGTGACTGTTTGGAGTCGTAACAATTCCTGTTAGGTTAGGCAGATACTTAGACTAATTTTTAGTGCAATCAAGATTTTTGAATCTGGTTACAAACCATTTTGTATATAGACGGACATACTCGTAAGCACCAATGAACAACTTTGATTGTCAAAAAGCATAATCTTAGAGTACAAGGTAATGTGCTTCGATTAGGCGGATTCATGGGCTTAAAGTGTAACATTACTCAACTCACTAATTTTCGATTTTTCTTCTCTTTATTTATTTACGAGAAATAACTTTTGAAATTAAAGACATCCTAACAGTCTTACAAAAGTATAGAGCAACCCTTCCTTTCTATTGCTCTTTAACATTTACAAAAGCTTTGCAATTTTTCACGATTTTACGCGATTTTAATAAACAGCAACTGTTACAGAGTTCTTGCTGTGGAACAGGATAATAAAATAATGAACTTATTGTATTATAGAGATAAGAAATGAACTGCAATCATTGCGGTTTGCTCGTGCTCGACTACACGAGTTACTCCATGGCTTCCAGTGAAACGTTCGCACTTTGCTTTGCTGCGACTCACAGTATGAATATCTGCTACTAGTATAGGTATTTAACACTGCTGAATATATGCATATACACATAAATGTTTATACACTCAGTACATTATATATATTTTATTACAGCGTTACCTCCTGAAGCGCAGAACCTTTCCGGTATTTTTTTTAGAGTTATTTACAGTGTAGAAGAAAAAACCTATTGGGGATAAAAATTATATGAAATACAGCAAAAAAAGACTAAATTCAATAATAAACTAGAATATACACATTTAAAAATACAATAACGCTTTATAACCGCTGAAGCGAACCGCTTTTCGGCCGAGCTCTTCAGTTTGTGGTGTACAAATGTAGGGGCCTACAATTTTTCTAAAATTTGGATGCTTTATTTGCAACGATAATTATTGTTAAATTAGACGCAAAATTTTTGTGTCTGAAACGACTTGAGGTATATACTCAAAAATAGAGGTTTGATATCATCTTTATTTTTTCTGTCTTGATAAATATTAAAAATGAAACAGTTTGTTTATAACAACAACAACAACATATGAAAGCCAATAGATAATAAAGTTTTATGGTTTTGTAAAAAAGTTTCTTTAGAGATGCTAACAAGATTGCGAATACCGTAAGTAGCACAAGCGACACTCGATTCTAAAACAGTGTTCAACCACTTTAAATTACATGTATCATACTCTCTTATCAAAGGTGGAAAGAATAAAGTTTAAGTTTCTGCATGAAGTGGCATGAAGTATGGATGTGTTGTAGTAAGACTCAGATCCAACTAAGAGATGTAACATGGATGAACCTCAGGTTGCTTACAGCAAAACATGAGTCGTCCAGTTATTTTAAAGAAAAAATTTCAAAGGTAATGAAATTATAGCCTATAGGCTATGTATCTAATAATTATAGAGATGTAATGTTTGCTCTATAAGGTTCTACTTTGTTGAAATTTTCTTACTTTCGCAAAGTCTGCCAGATTCCAAAAAAAAAAAAAAAAAAAAAAACAAGAACATGAACATATCAAATTTATTGCAAATTGCAAAATTCCATTTTGATAATTTTCAGTCAATATGAACTTTAATTTACGTCTGCAGAATACCAAATTTCACGCCATTAGATTCTTTTCTGACGGATTTTTGACCCAAAACCTCATACCAGAACAAATCGGACTATATGATATAATCTTCCGATTCCAATGTGTGTATAATACCCAATTTCACACTCTAGATGGGTTTTTATCTTATATCTGAGTAAATCTGTTGTATGGGGGCTATATAATATAGAGCTCTTGATACCCGGGTATCGAGCAGTGCGAGCAGCTCGATGGTTGCTCGATACTCGCTCATTTTGTTTGTCAAAACTTCATTGATTTTTACACTTTGCATAAATAAATTTAAAATTATAAAAAAAGGTCTTAGAAAAAGTCAAAGTGTTTGTCAAATTAATCGAAATACTCGTTGTCAGCTCGAAAATTTTCGAGTAATGAGCTGTGAGCAGGTTGCTCAAATGCTCGCACTGCTAGAAAATGTTTAAACAAAATCTGGAGCTCTAATATGATATACGAGTAGTATTCCGATTTCGATAACTTTCAATACCAATATGAAATTCATAATATGTGTGTATTAGACCAAATTTCGCTCTCCTTGATTTTTTTGGTGAAATTTTGAATCAAACCCTCATATTTGAACGAATTGGTTGCATGGGGCTATATGTTATATTCGTCCGATTTTGATGATTTTTTCTACCAATATGCAATTAATAATATTTTGAGTAATACCAAATTTCATGCTACTAAATGCGGTTTTGACAGAGTTTTGACCAAACCTCACCTCTTAAAATATCGATGTATGGTAGCTATATGTTATATTCGTCCGATTTCGATGATTTTCGGAACCAATTTGTAATACTTTATGTTTGTGTGTACCAAATTTCACGTTCTTAGGTACTTTATTTGACGGATTTATGACCAAATTATTATTTAAACTTTTAGGTGCAACTTCCCACAAAGTTTGGTTAAATATCTCAAAAATTGAGGGACTAGTTTGCGATCAATGAGATAGACGGACAGACAGGCAGACAGACATTGCTTAATAAATTCAGCTCGTCATTCTAATACGATCGGTATAAATGGGTGGGTCGATCTCTTCTCATTCTGGTATTTACATACTTCGGACCAAAGTTAATATACCATTTCATGTACATGAAAGATATAAAAAATTTATGTATTTTTTTTAGATGAGTTGGCTTTTATTGGCATGCAAAAATGCGTGGACTTATTGTATGCAGGAAATGCGTTAAGTATATGGGAGTCAAGTCTGGATAAGTAGATGTTAAGTCTACTACAGTATCTAAACCTTAACTGTGCCAGGTCCCACGAGGCAGCTCTATCTCTTTCAAAGTTAGTTCTCGTTTTCAATATATTCAGCACTGACCTAGAGTTTTTGGAGTTGCTGATTTCAAATCCAAAGTCCTTTTTTGAAAATTCAAAATCATTTGAAACTCGTTACTCTCCAAATTTTTGGTTAACCGAGATATATCCGTATGAAAATATCGAAAAAGTGCTCAAAATTAAAGATGAACCAACAAATATATAAGGTTATAAAATCGGAACGACAGCTAAACTGCTAAAAGTAATGATGCAGAAACTCTACTTTTGGCGAGTACTTTCATCCTATACCCGAAATGATGACCTGTTAACCTGACGGAAGTGGGGGGTAGACGACAACCCTAACCAAAAATATATATGTCAAATGAGCACTTAATAAAAACACATAATTTATTTATGAATAAAAGTGTTCACGTACTAACGCCGCGTGAGTTCAAAAAAAGTAATATTAATAAAGCTATACCAGCGGTAATAAATGGCGAAGCCTACATCTAGATGCTTTTAAGTGCGTACCTTTAGAAGACGGTGGAAAAGTAATAGTAAACATAGAAAGAAAACAAAATTATTTGAGAATACGTCGTTTAAAAAAGTTTTTTTGTGCAAGTAAATGGAACGAAGAAAATATTTACAAGCATATAGTAAAAGTGAAAGAGATTTGAGTGGAAATGTGCATGCTGTCTGACGTACACTGTTTGGCCGTAGACAAAATTATATATTATATTTAAGTTAAAATAAGTGTCACTTGAGTTGCGTACCGCTGAGATTTTTATGGTTTCATAAGCGAAAAAGTATGACGTAACTTTAAGTACAGTGGCATAAGATCTACGAGTGTACAACTCTACGTGTGTTACTCTGGTCTACCGAGTGCTAGAACACACTGCTACCCACTCGGCTATTACGGCAACCATATATGATGTTCATTTTGAATGTTTGTAAAGATTATTATTTTTCATAAGTTTTTGATATAAATTTTGAAATTAATACCTTGAATGTCTGGCAAAAGAAAATTAATTTCTTGATTTTATGCAAAAGTTTCATTCTTAAACTTTCAAAAACATTTTTTTCATAAATATTTATTAAATTCACCTACGTATAAATCACAACAAGTGCTGCTTACTTTGTGGCTCAGCTTAAGGACATTCACGAGTCAGCTAGAAGGAGTGAACTCTCACACTACTCCAGAAAATGGAGTAGAAACTAAATTACTCCCAAGTGGCTACTAAATAAATTAACTCCTAATTAATGACCATTAACAATCACCCGCTAACAGCATCGCACTGAAAGGATACAACCGGAAAAACAAGAAACTAAAAACAAAACCGAGAGAATACCTCAGAAACCAAAAGCAACAAATGGGAGGCAAGTTGGTAACTATTTTGCAAACACTGCATGAAAAATACAGAATTTATTGGTGTTGGTGTTGTTCAGTAGAGAAGCATGAATTTTTAACTTAATTACCACGACAACAATATCTGTATGATATTCCACAGTTCAGATCCAACGCAGCTAATGTAGCAAAATAATATCTGGTTATATAGCAAAGTCTTTACGGCGGCCAAAGCGCTTTGAATGCATAAAGTCAACATAAATTTATGTGCCGCTGGTGACTCACAATGGTATGGATGCGTGCTAAATTACAAGTGTTTATTATAAAAAGCTATGATAGTTTGAAGCAACCGATGATAGGACTTACACTTGAAATATTTTTGAAAACATCAACTATCGGCGGCAGCAGAGCCCGAATCCTGACCACACCAACACTCAAAATTATAGAAGGAAATAATTGTAACTATAATTGCCCCGCGCCTGAAAATAACAATCCCTGTATTTTTTACATAAAAGAAAAACCTCCTAAAAAATTCTCACACATTCTGTACAATTTGGAGTAGGACCTATCTGTTTCTTCCTAGTGTATTTTATTGATATTATTTAAAAAAAAGTATCTAGGCACTATTGCTTACTTTTTTGAATTCAGTTAGATCTATTATTGCTTATGAGAATAAACTATTTCATTCCTCTTTATATTTATCTAGTGGTCAACCCTGCCTAAAAAGTTTGATTAAAAATTAAAAAATATCCACAATTCATGACTCATTTTCAAAATTAGTTTTTAATAAGTGACAACTCTCTCAATAGAATTGAAAAATTCCATGTAACATATGGGTCACTTTTGGGTCAGAAAACACTTATATAACTCAATAAAATTAAATACTTATAATTTCCACGACCTAGTATCATCACAAATTCAATATGCGCGCATTCGGTTAACAATTACGCCTTTACCACACATAACATAATTTTTACTTTCCACTCCGCATTTGACTCAAGATGAAATATTTAAGGCGTTATCCAAGGGAACTTAATTCAACTTTGCAAATATACCACTTTCAATGTGAACTAAAGTCATTCCGAAAATGGCTGACTTAGGTTCACATACCATATAAGAGACCTTTTAGATGCATTTTTGGCCGATCTATATACTACGATCGAATATTATTGGAATTTATAGAGAAAAATTTATCTTAATTGATGCATATGATAGTTTTAGCGGAATTAATATAAATATTATGCAATTTTTGAAAAAGCTTGATCATACTGTTCGGTTCCACCCAAATTTCATCTTTCTTACTTGTTTATCTATATGTATACAAATCAATGCAAATTTTGATGAACGCCTAAAACTTGAGAACCACCAAGTCAAGTTGAACCAATTTTTCAGGAGTTATAAAAGGATATTAGAAGAACAACAAATATATGTGAAATTCCAAAATACGCGTACATTACTTTGTATGTGGTGTTGAAAGAAAGAGAGAAGGAGTGAAAAAATCGAAATAAAAAAAAATTAAAAAAAAAAAAAAAATTCAGTTAGATTTTCTTTATTTTTTACAGGTGTAGAAAAGCTCACCAGGGTCCGCTGATTATGTTATATATTTATAAGAAAATTATATTAATATTATATTAATATACAGATTTGTTCAATATTAAATTGTAGGGATAATATTTCCCACAGTGTTCGTAAACAAATGCAAAAATATTTTCAACTGTAAACTTTTCAAAAAAATATATTTAACCTTAAACTTTATTTCATCTCATCCAAACATGCTTTTTTTGTAAAAATTTTATATTTTTTATATTTACAGTTAACATTGTCAATAAGTTTTTGAAACAATTGGCGACCCTTTTAAATCTGATTTAAACTGCAAGCTTTCTTAAACCACGTTAGTCCAATATTCATATTAGTGTACCTAAATTTATTTATAACATGGTTTACCTTTATGAACTCTCTCAAATTTGCATAAAACTTCTAGAATTGAAATTTTCCAAAAAAATTTAATGCGCCTAAAATTATACTTCAATTACAACATAACACGCGTCGTCCCTCTACCTATTCCTCTAAAAACACAAAATCATGTTACATAATTTTTACTCACACTTATAGCTTTTTTAAATTGCGTGCTAATTTGTTTACCGTAATTTTTACGACAACGACACAAACTAAAATAACTTCCGGATACAATAAAGTAGTAATTTAGCAATAAAACACTCGAAACGAAACATGCTTTTTGCATGCGCCATTTCACGCTACTTATGTTGCTAATGAAATTTTATTCGTGGGGTGGCAAAGGCTGTCGCATGAGCATATTTCTTTGCACTTTTTTGTACAAGAACAAAATGTGAAGAGTATAGTACATTGCCACTCACTTAAGACATTGTCGCCCAAATTGATATGTATTGCGTATAAAAACACATAAATAATAAACGCACACCCCTTCGCATCCATTCTTTTCGCACTGTGCTCTTAAATAAATACATTTATTTAATTACCGTCACTGTTGCTCTCTCTTTTGGTTTTTGTTTGGTGTTGAATGAGTGCAAGTCCCAACGCCAAAAGGTAGGCAACATAAATTGTTTGTTTCTTGATTTGATTTGGCGCTTGTGCGTGCACAGGCTTTGTTTTTGTACAATTTATTTCAATTGTGTGAGAATACTACAAACTGCTATTTTCACCTGTTTTCGGAAATGTGCGAAGTAATGGTTATAGCGGCGTGAAATATTAATACTAATTTCATGCTTCGGTGCTTTCAAATATCACATTTAATATTTATGCCCACAGTTTATTTAATATAGTTCCTAATTAGTTTGACTAATGTGGCGATTAAGGGATTTCACTAATCGTTTAAGACTTGAGTAAACAAGCGTGAAATGAAGAATTCGGCTTGAGCAATTGTGGTAAATTATTTGTATAAGAGAGGACATTCTATGTAAATTTAATATTTACTAAAATTCGCCTATGGCAACCACAGTAAACGAGTGGATAACAGTGAGCGCTTCGAGAGGCCATTCGCTGGTTCCAATCTCAAAAACAAAATGAATAAATAATTTTTTTCCAATTATTTGAGTATTCATGCGGAATTTCATTATATTTAAATCTCTAAATACGCATCTATTCCTTTTTTTCTTAATAAAGGAAACCATTATGCTAAAACAATTTTTCTGAATAGCATTTGAAAAATCACTGAGAGACCAATTTGCCAGCCATTCACTTGCATTAGGAGGCTCCCAGATTCATTGTGATTCCAAGTAAAGTTTCAGAGGATTGGGTAAAACGGAGTTAAATGATTGACAAGAGAGTATGACATGCATGTGTTGCGATGTAGTGTATCTGGTCGACAGCTCCAAATCTGGCGGATTGCCACTTCGGGTGGTAAGCGATTCGTAACGCAGAATTAGTCATGCATAATGTATTTTTATATTTCTTGAAGCATAATTGCTTCCCTAATCAGCAAGGATATCGTAAACAACGTGTATTTCACTCAGAAAAATCATGATTTTTTACCTACAACATTTTTCTATGACTGTTCTGCCAAAGATTTTACATCCTTTTAACTAATTAGTCTTTTATTCAGTTACTAGTTGTTATTAATTTTTTCATTTTTATTTGTAATAAATAATAAATAATATAAGATAAGCTTTTTTTTCTCTTATATTATTTATACAAAATCCAAATAGAATAAAGTTATATTTGGCTTTGGCTGACTCAGATGGGACCAGTTCATCTTTTGTTATGACATCGCTTTATTTCATTCCTAAGAAATTTATTTTCTTCACTGCAACAAAACAATCATACAAACTCAAGCAAATGATTTACAGCAAACACAAAACATGTTTTTCTGCTACTTTTGCTGTGTTTAAAATTTTGCTGCTGTGAGTTTTATCCAGTACTGGAATATTTGATGTTTCGCACGTGCTCCACATGCATTGAAGTGTGTCTGAAAAGCGTAATTCTGTTCCCGTCGGTGGTCAGCACATACATACATACTTTGTGTACTCAACCAATATATCTTCCATACCACATGAGTGGTGAGTGCAGTTTTCTTAAGGTGCAAAAAGAAAAAAATTAGATGCGTGTCCTCTCGTATCGAATTCGACTTGGGGTATCCAACACAACACAACACTGTTTGAAAACAAAATACCATTAGCACATTGCACAGCAACAATTGTAAAAATGGCATTTTTTGAAGAAAAAAAAAATTGCGGATGCACATATATAGGTATGTTTTTGTTTCCTTATAACATTACAGTCACGCAAGTGTACTTTGCAGGCTATCTGCCGTTTACTTTTATACTTTTGTATACAAGTGTAACATAAATGCATGTGTGTGCTTGTATGGGCTTGCAACACGCTTCTTTGCCTTAAAATTTCCAAAGAATGAATGCAATATGAGTCCAATTGCAACATCGTCCACACTTTCAATTAATGTGGGACGTGACAAAGTCAAAAGTGGCTGCATTTGCAGCTAGTAGTTGGTTCGCTGGATGACGGTTGTTGTGTGCGTTGCTGATATTTCCCTTAAATTCCTATTTTACTCAGTCTTCTATTTGCAGTTGCATTTTTCGTTATACACATAAATGAATATACAAATATACTCTTGGCATATATATAACGGTCTTCGGATATAAGGTAAGTGTGCTAGACAACGGTCAGCACCTAGTAATCGGACATTACTAAGGGGTTTTTTTTAAATAAAAATTAGGAAAACTTGTAACAATTTTATATAAGAAATAAATTCCATCTAAGCAGGAATTCAATCATTCATATTATAACAAGTTTTATTTCCATGTAATTTCATCGCCGTGAGGTACTACTCCTCGTATTCACGAATATTCAGGCATTTAGAAGTAGTGAGGATCCGAGCCTCCATTCCTTGCGAACGAGGAAGAAGATGCGAGCGCACCTCAGAGGTCGTGGTGAGATCCTACTTCCTACCTTTATATGTTATATATTATTTATACTTATTTAGATGTGACGAGGATCTATCCCCTTTTCCGGGGAGGTACGTGTGCAATAAACACCAAACCAACTTCTTCTAATAATTTTTGTGAATGATCCCGACATCCGCCATGAGAATTTTAGCGATAAGCCGGGGCTCGCCATAAATCAGTTGTTTTTTTTTGAAATATTAATATTTCCATTTGTTGGAAAAAACCATTAAGACGCACACCACAAATTGGAGGAGGATTTCGACCGAAAATCGCTTAGCGGTTACAAGTCTCCAATATAATTATATATATACATGGCAGAAAAAGTGTGTGTTCATCTAAGTATATTTGTTTGCACTATGAAAAATCGAAAAAAATAAATCATTCATAAACTTTTTTTACATTATTTTATATAGTTCAATTAAAAGTGGCTGCAACACAAACTTTGGTACCAATAATTAATATAAATTTAAAATGAGATCACATATAAACAAAAAGGTCTCTCAAACCAAACAGAAAAAGTCTGCGTTCACTTCAAGAATAATGAAACAAAAGGCTAAAAATTAAAAAATATATATTAAGTCAATAACTTGTTGGAAATCCACGTCTTTTAATGACTTCTAGAAGGGGGTTTTCATTGACCCAACAAGTTTGATTGTTACTTCTGGGCTTATAGCTTCCCATTCCTCTTCAAATGCGCTCCTAAGCATTTCCTTGCTGGTTATACGCTGTCAAACATTTTCTTTCTAGTACATCCCATAAGTGCTCAATAGGGTTAAGCTCAGGCGATTTCGGAGGTCTATGCAGTCGTTTAGGAATATTGTACAGCAACCAAAGCTTAACAATTTCTACTATGTGTTGTCGTTGTTGTCACCGAGTCCCAGCATTACTGCACTTTATTTTAAATTTACTTTCAAAATATTAAGATACTCATGTTTTTTCATGATTGACTCAATATACTGAAATTTTCCTACACCCGAACTTGCCATGCACCCCACATCATAGCACCACCAACGTGCTTTACCGTAGGTATAAGATTTTGTTTTTACAGCGCCGTTCTGCTTTTCTTCCAAATAATTTTACGTCCTTTTATTCCAAAAATGCAAAACTTACTCTCATCTGAAAAAATAACTTTATTCCAAAACTCTGGAGGCTTGTTTAACTGCTCCTTCGCAAAGACCATCCACTGGAGACGATTTACTCTAGATATGAAGGGCTCTCTTCGTATTACTCTGCCATGAAATTCGGTTCTTTTCAGAATTTTTCGTACCGTATCTGCACATAATTCCTTTTGGTACTTTAATTTAATGTCTTTTGATAGTTGACCTGAGGTTAGACGTGGGTTAGACTTGACAAGAATGGGTAGGTTGCGCTCTTCTCTTTCCGTAAGTTTTCTTGGACGTCCAGAACGTGTCTAGACTCATAAGATTTGCTTGTTTGAAGTTGTTTATTACTCTCTGGACAGAGGAGTACTGTCTCCTAACAGTTTTCGCGATTTCCCGATAACTTTTACCATTCTGTCACAAACCAACAATGATTTTCCTTTCGCCAATTTCTATTTCTTTTCGCTTTTGGTCCAAAGTAAAAAAAATAATGAGTTTCTCCTATATTTATATATGCTTTAGCTTCTTCCTAATCGCTATCACTATCGTGTATCATTTAAAATTAAATTCAACATATATAATTTGTATTTTCAATGCAACAAACCATCGCTTTTTAAAGTTAACGCACACTTTTTGTGCTCGACTTATTTAAATAGCGGTACTGCAATTCCGTAATTCAGAACGACGCAGCTCAAATTCTACGAAATTTTGCTCAAACATTGTTCAAATAATTGTCTTCAAAATAAGTGAAAATAAAATAGTGATTGTTTTGAAATGCATAACTTTGTTTTAGTTGAATACTTTAATACAGCGAGTGAACGCAGAGTTTTCCTGCCATGTGTATATATAATTATAGATATGTATTTTTAAAAACATGTATTTATTTATGTTTATGAAATTTTAATTTCTTTAACATTGCTCTTAAATAGACTTAAATTGTTATAATATTTACGAAAATTGTCATCTTTGGTCGACTTAAAATTAATTAGATTTCCTTGCATAAGACAAAGATGTTGAGCATAAATTTGAAAAGAAAAAATTATCAAACATTTACTCTATGTATATAGCAGTATATTTGAGTATTCTACCCAAAGTATCGGAGTATCACATAATTTTAGATTCGTTAGGAAATTTTCTGAAAATGCAGATTCATTTCATTACTAAATATTACTTACAAAATTTCAAAAAAAAAAAAAAAATTCGAATTTACTTGAAGCCCATCTTCATTAAATAGATAAAGGAGATCGCGCCTCCACAAATTAAGGTGAAAAAGAGAAGTTCGATGTGTTTTGCTGCAACAAATTAAAATAATTTTTAAGGAAAAAATGAGTACAATAAAAGGGCTAAAACAAAAGAAAAAATATAGTTAAAATCTTAAGCATACCCCATTCTTACTAAACTCTTTTATTTATTTCATTTATTTGCATTATCTTCAAAATGAATTTTCCTATCAAACCTAACTGATCTAAGTAATTAATTCACATCAATTCCGGGAATTGTTTGTGTTGTAATCAGATTAATAGTAATAATAGTAATTGTTCTACAGACTAATTAGTGAACTACATTATCTGTTGCTTAATCTGTTCTCACCCACAAAACTGATTGAAAAATTAAACTTGATTTTAATTAGCACACATAAACATCAATAATGTGATGCGTATAGAGATAAATAACAGAAATACAAAAGCAAGTTTGCTCACACCACGGCATTCGCAAACGATAAATCTCTTCAAAAATTGCTTTTATATTTATTGCTTAACTCATATGAAATGTGTTTTGTGGGTGACAGTAGTGAAACAAAAGCTTTAGGATAGTGAATGCTTTCTTTAATTATAAAATTACTTTCACATGAATGCAATAAAAAAGCCAATTTTCTTTGAAATTTTTCGAAATTTCCTTTGGCCAGGAAGTCTTTACGGAATTTTTCCCATTGTTCTTACTTTAATTTTTGCTTCTTGTATTCCTTCACTTGTTATCTTGTGTTTCCTTTTTCCTACTCCTTACGTGCACCAGTCGTTTGCGCTAATTGCATAAATTTTAAGTAATTAATTTTGCCGGAAGACCTGCATACGTCTTATTTTTGTTATGTTGTTCAATTTTCAATTATTAAATGTATGTTCCTCTAGCAGGAGTACTTGCTCTTAATATGCTAGGTTGTGTGAGGCTGTGTGTATGTGAGTTTCGTTACTACTTCAAACTAAAACCTCTGCCCCCTATTATGCCATTAACACTAAATACATTACAGCAGCTCTGTTTCTTCTAAATTACTTACAGACATACACATAAATGTGAATACAATGCGCCGCAAAATAAGGAGAGAAAACAATTTCTTTAATTTGAAGGGTTTCAGTACTATTTTTTTATTACTTTGAAATTTAAAAATGATATTTATTTATACTTATATATAATTTTTATATGAAATGAAAAAAATCCCGTAACTTAAATTTTGTTTAATAAATTTTAAAACAATAATTGCTTTAGAGTTGGGAAAATATGAATTTTGAAAAAAAAATTTAATTTTTTTTAGACATTTTTAATAAAATAATAAACAATAAATAAATAAAAAATTTGTTTTGAAAGCTTTCACTCAAATTATAAGCTTTGAAATTCAAATTAAGAAAATATAAAATTTCTTTGTTTTAATATTAATTATAGACACTTAAAACCGATATTATTCTACGAAAGTTTTATATATTTATAAAATTTCTCTATTTCTTCTAACTTTTTAATATTAATAAAAACAACAAAAGTACACGTTGTGGATTTTTAATAACTTAACCAAAAGCAAAAAAAAAAAAAAAAAAAAAATTGTAAGCCTAAAAGCCGTGTAAGTTTGAAAACAAAAATTGCAACAGATCCTTTGGTGCTCCTCACTGTATACATGTACTTACCTATCCTGCCAGGAAAAATAATAGTTGTTAACTAGAATCCTATTAGTTTGCATTATTGCACTAACTAGTTCATTTTCCATTTATTTCCAATGTAAGCAATTGGTATTTTTAACAAGGCAATGTCCTACGCACTTTTATATAAAGCGTGTTTTTTATAGAGGTATAGAACTTTAAGTTGCAATAAAACAACGATGGATTATTCGATTGGCATGAATTTTATTTATCCGAAAGATAATCTTACATTACATTTAAATATGATTTCTGGCATATGACCGCCACGGCTGGCGCGGATGTAGTCCAATCTGGACGTCCAATTTTCGATGACTTTTTCCAACATTTGTGGCCGTATATCGGCAATAACACGGCGAATGTTGTCTTCGAAATGGTCAAGCATTTGTGGCTTATCCGCATAGACCAATGACTTTACATAGCCCCACAGAAAGTAGTCTAGCGGTGTTAAATCACAAGATCTTGGAGGCCAATTCACAGGTCCAAAACGTGAAATTAGGCGGTCACCATAGATTCAATAAATCTATTGCGGCACGAGCTGTGTGACATGTTGCGCCGTCTTGTTGTAACCACATCTCCTGGACATCATGGTTATTCAATTCAGGAATGAAAAAGTTAGAAATCATGGCTCTATACCTATCACCATTGATTGTAACGTTCTGGCCACCATCGTTTTTGAAAAAGTACGGACCAATGATTCCACCAGCCCATAAAGCGCACCAAACAAACAGTCAGTTTTTCTGGATGTAACGGTGTTTCAACATACACTTGAGGATTACCTTCACTCCAAATGCGGCAGTTGTGTTTGTTGTCGTAGCCATTCAACCAGAAGTGCGCTTCATCGCTAAACAAAATTCGCTTATGAAAATCGGGAACAACGGTAATCTCGTTTTGGGCCCATTCGACGAATCTACGCCTTACTTGATGATCGTTTGGCTTCAATTCTTGCACGAGTTGGATTTTGTAAGCACGCAAACCAAGATCCTTCCGCAAAATCTTCCATAAAGTGGATGGACACAGATCCAATTCCTGTGCTCGATGGCGGATGGACTCATTCGGGTCTTCCTCAATGCTACGTTCTACAGCAGCAATAGCTTCTTCTGTACGCACCGTACGGCGTCTCTGGGGATGCGAGTTATCAATAAGAGTAAACGTGGTGCGAAAACGTTCCATGGTTAATCGAATTAACTGCTCTGATGGACGATTTTGTCGACGATAAAATGGACGTAGTGCGCGATACGTTTTCTGCACAGAACCATTACTTTCGAAACAAAATTGCACTATTTGCAAGCGTTGTTCAGGCGTGAGTCTATTCATGATGAATTGCCAAACCAAACTGAGAATAAATCACTTTACAGCTGTTAAATCGGTCGCCATCTTGAAAAGTAATGCCAACTCAAAGTTCTATACCTCTATAAAAAACACGTTTTAAAAGTGTGATTTGAATTTCTAATTCCACAAAAATAAAAATAAATATAAAAAGGAAGATGCGTGCAGCGAGAATGGAACCGCGAACCTCACGCGTTACAGTGATAACCTCTAAGCACTCGGTTAGCATTGTGATATAAAGAGCGACGTCTAACTGCACACCTCAACAGAGCTTATTAGGAAATGAAACTAAGTCATGGCGTTGTAGAAATAACAACAAATAATGAAAAAATAACGAACTGGTATGATTTTGGTTTATTATGAAATCCCGACACATGAAATCCCAAAATACAAAATTCCGAAATATAAAATCCAGACACCAAAAAATTCAGATCAGACATATTCCAGACACGACCAAATTCTGACAAAACATAATCCCGACAAGACATAATCTAGACACGACACAATTTAGACAAAAAATCCCGAGAAAAATCCATACAAAATATTAATATAATTTAAAAAAAAATCGTACGATTATGGAATGTTCCCTTTAAATCTATTTCATACTAGTATTTAGCTAGAATTTTTGTATACTAGTTTACGTTTTCACTACAGGTTACCTACTAATGCTTCAAAGTTTGACCTTTAAACGACTATGTGCTTGGTACAATTATAGCATCTCCTTTTTATGCCGGTAAGTCCTTTTAAAAGTGAAAAAGTTTCGCTTGTTATTCATGTTACTTTATGGCAGCTACATAAATACATAAGCAACCTCCACATGAAAAGTGTTCCAGAATGACTTCTGAATACCAAAAGTTTACACAATTGAGTTATTGGTGTTTTTCTTTACTATCTTATTATTGGCAGCGTTAATTCATTTGCTTGTGCTTGCACAGAATGTTTACTCATCCCCTTTTTCTTGTTACTAATTTATTGTACTCGTATTAACGGAATTTTCTAACAACTTTGGATAAATGCAGTTTGAAGTTCCTTATACTCATACTTAAAAACATACAAAAGTACACAGATATGGACATATGCAATGCATACTATTCTAGCGATTGGTTGTTGTTACACATGTGTTTCCTTTTACCTTTATATGAGGGCATCCAATGTATCTGCCATTAATGTTTTGCCATTAGTTGGAGGCATAAATCACAATGCTTGTTTGTGTAATGGGCCATCTTTATATTGCTTATATATTTCGAAAGTATACGGAGAAAGGATGGCCATGTGCAATAGTTGGCTGCGTACATATTATATTATTAATAATATATTTGTTTTCTTTTTTGCTTAATGACTTCATACAGGAAGAGATGATATTTATTCTGAATATATTTGATATTGAATGAAGTTTTAAAAAAATTAAAATTCTGCCCGAGTGTAACATGTTAAAAAATTAAAATTTCAAAAACTTTGAAAGTGACCTCGAAATTTGGTAACCGATAAAACTCTAATTTTTTCCTGGAAGCTGTTATTGTAATCTACAAGAGGTGCAGCCAGTGGCGGATCCATGGAGGGGTTTTCGGGTTCGGACTCTCCCCCCTTCGCAAGCAATGTAAATCTTAAATTCGAATCTACTTTTGCAGTTTATTCGTATCTGATGTCTCCAAAAAAATTGAATATATTTTAGAATATATATTAGGTAAAGGTTTGGTTTGGTTTTCGTTAATGGCTTGTACCTCAACACTTTCTCGCTTTTGACGTGTATGTGTGTTTATATATGCCAGTTGAAAGGTACAGGTGTTTAATTTTATACACGTAAATTGTGGCAAAAAAGTTTTCCATGTTTTCTTTTTTGTTTTGACATAAACCCATATAAATAGAAACTTCTGCCAGCGTAGCCATAGAATTTTCAATTAAAAAGTTTTACTTTCAAGTCATACGCATAAATCGCAAAATTGCGTCGAACACTTAAACAAGTGCTTTTGATTCCTTATTCCTTTTTCCCTTTGTTGTTTCTTTTTCGCTTCTCAACTCAAACATATTGCACACACTTTTAAAAAGCGCTAATGGCATTATAGACAAACCAACCAACAGCAAAATGACGCTTGATAAATACTCATTTATACATACATTTATATGTATATAATATAGGGTTTTACAATAAGAAAAAATGGCCTCCACGACTTCTTTTGCTGGAACGAATTCGATGAACCCAATTTTTGAACACTCTTTTCACTAAATCAAGTCATATGTCATGAATAGCATGTTCAATATTGACTTTTAAAGCTTTAATAGAGTCTGGTTTATAGCTAAAGACCAATGACTTCAAATAACCCCGCAAAAAGTAGTCTAATGGTGGTAAATCAAAACTTCTTGGAGGCCATTCAATGTCACAATTTCTGGAAATATTCGAATCTCCAAACCTTTCTCGCAATAATTCGGTTGGTGCTCTGTGACACGTAGCCTCGTCTTGTTGGAACCAGATGTTGTTAAGATCAACTTCTTCCAATTGTGGTCATAAAAAGTTGGTTATCACCGATCTATACCGCTCTCCATTGACAGCAACGATGCTACCAGCTTCATTTCGAAAGAAGTACGGACCGATGATTCCACAAAACTGTCAATTTAGGTGAATGTGTTGCCATGATGAAATTTTAAACATTACTGAATACAATGAAAAAAATGACAGATGATGACATATTAAAAATGGCCAAAACGGCACTTAGAAATAATATAACCCCTTTTGGAAAACCCTTTATTAGTAAAGTGAAAACAAATACAAATGAAAAAGGAAAAAAGCACATTGCCACCGGACGGGCAAATGTTTTATAATATCTCTTTGCCACCGAAAGGAGGATTAAATCAAATTAACACCATCCAAAGCAGCATCTTCGAGCTAAATACATACAGACATATATATTGTGACGAAAATCCCATACCAAGGACAAACAAAACTGTTGACGATGTAAATGCAATTCCCGGAAGGACAGAAAATAAAGAAGCGGCTGTATAATGCAAATTACCCATACCAAGGACAAACAAAAGGAAATTCCACGTCGTTAAGGATGAACGGAGTAGCTGCAGCTACCGCAGGCAAACGAACAATCAGCCTATCCTTAAGCGCGTGAACAGAATGGTTAGGTCATCTACAGGTATAAAAAGAGAGGCAGCCGCTATCACAAGAAGAGACGAGTAGACAACTTAGTGGAGTTAACACTGCCGTGAGCTGTGTGTTTGAGAAACGGATAAGCTGAGTGAAACAGATAATAATTGTGTATAAATAATTGTAAAATAAGCCGTTGGCTAAAGACAAAATTGTAGAAATAAATTCCTGGCGGTTAAAAAAAACCGAACAAATAAATCTTGGGAGTCTGTTTAGTAATCCAGTGATCGGACTCGAACAATTTGGAGAATAATCGAGGTGAATTTAGCAAGTTCGTTACAATTGGTGTCAGAAGTGGGATTGCTAAATAAATTCCAGAAAAAAAGAAAAAAAACAACAACAAAAATATTTGAAAATGGTCAAGATTCAAGATTTAACGATACTACCGCTCAAAAAGGAATTGGCGAAAAGGGGATTATCTTCAACCGGGAATAAGGCTGAACTACAATCACGGCTGCGAGAAGCTTTGGAAGCAGAAGGCATAGATTTGAGCGAATATGAATTCTGTCATGAGGACGAGGAGACATCCAAGAAAGAAATGGAGAAGGAAGAGACTGTTGAGACTACGGAAGATTCAGAGCAGTCAGCAACTAAAGTTGAAGAAAAGGCTCCTAGCTCATCTACGAGTATGGACATGAATATGTTATTGGCAGCAGTTTCGCAAATGAATGCCAACATGTCGCAGAAGTTGGATGATCAGGATGCCAAGTTGCTACAGAAGTTGGATGAACAGGATACCAACATGTCACAAATGAATGCCCACATTTCATCGCAATTGCAAGACCAAGAAGCGCGTATTTCATCCCGGCTCATACAGCTTCAGGAGAGTATTGTTAAAGAATACACAGAACTCAAGGAGAGACAGGACGTAATCGAGGAAAGGCAAGACAGAATAGAGGAGCTTATTCAGACCAAAGTCAACGAGTTAGAAGGTCGGCAAAGCAAAGTAGAGGAGCTAATTGCGACCAAAGTTAGCGAATTGGAAGGACGTGTCCACGAATTGCTTACGAATCGTCCAAGCATTTCGAGGAGCACCCCTAGCAAAAAACCACCATCCTTTGACGGCACCACCCCTTTTCACATCTTTAAGCTTCAGTTCGAAAAGACGGCTAGAGCAAATAACTAATGCGAGGCGCGGAAAGACGTTATGGTAGCGAGCATAGAAGACAAATCTACCAGATGGATTTAGAGAACCGCTATCAGAAGTCCAACGAGACCTTGCAGGAATTTGCTTGTGAGATTGAGAGACTAGCTCATTTGGGTTATGGAGATAGTCTTGGAGAATACCTCGAGAGGACAAAAATTCAGAGGTTTATCAGCGGAATAAGGAACAATTATAGCAGGCGAGAGGCGTATGCGAATCCAAGGCCAACATTTGCCGAGACTGTCTCGTATGCTCAGACAAAGGAAACGGCCGAGCTTTTGTGCAGACCAGCGTACAAAGCGAACTGTGCGAAGTTGGAAAGCCCAGATGTCATGAAAGGAATCTGGGAAATGTCAAAAACCGTCAAACTGATGAGAACCAGGATTTGCTACAACTGTAGAAGGCCTGGACACTTAGCTCGCGATTGTAATATGGGTTCTACGAGACAAATCGATAACAAGGCGGGCAACGTTACTATCAGCGGATATGTGGATGGACATGAGCGAGAATTAACTGTGGACACGGGCGCGTCAAACTCCATCATTCGATCCGATTTGATCACCAGGGAAATAAGCCCATTACATGGAGCTAAGTTGAAAACATTAACTGGTGAGGACGCCAGGGTTCTGGGAAAAGCCACGTGTAAAGTCACCATTGGAAATATGACAGTGTTGCATGAGTTCCTAGTAGCGGAAATATTAGATGAAGTCATAGTTGGTGTGGACTTTCTCCTTGGTCAAGGAATGAAGATCGACCTAAAGAAAAGAGTGATAGAGTATGGAAATATGCAGTTACCGCTAAGTATTGGCCACGATCATGTGTACAACCGAAATGATGTGCCCCTGGTAAAGAACGAGCAGCAGAAGGGAAATACGTACGGAAATGGCAAGATGTCTCGTGCCCTAATGAAGAAGTTGAGAGAGGTACGAAAAACTGTTGAACAACGCCCTAAGGTTATGAAAAACAAGGAAGAAGGATGTATTAAGGCGAGGAATCCTGAAAGCTTTGAGAAAGGAGATCTGGTAAGGCTGCACGATTCTCCATGGAAGAAAATCTTGCACAGCAAGCGGGAAGGTCCATACAAAGTAATTGGACGAATAAATAGTACGGACTATCGAATCCAGAACGTTGGAAAACCACGAACCAAAATAAAGGTGGTTCACTTAGAAAGGCTCGCGGCGTTTGGAACAGATGGTATGTCTAATCGGGACGATCAGACTTAGGTGGAGGGCAGTGTGACGAAAATCCCATACCAAGGACAAACAAAACTGTTGACGATGTAAATGCAATTCCCGGAAGGACAGAAAATAAAGAAGCGGCTGTATAATGCAAATTACCCATACCAAGGACAAACAAAAGGAAATTCCACGTCGTTAAGGATGAACGGAGTAGCTGCAGCTACCGCAGGCAAACGAACAATCAGCTTCAGGAGAGTATTGTTAAAGAATACACAGAACTCAAGGAGAGACAGGACGTAATCGAGGAAAGGCAAGACAGAATAGAGGAGCTTATTCAGACCAAAGTCAACGAGTTAGAAGGTCGGCAAAGCAAAGTAGAGGAGCTAATTGCGACCAAAGTTAGCGAATTGGAAGGACGTGTCCACGAATTGCTTACGAATCGTCCAAGCATTTCAAGGAGCACCCCTAGCATAAAACCACCATCCTTTGACGGCACCACCCCTTTCCACATCTTTAAGCTTCAGTTCGAAAAGACGGCTAGAGCAAATAACTGGAGCATGGAGGAGAAGTCAGCTGCACTATTCATGGCATTAAAGGGACCTGCAACGGAAATTTTTCAAATAATTCCTGCATACGAGAGAGATGACTATGAGGCACTAATGCGAGGCGTGGAAAGACGTTATGGTAGCGAGCATAGAAGACAAATCTACCAGATGGATTTAGAGAACCGCTATCAGAAGTCCAACGAGACCTTGCAGGAATTTGCTTGTGAGATTGAGAGACTAGCTCATTTGGGTTATGGAGATAGTCTTGGAGAATACCTCGAGAGGATAAAAATTCAGAGGTTTATCAGCGGAATAAGGAACAATTATAGCAGGCGAGAGGCGTATGCGAATCCAAGGCCAACATTTGCCGAGACTGTCTCGTATGCTCAGACAAAGGAAACGGCCGAGCTTTTGTGCAGACCAGCGTACAAAGCGAACTGTGCGAAGTTGGAAAGCCCAGATGTCATGAAAGGAATCTGGGAAATGTCAAAAACCGTCAAACTGATGAGAACCAGGATTTGCTACAACTGTAGAAGGCCTGGACACTTAGCTCGCGATTGTAATATGGGTTCTACGAGACAAATCGATAACAAGGCGAGCAACGTTACTATCAGCGGATATGTGGATGGACATGAGCGAGAATTAACTGTGGACACGGGCGCGTCAAACTCCATCATTCGATCCGATTTGATCACCAGGGAAATAAGCCCATTACATGGAGCTAAGTTGAAAACATTAACTGGTGAGGACGCCAGGGTTCTGGGAAAAGCCACGTGTAAAGTCACCATTGGAAATATGACAGTGTTGCATGAGTTCCTAGTAGCGGAAATATTAGATGAAGTCATAGTTGGTGTGGACTTTCTCCTTGGTCAAGGAATGAAGATCGACCTAAAGAAAAGAGTGATAGAGTATGGAAATATGCAGTTACCGCTAAGTATTGGCCACGATCATGTGTACAACCGAAATGATGTGCCCCTGGTAAAGAACGAGCAGCAGAAGGGAAATACGTACGGAAATGGCAAGATGTCTCGTGCCCTAATGAAGAAGTTGAGAGAGGTACGAGAAACTGTTGAACAACGCCCTAAGGTTATGAACAACAAGGAAGAAGGATGTATTAAGGCGAGGAATCCTGAAAGATTTGAGAAAGGAGATCTGGTAAGGCTGCACGATTCTCCACGGAAGAAAATCTTGCACAGCAAGCGGGAAGGTCCATACAAAGTAATTGGACGAATAAATAGTACGGACTATCGAATCCAGAACGTTGGAAAACCACGAACCAAAATAAAGGTGGTTCACTTAGAAAGGCTCGCGGCGTTTGGAACAGATGGTATGTCTAATCGGGACGATCAGACTTAGGTGGAGGGCAGTGTGACGAAAATCCCATACCAAGGACAAACAAAACTGTTGACGATGTAAATGCAATTCCCGGAAGGACAGAAAATAAAGAAGCGGCTGTATAATGCAAATTACCCATACCAACGACAAACAAAAGGAAATTCCACGTCGTTAAGGATGAACGGAGTAGCTGCAGCTACCGCAGGCAAACGAACAATCAGCCTATCCTTAAGCGCGTGAACAGAATGGTTAGGTTATCTACAGGTATAAAAAGAGAGGCAGCCGCTATCACAAGAAGAGACGAGTAGACAACTTAGTGGAGTTAACACTGCCGTGAGCTGTGTGTTTGAGAAACGGATAAGCTGAGTGAAACAGATAATAATTGTGTATAAATAATTGTAAAATAAGCCGTTGGCTAAAGACAAAATTGTAGAAATAAATTCCTGGCGGTTAAAAAAAACCGAACAAATAAATCTTGGGAGTTTGTTTAGTAATCCAGAGATCGGACTCGAACAATTTGGAGAATAATCGAGGTGAATTTAGCAAGTTCGTTACAATATGCATGTTTTTGTTTAAGTAGGAGGTGCAAAGTAAAACAAAATAAATACGTTGAGCATTAGATTGGCTTTCTTTGTCTTTAAACAGACTAATTATAAGTCAATTATCTGATTTTAAAATAATAAGCTCCGTGGCAATAAAGTTGCTTTTGATGAATAAGTCGGTTTACGGTTATTTTGGCTTTGTTGCAAAACGTTGGTGTTTTATAAGAAAATGTAGCGAAGAAAGTTGTAACTTTTTTTACAGTACTATTCAAAATTTGTTTAGAAATATATTTAATGATTAAAATTCTTCCTTATTGGTATAGAAGATGTAAAACTGGTTGTGACATTCAGATACTAGATAAACTCTTTGTTTGTGCTTTGTTGACTTACCGTTTTTTAAAAAAAAGAAGAAGATATTTCTGAAAAGTTATTAAAAACTTTGACAGCTTTGACAGCCTGCACTCCTTCATTCCATAAACGACTGCAATTGCGACCAAAATACAGAGCCGCAACAAAATCCTCAAACCGCTAGCCAGTAGCACCTGGGGAAAGACAAAGAAACATTGTTGGCAGCATACAGGGCAATTGGTCAGCCGGTCGTAAACTATGCTGCACCGATTTGGACGCTGGGGACTAGCGAGACACAGTTGAAGAAGCAACAAACATGCCAGAACACCGGCCTTCGGACCGTGACGGGAAACCTCTTGATGACGCCGAAACACCTCTTAGTCAGTGAAACATCTATGCTCCTAGTTAAGGAGCATAATGTTATGCTGTGTAAGCAATATCTGCTGTGATGCTACCAAGAGTCACTTATTGGAAGCTGAACCACCATCACAAAGGGAGTACTTGACTACCGCGACTCCGTACAGCAATACAGACAAGACCCGCTAGACAGGTCGGCGTACAGACAGGCCATAAACACCATTCACCGAGAGTCCGTTAACACCTTAGTGAACTCTTTTCCTGTGAATGATGTTCTCGGAGTCTAATCACCACCCAGAGCAGAACACGAACTCCAGCTGCTCCGAGAGACCTGCGTAATTCTGGCACAATTAAGGTCTGGATATTGTAGCAGGCATAGCTCCTACCTATCCAGACTCGACCCTGACATACCCAACACTTGTTCTTCATGCAACGAATCCTCGCACGACACTAATCACCTCTTTGCATGCCCACTTAACTCGGCTAATCTAACACCACGCGGGGTTGGCTAGCCGCTACAACAACAACAACAAATACAGAATATCTTCTTTTCTCAAATTATCTATTCGGAGAAGACTCATACACAAATTTTAAATGACTTTTCCGAAAAATTTCTATCAGATCCTCAAATCACACTTTACTAACAAGAGGTTTACTGCTAATGTAAAGGATTTTATATTAGGGCAGTCTTCGGCTGGCTGGTGGTCTTCATGGTAGCTTTCTGGGACCAACACTGCATGTCTTAATTACTTCAGGCAATCCGAATAGTGGGAAGGTACTAACATTAGCATGCCCAGCAGTGAAACTAAATGACATAATGATCTCCCAAAAAATAGGAGTTAAATGACATTGCGTACACCTAGAAAGGCTATTGACTTGAAATAGGCACATCTCTGATATCTGAAACTTAAAATAGTTAGCACAGAAGTGGTAAATACTTGAAAAAATACCTTTTAGAAATGCAAAATCACTCGAGTCTTCATTGAACGTTTTATCCTGCCCAGCAAGTCGCCTGCAAATAAATATTCTGCTATTCATTAGATTTTAAAACCTTTTGGAGATCGATTGAGTTCACTTTATTTTTGTTTTTATGCAAGAAATAAACAAAAATAGCTTTTTCAAATACAAACTGTGATCAACTACATTTTATGTTTTGAAAGATTTAGTATTTTTCTTCAAAAACTTTTTACCAATCGAAATTTATTCCTCAATATACTTCAATAGAACATTTTTTTAGCTATTTATAAAATAATTTACCCACTTATATTTCTGAACCTAAAATCAATTTAGTCTTTATATCAACTAATTGACTGAATGTTCAGTGTTGACGAAATACTGCAAAAATTCATCACCAGCTTTATATTATATGGAACTGGTCATTGCTCATTGCACCATTTACTCTAATACAACCTAATAATCCCAAAAATATTTGGACATGCATGTGCATGTGCTCGCTTTGCAACGCAATGTTGCATGAAATTTAGGCAGTTGTATTTGCGTGACAGCTTTGTGAAAGATTTATTCATTTTTAATGCATTCGAAATTAAAAAAAATATTTTTCAAGATCCAAAGCATTAATTATATTTTTTTCCATACAAGTTAATATTATAATAATCCGATAAAAAAAATTTATTGCATTAAACATCAATATCCAATAAATATTCTCTTTTTTATCTTCAATAATATAAAATATTTTATCAGATGATTGTAAGAACTTTTTAATATAGTAAATTAATATCATTTAAATTTATATGAATTTGTATTTTTTAAATATTCTTAATATGAATATAAATGCCCCCATATATATTGTTTATATAAAAGCTTCCAATTGTGGTGCCATGACCTTCAGTTCTAAGCTGTCTCTAAAGGGTTACTGACCTTTTATAAGGAGTTTTTTATTTCATGTAAAATACATTCGGTTTGTCTTACTCGAAATATATCGAAATCGTGACGTTCCGAACATAAGATTCTACGGATTAGAAAAAAGCATTAAAAAGTGAATGTAATTCTTCAAAACTGTTGCATC
This sequence comes from Neoceratitis asiatica, assembly GCA_030068015.2. Taxonomy (NCBI): domain Eukaryota; kingdom Metazoa; phylum Arthropoda; class Insecta; order Diptera; family Tephritidae; genus Neoceratitis; species Neoceratitis asiatica. The sequence continues at coordinate 78,224,923 of CM061524.1, forward strand.
TGCAAAGACACATGTACAGAAAAATACAGACGATATTCGACGGAACTTTTCTCACAATAATCTACATATATTATTTCTCTATTTATTATTTTCTTTCCTCCAAAAATCTCATCAAAACGTTATTTAAAGCATGAAATCCCATTTGAAAGTGAACTTTTCAATTTTTTTATTATTTTATTACATTTTTTGGAGCCTTAGGGCAAACATAGATTTGTAAATATGTGTAGACGTATGATAAGGCTTCTTTCATTGTGTTTAACATTCATTTATATATATATGTGAATACATAAAAGCACGCAGGACGAACCGCTGTAAAGAATACTGTGAAACATTAGGAAAAAATTGACTCCTTAGTAGATTCAATAACAAAAAATTCAAAAATTTTGTTCAATAAAATTTCGTTTTTTTTTGCCTTTATTTAGCAACAATTGTAAAGCGCCTGAAGTGCTAAGCACTCAGCCGGACTGACAATCGAAATGAATTTTTGACGTACTGGCTGCTGGAAAGGTCAGTAAAGTTTGAAACAGTGTGTGTATGCGTAGATTTTTCCATACAACAAAACTTTTTAGAAAAACAAAGAATTCCAGATGGATGAGTTAGAAAAGGGAATAGTACTAGCACAATTGGCTTAGTGATTGCCACATATAAATGCACATACACACAAATATAATGCTTATAAAGGGTGTTTTTATAGAGGTATAGAACTTTAAATTGCAATAAAACAACGATGGATTATTCGATTGGCATGCATTTTATTTATCCGAAAGATAGTCTTGTGGCATTACATTTTAAATATGGTTTCTGGCATATGACCACCACGGCTGGCGCGGATGTAGTCCAATCTGGACGTCCAATCTTCGATGACTTTTTCCAACATTTGTGGCCGTATATCGGCAATAATACGGCGAATGTTGTCTTCCAAATGGTCAAGCGTTTGTGGCTTATCCGCATAGACCAATGACTTTACATAGCCCCACAGAAAGTAGTCTAGCGGTGTTAAATCACAAGATCTTGGAGGCCAATTCACAGGTCCAAAACGTGAAATTAGGCGGTCACCAAACGTGTCTTTCAATAAATCTATTGCGGCACGAGCTGTGTGACATGTTGCGCCGTCTTGTTGAAACCACATCTCCTGGACATCATGGTTATTCAATTCAGGAATGAAAAAGTTAGTAATCATGGCTCTCTACCTATCACCATTGATGTAACGTTCTGGCCACCATCGTTTTTGAAAACATACGGACCAATGATTCCACCAGCCCATAAAGCGCACCAAACAGTCAGTTTTTCTGGATGTAACGGTGTTTCAACATACACTTGAGGATTACCTTCACTCCAAATGCGGCAGTTTTGTTTGTTGACGTAGCACATTAACATCGCTAAAATGGACGTAGTGCGCGATACGTTTTCCGCACAGAACCATTATTTTCGAAATAAAATTGCACTATTTGCAAGCGTTGTTCAGGCGTGAGTCTATTCATGATGAATTGCAAAGAATTGCAAAAGCTTAACAAAAACTTAATAAATAAACTTACCTAGATTTTTAAAATTCATAAACTGCATTACACATCTGGTATCATCGTTAAAAGATTATATATATTTTTATAAAACTTTTCCTCTTTTATTCAACAGCTGGTGATTGGTAATTTTTACTTTTATTTTTTAAATATTCTTTTTTGTGCTATAGCTCCAAGACTTGCATAAAAATGTTATGAAATCATAAAGACCACATGATGAAATCTACTAAAAGTGCATCCAACCATGCGACTCCAGCCAGGGCAAAAAGCAAAGAAAATCATAAACCAATTTTTTTTTTGGTAGCCAAACTTGTTAGAATTTGAATGAAGTAAGTGTATATTATATTTTTATCTGTTAAATTTTTTTTCGCTTCATTTCTGCTTTTATTATATTCTTTACCATTTCTTTGTGTACAAGTGTATATTAGTTATCTTCCAGATTGGCTCTTAGAGTTGACACCTACCCGACTTATGAAGTGGCAACGGCAGGCAGCACAGATTTCATTGTCAAAAGATGTAGGCATTTCAGTTGATGGCTAGGTGGTGTAACAATACATTGATTTTTTTAAATATTTTTCTCTTCTTCTTGACCACAGTCGTTTTGTATACGTTAAGTGGTTTTCGTTGTTTTGGTGTTACCGGAGAGGGTTTTGTAAAAGCAATTTAAAATTGAATGTGAATGGGACTGAATGTGTGAAGGGACTATTTCAAGTACATAAATTGTTATATTGGCAAACTTGTTTGTTATTTAAAAATTAGGAGAACGGTTTTCGAAATTGTGTTTTATAACTTTAAATATTGGCATAAAACTCTTAGCTGGAAATCATTCTTACGCCAGTATCACCACAATTAAACTGTAATTCATTGGTTTAATCAATATAGTTATTTTTGCACTAAGGTCATATATGGCATTTAGTAAGAACTCCTTACATTAATAATTTATAAATTCAATTAAACCAAATCATAATTTATTTATTGAATATTAATCAAAGCAAAGCAAAAGTCCGTATCACATCGATATAGAAATAGAAATAGAGTTTCAAACTGGTTCCATATTAGAGAAAATAAATTACAATTTCACAAATACTCTAAATTTTATTTTTTACAATCTACTAATAGTATATTTTAGATACTATTTATAAAAATTATTTAACAACTAAGTTGTTAATACGCAATAATACAACTTATAAAAATACGCTCCTAATTTATGAAAAATAATGATGCAGGGATTGTGAGATTAAATTAAATTACATAACAAATCGAACAAGTGCAGCTTGCCTCGATTAATGTGTTTTAGAATTATTCACATCACTTTATCTTTCACCTCAGCAGTTCATTCTTGACCTCCCCATCAACCTGCACTCTCTCTGAATAGATCATAAAAATTATTCAAAGGAACTTGATTCAACAACTACACAGAATTAAATTTACTTACTCGTATTAATTAATATTCACCCTAATTTATAAGTTTATAAGAAACTCATTTTCCAGTAAAAAAAAAACATAAGCTCCGCATAAATACTTAAGATATTTTCAAAATCTTCCCCAATATAAATAAGCTAAACAAAGCAGAGCTATTTTTATTAAAAAATATCTTGTTGTTCTTAACGATGGTTCTCGAAGTCATTTTTCTTCTCACCATTCCTTTACCACGCCATTAGTTCAGCATCCATTGCTCCAAAGCTTAAATCTATTACAGTAGATAGCCTACACAATAACGAACACTTTCCAATTACAACAACCCAAATCTATACATAGATCAAAGTTTTTAACCTATGAAACCAACTGGCCAAATTACTGATCATCAATATGTAACCAATCAACCACTAAAGAAATTTCAAATGAAATAAATGCGAAAGCAGCTAAAATAAAAAGAATCATACGATCCGCTCCTCATATTCCATATCTTAGACCAACACATGAAAATTCATAGCCAAATTTCCGTTTCAAATTTCCGAAGCGTTAAGGAATCCAAAACAACCCCGCTGGGCGGCATATAAGCAAATCAATTTTAATCAATAAAAAGGGGATGTATGTCTTCGGGCATTCCGAAGTCTTCAAATCTTTCATTTACATATCAAATTTATTGCAATTTGCAAAATTCGATTTTGATAATTTTTCGAATTAATATCTATGTCTGTATAATATGATCTTACATATGCTATAGTAATCCGATCTGACCGGTTTAGACAAATGTAGTTATAAATGTACCAGTGCATCTGCTTCCCAAGTTCGGTTGAAATATCTCAAAACTAAGGGACTAGTAAGCGTTCAAACAGAACGACAGACGGACATCGCTATATCAACTCGGCTCGTCATTTTGATAAATCGGTATAAAATTTGGTTGGTCTATCTCTTCTCCTTTTGGTACTTACATACTTGGGCTAGAGTTGATATACCATTCCATGTACATGAATCCATAGCAAGCGAATGCACTCTTTAGAAGAGAACTAAAATATGTAAAATACTGTTCAATTTTACTGTATATTCATATATGTTGTATATTATCGCTCTCAAATGATGTTCAGTTCTAGCATAAATATGTACATTCAATCATATTCACGCATATATCTTATTTACTTTTAAGAATACATCAGCTTAACTAATTTGTGTTCATAAATAAAATAGTCCAAATCTATGTAGGCTCCTTGTGTATTTGTTTGTGTGTATTTAATTATTCATAATTTGCTTGTGTGCTATTACCAACATTCACTTAAATACCGCAAATAACGCCAAAAGCCTCGGTATATGACCCCCAGCTTCGCCGCTAATGACACCAACTGCACATCGCTACAAAAAACCGCAAACCGGAGTCAATATATGTACATGTATATATATATATTACCTGAGAAGAAATTTGTTTGGATATTTTGGCTGTAGGAAACTCAGCAGTTTGCAGCAAATAATTCACAGAAGCACTATGGGACACCACCGTTATATAGTGAATTTTCAGTTGCACTGGGTGTGAAATTGATTCTCACTATCAACAAATTGATTGCGTCAAAAAGATGCATATCTCCTTTCATGAAACATACTGTAAGAGAAATCTCGACTGGAGTCATGTCCCTATCATAGTTGTATGAAGAGTTTTTATTTTATGTCAGAAATATGCTCCAATGAGGAAATTTTTTTTATGGTTTCACAAAGACTACATTTCGAATATCTCGATATATCTGTTTATGACTAATTTTTTACAAATTTGTCTATAATAGCCATAATTTTGAAGTCTTAGGCACTTTCATCTATTTAAGGACGACATCAGCATTAACAAAAATACCAACCTTGAAATGTTTACTATGCAGAGTCATTATTGTGAAAAGGTGGAACCTTGCCAACTTTGAATTGAGTGGACAATTGTTCATACTTCCCGAATTTCCATTTGAGTCAGAGACTTGGGCGATGACAGATGCGATGAGATTCAACAAGTGCTGTACGAGGTAAAGAACGAAACAGCTCATTTTCTGGATCTCCCGTTAGATGACCTAGACGACATAGACTAATTTTATTTGCCAATAGGTGGAATTGAGCAAGCCACTGCAAAAGCAACAACAACAACAACAACAACAACAAAAGAAACAGATGAATGTATATCTGTAAAATCTACTGAGGAGACCACTGCAGGTTTGTTATGTTGTTATAATTAAAAAAAAAGTTATCTGTGTAAGATTCCCAGTCAAGAAGGAGTTATGCTATTATATTACTCCAAAATAATTTTAATTACGTTTATTGCGAGGAGTTTTACGTGATCGGGCCTCTTACGCACATGTTTATTTGTCTCTATAGTGTTTTCAAAGTTAGGGAATTTAGGTTTAGGAAAAATGTGCCTATAATCTTAGCTTAGTATTTCCTTCAAGCTCATTAAGAATATATATATATGTGTATACTTCTAAATTTATTTTATACTTATATAGGGGTATACCTGCATATTTAAATATGCACATATATATGTGTCTATATATATATGTATATATATGTATGTATGTATTTATGTTAAATATGGTATGTGTTTAATTCAACAATAAACGTTGAGGTGAAATTGTAGCGAACCGAAATGAAATTAGCTCCACTAATTGACAATTGAAGTGGTTATTAGTTATTGTTGTATTTATTGTTGCTGTTTGCGGTCAAGTCACGAAATCAAACCGTCGACATCTTTTGGTCATTGTAAATGGCGTTAATTGCATGGAAATAAATCAAAGTAACCACCATAGTGATTGGCGTGTGCATTACCAAGATATTCAATTACATGCAAATACTACATATAGATACATATATACATGCTGTTGTGGTATACTCCTACATCTGCTGTATATCTTTCGTACAAATCAGTAACTATTTCAATATACATACACGTAGTTGCAATGCGCAACCTTTAGCTTGTGTGCTTATCATTATTAAAAAAACACATAGATCAATACTTATCTCCAACTGAACCCACTGTCACAACTGACCGACCATTGCTACAATCACATCCACCTACACACCAAAATGGTGTTGTTTTAGCACGTTGCAACACGGCGTATGAGTGATGTGTTTGAAAAGCTGCCTAAATATCTGGTTGAAATTTCTGCGCACACACACATATTTTAACACATTTTCATGGGAACAATTTGCCATTGCGTATAACCACATTTTCCCAGTAAAAAAATTTGTCGTAATTACATGTTTGAGTATATGTATAATACATAAATACAGATAAATGCTTTTGTCTCTAACTGTCCTGCAACTGAGTGCCACCATAAATTCGTTGTGGCTACAATTGCTGTTAGAATATCGACCCAATATTTTGAAATTGTGTTAGGGTCATTGCCGTTTAAGTATATCTACCAATAGAAGGACACACGCACGTATTCAAACCAACCCTCTGCTATTATTTCCGCGGGTCAAGCCATATCTAAATTGTACTCCTTGCCACCCACACTTGTCGCTCATAAGGGAAATCATTGTTAAGTGTTCATCTAATACCGGTGAGATAATATTTATTTTTTCAATGGAATTTTAAATGGTTTGTATCATGAACCCTACTGTGTAGTGCATTATGTTGTTAGTTTGTTGCGATTTCGGATTCTGTTTTGCTTGTTTTACAAGACCATTGAATTCTGTGGGACAACATTTAAAGTTCTATTTTAGTTCTAAATATATACATATACAGTGGCGGACAAAAGTCTACATACACCGTCTGTATTCGTTATGTAGAAAGTACTATCACTTTGCTGGAAAATGTAGGTATACAGTTTTTTTATTAAATGCTTTTCTAATAACATGTATTAAAACAAATCCATTCTCTAACATAAAATAAAACAATTATGGTAAAAAAACGCAAAAATATCCGTGACAAGAGTCGACACGATCACGGGCTTACTAGCAGTTATGTCGATATGCTGTTTTGTTATGGCGGTTAGGTACCCTTTTTTACTATTTTTTTACTATGCAAATTAGAATGCTAGTATTGAATTTAGTTGTGGTTTAAACACATTAGCATTAACAATGGCTCCGCAAAAAGAAATATCCATTGACGTACGAGTCTTGGTTATTCAGTACAGAAAAGAGAAGAAATCGTATGGTGAAATTAAAAATGTTTGTTTGTTTTTATTGAGGGTAATATGGATCGATTGAAATATAAGTCATCGTTGGAAGCTATTCTGAAGCCTTCGGTGGGCAATTAGGAGCTTGGCACAGGCTGGATCTTTGGACAGGATAACCATCCAAAGAATACGGTCCATATTGTTAAGTATTGGTTGCTTCATTATGCTGTAAGGCATGCACATGCCACGGCGTGTGGCGGCTAAAAGACCAGATCTGGATTTTATTGAATATGTCTGGGAGAAATTTTCAGCGAAAAAATAAAAAATCTGGTTTCCAGCCCAGCATTACTCAAAGAACGTCTTATTGAAGCTTGTGACAGTATTACTCCCTCAGAATCGATAAATTTAGTAGCTTCGATGCCACGACGGCTTCAGGTTGTTATTGATGCGAACGGTGGACCAACTAAATACTAAAAATATCATGTTACCTGATGTTAACCAAAGTTTTTGCGCAAAGATAAATTATGTATGTACTGTATGTAGACTTTTGTCAATGTTGGATTTACGTTTTTTTGTCATAACTTTACTATTTCATGTTAAAAAAATATTTTTTTTGGTTTTTTAATAATAGGGAAAATAGTTGAAATAAACTGTATCGTTAAATTTTCCAACGAACCTTTTGCACTTTCAATTCAACGAAAACAAGGGTGTATGTAGACTTTTGTCCGCCCTGTATATAGTTAAGAACGATGACGTCGGGTAACCAAGGTGCAAAAAATTGCATTAAAGTATTAAACTAAAAGTTTCTATAGCCCGTTTAGAATACAATGGCCTAACATTTAGCCGGACACTTGCTATGTTTTAAATTCGCTGCCGGATAATTTCAAACACTGAAAAATCGTACTCCAACTTACGTTATTATTTTTGCGAATTTTAGACTTAACAATTTTATCAGATATTATCTTACATTTAATTTTACTCACAAATATGTTAAGTTAACACACACACACTATTAAAGAAATCAGCAAACTAGATTAGGGTATATTTTTTAATACCGCGGCAGTGATTCTTCCATGTAAAATATTGACAAAAAATAGTGCATAATGCATTAGTGCATTAATTTTCGTATAGTTGCTTTTAAGAAATACACATATTTGCGTAAAATACATACATATGTACATAAAGAAATATTGAATATTTTTGCATACACTATTTATATGGGAAGAAATGAAAATGAAAAAAAAACCAAAGTCATTGAACGCGTTACTCTTGAAAAGAACGCAACGCATATAAAGCATGCATTAGAATGGTGTTAAACAGGGTAAAGTACAGTAAAAAAGATAGATGCTGGATAGGAGTCACTCAAACTAATACAAATTTGAACTTTGTCTTTGACAAAATGCCAATGAAGCAATCAGTAGTGATAAAACCGAATACTTACACGTTATATCGGTTGCTTGTAGTTATGATAGCATAAATACAATGGTATATGTGTGTATATATTAGGGTGTTTGTTTGGCCTTTAAAAAAACATTAAAATATGTCAGTTATAATGTAATATGAATTAAAAAAGTTTTCATTTCAAACTGACTCACAGAGACGTTTTATAACTTCTTAGCCTAGGCCCCCCTTTTAAAGTTTTTGAAAATGGGCCCATCAGTTTTAAACCGGTTATTGGATTTTTGTGAGCAGTTTTTATTTTAAGTCAGAAATAAGCTCCAATTAGGAAAACTTTTCATATTTTCGCAACGACTACATATCGGGTATCTCGAATATATCTGTTCGAGACTAACTTTTTTTTTTTAAAATTTGTCTTTAAAACTGTTGATGGTTAAATATATTATTTTTTTATCTTGATTTAATTGCTGCTTATTAATAGCAGAGGTGATAAATATATGGTAAACCGACACTAAATAAAGTTTGCTTAAATTCCGTTGCTAAGGCGGAGACCTAAAAGAACTGAAAATAATATAAATATAAGAGTTAAGAGAAGGTATTCATCGCTCTCTGTGACTTTAAAAAGCTTTCAGGGATTAACACATCTACTCTGGCTAAGACAGCTGCTGTCTTACGAAGAAAATCGAAAGACAGCTCGTAAGTTCATTCAAAAGATTCTGGAAATTCTGATGTACTTCTATAATCTATTGAAAAAAAGCTCTTTTACCATGCGTGGTGGAAAGCTTTTTTGGCAGCTGACTGCAAATGAATGACAAATGCAAACAAACTAAATCCATAATTAAAACATATTTTATAGCAAAAAAGACAGCTGCGTGCATTTGTGGAATTTTATGTGACTAGTGCAGGTTACCATTCCGTGCTACAATTCGGAAGGCCTGGTTCGAGTCCCGGTTTGACCAACATTCAAAATTATAAAATATTAATTTTCATAATTACGGTTGCCCCTCGGCAGAGAATATTAAGCCCTCCGAGTGTATTTCTGACACGAAATAAAAGCTCCTCATAAAAATCCTTCGGCTGTTCGCAGGCGGCTTAGAATAAATTGCAGGTCCCTCAATTTGTTGGTAAAATCATTAAGACGCAAAACCACAAATTAAAGGAGGAGCTCGGCTTCAGCGGTTACAAAGCGCCAAATATATATATATATATATATATATATATATATATATATATAATATAATGCGGATATGCTCAGTGACCGCGATATCCCGTAATTGTGGGACTATTTATATGTACATATATAAATCAGACTTGAACATAGATTAGAGGATATGTACATATGTATGTATATACATATATGATTTTGAATAATCTCGTAAATGCATAATTTTAAAATAACAATTTTAATAAGTGTCGAAGGCCAAAGTAAAGGAACAAATAAAATACAATATAGAATTTGAGATGGAACGGCTACATCCCGTTAAGAAAAATATGATATCGTAATACAACAACAGGCCCAAGAACTTCGATGCTTCCAAATCGACAATCATTTTATCTAACCTAACGGATTGTCCATAAACTACGTATTTTAGGCCTTGCGGGACCACTCTCTTGTTTCATCTGATCTAACTAATTCTCGCTTTCTTCTACATATTTATTAAAAGATATTTTATCTCAAAGAGGTAATTTGCTATATTATATTTAATATGTTTATAAGTAATTTTCTACTATATCATACGACTTGCACGGCGGTCGCAATAGCCAAGTGGTTAGCATTGCGTACCACAATTCGGAAGGCCTGGTTTCGAGTCCAGGTTCAACCAAAATCCAATGGCAGGCAATGTCAAGTCCTGCGAATGTATTTCTGATATGAAATAAAGGTTCCTCATAAAAATCGATCGGCCGTTCTAAGACGGCTTAGAATAAACTTTTGGTAAAAACATCAAGATGCAGCGGTTACAAAGCACCATATATATATATATAAAAATCTACGATTTGATAAATATTGAGTAGCAGTCAATAAATCATTAAGTCAAATCCATTAACTTATATAATAATAAATATTTGTTTCATTTGAAGAAAATTACATAGCTCCACTCTCACCTCTTCCTCCGGTTACATGTTCTTCCTCCCTACGTGATTAATGGACGCTCCCTAGCCTAAGTGAAATTTAAATCAAAGTGTCAAATGACGGTCACCCTAACAATTATGTATTTTATATGTAAATATGAATTTTCTTTCATAAGTGCCGTATAATATTCCCAAAAGTACTAAGTTGTAAAAGCAACAATAGTACGAAAAGCATTAGTTAAGCTGGCCAAATATCCAATTCTTTGGTATGCCAGAGTGTCTGCTGTCAATTGACTACAAACAAACAAAAAACATTATAGCAGAGTAAAAAACACAAAAAACTATGGCTACATATATATTTTTTCCGTCTTGGCACCCTGACAGCGCGAAAATGTAAATAGAAAACCGCAGTCGTCACAAAGTCTGAAACTTTTATGGCATGACATAATAAAAAGAATTATATTCTGTGTGGGGTTGTAAAGTGAGTATGATGTACAAACAATAATATTTTTCTATAACTCTGCAAAATGCGGAAATAACCATAATCATATACATAAATAAAATTATTCACTATTGATTTCAAAGTTAAATTGTAAACGGAAAATTTTTCAGGAAAAGAGGAGGAAACTGATAATATTAAGTACAAATATAAGGATAAGAAAAGAAAATGGCTCAGGAAAAAAAACTCGGATTTTGTTGGTTTCTTAAATTTGCTGTCTACTGCTGTCTGCCAATGATGGATGTAGATAAAAGGTCAAATGTAACCTATCTGCGTTATGTAAATAACTAGCCTGTTCTTCCTACACTTATGCAAAAAAGCATTGGTAAATAGCCAGTTGGCTAGCTGCCGAGCCGATGCGCATCAGCTTTTCTCTGCGTTAAGAAGGAAATAAAAATGAAAAGGAATAGTTCACTTAACAATGCTCAGCTCAAAGACAAAGCACTTTTCACTTAAATACTCATCTTACGGATTTAATAAAAGAGTAAGAGCAGAAAATCGAGACCCATGTAACTACAAAGAAATAGTGAATGGAACAACAATAAAACTAAGGGTACAATGGAAAATAGTTTGCAAGAAAAGTGGAATTAAATTGCCCTTCTTACAAGCGCCGTCTTGTATACTTGGTGCAACTGGTAAAGGCCGTTTAGAAACTCGCCACTAGGCAGCTTTGTGACGCCAAAGTTTTTCAATAGTTTAACTGTACAATAATGTTTGAATTTAAAAAATTTAAAATAAAATTTTTATGTCTACGAGGAAAAAATGCTCTAAAGGATGGCTGGTCTATGCAATCTATGGCATAGCAAGTTTTAGGTGGGAGTATTCTATCTAACGTTTCTATCTAACGATATGATTGTAAGTTTCTTCGGATAGTGTAATAATTGACGGTAGGGCACGGCTTTGGCATATCAAGTCTTGGGAAGGCTATCGAACGCCACCATGCGAATGATAGGATACGAGATATTATATCCCCATACTAATCATGACAACTCATAATGTTGAAGTCGGAAATGAGAAATGTATAGTTTCCTTTTAGCAATATATATTTGTTCAATACTAAACAGGTTCGAGGAAAAGAATTTTGTATAGCATGCTTTTCCTATACTAAACAAAGTTCACTATATTTGAATACTACTACTATTTTATTATTATTATTTGTAAGTTACTACTAAATTTGTTGCAGCATTGATTTTTGGGCACAAATTTTACAAACAGCGATTTCCCCACACACATCCTGATGTTTAATGTTTTTTATTTATTTTGTTCCAGTTCCTTTTTTTCAGCTAATTTTAATTCATCTCCAGCCTTCGTCTTTTTTATTCTTTAAATAATAGTCAATTTACCCGATTCTTTGTTTACTTTAAAAAGCCTTTGTGTAAAATGTATTTCCTACACCGTTGGATGTCCTTCGTTTATGGATTTGGTATTGTAGAAAATATTGCAAAATAAATGCACCAAAATTTTTTCCAAAGAAATGTAATAACAAACATTGTGGTTATTATTGCTTATTGTTGTTACTATTGTTGTGACTAAAGCTCCTTTTTGTCCGACTCAACAGTAGGAAGCATACTATAACTTGCTATAGTATGTACATATGTATGTAACGTTGCGCTTCTACATTTTATCTCTCAATTTACTTGACGCTCAGTTTACCCATCACTTTGGGGCTTGCTTTCTTCAAGTTTTTTCCTTTCCTTTATTCTGGCTTTGTTAATTTGTAATTCTAATAGGAAACGGTCAATTCATTGAGATTTGTAAGTATAAAACGCGAATATGGCTTTTGATCCAACTAATCGCTTATGAAATATTATTATGTGGGTCTGTGAAAGTAACATACAGACGTTAAATATACATATATATGCACTTGAATGTATGTGTGCAAGGATAAAAGAAAATGAAAACTTATTTTAAATACTATGTGAAACGGAGATTCAAAGGAAACTCAACACAAAATTATAGTGAGGAAAGGATTTAAAAGGACTATTAATTATACTGAGAATTTCTTTCACTATTATTTGTGCAACAAGTGCAGAATTAATCCAAGGTTGAATCTAATGGACGGCGAAATAGAGATGAAAAGTGAATAAATTTTGTATTGAAAGAAAGAAACAAAGCAAAAGTGAAGTTGGGGATCATTGAAAAATTTTTTTTTTAATGCTATGAAGCACTTTACAATACGAGTATACCGTGTTCTTCTTGTAATGTCCCTTTCAACTAAAGATTACTTGACATCGCAATGTATAACAAATTGTAAAGAGCATCGAACTAAACAGTTAAAAATAATTATTAAAACAAGCTTAGAACAATAATGAACAACCCAAAAACAGCGTGAGACGCTTTGTATCATATTTTTCGAATGCCTCAAGCTTGTTTCACAATAATACTAATTCTACTAATAATAATACTACTCTTTACTACCTATTACGACAGGTATGTCTTACCACGGGTAAATTTTTGAACCCCTAACCCACAGGGGGTCCGCAGAATCACTTTTACCAATAGGTGCTACTTTAGACTGAGTAGGCTCCTGAAAAGTATAGTTCTCTCTCTCTCAAACGAAGACCAAATACTAGAAGCGACTCATCATTCCCGTCCTGCTATATGGTTCCCGTTCTGTTCAATGGGTTAGCATCATGAGTATTCGATCGAAAACTTTTGCGTCCCTTGTACTTTGCCAAAGGCGAATATTTCAGCCGGTGGAACGGGGTGCTGCAAATAAAGAAACAACAGCTACTCCGTCAGGATCATGTCACCCAAATGGAGGAAATAATTCGATGCAGTGCCCCTGGTGGAAGCAGAGAAAGAGGAAAGACCCCACTTTGTTGCATAGTTCATTTCGAGAGCGAACTCACTTCTTTTTATTATTATTATTATTATTATTTTTGGTAAATTATCTAGGGGTTTGAATAATTCAATTTATTTGCAAAAATATACCGTTTTGTTTAATGTTTCTAGATATGCGTTAGGGATCTTATTTAAATATTGCAACATATGAGTGGTAATTGTTTTGTTAAATGAATGCTTTGAGTACTTGAGTCGTGGAAATTTGTATACTCGAAATCCAAATCAAACTTCAATCACGAGACACCAAAAATCACGTGCACCAAATACTAGTTTTTTGAACGCTTCTCAAATCAGATATTATGTATATTTAAAATCTCCAGTGAAGTTATGCACTCTATGGATAGATTTTTCTCGTATCCTAAATGAAATGCATACATATGTATTCTCTTAGCATGGACCTATGATCAGTAGTCACTAATACATATTATTTTTATATCCTAACGGATACTGATAATCGAATTTTAATAGACAAATAGCATGATATTCGAAAAATACGAGTATTTGATTAATTTAATAACAAGGGATCTGATACAAATCTACCAGGCTTAAGTATGTAGTTTCTGCAAAGCAGCCACTATCTTTTGCCACTACATCACGTTTAGTCTGATTTAAACTTATAAATTTATTAACGCTCTCTGCTGGGTAAAAAAAAGACAAAGTCAAGGGGTTAAAGAAATTTTGGAGGTGTGATTGAAATATACATGTATAAAATACATTTGACCAAATGTGTATGTATGCATGTGTGAACAAATTTATATATGTATATTTGATGATTACAACAACCCGCAGCCCTAATCAGACGAGCTTGACGAAAATAATTTAAGTTCGAATTTCTCCGCCGTCGCCGAAGTTGCTTGTGAAGTCGAAAGCACTCGAAAGACAAAAATCCCAATTTTTTCTAACATTTCCGAACAGTGCCACGACAATAGAGAAATAAACTTTTTAAGGATTTTTGGAATTTTGAATATTTTTTATTATGAACTTAAAGTAAATCAATCATCTTAAGTTGCAATTTTAATCCAATATTTTATTGAAAAACAATCCAATTTCTATTGAAAACAGTGATTTGGTCACTATTTCCAAGATAATAATGTGGTATGGGTGAACACTCTCTGTTGGATTAGCGAATTTCAGTAAGTAGCCATATTTGGTGTTGCTGGCAGTTGTGCTAACTAACTAATATGTATTTACTTCAACATTTTAATGTATTTATAATATTAAAAGTGTATTATGTAAAGTTAAGTTTATATCAAAACAATAAATTTTTGGGATCGCTTTAAAGTATTATACAACTTAATAAATATTTAGTAATAGTTAATTTATTAAGTACAATATATAAGTTTCCTTTATCTGAAGGTAACTCAATAGTGCCGCCCTTACCTCCTCTCTCCGGCTACTTGACTATAGTGTAGGTTTTAAACCAACCCCTCTCCTTCTAGACGAGCTACGTGGTATATGGACGCTCCCTGAACAGAATATGGTGAGCAATAATACTTGCAGATTTGGTGTTCGCTAATAATTGCTAGCTGTAGAATTTTTATTCTCTTTTTCTCCATACTTTCTGAGTGAATATTTTGTTGACAACTTTTTCATACGCATTTGCGGAATGAAGGAATTTTTAATTGCAATTCAGACTATAATGTTGTGGTGACGCCATTTTGCTCTTCTCACAGACACAGAATAAAATTAAATTTTAAGTAATAATAAAAGCGCCGTATCCAAATCTTCTCTTAAAAATTTGCTGAGTCATCCTAACTTCCATAGTAGGATGTGTTGGTATGAGATAGACAGAGAAATCAATGGGAGTGCCCTGAATCTATTGCAAGAGAAGTGTTCAAAAAATACCTAAAGTCCGATATAAATTAATTCCGAATTCGTTTGTTTGTGAGAGGCATAAATGTTAGACGTGTTGCTTTTAAAGGGTGTTTTTTATAGAGGTATAGAACTTTAAGTTGGCATAACTTTTCAAGATGGCGACCGATTTAACAGCTGTCAAGTGATTTATTCTCAGTTTGGTTTGGCAATTCATCATGAATAGACTCGTCGACAAAATCGTCCATCAGAGCAGTTAATTCGATTAACCATGGAACGTTTTCGCACCACGTTTACTCTTATTGATAACTCGCATCCCCAGAGACGCCGTACGGTGCGTACAGAAGAAGCTATTGCTGCTGTAGAGCGTAGCATTGAGGAAGACCCGAATGAGTCCATCCGCCACCGAGCACAGGAATTGGATCTGTGTCCATCTACTTTATGGAAAATTTTGCGGAAGGATCTTGGTTTGCGTGCTTACAAAATCCAACTCGTGCAAGAATTGAAGCCAAACGATCATCAAGTAAGGCGTAGATTCGTCGAATGGGCCTAAAACGAGATTACCGTTGTTCCCGATTTTCATAAGTGAATTTTGTTTAGCGATGAAGCGCACTTCTGGGTGAATGGCTACGTCAACAAACAAAACTGCCGCATTTGGAGTGAAGGTAATCCTCAAGTTCAAATAAACTAGTAATAAACTATTCCAAAATTAGTAAAAAAAATAATTGGTATTTATAAATCAGATTAATGGCATTTTAAAGTACTGGTTAGAATATCGAAAAAATTAGGTATATATAATTAGGTAGTAATCACTTCGTATTGGTACCTTGGAATTAGTATGATTTCATTTAATATTTCTTAAAATATAAATTTGTACATATTTTTCGAAATCAGCAGTAAATATTACGCACACGAGTTACCCTGTATGCCATCGTGAGTCGAAGTGGGCGTCTGGGCATAGCCGTCATATGGTAAACTATTTATAGATGCTGTTGCAGTGTAAACAAGCAACAACAACAACATAGAGTCATCGTGTTCAATTCAGCGTTGCCGTGCCAAAAAAAGAAGAATACAGAACTGATGGACAGGAAAAAACACTCATATACAAACATATTCACCGAAATATACATACATTTGTGGAAACACACAAAAAGATGTCAGACAGACAGAGTTGCCTAGGCACATAAGCAATGCAATTGCAACTCGCAGTTTTATTCAGTTAGAGAGTGTGAATGCATGTTTGTGACGTATGTATATTTGTTTGTGGCAAAATTCAGTAGAGATTGGCGCCAATTTGGCGGATGTCATCTTGGTCGTTGGCATGCTGTTGCCATCACCGTACGTCGTCTGGTGTTTGTATTTATATTTGTTAGCTTTTGCTGTTGTTGGTTGTGGCGTCGTCATTTTGGTGGCTGATGTTACCACCGATGTTTTCCCCGGTCATACAAACAAAACTATATTAAGAGACAGTCGTATGAAAATGTGAGAATAGATTCGTTCGAGTACACTTTTCACGTGCAAGTTGTCACTACCGTGCGAATAAAGCGAGTACTCCATGCATGTATGAAATACATACACTATATTACTCCAAAATTAACTGCAATCTATATAACATATGTGATCAAATTAACATTGCGATGCCCTAGGGCTGGCCCATATATTCCAACTCCAAGGAGTACCTGCAAGAAATTAGTTCTGAATCTGCTCCACAATATTAATGTATGAATCATGTACGAAAAAGTACCTTTGCACCGAGTTTATACTTTCGAATATAACACGCCTTGGTGAAAAACGTAGCATTTATCATATAAATTTATATTGATACTAATAAAAGTGGTACAAAATTTAAGGTAGTTTCTTTTACATACATTCTTTGCTGTTGTTCAGCTTAAAAAAATGTATTTTAAATAATTTCTTTTTAAAATTGGGCTACAAGTTTATCATTTACCAAAACATTGCATTCATGCGGCCTAAAACAATTCTATCTAGAGAATTATGCGCATATTTGATTAATTTCTAATTATTTTTAGAAATTAGATTTACAACTATGTGGTAAGGCTGGGAAAAATTTCACAATTTATGAAATTTCAGAAAAAAATTTTTGTTATTAATTTTTTATTGAAACTACTTCATGGTAATATATCTATATATCTATTTGTATTGGAAAATATTATCTCACACTTAAACACGCTAACAAGAAGCTGAAAGCGAGACATGAATTGATCCGCCACCGCGTTACAGAGGAGTACCCCAATAAGTGCTCCAATTAGGCGTGTGGTCCACAAATTTTTACAGGGTATTGATTGTCTATACATACATTTATACATGCATATACGATAATGTATAAGTAGTTGCGTTGCCGCTGTAAGCAACCATTGTGGCTGTGGCCATTACACTTACCTCTTGTTCATACATAAGTACATATTCGGTGGCTGTAAGCAACCGTGGCAAGAATGAAAAATCCGGAAACGCAATGAATGCATGCGAATTAGATTCCTCAGAGTGGATGGGAAAGACTGCATATAAGGACTTAACGTACATACCAATATGCAGGGGTTTGTTTTGCGTGACAAATCAGAAAATGAATTCAAAGTCATCTAATGGTCACGTGTTGGACTAACGTTGGCGGAAATCACTCTGAGAATCAAAAAAATTTAGATCAATTCAACCAACGCATTCACATGTCCAAATATTAAAGGGCATAAAAAGATGGAAATCGAATTTGCAATTGTCTTACTGGTGAATTAGTTCCCAACAGAGTATCAAATTTTTCAAAGATAGAGTATCAAATATTATAGAAGTGGTCTCATAAAATTCATGAATTTGACCCAAAACGACTAATAGCTTTAAAAGAGCCCAAAGATGTGTTCGAACTGTGGGAAACATGTGCTTATGGTGTATTGTTTTCAAACTGCCTCTCAGTGAATTCTAACATGGTCAGAATTTTAAATTTAATAAGTAATTTTAAATTTGTTGCGATAAGCAATAATAACAATTTGTTGAAGTACCTAGAGTGAGCTTCGAAATAAATCCGATATAAAAAGATTATGATTTGATTATGCAATGGTATTGGAATAACCATGATAAAATTATGTATCAGCTGTTGCTGCTGATAATGCCATGGAATTTCGTAATGGCGAACTGGTTTTTCTATGTTATCGAATTAGCCTTAAAATATTTTCAAATTTAAAATTTGCATTTGCCGCAAGCTCCTGTTAAATCTAAGCTTTTTAGCTCCGACTGATTCCAAAGTAAAGGGTGTTTTTTATAGAGGTATAGAACTTTAAGTTGGCATTACTTTTCACGATGGCGACCGATTTAATAGCTGTTAGGTGATTTATTCTCAGTTTGGTTTGGCAATTCATCAAGTAAGGCGTAGATTCGTCGAATGGGCCCAAAACGAGATTACCGTTGTTCCCGATTTTCATAAGCGAATTTTGTTTAGCGATGAAGCGCACTTTTGATTGAATGGCTACGTCAACAAACAAAACTGCCGCATTTGGAGTGAAGGTAATCCTCAAGTGTATGTTGAAACACCGTTACATCCAGAAAAACTGACTGTTTGGTGCGCTTTATGGGCTGGTGGAATCATCGGTCCGTAGTTTTTCAAAAACGATGGTGGCCAGAACGTTACAGTCAATGGTGATCGGTATAGAGCCATGATTACTAACTTTTTCATTCCTGAGTTGAATAACCATGATGTCCAGGAGATGTGGTTTCAACAAAACGGCGCAACATGTCACACAGCTCGTGCCACAATAGATTTATTGAAATACACGCTTAATTTCACGTTTTGGACCTGTGAATTGGCCTCCAAGACCTTGTGATTTAACACCGCTAGACTACTTTCTGTGGAGCTATGTAAAGTCATTGGTCTATGCGGATAAGCCACAAACGCTTGACCATTTGGAAGACAACATTCGCCATGTTATTGCCGATATACGGCCACAAATGTTGGAAAAAGTCATCGAAAATTGGACGTCCAGATTGGACTACATCTGCGCCAGCCGTGGCGGTTATATGCCGGAAATCATATTTAAAATGTAATGCCACAAGATTATCTTTCGGATAAATAAAATTCATGTCAATCGAATAATCTATCGTTGTTTTATTGCAACTTAAAGTTCTATACCTCTATAAAAAACACCCTTTAGTTTCGAACTCATACCGAATTAATATTTATCAATTAATGAATTAGATTTTTGCGTATTTATTTTGCTACAAATATGTATGATTGCAACTCATTTATAACTAAAAAAAAGAAATAACAATTGAAAAGTAGAAAAAATAAACTCAAAACTTAAACATTTCCCTCGCCAATCTCCGCGACGGCTGCCATCTTTTCCTGCAATAACTCCTTACCGCTAATGTCAATCTTACTCCTCGACACCTCATCCATTTTGATACCCCTTACAATACTCCACCTCCCGCGTTGAATCTCCACGGGGAAAGTGAAGAAAATCTCTTTCGGTGTGCCGTAGCTACCGTCTGATACTACCGTCATTGGTACCATTACACCTTGAGGAGTGCCCATTATCCAATCTCTCATTTGATCACAAACAGCCTTTGCTGCCGACCAACCGGATGACAGACCACGTGCGGTGATTACCTCTGCGCCTCGCTTAACAACTCTTTCGGATAATTGGGTTCGGAAGTAAGTCATTTCATCGCCCAATATTTCTCCAATGCGCTGTATCTTATTATTAACCACAACGCTGGCCATCGAACAATCTGGATGCATAGAGTCCGAGTGATTACCCCAAATAATCATGTTTCTTATGTTGGCAGTAGAAACTTTCAGTTTGCTTGCTATTTGTCCAACGGCACGATTGTAATCAAGCCGCGCATTAGCGGTGAAATTCTCGCGCGGTATCGAGGGCGCATACTCGGCACAAATATAACACATGGTGTTCGAAGGTTCGGTGAGTACGATTACCTTGCAGTCTTTGCGTGCGAATGCATCAAGGCATAGGCCTTGATCTTTGAATATCCTCGCATTGCTTACGATAAGATCGTAACGCTTCATACCCATTTGGCGGCGTTGTCCACCCAAAAGGAATGCGTATGATATATCTTGAAAAGCGACAACTGGATCACTTGTGGCGATGACGTCACGTAACAACGGACATGCTGAATCAACTAATTCCATCCGAAGTCCTTCCATAGCACCTGTCTTTTCGGGGCGATCTAGCAAATTTAAAATAAGCGGTTGCTTTGGGCCGAATGCCATGCCGCAGGCTATGAGACCAGCCAATGAGTATGCCACTTGACCAGCAGCGCCTGTAATCAGTACGCGTATGACCTGCTCCTCTTTAGACATTATGGATTGTTGATGAGCGATATGTTTGTTGTTCTTTTATCAAACAATATATGTACAATACATATGTAAATATATTTTTTACAAAATATTTTATTGATGTAATTTCTCGGTTTGCTATGAAAACTTTTCTTGGAATGGTAAAATTATATAATATATTATTATATTGGTATAGTGAAAAAAAAAAACAAATATCGCCGGTAAAATTGCAAAACATTGTCAAAGTTATTGCTTTATTTAATGCAGTTCTTAAAATACTGTTAAATGAGTTTCATTATTTGATTGTTAGCTTTTAAAAATCTTTCACAAAAACCCACGAATAACCGCTAAATCATTTTTACTTTTTCAATAACAACAACGTTAATATATATTGCTTTTAGTTGCCTAATTTCCTTGCCGCATTTTTGCTACTTAACTTTGCACGTAAATTGAAATAACTAAAAGTGAATGATTATATAAAGCCGAAAGTAAAACCAAGCTAAGTAAGTGAGAAAAGATTTCTAAAACAACAATAACGAACGCACTTGAACTACAAGAAAAAAATATTTATTTACGTGCAACATTGCAACTACATATATTTCAATACAATTGCTGAGGCTTCAACCGCTGCCGCGATGAAGTGCGATGTGTCTCTTTCATGGATTCAAGTGCTGCTTGTTCTTTTGGCAATGAACAACTTTCTGCTAAACTTCCAGCTTTTGCCACCATCCCAACGTTTTCAGCGTAAATTTGCGATATAAAAGCGATATTTTACACGCTTTTCAAAACTGTTTATTATTGTCCCAAGTGTTCTAGCATTCCTTTCTCATTGCTTTATTTTTTTTGTTGGTGTATATATTATATTTTTTTGTTTTGCCTTTCTCCGCATTTACATTTGGCAATGCATTCAAGATAATTTTGGTTGTTAAATTGTGTGTAACTGTTTTGCTGCATAACTCACATACATATTTCATTGTCAGCGTACCGGATAGTAATTTTTTTCAAGCTTTTTTTTGTGTAACATACATACATTTTTGTTATTTTTGTAAACGGTTTTTGCGTCGTTTCTTATTTATTTATTTATACTTGCCTGTTTGATGCATACTTGCCAGGACTCACTTTGTATTCACATACAGTCACTCAAATGTTTAATCACATGTTTAATACTAATCACTAGAAGGCTTATAATAATAAACTGCATGCTCAATACTGGCCATTCAAATGTTGTTGCAATTGTTATATTATACAATTTTCTCTAACTGATATTTGTTAGAGGACATTTCGAAATTGGTACTGCCTTCTTTTACGAAGTAAGTAAATGCAAAAATCCCATGTGCTCAAATTTTTCTGTTTAGGTATTCAGCAACTACTGGATATAATAATATTACATGTTTTATTTAATTTTTTTTATTAATTCGAGAATTTTAAATATATAAATTAAGAAATTAAGTTAATTTTTCTAATTGGGATTGCATCTCGACAGGGAATTTCAACTTCTCAAGTGTAATTCTGATATGAAGTAAAAGCTACTCATAAAAATTAATCGGCCGCTCGGAGGCACCCTAGAATGAACTGTAGGTTCCAAGGTTCAGTGGTTACATGGCGCCAATTATAATATATATATATATATATATATATATTTCTATACATTAAAAAAGCACAGTTTTATGAATTATTTGTTTTTTATTTTTTGTGGCCATATTTAATTCCCACATGGGTCGTCCATCTGAAATAGCAAATATTTACTACAAGAGTAAATCTGTCATGTAGAAGTTGTTTAAATATTATTTTCATAAAAATCCACAAAAATATGGCCTAGCGGTCGAAAAAAAGTCCTAGACAGAATGTTGAGTGTCGCATTGCTCTGGACCTGCGATTAAAGAAGAGAAAAGTGCAGTTCAAATTCATAAGAACTTGATAATTTTGGTTCAAAGGTTCAAAACCTATTATCCTATTATTGTAGAGTATTTCACGTATAATACGAGCTATCAGGATAGGTCAATAGTGCTTCGAGAAAATATTATCAGATTGTTTCATCTAGAAAATATTGTAAATTTAATAACACAAACAATTGAGTACATGACCAAAAGTATGAGTGACTGTATTTTTTCAGGCTTATTCGGTTTAAATAGTATTTTGGAGTGTATTTTGCACAAGTGTATGACTTTTTGTGTGTATTGTGAAGTATCTTTTATTTGCTGCATATTTTTTGGCGCTTGAACAATACTACATCCACATATACATATGTGTATTTATATATAAATATTTTTAATATTATTGCTGTTGCCATTTTTGTTGTTGTGTGAATGAGCATACAATTTGACTATTATTTATGTTAATGTCTCGTCTGACTACTTTACTTTTTTCACTCGTCTCACTTTGTCACTCCTTCCCTTTGACATTAGCTTCATCGTTGAGTTTCATACCACTACACGTTTTCTTGTCCGTCTGTTTACTATACTCTTCACGACCAGAAGTTTTGCTCTGTTCAGCTTCGTACTGATTCACAATTACTCACCGTCTGAGTCATGAGTAATGTTCAGGATGTTTTGGTGGTTGGACCCTTGTCCTTTAAATGGTTTGCTGTGTACCGAAAGTGACGGTTAGAGATATTTGCTGTTGTTGGCTTGTTGGCGGCTGCCAAATCAACGTTGAATACAATGGCAACAACAGCATAGATGTTGCTCATTACGGCATCAGCGACAACAGCAGGCAGCCAACATTTGTGGCAAGTCCTGCTGTGGCTGTTTGTCCTGCTGCTAAGCACAGATATGTACATATGTACATATATGTCGCATGTAGGTGGTTTTGGTCTGGCGGCACTCTCCAGTGCTGACACTTCATCCACCACAACGCCATATTAATTTTTTACTTACTTACTTTTTGTTTATATTCGTATTTAACTTCTTCTCCCTCATTTCTCAACTCTTTTTTT
This sequence comes from Neoceratitis asiatica, assembly GCA_030068015.2. Classification (NCBI taxonomy): domain Eukaryota; kingdom Metazoa; phylum Arthropoda; class Insecta; order Diptera; family Tephritidae; genus Neoceratitis; species Neoceratitis asiatica. The sequence continues at coordinate 78,248,819 of CM061524.1, forward strand.
ATTTTTATTTTTGCCTATTGCTAGCTTACAAATGAGTAATTTACAGTTTGGTTAGCGTTTTTCCAGAACTACAAAAAGAATTTTCTGAAAAGAATCAATGAATAAAACAAAAATAATTCTCAATTGCATACTTGTATACAGTTCCGTATTTTGGATACTACATATATAAAAAATTTCCAAAAACATTAAACTTTGCTCGAAGTCATCTTGAAAGGCAGAAAGTTGTTAGGAAGAGCTTAAAGAGTTCCAACATTTAGGATGCAGTGAATCCAGTTAGTTAAGGGTATTTATCTATACTCGGAAACAAGTTTTGCGAATCATTATAATACGAGCCGATAGAAAACCTTCGAAAATACTCGTATTTGTGCCCGTGACTGTACTTAAAGATATTATTATGAATATTATACTTGTACATAAATATATTTTCACATTGGATGCTGGTTTGCTCGCTCAAATAAATGTGTAATTTATGCATTAGAGAGTGGATAGAGTTTTATCTAGAAATATTTATTATTCGTAGTATTTAACATTCCCCCTTCATTGCTACGGTATTTATATGAGCTTTCAGACTCATTATATATTTTGATATTTTAATATCGCCACAGAAGTATTTTCACTATCAAATACTATCTGATGTTGAATTTGGTAGGAAAATTGTTGACGGAAATACTGATAACTGGAAAATAGACAATTTTATGTTGTCAATAAACGGCTTTTAACATCAGAGTTTTATTATTTTATTATTTTAATTTCAACAAATTAGATCGAAAAAATACCGGTCGAAAATATAAATTTCAATTCGAAATTCTGTGAAATATTACGGTATTTGCTTATTTGCTTTTTTAAATTTGCATAAATTTCTTTCGTTTATTATTGAAAAAACAAAATCATTGATAATTTTTTTTTTAACGATTGAGTTTTGGTGTTGCAAGGAAACTTTAATTTCATTTATCATATTTATCTAAGTAAAAAAGGTTTTATATTTTGAAGCTTTCGAAAATGGCATTCAAGAATTTTTTTTTAATTGCGATATTATAATGTATATAATTAATAGTTCTTATTTAGCTGCAATTAATTCAAAACTTTAAATAGATCTACCAACTTACTTCTATCATAGTGCATACGATGTGCATACAATCTTTGTCGTTCGCATACTGCAGCTACTGATAAATTGCTTACCCCCTAAAGAGGTGCGTGTCAGAGGAAAAGCGCTTTTTCGCTATTCAAAGGCTCCTACGAATATGTGAATATGAATATATTGAAGTATATGGATATAACAGTACCGTTAAATTCAAACAAACTACAGGCGAACTATAAAACTTAATTCTAAATTCTAAAAAATCAAATCGAACATGGTGCCTATTTGTGCGTGCAACACTGCGCAGCAAGCTTCCATATACACCTTCAGATGTCCTTGCTGCTGGTGTATATTCACGACTCATCCCTGTCGGGAAGGGTCCCGTTAACCCAAGCCCCGTTTTGCCTTCCATCCTTTGTGGAAGGCATAAAATTCCGATGTTGACGTTTTAGCGCTCTCTTTTCCTTTCTTTTCCTCTCTTGCATTTTTTCCTATATATTGTTACATATACATATACCTTTTGTACATACATATATGCATTACTGTGGTTAAATAAATGCATATGTATAATTAATAACGTTCTCTTATTTAAATTTTCGGAGAAGGTAGTTTCTTCTTTTCAGAATTGATCGCCAGAAAGATCGGCCCCTAACTCGATCCTCGTTTCCAGAATTCAGGAGGAATTCTGACCCCCAACATCCCCGGCGCGAATAGTGCCTGACCAACTTCTGGAAAAGAAAACACTTTATACGTTTATCTAGGCAAAAAAGATACTTTTCGGTAAAAATTCAAGCAAATCGAACCATGAGTTACAACCTTATAAATGTACTGTGCGTTGCCTCCTTTATTTTTATTACCAACTAATGAAGTCACTAACGCTCTTTAATTTTAATTCTGGCGACCACTGATTTAGAGAGGTAGATGAGAATGAAGCACAACAAAAACTACAAAAAAATGTTCCGCTGTAGCAAACATTTGGAGAACGCATAGGCTTTGATTCGCTTATTTTGGGCTTATAGATTTATACCAAATTTACATATTTAAAAAATATACACGAAACTTGATAATGTACTTATATAAAACTTTCTTAAGAACTACGTTATATAAGGTTTTCCAATAAGAGTGATATGATTTCGTAAAAAAACACACTAATTGTTAAGGAAATTCAATTGTTTTTAATTTAATGTGAAATATAATCGATACAATTATGTTCTGAATGTAACATCATTCAAATGGCCTCCACGACTTTTTTGCAGGAACGAATTCGATGAACCCAATTTTTAAGCACTTTTTCCACTAAATGAAGAGAGTCTGGTTAATTGCTAAAGACCAATGACTTCAAATAACCCCACAAGAAGTAGTCTAATGGCGTTAAATCATAACTTCTTGGAGGCCTGTTAATGTCACAATTTCTTGAAATAATCGAATCTCCAAACCTTTCTCGCAGTAATTCGGCGCGCAGTAATTCGGCCGCGCCTTGTTCGAACCAGATGTTGTTAAGATCAACTTCTTCCAATTGTGCCTATAAAAAGTTGGTTATCATCGATCTATATCGCTCTCCATTTACAGTAACGGTGCTACCAGCTTCCTTTCGAAAGAAGTACGGACCGATGATTCCACCAGACCAAAAACCACACCGAACTCAATTTAGGTGAATGTATTGGTTGTTCATGAATAATTTGAGGATTTTCTTCGCACCAGAATCGACAGTTTTGTTTATTTACAGCACCACTTAGATGAAAGTCAGCCTCATCGGAGAAGATGATTTTCTTAAAAAATCGTTATCGTTTCAAGTGCTTCCAAGGCAAAACGACGTTTATGATGGTCCACTGATGAAATTGTATATTTTATTGAATACAATGAAAAAAAAAATGACATATCATGACATATTAAAAATGGCCAAAACTGGCATGAAATCCGTTCAGTTTATCGCGAATAGGCAGACAGATATATAGACCGCTTTAACAAAGAATATGTTTGTAGAAAAATTATTAAGAGTACGGTCCGTTTGAGAAATCTGTATAGGTTTATTTTAAATGAAGATTTTCTTTGTTTCTGAAAAAGCTAAAAAGCAAAGATTAATCAATAGTTTGACTTTAGTAGCTAAGTTCTTAAACAAATGTAAGTATATCTTAGTAATTATAACTAACGCTCTCACAGCCATTCAGAATTAACCCAAAAAATTTAATGTCTTAGTTTCTTATTTCATAGTTTTTAATGAGTCTGTGTATGGTGGCCGAGTGGTTAGCAGTTCGTACTGTCATACGCAAGGCCAGGGTCCGACCGAAATCCAAAATCATAGAAAATTAATTTTTCTAATTGTAGTCGCTTTTTGGCAGAGAATGTCAGGCCCTCGGAGCTTACTTCTAACATGAAATAGCAGCTCCTCCCTTTGTTCGAAAAAATCAAAACGCACACCACAAATTGCAGGAACAGCTCCACCGCTCAATATCGCTCAATTTTACTTCTAATTCTATTTTTGCCTCTACTTTCATGTTACAATAAAACTAAATTTGTCTTTTCGTGTCAGTCATAACGACTATGTGGTGGTTTGTTATTGTTATTCTCGTTGTTGGGGCTTCCAGTGAGTTATTCAGCTCAGTGCACCAGCGAGTGAGTGGTTGCGTGGTGGATTACTATGTTGTTGGCGTTTTGTTAGTTGTATGGGTTTTTTCGATTGTGGTGTTAGCTTTGCTGGCTGACCACTGGTGGATACTTTTGGGTTCGTGGCCTGACTTTGATGTTTCTATTTTACTCAGCAATAATGCACTTAATTAAGATTTTTTCAATAGTGTATATATAGCAGTTCAATGAAAGCATAATGTTTGCTATTTTTTGCATAACTTGTCCATATATCGACGCTAATGTGTGGTCTGACATATAGGAAAAATTAATACAAATATTTAAATTTTTTTCAAGTTTAAAAAAGTATAAAAGAAAGAGAATTATAAAAAAAAATATTTGCGAAGGAGGAAAAAAAACTAAAGAAATCTTTAAGAAAAGTTCTTTATGCCAAAAATCAAATACTCTTAGGGAGCATTGCTGTTTTTTACTGTATGAAATACCTTATATCTTTCAGGAATAAAGCCAAATTAATAAAAAATAAAGATGAATTAAAATTTTTCTCAAAAAAGTATCTATTAATTAATTTATATCCAGCTCTCTTCCATGTAGTCCCCCGAAGATGTAGTGGACTTGCGCCAGAGCGTTATCCAATCCCCTGAATTTGATATGCTCCTACTTTTAAGACCCTCAGCTCTCTCAAAGATTCGTAAAAGCAAAACGCTGCCCTTTCATGGGTATGGGATAAAGGCGTAGCAGCCAAAATCAGATGAGCACAATGGCTGAGGCACTATTACGATGTTGTATTTGGCTAAACAATTTATTCCTCAGATACTTTTTACTCCACTTTTTCAACGGCGAGCATCGCTATCATCAGAAAATGCCGGGCACTTGTAGCCTTTATGACTCTCACAAACAAATTAAACGTGCTAAATATACATATGGTCGGGGCGAATATATTAACATAATAAAAAAGCGATAATCGAATCGAATGGAAATATTTGAAAACTCAGTTTTTTTAACACTCCCGTATAAACATCTCCCATGCTTAAACATTAGTCATTGCAAAGTTTCTACTGCTAATTTTGAATATAACACCATTATTATTATATTACCAGCAATAACGGCCACATGTTGTTGTGGCTTTCTGTATTTTCTCAAAGGGTCATTAAAGCTTTAATTAAGCCTCATCTATTTCAAAATATTAAATTTTGTATTATATTTTATTATTGATATAGATATATATTTGTATGTGCAAGTTGCTTATTCGCTGCGCAAAGTCTTTCACGAAATTGTCAATATAAATGCCTCGAAGTAAACTGACTGAACCCAAACTTCGGCCACAGAAAAATAGCATAGCCCAATGAACAAAGCTATGCTTTTATCCAAATCATCCTAATTTTTGTCAGTCTCTCAGTGTAAGTATTTTTTATATTTCTAGCAAATTGAACTTATTCACTTGGAAATGGTGCATTTTTTTGAAACAAGAGTAATCCATTTAGACATATTATCCAAAATTTTATCCAAATCGAAGTATAAATATATATATTTTAATTAAATCAGTCTATATCCAGGAAATCATCTCATAAATAAGATTTTGAATAGTTCGGTTCCTTATTCATTCTCGGAAAGAAAAGTTTGTTTATGCTAACCTAAGAGAAAAGTTGCCTATGTACCAAGTAGTAGTTCAAGTAAATCGAACCATAAATAAGATTTATTCGGATTGGTCGATCTCTGATTCATTTTTCGGAAGAATAATTGTTGTTTATATTAAACTAAGCGTAAAGCTATTTATGCATCAAATTTCAAGAAAATGGAACAATAAACATTATAATTTTGAATAGGTCCACTTCCTGAATGTTTTTAAATGTTTAAACTTTTTTTGAACAAACATTTTAAGTCCAAAATTTGACAAATTGGTCCAGCAATTCTCGAGTTATGCGCGTACATACATTTCGGTGATTCATTTATGTTTGTATAGATTACGTACATATAAGTTATTAAGTACGTATTACTCTATATGTATAAGTATGAATATCTGTCTTCTAATTTTATTCATCAATTTTTTTTCTGTATCAACATCTAATCGGGACAACCCTAATGACATGCATATGTGTGAATTTGCTTTACTTTAATGCCTTCGGCGCTAATCAACAATATATTATATACATATGTATTTGGTGAATTAGTTAAGTGCTTTGTAATCTGTAAATTTTTACATTACGACTCATTTGATGTCGTTACTAATTTATGCATAATTTAATGTGAAATTTAATTAAATACATATTTGTTTGATAAATTTCATTCAGACCACAAACATTGATAACTTTGAACAAATGTGGTTACATTCAAAACAATAGATACACACTTACATATATATATAATAAATTTATTTTTGAATTTAACTATTTGCTTTTAAAGTAGAATTTTTTTTTAATTTTACACGAGATTACACATAAGCCAACACTTTTACTAATAAATACTCATATAATTGCTATATATTTTTCAATTATTAATTTAATTAGTGAATTACTTGCACAAATAAAAATTATTTGTGTAGCAAATTGTAAATCAGAATTTAATTAATAAACATTTTATTTTGATTATTCTTAATATTTTTGAATTTAATACAAAATAAAAAACTTTAGTATGAGTGTCTCTTAACTCAATGAGTCCTCAGTAAGGGGCTTCTATGTGCGGTGCTTCCTGCTTTTTTTATATAGGGTTTTCCAAAAAGAGTGATATGATTTCTTTAAAAAAAAAATACACTAATTGTTAATGAAATTCAAATGTTTTTATTTAATGTGAAGAAGTACAATCGATAAAATTAAGTTCTGAATATTACATCATTCAAATGGCCTCCACGAATTCTTTTGCAGGAATGTGTTCGATGAACCCAATTTTTGAGCACTTTTTCCACTAAATCAAGTCGTATGTCATGAATAGCACGTTCAATATTGACTTATTAGCCAGAAGAGAGTCTGATTTATTGCTAAAGACCAATGACTTCAAATAACCCCACAAGAAGTAGTCTAATGGTTTTAAATTAAATCTTCTTGGAGGCCGTTCAATGTCACAATTTCTTGAAATATTCGAATCTCCTAATCTTTCTCGCAATAATTCGTTTGTTGCACGTGCTGTGTGACACGTAGCCCCGTCTTGTTGAAACCAGATATTGTTGAGATCAACTTCTTTCAATTGTGGCCATAAAAAGTTGGTTATCATCGATCTATACCACTCTCCATTGATAGGAACGGACCTACAGCTTCATTTCGAAAGGAGTACGGACCGATGATTCCATCAGACCAAAAACCATACCAAACTGTCAATTTAGGTGAACATAATTTGTGGATTTTCTTCGCACCAGAATCGACAGTTTTGTTTATTTACAGCACCACTCAGATGAAAATGAGCCTAATCGAAGAAGATGATTTTCTTAAAAAAATCGTTATCGTTTTTAAGTTGTTCCAAGGCAAAATCAGCAAATTCACGACGTTTATGGTAGTCCAATGGCTTCAATTCTTGAGTGAGAACAATTTTATATAGATGCCAGCCTAAATCCTTTCTCAAAATCCGCCAGGTTATGGTTTGAGACAGTCCCAATTTTCGAAAACGTCTTGGAATTGACAAATTGCGGTTTTCAGCAACATTTGCCCTTACAGCAGCAATATTTTTATTACTTCGTACATTTAATGAAAATATACGCACGAAAAGTTGCAAGTGCAGAACGATTATTTTGATAATAATATTGAATAATTTGTAAACGTTGATATATGATTTATGATGAAATTGTAAACATTACTGAATGTCAGATCATGACGTAATAAAAATGACCAAAACGACACTTAGAAATCATATCATCCCTATTGGAAAATCCTTTATATACTCGTATATATAAATCGACATTTCGGTTAGCTTGTATCAAAGTTTTCTGAAATGTGACTGCAATTGATGGCTTGCTAGGTATAATCTTTTTCTGCCAAAATAACAGCAGATATTTCAGAATCTAGTTTTAATCTGTCTATATAAAACGCTTTGTACTGAAAACTGACTATCTGCCGAATCAAAACAGAGCCTAAACTGCTGAAGCCTGGAAGCTGTGGTATTTATGTGACGTAGGCATCCAATAAGAAAGGATTTTCCGATTTGTCTCTAAGGCCGTGAAACTACTTAGCCGATTTTGTTCAAATTCAGGACAGCTTCATTAAACCTTGAACGATGTTCCTGTGAAATTTGGAAAAAACTTCCGACAAAATTCATTTAAATATAAATTATTGTTCAATTGACATCGGATGGGTCGATTTGCATCAACTTTTGTTAAATTTTTATAACTGCCATGAGATTTTAATGAAAATAAATTTACATTTTACCCGGGAAGTTTTTTCGAAAAATGTTACTTGTTCGACCTGATGCATGAGGGCTACTTTTTCGTTCATTTTTTTCCAGTAGGTAGTCCAAAGAAAAGGTGTTAGATTTTGTTAAATATTTGTAAGAAGGTACCTTTTTGCGGAAATTAACCAGGGACCAAGTTCGATTTGCGCAAAATGTACTTAAAAAATATAGATCGTTCTTAGATCGCTGCGTCATGTGAGGCTGATTTTAAGCTTGACGATGCGGCTATATCCATAATCTTGTTTCGTAAAAGCCTCAAAGTGGTAGCATTCGGCTAACTCATTCATATTCATATTTTCAGATTTTGAGTAGTAGCTAACCTTTGATTATCTCTGGTAATAACTCAGTCACTGCACTATGCCTATTTACAAATAAATAGGTAGATATGTGTTAACTGCATCATTCATCATCTCTTCTCCTCTTTTAAAATGCCAATTATAATATATAAATTTAACCAAATAGAAAAAGTGCTGCTAAAACGTGTGACAGGGCTGCTAGACTTATAAATAAAAATGAATAACGGCGAATAGCTCGTTCATTTTGATCTAGGAATATATAAGCGCGTTAAGATTCAGGGAAGGTTTGAATGGTTAGAAACATTCGACAAAGGGGATCAGGGACCGATCTATTCCATAGATATATAAAAAAGTGAATTTAAGAATGACTTAACCAAATTAAAACAAGATTAAAGCATGCTTGGATCATAAAGTACAAGTGAAATGTGAAACTTCCATGAATTCGGAAAAGAAGACGTGGTAAATCCCATCTTATATATACAAATTATAACGGCTTCATTGAATTCAAGCAAATTTAAGTGGCATTTTCGGGTAGATATGCAGATGACTTATGTTACCGGTCGATGAGATATGACAGTTTATGTGTTTCACCATGAACCACGTATATGATGCAACAACAAATATATAATGTCAGTGAAAAGGAAATCACAAAAACGAAATAAATCAGCTTTATTAAAAAATTGTACATTGATATTGGATCTTTCTGTTTTGGATTGACAGATAATTCTAGGAAGTTTGATTCTCTTTTCAATATTTGTTTATTTGTGATTAAGAAACGTTGAGAATAAAGAGATTATGTATAAGTTTAAAACCCTCAATAAATATTTCCTTATACAGAAAGTGAGTCAGAAGAATCAAAGCTGGCGTAACAAGAATTAAAATCGTTACATAAACATCTGAATGGGTCGTGCATTTCCAAAATTTTTTTTTTTTGCATAAACTCAATGTTTAATGTTCCTCAAAAGAGACACTTTCCTGGAACAATTTTCTAATAGCGCCTTAAAGACGATCGCTTGTCTCGGATTCGATATGATATCGCATCGCTCTTAATAATTTATAGTTTTTAACGTTATTTAATTTTATAGATAACTTAATATTTTTTTAGTTTATTTCAATCCTTTCTTTTATCCGATCTCAAAAGTTTAAAAAATTCCATCACCTTTACTCAAAATTCTAACAATTTTTACAATTCTCTGCATAAATTCCTTGCGGTAGAATCGCAGCAAGGGGCAGATATGCGAAAAAGGGAAAATCGAAACGATAAATGTAACGGCAACTGTATCTACAAACAACTTGAATCGTATTTGCATCGCCAGATTTGCGGTCGAGCATATACGCCTTAACATATGCAAATATTTTTATTGCAAACATATGGGACAAGAGAGATCTATTATAAAAACAAAAATGCATATACATCTAAGGCAAGTTATAAACATATGTAAGTTATGCATGGATGTAGATACATATGTGTATGTGTATGGAGGAATGATTTTTATATCTACCGCATCATGTCGTGTTATAGACGGGTTCTGTTGTTTGTTTACTTTGAATATGCAAATTGTGTCGATTGCATAAAAGAAATGCAAACTAACATTAACATAACAATAACAAAGCCAACAAATACCCTTTACGATCCTCAGCTTGTTGCTTGCCGCCAGGATGCTGTCAGCTCACCGTCTACGTCTGCTTGTCTGCTGATGGCACTTAGCTTGCTACGCTGCCTTTACTAACCATTTTCCAATTTTCTACGTACACAATTGTTATGTTAGCGTTTTGTAACTACTGTCTTTAGCAGTTTTCCATATTGATCTTCTGTTTGGTTTTTTTTAGAATGTTTTGTTGCCATCTTCTTGAAAATACACAACTTCGATTGCCAACTTTCTAGTAAGTTTTAAAAGAAAACTAATTAATTGGTATTTTTAATGCGGTCTGTAATTGTTTTTGGTTATAAGTAATGAGATGTATTCAAAGGCCTATTTTTCGATTCGATTCCTGGCAAAAGAAGTCTGATGAGGAGATGTAGTGTTCTCCGAAACAGCTGTCATTTCTACCATTTTTTCTTTGTTGTATAACAAAATATTCAATGCAAAAATGCATGCTGTTTCGATGGCTGATTGATGTGGAGAATCTTTGGAAATGAGAGTGAACATGATGAGTGAAAGCTATAAGTCTCAGGTAAATTGTTTATATTATATTATTATTATTTATAATTCCTATAGCTTTATTTTTACATTATGCACCCATTATTATTTCTGCCATTCCTTAGAAAGAATCGTGGAATAAAGTCTAGTGAATGTGTTGGTGAAGATTGCTGGAACGTGTTCATTGTATGGTTGTTTTCAGTAATGAGTAATATAATAGCGACTAAGTGAAAAATTAAAATATATGAGTTAGCATTGGTGTCATGTGTGCTTTTAGTTACTGTATGTTAAATGCCATCTTTGTGTGTACACCAGGACGTGCACTATCCTAAGATGTTACGTTCAACTAATAGATTACATAGCTCTTGTGACAATCAAAAAGACAATGATTTCCCTTATGATATGGCTGATCAGTGCTACTGCACCACAAAGGAATATCTGCTTCATTGGAAAAGTCGGAGCCGTTTGGAACAAGACGAGGTGCAGTAATTCAGTAATCCTTATTGTCTCGTTTTTGCTGAAGCAATTTTCGTCCGAGCTTCTTCACCATTTTGTAGTTTTGTGTCGGTGTTTTCAACAACATATAGAGGGGCCTACAGTTTATTATAAGTTGCGAACGGTTGGTGGATTTTTCTGGGGAGCTTTTATTTTATGTCGGAAATACACTCGGAGGCTTTGAAATTCCCTGCCTTGGGTCGATTACACCAACTACGCTATATTAGATCGAATATAACTATTTGGCGGCCTGATAGAATTCCGACCGTTTAGGAATTCTACACTGCGTTTTTTCAAAGAAACTATGATATGATAGGCCGGGATGTAATTATGACAAAAAAATTCACCGAGAAGTGCTTGTATTGACGTCAACAGATAAAACGTGCGCATTGTCTTATTCTCGGAGCCTCAGCCTGGGACGAAGTTTTAACTCAGCTGCTAATCAAGCACCAGTCTCCCAAACCTATTACCCTAACAAATATACCTTATATTTGCACACTGGAAAACAAACGGAATTCCTCAAACCAGCAAAGATCATACCAAGCATCCCTATTCCGTACATATACTCAAATTATTTTATTAAAATGTAAAATGATGAAGCTTCCAAAGAAATAATTATGTACCGCCTTAGTACAGCAGCCATATCCAGAGATATGTGTGGGTTAATATGCAAATATTCCTCGTTTTTGTATATATATATATATGTAACTTCATTAAAAAAAGTAATTTGCATACAATTTCTGGTTGCAGTACATCAGAAAATATTATAATAAAGTCTTAAAAGCTAGTCAGTCTAGCTAGTCGACCATCATAAACAAAGATATTACTTCTGTCGCTAGAGCACATTCTAATCCATGAATATATTTAAATGTGTATATACTGAGATTTGCATACAAAATAAGTAAATGAATGCCGTTGAGTTTTGGAAGCCCGGTTAAACGAATACTGTTGCTCTCTGTGAGGTGATGCCTTGGTGATTTGTTGCCCAAGATAAAGTCACTTTGCCAGTCAACAGCTGTCACTCAGGCAGCTGAGTGGAGCAGAATGTGCAGTGGGTGAAGTGCGCTGACACATATCAGAGTTAATTTAAATCAACCCTAACCAATTCCGTTTTCCAAGCACTACTTGGTTATTTAAATATTTGCGTACTTGTAGTCCGTCTACTTGTCTGTCTCTCTGTCTGTTGCTATTCATGATTTTCTACATACTGTTACTTGCATTTTAATTCTCTTCAGCTTACTTCATACTTCACTAACTAAATGCCCATTAATTTAGTCGTCGCTTTTGTTCCTCGCTATTGCACATACACACTCTCATTTAGTTAATTTCATGTATTCATCATATGACTTTGTCGGCGAACATTATGGACTACTTACCCAAGTGCTTTACTTAGCTTAGCATAAGCTTAGGCGTCTTAGTTACTTAATTTAATTTAACTGCTGTGTGCGAGTATTTTATTCACGTTCTAGCCAAATGAAGTGGAAGCAGGCAAGCATAAATATATGTATATTATTGGCTCTTCATAACCGCTGAAGTAATTTTTGGCCTAGGAGACCTCTAACTTGTGGAATTCGTCTTGATATTTCGCCAATAAATGGAGGGAACTATAGTCGCTTTCGAAAGGCTGATGGATGTTTATTAGAAGTTTTTAATTTTATGTCAGAAATGCTCTTAGAGGGTATGATATTCCGTGTCGAGGGACGACCTGAATTAAAATAAATTATTTTTTTATTTTAAATTAATTTTCTATAATTTTCGATGTTGGTCCGGTAAGTACTCGAACAAATTACCTTCCAAATAGTAGTACGCACCATTAACCACTCAGCTACTGGAGCCGCCGTATAAATATGCATTTAGATATATGTGAATGTAGTAGAAAATCATGTATGAAACCAAAAGTGTGAACTAAAAAATTAACAGATATATAACGCTTACCCACCTAATAGCAGTGCTTCAGGTGTTTGCGAAAGAGAAATTATTCTTTACGTAGAAAAATAACCTACTCTTACCTTTTATAAGAGAGAAGCCGATATCTATGTCTACCGGTGAGAAACATTAATGCTCCACACATATGAATTAACATCTATGGAGCGTTGAATCAATAAGGTCCACAAATCGTACTATTGAGTGAAAAGAGCAACAGGGTGATCCATTTCGAGGCTCTCTACTTAAAAAAAAAAAAAGAACAAAGAAAATTCAAATTTAATGGGGAATGTTTATTATCATTCGAAGATTATCTCTTTCAAATGTTGGCCATGGCTACGTCTCAGATGGTCCATCCTTTAGTCAAATTTTGGATGACTCGTTCGAGCATTTCGACTGGTAACTGGCGAATGACACGCGTGATGTTTTGCTCTAAGGCCTGAATCGAAGCGGTATTGTCCGCATAGACTTTAGACTTTACATATCCCCACAGGAAGAATGATGTGATATCACACGATCTTGGTGGCCAACCGACCGGCCCAAAACGTAATATTATCTGCTCATCGAAGTGTTCTCTCAATAAATCCATTGATTGATGTGAGGTGTGGGAAGTGGATTATGAAATGCCAAACAATACTGAACAAAAATAACATGACAGCCTGACACGACTCACGCGTGATCTGTCAAAAAAGGATTTTGAAAAAAGTACCTCTACTTGGATCCACCTTTATATCGAAGTATATATGAATAACAGAAGCATTGTTTTATTAAGGCTAATTATTCTGATATTTTTGTGTATCTAATCCAACAAAGTTTTGATATATTGAGGAGGTTCTATATCTGCCTGACACACTATGAAGAAGTAAGAATATAAAAATTCATAAAATATATTCAAATATTTAACTAAATGAACATTTGAAGGTTCAAAATAAAATATAGCGGTACAGAGTAGTTGCATTTTCATACTTTACTTCCTTATTATTCACAAATTACCGATGGGGCGGCTGATCAGCACTCTATTTCAAAGCGGATGATAAAAAACGTGTTGTCCTAAATCGCTATGAAACTTTAAACTTAAAAACCGGTGTAGTAAAAGTCTTAACTAATTACGGGTAGAGTCTTCTGTTACTTTAGTTTTTATCTAGAGACACAATTTTTCTCCTTAATAAATGGGTATAACTTAAGGAAGGAGACGACCAAATGCAAATTTTTAATATCTTGCTTCAAGTAAAGATTAAGATGACAGTTTATGACAGTATTGTTTTTCAAATTCCTTGATTATTTTTATAAAAATATTTTGCATAATATTTTACTTATATTCACCCATTTTCTTTTATGACTTCATATATTCACCAAACATACTTCTTTAAAATGGGCCTCCCAGGCGTTTTGCCAAAATGCATGATTCACAAACACTTAAATAAATCATTGGGATCAATGAACTTTCAAAGTATGTTGTAAAATTTGTTCATCAAACTTATCCTTGACCCAAGTGCCAATCTAAATACATAATGCATTAATGAACTTTGAACGGAAAACTTCATAATTTGAACTTCCTCGTTCAGTTTTGGTAAATTGAGAGGCTACATACATAAACACACTTGGACAAAATTAAGATGATAGTACCTGCGAGTGTGTGTCTCTCAATGAACAACATCAATAACTCACCTGCCGCCGCCCGCAATGATCCAATAAAACTTAATTTCTTGTATTTGCAAACGATCGAGGAAACTCAGTTTCAAACGACGTTCATAAATCAAAGCAAATATGTAACCAACCACAGGTACTATACTCGTTTATATATATATATGTAAATAAATTTATACGCATATTGGAAGGGAATTGCAAATTCGCAACAAGATGAAATTTATCATCCAACCACAGTCATATGTATGTATGTAAGTATGTACGTATGGATGTAAAAAGACAAAAAATTAATTGGTGTTTTATAATCTTATAAGCGACTTAGACTTTGGGCCGAGCTTTTCTTCGAATTGTGGCGTACGCCTTGATATCTTTTCTATAAATATAGGGACTTGTAATTTTATGTCCCCTTCGTATGACTCTTGGTTTGTTATAAAGAGCTTTTTAATTCGCGTCAGAAATATTCTTGGAGGTAGATATTTTTGATATGTTGATTTAGCCAGTATTCGAACCATGGACCTTCCTGCATGTAGAACAGTCACCCACTAGCTATTTCGGTCAATAATTTTATATATGTTTTAATCAATGAGTGTATGTACATAAAGCTATACAATGTTCTTAGTTATATATATTCGTACACATATAGCAGATTCATATATGCGTTTGCACTTACAAACGAATACCCACCCAATGTGCCGGTTTAATTTTTACGCCTGTAGAATTGGCAAATTCTGTCTGTGGGCAAAAACATGTGGGTATATCCTTGACACAAACAAGCAACACTGAGCTGCAGAGGCAGTGTAGAGGATGACACGTACTCACATTGACAAAGCCACTATGTATGTTTGCATATAACTATGTATACACATAAGTGTGTATAACCTCTGTGCAGAATCGTATAAGAATTAGCAAATTTTGAGGAATGTGGGGCTCTTCTATGCAACACCAACTGCATCGGCTATGATTTGTCTACTGAACAATTGCATGCAAAAATACATACATATATGTATGTGTTCCTTTGGAAATGTATTCGTTTGTAAAAATCGATTTGTACCTCCTTTAAAATAGAACACAAAAAATTGAAAAAGCAATAAAAACACTTTCGAGAGTTTCACTAACATTTTCACTGCCATTTGTGGTCTATTGTTTGCTTCCAATCTGTTGGATAGGTGTGCTTTTGCAGCTGCAGGTACTTTGTATGTGGTTGTTGATGTAATTGAAAATGGGAAGAATAAGTATTTGCAAATATTTGCACTCATTCAACTGGATGCAGAATCAAATTGTGGTCGCCTATGAAAGTGTATACAAAGGTGTCTGCATATTCATAGGGTGTTATAATATGGCTTTAGGGAGTATATTTTTTCTAGAATTAGCAGAAATGTTAAGGGGTAATGCAGTAATTAATTTCTCATTTTCTGAAAGGGCCTGAAATACGTCCTAATATTATCAATTTAGTTGAATAAGACGTTTTAAATAATCCTTCGTTGAAATATATGTTTTTATCTATCATTTACTTGGAATTGTATATTAACTTTGGTCGGTAGTATGTAAGTACCAGAAGGAGAAGAGATAAACTCACCAAAATATATACGGATCGTACCAGTATGAAGAGCTCAGTTGATTAGTTATCTCCGTCCGTCCGTCCGTCTGTTTGGGCGCAAACTATTCGTTAACTGAACCAACTTAGTATACTCTACAATGTTCGTAGCATATCCGAGCACAAAAAAAAGAAAAGAAAATATACACAAACTCATTGCTGCTCCCACATATGTTTGAGCATTTCTGAATCTAATTCCATTGCATAGCACATCTGATAAGTTCGAATTGTATTGTTGTTTTCATCAAATACTTTCCATCTACTGGTCCTTTTCATTTTTTGTATCACATCCAATATTAGCTACTTCACTATTTCATATATATCATTTAAATTTGCAGATATGCTGGCATTTTATTACTTTCTGTTGTTCATGTATTTATTTGTATACGTTGTAACTATACGAACATACGACTATATGACCGTCTATATGTGAATCGTCTAATGAGCGTCTGCTGGCAATATCTGTGAGTGTGCTTCAATACTTCTGTATATTTTGCCATATTTTAACCACAAAAATATGCTAGAGTAAGCATATTTCAATCAAGAGAGTGAGTATATGCAGATATTAGTATGAATATGTAAATAGGTGTGTGAGTTTAATATGCAGTCGATTTTAGTTTTAAATTTTAACTAACCAACACAACCACAAGTTTTTGATTGCAATGGCTTTTTTTTATTTTTTCACAATAATAAAAGTGTACTTACTTCTGTTTGTATTTGTGCTGGTAAATCTGCTTGTAAAGCTGGCTCAAAACTTTGTATATTTCACCATGTGTAAAATTTATATTTGCATATTTTCACATCAATTTCATGTATGCCTTTTGCAATTGTTTTGGTTTTGTGTTACATTTTTTTTATTTATACCATTGAATATTGACCATCATCTTTGCTTCCTATTTCATTTTATTCCTATTGCTGTTTATCTTTATGTTATTTCTAATATTTTTTTTTACTTTTTTTCTTTATTAGTTTTTGCCTTTTATTACTTCTAGTGTTATTGTTTTTTATTTTAATACATATATTTTTATATTTCTTTTGTGGTTCAATTTATTTGTAGTATTTATTCGGTGGAAAGCAGTTAGTTTAATAAAAATTGCCAATTTTGGGAGCTGTTGCTTGGATATTTTTTTGGTTGCCAAAATAAACAAAAATTCGATTTTTTTTTTTTAATTTTATCTAAGAAATTTTTCGTTAGAAGCTTTATATTCAAAGTCATAGAATTTATAATTGTTGAATATGCTTTATTTAAAAAATTAGTTATGAATGTCAATCCAGTGTTACTTCTTGATTATGGGATGCTGTTCAGACATTAAATAACCAGATGGAATTTAGAGTGTATACTTTTCCATTTTCTTAAGCTGCATCGAATTTGGAATGGGAATTGTCGTTTAAGAAATCTCTGGAATTTTCCATATATACCGCTGATGGATAACTAATTAATACCTTAAATAGTCGTATATGAAATAACTAAAAAAACAATAGTTTGAGGATTAGTTTCTTAATATTTGTCACCTGGTTACAAGATTTATTGGGAGCTTATTAAAAAATAGAAAATATAAATAAACTGTGAAAGATGAAGTAACTTTAAAATGAAAAAGGCTTCCTTTTTCGCTTAAAATCTGTAATAATTATGATCAAACTGACTCCATTTAACATTTTCATTTAAAAATATTTTTGAACTTAAAATGTCTTATATGTTTCTATACGAATGAAATACTAGATAAAACAACAGAAATGAACGGTCACCGGAACATGCTAAAAATTTTAAAATTTATAAGTGTATTGGAATTTGGATTTTATATTTGAAATTGTAAACGAGATGACAGGTAAAGTATAACGATAAGTAATTTGAAGTTTTAACTAATACAAAATATTAAATTTCGCAAAATATTATTGATCTAGCTACGGAGTATTTTTTAAAGGGTGATCCATTTCGAAATTCCCTACTTAAAAAAAAAACACAGAAAATTCAAATTTAATGCTTTATTATCATTCGAAAGAACATTATTTGGCATTTCTTTCTTAAAGATTATCTCTTTCAAATGCATGAATGACACGCGTTGAGGTTTGCCTGAATCGAAGCGGGATTGTCCGCATATACTTTAGACTTTACATATCCCTACAGGAAAAAAATGTCGTGGAGATCACAAGATTCAATTTCAGGCATCAAATAGTCGGTTATCATGGCGCGCTAACGGTCGCCATTGACGGTTACGTTCTGACCGGCATAATTTTTGAAGAAATATGGAACGATGATTCCACCGGCTCACAAACCACACCAAACTGTTGTTTTTTCTGGATTAAATGACAGCTCTTGAATCTCTTCAGATTTCTCTTTGTCCCAAATGCGGAAATTTTGCTTGTTTACATACCCATTGAGCCAGAAATGGGCCTCACCGCTGAACAAAATTTGTCTCGGAAACGGCGGATCTTCTTGGAACTTTTCAAGAGCCCATAGAGCGAAGCGATGTCGCTTGGAAAGGTGTTGCGAATAGTACGCTCAGTAGGCCGATTATGTTGACCATAAGTTGAGCGAAGCGGGCAACACAAACTTTACAGAACGTGAATTTTCGTAATAAAATTTAATGATTTGTAAACATTGTTCAGGCGTAAGAATTTCTGTGTAGAAATGTCAAACAATACTGAACAAAAATAACTTGACAGCTTGACACGACTCACGCATGATCTGTCAAAAAAAAAGGCTATTGAGAAAAGTACCTCTACTGCGATCACCCTTTATATATGTGTATTCAAAATTTGACGTTGAAATATTACTGCGGGCGAGTTATCTTTTTACTCACTCATTAAGATATGGTTAGATATTGCTTTTTTATTCATCAAAGTCATCCAGTTAGTTAGAATATTAATGTCTCAAATTAAGCCGAATTTAACTTCTCTGATCTTCCATATGCTTACACAAAATAATATTAAACATACATAGAAGCATAACCTTCAATCGCTAAAGATGCAATAGCTCCGTAAAACGCAAAACAACCTGCAGACGCAGCATATTAATATCATACAAAATCTTCATCTATCTATTGATCTGGGATCCTATTTCCAGAAATAAATTATTCTATATGTTAATCTAACGAGAAACATATCAACGTATACCTTCGTACAAAGATTCAACCAAATTGAAGCAATAAATATAATAATAAATTTGTTTATTGAAACTAAATACAGAGCAGTGCTCTAACTTCTTGACCTTCGGTAGAGCAGAGCAGCTGTTAAAAGACAAAAGAGCAAGTTAGGTAAGTTGCTTGCTATATTTTTTAATTGGGGAATTTGTAGATGTTATAAAGGAATACTTAGATGTGTGTAAAAGAACATGATGATGTAATGACAACCAATATGGTTCAATTTCCATTGCTCTTTCAACTCTATTAAGGGGTTAGTTGGGTTTGAAAATTAAAAAATTGCAATATATGTTTAATATATTCTCCTAACATTTCAAATAGATCGGAGTAAAATTCTAAGATCCTTTGGAAGTTGCACCCATCTGGCCATATCTGTCTCAATTTGAAACTTTAAACGTATTTATCTCAAACCTCTATTTTTTAAGTCGGTGGACACGATTTCTCGAAAACTTATAAAGCGATTTTGTTCAAATTTGGCAAACATTTTTGTAATAACATTGTCTAGTATGGCAAAATTTTTATCAAAAAATATGTTTTTTTTTGTTCAAAGTCGGTCAATTCAAATTTTAATTTTTTGTTTCTCGTCCTACAACGAGATCGATCCATGTACATACTAACGAAATATTTTTTTGTTTTTTTTTTTGTTTTAGATGAACCGATAATGAGTTATGCTGTCCACGGAGAGATCTTTTTTTTTTGAGACGTCAAGGGAGATAAGGTACAAACAGCTGAGTTTTCGGAAGTTTTGAATAAAAATTTCACAAAACGCAGTTTAAATATGTATCTTTGATATGGTGAATGACTTGAATAAAGCATATGATTGTATATATAGAAAAATAGTGAAAATTCCTTTTTTAATTCCTGCAAAGGGAAATCTACTATTACTAATTTACTGGAATTTGTTACTTACGTTTCAAATGGATTTAGGGAAAACGAGAATACTGATGTTATATATACTGACTTCAGTAAAGCATTCGACAGAGTAAATCATACAATACTTATTAAAAAACTAGATCTTCTTGGATCTCAACCAAGCCTTCTCCAATGGATATCTTCCTATCTCTGCAACAGGACTCAAAGAGTATTATTTAATGATACCTTTTCTGACATAATTGATGTTGTTCCGCAAGGTAGCCATCTGGGGCCTATTCTGTTCTTATTATTTATTAACGATTTGTCTTCAGTTATAAAATATTCAAAGATTTGATTATATACCGATGATGTAAAGCTTTTCCAATCTTATACCTCAATTAATGAAAGATGTTTATTACAAACCGATTTGAACAATTTAGTAACTTGGTGTAATAACAATGATATGCCTCTTAACCTTAATAAATGTAAAACAATGTTATTTACACGAAAATATGTTCAACCACCATCTTACACAATAAACAACTATAGTATAGAGCAAGTATGTAATTTTGTTGATTTGGGTGTAACAATGGATACCAAACTCAACTTCAATTTTCATATTAATACAACTGTGTTGAAAGCTAAAGGTGTTCTTGCCTTTGTAAAGAGGTGGTCTAAAGAATTCAGAGACCCTTATATTAAGAAAATACTTTTTACGTCATTAGTAAGACCAATATTGGAGTACGGTTCGGTTGTGTGGAACCCTAATTATAAAATCCATTCTTATTAAATTGAGTCCATGCCGAAACACTTTCTGTTGTTTGTTTTGCGTCATTTGCGCTGGGGTTCCCGCCAAAATCTTCCTCCGTATACTAGTCGCTTAAAACTTATAAATTTCCCACACTTTCTAGCCATAGAGAAATGTTAGGAATAAGTTTATTAGTGAAGCTTCTAAATGGACTGACTTGCAGTTCATTTCTCTTAGGTGAAGCAAATTTTAATGTCCCCATCTGATTATCATGCGAATTTAGACCACTATCCTTAAAATCTTGTTAAAACAAACTTTGAACTATATGAACCGTTTCGACGTTTCTGTCAGGATTTCAATTATTATTTCAGCATTTTCGATATGACAGACTCACTTTTCCTTAACAAAAAATGCTATACTAACTTCTCTTAATAAGTAACTCACTAATTTTCTATTGTACTTATAGTATAAATAATCTTATATTTCAGCTGATGAATTTGTTTTCTGTAGCTGAGCAATTTTAAATCTCGACGCTTAACACACTCTTGCTTTATTGACTCGGCAAATTCCGTACGTTATGCGGATGGGTAACCGTTGAGCTTAATTAATTTAACCTCTGAAACCCACCTAACCCCTTAAATAAAGAATATCAAAATATTTCACTTGCTCTAGAAAAAAATAAGAGGTAACGATCACACTCTCAGTATTTGTGTAGATCTAAAGATTTTTACTTGTGAAATCTACTACAGCGGCCATCTAAAAGATCGCAGATTTGGTTTTGGGTTTGTTGCGGGAGAGAGCCGAGCCCTGGCGTTCACTGCGGTGGATGAACGTCTAGCCACAATTCACATCAAAGCGAAGTTATTTAACAAGAGAAAGACGATTTGACCAAAGATGCTTTTTATGAGAGCCTAGAACACACTTATGAGCGCAGGAGCTGATATCAAAATCGTGAAAAGTGACTTCAACGAGTTCAACGGGTATTTTGTCGCAACAGTCGGAAAATTCAGCCTTCACGACGAAACATTCCTATAAGAGCTGAGGCTGATTGACTTCGCTGGGGTCCGAAATATTGTCATCTGTAGTACCAGATTCCATCACACGAAAATTCATCAAGCAATATGGCTGTTGACGGATCGAAAATCATGCAACCAAATCGATCGTATATCCAAATATCAAATACTCGAATTGTAGCAGAAAAGATACGCACCCACCTCTGCGAAGCAAAGAACGCTCATGAAGATTTGACGAAGGAAAGCACTCACATAAACTCTATATAAGCGAGTGTGGAACGGAATCGGAAACTTTCTACCAACCGCCGATTCGGAAACAATTGGTTTTCAGCAGTGTCAAAATAAGAGCTGGTACGATGACGAATGTCGAGCTGCGGTTGAGCACAAGACGTGCGGGGTGGGATATATACCGAGAGCTGAAGTGGGAAGCGAGCAATTCAAATACTGTGGCGAGGAATTGACAAGGTTCATGCATTTATTTCTTTGCAGGATATGGTCGGAAGAAAGTGTATACGATGAATCGAAACTAAATGTGCTCTGCCCAATTAAAAAAAAAATTAAATAAGAAACACTAACGGACTGCGCCAACTATGGTGGGAAAAGCTTCTTTAATATCACATATAAGATCCTACCTAGCATTTTGTGTGAAAGATTAAGGCCTACCGTCAGACCAGGTAAATCCACTATTGACCAGATATGCACCAAGCGCCAAATCCTGGAGAAGACCGAGAAAAACCCACCATACCCACCACTTTTTCATCGATTATAAAGCTGCCATGGAGAGCATGATAAAGAACTGTCTCTATGCCGCTTTGCTCGAATCTGATATTCCTACAAAATTCAAACTAATCCCGGATAATACTAGAATCGTAGTAAGAAATGAGAATGACCTTTCCGAACCGTTCGGAACCAAACGAGGTTTCAGACAGGTGACTCTTTATCGTGTGATTTTTTCTATTTTATGCGGGAGAAAATATATGGCTGCAGAGCTAAACAGAACAGGCACCATTTTTTGCAAGAGTGTGCAACTACTGGCGTGCAGATGATATTTATATCTTTGACCATAACAACCGCAGCGTTAGTTCTGCTTTCTCGAAGTTAGACAAATAAGCGAAGTGAATGGGTAAGTAAATAAGGCAAGACGAAATATCTCCTGCCATCAAATAAAGAGTCATCGTATTCGCGACTCGGCTCCCACGTCACTGTTGACAGTCATATTGAAATTGAAAAGTAAAGTCGTCACTCTACGAACCGAATCCAAACTCTACAATTCGCTCATAATTTCCGTCCTAACTTATGATGCAGAAGCTTGGACGATGTCGACATCTGATGAGTCGGCTTTAGGAGTATTCGAGATAAAGGTTTTGCGGAAGATTTATGGTCCTTTAGTCGGCGGTAGAGTGAAAAGCTGTACGAATGGATGTACGGATGGAAGTGTGCCAGCTTTGAAAGTACCCGATGGGGTATGGCTGGTGGAAACAGAAGAAGAGGAAAGTCTTCACTACGTTGGAAGAATCAGATGGAAAGCGACCTGGCTGCTATTGGTATTTCCAACTGGCGCCAAACAGAGAAGAGAAGGAATGAGTGCCGTGCTATGGTTGATGCGGCTATAATCGCATAAGCGGTGCCTAAGCCAAATAAGAAGAAAATAAAGATTGGTGACTTATCTTATTAGGACAAAAAAGTCGACACATGATATACTGATGTTATTATTGTATGTGTGATAGTTGTGCCAAGCATCAAAAATGGCTTGTGATATCGCATAAAGTTTTTAGAATCTTCAGTGAACGAATTACACGCAAGTAGTTGGTCATTGCCCCTGAGAAATTATTTCCAGAGTCACCTTGGCCAATTTCCAAATAATTTTGGTTCCTATAGTCAAGTACGTGAGGAACGATGTCACCAGTACCTTAGCACTGTGGAAAAGAGGTACCAATATCGATGGAATCAGCATATGATGGCTGAGTACTACTAAGAGATGCAACGTTATTGTTCTGATGCATGTCAATGAAGAAAACTCGTAAAGTAAAGTTTTTATGTATGTAAGAATTTAGTAAACGTATTTGTGATGTAAATATTTTAGCTGTTCATATAAAAATCTTGAAAACATGTAGAAATATATTCATATGAACTAAATCTACCGTTGACCAGTGTTATTTTATATACTTGGAAAAATTTGATTTTACTTCCCTGGAACTACTGTTCCATCATAAATGTAATAACCGAGACAGTTTTTGACTTAGATTTGCAAAAGATTTTCAACCATTTACTCATGTTTAAATCTCACTTATGATAATGCAATATGTTCACTACAGGAAAACTGAGATGATAGTTAATGAAGATTTGTGTGACAATAATGTTGCACTTTTGTGTTTTATATCTACATACATATTACTTGTACTAATAGTATAAATTAATTTCGCATGCGACAGTCAAGGCATAACTGTATATATATATAAAACTATTAGTTAATGCATATATACATCCTCCAAGCGGCGTTATTTCATAAATTTTAGTGTCGTTTAGTGACTGCTCTTGTGCTACAAAGCGTGTTGCATTAACTAAGAGCTGCCATTAAGAATGCCACAGATATTAAACTGTACACTTATAGGTGCATATACTAACTAAAAATTTTTCCACAATTTACACACTGTCGCAGCAAATAGCGACAAGAATCGACATATGTGCAACAACGACACCTTTGCAAGAGCTTGGCGACACCATCTTGACGTTGCAATGAGTCGCGCTCAGTTGTGATGCCATGCCAGATGCTCTACCGTCTGACCATCTGACAAACATAATCATAAATATAAATTAACTACTTTTGAAAGTAACAAAAGAAGTATATATATATATATATATATATATATATATATATATATATATATATATGTATATATATATATATATATATAATACGTACAAGTACTACCTTTTTCAAAAAGCTAAAAGAAGAATAGAAGGGAGTACTTCACTAACATATACAACAAAGAATGAGGGCTGGGAAGAGGAGTTGGAGTTCAAGTAGAATAGCAATAGCCGTACTTCGTTTTTCTGCACATTCGGTAGGTGAATGCAACATAGTGGCATATCTAATATAATCAGTGTATTACGAACAACAAACATGAAAACAATGTTGGGAAAAAAGGAAAAAAAACAATAATAAAGAAAACGCCAAAGGAAAGCTCGGACGTCAGCTACAACTTTGGCTAAAGCTTATAACATGCCTGTGTATATATGATGCTTGGCTGCTTATGTGTTTGTGTTTTGGACAACGACGTAGCATATACCGTGCCTTATGCTGCGGCACTCTGATGTTGAGCACGTTGAAGCAACGTTTGTTGCAAGTAAGAAAAAGTTTTTGCGAAACTCAGTTTAAAGTGTTGCACTTGTGCAACGCTCGCAGCAAAAGTGAGCTACCCGCATACATATACGTAAATTCGTAGGTACGTATGTCAGCGTTACGCAGCATGCGGGTGTAAAGCTGCTGCTACTTGCAACTAGCTATAGTGGCAACACATGCACCTTGCGCTATTTCCCGGGGTAATGTTGTGCATGCATTTTACATAAGTTAGTGTTGAGGAAGCAAAGTATTTGAAAGTAGAAACATTTTCCGCCAACAACTACAAAAACAAAATGGTAAATTAGAAATAGTACAAATAGTGCAAGCATTTTGCCATAAGCATACATACATGCATACACTTCCATTACTACATATACATTGTTCATGCAACAAAAATGTCCATTGAGAAGCACCTCTATTTGAATACTTTGTTTTGTAACAACCATAAGCACCCACGTCCCACTCGGCACTTACTCGTTACCGTTGCACTGTTAGATACTCATAGTACACTTACCTGATTTTTAAGTAATTTCCTCCCTCTTCAATATGCCGTACTCGCTTTCTTTAGTGTGGCTGCTGTGTATGCATTTACACCTCCGGTTACGCGACAAGTCCACTTTTGCACTTTTGAACACTTAGGCTACTTTTGTGCGCTTTGTTGCCGGTGTTACGTTTCAGTAAGTTTGTATATGTGTTTATGTAAGTAGGTTCGAATAAGTACAAGTGTTGCTTCCTGTGAGCTCCACTTCAGACTCAAGTTGCCAACAACACTTTTAGGAAAAAAAGGAAAAAAAGGTGGAAACTCACTTAACTCAATGAATCGCAATTTAATAATCAAATAAATATTTATAGACATGTATGCACTAATATATGCGTTTATGAAAATATGTTTTTACAAGAATTACAGAAATAAAATAAGTCCGAGTAATTTTGCATATATGTATACTGTGCATATAACGAAAGATATTTCCAAAAAAAGTTTTCGATTTGGCGCTAATCGGAGATATCAAGTGCAGCCCGGCCCTTCTCGACCTGATCTTCAGACGGCGAGTACTGCATCGAAAACTTTGAAAAAGTGTAAATGTTCTCACACATTCGGAGCACATGGCATAGCCAAGGTAGCTGCTGTCCCTTGATTCGCTGAACTATGTCAATGTCTTCGTATATCTCGTTCAGCTCGTCGAGACTATCTACAACTTAAAACTTATGACTGCAAACTGTAAGAGCGGAGTAGCAAATAGATGGCTGCTCCTTTGATTACAGGAGATATTTTGTTCCCGTTTACTGCTAGACCCATATACTTCGCTTCCTTATGCAGTTTTAAGAAAGCGGAACCCATGACGCGTTTATTGAAGCCAAAGATATTAATATCATCAGTGTACGACAGCACCTGTACACTCTTATAATAGATTGCATCTTCTTTATTCAGCTCTGCAGCTCGTATTATTTTCTCCAGCAATAGATTAAAGAAATCACATGATAAGGAGCCACTGTATGAAACCTTGTTTAGTATCGAACGGCTCGGAGAGGTCATTCACGATACTGATGGAAGGCTTTGTGGAACTTAACGTCAGTTTATACAGCCGTTTAAGTTTTACGAGGATATCAAAATCAAACATAGCTGTGTAGAAGCAGTTCGGTTTCGTGCTATCAAAGGCTGCTTTAAAATTGACGAAGAGGTGATATGTGTCGATCCCTTTTTCACTGATATTTCACGCAATATACCTTCAATTGTAGATTTTCAAGGTCTAAGCCCACACTGATAAGATCCAATCGCTTTGCTGATAATGTGCTTTAGTCTTTCACACAATACGCAGGATAGGACGTTACTTACTTATCCCAAAGTAATCGGCGCAGACTGTGGGTCCTCCTTCTTGTGGATTAAGTAGAGCATACTTAGGTTGCAATCTTCGAGCATGCCTTCTTCCGAACATATTTTGCAAAAAAGCTGATGCATGCACCTTGACAGTTCATTAGTTCGGCCGACAATTCTTCGGACCCCGCAGCTTTGTTGTTTTTCATGGGAGTAATGGCTATTCGAGCTTCTTCATAGTCGGGCAATCGCCATCGATTGAGAAATCGGCTGCGCCATATCCTGAGGCTTTATTTTGACTGTCATTCAGCAGACTGAAAGAGTGTTCCATGTGCTCCGTAAACTCTGGACATCAGTCTCTAGATCACTATAATTAGCCGATCGCTTAAACAGCACCTATTCAACTAAGTTTCTG
Organism: Neoceratitis asiatica; assembly: GCA_030068015.2. Taxonomy (NCBI): domain Eukaryota; kingdom Metazoa; phylum Arthropoda; class Insecta; order Diptera; family Tephritidae; genus Neoceratitis; species Neoceratitis asiatica. The sequence continues at coordinate 78,276,271 of CM061524.1, forward strand.
TTACTATTTAATCACCTTCTTGTTGCAGTTGCTTCCCAGCAGGATCCTGTGCAATAAAGTTAATACTATTGGCTAATAAAATTATTTAAGTGCCACGTAGTTAATCAGTCGTACAAGCACACTTATAACAACTATGTAATTAACTTGAAAGCTCCGAAACCAAAGCCAAAGCGGCTCGCAGGTGCTTTCATGGAAAAATGCTTAGTCGGAAATTGTAATTCGAACTGTCCACTATTTAATCACTTTAGTCCCTCATCATTAGTTTAATAATGGACGGCTGCTCGCCTGGTGCATTGCGCAGGAGGAGTCTACCATACCTTCATTTTGCCTGCATTTGATGTTGGTCGCACCGCAATTAGAGGTAGTATAGGTAGATGCTGTACCGTTCGATTAAACGTGAGTAAGTGTTTATTGCGGCATTATCAATGTGTTAACTATAGAATGGCTTTATCCATTTTGTTATCTGTCGCACAGGCAAATTAAAAGTGGAAATGTGGCACGCACCAGGTGCATATATGCTTAGTAATGTTTTTAGAGAAGAAACGACGCACTGATTGGGGTCTTTTCCGAAATTTGTTCACTGATGGAATATACGTTATGCAGATTACATCATCTCCATCATCGTAAGTTAGGCTTATAACTAAGGGTAGCTCTAATTTTATTAGAAACTCTGCTCAAAGGGAATATTCGTTCTATGAAGCAAAACTGGTTTTTAATAGAATCTGCATATCGTAACAATTCTTCTTCGTCATTCAAATTAATGTGGCTTCTCTTGCAACACTAACCGATACCAATTAAAATAATCTCATCTCCCTAAACAAGGTTGATGACATCGTAGAAACATACCCCTGACCTTATCCAGTGTTGAACTTGGTGAGAGGATTTTTTCCACGTCGTCATCGAAACTGCTAACCACAAACACTTCTAGCTACAGAGTAGAGTACCAGAAGAGAAACCTTACTTATCTTTGCTTTTGTCAGAAATGAAATAAGCTCTCCATAAATATCCATGAAGTCAGTTTTTTGGACGTTCTGGTCATTGTTTTTGATCGGAGGTCGGTGTGAGGTAAAACAAGTCCACAAAATACTCAATCAGGAGCTCGATTGCCTTGAATATTTCTGACACATTTTTATAATATGTCAGAAAGCTCTGCTCTGCTTATCTAACTCTATATCTAGAAATCAAGAAGAGGAGTGTGATGGTGGTACAGAGAGTGAGCGAATAAAGTTTCTGCTATTGCACTGTCTATCCTTAGGGTGGGCAGACCGACAAGGACAAAACAACGGCATGAATAGGCACCGAAGTCGCTGGAGGCCAGCCATACTGCCACGTTACCATTCGCTTGTCACTTGCCTGTCTCGTTACGGTTAAGTGAGTGGGATAATGTTTGCATGGACGCAGTCACAAGTAGACGTCATAGCAACACATACATACAATTATATGTCCGGCTATATAGAACAACTTGCACTCGTCCACTGAAAGCGTTTGTGGGTGGTATGTTGTTGCACATAAATCAGCATGTAAAGTGTCTGGACTCGACGCATAACATAGTTGTACTCAACGCTGTGGCCAGCCTCAACTTCAAATGCCGCATCTCTGCCGCAGTCGGAGCCTCATCTACAGTCCGAGCCAATGTAGTGCAAGTTAGTTATTGTTGTTTGGTTTAGTATGTTCAATTGAGCAGCTATGAAAGTTTCAAATGTACACACTACACACATTCAGGTATGTTATATTTGCACATCTACATGTGATGGCCACATGTTGGGAATTACCTGTGCTGTGAACTGTTAACCATCAGTTTGGATATTTTCCACTCATGCGTAACGCCAAAAGACCTTCAAGTTTCAAAGTTTTTGAATTCTCATCATATGCACACACCCACCTTCAAGTAAACGAAGAGTTTACCAAAAATACACAAATTCAACTAGGAAAGCTGCAAGAAAGATAAACTTTTTGCTCCAAGCACGTTGCATGGAACAAAGTTTAATAGCAATTCACCTTTCTTTACCTCCTTTAGGTGCCATAACTTGGATGTGTACTATATTTGTACATATGTAAGTAGTTACATACATGTCAGCTGTGTCGATTTTACTATTATTTTGTTTCTATTATTCTTTCTGTTATGCTTTCATTGATCAAGGTACACAGCAAAAGATTATGCATAACTTTTCCTTTAAGCAGAGAATGAGATGAGGAGAGTGTGGGAGACCTCTGTGAATATAAAATATTATTACTCACCCCCAATCGAACTGATTGAGATTATATGAAATAAGATGGGATGAGGTGCAATGAGATGAGAAGCGATTTGCAGTTCAAGGAAAATGGTGTCGACATTGAAAGACTGCTGAAAACTTATTCTTTTTCTAAATAGAATTTTCATTCAAAATTCACATACATAGATTATTTAAAAAAATTAATGTAAATAGCTTATTCTATCGAGGTTTAAAATAAAGCCGGCCGTAGAATAGATATTAATATTTATACTAAGAAACAAAGAATACATACAGCTTCGATCCTTATTTGTTGTCAGCTTCGATCCTTATTTGTTCTTCTTAGCTTCTATTCATAGTTCATTATTATAACTAACATTAGCGTTTATTTAATTTCAATTTATTTTTAGAAAGAGTTTTCTAAATATGTCTATCCCACAGCTATATATCATGAAATCCTACCAATCTTCACATTGTCGGCTAAAAGTTTTGCGTGTAGAATATCTGGTTATACACAAATTGAATATGAAAGTAAAAATCATAAACTCACGAAGAGATTAAATAAGATCTATTTGAGATTATGTAAGTTTGATAATAAAACTTGTTAAAATTAGTAGGAAATCTTCCAATATTCAGTTTAATTCCAATTTCGTATTTTTTATGCATATTATAAATATGAAATGATATATTTTGTCTTAAGTATATTCTTATTACCATTTGATAGTGATATGTCCTTCTGTTGGTCTGTATGTCTGACTGTTTGAACACAGACTAGCTTCTAAGTTTCTTTCTAAGTTAAAAGTTTTGAGTTAAATTTAGTATGAAAACGAATTTTTGTATGCACAAAAGAAACATTACAACTAAAGAGCCAGCGAGATCAGATTACTAAGGTGATTAACAAAACCGAAATTCACTTCAATGTACTTTTTTTTGTTTCTATAATATAAGTTTTGTAGCGCTGCCGTCGTGCAATATATTATTTTGTATTATATGCATTGTAAGTAGGACCCTAATGTATAGAATGAAACAGGAGGATGCGGTATACATATATGCGTGTGGATGTTCGGAGCAGTGAAATGGGTGTTAGTGAAAGGAGCTGCACTTTGCAGCACTCAAAAGAAGTCTTCGGTATATTCAAACTACAAAAAAATTTTACTCTATTTGGAAAAGTTTCTGTTTCAGCATCAGGAGAATATTTCGGATTATATTTATTTATACTAAAATATTTTGAAATGAAATAAAAATTAATTAATTAATCAGGAGAAATATACGAGTATATAAATTTTTTTTTACTTCAGTTGGTATCGCAAAGTGTAAACTTTTAATCAAGTAATATGAAACGTGCTTCATTCTTACATAATATTTTGGAGCACAATTAATAATATAATTCCAAATTTCCAGAAAGGAGAATTTTGAGAAAACAGATTATCAAAATCAGTACTTTTTTAAGAATTTATTTTTCTTCTTTACTGGCGTAGGCATAGCTTATGTGATTATAGCCGAGTTAACAACAGCGCTATGCCTGAACAAGGTTTTTTTCACCAGATCTTTGCAAGTGGGTAGCGGTCTTCCTCTTCCTCTGTTTCCTGCATCGAAAGCTTTTAGAGCTGGAGTGTCTAAACATACCACGTGACTTAGGCAACATGGCCACTGTCTGTTTATTCGCTAAACTATGTCAATGTCGTCATATAACTTATCTGAGCTCATCGTTCCATCGTCTTCGGTATTTGCCGTTACCAGCGCACAAAGGTCAATGAATCTACCTCAATATTTCCTCTCAAAACTCTAGTGCTAACTCATCAGATGTCGACATCGTCCACACTTCAGCAAGTCTTGTAGAGTTAGGTTGTGATTCGTCGAGAGAGGACTTTACTTTTCAATTGATTACTCAGTCAAAAGTAGCACATTGTTGTTGCTGCTTATGCCGGTCCCAAGATAGACAATAAAAGTTGGGACTTTCAAGAGTGACGTGAAAGCCGAGCCGCGAATAGGACAACTGTTTGTTTGATGCATTGAGATATTTCGTCTTGCAATTGACACTACTAATCCAGAACTAATGGCTAGCATACGACAGAAACTGTACACTCGTATAGAAGATTGTACCTTCTTTATTCAGCTCTGCAACCCGTATTTTTTCTCTCCAGCAATATATTAAAAACTTCACACAACAGAGATTCGTCTGAAACCTCGTTTAGTGTCGAGCGCATCGGAGAGGTCGTTACCGATTCTGACGTTGCGTAACATAACATCAGTTTACATAGCCGTTTGAATTTTACGAGGATACCAAATTCAGACATAGCGGTGTAGAAGCAGTTCTTTGTCGTGCTGTCAAAGGCTGCTTTAAAATCGACGAAGAGGTGATATGAGTCGATCTTCTTTGTGGATTATCCAGGTCTAAGGCAACACTGATAATAAATTTCAGTAGTTTCAGTAGTTTTTGTACCATCGTTATCGATCGGGAAATCGAATTTGCTGTTTCCTTGTGTTTCATTTTCGTTCCCATTCAGCAGGTTGAAGAATTGTTCTCACAATAAAATGATTATATTGTGGACATCAGCCACTAGATCACCTATTTGGACCCTATAAGAGTGTGTTCCTGTCTTCATCGAACTAGCTGTGCGTATGGTGTTTGAAATGCCGTCCTAAACTTTCCTTTTACCGAGTTGCTGATGAGTGCTCTAGAGAGCAGAAGTGCAAAACGAGTAGAAACCCGTTTGGATGTTTGTTGGCGGGCGTTATTTGCTGCACAAACGCGGGTGCATGTCTTGCCTGCTACAAAGTAGGGGTCCCAGCCGAGGTCGGGTCCTCCGAGCGTGCACTGGAGATATGCCGTCCGTTTATCAGAATATAATCGATCTGGTTGTGACTTTTTCGATTCGGAGAGAGCCAGCTTTTCGAGTGCTGGAATCTAGTTCTACAGAAAATTATATTTCGGTCCCCGGCGAAGTCGATTAACCTCAACTTATTTAGGAATTTTTCGTCATGGAGGTTGAATTTTCCGATAGTTGTCTTTAAGATCGTCAAGCACAATTTTGATATCGTCGTGCGCCGCAGAGACTCATAAAAGGCATGCTTGGTCACATCGTCTTTCACCACTGTCGAGCCATGGGTGCAAATCACCGATATGGTGAAGAACTTCGCTTTGGTGCAGATTGTGGAAAAACGTTCAGCCACCTTGGTAGATGCCAGGACTTGGCGACTGAATTTCTCTCCCACCGCGAATTCGGCATCAAATTTGCGCTACTTTATATGGCTTCTGTAGTAAATATCACGATTATGTCAGCCTGTAGTTTTACGAGAACATGAACCATCTGAGCAGGGACACCTTCCTAATTAAGTGGCCGGACATACCCGTTGCATGTTTTTTAATCATAGTCATTAATACGTTCGCAGAGGTCGCTATAAATATAGAGGTCTCTAATATGAGGTCTTGTTGAAGTTTTAAGTGGATCTGGTTTCTACGTGGCGGGTCCCAAACCCGTCGTTCAGGTTTGCTAAGTGAGTAGGTTTAAATTTGAGACCGATATTCACAAGAAAACGTACCTCTCGTGAACATACACTGCAATTAGACTTAAGCGAACTCTTAAACCGAATATGTCGGAGTGGCTTCAATGAACCTTCAGGATGCAAGAGTAGGGAATAAGTATAGCCCTGCGGGTGTAATTGTAATACAAACTTATGGATCAACACGAATAATAGTACTTTTTCTGCAGATGCTCCAATTCTTTTTCTCTATTTTCTTGAGGATTTTAGACCTTCTACGTTATAAATATTATTCATTCATTTGACAATTCTAAAGTGAAGCATTGAACCCAATTCAATATTAAAATCGAGCTAGAGATTGCATATAAAGTATGACTATGTTGACTTTTAACTTTGTGTTCACCTACGTTCAGCGTACTTTTTTCACATCTCTTTATTTTCACCAAATATATGTATTCTCATTGGCTTTATCTGGAACTATGTTGGGTAGAATACGGCAATATAGACTACGGCACCTGGTGGTAAATTCCATGCTCGACCTTCTTTTGCATCTTTATAACTCTCTAAGTCCAATTAAAATCACTTTATAAAGCACATCATGACGTGAAACTGCTAAAAAGCTCATCTATTGCATTCGATGGAAGTTGGCATAGTCGTTGTCGGGGCGTATATTTTGGGAGGAGCACTTAGTGTAAGTGCCATTTAATATTGCTGCTACTGCTCTTCTTTACATATATGCGTGTTTCATAATTCAATGGCAACTAATGTGAGTACAACAACAGTGTCTCTAGTGGCTGACAGATGGTTATCGGCCGTTTGCAGGTGGGCAATATAAAGAAGGGCGTATAATCACTCATATACAGACGAGATTCGTTCAAAAAGTATCGTGAATTTTGAATTTTTGCCGGTTACGTGTATTTGACTTTCGACTTTTTGTTGCGTTATGTTGGTAGTCATATCCCTTACTTATGCTGACAAGGTTGATAATTTGAAATATTTTGTTAATTTTTGATAGCTATTTCTAAAAAAGTGGATCAAGTATTAAATTTTGTAGAAAAAAAACAAAATCATGCTATAACCTGCTAAAGCACATTTGGGTCGTCGTGGACTGAGTTCAAAATTTACAATGTTAACGCAAAAATTAAAAATTCGTGATACTTTTTGAAAAAACCTCGTATGCACATGTACTAAGTACAAGTAAACTCTCGTCCATATATACATTTGTACACACTAATTAAGTTACTTGGTCTACTTAAGAGCGTTTTATTGTTACAGAACGGACATGGATCTGCTAAATGTCTACACCGAACAATGAAATCAAGTTTATGAGGAGTGAGTTGATAAGCCAGGAGCGATGAAGAGAAGGGGCAAGTTAATTACATACATACATACTCGTTTCTGCATGTACAGCATATATTCAATGTACAAATAGACAAATTGATTGAAGTAAGTCTGTGACTTTTGTGATGGAAGGAAAGTGATATTATGTTGTTTCTTGTTGGGTTCCGTTGTATTCGGTGATAACGTATTGTGTTGCGACATTGAGAGTTCTTAAGAACCAGAGAAGCTATTATTGCTGTTATTAATAATAGATGTGTGATGGGTAATGTAGATACTTACCATATGGCTAATTCAACAGATAATAAATATAATATTACATTTAGTACTTATAGGGAGATGAATAAGGAAAAATGTAAAGTATAATGCTAGATGAAATTGAGAGGGGACTTCCCAAAAAATTTTAACATATGAAGAGAACATCTCCATTTACACAAGATCAGAACATAGTTCTGACAGATTGACTGACTACACCTTTGATAGAAGTCGACTTCTTTTAGTAGCTTACACCTACAGATGTGCATATATCTACCCCACAGTGGCACCACTTTCCCTCTGAAGTGAGAAATAGTAATAATTGCCTATCCAAATTTACATTGGATTGAAAGCACATTCATAAGAAATTTCTGTCGTTTGATGCCGTACATTTAGAGTAATCCTTACTAATTTCGGCAAAGTACCACATAAATATACTTTTGACACAATATCAAAGTGACACAAAATGTTATTCATCGGAAATATCAAATTTTAGGAGTATGTATGCAGTGTTGACGGAATTTAGTTTTACTGGAAATTTATATGTTTTATCTTACATAGTCTGTAACATCCAAAATAATAAAGTCCTTCGACCTAGCATATTGGTAGTGCTTAAAACCATAATCATTAATAAAATCCCGGTGGTCTCGGCCATAAGAAGAAACTCATATGCTTTGTACAATTGTTTTATATCGCGTATCAAGCCATGTAGGCTGTTATTATATATATGTCCAAATTACGATTTAAATTACTCCACTTTCATATATTCATCCAGTGAAAAGAATTTTTTGCGAATTACATAATTGACCACAACCACATCTTTATATGTACATACCTCCATTTATACGAATAATCATCTATTCATGAGATGCTAATTGCTATTGTAGGAAACATATTGAGAATATTTGAGCATACTTTTACACATACCCTGCTAACAACGCTAGTACCATGGAGTATCTACAGAAAGTAAGTTTTTGAAACTACTCCAAAAAGATACTCGATGGAGCACTTACAGGTGATCATGTTATTGAGTACCATCATATCGAACATACTTCTTAGTTTCAAATACAATCCGATTCGGCGAACATAATATTTGTAATAATAAATTTATATTAATAGTAATTATTATAATAAATACTAAACAAATTTTAACATATTTCCATTTGCGCATTTGTACTATTTTCATTGGAATATACATATTAGCTCCAACTTCTGCACGTTTTCTATGTATCAGCAGCGTAAGCTCAGCTCAACAGCTCAACAGTTGGTAAACTCACCAACGAAATGAAGCTGACTCAATTTCAGTTCTTATCACCTTATACAAAAAGCGCAAGGCGACTCGTAAGTTGGTCCAACGCTATAGCACACTGCACTACTCCAATAAGTACTACAATGGACCATATAGTTCACAATTTTTTGCAAGTATCTATATTATATATTCACTTACACATTTACTGGTCAAAAACATGTGTTAAGTACTTGAGTCTCGTCTTGTTTCTTTAATCTATATAGCACATGCATTTCATAAGCTCTATGTCGACTTCATGAACACATATTCTATTGTAACATATGTTTCTTAAATGTTATATTGTTTGTCTGTGTACATTTATCAAGTTATGTAACTATAGTAGATTCCACCAGTCTGTCTAATATTTTACGTTATTAAAATGCTTATAATTAAATACATTTCAGATGAGACAGAATCTTGTCTTTTTGCATTTGGTTTGAATACTTATATGATTATCTGTTTTTTAACACTAGTTTATCCAACATATTCCAATAAGATTTTGCGCTTGAGTTCCATTTGAGTTGGAATTGAGAACTAGCACACTTTACAAGTAGTAAATATTCATTCTAAAAATGTAAAAACTAGTAACTTTTGTGTGATAATAAAGCCCTGGTAGAGTACTGTTTACACAAATAATTTTGGCCTGAACTCTATGGAATTTTTAACATTATTTCGTGCTAAGAGAACCATTGGTAAAAACATATTTTATTTCAATTCGAGAAGTATAAATTTCTTTGCTAGTTTAGTGTACATATTGCTGTCGTATAATAATAATTTTCTCCTTAAATAAATGCTTTCTAAGGAGCATGAAATAATGAATATTCGCATGCATGCCATACGTTCAGACATTGTCCTGTGTCTGCACTCACTTAAGCATAGAAAATATAATATACAAATGTATGTACGTATGACTATGTAATCACATATGTCAGACGTGGTAAAGCTCTGTTTGGTATTGTTCTGGCATTAATGTATTGTTCAAGTATTTATTTCGTATGAATGGCTTTGTTGGTAATCAGTGATTCGGTGAAAGCTTAGTTGTTTGCGTTCACGACGCCACCAATCGTATTTGCTTTGAGTGCCCTTGTCGCATGTCTAAGTGACACTAATAATAAACGTAGCCTGACTGACGAAGAAACTCCTGTCTGATGCTTCGCTATTTTCGTAAGCTTGTTTGTTGTACCTGTAATTAATTCTAATTTAATAAAAATCTGTTGAGCAAGGATAAAGGATATATTGTCATTGGACATATGCGAAAATGGGTATAGATATTTGTATATAATATATATACAATATAGATGAACACATTTGTACCAATAAACATAAAAATGTTATTTGTGTTCGATAGAAAATCTGAAGAAATGTATTATTCATAGAAGCTGACAATTTTAATTAATAATTCCAATTATTTCGTTGGTTAGCAAATGATTAATGGAGAATTCCTTCTACTTATTTAAATAAAAGGAATTATTGTAATTTCAAAGTACAAAGGAGATTCGGAATTATAGATTTGCATAAAAATTATGTAAAAATGTAAATAGCTTAACAGTACGGTTGACTAAAGACAAAGGTGAACCCTGTCGAAAAATTAAGAGTCCGACGGGTTGAATTACACAGATAAAGAGATCTTAGATAGCATACTTGCGGTTAGAGTAGAAGGAGTATAAACTTAAAGCCTGCAGGTCTACTCCGATAATACGATGAGCGTCTAACTTGCCTGGAAAGTTTGGTAAATGTGATTTTAGCGGTACCAGGTACCAAGAAAAACTCGTTTCAAAGACAATTCACACTCTAGTGAGTCGACATTCTTATTTTAATATTTAGGTATTAAGTTTTTTGATGATGGTCTGATTGGCTACTGTGGCCACCTAAAATTGACTTTCCCGCGCAACTCAAAGACGTGAAAACTCATCAACTAAGTGATTGAATTGAATTTAAGTTTCTTGAGACTTGCACAGAGCTCTGTATCCGCATCGAATAGCACACCAGGTCAGTAGAAAAAGAGCCCTGGACTACATGGCAAGTGCCGAATTATAAATTACTTAGACCATTAGCCATATACGAGCTTCAGTTCCGAAGTAGCAACGTAGCAAGTGGTATTTTTTACTTTCTAGTCAAAGGAATTAAATATCCCACAATTGAGAAATGTATTTTTTGAAGAAAAGGACTAAAATTTTTCGGGGTATTGGCTCTCACATAAATAAATGAAAGTATATCTAATTATTGGTATGTTATTTTGATCGTTTTATAATTCCACTAGAGCTATTATCTGCTTTATCGACCATTTACCCAAAATAGTTTCCGCAAGAATAAATATTACCACTTTAAAATATATTGAAATATGACTTATGCATTTATTGCCTTTTATAATTAATCCAGCCTTTCGAATGGTTTTAATATTTCATAAATCGCTCCACAACAAAACATATTGTCATCAGGTCATAGTAAAGTATGGTTTCTTGCTTTAATGATGACCCTTTTTATTGAACTTCGCACTAAATTCAGTTGCAGCTTTTCAACGCTTTGCTCTGTCGCTACTTGTAAGTATCCTGCTTCCTATATTATCATTAGAATCAATTCAATAAAATTGAATTGAATTAAATTACCTAAGAAACTGTGAAGCCATTAAGCTATTTTATAGCATGCCCAAAAAAAAAAAAAAAAAAAAACAATTACCACGGTGTGAAAAAACCAAAAGAGAGTAAATAAAAAACGAAATAAATAAAAGTAAAACAACGTAGCAAGCAACAAGAAAAATGAATAAGAAACACTAAACGTGAAATGAAATTAAATATTAAAAAGAAAGCAATAACATATATACACACTTATATACATATATACATATTGCCGAATTAGATATGCAACAAAAATTCAGTATTTAAACAATTTCATCTTTATTGTGGCAACCAAACGTGTATTGTGGCCATAATGAAATTTTATGTCTTTGCCATGTTGACCTACAACCCAGAGGACAACGGCCAGTCGAACAACTGCTTTACAAACGAAGGCGCGCTGTTCAAATTTTCATGAACGGGCAACTTCCATTCTGCACGGAGAGGGTGGAGCACCAAAATGAAGACAGGAGTATCAGGGATATCAACCGAAGAAAATTAAATTAAAATATAATATATTTGTATTTGGTATAAAAAGTGTTTGTGTGTATTGTGGGTTACTAGGCTGACACGACAGCAAAGAAAATATATATACAAAATGTGTTGTTGCTCAAAACGAGAATGTGCAAATTAAGTGACCGTATTTTTATATTCATCACCGTTGCATGGTCAGGCTGTTCCTTGTAAGGCACTGCTAAGAAGAGGCAGATAGATGGTGGTGAGATTGATTGTCAAGTGGATTTAAAACTCAAAGAGTGTGAATATTATATAAATTTTCATAATATTAAAAGATTAAAGCAAATTGAACTTGCTCCTTGGTAATTTTCCGGCATTTGTTTATCTAGACAAAATTATATAGGGTGTTTTTTTATAGAGGTATAGAACTTTTAGTTGGTATTACTTTTCAAGATGGCGATCGATTTAACAGCTGTCAAGTGATTTATTGTCAGTTTGATTTGGCAATTCATCATGAATAGACTCAGGACTGAAAAACGCTTGCAAATAGTGCAATTTTATTTCGAAAATAATGGTTCTGTGCGGAAAAAGTATCGCGCACTACGTCCATTTTAGCGATGTTTAGCGATGAAGCGCACTTCTGGTTGAATGGATACGTCAACAAACAAAACTGCCGCATTTGGAGTGAAGGTAATCTTCAAGTGTATGTTGAAACACAGTTACATCCAGAAAAACTGACTGTTTGGTGCGCTTTATGGGCTGGTGGAATCATTGGTCTGTATCATTGTATTTTATATTTTTCGAGTATTCGCGGTTAAATTATGCAAAATTTGCATAAACCTTAATACGAATTTGAAATTTGATCTTTTATTTTCGACGGTCAACGAAGATTCGAAAATAAATAGAGATTATTAGAAGATAATACACACCCGAGGTAAGCTTCAAGAATCAAAAATATCAGTGATATGGTGGCGACAATCGTTGTTAGATTGTTACTAATTTGCCAACATGTGAAGAATTCGTATGATTTCATCTTTGAAATACTAGTTTAGTTGTAGTTTTAACATACTAATTTAGATTTTCATTGCTGGGATGTTTCACCCACGTGCGCTGCCAGAGATTTTTACGCACTTACATTTATGGTACGTGATTCAGACCATTGGCATTTCGTACATTGACCGGCTGTCGACTTTCCGTATGTCTACGCATAACTTTCTGCACTTACTTCTGTTGTTTTTCTTCTTCGCCGAAATCTCATTCTACACCCTCTATTGTTTGTGTTAATACTATCAATATGCTGACCAAATCTGGCAAATCCATTCACAGCTTCTAAATCTTCTGTGTGCCGCAAATAATGTTATTGAGCTGATATTACTTTGGCCTAATTCCAATTGGTAGTCGCTTCAATAAGAATTGACTTATTATCGGCACTCATGTGGTATGTTTACATGTGTAGTTGAGTGAGGAGTAAGGGGATTGGGTTTAGCGTGTGGCATTATATTGGCTCTCTGTTGATTTTGATTGCGGCAACATATTGCCTATCGGTAAATTACTCACATATTCTAAGACTTTGTGGGGATATTATTCCGTGCACATTGTTAGTTTTTATGATTTGGTTCTTGTTTTTTATGATTCAATAACAGTGGTATTAAGATTACACGTATTGGACATTTTGTGTTAGCATAGAAATTTGTTTTCCCTTCTTTTTGTTAATTTGATACAGTGAAAAATATTTCTGAAGTTTTTTTTCAAAATAAATCTTACATTGAACAGGAAAACTTTCTTAAAAAGATTAGATCTTCTGCTAGGGTCAGCTCGTGGTTCAAGGAATTCCTTTGTCGGCTTGGACCTTCATTGCGGACACGAGCATAATGGAGAAGGGCTTAAAATTGTACTCACGGAATTCACTGTGAGACCCTTCAACTTGTCCAGTTATATCGTTGAATACTTGCGTAGTTTTCAGTAATTCGAACTCCATGGGATATTGAACATTAGAGCTCACCTCCGAGAACTACGCAGTTTAACAGTGTAGTAATTGAGCTGCGGGAATATCCCTTTAAGCGGCGCATCAGTTTAATGGTGGTTTCAACAATTGAACGGTTGGAATTATACGAGGTGTGTTTAAAAGAAAAGGTGAACTTCGAATTTTTTTGAAAAGTACTTATTTATTCATCAATATCTATTTTGTCCCCTTCAAAGTAATCCCCTTCGGATATAATAAACTTGTACCAACGCTATTTCCAATCTTCGAAGCACTTCTGAAATGCGCTTTTCGGTTGGCCATCAGCTCTTTCTTCAATTCTGACTTGATCACATCAATTATGCCAAAACGCTTTCCTTTCATTAGTTTCTTTAGTTTTGGGAATAGGAAAAAGTTGCAGGGAGCCAAATCTGGTGAATACGCTGGTTTCGGCATAATTGCGGTTTTGTTTTTGGCCAAAATTCACGAATAGTCATTGATGTGTGAGCTGGTGAATTAGCGTTATACAAAATCCATGATTTGTTTTTCAATGTACCGATCGTTTTATTGCTTCACGAAAACGTTGCATAACTTCCTTATAATATTCCTTATTAACTGTATAACCTTTTGACAGGAACTCATGATGCACCACACCATTGTAATCAAAGAAAACAGTCAGCAAAACCTTCACCTTTTCCTTTGAACATACCTAGTAATTAATTGTTTGGAGTACAACAAATAAGTAGAGATATGTTTGGGCCAATTATTCAACGGCTGGGCTATTGTTCTATAGCCCATTGTAAGACTGCTTTTTTAAAATTCTAACCTTTTCCAAATACCACTTAATTAAATGTGTCGACATGTAAAAGTTGTTTGGCTCCGACGAGAAAAATCGCAACAACTTTTCAAAGGCTACATTAGTGTTGAAATTTATTATTCTTTACCAACATATACTAACATTTTATGAGTTCAAAGCAGGTAAATGAATAAGCTTACATACTTAAATAATCAGAAGGGTGGAAATAAATGCTCTCTTGTAGCTAATAAAAAAAAACTTAAGTGAATAGACCGTGTCGATAACATGTTAACCGGAAGCTTTCAACAACCTCAAAATATGCAACATTTAATAATGTTTGCGTTGGCGGAAGTAATTACGTTTGCTTAATAAAATGAAAGTAGAAAAAAATTGTAGAAAAATAGTTGGTAAATAACATTGTATGAATGGGCTGTGAGCCTAACTCATGGCGAAGCCAAGTTTCGGTAGAATTTCTAAAGGTTGACTAACATGTTGGCTTAGTATATTTCTGAAAACATATTGTATATGTATTAAAATAGGATAGTAACATACAGTCCTTTACATATTTCTGCTATTACAAAAGTAGCATTTAATATTATTTTAAACTAACCAGCGTTACTTATAGACTACCTCAATAAAAAGGAGCTTTGTGTGCTTGACTTATTTATAATTCAAAAAAAGAACTTTAGGATATGTTATGCATAAATATTTATCAAATGTATTTACTTACATAATGTAAACGCACTGTATTATTTGAGTACTTTTCAAGTACATGAAATGATATATCAAATCGGACCATACCATATATACGAACGATTTTTCAGATTAGATATTTTGGGTCATAAATCCGTCAAGACAGTACTTAAGACCGTTAAATTTGGTATTCTACACAAACAATATTTACGAACGATATTTCAGATTAGAAATTTTGGGTCATAAATCCGTCAAGACAGTATTTTAGACCGTTCAATTTGGTATTCTACACAATCGTAAGTATTGCACATTGGTTGCGAAAATTATCGAAATCGGACGACTATGATATATCTTACCGATTTTTTTCAGATATGATGTTTTACGTCCGAAATTCGTAAAAGAAGCATGTAGGAATATGCGATTTGGTATTCTATACAAGTAAATTAAACTAAATATTAGTTCTAAAAATCTTCAACAGCGGAATACTATATCATATAGCTTCCATACAACCGACTTGTTCAGATATGAGGTTTTGCGTCAAAATTCAGTCAAAAAAAAAAGCATTTAAGAGGGTGAAATTTGTTATTCTACAGACGTGAATTCAAGCTAATATTGACAGAAATTCATCGAATTGGAATATTGTAATTTGCAATACATTTTATTTGTACATCCGGCATGATCGATGATAGCCCTTCTTTAGCCTATCATGTGAAATAATACCAAAACAATTTTGTGATATTGATGCAGGTTTTTTGATTATGTTATTTATACATTATGCTTTGAAAAAAATTTAAAAATTATGCAAAGTCAAAATAAAGTGTCCACAAAATTTATACAATTACAAGTAACGGTTCATTTTTGATTTTTATTTTCATATATTTAGTGTTATATGGAAGACATAAAAAAATTTTTATGATAAAAAAAAAACATATATATATATATCTATGTATATAAATAATTATATAAAAATGTTGTGGGGTGGAGCAGGGATCCATTTACACAATAATTTCGGATGAATTCTATTTGTACACAATATAAACGTTGCTTTAAATATCGTGTAAAAAGTGAATAAGGTGTAAGTCATAATAAAATTATTCATCAGGTCCAAACGCTCACTCAATTCGTTCGTTCTCAGATTTTATGTAAGTATTTAAAAAAAGAACTTCATTGCTACCTTCCTGGTAACAAACCACCATAGCCGATTTGCTATTATTGTTTGGCTAGTTTTGTAGAACTGATATATTATTAAAAAGATTGAGGGTACTGGTTTCCAAATTAGAGGGCAGCTATCGATCATAGGATCGAATAGACTCCAGGCGTGTGACCTCGATTCTGATGATTTCGTTTCCAACGAATTGAGCAGTTTTACTAAAAATTATGTTGTAACTCGTGACTCGTTTTTTATTTTGCTGAAAAGATGTGGAAATTTTTTTCTCTTCAGATGCCATTGACCAATATTGCTCAAAAGGTTTAGTTATTTGTTTATGGCAAACTGAATTTTGGTTGATATCCTGTGTAATAAACAATAAAAATATATAATTATTACCTGATACTCAGTCCTGCTTATACATTTCCTGACAATTAATGCCTCAAATTATACGGGATTACAAACAAAGACCTCCTACGTCGAACCTCCTATGTTATTAGGTATATATATAGTATATATAGTTATTGGTTAGTAATGATTTAAATATTACAACAAACATAGCTGATGTTGGCACTCGGCTATGAAGTCAGGATCCGTTCTTTCGATCTTGCCATGAGACGTCTGAACAGCTTTTACTTCTACCACTTTTCTTTGTTTTATAACAAAATATTCAATTCAAACAAACAAATATGCTTTGATAAAGCTTAGTAAATTATAACCCAAAGTTATTACTGGCCGCTATAAACAATTAAAGGAGTTAAGGTTGAAGATAAAATCGTTAATAAAGGGTGATCCAAGTAGAGGTACTTTTTTCAATAGCCGATTTTTAATGGATTAAGCATGATTCGTGTCAAGCTGTCATGTTATTTTTGTTCAGTATTGTTTGACAAAAAAAAACTTACGCCTGAACAACGTTTACAAATTATTCATCTTTATTACGAAAATTCAAATTTCTGTAAAGAATGTGTTTCGTGCGCTTCGCTCAACTTATGATCAACCTAATCGGCTTACTGAGCTACTATTCGCAATACCATCACCCATCTTGAGACCCAGTATTCATTATTGGATAATATTCGACCAAATAGACCACGTCCAGCACGCAGTGAAGAAAGCATAGTGGCCGAAGCTGCGAGTATACACGAAGATCGTGGAGAGTCGATTCGGCGCCGTTCACAGCCACTCGGACTTACGTCGAGATCTTAAATTGAAAGCGTACAAAATACATCTTGTGCAAGAACTGAAGCCGATCGACCTTCCCAAGCAAAATCGCTTCGCTCTATTGGCTCTTGAAAAGTTCCAAGAAGATTCGACGTTTTCGAGCTGAATTTTGTTTAGCGATGAAGCCCGCTTCTGGGTCAATGAGTATGTAAACAAGCAAAATTTCCGCATTTGGGACGAAGAGCAACCTGAAGAGATTCCAGAGCTGTCATTTCACCCAGAAAAACAACGGTTTGGTGTGGTTTGTAGGCCGGTGGAATCATCGGTCTATATTTCTTCAAAAATGATGCCGGTGAGAACGTTACCGTCAATGGCGACATTTGGATCTTTGCGACATTTGGTTTCAACAAGACACATTGCATCAATCAATGAATTTATTGAGAGAACACTTCGGTGAGCAGTTAATTTCACGTTTTGGGCCGGTCGATTGGATATCATACCGTCAGATTTTTTCCGGTGGGGATATGTAAAGTCTAAAGTCTATGCGGACAATCCCGCTTCGATTCAGGCCTTGGAGCAAAACAGCACGCATGTCATTCGCGAGTTACCAGTCGAAATGCTCGAACGAGCCATCGAAGATTCGACTCAACGGATGGACCATCTGAGGCGTAGCCGAGGCCAACATTTCAAAGAGATAACCTTAAAAAAATAAATTCCAAAGAATGTTCTTTCGAACGGTAATAGACATTCCCCATTAAATTTGAAATTTCTTGTTTTTTTGTTTCCTTAGAAAAGTAGGAAACCTTGAGATGGATCACCCTAATTCTTTGTTAGAGTTGTATATATTATATATTTATTATATATTTTTTTTATTTATCTTTGTAATCTCTTAGTGTTTTTTCGGTAGAATTTCCACTGTTTGTTTCGAAGAGGTGGGCAGTCCGATGTCTGACTCTGATTCTTTCATCAAGTCTGGCCAGGATTGTAAACCATAACACATAGTAATTCTTTGAAAAATTGCAACCTTTTTTAAATTCTTCAAGATATAAAAGTTCATAAAATAGCTTTTATATATTTTACTGAAAATTGATATTTTACAAGGATTACTACAAAAATTAGCTTTGTTTTCTTTTTCAGGTAACTGTTCAATAATATTAATTAGTTTTTTGAGCTATATCAGACCATATTTAATTTTTTGTGAAAAGTGAAGATATTACAACAGTCTGAGTAGTAAAAGTTCAAGCTATTTCGGGAACCACCACGTTTCCTTATCAGTTCTTTTCAGACACCCAAGTTCGAATTTTTATCCAAACTCGGGATATCCACAGCACGAACCAATGGTTAAACCATTAGGCTAAGTATGCGCCGGTTTAACTTATGTTTTTTTCAATTATCCCTTTTCTGATTACAGAAGCATTCTCATGAAATTCTTTTTATGTAGATCTTTATTTATTTTGAAAATTAAAAAATCTATAATAAACATTTTAATTCAAAATATGAATATTTGATAACTTTTTCCGTGGAGGTTTTAGACTACCTATAAAGATTCTTTTCGAATAAAAAAATTTCAAGTAAATCGAGCCATAATATGTTTTTGAATATGTCGGTCCCTTTTCCATTTTTCTGACATTTTAAACTTCTCGGGAACCATATCAGCGAAACTGACAAATTTTCAGTAATATCTGTCGAGTAGTTTCGGAGATTATAGGAGTATATAAAAGTTAAATTTATATCGAATTTGATTTTTTTCTCATTTTTATACCTTTCATGAACACGGAATGGTATATTAACTTTGGTCAAAAGTATGTTAGTACCAGCTGAGTTGATTTAAAGTAGCCATGTCCGCCTATCGGTGCCATGTCCTTCTATTTGAACGCAAGCTAGTCTCTCAGTTTTTAAGATATTTCAGGCAAAATTTGCAGAAATATGCATTGGATTTATACGTACGATTCTCGTAGCCGGTCAGATTGGATTACTATAACGTGTATACTACCGATTTTTCAACTTTCACATTTAGGTTCATTAATTCTTCAAAAAGTATCTAAGAGCGTAAAAATTGGTATCTTTATACGTAAATTGATATAAATTTCAGCACTGAAAATCCTCGAAATCGGAAGACTAGTCATATAGCACCCATACAACTGATTTTTTCAGATATTAGGTTTTGGGTCGAGAATTCGTAAAAAAATCTTGTAATAAGTATGAATACATCACTTCTTCCTTCTTTATTTATGGATTATTTATATATTTCAACAACATCCAATTCATTTCATATTTAATTTTTTAATCGTTTAAAACCGCTTCTGAAAAATTAAAAGGGGAACAATTACTTCTTTAAAAATTTTGATCGTTCATTGAACTTTGCTTGGTTTGCATAAAATGTAATTGAATTAATCAGTGGCTGACAATTGGCCATTGACATACTTTTCAATATTGAGTGAAAATTGACGGAGACATAATTGAAATGCATGAAAAGCCAAAACAGAAAAATGACATAATTTATGAATTAATCGACACTTCGTTGCCGCAGGGTGATGGAAGAGCATATTGATTAAAAAGCAAAGAAAGAAGAGTTGCAAATGAGAGCAAGAAAAAAGCAAATAGCCTTAAAGAAGAAATGAAGCGAACCCTTAAAAAATTACAGGAAAACTTGCTGTGCAGAGAATTTAAAATTGAGATTTGAAATTGAATAAAGCGAAAAGCTATTTACTATGCAATTGGTTGTGCAAAAAAATTAAAGTTTTAATACTGTTGTCGCTGTGACAGATAAAACAAAGATTGAAAGGACACCATCTCGTCTATAAACACTCTCGTCGGTATAAGGTGAGATAACCAATTAAAGTCTTTCACTATTTAATTACGAATCCAATGATAATGCGACCGCGGTAAAAAACAATTAATTTTTGCGACACAAATAAAATGCTTAAATGAAGAAAAATGAGAATTTGGAAGAAAATAGAAGGGAGTAAGGCAGTGGGAAGGTAATTTTCGTGATAAGAGGAGAAATGGATAAATAAATTTCGCACACAGTAATGGTATGTTGAAGAAAGGACTAGAAAACTACCAAGTCATAGGTAAAAAAAGAAAAATAGGCTGCGGCAATAGTCGAGTGGTAAGCAGTGGGTACAACCATTCGGGTTGCCAGTGTTCTAACCAAAATCCAAAATTGTAGAAAATTAATTTAAATGAAAAAAATCAAGTTAATTTTTCCAATTGCTGTCGCTTCTCTACAGGGGCATTAATAGATATCTTATGTTTCATATTTTTTGCCTTTTAAAAGACTGAAAGCTGTCGTGAAAGAGAAATTGTTTCAAGAAAATAAATACAGTATGTGCCGGCATAAATAAAAAAACCTTACTTTATATTTTCGTATACACTTTTCACCTTATTATCATGCATATCATAGCTTTGTTACTCACACGACTACTGTAGCCGTTGAATCGATTATGATTGCAGAAAAAAATTGAAAAAAGAAAAACAGAAAATCAAATCAAAATATATATTACTTAAAAAAATGTATGTACATTTCTCTGTTGTCAATGAAATCATTTTTCAAATTCTTAAAGTCACCACAGACAATATCAATTTTGAATTTATGAATTTATTACATGCCGAGCACGTGCAGGAAAATTGCACACGTCTCAATGCAATTCATTCACTTTAGCATTGGTCGAAATTGATTGGTGACAAAGAAATGAAATACACCGGTGAACTTGAATAGAAGGAAAAAAAAGTATATGTAAAACGGATTTGATTGAAATGACGACGGCGGCGGAGACTTAATCAATAAATGCCGAATAACAATAGCGCGCCATTCACTTCTTCTCATCGCTGTATGGTGGAAGTTGGAAATAATATATGAAACCACCTTCCACCAGCGGGTACTCCATCGAGTGCTTTCAAAGCTGGAGTGCTTTCATTCATTCGGACGACACGACAAAGCCTGCGTAGCCTCTGTTTCTTAATTCGATGAACTATGTATGTCGTATAACTTATCCAGATCATCGTTCCACCGGCAACGTTATTCGGTATTGCCAACGCGCAAAAGGCCATAAATCTTCCGCTTTCCTCTCGAAAACTTCTAAAGCCTACTCATCGGATGTCCGCATCGTCAACGCTCTGAACAATATGTCAGGATGGGAATGATAAGCGACATATTGAGTTTAGTTTTGGTTTTTCGAGAAAGGACCTTACTTTTCAATTGTCTACTCAGTTTAAAGTAGCACCTGTTGGCAAGAGTAGTTCTAGGTTGAATTTCAAGGCTGACATTGTTGGTGCTGTTAATTCCTAGGTGGACAAAATTGTCTACGACTTCAGACCCATTCGGTTCGCTTATTTGGCTAACCTAAAAAATGTTGTTATGGCCAAGGGATCAATATGATCGACATATGGCAGCAATTGTACACCCTTGTAAAAGATGGTACCTGATCTTTTTACTCTACAGCTTGTATTATTTTTTTCAGTATCAAATTAAAGAAATTACACGATAAAGAGTCACCTTGTCTGAAAATTCTTTTGGTACCGAAGGGCTCAAAGAGGTCTTTTCCAATTCCAACTGAACTTCTGGTATTATCCATGGTCAGTTTAGATAACCATGTGAGTTTTGTAGGTGTATCAAATTCAGTCATAACTGCGAAGAGACAGCTACTTATCATGCTGTACAAAGCGGCTTTAAAACCTATGAAAAGATGGTGTGTACGATTCTTTTCTGTCAGACCTTCCCCCAGATTTTTCGCAAGGCGAATATTTGGCCAATGATGGACTTACTATGTCTAAAGCCGCATTGGTAAGGTCTAATCAGTTTGTTGGCAGTGGGCTTTAATCTTTCACATGCTTAATCTTTCATACGTGCGATAAGACCTTTGACCTCTTCTTTTTTCTTTGGCGTATTCTCCATTTACGCGAGTATAGTCAAATCAACCACAGTGCACCACTCGTTCCTTCTCTTGGCTTGTATTCGGGCGACATGACCTAGCCAGCGTAGCCGCTGTTTTTATTAGACGACGCTTCCTAGATAAATACAAGCGGAGTCACGAATGCAACGACTGCTTATTTGTTGACCGGACATATTTCAACAAATTGAGGCAGCTTACCTACCCCATGACAATTGGCACGGAGCGAGGGGTACCATTTTTTTTGGCAGAGCACACTTAAGTTCCATTAGTGGGCATGTTTTAGTTCGAAAATTTTATGGAAAGAAGCTGATAAATGCACCTTGTCAGGTCTTCGTCGCCGTACTTGAAGGTCCGACCTGTAAGCCATCGGCTCCAACTGCTTTGTTATTTTTTAAGCGGGAAATCGCTATTCGAACTTCATCAGAGTCAGGTGGAGAAGTGTTCCTTCCATACACTAAGTATGCTCTGGAAATCTGTCACCAGATTTCCTCCTTCGTTTCTACATGAGCATGCTCCGTTCTTGAAGCCTTCTGTAAGTCGCCAGCCGAATTGCGTCCATCTTAAGATCTCGGCATCTACCCCTCTCGCCGCGTTGTGTTCGACATTCCTCATTGTACCATTTCTTTTCCTGATAATATCGACAACCAATTCGTTTCCTAGTGGCAGTACGTATGGAGTTTGATATTCCGTTCCACAGCTCCCTTGTATCGATTTGCTGATGTGTGTTCTCATAGAGAAGATGTGAAAGTCGAATAAAAACCTGCTGCCGGTCTGCTGTGTCGAACCTTCCTTGTGTGTATCGTATGCGGATGTTGCGTATCTTTGCTGCGACAAGATCGTAATAAAACATTGGATATATGTCTTAAATCATTCATAACATGATAGATTTCGTAGCGCTGAATTTTCCGACTGTTGGGCCAAAAATACTTTCATTACCCACCGTGGTGTTAAAATCGCTTAGAACAATCTTTACATCATGAGAGGTAGTGTGACATATGGGAGGTAGGTCTATTTCTGAATCTAACTCAGCCGTTTTTGGTAGGATCTTTTTTCAATTAAAAGCAGCATTCTTACTAAATTTAGTTGAGTCCTGTTGGCTAATGCCTTAAATATTCGATCTTGAGTAAAACGGGTGGAGTATAAAGAGTTCGTTATATGAAATAAAAGCGTTGTTCCTGTCCGATTTCGCCAATATTTAATAGACGTACATGTAGATCATGGAAACCATAAGTAACATAATTCATCGAATTCTTTTCACTTAAAAAATAATTGAGCCATCATCACAAATAATCGAATTGTAAGAAGGATTTCACAATACACTTATATTTGATTAATACATAGCAGGCTTTCACTATTAAATATAAGAAGTCCTTTTTACAAGTTAATTTGATTAACCATTATTACTGGCTGACTGCTGCCATTTTCACCCGATATATAACATTTTTCTGCGGAAGCGGCATAAATGTTGTACAACGTGTTTACAGCCCGTTGTTTGAGACTGGTGTTGTCTTTGAATTCCCACGGAAATGTCTCCCGTTACATAGACATATTATCTATCCCGATTATAGTATACCGTTAGCAAACATGTCCTGTACATAGAACAGCGCAGTAGTAATGATGAAAAAGCAGTGTATCTTAGGAAATTTTACTTTTATTTTAACATTTTTCCATGTCATAGAGAGACCTATAATTTGTTCTAAGCTGTCCCGAAGGATTGATGAATTTGCGTGACGACCTTTTTAATTGATTTATTTCAAGACAGAAAATATCTCGAAATACTCATCCCAAAGGAAATTGTCCAGAAATGAATAAATGTCTACTAAACCTGCAACAATCCTATCGCGACTGAATTCATAAAAAAATTAGCATTAGAAAAAAAAATCTGTGTAAAAATAAGTTGCGAGGATTGGTTGATAAGTCAGTGAATTTATGAATATGCCGCGCAGTTACTATAAATACAAGACTGCTCTCATCGACTGTTATCGATTAATAGACCTCTGTAAAATTTTGAGAAAACTGCGCTATTTAATTTGGGCTTGACAGCCATTGAAAGCTGACCATCTCGTGAATTTTAACGAAAATGGAACATAGTGAATTTCGTGTGCTAATTAACCACTTGAAGAATATTAAAAAAGTAACGCCGAAGGTTCAGTTCGCCCAAAAGCGGTCCGCACGCCAGAAATCGTCCATGATATTGGACAAATGAAGAATAAAAGATCGCAGATAAGACCACAACTGCAACCATGTAACCACTTCAAAGGAGTGTTTGGCGATGTTCAACGGCAATACAAAAGAATTTTGTTATTATTGGGTTACCGTACGTTGCCCATCAAGGTCATCACCATAGTTTTTTGGTATGCATAAGGCGTCATTCACCGATATGTTCAGATATGTGATTTTGGGTCATAGGTAATTCAATAAAGCAGTTAAGAACATAACATATCTTCTACCAACATATAATGAATTCAACATTGATACTAAAAGTCATTGAAATCAGAAGACTATATCATATAGCCCCATAGATCCTATTCTTTCAGATAAGAGGTTATGGTAGAAAATCCGCCAAAAAAGCATCTAATGGTGTGAATTTTCGTATATCATCCATATATTCGACAGTGATGGAATAGCAAAAATTTGGGGAAAAGAAAGCACTGCACTTAACCCCAAAAATATAGTACCAACAGTGAGGTATGGTGGCGGCAAGGTAATAGTTTGAGGAGCGGTTGCGGCATCTGGAGTTGGAAACCTTGTTTTTATTGAGGGTAATATGGATCGATTGAAATATAAGTCATCGCTGGAAGCTATTCTGAAGCCTTCGGTGGCCAATTAGGAGCTTGGCGCAGGCTGGATCTTTGGACAGGATAACCGTCTAAAGAATACGGTCCATATTGTTAAGTATTGGTTGCTTTATCATGCTGTAAGGCATGCACACGCCACCTAAAAGAAGGGATTTGGATTTTATTGAATATGTCTGGGAGAAATTTTCAGCGAAAAAATAAAAAAAATCAGATTTTCAGCCCAGCATTACTCAAAGAACGTCTTATTGAAGCTTGTGACAGTATTACTCCCTCAGAATCGATAAATTTAGTAGCTTCGATGCCACGATGGCTTCAGGCTGTTAACTATGCAAACGGTGAACCAACTAAATACTAAAAAGATCAGGTTACCTAATATTAATCAAAGTTTATGCGCTAAAATATGTTATTAGACCTTTGTCATTGTTGGATTTACGCTTTTTTTTGTCATAGCTTCACTATTTTATGTTTAAGAAAATTTTGTTTGTTTGTTCTTTATGATAAGGGAAAGTAATTGAAATAAACTGTGTCATTACATATACGTGTATGATGTATAGGAACTGCTGGTGGATATAATACCACAGCGAGCAATACTAAACGCAATGACAATGTATGGAAGAAAATTTGAGTAAATGGGCGACCGTCCGTCACGAGGAGGTGGTGACGAATTAATACAGCAAATTTTTCACGGCTTAGTTTGAATTTTCAAATTTAATCAACAGAGTGGAAAACTGATGCAATTAATAAGAAATTAAGTTAGTTGGATGCTTTTGATACGCGATTAACCAAGAGTTGCTGCTCTACTGTTAAAAGGAATAACTTTCATTTTGTTAAAGTTTCAATTCTTTTTAAAATTAATTTTGTTCCAATTTTCGCAAATGTGATATTTGGATAGAATATATTTGGCAAAAAAATTCACATAATTACTCAAGTCTTTTAGCGTCTGTGTACCACTTGGCAAATCAGTATGTACACCTGTAGGAGTATACAATAAATATTTGTGTAAATTTTCCAAATCAAAAAGCAATTACCTAAATTGAAATGCCATCGGGAATGTGATTTGTTGGAAATATTGGGTAATAAGAATGTAAACATGAAGATGGCCAATATTTGCTGTAACTATTTCTGTTTGCAGTCAATCAAACTTTGACGTACCAGTAATGTTCATAAAGAGGGTTAAAATAATGTTGAACTGCTGGAAATTGGGAGTAGAAGTCAAAAGAATTAAAGTTAATTAATTTAGAATTTTATAATAATATTGATTACAAAATAAATTTTTTTTAGTTTGGAATCAAATAAGTATTGCGAAGAAAAAAATAAAATCTACACGAATTTCGTTGTTATTTTTGAAATGGCTCACAGATTTTTATTCATGCAATGAACACATTAATTTTGGAAATTCTACCAGTAATTGTAACTATTTAAGAAAATAGTCATTCCAAAGAAGCTTCACATGATCCAGACCTTCAAAATCCAAACAATCTAAAAAAAAACAGACAAGACACAATCCCCACACTGCATTAAATAGACATAACGAAATCACGACCAGAAAAAGTTCAGATAAGACAAAATATCGACAATAAGTTACTTTTGGTTTTTATTCAAATTTTTTCATCAATTTACCGTAAAAATTGAGAGTGTGTTTTCAGTATACATAAATAGATTATTATGTACATATAAATATATTGTCATTTTATAGTCGTTGAAGCGATTTTTGGCCAACCTTGTCCTATGATTTGTGGTGCGCGCCTTGAGATTTTTAAATCAAATGAACCTGTAGTTTATTCTAAGCCGCCTCCGAACCGAACATCTTACATAAATTATAAGAACCTAGTTTTTTTTTATTAAGTGCAATTGCGTAGCCAAATATTTTTAAAATACTTCTTTCGAAATAGGAACACGATTTTTAGTTTTACGGAGAAATTTCAAAGAAATTATAGCATCATCTCTTTGCCACAGGAAATAAATAAGAAAAAATCCCGACAAAAAAATTCGATCGTGTCTGGAATATGGCTGATATAAATTTGGTCGTGTGTCAATTTCTTTACACACAGCACGCCAAAAGTACCGAAAGATTTCATTGAAATAAAAAAAGAAACAATAAATATTTGACTTTGAGTTCAGATCGAATTTTATAATTTAAACCAGCGGATCCCAGCGTGCTTTGCTACACCTATAAAAAAAATCAAGAAAGTCTAACTGAAATTTCGAATTTTAGATTTTTTTTCGGAAAAGGAAAAGGGAAAAATTGATTTAAAATTTTTTCCCAAACTTTCTTCTATTAATTTATTAAATTTTTTTTTATTAATTTTAATTTTCTTTTTTTCACCTTGATCTCTTTCTTTCAACAGCACATACAACGTAATATACTCGTATTTTGGAATTTTACATGTATTTGTTGTTGTTGCATGAATTTTGTATGGGTAGCGACCAATGTTCACTAAAATGGTCATATCTCTGGAACGGCTTTACACATTAACCTTCTCTTAATATCCCGCTATAACTCCTAAAAATTTGGTGCAATTTGATCTGGTGGTTCTCAAGTTATAGGCGTTCATCAAAATTTGCATTGATTTATATATACATACATATATAGATTAAAATTAACGTTTAATTTGATTCCAAAATTTATTTCGGTACAGTATTATGAGTTCAATCAAATAGAATACCGGAGTTCTTCAGGAATATTAAAATTTATGTACTAAAAGCCAGTAATTTATTTAAAGTTATTTATTTAAAGTATTTGACATATTTTAAATAGCTAATATAAATGTAATAATAGTCATATAAAACTTAAAGCACAAATATGGCCATATATAAATATGTATACCATTCATAAATTTTAAATCACATATTGTGGTCTTTTATTACTTGCTTAAAAAAAACTGACGAATTCACTAATGCGCTACGCGTCGATGTGTGGAGCTAAATTTACAACGGTGCCTTAACTTTGTGTAAATACATAAATACATATGCACATACTTAATAAAAAAGTCACAAAAATCTTACAATCATATGAACATAAATATATATGTACATATGTAAGTATACTCATAAAATCAAATGAGCACCCGCATTTGTATAGCAGTATGTACGAGTACATAAATATTAATGCCGCGCTCCTTCGCCTATCGGTGCGGAACCGGCAAAGTCACATCATTTCTTGATTGTTTTGTGCACACGCACGGCTGAGCAATCACTTCGAATGCACGAAACATTCATTGCTTCAGCTTGAGCTTTGCTGCTGTTGCAACAAAAACCAAATATAAAAGAACGCCCCATAAAGAATCTAGTGTTGCAGCTGAATGTAAGTCTTCTTTGATTATTGGTCCTTTTAAGATTTCTGTTAAATTTAATTTTGTTTAATTGAATTTCAATTGGTTTTTTGTTTATTTGATTTTATTTAATTTCTTTAATTTTAATTTTAATTTTAATTTTAATAAAAACTTTTATATTCTATATTATTTAATATATATAATTTTTTTATTTAACTTAATTTTATTTTAATTTAATCATTTTGTTTTATTTTACTTTAATTTAATTATTTTTACCTTTATTTTATTTTATTTTGTTTAATTTTTCTTTCTTTTACATTATTTGATTTTATTTTAAGTTTATTTTGTTTAATTTTTTTTTGATATAATTACTTTAACCTAATTTAAATTAATTTAATGCTCATTTATTTAGTATAATTTAGTATAATAGTAATGATTATTTTGTAGTATATTTTTATTTTTATATTATATAATTTTATTTTATATGATTCTATTTTTTACAACTTTTATGTACATGAAATAAATATATATTAGCTTTGGTCCGAAGAATATAAGTAACAGAAGGAAAAGAGATACACCCACCAAAATTTATAGCGATCGTATCAGAATGACGAGCTGAGTTATGTCATGTCCGTCTGCCTGTCTGTTTCAACGCATATTATTCCCTCAGTTTAAATATTTCAATGAAACTTGGTAGGCATATGCACAGTATATTTATACGCACAATTGTCGGATGTCTATAGCATATATACGATCGATTTTTAGAGTTCAAATTTCGGGTCATATATTAAAAAAAACAAAAACAAAAAAAAAACAACCAATAGCTTAAAATTTGGCATTCTACAAACGTAAAGTAAAATATAAATAAGCTTTGAAAAACATCAACGTCGAAATTTGAATTTTGTAATAAATTTTACATGTTCTTGAAAAAGATAAATTGTTTTAATTAATTTAATTTACATTATTCATTTTCTCCTTTTTTGGGTCAATTTGACTTTCTGAATTCTTAGAATTGCGTATTGGGATATTTCCTTTACAAATATTCGTCGTAGCTACATTCTCACATAATAAGTAGGTAGGTTGAGTGTTTCAATGAATGAATGAGTGAGTGGAATGTATGGTTGGATGGTTGGTTGACTGGCTGGTTGCTGCCTGCTGCTTGTTGCTAACGGTGTCAACCAGCCTACTTTGCTTGGCTGCCTTGTTGATGGGCTTCGGCCTGTGGCATGAGAGCACACGCGCGCGCGCCTAAAATGCTGCACTTGACATTACGTGCGACCGTTGCGCGCCAAAGCACATAGAAGCTAGCAGAAAAGGATAATAAGTACACATAGGTTTGTGGGTAGAATGGCATGTATATAGATGCATGCTATTATAAGTGTAAATAATAAGAGCATTGAGTGCCAAATAAGGCGGGTAAGGGAGAGTATAGGAGCTTGAGTTTTAACGGTACATCATAGATTGCATTTTGCACCCTGTTGCGTCAGCACTTCGCCTTCTTTTTGGTCGTTTGAGACATGTATGTGTATATATTTCTACTTTATCAATTCACCTACAGTCATTGTTTTGGTTGCTCATTTTGCATTTTTATTTATTCTTTGTTTGCTTTTGCTTTCAATCCATTCATTGAATGAGCGCGTTTCCCTTTGTTTTCCTGTTGGCACCTTCTACTTCTGCTGAAAACTTAATGACAGTACATTTTGCACAGAGATGCACATAAATGGGCTTTTATTTCGATATTTTTTATTTAATATTTTCCTTATTTCATTATTGAAGGACATGCAGGTGCGTTCATATGAATGGAGTTTGATGGGACTAAAAGTTTAAAATGAACATCATTTGGAAGATTACAAATATAAAACTGCATATAAGTTTGACGACATATTTGAAACACTCATTTGTGAGTTATAGGGAGTGGGCATGAAGGAAGCGTTATTCAGATATGCAATGTGTATGGCCAGTGGTAATATTACTATTCTCTCAACATAATTGATGCGTTTGTTTAGCTAAATACAATATATATTGTTTTATATCCAGAAGCATCATTTTTTAACCATTACGCAGAGCTTTATAACTACTGTATTTTGATTATAATATATTGCTTTTTTCACACATAAATTATCTTGATAATGTGTGACGGAGTTTTTACTTAATAAAATTGATGAAATAAATGAATTTTTCAGAAGGGTTAGTTTACTCGTATTATTTATACTTGAAGCCGAAAATGAGCAAGTTTAAAATGCAAACCAGTTTTTAAAGGATTGACGTCATTAAAAATTAAAATAAAATCAAATATTTGATAATAATCAGTAAAATTTGTCACATAAATGAAAGGTTATTGCTAAGCTAACGAATAAACGTGAAGATGACAAATATTTGCTGTAACTATTTTGTATGCAGTCAATCAAATTCTGACGTTTGAGTAACGTTCCTGAAGAGGTTGAAATAATATTGAGCTGTTGGAATTAGTGAGTATATTTGGAGCTTTATAATAACATTGCTTACGAAATAAAAATTGGTTAATTTTGTAAAACCTGAGGCGTATTTTTTAAAAGAAGGGTTGACAGCAAATTGCAAAATATTGGCCAAAATTTTTTCTATATTAAAATTACATTATCGAATTAAAAATACTTTATTTCCCTATTTCCTTATTGACTAGAAGAAATACCGGCTGAAATTTCCAGAAGCGGACCAGTCAGTGATTTATTAATCACTTATAATATATACATACAACTTTTCAAAACACTGTGCCCCGTGTTGAACTATACCAGCGCACTCAAGTGCAAAATTTGCACTTACACCTTCACTTCTCATTATCACCTTTTTTCTATCATGTAAAGCAAACAATAGCATTTCGTTATTTATTGTTTACACTTACACATACATGTACATATACATACATATGTTTTTGAGCTTAAACCAGCAGTTTCAATGCCGCATTGTTGGTACTTTTTTTCTTTAGTTTCCTTATTTTTTAATTTCTATTATGACACAACCATTATATTCATTGCTCGCATTTAGGTTTGTGCATTTACGAATGTACATATGAATTCCATACAACTGCATAGGCATTGTGTTTGTGGTTGCGTTGAATTTATTATCATTTTCTATGACTAATGCTAGAAGAATCTAACATATGTATGTATGTGGTTTACAAAATTGTGCTTTTTTGACAGATACTATCTGTTTTTAGCTTCTGGTAACAACAGCAATCGAGAAGCGGTATCATCATCTTGACCCAAGAAGAACAAATAATTCGGTTTTAAGGTTTTCAAGTCGTCATTAGTTCAGATCACCTGTAGTTATTTGTAGCATTCAAATCGTAGTTTGAAGCGAATACTTTATTTTACTTTTCAGTGCCGTGAAATGATTTGCCTGCTTGAACACAAATTAGTCTTCCAGCTTTAGAGATATTTATATCAAATTCGGATGTATTTGGACGACTAGATCATATAGATTTTATCAAACTGATTAACTAGTTATATTTACCTGATGACCTAAACGGGATTAGGTCGCCGAAAGAGTGACAGCCCTTGGCCGGATAATTCCCGGGTTAGCTCCGGTACGTAGAACCGGCTCTCGTGGGAGTCGCTTCTCACCGCAGGGGTACTACCCTAGAATGTCAGGGCATAGCTATCGAGCTCGAAATGTTTACTATATATATTCCTCCCGTTACAAGTTGCCCAGTCGGATACCGTCCTGATATAGGTGTGCTACTCAGAGGCGGAAACCGTTTGGTTTTGGTAGACTTTAGCGCGTATCACCACTTTGGCATTCCTGCCTTCCTGACTGTCAAATGATCGTAGAGGAATGGAGCTGGTGGAACAGATAGACGATTCGACATTCTACACAATGAACGATGAAATAGTGGGCAACTGCCATAGCCCGCCGAACATAACAATAGCTAGCACTGGTCTGATAAACTGCATAGATTGGCGATCTATGCTGACACTCGCATCAGACCATTTGCCCCTAGTCATCTCAATTGACAGGCATCCCGACTTTGTTTCCGTGGACCACCGGACCTTTGTTAACTTTAATAAAGCTAACCCGTCCGGCTTTACGAAATTTACTTAGAAATCCTTCAGTGCTCTCCCGACTCCTACCAACGTCCTCATTGCTGACAAAATTTTCCACAAAATTGTAGTGTCTGCTGCCGCCTGCTTCATACCTGCAGGTCGAATAGTGGAAATCCGTCCCCACTTCCCCACCGAAGCGGCGGCTTTAGCGACAAGGCGCGACACGGTACGCCTAGCCGATCCCGGAGATCCCCGTATTAGGGAACTTAACACCGAGATTCGGCATAAGATCAGCACTCATAAGCGGTACAAGTGGGAGGTCCTGTAATCTCTCCTCTGGGGTAACCATCATCAAATTGTTGTCCAATCCTAATAGACGTAATGATTAGGTAGAAATTTCATTCGGTGATCACGCCTCGTCGGACCCGAAGAGGTGAGCGAGCTATTTTAGCCGGCTTTTCACACTGCACCCTTCGGTTGACAAAACGAAACGACGAGTAACCCACCGTCTGCACAAACTGCCGAACACCAGCGCAACGCATGATTTCTCCAGGGAAGAGGTTCAGGGGGCTATCGGGAAGGTGAAAACTTCCAAATCCATCGGCCCCGCCGGAATAAGCATTCTGATGTTAAAACATTTGGGCTCAGTGGGAGTAGATGATCTCACCAAGATTCTCAATTTGTTTTTGACTACTCTAATTATATTATATGGGGAAACTATGTAAAGTGGTCCCGCTACTAAAACCGGGGAAACCCGCAAATAAAGGATAGTCTTATCATCCGATATCTCTCCTTTCCCCAGTAGCGAAGAAATTTAAGGCCTTGCTGCTCCCGTCTCTTACTCACCATCTGAGCCTAGCATAGTTTCCGGAAAGTGCACTTAACGCCATAAACACTCATATAATTCAATGCCTTAACCAAAATCGACCCTGTGCGCGAACTGTTCTAGTAGCACTGTATCTGTCGAATGCTTTCAACACGGTTAATCATTCAGTGCTACTACCGGACATTGAGGATTTCTCATTACCGCCTAGGTTGGAGAGGTGGACCATGAATTATCTGAGTAGTCGACAATCATCGGTTGACTTTCGAGGTCAAACCTCAAAGCTACGGAAAATTAAACAGGGGGCCCCGCAGGGTGGTGTACTCTCCCCGATGCTGTTTCATTTCTATATTTCGAGGCTTCCTACACCACCAGAAGGCGTCTTTTTTCGATAGTGAACTGCTATCTCGACGACCTTTCCAACTTCTTCACTGCACGACATCTACACCTACAACCCGGGAAATCCTCTGCCACCCTTTTCACCAGCTGGACGAAGGAGTACCGGCTTGAACTCAATGTGAAGGTCGATGACGTACAAATTCGGACCACGAACAACCCAAAGTTACTCTGAGTCACATTTGATAGCCTGCGCTCCTTCACTCCCCATACGACTGCAATTGGTACCCAAGTACAGAACCGCAACAATATCCTCAAATCCCTAGCCGGCAGCACCTGGGTAAAAAACAAAGAAACACTGCTGGAAACGAAAAAGGCAATTGGGCGGCCAGTCGTAGACTACGCTGCACCGATTTGGACGCCGGGAACTAGCGAGGCGCAGTTAAAGAAGCTCCAGACATGTCAGAACACCGCCCTTCGGACCGTGATGGGAAACCTCCTGATGGCGCCGTAGCACCACTTACACAGTGAAACATCTATGCTCTCAGTTAAGGAGCGTAATATTAAGCTGTGTAAGCAATATCTGCTGGGATGCTACCGGAGTCCAATCAGCCTCGAGAGATCGGCGTAACCCTGGTACAAATCAGATCTAGATACTGTAGCAGGCTTAACTCCTACCAACCAAGACTCGACTCTGACATACCCAACACATGTCCCGCATGCAACGAATCCCCGCACGACACTAACCACCTCTTGCATGTCCACTTAACCCGACTCATCTAACACCCGTCTTCCTCTGGTCCGAACCCGTCGACAGCACGGGCCGTGGGCCCCAGTTAGATGACCTCGATGACTAAAATTAAACTTGCCTGACCCTAGACGGGGTTAGCACAGCCGCTACAACAACAACAACAAAAACAACCCGTTATATTTTTTATGTCGATTTGACTAAGATGAATTCAGTTTATAGATATGTAGTTCCATATTACAATTCACTCCAGTACACGTAGATTCTCAAGGAAAGCTTATGCTAAAATTACAGGAAGCAAAATATTTTCACTACACATCACGCGTTGATTTTTTATATTTTGTTTAGTGAGTATACAGACGTAATTTACTTAATAATTTTTATCTTTAATCCTTTGCCAAATTTATTTCCATATGTTCATCAATCTATACAACAATTTTCGTCAACACTTCATCAATTCCAATTTATATTTGCTTTGGTGTGGTTATATATATTATTGAGCAAGAAAATTCAAATTCCAGATTGAAAGCAACAAAAACTGAAGCCATCCATTGCAATCTACACCGTCACCCACATACTTCTTCTACTTCTACGGATAATACCATTGTGGTGACGGGAGTTGTTCCTGAATATAAGGCTTATGCCCATTATTTTTGTAGAACTGCAGTTGTTGTGAGCATTGTTGTTTGCTGCTGTTGTTTGGATCAGTTGAGTCAGTCTACATACTTGGCAAACTGTTTGAGGTGTATTAATGGATTTTGTACTAGAACTCCACGTATGGATATGGACGATTAGCGCGAATCGGCTGTTATTGCGTTATCTAGACAAAAGCAATCATCAACGCATACATACATATGTACATGCACATTTAGTTTGGTTGGAATTCATTCAAGCTTTATTGGTTGAATGAGTAGTTGACTGACTGATTACCTGCCTGCCCACATCTGGCTTGGGTTTCATATATCTGTTGGAAAAAATACGCTTGGGTTTGCCTGTGATAGGCTTAACTGTCTGGTTTCCGGCTGGTGAATGATTTTAAATGGGCGCATATAAAGGGTATTTTTTATAGAGGTATAGAACTTTAAGTTGGCATTACTTTTCAAGATGGCGACCGATTTAACAGCTGTCAAGTGATTTATTCTCAGTTTGGTTTGGCAATTCATCATGAATAGACTCACGCCTAAACAACGCTTGCAAATAGTGCAATTTTATTTCGAAAATTATGGTTCTGTGCGGAAAACGTATCGCGCACTACGTCCAATGATACGGACCAATGATTCCACCAGCCCATAAAGCGCACCAAACAGTCAGTTTTTCTGGATGTAACGGTGTTTCAACATACACTTGAGGATTACCTTCACTCCAAATGCGGCAGTTTTGTTTGTTGACGTAGCCATTCAACCAGAAGTGCGTTTTCGTTTTCCGCATTATTCAGGCGTGAGTCTATTCATGATGAATTGCCAAACCAAACTGAGAATAAATCACTTGACAGCTGTTAAATCGGTCGCCATCTTGAAAAGTAATGCCAACTTAAAGTTCTATACCTCTATAAAAAATACCCTATACATACGTCTACTCCGAAAAAGTAAACAAGAGGAATAAATGCCACAGATAATGAATCTAAGTGAGGAACTGAAGCTGAGTGAAAGAGCTCATTTCAGTTTTGAGTTATTTTGTCCCTAAAAAAAATTAAGAAGAAATTCTTGCTATTCGACATTTTGAATGTCTCCCTATTTATCTACTCCTGCCTGTTGAACTACCAACACTTGTCGATGTTGAGCTCTGCATGTTTTAACCTTTCGTTGGCCTGACACTTATTTTGAGTGATGACAAGGATTACCTATGGCAGTTGCAAATAACAGTACTGTCAAAACATACAATAACAACCAACTACCAAACGATGCTTGTTCAACTTTCGAAAGCAATTTTTGGAGAATTCCAAAATTTGCCTGCCTTACTACTAACATTTAGGGAAGAGTTTAAAGCAATTTAGTGAATGTGAGTGGTGGAGTGCGGCTCAGGAAGAATTGAATGAGTTCAGTCGACAGTCTTTTGTTTATTTATATGCAGAAGCATATGCTTACATATATCGTAACAAACAGATATTCACATGAAACCTATTTTTATTTTAACATAGCAAAGTGTTTGAAGCGGAAGTGGTCGGCTGCTCATAAAATAACCAAAGGGAGTACATGATTTAAGTATGTTTATATGTATTTGTATGCATATACATTTGGGAGTGTGTTGCATATGCATAATATACAGCGCTGGACAAAAGTCTACATACACCCTCCATTTTCGTTGAATTGAAAGTCCAAAAAGAAAATTTAACGACACAGTTTATTTTAAATATTTCCACTTATCACGAAAATAAAAAGAAGTCATTTGGTGCCTAGTCAGACCTACACGGTGGATGACTTTTCAAATCGATGTTTTGAGTGCTCAAAATTACAGTTCTTTCAGTCGACGTGTGAGAGCTCGCATTTTCGTGGTGAAGAGTTTTCGGTGCTTGGTTTTCCTAATTTCTTGAAAGACAATTGACAAACAAATAGTTTTGTACTACACAAAATTTACTGTTCTGCGTTGTTGAAGTAGTAGAGCTGTGACATATCCAGTTTCTCCAATGAAACAGACAACCAATCGCTTGGAAATACTTCGTGCGCGAACAACATTTGTTGGATCATCTTGAAACACCCATAAAGCGCCACATTTCTCGCGACGAATCGACAAGATCTAACGTGAATAAAATGATTTTACAATCAAATGTTAACAACAATTGTTTTTGGACGACCTTCGCGAAATTCCTGTTGGAGTGATATACCACCACGATTGAATTCACCATACAATCGATAAATATGTCATCGATTCTCTTTTGCTGCGCCATCGAAAGTGGAAAAAAATAATCGCGCGAAAATGTTCGAATTTTTTTTCCTTTTTTAGCCGAAATGAATATATTAAGTTACTGTAAACAACATAAAAGGCGCTCATGTGTCAAAATATTCTGAGAATTTAGAACATCAAAAATGTCTAAATTTCCGGTAAAGATGTCAGTTGTCAGTTTGCAATACTGCCAGTTTCTTTATGTCTAGGAAATGTATACTATGCAAATATTTCCTATGGAATTTTGCTAGAAATCGAAAGCACCCCCGTTGCAAAAATGTGACATATTCAAGAGGAACAATAACAACAGCACGGCACAGGGTTTCTTTTTCCTTCCTGTTATCTGTTCGAAATAAATAGCATAGATTTGGATAAAGGATATTTTTCCTATCGTAGCGTATATTTTTGCATGTGTTTTGTTGTTGTGCCATTGCACGGATAGAAAAACTTTGCTATCCGCTCACCGTAGCATGCATTTCCTACTCATAGAGAACCCCCCTATAATGTTTTAGTACTTTAATAATTTGTTGCAATTTTTTTTTTACTTTTAATTACTTAATAAATTAATTTTATTTATTTACTTATATAGGTGTATCAGATCAATTAAAAAGTTCCCGGCCCACCATAGTAAAACACTTTTTTTTACAAAATTTATTTCTTTATTCAACGTACATAGTTGCCCTCAAGGATGATACATTGATTATAGCGACACTACTTTCGTAGTACGATTTATCCTTTGCTTCAAAACTGGCCTCAGTTTCGGCGACCACCTCGAAGAAAATTTCTTTCAAGCGAACATTCTTTTGAGATCTGGAGAATACAGTGGATACTGAAGCAATTTGAAGCCCAACTCATAGATTGCCATCGATTTCTTTGACTTGTGACGACGGTGCATTGTCTTACTTTTTCTTCAAATGCGGCCGTTTTTCAATAATTTCGTTCTTCAAACGGTCCAATCTATATAATAATGGCTGTTGATAGTCCTCATTTTTTCAAGGTAGTTAATGAGCGGGTTCATGATATGCAGTCCACTGCGATGACTGTCGTTTGGACTTCAAAGTGAAATGATGGAGCCATGTTTCATCCATTGTCACATCCATTTATATATTATAAATCTAGTAGCGCCATATATGTGTCAGGTCGGGGACTTTCCAATCGGCCTGTTGTGATATAGATTTGTTTATCGGGCTGGTAGTCATGTTTTACATAAACCTGTTCGATGATGTGATGTGATGCCACTAGCTGTAGCCTGTCATTAGGTCTACAACTATTCTGCGATCCTTTTGAGCCCCAGCTGAAGATTGGTATGTGGTCTTGAATACCGTTAAGACATTCAATTTCATCCTGAACCGTCTTTCTGACTTTAATTTTATTGCACAGAATCTTTAATATGCTAGATCGCCGGTGGAATGGCACTTTTGGCAATCTAAAAAACTATTTTGCATCTCAGAATGCCCTTGCGACCCGAATGTCGGCATATACTTGAATATAGCTGCTTCCCTCCAGTATTATCTTATCTACAGTTTCCCTGCTTCTAAAGTTATTTTCTGACGTAATACTCGTACGGTGTGAGATAATTGCTTTAATTGTCAGTTGGCTAAAAATGTTTGTATTGTATTTACCTTTTTCGTGTGGTTTTCTGTGTGGTCAGCTCAGCAGTTTTCCCTATTGCGAAGACTTCTGCTTGGAAAATACTCAGTACTGCGGAAGTTTTTTGTCGGAGATCTATCTTAGCATAATTGATTCCGACGCCCACTCTATCAACCATTTCTGATTAAAAGTTTGCAAAGCTTCAAGATAAAGCGTTGTGGGCGTTGCCCATTTTGTCCACCATTCCTTATTAACTTAGTAAGCTACGCCCGGAGATTCTAGTGGAAAATTCAGCTAACAACACGGCTTTGATATGTTAGCATATGATATAACTAAAATATAGATATTCTTTGTTAATAGACGAGGAAAATTCTAAGTACGATATGGACATCAAGAGCGATATGGAGGCTGTGATTATTTGAACATATAAGAATGCACTAAATAAACTGTATTCCGGAATACTGAGGCATATATATAAATATATAAATATATCTGTAACCGCTGAAGCGATTTTCGGCTGACCTCCTACTACAATTTGTGGTTTTGCGTCTTGATGATTTTACCAACGAATGGAGGGACCTACAGTTTATTCTAAGCCGCCTCCGAACGGCCGGTGGATTTTTATGAAGAGTTTTTATTTCATGTCAGAAATACACCGGGTGGTTTGACATTCCCTGCCGAATGGCGACCGGCAATTAGAAGAATTAATTTTCTATAATTTTGGATGTTGCTCGAACCTAGGCTTGAACCCTAGCCTTACGAATGGCAGTACGTGGTGCTAACTACTCGGCTATTACGGTCGCCTAAGTCATAATCAAGAAAAAAAGCGCCAAACTGAAATATGCTAAGCTTACAAGCTTACAAAAGCGATAATTTCAGTGTCAGTCCAATAATTACCGAACACGCGTTTTCTTTTACTATGTGCACATCTAAAAATTGTGAACATTATTGGAATCAGGAAGAATTATTGAAGCTCCCAAAGAAGTTACCGAGTCACAGCTGGAATTATGCTGATAACATTTCCCATGGGCGCTCTTCCATATCGATTGTTACAAGACAGCTTGTATATTTTAAATTTACGGGTGTTAGAGAAGGCGGAAACAATTATCAATAATCTTTTTGACTAAAATATTCCGAACAGAAAAAAATTACCGATTTCTTACAATGGGCCAAATTTGACCCTATATGTAAAAAAAATTGTAACAAGAGAACTCCTAACTATAGAAGCCTTAAATCAATAGTACTTTTTCAGTTTCTAAATATAAATAAAAATCATAAAATATCAGAAATGTTAAGCACAATTTTTTCGGGGTAAAGCGAATTTTTCATTGAGTAGAATTGGGCCCCGAAGACCTTATGAAGGTTAACTTAAAGCTAATGAATTCCTGTGGTAGTAG
Organism: Neoceratitis asiatica; assembly: GCA_030068015.2. Lineage (NCBI taxonomy): Eukaryota > Metazoa > Arthropoda > Insecta > Diptera > Tephritidae > Neoceratitis > Neoceratitis asiatica. The sequence goes on from CM061524.1 coordinate 78,316,425, forward strand.
CAAGTTAGGCTTAAAATAAATTTCTGGTAGTCTTTAAGTGTAGACTTAGGCGAAAGCGAACAAAATTCATATAAAATTAATAATAACTCAAAATCTCTAGCTGTAGTAACGTCCAACACAGCCATATCGCCTAAAACCACACTGAAGCCACATTGAGCCAATTTAGTGCCACTAACTGATTGCATTTGCATAATGACTCAAACTACACATTCGCGAATGTACTCATATGTACACATGTATTCGTAAAAAAAGGATATCTGCTGTCGATGTTGTAAGTGCTGTTGGAAATGTTGCCATTTGAGGCGTCCTTTACCGACACCATATTTATGATTACCAGCTAGACACATATGAACATAAGTGGATTCACGGCTAGGAGCTATTAATTTCTGCAGATTTTTTTTGTAGAGGGTACCAGCTGATTTATTGTTTTAATTTTCAGTGAAGCTCAGATTCCGCTAAGCAATAAACGAAAAATTATATGTACTAAACATTTACAACTTGTTTTTTCCAACGATATTTTTATCACTTATACATACATATGGGTATTTGTACGTATGTACATATATGATAAAACGAAGCCATGTAAATGCAGTTGCATTTATTTTGAGAATATTTACATATTTTATACACAAAAATTGCTGGTGCACACGCTTGACTTGAATTATGCTTTTATGATTATTCTTCTGCTCACTACATATGTATATGTGTGTATGTATTTACTAACGGCTCAACAAAAAACGTTAACTAAAATTGCATAATTACATGCAATTACTTGTATGCTTTGTGACGGATGTGTAACTAGTAAAACAGAAGGCTCACATGTACTCATACACGAGTCTTAAGTGATTTTAAACACACGCTGGTAGGTGGGTGGTCTCTTAGTGTTTTGTAAGGCAGTAATTTAATTTAAGTTATGATAATAGTTTTACTAATTGCCAATTTAAGTCAAATTAAGTATATTTCCACTGCAAAAATTTTAAATAATTATGCAAAATTTACACTCACTTAAGTTGTGTGTATGTGCTTACTTAGCTTTAATTATATTATGTTAAAAGGCGTCCAATTGATAGATATAAACTGAGAGGTGTTCAATGTTGAGGAAATATATAAAGGATTTAATGACAACTTTTGAATTTTAGATTAGAAAGAAAAATGTTAGAATTTAAAAAAAAGATATTTTGTATACTGCTGCCTGGATTTATTTATAAGCCTGGTATGGAAATATAGAATTTTTTTTTCTTAGAACAGAATGCAAGTGGCAAGAAATTGTGAGCGCGATTATTAAATTGTTTTGATTTACGTTCTTGTAATACACATTTATCATGTTTAGTTAGTAGTTTAGAAGTTAGTACTTAAGCGAAAAGTACTAATCAGCTGTCTATACTGAAAAACGTTCTTTTTGATCCTGATCGCCAACGCGTTAGCAAGTCTACAAAGTAATTAAAATTTGAATAACTGTTTAATTTCAACAAAATCAACGCGAACATCAGTTTAAAAAATTCGAAGCCAAGCATATGGGATCCCGTGCAGGTGGTGTCGCGAAGATAGATAGATGCTGATACATGTTCTAAATTGACAGACTTAGAATGCTCGATTGTCACACGTAAGGCACCTGTTATCCAGGAAGTCCTCCAATTTGTGTACAACATTTCACCTGAATTGCACAAAAACTTTGTTCAAGTTTAAATGACCTAACCAAGCTGTTGGAACTAATCCCAGCTTGAATGCATTTTACTTAAGAGATATTCCACATATTCAACGTTCCAATGTGTTAAATATGTCTACTTAATATATAAAAATACAAAAGTGGGCGATAATGCACCAAAATGTTTTAAGCTAAAAAGTTTTAAAAGTATTACGCCGAGAAGTATGAAAAAAATTTATTTTTCATTGCTAACATTAAGTGTAATTACAATAATTTATGTTCTTTGTTGTTATGCAGTAATCAATGGAACTAGTGAGAATGTTTAAGCAATAAACGTTCAATCACATTTTTCTTTCCTGGGCTCAAAAAAAAAAAAAAAAAATTACATATAATAAAACTTAAAATGAACTAGATTATTTTATTCATCATTACTCAGTTTTAAATTCAAAGTAAGTAAGCTAATCTCATATATCAATGTAACATATTTATAGCTTATACTTAATTTCTTTTCACGCCGTCACTGGTAGTGCGTAAATTCCTAACGGAGTCGTTCGTAACCTTGAACTTGAATTTTTTGCAATTTTGTGAACATGTATACTTATATATGTAAGCATATTAATTTTTGAAGTTTAAGAGTAACCTAAAGTCACCTCACCGCAGCAACTCACCAGGCGCCTGCTGATCCAGCTCGGAGTACATATGTAAGTGTTAAAAAGTCTCTTATATTTATTTGCTCCTATTTTCATTTATTTATTGTATAATTTACGTCAAGCATACTCAAACTTTAAATATCTGAAATTGAGATTAATTGATATCAGAGAACGTATAACAACGTGTTATACGTTCTCTGTTGATATGTGTAACAGGGTGGGTCTGATGCAAAATGTAATAAGCTTATAATAAAGTAAATAAATAAAATTATATTTCAGTCGCATAAAATTGATAGTGTGTATAGTAATAATATTTAAGGCAATAAATGAGTTGTGAATAATTTTGAAATTAACTCAATTTTTTGTTGTTGTTGTGAGATGATTTAAACCTTTGTTTGGTATTGGATGGGATTGGAGATGTTAGATAAAAATATCTCTCATATGGTTGGGTAAGGGAGAGAAGAGAAGCATATTTATGGCTTCTCCAGTTCGATCGACAGCATTTCCGACTTTTAGCATTCCGTCCGTCAGCTTTTTTTTTATTATTGGGCTTTAGGGAATGAAGTTTTAGTTTTTTTCGGTTCCGTTAGGTTACAATATGTGCATGAAATCTTTTTGTAATAATGATCCGCGTACACATATGGCAAACAAGAACCACCCCAATTCGGCGAGCTCAGACCTGATTAGAACTAAAATGCAAGTTTAGCCATGTACGGGGCTTTCGATACAAAGTATTGTACCGTACCATCACTTAGTTAATTTATTACAAAATATAATGATTTTTTTTGCAATGAGAGTGAAATGTGTTGTTTCAAGTTATCTCAAGTTGATTAGGTACATCTTACTGTTAGATACTATTTTATTTATTTAATCCTTCTCTGTGGCAAAGCAATAACCATCGCACGGCTGCATTGCATGTTACCAACTAATGCATAAAAGCTCCTCATAAAAATCCATAGGCCGTGCGGAGGGAACTTAGAGTAAATTGGAGGTCTCTCTTTAGCGGTATAATGATGCAATGATTAATATTTATATTTCATGTAAATAAATAAATAAAACGATTAATATGTCTGTTTTTCTCATGTACTTTCTTTATTCATTTATTCATGTTTCCTTTTTTTGGCTCAATTTCATAGACATTTGTTTTCATACATCTAAGGAATTGATTTTGCTTTAAAAATAAATATCTTAGCGCGAAAACGCGACTTACTAAAACTTTATTACATAATAAATACATTGGTTGCAGTATTTTTTCAAATTTCATATTTTGCAAACGCTTTTTTTTGTTTTGGCTGGTTAATATAATTTCAAAACAAGTTAATTATTTGCGGACAAATAGTAATTAAATGGTATAAATTTTCGTTTCTGGGGAGCTATTTGTAAATATTTATATTTAATTATTTGATAACGTAACGTAATTATAAATGAAATATTTGTATTTATTAAAATAAATATTCATTTGGATTTGCACTTATTCGCAGCATTTATTTATGTGATTTTTGTTTTTAATTATGTTAATACACTTTTTTTTTTGCCATTTAACACATTTATGCATATCAGGATTAGTAAATATATGTATGTGTATACAGTATATATATGTGAATTTATGTATGTGAGTGGAGTGTTTCCAAGGTATAATGATGCAAAAAATATTAATGTATATGTATATTGTTGGTTTATTTGTTTTTGTTTTGTTGGAAAAGTATTTGCATTTACCTTTTACATAATATGATCATACAGAAATTTGTAGTAATGTGTATTTATTGTATGTTTAACTAACTGTTTATAAAAAAGTTGTTTTTATGTTTTTATGTTTTTAATGGAAAACACATAGTTTACTCTTTGGTTTAACGCTTTTCGTAATTTTATTAAGTGTTGCTGTGGGAGGCTAATGGATTAACATTTGCTTTCATATACATACATAAATATTTTTCGCATAAATAAATATTTGCAGTTCATTTTATAGTAATACATTAACGCTAATGCCATATTTATACAATTATTTATACATATGTATATGGCTATATATATAGTTTTAAATACAGCTCACATTTTCTGCATATTTTAATTTTTAACTAACATTTTTATACGTTTTTAACTTGTTTCATTTTTACTTTTTTTATTAATGCATGTTTTTTTTACATTTTTACAAAAGTTGAGTGTTTCGTTTAGTATGAGTATTCAATACTTTTTTAGCATAATCATATTTTTTATTTTTTATTTCTTAATTTTCATTTTAATTTTTTCATAAACCTTCTGCTATATACTTTATTTTTTATTAGAATTAATTAGTCTATTCAGTAAGGTGCTCTTTTTAAATATTATTCCAATTTTTTGCTACTATCTACTTAAAAAATAAATAAAAACCTAGTGCGCTTTTTATATGTACTACCCAAAAAATGTCGAGTTTCTTTTTATCATTCATATAATTTTAATTGAGTCTGATTTTAATGCACAATAAGACCTATCAATTTTTAAAACCAAAATTTTGAAAATAACTGCTACTAGAGAGGCTATATAGCTTAATTTGGGAACTACATATCTACCCACATATGCCAGCCAATTACTGTAAAACAGTATATTTGCTTTAAGTTTCTTACAACACGTTACATACAATTTTTAATAAATTTTACTCAAATCTATATATATTTTTTTACGATTTTCACAATTTTATCAAATATTTATTTTATTTATATACATTAAAGTCTTTGTTATTTTTTTGTATTATATTTCTTGTAGTTTAATAATTTTTTAAAGTTAATTTTTTTGTTTTTTTTTCTGCATCATCTCCCATGCTAACATACATTTATTGAGAGTGTTTGATTTGGATAGACGTGAAGCCATTAGTTTATTTTGTTTAAAAAGTTTAGTAATAACACATAATTAAAAGGATTTGTGACAAGCTGTTTTGACTTTGATGTTGAGTTAGAGGCATTGCCTGTGGTTTATTATTTATTTATTACTTTTATTTATACAGAAATAATCTATTTTCAGAAGAAAAAAGACTGAGACAAAAAAGGTTCGGAGAATAGTTGACACTTTTATAATAATAAAAATTGTACACTGAACACTTCATCCTTGCTGCTAATTATTAAGCGCAATATTTTTGAAGATTATGCATCTTTAAATTCTAACTATATAGAATTATCCTGTCACAGTTTTTGTTCTCGAACTCCTCCAAAATATCTCAATCGATTTTAAGGAAATATCGTGTATATATTTGTTAGATCTGCGAATAGGGGAAATGGACCAGGGAGTGGCCTATTCGAAAAAATCGTATTCATGGTTCGTTTTGTTTGGAATTTGGGTCATAGATAGCTTTTTGCTTAGATTGGTAGGAAAAATTTGATTTGGTTAAAATATTTGATAATATTTCTAAATGGAATACGTTTGTTTCCCGTAAATGGACCAGGAAAAATGGTCAATTTGTTTCCAATACTCCTTTACGGGAAAGGGATCACCGACGGACAGACAAAAATTTGGATAATTTGGATGTGTATTTTGTTCGCTACGTTATGTAATTTTTCCGGGTCCGAAAACTGCGTTCGGTTTACTTCTAAGCATTCATATTGACATTTTCGATAAAGATTTTATTTAGTGAATTAGCGCTTGAAATTTTGTAACTAGATCAATATGACAATATAACAAAAAATTTAAAACTTTTATTTAGATTATGTTTAATTAGAAATTTAATGACCCTTTGTAATACCAATGAGAATAAAAATTGGGGAAAATACAGAAAGCCACAACAAGGTGTGGCCGCGTCTGCTAGTATGGTTATAAAGTTTTGTAGTCAGCTGCTATCTATATGGACATTGCTACATTTAATTTAGAAATTCTTGAAAGTTTTATTTTATTTTAGCAAGTCATATTTTTATTTACATTTCTATTGATTTCGTAGACGCAAAATGCCAGACTATGGAGTTTTTGTATTAATATGTTAAACTGATTTTTGAATAAAGTTATATAAAATTATTTTAAAAAATTTGTCAATCCACCAATTTGAACCTACTTCGTCACTGAACACATGACATTGATTCCGGCGTTACCATCCCTTTATAAGATCTGTATTTTGACAGATCAATATGTAAGCGAAATAATTATAAGGAAGACTAAGTTCGGTTGGAACCGAGCATTGGATACTCTACTGATAATTATATTAAGTTCACAAATAGGTTAAAAATAAAGTGTTATATCGGGAATGGGTCTATTTCTGGACATATGCCAGAAATAATCAAAATATCTCTAATCGTTTTATTTGGAAGAAATTAAGCTATTCACTTACTGTGTCTAAATAAAACACGCCTATTGTATATATGTATGTATGATTACAATTGTAAATGAGTAATATTTTTCTATTAAATTAATATTCATGATTTTAGTATTTCACTTATTTGTTTATTAAGATTTATTAATATTTTAATGTATTAGTTTTAATGCATATTAAATGGGTTTTAGCTTATATTTTGATTCTCTTGGCTTAGCTATAATTGAATAATTCTTTTATTTCGGTTATCTAATATACTATTCGTCTCTTTATAAGGGAAACCTGCGTAAGGTTGATTACTAAAATATTTATATTTTTTTAATAATAATTTTCAGATATTTAGAATATGAAACAACTAAAAAGATGGCTGGCACAAAATTTACTCTTCTTATGGTGCATTTTTATATATATTAAGATACTTACCAGAATTCTTTGATATAGAGAGTAATAGCTACATTATTGATAAATAAAATGGAAAACAGTTTAGAATTTCTATATAAAAAGATAAAAAGATGTGGGAATTATATACAGCATACTCCTATCGTTAACTCATATTTTTCTGGATAGAGCTAGATGGAGGTAAGGAGGATAATAATTTAATAAACTTTTAATTAGTATGAAGTACACGTTTGGTTTCTATCATTCCATTCTTATGTAGGTAAGTGTAGCAAAGTACTTGCTTTCAGGGAAAAACATTCACCAAAATATACCTTCTCGTTGGAATAGACGCAACGAGCATACTATGCTTTTCATGCTCAGACAGTTAAGTTTTGGGTAGTTTGAAGAATAATAAGACGGAAAAATACATGTTGTGATATGGAACAACGTTTTCTTTTAGCAATACTCATTACTATACTCAGTCTCAAGGAAATTAAAATTGTGAGGTTGGTTAGGTTAGGTTACAGCGCTACAGAAATGTAGCCGCAAAAACCTGTCCCAAAAGAGACACTAAGAGCAACCTCCATACAACCTGATTTAAGACTTGAGAAATAACCTTTATTTGTAAATTTTTTTACATTTAAAAGATAACAATCAAATTTGGTTTAAAATTTCGGAAAACTAAACGAATTGAATCATTCTTCCCGAGCACTTAAGAATACGTACTGGTTCAAAACTAAGTTATGTAAGTAAAACTAATAAAATAAGGTTGGAAAGGATTATTTAAGTAAAAGAAATTAAGATAGATAAATGGTTGGTATTTATTTTATGCTTTTAAGTATTTGAAGCTTAATTAAAATAAAATGATTTTATTCTTGCAAATGTTGTTTTTGTTATTTACATCTTTTTGTTTCTATTTTTAATTTTTTTAAATTGTTTGGCGTATTATGCTTTTATGTATACATCTTTTAAGCTTTAACACTTTATTATTCTATGGAGAGGAAAGTGATTTTAGTCACTCATATATTATTAATTACAAATACATACATTCACAATTACTTACCTTTGCTATACTATCATTAATACTTTTGCAAAGTACAATAATTAATAATAAATTAATTGTTTAATTACGGTTAGGAAAAATTCATAGCTTTGAAAACATGTGTGCCTATGTATATTCTGGAATGTATGCTTGCTAATCTCTTAAGTACTTAAGTGGGCAAATTAAGCGCATATAATTGATATTTTGATTGGATTTGTTGAACAAAATTAAATCGTTGATTGAAATTAAAAGTAACAATAAAAAATGTTGGAAAATTATATATATGTTACATTTATATATGTGTAGCTGCATTCAAATATTAGTATGCTTATGTTTATGTTTATTTATGTAATTAAATAAATAATTTTTTATGGTTCATGAAAATGTTCAAGATTGTTCTTATTTAATTACATTTATTATTATGTATACATACTCATTGCATATGCAGGTTAGTGTTAGACAGCTTATATATATATTTACTTGTATATGCATATTTTCACATATATCTACATATATTTATAAACCATTTTTCTATATATAGCGCTGTTCACAGGAAATATTTTATGGACTGACAATTAAAATAGCATTTGGTATAAAAGTTAAAAATAAAGTAAAGAAAAGAAAGAAAAAGAAAGTAAAAGTTGCGTATAAATTTTTAAATAGGTTTAAACCGTCTAAAATTTTGTACATAAAATGAAAGTAATTTCGAATAAATATTCAGTTAGCTACATTTAGTTGCTTTTTATCTATAAATGTGAAAATAATAAAATCGAAAAAAAGCCTCGCTCGCTATGCTTACTTCTCAGCGTCCCCTCGTTTTAAAGTTTTTAATTTTATTTATTATTTTATTTATAATTTTGTCGGTTTTATTTTTTCACTGTTTACTAACAATAATGAAATCATGTTGCTGCAGCCGCTGTTGCATTCACAAGCATCAATTTGGTTGCATTTTGAGATTCTTTTTCTGGTGGTGTTCTTGTTGTATTTGGCTTAGCTGCTACTTGCATTGTTGTTCGTAACGTTGCCGCCTCTTCTGTTTTTGTGAAATCCTGTTGATGCTGTGTTGCTAGCCTTTTTAAGCACTCAACTATATTACGCTGCTGGCACTCTTGCTGTTGCTGCTGGTGATGTTTTTGTTGTTTCGGCTGTCGCTGAACATTTATTCTCTCAATTAATTGTGAATTCGTCGTTTCTTTTTGCGTCCGATATTTCGCTTGCTCGATTGCAATTGCCGGCCATGCACGGCAAACAGTTTTTGCAGCAGTTGATGATGCTATTGTTTTTGGCCCTTCAGATGTCTTTGTTGTCGTTACAACTGCTCTTGAAGTTGCTGCATCAACACTTGTCCCACTTGTTGTTAATAGTTGCCCTTCGGCCCTCCATATGTTCCTTTCTTCTTCAATTTTTTTTATTGTTGTTTCTTTTGTTTGCTGAATTGTTGTTGTTGCCTTTGATACAATTCTTTCACGCCAAATAAACATTTGTTCGCATAATTGGTGAAAATATCGTAAAGTGTACCAAGCCGCCAGCGTTAGTGTTGTCCAACGTATCAGTAATAATGACACGCAATGACAGTGTTGTTGTGTAGCACCATTGGCATTCAAGGACGAGACAGCACCTGAAAAGAGTTTATATATATATTTGTAGATATATCATGATGAACAATTATGTATGCACATATGAATATGTGTGTTTGTTTGCATGAAAATATGAAAATGGAGCAAAATTTAGTTGGTATGCCATTGAAGAATGCAGCAGAAATGTGACAGTTGAACCTTATAGCAATTATATAGTTTTGAAATGTAAAATAATTTTTTGTTTGCAACTGAGCCCCAAAATAAGTTGTGACATAAAAATGAATGTTTGTCTATATCCGATACCACTTAGCCGATTTTGTTCAAATTTTCAGATTGGCTTCTTTTGTGCCCAGGGAGTGTTCCTGCGCTGTTTGTTTTCCAGTAGTGAACCTGGGACTGATCAATTCCAAAACATATTATTTATCGTTCGACTTACTTGAAATTTGGTACACAGGTAGCTTTTTGCCTAAATTAAAAAAATAGCTAATTTTTCTTCCGGGAAGTGGACCCAATGCCAATTATAACAACTAAATTCAACAAGATAGGAAAGAACCACAACCACCTTAAGCCTGATATTGCTAGTTCTCTGATAGATTCAAATATATAAGTGAAAAAAATTTAATGGGATAATACATTTCTACGGCGGGGTGTAATAAGGCTTTTGAGATAAGGTCTTTAAGGCTTTATATCGCAACCAAAGTGAAAAAAACCCTTTATTTTGTCATTTTCAAAAAAAGTCTTATTTCACATTTAAAACGCAATTAAGTCCTTTTTTGAAATGTGCAATAACCACTTTATTTAATTTCGCGAGAACTTATGAGAATTCCAAGGAGCAAATAACTGTTATATTCATATGTATGTACATATATTATTTATGTGCATGCTATGCAACTATTAGTTCAGTTAAGTTATTCATATAAAGCACGTGTAAACTGGTGGAAAATTAAAATTGCAAGTTGAAGGTGATTTTTTGGAATATAAAATAGTTTCAGAATTTCGAAAAAATAGTAATTTATTACAAACTCTAAATGAGAATCAATTGTATAAATTTAAATATTCGCAAAATATTAGATCTGAGGTATATCCAAAGGCACCTCGAAACTTTGAAGATGTAATACGCATCTATCAAAATATTAATATTCAAAAGAACTTTGCATTTTCGAGATTTGATAACGAATTACCAATGTATAGAAATACGATAATTGAAGCCGAGTTTGGCTATTCCATTTTTGCTTCACCCACAATTTGCAATGATATAATGGCAATGTCTGGAAATGAACTACGCAATTATTTAATTGATGGAACTTTCAATACAATACCTAGTTCCGATACATTCAAACAATTGTTAAAAATACATTTTGTGCACGCTGGCCATGTAAGTGATTTAAAATCCATTTTATCCTTTTACATATGTACTGTTTGTTGAGAAGTATATATTTATTACATATGTGCATTCTAAGTATTTGGTAAAATAATATTTGCAATACAATTAATTTTTTTTTTTTAGACATTTCCATTCATTTATGTATTGATGTCCAATAAAAGTTCAAAAGCTTATATCCATGTGTTCCAATACATCCAAGCAAATATTTTGGATATGAAGTCCACTTCAGTAACTACGGACTTTGAACAAGCATTGCGAAAAGCATTGGAACATATTTACCCACATGCTCATTTGAAAACATGCTGGTCCCATTTCAGGCAAGCTGTGAGAAGAAATGCTTCTAAAATTCCGAACTTTCTTACACAATTAAATAAAAATAATGAAGCTAAAAGTTTTTTTCGAAAATTTTTGGACTTCCATTATTGAAACCTTGCGATATAATAACTGCATTTAACATTCTTAAATGTCAGATTATTAATGGCGAATTTAATAACCTATTCGAACAACTCCTTGACTATTTTGAAGGACAATGGCTGAAAAAGGTAATCATATTTATTAACTCCTATACACAAGAATAAACATTGATTAATTCTTTTAAACAGTTTAGGAAGGTGTAGAAAAAATATCTGTATATATGGAACCTATAAAAACAACAAGCTCAGCAGAAGCGTTTAATGGGCAAATCTCAAAGAAACTTGCAAAAAATGGAAATTTTTTAAAGTTTCTTGATTTTTTATTGGATAAAGATTTCATTAAATTGACAGATTTTAAAAAGTCATTTAATGGATGCGTTTCAATATATAAAGAACATTCAAACAAGCAAACTAAACGTGAAAAACTTATAAAAACGGTTTTAGAAAATTTGGAAAATCGAAAAATATGTGCAAACGATTGTATCAAACAGCTAAGCTATAATATGAAGAATTTATTAATGAAGAAGAAGAAGCAAATAATCGGATAAAGATTTCTACTCCAAATACATGCGATATTAATATCTTAACGTGCGTTATATGCTTTCAAAATCAAAGAAATATCTTATTATTGCCATGCATTCATTTCAAAATTTGTAGTTATTGCTGTCAAAAAATGGAACATAACCACAAAAGCAATTCCACTTCAATTTTATGCCCAATATGTAGAGCAATTGTACAAGAAGGCAAATTAATTTATGTTTAAATTCAACTTATGTTTTCTTTTTTCTTTGAACAGTTTTTTTTTTTGTATTACATTTACATATATATTTATTTTTCTGAAATAAAATCTTTGAAAGTTCTTATGAGTTAAAAAGAAAAGAGGTTATTTGTCTGCATAGTATAGCGAGGACAAAGACCAAAAAAGCAGAATTCTCTTTTCTGCAAGCCGGGCTATAATTTTGAATTTAACAATGGCGGCGCGAGGATGGCATTGCGCGCTTCCGGCGCGGCGCGCGAAGGCCGGAGCACGTGTGTGTGTTGTAATGGCATTTTCAAGGCGGCGTTGTAGGTCAAGGTGGTTTAGTAAATTGGTATGGATTATTAGCCTTTTTTGGTCGTTGTCCCCTATGCCAGGCACTTGCCACAAAGTGAAATAAAACCTTTAGAACCTTATTTCACATTTCAAGTGAAATAAGACCTTATTCTTAATAAAGGATTTATTTCTCAATCGATAGCGATATAAGGCCTTAAAGGCCTTATTTCAAAAGGCCTTATTACACCCGCCCATTTCTACAGTCTTTCCAAATATAACGTATTTATTATATGGTCTTTTTCAAACAAATTAAAAAATCATAACTTCAAAATCTTATATACATATGCAAGCATGTGTTCTCTTAAAGCTTATGCTTGTTTACAAAACGTTGTGCATCTAGGGGTATGTACATATGTACCGTTTTATTTACATACATATGTATATTCCCTTTTCATCTTATAACTAAATAAATGCTCGTAATACTAAAGAGCTTATGTTGAATATGCTTGATGTGTAATGGTATGTTTAGCAATTCTATGCATTTTTTCATATTTATATATCTTTATGAATATGATATAAGAATTTATTTTCTGTATGCGGACATACATATATATGATATGCATCTTTAGGCATGCACTGCCTACGAAATTTCAACAAATTACATTGCATTTGTTTTACATTTTTCATCACACTTTTTGACTGCATTCCCTATATAGTGTTGGCTTCAGGCCTCTTTACGCTACGAACACAGCACTGCCGCCCTTTCGAGTTCTATATACATATATGTATAGCAATGCTATTCCATAATAATTTTGACTATTTTGTACCCTATACCTATTCATTTCACGTCATTCTGAATATAATCGTGAATTTTAAATGTTGTACTAAGTACTGAATATTATGATTTTCGCTTTCATTCATATAAATTCTCCCTACTGGTGGTATATACAAGTACAGCTATGTATTTATACATTGTTTAGGAGGAATATTTTTTTCCGGCATCTGCTTTATATGGTGATATAAATAAACTCTAGGAATTCAGAAAAATACATTTAGGTGATTACTTGTTACATTTTCATATGCTTTCATGTCATGGTGTTCTTTTTTAAACTCTAACATAATTAAAATAAAAATAAAAAAATTATGCGGAAATTTGTCAAACTTGTACAATTTTGTAATAAAATCAGAATAAAAAAATAGTTCTCACCTTTTATGTGTGTCATATAAGTATCAGAACGATCGACTAATTGATCATCGTCCATATCAAAGTAATCATCTGAGAAAGTATTGACGGAATTTATGTTATGTTTATGACGATCCTCCTCTATTGATTTTTCGGTTGATTTCCAATAAACATCATGTATATGGGCAGTGCAGCGTATCTGAAATAGAAGGAAATATGAAAAATGCAAAAGGAGAATAAATTAACCAATTAACGATAACTCTTAATATAATAAAATGTCTCGGAAGCAAATTTATCCGGAATTGGAATCTAATTGATCAGGTCACACCAAATAAATTTACTTATGTACTAATAACTAATAACTAATAACTAATAACTAATAACTAATAACTAATAACTAATAACTAATAACTAATAACTAATAACTAATAACTAATAACTAATAACTAATAACTTATAACTAATAACTAATAACTAATAACTAATAACTAATAACTAATAACTAATAACTAATAACTAATAACTAATAACTAATAACTAATAACTAATAACTAATAACTAATAACTAATAACTAATAACTAATAACTAATAACTAATAACTAATATCTAATAACTAATAACTAATAACTAATAACTAATAACTAATAACTAATAACTAATAACTAATAACTAATAACTAATAACTAATAACTAATAACTAATAACTAATAACTAATAACTAATAACTAATAACTAATAACTAATAACTAATAACTAATAACTAATAACTAATAACTAATAACTAATAACTAATAACTAATAACTAATAACTAATAACTAATAACTAATAACTAATAACTAATAACTAATAACTAATAACTAATAACTAATAACTAATAACTAATAACTAATAACTAATAACTAATAACTAATAACTAATAACTAATAACTAATAACTAATAACTAATAACTAATAACTAATAACTAATAACTAATAACTAATAACTAATAACTAATAACTAATAACTAATAACTGATAACTAATAACTAATAACTGATAACTAATAACTAATAACTAATAACTAATAACTAATAACTACTTAATGGCTAATGATTGTACACCGACGATTTGCGACTAGTAAGTTAGGACTAATCAATTTTAAAGAAGGACCACTGAATATTCCAATTTGCTAATAAAATTTCTTGTGATTAATATTATGTAGACGGCTACATTCTTTTGTATTTCATATTCCTTCGGAATGTGTGTTCCATTTTAAGCCAAACAATAGCTAAAGCTACGCATACAAGCTCCCAATATTGCTATTGCATGCAATAGTAAAAAAAATTCTATTTTCAGCTCCCCGCACTCAAGCATTAAACCATTCAAGTATTTCGAAATGCGGATGACTGGTCAAAAAGACAAACGCAAGAGTGACAATGAGGCAGTGAAAGTAGTAGAGAAAAACTTTGTCGTTGGGTGCACGCTTTTTTGCTGCTTTAGACAGGCACAGAACACGCAAGTGTGCAAAGGAAACAATTAAATCGCTTCTAGTGGCTTAAATGGCGATTTTGTGCTCATGCGTCTGAAACAATGCATTGTAGCATTCGTATTCGTATAAAAAATGTTAAATTGTTTATATATTTTTATGATCGTTTGTTTCGCGTACGCACAGAAACACATATAGCAACAAGCTTTGGACGCCTTTTCAATCAAGCGGACGATACTTTGTTTCATCTTCAAGTTTGTTTTATTATTTTTGGTCTACGTGACCTCATAAAAACTGAAACGTAGTGTTTCTCCAACGAGCTAAGGCTACTTTCTTGCTTTTAAGTCAGCGGTTGTGTGCGTTTGCAAGTAATAGATAAGCCTGTTGTGTGCATTATGGGCAGTTTCAGCAGACATGCTGTACTCTTGTTGCTTTTCTTCTGCTAAACTGCCATTTGAAGTTTTTGTTTATCACTTAATAGCTTAATTAGCGGCGCTTGTTCGCTGTTAAGCACGCTTATTCGTGGCTGCTGTGACTTGAATGGCTTATGAGGCATGTGTTGCTCTCATTATTGTCATAAAACGAGTATTTATACTTCGCTTAGTGTAAACGTTTGTATATTATCAATATAATAAATATCTAAACTATATTTTGGTGCCTTATTTAAGGAGCTGGTACAGCTTTGCTATTTGTTTAATTCGCTTACCTTTAGCTTTCCACCAGTGAAGTGTTGCGGCGTAACCACAAAGTGTATACCCGAAACGGCTGTTTCCATCTCGCGTGGTTCTCGCATTGGTTTGTGGTGTCGTATGTGTGAGGGATTGGTCTGTAAAAGAAAAAAAGTTTAATAGAATATTTTTTTGATTAAAAAGTAGAAAAACTTTGTTGTTGATATCAGTTTTAACTAAATGTTTTAACGGCAGTTTGCTATTTATGTTATTGTTAAGGATTAATAATAAATTTTATACTGTCAATAATAATGCGGATGGAAGATTGTCTAAGTATTGATTAGTTGAATCAATTAAGATCCCTGCAACCAGTTAATAAGATTGTAAATGAACCCCAGTGTAAATAGGCTTTTACATATTTTTTAGCGCTCCTGTTACGTAAAACATAACCTAAATGTTCATAATGACTATAAAATTTTTTTTAATCCTTTGATTTTCTCGTATCAACATGTTCGTATTGAGAAGCTTCGTATCTGCCGTAAGTACCGTCTGGTGGCGTTGCTATATTACGACTGAATGCTTATAAACAAAAATAAATATTAAACGAAAAAATATTATTACTTTGATGCGCAAAAGATCGATTTCTGCAGGCAAATATAAAGATTTACAAAGTTTAAAATGATTAATCCCCAATAATAACACAATTTTTATAATAAAAAATTAATGTCGAATTTAGCGTAGACGGATGTTCGTAATAATTTTTCAGATCGTTCAGCTGTTGCTTTGGATAAATTTTAATATATCATAAAACCATTTTAATAAAATGAAATATTAATTAAACATTTAAAGAAATATTAACGTCAAATCAAATTAAACTGTTTTAGTTAATAAATATAAAATAATAATGAATTGAGAGCTTTGCACAACAAATCGTTTCCCAATAATCTTATAGAAACAAATCTTTCTGATTCAAAACTACGTATCTACAAAGAAATTATTGAATCAACAGAAAATTTACCAGGTCATTCGACCCAAAAACTCGAACTAATGTTAAAGGATTTTAAGATGATAAATAGAAAGTGTAATTTTTCAATTGGTTAAAATTTTTAGAAAAATTAAGTAACTAAGCGTTTTTATCGATTTTCTGCAATTTGCGATTTTGTAGATACGAGGTTACCCCAGAAAGAGGACGATTTGTGCTTAATATTATCTTTCAACATTATTGTGTTATTGCCAACTTTCTTTGGTTAACTAACTAATTTTTAGTGTTCATATTATTTTATATTAGCAAAATTTTTGTTGTAATTTTGCGGCAACATTCTAATTTGAAATTATTTGGAAAAATTTTTATGAGCTTAAAAACTTATACTACGCTAAGGAATGTAATGTTCAGATCCTAGCAACATCCGAAATTATAGAAAATTAATTTTTCTAATCATAAAATCCATTAGCTCTTCGAAGGAAGCTTAGAATGAACTGTAGGTCCCTAGATTTGTATATAAAAACATCAAGACGTAAAACCGCAAATTGGAAGAGGCCAAAAATCGCTTCAGTGGTTACAAAGCGCCAAAAATATGAAACTAAATATGATATTTTATACTTAGTCACATATTATATCCTGTAATGTTTTATGTTCATCTATATTTTATGCATTTCCAAACGATTCGCACAGAAGTTTTTAAATTCTATCTGACACTTAAAATTATAATGTAATGAAAAAAAAAAGCTAGAAAATATTTTACTTTTCTTCAGCTCTGCTTGGCCTTATTCTAGTTTTGTCGCAACATAATTCAAACAAAATTAAATTATTCCCGTAAATGACTTTTCAACTGGCATTAAATTGTCAGTTTGTTTCTTGTTTATATGTTAAGTTCTACAAAAATGTAGCTGTTATTGCTGAAAATCGTCTCCATATTAAATTGGCTGAACTTTTACAATTTTGTTACGGCAAAACAAAATGAAAATTTTGTGTGCATTAGAAAATTGTAGATTTATGACAATTTGTATTAAAACAGTAATGGCAGAGGTACATGCAATCAGGCCAAATACAATGATACATATATATTTGAGTATTTTGTTATGAGCTACTTTAGACCAAAAAGTTTTATTCGGAATACCATTTCCGGATATTTAAAAAAATAAACATATCAAAGGTAAACATTTCCAGATATGGCTTATTACTTTTTGGACTCAGTGTCTTTTATATATATTCGCACCAAGAATAAAAATCACCGAAAAATTTTAAATAAACAAACCACACAACGAGGCGACAGTTAAACTGAATTATTAGCAGGTTAGACCAGGCAAAGCGTGTGGGTGTTGTACGGCGAATATACTAAAATCCACATTATGTGTGAGCTGGATTCCCACTGAAGGTGTGCCGGGAAAAAATATGGCGAAGGTATTCAATGCACCTTAAACTTTGACTTGCTCTAGCTGTATGTGTATGGGTGTGTAGGTGTATGTGCTTGATTGCAGAAGTTTCCAACCCGTAAGTAAACACTGTTTATAAGCGAACTTATACTAGTTGCAAAGTTTGTCCTTTTAAATAAAAGTAGTAGAATGCGTAACTGAAACCGGAGCCAATGCAAGGAGTTGAGCTATGCAACTATGGTTGTCCAATGGAATTTAGCGGAAGTTTTTAGTGGCAAACAAATATAAAATATGACTACTGTATGAGAAAATTTATTTTCCTTTGGGAAGATCTGATGGAGCATGCTGTGCAAAAATGGCAAAAAAAAAACAAAGGCTACAAATGTTTATAAAGTTTAACTTTTAATACTATTAAATATGTTACATTACCATAGCGCAGTTGGTTAGTAACTACAAATATAAATAATTTATTAAACTAAAGAGAAATATGGCAGTGAATATACTTCAGCTCCTTCGTTGGCCCACAACTGCGTCGTACCACAGCTAAACACAGTTTACCTCTAAGGAGTGAATGATGTCTTTCTTCCAACTACTGAAATGTTCACTACATTTATAATATAAGTTCAAAATATCAGATCAATATCTAAAAATTCAGAATATTTATTTTCTAATTGCTGTCGCAGTTGTCAACCCAACGAGTGCATTTTTAACATGAAAGAAAAGCTCGTCGTTCGCAAGTAGCAGACAAAAAAGTGTAGGTCTCTCCATATATAGAAAAGACTATGACACACACCACAATTGGAGAAGGATTATAAGCGCCTTCGGGTTACTTTCCGGTAACTTCCCGGTCATATAAGAAGATAGGGTTTATTGCAAATTTTAATTTCACAATAATGCTTTTATGCTGTATATTTACTTGTTCACTAAATAGATATTTCACAATTTCAATGAGTATTTAAAGATAAAAGTAATATAATCTTCATGGATATTTAAATATGAAAGTTCCCTCTTCTTTCGCAAACCTCTATGCTTCCCTTTTTAATTTCCATTATAGTAATTTTAACTGAGACCTCGGTAAAAAATATTTCGTGCGCGCTCGATGGAATTAAATTTTAGATTAATTACTTGCTAGCTCGAACACCTGCTATCGTTCGGCTAATATCGTATCATGGAATGGAAAAGAAATTAAAAAGCGGAAGTTTTGCGCTCAGGGAACTCGAAATAGTTTTATGGTGGGTGCTTAAACATTAATTTTGAATATAGACATACAAATTTTAAAAGAGTATTATTTCAATTTGTTTATTTTTTTATTTTTTTTAGAAAATTTTACGAATTCTTCGTAAGTAAAACGGCAAACTTTGACTTCCAGAATGAAAATCGTCTTAAATAACATACCGTAAATAGCTAATGAGTAAAAAACTAAATCATTACCTCAACGCCTCTAGCAACACTGCGTAAAAGTGTAGCTAAATTTGTTAAAGTCTAGGAATATTTTTTAAGTGTATAAAAATTTGGATCCTTGAGAGGAGGTGAAGGTGTGTTTTATGAGCAAGTGAAGGAAGGCCAAATTAAAAATAATGTACACCTGTGTATCGAAAATAATGCTGCTAATATATATACATATGTTATATATTGTTAGCTGCAAAACTCTGTAGAGTGCTCATATACGTATGCATATGTTGCTAGTGGCCGCAAGTTTCAGCAGAAAGTTTTGTCAGCCCAACGGTAACTGTTGCCTCCAACTATGCGGGTTTGCTTTAATATGAAGCACTTCACGCTAAGCCCTTCTATGTGTGCATAGATGTGTGTGTGGCTACTTTTGGGTATTTGTGGCATATGTTAAAATTGTTGTGACATGTTTGCTACGGTTTCACTATGTGTTGTATGCGAAAGTAGCGTCTAAACTGCCACACATGCTCAGCTGAAGTGTAAGCTGCTAGAGTAATTTCCTACTGCTCTGTTGATTGTTGGTTGGGTTAGTGTTGCTGTTGTTTTTCTTGTTGGCATCGCTGCTGTTACAACATGCGCCTGTAATTATGCTTAATGTCCATGCCGGAACATTAAGGCATGTCAGCGGCGAGGACAACTCGTGCTCATGGCTTTCATACGCTAGAAGCTCTATCGCATTAATGTGTGTGTATTTGCAAGCATCCCTCTAGCAAATTTGGCAAGGCATTACCTTTTGGAAGTGAAAAGTTAAGGCAGATCGATTTCCAATTAGCAAAAGCAAACAGAAGCGCTCCCAAGAAAAAAAAATAAAATAAAACAAATAAAACAAAATTCTTTATAAAATTAAATTTGTATACTAAAATATGGTAAGGAAATATTAATATATGAAATAATGATATGCGAAGTTTCCCTGCAACAAAATATAAATATAAAATATGCATTGACGGACTAGCATTCTCTAGCATGCGATAAAAAGAGTAAGATCTGAAATAATCGTTTATTTGGTAGACGTAGTAAGGTAGCAATAATAGAGAGGAAACACAGATGAACAGTTCCCTTACTCGAAATATTATTTGGAAGGGAAATTAGGAAGATTACATTTGCTTTGACAGTGCCGAGTTAATTTTTAGCGATGAGTTAAGGCGTCAAAGACAGAGTGCCAACTTTACCGCCTCAAAGGAATTGCCATTTGCTACTGGGATGCTGGTGGCTGCTTTGTTTATATTGCCTCTGCTTTTTTGGTTTGTTTACATTTTAGTTAGTATGGGGCCAGATTTTGCAAATTAGCCAAAAGAAGTCACTAAATGCAGCTGAATCTCTGCACCGAAGCAAACGTTTGCACATAACAAATTTTCATGCCACTACATATTAGAAACACACTCACTTACATTTAAATTTTGTATTGTATGTATGTAGATCCCATACAACTTTACCCTTTAACTATCACAAATCACCATTTCTCACTATTTACAAACACATAAAAAATTATACTTTTAATATATACACTGTTCTAAAATTCTAAACAAACCACCCTTATGTGCGAGTATGTAGAAGTGTGAAATTATTATCTAATTTAAATTTTCCAGAATTTTCCGCATAGTTTGCAACAATTTGAGTATCTGTTGGTCGCATTATAAACCTGGTGAAAGCACTTGTAGGCAAATACAGAAATATTTCGGATTTAAATATTTATAACTATATAATCAAAAACCCTTGTTTACCATACCACTTCACCCAGATTCACATATACATATATATGTATACCAATAATTATGTTCATATTAATTTAATTTTTAAGTACTTTAGGCGTATTTTTGGGCGTTTATATATATATGCATGCAATTAAAAGTTTTACACTCAGTTATTTATGTAAATGAATGGCTTGAAGAGACTGGTCAAATAGTTTTTAATTGACTGAAGAGATTTCTTTTTGTAGTGCTTAACTTACATACGATAAATTTTAATGAAAGCTAGAAATTAAAATAATTTCAAAATAATTTCTTGATGTGGAAAAGGGATAATTTTATAGCACTGAGGCGTAGACTCCAAACTGAATAAATTATACGAAGGTGGGTTAGTACCGTAAGTGCAAGCAGAAGGGACTTATGCTCAAAAGGTTAAATATTAAATTGAAATAGATGGTAGAAATATTGAGGTTGGGAGAGATATTAGAACATTTGGTGTAGTTAGTATAGCTGGGTTATAAAATTCAATAAGTTCAAACCTGCGGATGGAATCTATGAGAGCAACTAATGAAGCGACTTAACAAATTTCCTTTTTCAAAAAAAAAAAAAAAAAATTATTATAATAATTAAATTAGATCTTAATTTATTAGTTCTCCAAAGCAGTTTTTTAAATTTTTAATTTTTCATTGTTAATTTTTTTAATTTTCACTTTCTGTAATATGGATTATAAAACTGGAAATTGCTTTTTCCAACGACTACTCTTAGATGGCGAGGTGTGACATAATTTTTATCGAAGCAAATCTCCATTGTGTGAATGTATAATTATTTGCAATATACTTCTATTCTGTTAGTACAAAACTCACTTCTTTACATTAAATATTAATAATTAACTATTTAGCTTACGAAATTTTGAATAATAAAATTCTCTAAAGTAGAATTTTTAAAAACCAGAATTTTATGAAAAATGATTTTTAACCAGATTATGTTTGGCCAAATGTTATTTTCAATAAAAATGAATTTTTGCTACCAACTCAGTCGCTTATATTGGGGGAGTTAGCATTCAGTCTACAATTTAAGATAGCTCATGGAATGGCTATTATAATATTTTACTTTTTTCTTTAGATGTGTCTTATTACACGTACTCACCTCTCGTCCATTTATCGTCCATGTTAGATTCGCTGCAGGTTTGGAATGGCGCGATGTACAATTACCACGTACTATATCTCCAACACGATATCGTGATTTTATGCCGGATATAATAGGATCTTTTCCCGGTACTTCTGAAACAATAGTAAAAGAATTAATTATGTTGTATACAAACATATATCAGAAAGAAAAATATTTGATTTCTCGAAATATTTGATTTCTGCAAATCAACAAGTAGGCAACCCAGAGAAAACAGATGGAGTGTGGAGTAGAGTTGAGTTGAGAGTGTAATATTGTCAATACGCACTGTGAAGAACAAGAGAAACTAAGAACTAGGTGCAAAAGTAATTAAGGGGGTATTCTAGTCTAGAATTATGGAAAATTCGATTTTTTGCATATTTTTAAAGTTTAACTATTTAATAATATGTCTGTAAGAGGACTTTTCAAAATTCAAAATATTTTCAGATATACAGATATTTTTCTGACGCGGCATCCATATCGGCTCGGCCTTTATGCGGAACTTTATACGCGTTTTTCTCCAAACTGTCTTTTTCAAAATGATACTCACGATTTCTCAAGTTCTACAGGACCGATTTACTTGAAATTTTTAGAGTCATAGACTTTTTAAAAAATTCGAAAAGTCCAAAAAAAGGTTAAATCATTTTTTTTTTCAAACAGTCGCAACAGTTTCGACATTTAGATTAACAATCTTTTTTTCAGATTGCTAGAAGGGCTGAAATCGTGGGCATGGTCACGTAACAATTTTTCGCGACCCCCAATTCATCTGATGTTAATTCGTAGAATTAAAAAAATTTTTATTTTCAATTTTGTTGTTGTATTTATCATGTCAGTAAATAACTTATAAAAAGATGGATAGTAAAAATGTTGATTGTTTTCATTCCACGGAGCTAAAATTCATCCCTCTAGACTAGAATACCCCCTTGAAAAAGAATACTTAAGGGGAATTAAACTGAATAACTTATTTAAAACAAAATATGTTTGTAAAACTATAACGATTATTACTATATTTCAATATAAATTAAAAGAATTAGAGAACTATATAAAAGAATATTTGAATAAATTGCGATAAGTGTTAGCGAATAATATGACCGTAAAAGTAAATACGTAGGTCTAATAAATAAGCCGAAAATGTCCTTAAAAAAGACACAAATTTAATGTTTTGGAGTAATCTCAATGCAACCGGTTAATTAAGCAGCAATTGTGTCGACAAAGTCATTACCCAATGTGTTAGAAGCAGGTCAAAGGTGAAAGTTTAAGCGCCTAAAAGTATGTGTTGCAGCACTGTTTAAAATAGTTTGCTTCACTTTTGTAATAAGCGAGCAGGTGAGAATGCATTAATGTTTTCCGGGTGTTGAAGCGGCAAAGTGCTGAGTTAAATAATAGAAGAAGAGTCAAATAAAATGAGTAAAATAGAGAATGGGCATGCGGACTAATGGGATGCGGAGAAAGTACCGAAAATAAATAAAAGTTTGAATGCGGAAAAGTTGTGAAACGGAAATGTGCAACGAAATCATTAATAAAATTTGCACTTAGAAGCAACCAGGTAGTGTGGTAAATAGAACCAAAAAAAAAAAAAACACTGAAAAACTCTGGTGATAATCATGTGCTGATATTACATACTAACGAATGCAAGCTGTGTAGGTGTTCAGCAGGTCCTCGCACGCATCTATATATTGCTCCCAGACACTGTCACTCCTATAGTTTTTTAATAAACTTTTCGACAATTTCAGCCTTTTTACTTTAAATAAATTTTTTTCCTCTTACACTTTTCTCTCGATCTCGTTCTCGTTTTCTCTGTTCACTCTTTCTCTTATGATATTTATCATAAGTGAGAGCGGGTAAAGGCAACGCCTTGTAACTTCCATTTGAGTTGCTAGCAACTGGTAGTCTGCGCCATTTATATTTTTAATACTTTTGTTGTTCTGTTTGCTTTTTACCGGTGCCGTAGAAGTATGAACTTTCATTAAAAAAACAATTAAAAGTGAAGTATGAAAGTGGCACTCATAAAGTCAGTCTCTTCAGGTAGGTATGGGACATCGTAAGTTGGCTAGTTAGTTATTTCAGTGGCACCATTGAAGCACATTTGAAAAGTTTAATAGTTAAATGAGTATGCGAATTTATTTTTTTACTTTTAATTACTTTCTGATTTCTGTTTTTTTTATCATGAATTTGTATCCTTGTAATACGTGATGGAGTTAATTTATGGATTATACTACTTGAGATGATTATTTATTTTTGTTTTGAGTTTGGCAATACAATCCTTTTTTTAAGGGCTCAAGATTTACTTTCTGTACAAATGTTTGATGATTAATGGGGTGCCAATATGTAATATTATACATATTTCACAGCACTAATGGTCTAGTTCTAGTTCAACCCATAACAAATTCTCCAAATCTTTATCCTACGATGGTTGTATTATTTTACATCTTACAGAGGAATATAATGAATATACAACCGGGTTTAGTAGAACTTGGTAAAGTAATAGTAGAACGTGTACAGCAATACTCAAATAATTTTGCTTTTTTGCTTAGACAGCGACTGATATTATTTACATATTTTTCCTACTCCACTCAAACAAAGAGAGAATGCTCTTAAAAAAAATTTAAATTCTCTGTTCCCGCACGACGTCTCATGTTTTTAACTTTATAAAATCTGACCGCTGGAAACCAATCTCAAAAATGCATTTCTAAGGGTGTGCAAGAAATTTTATTATTTCACTTCGAACTATATCATCGATATGAGCAGAGTATCTAGTAAAAAAGGGGTGAAGCACATATAATTCCATTATAAATGATTTACATGTAATATATATGTACAGATTAGACAAAGAAGCGAAGCGAATTTGTTTGGTAGTGAACGAGGGCAAGACGAAATATCTCCTGTCATCAAATAAACACGTCACTGTTGACAGTCACAACTTCGAAGTCGTAGATAATTTCGTCTATCTGGGAACCAGCATTAACAACACCAACAATGTCAGCCTTGAAATCCAACGCAGAATCACTCTTGCCAACAGGTGCTACTTTGGACTGAGTAGGCAATTGGAAAGTAAAGTCCTCTCTCGACGAACCAAAACCAAACTCTACAAGTTGCTCATCATTCCCGTTCTGACATATGGTACAGAAGCCTGGATGATTTTTACATCCGATGAGTCGGCTTTAGGAGTTTTCGAGAGAAAAGTTTTGTGGAAGATTTATGGTCCTTTGCGCTTTGGCAACGGCAAATACCGCAGACGATGGAACGATGAGCTGGACGAATTATACGACATTGACATATTTCATCGAATTAAGAAACAGCGGCTACGCTGTCTTGGTCGTGTCGTCCGAGTAAATGAAAGCACTCCAGCTTTGAAAGTTCTCGATGGAGTACCCGCTTGTGGAAGAAGCGTAGGAAGAAGGCCTTCACTCCGTTGGAAGGAGAGCGAACTGGTTTCATATATTATTTCCAACTGCCACTATACAGCGATGAGAAGTAACGAATGGCGCGCTATTGTTGACGAGGCTATAATCGCGTAAGCGGTGCCTACGCCAAAGAAGAATAAGAGGAAGATATACATATGTACAGAGAAGTACAATGAATACTGACGGAATGAACATAGCTTAATCATATCTAATAAGTCTTTGTAATCCTAACCACTTGTATTTATTTCAATGCAGTCGAACTAAGTATTCGCATCTTAAGAGAGGGCACGTCATACTCATACTAAATAACGTGCGTGGAGTTTGACTACTCGGATAATTTTCTACTCGATGAGCAAATCTGTCGAAAATTTAATATTAGTAAATCCATATGGTTGATCTTTGGTCACTATTATAAAAATGAGAGAGGGTTAGTGAGAGATGAGAATATGCACTTATAACATGTACTTCTGAAAACAAGATATGAGAATACGTGTGAGCAGTGACGTCACAATTGTTGTATGAAACGGCGAGCTCTTGAGAAAATCTGTAGGTATAAAAATGCCTAACAAATCTGTTGCAAAATAACATAATTTTTGTATCATTTAAACAAATCATATCATTTCATTTCATATTTAAAAAAAAGTATGTACACACAATTAAACTTGGGAAATCAAATGAACGGTAGCTACGTATGACAGAAAATTGAGGTCGAATAAATTCTTATCTTTGTTATCGAAAAAAAGCCTGTAAAATTCAAAATTCCACGTGTTTGAATAGAGTATAAATATATTACATGTTAAACCTTTGTAAAGAAATTATATGTGCATCACACCTTTCTTACTAGTTCTTTATAATGCCTTTTATAACACATGTAATGAAAAATCAAGAACCTAATAAAGGAAACGATTTTTTTGTTTGTTTAAAATTAGCTTTATTAATCAACGTGTGGCGTTTCACATTTCAATGCTAATTTTGTATAAAGATTTATCTATTACCTCGAAATGGACCTCAGTTACAGCCTAACCTTTTCATAGTCAATAATGCACCATGCACATCTTAAAATTTTGCCAGCCTTTTTCAGCATTGTTACGCTTTGGACGAGGTCCACAAGTTGCTCATGCAATATATTTAAAGCTAGCACATCCTTTTGATATTTTTACGACGTCAGCTAACTCCGCACTTCACTTCTCAATGTAAAATTAAATTACGAAATTGTTTTCAACTTCCATCTTATCGGAATCACAATCCATGAAACTTTTAATTCATGATTGTTTTTAATTAGTATGAATAGCAAGAAAGGAAGTATGAAATTTAATTTTATTGTACATACATACCAAAACATTGTGCCTACCGACCAAACTACCGAAGACAAATGAAACTACCAATTTTAATCCATGAATCATGATCCCTATTTAAAACATCTCGAAGAAATATATCGAACATATCAATCATTGCGGTTGCAACTTATATTTATAAGTAAAGCATTGTTTTGCGTGGCGTTCGGCTGACTACTACTCATTTATGTGCACTGTTATAAACAAACTTTACAAAATTCAAATTTAAAATAATTTCCTATTGCTGTCTCAAACTTTGTATAGATCCTTAATGCAGTATATTGTGATTTAATTACCCGTTCGTTGGTTTTTATTGTTTTATTGATATATTATAATGCTGTAATATATTGTTTATATTGCCACTGCTAATATATATTTTATTGCCTTAAGAGCGCCATTGTTGTGATTGAGTTTAAAGCGAAAATTTTTGTAAACTTTTGAATTAACGAGTTTTCTTTGCCATATATTTTCATGTTGTCGGCGTTTGTAGGAAAATAAAGTTGTATGTTGTGAATATTTTCCAAAAAAAAAAAAAAATATATATATATACATATATATATATATATATATATATATATATATATATATATATATATATATATATATATAATAATAATACATAATATAATAATACAATAATAATAATAATACATATATTCTAACAGGTAATAAAGTTTCAATGCGATGGATTTGTTCAACTGTTTGAAAAAGTATAGTTTAGGAACTATACACATAGGATTAAAATATGATTTATTGTTTCAATAATGAACTCTATCTGAATGAGTTATTCTCTATTATGGGTTATTCCCAGACTTTGTACAAAAAATTAAGAAGTAAATCTGCAGCCGTTATCCTATAAACCTCAATTAGTCTGTTTTCGGGCACCTTTAAGGTTTCACCAAGGAACAACTTTTAAATTTTTCTCAAGGTGAGAAAAGTTATATATGTGTCTTTTTCCACTATTTTTTATATATATGCTGCATTAAGTAATTTCAGTTAGGAATTAAGCCACTGGCTATTCTTTCAGCAACAAAAAAAAAAAAGCATTTTTAAAATTGGATTTGTGGCACTTTCCACTAAATTAATGAATGCTGTGGACGCGAAAGATGTAATAAAATTAATTTGTATGTGTTTATGTATATTCTAGGGTATATTCTAATAAGGGCTAATTCAGCTAGATCTACCCTCATTTTGTGTCCAAATATTGTGGTAGCCATTACATATTCCAATTTTTAAATTCAACAATATTAATAGGAATATTTCTTTATATAAAGTTCTCGCCAACTTAATGCCCAATAGGCCTTTATCTACAAAACTTAGTTAGGCGCCGACATTCCGTAGCGTCACTCTAAAAAAATACTTTTTTTTTATTTCCACCTACATGCTTAACAGACAGTTTTCATTTCCAATTTTTGCACTTTGCTTTGGCCTTCTTCACCACCTTTATCGTGTGTAATAATCTCCTGCTCTTGATATTCTCAGATGTTTCTCAATTTTTGCCTGATGTGCATTCATTTTTATGTTGGAACTTCTTGGCTGCTCATTGTTCTGTTCATTCATAACTGCGTTTTTTTTCTCTCTCCGCTGTTTTGGTTTTTGCGTTCATTTATTTACCATTTTTTGCTCTAATGCCCAGCAGTTTGCCTTCGTATATATGTGTATATATGTAGTTATTTAGATATACGAATGTGCCGACGGCGGCTTGTCTGACGCCGATGACCGCTCCCATTATCCCTACGAAAGTAATCTTCACTTCCTTTCGCTCCTCCTTCCAAGAATCCATCGATGTTGTCAAGTGTCTAAAGTTTATTTTCATGCAATTTCTTTATTTTCGGCTACGTATACAAACATATATACACACCGGTCCTCCTTGCTACTTTCCAACGGCTCTTCAACTTTTTTATCCTAATAAATTTTTAACTTTTTTTTGCAACTTTTTTGGCTTTTACCGTCGCAAATGGTCAATTTGAAACGGATGTTGCCATGACAAAATGATTGAGCGACAGTTGGCGTCGATCGTTCTTGAGTCCATCCATACTCGGTTATGCATACATATTGCAAATGTATGTGTATGAGTAACTACCCTGCACTATTTGTTAGCCAGAATCATACTAGTTTGCATTTTTGCACTGATTAGTCTATCTGCCATCTATTTGCCATGTAAGCAACTGGTATTTATAACAAGGCGATGTGATGCAGTGATTGCTCAATCAACGACATATTTATTTCGCACTTCAACAGAGCTTATTAGGTAATAATATGCAGCCATGGCATACCAAAGATAACAACGACATACGAATGGTGACTTGCTATACAAATAACGAATTGGTATAATTTGACCCTATTTCATACTAGTATCCTATTTCTGTTTAGTTAATCTACCTTTTAACTACAGGGTACATAGCTACATTTATACGCACGTGCCTTGCTTATAGAGGCGTTGACGTTGGCGTTGTTTATTTATAACTTATCGTGAGTACTTTGCTTTCTTGCTCTTTCTCCTTGCAATATGCAATATTTGAGTGTTTTAGTTGCTCAAAACGTTGTCGGAAAATGCATTAGCAAAGTATGCACGTAGTTCATTGGGTGAGCGTATATTTGCGAGCTGTTCAAAAACTGATTTATGTATAAGTATATGTGCATATGAACGCCTAGAGTGTACTTAAATTTCACTAGTTTTTAACTTTCACAGGAAGAGTAGTTACAATTTTAATTAAACAGGTTGGTTAGACGATTTTCATAGGGATAATTTCCTTACCTCTTTTGTATTATTTTCCAGCTTAGAAAATTTAGCTTTTATGGAAGGTGCAAAGATTTCTATCCATAATTTTTTTTTCCTTAATTTTCTTATTTCTACCAGCCTGACCCCGTAATCAATATGAGTTTTATTAGAAACCTGCTTTTTAATCATCACACTGACGTTTTATATTAGTTTCCTCTTCCATAAAAATTAAATATAGTTTCAAAATGCTTCTACTTCATCATCACATGTACTTAGAATTAACCGCATATTTTACAACATATATATAATAGGAATAATACCACGAAAAAGTCAACCGAATGCATATTAGGTTTATAAATTAATTCATGCGGTTTGACAAGAAACGGCGTAATATTTCGAACATACGTTGGACAGCTACTGTCATTGTGCATCTTTTCTAGTATATGCCATCCATTTGAAGCGTAAACAACAATATTTTTTTCAATTGAAATATGGCAATTTTTGTGCCTGATCTATGCCAAAGCCGAATATCCATGGCACCAAAGTAATACCATGTATTTGGTGGAATTCGAAGAGCGCGGTTTAGTATGAGTTTTTAAAATCGGGTGAAACCATTAATGGAGACCGCTACCGACAACATATCATCAAATTAGAGCTACCGATTGCCAAAAAGAGCCCGAAGTTAGCCACTAGTCCTCATGTTAGAATACTGATTAAAAGTATTTGGAAGACAACGGCTGGGAAGTTTTGCCTTACCTGCCTTACAATGTAAGCCTTGCCCTTTCTGACTATCATTTGTTTCGGTTGATTTCAAAGGGCCCCACTGGTATGCAGTTTCCATCAGACCAGGGTAATAAAAATGACTTGATTTATTCTTGTCCGCCAAGCCAAATTCTCAGAGAGATTGGTCTTAGGTTTAGATTTAGATGAGATATGTCTTAGATTCAGTTGGGCAATACTTGGAATCATGCTATTGTACATGTCTTCCTTAAATAAACGCTCAAATTTTGGGAATAAATCGCACGAATATCTTTTTGGCAAAAACTTCTTTAATTAAAGAGTTGATGAAAGTTCAAGAGCAAAGTTTCATTACCTTTACTTTACATACCGCACACTAAGCCAAATATAGTTAACAGTTAACTGGGAACATCGTTAGAGATGTGTTCTATGAGCGGATTTATGGGGAAAAATGATTTTTAAAAATTTTGAGTTGTGACTGTTTTTGATTTAGTGTGTGATATCTTGGGAGGATGGGGCCATTTGTAAAAGTTAACGCAAGTGAGGAAAGTTTCTGACTGCCATTCACCTAGGAGTGGTCAGAAACGATTCTTTTACATATGGTTTAAGCAGCACACTTCCGGTCTTAGACAGTGTCCTCTGAGTAGCCAACAAACATCCGTTTGGATGTGAGCTAAAGTGAAATGGCGATCCACAACGGTTGTTCGCACCATATAAAAACTATACTCCAACGAAAAATCAATAAATGCCTCGGATGAGAGATTCCCCTTGACGACTCCTGCAAACGTTTAAAGTATCACGATTTGAAGGCATTCATCTGGAAAGTCCAGTCCCTTAATTTGGAAGGTGCCGCTGCCCAGCTGGTTGATGTCATCGTTAGGCTAAAGGCTGACATCACCGCCGTCCAAGAAAACCGATGGACGGGGCAAGGACGGAAGAAGGTGGGTCCTTGTGAAATCTACTACAGCGGCCATTTAAAGGAGCGCAAGTTTGGTGTTGGGTTTGTGGTGGGAAAGATACTCTATCACCGAGTTCTGGCATTCACCCCGGTGGATGAACGTCTAGCCGCAATTCGCATCAAAGCGAAGTTATTCAACATATCGTTAATTTGCGCCCACGCCCCACCAGAAGAGAGAGATGATGTGACCAAAGATGCTTTCTATGAGGGACTAGAACGCACTAATGAGCGCTGCCTCCGCCAAGATGTCAAAATTGTGCCAGGCGATTTCAACGCCAGGGTGGGCATAGAAAGTCTTTTTGGCGTAACAATCGGAAATTTCAGCCTTCACGACGAAATATCCCAAACGGGCTGAGATTGATTGACTTCACCGAAATCGATCATGTTGTGATCGACGAGAGACACGTATCCAGTGTTCTAGACGTGCGTACGTTCAAAGGGCAAATATCGACTCGGATCATTATCTTTTAGAAGCAACAATACGCACCCACCTCTGTGCGGTAAAGACCGCCCGTCAACAAACACAATTAAGGTTTGACGTCGTTGATGCCGAGAGCTGAAAAGGGCAGAGAGACGCCTTTGCAGACGAAAAAAGAAAGAGGCCGAAATGCATGAGTATGAAGAGCTTGAGAAGCTGGCCGACAAGGGTAACGCTCGAAAATTCTATGAGAAGATGCGGCGAAGATGCGAAGGTTTCAAGAACGGGGCAAAATCATGTAGGGACCATGGAGGTAATCTGGTGACAGATGTCCAGAGCATACTTAGTGTATGGAGGGAACACTTCTTCAACCTGCTCAAGGGCAGTGAAAGTGAAAACCCTGGAGATTTCGAACCCGAAACCCCAATCGATGACGATGGTAAAGAAGGGCCATGAAGAAGTTCGAATCGTGAATGTCCGCTTAAAAAATAACAAAGCGGCGGGAGCCGATGGCTTACCGGCAGAACATGCATCAACTTTTTTGTAGAATATGGTCGGACGAAAGCACGCCTGATGAATGGAACCTAAGTATGCTCTCCCAATCCAAAAAAGGGAGACCCAACGGTCTGCGCCAATTATTGTGAGATAAGTCTCCTTATAATCGCATTTAATATCCCATCTAGCTTATTGTGTGAAAGACTAAAGCCCACCGTCAGCAAACTGATCGGATCTTATCAGTGTGGTTTTAGACCTGGCAAATCCACGCTTGACCAGATATTCACCATGCGCCAAATCCTGGAAAAGACCCGAGAGAAAAGAATCGATACACACCACCTTTTTATCGATTTTAAAGCTGCCTTCGACAGAACGATAAGAAACTGCCTCTACGCCGCTATGTCTATATTTGATATACACCCTGTACTCTGGATAATACCACAAGCGCAGTGAGAATTGAGCTAAATATACCAGGTACAATCTTTTACGAGAGTGTACAATTGTTGGCGTATGCCGATGAAATTGGTATAATTGGTCATAACAACCGCACTGTAAGTTCTGCGTTCTCCAGGCTAGACAGAGAAACGAAGCGAATGAGTCTGGTAGTGAACGAGGGAAAGACGAAATATCTCCTGTCATCAAATAAACAACCGTCGCATTCGTGACTTGGCTCCCACGTCACTGTTGATAGTCATAACTGCGAAGTCGTAGATAATATCGTCTATCTAGGAACCTGCATTAACAACACCAACAAAGTCAGCCCTGAAATCCAACGCAGAATCAGGTGCTACTTTGGAGTGAGTAGACAATTAAAAAGTAAAGTCCTCTCTCGACGAACCAAAACCACTGAAACTCTGAAAGTCGCTCATCATTCCCGACCTGAAATAGAGTGCAGAAGCCTGGACGATGTCGACATCCGATGAGTCGGCTTTATGCGTTTTCGAGAGAAAAGTTTTGCGGAAGATTTATAGTCCTTTGCGCGTTGGCAACGGCGAATATCGCAGACGATGGAACGATGAGCTGGACGAATTATACGACATTGACATATTTCATCGAATTAAGAAACAGCGGCTACGCTGTCTTGGTCGTGTCGTCCGAATGGATGAAAGTGCTCTAGCTTCCACTCCGTTGGAAGGATCGGGTGGAGCGCGACCTGGTATCACTTGGTATTTACAACTGGCGCCAAACAGCTAAGAGAAGAAACGAGTAGTGAGTGCGCTATTGTTGATGCGGCTACAATCGCGTAAGCGGTGCCTACGCCAAAGAAGAAGAAGAGTGTGATATCTTGAATAGAAACAAAGGACAGTGGATTGTACAGATATTGCAGTTTTACAAGAGCTCGTGTTATTAACTGTGGAGCTTTTACTCCTGATAAATAAACATAAATCCAAATATTGTGCCATTAACTATGTAATAGTAGTAATATTTTGAAATCATAGAGATTTGATTAAACATTTATAATAATCATCATTTCCCGTATTTCATTTCATTATTAATTAAAAAGCTAATATTACAATATAAAAATTGTAATTAAGCTAAATTGTTACAGCAACAACATATCTTAGGCTGGGTAAAATAAAAATAAAAAATTATAAAATCTTAAAACAAACAAATATCTTTTTTAAAATATTTCACTTGTTTATGAAATATGCAAGTAATTTGTACAAATTTAAATTTTACTTAATACTAAATATACAAAATTACATATATATAATTAAAACGAAAAATTCATATGTAATAGTAAAGTTGTTTTTTCCGTCCTTTGCTTTATTATTATTGAAAAAAAATTGCGTATTTAAAAATACTTATTGACACTTACCAACTACTTCCAATTCACCGGCTGAGATTTCTGTGTGAAATGAAGGCGCGTCGGCTGACACTTCACAACTGTATTTGCCAGTGGTGGAGAGCGAAACCGAGTCCAGAACCAATTGGCTTTCATTCGATGCAGAACGCTGAAATGAGAGAACACAAATGAAAAAGAAAATTAATATATGAAATGACTATTGAAAGAAGGAAGTACCGTAGTAATGTGAGTATATACTTTTCGTTAAATTAAGAAAACAGAGAAAATATTGGAAAATTAATTAATCTTATGAAAGGAGAAGCTGAAATCAGTAAAAATTACTTATACTTTTTACTTACTTATACCAATTAAAAAGTGAATAAATTGGGGAAAGGGATAAATTCAAGAATGAAACTGAAAAACTACGGCCGACAATATTGTATAATAAAAATATTATAAAGGAGTGAAAAGAATTGTAAGCAAACAAATGAAGTAATTATGAATGGCATACGCACCATACCCAGGGAATTAAGTGTGAATAAAATGCAAATCGGTTTCCCTTTCGAACATTTTAATTGAGAAATTGTAGCACTTGGAAGGACAGCAACGTAAATATTGGTTAATTTTAGTCATTTTCTTCCACTAATGTAAACGTCATAAATAAGGAAAAGGTTGCACTTTTCATAAAAAAAAATATAATTTAAGACATAGTTATTAAATTTTATTATAAATTTGACACACCATCAACAAATTTTTTTATCACGATGGACCCAAAAATGGATACCCAAAAATGTCTTTGGTTTATTTCTTATGCAAGATTTTTAGGAACATTTAATGTTGTTAGGAATATTTAATGTTGTTTGATGAACTACTGAATTAAATGGAAGTTAGAGAAACTTTGAATCTTTTGTTTCGCTTATTTTCGGAAAGTAATCCCAGCCACTGCAATTTTATCTATAAGTATGTGGATATGTCTTAAAACGTTTTCAGCATTACATTAACCTTTTCTTTTTTAGTGTTTTGTTATTTGTTCTTAAGCAGTGGGGTACTGTTTTAATCTAATAATTAAGAGGATGCATTTTGTGAGATTCAAACGTATTTTGAATAAGATATTTATCAATATATTAATTTAACTTAATTGGAGAATCAGCCTTACTACGAATGTTCGTAGCAAGAGTAATCACACCTTAGCCATTGAGTAGGTTTTTTACGCTCCGTGGGGTTTCTAACTATGTAAGCGCGAGTAGTCCGTTGCTAACTTAATTTGCATAAGCCTGGAACTAGAAGCATCGTGAAAGATATATCGCCTCAATCGCCTAGTGCTAGTGCTATATTCCTCTAACATACGAGTAACTTTTTTGTCTGTCTATAACCAAGCTCCACCACAGTAACTTAGCCTTTGAAGTTTCTCCCGGGACCTTGAGTACTCCTGAAAGGTTCACAGATAACCCGCCAACGTAAACTAGTCCACCTTTTTATTGTCTGTGTGTCACTTTCATGAATGCTCACAATCATTTCTTGAATAACAGAGATGTAACTACCCATTATTAGCGCGGTAACAAAAAGACATACCGCTCTGACTACTTCGCATTTAGACGTATAAGTAGAGATATAAATATCTTTACTTTTATCGTTCAACTTGTCTCCTACTCATTATTTCATGCTAGGGAATTTGGAGGTACTGACGATGTTGAAACAACTGGATCTGACCGGGATTTCAACCCAGTTAATCAATTTGTTGCATACTGCTACACATTCGGCTACAGGAACCGCAGAGATATTATACAGTGAAAATATGCATACAACATTGTATGTGTCCTAAACTTTTAGCGACTAGCCGAGAGGACTGCCATACCAAGTGCACGGAAGCGAGCAAACAGTGTATGTGGTGTGCGTCTCCTAAGTGCCTGCTCATACATAATTAGGCACATATATATATGTATGTGGTTACATGAAATCAATTATTGATAAGAAAATGATAATTGATAAGAAAATGACATTTACAAAGTTTGAGGCCAATCTTTAAATGTTAACATATGCCTCTATTTAGATCTGAGTTTAGAAAATAAAGATTTTTCTTAAAAAAAAAAAAAACATTATATTTCGTCCTTAAAATCGAAATCATTTGCTCCAAGAAACTGATTTGTATATTATTCGATAGAAAATTTTATTGGTATTTTTTTTCTTTTTTTTTTAGCAGCACTTATTATTTAGCAGATCAGTTCCTATTGGATATCTTTAATTTTGAATATTAATGCAAAATATTTTTTTTTTCGTTTTTGCTAACTCATACAAAAAGTTTCAAAAAAATTTTGTTTACATTGTTAGAATATACAAGCGGTGTTCAAAAAATTATATTTACTATTCCTTTCATGTACTTGAAATGGTATATCAACTTTGGTCCGAAGTATGTAAGTACCAGAAAGAGAAGAGATAGACCCACCAAAATTTGTACCGATTGTATCAGAATCACGAACTGAGTTGATTTAGCCATGTCCGTCTCTCCGTCTGTGTGAATACAAAATAGTCCCTAAATTTTTGAGATAATTCAACCAAACTTGGTAAGAAGATGCACATATATGTTTAAATAACCATTTGTGGGAGACGGGAACGATCATCGAAAATTGGAATACTATATCATATTGCCCCCATATAATCGATTTGTTCAGATATGAGGCTCCGGGTCAAAAATCCTTCAAAACGCATCTAGGAGCGCGAGATTTGGAATCCTATTGACGTATATTGAAGTTGATATTAACAATAATAACTTTAAAAATCGAAATTTGAAATTTGCAATAAATTTGATATGATCATGAAATGTGCAAAGACTTCCGCATGACCGAAGACAGCCGTTATTTCTTGTTTTTTTTTTTTGTATCAAAATTCTATTTATTTATTGAATCTGCTTCCAATACGGACCCATCAAAATAAGTAATAAAATCGTATAACTAAACTGAACATAATAACATTAACAGAAATAGGATGCTGGCTCAATGTTGCTATTTAGAAGTATGGTTTTTCTTTTCTCTTAAGGCGGGTCTGACTTGTTGCGGAGGCTAAGGTGTAGGCCAAATGGTTCGGATGGTTACGCAGTTTTATTATGTTTTTTCTTGTGTGTATGTTTAGGTCTTTGTGTATGTTTTCAGTTAACAGATTTTTTTAATTTCGAGAGCTTGTAGAAGCTTTTGCTATCCATCTGGCGTGGTGAAAAACTCCAGGTAAACATAATGTACGAATTTCTTGTAATAGTCGTAAGGTTGGCGATTATTTAATTCTGCAGTAAGAAAATTTAAAGTTTGGACTAGAAAACTTATTTTATTTAATCTGCTCCTCTTTGTGTAGCTTAGTCTATGCATTTTGGAATTAGAAATATCTGATAAAGGTGCAGTGGATACGTCCATTTTCCAATTGAAAAATTGTTTCAGAAGCATTTCCCAAATATGGTTATGACATGCCAAATATAAAGATTTTTCGCATGTAATTGATCCAGCACAGTGCATGTACACGACCAGTATTTGCTATCACAACTTCAAAACACAATACCTGGATCCTTTTAGCTGCTCTCCACTGCTCAACTTTTCATATTGATTTAGTAATTCGCGTACTGTTTTCAAGGAATAAACCCCTATCAACTGCTGCAGCTGCTATATTCTCTAGCAGAAATATTACAACTCTTGGTGAAGAAAGTTACTAATCTGTGCGTTGACTCATCTTCTTCTGATGTATTAATAATGATTGGTGTGGATTTTAATTCTAGATATTCTTTATTTTCGAAACTAAAATATATGTATATATGTGAAAATTTTGAAAAACTAGCAATAAACTAAAAACAAAAAGGCACGGATTTTATCTTTCGAAGCAAGCATTCCGGCGTGATCTGATGAATTCTAAGTACTGCCAAAATATCAGATTTAACGAAAATAATCTCAAGATTAAAAATGATATCAACAAAATATTCTATCGAATAATATACAAAAAAAGTTCTTGGAACAAATGTGTACACTCTATCGAATTGGCCTTATAATTTGTAAACGTCACTTCCTAATCTATTGGCATATTTTGGTGGCACGGGGTACTCCGAAAGATAGAACAAAAAAAAAAAAAATCACCAAATACCTTGTTACCACCCTAGTGTGCATGTGTAATGTTCTGGCTCTTTGGCAAATTTGCGAAGATTGCAAAAATGAGTTATGCTTGCGCGTTTGGCTGCCCTTCATGGAATTTACTCATATCTCCCATAGGTTGCTGTGTGTGCAGAAACTAAATGCATGCTAACAAGGATATTAATAAAACTACATCTACCTTTATATATGTGTGCATGCCGGTTTGTTTTCGTACATATAAAGGCAAGTCTACTTGAATGCTTAATACATATATACGGACACTACTTGCTGTAGAAAAACTTGTTTGCTTGCGGTTTTATGCACAAAAAGAGCTTTCACGGTTATACGTATGTATGTATGTTCTTGAATGTTCAGTCAAGTACTTTCATTCAAAGCATAATAATTTCACTATAGTCTTACTCACAAGTGTAGACGACATAGGAGTTCAAGCGATAACATACGACTGCACTATAATGCCGGCTGCAGACAATTTTTTTACATACACTTCTATGTACATATATACGAGTATACAGTATGTAAGTTTACTGCTGGTTTGCAAATGGCTTTAGGCAATTATTCTACCGTTTTTTCTGGTCCACTTTCATTTTGTATGCCTCTCCTACTTACATATATACACTATTGTAGCGGGAATCCATGCGCCTCTTTGTGTGTTTGTGAAATGCAATCAGTTAATAACAGCGATTAGAGATGACTTTGTGGTTTTATGTCTCCGCTTACATAACTGCCCACAAGGGTGCTGAAGTGCTGAGTTGGCATCATTGGTTTGATAAAACATAAAACATGGCCATAAAAGGCATTCGGTTTTGAATTTGTGCCCACCAGGGATTTTTTAAACAAATAAGTGCTAACTTCCTTATGTACATATGTATATATGTTGTTGTCTACACCACATTATTAGAGGCGGGTGAAAGCGAAAGGTGTATTATTTAATCTCTTCATTAAAAGGTCAAGGCTTGGAACTCAGAATTAAAATTTACTTACGAAACTTGTGTAAAAATTAAGTTAATAAGCTTGCAGTTTGTAAGTGAAAATATTTTTTCTTTTTATTTGTACAATGTCTTTTGTAAGGCAGTGATGCTAGAATATTGATTACGATTCTGCAAAAGAGGAGTTTTTTTAAACGAAATGATTTTCGTAATAGAAAACTCAGAATTGTGGACTTTATTGTTAAAAAAATTAGAAAAGTTGACGAAACCGTTAAAGTCTTGTTGCGATGCGTTCAGAATATTCTTAAACTCTATTTACAGTTCGGTTTGGCTTATATTTAAGATTTAATAATTTAACTAAAACAATTACTCTTGGAAGAATTCGCCAAAATAAATTATACTCAATATAAAGCTAAGAGACAAAAGTAAAGATCTATGTTAAATAACATAAAAATACAAATTCAAAGGCAAGAGTGGACACACGGTATGCTTTTTAATTTTAATTGATTAAATGAAATATTACAGTGTATCAGTCTGAAAACAGTTAAGATTGTTTAACGGAAAAATGTTTTGCAGAAAGTTGCCACCTGGGAATAAAAAACTTTGAATGTAAGTGAAATATTACAATACTCGGAAAATAAAGCATTTTTGCTTTTTTAAGTTGCTATAATTTTAAACAAATTTGAAGATATTTTGAGAAATTGAGAGAAATTTTGTGTATTGTATGATTCAAAAAAGAAGGCATAAATTGATATTTTGACTTTTGCTTAATTTCATTGAATATAAAAATAAATTTAAACTTTTTTTAATAGAAAAATAATAACATAGTAAACAAAAAAAAAAAAAAGAAAAATTAATCGTATTCACAAAAAATTCAATTACATTGCAGATTATTTCTTGAAATCAATAGAAAAAAAAATGTTTTCAGATGGGCTAGCACTTTTTATGGAAAAATTTAGTTGAAGTATTTTGAAACTCGCAATATCTTTAACCTTATTCTTTCTCAAATATGTCTTAAGTAATTCGTATTCATTTCAGATAGCTACAAAAGAAAATTTGTTATTTTTCATGAAAGCAGATTTGATTCTTACTATTTAAGATAGAGTAAGCTTACATACTTTTTAATCATATTCGTAATTTCAGTTCAATCAGTTTGTTTACACACAATACGTTCTAAAGAATCTTGTATGCGATGTTAAGAAATACATCCCACGATAATTGAACCTGATGCATGAACTTTGTCATGTTTCTTACATGTGTTTGCTTCGGCATTACTCATGTCGGTCAGCTTCTAAAATTTTTCACAGTTCCCCTATATCACCATTCTGATGAGTACTCTTAGAGAGCAGATGTGCAAGCCGAGTAGAAAACCTGCTGACTCTCTGCTTTGTTTGTAGCTTTTCGACGTTAAACCTTCCTTGCGTTTTCGGAACGTACGGACGTCTAAAACATTTGGAACATGTCTTCCGTCTATCATGTTTTGATTTTTTTTTTCATGTTTTTCTATGTGGGGACTACCATATAGCTTGATGTATTTTCTTGTGCCGGAATCGGTACTAGAGACAACCATGTTTCTAGCCCCGCCAAAGTCGATCAGGCTCAGTCGGTTTTTAGTTGTTTCGTCGAGAATGCTGAATTTTTCGACTTTCAGCCTGACTTTAAAATCGCCTATCACAATTTTGACACCGTGGTACGGTTGGCCCTCATAAGTGTGTTCTAGGTGCTTAAAGAAAGCATTTTTGGTCATATCATCCTTCTCATCCGTCGAGAAGGCTATATGTTCAAGATCTTCGCTTTGATGCGGATTATGGCTAGACGTTCATCCACCGGGTGAATGCCAGTACTCACAAGTCCAACACCAAATTTGCGTTACCTTATATGGTGACTGTAGTAGATTTCGCATACCTTCTTCTATCCCAGTCCCGACCATCGCTCTTAAGGGGTGGTTTAGTGGTATGAAGAAGTAAAGGGGGTTTCTCATCTGAAATATTTATCGACACACATCCGCACGAAATACCCTTTAGCTCGCCTCTAAACGGCTGTTTGTTGGCTACCCAGAGGATACTTGGTCTAAGATCAGAAGTCGTGAGCTTGAACCTTATGTAAAATAATTGTTTCTGCCTACTCTTAGTTGAATGGCAGCCAAAAACTTGCCTTACTTGCGTGAATTCCTACACATGGCTTCACCCTTAGAGCTTACATTTTATATCTACAACGTGTGCTCCAAAAATAAAGAGATATTTCAAATTTCGCTGACTTGGAGAGTCAGATTGTCAAAAATATTTGTGTAATATTTTTAAGCAAATAATCTCAGTTAGTTTCATTGTTGAGTTTGTCTTAAATTTTTGTTGAATTCTTGACAGTTATTAGCCTATATATTTGCTGGCAAACATTCAACATCTTTTTATATAGGGTTTTCCAATAAGAGTGATATGATTTAAAAAAATAAAACACTAATTGTAAAGGAACTTCAAATGTTTTTTTATTTAATGTGCAGAACAATCGATACAATTATGTTCTGAAACGTCGTAAATTTGTTGTTTTTTCCTTGGAACAACTTGAAAACGATAACAATTTTTTTAAGAAAATCATGTCCGATGGGGCTCACATTCATCTGAGTGGGCGGTACATAAACAAAACTGTCGATTCTGGTGCGAAGAAAATCCACACGCTATTCATGAACAACCATTACATTTATCTAAATTGATAGTTTGGTGTGGTTTTTGGTCTGATGGAATCATCGGTCCATACTTCTTTCGAAGTACTGTCAATGGAGAGCCAACTTTTATGGCCACAATTGTAAGAAATTGATCTTAACAACACCTGGTTCCAACAAGACGGGGCTATGTGTCACACAGCACGTACAACAACCGAATTATTGCGAGAAAGGTTTGGAGATTCGATTATTTCAAGAAATTGTGACAATGAATGGCCTCCAAGAAGTTGTGATTTAACAGTATTAGACTACTTCTTGTGGGTTATTTGAAGTCATTGGCCTTTAGCAATAAACCAAACTCTTTTAAAGCTTTAAAAGTCGATATTGAACATGCTATACATGACATACGACCTGATTTGAATTCGTTCCTGCAAAAGAAGTCGTGGAGGCCATTGGAATGATGTTATATTCAGAACTTAATTGTATCGATAATACTTCACATTAAATAAAAAAACTTTTGAATTTCCTTAACAAATAGTGTGGTTTTTTTTTTAAATAAATCATACCACTCTTATTGGAAAACTCTATACTTGTATATCCCACGTGTACATCTGTATATATTTAACCTAAAAACTGCACTTAATTTCTGTGTCTTCTATTCGGCAACAACAATCACAAAACATTACTCATTCAGAATTCATCTCATCTCAGCCATAAGGTACAGTACTTGAAAACGTTTGAAAGTGCCAATTTGATTTCCATTCAAGAGTACAAATGCAAATCATATATCTCAACAACAACAATAAACTGTTTTAGTTCTATAATTGAGTGAACGTTTCCTGCGTTGTTTCTTTTAGTTGTCTAAAAAGTTATCTTAAAAATATGCTGGTCCATATAGTTTTTGAGCTTTCAACTACTGTTAGCTAGCTCATTTGAATACATTGTAGGTGAGAGGACCGTTCGCCGAGCGGGGAACATTAACAAAGGACAGTTGCTTAAAATTTTCATGAATTTAAAATCTTCATTATAACGGGAACGCTTACGCAGCTGCATAAGATAAAAATATATATAAGTAAAAAGTCGGGACCGCATCATGAAAATCATGCGGAAGTTAAATAAGATAGCTAAAAGCTGTTGTAAAACCAGTTGGAGCTAAAATATGAAAAGTTCATTTTACTAATACCACAACATTTACCAAAATCTGTGGAAATTCTATGTTTTCAGCAGATTTACGCTTTAAGTTATAAACTATACGATAAGTATAAAAAATGTAGTGTTGTTACATATAACTATGTGTAGATGCGTACATTATTATTCCTGCAACCTTGTGGCAAAAACATATTATTTTAGATCAGCTTGTTAGCCACTTATAAACTTTTCATGTGTTTAACAAATATAAAACGAAAACTTGCAAATTTGCTTAATATTTAACACATAAATAAGAATACTAAAATGTGTCAAAAAAAGGAAAAACACCATACAACTTTATTTGGAATTTTTATAATTTTCTATTTTGAGTTATCACTTGAAATACTTCAAAATTTATAATAGCTGTGACGAAATGAGGCCCTTTTAATTAAAATTAATTTTTTTATTTTTACTTATTTACAAGACAATAAGTCATAGTATATACAAATTACTAAGATAATTTTAGTCAGTCTAAAATAATTTTAAGGATAAGTTCGCAAGGAAGTAAGAAGCGATTTAGGCGGACTGTGTTGTCCACAAAAAATGGGAGTAAGGGTCATAAAAATGCAGCCAGGAAAATTAACAAAAACGTGCTTATGAATACTTCACACAGCACTCCCACTCATAGGCGTTAGATTAAATTGTTCCAGTGTATAAGATAAATATCAGAAACTAGTCATATAAATATATTGGCTGAAAAGTCCAGGGTCAAACACATATGGCGCTGTTATAATTTCGTGATATTTTACTTAAAAGCGTGGTGAGTTACTATGCTAAGAGTGACACTACTTTCGATATTTTCAAAACAGTGGTTTCCAAACAAGTTCAAACTGTAGACTGCTTCTTAAAAATTACCTCAAGCAGAACACTAACAATCAAAGTACCGTTTTTCTTTCCTTTTGTCGTTGTCGTTTTGTCGTTGCAATTTTTAGTATGAAATGTTTTGAAGCAAGGACACGTGATATTGTTCTAAGAAAAAAGTTTCATTACACAGCTGAGCGTCATGCTTCAACTAGCCAAACGCATAAAGATCCAGCTGTTACAACTACTATATAATATAGCTTGACGATGCCTTTACT
Organism: Neoceratitis asiatica; assembly: GCA_030068015.2. Classification (NCBI taxonomy): domain Eukaryota; kingdom Metazoa; phylum Arthropoda; class Insecta; order Diptera; family Tephritidae; genus Neoceratitis; species Neoceratitis asiatica. The sequence continues at coordinate 78,360,631 of CM061524.1, forward strand.
AAAATTTGTACCGTTCAAACAGCGGCGATTTATTTTTTTCGGTAAAATTAACTTAGCTGATTGCTCGTTGTTATACAAGGTTGTATTGACTTATTGTTTTGACTTTTATAAATAAATTTTAGATAAATTAAGAACATGCGAAAATTATGATAACATATTCCTCTTTCAGTCGAGTGGGACGTTTGATGGGTATGTAAAATAGCTAATTCGACTATCAAGGTTTATCGTTGCAAGTTTCTTAACAAATGTCGGAGAATTTAATTCCGTGTTTCATATTTCTATTGCTTTATATTATATTTTATGCTTCATTAAAAATAATAATAATAATAATAATAGCCTACATAAATCAGTTGACCTTTTTTTTTAAATATAAAAATATCTAATGCGCAATAAGTTATTTGCAATTTGATTCAAATTGCGATTTACTGCGTTTTGCTAGTTGTTTTTAAATTTTTAGGTAGTCTCTGCATCAAAAATGATATTTGTTTTAAATATATCGAATTAAAAAAAAAAAATATTGTCATTCTCAAAAATTTAGCTGTGAAAATTTATTGAATAAAGGAATGTATGAAATGGAGGAATTTATAATCCAAACAATAAAATTTTTTTTTTCTTAAAATCAGTTCAGAAGTCAGGGAAGTCTCGCAGAAAGATAAATATCTTTATAGGCCAAAACCATGAGTGGTTAAACTCTGAATTAAGTTTTGTGGTAGAGCACGTTTCAAAAAAGTGACGTTTACCGTTGTTAGATGTGCATGTTTGCCATTCAATGCAAAAATAGAATCGGTGCAGCAGCAACATCTGCTCGTAAACAAGCTGAAGCCGATTTGGCTGCAGTTCTTAAAGAGAGTATGGATTTGGATATGGAAAAATTTGTAGAGAATATTCCCAAATTTTATTAGCTTTTTCTTCGGATAAGGCTTTATTTATTAAAAACAATTTTTCTATAGAAGTATAATACTATACGTAACGAATATAAATTAAGGAACTGCGACGTACATAAGTATTTTTACACTACAGAAAAATTAACAAATATTTCATAATAAAAAAAGTGAATAACCTCAACATATTATACTTGCATTATCGGTTTCAAGAGTGTTAATTTTAATTTTTGGTCGTTAATACGTTCAACAGAAAAAACAATAATGTTGGTTTACTGATTTCAAACATGTTCATAGAGATACCTGTGATGCAGAACGTTGTTGAGAAATGACAAATGAAAACAACAAAAAAATCCACAAAATAATTTAGAAAGATCAAAAAGTGAACTTGCTTCAGTTACTTGTCATCGTAAGAATATCAAAAGAACGTGTTGGCTTTACAGATCATGCGCAATAAACTAAGTCATAGCTCTGTTAAAAATGGGTGCCGCGTTTGATCACTGCTGACCAACAACAAGACAGTTGATGATACTACTTGTAGCCATACGGAAATGTAATATACTTATGTAACAATGGGTGAAACGTGGATACATGAAATTTGTAAAAGCGCCCGAAAGCACAATAATCGTTTAAAGGTTGTGGCTTAGGTATTTTGAGATGTGCGGGGTGTAGATTAGCTCATATTGCAAAGAAGCGACCACATATGGCAAAAAAATATTCGCTCATTGGCTCCCACAGACTACGGGCTGTTCACACACTAAAAAAAAGACTTACCGTCAAAAAAAATTCGCTCGAATAAAGAGGTTATTACTGAATCTGGTAAAAGTTCAAATATGCTGTTATGCTACAAAAGTAGTATTGAATTCATAGAACGGCGAAGGAATGATTGAATGGCTTTTTGTACATAAAGAAACATTTCCAAAATGGAAATCTGGACTTCCCGATCATGCATAGCAGATCCTTCCGCCTGTCTCTAACCGAAGTATGTTAATGGTATCGGGCTAAATTTGTATTTCTTAATAAGAAATCGTTAATTGAAAACAAGGTTTTTCCTAATCATAAGTAATTGAGCGGAAACCGTCTGACTGGAGTCTACACCTTGTCGGCTGCCTAACCAGTATTCGCCTTTCTGATAAAATAAGGTAAAGAGGGATCGGAAAAAATAATCGAAAATTAAAAGAAAATCGAAGAATAATATAATGTGTGTAGGCATGGTCTGGATAAAAATTATTTAATCTGTGATGAGAAACCATTGCAGAAACGATAAAAGAGAGAGATATGAAATTTGCAGTAGCGAAATATCTTTTTGGTTTAAAAATTTTGCGTCTTAAGTCGATTACTTATACTTATAATCACATTTTCTCCTATTAAATGAAATTATAAATACGAGTATGGTTTCTATTTCTATTTCTGATTTTTACTGAAAGATTTCCCAAATTTGTCTTTCGTAAAAACCATCCTTTGACTATTATGAACAAAAGCTGAATAGTCTAAGCTGTCTTCAATTACAGATCATAATTAATACTATTTCAATGCATGAGTAAAAAATAATATAACTTTTTCATCAAAGTTATTAACAATATAGCTTAATTTTTTTTTTTGGTAATTAAAAGAAAATAAATTTAACACAATTTTGTGAGACAAAGTATTATGTGTACTACTCAGTACCCCAATAACAAAATATGTGTTTTAAAAAGTGCAATAAAAATAGAAGTTGATAAAATCACAAAATGATATATATTTTAGGCTACATGTTGATTCTTTTTGAATATTTATTTGGCCTATACAACGAAAAAACTCATAAACAAATCGGTATATTTCTATTTTCCTCAAGGAAGGTAAAAAAAAAAGATTTATTGCATATCTAATAAAATTCTATAAAAAAATCAATATATTTTCCATGATAAATCAATACAATTCAATGATTTTAGCAGGTAGTCGAAAAGTTGTATATGGTCAAAACTTACACAGCTGTTACTAGATAACATATAAATTGTTGTATAAATATAAGTACATAAGAGGATGTTATTAAACAATACGGATACTATAATTAATTGTTCACGATTTTCGTTCTGTAAATTTTGTGTTTGTATACATAGGTACATATGCATTTATCGATTGCCTGTCATTGTGAGCGTCACATTTCCTACATTCAAATCCTAGGAGATCTATTTTGTAAATTAATTATTGTTTAATATATTTTTATATATAAGTAATAACTAACATCTTTCGATTAATATTGATATTGTTGTAGTATCTTTCGTAACATAAATCAGTTTTCTAATAAAAGCTATTCCAACGTCACTTAATTTCGTATCTTATTCTCCATTAGCATATGCACCAATTACGTGACTAAAGCTCTACGCCGCCAATCGGAAACATCAGAAGGATTTGTTTCTCGACCCGATTCTTCCACGGATTAGCCTCCTCTTCCATCAGAGGGTACTGCATCGAGAGCTGAAGAGCTTTCATTCAACCCCCACAATGTAGCCACTATCTGCATCAAATAGCAGGAGGAGAATGATGAGGGACTTATAGAGTTTGGCCTCTGTTTGCCTTACTTTTCAATTGCCTACTCACTCGCAGGATTTCAAGGCTTACATTGGTAGTGTGGTCGGTACTAGTTCCAAGACAGACGAAATTGTCTACAACTTTAAAATTATGACTGTCAATAGTGAAGCGTTAACTCTTTATTTGATGTCAAGGTATAGTTCGTCTTCTTCTCGTTCACCTTCAGACCAATTTGGTTCGCTTATTTGTCCCATCTAGAGAAAAAAAGTCTAGTATCATGGTTTTTAAGCCAAATGATATCAATACATATACAGCAAACAAACGGTATACAGCAACAATTGCACACCCACGAATAGATTGTATCTTATCTGTTAAGCTATGCAGCTCGTATTATTTTCTCTGACATTAAGTTGAAGATAGAAAGGTACTCTGTTTGAAATGTTATTTAGCACCGAAATTCTCGAAAAGGTCCTTCAATATGGACCGCGCTTCTGGTATTGTTCGGACATAACAGCATAAATGCAGCTACTTTTCGTGTCATTTCGAGTCCAAGTTCGATTAACATTAAATTTTATAAATGCGGTCGTTCCTAGACAGGAAATGTCAAGCCCTATGAGTATATTTCTGTCATGAAGTAAAAGCTCCTCATAAAAATTCATCGGTTTTTTGGAGGCTCTTTACAATAAGCTGTATGTCCATCCATTTGTTGAAAAACTGATGTTTTTGGCATACATATTTTTTTTAAAGAAAATCATCTTCTCCGATGAGGCTCACTTTCATCTGAGTGGTGCGATAAATAAACAAAATTGTCGATTCTGGTGCGAAGAAAATCCACATATTATTCATGAACAACCATTACATTAACCTATATTGATAGTTTGGTGTGGTTTTTGATCTAGTGGAATCATCGGTCCGTACTTCTTTCGAAATGAAGCTGGTAGCACCAATACTGTCAATGGAAAAAAACGATATAGATCGATGATAACCAACTTTTTATAGCCAAAATTAGAAGAAATTGATCTTAACAACATCTGGTTCCAACAAGACGGGACTACGTGTCACACAGCACGTGCAACAACCAAATTATTGCGAGAAAGGTTTGGAGATTCGATTATTTTAAGAAATTGTGACATTGAATGGCCTTCAAGAAGTTTTGATTTAACACCATTAGACTACTTCTTGAGGGGTTAGTTGAAGTCATGGGTCTTTAGCAATAAACCTGACTCTCTTAAAGCTTTAAAAGTCAATACTGAACATGCTATTCATGGCATACGACTAGATTTAGTGGAAAACCTGCTCAAAAATTGGGTTCATCGAATTCTTTCCTGCAAAAGAAGTCGTGGAGGCCAGTTAATTGTATCGATTGTACTTCACATTAAATAAAAACATTTCAATTTCCTTAACAATTAGAGCGTGTTTTTTTTAAAGAAATCATATCACTCTTATTGGAAAATCCTGATTCACGTACCTTATCATCTCTTCGCCGTCATATTTTTTCTTAAAGCCGGCAATCACTATTCGAACTAAATTAACATAATCGACTAGGGACTCGTGTTCATCATCAAGGCGTGTTTATATTCAGCAGGCTGGAGAAGTGTTCGCTCCTCCCACCCCTTTTTCATCAAATTTTTGAGTATTATCTTTGTTGGTAGGTTCTCAAACTCTTCAAATTAAGGCATTTTGGCTCCTTTCGCGTTTTATCTGCATATGCTTCTTCCCGCGCGTGTTGTGGTCCCAAATCACAGTTGCAAGAGTGCAGTATTTTTTCTCTCCACTGCTGGCTGCATCATACCAGCTCTTTTTCCAACATTTTCGAAAACTAGTTACCCTATATCGAGTTGCTAATGTGCGCTCTCGGAAAGTAGGAGTACAAGTCGAGTATAAAACCACCTGACTGTTTCCTCTTAAAGTTTTTCAAAGTCAAACTTTACATGTTTTAGGGCTGCGAATTTTTATGCTACACAGAGGAATTTCACTGAATTAACATAGTGCTTTAAATTCATTTGCAATATCATTCAAAAAGAATGGAGCTGTGCAACTTCTGAACGACGTGCGTTCTCATACCAACTATAGCTCTAAAATATGATTTTTCATGAATCTGCATTTTTCCTTCAGAGGAATCTTAATGCTGTAAGCCTGTTCACTCAAATCGTGTATATCATGCGCATAAGAACAATCTGGCTTTTGTAGTTTTTAAAGCCTTATAAATTTAATTTATTTTAATTGCTAAAAAATCTTTTCAGGTGCGAGATTGTCTAAATTAAAAACTTGGTTTGGATGGCTACTGAATTGCCTTGCGAGCACTCACAAATTGACTAGAGAAATGCTCATGCACATCATGCAGTAACCTGCGAGTGGGAAACATGGAAGGAAAATTGTAAACACCAAGAAACAGAAGGAGAAACTTCAAAAATCTATGCGCCAATGAATAAAAAGTGTGAAAGCGAGACTAACTAGAGGGTATAAGCTGACGCTGTGAAACAAAAAAGTGTAATTGGCACCTGCACTGACATTCGGCACAAAAATTAAAACCCTCCACAAACTTCTCCTCATGTGTATGCTCATGGAAAAATGTGTTAAAATGTTAGAATTTTATAAAGGATGAGGAAGAAAATATCAAAAGCTATCCAGAGTTTTTGCCAGTGTTGCAAATGTTAAAAAAAATAAAGGAAAATAGTAAAAAAAACAACAACGACAAACAAACTTCCTTCAATAAAGCCTTTGACACTTTGCAAAAATGGCAGACACAAAACTCTTGTGTATGGGTGTGTTGCGTTGGTATATGTATTTTGCTGAAGCATATGATGCTGGAAAATTAAAAACAACCTGTCTACTTTATTATGTATGTACATGTGTGCATTAACCTGCATTCAAAAAAATGCATACACACACCTTACGTACTACATGTTTCACAGGTGTAATAAACACAATACAGAAAAGGTGTAACATGTGAAAGTGAAGTTTTTATGCTGAAACAGTTTTGAAACTAAGCCGACAGCTGACAACCAAAAGAGAAAATGTGAAAACAAAACCTTTGGAAAATATTGAAAGTATGTCTACTCCAAACTTGCTACAAAACTCTGTTTATAAGAGGATTGACTAGTGTATGGCGGCAAATACTTACATGAATTTTGGATCTAATTAAATATTTTCACTTTTTAATACGAAAATGCTAGCTTGTTTCATAGCTGCGAAATTTCGCTAGGAACAACCATTTTATTTGCCGCGAAATGTTGCCATCAACATGAATTGTCAAAAGAGGAGAAACGTCCAAATGTAAATTAAAATGTAAACAAATAAATTTATGAGGGCCGCCATATATGAAATTCGCAGCTTGAATGTCATGAACACAAATTTTGACCATAACATTAGAGTATGAAAACTTTTCAGCATATTTTCAACTAGTTCTACATAGTTTTTAGATTTGTTATTTCTTAAAAATCCAGAGACTACTGCTTTGAAACAATTCCAACTTGCTTTTTGAACTTCATAAAGTAAGCTTGGAAATTTTGTACCAGCAAAAATTTGCCGAATTTGTTGACCAATAAAAACTCCTGCTTTAACATTTTCCTCTGACAATTTTGGGATTTTTTTTAATATTAAAAAACTTTCGATTTTTCATTCAATTTATTCACAAATTGTTTCATCAGCCCTAACAATTTTTCCTATTCAACAATCGACACAAAATTGTGTTCTTACAGGCCACGATCGTTGAGTAAAATGTCGAACATACGCTTTGCTGTCCTATAAACATAATAAGGAGTGAACCAATTTTTGAAGGAAAGTGGAATAAAGGGACGCTTTGTAAAGAATATAAGTATTAAATATTTGGCGACTTCCATCACTTCCGTTATGTATTGGAAATAATTCGGTATTCATATTAAATAAAACATATATGTATGAAAGAGCAATTGAATATTACAATTCAAATAACTCAAACACTTTCATTTGGGTTTCTAAGTTTTTCCCTCCGAAAAGCGCACAAAAGGTAGTTATTGCGTGATGCTATTTGTAAAATTTATTTTAAAGGACCCGTAGAGCGCAATATTTCCGTTCGAACTACGCCAACTAGTACAGCGAAATCAGGGTAGTTATAGGGAGGGAATTTCGCAACTACATCCCTGCAAACTCTAAGTTTTCATCGGAAGTGCCCCGCGTTCAATCTGGAAGTTTTCTGCAGTCAGCAGCTGAAATTTGTGAAATTTATTGTCAATGAAAACAACTTGTTTAAATTCAATTTTCATAGTCTATCTTTTTTAATTAATACTAATTTTTCTTATTTTAAGGTCCCAAGACCGGAAATACTCTTCTAAATTTATTTGTATAACACATATATAGCAAATATACATGCATACATATTTATATCATATTCGCAACCAAAATAAAAATACATTTCAGTAATTAATATTTTTATTATTATTTTACAAAAATATGTATTCTCATATATATGAACATATTTTTATTTATAACATTTCTAAAATAGAAAAATTAAAAAAACTATAAAAATAAAAAAATTGCAAAAACATTTTATTTGCCGTGAAATCTTGCTATCAACATGAATTGTCCAAAGAGGAGAAACGTCCAAATGCCAATTAAAATGTTAAAAAAAATACGAATTTATGAGGGCCGCTCCATATGAAATTCGCAGCTGTATGTCAGATGCTCAAATGATAAAATAATTAACTTCGTTTTTGAATATCCTCGTAAGCCACTTGTCTATTTCAACAAATGTCACATTTCGCCCATTTTTAGATGACATATACATTTTAAAAGCCTTAAAATAATGTTGCAGGCATTACGTTGTTAGCATGTCGCGTGGTGTTTCCCCGGCGTGAACTGAGTACTACTTTGTAGTGAAATACATTTGAAATTCCACGCTTTCTAATTTCTTCATCATTATAAAAAACATTTTAGTATTAATAACATTGGTTTGAAAATATTGCATTTACTTCAGCTATACATGTGTAACATATATGGATGTTTTATTTTTATTACGAACTACTACCATATGCCATTCATATCATTGGTTTGTTCTTTAAAAAAAACACACTAACTATTAAGGAATATAACATCATTCAAATGGCCTCCACGACTTCCTTTGCAGGAAATAATTCGATGAACTCAATTCTTAAGCACTTTTTCTACTAAATCAAGTAATAAATAGCACCTTTACTATTGATTTTTAAAGCTTGAAGAGAGTCTGGTTTATTCATAAAGACCAATGACTTCAAATAAATTCGCAAGAAGTAGTCTAATGATGTTAAATCACAACTTCTTGAAGGCCATTCATTGTCACAATTTCTTGAAATAATCGAATCTCCAAACCTTCCTCGCAATAACTCGGTCACACGTAGCCCTGTCTTGCTGGAACCAGATGTTGTTAAGATCAACTTCTTCCAATTTTGGCCATAAAAAGTTGGTTATCATCGATCTATATCGCTGTCCATTGACGGTAAGGGTTCTACCACCAAAACGTACACCAACTATCAATTTAGGCGAATGAATAATATGTGGATTTTTTTCGAACCAGAATCGGCAGTTTTATTTATTTTTTTATTTACCGCACCACTAAGATGAGAGTCAGACTCATCGGAGAGGATTATTTTCTTAAAAAAATCTAAGAAAAAAATCTAAGACATATTAAAAATGGCCAAAACGACGCTTAGAAATAATATTATCCCTATTGGAAGACGCTTTATATGTATGTACATATATAATTTTTTTTGGACAACGAACCCAGCGTCGCCTAACCGACCGAGGGGGCGCCTGGTGCATTAACGTAAAATCCAACACACCGGTGAGCGGAAACCAGGTACAGCACGGACTGTCCTGAATCCGAGACCGATCGGATTCGTTTATAATAAAAAGATTATTTACTTATATAAGTTTAAAGCTCTCAGCAAATATTTCTTTATTCAAAAAAGTTAATCAGTGGAATTAAAGCTGGTGTTATGAGAATTAAAATCGTTACACAAATATCTGAATGGGTCGTGCATTTCAAAATTTGTTTTGCATAAACATATGGAAGTGGGCCTAAAGCATCTTGATTGTCTTAAAGGGACACTAAAGTTAATCTCGATAAGTAGGAATGGACCATTGATAATACCTCTTATCAGCTTAGTAAAAAATAAAGCTTGAAGCATCTCTTGTTGGCTCTGGAGCGAAGGTAGATTTATAAGGCTTAATCGGTTTTTATTCGCATTTTAATGTAAATTCCTTAACGAGAATGATTTGAAATATCATAAATTAAAAATTTTGGACTAGTTTCAATATATATAATAATTTGTTTATATTTATATTCTCTCCATATTTTTTTCAACAATCGACTTGAACTAATGTTTATACCGTTGTGTCTGGTCATAGTGAATACCCTATACAGAGAACCCCTCGATATGGTGAACACCCAAATTTGTACATGGAGTACTCTAAGTAGCGAAAAATCGAAAAACTGTAAATAATGAACAGAATTTTTGAAGGTATTTTCAAGTAAGAAGCAACAAACACCTCAAGAAGGAGTCAAAAATTGGTGTTTTTTTTGGCGTTATTTGTTACAAAAGCATCCGTTTGTTTGTTGATCTTAGTTTATAAAGAATGTCAAGTGCAAATCGATTATAGTATAAAGCGAGTTTTTTATGTGTACTTAAAAGCTTATGAGTGCAAAAAACTATTACGATATTTACCTCTAGGCTTTATATACACAAAGTGAGATTTTTTTGTACAAATAAAACGAGTTCTTGAACTACAATTTTAGCCTTGGTGCAGTGAATAACCTCCCTGCTGTGAACGCTCTAGAACATGCCAGTTATCGGCTTCTCGTTTCCATCTGATCTCCTCTTCGCAATGTATATATATTTATATATATATATCTATATATATATATGGGTTAGCCGTATGTGTGACATAATCTCAAACTCTATTTCAGTAAACGAGGATATAGGTTGAAGTAAATTGCATTAAATTAAGACAGATTTTATTAATATTGAAATTTTGTTTTACTGGAAACTTTAAAACATTTTTACTTTTAAAATTAAAAGGTTTTTAACTGAAGTATTATTACTTTAAAATCAAGGGTTAGAACTCATAAAGTCATAAAACAAGCTATTAAAGTCTGGAAGAAGCAAAAACAAAACAATTAATTTCAAAATTCCAGCGCTGAATTTTATGCCTCACTTCTGTATACAATAAAAAACAGACTGTGGAGAAAAATATTGAAATAGTAATAAAAAGTAATGAATATTCCATCCAAACATAAAGCTTTAATTTAACAACCAACAAATCCTACTTCATATTCGCTAGAAAGTTTCCATTCTGCACTTATTCAACTTTTTGCCAAATATGCAGCTCATGATTTACTCATGGTGTTGAAAAACTAAGTGACAGTAATGCAAGACGAGAGTGGCGTAGGTCAGAAGAACGCCAAGTTGAAGACTGCTTTCAAGCGCAAAATGAATTGAATGTAAACGTGAAAGCTCAGCGCATTCAAATTATTTATATATATATGTTAGGGTGTTCGTTATTTCTAAGCTAATTTTTTCAGTTTGCAGTCCAAAAGAAAATATAATGCCAAAATACACTTTTTATATTCATATTAAACCTTGCCCTCAATACGGTGAGTTCTTAACATAAATTACCAAGTGATTAATTTGCTTTACAATTATTTTTCCCCTTCACCAAATAATGTTAGAGCGATGAAAGGTACATATTATTATAGAGAATTAAGTACGTTAAGACCTTTTTTGAAGAGTATTTATTTTCTACTAGAATATTTACCAAAATTTCATAGCTGTTAGTTCATTTTATTGTGAGGGAAATAAATTAATTTAGAAAGTGAGAAAGCCCCTTCGAAACTTATAAAGATCTTCCATTTTCATTTGGGCTGGAAAATTTTTTTAGAAAAAGTAACAGTTATTTACAACAGGCAACCCTTTAAGAGAATATACAATCTAAATAATCAACAAAAGTGGTATTGTGGTTGAAAAGTGGTGCTGGTGTGGAGAATTTCTTTCGCATAACTATTCAGGAAATTGTTACCGTTAAAATGTTGACACTTGACTTGACAATTTGTTTTTAATCGCCACTGCAAATTGTAATTAACAATAAGTTTTTATGCTTCGGCGTTTACGAAATTGAGTTCAATTTTGAATACAACTTAGTTTGGAGTTCAACCCATGATATAACCAAAAATTCGTTAGCGCATGTTGTTAAGATTGAATATAATTTTGTTGTTGTCTAAAATCGTCATATTGAGTCTACTAATACTTACCTCTACCCTCACGCCTGTTATTTGATAGACTTTAATGGCCGGCGTTTCTTTCGGCGTAAAACTGTAGAATTCCCGTCGGCCTTTGTACCATTTTACTGAATATAGACTGTCGCCTTCCAAGTCATAGAGACACTTGAGTATCACCTTTTCACCGCGACGCGCCGCATGTGGTATTTTGACGGTTACGTCGCGCAGAGAGGTTACAAAATCTGTAAAGAAAAAAGGATATGAGCAATTATAAATAAATGGTTTATATAAGTGTTTTTTTTTTTTTTTTTTTTAAATGTATGTGCAAACGTCAAGGTCAGTCAAGCATAAATTTAAATTTTTCCAACGAAATATTATAATATATTGTTGACTTTTGTTTTTTTTCTGAATGAAGGTCAATCTTAATGCCAATAACGTTGAGTGTATTTTTTTTATTAACAATTATATTTCGTTACAGAATTTTCTTCGACATCGGAAGCCTCACAATAAGTTCACAGATCTTATAACTAAACTAAAACAGGCAGGAATTGTTCTTTAGAAGACTGGTTTGACTCGTTCCGGAGGCCAAGGTGTTAGGGTTTGGATGTTTTTTTTATGTCTTTTTGTGTTTCGGTTTCAATCTCTTCTGTAATGATGCCTATGTTTATACCTCTATAAATATTTCCATTACGCATTTACCGTAGTTGAGGGGCTTTGCAAAACAAGTCGCCTTTCTTTTTCAGTTCTGACCTCTCTCAACAGCGCTTCAACATCTAATGTTGGCTTGAGATTTTTGCTAAATTTTCAAAGCTCTTCTTTCTTGTTTAAAAATATAAGCAAACCTTTTTATGGTACTTCGCATTGTAATCTCCAATCATTATTAATTAATCATTAAATTGCTTATTTGTGATAACGAATTGTGAAGTACAGTATCCCGCGGCCAGAGTAAGGCCAACTCCACAGCTTTTAAGAGCTACGGAAGTTGATTGCAACCACTTTTTCCGTAAAAGTGAAGAAAACTATACTTTAAATGGTTTTTTATAAGAACAGCTGTACCACCAAAAACTTTTCCATTTGGGTCGTCACTAGTACTGTACACCTTAAACCCAGGGATATAAAAATATACTTATTGGTGAGGTGTTTTCGATAGAACATCAATTTCATGACTCTGAAGAAATAATTTGATGGCTAACTTGTGCTGATTAACACCATTAGCATACATATATTGTACATATCCTTAGTTCGCTCATTTATTATTCCTCGGGGCTTGAAGTATTTGGTTTTGCGCCTGTTTTTTAGGTTTTGGACCTTATTTTTGTTGGTTGGCATAAATTGTGTCATGCCATCAGAGGGATGGGTGGAGCCTGTTCTCTTGTTTTTAATACGTTACCATAGATCATTTGACCAGTGCTTGAGCTGGATAAATTGGGAGGGATTTGGTTACATTTGGTCTAATTTACATGAGGAAGTTTTGATTTTAAGTCTTTATATACAAGACAAGATACGCTTCCGCAGCTGGATTGCTGGAGACTTTACATTGGTAACTGGAGAGAAATTAAATTTTGTATTATTCATCACATAGCAAGGAAAATTCGTTTCCTTTATGTGTATGTACGATAAAAAATTGTAGAAGGAAAATTGTGAGAAACATTTTTTGCTGGATAACTACTACTCTAGTCTGCCCGAAGTGATCCTTTTATAAAGATTTTGATAATTTCTAGCACTAATACATATATTATTTGTCCGGTTTGGGCAAAAAATGTAACTTCACGCCCGTTATTTGTATAGTAATAACTATATTAATAATAATTCCCATCATCACGCCACTGTGATGTTAATTTGTTTGTAGATTATGAGGCATAATAGAAGACGAGAAAGAAAATAATAACCTTTGCAGCGCTGTTTGTTTAAACGTACTTCGATAGAGTAAGGCAGAAAGGCTTATTGCATAAATTCAACACCCTCTTTTCACTTAACTTAAGAAACAGCTACTTCGGAATGAAGCAGGAACAAGCATATTTCACCTCCCGCGCATGCCCGGAAAAAAGAAAAAAAATTGTTTTTGAATAGATTTTATTCGGTCAGACTATAAGGTAGTAAGCTAGCTCGAGCTATCGATAAGAGCGGTGGTGATACACTTCACCGGTGTACATCAAAGTGATGTAAAGGCTTCAAAATAAAGTTTTGCGAAAAAATGCAAATGCTCCATGGTGACCTTCATATCAACACAACCAATATTGTATTATTTAGTGTAAAGCTGGAAAAAATGTGAGATTATGATGAGTATTGCTTTGCTCGAAGTTAATGTCAGCTGATGACAGAGAATCTCGAACTGTTGAATCATCCGTTTACTTGCAATTACAGCATCTTAGGGAAAAACTAGATGTTATGTTTCCTTTACAAATAAATAGAAATCCGCCTCAAAAAAACATAGGCAACTTTTTGTGATTCGTAACCAAAAATATTCAATTCAGAACTGAATAATACCAGGTGACAAACATTAGATTGGTGTTAGAAACCTAATCCAAAAACGACTATGGATTGAGTAAAACTACTCTCCAAAATAGATGATACACAAAAACACTATTCATCCAAAGAAAACAATACTTCAGGGCCATGGGATTTAAGTGTATATTACATTGTAATTTTTTTTTAAAGAAACCAGACTACTGGAATTGAACAAAGGGAATGAGAATCATTGCTTTAAGCTGGCCTATTTAAAATAAGTAATGTTCCTTAATGCAAACAGCAGATCCCACATCTTCATTATGACCCGCCAAAAACTAACAGAGCTCAATTTGGAACTGATGCCGTATTGAACCTACAGTCTCATTATAGCACAATCCACTAAGTCATTTGAATGATAACTTGGTACTTTCGATTTTGATTATGCTGTTAAAAATTTCATGTATTAAATTTTTTTTATGTATTTTTGATTATGAAGTAAACTTACTTTGAAATATATGAAACGCAATAATGTTTATGCTTCTGTTTTTGTCAAAGCGGGTAGGACAGAATTCTGAATTTATTTGAGCACTAGGCTCATATAAAAATTAATAACTAATTTTAAATTCAACTCACTTTAAAATTTTACTAACTTTTTTGCGTTATAATTTTTGGCTAAAAATATTGTTTTCAGTCAAAACAGCGTAACTGTAAAAAATATTTTCTATAAATTTACGAAAACGTTGATTAATAAACTAAATATACATACTATTTGTGTAGAAACTATACGTAACCTTCACGCATAATTTATTTGTCTCCTCCATTAAATCTTTTATTGATAGATATGACTGACGTCGTCGCGTCTTCCATTTATTCGAAAATTAACGTTTTTTTTTACCTCCGCAGACCACTTATTGGGACAAACAGTTTGTTTTCCTCACATTTTCTTATTTTTTTTTTAGCTTTTCACTGACATTTTATTCATTTGTGGTTAAATTCGAATGATACGCCAAGGTTAATACAAACCTTTTTGTATTTATTATTTATTTGTATTGCAAATCATATTGAACTTTTGAAGAGTGAGATTGCAAATGCGCTGTTGTTTGCTTAAAGTGTAAAGGCTTGTTGGCGAAGGAGTGTGCTGACAGAAACTTACTTGTTACATTTCTATACTCAATGCACTCAAGTGAGTGTAGCGCAATACAATATTTATAGCCTACATTTAGGCTTTGCATTCCACTTTGTTGCCATGCACACACTACTAATTCATGTTGTTGTCGCTGTAGCGGTACTCATTACATAAAGTAAGTTTGTTTGTTGCTTATGACAGCAAATGTCTGTTTGGAATTTATTTTGGCTTGGTCTCCACGTTTCGTACGAATGGCATATTTCATTCATTACCTTTCACGAGCCTTCTTAGTTTTTTTCTTTTTTGATCTTTTGCTCCAATTTTTTTTATTCCGTTGGCTCGTAATTACGTCGAGACATGCAATGTTCGATATGCTCCAATGTATTCGATTCGATTCGTTACATTATTTCATGGCTGATCAGCAATAGGGCATTGCTTTTGTGTCGGCATACGAGGTCTATACAAAAAATATCGTTCTTATAAACTAATTTTATGTGATCTTGTTCCTTCTTCTTTGAAGTAGTTTTTATCTTCTCTTTATTGTCCTTCCATAGGTTTCTTCAGTTTTAGGAACAAAAAATTACCTTGGGGCCAGGTCTGGCCCGGTACCATTAGCCCAAAACATAATTTTTGTTCTTCCGAAATACGAACGAATTGCGCATATCTTGAAGATAATATTCTTTATTGATAGTACGACTCTGTAGCAAAAATTGGTAATGCCCGACGCCCCTGCAGTCGAAGAAAACTGTGTGCGTGTGTGTTTTGTAATACTTTTTGAAAAAACCTCGTATGCACCCAAAATCATTGCATGAATAAAAACGTAAGTATAGTATACATATATATTATTTTTTATTCACACACACACTTGTTAATACATATATTTTGTATGTTACTTCACTTCATTTTATCGGTCAATACAATTCATTTACAAATTACTACACTCAGTTGTGGGTTCATTTTAGTTTAAAAGTAAAAGCAGTGCTTTTAGGCATTGGGAAACCATAAATCTTTATTACTTACTATTCCTTTGCTTATTAGTCTATAAATATTATTAGCTACTATTTTTTTAAATATATATAGAACATACCAATAAATGTATCTACAATTTTTTATGGCTTTCAATAAGACTAATAAATTGTAATGAATTGTATTAAATTTGGCATAAAAGAAATAAAAATAATCTGAGAGTCTAAGTCGAATGTTGCAAAGTGAAATTGATTAGCTTAGAAGTACTGTATGAGTATGATAAGCGATCCGTTTCTAAAAAAAAGTATTTAGTTGAAATTAAAATTATATATATGTTTTTTTGGCTTTAGTATATTAATTTTGAGACATTTCGTCGCCTTTCAATAATACCCTCTGTTTTCTTCTCTTTATCATTTATTTATTATTGAAAGTAATTCTTTTTGAATCAATAATTTATCAAATAATAATTCTTTGGTACTTCCTTTCTTAGATTTTCAGGTAAATTTATCGATAAAATCTTCTACTTCCACTGACTTATTTCATTTTGATAGTTATATTGTATCGATCTATATATCTCAGGGTAAAAAGTATATGAGCATGGACGTGATTCGAAATAAAACAGCTTTTTACTATTTAAATTCATTAGTATCAACAAAAACAAAAGCAAAACAATATCAATATTTCTTTTTTTAAATAATATGAAAAATCTTAACATTTGCACTTTTTAGGCAATAAGTAAATGTATGTGTACAAAGATATATAATAAGTTTAGTAATTTTTTTTTTAATTTTTTAATAATTGATATGCTTTCTTGATTAATCCTATTTGGCATGGACTAACTGTTTTAACGTAAAATTGTTATTTCATCCCATGCCACCAATAATGCCTCCTTGAATTGTTTATAAACCCTGTTTGAATGTATATATATATATATATATTTGGCGCTTTGTAACCGCTGATTTTCGGCCAAGCTTCTCCTCCAATTTGTGGTTTTGCGTCTTGATGTTTTTACCAACAAATGGAGGGACCTACAGTTTATTCTAAGTCGCCCCCGCACGGCCGATGGATTTTTATGAGGAGCTTTTTCACATGCCAGAAATACACTCGGAGGGCTTAACATTCCCTGCCGAGGGGCGACCGCAATTAGAAAAATTAATTTTCTATAATTTTGGATGTTGCTCGAACCTGGGCTCGAACCCAGGCCTTCCGAATGTAAGTACGCAATGCTAACCACTCGGCTATCGCGGCCGCCTCCTGTTTGAATGTATCACCCACAAATCTTCAATAGAGTTGATCAGGGCTTATTGCTGGCCCCTCCAAAAGACAAGCAAACTCGATCAGTACTTCATTCAATATCTATAATATATACTTCTTCATTCATCCTGGTGGCTCTGAAACACAGAGGTGACCTTCCATCAAATGCAATGGATTCTCAAATCATCAGTGAACCTCCATGATGATTTCGCTTACAGCGAGTTTGGCGAGGCTGCTGCACATCACTCCAGTACTTATGGCAGCCATCAGAAACGTCCAAGTAAATTTTTTTGCAGCAGAAATATCAATTTTGAACTCAATCCGAATTTCACGCTTACATCTGTTATCGATTTTAGTTGGTCTTCCACTGCGCTTAATTGTACCATAACTTTCGGGATTTAAAAAAAATATTGTAAACAATTGTAGTTGCAATCTCGGCAATTTTCTTTTCCGATTCATGCAAACCTTTAATTAGTCCACCCTCCATCTCTGATAACCATATCCGAAATAAATATCTGATGTTAATGGTGATTTCCAACAACAGTATTACGGATAAAGTTTAAAGAAGCATTTTGAACATGTAAATATATCACAGAATATATAAAAAAAACTTGTATACCTAAAAAATAAATACTGTTATTAAGAGAGAGGAAAACATTTTGTGCAAAAATGCACATATACATTCTTCCATGAGGTATTAATAATTTTATTATAAACACGTATACCATATTTCTCCTTTCGAAAAATATGGAAATCTGTGTTGCACCTCTCTATTGCACATATTATTTTCTGTTGAACACAATTTTGTCATATATTAATAATATTCACCTGAACACCCGGGATGATAATCATAATACTAAGAAAATTTATGAATTTTTCACGTTAACCTGTCTCTCTTCTCAAGATTTATTCACACATTCATCCACTCTTTCGCAGTTTCTGTTATTCACTCACTGTCTACTAACTTTCATCATATATCCTGGTGTCGTTAGTAACTTTTTAAATGCTTAGCATACATATTTATACTTACGAGTATATCTCTAACTGAATTCCATTGAGCGTCAAGGGTGTTCTCTTCATTTGACTTTGTGTCAACAAAAGTTGAAAACTAAAAACTTCAATTAAAGTTAGCGGAGAAATACGAGTGTATATCTGACATAGTTGCAGTTTGTTGCTTTTGTTATTGATGTTGCTGTAGTCACAGCGGTCTTTCAGTTTGTGGTGAAATGTGTGTGAAAAAATACTACAAATCTACATGTTTACATGTGTTAGGTATGTAGTGGCGCTTGCTAACCGCTACTTCCCCAGTTTGATATTTTTCCAACAAATGAAGAAATCTATAGCTTAAGTCGCCTTCGAACAGTCGATAGTTTTTTATGCACATATACATTTTTCCCTGAGGTTTTTCATTCGGAGGGGTTGAAATGCCCTGTCGATCTTCGCAACTAGATAAATTAACTTATTTCTTTATTTAAATCAATTTTCTATAATTTTTGGATGTTGGTCGGACCAGGACTCGAACCCTGATCTTGCGAATGACATTATGCACTGATAAGTACTCGCTTATTCCGGACGATGTATATACATATGTAATAAACTCGTACACATGTGAGTGTACATATGTAGCCATAGTAAAAGGACTGGTATTAAATTTGTATACGCGACAACAGACATAAGAAAGCGCTACAATTTTAGTTTGCTTATATTTTTTTTTTTTACAAAAGCATATTGTATGTATGCACTTCAAAACATTTCGGCAATTAATTACATTTTGTTGAGAACTCAAACACTCACAGCAATGAATTGGATTACACATAGAAGTAAGAATGTAAATGAAAAAACCGATGTTTTAGTCAAAAGCGCATGTTTTACAGGTAATACGACTTTTTCTTCCTTACATCTTCGCTGAGCATTTGATGGTTTTAACTATTCACTGGTTTTTAGGAGTCTATATGATCATAAAGGTAATGGAGTAACCTTCTTGTGAAGCCTGTTAATTATATCCGTCCATACATAACGATTCCATCCGAAAGTTTCCAAGAAAAAAGTTTATTATGTTCAACTGGGACACCTGCACACCGAATTAACATTTCCAGAATATATCCCATAAACAAAATTTTTCATTGATCTTGATATTTCCTCTCTTGACTTGAAAAACTGAGTGCCTGATATTAAAACCATAAGTTGGAGTACTAATCTAACTAGTAGCAGATATGTACTAAACTCAACACTTTTTTTTGATTGTCTCCAGCTTACTAAGCTGATTATGAAAATGAAAGAGTCGCAAACTTTTATTAATCTTGAAATGTAAATTAACACTGAAATCAGCCGCTTTTGGAGTAAATTGGTGCTGTGTTCAGCAAGTATTTTATCCCAAAGAAAGCAATAGAATATATCTCAGTTACCGTAATCTTCCTCAGGGAAATTTTAAGACTAGATAATTGTATGCAACTTCTTAATACGAACTCCACCACTGAAAAAAATGTCTCAATTATATCTTCATTTCCTACAAGATGAACGATTATTTTGATAATAATATTGAATAATTTGTAAACGTTGTTCTTGCGTATATCTGGCCATGATGAAATTGTAAACATTACTAAATACAATAAAAAAAGACAGATCATGACATATTAAAAATAACCAAAACGACACTTAGAAATCATATCATCCCTATTGGAAAACCTTTTATAATGTACGTTTTAGATGTTATTGTGCAAGTGAAATTACACTTTTCTAGATTTCAGAAAGTTCGCGAGGAACAAATACTTTTTGGGAAAAATTACTCGGCGGAAAACCTCAGAAGAGCACTAGGTTCGGTGGAATAAATATCTGGTAATTACTTAATTTTAATGGTTCAATTCATGTTAAATATATGTATGTATAGTATATGCTGGCTTCTAACCCAATATAGTAGTTTTTTGTTTATTTCTTTTAGTATTAATGTAATAATTTAGGAATTATCAAAATATAAACATTACATATATGGCGCGAATGTATTGTATTTTTGTAAGGATTTCTTTATCATTTATTTTAATCTTCAATAAATTATATACTCAACACACGTTCAGACATGCAAAAGACGTCCAAAAAAACTACACTTACATATATGTGAAGAGATCTCATTTAACTATTTAACTATTTCTGAATGTACATTTATACAAATGTAAATTTAATTTATGTTCGTACATTGCTAAATTAAGTATATAAGTACATATGTCCGGATATATACTTTTTCTGGAACGTTTTCTCACGTAGAGTTAAATTTTCTTTGATTGCGTTTTCCCATTTCACTTAGTTTATTTGTATTTTACTTTATGTTTAAATATATTTCATTTTTTTCATTTTTTCATCTTGGAATCATCCAGACGGGATGCTGAAATAAAACAAGTTGCTTACATACTGTTCTTGTATGCAGCAACCACCAATCAAAAAGACAGTCAAACGAACTGCTAGACAAACTTGGCAAACAATCCAATAAATCGGTGTGCGGTTGGCAGTGTCGTACTTTGTTTTTTATTTTAATTTTATTATATTTTATTTTTTGATTGAGTGACTTTTAATATTTTATGAATACCCATAATGGGCTCGACTTGTAAAGTATCTTTCGGGAATATATTCAAATTTGCAAGTACGTTAAATATATCGTATACTCGTATTTACAAACATACCCAAGTACGTGTTCACTTACTCAATTATACCAGTACGCTTTTATGCCTTTATTGTGATGAAAAATTAAGTAACGAGGAAGTGTGTTAAATATTATTATATTTTGAATCTGCAGAGGATTCCCTTCAAATGTATTTACCAGGAGGAGATCTTTACCCAGCCATTTTATCAAGAAGGACGAGATCATTCCGGCAAAATTATTATTATTATTGTACAATTTTTCACAATATTAAAAGGCTACTGATATTATTAATATTATTCATATTATTAAAAGGTTACTGAATGACACAGTGTGCTCTCAGTCGTTCGAACTCTAATAAGTGCATACAAGCAAAAAGCATATGGACTTGGTTGTTCAATGTATAATTTGACATCTCAGAACCTTATTGATGGATTTTAGCCATGATAAGGTATGAAAATTTTCTGACACACTTCAGTTAAGAAATAATCTTGAAATATAATTAGAAAAGACTTCAGGTGGACAAAAGTTTTAGAAGTTAAAATAATAAACCACACGCGACTCTAATAACTTTCTAAATTAATAGAAAGAGAAATGAATTGCATTCTTAAAATTTTCAATCACAAAGATTAACGCTGAGTATTTTTTGCCAACCTGCATTCTTTGAAAAGATAACTGACCTCACATGAAATAATTTGTGGAGGACCTCCAATAATTGTAGGCTTTCGAAGAACTTTATTATAATGTTAAAATTGTCAGGTCCGTAATAATGTAGAGAAGGAAAGTCCTTCAAAATTCTTCGTAACGATAAATTCAAATGATTAAGTATTTATAGCTAATTTGTAATTAAAATAATCATAAAAATAAGAAATTAGCTTTAATTAAATTAATTTATTTAAGAACTTTGAAGTAATAGTTTTCATTTTGATAGCCTTTCACTTTCAATGCCATAATTAAAAGGAAGATATGATTTCATTAGTGTACAACTGATTTGCATACAGACACCATCTATTGTAGTAGTGAAAGCATTGAAATTCATATACATTGAAATACATATGTAAATAAAGGGTTTTGCAATAGGGATGATATGATTTATAAGTGTCATTTTGGCCATTTTTAATATGTCATGATCTCTCATTTTTTTCATTGTATTCAGTAATGTTTACAATTTCATCATGGCAAGATATACACAAGAACAACATTTACAAATTATTTAATATTATTAACAAAATAATCGTTCTGCAATTGCAACTTTTTTAAGAAAAGCATCTTCTCCGATGAGGCTCTTTTTCATCTGAGTGGTGCGGTAAATAAACAAAACTTTCGATTCTGGTGCGAAGAAAATCAAAAGTTATTCATGAACAACTATTATATTCACGTAAATTGACAGTTTGGTGTAGTTTTTGGTCTGGTGGAATCATCGGTTCGTACTTCTTTCGAAATATAACTGTCAATGAATAGTGGTATAGATCGATGATAACCAACTTTTTATGGCCTCAATTGGAAGGAGACTCTCTACAAGCTTTAAAAGTCAATATTGAACGTGCTATTCATGACATACGATTTGATTTAATGGAAAAAGTGCTCAAAAATTGGGTTCATCGAATTCGTTCCTGCGAAAGAAGTCGTGGAGGCCATTTGAATGATGTTATATTCAGAACTTGTATCGATTGTACTTCACATTAAATAAAAAAAACAGTTAGTGTATTTTTTTCTAAATAAATCATATCACTTTTATTGGAAAACCATATATTTATATATTCGCACTGGATATATAGGCAAATATCCTTCCATTAAACACAACCATTTATAGTGACACCTGCTGCGAACAATTGATAACCATTTATCTTAGAATCTCAATAGAAGTTAAAAAAAAGACAAAGACATTGTGAAAATGAATTAAATAAATAAACGAATACAAAACGATATAAAATACATACAAATATATTTAATATTTTTAGATGGGCAGAAAGATAATGAATATATAGGTGTATTTCCTTTGAAGCAAAAGAGATGCAGAAATACACGAAACTGGCATTTTTCAAATGTTTTTTGTAAAAAGTAAAAGCACTTGAGGACCTGCAGCAACATAAAATCAGCAGGCATAAAATTATTTGCAAAGCATTCAAGTAGAACTATGTCACGCCCAACAGAAGTGATTACAAACACATTCAAATCTTAGTTCACAATGCGTACATTTTTACTTGTCGATTTTTGAGTGATAAATTGTTTTTCTAATGTAGCATCCCTGCAGTGAAAAGCTACACTAGGATTCAAAAATTCTGGTTTAATACTAGTATTTTTAAGATGAAATCATATCCGTTCGTTATTTGTATAGCAGGTCACTAGTAACGTCAATAACACTAATTCCCACCAACATAGGACATCGCCAAGTTTGAAATACCAGTTGCTTACATGAGAAATAGGTGGAAAATGAACTAGTTATGTAAAAATGCAAAAGAATTGGATTATAGTCAACACGTAGTAGGGATGTAGGTGGCGTGTGTGTGTATGGGTGTTGGTTTGTCGGTTGAAAGTGAAGAGTTGAAATGTTGAAAAAACCAATAAGTCAATAAATGTAGCCATTAAATTTCAATTGAACAAAGTCATTTGTTGCAAAAAACAAATCATTTATTTCCTCGTCTCCAAGCATGCATATATATTGTAAACTTATACAAATAATGGTACAAAATAAATGAAAAAATAGGAATAGTTTATGCAGACAAAGGAATGAATTAAGTTTCTGTATTGATATCATATATATATATATATATATATATATATATATATATATATACGTAATGAACACATGTATAAAATCCTAACATTTTTCTGAACGTGATATGCTTAAGCTCTTAGTCAGAGTTTCATGGTGGGCCAGAAGGGGATATCAAAATTGATTCCAATCATTTTACAGTTAATGCCAAACTGAAAAAATCTTAAATGGGCGAAAATCGATTTACGGTAATAGTCACTGTATGTTAAAACATATTAATTGTTTATAATGTCGATTTTGCTGGAAACTGTGATTTTATTTGGAGTTAAGTTATTTATTCAGTGCTATATGTAATAATCATTAACTAATATATTTCAACATATCTTTGAAATATATATATCCAACATTTGACTTATTGTAAAAGTAAAGGAATGTATAAGAGATGAAAATCAAATCACGGAAGGGGTTTCATCGGATTTTTAGCTAAAAATTATGGTATACATGGCAGACAAGGCAAGCACTAACGTACCATTATCGCCACACATTTATTAGAACAACACCTTAAACCAATTAAGGAAAATTGGCGTATAAAAGTTAACGAAAATAAGTGAAAACACATCACTTTTGCATTAAAGCTAAAAAGCTAATGAAATTATTTATCTTCGCATCTACTTGGATTGACGATTAACTTGTCAGTTTCAGGTAATGTCACTACAAAGCCGATTTCTAAGTATGGAATCTAGGGTACACAGCTTGCGCGACAAATATAGACATATCTATGCAACATAATTCGAGTCACCAAGTGAACCTGGACTTCACATCTGATCTTTCCAACGGAGAGGAGGTTGAAGTATTTTGCCCCAACCAGCCGGCGTGTCCTAGCCGTCATAACCGCTGTATCTTCATTCGCTAAACTACATAGCATACATACCATGATAGTTTGATACAATAGTAAGCCAACCATAAGTTTTCTTAAATCTTGGATAAGTAATCTCGATATACCTGGGTATACATATGTATGTATATACTTTCTTGAGATTTTAAGCCATAAGCACTGGTAAAAGAACATGCTAAAAATAAAAAGTACGAAGGTAACATGGCGGTGGAAAAAAGATATCGATACCTCCAGAAGTCGTTCAATATTCGAGCGAGAGAAAAACTATGAAGAATAAACACAACAAACTAGTATTAGATCGAAGAAGCTTTCGTAGAAAAGCCAACGGGGAATAATATGTGTGTATTTAATAGTGATTTGTGTGAACAGGGATATTTTTATGGCCGAACTTCTTCATGAGTTAGTTTTTGCATTTGTAATTATTTTCTGCTTACGTAAATACTCACTCGGCTATAGCGACCGGACAAGACAAAATTCACAGCAAGGAAATTCAACAATAAATAAGCAATAAGAAATTCCTATAAGGGAAAAAAGGTAATGAAAGGGGTAGAATAGAAAGAATAATAAAAAAAGTACAAAAGTTAAATAAAAAGACAAATATTTTGTCTTGCAGACCAAGCCAATTTATGGTGAAAAATAACAAAAAATTCAATGTTGGAGAGTGTCGGTCGGAGGGAAGGAAAACAATGTGCAAAATGTGCAAGGAGGCAAATGAACGTTGAGCATGCAATGAAAAATTGAATTACTTGGACAAATCGTTTTGCAAATTGTTCAACCAGCAATAGCAATAGAAAGCCAAATAAGTAGAACAGAAAATCAACCATAGGGAAGTGACAAAAGCTTCATCCGTATTTTGCATCCATACCGTATGCCATTCATGACATAAAAATTACGATAAGCCGAAAAAATTGGAAGAATTTTGTAAAAGTGACATAAATAAGATATTTTTTTTGTATTGTTTTTCTATTCTAAAGACTTTTTTGAATTAAGGTTTATAAAAATTTCCCCTCCATCTCACTTTCACAAAAACTTGTTTTTCTTCTGATTGTTTATCAGTAATTTATTTTAATTTTTTTATTTCATTAATATGTGTTATTTATATGGACACTAATTTACATACTCAGTGGAAGTACTCTTTTGAATAATTCAATTTCTTTTAGCGCGATTGTTTCATGATATATATTTTGTTTCATTTAATATTTAAAATTATACAAAAAAGTTTATAATTAAGTCAAAGATCATATGTTCCTTTGGTATCAAATTAGGCTTATGAGCTAGATTTGACTTTGTAATTGCACATTTGTAAAAAATATTTCTCTAGTAAAAACTTACTAACGTGAGTAGATTCTAGCTTTCTACGAAGGTCTAACTGACCGAATCCGAATAAAACTTTCTGACAGACATACATAAACACCTTCTGCATTCGGAACATCTCAAGTTGTCAGCTATTTATCTTCTCTAACCGATCCTAGCCTTAAGCTACAGGTTAGGAATATATCTAAAAGGACTCTAAAACTGATATATAAATCTATATTTATACCGAATCTGTTTGTACTTTATCTTAATGACATTCACAATAAAACTATCTAGATAAACATCAGAAGAGAAATTAAAAGACAAACATTTCCTAAAAACACGCTTGCAAAATTATATATTATTATTTGTCTTTTTCCGAATTCCTTCGCGTTTTTTTGTTTTATCTTCATTTAGATATTCTGGTTAACTTCACATTGAGCTTGCGCAAGAGGTATATAAGAGAAACAATTATATAAAGTTGTGAAAAAAGTTTTAATTAAAAGTAGAAGTGCAGCGTAATTAAGTTTAATGTACCAAATAAAACAAATAGAGCAAAAGTTAGGGGGTATTAGTGGTGCTGGCAGATGAAGAAAGTATAGGCAATACAAATTAAATTAAGAATGCGATAAAGTGTGATTACGGGGGTGTAATAAGTATTGGAAGAAGAAGTTTATAAATGCATGATAATGAGTTAAAATAATTATTAGGGCATGAGAGAGATGTTTTAAGAAATGTTTCCATATTTATGTAAAGAATAAAATTTTAATTATATCTTCTTACTCTCAACTTATATATGCACCACCTCACTGCGACTACATCCGAGTCAAGAACGTATGACGCTAATTAGGTTCCTTAGTTGATGTTTCACCGTAGTGCACCAAATTGTAGTAATTTTATCATTTCGTCATCTTCTACTATTGATCGGATCTTTATTCAACTTTGTCATTGCAAACGATAGCATAAATAATTAATTTATATACAAATAAAAGTGGTATTTGCACATAAATTCCATAAATCAACCAGATATATAAATCAACTTATCACTTGGTCACGGACTGTTACTTGCATGTCTCTGGTTGTCTTAAACAATCTTGCCTGCTTTATACAAAACCTGAGTTAAGATACGTTATTACTCCATGTCTGCGTTTGTTTTTGTCATTTTCACTTGCCATGACACCGTAGCCGTTTCTTTTTGGCTTAATGACGACTGACAGCTACGTTAACCACTCGTAGAGCTTGGCTGACTGTCAAATCACCCGACCACTGAGAATGAACACTTAGCGATACTACTAGACACACTTGACGGCAAAAAATGTCACCAATCTTTAAAGATATACATATCTACATATATATGTTTACAAAACCTATATAAGCTAAATACTAAAAAAACATTTGAGAAGCACGTCAAATCGAGTTAACGCCTCCACGTATGCAATATGCAGGTATCTTCTCAACCAGAAGTATACTACTTTCATATGATTTTTATTTCAATTGCGTTAAACTGCTTCGTAATTGTTATTGGGCGTACAAACCACTAGGTAGACAGCTAAACCGCCATTAATAAAAGTCGTTTCAGGTGTTTTGTTGCCACATAATTGATGTACCACAGGTCAACGGCTCTTAAACGGCGGTAAGCAAGTGGATTGATAAGTTGTTTTACGAGGGACCAAATTACTCGGCGTACAGTGTGCGAAAGATATCAATATTTTAAATTTTCTTAGTAATTATTAACAGAAATGAACAGAAAAGGGGAAATAAAGGATATGAGAAATGCTTGAGGGAGTGAAGTAAAATAATATCATATAAAATGAAATAAAATAAAATAAGATAAACAATCTAAATAATAAAATAGATAAAATAAAATAAAATAATATAAAATAAAATAAATAATAAAATGTAATTAAAAAAAAATAAAACAAAGTAAGATAAGATGGAATGAAATAAAAAGAAATTTAATAAAATGTAATAAAATAAATAAAAAACAGAATTAAAAAGGTAAAAATATAAAATTAAATAATATGAAATAAAACAAAATGATATAAAATAAAATAAAATGTATTAAAATATAAACTACTTTATAAAATGTTATAAATTAAAATATAATATATTAAAATAAATAAAAAAATTAAAATAATATTATTTAAAAAAAAAAAATAATAAAAAATAAAATAAAAATTAAAATAAATATATAAACTAAAAGAAAATAATTTAAAGTAAAATGAGTTATAACAATATAAAATAAAATAGAGTAAAGTAAAAAGAAAGAATAATACAAAATAAAATATATTATAATATAATAAAATAGAATTGATTAAATAATATAATTTAAAATAAAAAGGATAAATAAAATAATTTAAAAAAATAATTAAATTAAAATATAACTTAAAATAAAATAACAGCAAACAAAAATAAATAAAAATAAAAAGACAAAACAACAAAGATAAATTGAAACTAGATAAAATAGTTTGTACGGAGTATGTCTGTGAAAATACCATCAGCTACTGTTTTAAATTGTATCAACTTTTCGAAAGTGCGCCACACTTTACACCAGATATCTTAAAATTTAAATATTTACCTTTTTAAGTATGAGTCTACGCTTACGTTAAGGCATTCACTTGGCGTAAAATGCGCAAATTTATTTATATCTCTTTTCCAACAATTCAAATTTGTTACCTTGTTGTCTCTGTTTGCTGTCGGCCTATCATTGTCTTAATCATTGGTTGTGGTGATGTTGAGCGATGAGTGTCTCACAATGTGATAAGTCAGAATGCTTTATCATTGTTAACACCTTACGTGGCTACCCTGCAAACGTGCATAATCGAAGCTTCAAAACAGTCAAAAAAAATTTTGTATTACCAACATATTCCTTTTTTTTTAATTAAACTTAAATTGAAATTGTCGATGGCTTGAAACCAATTTTAAGATGCCGATGACTATCACAGCGTAAGACTGCTTGGATGGGTTCAAATACTAGCGACATAGCATAGCAGCAATTAGAAAAACTTTAAATCTCTAAAGGAATGAAAATTTAGAGCACTCTCATATAAAAAACCAAAGTTATTTTATTCCAATTTCAAATTTTAATCGTTACACCAATTATGGCCCACTTCAACATCATATGTGAGAAGAAAGTTCCGGGACTGTTTCTACTGGGTGGTTTCTATTATCTTATGTGCGCAACTTTTTTGCGTAAAATTTTATTGCCGGTTACTTTGTTATTTCATATCGTGAGCAACATCAAGTTTTTTCAACGGCTAAGATGTCGCCGGGCCATTGGAACCACATGCCGTCAACGAATTTTTGGTTTGCAGCAATTTCATGCCTGTATCTACACACATTTTCACATAACCTTTGCTTGATTATCTGCTATTAACTTGTGTGCTTGGAGGAATTTGTCTTGCCTTACTAATTAACTAACATTATTTTCGGACACTTGACTACATTCACACATTTTCCTATTTTCTGTTCTTATTCAGAAGTGTTTTCTTTTTTATCTTCATTTTTTGCGCAGCTCCAAACAGTAAAGGACCTACACTTACAATTACTTACTTACCTATTCTTCGTAATTCATTAATTGAAATTAAAAGGCCAGTGAATTTAGCGAAATTGAATGCACACTAATACACTTATCAATCAACATGCTAACAAATATCCAACATTACTACAAAATGCGATAACTAAGCCCGACATAGACGCACAAATCTAGCCAAACAAAAGTCATTTATTTTTACCCATAAAACTCTCCTCCCTCCCTCAGACGAGGGCTTCAATTTCAATTTGCGTTTACGCATGTATATATGTTTGTATTCGCTGTTAGTTGGGTGTGAATGCCATACAGCTGCAACTGATTTGTTGGTTAGTGTTTATGGTTGTATAAATTTGTTTGTGTGGGCTCTTTTTTATATGGCTAACATTAATAGAAACAAATTGTTGAGAGTTTATTCTCTGCGCCTTTGCATTCACACTGTCCAAATCCTGCAGTGGTAAACTATACTCAATACCCTCACAATTTCATAACCACTTGCTTATTCGCTGGTATCTCTCTTCGTTAAAAGCTGGTGTACTGCCGTTGCTGGCCTGCATCGGCGATTAAGCTCATTTATAAAAATTGCTACTAATTTTTCAAAATTTCCGCCGGAAGCAGATGCCAGCCGTACAGTGTTAAAATAGTTGCAAAAAAAAATTTCATACATAAAAAATGGGAAAATAAAGAAATATATTTCGATTCAGCATACACTGAAAGAAAAGAAATGATTATTGTCCATAAAAACTGCATATTTAGATTTAGCCGCTACTAGGATTAAACTTACTAAAGTCTGAGTTTAGTAAAATAATTAATCAACTTCCAAAAAGCCCAAAATATTTTTTTATATAAAATAAATGGTTGCTACTATTACAAAACACCAAAAGTAAAGCTACTGCACTTATGATATTTAAAACGACAGATGTATATCCTTTCATAAGTTTTGCATTTAGTCTGACGACCTATGTACAAATAAATTTCCTGGGGCCTGGTAGTTTGATTTTATTTTTGTATTCAGCATTGTCTGCGCGAACTTTTAATTTTTTATTTATAACACACATCTCGTTTAACCTGACAATTAATCACCATCTAATGATGATGAATTATCAAAACAGGACTACTCCGAAAGTGTTATATAATCATTGTAATGGGCCTAAAATTCCCAGATGCTATTCAAGGCATTTTGAAGATAATACTACTTCATAAGACCGAAGTAAGGGACAAATTCTTTATAAAATTCTTTAACTCAAAATAATGTAATGGAATGCTTCTGACAATAACTAGGTACTCATATTAAAGAAACCTGTACTGATAAGGAACAAATGGGATAGATATCAGACAATTCAGAGTATTTGCCTACATTGCCTTATTTCTGATAATTTTTGGGTTAATATGGCAAAAAAAGATCGCTATTGGTTTATCTGGGAAAATTTTATAAAAAATCTAAGAAAGTTATGAATTTTCTAGTAATTTACCGAAAATTTTCAAAAATTTTGGTGTGATGTACAAAGCAATAACAAAGAAAATAATAAAAAAATTTAACTACAATTGAAGGGAAAATAATTTTGTTAAAAAAAAGGTAATACATGTTCGAAAATTAAGTTTGGTATTTTTGAATACAATATTTTAATTTTAACTTCAAGGATCTACGGGTGAGTTATTCAAGTTTTGATTTGTTTTGTTTCTCCTTCCTTAATAGCCTTTTTTTGTTATATATTTCTGAAGTATTTGGTTACCATTTTAGCTCTCTATTTATGTTATTTATACCATCGAAAATTCCCGAAATACATAAAATCTTTCATTTAATAAACTGTGAGCACACAAATTTACTTGAAAAAGTTCCGCCATTTTAAGTTCAAACCGAATTTCATAAAGCGCGGAATACTAAAGTTCAATGCCTTTGATATTTCTTTTACCAAGTATTCAACGGCAACAAAAACCTAGTGTTTAAAAAATATGACACAAATTCCCTTGCGTACGTGAAAAAAATACGCCGCCGCGACTGCTTGCGAACCAGTATAGCCGGGCTTGTAACAGAAATCAGTGGCTTGATTTCATTTTAATTGCGCTGTGTGCGGCGGAAATTAAAATGTAATAAATAAACGCATTAAAAAAATTGTGTGGAAA
The DNA here is from genome assembly GCA_030068015.2 of Neoceratitis asiatica. Lineage (NCBI taxonomy): Eukaryota > Metazoa > Arthropoda > Insecta > Diptera > Tephritidae > Neoceratitis > Neoceratitis asiatica. Next base: position 78,392,232 of record CM061524.1, read on the forward strand.
AAGTGAAAATCAGAAAGCAAACAAATAGACAGGAAATGGGGGTAGAGCAAGGAAGTGGAAATGTAAATGAGAGTAGCGAGAAAAGAAACACCAATAAAAGAGCATTAACAATTAATTGTGCCAAATTAAAATGGGTAAAAAAAGGAAAATAAGTAACTAAAAAAAAAATAAACCTATTTACACATGTATTAATAAAAATATGCAGATAGTTAAAGTCGCTTCAATATTGCTTGTATGTGGAAGTAAGGATTGATGAAGAAGAAAGCGGTTTAACGCTCAATTTATTTTTTTCTGGTTTTTATTTATTTAATTTTTCGGTCTTTGAATTATATACAAAATGAAATTGTGGCGACAAATGGGGAAGCTCGAGAGTGTAAGCTAATGATTAAGAAAGGTGTTGAAAAATAAATGGGTGAAAAATCAAAACGATTTCTTCATGCTACACTTATTAAAAAGCCGCTGTAAAAAACCTAGTAAACTGCAAATATTTTTATCTATCTGCACTTATTTTCATAGCTAAGTATTATCTAGGTCAAAATCACTACCACTATTGCGAGCTGAGATTAAAATGTCTAGCACTAGTGAAGTAAAATAAATGAAAATAAAAACATGCAAAAAGTTTTTGGGAAATATATTTTTACGCAAAAATTTTGATTATAAGAATGTTGAACTGAAATTCAAATATTAACAGCGAATGCTAGTTTCTATTATGTAAAATTGAATTTTACAATAATATTTAAATTATTTGTCAATTTTCTTAGCTGAATTCCGATTTATGTGCTTTTAGTAGCAAAATGAATCAACATGTTAGTTTTGTTGTTGTACAATAAAATATAAATTTACTTTCATATCTTTTAGAAAAGGTGCTACTTAACGGAACTGTGGCTTATTTCAGGGCGGAAGTACCGGAAAATATGTTAATTTCCTGTTTAAACAAAGCAAAATCAACAGCAACAGCTATCGCGTGCTAAATATGTTGGTGAAAGGAAGTACAGGTAATAATTTGATTTACGCTGTATGATGTTTTATACACAATTTTCCATGTTTTGTTTATGCTCAATAGCGGCATTAAATTAATATTGACTTGAGCGGAATTTATTAATTAATATTGGAAATTTTCATTTAAAATGAAAGAGAAAGTTATTGTCTTAAAACTTGGACGACTATTAAATTAGAATGTTGTTTGAATAATTTATCTAAAATTTTAGATATATTTTATTTATCATGCTACAAAAAATATATAAATAGATTTAAATCAGGTTATAATTTTTCTTAGTCCTCACGTTACGCAACATACTTGCACCAGTTGCTTCTTTCTACGTTATACGGGTACGTCAAGAAAACACAGAAAGTAATAAACTAATCAACCATCAAAAATGTTAGAAACGATATGACCACATATCTACACTCATGAAAAATTACAAGACAACCGCAGGGACATCATATCACCACTACTAAGTTGTCTAGTGGACATAAAAGCAAGGTGATGTTATCAACTTGTCCACTTTATAAAGTGGAGAGAAAAAATGTGTCGGGGCAGTGGTTAGACAAGGATATTGCAAATGGTGACATTCAGTCAACAAACTAGTCATCATACCAACGCCAATTGTGACAATAACAATAAGACAAAAGGAATAACTGGGTATGCTTTGCATAGTGTGATACTGTATGTCAAATAAAAAATAAAACATATGGACAAAGAAAAAAGTTTAAAAGGGGGATTACAGAATAATTTACTAAAATTTATACTTAGAACTCTTAATAGAAAATCCCCTCAATCCTATGACCCAATGAAGGCTGGCTTTACTTGCTTTGCTCTGAAAACTGTCAGAACAGAATAGGACTATACTATATCGTTTTAAAATATATCAAAGCAACTTTGCTTAAGACCGAAATGTAAAAAAATTGATATAGTTCAAAACGCTAATTTGTTTATTCAAGCACTCAAAGTAAGATAAGTTAAGGATAGCCAGCATAGCCAGCTTGCATTAGGTTAGGTCCTATCTGAAAATCTGACCGAAAGAATCCATTCTTGTAGACCGAAAGAATCCATTCTTGTAGACCATTCCTTTGGCGAACAGGTAGCAATGTAGAAGGTTAACGTTGATAATATTGCATACACATAGTTCTTAAGCGTACAGTCCAAAGCAGTCCGCAAATAGTTATCGTGAGTAATTTCATCTATATTAATCTTTCAAGAAATGAGACTTCAAAAGAAGGATTTAGTGGAGAAAATCTTTCCAAATGATGTGCGTTTTGCACTAGTTTGCGATAGGTGTTGTGAAGTGGAGCCCTTCACTTTATAGCGCATTTTGAATATATAAATAAATTTATTTATTCATAAAATATAATTTATTCCTATATGTAGTATACATGATATGTTTTCCAATTCCATTTAGAATCTCTAATATGTTTATCACCAAACAGCAAACAAAGGCAAATGGCAAGACAAATGTGTGTAAATGTCGATAACGACAAGGACGCGCGACTGCATTTTAATAATTGCATTTGCCTTTGTCAAGCAATAAGCACAATTACCAAACATATGTATGTTTACCCGCCTGCCAGTCGGCCTTCGTACACTCCGGGATCTTCTACGAAATCCATAATTATATCACTCGACATATATGTTAGTATTGATTTATGTATGTATTCACTGTGCGGTAAATAAGCTTTTCTGCAATGCAGTAGTATTCCATTTGTACCCACACACCTATGCACCGTTTTACATATGTACATATGTACATACGCATATACTCACGTACGAGCACTTGTCTTCATAGACAGGAAAATTTGCATTCCCCATTCACACTTGGCCAGATTACTTGCTCGTTTTTAATTGGAATTACTATAGCCATCGTCGTCGCGAGAAATTCACAATTACTCACGTTGATGGGTTGATAGCATCAAAAGCCGCAAACCATATATTTATTCTATCAGATGCAATGAGGAAATGAGCAATCTGCGCAGAATTAAATCTTTTGTATGCACAAAGGTGGCCTTTACACAAGATTACCGCCTTACGAGTATATAACATACTTATATATAAATAGATTTGACCAAATATGTGTACTTATTTATAGTGACATATGCGACATTTGTTCATTCAATTCATCTATGTGTGACATTAGCATACGGATCTTGAAACAGTGACAATTAATACACATTTGGCAGCTGCAGCCAAGGTTATCATGCTAATGACAAATCTTCCACTCAAATATCTACCAATTGTGTTGGGCATAAGCTGCCAAGAATATTTCGGCTTTCAGCTTTAGAGAATGGTCAGTGAAATTACACTTTTGGTCAAATATTTAGTTGGTTGGTTTGCCAAAAATTTGGGAAATTGTATATATAAGCGACATATAGTTATATATATGTATCTGTATGTATTTTGTTTAACATATTTATTTTGTTTATAGAAATTTTACTACAAGCAAATGAAGGTAAGGATAGTTGAGAACAAATTTTCCAAAGTGGTTTACATATATAAGTACTGCGGAATGATATCCAACTTAGAATTAAAGTTTTCTTATTGATCAATTACTTTTACATATTTTTGTATATAAATATGTATTCACAATGGCTCTTTAATAAATGATTTTTTAACATGATTTTTTTTGAAAGAACAGACGCACCGTGCAATCGAGTAAATTGTTTAATCACGATAGTAACCCATGTAAAGACAGTTCGGGTTTTTTGCACTAAATATGCACAACTCATATTTCTACCCAAACATATATACACATATTTTCAAAGCAAAGATCAGGGACCGAAAAATCAATATTTTTTTCTTTAAAGAAAAAATCAAAGACCTTAACATATCGCATGAAAGTTTTCTGTATATGTTAAAATGTGACCAATATATATAAAAATTAAAATTAATAATTAATCTAAATTTAATTATCATTATCTTGTGTTTTTTGTTTTTTATGTTTTGATAAAAAAAAGATTTCCTTTTGATTTTTTTTTTAAATATTCAATAGTCAAAAATATGTGTTTGTTGTTTAAATTTGGTTAGTGAGCTATATGATAGGTCAAAAAATTTAATAATCATTAATCAACGAAAATTTTTAAATCACAAAATAATGATTAAAAAGTGATATTACCATCTCTGCGTGAAATGAGGATGTCATTTAAGTGTTGATCTGCATGGGCAATATTCACGAGTATTCCAATTAAGTGGAATCAGCGTGCGGCCGTGAACATCTCGAAAGACTCACTAATGCTTCAATGAAATGAATTTCGTTGACAAATATTCCAATTTTATGCGCAATTCACCGAAAATGCGCATAAGCCAAGGCGAATTTAACAAATTGGGGTTGCAGTGGCAGCGAATTCAACTTTTTTCATTTATTCTTCGCAAAGATTGTCACCATTTATTTTGTTTTGCTTGATTATGTGATTGTGGTTTACTAGAGAAAAAAGTTGATCAGAGTGTGGGTTTACTTTTAACAGCCAATGAATTTTTAACAATCGCTACCAAATACAAAAACAAAATAGACGGCAGTTGTTGTTCTTGTTCTCCTGCTCTCACCCATATAAATTCGCCCTGTGCTTCACAAAAGATTAAAAAATAAGAGAACTTTAGAAATATCTATGTACTAGCGTATAATTTATTTACAAGCTGTTAACAATGCGCAACCGTTTAACCGTTTATATTTTGAACTAAGTGCGCTGTTAGCTGTTATTATGCTGTTATATCAGCGGATAATCAGCACACTTTCTTTCATTCTTATATTCATATAAGATAATAAAATAATACAGACAATTGTTAGTTAAGACAAACGGTTACCCTCCTCCCGGCCAACCGACACGAGGGGCGCCATCTGCATAACGTACGGAATTTGTTAAGCGATTTAAAACTGCTCAGCTACAGAAAACAAATTCATCAGCTGAAATATAAGATTATTTATACTACCATAGAAAATTAGTGAGTTACTTGTTAAGAGAAGTTAGTACAGTATTTTTTGTTACGAAAAGTGAGCCTGTGACATCAACTGTGCTAAAATAACAATTGAAATCTTGACATAAACGGCGAAACGGTTCATATAGTTCAAAGTTTGTTTTACAAGATTTTAAGGATAGTGGTCTAAATTCGCGTGATAATCGGATTGGGACATTAAAATTTACTTCACCTAAGATAAATGCAACTGCAAATCAGTCCATTTAGAAGATTTTGGCCGAAATCCCAGTGCAAATGACGCAAAGCGAACAACAAAAACTGTTTTTGAACAGACTCAATTTTATCAGAATGGATTTTATAATTAGGGTTCCACACAGCACACCAATATTGGTCTTACTAATGACGTAAAAAAAATCTTTCGTAATATAAGGGCCTCTGAATTCTATAGACCACGGCGCTACAAAGGTAAGGGCACCTTTTGCTTTCAGCTCAGTTGTATTAATATGAAGACTGAAGTTGAGTTTAGTATCCATTTTTACACCCAAATCAACAAAATCACATACTTGCTCTATACTATAGTTGTTTATTGTGTCAGATGGTGATTGCATATATTTTCGTGTAAATAACATGGTTTTATATTTGCTTATGTTAAGAGGCATATCATTGTTATTACACCAAGTTATTAAATTGTTCAAATCGGTTTGTAAAAAACATCTTTCATTAATTGAGATATAATATTGAAAAAGCTTTACATCAATATTTTATAACTGAAGACAAATCGTTAATAAATAAGAATAACATAATCGGTCCCAGGTGTCTACCTTGCGGAACACTAGATGCTACATCAATTATGTCAGAAAAGGTATCATTAAATAATACTATTTGACCTGTTACAGAGATAGGAAGATATCCATTGTAGAAGGCTTGGTTAAATTCCAAGAAGATCCAGTTTCTTAATAAGTATTATATGATTTATTCTGTCGAATGCTTTACTGTTTTCCCTAAATCCATTTGAAACGTGATTAACAAATTCCAGCAAATTAGAAAGAATAGATTTGCCTTTGCAAAACCCATGCTGGGAACTGAAAATTAAAGGAAGTATGGAAAAAGTTAATTGGGCTATAATTATGGATTCAAAAAGTTTAAATATAACAGATCCCTCTATAATTTTCAATCGAATATCTGTTAATATTCTTATGCAACGGAATTATGATCTTTTCCATATCAAAGTGAAAATTCCTTGTTTTAGGGATGCATTAAAGAGGTTTGTCAAAGGCCAGTACAGATTTTCAGCACAATTTTTAAGAAAGCATGATGGAATCATGTCAGGGCCGTAACTGAAAGAGCTCTTTAAAGACTTTAATTGGTGTAATACATCTTCGGGAGAAACAATTGGGGTGCTAATTGAGTTTTGAAGATAAAAATTCTCTTGGTATTCTTGTTTTCCTTAAATTCATGAGTAACAAATTCCAGATGATTTGGAAGAGTTGATTTGCCTTTGCAAAACCCATGCTGGAAACTGGAAATTAAAGGAAATATGGAAAAAGTTAATTCGGCAGTAATTATAATAAGAAAATAAACAAAATTTCTCACTTCTAATATATGTATGTATATATAATTGTTGAAAAAACATCGAACTATAACATTTATAGTTTCAGCTTTCAAAAATATTCAAGGTTTCTACTTATTTACGACTGCAAATTTTTATGTTTACGTACACGCTTGCTGTGTCATAAAATTATTTTAAATTCGAAAACTTAAAAATTTATGTTTAGTATAAACGGAAAATTTTTGATATGTTAATTTAGTTTTTTTTTTTATTGCAGAAATTGGTGTACAACATCTTTAGTTGTAAATTTACATATAAATGCGTACATATGTTAATACAGATTTGAAATAAGAAGTATAAAGCCGCATGTGGAAAGAAACACGAAGAGCTCATTAAAATAAAAAATTGAACTGCTTATACTTACATATGTTTTGCAATCAAAAATATCTTTTAAAAATTTTCTTCATTTATATATTTATATATTTTTGCTGTTGCATATATTTTTATGTATGAACGTACAATATACATAGTATGTGTGTATGTATGAAAATTAATACCATAAAATATTTCTGAAATATTGTGACAATTCGATACGCGGATTGCGGTGGAAATTTTCATATGTATGTAAACAATAAATGTAGCATGATAGAAAAAACAAACCACAACAATTGTATACAATAAAAGATATAGAAAGATATGCTGAAATGCATACATATCTACTTATTCATGCATCTTATATCAATTTTGCATACAAACAATTTCAACTGGGTATGTTTTTATCTACTCTCGTTTAGTAGTTCTTATGCCTTACAGAAAAATAGGATGCAACAAAACATATTCCTTGCTGTGTCTGGTTACCTGCTCCTATTTAGCTTAAAAAAATGCTGGTTGCACATGTCATTTGTTTGAAAATTCCTTAACAATTGGAGCAAAATGTGAATAAAGAATGAATGTATGTAAGCAGCTTTGCCTTACTTATTTATTTGTACCGGCAACTAAAAGCAAATGCAATTTTTATAACTATCTACATAAATAAAATGTGTGACATCTTACGCCCACTACTTTCCATTTGTAGCTTCTTCAAGAAGCTCACTTTAACTTTTCCATTCCGTTTTTTTGTTTCAAATATATGTAGTTACTTGAAGCTATAGCCTGAAATGGCTCACTTAGATGCCGAATCAAGTGCTCACTGGTAGTAAATTTTTGTAGTGCCACAATTTGTCGGAGACACATTGAATAATCACATACGAACATGTATGTGTATTGTTGTGTCTTCAAGCATATAAAATTCAAACAAAATAAAGTGAAAGCGATATATGCAATAACTTCAGCTGTGAGAATTATGGTGTTATTAAAATTGTTTTACACAGGAAATGATTTTGCAGCTTTAAGCGGTATATTGCCGTATGTATCATTTCTTACTTATTATATATCTTGACTAGTATATATATATATGTGTTGCATCAGTGCAACAGAAAGGCAGCGAAATATGTTGCATAAATGGTTTTAAATACTATTATTCCTGTTGGACGAGGAAGTAAGAATTGTTGTACGTATAGAAGAAGAAGAAATAATCATTTTTTAAAGAATGTGACAGCGAATTATTATGCGACATTCAAAACCATGCTTACTTATGAGATCTTAAAAAAATTTCTTGGAAATTTTTCATAAATCTTTATAAATAAAATAAAAAAATTGGCAGTTGACTTTTCTGGAACAATGCATATTAGAAACAACTTCTGCAGGAGTAACTCCGCTGTGGCCTAGAAGTCTGCAATGATATTTGCACTTCTGCAATGATATTTGCACTAGGCAGTAATTCTATTTCTTCATATACATAATATTGGAGTAAAGTTGCCATTGCCAATTACTTTGGGCGTTTTCACTATTTTATTGAACTTTATTAAATGAATTTTTGCAACTTACATAAACATGAAATGATATATTAAATTTATATAAATATCATCCGCTAATGATATTAAGCTCCTTACAATTTATCATCCTTTTCTTTCAGACGCAGAACCAGGAACGATTCTAAGGGCTAGATAATGTTATTAGAAGGGGTAAAATGCCTGACAGGAAAATAAACGTTGTTGATATAAGGGACTAAATTGATAATTTTTATTGCCGCAAATTAACTTTAGTAAATGCACGCTATGAAGAAATTATACATTAAAGCTAATCGAAGCGTGAAAATTTTGCGTACTACTATGTAAAGGATCATGGGGTCAAATATTGGCCAGTACAATATTCAAATTTATAGAAAAAAGCTTTATAATGGCCAGGTACTGACTACCGCACAAGTAGGTGTGTAGATCTCAATTTGTTGGATGTACCATAAGACACACACCACATTTTAGTAGAGAAGATCGAGAGAATATCGAATAAGCGGTTATAAAGTTAAAATGGAATATATATACAGGGCTATCTGTTTGACGGTTTACAAAATAAACTTAATCAATGCATATAAAATTATTTTTTCATGAAATTCCTTTTTTATTAAATGGTTTGGACCTTGGTATTATATGTGAAACTCTACATCATTCAAATGAACGTCTCGTGAATTTTTGTAAACTTCGATTCGCTTGAGGTAAATTCGACCACTTTTTCGCACAAATTGGGCGGTTTCTCAGCCATATCTTGACGAATGTTGCTTTTCAAATGCTCGAAAGTTAAAGCTTTATCCGCATAATCATAGTTTTTCGCGTAGACTAGGTTGCCAATTGACATCGCCAAGACGAAAGTCACCATCTTGTTGGAACCTTATATTGTCCAAGTCGTGTTCTTCATTTCCTGGCCAAAAAAGCGGATTATCATTCGACCGGAACGTTATGGTTGAATTGACACTGACAGTCTCGCCGTTAATGTGCCATAAGAAAGCCCCGGCTCTTGAGAACGTCGAGAAACAACAATAACAGTTTTATTACTTTTGCATGTCTTTAAAATTGCACGAAATATATATATCGAAAACTGAAATTTTTCCATTGACAATTATTTAGTAATAATAACGGTTTACCCACATAATTAATTTTATTTCCGTCATAACGGATTTTTTTCCAAAGAATTCTTTAGAAGCCATTAATATATAAGGATAGGATGAAATGGTATCACAATAGACAAATTTCGCGACAATAACCAAATATTCGTCTAATGAACCTTTTTAGGCGATATCAAAAACTATAAATGTGCGATGTAATAACGAAGACTAGGAAAACTTTACCGACATTTATTGAAAATTTAAATAAAAAAATTAAAATATATTAGTTATTGAAAAATTTGTTAAAATATTATCAAAAACGAATTCGCTGAAGTTTTAAGTTTTAAGTGACATTTACAATAAAAGTGTCAGAGCTATCCAAAATTAAATAAAATTTAAGTGACCCTGATTGAATTCTTCTTTTAGATTCAAACGTTGTATGAAATTGTCATTGTTAAGAAGAGTCCTGATTTCTATTAAAAAATTTTTAATTGAAACGAGACTTCAAGTCATACATAGACATATTTGAGTTCACATCTTTAAAAGTTCCCACAGTGGAGTTTAATGTACTGCTTGAGAGTCACTCGTTATTGGTTTTCACTGTCTTTAAGATATAAGGATTTTTTTAATTTGATTAAATTTGTCGACAATTTTCATCAGCTTTTCGTCACCGAATTTGAAAAAAGAAAAGTTTGAAATTTAATTCTCAAATACACATAATTCTTGCCTCCAAAGGAGTTCAAATGCAAACCCATTATTTCACTGCAGTTATTTATATATTTATAAGTTTTCATTCAAAGTTAGCTAAGCCGCATCCAAATAGCTGATAGATTTGTACGAAGAGCCTTTGTTTCAGAAGTACACTTGGAGGGGTTGACATTACCTATCGAGGGGCGACCGCAAAAATAAACTTTTTTTTTAATTTAAATTAATTTCAAATAACTTTTGGATATTGGTCGGACCAGTATTCGAACCCTGGCCTTTCGAACGGTGCTGCGGCTGCCAAAAAAAAAAAATATATCTTCTTAAAAATTAAATATAAAAGTTTGAAAGAAAGAAATGGACTGAATTGCTGCCTTCGAACAGCTGATATGTTTTCATGATAAACTTTTTATTTCATGTTAGGAAAACTATGAGTTTCTAAGCAGGGTAATGCTTACCTCAAAAAGGTGCTGTTAGTTAACCGATGATGTCACAAAGAAATCACAAATCAAGAGCAACATATTTCTATAGAGAAGTCCAGTCAACATTTTTCACGCATTTTTCTCCTTAGGGCGGTGGCACCATCTATAATGGATTCTCAATATGATGACTATGACATACAACAAGGGAGGAAGCTAACAATCCACATCTACGAGCATTAGACACATACGAGTATATATGTATGTATGAAGCGAGTAGAGCTTGCAGTGTTAAATCTCTGGATAGTTACATAAAGTCATCTTTGACTGAAGTCCTGACAGGCTGACTCACTTCGCTTACAGCCAAGCCTCTGCCATGTGTCCAGTTCATTACAGGTCGAATATTTTACGCTCGATATGTTCGAAATTTATTTCATGAAATACAAAGCACTTTGGCCAATATTTATGGGTGGGTTTATGTCTTTTGCTCTTTGTATATTGCACAAATGTATATACATATGTATATTTTGAAAAGTCAAAGACAAACGTACGTACATTTATGTTTTGATGAAGTTTTTGTACTAATTTTATTGTAGTAATGTGTCAGATATTTGCTATAAGGACATTGTACAATCGTATATAGCAAGCTGGACAAACAGTCGAGTGTTGGGATCAAGTCTTCAGTTTTGATTGCTAAATAAGTTACAAGGTAATTAGCCTAGTATGAATTGTACTCTTCGGCATCTGTCAAATAGAGGGAGATAATATGAAATATATACCTACATATACATATATACTACTTAAATGATGATGCATTGAATAAATGGAAAGTGGAGAATAATATGCATGAGTTAAGTTAAATTTGACCAATATCTGACAGACATAGAATCCTATGAAGAGATCATCAGAGAAAGTTCGGATATTAATTGTAGTAGTTTGTTTTTACTAATTTCTTTCCTATTAGCTAGTTCTCATCCCCTATTATTATCTAGGCAAATGTATTTGATGACTTGAACTCAGTAGCGTCACTGTATATTATGTTATCGTTTAATGTCCGACAGAGTTGTGTTGAATACATACCTAAAGTGGCAGACAAAAGTCTACAAACACCGCCTATTTTCGTTGAATTGAAAGTCCAAATTTAGCGACACAGTTTATTTCAATTATTTTCCCTTATCATAAAAAACCAACAAAAATAATTTTTTAACATAAAATAGTAAAGCTATGACAAAAAAAAAACGTAAATCCGACTTTGACAAATGTCTACAAGCAGTACATACATGACCTATCTTAGCGCAAAACTTTTGATTAATATCAAATCACCTGATCTTTTTAGTACTTAGTAGGTACACCATTTGCATCAATAACAACTTGAAGTCATCGTGGCATCGAAGCTAACAAATTTATCAATTCTGAGGGAGTAATACTGTCCCAATCTTCAACAAGACGCTCTTTGAGTAATGCTGGGCTGGAAATCTGATTTTTTCTAATTTTTCGCACAAAATCTCCCAGACATATTCAATAACATTCAAAACTGGGCTTTCGTGCCTTGGAGCATGATAAAGCAAGAAATCCTTAAAAATGTGGGTCATGTGTTTTGGATCGTTATCCTGTTCAAGCCTGCGCCAAGCTCCTATCTGTCCACCGAAGGCTTCAGAATAGATTCCAACAATAAGTTATTCTATATTACCCTCAATAAAAACGAGCTTTCCAACTCCAGGTGCCGCAACCGCTCCATGGCTGCGAATACATTGAACTTCGATTCGTCTGGAAACAAGACTTTATGATAAAAATCTATTCCCTTGTCTAAATGTCTCAAGCGAAATTTACGATTTTTTAGAAATAAAAAGCTTTTCACGTGAAATTCTACTGTGGAAGCCGTTATCGTCCAGAGCTCTTCGAATTGTTCTTAAATAGACACACTTTCTTGAATATATGCGGTGTTTGTAGACTTTTGTCCGCCACTGTAAATACAAATATTTACCCAAGTTGGTCCAGCAGTTGCAAGTTCTTCTCTGAACAACTAACTAACTCTATCTTCTTTATAATGTTAGTATAGGTGACAATTTAAAAAAAAAATTAAAGTTTTGCTTATGTTTCCAGAAATAAGAGATTCAACACTGCAATTTTATATTAAGTCGCATACTAAAGAATGCCAGATTTGAAATACGAGTCAACAACCCTCGGGTCAGTCTGATGTACTTCATAGTAAGATAGTGTCTGTTCACATAAACACAATTCTGTACTTCGTAGTACGATAGTGTCTGTTCACATAAACGCAATTCTGTGCAACTCTTCTGATTTCATCCCCTTATTTTCAGCAGCAAAGAAGGGAGAGCATATAATTTTTAAAATCTTTCTAGCCGACTGAAAAACACAAATATCAAAATGATGTCTGGGTAAATAGTGTTTTCACAGCTTCTCTTCAGACAAACCTATGAGTGAAGGATTCGCACAAATTAGATATGGTCAACCTTTTTTTTATGTATTTGTAACCCACCCTTCACTTTTGCACACCCCCACATATGGAATAATGTCTAGCCTGAGTTCAATTGTGTTTATTTCTTTTTGTATTATTTCCTTCTTTGTGAAATGGTGCGTGGTCGCATGTCGCCGTGGGGCATAACAAAACCATTAATCAACGACATAAATAAATATGTATTTACAAAATATGTTTGCATTACTTGAATTGTGTACATATGTATGTATATGCATGTGGGGTTGTGACTTTAAGAGTCATAGACAATTTTATAGAAAGAGACTTCCTACACTTCATAGGGGGTGGTTTGCGAAGGATGTTGACAGCTCTGGCGAATAAGCAAAGAAATAATGGGATTAATAAAGCAAACGTTTAAGATGACGTCATCTCCTGCTGAATCAGTTTTCTTCGCGGGGTGAAGAAGTGCTGATACGGTAAAATATCTCACGACCACTTTGTGTTTGTCTTGATTTGAAGGAGAGGCAGTGGAAGAACCATCAACATTCTTTTTAATTTTTTTTTTAGATTTGTCTACTTTGTGTGGTGCTTTTGCTTTAACTGAAGTGTATAATCAATCCACTTTTTTACCCATCTAAAATTTTGGCATTTTCATTAAATTTATACTTCGTGAAAATTCGTAAAATCTTAAGCAAAGACATAACTCTTCACGCAGCTTTATTAAAGCTTCCCCTCAGTAAAAAATAGGAGTAATAATTTTCTTTTTTTTCTTCAAATGAAACTTAGCTACATGATTAATGTATAAACGTACCATTTGATTCACTTCCCGGCGGCAGGTGTTCATGCAAATTCTTGCTAAAAGTGTTTTTACTCAGCTTCCTTATAACACATCCATGTCATTTTCACAGCATGCATATTCTTGTGGTTGTATTTGTTTTCATTTTCTGAATTTAAAGTGCATCAGCGCTTACTAATTTATATTGTACTTAAAAAGGAGAAAAATAAGTTGGCATTTTTTGCCTTTAATCTGTGAAAAAATTGAATCTTCTTGAATTTTCGTCATACTGATTTGCTTGTGCTCTCACCTGTCAATGAAATAAATACTAACACTTCGACCAAAAATATCTGCGACTCGTTATTATTGTGCTTCCATGCATTCCATTTCTGTATTTCCTGATTTTTAATTTTTCTTGTTTTTTTGGTAGTTTTTCTTTGAAGCAGGCCCTATCACATGCCATCATTTTAGAAAATAAATGCGTTAGTAAAAAAAAAATCGGTTAAATTCAAATTTGTTATTGTAAAATTAGTTTTTGTTATTTATAGAAAATATTGTTTAATATGAAATTTTAATAGTTGTGATATAACCGTTCAAACCTACATAGACCTGCCTTCCAACAGCGGGACCTACTTCCAGGGAAATAGAGGTGGAGAGAAAAGCAAGGCCTATGGAGGATATAGAATGTGGGTCCTGATCCATAAATTTATTAATATTATATTTTGTTTATCTTGCAAATCTTTGAATACAGCTCATTACTTATAACCAAAAAGTTAGTTAAATTTTTTTGTTACATGTCCTCGAGGACATATGTTATATGATAACTTGGTAAATCATCCAGAAGTAATATTAACGCGGGTACGAAAAAATATAATAAACTTATGTGTCTGTAAATAATTATTAAACGTTCTTATTAACATTTTACTAACACAAATTTTTTAAGTTATTTAATGCAGAAAGAGTATAAAATATGGAGTTGAGATATGGGAATATGGAGTTGAATTGACTGCGAGGCGTGTGTCCTTTACGCATGCGATATGTGATATCTATCCAGGATTTGCGCAAAGCCAAATTCAACATATGATGCAATCTATCTGGTATTGACATTACTCGCAGCATGACGTAACCTATTATTCCAAATATACACATGTATGTTAATATATATACCCACGATCTATGCTTCCTTCCGAATCATACTATTTTTTCAATCTATCGGTGATCTACTGAATAAATGTTGTATTATAGTGTTTCCGAAATAAAGACTAGACAGTGGAATTTTCGGTGTGTATGAATAATAATAGCATATAATAATTATTATAAAGAAAAAAATTTAACGAATAAATATAGATAACCTAGTGGCGGTTATCGATTGAGTTGACCATTGAATAGGATATGAACTTCTTGTACAATAGAAAAAGTTAAAACCGTTGTTATTACAAGCAATTTTTCATATACTAATATAATAATTAATATTCTGCGCATCTCCTAAATGGTTGAATTAAAGGATTTAAATTTTCAACGTATTTATAAGTATAAGCACAAAGGATGGATGCCGCAGGGGGGTTTAGTTATTAAATATTTTGATGTACTTTGATTCAGCACTAGCCATTTGGCTTAAAATGGTACAGAGGTGTACATACATAATAATGTGGAATAAACCAGTAAGCAAATATACTCATATCTACATATGTGTTGTATATAATAGCGGCCTTGGCGACTTTGACGATTACTCTTTTAAACCACAAATGCATACCGGAAAATCATTAATGTCGTTTTTGAAATCTGAGCCCTGGACAAACAGTTATTTATTTATTTATTTTGTTCATTTGCCCATATATATTTATTTACAAGGGCGAGTGTTATAGTTTCTTCTTTTTTTCTTTTCATTACATTCTCTATCTAATTATTTGCGCTTAACGTTCATTACATTGCCGCTTTTACTATGCTGGTCCATTTATTTCTAAACGTTTTTTAATTTTCATTTCTGTTCATTTATAACCTTTTAGTAATTTTCTTTTATTTATTTGAGAGTTTCATTATGAAAAAATATATTGTTCCTTTGAGAAGTGCATGTCGGCTATGTGATGAGTTAGCCCATGCTAAATGTGCCGGTTTAAACAATCGTGTTCTCGACCTTATCAATTTTTCAAGTCTCTAAGGACGTTTTAAAAAAAAAAATCTAAGGAAGATTGTGCCGGCTGTCAAGTGGGCCCAAGTTTAAAATAAAACAACCGCCGCTAATCGATCAATCGGCTAACGAAATCTGGGTCAAACGGATATTAATGATTGCCGCGTGATGAGGACACACATATCCGTTGGTAACAATTTTATGTTATCTTAAGCGACGCGCTTAAATATGCCCAAACAGAAGCAAGGTTCAAAAAACGGAAAACATAGTAAAGATAGTTTAGTTTCAGTCTCAATTACTATTGCTTCAACTTTCCAAGGATTCCGAACAAGGGCTACTACTAAAATAGTAGATGCTAATTAAGGCATGCAATTACATACATCTGATAAAGTCCCAACTTCTATTGAAACTTCATATCCCCCTCCTCTTGCACCTCCCTCTACTCAATAGAAAAGAGATAGTTGTGGTTCCGAAAAGGAGAACCCTTCTTGTATCTCACTTCTTGAATGACAAAACAGCAGATGATTTGTGTTCATATGTATTGGGCAAAATTAAACCGACTAGTTTTGATATTAGGAAGCTTAATTTTTTCTTTGAGAGCAGCATATCTTCATTTAAAGTTGATGTATCGACCGATAGCGAATTTGAGATAAAGCAGCGTACTTCTCGTGACAATGTAGCGCGACTACCTGCTTCCTCAGAGCCAAAAAACTGTAAGTGGTTTTAAAACTAAGCTCAAAGATGTATACTTAAGCATCATAAACTGCGAATATAAAATCTTAGTCTTGAAACTTGGCTTAAGCCGACTGTATTCAACTCTGAAATTTTGATGAATTAGAAATTCAACACATACTATTTATATGACAGTTTGTAGGATATTGTATTGTTAGAAATATCGGTTTCTTACATGAGAAATAGATGTAAGATGAACGGGTTTGTGAAAAATTTCAAACCAGTTTCTAGTTAACAACTATTATTTTTTCCTGGAGGATTATTTGTACAAACCGCAACGTTATCAATTGCTAGCCCTACTTTTGCATAGAAATTAATAAAAGGGTAAGAAGTGTTGGTGTCGACTGACTACCAGTAATTGCTTAACGCATATGAAAGCGTGTAGGTGAGCTTGATGAAATGCCAATGGATTAACTTCGAACCCCACAGATGGACATAAGCGTACACATTGCCGGGATACACTTCGTGTGTTTTGATTTTGTTGGCACTCGATGTTATATGTGTTAGTATGCAAATGCCCTGCAAATATTTATGGACCATATGGTCCATTGGAGTACCTATAAATATACTCCTCTGTGGCAAATTTTGGACCAACTCATGTGTTTACACTAACTTTGTGCGTCACGACCATTCTTCGTATTATTTCGATCGCAATCACTACACGAAGTTACAATTGCTCAATAAGTTCTACACTCGTATACAGAAAATGTGTGGAAATGAAACTGAGTCAGTTTCGCTTCGCTGTTGAGCTCTGCTGGTACGCAAAAGCGTGCAGAATTTATTATTATTTATATGAAAACATATAGAACAGATACGTAAACTAATATATATTATATATAAGTATTTATTAACAATAATCTATTAATATTAATATGAATTTATATAAAATATACTTTATTTACTAACTTTCACCATATAAAATGCTATTCGAAACTAAAAAGTAATTTTTCGCATATACTCCAAAATATAATCCCCTGTAGGTACTCCATGGAGTACTCGGGTGTTATGCAGAGATGGATTATATGATCGAGCCCTAGGACATCACAATGTTAATTGGACCATATATTTTGTATGGATTGTGGCAGGTTTTGGATTACTATATTGTCTGCGTGGATTATATATTTCACGCGTGCATGGAGTACTCACCTTGTTTGCAGGGTTTTGTTGACATTTAAGAACTTACATTGGTATAGTTGTGTGAAATCTTTTGAATGTCATAGCTCTTTTATGAGGATTGTATGACCAGCATTTATGAGCATTTAACAATATGATATATGCAAATAACGCCAAATGCCTACTTATACAAAATGGATGCGAGCAATAAAATATAAAAAGCAAAAAAAACCACAAAAAGGTCTTCAGAAAAAGGGTTTCTGCTTTTTTACATTTTTTTATAATTTATTCTTTTTTTATAAATGGACATTTTTCTAAAGGTCATAAAGCAAGCGGTGCACTCCACCTCCAGTAATAGAAATAAATGCCTCCATTGGGAAAGCGTACAGTTAATGCATGTAAATGATGTTTACCCATAAAAAGCAATGAACAGCTCAAAAGCAGTTGCGGAAAGTATCCATCAACAGCTGTCAATTGCAATAAAGATTGAAGTTAAGTAGATAGATTATTGGAGTTATTTTAACATCAAAGGAAAAGCGCTGCAGTCTTTAACCTTTAAGTTCTTATGGTCAAACTACAACTATAAGGGGTCAGAAAAGGAAATAATAACATAACTTGAAAAAATGAGAGTGATACAAACATATTTTAATTAGCGAAAAATTAGTTGACTGCTCCGAGTTTTGGTGTTAAGTTTGACAAGGGAATACCTTTAATTTTAGGAATCAATTCAAAATATTGAAATAAATATGTCCGTAAGTGATTTTTTAACCAAGTCAGATTAGTGTGTATCTTTTACTTTATCTCGAGCAAGGTGTAAAATATATTTTGGGAGACCAGATGAAATAAAATTTTACCCAATATGTAAGTCCACACTTCAACATTCCTCAAATAAATATTTCATAATAATCTTGACAAAAAATTAAACTTTATTATATTTTCTAATAATTCTTTGAATTATTTCGCTAAGAGTGACACTACTTTTGTTATTTTCAAACTAATGTATCAAAAATTTTGTTTAATTGTACTCTGCTTTTTGATAGGCAAATATGCAGCAATTACTTAAAACCGTAGTTTCGAAATGGCCCTGATTAATGTGATGTACCCTAGAAGATGTTGGTATGAGCCACTAAGTGAAGGATCATTGGTTAGAAAACTGGCTGGACCACACGCTGTTGTGGTCTTCTCTATTTTCTCCAATTTTTACCATAATTTTTTTTGCAAAGGATCATTAGAGTTCTAATTAAGCATCATATAAATAAAAAATTTACAAATTTTATTATATTTTATTATTGACCTATCTACATATTAGTTTCGATAATTCACCACTTAAAGTCTTTCACGAAAATGTCAATATGAATGGTTTGAAGTAAACCGAAACCATACTTCGGCCATGGAAAAATTACATTACGCGGTGATTCCTTTCCCGCAAAGAAATGTTTCAAGCTAATTGAACTTATTTCTATTTCATCTAAAATTTTGAACAAATCGACGCAGAAATCAATCTTTTCTCACTTAGATCGGTCCTCATACTGGAAATCATAATTAAGGTTTGTCGAACCATGGTCTATGGCGAATTTCCGGAGAGAAAAGTGGTATTGCTGCTAATCTAAGCAGAAAACTACCCATGTACCGAATTTCAAACAAATCGAATCATAAAGACGATTTTTTCGATCTGGTCCCATTACCGGTATGAAAAATAGACAAAACCCTATTCACAGACCTAACGAATATATGTACGAAATTTCATCAAAATCGGTTCAGCTCTCTTGTAGGAGTTCGAGGACAAATACCGTGACAGGAGAATTTTATATAGATAAGATAAATATATTTTTTGAAGTGCGGGTGCTCTTTGAAAAATATTACTTCTGAAATGAAAATGAAAATAAATACTTCTTAAAGATATTCATAAATCATTCTACTGTGGCTTAAGGCTGTAAATAATCCCTTTTTATTACCACGAATTTGGTTTATGGTAATATTAATTATTTGCTTTTGGTATATTATCTTACAAAATTTTATAGTACACATGATGAGAAGTAAATAAAAAACAATGTTGCAGCGGCACGCATCGATAAAAAAAGTTAAATAAGTGTTTATTGTATGTATGCATGTATGTAGGTACGCATGGGGGGAAATAACAGAATGTTTGTTTATGAGCTGGCTAATAAAATGAGTAAAATTTGCATATGAAGTGCTAACAGGAAAAAAAAGCGTGGACACAAGCATACTTTTATAATTTGAAATACGTCACCGCAAGTGGTTAATACATTTATTTTTTTAATTATTTTTTTGAAGTATGGGAAGAGGCTTAAAGGAGGATTAATACAAGTTTATATGTTTTAGAAGTATTATCTCCTTATTGCAGATTACAATTTAAAAAGCAACAGTATAACATTCTCTTTAAACTGTATTAAACAAATTACAAATTTTAATAGTAAGATTGTCAGTAATTTGTAAATGCATTTCTATGACTTGTATGTAAATATATTTAGGTTTTCATCAGGAAAGCTAAACAGAAAATAAAAATTTCTCGCAAACCAAGCCAATTGATAATTTATTCAAATTACCGCGCGAGTGTGCGACATCATTGAAGGTGAGGACAACAAGAATGCCGGTTTACATAATAGAGCTCTAAACTCAATGTGCACTTGCCTTATCCAGAAAAGGTGTGCAGGAATGCAAAACAGATACACAGACCACATTTAGGTAATAATGCTAAGCATTGTAAGGTATGCCAAGTAGGTCACGTAGTCACGTTGGTAGTGGTGAAAGAGTCTACTCGGTCAATGGAAACTATGCGACCGACGTGACCAACAACAATTGTAGCGCCATAAGCAACAATGTGTAGCATTTGATGAGAATTTTCAATATTAAGGTGTTTCATAAATCTGATTTTGGTATTACACAGCGTATGCGTAACTAACCAAAAGCCATAGGACGAAACTATATAGCATCGACCTCAGTCAGGTATTGGTACCAAGATATTATGATACTCAATAAATTTAAAATTACTATTAATTAGGACAGCTCCTTGTGAAGCTATTTATCTGAATGTGCGATATGTTTAATGAGATAATATCAGCTTCTTGGAAGAAATTAAGAGCTATGTCGGTCCATAAGGTCATTCACACAAACAATAACGTTACGTTTGTTACTGTTTCTAACTATGTTACGATTATGGCACAATTTTGAATTAAAAACTAACCCCTTTATTGAAAAAAAAAGTATAAGCCCGTTTTTAGAATTTTAGTTGGTTTTATAGGAATGAAATCTAATTTTTTATATTTTTTCGAATAAGTTTCGTATTTTGTTATTTCAAAAAACATTTAAAGAAATCTAGTTGCAGCAATAAAGTATTATTTGATGCCAAAATTTTATAACATGATGATTTCGATGTCTGTGGCTTTTTGCAAAAATTGAAGACTATTTCAAACTTAAAAATGTTAGATGCGAAAGAAGTATTATGTATGAGTATATATTGGTGAGCATCGTAAAACGAAAAAATTATTTCAAAATGTATACCCTAATATATAATTTTATTTTGTTTAGTCCCAATGGACTATTATGGGTACATTTCATTATCCTTTTGTACCGCAACTTTCAACACACATTTCCTCATTATTGTTTCTATATCAATTTCAGTTTACCTGTTATTTTTTCTACCTCCTTGTTTTTATGATTCTCGGCTCCTCTTCTTCACCCTCTACATTCTTTCAAATCTAGTTTACTTGTTGGCTGGCTGTAAGTGTCTTTACGTGCTGCCACAAATTACATTTATATAACAATCTGATTCGATTGACACTGGAATGTGAGCGTTTTCTTGAATTTCAAATATCTAATTCAATAAACCACAAAGCGGTGTAAGTTTTTCAATTTGATTTTATTAAAAGTTAAAAGTTTTGAAATTTAAATGCAACAAGTGCAAATTTGTAGACAAGATTTGGAAACTGTTGTATATGAGCTCTAACCTCATATCCTTGATGAATTGTGCGAAATGTTGTTTACGTCACCGACACCTCGAAACAAATTTCAATTTCACTTACTGCTTGATAGAGAAAGCTTATTTATCATGGATAATACTCTCTTCATGCTAGAACTATTGAGATAACTAAAACAAAATGCTCGTGCTAAATAAAAATTTCAAGATGTCTATGGGGATTTCAATAATTTTATAAAAGTTTTAAATAGAAAACTTAAGTTTTGTGAAAGTTTATTTCTTTACAGAGATTATTCAAATAAACTCAATACTCAGTGGAGCTTAAGTGCATTACTCTAGAGCTTGGTAGCTCAGAATTTTACTGAAGTTCACAAATTTTTAATTCATACTGCCAAGCAAAATTTCTATATTCAAAATTATGTGAGTGTAATTAAAGAAGCATTTGAGAAAAATAATCATAAATATACTAATATCAAAAATAAACTTTTTTCAAGTGAATAGCTGACATTTAAATATGATTTAAGTCAGGAATAAATTTTTAAAATATGCATATCATTTCTCCGTGTGAAGAAGTCTTATTATAAAAAGTGAGAAACTCAATATAGTCAGCAAATAATTGCTGTGATTTTATGCATATATTGTAGATACCCATGACGGTTAACAAGCTCACTGCCGACCATTATTTTCACTGTCAATTCCTTTTTAAAGTTTTGCAGCAAAACATAGCGCAAAACATGTTGGAGCCACCTCCGGCCAAAGAGCTGCTCTAAACAGTCATTTGTTTGCTTTGTTTTGGCATTTTGTCGGTTGCTAAATACCCATTTTAGAGACGGAAGAATGCCCAATAAATATTTGACAACTTACATTTTTTCCAGCTAATGTGGACTTTGGAGGACAGGGAAAAGTTTTGTGTTCTGTTTGTTGGTTTAGTTGTTGTTTGTATGCTGTGCAGTGTACTCTCGACAATTAAAACTTTTTGTTGCACCATGGCGCGTTTTGCGATTTTCCTCACTCTCAATTTGCCATATTGTCCATCAATATGTATACAAAAGCATTTAGTTTTAGCTGTTTTTACGTAGTTTATTATACAAATTTTTGAAGTTTTTTCTATTTTTTTTTATGCATTTTCATCTCTGCGTGTAGGTTGTTATTATAACGTGCTCTACAACAATTAATTTGGCTTTTAACTGCCACAAACATCAGCCACATTCATATTGCTTTCGGCCATTTACTTGTGTGTTTCGTTTTTACATTGTGAGGATTGGCTGAGTGATTTTATATTTGTGTTGGCTTATCTTAATTCCAAGCGGACTAATTTTTTTATAAAAAAGTAGTTAATAATTAAAAAAAAACCGGTATATTTACTTTAATTTGAAAGCGCCGCCATTACTAGGGGAATTATTTTCACAGAGGACTTTTTTGGCTAAAATTTCTGTCTTGGTTGAAAGGTATCTTTTGTATAAATAATTGAAAATTATTGCTAGGGGAATATGTGTATACAAGTTTAAATCAATAAGTTTTTATTACAAAAAACTATCGACCATGCAATGGATTCCTCCATTGGATTATATTAGCATATTATGCAAATTAGGAAGGCATTTCAACGTGGGTACTCTCTTATTATTTGCTGTTGGATTATTTCCCTTAAAACTGAAAATGAAATACTACATACTCTGCCTGTCCATATTAGGGTCTGAAAGCTAAATAAGAATCTTCCACCTATTTTCATTGAAGTAATATAAGAAAATATTTAAATTCACTTTTCTGGAAATATCTATAGATATTCCTATTTAAAAAGAAATAATAGTATGTGTAATTAAAATATATGAGTAAATGGAATTATCTTTGAGTAATAACACAATATTAGAATTATGAAAATGTGGCTACATTTAGCCAGCAAAGCTCCACAAAGCAACCAAAAGGACCTAAGCCCTATAAATCTTTTGTCCTTTCCTCTTAATTTACTTAATGGGTTTATAGTTAATTTCCTATCTCAAATTATCGAAAAGAATAGTAGTCACCATACTGCTTGATTTCATAAATTAGATAGCTAAGATTAAGCTAAATTTATAAATAAAATTCAAGCATCAGCAACGATGAGTACCGTAGAAGTGGTGCACTCAAGACAATGCCAAATTCGCCGTTAAATAAAATCCTAAATATTACATCACTGGACTTAATGTGTTAGCAGATTGAAATGCTGATCAAAAGGGGCCCTCAAAATTCCTTGAAAGGTACCATTTCATTGCACATATTTCTGATTCTCAACTCATTACTTGTTGCAGTTATAGAATGAAGTGAAATAATAACATCAGTTGACAACCAACTAGGATCTATATGGATAGATTGAGGCTCGATAAAAAAGTAGACGGCGGAGTTTTAGCGATATTGAGGCTGGAATTAAGTCAGTAAGAACAAAAAAGGTTCTGGACTGTCGCAGACCTCTAAAGGGAATGGCCAAACAAAACCTAAATTTCTCAGCTTGTTGCCAATGAGGTATAAACGGTAATTGTAAGACAGACGAACTTGCCAGCCAAGAGACAACCGATTTATATGATTTTCGATACCAATTTGCATATCTTTATGTGTCCGTATAATACCAAATTTGAGACTCCTAGATAATATGTGAAGGCTAGATGATATAGTCATCCGATTACGATGATTATCAAACCGAATTTGAAAATCATAATTATGTGTATAATATCAAATTTCAGGATTCTAGACTTTTTCGACGGTGGTTTGACCAAAGCTGAAAAATATCCGTGTATGGGAGTTATATGTTTTAGTCGACCGATTTCGGTTATTTTCAGGGTCAATGTGCAGTCCATTATATATGTATGTAATACTAAATAAATGATTTTTTGACCTATTTAAGACCCAAAATTTTGTAGACATCGTTGATATGTTCGATCGTATAAGTTTAAAAGTGCATATGCGTACCAAGTTTGGTTGAAATATCTCAAAACCTGAAGGAATATTTTGCGTTCAAACCACGGAGTGGTGGATGTGACTAAATCAACTCGTCGTTCTTATTCCATCAGTATTCATTCGGCGGGTCTGGAAATACTCCGCATCGAGTGATATGATTTCTAAGTGCCATTTTGGCCATTTTTAATATGTCATGATCTCTCATTTTTTCCATTGTATTCAGTAATGTTTACAATCTCATCATGGCAAGACATACAAAAGAACAACGTTTAGAAATCATTCAATATTAATATAAAAATAATCGTTCTTCAATTGCAAACTTTTTTAAGAAAATTATCTTCTCCGATGAGGCTCTTTTTCATCTGAGTGTTGCGGTAAATAAACAAAACTGTCGATTCTGGGGCGAGGAAAACCCAAAAGTTATTCATGAACAACCATTACATTCCCCTAAATTGACAGTTTGGTTTGGTTTTTGGTCTGATGGAAACATCGGTCCGTACTTCTTTCGAAATGAAACTGGTAGCACCACTATTGTCAATGGAGGGCGGTATAGATCGATGATAACCAACTTTTTGTTGCCACAATTGGAAGAAGTTGATCTTGACAACATCTGGTTCCAACAAAACGAGGCTACGTATCACACAGCACGTGCAACAAACGAATTATTGCGAGAAAGGTTAGGAGATTCGATTATTTCAAGAAATTGTGATACTGAATGGCCTCCAAGAAGTTGTGATTTAACACCATTAGACTACTTCTTGTGAATTTATTTGAAGTCATTGGTCTTTATCAATAAACCAGACTCTTTTCAAGGCTTAAAAGTCAATATTGAACGAGTTATTCACGACATATGACTTGATTTAGTAGAAAAAGTGCTTAAGAATTGAGTTCATCGAATTATTTCCTGAAAAAGAAGTCGTGGATGCCATTTGAACGATGTTATATTCAGAACTTAATTGTATCGATTGTACTTCACATTAAATAAAAAACATTTGAATTTCCTTAACAATTAATGTGTTTGTTTTAAGAAATCATATCACTCTTATTAGAAAATCCTATACATAAAATGTATAATTATAACATATCTTTCTTTTATAACTTTTTGAAAAAAAAAAAAAATTTCCGAACGTCTGAGTACGTTCACTTATCAATTTCAACAGACTTTTATTTTAATTTATAACTAAATAGTATTCTTTATTTATTTGCTAACTATTACTATCAGCTATCAATTTCAAAACATTTAAGATACTAAACTTTTTCTTAAATGTTTTGAATGCTTTTCATTTTATTAGATTTATTTCTTTTTTTATTCTTGAATAGCAGTTATAAATGCAAAGCAAATATTATAAAAAATGTGCTATGCTATTTTATTTCACTTTAGAAAAAAAATAACATTAAAATAATTGAAACTATACAAATAGTTTAAATTGTTTTTAATGCCAACAACATTAGCTTCAAAATATTTTATAAAACTTACTCTGTGGATTCTTCCGTTTAAAAGTGCATACATGCATATAGAATTTAGTATTTATTAAATAAAAATCATAAAGAAATAATTTAGAGGAAAGACGATTTCCATATTTAATTTTGCACTAGTAACTTTGTTTCTATGTTTGTCGCTAGTCTTGTTCTATATGTTTAATAGAGCAGAATTTTATTGCCAACATTATTTTTGAATAGTTGCATATGAGCCGAACACATATACGAGGGGAACCCACTAAATATCGAGTACTAATGGAGTATAGATATAAATCACATCCATAAAAACTTTGTGGTTATACCTACAAACACTTAATTAAAACGAAATGGGTTGACCAATTGAGGATTTTCTTCCAGATGTGTACAGCCGAGTAGAATTTATGCGATTTGAATACTCCTAAATCATGACTGTTTGTGGTATCTGCGTTTCGTTAGCATACGAAAGCTAATAAATGATAGATACGAATTATTAACTACGCACAAACTTTGTAAATATGTACATATAATAAATAATATCAGCATGCAAAATAACGGGGCTGTAGCATTCATAGCGGTTGAAATTATATTAATAAGTCCAACATTGTTTTGCTTATGTCTGGATCAGAGTAGAAGGCTTTGAATAGCAAAAAATATAAATCCAAGCATATTTCTGGTGCCAACTCTCTCTCATAGAAATTAAATGCAGTAGAAAAATACTCATCCCAAAAATATTGCATTTTATCCATGAATAAATATTTAACAGTACATAACCCAGACAGTTTAAAAAAAACTTAAAACTGGCATAAATCCCGAAATTCCGATCATACAAGTTACAGATAACGCAAGGCAAGATAAAACCCTACTAATCCCCTTGCCAATATACAAAAATAGGCCATTATGCGCATATACGCATGTATATAAGTATATACAAATACATACATTTCACCTTATAACCTCTTCCGAGTTCCTTCTTTGATTTGTGGTGTGAGCCTTGATGTTTTTTCAAACAAATGGACCTACAGTTTATTCGAAACTGACTCCGAAAGGAATATATGTTTCGGGATTTTGTATTTCTGAACTTTGTGCTAGTGATTTCATTGCAGACCGACTCTGTAGATATAGGAAATGTATAAGAATAACCAAAAAGGTCAGCTTCAGTCGTAAATTTATAGTTGAAAAAGGAATTTAGTTCCATAAAAATACCCGTTTAAAAAAATCTAAATTAGACTAATGGCTAAATATATTTTCCAAATATGGCAGCAAGCTCTTAGGCGGTATTAATGAATTTTTGTGTTATAGGCTTTATATTTTAAATTTGTGGTAATGTCCGCAGAATAATATTGTGACGGAAATCCCAAGTACAAAGGAAGATAAAAGGAGCGGCAGCAGCTACCGCAGCCAGACGAGTAGAAAATGAAGTGGCGTTAGCATTGGAGTAAGTAATTAAGTAGAAAAGAATAAACTGTGTGCAACGGAAAATAATTGTATTATAAAGAAGTTTGAAATAAACCGTTTAGTCTAGTGAATAGAATTGTGATTATTGAGAAGTGAATAAACGTTGATTAAATTCCTAACAAATAAGAAGCCGAACGAACAAAAGAGTGATCGGACTCGAAGGGTTTGGGAAATCGAAAAACGTTATAATGACATAAAATTTTTTTCAGTATGCAGACATTAGTTTTACTAATAATTAATAAATTATTGTACCATAAATTACTATTTATCAGGGATAAGCAAAATGATGAATGAATTTTTCACATTAATTATTTTAATTTATATTGAAGTAAAATAGGAATTTAAGTAATTATTAATGCACACTAACTAATCGTGCACTTACATCTGCATGCTTATACAATTATACATATGTGCATAGCCATAAATTTCCACCTGAATACGCTTCAACGAAAGTTTTTATGCAATTTTCATCGACAGGTGTTTGGTATTTATTTTAATACAAATAATAATAAAATTAATTATGCAAAATATTCTTACATTTGAAATGGCAGTTTGAACGTTATTCACTTCATGCATAAAACCGCAGCATAATTGACATTGCGGCACACTGGAGTACGCGAATGATAATATACTAAAATATGCATATAAATATTTTAAATAGATATAAACACATGAAATGATTATTAAATACTTAACAGCATTTAAAAAAGATTGATTTAAAAATATTTCAAGGAGCATTTAAATAGTTCAAATCTTATTATCAAAAATTAGAAATAGTTTTATTTAATTATTTTTGTGTAAATTTCTTTAAATTTGAAATTGATTTTCGCATGGTGAAATTTTATGAAAATTATAAAACCCGTAAAATATGCTTTCTAGAGCATTTTATTCATAGTTTGTCTAGTTTTACACTCAGTAAGATTTAAAGACGTATTTTTTATCAAATCAGAACAATAAGAATATCCAACGAAAAGTTTATATTAACGCGACTTTAAACTTTTATAACCTGAAATTAGTTGTATTTTACATTAGTTGTGTTTGTTTTAACCTTAAGCAATGCCATTTCATTAATTATTAATTATCATGATAGCGATACCCCGAAAAGACGCAACGCTGTTGTCACCATATTGCCTAAAAAGCTTGAGTCAATATGGACGTATGTAATACCCGTACAATTATGGTGTTCGGCTTGCATAATTAGTATCCTTAAAATACAACGATTTATAAATTATGTGTTTATTTGCGCAACAAGAAAAAAATTAAAGAAAAACCAACGGTAAACCCATAAGTGCAAAACTGTCGCAGATAAAACTTCGCTATTCGTTAGTGTACCTGAGACAGAAATATCTTCACGATCGCTAACGAAATAAAAAATCTTACACCGCTGATGACAATGTTAGTGGTTCTTTTGCTGGTTCTTGATAATCAGTAACTATTGGAAAATTTTTCTGAATTTTTTAATGAAACAGGATTTTTTGAAGCAGGTGGGAATCATTAAGCTCTCCATGCCTTGTCAATTAATAAAATAGTAGTCAGAACCATGATATTTGCAATAAGCTGCTTGTGGAGAGATTCTAAAATAAGCCTAAAAATTTCTTTACGACACTACGTCTTAAAATTATAGATGATCTCCTGGTCAAATGGCGAAAAGAAATATATTTCTACGTTGGACGGTGTAATGGGACTGTTGTGCTCAGTGCAATTGCCTGAAAAGGTAAATTTTTCGCTTTTGTTTTTTCATGTCACCATCATATTTTAAACGCTAATTTTTAAAAAGCTCTGACGTCATTCAATCCTTTTGTTAGCACAATAATCATGAGGAAACGATTTCACTTCTTTGAAACATCGCAGTTTCATTGCAAATAAAATTGGCAAACTCTTTTTACTATGTTTTCTCCGATGACATTTTCTCTTCTTTAAAAGTAATCATCTTGTACGATAAACATTGGAAAAATAACCAATTTGATCACTATTAAAAATATCTCGGGCATTATAGTTTTAAATTACCGTGCTAATCTAAGCAAAATGCATCATTAACACTTTCCCCACAAACAGAACTCCATTTCTCTATTTAAATTTGCAAGTCGACCTTCCCTTGTCGCAAAGATTTTGAGGCTGAGAGTATGCTCGAACTCTTTTCCTTTTTTCCTTTAACAAGTTTCGGCTATGAGACACTTTTTGCCCTCTAAACTACCCTAGCCAAATCAGCAGGCTTTCTTACAGACGAGGAAATTCACCTTTCGCAGTTCTTTTTCGTACTCGAACAATTTGAGTAGCATAACATACTTTTTCTTCTTGTGCTTTATTATGGTTGAGAGATTGCTCAAGGGAGCAATTGCAACATCACTCTTCTTCTCACCTTCCTCTATTTTTCATTACATTTGTACTTTTGAGGACTCATACGGGTAACCAATAATAATTTTATTTAATCTGTATACAAACAACGAACTGAAACTTAACTAAACAACCAATTCCTTTATTTTTTTTTATTTCCATAATGTACTGATATTTCATACAATACAATGGAAAGGGAAAACAATATGTACATATATTATATATTAGCGCTTAATTTATTTATAATTGTTTCAAATGGAATTAGAATTTAAAACTTACAAGCAATTCGTATCAAATTTCAGAAATGCAAATTATGTGCATATTATACGTAATGCCTGTTTGTAGGGGACTACTTAAGAGTGACAATAGATTTCCATTATTAATTTCATCTGTACATATTTCGCATCAATAACGAATTTTATATTAATTTATTAGCAACAAACATACGTATGCAAAGATACATAACTTGACGAGTTGATTTTCTTAAACATACGAGGTATATCCAAAAAATAAGATTACTGAATTTTTCAAGGTTTTAAAAATTTCTATCTAAACAAAAAAATTACGCGATATTTAACTTAAGGTAAGCTTTTTTTCGATATTGTCATCATTCCTCTTTATGCAGGTGGTGAACTTTTTTATGCCTTCCTTAAAGTAATTTCTCGCCAACCAATTTCATGTACAGTTTATGATATCCGATAGTTTCTGTGATGGTTTCGTGTAGTAGAGATATGTAATTTTGTCGAAACATCCCAGAAAGCTCATTCACAGTAAGTCTCTGATCGTAACGGAGTGCACTTTCGATTTTTCTTAAACATTTCGTCAGTCACCATAGAATATCTTCCGCTCCTCACTTATACATACTTAATTCTAAATCTCGAATGGAGATAACCAATGACGCCCCGTATTTCGCACTTGGTGGGAGACTTGATTGACATTATTCACCAAACGTGTTGTCACGTCGACCATTCTCAACATGCTGACTTCGAAGAAGAAATTAAACTAATTCATTTCCGTGAAAAATTTAAATTTTAATTTATCGCGAAAAATTGGCGTCAAATAGTTTTTTTTTTCAAAGAATAAAAAAATAAAATAAAAAGTAGTGTGAATGTTGATGAACGGCGATTATTCGGTATAAGATAAAATAAATCTTTAAATTTATACATAATGGAATTTTAATTAGACTTTATATTCACGGCTACTGATAGGACAGAGACAATAAATTGAAATTGAGTAAATGTGTTGGGTTGGGTACATACATATATACTCGTATCTCTATAAAGTCATAATTCATATTGCATGTATTGAATATTTGTGCATACAATAACTCTTGGCATGCAATTAAACACTAAGATTTACAGGCTGAGATAAATTGAGCATATTTGATAAATGAACAATACATATCCATCTGTAAAAGTGTTATTGCGTATAGATGAACATATGCTTGAATACTTTTCTTATCTAAAATGCACTAGAGAATGGTATATATATAGAGCTATGGGCGAAAATATGATATTAATGCCATGTTTAAGAATTATGAAATATTTATTGTTCAGTTTTGTAAGCTAAGTATATCATCTAAACTTATTAAAATTTGTTTCTATTACCTTCAATTTTCAAAGTAAAATAACGATTCTTGAGCGGATCTTTAACGCAAAAGCTCATATCTGGACATATCGGTTGCATGTGTCTTATATATATTAATGATCCGATCTGGCTGATTCAAATTAAATTAAATTCACTCGCCCTTCTGATTCGATCGGTATAAGTTTTGCTGGTTATGTCTCTTCTCCTTCTGGTACTTACATACTTCGGACCAAAGTTAATATACCTTTTCATGCTTATAGAAAATTTAAATACAAACATTTGTAACACATGAAAAACAAAGTTTTTTTGAAATACTTAAATTTTTTATTTATTCTCACAACGTTCTTCAACGCTTCTTATGAGTTGTTTAGTAGCTGTGTTTAATAATTTAAGAGAATGAAAAAAGATTGGCCTGATTACGTAAAGAGACTGACCAGGTCATTACAGCATTGAACATGCAAGGATTTGTATATTATTTACGAGGAACTGAAGCAAGGCCAAGTTAATTTGTTTTCATTAAATTATAATTATTTACCAGTCCCTTTACTGTTTGCTCAATCGAAAATCTGCATTAAGCTAATTTAACATACATATAAAGGGTGTTTTTTTTATAGAGGTATAGAACTTTAAGTTGCAATAAAACAACGATGGATTATTCGCTTGACATGAATTTTATTTATCCGAAAGGTAATCTTGTGGCATTACATTTTAAATATGATTTCTGGCATGTGACCGCCATGGCTGTCGTGGATGTAGTCCAATCTGGACGTCCAATTTTCGATGACTTTTTCCAACATTTGTGGCCGTATATCGGCAATAACACGGCGAATGTTGTCTTCCACATGGTCAAGCGTTTGTGGTTTATCCGTATAGACCAATGACTTTACATAGCTCCACAGAAAGTAGTCTAGCGATGTTAAATCACAAGATCTTGGAGATCAATTCACAGGTCCAAAACGTGAAATTAGGCGGTCACCAAACGTGTCTTTCAATAAATCTATTGTGGCACGAGCTGTGTGACATGTTGCGCCGTCTTGTTGAAACCACATCTACTGGACATCATGGTTATTCAATTCAGGAATGAAAAAGTTAGTAATCATGGCTCTATACCGATCACCATTGACTGTAACGTTCTGGCCACCATCGTTTTTGAAAAGGTACGGACCAATGATTCCACCAGCCCATAAAGCGCACCAAACAGTCAGTTTTTCTGGATGTAACGGTGTTTCAACATACACTTGAGGATTACCTTCACTCCAAATGCGGCAGTTTTGTTTGTTGACGTAGCCATTCAACCAGAAGTGCGCTTCATCGCTAAATACGTTTTCCACTCAGAACCATTATTTTCGAAACAAAACTGCACTATTTGCAAGCGTTGTTCAGGCGTGAGTCTATTCATGATGAATTGCCAAACCAAACTGAGAATAAATCAGTTGACAGCTGTTAAATCGGTCGCTATCTAGAAAAGTAATGCCAACTTAAAGTTCTATACCTCTATAAAAAACACCCTTTATATATATATATATATATATATATATATATTATATACGTACTAGCTTTTCTTTTATGATCCCTTAGAGAACATTAAGTTGAAATGGAGCAGAGGACTGAATTTTGTGAATTATTGTCTGTTTAATTATATATACGAGTATATACTTTATATTTTTCAGTACTTTCATAGCTTTTTGGAAACACCTATTCAAAACTATTTTTGTTAGATATCACCGAAAAATTAATAACTAATTTTATTTGACATCAATTAAGTATTTATTTTTATTAAAAGAGGATCGACACGAACGACATCTTCCTATGCCGATATATCTGAATTTGTTATCCACGCAAAACTAAGCAACGTCATAATCTTCATCGCGATCGGGAAAGACCTCTGCATATGGCTCGATATCAAACGAGGTGAATCATTAATAGCGTGTCCGTTATTTACAAAATTGATTTTTTATACAAGCGCTCCCTAAATTTTTAGTTTGTAACACACAAGAAAATATAAGTCCAAATTCAGCTACATATTTACATTTATATTCAATCTTGCCTCTAATACGATGCATTTTAAATATAGATTAGCAAGGGTTTTTAAACTTTTTACATATATTCACTTTTCTCATGAACAAATAAAGTTAATGCTATGGACTTTATACATTCCTGTCTTTCTTGATATATTTTTGAGTGCTAGTGGTTGTGGCGGCATAGATTAAGAGCGCTTTTGAACGAGCGAATTTATCAAAAAATATGTTGAAACATTTTATGTAGAGATCTTAGTTTTCTACAAGAATATGGACCTTCTTCCTAAATGGTGCAGAATCGAGGACGACACCAATATTCGATGAGTTGGCATTGGGAGTTTTCGTGACAAAGGTTTGGTCCTTTGCGCATTGGTATTATAGAAACGGAAGGATGAGCTGTGCATGATATATGATTGCATTGATATACGATTAGTTGAGATAATAAAGAGACAGCGGCTACGTTGGTCAGATCATGTGGTCCGCATGTATGAATCACTCCAGCTTTGGGTATTCTATGCAGCAAAAATGTGCTGCAAAACAAAATAGCCAAATTTGGTTTTTTAATTTGGTTTTCCAAATTAAACTTTCATTCAAATTAAATGTGGTTTTATTTATATGTTAATATTTGTCATATATTTTAACATCCAATTTTCCTTTTTTATTCAATTTTTCATTTGCAGCTTTGTTATTTTGAAGAGTTTGGCTCATTCAATTTTCATTTAAGTTTCTCCATTCTACCGTTTCAAGAACTTGCCATAACGTAAAAAAATATTAAATAGGAAAGATCATTCGTGCGCACACTTGTAAATTCGCTCGCGCTAAAATGTCAAAGCTTTGAGGCTATGAATACCGTTGGCACGCATCAACGGACACGAATAAATATACACAGACTATGTCATGCTCACTTATGCTATGCACAAGTATTAATATTATGATTTGTATGTAATAACAAATGGGCGCAGGGCACCAATGTAAACATAAGACTAGTTGCGTATGAATTTTATAATGCAAAATTAAAAAAAGGCACAAAATAAAAAGAATATTTTTCAGTGCAAATTGATTACTCACGAAAAATTAAAATATCTATACGAAAACTTTAATAAATGAATAAACCTCAAGAAAGCTTTCCCAAATTTTTCGTGGATTTATAATTAACCTTGAGTTGTTCTAAAATATGTATATATGTACATATAATATGAGGTTATTGAATTTTTCTGAAGTGATAGGTATGCATGTATCTCAGTAATTTAAAGCATGTGGTTCCTAAATATAATATCAAGCTAAAATTTTTCTCACCTATTTTACGTCGCTCTTTGCAAAACCAACTCATATTTATGCCTATTAGTCAACATTTGCAGACATGTGTGCATGCAGGTAAATACATACTTTTGTTTTTATTTCAACTGCAATTGACATATGAACTCAGCATTATGTTGTTGCAGTTGGCTTTGTTTTTATTTATTTCACTTGCATATAACTAAAAATGTGAGCATATACACCTTTTAAATAACATTGGCATTGAGATATACACCAAAATCAAATATGGAACAGAATTTAATTATTATATAAATTTTATTATATTATATGGTATTTTTTTATTTTATATCAGTATTTATTATATTTTAATTCAATTTAATTTTTTTATTTAAACTTTTAAATGTTTTATATTTTTTATATTAATTATTATAATATTATATTAAATTACAATTTTTAGTTAATTTTATTTTATTTTTTTTTATGTTTTATTTCATTTTTCTTTATTTTATGTAATTTAATTTATTTTATTTCATTTCTACCACATTAAATTTAATTATTATTTTTTTAATATTATATTAAAACTTTGCATTTTATTTTAATTAATTTATTTATTTTAATTTATTATATTTGATTTTTTTGTATTTTACTTTATTTTATTGCATTTTATATAATATAATTTAATTTTGGGTATTTTTAATGCGGCCTGTAATTGTTTTTGGTTATGAGTAAATGAGCTGTATTCAAAGGCCTATTTTTGTTAGAAACACTATTTTTTCATTGAATATTTTGTTATACAACAAAGAAAAAATGGTAGAAGTGACAGCTGTTTCGAAGATCATCACATCTCCACATCAGACTTCTTTAGCCAGGAATCGAACCGACGGATTCTGGCATCACAGGCGAGTGCCCTACCAAATGAGCCAACGCTAATTTAATTTTATTAAACCAAATTAATATTATTTATTTTAATTTAATTAATAGTTAATTTAATTAATTTATCCTTTTCATTTTATTTTATTAGTATTTATAAAATTGTTTCTTCTTTAATATTTTTAATTTAGTTTAATTTTCCATATTTTATTTTACTTTATATAAATGAATTTAATTAAATTTAATTTAGTTTTATTTATTTTAAAACAGTTTAATTTCATTTTGTTTAGTTTATTTTAATTTAATTTTATTTAATTTAACTTCATTTTATTTTATTTTATATTATTAAAGCAATTTAATTTTTTTGCAATAGGCTATAGACTGTGTTTAAAGCATTTCAGAATATAATTTCTATATGATAGAATGA
Source organism: Neoceratitis asiatica (assembly GCA_030068015.2). Classification (NCBI taxonomy): domain Eukaryota; kingdom Metazoa; phylum Arthropoda; class Insecta; order Diptera; family Tephritidae; genus Neoceratitis; species Neoceratitis asiatica. The sequence goes on from CM061524.1 coordinate 78,428,238, forward strand.
ATACAGCAAAACGCTCTACTCGCTATTCAAATTACCACTTAATAAATTTCAATTAAGCACTACCGAATCAAACTAGTCCTAATCAACGGTAATACGTAATTTGCAAGCAGGGATAAAAACTATGGAAGAGGAGCACCAACACACAGTATTTCACAATTTACGGAAATATTGGACTAAACTTCGCGGAGTTAACAAACGGGTATATATGTATCTATGAACTGAATTACTATTAATTCCTTTAAGAACGAAAATGTTAAATTTCTCAGCACTAAACCGAAATACTGACTAGAGTGTGCGAATTGCAGTAAATCAAATTATACCGAATGAGCGTGGCTGCGCGATGAGTAACGTTAGCTTACAATGACTTTGTTTTGGAATCCATGCACGAACCAGAAGAAGCGGAGAAAACACCGCTTAAAAATTACATGTGATGATAGAGTGAAAGTGTTTATGGCGACATAGCCGAGCCTCACTCAGGATAGTGAAAACATGGCCAAGAAATTTTAACCTACTTTAAGTTTTCTGTTCGCTCTGGCGTGTTTTTGGTAATGCTAAAGTTTAGTTGCTGATGTTCGAGTATGTATGCTAGGGCCACTTTTACACATATTTCGGCAACATGTCTTATTTTTTGCGCCTGTGTTTCTGCGATGGAATTTACTTGCCTTTAAGTAAATCAACTTGGTCTTGCTTTTCTAACTCTTTGGTGTACTGAGAGGGGCTAGGTACCAATCTTTTTTTTACATTATTAGTTGTTGATCTGCTTGTAAGAATTTTGTCTGCAGCCAGTTTTTACTTTGATGGCATGTGACATGCGATGTTACGACTGTTTTGAACATTTCTGCTCCGTATTAAGAATTCTAGAAGTTTCTTTAGCCCATATTTAAAATTTTTTAGCGTATCACGGAAGCTTAGTTCGACTAAACTCTTATGCAGAGTGCAATGACTTTATAAAGTAGTATTATTCAAAAGAATAAAATCAAAATGATAATGAAATTCAATGAATCATTTATGCTCATAAACTATATTTTTTATATTTTTTATTAAAAAAGTTAATCAAAATATATATGTGGCAGCACCCTAAGTTTTTAATTCTGTAATACATCCATGCGTATTATCAGTTTTGACATTTTGCTTTGTGTATTCATTCTTGTTGTTTGTTAATTATTCATATTAAAAATAAATTTTTCTTTCTGGATTGCACTTTGAAGAGAACACACGTCTTTTAATTATATACCGCATCTTCTACATATATTTATATACAATATATGAATGTACATATATAACGGCACTGGTTTTTAATGACTTATGTAAATTAGCAAAAGGGCTATCACCTTTTTGGTGACCTAACTTTAGGTCTTCAGGTAACCCTATCCTTGAACATCAGCGGAGCAACACCCTGCAGCAGGATTACTATAAAGTCTTCTTATCAGGGCTAGGGTAGAAACCAAGCCTGGTCCGACGGTTTATTTCTGCTGCATGTGCCAAAGACCACTCCGCCATTCTTCCATCTTTGCTAGAGGCAACCTGTGCAATGGTCGGAGTCATCTTTAGACCTGTTCAGGCCTTAACAGGCCCCGCCTGTAAACACTACACTGCAGCCAACCACCACCAGCGTGCGGCAACCCTCTCAGCGGGTAACCCACTCTCCAAGTTATAAATGTCTCTCCGGGACATATTCGACATACTCAATGTAATTATATATATAATATATGATATCGTCTTATCGACGCCGATATCGACCGCAGGGATACTACCCTAGAACGTCAGGGCATAGTTATCCGGTCAGGCGGTGCGGAGCTAGAAATATTTAATATATACATTTCCCCGGTTACTTTTTACCCAGTTGCATAGCATACTGATATACGTGAACTACTCAAAGGTGCAAGCCGTTTATTTTTGAATAACTTTAACGCGCATCATGGTCTTTAGCATTCCTGATAGCCAATTCAAAATTCTGCACCATGAACGATGGTGTTATCTGAATCCAAGCACAACCCATTGCAGGACAAGAGCTCGAGCTGCCTCGAGAGACCCGCGTAATACTGCCACAATTAAGGTCTGGATGTTGTAGTCGACTCAACTTCTACCTATCCCGACTCGACCCTGACGTATCCATTGGGCATTTCCTGGACCTTCCATTAGATGACTTCGATGACTAAGACGGGACCTACCTGACCCTAGGCAGGGTGGGCGAACTGCTACAAAAGCAACAACAATGACTTAATTCTCATGATCGGAATAATACTTAGATATCTAGAAGCAATACCTCCATATGAAAACTTAGATTTATAGAATTATTGTAATTTTCATATCACATCCTGTTGAATCCTTTGAAGAAAATAAACCTTTTCAAATTAAATAAAAAGCCAGAAAAGAAACTGCACGCGGAAAACGCCCATTGATAAGTCCTCAAATATTTACCTCAATTTCTAGTGTATTGCAGGTTTTCTGTATTAATACTCTTCTTTTACTAAGATTCCAATTATTTGTGAATTTAATTAAAATAAAAAATTTACCGACAAACAGCTCGTACATAATTAAGTGGATATTTATTGAATTTTTAATAACATATTTTTATTCAGTTACTTATTTTTACTGTATTGGTGAATCCGAGCATGATGTTGCCGGTCGTTGAATAATTATTTATTACTATTTATGCGTACTTCTGTACAATTGGTTGAATTTCCGATTAAAAGGTTTAAGCATAATGCATGTAAGTTATGTATGTTTGTATATGTTCATGAATTGTAGAAAGTACTTCTTTTCGCGCGTAAATGAATTTTTAGTATTAATAATGGGTGCATAATTCCATTTGCTATAAAAATAATAAGTAGAATATACCGAACTAAAACTATTGGAATAATCTTAGTCTCGGTTCTTTAAATGAAAGGTTTCCTCTTTTCACATTACTACTTCTTCGCTGATTATCTTGTATTAAGTTACTTAATTTGTACAAAAGGCGAAAAAATACTTTTATTTTAATTTTAAATAAAATATTGCGAAATATGTAGCCCTGTGCCCAAAGGAGATACTCCAACTCCAAAAGTTTCATTGCTTTATATCAATTGGACTTAATAAAAATTATGTACTAAATTTCATGTCTATATAAGGTTCCCAAATTTCCTAAAGAAAAGATACAGAAAATTCAAATTTAATGAGGAATGTTTATTAACATTTGGAAGAACATTATTTGGCATTTATTTTTTGAAGATTATCTCTTTCAAATGTTGGCCGCGGCTGGTCCATCCGTTGAGTCTAATTTTCGATGACTCGTTCGAGCATTTGGACTGGTAACTCGCGAATGACACGCGTGAAGTTTTACTCCAAGGCCTGAAATTAAGCGGGATTGTCTTCATAGACTTTAGATTTTACATATTCCCACAGGAAAAAATCTAACGGTGTATATCACACGATTTTGGTGGCCAACACTGGCGCAAAACGTGAAATTATCTGCTCACCGAAGTGTTCTCTGAATAAATCCTTTCATTGATGAGATGTATGGGAAGTGGCGCCGTCTTGTTGAAACCAAACGTCGCGGAGATTACGAGGTGCAATTTTAGGCATCAAATAGTCGGTTTCGATGATTCCACCGACCCGAAAACCACACCAAACAGTTGTTTTTTTCTGGATGAAATGCCAGCTCTTGAATCTATTCAGGTCGTCCTTCGTCCCAAATGCGGCAATTTTGCTTGTTTACATACCCATTGAGCCAGAAATGGGCCTCACCGCTGAACAAAATTTCTCTCGAGAACGTCGGATCTTCTTGGAACTTTTCAAGAGTCCATAGAGCAAAGCGATGTCGCTTCACTTCAAGCACAAGCTGCATTTATTACGCTTTCAATTTAAGATCTCGACGTAAAATGCACCAAGTCATTCCATACGTGAGTCCGAGTTGCTGCGAACGGAGCCGGAGTTGAGCACAGCGCGCGAAACATATTCTTTACAGAACGTGAATTTTCGTAATAAAATTGAATTACATATCATGTTCAGTCGTAAGTCTCCCCAAGATGAAATGCTAAACAATATAAGATTATCCTTTATATATAAATTATGTAAAAATAATTTTCATTTGCTTGCTTTGTTTTGTTTCAATTTCACCCATTCACATGCAAACCAGCTGACTTCAAAAATTTATTTTCTCTTCCTCTTATTTTTCGATTCGATCGTTATTCAGAATACCTAACTACAATTGTGGCAGGGCGTACAGCGGGAACATAATCGAAATGCAGAATTCCCCTGATTATCTTACAAACTTCAACCAAATAAAACAATATTAGGAACTTTAAAAAAATATATTGTTGTGATATGTAGGTATGCACACTCAAATTATGTTTCTGCGTTTTTTTGTTGTTGATATTATGCACACTTGTCTTACTTTAGTCACAGTTTAGAAGCAATTGGGCGTAGACACATAAAGAAAGGAAGGCTAAGTAAGCTAGAAATACAAACAAAACAGGGCTTGCCACACAAATTTTCCAATCCCCCGTGTACTATCCATATAAAGGTTTATTGAGTCTTATCTTATTTTGATGTGCTTAGCCTATATTTCGGCTTATACACTTTAATCTTAAAAGAAAAAGAAAAAATTTAATTGAAAGCATTCTAGTGTTGATAATCAGCACGTTTGAGTTAAATTGAGAGGATAATTGCTCTTGTCTTTATCATCTTTACAGGCATATGAATGGATTAAAACAAAGCATGTCAAAATTGCTGGAATTGTTTTCACTTTGCTTGTAATTTACGCAAATAATAATACTCACAAAAATAGCATACATACATACTGACATACGGTTGATTGTACTTTTGTGGGCGTATATAACGTCTCTCTCTATTAATTGACATTTTCGAAACTTTGCAAACCACTTTTGCTACTTCATGTTGATGGGCTAAGTAAAAGGTTTCCAAAATTTAGTTGGTAAGCCAACCCACCGTCTGACATCAATTGCCCAATCTTCTTATTTAGATCAGGTTATAAGTGTATTTTTAAACTTCAAAAAGTAAACTTTTATACATAAAAGCATGGCTTTGGAACTTTGGCTTTTTGAGTTTCTTACTGTTTGACATATTAGGTTAAGAAACAATTTCATTAATGCATAATAATTTTACTAACACATATATATGTATATATGCAAGAGTGTGATAATATAAACAAAACATGAACTTTTCGCATTTTAATTGACTTCGAATTCTTTATTATACGAATTTAAGTTTATATATGCCTATATCTTTACCATTTCTAGTGTGCACCTTGAAACCTTTTATTTTATAACAGAATCCTTTGCCAGGGGCGTCCGCAATTATATTTTCTATTTAACATCACTGTTAATCACTCGGGTATTGGCCCAAATAAAGAGCTTAAATTAAATCAGTTAATTTTTTAACTATTTAGAGAAATTTTGTACCATTTTAATGGTTTTGAACTTGAAAAAATTACCTATTAGATTACCTCTAGGATCAGCCAATATCGTTAGTCGTGTAGCCTGATTTCGGTGTGACAAATTGTTTTCAAACTGGGATGTTATTTTTAAGTTGTAGCAAATTTATTTGTATTTTCTAATTTAAAAGTAAATTCGTGCGAACTTGAGGAAAGAATTTCTTTATTCTGATTAAGAAACAATTTCATGCAATTATTTTCTTTCACTTTCATATATTTCAAACTCTTGTACCGCGATCTAGGTTGAGCCCCCTAATTGTCACAAATGTGATAACAAAGTTTAATTCTTAAGGATAATGTTATTTTGCTAAAATTTCGATCATTTTCTACCTCTACTAATTTGGACTTCTTATGACTTTTTTTTTAAATTTTCAGGCTTTTTAATAATTGCAGTAAATTTTCTAACCAAAACTTATGTCTGGACCAACCGGACATCGTGAATTTTTAATAAAAACAAGAAAGAAGGGCATTCTTCGGTCATGCCGACGTCTTCATAATTTTTTTGAACATATAAAATTTATTCCAAATTGCAAAATTTGATATTGATAATTTTCAATGTCAATATCAACTTGAATTTACGTCTATAGAATACCATATTTCACGCTCCTAGATAATTTTTTAACGGATGTTTTACCGAAAACCTCATATATGAACAAATCGGTTGAATGGGGCTATATGATGTGGCAGTCCAATTTGTATGGTTTTCAATACTAATATGCAATTCATAATAAAGGGTTTTCCAATATGGATGCTATGATCCCTAAGTGTCGTATTTGCCATTTTTAATTTGATCTGTCATTTATTTTATTGTATTCTGGTGCCAAGAAAATCCACAAATTATTCATGAACAACCATTACATTCACCTAAATTGACAGTTGGGTAGAAGTTGATCTTAACAACATCTGGTTCCAAAAAAACGGGGCTACGTCACAGAGCACGTGCAATAACCGAATTATGGTGAGACAGGTTTGGAGATTCGACTATTTCAAGAAATTGTGATATTGAGTGGCCTCCAAGAAGTTGTGATTTAACACCATTAGACTACTTCTTGCGGGGTTATTTGAAGTCATTGGTCCTTAGCAATAAACCAGACTCTCTTCAAGCTTTAAAAGTCAGTATTGAAGTATTCCTCACATTATTCATGATTTGATTTAGTGGAAAAAGTGCTCAAAAATTGGGTTCATATACTTCGTTCCTGGGGACCATTTGAATGATGTTATATTCAGAACATAATTGTATCGATTGTACTTCACATTAAAAGAAAAAAACATTTGAATTTCCTTAAAAATTGGTGTGTTTTTTTGAGGAAGTCATATCACTCTTATTGGAAAAAACCATATATGTTTATGAGTTTAGAACAAAACCTCACATCTGAAAATATTGGTGCTTGGGAACTATATGTTATACACGTACGAAATGAATGATTTTCAGAATCAATTTGCAGCTCGTTTTGAATGTATAGTATACCGAATTCCACGTTCGTAGGTACGGATTATGACGGATTTCTGACGATCCGGCCAGTTCCGACAAATGATCGTTTAAACGTATAGGTGCATCTTTCTAAAAAGTTTGGTACAATTATCTCAAAAATTGAGTGACTAGTCTGCGTTCAAACAGACAGACGCACATGGCTTAATCAGTTCAGTTTGTGATTATGACACGATCGGTATAAATTTCTTCTCCTTCTGATAATTACATACATCGGACCGAAGTTAATAAACCATTCCATGTTCATAAAAGATATAAAAACTTATAGTGTATGTTTTGAGTAACAAATTAGGAAGATATATGTAATTTGGCAATGCCAATCAACCTAAAAACACGTTAGTGCTTTATTTAAATACACAAATTTGCACTAATCAATGTCGCATAATCTATCAGTAATCTAAACTGAAAAAGAAAAACGAAAGCAGATCTGTTTAATTGCCAAAGTGATTATTAAAAATTTAGATTTCAAAAACAACTAAATAGGCATGATCAACATATATTATTTGATTAATACTCTAAATTATATGGATGAAGTTCCCAAACAACCTTGGTTGGTAAGCTAGCTGTGACTTCATTAATTTTTTATATACTTCGCAGTTCGATTGCTTTTTCCAAAAGAAATGTGATTAATATTTTCGGATTGAAAACTTAAAGCTGATCCATTTTGTCTGCTTATTTTTGGATGCACTAACGGAGTTCTTAGCAGGTTCAATGGATGTTACTTCAAGATTTTTATTTATAAGATTTATAATTTCTTAATTAATATATATTGGGAGAGAAGAAGAAAGTTTATCCTGGAATAATATACACTTAATCTTGTAAATCAGGGAAAATTTTAAAATTCAGAAGATTTAAAATGAAAATCAAAATTAAAAAAACATGGTTTTTTCACACATATTTAATGAAATCTATAATTTTATAAGACATTATATCGAAAATTTTCTAAATATGTAAATAAACTTAACCCTGAATTCTTTCATTACCGTAAAATATACTTTTCACTACTATATACTATATACTATATGTATATATATATGCATAAATGCATATGTTAGTAAACTTACAAAAGTTTTTTGTTAATCACTTTATTAGTACCAGATAATTTTATTTTCCATTCTGTGCATTCACAATGTCATTATACCTTATGGAATTTAATTGGTCGAATTGGTGGATATCCAGTCAACCGATATTTTGACTTTTCCTGTCCATGTGTTTTAATTTATACATGGAGGTATGTGCGTATTGGTGTGACCACTTCAAATGTTTTTGTTGAAGATGGTGGCAAACTGGCGAATCTGAATGACCTTCTATACCGCACCATGTCACTCGACATTATTATAAACGTTCTTATACATATGTATGTAGATGAGGATGTGTGTACTGCTGTTAGCCTCCTGCTTTAGTCGTATTATACAATAGCATCTTGTTGTTATGTGAATTTTCTAATTAACTACGGGATTAATGCATTGTCCACTGATATGTGTAATGTTGACTGTTTGAAGTTAATCTTGGCGTTGTTATGTCGAAATGTTTTTGCTCTTATTTCTTTAGAGAATATGTGTGTAGGTGTAGGTTACGTGTGTAAGGGCTATAAGCATGTGGTAAATGTAACATTTCTACTCTTAACACTCGCCACACAAATGGAGGACAGCTGTTTGTGTCACTGAACATATCTACTGCTCACTACTTACTAAGGACATGTGTTTTGCTTCTGTTTCTTTTTTTGTTTTTTTTTTTTGTTTTGTTTATTGTTTTGTGATTTACGGTTGAATTGTGGTGGAACCTGCTGACTAAATTTATCAGCCATTCTGCTTGCGCTCACCTATGTCTATGCGTAGGTCCTCACATATTTAATTTACGGTTATTATTTATATAGAGAGAGGCGACTTACAAAATTCCAACAATTTAACTAATTGTATATGACACATGCTTTTGCTGAGGTTTGTTTTTATTATTACCTCCAACTTTACTACTATGCTTTGCCCATATGTATGTGTGAGTGTTTTTTATTTAAAAAGGCATGTGAATTATGTGCTTGTACCTTTGCTAGTGTTATTATTGCCAACATTTGCTATTACTTGTTGCCTCATTTATTCTTCTTGTAAACTTGCCTTTTCGCCTGATAAGTTCTGCTATGTATTTTTGATAAACAATTTAATTATTTTCATTATGTTCTGGGAAAATATTTCCACCTACAAAGGAGTTATAATTCGTGCTCGAGACTTGCATAGTATATACCTTATCTTGGAAGGCATAAGTTTTGCAATCCTATAATTTGCTAGATTGACAGAAGATTATGTATTTCTGGTTTATTCTTACTCAATATATGGATTACGTTCATACTATATTTATACATATGTTACCATTCCTTGACTTTCATCAATAAGAAATGTCCGCAGCTAAGACAAGCATCGAAAAAACCTCAAATCATAAAATCACTTAACGCTGCTTCGAAAACTATTGGGTATATTACGTTGAGATATGTACGCTTATATTGAGGATATGTCAGAAACAGGTCTCCATCTTAAACCTTAAATATAGGTTGATAAGCCATTTCGAGCGAATGATTCCATTATTTAGTAAAATATCTTAACAATTCACCCATATCTATCTATAAATTATTTTCAGAAATCATAATTATTGTTTCGATACTTTTTTTCTCCAAATTCAATTTGTACTCCAAATACTACTTTAATATCAAATTGAACTCTCGACCAAAATGTACGTCATCAAAAACATCTCCTTCTTTCAACTCATCGCGCACACACATTATTCATTACCCTTCCCCCCCCCCCCCCAACAAAAAAAAAACGATATGCTTAAAAATTTTGAACTTAAAAAATGCGTAATATCATCTGCTACGCAAAAAGGGCACCAACACCGGCGGCACTGTGGAGAGCAGTAAGAGGTATTCGTAAGCACTTTTTCACTTTAAACGCATTTTGCCTGATGGCAAAAGAAATTACTAAACGCAACTCAGCTTTAGCTAGAGAGGGTTGAGGCGACTGGCCAACAACGCCAACACAGCACCTGCTTTGCATCTTTAAGTGAAGCGGTGGGTTGCAGCTTTAGTTGTTGCTTCTGTTATATCGACTGCCAGTAGTTCTTGCATTTTTTTGCATCGGGCCAAATTTTATGTAATTTTGCAATTGAGTGAAGGTGCCGAGCAGCAGCAGGAGTTGGTAAACTAATAGAAAAATTTTCTTTCTTACCAACAACGTCAACGCAAAGATAACGGCTTGCAAGGTAAGTTTTATATCCTTGCAAACAACGCATGTACTCCATGTATGCGTGAAATATATACTCCTCGGGGACATTAGAGTAACCAAAAACCCACCACAACCCATGCAAAAAATCCAATTAATGTTGTGATGTCCGAGGGTCGAGTACTCCATGGAGTACCTATAAGGGATCATATTATGGAGTATCTGCGAAAAATTATTAAACATTGCAGGGATATAGCGTGCACACACATGCATGCACTGTATATAAATATATTTCATATGCAATATGTATATATAAATGCGTCTGTGGCATTTGCATCGAAGTGCTTGAAAATGGTTTATTGGCAGATGTGTAAGGTAAGAGGGTGGCACTGGAGCTATATATGCATAGCTCAGATAAAGAAAGTGGTAAGGAGAGACAACGTAAACATAAACCTTAAATTGCATTATACCTGCGAGAAACGTTTAAAATTGCATTCTTATACCTACGCCATTTTACCCTCTCTCCATCTATACTTTTGTAGGATTCTGAGTTGATTTCAACGTTACTCTTGTAGGGAGTTGAGTTCTTATAAGATCGTACAAACGTATAGCATGTTACACAGTAAGTTGCGGCGCATGTAATTCTTTCGGATGACGATAGCGACGATGGCGATGACAAGAGATACAGTGAAGTCACTTGATGGTATACAAATATTAATGATATACAAAATCTCGTACACACATTGTCATGAATCATTTTATATACGAGTGCTTTTTGAATACACAGAAATATTTATTAAAAACTTAGGAGAGAAATCCTTGAAAATCCTCACATGACTGCTTGTATTTGATAGTGACTAAGTCTTAGCGTTGCCTTGGTATTGACGACGCTGACGACGCTTTCTTGATCCATTATTTTCAGTAGTGTTCAGTTTCTTCTCCTTTTGAATACCATTAGGTCGATAGGAATGCATCCACTTACTATTGTTAAAGTTTCGCCTGATACGTTGCGGTATGCCGATGCCACCTCAAAACTGCTGTGCGATCAGTATCAGTATCTTTCGTCCTCTGACATAGCTCTGTTCCGTATAGCAAGATACTGAGAGTCATCGGCATTAAAAGCTGCCTCTTTTCCTGTGTTGTTTCCTCAGCATGTTCGATTTGTGCGCAGAAACTGAGCCTGCGGTCAAATCTTAGATCTAGATAGTTAATGACTTTTGTCGTTATGAAAGTATTGGAGGATGTGTGCATATCCTTTTCCAAAGGGGTGTGCTTCATCGTTAGAAGTAAGACTTCGGTTTCATTCTGTGCCGATTTTTAGATCGCGAATCAAGCAATATGTATCGTTCTTAGCTTTACACGCAATATCGCCCGCGTATCCAACTAGATATGCGGCGTTACACTTTTCCAGACTTAATATGCCATTGTAACAAATGTTCCATAGGTCTGGGCCGAGAATAGAGCCTTGCAGTGCCGCTGACGTAACTTTAAGTCTACGAGAGCCGTCAGTGGTTTTTTATAGCAAGACTCTGCCACTTAAGATCTAGGCGATTTTTGGTTTTAACATACTTGCTGTTAGTTTATGCTTTTCCGCTGTGAAGAGAGGTATTTTTAAAGGAGCTTCCTCCTGTACTGATTCTCATCGTAGTGCTTTTTGTGTCAGGAATAAAGTATTGACGCTCTGGTCCTTTTTGTGCGCGTTTAATACGGGAGATTGAAATAAATAAAATAAAACAGATTAAAATCAAATAAAATACATAAAATAATAAAATTAGAATAAAATCAACTAAAATAAAATAAATTTAAAATAAAAAAATAAAAACGTGTAATCTTGAAAAAATCCAAGTACATTAAATCTCGTTTTATATAAAATTTCCCGCATACTATATAAAAAATATAATAAGAATAGTGTTCATAAACACTATCCGAAATTAAATTTCTTTCAATTCCTTTGTTCAATTGTGAATCTTTGAGCAGGCATTACAAAATCATTTAATTATTCTATTGAAATGCATATACATTATATATAGTTAATGCCATATAGTTGAAAATGAGTCAGTTTCATTTCGCCGTTGAATTCTGTTGTTACGGATAAGGCGTATAATTCAGCCCTATTCTGCAGTTCGACTCGAATCGAAATTTTCTCCGTTCCGCGGATTTGGTATTCTGCGTTACGTTCCGTTTCGATCAATCTTCGAAACTTTCGATTCTATCCAATTCTATGTATTCTGCATTTCGATCGTAGCTACGGTTTTGTACGTTGTAATTTAGTTGGCGGGGAACAGTTCGATTGTATATTTTCGTGTTCTTAAATAACATAATTTTAACAAAAATGTAAGTAAAACATGATTTTGATAATTGGAAAAGTCATAACAATGTCTTTTTTTAGTTTAATTTGTTTAATGATGATTTTTGATACAACATAAAAACAACATGAAAAATTAGAGAATTGTGAAACAACGTTGCCGAAATACAGTTGATCCATCAGTAAAAGACTCCATGATTTCGAGAAAATTATATAATGACATTAACACTGTTGTGTGACACATTCCTATGTCATAAACTGCACCAACTCTGTGCTGGTAACAGCCTTCCGCAAAACATCGCAAATCAGCTACTACTCGATTAGGTGAAGATAACCATGTCAAAGCAACTGATTGAGTTTCTTGTAAAAAATATCCAGGACATACTTGAAAGCATCTTTATTAAGCTTGAAGTTTTTTTGAATCTAAATAACGAAATTTTTTATATAAAAGATTGCCAATTACAAGCTCAATTTCTTGAAATTCATCACTCATCTGAAATGGATGACACTTGTCTCTCAATCCTCATGAAATAGCGCCAAGGCCATTGATTCCATTTAACGATAGAAACAAAAAAATATATCAATTTATTTGAATTGTACAAGAATTCTTTGCAATTGTTTACTTTGTTTTGTTTCAATTTCACATATTCACACGCAACCAGCTGACTTCGAAAATGTATTCTCTCTTCCTCTTCTTCTTTCGATTCGATCGTAACTCAGAATACCTAACTACGATTGCGGCGGAGCGGAGAGCGGGAACGTAATCGAAATGTAGAATAGCTGGAATTATTATAATTATTTTTTAATGAAAATACTTGGACAAATACGCAAACTAATAGATATTATATATATATTAACAATAAATTATTAATATTAATATAAATTTACACGATAAATAATATGTTTTAATAGCTTTTCAGCAAAGAAGGTGGTATTCGAAACTAAAGAGTATGTTCGAATGTAATTTTTCCCATATACTCCAAAATAAAATCCCCTGTAGGTCCTCCATGGAGTACTCGGGTGTTATGCAGAGATGGATCATATAGTCCAGCCCTAGGACATCACAATGTTAATTGGACTATATTTTTTGTATGGATTGGTTTTCGATTACTCTATTGTCCGCGTGTTTGCAGAGTAACCACTTCTGATACTGGCGTCTTACATCGCTTATTATTATCATCGTATTCATTACTGACATCAAAGTTTTCTATGTGCGCATTTAAAGTCATACTCATTATTCTTCCGTTTTTCGGCGTTTTATTAATAACTTTCACATCTTTTGAATTTGCCACGTCATCGTCAACGAATTATTTTAATAATATCCAAGTACCCTTTCTCATTTTTTTTGTATTTTTCTTCAATTTGTACACTTAGCTGTACATTTTTTATTTGAATACTTTTTATCGCTTAACATTTAAATATACTCTCATGTATTCTTACAGCCATATAACCCACCAGGGAATGCTACTAATCGCTAACTAGAATGCTACTAGTTTGCATTATTGTACTAACTAGTTTATTTTCTATAATATTCAAAAATATTTTTAACACACCGATATCATAGTGTGTTGAATTTTTATTTTACCAAAAATTTAAATTAAGTTGTATTTGCCCGCGGTAATATTCAAACCCAGAATTTCAAGCGCGCCGATGAAAATCCGAAAACAACGGCAAACTGCTAATTTCAGATAAGCTTCCTCTTTTTCTTTGGCGTAGGCATCGCTTACGTGATTATAGCCTCATCAACAATAGCGCTCCACTCGTTTCTTCTCTTTGCTGTTTGGCGCCAGTTAGAAATACCAAGTATTCCAGGTCGCTCTCCAATTGATCCTTCCAACGGAGTGGAGGTCTTCCTCTTCCTCTGCTTCCGCCAGCGGGTACTCCATCGAATACTTTCAAAGCTGGGGCGCTTTCCTCTATTCGGACGACATGACCTAGCCAGTGTAGCCGCTGTCTCTTTATTCGCTGTACTATGTCAATGTCGTCGTATAGTTCCATCGTCTGCGGTATTTGCCGTTGTCAACGCGCAAAGGACAATAAATCTTCCGCAAGCCTTTTTTATCGAAAACTCCTAAAGCCGGCTCATCGGATGTAGACATCGTCCAGGCTTCTGCACCATATGTCAGGACGGGAATGATGAGCGACTTGTAGAGTTTGGTTATGGTTCGTCGAGAGAGGACTTTACTTTTCAATTGCCTACTCAGTCCAAAGTAGCACCTGTTGGCAAGAGTGATTCTGCGTTGGATTTCAAGATTGGCATTGTTGGTGTTGTTAATGCTGGTTCCCAGATAGACGATATTATCTACGACTTCGAAGTTGTGACTCTCAACAGTGTCACGTCGCGAGTGCGATGATTGTTTATTTGACGACAGGAGATATTTCGTCTTGCCCTCGTTCACTACCAGACCCATTCGCTTCACTTCTTTGTCCAATCTGGAGATTTCTTTTGATTTCAAATAAGCAGACGAGAAAATAAAACCCAAAATAACAGTGGGATGATGTTGGAAATTTTTATTTTTCCTTTTACAGGTAAACTGCTACATATTTGCTTTAATTTTAAAAGTACTAGAACTTTACTAGTGTTTTTACATACTAGTTTAACTTTTCACTGCGAATATATTCACACAATTTTTATTATTGCATTTCTTGCATAAATTTTTCACATATGGACACATGGATGTATGTTTTATATGGATGAAAATGTTATCATATAAATCTGTTCGCTTGTGTGCATACGTGTTTAAATGGCATCGCTAGCTCGGGTGGTTTAGCTTTGTGTCGCGATTTGTGGTGTTCGCTTTACTTCCCCCACACATGGTCACATGACTGGTTGCCTATTCAAATGCTTTGAATACATGCATGAATATCAGCCACCTTGTGTGTTGGAAGAATAAATAAAAATATACGACATATAAAAAATAAAGCAGAGTAAAAAATATGTGAGGTAGCCAAAGAATAGCTGAGCGAGCGTAAGTCGGCATGATGGATTATTGCAATACGATGTTGCCAGCTTTGTAGCCTGTTTTTGTATATACATTTTACATACAAATACGGTTTTCATTTCCGTTACACACGCGCGTACTTCCCAATGAGCACTATGTATCCATTTAAAACTCGTCAGTTATGATTAGCTATACGACGACAATTGTACTTACTATTTAATTTGATTTGAAATTAGTTAATCAAAATAAAGGGTGTTTTTTACAGAGGTATAGAACTTTAAGTTGGCATTACTTTTCAAGATTTAACAGCTGTCAAGTGATTTATTCTCAGTTTGGTTTGGCAATTCATCATGAATAGACTCACGCCTGAACAAAGCTTGCAAATAGTGCAATTTTATTTCGAAAATAATGGTTCTGTGCGGAAAACGTATCACGCACTACGTCCAATGATACGGACCAATGATTCCACCAGCCCATAAAGCGCACCAAACAGTCAGTTTTTCTGGATGTAACGGTGTTTCAACATACACTTGAGGACTACCTTCACTCCAAATGCGGCAGTTTTGTTTGTTGACGTAGCCATTCAACCAGAAGTGCGCTTCATCGCTAAACATCGCTAAAATGGACGTAGTGCGCGATACGTTTTCCGCACAGAACCATTATTTTCGAAATAAAATTGCACTATTTGCAAGCGTTGTTCAGGCGTGAGTCTATTTATGATGAATTGCCAAACCAAACTGAGAATAAATCACTTGACAGCTGTTAAATCGGTCGCCATCTTGAAAAGTAATGCCAACTTAAAGTTCTATACCTCTATAAAAAAACACCCTTTATAATGATATATGGTGAATTATAATAAATATCCCTAAAGTTATAGACGGAAATATTGCCCATGTAGTACAATTGAATGCGGAAAAGTCTTAATCACAGCTCAAGCTTTAGTCCGTTTTCTTTAATCGTTTGGATTAGTTAATTCCGAGATCGTTGTGAATTACAGAGTTCTTAACATACTCTTGCCTTGCATATTGCTCCTAAGGTTTTTGACTGTAGCCTTAGAATTCTGTCTAGACTAGATTTGGATGCTGAGCCTAAAAGTTGGATCCCGTTTGTCCAAGATTAAGCGTATTAAAAAGTAAGACTTTGTTTTCTAAGCTTACCTTAGACTCAGTACCTATAATCCAATGTAAACTCGCAATCTTAATTTTAGTTTAAGTAATCTTTTTTCTATGTGATGTTTCTTCCATATTGAAGTTCGCGCGAAATTTTATTGCATTCATATCTGCATTTAGAAGAGGATAATTCACGAGCTAAGGTAAAAAAAAAACCATTTTATGTTATGCAGATAATACTTGTAATCTCCCTAAGGAGCTACGAATAGTAAAAATGTAAAATTTACTTAATGTTTGAGTGAAGAATTAATAACTTATTTATTTATTCACTCGAACACTCATTTTATACCTTATTTATTCAAATCCACACTCTCATTATATAACACTATAGCAAAGTGTCTTGATAATTTTGCAATCTCAGGGAAGTGGGTTTTGCCGACAAGCAAGTGAAGTTCACTGGAAAGAGATGCAAAAGAAGCGAGGAATTCTTAAACAGGAGCAAAGGTGGAAAAATTTCAAACTTTTGGAAAATATTTTTCTGTTGTGTACTGGGAATAAAAAAAAAAAAATTGAGACACATTTTTGTTATTAGATTTATTAATTTAGTGTAACATTGTAATTGTTTCAATTACTTTTATTGCTTCTTTGCCCTATTAGATATAGACTTAATTAATAGAATGAATAAGCCAGTAGTCCATTGCTCCTGCCATAAGAATTGAGATATTTAAAGAAAAGTAGAGCTCAAAAGCTATATGATAATTTTAAATATTTAAAACCAAACATTTTAATTTTATTTAAAATGCCTTTTTTTATTTCACATACATATGGATAATTTAATAACGCCCGAAATTATAAAAAAAAAATATTTCTATTTGTTGTCGCTCCTCGGTAGGAAATGTTAAGCCCATTGCGTGTATTTCTGATGGTTACAAGGCGCCAATTATATCTAACATATAAAATTCTCATATCACAGTATTTGTTACCACATTTCTCCGAAACGACTGGGTCGAGTTTTACTTTTTATACCGGTAAGCGGATTAGGGACTGACCTCTTGAAAAATGTGTATTTATGGTTCGATTTACTTGAAACGTGGTACTTTTTTGCGTTTTGCTCAGTTTGGCAGGGGTCTATTATTCCAGAAGTGTACCAGCGACAAAATATTCAAAAAGAAAAACGAATTCCCTGTTTTCTTTACTTGCAACTAATCACCAAGTTTCTCCATTCCCTTTTTTTATATTTTTTTTAAAGGATAATTGCATAAAAGCCAAACTAATCAATAATCTAATTATTACATCAAGGCGGATCATTGGGCGCCGAAATAAGGAAAATCATTAGCTTCGCTCGTCTTTACTCTTCTTTTCGGAAGTATAATTAACCCACAGAGGGGCATTTAACATAGAAGCTGTTTTATATATACTGCATTTCATAAATACATACTCCTACAATTGCTTTGCTAATAATAATATCAATAACAAAAATAGTAGTTTATTAGCGTAAATTTCTGAATCGAATTCATTTTCCAGCCTCGAATATCAGATCAAATACTCACTTCAATTTGTGTTAAAGATGACAATGCCAATTATATTATTGGCACTTTGTAACCGCTGATGGGGATTTCGGCCATCCAATTTGTGGTGTGCGTCGTGAAGATTTTCCAACAAGTGGAGGGACCTATTGTTTATACTAGCCGCTTTGGAACAGCTGATGAATGTTTATGAGAAGATTTTATTTCAAGTCAGAAATATACCTGGAGGGGCCCAAGGGCAGCATAATTAGAAATGTTGTTTTAATTTTTTATTTTTGTCTATAAATTATATATTTTGTTCGAATCAGCTCGAACTACTCGGCTCAAGCGGTAATGGTCTTTAGGATATTCTGCGTATGTTCATTTAAATTTCATTCAAAATTTTTGCTTCTATTAATTTCATTGCTGATTTGAGCAGATTTTCTTTGAAGGGTAATTTATTGTTTGGTTAATAGGAGTAAAATGATTTAGAAAATTTTAGTTACAAATTTATTCAGTTGAGAAAATCAATTATTTTCCCCATTGCTATAAAAATAAATAGTAACATACATGAAATTTAACTAATTTTTCTTAAACTTATTGTGAAAGTAATTTAATGCAATAAACGTTCACGAGTAACGAGCTCTTAAAAATTGAGAAACCCCCCTAATCCTACTATTGTTGTACGTAAAGGCATATTTTGTATATTGTTGAGGAAAACATATTACATATTACACATATATAATTTATTTTAGATATTATAAAATAAAATCTTTTTTTCTATATACGTACCTTAAAGCTATTTAAATCTCTAAAGACTTATTATTATAGATTAAATTATAATGAAGTGTTGATTAGTTAAAAGCATATTTATGTATGAAATTGAGCGTAATCAGAATAATTACAAATGTGAATTAATGAATAAACACATATGCAAATGTATGGGTAGATTTTATTGATTTATCACTACCTTAAAGTAAGAGGAATTGATAATGTACAATATTTTAGATAATGTTTGTCTATACATTCATACATATGCATATGTGCTTCTAATATTGATATGACTGTGTATCTAAAGCCAAATATATAATGGTAACATATATAAATGATGGCATTCACTTACTTAGGTCAAAATACAGGAAATTATAACAAAGTGTAAAATGAAACAAATTATAAGCGCTTAAATAGAATTTATGGAGGTTATTATTTCAAGTGGTTGCAGATGAATTGTCACACAACACAAACAAATGTTATATTTATCTCAGTGACAGACGGACTATGCACAGATCCCTCACACCTATTTCCTATTATAAATATATAAGTATATATGTACTAAAAATGTGTTAAGCGACATCATCAAGTGACAGTGAATATCATCGATTTCGATTAATATATAAAAAATGGTTATTGTTATTTAAGTAATTAGTAAATTATTTCAAATGTATTTAATTTGTGTACATACATATATAAACGGTTATCCATTAAGTGTATTCGAAAGTGCGGAGCTGATTTGACACCGTTGGACTCTTTTTGTGAGGCTGCGCAAAAGATCGTGTTTATTCGGATGACTCTTGAGCAATTGAATACCAACATTCGTCAAGTAATGTCTGAGATACTGCCCAATATGTGCCAAAAATTGGTCGAAAATTAGATCCAACGGATCGAAGTTTGCAAAAATTCACGAGTGGATCATTTAAACGACGTAGTGTTTCACATATCATGGTTATTATTTCAAACTTTATAATAAATAAGGAATTTCATGAAAAAGATATATTAAATGCGCTTTATTTACATTTATTTTGGAAACTTTACTTTGGTCTTTATATAAGTCGAATAAAAAACATAAAGATTAATTAAAATAGTATTTGAATAGCCCCAAATGTTGAAAAGCTTTTATTTGTTATGTTATCGAAATCTCACCCTAATAGTTAAGATTGAAATTTTCAATATACATATATGCAACACAAAATATATATTAATATTAATAATAGCAGAATTATATAGAAAAATTTTAAAATTAAAAATATCAGAATTTCTATGCGAAAACATTTAAAGTATATATTTTTTTAGATAGAAACTTCTAGTGAGTGTATTTTAGAAGACATCGGCACTATAAAATTATTTCCTAATACTTTTCTTGAAGTAAGACTTTTAGCTTTAAAGCTGATGTTATTAAAAATAAATTTTTTGCTTACCCATTGTCATCAAACATATAAACATGCAGCACATTGGCCAGGACTGTGAATGCCAAAACTGCATTTTGTTGAATTAATTGAGAAAATTGAAATGTTTTATTTTAAATTAAATGGCAGCTTCCAAAGTTTGTTATATCTCCGGTGGTTTAATTGATTTTAAATACATTATTCTTTTAAAAGTTTACGGCAGTCAAAGTTTCAATATGTGTAGGCTGAAATAAATATCAAAAGTAATATGTTAGTAATCAATATCAAATTTCACGGGTAATATTTTAATATATTAAGAATAAAAATACTTATGAAATTTAAATATTGCCAATACATATTTGGTGCGGGGTAAACAGCAATCAGAATAAATTTCCTGTTTTATTTTTTTCATAAATACATCAATCTGAACTCTGAAACTGATTTTTTTACATTTGCATTTATTCATTGAATCTGTAAATATTTAATTCTTAAACTAAATTATAAAATATAATAGCCCATTAGGTATGAAAGGGATGCTAGGTCAGTGTTTGCTGCGGAGGTCAAGGTGGTAGCTAAAGGGTTTGGATGATTATGCCGCGCTGTTATGTATTTTTGTGTTACGATTTCAATTTCTTCTTTAATGACGCATATTTTTGTTTTATATGGACATAGTAGAATCAAAATTTTGTGTAGCTAATATCTCAACGCTTAAGATGTATACATGTTTATTCTCTGTGCAACCCTTTCTTTGCATATTCTCTTCCACTTATCCGGCTATGTGGTGCATTTTGCTAATCTGTGAAAATATTTGAATATAATATTATATATATTCTACTATATATACTATATATATATATATATAATATTCTACTAGCCACACCATCCCAATCGCAATGTTAATCCTGATATTCATGCTAAATTTTCACACCCTTACTTCCAATCCAAACAAAACCAAAGCAAAAGGAATGGAAAACTGCTCAACAAAGAATTATATATGTCATACATACTTACAAACAAGCGAGCAAAAAATGAATATGACACCTGCAGAATATGAATGTTTTTCATTGTAAATGCGTAAATGCTTGACTTAATCCATTAATAAATATGCACAGCTTACTTTCAACCAATTGAGGTTTGTGGAAGTCATAGACAAGGTAGGAAATACATATTCAAAAAAGTTCTAAAACGAGCGATGAGCTAAGCGAAATAGTACAGTAAAAGTATACTATGAGGAAATTATTGTAAGCAGGTAAAATAGATTAGCAGAAATTATTTGAATTCAACGTGATTTTAAAGAGAGTTTTATTATTATTAAATTTAAGCTAAAATTTCGAAAATTTCTAAAGTTTCTTATACTATTAATAATTTTTTATTATTTAATATTTTTTTTAAATTTTTCCAACAAAATTGATAGAAAAACAAACCGCAATAAACGAGATTCATTCCTTAATTGCCTTTGTTGCAATAACAATTCCAACTAGATGAAAGTACATATAAATTTTTAGATCACATAAATAAATTGGTATGCATGTTGTAATCACAACTGTAGCCGAGGAAAAAATATGACAAGCAATAATCCTTTGGACTCGGATTTAGCGGTGAAGGTTGGAAACATTCCAAAGCAATTTAAAGTTTCATTTAATTTTTACCTTAACGTATACAATTGATTGTGATGGAAGGAGGGGACGA
This sequence comes from Neoceratitis asiatica, assembly GCA_030068015.2. NCBI lineage: Eukaryota > Metazoa > Arthropoda > Insecta > Diptera > Tephritidae > Neoceratitis > Neoceratitis asiatica. Next base: position 78,450,079 of record CM061524.1, read on the forward strand.
AAAAAATTACTTAAGAAAAACTAGTGCGGCAATAAAATAAATGTAAAAACTGAGCTAGTTTTCAAATTAGTTAAAGTAGAGACGAGAAAGTTATTATGTGTATTGAAAAGGAGGAGCGTAGCTCTCCTTGGAAAATATTTAATCACTATATAAAACTTTTTTTTAAACACGGGACAAATTTGCGATGAAGCGCAATGAGTTACATGCGAGAAATATTTTAACAACTTTTATTTTTGTAGATAATCTAAAATGGACATACTATTTGGTGCTAGATATATTCAGCCCTCACTTTTTGTTTTTGTTTTACTTCTGTGTAAAGTGATGCTGAAATATAATTAGTTTTAAGAAAGTTTGATATTCACTTTATAACATAAATCTGTCCTTAAATACAGTGAAATATTCAGTTTAAAATGTGGATTAAAAAGTGCTTAAAGAAGGCATGAATCAAAACCTTTCAACTTGGTCTAAATTGTTTTAGTGGTGAATGGCGATGTGTTTCCTTAGTGCTGCTGGGGCTTGTTTACAGTCAGTTGCTCAAAGTCTCTTCCTTTGGTTTTGTTACCATCTCGAGGAACGTATTTAGCTGCATTTTGAGAAAGTTTCGTACCGTATTAGCTTTGACTCATTTTTCGTTGTTTTTTTTAATCTTTACCAAACAATAAAACGAAAAATGGCAAACGTCGAGCGCTAATAAATAATTTTGAGTGTTCATAGAGCCAATAAACCGAAGTTATACCTGACTTTGGAAAAAAATAATCTGAAACTTGAAATTCCTTTCCATAAAACGATAATTTCAAAGTCGGGTGATTTAGATTTCTCAGAAACAGCTGAAACGATCGGTTTCAAGTTCTTACACAATCTTCTTATTTAAAGAAATTATATACTACAAGTAGATATGACAGCCGTTGTCTTGACTAATTATTTATATTGATTTCGAATTGGTATAATTAATGAAAACAAGACTTTGCGGAAACAAAGTTTTTATTATTCTTATGTTAATAATATTTAAATAGTTTTGATGGTATTCTAACAAGGGAACAGGAACTTATAATTGGTCAGGCGAAAAACATGGATTTTTAAGATTAATTCTGAATACATCAATCGACTGTCATTGAGATTTATTTACAAACATTGCAAATGCCAAATGTTTTAGCCATTTAAATTTCATGTCGTTCGTAGTCAAAGGAAAACATGGAATCCAAGTCCCTTCGGCTTTGCATGTGAGAGTTATAAACAAATGCGTGCTGAGAGTATTCATGGATATGACACGGATTAGCGACCTATTTTACTGGGAGAATAGTTGTTTTACCTATATTATGAGCATTTTCGTCAGCATTGATATCATAGAACATGAATGTATGCTTCAAAATTCGGTTTCGCTTGGCTCAGCTCGATAAATATTAATTGCTTAATTTCAAATTTAACGCACATATCCATAACATATTGGTGGAAGAGATGCGGACATTTTAAGACATCATTTTCAAAACCCATCAGCCAATATGAATAATAATTCATTGAACTGACGCTTTCCTAAGTTTCGATAGCTGAAAATTATACCAATCTTCACCTTATCAAAATAAGAGAGGATAGTGTAACGTTCAGGTAGTTAATTTCGATTCATTCCGTTCAACTCCATTCCACGCTTTGCGTTGCTCGTCAATTTGACTTGTAAAAGTTGTTGACATATGGTTTTCAAGAAGAAATAATATTCATATAATTTAATTTTATGACCAAGAATTTTATTTTATTATAAATATAAAGGTTTGCCATTATCTTTTAAAAATGATTTCGGGCAAGTGACCGCCGGGTATGGCTCGAATAAATTCCAGCCGAGAGGCCAAATTTTCGACCACGTTTTGCACCAATTGTATGTCACCAATAACGCACCGAATATAAGTCAAGGCTGATTCACATAAAACCGGCTTTGCTTTGCTTCACAGATGAACCTCTGATCTGCCGCGGGAAGCGAAACGTGGGTATGGCACAATGAAAGCTTAAAGATTACCCGACATTTTTTATTTCTGTTGTTTAATAATTTTGTAACTTTTACAAAATTTAAAATATACTAATAAGAAATATATTTGGTGATATTTTCACTCTTCGGTGAAGTTTAACTTCTATATATTGCATTAGAGAAAAGGTGAAAAAGGTGAATGCTCGGTAATATTTCGCTTCACCTTCACTTCGCCTCATCTCAACTACTGTCAGAACGTAACTGTGAATCAGCTTTTAGTCTGTTTATTATGAAATGGCAAACCAAATTGTGTATAAATCAAGTAAAATCTGTCGAAAAGACCAGCTCTGAAAAAAATAGTGCCTCATGGAAAACCACTCGTATAAAAAAACATCCTTCATATCATTGATTTTAAGCATTTCGCGATCTATGACTTAACTTATTACGTCATTGCTGACATTTCTTAAATCGAGGATTCATTTGTATATTAAAAAAACAATTTATTCTTTTTTGTAACCAAGAATACCGCGTATTATGTTAACAAATTGTATGTTAGTCTAAATTGAACTAAACCTTTTACATTCTCTTCGTTTGAGGCTTTTTCATATTTGAGAAATACACAATTTTCTTGATTTGCTTCCCCACAAAAATTCAACCAAATTTACCCTTAAAAATATTTGTCCCAAATAGTTCGGAATCTGGAAGGAAATTAATTTGAAGTAAATTCAACCATAAATAACTTTTTTTTTTGGGATGGATCAGTTCCGGATCTGCTTCTCGGAAGAAAAAGTGATACCAATCCTAATTAAAGCAAAACTATCTGTTAACCGAATTTCAAGTAATTAGATCAAAAATAATTCTTTTTCACTTCCCTAGCGAAATCAGTCTAGCCGTTCACGCGCGATGCCGTGACCAATACTAATATGGACTCACTTTTTTATATATGTACAAGTATAAGTTGATAACCAAATAAAATACGCAGGTTTATTTTGTATCATTAAATCGATTTGAAATTTTCAGTGAAATTATTGTTACATCAATTGAGTATAGCAACAACAATGAAATGCAAACAGTAAATGCTAACTGTTTCAAATAACCAGCGATAATAGTTAGCTTAGTGGTTGATTATGATTTCGATTAAATTTGTGGCATTGATTTTGGGCATTTAATATACTAATGGAATAGAGATTGCATGAAGTTAGTTTAAGTTAGACCATTTTACAAATGCACATATGTGCAATATGCATACACTGAAACTGAACAATTGGAAACCTTTATATGTATGTGTGTGTTTGGTGATAACTAGTTTCAATGCGCTATTTGTGGAGGCCCAGCACTTTTTGGGAGGATTGCAAATGTTGACAATAGTTTTCGTTTTGGTGATTATCGTAAAATTGTATGCAATTTGGCGAATAGTTTCACGTTTCGTATTTGAATTTTCTTTCTATTATATTTTTTAGTACTTCTGATGGAGATTTCATAACACGCAGTAAAGGTACTTTTACTTCAAAAAATAAAATTAAAAATTAAATCAAAACAAAAAGAAAAAAAAGCAGACAAAAAAATCGTTATCGAGAAAAATTCGAACAATCCAGGCTGCTGTTGCGAACAACCAATTCAGTATATAAGGGCGAAACACAACTGCAGAGCCAATCAGTCGTAAAGTCAACGAGTTGGTGATTACTGCGAAATAAAAATATTATATTGTTAGTTACTGAGTAATAAAAGAACATTGAGTAAATTCTTTATAATCAAGAAACAATATAATACTGTTACGATCTTGCTGATTAACTTCGATGATTTCCCAAATCCTTCGGGTACGACCTCTGGATTGTTAAATAAAATCGCCAACTTAATTTGCAGTTTCCTTATTTATAAAGAATTTAATTAATGTCCTTTTGATTACTCAGTAATTCACAATTCAATTACAATTTACTTTACTATTTACAATCACTTGTATATAACTTTTACAATATACTGTTTTTATTACTTCAATGTAATGTAACCTCCAACGTTTTTATTTCACGACTTATTACTCTTGTAGTCGTATGTCGTCCTTATATACTTGTTTGCTGCTTGAAAATGAAACCCCTGGAATAATCGCGTCGTTTACGATAATCGCCGCGCTTACGATAATCGTCGTTTACGATAATCGCCTCGTTTACGCTCTAGAACATGCCAGTTGTCGGCTCCTCACTTTCATCTGTCATTCGCTTCGCATTTTCGCCACACTGCCCTCCACCTAAGTCTGATCGTCCCGATCAGACACATTCGCTGTTCCAAACGCAGCAAGCCTCTCTAGGTGGACCACTTTCATCTTGTTTCTCGACATCCCCACAGTTTGTATTCGATATACTACGTCGTTTAGTCGTGTGATTCTCTTGTATGGACCTTCCCAATTGCATTGAAGTTTTGGGGACAAACCTTTCTTTCGTTGTGGATTGTACAGCAACACCAAAACTCCATTTTGGAAGACTCCGGAGTTCATCAACTTGTCATACCTAGCCTTCATTTTGTCACTCATAATTTGAGTTCGCTGCCTCACAAGAGCATGTATCTCTCTTAACTCTTCCTCGAGAACAGTAGACGCTTCCTTCCCAATTCTTCCCGCATCACCAGTTATTCCAAATTTTAAATCGCTGGGCAACCGAAGTTCACTACCAAACAGTATCCTGGCAGGTGTTTGACCTTTTGTTTCATGCACTGCGGACCGATATCCTATCAGGAAAAGCGGTATGTGTACATCCCAATCATCTTGATTCTTGTCCACTACTTTCCGCAAGTGCTCTTCCAAGGTCCGGTTGAATCGCTCTACCATGCCATCTGATTGAGGATGCAGGGCTGTCGTTCGTGTTTTCCGAATACCAAGTATCTGGCACATCTCTTGGAACACCGCCGCTTCAAAGTTTCTTCCTTGGTCTGAGTCCAATTATGTAGGCGTACCGTATCTGGTAACCCAATTGTGAGTGAATGCATCCGCAACTGTTTTCGCTTCCTGGTTTGGAATTGGGTAGACCTCAGGCCATTTACTAAAGTAGTCCATAACCACAAGAACGTGTTTGTTTCCTTGTCTGCTCAGTGGGAATGGACCGGCCACTTCCATGGCAACCCGCTCAAATGGTGCACCTGAGTTATAATGCTTCATCTGCCCATGGCTTCGTGACTTTGGGCCTTTAGCTGCTATGCACTCCGTGCAATTAGCAATCCACTCAGCGATCGACTGACGACAGCCAACCCAATAGAACCGCTGCTTGATCTTCTCCAGCGTTTTTGTAATGCCTAGGTTCCCTCCACTAGGACCATTATGAAATTCCTTAAGAACATCCGGAATTCTTAACCTCGGAACTACTATAAGCTTCCGAGAGCACTGGCCATCTTCACTTTCCCATACTCTATGCAAACAGCCAGATATCAACTCTAAACTGTTCCATTGTGCCCAGTATGCTTTCGCGATGGGACTTTCGCTGCCATTTGTTCTTTACTTGGCCGTCTATTCACCTCCAATCCGTGCATTACCAATTCCAAGTACGGATCTTCTTGCTGACATTTCCTTAAGTGACTTGCCTCCCACTCTTCTGCTGATGTAACTGTCATTAACTATTATGTCTTCCTTACGCTCGGCTTTTGAGCAATGCTTACATTCCAAACTAAATGGTCGACGGGACATAGCGTCAGCATTTCCGTGCGTATTACCCTTGCGGTGCTCGATGGTGAAGTCATAACTTTGCAGCCTCTCAATCCACCGTGCAAGCTGCCCTTCGGGATTCTTGAACTGTAGTAGCCACTTCAGCGCTGCATGATCCGTTCTAACGCGGAAATGCTGACCATACAGATATTTGTGGAAGTGTTTAATGCAATTCACCAACCCTAATAGTTCTCTTCGCGTTACGCAGTAGTTCCGCTCTGGTTTCCCAATAGACCGGCTATAGTAGGCAACTATCTTCTCCTGCCCATCAATCCCTTGCGAAAGTACCCCTCCTATGCCATAACCACTAGCATCTGTGTCCAGAATAAATGTTGCACTTGGAACCGGGTACGCTAGCATATGTGCAGTGCACAGTCGTTCTTTGCCTCCTCTTGTTCAGTTTTCCACTCGAAAAATCTGTTTTTCCTTGTGAGTTCATGGAGACTGTGAGCTACACTGGCGAAATTCGGAACAAAGCGGCGATGATAAGTACACAGCCCAAGGAAACTTCTTAATTCATGAAAATTTCTGGGTCTCGGCCAATCCTTCACTGCTTCTATTTTTTCCTTCGCAGTACACACGCCCTTCGTGGTTACTTGATGACCTAAGTAATTAACCTCCTTCTTGAATAAAGAGCACTTCTTAGGACTTAGTTTAAGACCAGCGCCAGCTATTCTCTGGAAAACTTCTTCCAAATTACTCAGATGTTCGTCGAAGCTCTTTCCCAATACGATTATGTCATCCAGATACACCAAACAGGTCCCCCAGTGTAGTCCTTTGAGCACATGGTCCATTAATCTTTCAAAAGTGGCAGGAGCGTTGCATAAACCAAATGGTATTACCGTAAATTGCCATGGACCGTTGCCAGCACTAAAGGCTGTCTTCTCTTTATCTTCTTCACTCACTTCTACTTGCCAATACCCGCTCTTAAGGTCAAGTGTTGAGAACCATACTGTGCTAGTTAACGAGTCTAGTGTATCATCGATCCTGGGCAAAGGATAGCTGTCTTTATTTGTAACATCATTTAATCTCCGATAGTCCACGCAGAACCGTAACAGGCCATCTTTCTTCCTCACGAGTACCACCGGACTTGCCGATGGTTCGATAACATCGCTTTCGCTCATTTCCCTAATTATTTGGCCAACAGCGTCATTTAATACTCTCACTGGGATGCGTCCATTCTTTTGTGTCTTAGCCAGGGTTTTTCCAATAAGTAAGTCCAGTGTACAATTTTGTGCTGCTTCGACAACCCACAATTTTTTTGTCCCACAATCTCCATTAATTTTTGCCCAAACAATTGCTTCTGTTGTGAAATCATAGCCGATGTTTAGTAGTACCTCCATGTTCTTATACTCCATAATCTTGTTATTCAAGTCGATCTTGATACCTTGATTCATCAAGAAGTCCACTCCTATGATTACCTCATCTACGATCTGCGCGACTATAAAACTGTGTAACACCGTCACATTCCCTATTGTTACCTCACATGTTACTTCTCCCACTACTTGGGTATCCTCACCAGTCGCCGTTTTCAATATTGCTCCAGGTAATAGTCTCACTTCTTTAGCGATCAGGTCAGTTCGAATGATAGAGTGTGATGCGCCCATATCCACTGTTAATATTCGCTCTCGTCTATCCACATATCCACCAATAGTAATGTTGCTCGTTTTTCTGCCAATTTGCGAGACGGAGATTATGGGGCATTCAATTGCAGGAGCCAGCATACGCCCCTTTGACTGGCTCGTTTTAGTTGAACGACTGAGAAGTTGATGGTTTATCCTCCTCAGCCTTCCGTTTTTGCTGTCCTTCCTTTATGCTGGAACCCGTTTTGCATTCGCGTGCGAAGTGACCAGACTTTTCACATTTAAAGCATTTTCCAGCTTGATTCTTGACACCAGAACGATTCATTCCTTCTAACGACTTCAGAGTTCTCAATATTTCGGTCATCACATCTGCTGTTTCAACCTCCACTTTATTGACTTTGTATGCTGGTCTGCTTATGAGTGCCGCCGTTTCACGTGTTTGAGCATACGCCACTGTTTCAGCGAATGTTAACTTTGGATTCGCATATGTCCCTCGCTTGGTGTAAACGTCTTTTATGCCGCTGATGAATTTTTGTGTTTTCACCTTTTCGAGATGCTCACCCGATCCGTCACCTATGGCTAAATGAGCCAATCTCTCAATTTCCGAAGCATATTCCTGTAGAGATTCGTTGGGTTTTTGGTCGCGCTTTTCTAACTCCATCTGGGAAATTTGTCTTCTGTGTTCGCTACCATAGCGTCTTTCTAGTGCTCGCATCAATCCGTCGTAATCATTTCTCTCATAATCAGGTACAGTTTGCAAAAGTTCTGCCGCAGGTCCTTCCAACGCAACGAATAGTGCAGCAGATTTTTCCTCCATGCTCCATTTATTTGTTTCAGCCGTCTTCTCAAACTGGAGCTTGAAGACTTGGAAGGGAATTTTCCCGTCAAAAGATGGTGTTTTTACCTTAGGAGAGTTCACTGAAGTGGTTGGACGATTTAACTGCAAATCCCGGAAACGACCTTCCAATGTGTTGACTTTGGCTTCAATTAACTCTTCTATTTTTTCTTGCCGATCTTCCAATTTGACCAATTTCGTCTCAATTAGCTCCTCTATTTTGTCTTGTCGCGTTTCGATTTGATCCTGCCTTTCCTTAAGTTTTGCATTGTCTCTCACCAGATTTTGCTGTATTTGCGCGATTGTTCCTCCTAAGGATGATATTTGGTCCCTCTGTTCAAGCATTTGTGATGTAATGCTGGCATGGATTTGTGACATGTTCGCGTTCATTACAGACATATTTTGTGAATCACTGGCATCCTGCGCATCCAGCTTTTGTGATATGCTGGCATCCTGTGCATCCAATTTTTTTGAAATTGCAGCCAATAACATGTTCATGTCAATACCCGCAGATGAGCTAGGAGCCTTTTCTTGCATCTTACTTGATGGCTGCTCTATCTCCTTCGCAGAATCAATAGCCTCCTCCTTGTCAATATCCTTCAAGGATACCTCTTCATCCTCGCGGCGGAATTGGTATTCGTTCAAGTCGATGCCTTCGACTTCCTTTGCTTCTCGCAGTCTCGACTGCAGCTCTGCCTTATTTCCAGTTGTAGACAATCCTCGCTTGGCCAACTCCTTCTTGAGAAGAGGTATCGTCAAATCTTGAATCTTCACAATTTTTCAATAATTATCCTTTGGAATTTATTTAACAACCCCACTTCTGATACCAATTGTTACGATCTTGCTGATTAACTTCGATGATTTCCCAAATACTTCGGGTACGACCTCTGGATTGTTAAATAAAATCGCCAACTTAATTTGCAGTTTCTTTATTTATAAAGAATTTAATTAATGTCCTTTTGATTACTCAGTAATTCACAATTCAATTACAATTTACTTTACTATTTACAATCACTTGTATATAACTTTCACAATGTACTGTTTTTATTACTTCAATGTAATGTAACCTCCAACGTTTTTAATTCACGACTGATTACTCTTGCAGTCGTATGTCGTCCTTATATACTTGTTTGCTGCTTGAAAACGAAACCCTGGAATAATCGCGTCGTTTACGATAATCGCCAGTTGTCGGCTCCTCTCTTTCATCTGTCATTCGCTTCGCATTTTCGCCACAATACTTTTGTATTAATTTACGACAAGCAGAACATTTACGTGCACGTAAGGGATACTACTCTGAATAGCAACGAGTAGTTTATTCAATGTCAAAAGTCACAAGATGGATTTTTAGTTTGAATTTAGTTCTTCTAAGGATTACAATTTTTAAGAAAAAGCCTTCCGAAATGAAAACGGCTATGGGAACTGTGAAACATCAATTTCAATCGTTAAGAAGTGGTTTACTGATCATATGAGTAGAAGTGACGCAGGACGTTCAGGTCCCCAGAATGGGTCGTCACGCCAGAAATCGTTGATAAAATCCACGGAATGATATTGGACGATCTGAAAATAAAACTTCGTGAGGTGGTTGAGGCACGGAAAAACTATCCGCGTAATGGGTGCTGCGATTGCTCACAAATGACCATAAGTGCAAACCGTGTAGATAGAATATAGATCTACCACATCACACCAGAGGCCAAAGAACAATACAGGCTGTAGGTTTGACAGTTTTTTGAATGCACGGGAGATAAAACGATATTGTTATTCAAAGCTTTTGGATAAATTCGATATTTACTGGAGCAGAAACAACTTCATTTGGCGAAAAAAAGTGTAGTTCCATCAGGACAATGCACGGGTGCACACGTGTGTAGTTACCGTGGCAAAAATTAATAAATTGGGCTACAAACTGCCAATTCATCCAGCACATTATCCAGATTTAGCTCCCTGTAAACAGTTTGTTTCCATACTTGAAGAAATAGCTGGACGGTACGAGATCATCCCAAAAACAAACGACTATTTTGAGGGCCCTAAAAAATTAGAAAAGTGTTAGACTAAATGTAAAGAGCTAAAAGGAGACTATGGTAAGACATGAATCGATGATTTTCCGGAAAAAACTATTTTATCAAATCACCGTCGTACATAGAAGCTGATATACAATTTGAGTATATGGGTGAGATAAATCTCTCGCGGACGAATTATGGTAATTTCGAGCCAAAATTTTCAGGATTGGCTTAGGAGTAATTACGGGACAAAGTTCACCATATTTGCCTAAGTTCCCACAGCTTTTAATGTTGTGACATTTATTTAAAGAAAAATATATTTTAATATACATTTGAACGTAAGGACTTGCTTATATAAGTTGAGTTTTTAGTTACGGAATTTTGTTTTTAAAAAAGCAGGCGGACTATCGTCCGCGCAAGCATTACTTTATTTTATTAATCCAAACTTAAGACTAATTACAATTATTTGCTTAACTTAAAATTACACCTACTATTGGCCTCACGTCACGTTGCATTTCCATGTGCGCCCTATTTCTTGTTATTGCAGAATCGATCTTTCTGCTGACTCTTGTTTACTTCGATTGATTGCTGACTGTTGTTTCCGCTACCTGTGTTGAAGTGTCAGCGGTTATGCGGATGCGCGTGTAGACCATTGGCAAAAGTGAACCTAGTTGAACTTTTGCAAACTGTCGAGTTAACTCTTCCCCCTTTAAGCATGATCGTCCTCGATCATTAATAGATCGGTAAGTTATTGAAACTTACATATGTTGGAGTGTGACTAGTAATGCCTGTCAACGTATCTTCCTGGCTCGTTTTGATTTGTACTGGCTTTATAACTTCCTTTTCCACATATTGGATATTTATGGAACGTTTTCTCAGGAAGAAGGTAATTATTATAATTATTGAAATTGCTGCCATTGTTAGGCCTCCGAAAGAAAATGTAGCTTTTTTAATAGAGTTGATTTCGTCTGCGTTTTTGATGTGCAGATCTTTCAATGCTTCTAAAGAGAGGAGTTCTATATGATCTTTCTCTAGTGGGATTGGCTGGAGAATTGCGGGTATAGTTTCGAGCGTTCTTGCTTCAATATTACTAAATTGTTGGTCATTTATTTTTATTGTTGAATTATTGAATATAATAACATGAGTGCCATTAATTGTTTGGGATATTTCGTCGGATACTAATTTGCCGTCAAATTGGTTTAGCAGTATTACTCCTTGTTTGACTTCTTCTAATGTAGGGACGTGATGGCCATTTGTTGTTGAACAAGTCGAATTCAAGCTATAAATAATTCTAGTTATACATGAATCTTTGCATAAATCTACTAAATCTATTTTTTGCAAATTGTTACATCATTATATTTTTCGCATTCGTTCTTTATTCCGAATGTAGAATTTTTTCCTTTTAGTATTTCTTTGTATTCAACTTTAATTACAATATTATTTACCTTTTTTACAGGTCTTATAATGATTCTTTTAAATGTTTCCTTAAGTGTTAGAGGTATTTTTACCATATATAAAATTTTCATTTCATTGCTTAAAACATTTACTTTTGATAGTTCCAGTGCTTCTTCGGCACTCTTAAAAGGTATATTTTCTTCTTTTAGTTAGTTAATTGACAATTTTAATTCTTCTTTGCTTAATATTACCGAATTTAAGATATTATCTTTTGCCCATTGGATGGCATATCTAATATTAATTAGTTCTTCTTTAACTAGTCTAATCTTATTTTGCAAATTAATTATAATTTCTGTTATAGTGTTTTCATCTTTCCTAATTGTATTAAGCATTTTGTTTATTATATGAGTTATATTATTTATTCGTGTCTCGAATAGTTTATTAATCACTACTTGATTGTTATTGTTTTCATTTAATTTATTCAAATTATTTGTTATTATATTAAGATCTTCATGATCAGGGGTTCCGGCTATGAACTTCCATGCCGTTCCCAAAATGTCAATTGATTTTCTTATTCTAGCATGTTGGGAAGGTTTTAATGCGTTTAGGATTTCAAGGGTTTGGATGGTTTCATGTTTTAGAATGGGATATAGGAAATGATTGTTAGGGATTTGGTTGATCATCTCTTCATATGTCTCTGTTAAAAATTGTTCGTTATTTCTCTAAGTCAATGAGATGAATGAATCTGAATGTGCCGTCTTGTATTTTTGCTTGTCCATTGTCTATCGTCACTAGCTGGGATTTGCTATAGTCCAAAATTTGTACGTCCGAAGAGGAAGTTGTAATAAAAATGCAGATGATGAAAAGTATATATTGGTCCATTTTTCCTAAAAGTGAAAGGAAAGAGGTATTTGATTCTTTATTAGAGACTTGTGAATTGTTCGTCCCGATACTGTTTTAACAGTCGTCCTGTGGTTTTCAGAGACCGTTTCTTTTTTATATTTTGGAGTTAACTTGGATCCTAGTCTTTTATTGATTTTAACGTAAATGACTTCTCCAGTTGAGAAGTTTTTGTTTTCGGTCCTATTTTTGTTGTGATATAAGAGATCTAGTTCTTGCTTTTTCTTAAGTAAGGCAATATTATCCTGTCTTTGTTGTTCTAACTGTTGTGGGTCACTATAGTTGTGGGTCACTAAATTCTATTTCCAAAGAATATGTCTATCGGTTTACTTTTCGTCGTTGAGTGTATTGAGGAGTTGTATTCTTGGACTGATTTGAATAATAATTCTTCAAACGTTATTCCTACGGAAGTTGCTTTTAGACATCTCAATATTTCGGAAAGTGTACTATGGAATCTTTCTATTTTCCCATTGCTGGTGCTACTATAAGGTGGTGTAGTATAAACGTTAATGGACATTTGGTCCTTGAGTAGGGATGATATGGTAGCAGAATTAAGGGATTTTTCGTTATCTATTATTACGAGTTTTGGTATTCCGAAGGCAACCATTAGTTATCTTATTGGGTCTTTAACGTGTTCTATCGCTCTCGATTGTATTATTTTAACCTGTGCATATTTTGAGAATTTGTCAATTGCAGTGATGATGAGCCTTTTTTCAGTTGAATAGATGTCAATATGGACGATGTCTCCTGGGAATTGGGGAATAGGTGTTTCTTGTATCTGTGGTTTAGGAGGGTGTCGATCGTATTTGTGTTCACGGCATGTGGAGCATTGCCTAACCGTTTTTTCGATTTTCGAATGCATGCTTGGGAAGTAAAATTTCTTTAAGATTTGTGCTTTATTTTCGCGACTGTTCCTGTGTGCTCTTTGATGTTCTTTATTGATTATTTCTTCCTGTTCTGTTACGGATACGATGTCCTGAAGAATAGTTTGTGTGAAACGAATTTTAATGTTGGCAAAATGGAGTGGATAAATTTCTTGTATCTTTCCCATCAGGCTTTCTGTCGTGTATAGGCCGTTTAGTAATTTTGGGTCAAGACGTCGTTTGAATATGTCTATAATGTCCTGTGTCGAATAGTTTCGTTTTGTAATTGTATGCCTATGGAAACTAGGAAATGGTAAATGGAACGAATAACTATCTTCATCTCCAATCATTAAGAAAAGTTGGTTCTTGAAAGCATTTATGGGGGCTTCGGTGGCAGGAATAAGAAGGTGAGATGAGCTTTCGTCGCTGTGACCTGTAGTTGTAACGGTATTAATATCCGTTTGCGGCGGTCTGGATAGCGCGTCTGCAACGACGTTAGTTCTTCCTGGTTTGTATTTCACCTCGTAGTTGTATTCCTCGAGGATACACTTCCATCTTTTCATTTTTCCATTGTGATTTTTATTACTCAATGCAAAAGTAAGAGGTTGGTGATCTGTGAAAATTACAACTTTCGCTGATCCGTACAAGTAGTTTCTAAGGGAGGTTAGGGACCAGATTATTGCCAGCATTTCTTTCTCATTTGCGGCATAATTTTCTTCTGTTTTATTGAGTGATCGGAAATGAAGGTTATTGGTTTTCCGGATTGTTCCAAGACAGCACCTAGAGCGTAATTTAACGCGTCGGTAGTGAGGTGGAATTCTTCTTTGAAATTGGAGTATGATAGTACTACTTCTTTGGATGTTAGTGTGGATTTAATTTTATTGAAAGCAATCATGGCGTTAGTGTCGAGCACAACTGGCTTTTTGTTGGAAGAGTTTTTGGACACATGTCCATCTTCCCCTCTTAAAAACGAGGTCAGAGGTTTTGCTAGCTTAGAATAATCTCTGATGAAGCGTCGATAATAGCCTGAGAGGCCAAGGAAGGATCTTAAGTCCTTCAAAGTTTTTGGGCAGAGGAATTCGTGAAATTCGTCTTTATTCCTGTGGGCGAGACAATGAAACCTAAAAACTCCACTTCTCTGATGAAAGCCACTTTTCAAGTCAAGAAAGGAGAAGTATTTATTATTTCCTAGTTGTGAGATGACTTCATTGATTTCCGGGATAGGATATCTATCGGCTATTGTCAGTGTATTTAGTTTCCTGTAATCTATTACTAATCTGTATTTTCTCTGACCTGATGCATCTAGTTTTTTTGGTACAACCCACACGGGTGAGTTATAGGGTGAACGGGACGGTCTTATAATTCCGTCTTTTAATAAATTTTCTATTTCTTTAGTCACAAAGTCTCTCATTGCGAGGGGATATGGATAGCATTTGATATAAACTGGGGAGCTTGAGGAGGTGCTGATGTCTCCTACCACTGTAGTGGTATAAGTTAGCTTTTCATCTGGATCGATAAAAAGATTTGGATATTTTTTTGTTAAATAGTTTATATGTTGTTTTTGAGTAGCTGTCATATGGTCAGTTCTGACGTCTATTTTATTAACTGTAGGGGAGAGTTTTTGTTTGATTTTAATTTTTAAACCCTTATCTATTGTCAAGGTGTCGTCCCGTATGTTAATTGTTGCATGAAGGTCCTTTAAGCTGTCGTTTCCTATTATCCCGTCAAAAGATTTTAGAGTGGGGAGCAAGAAAAATTTGAGGGGTGTGCCAAATTTTCCAAATAAGTTGATAACCACATGGTGAGTAATTTTGATTTGTCCAGCGATAGAATTCGCAAAGAATGGTTCGTCGTTAGGTATTGTCTTTGGGACATAACAAGGTTGTATGTAATTCTTGCTTGACCCTGTATCGATCAACATTTTAAGAATTTTTCCGTTCTTCGTTTTGCATTCGATGTAAGGTAACGAAGAACTGTTCATTGTAAAAAATGGATATCGATGTGATCCTGTACTTCATGCTGTATATTTCCTTCAGCATAATCTTGAGCTGATTGTCCATTATCTTCCGCTGTCAATGCGGCTTCATACTCCTGTGGAGTGGGAGTCCAGTCCTGCTGGTTGTATTGGTACGTGTCATATTGTTGGTCTTGTTGGCAGTCTTCTTGGTAGTATGGTTCTATATGAAAGTTCCTTTGTTGTTTGAAAGGCACTTGTTGTGAAAAGTTTGCTGGTCTTTTCACAGCGTTATTGACTTGAGGTCTATTCATATAATTTACCGCTCTAGAATGAAGAGTTGTGTCAACATCCATTGGTTCTGGACGTGAAAATTTAGGTTTAGTGTGAGTCTGTTGCCATAATGGTCTTTGCTGTTGGACGTTAAAGAAATTGTTGGTGGGAAAATGAGGACGATACTGATTAGCAAAGTTTTTGGGTTGCATTTGGGGTCTGGGCATATATTTTAATTGGGGATAAAATTCGTTAACTGGTTTCTTGGGTGGGAGAGGTGGTCGGAAGTCGTGAGTCTTCCTATTTTGACTATTGCTATTTAAAGCGTAATGAGAACGAAAGTTTTGGTTCTCTAACTTAAGGCAAAGATGGAGAGCTTGCGGAAGGTCTACTGGCTCCCTCATAGCTAGGAGTCTTGGTAAGTCGCCTTTCGGTCCTCGTCAAGGGCTTTGTCCCGGTATGTGCGGGTAAGTAAATGCACGGATTCTGCACTGACTTCCATGCAGCCAAGTTTGTTTAAAATAAGGGAAAGATGGGAATAAACGCGTTGATAAAATTCTTGAATAGTGAGGTTGCCCTGCACTAAGGAGGTCATTTGGTACTCTAGGGTACCTAAATCTCGCTTATCGGCGTAATGAAGAGTAAGGCATCTTGAGATAGCCTTCCAATCCAATGGTGTATTATAAGATTCGAGTGAAATATCGGCATTGCCCACAACTTTGTTCCTTATAACGTTTAGGATGCCGTAATATTTCGGCGTTCCTTTAAGGAGCTCGTAGATGTGGAGAATACGATCTACGCTCTTTTTCCAAGAGTTATATTCTCCTGGATTACCGGAGAATTCGCGTAGGCATCTAACAACGTCTGGTATTTTGTCACGTTCCGTTAAATTGTTCAGGTGACTTGCGTCAATAGTCACGTCAGTTATGTGGGAAAAACTTGCATTTGGATTGAGAGCTGCTTGTACCATATTTCGTCCTTCTTGTCTAAAAATATTGTTGACAAGTCCTGTAACTATAGTTGTTAGTTGATCCATATTAAATGAACCTGAAGAGGAAGCAGTTGGTTGGGAGGATGAGTTAGGCACAGATGCGTTAAGCATTGGGGGTCTGATTAAGTTGTTAGGGTTTGCCATTCGAAAATTATTTTATTTTTTTTGGATGTTTTTATTTATAATTCTCTGGAATGTGAATCGCAGAGATTGTTTGTTGTTATAAGCTGGAGGGTCCCCCGAAGGTGGTGAATCGCAGCTTCGAATTATATTATTTTATTGGCTTTACAAGCCCGATAAATGAAAATATATTCTTATTACCTATTTCTTAATTTAGCTTTTGGAGTTAAAATTTTTTTTGTTGCTATTTTCAATTCACAATATTACTATTAAATTGTTAGAAAAATCTTGTCTTCTTTCTTATTTTCTTTTCACTTTTGTAGGATCCTCTTTTCAATTCTTCACTATTCTTAATTTCCAATATTTATTAAATGATAGAAAAGAGTTCCTGTATAATTTGTAATTTAAAAAAAATTATTACGTTTTAATTAATTAATTAATTTAATTCATAGTTTTATTCTTAATACTATCCTTACACTATTCACTTCCCGGCGGTGGGGTGTAGATCCTTTTTGCTGCGTCTGCTACTGGGGCACCTCCGAATCCTCGCACATTGGAAGCGTACGTTCCTTTCCTACAGGAATTCAACACTGGACCGGCTCTAGATTCGCGTCCTTCGCGTAGATTATCCCACTTTACTTGCTCGTTGCTTAGTAGCTTGGTTGCAGGTTATTCTCTAGCGCGCTCCGTGGTTTTATCGTTGTCACTAACCCGTTCACACGCGTTAAACAATGCGATTTTAACCAGTATCGCGAACCCAAACCGGTCCCTGCTCGGGCGCCAGTTGAGTTTTTAGTTACGGAATTTCGTTTTTAAAAAAGCAGGCGGACTATCGTCCGCGCAAGCATTACTTTATTTTTATTAATCCAAACTTAAGACTAATTACAATTATTTGCTTAACTTAAAATTACACCTACTATTGGCCTCACGTCACGTTGCATTTCCATGTGCGCCCTATTTCTTGTTATTGCAGAATCGATCTTTCTGCTGACTCTTGTTTACTTCGATTGATTGCTGACTGTTTTTTCCGCTACCTGTGTTGAAGTGTCAGCGGTTATGCGGATGCGCGTGTAGACCATTGGCAAAAGTGAACCAGTTGAACTTTTGCAAACTGTCGAGTTAACTTATAATTACATATGGTTAAGTTAACTAGAAAAATTGGTATGTGCTTTTCCGTTTCACACTTTATTTATTATTCCTTGGCGATCATCAGAGTCAACAAACTTTTGTTTATTTACTTTACGCCATTTCGCAATGCAGTGCTTTTTATTCTGCACCACAACTCAATCCGCCCTTAATTACAAACATAAAATAGTTTGTAGTAAAGCGTGATTGCTTGCAAAAAGAAGACTGGTGAATCAAAGATATACAAATGAATGAATGAACAGTGTTCAAGAAGTAAGTGAGAGCTATATTTTGTTTATTTGGAAAATTGAGGCAAGTTGACTCGACATTCATTTTTATTGCTCCAAATATACTATAGTTAGCGGAGAGATTCGGTTCTCCACTTTTTTTTTAAGGAATCTCGATACTTAACAGAATAAAGATACAAAACATAAAATAAAAATAAAAATTATTTGATAGATTGAAAAATGTAAGTATTTGAATAAATTTTTAAAGTAAATTACCTATATAAAATGTTTAAATTTATCAAATAAGACAACAATTCTGATCAGCTTAGTTCTTTAAACAATAACTTATATTTTCTCTTGCCTTTGAAATATAGACTCTTATGCAAACATGATGTACATACATATGTGGGCTGTGCAGTGTTCAATTAGTAAAAAATTATTATTTTCCAAAAATTACTCACTGTTGTCTATTTTTCAAATTTGTCCAATCAAAATTTTATTTTTCTTACTTAATCAATTTGTCATATTAAAAAAAAATTATGTAGCGTATACTAGCTCTGTTGTTTGAGCAATTTTATTTGATTTATAATATTTCCAAGTGTTCGAAGTATTAAAAAGTATAGAACTAAATTGTCAATTTGTGTAAATCGTGACTCTACTAGTGGCATCATTGGAGTGTGAATTGAAAATGCTTCACCCATTTCTTTAATCTGTCACTCATTTATTTAATTTATATTATTGTGGCGAAAATGCGAAGCGAATGTCAGATGAAAGAGAGAGGCCGACAACTGGCATGTTCTAGAGCGTAAAATGAGACGTTATCGTAACGACTCGATTATTACAGGCTTTAGTTTTCAAGCAGCAGACAAGTATATAAGGGCGACACACGACTGCAAAAGTAATCAGTCGTAAAGTAAACGCGTTGGTGATTACATTACAGTAAAGTAATAAAAACAGTACATTGTGAAAGTTGTATACAAGTAATTTTAAATAGTAAAGTGAATTGTAATTGAATTGTGAATTACTGAGTAATAAAAGGACATTAATTAAAGTCTTTATAAATGAAGAAACTGCAAATTAAGTTGGCAATTTTTATTTAACAATCCAGAGATCGTACCTGAAGGATTTGAGAAATCACCGAGGTTTAATCAGCAAGATCGTAACATTATATATATATATATATTTGGCGCTTTGTAACCGCTGAAGCGATTTTCGGCCGAGCTCCTCCTCCAATTTGTGGTTTTGCGTCTTGATGTTTATGAAATGAAAATGAAGGGACCTACAGTTTATTCTAAGCCGCCTCCGAACGGCTGATGGATTTTTATGAGGAGCCTTTATTTTATGCCAAAAATACACTCGGAGGGCTTGACATTCCCTGCCGAGGGGCGACGGCAATTAGAAAAATTTATTTTCTATAATTTTTGATGTTGCTCGAACCTGGGGTCGAACCCAGGTCTTCCGAATGGCAGTACGCGATGCTAACCACTCGGCTATCGCGGCCGCCAGATCGTAACATTTTGTATTTTAAAAATACAAATAGAATTTTTCAACCAGTTATGTTATGTTATTGTATTAAGTAATATTATTTAAAATTTACAATTAAGATTTTTCATCGCACAGTACACATAGTTAAAAAATGGAAAAATTTTACTGTAATTTTCAGAAACGTAGTTTAAGCGGTTTTATAAATTCGTTAGGAGATTTAGGGCAAAAGTATTTATATACTGGTAGAAAGCCACGGAAATTTCCAGATGTTATGGAAAAAATTATAACATTGGTGTTAAGGTTTTTTTTTACTTTCAAAATTTAACCCAAAATACTTAATAAATGTGCTCTCGGTATGTATTTACATTATATCCGAAGCAGTGTTTTTTGAAAATTTGTAATATTTTAATGAAATGCAATTTTTTTTTTTTATTATCGTATACATATATCAATATAATGAATATTGTAGTCTTACTTAATGAGCTGTACTTTAGTTTTACTTAACCGAGTCATATGGTATTTACTTTCTGAATTTTTAATGTACATAGTGTTCATATTCTTCTAAGCTGCAACTAGCCAAAAACATAGCGACTCAGATGTCACAACCTGCCAAACGAGAGTGCCATGTTAATAAAAAGTTATCACTGCTTGACGATGCCGTTACTGACTATTATACGGTAGCAACCAAAAAATTACTCAGCTGTTTTCTCGCTGTTATATAAGTATATATCATATATATTTGATTGGCGTTTACGTGTATAATTTGAAATTTGTTGACGAAAATTATAACTTTGTTTAAAAGTATACATGCACATTGGCAGCTGGCAACATCTAGCCATTGCAAGTAACTTGGATAACTATTCACAACATATCCCTCTTTTAGTCGGGTGGTACGGCTGGGAGGTATGTCAAATGGCTAGTTCGGCTATAAGCCATTTGCTTTGATTCCTACTAAATTGATAAGATGTATGTGTGTTGCAAACATGCTTCTGCAACTTGTGTATTAATACTAATACAAATTTTTTTATGCTACGAATACATTCATAATCATTATTCGTTTTTCTTCATGAGAGAAAAGCGAATTTTTTAAAACTTCGCGACACAGAGGAAAAGGCGAAAAATTAAAACTTCAAAATATAATGTCGAAGGCTTTAGATCAAATTTTATTAATATGCCGATGTAGCCGGACAGAGCAGTGGAACTTTCGAAATAAATAGGTTTCTCATATAAAAAATATATATAAAGAGAATATTAAATACCATCCAAACAAGTTAATTTTATATTTCTAAATGTTTAATAATTATAGAAAGTGAAATAAATTATACAGCAGTTTTAATTTTATTTATGTAAAAAAAAGTACAAATAAAATTTATTGAAAGTCTCGACCTCGATCCCAGATTATTATGCTGGTACGCAAGTTTCCCTCAAGACTCCGGCTAAATCTTTTCAATTTACCAGTTTTCTATTTGCAGGGATAATAGCCGTTGCTTCTGCGTATTAGCTTCATCTTATTACATTTGTTTCATTGTTGCTGAGAGCGAAGTGCAGAGGAAAACTCTATCAAGTATGGGCCTTGAAAGCTTATGTGTATTTGTGATTATGTTTAAATATGTGTGCGATACATATGAAATTATAAAATGAGGGAGTTTCATATGAATTGATTTGTATCAGCCAATTTAATTTATATTTGGCGGTGAAGTACACTTCGTTTTCAAAAAAGGCCTACTGCGTTTTCGATAAGCAATGGAGGAAATTAAATGCATAGATGGTGTAGTAAGAGTAATTCCGACACCTCTTTACAATTACAGCTTGTTAATATTTAACTACAAGTTTATAAAAAAAATAGAAAATATTAGGCCTAATACATCGCATCGTAAATACGACAGTTTTTTTATTTCATTATTTGGAGCTATGGTCTTTCCTCACAAGAAAAAGAAAGACAATTTGAAACCTGCTTCTTAAAGCAATATCTTGCGAATTTACGATATCAATTATTAAATATAAAGTTCGAAAATTTATGTAATAAAAGTTTACAGTTGTACTACAATGGTGTGTTATAGCCACTCAAACCTTTGAACGGGTTTGAATAATCATCATTGTAATGCTTATAATAGCAAAACAGCGTGTTAGGTGTTAACAAATCAAATGTTTTTACATTTTATATTAATTCTCTATACACGACATAAACATAGTTTAAGAAATTAGTAAATAATTATTAACTTAGCAAATATTGTTTATTTACCGCACCACTCAGATGAAACTGAGCCTCATCGGAGAAGAGAATTTTCTTAAAAAAATTGATTTCATCGCATTCGTTCCTGCAAAAGAAGTCATGGAGGCCATTTGAGGGATTTTATATTCAGAACTTAATTGTATCGATTGTACTTCATATTAAATAAAAAAAAAACATTTTAATTTCCTTAACAATTAGTGTATTTTTTTTTTAAAGAAATCATATAAATCTTATCGGAAAATCCTATACAATGTTCATGGGATTGTCATAGCCGGCCACAACGGCAAAGTTCTACGAAGCAGCCACAATGGCGCCGGGTTAAACAATGAATATTGAAATGATTGCCTTGGGAGAATTAAAAATATGAAACAATTTGTAGAGCCTAAATCAAATAACCAAAAAAACAGGAGACTGTAATACAATCAGTTCAAAATACAAGAAAGGCTTTACACACAAATGCCTGAAGGTATTGAGGACCAAGGGAAGAAATTTTATTTCATATATCAGCAATTGGAAAGACTAACCCAATTAGTTGAAAGGGAGAGCAAAGCAATAAAATTTTCCAAAAAATATTGGAGTTATCGAAACGGCATAACCTTATAATGAAGAAAGTTGCGCTAAACAAGTTAAAATTGAATGTGAATAATCGGACTGGAATTTATTCGATCCAGCTGTAGCAATCACTTTTCCGAAATCATATTTAAAATATAATGACAACCCTTGTCTTTATAATAAAGCCAAGTTCTAGGCTATAAAATTAAAATATATGTTTTTTATTTTTTGTTTTAATGGATATTACTACAAAGTATTTTTATTTAGTTTTTAAGATATTAACTTAAGCAACTTCAACTGTTTTACAAGCACAAAGAGGGCTTACATGTTAACACGACCCTAAAAGACAACCCAAACACATCAACAGCTTTATCTCTACCTTTACGTTGAGTTTGTCTGATTTTGGTTTCACTGTTTTCCTCAGAATCATTAAAAATTGTAATTGAATATGATAAAATCGTTTACTGAAAAAAGTGTGTGCTCCCGGATAAAGCTGTCGTGCAGTGGCACAAAAATTAACCAAGCGTCGGAGAAAAATACTGCACAATAAAATAAACCAAGAGTTTGGGCAAAGTTCTAAAAATTTCATTGCTAACTATTCAGCATCAAAAGTCTGCGCCTGGATTTTTGTCGTAACATATGCTTGCTAGTTGGGCATTGAACAATACAGAAAAGTCATATTCTCGGATTACACCGAAATCAATCATTTGGGAACTGATGACATTGAGTGCATTTGGCACTTAAGAGTTTGGAGGAAGCTGTGTAAATATTTGGGGCTGTATAATGGTAGCAGACATAGGAACATCTAGGAGGATTGTTGGAAAAATGAATGCGAAATATTATGTGCACATTCGTCTGCTAATAACCCCGGAATTTTGTTTGGGTTTTTTTTTAAATCAACACATGTATAAAAAAAATCAGTTTTTCATAAAACTATTTGAGTACAAAAAAAAAAAGAAGTTTCATGAGTGTTTCTTAATAACAAAATATGAAATAACAGCTACGATGATGTAGTTAATGTTTCCTTGTAAAAACGCAATGTTGTATAAATGCGACTTGACGCTTTCATTGTTATTTATTCAAGAAAAAAAATTAAATTAAATTAAAACAAAAATTTTCGTGGAGACTTCTTACCGTTTTTGGGCCTGAATTATGTGACGTAATTTTCTGTATTAAAAAACTAAAGGCTTTCAAACATCTGGAAAATAGAATCCTACATATATACATCGAGCAGTGAAGATAAAGAGCATCAGTTTCTGTTAAGCGAAGGAACAGTTATGAAGCTTCTTCGGAAAATAACCTTTTTTGGATACTTATATATTTCGCCAGTTGATACAATGAAATGATGCGAAGATTTTGTATCTCTGCTACCATATTTAATTGGAATGCCTGTCCTTATTAGTGCGGAAAAAGATTGCGGCTAATCAAATTGAAAGAAAACCAAGCATATTGATTTGAATTTGGACCGCCTGAGGAATCAATGAAATGAATGATCCACCACCTGATACTGAAGAAACTGAGAGACCAGTCAGTCCATTTACCTCGTGAAATGTTCGATAATGTGATAATGTGGTATGGAAACCTCCAAAAATCAAACGTAAGAGATGTGTTATGTCACACTATCAAACATTTCATATTTCTAAAAAAAAACCTAAAACCCATACGTATTTCATAAATACAAGTACTTCAATAAACCATATTATTTGGTTCCTACAAACGTAAATTCAAATAAATATTGACCCTAAAATCATCGAAATCGAACTTTGCAGTCTATAATATGTTAAATTTAAATTCGTAATAGCTGAAGACAGCACTTCTTTCTTGTTTCAACTGTGCAATTCCGGATGCTCACAGCACCTAAATTTTCAGGAAAGAAAAGATAGTTATTGAATGGCATATTTATTGCAGCCAATAACAGTTAGCTAACGAACTCTTTGAAACAATTGTCACAAAACATCTGAATCCTTTGTTAACTCCTCGTTTTGAGATCATCGAAAATAATTTCCTTACCTTCGCATTACTCATTTTAAGAATTTTTTTGTAAGTATACAAATCCATTGACATCCAGCGCCTCAACAACATGTTTGATAAGGCATTATTTAATAAAATAATTATTTCAGACCGCTCTACAAGGGGTAAGTATTTCACCTTATTTTTCCCAGGCGTTAAAGATGTTCGCTTGTGTTAGGCAATACATTTTTGGTACCGCCTTTTCTCTCTGAAATAAGATCTACTATATTTGTTTTTTTTTTCAAGTAACAACCTCATGTTTACATAAGTTTCTCTCAAAGTAGTGTACAGAGATATATAATGAAGGACCCTTTCGTTGAAAGTTAATTCTCCATAATATAACAAAATGAATCACGGTCATTATTGCACCTCCTCGATGTGTTTACACAATTTCAACAATTTTATAAAGCATAAAATTTCAACTACTACAAAAATAATTAATTTTATTCCTACTTATTCGCGACTGTTTCTTCAGTTTATTGTACTAGTATAAGGTGTTTTTTATAGAGGTATAGAACTTTAAGTTGGCATTACTTTTCAAGATGGTGACCGATTTAACAGCTGTCAAGTGATTTATTCTCAGTTTGGTTTGGCAATTCATCATGAATAGACTCACGCCTGAACAACGCTTGCAAATAGTGCAATTTTATTTCGAAAATAATGGTTCTGTGCAGAAAATGTATCGCGCACTACGCACTACACACCTCTGTAAAAAACACCCTATACATATATAAAATATTTGTCGATACCAGCCAAAAATCCCTTAAGCAGTTATGTGTTATTTACTTAAAGATTAAGTTTTTATGATAAACATAATCAGATTACTAAAGATCTGCTATTTCCATTTTAAAATATATAATTTTTTTTACTCTGAAGTATGAGACAACGTCGTATGTCACTAAATTTAAAAAAAGCCAAAAGATAATTTTATACCTAAAAGTGGTCTGTCCACAAAATTTTGCAATTGTTTTTTTTCCTTAAAGCTCATTTGTAATTATAAATTTAACTTTGGAATTAAATGTGAGTTTCACTGATTACAAAGTAATGAAGTACTTAAAAAAATTTAGCAGATAAAAGCCAAAAAAAAAAAAAACATATGTTTAGATGAGAAAATCAAATGGAGTGCCCGAGAGTATCTGAAAGTGCGTTGATTTCCATGCTAACGCCATGCCATCCTTGGGTACTTCATATTCCTTGCCTATTACATCTCATTCTTGCTTCTCTTTTCTACAACTCTTTGATATCTAAGCCTACACAGTTAGCGGTACTAAAGTACTTTGCGGAAAAAATAATATTATTGAAGGCTTAAAGTTTTCGAGTGCTGCGAAACTACATAGAGAACGATGCCATGTAATGGTGTTGAACTCATATTTCCTTTATAGAGTGTGTCGGTATAACTTTGGCGCCAGCAGCAGGTGTAAAAGCAGCAATACCGATAGCAACGCCAATGAATAACGACACTAAGAAGAAGAACATAGAGTTGTTCGAAAGGATAATTGAAGTAGTTACGCGGATAAATGCTGTATATGGTGTTTGGTAAAGAGTAAGAATGTACGATGGCCCTGGCTTCTGTGCCTTGGCAATTGTAAAAAAGTCCTTTAAGATACATATGTGTGTAGTAGCTTATCCATGTTAGTATATAAGCGCATAAAACGCATCGTAGAAGTTATTCCACTAAAAGTCCAATCGGCATTAGCTTAACAGCACTGAAAAATTGTAGCTTTTTACCTTTGTATTATACCTATTTGTACTTTTTCTAAACTTAAATAATATTTTTTCCATTTGGTCCCTATCTTGAAAAAATATATATTTAGCATTTGTTTATGTTCATTGCCTCTATAAAAAAAAACGTAATTGAAATACCTAAATTGGCAACGACATCAGATAAGAATCAGGAAATGTAAATACGTAGTAAATTGCTAATGTCTTAAAATATAGAAAATTTTTATAAAATATAGTTTTCAAACAGATACAAAT
The DNA here is from genome assembly GCA_030068015.2 of Neoceratitis asiatica. Classification (NCBI taxonomy): domain Eukaryota; kingdom Metazoa; phylum Arthropoda; class Insecta; order Diptera; family Tephritidae; genus Neoceratitis; species Neoceratitis asiatica. The sequence goes on from CM061524.1 coordinate 78,476,235, forward strand.
GTAAAATAAGGATTTATCAAAATTTATGTTTAGGAATTGCTTAAAATATGATTACAAGGTGTTTCCATAAAACGCTAAGCACAGATGTGTTTATCCGATTATCATAATAGTGCAGTGCTAAAATAACTTTTACTATGACTTTCTCACTAGTTTTTCTAATGAATAATATATTCCAAGGTAATACCTACGTATACAATTTCATTTAAATATCTCAAGCGCTGTGAAAATCGTTTGCGTTAATTATTGTGATCATTTGGGTAAAATTTTGATGGGTAAATACTACAGATCAAAGTTTAATAGCCGTCTTCGATTCGCCACTTCTCTGCTCGTTATGTTTGAGCTCTATTCGTTTTTTTTTTTTTTTGAAAAATTTGTACGAGAAAGCAACAACAAAGCCAATACCCAATTGAATTGAACACACGAGAGTATGGCTATACCTTATTAAACTGATATAAGTGCTAGCCGAGTTTTGCTTACAATTTTTTTGGCAAAGGAAAAATAAAATCAACAGAAATTTCATATTGAAAATCGCAGGCAAAAATAGCCTGTAAGTATTTAGTTATTTATTTTGGTTATTTTGAACTCTAAATTACTAAAACTTTATTTTACAGAAAGCGTAAAGTACGGACGCAGCCTGGAAACAAAGGGATTGCTAAAATGATACATGGCACGGAAGGAAGAATCTCACCACCAAAGAAGAAGCGAAATGCAAAGAAGAAAAAAAAAATCGCACTTTGCTGCTCTACTTATAAAAAAAAATCGCCAGCGGGACAGGGTCATCCCCACGTATTGCTCCTTACATGGAGGAAATGGAGGAGATATTTTGAAACAGTGTGCTTATATCCAATGAGCACACCTTAACTCTGGGCGTCTTCTAAATCGTACTATTGCCGACAGTGTGCACGTTTTCGTAAGACCCACAAAACGACGAGAATCTACACCAAGTATGCCAACACCAACACTCCACATCTCCACAGCCAATATAACATCTTCTACACAGCCTAAGTTATATATTTCAACCCCCGCCGTAGAAAGATCACCAGAGAAATATATTATGTGGCAAAAATTAAACTTAAGGGAAAATGGTTGGAAGGCGTAAAACATTTCAACGACTAAAAACTAGAGATTTTAAAGCAATCTCAGCAAAGAAAAATGTCCATTTCTTAGTATTTAGTATATTAGTGAATCTTTTGTAATTTAAACGAAATATTTAGTTATATATATTTTGCGATATTTTTTAGTGAATTACTTAGTTTTTAATGTATTATTATTATTATTATTTTTTATTGCACTCGTTTAAAAGAATCGTACAATTCATCTCGTCTGTTACTATTTGCCTTCATAAGGTTCATCTTCCATATTTTTTTTCCAAGTTTTCATCTTGAGCAATTTCATTGGTTAAATCGTCAAATGTTATACAAATATTATAAAGAACACAAGACTAAAAATTATATTGGCAACGACATATAAATTTGCTGGTTCAGTAAAATTTAATAGCCTTCTAAAGCGAGTCCATAAACGATCTCCACAACTATATGCGTAGAGGAGTGCACTTTGTTAAAATTTCGTTGTGAAATTGTCAAGTTGCTGTAGTCTTTAAAAGGAGAAACCAATCAACTTGTAGTGGGGTAAGCCTAAAAATGAAGACTTCATTTGGAAATAAGCTTTCAGGCTGTGACTGCGCTGTATCGAAAAGATTGGACCTTCGAAGGACCCTGTTGTCACGAAGCGAGCAATCCTCACCACAACTTACATTTGTGAATTTCTTATCCGCAATTGTTTAGGCACTTTGCTACTGGTCTGCTCTCCTTTGTAGATTTTACGCGAATATGAGTACATCCTATGGTACCAATTATACCATGTAAACTGCTTTTTGCCGCAAACTTCCTTTTTGTCTTCCAACAGTACCATGAGGCCACTTTATATAGTCGCGGCCAATTGTTATAAACCGACCTCAGACAGTGTCAGCGATAGCCCAAGCGTTTGAAGGAGACACTCCAAATAAATTTCAGAGTTGTCGAAACATGACTGTATTACTTATATACCAAATATAAATATAAACCTTTTTCTTTCGTGGAACACTCTCTCTTCAAACATAGCTCGCTCTGGGCTCATGAAGTCATGATATATAACATTAGAATAAATATTTCCATAAGTACCAATTAAAAACTTAGCAGTTGAAGACTGCAGTCTCATGTGGGTTTTGAACTAATTTTCGCTGTAACTTTCAATGACTTCGCAAAAGTTTTGGCATTTGCTATTTTCTTCCCGTTCCGATTCTTCAGAGATTGAGGTATATTCCGAGTTGGAGCTTGGAGGAATATTATTTAACATCGCTAAAACATCAGCGCTTCCGTCATGAGCTCTTTCTCATTTTATTTGTATTGGGCAACCTGATAAACTTTTCTTTCTTCTTACCAAATGAAGTCACTCGTTGTTCATTGTTTTGCATTTTGTTTCAATTAATTGGTGTTGTTATTGTTGTGGCGGCTCGATAAGCCCGCCTAGGGTCAGGTAGGTTCAGTGATAGATATCGAGGTTATCTAACGAGAGGCCAAGGAAACTTGCTGTTTCGACGGGATCGGACCAGAGGTAGAGGGCTGTTAGATGAGTCGGGTTGAGTGGGCATTTTAAGATATGGTTAGTGTCGTGCGGGGATTCGTTGCATGCGGAACATATGTTGGGTATGTCAGGATCGAGTCCGGATAAGTAGGAGTTGAGTCTACTACGATACTCAGCGCTTAATTGGGCCAGTGTTACGCGGGTTTTACAACATCCGGTTCTACGAACTGGAGTTGACCCGGACTTTATTCGGCCATAGGCTTTCACCCTTTCGGCGACCTAACCTCGTTTTGGTTCTCAGGTAACTTTCCTGAAGTAATCATTGTCTGTTTTACAAGCTATTGGTTAGGTGATGTGAAAAAAAACCAATTTTCGACAACTTGTTTTATACCAGTTGCTTGTTCAATTCACAACTCTCTAAGTGTTGACGAATCGAAGACGGTAGCTAGTGAAAACACAAAAATTACTTTATATTTTGTTTGCTAAATTTTCATGGAAAGTTAATTTTCTTATAAAAATGCACAAATTCTGATCCATTCTTTTTTCGCGTAAACCACAATCACATTATCACAATGTTTAAGATTTTCGAGTTCACAAATATAAAATCAAGTGATATACAATCAAACAAAACATAAATTAAAAAATAATTTTAAAAATTTATACATTCCATGAATGAAGTAAACTTACTAGTAGCATAGTAGCAGTAGCCTCACCTAGTTAAATTCGCCGACATAAAAATTAGTCCAAGTATCCACAGTTCGTCAAAAAAGTACCAAAGGCTTAAGAAATTTGATATTCTACAAAACCATAATGAAATGCACCTTGGTTCTGAAAATCATCGAAATCGGACGACCTTAACATATAGCCCCCATACAAATGATTTGTTCAGATATGAGTTTTTGCCTTAAATAAATGTTTTAAAAATCCACCAAAAAGCATCTAAGGGAAATTTGGTATCCTACAGACGATAACTCAAGTTAGTATTGACCCTCAAAATCATCGAAAACGAATTTTGCTATTTGCAAAAAATTTGAGATGTTATGAAAGGTATAAGAACTTCGACATGGTCGAAGGTAGTTCTCATTTCTCGTTTCTTATAGGCTGGTTCCTGGTCTTCTTCCCGGATATTCAACTATGGTGTACTGATATATACTATACGGCTGATATATATTTATGAAGATCTTTTATTTCATGTCAGAAATATACGTGGAGGGGTAGTTGATCCCTGCGGGGACGACCCAATTAAAAATTAACCTATTTTTTATTTCAATTAGTTCTATAGTTTTTGGATGTCGATCGGACCAGTATTTAGACCCTGGCTATTGCGGCCGCCATTACAGATCAAAGGTCAGTTTTAATTATTGCGTTATTGGCGTAAATAAAAACGCTTTCAAAAATCAAGTTTAAATTGAGTTCTAGAACACCTACAGATTTTCTTATATCGACGAAATATTTATTCTTTTATACAACATAATTTGTTCTTCTATAATTTTATTTCCTAATAAAACTTTTTACATTATTTATTTTCCTTTTCCGTATCAAATCAATTAAATCTTTCAAAAGCTAAACCCTTCGAATTATTTTTATACTTCACATAAAAGCCCATAATTGCTACGTACAAACACCTTTTTGGCTTTCAGAGAGCGCAAGTTTAAAATTTCACTTATTTCACTGCTTTGCTGCATTTTTTGTATTTCTGGAATTAATAATCTACTGCACTAAATCACGTTCCCCATCATTTTATAAATAGTTCTGGAGAAAGCGGCATACCATCATAGTATGTCAAGTAACAAATTTCTTAATTTCAAGCAAATCAATGAATATGTTGTGATAATACAAATACTCATATTCACGGCCTAACAGCTGGTTGAGATGAATATTTTGAAACAAATTTTAGCAACAAATTAAATCAAAATATGCTCAAGAAAAATGTATTTATTGCAAAAATATGCAAAAACCATTACTTTCATAAAATATGCAAAATATACAAACGAGTTAATTCCATTTTAAAGAAACCTTCACGATTCGTAAAGATAACTTAACCGTTTAAATTTTCGGATGTCCAGAAAAAACATGTTTTTTCTTTTGCTAAGTTAAATATTTTAGAATTTTCAATGAATTTAAAATGTAGTAAAAATGCCATGCTGTATATAAAAAATATGATCTTTATCTCGCACCACACTCTATTAAATTAAATAATTATGAAAAATAATAAAAGAAATCAATTGATTTCCACTTCAGTTATAGTAGAATAATCGCTTACTAGCAAAGGAGGCACTTACCTTTTTAAGCCAAATATTCCGAAATTCGCTTCCGACGATATTTGCTGATATATCCGTAAATAAATGCAAAAAATATACACAATTTCACTTTCACAGATGTTTTATAAATTCAGTTTCAATTCAACATCTATTTTTAAGTATTTCTCAATGGTACTTGTGTATTAAATTCATAAGCCGTGTTTTGATGTATCTGAAATTTGAGCAAAATTTTTTTTATTTATTCAAATTTATATTTATTTTATTCAATTCAACTTAGCACCCGTAAGTATGAGCACTTTTTTTTTAGGTGTACACGGTTGAAATAGGTCGTAAGCATACAAAATGTATGCATGCCGTATGTGAGAAGAGAAGCGAAGGCTTTATGAAAATTTTTAATTGAACTTCTACTTACACCTCAGCAAACCGGTCGTATAGGGGCTATCTGATCGGTTTCAACACATGATTGTTTAAATATAAAAATATATCTGTGCATCAATTTTGATTTAAATTTCTCAAACAGACGGATATGACTAAATCAACTCAGGACGTCATTCTGATCCGATCGGTATAAATTGTGGACTTCGGACTAAAGTTAATATACCGTTTTATGTACATGAAATGTATAATTATATATCATTTGTACAAATGTATGGTTAAAGTATGCCTACGCTCTTAGGCTCTACACTTGAAAAATAAAAATACATTTACTTATATATTCGCAAACATAGAGATTATATCGATGTTGCAAATGTACGGTTTCCACCGGGTATTTTTTTGTAAAAAAAATATATATAACACATACTACTAATAATATATTATTCTTTGCGATTCGAATTCCAGCACTATCCAATTGCTCCATGTCTGATTTTAATTAAAAAATTTTATATTCTGTTTTAATTGAATGAATTTTAATAAATGCTGAAACACGCAAAAATAAGTAAGAGAATTTACCACACACACACACGGAAGGAGACATCATACGGAGTGTAAATTAACGCGTACACAAACTGAAAAAGGCTACTACCGCCCTTCGACTGCAACCACAGCCAGAGGTTGCGGCCAAAAGCACTGACTCGCTGTGGCAGCAAACAAATGGAGAGACTTGATATCAACTTCAGTTATAACTTCGGAAGTGGATTTTGCCTTTTTTGCCGCTGCAACATTGAATCTTTGATCTATCCACAGCTGTTTGGTCAAAGAGCTAATGAACTGCTGCTGTGTTTTGTTGTTGTTGTTTATTCCTTTAATTTTTTCTACTGAATAGCCAATTTGAAGTTAACTTCTATTTTGATCACTACATTTCTATATTCTTTATTATTTATTTTGTAATTTAGGATTATGTGTGTAAAATGAACTCAAATATAACCAAATAAACCTCATTTCATACTAAAAAAATCATATAAATTTCATAATTTTTTTATTATTATAAATGTTAAAAAAAAATTAAAATATTATTTGGTTCTGTACTAGTGCATCGAATATTATCCGTATAATATGACAACTTATTTATAATGTCATGTGAAAAATATTAGCCCTATTCTGGTTCGGCTTGTCGTTTAGTTCCTTCACCACTTTTAACACAAATTTATTTCAACATTTTTAATAATTTTTTTTTTCATAGCATCGCTTAAAAATTTTAATTATTTTTAAAATATAATAATTTATATATTGCTCTGAAGGTGTGCTTGCAAACATACGCCTGAAACTATGCTAAGTTTAATCACGTCTTGGCTAACAAATATAGCTGAAGAGAAGTCAAGAACCGCAGCGCGGCCTGTGACTTGCATGTGATTTCATTACAATAATATGTATGTATAAAATTCTATAGTATATTTAGTAGTTCCTTTCTTTGGCATTTTTGAATTGTTTATTTACTAATATTTTTTAATCGATTTGCTAACTGCTAATTAGATTCGGTTTCTGTGTGTGTTTTAAATATTTTCTGTTTTCACTTGCTATATACGTTATGTTGCTGATTTTATTGTCACGATATCCATTGCATTTCATTCAGTTTCAATCAAAACACTGCAATGCAATGTTTTGGTTGCAAGTCACGCACGCTTGGTGGCAATGTAGAAAAGAGAGTCGCAACACAATAGTACGATATTACGACTTTCAAGACCGAATTCTTACGTTATCCAATTATTAAATTTTTCTATTTATTGCTATTATATTCACTAAGATATCGCTTTTAATAGTGGTCAAAAATACCATACTACACTAAATTTTGTTTTCACAAATGTTTTTTTTTTTTTAATTATGCACGTATACTATTAATCAACTGCAAATATCTGTTGACAAGCAAAAAGCCAAAACCGCCTTTACGCGTCCACTCACGACGTACACGTTCACTTACGTGAAGAGCCAAAATATAACTGAATACTTCAAACAACAGCACCCAATCGTCATGAAAATACGAATGCATACATTGGGCATACGACAGGATGACAGCAGGCCGATGAAGTTGTACCTCAAAGCCGTGGTGAATACGGGAGAACGATGTCACACGAAAGCTTATCGTTAGCAACCAATCCTTCGTCAGTTATCAACCCTCGTTGATGGAATGAGATGTAGATTTGTACCAAATCACTGCACTAAGAAACTCATAAGAGTTTAAATTGGTTCAGTTCGTCTCCTTGTATATACTTTTGCAGCAGCTATTGGTCGAGTGAAGTGAATAATGAGAATGCGTGAGAGCGTGCAATGGCCTCTTTCGAGTGCTTGAGTGTACAACACTGAGAATGATTAATATTTTCTTCTCTGACCGTCTTTCTATTATATTATCCATGTTGCCTTGCTAATATAAGAGTCAGGATAACTATAGAGTTATTTGCAACAGGTGTCCGAGAGATTTTGCTATAACGGTTTTTTGAGCTTTTCATACTGTTCGAAATGGTGAATATAATTTTTGAGTCAAAAAATAACTTTGTCACTTTGCCACTATGCTACATAAAAATTCACGTGTATTGTCATTTTCATTATTATAGGTTTTCAAAAAATTGGTTCTCAAATTTTAAAATCAAAATATAAATCTCTTGGATAAAAGGAATCCGTAATAACTAATTTAAAAACTCAAATAGAAAAACTGAAAATTTAATGAAAAAATTTCGGAAATTCATTGGTGTCGATGATTTCAAGACGGTGGAGATTGTGCGTAATCTTCTTGGAGAATTTTTGGGCACATTTCTTTACGTTTTTGTCGGCGTTATGAGCACAATATCACTATCAAAGAGTCTTACGACTTCAGTTATACCCGTCGCCTTCGCTTTTGGCTTTGCGTTATCAAGCGTTTCACATGTAGTTCAAAGAGCATGTGGCGCCCAGCTGAATCCAGCTATAAGTATAAGTTGTTTGGTTGTAGGTGAAATGAAATTCCTGAAATGTTTATGCTATATCCTTGTACAGTGTTGTGGTGCATGCATTGGGGCATTTTTCGTAGTTGCCATTGCGTCGAGAAAATCACTTGATAAAGAGAACGGTGTCTCACATCCATTATTTGTCGGCGTGTGGTCAGCGCTTGCCGTTGAGATATGTATAACTTTCCTGATGGTTATCGTGTTCAAGGCTATGACCGATCCAACTCGTAATGATTTGAATTTATCCGGTCCATTGGTTGTTGGTCTATCGGTGGTTGCGGGCCATCTGGTTGGCTATTTGTTATCATTATCGAGCATGAATCCCGCGCGTTCCTTCGGACCGGCACTTGTAAATCGTGAATTCGATCACCACTGGATCTATTGGGTCGGTCCAATAGTAGGCGGTATATTAGGCGCACTTTATTATGCTTTTGGCATACAAGACCGTGAAGCGCTCAAAAGGTATTATTCCACACGAGGTTCCAGGAGGAAAAGTTCAATGCGATCAGTTACTTCAGCCACTTAAAAACTGCAATGTCAGCAAAAATGTATATCTGCACTTAATTTCTTCCACATATTTTTGCATACAAATATTAATATTTGAAGGAAACTTAATAAGACTTGGTTTTATATACATACATACATATATGTGTATGTACATACATATATTTGTAAAATAATGTTTGTCATTTATTTATCCAATAAAGCTAACGTTTGAAGTTTCATTAAGTCGAAACTGATCAAAATCGAATTGTCAATATCAATTTTTCTTCAATGATAATTTAATACAAGGACGACTTCGTCTGTTATAAATTCGCATCTATTTAATAGTTTTAGAGCTTAATGAAATTTTATAAATATACTAATTTACATATAAAATAACCATAAATCGACTGAAAACTTTCAAATATTGAAAAATTCTTCTTCATTGGTGAAGACATTGCTTTCGTGGTGATAGCCAAATCGCCAATATGATCAGAGTACGCCAGTAGTGCAGAATTTAACTAGCTCTCAAATTCTTCATTTCTGAATATTTTAATCTGGAAATTTCATCCAAATTAAAACTGAATGAAATTGTTACTTTATTTCTAATGCTTGTTAGGAATTCCCTGAAATCTGGATGAATTAAAATATTGTTCCGATTTTGCTAAGTTAACCTCGATGATTTGCCAAATCCTTCGAATCCGATCACTGGATTATTAAATAAAACTCGTCAACTGTGCAGTTTCTCGATTTTAAAGAATTTACTCAATGTTCTTTTGTTACTCTTTAACTAATAATTCGCTTCACTAATTACAATCACTTATATTACAACTTACACAATGCACCATTCTTTCTTCAACGTAGTGTTATTACCAACGCGTTCACTTTACGGTTTATTAGCTTTGCATTTGTGTTTCGCCCTTATATACTCAATCGATTGTTCACAACTACCGACTGGAATGATCGAATATACTATTGTTCTCGATAACTATTGTTCTTGATTCACGCTCTAGAACATTCCACTTATCGGCTTTTTTTTCCTCTGACATTCGCTTTCGCAAATTTTTAAGCAAAACGTACTAAATGAAATCCAGGTTATCGAATTCGACTTATGAGTATAAAACTTAATTCCGGCGTTTTATAAAAGATTCACCTTTCGAAAAGTATGGAACACCGAACTGCTATTCCTATGTCTCTAAACAGCAAGAGGCGCACTACAAATTGGAATAGGAGCTCGACTGGAATCGTTTATAATATCAGCTAATTACAGTCGTTAGCTAATTAATATTTTCTGCAAGTCGGCTTACAGTTTATCAAGTGCATTTCTTCTTACTGATATTTTTTAAATATTCTTAGAATAAAAGAAGCAAAATACATAACATCTTAAAAATATCGGAAACTCAAATAAATCCAGATAGAAGTGCGCAATGCGAGTTTCTTGGATTACACGACTGTTACAAAAACAATATGAATTTTATGGCACCTTAGCCATCGCCTTCACCATCTCTTTTGATATGGTGTAATAGTTTATAGATCTTAAAGAAGTATTAGAATAATCGCATTCTCCGTCAAGAGGTATTTCGATGGAACAATGTTGTTTCTAGCGGAAAATGTAGATAGTCAAAAGAGGGTAGATTTGAGAGATACTGTGTTATTATAAATGTAGTTTATTTTGTCATATAGCATTTAATCGGTGGCTATATGAATCCGTCAAGCCTTTTTGGATTGGCTTCGATATACTCTAATTGGGAATATAACTTAATTTATTAGATAGCTCCGATCACTGTTGACATTCTAGGGGTCTTGGATTTTCAATCCATTCTCGCTGTGAGGCCACCAGATGAGTGAAAAGAGAAGAAGTCTTCTATATAAAATCAAGTAATAAAAAATATATATTCCTTGGTAAAATATAAATATATTTTAAGCATAAAAGTTCCTGTTTCTGGGTCGATGGCAACAGAAACTGAAATGGCTTACATATCGTTCACTAGAAACGATCAAGTTGAAATTCAAGTTAATTTTGTAGAAATTCAATGAATACTCCAAAAAATGTCTATATGTTATTAAAATTCTAAAATGAATATTGACTTATCAGTCAAATAAAATAAACTAACATCGTGCATTATATAACTTTTGTGTGATTTTCGACGCTCATCTGCTAAATAGTGTTTCCACAACTTGGATCGACCGAATTTAAAAGCTATTCTTTCCGGCGGCAACTTCTTTGTGAGTTTCTTGCACTTATTTTCTAATGTTGGTACGCAAAACCGTCTCTATGGTGGAAGCTGCACAATGGGCTGTGACTAAAGTGGCCTTCGCGCAAGGCCTCACTTGGCAGCAATAACCAAACTATTCAGTCGTATAAGCGGAGCTCACATTAATCCTGCTGTCTCATTGTCTTTAGTGGTTTGAAATGGCTACATTACGATTTATTTTCTATATTATGATGCAATTTTTGGGTGAAATTTTCGCCGTTTTCGTCTATGGATCCTATGCCTTCGCCAATATGAATGCCGAAGCTGAGCTCAAATCTCTGGAATCTTGGCAAAAGATAACGCTCGAACTAATCCTGACAATTATGTTTATTATGTTATTTTGGGCCATGGCTGATAATCGACATCGTACCCAACGCAGTTCTGTGTGTATGGCCATAGGCCTAGCGCATATGGCGTGTCTTTTGAGCGGCAGTGGCATGTCGGAAGTCGCGATGATTTTTCATGGCGATTGGATGCCTGCTATAGGATCAACTTTAGGCGGAGTTATTGGTGCATGGATCTAACTTTTGTATTTGCCATATAGACGTGATAATCGCTCTTCGAGCATTTTCGATTGGCTACGTAAATCACAGGCTGAGTAATTTTGCGAAGCAAAATATTTGTTAACAATTAAATTTTAATTCAAAAAACATTATTTTTAATTAATTAAACCTATTTTTTTGACTCACGCACAAGAATTACAGAACGAAACACCATTTATGTTAATCTATAAATTTGTTTTTCTGTCTGTGGAGGGACCTAGAGTTTATTCTAAGCCTCCTCCGAACCGCCGATGGATTTTTATAAGGAACGCTTTATTTTATGATAGAAATAAACTCGGAGCTTGATATTCCCTGCCAATGTCTATACTTTTACATGTTAGTCGAACCTGGGGTCGAATCGTCTGATGCGTGAATGGATGAGCTTTGGTACGAAACAAAGTTGCGTTAAACGTTTCATGCATGAAGTAAATGGGATTTGCTTCACTTTTCGTACGTGTACGATTCTTTTACTACGTTCGTATAACAGTTCGTAACAATCGTAAAATTAGCCATTCATTCAATGATATCATCATACCCAAAACAAAAAATTACGTGACGAGTTGTACGCTATACATATTTGAATACGAATTTACAATGAAATAACATTTAACGTATTTCTAAAATAAAATCCAAGCTTTCTATTTTGTAAATTTATCTATAAAATGAGAATTTTTTACGTCAACAAATTTCAGAGCATCTTTCGATATATCAACGTAGCTTAAAACTTGCAGAGTGGATGGCTGCGAAATAGTAGACGTGAAAAAACTTTGTCAAAATGGCGTTTTACCTTTCTTTGACAAGTTTTAGAAAATTCATGTTTTATGGACCATTTTATCCATTTTTAAGAAAAAAAATTTAGAAATTCACTGGTTTTAGACTAAAGTCTTTTGATGTTGCATTCGTTGCTTGTAGAATTTTCAATGGGAAACGATTAACACAGAGGAATTGTAGTTATCAATCTTCTTCAGTAAAATAGGAAATTGACGGAATTGTGTTGTTAGCACTTTTTTCGAAATGTGCTGACCATTTATGTAGTGTTCAATGTTATCGAAGTTGAACACCCACTTTCTTCATTTAATATAAAACTTTTAAACTCTACCGTAAGAGCCCTTTCATTGTCTTAGCACCGTCATATCCTTGTCCTCGACACCTATTTGGAGGAATCCGTCGTTTTTACTTAACAATTTCTGTAAAACGGCATGGTATTTTCCTAATAACTCAACAATACTTAAAAATTTTCCTTGCGAGCTTCGACCATTGCTATCGGTCTTTTCTTCATGATCACGAAATGCTAAATTACATGTTGAAAGTGGCAGGAGTAACATTAAGGAGCCTAGAAAGCACTTAGCGCCAAAAAGATTTTTTTCTTGATCGTTTTAGAATGCATCCATTAAACACATATTTTTTTTAAAACTTAGTATTTAGTAAAAAATTTAAGCTCGACTTCTTGCAACTGAGTTCTTTGCATTTTGCCAGCGCTGCCTTTTACAACTACACCACTAATGTACGGACACATCAATGCACTCCAAAAATATAGCTGAATTGTGCCGGAAAATATTAATTCCAATAAAAATTTGTGAACCATTTGGTCCATTGAAGTATCGCCTAACATACTCCTCTGTAAAGCAGCTTTGGAGTAAGTCATGTCTCGCTACCGAGTTATTCTTCTGCTACAACTAGCCAAAAACATAACGTCTCAGCTGTCCCAACCTATCATATGAGAGCACCATGTAAATTAAAAGTTATCACAGCTTGACAATGACGTTTGTACCATCCCACTTAGCGGCGATTTCATTTTTTTCCGTAAAAGTGACTCAACTGATTGCTTGCTGTTATAAAAAGTGATCCAATTCGAGGTCCCCTAGTTTTATAAAGAAAAAAACACAGAAAATTTTAATTTTATTGGGAACGTTCATTGCCATTCGAAAGAACATTTTTTGGCATTTATTTTTGAAATATTATCTTTTTCAAATGTAGGCCGCGGCTGCGCTTCAGATGGTGCAGCCATTGAGTCCAATTCTCGATGATTCCTTCGAGCATTTCGACTGGTAATTGGCGAATGGCACGCGTTATGTTTTGCTCTAAGGCCTGAATCGAGGCGAAATTGTCCGCATAGACTTTAGACTTTACATATCCCCACAAGAAAAAAGTATAACGGTGTGATATCACACGATCTTGATGGCCAATCGACCGGCCAAAAACATGAAAATATCCGCTTACCGAAGTGTTCCCTCAATAAATCCATTGATTGGTGCGATGTGTGGGAAGTTGCGCCGTCTTTTTGAAACCAAATGTCGTAGAGATCACGAGCTTCAATTTCAGTTAACATCGATGATTTGCCAAATCCCTTGCGTCCGATCACTGGATTGTTAAGTAAATGTCGCCAACTTTATTTGCAGTTTGTTATAAAGAATTTACTGAATGTTTTTTATTAATCAATAACTAAAAGTTCACTTCACTATTTACAATCTCTTATATTACAATTTTCACAATGTAGTATTTTTAATTCACAGTAATGGTATCACCAGCGCATTCTTTTTACGACTTATGCTCTGCAGTTGTGCTCCGCCCTTATATACTAAATCGATTGTTCGCAACTAATGCCAAGAATGATCGAATTGTTCTCGATAACGAATGTTTTCGATTAACGCTCTAGAAAATGCCAGTTATCGGCTTCACAATGTTAACACCGAATTTGGGTCGGTTATCATGGCGCGATAACGGTCGCCATTGACGGTTACGTTCTCACCGGCATCATTTCTAAAGAAATATGGACTGAGGATTCCTCCGGCCTACAAACCACACCAAACCGTTGTTTTTTCTGGATGAAATGGCAGCTCTTGAATCTATTCAGGTCGTTCCATACGTCAGTCCGAGCTGCTGCGAACGGCGCCGAATAGACTCATCGTGTACACTCTCAGCGACGGCCGCTATGTTTTCTTCGCTGCGTGCTGGACGTGGTCTATTCGGTCGAATATTATCCAATAATGAATGCGGGTTCTCAAGATGGGTGATGGTGTTGCGAATAGAATGCTAAGTAAGCCGATTATGTTGACCGTAAGTTGAGCGAAGCGCACGAAAAACATTACTTACCGAACGTGAATTTTCGTAATAAAGTTGAATGATTTGCAAATGTTGTTCAGGCGTAAGTCTTTCATGATGAAATGCCAAACAACACGGAATAAAAATCATATGACAGCTTGACACAACTCACGCGTGATCTGCCAAAAAATGTTATTGAAAAAAGTACCTCCATTTGGATCACCTTTTACAAGGTTGCCAGTATTGACTTTTATGAATAAAATTTAGATAAAATGAGAAAATTCAATTTTTTCAAAAGATATGAAAATTGAATTCGTAATTAATTATTTATTATCATATAGATCATGTATATTTGATTTCGTTTATATTCGAATAATAAATAAAATAAATCCCATAATTTGTTAACAATAATTACGTATTTGTTTAAAAGTAAACATATACACTTTCATCTGGCAATATTTTGCTTTTCCAGTTGTGCGGTGTGGCTGGTTGGTAAGTAAAATGACTAATTCGGCTATTATCCAATAGTTACTCGGGTTTTAAAAATTACTTCATACAGTTGCTATAAGTTTTATAAAAAAAAGAAGTATGAAACTGAAATTGAGTCAGTTACATTTCGGTGGTGACCTCTGTTGGTATGTGCATAAAAGACAAGCAGAAATATGTGCTAATATTTTGCAAATTTCAAGAAACTAACTATCCAGAAAGAATTATATTCTATACTTAATATTAGTATCTTTATTAATATTATTATTGTAATCTTTTTCAAATACTTCGGAAAGTAATATCTAAGAAGTGCTCCAAGTACACGGATCTTATTCAGAGGCGAAGAAGTGGACTATGTGATCCTACCCTAATGCTCAAAGCACTTAAGCGTAGCACAAGGTGACAGGAGAATTAATGAATTTTAGATGCTTTCAAATAGTAACTCTGTAAGATATGTTATCCATGGGTATATTTATATAAACTAAAAATTGTGAATTTTAAAATTGTTCTTGCTTTGTCGTTTGTGTCTAACCCCTGTCATGCCCATGCGAAAGTAATTTAGGGCCAGAGTAATATTCCAATTGGTCGAAGAAACAAAGTGATTTGACCAGAGAGAAAGCCTTATATACATACGTATATGCAACATTAGCCCTTATACCAATATACGCTAAAAAAAAGCAAGAAAGATAATAAATATTGTTGGTTTTAGCATGGAATATAAATAAATTATAGATAATATTGTTCTTCAGATGAAATATCGAAAAGAAAAATTTTAAAATTTTATGTATATTTATATCAGTCACAAATGTCCCCATACTAAGTTTATTTTCTTACTGCTTTCAGCAATAAAATTTACAAATGGGCTTATTAACCCTGTGCCCTAAATTCCTTCCTAAATGTTCGGCGAATTATTTTTATTGCCAATTAAAAGTAATTTTTATAGTCGCCAGTAAGTCTGCCAATTTTACTGCTAAGTATCAAATCGGTGCAACCTCAATAGGCAGCCTTTAATTTAAGTGTGTTATGTTGCCAATTTATTCTCTCTTTCAATTTATCTTCTACTATTCTTTCATAGAACCAGCAACCTGAAGTGTTTCGATAAGTTTGTGAATGTTTGGCTTTAATCTGTGACTGATTGTTTTTATGTAACTACCGTAATTACATATGTGGACAAATCGTACATATGTATGCATGTACACATATGCATTTAGCAAAGTAGGTTTTTTTGTTTCCTTCTTCATTCCATTTGTATCACAAGTGCATTGTTTTTATTACTCTATTTGCATGGTGTGGCAAAAATACTAAACATTATGTAACATTTAACATGGACACGAGTATAAATATTTTTATATAATGGTAAATTATCATACGTCTTAGTATTACTGAAAGAATTTCGAAGGCTTTTTAATACTGTGCAGAATATGTTAGCCTAAAGCAAGCTTCCCCCTTTATATCGTTCTTTAAATACAGATGGTCTCTTCTGAGATGAATTTGACCTTTTATGTTGTTCCGTACATCTTTCTTAGATATCCCTACAAATTTATTATTTTTCTTTTAAACTATGTTCGAATAACTTAGTTCACACATCTATAATATAGTTCGACGATGTGTTTCTCTATATAAAGTCGTCAAAAACGTCATGCATTTATGGTCCTGATAAAATACCCTCTTTCATTCTTGTAAATTACACTGAGTTTATTTACGAACCCTTGACTCACTAATTGAATTAATAATTCAAAGGGAGAATTTTTCCAGCTGTATGGAAAGAGTCTTTCATTATACAACTTCATAAAAAAGGAAGCAGAGCTTTGGTAGAAATTTAACGGGGTATAACTAAACTCCCTCCAATTAGTAAATTATTTAAGTCACATCACTTATCACTGATCTTTTGCCGCATTCAATCCCATCTATTATAGCACATTCCCAACATGTTTTTGTTAAAAGAAAATTTGTAATATAGCTACCAATTTATTTGAATTCCTACTATAAATGCGTTCACAGAGAACAGCGGCGTTGATGTAACACGAGTATACACCGACTTCAGCATAGCTTTTGATAAAGTGTGACAATCGCTGATATTCATGAAACTTGCCATATTGGGTTTTCTACTAAAATTTGATTTCCTTATGCCTGTATAATCGCAATCAAAGAGTAGTGCTTAAAAATTCCATTTGAGATTCCGTTAATGTTTCTTCAGGAGTGCCCCAGAGCACCCATCTAGGCCCATTTTTGTTTTCCCTAATTATAAAGTATATTTAATGACAAGTATGAAAAACTTTATAAATCTTACACTTCGGCAAATAAAGGTGTCTTGCTACAAACTTACGTATGCACGGACACGAGTGAATCAGCACATCGTTCTGATCCGATCGGTATAAATTTGGTTGAGTCTATCTCTTCCCTTCTGGTACTTATATACTTCGGACCAATCTTAATATAACATTTCATGTACATGAACTATAAAAAAACTGCGCTCCACGTGCGAATGAGCGGGAGGTGAGTAGATCGTTGGAATAATAATAACAATTGTGTCTTCATGATCGTTAAGTTTAAGAATTTGGCAGTATGTATGATTTAAAAAAAAAAATTTGTTGATTTTTTATATAGATTTTTGTTTTCAATTTTAGCTGGTTTTTGCCATAACGTTTAACTAGTTTTCTAAAAGCTCTAAACTAGATTTAGTCATTGAAAGTAAATAAAGTTAGCCTTATTATACACCAACTAATTGTACAGTTGGTACCTTAGTGTTGTGAAAACAAACATCTTTTAAAATAAACTTTTCTCTTTTCATTTATTCGTATGTACAAATTTCGATCCCGATAAAAAACCTAAACTACACATTGAAAGATTATTGAATTACTCAAGCTTTTAAAAGCATGTTGTTTATCCCGAAATCGTAAATAAGCATTTCTACCCAAGTAAACAACTATGCCTCAAATTACTTATACTATTATTAAAGCGTTTGATTACAACTGAAAAAAATATATGCATATACATATATTATATATGCATATATATTTTTTCACACAAGTTATTAATGCATACATTTCCGTTAACGAAAATCCTTATAGTGCATCCAATGTCGAAAATTCCGCTTCAGTGGAACTTTATAGAAACTACGTTTCCGCTCTATGCGACATATCCGTTTAAAAATGAATTAATCGTTTTTTCCCCGGTTGCATTGTAAATGCAAATAGATATATGTACATATACATACATATGTATGTGCACATTAAATTCATATGGACATATATGCGTATCAGAATTACCAAACATACAAATGCAGTCGGAATGTAATAAAAAATGAAAGCGCAAAAAGCGTGAAAGCTTTGAGTAGCCATTTATTAGAATAACGAATTTCCACTTCCGCAGCAAACAAAATTTCACGAAAAAATTATTTGCAATTCGTTTTTATGTTTCTTTTTAATTTTGTTTGGTTGGTGAGAATACTAAAAAGTAAATTTCCCGCAACGAATTTGAAAAAAGCATCAAATTCATGACCCAATAAACATAATAACGAATGTGACATTGTTTCGAGATCGCAACGATCTTGGCAAAATTAATTTTTGAGCCCGTTTTCCATTTCGGATGAGCTCGAGTAACGACTTAAAAAGTAATAATACTTGTGTACAATCGAGATTTCGTAACCACTGATCTATCTAAACGACGTATGACTTCATAATTTCGGACGAATTGAAGCCATCACGAATTTGACAGAATGCGTAGTGTTTATTGGGAATTTGATAAATGCAATTCAACTGCAATCCAAAATAATGAAAAAAAAGAAAACGAAAATGCATAAAATCAGTAAAAAGGAGCAAATTAAAAAATAAATATTAGCAGTGTGAGTTAAAAAATAAGTTTCAAAATATGATCGCAATTCGCTCAGTGGGTAACGTGATGTATTTATAAATACATAACAGTATTTTTGTTTTTACGCTTTGTAGTATAACACATGTTTACATATCCAATATGTACATGTATATGTACATATGTACATTTAACCTGCAAAAATTTGTGGAACATATGGTCCTTGGAGTACATATTGGATTACTCCGCTGCAATGTGGCCATCAGTTTTTTGTTATGCGATCATTGCTCGTGTTCTAATGATCAAAATTACCACACAAAGTTGCAAATTCGAAACAAGTTTAATACTCGAATACTAAAAATGTTTGAAACTGAAATTGAGTCAGTATCGTTTCATTGGTGAGCTCTGCTAGTACGTACAGAAATAAAGCTAATAAGTATATTCCCATAAAAGTAGAACAAACACATAAATTGAAATATTTTATTATTTATTAATAATAAATAATTGTTATTATGATAAATATTATGTTTTACTAGTTCTTCACCACAGCGGATTGTATTCGAAACTAAATATATATTCGATATTAATTTTTGGTAGATGCTCCATAATTTATTCCCTTGTAGTTATTTTGTGGATTAGTTATTATGCCCAGGTGGAGTATATGGTCCAGTCCAAGGACATCGCAGGGCTTAGTACGCCATAATTAGGTATAGATTGTGATTAGTTTTAGATTAGTTCTTCTTCGCGTGGAGTACATATTTCACGTGAGCATGGAGTACTCGCGCTTTTCGAAATATATGTATATATGTATAAGTATACACATGTTGTATATACATATATGTACATGCCCTGCCAACCAAAACTGGGTAAAAAACTAGAAAATTTGAGCAAGAATTTGCTCAAAACTTGATAAAAAACTGGGTAACAGCACAGGCATTTTATTAAAGAGAATGCAGATTTTACCCACTTTTTCCTTGTACATGTGATTGACAGCCTTGTTACACTTATTCAATCAAGTCATTGAAAATATATTCCTGTGCTCTTCAAATTTTAAAATTTTTGATTTTAAGGGGAAAGTGGGTAGTCTCGGTACGCAGGGTGGCGCCAAAACATATCCACTGTGTATCTGGGGCCACGTTTATAACGATTGCATCGTGGTCGCGATAGCCGAGTGGTTAGCATTGCGTACTGCCATTCGGAAGGCCTAGGTTCGAGCCCAGATTCGAGCAACATTCAAAATTATAGAAAATAAATTTTTCTAGTTGCGGTCGCCCTCCACAGGGAATGTCAAGCCCTCCGAGTGTATTTCTGACATGAAATAAAAGCTCCTCATAAAAATCCATCAGTCGTTGGGGGGCGGCTTAGAATAAACTGTAGATCCATTCATTTTCATTTCATAAACATCAAGACGCAAAACCACAAATTGGAGGAGGAGCTTGGCCGAAAATCGCTTCAGCGGTTACAAAGTACCAAATATATATATATATATATATTATAAGAGGAGATCAAAAAGCAGATGTGGCATAAAATACACTCATGCATATATACTTATATTATATATACCCTACAGAGAAAAATACTAGTTGTTAACTAGATTTTAACTAGATTGCATTTTTGTACTAACTAGTTCGTATTCCCTATATTTTCCGTGTTATGAACTGTCATTTGAAAGTATGTGTTGAACTTCTAATTCACCAAAAACTGAATTGAAAATAAGAATAAAAACGAATTTCCCTTCAACGAAAATCAAACCGAGAACCACATGCGCTGCAGTGATTACCTCTAATCAGTCGGACATCGTTATGATATAAAGTGTAATGACTAACTTCACACTTCAACAGGGCTTATTAGGAAATAAAATTCAGCCGTGGTGTACTAAATATAACAACAACTTTCGAATGGCGTGGTGGTGAAAATTATTGCTATTATATTATACTGCTATAAATATAATAGTAATAATTATAATAATGTTTTTCTAAAAGTGTAATAAATCGAATACTCGATAATTTGAAGGCATTTCGTAGAAAATTTTAATCGTCAATAGCGGCACACCAAAACTAAAATATCCATAGTACTTTAAAAAACACATAACAATTGCAAACTGGTGGAAATCGTTGAAAAAATTCGTATACAATAAATAACAACTTGAAAAGAAGTGCACGAAAAAATATTTTTTTTTACCCAAGCGCGGCAATACTAATGAATGCCTAATAAAACATTTGCGTACAAAACTAATAAAATAAAATACTTAACAATACGTCAAGAGAATAGAAACAAATAAAACAATAATACATCCATGTTCAAATGCACTTCAAAGGGAACAACAATAAAAATTTTCAAATCATAAAATTTTTTATAAATGTGTATACATACAGTCGGCGTCATAAGTTTACAAGCAGCTAAAAACAAAAAGTTTGTTTGTTTGTTTTCTTATTCTTATACAATATTGAACGTAAAATGATAACGTTAATTTTTTTTCACAAGTTCCAAACAGACGAAATAACGTTACTTTTATTCTTCGGTCAAAAGTCTACAAGCACTAAACACATGAAGGCATTACTGTCTAAAAATTTAACTTTTTACGGAAATTAATAAGGAGTCGGATAGAAAAATTAAATTTCTTGTATGCTTAACCTTATTTACGCTATACTAATTTGCGTTCTGTTATGTCGAAAAAGCAGTACTTCGATTCGTCGGAGAAAATAACATTGATCCAAAACTCATTCGGTATTTTTGTATATTTATTTGCAAAGTTAATGCGCGGTTGATGGGTGAAACTAATGGTTTTCTTCGTACTACTCGACTATGTAAACCATATATAACCTGTTAACTGTTAACCGCATTAAATATTGACCGTCTTCACGGAGCGTTAGTTTCGGTGGGCGACCAGATCGAGATTTTGAGGTAATAATTACCGTAGATTTGAATTTTTTTACTACGATGTAGACTGAACAGTGCAAACGTACACTTTTTTAATAATATTTAATAAAAGTGTTACCTTGTTACACTGAGTTTTATCCCGATAGGACAATACTACAAATTTTGTCCTTTTAAACTTCTAATAGTTGATATTGTTTCCTAGAGAAAAAAGTGCTATCTCTTCTGCTTGGTGAATTAGAGCGAAACGAATTTACGTCATCATTCTACCTTCAATACTGTTTAAGAATAAGAAGAGTTCGCTTCCATAAATTTATTAGTTTAAAAAATATTTCCATTTTATATTTAGTTGTTTGTATACTTATGACATTGACTGTATGTGCAAGTTTCTATTCATGCGGCCAAAGTGTTTTGCACACACAATCAAACCAAATAAAATATTGGCATAAACCCCGCAAGGAAAAATACTTGTTGGTAACTATGATCCAACTAGTTTACTTTTTACACTAACTAGCTAATCTTCCATCTATTTCTCATGTAATAAATAGGTAATTTTAACACGGCAATCTCCCAGCGACATACTTCGAATTGAGCTTATTAGAAAATGAAACTCAGACGTGGTGTACTAGAAATAACAACAACGGTTAGCGTAATAGTGAAAATTAGCACACTTAAAGGCTGTTGGTCTGTAATAGCGCCGATAGCACACCAACTTGTTAAGCCACAATCCGTTGGTTCGATCCCTGCCATAAGAAGTCTAATGAAGTGATGTGGTGATTCCGAAACAGCTGTCACTTCTACCTGTTGTATAACAAGATATTAATTTCAAACACAAATAAAGCTCATTAACTTATTACTAAATATAATTGCTATTCCCGCTACTGTTGAGCTGATATACAAAAAACTAACTGCTATGGTTTCCTCTATAGGATATATGTAAGTATTAAACTAGGATTTTTGCCTAGTATATCTTTTCACTGCAGGCAATATGCATATTAAAAAGCATATGCATATAAATAATTTTTATGTATAGATGCATATTTTCTTAGCTACACAAATGCGAAATGCATATTTTTATACTGCATGCGGTTAGACATTTTAAATATGAAAGTATACATTTGGATGTTTATCCATTTTTTCATAGCAATTGCAAGGCCTCGCACAATACTCATAACAAAAACATAGAAAATATTGACCTGGAAGAGACATATCTCTGCGAAAATACATCAACTTAAAACTAAAACCGACAGCTTAAGTTTGCTATTGGCCAAATGCTTGGATCACAAAATTTTACACAAAGTGGATGTATAGAGTACAATTGGGACTTTCGCCAAAAATACAGATATTTCAATCAAAATTTCTACGAAAACTAATAGGTACACGATGGTAGAATATAAATCGAGATATTGAAATACCAGTTTTAAAAACAGAAGTGACAAGTACTTGGCCAAAGTATCTGTATAAACTGCAAAATAATCCGTTTTATCTTGTTCTGCAAGCCGAACCCGCCCTCAAAGAACTGACCAGCCAGTCTTTTTTTCTAAAGTTTTTTATTACAACAACAACAACAACTAACAACATTTTCGAAAATCTTAAAACTAATTCTTATACCTAAGCCAGAGATCGTTGTGAATTACCGGAGCCCAGTATATTGACCTTAAGGTTTTAGACTGTATCCTTTGAATTCTATTGGGCTAGATTTAAATGATGTACCCTAAAATTCTATCCCGTACGTCCTTATTAAAAAGTAGTATACTACAATACTTCGTTTTCTAAGCTTAGTCTGGAATGCAAATTTGTTTGATTTTTCTAAGAGAGCCTTTTATGCAATGTAACTCCCAGGTAAGTAACGAATTCTTTCAATGATATTTATAGGGATTCACGATCATGTGTCTTTTTCAGCGTAAATGTTACACTTAGACTCATTGACTTTAATTCTTCAAGTAGTTAGCCATTCTTCTATTATTTTCAAACGTTGCTGTTGTCTATAACTGTCCGCAAAAAAGTTTAAATGTACACTAAGTACTGCTGTATATTCCGTAAAAGTTTATGTAAAGAGATTTCGGTTTATGGAAGATCACCTGAGTAAATTATATGCAAGATGGGCCCTAAAACGTTTCCCTGTGGAAATGGGATTCAATAGTGCAACTTTTTTGGCTAACTCGAAATTTTCTGTCAATAAAAAACTTTTTAGCGCGGCATAAATACAGGGTTATCCATTTCGATGTTTCCAAAATAAAAGTAAATTAAATGCATTTAAAATAATTATTTACTTGAAATTCCCTTTTTATTACAAAGTTTGAGCCTTCGCATTATATGTGAAACGTTACGTCATACAAATGAACGCCTCGTGAACTTTTGCAAACTTCGATCCGTTTCAGATAATTTTCAATCACTTTTTACACATGTTGGGCGGTATCTCAGCCATAACTTGACGAATGTTGACTTTCAAAAGCTCAAGATTTAAAATTTATCTGCATAAACACGGTAATTCTCATAGCCATACATAAAAAAGTCCATTTTGCCTTTTTTCAATTATTTGTGGATTGAGGAACACTACAGTACAACATTGTTTGTTTACAAACGCTGATTTTTTTGCGTTACAAATCTATGTATACACTTGCATGTGGTGTGTTTTTATCTAAAGCCGAATTGGTAGCAGGATATCGTCTGTTTCTATTCAGCCAATTTTTTAAGAACAACGATTAAGCAGATGTCCATTACTTCTAATAGATTAAACTGAAATTCCGTCGTTATTAAGATTTTAAAACTTATTGTTAGGCCTTAAAAAGTAGATACAATAAGTAACTTTCCTTGGTATAATAAAAAAAATGTATAAATTGCAGTTGCTCTTGAAATAAATTTTCGGTTCTTGGTATGATCAGTGATTTTATTGCAATTATGTCTATACCAGGAAAACGTCACAAAGCTGTTGATTCCTTAGTAGGCTTTCTTTTGCATTAATGTTAATTTCCCAACTGCTCACATAATTTTTTTTATCTATTAGTAGTCTTGGACACATGTTTTTGTGGCTTTCTATATTTTGTCCAATTTTTATTATAATTGGTATTGCAAACCCCTCTTAAGACCTAATAAATCATAAACTGATACAAAATAATATTTTTATTTATTATATTATTGATAAAGCTACGTATTTGGATGTATGAGTCGCTTGTTGCCTTTTACGTAAATGTCAATTGAATGTCGAAAATTAAGCCAACCGTATCAAATTTCACGTAAATTGAATCGTAAACACGGTTGAATAAGTCGTTCCTTAAAACAAAAGTAAAAGAAAAAGAAATTAGTGATGTCTGCAACTAACGCTGCCCAGACAGCAGTCGCAAACCGCTCAAGAAAGCAGGGATGGAGGTACGCAAACAGATAATTAATATCTAATTTCGACCATAAGATGATAAACCGCGGAAATGCATTCTCGCATATATGCATGCTTTTAGACCTAAAGTTATGCAAGGATTTGCGCTGCTCGGATAAACACTGATCATATCGGTACAAATTTTAATGGATCTATCTCTTCTCTTCCTTATACGTATACATTTCGGACCAAAGTTAATATAACATAACATGTTCATAAAAACTATTAACAGAAAATCCGAAAAACTTGCCAAATGATTTTTCAACAGCCATTTGTTTTCAGCATTTTCACTAACTGTACTCAAATCTATTTTAGCTGTGGCGGCAGAAAACGCAAGTTTCAGAATTCTTTCACCAACAATTCAGAAAGATGAAAAGAAAAAATAAAGCTTAAAGCATGAAAACCACCGAATTGAGGAAATATCATCAGAAAATGTGAGAAAATGAGTAAAAAAAAATTTCAGCTTGCCAACATAAGCAATTTATTTAGTACATAGAAGATAGTTTTTCAGCGACCAGTTGCATTTGCGGCAGTAAAATTGTCAAAATTTTGGCTTTGCAGTTGTTAGAGCTTAATAAATGCCCTGTAGTGAGCACAGCTTGATGACCGAAGAATTTACTTACACATAGTCATGTACTCGTGCCATTATAAGTATGTTGCATATATGTATGTAAGTGTTATGAATATGCTTAAAAGATAACCAAAAAGTACAGGCGTCTAGAAGAAAAGGAATTTGTCAGTGAAAAACTGGTACTGGTTCATATTTCCGGAAAGCTGACTCTTGGTTGTAGTTAGGTACATGTACATACATACATGTTGAATTACATTGTTGAAGCTTAGTCTGTTTTATCATATTCTCAAATACAAGGTTTACGAAATTTTATCAATTACAAATTCAAATGTTGACATTAGTTAAAGTTCAGTTTACTCGTATACTGTATATTTGTATACCTTTCATGGAATAAATTAGTTTAGCTTTGGTTCAAAGTATTTAGGCAACAAAAGGAGAAGAGATACATATACCCGTTCAAATATATAGAGATATGATAATTTCAATAAGGCTATATGTAAGTACCCGAAGGAGAAGGGAGGGGCCCACCAATATTTTACATACCTGATAAGAGTGCGAGATGAGTTGACTCTTAAATATCCGTCTGTTTGAACGCAAACGACTCTCCAAATTTTTGCGATATTTCAACCAAACTTGATACTCAGGTGTATACTTTTATTTATAAGAGCGTTTGTCGGAAGCGGCGAGATTGATTTACAATATCTTACAGTTGCCATACAACCGATTTGTTCAGATATGCATATATAAAAAAGTATGTAAGAACGTGAAAATTTTTATTCTTTACACATAAGCTCAAATTAATTTCGAAACTGAATATCATCGAAATCTGTAGACTTTATAATATAGCCCGCATGTCTTAAGAGCGTGAAATTTGATATTTTCCAGATGTAAATTCAAGTTAATATTGTCACAGAAAATCATCGATATCGGAATACTGTAAAATATTGCCCCTATATAACAAATTTTTTCTGAAATGAGAACTAATATTTAAGCATAAAATACTATACAATAAATTCGATATAATTATGAAAGGTATAAAGCTTTTGGCATGGCTGAGTGCAATACTTTTTCCTTGTTTAAACTTCTTTGTTTACAATGAATATGAATCAACACAAAAACTTTTTCTTTTTGAATAAAGACCATTCATAGAATATCTCTATATTATCAGATGAAATTACTTAGCTTCTTTAAAAGATCTTGTAAAAAATTGTTTTGGCGGATAAAACTTACCACCAAAAAAAAAAAAAACTGTAGAATTTGTGAAGCTCTGTACAAAATCAAATTTTTATTCTCGGTTTTCGGATGTTCCAATAGAAAATCAAAAATTTAAGATTCTGTTGTAAAATTAGGGTTTTTTAAATTAAAAATTCGATTCGTCACACCATCAGTTTTAGTTGGTATTTTTATTATATTAACGAAATCGGTTTAAAACTTCAGAATCTACGCCATGCGTACTTGTTCAAGTTTAAAACAATGTTGCATGAAGAGCGAGCCATCCTGGCCAATCCCACTTTCACCTCCGAAAAACGGCGCGTAACGAGCCAGCAAGTCTACGTGCCTACGCCTAGAATGAGAATGCTGCACGATAAGACAACAACGAATGACTACGGCGAGCGTGAAGACGCTAAACTGTTGCTGTTTGCCTTACAAATTGTTGCTTCCACAAAGTGTTCTGTTATGTTCTCGCTAACTCCCGCATATAAATATAATGATATGTGTGAGTAGATTTAATATATATGGGTGTATGCACGTATACTTGAACCCAGCGAACAACGCGAGTACTGCTATATGAAATACATGGTCCATTTCACATTCTGATGTCCTAGGCCTGGAACATGTACTCCATATACTTCACAGAGTACCTGCAGAAAATTAGTTTGAAACTACTCCACAAAATAACTTCATGGGGTAATCTTCAGGAGATTAAATTATGGAGCATCTACGAAAAATTATATTCGAAAACATTTCAATTTCGAATACAATTTGCTTTAGCGAAAAGTTAGTAAAACACAATATTTGGTATAAAAATTTATATTTATAGTATGATTTATTACTAATATATACAAATATAACACATTAAAATTTGCGAATTTTTTCTCATAGATTCAGTTTCATGTATTCGGTGTGTTCGTGTGTTAATTTCGATCGGTAAAACACGAGCAATGACCGGCTTATCAATGGCGATACATAAGTTGGATCAACGCTGCACTATAATGGATTCTCTGCACGCATTTATGAGCTATATAGTCCCTAGGAGTACCAACAAAAATAATCCTCTGTATTGTATTATTGGATCAACTCATGTATCTACTACGTAGTTGCGGCACGACCATTCATCGTGTTTGCCGATAGCACTCAATACGTGAAGTTGCAAGCACACTGTAAGTTCTTTTTGGAAGAACCTCGTATCTAAAAATGTCAATTTTCGGAAATTCGAAACGTTAAGAGCTACTTCATTTTTGTAAAGTATTAGAATCAATTGAAAATTCATATGCATAAATAATATAATTTATGCATCGCTACTTGATCACGAGTTGTAGCTTCGAATAACTCGGTAACTTTTTTGCAGATACGAGCTTTTTTGTATATATCCGAATCCGAAAAAGTTTTTCTTGTTTTATCATTGGGGAACAGTTTTTTATGCAAAGCTTTCAATTCATTATTATTTCATATTTATTAATTAAAACAACTTAATTTGATTGTAATTTAGAACTAATTTTCTGTAGGAGTATTCTGATATTATGCAGAGGTGGAGAAAATGGTCTAGACCTTTCGGATTACTACATTTTCAGCGTAATGTGTATACATAGTACATTTGTATTTCACCCGTGCCTGGAGTAGTCCCGATTTTTTGCAAGGTGAAGCTGCACAACTGCTTGTATAATATTTAAGCTGCCTCAAATTTGGCAGCTGAGATAATAATTCTAACGGAGAATAGTGGCGACAAGCGCATAATGCAAAGACAAAATCTGCAACCAAGCGTATTGGCAGGTAAAAAGTTGCGAACAAAAGTCACGTTGTGGTGTATTGGTATATGTGGGTTTGTTTTCACTCTTCGGTGTGTGCATGTGGTTGAATGTATTGGAAGATAATTCGCAAGCAATCAGCGACAATAAAACAGTTACCAAGTTAATTTCCGATTAGCAGACACAAAGGATAAGTCAACAAAAACAATTAACTTGAGGACAGCAAGCGTTGGACGGCCAAGTTAAAATTTTAAGAACAAGTAGCTTGTGCTCCATTTTCTAATTTGCATAACCGCACATTTAATATTTTAATTTAGTTTTTACTTATTTTTTCTTGATTGCGCGAAGCAGCCCTCTGCTGATTATTAAGTTGCATTTATGCTCAGCCCGTTTTACTTGTTTAAAAAAATTCTACGAAAAATAGAAAAGTAGAAAATTAAATTTAACACTTAAGTTAATTTTTTCTCTTATCTATGTGGTATTCTTTCATTCTAAGGTGTGTTTCTAGTCACAGGGTACAGCTTTGTGTCTCACATACTTCCCAGCATCACCATCACTTTTTACTCTGTTGGCAGGATACCTTCACTTTGTTTAGAACAGTACTGACATAGTCGATATCACAAATGATTTTTTATTCATCAATAGTCGACAATACATATTCAGCACCCGGTTATAGCTTACAAAAATTTGTGACCATTTGATCAATTTGTTATGCATTGGATCCCTTAAAATATGCTCCAATGAAAAGCAGCAGTGGGTCAAGTCATGCTTCAATGCGTTTTTTATTGTTGACTGATCATACTTTAAAGCTCCTATTACTAAACTAAATTAAACAATGTTTTAAAAGTTTTTTTTCGAAAGTAATATCTCCAAAAAATTCTATAAAAAATTAGGATGATTGGATTGGAGTTGATGTGGACTGGGCATTATTGTTCAACAGCGTTTGAAAAATATCATTTTTTGGTTTAAACGAAATGATAGAAATTAAGTAAAAAATAACAGTTGTTCGCTGTACATAAAAACTCAAAATAATATTTTCAAAATCTGGTCTAAAAAATGTCTGGACCACCTCTTTTTCCAGGTGTGAAGCCACTTGGCTTGGAAAATTTATTGTCACATTACTTACGAATTTACTTTAAAAAGTGTTTATCTATGGATACAGATAACAAAAAGGTTTCTGCATTCTCGTTGAAGCACACCTGTCGCTACTTTTTGAATAAACTTTATCACATTACCGCAAAGTGTTTATTTGCACATGAAGTCGGTCGCCGCAAAGCTCGACGGAAGCAAAATGTTTGCGCTAACAAAATTAGGAACTAAATCAAACCATAAGCTAATTTGTGCGCACAAGTATGCCAAAACTGAAGCCAGCTCATATTATATGGGCAGACACCCATGCCAGTGTAAGTTCTGGTGCTACAACAGACATATATATATATATATAATGATCATGAATTGCCTGTCCTAGCTGCAATCACCGCACGACTTTGCGCCCATCACATTGAGGTGAAGCACAACTCATGTCGTTGTTTTTTAACAAATAAAACAAATGAACGCACATCGGCAAGAATAGTTGAGTATATGGGTTCGGAAGGGAACTATGAAAACACATGTGTGTTTACATGAGTACATATGTATGTTATGTTGGTATTTTGGTCTGGCTATTTGCACTTCACCACTGTAAACTTCACGGTTGTGGACAAATTGTTGCTACCAATGCCAGTATTTTCTATTCATGTCCTGGTGGAAATATAATGCTCGATACACCCTTGCAGGCTACGTCGCTGATGACGGTACCAATGACGAACAACCACTTGAGCTTCCTTTGGTTGCTTGTATATAAATGTGTATGTAATGCCACATTTCGCAGTTTCCTCACCTCATGCAGTAGGAATGTAAACCGAATAAAGCAAACTCTTTGTGCGCCTGGTTGGATTTATTCGAAAAAATACCGCACAGGCCACGTAACAACGACAACAGAGACAATCAAAGTAACAATAACAACTATCAGTAATTAGAGCAAAAATCCAAATGAAAAAAAAAATAAATACAAAAAAAAATCGCATTCAAGTTAGATAGACAGCCGCAATTGAAAACGGCAAAAGCGCTAATGAAAGCGTTCGTATACGTCTGCGGTGACGTTGGTCAATTTTGGCGCGAATAAAAACTATATCAAATTTAAAGGTAGCTAAACACTTGCCGAAAATCAGGTGAATAGTTATTTCGTCCCCCAACATCTTTATCTCCCGTAGAGTATAATGTTTATACATATCGGAAAAAAATGGTTTATATTTTTCGCAGGTACATTACAGGTTTATATTGAAAATAAAATAAATTAAAAATCAGGTATTGTAAATAATTATCTCTATTTTCTTGAATGAAAAACAAAAATATTACTGGCGTCCTCTTTACGAATCTGAAGTGATTTTTTCTTTCATAATTTGTATAATTTTGCTTAATTAATAATAGTTATATTTTGAGTTTTACTTAAACACTCATACAATAACGATGATTATTGTGAGCAAAAAAAAAAAAAAAAAAATCGTTCGAAAATAATTATTATTTTTTTGGAGTTATTTTTTCGCTAAATATATCACTCAAACTTGAATAATTGCCTTCTTCCAAATTGCTGGAAAAAATGTTTGCAATTTAAAAAAAAAAATCGGTGGAAAAGAGTTATCCGAGCTTAATGATTATTTTCTGACAATAACTATTTAAGAAACCGTGAAAATATTGTTCACCAACTAAGCAAAATACATAAAAATAAAAAAAATAATCATAAAATTTTGTTCATATTTTATAATTCATAATGATTACGGTTCCTGATGAAAATATTGCTTAAATAAGCAAACAAATATAAATACTTCTTATTAATAAATAAATTATAAATATTGAAAGGTCTGAAAGAAATCCATATTTTTTAATTATTTTTACATATATAGACTTAAATTATTTTCGGCAGAGTCTACTCCGATTGTTTCTTAGAAATATATACTCAAAATTTTCCACCCTAGAGATATAATTTCATACAGATAATTGTTATGATTTGAGTTTATCACAAAGGAAAAAAATGTAATATAAGTATGCAAAAGCAAGAACCTTTCATGAGCATACCAAATTTATTGCAAATTGCATAATATGTGTTCTAAAATTTCACGCTCCTTGATGCTTTTTTGACTGAATTGTTGACCAAAGCTCATATCTGAACTAATCGGTGTATGTGAGCTATGTATTTATATGTTAAATCTGTCCGATATAAGGCAATAAAAACCCTATCAACCAAGACTACCCACTTACCCCTTAAAATCAAAAAATTTGAAATTTGAAGAGCACAGGTATATATTTTCAATGACGAGATTGAATAAGTGTAACAAGGATGTCAATAACATGTACAAGGAAAAAGTGGGTAAAATCTTCACTCTCTTTAATAAAATGCCTATGCTGTTACCCAGTTTTTTTCCAGTTTTGAGCAAACGCGTGCTCAAATTATCTAGTTTTTTACCCAGTCTTGGTTGGCAGGGAAGAAAATTGAAATTCTGTTATCACACATAGTTTAAATTATCCCTGCCAGCCAAGACTACCCACTTGGCTCTTGAAATCAAAAAATATGCAAACACTTTCAAAACTGTTTGCTCTTTCATTCACACAATTACAACATTTCATTGTCAATTGTCAAAAATAATTTTCCTATTCCTTTGTTTGACAGCACTTCTTTTGCTGGCATTTTGATAATTTGAAAAACAAAAATCTTGCTGATTGCGGATTGGGTTTTAATGTAAATTAAGATAATAAATTTTTATTTAGTTTAATAATAAATCGGGATGCTGTAGTATAGATTGATTTTTATTTGTATTTCTTAAGTTTTGGAATGCACATTATTTTTTTGCTTTTAACAAAGTCATGATCAAAGAAATATGCAAATTTTATTATTATTAATTATTAATGTTTAACCTTTGTTTTATAAAAGATTATAATTTCATTCACAGATAAATATACACATGCATATGGTTGTATATAAAAGATGAAAAAAATTAAATAAAATAGAGAGAATTTCAAAAATTAAAAATTTGTTTTTACAATTAAAAATATTTTTCATTCGCATACGCCTGCGTCATGATGTAATTAGACAAGGTGTTATATGTATTGATAGCTCGTTATGTCAGCTCCCTTAGCTCAAGATTGTATTTCAAGGTGAACGAAACAGGAGAGAAAAGGGGAAGAAAAAAGGCCACTTTGCGAAATAGTATCAAAATTTAATACTCTTTTTCGTTTTTTATGTTTCAATACAGCTTTTTTCTTAATATTTTTTGTTTTGAAAACAAGCTTACCATTACTTTATTGCAAAAAGTGTACCATTAACTTTTATAATCGCAAACATACTTAATAAAATGGCATAAATAAACATATTTTATGAACGTTCTATTAAAGTATTTAATTTTTTGATGCGAAAATACATTTGACATTTAAAAAACAGTTTTCTACATCCATTTCACAATAACAATCTTCGCTTTTTTAATAATATTTAAATAAATTTATTTTGGGTCTGGATCACATGACTATTAAATTGAGAAAACAATTCCTCAAGTGCCTTTATTTCATTTAAAAATTTAATGGAATGTTTTATCAAAGCTCTCCTTGATATTTCGTCCACCCATGTATATGTCTTCTAATAATGTAGCCTGCTACATACTCCAACCATCCTCGTGCAAAGCTTGATATTATCAACTCGTGATGACTCATCAATACTAGAAGTGGCATCGAAATTATCATTGACCTCATTATAAAATAATAATTCGTTGTTTAGGTAATAATTCAGCCATTGCGTTTCATCTTCTTCAACGCTTCCGCGTATTGCCAAAAAAAGAACGATGTACGAAAAATTATTTTACAAAGCAGTACGCACCTCGTAAACAAAAACGAAAGTGTGGCAACACAGGTTTCCGAACGAAATAAATTGTCTCACATATATTTCGCGACAAACAAGAAGAATACCAATTTTGAAACGTATTAAAGCAAGCTTATAAAGCAATATATGTAGTATTTTTAGTTTTTTTTTATCAATTTCTAAACCTTTTTTTTATTTTCAGCAAGAAAAAGGTAAGAATACATATTCAGCGGCAAATATTTACCACGTTTCCTCATGTTTTTTTTTTTACGTTTGCATATCTTCTTCTTATGTAAAGGACTTTTCACTACTACATTTTTCCATCCACGAAATATATAAGTTTTTTCGTTAGAGCTGCATACCGACCTTAACGAACGAAAAAATTTATCAGTGATGCCAATGCTTGTCGATCTATATTTGTGCTGGGGTGAGTACTATTTTTAGTAATTTTTCATGAAAATTACTCTAAGATAAAATGTATTTTGTCAAAGAGGCAAATCAAAATCGGTAAGGGAGTTTAAGACAGTAATTAGAGCGAGGTGGAGGCGAACTTATAACACCTGCCCTTATTGCATCATGAGCCTGCGCCGTCTGATAAAAAAGAAATTGAAGAGCACAGCTCTATAATTTTTTAATGAGGTGATTGAATAAGGGTAGCAAAAAGGCGAAGTGCGTAAAATCTGCACTCTCCTTAACAAATGATGTTACCCAGGTTTTTATCCAGTTTTGAACAAACGTTTGCTCAAATTATCTAATTCTTAAAATTGTTTTGGCTGGCAGTGATGTATTTAAATGTCAAATGAAAAAATAAGCATAGTTTCGGCTGTGGGGCGACCGCATTTGAAAAAACCCGCTGGTTTTCTCATAATAACCAGAAGTCGCAATTTACTCTTTTCCGAGTATAAAATCTGTTTTGCTTTCTTCCCATTTATAATTTTTAAAAACAATAGATTTTTAAGGCCTTTATACCCCTATGACTATTGGCAGCTACACTAATTCGACCGATTTAAATGAACAGTTGCAATAACTTATCTATTTCAATTGATTTCTGGCTGGTTGAATAAAGATTTTTCCCAGAATCTACTTCCAAGCTCCCACCTATTCGAAAAATTGTATTTCTGGTTCGGTTTACTTGAAATTTGGTACGTACGTATCTTTTGCATAAGATAACCTTGATTGATAATATGCATGTATCAGCTTTTTTTTACAGAAAAACATACTATCGGACGAAAGCATGACCGACGAATAAATAATCCATAAAAAGAGGGATGCACAAATTATCGTTGTAGAAGCCGCTTTAATATCGCATATATTAAGCGTAATATGTGACAGATTGGAACTCACTGTCAACGAATTTGCCAACAGATGTTAATTTGGACTGAGTAGGCAATTGAAAAGTAAAATTCCCTCTCGACGAACTAAAATTAAACTCCACAAGTCCTTAATCATATCCGTATCCAATGAGTCGAAACTAGAAGTTTTCGAGAAAAAAGGTTTTCTGTAAAATTTATGGTCCTAAGCGTATTGGCAATGAAGAATACTAAAGCCGACAGATATGCTGTGAAAATATACGATTGAATTCAGCGAATTAAGAGACAGCGGCTGTGCTTTCTAGCTTATGTCGCCCGAATGGATGAAAACACTCCGCTGGTGGAAGCACAGGAAGAGGAAAAATTCAAACCGTTGGAAGATTCAGATAGATAACGATCTCGGTTCACTTTTACCAATAAACATTTAAACATTTTATATTCAATAATACTATCGTAATTAGATTTTATATTGGTTGAAGTTTAATTAGGGCTTTTGATAATTCTTTGAAAATGACTTCCTTTAGAATACTAATTTAGTGTTGGCCAGGGCGATGATAGATTTTTTGCCTATATATTTTTGTACTTATGCATAGATATCTAAAAGTTAAAAATAAATATTTGATAACCCATCTTTTATGAATTCATGATCATTACAACAATATAAAAGTTCTGCTACTGAACGGGAAGGTAGATAAAATGAAAGAGGCCGAGAGGTTTTCGTGTCGTTCGGAGTCTCCAATACATATGAAACAAAACTTATTTTTTTAACGAGATTCAAAAAGTAAAAAAGTCTGACAGTAGTTATCACAGGGCATTGAAGCCTAGGGTATATAATTAAAATTTCCATATGTATTAACAGAGCTCGAATATTATATATATTTGGCGCTTTGTAACCGCTGAAGCGATTTTCGGCCGAGCTCCTCCTCCAATCTGTGGTTTTGCATCTTGATATTTTTACCAAAAATTTGTGGGACCTACAATTTATTCACAGCCGCCTCAGATCGACCGATGGATTTTCATAAGGAGCTTTTTATTTCATGTTAGGTATACACTCGGAGGGCTTGACATTCCCTGAAGAGGGACGACCGCAATTAGAAAAATTAATTATCTATAATTTTGAATGGTGGTCGAACCTGGGCTCGAACCCAGGCCTTCCCAATGGCAGAACGCAATGCTAACCAATAGGCTATAGTAGTCGCGAATAAATATTATACATAGAGATATATACATATATATATACATACATATATATAATATAAGTAACTAACTGTTGGTTCAAAGTAATATGGTGACGTTCTTTTACTCTACAAAAGATTTTCTGCCCTTGCCATTATTAACCTTGAATTCACTTAAGAATCTATTAACTTTAAATACTTATAAATTTCATTGATTTCAAATAAAGTGAAATTATTCTTCGAATACTAGACTAGTAATACAAAATGGACATTCGTTGGTGTACCACAGTCAGTGGTTAGAGGTTGGTTAGATACGTTGATAACCCAAGTGCACTTCGACTCATTAGTGGTATTCGCCTTGTCTAGGAAATGCATGCTATGCAAATATTTCCTATGGAATTGGGCTAGAGATCGATAGCACCCTCGTTGCAAAATTTTGACATATTCAAGTGAAAACATAACAACCACACAGACACAGGGTTACTTTTCCTTCATAGGGTTGCATTTTCCTTCCTGCTAGCTGTGGGAAATAAATATACATAGAATTTGGTATAGGACATTTTTCATATCGTACCATATTTTTTTTGCATGTGTTTTGTTGTTGTGCTATTGCACGGAGCATGCATTTCCTGGACAGAGAGAATATCCCTATTGAAATCCAAACTCATTCACATAATGTGGGTGAAGGATAGTTTAACTTTTCACTTAATATTTATTGAAATGATAATTAGTAAGTATCATAATGATTTTAGTGGCTGCTAACAGAAAAAGACTCAATAGTGCTCAACTTCTACTTAAAGTTTATATGTAGTTTTGCTTATATAAAATTGTTAGGTGAAGTGTTTATTTGAACAAAAAGGCATACGCTTCGCAAATACGTATGCAAAAAAATGTATGTGTTAGATTATTTGCTTGAGTGTATGCTTTCCTAATGTTCAATGCGTTCAAGTGTTTGAGAGAAAAGTGCATAACTATTTATGAGTATGTACTTTCGTATGGAGTTGGAAACAGTTATATATATAAATGCTATGTATGTGCAGATTTTCATACCTACATATGCATATACCGATTTTCCCTTTTACGCATTTGAATAGCTGTAACTGGCAGAAGTGCTTATCCAAACTACTACTACCAGCGCGCAAAAATAAAACGATAATTTATATGCACATCTGTATATACATATGAAAATGCATTTACATATCAACCTATATTAGAGGAACGTTTGCAGTATAATACCAAATAACTACATATATGTATGTATATATATGTTGGAATTTATAATCTTTTTAGGGAAGTACAAAGGGTTATCAGAATAATTTTAATTATACTACGAATTTTCTCTGTACGACCGAAATGAACATGGTGTCTTCAGAAATATACTTGACCACTTCAATTCATTCGTTTTTTTTTACATTTATATTTGTGAGAAAGTAAGAAATGTTTTTAAACAACTTGTTGCAGAGCTATTTTTTTATTACTTAATGGGAAATCAAAAGCTTCCAAATAAGGAGTAAAAACCTTTTAAATACATTTATGGTTATATATATTCACTTTCTTAATGTACCTGTGAGGACAAATATTTTTCGACTTTCCTTTGCTGTAAAATTTTTATATGTAACAATTTTAATCCTTAGTTTAATGTTCCAGTCAGAAAATTCATTTCTGCGCTGAACTTAATTTTCTGAGGAACAAGCGCTTAAAAAAAAAGAATTTTTGCTACCGAAATTTGTGTTATATAATTCCTTCCTGTACTTTGCGCTAACATAACATATAAAAAAAAGAGTGGTCCTGAGTCTCAATTAGAAGCTTCATTCAAAAATATTGTTTGAGAGGTAGTCAAGCGTATTTCAATCGTTTAATGTGTCTTGCCAGTTTCCAGATATTAATTTTTAACACTAGAAGGGCCGTGATTAATTTTATACCTTCAAAGACCGCAGCGGTCAATTTGACGGTACCAGAGATTCAGTGAGTCAAAATAATACTAATATTTTTTATGCCTTTCACGTACATGAAGCGGTATATTAACTTTGGTCCGAAGTTTGCAAGTACCAGAAGGAGAAGAGATACCACCGAAATTTATACCGATCATATCAGAATAACGAGCTGAATTGATTTAGACATGTCCTTCTGTATGTCTGTCCTTCTGTCTTTTTAAGATATTTCAACATAACTCGGTAGGAAGACGTTCCTATACGTTTAAACGAGCATTCGTAAGAACCGACCAGAGCAGATCACTATAGCATATATACGACCGATTTTTCAGATTTGAAATTTCGGGTTATAAATCCGCCAAAAAAGTACCTAAGCACGCGACATTTGGTATTTTACAAATGCATATTGGTTCCGAAGTAATTGAAATCGCACTGCTTCATCCTATAGTTTCATCCATACAACCGATTTCTAAAGATATTTTGCAAACATATTTTGAAATATAGTCTAAAAACGTGAAATTTGGCATTCTACAGACTTATATTCAAGTTTATATTGACACTGAAAATCTTCAAAATAGAATTTTGCAATTTACAATAAATTTGATATGCTCATGAAAGGTATAAAAACTTCGGCATGACCGAAGACAGCTGTTCTATCTTCTTTTTTAATAATAAACTATTTTCACACTTAAACTGAGTGAAATTCTTAATAATAATTTTATTTTTAATTTTTATACATTTTTCACAAACAGCAATTTTATATATTGTGCAGTTTTCACATGTTTTATTTTTTTTAAATACTATTGACAAATTACATAGGTCCTTACTCTCTGCATTCACAAGCAGCCAAACTTTGTGCCACATTCGTTGGGTTTGTTTGCAATATTTTGTAAAAACGGACAGGCAGGTTTTAATGGAAATAACTGCTCAACAGTTAAATTTCCTCCAGAAATGTAATACTTTTGATAGTTATCTATAAATTTGTTCCATATATTCAAAATCATCGCCAATTTTTCGCTAGCTAAGCCAGCAGAACGGCGAGTTTCTCAAATCAAAACTTAAGTATTTCATGATCTCCTTGTATCTATATTTGCTCTTAGTATTTTTGATAACAACCTTGCGACCACAAAATGTCTAATTCAGTCAAGTTCCAATTATCATCTTGACTCTTGTCGCTTGGAGTATGAAGATTATATATAGGAGTATATTTTGCTGGCTTTGACACTAGCATCTGCAGAAACATAAGTCAATTGCTACTCATAACACACCAATTTCCGGTACTGATGTCCAAGCTGAACTTGTAAGCCCACCGCTAATGTATCCACGAGATAACCTGCGTCCTCTGCGCGAATTTACAATAATATTGTTATTTCTAGCAAAGGCATCTACTTTGGAGTCACAAACACTATCTGATAAATCAGCACCACTTTGATTACCTGACACATAGTTGTATATCCTGATATCGCAATAGTTTTTGTTCTATTTGAGAACTTCTTTATTATTATAAAACAAAATATATTTGGAAAAAGTTAACTTTGTCACTCATCCAGAACTTATATGTAGTTGTTGAGTAATTAGCAAGACCTTCTTCGTAAAATTTTTTTTTTTACATTACCAAATCGAAATATCAACTGTCAAAAGTTTTATAAATTGTCAATGCGTGAAATTTATGTGGCATAGCACTAGTACAAATACCCTTAATAATAACAATAATATGGTATCATAATTTTTCAAATATTACCCCAACCCCCTTCGAAACAAAGCATCGTTTTCTGATATTGAAAACAAGCTCTAATTCGTTTGTAGGTTGAAATAATAAAGGGGTAGACGTGGAGAGCTTACATGTGTGTTGCCTTTGTGAAGCCAACAATCACACTTTCTGGTTAAAAGCAAATATAGGCGCGAAAGTGGAAATTGACTAAACACTTTGTATGTGTATTTACATTGTATAAAACCTTTCATATGTAATATGCAAACTTTCGTACGCTCAATCGCATGTGCTCGCCATCTAAACAATCATTGTTTATTATTAATGTTTAAAAAAGAAGGTGGCTTTTCTGAGTCTATCTTAATAGCGATAATGACACCTGAGGATTTATAATAGAAAATTGAATAATTTTGAATAGAATTTTACATTTGCATTCTGTTCACTTTTTGTCAGAGGCATATACATATGAATAAGTTAAGTACTTGGCCACTTTAATTTTTTACAAATTTTCAAGTAGATTTATTAAAATTTTGATTTTTTTCTGCAATAGAACTGAAATATTTATATGGTAGTATTAATTTTTTATTTTTTTTTATTGTGAAAATCGCATTCAGAAATTTATGTATAAACGGTCAATGAATCCTTTGCACAATAAGTAAATTAAGGTTGAGAAAATATGCATTGCTATCATAAATCGGTCAATTCCTACCAGTGTATTTCTGAAAGGAAATAAGAACTCCTAAAAGTCCATTTGAAGGCGGCTGCATAAACTGTACGTACTTCCTTTTATCGAAAAATATTAAGAAAAACACCCCAATTGGGAAGATATGCTCGGTAAAAAAGGCTTCAAATCTTGTAAAACGTTAACAAAATTTTTGTTGTTGTTTTTATACCAGCATTCCTAATGCTTTATTATTATTTTCATACATTTTAGGAATACAACAAAGCAACTTTCCTCAAATATGGCTTATAGCAAAAACTTCAAGCTGTCTGAAAACAACGATTTTTCAAAATTCGATCGGTTTAAATTAATGTCTATCCTAGCAAAAGACATGAGCTGCTTGTCGACCCCGAACTTCAGTGTCTGGTATTAGTAGTTCATATATAAGTAAAATTTAACGAAGCCCGCTTGTTAGTTGAAAGCTTTATGATAAGCCCGATGTATGCTTAGACAAAATATCTAGTTTGTTTTTTTAATTCAAGAGACTGAGAAGAATACTGCGGTGTTCGAAACTCTGAGTTAAATAGATGCTTAGATATAATTTATTGAAAATGAAAGTTTGGATTTTTAGTTTTTAAATATTGGACATTAAGGATAGGGCTCAGTACTCACTTTCTAAATTTTTATGGATAAAACCAGTTTTAACAATTGAAGAGAAACGTGCTGGCAAAATGGATTTTTACTCAAATTATAGATTTTCGGGCGAAATACGGTGTGTAGACAGTACCCACATAAAAATAAATGCAAATATAGACAAATTTCTATATTATAATTGGAGAGGATATTACAGTATCAAGCTATAAGCTATTTCGGAAACCACCACGTTTCCTTATCAGACTTTTTTCCAGACATCCTTGCTCAGCTTTTTCTGTGGACTTCCTACATTTGGACCCAATTCGAACAAAGGCGTGTGAAAAGAAGTCTGATAAGGAAACGTGGTGGTTTCCGAAATAGCTTATAGATTGATACGGACGCAATAGCCGAGTGGTTAGCATTGCGTACTGCCATTCGGAAGGCCTGGGTTCGAGCCCAGGTTCGAGCAACATCGAAAATTATAGAAAATAAATTTTCTAATTACGGTCGCCCCTCGGCAGGGAATGTCAAGCCCTCCGAGTGTATTTCTGGCATGAAATAAAGCTCCTCATAAAAATCCATCAGCCGCTCGGAGGCGGCTTAGAATAAACTTTAGGTCCCTTCATTTGTTGGTAAAAACATCAAGACGCAAAAACCACAAATTGGAGGAGGAGCTCGGCCGAAAATCGCTTCAGCGGTTACAAAGCGCCAAATATATATATATATATATAATATTAAAATTGGTATAACTTTTTTCTTCTACTTATATAGACTTTGAAATTATGTAATGTATATACATATATATCCTTTTTACATGATATACATATGTATGTGCTCGTCTAGTGTACATGTGACGAAGTTGTTTCGATTATGTCATCAGTTGTCTATAAACCTACACTTTCCCATTTATTTAAAAATACGAGCATAGAGAAATAATGCAATTTATTGAAATACAATTTTTTAATCAAATGAGAAAAAAAAAAATTGATGAATTTAAAAAAAAAAAAAACCGAATTTTTAGAGAACAAATTTAAAATTTATGATTTGATATTCCCATTGTAAATTTCTGTTGAGAACATATGCTGCAGTTGAATCGAATATTGTTTATTACGCCGATGAAGGATATTTTTTCGCGGAAGTGTTCCTCTTCCTCTGCTCCTACCAGCTTCTACTGCATTGAATACTTTCAAAGCTGGACTGTTGTTGGTGTTAATGCTAGTTCAAAATATTTGGAATTATCTACGACTTCGAAGTTGTAACTGCCAACAGCGACGTGGGAGTCCAGTTGCGAAATGCGATGACTGATTGTTCCATGACTGGAAATAGTTGGTCTTGACCGCGTTCACTACCAGGCTCCTAAGATTCGCTGGAAAAAACAGAGCTAACGGCTGGGTTTCTGAGAGAGTGGTACATCCTTATTAAAGATTTTCCCTTGTCTGTTAAGCCCTGCAGCTCTTATTATTTGCTCCTTCATTAACTTTGAGATGGGGAGTTAACCTGTCGGAAATCTCATTAGGTGACGAACGGCGCGGAGAGGTTCTTCCCAATACTGACTAGGCTTTTGGTGTTATTCGGCGTAAGTTTGCATAATCATATAAGTTATGCAGGATTACTGAACTAAGACATAAATATATGGGGGATATTCTTTTCATTCTGAAAAAGGCAGCTTTAAAATCGACAAAGAGGTGGCGTGTACCGATCCTTTTCTCTTGTGCCTTTTCAAAGACTTAGGGCATTGTGAATAACTGGTCATTGATATATTTGACAGGTCTGGCAGATCCCACGATAGTTGGCGGTTTATCATCTATAATATCGTCATCGATTAAATTTCTTCTGTGCTTCAGTCGCTAGGCCGCTTCTTTGGGTCTTGAAACCTTTTGCAACTCGCAACACTTTCTCATAGAGTTTTCGAGCATTACCAATGTCGGCTTCTTCCTTTTTTGTCTGCATATCTTTGTATCTATTCCAGACCGCACATGTTAGATCCTCGTATCGTACGTACGTCGACAGTATATCACACCATGATCGATTTCGAAGCGAGTTATTTGATCCGGAGACAACTAAGTAGCATGGTGGATTTTATTGTACACTTCGTTCTTCTCTTCCGTCGGGGAGTGGGCTCAAATTAGTTTTTTTTTTTGAAGAATTTCGCTTTGATGCGGATTGTGGCGAGGCGTTCATGACAGTCGAATAAGTTTCTCTGCCGTCACGGATACGGCCCAGGGCTTGCGCTCCTTTGCGCTCATTTACGGGCCAGAAGGATATATTCGTTTTCGTCCCTGTCCAATCCATCGCATGGGTGGTAATGATGTCAGTCTTTAGGCTCACGAGGGCATCAACCAGATTTGCAGTGGTACCTTCTCAATTAAGATACTGGAAATTCCTTAGTATTTTTCGTGGAGTAACGGTATTTGATATTCTGTTTCCAACAACTCTAATATTGGGAAAGTGCGTCTGAGAAAATTTTTCGTTCGCAGCTCACGTATATCCACATTTTTTAAATTAAACTCGTTTTCTGTAAGATATATGTATGTGCACACATACACACACACTAAAGTTAAATTTAATTACTTCCACAAAAAATTGAAATTATATGTTAAATATACATACATATATATTTATATAGGCATGACTCCAAAGATATTAAATTTTTATCATATGTGAACATACGTATACCTGTGCACATGTACATACATATATGTAATAAGTCCAATTTCAATCAAATTTAATTTTACTTATATATTTCATTATCTGGTTTTTTTTTTATTTAAACACAGACAACTAAATATATAAATATATCCCAGTATGCGTGAGGCCGAAGTTGGAAAAGTTGTTTAAATATCAATTGGATATACAACATGTTTCTCCACCTGAAATTCAAACTTTTTTACCAACTTGGAAAACGAATGGAGGAAAACTTTAAAATTAATCAAATATTTGACTTGTGGCATTAACTTTATTGGATTAACAATTTTATGGCCGCACTTGTTAAAAAGATTAAATTATCTGGCCAAACCAACACGTGAAAATTGTTTGTGAATTGAGGAGTTATTATTATTGAAATAAAAACAAAGGAAAACGAGTGGAAAACAAAAAGTTGGGTAAATAATTGAAGCGCTGATG
This sequence comes from Neoceratitis asiatica, assembly GCA_030068015.2. NCBI lineage: Eukaryota > Metazoa > Arthropoda > Insecta > Diptera > Tephritidae > Neoceratitis > Neoceratitis asiatica. Next base: position 78,520,245 of record CM061524.1, read on the forward strand.
GAGCGCCCATTTTCTGCCGACAGTGCTAAAAAGCCGCCTTCGCATTCAATTTCTGCCCAAAATATTTATAAAGAAAGCTCACTCCAAAAGAGTATTTGGCGTTGTTCAACCGCAATTCAAATGAATTTTTTCGCAGTTTCGTATTATTTCTTGTTTCCAAATCTAAAGAAGTGGCTGTATTGTAAAGAATTCGGGTCGAATTAAGAGCTCACCACAGAAACAAATGGCTATTGAGGGCCTTGAGCAAACCCATTATTTGGGAGGAACTTAAAGATATGAAAAAAAAAACGTTGGACTAAGTATGTATATAGAGCTAAAAGGGGACTATGTTGAGAAAAAAAAAATTGTTTGCCGAGAAAAATGTAGTTTATTTAAAATACCACTGACACATAAACATTATTCCAACTTCGTGTCAAAATGTTGTTTGAGAACGCATTGTTTTACACTTGAGTTAGACTTGAAAACAATATTGGAAATTAGAAATTGAGTTGGATCTCCAATTAAAATCAATTTCAAACAAAAACGTTTATTGGGTATATAAATATAAAGTGTTATCCATTTGAGGGTCTCGAAAAAGCAGAGCAGCATATTGACATCCGTAAAACATATATTTAAAACTTGTTTTTTTTTTTAGCTAAAAATTACGAATTTATTCAAACGGTTGGCTTAACAATCGCAAAACGCTTAAAAATAGTTGAAACCAACTGCCAAGATGGCGATTAAAGCGTGGCCACGTTTCGTGCTTTAAGAGGAGATTGTGGTGTACATAATCATCCAATCACACAAGTAATTGGTAAAATTTTAAAGAAATTTTAAGAGACTGGATCGGTTACAGATATAGTAAGGCCTGTGTATTATCGTTTTGTTCATTCCATCTCAAATATCGCTGCTGAAGGTGAAAGTGAAGCCGAAGACCCGAATGCATTTATTTCTGTCTCGTATTTTGCACTTGGACTTACAGCTACATTCATATAAAGTCCAACTCACACAGCAGTTGAAGCTGAGTGCTTTAACAAAAAGAAATAGACCGAGAATTTTCCAACAAAATTTTCTTCAGCGACGAGGAACATTTCTCATTCGGTGGGTACGTTAATAACCAAAAGTGTCGCACTTGGGTCTCCGAAACTCTCTAATCCTGAGGTGTGATTGGACCTTACTTCATTGAAAACGATAACGGCGAGACCGTCACTGTTGATTCGGAGCGAGAAAATCTCTCGACCGTGTAATCTCTTTTCTTGGCGATGGCAATTGGTCACCGAGATCGTACGATTTGACACCGTTGGAGTTTTTGTATGGGGCTACGCAAAAGACTGTGCTTATGCAGATAAACCTTTAAGTCTTCTAATTTGACTTTCGTAAAGTTATGACTAAAATACTTCCCAATATGTGCCAAAAAGTGGTCGAAAATTATCTCAAAGGGATCGATGTTTTCAATAATGCACGAGGCGATCATTTGAATGATGTACTGTTTCTCATATAATGCCAAGTTTCAAACTTATAATAAAAATGGAATTTAATGAAAAAAATTATTTTAAAGGCATTTTATTATTGTGGCGACAACGGAATGATTTTGTGTAAACAACGGCAATCGTGTAAAAAGTATGATTTACTTTCATACAAGTATATTTTTGTGTAAATGTATGAAGTATACACACATACTCAAATGTAGGCAAATAAGTCATACTTATATTATGTGAAGCAATCCTTTTTATACAACAGCCATTAGTTTCCCGTATTCAATTTTAATACAATATTTATACTTATATTTTGAGTTATTTGATACACTAAGATGTTTTTGTTTTTTAATTTTCATCGCTAATCGCATTTCTTTGTTTACTTACTTTTTCAATTTTTATATTATCAGCGTTTAATCCTTGTAAAATTTTATTAACACAAATCTTTTGACTTGCAGTGATTAAATTTCCATTTACGAGCTTTTTTGCTTCCAAAAAGCGCCCTCCTACTGAGTGGTTAACGCTCCCTCACTCACTCTCTCTCACTAATATTGGTTACTGTCATGTGCATCCATATATTATTTACCGCGTCATCATCTAATAATTTAATCTTTCATATTTAAACAATTAAAAGTAGTTTCAAATTAATTATAACTAACGAACAAAGTTTATCTACTCTGTCATAAACTTTATGTGTAAAAGGAATGGTTTTGCAACCTGAAGTATGTCATAATTGTGTGGTGTATCATTTCGCAAGTAAACGAAGAAGGGAAAGTGTTAAAAACTTCTTCAATATATTTATATATGCAAGAGACTGAAATTTGGTATTCCACATACATAACTTCAAATAAATAATGGTACATTGGTTATAAAAATTAGGAGACTATATAATATATCCCCCATAAAACCGATTAGAGGGCTTAACAATCGCAAAACGCTTAAAAATAGGAGGGCTTGAGCCAAAAATCCGTCAAAATATCAACCAGAAGGATGACACACGTAGTGATCAGCACATTGTTATGGAAAATAATCGAAATCTTCAGATCGAAATAACCGACTTGTTATGGGCCAAAATCCTGTAAAAACGTTGATCTAAAAGCGTAATAGTTGGTAGTCTACACACGTATATAAAAATAATTATTGAAATTGAAAGTCATCGATATCTGAAACTAAACATTATTTAAATCGGGAGACTTTATCATATTGTTACGTTTTTCGTAACTGCCCTCGATGATTTCCCAAATCCTTCGAGCTCGATCTATAGATTGCTAAATAAAACTCCCAAGATTTGTTCGTTTGCCCTCTTAATCGTCAGGAATTTATTCAACGTTTACTTCGTCCTCAATAATTACAATTCTTTACTACACACAATGGCTTATTATACAATTTTTTACAATACACATATAAGTATATTTCTGCTTCTCCCAGCTTATCAGTTTCTAAAACACACAGCTCACTGCAATGTTAACGCCTCTTGGTTTTCTACTCGTCTCTGATGATAGCGTCTGCCGCTCTTTTTATAAACGAAGATGACCCAAACATTCTGTTCACGCGCTCAGGGATAGGCTGATTATTCGTTTGCCTGCGATTGCTGCAGCCGCTTCGTTTATCCTTAACGACAGTCCAAACATTCCGTTCAGCGCTAACTCGTCTATCTGTAGTACAGCTTTTTCGTCTGTCCTTTTTAAGGGGAATCTACATCATACTGCCGCTCTTTTTGTCTGTCCCTTTTAGTTGGAAATCTCGTCACACTGCTCCTCCTTTTTTCTGTCCTTCGTATTTGGGATTTCCGTCACAATATAAAAGCTTTAAATATACACATATATCTTTTGAATAATTATTGAGACCAAAAGTCATCATTATCGGAAGACTATATCACCGCTTTGTGATATGAGGCTATTTGTCAAAAATATGTAAAAAATAAGCGAATAGCTGAAATGTGGTATTCTACATACGTAAATACAAATAGATTTGACTCTGAAAATTATTGGAATCGGAAGACCATGTCCCATAGCCTCTTTACAACCGATTTGTCCAGATATGAGGTTATGGGTTGAAAATTCATTATAAAAGTTTCAACGGGAGTGGAAAATTGTATTCTACACACATAAACTGAAATAAATCGTAAGACAATATCACATAACTCCCCATATAACCGATTTGTTCAGTAAGGTATGAAGGATTCAACACAGCCGTAGCCACCACTTTGTTTTTATTTCTGCAATTATATGAAATTAAATAGTTTCACTGTAAAATTGTTACATACGTCTGAGCACTTTAATTTTTGGCATTTCTTCTTAGGCGCAAGCATTTTTATTTTATCAAATTTTAAGTATTCAATTAATGCCTAGAGAATGGTAAAGCCACGGGTGGTCCTAAGTATGAAAGTATATATACAGACATACACACATTTGTAACACACTTACGAGCACATCTCTCTCTATTTTACTTCAACGCATGATATTTTCTTTCAGTTAAATAGTTACATAAATGAAAAAACGTAATTCGTAAAAATCACACAAAAAACAGGAAAATTAAAAAATTACAAATATTTTGTTTGCGCTTTTACAAACTTACACTTCCATCGAATTTCCTTTTATTATGACTTTATTTTTTCACACCTCATATCTCTAAGTGTGCATATTTTTATTTTTTTTCTCTCCATTATACAATTTTATTTCTTATTTTTTAATTATTATTATTATTTTTTTTTTTGGAATTTATTTAATTTAACTTAACTGTAGTTTATTTTTTTTTGTATTTTTTATTTATTTTTATTTTGTATTAATTTATTTCATTATATTTTAATTTGTGTAATTTTATTCAATGTAATTTATTAAATTTTATTTGCTTTTTTAAATTTGTTTTTTTTCTTTTATTTAATTTAATTTATTTTAATTTAATTTAATTTATTTATTTTTTTTTTAATTTTATTTTAATTATAGTTATTTTATTTTATTTTATTTTATTTTATGATGTTTTATTTCTTATTTTATTTTATTTCATTATAATAATAATTATTGTATTTTATGTTATTTTAATTATTTTAGTGTAATTGAAGCATCACTTAATATATATATATATAAATATATGTATATATAAATACTAGGGACCCCAGCGTGCCTTGCTACACCTATAACAAAATTAAGAAAATCTAACTGAAATTAGGAATTTTTGTTTTTTTTTGTTTTGGAAAACGAAACGAAAAAGAGATGATATAAATTATTTTCCAAACTTTTCTATTAATATTTATTTTTATTTTTAAATTTTTTTCATTTTCATTTTTTCACCCTTTCTCTCGCTTTTTCAACCCCACATACAACGCAATTTTCGCGTATTTTGGAATTTTACATGTATTTGTTAACCTTCTCCTAATATCCCTTTGTAACACCTAAAAATTTGGTGCAATTTGATATGGTGGTTCTCGAGTTATAGGCGTTCATCAAAATTTGTATTGATTTATATATATATTTATTTATTTATTATATGTCTAAGTTCCATTTCGAATATTCTGCTTATCATCTTCGGCGCGCTAATGATGTAGCTATTTAGTGTTGTAATTTTTTGTATTTCCACATTTGAATATTTGATTTATATTTAAAGTATTCCCACAAAAGAAGAGTGATAATTAAATAAGTGAAGACAATTTTATAAACATACTTAGTCACTTCATTTAGAGTTAGAATAGCTTTTGAATATTTGTCAATTGTACGAGTTTATTATTACTTTTTTTTGCCATACTTTGAATTTTAAATTTATGCGTTTTTTATTAGAATATTTCACCGCAGTTTACAAGTTAGTTACGCTAATTTAACACCTAGTTATACATTTCCTTTTATTTCTGCCTAAATTTGATTTACTAATTATGATGAAAAGATTAATGCATTAACGATCTATCTTTCCGCTATATAAACTTATACTTCTTTTTGATTCCGCCATTCATATATATTTTTATCACCTTTCTTTTTACTGGCTTATATCTTTTACTTTTATATATGTACTTACTTTATGTTATTTTAATTTTTTTATTTACTACTTTGCGAAAAAGAGAAGAAATTTAACTTCTTTTTGTAAATTACGTTATCATTTGAGTCTTGTTCGGGTTTGCTTAGTTTTTTCTAAATATTTAAAAAAGTGCTTGCATCCCTGTGACCTACTCAATCAGTACATGAACCTGCGAAACGTACATATTTATGCAAGTTTGTAACCACTTCAGAGAAGTTTCAACCGGAATTGAAATGAATTTTTGCGCCGTTTAGTTACGACTATTTCTTGTTTCCAAATCTAAAGGAATGGCTGGACAGTAACGGCTTCGTGTCGAATTAAGGTTTTATCACAATAACAAATGCCTATTTTGAGGGCCTTAAAAAAACCTGTTATATGGAAGGATTACAAAAATTGGTAAAATAATTATAAATTGAAAAGAAAAATTCCATTAACTGAAACATTAGTTAGATTTAGTTTTTTATTGGTTTATATATGAAGGGAAGCAGCTACACGCTGCTTAAAGGGAGACATGGAAGTGTTGACCATTACTAGTCGGACAAAACGTATAACAACGGACTTGGTCAGGAGTCAACGCGGAACCTTTCGCTGCGTACGCCAAACAAGCAGGAGAGGTGGGATGACTCCAACTGACTCGTCTCTCTATTTCTTTTCTACTTCCAGATTCCCTTTCGCCTCATGATTAAACACAGGCAGGGAATTTTTTGTTGGTGAGGGATAGTAAAGGCTGGTAGAAAGAACCGCCATCCGACGAGCTAGTGCGGTGTGACACCATCATGCCTGGGAACCATATTAACTTGCTGACCTACATCCCGTTCATGTAATATGAGCTCTTTCGAAAAACAAAGACTAAACTCTGCAAGTCTCATATCATATCCGCCCTGCTGTTTGGTGTGGAGGCATGGAAGATGACAACATCTAATGAGTTGGTATTTGAAGTTTCCGAAATAAAAATTTTGTGGAAAAATTAAGATTCTTTGTGTATGAGCGACATCGAAAACCGCAAACGATGGATCAGCTATATGAGATTAGCAACGCCATAAAAATATTTCATCGTATTAAGGATACCGGCTACGCTGGCGAGGTCATGTCGACTGAGTGGATGGATGAAAATCACTTATGAAGATTCGTTTCACTATTCGCTGGTTGAAGTAGAGAAAGAGGAAGACCTCCTCTAAGTTGGAGAGATCAGATGAAGAAGGACCTGAAACGACGGGAGTGATATTGGTAATACTATAATCCGTAGGTGTTCACCTCAAAGAAGAATAGGCATGAGTTTATTTGCTTAATAGTTTGCCTTCGAATAAAATTATTCGTTATGATTCGTAATTTTTATTTGTATTTCTCTTCTGTTATGTCATCATTTACCAGCTATTTACAGGTTTTCTTGAACAGTTGCAATGAATATAAATTACTTTTTATTTAGTATTTTCTCTTGCTTTATCATTCGTTAAATTTTCCCCTAGGCTAGTGATATTTGTGTCGTTTTGCGTTTGACCAACAATTGCCTTTATTGGAGAAATGCTTTCTCTTTATATACAAAATTTCTTACTTTACATATATATCGTCGATGCATATGCAATACCACCTATCTACCAGATGCAAAACCTCCCAAATGACGAAAGTGGCAAAAATGAGATTTGGTAACCCTGCATTCCAGGCATCGAGTTTCATCTATAAAAATAAAAAATTTCGTATTCCAGCCGAAAATTGCCGAAAAAAACGGTAAATGCAAAACCGCATGTAAAGTGTGTAGTCAAATTTTATTTGCAAAACCAACCATCATTTAGTTCTGTTCAGCAAGTTGATCAACCAAGCGTCAGTACTACGGACAGGGAGAGGCCTAATTTTATTGTGTTCTTTGCTATTAAATTTTTTTTTAACTGTTTGTGAATATACATACCAGAAATGGCTTCAAATGAAGGAAGTGATATAATTATGGAAAATTTTTTGAAAGGTAACAAAAAAAGAAACAATGTTATTTATGTACCTATATAATATCTAAGTGTTTGTATGTACATTATTAAAATATAAATTTAGATGCTTGGGCGACTCCAAGTTCTCCTGGAACTTCCTATTCAGAGTTGGAATTGTCGCCGCACACGCATTGGATGTGCATCTCAATAGAGAATGATGAAGAATTTTTCAATTATGAACAACAACAATTCCATCAAAGGTGACTGTGATATTCATACTTCCCCCAGCAATGAACACCTTCCAGAAATACAAATTTTGGAAGAAAACAAAAAATTTAACACGATTAGAAAAAAAGAATGATACCATACTTGTCAATTCTGGAGAAATTCATTTAATTACCGTTGACCTACAAGCTGTTAAACTATGCCCAAAATTAAACGCCAGCTCAGCTTATTATAAAACTAAGCTTGCTGTGCATAACTTCACAGCTTACAACTTAGTTACTAAAGAAGTTGTTTGTTATTGGTTTGATGAAACTGCAGCCGAGTTAAAGTCTTCAACGTTTGCCAACTTTTATGTGGACTATATATCATCAATACTTCGTAAAGATGTAAAACCTGTAGTGATTTATTCCGATGGTTGCACATATCAGAATCGAAATTCTGTTGTCGCAAATTCACTCCTTAGGCTTGCCATTGAATACAACGTTGACATAACTCAAAAATTTCTAGTAAAAGGGCATACACAGATGGAGGTAGATTCGGTTCACTCTGTAATTGGGCGGAAATTAAAGAATCGGCAAATATATTTACCTAGCCAATATATTTTGGCAACACAGGAATCCAGACGCAATCCGTTTCCGTATATCGCACGAGAGATGGACTACACATTTTTTAAAGACTATGATAATAAAAAATATCAATTATATGACTCCATACGACCAGGTCGTAAAAAGGGGGATGAAGTCTTTTTCGATTTACGTGTCTTGAAATACTCTTCTGATGCATCAATCAAGTATAAGTTGTCTATCGAAAGCACTTTTCTAAAGCTTCCACACCGATCTAAACGCAAATGGAACAAAAGCACTCCTAACGCTCTTTATTTGTCTCGTATACCAAAAAAAAATCTAAATACCAGCACTTACAAGAATCGAAACATGTAATTCCTTCAGACTGTCACTACTTTTATGACAACTTACCTTACAAACAATAGATACTAAGATTTATGTTTGTAAAGTTAATTATAAAAAGATAAAAAGAAAGTAATTTGCTTTTATTCTACATATACGCGGGTTAAAAATATTTTCGTGTAAAAATAATAGGAAAATTTATTTGCAAAACCATCTATAAAAAAAAACTTACAGAAACAAACAATTATGATAAACTTCAGTTCAATACTAGTTTACTGAGGTAAGTTGCACCTATTAAAAGTAGAAAAAAGATTTCAGTTCAAACTTCATTCCTAAGATTAAAAGAAAACTCGTTTTTTTCATCTTCTGTAAAATTTGATTGCCGTCAGATAGGTGGTATTGCAGTTGGTAGATAGGTGGTATTGCATAGGCATCGACGATATGATACTTACAAACTAAAAAGTATTATATGCAAAGTCAGCATATTGATATTTTGGTAGTTCACGTTGACAAACCGACACTGTCGATCAGTCATGCTGATCGATACGTGTGTTGGTCAATGTGACGGATTGAGTAATTAGGGTTGACAATGGTAAACAGATATGTGCCTTGTGTGTCGGCGTATATATATGATGTGGAACTCCCGCTGGGTTCAACATAATTTATTTGAGTCACTATGACTTGACTGAGTATGCATAAAAAATGCATTGAAAGTGAAACGCATTCTGAGTAATGCTACACCATCCGCCTTAGGAATAGTCGTATATAATTGAAGACAATTGTATACGACTATTAAATTGCTTTTCGTATTCTATTGTAATTTATTGGTAACTTTATATTGAAAGCAAAGAGTTTATTTTTATTTTTTATTAATTTTTATTTTTTATTTTTGGCTTGTGTGCATATTTATTATTATGAGTATATTGGAGTGTTTATTTTGAGTTTTTTTTTTGTTTGTTATTACTTAAGGTTTTATACTGTTTTAAGTCTATTCTTATGAATTATAATTTCTTTATTTTTATTGTTTCTACTACTATTTCCTATTCTATGTGGTATTAAAGTAAAATTGTTATTCTTATCAATACTTTTAACCCTATTATGTCCTTTATATTTATTATCTAACTTATGGGAGGCCTCTTCTCTAACTAACACTATATCCCCTATGTTTATTTCCTTACTGTAACTACTTTTATCATAATTGGGTTTTTGTTTTTCTTTAGCCTCTTGGACTAATTTCCTAGCTTTTTGCTGTGCTTTCTGAAGTTTATATTTTATTCCTTTGTCGTAAGCTTCGTGGTTGTACAATGGGCTGATTTTCTTTTCTTTTAGGGATTCGTAATTCGGTGGATTTTTTGCAAATATAAGTTCAAAATGGCAATATTTATGTGTGGTTGATGGCGTTGTATTCTAACAGTACGCGAAATACCTGAGGTAATCATCCCAATCATCTTTGTCACTGGATATGTATGAACGTACATATTCATTGAATGTCCTGTGACTGCGTTCTACAGTATCCAAAGGTTGATGATGATACGGTGTTGAGGTTTTTTGCTCAATTTTTAACAGTTTACACAGTTCTTCGAATAATTTATTTTTGGACTCTGTGCCCATGTCCGTTATGATTGTTTTCATGCGTCCATAAATCAAAATGAAATGCTCGAACACGGCTTTAGCGACTGTTGTTGCGTGTTTGCTTGGGACTGGGATCGCTACCAAGTATTTGGTTAGATAGCATATAATGGTAACCGCATACACATTTCCATTCATTGACTTCGGTAATGGTCCGACTGTATCGATTTGTACAATATCTTCGGAGGTGTCTCCGTTATTGTCATTGGCTCCTTTATATGTTTATTAGTTTTATTTTTCTTACAGTGGCTGCAGTTTTTTACGTATTTTCTTACGTCATTTTTCCTATTTAGCCAGCTATACTTCTGCTTGATTTTATCTGTCATACGATTTATTCCTGGGAGGCCACCACTAATAGGATCGTCATGATATTTGTGAAGAATTTCTTTAATTTTCCCAGGATTTGTCACATATATAACCTCGGGTGTTAGTGCAATTGTTAGATTTTTGAGAACTTTGTTACCTATTTCTATAAATTTGCATACTGCAGTATAACTTCTTTTAAACAATTTGTCCCCTAAGGACAACTATATTTGTACAAGTCCAAAATTGCCGGCTTCTTTTTCAAGCCTGGTAAAGAGTTGTCCTAAGTCAATCTTATCCTCAACAATTAGGTTGCTTGTATCCAGATCGCTACAAATTTTCTTTCCTTTTTTGAAATATAATTTCGGAGGGTCGAAAACGAGCTCGACATGTATTTTTACTTCAAAATTATTTAGCGCTTCGAATATTTTGTGGTTCTCTTTGCGACTTTCTTTAGTTTCAATATTACTGCTGGTATTTTTGCTGCTAATCTTGTTGTTATTTTTAGTATTTTACTTGCTTCCACTGACACATCTTTTAGGTTTGTAATTGTTATGCGAGATAATGCATCCGCAATGTGATTTTCCTTTCCGGCGATATACTCCACTTCAAAATCGTACTCTTCTAAATCGAGTCTTACTCGTGTTAACTTAGATGAGGACTCTTCATTGAGAAAAGGTATGTTAAAGGGCGGTGGTCGGCTTTAACTAGGAATTTTCTGCCATAGACGGTTATGGCCCAATGGATTGCGGATAGTTCTTTTCCTATTGTGGCTTTGTTGATTTCACCTTTTGTGAATGACCTAGAAGCGTAAGCAATTGGTAACTGTTTGCCATCGTGTTCTTGGCTGAGGACTGCCCCACAAGCGTACCCACTAGCGTCTGCTGTTATGCAGAATGCTTTATTGAAATCTGGGTATTGTAAAAGTTTTGGACTAATTAATGCTTCCTTTAAGTAAACGAAAGCTTCTTGACATTCTTCTGTCCAATCGAAGGAAGCATTCTTTTTGCAAAGCCTAGTTAATTTTCTTGAGTGTTCTGCAAAATTCGGTACGAATCTTCTGTAATAATTGCAGAAAGCTACGAATCCCTTAATCTGGATGTAGTTTTAGGTTGTATTTTCTACAAGTGGAGAACACGTCTCTTAAGTTTTTTAGCATATGTTTTTCAGAACAACCTAATACAACCAAATCATCCATGTAGAGAATTGCTTGAGATGGTTTGAGGCCTGCAAATGCTAGTGTCATCATTCTTTGGAATGAATTTGGTGCTACTTTTAATCCATAGGGTAGTCTTTTGAATCTATATTTGCCGTTTTCAGCTGTGAATGAGGTTATATCCCTCGAGTCTGAGTGTAATTCTATTTGATGAAAACCTGACATAAGATCCAGGCATGAAAAATATTTTGCTCTTCCAAGTTGATCTAAAATATCATCAATTCTTGGGAGTGGGAATTTATCTGCTGCTCCCTGGAAGCGATTTTTTAGGTACTAGTAAGATTGGGCTATTATATTCTGATATGGAGGGTTCTATTATGTCATCTTCGATTAGGTTATTTACCTGCTTGCTTATTTCTCCTTTTTGTGTCTGAGGCAATCTATAGTTTCTTATGTAAACAGGAGTATCATCCTTCATGTGTAATTTTTGTTTGTAAAAATTATTAGAGGAAATTGGTTCTGTTTCTAGTGCAAATATGTCTATGAATTCTGTGCATAATATTATTAGGTGAGAATTGACAAATTTTGGGAAGTTTTTGGTTAATCTTTTTAATTTTTCTGTATCATTGCTATTGTTATTGTGTGTGGTTGTTTCAATTAGTCTATAGTCAACTAGATATTCAGTATTAATTTTGTAATTTTTAATAGTTGATTTAAATGAAAGTTTGATCTTTATTTGTAATTGTGTTTGCTATAAAAATGCCTTCAGATAATTTTTGATGTGGTATGGAGATGTTTTTACTATCGGTGCTTACTTTAACTTGCCTAATGACTTCAGACCTAGCAGGGATTATAATTGTATTGACAGACAGACAATTTGTTAGATTCATTGTTATTGTTTGGGGAAAATCATATGGTCTTAGGATTAATTTATCCTCTGTTTTGCCATAATCTAAAATACAATTGTACTTCTTTATAAAATCTAGTCCTATTATTCCGTCGCATGGGATTGGAAAGTCGTCTTCTACGACATGGAATTTATGGTAAATTAGAAGGTCATCACCTTTTAAATCCGCTTTAACTGTGCCTAATGTACTGGTTATACCCTGAACAATGCCCTTTAAATCTATGATTTGCTCTGTGTTTACTTTATGATTATTACTAATTTGATGCTTTTTAATAATGGAGACATCTGCTCCTGTGTCTATTAATAAATTTGAAATTGAATTATTTAATGATGTCCTTGTAGATATATAGCTGTTTAGATGTAGATTTAGTACACATATTTTCCTATCCACTGATCTTGAAGTGGAGTTTCTTGGTTTTCTTGCTGGGTGCAACTGCGCACGTTACGGGTCTGGTTATAAGGTCTATTGCCGTTTTGGCTTTGTGATCCTCTCTGGGAATTATTATTTGATTTAAAGCTATGGTTGTATCTTGGTTGCGGTCTGAATCTCCTACCTCGGTAACTCCCGTAGTTGTTACTTCGGTAACCTCCACGGAAATTACTTCGGTACTGACTTTGTTGTCGTATATTTAAAATTGTGTTTGAGCTGCCCGTTATTTCTGTACAGCTGTTGGTAGATTTGGAGATTGCGTCGTTCATTGATGTGAACGTTCCTGCTTGCATAATCATTTTGACCTTATCATTGGAGCTGTTTTTACATATAGCTTTGACTGCTGCTTGTGTTGAATATTTCGTTGCCAAGTCTGGATTAAGTCCATCCGAGATATAAGCTCCTTCTAATGACCTAATGATTTTTTCTATTTCAGCGCTGTATTGATTTGCAGTTTTGCTGCGTTGTTGGATGTTCTGGAGTTTAGCTGTTAAAACTTCTACTGACTCGCCATTTATTGCAGTCTTTAGCTTTGCTTTTATTTGTGCTATTGTACTTTCGTTACTAATGAAGTATCTTGCCGTGCCTTTTAGTTTGGTTTTTATTATTGTTATTGCTAAGGCTTCGTGCTCATCTTTGATTTGATCAAGTATGTCAAGGGCATCTAGGAAACTGTGTAAATTCTCTGGCTTACCATCAAACTCTGGTAGCACTGATGAAGCAGTTTTAATAAATTCAACTACAGTTTGTGTCATTGTAACTTTTATAATTGGGATGTCTAATGGCTTATTTTCTTCCACTGATGGGTTCTGACTCGAAGAAGGTGATGGAGTCTGGGCAAGTTTTGAGCAAATTAAATTAAAATCAACCTGGAGTTTCTCCTCTACTGTGGTTGGTATTGGTATTTCTATATTGTATCTAGCTAAAGAAGATACCAGTTTATCTCGTACGGCGGAAAAAAATTGGTAAGCTTATTTTTCGTGTTCTTTGGTAAGTATACGGTTTGCTGTATTGATCACCTGTCTTATACTATTTAAGGCTTCTAAAATTATGTTCAAATGCTTTACTATTGTTTCTGTTTTTATAGTAGCGTTTTTATTTATGCATTTATATGACTTATCAGCTTTCGTTTTTTCCCCAGATAATGTGTCATAGATTTCTTGCCTTTGATTCATATAGTATTTTTGTTTAGATGCGTTGTTGTACATTGTTCAATTGTCTCAATTTATTCTTTATCTAATTTTTTATTAGAATTGCAATTGCGACAATTAAGAATGTAGTTTAATATGGTTTTCCACCATGCCATTTTCTAAAAGAAAAAAATATCATTAAAGCTATTATAATATTGTTTAGTCTCTATTAGGAAATACTATTCTAATCATCCTACTTATTTCTTCTGCCTGAGTTGAAGGGTTTTTTATATCTTCTAATGTGGGTTCCCTATTCATGCCTATGGAATCCCAAAGTTTCTTTAACCAATTTAATTCTTGTTCAAAATCTCTATTTTTTGGTTTTAAAAAATTTGCAATTTTATCCCAGTTAAGGGGGTTTTTTGAGAAATCCCTCGGCATTCCAATTTACTCGAAAATAGTTATACATTTTTTTTCTTTCTTAATTCTTTTATTTTATTTTTTTCTTAATTTTAGCCTATCTATTGTATTCGTAGTTAAGTTTAGTAGCCTATAGATTTCAGCTATTTCTTTCTTTTTTCTGACTTGTCTACCTGCTCGTTTCCTTTTTGTGATTTTTATTGGGCTAGGCATTTTAGGAATTTCTTCCTTTTTATTATTATATTTTTTTTCCGTCGCCGATACTCTTCTATGGTAATTGGCCCTAGTTTTATAGTTTTATTGTTTTTAAGAATTTTCTCGGAAAATTTTATAAATTTTTTTACTGTGTCTTCACACTTTTTAAATACCCTATGAAAATCTTCCTCAGTGGTAATCTCCCGCATACCTATGAAATAGCTGTAACCTAATTACTATATCTCTCTTTTTTTTTTTTTTTTTTTTTGTTTTTTTTTATTAAAACTTTTGCTATTGGTTAAGCTGCCGTGAGGCTGCCAAATTTATTCTAATATTTATAATTATATTATTATATACTTAAAAATAGTAGTATTTTATGCTGCCAGTCTCGGATCTCGTATCCAAGGTCGGCATCGTCCTATTTGAAGCTTAATGAGATGGGTCCTGGTTGATATTTCACCCTTTTTATGCTGATATTCCACAATTATGCCGCCAGTCAATAGTAAAGCCAATAGAACATATGCGCACCGTTGCGCACATCTACCAATCCCCAATACTTTTCACCAGGTCCAAAACCACTTGAAGTTGGAACTTATAATCCAGCCGGCCATATATGTATATATATATATATATATATATATATTTCCCCTAGGCTATTAGTATTATTGGTTTATATCCTCAGCGACGATGCATTTGCTTTGAGAATACTATTGAATTCTTCATCACATTCTTCGAACTCTCTCGTCCTTACTTTTATTTTCTTTTGGTGTCCCTTTAATTCTTACCAAGTAGTAAATGTGTTTGAGTGGTGTCTTGTTCAAGTCAGTAATCTGATAACTGTGATGTCTAACGTAAAGAACTGATAAAGTTGTCCTAGAATTTTGTTGTCAAGAAATTTTAGTTACCCATATGATGTCCAAATTCTTTTTAAATTCATAGGGTTGAATTAGAACCCATCGAAGGAATTAGCCATTCATGCATAACATTTTGAATAGTTTTGTTAGTTTTTGAGAGAAAGTTTAGACCTTAAAGTTTATTTTAAGAATTTTCACCATTGATTACTTTCTACTTGACTACTTCTTAAACAAGATAGTTTACTGAATTTTGCGCTTGAATTTTCAAAAAATAAAATAAAATTTAAAAAATTTTAAAAAATGGTTCGACCACTACCTAAAATAGTCATATTAACATATAAACAACGAGCAAAAAGCAAATAAAAAAAGGGAAAGTACAATCTTTGTGGTAAGCGAATAAAACCATACTAAACATATTTAGTCTTCGATTTGATTGAAATTCTGCAAATGACTTCTTTTATGCTAAGGCTGACAGAAAAATACATAAAAGAATTTTTCTAGAAATTATGGGCGGGCAAGAACTGAGATAATCTTCATGATTATAAATATAAGTTCGCTAACAGTGAACCGATTAAAAAAAAATTGTTACCACTATTTATTTGAAGCATAATCTTTGAAAATTCTTACACAATATTTTTTCAAAAGGCTTTGTTTTCTTTATTCAAATAATATGTTTCATATTCGCAAACCATATTCAACGAGAAAAGGAAGACATTGAGATAGATGGAGTCTCAAAAGTTTAAAGAGTTGGGAATATTTGAAATGATCAAGTACGTAAAAATTAAAAAAAAAATTATTTAGAATATTTTCCTTAAAAACTTCTTACACATTTACTTATAGTTTGTAATAGTATTTATACAAGACGAAATATAAAATGTGTAATGTTAAAATAATTTAGCTGTCCGGGTAAGTAAGTAAAATACATTAAAAAATAATTATATTTCACACTTAAAATCAATCGTGAAGTGAACTAGTTTGCACGTAATTTCTAACAATTTCACATATAAAATGATTTAAGTACCTATACTCATTTAAAGATTTTCTTAAAAATATTCATTGTAAAGATTGATTATTTATTATAGTTTAATAAAAAAAATTGTTAATATCAAACTTATTTTTGAATTAAGAAAAAAAGTCTTTTAAAAACATATTTGGATGAAAATCTGATAGCCCAATACAGTGGCTTTCCAGAGATTTTTTTAAATCGATTAATTATTAGCCAATTTATAAGTATACCTTCATGCTTTTCGCTGTTTTTGCCATGCTTGCCATGCAAACTTCTAGGAATTTCTTTAAAGTATTTCAGGTTGATTTTTATCAGTTTTAGCATGAAATAAAACCAGTCGAATTCAGCTAAATCGAATAGCTACGGGCAGAAAAATAATATTTTTGCTACGTTCAACATGAAGTAAAATTTTGAATGGAAAAGAAAATAGGTATTATAATGAAACGTTTATACTTCTCTCCAGGACAATAAATAAACTGCTATTGTTGCCAAAGTCAATTGCTCTGAAATAGTCTGAATGCAGCGTTGGATAGTTTACTTGGGAAACTTTAAATAAATTGAATAGATTATTCAGCAAATGCCGGCTGGTTCCGGGTTACATGATTTATAACAAGTATCCCCGCAGCTGATTAAAGAACTGGTACAAGATAGCAAGGCTTATTAATACTTGGGTGTGACTCAAATGCACACCATACTGTTTGGAAAAGCACGAATATCAACGAAAGAGGTGAGTTGCTTTTTATATGAGCTAAGCTTTTTGTACAACAGAGGTAATACAACTACTGCTTATAACTAGAAATTGTCAGAAAGTATTAGATATTACATTAATATCCGATGAATTGACAATCCGTTATATTGAATGTATAAGTAAACTGAAGGAGAATTCAGTGCAGTGAGCCATGTAGCTGAATATGTGTCAGTCACGGAAGATAGATCTCAGTTATTTAGAAATAATACAAGAAACTAATGTTCGCTGGGCAAAAAGTTGCCAGAGACTGATAGATTATTCTCGGTCCAATTACAGCAATCTTGAGATAACATATCCGTCTTCTGGGAAGTGCAGCAATTGAACTATGTTCCTTAATTATGGAGGAAAGTCGAGGTAGTACACATACTAAAAGTCAGAAAAAGCTCATATGCTAATCTTAAAGACTTTAGACCAATTAGTGTATCTTATTTTTTCTTAAAACATTAGAATGAATTATTAAAATACTGAAAAACATAACATAACGCCAGAACAATTGGTAATCATGGAAATTAAAGGAAGTAAAGGAATGCACCCTATTTGACATAGAAGCGATTTTAATAAAATTTAGCCAAGGTTCATAATGAACGCGCTAACAGAATTGGACATCTCATAATCGCCTGTGAAAACGATCCCCTCTTCTGTGGGGATTCCAGATTTCTACCTATCAATAGTGAATGCCAATATGTTATCATTAGGGGAGAAATCTAGTTACTTCTGATTAACATTGAACACGAAGCGCTCGTGAAAACCTAGTTTAGAAGATAGAATAAAAAAGGCCGTATTTAATAGCTTTTAGCGGGTTAAAATGTTTCTCGCAACACAGCGCCATTTATTATTTATATTGCTTACTTCTGCATACTATATTAACTTCAGTCGTGACGTGCTAACATAGTGCAGCTAATATATCATCTCAAGGTCTATGGTCATATCCAAATGACTTAGATCTTTCGCCGATAAACTTCTTAGAAAAGAACTAAGTCTATATTTAAATTTAAGCAAAAGCAACCTACGTATCAAATTTCAAGCAAATCGAACCTAGTTCTTAGTCCTTAATCCACTACCGAGTAAGGAAACTAAGTATGTACATATTTTAATTGAGAAAAAAGTTGAAGCAAACCGAGTCTTAAACTAGTTTTTAATGATAGATCGGTTTTGTGGACGTCTCTTGGAAGAAAACTATTTTCCAATTAACCTTAGCTAAAAACAAAAAACATAAAAAAAAGTTGTCTTTGATTATGCCTTTCTTCTTTACATCATTCATGAACATATCATATTTATTGTAAATTGCAAAATTCGATTTTGAAATTTGGTATTCTACATTCCTACGTAAATTCAAGTTCATATTGACGCTGAAATATGAACTTGAATTTACGTCTGTAAAATACCAAATTTTATGCTCTTTTGTAGATTTTCGAACCCTAATATCTGAACAAATCGGTTGTATGGGGGCTATATGATATTAAATTTCGATTTAGATAATTTTCACTACCAGTTTGAAGTTTGAAATTGTTGTGGATAATACCAAATTTCAGGCTCCCAAATGCTTTTTAACTGAATTTTGAGTAAAACTTCGAATCTGAAAATATCGGTATATACGAGCTATATGTTATATTCGTGCGATTTCGATGATTTGCAGATACTTTCCTTACGGATTTATGACCCAAATTTCAAATCTTAAAAATCGGTCGTATATATGCAGTAGTGGTTCCATCCGGCCGAATCCGAAATATTTATAGATGCATCTTCCTAATGAGTTTGGTTGATTAGTTTGCGTTAAAACAGACAGAGGAAGAGACAGATAGACGGCTTCCGAGACGATTCCTATAAATTTCGATGGGTCTCTTACACGAATGGTATAGTAATAGAGTAAAGAGTATATACTTGCTTATGCGTAAGCAGTTACTGCCCAGATTTTCATCATATGTCAAACCATGGAAAATATTAGTGAAAAGAGGATCGACACGCACCTTCGTCTATTTAAATTCAGCCTCTGACAGCACGAAAAAATACTAGCTCTTCGCCGATATGTCTTAAACGAGGTTTCAGACAAGTTGAATCATTATTTTGTGATTTATTTAATCTGTTGCTTGAGAAAATAGTAACAGCTGCAGAGATGTATACAGAAGGTTAAGTTAAAGTGTATAGCTGTTGACGTAAACTGATGAACTGATCTCAATGGCCTCAACGACTGCGGTCTCCAGGCTGAATAAGGAAGCGAAAATGCCTTCTGTTATCAAACGTTGGAAACAGTTGCTAGTTTGGACGCAGTAAAAAATTGAGAATGGAAAAGCTCACTCGACGAATACAGACCAATTTCAACAAGACACTTATCATTCCCATCCTTCTAACATATATTGTGTGGAGGCATGGATGATGCAACATCTGATGAGGTACCGTTAAAAGTTTTAGAGAGAAAAGTTGTGCGGAAGATTTATGCTCTCTTGGGAGTTGAAAATGGGGAATACCGCTGGAAAAAGGACCAAGGAGCTGCACGGGATATACAGCAATATTGACATAATTCAGCAAATGAAGAGAGTGGCTATGCTGGCTAGGTCATGTGGTCCGAAGAAATGAGAACACTGCGGCTTTGAAAGTTTTCAAAGCAGTACCTGCCGATGGAAGTAGATGAGGAGGAAGGATCAGATCGAGAGTAACCTGGTTTCACTTGATTTAACTCCGATATAATCGTGTAAGCGTGTCTGCGTCAGTAAATAACAGGAAGAAGATACGTGCTATAGACGTCCGATTTCGCCGGTTCCGACAAAAATACGTATAAATATAGTAGTGCATCTTCCTACAAAGTTTGCTTGAAATATCTTGAGAACTAAGGAATTAGTTTGCGTTCAAACAGACGGACAGGCGAACAGATGAACAGACGGACATGGCTAAATCATCTCAGTTCGCCATTCTTTTACTTCAGATCAAATACCATGTACATGGAAGGTATAGGAAAGGTAGAGGGGAATTTTTTTTATAAGTAATGGCGGGCAAGTGTCAACAATTTAAATACATATATACATATATGTCGTTAGAAGTACTTGTTTAATTATATATATCTACCCAATAGCACCCTTATACCTCCTAAAAATATATGTATTCAGCTTATTGTAGTGCAAGTTGTCACAACGTACCTTTTTTCATGAAGTACCCAATCTCCCACGCGTATAGAGTTTTGTATGTACAAGTACATACATAAATGTTATTGTAAGTGCTTAGATTAACGTAGTTTTTACTTCATCAATAGCGCGTGTATGACAAGCAAATAAAAAACTTAAAATTCTGCTTTCATAACTCCGTGCACTAACGGATGTATAAGTATGTGTATATATCGGCATGTATGCAAACCTCTATAAATATTCATATATTTGGCTACAAATCTATTCATACGTGCATTTATAAGCCTTGGGTTTAATGTATATTGTATTATTTCTTACCTACCACCAGCAGTGATGTGAGCCCTTAGCACCGGATTTTTCCTATATTTTTAAAAGCACTTTCTTACATGCATGTAGGATTTGTGTACGGAACATGGCAGGTGGCAACCTGACAGATGCGCGCAAAAGGGGAAAATCGGGGAAATGATAGGTTGACAACACGGACGGACGGACAAGACAAAAAGAGAAAAAGAAAGAAACTTCAGTCGATGCAAGAACATTGGACAGCGTGGGCGTTCGTATTTTTAAAGTGTCGTTAAACAAAGAAATACAATAATACATTTTCAAATAAATACATAATACATTTTCAAATAAATACAAAGAATGGACGCGTTTTTACCACAAAATGGGGGCTCGTCCGGGATATGAACGGGATCAACTAAGGTCCAAAAAGTGTAGTTACCAGTGGAAAAATTGTAATTTGAAAAGCAAAGAAATTGAAATTGAAAAATCAAAACGAAAAATTAAATACTGCAAGGAGTGAAAAGTGAAACTGGCGAAACTCATAAAAAGTGAATTTTTTAAAACATTTTTTTTTTCAATTCAATGAAAATTAAATAAAAGATATTTGGGCGCAAGGCAGATTGTGCAGAAGTGCGGTAAACGTTTTAAACCTAGCGGCGGTACAGTTCACATACGTGTCCGTTATAAAGTGACGCCACGCCAATGAGCGTACAGTAACTTCCAAAACGTTTTGGGTCTAGCGGCGGTACAGTTCATATTTGTAACCAAAAGTCCGTTACAAAGTGACGTCACGCGAGTGCGCGTACAGTAACTTCAAAGCGTTTGAAGTGTAGCGACAAAACATTTCGCATGCGCAACAAAGACACAGCGCCACTCCAATACGCATACGTAAATTCCCGGAAGATCTAATGCGTGTAGCAAAACAGTCAAAACACGTGATAATCGTTTGTGCGCTACAACAACACAAACAAGAAAACAGTATGGTGAATAAAAGCTAAAGAAGGAAAAACGGAGTGGAGAGGAAGAAAGTGAGAAGCGGTGGAAAGTAAAAGCAATGATAAATCCTCAGAAGTAAGCGGTGCAGCGGCGTTGGATTGTGCATGTGAATGTTGAAAACGCAAAACGACGGTATTAATAAAAGTGAAGTGTTGTATATGTTTGAAGCGACAACGACAAACAATAACAACAGCAAACCGTCATAATTAAACAACAACACCATGAACGGTGTACACGCACAACAACAATACTAAACAACATTGGCAGTAACAATATGAATAGCGAATGACGGCAGCGTTGGAGCAGCGATTCAGATAAGAATATTTAAAACTTTTTTTTTGTATTTACAACTAAATTAACTATTGTGAAATTAAACCGCTAATACTAATTACTACTATCTATTGTATTCTATTGTAAAACATTTTTCATTTATATTTGAAAGTTTGTGAAACAAATATAGTGCACATAGAGTAAAATTTTTATTCTAATTGGACACTAAATCGAATCAGAAATTATAACACCATATAATCTAAATCGGAATTGCCTTATACAAATATTACATTGGATGTAACTTTTTTTAAATACTTGTAATACTTAAATACCTTGTATTTGTTTTTTCTATCTCTTACTCAGTTACTTGAATATTGTATTAGCTTAAGTTTAGTTTAGGAAAAAAATCTGTAAAATGGACGCCCAGACTATACTCAACATGACGGTAACTGTACTGAAAGAGAAATTGAGGGATGCGGGACTGCAAGTGTCGGGAAGGAAAAGGGAATTGAGGGATCGACTCCTTAGATACCATGAGTTACTCGACGACGAAGAGGATAGCGAAAATGAATCAGAGTTATCACAGTATGAAACAGCACCTACACGCAATGAGAGGCCGACAATGGGCGTCTACCTTTCCTTTAAAGATGTGGAAGAGAGCTTGTCAGTATTTAACGGCACGGACGTGTACAATGTTGTAAAGTGGGTCGAACAATTTGAGGAATGTGCGCAGACGGTCGGTTGGTCAGAGATACAGAAGTTTATTTATGCGAAGCAGTTGCTTAGAGGGGCGGCTAAATTGTTTGTTAGAAGTAAATCAGGTCTTTGTAATTGGATATCGCTGAAGGCAGCGTTAATAAAAGAGTTTGGAACTACGTTGTGTTTATCAGAAATACATAGAACGTTAGGAAGCCGGCGTAAAAGACAGGACGAATCGTTTCTTGAATATTTATATTCTTTGATGGAAATTGGGAAGCCGATTGATCTAGACGAGGAAAGCCCAATAGATTATTTTATTCAAGGTATTCCTGATTCAAAATTCAACAAAGCTAGTTTGTATCAAGCGAAAAACATTTACGAGTTGGAGCAGCAGATAAAGATCTATGACAAAATCAGGCCACAAGAAAAGATAGACAGCGGAAACAAAGTCGCGACTAAGGTTACGGACGCATTTTCCAATAAGAATCCGCCATCCGTACCAAATAGGAATTGTTTGAAGTGTGGTGAAGAGTCTCACATAACAAGATACTGTCCAAAAAAGGAACTTAAGTGTTTCAAATGCAACCAAGTTGGTCACAAAGCATACCAATGTAACGGCGAAAATCGAGAAGGGGTAAAGATTGAACGGAACAAAGTAAACACGGTTGACGATCGAGAAGCTATTGGGTTCAAAGAAGACTTTGGTCTTAAATTTAAAACGTTGAAGATAGGTAGCAGCGAGTTACGAGCATTGATCGACACTGGAAGCAAACTCTGTCTGATCAGATGTGACGTATTCAACAAATTAAATGTAACAATATTAGCGGAACCGGTTAAGCGAAGACTATATGGTATTGGGGGTTCGGAAATAGTGACACTAGGTAGCTTCAACGTTGAAGCGCAAATCGATGGCATACATTTACACATAACATTCCACATTGTAGAGAAGAAAGACATTGACTATGCTGTTATTATAGGAAGCACTATTCTGAATCAAGTAAACATAATAGTGAAAGTGGAGGATGTGGTACTCAAACCTAGAACGAAGATGGTAAATGAAATCGTAGGAGAGCAGAGTGGGATGTTTACGTCAGGGACAGATGCGATACAAGTTTTTTCTAGTTTATGTAGAGATTATGAGCCTGATCAAACTCAAGAGTATGACCTGACGCACCTCAATAAAAGCGAGTCAGAGCTGATCACATAATTAATCTGTGAATATACGCCGAGTAGGAATAAACCTTCCCCGGTTGAAATGAAAATTATAGTTAAAGACGAAATACCAACGTACAACGACCGAGACGAGTGTACCAAGCGCGTCAGAATATGCTTCTTCAGTAGTGCTGGTGTCAAAGAAAGATGGAACCAAACGTCTTTGCTGCGACTACCGAAAACTCAGTGAGAAGATCGTACGCGATAACTTCCCGATGGTGTTAATCGACGAAGTTATTGAGAAGTTGCAAGGTTCTAACGTATTCACTACTTTAGATTTGACAAACGGGGTTTTCCACGTCCCAGTTGAGGCAAGTTCGCGAAAATATACCTCATTCGTCACAAACAAGGAGAAGTACGAGTTCTTGTTCGTAGCATTTGGTATATCAAATTCCGCAGCAGTGTTTTGTCGATTCATAAATTGTGTGCTTAGACCTTTGATAAACGACGGGACAGTTGTAGTTTACATGGACGATTTGATTATTCCATCAAGAGATGAGCAGGAAGGAATCAAAAAGTTAAGAAAAGTTTTGCGAGTAGCAGCAGAGGAAGGGTTGCGAATTAAGTGGAAAAAATGTCAATTTTTGAAACGCAAGGTTAATTTCTTAGGTTATATAATTGAAAACAACACGATAAGGCCATAAGAAGAAAAGACAAAGGCAGTAGACAATTTTAAAGAACCGAAAGACAGAAAGGGAGTGCAACGTTTCTTGGGGTTAACGTCCTATTTTCGCAGGTTTATTAGCAACTACGCGCTAATCGCAAAACCCTTGTCCGACTTGTTGAGGAAGACGAAAAGCCATATCTTTTCGTCAGTTAAAGGCGGCCTTAGTCCAGTCCCCCGTTTTAAAGTTGTATAACCCACAAGCCGCGACAGAAATCCACACAGATGCGTGATTCAATTATACAATCGAGCATCGTTCAGGATCAAAGATGAAACACGTCCATGCATTAAGCAGGGTGGCCTGTATGTTGGTGGACGACACGTTGCGTTTTAGATTAAAGCAATCACAAATAAAAGACGAGTGGAAAAGGGCGATTCGAAAGATTCTTGAAACGAGTAGATACGAAGATTTTTACATACAACATGACATATTGTACAAAGACCCGACTAAGGAATTAATAGTAATACCGAAACAGTTAGAGGATGAGATCATCGAAATAGCACACAGACAGGGACATTTTTCGATCAAAAAGACGTGCGACTGCGTCGAGAAATCGTATTATATTCCAGAGCTTCAGTCAAAGGTTTCAGAAGTAGTAAACAGCTGCGTACATTGTCTAGTCATAAACGCGAATAGTGGTAAGAAAGAGGGATTATTATCCCCAATCGATAAAGAAGATTACCCGTTAGGAACGTATCCTATTGATCACGTAGGGCCTATGACAGCAACAGGCAAACAGTATAATTACATACTGGTAGTTGTGGACGCTTTCACAAAATTCGTCTGGCTTTACCCCACTAAGGATACGGGCGCGGAGGCCGTGGTAGACAGGCTCGCGAAACAAGCTTCTTTATTTGGAAATCCAAAACGGATAATATCAGATAGAGGTTCTGCGTTTATGTCACATAGTTTCAAAGAGTATTGTGAAGATAATGGGATACGGCACTTGGTGATAGCGACAGGTGTTCCAAGGGGAAATGGCCAAGTAGAGAGGGTGAACCGTATTGTCGTCTCACTATTGGCCAAATTGTCGCACCCAAGCCCTGCACAATGGTATAAACATGTTGGTAAGGTTCAGCAATTGATAAATAACTCACCTAGCCGTAGTACAGCGTTGGCTCAATTCAAAATTTTGAATGGGCGAGACATGCGTGTTAAAGAGGATTTGGAATTGAAACAAATGTTGCAATCAGAGGAGGTTGACGACATAAATCGGGAAAGGGAGAAATTGCGCCAAGTGGCTAAAGATAACATTGACAAGATTCAGGAAGAAAACCGTAGGAATTTCAATAAGAATAGAAAACAGGAAAGGGAATACAAGGTAAATGATCTAGTAGCAATAAAAAGCACCAAATTTGGAACAAATATGAAGCTTCGGCCAAAATTTTTAGGTCCATACAGGGTGGTGAATCATCTAAATCATGGGCGTTATGAGGTGGAAAAGGTAGGCGACATTGAAAGCCCTCGCGTAACTTCTACTGTGGTAGATTACATGAAAAAATGGTAATGCTATTCGAGGCGAATGCATTGTCAGGTATGGCCGGGTTGTATTATTTGTGTACGGAACATGGCAGGTGGTAACCTGACGGATGCGGGCAAAAGGGGAAAATCGGGGAAATGATAGGTTGACAACACGGACGGATGGACAAGACAAAAAGAGAAAAAGAAAGAAACTTCAGTCGATGCAAGAACATTGGACAGCGTGGGCGTTCGTATTTTTAAAGTGTCGTCAAACAAATAAATACAATAATACATTTTCAAATAAATACATAATACATTTTCAAATAAATGTATGTCCATACATGTAAAGGGTTATCCATATAGTGGTTTCGAAGGTATAGGGCTACATTTTGAAATCTGTGAAATTTAACAGTCAAACAAACATGCTTCTTTTTAGTTAAAAAAAATCGGGCATTTTGAAAAATGGAAAAATTTGGAATGATCATGATGAATTAAGTCAATTTTTAAAATAAAAGGGCATTTTCTTTGTTAGCCTGGGTCTTTTCAACCCATTTTTTATAAATATATTCTCAATATTTTAATTTGTCAAACAGGCAAGCACCAGCAACTAGCTGCGGAAATTGATTAATAAAAAGCAGTATATTGAATATATATGTATATGCTAATACTCTTTTATGAAATTCTTTTTAAACAAATAATATGTAAGCGGGTAAGAGGGGAAGCAGAGTTTATTCGAGCATTAGCTCAGGTCAAAAATTGGGCGTAACCCACTGTACTTTACCCGATGCGTGCAAGGCATCAGAGCGCAGCCGTCAATCGTAACGGATCACGGACCTTAAATCTCTTTCTATGAAACTCTTAAAGCTTATATAATGTTATGCGAGCATATATTTCGGCTTATACAAATATTTGTTGGCATTAATAAACTGGCTTATTTCAGACTTCGTCATATGCGAGTAAAGCTTATTTAATTTCAAGTATTCTTGTGTATCACAATATTTGTACATTAGGAAACTATAAGTAAAATTTCAGAGGATTTTTTCGGAATTCTCTTGTTGCTAATTTTTTCATCATTACATTTCGATGCACACATTAATTTATAAACATGTAAGTATAGTCAGACATGTGTTAACTCAAAGAAATCTCAAACTGAAATGAATACGGGTAGCATGAAATAAATGTTGGCAACACAGGTGAAGCTTCTTGGCTTAAGACGAATACGTGCAAAGATTTTCGAACAAAACTTATTAAACTGAAGAGATAATATACCAAGCTATAGTTTGTATGTTCGTAAGTCTTTATCTATGCACGTATTGCTGCAAAGGACACTGAAAAGTGAAAGTAAATTAAAGGAAGAAAATTGAGAAATAGCAAATAAATAATGAATTTGTAAAGAGCTGGCAATATGCTTGGTAACTAGACAAACAAGGGTTTTGTGCTTTTTGTCAGAACAAAAGCTGTGACCAAACAAGGTGGAAATGGTTCGGAAAGGGATATGCTTGTTTTCTATGTAATACAAGCATCTTTTTTACTTGTTTGCGTAAGATTTTAGCAGTTTTATTGTTAAGAATGTTTACTTCTTTGTTTGTTTGCACTTTTGCTTTTGTGCTTCGGTGTCTTTTTCCTTTGTTCCGTAGTTTCTGGACCATGGCCAACGCCAACATATTGTATATTTCGTTAAATTTCAAGGCTATTTGGAAAGTTTCAAAACATTTAGCATATTACCAGTATAACTGTTTGTATTTCTATAAATTTAAAATTGCGACACGAATAATAATTTAATGGAAAATTCTTTGCTTGTATACTAACAACCTATTAATACGCATTTCCCATTTAAAATTTTTATCCTGAAAAAAATTTATTTTGTCGCTTGAAAGAAATTTTAGAATGTTGAAGTTATAATACATACATAATATGGTGAGGGAACTTGTTTACCACTGTCACCGATTGGAGGTTCGGCATTGCCATCTCCATATTTTCCTTTTTACTACAGCTAAGCTGGTTGGAGGAGTATTTCTACATAAATTAAATATGCTCTGAACGTACATTACCCTTTCACCCTCTAGTTCAAGTTCAGTTCTGTAAATAATTTATAAGTTATCTTATAGAATCTACCTATTGCCCCTCATCTCCATTTCCTCGTTATCACGCATTTAAGTTTTTGTCTTTGTCTGTTTGACTACATACAGTTTTGGGACATCTAACTCTCCTTGTGCTTATTGAAGCATTTCATAACTCGAAAAGGCGAGTGCATATCTTGGCTGCAAGAATATAATGGTTCGAGTCGACCTCAGAGAGTGGGCACATCTAAAATACTAGAGATGTTTTTCATCTATCTCAACATAATTGATTTTGTTTCTTGTGTCGTTAGATTCGTTGACAGTAAAGTAGATTGAAGGATATTTTATGATTGAATCTGATATTATATAGGGTGTTTTTTATAGAGAAATTTAAGTTGGCATTACTTTCAAGATGGCGACCGATTTAACAGCTGTGAAGTGATTTATTCTCCCGAATTTCATAAGCGAATTTTGTTTAGCGATGAAGCGCACTTCTGGTTGAATGGCTACTTCAACAAACAAAACTGCCGCATTTGGAGTGAAGGTAATCCTCAAGTGTATTTTGAAACACCGTTACATCCAGAAAAACTGACTGTTTGGTGCGCTTTATGGGCTGGTGGAATCATTGGTCCGTACTTTTTCAAAAACGATGGTGGCCAGAACGTTACAGTCAATGGTGATCGGTATAGAGCCATGATTACTAACTTTTGCATTCCCGAATTGAATAACCATGATGTCCAGGAGATGTGGCTTTAACAAGACGGCGCAACATGTCACATAGCTCGTGCCACAATAGATTTATTGAAAGGCACGTTTGGTGACCGCCTAATTTCACGTTTCGGACCTGTGAATTGGCCTCCAAGATCTTGTGATTTAACATCGCTAGACTACTTTCTGTGGGGCTATGTAAAGTCATTGGTCTATGCGGATAAGCCACAAACGCTTGACAATTTGGAAGGCAACATTCGCCGTGTTATTGCCGATATACGGCCACAAATGTTGGAAAAAGTCATCGAAAATTGGACGTCCAGATTGGACTACATCCGCGCCAGCTGTGGCGGTCATATGCCAGAAATCATATTTAAAATGTAATGCCACAATATTATCTTTCGGATAAATAAAATTCATGAAAATCGAATAATACATCGTTGGTTTATTGCAACTTAAAGTTCTATACCTCTATAAAAACACCCTTTAGATAATAATTAATTAATTTTAAGCAAACGCCAATTATATTTGGATTTAAAAACTATTTAACAGTGAATAAGTTTCCTAGTTTAAGATCGAAATATTGACACAGCAGCAAGGGGTGGTTCATATAATTCTCAGAAGTGGTCCGAAAGTTATTGGAATCAGGAATTATTATACCGAAATTTGACCGCTAATCTTCAGTAAATTCTTCAGCTTCTTCTTCTTCTTTGGCGTAGGCACCGCTTACGCGATTATAGCCTCATCAACAATAGCACACGTTTTTTCTTTTTGCTGTTTGGCGCCAGTTAGATATACCAAGTGATACCAGGTCGCTCTCCACCTGATCTTTCCAACGGAGTGGAAGCTTCCTCTTCCTCTGCTTCCGCCAGCGGGTACTCCATCGAATACTTTCAAAGCTGGGGCGCTTTCCTCTATTCGGACGACATGACCTAGCCAGCGTAGCCGCTGTCTCTTTATTCGCTGTACTATGTTAATGTCGTCGTATAGTTCCATCGTCTGCGGTATTTGCCGCTGTCAACGCGCAAGGGACCATAAATCTTCCGCAAGCCTTTTTTATCGAAAACTCCTAAAGCCGGCTCATCGGATGTAGACATCGTCCAGGCTTCTGCACCATATGTCAGGACGGGAATGATGAGCGACTTGTAGAGTTTGGTTTTGGTTCGTCGAGAGAGGAGTTTACTTTTCAATTGCCTACTCAGCCCAAAGTCCTTCAGTAAATTAGTTATGTTTACTGTTAATTTCGTTAATTAAATGTATGAAGAAAATAAGTACCAGTACTGCTCCATAAATATGTATTGTTAGGAAGCAATTAAAAAAGTTTTTACTTTGGATGGAAGAATTTAAAATTTGTTAAACTAAAAACCCTGTATAATTTTAATTTATATTTTTCCTGTAGTTTTATATACATATACACACAGCACTGAGTTGTCGTTTATCTACTTACTTTTTAGAATGCCCATCAATGGATGGAACATCTTGATATTATTGAAAACTTAGAAATACTAGACGAATGTAATGAGTCTTGAATTAAAAAACTAACTTTTCTTTTCTTATAACAATTGCTTCAATGACAGAGAAATTTCATGCAAGAACACATCAATGAAGAATAAGGGAAAAGCGTATAAGAATGAAGGCTCAATTACAGTACAGCTTATTATTGTTATTCGTCATTTATTAGCAGCCAATGAGCCGTCCAACAGCGTCGATGAAAAACCACTAAACCCTTGACCGAAGTGCACCCACACTGACTCTAGTATTATTAACAATAAATATACAAGCAATCACAAGCATACATACTCACTGGAATGCACCCAACGACAAGAATAATAAATGTTTGCGGTTCTTTTGTTAGGGAAGTTTAGCGGCTTTTTATTTGTGGTTCAAAACGATTTTGTAAAGATAAAATGCCAAACCAAAATCCTTATTGAAAAATTATGCACACTCCAGATGGTAGGAATATATGCGTTGCTGTTTTCGCTCTTTCTCACTGTCTAGTTCTTTCTCTGTCATTTCAATTTCTTTTCTTTTACTAATCCTAAGCTAAACGCGCCTCCATAGCGTTTTACAAAAGTGCTTTAATAGAGGACCTAAATAAATAGAAACGTACTAACAAAAAAGCATGCGAATGTTTTATGAGAAAAAGGTAGAAAGAGTTATTTGGAAGTGTAAAGAAATGCAGAAAAAATGTTGACTACGCAGTATGCCTGCTGCAGCTAAGTTGAAAGAAAATACGTAAAAATGTTCTTAAATATGACATATATATTTTCATGCAAACCACACACACGCACAAACACATACGTATATCCAATGTGTTAGTCTCGAAGAATGAATGACAGATGAAGTTATCAATATTTGTTGGCCAAACAATGAATAATAAAGCATGGAGTAACACCCATGCAAATAAACATGTATATGTATATGAAGCTCTTTTCCCGAACCACACAGATTACCTTTTAGATATTTTATCCCCCAGCGGGGTATAGTTTTTATTATTTTGGCCTCTTTAGTCAGTATTGTGTTTTTGATTAACTTTGCATTTAAATTGGGTAGATTGTATGAAAATAAAAAGCAGTTGCTTAAAGAAAAAGTTGTTATATTTTACACAAATAAAATGGTTGGCTTATGGCGTGTACGAATTTAAAAATTAATCTTAATAATTAATATTTAAAAATTAAAATTCTTAAAACATTTTTCCATTTAAAACGGGTTCCGAAAGTGGACAAAATCAGGCTACGTAGTTTCTGGACAGTTCAATATAATCGATTTCAACACCACTACACTGGTACATACCTGTGCTACCTGTGGAACAATGTTATAAGTTTCATGTAAATGAGATTGCCAATCGATTGCACAAATGGAAAAAAAATTCAGTAAATTTACAAATAATACAAAAATAAAAAAGCTCACAAAAACATAAAAGGATTACAAGCCCACGTGTACAATGATATAAAATTATATGAATGTAATTTAAAAGAATCCTTTTTTTGGTGTTGCAGAAAACGCAGAGTAGAGCAGAGAAATGATTGTATAAAGTGAATGAATTCTTACAGAACTGGAAGCTTTTTATGAAAAATTATTTACTCTTTGTATTTAATTTGAGTAAAATGACTTAAATAATGAAATACCAAAGCAGCTTAGCCCTGAATACCTGTCATGCAGTTTAATTTATTTCAATAAGAGAATTAATTTTGTCTTTATTTCATAGTTTGCATGAAAACATTGCTTACGTGGATAAGTTCTAATTTAAAAGGTTTACTAAAAGCAATGCAGCTATTATGCTTTGTGAATTCCTTAATTTCACAAAGCAAATATTTAATACTAACTGTTTGGCTTTATCTTTTGCATAGGTTTTTAGCTACTCTACGCTTCTTGTAAAAAAAATTGAACCAAGCTTTAGATACTATACGTGCATATGTATATATGTATAATAATAGAAATAATTTTACTTATTTAAGTGGCAGAGATATATTATAAATAGTATTTTATAAACTAAGAAATTGCATTGAATGCATTTATTAATATAAGGTGATCTTTAAGTGTGATCAAAAAGAAGTGAATTGAGTGATATTCCACCTCACTCTACTCTCTTTACTTACCTTAAAATACTCATACTAAAATATTCACTGTACTGCTCTCATATTCTGCTCTAGCAGATCCCAACTGCTTCGCATCTATGAAATCAGATATGGTGATTGGAAGCGAAGTATTGCTTCGAATACTCATCCTGTGCCATCAAGATTTCCGACACTGTAAAAGGTTTTGTGGATTACTCCCACACTCCTCCCCTCAACACACTCATCAAACAGAAAATCCAAATTTGTCCCAGACGGATGGAATTCGTGCGAAAAAACAAACACCAAGTTCACGCAATCCACGAACGCAATAACGAACGCATATGCTCAAAAGCTGCAGCAACTCTCTACACTTAAGTGCACTAAACAAACCCACCAACAACGATGACATTTCAGATCCTCAATTTTCCATGCGGCAGCATATCAACGTGGAGATCCTCAATACGACTGAAAATAAAATACGTCAAGCACCCAACCAAAGGCCCGCCGGGTTTAAATTCATTTAAAATATTTTTTTCAAACTTCTTTTTATTATTTTTTAAATTATTATTTTTTTTATTTTTTATTTTTTTCAGTTTTTTCACTTTGTCTCTCTCTTTCAACGCCAAATGCAACGTAATGTACGCGTATTTTGGAGTTTTACATTTATATTTTAATTCTGCATGTATTTTGTTTGGGTAGCGATCAATGTTCACTAAAAAAGTCATATTTCTGGAACGCCTTCTCCTAATACCCTTTATAACTCCTAAAAATTTGGTGCAATTTGATCTGGTGGTTCTCAAGTTATAGGCGTTCATCAAAATTTGCTTTGTTTTATATATATATAGATTACATTTAATTTCTTAGCAGAAGAGAAAGAAAAAAACATAAGAAGACATAATATTGGAGGATGTTATGACTGTGTTGGCTATGGAGATACGTTGCACCATTCATTCAAAGTAGTGTATGTAAAGGAATATGAGCTTTTTAACCAATACCGATTATGCCAACAATTTACTCTTCAAACGCAATTCATAATTGTATTGTATTGCCTAGGCTCTAGCGGCGAATGAACTGCTCTCGCGAAAATTGCTGGCTTGTTTGGAACTAGTGATGGTGGTATCATTTAGGTCAGAGGCCTTCATTGTTTTCGCATAATTATTTAGAATTTAACTGAAAGAATCTTTAAATCGCTATTAAAACACACAGATGAGCATCTATTTTTGCCAAATGCCGATGAACGTAAGATGCTCGTGTCAGAAACCTGGAATAATATGTTACCTGGATACGTTGATGGCACCGAAATTCCTTTTCCCGAAAAACCTTCACAACATCCAGAACCGTACTTTTCTTGGAAGCACATCTACTCTGTAAAGGCCCAATTCGTGTATAACTACAGATTGCAAATAAGGAGTTAGGCTCTCCAGGGAGTGTGTTTGATGCCCGTACATTTAATAACTATGAGTTATCGAATTAAGTTTATAGATAACTTGGATTCTAATAACACTATTTACGGAAAAGGGCATTATAAAAAAAAATATTTTTTAGAATTAGAATGATCGGCAGCTTAAAAAGTTAAAGACTTCAAAAAGAACTACAAAACGTGAAAAAATTAATTATCTGTTACATAAACTTATACTTCAACAAGATGATCCGTTCAACTACTAATTTGAGGAAAAAAGCGCGATATCGACGAGTCATTGCCAAGTGTCATAACTAATTATGGGGAGGATTTGCGATGAGACTGTTTAAGTTTTTATTTATTTATTTTTCGAATTAAATTCATTTTCAATATACAGATGTATTATGTATATAGATATAGATGTAGATATGTATATGTATTTCTTTATCAAAATTTAGTGTTTGCGTGGTTGGTTTTTAGTTCGTAAAAAGTAAAACAAATTCATAATAAAAAATTTAAGATTTTTACCCCAAATTACCCAGGACAACCGTCAGCAATTCTATAGTTTTTTGTTCCGTGGAGCGAAAGGTAACATTGATTCCTGTACATTTTTCTTTAGATAAATACATGCATATTTAAAAAATCAGATTGTTATGTTTTAACAAAGTTATATGTACTAACTAAAACGGAATGTCGAAAAAGAAAAATCACGATTTTGGTTACTAGCTGAGAGTGATTTATAACAAATCGCCATGGATGCCATTTAAAATAGTCTCGCATAGTTTTCATTTTATCGCAAAGCAAATTTCGTATAAAAAATGAAGAACAGATTTCCGACATTGCCATTTTGCGAAGTTTGCAATAAATGCTATCTCTTCCATTATGACATTAAATGAGTCCCGTTTTCCATACTACCTTTTCCTGCATGAAATGATTTGATATATAAATTTAAAGAAATTATTAACGAAATAATTTTCATTACAATAAGTGTTCTTAAGTAATATGTTCTCTACCATCACCTTAAAATAATTTTTCATGCTGGCAAATAGAGAATTACCAGGCCTACTTATTTTTTAATATTCATTTGTTTAGCTTCTTTTTACATATTTTATATTAAGTTACGTGGCATGCATATTTTCTTGGAATAGAATTCATTAATTTTTTATTACAAAAAAAAAAAAAATTATGCATTACGTATTTTCCAACTAGGAATAAACAAGACTTTTTATATAGTTTATTATACATATATATAATTCCAAAGCTATCTGTGAATTTTCCCACTCTTTCGCACACTTAATTACTATCTTCAACTTGCCCAGTTTGGTAATTTTATAAAAGTATTTAACTGAAACTCAACCTCTTATACACATGCATTTACACCTATGTACGTGGTAAGGTAATGAAATGAAAAAGATGTGTTGAAATAACATCTTACCGGGAAACTATACATGGGAAATACTAAGTCAGATAACGCATAAACTCACAAACTTACAAATGCATAAACA
This sequence comes from Neoceratitis asiatica, assembly GCA_030068015.2. Taxonomy (NCBI): domain Eukaryota; kingdom Metazoa; phylum Arthropoda; class Insecta; order Diptera; family Tephritidae; genus Neoceratitis; species Neoceratitis asiatica. The sequence continues at coordinate 78,555,458 of CM061524.1, forward strand.
TTACATATATTATAAAATATAAAAATTTATATATGTAAACATTTTATTTTATCTGCAGGCGATACTTTATCATGAGTGTACTTGTAGTTTTCCCCCGTCCGTTGACCAATACGTCGATTTCATCTAAATTAAATAAAAATAAATAAATTAAATAATTAAACGCCATGCTACTGACATTGAGTGTAATTAAGGTGGACACAGTGTGCAAATGAAAATAATATCTAATACCATGCCATACTCCTAGGGAAGGGAAGGTTATTTCGCAAGGGTTGCCGCCCTTGAGGACTGAATTTTAAACAATTTTATATTGCCGAATTGTGGGAGGTTGATAGAGACATACTTTATTAGTTCTATATGTTGTTAGATACAAGATACATACGGAGGATTTAAAATTTAACAAATAAGTGATCGCTGCTTATGGTATACGAGAGCATCTCAGCAATAAAATAAACATTTATTTTACAATTTTCTCATTCTTTCGGAGGAGGTTATTAAGCTGGTGAGCTCCTTTTCCCTGATATCGAAGATTTCCATAAATTTTCTGGCTGAGTAATCCGTATTTCCGTTTACCTCATTTAGATGAATTTTTTGATAAAATGTTAATTAGAAATATTACCGAAAACGCTTTTCGAAACAACAATTACTCAGCACATGAGTGGTTTGAAGACTTATCGCTCATACCATTTTTAAAACCATTGCTTGGTTAATTTAAAGATAAATGATTGGGCATTCAATTACACAATTAAAGTAATTATTTATTCATTGAAATTTTAAATAAATATTTACAATTTACACTATTCAGCTTTTAATTATAAAATATTCAAATGTCAAAGAGATAATCCAAGATTTAGCTGCAAAGTTTGTCAATTCCATTAGTTTTAAATATTGCATTACCTACTCTTATAAGGAAATAAACACACTTATAGAAGGACAAATAAATCGCATAACAACTGAGATTTGAGAAATGTGAAATGCATTTCAGTAAAACAAAATTTAATTAAAGTCATTGGGTTTATCAGCAAAATATTCAATTGAGGCAATACAACTTAATAAAATAACGAACAATAACAGAATTAACAAATTGCGCACAGCACACTCACAGAAGAGCCTCCGTAGAAATGACACTTATTTTGATTTGTTTCGTTTCGTGCAGCCAATCGAGTGAAAATGTGCGGGGGCGGTCAGGGGTTGAAAGTCAATATAAGTAAATCCAATAAAATGTTTTTGTAAACAGATGCAGTAGTTGTTTGTATGTTTGTGAGTGCGCATGTCTATGATTTAAATCATTTTGCCTGCAGTTGATATAATTTCTTGCTGGTGTTTTATGGATTGTATTGCATTGCAAAAGAAGAATGATATAAGTAAGTATGTATCTATAATGCTATAGAAATTAAAAGTTAGCAGAGAGCAGAGGAAAGTGAAATACAAAAGTGTTGCATGAAAAATGCTTAGAAAATGGAAAAAGAATGAAATCGAGAAAACATTAAATTTAATGATGTGTCAATGTGGTATGCGCTAAATACCATTATAATCTCTAACAATTTATTCGCTGTGTAAATATGGACATAAAAGTAAACCTTAGAGTAACTTAATAAACTATATATACATATATCAGAACGGATCTGAAATCACTGAGGGCTATTAAAATTAGGTTTAGTTTTTTTTTTTTTTAGTATATTCTTGAATTTATGTGATTCAAAAAATTAATTTAGTAGAAATTTTTTTTAATTATGTTCAAAATATTTAACTACACCATACAAACGTTTTTAGAATAATCTTTATTTTCAACACCATATTTTCAAGTTTCTAAATTATCAATTTAAATTATTTAAAGGATAGGAGCTACCCCTATTAAAATTGCACCACAAAAATTCTGCGAAGTTTAAATCGCTGTCACAATTTCAAAGTCTATCCTAAATTACGTTTATATTGAATAATCCGATTATTTTTTCCTTTAAACATATTTACTGACAGTTTGTTTTCTTGTCTTTGTTTTTAGCAATTTTTTTGTTCTGTGTAGAAATTTTCCATAAGTAATGGTGCAATGGTACTGTCGGACATAACTTTTGGCGATTGTTGCTGAAAGCTCTTACCCAGACTAGAATTTCTACATCATTACTTCTGTCAGTTTAGCTGCAGTTCAGATTTTTTGACTTTGTACAGTCAATTTTCAGCAACTTTTCGTTATTTTCACACGTAAGGAATATTTTTTGGTATTTAGCAAAGTTGTAAATATTGAATGAGAGAAAAAATTTCAAAGCCAACTTCTCTGGAGTGGCATCTAGTGCCTCAAAATCACAAATCACAAAAATGCTCCTTTTTTAATAATTTAGAGTGTACAACAAATTGAAAGAAGAAAACTGTTGAAAGTTTTAAATATGGAAATTAACAAGTGCCAAAATATAGACAAATTTTGTTCCGTTTTTGGTCATATATTGCCAATAATGGACATACGAGAAAGAAAAAACCGATTTAGAGAGGTTTTCGAAGCAGCATATCATCATTATTTCGATGAACCTGATTTTAGTTATGCAGATTTTACGCCGAAGACTGTGCAAAACTTGTTTAATATTTTTTTGGGGTTGGAGACATAAAAATGTAGTAAAATTTCCTATTTCGAAGCTACTAATTTTAATAAAAGACCAAACCGGACATAATGAAGACAGTTTGGATTGGACAGAAAATTGTCGAGAACAAAGCTTTTATTTCCACAAATCCAGTATCACACTCTCCAAGCACTGAGTCAAAATAAAGATTCGCAGACTGTACAATTTTTTCACTCCGACTGCACAATTGGTTTCCTCAACAAGCCAAATCCACCTAAAGATCAAAGATTCACCAGCCTTATAAGGAGATGCACCAAGCAGGCTATTATATTTTTTGATTTAATTTAAAATTTGATTACTTATTGTGGAGCTTCGAATGTCGAAGCAGAATCAATAAATAAATTTATACATAGGAATATATAATTGTAGCCGCTTAAATGATTTTCGACTGAGCTCCAAATTGTGTAATACTTTCCCAACAAATTGAGGTACCCACAGTATATTCTTAGCCGCCCCCGCACGGCTTATGGACTTTTATGAAGAGCTTTAATTCTCATGTCCGATCTACAATCTTTACGTCCTTTGCCGAGGGGATGCTGCAATAAGAAAAATTAATTTAATTATACCTTTTATATACATGAAATCGTATATTAACATTGCTGTAAAGTATGTGAGTAGCAGAAGGAGAAGATATAGACGCACCGAATGTTTTACAGACCGTATCTGAATAACGGGCTGAATTTATTTAGCCATATCCATCTGTCCGCCTGTATGTTTGAACGCAAACTAGTAATTAATTTTTTTGGATATTTCAACCAAACTTGGTAGGATGATGCACATATACATTGACCGATGAATTGACGGAAAATTACCGAAATTGGAATACTATATCATATAAGCCCCATACAACCGATTTGTTTAGATATGAGGTTTTGGGTAAAAAATCCGTTAAAAAAACATTTAGGAGCGTGAAATTTGGTATTTTATAGAAAAAAATCATGAAAGACTTCGCCATGGGTAAATACAGCCGTTCTTTCTTGTTTTATTTAAATAAATTTTTTATAATTTTCAATGTTGGTAAGTCGAAATCTGGCCTTCCAACTGGTACTGCACAACGCTAACCAATCGGCCATTGCGGCCACCAAATAATGCCTTTTAAGTATATATGTAAAGTACCGGAGTTGAGGACTAATGCGATTTTTGTTTGATGTTTTCAATCATCTTCAAATTTTGTATCTCTCAATTTATTTATTTTTTTAATTTTACTCACAAATATGAATATTTCTATTGGAATAAAATAATTGAATGATACAAAATGATACAATAATTTAAAAGTATCTTTAAATAAAACTAGCGGATCCCAGCGTGCTTTGCTATACCTATATAAAAACTAAGAAAATCTAATGTAAACTTGTATGAAGAAATGTCAAAATTTTTGTTTTAATCGAAAAAATGTTAATTCTAAAACATAATTTTTTTTAAGCTCGTTTAAATTTTATTTTAATTTTCCCTCTTTTTTAACTCTTTCTCTCTCTCTTGCACACACAACGTAATGTACGCGTATTTTGGAATTTTACATGTATTTGTAGTTGTTGCATGTATTTTGTATGGGTAGCGGCCAATGTTCACTAAAATTGTAAAATCTCTGGAACGGCTCGGCCAATCCCATGAAAACTTGCCATTAACCTTCTCCTAATATCTCTTTATAACTCCTAAAAATTTAGTGCAATGTGATTAGGTGGTTCTCAAGTTATAGGCGTTCATCAAAATTTGCATTGATTTTCATATACATACAAGTACGTATATCTATCTATCTATATCTATTTATAATATAACAAAATTTGCCGAGAATTTTAACGCTTTTTAAATTTTATTTATGTAGCATTAAAAAAGTATTTTAATTTCTAGTAATAGATTAAGATTTGTATTATATTTGAACTCATTGAACTATACGTAATAAGTTGTAAGAAATGAAGGCGTTTATTCAAATTTTATGTACCTTTCAAGAAGTTGTATAAAAGTACCAGGTCGAGACGAGTCTGATCCACCAATATTTAAGTCGATTTTGTGAAAATGAAGAGCTGAGTGGATTTCTTCATATCTGACTCATTATTTGAAGGCAAAACAAAATTTAAATTTTAAAGATATTTTAGCAGACATGATATTGTTTTCATAATTTGTTTATTTTAGAGAGCTAAATACATCGAAATGTAATAAATAAATTATAAAAAAAAGCACTGAAAATATTTTCAACTTTTTTAAATTTATTAATAATGATCTTTTTTTAAATTTTTTTTCCATCGATCGCCTGTAAGCCGACGATAAGGCAATATTGCGCATAATTCTATAATCTATGTATATATATGTATATACCCAATACCGTCACGCAATACTATAATTTCTGCTTGAAAATATCCCAGCTGCATTTTTTATAAGTTGAAAATCGAAGAATTCTGTGCAACACGTTTATTGTCAAAAATTTGGACTGAAACTACCTTGCCAAATTGTTGTATACTTATACAATCTCATCTATACTGATAAATGTTTTTTTTTGTAGCGCAACCATTCTAAAATTTAATTTTACACCGTGACCGTTTTGAGCTACAATATGTACTCGTACTTATACATAGAATATATATTTAAGAACATTTTTTGTCATGCTTTTTGAAATCGTTTACATAGTTACATTAACTGGTTTTTTTTTTTGGCTGAAACTGACCAAATTTTTTGGAAAAGTGATTATTAAAATAATAGTTTGAGTGGCAGAGTTTACAGCTATATGTTTCGAAAATTACAACGTTTCCTCATCGAATTTCTTTCCAGACATCCTGGAGGCAGGCTTTGGCGTAATTTCTATAGCTTGTTCAGGTATTAATTAATTATATTATTTGTTGCTGTTAGAAAGTTAGTTCAATATTACCGATTCTTCTGTATAGATGCGAAATCATAAGTTTTCATTTGCTTATTTATTGATATATAAATCATTTTTATACAGTTTTTAACATTATAGAAAGCTGTTCTTGGCTTTCTACACAATTTCAAATAAAATAATGATTTGTCCAAATTTTTTGTTAGCACAGTTTCTTTTTTTCAAAAAAAAAAAAAAAAAAAAAAAAAATCGTCAGATATCAGCAATGACACCAATTGCTTTGGTTGCCTTACTATATGTCATAAAACTGAAAATTACGTTTAGTATAATAGTCCATTAGTAGGCATTGGTGGCTAGTTAAATGTTGTGTTTTAGACTGGCTTGTCTCTTTTCTTTGGACTCGTAGACCAACTTTTTATATTTACAAGGCTTTCGAATGGTTACGCAGTTTTCTTATGTAGTTTTGTACAAAAATTACCTCTTCTTTGATGATGCGTATGTCTAGATCCTTATGGATGGTTTCATTATGCCTGTAGCATTGGGGGCCCGATATAATTCTTAGAATTTTAATCTTAAATCTTTGTAATATATAAATTTTTGTCGCGCAAAGCTTTACTCCGTAACTGGATTCCTTTCGTCCATTGTCATATATTGTCAATGAAAAGTCAAAATAAATCGGCAGATTTAAGCTTCAGCTGCAGTTATTTAGCAGAAATGTTTTACACCCAAGTCAATAGTCTATCTGATAGAGATTATATAAATATAATTTCGTTCGTTTCCGGAACAGACCCATTGTTTTTTTTTTCGTTGCGCCCTTTTGTTATACATATCTATTTTAATTTGTTTTAATACTTGTACTCGTATTATCAAAATTTGTATCTGTATGACCCTAATGTAATTACACTAAATAAATTAATAATTGAATAAATATTTCAAAATATTTGTTCATTCAACTTTAACTTTTAATCTAATAAATTTTTGATCTTATTCTCTAAATTCTTAACATTTCAAAAAGGACATTTTAATTCTGTTTATTTTAAATTTTAATTTTAATTAGCAAATTTTTGGCAGCCAAAACTGTAGAAAAAGTTTTGGGAAATCTATTTAATATCACGTTAGCCAACGACAAGGATAGCAGTACAACAAATGAGACGTGCAGGAAATCTGGCTAGATTACTATTTGCACCACCGCGAGCGGTATATTGGAAAAACAGCGGCAGTGTGGAAATATTTATATACAAGTGTATCAAAAACTTCATTTTTGACGCTGACTGTAAAAAACTTTTGTGGCGCAAAAAAAGTGCAATGCCATTTCTCTTTTATGCTTTGATTTTAACCAAAAATCGCTTTGTTATTTTTGTTATAACAATAAGATAAATTATGTGTTTTTTTGGTTTGGTAAAGAACATACACACAATTTCTGGCTTTTATACTTGCGTATGTATTTTGGGTACATACATATGTATATATGTTTTGTGTATATCTGATATAAAGTGGTCTCTGAACCTGATAACTTGGAAATGCGTTAAATTAAATTTGATTTTATACTTACGATTAAACGACAATTGATTTACGCCCTTGTGGAGTCATTTAAGGAAGTAAAGGAGCGCTCATATACATATTTATACATTATGCCCTTGCAAACCAACTCACCCTCATGGGTTAAACAAACACTTCTTGTTTATATCCCCATTCCGCTCTACGAAAATAGTTGGTTTTTGGCCTCTGCAAAAATCTATAGTGCAAAGTTTGACATTAATCTAGATTTGGCATTCATCTAATTCATTGAGACCAATTTAACATTGGAATGGAGAAGATATCACCGTGGAAGTTGACATGTGGTAGAAGTTATAAAGTAGCGCAGTTGGAGGAAATTCAATGTACTGAAAATCAATAAAATGACTCGCGCAAATTCGGTAATGAACGGAAACAAATATATAAGTATATACTGTACATAAGTATTACTATATACATATACATAAATATATACAAATGTATGTAAATATATTATAAATCAATGTGGAAACTATTTGGTTAACATTCGCATCGAGGAAAAACCTGCGACCACACAGTGGAAGAATATGTCGATAGCTTTGTTGAAAACGACTCATTTCGAAAAATGTCCATCAAGAAGACAGAACCTTCAAAAAAGCCTTGCAAAAATCATAGTTACATCTAACCCGTTTTAAACGTGCGTGATCCAGGTGGTAAAGTCTTTCATCTATGAACGGGGAATGTCAGAGTGACGACAGAACTTCCCTTAATACATTTAGTATATAAGCTATAGGAACAAGTACTCTTCCTCAACAAACAGCACAACTTTAAATTTTTTTGACTTGGGGTTTTCTTTAGTAATCTCTTGAGATGCTTACAAATAAACTTCATTCAGGCGTATTTTCTAACTACTTTGCTTTGTTATGATTCTGATTTTTCTGTAATCTATAGAGAAATATATCGCTCAAGTGCTTCAACTTTGGAAAGAAGAAATTAAGATAATATTTTCATGTAGGTTGTGCTTGTTGAACATAATATTTTTGCTTATTTTTATGATATTTGTATACTTATGTAGACTTTTGTGTGAAGTTTTCATATTTCCTTTACATAATGTATTGCGGCAACATTGATTGTGAAAGTGGTGGCAGTGAAAGTCTGAGAAATATCAAATTGACATTTATGTTGACAAAGGGGTTTATATACTCAATGCAGTGATAGAACATAAAACAACTTATAGAAAGTTAAGAAAAACATACCCTTGAAAACATGATTATATGAAGCAGACACTTAATGGTAACATACATACATATATATACATATATTCTACATACTTAAACTCGTATGCAAGAAAGTGTATAGATATATCAAAGATGTATAGTTATGAGTGTATTTATGGATATTTGAGTTGAACGACTCTACAGTAGCGCACATATTATACTCACACTCTCGCTCGCAACATAGCATGGAAATCAAATCGTTGCGTAGGAAATAAATTGAGAGAGAGAAAATTTGCGAACATTATATTCTTTGTGGGAGTATTATGCAAATAAAATAGATAGATTATGACGACAGACGAGGAGACCAAAGACAAGTAGATAAGCATTTATTAAAGCGCTTGAAATAATTTTGGAGAGTAAGTATTGTCGCAAACAAAAGCCGTGAATTATAGTTTACGCACTAGGTTGAATGTTAATTTAAATAAACGCTCTATTACCAACATATGTAAAATAAAATACAAGATACTATTTGTGAGTTTTACGCCTAGGATGAAGCGGTTACAAAGCATGATGCCAAGATCTTAAGAAGTTCATACATATTCACCACATGACTGAGTGTGAATCATATACATACATATGTTGTAATCGAAATTAGCATTTTAACTTTGAGTATATATTTTCATCTCTTTCATGTATCCTTTTTTAAAAAGCAATAGAAAATAGCTATTGTTATTAACAAGTACACATTCAAGCTTTTTACATTAATTATCTTACACTTAATTTTTCTCTCTTTCTTTCTTTGCCTCCATACTGGGGATTTTTTGAACAAATTCGCATTTAAATAATCCGTTGGCTACATTTCCAGCTCACACTTTTATTACCTAAATTATATTACCTTTTATTCAAGTTTAATTTTTTTTATTAATATTGAAAAATTTCTTAATAAATTTTGTAACACTCATGTCAAGGAATTTCAAACCCTTAGAGTCTATTTCTGGCATGAATAAACAGTAGTAGTAGAGTAACTTCTTTCTTCTTAACGGCAAATTGATTTATTTCGACCAAATTTTGTACACGCTCACTGTTTTGTATTTTATCGTAATCCTGCAAGTTTCACCTCCGAAAATACGGTTGCCACCTCATTCGATGAATATGACACAGAGGTTACTGTTGAACGGGGATTTGAAGTGCATATAAGATATTCGTTGAAAGTTTTATATTAAAGCTGATATGTTCTACCACAGTTGTTCCACCTTTACTACAACACCTGTTCTACAGCATTTTGCCAAATTTTCATGAATCTACGTGCTCTTTCACTATATATATAAAGCCATTTTAAAGAAATCGATTTTCATAACATGGCAATTTCATGTTTGAAAAAAAAGTAAATATACTGCAGAACACCAAAATATCAAATGGTAGAACTTACAATTTGTTAATCGAAAGTGAAATGCAGATCATGCCTGAAATGATTTCAAAGGTAATTTTTGCTTTGTATTTTTACATGTGCATTATTCAAGAAAATATCGTAAAAATAAAGGAATAGCATAGCAAAGCAACCGTACAATTTTATGTTTCTTTTTTCTTTTTTTCGTATAAAAAATTTACTATCTTTTTTCAACAAAAGAAATCTAGGTCTTTTATTTTTTTCCTCGCGCTTTGCCAACATTTTCAAATTCATTCATGCAAATTGTTATAGTTATTAAAATGAAAATATTTATTTAAGATTTGTTTCTGATGCTAGAAATATTCAAAAGCTCAAACATTTAGATATTTGATTGTTTTAGCAATGAGTACTCTTGCATGCACGACACAATAAAGTGATGACAAAAATACAATAAACGCAAAAACCTTTATAAAGGAAAATCAGGTGAATAAGTCCATATAACACACCAATATTCTTATTAGAGGCAATAAAAGTTCAACTAAAATATATTGTAAGACGACAAAAATTCCCGATAAGACCTGAATTAGCATAGTTAAGCTTCCGTGTTAAGTGGAGTGGACTAAATTAAGCGATACTCCCAGATATCTCCTTTTTTTGATGGCAAGCTAAAGGATGCTCTTTTTTATGTGCTTCCATAGGAGTATGCTTCAATATTTTTATTTTCGCAATCACTTGCTGCGTTTTGCTGTTGGATGTTTTGCAATAATTGAAGACACAAGTTAAAGCAGGTCCCACTCCACATTTTTCCTTCCTCTTCTTCCATTACCAGACACAGCATCTAACACTTTAAATGCTCGAATGTTTTTATCAAAACCGAAGCTATTTCCTTGTCAACGTAGTCGCTGTCTTTATATACAGTATATCATTGTCAGGTTCACGAGGTGTTGCCACTGATCTTACAACCTTCAACTTGTTGTCTTCTCATTTCTCCAAAAAAATAACGAGATTCCACACTTCCTTCTACAAATGTATCCCGAGTTTTTAATGTCACAGACGGCTGCAATAGCTGAGTGGTTGGCATTGCATACCACAATTCGGAAGGCCTGGGTTTAAGTCCAGGTTCTAGCAAAAACTAAAATTATATAAAATTAATTTTTCTAATTGCGGTATCTCCTCGGTAGGGAATGTCAACCCCTGCGAGAGTATTTCTGACATGAAATAAAGCTCCTCATAAAAATCCATTGGCCGTTCGGAGGTGGCTTAGAATAAACTACTTCCCCTATATTTGATGGCAAAAAAAAAAAAATATATATCAAAAACAAATTGAAGGAGGAGAAAAAATACAACGTTTACCTAATTAAGGTTAAAATTAACATTGTGCCCAATCCAAAGAAGTTTTATAATTTCGTTAAACACAAACGCTGAGTCTCTTTGTTTCTATCCGCCAATTCATACAAAGCTACTACAACAAGTGACTTACATCATGTATCTAATAGCAGTGTACAAGTCTAATTACATCACCAATTCCAAGAAGTGTTATGGCAGTTCAAAGCTTTAAAATTTTTTTTGAGTTACCGTCCTGTCACGTTTCCTTTAACAAATTCCTTTAATGCAATGGAATTTTCCATTTGATATGGACAAGGCCATATATAATTTCTTTTCCTACGAATGGTAGAACAACTTTGAGTGAAAATTATAGGTGGATCACAAGAATCTCTGCTATAGCTAATTTTGAAGCAATTACTATTACCAAATAATTTTTTCAATATTTCACTTAATTTCCAGTTACTAGCATTGGTTTTGCAAAGGAAAATCTATTCGTACAAACACAATTATTTCATTCTACAATTTTTTTAAGAAATGTATTTGTTCTGTTTTGTTTCAGTTTTCTTGCGAAGAAAATGTACCATTATTCAAACCAAAAAGATGATTGATACATCTATTGGTCTCCGAACAAAAAATATTTCGGCCCATGAATATATTACGTATAAATGATGCAAGAGCAGATAAAAGAAGATATGGGAATTAATATGCTGGTTGTAAAATATTCATCAGACAATATAATCCATAAGTCGCGTTGGAAAAATATCTTAATATAAATTTGAACACTATTAAGTTTTCAGAATTTCGTAATGTCTGTTATCAAAGATTCTTTGATAATTTACCTCATTAGAAATATATATACATCTTTTTTTCTTTTGTAATATTTTTATTTACTAAAACCTACTACTAATACATATTTAACTTAATTTTAATATAATAATTTGTAACTATAATATTTGAAAGTATACTAATATTTATGGACATATTTTTTTTCAATACCGCGTATAAAACAGAAATGAGCTAAAACTAAGACTGCAATAGCGCGTAAATATCATAAAGATTATATTTCGGAGGCCTGTTTTTGGTAAATATTGCATACAGAATACTGTATCATATATCTACTAAGCTAAAGGTTGTGACAAAAACAATTGCAGCAGTCAGTTTTTTGTGCTACTGTAAAATTTAGAAAGTGTGGTATATACAGTTTTGCATGCCAAGCGACGATCTACCGGATCTAGTAAAGACAAAGTAAATCATATAATATTTAATAAAAAACTAGATCTTATTGGATTTCAGCCCAATCTTCTCCAATGAATGTATTCCCATCTTTTTCACAGAACACAAACGGTATTATATAAGGTTACTTTTTCGGACATAATTGCTGTATCCTCAGGTCTTCCACAAGGCAACAGAATTCTGTTCTTGTCGTTGAATCATTAGCCAATATAACCCATAAGTCGTGTTGGAAAAATATCTTAATATAAATTTGAACACTATATATTTTTCAGAATTTTTTAATATCCGATATCAGAGTTTCTATGATAATTTACTCCATTAGTAATAAAAATCTTATTTTTTCTTTAAATATTTTTATTTACTTAAACCTACTCCTAATACCTATTTAACTTAATGTTAATATAATCATTTGTATTTCTAACTATAGTAATTGAAAGTAAACTAACATTTATGTACAATTCTTTTTCAATATCGTGTGTGAGCTAAAACTAACTACAATAGCGCGTATATATCAAAAAGATTATATTTCGAAGGTTTGTATGACTTTTTTTTTTTTTTGGTAAATATTGCATATATAATACTGCTAGTGTATAATATATCTAATAAGCTAAAGGTTGTGACAAGAAACAGTTGCAGCAGTCAGTTTTTTTGTGCTACTGTAAAATTTAGAAAGTGTCATATACACAGTATTGCATGCCAAGCGACGATATACCGGATTTAGTAAAGAATTCAAGAGAGTAAATCATATTATATTTCATGAAGCAATAGATCTTATTATATTTCAGTGAAATCTTCTCCAATTAATGTCTTCCTATCTCGTCTCATTGGCAGAACACAAACGGTATTATATAAGGTTACTTTTTCGGATATAATCGATGTAGGCTCGGGTATTCCACAAGGCAAACCAATTCTGTTCTTGTCGTTTAATAATGATAAAATACTCAAATATTTGTAAATATATCAAATATCATTTAATGAAAGGTGTATATGTATATCCAAAGATATGTAAATCCTTCTCATTATTATTCCGAACGGACATGACGTACGGAACCTGTTTTGTTTTTAATTAATATCGAGTCACGATGAGTAGAAGTTTGTTTAGTCTCGGAAGTAAAGAAATTCACTTAAAGAACAAAAGTTCATCTGCTGGAGGTTAATAAGTTTCAAACGACTAGGTTTAGTAACATAAGGATCATTGAACTATTTCGACAACCGTTTAACAAAAGCCAATATGTCCTTTGGCTTTTTTGACTACCACAATGTAATGTGTGAAGTTAAGCTTAGGTTATATAGTGATACCTAGGCCAACAAACCGGTGAACTTTTTCCAAGCTAAGATTATCTATTGTGTAAGTAACTATCGGCATTGCTCTTCCCGAGAGACATATAAATTTATTTTTTTTACTTACGGACATACGATTTATTTTACACCATTTAACCATGCTCTTTAGGCCTGTTTATAGTAAGATACCTTAATTTGCCGAAATGTATAATTTATAACGTTTTTTCTCATCCACATGTATTAAAAATTTTAAACATTTTTTCTCAGAAAAAATATCATTTATAAACAGCGATAACATAATAGGGCCTAGATGAGTTGCCTGGGGTCACACCTGAGAAATATTAACGTTATATGTAAGGAATTTTTTGATACTATTCTGTTCGTGCGATCATATAGGTTTGTGGAGACCCATTGCATGACTGTATACGTGTCCCTATATAAAGCTTTAAATATCGTGTTTTTTATTTTTAAATTTTTTTCTTTATAAACACAAATTTGGCTAGGGATATATTTTTGAAATAAAATGAATACAGTTAAGATTAAACGTGCGGTACTTTGATTAAGAGCAGGGTGGTAAGCGTCCACTGACGTAACTGGAAGAGCGCTCTTTTTTATTAGTATTTTAGTTGCATTATCAATGATATTGAGATCAACGATACTGTCAGACTTATTTTTAAATATATTTAATTGATTTAGGCCAAGGTCAGTCATCTAAGAATGAGGTACAAAGTCCCGTCTACTTTGTTCCCTGATTCACATGAAAGATTAAAATCGTCCAAAACAATTATTGTGATATGTTGTAAGAATACTGACAAATTTTTTTGAGGAGGAATATAAGAGGGGGCTAAATATATATGACCTTCGAGCAGTCTACAGGAAAAAGTACTCACGCCTTTTCTAAAAATTTGTTAAGTTATTGGAAGAATATCTAACTTAAAAAAATTAGATTTAAGCCAGGCTATCTCTGATTACTTAATATTCAAACCTTTAAAGTTTTTTTACTTTTAAAGCAGATTTCTACTTCCGTATCTGCTTTAAGATTTTTATGACTTTTTAAAAGAATATCATTCATACAATTTATGAAGTACAAATAGTTAAAACTTATGAATATGACTTCATATTCCTGGAGTTTACTAATCAAGGCAGATAATGCTTTCACAATTCTGAGATGAAATTTTCGGTCATACCGAAAAGCTTGACGAGATACATTTCCTTCGAGCGACATCTCAATCAGGACCAGAAGTCTCCCTTGTCATCGTTAACGGCGATCAGAATTCGTCTAGTTAGTCCAGCACATTTCAAGTGTGCAATGCCATCGCAAAGCCTACAAGACAGAAAACGTTTTGTATTTCCTTTGATTTGACAGTTATCAAAACCACACTACATATAAAAAATATTAAAATTACGTATATTATATAAACAAATATAAAACAAAAATATTAATACAGTTTAAGGCTAATTGAAATCAACTGACAAAATTTGATGGTTCAAGTGGACAGTTTTAGTGTGACAACGTTATGACACTTAACAAACAGAATGCAAACAGCTTGACAAACCATACTATGCAAATATTTCCTATAGAATTGTGCTAGAGATCGAGAGCACCCCCGTTGCAAAATTTTGACATATTCAAGTGAAACAATAACAACCACATAGGCACAGGGTTACTTTTCCTTCACAGGGTTGCATTTGCCTTTTTGCTAGCTGTGGGAAGTAAATATACATAGGATTTGGTATAGGATATTTTTCCTATCGTACCATATGTTTTTTGCATGTGTTTTTTTGTTGTGCCATTGCACGAATAGGAAAAATTTCTTATCCGTGCACCGTAGCATGCATTTCCTAGACAAAGAGAAAGAGAATTTTTTGGTATATAAACAACTAATGACTCGACAAGTATTAAAATGCAAATTCAATTCAACTAAATTATTTAAATCTCTAAATCCCAATTTGTATTTTTGTATTACTATTCACAATATAAATAAATATTTTTAGCTCGACGTTTTCAAAATATATTCAGTCACCATCTTATAAAAAAATAACTTATATTAAAAGTCTACAACAAGTATGTAATTTTGTCGATTGGGTGTAATAATTTTAATATTCAGATTAATACCACCGCGTTGAAAGAAGAACGTGCCCCTGCCTTTGGAAATATAATAATATGATATTTCAGGATTTATTATTATTATCGTATTATTATGTATATACGTATAAGTGTATTTTTGCTCTTTTTTTAACACTTAGTTAATGGTGAATTAAATATGTTATAAAATTAAACTAATGTTTTTTTGCTAACCCGAACATTGAATTGTTCCAAATCATATTATGATTTTACATTCAATTAATTAATGTTTTCTTAATTATTACTTTCGTATATTTGTAGTAAAAGCGTAATGTTTTGCTATATTTTATTTCACATTTTCCTTCCTTTCATACAATTTCAAATTAATATTACATAATTTTATTTCCATTCATGTTTTTTGCTAACTTTTTTGTGTGGCATTAAAAAAAGTTAATTTTATGAAATCCGATGTTAAATGCTTCATTATCCGTAATAATAGTTTATGTGACTGCACCAAAAAAACAAATAATAACGTTTGAGAAATAAAATTAGGTAATAACAAAAAGCATGGGATTTATTTAAATATTATATACAACTCAAACTTAAGTGGAGGTAGTACCTCCATAACATATCAGACACACATATTGATCAACCGATAGCTTTCTAAGAGATAAAGAGTTAAAAATGTTTTAGCATTAAATTTATCTGATAGGGGCAAAAATAATAAAATCCCTACACAATATTTACTCATTGAACCCATATCAAATTGCAAAACCTATGAACCGACAACACGCTAATACATGCACACATACAAACATGCATTCACCATTTATATACCCTACAGAAGAATAGTATCAGTAGTAGAAAATAGTAGTTCTGTCCAAAAATGGTAACCCGGCGATAGATCAAACCAGTAAAATACCATTTCATTTATTTGAAAAAAAGCTATAAAGAATATGACAAAGAATAGCCGAGTTAAACACACTAATGAATTGATCAAGCAAAATGCATCATACCAATGTTGTTGTGTTGGAAATCGTTATACTGATACATTTGTAATAATAAAAAGCGAACTGATATGAAATGCATTTGTGTATCGCCATTGAGAGCCAATTGAATGTGGTTTTTAGCCTATTGCCTTGTACCCAGCATGGCGTATACGTAATCCAGCCGATCGGGAGTGTGGCAAATGTGTGTGATATCGTGCCCCTCATTGCATTTATGATAAAATGCTTATTGAAATACGTATAGAGAATGAATATAACCATGGTTGGTAAGTATACGAGTGGGTGAAATGCAGACCGCAGAAACCACTTTGGAATTTCTAAAACACCCATATGCGATGCCAACGTTATTCACGTATGTACTCGTTTATGTATTATCGAATATGTTTGAGTTTAAAGTCAAAGCCTCCAGTAACATTGCCAGTTGTCGAACCGTTAGCTTTGCAAGTGGCTGTGGTTATTCGTTCATACGTTTAGATATTTACTTTGACTATATTGTTATTTAAATATATACACATGTGTTGATGTGTATAAGAATAAAGTCATTGCTAAATCGTTCGTGTAAATAAAACAACTTAAATCAGACAGTTTCAAGTGAGTCGAGTCCATATATAAGATATAGGTCATCAAATAAATATTTTGCCAAATTACAGTGCCCTTCTTTATACAAACATAATTAGTTGTGAGCACATAAATTGAAAATCAAATCATGCAAAACTTATTTGCGAACTATGTATGCATGCTGTTGCTTTAAAGATTTTTGCAGCTTTCATTTAGATGCTTAAAATAGTTATTAAAATGGTTGAAAAGCCGAAGCAGTGCATGAAAAATAAAATTCATATTTCTAGGATTATTAGTTTTAAAAGAGATACAGAAAGAGAAATAGTCCTGGAAAATTTAAACTTAAAGAAAAGTAAATTATTATTTTTTATGGTCGAACGAATTTGAAAAGAGATATTTTATTTATACTAGATGAGTAGATTACATATTGTTGCTGTTCTTTTTTATTTCGTTATTTCGTTCACTTTAGATTTCATAACATGTATTGTAACGGAGGTAATAGGTAAATAACAACAAAAATTAAGCTTAGTAACCAAAACTAATCGCTATGGATGCTGCAGCTCTTTAAAATTCAAAAGAACCTGCAACCGCAGTATACAAACATAGTACCAATTTTCAGCAATCTGTCTGCATTCGCAATTCTCGAATTTTAGCCAGTCAAAAGAACAGCAATTCGTTTTTATACATAACTAAGATTACATACAATTTAAAGTTTAAGGAAATGCTATTTCTGCCGTTTATGTGGAAACAACTTTTGCCAATAACTGTATAAACTACATAAATAAAATATATTAATTTTTGGTTACAAGTAAATGAGCTGTATTCAAAGGCCTATTTTTGTTAGAAAAATTATTTTTGATTGAATATTTTGTTATATAACAAAGAAAAATTGGTAGAACTGACAGCTGTTTCGGAGATCACCGCATCTCCTCATCAGACTTTTTTTGTCAGGAATCGAACCGACGGATTCTGTAATCACAGGCGAGTGTTCTAACAACTGAGTGAACTTCTGCCATGTAATCTGTTGTTGTATTATTCAATTTTTTACTAAACAACTATTAAGTGCGCTAATATTTAGCCGCTATTTTTACTTAATGTTGGGTTAGCAGGTATTTGCAATCACGCATACATTCAGGCATTAATTGTCTGAGAAATGTATATAAGTAGGATTGTCGTGCTCGACTTATATATTATGGATTGTTTAATTCGGCCTGTTAAATTATTTTTATATTAAGAAGACGGTAGTGTATTCAAACCCTATTGCTCAACTTTTAGTCCCTTAACCCATCAATCCCCCACAACCAAGGCCGCCGCAAAGAAATATATATGTATGCTTGCCAGTCGGAAAAAGGAGATTAAAGCATATTTACTGTTTACCGGCAAAACAACTCGACTTCCAATGACAAACTGAGCAAAAAGCTGCAAAGGTCATCGTGACATGGTGGAGAAAAAACAGTGGCTAGGTGTGTCAATGCTAACAAATAGGAAGAGGAGAGGTTTGTATAAAATAAGAAAATGGCAGGAAGGATTTAAGTGGGTGCCTCTTGTAAAAAGCTAACAAGGCAGAAATCATTCAAGTAGTGTGAGCGTTATATACACTTACACATAGATGCAGTTGTAAGCTAACAATAAAGGTTAAAATGGTATATGTACTTGATTTACTTATGGCGAACATATTTTATTAACAAATAAGGCTGAATTTGATTTGATAAAGTGGCCATCGCACATTTCTAATAAGCAGTAGCCTTATCTGAATTTTTTCTCATATTTTTTAGTGGAAAGTTATTTAAGTAGTTTAAGGGTTTACAGAATAAAAGGTTACGATAACCGTTGACGTCACTGAACCAACTTCGCCATATTAACACTGTTCGAGACTTAATATCTATATCATCATAAGTGGTGTTTTATTTTGCTAAGAAACCAATATATGAGAACTTAGCAATATAAAAAGGGGGCAATATTCAGAAATGGAACCGTATAACACTGCAGAAGAAAAAATAACAAAATTTTATAATTTTTTCCTTTATATATGTACACATAAATTTAAGTCACACAATATTTCTTCAAAGTCTTTCACAGTATCCCACCTATTTCATCGTTTTGAATTTTTAAACCCGCAATATAGGAAATAACTATTCCCAAAGCTTTGCAACTGATACAGAAATCGGTGAGCAATTTTGATAATTTGAAGTACTATTTACACATGTAAGATAGAAAATATTAAAACGTGGTAGCTATATTTTTGATAAAGCTAATACCCATTTTTGTAATTTAAAATTTTTTTTTAAGATTAAAATTCGTCTTTTCGACATAAAAATATTCAGAACGCACCTAATTTGAATTGTTATTGGTTTAAAAAATAAAAGGTCCTTGAAATTTTAAAGTCAAATTGTTAAGCTATTTTATAAAAAAACTATGTGACTTATTTTAAAATCTTTGAAGGAAGATAGTGTTTCATTGTTAGCATCTGAAGACTTAATATTTTTATATATGCGACATGGTATAATGGTAGTGGTCAAATCTGGCCTGACAAATATCGTTTAAGTGTATAAGGGGAAATTTGCTTGTGTTCAACGTGACGGACTGACGGATCGCTAAATCATTTAAGTTCATCATTTCAATAGGATCGGTATACATTTTGGGGGGTCTATCTATTCTTCTTCTGGCACTTACATACTTTGGGTCAAAGTTAGTATTCTAAGGCAAATATGCAAAACGAATGTCAGATGAAAGAGAGAGGCCGACAACTGTCATGTTCTAGAGCGTGAATCGAGAATATTCGTTATCGAAAACGTCTTGAATATTCTAGGCGTTAATTGCGAGCAAATCGCTTATTATATAAGGGAGAAGCACAACTGCAGAGCTAATCAGGCGTGAAGTGAACTCGATGGTGATAACACTACTGTGAAGCAAAAATACTACATTGTGAAAGTTTCAATATAAGTGATTGTAAATAGTGACGCGATTTGTTAATTATTGTGTAACAAATTTAAATTGAGTTGGTTGCGACGTTTAATTATTTAACAATGAAGTGATCGGACTCGAAGGATTTGCGAATCATTGAGGCTGATTTAGCGAAATCGTAACAATATTATTTCATGTAGATGAAAGATATAAAGAGAATTGTAAAATAAAGTTGAAAGAAGTTATGGCGTATGTTTAAAAATATAATAGCTAAAATAGGTTATCTATGTGACTATGCACTTAAACTCTATTCACACTTAAAAAAATCATATATTACAAGTAATAGTTAAATATAAATGTACATATGTTTATAACTTATTTGCTTTAAAACACTGACGGACCCAACCCAATGGTACGATTGAGCTTACTTAAATAAAAATAAAACCGTAAGGAAGCAAAATCTTGGAGCGAAAAAGTGTTAATAGAAATAATCCACTTCTCCACTGAGAAAAGGAACGTGTTAACTCAACTAGAACGATTTAATCTGCATGGCAAAATAACAGCAATGCACACAAATGGGCAACTTAAGAGAAAGTATTCAAAAAAGCAGTAAATTTCAAATATTTATATATATATGTGTCTTAATGATGTCAGTTGTGCTCGTCTTTGGCAGCTAAGTCAAGTGATGTCTGACTATACCAATAGTGACTAATGATGGTCACATGCATATTTAAAGGCATTCAACTGTATATATATCTATACATATTTTGTTGAGTGTGTAGCGGAATACTAAAAGTACTCTGTTTTAGGTGAAATTAGTTTAAACTTAACTTCTATCTGTTTAAATAAGTACTAGCACGGACTATATTTGCATATTTTCTTATTTTAATTTTTTTTTTTGAGAAAAGCTAAAGCTACGGGAATGGCTAAAGCTATGAGAATGGAAAAAAATAGTTCTCACTATAACTGCTTTAGATGTTAGCGAATACTATCTAACTATTTTGTCGAAGAAAATAGCTCGTGAAACCCTCCTTTTTGCTTAAGAGAAACTAATTATTATTTAGGTATCTCAAGTCGTAAATAAAAGTTAACATAATTAAAAAAGCCGATATTTACTTACATTTTTTATCTTATGGAAATAAGCATTCTTTTTTTAAATTTATATACATAAAATAAAAGTAAAATTATTAAAGTTGTACATAGAAAATAAAAATTCATTTGAGGTTTTAAAATTAATAAAGTAATAGTCACTCAGATTACAATATATCATTGTTTTGATTATATTTTTCGTTATGTTATTTATTGTATGGTGTACATATTATATATATATATATGGGTATATATTCAGTATTTTAAAAAAATGTATAACAGATTAAAGCTATGAAGTAAAAGTAGTACATCAACAACCATAGATATGATTTACGAAAAATAGAGTTTGTAAGAAGTCAAAATAGTATTGGAAGCTCTATTAGGTATGCAAGTGACCTATATTTAGCAATTGATAATATTTTACAGCTGGGTAAGTACGAGATTGTTCTCAGACGACAACCACAAATACAACAACAACGTTTGATTTTAATTCACTAAAACGAAATACATATATACACATCGATGTTAAATTGTGAATGCTCAACAGGCACATACGTACACACCCGTATCGCTACCTTAATACAGCTGTTTAAAAAGTCGTTAGCTTTGGACCCCTTTAGTCGCTGTCAACGTTAGTCAATCTCAAGGAAAATCATTTATTTCAAATTGTGGTGACAACTTCGAGTGAAATCCGATAATAAGGACTAGCTATAACAACGTAATTTCGAGCCATAATACAGCTAGCTATGCAAGAGTATACATTTTGACTAACAAGCTTACAAAAATGGCGCTTTTGAGTGTTTTGATAGTGAAATCACGCGTCCATAAGCGTAAAAGTTTTTTTCATTTTAATCTATATTTTTTAAATTTTTTTTATAGCAAATATATAGCATATATATAAATGTTTGTAAATCTTAACGAGTAAGGGCATCTTTCATAGCCAGTGGGAATGAAAAAAGTGCCAAAGAGCAAACGACAAGAAACTAAAAACCGAAAAAGAGTATAATAAAGTGTGGTTTACAAAATAAAGTAAAAAATGAAATAATGTAAAAACGAGTGAAAAATCTGAGAAAAGTGCAATGCAAATTTTAACGATGGTTAAAAACACTCAGCTTGAACTGACTGGCTGCCAGTTAGCTATTCGAAGGAACCGTTACTTCTGCACCCTTTGCTTACTTATCTCGATCTTAAGTGTGCATGCTGAAATACATACGTATGTATATACACCTTGCAGTTGTAAACTAGAATCCAACTAGTTTACATTTTTGTCCTAACTAGTTCATTTTGTAATATATAATATATTTCCCATCTATGCAAATAATAGTTTTAACTTGACAACACCCTACGAACTGTCATTTTTAAGTATGTGTCGAATTTCTATCTCGCCAAAAGTAAAATTGAAAATAATATACAAAATGATTTTGTCTGCAACGAAACCTCTAACCACCCTGCTATCGTTATAATATAAAGAGCAACGACATACTTCATACTTCATACTTCAACAGAGCTTATTAGGAAGTGAAACTCAGCCGTGGCGTGCTAAAATTATTGTTATTCATATATTAATATATTATCCCATTTGATACTAGTATTTTACTAGAAATTTTGCATACTAGTACTCTAACTTTTCACTGCGTGGTATACACAAAGATACATACGTTTTTACCTAGATTAATTTACATATAAATATATGAAAGTGTGTCCATTTTCACTTTCCCTAGCGATTTATTCAGTCTTTCTGTCAAGTAGTCATGGTGGTGCTAGTGGCGCAACAAGGGCATTCGTTTACAGCTGTTAAGTGAATTAAACTGTGTTAACGTATAGTTTGGCTGCTGTGATTCCTATTTTAGTGTTTTATTTTCTCCTTAGTTTACATACATACTTCTCACTTGAAACGATGAGTTAATTTATGATAAAAGTTAAGAAAGCATTGAACAATTCCTGTTGCTTTTATGCAATATGCACGGATAGAGTATACAAACCCAAACTGATAAAACAGCTGTATTTTCTAATGGAAAAATTAATATTTTCTTAATTGAAAATTAACTATTGAAAGTTGTAACTTTCAAAAAGGTCGATTGCGAAAAACCGAATTGAAGCCAATGTCACGGGTATATATGCAAAAGTGTAAAAACAAAGACGTATCAGGGAAAATATAAGTTCGAGTTATCACCATATCTTGGAGCTGTATAAATTTCAAAATATTTATTTAGATATTATACTAATAAGAATCGTGATACATCAGAATATAGTATCAAAGACTATCACTTATTTATGTGATTATTTCATAAATCATATAACAAGATAGTTATTAATTAAAATATTATTGGGCAGATAATAAATTATTTATTTAAGAACAAATTAGCTATCCAATTTCAGTTTTGAATGATTGATTTTTCTGGAATTTAGATTGAAAAAAATAAACTACAAATATTAATTTTTGTTTTGAATATAAATAAATAAATGTATTTATTGCATATGTTTAATTAAGGCCTAATTAGAAGTTTTAGGATCTTAATATCTAGTTTATTACGGCCTTAGTTCATTAGTGGTAATGGACTATAATTAAAACGTTACTCTTGAAGAGATTGGCAGATCTCATTTTCTAAAAATTGTTCGGATTACTGGACAAGATAAAGCGTGGATAATTCGGATGATAAGTTTTCGACTGACCTCTTTGCCAGGTATTTGTCACTTCTGTGTCTTTCATTGGAATTTCAAAAATTGTTCTATTTTATAGATATTAGTTGAACAAGCAGAGCCCCATAATTGTATTTCATACATCCATATTGGCTTTATGACTGAATTGTATAAAACAATTCTGTGATCGAAGCATAACTCTGAACTTTTACCCAATAACCAATTTAAGCTGGTGGTTTTAAGTTTAAATTGCTGTATTTTAGCAGAGATATGGCTATTCCAGTCCAATCGCCTATCTGAGCGATTTAATTTCGTTTGCTTGGGGATCACTGCGTTATTTAGCTTCAGTATTGGGCTTGGTAACTTGCTCTCACATAAAACAGCTATAACTTCTGAGAATGTTGAGAATGTTTGCAGTGAATTGGACCAATACTATATGGTCTGAAAAAGCAACTTTGAGGAAAATACTAATAATTAGCAAAACTAAATTATTTTAATTGAAGAATTCAGTTTTTAATTTCAGAGAAAATAATTTTTCAAATTCGCACTATTATTCTGCGTCATGTTCACAAATTTTAAATAAATCCACCTGGCTTTCATCTAAAAAAAAAAAAAAAAAAAAATAATTAAATGTATAAATACAACGTCAAAAAACAAACAAAACAAATGAACAAAAATTTGGAAAACATTGGAAAATAATTCAAATTTAAAGACGTTTTTTTTAACGAAGATCCCGCCAAAACGACCGGAAGGATTGCCTGATGGATAAACGTAAAGCACAGACTACCCTGAACCCGAAACACTTTGCTGAAGGTCGCGGTTACATTGGCCTCTTACACTAAACAGCTACAGATTTGAGAACTAGCGGCTATGGAGCAAATAGCGATTAGGAAACAAAGCAAAATAATGAGATCATTTATTAGCTTAAAACTGTTAGAAAATACGAATATTACTTGAGCCTTTCTACGAGCCTTTTATGTGGAGCGAGTTTCTTATTCGCATCCCAATGTAAGTTCTTTAACACAAATAATAGGAATGTTTTTAAATTTATCACTATATAATTAATAGTTTGGATTCCATACAAGGGAACCATATTCCAAATGGGCATAACGAGTTAAGTGTAAAGTAATTTGGTAATATATATGTCATTGGACTCCTTATCCCACCGTTTATTGAAAACTAGGTCTCTACTAGCTTTCTAAGCACAAAAATATAGATGATTTCTAAAATCTAAGGTTCATTGTGACACTTGTTCTACATTGTGATTTTGAATCATATAGCCAAAGATTAAAAAAATTTCTAGAGAAGGTCATATATTTACACTTGTGTAAGCGTAGGAACATACAGTCCTCACCACCTTAGGTCAAGTTGCAAAAGGGCTCTATCTTCTATAGGACGAACTGATTTGAAGAGCTTGACATCATTGCATACAATAGTGTTTTAGAATGAAGAACCACATTTTAAGTTATATTTATGAATATAATATATAGAAAGGGACCGAGATGACTGCCTTGAGGTACACCAGATGCTACGGATATTTTATGTCATATCACAAAAGTTAAAAACCATTACTTGCTTACTTTTCTTTTATAGCGAAGTATCAAATGTGAGACCTTGCCAAATACTCCACTGAAGTCTGTACAAATAATATCAATTTGATAACCATTTTTAAATCCATTACTGGCATGACTAGTGAATACAAGTCGCTCGATGAGCTGGATTTACTTTTACAAAACCCGTATTATGAAGTGTCAATAATTGATGAAACTGAGTGAACTAGTTGATCAGTGATAATAGTTTAAAAAAATTCGGAATAAAACATAATTTTGTTACGTAACGGTAGTTTATGATACAAGATCTACTTCAAGATTTATACAGGGCTAAAATATATGACCATTTCCATAACGAAGGAAATGTATTTTGTTTGACTGAAGCATTGAATATTAACGAAATACTCTAGATATTATTTGAACCGCATTTATATGAATGTTTAGGGTGTTAAGGTGATTTAAAATTGGATTACGTGCAATAGATAATACTGCTCATAAATCTATGCGAACAATTAAATATACTGATTACTTGTGGATGAGGGCAGAGCACAGTAGCCAGATGCAAAATTAAATAAATATCACATTATTATCTCTTAACTGTATGGGACTGTACGTTATACATATGTACATATGTACAAATATCTGGGGGTCTTTGCATCCATTGCTTCTCTCATTTAGTCAGCCCTTTTGTTGTTGGCGCAAATGAAATGTGACAACCGCGGAAATGTAACAAACGAGCTCGTGCTGCATTCTCATGCAAGTACACACAAATATACTTATGTAAGTATTTAAATGTTTGCATTGGTCTACTGTCCAATTCACCTCCGTCTCACACTGGTCCACCTCAAGCTCAACCTAGCTAGAAAAAAGTAAAATTTCGACCTTCATGTTATCGAAAAGTTTGTTTGTTAATTAGTTGGTAAGAAGAAGCTTCGGATTTATATATGGATGGTGCATATACAAAAAACACTTATACTCGTACCCTGAAGAGGGCAGGTGTAAAAAAATCGTAACACCAACATTAGAACAAACTTCTAGATGACAAACAGGGAGTGCTATCCAAAAGAAGCCATTAAAATTTCCCATATATCCGCGGGAGTTTATTCGCGAAGGTTGGGCAATCACACTACGAAAGGACTTTTACAGCAACAAACAGAAGTTTCGAAAAGCTGAAATGTACTGAACTTGTTTTGTCGTATAAGCGATACAGGTTCGATAAAAGTACACGTTCAACGACAGTTGCGGAAATAACACGATATGTTTCTGCAAAGGCAATTATGAGTTATTTCCAGACAGGTTGAGCGTTTGTACCCGTGGGTGTCGCTTTTGTCTTTTTTATTTTTTTGTTTTGGGTTGCGTTAAGTGACATAAAAATGCATTAATAGCCGCGACACGTCGGCACTTCACATGGCAATGTACGTATGTACAATATATCCTAACAGGAAGCCTGGAGTATTCAACACCTCTATAGAGTTTATATCACATAACAACAATATGTACGATACATACCTCTTCACAATAATTACCCAGTAGTTAAATAAACAACTTAAAAAGTACTCTTCCGCTAGATTACTTGGCAATCCCAACTATTCAGCAAATTGTCACTTTCCCATAAAAACAACTGGTAATTTTACGAGATGGAAATTGTCAGACTTCATATAAACACGAACCGATTTAGGACTATCTTAAAATATTGTTGTGGTTTTGCGAAGTTAGCTGGATTATTTCCCAAACTTCGAGTTCGATCACTGGTTTGTTAAATAAAAGTCGCCAAACCTTATTCGCAGTTCCTTGTTATGAAGAATTTATTCAATGTTCTTTTATTACTCAATAACTAACTTCGCTATTTACAATCACTAATAAAGGGTGTTCCATTTTGAGGTTCCCTATTTTTTAAAGAATTAAACACAAAAAATTTAAATTTAACAAGGAAGGTTTATTATCATTCGTTTATTATCATTTCGAAAGAACATTTGGCATTTATTTTTTAAAGATTATCTCTTTCAAATGTTGGCCGTGGCTGCGTCTCAGATATTCTATCCGTTTAGTCCAATTTTTGATGACTTGTTCGCGCATTTCGACTGGTACCTGGCGAATGACACGCGTGATATTTTGCTCCAAGGCCTGAACCGAAGAATAATTGTCCGCATAGACTTTAGATTTTACATATCCCCACAGGAAAAAGTTTAAGGGCGTGATATCCAATCGACCGGCTCAAAATGTAAAATTATCTGCTCACTGAAATGTTCTCTTAATAAATCCATTGATTGATGCGATGTGTGGGAAGTACCGCCATCTTGTTGAAACCAAACGCTGTGGAGATCACAAGCTTCAATTGCAGGCATCAAATAGTCGGTTATCATGGCGCGATAACAGTCGCCATTGACGGTTACGTTCTCACCGGCACCACTTTTGAAGAAATATGGACCGGCCCCCAAACCACGTCAAACCGATTTTTTTTTTTTTTTTGAGAAAATAACAGCTCTTGAATCTCTGCTCTCTCTCTCTTAGTTGCTTTCGTCCCAAATGCGGCAGCTTTGCTTGTTTATGTACCCATCGAGCCAGAAATGGGCCTCATCTCTGAAAAAAATTTGGCTCGAAAACGTCAGATCTTCTTGGAACTTTTCGTGCGGCTTCAGTTCTTGCGCAACCTGCATTTTGCCAGTCGTTCCATACATCAGTCCGAGTTGCTGCGAACGGCGCCGAATCGATTCACCACGGTCTTCGTGTACACTCTCAGCTACGGCTGCTATATTTTTTTCACTGCGTGCTGGGACGTGGTCTATTTGGTCGAATGTTATCCAATAACGAATGCTGGGTCTCAAGACGGGTGACCATAACCATAATTTGAGCGAAGCGCGAAACACATTCTTTACAGAACGTGAATTTTCGTAATAGAGCTGCATGATTTGTAAACGTTGCTCAGGCGTAAGTCTTTCCATGATGAAATGCCAAATAATACTGAACAAAAATAATGTGACAGCTCGATACGACTCACGCGTTATCTGTCAAAAAAAGCTATTAAAAAAAGTATCTCTACTTGGATCACCCTTCTCATACTTGGCGCATTGTAACTGCTGAAGGGATTTTCAAAAGGACCTACAGTTTATTTTAAGTCGTCTCCGAACGGCCGATGGCTTTTTATGAGGAGCTTTCATTACATGTCAGAAATACTCTCGGATAGCTAGCCATTCCCTGCTAAGGAGCAACCGCAATTAGAAAAATTAATGTTCTACAATTTGAGATGTTGCTTCGACCTGGAATTCCGAATGTTAGTACGCAATGCTAACCACTCGGCTATTGGGGCATATGTACAGGCATATATATTTATTTACATAAATATACTGCTAAAGTGTTTATGACAATAAAACCAAATTTGTAAATATATTTAAGAGCAAAATTTAATAAATAAGTCCTTTTTACTTGAAAAATATGTAACTAATCCACAAAGTTCCTGGATTCTAAACAATTGAGATCGCAAAGTCTGAAGCGCGTGTATTAGATACGCGAATCTCCACGATAGAAGTTTTGATAATTGCATGTTGCATGTTGCTATTTATCAAATAAATTTATTTTCACATCCCAAAAATAAAATATGGTTTGGTTGACAAAAACTAAATAATGTTATTGAACAGTGGCCTGAAAAAGCATTTAATTATAAATTTTCAAATTATTTTAAATACTATGGGTATACTAAATCTTTTTAGTTTTTTTTTTTTGGAATGTATTAATTAAAATACTCCTCCATGCAGTTGAATTACAAGCACTAAAGTGTGTCAAAGGAAAAATCAGCGGCATGTGGGAGATAAACATACATAAATGACAATCAAACATCATAACAAATGACAGTGGGAAAATCGCGGAGAGGAAACAAAGTGTCAACTTGATTAAATTATAAGTGATAAAAAGAAAGCTTCCACATATTAGCGGCATGTATGTACATAAGTATGTGTATTATGAAAACAGTAGTAATACAATCGTTCCTTCTTAGAAGAGAAATGTTTAATATCTTAATTCTATATATTTTCTGATATCTAATATAATTTTAAGTGAAATAAGTGCAGACGTAAAAGGTGGAAAATCATCTCCTAAATTCAAATCTATTATTTTATTGTATTCTAGTAAACCTGGCAGACTTTGTCCTGTCTTAGCTATGAATTTGGAATTGGAATTGGCATAAATAATTTTAAAAACATTTCGGAGACCAAGTGTTTTTTATTCTTATACTTTATGATATACAAATTACAAATACAAATATCTTCGCTTCTGCATGTGAACATTATAAACAAATCTACGGCACACCAGATTTGTTTATTATTGGCGTACATACGAAAACATATCCTGAGCATTATTACTGAAGTTGTATTTGTTACTACTTCTACCGATTTATATATTTATTCAATCATACCTGTTTTAATCGCTCTATTGATCTTTGGTTCCTACCAGGAAGAAAATAATTGTAAACCAAACGAAACAAAAATCTACCAACATATTAAATTTCAATCATATCGAACTTGCTGAAAAAGGTTGGTATCTCCTTCACGTCTAGGAAAGAAATAAATTTCAAGTAAATAGAACCATAAATAAGATTTTTTCAGAAAAGCGTTCCTTCATAACTTCCTGGACGAATATAATTTTTTCAATAAGAACCTTCTTGCCTCTCGGCAATACAAAACGAAAAATATATAATATTAATAATTAAAGAAATCGATCAAGCTGTGATGCCGTGATCAAGGGAAATATGAATTCATTTTTTATACAGTGGAAAAAAAAACTTTTCTGTCATTTCATATCATATCATATTATGCAGTTAGTATTATATTCATATACATACAAATATGTTTATTTGTCCACTGATGCCTCTGTGCTACCAACAAAGGTGAAATAGATATGAATAATGAGCACTGCATGAGAGCAGCTTAATATGAGCCAATGAAAAGCAAAACATAATAAAAAAGAACAAAAATAACGAATAAAATGCTGCATCCAAAAAACTCACTTGCCAACTCTATTGGACTTTCAAATGAATGACGGAGTTTTCGGTGCTTTAACACTGTGCATTCATACTGTTTAACAAAAATGTGCTCGTATGAGTATACCTATGTATGTGTCTATATAAGTATATAAGTATGAACAATTTGGACAAGTGCTGCGCATATGTCCTCCTGTGTTGTTCTTTTACTTTTACATGCTAGTACATTTTAATATGCAAGTTTCAGTAACACATATAACTTTACTGTTTTGAGAATTTAATATTTTAATGTAAATAACATACATACATATGTATATCAAGATGGCAGTCATCGTGTTTTCTTTTCTGAAATTTTTGTTTGTTTGTGGGCAATTTTTTTTGACTTATGCGTAATTGCAAAATAAGAGATTTTTTCTAAAGGATAATTTTTTCAGGAACGCGAATTCTGGAATTCTTGACAAAAATGTCCGACCTGCTCCTCAATCAATTTAGATTAATTTCAAACGACTTTGGAGATTTAGTTGATAATGCTTCAAAATTTTTTGTTATTGGAAGCGATTCCCTTGTTCTGAAAGAGGATTTGTATCACTCTGCTTTGGGGATAACTTTCAAAACTATAAGTAAACTTTCTGTTAATTTTTTATGTCGTACCAACTTTGAAAAAGCTAATTATTAGAAGATGAATAAAAAGCTTTCTAAAATTACTAGGCCGAATTTCATTGAAAATATTGAATTAAGTATCTTAAATTTTAAATGTACTATTTTTTTATTTTTGAAAAATATGTATTTAAAGATGCTTATCCTAAAATATATCGTATGAATTTAGGGTTCGCAAAGGAATTATATTTCTTGAAGAATATAAAGTCAAGGTCATTTAAAAATACTCGAAACAATGTTTTTTCCCTTTTGTGATGGAATCAGTCTTTTGCAGTTTCTCCAAATTATAGTGGTTTTAGATCTAGTATTAAAAATTATAATGGTATTGCTAAGCCATCTGCCATACGTAGGCTTTTTGATGCAATCATTACTAGCCAAATAACGTTTTCGATCACCAAATTACTTCCTTGTAAAGCTTATAAATTTGCTTGAATTTGAGTCAATTATCTCTAAACAGCATTTCGAGTTCATTAGCAAAATAACGTTATTAACACCGATTTCAGTAAAGTATTTGGAAGGGTAAATCAGTAAATTCTTATCCGTAAACTAGACCAAGACCAACCAAAAATGGATTTCCTTGTATCTCAGTAATATAACATAAAGTGGAGTTCCTCAAGGTAGCCATCTCTGTCTGAACCTCTCCTTTATATAAGTGATATATCTTCCTTTATAAGTGATATATCTTCCGTAATAGTATTCAAATATTTTGATATATGCTGATGATGTGTAACTTTTTATGTCATATACCTCCTTCGACTAAGTAATATATTGCAGATAGGTTTAAACAATTTACCTACATGGAGTGATAGCAACGGCAAGACTTTGAACATTAAAAAATCTAAAATTATGTGCTTATACAATTAATAACTATAGTCTATAAAAAGTGTTTAACTTTGTTGATTTGGGGTTTACGATGGACTCCAAACCTATTTATATTTTCATACTGACACCAAAGTTTTAAAATCTAAAAATGCTTTTTAATCCGCTTAATAAACTCTAGCCTGTCATGACTCGGCAAATTCGGGTGATCGTTGGGCTTATTATTATGAGTCGCTTATTTTTGTATATAAAAATTAGGAGTTTATTTGCAATTCGTACGAATGTTCTTAAAAGCCAATAGCTTAAGTCGTAAGCAGAATAGTAGTTCAAAAGAATTTTGCTAATTTGATGGTTATTTTATTACTTATTTTTCTTCAGCCTATGAACATAAATATAATAATTGAAAATAATATGGTATAACAAAACATATTAAACATACTTTTTCCCTTCTATGAGAAAAATAAAGAACGAAATATATTCATAAATATTACAATTACAAATCTTTATTACCGAAACTCTGATCATATTTGGAGCGCTTTTAACATTTATTTATTAATCTTTTGTTTATTTTCATAGGAGTTTTTGCACACTAAAAAGTTTAAAGTTTTCTCAAACCTCAAATTGACCGTATCGAACTACTTCACAATCGCCACAATAATAATAAGAGTTTCTGGAATTCATAAAGTTTTCGTAGTCAGAATAAAATTTTAATTCATCTTTGGCGCAAGCAGCTAAAGTTAAGTTCAAAAAACCACATATTGTCTGGTTTTCAAGTACTTGTACATCAATGTTAATTTTGAGTTGTAAGTTGAAGTTGTTGCTAAAATACAATATACAATATGAGAAGAGTTTGTACGATGAAGGAAATACGAAAGCAAGCTTAAAACTCAGGGTAATTGTGGAGAACGGCTGATTTTGTTTAAAACGGCCCAAATTGGTGGGGTTTTTTTTCCAAAATAGGTATATTTGAGTGGCGGAAAGCAGAATTTTACAATGGTTTAAAAGTTATTAACATTTAAAGTTGCCTCTTTACAAATGTACAGGGAGGTCTTCTGTATATTGCTTACACAATCTATAAATGCTTGGCTAAAGCGATATTGCCTTATTGCGTAAGTGTGCAACTTTAAATGGTCATAACTTTTGAACCATTGCAAAATTTGGCTTTCCGCCACTTTTAATGAAATAAATAGCCCCAAATTGGGCCGTTTTAAACAAAAGCCGCTGTTCTCCACAATTACCAAATTCAGAACTCTGAAAAATTTTTTAGCGAATTTCATTAAGAATTATATCATGATATTCTATTTTTCGCTCTGCTTAAACTATTGTATTTTGAATCCGTATTCATTTAGTTTTTAATATAGTAAGCAATAATTACATTTAAGGTGACTTGTCGTGGCCAAAAAGGCTGCTGTGTTTAAATGCCAACTGCTGGTTAGAAAATTTGCTGAAACCAGTTAATTGATATTCTGGGATCATAATCGTATTACTCCACTCTTTTCATTTCGACTTTTTAAGCATTTTTATTTACCAAGCTTCCTTAGTGTTAATACGAGGTTGCATTTATTTCTGTTAGCGCCTAATTAACTTTTGATTAGTTGCAGCAGCACGTGCATTAAATATCAAATTATTCGCATGCATATGGCGCAGCCCTTTATCACATTTATGGGGGTGGTTATCTCGCTGAAAGGAGAGAGTGCGCAGGCATGCATACTCAAACTGTTTAATCAAAGTGCATTTAAACTGCTACCCATTGCTGACTTCATGATCATAAAATATTAAAGTAATTGTATTTGCACAGATTTCTTTGTGTATTACATTTCTCTTAAGCGAGGTAATTTAATACCAATAGTATTACTATGCGGAGGGTATTTCTGATTATCAATGGAATTCGAAAGTCTTAAAACTTTTCAGTTGCTTATTTTCTATGTTCATCTGCTATAAGAAAATTATAATTTTTCAACAGCAAATTCGTTTAACAAAGCACGCTTGCATGTAAAGCGTTTAAAGCATGATTTTCTTGAATTTAAACCTGATATTCTACAATGGCAATTTTTCTTTCCCTGTAGCATAACACAAAGACTATTTAAAGATACTTTGCATTTGCATAATTTCAAAATCCATCCACACTTTCTAGCATATAGTAATGCCAGAAATATATTTTATTTTTCGTAAAAATTCCAAATTACCTCATTTTCAGCTCATTTCTCTTAAGAGAATTAAATATTTATGTCGAAATGCATTTAAGTAGCTCAATAAATTTTTATCGTAGCAAATAATTTAGTTTTTCTGATAATTAATTTGGTTTCTGTAGCTGAGCATTTTTAAATATCGACGCTTGACATTCTCTTAATTTTCATGACTTAGCAAATTCCGTGTCAGTTGGGCGGCAGGTGGGCAACAGTTTGTTTCATATTATTATTATATCACAAACAGATTTGTGTTATTGAATTGTTATGCTACTTTTATATAATAATAGGTATACCACAGCAAAATTTTCCACAAAACTCACATTTAAATGCATTAAAAATATGCTAAATACAACTCGGTATTCAACAGTAATTTTAATTATAAATTACTACAATAATTCTTCTGTTTTGCGCTATAAATATTTAATTTGGCCATACTTTTGATCTTGTGGCAACGCGAGTTATCGTATAAAGAGACGGGCGGACAGGCATGACAAATTTGATTTGTCTGATCACTCCATAATGATTGATATATGTTTATTTATCCATATATCCTGTTTTCAATAACGGTCTCTAATATTGATGAAAAGGTTTTCTTTTAATTCTTTTTCTTCTTCTACTAACTAAGTCCAATGTGACAGCTATCCTTTTTTTTTGTGTTCATACTAGTTTTTAAATAAATTAAAAATCTATGATTTCAATCAATATTAACAATACAGTGTTGAATGTTCTCTTTTTATTTCGTATTAACTTTTCCCTTATTAGACTAAAGAAATAACAAAAAGGATATTGTGAATCTAAAGAAAAAAATCGACTAAGCTGTTTCGGACCGATCCATTTCCATTTATTTCCATTTAGATATATTCTTTCCAATCGTTTCAACATTTTTTCGATTGTTAAATACTACCTTATATGCGGTATTGAAAATACATATCCTATAATAATTGGTGCATACTTTTTTTAATTTCTAATAATTTAGACTACTGTTGAATTTTCTGTTTTTAACATATTATTTTCAGTAGCTCAGCACTTATTTCTTGTGACTTGTGATGTTATATGGAAAAAGGGAATTTCTTATTTCACAAATATGTAAGTTACATTTATGTAATGCTTGCATTTTATGGCAACAAAAAAAAAATGAATCTTACCTTAATATACTGGCATTCGTATGTATATAAGATATTCATGTTATTACCATCTCACTTTTCTTTTCATGTATATATTTTCAGAGTATTAAATATGTTCAGCGACATAACATTGCAGGCTAAATAAACCTATATATAATTCATATTCACAAACGTTAATGCCGCTGCACGTATACAACGTATGTATCACGCCTTCATAGGCGCCCATGTATGTCACGTAAAGAAATAATTTTTAGCAAGCAACATTGATTTATAACTAACAACAAGCACAAAAGATTCAATAAATAAAATCGGTTATCATAGGGGAGAAAAAAGCTTACTCAAATCATCACTCTAATGCATGTGCATATACTCGTATAATCATAATTCTGGTATGCCTACCTGCATATCAAATCAATCTGACATAAGCATCTTTTGGGCGTTTTACACTCTTTTCTGCTTTAATATCCATTAAACCACACATTCACTCACTCAACTCTGGATCCAACCCCCTTACACTTTCGTTGTGACAGTTAAGAAATAACAAAGCGCAATGCGTTAGGGCGTATTTTGCTGATGAATGTCATTTGTGTTGACATGCTTCTTGATTGTCGACAATTCTCTTACTACATGTATATGTATAAAAAATTAATAGGCAGAAAAAAAACCCAAAGCGCAAAGAAGGTGTAGCATAACACATATTTGCTAAACGCCTAAATGTGTGAACACCTCAAGAGCGTTTTACAAAATAAGATATCTCTCGATTTTTCTGCAATTTCTTATTATAAATACAAAATTTTTACAAAATGAAGCGTATATAAATTATGCAAGTACATAGAAAGTGAAACGTAGCAATTTAATATTTTTGAAGTGTACAAGTATGGATGTACTCTAAAGAAGGTGATACGCCAGCATTCACGGCAGGGAAATACATAATAAAGTTTTAAATTTATACAGTCAATTTTTAAAATAAATTTTATAATAATAGGGTTTTCCAATAAGAGTGATATGATTTCTTTAAGTATAATCGATGCAATGAGGTTCTGAATATAAAATAATTCAAATGGCCTTCACGACTTTTTTTGCTGGAACGAATTCGATGAACCCAATTTTTGAAGAAAATCATCTTCTCCAATGAGCCTTTCATCTGAGTAAATAAAAAAAACTATCGATTCTGGTGCGAAGAAAATCCACAAATTATTAATGTACAACCATTGAATTCACCTAAATTGACAGTTTAGTGTGGTTTTTTGTCTGGTGGAATCATCGGTCTGTACTTCTCTCGAAATGAAGCTGGTATAGCTATATAGATCAATGATAATCAATTTCCTATGGCCACAAATGGAAGAAGTTAATCTTAACAACATTTGGTTCCAACAAGACGGGGCTACGTGTCACACAGCACGTGTAAAAACCGAATTATTGTGAGAAAGGTTTAGAGATTCGTTTATTTCAAGAAATTGTCACATTGAATGGCCTCCAAGAAGTTGTGATTTAGCACAAATAGACTACTTCTTGTGAAGTTGTTTGAATTCATTGGCCTTAAGCAATAAACCCGTCTCTCTTCAAGCTTTAAAAGTCAATATTGAAAGTGCTATTCTTGACATACGATTTGATTTAATGGAAAAAGTGTTCAAAAATTGGGTCAATCGAATTCGTTCCGGCAAAAGAAGTCGTGGAGGCCATTTGAAAAATGTCTTTCTGTTTTAATAAATATTGAGAGAAATATTCGAATTTAAAAAATGCTCAAATATTTTGAAACTTTAAAATCTTTTTATTTGATTTTTTTATAAAGTAGTTTCCTGAAAAGTTGTTTTATCCGCAAGTTTTATTTTTTAATTTGGTATAAATTTCATAAACGTTGAATCACAGGATTTTAGTTGAAGTAGTATATAAAACACAACTTTGAAGAAAACTCATTTGGGTTAAATTTGAAGCTTTCCACCGGTAGTAAATAAACGAGTTAGTCAACAGCGCATTAAAATATGCTTTTTTAGGTATATCTCATACATATTTATATTTATGTGCATAGCTATCGCTTCTAGCTGTGTTACTATTTATTTCACAGCTTTGATTCGCTTCACAATTTGAATTGCATTTGCCGTGAGTTTCTAGCATATTTAGAAACTACTGCTAATGTTTGCTTTGTTTTGCTTTCAATCTGCATTAGAGAGTGCTTAGGTTGACACATTCAGCTGAAATTTTTTTTTTTGTCTTTACGTATTTATGTAATATATATTTTAGAATTTCGCTGCAAGCGTTAACATCAATTTATTGACTTTGCGTAAACATTTACATTTATCACTCATACGCCCCATCGTACTGTACAATCCTGCAAGAACACACGCACCGAAAGCAATAACAAAAGCATCAGTGCGAGAAGCACTCCACTGGTATGTTGTTAACGCGATGGCCTGTCTATATAATGTAAAATAAATATTCAATTGGTTTGTGATTGTGTTTATGTAGCAGAAAGGCTCTCAAGTAATCAGTCTGCCACAGAGTTGGTGTGTCAAACTGTTAGTGCCTATGAACCTGAGGTAGTTTAGAATTATTGAACCAGTCAGTTTGTAAGCTCATAGTAAAATATGGAAAGGAAAAATATCATAACCATAATAAAGCGGAGTGCTACCGTGTAAAAATTAAATAAAAACATGGTTTTTTTGATTTACCGTTTTTCCGGTTTATTTGATTTTGAATTGATTTGTTTGCTGCTACTAACTGACGGCGCTCGTCAACTAAATATGTATATGCATAGAACGATGAAATATTTATAAATGTTGGTGTATTTCTGACTAACATAAGCCCATTCCCTAACTCTTCAATACTACGCAATCAGTAAAGTCCAATGTCTGTCTTTCCAATCAATCGTTTGTTAGCTAACATAAATAATAAGTTGTTAAATAAATATTGAAATAAACAAAATGAAAAACCAATTTAAGCGTTACAATTTAATTTCATTTACCTTTTATTAGTAGTTTAAAAAAAATCGAATTTATATTTATACGCATTTAATTATACCTTTCAGCAATATTAAATGGCAAACTAATTTTAATCTGAGGTATGTAAGTACCAGAATCAGAAGAGACCTGGTCTGGTCACATACAAAATTAATATTTCTAATTGAGGGAATGTGATCCCTTCGAGTAAATTTCTGACATGAAATAAAAACTCCTCATAAAAGTCCCTCATATGTTCGGAGGCGACTTAGAGAAAATTGTAAGTCTCTCAATTTGTTGGAAAAACATTAGGACGCATACTACAATAATTCCTTATTCAACTGATATATTCATATGCTTTATTTTTGGTAAAAAAATCCGTCAAAAATACATGTAAGATCGTGAGGTATTCTACACAC
Organism: Neoceratitis asiatica; assembly: GCA_030068015.2. Classification (NCBI taxonomy): domain Eukaryota; kingdom Metazoa; phylum Arthropoda; class Insecta; order Diptera; family Tephritidae; genus Neoceratitis; species Neoceratitis asiatica. The sequence goes on from CM061524.1 coordinate 78,593,740, forward strand.
TAATATGTATTTGATATGTATTTGATGTTGGGTCGTTTTTCGAACTAGTTAAATAGTGATTTGAAATTCTAAAACTTTTATAATACATATCTTCTGAACAGTTTGGTATATCGTAGCAGAGAATGTATGACTTAAGAACTCTTTTGTATTAATACATGTCTACAAAAATTTTGATACTCTTTACGTCTGGGCGTCTTATGAAAAGGGCGCTCACACGTAAACAAAGAAAATAATAAAAAAATAATTGTTTAATGTGGTGATATAAAAACTAGAGATTTTATTTTTAATAATAAATGGTTTATTTTACGTGAAGTGGCGCTTGAAATCTCAAAGAAAGTGATTAAGCGAATTTTATATTAGGGCCATCTAGGCCCGATTCTGTTTTCACTATTTATAAGCGACTTATCTTAGATAAAATTTTCAAAACTTTTAATGTATGCGGATGATGTAAAACTTTATAAATCTAACACTTCGGCAAATGGAGGTATCTTAGTCCAAACAGACATAAACAGCATGGTTGAATGGTGTAAAATAAATCAGATGCCCCTAAATCTTAAAAAATGTAAAGTTATGTATTTCTCTAGAAGATCCACACAGACAATTATTTACAGTATAGATAATTTCAGTTTGGAGCAGGTTCACAATTTTATTGACCTAGGGATCACTATGAACCCTAAACTGAACTTCACACATCACATTGGTGTGTTAGCCAACAAAGCCAAAGGCATCTTGGCTTTTGTAAAACGTTGGTCAAAGGAGTTTACTTGTAAAAGCTCTGTATGTAACATTACTAAGACCTGTTCTTGAATACGGCTCAGTGATTTGGAACCCGAGGTATCAAATCTACTCTGACAAGTTAGAGTCTATTCAAAAACAATTTCTCCTATTTGCCTTAAGAAATTTGCATTGGGACTGTCAGTACAATCTTATACCAGTCGTCTGAAACTTATCAATCTCCCTACTCTCGCCAGTCATCGGGAAATGCTTGGTATAACTTTCATGGTTAAAATAATAAGAGGCTAGCCCCCTTGTTCTCTCTGAAATCAAATTTAATGTTCCGACATTTTTTCCCCTTGTTTCTGAAAACTTGTAAAACGAATTTTAAATTTCACGAGCCTTTGCATTGTTTGTGCCTAGATTTCAACACTCACTCAGGCACATTTGACATATCTGACTCGCTTTTTCAAATTAAGAAAACTATTTTGTCGACTCTCAACTAATCGCTACACTACATTTTATATTTAAATAATTCTTAAAAATCAGCTGATGAATTTTGCTCTGTAGCTGTACTCTTTTAGTTCTCGCTAAACAAACCTCTACTCATCGTGACTCGGCATTGATGAAAAATAAAACAAGTTCCGTACATCATGTGGACGGGCGGGAGGTGGGTAAACAGTTTGGATTAATTAATTAATTAAAGCAAAAAAGAACACCTGAAAGTTAATCACACCATATATTTTGTGTGGAACGTTAACTTTTAAGTGCTCTATCATCCACGTGATATTGTATTTTATTCATGCATGGAATAGGATTCGAGTCCTGTTTCGCTCCTCTGCAGAGGCATGAAATAAAAGCTCCTCGTAAAATCTAGCAGCCATTCCAAGGCGGCGTAAAACAAATTGTAGGTCATGAAGAAAAAAAAAACATCAAAGAAAGGAGATATAAAAAGAACTCAGTCGTTAAAAGTACGGTAACGTTAAAAGTTGTTTTTTTCGATAATTTTTTATAAATATTATAAATTTAATTTAACCTAAAGGTTTTTTAGTTGTAAAAGTCTAGATAAGCTCGATAAGTTTAGACAAAATATAAGTTTTTGATTGAAAAAGTTCTATTGGGTTAGAGAGATTTTTTTTTAATTTTATAGAAATATTTTCCAAGAGGTGGATTTGGTCATATCAGGCTCATCCAGATCGTCTGCGTTTTAGATGTACATTCTTTTCGAAAACTAATGAATCTGCATCACACACATTTATTTTTTATCTTGAGTGCTGCTGCTTAGGTGATTTCGAATTTAAAAAAGTAGCGTGATATTTCATCGTGTTTTTTTGTAGGTTATTCTAATTTTCCAGTTTATATTTTCTTATGCGGTTAAATTATTTTAGCGTCGAGTTAATTGTTTTCTTAGGCTTTATTAAATAATTATTTTTTTAACAGCTTAAAGATTTTTATATTTTTAAATTATTAGGATTATTATTATTATTATATATATATATATATATATTGTTACGATCTTGCTGATTAAACCTCGATGATTTCCCAAATCCTTCGGGTACGATCTCTGGATTGTTAAATAAAAATCGCCAACTTAATTTGCAGTATCTTTATTTATAAAGACTTTATTTAATATCCTTTTATTATTCAGTAATTCACAATTCAATTACAATTCATTTTACTAGTTACAATTACTTGTATACAACTTTCACAATGTACTGTTTTTATTACTTTACTGTAATGTAATTTCAAACGCGATTACTTCACGACTGATTACTCTTGCAGTCGAATGTCGTCCTTATATACTTGTTTGCTGCTTTTAAACGAATAATCGCGTCGTTACGATAATCGTCTCGTAATATCGCATAATCGTCGCGTTTTACGCTCTAGAACATGCCAGTTGTCGGCTCCTCTCTTTCATTTGTCATTCGCTTCGCATTTTCGCCACAATATATATATATATATATATTTATGTTGGATATATATATGTTGGATTTACTTAGCATTGTTATGAGCAGCCAGTTTGAGGGCAACTCAATTAAATAATGGCCTTAGTAATTTTATATGAACATCAGAAAAGAGCATAACGTAAATTTCTTTTGTTAAATTTTATTAAATGTTCGAGTTGTAAAATGGCAAAATAATGTTATAAATAGCTGATTTGGAATGTTTATTTATATGTCTCTTATATTTCTTTGGCATAAACATTTCTTACATCTTTTACGTTCTATTATACGGATATGTCAGTTAAGGTATGTGCACTACACAAGTTCTCTAAATATGCATTTGTGTACTTATATATCACAGTCATAATCGCAGTCACCGGATGGTGCGTTCATGGTTCATATATCCCTACAGATGTAGTACCAGGTTTGCTTGGTAATTGTTTGGCTACTTATCAGCTTGTCTGGGTTACTTGAAATTTAGTAGCCTTTAGAAAAAGATGTGAGTACAATTTTCGCATGTTTAATTAAGTTAAGTGTTGTGTATGTGTTTCCTCTTTATTTACAAAAAGGCACACGTATTTAATGTTAATTACTTGTCTAGGCTTTTGTATATTTGATTTTTGAGTTAGACTTTGTGATATGTAGGCAGCTTTTCTCTCTTCTGCTTACGCCTATACTATGTATTCTTACATGTATATATGAGTACTTCTATATTACTATTTTAAATAAGCACTCTTGCGAATATGTGAGCACAATTGGAGTTTATACTTAATGTAGTATTTGTTTGTGTAGTTTTTGTGTTCTAGCATTTAATCTTGATACTGCTAATATTGTCGTTGCTGTTATTATGCTGCTTTGGGTGTATACTTACAGCTATTTTACTTTCTCCCTCTTTCTTCCCTCTATATATAAGTATATTCATGTAGCTTTTTTATATACAAATACTTTTATCTTGCTTAAAATCTTTGTTGCTTTTCAAACATAACCTCATCGCCCTTTCTGTGATTGAAATGTTATGTTGTTCTTTTCGCTAATATTATTTAATACTTAAATGACAAGATGTAAGGAAAAGTTTTGTGTGCTTGTGTTCTTTAAAAAAATTTAAAAATAATAGCAAATAAGTGGAGCAAATACGAGTCCATCAGGCATATCCCAATGAGATAGATAAAATATTTTGAATTTAACTCTAGGATATTAGAAGCGCCAAAAATAATATTGTCTTAGAGATCAATCAAAAATTACTGTTTGCCATATTGGCATATTTCAAACAATACCTCTTTAAAAAATTCAATATACTATTCTCTTTTGATGCACTATGAGGAAAGAATGCAAGGACATTGGTAGATATTGATGACATGATGATGATGATAAATACTGAAATATTATTCTGTTTCTAGAGACTTGATTTTATTTTCTTATTGTTTATTTAAGACACTCTGGAATTGATATTATTAGTGCCTTATACAGAAATTAGGCATTACTATGGGCGTTAATCAAGATCAAAACTAAATTTAATAAAATTGTATAAGAAATTTATTATAAAGCCAAAATAGATAAATATGCAAGTATATGAATGTGTTGATTTCCACAATTATAAAAAAAAGAAAATCCTATCTGATGGCCTAGATTAAGACAGTTAAGTATTTCAAAAAATTTTATACATATATTTAATTATAGCTTAAAGAAATAATATCATTATCAATTATAATATCTATATATGTATAAAAGGCTTTAACCGGAATACTTTACGAATTAACCCGCAGCTTAAGATCCTGATCGTAGAGACCTGCAAATTGAAGGGTGTATTTTACATATAACGAGGACATCCAGTAAGAAAAGATATATTGGAAAAAAAAATATTTATAAGAAAAATAAGAAGACTTTTTCGTGAAAACAGATCAGAGACAAATCTATTCAAAAAATATAAATTGGTTTCCAATTTGGAAAATTAAAGTTTTCTTAGGGTCATTTATAGAAAACGCCAAAAAGTGGGCCTGGAGCTGATTTACTGGCAAAAATTGTATTTGTGTTTTGTTCTATTTTTTTTTGGATTGAATATTTTGTTATACAACAAAGAAAAATGCTTATATACTGCAAGTAAGAAGAATTGTAAAACCCTCATTAACCCACTATTAAGTAAATATAGTGAAATTTTCGCACTTAATAGTTGTTGGTTAGTAATGAATTTAATAATTCTCAGTGGTAGAGCACTCACCTGTGTAGTCCGGTTTCTCTTATTCGATTTCGATCTCTTTCGTAAGAAGTTTGATAAGTTGATGTGGTGGAGATGTAACAGTAAAGTTATTGTGTTCAAAGGGAGAGGTTACTCAAATTAAACCAGTTAGTATACCAAGGCTTTAATTATGCGTTACATTATTAGGTACAAGATTATTAGTTGAAATTTCGAAATCATTACGCCTACCATTCAGTAAAAAAGTAATATGGACCGACTCGACAATAGTTTTGTCCTGGTTGCGAGTGCCTCCACATCAGCTAAAGACATTCGTTAGAAATCGTGTAGAAGAAATATGTGATGCGACAAGTAATGCGATATGGGTTCACGTGAAGTCAAAACAAAATTTAGCCAATCTCATATCACGTGGAGTGTATTTGAATGAGCCTAATGAATGAGTGTGGTGGAATGGCCTTGCATTTTAAATTGAACGTGTAGAAGACAGGTGTCAGAATCCGACTGTCTCATTACGTATGGAGGCAGCAAATTCTGATCGTTTCGTAATAAGTACTACTCTTTAGGCAAAAATTTAGAATTAAAGTCTCTAGTCTTAGAACTAGTCTCAACATATTCATTGACGATGGCAATCTCATCAGAGTAGGCGGTAGATTATTAAACGCAAATCATTTTACATACAATAAAAAACATTCAAAGCTATCCAATTATTGCTTTTTCATATCAGAGAAAACTGGTTGCTATCAGACGGTAAAAACCTTGGTCGAAGGATCGTAAGGCAATGTGTCGAATGCGGGCGTATGAGGGGAAAGGTAGTAATTCTACTCATAGGAAATCTACCACCCGAAATTTTAGAAAGCGGATTTCTATTTTTATATTGGGGAGTGGATTTTAATAGGCCCGTGTGTTCGTGTGTTTTGCAACTTGAGGGCTGGATTTAGAATTGGTCACTTCTTTATCTTCGAAAGGTTATTTGTTGGCATTAAAAAGGTTAATTTCTCGTCGTGGGAAACCTTTAAAAGTATTTTCAGATAATGGTAGGAATTTTATGGGTGCTTCTCGGGAAATTTCGGATTTTTTGCAAAATAACAGTGAATCGATAATTGTATTTGCTTCAGAGAATCTTATAAAGTTTAAATTCATACGGAAGGAAAATACTCCAGTAGGAACTCTGGTTCTCATAAAGGATTCCACTAAGATGGAGCTTAGGACGGGTCATAAATTTATATAAAGGCAAAGATGCTATAGAAAGAGGTGTCACTATCAAAAGCAGCGAGAGCATTATACAAAGATCTTTTTCTAATATATGCCCGCTTCCAGTTTCTTATAACACTCTAGTAAAAAATGATGGTACATTCAATCCCACACACCGTGTTGAGAGTGAAGAGTACTCTCAAGGCCCCGGGATGTTACCGCGCAACAATTTAGATTCGCTTATCAGTTGACTACTCAAACTTCAGCTGTCAGCTCCTACACATTTCTATATTACCTTTTTTCAACATTGGCGAAAACGATGGGTCACAATTTTCATTTTGTATTTAAATTATAAATTTTAATATAATTAATTAGTTATACAAAAACTTCTAATATTCAATATATTTGTAGATATGTTTAAATAAATAAGACGAGCAGAAAGGAAATATAGTTATCATTTACGTGAAAATATCGAGCGCACCTACGGCAAAACGCCACTTTTATCTATAGCCGCAACACGTATATGCCCGAACAACATACAACCCACATTACAAAATAGCACAATTTAATAATTTTAAGAAAAACTAAAATTTTCATAAACTTATTCTTTTTAGAAGAAAGGAGCAGTTTCTATGGAAAAAAATCTAAATGTAATTTGTTTAAAATGATTAATATAAATATAAATAAATTATACCTTGGAAAATTGCGGTGTGGCGGCGGAACGTCTTTCTCATTTGGTGATTGAAATATCAAGAGGCAAATGAAAATACAAGAAAGTTCTACCAACCCTCAAATCGGTTAGTTAGTTCCGTTTTTAAATGGGAAATGCAACAATACAAACGCTGCCAGGAAAAGTGCGGTTTTATCATATGAATATGGTAGTGCGTATGTGCATGTATGTCTGTATAACACAATTTATGTATAACGCGGTGCATTTAGTTTAGGGTGGTATATTAAGAAGTGGGATTTAGCACGAAGGTCTAAACAGTGTCAATTGTCACTTGTCACAATCAAACTTATAGGAGTACCATGTGGATAACGGGGTGTAGTGTGTATTATAAATAAATGAGCTTGATATTTTTAAATTTTTATTCATTATACATATATTGAAATATTCTGTTTGTTCATGCAGATGTATGCAAAAACTTGGTTGATGAATGCAAACAAACAAGTGATACCAAATACACACTCTTATTTCGATACAGCTTTGTTTTGTACGAATGTAAAGAAAATAAAAAAGCTGATTTTTAAGTTTGCATTACGTTCATAAGTTTTGCTCATATTTATGTATCTAACGGCAATCAGCCGCGAGTCACGAATACGTACGTGAATGTTTTACTATAAGACTGCAGTTCGGCAAGTGGACCAAGTGCATTTTCTGCAGCATTGGGTGCCCAGGGTAGTACGTAAACAATGGTCACATACCGTTAAGTATGCAAGCGCTTGTTTGCATAAGGAGTAAGTGTAAGACGAATTTGTATAGAAATAAATGAAAACGAGAAAACCAATTGCAATGGTTAAAATTTTATTACAGTAATATCCTTGAAATCGGTTCATTCTAGGCTATTTTCCTTTACTCTCTTCACAATTTTTTTATATTTTTACTATTTTTGCCCACTGCTAGCAATTATGCATGCTGCTATGCTTTTATTGCTTTGATCGCCACTCGGTTCTTTGCCGCCACATCACGCTCATGCAGTAAAAGAAATGCCGATTAAGCTATGTCCTTACTTACTTCATTATAATTCTTATACTTTTTTTTCTTCCCCTTCGCTTTATTTTTATTGCAATAAACAGTGCAACATTCTTTGCTTTTTGTCCTAAATTTTTTGCGAGCAATGCTGCTTGCTACTGTTATTTTCAATTTTATTTATTTTCTCTTCAAGAGGGTTTTTATGTACAATTATTATTGCAAAATAAATGAAAAATTTGTATGCTTTCAAGGGCAGCTTATAATACATTTTACAGCTCTTACTTGCAACAATAAATTTGGTTGAGTCGAAAAAGTGGGTCAAGTTATCAACTTATTGATTTTAAAAACTTGTGTGTACAGAAGATGACCAGTTTTAATTTTTTAAGTAAAACTTGAAGCGCATTTGAACAAACAAATTTTCCATACATTATAAGCTCTGAAAAAACGTAGATATTTATTAAAATTTCAATATAAATTGCTTTTTGAGCTTGGGGGGGGAATTTCTGGTTAAAGCTACAATAGACCACGTGGGGGGAGGAGGAGTCCGAAAGTGGCCAAAATCAGGCTACGTAGTTTATGGACAGTCCCTTATCTTTTGAATAGGTTCAATTTTTATTTACCATTACGTAATCATCGGAAATATTCGCTTTTTTATGTAAGAAAAATAGTTTAAATTAAGCAAATTAATGACATTTTCAAAGTCGGGAAATTTAATGAATATCAAGCCGCCCGTTTTCATAAAAATAGACAAATTTTATAGCTTTTGCATAGTTTTCGACGCGAAGAGCAGATGAAGTTAACGCGTCGAAAACTACGCAAAAGCTATAAAATTTGTATATTTTTATAAAAACGGGCGGCTTGATATTCATTAAATTTCCCGACTTTGAAAATGTCATTAATTTGCTTAATTTAAACTATTTTTCGTTCAAAAAAAAATTGTATATGGAGTTTATTAAAAAAGTTACGTTTGTTACCCTCTTACGTCGTTTTCGACGCATATGAGAAAACATATGTTTTTTGGCGGGAAACTTAATTGTCAATGTGGTTTTTGCGAGTGAAGAAGTTATTTGTGATTGAATTGTGAATTAAATACATAATAAAAGAGATATAAAAGAAAAAATAAGATTTGCCAACCAAACTATTTGTCAAGTGGAGAGATAGAAACTCTTCTAAATGAAAGTGGTGAGGATAGCTGCAGCTTGTCCGACATTAGTGATGAGGTGTATGTGCCAGAAGGGCCAGAAGGTAATGAAAGTGATCTTTTTACAAGAGATAGTGATTCTGAGGAAGAGGATAACACTCCAACAAATGAGACTAATGATATTGGTGATATTGCAAATATCGATCCATTGTACTTATCAAAGGATGGCACCATATGGCAGCCATAACCATTTCAGCCGCAGTGTGGTAGATTTAGGAAAAATGTTATCAATATTCTCCCTGGCGTTACTCCAAATCTTGAAAATATTATTTTGAAGTATACAAATGCATTTTCCAAAGCTAAGTATGGCGACGATTTCATGCAAATTGATTCCTGTCTGCTTCATCGGTATATCGGTATTTTGATTTTAGCTGGTGTGCAAAAACGAACCAACGGTTGATTTATTTGATACAGAGTGTGGTCGCCCTATTTTTAGGGCTATTATGTCGAGAAAAACTTTTAAATATATTACTAAAGTAATTCGACTTGATGACGTCATAAGCCGAAGGCAACAAAAATGTGAAGATAAGTTTGCACCCATCCGAGAAGTGTTTAAAAATGGTCAAATTTATTAGTTGACTATTAAACCCACACGAATGTGTAACCGTTGATGAACAGCTGCTAGGTTTTAGAGGTCGGTGCAAGTTTCGGCAATATATCCCTTCGAAACCAGAGAAATATGGGATCTAGTTCTGGTTATGTGTCTGTTCTGAGACGTGCTACGTGTGGAAAATTCAGTCGGTGCAAGTTCATGTGAAAAAAATCAGGATCAACGTGTTGTTTTGTACTTGGTTCGCGGATTGAAAAGTCACAACGTGACAATGGATAACTTTTTTTCTTCATATGCAAGTTCATGTGAAAAAAATCAGGGTCAACGTGTTGTTTTGGACTTGGTTCGCGGTTTGAAAAGTCAATGGATAACTTTTTTTCTTCATATGGTCTCAGCCAGAAATTGTTGGCAAGAGGTGTTACTATGGTGGGAACTATGAGAAAAAACAAGAGATCCATCCCACCAAATCTTCTAAAATGCAAAAAAATACCCTTGTACAAGTCAACATTTGTATTTACAAGCAATACAACGCTTGTTTCATACATTGGGAGGAAAAATAAATGTACAATTTTACAAAGTACTTTACACAACAATAACGATGTCGAACCCGGGACTAAAAAGCTGCCAACTATTATAAATTACTATAATAAAACCAAAGGTTGATAAGATGCTTTCCTGCTACAGTTGCAAAATGAAAACTCATAGATGGCCAATGGCTGTATTTGCAAATATAATCGATATATCTGCCTTAAACGCATTAATAATTTTCAAAGAAATTAACCCTAATTGGCAACCTACCCAAAAAACCACAATAAGAAGGAATTTTCTAAAAGAATTAGGATTGTTACTTGCCAGGCCATACATGGCAAATAGAACCACAAAGCCAAGAACAAGTTCATCGGCAAATTTGGTTGAAATTGCTTCTTCATCGAACGCACCGAAAAGATCGAAAACCGTACCTCCACAAATAAAAGGAAGGCAAAGATGTTCGATGTGCTGTGAAAATAATTTGGCTTCGAAAAATAACATGCACACTATTATTTGTTGCTTCGCCTCGAAAGGTGCATGTAAAAACGTCCACAACCGAAACGTATGCGTTAAGTGTTTGGAAAATAAGCTTATTTAAGACTGGTAGAAAAAAAAGAAAATTTTCTCGTTAAATAAATAAAAACCCAAATTTTCACAGTTTTCAACGTGCATGATTTCACTTTACCTACTGAAAACACTGAGTAGTCCCATATGCGTCGAAAACGATGCATGAGGCTAAATAATGCAAGTTTTTTAAGAGCAGATGAAGGTTAAATGTAATACTGAGTATTGGCGGAATGCTCCATTTGTTTGACCCTGAAATGAATTTAATTTAATCTCGATTTCCATTTCCTTGATTTTTTCAGCCTCCTAGATTGTGTTTTCGCATACTTTAAATATGATATTTTAATTTCCCTTAGTTATTAATTACTCTGTTACTACTTAAGTAAATAGTCTGTAAGAAACCATTGTTAAACTAATTAAATAAATAAAATTATACTGATCATGACTTTTACGAACTGCATTGATATTTGATTGTCATTATCATTTTTATGTAGATACGATACGAGTTTCGCTTCAAACAGCGTGATAACTTGTTTGTAGATAAGAGGTTTTGGATCAGATAAAGTTTTCTTCTAGACGATCATTGAAAGAAAAATTGCGCTCTTATTTTATTATTATTTTATATTAATAAATTAAAATAATTTCACTTGATTTGTGCTTAACATGTTATAATACATTTAATCCATTCGCTGCCCCGCCTAAATTACATGAAGTGGATCCCATTGTCATATTTAGAGTGTCGTAAAACGAGACACAAGTTTTTGTAAATCATCATGAAGATGAAGTATAAATTTTTTTTTGAAAAGTACTTATTTATTCATAAATATATGAGGCATGATTACGGTTTTGTTTTTGGCCAAAAAATCACGAATAAGCATTGTTGTGTGAGCTGATGCATTATCGTGATGTAGAATCCACGATTTGGTTTTCCACAATTCCGATCGTTTGAGCCGTATTGCTTCATGCAAACTTCCTTATATATAGTATTCGTTATAAACTCTACGACCATTTGGCAGGAACTCATGATGCACCACACCCCTGTAATGAAAGAAAACAATGAGCAAAACCTTCTCCTTTCCTTAAGGAGGGTTAATTAATATTTGAATTTGTTAAGACATCTTTACAATTTATTAAAATATTCAAAAAAAAAAAAAAACAGATGGACAATCTTAAAAATAACTAAGAACATCCTGCCACACTAAATTCAACTTATAATTCATTATAAAATTTGTGGTAATCTTGAGGTAGTAATCTTTTCAAACCTTGTAAATCTTATTGTAATGGAAGTCGCTCTTTTGTCCAGCGGGGTGATAATATATATATATTCGATTAATATTTACTGTTTTTTTTTTTTTAGTAATAACACTGTGACACAAAATGAGGGTTCATCTCTCCGTAAGAAAAGTTGATTAAAACTTGATCAAATTAAGCAATTTGTACATCGCTTTTTTTTTGGATCGAGTAACTCCTTTTTGACATTAACTTTTACCTAAATCTTACGATAGGTGGCGCTGTCATACAGTTTGTCTCATTTTTGATAGTTTTTCATGCAAAAATAGTATTAATATATGTAGTTTTTTTTTACCAATCAAAATTTCTGTGAGTTTCGTGTCAGCTCTCTTGCAATACCACAGCAAAATAAATTCTGAAGATTTTGGTAGCGTAAAGCGTCTTATAAAATAAATTTCAAATGAATAAATGTTTGCGAAAGTTAGCGCCTTATTGCTATGTTTGCGGTAAATTCAGCATAGCAACCAATCTGATTGGTATAAGTGTTAGTGCGAAAGAGTGGTATGAACATTATTTTGGGATGCCGGTTGTTCAAGACGTAAATTGGATCCCCAAAGATATAAGACGACTTACGTCTCTGGGTTAAAGGAATAAAAAAATCGCTGAAGTTTGGTGTTCCGATGATTTGGACTGATCCAGGAAAGTTTATTTTATTTAATGTGTTGAATCTATGTACTCATTCAGAATGGTTGTGCATTCAGGAGAGCATAGTGAAGCGAGTTGTTATGTGTGTTTGAATGATGTAAATGGAAAAACTAAAAGATCGCGAAGATCAATGAAATATATTGGAACAGATTATGTAAGCCTGCCATTATCGCATTCAGATGCTATTCCTGTACCACGGCCACCAAGCCCTGCTACCATTTCTATATGGACTGCGAACTTGCAAAACCAGTTGCAGGATCCTGATTATGAAATATCTGAAGCTTTCAAAAATATGATACCAATATCTCAAAATTGGATGGATGACGTGGTAAAACATGTCAATTTATCAAAACGTGATGCAGAGTATATAGCACATAAATTAAAACAAAATAATTTACTGACACCTGATGTTAAAGTTACTGGTTACCGTCATCGCCAAGCAAAATTTCAGCCATTTTTCTCTGCCAATGAAGAAAACACCTTCGTTTACTGTAACGATATTGAAAAACTTGTTGCAGAAATGGGTATGACTTATAAACCCCACGAATGGAGGTTATTTGTTGATTCATCCAAAACTAGTATGAAAGCAGTTTTGCTGTACTACAACAACAAGAAACCTAGCGTTCCGATAGCATACAATTTGAACACTAAAGAAACGTACGAATCTGTGAGGCATCTACTAGAAGCAATAAACTATGAAAGCCATAAATGGCGTATATGTTGCGATTTGAAAATGGTAGCTCTGCTTTGTGGATTACAAGGTGGATATACGAAGAATATATGTTTTATATGTTTGTGGAATACACGTTATAAAGGGAACCAATACCAAAAACATGACTGGGAGAACAGAGAAGATTTAGTTGTTGGATCAGATAATGTAATACACACGTCTCTTGTTCCAATTGAAAAAGTGTTGCTACCTCCACTACATATGAAATTGGGTATTTTTAAAAATTTTGTAAAAGCACTTCTTGCAGATGGACCAGCTTTTATTACACTAAGGTCAATATTTCCACGACTTAGTGCAAGCAAAGTAAAAGAAGGTATTTTATATTTACATATAAAATACGATTTTTTAAGATTTATGTAATTGCTATATCGTTTTACAGGTTTGTTTAATGGTCCAGACATAAGAAAATTGATAAAAAAATAGTAAGTTTGATAACTCTTTAAATGAAAATGAGCTAAATGCCCGGAATGTCATAAAAGACGTAATAGCTAATGTTCTCGGTAAACATCGTGCCACGAACATCAGAGAAAAAGTAGATCATCTCATGAATATGTTTGAGAAGCTCGGTGTACATATGAGTTTGAAGGTACATTTTCTCCATCACCATATAGATTGGTTTGAACACCAAATCGCAACGGAATCAAATGGGCAAGGCGAACGTTTTCACCAGGTCGCTTTAACAATGGAGACACGGTATAGGGGGAAAAAACTACTACCTATGTTAGCAGATCTATGCTGGTGGCTAACGAGAAATGAAGAAGACAATACCGACGAGGAAGAGGAGGAAGTAAACTTACCGCCTTCAAAAATATTCAAGTTTTAGTTTTTAAGCACCGTTATTTTTGTAAGCTTTTTATGGCATATTTTTTCAAAATGTCAGAAAATAATTTAATTCTTAACAGAAATATTACATTGTACGTATACTTAATTTTTTATTTCAAACTTTTCACGCCTAAATATGTGTATATGTATACTATTTATCATCTTTTTTGTGTGCCAAATATAGTGTAATGTTCCTTTCTATATGTATCATATACGATCATTTCTACAATAAAACTAAAAATATTATTTTTCATGAAAAATAAGACAAATTGTATGACAGCGCCACCCATCGTAAGATTTAGGTAAAAGTCAATGTCAAAAATGAGTTCCTCGATCCAAAAAAAAAGCGATATACAAAAAAACCCATCTAAAATTGCTTCATTTGAACAAGTTTTAATCAACTTTTCTCATACACAGGGTTGCCAACTTTAAATAAAAATAAAAATGAAACCAGACCTATAGGTCAAAAACCCAGTATGAGGTTTTGATGTGGGAGGGATAGAGTTTCATCTCCAATTGGTTTCATAAATTACGTAGAATCTTGTTGCACTGTGTAATTAGCCAAAGTAATTTTAGTCAGCGACAGCAGAAGCATCAAAAGACTAGAAAAAATACGATCCTCATAATGATAATTTAGGTAATGTTTAACGTAGCAGGGATGCAAAAAAGTATTTTTTTTTTATTGAAAATCTCCACTTAGAAAAAAAATTTAGTCACGAGGTTAACACAGAAAGCGAACAATTGGTTATACAAGCGCATTGAGTGCACAGACATTCATTTTGCCCATTCTGATTATCCCACCATTTGAAAAAGTTTCAGAATTTTGGAAGTAAAGTTGAGAGCATTAGAAATTCACGTACATATTTAACTGCTCAAACAAATACCCGCTTACAATTTTGAGGGCACAGAAGGTAGTCGTTGTTATTTCAATAAGCGTTGTCTGTTGCTGTCCTCCCTACCCGTCTCGTCACTTTCAACGTTTTGAAGAATATGAATGAAACTACTAGACTCAGCTGTTGCTGGTCTTTATCTTCTCCTTTTTTATTCACAATTACGGTTGTTTCTTTGATGTCAAATGCAGACAAGTAACAAAGCGAAGCAAATGGAGTAAGCAAATATGCAAATATCTCATTCCAATGCTTAATTATACATAGGAATGTGTTCTCGTGGCGGCCACAGTATCTGTGTAATTAACGGGATGTATTACCATGCGGAGGAACATGGTTTCGAACTCTGGACAGATCAAAAACTAAAGAAAAGTAATTTTAAAAATTTAAGTTTCAACAGCGATCGTCCCTTGGCATTGCATGTCAACCTTTTCGAGAGTATTTCTAATATGAAATACAAGCACCATATAAAAATCCTATCATTCCGTTGGTATATCATACAAGTTTTATTAGCAATATTATTATTATTTTAAAAATTTAAATTCAAACGTGTGTAATACAAGAGTACAGTTGCTCTTAAAGTGAACAAAACCTTTTTATTCGAAATTCTTAAAAATATGGCCAAGCGGTCGAAGAAATATCTTAGCAAAATAAATTGAGTGTCACATTGGTTTTTACCTACAATAACAACACGTGTAAGCTGCAGTTCAAATTCATAAGAACTTTGTGAATTTCGACCAAATACATCTTTTCGTTGAGACTGGATTCGTTTAAAGGTTGAAAAACCACTGGTCACTAATCGATATCAGAATTTTTGTAACTAATTGGAAAAATTTAGACGAAATATTATTTTGCATTTCAATATTTACTGGTTCTCACGAAATAAACTCTTCCATGGAGACTGTAAGGAATGCATTACTGGAAGTTTTCTGATTGATAATTTGGAATCAGTTTACATTGAATGGACTTGTTGCTTTAGAGTTTGGAGGATGCAGTGCCATCATTTGTGATGTATGATGGTAGGAAGTGTAGCAACCGCTAAGAGGATTGTTAGAAAAATTAATGCAAAACATTATGTGGACATCACATTAAACCTGGATATGTGCTATTATGCATATATATATATATATAAACACATACTTTTAAGGTAGTCGTTATTAAGCTTTTTGCTCATTCTTGCCTTTTACGGTTGAAAGATGTCAGTTAGCGAGCAAGGCTTATGACGGAAACCGAATAACTATCGAAGTATGTTCAGTGATAGACTGCCGTTACGTATGTATTTAAACCATGATCATCTTGTATTTTTACATTTTATAACAAACGTAACCAATATCAGCAAATAATTAATATAAGTTAAAATTGTGAGCCTAATTTTTAATTAAATTTATTAAATTATATTAGAGTTTGAAATTACATTTTTGAGAACATGGTTAACATATTTACGCTAATTAATTAATAAATATAGCTTGATATCCTCTAAATTAGTCAAAATACACTATTTTGATCTGGGCTTAGCTGGAACGAAGGAAAATAGTTCGCGACAATATCTAAACAGCCCACAGCCGCTGTATACTACGAAGTAATCTTTTAACTAAATATCTATATTTTCATCAACCTCTTGATATTTGAGAGAGTATATTGCATGTTAATCTGGGAAAAAACCTACCAACGAACAAAATAGGAAGCAAATTGAATTTATTCTCTGGTCTTCCGGCATTTGTTTGATTAGACAAAATTATACCTTCATACAAATATTCAACGAACCATTAAATAATTTGTCTCTCAAATCGGAGTCTAGTCCACTTCCAAAATTCCAAACCTTACAACAGGCGCTTATTATATTTATCATGATCTCACCGTTATCCTACTATAATATTGAGATGAAATATGTGCGAAATCAATTTACACGTTATTTCATTGGTCGAATATATTCAAAACACAAAAACATTGAAAATATGTATTCCTACTGTATTAAAGGACTTGGAAAGATTAATTATAGTCGTGTATATAAAAATAAAAAAAAATCATGTCTAATTGAAAATATTTCTGTATATTATTATATCGTTAATAAAAAAAATTTTTATTTAAAATTAGGGACATGCTAACAAAACCAAAATAATTTAAACAACCAGCATCCATATACACGAAAAACGGCGGTATTTGCTTTGATTGGGGGAAGCAATTGGATGTTTTCTTCGGCTAAGGAGCAAAACTACACACAAGGTGAAAAAATCGTAAAATATGTGCTTCCCCGGTTTCCATGCCTTAACAAGCAGTCGAGACAGTGTTGCTGTTTTGTTTAATTTTTGCCAAACTTTATTTTTCTTTGGTTACGTAGTTACTTACTAAATTAATTTTTATAACATAATAATTGGCAGCGAAACCCAAGTGGTTAACGGTGCATGTTACCATTCGGTAGGGCTTGAGTTCTGATCCGACCGAAAACTTACAAAATTAATTTCGGCAGGCAATATTCCCCCTCGAGTTTATTTCTGACGTGAATGCTCCTTATAAAAATCCATCAGTCGTTCCATTTCCAAGGATTTTCAATCTGAGCAAGTCCTTTTACCGTACTTTTATTTTAGATTTTATATATTTTTAATTTTTTTGCGTGCCGAATGGTAAACTGTCAGATTCAAAGGGATAATATTGACTTCAGAAATTTTTATTTAGAGCTTTTAAAACAAATACAGCAGAGGTTTTAATTCTCGGGAGTTTACCTAAAAAACAGTATCAAGTACAACGCAAACAAATCTAAAGTATGCATATCGCATTTGTCAAATAGTTTTGCTTAATTAATTGAAAACTTCTTGTATTTTCAAATCTAGAACATATCATTAACAGTGTTTTGGGAAAAAATCCAAACTGCATAGTTAAGCTGGATCGGAGACAAGATTTTCCGACTCAGCTCTAGTTGAGAAAAAAATTTTTTTTAAATAAATTTAAAACCATAAACGGCATAAGGCTATCAATCGAATTGTTTACAGATGGGAAATAAGTTAGCTATGTACGGTCTGCATTTTTTTTTAATTTAATATACTACTTAATTTTCATCTCATTAAATATTTACAAATGTGCACCTAATATATAAAAAAAAAATATGTTATATATAGATACATGTGAACGCATACATCACATTTTTATTAATACAACTTTATATTGTTTCAAACCTTGTATATAAGACGAGCTAATTATTAATTTTTTCGTTTACCGTTTACACTAATGATATTATTTACGGATGTTAATAATAGAATGTTCTTGTTTTTTCGGTTGGGTTAAATTATTTTACTTTCAAGATAAAATTATATAAAATAATATTATAAATTTATGACTCACTAATACAGAAAAATATACGTTGTGCAACAGTGAAGCTAGTTGGGTGAACACCTTTGACTTTTAATCTGTTAACGACTGAAATACATACTTTCGTATATATAGGGTGTTTTTTATAGAGGTATAGAACTAGAGGTATAGAACTTTAAGTTTGCATTACTTTTAAAGATGGCGACCGATTTAACAGTTGTCAAGGGATTTATTCTCAGTTTGGTTTGGCAATTCATCTTGAATAGACTCACGCCTGAACAACGCTTGCAAATAGTGCAATTTTATTTCGAAAATAATGGTTCTGTGCGGAAAACGTATCGCGCACTACGTCCAATGATACAGACCAATGATTCCACCAGCCCATAAAGCGCACCAAACAGTCAGTTTTTCTGGATGTAACGGTGTTTCAACATACACTTGAGGATTACCTTCACTCCGAATGCGGCAGTCTTGTTTGTTGACGTAGCCATTCAACCAGAAGTATGCTTCATCGCTAAACATCGCTAAAATGAATCGATCGCCATCTTGAAAAGTAATGCCAACTTAAAGTTCTATACCTCTATAAAAAACACCCTTTATATGCATTTACAAGAGCTAGTTCCATTTCATCCAAGCCAAGGTTTCAGGAGTTCACACTCCATACACATTGCATTACGACACGTCTGCATTACTGGAATCCTTGTAAATTTTTATGGTTATTTGAATTTGTATTGTTGCTATTTTGGTATTGCTACCTCCAATTTTTGTTGGGTTCCATGAAAATTAGGTACTTTTTTATGATGCTATTCACGCCAATGCAACACTTATATACAGCACATGTGAACACACATACTCGTATATTTGTATATACAAACGATTTATATACAAAATATTCGTTTTTGCATTATACTTCATACATGAACGGCTGATAAATTCAATTGCAGTACGTGCGTAATTGTGCGCGGGTGCCTGGTATTGGCATTGAATTTTCCAGCAGCTCCCGCCGAGTGGTTTACCAATGCTTTTGTCTGATTAACCTGTTTATGGCATAGTAATGAGGGCGCGTGCAAAGAAAACTTTTGATAATGATTACAAATTATGTAGCAATGGGCATATATATACAAATGCAAGAGTAATGTGCAACAGTGGAACTATGGAAAGAAAATATCGATTGCCCAGAAACTGCACAATTTAGATGAGAAAAACAAAAATAAAACAAGCAAAGAAAAATAATTGAGAATATATAGATCTATGTATTTTCAATTAACTTTGAAATAAGGAAATACTTGAGAACGAGTTCAATAGTTAGTTAAAATGCAATTGCAGTCTTGAGACTGCTAATCATTTTGATATTTTTCCAACAAATGATGGGACGTAGATACAGATGGATTGGATAAGAATTCTAAGAGGAGCTCTTTTCATTTTATTATTTTCATTTTCATTTCATTATTTGTCAGGTGCTACACATAATTAATTAATAATTAATAATAAAACTTTTAACAATTATTATAGATTTAAAACTCAATCAGGTGCAAGCCAGTCTATCTGTTTTTTCCTCATGCGTGTGATCGGGGTAAAAGTAATTACTTTAATTTTTTTTCCTGATATTTTGTTAATTGGGAATTATTACAATTACTCACTGATTATATGCACATCACAAATTTTTAAAGAAAAGTGATGTGCTGCAGCTGGAAAAAAATTGGTCTATGTCTGCACAAAAAAGATTTAAATATTAGATATTTTTGCGACTGACAGTGTAATAACACGTTTTACCCGTGTTGTTACACTTTTAGTTGCAAAAAGCAGTAATTAAAAAAAATAGGATACCCTAATCTGCTGATAATGATGAGAAAATGTTGTCAATTAGTGAGAACAATCTTTTAATATTAATGCTAAGCTACAAAAAATAGTAGAAACCCAATAAGTGGTCAAAAAAGTTAAGAAAGCGCCTATTAGTTATGATCCTTATTTCAGCATGTAAAACAACAAATCCTGAGAATCAATAAGATTTATAATCACCTACAAATACAAAACAAAAGGCTTTGTATTTGAAAACTTTAGTTTAGAGTAACGAAAAAGCAAGGAAGTTCGGACATGATCAAACCAAGTAAGCTTTTTTCATTTAATAAAAGTCAGGAATTTGTGAAAATAGATCGCTTAACAACCACACAATTCGTTAAAATTGTTGAAACATACCACAAAAATAGTGATTCAAAAAATAGTGATTCGAGGCCACTTTTCGTGCTTAAAGATTAGATTAAGGTGCATATAGTCGTCCAACTACTCAAGCAATTGGTAAAATTTTAAAGAAATTTGAAGAGACAAGCTCAGTAACAAATATTTTATGGGATGTTTTTATCGTTTTGTTCGTTCCACCTCAAATATCGCTGCTGTAAGACAAAGTGAGCTGAGACTTTTAACGGCACATTATGGTTAATTTTGCATTTAGAATTACACCATACAAAGTCAAGCTCACATTGAGACAAGCATTGGGACGTGATTTTTTCAACAAAATTTTCTTCAGTGACGAGACACATTTCTTACTCGCTGGATATGTAAATAAGCAACATTGTTACATTTGTGGCTCCGAGAATCCTCAGAAAAATGAATAAAGGCTATTACACCCGAAAGCTTATTGTCTGGTGCTCTCTTTGGTCGGGGGTGTGATTGGATCTTATTTCTTAACGGCGAGACTGTCACTATCAATTCGGAGCATTATGGTCGTATGATAACCCACTTTTTTTGTGGCCTGCAATTTAATAACACGACTTGAACAATATGTGGTTCCAACAAGGTTGCGCCATATGCAACACAACTCGAGCGAAAATGGCTTTGTTGCGAGAGAAATTTCCCGGCCGCGTAATCTCTAGTCTTGGCGACGTCATTTCATTGACTCATTAATTTATAACTTAAAGAGAAAATTTACCAATCTTATCACAGATCATTTGACTCATTCAATCTCTTCCATTATATCAAATTGCCAACATGGCTTTGTTAAAGGAAAATCCATAATTGCCAATTTACTTGAGTGCACTAACTATTTCATCAGAGAAAACAACAGCGCTGATGTAATATATACAAAATTTAGCAAAGCTTTTGACAAACTTTGCCACCCGTTGCCTGAAATTATGCAGGGATGTACGTTCCTCCAAACAGTAGTTTTATAAATAATACTGCGATTCGACGTTCATTTTAAGTAAGGCAAAAATAAGAAGAAAGAGTTTGTAGCATCTTACTTTTGACCATTTACAACTGTTCCGCTCCAATATATGAAGTATAATATATAATATACTTGTACTTTATAATATTAATTAAGGAACAAAAAAACAAAAACAATATCTGTGCAATTGTATTAAATAAATATAAATATCTTAAAGCAATAAAGAGGTGATCAGTGAATTTTCTCTTTTTTTTCAAAGTTAGTGTTTTACATTTATTTAAAATTTTTAAATATTATTTTTCTCTTGTTTTTACAAACGAATCACAAACAAATATATATATATATATATATAATATATATATAGACAAAAGTCTGCACACACCGCCTGTATTCGTTGTGTAATAAGTACTATCACTTTGCTGAAAAATGTAGGTATACACTTTTATTTTTAATCCTTTTCTAACATGTATTAAAACAAATCTCTAATATAAAATAAAACAATTATGGTGAATTTTTAAAAAAAGAAAACTAACTCGAAGATACATTAGCTTTATTCTCAAGGAAACGAAGGGCAAAAGTTTGGAGAAAAGAACACACTGCACTTAACTCCAAAAATATAGTACCAACAGTGAAGCATGGTGGCGGCAACGTAATAGTTTGGGGAGCGGTTACGGCATCTGGAGTTGGAAAGCTTGTTTTTATTGTCAAGTGTTTAAGTCATTGTTGGAAGCTAATCTTCGTTACCAGATATCAACCAAAGTTTTTGCGCTAAGGTAAGTTATGTATGTGCTTTTGTCAATGTTACGATTTTTTGTCATAGTGTTCTATTTTAAGTTAAAAAATTAGTTTTTTGTTTGTTTTTTTATGATAAGGGGAAAAAGTTGAAAAAAACTGAATCGTTAAATTTTCCAAAAAACCTTTTTGGGCTTTCAATTCAACGAAAACAGGGGCTGTAGGTAGATTTTTGTCCGCCACTGTATATACAAGCAATCGTTCTTTCATTTTTACACATGCATTTTCTTAACTGCTTTTGTGAAAGTGTTCCTTGTGGTCTACAGCTTACCGCATTTGTTACTTTCATCAAATACTTTCCTGGTACCAACTCTGCTAAAGAATGCGTTATTTTCTACTTCGATAAAAGTTTCGAAATTAGTTTCTACACTTTGTTTTTTTTTTCCTAGTGGTTAAGTTTGGCAACTCACATACACATGAACATAGCTGGGAAATTCATACTCATCCACAAGCTCACCAAAAACCAGTTGGGATAACAATATATCAACCAACACAAATAACTATATGGACAAATAATATTAAAGTTTAATAAAGTCCCATTAGTTGTATACCTAAAAACTACAAATTTAATACAAAAACTGGATAAAAACAAGAAGGTTATTTACTCAAATCGAACAGAATAACAAACATAAGTGGCTATTGCAAGAAGAATATTTTTAAAGAAGAAGCAGAAAGAATTTAATGAGATACAATATTAAGTTCAAAGCAAAATTGAAGAAAATAGAAATAAACAATTCCAATAAAAAAAAACAATTGTAAAAATAAGCGGCGTATTCATTAAATAACGATAATTTTAAATTTCACCAGTTTGGAGAATTTTTTTTACTATGTTGCTGATGATCGGTTAAAAGAAATAGATCAAAAAATTTCTATAAAATTTTGCGTAAAAATATAATAAAAAGTAACGAAGTGTGTGAAATAATAACAAAATCTATGGTTAGTTGCTAAGGGTAATAACTTCTTAGAAGTATAAGCGTTTCCAGGAAGGTCGTGAAAATATTCAAGATGCATCCTGGACCGAACATCCTGAAGCTACCAGTCCATGAACAACCCTTGAAAATGTGGAAAAACTGAAATAAATAATTAAGAACGCTCGCGATAAGTTATTGATAATGTTGGCATATCGATTCGATTATGTTATGAATTTTTTCCAACAACCAGTGTAACTTTTTCCTATTTATAAAAATGAGGAGAAACTTGATGGTCTTTTGTACAATGGGGAATAAATGCTCAAAACACGCGTATTATAGAAAAAATTAAATTATCTAGCAAACCTTACTTTTAATTTTTTCTATTATTTTGCATGAATTTAGCCATCACAAAAGCTTAACCGTGATGAAATCGAACAACAATCATAATATATTACTTTTCAAAGTTGGCAATATTGAATTGATTTTAATGTGTTTGATTGGTTTTGAATACCTATATCCAAGACTTTGTAGAAAAGACATTTGTCGCCTAAATGAATCCATTTTGTGGATTATACAATAATTATAATTAATTTAACGAAAATTTCATATCTACTCGAATCAATCTCCCGATGTCGTTGATTATATGTGTCTGGAATAAATTAATGAAGTATTTATGACCCTAAATTAAGTATCTGAACAAACTGGTTATATGAACAATGGTTATATGATTCTGAAAAATGATCAGTATATTATAAAAATAAACCCGCATACTAAGTTTCGTTGAAATGTCTCTAGAACGGATAGTTTCACGTATATGAAAGGAATAAAACTGAAAAAACTAATAAAAGTTTCTTTGCCACAGTTCAAAAAAGGGTGGTCTTTTTACAATGCGAATAAAGAATTTGAACTTACCTTTTCAGACCAAAATTTGCGTTTTTATATTTTTACAACAAACAAATTCAAATTCGTTTAGATGGCGAAAATGTGTAAATGTTCCAATTTAGGCACTGGAAATTCACACTAATCTCAAATAACCTATTCAAAGAAATAAATTCCATAAATATGCTAGGAAAGCCATAAATAGTTTAAAGGATATGTTGGCGGTCGAGACAGTACGTAAGGTTCTAATGCATATTAACTATATCCAGGTTGACGATATTTTTGACTTAGATATGTATGACATAATCCGAGACATTTTTTGATTTCTCATTGGGGCAGGATTTTGTTCGGGGGTTTGGTCTTCTAACTTTAGCTCGCTTCCAAAAAAAGCCTACTTGGTAAGACCGGAAGTCGTGAACAGCTTGAAGCATATGCAAAAAAAAAGGAAGCGTTTGTGGCCACTCCGAGATGACAGTAAAAAACTTTCTCCACTTGCGTTAACTTCTACGTATGGCTTCATCCTCCTATATTAACAAAGGAGTCACATCTATGCTGCTTTGTTTGAACATATTATCCTTGCAAAACTTATATCTCCATGTAAATTGACGCTGGACAATACCATAAGCGCAGTCAGAAACTGGAAGAACTTTTCCGAGCCTTTCGGTACCAAACGAGTTTTCAGACAGAGTAACTGTGTATCATGTGATTTCTTCAAACTGGTACTGGAATAAATAATAACAGCCGCAGAGCCAAAGAGATAAGGTATAATAATAGTTTTATTGAATTCAGAAGTCAACATTGCAGGAAAGAATCAAAAATTAATAATTTTACCGATACTTTAAATCGTTTTTTTTTAATGTCTGAATTGGATACATTTAGGTTATAACAAAAAGTGTTTACACGTCAAGGACTTCGAAATTATGGCATTTGATATGTTCAATAAGAAATTAACCCGAAAAAGTTGAAAAATTATTAATATTTGTCTCTTATGAATAAAAATAATCATAAGTTTCGATTGCAGGGTAACAGTACATGAGCGAGCAAATATTAAAATTATATAAAATTGAATTCTTTGAACTACTCTTAATAAACACAAATTGTAGTATAAAATAAGCAATGGGCGTTGTTGAGCATTTTTCCTCCATTATGTGCCGTTTTACAGTCGAATACTACATTAAAAGAGAGAAATGTTTCGAAGATTGGAAGAAGCGCTGCCACAGTAAATAACTTCTAAGGCAGACTATTTAGAAGGCTACGCCATCAATGTAGAATAGTCAAATTTTGTAAAAAAAAAGACTTGATATTTTTAAATAAATGTGAGTATAATCATTAGACCGGAAAACTGAATGAAAATAGGAAACCGAAAGTTGGGAACACTGCGCCAGCAACAAGGACAAATACATATTGTGTTAAATGTAAAGTAAAACCAGAAGACCAATATTGTTCTTTGTTTTCTCTTTTTCGTTAAAAAGAAAGTCTCTAGATAGAGGATAAATGAAAATATTTTAAGAAAAGCTGGAGAATGCTACATACAAACAGAAAGGATCAAAATCCTTACGACAATTTTTGTAAACTTTTACTTTTCTTATTTTTTTAGGTATTATTTTTAGTTCCACTAGCTTCCCAACCGCCAAACCGACCATGTCTTTTGGCTGTCGCTATGTGCCCGTCCAGAAAAGCGTGAACTTTGTCACGTTAAATTGTGTCAAAAGTAAACGAAAAACACAACACTATCTAGATAGGAAAATATAAGCAAAATATAAAATGCAACAATAAAGAGGCAAAGTAGTGGGTACTGATAGGGAAATATAAGCGTAGTGAGGTAAGAACTGTAGTTAGAATTGAAATTTTGATCGTTCATTTTGCTACACTTTTCTTTTACTTATCTCATCATAAGAGATTCCGAAATATGCACATTACATCTCAAGTATCAAATATTTTGTGTATCATAAAAAAGAAAATAAAACTTATGAAATATATAAGTAATAAGTTACTAAATCATGCAAAACGCAAGAATTAATGATATTAGTAGTGTTCTAAAATGCTATTCGTTAGTATTTTTACAATAATTAGTTAATTTTTCATCATGATCAATAATGTTCTCTGAAATGTCAGTCGCCTGATTATATATCTGTTGCACGATAACCAAATGTTAGATAGAATTAAATGGATTCGCAAGTTTCGAAACGCAAGAAAACGGAGAAAATTCCATGCAAAATTTGGCTGAAATGTCATTTGGAGGCCCAATTTGGAGGAAGAGCTCGGTAGAAACTGCTTATCACCATTACTTTTTTATTTAAAAATTTATTTCATTAAATTCACTTACAGTTCATAAATTATTTATTTTGTGTATTCAAACTAAATTAACAGTTTTCGAAATTTAGAGAAGTTTTTTTTTCAGCGAAGCTTGAAGGGATATTAATTATATAATTTAATGCTAACTAAATTTAAAATGTTTCGAACTGATTTATCGGAATAATATTTTTATTTACTTAGAAAAATGTTTGTTTTTATTTAATTTTAATCCTTGTTACGTGACATGTTGAATGCGACATTTTGTTCCAATATATTTTTTATGTTCCTTTTTTTATACAATACAAATTAAATTTATAAATATCTATAATGATGAATTATATATACATACCAAAATAATAAACTAAATAAATTGAGAATAGGATTACCAAATAAAGTTTTTTAACGCAATACGCAGATATGCAGTTCTAGCAGCTTCTATCTAGTGACTTTTGCAAAACAAATACAGCTGGGACATACCTGGAACTTTTTCACTTCCTTCCATTTTTCGTCCAGCTTATAAGGTAAAAAAAAACTTAAATTTGAGTACAGTAATTCTACTTCCGTTTGTCCTGTTTTCAGCAAATTGATACAACGGAAGCGAATTGGGTAACACAACGTTTTCAGATTTTTTATTTGACCCACGCTATTTCAATGAAGGCTTCAACAACTGACGTTCTGTGAGAACTAGAAAAATTCTCTTCTATATATACATTGAATGGGTTTAGTAATGACACTCAAGCTTATCAAAAGACATTTATATTTAAAGTGAGTACATTTTCCATCAGAATATATTAAAATCTTTGGGAAAAGCCCCTTTTTTTCCAGTTAAATGATCCAAATTTCGTCCATTTACATCCTTTACTTAAATGAAATTTGGATCCTAATTATTTTCGAACCAATTTTTTAAATTTAATTTGGTTTTATAAAAAAATTTGACATCGACATCGAAATATACTGTTGCTCAAAGAATTTCTTTTAGTACTTGACAATTTTATCGTTTCTCTTACATTTTGTTTACATTCGTTACACACAAACAGAGATTTAAAGCAGAAAATGTCAATGCATAATGTCTCTTATAAGGATTATTAATCAAATCCAAACATTCAATATAAAAGTTAATAAAACTTTTGCATCTCATCGACTTTGCATAGAATATTTCGCATAGTGTTATGAATAAATATAATTGTCCAAATTAGCTAAGTTTGATAAATGTAAATGTAATAATTGTTCAAATTAGCTAAGTTTGATAAATTCCCTATGAAAATATGTTAAAACAATCTGTGAAAATATCCGTATATAAAGAAGTTTGAATTGTTTATTTGTTTTTAATGAAATAAGTTACGAAGGTAAAATACAGAAATTTAAAAAAAATTCTACTGATTTTTCGTCTAGTTTTAGTCATTAAAAGAAGTATTTTACTTTACAATTTATTTACAACCAACAGAAAAAACTATTATTAAGTACAGAGTAATTTTTAGACAAATACCGAATACAATATCTGATCAAGTACTCAATTTTTTGCTGATTTGTTGGCACCATACTATTAAAGACAAATTTCTTATGCACAATGTATGCCTCGAAGGTATCCAAAATGTTGTAAAATCTACATAAAAAATAACCTATTTTTTATTCAGAAACTAAAAATGAACTGTCTGAACTTTGCATGCATAGCAAAAATTTCGAATGATTGAAAGTGTAAGTGCTTGCCTAACTTATGTGTGGCATACGAAAGTAGCGGAAATGCTGAAAGTTTGAAAATTGGCAGTTAAACAAACATTGCGCACACCAGCCATAGCAATGATGGTGTCTACGACAAAGCTAGGAGGGAAGAAAAAGAAATAAAAAATATATACATATGAAAAATTTAAAATTTCAATACAAGGTAAAAAATTTAACAACTGCTTTTGCTTTTCAATTTTCTAGAGGATAGTATCTAACAATTATTTTATTTTATTATTATTGTACTACTAAAAAATAAACGAAAAAAATAAAGCCACATAGTTTACTAGTATGGTCACTTGCGAAAAACTTAATCAGTAAGATTAATCGAGGATATAGCTGAACTGATATTTAAAAGAATATAGAGAGGATTTCACTCAAACGTTTATTTCGAATACAACTCATATTTAAATTATATCATATTATAAAATAAAAATATATATTATCAATTACTGATACCATTTAATCAGAAAATATATAACTTGTAATAAAAATATGATAGATATCAATTCTTAGTTATAATTCCTAAAAGTTTTGTAGCTTCAACCCTACTTCACTTACCTTTAATCAATAAATGCTGAATGTACTTTCGTTTCGTAATATTATATGTGATTTTTGGAAACTTACAAGCCACGCAAAAAACGGATGCAAGCTTAATATAAAAGAAACTAAAAACAAAATATAATATAAAAAATAAACAAAATAAAAGAAAAAATAATATAAAATAAAATGCAATGACATCAAATAAAATAAATTAAAATAAATAAATTGAATAAAGTAAAACAAAATAAAATAAACAAAATATAATTAAACAAATTAAAAAAATGAAATAAAATAAAATTAGCTAAACAAATTAAAATCAAATAAAATGAAAGATATTAAAAAAGTATATATAGTTAATATAAATAAAATGAAATGAAATAAAATAAAATAAAATAATTAAAATAAAACAAAAAGAATGAATTAAAATAAAATGAAAAAGTATGTACAATAAAATTTAAAAAAAATTAAAGAAAATATAATAATATAATAAATTATAATACAAAAAATGAATAAGCTAAGAAAAATAAATTTAATTAATATGAAATGTTTCTTTCTTTACCAATAATAAAATATAAAAAAATTAAGTTAAATAAAACAAACTAAAAAAATTTATATTAAATGTGCTGTTCACCAATAAAGTAACAGATAAGATATTTATTCCTTCGTCGCCCGTAGTACCTATGAATCAGGAGATCATAACTAATAAAATTTATTAAATTGCGATGAGCCAAATTTTATGCACTTCAGTTCAAATATTTGTGAACTAAGTTAGCTTCCGCATGCTATTGACTTACTTATAAGTGTGTGCATGCAAATTATTTATGAGAGTTAGTCACAATATTTGTGCGGAAGCATTTTAATAAATTCGTTCATACATTTTTATATACATATATATGTATGTCTTTATGGGTACATACTTCTAACGGGTATTTTTGCACGGGCATAACTTCAAATTCAAAGTATTTAACTTTCAGGTAAACTTGATATGTTTGTGATTGCTGAGATTTTTAAACTTTAACTTAACTTTATAAAGTAATAGTAACTATGTATGTTCATAAGCAGCGGTCACGAGCTTGAGGGTGATACATTTTATAGCTGGTGAATACAGGTGCTGAATATAAGCATTTATATATCAGAGATTGAAATCTGTGGACCGCAATTACCAGTATACCTCATTTATACCATAAGAGTGATTTTTTGCTATAGATATAACATTGAACATTGAATTGAATAAGTTGTATAGAAATTTTTAGAATAAAAAATGTTAATACAGAATCATTGGCAGCAATTGTTAGAATTTCAAATTGTTGGAATTAATACGAGCCATGAATTGGTCTCGTGGTGAACGAGGACAAATCGAAATATCTCCAACCATCAAACAAATAGCCAGCGTATTGGCGCTTTAGCTCCCACGTCACTTTTGGCAGTCATAATTTTGAAGTTGCAGATAATTCTATCTATCTTAGAACCACCAACAATTTCAGTTTTGATACCTAACGCAGGATCACTCTTGCCAACAAGTGCTGCTTTGGTTTGAGTAGGTAATTGAAAAGTAAAGTCCTCTCTCGACGAATCAAAACCAAACTCTTCAAGTCGCTCGTTATTCCCGTTCTGCTGTATTGTGCGGAAACCTGGACGATGTCAATATCCGATGAGTCGGCTTTAGAAGTTTTAGAGAGAAAAGTTTTTCGGAAGATTTATGATCCGTTGAGGGTTGACAACGGCGAATACCACAGGCGATGGAACGATGATTTGGCAATATTGACATAGTTCAACGAGTAGAAAGACGGTGGTTACGATGGCTATATCATATCGTCCGTATGGTTGAAAGAGCTTTGAAAGTTTTCGATGCAGTACCCGGACATGAGAACAGAGGAAGAGAAAGACTTCGTTGAAAAGACCAAGTTCAGAAGCACCTAGTTTCACCTGATATTTATAATTGGCGCCAAACTGCGAGAAGAAGAAACGAATGTCGCGCAATTGTTGTTTCGGCTATAATCGCGCAAGCGGTGCCTACGATAATGTAGACTACTACTAAGACATACGAGCCTACATAGCAAACTCTTCGCCGAAAGTTCGTGACCCCAATATAATTGAGATATTTTTAAATTTATTAGCAGATAACATACCACCTTCAAAACGAAGAGCAACGCGCATTCAAAATTCTTTACAAATTGAATAAGCCGCCTGAAGCTAAGGTACATTAAAAATTGTTGTGTGGAGGCAGTCGACGCAGATTATGATGTTGTGTAGCTGTGAAAGTGCAGAAAGCTCTTGGAGCCTTAATGCACCTAGTCTTGTTGTTATTCTAGATAATTACATGATATTATAAAAAATAATATAAGTTTTATTAATAACAGCACAAAACGAAAATCTGAAGATTTGCATCAATAAGGTTACAAAAGTTGAATTCTTTTGGGAAAGAATTTGACCGTTGAATATATCGTTAGGAAATAGTTTACGAAATTTTCCGCAACATTTGTGGGAACGTAAAAAATCAACTAACTTTCGCTTCCAAATTTATATTTATTTTAAATTAATAGCCTTTTGAAACCAAAGATTACCCCACATAAGCGATATAATATTAAACCGCCCATGTTATTACTTTTATTTTTGACAGTGAATATTATGATATAACTATGCCTTCCACTTCGATAACAATGTCGATCAAGCTAGTTCAGATACCAATTGGATTGATTTTCTATGTGGTTTCGTTTGACAGATTTTACATAGCGAAAACACAAGTATTCACGCGAAAGCCACATTTTGCTACGAAAACATGAAGACAATGTCGGTCCGAACAAGGTATAAACTGCGCCTGAATTTTGTTTTAGTATATTCTTAAATAGATGACCGAACATATAACTGTATCGATTAACAAAGTAAGCAAAGAACAATAAATTAAAAATATATGTAATTAGCTTTAACAAAATAAAACAAAAAAGGATGGCTGTCATGCCGAAGTCTTTATACCTTTCATGAACATATCAAATTTATTAAAAATTGTAAAATTCTATTTTGATAATTTTCAGTGTCAATAGAAACTTGAATTTATGTCGGTAGAATGTACGAATCAGTATATGGAAGATATATGTTATAGTAGTCGTCCGACTTCGATGATTTTCAGAACCAATATGAAATAGTTATGCATGTGTAATATTTCAAATGTCTTAGGTATTTTTGCTACTGATCTACGACCCAAAATTTTAAATCTGAAAAATCGGTCGTATATATGCTATAGTTATCCGACCTGGCCGGCTCCGACTAATTATCGTTTAAACGTATAGGTGCATCTTTCTAATAAGTGTTGATCGAACCTAGGTTAGGGTTATAATACTCTCCGAGAGCTTCCAACGTTTAGAAAAATGTGAAAAAATATAATGAAATCTGAATATGCTATTAAAGATATAAATCAGGTGAAAGTTCTTTTATTATATCACCTTTTCGTATCCAGGAAGTTTTTTTTCTTAATGTCATTGCTAATAATTTCCCTAAATGATTCAACATTAAATTTAATAATATTTTTATCCGAATCTTAATCAACTTCTGGAAAAGGATTATTGAAATAAATAAATTAGAAAAAAAAACCGTCCAACTTGGTCTTAGTTATTTACCTAAGTTAGTACACTAGCGGTGCTTAAAACAGGTACCGGTGCCCATCTGGTATATACACACATATGTTAAATAAACATTATGTAATGATTGATTGTAATTACCCTCGATGATTTCCCAAATCTCTCGACTTCGATTAGCAATCTAGTAGCTAAATAATAGTCCAAACATTTGTTCGTTCGGCTCCTTATTTGATAGGAATTTACTCAACTTTTATTTACACAGTTTATCCGCACAGCTTACTACAATGTTAACGCCAATGCATTTTCTACTCGTCTGCCTGTGATAGCTGGCTCCTTTTATACCTGATGATAACACAAACACTCTGTTCACCGAATACCCGAATTTCACGCTCCTAGATGTTTTCTTGACTGAGTCACATCTGAAAAAATCTATTTATGGCAGCTATATATTAGTCATCGAAGATTTTCTGTACCAATATACAATTCATTTTGTATATTTAAAAGTATAGGTGAGTCTTCCCACAAATTGTTCTTGAAATATCTTAAAAATTGATGAAATAATTTGCGTTCAAACAGACAGACTGACAGGCGGACATGACTAAATCAATTCAGCTCGTTATTCTGGTAAGATTGGCATAAATTTTGGTGGGACTATCTCTTCTCTTTCTTGTTGTAACACAATTCCACCCAAGATTATACATCATTTTATGTACACGAAATATATAAAAATGATACAAATCCGCATGACAAATTTTGTCTTTTGATATTGAGCAAGCTACACGATCGTAAGCAATCAAGTATAAATTCATATATCATAACAAAAAATTCTGAGAGCTTTAATGGTTCCGGGAGTGATTTTGACGAAAAAGTATATTGAATTTTAAAGGACGAGAATTACTTCTCAACAATACCTTCTTTTAGTTGCTATCCGAAAAATATTTGAAACAGAAAAAAAAAACAGGGAAGGGGAAAAAGTTAAGCGTTTTAATAGTGCCCAACGGTGGATTGCTCCGGTATGAAAATCGGATTTATAAAATTTGTATATATAAATCACATCACAAATTTACCAAAAATTAATATAAGCAGGAGATAATTATGTGGTTTTCACCGCTGACATTTTTTCTATTAAAAGGTTTTGTAGTCAAATCTCCTAACTGGCAAAGCTCTTCACAGTTTATGTATCCAGTTTAAGGACTTAAGAAATTGCCAGTAACTTAGCAGCTTTTGTAAAGTTGTTCTGTCGTAATAAGGAGTGACAAGGAAATTAAAAAAAAAAAAACTAATTTTGAAATTTAAATAAAATAAATAAATGATTCTGCCATTTGATTTAATGAAAATTTGTTTATTATATACTATAAAATGTATGGCTCCCTTATCTTCCATGACAGATTAAGGGCTATACCTCACCGAGAAGCCACAACAACTTCACAAATAAAATTTGCTTTTAAATAGATTTTATTTAAGTTTTTTTTTTGCCAGACCGGACATAGCTCGCATAGCATTATATACCCATTACCACTCGGCTAATTTAGCTGTCAATAGTGAAACACGAGTAATTTAATTAAGAAATAACTTTATTATTATTTTCCCAGCAAGAATATAAAATTATATGTCGGTGTGCAAAAATATTTTTAATAAGGAGTATAAAATATTATGCCTTATGGAATTATTATAGTTATGACATATAGAAATGGCTCACATACATAATTTCTTTCCCGTTTTTATGTGTATATACAACTATGACAGTACGATTCTCCTTACATATTTATAATACTTTTATAAATATTTCTCAGCCTTTCGTAATTAATGATTTCTTGGCAGTAACTCCTTGCGTAACCCAATATTTAAGATATCGTATAAAGAATTTCAGCTGCTTTGGCATACTATTGTAGCGAAAAAATCTTTATTGCTAATAAACACAGTGTTCGTATAATAAATTTGACTTCCAGTCTGATGGTCTGACTGACTTGTGTGTGCATCCAGATACTCCAGTTATGCATTTGCCATTTGTGTTAGTAAATGGTTGCAAGCTGGAATTGTAAATCATATTTTGACTAAGGCATACACATACTTATTTATAAAATTTGATTTGACCGCTTTTTTTTTGCAACTTTATTTATAGCTTTTTATGCAGCATTAAATGAGAGTTGAAAATGTTGGCATACGATTTTGCGCAGTTAACATACATTTATTCATACATGCATAGAAAGCATTAGAAATAACAGTAAATTATGTTTAATATTTTAAATATGTACATATCTATGTAGTTACATATTTATAAGTGTATAGGGTGCGCCAAAACATTGAAGTTAATCATATTAGCTTATTCATTTACGAGACACTAGTTATTAGTTGGACTGTTACTTGTTTGCATTTCTATATTAGACTCATCTTCTAGCATTTTTCATTAATGGACTACATGTACTTTTAAAGTGTTAGTTTATTTAGCAAGTCGAATTTCTACTTACAGAGAGGTGAATGAATCCTTTGTCAGACAGTGACAACACCTAACATAATATAAAGGCGGATCCACTAAGAAGTGACAAAAATAAATGAACACTAGCTTAGTAGATAAATTAAATCCTAAACACATACGATCCAACCACCAACCGCTTATATAATTGGGAACCAATATTATAATTTAAGATGTAAATAAGTAATTTTAATGTGATCGAAATCACTGAAAAGAAGTTTATCATGCCGAAAGAACGACATTTAGATAACAGGGGAAAAAATGCAAGATATTGCTCCTTCGTCATGGTGAACTTTTTATTTTCAAGTTAAGAGTTCTTAAATTTAAATCACAGATAAAACGGCATATCGCTTTGGTAAGATTTAGTTTTGCATTCAATGGATTGAAGTACATGCAAATTTTTCTTTGCTTTGGACCTTAAATTTTTTATACCTTTCATGCATATGTAAT
Organism: Neoceratitis asiatica; assembly: GCA_030068015.2. NCBI lineage: Eukaryota > Metazoa > Arthropoda > Insecta > Diptera > Tephritidae > Neoceratitis > Neoceratitis asiatica. The sequence goes on from CM061524.1 coordinate 78,628,789, forward strand.
AGTATATTAACTTTGGTCCGAAGTATGCAAGTACCAGAGGGAGAAGAGATAATATAGACCCACCGAAATTTATAACGAGTTATCTGTCGGGCTGTTGGAACGCAAACTAATCTTTTATTATATGAGACGTTTTAAGCAAAACTTGGGAGATACGTTTAAACGATCCGAGTTGAAACCGGCCAGATCGGGACCACCACAGCATATATATATATGACCGATTTTCAGATTTGAAATTTTGGGTCACAAATCCGTCAAAAAAGTACCTAATAACGTGGAAGCTGGTACACCATATGTATTCACAATGAATTGCAAATTGGCTCCCTTACACCGATTTGTTCAGATATGACGCTTATATTAAAACTCAGTCAAACAAGCATCTAGGAAATTAGGTATTCTACATACATATTATGAGTTTCATACTGGTAGTGCAAAAAATCGAAATCGGATTTGCTCATATATGAGGTTTTGGATCAGAACTCCGCCAAAAATGAATCTAGGAGCGTGACATTTAGTATTATGTATATTATAAATTGCATATAGGCAGTGTAAATAATTGCAACGCTACATTTTGAGAGCAAGCTATCCGTTGTGGCTTCAATTAACTTTGAGTTATTAACAGCCGGACTTTTGCTGTCGACGCTTCTTTGGAAAGAGTTATTAAATGTAAAAATTAAAAAGAGCAGTGAAAAAATACTAACTCCCTTAATCCCCTTTTTAATTTTACTAAGTTTGAAATTCTGACCTCGATATTCCACCAAAGGCTGCCGACTACTCAGGTAGTTCATGGTCCAACGCTTCAACACCGGGTGTAATTAGTAACTATTCCTTATAGTAGCATTGCGTAATTGGCAACATTTTTTAACGAGTCCAGTGTCACCAGGACCAATCGTGCGAATACTCCATTCCGATCTCAAATCCTTGGTGTGGAAGTCTGCTTTTGCTAAGTTCTAGTAGTATTTCGTCAGCTTTGCCACAAATAGAATCGAGGACAAAATTATTCCTTGATCTAACGTATCATTTATGTACATACGTATTAGAACTTCCCGTACTTTCAATGCGAAATAAATTTGGCTCATGAAAAAAAGAACCTTCTAGCTGTGGTAATAAAATCACCTGAATTTTTTCCACTTCTTGGAATACATTTTAAATTATGGGCAGACTCTGACAGTTCAGACCATATTATTTTTGTACAAGATGAGATCAATTTGGTCTACTGAAGTTAGTTTCAAATCCAGCTAATTAATTAACCAACACATTGAAGTTAACTAACATATAATTTTCGGCGAGCTAGTCCTCCAATTTGTGGATTTGCATCTTGATGTTTTACCAAGAAATGGAGGGACCTACAGTTTATTTTAAGCCGCCTCCGAACGGCCGATGGATTTTTATGAGGAGCTTTATTTCATGTCAGAAATACGATCGGAGGGCATTCCCTGCCGAGGGGTGACCGCAATTAGAAAATTGAATTTTCTATAATTTTGGATGTTGCTCGAATCTGGACTTGAACCCAGGCCCTCTGAATTGTAGTACGCAATGCTAACCACTCGGTTATTACGGCCGCCAAATGAAAAAATTATTAAATATTTTGTTCGTAGCTATATCAGCAAATCAATAACTAAGTTAATTTTTTCAAAGTTCAAATATGGGTATAATACAAACCCGTTCGTATTGACTGTATTCTTGAAAGTATATGCTCCATTTTCCATATTTTCTTTATGTGACGCAAGCATAAACCACAACCGATTATTTCATGATAAGCACCAACTATGCTTCCGATCTGAAAAATTGCGAATGACTCTCATGGATAATTTGGCAGAACATGATATATTGTGGTAGACTTTCAAATTGCTATGATGATGTGGGTTGGTGGTATGACCTTAGTGCTTGGTGTAGAGTGAAATGAATGGATATACGAGTACTAGTATATGTGTTATGAGAGAATGTGTGTTTTATGTTTTGTATTGGCAATTTTTGGCTCATATAGGGTTTTCCAATAAAAGTGATATGATTTCTTTAAAAAAAAACCTTAATTGTTAAGGAAATTCAAATGTTTTTTAATGTGAAGTTCAATCAATACAATTGACTTCTGAATACAACATCATTCAAATGGCCTCCACGACTTCTTTTTTAGGAACGAATTAAAGAAATTTTTTTTAAGAAAATCGTCTTCTCCGATGATCCTCACTTTCATCTGAGTGGTGTAAATAAGCAAAACTACTGATTCTGCTGCGAAGAAAATCCACAAGTTATTCATGAACAACCATTACATTCACCTAAATTGACAGTTTGGTGTGGTTTTTGGTCTGGTGGAATCATCGGTCCATAGTTTTTTCGATATGATGCTGGTAGCACCGTTACTGTCAAAGGAGAGTGGTATAGATCGATAATAACCAGCTTTTTATGGCCACAATCGGAAGAAGTTGATCTTAACAACATCTGGTTCCAACAAGACGGGGCTACTTGTCACACAGCACGTGCAACAACCGAATTATTGCGAGAAAGGTTTGGAGATTCGATTATTTCAAGAAATTGTGACATTGAATCATTGAATGGCCTCGAAGAAGTTGTGACTTAACATCATTAGACTACTTCTTGTGGGGTTATTTGAAGTCATTGGTCTTTAGCAATAAACCAGACTCTTCAAGCTTTAAAAGTCAACATTGAACATGCTATTAATGACATACGATTTAGTGAATCGATTGTTTTTCATATTAAATAAAAAGTTATTTGAATTTCCTTAACAATTAGTGTGTGTTTTTTTTAAGAAATCATATTGCCCTATATAAAATTTCAGAAACTGCGTAATTGTATGTACGAATGTAAAGCGTATGTGAATGTAGCTAATATTAGTTTTTGTTTTGTATTGGGGTTGGATAATTTATGGCCAAACATTTGCTATTTGACAATTACGTGCGTTTGTCAAACTTATTGTTATTGCGTTTGTACTTAGTTGGTTTGCATTTATGGGTAACTCTGGAATGTGTGGTATGCATTCCTTTATGAGTAGGCACATATATATAAATGCATTCATGTTCAGTTCGCTACGCATTAGAACTGCTAATTTTTTACATACATTTTCATATCTCACTGAAAAATCCATACGGATTTTGACAAACGTGGCTCTGAAATCACAGAAAATAGTCTTCACACTATAGGAATAATAATGAAATTAATTTTAATTCTAAAACTAATATTCTCAAACTGCAGTTTTCTTTCGGCAGGGACCGTCAACCTCCTACACATACATCAATTTATTAATTAAACATCATTCCTTTAAGAAGTATTCCACATTGTTAAACTAAATTTTAAATAAATAGTGTTACCTTAATTAATCAATTAAATCATAACTTAAAAATATTGCTGCAGTCATCATCGCAGGATAAAATTTTAATTCATGATCCGCAATTTCTCCCCAGGAATTGAGAATAATGGAACGGCAACGCTGCAGCGAAAATAGAAGACATTACAGAGAGTATAGCACAAAGTTGTCAATGAAGAGCCAATCTTGGTTAAGCCTGGTCCTGTGAAGAAACGCCTAGCGGCGGTGCCGTAGGACCAGTAAACTGGACTTGATGTTTACATGGATTTGATATTACACAGGTACCATGCTGTCGGTTCTCAAATTCTTAGTATCTGAGACAAATTGGGCGTGTTGATTTAAAGTAACAAACGCATTTGTTATTTTATTTTTGTATCGTTACGTGAGCTATGTGCGGTTGGAGGATGGGACCATGTGTAGAAGTTCACGCAAGTGAGGAAAGCTTCTCACTACCATCCACATGGGAGTGGCCAGAAACGTTCAAGATTATATTACATATGGTTCAACCAGCTCACGACTTCCGGTTTTAGACCAAGTATCCTCTGGGTAGTCGACAAACATTCTTTTGGAGGCGAGCTAAAGTAAGAAGGCGAATGTTTGAAACCCACCATATAAAAATTATATTCCAATGAAAAATCAACATATGCCTCGGATGAGAGATCCCCCTTTTTGATGACTACTTCCGCAAATGTATAAAGGATCATGATTTGAGGACATGCACTTGAAATGTCCGGTCCCTTAATTGGGAAGGTGCCGCTGCCCAGCTGGTTGATATTCTCGTAAGAGTAAGGGCTGACATCGCCGCCGTCCAAGAAATGCGGGACAAGGACAGAAGAAGGTGGGTCCTTGTGATATCTACTACAGTGGCCATTTAAAGGAGCGCAAATGTAGTGAAGGGTTTGTGGTGGGAGAGATATTCTGTCACCGAGTTTGGCATTCACCCCGGTGGATGAACGTCTAGCCCCAATTCGCACCAAAGTGAAGCTAATTTGCGCCCACACATAACAGAAGAGAAGGATGATATGGCCAAAGATGCTTTCTATGAGAGCCTTGAACGTACTTATGAGCGCTGCCCCCGCCACGATGTCAAAATTGTGCTAGGCGATTTCAACGCCAGGGTGGGCAAAGAAGGCATTTTTGACGCAACAATCGGAAAATTCAGCCTCCACGACGAAACATCCCCAAACGGGCTGACGCTGATTGACATTTCCGAGACCCGAAATATGGTTGTCTGTAGTAGCAGATTCCAGCATAGGAAAATTCATCAAGCGACATGGCTATCACCAGATCGTAAAACACGCAACCAAATCGATCATGTTGTGATAGACGGAAGATATGTATCCAGTATTCTAAACGTGCGTACGTTCCAAGGGCCAAATATCGACTCGGAGCATTATCTTGTAGCAGCAAAAATACGCACCCACCTCTGCGTGGCAAAGAACGCCCGTCAACAAACACAAGGAATGTTTGACGTCTAAAATCTGCAATCACAGCAGACAGCCAGTAAGTTTTTTAGTCGACTTGCACACCTGCTCTCTGAGAGCACTCATCAGCAACTCGATATAAGGGAGCTGTGATACGAAATAGCAAATTCTTGCGGAACGCTGCTACGGAAACAATTTATTTTCGACAATACCAGAAAATTAGCTGGTACGATGAGGAATGTCGAACTGCAGTGCAGAGAAATCAGACTGCCTACCTCGCAACTCTGTGATCGACTACAACCCGTGCGGGCTGGGATAAATACCGCGAGCTGAAGAGGGAAGCGAGACGCATTTGCAGACGAAAAAAGAAAGAAGTCGAAATGCGTGAGTATGAAGAGCTTGAGAAGCTGGCCGGCAAGGGTAATGCTCGAAAATTCTATGGGAAGATGCGGCGATTTAGAGCAGGTTTCAAGACCGGAGCAAACTCGTGCAGGGACCATGGAGGTAATCTGGTGGCAGATGTCCAGAGTATACTTAGTGTATGTATGGAGAGAATACTTCTCCAACCAGCTCAATGGCAGTGAAAGTGAAAACCCCGTTGATGGCGAACCCGAACCCCCCATCGATGACGATGATATAGATAGATAGGTGATAGTGCCATCACCCGACTATGAAAAAGTTCGAATAGCGATTTTCAGCTCAAAAAATAACAAAGCGGCGGGGCCGATGACTGACGAGGAGCATGCATCAGCTTCTTTGCAGAATATGGTCGGAAGAAAGCATGCCTGAGGAATTGAACCTTAAAGTGCACTGCCCAATCCAAATAACGGAGACCCCACGGTCTGCGCCATGTCGCATATAAGGTCCTATCTAGCGTATTGTGTGAAAGACTAAAGCCCACCGTCAACAAACTGATCGGACTTTATCAGTGTGGCTTTAGGCCGGACAAATCCACCATTGACAGAATACTCACCAGGCACCAAATCTTCGAGAAGACCCGGGATTAAATTATCGATTTAAAAGCTGCCTTCGAACACACGATAAGGAAATGCCTCTACGCCGCTATGTCTGAATTTGATATCCCCACAAAACTCATACGGCTATGTAAACTGACTTTGGAAGCACAGTCAGAATTGGGAAGGACCTCTCCGAACCGTTCGATACCAAACGAGGTTTCAGACAAGGAGACTCTTTATCGTGTGATTTCTTCAATTTGATGCTGGAAAAAATAATACGAGTTGCAGAGCTAAATAGACCAGACACAATTTTCTAAAAGAGTGTGCAATTGTTGGCGTATGCCGATGATATTGATATAATTGGTAATGACAATCGCACCGTAAGTTCTGCGTTCTTCAGATCAGACAAAGAAGCGAAGCGAATGGGTCTGGTAGTGAACGAGGTCAAGACGAAACATCTCCTGCCATAAAATAAACAGTCATCGCACTCGCGATTTGGCTACCACGTCTCTGTTTACAGTCACAACTTCGAAGTCGTAGATAATTTCATCTATCTGGGAACCAGCATTAACAACACCAACAATGTCAACATTGAAATCCAACGCAGAATCACTCTTGCCAACAGGTGCTTCTTTGGACTGAGTAGGCAGCTGAAAAGTGAAGTCCTCTCTCGACAAACCAAACCCGAACTCTAGAGGAAGATTTATGGTCCTTTGCGCGTTGACAACGGCGAATACCGCAGGCGATGGAACGATAAGCTGTACGATGTCATCCGAATGGATGAAAGCGCTCCAGCTTTGAGAGTATTCGATGGAGTACCCGCTGGCGGAAGCAGAGGAAGAGGAAGACCTCCACTCCGTTGGAAAGATCAAGTGGAGACCGACCTGGTATCACTTGGTATCTCCAATTGATGCCAAATAGCAAAGAGAAGAAACGAGTGGTGCGCTATTGTTGATACGGCTATAATCGCATAAGCGGTGCCTACCCCAAAGAAGAAGAAGAAGAGCTATATGCGTAAGCGATTCATGTAAAAATAATTTTAATTTAACCTTCTGCAATGCCCCCAAATATGGTTATGTATTTATGAGGGTTCTCTAATTGCTACAAAAGCATCCTCCTCCTTTTTGAGAGAAAATTAAAGTCTCTCCCCATTTGAAAATACATCTTCCTGTTTTTGATAGACAACAGAAAAGAATTTTCTTGCATGCATGTAGCATACATTCGAGTATGTACTTATATATATATACATATATATTGTTGTGTTGCACTACTTGTATATGCCGTATTAGCTACAATGGATATCACAATACTTGACTGCCTGTGAATTATTGAACCATTTGACGATGAAACACTTCATTGAATTCTATTCGTACGCAATTTATGATTTTCCTGAGCGGGATGATTATCGGTTTGGGCGTAGCAGGTATGTGTAGGAAATTTGTAGAATTTCAATTATCTGCGTTCAATTGTTGATAGAGTAGCAAATATAAGTGTTAATATGTGTATGGAATTTTTTATTAATACCGTCAGTCCTAAACAGCATTATCTCACTACGCCGGACTTGCGAAACAATACACCTACGTACTCAACCGTTAACTTCGAAAGCGGCTCACGGGTCCTACGGGACCGTCACTAGGCATTACTTCACAGGACTAGGCTTAGCCAAGATTAGCTCTTCTCTGTTATGCCTTTACCTTGTATCATGAGGTGCACAATGTTTTTTGGAGACACCCCTTTTTTTAATAATAGTCTCTATGTCTGTTCTCTCTACTTCATATTTCGGGCAGGAAAAGAAGATGTGCTGCGTGCTTTCGTTACCGTTCGTGGCCGTATTTATTGAGGTATTCTCCGAAGCAGCTATGTCCGGTAAGGAAATAATCCGGATATCATGTAATAGTCCGTCTCCCCGTGTTTTGTCCCCCCCCCAGGCTTGTACTTTACTATCAGCTTGTACGTGTACCTACTTTTCTCCGCCATTTCTCAGCGCCTCTTCCATTCTTATATACTACTCAGTCTTTCTGCGTTCCATTATTTTGTTGTGAGGCGCCTTCCAGTGCCTCTGGATTTATCGTAAACTTTTTTGAGTTGGCAACGGCATTATATCTGGTGGCATGATGTACGCTATGACTCCAGATGTGCGGAATCCCTTGATAACTTTGATTGAATTTAGTCTGTTCAGAGATCTTGCTTTCTTAGTATAAGTTATATTCTGCATTGCTGGTCCCCATATCGGCGCCGCACACATTAGCACTGACTGACTTACTTTAGCCAGGAGTTCTCGCTTGCTCTGTCTTGGACCGCCAATGTCATAAAGTAACGGCCTATTCGACAGGTATTTGGAGATAACTCTTAGTAAGTAGCTCGGTGTTCTCTTGTATTCGCTCAGTATCTGTGGGTAGAACTAAAAGCATTTTTAACGTCAAACGTTACTACCTTTCAGTATTCTTTTGTATCATACACCCATCTCGTTCTCTTTGGTCTTGCTTGCGTTATATGTCATATTTTTGACGGCATCAATGGTTTTCGTCGAGTCCTGGAGATTCTGGCTCTAGGTGTTGCTCAAGCCATACATATATATGTAAGAATGTGCGCACAGACCTGTAGGAAAGTGTTCGTTATTGTACTTCCTTACCACTTTAATCCATTTAATCCAGAAACCAAATTTGAGAGATGGTAAAATTAATGTCATTCATTTTAACATAATTTTTTTTTTACTTCTAAATGTTTATCAAAAACAAATTAAGAAAAATATGAACCAATTCATGTCGACAAAACTGTTCACAGATGATTATCTCAAATTCCTGTTCATAATATTGAGTTTAATTCCCTTTTGACTTTTTGAGCACCTCTAAACGGTTTTTCATAAAATGTAGAAATTTTCTGATTACGTTAGATTTAATTTTGCCAAATTTTCCTAATAGCTCGTATCTCGTGCAAATAAATTCGTTCATTAATAGGTAATCCTCAAGTGTATGTTGAAACACCGTTACATCCAGAAAAACTGACTGTTTGGTGCGCTTTATGGGCTGGTGGAATCATTGGCCCGTATCATTGGAAAATATAAAAGTTTCCCATTTGATTTGTATTCTTTTCTCATTGTATTTACAAAACGCTATAAATTTCGAGGTCCATAATGTGTAAAACTTGTTTATAGGAGTTTAATTTTAAAAAATTTCTTCGATAAAGAAGAACACGTTTCTTCGAAGCATATTATAAAAATGTATACGAAATTTATTTTACTTTCTTCTAACTTCTACGTAAATAATAAAGTGATTTATTTATAAGGTATAAAAAGCACAAACAATAACAAAAAAAAAAAAACAAGAAACAAAAAAAAAATTCATGAATATGAAATTTTATATTGACTTTGTACCGTAGTACAAGTATTTAAATACCTGAAGGAAAAGAGAGAGACACACCACAATTTATACCGATCGAATCAGAACTGTCGAGCTAAGTTGATTTAGCCATGTCCGTCTGTGTATTTGTTTAAATGCAAACTCGTCTCTTAATTTTTAAGATATATCAACAAATTTGGTTAGGAGATGTTTTTTTATCATGTAACATACCTATATTTTTTTACGATTTTTTTTTATGATATGTGATTTTCGGTCAAAAATGCTTTAATATATCATCTAAGGATATTAAATTCGGTATTTTGTACACATATAATCATTGGTAGTGAAAAATAATTGAAATCTGATCACTCAAACATATGGTCCCCACATAGGCGATTTGTTCAGATATGAGGTTCTGGGTCAAAATTTCGTCAAAGAAAATCTAAAAGCTTGAAATTTGGTATTTTATCCATCAAAACCGGAAGACTGTATCAAATAGATCAATACAAACGATATGAAATTTTGCTTCAAATTGTCAGAAAACAACAAATTTAATGTACTAATTAACGGTACGAAGGTTTCGGCACGATCGAAGACAGCACATATTTCTTTTTTTAATTTTTTTTTAAATAATTTTTTAGCTTTCTGGACCTGAATCTTAAAAAACACAATCATTTTTATTTTATTATACATAACAAATTTAATGTTAACTCGATATTAATTACTCCAATATTTTTGTATAACCTGCCAAACATTTATTCATTTGGTTAAAAATGTATTTTATACTACGCTTCAATTATGAAAATTTCAAGCATATAAAATTCAACTGACGTGATAAACTTTAAATGGTCATTTCTCAGAAATACTTAGTTCGCTTTAAACATTTATTATATGTAGTAGTCAGTTAAACTTAACGACGAATCGTACCGTCGACACAAGGTATAACATAAGCACCGCATATAACATACGCATGGTAAATTCTACCGTCAATGCTGAGTATGAGAAATGGAATAGAAATAAATGGTATCCTATATTAGTGAAAAATGACGAGTTTTACTACATACAAAATTTATTATAATTATAATTTACCTAAAAAAATTATAAATTTTGATAATGAACAAAAATTACTCGTAACTAATAGATAATAAAACATTTAATTCATTTTACAATCAGTTTTATTCGATTCAATTTTTATATTGTGTGTGTAAAATTGTGTACGTTTGAGGTCTTAATGTTGTAACGCTATGCATATATTTTTATCTAAGCCAAATACGTGCAAGCCTAGTATATGAATTAACGCTTCAATGCCAATAGTGTTTTCCTTGTTGCGTACCACAATAAATTCCGCAGTTTCAATTAAGCAATTTTGCCGCAACTATCGTACAATAACGATGACAACAACAATTGCAGCAAAAGCAAACAATTAGCAACCCCTGGATGGGCAAAGCAGCACTTGCATAGATATAAAATATATGTATGAAATTACAGTTGTGTAAAATGTACCTGTAAAAGCTGATACACAAATTCACCCAACAGGATACGAACAGCCCAAAACAGGATTTACATGTAAATACAAACTAGCTTAACTTACGTAAATGCATGGGTCCAAATATTCGGCATACATTGTTATTATACAATATACATATAGTCAGCGTTAATGACTATCGACTACCAATAATATCTTCGTTATATATACATAAAAATATATACATTTGATGATAAGTATTCTTATAAAAATGTTGTCACATCCACATATAAGTATAACAAAAATAGAGTAAGTAAAACAAAAATCGAGTTGAGTTCATGTCACTTAGTAGGAAATTCACGATAGTAAAGCATAATTACACCTATTTTGCTAAATACGTACATGTGTATGTCTCTATGTACATTTTATTGTATGAAGTTCTGCATATTATATTCAGCTTATTCCTTGTTGCTCCATAAACGAAATGCAAGTAAAATATTTATAATAAATTTTGTTTGTTGATATAGGTTATGTCTGGTTACTCTATTTCAAAAAATTAACAGCCATGCTCCCATTTCCACATTTACAAATTTCCCTATGTATTCGGATTGAAATCACATATCGACTTTCACATTCAGTTAAATTTTTGTGAATTAAATCCGAGTGTTCTGTTGTGAGTGAATTGATATGTAAAGGGCCAAAAGTATTCCAATTATTTAGTTTATTCTAACTTAGAACCAAGCATAAATCTCTTAGAAAAAACTAGAATCACTCCAGGTAGACTAACTTAGATTTTTTGACAGACGCGATTAGAAAACGAAAGAAATATTTTTAAAATAAATATGTATAAAAAATTTAAATATTTTAATTTTTTTTTTGCCTTAGAAACACCAAACATTTACATTTGGTGATTGTTGCCCGAAAAGTGTTTCATGACGTTATTGCTCAGATTGGCTCTAACTTGCTCTATCATTTTTGGCAGCTGCCCTGCTCTATCTTTTTCTGTTTCAATAAGCAAACCTATAATTACATAAATATTCCCACATTTGACAATCAGTACAGCTGACATTAAAATTTTACCTGTCTCTGCATAATGAATGCATGATAACAACCACCATAGAAATATACTTGTCATTCTGAGTATTCCACTATTTTGTGGCAAATAAATGCCGCTACATTGTTTTATGCTTGTGCATGTATTCATTTGAAGATAATCATAATACTTCATTCATTTAATGTTGATATGTGGTGAAAAAATATCAATTTGGATCTGGAATTGTATAACAAATGAGTTTAGGACAACATACATGCATAATTTAAATGTGTGTGTGTATTTATAGCATTCATGTATTGGGAGTATTTAAGTCAGTTGTAACAATAATATAAACATATTACCATACTTACTTACCATACAACTGATTTGTTCAAATGTGGGAATATGGGTGACGGATCCGTCAAAAAGGCATCTAAGAGCGTGAAATTTTATATTCTAAAAACATTAATTCAATTTTATATTTGCACTGAAAATCATTGAAATCGAATTTTGCAATTTGCATAACCTTTTTTTCTTGTTTCCACAACCTTGGTGTCCTCAGCAGTTACTGTTCTCAACTTTGCTCCATGCATTGAACATACTTCCTTTGTGATTAAGTCAGATCGAATGATGGAGTACGACGCGCCCATATCCATCCACGTATCTACCGATAGTAATGTTTCTCACTTTATTACCGATCTGCGAGAGGTGAACATTATGCGTAATTCTTCCTCAACTTTATGTTATCGCGTTCCTTCATATCTTGTGGAACCCATATTACATTCGTGACAAAGTGTCGAGATCTTCTGCAGTTGTAGGAAATCCTGAAATCAATCTTTTTGGCGGTTGCACCACTACAAGATTTCTTGTGGAATTTGGACGTTTCTAAGATTCTTTTCATTTCATCTAGAGTTTCCAATTTCACACAGTTTGCTTTCCTTTGTCCGAGCATACGAGACGGATTCAGCAAACATTGTTTTGGGACTCGCGTACGTCTTTCGCTGTTACACTTGCCCTTTATGCCGATAATTTTTATCCCTTCGAGGTACTCTCAAGACTATCTCGCTAACCCAAATGAGCTAACTACTGTGGGATCTCCTTGGGCTTCTGGTAGCGTAGCTTTTCTGATGCATTCTTTAAACAAAACCTAATATATGAACAATTCGGTTATAACCTCGATATATACACTGATATAATCTTCCGAATAGATTTTCAGTACTATTTTCTAAGTGTTTAGAATACCAAATTTCACGCTCTTATATGCTTCTTTGGCGGATTTATGGTACAAAGCTTCAAATCTGAAAAATCGGTCGCATATATGCTCTAATGATCTGATCTGGCCGGTTCCATCAAATTTATCAGTTCATATGTTCGATCGGTATAAATTTTGATAGTGTACTGTCGTACATGTATTTCAAATCATATGAATGTGACAACAGCTAGGTTCTTAACACCCGTACTAGTATACATATGTATATCTTTGTTATTTTTTTCTCAAGTTTATACCGCCTGAACAATCTTTAGCGGCACCTAAATGCGAGTGACGAGCATTAGATAAATATTAATACAACAGAAAAACTTCAAGAAATTATAAATTACTTACATACAATTGAAATTATTATTTGTAATACATTTTTTATCTTAAGTTTTTTTATAATTAAATTAAGACAACACAACTAAAAGCTAGTTCTTATAATTTTTATGGTTTACCATAAACTATACATCCTGGAATTTTAAAATGTAGTAAAATTGACAGGGATGATTGAAAAAGTTAACCTTAGTCGCTCATGAGGTGTATAATATTTCCGCTTCCCAAAGTTCCTTTTTTTGGATTGGAGCTGTTGAACGTTAAAGATGTTGATTTAAGAAGTATTTTCACGCTACCACTACTGCGAATTAACTAAAGTTACTTAAAGCTCAAAAAAAAATGTGTTTGATCAATTTTACAAAACAAACGAAGAATTTAATGAAACAAAACAAATTTAAAAGTAATTTAATAAAAAAAAAAAATAAATAAGTTTTTTTGGAAACCTGGATACCTGGGAACATCACCAGTATTCCCTAAACACCAGTAGCATTTGGCTAAAACTAACTCCTGCCACAGCGAAGTTGTAAATTATATCCGGAGATCAGGAAAAAGGAGAAGATTGATTAGTCAGCGGAGCAAGTGAATTGCGTGAAGAAGTACCTTTTTAAAAATTATCAGATTCAGAAAGTAGCAGCAAATACAATTTCATAATGTAAAAATTACTTTTTAAATTAATTTTTTTTTTAATATAATGAAGAATAATTAAATAAATAATTAGTTATTTAGCTCTTCTAAATACTTAAGTAATGATACATTCTTATCATTAAAAGCGGCGCTTTTACAAATTTTAGTTCTTCTTTTCTTCTTCCTATTCGTATATATGTATAATAAGTGTACGTACACATAATTTTAAATAGTTTCGAATGCATGTTCTAAAAACAGCAAATAAAACAACAAAAATACTGCATGCAGTGGTCGCTGATGATAATTATCACAGCATCCCACACTCAGCTTAGTCAGCGGCTCTCCGAAGAAGAACAAGATTAACTGAGTGAGGGATACACATTTTATTAGTTTAGCATGTTATTAGGCATCGAAAACATAAGTTAGATGCTTTCCATCTCGATTCAACCGGCCATTCGGGTCACTATTTTATTTTTAAACGAAATTTTAATATGTTATGCTTTGGTCAATATAAAGAGACCCGTATTTTTTTTCTGGCCCGAAAATTTTTTTTTTCGAGATTTATCGGCAATTTCGTTTTTTGGGTAAAAATCGATTTTTACAGTAATTCGCGGACTTTTTTTTTCAATTGGCCATATTTTTGACAAAAATTAACCGATTTCAATGATTTTTACTTCTAATCATTCGTGATGATCCACACTATCAGATAAAAGTTTGAAAATTGCTCAAAAATAAGTAATAATTTTTAATTTTTCAATTGAAAAATTTGAATTTTTTTTTTTGAAATTCAATATCTCGAAAAGTGTGTTTTTTTTCTTCGAAACTTTTTTTTACATCAAACAGAGACATTGAATTTTCATTTAAAAAAATTTCCCTCGACTAAAATTTTTTGTTTCAGAGTTACGATTTTTTGAATAAAAAATTGGTTTTTCGTGCTAATGTGAACTGCGCCCAATGAATACCGATTTTTAATTTTCAATACGTATATGAAATGATAATGTGTTGTAGTTTTTTAGTAATTAAGTATCTTTAAATGGTTTATTTTTAGTAAACAATCGAATTTCATCCTTCCTTAATCTAAACTTATAAACCTTACTTCATAATGTACAGCTTCATTCAGCAACTATCCACTCATGTTCACAAGTTCTTGCGGTAAACACTTTGTTTTTTTTTTTGTTTTCCCCAAGTTCATTTTTCCACACATGTGTCTCTTTATATGCTTGATTTTTTTCCAAACAGATTTCTTTTTGCTTCCAAAACTTTTAATTTCTTCAACCTTCAGGAAACGATGTTTGATTAAGGAGTTTTTATCTGCAATATATCAACAAATGATTTTCGCGAATATATTGAATATACTGTGTTTCATCCGCACTTAAATTGTGTCGCGTCGCATTTTTTTATTTTTTTGGAAGAAAATGATCTTATAAAGAAAACAACTTCTATTGAAATTTTCATTAAAACATTATCTGAGTGGACTTTAAAGATCAATACTCATTTACAGTGCAAAAAATTCAACAAAACGGTATAAAACATCTCATTTGGTTCTGCACATAGACTTCGCGGAAAATTGGTCAGTGATTGTGAAAAATTAAGAATAGTCATCATCAAATCTCAATTTTCACTGCAGTCTGTTATTTTGGTCAAAACGTATGACTCGGCACATTCAATACTGGCAACTTTAACTTTAAAGTTTTGTTTTATATATAATGTAATAAATATTATTTTATGCAATTTAAGTAAAATGTAAAAAAAGTGTGTGAAACGGTGAAGTTACTAAACTTGAATGCAAAAAAAAAAAAAACGTACTTGGGAAAAATGATGGTAAAATAAAAATACAAAAAGTGAAAACTATTTTATTGTTGCTTTTACATTTAATAATATTTCCTAAAGTTACCACAGCGTAAGCATATATACAGCGAAACACATCGAAGGCCTTCGACGGAGCATCAAAGTATATATAAGTACAAAAAAAAGTGATGTTTTATTTGAGATTGAATTTATTATTTTTATTTTACTTTGCCATAAAAACCTCGTCGAAATTATTTGGGTATAAATAAGTACCATATTAAACGCGTTTCTTTTCATTTCCTTTTATAAGTAATTTCAGTTGCTTGATCCACGGATTCTTTTTACACAACTTTTTTTTAGTTAGCTATAGATTTGAATTAATTAAACTAAAATTGTATCTTATTATAAAAGAAAGTTGAGTGTTAAAATTAAATTGATCAAATTATGTAATTCTTTGTGTTTCTACTATGTTTAAATATGAAATTAATATTGTTTGAATTTTGTCAATAAAACATTATTATGAATTATTAAATCTTAAAATAGTGGTCTGAAATCGGATGTTTTGTTGGTAGGTTTATAAGGGGTTTCTATAACAACAATGAAACCAATGGTAGGGTGGGCATGGAGCAGCTGAGACAGCATCAGTGGCTGCTAATACATTGATTCAGGATAGAGATTCTCTAGGAAATCTAGGAGGCACGGAAGGACAGTGCGTCGGTTCACTAGTTTTTTTTTTCTTTTGTTCCTGTGTGCAATTAATTTTTCTTTATCTTGTTTGTTCTTTTCGATGCCTATTTTTCTGGTTTACTCCTGAATGCCAGTAAAAGCCGAACTCCCCCCATGACTGAAGCAGCTTGAAAGCTAGTGCATACAACTGGTTCTAAGGAGGTTAGTAGAACCGGAAGCCAACTTTAAAATACTATACGTGTAGGTTGGTTGAGATGTCGAAAGTTCATAACAATGGTTCTATGACTTCATCTTTCTTTAATTATTTCTGTCCAAAGTTAATATACTATTTCATGTACATGAGTTAATAAAAAGTAAGATAATTACACACCAAAATATGTGCACTGAACACTTATGTAAGAGTAATTATAACTTATTTAGTCATCCAGTTTAATGGAAATAAATTAAATTTTTTTCTATGAGATATAATTGAAGTTATGCATTTTATTTTGCAACTGTGTGAAAAATCGTTTTAATCCATGAATAGTGAGTTGTTTTGTTTAAATGAAGTAATTTAAAAAAAATTGAGGACGTGGGCTGGATACCTCTCCATGGCAGTAAATACATACTACATGATTTTAATGCAGTTTCCAAGTACTCCATCTATAAGCTATTTTTGAGAGCATTCGCCATTATAAATTTTCCATCGTCCATGCTTGGCTGATGACCGAAAACATATTTTGGTACAACAGCAACAGAAGCGGCAACATCAACCTTTGCTATCGGTGCGTACGCATACGTTTGAGCTTTGTAAGCATATGCATTGCAGGTAAACGTGCATTATCCATGCAGTCCACATTGTTGTTGTTGGCCTTGTCACCGCAATGATTATCTTCTAGTGCATAATTTTGTGTAAATTACAAAATCGTGGTTAAAATTTGTAATTGTTCCTATTCCGTTCATGGGAACAGCAAAGGAACACAACAAGAGATATACGTAGATAAGAACTTCCTTCTCTTCTGAATGCTAAAACTCTGTTATATGCTTATAATATTATTGTGTAGTTATGTACGTATATTTATATGAATATTCGTAAGTAAAGTAAATGCAGTATAACCTCACACTTTTCCCTACATTAGACCCATGCTTTTCTTAATGCATTTGCCGAATTTATTAGTTTAATTACCAATTGCCCCGTTGCCATATCCGGACGTTCCGCCGATTATATTTGTACTGTAAGTAGTATACAGTATTATCAAATTTTCCTCTACAATTAATTTTGAATTTCTAAATTTTACATTTTTGTTTAGTTAAAATATAAACTTGCTTATGACCATTGCTGTTGTTGCTGATGCATATTAAAATATGAATTTCTAAATAAATGCATTTATGTATATGCCAGTTTGACTATATTATCAATTAACATTATCCGATTGCCAAATTAAAATTAATTGTTTTATCATTATTTTTGAAATAATAAATATGTTTGTGATTCATTCTTCTTTTTATTCTTTACTGAAGTAGACATCACTTATACGATTATAGCCTAGCTAACAATAGCGCTTCAGTCGTTTCTTCTTTTCGCCACTTGCCGACAATTGGAGATACCAAGTGCAGCCGTTGCCATCTCCAACTGGTCTTTCTAACGGAAACTTCAAAACTAAAGTGTTCTCATCTATCCAGACAACATTACCTAGCCAGCGTTTCTGGTTTCATATATCTAATACAGCGCATCGTTCCACCGCCTACGGTATTCGTCGTTGCCAATGCGTAAAGGACCATACATCTTTCGCAAAATCTTTTTCATTAAAACTCTTAGCGCCGACTGGCCATGTTGTCATTGTCCTTGCATCCTCAATATAAAGCTGGACTGGAATGATCAGTGACTTGTAGAGTTCGGTCTTTGTTGGTCGAGAGAACTTTACTTTTCAATTGCCTCCTCAGTTCAAATTAGCACCTGTTGTCAATAGTCGTTTTGCCTTGACTTTTCAGGCTAAAATTATTGTTGGATTGTGACCGTCAACGGTAACATTAATGACATGGTATAAGTCTCGTCCTGTCCTCGTTCACTAACAGGCCAACACGATTAGCTTTTCAGTAGGATCTTGAGAAAGGAGAACTCGCGGCGCAGTGGTTGAGGCTTAAGGTATTAGTATTATCAGCATACGTCAACAGTTGTATGCTACTATAGAATATTGTCTACCTAGCTCTGGAGCTCGGGTTATTTTCCAGCAATAGTTAAAAAAAATCACACGATAGAGAGTTACTTTTTCTGAAAACTCGTCTGGAATCGAACAGCTGAGAGAAGTCATTTCCGATTCTGACGCCAATCGGTATTGCCCAACATCAGTTTACACAGCTGTTTAATTTTTGCGGGAATACCAAATTGAGGCGTAGAGGTAGCTCCTGTTCGCATCTTTAAAATCTACGAAGTCTTTGTCGCGTATGTAAATCTTTTGTTCACAGGTCTTATCAAGGTTTGGCAAATGGTGATACCTGGTTTGCTCTAGAATTTTCCGTTCTAAGTCACACTGATAAAAATCCAATCAGTTCGTTCACAGTAAGTTTCAATCTCTCACATTATATGTTCTAGAGGACTTTTATACGATATTGGGGAGGCTTGTCAAACGGTAATTGGCACAGCCTGTTGGGTCCCCATTTTTGTGCGTGCTTTCGTCCAACCATATTCTACAAAGATATAAGAAAGGCTTTCGAATTCAGAACAATCAGTGTTTTGTGAACTATATGATATAGTTTTCGGATTTTGGTAATATTCAGTATCAATATTTATTTTGTAACGTGTGAGCCTATTACCAAACTTCGTGTTCTTATAATCTTAATTATGACACTGCAAAAAACACTTACATATAAAATTTCGTTCAAATATTTCAAAAACTGAGAGATTAGTATTTTATAATAATAATTACGCGTTTCATTTAATCTTATTACTTAATTACTTTATAATCAAATTTTCTACTCTGAAGCTCCTGCTACACAATTTTTCTTAGAGCAAGTAAATTTATTTTAGCTGATGTTAAAAGTAATAGCGTTGGTGGAAATACTTTTTTTTATCTAACTTGAGATATTGAAGAAAATATTTTATGCAGGTGGTAATCATCCAGAAAAATAACATTTGCTAATTTTTCTCAAACCTCCATAAGGTTAATCTTATATCATATATTCGTTCACCTTATCAATGTTATTAAACTTAAATCCTTAAAAAGGTTGCAAAAATGATGGGAATATTTCCGAACATTTTAATTAAAAGCACAAGTAAAATGAATATATACTCCTTAACATTTAAATCCAATGGGGGCTTTAAAGAGGAGCTACAATGTGGGAGAGATCCTCATTTTACTCGATTCAAAGCAAACAAGATTTGCCTAGGAGCTGATATAGAGAGATAGTATAAGTATTATGTGCAGGAAAATATGTGCAGCTGGAAAAACAAATACGTGAGTATGTTTTTCGAGTTTGAAATTTGGCATTATATTGGCCCAGGAAATATTTATTAGTGAATTCTATGAAAAAAGAAATAAGTTTTCAAAAAAAATTTAGGTCTATACGACATAGATGGTAAATTATACTTGGTCTCAAGACAAAAAAAATTTTCAATATAGGCCAGGTTTTATTGTATAAGGACTTTATAACAAGCTTACATCCATTTTCAACTTGACTTGATTAACCATTCACACATGATAATTGCAGCTTAAGGTAAGGTTTTGAAAGACTGGTAATGTTTCTCTTCATATATGATTTCCATTAATCATCAAATTCGATAACTGATTAGTCTTACTTCTGTAATTTATAATAAATGCTAACTTATTCGTCTTTTTATACTTTTTATGAATAAGAAATAGGAAGTACCAGAAAAAGAAAGGATACATTTATACCGATATTATGAAAATGTTTGTCCGTCTATACCTTCGTCAGTCATTTTGAATATTTCAACGGACAGTTTTTAATATTTGTTGACTATGATATATACAGTGGCTTACAGCTTATTTCATGCAAGTTCAATTATAAAATTTGAAATGCTATATATTGTTTGTGACAACAAATACACCATCGAAATAATTCAAATAAGACAACTTTGGGTTGTCAATTTTATTATCGTTCGAAACAACATTTTTTTGCATTTATTTTTTTGAAGATTATCTCTTTCAAATCTTGGACGCTCAAAAATCTTTTTGATGACTTGTTCGAGCATTTGGACTGGTAACTAGCGAATGACACGCGTGATGTTTTGCTCCAAGGCCTGAAATTATTTGCTCACCCAAGTGTTCTCTCAATAGATCCATTGACTGATGCGACGTGTGGGATTTGGTGCCTTCTTGTTACAACCCAGTGTCGCAGAGATCACGAGCTTCAATTTCAGGCATCAAATAGTTGGCTATCATGGCGAGATAACGGTCGCCATCGATGATTCCACCGGCCCACACACCACACCAAACCGTTATTTTTTCTGGATTAAATGGCAGCCCTTGAATCCGTTCAGGCTGCTCTTCGTTCCAAATGCGGCAATTTTGCTTATTTATATCCCTATTGAGCCAGAAACGGGTCTCATCGCTGAACAAAATATGGATCGAAAACGTCGGATTTTCCTGGAAATTTTCAATAGCCCATAGAGCGAAGCGATGTCGCTTGAGAAGGTCGAACGGCTTCAGTTCTTACATAAGCTATATTTTGTACGCTTCCAATTTAAAATCTCGACGTAAAATGCGCCAAGCCTTTCCATACGTCGTTCCTAGTTGCTGCGAACGGCGCTGAATCGACTCTCCACGGTCTTCGTGTACACTCACAGCTGCGGCCGCTATACTTTCTTCACTATGTACTGGACGTGGTCTATTCGGTCGAAAATTATCTAATAATGAATGCTGAGTCCCAAGATGGGTAATAGTGTTGCGAATAATACGCTCAGTAGGTCGATTATGTTGACCATAACTTGAGCGAAGCGTGCGAAACACATTCGCTATAGAACGTGAATTTTCCTAATAAATTTGAATGATTTGTAAACGTTGTTCAGGCGTAAGTCTTTGCATGATGAATGTCAAATAATATTGAACAAAAATAACTTGACAAAGGCTATTGAAAAAAATACCTTCACTGCGGGATGTCACCCGCCCTCTGTTGCGATAATTCTATCTTGACAAATAATATTGAACAAAAATAACTTGACAAAGGCTATTGAAAAAAATACCTTCACTGCGGGATGTCACCCGCCCTCTGTTGCGATAATTCTATCTTGACCTCTTTATGTGGCGATCTCCAGTCGACCGTGTGTGTAATAAGTCTCCTTCGAGGGGCCAGCTAAAAACCCTTTTTCCCCTTGTACAGCTAACGGAGATAGTTTTTCCTTCATCCATATTTTCTTACAACCACGAAGCAGAAGCAGTGGTCAAGGAAGTGTATAGGGTAAATAAAAGTCAACGCAGTAGCGTCCCTTACCACGGTAAGGCCACCTTTACTCCCTGAGGCGGCGGGGTGTCAGGAAAGATCTAACGTATTTTTCTCTTTAACCTCTTATTATTAATATTAGTAATGTCAATTAGCATAGAGGCTACTATTTTGTTTTAAAGGGATTATGTTAGAATAAATTAAGAAAGAAAGACTGTCTTCCTCCATGCCGAAGTATCTATGCCGGTGTATGAAAGCTATGGTTATAGGTCGGACTTCGATAATTTTAGACGGTTTTATTGCACATACATTCCAATATTTAAATTCAAATTATAAAAATTCATTTGCATGCCAAGTTTGGTTGAAATATCTCAGAAACTGAGAAAATAGTTTGCGTTCAAAAAGACTGGTGTGGCTAAATCACCTCAGGTGGTGGGTCTATAAGAGCACCCTTTTGGAGCTTACATACTTCGGACTAAAGTTTGTATACCAATTCATGTACATGAAATGAATAATAACTACATCGCTTTGTAAGAACATCTGCGTTTATTTTCCAACTGTTTCTAAAATGCTCCGTTAGCGTAAAAGTTCTTTTAGAAAAGTATACTATTTCAGTAGAAATCCTTTCACATTTGACAAAAAAGAAAATGGAGCTGGAAAGTTGGAAAAAATGCAATCCAACAATTCAAGCAGTATTTTCATCATTCAATTAATTAAAGTTTTCAACGATTTAATTCAATTTCGACCTTATTTGCCTACCAGTGAAACTAAATTTGAATACTAGACCTACTGGGCGTATAAGTAACTTAATCGGAACGTAACCATAAAATTTAAAATTTTTTCAATAATTTCTAATTGAAATTGTTTAACTCAAAAAATGTATGATTGCCAAATAACGGATTTTAAAAACTACTTACAATAACAGAGTTAAAAAGCTTTTTCAATAAATTTTCATCTATGACCTTTCAACTGCCACCATATAAAATATTGTTGCAATAAATTAAGTAAATATGATAATAAAGCGTGTTTTTTACAGAGGTATAGAACTTTAAGTTGGCATTACTTTTCAAGATGGCGACCGATTTAACAGCTGTCAAATAGCGCTTGCAAATAGTGCAATTTTATTTCGAAAATAATGGTTCTGTGCGGAAAACCTATCGCGCACTACGTCCATTTGATCGTCGACAAATTCGTCCATCAGAACAGTTAATTCGATTAACCATGGAACGCTTTCGCACCACGTTTACCCTTATTGATAACTCGCATCTCTAGAGACGCCGTACGGTGCGTACACAAGAAGCTATTGCTGCTGTAGAGCGTAGCATTGAGGAAGACCCGAATGAGTCCATCCGCCATTGAGCACAGGAATTAGATCTGTGTCCATCCACTTTATGGAAGATTTTGCGGAAGGATCTTGGCTTGCGTGCTTACAAACTCCACCTCGTGCAAGAATTGAAGCCAAACGATCATCAAGTAATGCCTAGATTCGTCGAATGGGCCCAAAACGCGATTACCGTTGTTCCCGATTTTCATAAGCGAATTTTGTTTAGCGATGAAGCGCATTTCTGGTTGAATGGCTATGTCAACAAACAAAACTGCCGCATTTGGAGTGAAGGTAATCCTCAAGTGTATGTTGAAACACCGTTACATCCAGAAAAACTGACTGTTTGGTGCGCTTCATGGGCTGGTGGAATCATTGGTCCGTAATTTTTCAAAAACTATGGTGGCCAGAACGTTAAAGTCAATGGTGATCGGTTTAGAGCCATGATTACTAACTTTTTCATTCCTGAATTGAATAACGATGATGTCCAGGAGATGTGGCTTCAACAAGACGGCGCAACATGTCACACAGCTCGTGCCACAATAGATTTATTGAAAGACACGTTTGGTGACCGCCTAATTTCACGTTTTGGACCTGTGGATTGGCCTCCAAGATCTTGTGATTTAACACCGCTAGCCTACTTTCTGTGGGGCTATGTAAAGTCATTGGTCTATGCGGATAAGCCACAAATGCTTGACCATTTGGAAGACAACATTCGCCGTGTTATTGCCGATATACGGCCACAAATGTTGGAAAAAGTCATCGAAAATTGAACGTCCAGATTGGACTACATCCGCGCCAGCCGTGGCGGTCATATGCCAGAAATCATATTTAAAATGTAATGCCACCAGATTATCTTTCAGATAAATAAAATTCATGTCAACCGAATAATCCATCGTTGTTTTATTGCAACTTAAAGTTCTATACCACTATAAAAAACACCATTTAAAACTACAAACTTCGTCATGCGTGTAGATGTGCCTCATTATATGTGGTGAAAACCACAACGATATCCTTGTGTTTAAGTAGGCCATTCACAAAAACAATATTCCTACTAGTGTACTAGTAATTATGATTATTTGGTTTATATATATGTATATACGTAGGCCATTCACAAAAACAATATTCCTACTAGTGTACTAGTAATTATGATTATTTGGTTTATATATATGTATATACTAATTGAGATCTCCAAAAAAATTATTATTCGCACTTGTATAGCTCATGAGTAATCTACAAAAATTCTTATATATTTATCCACGTGCATGCTTATTGTTCACACGTTCATACATGTGTGTATATACTTTAATGCTCTTTGGATATAAATGCATGGTACAAAACACATATGTATATATGTATACTACAATATAAACGGGGTATTGATGCGTGAGCGATATATTTACTCAGCGATTAAATGAACCGGCAAACTACTCAACGGCTTACGAGTTTGGAATGTTAATGTGAGAACATACAGCTAAATCCAAGTGTATATTTATACTAGAAACTATAATAATTGCAAATTAGTATGTATATTATATATATTACCCTACAAACAACACGAATACTCTACGCCGAAAATAAAATATCCCAAAAGCAACCGAAATCCGTAAAAATATATGGTCCAATTAACATTATGATGTTCAAGAACTGGACCATTTGCTCCACCTCAGCATAAAATCCTAATACGCCATTAAGTACCTACACGAATTTTGTTTTGAAACTACTACGCAAAATTACACAATGGAGTACACTACAAAGGATGAAGTCCCTGCGAAATACTACATTCCAACATATTTTTTAGTTTCGAATTCTATCTGATTACTAAAGCATATACTTATATAACATATTTCTATTTGCTCATTTAGTTTATTTTCATTGGAACATACATATTAACTGCAAATTCTATACGCACCAGCAGAGTTCACTTTTCTACTTCATATATTCTCTGTATACGAGTATATAAATTATTAAGTAAGAGCAACCTGGATGGCGATGGTTAAAACATTAACAATTAACGGCTAAAACGATGATGGCGATACGTAAGTTGCTCCAGGACTTCTGTACAGTGGATTAATCCAGTAGGTATTCCTATGGACCATATAATCTACAAATATTTACAGGGTATCCACGACTACTGAATGAAGTAAAGGACATAAATGTTTGTACGTTTATTTTTGGAAACAAACTGAACTTATGTAAATTAATAAATAATAAATGCGGGTAAACGCGTGATTAAATTTTTTACACAGACATTCAAGTACAGATTGTCTCTACTTAACAAATAAGTTGAAATCCGTGCAGCAGATGTTTATGTTTTATAATTTATAACTTACTAGCTAACTCGGCCACGCGTTACTGTGGCTGAGTGATTTGGAAAGGATTTTAAAATAAAAAATTTAACACAACTTTTCAATTTCATTTTATTAATTAATACTCAACAACAAATTACAGTTAAAGTTTACTTAAGCGCCAGTCGATGTAAAGTGTTTTTAGTCCACATTTAATTGCTCATAAGAGAAACTTGGATTCTCTAAACCTAAGCTGCAAATATACATTATTTGGCCTTTTGACTAATTTATAGTCATCGAAAGCTTTACGAATAGAAACATGCAATTTTTTTGAATGGTATTGGAGAATCTGACGGTATCATTGGAATGCGTGGTAACAGAATGACTTCTCTTTTAAACTTTCCTGTCAAAGTAGTTGCTTCGAGAACATTTCTGGTTATTTTATTTATTAAGATCGTAAAGATTATTTATTACCAATAGTAAAGAAGACTGTATTGGAAAATATGTCGCCAAAATCATGGCAAATTGTCGACGAATACAACTTGATGAGGACATTAAAGCAGCATTAGGAATTGCTTATTCTCAATGATTGTCATCTTTTAAAAGTTGCAACTCGCGACATGCATCATGATACGTACTGAACACTCGACCATTAACTGTTCGTAGAAATTGGAAAGAGATTGGTCCAAGGATATTTACCAACAACAAACGCAGAAAGAAGCACTCACGTTATTTCGGATGCACTGGCATATATAATATGGACTATTGCCATATAACAAGTTTTTTCGAATCGGCCAAATATGTCAGTTTTTGGCAGAGTGGAAAAATTTGATAATTCTCTTCTGGACGCATTTTAACATCAAGTCAAATTAAAATGTGAGCTTGAGGTAAGCCATGCTTCTGCCACTCAATTGAATACAACTTACAACACGTTTTGCCAAAAACTGAATATTTTAAAATAAAATCATTCGAGGGTTTTAAATTTTATTTAAACACTCGTGCAGTAATGTCGTGACGATGTATTGATTGTTCACCTGGTAATAATAAAGTTTGTATTTTTCCCAATTTGGATTGCACGTAAATGTTATAAATAACCCAGGATGCCCGTAATGACGTACATAAGTCATCACGTCCTGAATGTATTCTTGGTTGTTCCGTGGGATACGGCTGTAACTTGAAGGTAAAATAAACGTAGTGCCGATTTCATTGGTGTTTAAGTTTCCATCTATGTTTTTTAACAATAGAATCTCAAAAGTGGATGTAATCCTCAGATTCTGGTTAAACCGAATGAATTTAGCAAACATATACACGTGTTGATGATTATGTCTAATCATTCATCGAAGCGCGTAGCAATTCATTGAACTAACTTTTTTACTTGTAATGTTCTTAACACTAACGGGTATTGGAGTGCGTCGTACGAACGGTATATATCTGACATTCTACTTACTCTATTATCTCGGTGGGTAATTTTAATAGATATGTTATCAACTGGATCACAGATCATAATAATCGCAACTTCATCTACGGTTGGTGCATTGAATCTGCCAGCGTGTCCCCCCGATGGCACATTGCCGGCTTTAATGACGATTTGATAATTGTAACCTTTTAATTACGGTGATACTCCTTTGAACAATTGAATCAGATAAATACGGTTATTCAAAACAATTGATCTCTCTTCTGTTTGTTCAGTGAAATTATGCCGGCATCGCGTTGTTACACGTTGTTCACAGCTGCCCGTAAAATAAGTGTGGAGAAATTTTGGATTTTCATTTGGCATTGACATCAATGAACCTGTTGTTGTTCCGAAATTACGACCATCAGTGAGATATTGCAAATTTTTTATGATCCAAATGATACCATTTGAAAGCAAGAATTAAACTTCCGTGTCAAAAATAAACGCAAAAATAATTTTGGAAAATAGTGATTTCAAAGGTTCAGACCGAGTGGAAAGCGGTCAAGTGTTTCATTGCGGAATTATAACGCCTGTCAATATTTGCATATTTTTTCCATCGCAATGATAGTAGCTTTGGGATCAGCTGTGTAATTAATGTCTGGTGCAAAATTAAACGCAAGAGGAACAAATAATTCACGTGTTAATGCACGGCTGGTCCGCTGTCTTTCTAGGTCTCGTCCTCTAATTGAATCTATGTGTCGTTAGCGTGCAACTAATGTTCTCGATAAATATTTTTGGATACAATTATCACGCTGTTCTCTTGATTTACGCACACGAATATCAGCTATGGGAATTCCGAGCTTCATTTCTTTCTATCCTTTGCTCGACTGATTCGTGAGTTCTTTTCTTTTTCTTACGGGCATTGTCGGCGGCGGCGATAGCCGAGTGGTTAGCATTGCGCACTGCCATTCGGAAGGCCTGGGTTCGAGCCCAGGTTCGAGCAACATCCAAAATTATAGAAAATAAATTTTTCTAATTGCGGTCGCCCCTCGGCAGGGAATGTCAAACCCTCCGAGCGTATTCATGGCATGAAATGAAGCTCCTCATAAAAACCCATCAGCCGATCGGAGGAGAATAAACTGTAGGTCCCTCCGTTTGTTGGTAAAAACATCAAGACGCAAAACCACAAATTGGAGGAGGAGCTTGGCCGAAAATCGCTTCAGCGGTTAAAAAGCGCCAAATATATATACATATATTGTTGAGATTAGAATTTTTGGTGACAGTTTACTGAAAATTTTACTTGAATAAATTCCTTGTACTATAATTTTGTTGTTTTTATATTTCACTGCATTATGTAACTGTAAATTAAAAGTAAAACTGATATCCAAAATAATATACAACACATGAAAATAAATGAAAAATAATCCAGAAAAAGCGATGTAATTTTATTGTTATTTATTAATCGCAATAAAAACTCTCCTATTTCTCAAAAAGGACCAAATAACACATAAATGCTAGCTTTCATTAATATCGGTTGAGTTCACTGGGTACGTAAATTGTGACACTGGATTTTTATATAGTAAGATTTAAATTTTTATATATATTTTATTTTCCTTAATTTTTTTTTTAATTATACTAATTTTTATTTTCAAAACCAGTGCTTAGATTATTTTTTATGATCCGTAATTTTTTTTAGTCTACGATAAAAATAAAATTAGAAGTAGTGTACACCTCAACCTTTGAGGAGTAACACGAAATCTTAACAGAAAAGACTAACGAGATAAAAAAGCATAAACTACGCTCAACTTGCAGTTTCCGCCATATTTTGTTGAGAAACTGAGCAGATAATGAGTTGTGTTTATAATGATAATAATAATCGTTTGTTGCTAATGAATAGTTATAATTAATGAATAAAATGTTTTAAAACATCCTTACATGTAAAAACACGTTTGTGCGTGCGATTGTTGCTAATATGTGATAAAGTTCTTGCAGAGTGTCGATTTCGCTTGATACCCATGTCATCACATTTTGGAATCTTTACGCATTCGAAACGATTCATTTTAATTGTACGGAAATACGAACAATTTATTACTTTGTGGATAGTGCAATAATGTGTTAAGTTCTGTTTGCGTGCTTATAAACATTAGTATTAAACGTATGTTTACACAAAAGCTTTGCTGTGCGTTCTACCAATCGAAAGGCATGGTCCGACCAAACATGCTCAATTATAGAATATTAATTTAAATAAAAAAATATGATATTTGTTGTACCTTTCATGAAATAGTGTGTGAACTTTTAACAAAATTTTTACCGATCGGTTCAGAACGACGAGCTAAGTCGATTTAGCAACGTCTGCTTAGTTTTTTAGATTTTTCAACCAAACTTGGTACACAGATGAATTTTTACATTTATATTATTTGTCGGATAGGCCAGATTGGACTACGATAAAATGTACCCACCATTTTTTCAGATCTCAGATTCTATATCAAACGTTCATTAAAAGAGTAGTGTACACTTATATAAAAATAACTATTAATACTTAATATTATGGAAATCGAAGACTATTTATATGTTCTTCAAACAATCTATTTGTCCACTTATGAAGGTTTTGTAAAAAATCCATCAAAAAAATCTTTAAGAAGAGTGAAATTTGGTATTATATACACATAAATATTGGTCAATATTTGTAATGAAAATTATCAAAATCAGAGAGCTATATCTAATAGCCCCAATACAACTGTGTTTTTTTTTAGAATTGAGAATTTGGGCCAAAAGCCCGACCAACTAGCATCTA
This sequence comes from Neoceratitis asiatica, assembly GCA_030068015.2. Lineage (NCBI taxonomy): Eukaryota > Metazoa > Arthropoda > Insecta > Diptera > Tephritidae > Neoceratitis > Neoceratitis asiatica. Next base: position 78,658,183 of record CM061524.1, read on the forward strand.
AGATTGTGAAATTTTGTTTTTTACAAACCTTGACATTGAAGATCACCGAAAAAATATTTTCCATCTGCAATAAATTTGAAATGTTAATTGAAGATAGACTTCGGCATGGTCTGGAGCAGCAGTTTTGTTCTAATTGCCACCCTTAATTGGCCGCACCTTAATAGGGAATGTAAACAACTCTGAGTATAAATTTGGATTTAAGTATATGTTCTTATTTATTTTCATAGCATCTTCAAAAGACCTAAATATAACTGCGCAAGAACTCCTGAAGCTATAAATATTCTAAGTAAAATACATTTGGTAAGTAATCAAGATTTATGTTTTAGCATTAAATATACATTCTACTTATATATGAACATGATGTAAATATATTTAAATTGCAGATGAAAAAGAAGGCTTTGAGTTTTTATTTTATTTTTGACTCTCATCTTTATTTCAAACTGGACATTCTAAACAAAAAAATTACCAATTCTAGGGATAATTTTTAATGTTTTTCCCTCAAATAAAGTTTATTTTTGACCGGTTATGAATGGCCTACGGTTTTTTATTTTAATCTTTTATTTCATGTTAAAAATACATTAGGAGCGCAGCCCTGCCGAGAGGCCGCCGCATTTAGAAAATCTTATTTTCTATATTTTTGGATGTTGGTTGAAACAGGGCTCGAACCCTGGCCGTCCGAATGATAGTTCGCAATGCTAACCACTCGACTATTTTAAACAATTCGTATAATATATATCTATGTGTGTATTTGAACAAATCGCTGAACATCTGGGTTCGTAAATTTTAATTTTTTTGCCGGTATTTGATGTAAAATATTGAATGCAAGAAGTAAAGATATAAAATGTGCGCAGTATTTATTTACCTATTTGAGTTGTTATACAATCATTTATATATATTTCATCACAAGCAATTTAATATCAAGATAATTTTATGAATTGGTGATTCTCATACGCTATTTAACAAACCATTTTAGTATCTATATTCATACACACAAACCAATTCATAGATATATAGTAATAATCATCACACCTATAATCAGAATTCAGACTATTTCATGCGAGTGCTTTGTTTTCAAATACCAATTTCCAATGTAATTTCCAGGACATATTCACGCCAAATACCATCCCATTCATAAATATGTATTGTTTATGCATAAATTTTCATATGTTTATCTACCTTCATTGCATATAAAATTTGATGCTGTTTATTATTATGAAATTTTTTATTTTTGTTTTGCATACAACTGTATATTATGGCAAAATATTCAGTTGATTCGACCGTGAAATTAATGATATCGAAAATATATATGTACATTCAGTGATTTTGTTGTATACCGTATGTGATTTGACGGTATCAATAAGTCCATAAATATTGCTATTAGTGGATAAAAAATTATACACTCTGTGGTTTCCAAACATTTCAGTTGTTTTAATATAATTCTCATGCAACTGTATGTATTTCTTACGCATTCAACAAATTGTAGTAAAGCGAATCATTATAAATAAGTACCGTTAGATACGGTATGAGCATAAAGTATATGCTGAACGGCCGCAATAGCCGAGTGGTTAGCGTTGCGTACTACAACTACTACGGAAGCCAGGGTTCGGGCAACATCCAAAATTATAGAAAATTATTTTTTCAAATGCGGTCACCCCTCTGCAGGGGTATAGCTGTATTTTTTTCAATAGGCTTTTTTTTTGAGCTGTCATGTTATTTTCGTTCAATCTTGTTTGGCATTTCATTATCGAAAGATTAAGGCCTGAACAACCTATACAAATCATTCAACTTTATTACGAAAATTCACGTTATGTAAAGAAGTGTTTTGGGCGCTTCGCTCAAATTATGATCAACATAACTGGTATACTGAGCATTCTATTCGCAACACCATCACACATCTTGAGACCCCGCATTCATTATTGGATAATATTCGACCTAATAGACCACATCCAGCACGCAGTGAAGCAAATATAGCAGCCGTAGCTCAGAGTGTACACGAAGACCGTGGAGAGTCGATTCGGCGCCGTTTGCAGCAACTGGGACCGACGTATGGAACGACGAGATCTTAAATTGAATACGTAACAAATGCAGCTTTTGCATGAAGTGAAGCTGCTCGATCTTCCCAAGCGATATCGCTTCGTTCTATGGGTTATTGAAAAGTTCCAAGAAGATCCGACTTTCTCGATAGAAATTTTGTTCAGCGATGAAGTCCATTTCTGGCTCAATGGGTATATAAATATGCAAAATTGCCGCATTTATTACGAAGAGCAACCTGAAGAGATTCAACAGCTGCCATTCAGCTGCACATTTCTTCAAAAATGATCCCGTTGAGAACGTATTCGTCAAAGGCGGCCGTTATTCCGAAATGATAACCGACTACTTGATGCCCGAAATTGAAGCTCGTGATCTCCGCGATATTTATTAAGAGAACACTTCGGTGAGCAGATAAAGTTAAGTTTTGGGCCGGTAGATTGACCACCAAGATCGTGTGATATTACACCGTTAGAATGATAATAAATATTCCCCATTATATTTAATGTTTTTGTGTTTAATTTAAAAAAGTAGAGAACCTCGAAATGGATCACCCTATTTCAAGAACTTAAAGAATATAATAATAAATTATTCTTTCTAAAGCGTCCAGCTGTAGACTTCCATCATTGAAACTCTCCATATTCAGTGGTATATTTTTCCATCTTGTTGATATTTTAGTGAAATACTTCACCTTGGTTATTACTCTTAGATTCTCTGAAAATAAAGAAAATATACCAACTATTTTCGACCATATGAGATCTTAAATGTATCCATCAAACCCACAATTATAGTACAATAAACCAAACCGTCTCCTTGGGTAAGCTAACACAGAAATTGAATCTCTTCTACCGTATAATGTGACCTTGGAAATTTCTATATCGTTCCCGTAAGAAATGGGAAGATTTGGATATGAAATTGATTGCTTCTGTTTTAAATCATCGTAATACTTACTTTATAATTATTTGAAAAGCCGGTAGAATTAATATGCGCGGTCGGGAGCAATTAGAGTTTAACAAATTAAAAATTTAAAATTGTCACAGTTCAAAATCATTTACTATTTAAATTACAAGATATATAAAAAATACTAAATTAACTACCTTTTTCGTAAAAATAACGATTTAGCATTAGTTATTTTTAAGAGTGGACCTGTAATAAAAAGGAATCCTTATTATTGATTACCTATCCTACGTGTAACAGGTAGTATTACAACTTGTAGCTTCCTCATATTATTATATCCCAAATGAGCTCTTACAAAATTCTATGTGTAGTATTTTATCCAAAAACCTGTACAAATTTTTCATCTTTTGTGTGCTTGCATAATTGAATTATATATAGACAATACTAATTCGCTGATGATATCGTAATATAATTCAGTTGAATAAATAGGAAATGCAAAAAGAACTTCAATAAACTCTATTCCTCTGAGGGCATGAAATGTAAACAATTATGGACAATATGGACAGATAAAACCGTGTGAGATGTCTATTAATGGAAATAAATGAACCAAGATAGTTTATGTATGTAAGTATGTTGCAATTTGTTATTGTGCACAGAATAAGACTGTGCAAAGAATAAATTAACATTGTATGGGGTATTAACAACAAAATAGTTTTGTAAGTGCAAAGTATTGTAGTAAATAACATTTTAAAGTTCATGCAAAGTAAAAACGAATCCAATTTGTTAAGAAGAAGGAACTTTACTCATCTGAAAAACTTAAAAAAAAATGAATGGTATTATGGAAATAAAACGTTGAGAGTACTACAATCAATCAAAATTTAATAAAACAAATAATAATAAAATGAAATAAAACTAAATTGAAATAAAGTAAACCAAAAATAACAGAAAAGGAAGTAAAATAAAAGAAAATTTAAATCGTAAGTTAGAAGCTTTTTTAAGCTTTTCCAATTTATTTACCAGTGAAAATGAGATAACGACCATATCTTTTAAGAATAGTGAATGTAAAAATGCTTAAATCAAAGTCGCAATTAGAGGACAGAATTTAAATATTTTTCGAAATTCAAAGTTTAAGATAATTATTAAACATCTTGGATAAGTAAATTTTTTATGAAAACTGATAATATAATAATAATTTTCATACCTAATCTTTAGTAAATATCGCGCTCATCAAAACATAGTTCAACATACCTATATACATTCATTTGGTTAGTAATAGATAATGTAACGTGACAACGAAAAAGATTAAGGTGTGAAGTTAAATAAAATTTTAGAACATAATTATTCCAAATATATAATTTTTAACGACTTCTAGCCAAAGAAATAATTTTATTTATAACATAACTACGGTTTAGTCAGTCGTGGTCTGTCAATCGAAACGAGTAGTGTAGCTCACAATTTACATGAACTCGACTAACAAAGGACTCGGTAGGACCCCAAAGAAAGCAGCCCCCATCTCTCAAAGAGTGTGCACTGAGCCCTTAATAGGAGGCAAATCGTTCACCCCAATGCGTCAGGTCATAGCTACCTAAGCACAGTATAAGTTATTTATATAATATGTAGGTGAAAATAGAATTTTTTAGATTGGAAACAATATTACGTTTTAATTTGAATAATTTGAATTGAAATAAAAAATTATTAAAACATTATAGGCTTAGTAATTAAAGAAGTGAAAATATTAAAAATAGTTAAAACCAAATTTTGTGAAACTTAAACCTACAAATGTTAATTAATATGTGAAAAATAGATAACAAATATAATTGTCTAACCTATATTGACAATATGGCGAAATAAATAAATTACCTAATTAAGAATTGTAGGAGACGTACACGGACGGACAACACGAAGCGGCGGCCCACATATAACATAATACTATATTTAAACTTCCAAAATAAGCAACCGTCGTAGACCTAGACATAGGCAATACTAACTCGATTAATGTACAAGAAAGAGGATAGTTGCTATTTAAATAGTAATAAATAAAGATTTAATCATAAGCATACTTAGGTATTTTACTTATACTTACAAAATTCGGGACTACGACGCCACTTAATCGTATAGTTGAGCCAGAACAAAAAAAAATCGGTTTAGGTTCAAAACAGTGTTACTAAAACATTGTAAAACAAATAGTGATCACTCATTTTCAAAAACGTGTGAAAGCGTTTAATAAACTTGTGCATAAAGTTGTTAATATGGACAAAATATAATAGTTACGATATACAATGCTGGATAAATTCAGCGTCAGTTGGTATTATCAATGTTTGATGAGCGACCACGCCCTTAAAATACAAAAAACACAAAAGTTATTTTTCTTAACTTTTTATCATTTATATAAATTACTTTTGTTTACTTCACCTTCCATACAAAAAAAAATTACTTATTTCTTATGGACGAATGTTATATAAAATTTCATTTCTATGGGCAGTAAAAATGTTTTAGGATTATGTATGTTTACCGTTATTTTTAATTTAGTCTTTTTAGCGCTTTTCTTCCTTTTTTAAGTATATTTAAATAGAGTCTTTTGTCCATTATTTCATCAAAAACCAGCAGCTTTCTAACCTGAACTGCTGGCATATAACCCTACCACAAAACTTTAGCACCTCCACCAGCTTATTTTACCGACTTTGGGATAAAGTTATATTTCCCTGATTTAAGGTAAATGTGTGTATACAGTCAGATAAAGAGATAGTTCTTTATTTAAGGAATTAATTTCTCTTTCTTTAGAAAATTACTTGTAAGAAACGACATCCATGTCTCATTTATCTGCGGAGAAACGTATGCTTGTAAGCGCAAAAGTCAAGCTATATTTTCCAGTTGAAAACTTCCAGTTTCCAGTAAAAATGGAAATTTTATTGCCAGATGACATCAATCTCCTCTTAGAGTTTCGTTTGCTGTCCAATGCGTAATAGATGAGCAGATAGCCAGTTGGTGGAACGATGGTATAATTCGACAAAGTAACTCTGAATACTCGTCACCAGTAATTCTTGCCTGGAAGAAAGATGTACACGTGGTAATTTCCCTACGTCAGTCTTCGCGACGTTTTCATGTTCAGGTTGAGTCAAGCTCCAAAAAGTATACATTTTTTGTTACACACAGTCGGCAGTATGAATTTAATAGTGAATTTAAGTGGCAAAAGTGTCAATTTTTAATTAAAATGTTTCAGTTTCTACTTTCTCTAATAGAAGAATACAGCCTTTAGAAGATAAGATAAGAGCTGTAGAAATGCTTCCACCACCTTGGGATAACTTCATACTTTCGACGGTTTTAGAAGGTTACGCCCTCTCGAAAAAGAGGAGTATTTTGATTCGGACAAGAACAACAGCTAGCAACAACTAAAGTCAGAACTGACTAAAGCACCAATTTTGAAATTATATAGCTGAGACGGATTTCCATACTGACGTCAATAACGTTGGTTATGAGGGTATTTTACGTCAAAAAGATCCAGCTGACCAGCAATTCCAGCTTATTCAATTTCTGAGTAGTAGGACTTCCCCAAGAAGAAAGGTATCACTCGTATGAGTTGAAAGTCCTCGCAATAATGCAGGCTTTAAAAAAATTGGGAATTTCTGTAATCAATAAAAGATTTAAAATTGTAAGTAATTGCAGTGGATTTGCATCAATAATGAAGAAAAGGGAGGTACCCTTGAAGTTAGCAGATGGATTATGTACCTCCAAGATTTCGATTATATAATGGCCGGTGACGAAGATGCAACATGTTGATGCTCTGAACCGAATGACCGCAATGTTGTTACTTGAAGATTCTTCGAACTTTCGCTTGAAATAAACTCAACAAGCGATATCACAAGTTTTAGAGAACAATCACTATAAAGACTTTACCATGAAAAATGTCATAGTGCCCAAAGATCCCATAAACGAGTTGGTGTAGTTCCACAATAGATAGAAGTAGAAATCGTACTGCAGATTTTCAAGGACAAAAGACAGCGAGAAAGACAGGATAAAGTCGAAAAATGTTTTTATATTTTAGAGTTTGAAGCCAAGGTTGCGAAGGTTGTAAGAATTTTTGTCGAACTATTGGAGAATCAATATCTAGGAAGAAGAAAGGTTGCCTTCCTCCAACAGATAGGGACGATAAACCACTAACCACATATCATTACACGATACAGTCATTTGTTTGTTGTAGTTAACGTATTTATCAAGTTTGTTTGGCTTAATCCTGCCAGAAGCACAGAAGCAGCACCTGAAATAGAACGTTCAGAAGGCATCGGCATATGGTTACTCACAAAGAGTAATTACTGATGGAGACACGGCTTTCACTGCCAAAATTTTGATGAATACTGCAACAGAGAATGTATTCAGCATCGAATTATTATACCACTTTTTTCTAAATGATTGCGAATTGATATAAATACATAGATAGAGTCCAACGTTTGATAAACAATACTTGTTCTTGTCTAGCACAATTCAAAATAATGACAGGTTTAGACGAGCGCAGACCAGAAGACAGAATTAAGAAAGTTATTAGATGAAGTATTGATAGAAAAGTTAGAAGTCGAACGTGAAAGGAGTAAGAAACAAAGCTCAAGAAAACATAACAAAGCTAAAGTAAGTGAACAGACTTTTACTTTGAAACGTAAACATGAAACAAAGTACAAAATGGGCGATTTAGTAGCAATTAAAAGGTTTTAATATGGCCAAGCTTAAATATCTAAGCGAAATTTCTTGGTCCGTATTCCGTAAAAAACTGTCATGGACCGGGTGATGGGGTTTTGCTTCTTGCTCTTTACCCTTGTGGTAAATTGATTCATGCACTGAACTTAGACAAAACCAAAACAGATAAATGTCATCAAAAGGTGCACAAAATTTTAATTATCAAAAAAAAAAAAAAAAACACGGACGGATTGCAAAAACATTCACACAGCAGAAATCGGACAGACAAAAATAATTTGTAAAATGTAAAACAAAAAAATTATTGCTAATTGCTCGCATTCTATGACTCGCACTCACGTAAGCTCTGCGAAAATAAAGCCAACACCATGAAACATGGAAAATATGGATTATTATTTGTTTTCAAAATTCAATCAATTAACTATTAATATATAAGATGATTTTGTTCTTATATACATATAGGGAACATAATGAAATCGAAGCGTAATATTAAGTAAGCAAATGCAAAAAAAGGAATACACTTGTACATATTAATGTAAAAGGATTGTACTTAGGTTTTGTAAACTATAAGGACATGTACATATTAATATAGAAAAAAATATAATGAAAAATAATAAAATTGGAAAATTACTTAATTATTTTCGGTTATCTCCAACGATGTTTGCGCAAATAGCAGGACAGGTTGTGAACTTACAGAGTTTTGTTAGTATTTACAATAATATGTACACTTCCCTAAATTTTAAGGCTTTAAATATTTTGATGTTTTAAAACTAAATTAAATTGAAAAGTAGGTAATGTAATAGGTACAATATGGCGATTTATGAGAAAGTAATATGCAGCAAAATTAATTGAAGTAGAAGCTAACTAAATTTAAATCGATGATATTACATTAATATTTTTAATTATATTTTTACAATTAAATGACATTTGCAGTCTATTTTTTTTTTCTAATTTAAATAACTAATAATTTGAAGATAAAGAAAAAATTTAATAGAAATAAACAGTAAATTTCAGTATAAATGCATAAAATAAGAATTAATGGAACTTGTGGAAGAAAGACCCAAAACTAGTCTATTTCACTAATTTGATATAGAATTATAGATTGTGTGTCCACTCTTGATATATAAGAATATAACGTTTTCAAGATACTTTTGTTGTAAGCTACCACTATCCTCCACGCGCTGGTATATGATGTGAGTTACTATATGTCTGCCGATTCTGTCGATTGGACTCGTTGAAAGAAACGATTTTCGGTCTATTCGTTTACCTTGATTGTGACTCAAAATCAGTATTCGAAGAAAATAATTTAGAATCGTTTTGATTGATTCGGTTAGTAATTTGCACGTTTTTTCTTAACCTCTCTCTCCAGCAGAGAGAACTTTTAAGACAAGGAATGAAGGTTCTGTCTACTTAAGTACTTCCGGCAATTTATCTTTTTTCCATTGTCAAGCAGCGTTGTGAAGTGCTTGAGTTTTTCTTTTCTTACACAATAACATTCAGATAGGGACGGCATACTTTTTTTACTTCGAAACTAAATTAACTAATAGTTAATAACTAATAGTAGGAGAAGTACGCGGACAACGTGATGCGGACGGGCATATTAATCCCTCACCATTAACATAATACTCGCTTAATACCACCATAGAAAGCAACTCTGCTGTAATAGACAATACTAACTCGACGAATGAACGAGACGTTTACTCGACAGAGGACAGTTGCTATTTGAATCGTAATTAACAAAGACCTATAAGCATACCTATCAAGTATATTCGAGTGTTTACTTATACACAGCAAAAGGCTTGTAAGTCCTTAAATTAATAATTATCGAAAGCTTTTAGCTTTATTAAACAATCATATTTCTGCAAATCACTCAACTAATTGGGAGAATGTTAAACTGAAATAAAATGGTACATAATAATAAATATAATTAGTCCTTCAATGCTAGTAAATGCTACCGATGTAACCAATTTCTTAAATTAAGTACTACATCCTCCTGCACACGTTGTGACTGATCAGATAGACTTTTTAGGAACAATTTAGCTGATATGGACCAAGTCATAATAGTCAGGTTATTATTATTTGAATTCAATGGCAGCCCATCGATATAAATCAGCTGTAATAAAGTGTCGAACGTGTTCATAAATTCTATGAACCTAGCGTAAGTTCACCCAAATATTTTGGGATATTTAATGCAATTCGCAACAAAATTGTGGTTAGTGCAGACGCCGCCCTAGTATCATAAAATGCGTACATTGTCGCTTCCTTTTCTTTAAATACTTTCTTGGATGCACTTCTGTTCAACTCAATAAAAAGTTCTGGCTTTTTCTTAGCTTTAAGGGTTATCATCGATGTCTTCTACCAGTTTCTGAAAGGTTTCACAGTTTAAAATTTAAAATTTTTTTTTACTGAGTTTTGTAATTCATGACGCTTACTTTTATATGCAATTCAGAGACGTAGGTTATCAGGCTTATTCCTTACACTTATTCGCCGCTGCCTGAGCCACAGAAAGTCTTATCAATGATCGATCAAGTGTTACCTTTTTGCCTTTTTGGTATGTATTACCCCTTCAAGTAGCACATTTCCCCCTGAAGTGGTATTTGAACTATCCTATTACACCGCTCATGTATTACAATCGCCAGAAATGATGGCTGATGTTTTCAGCTACTAATGTATAATTCTTTAATTTTCTAGTTGCTCGTTTGGTGCAGATATAAAAATGAATTCCTTCTTTTGCATTCATGCTAACTAGTTAAAATATGTTCAAGCGGGAGATGCCCAGACTGCAGCTTTTCCCCTTTTATTTTGCAGTCAGCTTCCCTCCCCTTAGGGGGACTGTAGTGTTTACTGATATGTGCAAAGTTGATACTTCGGTCAAAGATTGCTTGCTTTGGGAGATCTTGGGCCGCCTCACAGTGCTTCAAAAAGCAAATTATCCCTCTGTTCGTACAACTGCATGCAGCTAGAAGTTTAGTGTTACTAAAAATTTTCATTTGACCTAAACTGCTTTTAAACTATGTAGCTAATGCAAGTGGCAGCAATTATTTGAAAAGGAGAAGCTGTAACGTAGTCCCAACAACAGTTTGCTAATTGTATGAAGTGCAATAACCATTTATGTACATTTCGCTTGCACATATGTATGAATGTAAGTGTCTGTTCCAAATTACAAGAATTCCTGTTAGGTTAACCAGATGCTTAGATTAATTTTGAGTGCAGTCAAGGTTTGCGGATCTATGCACTTCTGTATATATGTATGGTAAGTACAAAGTCTTGTTAAATTATTGTTTATAAGGAAGGATATACTCGTATAAACGGCTTTGATTGCCAATAAGTGCAATCTTAGTATACACGTAATAGACATGATGTCTATTCCTTAACGTTAATACAAACTATATACCTTAAAAAAATTAAGTGAATGAAAATAATAACAGCTATTCTCAATGCATAGCTTTTTGAATGTTATCATATTTTTTAAAGAAAATTTGTTTAAGACGGAATTATATTCAAAAACTATCGATAATTTGTATAATTATTTTTCAATTAAAATCGTCATATATGCCTTGCCCTTCTTTACTATCTATTGCTCATTATTAAGGTTCCTCATTTACAACAGCATTGCACTTTTTACACAATTTTAAGGGATAATAAACAGAAGCTGTGTGGTTTCAGACTCTTTGCTGTAGAAGAGGATAATTAAATAATAGGGGTATTCTCTTTGTCTAGGAAATGTATACTATGCAAATATTTCCTATGAAATTGTGCTAGAGGTCGAGAGCACCCCCGTTGCAAAATTGTGACATATTCAAGTGAAACAATAACAACCACACAGGCACAGGGTTACTTTTCCCTTCACAGGGTTGCATTTTCCTCCTTGCTAGCTGTGGGAAATAAATATACATTTGATATAGGATATTTTTCATTTCGTACCATATGTTTTTTGCATGTGTTTTGTTGTTGTGCCATTGCACGGATAGGAAATTTTTCTATCCGTGCACCGTAGCATGCATTTCCTAGGCAAAGAGAATACCTCTAATATACTTATTGTTTTGTAGAGATAGAGAATGTGCAATCGTTGCTGTTTGCTCATGTTCGGTTACACTAGCTACTCGATGGCTACTAGTAAAATACCACACTTCGCTACGCCTCACAATATAAACGGTGTTTTTTATAGAGGTATGGAACTTTAAGTTGGCATTACTTTTCAAGATGGCGACCGATTTAACAGCTGTCAAGTGATTTATTCTCATCGGCATAACGTACGGAATTTGCCGAGTCATTAAAACAAGAGTTTGTTAAGAATAGAAAATTAGTGAGCTACTTGTTAAGAGAAGTTAGTATAGTATTGTTTGTTACGAGAAGTGAGTCTGTCATATCGAATATGCTGGAATAACAATTGAAATCCTAACACAAACGGCGAAACGGTTTATATATGTAGTTCAAAGCTTGTTTTACAAGATTTTAAAAATATTGGTCTTAATTGTCGTGATAATCGGATGGGAACATTAAAATTATATTCACCTAAGAGAAATGAACTGCAAATCAGTCCATTTAGAAGCTTGACTAAAACAAAATTATTCCTAACATTTCTCTACGGCTAGAAAGTGTGGGTAAATTTCTAAGATTTAAGCGACTAGTATACGGAGGAAGATTTTGGCGGGAATCCCAGTGCAAATGACGTAAAGCAAATAGCAAAAATTGTTTTTGAACAGATTTAATTTTATCAGAATTAATTTTATAATTAGGATTCCACACAACCGAACCGTACTCCAATATTGGTCATACTAATGACGTAAAAAGTATTTTCGTAATATAAGGGTATCTGAATCTTTCAGATCACCGCTTTTCAAAGGCAAGGGCACCTTTAACTTTCAACACACTTGTATTAATATGAAGATTGAAGTTGAGTTTGGTATCCATTGTTACACCCAAATCAATGCAATTACATACGTGATTGAACATATTTTTGTTTAAATAATATGGTTTTACATTTGTTAAGGTTAAGAGGCATATCACTGTTATTACACCAAGTTACTAAATTGTTCAAATCGGTTTGTAAAAAACATCTTTCATTAATTGAGGTATAAGATTGGAAAAGGTTTACATCATCGGAATATAACAAAATCTTAAATTATAATTAATAAATAACAAGAACAGAATCGGTCCCAGGTGGCTACCTTACGGAACACCAGATGTTACATCAATTATATCAGAAAAGGTATCATTATTATAATCATATCTGAAACAAAGTTTCCCTCTTGGCTGGGGTAAGCTCAGTCTCGCCAAGGTTACTGAAATAATTACTCCTATATTTCGTACAACAAAGTTTATTTAGTAATATATGATATAAACGTAAAGATAGCGGGGTTATATTCCCGGGGGTATTCTTCCCTTCGGTAAAGTAAAAACCCTCTTCCGAATATACTCTACTAGCTACACTTTCACAATAATTTAACTACTCTTCATAAAGGTGGTATTCTCTCCACTAGCCTTCCTTACCGCCAGGTGAAAACCCTAGTAGAATATATACTAAGCGCTCGTGAGGTGGAAATCCGTCAGGTGCGCTACGCTTATCGGTGATAGCCACGGACAAGTATACCTATCAACCATCTACTGGCTACTTAATTTATTTACAATTTCCTTGCCTTTTTATACTATCCTGCACGCAGGCAGAATGTTATTTTATAATAACAACTGCTATTATTAAACAGTTTTCCTTATTCATGTTTGAATATGTCTAAAGCGAAGAGGTAAAATTTATAAATATTCATAAACATGCATATGTGCATACGTATAACGCAACAGAGTAAAGTTCATAAATGTACATACACATGTACTTATACATAGGTCTAACAAGAGAATAGATTTATGTAGTTTAGAGTAGAATAGTTTAGATTCATAATATATGTTTATAAGGAATTCAATATACAGTGGCGAACAAAAGTCTACACACACCCGCTGTTTTAGTTGAATTTAAAGTCCAAAAGGTTTGTTGGAAAATGTAATGATACAGTTTATTTCAATTACTTTCCCTTATCATAAAAAACCAACGAAACTAATTCTTTAACATAAACTAGTGAAACTATGACAAGAAAAGCGTAAATCCAACAATTACAAAAGTCTACAAACAGTCCATACATAATATAGCGCGAAAACTTTGATTAAGAGCAGGTAACCTGATCTTTTTAGTATTTAGTTGGTTCACCGTTTGCATCAATAGCAGCTTGAGGCCGTCGTGGCATCTAAGCTACTAAATATATCAATTCTGAGGGAGTAATACTGTCCCAAGCTTCACTAAGACGTTCTTTGAGTAATGCTGGGTTGGAAATCTGATCCCAGACTATTCATTAGTATTCAAATTCAAATGAAAGCCCAGGTGGTGAGTGCGTGTCTTGGAGCATGATAAAGCAATCAATCCTTAACAATATGGGCCCTGTGTTTTGGATCGAAAGATCCAGCCTGCGGCAAGCTTCAAACTGTCCGCCGAAGGCTTCAGAATAGCTTCCAACAATGACTTTATATCAACCGATCCATATTACCCTCAATAAAAACAAACTATCCAACTCCAGATGCCGCAACCGCTCCCCAAAATATTTCATTGCCGCCACCATGCTTCACTGTTATTACTATATATTTGGCGTTAAGTGCAGTGTTTTCTTTTCTCCACATTTTTGCTCTTCCATCAGTGCCAAATATATTGAACTTCGATTCGTCTGTAAACAAGAATTTTTTCAAAAAATCCATTCCCTTGCCTAAATGTGCTTTAGCGAGCTCCAAGCGAAGTTTACGATTTTTTCAGATATAAGAAGCTTTTTACGTGGCATTTTACTGTAGAACTCGTTATCGTTCAGAGCTCTTCGAATTGTTCTTAAATGGACACACTTTCTTGATGAGTTTGCGAAGTTTTCGACTAATTTTTGAGCAGTAACTTTAGAATCATCATTCACTTCCTTCAGAATAAAGCTGATATCTCTTCAAGTTAGATCCTTCGGGCGGCCAACACGCGGTTTTTTTTCGGTGGATCCATTTTTTTTTTTCAAAGTTTTTTACAAAGGTCTGTACCTTAACTTGTGGACTTAAGATTAAAATTTTTTAAATTTCACCATACTATTTCTTCTTTTTTCTCTGCTGAATAACCAAGACTCGTACGTCAATTCGCTTTTCTTTTCGTGGAGCCATTGTTGATGCTAATGTGTTTAAACCACAACTAAATTCAATAATAACAAATTAGAAAACATAATCTAAAAAAATATTAAAAAAGTACCATCGCTATAACAACATATCATATCGATATAACTGCTAGTAAACCTGTGGTGTTTCTAGACTTTTGTCAAGGATATTTTTCGTTTTTTCACCATAATATTTTTTATTTTATGTTAGAGAATGGATTTTTTTTTTGATACAAGTGATTAGAGAAGGATTTGAAATAAAACTGTATACCTACATTTTCGAGCAAAGCGATATTATTTTCTACACAACGAATACAGGCGGTATTTGTAGACTTTTGTCCGCCACTGTAAGTATATGTGTATATATGTATAACTATATATGTATGTATATATGTTTTGTTGTAAGGCCTCCAACACCTGGGATTTTGGAGGTCCTTACATATCATTACCCTACATATATCAAGATTTGGCAACTTATATATGTCGGGATTTGACACTCTGGAAACTGACAACTTAATCGTGAAGTTTGTTATTATATACGAGCGCTATTTGTGTTGTTTACAGTATTTTAAAATATTAATCTGGGCCAAAAAATGGAATTAAATCGCGGACATTTCCACGTTATTATTTTTACAACTTTCAACGTCGATGAACTCAACAAGAGTGCATTGATGAACTCTATTAAATTTTTGGCGAGGAAGCTTCATCAACAGCATACATTCAAATTTAAAATACCATTTGACTGTAAAAAAAATTTTCGCGTTGATCCAAAGCAACTGGTAAAAAAAGGCTCGTGTCGAGTGGTCGTGAGAAATGTAAAAAAATACGATAGCGGTGCTTTGGAAAACGTCTATAACATGGTAACTGGTAATAAAATTCGGATTCCTGCATATGAACCCGAATATAAACAAAAGATGTTCACGCACGAAGCGCTTCTAAGCAAATTTTTGCCTTTTATTGAAAAATCTGATCATGTCATATGCGTACTACTAGAACAACGCTATAGATTTTTTCTTTGATGGATTTTTAACCTAAACCTTATATCCGAGTAAATTCGTTGTAGAGAAGCATCATATAGTCTTCGCTTTCAATGATTTTCAGTACCAATATTTATTTGAATCTACCTATGTTGAATACCAAATTACATCCTTTGAAATTATTTTTTGACGGTTTTTTACCTAAAACCTAATATCTGTCATATATGCTACAGTTGCGAAAAAAGATTGTATAAAAATAAAAGTACATATTTCTACGAAGTTTGATTGCAATATATCAAAAATTTAGGTACTACTTTGCGTTCAAACGTACGTCAGACGGGCATGTTTAAATTAGCTCAACTCGTCATTCTAATCCATCGGTATAAAATTTTATGTATCTATCTCTTCTCCTTCTGGTACCCGCATATCGTACTTCGGATATAAGTTAATATACAATAGTATGTTCATGAAAGGAAAAAATTTAAGTTCAGTGACTATTTTAGATATATATTTTTAATTATTTATTTATGATGGCTATTTGGGAAATTATAAAATGCTGAACTTTTCTATTACTATTATTAGTAAAAACAGCAAAAAAAAGGCATTGGAATGCTCTTAAATAGCATATAAAAAACAAAAACTCGATGTTTTTAAAGTCGTTTTTTTTATGACAATGAAGGGTTATCTGCTTATACTAGCATTCCGAATGCTTTTTCTGTCGGAAAACAGAACCGATCTATTCTTAAAAGTTGTATCTTATGCTTAAAATTTTCGAAAAGAATTAAATTAATTTTAGTACGAATTCTACTTGTTTAGATAATAATTTGGATTCATTTTCTCTTCCTGCTTGACATTTTGTACGTAGGTAGCCTTGACTAACACATATAATCAGCCCTATTCTGCATTTCGACTCGAATCGAAATTTTCTCCGTTCGGCGGATTTGGTATTCTGCGTTACGTTTCGTTTCGATCAATCTTCGAAACTTTCGATTCTATCCAATTTTATGTATTCTGCATTTCGATCGTAGCTACGTTTTTGTACGTTGTAATTTAGTTGACGGAAAACAGATCGTTTGTATATTTTCGTGTACTTAAGTACCATAATTTTAACAAAAATGTTAGTAAAACATAATTTTGATAATTGGAAAAGTCATAACGATGTCTTTTTTTAATTTAATGTGTTTAATGATGCTTTTTGATACAGCACAAAAGCAACATGAAAAATTAGAGAGTTTTTGAGAATAACAATGCCGAAATACAGTTGATCCGCCAGTAAAAGACTCCATGATTTCGAGAAAGTTGTATAATGGCATTGACACTGTTGAATGACACATTCCTATGTTATAATCTATCGAACACTATGTTGGTAAATGCCTTCCGTAAAAAATCGCAAATCTGCTACTACTCGATTAGGTGGAGATAATCATGTCAAAGTGCTGAAGTACTTGATTGAGTTTCTTACGAAAAACTATCCAGGACATACTTGAAAGCATCTGTATTAAGTTTGAAGTTTTTTTTGAATCTAAATGACGAAATTTGTTATATACTAAACGATTACCAATTAAAAACTCAATTTCATAAAATTCATCACTCATCTGAAATGGATAACACTTGTCTCGTAATGCTCATGAAATATCGTCTAGGCTATTGATCTCATTAACCGTTAAAACCACGATTTTATTTATATTGAATACTACAAAAACTCCTTGCATTTGTTTGTTTTGTTTTGTTTCAATTTCGCACATTCACATGCAACCAGCTGACTTCGAAAATATATTCTCTCTTCCTCTTCTTCTTTCGATTCGATCGTAACTCAGAATACCTAATTTCGATTGTGGCGTAGCGGAGAGCGGGAACGTAATCGAAATGTAGAATAGCCCTGAATATTTTTTTATGAGAAGTGGATCAACTTCAGATCGACGAAAATTGGGATGGTCGGAAAACAAGCATTACAAGAATATTTGATGTGGTCGAAAATTAATTTTTATCAATCACATCTTTTACAATACTAATTATAATATCTGTGGTATATAACATAGACAATAATCTGACCACTACAACATGGACAGATAGACGTAAGCAGGGGAGAAATGCAAGCGGACAGAAGAAGCCAGTAGAGATTTATTCATAATAGTATTTATTATGGGTAAAATTTGACTAGAAGACCTTATATTTGAAAAAAGAGGTACACCTTAAGAAATCGCAAAGATGTAAACTAAACATCATAAAAATCAGAAAGAGTCATAAAATATCAGAAATTGAATGCAAATTTTTCGAGGAATAACTTAAAATAAGTAACATTTTACCCGAAGATCTTATGAGGGTTAAATAATATGAGTTGTAGTAAATTAAGAAAGCCATCGATAAACGCACTTAAAAGCTCACATTCAAAAGTCAGTCGCAATGGGCGAATAAGAAAACAAGTCGTTTTAAAAAGTAGATTAAGCAAAGGAGAAATGATTGGAAAAGGTTTTAGTGAAAATGTGTGTGTATTTGTTATTGTCACACAATTCAACATTAGACCAAATTTTATACTTCTTTAAGTTGAAATAAGTGTCACTTAAGTTGCATACCGCTGGTATTAATATGGTCTAAATTAATAAAAATAAAATAAACTTTAGGTGTAATGGAATAACATATAAAAAATGCACATTTATATATATACGCTTAACATATTTTGAATGTTTGTAGATAAAAGCTTTTGAAGCTATTTAATTATGAAAGTAAATTACGTGAATGTCTGTCAAAAAAATAAAATTAAAATAATAAGAGTAATAATTAATTTATGGTTTTCTTTGCAAAACTTAAAAATCTTATATTTTCGAAAATAGCTTTTTTCACAAATTTTTATTAAATTCACCTACCGCTAAATCACAACAGCACCTACTTGCTTTGTTACACGGCACGCCTATGAATCGAAGTGTGTAGGAAGCTTCATAGAAGTTTATACCTACTTTTGAAAATAGACTGGAAAATAAATTACTCCCGAGTGGCTACTAAATAAATTAACTTCTAATTTATGGTCATTAACAGTCACCCGCTAACAACGCCATAGCAAAAGGGTACATCCAGAGAAAAGAAATAAAAAATGAGACTTAAAACAAAAACTAGGAAACTCTTAGGAAAAGCAAAGTGGTAGATATTTTGCAAACACAGCATGAAAATTGCATAATTTATTGGTGTTGGTCAGTAGAGGAGCATGAATTTTTGACTAGCCACAACAACAGTACATGTACACTATAATATTATATTATAATAAATGTATTTGTTTTTATTTTGAATGTCAAAAATTGACTGATTATTTCTTTATTCAAATTCTTTCTTTTATACAATTTTTTGGTTATATACATTCTTATTTACTATATTACATTTAACGCTATATATTAAGTATATGTAGATATATAAACGCATTATGTATATATGTAAGCGCATTCGAATTCAATTGGTCGCTCACACATATACATATATAATAAGTGTGTAAAAATGCATTCTCAGCATAAACACTTCAAGTGGAATTATTATTGCTGCGTTTGATTATTTGTATATATTATTATATATCTACATTATTAAAAAGTGTGGGAAAAGAATTTATTCAAAAGCAATTACATAATTAGTGCTTGATATATTACACCTCCTTTCCCAATAAGAATCGTTTATACGTTTCTAATAAATGAATAAGCGATTCTATTTCATTTAATGACTTATATTTTATTGCTCTATATTTTTTTTTTTTTTTTTTTATATATTTTTATATTTGGTAATAACTTATGTTACAAAGTTGTGGTTTTGTTTACATTTATTTTTGTTTTTAAGTGCTCAAATTTTATTTGTTTGTTTGTAAATGTAAATAAAGAATTTATTGTAAAATTTCATGAATAAGTGCAATGAACATTTTCGTCTTTATGAGTTTCATATTTGTATACATTTTAAAATTTTACTTTATATTTTTATGAGTTAAACAATAATGAAAAAGAGAAATGACATTATTCCAATAGCTTTAGCCTATTCTTATGTATTACAATTTTCTTATTTTTACTATTTTGTTCTATGTTTCCTAACTTATAATTGTAATTCTTATCAATATGTTTTATATTATATGGAATTAAAGTGTAATTATTATTTCTATCTATATTTTCTACCTTATAGGGCCCTTTATATCTACTTTCTAACTTATGACCTGCTTCATTTTTAACTAATACTAAATCTCCTATGTTTATTTCCTTATACTGAACATTTCTATCATAGTTAATTTTTTGTTTTTGTTTAGATTCCTGTACTAATTTCCTAGCTTTTTGTTGTGCTAATTGTAACCTATACTTAATTTCCTTATCATAAGCCTCATGATTATATACTGGGCTAATTACATTTTCTTTTAAAAATTCGTAAGTCAGAGGTGTCTTTCCAAAAACTAGTTCAAAAGGACAATAGCCGTGAACTGTTGAAGGTGTTGTATTGTAGCAATACGAAAAATATTTAAGGTATTCATCCCAATCATCTTTGTCAATGGATATGTAGGAATGCACATATTCATTGAATGTTCTATGGTTGCGTTCAACAGTACCTAAAGTTTGATGGTGGTAGGGTGTTGAGGTTTTATGCTCTATTTTTAAGAGCTTACATAATTCCTCAAGTAAACTATTTTTGTATTCTGTTCCCATATCCGTTATAATTGTTTTCATACAACCATAAATCAGAATGAAATGTTCAAATACAGCCTTAGCAACTGCTACAGCATGTTTGCTTTGGACAGGCACTGTAACCAAATATTTGGTTAGGTCACATATAATAGTGACTGCATATTCATTTCCATGTATTGATTTTGGTAATGGTCCTATTGTGTCAATTTGTACTATATCGAAAGCTTTTGGTGGTGTTTCCGTTATAGTCATTTGTTCTTTCAGGTGTTTATTGATTTTATTTTTATTGCAGTGGATGCAATTTTTAATATATTTTCTTATGTCATTTTTCATATTATTCCAATAATATTTTTGTATTATTTTGTTTGACGTACGATTTATTCCTGGGTGGCCACCAAAAACAGGATAGTCGTGGTATTTATGAAGAATTTCTTTAATTTTTTTGTTATTTGTCACATGCATAACCTCCGGAGTTAATACTATAATTAAATTTTTGAAAACTTTGGTACCAATTTCTTTAAATGTGTCTACCCGGGTATAATTATTCTTAAACAATTTGTCTCCTAAAGACAACTGTATTTTTCCGATTCCTAAATTGTCGGCTTCTTCCATAAGCCTGGCAAAGAATTGACCTAAGTCAATCTTCGCCTCAACAATTAGGTTTTTTATATTAATTTTGCTACAAATTTTCTTTCCCTTTTTTAAACATAATTTTGGAGGATCGAAAACGAGCTGGACTAGTCTTTTTACTTCACATTTATTTAGCGCTTCATATATTATTGGGTTCTCTTTGTGACTTTTTATTTCTTCATTTTTGTTACTAGTCGTAACTTTTAGTATTTTACACGCTTCTACAGATATTTCCTTTAGATCTTTGATATCTATGCGTGATAATGCGTCTGCTACATAATTCTGTTTTCCTGCTATATAATCCAGTAAGTGATAGAATCATTCAAAGTTGTCCTGGAAGATATGTAGCTATTGAGGTGTAAATTGAAAACATATAATTTTTTATTTAATGAGGTGGAGTTTGTTGGTTTTCCTGTTGGGTAACATTTCTTACATTTCTGGTGTTATTACGGTTATAACCTCGTGATCCAAAGCTTCTACCAGATCTTTGGTTATTTGTTCGGTTATTATTATTGTTGTTGCCATAATTGCTAAATGTACGCCTCTGATTTCCTCTATAATTACTATTTTGATAATTTCTGCGGAAGTTACCTCGAAAGTAATTTTGTTGGCGTATATGCAAAAGTGAATTTGGGTTGCCAGTTATTTCTGTGCAACTGTTGGTAAATTTTGATATTGCTTCGTTCATTGAAGTGAACGTTCCAGCTTGCATAATTGTTTTTACTTTATTATTGGAGCAATTTTTACACATAGCCTTTACAGCTGATTGTGTAGCATACTTGTTTGCTAACTCTGGTGTTAGTCCGTCAGATATGTATGCTCCTTCCAATGATTTTGTGAGCTTTTCAATCTCAGCAGTGTATTGATTTGCTGTTTTACTGCGTTGTTGGATGTTCAGGAGTTTTGCTGTCAAAACTTCCACTGATTCACCCTTAATATTTGACTTTAATCTTTGTTTAATTTCCTGAATGGAAGATTCAGTGCTTATAATATTTCTAGCTGTCCCCCTAAGTTTAGTCTTTATCATAGATACTGCGATGGCCTCATGACTATCCTTGATTTGCTCCAGGATATCAAGGGCATCCAAAAAACTGGATAGATTTTCAGATTTTCCATCGAAATCTGGTAAGATCGATGATGCAGTTTTAATAAATTCTACGTTTGTCAATGGCATTTTGTCGCTTTCTGTTTGCGAATTTTTATCAATAATTTCAAATTTTAAAGCTTCCTCTAAATTGGGTTGAGTCTCGGGCAATAAGACAGAAAAATTTATTTCAATTTCTTTTTCAAATGTATTTGGGACCAATGCCTCGATGTTATATCTACCTAGTGAGGATACTAATTTGTCCCTGACACTGGAAAAATATTGTTGTGCTTCTAGCTGATGATTGGCAGTTAATTTTTTGTAGACTCCTTGTATAGTCTTTCCTATGTTATTTAATGACTGTAATATTGTGTTGAGATGCTTTAACACAGTTACTCGTTGTATGGTTGTATTCTTATTAATACACTTATAAGATTTTTCTGCCAAAGTCTTCTCTTCCACCAGTGTATTTAGAATGGTTTCCCATCTATATATATATTTTTCCCTTGG
The DNA here is from genome assembly GCA_030068015.2 of Neoceratitis asiatica. Taxonomy (NCBI): domain Eukaryota; kingdom Metazoa; phylum Arthropoda; class Insecta; order Diptera; family Tephritidae; genus Neoceratitis; species Neoceratitis asiatica. Next base: position 78,680,792 of record CM061524.1, read on the forward strand.
GTTTAGACTTTGTCTAGACCATCTGCTCGGCTCATGTATTTTTTCTTTAAAAATTTGTTGTGAGACGAATATAATTTGAGTAATAAATTGAGACAAGTGCAAATTGTTAATATTATTAACAAGATTTTAATAAAATTTAGTGCCTCAGTATGGTCAACTATTTGGATTGAATTAATTACATTAGCATTAGGCTTTTCCAATTTGGATTCTTGGCCTCCCATTGCAAAAAAAATTTTTTTTTTTTTTTTCAATGCAAAAATTTATAAATTTTTATTTTAATTTTATTTTATTTCTTTATTTATTAACAAGCCTATGCTTAAAAGTAATTATTCTTTTATCTATAGCTCCGATAGATTATATTTTATCAAGGTTCTCCTAGTTTCTTCTATCAAGGTTGTAGGATACCTAACGTCTTCAAGGGTTGGTTCCCTAGTCATACCTATGTGCTCCCACCATTTTTCCATTTTCTGAGTTCCTCAAGTGTGTTTTCAAAATCTAAATTATCAATGGCACTGTTGATAGCCTCGTAATCAAGGTCATCGGGCAATGCGCTATCTTCTTTAATATGTCTATCTATGTTCATGTTAAAAATTGTATTCTTTATCGGAGAGAGAAAAAAAATTATTTTAAACAGCAGGAATGTAATTCTTGCTCGTCAATAGGCTGCCGTTAGGCTGGCCAGAAGTTTTTATCTAATTATAATAATATATATATATATGGTTTAGTAAGTATATATATGCTTAACACAACTTGTTGATAATAGAGCACTTAATAAAATTTACAAATAACTATTGGCTTTCAATATCAATTTTGAGGAAATATCAATTTTAGTACAAAAGAAATGTTTTTAAGTGTGATGAGTGGTTGATTGAGTTTCACTGCTTTAGTATAAACTGTATTTATGTATGTAGATAACTCCAAACACAATAACGACTTCTAGCTGCTGATAGATTTATGATCCTTGCGCACATTTTTATGTTGTTTTTCAGATGTTTGAATTGTCCAGTTGAAGATAATTTCGCTTGCTGCTTGGCCAGTGACTGGAACACAGTGTCACCTTGTTGATTATTTATGCTTTTTACTGCTGCTGCTATTTTCCGCTGTGATTATGATAAACTCACTTTCCGCTGTGATTATGAATAGACTTTTTCTCACTTTTGCGATAACTGCTGCTGCTATTTTCCGCTGTGATTATGATAAACTCACTTGCTTTTTTGTTAATATTTTTATTTTTATTCTTGATTTTCCGACTTATACTCTGAAAATTTTTTTTTTATTCAAGAGTTTGCCTTATATAGCATTCGGCTGTCCTTCCATATAACTTTCGGCTGATTAGCCAGTTTTGTTATTGGGGATTCGCCATTTAGCTTTTCGGCTGTCGGTATTTTCAAGAATTTGGCAGGATCGCCATATAATATTATATTATAATAAATGTATTTGTTTTTATTTTGAATGTCAAAAATTGACTGACTATTTCTTTATTCAAATTCTTTCTTTTATACAATTTTTTGGTTATATACATTCTTATTTACTATATTACATTTAACGCTATATATTAAGTATATGTAGATATATAAACGCATTATGTATATATGTAAGCGCATTCGAATTCAATTGGTCGCTCACACATATACATATATAATAAGTGTGTAAAAATGCATTCTCAGCATAAACACTTCAAGTGGAATTATTATTGCTGCGTTTGATTATTTGTATATATTATTATATATCTACATTGTTAAAAAGTGTGGGAAAAGAATTTATTCAAAAGCAATTACATAATTAGTGCTTGATATATTACAACACCTAGTGACAGTTCAGAGCCAACACAGCTTTTATGGCAACGAAAGTTGCTTTGAATGCACAGTGCTGCTGGTGACACAAATACTAATAACTATAAGAGGTATGTGTCCACTAAATTACAAGTGTTTATAATACAAAACTAACTTCAAATAATCGATATTAAGATATAAAGCTCCAAATATTTTTGGAATGTTGAACTATTGGCGGCCGCAGCAGCCGAGTGGTTGGCAAGGCGAGCTAATATGCACTATTTAGATATTTTTATTTAATTCGTATTACCTTAATTCTAAAATATTTTCCGTACGTTTCTTCACTTCATCTTGTATACAACACTACCTGAAAACTCTGTATAACAAATTATTCGAAATTAATACTTAAAATGACAACTAACAGGATGGGTTTATTGTAGTAATCATTTAAATTTCTGTTTTGATAAGGTTATAACTTTAATTAAACTACGCACGATAGAATTGTAACTTCTCTACTTTGCCAACATTGAAGTAAATAAGATGTGGGATTGATAATTTTATACTCGGCTACGACATCTTCGCAGAATATATTGGTTGATTCACGGCTCAGCAGATACTCCTAATTTATTTAAGATATCATAGAAACAATTCCAGCGGATTTGGCATAAAATTGCAGCAAAAAATCTTTTTTGCTAATAAACATACAGTTCATTTAATAAATTATTCTTCTATTCAGGCGGCCTGACTTTCTTGTATGTGCATCCAGATACTCCAGTTATGCGTTTGGCATCTGTAGCAGTAAGTGGTAGCAGACTGTAATTGTAAATCACATTTTGACTAATGCAGATACATACTTATTTATGAAATTTGTAGTGATCGCTTTTTTGCAATTTTATTTATAGCTTCGGTCTTTTTATGCAACATTAAATGAGAGTTAAAATTTGGCATACAATTTTGCGCAGTTATTATATATTTATTTGCACAAGCATAAAAAGCATTAGCAGTAGCAGTAAATTATGTTTTAAATTTTTTTAAATATATACATATCTACGTAATTACACATAAGTATATAGGGTGCACCCAACAATCGAGGTTAAACATCTTAGGTCATTCACTTACGAGATACTAGAATATTATTTGTTTGCATTTTTACACTATATTCTTCCTTTATCTTTTTTAATTTGTAGACTATATAAGTATATACTATAGATGACAGTTTACTAATGCAAGCCGAATTTCTACTTTTCTTACCTACAGGAAGGTGAATTGTCTGACAGTGACATAATATAGTGGCGGATCCACTAAGGAGTGGCAAAAATAAATTAATACCACATTAGTAGATAAAATAAATCCTAAACTAAATGTTTATGTGTGCAACCCTATGCAGTATATATAATATCGACCAACAGATGTCGTTGCTAGCGGAACAATATACGTGACTCCTTAAATTTATGGGAAGAGGCCAGTTATCCCCGTTTGGGATTTTCACCCTGTGTGGAAATCTATAAAAGATAAATGTTGCCGGTCTCAAGCTCTCTTTCTTTCGATTTCAGCAGCCACAGCAGCAACATCATTGGTAAGTTTATGTTTTGCATATACATACATATTTAATTAAATAAAAATATTTATTGAATAATATAATTACAAATTTTGCTTTTGAGTTTCTTTGTGGAAGTAGGTAATTTTCACAGGACCGGCACCCCCCCGATCCCCGTTTCCAGAATTCAAGAGGAATTCTGGACCCCATCATCCCCGGCGCGAATACTAAATATGATGCAAGTACCAACCGGTTATATAATTGGGGACCCATATTATAATCTAAGATGCAAATATGTTATTTTAATATAATCGAAATCACTGGAAAAAAGTTGCCATGTCGTATGCACGACATTTAGTTAACAGGGGAAAATGCAAGATGTTGCTCATTCGTCATGGCGAACATTTTATTTTTAAGTTGAGAGTTCCTAAATTTAAAACAAAGAAAAAACGGCTTATTGCCTAGGTTCGATTTAGTTTTGTATTCAACGTATTGCATTGCATGTAAATTTTGCTTGCTTTAAATTTAGAATTTTTTTTTAGTGCCGAAACATCCAGTTTTTGCTACTTTTGCGGGTTTTGCTGTTTACTCAGTATTTACAAAAAATTCTAAGTCAGGGTGTTGAAAAAATTTGTTTTTTGAATGCGGAGTAATTTACTATCGGCCGCCGATAGCCTTATAGGTTGCTACCAACACTTTTTTGTACACTCGTAAGCTACTGCTGTCTACATTTAGAGACAATCGCTGTCATATGAGGAGGGAAGGTGTGCGTACTGTCCGTTGGAGCCGGAGTTTTGCTGTCGACGCTCTCTTGTAGTAGAAAGAGTTATGAAATGTAAATATTAAAAATAGCTGTGAGAAGATACCACCACCCTAAATCCCTTGTTCAATTTTCTTAAGTTCGAAATTGTGACCTCGAAGTTTTACCAAAGACTGTCAACTACTCAGGTAATTCATGATCCATATCTTCAACCCCGGGGGTAATTAGTACCGATTCCCTATACAAGCATTGTGTGATTGGCGAAGTTCTTTTCAAGTCTAGTGTCACCAGGACAAATCTTCCGAATAGCTCATTCCGATCTCAAGGCCTCAAGTGTCTTCGTTACTGAGCAGACTATGACCTTGGTGACGAATAAAGTTTTGGCTAAATTCTTGTACTATTCTACAGCGCTGCCACATATAGAAGCGAAAACTAAATTATCCCTTGAGCTAATGTATCATTTATGTACATACATATTAGCCCGTTCCGTGTGTTCAATTAAAAAAATAAGTTAGGCTTGCGAAACTAAACCCTTTAGCATTGTCGTGTGTTCTTCGCCTTTTATTATGCGTGAATTTCAACAACTCAGTCTATATTATTTTTGTTCAAGATAATATCAATTTGATCTACTGAAGTTAGCTTTAAATCCAAGTAACTAAATACAACTTGTAGCTAACATAAAATCTAAACACATTCGCTAACCTTATTATTATTTTTTTACTTAATTAATATCTCATTTTCGCCAAATAAAAAAATTAAAAGAAATAATTGATCGATGGTATGGCGAATTCATTCGAGGTCGTAGATTATGGTTGTTGTTCTGAAAACTATTGATGAGCGCAAACTGATATTGTAAGATCGCTTTATGATCTATTGTGAGATTGCGACAACTATTGGCTTTGGTGAACCCGCATACATTCAATATTGCATGAACATTTAATTTAAAATATATTTATATATATATATTTTATTAGTAACCCACTGTATAGTCCTGATTTGGCACCGAATGACTTATTTTTATTCTGGCACGTAAAAAAATAAACTAAGAGGTCACCGTTTTTCGACACCTGATAAAGCGGTTGATAAGAATGTATGCATTTTATATACCTCAATTAGAGTGGCAAAATGGCTTCCACAATTTGTTCAAACGTATGAAAATCTGTATAGGTCTTAATGGAGAATATTTTGAATATCAATACATGGATTTTCAATGATAATTGTATTTGTTTTTGATCTCTAATCATGAAATATATAATGTAACTCCCTTATATGATGGCGTAAATAACAGAGATATAAGTTGGCTTATATATGTTATATTAAGCTTCATCGAATGATGAGACGAATTGATTTAGCTGTGTGCTTGTGCGTCTCTGTTCTCGTCCGTCTATTTAGATATTTAGAGTAAACTTGATTCCCATATGGTTTAGGTCATAAATACTTACTCCATTGCGAATGGCTGAAATCGGACCAAATTCACGTCCACCTCCCATAAAATGGTAATTTCAGAAAGAGCGATAGATGGTTAATTATGAGTAGTAGACTCACTTTTGGGTCAAAGAGTATACCTCGAAAACCACCTTACAGAATTTTATAAAGTTCAGTGCTTCGATGGTTTAGTATCGACACTAATTAAATGTGGCCGCCATAGGGCAAATCACTACACCGACACCGTCCGATATAACGAACTTTTTATTTTAAATTCCCCACCACGCATGACTCCAGATCGAATATATAAGGCGTTAACCAACAGTACTTCAATTAATATTGGCCGTTATGATACATTTAATGAGGACATTGGACGTTTAAAAAGTGCTGACAATTATCCAGAAATAGGGCCATACGTTAAAGACTCTATTTTTGACTTGTGGGATATTTATGGAATTTATCAAACAACTCGATCTTACTTAAAGGATATTGCAGCTATAGTGAAGTAAGCTTTCTTCACCAAGCTAGTTTAATATTCATATTATTTTACCTAAATTATTTTGTGATATAATTTATTATACCTTTGTCAGCTTTCTCAAATTTTCATAAAACTTTTAAAATTTTTATTTAAAACTTGACTTTTAACACTTCTAAAATGACACTTTAATTACTCTCTCTATATATTTCGTTAAAACTCCCAACAGCCAATACCACACAAATTTTCCTCATACTTTAAGCTTATTTTAAACTGCTTGCTAATTTGTGTATCACAAATTTTGCAGCGACACAAACTCAAATAACATCTGCAGACAATCAAAACAAAATGAAAAAAAAAACACTCTAAAGGGAACGTGTTTGCTGCATGCGCCATTTAGCGTTACATCTGTTCGTAATGAACTTTTATTCGTGGGGTGACAAAGGCCGCCGCTTGTGCAAATTTCTTTGCACTTCTGTTGTAAAAGAATAAAAAAAATTGAGAGAACAGACTTGGTTGCCCAAATTAATATGTAAGGCACATAAAAATACATAAATAATAAATGCACTCCTCGGCATCCGAAATACTTTTATTTAATTATCGACAGTAACTCTCTTGTTTGGCTCTTGTTCGGTGGCAAGTGAGGGCTAGACACAACGCCAAAAGGCAAGCAACATAAATTGCTTGTTTCCTGATTTGATAGGATGTATGTGCGTTGACAGGCGTTGTTTCCGTACAATATATTTCAATTGTGTGAGAATATTACAAATTGATATTTTCACCTGTTTCGGAATTGTGCGAACTAATGTTTAAAACGGCGTAAAATATTAATAATAATTTCGTGCTTGGATTCTTTCTAATATCATATTAAATATTATATATACAGATTATTTAATATAGTTCCGAATTAGTTTAACTCATGTGACAATGAAAAGATTTCATTAATCATTTAAGGCTTGAGTAAACAATCGTGAATAGAAGAATTAGTGGTAAGCAGCCGTGGCAAAACATTTTTAAAGGAGATAATATTATATGTAATTTCAATGTTTACAAAAGTTTACATATTACGGCCGCAGTAGACGAGTGAATAAAAATGAGCGCTGCGAGAGGGTATTCGCTGGTTATAACCTCGATAGACAAACATATAAAAATAATTTTCTTTTTCGATTGGAAATTCCCGTACTAATACAGCAGTTTGGATTCGATTTAAAACTGTATGTCTCTCCATTTTTAGAAAAAATATCAAAGTGTTCATATTATAACAACAAACTCAGCCAACATTATTTTAATTTACTCTCTTCCTTTAGCTACTTTGCTTTCCTCTTATTAAGGAAAATCATTTATGAATCTATTTTTTAATGATTTATATTATACATTTTTTCTTCTAAATTATATACAAGGAGTTTATAATTGTGACCCATGTAAAACTATAGCTTCTTCTTAAATAATATTCGACGAATATTTGACGTTTCGCACGTGCTCCACATGCATTGACCATCAGGTCTGATGGAAGAGCGTATTTCCGTTTCTGTCCGAGCCGTCCAGGACATATGTACATACATACTTTGTATACTCAACAAATAGATCTTCTACACTATATGCGTGGGGAGTGCAGTTTTCTAAAGTTACATAAAGGAAAAATTAGATGCTTGTCTTTCTGTAGCAGCTATCGAATTCGACTAGAATACGAAGGGTGGGTGCCCGAACAGAAGACGACACACGGTCGCTTATCAAGGCTATTTCAAAATAGTCAGCACGTTTCAAAAGATAAAATTGTGAGTACGACATTGTTGCTGTACGACAAATAGAAAAATTTGTAAATGAACACAAATAGAAAATACTACATATATAAGTAAGTTTTATTTCCTTATAACATTACAGTCACGGAAGTGTACTTTGCAGACTATCTGTATTGTACTTATAACATACACTGTATGAGCTTGCAACACGCTCGTTTGCTTCGTACCTTCCAAAGAGTGAGCAATGTGAGTACCATTGCATCATCGTCCACACTTTCAATTAATATGGCACGTGACAAAGTCAAAAGTGACAGTATTTGCCGTGTGGCTTCGTAGTTAGTATGGTAGTTGATTCGCTGAATGACTGGCTGGCTAGTTGCCTTTTTTATTTTACAAAGCTTCTATAGCCGTTTTCAGATTAACGAGTATATTGCAGTATATTATAGTATTATAGAAAAATCATAGGAACATAAAATAGTTTAAGAATAGTTAGAAATCATAGAGAACACTTGTTTTTAAATTTCTATCTCAGAAAAGAGTTCGATTTGGATAGTAAAGACCAGACATAATTTCTATTTTTTTATGTCCAATGTGAAATTGTAGTTGTAATGCCAACAGAGCTCTAATATCATCGAAAACAAGAAACAATAGAAAAACGCTTGTGCAGGTATTTTTGGTGATAATCTTACCACTCCTTTTAAAAACGTTTTGAATTTTTTTGCTATGTCTAATTTAACCTGTTATTAAATTACGACTATGAGTTTCAGTTTGTTCTGGTTTAAAGCAGCTTACACTTGAATAAAAAAATTATGGAGTTTCTATATATTATTTTTTTTTTATAAATTTAAAGTGAATTAGTTATTGCAATGTTGAAGTTATTTCTAAGAAAAATTCGACTTGTTAAATAATCAGTACATTAAAAACTAAAAGCGAACTAAAAAGTAGGTAGCTCACATTTTAAGCTAGTGAATACTTTATTTGATTATATAACTAATCTTTCGTTAAGCAACATCTCAGTACAAAACAAAACAAAATATTCGAACTTTTTTTTAGATTTTTTCCAAATTTCCTTTGGTAAGATTTCTCGCCATTATTATTGCTTTGATTTTTTTTGTTCTTATACAAAATAGTTGAGATTCTATTTTCCTACTCTTTCGCTGCACCAGTCGTTTGCGCTAATTGCATCAATTTCAGTCAATTATGTTTGCCCGAATATCGGTATATACATACACAACTATATTTTTTAACTTCATATTATTATTGTTGTTGTTGTCCAATTTTTTAATTATTAAAAGTATGTTCCTCAAGTAGCGGTACTTGCTTTTTTAATGTTTCTAATGTTGTTTCTTCTATATACAGACAAATATACACAATACAAACAATGAGCGGTAAAATATGGAGAAAAAACATTTTTTGACTTGAATATTTAAAATTTTTTTTCTAGATTTATTTTTGAAACAATTTATCAATATTAACAGTTAAAACTAAAAATATTGTTGTGTATAAAAATTGTAAATTATTTTCCATGTATTTATAAAATGTTTTCAAAATGACAAAAAAAATTAAATACAAATTATATATTTGCTCTAAAGTTATAAAAATTTGAATTTCAACAAAACTTTTAATTTCCGATAAAATTCTTTTTTTTTTTTTGAAATTTTCGCATCAAATTTAAATATCTAATTCGTATTAGAATAATTAAAAATTTCTTATAATTTTTTTTTGTTCATATCAATTGCATTCACTTTAGACTGATACTGACGGAATTTTTAAAAATAATTTATCCAAAACATAAGAAAAATTTACAACAAAAGCTAAACCGGAAAACATTTGTAAATTTGAAAACAAAAACTTCAATAGCTCAATTCTCGCTCTTCACTGTATCAATGTATGTAAGCAATTGTGCGAACATTCACCTCCTAATGCGATAATGTTTGCACTTATACGGCTAAGTCTGTTGTTTTGGTATAATAATAGATCGTCTCCTTATGATGGTTATCAGCCACCCTCAAAGTGCAAAAGTTTCGATTGTTACTACTTTATGGTAGCTGAAAAATACATTGACCTTGTCATGCCTATCATAGTTTTTATTTATTTATTATTTATTGTTTGATACGGTACGCACTACCCCAGCAAAAAGTTCGCAATCGCTTTTAGCGGTGATGTACACAATGTCATCATTATCTTTCACTTTTTCGTTAATGCTGCAAACGTAATAAAATGGTTGGAATATCTGAGTAGAGTAACATGGACGTTGTAGTGAATATAAAAAAAAACTAGTATAATCATTTAGTTTTTATCAAAGATTTCCATTATATTTGGTGTTTTGTCTTGCTTGGTAACGTTGTAGTTGTCAGTTTCTTGAATTCAATAAAACGATGAAGTTCAAAGTCAGTGCCAAACAAAAGGGTTTATTTAAAAATAGAATGAAATTTATATAATATATAATCAAAGTGTAGAGAGTACAATTGATCAACATAGTTATAAAGGGTTATTCGTTTTGCGTTTTCCGTAATAAACGAAAAATAAACTGGATTTAAAATATTACGATCCTAACGCTCCGAATTGATATTGACAGTCTCATCGTTGTCGTTTTCAAAGAGGTATGTTCCAATCACACCTCCGGCCTATAGAGTGTACCAGACAGTATGTTTTTTAGTGTAATGGCCACTCTTCAATTATTTGAGGATTCTCGTGCTCCAAGTGCGACAATTTGCTTATTTACGTATCCACCGAGTGAGAAATTTGCCTCGTCGATGAAAAGAATTTTGTTGCAAAAATCGCGGTCCACTGCGTGTTTTTGAAGCATCCAATCGACGCAACTACGACATTGTGAATGGTTAACTAGCTTCAGGTGTTGTATGAGCTGGACTTTATATGGATGTAGGTGTAAGTGCAAGTGCATAATACGAGAGAGAAATATATACATTCGGGTCTTCGGCTACACTCTCACTGTTGGAATAACCATTTTTATGGTAGGTTTCAATAATTTTAGCTCGTTGTGCGGTTGTTTGGCGATTTATTTTCATAAATATCTGACTTTTTACTAAAACTAAACATTGTTTGTTTGAAAGTTGAGTTTGACAGATGTCAAGTTAAATTCCTGCTCTTTCGAAACCAGTAAATATTAATCTATTTATATACCTATAAAAATTATATACCTATAAAAAAGAGATAAATTATGATTCCCAATCGATTGAAGGTTAAAACATAATCATATTAATGGTTTAAATAAAGTAATTGTGAAAAGAAGTTTGCAATTTAAAAGGTAAAGCCTATAAATAACTTTTTTTTTCTAATTTAACCGTTGATAATTTTTTCTTAATTTTATTTAGTTGTAGAGACCGTAATAGAACTTTAAAGGAAGGAGGAAACGTAATTTTATTAATTACTACGTGAAATTTTCTATTACATACTAATGTGAATGACAATTACAATTAATTTTATATACAAATGAAAATAAATATTGTATTTTTGTATTGACAAATTTAATTTGCTTAATTAAAATTTTTAAATTAAAAAATATCCCTTTTTTCTATATTTATATATTTACGGTTTTCTTGAGATTATTTAGGTAGTGTTTTCTCAAGAGCTTTTCTGGAATCCGTTTTTGAAAGCATTATGAATTAGTTTTCTTGTAAGGTAGTAATCTGCTGTAATATAAAATCTAGAAGAGAAAAAGAAATCGATTGTCAATTTATCCTCGGTTTCCATTTTCCACTCTCGGGTAATCAAGATTTTTGCTAGAATGTTGTAAAGCCACCACAAGAAGGGTATTCCTGAATGACTTCTGAATTCCAAGAGTTTATAACGATGACTTATTTGTACTTTTTTATCTTTCTTTTGATCTATTTTAGTAAATTCAATTTGAACTTATAATTCCCTTTCTGTTTACATACGATCATAAACATACCAATGCACATAGGTGTGAACATATGCAATGTACTGGTATTCAGTTCCACACGTATGTTTTTTCACCTTCATGTATAGGTATGATGTGGATGTATCTGCCGTTCATGTTTTGTCATTAATTGGAGGCATAAATCACAATTTTTATCGGTGGGTCGATAAATGAAGAGAGTATACTTCAACCAAACTTGGTAAGAAGATGGGTAAAAGTTTGACAAAAAACATCTGAGAGCATGAAATTTGGTATTATGATTAATTCAGATACGAGGTTTTGGGCCAAAAGTTCATTAAAAAACCATCTAAGAGCGAGAAGTTTCGTATTCTAAAGACGTACATTCAAGTTGATATTGAGACTGAAAATTACCAAAATCGAATTTTGCAGTTTGCAGTAAATTATATATTTTAATAAAAGGTATAAAGACTTGGTATGACCGAAGACAGCCGTTCATTCTTGTTTTTTTCCTCGACAGCGAGGCCAGTGCTGCCCAACCTTCCACAGACCTAGCGACGCAACCTAACGTAAAATCCAACAGATCAGTGACCGAAGACCAAAAACAACCCGGACTCTCCTGAATCCAACACGGTTCGCGGAAGATCGCGGTTGTACCTACCTCTTACACTGAGCAGCTGCAGATTTTCTTATGAGTTGCTATAAAGTAAATTGCGATTAAGAAACGTTGAGAATAAAGAGATTATTTATAAGTTTAAAACTCTCAATAAATATTTCTCTAAAAGGGAGTCAGAATAACGAAAGCTGGCGGAATTAAAATCCACCTAATTTTATACTGATCGTATCAGAATGATGTGCTCAGTTGATTTAGCCATGTCTGCCCGTTTGTCTAGTCCCTTAGTATTTGAGATATTTCAGACGTTAAGTTAAATTTATATTGACATTAAAATCGATGGCTATTTTGAAATGTGCAATAAATTTGCTATTCGGCATTGCAAGACATTTTTGTTCACATATGTAAAAGTTCAAAATTTCGAAAAAGTACTTTTATCATGCAATAAATAGGGAATATTATTAAAACGAAAACTCTTTAAATAAACTCAAAAGGCCGATAGTTATACAAAATGGACATGAGTACCAAACATAAATTTGATCTTATCCCTTAATAGCCTGGTGGTCCCTTCAGGAACCTCAACTTTAGAGACTCGTTTTTCAAAACTGTTACATTTTTTGCGCAATGTTTATTCAGCAAGTATTCTCTTTATAATGTATGCCATCTAGCGGAAAAGAAAATCATATGCTTTTCGGTGCTGAACACCTGATTTTTGACGTTTATCAGAAAAACACACAAAAGCTTCAAAGTGAACAAATCGTGCTTTTTCAAATTGATTGAAATCAAAACTTTTGCTCCAAAAGAACCAAATAAAATTCATTTTTATTATTTGTGCACTATATTCAAACCATGTAAGTATCTTTTTAGCAATATAAATTTTGTTTGTTTGTGTTTTTCGTGTAAAAGTTCAAACGGTCCTTCAAAGAACCAGTAGGCACTCATTAGAGAAGTGAAATTCGTTAGTGCTTTAGCGTCTTTTCTAATTTTAGTGTAAATTTTTAATTTTTCATAGAAAAATGCCACGTAAATACAAAGATTTTACCACGGATGAAGATTTTGAAGCATTCGTCAATGATTTTGAATGGTCAGCAAGTGAAATTGGCGATATATCAGATTTTGACGACGACAGTCTAGACGATCCCGATTTCAATACCATGGTGACAAATGATGATGCGAATATCACTGATCAGTTGGAGGATGATGTGTTCGAAAATGTGAACAAATTAGATGCTGAACAAGTTGTGAGTGTGGAACCAACTGCTGATGAGAGTGTTCAAAATGAAGATATTGTTGTTACTGGAGATAGCACACGCTGGCATCAATATGCAACATTTTACAAAGATATCACAATTGACAAGGACTCTTCCGAGTTTAAAAAATGTATCTGGAAGAAAAAACATATGCAGAATCATGCAAGTTGGGTTCAGTTTGGCAGCGATTCTGAATTGACAACAGAAATAATGGCACTAGATACACCATTCAAATTTTTTTCTTACTTTGTAAATGACGATATAATTTCTAATATTGTAGACCAGAGCAATTTGTACGCAATTCAAAAGGATTCATCGAAACCTCTAAATACAACGCCAGACGAAATAAAACGCTTTTTGGCATTACATATTTTATGTCCGTCTTCAAGTACCCAAGTATCAGGACGTAATGGGGTGAATTTGGCATACCGGCTATTATGAATACCATGACGAGAAATCGATATGACAAGGTACGCCAGTTTTTGCATCTAAATGACAACAGTAAGATGCCACGTCCGTCAGCTCAAGAACCAGCTCCTTCACGTCGACGAGGATTGCGTCCACAAAACACTGATTCATCAAACATTAATCGTTTATATAAAATTCGTCCGCTTATTGATGCCCTAAATCGAAACTTTGACTCTGTTCCAAAAAGCAGTCGTTTGTGTGTGGATGAACAAATTTGCTTTTTTGGCATTACATATTTTATGTCCGTCTTCAAGTACCCAAGTATCAGGACGTAATGGGGTGAATTTGGCATACCGGCTATTATGAATACCATGACGAGAAATCGATATGACAAGGTACGCCAGTTTTTGCATCTAAATGACAACAGTAAGATGCCACGTCCGTCAGCTCAAGAACCAGCTCCTTCACGTCGACGAGGATTGCGTCCACAAAACACTGATTCATCAAACATTAATCGTTTATATAAAATTCGTCCGCTTATTGATGCCCTAAATCGAAACTTTGACTCTGTTCCAAAAAGCAGTCGTTTGTGTGTGGATGAACAAATTTGTGCGACAAAAATTAAGCACTATTTGAAACAATACTTGCCAGACAAGCCTCACCCGTGGGGCAATAAGTTATTTTTGATGTGTGACGATATGGGATTCTGCTATAATTTGAAATTTATTCTGGCAATGAAGACCATGTTTTGGACAATGAACCAGACTTGGGAGCAGCAGCAAATGTTGTGGTGCGGCTTGCTCGTAAAGTTCCGCGTTTCAAGAACTACAGAATTTTCTTCGATAACTATTACACAACTATTCCTTTATTGGCTTATTTACGCACCCAGGGAATCTATGGGCTTGGAACAGTTCGACGTAACCGAATTCCTGGCTGCAAATTGCCAGAAAAATTACCCAATCGAGGAGACTGCGAAGAATATATGACCAGTATTCATGGTATAGATATAACTACTATAGCATGGAGGGACAACAAAGTTGTAAATATGGCATCGACTTTGCTTGGCATCAAGCAATTGAAATCGACAAATGCAAACGAAACTGATGACGCGCCTACGATTGCCAGGTATTTTATACTTTCAACAAATACTTACTGAATATAATTTTTTTTATTTTCTTTAGATTTGACAAAAAAAAATAAGTGTACCGTAAATATTCAGTGCCCTGCGATAATCCACGAGTACAACAAGTACATGGGAGGTGTTGATCTTATGGATTCGTGCTTTGGTAGAAGCCGCATAAGAATAAAGTCACGCAAATGGACAAATCGTCTTATATACCATATGATGGACATGGCCATGATAAATGCATGGATTTTATATAAACGCCAATTCTCTTCATCTCCTCGTACAGATAAAATGCTGACTTTGCACGAATTTATCGTAGACGTCAGCAAAGTTTTAGTAAAATCTGGCACACAATCCATAAGGAAAGGACGTCCAAGAAGCACTGGAGGATGTGAGACCCCTGAAAATGTGCCAAAACGAGTTCGGGTAGTAATGCCGCCTAGTGACGTGCGGTTTGATAATGTTGGGCACTTCCCGAAATACTAACAACAGGCAAACCTCGTTGTAAAATGTCCAATTGCACATCTAGAACAACAGTGTATTGCATTAAATGTGAGGTAGAATTATGTTTCCAATCCACAAAAAACTGCTTTCTAGAATATCATACAAAACATTGAATAAATGAACTGAAATATATATAATTTAAATGAAAATAAAAAAAAATTTCATATATAAACCATATGCATTTTACTTGTCAAAGGAGTGCCTGGTGGTTCTTCAAAGAACCAACACACAAAACCTCCCCTAAAATGTCCAAAACTCAAAATTGTGAAAAGTCGTAGAACAAACGTTGTTAAGGGTGCTAAAATACAACATATAAAATTTTTTCATTGAAAAAAAAAAGTCAGGCTATTAAGGGTTATCTCAGTAAGATAACCAACTTACCGGCCTATAGTACTGAAAATATTATATTCGGTTCGTTTTTCAATCATCAAAATCCTAGATAGCAATTTAATATTTGCTGAATCTTCTGATCACTATCCAGTAATTAATAGTTATTGAATTGAATTATTATCTAGTTGAAAATCAAGAGTACTCGTATGCTCGCAATAGCAGCAACTACTTATATAAACAATAACAAGTAGAGCAGAAAACAAAGCTAGAAACCGGAAAATTACAGTTGACAGCGAAATCGAATTGCTTGTTCGAAACAAGCTACGCTTGACTCGAAAATATTAAACTCACCTATCTCACAATGCAATAGACCGACTTAAGAGGATAGAAAAAAGTTAAATATGATATTAAGAAACAACGAAGTATTATTTTGTATGATTTTCATAATGCCAAAGGTGAAGTTGATCTCTATGTCGAAAAATTTTCTTATTTTCTTAAACGTTTCATAATTTGTAAGTAATAAGTTTGGTATGGTTTTTGTTAACGGATTTTATCCAAAATTTTAGCTTTTGTTGATTTGTATGTGCATATGCGAGATACATGTTAGAGTAGGAGAGACGTTTATTTTTATTTATACACATAAATTGCGGCAAAAAAGTTTTGCAAGTTTTTATTGTTTTGACTACACATATAACTACATATAAATAAAAACTTCTGCCGTCGTTTCCTTAGAATTTTCAATTAAAAAGTTTTACTTTCAAGTCGAACGAATGAATCGCAAAATCGCGTGGATCACGTTAGTCCATCCTTTTGATTCCTTATTCAATTTGCTCGTTTGACTTCATAACATAGCTTCTCAAGTCCATCAATTTTTACGCACTTTTGAAAAAAGCTAATGGCATTGTAGACAAACCAACTAACAACAAAATTCAGCTTGATAAATAAATATATACATGCATGCATACATACATATGTGCATATTATATTAGTTAAATAAAAACAAATACAAATTAAGAAAAGGATGCCAAGGGACGGGTAAATGTTTCTTGCTTTCTCTTTGCCACCGAAAGTAGGACTAAATGAAATTAACACCGTTCAAAGCAGCGAAATATCTTTGAAGTAAATACTTATAAATGCATATTTGTGTTTGTGTGGGTAGTGTAAATTATTACAAAATTAATAAGTTACTGGGTTTCCTTCTTTGTCTTTAAATATAATGTTGTTATTATAAGTCAATTATGGGATTTAAAATAGTAAGCTCTGAGCCAATAAAGTTGTTTTTTATAATTAGGTCGGCTTACGAGTGTTGTGGTTATTATGGTACCTGAGAAATGAGGCAATTTATTACAGTATTATATAAATTACTACTAAAATTCTTCTCCACTGGTATAGAAGCTGTAAAACTGGATGATGCTGAACCCAAAGTTCCAAGCACTGAATGAAATCTAAATCCATATTATATTGTTGGTTTCGTGAGATTACTTTATTTACCCTTCGATAGTGTATTTCTATAAAAATACATCATACGAAATTTAAAACTGCCATGCTTATTGTTAACTGCTAAAAATTTCAAGGCTATGCTTAGACCACATAGGTTCCGCTTGCGGAAGTAGTATTCATAATATACAGCGATTTCAGTAAAAAATGCTACGATGCCTAACAGGTGCACACCGGTGTATCCGCAATGAGAACATATATATATATAGACCTTTAAATGATAAGACAAACATTACAATCCTCGTTGTTTGGCGTCAGTTGGTAATACCAGGTGAAACCAGGTCGCTCTCCAACTGCTCCTTCCAATGGACTGAAGGTTTTCCTCTTTCTCTGCTTCCACGAGCGGGAACTCCATCGAGTTCTTTCAATGCTGGAGCGCTTTCATCCATTCGGACGACAGGACCTAGCCAGCATATTCGCTGTCTCTTGATTCGCTGAACTACGTTATAGTCGTCGTATAGATCGTACATCGTTCCATCGTCTGCGGTATTCGCCGTTGTCAACGCTTCAAGGGCCATAAATCTTTCGCGAAAATTTTCTCTCGAAAACTCCTAAAGACGATTAATCGGCTTCGCTTCCTTGTCTTGCCTAAAGAATGTAGCACTTACGGTGAGATTGTCCTGTCCAATTATTTCATTATCATTATCTTGTAGAAGGTTGTAGCTGGTCTATTTAGCTCTGCAGTTCGTATTTTTTCTCCAGAATAAAATTGAGGAAATCACACGATGAAGAGTCACGTTGTCTGATACCTCGTTTGGTATCGAACAGCTTGGAGAACCCTTCCCAATTCTGATTACGCTTCTCATCCAGGCTCAGCTTATATAGCTATATGAGATTTGTAGAGATATCAAATTCAGACATAGCGGCGTAGAGACAGTTCCTTATCGTGCTGTCGAAGGCAGTTTTAAATCGATGAAAAGGTGGTGTGTATCAACTCTTTTCTCTAGGGGTTTCTCCAAGATTTTTCACATAGTGAATATCTGGAAAATAGTGGATTTTCTAGTTATAAGGCCACACTGATAAGATCCGGTCAGTTTGTTGACGGTGGGCAATTAACTATCAAAAACACCTTTCGAACCTGCAAAGTCATCCTGCCCATCAAGCCGAGCTCGCCTTCAGAGAAGAGATTTGCCAGTCTTTAGAATACCTATATTTTACCATAGGTCCGTTATTACTAATAGACTAAAAGTGTAATTCATTGATGTTAATTATTGAAAGCATCTGCGGGTACAGTATTGTAAACTTTCAAAACTGTAGTGTCTTCATACATTTAAATTGTAAAATAATTTACTCACTTGCATTTCTAAACCAAAATGCAATTCCACTTTATATTATTATTAATTTAACGCTTAGTTCTCTCGAAAAATCGCTAAATTTCATACTATTTGGAAACAGTTATTGCTTATAGACGCTACACCATTTACTCTAATACTTCTCAATAATCTCAAAAGTTGGGACATGCATAGGTGCTCGATTTGCATATCAAATAAGTACGATATATGTACAAGTAGATAGTTCTTCTACTAAAATCTCTATTAAACACATTAAATGCATTTAGAGAAAAATATAATCCTCCAATTGCGGTGTGCGTCTTAATGCCTTAATGCTTCACGAATGCATTAGAAAGTGAATATATTCTCAGAACACTGATGCATCCGCATGAATATTTACACGGTATTTGAGAAGCTTTTCTTCATATCGAAGAAAAAAAAAACTCTCATATACATAATCTTTCTCTCTTTCTTTATCTATTCTTTTCTATCCTCATAAAAACGAATCAAAATTTTATTTAAATCATGAAATCCGATTTTCAAGTGAACTTTTCACATTTCTTTATTGATTTACTAAATTTTTTGGAGGTTTAGGATATACATAGCTCGGCAAATATGTATATATGTACTTATATGTATGATAAGCTTCTACCAAAGTTTTACATCCTTATACTTTATATTTATATCTAAACACAAAAAAGCCCACAGGGCGAGGCAATTCAATGAGTCAGACAAAAAAAATTAAATCAGCTAATACGTCTGTAAAAAAGTATATGTACGTTTACCGAACTTCGTGTAGCACATTTTTTGTGCCCACTTGGCCCCTGAGTAAATTCAGTCACAAAATAAAATTCAAAACGTTGTTCAAAAAAATCTCGGTATATTTTTCGTTTTTTTAACAACAATTGTAAAGTGCCTAAAGTGCTCACCACTCAATCGGACTGACAATCGAAATGAATTTTTTGGAGCACTGGCGAACCCTGCAAACAATGCGAGTACTCCATGCACGCGTGAAATATATATTCAACGCGGACAATGGAGTAATTCAAAACCAACCACAATCCATCCAAAATATGATTTGATATAATCGACTAACAACAAACTCATGTCGGTACGTAAGTTGGTTCAACGCTGCTATAGAGTGTAATAATCCAATAGGTACTCCAATGGACAATTTGCTCCACAAATATATATAGGGAAAGTTCAGTTTAGTTTCCAAATATATGAGTGTGCAGCATTTTCAATTCAACAAAACTATTCAGAAAAACAAAATATTGCAGATGGATGAGTTAAAAAAGGATATAGTTGTAGCACAATTGGCTTAGTAGTTGCATATATATATGTGAACACAGGCAAAAAAACGTATTATATAGACCATACAGCGTTGGATATTGCACATATGTACTTATGTATGTATGTATGACGAGATGCGTAGATACGTCATGAATACCAAGGTATTGGAAAGGCTTATCAAAAACTTAATAAATAAATAAAAATTAGATTTGGGTGTATTATTTTTTGCGTGTTAAATTTTAATTATATATTTTTCCATTTTTTGTGGTTTGTTTACATCAAACAGACTAATAAAATTCAAAGGACAGGCAGCATAGATTTAATCGCACTCCAACTTTGAACTTATTTTCTAAATAGGACTATCTTCTAGCTTGTTGCTATTGCTGGTAGCTAGATGGTGCAAATATGAATTGATTTTTCTTCTTTTAATTATGTCTTGTCGTCTTGTAAGTGGATTTCGTTGTTTGGTGCCGCTGGAGTGGGTTTTGTAAAATTATTTTGCATTCAAATTTTAGCTCCAAGTTTTATGGGACAATTTCAAGGGTAATAAAATATTATATAGGCAAATTTGTTGTGTCTTAAATAAAATTATTAGTAAATCGGGTTTCAAAACTCAATTTTATAAGGATATGTAATGGAATACATTTATAAATTAAATCAAATCAAATCAATCTTAATTCACTTCCAATACCGAGCAGAGCAATACGAAAGTCCGTATCATATCAATATTAGGGTAATCATTTCAAAACAAGACCAGTTATTATAGAAAATAAATTACTGTTGCATAACCACATACTAACACGTATCATAAATGCAATACTGACTATATTGTGCCGCGTCACAATAAATACAAAATTTTCTATGTTGACACATCAACGTCTATGTAAGACGTTAGACGCATGTCAATACTTTTTCAGGAATATCTTTAATATAATAACTTTATAATTAATTAAAACCAAAGCCTTTTATTTAAAATACGGAATTTTGACATCCGTACAAGTGAACGTATCTCCAAACACTTGTGCATGACATTACTTTTATTTAGTCTATAATGAATAAAGAATCTGTAAGAATGTTTCCATTAATTAGAACGCTAAAATTAGAATATGTGAAAAACGCTTTAGAGAGTTAAAAATCAAGTTGCATTTCGAGATTGAATTAAACAAATACTAAACGCGAGTACTCTGTTTTAAGATTAATTGCATTAAAAGCCGAATAACTGTGAAGATTA
This sequence comes from Neoceratitis asiatica, assembly GCA_030068015.2. Lineage (NCBI taxonomy): Eukaryota > Metazoa > Arthropoda > Insecta > Diptera > Tephritidae > Neoceratitis > Neoceratitis asiatica. The sequence continues at coordinate 78,701,882 of CM061524.1, forward strand.
CATAAAAATATTATAAAACTAATTCTATCCATAAAAAAAATATGATAAAGAAAACATAGCTATATATTAAGTATACATGAGTCGTAAATTTGCAACCCTATGCATGTTAAAACAAAAACAAGATACTCAATCTCGTTTCCTAATCCTCGTATATAATCCAAAATTATAGTAGATTTAAATCATCTACTTGTATCAATTCAATTTATACTTATTCTATTAATAGCAACTAATTTGATTTTCTACGTATAGTTCTGTAGATTTTTAATAGAACAGAAAAGAAAAATATTTGCATGCAAGAGAATCACGTTGCATCCTCAGCAGTAAGTCAGCGGTTATATGCTTTTACCATATGCCTTTATCCCTCTCTTCAATAGTTTAGAGTTTCTGATGAAACCAGTTCCTGAAGAAACCGCTCCCGTTTTTCTTAGCTATAGAAGTAAGGATCTTCTGATCGAGATGACTGCAATATAATTAAAAAGTATTGTTACCAAAGGTGGGTTTATTACATTCTATTTCCCAATTCCAACATCTCATGCACAGGCCAATCCCTTTTTGTCCAGTGTTGATGTTTGGAATACCTACACCACAGACAATAAGAAACATTGGAATTTGGTGTATCCAGATTTTTGTCCTAATAGGGAGTTAACCACCTTTAGATTTACACAAAATCCCCTTCCAAATTCTTCAAGATTCCGTACTAAATCATTTAATTCTACTTGGGTAAAAGGGTTTGTTTTGTAGCAGATATTCGTGCGATATTATTATTGCTAGATACTTCACTTCATATATCTTCAAATGACGGTTCGCGGGTAGAACAAGTAGTTAAAAAATGTACTTCTCCTAAATGTGGTGAAGATTTTCTTGATGATAGTAAATCTGGATAAATCATTATTTTAACATTAAAACGACAAAAATCGGCACAGCAGAAGTAGTAGTTGTCGAAGTGATTTTTTGTTCACTACATTGCGTAGGTATTCAGAAACAAGCAATTTGATTGCTTGATCTCATTTACAATTTGCAAATTAAATTATGAAAAATATGCAAAACTATTATGTTATATCCCAGCTTCGCCGCCAAGGACAACCACCAACTACACATCTCCACAATAAGCCGCCAGCCCGCCAGCGGTTATGTAGTCCCCGTGGAAGTACGTTGAAATATATATTTATATATATATAGTTTTATATACATATATTATGTTTGATGTAATTAATTTACAGAACTATAAGTTAGTTTATGGTCGAATTACTATCTATGAAAGTGACCGTTGTCAATTTTATATTTATAGGTATTAAATAAGGTAATACTAATGACACAGAAGATGAGGCAACATATTAGATATGAAGTTTAGTCCTGCACCGCCCAGGAAGCTATACATGCAAGCAAAGTTGTTATTGCAGCCACATAGCCCTAGATAACACGCAACAAATATTTTGTTACTCCGCTGATAGAGTTGTGATACAAAAATATATATTATTATAAACTAGTTTTAATTCAAAACTTATGAATTTGCTGACCGGTGAAGAGTTAAAAATGCATTAAACTTGCATTATATAAAACTTCTGTAAAAAATTTTGTCTAAAATTCCCAGTCAAAAAGGGTTAAAAACTATCTTACGCTGAAATGCTATTTCTAATTTAATAACAATGTTAAAAGGCTATCAAATGATCGTATAATCTACTTACAGCTCAGCTAATCTCTTTGGCGGTTTCGGAGAAAATTATTATTGACCGTCTTAATTTAATGAGCTTTGTAAAGGGTGTTTTTTTATAGAGGTATAGAACTTTAATTGGCATTACTTTTCAAGATGGCGACCGATTTAACAGCTGTCAAGTGATTTATTCTCAGTTTGGTTTGGCAATTCATCATGAATAGACTCACGCTTGAACAACGCTTGCAAATAGTGAAATTTTATTTCGAAAATAATGGTTCTGTGCGGAAAACGTATCGCGCACTACGTACATTTTAGCGATGTTTAGCGATGAAGCGCACTTCTGGTTGAATGGCTACATCAACAAACAAAACTGCCGCATTTGGAGTGAAGGTAATCCTCAAGTGTATGTTTGGTCCGTACTTTTTCAAAAACGATGGTGGCCAGAACGTTACAGTCAATGGTGATCGGTATAGAGCCATGATTACTAACTTTTTCATTCCTGAATTGAATAACCATGATGTCCAGTAGGTGTGGTTTCAACAAGACGGCGCAACATGTCACACAGCTCGTGCCACAATAGATTTATTGAAAGACACGTTTGGTGACCGCCTAATTTCACGTTTTGGACCTGTGAATTGGCCTCCAAGATCCTGTGATTTAACACCGCTAGACTACTTTCTGTGGGGCTATGTAAAGTCATTGGTCTATGCGGATAAGCCACAAACGCTTGACCATTTGGAAGACAACATTCGCCGTGTTATTGTCGATATACGGTCACAAATGTTGGAAAAAGTCATTGAAAATTGGGCGTCCATATTGGACTACATCCGCGCCAGCCGTGGCGGTAATATGCCAGAAATCACTTTTAAAATGTAATGCCACAAGATTATCTTTCGGATAAATAAAATTGATCGTTGTTTTATTGCAACTTAAAGTTCTATACCTCTATAAAAAACACCCTTTATTAAAATTAATATATGAATTACGTATTACAGTTTTATATGTTTATAAATTTATTTATGTACAAATATATATACATATATATATATATATATATATATATATATATATATATATATATATATATATATATATATATATAATTATGCTGCATATGGTATATGTTTTATTCAAAAATAAACGTGAGGTGAATTTGTAAAGACCCGAAATGAAATTAATGGCACTAATTGGCAATTGAAGTGGTTATTTACTTTTGTTGTTATTGTTGGTGTTTGCGGTCAAGTCACGAAATCAAATCGTTAACATCTTTTGATATTTGTAGATGGGGTGAGTTGCATGTAAATAAAGCAAAGTAACCACCGTAGTGATTGACGTTTGCATTGCCAAGATATTCAATCGCAATCCAGTCGCTTATCTCACGTATCAGTAACTGTTTACATATATGTGTAGTTTCATTTCACAACTTCACAACCTTGAGCCTGTGTGCTTGGCAATATCAAAAATTCATAGATCAATACTTCTCTCTAACTGACACCACTGATCTTACTTATTGATTATATGTACAATGGCGTACTTCTACACAAAAATGGCACACAAAAATGGTTTTAATACATTCCAAAAAGCGGTCCTAATAGCTACTCTTTCAAATAGTTCTGCATGTGAATATTCATAAATTTTCATACCAACAAATTTTCAATGCGTAAAACCACAATTTCCCAGCAAATAATATTTATTTTTTCAGTTGCATTTTAAATGGTTTTGATCGTGAACAATTTTCAGCTATGCGCAGTGCATTATGTTGTTAGTTTCTTGCAATTTTCGATTGTTACACTTTTGTATGTTTTACACGACAATTGAGTTAGGTGAGCCAACATTTAATGTTTTAATTTTGGTATATATATTATTTAAATACTTATGTACATATATAACACATGTAAGTACGCACGACTGAGTATAATTTGGTGTAAATTTAAATTATTTAATTTCATGTCATATTTGACCTATTTATGATTTAATTTATGTGATTTTAAGTTATGTGAAATTCTATAATAAAAGTTATATTCAATTCCAAAGTTATGTTCAACATTATAATGTGGGTTTTGTTTAAGTCTAAGGTAGGCTTAGTTATACCAGGGTCATATTAAAGACATTTCCAACCACCATAATAGGATAATAATAGTTAGTAATAATATATTGTCTCTACACAGCTACTAGTTGTTTTTATTAGGAACTTTAACGGCCACAAATCAAATATTTTTAAAAGAAGATGCAACTGCTGGAATATTTAACAAATAAATTTTAATGGAAAAAAAAATTACTAAATACAAAAAAAAAAAACAATTGATTTAATTTTTGAATGTGAATTTTTTGTTTATGATCAATTCGAGAATACCAAAAAAAAAATTACAGATTATTTTTAATTAATAATCTTTCAGATTAACTAATCATAATTATTTAATTAACCGATTAGTGAATTTTTTGCCAGCGTTGTGGCGCTGATTGGAAGCTGTCATGGCGAGAGGCCTTAATATGTGAAAGAAAGTTTTCCTGACGGAAAGTAGGCGATATAGCAAGGAAATTATTTTCTTCTATGTCCACAATTTTTTTTGATAAAGGGTGTTTTTTATGGAGGTATAGAACTTTAAGTTGGCATTACTTTTCAAGATGGCGACCGATTTAACAGCTGTCAAGTGATTTATTCTCAGTTTGGTTTGGCAATTCATCATGAATAGACTCACGCCTGAACAACGCTTGCAAATAGTGAAATTTTATTTCGAAAATAATGGTTCTGTGCGGAAAACGTATCGCGCACTACGTCCATTTTAGCGATGTTTAGCGATGAAGCGCACTTCTTGAAAATAATTTTTCTCTAACGTTTCTCTCTAATATTACTATACTCTCATTCGGGAAGAAATGCTGGAACGAATTTAGAAGTAACTGAGAAAGATAATAAATAAACTACAAGAGGCAGGACGTGGACATTTTTGATGTTATTAATAGAATAGAGCTATCGGACGATGAAGTAGTATGTTATCAACAATGTCTCATTAAAGAATATGAATATGCGAAATGGTAATGAAGCTGGCAAATGGGGAGGGTCTTTTCAAGAATGATTGTATAAATAAATAAAATATTGTATTTGTAAATATACGTTATAACTGGTGCTTTGTAACCGCTGAAAAGATTTGCAGGTCGAGCTCCTTCTCCAATTTGTGGTGTGCTTCTCTTATATTCATAAGTGGTGCTTTATAACCGCTGAAATTATTTTCGGCTGACTTGTTCCTCTTTGATATTCACAAAATAAATATTCCTATAATAAATACATATACTTTTACCAATTTCATCATCAAATGAGTCGTCATGATTATTACGGGTATGTGATATCTCCTGCATATTAGCGATCGGTAGACATCCCAAGTTTAGCTGCTCGAACTCCAAGCCCCATCATGATTAAGAGTAATTACACTGTGACACAAAATGAGGGTTCATCTTTCCGTAATTGATGAATCCATATGGAGGTGAAACTTTATCCCTCCCATATCAAAACCTCATACTGGGTTTTTGGCCTATAGGTCCGGTTTCATTTTTATTTATATTTAAAGTTGGCAACCCTGTGTAAGAGAAAAGTTGATTAAAACTTGATCAAATTAAGCAATTTTAGATCGCTTTTTTTGGATCGAGAAACTCATTTTTGATATTAACTTTTTTTTTCATGCAAAAATAGTATTAATATATGTAGTTTTTTTTTACCAATTCTGTGGGTTTCGTGTCAGCTCTCTTGCAATACCACAGCAAAATAAATTCTGAAGATTTTGGTAGCGTCTTATAAAATAAATTTAAAATGAATTAATGTTTGCGAAAGTTAGCGCTTTATTGCTATGTTTGCGGTAAATTCAGCATAGCAACCAATCTGATTGGTATAAGTGTTAGTGCGAAAGAGTAGTATGAACATTATTTTGGGATGCCGGTTGTTCAAGACGTAAATTGGGCTCCCAAAGATATATGTAGAACCTGCTACGACGACTTACGTCTCTGGCTTAAAGGAATAAAAAAATCGCTGAAGTTTGGTGTTCCGATGATTTGGACTGATCCAGGTAAGTTTATTTTATTTAATGTTTTGAATTTATGTACTCATTCAGAATGGTTATGCATTCAGGAGAGCATAGTGAAGCGAGTTGTTATGTGTGTTTGAATGATGTAAATGGAAAAACTAAAAGATCGCGAAGATCAATGAAATATATTGGAACAGATTATGTAAGCCTGCCATTATCGCATTCAGATGCTATTCCTGTACCACGGCCACCAAGCCCTACTACGATTTCTATAATATGGACTTCGAACTTGCAAAACCAGTTGCAGGATCCTGATTATGAAATATCTGAAGCTTCCAAAAATATGATACGAATATCTCAAAATTGGATGGATGACGTGGTAAACCATGTCAATTTATCAAAACGTGATGCAGAGTATATAGAACATAAGTTGAAACAAAATAACACCTGATGTTAAAGTTGCTGGTTACCGTCATCGCCAAGCAAAATTTCAGCCATTTTTCTCTGCCAATGAAGAAAACACCTTCGTTTACAGTAACGATATTGAAAAACTTGTTGCAGAAATGGGTATGACTTATATTCCCAACGAATGGAGGTTATTTGTTGATTCATCCAAAACTAGTATGAAAGCAGTTTTGCTGTACTACAACAACAAGAAACCTAGCGTTCCGATAGCATACAATTTGAACACTAAAGTAACGTAAGAATCTGTGAGGGATCTACTAGAAGCAATAAACTATGAAAGTCATAAATGGCGTATATGTTGCGATTTGATTACATTGCTTTGTGGATTACAAGGTAGATATACGAAGAATATGTGTTTTATATGTTTGTGGAATACACGTTATAAAGGGAACCAATACCAAAAACATGACTGGGAGAACAGAGAAGATTTAGTTGTTGGATCAGATAATCTAATACACACGTTCTTTGTTCCAATTGAAAAAGTGTTGCTACCTCCACTACATATGAAATTGGGTATTTTTAAAAATTTTGTAAAAGCACTTCCTGCAGATGGACCAGCATTTATTACACTAAGGTCAATATTTTCACGACTTAGTGCAAGCAAAGTAAAAGAAGGTATTTTATATTTACATATAAAATAAGATTTTTTAAGATTTATGTAATTGCTATATCGTTTTACAGGTATGTTCAATAGTCCAGGCGTAAGAAAATTGATAAAAAATAGTAAGTTTGATAACTCTTTAAATGAAAATGAGCTAAATGTCTGGAATGCCATAAAAGACGGAACAGCTAATGTTCTCGGTACACATCGTGCTACGAACATCAGAGAAAAAGTAGATCATCTCATGAATATGTTTGAGAAGCTCGGTGTACATATGTGTTTGAAGGTACATTTTCTCCATCACCATATAGATTGGTTTGAACACCAAATCGCAAAGGAATCGGATGAACAAGGCGAACGTTTCCACCAGGTCGCTTTAACAATGGAGACACGGTATAGGGGGAAAAAACTACTACCAATGTTAGCAGATCTATGCTGGTGGCTAACGAAAAATGAAGAAGACAATACCGACGAGAAAGAGGAGGAAGTAAACTTATCGCCTTCAAAAAGCTTCAAGTTTTAGTTTTTAAGCACCGTTATTTTTGTAAGCTTTTATGGCATATTTTTTCAAAATGTCAGAAAATAATTTAATTCTTAACAGAAATATTACATTGTACGTATACTTAATTTTTTATTTCAAACTTTTCACGCCTAAATATGTGTATATGTATACTATTCATCATCTTTTTTGTGTGCCAAATGTAGTGTAATGTTCCTTTCTATATGAATCATATACGATCATTTCTACAATAAAACTAAAAATATTATTTTTCATGAAAAATAAGACAAATTGTATGACAGCGCCACCCATCGTAAGATTTTGGTAAAAGTTAATTTCAAAAATGAGTTCCTCGATCCAAGAAAAAGCGATATACAAAAAACCCATCTAAAATTGCTTAATTTGATCAAGTTTTAATCAACTTTTCTCATACACAGGGTTGCCAAATTTAAATAAGAATAAAAATGAAACCAGACCTATAGGCCAAAAACCCAGTACCAGGTTTTGGTATGGGAGGGATAAAGTTTCATCTCCAATTGGTTTCATCAATTACGTAGAATCTTGTTGCACAGTGTTATCGTTGTAATGCAAGAATTCTGACTGACTAGCACAAAGCTGACTAGCCAATTTTTCATCAACCCATGCCGATTTCACCAACAACACAAGGCGAATCATGCCAGAAAGATAAATAGTTGAGCAAAGGCTCAATGCCCTTCTTTTTTATACCGTTTAATTCCACTTTTCCTTCAAACCCTTTTCCATTGTGGACTTGATTTTGTTGCGGTTCTAATCAGCATTTCATTGTAGTTGCACAGGACAGGATTTTCTGCCACTACTCTTTTATTTAATTCGTAAGATGAGTATTTAAATGAAAAGTGTTTGTGGTGAGCATTGTGAAATTAACTATTCTCTTTCGTTTTTATTTCCTTCTTAACACAGTGAAAAGCAGCACGTCAAGTCACTATTCACTGAATCAGTTTTACATACATAAATGCATGAAGAACAGGATACTTATTAACTGAGCGCAGATAGCTTATATTTGACCTTTTATCTGCATCCATCATTGGCAGATAGCATCAGCCAGCAAACTTAGAACCCAACAAAATAATTTTTTTCCTAAGTATTTTTTTTCTGCTGATGGAACTTAATATTATTAGTTCTTTCTCTTTTCCAGGAAAGTTTTCCGTTTGCAGTTTAATTTCAAAATCAATAGTGAATAACCTTATTTATATGGTTACGGTTATTTCCGCATATTCCGAAATTATAGAAAAATATTATTGTTTGTACATCATACTCACTTTACAGCTCCAAATTGTTTTTGTTGCAGACTTGGTGACGCCTTCGCATTTTTATTTACAATTTTGTGCTGTCAGACTGCGAAGAAATAGAAAAAGAAATGGGCAGCTATTGTTTTTTGTGTTTTTATTGTGCTTACAATGTATTTTTTGTACTTTTGAAAATATTCTACAACACATATACATATATACGTAATTGTTAGGGTGACTATTATTTGACAAATCAGTTAAACTTTCAACTAGGTTAGTTTTCGAAATCTACTCCTTTTTAATGTAATTCACTCACATAACTGGTGTAATATCATTTTCTGCTAATCTCAATCATTTTGCGTACCGTACTAAAAGGCAATGGTTTGTTTACATTAAAAATATCCTTTTTTCTTGTGTAGTATTTCAAAGACTATCTGTAAATCAATTCCATATATAACAGAGTTATGTACATGTGACGAGGTTATACTAAAGCGTTCTTTATATCTGCTAATGAGATACTAAGGAGAAAGTTTCTCTTTCTAATTGTTCGAGTCAAATTTTTTTTTGCAGTTTCCATGTTAATGATAATTTCTGTCTTATTCACCCCAAAGTTTTCAGTAATAACTTAGTTGCTTCTGTTCGTTTGAACAAAAACTGTCAAAAATGGCACTTGGCTAGCAAATCTAATGACAGGGTAACGTCTAATTGATATATACTAAGACTGATCTTTTAATCTAACAAGTAAAGTTAATCTTCTGCTACTGTTGCCGCATTAACATCAGCTCGCGAATCGTTTCTTCTTTTCGTTATTTGATGCTAATTGGAGATAATAAGTGCATTCATTCTCCATTTGATCTACCTAACAGAGGCATGAGCCTTTGCTTTTTGCTTTCATAGCTTTCATGAATTCGGGCAACATGACCAACCAGCATAGCAGCTGCCTTTTGATTCGCTGAACTAAGTACTCTAGGACACCGTAGGTTTAATATATGTCATCGTTCTATCGGCTGCAGTATGCTAAAGTGAAAAGAACTATAAATCTTCAGCGAAACCTTTCTCTCGAAAACTCCTAACAGCGACTCATCGTACAAAGTCTGCATATTGGCAAGAGGAATTCTGCATTGGAATTGACCGCTGACATTGTTGGTGTTTATGCTTGTTCCAAGATAGACGAAATTATATACGAATACAAAGGAGACTGCGATGACGTATGCGCTATGATAAGAGATATTTCATTTTGCGAAGCCGATATCACCAGCGCGCGACAACAGCTGTACACTCTTAAAGACGATTGAAACTCACTATTCTCTACAGCTATTATTATTTTCTTCAGCAATAAATTAAAGAAGCCACCTTATCTCTTTTTGTGTTGTGGAATGCTGCTTTAAAATCAGCAAAAAGGTGTTGTGTGCCGATCTTATTTGTCTCGGAAGTTTTACAAGATTTTGCGCATTTCGAATATCTCTTCAGTTGAAAATAATTTTAAGGCAACCTTGATAAAGTCCAAATAGTTTATTGGCAGAGAGCTTTGATCGATATTGAGGAGGTATATCCCTGTTCCAGCGTCATCAATTGGGAATCGGGGTTACCATCTCCAGTTATTTTATTTTCAATACCATTCGGCAATTTTAGAAAAGTTTTCTCCATAAATTCAGAAATACTCTGCCGCTGTTAGGTTTTGATAAGTTTTCTTGGATTTGATCTGATACTACATTCAATCATATATAGATCACTTCTGGGGCAGCGATCATAAGTGAGTTCCGAATTCGCGCTATTTTATAAGGCAGCCGTAGTAAATATCACAAGGACTTACTCATCTCCGACCTTGTGCCTTACATCCCATTTCTTGGACGGCGTTGATGTCAGCTTAAAGCTTGCGAGGGTATTAACCAACTTTGCAGCGGCACCTTCATAATTAATGGACCGAACATTGGAGGTGCATGCCCTTAAATCATTTTCGTTAATACTTTTGCAGTGGTCATCATCAAAATTTGGGTTCTCATCCGAGGCGTTGTTAACATTTTTATTGGAGCTTTTTCTACGTGCCGGGTCCCAAACTTAGCGTACATCCTGATTTGACGAATAGTTTAAAATTATGCAAACGTTTATATAGCGAGCAGTTCACTTTAAAACCGACGACCGCTCTATCTGTACCTCTGGTGAACAGGTGCTGCAATAAGACTTCAGCTTTCCCTAAAACCGAATACTGTAGCTTTCTCTCTGTTAGCCGTGAAATCATTTAATATCGGTTGACCTAATATTTAGCACTTTCGATTATTATTAGGAGTATGCACAACATTTTTACTAGTACTTATCAAGTTTGCGCTTAAAAATAAAATAAAATAGTTTTATTACAAATTTATTACATCATAGCAGCAAATCTTTATATTTCATTACGGTAAGACAAGAGGGAGTATACCAAACGAAACAAAAATTTTCTTTATTAATTAATGAAATAAATAATTTTTGTAACTTGAAATATATTGTAATTTACCATTTTTTTAATGTTTTTAATAATAATACCTTAATATATACCTATTTTGTATATTTATGCAATCATAACTAAAGGTGAAGAACGTCGCTGTTCAGGTTTAAGACTACTAATAGCTTCATTGGCATTTTGTCAAAGTAGCAGTTAAAATTTTTATGCGTTGCTTTTTGTGTGTATTGCATTTTTGTCGAGAGCAAAGAGTACATTGACGTATGCATTCCACTAAAAATTTCTTTTATTTGAATTTTCTTATAGTAAATAGTGGAAGTATTTATGAATTGTATGGATTAAACCCATATTGTGCATGGGTAATACAACAAGTATACGAATATAAATTTTGAAGCAAATACATACATGCATTTGGTCCATTGATTTATGTCGTTGCCTATTACTTAGTACTCGTATTTATAATATGAATGCATTACTCTCTGTCAGCATTTTTCATAAGAAATCACTCAGTAATAAAAAACATTTTATTGTGTCGTTGGTTGCTGATTTCTTTAAAAGTGTGTTAATAAATTGTACGACGCTAAATAACATTCAAGACGTGAGTTTATGATAAAGGTATATTCATCGACAACAGATAAAGGGTGTTTTTTATAGAGGTATAGAACTTTAAGTTTTTCATTTCATTTCATTTATTTATTACAGCTTATTTTAAGCCTAGCTTATACATATTTAAATTATAAAGTAATCTAACCTAGACTAAAGACTAACCTAGACTAAAGACTAACCTAGTTACATCTGTGAACTACGGTACAGTGCTAAGATGTATCAGGCTTCCAGCTCATATCAACACAATGCTGGTATTGGTTGTCTGTGGAATACAGGCCAATTGTGCATATAAAGCGGGAAGGCATCATTTGAACGGCGTTACACTGATTCGATCGAGTGATGCGTTTTGGTATGAGCTTCCGCTACTTGTTGTATGCATGGAACTGTTGGCGCTGCATTACAGAATACTTGGCACGCATGCACTGCTATTGATGCTATGGAAGCCTGCCAGTCAGCACTAAATTGGTAGTGCTCTGCAATAATTATACAATTTTTGTTTGAAACTGTTTACACTACATGTTTTAATATCTTTTGGAAGCTCATTATAGCACTTTAATCCTTTATAATATAAATTACATTTGTCTGTATTTGTATTTGTATTTACCGGGTGCGTATCTCTTACATATTTTATGTTACTCTTCAAGTAATCGGGCAAATTGCCTTCAATTATGTTTTTAATAAATTTCATAGTAAAGTAAAAAAGCTGCTGTTTAACACTTAGGCAATTTAAAGTACATAGCATGTCTCTGTTAGGTGTGTCATAGCGTTTTTTGAGAATGAACCTCATTGCTCGGTTTTGTTGCTTTTGTAGTTTTTGAATTTGACTGTCTCTCATAATAAAAAATATGGTAGGACAGTATATGAAATGAGGCTCAATTATAGATCTGTAAACCATTTCCTTGTATTTCCTGCTTAAAAGTTTGCAGGTTCTTTGCATAAAATATACTTTTTGGCAATGTTTCCTACCGTGTAATCAACGTGCTCACTGAAGTTCAGTTTATTATCAATTTTGATTCCCAAGTACTTGAAACTATCAACTCTATCGATTATTTCGCCGTTTATGTTTAGACTTTTTATCTCGTTGATCTTAAAGTTTCGCCTTGATATAACCATAAATTTAGTTTTGCTAATATTCAATTTAAGTTTGTTCAAGCATAGCCAATCATAGACCCTGTTAAGATCTGCCTGTAACTTTAGGTATATTTCAGTGATATTATCCCCACTAAGCATCAACAAAGTATCGTCCGCAAAAAGTTTAATATCACAGAACTTCAAAGAATTAGCAATATCGTTAATATAGATACTGAACAATATAGGTGCTAATACTGAACCCTGCGGAAGCCCAATAGGTACCCCTCTGCTATCTTATATGGAAGAACCAATAACCGTTCTTTGGTATCTATTCGTGGTGAAATCCTGAAACCATTTTAATTCCATAGAATTAACACCCATTTTGGACAGCTTTGTTAGTAGCATATTCTGGTCAATAGCCTCAAATGCACGTTTTAGATCCAGGAATACCGCTATCACATGTTTGTTCCTGCTCAAGTCTTCTTTCCAGTTAGCTATAACCAAGTTCAGCGCACTTTCACAAGAATGATTTTTCCGAAAACCTGATTGTTGCGGAATGATAATTTGATTTTCTTCCAAATACTTTACGAGCTGGTTTTTTACAACTGTCTCCAGTATCTTTTCATCGCAATGTAGCGTATTAATTGGTCTGATTTCTTCCGCTCTTTTTGTGTTGTTAACTTTCTCTATGGGCACAACAATGGAAGTTTTCCATAATTCAGGAACTATCCCTTTATCTAAACTTTCATTGACAATTTGAGTATAAAAATATCCTGTGTAGGCAATAGAATCCTTTATAACACCCTCAGATAGTAGTTTTTTTCCTCCTATTTTATTTTTGAATCTAATGACTATTTCGAGTATTTCGTTCGTGGATACTCTATGAAATTTGAAGGAATTGGTGCTATTTCCCATAACCAAGCGATCTTCATTACTACTAGCGGGAATATTTGAGCTAATTTCTAGTATACTATCAATAAAGTAGTTATTTAACGACTGCGCTATTTTATTTTCCTCTGTGTAAAGTCTACCGTTTATTATTATTTTATTAATAGCATTGTTTTCTTTGGACATACATACGCAATTTTTTAAGTATTTCCACAAGTCCTTGCTGTCTCCCCTATTATATGTTATTTTATGTTCCATATACTTTGCCTTTTTTGTCTTAACTAATCTTTTGTATTTCCGCTTCAAACTTTTATATTCATCCCATTCCCCAGATATTGCTGCGCTTTTGTATAGATCGTATTTCATTTTATTCATATTCGCTAGTTCGGAGTATAAAGACAATATTGTCTTGGGTTAGACAGCTGCTGTTCAGAATTTCATTTAAGTAGGCAATAAAGTCTGCATCACTCGAGCTAAGCGAGTGATATACAAGACCTATTTGGTACTGAGGAAAGACGTTTTTTATTTTAAGAATTATACACCAGATATTTTTGTTAGATGCATTGTTGTAATTCGTTTTATACTCTAGTGATTCGTGTACATATACTAATACACCGCCTGTATGTCTACTGTGTGAATTACATCGGATAAGTTTGTATGTTTGTATTTGTAACTCTTGATTGGTAATTTCATCCGTAGAACAGCTCTCTGAACACAAAATAATGTGTGGTTTTTTAATTTCTATAAGGTGCTCTAATTCCAATTTGTTAGCAATGATGCTGCTTATGTTTAAGTATATACACTTCAGCTCTCTAAACGTTCGTTGCTAAACCCGCGGTTTATATTTTGACTGCGCGTGTTTTTTGTACGCAGGACATTCCTTGCTAAAGGCATGATGATTAACATCGACATCTATTACCTTTTTTCTAACTAATTCGCTGCAGTTGACACATTTAACTGTATTTGAGGTGCATTCCTTGCTATCATGGGACCCGGCACATTTGCTACACGCAACTTTGTTTGTACAATCTTGTTTTGTGCTTATACCCCGAGCACTTAAAGCATCTCAAAACACTTAAGTGTTCGTAGGCGACACAGGTATCCCATTCTATATATAGCCTCTTTTGTTGAATAATATTTTCAAATGTTACTGCATCGGTTTCCACTAATGCAATATAACTCTCTTCCCTACGACTGGCATTTTCATATACTTTTATTATTTTGAACTCTTTTCCAGCACATGAATCATTCTGTTTCGTTAAACATTCAATCAAGCGTTCATTGCTAGTTTTCTCAGTTATACCTACTATTTTAACTATCTTTTTCATATCGCTTTTATTTTTCGATTTTTCTGCTTCATATTCATTACCCATAGTATCTCTAACTTTCTGCTGTACTTCCTCACAAGCTTCCTTATTTTTGCATTCTACAATTATGGCCCCTTTTTTTACCAAGCCCGCTGTAGGCTCAACCACTTTTTTCAATGCTTCTTTAGTTTCTTTCGATTTCTTACTCTTATTTTTGGGTTTTATATAAATCTTGTTTTCGTTCAGCTTAACTGTTTCTGAGAATGTCATTTTCGTGTTTGCATTTTCATTGGCTATTCGTAAGCTACTAAGAACTTCATTACTCTTTTGCAACTCATTTGATATGTCTCTAATAATATCGTTTTTCATTTCACTTATTTTAACTTCTATATTGTGCTCCAAAAGGGAGTTAAAATCCGTTATGATGCTGTTCTTTAATTTCGAGCATTTATTGCTAAATATTTGTTCAACTATTTGTTTCACATCAGAAGCTGTCAATTTCGATTGCTCATTTTTGTCGATTAGGTGTTTAATCTCAATGTCCGACAAAGTGCATTGGTTACAGAACCATTTCAAATTTAAACTCTCTGTTACAATTTTAATTTCACTTCTTTTGAGTTTACTGCATGTAATGCAAAAGCTATGACCACATCCACCAGAGCATGTTATCATATCATCTATCTGCAGCAATTTTGCCGTACACTCTTTACATTCCGTCGGCATTATGAACGCAACAAATATAGATACATATGAGAACAATACTTATTAGACTAATAAATATATACAGAATAAATACAGAATAAAAAGAGCAAATCTATAACTTATAATATGCTTACTAAAATTTAACTTGCTGGCAGCACCACTATTTCGGCTGATTTGCTAATTATCTTCCTCCCTTTGTATGTTTTAAGCTTTGCTTCTTCCGTCCTCACCTATGCAAAACAAAGGCAATGCTAAACAGGCGCAAATATTAGGCGCTTTGTTGCACTTGTTTATCTATGCAGCGCAGCAACTGCGACGCTCCCTTTCGCGGCGATCTCAGCAGCAAAGCTAATCCGAATTCGTTGTATACTCACACAGCGCTTGTTGTCCACTCCTTAGATTTCTTAGCTGTTCGTTCTGCCCTATTTTCTTGTATTTATTTATCTTCTTCGCTTCTTAGTTGACTGCTCTCTGTGCGTTGTTACGCCTACTCATTAAAGTTGTCTCACGCCACTGTTTTTATTTTGAAATTTTTTTTATTCTTTTTTATTTTATTTATTTATTTATGTAAATTGACACCTACACGTAGGTGCGATACTTTATTGGTAATTTTGTACGATGTTTGAGTAATTTTTTGGCAGAATTTGATTTTTTTTTTAAGTTTTACTTTTGACTTTGGTCTTCAATATTATCACTCACACTCACAGTAATTCCTATTCCTATATCTGCAATAAAACAACGATGGATTATTCGATTGACGTGAATTTTATTTATCCGAAAGATAATCTTGTGGCATTACATTTTAAATATGATTTCTGGCATATGACCGCCACGGCTGGCGCGGATGTAGTCCAATATGGACGTCCAATTTTCGATGACTTTTTCCAACACTTGTGGCCGTATATCGGCAATAACACGGCGAATGTTGTCTTCCAAATGGTCAAGCGTTTGTGGCTTATCCGCATATACCAATGACTTTACATAGCCACACAGAAAGTAGTCTAGCGGTGTTAAATCACAAGATCTTGGAGGCCAATTCACAGGTCCAAAACGTGAAATTAGGCGGTCACCAAACGTGTATTTCAATAAATCTATTGTGGCACGAGCTGTGTGACATGATGCGCCGTCTTGTTGAAACCACATCTCCTGGACATCACGGTTATTCAATTCAGGAATGAAAAAGTTAGTAATCATGGCTCTATACCGATCACTATTGACTTTAAGGTTCTGGCCACCATCGTTTTTGAAAAAGTACGGACCGATGATTCCACCAGCCAATAAAGCGCACAAAACAATCAGTTTTTCTGGATGTAACGGTGTTTCAACATACCCTTGAGGATTACCTTCACTCTAAATGCGGCAGTTTTGTTTGTTGACGTAGCCATTCAACCAGAAGTGCGCTTCATCGCTAAACAAAATTCGCTTATGAAAATCGGGAACAACGGTAATCTCGCTTTGGGCCCATTCGACGAATCTACGCCTTACTTGATGATCGTTTGGCTATTCATGATGAATTGCCAAACCCAACTGAGAATAAATCACTTGACAGCTGTTAAATCGGTCGCCATCTTGAAAAGTAATGTCAACTTAAAGTTCTATACCTCTATAAAAAACACCCTTTATAAACAATTTTAAATTTAACCATTTTATTGTTTATTTTAAACATTCTTTGTACAAAATGCATCTCCTCCTCCGGATATCGCTCGTTTAAGGATCTGGTATTGTAGAAATGGTTTCAATATAAATTTACCATCATTCTTGCCAAAAGAATAGAATAACAAACCTTATGCCCCTAAAGTAGATTTAGGCAGAATTTCAGTGTTCGCTAATTCAGTATTATGTACATATGCCTGTAATGTTGCCGCCATATTGTATCACTCAATTTACTTTACCAATCACTTTGAGGCTTGCGTTATTCATTGCTGTTTTTTCTGACTTTGTTCATTTGTAATTTTAATAGGAAACGGTCAATTCATTGAAATTTATAAGTACGAAAGTGATCCAGCTAATAGCTTATGAAATATTATTATGTGGGTCTGTTAAAGCAGCACACAGTTATTACATATGAATAATATGTACATGTAATGAAAAATATAAAAGAAACTAAAATCTTTTTTTAGTATTAAGTACTATCTGAAAGGAGGATAAAAAGAAAATCAATAAAAAATTAAGCTCCCCTTAGCTTGTTGTGAAGGATTTAAAATTGCAGAATTATAAGTAATTCAAGAGCATATTTGAACGGCGAAATAGAAATGAAAAGTGGATAATTTTTGCATTCAAAGGAATAAGCTATGCGAAAGTAAAATTATGGATCAATGAAACAAGGTTTTTTATTTGCTTTGAATCATTTTACAATATACCCTGCTCTTCTTTTTATAAGGCTTTTTGCCCAATAAATATTAGAGATCGCACTGGATAACAAAGGCAATTTTTCATTATTTGGCTATCTGAATATTTTTAGAAATCAATGAAAAATTAATCTATAAATTGGAAAATATGTACTATATATGGGAAATTCGTGATGAGTTAAGTTAATTTTCAGAGAATAGCTGATTATTCGGATATTGCAACATACAATTGGTAATTGTCTCATCGAATGCAGACATTGAATTATCACCATTCGCCAATATATCACGCAGTCGTAGAATTTCGAGCTGTAATTCAAAATCTTAGATTGATCACGAGCAGTGCACAAAACATCAATTGGTTGAAGCGCTTTTCAGAATTACAGTGAAGTTCTGAGCACAAAGAACTTTGTTACGAAAAAAAATGTAAAATGTAATGTAATGCTTATGTATTTTAATTTGTTTCTATGTTCTCCCTATCGCGTATGTGTAATTAGTGGTTGTTAATCTGTATTTATTTACAGCGTTAAAAAAGATGTTCAAATTCTTATGGTACCTTCAAACTATTAGCATAGTAAAAACAGTATTCGAATATAACGAATTAATCAACTATCAAGAGTAATAATACATATTTATAATGCTTCAGTAAGTAGTTTATATAAATTAAACACCATCTTTTGAGAAAGGTTGAAGCGTGGGTGAAATAAATATAAAACTCACTTGACTAACTGCATGCATATTTTATTGTAGGTATGCACATATTTTGGTATATTGTGCATATTTTTGTAATATAAATTTTTTTCTCCTAACTTTATTTTATTATTTTTACATTTATCAGCAGTCTTTTCAATTTATTTTAAATAGCTAGCTTTGCGAATATATTTTTAAATAAGCAAAAATAAATGCACCTCAACAGGGCTAAGAAATTTGAAATTTTTTACATATGAGATCACAAGAAAAATACTTTTTTCAGTCAATGTATTTGCAAATCAAAATATACTATTTGCAGCAGTTATGATATGTACATTTGTACATTTTTGGGATTTCTCTAAAATAAAAGTTTGCATACAATGAAAGCAAGTTTGATTTTTAATAAGGTACTGAAATTTAAGAAGAATCTTTCTATAAAAATTTGGAATCGCCGCTTCAAAATTTTTAAAAGGTCACAAATAACTTACTCAAATATATTTCTTTCCCATTATTATTGCTATATCGTTTGATTAGTAGTTGTAGTGTTATGTTATATGCAAGTTATTATTATTAGTAATTGATTATTGAGCACATAAGTACATACAAATGTACATACTTATGTTTCTATGTATCGGCATTTACAATATACAAATTAGTGAGTTAGATTAATTTATTATTATGCATATTTATATAATAAATCGTATATAATTACAGATTTCAACGAATTAAAGGCCTTCCTTACTTGTTCCTTGAACAAAAGGAATTCGCAAGTAAAAGTAGATGAAACTGCTGAATATAAGTGAATTATTGTAGTTAAAACGGAATAATAAATATTCATAAATAAATGTATTGTAATTTGGTCATAAGATATGCAAGTTTAAGCTGATTGCGTATAAAATTTGTAAAAGAGAAGGTAATAATTGAATTTAATATATTATTTTCTCCTTGCAAAGTTTCTAATGTAACAACGGATTTATATGCCTTTTTGCTGCTAATATAGCTGGTTTATTTTAGTTTTCGTAGCTAGATCGAGGTAGCTGAGTAATAATATAAGTACAAGCAGATTTGGAGCTTACTTGTAATTGCCAATTATAGAATTTTGGTTTTAATTTTATCCATAATTTGTACGTATATTTTGTTAACAATTTTTATAACATATTTTGGCGAATTAGTAAGTCTCGAATTGCAGTTCGGACTGTAATTTTGCGGTGACGCCATTTTTGCACTTCCCAAATAACAAAAGATTAAAAAGTAAGTTGTTCGGTAATGACAAAAGTGGTCTTCACTTATCATTTCTTCATAATTCACTGAGTCAGGCATGTAACGACAGACTTTACCTCTAAATATAAATATATGGATTTCAAATATGGGTACGTGCGTATGTATGCAGCTGTATAAATATAAAAGTTTAACATAAATGTTGCTAAGAAATTATAGCAAATAACCTTAGCGACATGTTGGCGGAGATAATTAGTGGGCATCTTGTAGTGCTAGCAACATTAACCTAGATGAATGCACTAGTATGTGTGTAGATTATACGTGTAGTACATGTATGGGTTTTTTTTGTTGAATTACGGACCTTTCGGTGGTTTTATGAGGCCAAAATAAAGTTATATAAGGCCCAGCAACCACAAACGGGACAGAATATTGTGGTGTACTTGAGCAGTAAAATAAGTTTTTTTTCAAACTGTTAAAAAAATAATAAAATAAAGAATAAAAATAAATAAAAATAAATATATATATATATATATAAAGTGTTAAAATTAAAAGTTGTGAAATGTGAGAAATTAATAGATTCAAGTGCAATCCAAATAAAATAGCTTGGAACTAACTGGAGTTGGAGGTAAGCAAATAAATAAATAAATAAAAATTATTATAAAGATTTCTTTTGGAATTTTTTTTACACAAAAAGTTATATATATACATATTTAAATGTATTTGTTAAGTGAATACACATGGAGTCAAATAATTCAATAAGAAATAAATATATTTTTTACATAATATTAAATATGTTATATTTTCAGGTCGCCAGTAAAGCAATATAAAAGAGACCTCTGCGAATTTTTTTATTGAAACTGCGGTGACTTGGAGTCACACCAGCATTTGAAGAGGAGGATAACATCTACCAGTGCCACTTCTTAATACCAGCCACCTAAATATCTGGAGTGAAGGAAGAACGGAGACACACAACCAACACCATATCACCAACATTTTTTTAAATTTTTATTATTACAAATAATTTTCTTACAATTTACCAATACCATAAATTTCCTCCAATTAATCTAAATTTTCAATTTGCATCTTATTTTTTTGTATTAATCACAATTTTTTTGTAATTATACATCTAAAATTGGTCGCTGCATAAGTAGTAGGAATAATTTTTAATATAGATATATATGAATATTTTAATTAGAATTTTCGAATTAACTAAGTCGAATTATATTATATTAATAATTTCTTTTAGTTTCTTTTTTTTCTATTATTTGTTAAATTTACCTTATTCCAAATTATTGTTAACGCTCTCATTCAAGTCATTTTTTTGTTTTTAGTACTTTTTATTATTCTTTTTAAACTTCTCTCACTTTAATAATCGTATTCCTTTTGACTCATTCTATTATCACATTATATATTCCATGGTACTTCTTTTTTTTTAAAGACATGTGACGCTTATAAAACTCCTTTTTTTGCGATATTATTTTCAATATTTTTTTACAATTCTTTTTTTTATTTCTTTTGCAATTGCTGGTTTGTTTTACGAATTGTTTTTTTTTTTTCAAACACTCTCCAACTTAAAATTTTTTAAATTTCCGCACTCACATGGCACTTGGAGGCATATCTTTCGAATCGAGTAAGATCACTAATTAATGATCCATATGTCAATTAGAGAAACAAAAATTATATATATATATATATATATATGTATATATATATATATATATATATATATATATAACTTGTATGTAGGTTATATGTAAGAAACTCTTCTCCCATACAGGTTCTTCTCTAGCATGTTGGTACCATCATCACAGAGCAGACCAGGTGAGTGATTTCTTTTTAATAACTCATATATGCCCAAACGTACATATAATAGACACGCGATAGGGACGCGAGTATAAACAACAAAAAAAAAGGGAGAGAGAATTGAGTAACAAAAAAAAAAGGGGAAAAATGCAAACATTCCTTTTTGCTTACATATATATATATATATATATATATATATATTTTAAATATATTTTTGAGTGAGTGGAGCTTTATAAGAATAAGAGAATTAAAGATAAGAGAAGAGTATTAATTTGTATAGAAAAAATTAAAAATTAAAAAAATAATAGTAATGTGATTGTAATTTTTAACAACAAAAAAAATATTTATATATATACATATATATATATATACTATGGAGTTTATATTCAAATAAAAATTAAGAAAACATATTAATAATATGTATTGCTAATTTAGTATTTGGTGTGGGTGTTGTGTTTGTGGACATGAGCGGACATGGGTGTGACGACTGACTCAGGGACAACCTGAGACAAACAGACTGAACGACCGACTGACAGACTTTTTCAGGTATGGGGTCGTTGTAAGATGAGAGGAGTTAGCACAACGACCATGGCTTCACAATAACATTGTTGAATAGGGCGGGTAGACTCCACCTGACTGACGAGACAACAACAAACGGACAAGACTGTCTCTCTTCGAACTTTTCATTCCGTGATTTTGTTTTGAGTTTTTGAGTTTTTCTTTTTTTTTACCAATACATTCGGCATGATACTTTTTTTGTTACTGTGGCATAGGTAAAGCGAGTGACCAACAGCCCACCCCAACCGTTGAGCTAGTCCAGGAACCGCAAGCATGCCGATGCGTCACTCGACCTTACCACAAACAAGCAGCTACATAACAGGCAAACTTGCATCGTAAGATTGGTTGATATGAGAGAATGAAATGAATGAAATGAAAATGACACGAAATCTATGGAATGCCTCCTCACGACATTTTCCTGCATAAGACGCCTGTATAAGATATGCCAAAAGGTGCCGCTAATAATAAACTACTTCAAAATCTGTACGGTAAATATCTTTTTTTTAAACTGGTATTTATTAATCACAAAAGTATAAAGTGTTTACCAAGAAAGTTTTTACCAAAAAAATAAAAAATAAATTAACTTAACTTAATCGCCCTAGTACTTTGGAACTAGTTTAATCTCTGTCAGAAAATGTTAGTTAGTAATATAGTTTTTCATCAGGTAAACATACTACTTGTTTACTAGAATCCAACTAGTTTGCCTTTTTGTACTAACTAGTCCATTTTCTATCTATTTGCCTTATAAGAAACTAGTATTTTCAACACGGCGGTATCCTACTGATATACGAATAAAAGTATATGTAGGAATTTCTAATTCACCAAAAATAAAATTTAAAATAAAAATTATTTTGTCTGCAGTGAGACTCGAACTGTGAACTTTATGCGCTACAGTTATATCCTCTAAACACTCGGCTTTAACATAGTTATGATATAAAGCGCAACAACCTACTTAGCACTTCAGCAGAGCTTATTAGAAACTAAAATTCAGTCCTAGTACTAAAAATAACAAGAACATTCGAATAGCGTGGTGATGAAAGCTATTATTAGTCTTCTTAGTGGTGAACTGTTATACAAGTAACGAGGTGATATTGTTTAATCCTATTTCATACTAGTGTTTAACTAT
The DNA here is from genome assembly GCA_030068015.2 of Neoceratitis asiatica. Classification (NCBI taxonomy): domain Eukaryota; kingdom Metazoa; phylum Arthropoda; class Insecta; order Diptera; family Tephritidae; genus Neoceratitis; species Neoceratitis asiatica. The sequence continues at coordinate 78,725,133 of CM061524.1, forward strand.
AACTTTTGCATGCTAGCCTACCTTTTCACTGAAGGGATTACATACTTCAACAATTTTAGCGTCGCTAATGAAACATTTAATAGTTACATAGCATATTCAATATGTGTGAGCACATTTTCATTTTCCTGACTTTTACATATTCCATAATTTTCGAAACCTCTTATGCGAGTAATCCTGTATGCAGTCAAAAGTCGACGTAGGTGGCATGGTGTATCCAATGCGTAAAAACTTATCCGTAGATGCCGTTACAGTCGTAAACAAGCAACAATAAAAGTTAGTCATCGTGTTCAATTCAGCGTTTCCGGGGAAAAAAGAAAAATACAGAAGTGAGGGAAAGAAAAAATAATTCCACACAAATGTATATCTGCACATATAAAAACAAAAGTGCCAGGTAGACAGAATTGCCTAGGAAATAAGGAAATGCAACTGAGTTTACAACCCGCAGTTATATTCAGTGCGAAAACGTAAATGCATGTGTTTGTTTGCAGAAAAATCCTGTATAGATTGGCGACAATTCGGCGGATTTCATCTTGGTCATTGGCGTGTTGTTGCTATTACCGTACTTCGGCTAGTATTTGTATTTATTTTTGTTAGTTTTGCTGTTGTTGGTTGTGGCGTCATCGTTCTGGTGGCTAATGTTGCCGCCGATGACTTTCCATATTAAGAGAACAGTCGCACGGAAATGCAAGGATTGATCCATTCGAGCAGACTTTTCACACTACCATGCATAAATTCGAGGACAATATAGTCGATTGGAGTACGTATTGCATTAATCCACTGTAGAGCAAGTTGGACCAACTTACATAACGCCACCAGATTGTTGCTAGGTGATCATTGCTCGTGTTTTAACGATCGCAATTACTACACGAATTCGTAATGGCGCCAATACGTTTTATATTCGTATACTGAAAATGTACGTAATCCTCTGTAGGTAGACCATTAAATAATTGTGTGGAGTAATTTCAAAACTAGTTTCCTGTATGTTCACTAAGGGGTACTCGGATGTTAAGCAGAGGTGGAGTTATATCGCAATACTAATTAGATCACATAGTTTGCATAGATTGTGATTAGTTTTAGAGTAACACATTGTCCGCCAGTAGTACATATTTCACGCGTACATGGAGTACTCGCGTTTTTCGCAGGGTGCTCTCCTTTATGTATAAATAAATATATATATATTCGGTGGCTTCAGCAACTGAGCCAAAAAAAATGCGAAAAAAATAGAATGCGTGTAATTTAGATCCTTAATAATGGATGAGAAATGCTGCATTTAAGGACCTTACGAGCATATCAATATATAATATAAGGGTTTGTTCTGCATGAGAGATAGGAAAATGAATTCAAAGAAAGGCGATGATGCAGTCATCTAAGGAAGCTAAGCTAATGTTTGCTAAAACCACTTTAATAAATATTGCAACTGGTTTTCGAGCTGATTCTGAAACTTTCCCTAGATAGAGTCGGAAATATTGTAAACGTTATATCAAGCTTTTTATAAAATTTACCCAAAATTATTTGGTCTAGACTTGTACAAATTCCAAAATACCCTCGAAATATTTTCTCAACATTATTTTCAGAGAACCTTCGAAGCAACCGAAGTTTCTTCTATATATGTAATGGACCCGAAAAGTTTTGAATAGAGAAATTATGAGCATGTTTCTGTTGCTGAGATAATCGCGGAGTTCCACAATGGCAAACTGATTTAGCAGCCTTCTCGAATTAGCTTTAAATATTCCCAAATCACACTGTATATTTGTTGTGATCGTTAAGCCAAAAGTTTTCTGCGGTGCTCTATTATAAACGAAGCGTACGAGCAAAATAAAGTATATAAAAACAATGCAGAGGGTCTTCAGACTTTCAATAATATGCAACACCGTTTCTAAAAACAACATCATAGTTACAGCTTCAAATTAGCAGGTACAATAATATAGTTTTATCCCAATATATACGAATATGGTACATTCTTCCACGCCTGACCTTCGAGGAGCGGATTTCAGCTTAAAACCTACTATTGAAGCAAGATTTGGAGGCTTGCGTATTTTAGAGGTGGTTCCAAAATATGTAGAACGGTGAACGGCATACTTAGGAAGGTCTAGTGCAGGAAAGGCCATTGAGGTCTAACATTCGAAAGCACGAAGTCGGAGACGTTTACATTGTGCAATGATATATTCATGTGAACAAACTTTGGGACGCAAAAGCGAAGATCTACATAATGGCGAAAGTTATGTGAAACAGATAAGGCGCTAATCTAACTGGGATTTTACTGACGAAAAGAGGCTAGTAGGACTATTAACGGTGCACTGCCTGTTAGAGTCGCATATCTTCTATTTAATTGAATAACGTTGCAGAACCCTCAAACAGCAATGAATTAACGTCAAAAATAACTATTTCACCTAAAATAGAACGTATGAGTTTGTGCCTAACAAGGTAAGTATGTTTCTTAAAGAATAGAAAGTCAAGGGCATTTCAAAATACTCTATTCTTCAAATACAAATCTTCTAAGTCATGTAAGGTAAGAGTCTAAGTATTTCCAATAAGTTCGCAGAATTTTTTAAATCAAATTACTCAACTATTTTTCAAAGTATTTTGTCCGTCTGTCAACATAATTTGCGTTTAACAGCAACAACTAATTCACCAATTTTTTCTGAGGAAGATATATTATATCATTTGATAAATCTAAATCATTCTTTAAGTTATATATAAGATATGATTCCTACATGTTTTTTTTAAAATCTATGCAATAAATCTGTACTTGCCTTTAACTAAACTTTTTAGTTGATTCCTTAAACAATTTGTTTTCCCTTCGTTATGAAAGCAGTATTTTACATTTCCACTACATAAGAGTGTTTTTTGGTCTAATGTTGAAAATTGTAGAGGTATTGCTGAACTATCCGCTATACCTAAGCGTTTTGAGGCAATCTCTACTAGCCAAATAATGTTTTTAATCACCCCATTACTTTCTTGTTCCCAACACGGGTTTTGTAACGGAAAATCAACGTTAAAAAATTTGCTAGAATTTATGTCGCATATCTCTAAAGCCTTTAGAGACCATAAGCAAACTTACCTTATTTACATCAACTTCAATACTCATCAGTAAACTGGATTTTTTGTGTTTCCGTAATAAAGCATTCAAATCTTTTTTTATATGCTGATCCTGTAAAACTTTTAATGTTATATACCTCGAAAAATGAAAGGCGTTTATTGCAGATAGATCTAAACACTTTACCTACTTGGTGTGATAATAACGACCTGCCCTGGAACCATAATAATGTAAAATGATGTGCTTTTCTCAGAAACCTATTCACACTTTTCCGTACACAATTAATAACTATAAACTAAAACAAGTGTTAAACTTTGTTAATTTGGGGTTTACGATGAACTTCAAAACTTTTTATATTTTCATATTAACACCACAGCCCTAAAAACTAAAAGTGAACATTTAAAAGTAGCTAAAACACTTTATACGACTTTGGTGAGGCCAATAATAGAAAATAATAATATTAGAAAATAATATTTTTTGCTTTGAAGCATTTATGATTGTGCCATGATTTTAATTTTTATTCCAGCACCTTTGACCTATCAGTTTCATTTTTTAACATAAATAAAAATATAATCGCTTCTCTCAACACTTAAATTTTAAAAGCTTTGAATTACTCAATTTTGGTTGTTGAATAATTTTATTTTGTAGTTGAACAGTTTTAAATCTGGACAAACTCTTGCATCTGATGACTCGGCATATTCCCTACGTTATGCGGACGGTGACCCTCATGTTGATTGGATGGGAGGAGGGTAGTCGTTGTGTTTATTATTATTATTATTTTTTAAATCTAAACTGGTAATCCGAGAAGAGCTTCCAAATTTGTTCCCACTATTTTTTTAAAGTAAATATTTTATTGAAGCTTTCTTTTCAAAATCTAAAAAATTCAAATCTTTAAACTAATTCTTTTACCTAATGCAAGTAAGCTATTACCAAAATAAAAAAGTAAGATAACCTTAATTAGTATTTTTTACTCTTTTTAATATCCAGACCGCAATGAAGTTCGGAGTTTTCTTCTTACTCTTAGACACCCCATCCATCTTGATACTCGTTATAATATTCCATCTCCCTCGTTGAATATCCTGGGTTAAGTGAAGAAAATCCCTTTCGGTGTATTGAAACTACCATCCGATTACACCCTCTGCTTGCATAACGGACGTAAATCCAAACTCTCATTTGAACACACATTGGTCTACCGGATGACAGCAATTACTTCTGCGAAGTTGTTAAGCGAACTTTATTAAAAATTGTTTTAAAGAAATTTAATATTTTAATTGTAATCTTTAAAATATTATTTATGAAACACATTCCTAATCGTTACAAAATCATTATATACAATAACTACAAGTGAATAAGCTTACAAAGTCTAGATCTATAAAATAACAATAATGAATATACTTGAAATGCAAGTAAAAACTGTTTGTTTTCGAGCAACATTGCAACTATATTTCAATTCAACTGACTACCATTTGCTGTTGAGGCTTCAGTCACTGCAAGTCGGAGTCTCCTCCATGGATTCAAGTGCTACTTATAGTTTTTATAATGTGTAATTCTCTGCTCAACTGCGAACAAGAGCCTTGTAACATTTATTCTTGCCGCCACCGCCGCGTTTTCAGCGAAGATTTGCGATATGCCAGCGAGATTTTATACGCTTTTCAAAAAGTATTTACTATTTTTTAAGTGTTCGAGCATTCCCTTCTCATTGCTTTGTCTCATTTTGTTGTTGTTATTGAACTTGGATTATTCTTGTTTTATTTTAGCCTTTTTCGCATTTTCATTTGGTAGTGCGTACAGGACACTTTTTGGTTGTTAAATTGTGTGTTGCTGCTTTGTTGCATAACTCACATACATATTTTACAAGTATAGTCAGCGTGTTGGTAACAGATTTTTTATTGCTTCTGATTTTTATTTATTGTTTTAAAGAGCTTTCGAACATTCTTAGTATTTATTTAAGGAGGGGGAAAAATCGATTTTTTTCCATATTTAAATATGTTTTTAAATTAATTCAAGCAATCTTATTATTTTAATAATTAGAAATGAGAATTTTTTTTTCAAATTTTAACAGTTTTATGTCAAAATGAGGGAATAATGGGTAATAGTATCTTAAACTCTTTATTGCTAAAAAAATGTTTCCAATATTTTTAAGAGTTTTAAAAACAAAAATTATTGAATGAACAGCTATAAATAGGCTTATAGAAAAAACGTTATTTTTTTTTACTTTTCAATTTAAATTTTTTTGTTTTCTGCATCTTATTCTTCATATTTTTTTTAGAATATTGCAGCTGTGTTTCTGTGTGGGCATTTTAGGAATCCAGGTTGAAACCGTGAGTAACGTTATTTTAACTTTAACTTAAGTTTTTGCTGATTTCATTCGTATTACTTTTATTTTAAATTACTATATTTTTTTAATTTGTTCTCATATAATTTTTTTTATTTATTTATTACATATTTTCTGCATTTATTATTTTATTGAATATTTAAATAAATCGGATAAAAATTTCAAAGGCGCGTACTACTTGCGGACTTATTCGGAACTGGTCGTATTTTTTCATTGTAATTTATATACTCGCTTGTCTGTCCATGCCTATTGTGAAGCATCTTTTATCTGCTGCATATTGTTTAGCGCTTGGGCAATACTATATTCGATGTAAATATTTTTTATATTATTGTTGTTGCCATTTTTGTTGTTGTGTGAATGAGTTTATGATTTGCCTATTATTTATGTTAATGTCTCTTCCGGTGGTAGGATCCTTGTTCGTTACATGGTTTGTTATGGGCTTATAGTGTCGGTTTCATGGTATTTTCTGTTGTTGGCTCGTTTGCGACTGCCAAGTCAACGCTGAATGTAATAGTAACAACAACATAGATGCTATTTCATCCCATTATCAGCGACAAACCGGAAGCCAACTTTCGTGGCAAGTCCTGCTGCGGCTGTTTGTCCTCTCACTAAACCCACATATTTGTATGTGATTAAAGCACAGCCTAACCCGTTGATCGTAGAAACTTGCAATTTGGGTAGAATATAACTTGTAAAGGGTGTTTTTATAGAGGTATAGAACTTTAAGTTGGCATTACTTTTCAAGATGGCGACCGATTTAACAGCTGTCAAGTGATTTATTCTCAGTTTGGTTTGGCAAATCATCATGAATAGACTCACGCCTGAAAACCTTTTGCAAATAGTGCAATTTTATTTCGAAAATAATGGTTCTGTGCAGAAAACGTATCGCGCACTACATCTATTTTATCGTCGACAAAATCGTCCATCAGAGCAGTTAATTCGATTAACCATGGAATAACTCGCATCCCCAGAGACGCCGTACGGTGCGTACACAAGAAGCTATTGCTGCTGTAGAGCGTAGCATTGAGGAAGACCCGAATGAGTCAATCCGCCATTGAGCACAGGAATTAGATCTGTGTCCATCCACTTTATGGAAGATTTTGCGGAAGGATCTTGGTTTGCGTGCTTACAAAATCCAACTCGTGCAAGAATTGAAGCCAAACGATCATCAAGTAAGGCGTAAATTCGTCGAATGGGCCCAAAACGAGATTGCCGTTGTTCCCGATTTTAATAAGCGAATTTTGGTTAGCGATGAAGCGCACTTCTGGTTGAATGGCTACGTCAACAAACAAAACTGCCGCATTTAGAGTGAAGGTAATCCTCAAGTGTATGTTGAAACACCGTTTCATCCAGAAAAACTGACTGTTTGGTGCGCTTTATGGGCTGGTGGAATCATTGGTCCGTACTTCTTCAAAAACGATGGTGGCCAGAACGTTACAGTCAATGGTGATCGGTATAGAGCCATGATTACCAACTTTTTCATTCCTGAATTGAATAACCATGATGTCCAGGAGATGTGGTTTCAACAAGACGACGCAACATGTCACACAGCTCGTGCCACAATAGATTTATTGAAAGAAGAATTGGCCTCCAAGATCTTGTGATTTAACACCGCTAGACTACTTTCTGTGGGGCTATGTAAAGTCATTGGTCTATGCGGATAAGCCACAAACGCTTGACCATTTGGAAAACAACATTCGCCGTGTTATTGCCGATATACGGCCACAAATGTTGGAAAAAGTCATCGAAAATTGGACGTCCAGATTGGACTACATCCGCGCCAGCCGTGGCGGTCATATGCCAGAAATCATATTTAAAATGTAATGCCACAAGATTATCTTTCGGATAAATAAAATTCGTGTCAATCGAATAATCCATCGTTGTTTTATTGCAACTAAAGTTCTGTACCTCTATAAAAAAACACCCTTTACAATGTACGCAACCTCTAAGAAAGAATAATCTTCAATCTGTTTATAAATAATTTTTAACTAAATTCGTAAAAGGTCCATAATACTGACGTTGAAAATCTGCACATCGCGAGATTTTTTAAATTATTTTAACGTATGTATTTATATTTTTTTAATTATTCGTCTACATTGTGTTGTGTCTGGATTATGCCTTTCGGAATTTTGAATTTCGAGGTTTTGGGTGCCGAAATTTCACTGTACACCCAATCTTTAAAGAAAGGATTTTAGGAGGTTTCACTCTTTTGTCAATATCTGTTTGCCGGAAAAAAGTTAATAGCGCCTTTAAGACAGAGGTGGTGCTTTCGTTTTTATTTGACAACACATAAGCACATCACCTTTTCTTTTACAATTCAGTTATCTTCTTACATTTTTTTAAATTTTCCAAACGTTTAACGAATTTCATAATTTTTACGCGAGTATTTTTCAATCTTCGCAGCTCTCGAATTATAAAATCGAAACAGTAAATACACCTACAAAACAACTTGAATCGTATTTGCATTGACATATTTGCAGTCGGGCATAGACGCATTTACATATGCAAATGTTGTTATCACCAACAAATGTGAGAAGACAGAGCTTTTCTAAAAACAAAAAAACATGTACACCTAAGGCTAAATATAAATATATGCATGATTTGCATGTATGTTTAAGTATATATAGACGTGTGGTTATGTTTGTTTATTCTGCATATTCAAATTTGTGTCAATAGCACAAAGGAAATGCCAGCTAACTTTAACATAACAATAACAAAGACAACAACACCCTTTATAATCCTTACCTTTTTACTTGCCACCTGGGTGCTCTCTTTCACTACGCTACTTTTACTTACCACTTGCCAATTTATTACGTGAACTATTGTTTTCTTAGCATTTTTTCACTACTATACTTAGCAGTTGCACATTTTTCTTTTTTTGACTTTTTTCTTGACACCTTTAGTTTTTTGAAATCAGTCAATGAATGCTTTTCCAATGGATGTTTGACTTATGAGGAGAATCTTTGGAAGCGAAAGTGAACAGTTGGATCGAATATGTAAAATCACAGTTGCATATAAGTCTCTGGTAAATTATATATAATTAAAAAGTACTTGTTTTAGGATTATGGACCAAATATTATTTCATCTGCCATTCATTGAAACGAAAAGTTATAGAAAGACTAGAGAAGAAGTTGGTGAAGGTTGCTGGAACGTGTACAACGTGAGATCGTCAGTAGTAAAGATAAATGAGATAGCGGGTATAGGTGTTCTGGATTTAACGTTATGTATTGCGTGATTTTTTGTACTCCCCAAAGTGTACTTTATTCTCTATTGTCTCGAAACTTAGATCGGACATAAATATTTGGCATACTACCTACGAATTAATAAATATGTATGAAAAGGAGTAGCGAGAATCCTCATTCTATATACTTGTATTACTTTATTAAAACATCAAGTGATGGAGATTCTAAATAAATAATTGTCTACTGTCTTGCAGGTGCATCTTGCAAATGCATTTTCTAATATGAAAATATTCTGCAGTTTTTAATACATGCATATATGCATATTCGCCATTGTTGCTTACTAGAAATTTAAGAGAGGCAATTTTCATATAGTTTATGGTTTACAATGAGAAAATATTAGTCATCATCATTTTTGTCGCTAGAGCATATACTAGTACATGAACCTATGTAAATGTATATACACTGAGATTTGCAAACAAAATAAGAAAATGAATGAAATTGAGTTTTTGAAACCCGACTGAACGAGTGGTCTTGCTCTCTGTAAGGTTTTGTCTCGTTTATTTCTTGCCAAAGGCAAAGTCATTTAACCAATCAACAGCTGTCGTTCAAGCGTATGTGAATAAATGTGAAGGGAGTGAAGTACACTGAGGCATATCATAGTTAATTTAAATCAGTTCTAACCAAAATTGGTTTTCTCTGCGCAACTTTGGTAGACACACATATATATTTTTATTTATAACACAGTTGTATACTTTAAGAATTGTCTGTATCTCCTCTGTTTGCTTTTATACCTTCAATCTACATGAAATGGTATACTATTTTTGGTCCGAAGTATATAGGTACCAGAAGGCGAAGAGATAGACCCACCGAAATTTATACCGATCGTATCAGAATAACTAGCTGATTTGATTTAGACATGTCCGCCTGTCGGCCCACTTTCCAATCAAATCGCTACTACTGTTGTATTTTTTCATTTTCGTTACTCTTTGGCTCCCTAATTCTGTCGAGAAAGACGTTCAATATATTCTAAAAATCAGTAATCAAGCAATTACCGAGTGATTAGCATTGCGTACTACAATTTGGAAGACCTGGGTTCCAGCTCAAATTCGAGCAACATCCAAAATTATAGAAAATTAAGTTTTCTAATTGCGATCGCCCCTCGGCAGGGAATGTCACGCCCTACGAGTGTATTTCTGACTTGAAATAAAAGCTCCTCATAAAAATCCATCGGCTGTTCGGAAGCGGGTTAGGTCCCTCCATTTTTTGGTCAAAATATCAATATACAAACCACAAATTGGTGGAGGAGCTCGGCCGAAAATCGCTTCAGCCGTTTTAAAGCCCCAAATATACATATATATATATATATTATTATATATTTATATATGTATATGTTCGTTTGTTGTTTGCTTGGAGTATATATATATATATATATAATTATATATACTCTCATTAAAACGATATATGTATGTACAAGAAAGTTCAAATTTTGAAAGTTCTCTATTCAAAGTTCATTAATCATTATTGACAATATTTATATTGCCACGTAGGTCAAGGATTAGTTTGACCTGCAAATTTTATAAGTTACCTTCGAAGTTCATTGATACCAATGATTTGGTGATGAATGTATCACCAATTCAAGTTATATTTGAAGATATAAAAGGAATTCAGTGAATAACCCTAAAATAATACTTACCTTCAGATATATAAACATCCTCTTTTGCATATGTGTAGCTTATAGTCTCCGATACTCCTATGCCGATTTTCGTAAAGTTTTCAGAATGACTACATTGAATCCCGGAGACTGTTCCTGCTAAGTTTGGTTATTTTCTGAAATAATTACCATGCCAAAATGTCTTTTTTATTTTTTTTATTTTTTTTTATTAAATGAAAAATAACAATAAAATTGCTATTCTACATAAAAAAGGAGCACTAGCTGCCAGGGCTTTCGGCTCGCACTTTACTTAACATATGATTTAATAAACTAAATTAATATTAATTGAGTGTTTGATTAATAATATTACAACATATATTAATAGATGATATTAAAAATTAGAATATAAGTGGATGGAATATGTTTTAGATTAAATAATTTTTCTTATATCAGCTCTGATCAGATACTCTGCAATTTTTTCGACATTGTTCTGGGTGACAGATTTCAACAAATCTGACGGGCTCCCGTTGGTAAAAATCATTTCTCTCATAGCCTTTGAGTGTTCGCAGTTGTCAAGTAAGTGTTTCGTTGTTAGAGGCGTGGTTGTACAAAATGGGCAAGGTGCTGGCATCGATCCACTTAGTAGATGCGAATGTGTAGCAATTGTATGTCCTATGCGAAGGCGTACAAAAGCAGTAATGTCCCCTGTACGACAATTTGCGGGATAAACAGGTCTCACGGCAGTGGTATTGTATTCGGCATATTGGTGCTGAAAAGTACTCCATTCAGAGATTCGTCGGAGTCTGAAATACTTGTTTATTAGGTTGAAAATATCCTTGCTCGCTATGTAATCAAAAACATGTAGTGGCTGCTTGCCGGTATCTTTCGCTTTTTGGTCCGCAAGCTCATTGCCCTTAATACCTGAATGGCCCGGAACCCACATGAGTTTTATTTTGGATTGGTTATCGATGAGCAAATTTCGTATATCGGAGATGAGAGGCAATTTGCTTGCCGTGTTTAAAACACTGGATATTGTGGACATGCTGTCTGAGCAGATAATTGTTTTTTCTTCAGATCTCACAGCTGATTTTAACGCGCTGTAGATCGCTAGCGCTTCTGCTGTAAATATTGACCCATAGCTTGGAAGAACTCCAACTGAGATTGTGTTTCCGTCCTCTCGAGTAACAGCAAAAGTAGTATGCTCTGAACATTTTGAGCCATCGGTATAGATGAAACTCCAATCTTTTCGAAAGGGAGCAGAATACTCTTCGAACAGGCGCTGGTAGACAGTAGGGCTGGTGTTTGTTTTAGGAAACTTTCTTAGCCATAGGAGGAAAGAGGACTTCTTCAAATGCCATGCCGGAGATTGCATGACAGGACGAATTTTTGGTGTGGAAGTAATACCTAGTTCTCTGGCGTACTCTAAGCATCTTAGTATTGCTGGTTTCCGCCTGGGCGTCTTCTTGGCCGATAGTCTTGAAACTGTTGCCTGATGTAAAAGGACATTGTTGCATGAAAAAATCTTCGGAATTAGTCGCATCGTCGTGTATTTTACTCTTTCATCGATACTAGGGAGGCCAGCTTCTGTTAGAATACAACGGATAGGTGATGTGGGAAAAGCCCGAATACTCCTGCGAACGGCGGTGTGGTATGCGGGGCAGAGCATTTTTAGATTGCTCTTTGAACAATTTCCATAAATTGGCAAGCCGTAATCGATTTTGGAAAGGATCAGAGCTTGAATAAGATTTAAAAGGACCTCCGTATGGATAAGGCAACGTTTTGAAGATAGATACTTAATTATATTTAACCTGGCAGCTAGACATTTTTTTAACCATGTGCAATGTTCCTTAAAAGTAAAGCTTTTATCGAAAATTACACCTAGAAACTTAATGCTAGATTTATTTACAATGTTAATATTACTATAAACTAGATTTAAGCCATTGCATTTACGTTTTCTACAAATGTGAATGGTTTTGCATTTAGTAAGTGATAGGTTCGCACCAGCATTTTGTGACCAAGTCGCAATATCTGTCAGAGTATTACTGAAAATATTTTGAGCAGCGCTCAAAACATTCAGCTTTGAAAACAAAAAAACGTCATCGGCGTACATAATATGTGAGATGTGCTGGTGTTTTGAAATTATTTGGCTTATTTCATCGAAGGCAATAGTGAACAGGGTGACTGATAAGGGCGACCCTTGGGGTATACCATTATACAAATTATTCAAGGTTGAAAAGCTGTTGTTCACTTTAGTTTTGAACCTTCGATTCGTTAGAAATGATTTTATCACATTGTACAATTTATTGCCGAAATTCCATTTGCCCAATTGGCGCAAGACGACATGCGCCCCTATACGGTCAAAAGCCTTTTCAAAATCTAGACTTAGTCCTGATACATGATTGCGGTTTGATAAGGCGGCAGCACAAAAGTCTTCAAAATACAAAAGAGCATCGGTGGTACCTTGCCCTTCTTTAAAAGCGACTTGGTGTGGGCTGACGAGTTCGTTTTTTGTAATGTGCCACATGATTCGTTTGGATATAATTTTTTCTAACAACTTGCTCATACAGCTAATTAAAGATATTGGCCGAAAGCCTAATACTTCTGTGGACGGGCTGCTTGATTTTGGAATAGGCACAATTAAAGCGGTTTTCCATGCCTGTGGAAAAATTCCAGTATTAAGGATATTGTTATAAAGCTGAACTAGTCTATGTTTAAGCTCGGTTGGTAGATTTCTTAGCATTTCATATGAGATTCTGTCCAAACCGGGGGTTTTTCCTTTTAGTTTGGAAACTGTAGTTTCAAATTCGAACAGGGTTATATCAGATTCTATGATTGCCGTAGAAGAATTGGGGTTATCGTACACATGCCCTAAGGTCTCGTATTTTTCAGTTACAAATGGGTCACTGAAATTGGAATCGACCGAATATTCGGACCAAGTGGAAGCAAAATGCTCAGCCATAAGCGAAGAGTCGTAAATTGGACCGTTTTGGCTGTGAACAAAATTAATACGGGTTTGCGTAGAAGCTCCTGTGAGCATTCTTATGTCCGCCCAGATCTTTTTTATATTTGAATTGGGAGTTATTGCAGCAGTTAATGTAGCTAGGCTGGCTCGTCTGGCTTCTTTAGACTTCCTCCGAAAAGCTGCATTAGATTTTTTGTATAAAGCAAGGTTTTCGGTTGTTCTCGTTCTTTTATAAGCTTTCCAGTTTTGTTGTTTTAAGTCCCTTAAGTTTTCAAGCTCTTGAGACCAGTAAGGCACCACCTTTTTGCGAGGCTTGTATGTGGATTGTGGTATAGAGAGATGCGCTGCGGAGCGTATAATTTTGGCAATGTTTGCGGCTTCCTCATTAATATTGCTTGAAGCTGGAAAGCTGGGTATAGAAGAAGTGATCAGTTCCGTAAACTTGGGCCAGTTTGCCTTGTCGGATAAAAATTTGGGCTTAGGCAAGTGCCTGGTTGCGCTATGTGTGGTTAACTCCGTGACAATCGGGAAGTGATCACTCCCACATAGATTGTCGAGTGTACGGCAGGTAATCTTTGGGGCAATAGTTGCCGAGCAAATGGATAAGTCTACGTGCGTAAATGTTTTGTGGGTCGAAAAATGTGTGGGTAGCTTGTCCTTTAAAACTATTAAGTTTTCTGAAGTAATAAGATTTTCTAAGATATCGCCCCTTTGGTTCGTAGAAGACGAACCCCAAAGTGGGGACCACGAATTAAAATCCCCTACTAAGATGACCGGAGTGGATACCGAGCTTAAAATGTGTTTCAACTCTGCTAGCGTGAAACTCTGTTGCGGCGGGATATATATACAAATGATTGTTATTTTAAAACCAATAGAAACTTCAACAGCTAATACCGAGATAGGCGAGTTAATCGGTACTACTTTATGTGGTATGCCTTTTCTGGTTAACGCGGCAATGCCTTGTTTGTTGGAGGTATTTTGATTTAAGTTGGAAAAATACGCAACATATTTCTGCGAGACTGAAGCGTCTTTGTTTGCGGCAATGTGCGTTTCTTGTAGTGCAATAAAGTCTGGGGAGTGTTCTTTAATGAGAATTTCTAGTTCAGTGTAATTGTTGTAGAGCCCGTTAAGGTTCCACTGCAAAATTTTAAACATTTTAAAAAAACTAAAAGGAGAAAAAAGTATGACTGCAGAGAAGAGTTAAAGCTCTTCATCTGAAATTGTCATACAGTTTTCTTCTGAGTTCTCAATAGCCTGAGGTATAGGAGTACCATTTACTGTATTAAGAGAAGCGTTGTTTAGATTAGTAGTGTGTTGTGTTAGTAATGAGTCGCCAAATTGATAATCGTAGGGAGAATTAAAAACTTGAATCGAGTGAGACTGGAGTTCGCTAATGAATTGAGAGGTTGAGTTGGCAATTGAAGTGTTGGTGTTAATATTGTTCAGAATATGATTAAAAGAGGAATCGAAAGAAGAGGGAGCGTGACATTGATCTGTGGAGTTAAGATGAGTTTCGTTGTTTGTAATATTATTTGATGTATGATTTGATTTAGATTGACTGTGAGAGAAACCGGTTTTTGTGTTATCTATATTTAAGGTTTGGTTAGAATTTGAAGCTTTTGTTGTTGTATTTAGGGTTGTTTGGGTATTCTTTGTGTTTAGATTGTCGTTATGTATATTAATACTTGGATTAATTTCCTTTAATACATGTGAAAAAGAAAAAGTAGGAAGAGAGGGCGCTTGAGATTTATGAATATTTATTGCTTCGCGCATGGTGCATTTTTTCTCTGTCTTAATTTTTAGAATTTCTTTTGTTTGAAGATATCGTGGGCACGTGTTTGAGGATGACGCATGGTCACCAGCACAGTTAGCACAATATACGCGAGAACACTCTTCTGGTTCATGGGGGGGGAGGTAGCAGGTGACACAAGCAGGTTTGTTGTTGCAGCGTTTTATTGTGTGGCCTAACAGTTGGCAAGACTTGCATCTCATGGGGTTTGGGAAGTGTGGTTTAACACGGACCGTGCGCCATGACACATTAACTTTTTCAGGTAGGGTATATAAGTCGAAGGTTAAAACCACGCACCTGTAGGTACGTCAACCTTACCTTTAGGTGCGTCAGCGTTTTTGACCGATTTCTTAAATTTATAGATAGTAACAACTCCTTGATCTTTCATATTTTCTATGATGTCTGTGTCAGCAACGTCAATAAGGCAAGGTGCAAAAATGGTCCCTTTTGTGAAATTAAGGTTATCTTGGTACTTGACGTTAACTTCACATATTCCGGTGAGTTTTTTGAGTGCTATAAACCTTTGCGCTATTTCGGGCGTTTTAACTAATAGAAGCAGATTACCATCACGTAATTCGGAAATCGAAATGACATCTTTGCTTACCCCTTCTATGGCTTTGTGTACGGCAAAGCACGAATATTTGGAAAGAGGTTTTGCTGAATCAGTAGCAGAAATAGTGATGTATTTGGGGTTTTCTTGTTTTTTTTTGTGGGAGGCTAGGGTAGTTTATAGGTGTGTATGTCGGTTTTTTTTTCTTTTGGATTTGGGACTTTCGGCAAGCACAGCAAACCGATTGTCCCCCAAGTTTGGTGGCCCGGGGGCCATTATATTACTATGTTTTCCACCAAGCCACTATACAGCAATGAAAATTAAATAAATGAATGAATTAAGATCACGCACGCTAGAAAAGTATTTGGCGGGTAAAGCAAAAACTCGGTCAAAGAAAGAGAGCGAAAATCACTGAACAAACAAAACGTCCACTCGCGGTGAGTATCAGTCGGCGACTGCCAAAATGTCTTATTTATTCTAAATTTGCCTAAGATTAACAATGAACACTGCTTCTTTTTCTGTTAAATATACCAGCCACCGACCGACCGATCAATATACAAACCACAAATTGGTGGAGGAGCTCGGCCGAAAATCGCTTCAGCCGTTTTAAAGTCCCAAATATACATATATATATATATTATTATATATTTATATATGTATATGTTCGTTTGTTGTTTGCTTGGAGTATATATATATATATAATTATATATACTCTCATTAAAACGATATATGTATGTACAAGAAAGTTCAAATTTTGAAAGTTCTCTATTCAAAGTTCATTAATCATTATTGATAATATTTATATTGCCACGTAGGTCAAGGATTAGTTTGACCTGCAAATTTTATAAGTTACCTTCGAAGTTCATTGATACCAATGATTTGGTGATGAATGTATCACCAATTCAAGTTATATTTGAAGATATAAAAGGAATTCAGTGAATAACCCTAAAATAATACTTACCTTCAGATATATAAACATCCTCTTTTGCATATGTGTAGCTTATAGTCTCCGATACTCCTATGCCGATTTTCGTAAAGTTTTCAGAATGACTACATTGAATTCCGGAGACTGTTCCTGCTAAGTTTGGTTATTTTCTGAAATAATTACCATGCCAAAATGTCTTATTTATTCTAAATTTGCCTAAGATTAACAATGAACACTGCTTCTTTTTCTGTTAAATATACCAGCCACCGACCTATTCAAAAAAATCATACTTATTACTCGACTAGCTTGAGATTATTTTCTTTGTAGGGATATACGTTAAATCGATTTTTTGCATGAGCATTAAGAGTTCATTTTGGATGAATATTTCTCGAAGATATCTTAGCGTCAACGTTATTGTGCGCAAGCGTATGTTAGGACAGAATAGTGGCATGCTCCATGTGACTAATCCTTGACTATATCTTATTCGCATCTTCATGGGTAGATAAAAAATAACGTATTCGCTATAATATTTAAATGTTAAATGTTAAGCTTTGTAGCTAAATCATTAATATAACGGAAAATGTATTATTCTACATTATTTGAAGCTTATAAGGTCTTATCGTTATTTTTTGCCAATCATCTTCTTTACAATTTTAATTATAAGAACTTGGTATATTAAAATAAAAAAGCCGCAATTAATGGTTGCTGGGTCTTCTGGTATATAATACGAATATCTTCCATATTATATCCGTATTATATACTAGATTTTAAAGATACTCAAAAAATCTCAAAAATATATTGTCCTGAACCGCGGCTTTATTCTTCACTTTTTTTAATGAGAGTATATACAATTATATATATATACTCCAAGCAAATAACAAACGAACACCTTTCTAAAGTATTAATCATTTTTACACCTATAAAATTGGCAGATTCTGTCTGGCGGAAAAAACATATTTTCATATCCTTGACACAGATAACTCTAACGCTGCAGAAGTCCTATAGAAGATAAACACGTACTTACATGCACAATGCTAGTATTTATGTAAAGTCTCAGTGCAGAAGCGTAATTTTGAGAAGGTGGTCATTCTAGGCAATGATTTGTAATGCAAAAATTTATAGGAGTATGAAATGTCTCGAAATGTTTTGGTTTTTAAAAATCGTTTTGTGTCTCCTTTAAAGTAGAACACAAAAAACCATAAATAATGCATTCGAATGTGTTACTAACATATTCACTGCCATTGTGTGGTCTTTTGTTTGATGTCAATCTGTTAGATGGGTGAGCTTTTGGAGCTTTTTGTTGGGTACTCTAATACAATACACAGGCACTTTAGGGCTATAAAAACATATGTATGTATTAATGAAAGAACATTTAAAAAATGAACAACCGAGAGATGAGAAGAGGCACTCATTTAACTTATGCAAAGGTGCTTGCAACTATATTAAGCCATTGAAATAATTTGAATAATAGGTTTAAAAAAAATCGTTATCTGGATCTGGAAAGAAAACAATCTCGAAATAAATACGATTTTTATCAAATATCTCGGTCCCTGGTCCACTTTCCAAAGGAAAAGAAATGATCTTACTAAACTAAGCAAAAAAGTCGAATTTCTGGCAAACTAAACCATTAATTTAATTTTTTGGAAAATATCGATATCATATCCACTTCCCGCAAGAAAAATTGTTTCCTATATTAATAAGGCATATATCTATCTTCATATCACACTTGAACAAAAGCGAACCAAAAATATAATATTTTCGAATTGATCGGTGGCAAGTCCACTTCCCTTGAGAGAAAGTAGTGTTCCTGTTAAACTAAGCGTGCAACTTTATACGTACCACATTTCAAAAAAACCTAACCAAAATAAGGTTTTTCCGAATAGGCACCGCTCTGACTCACTTGCCAATTAGTGCATGTCATTAAAATCGGTCCAGGCGCTCTTGAGTTATAAGCATTGTAGCCAATTAAACTATAATATGATATTATGAAAGCTCTCGAATATAGAAACTGAATTCATTATTGTCGATGAAGAACTACTTCGCAAATATATTTATTATAAATAAAAAGGAACCGTGAATTAGTTTGAAATCTTCTTATATAGTTCTGTATTAATTTTAAGAGCTATTTTTTTTAAGTATAAGAGCAACGAAATCAGTTTATTGTTCACTGACGGCTCAATGTAATAGATATTGGTGCATATCAATCCCAGATTTCATACTTTATTTTGTTGTTTTCGTCAAATATTTTCCATGAAAGCCCGTTCTATTGATTTCCTGTTTTATAACCAATACTATCCAATTCCGTTTCACATTTATGATTTAAATTTGCAGTTAACTATATGTTTTATTGTTTGAAGAAGTTTAACAAACGGTGTAGTAGCATTTTTTACTTATTGAGTATGCTTTATTTTAAAAATTTTAGTGTATGTGGTCAATTAGTAATGAATGCGTGGCGAATGTAAATTTTATCAGAAAGAGCTTTAGAATTGTCCATATATTGCTATCAAGAAGAAATATTTGTTTTCACTCCATCCACACCAAACAATACCAGTGCAGATAAGTGCAGCTTTAAGTGATTATATTAGACAAATCTGTACACTACTCAAAATAAATCGAATAATATATTTTGTATCTATAACACCAGAGTTTTAAATGATCTATGAAGCAGAAAAGTTGAAAGAAAAAGTTGTCGTCCTCATTAATTGCTTAAATATTCGAATTATTACATATATTCCAGTCTTAATAGCATTAACATAAGTTTTTTTTCAATTGAGCAAATATTCCTTTTCTTCCTTAGAATATGTCAATAATTCCAAAGTAAAAACATTTTTTAATTTTCATTTATTTATAATTTGGCGAATTTTTTTAATACTAATTAATTTAATATTTTCGTTATCGTTTCCATTTTTAATTTCAATTAAGTTTAAAGTCTTCAGTTTTTACTTTATTTAGGCCCGTTCACTTTTTAAAAGAATTGCAAATGTCATTTGCATACGTGTTCGATGAATTAACAGCAACCTTCCATTGGTTCCAAAAGAAAACTTTTTGCTAGAACTTTGAGAAATACTGATTTTCTACATCTTAAATGGTTTCACAAGATCAATTTACAAAAAAAAAAAAACCATAACAAGTTATTTAATGATATTACAAAAGGAGTGTCAAATATTTCCAATCCAAACGATTCTAGTTATTTTCCCATTGTACATACCAAATACTACAGTTTGTTTTTTTTGCCAGATTTCTTGAACAAAACCTTTTTCCCAAAAAACCCTACTAAATTTAATACCAAATTTTTTTTCTTACCAATTAACTCAACTTTTCTCAAATAAATATATGCAATTAACTATTCGTATTATAAGTATATGAGCTCAAACACTTCGAATAGTCACGCTTTTTTCCTATATACATATATACCAAAAGGTAGATAGAATATCACTCATACTTAGTGACTAAAATTTTTATGGTTGCCCTAACGTATATATAAATAGAGGTCTATAAAGAGTATTATTTTGAAACGGTATAAGAAGATATATTCCACAAATTTCTGTTGTAGTTTAAAAGCTTTCGAAAAATTGTCCAGCAGTGTTGCCATTATTATAAGTTCAAAATATAATTTGCTTCTTGCACATCTACGCTAATTTTACAATTTGAAATTTTTCTTTCTTCTAACTAAAGAAAACAAAACTTACGTTATTTTCCCTTAATTGCTTTTTAAACTTTCATTTCACCAGAACATTCAATTGACGAACGTGCTGCGATCAACTCAGGAATAAATTTTAATACTGTAAAATACCATATTTCACGCTTCTATACGCTTTTTTTAGAGGATTTTAGACCCAAATCCTCATATCTGAAATTATTATTTAGTACTCCGATTTTGATTTGGGGGCTTGGCTATATAATATACTATGATTGATGATTTTCAGAATCACTTTGAAATTCATTATGGCTAAATCAACTCAGCTCGTCATTCTGATATGATCGGTATAAATTTCGGGGGTCTATCTTCTCCTTCTGGTACCTACATAATATAAACAAAGAGAGGTATGAGGACCGCCCAAAGTTGAATATTTTTTATAGAGTTTATAACATTTAGCAGGATTACGTCAAGGATGACTCTGATTGCAGAATCCATGAAGGCAAAGGCCCGCAAAGGTGTGAACCAATTTTTTAAGGAAAGATGAATAAAGGCGCGCATATAATAGGCGTATATAATTCTGTATCCATATTAAAACTTGTGTGTAAGAATCGTTATAGCAAGTATGTGTATTTGGATTAACAATTCAAATGATCCTTTAAGTTTCCATTTGGATGTCTAGAATATATGGCTACTTTAGATGCATTGGTCATTTATGTATAATTATACATACATACTTATCTATATGATAATAGTATCAGCACATTAGTAGCGGCTGACATAAAAACATAGATGCACATTCACATTAATTAATTAATTATTAGTTCTAATTACTTACATACTAGATGCAGTTTGATGCCTTTTGTGTTAAAGTAAGTTCCTATGCATAACTTTAGTTAGCAATTGTTATAATATTTTCATTGTTTAATTGAATAAAGTACTTTTCTTGCGGAAGTCTTCAACGACATGTTGCATCTGTATCAGCAAACAACACTTTGGACTAATTTTAACCGCAGTTTGTGGTGCTATTATTTGTACATTATATATATATATATATATATATATATATATATATATATATATATTACATTAATTTCCTTTTAAGGACACTTAAGGCACAGACGGGCAATGATCGAACTACGCCAATGAGTACAATGAGCAACCACATCCCTGAAAACTCCCTGTTTTCATCTTGGAAAGTTTCCAACGCAGGAGCGATATCTTGGAAATGAGAAACAGCTTGCTTAGATTAAATATTCATGCTATGTCTTTTTTATTACAATAATATTCCTTTTTCTTAGATCTTTCAGATCAAAATTTCAAAACCAAAATAAACATATGTTTAATTTTCAAACATTTTTTTTACATACATATGTAACATAGGTACATATTTTTATGTATTACACGATTTCTAAATTAAAATAAATGAAAAATTCAGAAGAAGCAAGGACATTGAATAAAGTGAAATAAAATTAATTTTGATTTTAAAGTTACTTGTAAGCCATTTAGGTAGATTTCTCCCCCAACCTAATTGTACTACTTTCCAGCATCTGCTAAAAAATCGACTCCAAATGGTTCCATAAGAGATGAAGTTTTGTCTTTTGAGCCATTAAAGCTTTTATTAACTTAACGATATTTTCCATTTCATGAACAATTTGCCCTGACTAAGTGTGCAGATCAGCAGTACCCGCAGAAGAGTGCTTTTGCGATATCTGGAAATAGAACAAGAAAATGTATTAAAGGGTTATAAGGGTAAGTATATATATATAATATTTGGCGCTTCCTCAAATTTGTAGTTTGTGTATTGATGGTTTTACCAACAAATGGAGGAACTAGCACTTTAGTATATTTTCAAAAGGTCGCTTGCGTTAAAAATATCGAGCTTGAACTAAGTCTTATTTAATTACATTCGACTACAAAAATTTAACGAATTTTGCTTCAATGTTCATATTTGAAAGTTTTCTACACTATTTAAATTAAATGTGACTAATACAAATACATAGATATGTATTGATGATTGTTTTGTTGACATGCATCCCAATTTTTTGGATTTATTAAATAATATCGCTTGATTTCCCTCAAGCTCTTCAATGTTGCTATGAAGAATTCCTCTGATATATTGGTAATGAGTAAATTAAATACACTTTGCATTAATTACTCTGGAAAAAAAATTGTTTGGTGCCGTTATTTCGTTAGTGGTTTTGTATTAAGTGTGGATTAGCAATAATTTTTTAGCAATTGAATTTTTCAAGTGAAGTTTTGTGTCTACATTAAGTTCTTTGAATTTGTAGTAATTAGTACTTATGGTATCGAGGAAATAGCGTATACATAGCCAAAACTTTTACCAAGGTATAATTAAATTATTTAATATGTAAACTTGAACTACCTTAAGAATTTGCAGATGTGTTGGCTTCTAGATTGAAATAAAAAAGTTTGTTGGCATCGAGTATGAAAGGCACAAAGAGCAAGAAATGCTGTCATCTTTTATTTGTGCCTTGTGTTTCTTCGGATGTGCAAAACCTCCTTCCAAAAATTGGTCTTAGAGAATACCAACCATGAAACGCGGCTCTATATAGAGTGCTCTAAACGAAGACTTAAATGTGTTCTTTAGACAAATTAAAAATATGATTAATTTTCCAGATATCAAAAGAATATTATTAAAATATTTCACTAGTTATAGAAACGAACATATATAACGAAAGACAATGGAGTATTTGTGTAGATCTGAAGATGGTTGACTTATGTTTGTAGGTCAACAAAGTGGATGCACCAAATCCCTATGTTATTATTGTATGTGGGATAGTTGTGATAGACATCAACACTGGAAAAAAAAGATTGGGTGATGTTGGAAGCTGCAAATCAGAATGTAATAAACTCACCTTTGTTTAAAATATATAAATTCTTATTGCTCCCTTTGCATCGGTTAAGATTTTCTTTATATAACAAACAATTCAGGACTTTCAAAGAAAAATTGATAGACATGCGCATTTTTTTTCATCTTGACAAGCTTCCAGAGAACCTTGGTTCCTATAGCGAAGAACAATGGGAACAGCTATGGAGGAGAGGTTCCAAGGCCGACAATATCAGCATATGTTGGCTCACAACTGCGGGGGATGTAACGTGATTGTCCTGCTGGATGTAATTCAGAAAAATCATGTAAAAAAGGGTTTCATAAGAAACAGTCAAAAAAAATCAATATCAGTAAAAAATCTAGAAATCTACACGCAGAAAATATTTTTTTTTGCATTAATAATATTACTATAAAGACTTAAATTTAAACAAAGTATTACTCTTTCTTGACACTGAACAGCTGACTAGTGTTATTTCATTTAAATTTCAAAATTTGGTTTCGCTTGGCATGGAACTTCTGTTTCCGTAATAAATATAATAATCAAAGCAGTTTTCGACTTAGCTTTGCGAAAGATTTTCTACCATTTAATCGTGTTTAAACTTAACTAATGATGGCGGCCGCGATAGCCGAGTAGTTAGCATTGCGTACTGACATTCGGAAGGCCTGGGTTCGAGCCCAGGTTCGAGCAACATCCAAAATGATAGAATTTTTTTTTCTAATTGCGGTCGCCCCTCGGCAGGGAATTCAAGCCCTCCGAGCATATTTCTGGCATGAAATAAATCTCCTCATAAAAATCCATCAGCCGTTCGGAGGCGGCTTAGAATAAACTGTAGGTCCCTCCATTTGTTGGTAAAAACATCAAGACGAAAAACCACAAATTGGAGGAGGAGCTCGGCCGAATATCGTTTCAGCGGTTACAAAGCACCAAATATATAAATATATATATATAATAATATAATATAATGATAATGCAAAATATTCGCTGCAGGAAAAGTGACATCAGAGTTAATGAAGATTTGAGTGAGAATAATGTTGCACTTTTGTGTTTCCTATCTACATTTACTTGTACAAATATATGTATACAAATCATAATAATATATATACAAATAAAATAATTTCACATGTGACAGTCAAATCATAACTCTATGTGCCTATCTATTAGTAAATACATGTTCATGTCCTCGTAATAGCTTTATTTTACAAATTTTAGCGCTATGCCAGCAGCTTACATGCTTTTACAAAGCTTATATTGACTAAAAACTCCCATTAAGAATGTCACAGATATTCTACTGTGCATTTATGGGTGCATGTACGCATACATGCTGGTACGTGTAATTTACAAATATGCCATGGAGTACTAAGTAACTAAATAATTTTTCATTATTTCAGCAACAGGAGTTGATATACGGTCAGCGATGACACCTTTCCCGTGAGATTGGCCACACGATATTGACGTTGCAATGAGTTGCGCTCAGTTGGGGTGTTATGCCAAACGCTGTACCGGTAGAATATAATCATAAATATAAATTAACTGATGTTGCAAGTAACAAAAAATACAACAACTTGAACTAACGGAAGCTAAAGTTGATGGGTGGGATGATGAGTTGGAATCGGAGTAGTAACAACAGCTGTACTTCGTTTTGCTTCATGCATGCATCACTAATATAATCAGTGTATTACAAAAAACAACCATATCGAAAGTGTTTAAAAAAATAAATAACAATAATAAAGAAAGCTCTAAGGTAAGCTCGAACGTCAGCGCGTTACACAAAAACCACATGTGCAATGCCGGTAGCAGAGGAGAGCTGCCTACACAGATATATGTATGTTTGTATACATATGTGTATTTTGCAAAGATAGTAATACTTGCAATAGGGGCACCACGTAGCATGCACGTGTAGATCTGCTTCGGCTTTCAACTAGCTCTGGTGGCAACACATGCATATCGTGCATGCATTTGGGGTGATGAAGACAAATTTTGAAGTAATAAAAATCTTTCTGTTAAAGCTAGAAATAGTAAAAATAATGGTAGGCATTATACATATACATTTTTCATTAAACAAAAATATCCAATTAGAAGCTACCTCGAACAACAGCCGCGCTCCACTTGACATTTACTCGTTACCGTTACACTGTTCATTCATAGTACATACACTTACTTGCTTTTTAAGTACTTTCCTCCAACTTCACTACACCGTACTCGCTCCGAACGCGACAAGTCCACTTTTCCAGTTTTGCACACTTAGAAAACTTTTGTGAGTTTTGTTGACAGTGTTAAGTTTCAGTAACTCTAACTGAGTACATGTATTATTAAATATATATATGTATATATTTAGTTTTGTTTTATTAGTATGTACGATTTGAATTATCCACTTTAGATACACATCATTCGGGACCACGTTCATCCGGGCTTACGGAACACTACGCCTACGTACAAAGTTACGGAACTGTCGTTAGGCATTACATCGTGAGGTCATTTGGCTCGTCAATCATGCCCTTCTGGTTTACCTCGGGTAGGAAAAGAAGATTTGTTTTGTTGATTCATTTTTCATTGTTTCATATATAAAAGTATAGTATTTCAAATCATACGATGCGTAGCTAGTTTTCTCCGTTGCTGCCGCAAAAAGAACAATTATTCTGGTTTCAGGGCTATATTTGTAGAGCAACCATGCCCCGTCAAAAACTATGTTAGATATGAGTCACCTTCTCCATGCTTTCTCTGTGGGTCCAACTTCCCGTCGTTTCTGTATCCCATCATATTTTCCTATCGTGTTTTCACTATTCAAGCGTGATGCAATATTCTTTTGTGCCATACATCCATCTAGATCCTTCTATTGCCATGTTGGTTATATCATTGAGCCATTTAATTGCACCGATGGTTGAATTCGGTTTTCGAAATAGATATTGGTTATCGGAAGGTACCCTTTCTCTAAGGGTAATTCTAATCGAACACAAATGAGCCATTCAAATATCTTGCCATGTAATGTCTTCGGTATTAGCTGGGCTCCCCAGCTAGTGATTTGGCTTCTGTAACAAGATCAGTATTTCATCCAGACCCAGCATTACCAAAGCTCTCTGCTGCTTGGATCACCTTTGCATCGGTGACTATAGTGGCGTATATTTTAGCTGATCCCTCTGTTCGATATCGTCGTTTCACTGGTGGCTGTACAGGGAAGATAATTTCCCCTCCAGTTTCAATAGCGTGGGGCAAGTTGTTCCATTTCTCTTGCCAACTTTGAGTTTCGACATAACTAACTTGTAAGGATTTGACCGCACTTTAAGGCAGCAGTGCTTATTCCTTTTAATCCATTTCTTTGAGATCGTTGCGTTTTCCTTTAAAGCATTCGCGTAGTCGATTCTCTTCTCCTCTTCTCCTTTCACAAATCATTCTAGTTTTGAGGCATTCGTTCACCATCTAGCGAAAGCCCGAAGAGTTCCACGCATAGAGATTCAATTTTACATTCCATTGTTTTCACGATATCGCAAAATGTAGATGCAAGCTTTCTTTTGTACCTTTTAGTGAGGATTTGATGATAACTATGCGTGTAGAAGCCAAACACCTTCAGGCTTGTTGTTCATACCAGAGAGCATTTTTTACCACCTATTTGGAGATCGGTGTTTCCACGATATCGCAAAATGTAGATGCATGCTTTCGGAAGATGTCCATATTCGAAAGGTGTTTCTGCTTTTCAGGTTTTGCTTTGCCTTTATTCTGGGATTGGGAAGTACACAGCTAATATAGTTTTAAAATTATCATTTGTTATTTGTCCACCTAGTTGTTAATATACATTTCTTTATGACATTTCTTTGAATTAATTAGAAATATACACACTTCCGATAATCTGTTTTTTATAGCGTCCAATACATTATATTTAGTACTATTGGCATTGGTAATTTAATAAGTATCACACAGCGAACCGATCGTACATATTCATTTATAACAATTAATTAATTAACTTAAAACTTCCAAAGTCAAAGACAAGGCGCCTCGCAGGTGCGTTCATGGTAAAGTGCTGAGTCGGAAATTATAATTCTCACTTTAGTACCACTCAATTAGTTACTCCCCTGTGGCATTGCACAGTATAGGCAGCCATATTTTCATTTCACCAGCATTTCATGTTCGTTGCATCGCCAAGTATAAGTAGATGTTGTGTCAATCGATTACATGTGAGTTAGTGTTATTGCGACATAAGCAAGGTGTTGTTATTTTGTTATCTGTCACTGACGGAAATGAAAAAGGGAAATGTGGTATTGAATTTGTCAGAATATGTCAGCTAGTTTGGTCATCTCCATCACCGTAAATTAGTCTTATAACTATAAACTAGATATATTCATTTTGTGATACAAATGTAAGACAGTTGGGATTGCAACTGCCATCAGTTTGAATAATTTCAATTAATGTGTAACGCCAAAACACATTCGAATCTCAAAGTTGTTTAAGTTCTCATCATATTCAAACACACATATAATGATACAATCTCCAATTAATGAAATGGTTACCAAAATACACAAATTCGACTATGAAAGCTGATTGAAAACTAACCTCTTCTTTCACATTTTTCCCCATAATACATATTGGAAAATTGGTTTGCGTTTTATGACTTCTTGAAAATCAAAAACTAAAAAGCAACCTCTAAAACCTCTGTATTAGGGTACAAATACAAAACTCTTCTTTACATTGAAATCAGAAACTAATTTTTTTTTTTTTTTGGCAGAGCTTATATTTCCTTCTTTTTATTTTAGATCTTATACAATGGTCGCAATAGCCAAGCGGTTAGCATTGCGTACTACCACTCGGAGGGCCAAGTTTCGAGTCCTGATCTAACGAATATCCAAAATTATAGCAAATCAATTTAAATAAAAATGAAGTTCATTTTTCTAACCGCAGTCGCCTCTCGTCAGGAAATGATAACACGTCTGAGTGTATTTCTGTATTTCTGATATTAAATAAAAGTTCCTCATAAAAGTCCCTAAGCTGTTCCGAGTCGGCTAAGTATAAGCTGAAGGTCCCTCCGATTGTTGGAAAAGCTTTAAGATGCACACCACAAATTAGAGGAGGAGCTTGGCTAAAAATCGTTTTAGAGGTTACGAATATATGCATACACAAGTTAGCAAACTCAAGTAAATTTCTGGACCCGAACAGATTAGAAGGATTCTTAACAATAATGGGCTAAATCAGATTAGATAATAAGATAATATTGATTTTAGATTTCGATTTCACGCGCGATGGCAGCATTTGTCCAAGTTGATGCTGATCGGCAGGTGTGCGGTTTGTTGCATTTTATATCGTGGTCCTTAAACTATCCGACGGTAACGGATATCATCATTCTTTGCGTACACTACATTAGCATTTTCGGTGTTCAGAAAGGTGCATAAAATACTGGTTTTTCGCATAATCTCGATTCCTACCAGTGATATAAAAGCGGTTTATGAAGCTTATTTGTCCGATTTGGTACTTTTATTTTAATAAATTGAGAGAAATTGACTAAAACGAAGGGCAGTATTTGAGAGCTATATTCTATATTCGTACGATGTCGACGATTTTCACGACGACGGATTTATGAAACAAAATTTTAAATCTGGAAAATCTGTCGTATAAATGCTATAGTGATTCCCACAAACTATCGGTTAAACATATACAATATATATCTTTCTAAAAAGTATGGTTGAAAAATCTCAGACGGGCATGTCTAAATCAACTCAGCTCGTGATTCTGATACGATCCTTTGAAAAGCGGAGTGAAGGCTTGGATTCACCATCTGGAATTATGATATTTTGGATGCATAGACTGAAAACTGTGTATGTTCACGAGGATTGTTTTTTATATTTCGGGATTAATCCAAAACAAATATTAATAATCGAATATCACTCTATTTTTTTTAATATTCTCCATGATTTATACACTTTTGAATACTTTGGTCGAAGCAGTTTTCCACTCTGATTTAGGTATCTCCAAAACATGCGTTATGAACGCAGTAACGGCCTATTCAGGTATCGAAAACCATTAATCACTCAGTTTACTTGTTTTCTTTTTTAGAGGGAATAAAAGAAGTCATTCGGTGTCAAGTTAGGATTATACGATGGAAGACTCATAAAATGAAATCGCTGTTTCGAGTTTTCAAACACGCAGTGGCTTCAGTTGATGTGGGAGAGCTAGAACTATCGTGGTCAAGAGTGATCCATTTTAGGGGGCTAACCGTGATTTCTTTAAAAACAATTTAAAAAAAGTTTGTGTAGCACTTAGAATTTACTGTTCTACGTTATTCTAGTGGTACGGTTGCAATATGTCTAGCTCCTTCAAATATACAGGCAACCATTTGCTCGGATATGCTTCGTGTGCGAGCAACTTTCGTTGGATTCAACTCAACTTGAAACACTCAAATTCTCGACTGCTGTTGACTTTCGGGCTCATACATATAAACCCACGATTTATCAAGTGGCACGATGTCATAATCGTGTTTCGAAGCACCGCTATCGTATTTTTTTTTTTTAACTTTTCTCTCGACCAATCGACACGAGCCTCTTTTTGAGCGATTGACAAATTGTGTGGGATACAACGGGAAAATATTTTGCAATAAAATTTTAATGAAATATTGAATATATGATGGTCCCATTAATGCTCATATTTGTCTTAATCTCACGATAGGTCACATGTCGATCTTGCAAAATCAATTTGCGCTCAGCATTAATAGTTTCCGACACAAAAACTCTTCGCGGGTGAATTTCACGAAATTATTCTTGGAGTGATCTACGACTTAGTTTGAATTCAGCATACTTTCGATAAAAACTGGTCTTTGATGAATCTTTATTGGCAATATTGATTTAAGTTCATCAATGTAATATTGCTGAGTTAATTCATGTTGAAAGTTGTAAAATATAATCTCGTGAAAAAGTTCGCGGTTTAATTCCTCTTTTTGGCCGAGATGTATATTTTAATATTTTGTAATTGTAAACCACACAAATATAGGTTATATGCTAAAACATTCTGAGTATGTATAATATAAAATATTTCAAGTTTTACGATAAAGTTGTCATTAAACATATTACAGCTCTAGGGTTTCCAAATCCCAAAATATATAATGAAACCCTCGAATTATAATTTACCTTTACAACTATAAAGTAAACTTTTGCATTCTTTCACATTTACAAAATTAATTACTTATGTACGTACATATATTATAATATTAAAACCGACTAAGCATAAAAAGTACAAGTTAGTTGATTCTTAACTTTGCCGAAAGTACGCTGAACGTAAGTGAAGACAAAGTCCAGATCTTTTTGTTTTTACAAAACATCTAATGGGTTTATTTGCTCACTTTGTAAAGCATACCATGACGTGCTATTGCTTAACAACTCAACCATTTTATGCTCAGAATGGGAATATTGCAAGCGATGGAAGTTACCAATAGTAGTTATATGGGCGTGAATTTGGGGAGGAGCACTTAGTGTAAGTGGCAGTTAATACGGCTGCTTTGGCTCTTCTTTACATGCCTACCCATACCTACGTTGAAGAAAATATGTGTGAATGTAAATATGAGCTTGCATGTTGCTCCCGTGTGTTTCTTAGTTCAATGTCAACTAACAAACAGCAACAGCGCCATCAGCGTCGGACAGATTTGGGTTTTACAAGGGGCAATTTAATCAAGGGCGTAAATTCATATATATACCTAAACTAAGTACAAGTAAAATCATATTCTCTTGCATAAGTACGTTTGTACACTTATGGATTGATAAAGAGCGTTTTACTGTTTCAGAGCGGACATGGATCTGTTGTATGTCTACGCCGAACAATAAAATTTGGTTTATGATGCGTGAGCTGATGAGCGTTAGATTTATGACACGTATTTGTACAGACATACATATCTATTGTACCAATAGACAAATTGATTTTGATGGTTTTGGCGTGTTTGGTGACAACTTTTGTCAGGATTCCTGAGAACCAGAAGCCATTATTGCTGTTTTTACTATCAGAGGTAAAATAGGTGATGGAGATACTTATCATATTGCTTATGCAACCAAGAAGAAAGGTTAATAATATTCCATTTTGTACTTGTATTAACGGGGAGATGAATTGAGATGATAGTGTAGAATGCTAGAGAATTGTTTTTACTTAACCCTACTAGCTGTCTGTTATTTGTCCAGGAAAAAATACTGGTTGTTAACAAGACGATGCCGTTATGGAGGAGTTCGAGGACAGAACAGGAGAATTTTATATAAATAGATAAAATCATGAAAAAATAAAGAAAGCACAGAAAAAAATGATACAAACTCATAAAAAAAAATGAATACGAAAACATTTTACCCAGGTGAAATTGCATAAAGAAATAAATAAGCTTAAGCCTAGATATTGAAAACACTCACTTAAGGAAATTTTTGATAATAACATAAATATAAATTATAGAAATAAAATTATACATAATGATAATATGAAGCGTAATATAATTTCTTTAAAGAATTTATATCATAAATCGTTTATTTATGGTAATGAAGTCTTATTTGATAACGGAAACGTTTGTATTTATGGAAAATATGGACATATTTTTCACATCACTAATTTATAATATTCTGGCAATATAATTAAAGAAGAGAAGCACAATTTTTATGATCGTATTCGATAAAACAACATGGCTTTTAGAAATTCGACCACAGAATCAGATCAAATATCTTTTCATATTAGGAAAAAAAAAGTATTAATGAAGTAGGGGTACCTTGGAAATGTATAACATCTCTCAGATCAGAATGATTTTTATAAAAATTAATGACAAAATAAATGAACTGATTTAATAATAATAAACAATTTGCTATAAATTCATAAATTTTTAAAAATAATTACAGAATTATCGATAATCTTTATTATCTTTAATAAAACACAAAATCAATATATTATACATGAATTTAATTTTTTTATATATATAGGGTGTTTTTTATAGAGGTATAGAACCTTAAGTTGGCATTACTTTTCAAGATGGCGACAGATTTAACATCTGTCAAGTGATTTATTTTCAATTTGGTTTGGCAATTCATCATGAATAGACTCACGCCTGAACAATGCTTGCAAATAGTGCAATTTTATTTCGAAAATAATGGTTCTGTGCGGAAAACGTATCGCGCACTGCGTCCATTTTATCGTCGACGATCAATGGAGCGCACTTCTGGTTGAATGGCTACGTATCATTGGACGTAGTGCGCGATATGTTTTCCGCACAGAACCATTATTTTCGAAATAAAATTGCACTATTTGCAAGCGTTGTTCAGGCGTGAGTCTATTCATGATGAATTGCCAAACCAAACTGAGAATAAATCACTTGACAGCTGTTAAATCGGTTGCCATCTTGAAAAGTAATGCCAAGTTAAAGTTCTATACCTCTATAAAAAACACCCTTTACAATACTAACTTTAAATGAAATAGGAATTTTAAAGCTGTTCTTTAAAAAATTGAAAAACATTAATTTTGATATAATTATGTTAACAAAAGCATAGTTTTATAATATATATAAACCAATAATAAGAAACTAAAATTTAATAAAATATAAATATAATAGACAAAGAAAATAATATTGTAAGTATCTAATTATATATTTTATATATATTTTATATTTATATATTTTATATTAACCAATAATAAGAAACTAAAATTTAATAAAATATAAATATAATAGACAAAGAAAATAATATTGTAAGTATCTATTTATATATTTTATATATTATTATACTTTTAAGTGTAATTCTAAAAATATACAATTGTCTAAAATATAAAAATCTGAAGAAATCTTTCCGTTCAAGTAAAAATATTAAAATACTAGAAAATACATAAATAATTATGCTAAATCAAGTAGAAGTTCAAACAGAATATAATATTGAATCAGGGACGATTCATTTTAGGAATGAGGACCTAACGATGGCATTGCAATAGATACCCAATAGTAATTGTAAATGATATAATTAAATGTACATTGTACATTTGTCCACTCAAGTAAAACTCAGCACTCAGCATACTTCAGTTTTCACAAAATATGAAACTTAATATTACTTTTCCGTCCTTTAATTTAATTAATATAAATGGCACTTAAATTTTAAATAATTCCTTGTTATTTTTTGAAATTAAAACCAGTAATAATCGTTTTTTATTCCGCTGAAGGCGATAAAATATATATTTCTAAAATTCCTTTATAAAGAATGATTACTTTGCATGCCACTCGTTCAGGCATCGTTCTTCGTCTGCAATCTCTCAAGCATAGACAATATATATTTATATATGTATGTAAGTAGTGCAACGTATGTAAGTATATAAGTCACATATGGTAAAGGTCTGCTTAGCATTGTTCTGGCATTAATGTACTGTTCAAGTATTTATTTCGTGAGAATTTCTTTATACGTAATCGTGAATCGGTGTATGCTTAGTTGCTTGCGTTGGCGAGGCCACCAATCGTATTTGCTTTGAGTACCCTTGCATGTCTACATGACAGTAATAATAAACGTTGGCTGACTGCTGAAGAAGTTCTTGTCTGATTTTTTGCCATTTTCAAGTGCTGGTTTGTTGTACATTTAATTAATTATGCTGTTCTGAAAATGAAAAACGATGAGGATATTTTGTTATTGGACGCATTTGAAAATAAGTAAGTATGTTTATATATTTTATATTACATATTATGTTCAATAAAAATCCTGTATAAATTTTAATTAATAATTCCAATAATTTTGTTCGCAAAAGAGAACTTGCATTGTAGATTTTAATAAAAAATTAGCTCAAAATGCAAATAACTGTGCAGTGAGATTAATTAAATCGAAAAATGAAGCATCAGAAGGATGGAATTTTCGAGAAGAATTTTTCAGATTGGAAATTTTATAAAAACAACAAAAAGGTGCTGAGAGAGGTTACTTCAGATTAGAGTATAAGTAGTTTAAATAAAAACCTACTCCGATTGTATGCGAAATGTCTGACATTGTTCTCGTTGACAGTCGAAGTACCAGTACCAGGTAAAATTTGGTCTATGGAAACTACACTACTACCCTTATGGCTACTGCGGTCAGCTAAAATTGGCTTTCCTGCACAACTCTAAGACGCTTCTTGCGGAGGACCATGAATACCGTTGCTTGGCAAATTTTCAAAGACTACCGTTTCAAAGAGCTATTGCCTTGACAGAAATATAATAAACCTAGATAATTAGTAATATGCCATCAATCATGTCACCTAATTTAAAAATTTCTTTTTTGAATAAAGTCAATGTGTATTTTCGGAGGTTTTGTCTCAGAACTTACACTGGAACTATTGTCTGCTTTATCGGCCACTCAAAACAGCTTCCGTTAAAATAAATATTATCCCTAGCTCTTTAATAAATTTTGAATAATGTTTTATATTAATGCAATTTTTTTTAATTCCACCAGCTTTTAAAAACGTATTTGCCTTAAAGTTGGCCATTTATTATAATTTTTGTACTAAATTTAATTGAAAATTTACAATTCTTTGCGGCATTTGTAAGTATCCCGCTTTCTACATTACACTGGTCAACAAAAAAGTAGTTTTTTCATGTTTTTTTTAATCTCGAATTGATGCTTATTTTTTAATGTAGTAACATTTTTTATGTTATAGCTAATTAACCTCTTAAACTATTTCTACTCAGATTTTAATTTCCGGATTTTTTGACCTAAACTAAGTTGTTTTGTTGTTTTTGACATGTAGTTATCAACATCGTTACCACATATTTGTGGTAAATATATATTTGCGAAATATCGAAGATCTACATATATCGGACTTTGGAAAAAAAAATTTGTTCCAAAAGAACAAATCAAAGGTTCCCCAAATTATTTGCAGAAAATGTATGTTAGCTCTGCGGTTATAGTCCTGTAAAAAGCGATGCAGTAAAGTTCATAGCAAATCTTGGAAATCAAGCTACACATGATGCTCTAGTACTTATGATCAAGGACCCGTGCTTTACTCTCAAACCTTCTAAACATATATTTAAAATTTGCACTTTTTTTGAACAATACAAAAATAATAAAAATTAATAATTATTAATTACAGAATCTTCACAGCATATTGCTTTGTGAAGTACCCAAACTACCACTGCCTATACGTAAAATGATGAACTTGCGAATCTGGAAACAATCTATTTGGTACATTGAACAACTGTCGACATTCCGTATGCCTACGCAAACCTTTCTTCATTTACTTTTGTTGTTTTTCTTCTCCTAAAAAATATTATTATCCACCCTCTTCTATTGTTTGTTTTAATATTATTAATATATTAGCCGAATTCGTCAAATCCATTCACAGCTTCTAAAGGCGCCAATAATATTATTGAGTTGATATTACTTTGGCCTAATTCCAAGTGGTAGGCGCTTCAATAGGAATTAACTTATTGCCGGCACTCATGTGTTATGTATGTATGTGTAGTAGGGTGTAATCTGAAAATTCGGAGGAGATTTGGATTGGTATGTGTCACATTAGCTATCTGTTGATTTTCACTGCAGCAACGGGTGGCCAATCGGTAAACACTTACTTTGCTAGACTATTATATGGAGTATGGATTTATTTCGTGCACCTTTTTATGTTATTATTAAGGTTCTGTTTTTTATGATTCAATAACCATTTTTGGCATTTTGATGTTTACTTTGGCACAGTGAACCATATTCATGAAGAAGTTTTTTTTTTAAATAGTATCTTACAGTAGACTGAAAAATATTCCTAAATAGGTTATTCTTCTGTTAGAGTGAGGAAATACTTGGTAGTCTCCGGCCTTCATTACTGCGACGTGAATTCTTGTAGAAGGCTCACAAATCTTCCAATCGGAACCCAAGTCATTGGATCTTAAAGCATTTCTGGCAATATTGTCGATTACTTGCGCCTAGTCAAGAAATTTTTAATTTAAAATCCCACCTCCAACTAGGAAATAAGCAAAAAATGAGCAAGAAATTTCGATTAATATTACTCGAACCTTTTAAATGGTAGCTTAAACGAAATGGACGATTTATAACGAACAAAATAAAATTACTCGTTTGAAATCCAAAAAAAGTATTCAAGAGTCAATTTTTCAACGGCTGGGCAATTATTCCATAGCCTACTGTAAGAACTTCTATTCATATTCGCTCCTTTTCAAAAAATCACTTAATTAATTGTGTGGACATGTCCGATGAGTAAAATAGCAAACAAATTTCAAAGGCTCCATTAATTTTGAAATTTATTATTCTTTACTAGATACACCAGTGTTTGATGAGTACAAAAGTTTCCATCCTAAATGCTCTCTTGTGAATAATGGAAAAAAATACTTAAGTGAATAAACTGTGTCGATAACATGTCAACCGGAAATTTTTAACAGCTTTACAAAACACTAAATTATAACTAGAATATTAAGAAAAATACACATATCTTTTTTAGGAACTTAGCATGTTGAATACAAAATTTTCTCCGGGATGGTTGGCGATTATTTAAAGATTTCGAAAAACAAGCAAAAAAAAAACATTGTTTATTTCAAATAATATTTAAAATTTGTTTCATATTTATTAAAATCCAATACATCATCTCAGCAAGTCCTTCCGCTCCAAATCATTTACTACGTTCACAGAACGTAATATATTCACCTGACTTCCCTGACTTGCAAGCCTGGTGGCAAGGACTGCTTAATCTTACTATAAAATAATACCATGATTCTACAGTGTGATTCAAACCACCTACCTTTTGATATTCAGAGGCTTCCGAATCAAATCGAGTTCATGTATCGGCAAGTTGTGGCTTTGATAACACACCGCTCTCAAAAAAAGTTGTCTGGAGATCAGAATACACTCTGACGTATTTTGATGCACTAAATACGAATTTGAAGTCCGTTTGGCTCCATTACGTTTGGAGACAAATTTTCAAAATTTAAAATGACGGATCACCACGTTGGATGAACATCTAGCCACAATTCGATAAAAGCAAAGTTCTTCAAATTATCGCTGATCTTCTCCCACGAATTGGCGGATGAGAAGGACGATGTGACCAAAGATGTTTTTTGTGAGAGCTTAGAACGCATTTATTAGCGCTACCTCCGCCACGAATTCTAAATCGTGCTGGGAGACTTCAACGTCAGGATGAGTAAAGTTGGTACTTTTATGGCAACAGTCGGAAAATTTATCCTGAACGACGAAACCTCCCCAAGCGAGCTGAGGCTGATTGACTTCACCCGGTGTCTGATATATGGTTGTCTGTAGTACTATATTCCAGCACATGAAAATTCATCAATCTTCATGGCTGTCGCCGGCTCGAAAAACACGCAACCAAATCAATCATATTGTGATAGACGGAGGACGTGCGTACGTTCCGAGGTCCAGATATCGACTCAGAGCAACGTCGTGTAGAGACCAAGGAGATAATCTGGTCACAGGCTGCAGGTTAGATAAAGAAGCGAAGCGAATATAGCTGGCAGTGAATGAAGACAAGACGAAGTATCTCCTGTCATCAAATTCATCATATTCGAAGAAGCGAAGCGAATATAGCTGGCAGTGAATGAAGACAAGACGAAGTATCTCCTGTCATCAAATTCATCATATTCGTGACTCGAACCAGAATTAACAACACCAACAATGTGAAAATCCAGCGCAGAACTATTTTTACCAGCAGATGCCACTTCGGACTAAGTGGGTAATTGAACATTAAAGTCCTCTCTCGAAACCAAAACCAAACTCTACAAATTGCTCATCACTCCCGTCCTAACATATAGTTCAGAAGCTTGGATGTCGATTTCGACATTCGATGAGTCGGCTTTATGTGTATTCGAGTAAAAAATTTTGCGGAAGAATTATGATCCCTCCGCTGATCCTTGTTTCCACCAGCGGAGGAAGATCTTCAGTCCATTGGATGGATCAGGTAGAGATTTCACCTATTTGAAGTAGCGCATTTGTTTATAACTATCGCGATTATTTTATACTTTTAGCCGAACAAACCCAATATACTCATTCTAGTATGTAGTTTAGGCAAGCACAAAGTAATTCATATAGATGCTTTCCATCTCAATTCAATCGGCCGATTCGGGTCACTATTTTATTTTTAAACGAAATTTAAATATGTTATGCTTTAGTCAAAATAAAGAGACCCGTATTTTTTTTCAGGCCCGAAATTTTTTTTTTTTTCGAGATTTATCGGCCATTTCGTTTTTTGGGTAAAAATCGATTTTTTCAATAATTCGCGGACTTTTTTTTCAGTTGGCCATACTTTTGACAAAAATTGACCGATTTCAATGACTTTTACTTCTAATCATTCTTGACGATCCGCACTATCAGATAAAAGTTTGAAACTTACTCAAAATTGAGTAATAATTTTTTATTTTCAATACATATATGAAATGATAATGTATTGTAGTTTTTTAGTATTTAAGTATCTTTAAATGGTTTATTTTTAGTAAACAATCGAATTTCATCCTTCCTTAATCTAAACTTATAAACCTTACTTCATAATGTACAGCTTCATTCAGCAACTACCCTATACGTACGCACGTCCTATGATTAGAAGTAAAAGTCATTGAAATCGGTCAATTTTTGTCAAAAGTATGGCCAATTGGAAAAAAAAGTCCGCGAATTACTGAAAAAATCGATTTTTACCCAAAAAACGAAATTACCGATAAATCTCGAAAAAAAAAAATTTTTTTTCGGGCCTGAAAAAAAATACGGGTCTCTTTATTTTGACTAAAGCATAACATATTTAAATTTCGTTTAAAAATAAAATAGTGACCCGAATCGGCCGGTTGAATTGAGATGGAACGCATCTATATTTTCATGTCAGTCAATACAATGCACTCGCACATTTTCTCACTGCTCTTTACTCGAAACTTTTCAATAACGCATTTTGACAAATTCTTGACTTTTTTCCAAATTTTTTATTTTTTTAATAATTTTTAGTATATTTATGCGAAGGGTAAAAAGCTTTGAAATGCAAAAAAAATTTTGACAATCAAAATTGAAATTTTTTTGTTCTGCTGAGCAGTTGAGCAGTTGAGCAAAAAGCGAGTATAGAGCGAACATCGAGCTGTTCGCACTGCGCAATAGCCGGGTATCTGGTGCTCTAGCGAATACTATGATTCTTTTTCTGTTTTTATTACCTTTTTGTTTCCGTATTTTTTAATTTAACCCCACTTAAATAGTTACTGTTGGATATCGCTGTTCCCCGTAGCAATGTTTCTTAATCTTATATATTTTTATTCCAACAGCTTTAACCATCTCGAATAATACTGAATAATACAAAATTTATTCAAATCGGTTCATACTTCTACTTCAAAATATATATATCACTTAAATATAGGTATCTTGTATATGGATACAAATTAATGCCATTTTCTTTAACGGAAAGGAATGAACTAATAAGACTATCATTTACAAAAAAACTGCTTTCCTTTCGGCGTGCTTTATGCGCTGCCATAATATTATTTAGAAATTGTCTACTAACTGAAATATTAAATTTTTCGACTGCTCGGCATTTAGTCTTTTGGAGAAGGAGGAAGCTATGATGCCAGCAAAACTAGGGAAATTAAAGGATATAAATCTATTATGCCTCACAAAGATGTCGTGCATATACATATAAAAATATTGCCACAGCAGTGCAATCTATACTTATATACATACATAACAGGTCCAGTAAAAAGTCTCCAGCCTGACAGACAGATTAAATCCTCATGATTTTTAGTTAGCCTAAACTTCAACTATAACTATTGTCATTGTGAAATAAATGGATAGAAATGAATTTCGCGAGTTTATAAAATATTGCTTTTTGAAGGGAAAAAATATAATTGAAGCAAAAACTTGGCTCGATGGCGAGTTTTCGGACACTGTTTTAGGAAAATCAACCATCAAAGATTGATATGCTAAGCTTAGACGTGGTGAAACGGGCACCGAAGGCGGTGAACCCAGTGGACGACCAAAGAGGTTGTTAGTTGAAATCGAATGAAATAGCAGGCACTCCAAAGATATCAACTGAATGTATATCATATCATTCACGAATATTTGACGAGTTGATGATTCAGAGCAGTATGTGCAGATGTACAAGCGTAATAATCCCGAGTTTTTGCAATTATATGTCACAATGAATGAAACTTGGCTCCATCATTTCACTCCTTTTTTATTACTTTAGCTTATTTTTGTTTCAATTTCAACATAATTTAAACTGCAAATATTAAAATAATATATTTTGAAAATGAATTCATACTTGTAATTACTCAAGCCATTTAGAATTTCACAAGAAAATCAATTGAACTTTCAGCGTTAGTGTACCACTTGGCAAATACCTGTGAACATATAAAGGGTGTTTTTTATAGAGGTATAGAACTTTAAGTTGCAATAAAACAACGATGGATTATTCGATTGACACGAATTTTATTTATCCGAAAGATAATCTTGTGGCATTACATTTTAAATATGACTTCTGGCATACGACCGTCACGGCTGGCGCGGATGTAGTCCAATCTGGACGTCCAATTTTCGATGACTTTTTCAAATATTTGTGGCCGTATATCGGTAATAATACGGCGAATGTTGTCTTCGAAATGGTCAAGAGTTTGTGGCTTATCCGCATAGACTAATGACTTTACATAGCCCCACAGAAAGTAGTCTAGCGGTGTTAAATCACAAGATCTTGGAGGCCAATTCACAGGTCCAAAACGTGAAACTAGGCGGTCACCAAACATGTTTTTCAATAAATCTATTGTGGCACGAGCTGTGTGACATGTTGCGCCGTCTTGTTGAAACGACATCTCCTGGAAATCATGGTTATTCAATTCAGGAATGAAAAAGTTAGTAATCATGGCTCTAACCGATCACCATTGACTGTAACGTTCTGGCCACCATCGTTTTTGAAAAAGTACGGACCAATGATTCCACCAGCCCATAAAGCGCACCAAACAGTCAGTTTTTCTGGATGAAACGGTGTTTCAACATACACTTGAGGATTGCCTTCACTCCAAATGCGGCAGTTTTGTTTGTTGACGTAGCCATTCAACCAGAAGTGCGCTTCATCGATCGTCGACGATAAAATGGACGTAGTGCGCGATACGTTTTCCGCACAGAACCATTATTTTCGAAATAAAATTGCACTATTTGCAAGCGTTGTTCAGACATGAGTCTACTCATGATGAATTGCCAAACCTAGCTGAGAATAAATCACTTGACAGCTGTTAAATCGGTCGCCATCTTGAAAAGTAATGCCAACTTAAAGTTCTATACCTCTATAAAAAACACCCTTTATAGGAGTATACAATATCTATTTTCGAATCAAAAAGCAATTATCTAAATAGAAATGATAGCAACAAGATCCCAAATATTTATTCTAACTATTTCTGTTTGCAGCCAAGTAAAAATGGGCATGTGAGGAAAGCTCCTGAAGAGGAGTCAATATATTTAGAATTTTATAATAATATAATATTTGTATCAATTAAGTTTTTCATGTGAGGGCAGATAAGAAGAACTGAATGAATTTCGATGTCAATATGAAAAGGCTCACAAATTTTTAAAAATTTCTTAAGATATTTTTAGCAATTTAAATATTATTATTCAAAAATTTCCTAAAGGTTTTATTTAAATAAAAAAATTAAATCATAAAAAAATTATATTAATTTAATTCAAATAATTTTGGTAATGTATTTTGAACATAATCAAATAGAACAGCTAAAAGCGATGTGGTAAGATTCCTATAAATGTCCTTAAGAATTTAAATAAATATACTAAGAGTCAGTAGTTCATTTAAAGAATTTGTCATGCTTCACATAACATAAGTCATAAAAATTTTAGAGCACAAACATGGTTTTATACAATAGAGTATACATAAATCTTAAGACTTACTTGTGAGTAGCTAAATTTACAACGGCCCTTCATTTATGCATTAGTTTAATTTCGTATAAATTCATATGCACATCAATACTAAAAAAAGGTGCCTTATTCTTACAATCATATACATATATATTGGTATGCTCATAAAATCAAATGAGTGCACGAATTTTTATAATTGTATGTACATACCATCCTCCTCCTCTCATCGGTGTGGAAACGGCAAGGAGATAATTTATAGATTGTTTTGTGCACATGCACGGTTAAGCAATCACATTTAATGCACGAAACATTCATTGCTTGAGCTTGAACTTTCTGCTGCTGCAGCAAAAAATAAAGAAATATAAAAGAACATCCCATTGAGAGTTTCTGTGAATAATAATATCATTTGATTCAATATATTTGATTTTAGTTTATTTAATTTAATTTACACCGAATGTTGTCCACAACTTTCTTTGTAATCACACTTCCACCAATTTTAAGCAAATTATTGGAAAGTTATCGAAAGATTAGAGCTAGAATGTCTGTAAAGATACAATTCCTGAATTCTCGAATGAAATCTGATACAAATTTTGGTCTGAAGTATGTTGGGACCAGATAGAAAAGAGATATGCCCTTCGAAATGTATATCGAAATTATAATAATTACGACCTAAGTTGTCATATAGCTTCTAAAAAATCAAAAGCAAAAAAAAAAGAAGGGCGGAAAATTTGGTTTTCTACTCACGAAAATTCGCAAGAAACTTGACATGTTTATGAACGGCTTCAAATTATTTAATTTTACTTTTCTACAATTTTTGCTTTTTTGAGTCAATTATTGAAATTCTTAGATTTTCTTGGTTGGATATTTCCTATACAAATAAGAACATTCTCACATAATAGGTAGACAGGTTAAGTGTTTAGATGAATGAATGAGTGGGTGGAATGGTCTACTTTGCTTGGGTGCATTGTTGATGGGCTTTAGCCCGTAGCATGAGGGCGGGCATGGGAATGCCGAAAATGCTGCAATTGACATTACGTGCGATTTTTTCGCGTCAGCGTACAGAAACTAACAAACAAGGATAAGAAGTACATGTAGGATTGTGAATATAAAAGTATGTATATTCGTAGATGCATGTAATTATAAGTGTAAAGTATAAAAGCATGGAGTACCTAATAGAGAGCACAAGGTAGAGTAGTAGGTCCTGAGTGTTAACCCTATTTCACTTCACCTTCCTTGTGGTCACGTTAGGAGCGCATGTGTGGATTTCAACTATGTGAATTTACCTACAGCAATTCTTTTGTTGTTCATTTTATATTTTCATTTATATCTTTGTTTGGATTTGCTTGGCTATACATTCATTGAATGAGTGCGTTTTTCTTTGATGTCCTGTTGACACCTTTTACTTTTGCTGCAGCGCACATAAATGAACATCTATGAGATTTTATTTCGATGTATTTGTTAAATATGTCCTTATTTTATTATTGAATGGTATGTAAGCCTACATGAATTTTATTAGCCCGAATTGTTATCTAGGTATAAGCAAATATGTTACTATTACTATTTAAATAGGCATGGTATAAGTGGTAGGCGTAAATACAGATTTTTTAGATATGTAATTAATTATATATGTAGAGTGTGACCTACTGCGGTAATATAGTTTCTATCTAAATCTAACCCTTACGCAAATATTTTTTCAATACTTAATACTTATTCGAAACGTCACGTCATTTTTTAGATTTGGAATTTTTCAAGCATTAAGCATTAATCTTATTATAAATTTTACCAAGTTTCCAATGTCACCGATTAAGTTTACCATTAAAATAAAAATCGTTTAAGCCTCTCGAGCTTGTTAACGTTCATTTTAACGTTTTTGGCTTTTTAATGGTAGGGAATCTTAGTAAAGATCGGTTCAAATAGCATTTCAACCTTTTCTGAAGTGAGAATTCAACGGCATGCAATTTTTTAATTAAAAACGATGAAATTAATCATTTTTTTATATAAGGGTTATTTAGGCTTAAACTGGAAACCATTTTTAATAGGACCGTTTAAAAGATTACAATAATATAAGTAATAATATAAAATAATATTATTATAATAATAATGAATAAATAAAGATTACAGCTAATTTGTTTAAAGAATGATATCTACCTGAGACAGATTTTTAAAGGAGGGCTTGG
Organism: Neoceratitis asiatica; assembly: GCA_030068015.2. Classification (NCBI taxonomy): domain Eukaryota; kingdom Metazoa; phylum Arthropoda; class Insecta; order Diptera; family Tephritidae; genus Neoceratitis; species Neoceratitis asiatica. The sequence goes on from CM061524.1 coordinate 78,768,994, forward strand.
CAACAATTATAAATTTGTAGTCCAAAAATTATGTCTGTGTTACAATTAAAGTTCTGCTACTGAAAATATTATTCACATCTGGACAAGTCAGGGAATCATTATTAATTTGTAATAAACATATGAAACTTTTGCAACAACAGTTTGAACTCTTCCGCCGTACTCAAGCGCATGATTTGCAATCACACCTGAACTTTTCATTATTACCTATTATATCGTACAAACAATATCATTTCTTCTTTTTGTTTTTAGTTCCCTAATATTTGTCCATTTCTATTGTCATATAGCCATTGCATCCATTGCCCTCATTTATGTTTTTGAATATGAAAAGATTCTATTGAACTGCATAGGCATTGTTTTTGTAGTTGCCTTGAATAAATTTTTTTTTCTCATTTCATATTATGAAAGATCTTTTTCGTTTATAAAATTGTGATTGCTTAACAGTTAGGTGTCAATGTGTATAAGGTATTGGGACAACTGATCATGGTGGCATCAGAAAAAGGTGTGATCGATTGCAGCGTCAAACAAAATCGGCATTATTGCTTATTCTAATATATTTCACGGAAAAAACTAGGGAAATGGTATGAAAGTCCTCCGTTCAAGTGTTTTTTTATAAAAATCTTCATAAACATCACTGCTTTTTGTTTTTGAATTAACATCAGTCGTTATAAAATTTGTTACTAAATTGAAAAATATTGAAAAAGAAAAGAAATTGAAAATTTCAGAATAATAAGCTTAAGGCAAATGTATCACAATATTTTAATTTTAGGCTAACTAATTAACAGCATATTTGTTCCCTTAACCAAGACATCTTCAACGATTTATCTAGTTGCAATTAAGTGATCGTTAACAAACTTTTTTTAACGTTTCTGTTCTGGAGCGTCCAGGGCGTTCATTATCTTATACTTCACGGCCTTGGAAACGCTCATATCTCTCCTAAATAATTGCGTTACTCATTGCATAGTTTAAAAGCGGACTCTTCTCGCTTGCGATATCTAAAAATTCTCGTTACTTTTTGAACACACATCGTTTCGTTTTTGATAACAATATTGGAATGCGGTTTACATCTAGAAAATGATTAAGGTTTTCTGTGATTTGTTTCGTACGACTTGGACAAATGTCAAGCGAACCTTTTTTTTTGCCACAGGTAGAAACCGCAAAGAGAAAATGGGATAGGGCTTGTGGAATAGGACTTCTGAAGATTTCGAGAATTTTTGAGCTTCGTTTCGGTTCCGAGATTTTGAAGTCGATTTTAGAGGGCAACATAAGCGCTTATCAAAACCAGCAGTTACAATGAAAGTAGAATATAATCTAAAATGAATGCATCATGTTTTTTTGAACTAAATATAAATTTATAGAAAGGAAAGTGTTTTGTTTTCAGAACTGACGTTATTTCTTCAGAATATATTCTCCTTGAAAGCATGAGTAGCAAATTTAGCATTACTTTATATTTCTTCACAAAATGTGATTCGAACTCACAACTGCTTTTCCATCATGATATTTATAACTCGTTGCTCGTCATAATGGAGGGTTGATCCAGTGATTCCATGCTTTCGCTGTAAAAAGTGATGTCTTATTTTTGACATTTCTGAAAAGTTTGGTGGCATCAATCGAATACAGCTTTCTTTATACTTATAGTTTGAGATTTGTATGAATGGAAATTTTACAATGATTCGGTTGTTGAACGTGCTATGTGACACGTAGCCCCGTCTTGTAGGAACCAGATGTTGTTAAGATTAATTTCTTCCAATTGTGGCCATAAAAAGTTTATTACCATCCATTGACAGAAACGGTGCTACCAGCTTCTTTTCGTACGGACCGACAATTTCACCAGACCAAAATGTCACTGTCAATTTTGGTGAATGTAATGGTTTTTCATGAAGAATTTGTGGATTTTCTTTGCACCAGAATCGACAGTTTTGTTTATTTACTGCACCACTCACACGCAATTGCAGAACGATTATTTTGATAATAATATTGAATAATTTGTAAACGTTGCGTATATCTTGCCATGGTGAAATTGTAAACATTACTGAATACAATAAAAAATGACATATTAGATATGGCCAAAACGACACTTAGAAATCTTACCATCCCTATTGGAAGAAACCCCTTTAGATTATTTCTTTTTAAGTATTAATTGGTTTTAAATTCTATTCTGTAACATTATAGGTTATAGTTAGTTTCCTACATAGATGATTTAACTATTCATTTGTACTGTTCATCTAAATTATCATAATTTCTGCAACTGTAACATAAATCTCTTTCTATATTGAAGCAATATTTGTACACATATATCTTTTTAATAAAAAAATTATAACTTTCAATATGTGTATTAATTTCTCTAAACACATATGTATGGTTTTTTCTTTCTTATTTCCATTTCTATTCAAATTTCAAATTACAAGGTGAAGATAAGGTAGTATCAATTTATCTTTATACTCTTTTTACTTCATATAGTTATTATTTCATCGTTATAGCTTCCTTCCAACTAGTTGATCAGCTATGTTTTTTTATCATTACACTTTTCGATTGGATCAGAACCACGATCTGAGTAGCTATTTGAGTGTAGACTATACCCTCAGTTTATGAGATATTTCATGTATTTGTATATTTATGCGATCATTTGTCGGAACCGGCCAGATCAGATAAAAATAACTGGTAGCTCCCATACAACCGATTTATTCAAAAATAAGCATCAAATTCGGTATTCTACACACTAACTATATACAAATAAATATAGACACCGAAAACAATTGAAATCGAAAGACTATATCTATAGTCCATATAAAACCGAGTATTGGGTATTGGGTTTTGAGTATGGTATAAAAACTTCGGCATATTTTGCGATATTTATAATCGTACATATATATTCTCGATAGGTATTGTCTAGGGGTTCTGACGGCTGTGGATATGTAGCTTAATATTCCAATTAACCCCAGTTCATGTAGACTGACTATCAAAAAAGCATATGCTAAGAAATAAAACATTTCTATTGCAACACAGACTATTTTTTTTCAGTATACTGACAGCATTTAGGATTTAAGTGGTACTTACTTAAAATTTTAGTTTAAGTTATCCATTTTGCATTATCAATGCGATCGATTTTTTTTGATATTTAATTCTCTGTCGAGTATATTTAACATATGCGCTTAGCCACTTTCGACATACGACTCATATAAATCTATACCGGCACCCACAACTAACTGGCCCAATTTGATCCGAAACAATCAGACAAATGCAACACTGACATCTACATGTTGCCACACTTCTTCTTCAGTTCTACTTCCGACGGATGATACATATACCTGTTTGCTCATTGAGCGAAAGCGTATTTTGTGGGTTGGTTTTTTACAGGATTGTTCCTAGTGCAATGAATGTAAAGCTTATGACAGTTATTTTTGATTTTATACTGCGGTTATTTTTGTTTATGAATGTTGTTGCTTGCTGCTGCTCGTTGGATCAGTTGAGTCAGTCTGCATATTTGACATCCAGTCTGAAGTGTATTAATAGATTTTGAAATATAACTCCATATATGGGCTGCGGAAGATTAGCGTGACTCGACTGCTACTTATAAGTAAATAGGTATGTGTGTATGAGTTCTTATTTGATGTGATTGCGTTGTGTGCATGAAAGGCTCGTCAACGCACACAAACGCAACAAACACAGAGTTTTGTTAGCCTTCATTCAAGCTTTATTGGCGAAATGAGTGGTTGGCTAATTCACTGCCTGCCTGCCATCATCCTCATTTGGTCTGGGGAGAAATATACGCTTGGGTTTGCCTGTGATAGGCTTAAGTGTCTGCTTGCTGGCTTGTGAGTGATTTTAAATGGGCGCATATACGTTTACTACGAAAAAAGTAAAGCAAGAGGAATAACTGCCACAGAAAACCAATCAAAGTGAGGGACTGAAGCTGAGTAGTAAAGGAAAGCTCATTTCAAAGGAGACGAAATCTCTTTTATATATTTATCTGCTCCTCACTTTTTGTATTACCAACACTTGTCGTTGCTGAGCTCTGCAAATATGAAATTGCGTTGGCCAGTTAGTTAGTTTGAGTGATGACAAGGGTTACCGACGGCAGTTGCAAATAACAGTAATCTCAAACGTTCAATATCAACCAACTATCAGAGTATGCTCGTTGAACTTTCGAAAGCAATATTTGCAAGTCGTTTTACTAACACTTAGGCAACATTTTCGAGTAATCTAGCGAAAGTGAGTTTTGATGTGCGGTTCAGGAAGAATTCAATTAATTGAAGCGAAAGTAATCAATTCAGTCGACAGCGTTTTTTTTTACTTATATACAAGAGCCTACACTTAAATATTCTCCCACGTTCATACACAAGTGTGTACATTTGGAAATTATGCGACGCAAAGCATCATGTGAGTTAATAATGCTTATATTTATGTTGTTCTATTTATGTATATATCCGTACCTTTGTACGTATATTGTACATATGTACATATACGGTTATGCTGTAACTTTCGCATCATGGCACCGATTTTGTTAATCCAAATGCAAATTTTTTCTATTGACATATGCACATATTTCGCTTCGATGTTTTCTAATAAACTGTGTTTAAGTGTAAAAATTTACAGATCTTAGGTACGTCTTACTTTTATTTAATCCATTGAGGAAGCACTTGCTTTGGTACTTAAAAAAGAAACCAAAATGGTTACGGCTTACAGATAGTCTCATACGAAAAACACTGCATTATAAACATATATATAAGGTCCTTGAAGACTATCAAATAATAATGTCAGGCATTGCATTCCCACATATGCAATGAAGTTAAACGTTGAGCTGTTTGTCGTCATTGGAAGATAATGCACCTTATTGACAGAAGGACAATGTTTGGCATCGTTCTGAATGAGACCAAAGGTCACGTAGTTTTTGCCATAAATAATTTTTTTAATTGGTTGTCACTGTCAATTAACGGGAGTTTTGTCTTTTGGAGCGTTTATGAGAATGCTGGTCATCTTCTGGTAAGCGGAGACGCCCAAATTACCGACTGCCAAATTTAAATTTCAATATTAAACATTTTCATTAAATAGAGCCGACAACAACTGGGTGTAGCGGACGAGTAGTGAATAAAAGCCGACGACACCAATACACTTTAAGTTTTGATGAATTAATTTGATAGTACCAAAGAGTATTTAAAGATAAAATAATAAATATGTCTACTAACTACAATTGGTTTAATGTAAATTTTTATTTGATCTTTGCAAACGTTTTAAGAAACTCTTTTGAAATAGCCAGATAGTAGCAGTACTATGGAAGGATTGTTAACTTCGTGCTAATTACGACATTTTGATGCACTATCCTACATCTTGCCATAGAGATGAGCTTTCATCTGATCAGAGCAATTTTAATTTTTTTTTCAATTTCAGATTCTTATCTCTCTGGTAATTTTCGATTTCTTCAGAAGACTCACACCGGTAACGACCGAAATCGTTTGCATCCGTCGAAAAAAGCCAATAGCCGGAAGGATCAAGGTCTAGAGAATACGACTTATTTCAGCATTTCAAGCCAGTTTTGACTGATACAGCCACGACGTTGTCGTGTTGCAAAATCACTTTGTCATATATTTTGAACGGTTCTGTCCGTATTTTGCAAAATAAACGTCTAAAACGCATTAGTTGCAGTCGATAACGAGTTCAGGTTGTGTTTGAAATGGATATTGATGCAGTGAAGCCTCCAATTACTCTTCTTCAAACATTTTGGGTTGGCCAGGGCGATCTTTGGCTTCGACGTTGAATTCAAAACTTGAAGCGTCGAAAACACTCTCTGAATAACTTAAAGGTGGGCGCAGATCTCCCATAAAATTCCACAAATACTCGATTGAAACTTCTTGCAAATGCTACACTTAACACAAATCTGCGCTTCCAAGATCGACCAAAACTTGCATCGTCATCTCTTAAGAACGGATCGAATTAGTTTGTACTCCCAATAGCTTTACAAAATATTTAAATATACTCCAATATTTTTTTACCCCAACTCAAAACTGTATTTTTTTTTTATTATGATTTATAATATTGTTCAAAGTTTTACTGCACTAATTCTTTAACTTTTAATGAATAAACATTTTTTCATTATAAGAAATATATGCATTGCCAACTTCCCGAAATCTACAAAAAAAAATCAAAATTCAAATAGTCTTAAGCGGATAAATTAGAAAACAAATAAAATTTATGTAGATAGCTAATTATATATATATAAACATTTGGCACTTTGTAACCGTTGAAGTGATTTTTGGCTGAACACCGCCTCCTCCAATTTACGGCTTTTGATTTCCTTATTTTCCCGCAATTTATCGAAAGAAATATATATATATATATATATATATATATATATATATATATATATATATATATTATTCGCTATCAATATTGTACCTAGTTTTGTGTACCTACATAAATAATTTCCTATTTTTAGAATTGAGTGATTGTTAAGCTTCTATAACAATTTTACAGAGCAATGGAGCAGATATCACAAAGCTTGGGAGGCATTTTTCGCTTCGAGTGACTACTTTATCGACTTTTAAAATATTTTTTTTTTTAATGTTCGTAAGCAAATATATATGTACGTGAATAGCTATGTGCATTATATTGTTTTTTTTCTTCTGTTCGTTAAGAGATATCAAAGAACATCGGTACCTACTCATACATTTTCATTTTTCATTTTACTAACATATACTTATATAACGTAGTTTTACGCACATGTATATATGTCTATATATATATATATATATATCAATTCAGCTTAGAGCAACATCCAATATATTTATATTATTATAGAAAATTTATTTTTTGCGGTCGCTCCTCGGCGGGGAATGTCAAGCCCTCCTAGTGTATTTTTGACATGAAATATATATATACTTATATATATATATATATGTATATGTATATCTGGAGTATTCGCGTGATTTGCAGTGTAAATGAGCTATAACAACAATTTTTTTTTGCTAACTGATTGCATTTGCATAATGACTAAAATGACTAAAACTGCAAAAATAATCTTGGATGTATCTACATATGCATATGCCGAAAAGCGTAGCTGCTGTCTATGTTCCGAGTGATCGAGGCGCCCTTTGCCGACACTTTAGTTGTGTTTACCAGCTATAAGTATACACATATGTATATGCTTCGCTGGGAGTTATTAATTTTTGTGCCTTTTCCAGTAGAGTGTATCAACTGATTTATTGTTTTTGTTTTTCATTGAAACTAAATTTCTATTTGACTCAGACTCCTATATCCAGCATCTTTTTTCCAACGACATGTACTATTTACCAAAAAACTATATATAGGCATATGCAAATCATGAAGCCGTTCAAATGCAGCTGCATTTTCAAATGTTTTATACACAAAAATTGTTGGCGCACTTACTTAACTTGAATTATGATTTTTTTATTACGCTTGCCACAGCTAAATATGTAGGAGTATATATGTATTTATCAAGAGCTCTACATAAAATGTTAACTTAGTTCGCATAAATTATAAGCAATCGCTTATATGATTTGTAACATGTAAAACAAAATGCACACATGTACTCCTACAGGAATCTTAAGTGATTTTCAACGAACCATGGTTGGTGGGTGGTCTCTGAGTGTTTTGTCAAATTTAATATATTTTGACTTCAAAAATTTTATTTATACAATATTTACACACCCGAGTACATTCTACAACCTTTTTGTGGTTTAATCAATTATTTTAAAATTGCAACCATTTAATAGTTATAAATTAAGATAAGTAAAGTTAATTGAATACAAATTTTAAAAACATATTTCTCGCAGAATGGATCACAAGTGGTCAAGAAAAACATTCCCATGTTTGGCTTCGAACTATCTCAAATTGAGTTTGGACGTGTACTAAGTAAGGTAAAAAATTATTTGATAAATCATCACTTCTACAAAAAAAAAATTCATTCATTTTATTTTTCAACTGGTAGTACATACAGGCTCTCGCACTCTTTTATTTCCAGTTTCCAATTATAAGCCCCATTTTCAAGTAAATTAATTTCAAATATGTTTTTCCTTGTTCATTTGTTTGTGTTTGCTTCTGTACGGCTATATTTTTTATATATGTAAACAATTTATTCTTTAAAATTAAAAATCTAAACGAGAAAACGCGACTTACCAAAACTTTATTGCATAATTTTTCTTTGCAGTTTTTTATTTTGTTTTCCGGTTGGTTACTATAATTTCAAAACATAATATACAAGAGCAAGTTTTGGAGCTTTTTGTAAATAAATATAAATTTTATTATTTGATAACTTAATATAATTACAAATGAAATATATGTATTTTTTTAAATATATATTCATTCAGATTGCAATCATTCGCAGTAATTAATTAAGTGGTTTTTGTTCTTAAATATGTTAATATAATTTTTATTTTGCCATATAACACATGTAAGCATATCAAGAATAATAAGTATATGGATGTACAATTCATATTTTATATAAGCGTGTCTATTAATGTCTGTGGAGTCTTTCCAAGCTGTGATGATGAGAAAAGTATTCATACTTATGTATATTGTTGGTTTATTTGCTTTTGCTTTGTTGTAAAAGTATTTGCTTTTAACTTTTACATAATATAACCCTAAAAAAATTTGTATATGTGTTTTTTTATTGTGTCTTTAACTGCTTATTAAAATTTGTTTTTATGATTTGAATTTTTGTTTAAAACTTGTCGTAATCTTATTAAGTGTTGCTGTAAGAAGCTAATGGATTTAAATTTACTTTCATATACATACATTATACGCATAAATATGTTACATAGTACAAGGCTGGCCAAGATCCTTTATAGTTCAAAAAAAGTTTTTAAAAGGATGCAAAAAATAATCATAATTTAAAAAAAAAAAAAATTTTCACTTCTCCTGCTAATTTTTTAAAATTTCGTGGATAATTGGTGACATTACTTTTCAGTAATTCTTCAGAGGTTGGGTAGTTAATACTGATCGGTGTTTGGATTTAACATGAATACTTTGCTTCATATATTTAAATAATTCGCAAGCTGGTTCTTTCTATTGAGGCTACTTCGATTCTCTCTCTCTTCAGTTATTTGAGGATTCTCGGCGCCACAAATGCGACAATTTTTATTATTTACGTATCCACCGAGTGAGAAATTTGCAGCTGTTGTGTGAGCTGTACTTTAAATTTAAAATTTAACAACTGGTTGAGTAGTTGGACAATTATGGCACCATAATCTCTTCTTAAAGCACGAAACGTGACCACTGTAATTCATACTGTAGTTAAACGACATTCGCAAAAATTAAATACATTGCTTTTCAAAATATTGAAAACACAAAGTACCGACAGCGTGGAAAATCTACCTGGCCTTTATAAACAGCATCGACTCTTCTTTCTGAGATTCAGAAATGTGATTTATAGTGAGCGTTTTTGAAATACTGTTCAGCTTGGCTCTTTTTAGCTGCAGCTTTTTTTTTTTTGGAAACTTTTCGATCTGCATAACAATCTTCCGAAGAACTTTTAAGCAAACTTCATCCAGCGAAGATCACTTCAGAGCTGTAATATTTATTTCATGCATCGACGCTTTGGTACGAAATTTGACAGACATATTTTTTTAAAATAAAAACAGTACTACTAAGCCTTCAATTGCTTCTTCCAGGATTTGCTACAGTAAATAAATAGCACGAGTTGAAGAAGTTAAACAAGTTAGCACCATAATTCGACGACAAGATGTCATCGTCCGCGTTATAAGCAAAATTCAGGCAAAAATATCTGCTCAAATGAAGTTTTGAAACTAGAGTATCGTGACTGAGCGTATTATGGCGCTATTAAACCACTTCTTACCGTTTTGGCCACATCGTTTTCTATTATGATTAAAAACTCTACCACGAAGTGTAATTCATTCTTCAATATTTTATCGAGAAGAAATGGAGGAGATTACTCCTTTAGGTGAATGAATTATATTCATGTATAATCATTTATCTAGGAATACGTATAATTCATAGAAATTATGTGTTTATAAGTAGCTCCTCATATGTAAATACTAGTTTTGCGGAATTATAAGTTATCAACTTTGTGAAATTAAAAATTTAATAGTCCATGAGCTAATTGTGGCTCAGTGCTGCTCTACACAAGGTTGGTAAATTCCGCCATTTTAGGCAAGTCTGACTTGTTTTAAAGGCCAAGATGTTAGCAAAAGGGTTTGGATAATTGTAAAGTCTTTTTACGTATTTTTATTTTATGAATACCAAGGTATGTCATTTCATTAGCTTGCGGAATAGACTGCTTTGTCAGTTGTAGGAATATCAGCAGAGAACAGTATATCAATATCGGTACAAGAACACTCTCTTGCGGAGCACTTGCCTTAATTTTATATTTCTCTGTTATGTGTTCATTTACTTTTACTGTGAATCGCTTTTTGGATATGTGGAATTTAAGGATATTGTGGAGCTATTTGGATAATAATTGTTTAATTATACGAATTAGACCATCATATCTCACCTTATGTAATGTTTGGGCTACATAAGCGAAAACTGCAGTTTGATATTCTTTGAGCTAGAAAACATTCCTAATTTCATTAATTATGCGAGTTATTTGTTCAATTATGCCCGGTTTTTCGCGAATACCGAACTGATGAGGAGCGGTTGTATCATTTCCATTGAAAGTTTTTTGATAGCAACACTAGTTAGAAAAGTTCAGAAAAGTAAGGAAGCAGGCTGATGGGTCTATATAATGATGGCAGAGTTGTGTCTTTACCTGGCTTTACTATCATATTTATCTGCGTGCTCAACTATATTGTGTTGCAGGTTATGTTTTTGCTCTTGCCATCGCAGAGCGATTATTCTCTCAATTAATTGAGAATCCGTCTTATGTATTCACGTCCAATATTTCGTTTGGTCGACTGCAACTGCCGCCAATTCACGGCAAACAGGATTTGCAGCAATTGAGGATAATATTGTTTTTGATGATACAGTTACTTTTCTTTTGAAGTCCCTTCATCAACACTTGTTTTTAATATTTGCTCTTTGGCTCTCAACAAGGCCCATTGTTCTTCAATGGTTGTTTCAGTTGTTTGCTGTATTGCTGCTCTTGTTTAATTGGATGACTTTATATCACGCCAAATAAACAATTTTTCGTATAATTGGTGAAAATGTCGTGTAATATACTAATTAGTGTTGTCGAACGTATGAGCAACAATGTCAGACAAAGACACTGTTGCTGTATTCCAGCATTGGCATTCAATACTGAGACAGCACCTGAAAAGAGTATTTATATATCAGTATTTTGTGATAAACAAATTATAAGAATTTATACAAATGGGTATGCGTGTGATCTTTTGCATGAATATACAATAAATGTTCTTTGGCATTCCAGTGAAGGATGTAACAAGAGATATGTGAGATATTATTTGTTCAAACTTGTAGCAGACGACACAAATGGCTAAGCCTAGTTTTCCTTGAACCGTAACATTCAAAAAAACTAATAACTAATAACTAGTAACTAATAACTAATAACTAATAACTAATAACTAATAACTAATAACTAATAACTAATAACTAATAACTAATAACTAATAACTAATAACTAATAACTAATAACTAATAACTAATAACTAATAACTAATAACTAATAACTAATAACTAATAACTAATAACTAATAACTAATAACTAATAACTAATAACTAATAACTAATAACTAATAACTAATAACTAATAACTAATAACTAATAACTAATAACTAATAACTAATAACTAATAACTAATAACTAATAACTAATAACTAATAACTAATAACTAATAACTAATAACTAATAACTAATAACTAATAACTAATAACTAATAACTAATAACTAATAACTAATAACTAATAACTAATAACTAATAACTAATAACTAATAACTAATAACTAATAACTAATAACTAATAACTAATAACTAATAACTAATAACAAGTAACTAATAACTAATAACTAGTAACTAATAACTAATAACTAATAACTAATAACTAATAACTAATAACTAATAACTAATAACTACTAACTAATAACTAATAACAAATAACTAATAACTAATAACAAATAACTAATAACTAATAACTAATAACTAATAACTAATAACTAATAACTAATAACCAATAACTAATAACTAATAACTAATAACCAATAACTAATAACTAATAACTAATAACTAATAACTAATAACTAATAACTAATAACTAATAACTAATAACTAATAACTAATAACTAATAACTAATAACTAATAACTAATAACTAATAACTAATAACTAATAACTAATAACTAATAACTAATAACTAATAACTAATAACTAATAACTAACATAACTATCAACTATGTGACACAACATGCAGATATATACATCCTATAACAAAGCCCCTAATCGGATTTTCGCTCTATAGATATGTATTGATTTTGATGCGAATTTAAATTTTAAGAAAAAATTTTTAATAAGATTCCATACAATAATGGAATTCTTCTGGAAATTGATTGTAATCTACCCTCTTTTGGGTCGGGAAATTAATTTTTCATGTTTATTTTTAACGAAATGCTCATAAATGGACATTATTCATTGATTCTTCAAAAAAAAAAAGTATGAAAACCGTTTTATGTACTACAGTAAAAAGCATTCCAATAACATAAAATTTGAACACAAAAGGATCAGTGAGATATCTACTGGAATCAAAAATCCATAAGTGGTGTAAATGTTGTGATTTGAAAATAGTTGCTCTCTTTTAAGTGCAAAAGACGATACTCGAAGAACATGTGCTTTATTTGTTCATGCGACATACGTTATAAAGGAGACCAATACCAAAATAGAGACGATTTGGTAATTGGATCAGCTAATGTTATACACAAGACACTTTTACAAACTAATAAAGTGTTACTACCACCACATCATATTAAATTTAGCATATTTAAAAATTGTATTACACACTTCCTTTAGATGAACCCGGTTTTATACTTTACGGCCAAAATTTCTTCGACTCAGTGCTAGCAAAATAAAAGGGGGTATAATATTCGTTAATATATAAGTATTTGCAATCTCTTTTTAATTCGCAAGTAGTTTTAATGGTCCAGACATTAGGAAATTGATAAAATATAGTGGATTTGACACACTTTGCATTAACATCAATTACATGCATGAATTGCAATTGAAGATAGATTGGTTTGTAGATTGGTTAGCAGAAAAAGAGACGGAAACATATGATGGAAAGGACCACTTATCGACAATTTTAGCTAAAAATAAACATGAGAAATGAATTCCTTGATGCAAAAAACAGTAGAATTCAATTGTATACAGTGCACAATTTTCTTTAGCTCTAATTTAACAAAAAAATGACCAGATCTAGAAGAGAAAATCCGGTGCGATGTTTCGATATTTAAGGTGCAAACATTCATTTGCATTTGGTTTCAACAAAAACGAGGAATCTTGTTACACAGCGTAGTTAGTGTCTAATTGACAACGTCTTATGAATGCTGTGTGTTTATTCACACACTGATAAGGATTTGATGATTCATGGGTATTGACTGTAGGCTGAAAACTTCACTGACTATTCCTGTTTATTAAAAACTGTTTATTTTTTGTTTTCAATTTTTTTGTAGGTTAACCTAAGAAAAAAAAATTTTTTTTGCCTTTTGCTTAGGCGTAGTTAGCTAATATGAATGGGGAACGCAAATATTATATATTATTAGAAATTGGAGCAACGTAAGACTGGTAGAGAAGACAAACTCAAAGGGTGGCACGAAGCTATTGCAAGTCGTAGAGAAAAACTTTGTTGTCGGGAGAAAAGGTGTTTTGAACAGGCAGAGAACACGCAAATGTGCAAAGGAAACAATTAAATCGCATCAAGTGGGTTAAATGGCGATTGTGTGGTCGTGCGTTTAATATGTTAGGATGTACTGTAGCAAACGAAAGTACATTCGTATTCATTTCAGCCAATAGAAGAAATGTTAAATGGTTTATATGTTTTTATGGTCATTTGTTTCGCGCTTACACACAAACACTCAAGCTGTCGACGCCTCTACAATCAAGCTGACGGTACTTTGTTGCATCTTTAAGTCTGTTTTATTGTTTTTGGGCGGTTAAATAGCAACAAGACCTCATAAAAATTGACCGCGACTATAAAACATACGTAGTTTTTTTTCCAACGGAAACGGACGAGTTAACGTTTTCGTGTACTTGTAAGTATACAAGCTTGTTGCGCGCATTAGGCACATTCAGAAGAAATTAGACATTTGCTTGTGGTCAAAAATATGCTTCACTGTTGCCGCTGCTCTTGCTCTGCTAAACTACCATTTATTGTTTTTGTTTATTACTTAATAGCTTAATTAGTGGCGCTTGTTCAATGTTGAGCGCGCTCATTCATGGCTGCTGCGACTTGAGTGACTTGTGAGAAATATAATAAATAGCAAAAGTGTGTTTTGTTGCCTAATTTAAGGCGCTCGTACTGCTTTGCCACCGAAATATTGTGACGTCCAATTCGCCTAGCTCCTGCTATGGTGCCGCATGCGCCTGTAAGTGAAGAAGTTGAAAAATATAAATTTTCTAATTAAAAAGTATGTGCTTTAAATTTAAATTAAATTAATTTTTTATTTAGGTCGCCTTTCACTAGGGAGTGCCAACTGCTCTTATTGTATTTCCAGCATGAAATAATATTGCACATCATTAAATACTAACAGACATCAGGCGGCTTAGAATAAGGGTCACTGCATTTATTGGAAATACATTAAGACGCACTTAAAAAATTTATGGAGGAGCTAGAAAATCGCTTCTGTTTTAACAACGCGCCAATCACATATCTCATTTTCTGTCATGTTATTAATCGTCTATATTTTATGAATTTAAACATGTTTTGTATAAATTTACCAATATATATCTAAAAAAGACAATTCGACTTTTAGCATTCTACTAAAATAACTCATTGGAATTTGCCAAAAACATACACGCAAATTTAACTAAAAGAAGTTGGAAAATGTTTTATTTTTTATTTTCTTGACCCTATTCTATTATTTTCGCAATATAATTTAAAGAAATTTGAATTATTCCCGCAGATGACTTTTCAACTGGCCTTAAATTGCCAGTTTGTTGCCTTGTGTGTATGTAAAAAAGGAGTAGAATAATATTATTGTTAATGCTGAAAATCGTCTCCATAATTTGCAGAACTTTTGCAATTTCGCTACGATAAAATAAAAAATTTAAATTTTGTGCGCATTATTAAATTGTAGATTTATGTCAGTTTGTTTTGAAACAATAATAGCAGAGGCACATGCAATGGGGCAAAATACTGAGATACAAACATACGTGCAAGTATGAACGTATGTTTCATAAAAAAATTTCTTTTTTTTACAAAACAGTGTCATTTGGTAATGAGCTACTCTAGTCCAAAAAGTTTTTATTCAAAACTATTTTTGGTTATTACAAAAATAAACATATCAACGGTAAAAATTTATTGGTGTGGCTTGTTACTTTTTGCACAAAATATTTCTTATATTAATTCTCAACAATAATAACAAGCCACACACCAATGCGACAGTTAAACTGAGTTATTAGCAAGTTAGGTCAAGCAAAGCATGTAAGTGGTGTGCGGCTCGCCCACAGCATGGCTCTGTATATTTACAAATATATATATATATATTTCTCTTAGCACACCACCAATGGAAGTATAGTAATATGTACTTTAGTATATTTGTATATTATATATTGTTGTATTCGATTAGTATTGTTTAAAATATCAGTTTTCCAATGGATTATGCGGGTATTTATTTCCTTTAAACTCATTCGTGGCTTAATTGCTAAAATTTTCGTCTATAATTTGTCTGAAAAGTCAATAGAAGAAAATAAGTTACTTTTACTTTTATTAATCGAAAGGCTTAAACTCGAAAAACAAAAATTATATAAAAAAGTGTATAAGGCTAAATATTCTAAAAAAAAACTCCCTTTAACCAAAGTTCGTTCGAACGCTGACACTCAGCATTAATATTCACACTATATATATATATAGATATATGAGCTAATGGAGTCGAGGATATGCAGCAGTCAAAAACACAGTGTTACCATCACTTTATAATTAAGAGTATAACAAATTTTTTATTCTTTATCCAAAATATAAGCAATTTATTCCTCAATTTATTCTTTTTGTAGCTTTAAATTATAACATTTTGGTTAATGAATAAATTTTAATATAACTCAATTTTAATATCTCTCAATTAATTTTGAATACAGAAAATATAATTTAAAAAAGTTAGGAATCATTTATATTTTTGTTGGAAAACCTTGGTCTTTAAAGTGAAATTACTTTAATTATACTAACCATTATTCGCGACAAACGAAAATCTAGAAGAAATCGACCTAAAATATTTTTAAAAATGTCTGTTTTTGTGCCTCAACAAATTCAAGGAAATTTTTGGAATTAGCTTCAAGCCGATTTCTGTCAGTTATGCCGAACTTGAGTCAAATCGAAGACCAGCGTAAATTTTTGTTACGTTTGTTACGTGGATTGGCCGCATAAGTAAATTGATCAGTTGAAGGAAAATATTTGAGAAAAATTCTGGAAACAAAAACGTCTTAAAGCACATATCATATATTGCTAACGAATAAAATTTAAGAACTCTGACAACACTGTTAAATAATGCCTGGGCATATTTGTAGGTGTGTAAAAATTTGTGGTCTTGAGAGAAGGTGAAGGTGTACTTTATGACCTTCGGCAGGACAAAGAAAAAGTAATACACAGCTGCGTACCGAAAATAATGATGGCATGGATTGTTAGACGCAACACTTTGCAAAGTGTACATATGTATGTTGCATTAGAAACTGTTGCTTCCAACTATGTGAGTTTCCTGTAATGTGAGGAACTTCACAGTAAGCCCGTGTATGTTTGTATGGATGTGGGTGTGCCTTCTTTCAGGTATGTTTGGCATATGTTAAAATGGTTGTGACATGTTTGCTGTGGTTTCACTGCGTTTTGTATGCGAAGGTAGCATCTAAACTGCCCCACATGATCAGCTGGAATGTAGGCTGCTCGAGTAATTTTCTATCGCTTTATTGAATGTTAGTCGTGTTAGTGTTGTTGTTATTATTTTTGTTGGAAACGCTGCTGCAACATCATGGGCCATGTCAGCGGTGTAGATAACTCGTGGTCATGGCTTTCATCCGTAAGAAGCTCATACGAATTAATGTGTTTGTGTTGGTATATGTTTTATATATGTATATTTACATTTGAGCTAGATTTTACAAATTAGCCAAAAGAAGTTACTAAATGCAGCTGATACTTTGCACCAGGGCAAACATTGCACACAACAAATTTTCATGCTACATACGTTAGGATACATATATGTACGTATGTTATATTAGCAAATAAGATCACTATATTTTAGAGACACACAATCTTATATGTAAATTTGTATGTACATTATTTAAAAGTTTGGCCATTAACTTCCACAAATCACTATTCGCTATAACAAACACATAAAAAATTATTTTCTCAACTTTTAACATACATCCAACAAAGCATATAAACCATTCAAGTGTATGTAGGAGTGTGAGATTGGAATGTAATTTAAATTTTCTTGAGTTTTCTGCATAGTTTTCAGCAATTTATTAACCTTGTGAAAGCACTTATGCACATGCGGGTACGCACCTTACATACATATGTAGGATATTTGAAATATTTATAACTAAGTGATAAACAAATAATTCAGTCAAAAATCATTGATTACACTTATGACCACATCGCAAATAAATTTGCACTTTAATTAAATTTGTCGTTAATTTTTCATATATTTGAAAGTTTATACAAATGCATAATTTTGATATTGCCGAAGCATAAACTTTAAACTTAAATGCAGTTCCGTAAGTAAAATGCAAAGGAACTGATAGTCAATAACGCTAGAGAGAATGAAAAATATGGAAGTGAACTGCCTTTAAATAAACGTCAACGCATTTTTCAGAATGCAAGGGGACATGGCTTACTCTTTCTATTAGAGCAAGCATTTTAAATTCTACAATTTCAAATCTACCTGCCATATTTGCAACATATAGGTCTACAACATAAAGGCCAACGAAGTCTCGAAAGACTTATTCTGAAAATGTGATAATAATTAAACAGTACTGAACATGTTTCAAAACAGGCAAAAACTTAATGGTATATTAAAATGCAGGTGGAAAATTTTCATATCAGGATTAAGGTATGTGGTTCATCTCATGGATCTTTAATTATTGTAGGTTAGGTATATATAAAGCTATTCACTCCTGAGGTTGGCGTCGTCGCCACAAATCGACTTGACAAAATTGGTATTACCGTAGTGTTGATCCATGACTATTGACAGTTACTGACGCGTGGTCCTCATAGCCGTACTTCTTGTCGTTGTCGATGTCGACTTAAATGACACAATATCTGTCGACACCAAATTTGCAGACGAATAGTGCAAAAAAAAAATTTCTTTTTATTTGAGTATGTATATATATTGTGGCGAAAATACAAACCAACCCCAATGCTAATAACACTACTAACAAAATAAAATAATATACAGGGAGAATTGTAAAATAAGTCATTATAATTAGTGAAGCGAAATTTAATTTGCAGTGTACAATTAAGAAGCTGTCGAGCTGTGAAGTACCAAAAGGGGAAGGGATAGACCCACCGAAATATATACCGATCGTATCAGAATGACGAGCTGAGTTGATTTAACTATGTCCGTCTGTCTGTTTGAAAGCAAACTAGTCCCTCAATTTTTGAGATATATTTAAAAAAACTTGGTGGAAAGCTGTATCTATACGTTTAAATGATCATTGGTCGAAACTGACGAGATTGGACCACTATAACATATGTGACCGATTTTTCAGATTTCAAATTTTGAGTATAAACCGTCAAGAAAGGACCTAAAAACGCAAAAGTAGTAAACCAACATACATAATGAATTGAAAATTAGTTCTGAATATCATCGAAATCGGACGACTATAAAATAAAGCTCACATACACCTAATTGTTCAGATGTGAGGCTTTCGTCAAAGCTCAGTCAAAACAAGCATTTAGGACCATGGAATTTGGTATCCTACACATATGTTATGAATTGCATGTTGGTGCTGAAAATCATCGAAATCGGACTAACAGATTTTATAGTCCCCATACAACCGATTCGATCAGATATGAGGTCTTGATCCAAAACCCTTAGACAATGTATAAAGAACAAAAAAGGTATAAAAACTTTGGCATGGCCTAAGACAGACGTTCTTTACTGTTTTTAATAATTATACATACAAGATACCCTGCGGAGGTCAAAGTATTGAAACAACAGTTATCGTTTGAATGAGCCTTTCAATTTAAATTTTTATAGTACATTTTTGCCAACATTGAAAGGTAAGATTTGGTGCTATGTAGTTTGCCAATTTGTGTAGTTTATTTTCGCTACAGTGATAGTTTCATTATAAAAATTTTCGATAAGCGTGCCGAAATTTTCGATAAGGGTGCCATGTAGGACTTTCCTTTCATTATTCTACGCTAAATTTCCTTCTAAATTTGATAAAAAGATTCTTATTTCTGTAATTAATTTCCGTTACAGGCGCATTCTAAACTAGATACTCGCATGTTTGCCCTACTTCTATGAGAATTTGTTGTATACATTGACTTTCATCTAAAGATTGAAATTGACTTCTTCTGCATATTGCTATCGACTTTTCTTGAATGCCATATTTTCCTTCCTTTGAAATGAGGTGATTATTAAAAGGAAAAAAAGATTTTGTTGTTTTTGCGCGGTTAAGATATACTATTCAATTTTCGGTAAATGTGTGGCGTATAAAGAAGGGAGTGATTGGCCATGATTGAAAAATCTGCGTATCTCAGCGTTTCAAGTTTATTTTTAAAATGTAATTTTTCTGTTTGGGAAATAATTTTAGTGATGTCTGCTTTATTTAATAAATATTAAGGACTTATTCCCTTTTTTCTAGTTGGGTATTTGTGATATTTCGAATTTTATTAAACCTAAATAATGTTTGTTTTTATTTAACCGTATTATTATCGTCGGTTTCGTCTAGTATTCTATTACAATTATGAAGTATTTCGTTAGTCACTTTGATCAAGTAATTGGTGATTATGTACTGTCTTTTACTGTTCTCTGTTAGGTCATTTATTGTTGTCAACGTTTTATTCCAGTTAGTGGTATCAGTATTACCTGTCATTTTCTGTCTGAGCCAATATAATTAATTGATAGTTTGTTTTTAATGTTTCTTTTCCTTAGTTGGTTCGGAAGGGTTTCAATCTGAAATAAGATACTCCAACTGCAGAATTCAAGGGCTTTCTTCTTGGTTTGATAATGGACAAGAGATTTTATGTCGTTGATAACCGTTTGTAATCGCTTAAGTCGATAGCGTGTATAATTTTGTTGTAACCATTCGAAATTTTTGCTATTCCCTGTTTTGTCGTTATACGTAGATGTCCTCCGTATCTCACGTTAAGCATGTTATCTATCAAACAAATGAGGAAGTTAGTCAGTTTTTCAAATGAGGCTTATTAATTTGCTTATTATCTACTTATACAGTAATAAATGTATTTTTTTGT
This sequence comes from Neoceratitis asiatica, assembly GCA_030068015.2. NCBI lineage: Eukaryota > Metazoa > Arthropoda > Insecta > Diptera > Tephritidae > Neoceratitis > Neoceratitis asiatica. The sequence goes on from CM061524.1 coordinate 78,789,529, forward strand.
CCTCGGTCTATTTTTTAAAAAACTTTGTTATTTTTTATCTGTTTGTCTTTAGTGAAGCTGTTTCACCTGCTTTATATCTTTTTATTTTAGTCCTTTTTTGTTGTGCCAGTTAATTTTTTTTTTTGATTGTTAACAAGTTTGTCTCTTACATCGTTACTAAGAATGTCCATAACGTCCTTAAAATCATGCCACCAGTTTCGTCAAAGAAAAGTTGCTGAATAATTTGTATTATTATATCTCATTACAGCGATTAACTTTCTTAATAGAATAGTCATGATATTCGGTTTGAAGACATCTTACTAATTCACTTATCGTAGAGTAACCGCTTTCTACTACGCCATTAACTTCACTGTATTGTACTCTAGTTATTTTAATACGATTGGGCTGCTAAAACTACCTTCATTGTCCATTACAAATATTTTTGGTACAGACAAGAAATGAATCAGTTTTTTGGTTTAACTCGTATATGTAACAATTTTTTTATTCTAACGAATTTCACAAATGTTGAATATTTGTCTATGCAGGTTATAGTATGTTTTTCACATGCAACTTCCGTAATATCTATATAGCTTAGATTGCGGGTTCGAAAGATCGGAGGTAATTCCTATTACAATCACAAACTTCACAAGTCCTTTTGTAATTACACAACTTTGGTCTGAAGTATGTACGCCAGAATAACAGAAGAGATAGATAGACCCACCAAAATTTATACCGATCGGATCACAATGACAAGCTGAATAGATTTAACCAAGTCTGTCTGTCCATTTATCCGTCCGCCTGTTTGTATGAAAACTAGTCACGTATTTTTTGAGATATTTTAAAGAAACTTAGTTTGTGGTCCTAATTTTATAATTTATTGATAATTGGTCGGAATCGGCCAGATAGGTCGACTATATCATATAACTCCCATAGAAGCGATTTATTTATTATTATTTTATCATAAACGTGTAGTGAACTGCATATTGGTACCGAAAATCCTTGAAATGAAATTACTATATAGTACAACTTCCAAACAACCATTACGCTCAGTTATGAAGTTTTGAGTGAAAAATTCGTCAAAAAAGCATCTATAGTGTGAAATTTCGTTTGCTACTTACGTAAATTCAAATATATATTGACACCAAAAATCACTTAAATTAAATTTTGCATATAATAAATTTAAACAAATATAGTCTTTGAGTAAGAAGGTATAAAGACTTCGACATGACCGAAAACAACACTAATTTCTTCTTCTCAATTAGTTTAGCAATTTGAGGAAAATAGTATTTCTTCAATATTTGTTCCTTGTTTTCTCTTCCTTTCCGGTTAGCTATTTTATGTTCCTTCTTAATGATACGAAATTTTTCTTCATCGCTAGAAACGTCTATTATGTTTTGAAAAATTTTCTTTAAGGCTTTCTTGAAATAATTTTTTTCGGGATTTTGATTTTAATACTTTCTTTATTAAGCTATGTTTTTCTATATACAAGTAGTGTTTATGATAATTCGGATATGATCGTTCTCATTCTTGTCCTTCGGAAAGTAACGTCATGCAACGTTTATAGGAACTCCACAATGAGTAATTAAATCAGCATTGCCTCCACCTCTACTATGTTTTGAATTATCATCCGAATATGATAGGACGTTAAATTCGGTTGATATACGCAACCGTATTGGTGTTGTTAATATTTTGATTTCTTTTGAATAACTCTCTGCCATTTTTTAAGGGATCTGGATAAGTATGCAATTTGAATGCTCACCATTTGCGGCTAACTAACCGTTGTTTGCGAATAAACGCTTCTTATTCATTAGTCAGGGGCTTACCAATTTCTGGTAAATCCTTCCATAACAGGAGGCTAACCCTAGGAAGCTTTTTAGTTCCTTCAGGTATTTAGTTGACAATATCCTCTTTATAGAATAAATTTTGTTAGGGTCGGGAAGGATTTCATACTGTCTAACTACATGACCCAAAAACTGCAAATGTGTTTTCAGGAGTTTCGATTTTTATATAAATAATCTTTATTTTTTCTAAACGTTTTTCCCTATCTTTATCCAAATTATACTATCGTCAATATACACATGACAGCTTCTACTAACTAAATGCTTCAAAGCATCATTAATCAATCTTTGAAAAATTGATAGTGCATTTTTTAGTCCATTCATGTGTACCAAGGCATTTTTATGCCTTTATTTTTCATTTTGATCAGGTAAAATCCAGATGTTAAATCTAGTGTGGTAAAGTATTTAGATTTGACTAAGCTTGCTAGTGTATTATTTATATTCGAGAGAGGATATCTATGTAGAATAGCTAATGTTTTAAGTGTTTTATACCTAATCTATACTCTCAAGGGAGAATTGTAAGGGTTTTTCGATAGCCTCATAATTTCATATCTTAGCAGCTCATGTATTTGTTTCTCAATTTCTTTGTATTTCTTCATAATATTTTCTACATCATTACCACTTCTAATTTCGGAGTTATTTAATTGCTTAACGATTTTTTCTGGTAATTTAATTTCCGCAGTAAGTAATATGTTGTTTTTTCTGTCAATTATTGCTCCTAATTCTTTGAGCGTATCGTACCCTATAATATCATCATGAGGTCTTATATTTTGCTGCATGAAAAAGTCAAGTAGAGTCATAATGCTTGGGTTTTTGAAAACATGTCCACTTATTTTGAAAGTTATTATCACTTGTCCTGCAGCTGATTAAGTTAGTTAAGTAGCAATTGTGAACACAAAATCATTACCCTACGCGTTTAAAGCAGGTCAAAGGTGAAACGCTTAAAAATATATGTTGCAGCACTAACTGATTAAAAGTTTAAATTCGAAAAAGTTGTTAAATAGAAATGTGAAACAAAATCATTAATAAAATTTGCACTTGAATGGCGACGAGACAATAATTTTCAGTCAAAAAGAGCAAAATTGCACAGAAGAAGTGCTAGTAATAGTAATGATCACTACAGGTCTTTAGCGGCATAAATAAGTATATTATTGGTCCTCACACGCGGCTACATATTGCCTCCCTTTATGTTTCATACGCCTAAAAATCACTATTATGTTTATAGTTTCCTAATAAACTTTTCGAAAACTTCAGCTTTTTTACTATAAATGAAATTTATTTGCCTGTTACTTTTTTCCCTTTCCCTCCTTTCTTTCTCTTAACATTTAAAATTTTTGTTTTATGCTAGTGCAAGTGGGAGCGGGTTAAGAGGACGGTCAGTAACTTCCGTTTGAGTTACTAGCAACTAATAATCTGTGCAGTTCATATTTTCACTACTTTTGCTGTTTCGTTTGCTTTTGTGCGATAAAAGTCCAGAACTTTCATTCAAAAACAATTAAATGTGTAGCATGAAGGTGACACCTTTATCGTGATTTTTTTTTTTCTTTGGTACGATAAAAGTCCAGAACTTTCATTTAAAAACAATTAAATGTGAAGCATAAAGGTGACACTCGTAAAGTCAGTCGCTTCAGGTAGGTATGGCATAACGTAAGTTGGCTAGTTAGTTATTTCAGTTGCGCCATTGAAGCACATTTGAAAATTTTAATAGTTAAATGGGTAATGCGAATTTAAATTTTTTGCTTTTATTTGCTTTCTTTTTTCAGTTTTTTTTTTATTACGAATTTATATCTTTGCAACTCGTGAGGCAGCTACATAATGGATTAGATAACTTTAAATGATTTTTTTTTCATTTCATGTACGGTGTCAAAAGATTTTATGAGGGCACAAACCTGCTATTTAATCAAAGGAAATATAGAAATATTTTGATTATCATCAAGCTCTCCTTAATTTGTTTGTACAACAAGCCTACAATCGTTGGATCTGCTTTGAAATGAGCACGCGTTGTACAACAAGTTTGATGGTCAATGAGATGAGAATATGTATTGCATATTTTTACTTATTTATGACAATAAAGTTTAAATTCACATAATAATTTTCAAAATCTTAATTGTAAAATATTATATATGTATAATTTTTAATCTTATAAAGGAACGTGGATAAACTAGTCGAGTAGAATATATTGAGTCCAAGGTAGAAAGATTTGTGAAGTAAAATACGAGTAGCTACATGAAAACTGAAGTGAAGTCTTAAGCTCTCTAATGAGTTTTAATATGAATGTGTTCTCGGTTAAGAAAAACTTTAGTAAAAGATGATAAAAGTTCACAAAAATATGAACATTAAGGTTTTACTGCCAAAGAGATGGCGTTATATACAGAACATTTTATTTTTTACATATGTCTATTAATATCATCAAGAGATCTAACATTGAAACTCATATGAAAACTAAGTCCGCTAAGTATCAAGTGCAATAATAATCAATAGAATTGTAATATGAATCTTTGCTCATAATAATTTCAAAATCACAGTTTATCTGTAAAAACACATAAACTACATTGCATAAAGGAAACATAAAAAGTATGAAAAAATACGTATACACCAAATATCAATGCACACAAGCAACAACCAGCTGATTATAAATTTCCTAAATAAATGCGATCAATGCATTTAAGTCAACAATTAACCAAAACAAAAAAGATCAATTATTTTCTTCTAAATGCAGATATGAATGCAACAAAGTTTTATGAACTGTATTTGTGAAATTCCATATGTCAGTATTGCTAAATTTGACTACCTTTTAGTATTGTGAATGGGAGAAACTTGGTTCGTTGCTGTCAAAAGAGGACATGCCGAAATCTTTGTATCTATCATGTACACTTAAAGTTTATTGCAAATTGCAAAATTCGATTTCGATGATTTTCAGTGTCAGTATTAACTTGAATTCATGTCTGTAGAATACCAAATATCACGCCTTACATGCTTTTTTTCAGAGACTTTCGAAAAAATCGGTCGTATATCTGATATAGTGGCTCGATTTCGCCGGTTCCAACAAATGTGTGTATAAATGTACCAGAGCATCTACCTACCAAGGCTGGTTGAAATATCTCAAATACTGAGGGACTAGTTTGCGTTCAAACAGATGGACGGGCAGACGCGCATGGCTAATTAACTCAGCTCGCCATTCTGATACCATCGGGATAAATTTTAGTGGGTCTATCCTGAGTTAATATACCATTTCATGCACATGAAATCCATAACAAACGAAGACCGTTGCGATCCTATAGAGTATAGCGCATTTTTATTGTACATATATTTGGCTCTTTGTAATCGCTGAGGCGATTTTCGGCCCAGCTCCTCCATCAATACGCAAAGATGTTTGTACCAACAAGTGGATGGATTTACAGTTTATTCTAAGCTGCATTCGAACGGCCGATGAATTGTTGTGAGGAGCTTTTATTTCATGCCAGGAATACACTCGGAGAGCTTGACATTCCCTGCCGAGGGGCGACTGCATTTAGAAAAATTAAGTTTCTATAATTTTGGATGTTGCTCAAACCTGGAATCTACTCCAGGCCTTGCGAATTGTAGTACGAAATGCTAACCACTCGGCTATTGCGGCCGCCATGGTTGACCTCTCAGCTTATTTTTGAGGTATGGGAATTAAAAGAAGTCCATCCGGTGCCAAGTCAGGACTGTATGGTAATAACTCATCAAATTAATGTTTTGAGTGTTCAAAGATTCAGGTTGGCTTTCCCAATTTCTTGAAAGACAACTGGCAAACAATTCGTTTTGCACCGCTCAGAAAACAATTGAAATTTTTCTGTGTTGCTCTAGTGGTGCGGTTGCGACTTGTTCTGTTTTTCCGAAGCACCACTAGCTTATTTTATATTTGTAAACCACACAAATATCGGTCATATGTTAAAACCTTCTGAGTATGTATAACATCAAAAATATCCAACTTCACGATAAAGTTGTCAATTGTTAGATTGCAAATCTAGGGTTGTCAAACTCCGATTTATATATAGGGAAACCCTCGTATGTTAGTTAAAATCTAGAGTTATAAAATGTATAAAATTTAAAATTAAGACCAGGCGTGGCAGATATATATATATATATATTAAATGAACGCCTTTCCATTCTGGAGAATTGGGTTCCAGTGGTGTAACTAGATTTTGAACGATATGATTCAGAGGAGTACCACAATCGAGACACACGCCCAACCGAGTAACGATAAGTACCTCTTTTTGTACGTTGTTTGTAACGTCTCAGCCCGTACTCGAACATATGTTACACTGAAGTATAAGTGTGATTATGACCATTAACATGGAACGTCTGTTTAAATATATACATACGTGTATACGTACATATATAAGCAAAAAAATTAAAGGCAGAACTCTGATATATTCAGACTGCCACATAAGAAGTAAGTTGTAATTTAAATTCGTATATTTGCAATTTCGAAGAATTTTTCTGTCAGTTGCTTAAATTTTATTTCATTTCAGATTTCTTTTAAATTACAGCAACCTCCCTTAAGTCGGCAAAGGGTTACTTGGCTTGTCTACCAACCCCTTATGGGGGGCCAATGACATTTTTCACTAATTTGCTCCCTTTAGTGCCTAAAATGAGCCGAAGCTTCTTCTCTTTATTTTAATTTTTTTTTGCATGCTCATCATAAAAAACACACATCTTACAACCAATTTTTTCTATTATAGTCGTTAGTAACTAAATGACTTAGGAAAAAATATGTGTGCCTACTTAAAAATTTAATCGTCTTAAAAAGAAAAAAAAATTGCAAAATTTTTTTTCTAAAATTTTATTATATTTTTTATAAAAAAGAGTTCAAAATATGAAATAATTATCAAATTACATTTCTGAATTTCGCTTTTGACAAATAAACCTGTTTGTACATAAACCACTAAAACTGATTTTTATTTTATTTCTAAACAATTTCATAAACACATTTTTCGCTTTTCCCTTAAACAAAATATGGTCTGATATAGCTTGAAAAACTAAGTGACCAGAAAAAGTATCTAAGGCGTTGCCTTAGAATATTTGTTAGTAGATTTTCACAAGTTTAAAACTAAAGAATTTCTGAGCACTTGATCGTGAGCAACAATGATTTAACCCGGCACACACGTAGCCTAATAGTATAACCTTTGATTCGTGCTGTGGACATCTCAAGTTCGAATACAATTCGAGGTATAATTTAGAAACGTGGTGACTTCCGAAATAGGTTTCTACCTACTTACCGTTCAGACTGCTGTTGTAATTTTTTCACTTTTCTCATAAACAAAATATTGTCTTGAGGTAATGTTTTTTTTAAAGAGTTTAAATGAAAAAGACATCCACTATTTTTAGGTAGCTGTGCTGCGATAAGTAGGTTTGCTTAAAAAGTAATCCTTTCTAAAAGTTAAAGAATATAAAGCGTTTTTAAACTTACTTTTGTGGCACTTTAGACTAAAACAGTAAAGGCTGCAATAAATATTGTATTATATTTAGTTAACTGCAAATAAGAGTACATTATTATCAGCTGCCGCAGATTCAAATGCACTTCCACTGGTAAATGGATGGACATTAAAGTTATTTAATGAAAAATTTGTTTCATATATAAAAATTTATATATGTATATATAATTGGCGCTTTGTAACCGCTGAAGCGATTTTCGGCCGACTAAAAAAGGCCGATACAAAAAGATTATAAGATTGTATATACACACATAAATGCATATATCCTAGAGTATATACTAATAAGGGTAGAAGGTGAAAGAAGTAAGTTTAATCTATTTTATATTTTACAGATAAATATACCTCATATTTTCTGCCAAATATTTCTTTAGTCATTGCTAATTTCAAGATTAAATTCTCTAAACTTTAGCAATAACTCTTTAGCCACAGTTGTCGTTATTCACTCAATGGCCGCTAAACCAAATGGGTTTGACGTTTCTCAAATTTTGCCTCATGCGCATTCATCTTTATATTTGAATTCTTTGTCTGCCATCATTCAGTTCATTCATAGCTGCTTTTTTCTTTTGTCTGATTTTTTTTTTTGGATATCACGTTTATTTATTTATCGTTGCTTGTTATCATGCCATACGATTTTGACTGCACATATATTTATGTACATACATATGTGTTTTTATGATGTATGTAATTTAGATAGACGACGTCGCCAAGTATGCATCACAACTTGTCTGGCTCCGCTGACCACTGTCATTGCCAAAGCGACTGTATCCCTCACTTCTTCCCATCTCTCCCTTCAATAGTTCATTGAAGTTGTCAATGGCCTAAAGTTTATTTTCATGCAATTTTCTTACTTTTGGTTGCATATACATATGGACATATCTATATATGGATCTCCCTTGCCACTTTCTAAAGTTTTTCTTCTATTTTCTCACCTTTTTAAATTTTACCGTAGCAAATGCCAATTTGAAACGGATGTTGCCATGATAAAATGATGGAGGGACAGTTGGCGTCTATCATTCAGTTATTCATGCTTGTATACATATTTATATTTATGTGTAAGTACATACCCTGCAGGGAAAAATAGTAGTAATAACTAGAATCCAACTAATCTGCATTTTTACATTAACTAGTTCATATTCCATCTATTTCCCTAGTATTGAACTAGAATTTTTGCATACTAGTCTACCTTTTCTCTGCAGGATAGCTGTGCTTGTATGCATGTACTTTGGTTAAAGAGGCGTTGACGTTGGTGTTGTTTATTTATAAGTTTTCCAGACTATTGAGCCCCTTGGATGAAAAATACATTAGAAAATATGTATATATGAAGGTAGTTAAGTGGATTAGCGTATATTATATATTTTTAAGGTAACAAATAATTATTTTCTAGCTATTTAAAATCTGATTTATGTTTATTTCTTTTTAGTAAGATATTTCAATTAATTAAAGTTATTGCAGCAAACTGATTTCAATAATTTGGTAACTTAGAGTGAGGCTTGGCTGTGTCTCCCTAATTATAAAGTCCACTCCGAAGAAATTGAGTCCGTTTAAAAACAGTTTTTGTTGTTTGCTTTGCAAAGGCATTTTCGACAAAATCTTTCCCAGTATACTAGTTGCTTAAAACTTATAAATCTATCCATACTTTCATAGATTAATGATGGGAACAATTTTTTTTCGTCAAGATTCTAAAAGTTAAGTAAATTTTAATGTCCCCATCTAATTATCACAACAGGTTAAACCGTTATTTTTAAGTTCATCTAAAACAAATTTTGAATAAGTAAACTATTTAATTTAATTGACCGACTCACTTTTCGTAACGGAAAAATCCAAGTAACTAACTAAATGCCTATGGGAGTGTAACTATTTGTATATATCTGTTAATGAATCTGTTTCCTGTGGCTGATTCAACAAAAAATAGAACAAACCAAACAGTTATCATTTAAAATTGACTAATAAAAACAAACAAAAATATTAAGAAAGAACGAAAATGTAAGAATAATATTATATAAACGGCCAGTCTAAGTAAAAGACGTGTATATGAGATACCAGAAGTTGATACTGCTTAATTTTCTCTTTAAATTAACAGGGATAGAGTTCCATAAACGACTAGCATTGGCATTATACTCTGGTAGATGTAATAAAAGAAAGCTTGAAATAAAGATGGCTGGGAAACTCGGTCCGAATGAGTTTATAAAGAAAAAGCCAATTTATGGTCATTGATCATTATTTTCCGCAGGATTTTATTATTCATATTAAAGAAAAAAAAAACTTATCGACACTTAACAACCACTTCCAATTCAAATTTCTGTCTGAAAGGATAGTTCATTGGCTGACACTTCATAACTGTATTTTCCAGTGGTGGAGAGCGAAAAGTAGTCCAGAACCAATAAACTTCCATTCCATGAAGAACGCTGAAATGAAAGAACATGAATGAAACGGAATATTAATAAATGCAAAAATTACTAAAAATACGAAATGCCGTGATAACGTAACTACACATATAAGTATACTTTTCGTCAAAATAAGAAAAATAAAAATTGAGAAATAAAATTAATCTCATGAAAGAAGAAGGTGAAATCAATAAACTTACTTAGAATTTAAAAAATATATGAATATTTTTATTTATATATATATTTACGTAGGGAGGAACATGGGAAAGTCAAGTAAAGTAAATGAAAGATTAATGACTGTCAATATCGTATAATAAAAATATTATAAAGATGTGAAAAAAATTGTCAGCAAACAAATGAAATTATTATGAATGGGAACCAGGGAACTAATTGTGAATAAAATCATATTCAGTTTCCATTTCGAATATTTTATTTGAATAATGATTAAGTCTATATAATTAATGATTTATGTTATTGGAATTTATATATTTGTACATGTATGGGATATTTTGGCGCTATTTTCATCGAAAAAATAAGGCGATTTCTAGGGTTCGCAGGTTTAGCCAATTTTTGAAGGTGCCGAAAGGTCTAAGATAAATGCCAGTACACCTTTTCATTGTTCACTTGGTACCTTCAGTAATGCTCACAATCTCTGCTTGGAAAACAGGGTTATATGCAGCTATCAGTTTTTGGGTGGAATTGAACGATGGCTGCTTCTCATTAACTCCTATCGCAGTGATATATATATCTTTACCGTTCTCCTTACCTTCTGCTCATGCCTTTCTGCTCGGGTATTGGAAGGTATTGAGGACGTTAAAAAACTAGGTGCTGATCCGATCGGGATTTGAGCCCAGTTGTAATTGAATCGGCTACAGCGGCCATAGTATGCAGAATAGAATAAAATAGTCTATGAAACTATGCATGAATCGAGAGAATAACATGCATATAACAGCTTCAAATACAAGGTTTGCGATATGTGAAGCTCCTCTCTCCTACTCGTATGTGCTTGCACATACATATGTTGGAACATATTTTTAGATATTTACATACCAATATTTTATTTTCGCTCTTGGAAAACTTTTCGAAGATTGCAAAAATTAGTTATGCTTGCGTATTTGGCTGCCTTTTATGTACCTTACTCGTGTTAACGTAGGTTACTAAGTGTGCAAAAACTAATTACATGTTCCTGCAAACGTCCGATGACTCATGATATACATATATACTCCACGCGTACAATAGAGCAATCCAATGCATACACAAAATATGATCCAAATAACATTGTGATGTCCGAATGCCATAGAGTACCTACATTAGATTATATTATGTAGTATCGGCGACGAAAAATTTCAATGGAACATACTTTGTAATAAGAATACAATCCGCTTTGGTAAAGGGATAGTCAAACATAATGTTTATCACAAAAATTTATATTAATAGTAACAAATATGCATATACCATATTTTCATTGGAATTTACATATTAAGGCCAACTTCTGTAGGTACCAGTAGAGCTAAATAGCGAAACTAAACTGATTCAATTTAAGATTCACACATTTTCAGTGTAGGAGTACAGTAACTTCGTGTAGTATTTGTTTGTAGAGAATGAAAAACTTTAGAAAGAGGTTAATGCTAGAATTAAAAAAAAATTAGTTGTGTGACAAACAGGAAAAGTTGTTTTGTCTATCGTATGACAGTCATGACGGCAATATGGATTTTGATTCTGTAAAAAGTACTTTTTGACAGATATTAAGGAAAGTGGTCAACTCTTTTGGTTTAGTTGATAGAGATGATTAAAATCTTATACGTTTGGTGGTATTATTAAAAAAATATTATACTGGGATATAAAGATAAGAGATAAATGCTAAGATCTAGATAACATAAGGAGCCAGATTTAAGGAAATGAAAATGTCGGAATATTTGATACCTACTGAAGACAGTTAAGAAAATCTATAATGAAAAATATTTTTAAAAGAAATTTCCTTCTTTTACGCTTTTTAATTTCAATATTAATAATATTGTAATATTATAATTTGACTAAAACTAAGAAGAGTTAAAGGTAAACTGGTTTTAAAGAATGTTGATATCTATTTTGTAATTAAAAAACTTGAAAAAAAAATATTTTTTGTTGGGTAGCCATAAAAAAATTGTGTTGTATATTCTTGTGTTTTTTTGGCTTGAGTATATACTTATAACTACATACACATCTTAGCTAAACCATAACGACAACCTAATCCATTCCAAACTCAACTCGTTTTGTCTAGCCATGAGGTACCGAATTTAAAAATGTACAAATGCAAAACTTAATCGTAACTATAATATGCTAACACTTGAGAGAACTTCACCAGCGTTGTTTCCTTTAGTTGTCTAAAAAATTGTGTTCAAAACATGCTGGTCCATATCGTTTTTGAGCTTTCAACTATTGCTAACTAATAATTTAAGTGTAATGAAGTGAAATATTAAAATCACGAGAAAGTTAAATAATGTAGCTTTTCTAAAAGTTGGTTTTGTAGTTTCGACAGGTATTTTTGTCAGCTATTTGTGAATTCGGTGTTTGCCATTGGTATTTCAAGATCTCTATGTATATTATCGTTGCACATATACCACGGTGCACCTGTGAGGTTTCGTTGCGTTTTTGATTGAGATCGATGTATTTTATGGATACTGGTTTCGTAGATAGATTCCCAGAACTGAATTCCATATATCCATACTGACTTTATGACTGAATGTATAAAATTATTTTTCATGTTCGTGAAGTAAAGGAGTTATTTTAGATAGCACCGCTTTTTTAAAAAGTTTGGAAAGAACAGGCAACAAACTAATTGATCGATATGATTATGGCAGCATTGCGTATTTTCCTAGCTTGGCGTTCATTATAATCTACGACTTTATCCACGCATTCGGGAACTGAAAGCAATATTTGTTAGCTTTTGTGATGTTATGTGGTTGAAATAAGGGAATTTTTTTATGGTAAAATTATTGTTATGACATTTATCTCAGATGAGGTCATACTTATGTCGAGAATAGTCCTAGTGAGGCAAAAATGGAATTGTAAAATTATTCATTGCTACATTGGATTGGAAGATTAGAAGAATTTAAGTGTTCCTCTTCTTCATACTTTAAAACTATCTATTTTTTAGCAGCTTTTCGTTTTATTTTTTGATGATGGAAATTGATTATTCTGGCATTCTAAGCGCAGTATACGTTGTCTCAATTACTCTGGGCAATTTGTTGCGGGCGAAAATTATTTTAGAAATGGTTTGCGAACAATATTTCAATAATATTTTCTGGCGTGCTTCCACAATACAAGTCAGAACTGGCTTCTGCACTTATAAAATTTCTATCAACTTTTTTACTGCAAAATCTATATTATCAATAATTTTATTAAAAATTCAATAACCGCAGTGAGTGTGGTTGACATTGCGATATTCATATGCATATTCTAGTACCAAAGAAATCATTAAATTGTTTGATAGTTATAGAAAGGCATGATGGATAATATATAGCTGAAATCACAAGATTATTTTCTCAATTCTTGAGGCAGAGTGAATTTGTTGCATGTAAGATCTTTCATAAGATTGTAGGAAGTGATGTTTTAATCTACTTCGAATGAGAATAGCAGTACCGGTATGTGTTTTACTATCCGCATGATTCCTGTTGCAGAACTTATAGCCAACCATGTGAAAGTTATTATTTTTCCTTATCAATTTCAATTAATAGCACTGTTCTTGTAGAAACTTGTTTGTGTTTGCTGTTTTGGATTCCATAAGCAGATCTTTAACTTACTAATTTTTTATTTACGCAAGCAAGCAACGACTAATTTTGGGCTTCGATTAGGCCTAAATTAAATCAACCAAAATTGGTAAGAAGATGCTCATTTGTCGTTCGAACGATCATTTGTCGGAACCGATTTTTGATGTTTGAAATTTTGTTCCATAGGCCCGTCAAAAAAAGTACCTGAGAACGTGAAATTTGGTATACACGTATATATACATAATAAATTGCATATTGGTACTGAAAATCATCAAAATAGGAATATTACTTGTATATTATATGACCCTCATATAACCGACTTGTTTAGATATTAGGATTTTGGTCAAAAATCCTTTAAAATAAATGGGGAAATTTGGTATTATGCACACATAAGATAAATCGCATTGTGGTAGTGAAAATTAACTAAATCGATTTCACAGATATTCTTATGTAAAAATCTCTCTTAAAATATACAAAATAAAAAATATAAAAAACTAGCGAACCCGCGAACTATGTCTCGCTAATTTTCAGATACACTCAAATGTGATAATAGAATACAGAAAGTATAATTTTAATGTTGTTTATCAGCAGAAGGAGAGATTTTCAATTGGAGCCAAAAATACGTTTTTAAGATCCGCTTTCCCCATTTACCGTGTTCCTTATGTTAATCTAAGCTACATTTGTGTCGAATTTATAGTGACTCATATATACATTTTTTTTAAGTGCCAAATGATAAATACCAATTTTTCCAATTGCTCAGTTCTAAATGTAAACAGAATTCTATACAATTTTCTACGATAATTCAAAACGATTCAATAGTTTTGACAGGTGGTTTATACGGTCATATTTTATTATTATTATTACTAGACAAATATTGTTAAATTCATTTAAACACAGATACATATATTGGTATAAGATACGGATATTAGCAATAATTGTATACAAAATTGACTGAATGGAGTTCATATTTATTTATATATGATTGATTACATGTCATTGCGATAATTATAATGCAAATAAATTGACCTAAATAAACATGTGCTCGAACCTCTGCATACATATCTGCATATGTGTACTCATGTATCATGGCTTTTAATACTTGTTAGTGCTATTGGTCTATTAATAACCAAGTGAGACTTGTGTAATTATTTTGTGAATATGGCTTCTTAAATTTTGTGGTATAATTATTCTATATACTCAAAGAACGAAGTTATATTCTACCGTACCAAAGCCATTTTTTAAAATGTTTCAATTAACCACTTTAAAAAGTTGCACATAGTTTTGACAATGTGGTATCCTGTTTTGTCTCTTCAGCTATTACTGTTAGTTAGAATATAAATAAATAAATTTTGTATTTTCTTTTTGTTTTTTGTTGTATTAAAATTTTGGTATGCGCTACAATATACGCATATGCGCTGCATTATTTGAATTTCCTCTTATAAACTCAATTGAGTAGTGGAAGACCGAAAGAATAAATGCCCATCGATGCACACGAGCTACGGACATAATGATTAAACCCTTATCCAAATATTGTTAACAAAGGTTTGTGGTGAGTACGTAAAATGAAATGACAACCAGAACATATTGTTTCTACTTTGTTTGGTTTCAATGTTCGGAAAGTTATAACACAGAACTACATGTATCTGTCGTTAATATATGGGCAAACATGGATCAAAATATGTCGGCAATTGATCAGATGTGATCGCTGTCTTTATGATGTCATACGCTTCATAAAATTTGCGTGACCAATAGAGCTTTACGCTTTTTTTTTGCAACAATTCATACAAGGAAGATATCTCGCTAATACTTTATTACACTTGCTATTGAATAGTAATAAACAGTAATTTCTAGACAGTTTACTTGGTTTTGGAAAAATAGAAATTTCTTTAAATTCACTTTAAGATCTGCTAGAAACTTGACTAACACTAGTTTAAATTTGGTATGAGAGCAATATCATCTTGATTTCAACAACACGTGGAACTCCACGAATTGCCATTAAATGTTGGAATATAGCAACAGCTGGTTTTATACCAAATAGCATTTTTTTAATTTGAAGAGTCGCGAAGTGGGCACTTCATTTGCACAGGAGCTGAGATTCTTCATCTAGCTGCAGCTGATTAAATAAATTTGATAAATCTAATTTTGTTAATAGCTTGCTCCCTTGCAAAGGAGAGCAAATTTCGTATATCCGTGGTAATGGATAGTTATAATCCACTTAATATTATTAAGGCAGTGTGAACATGCCTTTCTTGAACCTGACTTACACGGAACGTCTTGTTGTTGTTGCCATTGAATTTTGGGTGTTTTTCCTTGTCGCTAATGCCTTGATTGCGCTTCTGATGTAGGTAATATTAGAATCATCAACATGATTAGATGAAGTAATCTTCGACTCCATTATTTATTAATTTTGGAGCACATTTTTGAGAGTTAACTGCTCATCTTCTTCACATTGTATTTCGAATGGCCTATCAAGTAATCACATGATGAATTTGCTCAATATAAAACCCTTTAAGTTTTCGCCGAATTAGCAGTCCAGTGACACTTTTTCACTCTGGAGTACCACATCGAAATCGATTTTTCACTTTGAAACGAGTGAATCTGGGGCGCACAAATTGTGGAAAATATTGTATAGTTCCGAACCTATTGACTTTGAATGATTTTCAAAGTCATTTCTCCTTTTAGATGCTCCATGTTTCCGAACTAGGGCAGAAATGTGGAACATACGATGCCATAACTACAGACTCCGCACTATTATTTTATTTAGCTATATTATCATTATCTTGCATTTTATACTTATAAGTACTTTTTTAGAACAAAAATGTAATACCGTTAACTATATATACTGTACAAAAAAATCCTAGTCGCCAATTATAACGACTTTGCACTTTGAATCATCTAAAAATAAAACTAAAAACTGCTGAGAAAAACTGTGGAAAGGTTTAAAATATGAAAAGAAGCGCACTCAAAAGGATTTGTTTCTATTTTTACACCGGATTCCCGAGGAAAATTTAGATCACTACTAGAAATTAAGAGGCTGCTAAGCATGAAACCGGGTGCTTGGACTCGTTCTGAAGAATTTCAACTAAATCCGCTAAATAATAAGTTCTCAATTCCATCTTCGTCTCACTATGTATTGAGGACTGTTCGCAAATTATGCACAACGCCATTTGAGATAAAAGTCCTAACAAAAACGTAGAATAAAAAAACTCGCCTGGTTACAACCGCATAACACCGCAAATGCTAATAGAGCTAATAAATTTTGCTTTTAATTTCCAGTCTCATTTCTTTAATACCATCCTTACATTATTATATTTTCCGAAAGCAGGGGAAAAGCCGTCTTCATATCGCTCAATTTGCTTGTTACAGGTTCGTTCCAAATTAAATGAAGCTACAGCTATCCAAAATATCTACTTTTCTCTATGAATGTGAAATTATACCAAATCATCATGATGATGGACTCATACATAAAATTAAGATCAGTTAGTCAAAAAATTTCCATCAGCTATTCATGTCATACGCTGATATCAGTCGGTTTACATTTGAAGCAAAGGAATTTATTTCAGAGGAATATCCAATTATGGCTGGTGTGATTTATGGTTTATCTACCAAAAATATTTCAGAAAGCGCACTCACCACCTCGCAAAAGCACTCACCTCAACATTCGCAGACGATATCGCTATTTTATACTGGAGCAAGTGCCCAGTCAAAGCCACAAACACAATAATATGTCACTTAGAACACGTTGGAAGTTGGATGTCAAACTGGACCAAGTAAACGAGCAACAGTGTGAACATGTCACATTCACTCTGAAGAATCAATATGCGTAAAACTGTGGCTAAACGTGGTAATGATCCTTCAAGCAAGCGAAGTTGAATATCTTGGTATCCATCCATAGAAGAGTGTAGAAAACGAGGTGACATGTGGCATTACCGTGAGCTGTGTGTTTTAGAAACGAATAAACTGTGTGAAGCGGAAAATAATTGTGTGTTATAAAGTTCATTCACGTAATCATTGATGATTAAATATGTAAATGTATAGTAAATGCCTGAAGATTAAGAGGCCAAACGAACAAAACTTGGGAGTTTTATTTAGCAATCCAGTGATTGGACTCTAAGGAATTGGGAAATCATCGAGGGTAAAAAAGGGAAGGGAAAATCGTTAAAAGGTGCCAACGATAAATGTACATGCGAAATTTACAGCTAGATAAACACTTGTTGTATACTTATATAGTAAATTAATTTCCATATGAGGTTTCGTATATATACTTCTACCTACAAATTCATATTTTTACAATTGATTTTATATTCATTTGGAGTTATAGAAATATATATATATTTTTAATGGATTGCGCTTGTTATCGTTTCCTTTTGCTTGTTGTGCATAGACTGAAGATTGTTAGACTAACTTAAAACATGTTTGTTAATATTGAAATTTTCTTTCACTAAAAATAAAGCGACGGTAGCGTACGACGAAAGTGGTGATGGCGTCGCCAAGTTGAAGACTGCTCTCCGGCGCCAAATGAATTTAATGTAAACAAAAAAGTTGTACCATTCAGCAGAAGGTGCATAACTACAATAAATATTTATAATATATCTACCAAAACGTCGACGTATAAAATAAATAAATATACATTTTTACACGAATTACCATTAATTCAGAAAAAACTAGCAAGTAGATAATTATGTGAATATGCATAAGCTTCGTACATAATTCATCTGACTGCGTTATTTGATGTTTTATTGACAAATATACCGTCGTGGCGTCTTCAATTCTAACTAACTAGCAAATTTTTTTGCCTTAGCCGACTATTTTTTGGGACAGACAGCTTTTTCTTTACATTTGCTAAGCTTGATATTTTATTCTTTATTTATTTTCATTTTCCATTGACATTTCTTTCATTTGCGGTTTAATTCGAATGGTACGCTAAGGTTAATATTTATAATTTATTTTTGTTGCAATCGTTATAAACGAGTGCACAGTCATCTTGCAGAAGGAACGTATTTCCAGAAATATTCAATACACTTATGTGAGTGTAGCGCTATATAACATTCATAGCCCACACTTAGGCTGCGTACATGTACGCAGAGTTAATTCGTACTGCTTTTGTTGCTGTAATTATAATTATTGCAATTTGTTTGGCTGTTATTTATAACAGCAAATATCTGTTTGGAGTTATTTAGCTGGCCTACTTATTTAGTTCGAAGATCAGAGCTTGTAATATTTCAGTCATTTTCAGATTTTTATTTTATTTTATGGAATTTATTTCTTTAATTTAATTTCATATCATTAACCAGTAATTACGGCAAGACATACATTGCTCGATAAGCTCCAATGTTTTCGATGGGCTTCGCAGTATTACTTTATGGCTGATCAGTGTACCTTATTGCCTTGTGTGTAGGCAATTGGCTTTTGTGCACCGAAACCATTGTACTTATATAATACGATTCTAAATACAAAAATAATTCTTTATTCGTGCGCCCAGTTGTTCATATATTTTGTTTATGTCCCCACTTAATTTTTTCGTTTAACGTAATTCATCTATAATTTACTAAACTCACTTGTGGATTCATTTTAATTTAAAATTAAATGTATTATTTACTATTTGGAATAAGCAATAAATGTTAATGCAATTGTTTATGCCTTTCAATAAGACTTTTAAATTGTAAGGAATTACATTAAGTTTGATATAAAAGAAATATAAGTTATATGAAAGTTTGAGTGTTAAGTTGAAAATTTAAATTGATTCCATGGAAATATATTTGATTGGTTTTTAATATTTTTTTACACAATTATAAATATAATAACATATTTTTAATTTTTATTAATTTGTATGGCCTCATCACAAAAAGGATCTAGCCTTTAATAGGGAGTTGGAGCAAAAGAAAACAAGGGTACATACAACTAGCGTACAAGTTCACAAAGACGTATTAGACAGATTCGCAGACTTCTCTAGATCACTGCGCGTCGTAGCAAGAATCTTCAGGTTCTACAAACGAACTCACCCGATACAACGACTGACACAGCATAGAAATCAGACGGATATCGCCCCAGAAGAAACTCGAGAAATCAAGAAGCGGCTCATTGTTTTAGCTACTTGGATGAATACCAAGCATTGAGCACCTCGAAACTCGTCTGCGCAAGCAGTTACATTAAAACTCTAAATCCATTTCTTGATGGACACGGGTTATTAAGAGTTGGGGGAAGACTTGCGCTGTCGAGCTTGCTGTACAACGAACGTTTACGATTGCCAATTTTCCAAACTACTTGTGAAATTATCTCATCTGATTTCGCTCCATGGAGGAAATCAATTGATGTTCATTGGAAAATTTGAACAAATGAATTTAATGATCAATTGGAAAATTTGTATTATTTATAGGTAGAAAACTCGGGAGAAGGTAATGGCAGCGCTGCCTCCGGAGCGAACAACTCTGACGAGACCAATCGTAAACACATGTATCGATTTCACCGGACCATTCGACATTTGAAACTTCACCTCTTGCCTCATCACTAAAGACTTTGTTTGCTTTTTTGTTTGCTTCGCTACAAAGGCAATACACTTGGAAAGCACCAGTGATTTGCCCACAACTACTTTCTTAGCCGCATTTTCACGTTCGTGACACGACGCGGTTGTTTATACCTTTTATGAACGTATCAAATCGCTTGTATGGGGACTATATGTTAAGGCATCCGACTTACGTTAATTCATTATATGAGCGTATAATACCTTCGTTCATATTCTTAGAAGATTTATTGAAGTATTTTTGATCGAAAATATCTCGGTTCCTTCCAATTATCAAAACATTACATAAATACACCATCGTACTAAGTTTTCATGAAAGGAATAAAAGTGGAAGAAAAAGTTATTATGCAAAAAAGACATTGTAATTAGATTTTCTGTTTTTATTTTTCTTTATGTTACTCTACATTCTTTTTCTTTCAATTTCATAATTATAGTTTTTAGATTTATTTTGCTTATCAGTAATTTATTGTAATTGTTTATTGCATTACAAGAAGTTATGGACAAAATTAAAAATAAGCTTTCTTTAATGCCAATACACATCTACTTAATACTGAAAATATTCCTTTGACTATAACTTTTTATAATGCCTTGACGTCTTTTGATTTAAATTAGTTTGAATTTAATATTTAATTATTTTTTCATGAAACCATCGCGTTTAAATCAATTGAAGTTTGTTCTATTTACGATGTTTTGGTATTGTGGTATCAAATAATGCTGCCTGAAGCCGGAAGAAAATGATATCCACCTTTTATATAAAGTAAGTTTGAAATATGAAAGCTGTATATACCCACATACACCAAAATGTAATGCAAATCTTTCTTTCTTCTAGCAAAATTACAACTTTATATTAAAGTTTTTATGCACTTATGTTATTTATATATATAGCTAATCTGATCTATTTCTTTATTAGCCCACTTAAAACACGTTCATTCCAACTTTTTCCTGACGTTTTGTTAAATATTTCAACATCCTCGGTGCCTATGTTAATGCAGTAATTTAGATGAAAACAGTTTTTCCAGAATAAAAAATTATTATAAAATAAGTGTAAAATTAAAAAAAAGGAATTGCTTACTTAAAAAATTAAATAAATTTTCAGGCTAGCTAAATATATAAAAACTTTAAAAATTAAAAATTTTATATTTCCATTTAAAATTTGGTGTTGTTGTTAAAACCGCAGAAAATTCCCCAAATTTGGTTTCGGGAATGACAGTCCTTGGCCGGATGAAAATCCGGGTCATTCCGGTATAAAGACTGTCACGGAAGCTATTGGATTTTGGTCGCCTCTTACGACAGGCATGCCTTACCACGGGTAAATTCTTGAACCCTTAACCCGTAAGGGTTAAAAAAATGTGGAAAGCAATTAAAAAAAATTTTTTTTTAATGACCGTGATTTTCGAGTATTTATCATTTTGTTCTAGCCATTTAACTTCCTATTCCTTCGAATGTTCCAAAGAAATCAAACAGGGGAATGTATAGAAGGTAATCGTGAAGACAGCAGAAGAAAACTTTATGACAATACAAGTAAACTGCTCACGAGATGTGTGAGATGGTTTCATTTCGAAATTTTTGACACTAAACGTGTTTGCTCAAAATTTTTCAATATGGACACTTGCAAGATATTCAACTTTGAGATTTTTAATTATTTTGCAGTTATCCCTAGTTATTTTGCAGAAACTATTGTATTATGTTTTACACGCGTATATATGTATATGCTTTAGGACATATTGGTTTCGAAGTGAGAAAAAAATTTGCTGTTTTTAATTATAAATAAATTAAAGTGATTTGAAAAAAAAATTTTAAGTTACATTTTTTCATTATGATCAAACATACATATTTAGCAATTAGAGAAAATTAAAAATGTTGATAAATATTTATTCGACATAAATGACTTATAACGAATGATTTGCATTCAAATACAATACAACCGGATATAGGGAAAGCCATCCCTTCCTGATACTTTCATACAGCTTAATAAAGTTCGATTTCAATGATTTTTTTAATGTTAAATCACATTAAAAAAATATTGGAATTATGCATATACTTTTTTAAATTGTACTTAAAAGTAGAAAATTTTTGTGAAGGAGGTAGCATGATATTATGAAATTGACTGCGAGGTGACTATGAAACTATCTTTAAATTATTGTCTCATGTTGAGAAATGTTTGACGAATCAGTTTATAAATAGAGCACAGATAATGAGTTTAAAAATTTGTTTCGAGTACAAAATAGAGGTTTTAAGAATTGCTTCAAAGGAACTTAGGAGAGATGTATATTTGCTGAACAAATAACTTATTTATCTTTTTTTAAATAAAACACGCTTAATCTCTAAATATATTAAAGAGGATATAAATGTTTATGCAGAATATAACCTTTGAAACGACTAAGGTAATTCTGTTCAAATTTACCTTGTAACTTGGAGAGTGTTTCCGTAAAATTTGTATATTTTTGAACGACTTGGTACCTACTAGAAAAATTGAACTTTATTTCAATATAAATAATTCATTAATTGACAACGGCTAGGCTGATTTGGATAAATTTTTTTCTAAAATCTTTTTATCGTTCGATTTACTTGAAATTTGATACACAGGTAGCTTATTGCTGATTTGAAATTGATTTCCTTCCAGGAAGTGGACCAGATTTCGATCTTAAATAGTTCGATTTTTTTTAACTTTTTATACGAAGGTATCTTTTTGTCTAGACAAACAAAAGTCGGATATGAATTAGAGAGATAGTTTGATTTACTTGAAATTTAATTCGAGGGTATGGGTTTTCCAGATTAACATATGTAATACTATATTTGCCGGAAGAGGATCACAGATCAATAGATATAAAAAATAGATCCGATTTTTTGTTCAAATGTAGATTGTTCATACATCATTGTGCCATTTTAGTATACACTCTGGCTTGGTGGTTACATTAATATAGTTGCAAACCATTCTAAGACGTTCAATCTCATTTTTCACAAGCGTAAATCAAAGGGTTAGCAATCGGCTAATTTAGAGACCATCATATTGTGTTTACATTTTAGTGGAACGTTTGTTAATATCTTAGCCGCTGTAATATTAAATTGCCAAATACAGACGAAAAAGTATATCAATAATATAATACGTAGTATAATATTTTGAATTAACTGTATCATTCTTCACCCTTCTTCTTTATAATACCAATTATAATATTTAATGCAAACAAAATAAAAAAATCTTCAGCAGCGTATAGCAGGGCCTTACAATTTATAGAAACATTTAAGAGAAATATTTAAGTTAATTAAATGTAAATTCAAAAACAAAGTTATATTTTCATATTCTCTATTAACGTAAACTCCATCTCACCACCACTAAAGTTGAGTCAACAAAAAGATGCAAGCGATTTCTTATTTTGCAGTATGGTTCCTTTGCAACTGATCTTTCATCGGAGGAAAGGCCTTTCTTTTCTTTGTTCATTATCGCCATTCAATTGAAGTAGCCATTGACGGTCACAGAATAGAAAATGTGTTGAGAAATTTGGTCTACAGAATGCACTACCAGGCCAGCTGTACAATGATATTTTCTCGTTAACATGAGTTTGAAGCATTTCAATAAAGGCAAAATCATTGAAAAATGTTTATCCGTCTTTATATAAAACAATTTTAAAGCAAGTTATTCTTGACGGTCCTATTATGTATCTGATTACCGCTTATTATTTTATTCTGTATCGTAAGCAACATCGAATTGTAGTCGAATTAAAACAAGCATTTGGTTTGCATCAATTTTATACCTTGTTAATTATCCTCAGTCATTACATAAGCTTCGCTTGATTACCTACATTACTCGTGAGGCGCCATTAATTTTGGCCTTTCGTGTTATTTTTCATGCCAAACTACCTGAAGAACATTATCTTTGGCCACTTGTCCTAATTCTCACATTTTTATGTATTTATGCAGAAGTTTTTTTTTCTTTCGAATTTTTTTTTGAGCTTCTTCTTTTTAATCATTAATTGAAAATAAACAGCCACGGAATTAGTGAAGTTGAACTCACACTAATACAGTTATCAATCTCCATGCTAATAAATATCCAACATTACCAACAACTCAACTCAAATTTAACTTCTAAAACTGAAGACCGACGCACAAAAAAAGGCAAATAAAAGTAATTTATTTTTACTCATAAAATTCGTCTCCCTCTGTCAGCACTAGCTTCAATATCAATATGTGTGAACTTATGTATGCTTGTATTCCCTGTTAGTTTGATGTGAATGTCATTCAACTGGAACTGATTCTTCAGTTAGTGTATATGATTGTAGAAATTTGTTTGTGGGTGGTTTATTTTATATGGCTAACATTAATAGAAATAAATTGTTGTGAGTTTTTACCTTGTGCATCTATATTCGTTAATACTGGCGTAATGCTGTTGATGGCATGCAACGACGAATAAGTTCATTTATAAAAATTGCTACTAATTTTCAAAATTTCCGCCTGAGGCACATATTAGGTGTACGGTGTGAGAATAGATGCAAAAAAATATTTCATAAGTAAATAAAGAAATATGTTACGCGTTCATGCAAAATTCAGCATGCACTGAGAGATTAAAAATAATTATTGGCCATAAAAAACTACATACATATTCATTCAGATTTTGTCGTTGCCGTGCTTAAATTGGGTACTTATTACAATAAGCCTAAAATATCTTTTATATAAAATAATTGGTTACTACTATTTTAAGAAAAGGGTAATGCAGCCAAAGCAATGTTAATCCACTTATTGATATTTGTAACGACAATATTCGTATTATTAACCAATGATTATTTTTATTAACAACTGCTGAATCTGCTTCGACATCGGAAGTCTCACAATTACTACTAAAATCTTATAACTAACATACTAAAACATAAACCCTATTAGCAGGAATGTGTTGCTTGCTCAACGTTGCTTTTTATAAGGCTGGTTGACTCTACTCAAAGTTATGGGCCCCCTCCGCCATTATTATAGCTTGCAACTGCTATGGGTACGACGTCACTGTCATACAAAGAATTATCCGCCATTTTTGTGATAAAATTTCCTATATATGTTGTTGAGTAATAGTACGAAGTGCGTTCCTCTGTGTTGAAATTAATGCGGGTGGGTGTGAATACTAAGATTTAATAGATATAATAAACGCTTTGCCCTCGGTTAGTATTCACTGTGAAAGCCTGTTGTATATATAAGCATGATCATGCATTTCTAAGTATATTATAATGGTTTTAAAAATTTTGGTTGCTTTTGAAGGTATTTTAAAGTTAAAGCAAAATATTACATATCTGATTTGAATACATTATGCAGGGTCTTATAGCGTGAAATTATTAGTTGTTTAATATCTGAAAATTTTAGGTTTTGGATTTTTAAGAATTTTGAATTTTCAAGTAATGTATATAAAATTTAGGTTGGTGTAGAATATTAATATTGATAGAACGACAAAAAACTTAACTGTAATTGAAGGAAAATAATATTGAAGTAAAGTAATATTTTAGTTTCGGCCCCGATCGAAAACTATTTTGTTTTTTGTATGTTTTATTCCTTACTTTTGAATCTGTTTTTGTACCACTTTATCTCTGAACTTATGTTATTTATGACACCAAAATTTCTCCAAACACACTAAAGGTGTCATCTATCATAATATAATAATATGTGAACTCACGTATTTACTTTCGAGATTTTATACGACTTTAAGTTCAAACCGAGCTTCATAAAGTGTCGAAAACAATAATTCAATTCCTTTAATATACCAAGTGCTCAACGACAGTAAAATCGTGGTATTTACAAAAAAAAAATATAGGAAATAAATTTCCTTGTGTACTCAAAAATAAATACACTACCGCGAATGTTTGCCAGCCAGTGTTAGCAGGTTTGTAGCGGAAATCAATGGATTGATTTCATTTTAATTGCGCTATGTGCGGCGGAAATTAAAATGAAATAAATAAAGACGTTAAAAATTGTGTGAAAAAAGTGAAAAATCAGAAAGAAAATAAATAGACAGGAAATGTAACGTACGGGAGGACAGCCCAAGTAGATGACAGGAGCGTAAAATAATCCATAATAAAGAGCACTAACAAAGTTCAAAATTAAAAGGAAAAAAGTAAGAAAATAAGAGAAGGCGGCTACACAAATTACAGAAAGAAAAATTATTTACATACGCATGTACATATATGTTGGACTAACTAACTTTTCGCTATCAGCTTGTTGTTAGTCGATCATTGCTTGTGTTTGAACGATTACAATTACTGCACGCAGTTGCAATTGCGCAATAAGTTTTATCCTTATGTATTGAAAATGTATGAAACTGAAATTGAGTCAGCTTCGTTTCGTTGATGAACTCTGCTGGTACGTAGAGAAGTTGGATCTTATATGTATATTCCAATGAAATTAGGGCATATGCTCAAATTGAAATACGTTACATATTTATTGTAATAATTTATAAATAATATTATGTTTTGATAGTTATTTATCAAAAAGGGTTGAATTACAAACTAAGAAGTATGTGTGTTTGAATATAACGAAATGAAATCCTCTGAAAGTACCTCCATTGAGTATTTTTGTGGAATAGTTTCAAAACTAATTGGTGTGATTAGTTTTAGAGTAATCTATTGTATGTGTGGAGTATATACTCGTATTTCATGCTTGCATGGGGAACATTCATTTTTCGCAAGATAAATATTGAAGTTGCTTCAATTGCTTGTGTATGTACGAGTACAAGTAAGGATTGGTGCAGGAGAAAGCGGTGTTACGCATCACTTCATTCCGACTTAAATTTTGTATTTGAGCTTTTTTGTAATCCTTACTGCTGCCAACAGTCATTTACTTTATTTAGCATAAAATTCCGGCCGACAAATGGCGAGGCATGATAAGGTGTTGAAATTAGAATTTGACGGAAAATAGCAACGATTTCTTCGTGCTGCGCATTTTAAGAAGCCGCTGTAAGCGAGCTGCAATTCTGCTGATGGAATTTCGTGCTGATGATAATAAACAAATTAATAGAAAAAGTAAATTGTACTCCGATTATAAAGGTGAAGGTTAAAAGGGCTCTCTATGCATTTATTTAGAATACATACCTAGGTATTTTATGGGTCAAAATCACTACCCCCCTAGAGAACTAAAATGAAACTGCGTAGCTTAGTGCAGTGAAGTAAGTTGAGAATAGAAATTTAACAAAAAAGTGTTCTGAAAAATAAATTTCTGCACTAAAATAGGAATGTGCAACTAAAAATTCAAGTATTAAGAGTGAAATGCACGGTTTTATAATTCAACACTAAAATTTACAATATTTAAATTAGCTCACCAACAGTATACTAATTTGATTTTTTTTTTTTTTTTTTAATATGCTTCTTAACGGAACTGTGGCTTATTTTAGAGCGAAAGTGCCAGAAAATATGTTAATTTCCTGTTTGAACAAAGCAAAATTAGCAGCAACAGTTTTATGTGTTAAATAAAAATGTTGGTGGAAGGAAGTCAAGGTAATAATTTGATTTACGTGGTATGTTCTGTTAAGTGCAATTTTCATATTTTGTTTGTGGTTCAATGGAGTTATAAAATTTGATTCATACTGGGCCATATTAATGATCCTGAGTTAAAGTACACGTTAGTTAGAGCTATTGTAGTTTATGTAGGATATAAATTAAGTTTCACCTCACCTTACAGGCAAAGACAACGCAGAACGTAAAAACCTGATAAAAATGAGTTGTAAATAATGGGACCATTATTCTAAACGCATTAAGAATTGTCAGAACCAAACACAGTATTTATAACATGTAAAATAAAGGTTGGGCAAATAAAGAGAGAGAAGGGGTGGCGAGATGTTATGAACTGATTCCCTTTATGAAGCGCGGAGAGAAAATCTATCGGAACTGTGATGTTAGACAAGGACGTTGGAAATACTGACTGTCAGTCAACAAAGAAAAGGCCAGGAAACATATTAATGTAAAATTTGCCAGTATATTGTACATAGTCCGCTAAAGGCTAGTATTAATAAGTATATATATATATATATATATACAAGGCGCTTTGTAACCGCTGAAGCGATTTTCGGCCGAGCTCCTCCTCCAATTTGTGGTTTTCGCGTCTTGATATTTTTACCAACAAATGGAGGGACCTACAGTTTATTCTAAGCCGCCTCCGAACGGCTGATGGATTTTTATGAGGAGCTTTATTTCATGCCAGAATTACACTCGGAGGGCTTGACATTCCCTGCCGAGGGGCGACCGCAATTAGAAAAAATTATCTTCTATTATTTTGGATGTTGCTTGAACCTGGGCTTGAACCCAGGCCTTCCGAATAGCAGTACGCAATGCTAACCACTCGGATATCGCGGCCGCTAGAATATTAATAAGTATAGGGTCTCTTTTAATCATTTGAAACTAAGTTTGGAAAATTATTTTTGTTTTGTATTCTTATGCAAGATGAAGGCTAAGGATATTTAAAAATTTGACAGAAACAAATCACTCTTGCAACTTGTTCCACATGATATAAATTTCCAAACCTTAAGGTAATTATCTATGGTCACGAAACCAGCACCAATTCCTTACCAATTGAAAATTATTCACAAATGCATGTGCATACATCACAGGTCCCCGTTTGATAACACAATTAAGGCGTCGCTGTTCAGGCGTAATATCTTTTTCTCTTGCTCTCAGAAATAAACTATGTTTTAGATATTTTTAATGGCATTTCTTATATTGTTTAACGATAAAAATATACAGCGATTATTCAATAAAAAGTCATTTCAAATGTTGACGACCACTGATATATGAGAGGATTTATCGCTGTCTGTCTTTCTGAGTTTTGAAAAGGTTTTCATATGTTGTTATCTTTTTGCTTTGTTTTTACTCCGTACTTGCAACATGTTGTAAATTCCTTGCACTTCTATTTCGTACTAAGGCTCATAGGTTAATCATTGTTTTTTTTTAGGCAAGAAAATAGTTGTTTTTTGTACGCAACTATACATATATATTGTACATGTAAAACACATTCATGAATTCGTGTGGGAACTTGTAGATTTTAAAAGCATAACTTCATGTATGCGATATGCAACAGGGCACCTGCTATTCGGTTTGCGGCAACAGTGACAGCATTTCGCGCATTGATAGCAACGCGCAAACCTCAAAATGCATTCACGCGATGATTTTTAAGGCATTTTGGGCTCTTAGAAAGTATTTCAAATTATCGCTGAAGTGGTTGGTTTTGTTTTTGAATGAACAACTGTGGATATCTGTTTGGCTTGCAGATATGCTTAACTTTTTAAAGTGCCTTTTAAAACGCTGTATAAATAATGGATAAAATTATCATGAAAAAATTAAACCTCTTATATCAAATTTACTATACTTTACTAGCTCGAGCAGTGCTTCTATACATGAAAAGGAGCCGTCTGATGGACTATCGTTTGGTTTTGGGAAATATAATTATACTTATTCTGTTCCAGTTAGTCCTAAGCTAAGATACATAATGGCTTGTAGTCTGAACAAAAAAAAACTTTTTGACCATACAGTCCAAAACGTTCCGCAATTGGCTATTTCAACTCATTTCGCCTAACCTGATCTCTCAAGATGTTAAACTTGGAACGAGCATGGCATGTGTGTGTAAATGACGATAACAACGTTGATGAAACGCAATCTTTACTTCGCAATGTGGTGCCGTGTGATGCGATTTAATTTATTAATATTAAATTTTAAAATTTATTAAATTATAATTGCATTTGTCCTTGCAAATTGCTAAACATATGTTCATATATGATGTATGTATGCATATATTATATGAGCGGTATACCAGCTTTGCTGCAAGGAATAGGGTGTTTTTTATAGAGGTATAGAACTTTAAGTTGGCATTACTTTTCAAGGTGGTGGCCGATTTAATAGCTGTCAAGTGATTTATTCTCAGTTTTGTTTGGCAATTCATCATGAATAGACTCACGCCTGAACAACGCTTGCAAAGAGTGCAATTTTATTTCGAAAATAATGGTTCTGTGCGAAAAACGTATCGCGCACTACGTCGAATGATACGGACCAATGATTCCACCAGCCCATAAAGCGCTTAGAATTTTACTCGGATCGATTTGAATATTAAGGAGAGCATTTTAAACATATTTTACAAATAAATAAGATAAAAAATAGATTTTTTTTTAATTTTCAAACCCACCTAACCCCTTAAGAAGTTTAGATTGGTGCTCGTCTGAACCTTATCAATCTTCCTACTCTTGCCCGTCGCTGCAAAATGCTTGGTGTAATTTTCATGCTTAACCTAATAACATGTTCAATTTTTAGCCCCCATTCTCTTTGAAATAAAATTTAATGTTCCGTTTAGAATGTCGAGAAATTTTTGCCCCTTGTTTCTGAAAACTTGTAAAACGAATTTTGAATTTCACGAGCCTTTGCGTTGTTTGTGTCTTGATTTCAACTCTCATTCAATCTCATTTGACATATCTGACTCGCTTTTTCATATTAAGAAAACAATTTGATCGATTCTCAACTAATCATTAAATAACATTTTATATTTGAATTAAGCTATTCTTAAAAGTCAGCTGATGAATTTTTGTCCTGTATTGAAATTTTTTAGTTCTCGACACTAAACAAACCCCTGCTCATCGTGACTCTGATGAAAAACAAAACAACAAACTTTATAGTTTTAAATCCATCTTTTTAAAGCACTCAGTTATTATTTATATTATTAATACCTTTCAACAAACATACATACACAATTTTTTTTAGGTGATTTAAAATGGAATTTAAGTAGTGAACTGCATGACTTGACGAATTCAATGCACAATTCGAAAAATAATAATAATAATAATAATAATAATAATAATAATAATAATAATAATAATAATAATAACAATAATAATAATAATAGTAAACATATATACCAACAGTAAAATACATACAACCACAACGAATATTCGAATTTAACTGAATCTGCGTGTGGTGGCGACCGACGGGACAGTCTCATTCATGCTTGAATGAAATGAATTTCGTTGAAAAGTAGTACAATTTTACGCACAATACACCGAATATGTGCGAAAGCCTTTTAAAAACCGTCAAACGTAAATACAATTTTTTCTTGTTAAAAAATATTTAAAGCATTGAATTTCTTTGAAAGCCGTTAATAGTTTGTCAATATATTAATGCCTTGAATGTCATATATGAAAGAGTTAAGTACTCACAATAGCAGTCACATTAATTAGTCGCACTTAAGTTTTTTACAGCGCACTTTTGCTCATTCGTATAAATGTCGAAGTTGCTTAAAGTTCTTGCAATTAAAAAAAAGTTGGACAAATCGTCTACATTTTAATTATCTTAATTATTGCAAATACGCTCCTTGTCTCAGAAAAACTAATTTAACGCTTTCAAATTGCTCATGAATAAATTAATGTTTATTTACAACTTTATATTTTTTTTTTGTTATGTATTCTCATTGTTTAAGATTATTAAAACTTCCCGAATTAGAAGTATAGTAAAGGGCCGAAAATATATTCTTTGTGATGTCATGCTCACTTGCTCCACATAGCTTACACAAATATTGGTTGCAAGCGTCATTTGTTGGAAAATTCCATAGCAACTGGAGCAAAATGTGAAAGCAGAATGAATATAAGAGGATTTGCTTTACCTAAGTATTTTTACCGACAGAAAGTAAAGGTGAAATCATACCAATGCGTTATCTGTATTGAAGTGACGGGAATAATAATAATTTTCATCACCACGCCATTGGTATGTGGTTATTATTTCTAGAACGCCATTTCCTAAGAAAAACTCTCTTGAAATGTGCAGTTAGTCATTGCTCTTTATAACACAACTATAGCCAATTTTGCTGCCACATCAAGAAGTTCACTTTTCCTTGACATTTCAGTTCATTTTTTTTTGGTATAGATTCCGGAATGAAGTTACTTAAATTTATAACATGAAATGGCTCACTTAGATGCCGAATCAAGTGATCACTCCTAACAAACTCTTCATTGGTGGCACATTGCATAATCACATTCGAAAATGTATGAAAATGGCCGTGTGCATATAAAATTCAAATAAGTGAAGTGGAAGTGCAACAGTAAGCAAGATATGCAATTAAAAAAATTATAAAAATTGTTTTATACAATAAAAGTGTTGCAGCATTAAGCTGTACATAGCCGTATCATTTCATACGGTAACTTTTTTTTTGTTAACTTTTATTTTGTTGCACTAATGCAATAGGGCGACAGTAAAATACTGAACCGGTTTAAATGATATTCACCCTCTTGGGGAAGGAATTAGCACTCATGTGTATTTAAAAAAAGCATTTTTCTGACATAAAATAAAAGCTCCTCATGAAAATCTTGTAGCCGTTCGGAGGTGGCTTAGTACACTTGTTGGAAAAACATGAAGACGCACACCACCAATCGGCTGTAAATCGCCTCAGTGGTTATAAAGTAGACATATCTACTTGGGAACGAATTATCATATGCCATTCGAAAACATTTCTGTTTATGAGTTTCTTTAAAAATTTCTGACACAGACAATATTTTATAAACCTACATCTTAACAATAAAAATAACTGACAGAGCAGTCAATATTTCTTCTGTATTTTATGGAAATTGTCATATTACTCGTATGTCTTAAATCAAAGAAGTGAATTGCATGCGCGCTATGAATAAGACACTAACAGAATTTTCCGAATGACTACTCGGTTCTTACGATTAAAATTATTTTTCTATCATTACATATTTGTTTAACATACTAATGGTTGTGAATTTATAATTGATGTTTGAGAGGAGCTTCTCTAAAGCTCACAATTTCATTATATATCCTACGGAATTGTGCAGAATAAGGTAACAAGTTAAAAAGCCACCTGCATATAAAATTCCACCTAAATTGCCCTAAAGGAAAGCAAGAGCGTAATTTAAAAACAATCTTTTTGATGAATATTCGTAAATCACACACCATTTTTAAACACATCTACATATCTAAAATATCTTGCTATTGTTCATTTGCTTTTATTTAAAGAATATTTAATTAGTTTTTATATTATTTGCTTTTTTGTAAAGTAGTGCGTGCTCGCATATCACTGAGAGCAATAACAAAGTCATAAACCAACGACTTTAATAAATATGTGTTTAGAAAATTTGTTTACATTACTTTAATTTTATACAGCTGTCCAATGATGTCAAAATATCCATCTGAAAAGCCAAGTTCTGAGCCATTTAAGATATGCGCTATGGAATAACTAAATACATTCCGAACGAATTCCAATTAAGGTAAAGAGATATTTTGACAATTTTTTTTACATACATATTTACACATATCATCAATGTGTCATAAAAATTGTTTTCAAAACACATACAGAGTTGCATACTCCAAGCAAAAGCGTACTTTTAACAACAACAACAACAAAAAATATTATTAAATCAATATTTAGTGAGACCACTTTTTCTTTGCAGAAAAGTGTTGGGCTACATATTTGCCGCATCTTAAACAATTTTGTACAAAATATTTTTAAACCTTTCATGTACATATCTTTGGTCCGAAGTATTCAAGTACCAGAAGGAGAAGAGATAACAAAGACCCATCGAAATTTATACCGATTGTATCAGAATAACGAGCTATTTAAATTTTTGAAATATTTAACCAAACTGAGTAGACATCTGCACTTATACCACGGGCCACTATAACCGACTTTTCAGTTTGGAAACTTTGGGTCATAAAACAGTGAAAGTTGGAATACTACACATTTATAATGAACTGCAAATTGGTTCCGAAAATCATAAAAATCGGATGAATATAACATATAGCTCCCATACACCGATTTGTTCAGATGTGAAACTTAGATCATCCAATTTGGTATTATCCACAAAATTATGAAAAGCATATTGGTAGTGGAAATCATCTAAATCGGAATACCATATCATATAGCCCCAAACAACCTATTTTTTCCGGTGTAAGATTTTGGGTCAAAAAACCCGTTAAAAGCTACTAGGAGCGTGAAATTTGGTATTCTACACATATAAATTTATGTTTATATTGAAACGGCGAATCATCGAATCGGATTTGCAATAAATTTGATATATTCATGAAAGGTATAATATTCGCCATGGCAGAAGAAAGCCGGTCTTTCTTGTCTTAAAAAACTGTGTATTTATTTAAAAATACCAAACCAACAAAAAACTTAATAAACTGAATTTTTAATTGAATAGATTTCCTTAAATACTTCCAAATTTATTGAAAATAATCAAATATAAGACAACTTTAACTCATTTTATAAGTCTACCTTCACGATATTTTTTAAAAATATGTTTGTACAATTTCTGTCAGTGGGAGAATTAACCATACAACCATAGGTGACGTCGTCTCCTCCTCAATTAGTTTTCTTTGTGGGATGAAAAAGTGTTAAAACAACAAAATAAATAGCGAATACTTTGTGTTTTTCTAGATTTCTGGTAGAGGTAGTGGGAAATCAGACAAAATGTTCTTCAAATATTCTTTTAGTTGATAAACACTTTGTGTTGTGCTTTTGAGTTACATGAAGCGTAAAATCACAGCATATTAATTTTTTGACGCTTATTTTCAATACTAACATTTGACTACATTACATAGTTGTAAAAAATCGTGAATAAGGCCATAAATGTGCATGAAAAGCATTTTTCTCCTGTTTAATGTGCATGAAATCTCTAGTAACTGTTTCAAAATAAGCAATCGTAAAAATGTGAGTTTGCTACGCACTTACCGTTGAAATTTTGCACTCTCTCCATTCATCTCACAGCAGGAGGTAGAAATGCGAATTGCTAAAAGTGTTTCCATAGATCATATTCATGTCATTTATGATATTTCCCCAGCATGCGTATTCTTTTTATTGCGTTTGCTTTCATTTTCAAATTGTCAAGTCCTTCTGGCTTACTTGACATAAGGTTTTACCACTTTATATTTTATATAAAGACAAAAATAAATTATATGTACATTATTTTACGTGCTATGCCAATTTTTTTTGTCTTATCGAAAAAAACTTCAATTCCGTGTAATTTCTGCTAGATTTGTTTTCTTTTACAACCACCCGCCGCTGAAATAAGGTATCACGGCGTCAAAATTTACTACCGCTTCAATGCGAAATATTTTTGCATTGTAATAATTTTTCTTTTATGCATTCCACTTTGTTGTTGCTTTAAAAAGTCTGTATTTTCTGGTTCTTATATTTCTTTGCCTTTTGCTAATTTTTCTTTTAAGCAGAACAAGTAGTGATGCCAGCTCTTTTTAAAAACTTTTTAAGAAATTAATGTTTTAATAAAATCAAATTTTGAATAAAATGTTATTAAAAAAGAGGGAAATATGCTTGAAAATCTCTATAGTTATGATATGATCGTTTTCGCCTACACGCTTCATATAAACTCCAGAATTAGTTTAATAATATGCAAAACTCGAATCAATTGCGTGTTATGAAATTGCTCTTAGCACGGTATCTACTATTATTTAACATATATGTAAATATACTCACGATCTATGCTTGTATCCGAATTATACTAAACTTTCCTCAATCTAACTGATATGCTTTACTATTTCTAACATTTTTAGGAACAAGGTGTTTTTCTTAAAATGAAGAGTTTTTAATAATTATAAACTGCACGTTGGTACTGAAAATCATCGATTTCGGACAACTATGTCATATCGATTTGTTCAAATATGAAGTTTCGAGTCAACAATCCGTCAAAAAGGTGTCTAGGAGAATCATTGAAACTATTATATCATACTATATCTTATAGCCCACATACAACCGATATATGATTTTTCGGGTCGAAAATCCGCCAAAAAAATCTAAGAGCGTGAAATTTGGTATTCTACAAACGTAAATGCAAGTTTCCATTGACGCTGAAAATCATCGAAATCAAATTTTGCAACTTGCAATAAATTTGATACGTTCATGAAAAGTATAAAGACTTCGACATGACCGAAGACAGCCCTTCTTTCTTATTTTTTTATGAAAACCTTCTTATGGAAATTAGAAGTAGCAGAAAAAACAGCTCACCCATTCTTAATTGATCTATTACGAAACATTTTTCTCTTTATTGAAAGTACGTGTTGAACCGATGATCTCAAAAATCGTTCTCTTCGTCAATCGCGTTTGTATTAAAATTGAATTCGAGAGCTTTTTTAATAAAAAAAAATTTGTAAATAAATATTAAATAGAATAAACCAACCTGTGATGTCGCTGTTTCCAGATCTATGTTCCACAAAAGGTGCATTCAGGGTTGAGATCAAACTTATTAGGTTTTGGCTCCACGCCATACAAGTGTGAAGTTACTGACTAAAAATAAATAAATAAATAATAATGTAAAGAAAATTTTAACACCTGATATAGTTTTCAGATTTATAGGGCTTTCCAATAAGAGTGATATGTTAAAAAAGAAACACACTAATAGTTAAGGAAATTCAAATGTATTTTATTTAATGTGAACTATAAACGATACAATTAAGTTCTGAATATAACGTTATTCAAATGGCCTCCACGACTTCCCTGCAGAAACGAATTCGATGAGCTACCAGCTTCATTTCGAAAGAAATACGGACCGATGATTCCATCAGACCAAAAACCACTCCAAACTGCCAATTTAGGTGAATATAATAGTTGTTCATGAATAATTTGTGGATTTTCTTCGCACCAGAATCAACAGTTTTGTTTATTTATCGCACCACTCAGACGAAAGTGAGATTATCGGAGAAGAGATTTTCTTAAAAAGATCCTTATCGTTTTCAAGTTGTTCCAAGGCAAAATCAGCAATGTTGTTCTTGCGTATGTCTCTCCATGATGAAATTGTAACCATTACTGAATACAATGAAAAAAATGACAGGTCATGACATATTAAAAATAGCCAAAATGACAATTAGATATCATATCATCCTTATTGGAAAACCATTTATATTCTGTTAGCTTGAAAGCGTCTTTGCTGAACTGTAATCAATGCAAAAATGTATAAATAAAATACACAAAATTAAAAGAAAAAAGTGTCTTTGGTTAAAAATGAAAAGTTCTTTAAGTGAAGTAGTATTAAGGATGACTGAGTATTGCCACGAATAGTTATTTATGTAGCTACTAATCTGCATTTTAATATATAACTACTTACTCTAAAATAAATAAACTAACTGATATAAACATCTATTCAATATAATTGTTACAAATGGATCTAAAAAAGGCAGTTTAGAATATTTATTAAAATTAATTTCCTTAATTTTCTTTTGGCCCCAGAATTTTATAAAAGTAAATTTTTTGTTCAATATATAGTAAATATATTGTCATATATAGGAGACTCTCTTACGAGTGTACAATTCGTGTTACCCCTTTCTCGTATGTAGATTAGATAGAGGGAATTCCGTTTTATAAAATATATTAAATAAGTATAATTTGGTAAACAAGATTTATATATGTATTTTTGCGTTTGAATAAAATAATATAGATGAACAAGGGTATAGGCGGTTATCGAATGAGTGATACCAGTGAGCAGGATATGAACTTTCTGCACAATGGCAACAATTAGTACCAATATTTTTACAAACACTTTTTCGTCTATTAATAACATAATGAACATTTTACGCATTTCAAAATGGTTGAATAAAAGGATTTTAAATGTCAACACATAAATACCCACACAAAAATGGATGCTGCAGGGAGAATTTAGCTATTAAATATTATGATGTGTCTTTGATTCAGCACTTTGCATTTGGCTTAAAATGCGAAATAAGTCCATATGCAAACAAACGCATATTTGCATATGTATTAAAATAGCGTCCTTGGCGTCATAGACGATAAATCCTTTAAACCACAACATGCATACCGGGCACACATAAATGTCGCTTTGGACATTTGAACTCAGGGCAAACAATTGTCAGAACCCACAAACACAGATATAGGAATGTATCTGTACAAGTATCAACGCTGTCTTAATTTAAAAAAAAAATGGGTGAACTGAAACCATTCCTTATTGGCTGGCTGACTACCAGTAATTGTAAAAGCGTGTAGGTGAGCTTCATGAAGCGCAAATGGGTCAATTGCGGCCAACAGGTTGAACATTTCATAGGCCAACAGGGGCTCAGACGTTCACACACTGGTAAGATATATTTCAATACACAGATTTTGTAGTTGTAAAAACACATACGTACATTTGTATGTACAAGTGTTGTGGACATTTAGGAATTTATGTGGGTATTGGTATGGGCAATATTTTGAATGTCAGAGATCTTTTATGTAGGCTGTATGACCAGCATTTATGAGCACTTAGCAATATTAAATAAATATTACCAAATTCATATTTACATATGGATGTATTAAACACACTAAACTCTGATTAAAAAGCAGAAAGGAAAATAGCAAAACGTTATTCAAAATAAGGGTTATTTCTTAAAACACATTCTTCATTGCTTTTTTTAATATATGCATATTTGTTTAAACGTCATAGAGTAACCGCCGCTCCAGCAAAAAAATAAAAACCTCCATTGAGATTGCGTATAGTTATTGTATGTAAATGATGTTTAGCCATAGACGGCAATAAACAGCTCAAAAGCAAATGCTGAAAGTATCAATCATTTCCATTTTGCTTAACCCTTTAGTGCTTATGGTGAATTTACAACTACGAGAGGTACCAGAAGGAAGTAATTACTTATAATAATGAAGCCTGTGGAGAGAAGCGTAGAAAAATAAGAATGATACAAGCGTATTTTAATTTGAAAAAAACTTATCGGCTGTACTCATTCATAGATTTAAGTCTATGTTTTAATAAAAATATACTTGTAGTTATGACTGTATTATAAAGTTCCCATTTAACCGGTTTGTGCAGATAAGAGGTTTTGAATCAAAAATCCTTCAAAAAAGCTTCTGCAAGCGTAAAACTTGGATAATACACACATATAATTAGTTTTTCTTTGTTGCTGAAAATCATCGGAACCGGAAGACTAACATATAGCTACCATTCACAGATCTGTTCTAAGATAATGTTTGGCTAAAACTCCGTAAAAAAGCATTTAAGAACATGAAATTTGGTGTTCTCTTCAAATATATTAGTACTGAAAATCAACGGAATCGGAAGACAATATCATATAGCTTTCATATAACCAATTTGGCTCAATGATAGATTTAAGTTTATGTTTTAATAAAAACATACTTGTAGTTTTAAGGAATAATGCAAAATTTTGACTGCAATATGTCTGTAATAATTTTTTGTATCAAGGTATAACAGTTCACAACTTTTATTTTATCCAGAGCAAGCAAGAAAATATATTTTAGTATAATATGTATCTCTGTACTTTATTTATCGGTTAGTTAGTTATAATCTTGAATTTCATAAGAAAGTTGTTCCATTATTATGAGTTATTGCGCTAATAGTGACGTACTTTCGTTTAAAAACAATGGATCTAAAATAATTGTATTCTAATTTTACAATGCTTCTTGATGGTAAAAAACACAATTAAGCGAAGCAAGGACATAAAAAGTGTTGTAAGAACCCTGGTCCATCTGAAATAACAATAAAAGGCTGACTTGTTGACTTCAATCGCGGCCAAAAAGACACTGATGCTGCAAAACTCCTCCAAACATTAAATAAAGCCCATGTGTTATATTCGTCCTCGATTAACCCTCTTTGGGGTCTACAGTAACCAATAAGATATTAGTATGAGCCTTTGAAGAAAATTCAACCACTGCGTATGTATTTGCCGCATGAAAGAATATAAATATTTCTTAAAAATAGTCTGCTTAGAGCTCTGTTAAAAAATTGATAAAATTTGCAGGCAGAGTTTTAACAGGAAACCAAAATGGTGAACCCTGAGTACGCTTGTGTATGTAGCAATTGTTAAAGGATCCTAAAAGTAAATATGCAATAGTTACAGTCTCGGCGTATAGCAAGTTACAATTTAGAGCATTTTCTTACAACACTGTTAGAAGAATCGAATTTCTATATTTTTTTCAGTTATAGTAAACTTTGTGTAAACTCTTTTATATAACTTTTACATAAATGTATTCATCTGAATTGAAAACAAAATATCTTGCAAACTCAGGATAAATGATAATTTATGAAATACCCGTGCGAATATCGACATCACTGAAGGTGAGAACAACAGCAATGCCGGTTTACATAACATAATAGAGTCCTAACATCAATACGCAATTGTCCTATCCAACAAGGGTGTACAGAAATGTAATTTGGATAACAATGCCAAGCGAAGAAAGGTGAGGCACATAAGTCATGGCAGCGTTGAAAGAGTCAGTCAATGCTAAGTATGCGACCGACGTGACCTGTAAAAATTCTAAGTGCCATCCCAAGAACGAGCAGCACTTGGTAAGAATTTCGCCTGGGCAAAGTAAGGAGTTTTGTGTTCACAAACTTAAGAAAAAGTACAATATTAAGGTGTTTCATATCTACAGCTAATTTTGGTATAACACTGCGTATACGTAATTAACCAAAGGCTCTAGGGCTCATAATTTTAGGAAATGCTCTTACCTCTCTTGTAAGAAAACGGACGCTGTAAGTTTATTTTACTAAGTAAGAAATTATAAATTTTTTCGTTGCTTTGTTTATTCAATATTAAAAGAAATTATGAGGCTCTTGAATTAAAAAATAATCCGCTATATTGAAATGGGTTAAAATCCGATTAATGAATTTTTGTTCTATTTTATTGCTTTTATCGGAGGGTTTCTATTCTATTTTTTTCTGTAACCAGTATTTCGTAACCAAGAGGTCAAATTATAAAAACAAAAATCGTAATCAATGTCCTTTGAAATTATGTTACAGTGTTTTGCTTGTAAAATGAAAGATAATTGTATGCCTGATTATGATAGTTGCGCAAGAAAAGTGAAAGATAATTTTCAAAATATACTTCAAAAAACCGAGTTTATGTTAAAATATACGATATTTGAATTTTAATTACCTTCAATTTATTTGCTAGAATTCTGACACAATTTTGAAACTACTTTAAATTGTCTATAGATTTATGTATTTTTTTTTAAACGGTGCGAACGAGCCTACGTTAAAATATACGATATTTGAATTTTTATTTCTTTAAATTTATTTGCTAGAATTCTGACTCAATTTTGAAACTACTTTAAATTGTCTATAGATTTATGTATTTATTTAAATGGTGCGAAATGTAAAAAAAAATTTAACCACCTTCTTATACTGAAATGTTTTCTATTGCAAGATTTAACCATATATTTTGTATTTTGATTCCTTTCATGTGCATTAAGTGGTATATTAACTGTGATATGAAGTAAGATTTGGCCACCAGAAGGAGAAAAGGTATGACCACCAAAAAGCAGAGTTGATTTAGCCATGCCCGCTTGTCCGTCTGTCGATCCGTGCGACTGTTTGAACACAAACTAGTCTCTCAGTTTTTTAGATATTTCAACGAAACTTAATACATGTTCGTATTTTGTTATGTATTGATCATTTGTCGGAAGATGCCAGATCGA
Organism: Neoceratitis asiatica; assembly: GCA_030068015.2. Lineage (NCBI taxonomy): Eukaryota > Metazoa > Arthropoda > Insecta > Diptera > Tephritidae > Neoceratitis > Neoceratitis asiatica. The sequence goes on from CM061524.1 coordinate 78,830,860, forward strand.
AAGACTATATAGTATGTACAACCAATTTGTTCAGATATGTGATGTTGGATCATAAATACTTCAATTTACCTTCTAAAAATATGAACACCGAATTCAACATACATATAATGAACGAAACATTTATACTGAAAATCATCGAAATCGGACCGCTGTATAGTATAGCTCCCATACAACAGATTATATTAGTCATGAGGCTCTGTGCCGAAAATTCGCCAAAACAGCTGCTAATAATTAGAAATTGAATATACCACCCACAGCATATCAAATAAATATTGACCCAGAAAATTAGCAAAATCGACTTTTGCATTTTTTAATAAAGTTGATATGCCTTCGGCATGTTAAAAGACGCACTTCTTCCTTGACTCGTTTTTCATTTTAGCATAAGTGTTATTACTATAACATGCTCAGCAGCATTTACTTTGAATTTAACTGTCGCAAACAGTTAGGGGATTTGCTTAGTTATTTTAAATTTGGCTTTAATATTCTTATTTCAACGAGGGTTATTTTAAGAAAATAATAATGGTTTTTTAAATAAAAAAATATTTACTTAAATTGGAAACGTAGTCACTATTTTGTTTCAATAGATTTTTTTGCTAAAACCTCTACTGAAACTTTATTCGTTTTTTTATGATCATGTCATCGAAAATAGCAAAGCATTGCCAAAATGTGTGCTGTCTTATTACCTGCATTTGGAATGTAATGGTATTACTTCCATTAATACTGGCTTTAAGATATCCGCGGAAAAGTTCAAAATACTAAAATTTTTGCCTGAATTGTTTGATAGACGAACTTGCCGGGCAATACACAACCAACAAGAAATACGTACTGTAAACTGAGTAGGTAATTGAAAAGTGGAGTTTTCATTCAGCGCATAAAAACTAAACTCGTGGACTATGTCAGCATCCGATGAGTCTGGGCAAGGAGTTTTCGAGAGAAAAACGATATAAAGATAAAATGTACGAGTTATAGTTATATGGCAACATTTATATAGTTAAATAAATAAACAGACAGCGGCTACGCTACGGATCAGTCGGTAACGATTGGTGCCACATGGAATTTCCAACTGGCGGCAAACAGCAGGAAGTAGTACCCCACCAATGAAAAATAAACACAAGTGCTTTGAGATACTTATCTATTTCCCTCCCTGTCTTTTGTTTCGTTGTGTCAAATGCAAACAGTTCTACACAATTTCATGTTACTCTCTGTTTAAACTAACTTGTTTTTTCTATTCTCTAATTCTCTTTCGTAAATACATGCTTCAACAAGGTATTGTTGAACTAGAAAGTCAAATTTTGTTAATTTATTTTGCTTTGGCGGCCGCAATAGCTGAGCTGTTAGCAGTAAGTACTGACATTCGGAAAGCCATTTCGACTCCTGACCAACATTAAAAATTGTAGAAAATTTACTTTAATAAATTAACTTTTCTAATTGCGGTCGCCCTCGATAGGGTAAGCCATCCCCTCCGAGTGTATTTCTGTAATAAAGGCTCCTCATTCAAAGAGGAGCTCGGCTTTCCAATTTACAAACTTAGTTAAACTAAATTCGGATTTCCTCTAAATTTGAATTTTCAATTTATTTGATTTACAATTTTCATTTGCAAATTTTCATTTGCAGCTTCGATATTTTGAAAATATTATCATTCCTTTTTACAGTTTTTATTTTTGTTTTTCAATTTTTTGATTTTAAGAACTTGCTATAGAAAAACAAGAGCAAATAAAAAATTTCCTTCGTACGCACACTTATGTTATATATTCGCTAGCGCTAAAATGTGAAAGCTTTGATGCAATGAGTGTCGCATTGTCGTTATGTCGTGTACTCATATCCTATGTTCAAGTATTCATACATATAAGATTTGTATGCAATTTCAAATTGACAGAGAAGGACTAGTGCAAACATAAGAGCAGTGAATGCTTTTGACAAGAATTGCTTGTGACTTTTATTATAAAAACTATAAAAAGCAAGTTCTCGAAATGAAATAATGAAAAAGATAAAAACAAATCAGAAAAGCTATAAATGAAAATTTAATGATATAAATGAATAAAATTTCTATGCGGGTGCAATACCAAGTTTTTAAACTCTGCAGAAGGATACGAAAACATTTTTGGGATTATAGGTGACATTTGTGAAAAATTAATTTTTGCTTCAAATTAATAAATTGACATTAAACAAAACAATAAATATGTTTGCACTTGCTTTAGATTTACCTTTAGTTGTTCTTAAAAATATTTTGAGGATGTTATTTGAAGCATGTACCACAATATGCTTACAAATCAAAATCTCTATTTGAACTATACTTTCTAGTCACTGATTTCGATTAATTTTATCTAATTTTCTTTTATTAGGTGATGGCTCCGTTTTTTAGCGTTTCAGAATATGATTTCTTTATTGTATGAAATGAAATACGTTGGTTTATTTACAAAGTTAGGTTTTTACACCAATCGCTATTAAAGATGCTTCTGAATTAACGTCGATTAAAATCTACAGCAGAGTCTAGCGAAGAAGAGCATCTATACACAAACTTTTATTATTTAAATTACACTCGTCAACAAAACCAGTTTTTTTATGGTTTCTGTTGTCAAGCATAAATTCTGATTGCAGACATTGAAAATCACTCAAATTTTAGTTCATAAGTTTACTTTTACCCTAATTATACACATGCGTTGACTAGCAATATTTTAATTTAGTTTTTAGCAAAGCAAAACATAAGAAAAAAGAAAAAACTTTACTCAAACTATAATTTTTTCCTTATTTTTGGCGCAAAATAAACTAAAATTTAGTATGAAAAAGACAGACCCGAAAATCATGTTGACCGGTGTTATTAAACTAAACTGCTGGAATATACAAAATTCTCCTTCCTGCTGTGAAGGGTGTACGAATTGTTGTTAATCAAATTATGCCAAAGGAAAATGGCTACGCGTTGAGCAACGTTAGTTTACAATTAGGCCCCTAAAAATCCCTGTACAAACCATAAGAAGGTGGAAAGCCTCACTTTAAATTTACACGTTTTATTATTATGATTGAGAGAAAGCGTTTATGCCGACAGAGATGAGGCTCACTCAGGTTATTGAAAACATGGCCAAGGAATCGACATACTTTTTTAGTTGCGGATGTACATATTGCCACGATTCTTGTAGCTAACCTCGATTACTTCCCAAATCATTCGAGTCCGATCACTAGATTCTTAAATAAAAGTTCATTATTTTGGTCGTTCGGCCTCTTTTGTTAGGAATTCCCAAAAAATTACAATTATTACAAAAAAAAAATAAAAAAACACAATGGTTTTTTACAACTCTTTATCATTATCATTATTTTCCGCTTCGCTTTGCATCGGTGTTATTACTACTGAGTCTTCAACTAGATTACCTGCGATAGCTACTGCTGCTCCTTTTATACCTGACGATGGTCCAAACATTCTGTTCATGCGGATTTCCGTCACAATAAGTATTTTTGTTTTTTTTTGAGCTACTTTAGAACAATGTGTCTGCGATGGCTTTGACGTTCATGTAAATAAACACTCGCCTTTTGGCGTACTGAGTGGGCACTAGTGACTGCTTTTGATTCGTTTGTAAGAATGTAATGTTACTTCGGTGGCATGTGACATGCGATTGTGACTGTTTTGAACATTTCTGTGCCGCTACAATTTCTGAAATTTTTATTTAGCTCATATTCAAAATTTGTAAACATATCACAAATGTTCAGTTCGACTCGACTGGGTTTATGCAACTTTCTTACAAAGTTCAATGACTTAATAAATTACGATGACCCTTTAAAAACATAGTTTCAAAGGAATAAAGAGAAAGAGATGAAAGTCTTCTTCGTGTTAGTAATATGCTAAATATAACGAGGAATTTTTTTATTTTTTAAATTGAAGAAAAGTGCATAAAACGCCTGTAAAAAAGGGTGTAAATGAAATCAACCTGGACACACAAAATAGCGAAATACATAATCCCATATAAGATGAGATCAGACAAAAATCGCGGTTATAAAGTCACAATTGTTTACATATATATACTGTGTCGAAAAGAAGCGAATGTCAGAAGAAAAAGAGAAGTCGATAAACGGCATCTTCTAGAGGGTGAATCAACAACATTCGTTATCGAGAACAATTCGATCATTCCAGACGGCAGTTGCGAACAATCGATTCAGTATATTAGGGCGACACACAACTGCAAAACTTATCAGTCAGTTACTGAGTAATAAAAGAACATTGAGTAAATTCTTTATAATCAAGAAACTGCAAACATAATCGTTGATTTTATAATTTGGGGACTTCGTCCCATCTGGATATTGCCTTACCTGTATTTTGTTTGATCGGGATTTCGTTATGTCTATTTATGTTGTGTCGGGATTGTGTCTGGTCTGGATTATGTACTGTCTACATTTTGAAAGTTGAAATTACAGAGTGCTTCCGTAAAAGTCTTCAGTGTTTAATTTAATGTCATAATGCATCCCGGTTTTGTGTGCAGGTTTTCTATAATAATACTCCTATTTTTCTTTGAGTGTTCTTTCAAATTTAGTATAAAAATATGTAACTAAAATAATAAAATTACTTTATCTCCAAAAAAAAAAAAAAAAAAACATCTTATAAAATATTTTTAATCAATTTTTTTGTGTGCAGTTGTTTTCACAACATTGGAACACATTTTGTTGACACGCGTTTCATACACAAAACGATCAAAAAAATGTCATGACACGATCCAATATGTTGACATCATCAGCAACTTCTCTAATTGTTATTCGGCGATCGTACAGAGTCATTTCTTTCCATTTCTCCATGTTTTCGTCGGTTGTTGAATATAAAACAAATATATAATGCGATGAGAGGATTCGACGAGAAAATTTTTTTACAATCAAATATTCATGCAATATCGAATGTATGCTAAAGTCTTTAATTGTCTCATTCTCACGATATGTTACATGACGATCTTGAAATATAGTTTGCTTACAGAACCAATAGTTTCCGGAGCAAAAACTGTTTTTGAATGACCACGAAATTCTTCTTGGAGAGATCTGCGACCTCGATTTAATTCTCCATACCATCGATAAACATTGGTCCACGATACACTGTTGTTGAGTTAATCCTCGTCGAAAGTTGTAAAAAATAATCGCAGGAACATTTTTACGATTTAATTTCATTTTTTGTGGAGGTGAATATTTTATGTTACTATAAACAAAACCAATAGCGATCGTATGTTAAGATGTTCTGATGATGTTAATATCAAAAATATCAAACTTTACGATAAAATTGCCAGTTGTGAGATTGCAACACTACAGTATCCAAATCCCGATATATATAATGCAACCCTCAAAAAATAAATTAATATACTTATTTGCTTAAATTTACAAGTGTTTATTAGTAATTAGAACTAGATAATTATTTTCTACCATTATTATTTTCTACCGCCCTATCCAATAATTTCTGCATTTTGTTCAAATTCTCTAAACCATTGGCGTACACCTGGATTACCTATTCCTTTAACCTGTGAAACTGAGGTTGATGAACCACAACGTTTGAAGCTGTCCTATTACTTCTTAGTTACTCGTATACAGATCGAACTGAATAACCAAAATGCCGAAGCAATATTTCCTGTAGTTCTATTTTACGTCCGATCGTCCATTTGAAAAATTGTAATTACAATGTTAAATCTATACAATAATTTCTTATACAATTTTATGTGTACAATATTTAAATAGTATTTATACCTTTGAAAAATTCTCAATTTACACTTAAATTTATTTGATGTACATACGTTTATTTTAATTGTTTCTCGCTCATTTGCTTATTACGTCATATTTTGATACTTAATCCTTTATTACCGAGGTGTACATTTTACACTTTTACGTAAAAGTGTTTTTTATTCTTATCCACTGTTCTTTGTCCACTGTTTCAAAATTTACTCTTCATTTCATGTCTGAAGTTAAAACCAATTTTTAATTACAATGGCATTACAATCATTCTTAACTTTGTTTTTCTACAAGCTTAGAAAATACGTGTTAATATAATTGTTTTACACTTTTTAATGATTTGCTATCACTATGAATTTCTAGTTTATATTTCCTAACTTTGGAAAGATTATCTATTTTTTATATTGCAAGTTTTATTCAAATTCAAATTACTTAGATCACTTGAGGTTGAACCACCATATTTTAATAAATAAACACGAGTCGTTTGTTTAATGTAAATTAAATCCATTTTATTTAACAATATTTTGAGATAGTTTAGCAAGTTATTATTAAATTACGTTAAAATTTGGGTTTGGTTACCATTTAATCGATTTATTAAGATTTGAGGTCATTAAGATTTCTTATTTTGATTTGTGGCTGCAGGGTTGAACATTTGAAGGTTTTATTTCTTTAAATCCAAAAAATATACATTATTTATTAACCATAAAATTATTACATTTTAGTGTGTTCCGAAGAGCATGCTAACATTTATTGCCGGTACTTTTCTATGTGTATCATGGCTATCATATCGGCCATATTTAAACATATTGTTACCATTTCGCAAAATTTACTAACTCAGAAGATTTGCCTGAATACAATTTTCTGAATAATTATGGTCTAAATTACTTTAAGCTGTGCCAACAGAGGTTTTTCGTCAAGAATCCGTCAAATAAACATCTAGGCGCGAGAAATCTGATATTCCGACGTGAATTCAAGTTAAAGTTGACACTGAAAACCATAGAAATTAGATGACTGTATCATATTGCCTCCTACAACCGACTTCTCAGATATGAGAATTACTAATTAATTCTAAAACGCAGTACAATAAATTTAATATGCTCATTAAAGATTTCAGCGCGGCCGAAGACAGCGCTACTTTTTTGTTAAATTTGTCTGCGGTCACTTTTTAAACTCCTACGTTATCATTCAAATGCGCAGTATATTGTTGAGCGCTCTGTGTATGCACATACATATATAATTTTCTTAAAATCAGCCAATTTGAAGTCTTGAAAAACACATGTGCAAAACTCGGTAGTGCTGCTTTTAAAATATAATATGAAATGGTGTGTGAAAGCAGTGAAAGAAATTTCAAAAGATAAAAGAAGGCGGAGCTAAAACAAAAGTCGATGCCAGTAGTTAAGCTCATAAAATTTTTATTATAAGAGTAAGGCAGCCAGTGCCTGGCTTGTCTGCTTGACAACAGCAGAGCGAGAAACAAAGATGTGGTTGCAAAAGAAAACAATTCATGGTATTTTTCAAAGTCTTATGTTAAATTGAAAACTGACACGACAATTCGAGAAGCCAGTCGGCCAGGCAGACGCGCGGCCGTGCCAGTCTAGGAAACCGACAGACATTAGATTAAATTGCTCCATCGCTGTTTCTTCCTTCTCTTCGCTTTTTTGCTTACTTTTGTCTTATGGCCTATCACCTTCTTACTTTACTTTGATTTCATGTCGTCGCGCTATTGACAAATTTATTCTCTTCTCTTTCGTCTCCTTCAACCATAATACGTATATTTTTATTATTGCTGTAGTTTTTCCACGCATTTTTTCGTGTTTCTTCCTTTAGCCTCTTAGCGCCGCCTGTTTACAATACAATGTGAAATTTTTTAAGTAAGTGATTGCGGTATTGAAAATGTGTTAACCCTTTAATGTCCCCTATATATCGCAGATATCGGTGTGAGTGTAGCGGTGCCTGGTGTGCAAAAATCTGTGAATTAAATTAAGGTGCGTGTTCATGGCGCGCATCAGAGTGTTTCTGTCACTTATGAGTTGTATTTAATTTTACAAATCGCTTCTCACTTGCTATGTTTTACATTGCTGATGATTAAGGAGGGATCTAACATTTTTTTAGTGCTTCAAATGTTTTTGATTGGGATCTGCCTGTGAAAGTTTTAGTATAAAAGGAGTAAAAAAGGCTTTAAATTTAATTCATGAACTTTCCTTTTAAAAATCTATTTTGGACTGGTAGCGAATTTATTCTTAGGAAAATAAAATTCAAAATAACAGGAAATTTGCTGATTGTTTCTCGCAGTCATAAAACATTTTTAACGAACATATAGTCCGGTCAAATTATACCAAATAATAAGGGTAAAGCTATGTAAATCCCTACCAAGCTGAAAATCGGTAAGATTGTTTAAAATACAATTAAAAATAAAATATGAGAATTCCCCATCTTTCCGCCGTAAGAAAATTTTTTTATTCAAGGTCAAAAGTAAAAAAATGAGTTTCGTAAGACAAAAATTGTAGATCATAAAATTATCTACAAAAAATGTATCGATACTTATTTTCTGATCAGCCACGGTTTTTGAGATATAATGATTCGAAAAGTGGTAATATACACAAGCTTCCATGCCACCTATGAGGTAGTGCACGTTTTTTTTTACGTGGTTTCCCCAGTAGGCCTATTCCACGGGTCACTTGTGATCCTATTTAATTTGAAACTATTGCAAAATAATGAATATTAGCAGAGATTGAAAATATAAAAACAATGTAAGTTAAAAAAGTAGTGAAATTTAATCGTCTGATTCGTAACTTTCGAATTCTTCTTTTTGCTCTTCTTCGTGATCGCTGGTGATTCAATATTAGAGCACTACCGGTCTTGACAATGTGTACTTGCCAGAGAACAAAACAGTCCGACTTTTTTGCAACCACAGCCCCGGTGGAAGTGAAGTTTGCACTGGTTCTAATGAAATGTTGACAAACTTCCAACCCCAGTCTGTAGGATCTAGCTGATAATCAAGTCACATTTGAACTGGGTAATATTCCCGAAAAAGATGTTAATGAGCAGCAAATGAGGTTGGACGAAGACAAGCCAATTATACTTGTTTTTTAGTTTTGGTGTAATTATCTAAGCAGGTATATTTTTTAGGAGCTCCGTACATAGAAAGAAGGAAGCGAATGCCGTTAGTAATAGAGACATTGAACTAAATTTTGTTTTTAAAACAGCTTTTCCTGTAGCATCGTCACGATTCCGAGTTATTTCCAGAACTAAATTTTTAATTTAAGTGTACTTACTTGACTGATTCGACGACGAATATCTAAGGGTTTCCTTTTCTCATACTCTTCATTCAATTCCTGGCCACAAAAAATGCATTTTTTATTTGAAACAAAAAGCTGATTCACTGAAACGTAAGCTAGTACGAGGAAGACTTTTTGTGGATGTACTGGTTTCTTGTTGTTCAAGTTGTCTTTTATTAGTTGCAGCAATAGAAGACTTTCGAGTATAATTTTTACGACAATTTTCATGTATTGTCACAGATTTCTGATTTTTAAGATATTCAGAAAATTTATCTGCTCTTTCGATACTTGCATTAATTAATGTCTTCATACCACGTTCAACAGTAACAACTTCACTTTCAGTTAAAAGTTTAGTACAAACGAAACAATATTCGGACATTTTTGTTATAAAACTCAAATCAGCTCGATATAGGTTAGAATAAGCACGTATTTTCACAACCAAATATTATCTATTATTTTGCAATAGTTTCAAATTAAATAGAAACACAAGTGACTCGTGGAATAAGCCTACTTGGGAAACCACATTAAAAAAACGTGCACGTGCCTCATAGGTGGCATGGAAACGTGTGTATATTACCACTTTTCGAATCATTATATCTCAAAAACCGTGGCTGATCAGAAAATAAGTATTGATACATTTTTTGTAGATAATTTTATGATCTAAATTTTTTGAGGTATTTTTATGATAAAACTTACCGTTTTGCTGAGAATTGCGAAAAACAATTTTTTTGACTTTTGACCTTGAATAAAAATTTTCCATTACAGGAGAAATATAGGGAACTTTCATATTTTATTTGTAATTGGACTTTAAACAATCTTACCTATTTCCAGCTCGGTGGGAATTTATGAAGCTTCGAATGTCTAAATTGACAAGACTACATAAGGAAGTTTCAGAGAAATCATTGGGTTTCACTTTGCTGTTTTTCAGCTGCGTTATGCAAATTTTATGCATATAAAATAAAATTAGATACTTGTGGTATTTTTTGTTATACTCAGATGATTTTTATAAGTATTTTTGTTGATATTATGCACACTTGTCTTGCTCTAAGTTCAGTAGTTATTTAACACAAAGCATTTGGCCTATCTTTCGTATACCACTTGTCGTTAAGGTTTACTCAAGTAGCCATAAAAGATTGCCGGCGCCAGTTTTTTTGTTGTTTCATTTTATCTAACTTTTGTGTACTTTTTATTTAATTAAGCTTGTATCTGACCATTTTAGTTCATATTTCGAGTCATACACTCTGACAGATGGGAAGAAAATTGCTTGTTCCCCTCTTCTCCACCTTTGCTCGCTTATGAAGAATTTGACTAGAAGTTAGCATCAATTTGTTTTCATCTTACTATTAATATACAAAAATTATTTGAGTGAATATCATACATATATACGACCGACTGTTGTTTAATCGCTTATATTTTTAACATCATTTATTAATTTTTCCTTAATGGAACAGAAAAATATAAAATTTAATCCGTGTCAAATTTAAATTAACTTTTAATTGCATTCGTACATATCACAATAGTTCTAGAAAGGCCCTTACATACAAAGTTCTCACAAGTAATATAAATTTATGGAGTTTTACTATTTGATGTCAGATATATTTGGCATCTTAGATCTAGCTGTGAAGTAAAGAACTACAGGCATATTTTTTTCTTTTGCTGCAATATCTCTTATCTTTGCTTATATATTGTTACATATGCCAGATATAACTTGTAACCGCTTCACAAACGACCCAAAATTTTATTCCATTTTGTACTAATTCAGATGGCACGAATTTTCTGAAATGGACGCTACCCTAGCTTCGAGAGCCTCTATTACACTTGACATGAACTTTTCGATGGAATGACCTTTAAAATATTTCAACTTGACTTGATCAATATATTTCTATCAACATTTGCACACATTTTGCATTAGAGAAAGCGGAAATTTTTTAATAATAGTAGTTTGTTTACTCTGGGTTAAATTCGACACTATGATTCTTTTTGTAACGCTTTGAAAATATTATGTTTAAATATATGAGCCCAAAGTCCTAAGTACCATTTTAGTATATTAAATAATTAAAAGTACAGCACAGTTTTCAAATAAAAACAATTTTCTTAATAAAATGGAGCTAGTATGACCCGGATACCTTATGAATGTTAATTTTGTTGGGTGATATGAACTTTATGCGCATTAACTTACTTGAATTCCAATGCTTCTTTATAAGAACTCAAGCTTATATATTTATTTATATTAATAGAACTTTATAACTGCTGCGCTCTTTTCGGCCAAGATTCTTTTTCTAATTTGTGGAGTACACCTTGATGCTTTCCCAAGAAATTTTTGAACCTGAACCAGCTGATGGATTTTTTATTTCATAATATAAATACACTTAAATGATGTTCTCTGCGAGTAGAGACCGCAATTCAATTTTTTTTTATAAGTTTAGATGTCGGTCTGGCAAAGAATCGAACACGTGACCCCTCGCATGGTGATTCACATTTCTAATCACTAGTGCTTATGGACTTAAAACGATTATATATTAGATTCCCTGAGAAGTAGACTAAGCGCGTGTAGTCTGATGTTTTTTTAGAATATATTTCTTCTTTGATCAGTAGATTAAATTGTTTAACTAAAATTAATTATAGGGGTTGTCTTGTGCATAATATTCTAAAAGTTCGGATATTCAAGAGCCTCCAGACTCGCCGGAGTCAAACTATAAGCAGATTTATAGGAAAGTCCACTGATAAAGCTGTCCCAAATCTCAAAAAAAAATTTAAAAAAAATTAAATTCAAATGAATTGTCATAGGCGAATGAATATATTGAAGAACAATACAGATCTGATCCCGCAGAATTAATCTAATGGTGGTATTGAATCAATTAAACCTTATCCAGTCGACTATGCAAAATATGATTTAATACTTAATTAAAGTTCAAAACAACATGTAACAAATGTCCGTGAACAAAAACTGAGCGTTTTTAACATATTGCTAGGATCTGGCTGATTAAACCTCGATGATTTCCCAAATTCTTCGGGTACGATCTCTGTATTTTTAAATAAAAATCGCCAAATTAATTTGCAGTTTCTTTATTTATAAAGAATTTATTTAATGTCCCTTTATTACTCAGTAATTCACAATTCTATTACAATTCACTTTAATATTTACAATCACTTGTATGCAACTTTCACAATGTACTGTTTATATTACTTTACTGTAATGTAATCACCAATGCGTCTACTTTACGACTGATTGCTTTTGCAGTCGTGTCTCGCTTCACGCTCTAGAACATGCCAGTTTGCGGCTCCTCTCTTTAATCTGACATTCGCTTCGCATTTTCGCCCCACTGCCCTCCACCTAAGTCTGATTGTCCCGATCAGACACATTAGCTGTTCCAAACGCAGCAAGCCTCTCTATGTGGACCACTTTCATCTTGTTTCTCGGCCTCCCAAAGGTTTGGATTCGATACACTACGTCATTTATGGATCTTCCCAATTGCATTGAAGTTTTGGGAACAAACCTCTCTTCTGTTGTGGATTGTACAGCAACACCAAATCTCCGTTTTAGAAGTCTTCGGTGTTCATCGCCTTGTCATACTTAACCTTGATTTTGACACTCATAATTTGATTTCCCAAATCCTTCGGATACGATCTCTGGATTGTTAAGTAAGAATCGCCAACTTAATTTGCAGTTTCTTTATTTATAAAGAATTTATTTAATAATCCAGAGATCGTACTCGAAGGATTTGGGAAATCATCGAGGTTGATTCAGCAAAATCGTAACAATTGATGTCAGAAGTGGGATTGTTAAATAAATCCCAAAAGATAATAATTGAAAAATGGTGAAGATTCAGGATTTAACGATACCTCCTCTCAAGAAGGAGTTGGCAAAGCGAGGATTATCGGCAACTGGAAATAAAGCAGAGCTGCAATCGCGACTGCGAGAGGCAATGGAAGTCGATGTCATCGATTTGAGTCAATACGAATTCCGCCGCGAGGATGAAGAGGTATCCTTGAAGGATATTGACAAGGAAGAGGTTACTGATCCTGCGAAGGAGTTGGAGCAGCCATCAAGCAAGATTCAAGAAAAGGCTCCTAGCTCATCTGTGGGTATTGACATGAACATGTTATTGGCTGCAATTTCACAAAAGTTCGATGCACAGGATGCCCGTAATTCACAAAAGTTGTCTGAAATTTCAGAGATTTAAAAAAAAAAAATGGATGCACAGAATGCCAGCATTACATCACAAATGGTTGAACAGAGGGAGCAGATATCATCCTTAAGAGGAACAATCGCCTAAATACAGCAAAATCTGGTGAAAAATATTGTGGAACTTAAGGAAAAGCAGGATCAAATCGAGGAGGGACAAGACAAAATAGAGCAGCTAATTGAGACCAAAGTGAATAAATTGGAGGGTCGTCAAGAAAAAATAGAAGAGTTAATTGAAGCCAAAGTCAACACCATTCCAAGTCTTCAAGCTCTAGTTTGAGAAGACGGCTGATACAAATAAATAAAGCATGGAGGAAAAATCTGCTACAATATTCGTTGCGTTGGAAGGACCTGCGGCAGAACTTTTGCAAACTATACCCGAATATGAGAGAAATGATTACGACGGATTGATGCGAGCCCTGGAAAGACGCTAAGGTAGAGAACACAGAAGACAAATTTACCAGATGAAGCTAGAAAAGCGCGACAAAAAACCCAACGCATCTCTACAGGAATATGCTTTGGAAATTGAGAGATTGGCTCGTTTAGCCATTGGAGACGCATCGGGTGAGCATCTCGAAAGGGTGAAAATGCAAAAATTCGTCGGAATAAAAGACATTTACACCAAGTGAGAGACATATGCGAATCCAAAGTTGACATTCGCTGAAACAGTTGCGTATGCTCAAACACGTGAAACGGCGGCACTCATAAGCAGACCAGCATACAAAGTCAATAAAGTGGAGGTTGAGACATCAGATGTGATGACCGAAATATTGACAACTCTAAAGTCGTTAGAAGGAATGAATCGTTCTGGTGTCAAGAATCAAGCTGGAAAATGTTTTAAATGTGGAAAGCCTGGTCACTTCGCACGCGAATGCAACAGGGTTCCAGCAGACAGGAAGTACGGCGAAAACGGAAGGCTGAGGAAAATGAACCATCAACTTCTCAGTCGTTAAACTAAAACGAGCCAGTCTAAAGGGGTGTATGCTGGCTCCTGCAATTGAATGCCCCATAATCTCCGTCTCGCAAATTGGTAGAAAAACGAGCAACATTACTATTGGTGGATATGTGGATAGACGAGAGCGAATATTAACAGTGGATACGGGCGCATCACACTCCGTCATTCGAACTGACCTGATCACTAAAGAAGTGAGACCATTACCTGGAGCAATATTGAAAACGGCGACTGGTGAGGATACCCAAGTGGTGGGAGAAGTAACATGTGAGGTCACAATAGGGAATGGGACGGTGTTATACAGTTTTATAGTCGCGCAGATTGTAGATGAGGTAATCATAGGAGTGGACTTCTTGATGAATCAAGGTATCAATATCGACTTTAATAAGAAGATTATGGAGTATAAGAACATGGAAGTACCACTAAGCATTGGCTATGATTCCACATACAGCAGCAAACAAGTGGTCTTAGAAGGCAGTGAACTGATTCCACCAAAGTCAGAAGCAGTTGTTTGGGCGAAAATTAATGGAGATTGTGGGACAAACAAATTGTGGTTTGTCGAAGCAACACAAAATTCTACACTGGACGTTCTTATTGGTAAAACCCTGGCTAAGACACAAAAGAATGGACGCATCCCAGTGAGAGTATTAAATGACTTCAGATCACCAGTAAAAATTCCTAGTGGAACTGTATTAGGGCAATGTCAAGAGGTAGAAGCCATCATCAAATGCAATAATTCATCTGGAATCGACTCTTTTGGCAGCAAGGACATGGAGGATATAAAGCATAAAGCCAGCCAACTTTTCCGCAAATACCCCAACGTATTCGACAAGGATGGCAACAAACCGGGCAGGACCAATGTAGTGAAACATTGCATTGATGCTGGTGACGCAAGACCAATTCGTCAAGCTCCTCGAAGCGTTCCATTAGCCAAACGTGACGCTGTTGGCCAAATAATTAAGGAAATGAGCGAAAGCGGTATTATCGAACCATCGGCAAGTCCATGGAGCTCTCCGGTAGTACTCGTGAAGAAGAAAGATGGCCAGTTGCGGTTCTGCGTGGACTATCGGAGATTAAACGATGTCACAAAGAAATACAGTTCTCTTTTGCGCAGGATCGATGATACACTAGACCCGTTAACTGGCACAGAATGGTTCTCAACACTTGACCTTAAGAGCGGGTATTAGAAAGAAGAAGTGAGTGAAGAAGATAAAGAGAAGACAGCCTTTAGTGTTAGCAACAGTCTATGGCAATTTACGGTAATGCCATTTGGGTTATGCCATAATATGTTTTTGGAACGCATATGATGTGAACCAACAGAAATTTAAACTAACAAGATTTTTAGCAGAAAACGCATCTGTCGGATAGATAATATTTTTATATACCAAGGTTCATTCTATTCCACAAATCACCCCGATTGTAAAGCGCACAGCGGCACCTGGGTACTTTTGTGAAACCGCCTTAAACACTGCGTCCAACTACCAATTACAAAGAAATACTAGAAGTTGCAATTTCGACTTAGCAACTGAACTCAAAAAAAAAGGATACAACACCAAAAATGATATAAGAGCTATCACGTGTTGCACTTGCATTGGTTTCTGAACTTTTTAATGCCATTGTGAAACTAAGTTACTTCCAAAACGCGTGAAAAAGTCAAAATTTAGGTCAATTTCATTTTTGACTTCTGATATAAGTAATGCTCGGATATTAATGATAGCCAAACCAAGTAAAGCCTCACAGCCTAATCCAAATTACTCGAAATAATCTCCTTTTCTTCATTGTAATAAAGTGATAACAAAACACCAATTCGGTATAAAATTTTTCGTTTATTTTTTGGGTGCCCTCAAATGTGTGTAAGTTATCTTATAACCCATTTATTTTTCTGCAGTCACTTGTATAATGATACATATATATATATGTTGCATTCTGTGTAACCTCACTTTCATTATACCTTGTGTAATGTCATTGATCGCATTGCTGGCTATCCAGCCAAATGTGCTTAAATTTACTTATGTGTATGTAAGGCAAGAAGATCGCATTGTGGCAAACTTGCGAGCCTGAATGACCTTCTGCAACACACTGAGGCACACTATGATACAAACAGTTACTCACAGAAGTATTTTGCATATGACGACGACTTAGAAAACTTTAATATTTCTATTTTTTCTGATATATTTTATAATTGAGCTTCATATTCTTATAACTATTTCTTACTACTACGTAAATATTTCTTTAAATATATTTAGAGTCTCTTATAATCATAACAAAACGTAAGAAAGTAGTTTGCTTTGACTAAAATTTATTTAAATGATATTTAATATTTATGTAGAAATGAGTTAAGGAAAATTAATTGGTTAAGCGATGTAAATGGGTTAAGGTGCAAAATGCAACCCTAAGAACAAAACGGGACGAAACGGCAACCTTATTTGACGTCACGAATAAAACGACACAGTTGAAAACGGACTTCAACATAAAGGGACGTGCATTTTAATTAATTAAGATAAAACTTAATTTTACTGTAAAACTATGAATAATTTTAAAACTAAATAATGTTAAATAAACTCCCTATCCCTCATTGTCTGTATTATTTACAGCATTTTGTTACATTTTTTATCGTTTGTTTATAAATATAGTAGCAGAAATCTTTTTATATTATACTATAAAAAAATTTTTTTTGCCAGCTTCATCTAACTCTTTTTCTTTTGGTATTTGTGATGTGAACAGTCAAACAAATAAAAATGCAATGCATCTAATTGTGAGTAATACTGATAATAATATGCATTCATATCCTTCCGTTGCGCAAAAAATGTAAAATGAAATAAATTTTTGTCGAAATCCTGTTTTCAAATAATAGGCAAATATACTTTTGTGAACACATATCTCCCTCTGAACCGAGCAAATATATCTTCACAGCGCCTTGAAATGTGTAATTTGTATATACGAGTATTAGTTTCGCTCAATATTTTCTTTGATTATAATGGTGTGGTGCATCATGAGTTCCTGCCAAAAGGTCGTACAGTTAATAAGAAATACAACAAGGAAGTTATGCAACGTTTGCGTGAACCAATACGGTTGAAACATCGGAATTGTGGAAAAACATATAGTGATTTGTTTGGCAAAACAAAACTGTAATCATGCCCCAGCTACCAAAACTAAAAAAAACTACTTAAAAAAATCGTTTTGTCACAATCGATGAGATGAAGTCAGAACCGAAGAAAGAGCTGATGGCCATATCGAAAAGCGCAGAAAAATAAGTGCTTCGGGGATTGGAAAAAGCATTGGCACAAGTGTATTATATCCGAGGGGGATTACTTTTAAGGGGACAAAATAGGTATTGATGAATAAATAAGTACTTTGCATAAAAATTCGAAATTCACATGATCATATGCGAAATACTTCTGTGTGTATATATTATAGTATATAAATGCGGGTGTATGTACTGTTCTCAGTCTTCAGCTTATGTCGATGGGATGTACGATAGTATGTTGTTGTTAGATGAATTTGGTAGTTAATTACGGGATTAATGCATTGTCCACTGAAATGTGTAATGCTGTCTGTTTGAAATTGTTGCTCCTGCCGTTATATTGAAGCGTTTTTGTATCTATATGTATCTACGAATATGTGTATCTATGTATACCTTATGCTCATTACTTACTAAGGTCATGTATTTTGCTTTTTTTCCTTCCAAATTTTTTTGGATTTAAGGTTGAATTAGGATGGAACCTGTTTACCTAAT
The DNA here is from genome assembly GCA_030068015.2 of Neoceratitis asiatica. Taxonomy (NCBI): domain Eukaryota; kingdom Metazoa; phylum Arthropoda; class Insecta; order Diptera; family Tephritidae; genus Neoceratitis; species Neoceratitis asiatica. Next base: position 78,848,697 of record CM061524.1, read on the forward strand.
TTTTATATATGTATTTCTCTTATTTGCTATCAACCCTTCTACTTAAGATCATATGTGCCTGTGCATAGCTCTACACATATTTAACTTCTTACAGACATAGAAAGAGAGTTACTTACAAAATGTCAATATTTTAATTAATTCCAAGTAACACATGCTTTTGCTGAAGCGTGTTTCTTTTTAACGTGACTATTTTTTGTTGTTGTTTTGTTACCACAAATCTTACTGTTAAGTTTTACTCATAATTATTAATGTTTGCGTTTACGATGTTTGCATTGCTGAGCATAGTCTGAAATATACTTCCATTTAGAGTAGAGCTCTTATTCAATGGAAATTATAAATAAAATAATTTTTTTCTGAGATAGCTTAACTTCAAAATATTTGTGTTTAGCCTCTTGCAATATCACGGACGTGGTTGACATACCCCTAGACACCTGCGAACCTGCAAGTCTGTCTTTTCACCACAATTAACATATCTGAACAATTAATCTGTACTCATTTTTATTTTCAAACTTAAAGCTTTTGTTTCGATATCTGTTTTTCTAAAATCTTATTTCTACTCCAAGTACCTCTCAACAAAAATGTACATACTCAAGAACTTCTTCACTCCCCACTTATCTTGCACACATTATTCATTTCCCAAAAACCGCGAAGTGCAGAAAATTTCGATTGGACTTAAAAAAATTCTTAATATCATCCGCTTCGAATAATAGGTACTAGCACTGGCGGCAATGGGGACAGCAACAAAAGTTCTGTAAGCATTTTTTTTATATTAAATACATTTTACCTGTCAAAAGAAATTACTCAACGTAACTCAGCTCTAGAAAAAGAGGAACAGGCAACGACTGCGCTTGCTCTTGCGTCTTTTAATGAAGCAACGGCTTGATGTTTAAGTTGCTGCTTAAGCTATTTCGGCGGACATTTTTCATGCTATTTTTTGCATCCATAAATATTTATTATAATTTGGCAAGTGTTGTATAACAAAATAATCAATTCAAAACAAACCAATAGTGGAAAGGCCTAACTTATAAACAAGAAACCAAAAGGTACTTATTGATCGAAATAAACAATTGTAAATTAATATTATTGCCGTAATTGGTGACACATTTACCAAGAAATAGCGGACTGATATGATTTCATTTAAAAAATAAAAGAGTTTAACTAGAATCTTCGCTAGAACTTAATTTTCACTTCACTTCAGGGAAGATCCTTGCTTCCTTAATTTCACACTTTCACCACCCATCTCTTTTTCGCTTTCTTCCGAGCATGATAATGATGGAAGTGCAGTGAAGCCGCTGATGCTGTTGATTATTATTAAATTATATTTAATTAAATTAAGAGGAGATTTGTTGATTCAGTCAATTTGCACTTTCATACATGAGAAGAAGTTAAATTTTCAATTTAGTTGAATTTCATTTCTGAAACTCGAGTTCACTATGGTATTCAGGGACATAGAGGTGTATGGTTTGAAATGAGAATAACGATTAGTGGTTGCCCTTACTAGTTCATTTTAACGAAAGTAAGAAATAATTCAGGAAAATCCGTGCCTCGTTTTATATAAAATTTGTTGAACATAAAAAAATAAACAAAGCTTATCTTCATATGCCCCTTCCAAGGAATCAATATCGTTAGTTTATTTGTGATCGTCAGGGGAGGAAATGAAAACCCATTTAATTATTCTATTATTTTATTATTAAGCCCAACGGTTACCCTCTTCCCGCCCAACCGACACGAAGGGCTCCATCCGCATAACGTACGGAATATGCCGAGTCAATAAAGCAAGAGTTTGTTAAGCGTCGAGATTTAAAACTGATTAGCTACAGAAAACAAATTCATCAGCTGAAATATAAGATTATTTATACTACAATAGAAAATTAGTGAGTTACTTGTTAAGAGAAGTTAGTATAGCATTTTTTTTACGAAAAGTGAGTCTGTCATATCGAATATGTTGGAATAACAATTGAAATCCTGACATAAACGGCGAAACGGTTCATATAGTTCAAAGTTTGTTTTACAAGATTTTAAGGATAGTGGTCTAAATTCGCGTGATAATCGGATGGGGACATTAAAAATTACTTCACCTAAGAGAAATGAACTGCAAATCAGTCCATTTAGAAGCTTGACTAAAAAACTTATTCCTAACATTTCTCTACGGCTAGTGGGTACATTTATAAGTTTTAAGCGACTAGTATACGAAGAAAGATTTTGGCGGGAATCCCAGTACAAATGACGCAAAGCAAACAAGAGAAATTGTTTTTGCACGGACTCAATTTTATCAGAGTGGATTTTGTAATTAGGATTCTACACAACCGATCCGTACTCCAATATTGGTATAACTAAGGACGTAAAACGTATTTTCGTAATATAAGGATCTTTGAATTCTTTAGACCACCGCTTTACAAAGGCAAGGACACCTTTAGATTTAGATTTCAACACAGTTGCATTAATATGAAGCTTGAAGTTGAGTTCGGTATCCATTGTTACACCCAAATCAACAAAATTAAATAATTGCTCTACACTATAGTTGTTTATTGTGTAAGATAGTGGTTGAACATATTTTCGTGTAAATAACATGGTTTTACATTTGTTAAGGTTAAGAGGCATATCATTGTTATTACACCAAGTTACTAAATTGTTCAAATTGGTTTGTAATAAACATCTTTCATTAATTGAGATATAAGATTGGAAAAGCTTTACATCATCGGCATATAATAAAATCTTTGAATATTTTATAACTGAAGATATTTCCTATAAAAAATTACAATTTATTAAAATATTCTTTTGAAATTTCTTGTAGTTAACACTCATATTTTTGAAGTATATATTTTGAATTGAATGAGTGTTTCGAAAACACTAAGTGATCGGATCTCGTTGCCTTCGCAGCGTTGGGTTTTCAAATATTAATCATAAAAAACTGCTTTTAAATAATAGCACATACTTAGCTTAACATGCTTATGCTAATCACGAAAATCGCTTGAATTTTGATCTAATCTGAAATGAATTGGTTTTAACAACATTTTTTTAAATTGAAGTTAGCCTAAGCTCAGTGTTTATGTGTACTCTTATATTTAGTGGAAGTTGATTTAAAGCACTCTTTTCTTTACAGAAAAATATATTTAAAGAAAAAATTTTCACATATTTTAATAATACACAAACTAAATTGACAGTCTAATTATTCATTACGAGTATAGTGAAAGACACAAATTCATAAGCCTAAAACTGACTAGCTTTAATAGCGAAAACTAGGTATGCGGGGAAGATATCGAGCTGCCTACCTACTCAAAAGTGTACAACTAAGCCCGCCAACTAAAGAGGAGCTCCTAAATTAGCTCTACAATTCAATTGAGTGTACGAAGAAGGAGAAAGGAAATCTAACTGCCGGCAGCAACAACGAAAAAAGCAAACCGTCAGATAAAGGATTGAAAACAAATAGTGTGATGCACAATACATCATTTGCAGAATATGGGCGGACGAAAGCATGCCAGATAAATGGAACCTAAGTATCTTTCAAGTTAAAAAAATTAAAATAATGGACCCCACGGTCTGCGTCAATTATTATGAGATAAACCTCCTCAATATCGCATACAAGGTGCTATCTAGCTCCAGTGTAAACTCACTATTGCCCAGATATTCACCATGTGACAAATCTTCGAGAATACCTGGAGTGAAGAATCGATAATCACCATTTTTTAATCAGTTTTAATGCTACCTTCGAAAGTCCTTTGAGAAGCTGCCCCTACTCCAATATTTCTGAATTTGTTATCCCTGTAAAGGCCTAACGGCTATGTAAACTGACCCTAGATAATACCGAAAGCGCAGTCTGAATTGTTTAGAACCTCTCCGATCCGTTCGAGGCCGGAAGAAGTTTCAGGCAAGGTGAATCTTTATTGTGAGATTTCTTCAACTTAATTCTGAAGAAAATTATACGAGCTGAGGAGCTAAATAGACCAGGTATAGTCTTTTACAAGAATGTACATTTCTTGGCCTGTGCCGATAATATTAATATCATTGGTAATGACCACAAGCTCTACTTTCCATAGGTTTGACAAAGAAGCGAAGCGAATGAGTCTGGTACTAAACTGCGGAAAGACGAAATATTTTTTATCATCAGATAAACAGTTATAGCATTCGCGATTTGGCTCTCATGTTACTGTTGGTAGTCATAACTCGAAAAAAAAAACAGAACACGTTCGTTTCAGAAATTCCCAGTTGTTATTTTTAGAGCAATATAATGTAGTTCTATCATCATCATCAGCAAAGATTGCCGTGAAAATCCGACACCGAACTTTGCCAGTGACGTGAATTTAAGCATTTTTTTAAGCGAACGCGATGCAGTAAGTCTGTATTTCTATGGATTTCATGCAAATTTGATATACAGAGAAACTCTGCAGCGAAAAGCTATCTTAGTATGCAAAAATTATAGTAGAATACTAGTGTGAAATAGTAACCAGATGTTGTTATTTCTAGATTTACATGGTGAATAGATGGAAGATGAACTAGCTAATGCAAATGCTCAAACTAGTTGGATTCTAACTAGCAACTAATATTTTTCCCTGCAGGATGATGACCTGCTATAAAAATGACGAATTGGAATGATTTCATCCAATTTCATGCTAATATTCAAATAAAATTTTTGAATCTTAGTCTACCTTTTCATCGCAGGATAGACCTAAAATGCTTTGAAGCACCCAATAATACCACTGCGCAATTTCAATAAATTAAATGATACATTGTTACATGGAGATTGCGTATACGCCGAAGTGCACCCTATAATATGAAAAAGGGAAAAAAAGTAAATGGAATACAAATATACAAGCTTTCACTTAGAATTAAATGTAAAGCTACATGATTTCTACGAGCAGCTAGAAATAGCTACTGACTGCTCTGGGATACAATTTGAGGAACGGTGTGGAAAAATGATCAGTGCATCAAGTGACAAACCGAATTGGTTGTAGGAAATAAGTAAGTGAATAAGCACAAGGTTACTGCTTGAGTTATTTGAATTTAAGAGAAATAAATCTAACAGAATTGTTTGTCGAAATTTTAGTTGTTGTTGTAATTGTTGGTTGCTCGGGGTTAGCTTCTGCCGGTTTCAGCACTCATTCCCTAAGGAGCTACATATAAATAAGAACAAACAAAAATTGGCTAAAAGTAAGTTAAAAATAAAGCTAAAATAAGAAAAAAAATCTAAGCAGCTCACTGGGGTTTTTATAAAAAAAGACAAGAACAACAACAGCAAGAGCCATGAATTTGGGCAACAAAGACGGAAACGAAATTTCAAGGAGATAAATTTCACACTTTTGGAAAGTGTTTTTAGTTGTTATGTTTTCGGAATAATTCAAATAACTTGAGCTATATTTTCTATTTTCAGATATACTAATTTAGTGAACATTGTAGGAAAATTTATGGAAAATTCTATTTCAATAATTTTCAATAAGAATTTTTATTTTTTATTTTTTATAAGAGTAATGTTCTGTTTACCCCTATTACCAGATATAGACTAAATAGAATAAGAAAGCCATTAGTTTATTTGCATCTGCAAAAATAATTGAACCAACCAAATTCAAAGCGAACATTTTAGTTTAATTATTATTTTTTTTTTGTTTTAGTTATATTTATTTGTTTTCTAATATTTTTTTAATTTTATTTTATTTGTATTTTATTATATTTAATTAAATTTCATTTTTTTAAAGTTGATGAGCTCTATTTGAAACACTTATTATTTGTTTGTTTAAATTTAATAGTTTATTATACTGGAAAGAAAAATGTTAGAAGTATTAATTTTTTTTTAAATTAATTTAATTTAATTTAATATTAATTTTTAATATTTTTGTTATTTATTTTAAGGTTTTTAATATTTTTTTTTTGGATTTTTTTCTTCTATTTTATTTCATTTGGTTTCTTTTGATTATAGCTAAGCATTCTCAACAATGTAATCATTAAATCGTCACCGTTTAGTACTACGAAAACCATTAGCTTCGATCATCTTTCTCTTCCCGGAATTATAATTAACCTGATAAGGAACGTACTCGTGCTATATTTCTACATACATTTAGCATAGAAGCTTTTTAGTACACATTTCTTTGCCTAAATAAAGACCATTGCTTTTGGTAATAAAATCAATATCAAAAATACTAATTTATTAGTTAAACTTCTGAACTAAGTTGATTTGTTAGTGTCGAATACCATATTTTAGATGCTTACGCTTTTCTCAATTTATTTCTTTATCACTTTCCTCTTCCTGGATATACTACAATAAATATAATGCAATGCTCAACTATTTTGCCACAACGCTTACCTTGGCAGTGGAAAGCATGTACGAGTGCATATTACACATATATAAATAATTTTTTGCACTGTAAAACAAATACTTTGTTATTATGAGATTAAAATATGAAGTGTTGATTAGCTAAAATCATATTTCTATGTAAAATTCAGCGCACTCGGCCCTGCCAGCCAAGGTTATCCACTTTCACCTTAAATTCAAAATATTTATAAACCCATTCATAAAATTTTTCTCTTTCACCCACACAATTACAATATTTTCATTTATCTTGTAAAAAAAAAATTGTTGCGTTGCAGTTGCGTATTTTTTTTTTTGACATCTTTTATGACATTTAGTCAATTTGAAATAATTTATTTTATTTTATTGAAGCGCAGTTTGTTTTGAAAGGCCAAAGGATGACATCAATTACATACATGAATGTATAATCTAATAATATACATACATAATTGATAAATAGATTATGTTTATATTACATTTATTTATATTTATAATTTTATATTGATGTGTACATCTTAAATGAAGGAAACTGTGAATGATAAAATGTAGAAGCAAAGAATATAAAGAAAGTGAATAAATGGTATTTTATTTTGTTTTCGAATACTTCAAATTTGCAAAATTAAGAAAGTCCTGAGCCGGTGGACAAGGGACATTTGAAAGGAAAACTGTATGTTTTCTTTATGAAGTAAAATAAACGGGTGGAATAAGAAAGCATTGTATTCATATAATTGTGAGTCTTTCCATTTCAATTCAACCGGCCCATTCGGGTCACTATTTTATTTTTAAACGAAATTTAAATATGTTATGCTTTGGTCAAAATAAAGAGACACGTATTTTTTTTTCTGGCCCGAAAAAAAATTTTTTTTCGATATTTATCGGCAATTTTGTTTTTTGGTTAAAAATCGATTTTTCCAGTAACTTGCGGACATTTTTTTTTCAATTGACCATATTTTTGACAAAAATTTACCGATTTCAATGATTTACACGTCTAAACGTTCGTGTTGATCCGCACTGTTTGCAGGGTATTTGCATATTAACTTTTACTGGCCTTTCTAACACAACCTCAATATTAATCCTTCCCTAAGAAAAATGCGCGTGAAAAATGTACTCTTCACGGACAATATATATCAAAATCTAACTACCTTCCATACAAAATTTATGGACCGTAATATGTTACGGCTGGACCATACACTCCACCTCAGCATAACATCCGAGTACTACTTGGAGTGCTTACACGAAACTACTCCATATACTTACAGTGGATTATAGAATAATTGAGCGTCTGCGAAAAATTACATTCGAACATACTTTTAAGCTTCGATTACTGAAGGCTTTGTGAAAAGCTAGTAAAACATAGTATTTATCATATAATTGTATAAAAAGAGATATAATTTATTACAAATATTACAAATAAATATGTAACATATTTCAATTCGCGCACTTGTTCTATTTGCACTGAAATATTTTCTTAGCTTAAAGAAGTGCAGATAGTTTTCTGTGACTAAATTTTTGTTTAATAAATTTTCTGTACTTCACTTGCAACTTCGTGTTGTAATTGCCAACAGCTAAAGACAAGCTAATCGAGAGACGAGAGTTGGTCTAACGCCACACTACGGTGGAGTAATCCAATAGGTCATCCAATGGGCCAAATGGTCCACAAATTTTTACAAGGTTATATCCAATACAAACAAAGTTAAAATAGAATGAATAAAAAACTGGTCAACATAAGATATAAATACAACATCCTTACAAAGAAGCGAATAATGAATGTGACACATCCGGAATATGAAAGATTTTCATTGCAAAATAAAGTAATATGCTTGTCGGGATGAATTGCACTTATTCATATACCTCAAGTATTATTAAATTAAACTCTTAACCTTGAGGTTTTAAAATTCCAATATTCCCAAACAATGAAAGAGATTTCGGTTGGTAATCAATATATATAAAAATCAATGCAAATTTTGATGAAGGCCTATAACTTGAAAGTTATAAAGGGATATTAGGAAAAGGGAAATGTGAATTCTTCATGTGATTGGCGCAGCTGTTCCAGAGATATGACCATTTGCGTGAACATTGGTCGCAACCCATACAAACTATACATGTAAAATTCCAAAATACGCGTACATTACGTTTTTTGTGTTGTTGAAAGAGAGACAGGAGAGAAGAGTGAAAAAAATGAAAATGAAATTGAATTAAAAAAAGTAAAAAATATTAATAGAAAAAAGTTTGGAATAAAATTTTAAATAAATTTTTTTCGTTTTATTTTCAAAAAAAAAATCGAAAATTTAAATTTTTAGTTAGATCCGACTACCGGCTCTAGTCTCTTATAAATAAATGCTTACTATATCAAATAAACTTTAGCGGTTAGCTTATGATTTTGATTTTGGTATGTATTTTGGTCTCTCTTTGCTATGTTTTTTATGGGAGCGTGTTTGACTGTCATTCACCTAGGTTACTGGCTACAAACAATTATTTTAAATTTAAAACATATAGACGACCACCACTACACAGCCACGAAACTGATGAATATCCAAAATATCTTTTACTAAAACGGTGGCCGTGTGGTCAAATACATAATTATATTGAAATCGGCAACGTCAGAAGCGAACAGCCACACATATGAATAACAAACAACCCTGAAGTTCGGTACAATCGGAGAAGAGCTAACGATTTCACTGATTCCGAACCATTGGTACCAATTACCAAATACTCCCAATGCTATTTTACTACCATCTTTAACATTGTAATGTCCCACGCGGAGAATAGAGCAGTGCGCGACCAATCGTTAGAGAAACGACTAGTTCTTTAATCCTAAGTAAATCAATAATTCAAAATCACTAGCTCTTACATTAATTCAAATTCGCCACAGTTTTCATTAACTCAAAATCTTTAGTGTTTTCATTAATTTAAAATCGCTTGCGTTTTAATGATTTCATTTTCTTGATAATGCTTTAATAAGTGCTTTTACAAAACGCTATATACAATAAAATAAATGTTTATTAAATATAAATTAGTATGTTTATTTAATTTATCATTCTTCTTATCAACTATTTCTTTTTTTCCTTATTTTTGCATATGTTTTTTTTATACGAGATTTTTTTTTGCGCTGAAGGGCCTGGTGCAGTTGATCCTCCTTAGATCCAACTTCAATCCCGGTAGGAATTGACTCTAAAATAATTAAAATATTTGTGTTTTTAGCATTAAATAATTAGCTACTACACGCAAAATTTTCCTAACCATAAGGGGGCCGAAAAATTTAGTATGTAATTTTGGAGAATCTTTCACAACACCCGCCTATTAATATATTTTATTTTTATTAATTTTTTAAAACACAATAAATTAAATAAATACATTTTTTGTAACTAAACTTCAGACAAACGTTGTTCCTTTTTCCTTTTTTATTATAAAATTTGAACTTTGGCATTACTTGTATATGTGAAATACTATATCATTCAAATACCTACCTCGTGAATTTTTGTAAACTTCTATAATTTTGAAGTAATTTTCGAACAATTTCATATTTTGTCGTGTTGTGCGGCATGTGAAACCATCTTGTTGGAACCACAAATTGTTTAAGTCATTTTGTTCAATTGCAGTGATAATCTCGCCTTTATCGTTTTCAAAGAAGTAAGGTCCATTCACATCACATGTGAGTGGTCAGCTGGCTTCGTTGTTGTGTGAGCTGGACTTTATATGGATGAAGGTTTAAGTCCAAGTTTAAATACATAATAATAGATACACTCGGAGCTTCGGCTACACTTTCATTTACAGAATCGATACTTGAGGTGGAACGAGCAAAAAGAGTAGTTGAACGACAATGTGCACCATAATCTCTTCTTAAAGCAATAAACGTGGTCACATTTGAATCAGAATTTCAGTAGTAGACTTCAAATTTTTTAGCGCGTCTGACTTTTAACTAAATTAAATTATGTTTGATTTGACTGTTAAGTTTGACCAATGTCAAAATGCAGCCCTGTGATTTCGAAACCACTAAATGGATAACTCTTTTTAACCAAAACATTTATAATTATATTAAAATATTAAATAATTATCTAATTTCACATATATTTTCAGAAGTAACAAACGGAATGTAAATGATGTGTTTTTATTAAAACCGAATAAAAAGCGAAGGTGAAAGTATTGTAACATCCACTAAGTACAGCAATTACAATATAATGCAAACACTAAATATTAACTGTTTCAAACAACCGGCGATAATAATTAGCTTAATTGTTGATTGGGATTTTGGTTGCATTTGTGGCATTGAATTTTGGCATTTAATATACTAATGGAATTGAGATTGTATGGAGTTAGTTTAAATACGACCATTTTATGCGCAATATGCATGCACTGAGAGCACACAATTGCACTTAGATATGTTTATGTGCGTATGTGTGCTGTTTGTGGAAACCTAGCACTTTTTGGGCGGATTGCGAATGTTGACAACAGTTTCCGTTGTTGGTTATTATAAACTTATATGCAATTTGGCGAATAGTTTCACTTTTCGTATTTCAGATTTTTGTTTCTACTTTATAATTTTCTATATCTGATAAAACTAAGAAATAGAAGAAAACAATTTTAAAATTTGGCAAATATAAAAAAAGTAGAGCACTTATCATTAAATTAATATTGCTGAGGCAGAAGCGAAGAAAGATGAAAAATGGTTTTGGTATCGAAATAGCATTCGTAATAGCCGAGTGGTTAACATTGTGTAATACAATTCGGAAGGCCTGGGTTCGAGTCCAGGTTCGAGCACCATACAAAATTATAGAAAATGAATTTTTCCCATTGCAGTCGCCCCTTGGCAGGGAATGTTAGGCCCTTCGAGTATATTTCTGCCCTTCGGAGGTGGCTTAGAATAAAATGTAGGTCCCTCAATTAACAGCTATCACGGCCGCCATTTCGATACTAGACCATTTTTGAGGTTTATTCGCTTAAAATTAATCTATATAAAAATAAATTAAAGCGCTCTTATTTCCCCATACTAAAAATTAATTTTTCTTCGGAAAGTGGTTGAGGGAACGACTTTTCCGAAAAACATTTTATTTGTTTGTTCGATTTATTTGAATTTTCGCCTACATTCAGATGAGATGATGAGAACGACTTTGGACCTGGGACCTACCCATCCCAAAAAAATTTACTGTTTGATTTACTTGAAATTCATTTCTATCCAGAAAGTGAAATTTTTTTTGAGACAAATATTTTTATGGTTAAATTTTGTTTAATCTTTCCAACAAAATTTGAGTTTGATCTATTTCAAAATACTAAGAAAAAAATTACTATTTGAAACTAAAAAATGTTCTTCTAAAAAATTATTTTCAAAAATTAAAGTAGTATGTAAAAAAAGTAAACATAGTATGAAAAATTTTTATTTCCAAAAAGTGTAAAAGCCGTCATCGAAAAATTTGTAAAAGTAATGAGTTTCTTAGTTAAAAGTGTAACGTAATGTGGACTTTTAGTAAGTTTTGATGTACTAACATACACGTTACTTACATAGCAGGTGAAATACCTGATTTTCTATAGTATACAGATGAATCTTCGTTTTAAAAAATACTAGCAATTAGACGTCAAAATTTAAGCTGTAGAACACGCAGTGGTGCAACTAAATGATACAAAAGAGCAAGCCAAATTGACTAGCAACGCAAAACGCGGAATAGAGAGAACAGAATCGATGGAATAGAAATCCACAACATACGATTTTCATTTCTCTCATTTTGGCAAGGTCAAGATGGTTATAATTTTTCACTGAACATGGTAAATCGAGTTACAGCTTTCGAGGCTAACAAGCAAATCAAATCAAAGAATTACGAAGACAGTCATCTCTTAAAATATCGACGTCACTTCCATCAATATGTAATTGAAAGTTAAAACTGAGCGACTAATATTCGTCAGGTTCAACAAGCAAAATTCTTCTGAAGAGTATATTCATTTATGGGGTACTATCAATGCTGACGGAAATGCACAGAATGTGGGTGGATAACTATTCTCCCAGCAACATAGGTCGCGACATATACGAGTACATGAATACGCTCAAGATGTTATGTCTTTTGTTCACCATTTGACCGACCATATTCTGCAAAGACGCTGTTGCATGCACCTTGTTAATTCTTCGCTAGCGCCTCTGCATAGTTCGGAAGTCCAGCCGTTGACTACCGTTCTATAAACTCAGTATGACTTGGATAGCGGTGACCAAATTGCCTCTTTGATTCTTGAAACCTTTTGTAAGTTGTCATATATTTTCATTAAATTTTCGAGCATTACCCTTGTTAGCCAGTTTCTCAAGCTCGTCATGCTCACGCACTTCGCCCTCTTTCTTTTTCGGCTGAAAATGCGACTCGCTGCCCTCTTCAGCTCTCGGTATCTATCTCACCCCGCACGTTCTGTGGTCGATCGCAAAGTTGCAAGGTAGGCAGTCTGATTTTTCTCCACTCCAGCACGGCAAATCTCATCCTCAGTAAAGGATGGATCCATGTATAAAAGTTCACGCAAGTGAGGAAAGCTTTTGATTATCATTCACCTGGGGGTAGCCAGAAACGATTATTTTACATTTGGTCCAATCTGCCCCAATGAAAAATCAAAACATACCGACTAAGGAGTATTTTTTAGGATTAACTACCGACTAAAATTTCTTTAGTTTTCCTAATATATAGGGGGTAGTCCAAGAGGCACTTTTCTCAATCGCCTTTTTTGACAGATCACGCGTGAGTCATGTCGAGCTGTCATGTAATTTTTGTTCAGTATTGTTTGGCATTTCATCCTGGAAAGATTTACGCCTACAATTTACAACTTTATTACGAAATTTCACGTTCTGTAAAGAATGTTTTTCGGCCTACTGACCAGACTATTCGCAACATCATCACCCATCTTGAGACCCAGCATTCATTATTGGATAAAATTCGACCGAATAGACCACGTCCAGCACGCAGTGAAGAAAATTATAGCGGCCGTAGCTGATAGTGTACACGAACACCGTGGATAGTCGATTGGGTGCCGCTCGCAGCAACTTGGACTGATGTATGGAACGACGGGGCATTTTACGTCAAGATCTTAAATTGCAAGCGTACAAAATACAGCTTGTGCAAGAATTGAAGCCGCTCGACCTTCCCAAGCGACATCGTTTCGCTCTATGGGCTCTTGAAAAGTTCCAAGAAGAGAATCCGACGTTTTCGAACCAAATTTTGTTTAGCTATGAGGCCCATTTCTCAATTTCAATGGTGATATAAACAAGTAAAGTTGTCGCATTTGGGACAAAGAGCAACCTGAAGAGATTCAAGAAGTTTGTGGGATGGTGGGATCATAGGTCCATATTTATTCAAAAAGGATGCTGGGGAGAACATAACCGTCAATAACGACCATTATCACGCAATGATAATCAACTATTCGATAACTGAAATTGAAGCTCGTAATCTCTGCGACATTTGGTTTCAATAATACAGCGCCACTTCCCACACATCGCTTCAATCAATGGATATATTGAGAGAACATTTCGGGGAACAGATTATTTCACGTTTTGGGCTGGTAGATTGGCCACCAAGAACGTGTGATATCCCACCGTTAGACTTTTCCTGTGGGGATATGTAAAGTCTAAATTCTATCCCACTTCGATCCAGGCCTTGGAGCAAAACATCTCGCTTGTCATTAGCCAGTTACCACTTGAAATGCTCGACCGAGTCATCGAAAATTGGACTCAACGGATGGACCTTCTGAGACGTAGCCGCGGCTAACATTTGAAAGAGAGAATCTTCAAAAAACAAATGCCAGAAAATGTTCTTTCGAATGACAATAAACATTCCTCATTAAATTTGAATTTTCTGTGTTTTTTTCTTTAAAAATGTAGGGAACCTTGAAATGTATCACCCGTTATATATTTTGGCGAAAATAAGTTTTACCTGCCCAAGCAAACAACTTTGTCTCTAGTTACTTATATTTTTCTTAATGAGTTTGATTAAGGCTAAAAACAAAAAAAAAATCCATAAGCATACATCAAATTCTCAAGGCATTTAACAAATTCGAATTCCGCAACTACCAAAATTTCACATAAAACAATTTGAAATTCGCTATAATGTTTCATTTTAATTTTGTTTGATTGTTGAAATTTCACCACGAATTCACAAAGCAAATTTCCTGTAACGATTTTCAAAAATGATTCGAATGTATTACAAAATAAACATAACGACGATGCAATGACATCTATAAAATATATTTTATTTTTTAATATTTTTTTAAATTTCAGATGAGTTTGAGTGAATCAGTAATATTCTTTGCAGCGGCCAGGGTAGCACTGCGTTCTATCACGCGGAAGATCACGGGTTTGATTGCTATTCAGGACAACGTCTAATATTATTTTAATTTATCTAATAAAAATTAAATTTAATTAGATAGATATTTACTTTTAGATACTCCATTTGTTGGAAAGCTACCAAGACAAAAATCATGTTCAAAATTTATCGATTAGAAGTACCGAGCATGCAACTGATTTGAAGGAATTCATTGTGTTTATTGGTAATAGATACTGAACTGAACTGAAATGTACAGAATTCAAAAGCTTAAAGATAACTAATTATGAAAAATCAGAAAAAAATTAAATCTATCACAGCGGTGTGAAGTAAGAAAGAGCTAATATGCATAACGTTATATTTTCTCTTGTGTGTATATGCATGTTAACATGGAACATGTTAACAGTTTTACAAACAACAGCAATACAAATACAGCGGATATGCAACTCTTGTTGCACAATTATTCCCACAAAATTGCAGACACAAAGTCAGCAACATTTAATGGTTACATAAGTTCAAAATCCCCAATTGCCAAAAAGCACAATCAGCAATGCACCTAAGCGGAAGCCTAACACGCGCAGCAAGTTGCGAAATAAAACAACGACGCCAGCAGCAACGTCAGCGAAAGTAACCGCGGAGCTAAGTTTAGTTTTAAGCTTTTAACTTTGTAAAATTCAGTCTTAAACAAAACGGTTATGTTGAACGAATAAAAACGCTTTTTTTTAGTCTAAATAACTAAAGTCACGTTATTCGGCGGCCAACGCGGGGCCAAGTTATTAAGTTCCTGTCCGCGGTAATTATTTTAAGTGTAACAATAAAAGCAAACAAGTAAGCGAGTGAAACTAATAAAAGAGGCCAATGAGCCCAAATTAAAATCAGCACTAATCATCTATAACGCAACCGAGCAACAACAAGGCCTCAGGCTAGAACCAATAAGTGTGCAGGAAAGGGCCCCTTAGTACCTGGATTTGAAAAAGTCTAACATCAGCCGCCGCACCACCTTAGGATTTATGCAAGTTTAAGGAGGAAATAGATAAAAATTGTAAACAATAGGCAAAAACCGAAGTAGAGAAAAATATTTTTAAGAGTTAATTCAATTAAATCCACAAAGCTAACTTTATAAAGTGAAAAATCATTTAGATTATTTATATAATTTTAAGTAAAAAATAGATAAAAATTGTAAACAATAAGCAAAAACTGAATTAGAAGAAATTTTTTTAGCGTTAACTAACTTGATATAGTGAACTTAATAAAGTGAAAATTCATTTAAGTAAATAGGCTTTTAAGTAGACTTAGTTTAATAATTTAAGCCAGTGTCCTTACCTACCCTAAAATGGCAAATCCTCAAAACCTCGTTCGACCACCTATACTAAACGCACCCCCCGCACCCGCTGCCCCTACTAGCAATTCCTTAACGATGGACCAGTTAACGGAGGTTATATATGGCATCGTAACCAATATATTCAAACAAGAAGGGGGAAACATGGTTTAAGCCGCCCTCAACGCCAACGCGAGTTTTTCCGACTTTAGGGATATTACAATAGACACGGGCTCAACTAACATATCGGAGCTAGACAAAATACCCGATGTGGTAAGGTGTCTGCGTGAATTGTCAGGGAAACCTGGAGAATTTAACTCCTGGAAAAAAAGTGTGGACAGGATCCGCCAGATCTACGACTCACAAAGGGCATTTCCCAAATACTATGGGATCCTCAATGTAATCCGCAACAAAATTGTCGGAAATGCCGACATTGCCTTGGAGTCATACAATACTCCACTAGACTGTAAAGCAATTTCCATATGCTGAACGCTTCATTATGCGGATAAGCTCGACTTAGGTACTCTCGAGTACCAGATGACGTCGTTTGTGCAGGGTAACCTGACGATACAGGAATTTTACCAGAAGGTATACTCGCACATGTCGCTTATTCTAAATAAGCTCGGATGTATGGATGTCGGCCCAGAAGCCATGCATCTGCTTACCCGCACGTACAGGGACAAAGCCCTAGACACGTTCATTCGTGGGCTTAAAGGAGACTTGCCAAGACTCCTTGGCATGAGGAAACCCGCAGATCTCCCTCAAGCCCTCCACTTGTGTTTAAAGCTGGAAAATCAGAACTTTAGGTCTCACTACGCCCTAATAAATAATAGCCAACCCCGGAGAACTTTGGACATCCGTCCACCTCTTCCTCAGAAAATATTAATTAATAACGAGTTTTACCCCGAACTGGCATACATGCCCCAACCTAGGTCAAATACAACTCCTCCCGACAGGCCTCCCCAACCAAACTTTCAATACCAACCGAACTTTCAATGCAGACTGATAAGTGGAGACATTATAAAATTTCTCATAAATACAGGATCAACAAAAAATTATATCCAACCATCCATTGTACCAAAACCCATTCAAAATAAAGAAATTTTTCTTGCAAAATCTATAGCCGGAGACATTGAAATAAAAGAACACACTTTCTTAAATCTGTTACACATAGATAAAAAATTAAAATTTTACCTACTCCCCACCCTGTGGTCATTCCATGGTATCATTGGGAATGACAACCTCAAAGAGCTAGAAGCCGTTATTCACGCCAAGGATAACTTAATGGAAATACAAGGGAAGAACAAAATAAAACTGAAAAAATTTCACTCAAAATCTGTTAACAAAATTGAACTCACTGACGATCATTTATCAACAAATCAACGAAATAAAGTCGATAATTTAGTAAATAATTTTCCAACTCTGTTTTCCGAACCTAATGATAAACTCACATAAACTACCAAAGTCGTAGGCGAAATCCGTACCAGCAAAGACACCCCCGTCTATACAAGATATTACCCCACCCAATGTCGCTAAAAAATGAAGTTGAATCCCAGATTAAAAAAATGTTAGACGACGGTATTATCCGACCGTCAAGGTCACCGTATAACTCACCCATGTGGGTCGTTGCAAAAAACCCCGACTCCCATGGTAACAAACAGTACATAATAGTAATCGATTACCGCAAGCTTAACGCGATCACTGTAGCAGATCGTTACCCAATACCGCAAATTAACGAGGTACTTTCCCAGCTTGGAAAAAATAAATATTTTTCCGTCTTGGATCTGAAAAGCGGATTTCACCAAATCTCCTTCCAGTATTCCAACGGGCCTTAGACGACATTATTCGCCATCAAATTGGCAAAATTTGTTACGTCTATATCGACGATATAGTCGTTTTCAGTAACTCTGAAGAAGAGCACACACTCCACCTGCAAGAAGTTTTCGAAACTCTCGAAGATGCCAATATGAAAATTCAATTGGATAAATGCCATTCTTTCAGGGACTCTGTAGAGTTCCTAGGATTTATTATATCCTCAAAAGGTATAACGAAAAATCCCGCAAAAGTAGAAGTAGTAGCAAAAATACCTTACCCACAAAATATAAAACAACTCCGCTCATTTCTAGGTCTCTCAGGATACTATCGCCGATTCATAAAAGATTATGCTAAGTTGGCAAAACCCCTAACCTTACTCCTAAGAGGGGAAGAGGACCGCATATCTGAAAACAAGTCGGCTAAAGTAAATATGGACTTGAACGAGGAGGCAAAAGACGCCTTCAACGAAATTAAAAAATCCCTTATATCTGACGATGTTATACTCTCATACCCTGATTTCAGCAAAGAATTCCATTTAACCACCGATGCCTCAAATTATGCTATCGGTGCAGTCCTTTCCCAAGATCAAAAACCTATTGTCTTCATTTCACGAACACTCACAAAGACCGAAGAAGCCTACGCTACGAACGAGTAAGAGTTCCTAGCTATAATATGGGCCCTGAACAATTTTAGAAACTATCTATACGGCTCAGCAAGAGTCAAAATATTCACAGATCACCAGCCGCTAACGCAAGCTCTTAGCAATAAAAACAACAATTCGAAAATGAAACGATGGAAATCAATTCTGGAGGAATACAACCACGAACTCTACTATAAACCTGGCACAACTAACATCGTAGCCGATGCGCTATCAAGGATGCCAGATGAACCCATCAATTCCCTATCAGTATCCCAACACAGCGACGAAAGTTCATCGCATAACTTAATTCCATCTGTAGAAACCCCAATAAATGTATTTAAAAACCAAATTTTTTTGAAGATAGCCGAAGTCCCAACATATCAATTTAAAATAGTGTTTCCCACTTACCACAGACACATTTTGGAAGAACCCGATTGTTCCCCCGAAACTTTAAAGAACCTTCTGAAAAGATGCCTTAATCCCTCCGTTGTCAACTTTATTAAAACAGAGGAAAGGATTATGGGAAAAATCCAAGAGATTTACCCAATACACTTTAGCAACTACAAAATCCGATTTACTCAAATGAAAGTGCAGGATGTCACAAATGAACATGAACAAGAAGAAATCATTGTAAAAACCAACAAAAGAGCACATCGAAACTATCGAGAAAATAAAATCCAAATCCTGGAGAATTTCTACTTTCCTTCTATGGCCAAAAAAATAAATAAAATAATCCAATAGTGCTCAATTTGCAAAGAAAACAAATACGACCGTCACCCCACCAAACCTAAATTAGGAGAAACTCCCATTCCACAATTCCCAGGCCAAATTTTACACATTGATATTTACATTACTGAACGAAATACCGTCCTCACAGCAATAGATACATTTTCAAAGTATGCCCAAATAAAAATCTTTAGATCGAGAGCTATAGAGCACGTTAAGGAACCTCTCCGTGAACTACTTTTCCAGTTTGGCGTACCAGAATCAGTAGTGATAGATAACGAAACGTCTTCGAATTCAGCTTCCATTCGATTCCTATTGGAAGATACCCTAAATATACAAATCTTTAAAACGCCGCCTTATGCAAGCTCTGTAAATAGTCAAGTAGAACGATTTCACTCGACCCTCACATAAATAATGAGTTGTTTGAAAGCAGAGCGAAGCTTCACTTCATTCGCCGAACTCCTCGATAACTCCGTTTATGAGTACAATTATACATTCCATTCAACTACCAAAAAGAAACCAATAGAAGTATTTTTTGGTAGAAGAGTTACTACCGACCCAAGCCAATTCGAAAGGGCTAGGGCTGAAAATATAACCGAATTAAAAAATAATTTAAAAATAAACAGGAAAAAGACCTTGCTTATCACAATAAATTCAGGCACCCCATAAAGGTATATAATCCGGGAGATACTATCTATGTAAAAATAAATAAACGATTAGGTTCAAAAATATCCAAAAGATTCAAAAAAGAAGTTGTAAGAGAAGATCGAAACTCAACCATCTTAATAGAATCGGAAAAAGTTGTACATAAAAGCAATATAAAAAATCAAAATTAAATTTTCCTTTCCAGATTCCTTCTTATTTACCCCACCACGACGACAATAGACATCTACGACTACTCAAACGCACAACTAGTGACAATAAATGACGGACTCGCTAAAATACAGAACGGTGACTTTAGGCTTATACATGTAATTGACCTTAGAAAATGCGAACAATTTTTTACGGACATATACAAATTAATTTCTTCAGACATACCTAAAAATCTGATCCTGTACTCCATCCTAAAGTACGAATTAACCCAACCCTTCAAATTCTGGACACTATTAAACCCATAGAAAATAAGAAAAAAAGATCGTTAGATATTTTAGGAACGGCATGGAAATTCATAGCCGGAAGCCCAGATCACGAAGATCTGGAGATAATAACAAATAATTTAAATAATATAAACACCAATAATAATAACCAAGTAATTGTAAACGTACTTTTTAACGAGAAAATTAATAATATTACAAGCATTGTTAACAATCTTTTGAATAATATTAGGTAAGATATGTATGTAGAAAATGAAATTGCTATTAATTTACAAAATAGGATAATATTAATAAAAGAAGAATTGATTAATATTAAGTATGCCATACAATGGGCAAAGAAAAATATTTTAAACACATTAGTGTTAAATAAAAATGAAATTGAAATTGCTTTAAAAAATTAGAAGATGATGTAATACCATTTAAAAATGCCGAGGAAGCATTAGCAATGTCAAAAGTAAATGTAATAAGTCAAAATATGACATTTTTTTACATGGTGAAAATACCATTAACTATTAAGGAAAATTTTCAAAAAATTATTATTAAGCCAGTTGTCAAAGAAAATAAAACTATAACTAATGTCAAATTTGAAACAATTTTAAAAGGTACAAAGATACCTATGGAATAAGGAAATTTGCGATAACTATAAATAAATAGAAATTTGTAAGCAAACTGATTTAATAGATATAAGCAATAGTAGTTATATACCTAGAGTAATAAATAGTTTAAATTCGTTGTGCACCTTTACGAACGGCCAACAAATACAAAAAAGAAAGAAGAGATAAAACCCGGCACACTATTACTTAACGGCTTCAAAGGCAAAATAGACGCTGACGGTACGCAAAAGAATGTGTCTGGGACACACCTAATAAATTTTCATAACCAAACTTTAAAAATAAATAACCAATTTTATATTAACTACGATTCGTTTCCGCTGCCCGCTATCCCAGCAGTCCTACAACCTGCACCAATAGAAGAAAGTTGAATCGAACTGCTTTCTCTTAAAGGTTTGAAAGAGCTACACGTAAACAACATACACAGAATACGGCTCTCTTTCACTCGGAGCACTTGCCGCTAGATTAATCGTTGCAAAATTTTTTTTCAAATTTTGGCAAAAATCCAAAAATAGAGTAATCATCTCTGAGAATCTTGGTACTCAGCAAACACCGGCAACAAAGATCACTTTTAACGAGATCGAGGATAACTCCCCCGATAAACCAACATACGTGAATTTCAATAACCTACCTTATTTCTAACAGCGCTCGAGGACGAACGCTTTTAAGAGGGGAAGTGTTAACATGGAATATGTTAACAGTTTTACAAACAACACCAATACAAATACAGCGGATATGCAACTCTTGTTGCACAATTATTCCCGCAAAATTGCAGACACAAAGTCAGCAACATTTAATGGGAACGTAAGTTCAAAATCCCCAATTGCCAAAAAGCGCAGTCAGCAATACACCTAAGCGAAAGCCTAACACGCGCAACAAGTTGCGAAATACAACAATGACGCCAGCAGCAACGTCAGCGAAAGTAGCCGCTAAGATAAGTTTAGTTTTAAGCTTTTAACTTTGTAAAATTCAGTCTTAAAATAAAGATTCAACAAAACGGTTATGTTGACCGAATAAAAACGCTTTTTTTAGTGTAAATAACTAAAGTCGCGTTGTTTTGCATAAGCAATCTTTGTGTATATGTGTATACTTGTTGAGTATGTAGGTACATGGCGCCAAAACATACCCGTTGTGAGTACTCCCAAAGGCGATGAATAAAAATGCATCAGAAACTAACAGAAAAGTTAGAAAAGTAGACGTGGTAGAAAATACATGAAAATGAATTTATGTATGTGTGTAGTAAATAAGATTCGAATTTGAATGCAGTCCGTGGCAATTTTCAAAGGTCAAGAGCCGGATAAAATAGGAACTTGCGGAAAGCGTTGTAAAAAATTGGTATACAAGTATTCGATGAAAAACATCAAATGCAAATAAAATATATGTATATAGAGCAGCTGCAAAATAGTGCAGGCCACATATTACTGAAACAGCTACTAAAAAGATTTTTTTAGTCAGACAATTTTTTCATATGTAATTGTATGCATATTTCTATTCATATGTCCCTGCAAACAATGCGAGTACTTCACGTACTGGTGAATTATATACTGCTCACGGACAATAGAGTAATCCAAAACCAAACACAATCCATGCAAAAAATATGGTCCAATCAAGATATCCATATAAAAACTTATATTAATAATAATAATTTATTACTATATATATATATATATATGATATTTTATTTCATTGGTTATGATATTTTACGTTTGAATAACAAAAGTATTTCTCTGAAATGATCAAAGTTTTTTCTTTATTTTATACAAAATTACAATAAATAACTTAAATAATGATTTATCCTACCTGAAATAATCAAAGAAACAATATTTAACGTTGATTATCCCACTGTTGTTTCTGGATTACTCCTTTAAAATCTTTATCAAAAGTCTTATAATATTTTGAGTGCTCACTTCGTGGCTTACATTTTCTTTCTGATCAAATGTGCTTACAGTGTTGCCCTACGATTAACTTAATACAGCGTTGCCGTATGGTTTATTTAACAACAAGATTAAGGATATAATATCCTTACATATATATTTTTTATTTTTTTTATTCCTAAAATATCTCGGTATTACTTTAATAACATCAACCAAGTTTTAGTGCTTTTCCATTCCAATGTGTAAAGTGCAATAGCTTTTTACTACTAAAAAAATGGACACAAAAAACTACAAATATAAACTTTAAATGCTGCTGCACTATCAGTCTTCTGAAATTGCCTAAACATAAATTGAAATTTGACTTAAAACAAAAAATATTCAAACAGTAGTTTTGGGAATCTCCCACAAATTTCGAAAGCGAAGCAAAAACTATTAACAGAAAATGCTGAAAATCTGCTCAATGGTTTCTCAACTGCCATTTGCATTCATCATTTCCATTATCTGCACTCAAATCCACTTTCGCGGCAGAAAGAGCAATACTTCAAAGAAGTTTCGCCAAACAATGCACATAGATGAAAAGAAAAAAACTTAAAGCTTAGACAGCATTAGCATAAAAATAAAGAATAATAGCAGCAAAAGTATGCACAAAAGTGAGAAGATAACTGAAATATATACAAGTACATAGAAGCTAGTTCCTGCAGCAACTGCGGCAATAAAATGGCCAGAACTCCGACTGAGGAGCTGTTAGAGCTTACTGAATGCACCGTAGTGGACAAAGTTTGCTGAATAAAGAAAATACATATACAGAATCATATTCTCGTATCTGTGTGTATAAGTATGCCAGAGTATGCTTAAAAGATAACCAAAAAGTACAAAACTCTAACAGAAAGTGAATTTGTCAGCGGAAAGTTGATATTCGTTCATATATCCGATATGCTGACTCTTGCTCCTGTTTAATTACATATTTATACGTTATTGAAGAGATAAGTATGTTTTGGCCTATTCTCAAAGATATGTTTTACGAAAGTTTATCAAGTAGTTAATATTTCATTCAGTATATATTATGTATTTGTATACCTTTCTTGAAATAAATTATTACAACTTCGTCTCAAGGTATTTCGCACTAAAAAATTATACTCACCAAAGTCGATTCAGATATGATCGTAATGATTTCTATTAATCACATTGGATCTAAAATTAAGTAGAGTTCAGTCAAGATGTAAATCTTTCAGATCAGAAGCGGTTTTTTACTACCTGTATATATTCTCCTGTAAATTAATTATCAGTTTAATTATTTATTAATTTTTTGTAAAATTATTTAATTTGGTTTTTATAAAAGTATATAGTAATTAATTATCAACTAATCTCAATTGAGTTCATAAGCAATACAGGTTTTTGTACAAGAGATCAAAAGCATAGCATCAAAAATAGATTAAAACAATAAAGAACGGCTGTCTTAGGCCATGCCGAAGTATTTATACTTTTCATGAACAAATAAAATTTATTGCAAATTGCAAAATTCGATTTTAATAAATTTCAGTGTCAACATAAACTTGGATTTACGTCAGTAAAATACAAAATTTTACGCTCTTAGAATACTTTTTGGTGGGGTTGGGACCTATACCTAAACAAATCTGTTGTATGAGGGTATATGATATCGAATTGCGATTTCGATGATTTTTACTACAAACATGCAATTCATAATATAAGTGCATTACAAAAAATTCACTCCCCTATATGCCTTTTTAAGGGATTTTTGACCCAAAACTTCATATTTGAAAAAATCGATTTTATGGATATTAACAAATTCCATGCTCTTAATGGTTTTCTGACTGAGTTTTGGCCAAAACATCTCATCTGAATATATTGGTGTATGTAAGACGTCCGATTTCATTGATTTTCAGAACCGATTTGCAATCCGTTACGAATGTTAATAAACCAAATTTCATGTTCTTGGATACTTTATATATATATGGCGCTTTGTAACTACTGAAGCTTTTTTGGCCGAGCTCCTCCTCAAATTTGTGGTTTTGTATCTTTATGTTTTTACCAACAAATGGAGGTACCTACAGTTTATTCTAAACCGCCTACGAACGGCCGATGGATTTTTATGAGGAACTTTTACTTCATGTCAGAAATACACTCGGAGGGTTTGGCATTACCTGCCTTAGGACGACCGCAATTAGAAGAATTAATTTTCTTTAATTTTCGATAATCGAACAAAAGCCTTCCGAATTACAGTACGCAAATGCTAACCACTCAGTTATCGTTGTACTTTGTTAACGGATTTATGACCCAAAATTTTAAAATCTGCAATTCGGTTGTATATACGCTTTAGTGGTCCGATCCAGTCGATTCCGACAAGTCATCGTTTATGTGCATCTTCCTACAAAGTTTGGTTTAAACATCCCAAAAATTGTGGGATTAGCTTGCGTTCAAACAGACAGATGGATAGACGGACAGACGGAAATAGCTACATACTTCGGACTATGGTTGATGTACCATTTCATGTAGTTGAAAGGTATAATTAATTATATATTTAATTTTTTATTTTTTTACCTACTTTATTTTCAGTGAAAATGGATGCACATAAAAATGTTACTTATTTTGCTTTCGAAAGAAATTGTCGCTTGTTAACAGTAGCTTGTTTTAACAGTTTTAGGAATTTTCATATTTTTGATTTCAAAACTTACAAATATATATAATATATATATATATATCCTCCGTTATAAGCTGGGTAACGCAATTTCATAATTCGGACAAAGTAGAGTACAAAAGCGGCCTGTATAAGTAATTTACGATCCTCTTCAATATGCTTATGCACTGCTTCTTGCTCCACTTTGAGCTCAATCTTTAACGGTTGGTTGATGTTAATCCGAAGCTTTTTGTTTTTATATTCCAGAAACAACTCCATCACAGAATTAGGATTGAGCGAATTCTCATCATCGGCACATACAAGCAGTTTAGCTTTCATTAAAATCTGTCGCATCTGTTTAAGGATCTCCAAACATATTTGGGTATTTTCTTGCAATTGTTGCAGTGTGAGTTTAGTTTGATCTTTGAATTGCAATAATACAGCCATTTGAATTGAGCTTGCCTGTAGTTTATAGCGATTTCGGAAACAATTGGTCACCAAATCACCTTTGCACAAATTATATAGCCAATTTAGTTTACTACCTGAGTGGCGATTTGCATAGAACTCGTTAAACTGCTATACAGAGCGTTCTAGTTCAGAAGGCAATAAAAATGTAGTACTCTGATTAAATGACCATGAGCCGAATGACAATACTTCAATGCTAAAATCTATTTCTTGTGGTATTCTTGCGTTAACTAAATGTTGCTTGAAGCTCGCATTCAAATCCTTCGATAGCCCAATGTTTTGGAACATACGTCGCAATTTAATTGTATATTCATTACCACAAATTTGTTTCAATTTAGAAATAATTATCGCCTCTGGATCACCTGAAGCCGAATTGTGGTATACTAGACGTTTGGCAAGCATTTTTGAGTAGAACTTTTGGAAAACATCTTTGTCTTCAATATATTTGAAAACAACCATTACTTGGTTTAGATTATCTTCGAGTTCTTTGTCTTCGGGATTCTTGGAAGATTTTTTCAGCAATATATCGCAGTATTTGGCAAGTAATTCTGGCGATTTATTTGCGCTAGTCACCTGTGTCACTTCATTTAAATTGATGAATTTCTCACATGCTTTGTCTAGTGCTGCCACAAAACCATTATCGTTGTTGAATGCCATTACTACGAGACCATGATATTTTTTATGAACTTCTAATATAGTTTGCACATATAATTTCGGATCGTTAGCAGCTTCGGCCCCAGCTTTTTTATGGCCTCCGTGCCTTGCTCTTGTATGTGCTCACCGAGCAATAGTTTAAAATCGGTTAAGTTTTCTGGATTACGTGCAACTAAAGTGTTCATGCGTTTCAAGTCGTCATTCTTATCGTAAGAAATTTCTGAAACTCGCCACGAAGCCTTACCAAATGTTTCTCAATTAATGCCTGTTCGCAAGTCTTGATTAATATATTATATTATATATGATTTAAATAATCGGACATGGTACAGTTATTTAGATACACTTCCGACTCCTTTTTGTAAAACTCTGCAGTTTTCGTAATAAATATATTCTCAAAATATTCTTTATAAACATATAATTTTTTGGAATTATCGGAGAATCGAAGAAGAAACACTTCATTTAAGCCAAGTTTCACGTAAGAATTTATGACCCTCTTTATGAGGTGGCGGTTAATCGTATGAGAGTTACTTAATGGAACGTAGTACAGTATTTGTAACCGGTTCATTCAAGTTTTCGAATAGATTTTCTTTCCACGTAACTAAAGCTAGTCGGTATACACCATAGATACCCTTTTGGCCCTCCTCGCATTCTCGTTTCAGCCAATGTCCGTTCAAATAGCTGCAAATACCATTTAAAACCTTGCTAGAAAATTGATATGACTCCCACTGTTTGGTGTAGTGTGTCAGCCTAATTTCTTCACCCTGAATATATTCGAACGCTTTCTGTAACCTAGTTAAATAATTTTTGAGGAACTCCTTAAGACGGTCGTATAATTTTTTGCCCACGAGCTGTGCACCACCTGCTCTGGCCATGGAACGTTGGACAGTATTAACACTTTTCGGGTAGAAACACTTGCTTAATACCATTTTCCGATTGAATTCATATATCGTCGAGTGTTGTTTGCTTTACTACCGCATTTGGACGCTGCATTTTCTTGGCTACGGATGTATACGCGCAAGAAGCGTTGCGTGGAGAAGTAGCAGAGTGGGACGATAACGTTGCTTGTTGCTCGTTAGATGGTCTTTTGACGGCTTTTGAACGCTTTATTTTTAACGATTTATGATGGAAAACTCTTTTTCACTATTAATTTAGTTTTATAAATACTATATTTTCAATATTTTACAAATTTGTTGTAATAAGTTACACATAATTTTCTTTGTATACAAAAATGAAATGACTTCTGTTATGCTTAATTAGAACTTTGAATTATCCTTTGAAAATTATAGTCGAAGAATGTTTTACTTAATGTAATTATTCCACACATACATATCTAACTATTAAAAAAATATTTAACTGTTCTAGAAAAACTGCTTTATGAGGGAAAAATAAAATAAAATGTAAGGGACCGAGGACATTACCTTGCCAAACAAAGCTTCTTCATTTTATTAAGATACAATAATCAACGAAGGGTGCATTATTAGATTTTTCGGGAGTATTTCTTACTGTTTTCGAGACTATTATTTACATATTTAGGTAACTATAAAAAAATTAGTTTCTTTGGAAGTCTATAGGTTCAAAGTAGTATAAAAGCTGTTCCATGTTCTTCGCCTCGATTTTATGCTCTTCGATATTATTAACTTTGATTACACTTAAAAACCCATGCCCTTACTATATATATTATAATTCATTGATTTCAAATCAAGTGAAATCACTCTATGAGTATTAGAATATTAATACGAATTGTATACTAATTGGTACACCACAGCCAGTGGTGAGAAGTGCGTTATATATGTAATTAAGCCAATTGAGAAATCCAACTCTTTCACAAAATGTGGGTGAAGGATAGTTTATTTTTGAACATATGTATGTATGTGTGTAGTATTTATTGAAATGTTAATTAATAAGTATCATGATGCTTTAAGTGGCTGCTAACAGAAAAATACTCAATGGTACTTAACTGCGACTGGAAGATGAAATGAAGTTTTTCTTATGAAAAATTGTTAAGTAAAGTATTTATTTGTACTAAAAGACGTGCGCATAGTAAATACAATATGCAAGGAAAGATATATACATATGTATGTATCAGATTATATGCTTCAGTTTGTGCTTTCCTAATGATCAATGCGTTCAAGTGCTTGAGGGAGAAGTGTATAATTATAAATATATAATGCAATTTATTCACCAACTCCCCTACCCTGCAAAAGATGCGAGTACGCCACGCACGCGTGAAATATATATATTTTCCATACGAACTATAGAGGAATCTAAAACCAACCACAACCTATACAAAAAATATGGTCCAATGGACATTTTGATGTTCTAGGGATGTGTACTCCATGGAGTACTTACATAAAATTAGATTTGAAACTACTCCACATACTTTTTAGCTTCCAATACAATCTGCTTCGATGAAAAGTTAGTGAAACATAATATATTTTATATAAATTTATATTAACAGTAATTAATTTTATTACTAACTAGCGGATTCCAGCGTGCTTTGCTACACCTGTAAAAAATCACATTTCATTTTGAATTTTCGATTATATTTTTGGAAAAGGATATGGAAAAAATTGATCGAAATTTTTTTTTTTTAATTTTTTTCTATTATTTAAAAAAAAATTCATTTATATTTTTTTCACTTTGGTTCTCTCTCAACACCACATACAACGTAATATACTCGTATTTTGGAATTTTACATGTATTTGTTGTTGTTGCATGTATTTCGTATGGGTAGCGACCAATGTTTATTGAAATGATCATATCTCTGGAACGACTGCGCTAATCTGAATGAAAACTACACATTAATCTTCTTCTAATATCCCTTTGTAAATCTTTGGTTCATATTGATCCGGCGGTTCTCAAGTTACAGGCGTTCATCAAAATTTACATTGATTTTTATATATATAGATAAATATAACATACATATGTACATATGTATATCTTTTCGCATTTGTTTTTTTTCTTTTTTTCTTTGTAATATACATATGTATACATATATATATTTATATTAGCTGTAACTTCTGTACGTACCAGCACAGCTCACCAATGAAATGAAACTGAGTCAGTATCAGTTTCAGCTGATGGCGACACTTAAGTAGGTCCAACCTGCAGTACAGTGGATTTACCCAAGAAGTACTCCATAGGACTATACGGTTCAAAAATATTTGCAAGGACGTGCTCATAGCGAAAAAATGTTGTTTATATTTGTTTTTGAACCTGGCTCTTTTTGCTACATGTTTACTTAACTCCTTCAATATTTTATATTTCAAGTACGCCACTCTCAAAGCGCCGCAGAGAGGAAGCGAGCTGTATAAAGAAATGATTAGACACTTTTTTCTTACCATTAAGTGCAGTTGTGCAATATGGAGTATCTTGCGAACGTTTGACGTAGAGGACTAAATATTGTATATAAGTTGGAATTGTAAATTTTAATAGGCAAGTTCAAAATTTTCTCAGAATAATTTTTATTACAATAGGAAGTTTTCCTGTATTGGCCGGTTACAAAGCGCCAATATATTTATATGTATAGAAGTATAGAACTTTAAGTTGCAATAAAACAACGATGGATTATTCGATTTACATGATTTTTATTTAACCGAAAGATAATCTTGTGGCATTACATTTTAAATATGATTTCTGGCATATGACCGCCACGGCTGGCGCGGATGTAGTCCAATCTGGACGTCCAATTTTCGATGACTTTTTCTAACATTTGTGGCCGTATATCAGCAATAACACGGCGAATGTTGTCTTCCAAATGGTCAAGCGTTTGTGGCTTATCCGCATAGACCAATGACTTTAAATAGCCTCACAGAAAGTAGTCTAGCGGTGTTAAATCACAAGATCTTGGAGGCCAATTCACAGGTCCAAAACGTGAAATTAGGCGGTCACCAAACTTGTCTTTCATTAAATCTATTGTGGCACGAGCTGTGTGACATGTTGCGCCGTCTTGTTGAAACCAGATCTCCTGGACATCATGGTTATTCAATTCCGGAATGAAAAAGTTAGTAATCATGGCTCTATATCGATCACCATTGACTGTAACGTTCTGGTCACCATCGTTTTTGAAAAAGTACGGACCAATGATTCCACCAGCCCATAAAGCGCACCAAACAGTCAGTTTTTCTGGATGTAACGGTGTTTCAACGTACACTTGAGGATTACCTTCACTCCAAATGCGGCAGTTTTGTTTGTTGACATAGGCATTCAACCAGAAGTGCGCTTAATCGCTAAACATCGCTAAAATGGACATAGTGCGCGATACGTTTTCCGCACAGAACCATTATTTTCGAAATAAAATTGCACTATTTGCAAGCGTTGTTCAGGCGTGAGTCTATTCATGATGAATTGCCAAACCAAACTGAGAATAAATCTCTTGACAGCTTTTAAATCGGTCGCCATCTTGAAAAGTAATGCCAACTTAAAGTTCTATACCACTATAAAAAACACCCTTTACAAATAACAAATAATTTCGTAACAGAATGGTCTATATAGAAAATTTATTTAATTGAGTTTTTAAGTTTGAACATTTACTTGACTGTTTGAGTTTACCGAACAGATACTGTAAATACAATTCTGCTCCCGTCAACTGTTATCGCCCTGTTTGTGCAAGCTGCGTTATTTTGTTTGTGTTTGACATCCATTGACAGCAGACGACCTCGTCAGTTTCAAGAAAAATGGAAAAAAGTTAATTTCGTGTGCGTAAGAAAACCATCACCGAAACCAAGAAAAGACTTGATAAATACTGTGTGGACTCTGCACTATCGTAGTTGTTTATTGAGTTTTCGTAGTTTTATATCGAACGTCCAGGTCAACCAAAAAGGTCGTCACGTCAGAAATCGTGAATAAACTAATAACACTGATATTGGACGATTGGAGAATAAAAGTGCGCGAATGGTTAAGTCTGGTGACATCACATTTGACGTGATTATTTGGACGTGACATAGTAATACGAGAAGGGTTAAACGATCGCCGATGAATATTATTCAGAGCTTTTGTACAGAGTAGATATTGATTTGAAACAAAAAACATCCGAATTTGGCGGAAATACAAGGGTACACACGTGTGTAGTCACGATAAAAAAAATTCATAAATTGGGCTACAAACTACTGCGCCATCCCGCATATTCCCCAGATTCGAATATCTCTTATTTCCAAACCTAAGAAAATAGTTAGTGGTAAGAGCTCACACATCACAGAAACAGACAGGTTCGTTTGAGTCTTTGCTTTAATGATATACATGCCGTCTTATTTAGGGTGCAGGGCTGTCTGCACGGCTGTCGGCAGATTTCTTGAAACAGCGTTGACCCAAAGTTCTTTCCTTGGTCAGGGTGCAGTTCTATAGGTGCACCGAATCCGGTAACCCAATTAATGGTGAATGCATCCGCAACTGTTTTAGTTTCCTGTTTCGGAATTGAGTAGATCTCCGGACATTTGCTGAAGTAATTCCTAAGCACCAGTAGGTGCTTATTCCCCAGACCACTCATAGGGAATGGACCGGTTACTTATTGCTTCATTTGTCCATGAATTCTGAAATTCGCCCTTTAGCTGCAAAAGACTACTTGCAGTTAGGAATTCGTTCCGCGGCCGATTGACGGGAACCAACCTAATAGAACCGCTGCTTGTTTTTATGTAAGGCTTTCGTTGCTCCCAGGTGTCCTTCTCCTGCACAATTCCTAGAGAATGTTTGGAATTCTTAGCCTCGCAACTACTATTAGAGTGCGGAAGCATTGCCGATCTTTACTTCCCTGCACTGTTGCATTAGGCCCAGTATGCATTCGCAATAGGACTTTCCAATGCCATTTGTTCCGTGTGACATTTCCTTAAACGGCTTACCTCATACTCTTCTTCTGGTGCAATTTTTATGAGCCGGATGTGTATTATATCTTCTTTCCCTAGTTTTCGAACAGTGTTTCCGTCGTCCCTTCTGTCTGTTGAAGTCTACGAAGTGGCCTGTTTTCCCACAATGAAAGCCCTTCCCGGTACTGATCTTTTTATCAGCTTCAGCACTACAAATATTCTCCTAGAAGATCAAATTCAGAAGAACTTAATTTCGCTTGGTATTTCAAATTGGCGCCAATCTGCGATAACATTGGCGAGCAATTATTGTTTCCGCTGTAATCGCGCAAGCGGTGATTACGCCAATGTAGTAATGGTAGTAATTGTCTTCAAATCAAACCAACTTGTCGATCTGTAGATCTTTGATCCGTTCCTGGAAAGAAAATATTCTATACGCTAATCTACGCAAAATAAATTTCAAGCAAAGTGAAATTGGTTCTTGGTCCATCTGATTCTTCCGGATAGATCAGTTCCGTTACTAAAATAATAAATATTTTTCTTTCTTAGAAGTGGACCAAAGACCAATCCCACTACTTGTACAAAAAAATAATGTTTGTATTAAACTTAGCTTTAAGTAATTCGAACCAAATATACGATTTTTTCCGAATAGATCGATCCTTGGTCTACTTATCTACAGATAAAATAGTCGCTCTCATAGTAATCTAAGCATAAAGCTATATATGTACCAAATTTAAAGAACTCGAACCATAAATAAATCCCTGGTCTAATTCCCGGTCTGTTTTTATTTTTTAATCAATAGTTCTGGCACCAAACAATAAAGGGCGATTACTTGTGTTTCCTTTGTAAAGTCAACAAGTACAGTTTCTAAATAAAAACTACTGCTCACGAAGTGATAAATTAATACAGTTTTTTATTTGTATGTAGGTGAATTTTACAAAACATTTGTTTATGCAATAAACATACTTTCAGGCGCTCATTGATATGTGTTCGCTGTCTAAACAAGCACTGTTTGTTGATATTTAGTGGCGGACAAAAGTCTACAAACACCGCCTGTATTATCCTTTTCTAATCACATGTATTAAAACAAATCCATTCTCTAACATAAAATAAAATAGTTATAGTGAATAAAAGCAAAAATTTCCTTGACAAAAGTCTACATACACCGCAGCTTTACTAACAGTTATGTCGATATGCTGTATTGTTATGGCGGTTAGGTAACCTTTCTTACTATTTTTTTTTTTAAATTAGGTTTTCTAATTTGCTAGTATTGAATTTAGTTGTGGTTTAAATACATTAGCGTCAACAATAGCTCCGCGAATAGAAATATCCATTGACGTACTAGTCTTGATTATTCAGCACAGAAAAGAGAAGAAATCGTATGATGAAATTTAAAATTTTTTAATCTTAAGCCCATCAGAGGTACATACCATTGTAAAAAACTAAAAAAAAAAAAAATGAATCCACCGTGCTGGCCGCCCGAAGAAGCCAACTTGAAGAGATATTAGCATTATTCTGAAGGAAGTGAATGATGGCTCTACAGTTACTGCTCCAAAATTAGTCGAAAACATCGCAAACTCATCAAGAAAGTGTATCCATTTAAGAACACTTCGAAGAGCCTGGAACAATAACGGCTTCCACAGTAGAACGCCACGTAGAAAGCTTCTTATTAAAAAAAAAACGTAAACTTCGTTTGGAGTTCGCTAAAGCACATTTAGACAAGGGAATGGATTTTTTGCAAAAAGTCTTTTATACAGACAAACCGAAGTTCACTATATTCGGCAGCGATGGAAGAGCAAAAATTTGGAGAAAAAAAAACACTGCAATTAACTCCAAAAATATAGTACCAACAGTGAAGCATGGTGGCAGCAGCGTAATAGTTTGGGAAGCGGTTGCGGCATCTAGAGTTGAAAAGCTTCTTTTTATTGAGGGTAATATGGATCGGTTCAGATATAAGTCATTGTTGGAAGCTATTCTGAAGCCTTCGGTGGACAGTTAGAAGCTTGGCGCAGGCTGGATCTTTGGACAGGATAACGAGCCAAGCACACGGCCTATATTTTTAAGGATTGGTTGCTTTATCATGCTTCAGTATTACTCAAAGAACGTCTTATTAAAGCTTGGGACAGTATTACTCCCTCAGAATTGATAGACCATGACCTCTTCAAGCTGTTATTGATGCAAGCGGTGAACCAACTAAATACTAAAAAGATCATGTTACCTGATATTAGTCAAAGTTTTTTTTTGATATCTGATCATTTAAATTTTTTAGATAATTATTGTTATCTCAAGAAAAACTATTGACATTTTCGCTTATTTTGTTCGTGTAGAGTAATATTTAAATAATAAATAATTATAAATATTTATAACAACAATTTGTGTCTTTATATCTAAAATCATGGGTAAAGCTACGTAAAATGAGCTACATAACATTAACGTATAAAAATTTCAATTACTTTTGACTTTCATGCAAGATTATTTTTTAACAAAGAGAAATCTGTAAATTGAGTTACCAGAGTTTATTTGTGATATAACCCTAATTTTAGAACAAAATTTTGAATCAATATAAAGGATCTTAAATTTGACCGGTTCATATAACTTTTACGTCCATAGTTCACGAAAGAGATGCAGTAAGGGTAAGTACGCTATTTGTGCGCCAAATGATTGAGCGGTTTAGAAAACAAAAACAAATATTAATCATCGAAAATCGGCTTAAATCGTCGAAGACCTTTTTTCACTCTGATTGAGGTATCACAAAAGAATGCGTTTTGAACGCAACAACTATTTCCTTTACGTGTCGAAAAACGCTGACATCTCAGTTTATTTTTACATCTTGGAAGCAGTCATTTGTTGTTAAGTCAGAACTATTCGATGGACGACTTATTGAATCGATGTTTTGAGTGCTCGAAAATGCAGTTGTTTTAGTCAATATGTGAGAGATCCCATCGTCGTGGTGAAGAGTGATCCATCTTCCTGATTTCTTAAAATACAACTGTCAAACAAATGATTGTGTACCACTTATAATTTATTGTCTGCGTTGTTCTAGTGGTACGTTTGTGACATGTCCAGTTTTTCTAGAAAAAACATAAAACCTTTTACTTGGTAGCGTTTCGTGCTGGAACAGCTTTTGTTAGATTCGTCTTATCTTGAAACCACCATACCATGGTTATGTAATGTTGATTATATACTGATTCTACTCAAGCCTATAGATGTCGGATCTAACGATATGTCACATGTCGATCTTGCAAAATCGGTTTACGCCCAGCAGCAATAGTAAAAACGTTCCGAGTATGTATAACATCAAAAATATCAAACTTTACGATAAAGTTGTCAGTTGCCATATTGCTACAATAGGGTTGCCAAGTCCCGAAATATATAAAGTAACCTTCGTAACTGGTGATTTGTACCCGCAGAAATGCAGGAACCTATAGTAATTCTAATACGCCTCCGGATGGTTGATGAATTTTTATGAATGCCTCTATCCAAGGCCGAATGGCACTACTTTGATATAAACATTGAACACCTAAAAATTTAATTATTTGTTCTGCTTAAGTAAAATCTAACAATAAACAATAAAAAATAACAGGCCGCATTAAAAATACCCATAAATATAAGTCGAGCCCGACAAGCAATCCTACTTATATACATTTCTCAGACTATTAATGCCTGAATGTATGCAGGATTGCAAAATACTCGCTAACCCATCATTAAGTAAAAATAGCGGGTAAATATTAGCGCACTTAATAGTTGTTGGTTAGTAATGAGTTGAAAAATACAACAACAGATTACATGGCAGGCGTTGGCTTAGTTGGTAGAGCACTCGCCTGTGGTGCCAGAATCCGTTGGTTCGATTCCTGGCAAAAGAAGTCTGATGAGAAGATGTGGTGATCTCCGAAACTGCTGTCACTTCTACCATTTTTTCTTTGTTGTATAACAAAATATTCAATGAAAAAATAATGTTTCTAACAAAAATAGGCCTTTGAATAATTACTCATACCCAAATTACTTATACCCAAAAATAAAAAATAAGTTTTGGATTTGAAATCTTAATAGTTAGTGAATTACAACTTTAGTCCGTGATTTATTGGTAATTTACGGCAGTTCAGACGCTGCTCTTCAAAAGACAGGGAGATAGATCCCTTCTTTGCAGGCGTATTCGCTTTTGGTGAATAAGGTTAATCGTACAAGAATAGCTTGCAACCTATAGAAGATACACAGGATCTATGTTTGTCGGTGATCCTTTCTCAAAATAAAAAATGTATAATATTAAAAATACTAGTTAATTTAGACAGAGAACTACCTGCGAACACAATTTTGAGCAAATCGAAACTTGTCCAGGCCCATATTTGAGGAAAAGAATATGTTTATTGAAACAAAAGCATATATTCCGAGTTCAAACAAATGGAAGTATAAACAAGATCTTTTCGACTAGACCGTTTAAGTTTATATAAACAAGGATTAGCATTTGAACCCAATTTCAAGTAAGTCGATCCAAAAAAATTTTTTTATCTCGTCTCTGGATTCTGGTCTCTGATCTACTTACATAAATTGAAACTGCTCTATGCTTTAATTTTTTATAAGTCTATATTTATGAATTTTTCGAATAAGAGAAGCCATTGAAATATGCATGAGGAGTTAGGTAATAAACATATATTCTAAAGAGTATAATTGTCGACAAAATAAATATATTCAAACACGGTTGTTGCTTGAGTATTTTATTGAAGTTTTTAGGTATTAAATATAATTATCTTCACTACGACGTTAATTGAGAGAAGGTCTAAGTTTATTTTTTGTCTATCGTCTTTCTTTTTATGTTCTGTTCTTTGTCTTTATTATGCTCCTCCATTCTGTGATTGCCTTCTTCGTAAGGGTTTGCTCCATTCCTACATGTATAACCAGATATACATGTATTTTCCGAACCTGCAAAAATAGATTTCAGATATATTTTATTTCTTTAAATATTTTTTTTATATCTTTCTCATATTTAACAATTATAACCAATTTGGAAAATCAAAAGTTGTCAGAAAAAGGAAAGTTAAAATTGTCTAAAATGGAAATATGCTAACACATATTCCATTGGCAAATAAAAAATTGATAACGCCTTGGCGGCAGCAATTGATAGCATCAGTAATAAAAGCAAAGCAACAGCAATAACTGAAAACAACTGATTCAGTTGCAAAGCCAAAAAGCGTAAGCAGATATAAAAAAGCGGAAATGGTATGAATTCGTGTGGAACGAAAAGCTGATAAATTCCCGAATGCCAGGAACGTCCTCCGAGCACAAGCAGTTGAGCAACTGTGGCAGGCAGACTTTAATAACACCACTGTGAATGAAGGCTTCTCTGCAATATATACATAAAGTATACGAGTAGATTCATGCATATTTACGAATATCGCTATGGTTAGCAAACTGTTGCTCCGACACTTTTAATTCAACTGACACTGATACCGACACTAACGCCTGCAGCTTGTCATTTTGTGTTATTTACCAAACAGTGCGATTTTATATTAGCATATTAATTTTACTGTACATTTCAGGGTTTGCATTTTGCATTCTGTTGCTTTTCTCTCTTCGTGCTGTGGGTTGAACGAGTAGAAAATATATGCGACTATACAATTCAAATAACTTAATAATTTCCTATAAATCGCAAGTTCTTTAAAAAAATTATGTATGCAATTTAATAATATTATGATTATAATTTTTTTTGGATATTTAAATTTCTTATCACACTTGCACTGCATGTTTATAAAATTTATTATAAATTGAGTCAAATAGATAATGTATTTTAATCTTTAAAAGTATATTAGTTAATAATATTAATATGATTTTGATATCAAGCAATACATGTACATTTTCTCTGCAAAATAGAACGTCTTTGCAATGTTCCAGATCTATAATTGCTAAGAAATCTCTACTAAAAATTCGAAATGGAAATAAATTGTTCAGAGAGTTATTGTAAATAAAAAGTTTTGTTATTGTAAAAAATAGATAAAAAGTAATTTCGCGTTTTGACAAAATATTGCAGTAGAAATAAAAACTTGGCTTGTTGACGAGTTTCCGGGCACTGCCCCAGGAAAATTTCAATCAACCATTAATGATTGGTATGCTAAGTTTAGACGTAGTGAATGCAGTGGACGCCCGAAAAGGATTGTTACCGAGTTATCTACTGGACAGCCAACATACTCACTGACAGACCGATATAAGTAAAGCTCCAGATCTGATTGACTTTGGAATAACTCGCGGTATGAATAATCAACACATATCATTTGAGTCACATTTTTTAATTAGAATTCGATTCAAGTAACATAAATAATTTTACAATAAAAAAACACACTTATACGAATATGTACAAGTACATATGCACAAACTCTAACTTTGGCCGTAACTGAAGTTCCTGGAAAAACAATTAAAATTTAATTAACATTGCGGAAAAGTGCAGTTATAAAAGCATAAATATATATAGCATATTTACAAGAGTACCTATGGTATACTATGCTATAAGTTTTTCATCATACATGAATATATATATATTTGTGAATGTAAGTACATATTTATACCCAGCAAAAATAATTGAAGTGCTTCTATGAGTAATCGAATATAAATAGTATGCCTTGATTTGGAATAAAAAAATATTTTATTGTTTATTATATGGAAACGAAAATGGAATGGCAATCTCTAATACATTCCTCTAGAAGGAAAGTAGAATATCTTCACATTTTCGTCCAATTCGATGTATTAAATAATTTCGCTAGTTGATTTCTGACAATAGGTTACATTAATTCTGCACTCTAATTGTTATTTGAAACAGCAGACATAGATATGGTTAAATGCATATCAATACTCATAAAAAAAAATTTCGACTGCAAAATCATGTATTTATTTTAATTATATCTTAATCTATTTAAAAACAAAATTATTTGCTCTAATTCAAAAATACCTACATATATTGGCAAAAAATTCAATAATGTCTTTTTTAGCAAAAAAAAATTAAATAAATTAA
The DNA here is from genome assembly GCA_030068015.2 of Neoceratitis asiatica. NCBI lineage: Eukaryota > Metazoa > Arthropoda > Insecta > Diptera > Tephritidae > Neoceratitis > Neoceratitis asiatica. The sequence continues at coordinate 78,887,880 of CM061524.1, forward strand.
AAACACAATATAAATTTATGACAATAAAGGCAACGCTGTTTTCCGCCTTTAATAAACGAATGTTAGAGAAGGGATAATTCCTTACAATCATATGTAGATCTGATTAATAAGTTATTTTAGAAAATTAATTGAAGCTACCTACGTATATGCCTTTCCCGAGCGATGTAGAACAATTCAACAATTTTCATTTGATATATTCTGTTCATGATATCAAAATACAACAAAAAATTATATTTTTAGTTGCACAGTTGGAGTAACCAGAACCCATAAATTCTTTCCTGAACAAGAAGACATTATATGTCAACTCGACGATTCTATATACGCCCATAAGGTGAAAACCACCAGATCAGTAGTTATAAAGGGATATTAGTAGGAGGTTAATGTGAAGTATTCATGAGATTTGCGCAGCCGTTCCTGGGATATAACCATTTTAGTTGACATTGGTTGCTACTTACACCAAATCCATGCAACAACAACAAATACATGTAACATTACAAAATACGCGTCCATTACGTTGTATGTTGCGTTGAAAGAAAGAGAGAAAAAGTGAAAAAAATGAATATGAAAATAAATATAAAATTTTTTTTTAAATATTCATTGAAAAAAGTTTGGAAAAAAAATTTTAATCAATTTCTTTCGTTTCCTTTTCCAAAAAAAATTTTAAAATTCAAAATTTCGGTCAGATTTGGCATCACCTCACAAATTATCGCTCGAATATTCTGCAAAATAGGGACTACATTGTATTTAAACTTATAAATAGGCGGACATGGCAAAATTAATTCAATTCTCATCCTAATAATATCGGTATGGATTTTGAAACGACTGACTGACTATAAAACTGTATTGTGGATTAGAAGGTTAAAAGTATTTTTGGCGAGTATGTATATTTAAATTTTTTAACCCTTTTCTATAATTTTTACTTACCACATTAAATGTTAAAATTAATATGACTGATGATAACTGGGTATGTGTGTCAAGCGGCTTAAGATCCCGCTGAAAAATAATTTCAATGATATTTCACCCCTTATTTATTAAGCGTTTACAACACCAAAAGGTGTATTAATATATTCTGCATTAGCGCATAAGGAATGCGAAACGTAAGGTGCTCAATTTATTTATGAAGAAAGCTATATTTATGCTCTTACGTGAAAATAAAAACGTAAGATCTTCGTATCTTTGTACATTGATAAGATTAGGAATTCCCCATCCGCTTGCGCTTACTTGTAAAAAGATTGCCTCTAGTAACACGCCCGTGTTCAAATAATGGCTAATAGAAACAAAAGTGGAATAGCGTCAAACTTGTTTACTCGACTCCATTTTTGTTTCTGAGGTAAGAGAGTTTTTTGCTGGGTATGTATATGCAAATATATATTGATGTGTAAAAGCAGTTATTTGGTTAAATACTCTGTTTTCAAGCGAGTTTTATCATACTTAATTATTTGTATTTTCGTCTGCTTAAACTCAAACAATTAAACATATATATTTACGTAAATCGCAATGAGCTTGAAAGTTATAGCTAACTATTTGGAAGTGTTGCGAAGCTGTCATCTCTTTGCATTAAAAATTATTAAAAATATGATTTTTTTCTATGTGTACTCGTGTGTGGTCTTTTAAAGCTCTAATTTTCACTATAAATTTTTAAATTGAAAGCAACATGATGTTAAAGTAGATTGCTGTGGTGGCAAATACGCAAACGTACACGAATGTTTTACGTGTGTGTATGTTTTTTTGTGCGTTGTAATATGTATGATCAGCAGCCAGAGTAATTGTAATAATGTAGTTGGCGATACAGTGCCATGGCATTTCGACTGATGCAATGTGACCGCGTTGCCTCAGCTCAATAGCGATTATGGCGTTACATACTGACAGTAATTGTGGTTTATTGTGACGACAGCTACATACATGCTTTTGTGCAAACAATGTCATAAGTGTTAAAAGTAGGCTTTATATTCCTCCAAGTGTATTTTTTTGTAAATAAATAAAGCAGACGGCTCTAGAATTTGCATACTCCCATTTACACATACTCATATGTATGCATATAGGCAAATAAATCAGACTTATGCGTTTAAATGAGCATTGATATACAGCAGCCCTTAAATTTCTTATTCAATTTTAATACATTGTGTTATTCAATACAAAAATATTTCATAAAAACTTTCAATATTAATCACATTCATTTTTTTACCAATTTTTTCTGTGTTTATATTTATCAGCGTTTAATCCTTTTAAAATTGCACCAACACAAACCTGTTCACTTGTGATTAAGTTTTATTTACAAGCTTTTTATTGCTCCCCAAAAGCGGTCACCTACTGATCCGTTGACCACTCACTTACTCATTCTCACTCAGCATGGTTGCTGTTGCATGTATGTATGTGTTAGTGTTGGTACCATCACCTAGTAAATTACCCTTTCATTATTTAAACAATTAAAAGTGGTTTCCAATTAATTATAACTAATATGCCAATCTTTGTGGGCAACAGTGAAGGTGTTGCAACATGAAGTTCATCTTAATTTTATGGAGTAATTTTTCGCAAGTAAACGGGTATGCGAAAGCGTTAGATTCTTGTCCAATATATATACGAGGATATATATAAATGTGCGTGTGTTTGTGTGTGTATGTTAACATAAATTTGCTTGCAGACGCAAACGCACTCTTAGTGGCATCAAAGTGTTGCACATCAACTTTCACTTCTTCAAGTGTTGTCGCCTACAAAACCAACGACATATTTGAATTTAGTGTAAGTTTTTAGAATTGACAAGTGTTGTTTGGGAGCGTGTTTGCGCTTTTGTGGTTATGTGTTAAGTGCTTAAGTAAAATGGTAAACTTTCCATAAAACTTTGCACCATCTTTTTTTGGCAAACAAAATACTTTATATATAAAACAAAAGCACATGTAGGAATATGTTCATTCTGTTGTATATTTTATATTAAGCTGAATTTATTTTTAAAATTTTTCACTTAGCAAATAAATAAAAACCTGTTTAAAAGTATTGATTTGGGAATCAAATTCCTTGTGCCTAAGGTAATGTTTATGGTTTTCACATTATTTGAGTTTATCAGGGAGAAACCAGCCGCCAGCAAATGAACGAATATTTCTTAGTGTTCCAGTTGGTTGGTTTTTTTGAGAGTGGTGTATTTATATTTTAAGTAACCGCCGGCTTTTAACTTTTTGGGTGCTTAAACCTATCATATTCCAAACCTATATAAGGACACATACACAGGTTGAGATAACCTCGACAAGATAACTGGCTTGGCAACCCCACATCAATATACTTATTGTTAGTTTAGGTAAGAGTCACTCTTTTTTTAATTAGAAATGAAACAAAATCATACAGAATTGAATTGAAAAAAAAAACATGTACGTGACATATTCAGAAAATGCGTGTAATGAGGCTATCACGGCCGGAGGGATTACCTTTGCCATGTGGGCGACACCATTGTGTAGCCAGACCGGTTTGAGGTCCGTACGTTGAGAACTGCCTACGCGACAACACGTTTCGTTTTCGTGTGAAATACGCGGCGTCATCCATTATCTTGCTTAGGGTGGGAGACCTCCGTTTGAGATTTATAATGATGTGAAAACTGCATATGGTGATTAAACTATGAATCGTGCGAGTGTGTAAAAGTGGTGTAGCAAGTTTAAAACCAGTCGTACATTTGTAAAACAAAGGCGCGGAACACCTTCAATTTTGATTGACGAAATGTCTGAAAAAATCGAATTTCGTTCTTCTTCAACTTACTCTTTTGTCACATGTGTAACTCAATTATCGTTTTCTTTCTTTTACTTAGACGTTTTAGTTTTGTTTTATTTAATTGATGACCCAAATGAAAAAAATTCTGCTAAGAAAATTTTTTTTCAAAATCAGACAGGAAAAATAAAATTAAAATGTTAAAATGAAAGTCTGAAATGCAACTAATTGTGGGTGTAAAGAAATTGGTTCTTAATTAGAACCTTAAATGTATAAAGCTGTTTTCTATGTGCTTTTACCGTCTTTTACTTTCTTCGAACTGCTTCCTTTGTATGCTGTAATGACTTTCCTCTCTCTATGCATGCATATTTAAGGCTTTTTTATGCAATTTAATTTCTTATTATTCCTCATTTATGCCCGTAAACCTTTTTAATAAATTTGTTCTGCGTGCTGATAAAAGCTAATGTGCTCACCAGTTCTCCTATTTTTTTTTAACCAAGAGAAATTAATTAACATCTAGCTCATAATATCTTCTAATGATTTTAAATGTGGCGGATCATCAAAAGCGAAAAACGTAAATGTACATATATTATTTTGTCTTTACCTCTCGCATTTCAGAATCCCCACTAAATTTACTGTATTTGACTTCACCTTATTTTGTTTTATTTTCTTATATTATTTTATTTTCAAAATTTCATATATTTTATTTCCATATTCCTTAGTTATTTCATTTTATTAAAAAATATATATATATATATTATTTTATTTTATTAATTTCACTTTTTTATTTGTATTTGTTTTACGTTTTCTTAATTTTTATTTTATTTCCTTTTGTTTTATTTTAAGCAAAATGAAAGCTTTAGTTGATTTTACTTTATTATATTTTCTAATGTCGTTTTTTAGACTTTTGTTTATATTATTTAATTTAATATGTTTAATTTAATTTATGTATATTTTGAATATTATTTTTGTAAATTTTTTTATTTGTGCATAAGCGGAACATATCTGAAACTCATAAAAATAAACATGAAAAATGAATTCCCCGACCCAAGAAACAAGTTCTAAATTTTATTTTTTTGATCAAAAATAAAGATTGTTTTCTGAGAAAAAGTTTTAGATTCGAAAATAAAAATTAATTAGTTTTTTTATCACAACGAATCGCTCAAAATGTTATAGCTCCTTTCCAAAAAAAGGTAAATGGTAAAATCTTTCTGTTCTAAACAAACCAATTTTGGAACTATACATTTCCATTAAATTTAAATTAAAAAATTAAGACCGAAATGATGAGTATAAATATTATTATGAGTATAAATAATTAAAATTTACGCAATTATTTAATTTTGAGATCTAACAAATATTTGTTTGTAAGTGAGACTTAGTCTGCGCCACATTCGAGGATCCAGATAGATCGCTGCAACCTTTTCTACGACCTGCATTTGTTTAACAATTTATTATTCTCACCAAAGAATATATTTTAATTAAAATTCATTGCAATCTGGATATTCATCTCCAAAATACCAATGCAACTAAATCCACACAAATATTTTGAACTTCGCTAATTCTCATTTTCATACTAAATTAATTTTTTTTTTTTTCAAACACTATTACGCCTTTCTTCAGATATACCACTTTCAATCACACTTCTGTACTGGCTTGATTGCTTTGCACTTAAATGAGACTTAATTTTACAATTAAAATAGCCTTTTAAATGTTTCTTACATAAAAGGCAGATTGATTCGACACCAGTCAGATGGAATGCAGCGTGAGTTTTCAAAAGGTTTTCAGCGAAAGCTGATTTTTGATATGCTTTCGTCTGACAGATATGGCGTAAACACAATTTTTCACGCGAAACTCAATTTTTGCAAAAAAACATGAAACGAGCAAGGTATTAGAGGGCCGAAAAAAAGTACTCACGAAAACCACTATTTCGCTTTTTACTCACTTCACAAAGGACTGAACTCTCATGAGTGGCTTGATTCAGCAAAGTTCAAAGTAACATAACTGCATACTTTAAAAAATTATAGATATAGAATAACAGATTTTATTAAAATAAAATATTGAGAGAATCTTTCTCATCGTAATGCAAATAAATAATAATTAATTCATACAACAAGGCAAAAACTTTTTTATATTTATAATACATAAGCCTGTATGGGAGCTTCAATAATAGAAATAATATAAACTCGAACTTCGTGTTCCCAGCGGAAGGATCTATATCTAAAATATATTAAGTGAAGAAAGAATTGTACTGCGCCTATGGGTACTGGTGATCTTATTTTAATGATTTTTACTGACCAATTTTCTTTTATGGTATTCAGAGTAAATGTAAAATTCAATGCAATTATCTTTTTATATAAAGAAGTTATAGAGCAAAATATTTGCTAAAATTCAGTGAAATTTTTGTAGAATAGAAACATATTCCTTCTATTTCAATCAATTAAATTCATAATTCATTAATTGGTTATTTTAAAACATAAATATTTTACCATCTACCATTTATTGAAAAAATCATTTAAAAAATCAAATTCAATAATACAAAAATAAAAAAATGACTATTTTCGGTCCCTTGTTTTAATTGAACGTAAATATTTGTTTATTTGATTAATAATTTATACTTTTTTATTCTTGAAAATTTCTTCGTTTTTAATACTTTTACTAAATTTTGTCAACAAGATATACAAAGTTTTTTATATGAAAGCACTATCATTACTAGTCTATTGCAAAATGTTCGCTCCTCGCTTGAAGTAGTAATAATATTGGGTTAGATCTGCATTTACCGATGCATTTGCTTTTAATAAGCTATTGGATTTTTTAATCAAGTTTTCAAAACTCTTTCGCTTTTACTGTTGTTCTGTTGTTGTTCCTGTAAAAGGGTCTTTGGAGTGGTGACTTGTTTAAATCAATAAGCTTTTAAAATTATCTGAGATATCACACATATATAACTTTTAGTGTAGAGTGCGATATTTTAATTATACTAGATCGACCAGTATTGGGTCATGTTGTGACGATTTTTTCTTTATTTATTTCTTTAGTTGTTTGATTGTGCATTGCTTTATTTATTAAATTATTTTCATTTAATTTAGGAGTTTAATTTTTTTATGTTGTACGAGATTAGGGATTTATACTGTAATAATTGCGGGTTGAAGTGAGGAAAGTTCTCAACTTCCATTCAACTGGGAGTGGCCAGAAAAGGTTATATTACAAATTGTTCAAGGAGTTCATGAATTCCGGTCTTTGACCAAGTATCATCTGAATTGCCAACAAATATCTATTTGGAGCCGAGTTAAAGTGAAAAGACGAGCTTCCGCAGGCGATTGGAAGATGCGCCTATTTTAAATGTTCATTTGTCGGAACCGGCCGATCGGATTTTATTTATTACCGATTCTTCAGATTTAAAATTTTGGGTCAAAAATCCGTCAAAACAGTACCCACAAACTTGCTATACTACATATACATAACAAATTACATGGGTCTAAAAACCGCCAAAAAAGCATCTAGAAGTATGAATTTTTATCCTAAAGACGTAACTTCAAGTTAATATTAATGCGAAAATTATGAAAAACAAAATTTGCAATTTGCAGGAAATTTGGTATGTTCGTAAAGGGTATAAAAAATTCCACATGGCCGGGGACAGTCGTTCTTTTTTGTTTTATCAAAATTTTATTTACTTCATACTTATAATTATAAAAAATTTTTGGTTTTATCATCGGTCACGCAAATAAAAAAGTTATCAGAATTACCAACCCTAGAACATGCAATATACAATTCTTCATGTCCTAAATAATTCGTATCTAAATGTAGACCACACTATTCCAAAGATTTACCTTGAGTTTTGTTGATAGCTATTGCGAACGATAATCGAACAGGGAGCTTTAGTCGTTTTTTTTGAAAGGGAGTATCAGACGGAATGATAGGGATGCGGGGAATGGACCTCTTCACCTTTGAAAGATCCGGTTAGAATTGTTTCTTTTATTATTGAGTTTCAGCTGATTATTCTGTTGCACTGAGCAGAATATATAATTTGATATTTGAAAATACTCCTATAATTACGTGTGGCAGAAGAATGTGGCAACTCACTCGTAAACAAAAGAAAGAATAAAATATAAGATTTAGTGTTGAGATATTATCAAAGGATTTATTGAATTTAAAAAATGTTGTACAATTAATAAGATTAATCAGTGACAATTATACATGGCTTACCAGAAGTGGTGCAGTGGCTGACGTTGTCCGCTTGAAGTTTTTTCGCAAGTGAAGTTTTGTGCAAGGAAAATTGGTTGTGTTGGAGGGGTTTTGGAGGGGGTTGAGGGGGGGGGGGGGTTATGGGGTGCTGGTTGACTGGGGCTGTCGCTGGAGTGAACGGTGGGAGTGAGGGGTAAATCTTGTGGTGTGGGGCCCGGTGCCCTTTTTTTGTAAGGGGAAAAGTGAGCGCTCCCGTTTTAACAAATGACGTGTGTGTTTGTATGTGCTTTGGAATTTTATGAAACCACATAAATATGAAGATAGGTAATATTGTATTTTGATTATATTTTAAATGGTGTGTCCGGGCTTGAGAATTTTATGAGACCACATAAATATGAAGAAATAGAGTTCATTATTGCAATCAATTTTTAATATAAATAAAATGCCTAGTTCAATATTTAATTTTGCTGTGGAAGATAATGATGTTTTTATTGTGGATTATGTCATTCCTGAATGAACTGGAATTTCGACTCCTCTTCTAAATCCGGGATCCAATGAACAAGCGCGAAGGAATGTTATCATAAGTCAATGGAGAAATAATAATAATTGGTCTTTTGACTTACAAAAACTTTGTGAAGGGTTTATAAGTCATCTACTTAGAGAGCAAATGGAATATAATTTTTATTTAAAAACTACTGGAACTATTAAAGAATTTGAAAAGGAGGCCAAATACGGAGAATTTGATGTGAATGTGTTGGCAACCCAGCGAGATGAAATTTGTGCTACAGTGCCATATGTACTCGTCCCAATTCATATAAATTATACGTCTTTTCAGTGAAAACATACAGTAAATTGTTTGAAGCGGCTATTGTTTCCTTATTGTAGACATACTACTTGTACATATTATGGAGTAAGCTATTAAGGATTTAAAATCTATTTCGAAGGAAAAGGTTCCAAAACCAATTTTGAAGGCGAATGAAGTATCAATTAACAAAAAATTAACATTATTAAAAGTCATAAGGGTGAATACAAAGTTTGGTGATAAGGTAATGAGAGAACTAGATGAAAGTGTTCTTTTTCTTCCGGAATCCTACAACTCTTTAAAAGATTCAACTATTGAAACAATAAATAAAAATACAATTTATTTTGAATTGATTAAACCTGGTCAAAAATTTACTTCTCCATTATTTGAATTTCATACAGGATAAACTTTTTTTGAATTATTTCTCAAAAAATAAAAAAAAATAAAAAATGTATCCGTGTAGTTTTTGTGAAAAGATATATGTTCGGAAGAGGAGTTTAGACAAGCATATTACAATGAAACATTAAGTTTCAACAAAAAAAAAAAAAAAAAAAATTGTGAGCATTGTAAAATTGAAGCGAAAGAAAATGTGTGGGCAGCACATGTGAGAACAAACATATATAAAAAAAATTGTATGTATAAGTATAGTGTAAATAGTAATGTTAAATGTATTAATTCTATGTTTAATAATCGTATTGAAACATACATTTTGGAAAACGATCAACCCAATGATTTAATTGTTGAACATTTTTTTGAAAATCATGTGAATGAATTATCTGAACTTTTACAGAAATCATTAGAAACTTTGAGTTATTTTGAAAATATATTCAAATAAAAGAAAAATTTGAACAATACGCTATATTGTCACACCAAACATTAATGACTTAAGCATTTATGGAGAGGAGCAATGTTGTTGATATAACTAAAGAAAAATTGAGTAAATTGATTGAAAAAATGAACACATTTCAAGAGCGAGATAGTGGTTGGAGTCTAGTTGAAATTATTCACCTAGAAGTAAACATAAATAAATACCAACCAATTAAAGGCTCATTATACTATTTCCATGATTATCTTGGGATGTAATGCTTAAAATAACTAGAATAGAATTATAATGTAGAGGTAGAAAAAATTCGATACTTCTTCATATCCAAAAGAATATATTTTTTAATTTTCCTCGGGCTTATTGATCCGATTAAAGGAATAAATCTTTATACATTTAGTGAAAACGTGATGTTATCAAGCCCACTGAAGCCAAACCGGACTCAATTTTTATATTTGATGATGTTATATGTGGAAAGAAAAGTACAATATTAATTATATTTGATGATGTTATATGTGAAAAACAAAGTACAATACGAGATTAATTTTGTATGTGTCGTCATAAAAACATTGATTCTTTTTATTTATGTCAAACTTATACAAATGTTCCTAAACACTTAATTCGTGATAATGCAAACATGATTATTGTGTTCAAGCAAGATGAAATGAATCTTAAGCATATCTATAATTATCATGTTATTGGAGATATGTTATAAAAACATTTTTAAAAAATTGTGCCGAATCTTGGAGAAATAAATACGGTTTTTTTGTTATAAGAAAAGATGATCCCATAAACAATGGTCGATATCGAAAGGGTTTCGATAATTTTATACAATTATAAAAACATTTGTAAAAACATATACCAAACCAGATTCTTATCAGATATACAACTGATTGGTAGCAGACTTTTCACTCACTCACTCGTTAAAGATCATGTCAAATAAACATATGACTGTATTAGCAAATATTGCTAAGACCAGGAAAGTATTAAAAGAAAAAAGTAAAAGAATGAAATTGGGAGAATTGGATAGAATAAACTTGTTGGAGGATACATTTAAACCCATTTCCAAACCATTAAATGAGTTAGTTGATAATTTTAAAAACTCTAATATATATATATAATGCTACTAATTATAATGGTAATGAGGAAATTCAGGATGCGGACAGTCTAAAAGAAAGTGAAGACATGAAAGTTGATACATTGCCAACCGTTGAAAATTATATGAATGCTAATGATCTTGATTTGGAATATTCTACAGATAGTTTTCGGAAACAAAATGTTAAGAAGCGAAATCCTATTAATAACATCAATGCACAATGCTTTAATAAAAAACCAAAATTAGATAAAGTTGTTAGCGTTAAACAAAAAAAAAAAACATTTTATGAATGACCCCGAAAGGCCAGCATCGTATATTCCAAGTAAATCTCATGATGATGAATTACTAAAAACAGCCGCAGAAAGCAATGTTATGAAAATTAAATGAAATATAGAAAATAAACCTGAAAGACGAAAAGCCATTGACATCATTAATGAACAATGTTTTGATTAAAAACAAAAATTAGATAAGGTTGTTAGCGTTAAACAAAAAATAAATTATATGAATAATTGTGAACGAATAGTACCTATTCCTAGTAAACCAAACGACGAACAATTACTAAAAAAAGCTGTAGAGAACCAGAATCAAGCTGAAACGTATAATTATAATACTTCTCCAACTGAAAATTATATATTAAGAAGAATCGAAGAAGATCCTGATCTATGGGAAAGACAAAAATTTGTAAAACGTCATTCTGAAAATCAACTAAATGAAGACTTTAAACGGGTTAAGCTTACTCACCCCCATTCACTATTACAAAACATAAAATTGCTTAATGATATTAAAATGCTTGATACATTATATGGTCCGAATAGAGATTCAAATGGTCGATGGCGATTTGGACTCAAACCATTAAAAATTAATTCTAAAGATGTTATAAAGATCGGAAATGATAAATGGAAAATGACAACAGGTCTGTTTGAGTTAATATTTCATAAAAACCCACAACATTATAAAAAGTGCGATTTGAAGACTTATCGACAGATTTTATTAGATACAAGTGCTCATAAACGTAATTATAACCCAAATAGTCAAAGTAAGGGAACAAAATCATTTAGATATCTATATATTATCAGGAAATTGTTCAATTATGATCCACACTCGTTCATAAGTGGTAGAGGTTTATTGAAATCAATCGATCGCCGCAAAAATATTTATCAATATTGGGATAATCCTAATGAGTTGGTGGATAGATTGAGATTGCTTATATCTTTAACAAGTGCCGGTCATAACAATCATTAAACCGAGATTATATCAATTATTGAAGAGTTGCGAGAAGCAAATATTATTAATTTATAATATGAGTATAAATAAATTTGGACATTCCTCATTTGAAAATAGTAGAACAAAAGTAAGAACAATTTTAGACCGGGCCAAAAATCTTAATTTAAACAAGAAAATAAAAATTAACCTAGCTGCTCCTATAGAAGACGATGATGCCATTTCGAAAGTATTCCTTTTAGAAACGTTAAATAAGATGAAAAACAAATTAGAACATCAAATCAAAGAAATACATATAATCCTGAATAATAGTATTAAAAATGATGTATCAATTCTTGGAGGCTAACAGACCAACGACCAACGGTGCATGTTTTGAAGAATTACATAATAAAAACAACTATTTATCAACTATTGAGGATTATTTGATGCGTTTCGTGGTATCTAAACAACAACCTACTGAAAAAGACGTTGAAGGGGTTAAAATAAACTACCCTACTATAAAAGGATTAACAAAATGAATAGCAAAAGAGCTATTGTAGAAGAATTACATAAACAAGCTAAAAAAAAGTTTTAAACGAAGACGTGTTATTATTAAAGAAATCGATGATTTATGGCAAGCTGACTTGGTGGTAATGACTTCTTTTCTTTTAACTGTAACACTGTGACAAAAAATGAGGGTTCATCTCTCCGTAATTGATTAAACTAAATGGAGATGAAACTTTATCCCTCCCGTATCAAAACCTCATACTGGGTTTTTGGCCTATAGGTCTGGTTTCATTTTTAGTTTTATTTAAAGTTGGCAACCCTGTGTATGAGAAAAGTTGATTAAAACTTGATCAAATTAAGCAATTTTAGATCGCTTTTTTTTGGATCGAGGAACTCATTTTGGACATGAACTTTTACCTAAATCTTACGATAGGTGGCGCTGTCATACAATTTGTCTTATTTTTGATAGTTTTTCATGCAAAAATAATATTAATATATGTAGTTTTTTTTACCAATCACAATTTCTGCCAGTTTCTTGTCAGCTCTCTTGCAATACCACAGCAAAATAAATTCTGAAGATTTTGGTAGCGTAGAGCGTCTTATAAAATAAATTTAAAATGAATAAATGTTTGCGAAAGTTAGCGCTTTATTGCTATGTTTGCGGTAAATTCAGCATAGCAACCAATCTGATTGGTATAAGTGTTAGTGCGAAAGAGTAGTATGAACATTATTTTGGGATGCCGGTTGTTCAAGACGTAAATTGGGCTCCCAAAGATATATGTAGAACCTGCTACGACGACCTACGTCTCTGGGTTAAAGGAATAAAAAAATCGCTGAAGTTTGGTGTTCCGATGATTTGGACTGATCCAGGTAAATTTATTTTATTTAATGTGTTGAATCTATGTACTCATTCAGAATGGTTGTGCATTCAGGTGAGCATAGTGAAGCGAGTTGTTATGTGTGTTTGAATGATGTAAATGGAAAAACTAAAAGATCGCGAAGATCAATGAAATATATTGGAAAAGATTATGTAAGCCTGCCATTATCGCATTCAGATGCTATTCCTGTACCACGGCTTCCAAAAATATGATACCAATATCTCAAAATTGGATGGATGACGTGGTAAAACATGTCAATTTATCAAAACGTGATGCAGAGTATATAGCACATAAGTTAAAACAAAATAATTTACTGACACCTGATGTTAAAGTTACTGGTTACCGTCATCGCCAAGCAAAATTTCAGCCATTTTTCTCTGCCAATGAAGAAAACACCTTCGTTTACTGTAACGATATTGAAAAACTTGTTGCAGAAATGGGTATGACTTTTTATTTTTTTTATTTTTTTATTTAAAAGAGAAACAATTATTAATAATTATTCCACTTACGTACTAAAGCACTGGCTGCCAGGGCCTTCGGCTTATATTTAAACTAATATCTGCAGTATAAGAGAATTAAAGTAGAGGTGACAAGTACTGTTTAAAGTTTACTAATTACAATTTATTCATTTCTTATTGGGTACGTATAGAGTGTTTGTTATAGATAGTAAATTAAATTTGATATTCGGTATATAATTATATGTTTATTTTGGAAAGAGTTACAAATTTTGCAATTAGTTTAATGTTACGGTCGTTTGGGAGTTGAAGATGATCTGACGGCTTGGAGTTGTTGAATACTGCATTTCTTATTTCTTGTAGGTCTGGGAAATTGTCAAGGATATGCATAACATTGAAAACTGTAGAACCACAACGCGCGCAACTTGGTTTAGGTAGGCCTTTCAATACATGTGCGTGTGTTGTAAGTGTGTGTCCAATCCGGAAACGTATAAATGTTATTATATTCCTAGAGTAGGAATGTGAGGGGTAGACTGGTTTTGATCCCGTCGTGTTAAAGGTTTTGTAGTGATGGTTGTAATTACTCCACTGATTTAAGATTTTTTCATCAAGAACTTGGTTAACTAAATTTTTTATATCTTTATCGGTGAAATGCTCAGATGTGTACAATGGTTCACCACAAGCTTGTTTAGCTCTTCTATCAGCGATTTCATTGCCTTGGATTCCTATGTGCGCAGGCACCCACATTAATTTTATTTCACTTGTGTTATGGAACAGAACGTTGCGTATCTTTATTATGATGGGGGTGTCTTTCGTTTGGTTGAAGACAGCTTCGATAACAGATTTGCTGTCAGAGCAAATAACAGTTTTTCTACCGCGTTGCGATGAAAAAAGTACTGCTTCTAGTAAGGCAGCTGCCTCGGCTGTAAATGCAGAGCAGTATGATGGAAGAGAATATACAGCAATGGTAGCACCCAGTATGTTTGTCACAGCAAATGCAGTACCGGTGTCTGATTTAGATCCGTCTGTATAGAGCACCTCCCAACCTTTGTTGTAATGCTCTAAGGTTTCATTATATAGTTGGATATATTCACTATTACTGGTAGTACTCTTAAGGTGATGTTGATATATGATGGCTTAAGTTTAGAGACGAAGGGGAATATCGCTGTTTCAACCAATGATGGGATAGCAATGATTTGTAGTTCTTTTGCTATGGCTAAGGCGCGTATTATAGTAGATGATTTATGATGATTTATGTTTTTTAAATTATTAAGAGCGTTTTTCACTTGTGCGAGCAACAATTTGTTCCGGATATTTAGCAACTTTGGAATGAGACCCATCGTTATCTTGGCAGTCCTTTGGTATATAGTAGGTAACCCGGCTTCTGTTAAGATTGGTTTGATTGGTGAAGTTGGAAAGGCTCGAATGGACCTTCTAGCTGCCGCATGATAAGGAGCACAAAGGAGCTTGATATGACTTTTAGCACAATGACCATATATTGAAAGACCGTAATCTATCTTTGATAGTAATAACGCCTTGGTAATATTTACAAGTGTATTTGTATGACATAAAGAATACTTAGAAGATAGAAATTTTATAATGTTCAGTCTAGTAGATAAGCTTAATCTAACGTATTTACAATGTTCCTTAAATGACATGGTTTTATCAAATATTATACCCAATATTTTTAAGGAATTAGTATGAGGTATTTGAAGGTTACGAAAGGAAAGGTATGGGAAGGAGCACCGGTGTTTTCTGCAAATGTGGAAGGTGGAGCATTTGCTTGTTGAGATATTTGCCCCAGATTCCTCAGACCATTTACTAATATCATTTAAAATTTTTAAAAATATTTCTTTCACTTTATGTAAGTTCTTATTTTTGGTGAAGATAACTACATCATCGGCATAAGAGAAGTGTTGAATGGTCGGACTAGTAGGGATTAAAGTGCTTATTTTGTTGAAAGCTATTATAAAAAGAGTCGCCGATAGGGGTGAGCCTTGGGGTATACCATTGTATAGGTGATATATTTGTGAGTGATGTTTATTGTTAGAAATAAAAAAATTGCGATGACTCAGAAATGATTTTACAACGTTATAAATTTGTGTACCAACTTTCCAACGTTTTAGCTCTTCTAGTACTACATGCACCCCAATTTTATCGAAGGCCTTTTCAAAGTCTAAGCTTAGTACGGAGGTGTGATTACGAGCTGTAATCGTTGTAGAGGCAAAGTGCTCAAAATATAATAGAGGATCCATTACTCCTAAACCTTTTTGGAAACCAAATTGGAGGGGGTTAGTGAAGCCACTCGATTTTGCGTACCACATGATTCGAAGGGATATAATTTTTTCTAAAACTTTGGACATACACGGGAGTAGGGAGATCGGTCTATAATTATTTATAAATTGAGGGTTTTTGTTAGGCTTAAGGATGGGGATAACTGTGGCAGTCTTCCATTGTTGGGGATAATTACCGGAACTAAAGATGTCGTTGTAGAGTTTAACGAGTCTATTTTTAAGTACAAGTGGGATTTGTTTTAGTATGGGGTAAGGTATTCTGTCCGGTCCAGGTGTTGTACCTGAAAGCGTTGAAATTGTAGTATCAAATTCTATTGCAGTTATATGGGAGTTAATTATAAGGGCTTTTGGGGATGGATGTGGATTGCTATAGTTCTCATTTAAAATATTTCCTTTTTTTAGTTTGAACCTGTTATGGAAGTTGCTATCATTTGAAAGGGATGACCATGTTTGACCAAATTTTTCACAAATTTCATTTGGGGAGTAAATCGGTCCTTGTTCCGTCTGGATATGATGTATGCCAATTCGTTGGGTACCGCCTGTCAGGTATTTTAAATCTGACCATATGTTTTTGGGGCTCGAGGAGGGGTTAATATTTGCAGTAATTTTTTCTAATGATTGACGTTTAGCTGATTTTAACTCCTTTCTAAATTTAGCGTTGGCTTTTTTATAATTAATTAGGTTAGTATCGGTTCTATTTTGTTTAAATTTTGTCCATAAGCGCCTTTTATTATTTCTTAAAATGTTTAAGGTATTGGACCAATAGGGCAGTTTTGCTGAGAATTTTTTTGTGCTCGTCTGGGGGATAGAAAGATGAGCGGCAGAGAGAATGATTGATTTTATCGCTGAAGTTTCTGCATTTATGTTTTTAAGGGGTAATTTTTTATTAGACAAGGATAAGCAGAGGGATGAAAAGGTAGACCAATCTGCTTTATGTGTAAGAAACTTTCATCTGGGTTTGACGTTGTATGGTTTGGGAATTGCAAGGGAAGTTATGATGGGAAAGTGGTCACTATTGTGAAGGTCATCGATGGTATAGGAGGAAAGCTTAGGGGCTAGTGTGGTCGAAGCTAGGACAATATCGGGGTGAGTGAATGTTCCATGGGTCGAGAAATGCGTTGGCGCACCGTCGTTAAGTACAATTAGATCATGGGATAATATGACGTCCTCTATTATTTCACCTCGTCTGTTGGTATCTGTGGACCCCCATAAGGGGCTCCATGCATTAAAGTCCCCTACTACTAGAATAGGGGTATCGATGTTGTTCAAGATATTTGTAATATCTCCAACGCAAAAATTTTGATGAGGAGGGATGTAACAATTGAGAATTGTAACTATAAAAGCGATTTCTATTTCAAGTGCTAAACATGAGATGTTTGAGTTGATTTGAATACGTTTGTGGGGTATAGATTTTTTAATAAAGACAGCTATTCCTTATTTACAAGTGGTATTTTGACTATTGTTATGAAAGTAGCTGTGATATATGTTATGGGCATGAAAATTATTGTTAAAGGGGAGATGTGTTTCTTGTATTGCTACGACATCAGGAAAATATTCGTTTATTAGTATATTTAAATCTGGATAATTATTAAATATACCGTTCATATTCCATTGCAAAATTTGCATAAATTACTCTAACATTGGGGACTCCGTTAAAGGAGCTTCTAAGAGAGAGGGGTCTAATGCTGGGCAAGTAAGGTGAGAGATTAGTGCGGACAACATTGACTGCGTAGAAGAGTCGTCGACTGATGCTGAGGTTGCTGTGTTAAGGACAGATACTGTGGTATTGTTTTCTTCTTTTTCTTTTGATTTGCTTTTGTTTGTATATTCGTTTGATATATTGATACTGTTGTTGCTACTCGAACTTGTTTGTTCCGAGTTGGCGTTATTGAGATTGTTGTTTTTTTGATTATTGTAGGTATTGAGTTTTGTTATGTTAGCATAAGAGGTACTAGTAGAAGTTTCTTTAAGAGTGGGAGGAATTTGCGTTTTGTATATTTTCATTGCTTCGCGCATGGTGCATTTGTTGTCGGTTTTTATTGTAATTATTTCCTTCATTTTTATATACATACGACATGACTTGCTGGAAGCGGGATGACTACCTGAGCAATTAGCGCAAAATGATCGTGTACAAGGCGAGGGTGAGTGGGGTGGAAGTGCACATTCGTCACAAACAGGGGCATTTGTATTGCATCGTTTAGTTGTATGACCAAGGAGTTGGCAAGATTTACATCTCATTGGGTTCTCGTAATACGGTCTTACTTTAGTGGTGTACCATGAGATTTCAATTTTTCCAGGTAGGTGATACATATCAAACGTAAGTAGAACGACACCACTTGGAGTTGGTGTATTGTTTATATATTTAGGAAATTTGAAAATTGACACAACACCCTGTTCTTTCAAATTCTCTATGATTTCTTTATCTGGTACTTCGTTTAGACATGGTGCGTAAACTGTTCCCTTTACGCTATTAAGGTTTTTATGGTAGTCACATTTTATTTCGCAAATTCCAAATAAGGTTTTTGTTGCTATGAACTTTTCAGCAGCTTGAGCGTTCTTCACAAATAACAACAAATTGCCATCTCTCAGTTCAGATATATTAATAATTTCAGAGCTTATATTTTTTAGTGCTTTATGCACAGCAAAACATAAAAACTTATTCAAGGGTTTATTAGCGTTCACAGCACTTACCACCAAGTATTTTGGATGATCTTTTTTAACTATGGGTAAAATAGGAAAGTCTTCAATTAAATTGTGATGAGTTTTTTTCTTTTTGTTTTTGGGCTTGAAGATAGCAGGGCAAACCTGTTATCCCCAAGAGGGGTGCGCCCGGGGGGCATTGTTTTTCTAGTTTTTATGTCACCTATGTATGTATTAATTACTAAAGGTAAGAAAGAGAATTATTTAGTTCACTCTGTGATGAAATAGAAAGAAGTGGAAACAAAAGAAGATCACGAAAAAAAGTCACTCAGAACACTGTCAACACAACCGTACGCAGCGAAAATCAGTCGATGACTGGGTATGACTTATATTCCCCACGAATGGAGGTTATTTGTTGATTAATCCAAAACTAGTATGAAAGCAGTTTTGCTGTACTACAACAACAAGAAACCTAGCGTTCCGATAGCATACAATTTGAACACTAAAGAAACGTACGAATCTGTGAGGCATCTACTAGAAGCAATAAACTATGAAAGCCATAAATGGCGTATATGTTGCGATTTGAAAATGGTAGCTCTGTTTTGTGGATTACAGGGTGCATATACGTGGAATACACGTTAAAAAGGGAACCAATACCAAAAACATGACTGGGAGAACAGAGAAGATTTATTTGTTGGATCAGATAATGTAATACACACGTCCCTTGTCCCAATTTAAAAAGTGTTGCTACCTCCACTACATATCAAATTGGGTATTTCTAAAAATTTTGTAAAAGCACTTTCTGCAGATGGACCAGCATTTATTACACTAAGGTCAATATTTAAACGACTTAGTGCAAGCAAAATAAAAGAAGGTATTTCATATTTACATATAAAATAAGATTTTTTAAGATTTATGTAATTGCTATATCGTTTTACAGGTATGTTTAATGGTCCAGACATAAGAAAATTGATAAAAAATAGTAAGTTTGACAACCCTTTAAATGAAAATGAGCTAAATGCCTGGAACGCAATAAAAGACGTAATAGCTAATGTTCTCGGTAAACAAAGTGCCACGAACATCAGAGAAAAAGTAGATCATCTCATGAATATGTTTGAGAAGCTCGGTGTACATATGAGTTTGAAGGTACATTTTCTTCATCACCATATAGATTGGTTTGAACACCAAATCGCAACGGAATCGGATGAACAAGGCGAACGTTTTCACCAGGTCGCTTTAACAATGGATACACGGTATAGGGGGAAAAAACTACTACCAATGTTAGCAGATCTATGCTGGTGGCTAACGAGAAATGAAGAAGACAATACCGACGAGGAAGAGGAGGAAGTAAACTTACCGCCTTCAAAAATATTCAAGTTTTAGTTTTTAAGCACCGTTATTTTTGTAAGCTTTTTATGGCATATTTTTTCAAAATGTCAGAAAATAATTTAATTCTTAACAGGAATATTACATTGTACGTAGACTTATTTTTTTATTTCAAACTTTTCACGCCTACATATGTGTATATATGTACTATTTGTCATCTTTTTTGTGTGCCAAATATAGTGTAATGTTCCTTTCTATATGTATCATATACGATCATTTCTACAATAAAACTAAAAATATTATTTTTCATGAAAAATAAGACAGATTGTATGACAGCGCCACCTATCGTAAGATTTAGGTAAAGAAGATGATGCTGTTATGATGACAACTACAAAAAAAGAAAAGCTTACATTAAAACTTTTAAATATTACGTGGAAAGTACCACATATTCATCTCAGACTCGTATCGGTTAACTATGTTGAGAGCAATTAATAATATGCAACCACTAAACACTTCGTTTAGAAGTTGGTGATGAGATGTTTACCACAACCCCTCCATAGAGGGGGATAAAAGCACGCATATCTTATGGAATGTTAAGATGGTTGGTGAAAATGAAAGACCTCGCTATATTCTTTTAGGATTTCTAAATGAAAAGAAATTTAAATATTGTGACTTATTAGATGTTAAACAAGTATTTGAAATTTCAACAAAGTTATTATGGACGCACTCCATAACCACTTTTATCACCTATTCAATTTGTTGAAAAGGCTCCAATAATTGGTTTAGATGTAACACATCAAAATGAATCTATAAAAAGCGGTCCATCAATATTCGGATTGAGTTAAAATTTCATAAATCCGTTCCTGCTAACACCGCTGCTTATTGTATACTTATCCATGATAAAATGTATGAATATATTCCAAATATTGTTATATTGAAATGGTTTTATTTGAATAAGTACAACGGATGTTATGAACAAATAAGTGCAGAAGTGACAAACATTCATCCACTTATGCTCGCCACTGTACGTTGTATGTTTGTCTATAGTTTTTAACATCAATTATTTCTACATTCGGTCTTTTATATGATTTATCCTCGACCAGAACCTTTTCAATGTCATCATTACTTAGAATTCGTTCAGTTTCAATTTCACGATATTCAAAGCACTTGACTCAACATTTTGTCAATACATCTACTATCATAAGTACAACGAATCGGAATATCAAAATTATCATATTCTAATTTGAAATGTCGATAAAATGCTTGTTTTGCCTCAATGAATCCTTCAATATCAGATCCCTTTTCAATAATCTCTTTACGAAATGCCTCCATAGCTTCATCTATGGTAAAAATTCTCACAGGCTTTCCTTCAGTTGTAAAGTCAACTATAGGCGATGGTGTGATTGTTGTAGATGGTTGAGTTATTTCTGTAGTGGGTAGAGATGAAGACGATGACGATGATGATGAAGTCGTTGACAACACTTCAATTTCTTCATCATATTGCGTAAAAAGAGGCTCACTTTGTTTAAGTAAAAATAATGAAATATTTATTTGTAAAATATCATTACTATTCGGTAATGTTAATTTAAATTGAATACTTTTCGAGTTTTGGTTTACTGCAAGCCCTTTATTATCTAGTTTTTGTCAAAATGAGACCTACCTGATGATAGCTTTAATAATAAACAATAATGAAATATAAAATTTAAATTCCATTGTGTCATATCCCTTTGTCCACGACAATTTATGACAAATGAGGGCGATATTTGAAAATATGTATTTATATACTTACTATTCTTCTTCTAGCCTTTAAAATAAAATAAAAAACACTAAGCTTAAAATTTTTAATTCTATTTTATTTCATTATAATTTAAATTACTATCCAGTATGTAGTTGAACAAAATATATGCTTTTTTAAGGCACAACGAATTTGTAATCGATTGATTTTCACATTACAATCATTATGACAGTGATACTGACAACGCACGGCATCTGGGTGTAAATTGTATAATCTAGAAAGATTCATTCCATTACATTCTGTATTCTCCTCTTCAATGTTAACCACCGGCTTCTGTAGGACCATAATAAATTATGGTGGTGTAATATTAACCAATTAGCTTGGCGTTGATAATCCTTACTCAGGTCAGAAAATTCAAATGGAGCTTTGATGTGGAAACAATGAAGTTCTTCATTGCTGAAGATCACAGCTATTTCCTTTACAATAAATATATTATTATATGCTTTGAAGCCTTGAACATCTACTGTCACAAACATTATGAAAATTAATAATGAAATATATTTTTTAATGGTAGGCTTTTATACGTTCGTTAAGAACAGGTAGACGAATCATAGCTTCTTCATATTTATGTGGTTTCATAAAATTCTAAAGCACACACACACACACACACATACCATTTGTTAAAACGAGAGCGCTCACTTTTCCCCATACAAAAAACGGCCCCGGGCCTCCCACCATACGCTTTACCTCTCGTTCAGACCGTTAACTCCAGCGACAGCCCCAGTCCACCAGTCCACCAGCCCCCTCAACTCCCCAACACACTCCAACACCCTAACACCACAACCCCCCAAAACCCCTCCAACACACCAACATCCCAACCCCCTCCCAACACCGCAACTTCCAACACCCTTCCAACCAACCCGACATCCCCAACAACCCGACCCCCAATCACCAAACCACCAAACTCACCAATCCCCAGACCACCAGCACTCCGCAATCCCTAACCCCCCCCCCCCCCGGCCACTTACACCCAGAATAGCCCCTGTACAACTACAAAACCGCAAAATATTCAATTGCGAACTACAAAACCGCAAAATATTCACTTGCTGTCACGCATATGTATATATATGAATGAAAGTGTGTATATATTTTCCTTGCATCATTTTACCCCGCATAAAATGCCGGTCCTTCCCCACGCGGTGCAAGGGTTTTCTGTCACCAAATGGGGTAGGACCGGAATTTTACAACTAATGCTTGTTTAAATCAATAAGCTTTTAAAATTATCTGAGATATCACACATATATAACTTTTAGTGTAGAGTGCGATATTTTAATTATACTAGATCGACCAGTATTGGGTCATGTTGTGACGATTTTTTCTTTATTTATTTCTTTAGTTGTTTGATTGTGCATTGCTTTATTTATTAAATTATTTTCATTTAATTTAGGAGTTTAATTTTTTTATGTTGTACGAGATTAGGGATTTATACTGTAATAATTGCGGGTTGAAGTGAGGAAAGTTCTCAACTTCCATTCAACTGGGAGTGGCCAGAAAAGGTTATTTTACAAATTGTTCAAGGAGTTCATGAATTCCGGTCTTTGACCAAGTATCATCTGAATTGCCAACAAATATCCATTTGGAGCCGAGTTAAAGTGAAAAGACGAGCTTCCGCAGGCGATTGGAAGATGCGCCTATTTTAAATGTTCATTTGTCGGAACCGGCCGATCGGATTTTATTTATTACCGATTCTTCAGATTTAAAATTTTGGGTCAAAAATCCGTCAAAACAGTACTCACCAACTTGCTATACTACATATACATAACAAATTACATGGGTCTAAAAACCGCCAAAAAAGCATGAATTTTTATCCTAAAGACCTAACTTCAAGTTAGTATTAATGCGAAAATTATGAAAAACAAAATTTGCAATTTGCAGGAAATTTGGTATGTTCGTAAAGGGTATAAAAAATTCCACATGGCCGGGGACAGTCGTTCTTTTTTGTTTTATCAAAATTTTATTTACTTCATACTTATAATTATACAAAATTTTTGGTTTTATCATCGGTCACGCAAATAAAAAAGTTATCAGAATTACCAACCCTAGAACATGCAATATACAATTCTTCATGTCCTAAATAATTTGTATCTAAATGTAGACCACACTATTCCAAAGATTTACCTTGAGTTTTGTTGATAGCTATTGCGAACGATAGTCGAACAGGGAGCTTTAGTCGTTTTTATTGAAAGGGAGTATCAGACGGAATGATAGGGATGCGGGGAATGAGGACCTCTTCACCTTTGAAAGGTCCGGTTAGAATTGTTTCTTTTATTATTGAGTTTCAGCTGATTATTCTGTTGCACTGAGCAGAATATATAATTTGATATTTGAAAATACTCCTATAATTACGTGTGGCAGAAGAATGTGGCGACTCACTCGTAAACAAAAGGAAGAATAAAAGATAAGATTTAGTGTTGAGATATTATCAAAGGATTTATTAAATTTAAAAAATGTTGTACAATTAATAAGATTAATCAGTGACAATTATACATGGCTTACCAGAAGTGGCGCAGTGGCTGACGTTGTCCGCTTGCAGTTTTTTCGCAAGTGAAGTTTTATTACTTATTTCATACGGTTGTGCATAACCGTTTTCAATAATAGTTTTTTATAAGAGAGACAAAACGTTAGTTTGTCTGTGGGAGCAAGCATGCACAGTCACCATACATTAAGGTTGTCCTTTATATTTAGGCGGTTGGCCTAAACAAATATTTCTTTTGACGTTACTAAATTACAGAATTTATTGGGTAACGTTATCCGCCCTGAAGTCCTGTCAATTGGTATATCGCCGTTCACAATTTCCAGGAACTGAAGTGAAAATACAACTGCCGATGTATCAGTTTGTAGGTTGGGAAATATGTTAACGGTTAATTTCAGGGTTTGTAAATGTCGCAACAACGTTGAGTATTTTAGATAAGCACTAGTTTCGTCCTCTGGTGCTAACCGAGGAATCAGAAGCATTATTTGTCTAAAATCTCTTGCCAGCATTGTGAATGCTTTCACAAATGGCTTATTGTTGTCACATAGATCTTGCCAGGACAGACTCCTCCAGTGATCCGCGATACGTTTTCCACACAGAACCATTATTTTCGAAATAAAATTGCACTATTTGCAAGCGTTGTTCAGGCGTGAGTCTATTCGTGATGAATTGCCAAACCAAGCTGAGAATAAATCACTTGACAGCTGTTAAATCGGCCGCCATCTTGAAAAGTAATGCCAACTTAAAGTTCTATACCTCTATAAAAAATACCCTATATTTATGATAAAGCTAAATTCTTGGCCATAAGATTAAATTATATGCGTTTTATTTATTCTTGAAAACTATATGTCTAAAAAAACACCCCTTATAATATTTAACGCTTCATATATTTAATTTAAATATTATATATATATATTATATATATGTGTATATTTTTGTAAAAATAAATAAATATGTAAAAAATAGGTTGAAACAATGATAGGCAGGTGTCAACGATACACAAACATATAGATATATATATATATATATATATATATATATATATATACTTGTAATATAGGTGTATTCATGTTTGAGCGAATGCCTACATATTTACTCGTATATATGCACAGAAGCTTCCACACATCTCATATTTTTGCCATCGTTAGCACTGTCATAATTCAGCCTTTTCCATAAAGTACCCTTTCTACTATTTCTATAGTTATGCATGTACATAAATGTCATTGTTGTTGGCGCTTAAATCAACGCAATTTTTACTCCATCATCCAACAGCGCGAGTACGACATGCTCATAAAAAGCTTAATTTTTTTTTACATAAATCCATTACCCCGCACAGATTCGAATTCACAAGTGAAAGTAAGTTCAACACGTCCAATTACATACATACGTATACAAACGTACTCTTTGGTGTCTGTAAAATAACTCAACGTCTTAATTATTCTTTATTTGCATTAAACCTCTTTTTAAGTACAATTTACATTTCATTTGATCTCTTAAAAATAGTCTTCTTCTTCTTACTCTAATTTCTCTTATTAGTACGTAGATTAATTATTGTTGTAAATATATAAGTAAGTATGTATGTTTATATGTTTGTGTTTTGTATGAATGAAGTATGTGCAAAGGAACATATGGGTTCTAATATTACACCTCCACCGCCGGAATAAGCAGTCCCTGGTTATTCAGAATTTCTTTACTTGATTTTTTTTTATGTCTTTCGCTTAACTTGGGATTTATATATTTTTTTGAACTTGTTGTCGTTTGATACTAAGTAATTTCCATCTTGTTTATAATTAATAATTTTCTTGTATTTAGGTTTTGCTTTGCTAGCCCTGTTGTTATTAACAATGCTGTTGGCAAAACTTTCTGTGTCAACTCTATTGGCTTTTTGATTCAATTTATTTATTCGTTTAATTTTCTTCTTATGCATTATTTGTGAAAGCTTAGATATTTCTTCTTGTGCAATTATATTATTCAAAAGATCTATTGGTCGAAAATTAGTAGTAGTGTGAATGGAGTTGTTGTATGATATTATTGCCTTATGGACATTTTCGTTAATATCATTTCTATTATTCGGATCCGCATTAAAGAGTCTAATATGCTCATTAAGGGTTCCATGTAGCCTTTCGATGTCTGCATTGCCAGTTTTCAGATACGCTGTGGTAGTATGGAACTTTATTTCTTGTTCTTTAAAAAATTCTCTAATCACTGCAGTGTCTAATTCATTGTCGAATATTAAAAGATTTGGCTTCCCTAAATACTGTATTCTTTGCTTAAGTGCCTTAAGTATTAAAACCCAAGTTCTATCTTCTAAGTAGTACGCAGTCGCATACTTTGTGAGCTTATCTATGGTTGTCAAGTACATGGTGCCTCGTTGTGGGTACCATATATCTACATGCACAATATCGTTGTGCTTTGTTGGGGTGGGCGTAATATTTAAATTATATTTTATGGGGGACCTATCGTGTTTTGCGAGCTTACATACTTCACAACTGTTGATGTATTTTTGAATTTATTTTTGGAATTTGGGGTAAAAATAATCTTTTCTTAATTCCTCATAAACTTCATTAATAACTCTGTGGTTATTTTTAATATGCGTTTTTTCAATTAACTGCAAAAGTGTTTCTCTATCAGTTATATCTTCTATAAATAAATTAGCTTTTAATACTTTTAGGTTTTTGTTTTTTACAAAATATTTAATAAACAAAGATTGAAATTCTTTGTATAGCTCAACATTTGAACAAAAAACTAAAACAAGACCCTTTGAGGGAAGTTTATCTTTCAAGAAATTCAAGATACCATCTGCATTCGCTACCTTTAAGTTGTGCCGGATCTTATTTTTAAACAGTATTTTCGTTTTACAGGAGTTTTCGTTTGAGGTTTGTAAAAATACTTGATTTTTGAACATATTTATAGGATTTTCTGTAATTTTAATGTAGTCAGCACCGTCGCTTTCTGCGCTGTGAACTGTATCAGCGTCCTCATCGAAAAACTCGTGTAAATTTACCTCAACTTCACTATTTGATGCTTCATAACTTAACCTACTTAGACCGTCAGCTACTACATTTTCCTTTCCCTTTATGTAATTTATATCGAAATCGAACTCATTTAGCTTAATTTTCCATCGTTGGATTTTTGCATTAGGTTCCTTAATATTATTTAACCAAACTAAAGGCCGGTGGTCTGTTTTTATTACAAATTTACGGCCAAAAAGGTAAGGAAGAAAATACTTTGTAGCCAACACAATGGCTAATAATTCCTTCTCTATAGTACTATAGTTTTTTTCATGCCCATTTAATGTGCGGCTTGCAAAAGATACTGCTCTATTTCCTTGCATAAGTACAGCTCCTAACGCAAAATTGCTTGCATCGGTTACAAGCGTGAACGTTTTATCGAAATCGGGATGAATAAGTATAGGATCATTTTTGAGTAATTTTTTCAATTTTTCAAATGCTGTTTTATATTCTTTATCACTTATATTAATTTTCGTCCCTTGCTTTAAATATTTGATAAGATGATGCGCTATCTTTGAGTAGTCTTTAATAAAGCGTCTATAAAAACCGGTTATACCTAAAAATGATTTGATTTCTTTTTGAGTTTTTGGTAAAGCTATTTGGTCTATAGCTTTCAACTTTTCAGGGTTGGGTTTGATGCCTTTGGCAGTGACAACGTGGCCTAAAAACTCAGTTTCTTTGGCGAGAAACGTGCATTTGTCAACTTGCAATTTCAAATTGGTCTGGCTTAAACGTTTTAATACTTTCTCTATTGCTTCTAAGTGTTCTTCTATGCTTGTAGAAAAAATTAGAACGTCATCTAAATAAACTAAACAGATTGAGCTAATGTATTCTTTCAATACGTTGTTAATCAGTCTTTGAAAAGTTGCTGGCGCATTACGAAGCCCAAACGGCATGCGCAAAAACTCATAATGGCCAGTTGCTGTAGAAAACGCGGTTTTTTGAATGTCATCTGGATGAACTTCTATCTGATGGAATCCCTTTGCCAAATCAAGAGTAGAGAAGTATTGACATTTTCCTAGTTTATCAAAAATGTCATCAATATTTGGCATTGGGAATCTATCTTCAACGGTAATATCGTTGAGTTTGCGATAATCAATCACTATGCGCCAATTTTGTTTATTGGAAGAATCTAATTTTTTTGGAACGATCCATATTGGGCTATTATAAGGGCTTTAGAGTGTCTTATTATATTTTGTTTTAGCATATTTTCTATCTGATTATTAACTTCTGCTTTATGCACCTCAGGGTATCTATATAACTTGGAATAAACTGGCATTTCATGCTTCGTTGCAATCCTATGCTTTATTTCATTAGTAAAAGTTAAATTTTCGTCTTTATCGTAAAATATTTGTTTAAATTTTTTAATAATTTTTAATAATTTTTCTCTTTCATATTCTTGTATGTGGCTCGTTCGTATGTGGGATAATATGTTAGCTTTTTTAATTTCGCAATTAAAAACAAAACCTTCTTTATAAGCTATATCATTATAAGCTTCTTCTTCTTTATTTAAAAATATAGTAACAACGGCATTACTAGTAATTAATTGTCGATTAGGTAAATCGATGATGCAGCATAGATCTTGTAAAATATTATTACCTATAAGGCCATTAAAGTTTTCATTGAGAGCATATTCCAAAAACTCACAAAAATGATTATTTAAATTAAACTCTTTGAATTTTTGTACCTAGTGCTCTTGCTACTACGTTCACATTTTGCTTAAAGTTAGGGTGGCAGATATTAGGGTTAATTATACTAAATTCAGCTCCAGTGTCAATTATGAATCTTAATTTCTTTACGGGATTATTAACTACTATGTAAGGAAGTTTTGCTCCTCTGCTACAGGAAAATTTACATTCGAATTTCCTATTTCCATAGGCTCGGGTTGTGGGTTAGTATTGCTAAAGTTGTGTGCTTGTTGCCTATTTTGATAAGAAAGAGTTTCGGGGTTGAAATGTGTAAGATTTCTATTTGTTGTTTGCCTAGTTTGATAAGAATTAGTTTCGGGGTTAAAATATGGAAAGTTTCTATTTGTTGCTTGCGAAAAATTTGATCGTCTAGTTTGACCCGTTGAATTGGAATTAGAAGGCGTGTTATGATAGAAATTTGGATTATAAAACTGTTTATTTTGAAAGGCGGAGACTTCTTGAGCTTTTGGTACTGTATTATTGTTATTAGGCCTATTATTAGCATTATTGTAATTATCGCTGAAATTTGTTCTCATATTTGTGTTCATAAAATCTCTTTTTGCTGGGCCAAACTGCGTGTAATGTTGATGTCTTGCATCTAAAATTATCTTAAAGGCATCTTCCAATGTTTTGGGGTCTCTGGCAAATACATAGTGCGTGTTGGTTCGGGAAGATGGTCTCTAACGTTTTAAGTGAAATTCTATTAACTTCATCTGTTGTGTATACATTATCCCCATGGGTTAAGTTTCTATTATGAATCCTATTGGTAAGATTATTAATTTTAAAATAATAATTTTCTATGGTCCCTTGTAATCTACAAGTTTTTAGATCATCCATCAAATCATTACTACTATATTTTTCGCCAAAGTTTTTAGTTAAAATATCTTTTAAAATCGGCCAAGTAGTTACATTTGCGTACCTATGATTTGCTTCTCTAGTTTTGCCAACACATTTGTTTTTAATATAGCCAAACAAAATATTTTTGTTGTTAGTATCAAATTCCGAAATAGATGGAAGAATGTTTTCTACTTGGTTTATGTAATCAGGTAGCTGATTCGGATCACTACCGTCAAAACTTTCAATGTTTTTTATGCAGGTTAAAACCAAACTAAATCTGTTTATCTCTAGTGCATCCATATTTTTTTTTTTTAAATATGATATGCAAATATTCTTAGTTAATAGATACAAGCCGAAAGAAAAGAAATGAACATGTAGCCTAATGTATCTATACTTTTGTTGATATTGTTGTATTTGAATTTTACTATTCTAGTTGTTGTTGTAATATGATAAATATGTAGCGAAATGTATTTATATTTATTGTTGTTGATATTGTTGTGTTTGCATTTTACTATTCTAATTGTTGCTTTAATGCCGGTTGCTACTCAAAGTGACGAGCGCGTAAAATTTGAATGAGTATGATATGACCTGGTTGCTGTCCAAATGTATCTCCTCTTCTTGCGCTGTGTACATAAAATATGTTGTTGTTGTTACGCTTTTTCTTCCAATCAATTTATTTTTGATGTAAGTTTTAATTTCAGGCAATCGTTTTTTTTTATTTTATTTAATTAAATTTTTTTTTTTTTTAGAGCAGTTGACTCAGCTTACGATTATTATATTGTTGTTTAACATGTACATGACGACTCTAGTTTTTTATTATTTGTAGTTTTGTTGTTTTTTTTTTTTTGTGTGTCTTTTGTGCGAGTGAGGATGGTCACTGCGGGTAAGCAGAACTGCAGCTTGTTAAAAAACTATTGTTTTAGTCACTCTTGTCTTATTATGTATTTTGTTTTTATATTAAAGAGAGTAAATTTTTACGATTAAGCAAACGTACTATCGGAGTGATAGGCAATCGATGATATGGTTAAGTTGTTGTTGTTATATTCCGTGGTCTGTGTTGTTGATAAAATACGAGTATTTTGTTTTTATAAATTCTTTATTTCTCTTAAGTAAGAGTCAAAATAAATTACCGTTTGTTGAATTTGTCTTGGTTTTCTCTCAGTTCACCTTCACAGAGGTTATGCGTTGGGCTTTTGAATTTAATTTTCTTGGAATTTAGTTCACCTTCATAGAGGTCATACATATAACTGTATGTATGTACATGACTTTTTTCACAGAATTCCGTTTTTTATTTTCTTTTCCATTTGCCCTTAATTTGCATTGTACTTGCTTGCTTTTTACGAAAAGTCAAAAAAGTTTATTCACTTTTTTTTTTTAATTTTTTTTAATAAGAACGAACTGTCACTAATAAATTTTTCAGAGCTTGGCTTTGCAAGAGTACCGTAGGCTAGGACACATATTTAAATGTATGTAGTTTTTGATTCAATTTCACAGTGTTTACTTTTATTCTTATTGTTTTTTCAGCTTAAAATAAAGCTTATTTAGCAGCTCGCTTTTAGAAATAGCAAATATTTAATTCCTTTTAAATATTTCTTTAATATTTTTTTTTCCTCGTCGCCATTAACGTTACTAAAACACAAACGCACTCTTTGGTGTCTGTAAAATAACTCAACGTCTTAATTATTCTTTATTTGCATTAAACCTCTTTTTAAGTACAATTTACATTCCATTTGATCTCTTAAAAATAGTCTTCTTCTTCTTACTCTAATTTCACTTATTAGTACGTAGATTAGTTATTGTTGTCAATATATAAGTAAGTATGTATGTTTATATGTTTGTGTTTTGTATGAATGAAGTATGTGCAAAGGAACATATGGGTTCTAATATTACAATATATGGTTACGCTGATATGGTAACTTTAGGAAATCATTATTAAATTTAAAAGCAACAATGAAATAATTTTTACTTTTCTTTGTTATTTTTTTATTTTTTTTATTTTACTATCCCATTTTTATTCCAAGTACCTTTTTGTATTCATATTTAGTAATTTCGCCGTTTTGCACATTTTTCTTTACACTTTACTTTATATTCTTATTTTATGTGAAACAAATAATATTCTATTTTTCTTCCACTTGTTGCTACATTTACATTTTTCGCCAAGAAAAAAATTAACGAATTGCTATAGTACTTTTGTTCTCTCAAACACTTCTAATAAATATATTTTTACTCAATTTTAAATTGTAAAAAATAATATTTATTACATTATATATACAAAAAAAATTTATGTGTTCGATGTATAATAACACGCTAAACTAATAAAATGTGTATCCATCGCTCAGTTAATCTTGTTCTTCTTCGGAGAGCCGCTAACTAAGCTGAGTGTTGGATGCTGTGATAATGTGCAAAAACACTACATTGTTGTTTTATTTGCTGTTTTTAGAGCATGCGTTCGAAACGTATTTAAAATTATGTGTACATATATATATATACACTTATTATGCATATATACGAATAGGAAAGAGAAAAAAGAACTAAAATTTTTAAAAGCACCGCTTTTAATTATATGAATTTATCATTATTGAAGTATTTAGAAGAGCTAAATAACTAATTATTTATTTAATTATTCTTCATTATAAAGGGTGTTTTTTATAGAGGTATAGAACTTTAAGTTGGCATTACTTTTCAAGATGGCGACCGATTTAACAGCTGTCAAGTGATTTATTCTCAGTTTGGTTTGGCAATTCATTATGAATAGACTCACGCCTGAACAACGTTTGCAAATAGTGCAATTTTATTTCGAAAATAATGGTTCTGTGCGGAAAACATATCGCGCACTATTTTGTTTAGCGATGAAGCGCACTTCTGGTTGAATGGCTACGTCTACAAACAAAACTGCTGCATTTGGAGTGAAGGTAATCCTCAAGTGTATGTTGAAACACCGTTACATCCAGAAAAACTGACTGTTTGGTGCGCTTTATGGGCTGGTGGAATCATTGGTCCGTACTTTTTCAAAAACCATTGTGGCCAGAACGTTACAGTCAATGGTGATAGGTATAGAGCCATGATTACTAACTTTTTCATTCCGGAATTGAATAACCATGATGTCCAGGAGATGTGGTTTCAACAAGACGGCGTAACATGTCACACAGCTCGTGCCACAATAGATTTATTGAAACACACGTTTGGTGACCGCCTAATTTCACGTTTTGGACCTGTGAATTGGCCTCCAAGATCTTGTGATTTAACACCGCTAGACTACTTTCTGTGGGGCAATGAAAGTCATTGGTCTATGCGGATAAGCCACAAACGCTTAACCATTTGGAAGACAACATTCGCCATGTTATTGCCGATATACGGCCACAAATGTTGGAAAAAGTCATCGAAAATTGGACGTCCAGATTGAACTACATCCGCGCCAGCGGTGGCTGTCATTTGCCAGAAATCATATTAAAAATGTAATGCCACAAGATTATATTTTGGGATAAATAAAACTCATGTCAATCGAATAATCCATCGTTGTTTTATTGCAACTTAAAGTTCTATACCTCTATAAAAAACACCCTTTATTAAAAAAAAAATTAATTTAAAAAGTAATTTTTACATTATGAAATTGTATATGCTGCTACTTTCTGTATCTGATAATTTTTATAAAGTACTTCTTCATACAATTCAGTTGCTCCGCTGACGAATCAATCTGCTCCTTCTTCCTGATCTCCGGATAAAACTTACAATTTCGCTGGGACAGGAGTTAATTTTAGCCAAATGCTACGGGTGTTTTGGGAATACTAGTGATGTTCCCAGATATTCAGGTTTCCCGAAACGGGATTTATTTATTTTGAATAAATTTTTAATATATCTTAAATATATTTTGTTTCATTAAGTTTTTTTTTGTTTTGAAATTGACAAAACACGAACTTTTACTTTAAGTAATTTTAGGTAATGCACGGTAGTAGTAGCGTAAAAATACTTGTTAAATACACCTCTTTCTCGTTCGCCAGCTCCAATCCAAAAGGAAGAACTTTGGGAAGCGGAAATATTATACACCTCATGAGCGACTAAGATTAACTTTTTTTTAATCATCCCTGTCAATATTACTACATTTTAATATTCCAGAATGTATAGTTTATGGTATACCATAAGAATTATAAGAAGAACTAACTCTTATGTGTTTTGTCTTAAGTTAATTATAAAAAGGTTTAAAGATAAAAAATATGCATTTCAAATAATATTTTGAATTGTCTATAAGTAATTTATAATTTCCTGAAGTTTTTATGTTTCATTAATATTTATCTAATTTTCGTCACTCACATTTAGGTAGCGCTAAAGAGTGTTTAGGCGAAGAAAGAGGAAATAAACTTGAAAAAAAATATACATATGTATACTAAAACTGGTAGTATGAACTTAGCTATTGTTACATACATATGCTTTGAAATACATGTACGATACTACAGTTTCAGACAGGATGCCTATTTATCGTGTGATATTTTTAACCTGATGCTGAAAAGTAATAAGAGCTACAATTTTTGGCGGATGCCGATGATATTTATATCATTAGCCATAACAACCGCACCGTCAGTTCTACTTTCTCCAGGTTAGACAAAGAAGCGAAGCGAATTGGTCTAGTATTCAACGGAGACAAGATGAAATAGCTCCTGCCATCAAATATACAGTCATTGCCCTTCGGCTCCTACGTCACTGTAATTACTTTGAAGAAAATTTGCGATTCCTAAATTATTTGAATCACTTATCACTGATCATTTAACTCATTCAATCTCTTCATTTATATCACACTCCCAATATGGATTTGTTAAAGGAAAATCTACAACCATTAATTTACTTGAGGTCACTTCTAATATAATCGGAGCGTTCAGAAAGAACAGCAGCGTTGACGTAATATATACCGATTTTAGCAAAGCTTTTGATGAAGTTTGTCACTCGTTGCTAATCAAGAAACTTGACTTACTTGGTTTCCAACCAAATTTTTACAATGGATTTCCACATATCTGTATGATCGAACTCAAGGAGTAATATTTAAGAATTCCATTTCAGATACCTTTAATGTTTCTTCAGGAGTACCTCAGGGTAGCCATCTAGGCCCGATTCTATTTTCACTATTTATAAACGACTTATCTTCTCAGATAAAATTTTCAAAACTTTTAATGTATGCGGATGATGTAAAACTTTATAAATCTAACACTTTGGCAAATGAAGGTATCTTACTGCAAACAGACATAAACAGCATGGTTGAATTGTGTAAAATAAATCAGATGCCCCTAAATCTTAAAAAATGTAAAGTTATGTGTTTCTCCCGAAATCCACACAGACAATTACTTACACTATAGATAATTACAAGAACAGATTCACAGCTTTATTGACCTGGGGATCACTGTGGACCCTAAATTGAACTTCACACTTCACATTGGTGTGATAGTCAACAAAGCCAAAGGCATCTTGGCTTTTGTAAAACGTTGGTCAAAGGAGTTTTATGATCCTTATATAACTATAGCTCTATATATAACATTAGTAAGACCTATTCTTGAATACGGCTCAGTGATTTGGAACCCGAGGTAACAAAACGACTCTGGCAAGTTAGAGTTTATTCAAAAACAATTCCTCCTATTTGCCTTAAGAAATTTGCATTGGTAATCTCAGTACAATCTTCCTTCTTATACTAGTCGTCTGAAACTTATCAATCTCCCTACTCTCGCCAGTCGTTGGGAAATGCTTTGTGTAATTTTCATGGTTAAAAAAATAACAGGGATTATTTCCAGCCCCCTTATTCTCTCTGAAATCAAATTTAAAGTTCCGTTCAGAATATCCAAACATTTTTGCCCCTTGTTTCTGAAAACGTGTAAAACGAATTTTTAATTGTTTGTGTCTTGATTTCAACTCTCATTCAAGCATATTTGACATATCTGACTCGCTTTTTTATATTAAGAAAACTATTTTGTCGACTCTCAACTAATCGTTACATTACATTTTATATTTAAATAATTCTTAAAAATCAGCTGATGAATTTTATTCTGTAGCTGAACTCTTTTAGTTCTCGACACTAAACAACCCTATCCTCATCGTGACTCGGTATTGATGAAAAATAAAACTAGTTCTGTAAGTCATGCGGACAGCGCCCCTCGTGCGGTTGGGTGGGAGGGGGGTAAACCTTTGGGACTAATAATAAGAGGTAAATAATTACGTCTATGTTGAAACCGGCATCAGCAATACCAACAATGAAAGTCTTCAAATGCAATACAGAATAACTCCTGCCAACAGATGCTACATTAAACTGAGTAGACAATTGAAAAGTAAAGTCCTCTCACGACGAATCAAAACAAAACTCTAAAAGTCTCTCATTAGTCCTACTGTACGATGCAGAGTTTTTGAATTTTCGATAAATAAAAGGTCGACGAGTTAGGGGCATCTATTGACGAGACAGAAGCGAATATTATATTATTTCTTAGTCTGCCAACCTTTCTCTGCCACATCGGCGTTACAGAGACACAGAACAATTTTTCGAAATTCTCTTGATGCTAATTTTTGCATCATTGCCTTTCGATACACACATGCATTTATGCCCATGAACATAGAACATAGAAGGTAGTAGCATAAAATATTCGTTATCAGCACAGGTGAGGCTTCAGACGAATATGGGCAAACTTATTAATATGACGATGAATCATACCAATGTTTAGTTTGTATGTCTCTTGTCTATTCGTTTCTCCGTAAAGAACACTGAAAAGGGAAAGTAAATTAAAGGACGAAAATTGGGAAATACAAATAAATAATGTATTTGTAAAGAGCAGGAAATGTGTTTGGCAGCTTAACAGGCAGGGACTTTGTCGTTTTTAGTTCTGAAAAACTGTGACCAAAGAATGTGGAAATGGTGCGGAAAGGAATTTGCTTGTTTTCTATGTATATAAGTATCTTTTCACTTGCTTGAGTAAGATTTTAGCAGGTTCCTAAGAATGTTTATTTATTTGTTTCCTTGCTCTTTTGGTGTTGTGATTTGGTGTCTCTTACTTTTCT
Source organism: Neoceratitis asiatica (assembly GCA_030068015.2). Lineage (NCBI taxonomy): Eukaryota > Metazoa > Arthropoda > Insecta > Diptera > Tephritidae > Neoceratitis > Neoceratitis asiatica. The sequence continues at coordinate 78,924,594 of CM061524.1, forward strand.
TCTAAAGTTTTTGGACCATTGCCAATGCCAATATATTTTGCGGTAAGACTATTGGTAAGCTTCAAAATACATACATAGATAATTTGCAGAATACATGTATAGAACCAGCTTTCAATAAATTTAAATGGTTCCACACATTTCAAAAAATGGAATTTGATATGCCTACAATTTTTGGCGTTTGCCATTAAGTTTTAGAAATGTCTTTATTTCAAGACTAATATAGTAATAGTTTTAACTTAATTTTTTATTTTATACTAAAAAAAAATGTAGATAGGTGGCAACGCTACTCAAAAATATTTCCCAATTGACCCTTTTTTAAATATCTTGGTTTTGTATCCATATTGAAATATTTAATTATTTTATTACAGTTTTTAAATCACAATTTCAAAACTCTCTGCTCTGCGAATTGTAATTGCTCAGTCACAGACATACATCAAATTTTAAATGGTATCAAAAATATATCAAACAGTTGGCTCCTCTGTTGAGTTATAAATTTAACTATTCCCGACTTCCCTTGAAAGCATACACACGAAATTCCACGTAAATCGGTTAAGCCGATTTCTGAAAAAATGTAATGGATCTGAAGCTCCTCACAAAAATCCATCAGTCGGAGGCAGCTTAGAATATTGCATAACACACACCTAAATATGGCACTTTGTAACCGCTTAAGTGATAATCGTCCGAACTGTAAATTGTCTTTTGCGTCTTAATGTTTTTCAAATAATTAAATTTTTTAGTGTATTATAAATTCTATTGATCTCTTTACACAGTCTTTTTGATTTGCTTACAACAACAAACTATTTGGCGTTTGCATATTTTACTCAACTGAGTATCAGGGTTAGTTAGAGATTAGTCACTTTTTTCTACTCAAAATCTTCTGCGAAACTGTGAATATAAATGCCTTGATGAAAGGCCTGTAACCTCACAAATATTTGTCGAATGTAACGAGTCATGAATTAAAAACGAACGTTTTTACTGCTGACAATTTCTGTAATGATAGAGCTATTTCAAGCATGTATACATAGACTTTATAGAATAATAACCTGAAAAGCATATGAAAATGAAATCGTTATCACCAGGAAGCATATTAAATCCTTAGTCATCGTTTATTAGCAGCAAATGAAGTTACGAACACCGATGAGAACTCACTAAGCCATTGACTGAAGTGCACCCGCAGCGACAAAGGCGGCAGGCTACATTCATTGGCATTGGTATTACCAGCAATAAAAGGCAAGCACACAACCACTGTAACGCACACAACGACAAGCATAATAAATGTTTGCAGTTCTTTTGTTAGTGAAGCTTTGCGGCTTTTTGTTTGCGGTCCTTATTGTAAAATTCTGCACACTCCAGTTGGTAGGAATATATATATTACCGTTTTCCCTTTTATTCACCCTCTGGTGCTTTCTCTATCATTTCAACATATTTACCTTTGCTAGCATGTTTAGCTTTGGGCTTCAATAGCGTTTAACAAGAGGGCGTCAATAGAAGACCTAAATAAATACAGACACACATACAAACAAGCATGCGAATGTGTTATGACAAAAAGGTAGAATAAATGATTTAAAAATGTAAAGACTAAACAGATGTTCATGCGGCTAGGCTGTAAGAAAATGCGTGAAAATTTACTTAAACACAATATAAATATTTGCATTCAAAACACGCGCACACACAAACCTATACATATGCCCAATGTATGTATACGGCTCACGAAGTGAATGGCAGATGAAGTTACTAATATTTGTTGGCCGACCAATGAATAATAAAGCGCGGAGTAGCACGAATAGCTCTGTTGCTGGCACACACACATTACCTTTTATGCATTTTATTCCCCAGCGGGGTGTAGTTTTTATTAGTTTGATTTTTTTTAATTAACTTTGCATTTACATTGGTGAGAGTGTACAAAATGCTAAGCAGTTCCTAAAAAAATATCTAATAGTTTACACAAATAAAACCATATGATTGAACGAATTTATTAAATTCTCACATTTTAGCTTATGATTTATATGAATGTGTAGTTTGAATTATTTTAGTATGTACAATGCAAGTGCTTAATATTAATTAAGGAGATACCTTTGAGTCATTGGAGGATATGTAAACATTTTCATATTTTGAGATTTTTATCAAATTTCTTCTTACAAAGATGGAATGAGATATGTGATATTCATATAATATATTTATGTTTTGCATATATGGAAACAAACATAATGCATTTACTGTGTTGCGATTGTTTTGGTGGAAAGCAGAAATAATGAATACTAGCTTTTGTAGATAAAACGTTGATTTTGGGATAGAACCTTTTGTCGTCATCCCATTTAATAGTAATAATTAAATGTAAACTCTGCTTGAATCTTAAATTCTGAAAAAATGGTTTTTCTTCTCAATTTCACTGCATGTTAGTTGTACCTAGTAAAAGTCTATCTATTATTTTTCAACATTATGTACAGAAATTATTATTTTTATGACTTCAACACATCTTTTTAGCATCAAGAAAATTCAGTTACATACAAAGTACAAAGCGTAAAGAAAATCGTGTTATATAAAAGAATTATTATTAACAGTTTAATTTTTGTTAATAATACATTAACTATATACGGTTTTCACTATTTTGTATATTTCAATAAATTTTCACTATAAAAAGGGTAATGGATTCTAGATAAGTTATCTGAAATAAAAGTTTGATGAAAAATTAAAACACGCCCATCAGATGAAATATTGAAGTAGTTAGAATAGCTGCTTAATTGATGTCTACATAAAAATGGGTTTAGAAACGGTGATTTTCAACTAAGTGAGTCCACTTTTCGCTGATAATACAAAAGTAGTAGTACAATTAATTTTTCGCTACTAAATCTAAAAAAAGGAAGAGCTCAAATTTTTTGGAAAAATTGCCAATTTTCTCTGGATCAAAACTTTTCATCATTAATCCGTTTTGTGGTTTTTCAATAAAATGCATTCAATATAACTTTTTTCATGGAATTCCCTTTTTATTATAAAGTTTGAACTGTGGCATTAAATTATAACTACATAAAACACTACGTCATTCAGATGACCGCCTCCTAAATTTTTGCAAACTTGTATCCGTTTGAGGTAATTTTCGACTACTTTTTGGCATATATTTGACGGTATCTCAGTCATAACTTGACGAATGTTGGTTTTCAGTTGATAAAAAGTTAAAAGTTTATCCACATAAACCCGGTCTTTTGTGCAGCCCCACAAAAAAATACAACGATGTCAAATCGCACGGTCTCGGTGGCTAATTGAAATCCCCAAGATTAGAAATTACTCGGTCGAAAAATTTCTCTCGCATTAAATATATATTCGCTCATGTTGTGTGGCATGTGGCACCATTTCGTTGTAACCACATATTGTCTAAGTCTTGTGCTTCAGTTGCATATCAAAAAAAGTCGGTTATCGTACGACCATAACGCTCTGACAATCTTCTTGTCTTGGCAGTGACAATTTCACCGTTATCGTTTTCAAATAAATAAAGTTTAATCACACCTCAGAGCCAAAGAGCGTAGCAAGCAGTAAGGTTTTTTTTTTTATTTTCCCTTCAATTATTTGAGGACTCTCGGATCTCCAAATCGAGGTATACGTGAGAAATGTGCCTCGTTTCTGAAGAAAATTTTGTTTGGAAAAATAAAAGTCCTCTGCTTGTTGTTCAAGTATCCAATCGACGTAACTACGGCGTTCTGAATGGCCAACTGGCTTCAGTTGTTGGGTGATATGAACTTTACATGTATGTAGGTGTTCAAGTGCGAAATACGCCATAATGTGTCGTAAGAAAGCCCTAGCATTTGAGAATCTCGAGAAATAAACACATTCGGATCTTCGATTAGACTTTCACTTACAGCAACGATATTTGAGGTGGAACAGGCACGAAACACACTACTTGGCTATGTTTGAATCAATGTTTTTGTAGTATGTTTCAAAAATTTTAATGCGTTCTCATAAACAAGAAAATGTGTAAGACAGTACATGGACGAGTAAATATATAAATTTTTACAGAACCCAATTATCTGAACAATTTAAACAAACTGTTTCAATTTGAAAAAAATATCTTCTATATTGTAGAATTTGGAGCATAAAACAAGCAATAGGCACGTTGATGGAACTTACGACAAGTAAGGCGTACAAAACAATTATGCTACCCTTTAGACATTTTTAATAATATATGTATATATATTTTAAATAATAGTTGATCATGTGATTTTGCATGCATTTTTGCATTTTTTCGTTTGCTAACATCCGCAGAGCCAGTCCAGAAACGTATTCGGATTTAATAAAAACTTAAGTCCATCGAAACAAATAATTAGAGAATAACGATCAAATATTTTTTTATATTAGTTCGTAATTAGTACTGTTTTCTTTACCGAGTAAGTAAATATTTTCAAATATTGATTTATGTTTTTGAATTTAGATTTTCGAAATTTCATTTTACTAAATTATTACACTAATATCAACAACAACAAAAATTAATAAAAATTAGTAAACAGAGTTATTTTCAAATAACGGTTTGAAGCACTTTAGAATTTAATATTAATATTATTTATTTTATTACTTAATATTTTTCTAAATACATAAAACACTAGCATAAATGTAATTTTGTTAGGAAAGAATAAATTATCGCTTATCTTATGAATTATATATCGGGTGTAAGTAATGCTTAGGTATGAATTTTAGAGGCAACACAAAACTATTCGTTTAGAAGTAAGTTCTTGGTAGTGTTTATGTCTACACATTTTCGCACTGTTTTGGTTACATCTTAGGAAGACTTCGAAAGTATTGCAGAACAGGACATTCGCCATGTAAAAGAAGACTTTTGAAGGTATTACTTGGAGATACAACAGCAGCTAAAACCGTCTGCTTGATTATTTGGTTACAAATATAATCGCTACTTTTATATAGGGTCTTTTTTATAGAGGTATAGAACTTTAAGTTGGCATTACTTTTGAAGATGGCGACCGATTTAACAGCTGTTAAGTGATTTATTTCGAAAATAATGGTTCTGTGCGGAGAACGTATCGCGCACTACGTCCAATGATACGGACCAATGATTCCACCAGCCCATAAAGCGCACCAAACAGTTAGTTTTTCTGGATGTAACGGTATTTCAACATACACTTGAGGATTACCTTCACTCCAAATGCGGCAGTTTTGTTTGTTGATGTAGTCATTCAACCAAAAGTGCGCTTCATCACTAAACATCGCTAAAATGGACGTAGTGCGCGATACGTTTTCCGCACAGAACCATTATTTTCGAAATAAAATTGCACTATTTGCAAGCGTTGTTCAGGCGTGAGTCTATTCATGATGAATTGCCAAACCAAACTGAGAATAAATCACTTGACAGCTGTTAAATCGGTCGCCATCTTGAAAAGTAATGCTAACTTAAAGTTTTATACCTCTATAAAAAACACCCTTTACACATAGTGTTAGTTCCGTTCGCTGAGGAGATGTTAAATTATTTACTGATGCAAAATGTGCACACCCAAATTCCACTGGTCTACAATTATATTTGGTTTTTCTGCATAATTTCTATATTATTAGTCCCTTCGTTTGTGCGTTCAACCCTGCGCAGCAAGCTTCCATATATACCTTAAGATGTCCCTGATGCTGGCAAATATTCACGACTCATCCCTGCCGGGAAGGGTCCCGTTAACCCAAGCCCCGTTTTGCCTTCCATCCTTTGTGGAAGGCATAAAAGGCCGATGTTGCCGTTTTAGCCTCCTCTTTTAAGGTCGATTCAGCAGCACCAACATCAAGGTGAGTTTTCCACTCTTGCATTTTTTCTAAATATTATTACATATATAAGTATATATATTATATATACTTTTTGTACATACATATATGCATTACTATGGTTAAATAAATGCATATGTATAATTTTCTCGTTCTTTTACTTAACCTTTTAGCGAAGGTAGTTTCATCTTTTCAGAACTGTTCGCCAGAAAGATCGGCCCTAATACGATCCCCGTTTCCAGAATTCAGGAGGAATCCCCAGCGCGAATATATATACAAAAAAAACTTTTCGAAATAATCTTTTGAGAAAATTTATCAATTAAAATTTTTTCGGGATTTTTTATATAAAATTATTTTGTTGTTAGAATTGTTTTTCGAATTTATATGGTGCGGCCTGTACTACGAGAGTACAGCTGCAACGACCATTACTATTTCAAAAAGCCCAACGTTCAGCAAGGCCCACACCAACGGCCCACCGTCAGCAAGGCCCACATCAACGACCCAACGTTCAGCAAGGCCCACACCAACGGCCCAACGTTGAACAACATAAAGGAATAAGTCTAAGCAAAAGTAACGGTGAGTACACCGTTTTCTAATTTGTAACCTTTAGTATTTTTGTCGTATGCGCAAATAACCCCGCGAAGAATTTCAATCATTTCAAGTTTAATTTTAAACAAGAATATTTTCTTAGAATCTGTACAAAGAATATTTTTATTGACTTAAGGCTTATACTCGGAGCACCGAATAGCCCCAAGTAATCCCGTTATAAAAAAAATTCAAAGTTTTCAATATTTTTAAAATAGTTTTTTGACTAGAAGCTTCGAAAAGCACCAAGTCACCCCGATATAACATACGGTCCGAAATTAAAGTGTGCTTATAAACTCAAACTTCTGTACAAATTAAAACCTTTATTGGAGTTTGAGGAATTATACAACAATACTCCCAATATACGGCGGCCATACTTTGGCGGCCGCGATAGCCGAGTGGTTAGCATTGCGTACTGACATTCGGAAGGCCTGGGTTCGAGCCCAAGTTCGAGCAACATCCAAAATGATAGAAAAAAATTTTTCTAATCGCGGTCGCCCCTCGGCAGGGAATGTCAATCCCTCCGAGTGTATTTCTGGCATGTAAAAAAGCTCCTCATAAAAATCCATCAGCCGTTCGGAGGCGGCTTAGAATAAACTGTAGGTCCCTCCATTTGTTGGTATAAACATCAAGACGCAAAACCACAAATTGGAGGAGGAGCTCGGCCGAAAATCGCTTCAGCGGTTACAAAGCGCCAAATATATATATATATACTCCCAATGCAAATCTCTTGGTCTAAACACTTGAGATTCAAAAAGAAGAACTCAAAGCATTATGGCTGAAGGTAAAAGACTCATTCGATGTTTATTCTCGGAGTTTATCTGAAGATGAGTCTGGAGCCGGGGCCATGCGTTCAGCAAAATGCAGGTATCAACAAGAGTGCTATGCAGCACAACTGACATGTGCCGCCCTAATGGGAGAAACCATTCACAATTTAACTTTCGCACAATAAGCCTCGTCTACGGTAAACCCGATACCCAGGGAAGTTGAACCTATTCCGCGATCAAATATTAATCTAGTTCCATGCGATACGGAAATTTTCTATGGCGATTATATGGCATGGCCATCTTTTCGCGATTTATAACAATTCGCGAATAAATCCCGTGGAATAATTTTATTATTTGAATCAAAAAACGCGTGGCGAAGTGAAAGATATCGTTAAAAAATCACCTTTGATTAATGAGTGTTTTCTGGCAGCTTGGCAGAATTTATTGGAAAGATACGAAAATAAACGGATTATGGTAAACTGCTAGTTGAAGATGTTGTTCAATTTGCCTTCAGTAACTGTTGAATGCGGTGTCGAGATCAAGAATTTATAACGCACAGTAAATAATTGCATTTCTGTACTTCGTATGTTTGCAATAGATATTGAGAACTGGGACGCGATACTTGTTTTCTTGGTATCAAGCAGACTGCCTGATGCCACATTAGCGTTATGGGAACAGGGAATTGTGCACAAAGCAGAAATTCCGAGGTGGGAGGAACTGGATCAGCTCCTGAGCAGTAGATTTCAGACACTGGAAACAGTGTCTGACATACAAAGCTCCCGATCTTCTAGGCCACTGCCTAACAAAATAACGCCGCCACAGTTCAGCAAAAGAGTTGCTGCTCATGTAGGTCAATTCTCACAGACCGCATGCAGGCTGTGTTCGGATCAAACACACGTTCTGAAAGGTTTTCCGAAATTTTTGACAATGAAAGTGGATGATAAAGTGAAGGTCGTAAAAAGATATAATTTATGCATGAATTGCCTGGCACACTCCCACATAGCAAGGGACTGCAAGAGCCCATTTAATTGTCTGAATTGCCACCAAAGGCATCATTCGCTGCTACATCGGTTCCCCACAGGAAACCAGAGCGCTTCACATCCTTCGCGCCCTTCTCCAGGAAATCGAGAAAATGGATCTCAACTTCCAACTGGTAGCGCGAATGTGCAAGCATTATTTGCAACAAGTGCAAAAAACGTTATTATAGGAACAGCATAATCAATGTTTGCCATGAAGGAGTGAATTATCAAGTGAGAGCCCTACTGGATTCGGGATCAGATGCGACCTTCATCACCGAACGGTTGCAGAAACGAATCGGTATGCGCACTCGGTCTGTTGACACACAAGTCATTGGAATAAGCTCGTCAGTATTGGCTAAGGTGCGTAAAGTCGCACATTTCATTATAGGTTCTCCTGTAAACCGTTTAGAATCGAGGAAAGAGGTCTTATTCAACCCCAATTGACAGGAGACCTTCCCAAGTCTACAGTGAATCAATCACAGATTGATTCTCTGCCCCCAATTCAGTTAGCCGATGCCAGCTTCTTTAAAAGTCAACAGGGCGTTGTAATAATCGGTGCAGATTTATATCCGACGGTGATTTTAGGTAACATAAGAAAAAATGTTCTAGGTTCACTTCTAGCATAGGAGACAGTTTTCGGATGGATTCTCACTGGCCCACTTCCCCAACAATCTACGCAAGGATCACACTGAACATCCTACGTCATGGAGGTATCAGGAGTGCAGTTAACACGATTCTGGGAATTGGAGGAGATTCCAAATTTTGAAAGGCAGATGAATCAAGAGGAACCATACTGTGAAGAGCATTTCCGAAACACAACAGTGCGAGATGGAGAAGGACTATATATGGTGTTGTTACCATTTCGACGGGAATTTCAATCGGATGTCAAACTGGGATTCTCGCGTAACAGTGGAGCCAATCAGTTCTTACGGAATGAAGCATCACTCCTAAGAAGGCCGAATTTGAAGGCAAAATTTGACAAAGTGCTGGAAGAATATATAAAACTTGGTCACATGGTAAGAATTGAAAACATACGAGGGAAACCAGAGGATTCGTACTACTTCCCTCATCATGCGGTCATTAAATCAGATAACACCACTACCAGGGTTTGCCTGCTGCTGAAGTGGCGGTTCTTCAAATACGTATTTAACGCAGACATCGAAAAGATGTACCGGCAAATACGGCTGCAGCCGGACAATACCCGTTATCAAAGGATTGTCTACAGAGGATCACAGGATGAGGAGCTGAGGGATTATGAACTCCTGACTGTAACTCTTGGTGTAAACTGTACCCCGTATTTAGCAATAAGAACGCTTCTTCAGTTGGCAGATGATATCAGCCCCGTTGGCCACTTGCTGCCAAAGTATTGAAGCAGCATATGTATGTGGATGATGTATTGGCAGAAGCTCATGATGGTGAAACAGCCATTAAAACCCGAGATGAGCTGATCGAGGCACTGGATTCCCTCTCAGGAAATTGACTTCCAACACCAAAAATATACTAGCCGGTTTGCCTAAGCAACACTTGCTGAAGGAAGAATTTTTGGACATCGATGACTTGAGAGAAGCAAAGATGTTGGTCATCAGATGGAACGCAGCTCAAGACTTTTTTATTTCAATGTTCAACTCATACAGGTAAGACATAGCTACTCCAAGAGGGAGGTGCTGTCATGAGTAGCCAAACTATTTGACCCGGCCGGCTGGCTGGCTGGGCCCGATAGTAATAGAGGCAAACATATTAATGCAGGACATATGGCTAGCAAAAATAGACTGGGATGATAGTCTACCGAGAGATCTTTACTTACGCTGGAACAGTTTTTCAATAATTATACTTATATTGGTGAGATCCGAATCCCGAGGTGGATTCATTACACACCTTGGGACGAAATAGAATTCCCCATGGATTCTGCGATGCCTCAGAAAACGCATATGCTGCAGCGTTATACGCTAAAATCCACGAGCGTAATTCCGATACTCTTCCGCATATTAATCTGTTAGTAGATAAAACAAAGGTAGCCCCGGTAAAAACTATTTCTCTCCCGCGATTAGAATTATGTGGTGCGTTACTTTTATCTGAACTAATTAATACTTTGCTTCCACAGTTTAGAAAAGCCCAACCGGTGGTGTATAAGTGGACAGACTCAGCCATAGTTCTTTCTTGGCTGAAGAAACCACCGTGCTCCTGGACAACTTTCGTGGTCAACAGAGCGGCGAAGATTGAAGATTTAGTGGGGACCTCAGGATGGTATCATGTAGACTCAGCTGACAACCCCGCTGATCTAGGCAGTCGCGGAGCATCACCTCAGAAATTAGCCAAAATCACTCTTTGGTGGCATGGGCCAGGCTGGTTAACCAAGGAACAAGCTGGATGGCCTCATAACGAAAAGGATCTAGCCTTTAATACGGAGTTGGAGCAAAAGAAAACAATGGTACATGCAACTAGCGTACCATTCACGAAGACGTATTAGACAGATTCTCAGACTTCACTAGAGCACTGCGCGTAGTAGCAAGAATTTTCAGGATCTACAAACGAACTCACCCGATACAACGACTGGCACAGAATAGGAATCAGACGGATATCACCCCAGAAGAAATTCTAGAAACCAAGAAGAGGCTCATTGCTTAAGCACAGAAACACGGCTGCTCGGATGAATACCAAGCATTGAGCACCTCGAAACCCGTCAGCGCAAAAAGTTCCATTAAAACTCTAAATCCATTTCTTTATCGAAGCGGGTTATTAAGAGTTGGAGGAAGTCTTGCGCTATCGAGCTTACCGTACAACGGAAGTTTTCCAATCATTCTACCATACTATTGCAAATTTTTCAAACTACTTGTAAAATTCTCTCATCTGATTTCGCTCCATGGAGGAAATCAATTGATGTTGAGACTGTTAAGATCGGAGTATTGGATCGTTAGAATGAAAAACCTCAAAAAAAATGTTGTACATAATTGTAAAGTTTGTATTATTTACAGGAAGAAAACTCGGGAGCAGATAATGACAGCCCTACCTCCGGAGCGAACAACTCTGATGAGATCATTCGTCAACACAGGTATCGATTTCACCGGACCCTTCGACATTCGTAACTTCACCGGCCGAGCTTGCCTCATCACTAAAGACTATGTTTGCGTTTTTGTGTGCTTCGAAACAAAGGCAATATACTTGGAAGCCACCAGTGATTTGTGCACAACTACTTTCTTAGGCGCATTTTCGCGATTCGTGGCACGACGCGGTTGTCCCCGGAATATATATTCTGATGATGGCATAAACTTCGTAGGTGCTAACAAAACAATTAAGCAGGACTTTAAGAACTTTGTCACTTCGGCATCTAACGTGACTACTCAATCGTTCTCTCATAAGTAAATAGAGTGACACTTTATTCCACCTGAGCACCACATATGTTAGGACTATGGGAAGCAGGAGTGAAGAGTTTCAAAATGCATTTCAGGAAGGTAGCAAACCTTATGCGCTTCACGATGGAGGAATTTTCAACATTATTGGCAAAAATAGAACCATGCCTTAATTACAGACCAATCAGCCCACTATCAGATAACTCTGACTCGACGGAGCCACTTACACCAGAACATTTTTTGGTCGGAGGACCCTTACTTGCAATGGCTGAACCAGAATTTAACGTGAACCCGATTTCAATTATGAACCGATCGCAGAAGATAAAGGCAATTCACCAAGGATTCTGCCGACGTTGGAAGACGGAATATCTTAAGGAATTGCAGAAGCGTGTCAAGTGGCATTCCCTCAACGGAACAATCGAAAATAGTACGTTCAAAAATAGCAGTAGCACCCCCGTCGGCAAGACTGGCCACAGCTGCCCTGTCTGCCACCATAACCACCGGTTGATATTTTGCCGAGAACTACGGAGGATGGAGCCCGCCGAGACTGCGTGCCATCTCCGTACATCGGTATTGCACAAATTGCCTTTCCCCGCATCACACGGCAGCAAAGTGCACCTCAGGAAAGAGCTGTGACCGATGCGAACAGCGGCACCACAGTCTCCTACACTTGGATGAGCAGCGTGAGGAATACGTACTACTTGGTCAGTCCGAAGACGAAAAACGACAACGACGATAACACAACCCGTATCGTGCTAGCATCCTAGACAGCAGTGATGAAGATGAAGTGTTGATCATAAATGCAGATGAGGTGATCTGCAACCGACAGCCACTGAGGCCTTCGCCAGCGGATCGCCACCGATCTTTAGACCCCCTCTACCAAGGATTCGGTCGGTGATCCAACGAGTTCAGACGTCTGACAGGAATGATGGTCGGCAAGCCCAGTGCAAACGTCTGCGCAGCCGTCAGAAATCACGCCAACAATAACGGAAAAAGTGTTGGCCGCAGGAAAATGGCATACGGTGCGCGCTATCGTTGACCCCGCACAAAAGATGTCGACCATATCTCGGTCATTAGCGCGCCAATTTGAAGTTCTGACACAAGGATGTAATGAGATATGCAAGCTCGTACTGAAGGGCTGGCATGAACGCCTTGAAGTCATCACTGAAGTGAAAGTGACCCTATCACGGGTAACACCGGGGAGGACCCTGGACGCAAGGATTAGGAGCGAATTCGATAACATTCATCTTGCGGACCCAAATTTTTACCGCACGAGTAATATATCGCTCATTCTCGGCGCTGAGGTATACGCAGCGATTCTCCGCCCAGAACTGATGGCAGCCACCCCCACAGGACCAGCAGCACAAAACGCCATCTTTGGTTGGATGCTCTCCGGCAGCACACTGTTATAAGAAAAGAGGATATTAGTTATAAGCCACAACAAACCAAAACCAAATTAAGCTTAAGGAATGAAATTTAATGAATTTATGAATAAGAATTTTATGAATAGGAAATAACTTGTTATATGAATTTATATATATTGCAGTGATGCTGCAAGGCGGGCGGCATGTTTGTGCGTGCAACCCTGCGCAGCAAGCTTCCATACACACCTTCAGATGTCCCTTCTGCTGGCAAATATTCACGACTCATCCCTGTCGGGCAGGGTCCCGTTAACCAAAGCCCCGTTTTTCCTTCCATCCTTTGTGGAAGGCATAAAAGACAGATGTTGCCGTTTTAGCCTCCTCTTTTAACGTCAGTCCCAGCAGCCGCAACATCAAGGTGAGTTTTCCGCTCTTGCATTTTTTCTAAATATTGTTACATATATAAGTATATATATTATATATACTTTTTGTACATACAAATATGCATTGCTGTGATTAAATAAATGCATATGTATAATTAATAACGTTCTTTTATTTAACCTTTTGGCGAAGGTAGTTTCATCTTTTCATAATTGTTCGCCAGAAAGATCGGGCCCTAATACGATCCCCGTTTCCAGAATTGAGGAGGAATTCAGGCCCCCAAAATCCCCAGCGCGAATACCCTTCAACGCATAATTTGACAATCTTCAACCTAATGTGCTTATATATGCAGGTGATCTCATGCTCTCTAAAAAATTAAATATCCTTTTCAACTTGACTTAAATAAGTGCAAATATATGTTGTTCTCAAAGAAATATTTACAATATAAATTATTGTGGTAATTTAAGTTTTTGAATTGAATTCTTACGAATGTGAATCCTTTTATGAAAAACTATTTACTCTTTATTTGATTTGAGTAAATTGAGCTTCATAAAGAATTACCAAAATCAGCTAAGCACTGCATACTTGTGTTGCAATTTCATTCATTTCAATATAAGTACTCATTTCGTCACAAAGAAATATAAATCTACGAGTTTTATTTGAACTCAAAATATAATGGTCGTCAGTTGGCATACATATATTGTTTGCGTGAATCAATTTAAACTAAATTGAACAGGTTTATTAAAAGCTTTACAAATATTAATTGCTGCTGTGAAAATTCATTTATTTCCATATTTAAGAAAGTAAAGCCAAAGCAGTATGGCTTTTATTAAATTATTATTCTTTGCAAAAGGATTCAGTTTCTCTGCGCTGAAGTACGCGTATGCATCTACTAAGCATATTTGATTACTACTTTAGGATACAGAAAAATTATTAACGCATTTTTATGATCTTTTTTACTTTCCAATATATATATGTATTTCAATTTTTTTATTAAATTAAATCCATGGTCACAATAACCTTTCAAACTACATATATGTACAAATTCACTTTATGGTATTTATTACTTTCTGATTATGAAGCGGAGAAAAACAAGAATAAATATCTATTTTACACTGAAAAAAAAATTCTTCGCATTCTTCTTCCAGATTAACAGTATTATAAATTATATTCAACTAAATGAGTTATCGCGTAATTTGGTCCAGATGATAATATTTGATTTAGCTCTTGTAATTAAAGGAATGGTTGGATCGTAGGGCTTTTTGCACGAAATTGAAAGTAACTTGATGAAGAAGTTCTGCAAAATCAATGAAACTAGTAAAATAAAGAACTTCAATGATATATAAGTAATCCTCATCGAGCATTGTACAGTTGCAATGGTTCAGCAAAACGGATGAAATATCTTAGCACTCTTACAACTCTATTGGAGTGTGTTGAGTAAATTGGATTCCAAATTATGGAGCCATATTCCAGCTTTGAATGAACTAGAGAGTTGTAAAAAAAATTTTTAGTATTCGTACAAGGATCTCTAAAGCTTTTAACACACGCAGCAAAAATGTTAAGTTTGCATAAGATTACTCTTTAACTTTGAGGAGAGCAGCATTAGAAAGATTATTTGAGGGTCGAAAACAGTTTTGAGATTTCGAAAAAGTAACATGAAAGCATTTCTTAATATTAAGTGAGCGTTTGTTTTTATGCTACAAGAAGTTAGGTTGTTTAGATATTGTTGCATTAAATTAGTATAAGATGCACTATATATTTTCCTGAAACAAATGTCATTGATAAATAAGGGCCAAAAATACTCTACCCTGAGAAGCATCCGGCGGCAAAAGCATGAAACTTAATACCTCCAAACTCAACAAATATTATTGGATATACAAGAGCTCAAAATATTATGTGATATAGTGCTAAATTCTTAGGAAAAATCGATGTAAGTAGTATCTACGTGTCAACCGACGCAAAACCTGAAAATATTAAGCAATTAGAAAGTATGGATATTAGCCTACAATTTCCTACATTATTTTTATTTGATAAGATTTTAGGTCTAAAAGACCTGTGGTGATGCCTTCTTTTATATAAAATTTCCTTTTTCTAAGACTGACAGAGTTTTTATCTACCAGTAGTATTTCTATGATGCACTCAGTACAGGGAGTTTTTTATACCTCAAGTGTCCTCCAAGACTTATTTCGTTTCTAAAAAAAATGTTAAAGCAAAACAATCTTGGTTAATTTGTGATGGCTTTCTGGTAGCGCTCGTATAGCACAACCTCGTTTGCTTTACCGTTTCTTGAATACAATAGAAAAATATCTATTTTCTAAGCTGTTTTTTTGCCGAATGGATTTCGCTAACATTCATCAGTTTCTTCTTAAATCTAGCAGCAAAATAATATCCTATCGGATGTTGAAATAATGCATGTTTAGCTCCAACTATAATATATTAATAGAAAAAAAAGTACATATATATATATTTTTAATCTATATTTATTTATTTCAATTCATTATTGATTTTGCTTCTAGGCTATTAAAATTTTCGGTATAAACTTATGGTTCAGACTTGTTATATATGTACATTTACATACCTATATATAATTCTATTTGTCCACCCCTTTGGGCGCTTATTAAATTAAATTTTAAATTTACCACATTCAACTTGCCTTAGCACTCGTTTCCATGAAATTATTTTGAACCTTGGCGATTTAATAAGAATCTCTGACAAACTTAAATACAACACTTGTCCACATACATTTGCACTTATGTATATATGTCGTAAGATAATGATGTAGAAGTGTGTGTTCAAATAAAATTTTACCGGGAAACTCTGCATGGGAAGACAACGTCTAACAAACGCCGAAACAAATAAACATTTATAAATAAAGTGTGTTTTTTATAGAGGTATAGAACTTTAAGTTGGCATTACTTTTCAAGATGGCGACCGATTTAACAGCTGTCAAGTGATTTATTCTCAGTTTGGTTTGGTAATTCATCATGAATAGACTCACGCCTGAACAGCGCTTGCAAATTGTGCAATTTTATTTCGAAAATAATGGTTCTGTGCGGAAAACGTATCGCGCACTACGTCCATTTTAGCGATGTTTAGCGATGAAGCGCACTTCTGCTTGAATGGCTACGTCAACAAACAAAACTGCCGCATTTGGAGTGAAGGTAATCCTCAAGTGTAAGTTGAAACACCGTTACATTCAGAAAAACTGACTGTTTGGTGCGCTTTATGGGCTGGTGGAATCATTGGTTCGTATCATTGGACGTAGTGCGCGATACGTTTTCCGCACAGAACCATTATTTTCGAAATAAAATTGCACAATTTGCAAGCGTTGTTCAGGCGTGAGTCTATTCATGATGAATTACCAAACCAAACTGAGAATAAATCACTTGACAGCTGTTAAATCGGTCGCCATCTTGAAAAGTAATGTCACCTTAAAGTTCTATACATCTATAAAAAACACCCTATATATGCGGCCATTCCATATTAAAAGTAAGATTCTGCTCGATGGCCCTCGATTTGGTTTAAATTCAGCATATGATTTAATTTCAAGCCATAACTGAAGTTAAGGGTGAGGAAAAAACTTTGAATATCATGAGATGGTCCCACAAAATACGTCATAAATTGGTGAGCAATTAAAATTAAGTTTCACAGTAATGTATTTTCATACCAAATATTTTTTTAAAATGAGTATTCAGATTTTCTGCGTTGACAGTCAGAAAGTGTACTACATTATTATTGTAAATTTGCATTGATATTATATAAAGCGCACTACACAAAGTACATGAAGTTTGAAGCTCTGAAGTCTAATTTTCAATCTTTCCTGAATTGAAGGTCTTAAAATTTAAAACAAGTGAATTTTAGTTTGAAACAAAAAAAAATTCTAGAAATGTTACCCGAACCTTTTTATTTGAACATTGGATGTTATAGTGGTAGGCGTATGTATGAAAGTGTTCCGACCTATGTTATTGTTAAATTGTTTTCAAATATGTTCTACATCGAATCACTATCACTATAAGTGATTTAGTCACAGGATAACTTTTAATATTTATATTTTACTCTAAATATGTAGGTAGACCAATGAACAATATTTCATCCACCTTGCTGTTAATTACACTTGTCAACAATGCTTTTGATGCCAGGAATCTGTAATGTTTTTTTTCTTAATTCGGGACCCTATATTAATTACAATATTATTAGATCAATACCTGCTACGTGTAGTTTTGTTGAAATTGAATTGAATAGAAACAAAGTATTTACAACAAATTCAGCTTTCATTAAATTAAATTGTATACATAAAAACTTTATTTTATTTTACACGATTTTTGTGAATGATGTGTAGCACTACAGTCAAGATTTATCCCCCAATAATTTATAATCCAATCGGCTTGGTGAAAACTTGTGAAAACGCTCCCCTTGTTCTACGCTATAGGAACCATATTCTCTGAAAATTGTTCAATGTTTTTGTAATTTTCAGCTTGTTGTTAACAATTTCAGAGTAGTTATATGACTTGTGATTTACCCGAAAGTCTTTTTGTAAATTCAAGGAAAGAATACTATGCAAGTGGTTCCAAACTGGTCATTGAGCTTGAGAAATCAGGATCTCTAATCAATATTCTTATAATTGGGCCCTCAAAAATAGCCGCTTTTTACTCTGCTATGCTTAGACTGGGGATTTCTCCGTTTATATGAAAAAAATATTGCCCACTTTTAACCGACGACTTCACAAATTGCTCAACTAAATCTATTTTATTTGATAAATTTGCAAAATAACTTAATATCTCGTATTTGGTGTATCCATTTTTGTTCTAATTGATAGCACTGTGACAAAAAATGAGGGTTTATCTCTCCGTAATTGATGAAACCAAATGCAGATTAAACTTTATCCCTCCCATATCAAAACGTCATACTGGGTTTTTGGCCTATAGGTCTAGTTACATTTTTATTTTTACTTAAAGTTGGCAACCCTGTGTATGAGAAATTTGGTTAAAACTTGATCAAATGAAGCAATTTTAGATGGGTTTTTTTTGTATATCACTTTTTTTTTGGATCGAGGAACTCATTTTGGACATGAACTTTTACCTAAATCTTACGATAGGTGGCGCTGTCATACAATTTGTCTTATTTTTGATAGTTTTTCATGCAAAAATAATATATGTAGTTTTTTTTACCAATCACAATTTCTGCCAGTTTCTTGTCAGCTCTCTTGCAATACCACAGCAAAATAAATTCTGAAGATTTTGGTAGCGTAGAGCGTCTTATAAAATAAATTTGAAATGAATAAATGTTTGCGAAAGTTAGCGCTTTATTGCTATGTTTGCGGTAAATTCAGCATAGCAACCAATCTGATTGGTATAAGTGTTAGTGCGAAAGAGTGGTATGAACATTATTTTGGGATGCCGGTTGTTCAAGACGTAAATTGGGCTCCCAAAGATATATGTAGAACCTGCTACGGCGCCTTACGTCTTTGGGTTAAAGGAATAAAAAAATCGCTGAAGTTTGGTGTTCCGATGATTTGGACTGATCCAGGTAAATTTATTTTATTTAATGTGTTGAATCTATGTACTCATTCAGAATGGTTGTGCATTCAGGTGAGCATAGTGAAGCGAGTTGTTATGTGTGTTTGAATGATGTAAATGGAAAAACTAAAAGATCGCGAAGATCAATGAAATATATTGGAAAAGATTATGTAAGCCTGCCATTATCGCATTCAGATGCTATTCCTGTACCACGGCCACCAAGCCCTACTACGATTTCTATATGGACTGCGAACTTGCAAAACCAGTTGCAGGATCCTGATTATGAAATATCTGATGCTTCCAAAAATATGATACCAATATCTCAAAAGTGGATGGTAAACCATGTCAATTTATCAAAACGTGATGCAGAGTATATAGCACATAAGTTAAAACAAAATAATTTACTAACACCTGATGTTAAAGTTACTGGTTACCGTCATCGCCAAGCAAAATTTCAGCCAGTTTTCTCTGCCAATGAAGAAAACACCTTCGTTTACTGTAACGATATTGAAAAACTTGTTGCAGAAATGGGTATGACTTATATTCCCCACGAATGGAGGTTATTTATTGATACATCCAAAACTAGTATGAAAGCAGTTTTGCTGTACTACAACAACAAGAAACCTAGCGTTCCGATAGCATACAATTTGAACACTAAATAAACGTACGAATCTGTGAGACATATACTAGAAGCAATAAACTATGAAAGCCATAAGGCGTATATGTTGCGATTTGAAAATGGTAGTTCTGCTTTGTGGATTACAAGGTATACGAAGAATATGTGTTTTATATATTTGTGGAAGACACGTTATAAAGGGAACCAATACCAAAAACATGACTGGGAGAACAGAGAAGATTTAGTTGTTGGATCAGATAATGTAATACACACGTCCCTTGAACCAGTACGAATTCCGTTGCGCGGATGAAGATGTATCCTTGAAGGACATTGACAAAGAAGAAGCTATTGATTCTGCGAAGGGGTTGGAGCAGCCATCAGGTAAGATTCAAGAAAATGGCCCTGGCTCATCTACCGGTATGGACATGAACATGTTGTTGAATGCAATTTCACTAATCGATGCCAGCATATCACAAAAGATGGATGCACAGGATGCCAAGATATCACAAAAGATGGATGCACAGGATGCCCGTAATTCTGCAATGAATGTCAAGATATCAGAAAATATGGATGCAAAGTTTGATGGATTAGAAGGAACAATCACGCAAATACAGCAAAATCTGGAGAAAGACAATGCAGAACTTAAGGAAATACAGGATCTAATTGAGAGCAAAGTCAACGAATTGCACGGTCGGCAAGAAAAAATAGAAGAATTAATTGAAGCCAAAAAGGAAAAATTCCCTTCCAAGTCTTCAAGCTCCAGTTTGAGAAGACGGCTGAAACCAATAAATGGAGCATGGAGGAAAAATCTGCTGCACTATTCGTTGCGTTGGAAGGACCTGCGGCAGAACTTTTGCAAACTGTACCTGATTATGAGAGAAATGATTACGACGGATTGATGCGAGCCCTGGAAAGACGCTATGGTAGAGAACACAGAAGACAAATTTACCAGATGGAGTTAAAAAACCAAAAACCCAACGAATCTCAAACACGTGAAACGGCGGCACTCATAAGCAGACTAGCATACAAAGTCAATAAAGTGGAGGTTGAAACAGCAGATGTGATGACCGAAATATTGAGAACTCTGAAGTCGTTAGAAGGAATGAATCGTTCTGGTGACAAGAATCAGGCTGGGAAATGCTTTAAATGTGGAAAGCCTGGTCACTTCGCACGCGAATGCAAAACGGGTCCCAGCATACAGGGAGGACAGCGCAAACGGAAGGCTGAGGAGGATAACCATCAACTTCTCAGTCGTTAAACTAAAACGAGCCAGTCTAAAAGGGCGTATGCTGGCTCCTGCAATTGAATGCCCCATAATCTCCGTCTCGCAAATTGGTAGGAAAACGAGCAACATTACTATTGGTGGATATGTGGATGGACGAGCGCGAAAATTAACAGTGGATACGGGCGCATCACACCCCATCATTCGAACTGACCTGATCGCTAAAGAAGTGAGACCATTACCTGGAGCAATATTGAAAACGGCGACTGGTGAGGACGCACAAGTGGTGGGAGAAGTAACATGTGAGGTCTCAATAGGGAATGTGACGGTGTTACACAGCTTTATAGTCGCGCAGATCGCAGATGAGGTAATCATAGGAGTGGACTTCTTGATGGAGCAAGGTATCAAGATCGACTTGAATAACAAGGTTATGGAGTATAAGAACATGGAAGTAACACTAAGCATTGGCTACGATTCCACATACAGCAGCAAACAAGTGGTCTTAGAAGGCAGTGAACTGATTCCACCAAAGTCAGAAGCAGTTGTTTGGGCGAAAATTAATGGAGATTGTGGGACAAACAAATTGTGGGTTGTCGAAGCAGCACAAAATTCTACACTGGACTTACATATTGGAAAAACCCTGGCTAAGACACAAAAGAATGGACGCATCCCAGTGAGAGTATTAAATGACTTCAGATCATCAGTAAAAATTCCTAGTGGAACTGTATTAGGGCAATGTCAAGAGGTAGAAGCCATTATTAACAGCAATGATTCATCTGGAATCGACTCTATTGGCAGCAAGGAGATGGAGGAAGATATCAATGCATGGACGCAAGGGTTGAACGACAAGTACAAGCAGAAGGCCAGCCAGATGATCCGCAAATACTCCAACATATTCGACAAGGATGGCAACAAACCAGGCAGGACCAACATAGTGAAGCATAGCATTGATACTGGTGACGCAAGACCAATTCGTCAAGCTCCTCGAAGCGTTCCACTAGCCAAACGTGACGCTGTTGGCCAAATAATTAGGGAAATGAGCGAAAGCGATATTATCGAACCATCGGCAAGTCCATGGAGCTCTCCGGTAGTACTTGTGAAGAAGAAAGATGGCCAGTTGCGGTTCTGCGTGGACTATCGGAGATTAAATGATGTTACAAAGAAAGACAGCTATCCTTTGCCCAGGATCGATAATACACTAGACTCGTTAACTGGCACAGAATGGTTCTCAATACTTGACCTTAAGAGCGGGTATTGGCAAGTAGAAGTGAGTGAAGAAGATAAAGAGAAGACAGCGTTTAGTGCCGGCAACGGTCTATGGCAATTTACGGTAATGCCATTTGGGTTATGCAACGCTCCTGTCACTCTTGAAAGATTAATGGACCATGTGCTCAAAGGACTACACTGGAAGACCTGTTTCGTGTATCTGGATGACATCATCGTATTGGGAAAGAGCTTCGACGAACATCTGAGTAATTTGGAAGAAGTTTTCCAGAGAATAGCTGGCGCTGGTCTCAAACTAAGTCCTAAGAAGTGCTCTTTATTCAAGAAGGAGGTGAATTACTTAGGTCATCAAGGGCGTGCGTACAGCGAAGAAAAAAATAGGAGCAGTGAAGGATTGGCCGAGACCCAGAAATTTGCATGAATTAAGAAATTTCCTTGGGCTGTGTACTTACTATCGTCGCTTTGTTCCGTTTGTTGTTTGAGCGGGTTGCCATGGATGTAGCCGGTCCATTCCCTATGAGCAGACAAGGAAACAAATACGTTCTTGTGGTTATGGACTACTTTAGTAAATGGCCTGAGGTCTACCCAATTCCAAGCCAGGAAGCAAAAACTGTTGCGGATGCATTCACTCACAATTGGGTTACCAGATACGGTACGCCTATAGAATTGCACTCAGACCAAGGAAGAAACTTTGAAGCGGCGGTGTTCCAAGAGATGTGCCAGATACTTGGTATTCGGAAAACACGAACGACAGCCCTGTATCCTCAATCAGATGGCATGGTAGAGAGATTCAACCGGACCCTGGAAGAGCACTTGCGGAAAGTAGTGGACAAGAATCAAGATGATTGGGATGTACACATACCGCTTTTCCTGATGGGATATCGGCCCGCAGTGCATGAAACAACAGGTCAAACACCTGCCAGGATACTGTTTGGTAGTGAACTTCGGTTGCCCAGCGATTTAAATTTTGGAATAACTGGTGATGCGGGAAGAATTGGGAAGGAAGCGTCTACTGTTCTCGAGGAAGAGTTAAGAGAGATACATGCTCTTGTGAGGCAGCGAACTCAAATTATGAGTGACAAAATGAAGGCTAGGTATGACAAGGCGATGAACTCCGGAGGCTTCCAAAATGGAGTTTTGGTGTTCCACAACGAAAGAGAGGTTTGTCCCCAAAACTTCAATGCAATTGGGAAGGTCCATACAAGATAATCAAATGACTAAACGACGTAGTGTATTGAATACAAACTGTGGGGGGGCCGAGAAACAAGATGAAAGTGGTCCACCTAGAGAGGCTTGCTGCGTTTGGAACAGCGAATGTGTCTGATCGGGACGATCAGACTTAGGTGGAGGGCAGTGTGGCGAAAATGCGAAGCGAATGATAAATGAAAGAGAGGAGACGACAACTGGCACGTTCTAGAGCGTAAACGAGGCGATTATCGTAAACGACGATTATCGTAAACGAGGCGATTACCGTAAACGACGATTATCGTAAGCGAGGCGATTATCGTAAACGACCCGATTATTTCAGGGGTTTCGGTTTTCAAGCAGCAAACAAGTATATAAGGACGACATACGACTGCAAGAGTAATCAGTTGTGAATTAAACTCGTGGAGGTTACATTACAGTAAAGTAATAAGAACAGTACATTGTGAAAGTTGTATACAAGTGATTGTAAATAGTAACTTAAATTGTAATTGAATTGTGAATTACCGAATAATAAAAGAGCATTAATTACGTCTTTATAAATAAAGAGACTGCAAATTAAGTTGGCGATTTTATTTAACAATCCAGAGGTCGTACCCGAAAGATTAAGGAAATCATCGAGGTTAATCAGCAAAATCGTAACAGTATTTATTATAGAAAAATAAAAAAATTAGGAAAGTCCCAAAATAACACGAAGGAAAAAATACTTTTACTGTTGCCTTATACGAAACCACTAAAAATATTTTTTAGGCTCTTATAGAAAAAATAAATATATTTAATACTCAAAATTAATTATGAGGAGGGTGGCATAAACTAGTACGCAGGTAATTTCTAACCATTCGGTTGTTATGGGCAGATAAAATTTTTTAAGTATACTCAATCATTATTTTTCTTTAATCTTCTTGACCTTTTAAGAGCTCATCATAGAAAAATATTACAATATTATAAAGCTAATTTCTTTCTTTTTTTCTGAATACTATTTGGTTAAAAACATTTTAGGAATATGCAACGTATTTATGAATAAATAAAACAAAGTCTTTGAAAAAATAATTTTGTACTAATGTTTTCAAAATTGATGCAAAAGATATGCATCCCAACGCACTAGCTTTTCAGTGCTACCAAATAGCTAACCTATGACATACTTTATTTACTATCATCAGGGTTTTCACTGTTTTAACACGCCCATAATTTTTAGTAAACATAATTTTTTTTAAATGTTTCATATCAATATAATAGAGGTAGAAATAGTGTCGTACATTCGAAGAATATCTAATACTAGTACCCTATGTTATCATAGTCGCTGAGATGGAAAGGTTATTTCGCAACCCTTAAGAACGAAATATATGTTGAAAAATGAGGGGGTTAATAAAATCGTATTGATTTAGTTATTTTTGTTTTGTAGTCGACCTTCATCGAGGTACTCATCTACTACAATACTACTCATCTACTTTAAACAAATACTTAAAAAAATTCTTTCACTTATTTAGATAAAAATTGTGTACTATTTACAACTGTGTAATGATACAATACTCATCAGAAAAATTGGCAAAAACAGGAATAAGCTGTTTTGTTATCTTGAATTAAAATGACATCATCAGAGGCTGCAATGAATATGTTTTCACTAAACAACAATTACTCGATTCATCCCAAAATATCTTACTTATGGTATGCCTTATTCACCTGACTTATTATCTATCTAATTATATAAAAATTAATGTTTGTCTGAATGTTCTCCGAAACTACTAACCGATTTTTTTTTTCCAAAAATTTTAAGGATGGTTTCATTAGAGCACAGAGAGTGTTCCGTGAAGCAGACCTGGGGATGATCTAACCCAAAAATTTTGATTTGTAGTTCGACTTGCTTGAAATTTGGTACATAGGTAGTTTTTTTTACCGAAATTAGTATAATACTATTTTTTCCGCGAAAATGTACCTGGGACCATCTTCTCCAAAAAATCTTATTTATGGTATATTTTACTTAAAATTTGGTACACAGGTAGCTTTTGGGAACCTACATAAATACAAATATGTCGATAGATCAATAATATAATAACAAGTTTAATATTTTGGATTGACTGCATCATTCTTTAAAATAAATAATAAGTAGGAAAGAGCCATTCCCATCTTAAAATGGCTGCTTGATTAATTTAAAGATAACACTAAGCAATTTAAGTAATTATTTGTTCATGGAAATTAAATAAATATCATCAACTTTTTGGAATAAATAATCCTTTATTCAACGAGATAATCTAAGATTTAGCCAGCTTGTCAATTCAATTAGATTTGTTAAAATTCCATTACCAACTTTTATAAGTTAATAATCACATTTATAGAATGACAAATAAATCGCATAACAACTTCAACTTTGGAGCCACAATTTAGATTTGTGAAATGTTAAATTCATTTCAGAACTATGAAATTAGATCAAAATCATTGGATTTTCTGCAAAATATTGAATTGAGGCAATACAACTTAATAAAGTAACAACAACAAAAACGGAAACAACAAGTTGCGCATAGCGTACAAATAGCACAGCCACCGTAGAAATGCCAATTGATTGAATTGGGGGTAGCTCAATGTAAGAAAATGCAATAAAATGCTGCTAACAAACAGATGCAGTAAGTTGGTTATATAATTGTTAGTGTGCATGACTTCTTGTCAGTGATTCAATTCATTTTTTTGATTGTTAATGTCAATTGGTGCGGTTGTTTTGTGCATTGTATTGCATTTGAAATGTAAGATAATAAATTTCAAGTAAATATATTCTATAGAAAATGAGAGTTAACTCATAGTAAGAAACTTAACAAAAAAGTAACAGCTGATTGAAAAAAATTTAAAAATGCAAAAAGAAAGAAATTAGGAAATAATTGAATTCATTGATGCGCTTACTATGCTAATCATCACCGAAACTTATAGGCTATGCATATATCGACGTAAAAGCAAATCTAACAGTAATTTAATGAATTATATATATCAAAACGGATCTGAAACCGCCGAGGCCTGTTAAAATTAGTTAAGTTATATTTTAGTATAATTACATGTTACACACATTTTATGCTATAAAATAAAATAAAATGAATGTTTTTGGACCAATTTTTTTTTTACATATTTATTGATATATATGTATACAAAAAAGCAGTATTCATTCGAAATGACCGCCTTTGGCCTTCACGCACGCCTTAAGTCGGACTGGCCAATCATCAATAGCCGCACGCACCTCCTCCATTAAGAAATTGGCCACAGCACGAATCAAAGCTGTCTTTAGAAAATCAATGTTGGGGTTTTTTTTGTGGCAAACATGTCCTCTAAAACTGTTCACAATTTGTAATCCAGCGGGTTCAAATCAGGAATGCCAGAGGGCCACTCTTAAGAGGAAATGAATGCTGGTAAATTGTTTTGGAG
This sequence comes from Neoceratitis asiatica, assembly GCA_030068015.2. NCBI lineage: Eukaryota > Metazoa > Arthropoda > Insecta > Diptera > Tephritidae > Neoceratitis > Neoceratitis asiatica. The sequence goes on from CM061524.1 coordinate 78,950,979, forward strand.
CCAGATTTGGTTCGTTTTAGCTTTATGGGCCGGCGCAGAGTCTTGCTGAAAAGTACATGATTGGTTTTGGAACATGGAATGGTTAAGTGGTCTTACAACAGCTTCCAAAACGGTTTCTTGGTAAACTTTGGCCGATGTTTTGACCCCTTGTTCTCAAAAATGCAAGTCCGTGAGTGGACGGCCTGACCGGTGGCGGTCTTTAACATCCCCAGTCTCCTCAAACAGTTTTATGCACCGGTAGACGAACATGCGACTAAGGCCGAGCGGACGGAGTGTTTTGAAAATATCACCTTTTTTCATTTCACACTTAAAAAGCGCTATAACGCGACACGGTTTTCATTATCTGACTATTCCTTGTTGAAAACTCACACAATTTAGAATTCCCGATACAGACTAACGCTTTACAAGTTATATTTTATAAATCATATGGGAATTATGTGGTTTGCTCAATTCTTCTATTGAAATGAGTGTGTTTAATGTTGTAACAGTATTTATGTCCCTACCAAGTATCTTTGATAGTTTCATTTAACTTGTTTTCTGTATCAGGAATCTATTATGGTTATATATTTACATATTGGTGGTATATCGAAGATTCCACTAAACAATTTTCAATTATATAAATCAAGCATAGATAAAGAACACAAATTTCACTAGTCAACAAAAGTAATTTTTTTTTACACATGAATACTTATATAAAAAATTTGAATATTAGTTCCCCCAACAATAATATATCAATGAAAAAATATGTACACATCATGATGCAATACGGAAGCACTCAAAAAGACGCGGTACAGACCGCTGCATGCACTGTTGACTGTGCAGTAAGAGGGCACATTTCTTAAGAAGAGTTGCAAATTTTGGACAGATTTTCATCAAATTTATTATTTTGGTATTATTTATTATAAATATGTTATATGTTTATAAAAACATTACATGTAAAAATTTAAATCCAAATATTTTTCTAAAATATGGACTGGATTCTTTCTACATAGGTGCATTTACTCTGTAATAAAACTACACATATTTAAAACTCACTGCAACAATGTTTTTGCTAAACCGCTTGGCACCGCACCGCATCTACTTGAGTGCCTTCGTGGATGTCGCTTGACGCGTAGCTTACGAGATTATACCACGGTAATACCGCGACTGTTTGAGCTGTCTTAATATGTAGTGGCAGCTTGTTTTGTTGGTATCTATAGCTCAAGGTTGTATTTTCGAAAAATAAGATAAACGGGTATAACTTGAGGCCGATTTAAGAAAAAAATATTAAACCATATTTTCTCCCCTCAGTGAAGTGTTGAAGAATAGTTATAGAGAAGTGATTAATACAAAACTCCATCGATGTCACTAATACTATTCCAAAGATTCAATTAATATCTTTACCAACTCTCTCCCCTGTCGCAATTTCCGAGTGGTTGGTAGTTTGTGCCACCATGCGAAAGTTAATGGTTTGAGTCCTGCTCCGGTCAGCATCCAAACTCATAACCTCCAAAAACCATATGAAACGCTGTAATCACCTTTTTTATAGTGGCTCTTTTGAGCATCTCCTTCGAGTACCTTGATTACGTAAATGAATTTTACTTGGCAATTAAATAAATTTGTTAAGCTTTGCTGAAGAATTACTTATTTAAATTTCGATAATCATGCTCAAATCATCATAACTATTATAATAATTCAATAAGTAAAATTTTATATACCTGTTCCAGATTCTTATGCTAAAAATATTACTAGTAGTTACAAAGTTGGCCAGGTTTGGTTAGTCAGATGAAGTTGTGAATCAGTATGTATGTGAGCTCGAGGAACTCATTTCATCAGGAAAGTACATATACGCAGCTGGGGATACGGTGATAACCTAATAGTTGAAAAGTACAATATCTTTTCAGAAACTATCGGAATATTATTATAAATACTTATTTATACTTCACGACTTTCAAAATCATAATTCCAACGAATAAAAATAAATCAAACAGACAAAGCCCTTTAGTAATGTCAATATTTTTTTTTTATTAGTTAGTTATTTTTATTATATAGTTATTAGTTAAATTTGTTTAGATTTTTAGAAAATATTTCTCTAAATTCCATTAAAAACTTGCAAAGATACGACACGGATTGATAAAAGGGAGCCGATTTTTCCTGAGTAAGCTCGTACAATGCTTCGTTACAAAACCTCTAAATTGTTAGATCATGCGTACACAACAGGTTTTATTGAGGCATCACAATATCTATTTTCAGAGAAAAAAATACAAATATCTAAACAAATTTATTGCTTATTATAAAATAAATTCTTAGGATTTTCGTGTATATTTGGATTTGTTGGATCCTTTCTAAATCTCCAAAATAATCTACTAGCATTCCTGGATGTCACTTTCTTTTAGAATACTTTTCAATTAAGAAAATATCTTGATGATTAGCCTTATTTCACCTTTTTCGTCACTCAGATTTTCCATGATGATATCTATATTCGAATCTCTTACCACTCAGCTATTTATTCAGGTTTAGAAACAGGAAATAGTCGCAAATCTGGAGAAAATGATGCACTTTTTGCACTGCACTTTTTTGCCAAATGCGGTCGTTTGATCGCCGGTAATCGTAGTGGGTAGTAAATGTGAATGACAACCCGTACATCCCAAAGAACCGTGGCCTTCTTAGTGCACTCACCTTGAGAAGCCTACTATCTTGATTGTTATTTGGTCTATGTTATGGTGGATCCTTGTTTCGTCTGCACTAAAGAAAGGGCACAAATATTCGTTTGGATTGCGGTTCGTCAAACACTTACACGTAGCAATTACACGGCTGCGCTTGAGGTCGTGTGTTAACAATCACGGTACACATCACGTGAATAACTTTTTCTTTTTCAAATGTGTAGAAAAACTGTGATGGAATCGATTAGTTGAGAGGCCTACAGTCTCAGCCACTCGGGCAGTTTTATTCTCCGAGATCACTTCTTAACAAGTAGAATTAATGGTACAGACTACAGAGAGTATTTATTAAGTCTTCTTTGTTTTAGGGGATAGTTTTTTACGCGAAAAATAATTCTTAATAAAAAAATTCACTTTTTTTCATTTTGGTTAAAAATTAGAGGTCGTCTGCTTCTTCATTTGAATTCATTTCTTTTTTTACTTATTTTTATTGAAGGGTACTATTACTTACACGTATTCGGAAACATAAAAAAAATTTCTAGAAGTGCTGAAATTTTAATAAAACTAAGTTAGTTGCTGAGATAAAAAATTAAAGCCTTACAAATATTTTTAATATTTACACCTTTCAGGGAAATTATATATTGACCAAATTTCCTTAAGGCTTGGAGCCTAACCAAAATCGGTTTTTTTTTCAATTTTTATGATTAATGGGATCAAAACTATTGAGTTAAAACCAAAATAGGTTGATAGTACACCATGAAACTAAAGCGGCAATTTCGCTTGCGGGGGTGATATGTTTCCAGTTAGCAGCATGCATAATAGTTTAAAGCAGTTAGACGACTACAACTGTATACTCCTTCAGCGTTGTTCGTCTTATCATCCCTAATGGGAGCACACATTGCTTTTACAAGCTAAGAGGGATATATTATCGGGCTTATCCTCGATTTTTCCCCATCTCCTCCTGTGGAAAGAATGAAGATACACTGCCCTAAGCCAGGAACCCGTGCTGATGGCTGAATAGTAAGTGGGTGGTAATCGAATATCTTATCGCGAAAGATTTCGCCGATTCCCGGTCCAGTTCGGAGGCATTAAATGTCTTCTCTACGCATAACGGTTCTGTGTACGAGTGATACATTTTTTATTCTGACTTCTGGAATAAAAACATTAGCCAAAATAATAGGAACAAAACGTAAACGACAATAACGAAGACTTTTACGACGAAAGCAACAGTAATAGTAGGAGCAACAGCAATGACAACGACTAATCGGAATCAATGATCCTTCTTGGAGCGCGACAAAGACAGCCTCTTCCCCTCGATCCAGAGCCGCCATGAGTACCGACCAAAGTACACTGGAATAACACGATGCTGAATATTCTAGAGAGGCCAGTGATATACACATAAAAACAGTCATAGCAGATGCCTTAGAGATGGCCCAACATGCATACATTAAGGGTCGATCAACAGAATCTGGGGATGTATGTAATTGAAAAATCATTACATCACAAACAATACACAATGGCGGGTTTTCCTGAAATATGAAAAGTATTTAGCAATATATAATTAATAACTATCATTGATTCTATGTCCAATGGTGGCGTAGATAACATGTTTTGCAAATAGAATTGATTATAGCATAAAACTGCTCAACGACACGAACAAGTTACGTAAACAGAGGGGCACCCCGCTTTTATGTGTGGTGGTACTGAACGAAGGAGTGAAGTTATTAGCATATGCAGACAACGTTGTATTGATGGTTTCCTTGCACATTCACTGAGAGTATGGAAAGAGCTCAACGAAGGTTACACCCATGTGCCGGGGACAATGCACAAGTGCACTCAAAATAGCTTAATTTTGTCCTCCCACATTCGACGGTAAACCAAATTTCTCGGTCCCGACAGTCGAGCACATAGGAGTTGATATTGACACCAAACTGAAATACAAAATGAATGTCGAATACGGTCGTCATTAGACCAATTCTTACATATGGAGCACTGGTTTGAGAGTCAGCATTAAAGAAACAATATATAGCTGGTTATTGGATCTAGAAGAGTTATGGGCACAGCGATATCCTAAACCAACTCATAACAACTTTAAATATATCATACTATATCCTTCAAAAGTGAAATGTCGATTGTTACCTTCAGGTCAGAATACTCTCATAAATTGATCGGAGAAGAGGAATGATCAAGAGAGATCTATATAAATAATTTGAACAAATATCTCAGGATAGAAGGAAGGAACAGACAAGAATTAAGGACTGGGGGAAATGTGATAAAATGGTTCCAGTTTCTTTGTGAATGCACAGAACTATCACGAACCCGGGTTGCACTCTTACCTACCTACCGACCAAGTAAAAAAAAAAAATATTTTCGACCCTAAAATATGTTATTTTTGACCAAAAAATATGTATATATATTTTATATATATATATGTGTATATGTTTTATTTAATCTTATTGAAACAACGTTGTATGCAAACTTTTTGTAAAATCTTATTTTGGATATTTACAACTACAATATTGTCAAAAAATATTCATATTGTTGTATCTAAATTCCTTTAAGACATAATTTAATTAATAGTTTATTAAAAACGGGAGTAATCAACAGCCACGTACTTTGATGTCACATACACATTTTTTGATTCTATAAAATTTATTTCATTTATCAATAAGATATTCTCATGCTACAATAAGAAGGAAAATTAGTCTGTTTATAGAAGATGTAATCTGGTCACTGACGTCCAGGGTATACTTAGTGTATTAAGGAAACACTTATCCAATTCCAATATCCTTCTATGACGAAGTCCGAATAGCGATTGCCCGTTTAAAAATAACAAAGTGGCAGGAGCCGATGGCTTACCGGTCATCAAATACGGCGGCGAAGAATTGGCAAGGTGCATGCATCAGCTCCTTTGAAGAATATGGTCGGACGAGCTCATGCCCGACGATTGGAACTTCAGTGTAATCCGCCTAATGTATAAAAAGGGGGGCGTCACAGTCTGCACCAATTATTCTGGGATAAGCCTCCTCAATGTCGCATACAAGACCATTTCGAACATATTGTGTGTGAGATTAAAACCAACCGGTAGCGAACTGATGGGAACTTAACATGAAACCTTACTCTTATCCGTGTGAACGGTGAGAAAAGAATCAATACACAACACCTTTTCATCGATTTTAAAACTGGGTTCGATAGCACAAAAAGAAGTTACCTCTATGCCGCACTGTCTTGAATTTGAGAGCAACCTCTCGGAGCAGTTTGAAGCCAAACAAGGTTTCAGACAGTGTTTCAGACGATATCTTCAATCCGATGCTGGAAAAAAAAATAATAAGAGTAACACAGGTACACAGATTAGGTACAAAACTTTAGAAAGAAGTACAATTTCTACCATATACCGATAGTATTGAATGGGTCTCGTGGTGAACGAGAATAAGACGAGCATTGGCGTCTAGTATCCCACGTCACAACTGATAGTCACACCTTTGAAGTTGTAGATTATTTCACCATTGACTGTAACGTTCTGGTCACCAGCGTTTTTGAAAAAGTACGGACCAATGATTCCACCAGCCCATAAAGCGCACCAAACAGTGAGTTTTTCTGGATGTAACGGTGTTTCAACATACACTTGAGGATTACCTTCACTCCAAATGCGGCAGTTTTGTTTGTTGACGTAGCTATTCAACCAGAAGTGCGCTTCATCGCTAAACAAAATTCGCTTATGATAATCGGGAACAACGGTAATCTCGTTTTAGGCCCATTCGACGAATCTACGCCTTACTTGAGTCTATTCATGTTGAATTGCCAAACCAAACTGAGAATAAATCACTTGACAGCTGTTAAATCGGTCGCCTTCTTGAAAAGTAATGCCAACTTAAAGTTCTATACCTCTATAAAAAAACACCCTTTATATATGTGATTGTAATTAACAATTCAAATAAGGGTGTTAGTCCATTGATGCAACGTTGTAAATATATCTGAACTAGAGGTCGCGATAGCCGAGTGGTTAGCATTGCGTACTGACATTCGGAAGGCCTGGGTTCGAGCCCAGGTTCGAGCAACATCCAAAATGTTAGAAAAATTTTTTTTTAATTGCGTTCGCCCCTCGGCAGGGAATGTCAAGCCTTCCGAGTGTATTTCTGGCATGAAATAAAGCTCCTCATAAAAAGCCATCAGCCGTTCGGAGGCGGCTTAGAATAAACTGTAGGTCCCTCCATTTGTTGGTAAAAAACATCAAGACGCAAAACCACAAATTGGAGGAGGAGCTCGGCCGAAAATCGCTTCAGCGGTTACAAAGCGCCAAATATATATATATATGAGGTCCAGATTTTGCTCAAACATTTTCGAACAGTGCGAGCATTTGAGCAACGATCACTCGCACACCTCAACTCAACGAAGTAAAAAAATTAAGTAATTTACGAAATTTGTATTTGAAAATTATTATTGAGAAAGGGTACATGAAACAGTGAACAGTGAACAAGAAATGAGTACGAAAATTTTACTTTAAGTTACATTTTGAATAATCATTTGTACACATTGTGACATATGAATTATTCCTAGAAATTTTTGAAGCGATAGTAAAATTTTCTAAGCCCTCCATTAAAATTTTAAAAATTTTAAACTTTTTCTGGCATAAGGTTCATTTTTTACATAAATTTAAAAATTCCTAAAAAGAAAAGTCTTCAAACGGCAATTTTGAAGTCCCATATACAAAAGTCACTTTGGCGGTTAAAAAGCACCAAGAGAATTAAGAGTACAAACACCCCAAATCATTTGAAATTAACGTAAACATAAACAAAGCGAGATAGGGAAACCTGCATAATTTCTTTAGTTAAATTTGTAAATATTTTTAATCCATTTTAATTTGTTTGAATGTTATCAAAATTTGTGTATGACCTCAATGCTCTTAGAGTAAAATAATAAATAATTATACATATATAAAAATCAAGTTGATTTTGATGCAAAATATTTTGATGTTATTGTAAGTTTTTGAGCCCATTCCTATATTATTATGAAGCCACTAGGTCCTGAATAGCGTACCTCATCATTATCGATCCAAGCTGCCTGATTTGGACAACATAGTGTATATATAGAATGGCTGGTATGTCCAAATACATAATTTTCTCATAACTCGTAGCATGAAATTAAACTATGCACAAATTTTCAGCCAATTCATCTAAAAGAGTTTAAAAATTTATGGAAAATCTATTTAATTCCACATTAGTCAGCAACAAAAGTATCAACATAGCCGAAGATACGAGATGGACAGCCGCTTAAATTTAATATTTACACCATTAAGCGTGGAATATGAACACTACCGGAAACGCGAAAGTATTTTTGTGTACGTTTGTCAAATATTACTTTTTTGATGTTGCGAGAAAAAAAACTTTTCTGGCGCCGAAAAGGCGGAAAGCTTGAGCGCAATGCCATTCCTCTTGGATGCTTTGATTTAAATCAACAACCACGTAGTTGTTTTAGTTAAAACAATAAATAAAATATATATTTTTTATTTAGTAAACAAAATTCAGAAAGCAATGTATTTTGCGATATTTATATTTATATATATATGTATATAAGTATTGTAAGGCACGACTTTAATGCTTGCCCCTTATGTATTTTACGTACATACGCGTATATGTAATCATTAGATATAAACTGGCCTCAGAGAGGGTGGTATTTTGGAAATGCGTGAAATTTTATCGTGTTAGATTTTTACAAAAATCTTTAGGAGGAGCCTATCTAGAAATTTATATAGAAATTTATTGAAACAAATTTATTGTTGGAATGTTTTTGGAGCTTAAAAACAGTGCATTTTGGGGAGATTCAATGAAATTAAAATCGGTAGCGGACGGATAAGAATATCGTTGAGCATGGAATGCCGGTTTGACGGCTCGGCATATAAAACTTTCCTTAATTCCTTATGTGTAAGATAAAAACTACACGTCTTCACTGTGTTAATTCTTTTCTAATAATTACAAGTTAAATCATATATATCCATATGATAATAAAACGTAGGTACATATTTAGGTATTTTTCTTAGATATGGCCTGATGATACTGAAATAGCGTTCGTAACATGGCTGCCTATGATGGTACTTTTTTAATTAACATTGCGATGCTTTATGATGCTCGATGATTATACTATGTATCCCACCTAAGCATAACACTCGCATACTCCTTGAAGTACCTACAGTAAATTAATTAGAAAATACTCCGTAAAATTTATCCATAGAGTACCTGCAGGGGATCACATTATGGAGTATCTTCGAATAGTTACATATGTGTTCCCTTTTTTAGTTTCGCCTGCAATCCTCTATGTTTAAAAGCTCGTAAACATAATCAGGGTATATATACTCATCATACTCATACTAATAATGTAATCTTACTGCTTGTAGTTGTGAGAGTGTAAACTTATTTTGCTATGCAAGCCAACAACATTTTTTTTTAACTAGTGTAAAAATTTATGAGTACAATGCTTTATGACACCTTATGGCTCCCCAAAATATTTATAGTTGAAATTATATTATAAGTAATATATATATATATAAATATTTCAATTTTTTTTTAATTGCATTGGAATATATTACGTCCAGCTTCTGAACGTCTTCCATGTCATCTATTATGTAATATTTTATAGTATAATTGGCTGGGAAAGTGATGCCAATGACATTTTATTATTACTACGAACTTTGAGAAATGCCAAATTGACAAAATTTGACATAGCGACTTATGCATTCAAGACAGTGATATACACAAATTTACTTATACAGATTTAAGAATAAAACAACTTACACTTCAAAGCATGATTCTATAAAGAAGCTACTTAATGACAACAACAAAAATGCAAAAACTCCTATGTTATAACGTAAAAAGTATATATGTATATCTAAGATGAGTGACTCTACAATCGCACAGACATTACATACACACTCACTTTCAACTCAGCGCCAAAAGCAAGGAATTCAATTGAATTAGAGAAAATTTGCAAATGTTATATTCTTTGCGGGAATATTATGTAAAAAAAATTGTCAATAGATTACCATAAACAGAGACACACTGGAAGAGAAGCATATATAACGGCGTAGAAAATAATGTTAGAGAGTACGTATGTTATTGTCGCAAGCAGAAGCCATAAATTGGAGTTCATGTACAAGGTTAAATGCTAATTTGAATATTGCAAAGGAATGTAGTAAAGTGAATTGCGAAATACTATAAGAATCTAAAAAAGCATAACGCCAAGATTATAAGATATACATAAAGTTCATACTCGTTCAGAACTCTGTCGATATTAGTATTCAAGTGAAGCTTTGTAAAAACGCTATTTTTGTTATAAATACATATGGAGCCTTCTTTTCTCTTTCTTTCTTTCTCTCTCTCATCATAGTGAAGATTTCTTGTCCGCAAGCCAACAACTCGTATTTACATTCATTTAAAAATTCGTTCAAGTGGTTTTTGTTAACATAATTTCCTAAAAAAATTAGTAGAATTCAAGTGAGTTTAAATCAAATAATGTATATATAAGTTAACTCGACAGCTTGCAAAAGTTCAACTAGGTTGACTTTTGCCAATGGTCAACTGTTCTACACGTGCATCCGCATAAACGCTGACGCTTTAACATAGGTTGCGAAAACAACAGCCAGCAATCAATCAATAAACCGAAATAAACAACAGTCAGCAGAAAGATTGTTTCAGCAATAATAACAAATAGGGCGCACATGGAAGTGCAACGTGACGTGAAGCCAATAGTAGATGTAATTTTAAGCTAAGCAAATTATTGTAATTAATCTTAAGTTTGGATTCAAATAAAGAAATGTATGAGCGGACAAAGGTCCGCCAGCTTTTAAAAAATAAATATTAATAAATAAAAACCCAACTGGCGCCAGATCTGCGACCGGTTTAAAGTTCGAATATCCTTCAACCAAGCTGACTCACTACAGAGCCCGCAAGCGAAGTGGGGTAATCTACAGCAAACAGGACGCGAATCTAGAGCCGGTACAGTGTTGAATTCCGGTAGGAAAAGCACGCACGCTTCCAATGTGCGACGATTCGGACGTGCCCTAGTAGCCAATGCAAAATGGATCTACACCCCACCGCCGGGAAGTGAATAGAGTAAGAATAGCATCAAGAATAAAAACTGTAAATTTAAATCGTAATAAATTTTCTGAAAAATTACCTAGTACAGGAACTCTTTTCATACATTTAATAATATTGAAAATTAAAAATTTGTCCGGTCAATTTAGACATTCAAAGTTACATAAATTCCCACCAAGCACCAAGCCATCAAATACGACAGTAACTCTGGAACGAAATACGACAGTAACTCTGGAACTAAAATGTCGGCGTACATACTGTACGTATTTATCTAAGATAACATTGAATGTTTCTTCGCTGTCCAACACAACACGATGTAGTAAGTATCCTCTGAGATGTACGTCGCATTTGTGTTTTCACTACCATATAATATCGATTACTTCGCAATAGTTTAAAAACAGGATCTCACATGACCGTGGAATAGGCCTACTGGGGAAAACACGTTAAAAATAACGCGCTAAGTACATTACCTCATAGGTGGCGTGGAAACGTGTGCATATTATGGCGATTAAAACTTTAATAACTTTTTGAAAAGCTATATCTCAAAAACGGTGGCTCGTAGGAAAAAAGTAGGGATACAGTTTTTGTAGATAATTTCATGGTCTACAATATTTGTCTACTGTAATTTTATGATATAACTTACCGTTTTGCTGAAAATCGCAAAAAAAAAACAAATTTTTGAGCTTTGACCTTGAATAAAATTTTTTCCTTACAGGGGAAAGATAGAGAACTTTCAAATTTTTTTTTTAATTGTATTTTAAACAATATTACCAATTTTCAGCTTGGTGGGAATTTATGTAGCTTTACTCTTATTTTTTGTCTAATTTGACCGGACTAAATAGTAAAGAATTGAAAAGAGAATCCTAAAAATGTGAAAAAGAAAATAAGAAAATAAAATAATACAAGAGTTCTTTCTAACCGTTTAATAATAATATTGAGAATCAAAAATGGCTAGGAAAAAATTCGTAACTTCAATAGCAAAATTAGGAAATAGGTAATAAAAATTTTTTTATCGGGCTTGTAAAGCCAACAAAATAATATATTTCGAAGCTGCGATTCACCACCTTCGGGGGGACCCTCCAGAGAATTATAAAGAAAAATATCCAAATAAAATAAAATATTTTTTTGAATGGCAAACCCTAACAACCTAATCAGACCCCCTGTGCTTAACGCACCAATGCCTAACTCAACCTCCCAACCAACTGCTTCCTCTTCAGGTTCATTTAATATGGATCAACTGACAACTATAATAACAGGACTTGTCAACAATATTTTTAGACAAGAAGGACGAAATATGGTACAGGCAGTTCTCAATCCGAATGCAAATTTTTCCCACATAACTGACGTGGCTATTGACGCAAGTCACCTGAACAATACAACGGAACTTGAAAAAATACCGGACGTCTTTAGATGCCTGCGCGAATTCCCGGTAATCCAGAAGAATATAACTCTTGGAAAAAGAGCGTAGATCGTATTCTCCAGATCTGCGAGCCCCTTAAAGGAACGCCAAAATATTAACTCACTATTCAAGAATTTTACCAACGCGTTTATTCCCATCTTTCCCTTATTCTAAACAAACTTGGCTGCATGGAAGTCGGTAAGTCTTGGTAAGTCACCTTTCAGTCCTCGTATCAGAATCTATGCATTTATTTACCCACACATACCGGGACAAAGCCCTCGAGGACTGAAATGTGACTTACCAAGACTGCTTGGTATGAGAGAGCCAGTAAGCCTTCCGCAAGCTCTCCATCTTTGCCTTAAGTTAAGAAAAAAAACTTTCGTTCTCATTACGCTTTAAACAGTAATAGTCAAAATAGGAATATTCACGACTTCCAACCACCTCTCCCACCCAAAAAACCGGTTAACGAATTTTATCCCCAATTGGCATATATGCCAAGACCCCAAATGCAACCACAAAACTGTGCGAATCAGTATCGTCCTCATGTTACCATCAACAATTACCGTAATGTCCAACAGCAAAGACCATAAGGGCAACAGACTCCTGGTTGAGGGCAACATACTCCCATTAAACCTAAATTTTCACGTCCAGAACCAATGGACGTTGACAAACCCCTTCATTCTAGAGCGGTAAATTATATGAATAGACTTCAAGTCAATAACTCTGTGAAAAGACCAGCAAACTTTTCAAAACAAGTGCCTTTGAAACAACAAAGGAACTTTCACATAGAACAAAACTACCAAGAAGACTGCCAACATGACCAACAATATGACACGGACCAATACACCCAACAGGATTTGACTCCCAATTCACAGGAGTATGAAGCCGCATTGACAGCGGAAGATAATGGACAATTAGCTCAAGATTATGCTGAAGAAAACGTACAACATGAAGCACTGGATAATTTTTTTAGAATGAACAGTTCTGCGTTACTTTATACCGAATGCAAAACGAACAACGGAAAAATTCTTACGATGTTGATCGATACAAGGGTCAAGCAAGAATTACGTACAACCTTGTCATGCCCCAAAGACAATACCTAACGACGAACCATTCTTTGCGAATGTTGGACAAACTAAAATTACAGTTGTGTTCGATACTAACGCCATGATTGCTTTCAATAAAATTAAATCCACATTAACATCCAAATATAAGTAAGTAGTATCATACCCCAACTCCCAAGAAGGGCTCCACCTCACTACCGAAGCGTCAAATTACGCTCTAGGTGCTGTCCTGGAGCAATCCGGAAAACCAATAACCTTCATATCCCGATCACTCAATAAAACAGAAGAAAATTATGCCGCAAATGAGAAAGAAATGCTGGCAATAACCTGGGCCCTAACCTCACTTAGAAAATGCATGTATGAATCAGCGAAAGTTGTAATTTTCACAGATCACCAACCGCTTACTTTTGCATTGAGTAATAAAAATCACAATGGAAATATGAAGAGATGGAAGTGTATCCTCGAGGAGTACAACTACGAGATGAAATACAATGAAGAACTAACGTCGTTGCAGACGTGCTATCCAGACAGCCGCAAACCGATATTAATACCCTTACAACTACAGGCCATAGCAACGAAAGCTCATCTCACCTTCTTATTCCTGCTACCGAAGCTCCCAGAAATGCTTTCAAGAACCAACATTTCTTAACGATTGGGGACGAAGATAGTTATTCGTTCCATTTACCATTTCCTAGTTTCCATAGGCATACAATTACAAAACGAAACTATTCGACACAGGACATTATAGACATATTCAAACGACATCTTGACAAAACATTACTAAACGGCCTATACACGACAGAAACCCTGCCACTCCATTTCGCAAGCATTAAAATTCGTTTTACACAAACTATTCTTCAGGACATCGTATCCGTAACAGAACAAGAACAAATAATCAATAAAGAACATCAAAGAGCACACAGAAACAATCGCGAAAATAAAGCACAAATCTTAAAGAAATTTTATTTCCCAGGCATTCATTCGAAAATCGAAAAAACGGTTAGGCAATGCTCTACATGCCGTGAACACAAATACGATAGACACCCTCCTAAACCGCAGATACAGGAAACACCTATTCCCCAATTCTCAGGAGACATCGTCCATATTGACATCTATTCAACAGAAAAAACGCTCATCCTCACTGCAATTGACAAATTCTCAAAATATGCACAGGTTAAAATAATACAAACGAGAGCGATAGAACACATTAAAGACCCAATAAAAGAACTAATGGTTGCCTTCGGAATACCAAAACTCGTAGTAATGACAATGAAAAATCCCTTAATTCTGCTACCATATCATCCCTACTCAAGGACCAAATGTCCATCAACGTTTATACCACACCACCCTGTAAAAGCGCCAGCAATGGGCAAATAGAAAGATTCCATAGTACACTTTCCGAAATAATGAGATGTCTAAAAGCAACTTCCGTAGGAATAACGTTTGAAGAATTACTATTCAAATCAGCCCAAGAATACAACTCCTCAATACACTCAACGACGAAAAGTAAACCGATAGACACATTCTTTGGAAATAGAATTTATAGTGACCAACAACAGTTAGAACAACAAACACAGGATAACATTGCCTTACTTAAGAAAAAGCAAGAACTAGATCTCTTATATCACAACAAAAATAGGACCGAAAATAAAAACTTCTCACCAGGAGAAGTCATTTACGTTAAATTCAATAAAATACTAGGATCCAAGTTAACTCCAAAATATAAAAAAGAAACGGTTTCTGAAAACCACAGGACGACAGTTAAAACAGTATCGGGACGAACAATTCACAAGTCTCTAATAAATAATTAAATATCTTTCCTTTCTCTTTTAGGAAAAATTGACCAATACGTATTTTTCACCATCTGTATTCTTATTACAACTTCCTCTTCGGAAGTACAAATTTTAGACTATAGCAAATCCCAGCTAGTGACGATAGACAATGGACAGATTCATTCATCTCATCGACTTAGAGAAATACGAACAATTTTTAACAGAGACATATGAAGAGATGATCAACCAAATCCCTAACAATCACTTCCTATATCCCATTCTAAAACATGAAACCATCCAAACCCTTGAAATCCGAAACGGATCCCCTGATCGTGAAGATCTTAACATAATAACAAATAATTTGAATGAATGAAAATTTTATATATGAATGAAATGAAAATTTTATATATGGTAAAAATACCTCTAACGCTTAAGGAAACATTATATTAAAAAAACACTTAAGGAAATAATATAAAATTCTATATTCGGAATAAAGAACGAATGCGAAAAATATAATGACGTAACAATTTGCAAAAAAATTGATTTAGTAGAATACGCAAAGATTCATGTATAACTAGAATTATTTATAGCTTGAACTCGACTTGTTCAACAACAAATGGACATCACATCCCTACATTAGAAGAAGTTAGACAAGAAGTAATATTGTTAAACCAATTTGACGGCTAATTAGTAGCCGACGAAATATCCCAAACAATTAATGGCACTCATGTTATTATATTCAAAAATTCAACATTTAAAATAAACGACCAACAATTCAGTAATATTGAAGCAGGAACGATCAAAACTATTCCCGGAATTCTCCAGCCAATCCCACTAGATAAAGATTACATAGAAATCCTCTCCTTAGAAGCATTGAAAGATCTGCACATCAAAAACGCAGACGAAATCAACTCTATTAAAAAGGCTACATTTTCTTTCGGAGGCCTAACAATGGCAGCAATTTCAATAATTATAATAATTATCTGCTTCCTAAGGAAACGTGCCATAAAAATCCAATATGTGGAAAAGGAAGTTATAAAGCCAGTACAAACCAAAACGAGCCAGAAAGATACGCTGATAGGCACTACTAGTCATACTCCAACATATATAAGTTTCAATAACTTGCCGTTCTATTAATGACCGAGGACGATCATGCTTAAAGGGGGAAGAGTTAACTCGACAGCTTGCAAAAGTTCAACTAGGTTGACTTTTGCCAATGGTCAACTGTTCTAAACGCGCATCCGCATAACCGCTGACGTTTCAACATAGGTTGCGAAAACAACACTCAGCAAACAATCAATAAACCGAAGTAAACAACAGTCAGCAGAAAGATCGATTCAGCAATAATAACAAATAGGGCGCAAGTGGAAGTGCAACGTGACGTGAAGTCAGTAAGCTAAGTATTGTAATTAATTTTAAGTTTGGATTCAAATAAAGAAATGCATGAGCGGACAAAGGTCCGCCATCTTTTAAAAAATAAATATTAATAAATAAAAACCCAACTTAAATATTTCTAAAGAAGCGTGCTTTGAACGGATCTCTGTACCTTTTTAATACAATTCGAAGCGCAATTTATTTATTCAAAAGAGATTTTTATATATTTAAAGGGCAGTTGATTGGTCTATTATGTAAATGATATTAAACCATTTAAGCATGAGTATTAAGCAGAGAATGCATAAGTAAATGTAAGTACAATAAATTATAGCATTTTAGCCCAATTTTATATTTCAATATACTTAACTCAGTATATCAATAGAGGATGCATAGTGAAGCACATATGAAGGACCCAAACATTCACTGATAAATAAAGTCTCACCATTATGACTGCCCTTAACTCAAACTTGTAATGATAAGTATGTTTCTAACTTTGTTTTTCCAGAAAACCTTTAAAGAATTTTAAACATGAATTAATAACTTCTTCATTGGTTAATGTAAGCTCGATGAATGGTGAATTTGACCGTTCTCTTAAAATTATCTCTGAATCATATCACTAATACGTTGTTTCCTGCCAATTAACCACCCTACAAACTTTAACGTCAGCAACAAACCTTCGGAATGCAATTCCTGAAATTGTACTGAGCCAAGCTACTCATGGCTGAAAATGTACACAGCGTTGTCATAGTTATTGTAAAAGTCTAAACAGGTAGAGGGAATGAATAGGCAATATTCGTCAGAATAAATGGGATTATATGAATTGGTCTTAAGTTCTGCCTGAAAGGTATCTGAGGCTGCACAGCCGTCAGTGACATTTTGATTAATTATCGTTGCAAACAATAAGCCTTCAGTGGCCACTTCAGAATTTTAGAATTTTAGCAAGAACCTTAGTAAGCGATTACTTGGGATTCTAATTTTCTGATCGCATGCTACAGTATGCCTTTCATCTACTGGATTCACCTCTTAAGCTTCAATATAATTATTTTCTCAACTAATTTCCTTTCTCTTTCTCTTGGGCAAATATAACATCAAAAACCTAAAATTCTGTAATGTTTTCATCATCGCAGGCGTTTTTTTAAATTAACATATCTGGTACAGCTCGGTTTATACATCACACATCGCTATTGTGGGTTCGAGTACAGAATCTGGGATGTTTTCATCATCCTTGTAATAAAACTTGTTCAAGGAATGTTTTTCTACTAATTAAATATTCTACAGTACAGTTACAGGATCACAGTTTTATAAGTAAAGGGTGTTTTTTATAGAGGTATAGAACTTTAAGTTGCAATGACACAACGATGGATTATTCGAATGACATGAATTTTATTTATCCGGAAGATAATCTTGTGGCATTACATTTTAAATATGATTTCTCGCATATGACCGCCACGGCTGGCGCGGATGTAGTCCAATCTGGACGTCCAAATTTCGATGACTTTTTCCAACATTTGTGGACGTATATCGGCAATAACACTTGTCTTCTAAATGGTCAAGCGTTTGTGGCTTATTCGCATAGACCAATGACTTTACATAGCCCCACAGAAAGTAGTCTAGCGGTGTTAAATCACAAGATCTTGGAGGCCAATTCGTGAAATTAGGCGTTCACCAAACGTGTTTTTCAATAAATTTATTGTGGCACGAGCTGTGTGACATGTTGCGCCATCTTGTTGAAACCACATCTCCTGGACATCATGGTTATTCAATTCAGGAATGAAAAAGTTAGTAATCATGGCTCTATACCGATCACCATTGACTATAACGTTCTGGCCACCAGCGTTTTTGAAAAAGTACGGACCAATGATTCCACCAGCCCATAAAGCGCACCAAACAGTACGTTTTTCTGGATGTAACGGTGTTTCAACATACACTTGAGGATTACCTTCACTCCAAATGCGGCAGTTTTGTTTGTTGACGTAGTTTTCAACCAGAAGTGCGCTTCATCGCTAAACATCTCTAAAATGGACGTAGTGCGCGATACGTTTTCCGCACAGAACCATTATTTTCGAAATAAAATTGCACTATTTGCAAGCGTTGTTCAGGCGTGAGTCTATTCATGATGAATTGCCAAATCAAACTGAGAATAAATCACTTGACAGCTGTTAAATCGGTCACCATCTTGAAAAGTAATGCCAACTTAAAGTTCTATACCTCTATAAAAAACTCGCTTTAAATAATTTCTGTGCATTATTTATGTTGGCCAAGCTCCCACTCTCACATATTTCGACCTTTGTAAATACGTCTTTTCAAACTCTCTTAGTTATAGCAATTTTGCCGTGGTCATCATTATTGAAAGTTGTCATCTAAGTTATCATTTCCTGACTTTCTTTGATGATTTGTGATTGTAATTATTTTCAGATAATTCAAGACCTACATATTTGTACACAAGTAATATAACTTGATCGTTAAACGATGTGGAATCTGAGCACTTTTCCAACACTTAAATAAGGGGGTAATGCCAGGCGATTATTATTTTATCTCGCTTTGACATTAAATTTTGAATTACGACTTAAAATTACACCCGCGAAGCTTAGGAAGTAGAAAAGTATTATATAATCGGCGTTTTGCAACTGCAATCGATTTGCGAAACAATTCCATAAGTAACAAAAAGTGCTGAATTAATTGCATACCAAAAATTACATAAATCGTGAAATGTATTTAGAATTTGTTTCCAAGAAGTTATGATCGAGGAAAAAAATGTGAAAAACATGAAGGACTACCATAAAATAAGCCGAGAGTCAAAGAGTTAATCGATTTAGGAAAGATTGATATCACTGGAGAGCTAATGTATTCAGTTATGTAGTTATTTTGCTACATTGGAAAACTTGTATTACATATATTTTTAAAAGACTTAGTTTTCTTTCAAATACGTTTTCTATATATATAAAATTTAGCCAAACAATATCAAGCAAAATGAAATATAAATTACACTTAAAATTCATATTTTTCTGAGTCTTAAAAGGACAACAAGTTATATTGAAGAGCAAAGGTGAGTGTATGTTCACAATACTGATATTCGTCACCTATAAAACAAAAGCATTGCTAGCGAATCAAAAAACTTTTTTGATTTTACTTTTATTAATTTATACTTAACAAATAGGAGCAGGTTCAAGAATAAGTTTGATAAACTAAAAGAGTTTAAAGGCAGAAACGAAAATAACCCACATACACTCACTTGTGTACGTTTCAAGAATATTAAGCAAATACTTGTACTATTTTTTCTATACGTCTTTGTTTAAAATAACTCGGTTAAAGATCTCTTGGAATTTAATTCCATTTCGCTTATACACGAACCCAAAATTGGTTATAATTGTTCTCATCTTTCACGATTGATAAAAGATTTTCAATCAAGTCGAAACATTGTGCTGGCTACTCCTTAGAAATTTTGTTTATCGATAAGTTTCATTATTATTTTAGCTGTGAACTTTGGATCACCATCTTGGTAAAAAATAATACCTTTTTCGCGGTAATAACTTTCCTCCATCACACGCGGGAAAATTGGTTTGCGAAATATGAAAATAATTCTCTTTGCGCAAAATCCTATTACGTTTAATATGGAATGGCCATATACATAATTGGTGTTTTATAACCAAACTACGGATGGACTCTTCTTTCAATTTGTGATGAAGGTCTTGGTGTTTTCCCAACAAATGGATGAACCCAAAGTTTTTTCTAAGCCGCCTTCAAACTACTGATGATTTTTTCTCATGAATTTCTTAATTTTATTCCAAAAATTTAATTGGAGTGGGTGACATTTTCTGACGAGGGTTGAAAACAATAAAAATAATTTTGTTTTTGAATTTTGGATTTATGTATTAAAATGTTATCTTTTGCACTTAAATTTCAATTAAAGTTTTACAAAATTCCGTTAACATTTAAGAGAAATGTGTCGTTCAAAGTTAATATCAAGATATATAATTTAATTTATTTGTGTAATAAGTATGTACATTATAGTGTTCCATAGTCGTGCACGTTTTCGGCTTTAGTGAAACAGTCCTGTATTTGCCTTGCTTTCATTAACTTTGATTAATTTTTTTTTTTGCGCAATTTTGCTAGTCATTCTTCAGTTAAGTTAATGTGTTGCTATCATATTTTTTTGGCTGTATTTCGCCATTTTTTCATTTATTGATTTTTATAATTTTTTGTAAACAGTTGTAGAGGGCTATATGATATAGTATTTCGATTTGGATCATTTTCCAATATACAATTAGGGGTATATGGTATAGCAGTACGATTTCTATGGTTTTCAGTAACAATACGCAATTCATAATATGAGTTATTATGCTCTCAAGTTTCATGCTCCTAAATGTGTTTTTACCTGAGTTTTAACCAAAACTTCACATCTGAAAATAATGATGTATGGTAATGATATATGTTACAGTCGTCCGATTTCGATGATCCTCAAACTAATATGGAATTGATTATATATGATAGCAGAAAAAATTTCTCGACCTTAGGAACTTTTTTGACGGACTTATGACCCAAGAATAATCGGGCGTATATAAACTATAGTGGTCCGATTTGTTCGGTTCCGACAAATGATCGTTTCATCTTACCAAGTTTGAAATATCTCAAAACTTGGGGGACTAGTTTGCGTTCAAGCAGATAGACGGGCAGACAGACAGACAAACAGGCGGACATACGGGCAAGGCTAAATCAGAATCGGTATAAATTTCGGTGGGTCTATTTCTTATCCTTCTGGTACTGACATACTTCGGATCAAAATTAATATACAATTTCATGTACATGAAAGGTATAAAAAACACGTTTGAACTAATATCAAAAATTTAAGTCAATTAAATGTGGGAAAGAGAAAAACGAAATTTTATGATTGTAAAATTAGACCAAAAGAAACGATTTTAGAAGGTCTAATGTAACACCGCTATATAATCTTGAACCTGAATACTGTGCAGTCATATTTGATCTCACAATACTTCACATTTGTTTTTTAGATATAATTTTTATGTTCAGAACACTTTGCGCCTCAAAGTCCTCTGCGCCCCGCACAAACGATGTAATAGGGCCGCGGGTTGCTCATTCCTTCTGACTGGAACAAAAATAATAAATTCCCTGAGCAACATTTACTAAATAACAAATGGCAAAACCAATGAACAGACCCCACGCCAGTACATGAACACATACATACATGCATCCACCACGTGCACACCCTGCAGGAAAGCAATAGTAGTAGCTTACATTTTAGCACGGATACTTAATCTTCCAATATTTTCACAAGTTGACGATTGGTCGTATCAGCATCATACTAGTAAATCTTGAATAGTTACTTTAAGAATACTTGCTCCAAAACTACACTAGAATTTATCTGAGAGTTAATCACAAGTATAAAAACATATAACGAATGCATATGGGCATTGCCCTTGGGATCCAAGAGTATGTAGTTTTAGTTGGTCTGGTGTTTAGGGCCCAACATGGCGAATACATCGGCCGGCAATCGATTGGGTACTGTTATGTGGTATCATGCGCCTTTTTGCATTAAGATGAAATGCTTATTTGAAATTGAAAGAGGAATTTATAAGCGTGAGGAGAAACAAGCCTTAAAACACACTTTGGGATTTCCAAAGCAACCACATACCAAAGCCATGCCAACGTTATTTACGTCTGTATTCCTTTAAGTGTGTGTACAGTTAAACCATTCAGAACATTGCTAGTCGTCCGACCGTTAGCTTTACAAGAGGATGCGGTTATTCGTTTATACGTTTAGATGTCTATACAAGTATATATTGTAATATAAATATGTGTAGGCATTGACTTTGCTAAATCGTTGGTATAAATAAAACAACTTAAATCAAGACATTTTCAAATGCCTGGTTGGTATAAAGATAGTAACACATAATTATATATGAAAATATATCGTTAATATTTTGACGTAGTAAAGTATATGCCCGATTGTATACATATATTTTAGGTTTGGTATTAATATGCAGGTTCTTGTTGTTGACCATTTTTTGCGGCTTTCCTTTATATGCTTAGCTTTTTATTCAAATATTCTAAAGTCAAAGCAATAAATCAAAAATAAATTCATATTTTTAGGATTATCAATTTTTAAGAGGTAAAACTTTTCCAAAATTAATCCATAAGTAAAAATTTGTATCTGTTTAAAGAACACCAAACTAAAAAGTAAATTTTTTTTTAAATAAGCTTGGAAGAATTTGTGTTTTTTTTTTTTGTTTAAATTGGACTTATTTTTTACTTTTTAGTTCGTCTTGATATGTGTACAAAATTTTACTTGAATCTTTTTGTTAAATGTGGTTTAAACTGACTCCAAAAGTCGGTTCATAAATATACGATTATACATACCAAAGATGCGGATCGGAGTCTGTTTTCAACACTCCCGTGCAAACATCGGGAGTACTCAATGCACGGATGAAATATATACCCAACGCGGGCAATAGAGTAATACATTCCAAAAATATGGTCTATTTAACATTATGAAGTCCTAAGGTTGGGCAATATACTCCCCTTCTATATAACTCTCGAGTACTACACGGAGTACCTACAGGAAAATTGTTTTAAAACTACCTATGGAGTACCTATGAAAAATTGCATTCGAACACTTTTTAGTTTCGAATACAATCTGTTTTGGAAAAGAACTAATAATATAGTAATAATAATAAAATAAATAATTAGTAGTAATAATATATTCTAAAAGACAATGCCTGGGAGTAACATGACTAAGACAGAAAGCGATAATGTGTAAAACTAAAGCGGCGGAAGTTGCAAAACGAGGAAAAGGATCTACTACCAAGAAGATCATCAATAGGATGCCATGAACATTTATAGGAAAAAGAACGTAACTGTTGTACCGGTATGACTAGAAGGAGAGTAGATGAAAAAGTTTACAGGTGGAGAAGAGCTCCAAGCATTGAAATCCCCTGCTAAAATATAATGATTTAAAAAAGGAAGTATAACATGAAACAAATCTGTTGAAGAGAAGCATATATTATGAGGAGAATACGCACAAATAATTGAAATTTTTTCGACTCACTGGAGCTCTGCAGTCACACTAGCTGTGAGGAAGAACACTTTTCTTGTAATTTGTACGAATAGTTAAGGGCTTCATAAGTAAATCGAGTTCAATACAGTATTAAAAATAAAAATTCATATTCCAATGCAAGAAAGTTACAATAAAGGCTTGAGAAAAAGAAAATAAAGAAATAAAATCAACAGGTAAAGTACAGTTAACACAAAAAACTCTTGTAAAGGGTGTTTTTTTTATAGAGATATAGAACTTTAAGTTGGCATTACTTTTCAAGATGGTGACCGATTTAACAGCTGTCAAGTGATTTATTCTCAGTTTGGTTTGGCAATTCATCATGAATAGACTCACGCCTGAACAACGCTTGCAAATAGTGAAATTTTATTTCGAAAATAATGGTTCTGTGCGGAAAACGTATCGCGCACTACGTCTACGAATTTTGTTTAGCGATGAAGCGCACTTCTGGTTGAATGGCTACGTCAACAAACAAAACTGCCGCATTTGGAGTGAAGGTAATCCTCAAGTGTATGTTGAAACACCGTTACATCCAGAAAAACTGACTGTTTGGTGCGCTTTATGGGCTGGTGGAATCATTGGTCCGTACTTTTTCAAAAACGCTGGTGGCCAGAACGTTACAGTCAATGGTGATCTGTATAGAGCCATGATTACTAACTTTTTCATTCCTGAATTGAATAACCATGATGTCCAGGAGATGTGGTTTCAACAAGACTGCGCAACATGTCACACAGCTCGTGCCGCAATAGATTTATTGAAAAACACGTTAGGTGACCGCCTAATTTCACGAATTGGCCTCCAAGATCTTGTGATTTAACACCATTAGACTACTTTCTGTGGGGCTATGTAAAGTCATTGGTCTATGCGGATAAGCCACAAACGCTTGACCATTTGGAAGACAACATTCGCCGTGTTATTACCGATATACGGCCACAAGTGTTGGAAAAAGTCATCGAAAATTGGACGTCCAGATTGGACTACATCCGCGCCAGCCGTGGCGGTCATATGCCAGAAATCATATTTAAAATGTAATGTCACAAGATTATCTTCCGGATAAATAAAATTCATGTCAATCGAATAATCCATCATTGTTTTATTGAAACTTAAAGTTCTAAACCCTTTGCAACCTGAAAGAGTATAAGGGAATAAATTACATGGGGCACAAGCCGGAAGACTTTTGCAATGTTCCGCAGTATATCCAATTGAGAGCTAGAAGGTAACTGGCGGAGAGTAATATTTAAATTCAGCAAAATAGGAAAGAGTCACAGGCAAGAGCGGCCGGTAATTGCTAGTGTATTATAAAAATTAATTTTACAAAATCTTTTATTCAATGTTTAAGAATTGTTGTTGGTAATATAAATGAACATAAAAACATTTATTTTTTTCTTACCGTTTTAATTAAGTTCTGTAAAAAAGAATCTGTATGTTTTGTTATGAATTATTATTGGTTTCCAATTTAAAGAGAAGTAATTTAAAGTAAACGTGTTCAGCCAACCGTGATAACCGTGAGCAATGACAATAGTGTACATTTTTGTAGACAAATATTAAGTATTATTTACAATAAACGTAGTTAATACTATTCTTGTTGTATATCTCAGATATATTGTGGTCTACTCAAGATTATTTAAAATTAAATATCTCGGAAACCTTAGTCATATCGCTTTTGTAAGGATTTATTTATTGTTTATTACTTTTATTAAACTATAGTACACAGTACATCAGTGTACATAAATATATATCTTAAGTGTTAATGTTATGAATGTACAAATAATATTTATTATACATATTTATACAAGGTCATATGTTTTATGTTTTATTAATAGTAATGACCAAATTTCATTGCAATTATTTGAAAATACTAAAAAAACATAAGTTTTTATGGTGGGTCAATGTAAATTGAATGTGTTGTATTATAATAACATAATTATCAAAATGTTTACAAAAACATTTTTTTCAAACATACCTAAACATTCAATCATTTAAGTTATATATTTTATATGTTTCGTAGTCATCACAATGTTTCATCTGACCACATTTTATACAGAGAACGTAGAATATAGAGAAGGTGCAAAGCCAGCGTATTTGAATTTTCTGGCAGAGAAATTTCTTCTCATGTAATCGTCATTTCCTTCTCGTCTTGAATTTCTGTTTCACCTCGATGTAGGAAGTTAACAGAATTGAGCGTATTCAAACACACCAGAGAATTAAAATGTATGCAAACGTAAATTAACAGACGTTTTTATTTTCTATTATCACATATGTTAACGACCAAATTGAATTTAATTTTGTAATCAACAATTAATTACTGATATTACATTTTACCATTTTTTGAATATATTTTTTTAATACAAATTATATATTTTTCTTTCTTTTACAAAAAAATCTGTTACATGATCTTTTGCATATAAGCCTACATGCTGACGTACATGTGAACATACACATATAAAGTCAAATCATTATGCATATTTATGAATGTTCACTGCATAAAATCATTTCA
The DNA here is from genome assembly GCA_030068015.2 of Neoceratitis asiatica. Classification (NCBI taxonomy): domain Eukaryota; kingdom Metazoa; phylum Arthropoda; class Insecta; order Diptera; family Tephritidae; genus Neoceratitis; species Neoceratitis asiatica. The sequence continues at coordinate 78,976,880 of CM061524.1, forward strand.
ATTGTTATCAGTAGTACCTATGCACATATGTATATTCGATCTTCATGTTCATCTAAACTTCCATACATATGTATGTGCGTATGTACAAATATTGCTTATGTTCATGCACATATGTATGTACATATGTTTAAAAAAATCAAACATCGTCTCCATGACGACATTATTTTCATGGTCGTTGACTAAATTTCCAAAAAAGCCTTATTGTCAACAAACGCGTGCGCATTACCAACAAAGAATATACCGCAAGCAGCACACACCGCCCTGCGAGCGTCTCTTCCACAAACCCATGTGCCAAAAATTGAAAGTTGAAGAATTTTGTGCCTTCACTCGACTATTGTAAAACGCACTCCCGATAGTGCAAACTGAGTTCTTTACAATTTTTAAACGAATGTTCAGAAACAGCCTCTGATTATTTTTAAATATACATTTTTTGATGAAATTTATGTTAAATACTTCAAGATTACCTAAGATTTATAAGAAACTTGTAATCAATGAGCAATTACTTATGAAAATGTAATGTAGCTAGATGCACACTGCATAGTTCAAATGTAATGTGAACATTCGTGATATACACAGTACACTGTACCTGAATTCCTACACCAAAATGCGAAAATAATAATTTGCTTGACTTGAATCGCTTTTGTGATTTCGGCAATTTTCTTTCTTGAACAAAAATCAAATATTTTTAAATTTTAGAATTTTAGCATCCTCGCCAGTTTCAGCTTGTGGACAAGGTGCATATGGGGAAGGCAAGGAAATTGCTTGCTGGGCAATATGAGGTAATAGGCGAACAGCAAATTTAGCAGCACGATTCAATAATTGCTTCATTTCAGCGGACGATGATTGAATTTGAGTCAAAGTCACCAGAATTTGAAGCAATGCGTGTTACGGGATAGGCCATGCAGATGTATGTTGTTGTTGCTTCACATTTCGCAAAGAATGCCTTCTATTTTTTTCATGCTCGGCTGTACTATGTATAGAGGTATATTAAGTTTGTTCAGCTAACGGTCGTGAGATAATCAATATACATAGGTATAAACATATTTATATAAAATTTTATGATATGACGATTTGACTTTGTATGTCCGTCTCTTAGTGTACACGTTAACTCGAGTAAGAATTGTAAAATGTCTCCAACAGTAAGAAATATAAACATCAGCCGAGTGAGTAACGTTCAGTTTCACCCGAATTTAAGCTTTCTTACATGATTAACTTTCTGCCTTTCGCGAGGAAGGAAATGTTGGGATGGGTAAGCGAGCTAATGTGCTCGATTGCCTTTATGAATGGACGCATTTCCCTTATTGTATGCGCATGCGTTTATGAATGAAAATGTTTGCATGTTGGATTTGCATACTTAACCAAATACTTGAAAATCATACACACGTACATATTTGCACGGACGTATATATGTATGTTTGAGTACAAATATTAATGTTTATATGCTTGCATAGAAATAATACCGACATACGTATGTTAATATATAAACACATACAGTTTTTACATACATATGTACATGGTCAATAATATATTTTATTTTAATTTCCTATGGAAATATTTTCTTTTACGAAGAAAGCGCAGTAATGCATATAATTATTAATAAATATACGTAAGTCCATTTTTTAAAGTTTTCAGAATAGGAATTTAAAATTTCATTTTTCTATACATCTCCATATGAAACTCAGTAGGTTTTTAGCTCATAATTTCTGTTATAAAAAAGATAAAAGCTTGATATATTCATTGCAAGTAGACTTCCACCTAATGAATGCGGTGAAGCCAATATCTCATTTTCGTACAATATTGAGTTAGGCGTAATAAGGTGCATATGTGCCAAAGCAAAATTCCGTCGGCAAAATTTGCGATATTTTTATAATTTTGATCCCTGTTAGCAATTTACATTCTGTATACAATGTAAAATACTGTTTTGCTCAATTCTGTTAAGTTTACAGCAATTTGGTGCGAAGATGTGAGGAGTGTGGTACGATTACGTGAGACCAAGTAATCGCGCTTCTTGACGTTTTCCACTCTGGTCCGTAATTGAATCTTCTCTATATTCTACGTTCTCTGACAACAAAGCGTGTCAACCTAGCACAACAGAGTCGGTACGCTGGTCTCTTCCCCATAAAGTAAGAGTTGCCACGACAAAAATATTCGTGTGTGTCGTTTCGTTGTTGTTTGCACCTTCTATTTTGTCAATTTTTGCTGTTATTAATCTTTCTATTAGTGTGTTAGGCTATCCGTTTTTGTACAATTTGCTTTTAACTTTCTTGTTTTTGTCGCTTCTGAACTCTTCGACGCGTAACTTGCAAATGCCTTTACCCTTCATGTACATAAACTGGTATATTAACTTTAGTTCGAAGTATCTAAATACCAGAAGGATAAGAGGTGGACCCACCGAAATTTATAGCGATCGCATCAAAATCACGAGCTGAATTTATTTAACTATATCCGTCTGTCCATCTGTCTGACAGTCTATCTGTCCGTCTGTCTCTTTTAACACAAGCTAGTACCACAATTTTTGAAGTATTTCAACCAAGCTTGGTAGAAAGATGCACATATACGTTTCAACGATAGCATAAGAATGTGAAATTCGGTATACAAACATCCATAATAAACTGCATGTTGGTTCTGAAAATCTCAAAGTCAGTCAAAAATGTATTTGGGAGTATGAAATTTCGTATTAACCAAAAATATTATGAAGTACATATTGGTACTGAAAATCATTGACATCGGACTGCTATATCATATAGCCACCAAACAACCGATTTCTTCAGATATGGGTGAAAAATCCGTCCAAAAAAGCATCTGGAAGAGTTAAATTTGGTGCTATCCACACATATTGTGAATTGCATTTGGGTAGTGAAAATCATCAAAATATAATACTATATACTAAAATTTATTTTCCCGAATGAGGCCACAGCCTTTTAGAACCATTTCAGTTTAATCCGATTGTTGTACCTATGGATTTCATTATCTAGGAAGGTTAACTTCTTGTTCTTTTCTTTTTCCGTACTGACTTCGATTTTTGTGTGCCGTGCGTTAAATGTTTTTGAGTATAACCTCCACGTCCGTTTTTTTGATTATGGCTAACATATTATCTACATATATATTTATGTATTATATAAGTATATATACTTATATAGGGTGCTTTTTATAGAGGTATAGAACTTTAAGTTGGCATTACTTTTCAAGATGGCGACCGATTTAACAGCTGTCAAGTGATTTATTCTCAGTTTGGTTTGGCAATTCATCATGAATAGACTCACGCCTGAACAACGCTTGCAAATAGTGAAATTTTATTTCGAAAATAATGCTTCTGTGCGGAAAACGTGAACGGGTCATTAGCATTAGTATTCCATATATCTGCTGCCATTATCCAACCACCACAGCGGGTCACACAGCTGCAACAACCAAAACCTACGCACAACTCCCTCACCCCCCGTGTTACGAACGTTCCCCGAGATACTTTAGACTCGTACAATTTAACTGCAACGGACTCCAAGGAAAGATCGATGAGATAGTCGACTTCATGAACCGGGAACGCCTGCCAATAGCTGCGATCGAAGAGTCAAAACTAAGCGCCCGATCAGATCTTCTGAGCAGGCTATAACATAATAAGAAAGGATCGTGAGCGAGATCATGGTGGAGGCTTGGCCTTCATTTTACACAACACCGTGCAGTATCGTCTTATCGACGGCGACATTGACCGCAGGGATACTACCCTAGAATGTCAGGGAATAGTTATCCGGTCAGGCGGTGTCGAGCTCGAAATATTTAAGATATACATTCCTCCCGTTACAAGTTGCCCAGTTGGATACCGTCCTGATATAGGTGCGCTACTCAGAGGCGAAAACCGTTTGGTTTTGGGCGACTTTAACGCGCACCACGATCTTTGGCTTCCTGCCTGTCAAATGATCGTCGAGGAATGGAGCTGGCGGAACAGACAGACGATTCGACATTCTGCACAATGAACGACGAAGCCCCCACCAGGATTGGGGGCAACTGCCATAGCTCGCCTGACATCACAATAGCTAGCGCTGGTCTGATAAATTGCATAGATTGGCGACCTAAGCATACACTCGCATCGGACCATTTGCCCATAGTCATCTCGATTGACAGGCCTCCCGACTTCGTTTCCGTGGACCACCGGACATTTGTTAACTTTAACAAAGCTAACTGGCCCGACTTCACGGAATTTACTTAGAAGGCCTTCAGTGCTCTCCCTACTCCCACCAAAGTTCTCCCTGAAGAGAAGACTTTCCGCAAAATTGTCGTGACTGCTGCCGCCCGCTTCATACCTGCAGGTCGAATCGCACAAATCCGCCCTAATTTCCCCGCCGAAGCGGCGGTTTTAGCGACAAGGCGCGACACATTACGCCTGGCCGATCCCGGCGATCCCCGTATCAGGGAACTCAACGCCGAGATTCGGAACAAGGTAAACACCCAAGCGGAACAAGTGGGAGGAGCACTTAAGATCATGCAATCTCTCCTCTGGGGTAACCAAGCTCTGCGCTACTGTCAAATCGTTGTCAAATCCGACGAGACGTGATGTTTGGGTGGAAATTTCATTCGGTGATCACGCCTCGTCGGACCGGAAGAGGTGCGCGAGCTATTTTAGCCGGCTTTTCACACTGCACCCTTCGGTTGACAGAACGAAACGACAAGTAACCCACCGTCTGCGCAAACCGCCGAACACCAGCGCGACGCTTGATTTCTCCAGGGAAGAGGTTCAGGGGGTTATCGGGACGGCTAAAGCCTCCAAATCCATCGGCCCCGACGGAATAAGCATTCTGATGTTAAAACATTTGGGCCCAGCGGGAGCATAATAACTCACCAAGCTTCTCAATCTGTCCCTGACCACCCTAATTATACCCGACGTGTGGAAACTGGGTAGAGTGGTCCCGCTACTAAATCCGGGGAAGCCCGCAAATAAAGGAGAATCATATCGTCCGATATCCCTCCTTTCCCTAGTAGCGAAGACAATTGAAGCCTTGCTACTCCCGTCCGTCACACACCATCTGAGCCCAGCTACACATCAGCATGGCTTCCGAAATGTGCACAGCACCACAACTGCACTTAACGCCATAAACACCCAGATAATTCATGGCCTCAACCAAAATCGACCCTGTGCGCGAACTGTCCTAGTAGCACTGGACCTGTCGAATAACTTCGACACAGTAAATCATGCAGTGCTACTATCGGAAATTGTGGATTCCTCATTACCGCCTAGGTTGAAGAGGTCGACCATGAACTACCTGAGTGGTCGGCGATCATCGGTTGAGTGTCGAGGTCAAACATCTAAGCTACAGAAAATTAAACAAGGGGCTCCGCAGGGTGGTGTCCTCTACCCAATGCTGTTTAATTTTTACCACTCGAGGCTTCCTCCACCACCTGAGGGCGTCTCGCTTATCTCATACGCCGATGACTGTTCGATTTTGGCATCTGGCCAGGATATTGTTAGCCTTTGTTCTTCAGTAAAATGCTACCTCGCCGACCTTTCCAACTTCTTCACTGCACGACATCTACATCTACATCCTGCGAAATCCTCTGCCATCCTTTTCACCAGCTGGACGAAGGAGTGCCGGCTAGAACTCGATGTGAAGGTCGATGGCGCAAAAATTCCGACCACGAACAACCCAAAGTTACTCGGAGTAACATTCGATAGCCTGCACTCCTTCACTCCGCAAACGACTGCAATTGCCACCAAAGTACAAAGCCGCAAAAAAATCCTCCAATCGCTAGCCGGTAGCACCTGGGGGAAAGGCAAAGAAACGTTGCTGGCAACGTACAAGGCAATTGGCCGGCCGGTCGTTAACTATGCTGCGCCGATTCGGACGCCGGGGACTAGCACGACGCAGTTGAAGAAGCAACAGACCTGTCAGAACACCGCCCTTCGGACCGCGACGGGAAACCTCCTGATGGCGCCGGAGCACCACTTACACAGTGAAACATCCATGCTCCCAGTTAAGGAGCATAATGTTATGCTGTGTAAGCAATACCTGCTGGGATGCTACCGCATGGATCAAACCAACAGGCACCTGCTGGAAGCTGAACAACCACCTAGGCACATCAGGAAGGGTAAACTTGACTACCGGGACGACATACAGCAATACAGACAAGACCCGCTGGACAGGACGGCGTACATACAGGCCATCAACACCATTCACCGAGAGTCCGTCAACACCTTCTTGAACTCTCTTCCAGTGAATGGTGTACTCGGAGTCAAACCACTACCCATCGCAGAACCAGAGCTCGAGTTGCCTCGTGAGACCCGCGAAACCCTGGCACAATTAAGATCTGGATACTGTAGTAGGCTTAATTCCTACCTATCCAGACTCGACCCTGACATATCCAACATATGTCCCACATGCAAAGAGTCCCCGCACGATACTAACCACCTCTTTGCATTCCCACTCAACCCGACTCATCCAACAACCCTCTCCCTTTGGTCCGAAGCCGTGGAGATAGCACTTTTCCTGGGCTTCCCGTTAGATGACCTCGATGACTAACACCCCTCTCCCTTTGGTCCGAACCCGTCGAAACTGCACGTTTCCTGGGCGTCCCGTTAGATGACCTCGATGACAAAAACTGAACTTGTCTGACCCTAAACGGGGCTGGCGTATGCCGCTACAACAACATTAACAACAGTATTGAGTGAGCATCGAGCTGCTCGAAGTGCTCGATACCTGAGTATCTAGAGTTCTAAGGCACATATATTGGCCTAAGCGAAATGGGTGATAGCATTAACTTGAAAGTATAATTCGCAAGACAGATTAATTATTTGTATGGACTTCAACATTCAAATATTACAAAATTGCAGGTAAATAAGTTTTTATATGACATTCTCCGCGTCATGGTATGATTTAGGTTACTAAAATAAAAATCAAAGCGAAATAAATAAAAGCTCTGTGCCAAAAAAGATTTATTGAAGTTCTATAGTCATCTCTCGAATGTGTAAACTCGGCTAGTACGACTTAGTCTTCATGGCAACGACATAGCTTATAGATGGGAAACCTAGGGGAAAGTATTAAAAAAAGGGCAAAAGGCATGAGATGGTTATAACTACGTTCATATATATGTATGGATACGTGCCTTAATGGCGGAAGCCTAATCAAATGATGATAATGGTGTCTAATGATGTACGCGAATGATCGCCATTTCATAGCACAGTTCTGGCGTCGCTGCTCAGACGTATTGTCTTATTATCTTTCTCTCAGAAGAGCTTTATGATTTTAAATGCTTCTAATGGCATGTATGGTGATAAAAAGATACATCGGGTATTCAATAAAAGGCATTTTATAATGAATTAATATATGCAACTACTTTTTAGTGCAAATTCTCTTCTCTTACTAACACTCTGTAATTTTTATTTTGGTATAAATATATAAAGGAATGTTGAAAGTATGCGCGATACTACTCGAATATGACAACAACAAAAGCAAACCCAACCTGGACGATTGACAGCGACAACCAACAGAGAACGTAGAATATAGAGAAGATTCAATTACGGACCAGAGTGGAAAACGTCAAGAAGCGCGATTACTTGGTCTCACGTAATCGTACCACACTCCTCACATCTTCGCACCAAATTGCTGTAAACTTAACAGAATTGAGCAAAACAGTATGTTACATTGTATACAGAATGTAAATTGCTAACAGGGATCAAAATTATAAAAATATCGCAAATTTTGCCGACGGAATTTTGCTTTGGCACATATGCACCTTATTACGCCTAACTCAATATTGTACGAAAATGAGATATTGGCTTCACCGCATTCATTAGGTGGAAGTCTACTTGCAATGAATATATCAAGCTTTTATCTTTTTTATAACAGAAATTATGAGCTAAAAACCTACTGAGTTTCATATGGAGATGTATAGAAAAATGAAATTTTAAATTCCTATTCTGAAAACTTTAAAAAATGGACTTACGTATATTTATTAATAATTATATGCATTACTGCGCTTTCTTCGTAAAAGAAAATATTTCCATAGGAAATTAAAATAAAATATATTATTGACCATGTACATATGTATGTAAAAACTGTATGTGTTTATATATTAACATACGTATGTCGGTATTATTTCTATGCAAGCATATAAACATTAATATTTGTACTCAAACATACATATATACGTCCGTGCAAATATGTACGTGTGTATGATTTTCAAGTATTTGGTTAAGTATGCAAATCCAACATGCAAACATTTTCATTCATAAACGCATGCGCATACAATAAGGGAAATGCGTCCATTCATAAAGGCAATCGAGCACATTAGCTCGCTTACCCATCCCAACATTTCCTTCCTCGCGAAAGGCAGAAAGTTAATCATGTAAGAAAGCTTAAATTCGGGTGAAACTGAACGTTACTCACTCGGCTGATGTTTATATTTCTTACTGTTGGAGACATTTTACAATTCTTACTCGAGTTAACGTGTACACTAAGAGACGGACATACAAAGTCAAATCGTCATATCATAAAATTTTATATAAATATGTTTATACCTATGTATATTGATTATCTCACGACCGTTAGCTGAACAAACTTAATATACCTCTATACATAGTACAGCCGAGCATGAAAAAAATAGAAGGCATTCTTTGCGAAATGTGAAGCAACAACAACATACATCTGCATGGCCTATCCCGTAACACGCATTGCTTCAAATTCTGGTGACTTTGACTCAAATTCAATCATCGTCCGCTGAAATGAAGCAATTATTGAATCGTGCTGCTAAATTTGCTGTTCGCCTATTACCTCATATTGCCCAGCAAGCAATTTCCTTGCCTTCCCCATATGCACCTTGTCCACAAGCTGAAACTGGCGAGGATGCTAAAATTCTAAAATTTAAAAATATTTGATTTTTGTTCAAGAAAGAAAATTGCCGAAATCACAAAAGCGATTCAAGTCAAGCAAATTATTATTTTCGCATTTTGGTGTAGGAATTCAGGTACAGTGTACTGTGTATATCACGAATGTTCACATTACATTTGAACTATGCAGTGTGCATCTAGCTACATTACATTTTCATAAGTAATTGCTCATTGATTACAAGTTTCTTATAAATCTTAGGTAATCTTGAAGTATTTAACATAAATTTCATCAAAAAATGTATATTTAAAAATAATCAGAGGCTGTTTCTGAACATTCGTTTAAAAATTGTAAAGAACTCAGTTTGCACTATCGGGAGTGCGTTTTACAATAGTCGAGTGAAGGCACAAAATTCTTCAACTTTCAATTTTTGGCACATGGGTTTGTGGAAGAGACGCTCGCAGGGCGGTGTGTGCTGCTTGCGGTATATTCTTTGTTGGTAATGCGCACGCGTTTGTTGACAAAAAGGCTTTTTGGAAATTTAGTCAACGACCATGAAAATAATGTCGTCATGGAGACGATGTTTGATTTTTAAACATATGTACATACATATGTGCATGAACAAAAGCAATATTTGTACATACGCACATACATATGTATGGAAGTTTAGATGAACATGAAGATCGAATATACATATGTGCATAGGTACTACTGATAACAATTGAAATGATTTTATGCAGTGAACATTCATAAATATGCATAATGATTTGACTTTATATGTGTATGTTCACATGTACGTCAGCATGTAGGCTTATATGCAAAAGATCATGTAACAGATTTTTTTGTAAAAGAAAGAAAAATATATAATTTGTATTAAAAAAATATATTCAAAAAATGGTAAAATGTAATATCAGTAATTAATTGTTGATTACAAAATTAAATTCAATTTGGTCGTTAACATATGTGATAATAGAAAATAAAAACGTCTGTTAATTTACGTTTGCATACATTTTAATTCTCTGGTGTGTTTGAATACGCTCAATTCTGTTAACTTCCTACATCGAGGTGAAACAGAAATTCAAGACGAGAAGGAAATGACGATTACATGAGAAGAAATTTCTCTGCCAGAAAATTCAAATACGCTGGCTTTGCACCTTCTCTATATTCTACGTTCTCTGTTAGCACCGCCTGTTGAATAAGCCGTTACCTTTGAACTCTGTCAGTCGTTGTCAACGTTAGTCAATATAGAGGAAAATCATTTAATTCAACTTTTGATTTCATCTTCCAGTGAGAGGCGATAATAATAATCACCTACAGTTTTCTAGCTATAGTAACTGTAAATTAAAAAATTTGAAAAAAAAAACGCTTTTAAGTATTTTGATAATGAAATTGTGCGCTCGGAGGCCAAAATCATTACTTCTTTAGAAGCAAATATTGTACTTCCATTTATAAATGTCTGAAATCTAAATGAATAAGGACCTTTTTCATAGCCAGTGCAAATGAAAAATACTCTCAAAGACAAGAAACTACAAACCAAAAAATGAAGTGCTGTTTACAGTATAGCGAAAGAAATGTAAAACTTGAATTTTAACGATGCCCTGGTAAAATAATACTCAACGTCCACTGGCTGCCTGCCAGTCAACTATTCGAGCAAACGGCTAGTTGTGCGCACTGTACTTACTTAAGCGAGCTAGGACTTTACTGACACGCTAATAGGCATTTAAAAATACATACAGATTGTATACATTGAGATAAATTTTATACATATATATATATATATTTATATGGTTATATGGTAGTTTTAGTGCATTTTTCTTTCACTGCCCTGCCTGTTCCCTAGCGATTCGATCAGTATGTCTGTATGTTAAGTAGTTGTTTAAAGCTGTTAAGTGAATTAAAGTGTGTTTACTTAGAGTTTGGCTGCTAATTATTATTTTAGTGTTCAATTTTTCTTTTTCTCCTTTTTTACATACATTTTAAAAAACATAGAAAAATTTACATCGAAAAATGAAAATGCTATTATTTGTAATTATCACAATATCTGGCTTCAAATTCAATTCAATTTTATATATCTATTATGGGTACAAAAATGTTATTAGTTCTAAAAGCAAAATAAAATAATAAAACGCGGTTACTTGTTTATTGCTTTTAAACAATAGTTCCAAACGAGTAAATAAAGCAACAATTTATATATTAGAAAACGATCTGACTCACCTATAGCACTCCCGTATTTAATACCAATTTTAAATCCATAAGCACAAAAGTTCAATACGTTGGTGATATTTTATAACTGATACCACGCGTTTACATCAATTGGTACATCACCTCGGTACAGCAGGCAACATGCCATAGATATACATATGAGCGTACATCAACTAGAACTGTTGGTTACAGATCGGGCACACATTCTCAATTTATATTTCGCCTTGCCAACTTTATTTAATATTACTTCACGCTGAAATTATAATGAATGATAATTTAAATTATCATTCATATTTTTAATGTAGTGTATTATTTAACTTTCCATATTTAAGAATCTTACATACATATGTACATACTTGAGTGTAAATAAAGGTCTTTCGTACGATTATTTTTCATCAACGTGACCATAAATGTGCGGATCCACTTTGAACATCTTCGTTATATTCCCGACAAGGTTACCTGGCAAACTACTTTTTCTGTTGGTGAATTTTTGTTCAGGTACTACATAAACAAAAGGAAGAATTAAAATAGCAATTATCACAATTATATGAATACATTTTTACAATTTTATGAAAATATTTTCCATCGAAAAATTTATGAAATATTTTAATTTAGTAAAAATTGTTGCGAAAACTTTTTTTAAAGACATTAAGCATAACTGATCATGATACACATTATACTTAGAATTAAAATTAATTCTTGACATCACCTTTGCATTAAATTATGACATAATATGTTTGTAAATAATTACTAGCTTTAGCAAATAATTATATTTTACTAACACCAACGAAATGATCTATTCAATCATGCAAAACTATTTTCAGATACGCTTATTTATGTACACAGAAATTAATATCATACGTATAGTATCTTGTACATATGTTCTTGAAAGCCAATGTTATAAGTTATATGTAGATTGCCGTGGGCAAAGGTAATGCGCAAAGGAATCAAGAGGGTTGACGAAAATTTAGTCAAGAGGAAAAGTTATCTTTTAATAATCTGTCACTTTGAACAGAAATATATTGATTGAAAATTATATGGTATAATATATAAAAAATATTTTTTTCCTCTCTTGCAAAATTCCAAATAATTTTATTTTCTCAAAATAGTTCCCTATATATCCCATATAGCAACCCTCCAACTTTTTAATACCATTTGTGTAATAAGTTTTGCCCTTTGCTTCAAAATAGGCTTCGGTTTCGGCGATCATCTCTTCATTCGACGAAAATTTCTTCCCAGCGAGCATTCTTTTGAGATCTGAGAACAGGAAATAGTCTGGAGAATAAGGTGGCTACGGTGCACTTTCCTTTTCTTCAAATGCGGCCGTTTTTCGGCGATTTCGTCCTTCAAACGGTCAAATATCATTATATAATAGTCGTTGAGGGTCTTTCCTTTTTCAAGGTAGTCAGTGAAAATTATTCCAATCGTCAAAATACAGACGACATAACCTTGTTAGCCGACTGTAGCATTTTTCCACGCTCTAGAAGGGGTTCATCGTGTACAGTCCACTCGGATGACTGTCGATGGGACTACGGAAAGAAATTATGGGCCATTTTCATCCTTTTTTATATGTCGATGCAAAAACTCGGGTTTATTACGCTTAAACATCTATAAACTAATTATCAACTCGTCGTTTATTTTTTGGTAAGAGTGATCTCGCGTTACACCCACACAAGTTTTTTCTTCGACTGTTTTCTTTTTACTTTAAAAAGCAATATTTTATCAACACGCGAATCTCTCTTACTCAATTTTTTTCACAATAACATAAATTGCTTCACTTAAAATGCTAATTCACAAAATAATGATCCAGCAACAGTCAAATGTATGAACGCGTCTTTTGAAGGTTAGGACTAAACAAAAATCATTAATTAATTAATTATAGTAGAGCCATCTATGAGTCAGACCAGGGACTTTTCAATTGACCTGTTGTAAGTTTAAGCGTTTGCAACTGCAATTAAAAGTAATATATTATTTACATGTATTTTTTATTTTCGTATATATTTATTTATTATATTTTATTCAAATTTTTTGCCTATTTTTTTATGTGTATATGTATGTAAAAAGTTTGAAGTTCCCTCAAACCCAACATTGACCGTAGTCAACTACTTATGAAGTACTTCAACATCGCCAGACTGATAACAGAAATGTCTGAAATTCAGAAAGTTTTGTAATCAAACTAAAATTTGAATTTATCTTTGGCGCCATAAGCTAAAGTTGAGTTCAACAAACCGCACATTGCTTGGTTTCAAGTACGACAATGTAAATATTGAGTTGTAAGTTGAAGTTGTTACAATAATATGTGTAGAATTGTTGCAATAAGGAGAAAACGAAACAAAAAGAACATTTAAATGGAAAATTAAATTTCGAAATAAAAAAAATGTGGTAACAGGTTCGTGCTGCAGAGGCTCTGAAAAAAATTAAATTGTAATTAATTTAAAATTTAATTATGAATCGCCATGTTGCGTTGCACTTATAATATTGCCTTTTTAAATTCATCTAATTTTTTAAAATGAAACAATACTTACACTTTAAATAACAACTTATCGTCATTAAAACTGTTTTTAAATGTCAGTCACAGATGAACAAATCGGCTACGTTATCAGTTATTTGATATAATTGCATTATATTATTAAACTCTTTTCACTTTGACTTTTTATGTATTATTTATTTACTACTTTTTGCTTGGTGTTAATAGGCGTTGGTGTTCATTTTGGTTTTCGCCTAATGAACTTTCGATTATTTGTCACAACACGTACATTGCTTATTTAATTACCCGCGAGCATAGACTGAGTTTACACACGATTACTCCTGTCGCTTCTTATCGGCAGTTTTGCTTTTGGTATTTCCCTTCACGTTCACACGGGGAAACTTTGTTCATGGCAATTTTCTGCCATTACATTTCATTTCATTTTCGCAATTTGCTACGCATTCCACCCCTATACAAGTTTTTACATATTTTTCAATATAAATTGTTATCATATGTATTCAACTGTATATATTTACATTTCCATATAGAAATTTAAATTTTAAATTCCATAATGGCAAATTTTACAGCGACAAATAAGATAACAAAGCGTGTTAACCGAGCACAATAGTGTCGGTACGCTTCGCGGTAAGAGTCGCTTCGACAAAAGTATTCGTGTGTAAACTCAGTCACACGGCGTTCACATTTAAGAGTCTTGTTGAAAGGGATGTGTGCGATCCTATTAGTTAATCAATGCGCATTAAATTACTGCCCACATGATCATACATTAAATATTAAGTCAATTAATTAAAGTCTGTGCAGAACAGAGTTCTCTGTATATTAAATTTTTCTAAAGTGGTATAATTTAATACTGAGTTACGGGATTTTTTGTTGTTGTTGGCGTAATTAAAAGTTCTTTAACATTTTCACTTGTTTGTTTTGCATGTTAATCTGTTGTTGGCCGATTTTAACTTTACAGAAGGAGATTGGTTAGATAGAGCACGTACTAACAGAAGACAACCACTCTTAAAATAATCAGAAACAGCTTTGATTTTTATTTATTTTATAGTGGTATGATTTTTTATATTTATATTCTTTTTGTATTCAAAAATAAAAGCTTTATAAATACAAATACATTTTAAGTTGTTGTATTGTAAGCTTAAAATTCCTATAGTTATAAATGTTTTTCTAAAAAAAAGACACATATGAAATCAACCTAAATATAATTCGGTATTTAACGGTATTTTTTTTTATAAAATATTACAATAAGGCTACGTTTTTGTGCCTTAAGTATTTAATTTGGGTATGGATGTTTTTATTCTTATTTTTGTGACAACTAGGGAGCTATGGTTGTGTACATAAATATTTTTTTAGCCACAATACATAATTGTGCTCTTATATATGTGGGAAGCGCTATTGCCACACGCTCCCGATATTAAAACAAAAACAGTATAAATACAAATACATTTTAAGTTGTTGTATTGTAAGCTTAAAATTCCTATAGTTATAAATGTTTTTCTAAAAAAAAGACACATATGAAATCAACCTAAATATAATTCGGTATTTAACAGTATTTTTATTTATAAAATATTACAATAATGCTACTTTTTTGTGCCTTAAGTATTTAATTTGGGTATGGATGTTTTTATTCTTATTTTTGTGACAACTAGGGAGATATGGTTGTGTACATAAATATTTTTTAGTCACAATACATAATTGTGCTCTTATATATGTGGGAAGCGCTATTGCCACACGCTCCCGATATTAAAACAAAAACAGTATATTTACAGTTTTTAAAAGTTTAACAATTCAATTTTATTAAAATTTAAATTAATGTTGAATACATGGAAGTTTTTTGATTATAAATTATACATTGAGTTTTAATTATATATTCACTAGAGCGCACCCGATACGTTGTGTTCGATTCTCTGTCAGTTTAACGACTAGCTTCTTTGTATTTTCCCCTCTGCGATCTATCCGTATGTACTTGCCAGATGGTTGGGTTTGTTACATTGCCACATATAAATTATTGTTAATATTAACCCCTACATCGGAAGTATGCATAAATAACAATTAAATTGGTTTAATATGTTATTAGCTTTCTTTTTTGTAAAAATTCCAGGCTATTTTGAGCAATAACGATAATATTAAAATTTTTCATACATTTTAATCAAATAATTTAAATGAAAGGTATAAGTAAACCAATATTTTCCTGATTAAATACACTTGCATGTATAGCGTTGAATTTTAGTATGAAGAACAAATGAAAAACTACTGTTTGAGAAAAGTTATACAAAATTATTATAACAAATTTGTATCATATATATACTTATATAAATATAAAAATGAATGGCTACACCAACTTGATTTAAAATATTTGTTTAAGACCAATAAGGGTTTAACCTAGAAATAGCCGGGTAATGGATCAGGGACTGACCTATTCGAAAAAATCGTAGTTATCAAGCTGTCCATATTCTTATTTTCATTTATATAAAATTTTTGATTGATTGAATCACAAAAAGATTTATATATTGAATGATGGGTGACTTGAGGAATTTTGTCCATAAAGCGAGGGTTCTACTTTTCAGTTGCCTATTTCGTCCGCAATAACCGAAAGCTAGCATGGCATACTGCAATTCAGAAGGTCATGGTTCGAGTTCTGGTCCGACCTACATCCAAAGTTATATAAAATTAATTCTTATACCTTTCATTTACATGAAACTATATATTAAGTCAGGTCCGAAGTAAGTAAGTGCCAGAAGGATAAAAGATATACCCACCAAAACGTATACCAATCGTATAAGACTGATTGGCTGAGTTGATTTAGTCATGTCTGTATGTACGTCCATCTGTTTGAACGCTAACTATTCTCTAATTTTTTGAGATATTTCAAGGAAACTTAGCGCGGGTGAATGTTTTTAATGTTTCGATTATTTGTCAGCACTGGCCAGTTCTCTCTACATATAGTTCCCATGCAACCGATTTGTTCAGATATGTTATTTTTAGTCATAAATACTTCAATAAATCATTCAGGAACATAAAATTCAGTACTGAGTACTGAGAATCAACGAAATCGGAAAACCATATCATATAGCCCCTATACAACATATTCGCCAAGGTACCGAGATCTGTGTCAATAAAACTAGAAAAGTGAGAAATTTGGGATTATGCACACGAATATTAAATTAAATACTACCACTGAAATTTATTGAGATCAGAGGACTAGATCATAAAGCCCTCATACAATTGATTCGTCCAGGTATAAGGAGTAATATATTTATTATAATATTGGAGATTTTAGGTAAAAGATCTGCCAAAAAAGCATCTAATGGTGTGAAATATCATATGCTATTCACGCAAATTCAAATAAATAATGACACCAAAAACTCATCAAAATCGAACTTTACATTTAGAAATAAATTCGATATGTTCATGAAAGGCATTCGAAGGTAGAACTTCTTTCTTGTTCTAACTGCGCCTGCCCCTCGGCAAGTCCTTCGAGTGCATTTCAAACATGAAATAGAGGCTCTTTATATAAATCCATAGGTCGTTTGGAGGTAGCTTAGGGTAAACTGTAGGCCCCCACATTTGTTGGGAAAACACCAACACGATCAACACAGATTCGAGGAGGGGCTCGACAGAACAACAATTCAGCGGTTACAAATCGCCAATTATACTCGTAATGTTGAAAGTAACAAATCTCCTTATTGTTGATGTTCTCACTGTTATCGAGATAACTAAACTTCACCTATGAAAATTGGTTATGAAATTTCTATTGATTTTTATGGGATTGCAGATATTTCCGAAGTATTTTTCGAATCTGATTATGCGACGAACTCAGATTCAACCCCACATTCATTTATTTAGCTTTACTTGTTGCTTTCTTTTGATTGAGTAAAAGTGTATATCTCCGCTTATCACCATCTTAATACCATTAAAAGCTCATTTACATGCGGTGCAGATAATATCCCACAAAATGTACTTATACAAGTATTTTGTTCTGATTTTGTGTATATACCATTAATTACGGAAAGAATCGTATATTTTACTTTTACTAGAGCATTGTCAATTTATGTTCTATCCACAAAAATCTAAATCTATTACAACTGATAAATTAGCTCATTTTCTGTAAATAAGGACAAGTTACCACATTTGATATTGTACTTTGATCAATGTATGTTCTGCATAGCTTCATCTTTGCGGTTGTATGTTTTTTGTTTATTCTTGAGTTGTTAGTTAACCCGATTGTTTCCCGTAATTCAGATAAAATTCCTGAATTATCTATAAGTTTTTCTATAGAAAATTTTGTGAGTTTAATCTGGACAAAGTTAACAAAATTACAAAGTGAATTGTCAAAAAACAGTTTATTTTTATTAAATTTGATTTTTGTCTGTAATTTTAAAACATTCTTGTTTTCTGTCTGTTTCATTTTTCATAATTTTTTCTTCCGTAGGAAATGGACAAATATTAAGTATCGCTCTAGTCAATATGACCTACCTAATCCGTACGCCTACCACTCTTTATATCCTTTTATAATTAACAAAATTGGGCCATATATTCCAAACTCCCAGTGTATTTTTTTCCACCGCCCTCCAGATAGAATTTATTGTTATGACTCTGGAAAGTATATCTTCAGGATTTCCCTCTGATTTTATACGATTCCAATAGTGGAGTAAATGTGTGTAAATAAAAACTTGGTAAATATTACCTTCTATACTTTTTCCAACCTGTTTCACCAGATCAGTATGAAAAACTGACACATAATTCTACCTCGAGATTTAACTATTGCTAAGAGTGATATTAATGTGTGGTCTGTATTAATTAATTGTGTGTATACGAAATCACCGTGGCCGCAATGGATGAGTGGTTAGCAATGCGTACTAACATTGAGTTTTGTTACTTCCATTAAAACATTATGGGAATAAGTCCATATTTTCTTATTCAAGATTGTATTTATAAACATAAATCGGCTTATGTTAAAAAATTGTTTTTCATATGTTTTCAATATCTTTTTTGTCAGCATCCCAACATGCTTAAAAATTAAAATGTTGAACGTAACCTCATCTATTTTTTGAGGCAAGTTTTAAACCGATATAGCTCTCGACTTTTTTCCTACCTGCTACTATTATCACCTTAAGCATATAACAAAACATAAACAACATCTAGATTAATCGAGTAACAATGCGCTGGGCAAAAGTTGTCTTGATGCGTATCAGTTTTATTTATTCATTTGAAAACGGTAGTTGATAGAAGTCTAAGAGGCGCAGCATTGAAATATCTTATTTGTACAATATAACCTGAAATGATCGGACCAATACTTTTCTGGAGCCGAATCAATTGCTTACTAAGCTCAAAGTTACACCTCTTGGTAATTGTTGCTGGTGTTAATACTGGTTTCTAGATAAACGAAATTATCCACGAGTGCAATGTGACTTAGCAGCCAAGAACCGAATGCTTTAACCGTATTCTTTATGACAGAAAATATTTCCCCTTGTCGACGTTTACTACCAAAACCAGTCGCTTCGCTTCTCGCAGTTGTTGAAATATTGTGGGGTTTGTGTTACTATTCGGAGTTAACGATACCAAGTTTAGACATATTGTATGTGATATTGAGAATATTTATCCCATGATAATTGGCGCATATTGTGGAATTGTCCTTCTTATGGATGGCTCCAATCGTTGAAAGGGCTCATGCTAAGAATCAGATATATATCAAAGAAAGTTGGTCTTATCTAGGCTTGCGAAAAAATATGGAAGATAGATAAATAACATATAGTTTCTGTTTTCTCTTTTTAACATATTCTCTCAGCAACTCAACTCTTATTTGTTCGTGTTGTTAGGTGAAAATAAAACTCCATTTTTATTTTACTTCACTAAAATATAACTTTCATTTATGTAAAACTTATATGTATTACATTTAAAGTAATGTATGTCACCCGTTGACTATATTAGTTCCGCTTTCATTGACTACAATGCGCATAAATGTGATGTGCTCTAAATAATTTATCAGACTCCTTTAGGTAGAATTAAAAATTAAGATATATTTCCTTCAAAGTAGTGACATCTGCGAATTTGTACCGTTTTAAATATTTAGAAACATTACATTGAATGTTAAATTAACATATACACACATATGTATATACTTCGAATTCATCATTCAAATAAAAAATTTTAAAACCAATGCAGGTTGCTAACATATGCCTTAGCTCCTACATAATCCATCATTTATAGCAAACCACTTCGATTTATAACCAACACCAAGCACAACAGATTCAGTAAATAAATTGGGGGGTAAGGGGGAAAAAAGCTTACTCAAGTCGTCAATGTTACGCATGTGCACTTAGTATATATAACCAAAATCCTGATATGCTTACCTGAATACCAAATCAACCTGACATAAGAATGTTTTGGGTGTTTCACCAACAATAACAAAACGCAATGCGTTAGGGCGTATAAATGTTAGTTTTTTGACATGCTTCTTCACTGTCGGCATTTTCCAACATGTAATAAAAATTTAATGAGCCACACAAAAAAATACTCAAATCGCATGGAAGGTTTAACAACATATATGTGGAATGGTTTATTTCGAATATTCTCATAACAAAATTTATTAAAACTTATTTAAAAATCTACAAAAATACATTTATGGACAATGGTAAAGAAATATTTCAAATTAAAAAAGGATACTTTTCCAAAGTTCAAAATTTTCTTAAAATTGGTTACTTAAAGAAAATTATTTTAAACGAAAATATAATATTTGTTTATTTGAAAATTGAAACTAGCTACCAGAAACTAAAATAAATCAATAAATAATTTATTTTTGTCTCATTACAAGCATTTTCTTTACTTCCTTAAAAGAAATTTTGGGATCCGGCGTCTTAATGAAAATTTATATAAAATTACCGTGGTATTAAAAATATTTAATATTTCAACTTAAATTAAACAAGTTAAGTTGCGCTCGACAGAATTTAAATTATTTTAATTTTAGCACTGAAATATGCACCAAATATATTTTATATATACAGAGTTACTCATTGTACGAGTAAACGAAAGTGTTGTTATACAACAAAGAAAAAATGGTAGAAGTGACAGCTATTTCGGAGATCACCACATCTCCTCATCAGACTTCTTCTGCTAGGAATCGAACCCACGGATTCTAGCATCACAGGCGAGTGCTCTATCAACTGAGCAAACGTCTGCCATGTAATCTGTTGTTGTATTATTAAATTTTTTACTAACAAACAACTATTAAGTGCGCTAATATTTTGCCGCTATTTTTACTTAATGTTGGGTTAGCGAGTTAATTAATTAATTTTCATTCACCTGAATATTATATTTATTTTATAACATCTAAGTGTGATGGCGAGAACTATTTTCAATATAGTTTTATTTTCCCACTAAAAACAAATCAGTATATATGCATATGCAACTAAGGTCAAACAATTTTTGTAATGCACTAAGTAAATTGATTGCAAAATCAATTAAATTTTGATGAACAATAATAAAAGAACTCTGGAAGTACAAACACTTGTCAAAATTATATTTACTTTGAGAAATTAGAAAAGTGTACTTTTAACACTAATTAAGCAAAATTAATATAAAAGAAATGTAACAAAAAGACACAAAGGCGCCAACATCAATGTATGAATAAAGTGATAAAAGCTAAACATTTTTTCTACTTCCACGCAAATCAATGTTAAATCAACCAACAGTAAGTAAACGACTTGTTCAACAGCATATTGAAATATACATTTGTAGGTGTGACCTCATACGTATTTATATTTATACACATATAAATAGTTATCACCTCTAGTTGTATTACCACTTATTTCACGGCTCTGATTTACTTCACAATTTTAATGGCATTTGAGTTTCCATCATATTTACAACACTAACACGGATGCTTACTCTACTGTGCTTCCTTGCTGCATTAGAGAATGTATAAGGTGATATATTCAACTGAAATGTTTTTTTATTGCTTTGAATTTATTCGCTTTTGCTGTAATCGTTAACAGCAACTTATTGACGTTTTGTAAACATTTACATTTATCACTCATACGTCCCATGGTGCCTTGCAAACTGGTGTGAGCAACACTCCGCCGGTATGTTGTTAAACCACCAACTGGTTGTAACAACATGGTTATGCCAAAGGTACTGCTGATATTTTTTCAAAAATATAAGCAAAAATAAGAATGAATTTGCTTGCAGCGAGACATGAGCCGTGAATCTCATTTTGTCAATTCAACAGAACCTCATTTTGTCAATTCAACAGAATATGTCAGAGACTAAGACTCACCCATGGCGTGCATTACCAAAAGACATGGATGTTGTGGTTGAAATTAAAAAATAACGAATTGGTATAACTTCATATTAAATAAAGGGTGTTTTTTATAGAGGTATAGAACTTTAAGTTGGCATTACTTTTCAAAATGGCGACCGATTTAACAGCTGTCAAGTGATTTATTCTCAGATTGGTTTGGCAACTCATCATGAATAGACTCACGCCTGAACAACGCTTGCAAATAGTGCAATTTTATTTCGAAAATAATGGTTCTGTGCGGAAAACGTATCGAGCACTAGTTTTTAACACAGTTTTAAAAGTTTCGTACTAATAAATTTCAGCCGTTGAATAGATTCTTTTTTGTAGCTGAACAATTTTAAATCTCGACATTTGATAAACTCTTGCCTCTCATGAATCGGCAAATTCCCTACGTTATGCGGATGACGCCCCTGGTGTCGGTTGCGCGGGAGTAAGTAATCGTTAAGTTTATTATTAACGACAATTTTTGCATTCTAGACTACCGTTTCATGGAAGAGTAGGTTTTGGAATTGGTTTATAGGTGTGTGGCTTTGTGTGGCATACAGGTTCTCAACCAATCGGAGTGGTATAGAGTTGTTGTGTCAAACCGTTAGGTCCTATGAATTTGTGCGTGTATAAAGCTATAAAATAAGCAGTGAGTCGCATGCGCAGAATATAATATAACAAAAAGATAAATATTATAATAAAAATAATGCAGATATTTTGTATTGAGCTCAGTGTTGGCATGTATAAATTAAAAAAAAAAAATTCGATTATTTTTTTATTTCAAATGATTTGGTTTCTGCTGCTCACACTAAAATGTGTACGACTATATACATGGAACAAGCATATATTTATAAGTGAAGGTGCATCTCTCACGTATACAAGCTACTACTCCTCCAAAGCCAAATTTCTGTCTCTCTAATCAATCGCTTGTTAGATGAAATAAATCATACTAAATAAATATTGAAATATACAAAATGAAAGAACAATTTAAAAAGATATCATTTATTTATTTATAACTTATTTGAAAAAATGTATTACAATTTAAAAATACATAAATACTCACTGACGTTGCACAGGTCAACGATTTTACTGCTATTTTTTCCACGAAAGTATGCCTAGAACGGAAGATAACCTAAAAACTTTAAAAAAGATAATTTTTAATTAAGTTTTAATAAATTGTAATTGGCGGCCGCGATAGCCAAATGCCTAGCATTGCGTACTACAATTTAAGAGGCCTAGGTTCGAGTCCATGGTCGAGCAAAATCCAAAATTATAGAAAATTAATTTTCGTAACTGCGGTTGCCTCTCGGCAGTGAATTTCAAGCCCTCCAAACGTATTTCTGACATGAAATAAAAACTCCTCATAAAAATTCATTGACCCGTCGGAGGCGGCTTAGAATAAATTGTAGATCCTTCCATTTTTTGGTAAAAATATCAAGGCGCAAAACTATAGATTGGAGGAGGAGCTCGGCCACGAACTGCTTCAGCAGTTACAAACATGCGCAAAACAATAATAGTTTAAAGATAAATATAAATAAAATCGTAAACGCGAAAGTTCACAATCACATTTTGACTGTACAATTTCCACATTCAACTTCGTTCCGCTTTTGAATTTTTTTATGTCTTAATCTTTCTTTTTTTAATACTTTTTATATCCTTATTTTTGCTTCATAAAATTTCATATTTTATTATTTTTTCTTTATCTTATCTTAATTTATTTGTTTTACTTATTTAAAATATTTTTACAACCTTATCACAGTTTTAAACCTCTTATATATATATAATACATATGTGTATTTTTCCTTCAAGATTTCCAGGCTTCCAGGTATGCTGGTGCTAGCATCGCGGGACTTATGAAAATATATCAATGAGAGCGGTGAGTAGTTGATACACATACATAAGCCTATATACATACATATTGGGGTAAACTTATTGTGCCGAAACCAAAACGGGGAAAACAAAGATGTAAGAATATAAAAATATGATTCAAAAACGAACAGACAAAAAATAATAACAATGGATATAAAAGGAATTGAACATTAGAAGGAAAGTGAAATATAGCTAGTATATTTATACACCAAATAAAATTAGAACTAGATAAGTAATTATTCAAATTATGAGTTTCTATTAAATTTTGTAATAAAATATGAAATTCAGTTGAGATTTTTTATCTTAATTATATAATTGAATATTAGTGTATAATTAAAATTATTTTCATAATAATGAAACGTTTTGGAATTTTAATGGTTGCATTATATCTCCGCTTTTGTATTTAAATATGTAATGATAACATTTAAAATTTGTTACAAATTGTTTTTATTTCAAATTTTGGAGTGCATATACTTATATACATATTTTAAAATTAAATAAAATATTCATACTTGTGAATGCCAAAAATACTTTATTTGATTTACGTTAACGCAAGGATAAATTATTTAGTTTCAGTATTCAGCATTTAAAGTTAAGCTTTTCATTGAAATCTAATATATTAACGCGTTTAGGTAAACGACCATAGGCTACATTGAATTGATCGATATTTGTATATATTTTACTTCGTTGTTGCCTTCTGCATTCATTGACCTCTTGTATTTTGTCCAAGTAGACACTAAGCAGAGAGCTTTTGGTAGGAGTAGAAGATTCTCCAGATACAATACAATTTTCTTTCATTTGGCTTGAACAAGACGGCGCAATTTCCCGCACATCACATCAATCAATGGTGTGAAGACAATCCCGCTTTGAATCAGGCCTTGTAGCAAAGCATCACGCGTGTCATTCGCCAGTTACCAGTCGAAATGCTCGAACGAGTCATCGAAAATTGGACTCAACGGATGGACCATCTGAGACGTAGTGTAGATGTTATGCAAGCACATCATAAACTTCATAACAAAATTATTAACTGCATTAATTATTCCCTTTGTATGTATGTATGTGAATAAATCACTACGAAATTAGTCAGAGATAAGAGTTAGCATTTATTTTTAAAGTGTTTTCCACAGAAGGAATTACATGATTAAAGCGAGCAGTGTATGTATTTTCTGTTGACAGTTATTTTTGAAATGTTAAAATAAATGTTCTCAAAAACACTTAGAAAACGACTGTTATGTTCATGTGTTTTCAATAGTGGGTTATTGAGGGGCGGAAAAAATGAGTAGACGTGAATAAGGTAACTGCTGTACATATGATGATGGCAATCCCAAATTTAAAACACAGACAAATTCCCAGTACAAAGAACAGACCAAAGGAGTGGCAGTGTGATGGAAATTCCCAGAACAAAGGACAGACCTCCAGGAGCTACTACAGGCAGACGAGTAGCATGAACATAATGTTTGGGTCATCCTCAGGTATAAAGGCAGCGGCAACATCTATCACAGACAGACGAGTAGAAAACGCAGTGGCGTTAATATTGCTGTGTCTTTTAGAAACGGATAAACTGTGTGAAGCGGAAAATAATTGTATGTTAAAAAGAATTGTAAAATAAGCCGTTCTGTATAGTAAATAATTGTAATTATTGCGGACTAAATAAACTTCGAGTAAACTCCTGACGGTTAAGAGGCCAAACGAACAAATCTTTGGGAGTTTTATTTAGCAATCAAGTGATCGGACTCGAAGGATTTTGGAAATCATCCATGGTAGCTACGCAAAAGTTACAATATATATAAGCAAATATATGTTAACAACCATGGAAATATTTATGGACCATATGGTTCATTGGAGTACATATTGGATAAATATACCGCACTACAGGTTGGACCAACCGACGTGTCGCCATCATAAAACTGTTTCAGTGGGTCAATATCGTTTCACTGGTGAGCTCTTCCGGTGCGAAAAGAGGTTGGAGTTAATATGTGTATTACAGCGAAAAGAGAAATGTGCAAATAATAAATTTTTGCTATTAATATACATTTTTATGCTAAATATTATGTCTACAAGGCGGATTGCAATCTTAATTAAACAGTGAGTTTGAATATAATTATTCGTCGCAGATTCTTCATAATGTAATCCTCTGCAGGTACTCAATGGAGTAATTTTGTGGAGCAGTATCAAAACTAATTTCCTGTAGGTACTTAATGGAGTACTCGGATATAATGCAGAGGTGGAGTATATGATGCGGTTCTGAGACATCACTACGTTAATTATATAATTGAATATTAGTGTATAGTTAAGAATTTTGGAATAACAATATCGTGATTTAGGATTTTAATTGTTGTATGATATCTCCTCTTGAGTATTTAACTAAGTAATAATAATATTTATAATTTGATACAAAAAGTTTTTATTTCAAATTAAATGTTTATAAATTTATAAAAATATTCACACTACTGAAAGCCAAAAATAGTTTATTTGATTTACGTTATCGCGAATATAAATTGTTTAACAACCAATAATGAATTAATTTTTTCAGTATTTAATTTTTACCATGTATCACTTCAAATAAAATTCGCACAATTAAGTGTAATTCAAAAAGATGAGTACATTTAAATTTAAGCTTTACCTAAAAATATAATATATTACTATACATAGGTACAAACGGCTAGATTGAAATTTTCGACATGTGTATATTTTGCAAAGGTTCTCCGTTATTGTCATCTAAATTCCTTGGTCTCTTGCATTTAAACACTAAGTAAACACTAAGTAGTGAGCTTTCGGTAGGAGTAGGAGAGTCTCCAGATCCAACACAATTTTCTGTATTATTGCCTTCATAAACATGAGTTCTTATCACTGGTTTCTGTCGATGGAAATTTTGTAAGCTAATATAGTTATGTATTATTTTGTAAAATAAGTAACTACAAAGCAACATTGCATTTTTTCAGGCATTCTTATACACACTTTATATTATAACATACATATTATTTAATTATATGCCAATAAATTATTTCATATTGTATTTTCCTACAATAATGCATACTACTATTTCATTTTATTTGATTCCTTTTGAAAATTCGAAATGAAATAGAATAAATTATAAAAATAATTGTTTTGTAAGCTGGTGAGCATAGTCCTAATCATTTGCTTATTTATTTATTTAAAATCGAAAGCACTCCTGAGAACAAAATAATGAGAGAATAAGTTTGAGCTGCGACGCCACAATTGCACTATTCAATGGAGAATAATGATTTATATAAACATTCTCACCCTGATCCACTTTGTGAATGAAAAGGTTGAAGCAAATCGATCCACCTAATCCACTTCCTAGATTTTTTTTCCGTATTCTTCTTATTGGGGTGGAGACCAATCCGATTTACAGAAAAACGGTTAATTCCTCCAGCGTTAGAGATCCCAGAAAAACAATGACGGAAAAACTTGAAAATAAGCGTTTCCCACTGATTGAGAGCGCAGATCAACAAAAAATAAATTAGGTGAATCGTTTTGTGATTTAATTTTTTCTGTGTTAACAGTTATTTTCAATCTCTGGTGTAAACTGTAAAAATGCTTCTTAAATAGAAGATAAATACATCAGTCACAATACTGAATGGCAATTAAAGTAATTCTGTTTAGCTTATTATCATATAACAGTCGCATTAAAATTAGCAACAATTAATATCCGTCAAGCTAACAGCTTCGTTTCTAGTTCATTAACCAGCCACGTAGTTAAATCATTTAGTCGGTTTTATGTTATAGCATTAATTCTTGACACTGCTAATAATTGTCATTTCTGTTAGCGTTGTAGCGTTTGTTGAGCTAACTAGCAGTGCTCCAAGTGCATACTTACAGCTGTTTTATTTTTTATTTTTTCCTTGTTTTCCTAGCAAGCATATGCAAGGATACAACAGATATATTAATTAGTGTTAGTGAACTATATAAATTAGCCAAATCTCAATAAGTTGCATAAAAATTTGTAAATCTTTTTCATTTTAAGAACCTAATATCAAAAAAAAAAAAAAAAAAATCTTCGAAAAAAAGCTAGCAATACCCGTAGTACTTTATACCAATAAGCCATCATAATAAACACAATAGAAGAGTATGTAAAAAATATGAATTAGAGAACAGTTCATAGCTATCACGCCTATTACTAGAAATAAATACAATTAGGTTGGGATTTTTGGCAAGTTTGGATAGGCATACGTTACAAACATAACACGTGGTATACTCGGTTCCAAAGAACGCAACGGTTTTCAATAATTTACAGTTAAATCTTCGTTTTAGGAAAAGGCAGATGTTATACGTAAGTCGTTAAAATCAATAACGTAAAATTGTAATAATGCATTACAATATCGTCTCCTATTTTGGCAAGATGAAGATGGGTATCATTTCGGAACGAATATGTTAAATCCCATTAATACGTACGTTAAAGATGAAGTGAGCGGTTAACATTTATAAAATTAAACCTGGCAAAACTACGTTCTAAAGAATACGTTTATTTTTGGGATTCTATCAATGTTGACGGAAAGGTATGTTCATTACTAATCTCCCAGTAATATAGGTCAGAAATCAGCGACATATGTACGAATATGCTCAAGATGTGAAAACATTATTATTATTATTATTATTATTATGTTTTATTGTTAATTATAATTAAAATTACAAAACAGTATTATTAGCGCAAGCTACCAAGGCTATCGGCTTAGTCATATAGTTAAATAAGAATAATTTTTTTGATTACACTAACTTATACTATATTAAATGGAGAATTTTTAAACATGTAGAAACTAGTTTTATGTTAATTTCAGTGAGGTATGGTGAGATTGATTTTAGCGGATTACTATTCTTGAAAATGAGGTTCCTGGACAGCTCAGCAAGATGTGGTTGATTATAAGACTTTAGTTTTTGCAAAACTGGCATATCGGCTGAAGAGTTGATAGCAGAAGATGTTCGTGGGTTAATTGAGTGTAGTCCAGTCTGAGGCGTATTAAGCATCTGTCAGCCCATGTTGATGTTTTGCTTTGGAGTTTTGTTGAAGTTTATGAGGGTTTATTTCTTTGTATTGGTGTTGGTATGTTAACCACTCATTTGTATATTGCAGGGTTCTGGCGTCTGAGAAAATATGTTTCATGGATTTGAGTCCAAATGGCATAAAATAGCGAAGGCGTGATTTTAAAGCAAGTTTTGCTGCTGCGTCGGTATGTTCATTACCCGGTATAACAGAATGGGCTGGAATCACTTTTATTTTTCCTGACTTGTTTATCATTATGCTTTGAATTGTTTGAATTGTATAGTCGTTTGAATATAATTTTTGTGTAGCTCTGAAGACTGACTGGCTGTTTGAATTTCCTTAACAATTAGTGTGTTTTTTTTTAGAAATCATATCACTCTTATTTAAAAACCCTAAATTTCCCCTGTTTCCGTGGGAATACCAGCAAACAAATTTTAAAAAAAATTTGAATGTTGTATATCAAAAAAAAAACCAAAAAAAAAAAAAAAAAAAAAATATTATAATTAGAATAATAACCACTTTGTTTAAGAAATTTTTTTATTATTCATTATACTATTTCATAGTTGAGACAGGTCAACGTATATCGGATCTACTAGTGTGTATGCATATATATTTACTTACATTTCTTTAACTTTTTCTGAAAATAAATAATCGTTTTATACTTTATGCTATATAATTAAAGTAGTGAAAATGGTATTTTTTTGGCATCTGTTACTTGATTTATACTCAGTTTGGTTTGCCATTTCATAATGAATAGACTGTCTTATATCCGAGAATTATTGCTGACATAGGGGCTCCAGCGTTCGAATATTTGGCTGCAATTTATTTGAACGGTCACTTGACGGTTACATGCCCGAAATCCTTTTCAAAACTCTTACCTTTACTATAACTAAATTCCTGGACATAGCATTAAAATATATGTGTTTTATTTCTTCTTCAAAACCACATGTTTAAAAAAACATCCTTTATGATGGGTAATGTTGAGATAGGTTAGTGTAGGCTACTTTTAAACAGAGTTTATTAAATTTAATACGAGTTTTGTAAAATTTTGATGCCTACTGTAGTTTTACATATTCAACTATATGAATTGTGAACCTAAAATTCTTTTGATAATTATTAAATCTTTTTTAATGCGGCTCTAAATTAAAAAAAAAAAGTTTTCCAAGTAGTTGCAAATATGAAACCCGTCCTCGCTCCCGTCGGTCAATGTAAATTTGATTTCGTATCCCTATCGTTTTCACCTTAGACATCATGTCAGATCATATTGTAACGAACTTGCTAAATTCACCTCGATTATTCTCCTTTTGTTCGAGTCCGATCACTGGATTACTAAATAAACTCCCAAGATTTATTTGTTCGGTTTCTTCACCGTCAGGAATTTATTTCTACAATTTTGTCTTTAGCCAACGGCTTATTTTACAATTATTTTTACACACTTATTATCTGCTTCACTCAGCTTATCCGTTTCTCAAACACACACAGCTCACAGCAGTGTTAACTCCACTAAGTTGTCTATTCGTCTTCTCCTTTGATAGCGGCTGCCTCTCTTTTTATACCTCAACAGCGTGTATTTGCTGTCTACCCTTTTGTTTGTCCTTGGTATGGGTAATTTGCATTATACGGCCGCTTCTTTATTTTCTGTCCTTCCGGGAATTGCATTTACATTGTCAATAGTTTTGTTTGTCCTTGGTATGGGATTTTCGTCACAATATGTATTTATATTTATCAATTGGAAAGTGACACCCGATGTGGGGCTACATTTTTAGTGACATTTTCTTTCTTTTGCAAACACATGCCCATTATAAACGTCATACTTTCTTCTAAACCATTCAACAAACGTTTCGGCGTTTTACAACAGAAAATATTAACAAATTATAATTGAAAATACTAACGCGACAGCTCGGCTTTTTGTATTTTCTGGCGGCGACACTGGGCGGCACCCAGGGAAGTAAGTAAGCAAAGCATACTTTTGTTGGTGTCGAGAGCTGTAGAAGCATGGTTTTTATAAATAAATAAATAAACAGCTGCTTGTTGTTAAAAGCGATGCCGTTACGTACATATGTAATCACTTGCTTGTACGGGAAGTAAGCGATATTTTCTCAAGAAAAAAGAAGTATAAAGATCTATGAAAACATGAAGAACAAACACAATAATTAAATTTTATTACAGTAATTCTTTTAAATTGTTTCGATTTAGGCTATGTTTTATTTAGTTTACATAATTCACATAATTTTTTTTCCCATTTTCATCATTTTTCCGGACTGCTAGCTTATGCTTTTATTACTTTGTCGCTTCCCTGTGCTCATGCAGTAAAATATCGACTGAACTATGTTTTTATTTCATTATAATATATAGTGTGTTTTTTATAGAGGTACAGAACTTTAAGTTGGCATTACTTTTCAAGATGGCGACCGATTTAACAGCTGTCAAGTGATTTATTCTCAGTTTGGTTTGGCAATTCATCATGAATAGACTCACGCCTGAACAACGCTTGCAAATAGTGAAATTTTATTTCGAAAATAATGGTTCTGTGCGGAAAACGTATCGCGCACTACGTCCATTTTATTATTTTATTCATTAATTCGATTAACCATGGAACGTGTTCGCACCACGTTTACTCTTATTGATAACTCGCATCCCCACAGACGCCGCACGGTGCGTGCAGAAGAAGCTATTGCTGCTGTAGAGCGTAGCATTGAGGAAGACCCGAATGAGTCCATCCGCCATTGAGCACAAGAATTGGATCTGTGTCCATCCACTTTATGGAAGGTTTTGCAGAAGATCTTGGTTTGCGTGCTTACAAAATCCAACTCGGGCAAGAATTGAAGCCAAACGATCATCAAGTAAGGCGTAGATTCGTCGAATGGGCCCAAAACGAGATTACCGTTGTTCCCGATTTTCATAAGCGAATTTTGTTTAGCGATGAAGCGCACTTCTGGTTGAATGCCTACGTCAACAAACAAAACTGCAGCATTTGCAGTGAAGGTTATCCTCAAGTTTATGTTGAAACACCGTTACATCCAGAAAAACTCACTGTTTGGTGCGCTTTATGGGCTGGTGGAATCATTGGTCCGTACTTTTTCAAAAACGATGGTGACCAGAACGTTACAGTCAATGGTGATCGGTATAGAGCCATGATTACTAACTTTTTCATTCCTGAGTTGAACCGTGATGTCCAGGAGATGTGGTTTCAACAAGACGGCGCAACATGTCACACAGCTCGTACCACAATAGATTTATTGAAAGACACGTTTGGTGACCGCCTAATTTCACGTTTTGGACCTGTGAATTGGCCTCCAAGATCTTGTGATTTAACACCGCTAGACTACTTTCTGTGGGGCTATGTGAAGTCATTGGTCTATGCGGATAAGCCACAAATGCTTGACCGTTTGGAAGACAACATTCGCCGTGTTATTGCCGCTATACTGCCACAAATGATGGAAAAAGTCATCAAAAATTGGACGTCCAGATTGGACTACATCCCCGCCAGCCTGGCGGTCATATGCCAGAAATCATATTTAAAATGTAATGTCACAAGATTATCTTTCGGATAAATAAAATTCATGTCAATCGAATAATCCATCGTTGTTTTATTGCAACTTAAAGTTCTATACCTCTATAAAAAACACCCTTTACATATACTTTCCTTCGTTTTTTTTTTGTCTTCTCCTTCGCTTTATTTTTACTGTGTATTATTGCGTGCAATTTTATTGCAATGGACAGTGCAACATGCTTGCTGCTGCTGTTTTCTGTTTTATCTGCTGAATGAGTTGTTATGCATAATTATAAATACAAATTAAATGCAACAATTTTGTAAATTCAAGAGTAGTTTTTTATACATTTAGCTCTTTATTATAGCTCGATAAATGGTGCAGGGTTATACTTATACATACGTGAGTAGTTATGTTACTTTGTGAACGGACACTCGTTATCAGATATGCGCCTGTGTTGCTTCATTTCAGTACTAATAATGTAGTCTCCTTTCTTGCCGACTGTGTAGTACTAACAGCACCAATAATATGGTGGTTGTGTCCTGCAAACAACGCGAGCACTCCATGTATATAGAGAACAGAATCCAAAACCAACCATAATCTATACAAACAAAATGGTCCAATTAACATTGAGATGTCCTATATACCACACCTCTGCATAACACCCTAGTATTCCATGGAGCCCCTAGGTGAAAATAGGTTTAAAACCCCTCCACAAAATTACTTCATGGTTAACCTACAGTCGATTACATTATTTTAGTTTCGAATAAAATCTACTATTCTGAAAAGTTAGTAAAACATAATGTTGCATAATAACATAATACTTAACATATTTCAAAAAGAACATTTTCATTCGAATAATATCTCTAATTTCCGTACGTACCAGCAGAGCTCACCAATCTATTTTATACATTCTCAGTATAAGAGCGCCATGTAATCACCCCTTGACGATGCCGTTACTGACGTTTGTGTGGTAACAACCAGCACCATGCTTTCATAAAACGGACTCAGCTGATTATTTATTTATTAGTGTCGTGCGGTGATTCCTCGCATGCGGGACAAAAGTTAGATATGTCAGGGTCGAGTCTGGATAGGTAGAAGTTAAGCCTAATACAATATCCAGATCTTAATTGTGCCAGGGTAACGCGGGTCTCACGAGGCAACTCGAGCTCTTGTTCTGCGAAGGGTGGTGGTTTGACTCCGAGAACACCATTCACTGGAAGAGAGTTCAAGAAGGTGTTGACGGACTCTCGGTGAATGGTGTTGATGGCCTGTCTGTATGCCGTCCTGTCCAGCGGGTCTTGTCTATATTGCTGTATGTCGTCCCGGTAGTCAAGTACTCCTTTCCTGATGTACCTAGGTGGTAGTTCAGCTTCCAGCAGATCCATGTGGTAGCATCCCAGCAGGTACTGCTTACACAGCATAACATTATGCTCCTTAACTGGGAGCATGGATGTTTCACTGTGTAAGTGGTGCTCCGGCGCCATCAGGAGGTTTCCCGTCGCGGTCCGAAGGGCGGTGTTCTGGCAGGTCTGTTGCTTCTTCAACTGCGTCGTGCTAGTCCCCGGCGTCCGAATCGGCGCAGCATAGTTAAGGACCGGCCGGCCAATTGCCTTGTACGTTGCCAGCAACGTTCCTTTGTCTTTCCCCCAGGTGCTACCGGCTAGCGATTGGAGGATTTTGTTGCGGCTTTGTACTTTGGTGGCAATTGCAGTCGTTTGCGGAGTGAAGGAGTGCAGGCTATCGAATGTTACTCCCAGTAACTTTGGGTTGTTCGTGGTCGGAATTTTTGCGCCATCGACCTTCACATCGAGTTCTAGCCGGTACTCCTTCGCCCAGCTGGTGAAAAGAGTGGAAGAGGATTTCGCAGGTTGTATATGTAGATGTCGTGCAGTGAAGAAGTTGGAAAGGTCGGCGAGGTAGCATTTTACTGAAGAACAAAGGCTAACAATATCCTGGCCAGACACCAAAATCTAACAGTTATCGGCGTATGAGATCATCGAGACAGGTGGTGGAGGAAGCCTCGAGATGTAAAAATTAAACAGCATTGGGGAGAGGACACCAACCTGCGGAACGCCTTGTTTAATTTTCTGTAGCTTAGATGTTTGACCTCGAAACTCAACCGATGATCTTCGACCACTCAGGTAGTTCATGGTCCACCTCTTCAACCTAGGCGGTAATGAGGAATCCTCAATTTCCGATAGTAGCACTGAATGTGTCGAAAGCATTCGACAGGTCCAGTGCTACTAGGACAGTTCGCGCACAAGGTCGATTTTGGTTGAGGCCATGAATTATCTGGGTGTTTATGGCGTTAAGTGCAGTTGTGGTGCTGTGCACTTTTCGGAAGCCATGGTGATGTGTGGCTGGGCTCAGATGGTGTGTGACGGACGGGAGCAGCAAGGCCTCAATTGTCTTCGCTACTAGGGAAAGGAGGGATATCGGACGATATGATTTTCCTTTATTTGCGGGTTTCCCCGGCTTTAGTAGCGGGACCACTCTACCCAGTTTTCACCGTCGGGTATAATTAGGGTGGTCAGGGACAGATTGAGAAGCTTGGTGAGTTATTATGCTCCCGCTGGGCCCAAATGTTTTAACATCAGAATGCTTATTCCGTCGGGGCCGATGGATTTGGAGGCTTTCGCCTTCCCGATAACCCCCTGAACCTCTTCCCTGGAGAAATCAAGCGTCGCGCTGGTGTTCGGCGGTTTGCGCAGACGGTGGGTTACTTGTCGTTTCGTTTTGTCAACCGAAGGGTGCAGTGTGAAAAGCCGGCTAAAATAGCTCGCGCAGCTCTTCGGGTCCGACGAGGCGTGATCACCGAATGAAATTTCCACCCGGTCATCAACGACAACGATTTGACCGTAGCCCAGAGCTTGGTTACCCCAGAGTAGATATTGCAGGATCTTAAGTGCTCCTCCGACTTGTTCCGCTTGTGGGTGTTTACCTTGTTCCGAATCTCAGCGTTCAGTTCCCTGATACGGGGATCGCCGGGATCGGCCAGGCGTAATGTGTCGCGCCTTGTCGCTAAAACCGCCGCTTCGGTGGGGAAATTAGGGCGGATTTGTGCGATTCGACCTGCAGGTATGAAGCGGGCGGCAGCAGACACGACAATTTTGCGGAAAATCTTTTCAGCAGGGAGGACGTTGGTGGGAGTCGGGAGAGCACTGAAGGCGTTCTCAGTAAATTCCGTGAAGCCGGGCCAGTTAGCTTTATTAAAGTTTCCGGTGGTCCACGGAAACGAAGTCGAGAGGCTTGCCAATCGAGATGGCTATGGGCAAATGGTCCGATGCAAGTGTAAGCATAGATCGCCAATCTATGCAATTTATCAGACCAGCGCTAGCCATTGTGATGTAAGGCGAGCTATTGCAGTTGCCCAGGTTTTTTTTTTTATATATGGTTAAATTTTTGTAGTTTTTTCGGTTTTTTAACCTTATGTCTTTATGAAAGAAAGACTTGTATATGTACGTGTATTGAATTGCAAAAATGAGCAGTTATCACGCTCTTTAGGGCGTTAAAATTATTATCCAGCAAATATATATATGTTACTTTTGAACATACATATGTATGTTTTACAAGTATAGCGATTACTTTAGGTATGTGAATATCATTAATTTCTTCTTTTAGCAGAAACTATTCCTTACTTTTTTTTCGATATGGCCTTTGTGATTATTTTTTATCGAATTAAAGAGCATATCCATATTCTTTTTATATAAGCATAATTACTATACATAGTATTGATTTTGAAAGCAACCAAGCGCCGCACCGATAACAAGTGCTTTGTTTGAGAACATAAAAGATATGATAAAAA
Source organism: Neoceratitis asiatica (assembly GCA_030068015.2). NCBI lineage: Eukaryota > Metazoa > Arthropoda > Insecta > Diptera > Tephritidae > Neoceratitis > Neoceratitis asiatica. The sequence goes on from CM061524.1 coordinate 79,012,831, forward strand.
TCCGCATGGTCAAATGTGTCTTTTGATATTGAGCTACGAGGCATATCCAGAATGTAAGTATACTGAGGATCTCACGTTACGTTCGCAACACGGTAGTGCAGCCAGACTTCTCCTCTTTGCAATGAGACTGATTCGAGGTCAGTACATTGAGTACTGCCAAAGTAACAACGTTTCGTAAATAATGTCAATACAGAGCTTCCATTATTTGGTGAGCGAGAAAGTATTCTGAGTTCTGGGGAATTAGAAATGCCTCTTGAATATCCCTTCTTGTTGTTGCTAGGTGAGAAGAAATACAAAATACTAAATAGTTAGAAATTATAAATAGAGCCGTATATTTGTTGAAAAATAAACATTTATTTTTGAGAGTTTTAAACTCACATAATTATTTCTGCATATTTATCGACGGAAATGATGACCGACTTGTAGAGTTTGATCTTGGTTCGTCAGGAAAGAACTTTTCAATTGCCTCTTCAGCCCAAGTTGCTACAACTTTTGACAAGAGTGATTCTTCGTTGGATTTCAACACTGATATTGTTGGATGTTTACACAGTATATTATAATCTTTTGACAGCAAAAGCACTTTTCGTCAACTTTCGGGAATTACTATAACTTAATACTGTTTTGAATATCTTTTTCTTTGAAAGTAACTAAAATTTTTATGACATATAAAGGGGAAATAATTATGTATATGACTATCTATGTATACGTGATATTTATTTTCTCACCTGCCCAGACTGTCAAAGCTAGCCATAGTTTATACATTCAGTTAAAGTACTCACAAAACCTTAATTTTTTTTAGGATTTTAAACTGGAATTTAAAAGTATGTTTTTTTAAATGAGTTTACTTATCGCAAAATCACTTTGCAAAAGCTATTAAGTTACTAGCGACATCTTTCCATATTATGAAAAGTACATTGTCCTTACTTTTCATAATATGGAAAGATGTCGCTAGTAACTTAATAGCTTTTGCAAAGTGATTTTGCGATAAGTAAACTCATTTAAAAAAACATACTTTTAAATTCCAGTTTAAAAGCCTAAAAAAAATTAAGGTTTTGTGTAAGTATTCTGTTAATACTGTTATCAACAGTTGAATAGAAAGATAATAAACCATTTATATTCAACTTTTACTGAAAATACTCGTATGTTTATGAAATAATATTAAATACCTGGGAGCCTCCCCCCCTTTCCCCTCATCATCAGTGGAGAGTTAATACCAAGTGAGAGAAGAGATAATGCGTCTTGATATTTTTTCAACAGTGAATTCAGAGCTCGCTCTCAGCGACTCTTGTATATCAGAGATAAGCTTTTTATTTTATTTTATTTATCAGAAATGCCGAGTTGCGATCGAAATTCTAAAAATTATAATTATATATCGGACCAGTCAATATTTGAGCCCATGATACCAAGCACTGCTAACATATATAATTTAATTAAGGAATAACTCTATTATTATTTTAATAAAATCAATGCAAAAGTAAACGTCGGTGAGAAAAATATAAAAAAACCCTACTGGCTAACGGACTTTTAGGACTTTTATGTGTATCCAGATACTCTAGTTATGCATTTGGCATTTGTAGCAGTATGTTAGATAGCTGCAGGCCGTAATTGTAAATAACATTTTGTCTAATGCATTTACGTACTTATTTATGAAATTTGTATTGACCGCTTTTATTTTGCAATTTTATTTACAACATCGGCCATTTTATGCAACAATAAATGAGAGTTAAAAGTTTGGCATATAATTTTGCGCAACTAACATACATTCATTTGAACATGTATAGAAAACATTAGAAGTGGCAGTAAATTATGCTTTCAACATTTTGTATCATGTGCAGATTTAGGTAATTATATACATGTATGTATATGAATGTAAATTTATGTTATATATATTGGGGAGCTGAAACGAGTATATCCTTTTCACTAACATTCGAATTACCAGCCAGGGTTTTTTTCTTTAGTGCGAGTGTTGATCTTTAGCCAAATTGGTTGCAAACGTACATGCTATTTGAGTATATCTATCTATACCTTTACTCGTTGTATAGTTATAAATACATATATGGTTTGAGCACAGATTTACACTCGAGTGTTCGCATGCTCAGTGTGAGTGTCAGGATAGTGATATATGCGTACTTTTCATATTTTCTGTACAAAAAAAAAATTAAAATCTTTTATTTTTTTCACAAAATGAATTTATTGTAAAAATTATTTTGTTTAATTTTTTAATTCAGGACTCTATGTTACAAATTATCATCAAAGTGATGTTTATTAAAATTGTTTAATTAACCGCCATTTGTTGTTTCTAAAATGAAACTAAATTAGTTTCATGGAAAATAGCTATATGTGCAAATTTTCTTAATTGTTTCTTGAGTGCAGCGGCTTTAACAAAGATTATTATTATGAACAAATTCATTGTTTAACTGGAGAGCAAATTTATTCCATTCGGAGAAGGGCTTCATGGCAGAACAACGCAGCAATACATGTAGAGAAGTACGCAAAAGCTTTTTTCGAAACACATAATATCCCGTTGATGGAGTGGCCGCGCTTAGTATGGATCGTAATCCAATAGAGGATTTATGGGTATCTTTCTTTTTTAATCTACAAAGTAACGCCACTCTTTAAAACAGCTTAAAGAAACCATTATTAAAGAATGTGAAAAAATTTATATAACGACGATCGAAAACTTGGCAAATTCAATGCAGCGTGGAGTGCAAATGTTCCAAATTCACAAGGTCCAATCCATTTCTTATTCATTTTTTTTTAACAAAAATTTTTCTATTAGTAAAATTTATTAATGGTTTTTTTGAAATATGATTTATGCATTGCAAATATGTTCTTGGGTATAGTATTTTAAGCATCTTACTTTAAGAAACGTTCCACAAATAAAATGGAACGTGTTGAGGAAAAATAAAAATTCACGTTGTAAATATAGTTATTTTAGTAGGGTGGTTTGGGACCGGTATACATTTTTCAGAGTTGGCGAATTGGACATGATCAATCAGTCTCGAACACACATAATGCATCTAAAGGGTGTTTTTTATAGAGGTATAGAACTTTAAGTTGGCATTACTTTTCAAGATGGCGACGATTTAACAGCTGTCAAGTGATTTATTTTCAGTTTGGTTTGGCAATTCATCATGAATAGACTCACGCCTAAACAACGCTTGCAAATAGTGCAATTTTATTTCGAAAATAATGGTGCTGTGCGGAAAACGTATCGCGCAGTACGCCCATTAGCGATGAAGCGCACTTCTGGTTGAATGGCTACGTCAACAAACAAAACTGCCGCATTTGGAGTGAAGGTAATCCTCAAGTGTATGTTGAAACACCGTTACATCCAGAAAAACTGACTGTTTGGTGCGCTTTATGGGCTGGTGGAATAATTGATCCGTACTTTTTCAAAAACGATGGTAGCCAGAACGTTACAGTCAATGGTGATCTGTATAGAGCCATGATTACTAACTTTTTGATTCCTGAATTGAATAACCATGATGTCAAGAGATGTGGTTTCAACAAGACGGCGCAACATGTCACACAGCTCGTGCCGCAATAGATTTATTGAAAAACACGTTTGGTGACCGCCTAATTTCACGTTTTGGACCTGTGAATTGGCCTCAAAGATCTTGTGATTTAACACCGCTAGACTACTTTCTGTGGGGCTATGTAAAGTCATTGGTCTATGCGGATAAGCCACAAACGCTTGACCATTTAGGAGACAACATTCGCTGTGTTATTGTCGATATACGGCCACAAATGTTGGAAAAATTCATCGAAAATTGGACGTCCAGATTGGACTACATCCGCGCCAGCCGTGGCGGTCATATGCCAGAAATCATATTTAAAATGTAATGCCGCAAGATTATCTTTCGGATAAATAAAATTCATGTCAATCGAATAATTCATCGTTGTTTTGCAACTTAAAGTTCTATACCTCTATAAAAAACACCCTTTATATTACGTATGTACATATTTGTACGCCTGACAACTGAGATTAAGAATTTAGGCTCATTCATAATGATACAAGTTATTAACTAGAATGTTACTTGCTTGAATCTTTTCTCGGAACTTTCGCATGATAGTTCGCATTCCTAACAACTAGGCTATTGGGGCTGTAAACGATTCAATTCTTAGGGGTGGTAAAAATAATACTATACAACTTTAGTAGATAAATTACACACACCAACTAAGTACCAACTTAGAATATATGTGTATAAGCTAGCTCTCGCCCTTTTGACTGGTGTGTGATTTTAGTAGCCCAGGTAATATGGTTTAAAAATAAAAGTACTTTGGTTTTCTCAGGTCTATTGTCATCCAGGTAAATGCATATGTATATATATCAGGTAGTTAACATAAAAATTAATCACACACTCTCTATTACTATTTAATGCATTTAATGAATATTTTGTTTGCCAATGGATTAAATTAATGAATATTTTGGTCAAAGATGCATCTGTAAATCATTAGACAAGTTCATACTCGTGTAAGCTTGATTGTATCACTTGACATAATACTTTCTATTGTTGTATGCTTAGACGTACTATTAATATTTTTTTATAGGTATATGTATTGGCCACTATTATTTGGAAGGTCATTGGTTCGAGTCCTCCCCCAAACCTGCATCCAAAATTATAAACAATTTAATGAAATAAGAAACTAAGCCAATAGCCATCGGGAAGCCGCTTGGAATAAAATGTAAGTCCCCCTTTGAAAAACAACATTAAGACGCACACCACAAATTGAGGAGCTCCGCCAATTATGTGTATTGACTGTACTTTTAATGGAGATTTTTATTTTTTCTTTATGTTGCTGACCATAAACTATAACCAATTATTCCTTGATAAAGAAAGGTGTTCTTTCAGACTAAAATAGTGGGAATAACTCTCATAGAAAATTTGGCAAAACATGATTTATTGTGCGAAATTTTTAAATTCCAATGAGGATGAGCGGAGATGTGCGTTGGTGGAAAAAATTTAATGGATATATAAGTTTGTATGAGAGAATATATGTGTTTATTGCTTGGGCACTACTTGCAGTTACTTTGAACTTTAGAAGAATCTGCTGTTTTTTGCCTCATAACGATTAAACGACTAAAGTGCATGCATGGATGTAGTATGGGCGGTTCATATGTATGAAGCACACTTTTGTTTTTGTTTTGTATTGAATTTGGAAAAATTATTGCTTAAAATTTGCCATTTGACAATTACGAGCGTTTGTCAAACCTATTGTGCTTAGGGTATTGGTGTATGAGTGCATTTCTGGAATGTGTGAGATGCAATCTTTTATGACAGGTGTATTTAATTGTATGCATTGTTTACATGGATTGCGCATAAACACAGTAGCATTTGATACCTTTCATGAATATAAAATGGTGTATAAACTTTAGTTCGAAGTATGTAAGTACCAGAAGACTAAGAGATATGCCAATCAAAATCCGGTCAGAACTGCGCACTGTGTTGATTTAGCCATGTCCGTTTGCCTGTAAGTCAGTTTGCTTGTCCATCTGTTTGTTCGCAGACTATTCTCTTAGTTTTTGAGATATTGCAAATTAGTACGCAGATGTTTTAATCATTTTACGGAACCAGCCAGATCGGTGGGTTTTGTCATATAGCTTAGGTCAAAAATCCATTAAAAAGCAATTTAGAGTATGAAATTTGTCTTTCTCCACACATATGTAAATACACATAAGTAAATTTTGACCCCGAATGTCATCGATATGATTTTTTGGGTCAAAAATGTTTTAAAAATTCAATATAAACAAATATTTAAAACGTAAATCATCGAAATAGGAAGAATACATCTTATAGCCTCAAAAAAGCGTACAATTCGATAAATTTTATATGTTCATGATAGGTATAAAGGCTTCGGAATAGCCGAAGACAGCATTATTTCTTATTTTAATATTTTTCTAAAACTCCAAAAAAATTTAAGAAAATGTCTGAAGTTGAAAGAATACCGCTTAGCCCCATCTCATATACAAGAACTTGAAAAACAGAATCATACCATATTTTAAAAAAATTATAAATTTTAATTTTTTTTCCTCCTCCTATTGTGTTTTTCGACTTGATGTTGTTACCAACAAATGGAAGGCCCGAAAGTTAATTTTAAACTATCTTTTAATGGCAGATTTATATTACTTCCTATCAGAATCGCGCTCGGAGGGCTTGAAATTCCTTGCCGATGGGCGACCGGAATTAGAACAAGAAAAAGTGCTGCCTTCGGTCAAGCTGAAGTCTTTATACCTGTCATGAACCTATACATTTTATTGCAAAATGAAAATTTTTATTTCGATCATTTTTTGTGTTAATGTATGTATATTTGAAGTTGGGTAGTATACCAAATTTTACAATATTAAAAGACTTCATACGAGTATATGATCCATTCAGTTGTGTGGGGGTTATACTATTTAGTATTTTTGTTTCAATGGTTTTTCATTACATGTGTACATAATAACACATTTCATGTTTATAGAACCTTTTTTGAAGTTTTTTATTTATTTATTTTTTGACTTAAAATTACATAGCTGAGCAAATGGGTTAAATGAGAACCATGTGACATAGTCCACTGATTCAGCCGACAAAGATGACTAGATACGAAACTCTCTCAAAATGTAGATAAACGCGTTCCTCGATTATTTTCTTTGAGTTGGTAACAAAGCCAAATAAATGATTTTTGAACAGCTGATGGAAAACAAGCCTCAGTACCACTTAATCAATAATGGAGTGTACCATTTTTCATCAGAATAGTATTATAGGTTTAGGTAATCCATAAATTTCACTAAATGCGGTAAATTATTAAATTGAAATTAAGAACAAATATTGTTTGTATTTGTTGAAAACAAATATTTGCCAAGCGTAGTTGCAAATATGTAAAAATGTTCATTTGCATAACCCTTTATTATCAAAAAATACCGAAAAATTCTCATAAAATACCAGGGCCATCGAAGTGGCACGGCACATTACAAAAATACCACCTATTAAACTCTATTGAAATATCTCAAAAACTGAGAGAAAAATTTGCGTTCAACCTGATGGATGAACCAAGCTAAATCAACTCAGCTCGTCATTCTGATACGATCGATGTTATTTTAGTGTGTCTGGTACTTTAATACTTCGGACTAACGTTAACATGCCATTTCATGAACACGAAAGTTCTATAACTTATTTTTTTTATAATTTTGGATTTTGGTCGAACGAGGACTCGAATCATAGCACACAATGCTAAACACTCGACTATTGCGGCCACGAATACAAATGCCATATTTACCATAATGCTGGCTGTGATCTAATGAACCATTTGATGATTAATCACTTCACTAAATTGCTTTCGTACGACATTAACAATTTTCTTGGGCGATTTTAGGATCGGTTTGGGCGGAACAAACATGTGCAGGCAATTTGTAGAATTTCAGCTATCTGTGTTCAGTTGTTTTATACTGTATTATAATAATGTAGGCAATATTCATTGATATTTGTATAAGATTCGTCATGCATACATAGACGTATGCTTGTACTCTTGTGAATCATATTGGGAATTTTCAGCACGTTTAAAGTAACATGCGTTTCACTAATGAATAATTATAAACGTTTGTATATACTCATATGTATATAAAGTAATAAACAACTAAAAGGTGAAAAGTAAATATTTACATCTGCTTTAAGATTGATTGTTAAGTACACTTACGTGGGGCCGTTTTAATGGAGGGTAACTGTGTGCTCTATCCACCACGGGTATATATTTTAGGTGTGTGATACCAATGGTATAAATTACGTAAGAAACAAATCCGAGTATGAATACTTCTCGCAGTGTTTGTTTTTAGTATTCTATTCATCTCTGTATAGTGATATATTTTTTAACTGCATGGAAAAATTCAGCTCAACACCTTTGAAGCAATTACATTATTTTCAAATTAAAAAGACAGTACTAAAGAAAGGATTTCTTCACGAAGAATATGGCTTAACTATTTTATATTTAAGAATTTTAATGATACCTCTAAAACCATCCAGTTGTATTAAAAAGAGTCAAAAAATTTGACTCTATACCTATACAGGTCTGTCAAGATTCTGGTTGTTACAGATTAAGGGGTAGCAATGTCAGAGGGGAAATGTCCGAAATTGTAACATACATACGTATTGGTTTAACTTCTAATTTCCTTTTAAAACCTACAAAAGTCAAGGAAGCTTTTGAAACCGAGAAACGTTACTATATAAATAAATTTGCTATAAATTTTTCTGACGAGGAATCAAGTGAATTACCCTACAGCAGCTCAACAACATAATCCTTCTTTTCACCGGGCACAGGAAATACCTTCACATTATATTACCCTGCACAAAAATCATTGAACATTCAATTCATGAGAAATATAAATAACTCAAGATCCATATAGGTTCACGAAGACCAATTCCAGTAAAAACTACAAAAAATAAGTGCCGCTACAAGCCCCGATAAAAACTCATATGTAAATTAAGGCCCTGGTGCAAACTACGTAATTATACAGCTGGCCAGGTAGAACACTTCAGACTTTTTTTTATCATAACCGTGAAATAGCACTAATGGTGATTACTAAGATTTATTTAATACAAATTACATTCATCAAGTTATTGTACCGGCAACTGTAGTCACCTTATTGAAAGTGAATGTTAAAACAATATGTTAGTCAGTCATCTTGGCTGCATTCCAGTAACTCTAACAGCGCTTCTCCATTGTCTGGAGATCCTATTGGAATCGCTCGCACCGTACGTCACTTAGGTTCCCTTGCTTTTATGACTTGGAAAGTTTCGTACGTTATTCGGATTGCACCCCTCGTGCCGGTTCGGCGGGAGGAGAGTAACCGTTAATCTTAATTAATATATGCTATAGTGGTCCAACCTAGCGAGTTACGGCAAATATTTGGACATACGTACGAAATATCTCAAATAATGAGTGGCTAGTTTGAGTTCAAATAAGCAAACATACGGACAGACGGAAATGGCTAAATTAACTGAGCTCCTTATATACCATTTCATGCATATAAAATTCAAGTAACCAAAAGACAGAATTATTCCTTCTGATATTTGCTTATTGAAAGCAATAGGAGTGCGAACGTGTAGTCTAAATAAATTGCATTTATTTATCCTCTAAATCTAGCCTAAAATGTTTACTTATGCACAACGCACTTGACATTCAACTACAGTTAAAGAAGGAAATGCTACCGTACGTGCGGTTATGGAAGTACAACGAATACAAGAGGAATTTTCTTTTTGGATACCATTGGCTTATTTGTCTTTGTGGAGCAGCAGGGGTAAGTCTGAACACTGGGTTACAGAATATTGGCCTTCGATCCAATCTGTGGTCCGGGAAAACTAAATGTTATATAAGAAAGCCCTGCCCTAAAAAGCTCTTTAATTTAAGCATAGAGAAATTTGCATGCAGACATTTTTAAGGGTTTAGAAAATTGGTATTAAATTAAAACTGGAATGTATTAGTTTGAATTTAAAAAAAATTTGCAAGAAAAAAAATTATGAATGCTAAGCGCATTATATAATGTAAACTGAAGTTCCAGTAGCTTGGTTAGCAGAGTAATATGAGCATTGTCCCTGTTACTCTCACATGATGGCAGACTATTCTTGGAGCATTAAACGCAGCCCTCGTATATTATAAGTAACGAAAACGCATAACTTTGGTCATTATATTTCATGCAACAAAAATGCTGTCCTCCTGAGTTATCTATTTTTCGGTGCACTCACCGCGGCGTATTATTGCCTGCATTTATCTCTTTGGCTAAATTTTCCATTGTCCTTGCATATTGGAATAGCAGCAGCGTAGGTAACAACCCATTGATGCTTATATTTATAGTTACATACATACACATACAATTGTGCGTTGTAACCAATTGTATTGCCAGTATGTACAAACGATCAAACGGAGCCATTGTAATTGATATAATCATCATCGTTGTTCATGTGACCTCTCCGCTGTGTTCGTGTGGACAACAAAGCAAGATGCAGTCAAAGCAACAACAATAGATATGTATATGTATGTAACAATTTCTTTCTTATGTAGTGTTAAATGCATATAAAGTTATTTACATTTATATGATCATTGGCAGATGCAGAATTTTATCCGCTATTGCAGCAATGATTTACTTAATGCATTTGCAAAATTTACTAGTTTAATTAAATTTTATTAATTCAATTAACATTTGCTCCGTTGCTATATCCTTACGATCCACCGATTATACTCGTAAGTAGTTTCCCGACAGAACTATCGAATTTTCCTCTGCCATTCATTTTGAAATGTCAAATTTTTTTCGTTTTCGTTGAGTTAAAATATAAGCTGCTTATGAGCATTATTGTTGTAGTTGATGCAAATTTACATACATATATATGTAGGTCTTTATTTATTTATATATTTGTAAATTTAACAATTTATCAATTTATATTATCTGATCGACAAGATTAACTGAAATTGTTTTCTCTTATTATTGAAAGTTGTGTGATTAATAAATATCTTTCTGATTATCATTTAACTATTTAAATTGAAATACTAATAAGCAATGACTGCCGAGGGATTTACTTATGTAATGAAATAATTATTATAAATTAAATGTCTCTTTGAAATTTTTGAAGTTTTATAATAATGCAAAGTCACTCATATTAATCGTCCTTTGGAAAAAAATTAAGTAAAAATAACTTTAAAATAATTTCAAAAATGAAACCAAAAAAGTGTTGGTTTGTTCTTAATTTAAATTTATTCTTTATTAAGATAATATAAACAAAATATGTGATGCAATTGTGTGAGTTTTATAATTCTCATTAGTAATGTGTGAGCCGAGTACCAAAATTTCATTTTATTATATGCCTAATTATGACGTTACAAAAAGACACCTTCATATCATATCGTACAAATATATCAAAAACAAAGACTATTTTAACCTATTAATTTTGTGATATTTCAATTAATCTTATTAGTAAACAATTTATACTCTATAGCAATTTTTTATCTATATCCATGCAGCTGATAATACTACTCGAAATAACCTGCTTCACAATTTTTCTTAAGCTATATCTTTTATGAAGGTAGTAATCATCATGAGAAAAAAACACGAAATTTTCTCTAATCTCCGTAATAATAACTTTAAAGTTATTAACCCTTCATGTTATCAATGTTATTGAAATTAATTACTAAACAGCAATTATAGAAGTTTTTTAGAAAATTTTACTTAAAAACATTCAGCAATGTATTTCAAAAATCATTCTAATATTAACAAATTCAATGGTCGTTCATGTAAACATTTTCGTACCCTATATTTCAATTACTTTCCACTTCTCAATAAACCTAAAATTGTACTTGCGGGAAAACATCTTAAGCGGAACTTTTCCACGTATTTTTTACTTGCACTTGAATGGGAAAAAAATATTTGTAATAAAATACTACAAATAAAAATTAAACTTTCATGCCTGTCACCTAGTGGCACAAAAAAAAAAGATTAGTGAAGATAAAATATATTTATCTGTGAGTAAGTATATAGGCGAAACATAAAAACAAAGCAAACACGAGCAAATATACTCGCCCAAGGCCAAGACGTTTACTTGGGCAATTACCAGTGTTGAATGGTTAAATGGCAATAGAGCAAAAGTCAGACGGCGAGCGATGGATGGAGATGGGACGACAGGAAGTGTGTCTCCCTGCGGCACTAAATGGAGCAAGTGAAAAGGAAAGCAAATTGGGAAGGACGGACGTTTAAAGCGCAGCTACAAGCGGATGATTGAGATCATCATTTTGGTTGATACGATGCAAACGAGATTTGTCTAATTGTGTATGTGCTATATATATATATATAAGGAATTATTAGCCTAGGATAAATTTATTACAAAAAAATATTTGGAATTGTAGGCGTACAAAGGTCTAGCAATAAAGTAAATAAAATTGTTTCAAAATTGGACCAAATTTATGAACCATGATATGTGAATAGTTACATATATGTTGATTAAAGTTGTACATAAGGTTATGATGTGCTGGTAAACATTTTCAGTTATCAAGCAAGTTAACTTTTCTTATTTAAAAATCGGCATAACGAGAAATCGGCTCTTACAGAATGATAACAGAAAAATATTCCTAGGCTGTACTTTGGTACACATTTCAAGAAATGAGCAATCTAAATATTCACCTGTGTGCGTACAGCTTTGCTCTTGAATAATTTTACGAAATTACCCGGAAGAAATGCTATCAATAAATGAGTGCAGCTAATGTGTGCTAATCATACACACTTTCTTATAAATGCTTAAGCTTACTTATGACATTACATTACATGCATGTGTACATTAAACATTTCGAAGTATTCCACAACCGAAATCGCTTGAAACTCTATGTGGTTATTGCTAATACAGGAGGTACACTAAGTTCAAATGGTACAATTTATGCAAAGAAATTTTTATATTCATGATAAAAGTCAAAGCAAAACTAACAAAAACTTTTCAAAAATATACATATAAACAGGTATCCTGCACAATACTCCTCTTCTGCACCATAATCAATCTACTTTTTTCACCCCGTACAGTTTGTCCCAACTTAACATTTTCAACAACAATAAAATCAGAGTTGGTTTTGCCGCTTCTATTACGTCGTGTAGCAGCTTTTCAGCAATTGGGTTTTGCTCTTTGTTGAGGAGATAATTTCCAGTAGTTAGCTCACAGCAATCAAATTGTGGCAAAAAGCAATAAAGTGCTACAAATTATATCAAACAACAGTTTTCTGGCTACATTTAGGTGTTTACTAAATTAAACTCCCTGTCAGCTCTTTTTGACCTCATTCCGCCTATGTGGTATGATTTGTTTTAAAACTACCATAAAAAGTACTATTTTAGTTTACGCCAATAGCCAGCAGCAATTTTTAGTTACAGATGCTGTAGTTTTGCTTTGTAGATGGGTGCGACTTTGATAATAGTTTTTTCTTCAGATTGGATTTACGCGGTAAATATACACCCCCTTTCCGCGAGCCTAAAGTAAAGGTTAAGATATTTGGTATAAAGGTATTTTTCCCTTTATTATTACATACAATATACAAATATAATATACGTTTACATATATATAAGTGGTGAATTATTCTAAGCCAAATTGATTAGGCCAGAAACGAGAAAAGAGTAGTTATAGTTAAGGGAGACATTGCATCTGGCGAAAGGGGTTAGATAAAGTCTGATTGTAGATATTCAGCTATGTACAGCGGTACACATATGTAACCCTTCCGTGTTGAATTTTTTTTTATATTGTTTTCACCTCCGTTTGTAAAGTACACATATGCGATTTTTGATCATCACCTTTCACATTTTTGACCACCTTGCAACCAGAATATTCCTCTTTGCTCTTTGCCCGTTTATTGATGTTGCCAATTAGTTCACAAGTTATTATTTTGTTCTCAGGTAGATATTTTAGAATAAAGAGCAACGCTGGGTTCTTACGCCATTTTTCATAAGAAAACTATGTTATTTCATTAGAAATGCTTTTGTATTTCACCAAAAAGATAGAGGGAGAGCTGGAAAGTTGGAAAATATTGGAAAGCACGGTTACTGCAACCTTCGATTAAAGTAAAACGAACCACTATTCTTAATATAAATGGATTATTCAAATATTCAATTAAATGTTATTTTCAACGTTTCACTTCAATTCTGACCCTATTTAACTATCAGTTATAACAATTTCGTATCTTGTAGATCTACGATACGTATGAGTAACTTTTCTGGAACGTAATCACAAAATTTTAACTTGCTTCAATGATTTCTGTTTTTCAGGATTGAATTGTAAAAAAATTATGGATTATTTAATGCGGCCTTAAAACCAAATTTTAATGTATGACTTTTCAACTGTCATCTTTCAAAATATTGTTTCAGTAACGTTAGTAATTAAACTACGAACTTTAATAAATGTGTGTAGATGTGCTTCATTAGATATAATGGAAACCATAATAATGTCATTTTGCTAAAATAGGCCATATGTGCATTGTATACACATGCTATCAATAGCCCACCACTCCACGTACTTGCTTATTCTTCACATTTGTGTGAGTGTGTATGTTGGAATACATATTATAAAGAATGTATTGTAACGAATTTGCTAAATTCACCTCGATTATTTTTTTAAATCCTTCGAGTCCGATCACTGGATTACTAAACAAACTCCCAAGATTTATTTGTTCGGCTTTTTAACCGTCACGAATTTATTTCTAGTGTAATTACAATTTTCTTATTTAACAAATCTTTATCATACACAATTATTATCTGCTTCACTCAGCTTATCCGTTTCTCAAACACACGCTAGGACTGAGTCTTCAACTTCATTCCTTTCAAATAGTTGCTGCAGCTTCTTTTATACCTCAACAGCGTGTATTTGCTGTCTACCCTTTTGTTTGTCCTTGGTATGGGTAATTTGCATTATACGACCGCTTCTTTATTCTCTGTCCTTCCGGGAAATTTCACTTACATTGTCAACAGTTTTGTTTGTCCTTGGTATGGGTAATTTGCATTATACGGCCGCTTCTTTATTCTCTGTCCTTCCGGGAAATTTCATTTACATTGTCAACAGTTTTGTTTGTCCTTGGTATGGGATTTTCGTTACAGTATATTATAAATATATATGCGTGAATATGTAAATTTGTTATTGATGTTTGAGCGCTATATTTATTCAGCGAGCAAGTTAATGGACAAACTACTAAACAATTTTGCTAATTTTTAAAGTTAAGGTGTAAGTTCAGAAATATATATGCTTATTCTATTGAAAACAACGCGAGTACTACCTTCAAAAGAAATGGATCTACATTCTGCTGTTAACGGTTTGGTTTTGTTCTAAAATCTATTTTAATGTACATTACTGTTGCAGTGACGCGTTGCAGAGACGGGTGCGTATCATTGCTACTACAACTGATACGAGCTGATGTTAGGTCTTCGGAAATTATGCACGTTCATCACAACATAACTGATTTGGTTCCGAGTTCTTCAGGCGGCAGCCATGTAGCTTGGTGAATTTTCGTGTGCTGGAATCTGGTAATATAGGCGATCATATTTGGGGCCCCGTCGTGAAGGCTGAATTTTCTGATTATTGCGCCAAAAATATCTTATTGGCTCACCCTGGCCTTGAAATCTCCTAGCACAATTTTGACATCGTGGCGGGGGCAACGCTCAGTGCGGTTATAGCGTCCTTCTCTTCCGGATTGTTGCTAGATGTCCATCCACTAGGACTCAGCGGAAGAGTCTCTCTCCTACCACAAAACTTACCAAATTTGGTGTAAGACCAGAAGTAGTGAGCTGCTTGAACCATATGTCGAAGAATCGTTTCTGGCCACATTCAGGTAAATGGCAGTTAAAAGCTGTCGTTCTTATAGTAGTTACGGGAATAATAATAATTTCTACTGAAACGCCAATTTTTTGTTTGTTAATTTCTAGCTCGCGAAGATGTTATATTTTCTTTTAAGCTTTTTTGAAGTGTGCAAATTTATTTTCTAGTTAACAACTAATATTTTTTACTGCAATTTTAACAAACCATCATACATATAATCAGCATTCATGTCATTTAATTCGGATGCTTTTGATTTCAAATATCAATTTCGAAAACATTTTACTGTACATATTAATGATAAACACCACCATAGATATGTTATAGGCATTGTTTATGAATAAATTTTCATATTTTTTTATTTGCATTGCATTTCGAATTTGATGCTGTTTATTGTAATGTAATTTTTTATTTTTATTTTGCATAAAGCTGCATATTACGGCATAATTTTTTATGCAGTCGACAGCGAAGTTTATAATATCAATATAGTTTCAGTGAAAAAGTTAAAATTAATTCGAATAAAATATCGAAAATACGATCCAATCTTTTGGGATTTCCAACCATTTCATTTATGTCTATTCTCGGACGAATGTATATTTTTTAATTAGAAATATATTCTCACTATCACATTTTTGTTGATGATACTTAAATATAAGCCTACGGGTATGTAAACTGCCTACAGTGGTTGTTGGTTAGAAGCCTACCAACAACCATACCACCCGTCCCGTCAACGAAAACAGACTGCGAAGAAGAAGAGATAAAAAAATTCTAAGAAATAAGCCGGTAGAGTGTAGATGGCGTGTAAAATAGCTACATACAAGAATAAAAACTATAAATAAGGAAATACAAAACTAAGCCGAAATGATCGCCGCTGCCTTTATCACATGGAGATATCAAAAAAAGTGAACACCAAACTGGTTACGAACCGTACTACTCACGCGCTGACGGGGTAACTTTATCCCGACTGTATGGGTAGGGAGGAACGAAAGGAGTGATATTTTCAGCACGTATACAAACAACATTTAACAATAATGATACTTATCGGTTGCTCGGTCGGGTATTTGTACCCAACTCGGTGCTCCTCCGGGTGCTGACGCCAAACTCCGGTACCGATACTGGAACCCAAGGATATCTCATATACCAAAATTGTAAAGGCCTCGACTCTCTACTCTTCGCACCATCGGCCTCAACTGAATTATATAGCTACTTGCCGCAACTGGCTGCTAAACACACAAAAGAAACTAATTTTTTTTATTCACTACAAAATGATCGAATCGTAAAGCTGCGTACCGGCCTGCAGTGCTCTATTGGAAGTATGCGTTGGTGCCTAATCATTTCGCGCCGCCCCTTTAAACCAATTTTTAGAGATTAATTTTTATTTATAAAACGATTCAGAGAATTCACATTCAGCGATACTACAAGCCCATTATAGTAATACCCACGGAAAACTGTAGCCAGGCATCCTTGTTTTAAAAGTACATATGAAAATGCAACTTCTTCTAAAAACAGATAGGCTACCCTAATAAAAGAATTTGAGTGGCCGAGGAAATACAGAAAGTTTCTCAGAAATTAATTAGATAATTAGAAAAGTTATCTAAAATTTAAAAACCAATAAATATTAAAACACTAAAACGGTTATTTTAAAAGTAAATGCATTCCCAACAGTAAAACAAATATAAGCCTAACGAACGCAATAAGTTTAAAAACCAAACTAGGTTTATATATTTAAAATTGAAATTTATCTCTTTCATCTATTTAAAAAATTTTGTGTTTAAACTTAGTAATAAGAAGAAGCTTAATAATAAAAAGAAAGCACTCCGCTTGTTTGCCCTTTATACATATCAAATTTTGTGATACAATTTTATACTTTTTAATATTTTTTTATCACAATTAAGTATGTACAAAGTGGTTTGTGTCGTTTATCTACAAGTCTGTAACAAATTTTCACTTTCATGTACTTTTACACTTCTGATAATTGAAATTTATAATACCAAATCACTGAGATTATAATAATGTCATTCAGTTGAGTAAATAGAAAATGTAGCAAGCGGTTTTGTCGTAAAAATGTAATAAGAATTTCAATAAACTGCATGTCTCCAAAGGCAATGAAACGTAAATAAATACTTATACAATATGGAAAGATAAAGCCATATAAGATGACCTTATTATGTAAGTATGCATGCTGCGTGCTGTTACTGTGTATTTCGTATGTCTGTGAGAGGAATAAAAAAAATTTAATGTAGAAATAATTGTGAAATGGTTTTTCAAGCGCAAAGTGTTGCAGTAAATTATATTCTAAGGTTCATGCAAAGTAAAAAGAATGCAAATTGTTAAGAAGAACATACTTTACTTAACTCAACTGAGCGTGAACAGTTGGCAAAAGAACACAGACGATATTTTGGAAATAAGAGTAAAATAAAGTAAACTGAAATAAAATATAATAAAAATATATAATATATTAAAATAAATTAAAATATAATAAAATATAATAAAATAAAATTAATTTAAATTGAATAAATAAAATGAAAAAAAAAATTAACAAAAAAATTATATAAAATAAAAATGAAATTTAAAAAAAGTAAAAAAAAAATAAAATAAAAAATTAAATAAAATAATATAATGGGGCAGTTACACCCCAAATCAATAAATATATATACAGCATATATTGATTACAGAAAAGCTCATGATAGTGTGCCGCATTTATGGCTTTTGGAAGTGTTACAGAGCTGTATAAAATAGCCCCCAATTTTATAAATATTGCTAAATATCTAATGAATAGTTGGGAGGTAACACTTATTATAAAAGCTAGCAAGGTTCTATCAAAGCCAACTACAACACCCATTAGAAGAGATATTTTGCAATCGAACAATCTAAGCCCCATGTGGTTCTGCCTTGCTCTTAAGCAGCTATCCTCCATCCAAAGCCCTAAGTAAAAAACATCCACGTTACTCCAAAACACATAAGAATTTTGCAGGGACATATGCCCTTTGGCTTCGAGAAGTGCAAAGGACTCAGTGTGGAAAGTGGCAACGAAAACGTTGCTGAAGATGCTGGAGCAGGTCCAATTAAGTGACATGTTTATAGGTACACAAAAAGCAGTTATATTATCAAAAACAGTAACTGTTCGTTTGTTCGTTTTTAATTTAGCAATAGTTTTATAGTTTTATATATACTTTGTGTAAACAAAAGATATGTAACATATAACCCAAAAAGTAGAAAAATAAAATAAAATAAAATAAAAAACGTGTTTGATCTTAACAGCTTTTTTCTGAGTACCGTTTTACAAAAGAGGAGTAATATTTTAAGCAGTTTTCTATAAATGTGGTAAGGTATATAAGCCTTATGCAAAGCTTAGCTTAGATTAATCAGCAATTGGTTTGTAGAGTTGCATTCAAGTTTCAACAAACGCCTCTTCAATGCAAGCGCATCAAATATTAGTAATCACATTTTCAATTTCAAAATTTCATTCTTAATAAATTACAAACAGTTAATTTATGTGCTGGATTATTATCCTTTCGAACATGTTCACCTCAATTAATTGCGCCTCATGCTTTGCGCAAATATACCAGAGGATTTTTCACCATTAACAGCGCACTCTGGTTATCACGCAAATAAGAAGTAGGACCGAATGACCGCCATGTACATTAGTCCCTTCAATAAACTTATATATATATATAGAAAATTAATTATATATCAACAAAACTCCATTGCTGAAGAATTTGTTAAACCTATCGTTTTAACGTCTTTACCATTTCGGCGATTGTAAACAGATGCATCCGTTTTATATTATTTGAAATCAATTCTTAATCATAACGGGTGATCCATTTCGAGGTTCTCTACTTCTTTAAAGAAAAGAAAAAAAAAACAGAAAAATCAAATTTAATGGGGGAATGTTTATTATCATTCGAAAGAAAATTCTTTGGAATTTATTTTTTTAAGAGTATCTCTTCCAAATGTTGAGTCCAATTTTCTATGAATCGTTCGAGCATTTCGACTGATAGTTGGCGTGATATTTTGCTCCAAGACCTGAATCGAAGCGGTATTGTTCGCATAGACTTTAGACTTTACATATCCCCACAGGAAAAAGTCTAACGGTATGATTTCGATTTCACGCGATCTTGATGGCCAATCGACCGGCCCAAAAACGTGAAGTTATCTGCTCACTGAAGTGTTCTATCAATAAATCCATTTATTGATTCGATGTGTGGGAAGTGGCGCCATCTAGTTGAAACCAAATGTCGCGAGATCACGAGCTCCAATTTCATGTTATCATGGCGCGATGACGGTCGCCATTGACGGTTACGTTCTCCCTGACATCATTTTTGAAGAAATATGGACCGTTGTTTCCATTGGCCCACAAACCACACAAAACCATTGTTTTTTTCTGGATGAAATGACAGCTGTTGAATCTCTTTAGGTTTCTCTTCGTTCTAAAAGCGGCTAGTTTTCTTGTTTACATACCCATTGAACCAAAAATGGGCCTCATCGCAGAAAAATAATTTGGCCCGAAAATGTCAGATCTTCTTGGAACTTTTCAAGAGCCCATAGAGCGAACCGAAGTCGCTGGGGAAGGTCGAACGGCTTCAGTTTTTGCACAAGCTATTTTGTACGCTTTCAATTTAAAAGTTGTTGCAAACGGCACCGAATCGACTTTCCACGGTCTTCGTGTACCTCTCAGCAGCGGCCGCTATATATTCTTCACTGAGTGCTGGACGTGGTCTATTCGATCGAATATCATCCAATTATGAATGCTCTCTCTCAAAATGGGTGATGGTTTCGCGAGTAGCACGCTCAGTAGACCGATTATATTGGCCATACGTTGAGCGAAGCATTCTTTACAGAACGTGAATATTTGTAATAAAATTAAGTAAACGTTGTTCAGGCGTTAGTCTTTCCATGATGAAATGCCAAACGATACTGAACAAAAAACATAACAGCTTGAAATTACCAACGCGTGATCTGTCAAAAAAGGCTATTAAAAAAATTACTTCTAATTGGATCACCCTATATATTATAAGTAACTTTCGGATACCATTATCGCTTAGCTTATTAAAGACCATACAAAGCCTCCAAACATTATACTTTTTCGAGCAGCCTAATGCAAGCAATCTCCTTGTATTTTTCAATAGAACCGTCTGTTTTATGTTTAATTGAAAACAAAAACCCTGTTTATGCGTGCAACCCTGCTGCGCCGCGACAGCCTCACATATAGATGTCGCTGATTCATTGTAAGATAACATGATACACCATTTTGGGAGTTTGAATCCCCAAAGTTGCCTGACAAACGCTCTCTTTTTCATATTTATCTGCTTAGCAGCGACATCACGGTGAGTCTCCCCTAATTTATAAATTGCAATTTTTATATATAATAGAATATAATATAATATACATAATTAACTAACAAAAACGCTAATTTTTTTGTGCATCTTGGAAAGTAAGTAGGTTTTCATTTGTTATAGGTTGGATTGCTGTGGAGATTCGGCACCTCCCCCGATCCCCGTCCTCCTGAATTCTCGACCCTATCATCCCCGTCGCGAATATTGGTCCTTCGACCCGGATATCCTAACCACTAGACAATATGGGATTCCTCTGGGCATAATCTGCATACAGGTTGCGAGTACTGAGCATGGTGTGCAGATACCCTTTTTCCTGAGAGAGGTGCGGATGCACGATTTTGCGTTGCTATATCGACTTGCGTACTCCGAATGTCAGATACTGTCTCAAGAGTCTGGAATCTGCTTGAGAGGAAGCTATCTAAATCCCACTTGCATCCAATAATGCTTCCATTTATAGGTTTATCAACTAATCCGCAGGTTTCACTTCGTCTCATATTCTATATTCATTGTCTTTTCCAATGTCTCGCCTCTGGTGAAGATAATGCCTCATTTGTCGAATTTAGATTCTCAATTATGTAATTCACCACTCTCCACAGTACACGTTTTTCGGTCTTTCTACACCATCCGCACTTACAAATCTTGATCTTTCACGTTTTCATTTATTATCGACCACGCCTGATTTGATTTTCTAAATAAAGCTCTTCGCAATCGCTATCGACTGTATTTATTTCATCTAGCATAGGACCTTTCAGAGGGACTGCCGGATTGCAACCAAATGGGTATAATGAATGACTTGTAGAGTTTGGTTTTGGTTCGTCGAGAGGGGACATCAATTGTTTACTCAATCCAAAGTAGCACCGGTTGATAAGATTGATTCTACGTTGGATTTCAAGGAGAACTTCAAAGATATGGCTGTCAGCTGATCCATGATTCGCTTCGCTTCTCTGTCTAACCTGGAGAAAGTAGAACTAGCGGTGCGGTTGTTATGGCATTGTTAGCATTGGCATACACCATCACTTGTACACTTTTGTTTAATATGGTAATTTGTCTCTGTGGCTCTTATTTTGTTCTCCACATCAAATTGAGGTAACCACATGATATTTTCTTTAGCTCTCGTTTGGTACCGAATGGTTCAGAGAGATTCTTTACAATTCTGAGGGACTTTCTGATATTTTAGTTTTGCATGTATACCAAATTCAAGCATGGCGGCGTAGATGCAGGGCTTTGTTGTGCTGTTAAAATTAGCACTAAAACGATGAAAATGTAGTATGAACCGATTCTATCCTCTTGGGTCCTCCCCGACTCTTAGCGCATGATAAATATCTAGTCACTAACGATAATGTCACACAATACGCTGAATAAAACCTTGCCCTTGAACCTCCGATATTGAGAAGGTTTATTGCGCACGATAATTTGATCAGACTTTAGGATCCCCCCTTTTTATGGATTAAGTGGAGCAGAAAGTGGTTCTAAACGTCAAATCACGTATTCAATTGGGGATTTAATTTTCACTGCCGTTCATCATTTCCTGGACATCGGTGATCAGATGACATTCTTGGTTCCCAAATGAGTATGCTCCGTCCTTGAAACCTTCTGAATGTAGTCGCATATTTTCCTCATACTCAAGCATTTTGACCTCATTCTTTGTTTTGTCCCCAAATGCGCTCCTATTTCCTTCTTCAACCCTTTGTATCTACACGTGTTGTGGTCTTTTCGAGAACTTATGCAGTCCTTTTACATCGGGCATATGATGTGGGCAGTAGGGCAGTAGGGCAAGCCGAGTAATCTTTCGTCTTTCACAACATGATCGGAGATAGCCATGTAGTCTCATGAATTTTATCTGCCTCAGGCCATTTGAGGATATTTCGTCATAGAGATAAAAGCTGAATTTTCAGACTGCAGTGCTGAATACACCCTCTTTACCCAACCCTAGCATTAAAATTTCCAAGCCGGTTTGGGAAATTGTGGCGAGGGCAGCGCTCCTATCGTTCTTTTCTCCCGCCGAGTTTTGCGGGCAAATTAAGGATATATTGCAGAACTTCGCTCTATATGCCCGTTGTAGTAGATTTCATAGGGACGCACTTTCTTCCGTCCTTGCTCCGTTCATACCACTTCTTGGACGACGGTGATGTCAGTCTCCAACCGTACGATGAAACCAACCAGATGGGCAGCGGAACCTTCCAAATTAAGGGACCGAATATTCCACATTCATGCCCACAAATCTTGACCCTTAAAGCGTTTGCAGGGGCCGACTTCAAAACAAAACAAAGTCATGAGTCATCAAAGAAGATACCATGGATTTATATAGGTGAAGCAACCATAAAAATAATAAAATTTAAAATAAGTGGCGAAGCCAATCAAGAATGGAAGCTCCAACAATTTCTAAAATTTTGAAGTAGACGGCAATTCTAAACGAAAATATGTATGTCAAATGTGCACTTAATAAAACACCTAATTTATTAATGAATAAAAGTGTTTACGTACTAACACCGCAGGAGTTCGGAAAAAGTTATAATATTAAAGTTATTTCAGCCGCAGTAATTTACGAGTTCTACATCTAGACGCTTTTAAGTATGGACCTTCGGCATACGGTAAAAAGTAATAATAAACATCTAAAGAAAACAAAAATATTTGAGTTCCACCACCACGAAAAAACGAAAACAAATAATGTGAGAATATGAGAATATGTCATATAAAAAAGTTATGTCTGCAAGTAAATGGAACGAATAAAGATAAACAATAGGACTATATGGCAAAATTGGAAATGATTTGAGTAAAAAGTGCTAAGGTGTTGTCTCACGAGCACAGTTTGACAATAGGAAAAATACTATATTACTATATACTATTTTCAGTTGAAATAAGTGTCATTGAAGTTGCGCACTGCTGAGATTTTTATGGTCTCTTATGCAAAAAATTATGGCAAACTTTAGGCGTATGATCTTCGAGAAAGCAACTTTATGTGCATACGTACACGAATAACATATGTATATAAGTATACATATATTAATGTTTGCAGTGACTAGTGTTTCTCATAAATTTTTGATATACATTTTGAAAAAATATGATTATGGAAGAGAGTTATTTGGAAAATGTTATTTCCAACTTTTATGCAACTATTAAATTTCTAAAACTTTCAAAATTGTGTTCTTTGAATATTGTTTATTAAATTCGCACACATCACATCAAGTGCTGTTCGCTTTATTGCATAGTTTAAGAGACTCCCACGATATAAAGAATTACGTTCCATCTAAAATTGAAACTGACAATTTAGTTATTAGAAAATTTAATTTTACATACGAACGGAATATTTCATCATTCAAAATTGACATCAATTTGGAACATTTTGAAGCGATGCTAAATAGTTCTTTTTGGCCTTCTGGCGCTTTTGTTCGGGAATTCGAATACAAGCCAAAAAGAAATAATAATTTAGCTAAAATACCGCCTGAAAAAAATGTTCCAAAAAACTGAAGTTGAAACCTGCTTTAAGTCTATACTACCAAAATGAAAGAGGTTTCAATAAAAAGTTAACTAACTTATATGGAAAATAATTACGATGTAATTTCTTTTACTGAAACCTGGCTTAAACCTTATGTTTTTAACTCGGAGATTCTTCCAAGTACTTATCAAATTTTTAGAAAAGACCATGAAAACAGAGTCGGCGGTGGAGTACTTTTTGCTGTAAACTTCTCGATTCCGTCTGAGGAGGTTAGCCTTGCTTTTGTAGAACCTGTTGAATTTAAGTGGATTCGAGTACATGTTGGAATAGGTTATATATATTCAGCTCCTGTTATATCCCTCCTCAATGGGACCTAATTAACGTAATGATGAAAGATACTGATTCAGTGATTGTTTTAGGCGATTTTAATCTTCCATGTGTATCATGGAATAAATTTGACGGTCACATCGTACCTCACTCTTCAAGAGCATCTTACAATGAATTTTTGGATGAGATGACTTACCGTTACAAAAGCTCTGTATGTAACATGAGTGAGACCTATTCTGGAATACGGCTCAGTGATTTGGAACCCTAGGTATGAAATCTACTCTGACAAGCTATTCATTTATATTCATTATTCTATTCAAAAACAAATTCTCCTATTTGCCTTCAGAAATTTGCATTGGGACTCTCTCGATTTTTCATGTTAAGAAAACTATTTTGTCGACTCTCAGCTAATCGTTGCATTACATTTTATATTTTAAATAATTATTAAAAATCAGCTGACTTAAAGGCATCCGATGAGTTTTACACCATTCAACCATGCTTTTTATATCTATTTGCAGTAAGATAATTTAATTTGCCGAAGTGTATGATTTATAAAGTTTTACATAATCCGCATACATTAAAAGTTTTGAAAATTTTATCTGAGAAGATGTATCGTTTATAACTAATGAAAACCGAATCGGGCATGGATGACTACCCTAAGATTTTCCTAAAAAACATTAACGTTATTTAAGATTAAATTTTTAAACATTAAAACGAACATCTTTGAGTTCGATCATATATATGTATATGTGGAGATTCATTGTAAAAATTTTGGTTTGAAACCCAGTAAGTCAAGTTTCTTGATTAGCAACGAGTGACACACCTTATCAAAAGCTTTGCTAAAGTCGGTATATATTACGTCAATGCTTCTGTTCTTTCTGAACGCATAGATGATATAAGAAGTGAACTCAAGTAAATTGATGGTTGTAGATTTTCCTTTAACAAATCCATGTTGGGAGTGTGATATAAATGAAGAGATTGAATGACTTAAACGATCAGTGATAAGTGATTCAAATAAATTTGAAAATTTCAGAGAGTTTTGGAAATGTTATTTTGAAACGTCATAGCAGAAGGAAATCCAGATACCTGGCGCTTAGCGTTTACGAAACTATAAAATGATTTAGGATTTGTTATTAAACTACGTTTAGTTTTGCAAAAATAAGCATTATAACATTTTCGATTTAGATCAAAGAGATTATGCCGCAAATTGAGTATTTTAAATAATGTGATTGCATAACTGTACTTTTATAAAGCCTGAAAAATTGGGTTTTTTATTTTTCAGATTTCTAAGTTCTTTAGTGTACCACGGTTGAGCAGGTTCTTTATAAACACAAATACGTCTAGGAACAAATTTTTCAAATAAGTTAAATACAGTTAAGTTAAAATGCGCGACGCTTTGATCAATATTCTCATTGTATTTAGGCCATGCTAATTTTGATAAAGCCTTACTAAGACCTTTAAAGCTAGCTTTCGAGAAATCAAATTGAATAGTCGATTTGATTTTATCAGTTATTAAAATCTGATCACATATGGTTTCGTAGGTATTAGCAACCTATCCTGGAATACGGCTCAGTAATAGCAAGAGCAAGGTAGTAAACGTCCTCTGGAATAACTAGAAGAGTGATTTTTTCTACTAGTGCTTTAGTTGCTTTATCAACAAAAATTAGGTCAAGGGTGTTGGCAGACTTAGTTTTTTATTGATTAACCTGATTTAGGCTGAGGTCAGTCGTCTCTTCCAAAAATTCATTTTAAGATACTATTGAGGAGTGAGGTACGATGTAAGCGTCAAATTTATTATACATATATATTCTGACGAAAATCCCATACCAAGGACAAACAAAACTGTTGACAACGTAAATGCAATTTCCCGGAAGGACAGAAAATAAAGAAGCGGCCGTATAATGCAAATTACCCATACCAAGGACAAACAAAAGGGTAGACAGATTAAAGGAAATTCCACGTCGTTAAAGATGAACGGAGTTGCTGCAGCTACCGCAGGCAAACGAATAATCAGCCTATCTTTAAGCGCGTGAACAGAATGGTTGGGTCATCTAAAGGTATAAAAAGAGAGGCAGCCGCTATCACAACAAGAGACGAGTAAACAACTTAGTGGAGTTAACACTGCTGTGAGCTGTGTGTGTTTTAGAAACGGATGAGCTGAGTGAAGCAGATAACAAGTGTGTAACATAAATAATTGTAAAATAAGCCGTTGGCTAAAGACGAAAATTGTACAAATAAATTCCTGACGGTTAAGAAGCCGAACAGATAAATCTTGGAAGTTTTGCTTAGCAATCCAGTGATCGGACTCGAAGGATTTGGAAAATCATCGAGGCGAATTTAGTAAATTCGTTACAATATTATATATTATAACATGGAAGATGAAAAACGCCCAAAACAATCACACAATCACTCAAGCGCCTTTAAAAAAACTTCAGTCAAAGCGATCACCCACACTAACTGCGGGATCACGGTTAAACCACCGTATCAGGTGATTTAGCGTGAAAGAGTTGTTGGCGCGTCTTCACGCTGCTATATCTGTTAAACATCTCTAATTAAATTAATTTCAATATTCTTGTAGTTTCGTCCAAACAGCATCCTAATCGTTAAAGTTGATATTCGACTAATACTAATTTCCTAAGTGTCATGCAACTAACAAATCGTACACGTTCACTCATAACAACTATGCAATTAACTTGAAACCTCCGAGGCCGTAGCGGCTCGCAAGGGTGTTCAGGTTCAAGGGTTAGAAATTGTAATTCTAATTGTCCATCATTTGATCACTTTAATACCTCATCAGTTTAAAATTAGACTCTTGCAACCACACTTTGCATTTGCATGTTGGTCGTACCGCCAAAGGGAGTAGTATATGCTTTAGCTATATGCTGTTCCAATCGACTACATATAAGTAAATGTTATGGGAGTAAAAGACATTCTTAATAGGCTACTACGCGGTGTTAAAATTGAAGACAATACGGAATTTGTGCAACTGTACAACGAAATCGGCAGACACTTACGCTACTAGCTTCCGAACGAAGTACCAGGAGAGTACACTTACATCATGAGGTCAGTTACCTTGAATTTTTTTCAGAAATTTTAGTAATATTTCTTTGGCTCTAAATGCCTTTTTCTTTGGCAAATGTGTCTCACTTTTAATACATTTTGCACCAATGTTAGTTTGAAATCGAACACTGCACCAATACTCATCTCAGCTGAATTAATTTTGTGAAATACCTTGCAGCACAGCTCAGTGACTGCAGAGCGCATCCAACTCTAGAGAGGTCAACGTTAATACAGAGAGTGACCAAGTAATGTGTCTGATACCACGCTGTCCATTCTGAAAGGAGCCGAGGTTGCTGGAGGCCAGTCATACTGCCACGTCGTCATTCGTTTGTCATTTGCCTGTCTGGTTACGGTTAAATGAGTGGGATTATGTCTGCACGTACGCATAGACATGCGAACACGTAGACATACACAGCCACAAGTCCGGCTATATAGAACAACGTGCACTCGTTCACTGAAAGTGTTTGAGGATTGCGGTTTTGTTGCACATAAATCAGAAAGTAAAGTACCTGGACTCGACGCATAACACAGTTGTGCTGAAGTCTGCGGCCAGCTTCAAATTCCAATGCAGCAGCTCTGTTAGTTTGACCGCAGTCGTAGCTAGAGCCGAAGTCAATGTTGCGCAAGCAAGTTATTGATATTTTTTGAGTGTGTTTAAATGACTAACTATGGAATTTTGAAATGTACGCACTTAACATATTCATAAGCACATACGTATTTGTTAGTCTAGATGTGCACTTAATGGCCACATGTTGGGAATTATCTGCGCTGTGAACTGTTACCCGGCACTTTCAAGCGGAGTCTCAAAGTTTTTTAGTTCTAATCATATGCCAACAGAATTACACACCTCCAAGTAATATCGGAATTTATAGTCCCGCGCGGGTTCCACAGGCACAGCATACGAAGGAGGTTGGGCTTAGTCCGTAGGTGCCAAGAGGCAAATCGGGCATGCGGGTAGTACGGGCTAATCGTACCTATGAAGATTACTTGCACACCGGGTCGTAACCAAAAAAAAAAAACACCTCCAAGTTAAAGACGAATTTACCAAATATTCACCAATTCAACTATGAAAACTGCAACAAAAATAAACGTTTTGTTATTGGTGCATTACATGCAACAAAGTTTAATAGTTTATGGTTACCAAACCAGAGTATATACCATATTTGTACATATGTATGTAAGTGGCTAGATGCTGTGTCGGTTTTACTACTTTGTTGTTTCTTTTATTCTTTAACTGCAAATTTTTGTCTATGTAATGCATTTATTGCTCAAGTCACACAGAATATGATTATGTTTGACATTTCCCCTTAATAGAAACAGAAGCAAAGAGTATACGAGACTGACTTGAATATAAAATATGATTCACCTACATCGGACTGATTGAGATGACATGAAATATGCGGATAAGATGAGGTAAAATGCGAAGAGAATAGTTCAAAGCAAAACTCTCACGTGATTATCAAATATTTTTGTCAGTGAAATACTTGTCCATATACGCGACCAACTTGTAAACAGACATAAGGGTATTTTTCTAGTTAAATAAGGCTATGCTTCAAAACATTAGAGATGACTTCCGTAAAAAGAATTACGGGAAAAATGATTTTAAAAAACTTTGAGTTGAGACTGTTTTCGATTTAGTGTACGATTTGCTTATTGAAGGTATAAAGACTTTAGACTTCTTCGCTTTATCATTTTAATTTTTTTCGACGTTCAAAAATTTGCTTTTGCTGTTAGAAAATTTCGAAAAGAGGTAAACAAAATAAAAATCTGCTTAAGAGCATCCATAAACCATATAGATCGTCCTAGTGTTGACCGAGGGAGGAGATAAGAGCAGTGCTACGTAGTTTTCTTCAGATAAATTGTACTTAATAAATGCTTTGGTAATTGTTACTAAATATTTATTATGTCGTGTGGTATGTAAAAAAATTATGCATATATGTATATATATAAATTGTATTATAAAATATTTGTTTAATAAACATATAGTGGAAAACGAAAAGTGCTTGAAATAAAGTTTGTTTCATAACCGGATTCCAGCTATATAAAGGAGAGGGAGGAATCCCGAGAAGCCTAAAATATGACCAGGAAGTTCATGGATAGTATCTTATAGCTATTTTTTTGCAATTAAAAATAAATTCATCTATCAAAAAATTTAGTACAATATTTATTTTGTGATTTAGGCATCATGACATGGAACATAACGAGTGGAAACAGACAAAGAGTTGCATGAATCGATGTAATTTGTAGTTTATTAGCTGGTGGGAGCGAGCAAATCTAGGGTAGCAGGGACAAAGCCAGTAATATATATATATAATTATAATATTATAATATTATTATTAAATCTTTTTATTTTTCTGTTTCTAATACCCTGTTTTCGTATTCCAACCTCAAGACAAAATTTATATACTTTATTATTTATTCTTATTTCCACAAACATATTTTTAATGAAATCAAAATTATTTAATTAATCATAAGAATAATGTATAACTACATATGTTTGGTACCAAGTAGGGTGATACTACAAAATCTAATTTTTAATCATAGTATTCAAGTAGAATACTTTTGTACACAGAGTATATTATATGCATACAACCGGATAAAAAAAAATCTAGCTAGATAAGAATAGATTTACGTTATACAAAGCTTCTTGGAATAACGAGACGTATCGACTTAGCTATATATGTCTATAAAAGATACTTGTTTTTAAAATAAATAAAATCGAATCAGGTTGACGTTACTCTAATGTTACGGTAATTCTGAAAACTACAAAAATCGCCACTACGCAGTAACTTAATGTACAATTAAAGTCATAATTGTTAGAAGCGATCGCGGTGCGCGATGAAAAAAGTTCGGGTGGGCGTGGCGCCACCTACTTTCGGGTCAAAAAGTATACCTTAGAAATCCCTTAGCAGAACTCGATAAAATTTGATAATAATAATTCCCATAGTCTAATATAAACAAGATTTTGATATACATGTTAAAATAATATCTTTGGTGATATTTTTTTTTTAATTCTAAATTTTTAAAGCACAAAATTTTGAGAAAACTGATTTTTGAATACTAGTACTTTGTTGAGCGGAAATTCTGCAAATGCACAAGATTTCTCCCTGAATTATTTTTTTCTTCTTGACGTGTTTATATGACTTTATAAATATAATTAGCTGATTTTACAACTCTGTGGTAACCCTGCAGGGGAAAATACGAGTTTTTTAGCTAGAATCTTACTAGTTTTCAATTTTTGTAGTTCATCTTCCATATCTTTCCCATGTAAGCAACTTTTATTTTTAACATGGCGATGTCAAACGAACTATCATATACACATAATGTATGTGTGAATTTCTAATTGACCAAATATAAAATTGAAAATAAAAATAAAAACAAAAATAACAATAAATATATGCATAAAACTGATAATCTCTAACCACTCGATATACTTCGCACTTCGACAGAACTTACTAGGAAATGAAATACTAAAAATAACAACAAGATACGAGTGGCATTGTGGGGAAAATGATAATTATTAACGTCACTGGTAAACTGCTGTGCATATAATGAATTTTTGCATACTAGTCTACCTTTTCACTGCAGGGACATAGAAGCACCCACACATATTTACAATCAGTCTATTAAAAATTTATGTATGTACTGTAATATAAAATCGACCAATAGAGTGCAGAAATACGAGAAAAATATTCTTAGCTCTGTCTTCCCTTACGTTCAGAGCACTTTGTACACTTCTTTTCGTTTCCACCAAATTTACACATTGTCCTTGGTTTTATCTGTAATTATGTGGGTGAGGATAAGGCACCTAAGCCTGATTGAAATCACTTTGTGGAGCACACGATGACGTGCAACTGCTTAACCATTCAATTATTACTTATCTCGATTGAAAACTTTGCAAGCGATAGAATATGGCAATAGTAGTTGCTGAGAGTAATTTTGGGGAGGAGTATTTAGAGTAAGTGCTAGTTAATATTACTTTTCTCCTTTACCTGTAATTAGCTGTTGTTATATATATTTTTTCTTACATTAGAATGTATATATTTTGCATCCGCGTGTTTCATAGTTCAATGACAAGTGCAGCAACAGTGTCTAAGCGTCTGGCAGATGGTTATCGGACATTATGTGGGTGGTCAATGTAATGAACGGCGTTTTGTCACAAAGGTGGGTAATATAACGAAGAGCGCAAAATCATACATATACATGTACTGAATTCAAGTAAACTATAAGTAATATAATATGTACCAGAGATATGTATGTTTATACACCCCAATGCTGTAATTGGATTACTTGAGAGTATTAATTCTTTCAAAGTGGACATGGATATGTTAAATATCCGCATAATAAAATGTTATTTATGATGATTGAGTCGATGCCCGAGGAGCGATGAAAAAGAAGCGAGCTAACTTTCACACATACATGCATACATGAATACACGTATGTACTTCTAAAGGGTGTTTTTTATAGAGGTATAAAACTTTAAGTTGCAATAAAACAACGATGGATTATTCGATTGACATGAATTTTATTTATCCGAAAGATAATCTTGTGGCATTACATTTTAAATATGATTTCTGGCATATGACCGCCACGGCTGGCGCGGATGTAGTCCAATCTGGACGTCCAATTTTCGATGACTTTTTCCAACATTTGTGGACGTATATCGGCAATAATACAGCGAATGTTGTCTGTCAAATGGTCAAGCGTTTGTGGTTTATCCGCATAGACCAATGACTTCACATAGCCCCACAGAAAGTAGTCTAGCGGTGTTAAATCATAAGATCTTGGAGGTCAATTTACAGGTCCAAAACGTGAAATTAGGCGGTCACCAAACGTGTTTTTCAATAAATTTATTGTTGCACGAGCTGTGTGACATGTTGCGCCGTCTTGTTGAAACCACATCTCCTGGACATCATGGTTATTCAATTCAGGAATGAAAGCGTTAGTAATGATGGCTCAATACCGATCACCATTGACTGTAACGTTCTGGCCACCATCGTTTTTGAAAAAGTACGGACCAATGATTCTACCAGCCCATAAAGCGCACCAAACAGTCAGTTTTTCTGGATGTAACGGTGTTTCAACATACACTTGAGGATTACCTTCACTCCAAATGCGGCAGTTTTGTTTGTTGACGTAGCCATTCAACCAGAAGTGCGCTTCATCTCTAATGGACGTAGTGCGCGATACGTTTTCCGCACAGAACCATTATTTTCGAAATAAAATTGCACTATTTGCAAGCGTTGTTCAGGCGTGAGTCTATTCATGATGCATTTTCAAACCAAACAGCTGTTAAATCGGTCGCCATCTTGAAAAGTAATGCCAACTTAAAGTTCTATGCCTCTATAAAAAACACCCTTTATTAATAGAAAATAATAAAATATGTACACTAAAGTACATATATATATATATATATATAGATAAGATAAGATATGCATCATAAATTTATTAGGGGTATTCTCTTTGTCTAGGAAATGCATGCTACGGTGCATTATAGGATATTTTTCCTATCGTACCATATGTTTTTTACATGGAAAATATCCTAGGAAAAATTTCCTATCCGTGCAATAGCAAAACAACAAAACACATGTAAAAAACATATGGTACGATAGGAAAAATATCCTATACCAAATCCTATGTATATTTATTTCCCACAGCTAGCAAGAAGGAAAATGCAACTCTGTGAAGGAAAAGTAACCCTGTGCCTGTGTGGTTGTTATTGTTTCACTTGAATATGTCAAAATTTTGCAACGGGGGTGCTCTCGATCTCTGACACAATTCCATAGGAAATATTTGCGTAGCATGCATTTCCTAGACAAAACGAATACACCAATTATTAAATTATTTCTATCTTCATTGTGTTAAAGAAACGTGTATTGTGGTCGTAATGAAACTTTATGTATTTGTCATGTTGGCCAATAACACAGAGGATAACTACCAGTCGAACAGCTGCTGCGAAACGAAAAGAGAAGAAACAAACATTTATCCGATATGAAGGCTGGAGCACCAAGTAAAAGAAAAAGCATTATGTTTGTGTTTGGTATGAAAAGTGTTTAAATGCGTGGGTTACTAAGCTAATACGACGACAAGAAAATATATTTTCAAAAATGTGTTGTTGTTGAAAACAAGAAGTTGCAAAGTGTTTGTACTTTTATACTCGTTACAGTTACTTGTTGGTGACGCTGGCTTTAACACGTAAAAAGTACGAATATTTTAGAAATTTCTAGGTTTAAGTTTTGATTCAACCTTTCTAATTGAATAACTGTAACCCCTTTTTTGAGAAAAGTACCATCGTTTTCGTAAATTTTACAATACGGCTAAATATTAGCTCACTTAATAGTTGTTGGTTAGTATAAAATTGAATAATACAACAACAGATTACATGGCAGACGTTGGCTCAGTTGGTAGAGCACTCGCCTGTGATGCCAGAATCCGTCGGTTCGATTCCTGACAAAAGAAGTATAATGAGGAGATGTGGTGATCTCCGAAACAGCTGTCACTTCTACCAATTTTTCTTTGTTGTATAATAAAATATTCAATGAAAAATAATTTTTCTAACAAAAATAGGCCTTTTAATACAGGTCATTTACTTATAGAAAAATTAATTTTGTACAATTTTGGATGTTGCTCGAACCTGGGCTCGAAATCAGGGCTTCCGAATTGTAGTACGCAATGCTAACCACTCGGTACTATGGTACTTTACTACATATATACTATATATATATGTTATATATACAAACGCTGAAGGTCATAGCTTTAGCATGTAAATCTCTACATATATAGTTTGAAGTTTGTGCAATCGAGAACCTAAATATTAAAGTGAAATCGGCAATTAAATAAATGTAAACTAATTCTAGTTACATAAGTATTAAAATGAAACTCTTTACAATTTAGTACGGAAAATCACCGATGACTCACTCAAAGTCATAGCTTTTGTAAAGAATATTAAAAAAAAAGTTTTAAATTCTAATAATAAAAATTAAAGTATAGAAATAGTAAAATAAAGTCGAGTAATTAAATTACCTAAAACAAAATGTCATAATTTTGAATAGCGAGCTAACATATATCTATTTAAAAAACAAAGCATCAAAAAGAAAAGAAAACGTAATATAATTCGATTTTAACCAAATTTTTATTATTTCTCACGCCTCTACTGTTACTGGGTGAATTCCTAATGGAATAGGTTTATAACCTGGAATTTCCATTTTTTGAGGAAAGCTCAAGAGTAACTTAACTCACTTCACTGAAGCAACTCATCATTAGCCTGGTGATCCATGATCGAAGTACAGATAATTTGTATATTTTAAAAGTGTCTCTTTAGATTTCTAATTGTCCTTATTCTAATTTTTTATTATAATATATAAGTTCATAGATGTTTGTTTAAGCCTACTGAAACTAAAAAATGTAAATAAGACATTATTGATATACTCGTACGTGACAAAGGGGGAAAATACTTATTTTACAGGAAGAAATTAAATTAAGGGTTAACCATTTAATGGTTTTGAAAGTGCAGGGCTGTATTTTGACATCTGACAAACTGAAGTGTCAAACCAAAAATATTTTGTCTTAGTTAAAGTCAGGCATTCACGAAAAGAAATGACTTAACAACCACACAATGCATTAAACTATTGAAACCTACAACAAAAATGGTAATTCAAACGTTGCCACGTTTCATACTTTAAGGGGAGATTATAGTGCACATAAATATCCAAGTACTCAAGAAATTGGCAAAATATTTAAGAAATTCTAAGAGGCTGGATCGGTTACAGATATTGTAAGAACTGTTCATCATCGTTTTTTTCGTCCCACATCAAATATCGCTGCTTTAAGTGAAAATGTAGCCGAAGGCTCGTACGTCTACTTTTCGACGTTCTCAAAAGCTAGGACTTTCTTACGTCACACAAAGGCCCTTTAGAGGTTCTGAAAATTTATTTATTACATGATTGGACCTTGCTTCTTTGAAAACGGCAACGCCAGACTGCTGCTGACAATTTGGAGCGCTATTGAAGAACACGACTTGAAAATACATGGTTCCAAAGAGATAGTGTCACATGCCACACAAAACGAACGAATATATCTTCTTTGCGAGAAAAAATTCCCAGGCGAGTAATCTCTTGTCTTGGCGATGTCAATTTTCCCCCAGACCGTGCGATTTGACAGCGTTGGACTCTCTTTCGTGCGGCTACACGAAAGGCCGTGTTTATGCGGATAAACGTTTAACTATTGAGCACTTAAAAACTATTTTTTGTTAAATTATGTCTGAGATACCGTCCAATATGTGCCAAAAATCGATCGAAAATTATCTCAATCAGATCGAAATTTGGAAAAAGTAATTAATTTCAAGAAAAAATTAATTTAAAATGGATAACTCTGTATATATTTAATTCGGTTAATTAAAAAGACAATATGTATTTATAAAAAATAGGTATTATATTTACATAAAAATATCAATTAAGTTAATAAATTAATTATTAATTATTTTAAATGAAATTTTAAATTTTTTTTTGTGTGGTTTTTGTGGGATGATTTCGTTCTAGATCTTTGGGTTTTGGTTGGAATTTTGAATAACGGGAAAAAGTATCTCTCTTAAATGGATGAGAGAGAGAATGGACGTTGGTGACATTCTGGAAAATTTCATTTGGTTAGTTTATTTTATAAGTAATTTGCGTGCATAAATATTTTTTTATTGTAATGATTGGAAGGCTGCAGTAAGTAGTGGCAAAACTTACCACGATCCGCCGAGTTTAGAACCTGAAGACAGCTGGCATAGCCTATCTCCAAGCGATTCCAACCCCATGGAGGCTATTACATACATTGAAAGATATTGTTAGAAAATCTAAAAGATGGTTGCTATGTTAGAGTTAGCTCTTAGTCTGGCGAAATAGTTGAATAAGTTGAGTATGACTTTCCTTGAGGAAGACCACTAATTGTCCGATCAGAATTCGCGTGGTGGTATCCAAAAGCTTTTCTAGTAATGTTATCGACTATATGCATCTCGTAAAGTGCTATTAAACATGAGATCCCACCTCCAGAGGCAACGAAACAATTGAGATGAAACTGTTAAAATATGAGTAAATTTATTCTCACATAAGAGTAAATATATATGTGTATACATATGTTGTGATGCATTCTAAGATTTTATTCTCTTTGTTTTGAAGTATATGTGCAATGCATTCAGTCTGTGGCTCAAGATTTGTAAGAGATACCTCAGTCGATATTAGGTCCTCGAAGCAGACGCTCATTAATAAAACTGATCTTGTAAAATAAATATATTAATAAATTTAACATGGTAGCAGAACAAGGTTGAGCGATAAATTCGGAAGTTGTGCACATATACACATATACAGCAGTCAAGGTTATGGGAACACGGGACAGCGGAAAATTGGACATAAAAGAAGAACAAACAAATAGCGCAGTAGCAGAAGAAATATTGGTGGAAAAAAAAAATTGAAGAAGTTGAACAAGCAAATAGTGCAATCACAGAAACTAAAAGGAGGTCCGAAGAAAAATTAGTGAAAAAGAATACTGGGGAAATTGAAAAAGAAGACATGGCGGACGACTTTAAAATGACATTGCCAATTTTTGATGGTCACGAATACAGTACGTGGAAGAAGAGGATTACAGTTTTCTTGAAAATGAAAAAGTGTGAAAAGGTTATTCAGCGAGAGAGGGAGTCGACAGAAAATGAAGCTACCTGGAATGATGCGGATTTAAAAGCAATGAATTACATATACAGTGCGCTGTCAAATAGACAAATGGAATTTGTAGACGAAGAGTCAACGAGTTATGGAATAATAAAGAAATTGGACCAACTGTATTTGCGCGAATCAACTGCGCTACAGATTTGTGTGAGGAACAAATTGGAAAGAATGAAGCTGAAAGATTATACGGATATAAGGGAATTCTACAGTGACTTTGAAAAATTAATCATTGAGTTGAAGAACGCCGGTGCTGCAGTAACAGAAAAAGAAAAATTGAACTATATGTTGAGGACGCTTCCGAGTAGTTTAAGCCACATTGGTGATTTAATTGATGTATTGCCAGAAAATCAAAAAACCGTGGAGTATTTAATTAATAAAATTCAAATGTATGAAGAAAGAGAAAGAGATGAAAAGGGAGAGTCGAGAAATAAAAGTGGAAATAGTAACGTTTTTAAAAGCGAATGGAAGAAAGATAAAACCTGCTTCAGATGTGGGAAATCTGGGCATATTCAGTACGATTGCACAAGCCAGATGAGTACTGGAAATTCTTCGCGGGGCTCAAGAGCAGCGGGGCAACAACAAGGGGGAAATGCACGATACTACCAACAACAAGAAGGCCAAAGAAGAAACAACGAAACTTACAGAAACCGAGGTAGAGGTCAACGGGGACGAGGCGGTCAGCAGTGTCAAGATCGTCAAAGCATAAGCGAAAATACTATGACGTTTATGACCGAGGTAGAAAATAAAGTAGCCAACAACGTCAAGGTAAATATGTATGAGAATTCAATAGAATGGGTCTTAGACAGTGGATGCTCTGATCACATCATTAATGATGATAAATATTTCGTAAAGATGAACAAGTTGGAAAATCCGATAAAGGTAAAAGTAGGAGATGGCCGTACATTGGAAGCTACGTGTGTAGGAGATATAAAAGCTAAATTTGTAACAAAATTTAACGAAACTGAAATTGAGTTAAAAGATGTATTGTTTGTTAATGAAATGGATAAAAATTTATTGAGTTTTGGGAAAATCGCGAGTAAAGTTAAAATCATTTCAATGGGCAATATAGCAAAACTTTATAGCAGAGAAAATATGTTGATAGCTACTGCTAATAAGAAAAATAACTTATATACAATAACAACTGTTTTAGAAACCAAACAGAATTATGTAACCGAAAATGTGAATATTGCCATGACCATGAAAGAAAGGTATCATAGAATTTTAGGGCATGTGAATTTCAAGTATTTAAATATTTTGAGTCAAAAAAACTTACTCGATGGTTTGCCGAAAAATTTGGAAAGCGAATATTTGAAGTGCGGTACATGTGTTCAAAATAAAATGACGAAGACGAGCTTTGATAATAACAGACGCAGGGCTAAGGACGTAGGAGAAATTATTCACGCAGATGTAAATGGACCACATCAGACAGTAGGGTATCAGGGTGAGAGATATTTTCTGATTGATGATTACAGTAAAGCCGGTAAAATTTATACGATGAAAGGAAAAAATGAGGTTTATGATTGTATTGTTACATATGTGAATCAACTAGAAAATTTAACAGGAAAAAAGATAAAAAAACTTAGGTGCGATAATGGTAGAGAGTTTTTAAATAAGGATGTATGCAACTTCGCCAAAGAAAAGGGAATTTATATAGAACCTTGCCCTCCGTATGTTCACGAACTAAACGGAACTGCCGAGCGATACGACAGGTCGGTAATGGAAACAGCGAGATGTTTATTAGCAGATGCTAAAATAAATATTAAATTCTGGCCGGAAGTAGTTAAAACGGCTGTTTATTTGAAAAATAGGACGTTAGCAAATACAATTGAGGAAAAGACTCCATATGAAATAATAATGAAAGAAAAGCCCGACATTAAAAATTTAAAATTGTATGGAAGTAAAGTTTTTGTTAGAGTTCCGGAGGTTAAGAGAAGAAGTAAATGGGATAGAAAAGCTGATCTAGGAGTGTTAGTTGGATATGAAGCTGTAGGATATAGAGTTTTGATTAATAATAAAATAACGATTGCTACTCATGTGGATATTGTGGAAGAGAACGTAAACTTAGTTGGATTTAAAGAAACCGAAGAAATGATTGATAATAACGTAAGTGATAATGAGAATGAACTTAAGAAGGGTTACGAAGAATATGAAAATAACGATTTATGAGAAATTGAGCACACGAATAGTTCACCAACTACGAGTAGAGATGAAAATTTAACGATACCAAGAAGATCAGAGAGAAGGGTTAGTCCAGTAAATAGATACGGAAGTCCAATAACAAATTGTTTTTACGTAAATTATGTTAATGTTGATAACCCAGAAACATATAACGAAGCGATATAATGTAATGACAGTGAAGAATGGCGAGAAGCGATGAATAGAGAAATAGAATGTTTGAAAAAAAATGATACATGGAAATTAGTTAAAAAACCGGAAGATAAGAAAATACTAGACTTAAAATGGGTTTACACAAAAAAAGATGAAAATAAATTTAAAGCAAGAATTGTAGTAAAGGGTTTTCAGCAAAGAGAAATTATAGAGGATATATATTCGCCGGTAGCCAGAACACAAACTTTGAAAATCTTGCTAAATTATTGCGTACAAAATGGGTATGATAAAAATCAAATGGACGTCGAATCAGCGTTCCTAAACGGAAAAATTAAGTCTGAAGTATATGTAAGACAGCCACAAGGTTATAGCGATAATACTGAAAGAGTTTGTAAACTCGAAAAAGCCTTGTATGGATTACGCGAAAGCCCAAGAGCGTGGTATGAATGCTTAGATGAGTACTTGAAAGGATTAGGATTCGAACGTAGTGGAATCGATTATTGCTTTTACTTTATAAAAAATAACAATGAAAACATTTATTTGATAATTTTCGTAGATGACTTGCTCATTTGTGGCAACAGCAGGAAGTTAGTAGAAGCTATTAAAAAAGGGTTATCTGCGAAATTTCGAATGAAAGACATGGGTCTGATAAAAACGTATTTAGGAATTAATATAAACTATGACACCGGAAAATGTATTATGACCCTGGATCAGGACACTGAATCTTTAGCAAAAAAATTTGAAATTGAAAACGCAAAATTGTATAGGACTCCAATGGAGCAAAATTTAAAATGTGAGCCTGCAATATCAGCTTCTAATGATATCAAGTATAGAAATTTAATTGGAGCACTGTTGTATGTAGGTTCAAGTACAAGGCCAGATATTTGTTACTGTGTAAATTATTTAAGCAGGTTTCAAAGTTTTTATGATCATAGTCATTATAAATACGCATTAAGAATATTGAAATATTTGTATTATGATAAACGGCTAAAACTGAAGTTTGAGAGAAGTGGAGATTCAGATATATTAGATTGTTGTGTTGACTCTGATTGGGCAGGAGATATCACTGCCAGAAAATCCACGACAGGATATGTTATAAGAATGTATGGTATAACTATATGTTGGAAATCGAAAAAACAAGACATTGTAACGAAATCTTCTACAGAAGCTGAGTATGTAGCTCTGTCAGTATGTGTAAGTGAGCTAAAATTAATTAAAGAATTACTGGAAGAGTTTGGAATAGAAATGAAACATCCCACTCGATTTTATGAGGATAATACTGGTGCCATTTGTATAAGTAAATTTGGAAATTTAACGAAGAAGTCTAAGTATATAGAGACGCATTATCATTTTGTAAATGAGAACTATTCAAATAGAGAAATTGATGTAATTAAAATAGATTCTGAAAATAATCCAGCAGACATGTTTACAAAGTCATTAGGACGAATGAAATTTGAAAAATTTAGAGATATTTTAAAATTATGCTAATATGTTAAATTTACATTGTAAATGTGAGAAAGCTAAATTTAAGGTGGCGTGTTAAAATATGAGTAAATTTATTCTCACATAAGAGTAAATATATATGTGTATACATATGTTGTGATGCATTCTAAGATTTTATTCTCTTTGTTTTGAAGTATATGTGCAATGCATTCAGTCTGTGGCTCAAGATTTGTAAGAGATACCTCAGTCGATATTAGGTCCTCGAAGCAGACGCACATTAATAAAACTGATCTTGTAAAATAAAAATATTAATAAATTTAACAGAAACACCGCCAAAATTTCTGTCTTTTTGGAAAATGTAACAATTTCAAAAAAAAAATATATATATTTAATGGACTGTGAAAGTTCAATTCGTCTCATAATCTCCATAAA
Organism: Neoceratitis asiatica; assembly: GCA_030068015.2. Lineage (NCBI taxonomy): Eukaryota > Metazoa > Arthropoda > Insecta > Diptera > Tephritidae > Neoceratitis > Neoceratitis asiatica. The sequence continues at coordinate 79,054,190 of CM061524.1, forward strand.
AATTTATCTAAATTTTTCCAATATTCGGGATATTTGCTTCAAATCTGAATAATGGTGCTTTTTGACAAAATTAACAAAAATTAACTTTTAAAAATTAATTTGAAATATAAAAATATATGTATATGTATATATTGGGGTCAATTCTTCGACGACATGGCTATTGTTACTATATGGCTTAGTGCCAAACTAAATCCATTCATGTTCGTTCCTTTCCAAAACATCACTAAATTGGTGGTGTCGATCAGTAAATGATGTTAGCTACGATGTGAAACATAGCAACAAATTTTCTAAGTTTATATTATTTTGCAATTTATTATTCATTGAATACATAATCCAACATTTTATTAAAAGATTTCATCCTAAATGCTCTCCACTGAATAATTAAAAAAATACTTAGGTGAATAAACCATGTCGATAACATGTCAACCGAAATTCTTCAATAGCATCAAAATAAGCATTATTTAGTAATGTTTGCGTTGGTGATCAAGTTACTTTAATAACTAAAGAGAAAAAAATTGTCTAAAGATAGTTAAATTTTTGGTTGAATTTCTAAAGGTTGACTGACATGCCCATTACGTATTCTTCTGAGGATCTATTATATGTGCATTAAAAAAGATAGTGCTATCCTTTACATATTTGTGCAGTTATTGAGTTCAATAAAAAATTGTGAGATGTGTACGTATGTATGTATATGCAAATATTTATCAAATTTGTAATATAAACGGGATGCTGAGATTTTATACAACCATTCCATATTCAACGTAAAAAAATGGTGATTTTCTGCGCGATGACCTTCGATTTTGCTGAAATTAGTGTAAGGTATAGTATATATAAGTACAGAGGTATATTCATGCTAAAACTGTCAAAATCAACCTGACATTTTTTTGCTTTTAATTTTACCTAGAAGTATAGTCGTGGCAAAAACAGCAAAAATCGAATAGTTAGTCCAATGAAATAAACCAAACGTTGCTTAATATTTTAACATTTGCAATTAATACGTTTCATATTATTTCCAAAATCAAACCATATTCAATAAAAAAAAGGAATAACTTACATTTAAATTGCATATTTATTCGAGATGAAGTCCTCTGATTTAGCTAAGGTTTAGTGCTTTATAGACAGGGCAATATCGATAATTTGCAGTGTGATTACTACTATTTTTTGACAGTTAAATTTTCCTTTTGCCTATTTAGAGAAGTGATGTTACTAACTGTAAACTACGCGCATAGTACGAACCGTACAATATGATTTTGTGAGGTGGAATTTTTGGCATTTCATGCATTGGACTGGTTTATTTCTTTTATGTGGCTCTTCAACTGAAATTCCACGGCGTACAAAATATTTACAGCGTCAATCTATATGCTTATTTAAATTAAATTAAACAGAGTTACAAAATTTATTCTGCAATTTTTTATATATATTTTTTAATACATAGTAGGTACTCCAAATGGCTTAATTCGGAGCTTAATTTTAACATTCACGTGAATAAAAATATGTAGCTCGATAAATAACATAATGAAAATCTGAATATTTTGTTTTAGACCATGCTAATAGTCAGGACTTTTTTTTTATTATTTTCTCATTAGATTTTTTTATTAGAAAAAAAATTGGGCTATATGTAAAAAGCCACAGCAACGATTGGCGGTTTGCTAGAGTATAAATAACTTCTTTGTGATACAAGACTAAGTTGGAGTGAGACTAATGTCCAAAAATCTTAATTTTATCGAACTTGATATTGCTTTTGAATACGAAATTTGCTTTCTATAGTTACTTCTCTGAAATATGAAAGAGTATATTATGAGTAGAAGGTACTGTAAAAAAGAAGATATAGACCTTTAAAAACATACACTGATATGATCAGGATGATTAAGTCTGTTATTCTCGCCATTTTCGTCTGTCAGTCCGTCCATCTCTTTATAATTTTCTAAAGTTTTCTTCTTCCTTGAGTAGAGGTCGCGTTCCTGCTCTTCGCTGTTTGACGCCAGTTGGTAATACCAGGTCGCTTTCCACCTGATCCATCGAATACTTTCGGACGACATGGCATAGCCAGCGCAGCCGTTGTCTACTGATTCGCTTGCCTACGCGCAAAGGACCAGAAATTTCTCGCAAGAATTTTCTCTCGAAAACTCCATATGTTAGAACGGAAATGATAAACGACTTCTAGAGTTTAGTTTTGTTTCATCGAAAGGGGACTTCACTTTTCAACTGCCTACGTGGACGTAACAGAAGATATTTCGTCTTGCCCTCACTCCCTACCAGAACCTCTCACTTCGCTTCTTTTTCTAGCCGGCAGAAAGCAGGCTTATGCGGTTATTATGGCCAATGATATCAATAACATGGGCATACGGCAACAATTGTACACTCTTGTAGAAGGCAGTACCTATAGTCTATTTAGCTTTGCAGCTCGTATTATTTCCTCCAGCATCAAATTGAAGAAATCACAAGATAATGAGTGAACCTATCTCAAAACTCAGTTGATATTCAACAACTCGGAGAGGACCTTCCCAATTTTGATTACTTCACACTTAGGTTCCAAGGTATGTAAAAGCACCTTGTTCCCCCTTCGTATCGTAAAGTTGTGAGGTAGGCAGACTGCTTTCTCTCCACTGCTGTTCGAAATTCCTCATCGTAACAGCTCTTGCATTATTTCTGGCGCAGCGGAGTTTACTATTTCGTTCCACAGCTCCATTTTATCGAGTTTCTGATGATTTCTCTCAGAGAGCAAGTGTGCAAGTCGAATATAAAACCTGATGGCTCTCTGCTGTGTTGCAGCTTTTCGTCGTCGAATCATCCGGCGGGTGCTTAACTTTTATACTATGAGATAGTGATCCAATTCGATATTTGGCCCTCGGAACGTACTTACGTCTAAAATACTAGATATATGTCTTCCGTCTAGCATGTAGCCTAATGCTTTTCCTGTGCTTAAATCTTGGAATCTTGTAATACGGAAATTCATATTTCGGGTTCCGGCGAAGTAAATCAGCCGTTTGAGGATGTTTCGTCTTGATGGCAGAAATTTCGACTGTATATTATTTTAATAATTTATTACCAAAATCTAAGTTTTTCAATTGTTTAATATTTTAAGTTCTCTTTTGCAAAATTGTTAAATCTTTAAAAAAAAATTGTTCGTTCATTGAACTTTGCTTAGTTTGTATAAAATTTATTGAAATAATGAGTGGAAATCGACGGTAATATAATTAAATGGCCAAACAAACAAAAAAATACATAATTTATTAATTAATCTATGCTTCGTTTGCCGCGTTCTGATAACATAACATATTGATTAAAAAGCAAAAGTAGTTTGTGAAGAAGCAAAAACAGTATTAAAGAAGAAATCAAGCGAACCCTTACAAAATATTACAGGGAAACTAGTTATGCAGAGAATTTAAAATTTAGATTTGAAATAGAAAGAAAAGGAAAATTATTTTTCTTGCAAACTGACAGGTACCCAAAAAAAACCAATTTCCATGCTACTGTTTGGCAGCAAATATAGATAACAGCCCAGCAAACTGATAAAATTGAAAAGAAAGAAGGAGATTTAAACAAAAGCTCTCCGGTACTAGGGGAGAGAACCAACTATGTTCAAGTAAAGTATTTTGCAATTTTAATTATGAATCGAATAGCAATGTGACCGCGTTGGAAAAACAATTATATTGCGCCACACTAAGCAATAGCTTAAATGAAAAAAATGGGATAATAAGCAAGGGAATCAGAATGTGATTTTCGTGATAAGAGGAAAGACTGAAATAATGAATTGTTGTTATTAATGTAGTGTTGAAGAAAAGCGTAAAAAAACAACAAATATGCAAAGGTAAAAAAGCGGAAAACAGGAAAAATATTATAGTATATAAAAGTAGGATAATTTGGATTGGAAATGGCTTAAATTGTGAAAGCTTTTGGCTTTTTTTGTAGAAATAATAATCCTGCGCACTTTATAGCTTAAGCACTTTTCACCTTATTATATGCATTCAAGAGAACAGCGTGATAACCGTCTTTAACAATATTTATCAAGAAAAAAAGCTGCACTTGGAGGACACATTGTCCAATTAGAGGCGAGACCGATAAAGGTAGCGGATCAGTCGTGCATTATAACGTAAATCATTTGTTCGTCTTGATTTTAATTAGGCACCAGACATTAATTACTGAGCTGATCCCAAAGTTACTATCGGTGTGTTGGACAAAATATGCAAATATTGTCAGGCGTTAAACTTTCGCAACACCTGGCATGTGTTGTGCCTCAAGGAAAGTTGTATTATCACCACTCTCTACTCCGCCTTAACCTTTGAAATCACTACTTTGCGGCAATTCAAATGATTCAAAATTATTTTTGCGTAATACACGGAAATTTAATTCTTGCTTTCAAATGACATCATCAAAATTTGCAATCTCTCAGCTGATAGTCGTAATTTTGAAACAACATTTCAAGTACAAGACCAAGCGTATCATAAAATAGGGCCATTGATGTCAATTCCAAATGGAGATCAAAAATTTCTCCAAACTTATTTTATGGTTAGTTGTGACGAACGTGTGACAGATTTCCAGAAAATCTCTCTACTGTTGTTCAAACTAAAAATGAACTAATCGAGAGATAACTAACTATTTGAATCACAATTGGCTTGGTAACCTTGCTATTATGGCAGAAAATTTTTTGATGAAAATGTGGCAGTGAATTTTACAATTGAATTTTTAAATTATTTGGCCATATCAGGAATGCCACCACACAATCTTCGATTAAAAATTAGATCACCTATCATTCTTTACGTAATTTGAACTCCTCCAAACTATGCAACGGGTCACGTTTGGTAATAAAAAAAAGTCACCGAAATCATCCTGTTACGTTCGTTTAGTTAGTTTAGCTTTCGCGATGACTAAAAAAACGTCACAATTCCAAACGATGTCTATTTGCGCCTTAGATTTAGATAATCCATGTTTCTCCCATGGCCAATTATACGTGACTTGTTCACGTGTAGGAGGACCATCAAATTCATTTTTGTTAACAAAATACAGGTTTGCCAAAAATATTGTACATCGACTGGCGCTTCAGTGAACGGAAACTGTGATTTATTTTAAATAAAGATTATTAGAGTTTTTAATAATGAAATTAAATTGAAAATTTTCTGTTAATTTGTGTTAAATTTTGTCTTTTAAAGCCTTTCTAAATCACTCATACACAGCACCCCGTGGTCGGGTCTGCTGGTATTAAATATACATTTTTTTCTGGTATTTTCATTTTTCGATTGGCTAGCCTATTTTTTACCCGAAGCTATACATATATTGAGAGATAATTAATTTTTATTCCACATGCACGCCGACATTTTGGATAGTTAAAAACTCTCTGTTTTTGTCACAAGATGGTTTTGATATTTTTATTTTGTGCAACGTTAATCCGATTAAATTAACCTAACTCGTGCATGTGAAAAGTTGTTTTGATTTTAAAATATATGAAATTTTCGAAACAATTCGTTGTATGATTTTTTTTTTATTATAAAGGTTTAAGAAGCTTAGTTGGAAAGTTTCTGACTACCATTTGTTTCCGCATTCGCAAAATTCTCTGGATGGTAAAAATTTGGGAGAACGAAGAGGCGCTGATAAACCACTGAAATTATACAGTAGTTCGTGACTTTTTAAATATATTATATATATTTTTAGGAAAATTAAATTTTCCTACCAAAGTAAACAATATTGCCTCAAGTTAGTTATGTTATTATTAAATAGGTAGTGCTGAAATTTTTATTGGAGATTCTGCTTTAGTGTAACTTTATAGAATATACGCTGCCGCTGTATGCGACATATGCGTTTAAAAATACATTAATAGCTTTTTTCACAGTTGCATTGTAAATGCAAATATATATACGTAAATACATACAAATATAAATACGTTCACACTAAATGTATATAAGCATATGTTTGTACATAAGTAAGGATCATTAGATTTCCAACACATACAATTGCAGTGGGATTTAACAAAAAATGAAAGCAAAAAAGCGTGAAAGCTCTAACAAATTTCCGATTCCGCAACAATCAAAATCCCACTTAAAAAATTATTGCAATTCGCTTTAACATTTTATACCTCTCATGAAATGGTATATTAACTTTGGTCCGAAGTATTTAAGTACCAGAAGGAGAAGAGAGAAAGCCACCAAAATTTATTTCAATAAGAACGAAGAGCTCAGTTGATTTAGCAATATCCGTCTATTCGTCTGTTTGAACCTTTTTGAGAATTCTCATGTAATTCTCAACCAACTTTGGTATGCAGATATATTTTTATTTTTATACGATCATTTGTCGGACCGGCCATATCGGATCATTATAACATATCGCACTCATACAATTGAGTTATTCATATATAAGACTTTTGGTGAAAAATTCTTCAAAAAAGCATCTAGGAGCGTGAATTTAGTATTATATACCGGTCAAATAAATATTAGTATCAAAAATCATTGAAATCGGAAATCAACCGATTTATTGAGATATGAAAATTAGTATTTATTCACAAAGTCCTACACAATAAATTTTATATGTTCATGAAACGTATAAAGACTTCGGATTGGCCGAAGACAGGACTTTTTTCTTGTTTTATTTTTATTTTCTTCAATTGGTATGGTTTGTGAAAATACAAACGAATTCCAAAAACAAATTGCCTGCATAGAACTGAAAAATGCTTTGAGTTCATATCCCAATAAACACAATTAGGAAAGTGGAATCGCTTCGGGAATGCTCAATATTTTGTTAGAACTTTTTCTAGCACTTTTCGAAACCCGGTTATCTAAATATACTCACCGTGAGTGCTCGAAAGAACGTTGAATAAAAATTGCGCCGAAACTAAAAGAGGATGTCAAAAAGTAGAAAATTATTTAAAAAAAAGTCCGAAATATCCATTGTATCTTAACAAACACATAATAGCTGCGAATTAGTGGATAGCGTTGAGAAAATTGATACAGCTCCTGCAAACAACGCGAGTAATCCACGCGGACAATAGAGTAATTCAAAACCTGCCACAATCCAAACAAGCAATATTGTCCAGTTTACCTTGTGGTGTCCTAGGACTGGTCCATAAAATACACCTCTGCATAACATCCGAGTACTCCATAGAGTACCTACAGGGGATTACATTATGGAGTAACTGCGAGAAATTACATTCGAACATACTTTTTAGTTTTGAATAGCATCCGCTTTGGTTAAAAGTTAGTAAAACATAATATTTTATACATAAATTTATATTAATATTAATAGCTTATTTTAAATAAATATATACTTATTATTATTTGCATTAACTAGTAATAATAATGTCACCAGCCAAATGAAACTGACTAAACTTGTATAGGAACATGCGTTGGTCCAATAGTTCACACAGAACAGTACATTTGTAGGTCCAAAAATAGTGCAAGACACATAGCTACTGAAACAACAACCAAACTGATTCGTTCTTTATCCAAGCAAGGCATATTAAATAAAATATTTGCGTACAAAATTACTAAAACAATATATTTAACAAAACGCCAGAATAATAGAAGCAAATAATACAATCGTATTCAAATATACTTTGTGGAAAAAAAATAAAATTTTCAAATCAGATTTTTTATAAATTTGTGTTTATATATATGTATATGTATGTACGCATGCATATTTCTATTCATGCGGCCAAAGCATTTTGCACAAGGGCCTATGTATTAATATGCATACTAATAAAATTACATATGCACAAAAGCATGTAAATAAATAAATATAAATATTTTAAACGACAGAAATGGGAGGATGAGGTCATGTGTAGAAGTTCACGGAAGTCAGACATTTTTTGACTGCCATTCACCCATTCACACCAGTGGCCAGAAATGATTATTTTATATATGGTTCAAGCGTCTTTCGGTGTGAAACAGTATCCTCAGGTAGGTGAGAAGGCGAAACCCTCCGTGGTTGTGTGTAGTTGTTGGGACTAATCACATAAAAATCTGTCAAATCTACCAAAGAAAAACAACAATCAGCCTCGGATGAGAGACACCACTTGATGACGACTCTTGCAAACGTTTAAAGGATCACAATATGAAGGCATGATCCAGGAATATATGATCCGATAAGAAAGGTATCGCTTCCCAGCTAGTTGATGTCCACGTACAAATAAAAGGCTGACATTACCGCCGTCCAAGAAGTGAGGTGATGCAAGGAACGAAAAATGATGATAAGGACGATGTGGCCAAAAATGCTTTCTATGAGCGCTTCACGTAGAAACCTGCTCTAATGATAAAATTTTCAATGCTTTAGATAAGATACTCAGTTTATGGAAGGAACACTTCTCTAGTCTGCTTAGCTGCAATGAATCTAAAACACTAGACGATGATGAGCCCGAAATTCCCAATCAATGACTATCATGTAGTTCGAATAGCGATTGCGTGCGTAAAGAATAACAAAGCAGTGGGAACCCCAGTTTAACGGCTGAGCTGCCAAAACGCATGCAGCAGCTTCTTGGTGAAATATATGGTCGGACAAAAATATGCTATATGATTGCATCCTGAGTGTACTCTACCAAATCCATGAAAATAGAGACCACACATTATTACCATCATCCAAATGGTTGAAAATAACCATGGGAAAAGTATACGGGCATGTAAACTTATAAAGGGTGTTTTTTATAGAGGTATAGAGCTTTTAGTTGGCATTACTTTTCAAGATGGCGACCGATTTAACAGCTGTCAAGTGATTTATTTTCAGTTTGGTTTGGCAATTCATCACGAATAGACTCACGCCTGAACAACGCTTGCAAACAGTGCAATTTTATTTCGAAAATAATGGTCCTGTGCGGAAAACGTATCGCGCACTACGTCCATTTTAGCTCAAGTGTATGTTGAAACACCGTTACTTCCAGAAAAAACTGACTGTTTGGTGCGCTTTATGGGCTGGTGGAATCATTGGTCCGTATCATTGGACCCCCGACTCAAAACCACAAATCGGAGGAGGAGCTCGGCCGAAAATCTCTTCAGCGGGTGGAAAGCTTCAAATATATATGTATGTGCATAGGTATGGGTAAGTAAATTGATTAAAAGGATCGGATTTTCATTGTAAATATTGCTACTGAGTAGTTTATAATTTTATTTTTTGATCTTTTTTTACATTTCATTAACAGAATTTCTTAGTATTATACCAATTATTTTCTTTAGTTCTTTTCCATAAAGTGATGTATCACTTCCTTTTACTGCCACTGAAATCAATAAAATTAGTAACTACAATTTGAAATGCTGCTAATAGTGTTTTCCAATTGTCCAAAAATAAATTTAAATTTGCTATATCTTTGAGATGTATAGAGCGAAGCAGAACAAAACTAGCTAAAAAAATTATATATTCATTCAGCCTTGAGACTCTCCCACCATTTTACTGTCCAAGCAAAAGCAAAAACTATTAACATTTGCATTAATAATTTCCATTAACTGCACTCAACTTCATTTTCGCTATGGCAGTAGAAAGCGCATATTTGAAAACAGTTTATCCAACAATGGAGAGAAAAGAAAAAATTTTATTAGGAAATATTACCCATAAAACTAAAAGTAAAAGCAAGACACAAGCTATACCGAAGTCTACATGTTTCACGAACATATCAAGTTTACTTCGAGTAGCAAATTCCAATAAGTATTTATTTAAATTTACGCTTGTAAAATACAAAGCTCAAGCTTTTAAATGCTTCTTTGTTAGATTCTCGACAAAAAATCTCCATCTGAACAAATTGGTTTTATGGGAGCTATATGCTACAGTGGTTCTAAAATAGTTTGTCTTCAAACAGGCTTACATTGACAAATCAACTGAGCTCAGGGTTCTGATCGAAATAAATTTAGGTGAATTTCCTTTTCTACTTCTGGTGCTTATATACTTGCTAATGCAGAAGTCAATGGCCAGAACTCTGGTTTAGTAGCTTTTAAAGTTTACTAAATACACTGCAGTAAGCAAAGTTTGATGTTTTCATACAAAAACTATGGTCCAATTTACCTTGTGATGTGCTCGGGCTAGACCACATACTCCACCTCTGCATAACATCTGAGTACTCCATGGAGCCTGCACGTCTTTTCTGTGCAAGCAGAACTCACCTGCGAAACGAAACTGATTCATCGAGTACAAAACTTATTGCAACTTCATGTAGTGATTGCGATCGGTAAAACAAAAATAATGGTAGTGCCGTACTATGCTGATATAGAAACATGAGTTGGTCCAATAGTTCACGCAGAGCACTATATTTGTAGGTACTCCAGAAGAACATATGATCCACAAATGTTACGGGTTATAATCGTGTCCGTATATGTGTGAATGCATAAAGTGCTATTAATATGCTTAAAAGATAACCAAAAAGTGCAAAAATAACAGAACATAAATTTGTCAAGAAAAACTGATGCTTGTTAATATTTCCCGTATTCTGGCTCTTGCCCCTGCTTACCAACATACATACACTTTATTGTTTAAACTAAGCCTGTTTTTGCCTAGTTGGTATGAAGTATGTAAGTACCAGAAGAAAAAGAGATATATAGAAGAGATAGATATAGATAGATAGATAAAATATATATACCTGTTGCAACTCGACTTACAGATGTCGTTGTAATAAGCATAGTTAAAATATACTACTTACATTAGCACCAAAAAATGCATACTTGCGCTGCACTCGGCATAATTGGATGCAAATCGAGAACAAAGAAAATGAACTCGCTCTTTTACCTTGCAGCCATCGTCGTGTGCAGATCAATTGGTGCATTAAAATACAAATGTAAGTAAACTAAAAGTAAAATATAAATTGTAAAAGATATGTATATATAATATAAATGAATTGTTAAAATAAAGAAGATATTTACAGATTTTCGCAGACTTCAGCGTAAAATATCAGTTTTAATCAGTTGGATTAATTGACGTTCCAACATCCGAAAATATTTTTTCATAATCCAAAGTTACTTGGAATTGTGCATAATGCCGATGACTACAAAACCAACGGATATAACTGCTTGTGATGAGACAACGGGAAACTTAAATTTATTGCCAGCGACGACCACACGTACGGAGCTCCCATTAAATTCCAGGTTGGAGATGACATCGCCTGACCTTCAATCAACCAGACTAGAGTTGGAATCGCCTGAATTTCAATCAACAAGATCATCAATTACTTCGATGCAAGCTTCCAAATGTGCTACATCTGCTGATGGGTACGCACAGGTAGGAGCTGCTGCAGAGCATCGCTTTGACGACTTGATGCGTAAGGATGCTGCTCACGCATTATGTGCTACATCTGTGGATGGGTACGCACATGTAGGAGCTGCTGCGAAGCATCACGTCGACGACTTCATGCGTAGGGGTGCTACATCAGTGGATAGGTACGCACAGTCGGGTAATAAGTTCGGTATCATAACCTCTACTTCAGTCACCGGTTCGACACGTGCTATCGTTGACTACGGGCATTCACAGACGCAGCTGGTCTCTGCTGCTGGAATGGATGCATCCTTGCGAGGAATAGCAAATATTACAACTTGGGCTAGCCGTCCTGTTAACATGATCTGCACTTCTGATAAAATGCATCCATCATTTTACCCGCATTTATATTCAGGGTGTAACGACTTTCCGGGCATAGCCATGCAGTATCGGCGAGTGCCGCAAAACTCCACATCTTGGCAGCAGGATTTTTCGCCTCATTTTAATATGCCTACAGTTGGCGACGATGTGGCACAAAGTTCGGGTGGGACTTCGTATATTAATTCAGGAGCGCCGACAAATCTACATCAATATGGCGTGACTAACAGTAACGGTCCTTATCAAAGATGGCCGTACGTATCCAACGGACCTACTCCACATGTGTCTACCGAAATGAGATTATCCTCTACGCAAATAGCATCACGACAGGTTATCAACAAAGATCTTCCATCGTTCTCCGGAAACCCAGAGGAGTGGCCGTTGTTTATCGCTAGCTTTGAGCAGTCAACAGACCAGTGTGGTTTCACAGAAGCGAAAAATCTCATTCGTCTACAACGTTGCTTGAGGGGCTTAGCGCTAGAAGCAGTTAGAGGCAAATTGATGACACCTGCAACCATATGGCTGGCGATTGAAATTTTAAGAATGTTGTATGGACGCCCAGACGTCATATGTCATTCGCTGCAAAAAAAATTGCGCCGACAGCCTTTGAAAAGGCATGACAAGTTAGAAACTCTAATCCAATTCGCGCTGGCAGTACAAAACTATTGCTCAACGATGAAATCCATCGGTCTCTCCACTGACCTAAATGATCCGTTACTTCTTTCTGATCTTCTTTGCAAATTGCCAAGCGATTTAAAATTGGAATGGGGACGTTATAGGGTTTCACTGAGTCATGTCGACATTAGCAACTTTGACCACTGGCTTTTTAAATTGGCCACGTGTGCCAGTCAAGTCGTGCCCGTAAGCAATCACGACGAAGATATCTCAGTCGGCAACAATCAGCCAAAGAAGAGAGTACTGGTACACGAGGTAGTGCGTAGCCATAAGGCCAACGATTTAAAGCTTTTATGCATTAAATGCAATGGCAATCACGAACTTCAGAAGTGCAAAGAATTTTATTCTCTGTCAACCAACGATAGGTGGTGTTTTGTTCGAGATAATAAGTTGTGCATCAGGTGTTTTAAGAAACATTTTTTAAAGAACTGCCGAATGCACAATCGTTGTGGCGTTGACGGTTGTACAAGGCCGCATGATGTTCTGCTCCATACACACAACTCCCTTGCATCAAACGAAGGTGCTTCGGTGATGTTGCATAAGGAGGGGTGTAATGCGAAAAATTTACTGCGTTACGTTCCAGTGATACTTTATGGCAAAACGAAGTCAGTCAAAACATATGCTCTGATAGATGAGGGATCCACATGTTCGATTTTGGAGAACCACATAGCTGAAGATATTGGTTTGGATGGTCCATCAGATGAGTTATGCCTAAGATGGACAGGCGATATAACGCAGATAGAGCCAAACTCGAAAAATGTTACTGTCGGAATTTCGTCCGTCTACAAAACTTCGCCTCGATTTAACCTCCGCAATATACGCACAGTAGCTAACCTTGATTTACCGAAGCAGTCGCTTCCACTAGGAGTACTCTCTTCACATCAACATTTGAAAAATTTACCTATTGAACCATATACTGCGATACGTGCCACACTTATTCTTGGTGCCGATAACGCAAGACTTGGTGTTCCAGTAAGGGTGAAAGAAGTAAAAGGTGACAACTTCATTGCAACTAAGTGCAGGCTGGGTTGGTCAGTATATGGGAGCAGTAATAAATTAATGTCCTTGCCGAAAAGAGTAATGCACATCTGCCTTTGTGCGCCAACGGAGCAGTTGGTATAAGTATAAAGGGCGAGCCGCTAAAGTCGAAAGCGGATGAAAAAGCTCTTGCAATCATGCAATCTGTTACAAGGTACATAGCGAAAGAAAAGCGCTGGGAAACAGGTTTGTTATGGAAATTCGAAAAAATCAATTTTCCAGATTCATATTCGATGGCATTGAGGCGACTAAACTGTTTGGAAAAACGCATGTCAAGGGACTCAAATCTGCATAAGTTTCTCAACAAACAAATTCGTGACTACGAGGCAAAAGGTTACATTCGTAAATTAGCAAATAATGAGACTTCACATGGCGGACGATCATGGTTTATTCCTATTTTTACCGTAACGAATAGGAACAAAAACAAAACTAGACTTGTTTGGGACGCCGCTGCCACTGTGGATAATGTTGCTCTGAATACTTATTTGCTGAAAGGGCCCGACCTACTAGCTTCTCTGGTTGGCATACTTATTCGATTTCGCGAGCGACCTTATGCAATCACTGGCGACATTCGTAAAATGTTTCACCAAATCCGGGTGCGAAAAGAGGACCAAGCAGCTCAGCAGTTCTTGTGGCGCTTTGGGGATCGCTCTAAAGACCCTGACACTTATGTCATGACAGTGATGACCTTCGGTGCCGCGTGTTCTCCTTCGTTGGCAAATTTTGTTAAAGACAAGAATGCTACGCGCTTCTTTAATGAACATCCAGAGGCAGTTGTAGCGATGCACCAGAACACCTACGTAGATGACTGGTTACAGAGCGTAGACACAGAGCAAGATATGATTAAGCTGGCCCTTCAAGTCAAGCACATACACAAAGAAGGTGGTTTTGAGATGCGAAACTGGCTGTCAAACTCAAAAAACGCGCTAAAAGTAATCTCGGGAACGGTAAACCAAACGGGTAAGCTTCTACAAGATCCTTCGATGTCGTACGAAAAGGTGTTAGGCATATGGTGGCTGCCTCAGTCAGATGAACTAACCTTTTATTTAAAACTTGATAAATCCGGTCTAAACGACATAAAATCTGCAACGAAAAGAGGCGTTCTTAGAATAATTATGTCTGTCTATGACCCCCTTGGTTTATTGGGGTTCTTCATGATTCAAGCAAAAATCATAATGCAAAATATTTGGCGATCTGGTGTCACCTGGGATGCGGCAATAGCTGAAGCTGAACAAGAAGCATGGCAGTTATGGGTTCGTTCATTGACCCGAATTCAAGATATTCGCATACCCCGCTGCTACTTTCTAGCCAGTCCCATGATATTCAGCTTCACATATTCTGCGAAGCCAGCAATGCAGCCTATGCTTCAGCTGCTTATCTACGAGCCACTGTTGGCGGTAAAATTATATGCTGTCTGGTTGCATCCAAGTCGCGAGTAGCGCCATTGAAACCCGTTTCCATACCTCGCCTAGAGTTGATGGGTGCCATTTTAAGCGTGCGACTTGCTAAATTCATAAGAAAGGAATTGACTTTGCCGATAAATAAGGAAGTGTACTGGACTGATTCAAAAAACGTCCTTTACTGGATTCGTTCCGACACAAGAAAATTTAGTCAATTTGTCGGCATACGAATAGGAGAAATTTTGGAGTCATCTAACATCAGTAGCTGGAAGTGGGTGCCGTCAATAAACAACGTAGCAGACGACGCAACGAAATTTAAAAATTGGACAAAGCTAGATGGCAGTTTGAGATGGTTCAAAGGTCCTCAATATCTATCATTGCCAGAATCAGAGTGGCCGGAAACAATTCTTGTTGAATCCGCAAATCCTGAATCAATACACCACATTGAGATTAGTACAGTAACCACTTCCTCATTCTTTACAGAAGCACTACCTATCGTGACAAGGTTCAGCAAATGGGAGAAACTGCGAGGTGCAACTAAATGTATTTTGCGTTTCCTTCGTTTAATACGCAGAGGGTCGATTAAATCAGAATTCGTTCGAAAGATGATACAGGACACTACAGTAAATAGCGCTGAGAGCTTGATCATTATTATGTGCCACCGCGAGGTCTTTTCTGAGGAGATTAAGTGCTTACAGCAGGGTCAACCCGTAAATCGAAAAAGCCCTTTATTTAAATGCTCCCCGTACATAGATGAACTTGGATTGGTCAGAATCAAAGGCCGAATCGATTCTATACAGGGTGTGCCTGTGAGCGTAAGGAGACCTATAATTCTGCCTTCACGACATCCAGTGACGCTTCTAATAATTGATTTTTACCACAGAAAATATCACCATCATCACAACGAAGTTGTAGTGAACGAAATACGTCAAAAATATTGGGTAAGCGGATTGAGAGCATTGGTAAACAACATCGGGCACAAGTGGACAGTATGTCAGATTCGCAAAGCAACACCACACCCACCTGAAATGGGCTCTCTGCCTCCTGAACGCCTCGCATTGAACACTCGTCCATTCACTTACACTGGCGTGGATTTCTTCGGACCAATCGATGTTATTGTTGGTAGACGTCACGAGAAACGTTGGGGTGTGTTATTTACGTGCCTTACGGTGCGAGCAGTTCACATCGAAATTACGCATTCCTTATCCACAGACGCGTTTTTACTTGTTTTGAAGCAGTTCATCAGCCGCAGAGGTATGCCGGGGCGCATTATTTCGGACAATGCTACGAATTTTCGAGGTGCGAGTAGAATTCTGCAGACTGAAATGGAAAGACTTTCGGCAAATGAGCTTCAGCAAAAGTATCCAGAAGTAGAATGGCATTTTATACCGCCAGGGCGGGGCTTGGGAGAGGATGATTCGCTCCGTAAAATCGATTCTATCAGACATACTTGGTTCAACCGTCGCACATGAGTACACATTGCGAGCAGCTCTAGCAGATATCGAGAACATTCTTAATTCAAGACCGTTGACATACATTCCTCTGGATACACCGAATGACGAAGCGCTCACCCCGAATCATTTTTTGCTAGGCGGCTCAAGCAGTCTACGAGAACGTAGTATAGAAGACAACAGCGGTGTCGTACTTCGAAAAAACTTTAGGATAGCATCGCAACTGGCTAATCAATTTTGGAGGCGGTGGGTGAGGGAATATTTGCCGCACTTAACTAGGCGCGCAAAGTGGTATCAACCTACACCGGCTCCTGTTGACATTGGTGATATGGTAATCATCGTTGACGAAGGTAGCAAGCGCAGTACCTGGACCAAGGGAATCGTAGTTGATGTTTTGCGAGCAAAAGACGGTCAAGTTCGCAGCGCAGTTGTGAAAACAACGAACGGCTTAATGACGCGTCCAGTCGTTAAGTTAGCGAAATTGGACTTGTGTGGGTAAACTTTGATGAGTGGCATCAATAATTTACGTGGGGGGGAATGTTACAACTCGACTTACAGATGTCGTTGTAATAAGCATAGTTAAAATATACTACTTACATTAGCACTAAAAAATGCATACTTGCGCTGCACTCGGCATAATTGGATGCAAATCGAGAACAAAGAAAATGAACTCGCTCTTTTACCTTGCAGCCATCGTCGTGTGCAGATCAATTGGTGCGTTAAAATACAAATGTAAGTAAACTAAAAGTAAAATATAAATTGTAAAAGATATGTATATATAATATAAATGAATTGTTAAAATAAAGAAGATATTTACAGATTTTCGCAGACTTCAGCGTAAAATATTAGTTTTAATCAGTTGGATTAATTGACGTTCCAACAATACCCATATAATCAAAAAACGAACTGAGTTTACTTAGCCATAACCGCGTGTTTGAATACAAACTAGTTTCTGAATTTTTGACATATTTTAATAAAATTAGGTACGAAGATATATTTGTGAATGTATTGCTCATTTGTGGGAACCGGTCAGATCGACCAACTGAAGGATTTTCCAATAGGGATTATATGATTTCTAAGCGTCGTTTTGACCATTTTAATATGTCATGATCTGCTTTTTTTCATTGTATTCAATATTCAGAATTTGCTGATTTTGCCTTGAAACAACTTGAAAATGATAACGATTTTTTTAATAAAATGATATTCTCCGATGAGGCTCACTTTCAACTGAGTGGTGCAGTAAATAAACAAAACTGTCAATTCTGGTGCAAAGAGAATCCACAAATTATTCATGAACAACCATTACACTCACCTAAATTGACAGGTTGGTGTGGATTTTGATATGGTGGAATCATCGGTCCGTATTTCTTTCTAAATGAAGCTTGTATCACCGATTATGTCAATGGAGAGCGGTATAGATTGTTAAGATCAACTTCTTCGAAATTTTGTGTGCTATTTATGTAAATTCAAATAATTACTGACACTGAAAAGCATCTTACTCGAATTTTAAAATAAGTTTGATAGGTTCGTGAAAGGTGTAAATATTTTGGTATTGCCTCAGGTAGTACTTTTTTCTTTTTTTTTATAATTTGAGGGATGTCTGTGTTTTATAGCTCCCATACAAACATTGTTCAGAAATTAAATTTAACGATATAACATGTGAAAATAAGACAAATGTGAATTAATTTTTCCAATACGTTAGGCATGAATTTAAATAAATGAAATCTAAAACGCTATAAATCTTACTCTGGTGTCCCCCATTTTGCTATATTTTAAGGTGGCAATCGCTATTCGAAGTTCGTCGTAGTGTGTTATGGGAACATGTTTGGCAACATCATCGATTCGAAATTCGGGTTCATCTCAGATGTTGCACTCCCACTACCACTCCGCAAGATGGAGAATTATTCTCTCCATAAATTCGGAATGCTTTGGACAACGGTCATCAGATTACCTCCATGGTTCCTATTAAAGCATTCTCTCACAAGTAGCCTCACAAATTAAATATAAATAGTTTACAATTTTACTTGTATGTGCGTTTATTTATTTGTATATTCGTTTTAATAATGCCTCACACGATTTGTCCCACAGTAGTTTTTAGCTATGCACGACTAAACGAAGGTTTTGTTTCTTCGTCTCGCTACTCGTTCACAATGTTGCATTAAAAACAAGTCATCCTGGCTAGTCCCACTTTCACCGCCGACAAACGGCCCTTAACGAGCCGTGGACGTGCTCACACCAATAGCAAGACAGACAAGCGACAGGACGACAACGAATAAATCGAGCGCGAAAAAAGGTGTTGTCTGACTTACAAATTGTTTCTTTCACAAAGTGTTCCGCTAAATGCTTTCCAACTTCCACATAAGTTATATACAACCTTTTTTATATATTGTATATATATATTGTATATATATATTATACATATATGCGGGATTTACTTTTCCGCCGTGAAAAATTATTTAAAATACGTTTAAGGTTTTACAAAGTATTTATGATATTATTAAATAAAGTTTAATTACAAAGATTCGCACGATCCGTTCCGTTCTTCAAACTCGGCTCACTCTGCTTTTCTAACTTCCGTTTTTTGTATCCCTTCCATTCGATTAGTGTTACCCTTGTTCATACAGTTTCGCTAAATGAACAGGGATGCATGTTTATAAAAGTAACGAATTGTTTCTTTAAAAATGTTATCCACTTCTGGTAGTTCTTTTTCAACTATTTTGCATTTGCACTCTATTTGTCATGTAATCAACTGGTATTTTCCACACGGTGATGCCCTGCAAACTGTCAATTGACCGATGCATCAGCTTCATATTAGTTAAAACTAGGCATATTGAATTCCTACATCAGTAAAAATGAATATAAAAATGAAGTTTCCTGCAGCGAGAATCGAGCCGAGAGCCTCACGAGCTACTCAACAACATAAATACATATGTACTTCATTATTAAGCAATGGAACACAGCCGTGGGTACTAGAAATAACAACACCATACGAATAGCGTAATGGTGAAAACTATTATTATTCCCATTACTGTTGAATTATTATACAATTAACGAACTGGTATGACTTCATCATTAAAATACTATTATTAAATTAACTTTTTCACACTAGTCTACCTTTTCACTACATGACAACTGAACAAGGTCTATTACTTAGGCAAGTAAAGTCCGCCTAAACTCCGGCTGCTGAAATAACAATGACAAAATCTGAACCCAAGCGTAACGAATCAACGAAACGCGACATATATGTACTTATGTATATATACTCGTATTTCTTAGCGCATTGGGAGGATCAAAGTTGTGTGCTAAAGTCGCGTTGCAGTGTGTTAGTGTGTATATGATTTTGTTCTTGCTCGTCGTTCGCGTGTCCGTGTGGCTGAGTGAAACGTCTTGCAGATAATTCACAACAATCAGCGACAATAAATGCAGTTATCAAATTTAATTATTAAATTAAATTATTTTCCGATTAGCAGTTACAAATGATAAGCCAGCATGCGGTCAGCAAGCTTAGTCAGCCAAGTTAAAATTTTAAGATTGTGTAGCTGGGGGGGATATTTATTGGCTCGTTTGCATAAACACTCATTTGAATTTGTTGCTTATTTTTTTTTTTTTTTTTTATTGCCATAAACAGCTCTTCGCCTGTTTTTTAATCTTTTCAAATTTATCTATATTTTTCTATAGTTTTTTGGCCATTTTAGTCTTTTAAAATTAACACTGGTCTGCAATAAAACTCTCCTTAAAAATCTATGTGCTATTTGCATGTCAAATTCCTTGTTTAGAGCACAACATATGATAAATTCATGCATGAGAACAATTTTTTGCTGACCAGTGTAATCAGCAATAAAATATTCAACAATACAGTATCAACTTATTAACCTCCCACTCTTTCTAGTCGTCGGGAAATGCATGTATAATTTTCATGTTTAAAATAATAATAGGCTCCCTTATAATAGGCTACCATATTCTCTATTAAATAAAATTTAATGTTCCGTTTAGAATGTCTAGACATTTTTACCCCTTTGCTTCTCTAATTTCAATCCACAGATATCACAATTTTTGTCGAGAGGTGCGCTCTCTCAACGCACGGTACATTTCGTTTAACCAGTTGTTTGCACTATATCGCATCTGTAAAAATTAGTTATTAACGAATCGATTAATATGCAATATTGCAAAGATAGAATATTGTATCTTGATTTCTATTCGAGGACGTAAAATCGAATACCAAATTTTACAGGGGAAAGTTTTTTGCATACTTATAAACTTTGGGAGATGGTGGGGATGGTAATAAGTTATCGATTCTCATAAAAAAAATTATATCGAATTCCATGGCTCTTATATTTTTTTGCGCACATGACTCGATACATTTTGCTAGATTGAATTATATTTGTTGTTGAAATGAAACATTAAGGGCAATGTAAGAACTCTATATAAGAAAATACGCACAAGAAAACCCCTTTTTAGAGTTCAATGAAATCTGGAAACACATGGAAATCTTCGAGACACCTTAACCGATTACATTTTCCAAAAATACTATATGCGAGAAATAAAGGATCAAATTACCGGAAAAGAATCCGTGGTAATGGAAACCGCAAAGATGGTATATTAAGATTTTCTTCACTATTCTTGACCTGGCTGGAACCATGTCATGGGTTTTATATAGAGAAATAGCCGTCGAGAAAATCTTTTTTTCTAAATGGTTTGGTGGTTTAAACACAATTATGAAAATTTAAAGTTCAGAGTTGTTTGCTTTTTAAACTAAGACCTGATTCTTTCTATGGCAAAGCAACCATCCTGATAATAATTTCTGCAATTTAATTTTATACACTTACAGAAATAAAAATTGCTGAATTTGAATTTTATTTTATTTTTCTGAATTTGAATTTTCAATTAACCGTGCCGCACTAGCAATTGTTATGTCCCCTGAAAGTGTTGCCAAAGAATTTTTGAATTGCGAGAAAAATTTAATTTAAAAAAAAATTTTACAGACTATGTTAATTTCCAGTAATTGAAATTCAATTATCATGAAATTTTGCTGCTTTTGTGCTGCTCTTGAAACTATGTCTCGAAATTTTATAATTAATGAATATTGCTACTATGAATTTTTATAACATCAGACGTTGAGAATATAAACTGTACAGATATTATATTTGGGATGCTGCTGTGTGCACATCAGAAAGGTGGTCCCTCATCCGAAGTAAAACTTTGGCCTCTGGCCACTTCTTTCTCTATACAGAATTAGAATAAAACTTTCGGAATCACTATGATCAGTGTAATATAATTTCTTTAGTGTGTCAAAGAATTTAGGAGGTGGAAAAGTAGTCATAAGATTTTAGTGAACATTGGTTGCTACCTATACAAAATACACGCAACAACAGCAAATACCTGTAATATTCCAAAATTAATTATTTTTATTTTAATTAATAGAAAAAAGTTTGGAAAGAAATTTTAAATCAATTTTCTTGGTATCTTTTTTCAAAAGAAATCGAAAATACAAACTTTCAGTTAGATTTGCCTATTATTTTTTATAGGTGTTACAAAGAACGCTGGGATCCGCCAGTTAATAATATAATTAAAAAAAAATGGAATGATTTGTATATATTTGACAATGCAATTGAAAATATTAGCATTTCAGTTATACTATTTCAAAGTATTCGAAATTTAATATCGAAAAGTTGATTGAGATTATTGTATGCATAGCGTGTGGCAGGGAATGTAAAGTTCTCTGAAGGTATTCCTGTCATGAAATTAAGATTCTTCATAAGAATCCATAGAACATCGGTGGCGGTTTAGAATAAAATGTAGATAAGTGTCACCATTTGTTAAAAATATCAAGGTCGCAAAATCACAAATTGGAGGAGGAGCTCGGCGGAAATCGCTATATATAAATATATATAGCGTATGATAAGTTTGGATGGTAGACAAATTCAACACACTTGTACAAAATTCAATTCCGATTTGATAACATGAAAAACTCACATAAATTGTTTAACTTTCAACATACTCGGTTTAACAACGAAATATTCAATCTTGATGACGTTGTTCCTCGAAAGGCATCAACATAACCTCTTTGACAATCTGCATTGCACAATTTTGTTACTCACAATCTAGATTCTCCGCAATGCCGGTACCTAGTATAGTGGCCCTTTTTTCATTGTGAATTTTAGTTTATACAAAATTCGTATAACTTCAGTATGAGTAACATATGAGTTCCCCACTGCTGTATGCAATTCAGTCCTGTCCAGCCATATGTAGAAAATAAGAAATAGATTTTTGGAGTTCGCTCAAAATTTTGTAATAGTGTAGTTCAGGTGCAATGTTTTGCAATGAACAAAATTTATTTATTTGACGGTTATATAAATATACAACTTTAAAAGACTAACCTCGGTAAACAACAGAGTTAAAATTGTTATGTACCAATCAGAATATATGTAACTCCATTTTACATGGAACGTATTAAAAAGGTTGAGCGAAGAATTCATAGAACTTGTACTTCCTTTTATGGAGCCCAAATAATAACTACTTCAATTTCATACCAAATAAAAAACTATACTCTTCAGCTCATATTTCTCTAATACACACCTCTGGAAGGCAAAGTGGAATATTTTCATGAAGGGTTTTTTCAATAGGGATGATATGATTTCTAAGTGTCGTTTTGGCCATTTTCATATGTCATGATCTGGCATTTTTTTCATTGTTTTCAGTAATGTTTACAATCATCACGGCAAGATATACGCAAGAATAACTTTTACGAATTATTCAATATTATTTTGAAAATAATCGTTCTGTAATTGCAACTTTTCGTGCGCTTTTGCCATTTTACGGTATTAATCGTTCATCTGTGCTCGCTATTCGTAAAATGGTTGAAAATTTCGAGCGTACATAATGTTCAAGTGACAATAAGACAAAGAACCGGTCGAAGTTATGAAAATATTGCTGCCGTTCAGGCAAGTGTTGCTGAAGACCTCAAATTGTCAATTCCAAGACGTTCTCAAGAATTGGGACTGTCTCAAACCACAACCTAGCGGATTTGGTTTGCATCCATATCAAATTGTAATGTGAAGCCATCATAAACGTCGTGAATTTGCTGATTTTGCTTTAGAACCACTTGATAACTAACTTTTTATGGCTACAATTAGAAGAAGTTGATCTTAGCAACTTCTGGTTCCAATGAGACGGGGCTACGCGTCACACAGCACGTGCAACAACCGAATTATTTCGAGAAAGGTTTGGAGATTCGACTATTTGAAGAAATTGTGACGTTGAATTGCCTCCTAGAAGTTGTGATTTAACACCATTAGACCACTTCTTGCGAGGTTATTTGAAGTCATTGGTCAATAAACCGGAATCTCTGCAAGCTTTAAAAGTCAATGTTAAACAAACTATTCATGACATACAACTTAATTTAGTGGGAAAAGTGCTCGAGAATTAGGTTCATCGAATTCGTTCCTACAAAAAAAGTCGTGGACGCCATTTGAATGATGTTATAAACAGAAATTAATTGTATCGTTTGTACTTCACATTAGATAAGAAACATTTAAGTCTCCTTAACAGTTAATTTTTTTTTAAGAAATCATATCACCCTTATTGGAATACCCTATATCTAATATACGAAAGCGTCCTAAACTAATAAATTATGTTGCAGCCACTGCTTCTTAAAAATCTATCAATGCGCTTGGAATTTTCTATTAATTGCCCTCATAAATCCAACAAGCAAGCTGTCCAGTTAAAAGCAAATACAAGCGCGGAAACAGAAATTGACATGTGATTTAAGAGAGTGGTTTGTTATGTCAGTAATTTTTGAATAATTATATTTTATTTAATGAGCGTTCAACGTCACTTGCACTGGTACAACTACAACGGAACTCAGTAAATTCAGAACTTATTATCCATTGAAATTGAGTGCAGAGTAAGCATAGTATTTATTAAGACTTGTTTTTTTTTTACTCAAAAAATAATGTTTCATCAGCGCACCGGATTGTTTTTACATTTTTTATATCATTTTGCGAGCTATATTTTATTATGCTAATTTTTTGGTCTGCAGTTTCTTGTCGCTTGCTTTCTGTCACATTCTTTATTTACACTGGCTATGAAAAATGTCCTGAAATGAAAAAAATATGAAATAAAATTTTCCGCCTTAGGGCGCACAATTTCACATGAAAGACGGTTTTCACTCGAAGTTGCCACCAAAAGCTGAATTAAATGGTTTTCCTCTACGTTGACTAACTTTGACAGCGACTGACAGAGTCCATAGCTAACGACTTATTCAACAGGACATGCTCTCATACCTAAGTTGTCTTCCGGTAGCAGTGCAGGTGTGTGCTTATGTGCCTGTTGAGCGTTCACTATCTAACATCGTTATATAGGGTTCAAGTGAATAAGTAAGCTGGTGAAAATGAAAGCATGACAGTTAGTTGCCGCTTTCATTCGTCCACGATGTTGTTGATGTTGTTTGTGTTGTTGTCGTCTGCGAGCAGGTTCGTGCATGCTTTCACTATTCTGCTACATACTCAAGAGAATATCTATACACTTGAATGTATTTAAATATGTATGGGCACATCATTAGTCACCATTGGTATAGTCAAAAATCACTTGACTTGACTTCTAACGATGAGCTTAACCGCCGCCATTAAGGAACGTTGCTATGCAGATTAAATCGTTTTAGTTGAGTTAACACATTCCTTTCCTCCTTGTAACAGTGGCCGATTTCCATTAACCTTTTTTTGCTCATAGGGTTTTCTCTGCTTCGATTTCAGTGCTTTAATACATTTTGGATGCCAGCTCATGAAGGCGGGAATGTCAAATAAAAAACTGTTGCTTTGTTATATTAAATTATTTTTACCCTCCATTAATGTTTAAGTATATATGCAAATAACTGTCATGCATTGGCAATTCATTATTACTTTCAATGTAATTTAAATATTTTATTAATAGATGGTCATATTTCCGAGGTCTTGAGATGTTGCTCCCCAAAATATTTTCCTTTTTAGCTGTAGCGAACGGCATCCCTTGGTACCTTTCAGTATTTTGTCAGGAGGCCGTTTGATTAATAACTTTTAAGTATAAGTCGATATCGTTTGTCTTTATCTTTGTTCAACCGTCCTGGTTTTAGTACTTGTCTGTATATAACACATACAAAAGTTACCTCGGCAATATAACTGCCTACCAATTATACGCTCTTATCGACTGCTCAAAAGAACAGCTTCTGTCTTATGATTTGCTAATTTGAGAGATCGTTTAAATAACTACATAAAATATTGAAAAAGTTCGGCTTTACATTGAAGCGTAAACATGGCTAACCCGAGACGACTTTTTCAACGATTTACTTTTTTGAGTATTTTTAATGCGGCCTGTAATTGTTTTTGGTTATATGTAAGTAAATGAGCTGTATTCAAAGGCCTATTTTTGTTAGAAACATTATTTTTTCATTGAATATTTTGTTATACAACAAAGAAAAAAATTTACTTTTTTATTTACACAATTATTTTATTACTGAATTTTCTTAAACCTATATAATCCTAACATTAAGCATACAAATCTTAAAACTAAATCGAAAACGTGTTAACTCGAGTTAATCCCCCTCACCTTTTCGGAAATTTCTTGATTAATTGCGCAAGGCGTTAACTAACGAAAATAACGTTATTATTATCATCGCAGCAACATTCATATGGTATATTAAATCAAACACGACTAATATTTTTCTTGAGGGGTAGGTAAATACATGGTGAATGGATGTGCCTATGTAGTTATGTATTGGTGTGTGTGTTCATTGGTTTTGCCATTTGATATGGGCTCATTGAGTAAACACTGTGTAGGGATTTTTTTACTTTTGGCCAGATCAGATGAAATTTATGCTAAAGATTTTTTTTACTTTTCTTCTGCTAGAAGGCTATCGTTTGCATTAATGTTTATGTGAGAAAAATTATAGTTGTTAACTAGAATTCAACAAGTTTGGAATTTCGCACTAACTAGTTCTGAAAAATGAATTTGACTTTTTCGTCCAAACAGTTCCTTCCATAGAGAGCTGTTGAAGAAGAGTTTTGTCAGTTATTTTCCAGGTCGAAAAGTTTCGTCGCATATCTTGCATCGGGGATTGGCTCAACGGAATATGAAAAGCTGTCTGTGATGGCAAGAGTTTTTGTAAAACAAGTATCTTGAAAAAGTAAA
This sequence comes from Neoceratitis asiatica, assembly GCA_030068015.2. NCBI lineage: Eukaryota > Metazoa > Arthropoda > Insecta > Diptera > Tephritidae > Neoceratitis > Neoceratitis asiatica. Next base: position 79,080,444 of record CM061524.1, read on the forward strand.
AAGTAGAAATTATGTTGTTTGCTGTTATTTTCCTGAGCTGGGATCCAGCCGATTTGAGTACTTTGATTATTTGAGTACCCGATACTTTTGCTGACTCTGACATTTTTTCTGGGTCTTTGGCCAATCCATGGAGAGATATTTTGGAAAGATAATTCGTTGGAAGTCTTGATCGATCTTGTGGATATATATTTGGCCATAAATTTTCTCTATATTACCATTAGTTTTTTAACTATTTTATTGAATCTTCAAAAATTTAAAAACAATTTAACTAATTCTTATACATTGTTCGTTCCGGGGATGATAGGGTCCAGAATTCCTCCTGAATTCTGGAAAACGGGGATCGGGGGAGGTGCCGTACTTCCACAGCAATCAAAAGCTATAATAAAATTAAAACCACTTCCTCTCCAAGATGCGCATAAAAAAAAGGTTAGCGTTTTTGGTTTTTATGAAATATATTCATTTATATTTTATTATATGTATATATAAAAATTTCAAGTTATAAAATTTAACGGAGACTCACCTTGATGTCGCTGCTACGAAGATCGCTTTGAAAAAGAGGACGATTGTCAGGCAACATTGGACTTTTATAGATTCCACAGAAAGGGGAAATCTACATGGAATATGTAACGGGATTCAAAACTCCCAAAATGGTTTATCATGTTATAATCCAATGTAGCAGCGACATCTATTGGTGAGGCTGTTGCGACGCAGCAGGGTTGCACGCATAAACATGCCGCCCGCCTTGCAGCATCACTGCAACAAAAGTATTCAAAATATATATACATATGAGTGTAGGGTACAAGTAATTTCATTTACATTTCAGTATTTTTATTTGAAAATTAATACAATTCATTTTGCTTAAAAGCTAATAAATGAAAAAATAAGAAATGATTATCTTAGGGTCGCCGTCACCATTGACCTTTAATAGGGCGTGCCTCCTGATAGCACCCATCCGAACATCGTATTCTGAGCGGCTGGCCGTGTGGGTGTAGCGGCCATCAAACCTGGTCGCAATATAGCGGCATATACATCTGCTCCCAGGACTAACGATACTGGAGTTGCTCTGTAGAAAATCGGGTCTGCCAGTCTTACATTATCAAACTCATCGACGATTCGCGCATCCAATGTATGCTCTGGCGTAGTCTTCATTAGGTTGGGCAGTACCTTCGCTTGTATCTCTAGACGTTCACGCCAGGCCTTAAGTGTTAACCTGGCTTCATCTCGCTGACCATGTGTTATTGCGTGGAATCGTCTTGCTAATGCCTTTGATATGGTCGGTGAAGACTGTCCTGGATCAATGAGCGCACGTACCGACAGCAGTCGCCCGTTCACCACTACTCTTGCCTTCCCCGTTGGCGTAAGGACAGATCGACTCGGGACGCTTCGAGCAGACCCCTTTATTCGCTGTCGGGCGTCTCTTACATTATGGCGAGAGGGTTGTGAACGGTTTCGTGTACGTTGTTGTTGCAATGGTGGACGTCTTTCTAAGGTGGACTGCGGGGGGCGATGAATCGCCGACCGGATAACCGACAGAGGAGGTCTGGCTATCGGCGTCTCCCGTGAATTATGTGATTCCTCAGTTACTTGGACGACGTCTTCTTCTTCTTCGCTGGCGTGGATCTCCAATACCTCGTCATCGCTTATGTCGCATAGATCCTGAGCCGAGTAAGGGCAACGTTGTTTTTTCTGCCTTTTGTCAGCCGATCCTATGGTCGGCGGCACGTCTTCCTCACTTGTTGCGGTTTCCCACAGGTGTAGGAGACTGTGGTGTCGCTGCTGACATCGCTGGCAGGTTCTGGTGGATGGGCAGTTTTTGGCCATGTGATGCGGCGACAGACAATTGGCGCAGTGGCGGTGCAGGAGGACAGCTCGAAGTCTCTCCGTGGGATCCATGCTTCGCATCTGGCGGCAAAATAACAATCGATGATTGTTTTTACACACGGGGCATTGGTGTTGTGGTTTCATTATCTTGTTGTCCTTGTTGTTGTTCGCACGAACCATGTTGAAAATCTCTAGAAGTAGAAAGATTAATTGGTTTTACGACGGGAAGCACAATCAATTTCACAATTGGTCGTGTGATTATGCCTCGCGTCGTAAAGATATCCACGACTCGAACACGATTGTCTGGCCCTGAAAAAACCTTAACAACTCTGCCAAGTCGCCATTCATTGGGGGGTAAGTTGTCCTCTTTGACAACTACAAAATCATCAACCTCTATATTTCGCTGAGGGAATTGCCACTTTACTCTTTTGTGCAATTCTTTGAGATATTCTGCCTTCCAACGCTGGCAGAATCCTTGGTGAAGTGCTTTTAACTTTTGCCAACGGTTGATGATCGACAGTGCGCCTCCGTTGATTTCGGGTTCTGCAATAGCCAGAAGTGGAGTTCCAATCAGAAAGTGTTCTGGTGTTAAAGGTTCCGTCGATTCGGGGTTGTCTGAAAGTGGGCTGATTGGTCGTGAATTCAGACATGCTTCTATTTTTGCGAGTAAGGTAGAGAACTCTTCCATTGTAAAGCTCGTAGTGTTTGACACCTTTCGAAAATGAAGCTTGAAGCCCCTCACTCCCGTTTCCCATAATCCTCCCATACGAGGTGCTCCTAGAGGAACAAATTGCCAGTTAATTTCTTGGTGGGCATATGACTGCACAGTAAGACTTGAGGCTTCAGTCATAAACCTCTTAAAATCCTGCCTCAAAGCTTTGCTGGCTCCTGCGAAGTTTGTGCCATTGTCCGAATACACGTTACGCAGACAACCGCGTCTTGATACAAACCTGGAAAAGGCCGATAGGTCGCTGGTTGCCTCCAGGTGTATTGCTTTCGTCGCAAAACATACAAATACGCAGACGTATCCTATTGTTATCAGACATGCTCGACCCGTAAAGTTTTTTATGTCAAATGGTCCAGTAAAATCGACGCCGGTATTGGTGAATGGTCTCGAGACATCTGTTCGTTCAGATGGAAGCGCTGCCATGATTTGCTCTCTTGTCTTTTTTCTGTAAATAATACAAACTTTACAATTATGAATAACGCGTTTTATTAAATTTTTCACTCGCACAACCCAATATTCCGTTCGCAACAGTCTCAACACGAGTTGATTTCCACCATGCAGTGAAATCACGTGTGAAAACTTGACAAGAAGTCGAGAAAATTGCAGTCATATTGTAAAATAATGGGGTAGCGCTCATTGTACGGCAATGCCGGTAGCGCGAGCCTTCCACCCACTCTCATGATTCCATTCCTGTCAAGGAAGGGATTGAGCGTAAGGATGGAGCTCTTGGGGCTTATTGAGTTTGAACCTTCGAGTGCCTGGTATTCAGTTAAATAACATCGTTTCTGTGTCAGCAGAATTAGACGTTCCTTTACCTTTCGAATTTCTTCGGATCCTATTTCCGATGTCTCGTTCCGGGGTGTCAGCTTTAGTATTGGATGCGTTCTACGGTAGAATTGGAAAATTCGTACAACTACTCTCAATGCTCGGGAAAAATTTGAGAATCGCTCCAAAATGTCTTCGCTTTCTTGAATACGTGAAGCATGAGTTCTTATGATCTTCTGTTCCAACTCGGTTTCAATCGCTTCTTCATTTTTCAGAGGCCATTCAGACGGTTCCAATTTCAACCACTCCGGACCTTGCCACCAGAGCCTACTCTCCGCTAATTCGAGAGGGGATACACCGCGACTACCTAGATCGGCCGGGTTGTCATTTGAATCCACATGATTCCAGTCATTCACTCCGACGAGTTCATCGATCTTTGACACTCTGTTTGCCACGAAGGTAGTCCAGGAGCAGGGGGGCTTCCGCAGCCATGAGAGCACTATGCTAGAATCTGTCTATTTGTAAACCGTTGGTTGAGGGATGTCGAACTGTGGAAGAAGAGCATTGATTAATTCCGCCAGGAGTAGCGCTCCACATAATTCCAAACGAGGTAGGGAGATTGTTTTTACCGGTGCCACTTTGGTTTTTCCTACCAACAGATTTACCTCAGGTGTCCCATTTGAGGTACGTTCCCGTACTCCTACGTATAGGGCAGCAGCATATGCTTTTTCAGAAGCATCGCAAAATCCATGAAACTCGATCTCGTTCCAAGGCGTAAAGCTAATCCATCTTGGAATTCTTATTTTTGCAATGTGGATATAGTTTTTTAAGAATCTTACCCATCGCAGATAAATTTCGCTCGGTAAATTGTCATCCCAATCTATTTTGGAGAGCCATATATCCTGCATTAAAATTTTTGCTTCTACCACTATAGGTCCTAACCAACCTGCAGGGTCGAACAGCTTTGCTACACATGACAGCACTTCCCGCTTTGTATAACTCAGCTTGATTTGTACCTCTTGTACGTTAAAATGAAACCTATCATGGGCAGCATTCCACCTAATTCCTAACATTCTTGCTTCACTGATCGCATCAATCTCCAAGAAGTCTTCTTTGAATAGGTAGTCCTTTGGTAGATCAGTCAGGATTTCCTTGGAATTTGAAGTCCATTTTCGCAGGGGAAATCCTGCTTTATTTAAAGCCTCTAGAAGTTCGTTACGCATTCGTATCGCTGTGTCGCAGTCATGAGCTCCAGCAAGGACGTCATCAACGTACATGTGCTGCTTTAGGACTCTGGAGGCTAGAGGTACTTATATCTGATATCTTCTGCCAGTTGAAGCAGAGTCCTTATTGCTAAATATGGAGCACAGTTGACTCCGAACATCACCGTTTGGAGTTCATAGTCTACTAGTTCCTCCTCGTTTGAATCTCTAAATAAAATCCTATGGAAACGGGTGTCATTCGGATGTAATAGGATCTGCCGATACATTTTTTCAATATCAGCGTTAAAAACATATTTAAAAAATCGCCATTTTAGTAAAAGTGCAATGATATCAGCTTGCAGAACCGGACCAGGATGGAGTGCGTCATTCAAACTTACACCGTTCGAGAATGGACTTGAGGCATTAAATACAACGCGTACCTTCGTTGTGGTGCTGTCAGGTTTGATGACTGCATGATGTGGCAAGTAGTATGTTCCTCGAGTGCTTCTTCCAGTGTTGTTGTCAACTGGCTTCATATGACCGAGAGTTATATATTCCCGCAGTACTCGGTGATATTCAGCCCTAAACTCCGGCCTTTTTAGCATAGCTGCTTCATTTCGGAGGAATTGATGCATCGCACTAGTTCGCGAGTATCCTAAATTAATCTCCTCTGGAAATTTTTGTCTAAAAGGTAGCGCCACCATGTATCGTCCTTCATCCTTCCTGACTGTCGTGCTCTGATAGTACTGTTCGCAGTATGACTCCTCAGGAGTGACCGGTTTCTTGCTTGGAACTTGCTCAAGCTCCCAAAACCGAGCGAGCTCAGAGCTAGAGATTTCGGAGAACATGGAAACATATGAATTTGGACTCACCCTCGAGGTCTGAGTTGCTGGACCTGTTAAGATCCAACCAAAGACTGTCTCCTGTGCCAGGAGGGAGCCCAAGACATTCTTTAATATGTTTCCCATTATTATGGCAGGATACAAATCCGCACCTATGACCAAGTCAACCTGTTGACTTTTATTAAAATTGACATCAGCTAAATCAATTGGGGGCAGTAAACCAAAATCTATTTGATCTACTGAAAACTGGGGGAGGTTTCCTGTCAGTTGGGGGAGAATCAGGCCTCTTGCCTCAATTCTAATCTGGGGGTTGAGAGGTGAACCTAAAACAAATTTAGCGATTTCTCGCACTTTAGCCGGGGTCGTCGGGTTTATTCCACATACTTTTAAGTCAGCTGGTTGAGTTGGCAGATTAATACGTTTTTGCAACCGCTTGGTTATAAACGTGCCCTCCGATCCCGAATCCAGAAGGGCCCTTGCCTCGTAGTTTACTCCTGAAAGACAAATGTGCACCATTGCTGTACCCAAGATCACGTTTTCCGTGCTTGATGTGAACAATGCGTTTACGCTGTTGGAGGTGGCTGGGGGTTGAGTTTGCCTATCATCTCTACATGCAGGTGTTGGAGCAGTGGGGGTTTCCGTGGGCCTTCAAGCTTCAACACATGGGATCCTTCTGAACATAATCTGCATACAGGTTGCGAGTACTGAGCATGGTGTGCCGATACCCTTTTTCCTGAGGGAGGAGCGGATGCACGATTTTCGGTTGCCTTATCCACGCGCGTACTCTGAATGTCAGATACTGTTTCAAGAGTCTGGAATCTGCTTGAAAGGAAGCTGTCTAAATACTCCCACCTCGGAATTTCGGCCTTGTTCACTATTCCTTGTTCCCAAAGTGCTAATGTCGTACAGTCTGCTAGAAACTAAAAACACAAAAATAGCGTCCCAATTGCTGATCTCAATCCCATACATTTGGAGAACTGAGATGCAATTGTTTACTGCTCGTTGTAAATTCTTTATGTCACTACCACGCTCAATTGTCACGGTAGGCAGATTGAACAGTGTCTTCAGTTGACTATTTACCATTACTCTCTTATTTTCGTAACGGTCAGAAAGGTTTTGCCATGCGGTTGCAAAACCATCGTGGGTTAGAGGAGATTTCTTTACGATATCTTTAGCTTCTCCTCGTGTCTTTTGATTGAGATAATATAGTTTCTCAACTGGGGTTAAACGGGAATTGTTGATGTAGATAGCTGTAAATAGATCCCGAAAAGATGGCCATGCCATATAGTCACCGTAAAAAATTTCGGTGTCGCACGCGGTGAGATGAATATTCGAACGCGGAGCCGCTTCAGGTTCTCGGAATGCAGGATGCGCTGTTGACGTACTTTGTTGCACAAATGTCAGGTTATGAATGGTTTCACCCATCAATGCCGCGCAAGTCAGATAAGCTGCGTAGCAATCCTGATACCGACATTTTGCAGAAAGTCTGGCCGATGTATCTCCTCCAGATAAATTCCGCGAATATCCTTCATATGTTTCTTTAACTTTTATCCATAATGCCTTGAGTTCTTCTTTTTGGATTTCTAGTGAAAAAACCGAATGATTTGCACTTGGAGTGTTGTTATACAACTCTTCGAACTCTAATAGTGCATCACAGGCCCGTGAAAATTCATCAACGTTAGCCATTTTAAATGGATAGAAGCACAAAAAAAAAAAAAGGAAAAAAAAAATTCGACCGATTTTAGCCAATTAGTAAAAAAAATTCCTTAAATTTAGGTTGAGGTGGCTTTGGAACTTCCACTATGCCAAGTCCCGCGCGTTTTAACTCGGAAATTGCGAAAATTATTAAAAACGGGAGCTGCCTGTGGTACTCTCGCAGTACCGGAAGCACAAAATATATGTGAAAATTCTCACAATTTGAAAAATATGAATCCTAATAATTTGATGTTAAGAAATCAGATTACTGAAAACTCACCATTAGCGCTGCTTATTAGTGTTGCTTATTAGCTTACGGTTCGCTGGGCCGTTGGTAGGGGGCCTTGCTGCATCTAAAACAATTTTTTGTTTTTTTTTTTGTTTTGGCGAACAACACTGACGCCCCTCGTCTCTGGGCTCTTCCGCTTCGCCTTAACTAATTTGTAGGGCGCTTTGCCTTGTTGCACCACCCAATGCCAGTGCAACCGCACGGTTACTTCACTTCTTCACTTTTTTCACTTTTATAGTGGCTTCGCTAACAGCTATACTGAAGCCTGCGCGACCAATTTTCCTCACTTATTTTGTTTGTTTTTTTAACTTTTATAGTGGCGCGCTTCGCTACGACCACTCTTATATACTTCGTTACACTTTTATAGTGGCGCGCTTTGCTAACGGCTTTGCTTATGCCGGCACGACCACTTTTATTCACTCCTTTTTTTTTTTTTGCTTTTTTACACTTTTATAATGGCGCGTTTCACTAACGTCTTTTGCTTATGCCGGCGCGACCACTTTTATTCACTTTTTTTTTTTTTGCTTTTTTACACTTTTATAGTGGCGCGTTTCACTAACGGCTTTTCTTATGCCGGCGCTACCACTTTGATTCACTTCGTTACACTTTTATAGTGGCGCGCTTTGCTAACGGCTTTGCTTATGCCGGCGCGACCACTTTTATTCACTTCTTTTTTTTTTTGCTTTTTTACACTTTTATAGTGGCGCGTTTCACTAACGGCTTTTGTTTATGCCGGCGCGACCACTTTTATTCATTTCTTTTTTTTTTTTTTTGCTTTTTTACATTTTTATAATGGCGCGTTTCGCTAACGGCTTTTCTTATGCCGGGGCGACCACTTTTATTCACTTCTTTTTTTTTTTTGCCTTTTTACACTTTTATAGTGGCGGATTTCGCTAACGGCTTTTCTTATGCCGGCGCGACCACTTTTATTCACTTCTTTTCTTTTTTTACACTTTTATAGTGGCGCGTTTCGCTAACGGCTTTTCTTATGCCGGCGCGACCACTTTTATTCACTTCTTTTCTTTTTTTTTTACACTTTTATAGTAGCGCTTTTCACAAACGGCTTTGCTTATGCCGGCGCGACCACTTTTCCTCACTTTTTTTCTTTTTTACTTTTATAGTGGCGCGTTTCGCTAACGGCTTTTCTTATGCCGGCGCGACCACTTTTATTCACTTCTTTTTTTTTCGCTAACGGCTTCTTATGCCGGCGCGACCACTTTTATTCACTTCTTTTTTTTTTTGCTTTTTTACACTTTTATAGTGGCGCGTTTCGCTAACGGCTTTTCTTATGCCGGCGCGACCACTTTTATTCACTTCTTTTTTTTTTTACACTTTTATAGTGGCGCGTTTCGCTAACGGCTTTTCTTATGCCGGCGCGACCACTTTTATTCACTTCTTTTCTAGAAGATATAGATATATACATATACATGTATATTCTTTTTTACCTTCTTTTTCTTTTGTTTTTGTTGGCTTTTCCAACGCAAATATACATGCATACATGCATATGTTAAATATCACTTACCTCCATATGTCCGGCTTAATCCTCTTCTTGATGTCCTCGGAATTTGTGGCGTGATTTTGGAGAATTGTTTTTTAATTCTGAAATATATTTATTTTTTTTTTTTTTTTGGAAAAAACAGTTAACTCACTGTGGAACTTTTGTGGATCGGCAAATTCAAAATCCACAACTCGTTCACAGTGGCCAGCAGGGATGCTTTTTAAGAATTTAGAATTATTTTTTTCAATGAGGCGACTTGGCAATGGGAAAATTCTATTTTTTTATACTTTTTTTTGATTCCCTGTGGACGATCCGGCTCGAAGGACCAATGTTCGTTCCGGGGATGATAGGGTCCAGAATTCCTCCTGAATTCTGGAAAACGGGGATCGGGGGAGGTGCCGTACTTCCACAGCAATCAAAAGCTATAATAAAATTAAAACCACTTCCTCTCCAAGATGCGCATAAAAAAAAGGTTAGCGTTTTTGGTTTTTATGAAATATATTCATTTATATTTTATTATATGTATATATAAAAATTTCAAGTTATAAAATTTAACGGAGACTCACCTTGATGTCGCTGCTACGAAGATCGCTTTGAAAAAGAGGACGATTGTCAGGCAACATTGGACTTTTATAGATTCCACAGAAAGGGGAAATCTACATGGAATATGTAACGGGATTCAAAACTCCCAAAATGGTTTATCATGTTATAATCCAATGTAGCAGCGACATCTATTGGTGAGGCTGTTGCGACGCAGCAGGGTTGCACGCATAAACATACATAATACAAGTTAATCATTACCACTATATTGATTATCGATTGGAGTACGTGACGAGTGTGCAGCATATCTTTAAGCGAGTAGTTTAAAAGAGTTTTGCTGTCTGGTTTTATCACTGCGTTATTTGTCAATAGAATTATATACCATCACATACAATTTTTTGAGAACAAGATGGTCTCATGTAGTCCAGAGAGACTTTGTAGTATGCCGTATGGAGCTAATATTTTTTCAGTATGCTTCGTTCGATACTGAGATATTGTTGCTGAACTGAGACTTGGAGTATCCTAATGTAGTCATGTTGGGAATTGGAGTTCTACCATGTAGCGGCCATCCTCGCAAAAAGTATTCTATCCTTTGAGTGTTTGATCTTTTGCCGTCTTCTCTTGTTCCCAACATCTCCAGAATAGATGACTTATTGAATCTGTCGTGGTCCCGCTTGCCTGTGGCTGAATGTTGTAACCGGTTCCGCTGCTGGTTCACTTAATATCCATCCGTAAATGGTATTTTGTGATATGAAGCTTTCACCAAGGTTATTTTTGAGTTCTAGTATTAATACATTTGGTAAAATCCGGATACCTAATACCATATCGTTTTTTTTTTTGTATGGTCGAAGCAGTTGGGATTCGTTAGTGGTAGCGCTACATAATATTTGAGGTCAAGTTATTTACCTCGAAAGACGGTAGGAATTAAGTTAATTAGAACGAGAATTATAGCATATCGTAAATGTATATATTTTATTTGAGTTTTGCACAATTTCCCCGCCGAATCTGAGTATCACATAAAGGGTCTTTGTTGGTGGGAGTATATTATAGCACACACAATCAATTTTTGCGTCGTGAACATTCACAGTTCCGACTGAATACATGCATACTGTTGCATACTGTACAACTCTTAGCAATCGCAGTTCTCCCACAACTCATTTTTCCACTCTTGATCTCATTTACATCAATATATACTCCCTAATACAGCCTAAGTGAAAATTAAACAACAATTTAGAACCATTATAACCATCACCAGTTAAAGTGAGGGCGAACTCATATTCTTTATTCTTCTTTCATATGCGCTTCACCAGGCATTCTGCCCTAATAAAAAGACCAAAGTACATATATTAAAATATAAAATAAGAATAAAATATTGTTATTTATTGCACTTCCCACTCACTTATTGTGTTATTTATACAGATTTCGGATTTCAGAACTAATATTCATATTGTGTAGTATACCCAGTTGTAAAATTCTTTTTTTTTTCTGAAAAATCGGTGGTATATATGCTTTAGCGGTCCGATCTGACCGTTTTCCACAAATTTACGTTTAAACGTATAGGTGTATCTTCCCACTAAGTTTGGTTCAAATATCTCGAAAATTGAGGAATTCCTTTGTGTTCAAACAGACAGACGGATAGACGAACATGGTTAAACCAATTCAGCTCGTGATTCTGGTATTTACATACTTCGGTTCAACATTAATATGCCATTTCAAGTACTTGAAATGTATAAAAATTATTTGACAGGAAGAAATTTTTTTATTTTTTAAATATTATTTCCAAGACAAACACTATTAAAAAGAAAACCAAGCACTTTTTTTAAGGATAACATCCCACTATGGCCAAGGCTCAATAAACTCTTAAAATATAGTGTAAAAGCACTTGACTATTTACGGAAAATTTCCATATGGACCATAGAAATTCTCTATGGTAAATTTTTGAATTGAAGTCCTTTTAGGGGGAGAACTTGCGCGAGTTTTATTTTCTAAAAGGTGCAGTATATACGTTGAAATTTAAAAAAAAAAGATTTAAATTTCGTCTATGTTTTCTAAGTAGATTCTTTGATTGTAAATTTCATTAAAGTAGCTCTTATTTTTTAAGTAGTCAAGATCCTCGACTTTCGACATTTGCAGCGATTTCAGGTCCGAAATTATATCTGGTGCCAAGTTAATATTTGTAAACCTGTGAAAAAACATAAAAAACTATGTTTCAAACAGCTTACAACCCTCTTCTGCAACTTTTTTGAAATGTCTTATAGTGTAATGCTTAATACGTGTTACCAATCTTGTGAATTAAAGCTTTAACCAAGTGAGAACCCTTACCAAAAATATTTTCGCATAAATATTTTTGTCCAAGATATTCATCTCGAACCCATATTGTGTATGTAACCTATTTGAATTTATCTACACTTTAAAAAAGGGGCATCCACTGTAAGCGTTCACAATACCTTTAAGTTTAATATTATGAAATATAACATTTCATTTTACTCAAAAATTTTTTATGTGTTTTTTATACTATTTTTTTATTTTTGATATTGTAGCGAAAATGCGAAGCGAATATCAGATGAAAGAGAGAAGCCGATAGCTGCCATGTTTTAAAGCGAAAATCGAGAACATTCGTAAAGAGAAAAATTTGATTATTCCAGGCGGTTGGCTGCGAACAACCGAGTGATATATAAGTATAAGAGTGACACACAAGTGCAGAGAATCAGACAGTATGTAATCAGTGCTAAAGTAAACGCGTTAGTGATTACATTACAGTAAAGTAATAAAAACAGTACATTGTGAAAGTTGTATACAAGTGATTGTAAATAGTAAAGTGAATTGTAATTGAATTGTGAATTACTGATTAATAAAAGGACATTAAACAAAATCTTTATAAATAAGGAAACTGCAAATTAAGTTCCCGATTTTTATTTAACAATCCAGAGATCGTACCCGAAGGATTTGGGAAATCATCGAGGTTGATTCAGCAAAATCGTAACAATATCCATATATTAAGGTATAATATTTTATGAATTACAATTTTTAAACAATTGGCAACGCTGCTCAAAAATATTTCCCCATTAAACTTTTCTTTAATCCTTTCAGTTTTACACACATGTGGTAATATTTTTTCTCATTCATCTATTTTTTTAATTTATTTAAATTTTAAGACAGGTGGTTATTTTGCCTAATTGTAATTTTAAATATTTATTAAGCCCACATGAGCATGCACACAAACTTTCATCCAAATAGTCATTTAGCATGAGTTCAGACTTTTACATGCTTACACAACGTTTTTATTTATAAGCAATCTCAAAACAGGTAACAAATCTGCTCAATTATAAATCTAAATATTCTCGAATTTCATTTCATTCGTTTAGGAAGAGTTTTGAAACAAACCCACTGGCAGAATATTTGTAAATATAAGAAAATTAGAGGTGCCACGCCCAATTTCTTCGAATTCTTAAAAACAGAAGCCATCTTCATGATAAATGATAGTCGGGGCAATCCCAGCAATATTAAGAGCTCTGATAACATAATCTTGCTAATTAAATGTTGTATGTCGCCAGCTCTTTTATTTTGAAATCGAAAATTCATTTCGTTTACATAAACACTTTTTGGAACCATATATGATTTTTGAAATTTCGAGCAATGTTTGGAAAGACTTTTTCTAGAGACTTTGTCTTTGTATTTCCATAAAATGGATGGCTTTACACAAGCGATAAGTCAAAGATTTCTCTAAAGCTATTGTTTCATTTATTTGCAAGCTCAAGAGTTTTTCGAGGCGGAATGTGTTGCTCGACCGCCATCCAGCAACATAGCTGCAAAAAATATTGAAGCAAGTACAAGTGCGATAAAAGAGGAATGGGTCTTAGGTCGGTTTTTTATTGCCTCGGAATAATCGCTGGAAGGCAAGAGATTCGGATGAAAGAGGTCATCTCGGAAATAAACAAACAAAAGTTCTTGAAAACCTATTATTGGAACATATAAAAATATTGGAAAAACGTTTGACTAAATGTATAGAGCCAAAAGGATGTAGAGAATTAAAACGCTTATATTCCGGAAAACATATATTTATTTAAAAAAGTCACTGACTTATCAAACCACACACGCAATATGTCTCAGAGATCTACGAGCGATCTATATTTTTATTCAAATCACACCTATATATATATATATATATACATTTGGCGCTTTGTAACCGCTGAAGCGATTTTCTGCCGAGCTCCTCCTCCAATTTGTGGTTTTGCGTCTTGATGCTTTTACCAACAAAGTGAGGGGCCTACAGTTTATTCTAAGCCGCCTCCGAACGGATGATGGATTTTTATGAGGAGCTTTATTTCAAGCCAGAAATACACTCGGAGGGCTTGACATTTCCTTCCGAGGGGCGACCGCAATTTGAAAAAAAAAATTCTATCATTTTGGATGTTGCTCGAACCTGTGCTCGAACCCAGGCCTATCGCGGCCGCCAATCAAACATATTTTTGGTATTTTGTTGATTCTCTTCTCTCAAAGAAAGTATCGCACATATATGTTTATTCAAACAAAAACCTCCAACGTACGAAATTTAAGGCAAATCAAACTTACTTAAGTTCACGCTACCTGTGTACGAAATTTAAAGTAAATCGAACAATGAAAAATATAGTTTTCGGAAAAATCGTTCCTTCGTCCATTTCCCGGAATTTGTTTTTATTCATAAGAACCTTCTCCTCACAATAACAAAGACAGCAAAAAAAGAATTCGCGAAATCGGTCCTGCTATTCACGCGATATGCCGTGACCAAAAGAAATGGGGATTCATTTTATATATATTATGTATGTATGTAAACGTATAGGTCGAAATTTTTTTGAAAATATGCAGTTACATACAGAATGTTTCAAGACCGAAGGATACTCATGTAGCGACCAAAAGGGTAATCCGCTGACAAATGCCCGGAGCATACTTAGTTTATGTAGGGAACACTTCTTCAGTTTGCTGAATGGCAATGAAAGTAAAAAATCCGGAGAAGACGAACCCGAAACCCCAAACCATATCGATGGTACAGAAGTTCCATTATCTGCCTATGATGAAGTTTGTATAGCGATTGCCCTCTTAAAAATAACAACCTGGCTGGAGCAGACTGTTTACCGGCTGAGCTATTCAAATACCTGGTTTCATTTGGAATATCCAACTGGCGTCAAACACCGAAGAGAGAGAACAAGTGACATTTCAAACAACGAAGAGAAGGAACAAGTTGTCTGGATTCGTCTGTAATCAGTAAAGGAGAAGGAGATATATATTTATAGATTTCCTATTTGAAAAACATATAATGAAGATTATCATGAAGATTATCACATCTAGGTATTATGACGAGAATAAATTTCATTTGAGATTTCTTGCTTGGTCGACATTTTTTTGCACTGTGAAACCTGTGTAAATATTATATATAGTTTGACAAATAAGGGAAAAGCACTTTTAACACTAAAAAAGCAGAATTAATAAAAAATATGATTCTTCAAAAAGAAAACAACATGCTCAGTTGAGTAAATAAATTAATAAAAGTTTATTTTTTTCTAGTTCAACACAAATAAGTGTTAAAACAACCAGCAGTAAATAAACGAATTAGTCAACAACATAATTATATATACATTTATATGTATATCCTAATACATATTTATATGTATAAGTACATCCATATGTATAGGTATCATATATAGTTGTATTACTACTTATTTCATGACTTGGATTCACTTCACAATTTGAATCGCATTTGCTGCGAGCTTCAACCATATTTACAACACTAACGCTGATGCTTTGTTTGCTGCGTTCCCAAGCTGTGTTAGAGAGTGAATAGGTTGATTCAACCGAAATGTTATTTATCTTTGTATCTATTTGTTTTTCTCTGTTATTACCGTTTGTAAACACAGCTTTTGCTGCGAGCGTTAACATCATTTTATTCACTATGCGTAAACATTTATATATATCCCTCATACGCCGCATCGTGCCGTAAAAACCCTGCAAGAACACATACACCAAAAACAGTAACAGCAATGGCGTCAACTCGAGCAATACTCCGCCGGCAATGTTGTTAACGCACCAACTAGTCTAATCGCGTAAAATAATTACCCTGTTGAGAAAAACACTAGTTTTTTATCTAGAATCCTACACATTCGGATTTTTGCATTAACTAGTTCAATTTTTTTCTTGTTATCAATTGGTATTGTTAACATGGAGGCGTCTTATGTGTGTTGAGTTTACACTTTACCAGAAATGAAAAGAAAATTAAAAATTAATTACCCGCAGTGTACCTGCAGTACGACATACGGGTACCTATACAAATAACGAGCTGCTATGATTTCATATTTAAATTATATTGTAAAAAAGAAAAGTAATATAACAAGAATAAAACGGAAATTTGTATTGAGCAAGGCGTTAGCGTGTACAAATTAAATAAAAACATCACAATTTTCCGATTTACCGTTTTCCGTATTATTTGATTTTTCAATTTATTTGTTTGCATCGCCCATCAACTAAAACGTATATGTGCATAGAACGTGTACGTTTTATTTATCTCTCACATATCTATACAGTTTGGGCCTTTCAGAAGTTAAGACACTATTTGTATTGTATCATTAAATATTCTATTATAAATATTCACATTTTTACAGACCATCAGCCATTGACGTTTGCCATATCAGACAGAAACCCTAATTCAAAAATTAAGAGGTGGACAGCTTTTGTAAACTCATTCGCACCAAAATATTTGTATAAGCCTGGCAAAGAAAACAAAGTGGCCGACGCACTCTCACGCCAGTACACTCACAACCTCGACGACTCAACGTCAACAGTTCACAGCGAGACTTCCACGTCAGCTGTAATAAAAACAATAAAAAATCCTGTCAACCAGTTTAGAGCCCAGTTTGTACTCTCAACATCAGATGTGAACAGTAAATCGACAAAAAATTTATTTTAAAAACTTTTTAGGCACACAGTAAACTTCAAAAGCGCAGAATATCTTCTACAAACCATCCGTGAAAAGATAAACCCAAATGTTGTTAATGGAATCTGTTGTGACCTCGAAACCCTAGCCAAAGTTCAGTCCTTACTTTTGTCAAACTTCCCTGGTGTAAAATTCGTACACACCGAAAAATTAGTCATAGATCTGATAAAAAAAGAAGATCAAATTGAAGCAGCCACAATGGAACATAACAGAGCACACCGTTCTATTCAGGAGAACTATAAACAATTAGTATCAGAGTATTTTTTCCCAGAAATAAAGAAGACCCTAACGACAATAGCCAAAAATTGTAGAATATGCTTGGAAAACAAATATAACAGGCACCCTTCAAAAACAGATGTAGGCAAAACACCCATACCGGAATACCCAGGGCAAATCCTGCATATAGATATATTTTCTGTCGACAAATTCCACTTCCTAACTTGTATAGACAAATTCTCTAAATTTACAGTCACAATTACGATAGAGTCTAGATCCACAATTGACATCAAAAACGCATTTTTAATCGTACTTAACAAGTTCAGAAAAACTAAATTAATAATTTCTGATAAAGAGAAATCCTTTCAATCCCATACCGTAGCGAATTTATTAAAGGATCAGTTCAACATCGATCAATTTTTTATGCCTCCTTTACACAGCAATAGTAATGGTCAAATAGAAAGAGTGCATTCAACTCTGACAGAAATAGCACGTTGTATAAAAGCAGAGCAAAATCTAGTCGACACCAAAGAATTAATCCTACTCGCAACCTACAAATACAATAATCCAATGCATTCAACGGTGAATGCAAAACCTATCGATGTACTAAATAATTTTCCGAAATATCACCTAAATTCAATTAAGACCACTTTAATTAATGCACAGGAAAATATAATTAAATAAATAAAATAAATTAATAAAATTAATATAATTAATAAAAAATCTAAAAATAGTCCAAGGACATTTAAGGAAGGAGATAAGGTGTATGTTCGCCGCAATAAACGCCTAGGGAACAAACTAAATAAAGTATATGTTGAAAATATGGTGCAAAAAGACCTTGAAACCACAGTATTAATAAACGGCAAAAAAGTCCACAAGGACAATAAAAGATGAGTATTCACAACTGCAAAAACAAAAAAAAAAAAAAACAACAATGAACAAAAAGACTTCGTTACGAAGAATATTTTGAAAAGCTTTATTAAAATATTTATCTTTAAATTTTTTTTTATCCCAGTTTAACTGCTTCTACCAACGATACTTAAATAACAATATTATTAATTAGTTTTGCAGTTCAAAACCAAATAAGCTTTATAAAAATACTACTACTACAAGTACAAATTACAAAATGAACATGTACATATATTACAATTTACGCAAAATTCGCTTATATATACAAATGGATAGGTACTTCTTATTTCATTCTGAAGTTGTAACTCAATTTCAGCGCTAATCAATTAGTTAATTGTTTAGTTACTTTTACACGACATACATAGAAATTTAAATGATAAATAATTTTAAACAAACATACATATGTATACGGGAATTGTCATTGTCAAAATAAAACTATTTACATTTCTGTAAAAACCATGAACTTTATAAAGCGTGTTTTTTATAGAGGTATAGAACTTTAAGTTGGCATTACTTTTCAAGATGGCGACCGATTTAACAGTTGTCAAGTGATTTATTCTCATTTTGGTTTGGCAATTCATCGTGAATAGACTCACGCCTGAACAACGCTTGCAAATAGTGCAATTTTATTTCGAAAATAATGGTTCTGTGCGGAAAACGTATCGCGCACTATTTTGTTTAGCGATGAAGCGCACTTCTGGTTGAATGGCTACGTCAACAAACAAAACTGCCGCATTTTGAGTGAAGGTAATCCTCAAGTGTATGTTGAAACACCGTTACATCCAGAAAAACTAACTGTCTAGTGCGCTTTATGGGCTGGTGGAATCATTGGTCCGTACTTTTCAAAAACGATGGTGGCCAGAGCGTTACAGTCAATTGTGATCGGTATAGAGGCATGATTACTAACTTTTTCATTCCTGAATTGAATAACCATGAAGTCCAGGAGATGTGGTTTCAACAAGACGGCGCAACATGTCACACAGCTCGTGCCACAATAGATTTATTGAAAGACTCGTTTGGTGACCGCCTAATTTCACGTTTTGGACCTGTGAATTGGCCTCCAAGATCTTGTGATTTAACACCGCTAGACTACTTTCTGTGGGGCTATGTAAAGTCATTGGTCTATGCGGATAAGCCACAAACGCTTGACCATTTGGAAGACAACATTCGCCGTGTTATTGCCTATATACGGCCACAAATGTTGGAAAAAGTTATCGAAAATTGGACGTCCAGATTGGACTACATCCGCGCCAGCCGTGGCGGTCATATGCCAGAAATCATATTTAAAAAATGTAATGCCACAAGATTATCTTTCGGATAAATAAAATTCATGTCAATCGAATAATCCATCGTTGTTTTATTGCAACTTAAAGTTCTATACCTCTATAAAAAACACCCTTTATTAAAAAAAATGTATTATTTATATAAAAAATTTTGTTTTTTGTTTTTTTAGGCAAAAACCTAACTCAAATGTTTGTGCTACTTTTCTATTATATATTATTACTAAGACCTAGAAAAAATTCTATAAACCGCGTGCGAATGTAGAACGTACATATATATACGTGAAACTACAAACGTAAGCCTAAATATGTGAATTATTGTGAATTTTTGTAAAACATACATATATACATATATATTTTTATTTTAAAATATCACGTTTATGTGCATACGAAAAACAGCAACTTTAGACATACATAAAAAACCAAAAAACACTAATACATTCATATGTATTTATAGTTAAACATTATCAATTATATGTTGAACAAAATTGAATTCATTTTTAATGTTAGTTTTAAGAAAAACACAAAAAAAACTAAGCCCGTCGGATCAGGGACGACCCGAATTTAAGAGAGGGAGGAGTTAACATCATGCCCATCTGTACTATTTATGCCATACAACAACAATATGAGCAAGCAGCTCTCATACCCTTGATCTTGTTTTTCTCATACATGCAATCTACAAATTCTGCCTAGCAACAATATGAGCTGGCATAATCAAATCATTAAATCAACACCCAAAGCCTCTTAACGGTAACAAAATAGTACAGTCCAACTAATATCAGTTTTAACAATATTGCTTGCTGAGCCACAAAAGAAAATCGCAAGTTCTTTTACTGTACTCAAAAACCAAATCAAGCTTCGCTTAACAATAGCTTCATAATGGGTTTGGGTCAGTCAAGCATTACAACAACAGCTCGATTGTCGGCTTGGGACAGAAACGCAGAATGACAACAACATCACACTAAGCCTTTGTTAGCAATGTACTAAAATAACAGTCACATCAATTGCAACAATATAGTCAGACAAAGGGTATTAAGGCGGCACTTTAATATAAGTAGCAGAGTATTAGTTTAGTATTAATTAGTCTTAATATGTTCTTACGATACGTCGTTTGCGGAAAATAAAGTGTTTTCTTGTTCTTAAAAAAAAATAAAGTGTTTTCATGTTGATAACTTAACTTGTACATGCACACATATTTTTAAAAACTAAATGGGAAGATTGGAAGACTAAAATTTCTATTTTCACTTTAAATTTGACAAGCGCAGGCTTCTCTTTTACAAGGTTATGTCGTTTCGAATCTTCTAACATTTTGTGGAGAACGTATTGCTTCGCTGTTTTTGATTGCCTGACCGCTGAACTGATTGTGTAAATCATTCGCTTACTGGTTTAATTGAGCGGGTTTCTCTTGGTTCTCAGAAAAGTTTTTTGCAAAATGTTTCTTGTATTTTTATTCGTTTGTATAACACCTTAAATTTTTTGGGTCTCCTTATTTTTTGTTATTTGATTAGAAAGTAATATTTAAAATTATTTATCGTCTACTGAAAGAATTCTTTGCGAAATTTTTTGGTAGGCCCGAATATTCTTTCATTTTGGAAATTAAACATTTAAATTTCTCCCTACTAATTGTAAATTTTACACGCGAACCCTGTTGTCGACGCCGGGGCGTAACATCGCAACTCTCCCCAATCTCCATTCATTCGGAGATAGGTTATCTTCCTTGATTACAACAAGGTCTCCTATCTTGATATCCGCTTTTGGATGCTTCCATTTTCTGTAGTTCAGACAGATATTCATTTTTTCATCGCTTGCAAAAAGCGTGATGTAGAGCTTTAAGTTTTTGCCATCGATTTAAGATAGAAGCAGAATTTTCTCTGACTTCAATTTCGGGTGGTGCCAGAAGGTGACCACCAACCAGAAAGTGGCCTGGGGTAAGCGGTTCCAAGTCAGTTGGTTCATTCGAAGAGGAACTTAAAGGTCTTGAGTTGAGACAAGACCCTACTCGACATAATAGGGTGGAAAACTCTTCGAATGTATATTTACCGCTTAAGGCAATCTTCTTAAAGTGATTTTTAAAACCTTTTACCCCTGCTTCCCACAATCCACCAACGTGGGGGGGCCAGCGGGAATAAAATGTCATGACAGCATCTGATGGGTAAATTTGCTTAATGTGCTATTGCGAGCATCGGCAATGAAGTTTTTGAACTCTGATCGTAAGGATCGTGAAGCTCCGACAAAGTTAGTTCCATTTTCAGAGTGGATTTTCCTTGGACAT
Organism: Neoceratitis asiatica; assembly: GCA_030068015.2. Taxonomy (NCBI): domain Eukaryota; kingdom Metazoa; phylum Arthropoda; class Insecta; order Diptera; family Tephritidae; genus Neoceratitis; species Neoceratitis asiatica. The sequence continues at coordinate 79,101,464 of CM061524.1, forward strand.
CCTCATCTGGTAACGAATCTAGAAAAATCAGCAATAAAGGATGGGGTGCTTAGATCATTGGTTGCTTCTAAATGAATAGCCTTTGTCGAAAAACAGACGAAAAGGCAGACATAGCCTTTAGATATGCAACATCCTCTGCCGTGAAAGTTTCTAATATCGAAAGAACCTGCAGAGTCTACGCCAGTGATCGTGAATACTCGCGGAAAAGTAATGCGTTCTGGAGGGAGGTTGCCCATTAACTTGGATTGGACCTGCTTCTTGTAAAGAGTACATCTCTTACAATTATGGATAATGGACCTAATCATGGTTTTCACTATGGGTATCCAGTATTGGGTACGGATAAGACGCAACATTAATTGGTTTTCTTCGTGCAAGGATATATCGTGGACAAACTGAACTATAAGACGAGATAGTTTGCAATTGTAGGGGAGGATAATTGGATGGCGCTCGCTGGATGATAAATCTAGCGAAGCACCGAGACGACCTCCAGTCCTCATTATCTCGTTTTTGTCTATGAAGGGATTTAAGGGTAAAACTTCACTCTTGTTATTAACTGGTCTTCCAGCTTTCAAATTCAGGTATTCTTCTTTATAAAAGTGCTTCTGATATATTGTTGTTAGGCGGGAACTAGTTTCTTTAATTTCCTCAGAGGAAATTAAATATGTATCTGCTGTAAACGATTCCGTGGATGAGTACTCTTTAAGAATCTCATGATATATGAAATAACTCTTAAAGCCATCGGTAAATTTGAAAATCGGTATAATATGGTAATAAGGCTATTAACATTTGTTACGTGAACGTGCACCCTTTTTTCTTCATTCATTGATATTATGACCTCCGGCAAGAGCATCATCCACATACATGCATTTTTGTAGTATGTTTGATGCTACAGGATTCGTGCTTTCAACATCTTCAGCAAGCTGTTTTAGTGTCCGTATAGCTATATATGGAGCACAGTTTACGCCGAAGGTTACTGTCTTCAATTTGTACAGACTTAGGGTTTATTTGCGCTATCACGATATACTATTCTTTGGAATTTTGTATGATCGTCGTGTACAAGAATTTGGTGATACATTTTCTCTATGTCTGTATTAAAAACATATTTGAAAAGTCGCCAGCGCAATATTAGAATTGACAAATCAGACTGCAATACTGGCCGAGAGTAAAGTACGTCGTTTAAGCTATTTCCATTAACTGTAGGGCTGGAAGCGTTAAACACAACACGGACCTTCGTTGAAGTGCTCTCTTCCTTTATCACGGCATGATGAGGCAAAAAATAGTTATCAGTGGAATCAGTGGATACGTTGCTGGTAAGTTTTTCCATGTGTCCAAGAGTCTCGTATTCTGATAAAACTCTATTATATTCCTGTTGCAGTACTGGATTTCTCGCAAGTCGTGTCTCAATCCTATAGAACTTGGAGAAAGCGCTCTTAAGCGATGGACCAAGTTGAATGCTCTGTGGGAAATCTTGCTTAAAGGGTAAGGAGACGATGTATTTTCCGTCTTCTCTTCGCTTCGTTGTTTTTTGGTAGAGTTCCTCGAACCTTCTCGTCTTCCGTTAGGCATCTCCTTTTTGGAACGTTTTCTAATTCCCAAAACGATGTAAGTTGTTTTTCCAAAGTGACTTCATTGAAAAATGATACTAAATTTTTTGTTGGATGAGGCGTATCAGCATTGCCTATTATTATCCATCCAAAAACGGTTTCTTGAGCTAGAAGTATGCATGAAGCGTTCTTCCTTATTCCGCTCAGTATAATTTGGGGGTAGATATCTCCGCCAAAAATAAGGTCGACTTGTTCGTTCTTGAAAAATCATTTATCGGCTAAGATTATATCTGGAAATGCTTGCTGTGTCATGGCACATATATAGCAATTCGGAAGATTTCCAGTAAGCTGTGGTAACACGAGCACCAAAGCCTTTAATTTTATTAAGGGGTCAGTGGGTGACAGCAATTGTATGGAGCATGCTTCTTTTACCTGTGCCGATTTGGAGTTATTGATACCCGATACTTGGGCATGCAACTTTGTTGACGGCAGGTTGATTAGACGTTTGAGTGTTTCTGAAATAACGGAACACTCGGAGCCAGAATCGATCAATGCTCTAGCAAAAAAATTGTTCCCTTATGGTGTATGTCAACTTGTGCTATTCCTAGTAATACACCTTTGTTGGTGTTAGCAAAACAAGAGTTGACTTGTTGTACTAATGGATTTTTTGCCTTTTCAGAACTTGGTCGTGATTGGGCCTGCCTTGATGTTGAAGGCATATCATCAGATGATCTTGGACTGCCTCTAAGAGCTGTTGCCTTTGGATGAAAGGTCGGAATATGGAGTAACGTATTGTGTCTTAAATGACAAGTGTTGCAATTATAGGAACTTGTGCGTTTTGACACTGTATGCACGGTAGAAAGACAATTCACGCAACCCTTCTTACTCCTTATGTATTCTAGCCTCTGGGTAGTGGTGAAATCCAGAAATCGGGGACAGAGACGTAATGTGTGTTCGTTTGATTGACTTGGACACACTTACTTGGAAGGCGCCAAGTCACTTGCACGGGGGCGCTGTGATTTCTTTGAAACCTTGCGGCCTTGATGATCTCACCGGTTTCACATATTTTAATCGGGAAATTGTTTCTAAACTTTGGAACCTATTTGAGAGGAATCGATCCATGTCCTCCCACTTGGGAATTTCTGTTTTATTCTCTATGGTTTGTTCCCATAGAGCTAATGTGCACTCTGGCAGTTTAGTGGAACACAAATATGTTATAATTGCATCCCAGTTTGAGATGTCAATTTGATGACCTCTGAGTGATGACAGAAAATTATTAATATCTCGTTTTTTTTTTTAACGAGCCACCACATTCAGGTTCGACTGAATTAAGACTGAATAGAATTTTCAGTTGGATATTTACGAGAATACGTTTATTTGCGTATCTCTCACATAAATTTTTCCAGGCTGTTGAGAAGCCTTCATTTGTTAAGGGGCACTTCTTGACTATATCATTCGCCTCCCCTTGAGTTTTCTGATTTAGGAAAAAGAGTTTCTCAACCGAGGAGATTCTATCGTTGGCTATGTATATGGCCGTAAAAATATCCCTAAACGTAGGCCAAGAGAGATAATCTCCTTTTAATGCATTTGTGTCACACGGTGGCAAATGAATATTGTAAGAAAGTGTGGATATATTTTCCCTTTCCTTTTCGGGTTTGTTCAATTGCTCGGCCAACTCGGCCATTTATGTATGACAACGGACATAACTAGAGTATGCAAGTTTATTTTTCTTTCTGAATGCTGCTAATTCTTTAGGAGGGATGCTTCCATTATCTCCTTAAAGGCAGATTTCGTTTTCCCCCAAAGCGCTTTGAGCTCCTCTTGTTCAATAATTAAGGAGTGATTTGAATGCTCAGAAGCGGGGGCGTTATTGTAATCGGATTCGAATTCTGACACTGATTCAACTAAGCGGATAAAGTTGTCCATAGTTTATATTATTTATTGATCGAATTCACAATATAAAGATAAATTTCTTAACAGAAAAGTGTTTGATATGTGTGAATATATATCTGGTATTATTGAACAGAAGGAAAGAATTTAATTTTAAATGCGAATATACTGATCACACTAGTAGCCACACCAATTTAATAATCCCAACTTAGTAAAAACAGATGATTTGTGTATGTATGTATATACAAGTAGTATATGTATATATATTTTATTTATTTTTTATTCGTAATTTGAATATTCTTTTTTCAGCGCTAAATCTTCGCCACCCAACGTCTTGATATTGATAAATACCGACAATATGTGCCGTAAATTTGTAAAGTGACAATGTGAATACGGAATAATTGTTTAATGCAGTACAGCAAAATAATGTAATAAAATGAGTTTGTGAGAAAAAAAGAAGAACACAAGAACTGTGGTAATGTGGCAGTGTTGTTGTAAAAAAAGAAAACGATGTAGCCTAATGCAAGTGGTAATGAACGCTGAGGTTATATCCTCTCACGTGCAGTGCTGTTGTAAAAAAGAAAACTATGCAACTTAATGCAAGTGCAGCACAATAAAATGGTGATATGTCTTACAACCAAATGATAAAAAGAAGTTTAAGGATTTAGATTCTCGATTGAATATTTTGTAATAGTTATGAGAACTCGCGTTAATTTTTACAAAGTTTAGTGCTGCTGAAAATGGATTTGCAAATTTAATGTAACCAAATGATTGTGAATCTTAAAATTGACTTTAGAATATGGTGTAAGCAACAAATAAAACAACGGAATAACACAAGTGTTAAAGAAAATTCCCGAAACTTTATAGTACACTTTATAATACACTTTTGTGTTTATGTCTGTATTCGAACAGACGCACTTTTAATGCCACAAACTCACAAACTTAATTAGTATTAGTGTTTTATTTTTATATATTGGTTCGAATTTAATTTGTTCAAAAATGTACTAGAAATTTCACAACGTACCTTTTGTTTAAAAACTATATTGTTGAATGGTATGTGTGTGTGTGTGTGTTGAAATTATTCTACTTCGTAGACCGACTCTTCCGTGCTGATTGGCGCTGTGATGAATATTTTTTATTAGCCAAATCCGGCTCGAAGGACCAATAAAAACAGGGGCGCGTCTTGTTAACAGGGCACGCCGATGTATACCATAAAGCAAAGTAAAGAACAAATTAATATTGTTTCAATTTAATCATATTTTTTATTAAATTGGAGAGATTTAGATAAATATAATTATATAGCTAGATTTGAATAGAATTTACCTTATTTAAAATTGGGTGTTGATTGATGAGGATGATGGCTGGATCGTGGCTCAGGTTTTCGTCTTGTGTGATGTCACCTTGACTGTTGAATTTTAAGTGGTAATAAAAATTATTTGAGACGAACCCGTTGTACAAACAGGGAACCGTAATCCGTGTTATGAAAAAGTTAACGAAAAAATCTTACACATATTGGAAATATTAGGGCGGTACCAAATTTAGGCGAATTTAGGCTTATGGCCTAAACAACCGGCTAGAACTCAATATGAAGGTCGATGACGTCAAATGTCCGATCACAAATAACCCAAAGTTAATGGGGGTCACATTTGCCAGTCTGCACTTCTTCAGTACGCATGCGACTGCAATTGCCACCGAAGTACAGAGCCGCAAAAAAGTCCTCAAATTGCTAGCCGGTAGCACCTGGGGACAGACAAAGGAACACCTTTTCTTTTACCCAGTGAAACATCTATGCTCCCAGTTATGGAGCATAATGTTATGCTGTGTAATCAATATTTAGTGGGATTCTACCGTCGGGACCATCCAATAGACACTTATTGGAAGCTGAACCACCACCTAGGCACATCAGGAAAAAAGTACTTAACTACGGCGACTGCGTACAGCAATACAGACAAGGGCCGCTGGACAGGACGGCGTAAAGGCAGGTCGGTAACAGCATTCACCAAGAGTCCGTCAACACATTTGTGAGCTCTCTTTCCGTGAATGGTGTTCACCACATAACCAACACATATCCTGCATGCAACGAATCCCCGCACGGCACTAACCACCTCTCTGCATGCCTACTTAAACCGACTTGTCTCCAGCTGGTCCGAGCCCGTCGAAACAGCACGTTTCCTTGGCATCCGGTTAGATGACCTCGATGCCTAAGACCAAACCTACTTGACCCTAGACGGGGTTGGCAAAGCCATAACAACAACAACAACAATATGTATGCTAGGCAGTTTTTGAACTTCCTCGGTTGCGATATAAACTAACCATATTACGAATATATATAATAGTTTTATATTCGTAACATTGATATAAAATACTTGTTTGTTAGCTGCAGCCTTTGACATTTGGGATGTGATCAGTCAAAAAAGGGAATGAAAATTCATTTTCTTGTGAGTTATACTAACAGTACTATATCCTGTTAGCCACCGCAAAATCTAAAAATACAAACAATTTTTTTGTAGAAAACTAATTTTCAATCAATAGGCACAATATTTTCACATTATGGAAAATTATGCGTATCGGGAGGGTATACGATATATTTAATGTCTAGTAATGAGAATACATTTTGAGATAGACAAGTATCTTCACAGCGACTAGAAATTTGTCATTTCTACATACAAGCCCACATGCAAAATACTTCAGTGAGTAACTGTAGATATTCTTTTACTAATATCACCCACACAGCTTAAATTTAAAGAACTGTACCAGATGAAAAAGGTTTTGAAAAAATAAGATATATATGAATTTTTAATTATAACTTTTTTTAAAAAATTTTCATAAATATTTAGTAAATTTAATTTACCTTTCCTTGATAAAAGCTGAATGTTTTTTCCTTTTGAATTAATGCCTTTTAAAAGTCTGCAAGAAACAAAAAAGGATAAATTTTCAAAGAAATTAAAATAAACTAAATGCATAAAAAATAACACCAAACACTTAGAAAAAAAGAAATTATAATAAATTTCATTAAAATTATAAAAAAATGAATACAAAAATTAAATTATATAACTAAATTATATATTATAATATAATTAAAATAAATCAAAATAAAATTAAATTAAATTAAAACTAAATAATATAAAACAAAATCATATAAAAAAAATTAGAATAATGGGGTATTCGAAAGTATTTTCGGCATCCAAACCGGATCGACTTGAAAAGCTCAAAAAAGTGGGAAAAACGACATTCCTTTTGATTAATACTCTTTTTTTTCATATTGCAAGAAGAGTTGGAATTCTGGTTACGGGGCGTGCCACTTTTTTGACCTCCCACTTCATCAGCTGCTAACTCTTTGAATTTTGAATATTTTACATTTGTTTTTTCCCGTATTTTTGAAAAATGAATAAATATCTTATCAAAAACTGATAGTAAAATTGGTGGTTGTTAAATATTATATATAATTCAAGCGAATAGACCAGAATACCTCCTAAATAAACTAAAATAAAATAAATTTAATTAAAATGAAGAAAAAAATGAAAAAAAAAAATTAAATAGAATAGAATAAAATAAAATAAAATAAAAAATAAATAAAAAAAATAAAATAAAATAAAATAATATAAAAAAATAAATAAAAAATAAAATAAAATAAAATAAAGTAAATTAATACAAAATAAAATAAAATAAAAGAATAACATAAAACAAAGTTAAATCAAACCAAATAACTTAAAATGAAAAATAAATTAGATGAAATTAAATAAAAAATTAGATAAAATAAAATAAAATAAGATAAAGTAAAAAACAATAATAATTTAAAAAAATTAAAGAAAAATAAAATAAAGTATTATAAAATGATTAAATATAAATTAAATTAAAATCAAATAAAATTAAATAAAAGTTTTTTATATTAAATTAAATATAGAAAAGTAAAATGTATTGTTCGATAACACTTAACACAACAAAAATTTAATTACGTAACGACTACTATTAATAATTGATGTTTACCGATTTCAGCTCTGAAAGCTTCCGATTCCCGCCAGTGGAATCAGAGGAAGGGCTTATCCACTCGGTTGGAAAGATAACGAGGGGTAAAGACCTAACCGAACTTGCTATTTCCAATTGGCGTCAAATAGCGGTAAGTGGGAAAAAATGTCGCGCTGTTGATAACTCGGCTATAATTGCCAGTGTCTATGCCAGTAAAGGAGAAGAATCAGAAGTGTGCGCAGGCAAATTATTTATGAGCGTTTAGATATGTAGACAGCTAGATTTATGGAGTTATTTATTCCAAGTGCTTAAAACAAAAATGAGTGAGGTTTGTTGAAAAAGCAACAGGTAACTGTGAAAGTTCCATACTCACGTAATTACGTCTGTGTATAAATAACGAAAATACAAGCATTATTTTTTTCTTTCAAAATTACTATACTTGATATAACTTAATGAAAATGTGTAATATATATGTATATCTATGTAAAGGTGTGTTTCTTTCTGAGCTTTTGAGAGTTAGCGACTATCTTGGAAGTTGTTTGTTACTTTCAAAATACAGGTCGGAAGATCGGATTATGAGCTTTTTGCAATAAATGCGTACAGAAATTGATTATTTTGCTACGACAATGTATTGTACATTTGGAAAATGATTCAAGTGCTTATTGATGCGTAGGGACGAAACTGACTAAAAATTTTGATTGAGAGGGTCGAAAAAAATGTCCGTAATAGGTAGCGTCAGGTGTACAAACCACTTTAATTTTTTTTGTTGCGGTGTTATGAGCTTAATTTTTATGCACCATCGTACATTTTAAATCAGTTGTTATAAAAACTGTTCATCACATCTGGTGAACGAAAGAGCTTTCTTCGTAATACTTTTGTCAGAGCGGTCAACGTTCGACTCCATGATTGTACGTATCGCTTACACATACATAATTTAGTTATGGAAAAACTAGTACGCTCTCGACCACAGTAAACTAGGTAAAAAATAATATTAATATTTGCATCTGAATATAATTTTTGTTGAAATTTAAACAGTGGATTACTTTACTCGCATAGTGGCACTGGTACATTTTGCAAATCCGATGTTGAATGTTCCCCAATCTCATGCTACTGTCAACATAAGAATGTGATGTAGGGAACGCTCTAAGCTTTAAAATTAGCGAACTTGAGTAAGTTTTGTATCAATACATCTTTGCCTGTTGCAGCTCCTTTATACTGATTTGATTTCAATACTTTTGAATTCATGTATCAACAATTAATACGAATTGACGAAGTCAAAGATGAGTTTTAGATAAAATAAATTAAAATAAAATTATCTGTAACTTTATAAAGTTATGACAATTTATAGTGGCTTGGGAGTCATGATGTGAATATGCTGACAGTTTGTTTGATGGCAGAAGATATTTTGTGTTGCCCTCGAAAGCGATTCGCTTCTTTGACAAATCTAACGAAAGCAGAACTAAGGGCGCCGTTATTTAGGTCAAAGGAAATAATGTCATCGGCCTAAGCCAGAATTTATACGGTCTTACAGAAGACTGCTATGCAGCTCAAATTATTTTTTCCATCAATAAATTAAAAAAGTCACAGGATAAGGCTCCTTGCCGATCCCGATGGACCATCGTGTTCCTCATAGTCAGTATATACAGATGTATAAGTTTCGCGGAGGCTTCAAATTTAGACTTAGCCGCTCAGAGGCAGATCCTTTTCGTTCTATCTATGACTGCTTTAATTTAAACAAAGGGGAAGGGGAGGAGTCTGTGCCAAACCTTTTCACCCGCTCACTCGCCAAGATATCAAGAATGGTATATATCTGGTAAATAGTAGATTTGCCAATGCTGAAAACATTGGCTGTCCGTTGTGATTGCAGCTTCTCGACGCCTCACCATCCAAGTGTTTATTAACGGACATAATTTGACTACGTCAATCCGAAGTTAGGATCCCGAAGAGGTCACAAATCTAAAACAGTCCAAACTTGTTGTACGCTTACCAAAACATGGTTGATTTGGTTACGGGTTATTCTATGTATAGCTTAAGAATTCTAGTGTATCGGAAGTTAGTACAGCAGACAATCTTATTTGGTCCCCGGCGATGTCGGTCAGCCTCTAACGATTAGGAAAATTCCGTCATGGATGTTTGATTTTCCTGGTCTTAGCTTAATATACGCCAAAAGAACATACCTGTTTCTGTCCTTGTCCCGTCCTTGGACGTAGATAATGTCACGCTAAATTTTACCAAGGGTTAAAAACATCTTCCCAATAAGACTTTACAATTGAATTCCCTCAATTCATAATTCTATGTACGTTTTCCGTAGTTAACACCAAAATTGCAAGTTCTCATCTGAGTCGGTATTAACCTTTTCAAGACTGCTGGCCTCCACGTGGAAAGTCTGAAGCCCAGCGCACAACCTCACTGTGCGAGTAAGTATAGGATAAAACAACTCAATTCTCAAGTTATTGACTTACAAGCTGAGAGTGACGTTAAAGCCTATTGGTAGCATGTCTCATCCAACGGTTATGTAATATATTACTCAATGGATTCCATCCTGATGTATGTAGGGGTGGTCAAGCGATCGTCTGCAAAGGTGAAGTTAGAGATAAAACTATCTGTGTGTTTCGACTGCCTGATTATGAGTGAGTCGAATAATTAAATTCTCTATTTTGTGCTAGCATGTTACCTCTCTTTGCATATTTGTAAAACAGTTCAAATCGCTTATGTACATGCATATGTATTTTTTAAAACCTAAATGGAAAGATTGGAAGACTAAAATTTATATTTTCACTATAAATTTGACAAGCGTAAGCTTCTCTATTACAAGGTTATGTCGTTTCGAATCTTCTAACATTTTGTGGAGAACGTCATTGCTTCGCTGTTTTTGATTGCCTGGCCGCTAAACTGATTGTTTAAATCATTCGCTTACTGGTTTAATTGGGCGGGCTTCTCTGGGTTCTCAGAAAAGTCTTTGCAAAATGTTTCTTGTATTTTTATTCGTTTGTACAACACCTTAAATTTTTTAGGTCTCCTTTTTTTGTTATTTGATTAGGAAGTAATATTTAAAATTATTTATCGTCTACTGAAAGAATTCATTGCGAAATTTTTTTAAAGGCCCGAATATTCTTTCATTTTGGAAACTAAACATTTAAATTTCTCCCTACTAGTTATACATTTTACTTTTTAAATTTTTAAATTTTTTTGTATTTATTATTTAAAAAAATTAAATTTAATTATTTCTCTACGAGCATCCGCAACACAATGCACAGTGTGTGTAAAAATTTGCAAATTTTATGAAACACGGATAGGATGTGTTTTCAATAACGCCCCTTTTTTTATTTTATCCGCACAAGGCATTGTCGATCCGCTCACTGCCTTGTCGATCCATATACTGCTTTATCGTTCCCACACTGCTATGTCGATCCACAAACTACATTGTCATTCGGTTTTGATAATACTATCATCGGACTAAAGTGAGTAAAACTGCCTTTGTAACCATCCGTTGGTGTTCATATTTTTGTAGGCTGATACGGTAATCGTTGTCATATAATATTAGTAGTGAAGGTTTTACTAAGACCCGGAGTTTCGATATCATTTACTTTGAACTTCAGGTCAAGATTGTAGTTCTTCGTCCAGCTAGTGAAATTTGTAAGTGTTTGCCAGTTTAAAAGTGGCAAAAGTGGCAAAAGTCGTAGAGATAGCAGTTTATTTTTAAGTAAGACTAGAAGTTGTAGGTAATCAATATTCTGTCCGGAAGTCGTCACCGTTAATTGAGAGCAAGGAGGCCATTTCTTTTTGTTGAGAAAGTTTCGAAAATTAACAGCGGTGAGGAAATATCATTCTGATGCATTCCTTGTTAAGACCATGACGGTAATTTGATTGCGTCGAGCTCTTTTGACAAGTCCAGTGCTACCTGGAACATTAAAGAGCCCATAAGTTATCTGAGTGCTCATGGCGTATAGTATGGTGCAAATTACAAAAGCCCGACGAATGGGCTGTTGGACTAAGATGGTAGGTAAATGGTGAGTAAATGGTGGGAGAAGCAAGGCCTCAAGTGTCTACATAGTAGAAAAATGATATCGGCCGATATGACTCCTCTTTGTCATCCTCGCTAAGGAGTTCCTCTGCTAACGTCACATTTTCATAAGTTTAATAATATTAAGGCGATGGGTTTTGCTACTAGTTGTTTCATATTATTTCTGCCATGCTTGTATTTAAACACATACTAAGTGCGAATTCTAATGCACAGAACATCTAAGAGCATATGTTCTAGTATCTTTTGAACCTATGTACTTTTTATGTCAAAATTTCGTTCTAATCTGTTACAAAAGTAAACCATGCGACCGGTTCTGTCGAGAACCAATCGCGTCAGACCACTTGCACAAGTTTTGAATGGGACTTCAATATTCTGACAATTTGTTATGGCTTCGTTAGGGATTATGTCCTCAGATAGTTTTTCTTTTATCCTGACCTCGTAAAAACTGTGTCCAATACTAACAGGTGAAATAGTTTAAATTTTCAATCCAAAATATTCTCATATCGGATGTTTTGATTGTTTGATTGTTTCAATGGAATATTTTCACTATTAAGCGTTTGTTTTTACAGATAGTACATTAAGTTCAAGGGATGAAGAGAGAGCATAACACTTTCGTTTGAATTTCGGTATATTAACTTTTTTTCTTTTTTGGTTTGAAGACTATTATCGGGATAACAAATCTGCGTTGACATACGCCGTCTTGGAAAATGAGGACACCACATTTAAAAAGTTAAATCTGGATAACCTCTGATCCCAATATCTAAATTAACAGATAAAGACAAACCGTTGGAGCGATTTTCGATTATATTTTGACGATCATTAGTGTCAATATTTATTTCAATTTACATGAAATTTCACACCATTAGATGCTTTCCTTTCCTTTTTTACCCAAAAACTCATATTTGAAAGAATTGATTGTATGACAGCTATATATTATAGTCAACTGATTTGGCCAGTTTCGACAAATGATCAGTGCATTAAAAAAATAAACTGTAAGCTGTTTCGTTGAAATAACTCAAAAACTGAGGGACCAGTTTCAGTTCAAGCAGACAGACGTAGGTCAGACAGAAGAACAGACGGTCAGACTTATAACTCTAACTCAACTCAGCACATCATTCTGATACAATTGGATTAAATTTTGGTGGGTCTATCTTTTCCCCTTCTGCTACTTTCTTCTTCCCAATGTTAATATTCCTTTCATGTACCTAAAATTTAGATTTTTTCATATTCGTCAAAGTAGATAGAAATTGCGCCGTTTAGCGTCAACGTTGAAAATGAAAGCTTTTGCATGGTATCTCGAGTTATGTTGTTCGTTTCCTCAATTAATTCTCCCGTTCACACGCATTTGGTAGTACTTTCTGACGTTCTGTTTTTTTTTTTTTTTTTGGTTCGAAAATGGGAGGAAAAATAAAGTTTTTGATAAAAGTATCAAGAAAATGGGATCAGAATTCTTATCCAAATAGTCGATTACGAAATCCCGACACAAAAAATTCAGACACAAAAATTCAAAACGGACATATTCCAAACAAGACCAAATCTCTACAAAATACATATAATGCAGAAACGACACAATCTAGATTGATTTTAAAAAAATTGAATATTAAATTTTTTTGCAAAATACAAAATTTGATTTCGATAATTACGAAATTTCACGATCAATACCCTTGTTTGGCGGAGTTTTGACACAAAACCTCATATCTGAACAAATCGGTTGTATGAGGGCTATATCGTATAATAATCCAATTTCGATGATTTTCAATTTGCAATTCATTATATTTGCATGGTCTGCCAAATTTAATTTTTTTTAGGATTTATGACCCAAATTTTTGAAAAATCGGTCAGATATATGCTATAGTGGTCCAATCTGGCCGGTTCCGACAAAAGATCGTTTAAACGTATAAGTACATCTGCTTATCAAGGTTTTTTGAAATATCTGAAAAACTAAGGCCCTAGTCAATTATATTATTATTTTTTTTTTTTTATTAAATAGTTAATATTAAAATGTTTCAGTAAATATAATTTTTAAAATGATCATTAAGAGATGATTTCATTACTTTTTTTGAGATCTCAATAAAGTACTTTTTTCTTACGATCCATGTAAAACGTTCTGTTCTAAGTTGAATACACCACGAATTAGAGGAGGAGGTCGGCCAAAAATCGCTTCAGTGGTTATGAGGTGTACATAACAGCATATTTTATTGAAAAAATACTTTTAAATTTTGAATATAAGCGTCGCTGTCGGTTTAAATAGTTGTTGAGTTTTTGCTTTGTCTGAATATTATATAATCTATATTTTTCTGGTCTAAGTTTTGTCTGTTTTAAGAAGTGGCGGGATTGTGTATTTTCTAGAAGTTTTAGAACTGTCTCGATTATGTATTGTCGGAATTTTGAAAGACGGGATTATGGAGTGCTCCCGATAGAAATATAGGAAATAGCACGAATTATTCCCTCCGGATTGCATGTCTGATATTTTAAATATACAACTTATTCAGGATACTAATAGCGTGTTTTATAAAACGCATAAACAGATTTTGTTTGGAAAAGGTTGGACCTTTTTTCACTTTTTGTAAGAAATACAAGTACATGCTAATCTAAGTAAAAATTATGTATTATTGTGTAAAAAATTTCTAGTAAATGGAAGCATGAATACAACTATTTCGAATGGATTCGTCTCTAGTCCACTCCTAAGCAAACAAACTAAACATTATACCTTTTTAGATTTTATAAAGGTTTATTCAATATCTTTAAATAAACTTTTTATTAGATACGTTCGATTTGTTTTATTTTTCAAACTAGACCCTGCCCGTTTGTCTAACGTTCGGTTTGAGTGTTCCTTTCGTTCGATTAGTGTTACATACGTTCACACAGTTTCGTTAAATGAACAGGAATGCGTGTTAATAAAAGTAGTAAATTGTTTCGTTAAAAGTGATGTTCAATACTATTAGTCCTTTATCCGCCGTCAATCCCATATTCGGCCATCTTGATGTTTTGTTCGCATCGAATGAGGGGCTCCATGGTTTCATATACTCTGCCACTGTATGTGTTACTCTAGGTATCTCAATATCGTCAATCTTTTAGATGGTGTAACGGCCTGATCTCTTTAACTTAACTTTGTGAGGTCCAAAGAATTTTTGCTTCAGCTTTAGTCGGGTACTGAATGCGCTCAAGTCACCTACATCCTACTCTGTCTCAATTTTACGGTTTTTTACGGTTTCTCACATTTTCTTTTTGCATTCAAATTTGTGTTTTGTTAGCATTGATGTTACGACCATATGAACTCTTCCGATTTATCTATAGGTTCGAGGAACTCCTGTCATTACGACTAGGTGTTGAATATTTCCTGTTTATAATACTATTTGAAACCTTTCGAACTAAAATTTGTTTCATTCTGCACGACTTTTCAGAAATCCTTGATTGGTTTTTTATGCGCTCTAACGCCTCCTCAATTTTTTTTTATAAAGCCTCCTCCCGCCCAACCGACACGAAGGGCTCCATCCGCATAACGTACGGAATACGCCGAGTCAATAAAGCAAGAGTTTGTTAAGCGTCGAGATTTAAAACTGATCAGCTACAGAAAACGAATTCATCAGCTGAAATATAAGATTATTTATACGACAATAGAAAATTAGTGAGTTACTTGTTAAGAGAAGTTAATATAGCATTTTTTGTTACGAAAAGTGAGTCTGTCATATCGAATATGCTGGAATAACAATTGAGATCCTGACATAAACGTCGAAACGGTTCATATGGTTCAAAGTTTGTTTTACAAAATTTTAAGAATATTGGTCTAAATTGTCGTGATAATCGGATGGGAACATTAAAATTCACCTAAGAGAAATGAACTGCAAATCAGTCCATTTAGAAGCTTGACTAAGAAAACTTATTCCTTACATTTCTCTACGGCTAGAAAGTGAGGGTAAATTTATAAGTTTTAAGCGACTAGTATACGGAGGAAGATTTTGGCGGGAATCCCAGCGGAAATGACCCAAAGCAAACAACAGAAACTGTTTTTGCACGGACTCAATTTTATCAGAATGGATTTTATAATGAGGGTTCCACACAACCGAACCGTACTCAATATTGGTCTTACTAATTACGTAAAAAGTATATCGTAATATAAGGGTCTCTGAATTCTTTAGACCACCGCTTTACAAAGGCAAGGACACCTTTAGCTTTCAACACAGTTGTATTAATATGAAGATTGAAGTTGAGTTTGGTATCCATTGTTACACCAAAATCAACAAAATTACATACTTGCTCTAGACTATAGTTGTTTATTGTGTAAGATGGTGGTTGAACATATTTTCGAGTAAATAACATTGTTTTACATTTATTAAGGTGAATAGACATACCATTGTTATTACACCAAGTTACTAAATTGTTCAAATCAGTTTGTAATGAACATCTTTCATTAATTGAGGTATAAGATTGGAAAAGCTTGACATCATCGGCACATAATAAAATCTTTGAATATTTTATAACTGAAGACAAATCGTTAATAAATAACAAGAACAGAATCGGCCCCAGGTGGCTACCTTGCGGAACACCAGATGTTACATCAATTATGTCAGGTATCATTAAATAATACTCTTTGAGTACTGTTTCAGAGATAGGAAGATATAAATTGGAGAAGGCTTGGTTGAAATCCAAGAAAATCTAGTTTTTTAATAAGTATTGTATGATTTACTCTGTAGAATGCTTTACTAAAGTCAGTATATATAACATCATTATTCTTGCTTTCCCTAAACCCATTTGAAACGTGAGAAACAAATTCCAGCAAATTAGTAATAGTAGATTTCCCTGTGCAAAACCCATGCTGGGAACTGGAAATTAAAGCAAATATGGAAAAAGTTAATTGGGCAGTAATTATGGCTTTAAAAAGTTTAGGTATAGCAGATATCTTTGCCATCCCTCTATAATTTTCAATCGAAGATCTACTACCATTCTTATGCAAGGGTATTATAAATGATTTTTTCCATGTCAAAGGGAATATGCCTTGTTTTAGAGATGCATAAAAAGGTTTGTCGAAGGCCGGTACAAATTTTTAGCACAATATTTAAGAAAGCATATTAGAATCATCTCAGGGCCGTAACTAAAAGAGCACTTTAAAGCACTTAACTGGCATAACACACCTTCGGAAGAAACGATTGGGGTATTAATTGAGCTTTGAGGATAAAAATTATCTTGGCGGACAAAATTATTTCCAGTTGAATTTATAATGTAATTAGACCTGAAAAATTGTGCAAACATATTAGAGATATGAAGAAAATCACTTGTTGTAGTAGATTAATGTGTCATGGCGGATGGAAACAAAGAGACTCTGCGTTTGGAGTCATAAAACATCTTAGAATTGCGTACAATGCTCCTTTTAACCTTATTTAAGTAGTTGTTGTAACATATTTTGCTAGGTTCAAAGTACTTACGACGTAGCTTTGAGTATTTTACATAGTCTGTAAGCAAGCTTGTTATTTTATACTGTATAAAGGCGCGAGATTTTCTGTTTTTTAACAAATTTAAATCTTTTGTAAACCATAAATTGGTACATTTAGTTAAAGCACAAGCACGTTTTGGTACAAAATTTTCAAACAATTTTACAATTGTATTTTTAAATGAAGAACACTTTTCTCGATATTACCTTTATAGACAGGCCAAATCAATGTGGATAGTTCCTGATTTAACTTTTCTAAGTTAGCTTTCGCAAAATTAAAGCAACTAGAACCAAATAGAGATGCCGCGTTATCAACCCGTAGGCTGTCTATTACATCAAAATTTATCACCAAAGAAGGATGATAGGTATCCTCTGGTAGAACAAAAGGATCGCACCGAATCACAGAAAATTTTGAAATATTGTCAACATACACCAAATCTAGGATTTTATGAAATTTATTTGGTACTAAATTAATTTGGTTAACGCAAAGCTCAGACATTTTCTCTAAGAACTCGGTAAAGCATTGTCGAGTACAAACGGGAGTGATGTTATCGTAGATTTGTTTCTATGATATACAAGGCAAATTGAAGTCTCCCAAGACCATAATGGTGTCAGAATCTTTCATCAATGAAGTAATACTTTCAATTGATCTAATAAGTTGAAGATATGCTGCTATGTCAGACTGGGGAGGTATGTAAGATAAAATTATATAAATAAAGTCCTTACCAGTACCCTTTGTTTGATACAGCCAGCCAAATGTGATTATATAGTGATTACGACCAATATGTGATTATATATTTTCTTTGTTTATTCCATAGTACCTGCATGGAACCCTGGAAACAATTTTCCCATACCCAATAATAGAATGTTGCAAAGTTTTGTGAGACGCTTTTTTTTGCGATAGTATTTGGTCGCAAAACCCTCGAGGTATATCATTCTGCAGTATGTAGAGTTTCATATGGGAGATGAGCAAATGACAACATTTCAGATGATAGACTGCTGCATCCAGTCGAGTATATGAGTAGAAATACCATTTGTACGAATTGGAAGTTCTCGTAATCATAGAGACCGTAAAGAAATATAGGGTGTACGTTATAGGAGTCAAATTTGACTTCCCTTTATGAATTTCACGTTGTGCTATGTACCTAAAAGACTATCAGTATGAAATAGAAATATATACGGTTGTATATCAGTGCAGAAAACGCATTACGCCGCGCACAAATTAGGGATTTCAACTAGGGTGTTGCCCTGTTAAGCGCACGCAGCTATACGAAAAGTTTTACTTCGAGAACATTATAATGAATATTTCATCAAACATGGGATCCTCCATACAGATTTCACTAAATATCTATTGGTAGTACCAGGGACATTACGTAATGAAGGAAGCACAAGGTTTAGTGTGGAGTGTTTGGTTGCAGAAGCGAAAGCAGGTAAAAAGCAACATATGCTTCGCCCGATTAGTAAGGAAGACAAACCTCTCGGGAATATGAGGTGAGTCCTAAAAAACGTTGCAACATCCGATTATTGTTGGGTATGGGAAAATTATTTCCAGGGTTCGATTCCAAAATTGACACTTCTTCCATTTCAATCTTAATCGGTGCAACTCAGTTATAAACAACATGTTTGCTAAAGAAGTAGTAGCTCTTTGAAAGTAATAAAAAATGTCGTCCATATAAACGATTGCGGTACCACTTCGGATAATCTTATAATCGCTTTTAATCATATTTTTTTCGATACTAGTGGTATAGATGATGTGCACTGCTATATGCTAATCTGTATAATGTTATCCGCTAACAATTTTTTAACTTGTTTTTCAACTATAACCTGGTCTGCGTATGACAACCGACGGGGTCTTTGGTATACTGGAACTTCGTCTATTACAATAATCTTTATTTCAATTGGCGATGTCTCCTTTTTGTCGGCACTATAATTTAGTTCATTCAGCTGGTAAATGATCAATTTTTCTTGCAAGAATTCGCGCTCACTACCCATTGAATGAAATTGGTTTTAACCTCGACTGATATGTACTCCCACTTTTATACTCTTATTTGGGGTTTCCTGTTTATATTCGATAAAACGTAGCCTTTATTAATTAGTACTATATCTAACAGTATCCCGTGATACTGACTTGGTTTTCAGCTCATCCTCTCCGCCATCTACAACATGCAATTTCCTTTTCTCAGAGTTGAATTCTGTTCGTGGTAAAGCTTATGACCGACTTGAACACAATTAAAGCACCCAATTGCAGATTCCGCAAACTGTTTGGTTGTTGTTGTAGTTGTTGTAGCGGCTAGCCAACCCCCCTAAGGTCAGGTAGATCCAGTTTTAGTGTTTTTTCCACGGTTTCGCACCAGAGGGAGAGGAGTGTTGGATGAGTCCGGTTAGCTGGGCATGCAAAGAGGTGGTTAGTGTCGAGATTCATGCAGGACATGTATTAGGGTCGAATCTGGATATGTAGGAGAATAACCTGCTACAATATCCAGACCTTAATTGTGCCAGTGTTACGAGTGTCTCTCGAAGCAGCTCGAGTTCTTGTTCAGCGATAAGTGGGGATTGAACACCTTCACAGGAAGAGAGCTCACAAAGGTGTTAACGGAGTCTTGGTGATTGGTGTTTATGGCCAATCTGTACGCCGTCTAGTCCCATAAAATGATGTTCTCATCCTTCATATTCATCTGGCCAGCAACCCAAATCAATGAATATAGATATTTAAGGAAGCTTTCAGTTGCTTGTTTGCGCCAGTTCTTTAAAGTGACATGAGTTTAACATCATAGCCGCACCCTTAGTAATAGAAATTCAATTCAAAATTAATATCCTTTTCTTGCAGTATGTAAAAGGATGCATGGTATATATATATAAATGAATATACTGTATAATTTGTAGTTGATAATTTTTTTTATAAAAATAGGAAAGGTCTTGATCACCTCGTCATTTGTTCTAAAATAGGGTATGGAAATTTAGGTTTATTCTGTAGGTCTTTGCAGGGCCAACTATGAATACAGTGAATAATGTAATTGCTGTAAAAAATCCATTTTTGTCAGTACTAAATATGTCTCTATAGCTGTCAATAGTTATTGATAACTACTGCCGCAATACAGGTTTTGACAAGCCAATCAAATAGTGGATAAATGGGGGAACTATTATTTGTCATTTTCCCTCGTGACAAATAAAATCGATATATTTTAATTTTTTTTCTAGAAAATATTTCCACCTATTTATATAGAAAAATAATATAAATGTAACCATTTCTACTTGTAAAAACGTGTATTTAAATTCAAAAAATAATATCGGTATCTGTACACATTGGTTAATTTTCCAGAATAGTATTTATAATTTTAATAAATTTATATTTTAATTTTTCGTTTATTGTAAAAATTGAATTATAAAATTTAGCAATTTTGATAATGAGAAAAAATTATCAGCATTTTAGTCAATTTACGTTCAGTCTTACACAATTCAAATTCATCTAAAATTGTATACGTTTGAAGTCTAAGTGTTGTAACATTATACATACATTTTTACCTAAACCAGAACATTGCAGGTATAGTCCATGAATTAACGCTTCAGTGCTAATAGTGTTTTGCTTGTTGTGTACAAAAATAAATTCGGTAATTTCAATTTTACAGTAATTACAATTTTACCGTAATAACAATTGCAAAAAAGCAAACAATTATCAATAACTGGGTAACCAAAGCAACAAATATATATATATATATATATATATATATATACATAGATATATATAAATATGACTATACATACATGATATGTATTTTCATACAATGGACCTTTAAAACCTAGTATGCAAATTCCCCAAACAGGATATGCATGTAAAAGGAAAATAGATGAACTGAGGTAAAGCAATGGATCCAAAATTCGGGATACATTATTTTGCAGTAAATATGTAATTAGAAGTGATTAATGACTAGCGTCCTACTATACTCTTCATTACATTTACTTACATCTACATTTAGCGATAATATTACTTCTAAGCATGTCGCCACGCACATATTTAATTATACAAAAAGGATTTTGTATGCATTGGCATGTAGCATAATTGTCTTGTAAACTACGCGAGTACTCCATGCACAATTGAAATATATACTCCACGTGGACAATAGAGTAATCCAAAATCAACCACAATCCATACAAAAATTATGGTTCAATTAAAATTTCGATGACCTAAGATTAGACCACATACTCCATCCCTGCATAACATACGAGCATTCCATGGAATACCTACAGGAAATTATATTCGACAAAATTACTCCCTACAGGGGATTATATTATAGAGTATCTGCATTGGAACATACTTTTTAGTTTTGAATACGGCCCACTTTGGTGAACATCAGCTGCAATCACAACAAACCATACAGTTTTTTACTCGACTTGCACACCTGCTTTCTTAGAGATTTTATCTGCATCTCGATATAGTGGAACTGTGGAATAGAATCTCAACCTCCTTGCTTAGCGCTGCTTCAGAAACAATGAAAAAGCGAGACGAATTTGCAGACGAAAAAACAAAGAGGCAGAAATGCGTGAGTATGAAGAGCTTAATAAGCTGGTCGAAGTATAATCATGTAGGAACCAAAAAGGTAATGTGGCCACTGATGTTCAGACGATTGACAGAGATTGAAATCTCAGTGAAGCCTCTGCAAAATCCAGAAAAAAGGGACCCAACGGTCTATACCAATTATAGTGCGATACGCCTTCTCAAAATCGCATACAAAATCCTATCGAGCGTATTGTGTTAGGGATTAAAGCCAACCGTAAAGGAATTCATTGGACCATGTAAAAGTGACTTTAGACCTGGTAAATCCACCATCGACAAGATATTCACCATGCGCCAAATCTTGAAAAAGACATCTGATCGGCTATGTGAACTGACGCTGGACAAAAGCACAAGCTCAATCAAAATTGAAAAGAATCTCTCTGAGCCGTTCGCTACCAGACAAGGTTTAGGACTGGGCGACCCTTTACCGTGTGATTTCTTCAAAATGATGTTAGAAAAATATGTAATTTATCAGAGCTAAATATTCAAGGTAAAATATTTTATAAAAGTATAAAATTTCTATTGAATGGTGGTGATATTGGTATAAACCGTACCGTTAGTTCTTCTCTCTCTGGTTAGACAAAGTAGCGAAGCAATTGAACGAGAACAAGACGAAATGTCTTCTGCCATCAAATAAACAGTCAGCCTATTCGCGTCTTGGCACCCACGTTACTGCTGAGCGTCACAACCTGGAGGTCGTAGATAATTTTGCCTATCTAGGAACAACATCAACAATGGTAGCCTTGAAATCCAACACAGAATCACTCTTGCCAGCAGGTGCTACTTCGGATTGAGTAGACAATTGAAAAGTACAAATGTTAAACTCAACAAGGACTTTTTGAGAGAACTTTTTTTTGTATTGGTAACGGAAAATATTTCAGATGATGGGACGTTGAGTTGTACGAGTTATACGAGGATGTTGACATAGTTCAGCAAATAAACGGACAGCGGCTACGTTGACTAGCTCACATCGTTCGAAGGGATGAAAATAACTTGAAAATTTTTGATGCAGTACCCGCACATTGAAGCAGAGGAAGAGGAAAACCTCCACTCCGTATACGAGGGCTGCTTGATAAGGCAGTATCTTTTTGAATTTGCCGCGCACTTACTATGAATACAACACTGCTTCGGTCAACTGTTATCGACTAATATACTGATGTACAATTTTGAACACGCTCCGCTATTTCGTTTGTGTTTGGTAGCCATTGGAAGTAGACTGGTCGTACTAGTACCAGTGACGTCCAACCTTCGCGTCGCCCAAAAGAGATCGTCACGCCAGAAATTGTGGAAAAAAAACCATGCAATGATCTAAGAATAAAAGTGCATAAAGTGGCTGAGGCTGTAGGCATCTCAACCAAGCAGGTATATAATATTTTACATGGATATTAGTACATGAAGAAGCTATTCGAGCGATTGATGTCCTGATTGCTCACATACGACCTTAAGCGCAACCGATGTTCAACCGCAATCCAAACGAATTTTTGAGCCCTTTCGTTACCGTAGACGAAACATGGACCCAGCACATCACCACACCAGAGATCAGAGAACAATCAAGACAATTAGTTTCTCCGGGTGAACGTGCATCAAAGAAGGCCAAGCCGGGTCTGTCGGCCATCAAGGTCAAGGCCACAGTTTCTTGAGATGCTTTCTTAACTTTGCTTCTCACTGCCAATATTTGTGGGCCATATGGTCCATTAGAGCACCTACTGGATTAATCCACTGTATAGTAGCAATGGACTAACTTACGGCATAAGTTTTTTTATATGAATATTTAATATTATTAATATAAATTTTTATGTACAACAAACTTTTATCCAAAGCGGATTATATCCGAAACTAAAAATTATACTGAAGTATAATTTTTCGTAGAAGCCCCATAATGTAAGCACCTGTAGGTAATCCATGGGATAATTTTGTGGAGTAGTTTCCAAACTAATTTCATTTAGGTACTCCATGGAGTGCTCGGATGTCCAACTCTAAGACATCACAATGTCGATTACACCACATTTTTGTATGTGGATTGCGGTTGATTCCGGCTTACTCTAACGCCCGCGTGGATAATACATTTCAGGAGCGCTTGGAGCGCTTTGTTTGCTGGGATGTCTCCAAAAACATGGATATGTATTTATGTATAATAAATTGAGCTTAGTTCATTGTTGATATATAAACGAAATGCGCCTGAAATGTTTATAATAACTACAGAAATTTCTAGTACTTGGCAATCAATAGAGCTAACATTCAAATTTTACCTGCCTCCGCATAATGGAAGCATGATTACAATCACCACAGAAACACGCTTGTCATTCTGAGTATTTCACTATTTGGTGGCAAATAAATACCGCTATATTATTCTATGTTTGTGCTTTTATTCCTATGGAGATTATCACAATACCACATTCATTAATGTTTGATTGATTTATGTAATAGGAGTATGTTATATTGGCTTGCTTATATATAGAACCCAAATATGTATGTATATGTATTTATGAATATGCATACATATAAATATATTGTGTGAGTTATTAAGTCAGTTGTAAATAAACTGAAACCATTCAATAAAATTGAATGCACTACCAGAATCTGCTTCATTAGAAGAGTCGACACTTTTTATTGAAGTAGGATGTATGGAACTATATTCCATTTTGATAGATTCTGAACACCTATACAAAGTTTTCCACGGAGGTGTCGAAATTTGAAATAAGAGTTGTTACAACAATAAATTGAATTGAAGTCATTTATTCTTCAATAGTGTAATAAATAAACGAAAACAATGAGTTGTCTTTCTTTAAATTAAATATTATAAAAAAGAGAAAGCCGCTAGATCCTTGGACAATACATAATACTTGAATTTACTACAGTTTACAGTTACTCTCGAGTATGGCATGTTATTGCCTGCCAACAGCAGCAGTGGAAGTACCAACATTTGCTAACGGTACGTCTATTTACATTTACATACATACACATACCTATGTGCTTTGTAAGAATTTGAATTGCAGGTGAATGTGCATATCTATAGAACCCATTTTTTTGAGTTGTTACTGCAATGGTTATCTTCTTGTGCATAATTATGTTCACATTATCAAATGTCGCAATTGTAATTGATAAAATTACCATCGTTGTTCGTATTTAGAATTGAATGTTTTTTATGCATACTTATATATATTTATTTATATGAATATGTATACATGCATAAATTAACTTCACATTCAGTTATTTATTGCAGTAATGATTTATTTAATGTATTTTCAGAATTTATTTGTACCTATAGGCATTTATGATTTTGTCAATTTAACTTTTTATTTATAGAATATATAATAAAATATAATAATATATAAAATTCTCGATTCACGGCGCTTGTTATCAAAACCTTTCGAAACGACTGGACGGATTTTTATTTTTTAAAGAAAACACACAGAAAATTCAAGATTAATGGGGAATGTTTATTATCATTCGAAAGAATATTCTTTGGAACTCATTTTTTGAAGATTATCTCCTTCAAATGTTGGCCGTGGCTACGTCTCAGATGGTCCATCCGTTGAGTCCAATTTTCGATGACTCGTACTAGCATTTCGATTGTAACTGGCGAATAACACGCATGCTGTTTTGCTCCAAGACCTGAATCGAAGCGAGAATGTCTGCATAGACTTTAGACTTTACATATCTCCACAGGAAAAAGTCTAACAGTGTTATATCACACGATCTCGGTAGCAAATCGACCGGCCCAAAACGTGAAATTATCTGCTCACCGAATATGTTGGCTATTTGGTTAATAAGGTGCGATAACGGTCGCCATTGACAGTTACGTTCTCATGTATCGTTTTTGAAGAAATATGGACCGATGATTTCACCGGCCCACAAACCACACCAAATCGTTTTTTTTTCTGGATGAAATGGCAGCTTTCGAATCCCTTCAGGTTGCTCTTCGTACCAAATGCGGCAATTTCACTTGCTTTGCATCCATTGAGTCAGAAATGGGTCTCATTGCTAAACAAAATTTGGCTCGAAAATGTCGGATCTTCATGGAACTTTTTCGCAGAGCTTTCAATTTAAGATCTCTACGTAAAATGAGCCAAGTCGTTCCATACGTCAGTCCAAGTTGCTGCGAACGGCACCGAATCGACTCTCCACGGTTTTCGTGTACACTCTCAGCTACGGCCGCTATATTTTCTTCACTGCATGATGGACGGGGTCTATTCGTTCGAATATCATCCAATAATGAATGAGGGGTCTCAATATGGGTTGGTGTTGCGAATAGTACGCTCAGCAGGCCGATTATGTTGACAATAAGTTGAGCAAAGCGCGCGAAACACTATCTTTGCAGAACGTGAATTTCCGTATTAAAGTTAAATGATTTTGTAAAATGCCAAACAATACTGAACAAAAATAATATAACATATTGACAGGACTCACACACTTAAGTAGGATTAGACACAAAAATTGATAAGAATTATTATGTATTGATTATAAGAATTAATTGTGCTTAGGTACTGCGAAATGTTATTATTTTATGGCTGCGCTTTAAAAGCTTTCATTTTTATTTTAACTTATTGCGAATAAGCATGATTTCGAATGGTGCGTTTGGCTTACTTCGAGGCATTCATATTGACATTTTCCAGAAAGACTTTGAATAGGGAAAACGAGACACATATAGTACAAGTACGCAGCTGGCTTAGTATTATAGTAAAAAAACGTTTTATAATTTTTTCCAATACCAACAAAAATGGGGCAAAATACAGAAAGCCACAAGAATATGTAGTCGGGACTGTTGATCATTTTATATTTAATTGGGAAGACTAACTGTTATGGTTCTGTAATATTATTGAAAGCTCTGTAATAAATACATTTTTGTGATTATCATTCAACTATTTAAATTGAGATACTAATCTGCAATGACTGCGCTGTGGTTTACTTAGTTTAATTATGTATGAAGCAGCTATTGCAAAGTAAAGGTAAGTGAGAAAATCTTGAAGTTTTGTTGTAATATTTACGCCTCTTCTTTTACATTTAACATTACTAGGTTTCGCTTTTCGAAAAAAATAAATAAAAATAAGTATACAATGAATGCATAAAATATTAAAAAGTGGCTGTCTTGGTGGATAGTTATATAAAATGCAATATTAAATTTATTAATCAAACTGTCTAATTGTGATAGTTATTTCATTAGTAATGTATTGTGTGAACCTAATACCAAATTTCGTGTATTTAAACATTTAATTGTGATATTACAACACACGCTTACATATCAAACTTAGTTCAAATATGTGGAATACGAGTGCTGCATACCAAATTTCGCACTATTAGATGCTCTTTTAGCGGTATTTTCAGCCGAATCTCATATCTGAACTATTCGTTACATGGGGCTTCTAATTTCGATGCTTTTCAGTACGAACATTTAATTCATTACATGTGTGTAGGAAAACGAATTTCATGTATCGGTTCTACGGGAGATATATAATATAGTCTACCGATCTAGCAGACTATGTCAAATAAGACTAGTCTTGAGTTAAAACAGTTGGCCGGACATACAATACAATCAGCTTAGCTCGTGATTTTAATCATATCAACATAAATGTGGGATATATTTTCCGCTGCGCAAAATGAATAACAACACGTTTAAGTAAAAGTATTTATTAAATAAAATTAAATTATACAGCTTCGGCATATCCGGTCTGTTCTTCAAACTTGACTGAATCTGCTTTTTAACGTCCGTTTTTGTATCCCTTTCGTTCGATTAGTGTTACCCTTGTCGATTAGTGTTACAGTTTCGTCAAATAAACAGAGATGTATGTTTATAAAAGTAACGAATTGTTGCTTTAAAAGTGTTGTCCACTTCTAGTAGTCCTTTGTCCGTCTCACATAAATTTTACTATGACATATTTTGACGGAAAAGGAGTGGCAGTAGCTATCGTAGGCAGCCGAGTAAAAAACTTCGGAGTAACCTTTGTGTTTAAAAGAGGATAAACTGCGTGCAGTGGAAAATAAATATGTTATTATAAAGGAATGTAAAATAAACAATTGTGTATAGTGATCCCAATTGTCAATTATTAAGGAGTTAATAAACGTTGAGTAAATTCCCGGCAAGTAAGAAGTCGAACGAACAAATTTTGGACTTTTATTTAAGAATCCTGTGATTGAACTCGAAGGAACTCGAGATTAATTACGAAAAATATTCAAATATTTTCTTTTTCTGGTACTTACATATTTCGAACCAAAGTTAATATACCGTTTCATCTTCATGAAAGCTATTCAAAATAAATATAAAACTTACAAACGTTTTCTTAAAATTTAAGTTTAATTGCCTTTTAAAAAAATTCCCTTCCTCTACAATTGTTCTACCGAAATAACTTATATTAAGCAAAGCACCTTGAACTAAACTTTTCCACGTATTACTTTTTTATGCCCACTGATTGGTGGATCAACAAATATGACGAGTATTCTTGTATTATATATACGAGTACGTATATATTTGAAAATATGAGCGAAACGTAAACACAACGTGAGCACAAATCGCCCCAGACCAATACATTTACTTGTATATATTAAATATATAAATTTTTTTGAAATGAGTGATGTTGTTTACTTGTATGTGTGCGTGTAATTGCAAATATCAAACAGATCTACGAACAAAAATCAAAGTGGTTAATGCTAATAAAAGGAGCTACATTGATTTAGCATGATATTAGACATGATATTGGGTGCAAAAATTTTACATTGATGAAAGGAGTCAGAGGCAACATTAACAAATACTACAAGAAACTGTACATATAAAAATATATATTACACGCAATATGTCTTTCTGGAACCACAATCTATCTATCTGTTTTTCCCCTTTTCTGGTACAATACAATACACAACACTCTTTTGAGTAATTATTTTCTTTTTCACATCGAGGAGATAATTTCAACTTGTCGATTTTCAACTAGAACAACCAAAGATTGTTTTATTAAACAACAAAAAAGGTAACAATTATACAAAGAACAGTTTGCTGGATACTCTCTGAATTTTACCAATTTAACCGCTTTCAGCCCTTCTGCTATCATTTCGACTCATTTCGCCTATTGGTATCCTTTGTTATAAAACTAACACAAATAGCACATTATGGATTACGTTTTCTTAAAATTTAAGTTTAATTGCCTTTTAAAAAAATTCCCTTCCTCTACAATTGTTCTACCGAAATAACTTATATTAAGCAAAGCACCTTGAACTAAACTTTTCCACGTATTACTTTTTTATGCCCACTGATTGGTGGATCAACAAATATGACGAGTATTCTTGTATTATATATACGAGTACGTATATATTTGAAAATATGAGCGAAACGTAAACACAACGTGAGCACAAATCGCCCCAGACCAATACATTTACTTGTATATATTAAATATATAAATTTTTTTGAAATGAGTGATGTTGTTTACTTGTATGTGTGCGTGTAATTGCAAATATCAAACAGATCTACGAACAAAAATCAAAGTGGTTAATGCTAATAAAAGGAGCTACATTGATTTAGCATGATATTAGACATGATATTGGGTGCAAAAATTTTACATTGATGAAAGGAGTCAGAGGCAACATTAACAAATACTACAAGAAACTGTACATATAAAAATATATATTACACGCAATATGTCTTTCTGGAACCACAATCTATCTATCTGTTTTTCCCCTTTTCTGGTACAATACAATACACAACACTCTTTTGAGTAATTATTTTCTTTTTCACATCGAGGAGATAATTTCAACTTGTCGATTTTCAACTAGAACAACCAAAGATTGTTTTATTAAACAACAAAAAAGGTAACAATTATACAAAGAACAGTTTGCTGGATACTCTCTGAATTTTACCAATTTAACCGCTTTCAGCCCTTCTGCTATCATTTCGACTCATTTCGCCTATTGGTATCCTTTGTTATAAAACTAACACAAATAGCACATTATGGATTACGTTTTCTTAAAATTTAAGTTTAATTGCCTTTTAAAAAAATTCCCTTCCTCTACAATTGTTCTACCGAAATAACTTATATTAAGCAAAGCACCTTGAACTAAACTTTTCCACGTATTACTTTTTTATGCCCACTGATTGGTGGATCAACAAATATGACGAGTATTCTTGTATTATATATACGAGTACGTATATATTTGAAAATATGAGCGAAACGTAAACACAACGTGAGCACAAATCGCCCCAGACCAATACATTTACTTGTATATATTAAATATATAAATTTTTTTGAAATGAGTGATGTTGTTTACTTGTATGTGTGCGTGTAATTGCAAATATCAAACAGATCTACGAACAAAAATCAAAGTGGTTAATGCTAATAAAAGGAGCTACATTGATTTAGCATGATATTAGACATGATATTGGGTGCAAAAATTTTACATTGATGAAAGGAGTCAGAGGCAACATTAACAAATACTACAAGAAACTGTACATATAAAAATATATATTACACGCAATATGTCTTTCTGGAACCACAATCTATCTATCTGTTTTTCCCCTTTTCTGGTACAATACAATACACAACACTCTTTTGAGTAATTATTTTCTTTTTCACATCGAGGAGATAATTTCAACTTGTCGATTTTCAACTAGAACAACCAAAGATTGTTTTATTAAACAACAAAAAAGGTAACAATTATACAAAGAACAGTTTGCTGGATACTCTCTGAATTTTACCAATTTAACCGCTTTCAGCCCTTCTGCTATCATTTCGACTCATTTCGCCTATTGGTATCCTTTGTTATAAAACTAACACAAATAGCACATTATGGATTACGCCTATAGAAGAAAGGAATTTGTAGTTACTTTAGTTTAATTTATATAGGCATTTTTGTGTTTGCTTGCTAATATTTCTTTATATAATTGCTTTAGTATTCCTATTGTACAAATATGTATATATATATATATTTACATATATTTTTTTTTGAATATCTATTAAACGTACTACATATTGCATTTCTTATTTGATATGCATTTATGTTTGTTAGAAATTTTTATTACTTTTCTTATTTGCATTTTCCGTAATCAAAAGAATTTTCCGTATCGAAAATCTGATATTATCTTAGCATGTAAGAACTTTGATCATCAAGTGCCAAAATATATTCGGATATTTTGAGATACTTACATATGTGTTGACGGTAGATATAAATAAATATAAGAATATACTGACTATATTGAAGTCATAACGTTACTATTTCCTCTTTTACCATTTAGTACTAATGCTAGTGTTGCCAATAATAATAATAATAATAATAAAACTAATAATAACGCCCTTGAAAATTAGCCTATCTTCTTTATCTTCTTTGGTAGAGGCACCGCTTATGCGATTATAGCCTCGTCAACAATATCGCGCTACTCGTTTTTTCTCTTTTCTTTGTCATTTTGTAATGCCAAATTAAACCCTGTCGATCTCTACCTGATCCTTCCAACAGAGTGGAGGCCTTCCTCTTTCTGTGGAGCTTGAGCGCTTACCTTCATTCGGACGACATGACCTATCCACCGAAGCCGCTGTCTCTTGATTCGCTGAACTATGTCAATGTCATCGTATAGCTCGTACAGCTCACCGTACCGTCGTACGCGGTACTCGTCAAAACTTTTATCTTTAACATTTCTAAAGCCGACTCATCGAATGCCGACATCGTCCAGGCTTCTGCACCATATGCCACGACGGGAATGATGAACGAATTGTAGAGCTTAGTTTTGGATCGTCGAGAGAGGACTTTACTTTTCAATTGCCTACTCAGTTAAAAGTACCACCCGTAAGTAAGGGTCTTTAAGTCTAACACTGTTTTTGTTGTTAATTCTGGTTTCTAAATATAAGGAATATATACGGCTTCGAAGTTATGACTATCAACAGTGTCGTGAGAGCCAAGTCGCAAATTTCGTGACCGTTTATTTGATGACAGAAGATATTTTGCCTTGCCCTCGTTCACAAGCAGGCCTATTAGTTTTTTTTGTCGGTTGCTATGACCAATTATATCAATACACTACCGATTGTACACTCTTGTAGAAGTTGTGTACCTTTTATATTTAGCTCTGCAGATCGTATTGTTTGCTCTGGCATCAAATTGAAGAAATCACACTATAAGCAGTCACCCTCTGTGAATCGTCGTTTGGTATCGCACGATTCGAAAGATGTTTTCCAATTCTAACTGCGCTGGTCAGTTTACATAGCCTTATTAGTTTTGTGGGGATATCAAGTAAATCGATGAAAAGGTGTTATGTATCGATTCTTTTCTCTCAGGCCTTCTCCAAGATTTGGGTTATGGTAAATATCTGGTCAATGATGGATTTGCCAAGTCTAAATACACACTGATAAGGATCGATCATATGTGCGAGGCTTATCGCACGATAATTGGGGTCTCGTCGTATTTTTTGAATTGGGCAGAACATACTTAGGTTCCATTCTTGGGCATGTTGTTGTCCTTGTCAGTTCCTTGCCGGCGTATTTGAATAGCTTTGTCGGTAAGCCATCGGCTCCAGCCACTTTCTTCTTTTTTAAGCGGTCAATCGTTATTCGAACTTCTTCATAATCAGGTGATGGAACGTCTATACCATCGCCATCGGTTAGGGTTTCGGAAACTCAGGACTCCCTAATCATCAGTAACCAGATTACCTCCTTAAGTATGCTCCTGTTTTGAAACCTTCTGCAAGTCGTAGCATCTTTTCATAAAAAATTGAGCGCTACTCATGTCAACCAGCTTATCCTCCTCTGTAAATGCGTCTCGCTTCACTATTAACTCTTATATCTATCCCTTCTTCTTCTTCTTTTTCTTTGGATTGGGCACCGCTTACGCGATTATAGCCTCGTCAACAATAGCGCGCCACTCGTTTCTTCTTTTTGCTGTTTGGCGCCAGTTAGAAATAACAAGTGTTACCAGGTCGCTCTCCAACTGATCTTTCCAACGGAGTGGAGGTCTTCCTCTTCCTCTGCTTCCGCCAGCGGGTACTCCATCGAATACTTTCAAAGCTGGAGCGCTTTCATCCATTCGGACGACATGACCTAGACAGTGTAGCCGCTGTCTCTTGATTCGCTGAACTATGTCATATGTCAGGACGGGAAAGATGAGCGACTTGTAGAGTTTGATTTTGGTTCGTCGAGAGAGGACTTTACTTTTCAATTGCCTACTCAGTCCAAAGTAGCACCTGTTGGCAAGAGTGATTCTACGTTGGATTTCAAGACTGGAATTCTTGGTGTTGTTAATGCTTGTTCCCAGACAGACGAAATTATCTACGACTTCGAAGTAGTGCCTGTCAACAGTGACGTGGGAGGCAAGTCGCCAATTCGTTTGGTATCGAATGGCTCGGAGAGGTCCTTGTCAATTCTGACCGCGCTTCTGGTATTATCCAGGGTCAGTTTACAAATCCGTATGAGTTTCGTGGAGATATCATATTCAGATATAGCGTCGTAGAGGCACTTCCTTCTCGTGCTGTCGAAGGCAGCTTTAAAATCGATAAAAAGGTGGTGTGTATCGATTCTTTTCTCTCGGAACTTCTCTAAGATTTGTCGCATGGTGAATATCTGGTCAATGGTGAATTTGCCAGGTCTAAAGCCACACTGATAAGGACCGATCAGTTTGTTGACGGTGGGCTTTAGTCTTTCACACAATACGCTAGTTAGGACCTTATATGCGATATTAAGGAGACTTATCCCACGATAATTGGCGCAGACCGTGGGGTCTCCATTTTTTGATTGGTCAGAGCACACTTAGGTTCCATTCGTCAGGCATGCTCTCGTCCGACCATATTCTGCACAGAAGCTGATGAATGCTCCTTGTCAGCTCTTCGCTGCAGTATTTGAATAGTTCTGCTGATAAGCCATCGGGCAATCGCTATTCGAACTTCTTCATTCGGGTTTGCCATTTTCGGGGTTTTCACTTTCACTGCCATTGAGCAGGTTGTATATGTGTTCCCTCCATAAACTCAGGATTCCCTGATCGTGAGTGACTAGGTTACCTCCTCGGCGCCTTCATGTGTGTGCTCCGCTCTTGAATCGCGCTTCACTCCTTTGCTCTCGGTACCTATCCAACCCCGCAAAGTTACGAGGTAGACAGTGTGTTTTCTCTCCAATACAGTTCGACATTCCTTGATATTTGGCCCTGGTAACGTACGTACGTCTAGAACACTGGATACATGTCTCCCGCCTGTCGCAACATGGTCGATTTGGTTAAGTGGTTTTCGATTTGGTGTCATCCATGTAATTTGATGAATACTCGTGTGCTGGAATCTAGTACTACAAACAACCATATTTCCGGCCCCGGCGAAGTCAATCAGCTCCAGCTCGTTTGGGCATGTTTAGTCGCAAAGCTGAATTTCCGATTGTTGTGTCAAAAATATCTTCTTTGCCTACCCTGTCGTGGAAATCGGTTAGCAGATTTTTGATATTGTTGCAAGGGTAGCGCTCTAAGCTCTCATAGAAATCATATTTAGGCACATCACCCTTCTCTTCTGTGGGACGTGGGTGCAAATCAGCGATATGTTGAATAACTTCAATTTAATGCGAATTGCTGCGATACGTTCATCCACCGGGTTGAATGCCAGGTCTCGGTGTTGGAATCTCTCTCCCACTAATAGATTTCGGAAGGACCCACACATTTCCGTCCTTGTCCCGTCCTTTGCATTTCTTGGACGGCGGTCATGTCAGCCTTTAGTCTTACTAGGTCATCCACCAGCTGGACAGTGGCACCTTTCCTTTAAATGTTTGCAGGGGTCGCATCATAAGGGGGGTATCTCATCCAAGGCATTTGTTGATTTTTCATTGGAGTATAGTTCTATGTGGTAGGTCCCAAAACCTACGCACAACCGCGGCGGATTCTTCTTCTTATTTAAGCTCGCCTTCAAACGGATGTTTGTTTGCTACTCAGAGGATATTTGGTTCAAGACTTGAAGTAACCATATGTAAAATAATTGTTTCTGGACACAAACCTTAAAAAAAATCTTCTTCGGTTAAAAAAATGAAACTTATCAAATAAATAATTCAATACAAATCGAAATATCCAAGAAATCAATGAAATATTACTTTAGACGTTTTATTTCAATTGCGACCATCTTTGTTCAGTTGTAATAATTTTTCTCGTTTTGGGTGTACATTGCATATGAGTAACTTTATCGGAACATAATTATATAATTAAAATTTTATTCCTTTATTTCAATTTGACAAATGTAAAAAAATTATAAATTAGTAGAATTTAAAACTTCTTCCAATAAATTTTAATGTATGACATTTCAATTGACAGCATATATCTAATATTTCAATAAATATGTAAACGGAGATGTGTGCGTATATGTTCTTCGTTTACATATGTAGGGAAACCACATCGTTGCCTTTGTCTTTAAGTGGGAAAATGAAAATTCTTGTGAGCAATCATTATGTCAATATGCCCTCCAACATACTAGTAATTATAGTTATTTGGTTTTATATATGCTAATTGAGATCTGTAAAATTATTATTATTCACAGATGAACAGCTTATCTATACAAAACACATCTGTATTTATAAACGCACTTGCTTATTATTTAAAAGTACATATGTGCGTAGGCCCGTGATTGAATGCTCTAACGTATTTAAATATGTAGCAGGAATGTACAGACACACAAGTGCAAATATGTAATATTTATTCAGCGAACAAACTACTCAACGATTTTGCGAGTTTGGAATTTTAATTCAAAAGTGCATTTTTATATTATAATTTTTTATATAATAATTTTTATACTAGAAACTCTTCCCATTGCACATGAGTATGTGTGTGTACTACGATATATAACTGAAGAAAAATATGTTCATAAGAAACAGATATAAATGTTTTTACCTGTCTGTAAAATGTGAATGAAAAAAAACTGAATTTATATAAATAAATTAACAGATGTGGATAAAAGCCGTTACATTGTATTTATACAAACAATCGAATAAGATTGTCTGCTATTAAATAAACTAGTTTTAAGTTATAGTTGTTTATGGTTTATATTTTACATTTAAATTTTTATGCTTATATTTATATATTTTTTACCTTATATAATTTTTTGCGTTTTATCACTTAAATTTTTTTTTTGGATTTTACAAAATTATACTACTTATTACATTCAAATATAGTGGCTTAAAATTAATTTTTTTCGATGATTTGTTAAATTTTCTAAATCGTGAAATAAAAATAAAAACGAAAATAGTGTATGACATCAATGCATACACTACTGATTATTAGCATCAAATTACAGCAAACAAGACAGAAAGGCTAATTAAATACAAGGAAAACTCAACTAGTTTTGCTGGGTAACTAAAGAAGTGATGAGAAGTTGTATATATAATAATTTTTCGCTGTTGATAGATATACCCAGTGAATAAACTGTACACACATATACATAATGATGCAGGTAAAGGAAGCCTTTGTTTTATATTATTTACTTTTCTTAATTCAAACCGTGTTTTATGCAACTGGAAAGATAGCCTGATATTTTTAGTTGGGCAAACTATTTTCAAAGTGATTTCTGGTGGAATTGATACTCTTACGTCGCCCAATTAGTATGGTTGCGTATACGCACTGTTATGCTAAACTCCAAAATAAGCAGTAAAACACTACGACAATAAATGTTTTAAAGGGAAATAATTACAAAAAACTTCATTTGCTTGTTTAAAAATTTCTATTCACTAACATTTAACGTTTGCAATTCTTTAGAAAATTTTCAATTTACTGGTACAATCTTCTAAGCTTTCGAAAAAGCAAAACCCCTTATTGTTTATGAAATCCGATTTATTACAATATTTTTTAGAGTTTATTTGCTTTAAAACTCCATCATATTTTACCGACACAGTTCCGCGTTTTTCACTAAATGTGCAACCTTATTTTAATATGCTTTAATAGTGCTAAGAAAAAATTTTCAAGTTTGTTTGCTCTGCAGTTTTACTTGATGTCGCTGAAGCATTTGACAAAATGTAGTATAATAAACTAATTTATAAATTTATCAAAATATCCTTGAAAATTTCTTATCCAACAGGCGATTTACTGTAAAAGTAAAGGAATATATAACAGAGGAGTATCCGAGAACGGCAATTATTTTCCACTTGTGCAGTGTTCTTGGATCAATAGTGTATATAGGTTCACCGCAGATATTCCCACAAGTATTAAAGTAATCACGTCAACTTTTGTGGATTATACTACTATATTAACGAATGACCTAACGCAGTCAAAAATGGTTAGAGCAGCATCCTAAACAAATTAAATAATGACTTGCAAAATTGCGCAAAAAAGTTAACGAAAATAAGTGCAAACACATCACCTTTTGATTAATATTAAAACATATCTTACTGTCAAGCTGATTAATATACCAATTACCCAAGCAAGTTTTATATATTGGATATTGCTCAAGAAGAGACAACACGTTTCAGTTGAAAAGCTTCAAAGCTTAAAATCTAATATGTCAGTTTGCTTTGACGTTGGAACATGAAGTCTTAATTTATCATTAACAACAAAGTTCTTCTATGTAATACCATAATAAAACAGATTTGGATGCAGAGAATCCAATTATAGGACAAAGCTTGCGTGACAAATATGGATATCATACAAAGATTCTAATAAAATATTAAAAATAATACCTTTATCCGAGCTCCTCCTCCAATTTAAAATGTTTTGTCTTGATATTTTTGCCAACAAACGAAGAGACCTACAATTTCTTCTAAGCCGCCTCCGAACTGCCGAAAGAATTTTATAAGAAGCTTTTATTTCACGTCAGAAATACAATCGTAAGGCTTAACTTCCAATAATTAAACATTCGTGACAAAAATATTCATAGAGATCTAAATATATGCAGTATAGAGAAGAGATCGATTTCGCAACACAAAAAAACTGCATAATCATCCAGTTTCTTTGAATTACACCCTGGCCGACGCGAAAAGTTAAACACGACTGAAGAGGAGACACAAAACAGCCTTGTAGAGCAACCCTGCACCACGTTTGTTTGAAATATATAAAAAGCTGAGGCACTAGTTAGCGTTAATACGGACAGATGCACGGTAAAAATGTAAAAAAAATTTGTGAGCTTATCCCTTTTCCTTTTGGTTCTTGCATACTTCGGACCATCGGATATACACTTTTCTGTACATGAAAATTATTAAAACAGTTTGTTTTTAGGTTTTATAATTTTTAACTTATTATATATTTGGTTTTCGCTTTACCATGAACGACGTTAAATAAAATCAATAATTTTTCAAAAACTTCATATAATATATATATGTGATTGTATATGAGTAAATCACCACGGTTGTATATTTTAATTTATTTATGCAAAGGTATTTGACCTAAAATGTTTAATAAAAGAAGTAAAAATGATTAGCAAATCCATAAGTTCACTGTTACTTATGAATGTGTATACATTAGTGTTTATATCATTTATTTGGGAGTGTATTTTCGTTCACGACCCGTCCACCTGTCCGCTTTTCGCGCCTTTTGAGAAACCATAAATAACAAGCGAAATAAACAAATCAACAAAATTATCATTTATTATAAATTCTTCGTTTTCTTACAAGTTGATGTATGTACTCTTTTTTGTCGAGATGGTCGATTGCCTCAATTTTTGCATTTGTGTTTGCTACAAATAATGATCAACATATTAATATTTGCAAATGCCGACGCTTGAAAAATCACTTATTTTGCCCTATGATGTTACCATGTCGGCAGATAGCGGTCCCTGTCGATGTTAGAGTCCGAAAAGTATGCAAATCTATGACACTGAAGAATTGTTTTCCATCCGTTACAATGTGGTAGACATGGTTTTAAGATCAAGTGACAGCAAAGTAGCTTGATGGATTCTTTGGTGTCGGATAAATAACCATAGCTCGATCAGCCTCAATCCGATTGGGAACTTTTTTTTTTCATTTTATTTACACAACTCATTTACATTTAATCTAGTTGAACCTACTTCTAGCCGCAATTCATATCAAATCTAAGTTTTTCAACATAACATTGATTTTCGCCCACACCCCGATAAAATAGAAGGATAATGTGACCAAAGATGCTTTCTATAAAAGCCTAGAATGCACTTATGATCGCCGCCCCTGCCACGATGTCAAAATTGTGCTAGGCGCTTTCAGCCTTCATGATTGTCTCTAGTACCGGATTACAGAAAATGAAAATTCATCAACCTACACGGCTGTCGCCAGGTCAACAGATATGAATTCAGTGTTATGTACCTACGTTCCAAAGGCCTAATATCAAGGAATATCGAACTTCAGTGGAGAGAAAACACACTGTCTGCCTCGAAACATTGCGATCGACTACAACATGTGCGGGGTGGGATAGATACCGAGAGCTGAAGAAGGAAGCGAGAAGCATTTGCAGATGAAGGAAGAAAGAGGCTGAGCTGGCCGACAAGAGTAATGCTCGAAAAACCTATGAGGCGACGCGGCGATTTACAGAAGGCTTCAAGATAGGAGAAAGCTCATCTAGGGACCAAGGAGGTAATTTGGTGAAAACTGCCTAGAGCATACTAAATGTATGGAGGGAACACTTTTTCAACCTGCTCAATAGCAGTGAAAGTGAAAGACCCGGAGATGGTGAGCCCGAAACCCAAATCGATGACAATGGTATAAACGTTCCAATACTCGAATATGGAGAAGTTCGAACTGTTAAAAACAACAAAGTGGCGAGAGCCGATGGCTTACCGACAAAGCTATTCGAACACGACGCCAAAGAACGAAAGCATGCCCGACGAATGGAAGCTAGGTATGTTCCGCCCAATTCAAAAAGCGAGATCGCATGGTCTGCGCCAATTATCGTGGGATAAGCCCTTTAATATCGTATATAAGGTCCTAGCTAGAGTATTGTGTAAAATATTAAAGCCTGCCAACAACAAACTGATCAGGTCTTATCAGTGTAATTTTAGACTTGGCAAATCCACCATTGGCCAGATATTCACCATGTCCCAAATCTTAGAAAATATCCGAGAGAAAAGAGTGTGTGGTAGTGAACGGAGACAAGACTAAATATCTCCGTTAATCAAAAACCAATCATCGCGTTGGCGACTTATCTCCCAGGTCACTGTATACAGTCATAACTTCGAGGTCGTAGATAATTTCGTCTATCTAGGAACCACCATAAACAACAACAAAATCGTTAGACTTGAATTCCAATGCAAAATCATTACTTTGGACGGAGTAAACAATTGAAAAACGGACGGAGTAAAATTCTCTCGACAAAACAAAAATATCTACAAGTTGCTCATCATTCCCGCCCTGACATATAGTGTAGAAGCCTGGACGATGTCGATATCCGATCAATCTTCGTAGGAGTTTTCGAGAGAAAAGTTTTGCGGAAGACGATGGAACGATGAACGGTACAAGATATACGGCGACATTGACATGGTTCAGCAAACCACGAGCGGCCATGCTGGCCAGGTCTTGTCGTCCGAATGGATGAAAGCGCTCCAGCTTTGAATGCATTGGATGGAGTACCCTCTGGTGGGATTAGAGGAATAGGAAGAACTCCGTTCTACTGGAAGGATCAAGTGGCGCGCTATTGTTGATGCGGCGATAATCGCGTAAGCGGTGCCTACGTCAAAGAAGAAGAACAGTATGGAGAAAAGCGCAGACGAAAAAACCAATAGTACAATACATCTGGTTTTTACCCATATTGTCATATTATGTATATCGAGCCCTATCCACGAAAAGAAGGTAAGCGACACTTTTATTGATTTTTACTTTTTTTGCACATATGGATAGTTAACAATCATATGCATCTTCTGGAAAATTTTTGTAGTTCTGGGAATTCCCGTTAATTAGTTGCAGCGGAAAGAATTAAAAAAAAAATTAAAAAAAGTAAAAAAAACGTTCTCCTGTAAAATTTACATTTTGTCGCTTACCTTTTTTTCGCGGATAGGGCTCGATATGTATATATATATATATATATATATATATAGAAATGGCATCTCTCTAAAAATATTTTAAACCATAAAGGTAATGTAATCTCTTCCGATAAGCTTTTTTGTACATACTTGTAATCTTTCTTATTTAATTTTTTATTTAACTTTTTTTTTGCAAACTGATATTTACAATTGCAATTGTGTAAGTCAATCCTTTTTGAAGCTGGTTTTAATACGAACTGTCTTAAACAACGGCAGTTCAATATTCATATAGTTTTTGTTTTGTTTGTGAAATAGTTTACCGTATCTTGAGCTCGCACAAAATTGCAAAAAAAATTCTAAAATTCTATCTCCAAAGCTTAAACAATGACGCAAACCGAAATAACTTTTATTTGTAACTTTTATATAGACGTATAAAAACACACATAAATGCACTTCCTGCGTCCTCTGTTTCCGCAAAGTGATACTATAGAAATACATTTATTTAATCATCGTTACTGTAACTCTCTCGTTTAGTAGTGGTTGAGGAAAAACTCAACGCCAAAAGATAGCAATATTATTTTTGTTTCCTGATTTGATTGGGCACATGCATGTGAGAATATTAAAAACTGTTATTCTCACATGTTTTCCGTTTAAAGCGGCGTAAAATATTAATATAACCTGTATCATTGACTGCTTTCAAGTATCACGTTTAATATTATGCATACAATTTATTTAAATTAATTCGGATTTAGTTTGGCTAATAAGGCGATTTCATTAATCGTTTTAGACTTTAGCAAACGTCTGTGAATTGAAAAACTAGTTGTTAGAAACTGTTTTAAAATATTTTAACAAATAATTATTTAAATTTAACATTTACTAAAAATGTATGTGGCGACCACAGTAGACGAGTGGATAACAGCTAGCGCAGAAAGAGGGCATTCGCTGATTTAAGTATTGATAGTCAAACATATAAAAAGGATTCCCTTCTCGGTATGGAACGCTCAGATGTTTTTCATTTTATTTTCTAACATGGTTCCTGTATGTCTCTCCATTTCTAGAGAAAACATCAAGATGTGGCCCATAAATATAGGACCAATTTATTGTTCATATTAATATTAAATATAGTAATATACTCGACCGGCTTCGTTCTACTTCACTATCTTTTTACCTCCTTAATTTTCTTTTAATCAAGAAAATCATTTATGTATTTTTTCAATGTTTTATATATATTATCAATTATAATGTTCTGAAAAAAAAACAATTTCCACCTATATGTCTTCATCAGACCCATAGCTAGGATATAGTTTCAGTAGGGGCTCGCTAATTCTAGAGTGATATCAGTTATTAATGTTCATCTATGCTTAAGGTATAGAAAAATGAAATCTGAATTTGTCATTACTGGTTTCAATTAAACGAATTTGTTATAGTTTCTTCTAATAGAATCACCTGTATCTAAAATGAAAATATATTAGTTAACTTTATCTTTTGCAGTTTATAATTTCTTATTTCTCTAGTTGATATATTTGTGTTTGTATAAATGGGCGAATCAATTGAAATAGCTTTCAAAACTAGTATTTACATATAGAAAATTACTAACAAAGATATAAACCTTACGAATTATAGGAATTCCTAGATAGAAAAAAATTAAAGACTTGGTAGTACAGTTTCATTTTCGAGAAATTTTTATGTCAAATTCTGCATTAAAATATCGAAGCATATAATAAATCTTGCGACTCTGAAGAGAACTTCATTAGATTTCGAGTTTGGCGATTCACACTCTTTTTTTGTCGGGGAACAATTATTGGAGCCTGAAGTTCAGCGTACAAAAGTCCTTCGGCAGACTTCCAAAAGGAAAAATTGAAACTGATTAGTCTTTCGCATGTTGTATTTAGAGCTTTAAATACGAATAATTTTATTTTATTGTCATCAATATTTAAACAAGACTAATAGGCTTTTTTTAAACAGCATTTGACAAATCGTTCAGAGTTGTTATTTCCTTGTCCCTTACCATGTCCAGGATCATGATAATTCCAGATGAAATGTTTACGGATTGGGTTGAATTTTATAAAATAATTAACAAGAAAGTAAATATCTATTTGTGGCGATATAGTAACAGGTTCATCGCTTTAAAAATGGAGGTTCTCCACTTTTCGTGGTAAGTGATTCAAGATGTTAAACAATCCATTCATATTGTATTATTTTGTTGTAGATCTGCTTCTCAAACACACCGCCTAAGATAATGTACACAACGTGATTTCTATTTTTTTAACTACAAATTCCTGTAAAAGGGAGAGTCGCAGACAAACAAACTTCTTGCTTCTTTTTGAAGTTAGAGTATATCTCTCCTCTGCAGAAGCTTCTCCTTAACTTCTGGCTTTTACAACATATTCCTGTGACAATTTAGCTTAAGGTATTTTCTTAAAAAGTTGTAGTGTTATTTACCGGATTCTACCTGTTTTTTAATCACAAAACCTGTAACGCTCAGTGGAGTTTACAGTTGATGAGTTTCCCAAAGCGTTAGCTAACGAGTTGGCATGACTACGTCCATTACCGATGATGCGCACTTCTGGTTGAATGGCTACGTCAACAAACAAAACTGCCGCATTCGGAGGGAAGTGGAAACACCGTTATATCCAGAAAAACTGACTGTTTGGTGCGCTTTATGGGCTGGTGGAATCATTGGTCCGTATCATTGGACGTTGTGCGCGATACGTTTTCCGCACAGAACCATTATTTTAGAAATAAAATTGCACTATTTGCAAGCGTTGTTCAGGCGTGAGTCTATTCATGTTGAATTGCCAAACCAAACTGAGAATAAATCACTTGACAGCTGTTAAATCGGTCGCCATCTTGAAAAGTAATGCCAACTTAAAGTTCTATACCTCTATAAAAAACAGCCTTTATATATTTTATTTTGTTTAGCGGGGATCCATTTCCCCCGAAGATCTATTTCTAGGAGAAAGTTACCCAAAGTTGGTAATTGTGCTGAAGGCACTGCCGTGAAGGCTTGAGGAACAGCTGGGCGCTGGCAGCATGGGGCCACCTAACGCGTGGTCCACTCCCTGTGTGTCTTAAGGCCTGAACAGGTCTTAAGATGACTCCAACCATTGCACTGGTTGCATCTAACCGAGATGGAAGTATGGTGGAGTCGTCTTTGGCACACGCAGCAGAAATAATCCGTCGGACCAGGGTTGGTTCCACGTCAGCCCTGATAAGAAGGATTTGGAGCAGACCTGTTACAGGGTGTTGCTCCATTGATGAACTAAGACTAAGATTACCTGATGACTTAAACGGGGTTAGGTTGCCGAAAGACAGCGCTTGGCCAGATAAAATCCATGTCATAGAACCGGCTGTCGTGAGAGCGGCAACCACCTCAGCGGGTTACACAGTGGCAACAGCCGAGACCCATGCATCACTCCCCTCATATTACGAACGTTTCTTCGAGACATTTGTGACTTTCAATTTTAATGCAACAGACTCCAGGGAAAGATCGACGCGATAGTCGACTTTATGAGCCAGGAGCACCTGCCAATAGCTGTGATCCAAGCAACAAAACTGACCGCCATTTCAGATGTTTTGAGCCGGGCTGGCTATAATATAATACGAAAGGATCACGAGCGAGATCAAAGTGGGCATTGACCGCAGGGATACTACCCTAGAATGGCGGATCATAGCTATTCGGCCAGGCATTACCGAGCTCGATATATTTAATATATTCATTCTTTCAGTTACGTGTCGCCCAGTTGGATACCGCTCTGATATAAGTGCGCTACTCAGAGGCGAAATAAATTGGATAGATATACTAAATTAAATTTAAATACTCCATTTTACAGTTAAGGAAAATACATAAAAAGCCAAAGGACTAAAGGAACGTAAAACACATTTAAGGAATATATTTTGCAAAAGCAGCATATTCTCAATTTGAACGAACGAAAGCTGAACACAAAAACTTTAGAGGTGGTATATTAAAAGTATTCGCTTAAGTAACTTTAAAACAATTATTTAGGTTTAAAAAAGCAGAGAATTAACGCACCCACATTAAAAGCTATGTTAATGTTTTTCATGATTCTGATTAAAGTGAATATGACGTACCTATACTTATGCTCGTTCACTTTGATGCGCCAATTTGACAGCTAACTTTAAAACTTGTTTAAAACACGTTCTTGAGGAACACCAACCATAATTCGCTGTTCGTCTGAGATAAATTCCTTTACATAATGATCAATTATTTTAAATAAGTTACTTGCAATGGATTACAAAGTTTAAAATCAAAAACATGTTATGATTTTCACCTTCCAAACTGCGCTGTCTGTCCCTTCGCACCAAAGAGGATCTCCAAATAAGTGAATCGTGCTGTGCTAATGGGTATTCAGCATTTGCCGCCAAAGTCTTGAGATAAGGTTCACATATCTATGAATAAATGTTGTGTTACTTAAAAATTTAAAAAAAT
This sequence comes from Neoceratitis asiatica, assembly GCA_030068015.2. Classification (NCBI taxonomy): domain Eukaryota; kingdom Metazoa; phylum Arthropoda; class Insecta; order Diptera; family Tephritidae; genus Neoceratitis; species Neoceratitis asiatica. The sequence continues at coordinate 79,146,147 of CM061524.1, forward strand.
CTACTCCTTATCATTTGCACATTGTTAGAATGATATTAATGAGCGCAGGCATTGGCTTCTACATGATCTCTGGGTCTCTTGATTGACACATATGTAAATGCAATCGTTAGTCCTAATGGTATTTCCAACACATGCTTAGGATGGTGAGGCGCAAATTTACATTGCAGTTTCCTCTTCCGTTTGAGTCATGGAAAATCTAACCTTGTTTAAAAACATCGAACGACCGATTCCGTCTGTTACGCGATGAATACAATTGCCACCATTGCTCTCCAATTGCACGTTGATGGCATGGAAAACACTTGAATGTTACATTATTTAACTCTTTCTCTGTAGATTTCTCCGTTATTCTCTTATCTTTTACTAAGTTTCAATAATTTTTGCAATTAAATTTAGGATTAATCCATATAAATCTCGAAACTCAGAATTCCACATTTATTTTTAATTTTAACCTAAAAAAAAACATTTGTCTATGACACTAATAGTTTAAAAATGCTCGTCATTTAATTAGCAAGTCATCGAGAAGTTGTCGAAACAGCTGATTAAGCGATAGTAAATAGCATTAAAAAATGCATAGCGAATAATCAATTCGTTAAAATTGACACTATTCTGAAGTCGTTAAAATACTAATATAATAGAAAATTTCACTCCGGACTCATCGGCAATGCGATGGACTTGTTTTATAGTACCATGTTTTTTCTCTTAAACTGAATTTACGATTTGATATAGTGTCGTATTCGGGGGGATTAGGTGATTTGAACAGTAGCACTTTTCTGAAAGTTTGGAGATAACAGCACCGTTTTTATTATGATTCTTATATAAGAAGAGGTTGTACTTACTTAATAGTCTTAAGACATTATGAAACAAAGATTGAGCCGAAGAGTTATTCATATCTTCTTCATATTTTAAATCTTTCCTTAGTTCTTTCTCAGCAGCTTTTAGTTTTACTTTATATGAAAGGGATCGATAATTTTGCCATTCTCAGCACAGTCGACGTTTTTCGATTACAAGTCACTCAATTTGGTCGTTGATAATCTCCATTGTACTTCGGAGACGCTCTTGATTTCAGTGTTGCCAGAGTAGGAGCTGTTGAGAGCAAACAGTTGAATAAGTTGTTGTCCTAATATCCATTTCACAAACTACTTTATTTTCCACTTGTTAATAAGGTATTTCTAGTACTCAGGATAATTTGTTCTGGATGTTGTCTGGGATGCGGTTTCTTGTTTTTTCATTTTGTGAATTAAGAAGTCTTTGACTGGAAGGATTTTTGATACGGGATATAAATTGTTAGGAGTCTCAATTTAAAAACTGCTGCTTCCATAAAAAATAAATTAGCTTTGAGAGAGATTTTTTACCATTGACTTATGTTTAAATCCCACAATGATAATGCAAATGCTCGCTGAAAGTAGATACATATGAGTGTTAATGAAGATTTGTGTGATAATAATGTTGCACTTTTCTATTTTCTATCTACGTAGCTAATCCTTGCATAAATACCCGTCTTCAAATCAGCGATATTTCATAAATTTTTGTGCCGTTCACTGCATGCTTCTATTAAAAAGCTTGTTGCATTAACTAAAAAACTTACAATATATGTGCATTTACGGGTAAGAATATACCTCGAGTACTAAAAAACGTAAGAATTTTCCACAACTTACACACTGTTGCATCAAATAGCGAGAAGAGTTAACACAAGTGCAGCTACGACACTTTCAGAAAGAGGTTTGCGACACCGGCTTCACGTTGCGGTGAGTCGCGCTCATTTGTGGCGTCATACCAAGGACTGTATCAGTCGACCAACAGACATAACATAATCATAAATATAAATCTACTACAAGTACAAGGAATAAAAGTATTTCACTAACAAAAACACCAAATGAGGAAGGGGATGAGAAGTTAGAGGGGTAGTAGCAACAGATGGTGCTTCGTTTCGCTGCATATTCGGCTGGTGCATGCAACATAACTAATATAATAAGTGTAAAACCAACAATAAACATATCAACAATGTTGAAAAAAATAACAATAATAAAGGAAGTACCAAAGAAAAGCACGGACGTCAGCTTCCACTTCGACTAAAGCTTAATACGTGTCTATGTGTAAGTATGTATGATTAGTTTTTTGTGTCTTTCCGTTTCTGTTTTGCGCTACAATGTAGCATGCAGCGTGCGTTTTACCAACTGCTTATGCTGTGTCACTCTGATGTTGACCACGTTGAAGGAATGTTTGTTGCAAGTAAAAAAAAGTTTTTATGAAACTCAGTTAAAAGTGTTGCACAAAAGCCACTTGTGCAACGCCGGCAGCGAAACTGAGCTGAGTGAGGAAAATATTTTAGAAGGAATAATTTCCTTACAACTACTACAATAACGAAATGGTAAGTTACAAGTAATACAAATATTTCAAGCACTTTGCCTTAAGCATACATACATACACTATTGGTATGAATATACACATTGTTAATGCAAAAATAAAATGTCCTGTTCGAATACCTTGTGTTGTAGCAACAAGCAACAGCCACGCCTCACTCGGCACTTACTCGTCACCATTATAATGTTAGGTGCCCATTGTATACACCCTCATCTGCTATTAATGTGATATTCTCCATCTTCACAACGCCGGACTCATTTTCTCTAGTGTGACTGCTGTATATACACTCTGGTTACGCGACAAGTCCACTTTTGCACTTTTGTACACTTATGCTACTTTTGTGTACTTTGTTGGCGGTGTTACATTGCAGTATATTTATGTAAGTAGGTATGAATAAAATAAAGAGCTACTTGCTGTGAGCCCAACTTCACACTCAAGTTGTTAACAAACTTTACGCAATCAAAAACAAAAATGTGGAAAATCACTCAATGCACTTTTATAATAAATATATACATACATGTATGTATAAATATTTGCTATATTTAAATATTGTTTCACAAGAATCAGAGCAAATGAACCAGAGTTACTAGCAAAAGAAACAACCGAAAATAGACTAAAAAACAGGCTATGTTAGGTTAGGGTCAATTGAATTGAATGAATGAAAATTTCCTCATCTAGCGTTTCCAACTTCCATCCTCTTTTCTGTGTTTTTTTCTGACTGGATGGCGTTTGTGTTTGCATTCCGACTTCTAACATAATGGCGTGGTGATCGCTATGTGCATAAAAGTCGCACACTTTCCAGCTTGTCGATCGAACCAGTGTGCTGGTGGCGAACGTAATATCTATTATCGATCCACGACCATTCTTCTCGAAGGTATTTCTTTCACCGGTATTGAACAACACTGCGTCTAACACAGAAAATGTTTTGAGTAGCGCATTACCCCTCTTATTTGTTTGGCTACTACCCCACTCCACTGTCCAAGCATTGAAATCGCCTGCAATCACGTTAGGCGTGGTAGTAAGGGCGTCCTGAACTAGTTCGTCGAGGATCCTTTCGTAGTTGCCTTGGGGAACACTCGTGTGGAGATAGCAACTGTAGAAATAGATTCCACTTATTTTTCCCCGCATATAGTAAGATTTTCCAAGGAGCGGCTTGTCTTGGAAAGCCTTGCCCCCACAAGTCCATATGGCAGCTTTGTTTTCTTTATCCGAAATCCAGGTACTGCTTATGCTTCTATACTGCTCACAGACTATAGCCACATCTGCCTTCTCTTCGTAATGATTAAGGTTGATCTGAATTACTTTCATTTGACCTTTTTACATGCCGGTTGATATAAAGGACAATTCCAACTTCCGATTCTGTGACCCATATCCTTTCTCCCGCTACTTTTGCAGGCTGCGCAGGATGATTTTTTGTCACATTCTTTGACGAAGTGTCTCTTTTCGCTGCACTTGGCACAACATTGGCTTCTATCATCCTCGTCCTCGCCAGATACGCGCATTCCAAGCACCTGAAGCACTTTCTAAGGTTCGGTTTTTCCCTTATTCTGCAGACCAGCCATCCAATTTTGATCTTGTGAGCGTCAAGCAGTATTTTTGCATCTGTCGCCGGTAGGCTGATCAAAGCCGTCTGTGTGCATGCGTATGCCTGTCTGATTGTTTTGATCGCACCTTCCCCGAGGGAGCTTAATTCCTTAATTTGCGATCGAATTGCCTCGACTATGTCCTCCTTGGTGGTTATTTCATCTAGGTCGCGAATCTCAACTGATATCTCGTGGGTTCTTATCTGCACCTGGTCACCCAACACCTTGGATATCTCTTTTTCATATCCTTTTGTATTCGTCATTTGTGCTTTCGTCATTTCTGAAAGTATCTCGCCTTTTGCCGTCTTCCTGATCCGCGAGACGTTCTCCCCAAGCTCTTTCAGGGCATCGTCCTTTTTTAGAGCCCTAAGTATGACTGTATGACATATTTCCGGCACGTGCAATGATCATTGCGTCTGGTCTCGGACATGCAGCATACGTTGTTTTCTTTTTCTTTCTATGCGTCTTGCTCTTGACCTGCGTCCAGCCATTTTCCTTGTCCGCTTCCTTCTCTTTTACAGGGACGTTGCTCACATACCTGTTACTTGTACTGCCATCCTTTACACTTCTTCTAGGTCTTCTTCGAGGTCTTCCTTATTACTTCCTCATCTTCACGGGACCTCTTCGGCGTTGAATTTGTCGTTATTAGCCTTTGAGGAACATTTTGCCTACTTTCCTTAATTTTTTTCAGTGCCCGGGCGTGATGTGTCGCCCCCGAGCTGAGTAGATCTCGGATTTGGTTGTTGATCGATCGTTGCGGCGGGCGTATTGCTTCGGTCAACTTCCTGATCACCTCTCCTAGCTCACACATGACATCATCACCAGATTGTGTCGTTTCTGCTAGAGGCGTGCTATCCAGTAGCGCGTGTGGCGAGGATATCGCTCTCGCAGGCTTTTCCACAGTAAGCACTTTATGTGGTGATCGATCCAGTTTTGGTGCTCGTCTAAAGGGGTCAGCTTCGACGCTAACTCCGCTGTTGGTCGGCGTCCTCCTGGACATTTCCGCTTCAGGCATCTTTTTATCACTACCAGGGCTTTGACTGCCGCTGCGTCTGGATTTTTGTGTTAATCAACATATATGTTGAAAGGGATACCTGTTTCTAAAAGGCGGTGTCTATTTGCCACTGTCACAGAAGCATCATCGGGCTTACTGGCTTTTACGCCGCTCCTCCGCTCCTGCTGCTTATCGTCAGGGCTGCTTATTTGTTTAAACTTATTTCGCAACTAACCTGTTACTACAGGCCGTCCGGATATCCGCGACCTGCCGACTCCCCCGGTAGCTTCTTAGAGCCCAGCTATGGTGACTGTCTAAACCGCCCACCGGATTTATACCTGAGGGTGTCCCAAGCATTTTGTTCACACGCTCAAGAGTAGGCTGCGACAGCTGCCGCCGCTCTGTCTAACGATGGTCGAAACATTCCGTTCATGCGCTAACTTGTCTGCCTGCAGCAGTTGTTGCCGCTCTTTCCGTCTTTCCTTTTTACGGGGAACTTCCATCACTCTACCACTTCTTTTGTCTGTCCTTAGTACGGGGAATTTCCATCATACTGGCTCCTTTTGTCTGTCCTTCGTATTTGGGATCTACGTCACAATATAGAACACTGAAAACACGTGTAAATTTTTTTTTACACAAAGAGATTTGAGCTATTACATTAAACAATGATCAGTGTTCTTTTTGCATCGAAGGTATTTGATATTTAATCTTATAAATTATGGAATCTAAAAGATGGTAAATTACAACGTACGCTTCCATATGTGGACCACATATCGACTATTCTTTTAAAGTAAAGGTAAAGTAATATAATTTCGTATATGCATATATGCATATAGATATTAAGTAAATTATTTTTATGTTCGCAAGGGGCACAATAGGATAAAATTGATTGAAGGGATATGATAATTATGAACCATGGAAGCTATGACTAATCAATTAAATTTTGATGATAATAATGTCATTTGATTTGTCACGAATTTTCATTGAGTCAGCTTATTAAATTAAGCTAACATGAGACTCACCTGTACAGAACACCTAAGAAAAGTACAAAATACAGCAGCTAAGTAAAATGCTAAATTGTTTAGAGTTGGAGATGATGAAAGGATATACAAAATAACAAAAAATACTATTTCGTGCATTTTAGAACTTAAGTCTAAATATACCACCTGGTGTGAAGCTTCCGAAAGGCATGAAATCTCACTTTCTTTGTTTATCGAATCATTAGAGGTGACTTTGAATCAATTTTTTTTGAGTAGCCATTTTAATTTATTTTACATAATCTACGCACATCTTTGCCTTTTTAATTTTAAATAATTTTAATTAATTGAATATAATACGCAGTATTCACGGAATTCTCCACTTGTTCGAGCCTTAAATGAATTTATTTTAATCTCGAGTTCGATTCAATTGGATTTTTCTGTTTCCGTGAGCATATTTTCGCATATTTTAAATATGGCGTTTTAATTTCTCTTAGTTATTAATTAAATAGTTATTAATTATGTAAATAGTCTGTAAGAAACCATTGTTATTGCCTAATTTTATAAGATATACATATATCCAGTGTACAAATCGCTTGCGACTATTAGCTAAAAGTTCGCCATGTTGTGGTAGTAATTTTTCGAGTGCCCACGACGCTCGCATGCTCCGCAACACGCTATATTTTATTCTGAAAAATCGCTGGCAGGTGATTCCACCTATGCATTGTTGAATACATTAATTGCACCTTTTCGTTCCAACTCCCAACAGTTGGAGTACTTCAAACGGAAAGCTTGTGATTTACGTCACACTAGATTTCACGTAAGAGTAGAGCATTGTTTTAGGCTCCTTAAAGAGCGTTTCGGAAGCCTTAAAGAAATAATAAATCGCTTACAAGATTAGAAAAATCATAATTTTTGTTCTAATTGGTTTCTCATTTGCGGAACTTTACATAACATTATATGTGAATTCAATAACTACGTACATTATGAAATTACTTTGTGGTGGTATTGAAGTTAAATCCAGGCGCAGATCTTTGTATATATTAACGTTCGGAGATTAAAAAATTTTTCATTTAAATAAATTATATACCTACACATCTATATACATAACATTTTACCTACATTAGATATTACCTACAAGTTTGAGTCATACATATATAAAAAAAACATTATTAAATTTTTTATATATTTTTACCAACTTCCCCCTACCTGAAAAATAAAAAAACATTTAATTTTATTTACATCTATATATTTTTATTTTTATTTTTTGCTATTTTATATTTCGCTATTCACTATTGGTCCCATGTACTCGGCTCGGCTATCAAATATATTCTTTATCTGCTCATTTGCCAATTTGGATTAAAAGATAGTTTAGCACGCATTAATGGACGTAAATTTGTATTTTTACTAAAATATTTTACTTAGGATCAATGGATTGCACCAAATACCAAGAGACGTCCACGATCGACTTCAAAATAAACTTTTTTTAATAAAGTTGAGCCGGAATGTTAAATAATTCCACAGTTAGCTTATTTTAATAAAAGATGTTAAAAATATACTTTACAAATTTATCTCTCCTGCAAGAATTCAAGTATCTGCAGCACCTCCCTATCCCACCATTTTTCTCGGATGCATCCCCTTCTTCTCCTCCATTCTTTCAGGCATTGTCTGTGTCTTCAGTCACTCAAGAACATACATATGTTACAATATCTGTATGTAAGTATGAGTACTTAATTACGAGCACATAAGTCACATGTAGTAAATCTCTCTTTGGCATTGTTCTGATATTAATTCATTGTACAATATTTATTTTGTGTAATTGTATTTGTTGGCAATATGTGATTCGCATGTCTAAATAACACTAATAATAAACGTTGCCTAATTGATGAAAAACTCCTTCTGATACCTCTCCATATTCGTTTCGCTTGTTTGTTGTACTTGTAATTAATTATAGTACAATAAAAATATGTTGAGCAGGGATAAAAGATAATTGTCATTAGAAATATAGGAAAATAAGTAAATAAATTTATAATTATTTAACAAATATTTAAATATTTGAACAGATAAGGTAAAAAATATTTGCGTTAGAAAGAAAATCTGGAAAATGTATTATTCGTAGAATCTTACAGCTGTAACTATCAATCCCAATTGTTTCGTTTATTAAAACACTATTTTTTGGATTGCATACAAGTAGACTCATTCAAGGATTGCATACAAGTAGACTCATAGTGCAAATAACTTAGATATGCATTTAATTAAAGACAAAGGTGAACTCTGTCGAAAAATGAAGTATCAGTAGAGAGGTTGGAACTTTTATACAAAAATAAAACGGCGCTGGGAAAGAAAAATCATCAGATCAGATTTAATAAACACTTAAAACCTCCAATAACAAATAAAATTCATAACATGGTACAATTTTAAACATTATTATTAAAGTATTGCGAAGTGCGATATAGTTTGTCGATGTTTTCAAAATATACAATATATTCATCAAAAGTATAGCAAAAACTATCGGAATCACTCACACAACAGCTTGACGAAACTATATCGTAAAAAAAAAACAACCATATATATTTAGTTTCTAATAAAAAAAAGCAAGTTTAATTTGAAATAGCAAATAAGGGTAATTAGCTCAACCCAAGAACATAAGCTGCTAAGAAAAATTGTTGATATATTTAAAAATGCCCACCAATTTAACCTTGAACTTATGAGTTGAGAATTTATCACGTATATGTAGAGGTAATAATAAATTTTACAACGTTTTGTATTATAACTTTGATCCATTTAAAAAAATCAGAGCCTAATATATACATAAATTTTTATAAAAAGGAAAAGTTTTTGAACAGTAACCAGTCTATAAATTAAATTTTGATTTAATCTCATCACATCGTAATTCCTAAAACCAATACACAGACGGTCGCTTCAACTAATTTACACTAGTTTCTTACTCTTTTAACAAGTGCTTATTGGGTTTCTTTTAATTTTTCATCATCATCTTTTTCCAACATAAGGCTTATGTCCTTTAAATTTATGCTATTTTGCACAAATTAATTCAAAATTTTTATTAAAAATGTAAAAGATTAAAAAGTATTATCTGGAAAGTAGAGCGGCAGTAAGTTTTTATATTTCAGCGTAAAAATTTTTCTATTTAAAAATTAATATAATGAAGACGTTTACTAAATTTTAAACCCCAACTCTAATATTTGGACGCTACCATCGTTGATAAAGGGTTGTGTAATCAAAATTATTATTTTTAATGACATGTTCAAACACTGCGTGATCAAAACCTTGACTCATCTTTGTGCATTTTAATTAAAATACCAAATTCGTACAGTCACTTGGAGTTACGTAAATCGTTTTAATATACCATATTTAAATCAAGTATTAACGTTAGGAATAACAAATTTTGGCTTTTCGTGATAACAATCTTCTATTGTTAGGGTTCAGGCAGAGGACACAATGGTCCCACGGTCGCGATGCAAAACCTCTTTCATATCTATTACTCAGGAAAGGCAAAATATTTGTATGTAAATGTACTAAATAATAAAATTTTTTAAATGTTACTTATATTTTGAATTTTATTTAAAAAAATAAATTGAGATACTTAGAACCATAAAAAGATACTAATATTTTCTTCGCAATTACTAATTTTTACTTATTTAAGTACAATTTAATAGTTCTCTTGTGTTTGATTCTTATAAATCTATCAATATTAATTAATATTCTATTTCGGCTATTGGATGTAAATTTTTCAATTAAAAAAATATTTTGGCGGTATTTTAATCTAGTCCCGATCCAAGCAAGGGTGAAAGATTGTGGATGTTTACACCCTTGCTTACCAATGAAATACGAATGAATATTTCTTTAATGAAGTATGAAGTTATGAGAGCGACGTGGAATAAAATTATAAGAGAAAAGTTATTTCTACGTTATTAGTTAAAGGTTGAAAAAAAAATATAATTACAAGAAACAAGCAAATTTTGATAAATCAAGTAACATAGAAACCTCATACATACGTGAAAGGTCATTTATGTTTGTTACAGTTTAAAAACTTTATAACAAAAATTCAGAAATAAAGCATTTCCACCTTTATTTTGATAACAAAGCATTTATTGCGGTCGTAATGAAATTTTACGTCAAGTTTGATATACATCACAGAGGATAACGGCCAGTCGAACAGCTGCTTCACAAACGAAAACGAGTAGTTCCTTTGTTAGGAATGGACAACAGTTATACTTAAAAAAGAGGCTAGAGCATCAAAAAGCAAGCGACGCTGCTAGCACCAATTCAAGAAAATTTTATATGTATTTTTGTATTTGGTATGAATAGTATCTAAATTCGTGGGTTACTAGGTTGAAAGGAAAACTAGAAATATATACAAAAATATGTTGTTGCTCAGAATGAGAAGGTGCAAATTAATTGCTGTACTTTTATATTCATGACCTTTGGTGGGCGCTCTTCTTTCGGCCGTGATAAGAAAAGTTAGATAGATGGTAGAGCTCAAATATATTTATTTATTTCCGAACTCTCCAAATGTCTCCCCGGACTATATTTTATGAAGTTTTTTTTTTAGACTTGTTACCTCTGCGGCAATACATTTTTCGGAGTTGGTCTATTTTACAGTTGTTGCTGTGCATAACTGTACTGTATAAACAGTTTTGTTTGCTATTTCATATTTGAACACATTGACTTATATTCGACGCGTTATTGCTGATATATGGCCCCATTTGCTGCAAAAAGGCGCCGAAAATTGGACCTCTCGGACGGAATCTATTTGAGCCATCCGCGGCGATCACTTATGGTAAACCCTTGTCTTTATAATAAATTCTTTGCATAACATCATGTATGTCTGAACAAAATCCTGGGCGGAAAATACAGGTCAAAAGGCAGAATGGTACTAGTTGAAATTCCTACCCTAACTACTATATCTTCCATTTTTTTCTATGCTACGGACCGTGAACACATTGACTTATATTGTACGCGTTATTGCTGATATATGGCCCCATTTTCTGCAAAAAGGCGTCGAAAATAGGCCCTCTCGGACGAAATCTATTTGACCAATCAGCGGCGATTACTTATGGTAAATACTTGTCTTTATAATAAAGCTAAGTTCTTTGCATAAAATCATGTATGTCTTAAAAAAAATTCTGGGCGGGAAAATAAAGGTCATAAGGCAGAATGGTGCTAGTTGAAATTCCTACCCTAACTACTATATCTTCCATTTTTCTCTATGCTACGGACCGTGAACACATTGACTTATATTGTACGCGTTATTGCTGATATATGGCCCCATTTTCTACAAAAAGGCGTCGAAAATTGGACCTCTCGGACGAAATCTATTTGACCAATCAGCGGCGATTACTTATGGTAAATACTTGTCGTTAGAATAAAGGTAAGTTCTTTGCATAAAATCATGCATGCCTTAAAAAAAATCCTGGGCGGGAAAATAAAGGTCATAAGGCAGAATGGTGCTAGTTGAAATTCTTACCCTAACTACTATATCTTCCATTTTTTTCTATGCTACGGACCGTTAATTTTAACAAAATTTTTTTATTTCGCAAATATAAAAAATATGTTCGAATAGTGACAAATATTTTGACAAACTGTCCATAAAAACCGTGTTTATTAGAAAATAACTCGCATACATGTTGTGCTTAAATAAACACAAAATAGAACTGGTATGGCAGAGAAAATTTTTATTACACCTGCTGATGGAACGACTGCTACTTATTTGTCAGTAGATGGAAAATCGGTAAAGCTGCATTTTTAAAATATTAATTTAGAACCAGAATTTTGTATAATAATTTAGCTACTCACTTAGCATAAATTTCTGTATATACTTTGTTGTTTTTTTCTACGCGCGAATGTAAGCATGTCAACAGTGTTATTGAGCTGTTATTACGATGACCTAATTCCAAGTAGTAAGTCTTTAATTTGGATTGACTTATTATCGGCACTCACATGGTATGCATTTTTATATAGAAGAATATAATGGGAACAGTCAAAGGATATTTGAGTTTTTGTGTGGTATTATATTGGCTTCTCGCTGCCACTGTGGCAAGATGTTGCCTATCGGTACGTTACTTACATATTGTGAGAACTTTTTGAGAGCATGTTAATTTATAGTTTTTGTTTTTATCATTCAATAACCGAGGTGTTAACCATACATATTTTGACCATTTCGCGTGAGCATGAAAAGTTTCTTTGTTTTTTGGTTATATACATGTATGTATATATGTACATACAATTAGTGCTTTGTAACCGCTGAAGCGCAATCGGGCCAGGTCCTCCTCCAATTTTTGTTTTTTTCTTGCTGTTATTCCAAAAAAAATTATGGTTCTACCACTCGGCTATCGCCACAGCTGAGAAAGGTACAAAATGAAATTTCCGAAAAGGCTGAAAGACGGAAAAGTTGAGTTGGAATTCCTGTAAGGCCAGCTAAGAAACACACCTACTTTTTGCTCACGCGGCTTCAAAAGAACTGGTGGACGGTTGTTGGCCTAATGACAATTTACTGGCAACACTGAATTGACAATAGTAACAGTGATATAGTAGGAAGTGCAGGGAGAAGACGCTGGAACACCTTCTCTGCTTCAAAAATGAAACTGTATTTACATCTGCCACTAAAAAGGCCCAGCACGTCTATGTAAGACGTAATAGTCAGCTAGTATAACCTAATTTAACAAAGAAGTTAAATTTCTTTCAACTTTGTATTTCTTTATTTCGCAAACTTTTAGCTTATTACTATTATTCAATAGTTTACATCCGCTGCTGCAATATTAAAAGTGGAACTATTAATTATATAAAATTGTTGTTCGTTTATTCAATCTTGCTTCGTTGGCAACAATTAGCCATTGACATACTGATCAGCGTTGGGTAAAAATTGAAGGGAATAAAACTAAGTTTCATTATAAGCCAAAAGAACAGGAAAAACATTATTTATGAATTAATCGACACTTCGTTGCCAATGGGTGACGAAAGAGGATATTGATTTAAAAAAAGAAGAGGTGCACGAGAAAATGAAATGCGACTGAAAGCAGGAAGTATAAACAAAAGAAAATATCATTAAATCAAGTCAAGCGAACTCTTTAAAAAAAATACAGGAAATCTTGTTATGCGGGGAATTAAAATTGACTCTTGAAATAGAAATAGCGGAAAATTATTTTTTATACCAACAGGCATTTGAAAACAAGAAAAAATGTAATGCTGTTGTTGTTGTGCCAGCAAGTTGATAAGAGCAGAAAAATGGAAATATATTGAGAAAACCCCAGCTCGCAGGTGATGGGAGAGAACCAACTAAAATAAAGTATTTTGCAATTTTAATTATGAATCGAATGCCAGTGCACGTTCCTTGGAAATCCTATAAATTTGCGCGACTCAAATGAAAAGCTTAAAAGAAGAAAAATAAGAAATCAGAAGGCAATTTCGATGATAAGAGGATAGAATGGAAAAATAAATTTCACACACAGTAACAGAATTTTGAATAAAAGCATAAAAACAACAAGCAATGTAGAGGTAAAATAGCTAAAAAAAAACGAATTGTAAACGGCTGAATGCTAAAAGCTTTTTGTGAAGGAATAATTTCATGCGCAATTAATAAAATTTATTTGATATTTAAAAAAATATTTATCTCAGATATTTCGTTAACGGTTAGAGTAAAGGGGTGAAAATTTGCCATATTTTCATTTGGTGGTGCTTTTGTTTTGATTAATTCTATTATCATATTTTTAACTCTTGGAAGTAAATTATCAGATAAATTAAGTATCAGTGAAATAAATACAATTAAAATAAAAGGTTACTCATTTCTTACCTTTTTACCCTACAGCTCATAAAAGAAAGAATCAACCCAAATATAATTTTCTTTTAATATAAATTTCCGTTGTTGTGTTGTCGATGACAAATTTAAAAAAAAAAAAACTTCACAATAATAAAGAATCAAAGATTTTTGAAATTTTTAAAGTCACCAAAGACAACATAAACATTGAAATATATATTATAATTCTGACTACGTGGGGAAAAATTACGCACTCTCAGTGCTTGCCTCTGAAAGGAATTAAACACTCAGGTGAATTTTAATAGAATAAAAATAAAAAAATACTAAAACTGATTTAATTTAATTGCCAGTGGTGAGGGTGACTAATCAAATGAGCTCAAAACTAAGGTTGTTACTAGCCCGAAAGAGTGCATTTGGCTCGGCGGCTAAGTAGACCGCCAAGAACTGGTATCGAAATGGTAAACGGCTTTGTATAAATTAGTTTATTAAATGTGAAAATTCGCCAACTTATTCTTGAATATCTATTACTTGTATATAAACATAAAATTTTTACACAGAGAATTTCAAATTTTAAAGATTTTATTTCATACTTTAAGTGTTTCTTGCTTTTGCTAGCGTCGAGAAATATACACATTCGGATTTTCGGCTACACTTTCGCGCAGCGATATTTGAGGTGAAGCGATCAAAACGATGATGCACAGACCTTACAGTATCTGTAACCGATCCAGCATTTTCAAATATCTTTTGAAATTTTACCAATTGCTTTAGTAGTTGGACGTTTATGTGCACCATAACCTCCTCTTAAGGAACGAAACTTGGCCACGTTTAAACAACCTTTTTCGTAGTAGGTTTCAACAATTTTAGCGCGTTGTGCGGTTGTTAAGCGATCCATTTTCATAAATTCCTGACTTTTAGTCAAAACCAAAAAAAAAGGGAAACGGTGCCTGTTTTTAGCACTTCTAGTATACTATCCTTTTCTTGCGGTATGTGCAATACAAACACCAGTAAAAATTATAGCCGATCTAGCTGTTTTACATACTGCCCAGCCGTATAACCCGAATGGAAGGGTGCTATGTTGTCAATAGTTTTCGATGTTGATTGCAACACCGAAATACTGCCACATGCCAGAATTCGTGCAAAATTTTAAGCAAATTTACAGTTTTCGTCAACAAATTTTAGAATTGTATAATAGCAAGCAATCAACAAAGTCAGTTTTACGGAAAAAAATAAATCGCCGTTGGTTGCTACGGTACAAACATTAGTAACGACATTATCAAACGGTGATAATTTTTCCTTTATATGACACTTTCATATAATACGTTTGGCAAATGAGTCGTTATGTTTTTTGGCTGGTTGCAGCATTAGTCGTCACAAAGAAAGTGAACCAGTAAACAAACACAATAAATTTTTTTTTTTTTTCAATGTAGGGCAAATCACCAAAGGGAAGAGAAAGCATTTGGTTCGAAACTATAGTCCTCATTAGTTCATCTCACCTGTAGTTACTTGTAGCATTTTAACACGAACTAGCCTCTCAGCGCTACAAAATTCTTGTATTTGTATATGAATAAGCGGGTGAGAGGGAGTGTTGAAATTATTTGATCACTAATCACTAGGCTCGTGTCAAAAATTTGGCGGAACGGCACTGCTCTTTACGCGAAGCTTATGAGCAGTCAATCGCAACTGTTACAAAGATCAGATTTGGATAGATGCAAAAAAAGATCAGATGTAAGAATATTGATTGTTTAATCACTGGGACTATTTTCGGCTGTTTAAAAGAAGAACTTTTTTTGGTTGCTATTTAAGCAATTATAAAGATTGGATTGTTTTTTCAACACAAGTGAATGTAATTAATCGAAAATTAAATTTATAGCGGTGTACACAAGTATGAGCTTAAAAGATTCTATTTATATCGATCGCAGATGTACTACGAAAAGGAGATTAGTTCCTTGTCTTCAACATAGATCTAAAAGAAGGTAAATACCATTGCAAAAATAGGCATTTCATTTTATCACATCATTGACCACTTGCATTCTGTAAATATATATATGTAAGTGGTCCGTGATATGATAAGATTAAATGCCTATTTTTGCAATGGTATTTATCTTCTTTTAGATCTTCTTTAGTTATATATATATATATATATATCTATATATATATATAGACTACTATATATATATATATAACCATATTCCGGAATGCAAAAAAAATGGTGGGAAGCTATTCTAAGCCAGATGTGTGTAGATTTCCGCTCCTGTCGTAAGCAGGGTTTATTTGGACAACTATATCATTATTGATTTTATCAAATTGTATCGTTTTGACCAAGATGATGATAGCATATAGATATGTAGCTCAATACTTAATGCACATAGACTCTCAATAAAAGCATTTGCTATGATTATAGGAAATCACAAACACTCAACTTTATTTTTAATTTTTTTATTATTCAGAAAGCTTTGAGGATTTCAACGGTAGTTCACCTAAATTCATAGTCATTTTCGCATGATACCCACAACTAATCTGCCTTATGTAAGCCTCAAAAATCAGATAAATACAAAAATAAATGCTGCGTGATGCAATACACTTCTCCAGCTCTAATACCATACTTCTTTGCTCGCATTTATAAAGCTTACGGCAACTATTTTTGTTGTTGTGCCGTAGGTGTTTTCGTTTATGAATGTTGTTATTTGCAGCTGTTGTTTGGATCATTTAAGTCAGTCTACATACTTGGATTCTGTCTAAAGGGTACTAATTGATTTTGTACTATAAATCCTAGTATGGATATGAACGGTTCGTGCTACTCAGCTGCAACGTATATGTAAGGTAGGCACGTGCGTACGAACGTCGATTGATTGCGTTGTATGGGTGATATGTAGCCCTGCAAACAAGGCGAGTACTCCATGTGAAATATACAATCCACGCGGACAATAGAGTAATCTAAAACCTGCCACAATCCGTACAAGAAATATGGTCCAATTAACATTGTGATGTCCTAGGGCTAGACCATATAATCCAAGGGATTATAATTTGGGGTATATGCGAAAAATTACATTCGAACATACTTTTTAGTTTCGAATACAATCTGCTTTGATGAAAAGTTAGTAAAAGATAATATATATATAAATTGATATTAATATTAATAATTTATTGTTAATAAATATATAATATATATTAATTTGCGTATTTGTTTTACGTTTTTGCAATGAATTTATAATAAATTCTGCACTACTCAACAGGGAAACGAAACTGATTCAGTTTCATTTCCACACATTTTCTGTATACGAGTATAGAACTTATTGCGCAATTGTAACTTCGAGTAGTGATTGCGATCGGTATAACACGAAGAATGGTCGTGACGCACAAAGTTCGTGTAAAAACATGAGTTGGTCCAAAATTTGCCACAGAGGAGTATATTTGTAGGTACTCCAATGGACAATATGGTCCATAAATGTTTGCAGGGAGTCATCGAGGCACACATACGTGTACACACAGTTTGGGTAGCATTTATTCAAGTGTTATGGATTAGATGAGTGGTTAACTGACTGCCTGCCAGCATACTTGTAAAGTCTCTCTCACTTCTGTTTGGCTTAAATGTCTGCTTGCCGGCTTGTGAGTGATTTTAAATGGGTGTACATACATATATATACTCCAAAAAAAAAAAAAACTAAAACAAGAGGAATAACTGCTACAGAAAATCAATGAAAGTAGGGGTCAAGCTGAGTAATAAGGGAAGCTCCGAATGGTTATTCAGAATGGTTGATTTTCGGCAAAAGAAAAATAACTTGCTTTGGGCTGATAGTTAATTTGAGTGTTGACAAGGATTAAAAAAGGCAATTAAAAATAACAGTAATGACAAAACATACAATAACAACGAATTACCGAGCGATGTTTGTTGAAATTTTAAACGAAATGCTTAGAGAAGAAGATTCAACTCTTATTCATCTTAACTTAGTGATCAGTTCAAATCAACAGTTTTTGTTGCTTATAGGTACAAGTTTATACTTAGGAAATTGTTTCACGGTAATGGCCGTTCATCGAATGACCCTATAGAGCTCACGACTTAATTATGCTTATATGTATTTGCATCTACATACATATATGATTGCTCTCTAATTTGCACTTTACAGCACCGATTTGTTTAATTCAAATGCAATTTTGCTAAACTAACTATTTTTTAGAAAAGCTATATTTTGTACTTAAAAGAGGTTACAACTTGACGTTTATTTTACAAAAAAAAAAATGTATGCGCTCCAAAAGGCGAATATCCCGTTATTGTGACCTAAGTCTATATATATTTTATCGTAATTATAATAATAATTATATATTTATTTTCGAACAGTTTAATGTGGATTTACATTTGAATCCATTATGACATTAAATCTACTTCATATTGCCAAGAGATGCCCCCGATTTTGCCGATTCGATAGATCTTTCGTTGCCGAAAATGGTCTTATGCTAGGAAACCAGATTATGGATATGTCGAGTTGACCTGTCAGCAAGCTAAGAGCCTTCGAACAACTGCGGACCTCGCTTGAATTTACTGTTTTTTACAATAAAGCAGATAAATAAAAATGTATAATTTCCAATTTTTATAGAAAAAATCAAAAAAAAATAAGCTTTGTTGAGCAAATTCAAAATTTTTTTGCTCTCAGCAGTCGAAACTTGCAAAAATTTCAAAAGACGACATAGTTCCCATTTTTAAAACTCAAAAGCTGAGTGTATAAAAATTTAAGTAGATATGGTTTTGGTTCACCCTTGTTTCTTTTATGAATAAGTGTCGGTTACAAAATATACCACACATACATTTAATAATAGCTTTTGGTTTGATTTATTTTTATTTCATTTATTAATTTTTAATTTTTTTTAATATATGAAATTGACTAGGTTAGAGCCAACCCCTTTGTTGTGTCCTAGTTCTACATAAGGAGGGTTTCTTAAGTTTTTACAAACATCGGCTTCTAAATTCTTTTTTATTAATTCTCTGTTTCGAATAATATGACATAATTATTTCTTTTTAATTTTTCACACAAAACTTCCAGCTGAGAAAATCACTCACGAACATCAAGTTAAGAGAACTACTAACTGAGAGTAAACACAAAAATAAGCCTTTCATGATGTGCACCCTGCACAGCCTATGAGCCACGCTACATCAAGGTCGATGCTTATGACAGCGAAGTCTTTTATGGAGAATACTGAGTGTTTACGTGTGCAACCCTATTTGGAAATCTATAAAAGATCAATGTTGCCGATGTTAATCTCTTCTTTCAGCAGCCGTAGCAGCAACATCTTTGGTAAGTTATTTGTTTTGTATGTACATACATATTTAATTTAATAAAAATTATTTTATTGAATTACTAAATTAAAAATCTTGCCTTTGAATTTCTTTGTGGAAATAGGTAATTTTTTTACAGAATAAACGGCTTTCTCAAGGACCGGCCCCCAACAACCCCGGCGCGAACTCTGAGGCTGGCCTTCGTTTAGATATATGTTAACAGTAGTGTACATAAATCACTCTAATTATCCCAGGTACAAAAGTTGTACCACTTAAAGCAGAAGACTATGCCGTCAACAACTGCCCTTCCACTCGTATATCTCCTGATAGTCCGATGTAAGACCTTAAACTGCAAACCGTTACATTCCGTGTCAATTTGGTAATAAAAACTCTACATCAGTTTGCTGAAGACGTAGCGACATATTCCTACGTGCTTCAAAAGTTTTAAAAGGCGAAGCGAATGTAGACGATGTCTTTTTAGGCGAACACGATCTAGCCTCTGCAAGCGACTTGATACATAAAATCATCGAGATTCATAAGTCCGTCGAATTCACCCTATGGAAGATTGCTGAAAAACATCCCTCAACCCAATCTATTAGATGCAAATTTTTTACAACCTCAAGAAGAAAGCTCAACAAAAACCCTTGGAATCAAATGGAAATTGCTACTGATATATTCTCGTACTCAAACATCAACTCTGTAGCCCAGTTTTCCCCAAAATTACTCAAGCAGATCTGACTTTAATTTGATCTACCCTCTATTGTCTTAGCATGGCTAGAGAAGCCACTACTCCACTACGTATGTGGAAGACGTGCATAGCGAACTAGACTGCTCAAATTTTCAAGAACCTCAATAATGCTTCTTGGCGACATACCTCCAACGCGACCAAAAATAACCCTTCTGATCATAAGTATGCAACGAAAATACTTTGCGAAAACCATTACGCTTGATAACTCGAGCTGTTCTCCTCCAATTCTTTTACTCCACCCTACTTCATGCCGAAAAGCAGCTCATGATCCACACGATCAAGCGGAAGCACTACATCCCACGTATGAGGCAGAAAGTCAAGGCATGTATATGGCTTTGCAAAACTCGCATAATATACAAATAAAGAATGAGATCCCGTCATACAAAAAAGAATGCTGCATGCCTAACGCTGCACTAACTTGTTCCATTCTTACATCATAGCTGAATTTTTCAGGGTCATTGCTTATATATTCACACTCCACCGAGCATTTCATTCCAAAGTATATGTGTATGCCTCTCCACGAATGCTATTCATCTCGAGGGATGCTTCCACAACGTTGCTTTTGTGAATTGCTTCTGAATCGCTTAAGCCTCAGGAGATATAGCAAAAATATAAACCTTCCACGGATTCACATGGCAATTCATCTCGACATATTCACCTCATATGACCGATTTCTGGGAGGTAGCAGAAATTTTAAAACTCACTTCATGAAGGCAGCCCTAATTTCAAGTTCGAGGAGTTCCACACTTTTCTAACTGTATGTAGGCGGTTCCCATCTCCATACTAATCTCCCCAATGTCGTCAGATCTCGACGAATTAAAGACTTTGAACTAATGTTTAAATGTAATTAATTCAGACATTTCCTTATAAAGGGTGTTTTTTATAGAGGTATAGAACTTTAAGTTGGCATTACTTTTCAAGATGGCGACCGATTTAACAGCTGTCAAGTGATTTATTCTTAGTTTCGTTTGCCAATTCATCATGAATAGACTCACGCCTGAACAACGCTTGCAAATAGTGCAATTTTATTTCGAAAATAATGGTTCTGTGCGGAAAACGTATCGCGCACCACGTCCATTTTAGAGATGTTTAGCGATGAAGCGCACTTCTGGTTGAATGGCTACGTCAACAAACAAAACTGCCGCATTTGGAGTAAAGGTAATCCTCAAGTGTATGTTGAAGCACCGTTACATCCAGAAAAACTGACTGTTTGGTGCGCTTTATGGGCTGGTGGAATCATTGGTCCGTACTTTTTCAAAAACGATGGTGGCCAGAACGTTACAGTCAATGGTGATTGGTATAGAGCCATGATTATTAACTTTTTCATTCCTGAATCGAATAACCATGATGTCCGGGAGATGTGGTTTCAACAAGACTGCACAACATGTCACACAGCTCGTGCCACAATAGATTTATTGAAAGACAAGTTTGGTGACCGTCTAATTTCACGTTTTGGACCTGTGAATTGGCCTCCAAGATTTTGTGACTTAACACCGCTAGACTACTTTCTGTGGGGCTATGTAAAGTCATTGGTCTATGCGGATAAGCCACAAACGCTTGACCATTTGGAAGACAACATTCGCCATGTTATTGCCGATATACGGCCACAAATGTTGGAAAAAGTCATCGAAAATTGGACGTCCAGATTGGACTACATCCGCGCCAGCCGTGGCGTTCATATGCCATAAATCATATTTAAAATGTAATGCCACAAGATAATCTTTCGTATAAATAAAATTCATGTCAATCAAATAATCCATCGTTGTTTTATTGCAACTTAAAGTTCTATACCTCTGTAAAAAACACCCTTTACAAGTAATAACTAATTAATGAATATAGTAAAGAACAAGTTTATACCTTTGTTGACTTGGAGCGCTTCGATCGTCTTAATAGCTAAATAACTAAAAATATTTTAGCCTTTGTTAATAGATGGTTCAAAGAATTTACTGCCCTTTTTGCACAATCGTATAATTTATGAGAGATCACGAAGAAATGCAAATGAACATTGGAGTTTTGGTAAGGGATTTTTTTTACAAATGATTCACTTTATTTAAGGAAAAAATATTCACAACAATTAGCTTGAAATCATGTTTACAGCTTTTACACTACTTTTCTAACTTAGATTGCTTTGTAATTATATAAATGTATTTAAATATTTTAGAAAAGTAATAAAATATTTTTTTAATTATTTAATTTGTGCTCGCAGTTTAAAGTACTCATTGTTCGCCCTAAAATTCAGTTTATATTAAATTAATATATATGTTTTTAATATTTAACTTCGGTCTATTTTAAAGATTTAAAGATTTTATTGTGCTAATTATTGGTCTAGCTGTATTTCATTTAAACCTTTATTTCTTTAAGTTTAATACTTTTATTTTTTAAGTTTTATCCGTAATCACCACTGAAATAAGACTAATGCTGCCATGCTTTAAACAGTCTATGAACTCAAAAAGATGCCTTTTTCTGTAAAGTATCACTATGAGATCAGTTGAAATTCCTTGAGTTCAGTTGTTTAGCAGGTCCCAAAAATCTAAACATTGATCTTGGCTAAGGTGAATGTCAACTTTCCAACGGACGAAGATCTCCCCTTCAAAACTGGCCCATGTAACAGCAAATGATTTTATTACGATCAAAGAACGATCCAGAAGAGCAAACAATATTACATAATAACTAACTTAAAACAAAAAAATAAAATATGAGAATTGTATACACTTAGCTGGAAATTCCATTAATTTAAATTAATTTCAATTGCTGCTTGGTTGTTCGCTATGCTTTTTGAGTATAAGAAATGTCGAAGATAAATATAACATAAACAAAAAAATAAATTACTTACCCATATTCCAGCATCGTACAGCATTACAAGTATGGAATCCGGCATTTTTTTTTGTTTATATTCGAAAACAGCTGAGATCACCTGATTTGCAAAACTTTCCTATTCTGTTATTACCCACCCATTTCGCATTTTGAATTTCTCTAGTTCCATCCTGATTCGCATTGTCAGATTCTTTGCTCTGCTTTTTGGTGCGACATTCTGTTATTTGTTAATTCTTTCATTGCCTCCATATTTATTGCGCAAATTTTTCATTCCATCGATGTCCGCATCGTCGAGTTTGCCTGTCAACTTGCGGGCAGCCATTATGATTTTCCATTTGACAGTCAAACCCCGAGATTGACAGGCAAATGCGAGTTTGACATTTTCCTGTAAAATAAACAAGATTCCATACTTGTAAACCTCTACGATGTATTCCAGTTCCAACAATCTAATTGTTTATGTACGTACATAAATTTTTTTTCAACAATTGATTCAGGTAAAACTTAAATTTAACACATTCAAAAATAAGTTATTTATTATTGTTTTAAAATGGAACGATTTTCCGTCATTCCTTGTCAATTTAGGTTTTTCGACAAACCGGTTTCGGCGTTCCGCCATCTTCAATGCCTAGTTTCGTTTCCGCATTGAAGATGGCGGAACGTCGAAACCGGTTTGTCGAAAAACCAAAATTGAAAAGGAATGACGGAAAATCGTTCCATTTTAAACCAACTTACCACCCTGTCGGAAGATCAAAACAACAAAAGGAATTATTTTTTATTGTTTGGTTTTTTTTTAGCAGTTTTGTTTATGATCCAGCAGAGGTTGCTATCAGCTGATAACCTCTATTAATTTTTCGCCCCATTTCCGGACAAATTTTTTGATGCTGTTTGGTGCTGATGTTAATGAATTGATTTTTGTTTGATGCTGATATTAATGAATTGCAAAATCGCTTCTAGTGAGAAGAGTAATCTCTATCAATTTAAAAGATTAGTGAATATGTATATCAGGTTACTCAATACCAGTATAAAGGATAACAAAAATATCTAAATTATTAATAAGCTCAATATTGTACTTATTCCGCAAGCTAACGAAATTCTATACCTAGGAATTCACTTAGAAAAACTAAAATTTTCCAGACGCATTAGCCAAACAAGCAGTCTGGACACAGCATTGACAACAAAGTTCTTCTATACAATGCCATTATTAAACCATCCAAGAAAAAATTTAAATCGAAGCATAAAAATACATAGCAGAACTGCACAATGATCCGAACCTTTGACCAACAACTTAGAATCCGCAACAAGTCAAACCCACCTGAGGAGAAAAGATTGTCCAGCCTTGTAAAGAGTAATTTAGTTAAAGATTTGATTACTTATTTTTAGACTTCAACAATTTTGTAAAGAAATGATATTTAATTAATTTGGCAGGTCTTAAAGGAAGGAGAAATATTTCGAATTTCTATATTAAAAAAAACTATTTGGAAACTTTAAGCAATGAACTATATGAAAATAAACTTATAGTAAAGTAAACTTATAGTGTATTTCTAAGTTAAGTTTCAGGTATTAAAAATATATATATATTGAAGAAAACCTTCTGTGCTCTCTGTTGACTGAACAAGCTTATAATAACTTATAAGTGATTAAAACTAGCTGGTCGGCCAATAGAAAATTGCCATTTCTCCTTCTATTTAAAAAGTACAGAATGGAACTGTTCTAAATGAGGGCGATAAAAAATACGTATAATATCGGATATATAACTATGAAAAGTTTTGAATCACTCTTTCGCAGATGGTCCATCCGTTGAGTCCAATTTTCGATGACTCGTTCGAGCATTTCGACTGGTAACTGGCGAATCACCCGATGTTTTGCTCCAAGGCCTGATGGTCCGTACAGATTTCAAACTTTACATATCCCCACAGGAAAGAGTTTATCGGTGTGATATCACACAATCTTGGTAGCCAATAGACTGGCCCAAAACGTGAAATTATCTGCTCACCGAATTGTTCTCTCAATAAATCCATTGATTGATGCGATGAGTGGGAAGTGGCGCCGTCTTGTTGAAACCAAATGTCGCGGAAATTACGAGCTTCAATTTCAGGCATCAATTGAATTGAATAATTTGTAAACGTTTTTCAGTCGTAAATCTTTCCATGCTAAAAGGCCAAGCAATAATGAACAAAAATAAAATGACTGCTTAACACGACTCACGCGTGATCTGTCAAAAAAGGCTATTGTATCTTTACTTGAATCACCCTTAATAATAACCGAAATTCGTGTCTCCCTACGCTTGTTCTTCTTCCTATGCATATGCATTGCCGCGATTATAGCCTACGCTTACTTACCAGAATTCCATCTTAAAAAATTCAATTTCATTCATTATCTTATATATTAAGACAAGAAAGGTGTTTGTTCTCTATGGTATAGTAATCCGATCTCGATGATTTCCAGTACCAATATGCAATTCATTATGTGTGTGTGGATACCAAATTTAAAGTTTTTTGACTGAGTTTTGACTAAAGCCTCACATCTGAGAAAATCGGTGTATTGGTATATGATATAGAGTTCTGATTTCGATGATTTTTAAAACCAATATGCGAAAATGTAGTATACCAAATTTCATGGTCCAGTTTGGTTGAGATATCTTTAAAATTGAGGGAGTAGTTTGCGTTCAATCAGACAGACCGACAGACGTACATGGCTAAATTAATTCAGCTCGTCATTCTGATACGATCGGTATAAATTTCGGTGGGTGCTTCTTGTACTTATATATTTTGCAACAAAGTTAATATATTATTTCATGTTCATGAAATAAGGACAAGTTTTTGATGTTACCTCATAGTTGAAAACAATTTGTTAACAGTGGATTTGTTACTTTATAACCTGAGAGCGGGGTATAAAGCAAATGGGTTTGTTTAACTGTTCCGAATTTATATACATAAATTTTTTTGTGTTACCTTATAACTTGAAAGCGACTTCAACGAATTCAACTAGATTTTCATAGCATTTTTGGGCTATTATGTAGATAGTTTAGGTGAAGTTTGCTTTTGGAAAAAGCCCGTGGCACCTCTGGTCTTATATATAACAATAAGTTTGCGTTTTTATTGTTACCTTATGACCCGAGAACGAACAAAATTTTGTGTGTGTATTCAAAACAAATCGAGAATAGCTAAATTTATAATTCAGCAGAGTAAGTATGTATACGAACTCAAACTAAACGTTTGAACCAATATGGACGTAAGATTTGTTATTGCTCAAGTCTACTCATGTACATATCGTAGATCTACCATCTGTTCTCAAATTTATATTTGAAAAAAGAAAAAAATTAAGTGAAATATTACAATATGTATATCAAACTGAAGAAATTAAAGTAAGGCTTAATGAAAAAATAATTTTGAGTAGCGTTGCCAGTTTTTTAAAAAATTTTAATATAAAAAATTTATAAAATAAATTATCCACTACTATATGGGTATCGGATTTAAGAGATTTCTAAGCACTAATTGTGAAAAAAGATTAAAAAGAGTTACCACCTGTTTGAAAACTTTAATACACTTAAATTGGCAAGTTGAGTTAAGTATAATGTAGTGGTAAAAGAGAGTTTTGAAGTCTTATGGTGCTAAAAGTTTTTTAAGGATGTCATCATTTTAAATTTTAAATGCAATCAAATTGTTAAGATAATGAGGTCAAATTGCAGATATTAAGGGTTCCCCCCCTGTCGAAAATTTTACTTTAAAAGATTTATTTCACAAATTCAATATAACAACGTGGATATTCACATAAAGATTTCGAAAAGTTTTTAAAGAGGGCTTCATCATGTTTTAAAATTTGGCAAATGGCTCATGAAGTTTCTCAGTGCATTGGCATAATAAAACGTAGATTTTAGAAAAAATCTAGACCACATTAAAATGAGCTTTTTAGGGTGTTAAGGTGGTGGTAAACAATACGGTAATAAAAAGAGATTTTACGCAATCAAAAGAGCGTAAATTGGTAAGGGTAATTCACAGATTATGTGGTTGTGTCTGTGCTCGGCGCATATTTGTATCCGAAAAGTATGCGAACATTTCTGCGTTACTATAAATAACAATCACTATATATTTCATCATCCATTTTCATAGATGATGGAAACCCCAAAGTCCTTCGTTTCGAATTAAAAAAACTTTAGAATGACCTCGGGTTAGCTGTAAGTTTGCCAAAAAAAAAGTTTTCTATTGTCTTATATATTCATAACTCTTATTAAACAAATTTTGTTCTGATTTTATTTTAGCCTTTCAAAGCATACACTAAGTATTTTTTATACAATTCTATGAATTCGTAATTTTAATATCGTGTTCATACATGTGTAGTTATATATGTTTACAAAACATTATGAATCTATTCACTTCTCTCAGTGACACTCTCTCATTTTTATTTTGGTGACCTCCGATCTATACCAAAATTTTTAAGGAAATGAAAAGGTAATGCATATATAATATAAAAAAAAGTATTTATCTAAAGAAAAAAATAATTAAATAAAAACTCTTCGCAATTCTTCATTCATGCATTTGAAATTCCATTTGCTACTTTTGTTCAAGTCTCTTTTTCACTCCGCACATTATATTCATTGACATGTAATTTATTTGAATATTTGGGTAATTTAGCTACCCGACATGTCACCGGTGAGTTATTGAAAATTCCATGTTATTGAAAACAATTTTATTTGTTGAACACTATTTATTGAAAGAAAATTTGTTTGACCAGTTGCCATGAGATATTATGCTTCCGCTAACTTACCATTTTATTTCCATTTGAATGAAAAATAAAAGTTTTTAAGTATTTTTTGTTTATTAATGAAATAAATTTGAATATTTACCTAAATACATTATTATAAATTTACTTCCTTTTTTATTTTCAAATAACTATAATGAAATTTGGTAATTACTATTATTTTCATATATAAATACATAAAAACCTATGACTTTATATAATACAAAAAATATGATTTCTACATTCACTTGTGTTATTTAATATACAGTGGTTTTAAATCTTATCATCACTTGTAATATATATATGTACATTGACGTTCACAGTACATTGTACTAGAAGTTAATAAAAGTAATAAACAAAAAATAAATTCTTAGAAAAGCGGTATAACTACGGATTGAATTTTGCGACATCCTTATTTCCTCCGTATTCCTTAGTAGACCACAAGGCATCTCAAATGCATATATAATATGAAGAAACGGATTACCAGTTGTTATATTCATATATGATCAATAATATTGAATATTTATTTACTAAAATGTACAATATTATCATTTCTTACGAGTTGCCTTAGCATGTTTTACTTTAAAACATTTGCCCTTAAATTTAAAAAAAATAATATGAAACGGTTAGAAAGTAAGTAAAATAATTTTTCTCTTCATTTATATTACTAACAAGGAATGAAATATGTTTTACTAAAATCTTTCTAAAAGCAATATTTATATTCCATTAAAAATTTGTATTAATTATTTCAGTCCTAATAATTTAATAAAAATAAACCGTTGCCGGTATTGACTGCATTCGGTCATGAAATTACAGAGATTTTAAATATGACATTCAACTTCCACAGCCAGTTATACATCTTGATTATTTACAACAAAAATAAAATATTTAAAAAGCGTGTATTCATTAACTCAGATCAATACACAACAAATTTTTTATGTCACATCCTAGGTGACATTTTACAGTGGCTTTGACTCCATTTAACATGGGTTAAATTTTTGAAATGAAATATGGACTTTATAAACGGTTTTAACTGTTATAAATTGTATAACATGTTATACTGTTATGGATAAATTGTCAGTTTACTGGCAGGTCTAAAAGAAAATAAGAGTTCCTGCAGGTCCCTCCATTTTTTGGGAAAATATCAAGCCGAGAAACCACAAATTGGAGAGCTTGGCCGAAAATTGCTTCAGCGGTTTATTGTTATTTTTAATCACATACACAACCTAAAAACAATGTCGTTTAGCAGATGACGATCAAACGAAAACAAAAATCGCCGCGCTCTCCGCATATATATTTTGGCCGTTGTCTACCAGAAATAGCAACATCATACGAATAGCGTGAGGATGAAAATTATTATTTTTCCCGTTACTAGTGAACTACCATAAAAAATAACGGACTGGTATGATTTTATTTTTAAAATACTAGTATTCCTTTAAAATTGTTGTATACTAGTCTACCTTTTCATTCATTTACATTTAAATTTGAATGCACAATTTATAAAATTTTATCCTTTAATTACTAAAAATCAACAATTTGCGCTATTTACAAACGTATGTTTGATAAGACAGTGAATTTTAAAACTTGCCATAGAGTTACTGTAAATACAACTCTGCTTCCTTCAACTGTTGCCAATTAACAGGCTGCTGTAAAGCTTTGAGCAAGCCGCGCCATTTAGTTTGTGTTTGACAGCCATTGAAGCAGACGACTTCGTGAATTCTAACGTAATTTTTTCGAATAAAAACCATCATCGAAACCAAGAAAAGCCTTGATAAATATTATATGGACCCTGAACCATTAATTTCGATGGTTAAGATGTCGATTACTGAGTTCCATTGTGACCTTACGTTTCAGGCCGCCCAATGGAGGTCGTCGAATGATATTGGACGATCGGAAAAAAAAGTGTGTGTTTTGCCCCGTTTCGTTACCGTAGACGAAACATGGATCCACTACACCACACCTGAAACCAAAGAGCAATCAAAATAGTGCACTTTCTCGGGTGAAGGCCAAGAAGAGTCAGTCGGCGAACAAGGTGATGGCCACAGTTGTTTTGGTATGAACGAGGTGGCCGATAAGAGATTCGGGTGGAAAGAAGAGGTCATCACAGAAACAAACTCTCATCTTGTTTGCCTTGAAAAAAGATAGTATTTGGAACGACTCCTATGACAGCCGGTTCTACGCACCGGAGTTGACCCGGATTTTATCCGGCCAAGGGCTGTCACCCTTTCGGCGACCTAACCCCGTTTAGGTCATCAGGTAATTTCAGTTTTAGTACATCACTGGAGCAACATTTCGCAGCAGGCCTGCTCCAAATCCTTCTCATCAGGGCTGACGTAGAAACCAACCCTGGTCCGACGGATTATTTCTGCTGTGTGTGCCAAAGACGACTCCACCATTCTTCCACCTCGGTTAGATGTAACCAGTGCAATGGTTGGAGTCATCCTAAGGCCTGTTCAGACCTTAATAACCATAGGGAGTGGACCACGCGTTACGTGGCCCCATGCTACCAGCGTCCAGCTGCACCTCTAGCCTACACGGCAGTGCCTTCTTTTCCCAACACTCCCCCACCCCATCCAGCTCCACCTCCCGTGCGGGGGCTAATCAGCAGCTCTTAGTACGTCGCACAGTCTGTTCCGTGTGTCAGACCATAGTACGGCGGAATGTGACATCGGTCGTGCTCTGGTCTGCACACCACTCCTGAGTGGAGTAGTGCTTTCGTTGCCCCATGCTGTAGGAGTCTTCCTCCGCCTGTAGATACTACGCAGCCACCAACTACCACCAATGTGCGGCAACCACCACAGCGGGTTACACAGCTGTAACAACCAAGACCTACGCACAACTCCCTCAACCCACGTGTTACGAAAGTTCCCCCGAGACACTTTAGACTCGTACAATTTAACTGCAACGGACTCCAAGGAAAGATCGACAAGATAGTCGACTTTATGAGCCGGGAACGCCTGCCAATAGCTGCGATCCAAGAGACAAAACTGAGCGCCCGATCAGATCTTCTGAGCTGGGCAGGTTATAATAAAATAAGAACGGATCGCGAGCGAGATCATGGTGGAGGCTTGGCCTTCATTTTACACAACACCGTGCAGTATCGTCTTATCGACCGCAGGGATACTACCCTAGAGTGTCAGGGCATAGCTATCCGGTCCGGCGGTGTCGAGCTCGAAATATTTAGTATACACATTCCTCCCGTTACAAGTTGCCCAGTTGGATACCGTCCTAATATAGGTGCGCTACTCAAAGAGAAAACCGTTTGGTTTTGGTAGACTTTAACGCCCACCACGATCTATGGCATTCCTGCCTGTCAAATGATCGTCGAGGAATGGAGCTGGCGGAACAGATAGATAACTCAACATTCTGTACAATGAACGACGAAGCCCCTACTAGGATTGTGGGCAATTGCCATAGCTCGCCTGACATCACAATAGCTAGCGCTGGTCTGATAAATTGCATACATTGGCGACCTATGCTTACACTCGCATCAGACCATTTGCCCATAGTCATCTCGATTGACAGACCTCCCGACTTCGTTTCCGTGGACCACTGGACATTTGTTAACTTTAATAAAGCTAACTGGCCCGGCTTCATGGAATTTACTGAGAACGCCTTCAGTGCTCTTCCCACTCCACCTACGTGGAGAATAGACTTTCCACAAAATTGTCGTGTCTGCTGCCGCCCGCTTCATACTTGCAGGTTGAATCGCACAAATCCGCCCTAATTTCCCCACCGAAGCGGCGGTTTTAGCGGCAAGGCGCGACACATTACGCCTGGCCGATCCCGGCGATACCCGTATTAGGGAACTCAACGCCGAGATTCGGAACAAGGTTAACAGCCATAAGTGGAACAAGTGAGAGGAGCACTCGCCTCGTCGGATCCGAAGAAATGCGAGAGCTATTTTAGCCGGCTTTTCACATTGCAAAATGAAATGACGAGTAACGCGCCGTCTGCGCAAACTACCGAACACCAGCGCGACGCTCGATTTATCCAGGGAAGAGGTTCAGGGGGCTATTGTGAAGGCGAAAGCCTCCAAATTCATCGGCCCCGATGGAATAAGCATGCTGATGTTAAAACTTTTGGGCCCAGCGGGAGCAGAATATCTCACCAAGCTTCTCAATCTGTCCCTGACCACCCTAATTATACCCGACGTGTGGAAACTGGGTAGAGTGATCCCGCTACTAAAGCCTGGGAAACCTGCAAACAAAGGAGAATCATATCGTCCAATATCTCTCCTTTCCCCAGTAGCGAAGACAATTGAGGCCTTGCTGCTCCCGTCCCTCACACACCATCTGAGCCCAGCTACACATCAGCGTGGCTTCCGAAAAGTGCACAGCACCACATCTGCACTTAACGCCATAAACACTCAGATAATCCACGGCCTTTCCTGTGCGCGAACTGTTCTAGTAGCACTGGACCTGTCGAATGCTTTTGACACGGTAAATCATTCAGTGCTACTATCGGACATTTAGGATTGGTCATTACCGCCTATGTTTAAGAGGTACCATGAACTACCTGAGTGGTCGACGATCATCGGTTGAGTTTCGAGGTCAAACATCTAAGCTACGGAAAATTAGAAAAGGGGTTCGTCTCGCTGATTTCATACGCCGGTGACTGTTCGATTTGGGCGTCTGGTCAGGATATTGATAGCCTTTGTTCTTCAGTAAAATGCTACCTCGCCGACCTTTCCAACTTCTTCACTGCACGACATTTACATTTACAACCTGCGAAATCCTCTGCCGCCCTTTTCACCAGCTGGACGAAGGAGTACTGGATGTGAAGGTCGATTTCGAAAAATTCCGACCACGAACAATCCAAAGTTACTGGGAGTAACATTCGATAGTCTGCACTCCTTTACTCCGCATACGACTGCAATTGCCACCAAAGTACAAGGCCGCAACAAAATCCTCAAATCGCTAGCCGGTATCACCTGGGAAAAAGACAAAGAAACGTTGCTGGCAATGTACAAGGTAATTGGCCTGTCGGTCGTAAACTATGCTGCGCCGATTTGGACGCCGGGGACTTGCGCGACGCAGTTGAAGAAGCTACAGACCTGTCAGAACACCGCCCTTCGGACCGCGACGGGAAACCTCCTGATGGCGGCGGAGCACCACTTACACAGTCAAGCATCCATGCTCCCAGTTAAGGAGCATAATGTTATGCTGTGTAAGCAGTACCTGCTGGGATGCGACCGTATGGATCATCGCAGCAGGCACAGGTGCTGGACCACCACCTATGCACATCAGGAACGGAGTACTTGACTACCGGGACGACATACAGCAATATAGACAAGACCCGCTGGACAGGACATCGTACAGACAGGCCATCAATACCATTCACCGAGAGTCCGTCAACACCTTCCTGAACTCTCTTCCAGTGGAGGGTGTTCTCGGAGTCAAACCAACACCCATCCCAGAACAAGAGCTCGAGTTGCCTCGTGAGACCAGCGTAACCTGGCACAATTAAGATCTGGATATTGTAGTAGGCTTAACTTCTACCTATCCAGACTCGACCCTGACATATCCAACACATGTCCCGCATTCAAAGAATCCCCGCACGATACTAACCACCTCTTTGCATTCCCACTTAACCCGATTCATCTAATACCCCTCTCCCTTTGGTCCGAACCCGTCGAAACAGCACGTTTCCTGGGCCTCGATGACTAAAACTAGACTTGCCTGACCCTAAACAGGGCTGGCGTATGCCGCTACAACAACAACAACATAGTATTTGGAAGGAATAGTAAATATATAGAGCTAGAAGGAGACTATGTTGAGTATTGACTTATCAAACAAAATATCTAAAATTCCCACTTGTTCTTATCTGAGATCGTAACCAATATTACTTGCATTAGTAATAATTATAATTTTTTAATAATATATCTTTATTTCCTTAACATCATCAGTATACGAAATGCAATTTTTAAATTTCGTGGGCTTAGAGAGTCCTTCTGTCAACCATTTTCTCTTTTACATTGGTATATATGCATCTGAAAGCGTTTGACCGGACAGAATTGGAGGGGATTTATATTTGTTAAAAGATTTGCAACAAAGTGTATGACAAAAGCCTGCTATGAGTAAAGCAAGGGGTCTCAACTGTCATAAGCGTTTTCTAGAGGGACGTGGAGCCTAATGCCCCGCACGGCACATCACATCTACAACCGATGAAAACGTAGAAAAAGTGAAAGAAATGCATATCGTTTGGATTACGTCAGCAATTTTTTCCAATATTTTGGGTATGAAACGAGCGCCTGCAAAATTTAAAGCATTAAGAAAAAAAACGCTAAGGTTTGTTAAAAGCAGTTCGTAGTATAAAATCAACGTTATGTACCTGCTCACACTTCATCGCTTGCAGACATGACTGTGTGCAGCTTTTTCCTGGTTCCATAATAAACATAATATTAGAACACCGTCGTTCTATAGTTAAGTATTGTGCAACTAGATCAATGTAGACTAATGAATAATCATTTTGTTCAAAAACTAAAATTCCTTCTATTTATTTTTAACCATAGATGCAGATGCAATACATTCAGAAGGTCTACGGCAAACTTAAAGATATTTTCAGCAATTCTCTTTTTTAATTATCAGTTTCATCGATTGAATATTTTGAAATTGTTACATAATCATTAACTATAAAATATATCCACAAATATAATAAAAACATATCTACTGTATTCTTTCTATAAACAAATATATTATTAATCCTTGGAAATAGAAAATATTAAATCGCATACATTCAAATAGTTATCGACATTTGCCACCCACTTCCAATTCACCGGCTGTCTGTGTAAAAGGATGACGCATTGGCTAACACCGGGCGAATCCGGGATCAAAACCAATTGGATCTCATTCGAGGTAGAATTCTGTAATGAGAGAGTGCAAATGAAGAAGAATATTAATAAATGAGATGGTAACTGAAAGAAGGAAGTACCGTAATAATATGAGCTTAAACTCTTCATTAAATTAAAACAGAGAAAATATTGAGAAAATGGATTAAACTCATGAAAGAAAGACATAAAGTGTAAAACAAAAATACGATTGGCGTAAAATGGGAAAATACTGTCAGCAAACAAATAAGGTATTTATGAATGCAATGTGCACAGTATCCAGGGAGTTTAATATGAATGAAGTGAAATTTCAGTTTCTTTGCCAACATTTTAGTTGAACAATTGTACCAATTGTAAGGGAAATAATAACTTTAGTATTGGCTTATTTTAGTAACTTTCTTCCAAATAATGAAAAAAGGATTGTATTAACATAAGAAACATTTTTAAAATTTTTTTATTATAATGAAACTGGCACACTCCCATCATATTTTTACCAAAGCCATTTCTTAACAAATCTCGGACTTTGAGTCCCGCTTATATAAGAAAGAATAACGTTTTAAGCTTTACAAGCAATACCTTTCCTGTAAGGGTCTCTTAGGAGGGTCCAATGTTCTTAGTGTTAAGATGTGATGTTCTTATGGGAAAAAAGGACCACTGATTTGTTAATTCTCCCGCAATTTATCACATACGAATATATGAATGAACTAATCGGTCATAAAATCACATAAGCTTTAAAGCTGTTAATTTTTCAATTCTTTTTGGAGAGCTAGAACAATTTTCTTTATATGTACGTGCATGTAGATATTCCATAAGAAGTTTTCGGTAGAGCAGCAGTTTTTGATTATTTTAGCCGGTATGTTATGCTACGTGTTATTTATTCAAAATATTAAATAAAAAATGGCATTTTTACGAGAGTTTATTGAAAATGGGGCCTGAGGCCCTACCCGCAATCGACCACACTTAAGCCATCGAATTATCTCATTGTATTCACCTGTTTAACACAACTATGGGTGTGGTGTTCCATTTTATTTCTTTAAATCTCCATAGACTGGAGCCACTTAAAGGTGATCCAAGTAGAGGTACTTTTTTTAATAGCCTTTTTTTTGCCAGATCACTCGTGAGTCAGGTCAAGCTGTTATGTTATTTTTGTTCAGTAATGTTTGGCATTTCAACATGGAAAGTGTACTACTTAAACAACGTTCACAAACCATTAAACTACGAAAAGTCACGATCTGTAAAGAATTTGTTTCGCGAATTTTGCTCATCTTACGGTCAATATAATCGGCCTGCTGAGCGTACTATTCGCAACACCATCACCCATATTGAGACCCATCATTCATTATTGGATAATACTCGATCGAATACTTTGAATTAATAATGATGTCGTCCATATAAACGATTATGGTACCACTTCGGATAAGATCACTGAAGATGGCATAAATGTACCTCGTAAATACAGCTGGAGAATTGCATAGGCCATACGGAGCATACAAAAATTCAAATTATCCATGGTGTGTCACGAAAGCCGTATACTTTCGCGATCCAGGCTCTATCAGCACATGAAAAAATCCATTACGAAGATCCAAAGTAGTATATACAGTCGCTGATTGTAGCTTTTGCAAAATATTATCAATCAAAGGCATCGGAAAATTATCGCGGATTATCTTTTCATTAAGTTTTCGGTAGTCGCAGCATAATCTCTTTGTACCATCTTTTTTCGATACTAGTACTATCGATGATGCATACTCTGATGTGCTAACCTGTATAATGATATCCGACAACCACTCCTCAACTTGTTTCTCAACTACAACCTGGTTTGCATATGATAACCGGCGAGGTCTTTGGTATACTGGAATTCCGTCTTTTACAATAATTTTCATTTCAATTGGTTTTTCTCCTTTTTCTCGGCACTGTAATTGATTATAAGACTGAGTACATCTTCCTTCACTGCAGATGGTAAATGATCAATTTCAACTCGTAGGTCTTCGCGCTCACTGCTCATTGTATATAAAATTGACCCAAACTCCTTCTGTAGCTCACCAATACGACTGATATCTACTCCTGTTTCTATACTCTGCTTTGGCGTCTCTTGTTTATACTCTACAATTGTCTTCGGTGTAAATCTTACGTCTTCACTATTAATAACGATATCTACCTGCCAAATACCATACAATGTCTGAATCTTTGAGTTTAAATCGACATTATGTCCCATCTTGCCACATCGAAAACATTTCATATTGCTATCCGCTTCGGCCTTAATAACACGATTATCTCTTGGAACATGCGGCACAGTTGAACTATTGTTCATATTCTGCCGTCCATGACATTTTTCATATACACGAGTTTTACGCTGAACTCTTTCTTGAGGATGGACTTTAAAGAGCTCCAATCCTTAACACTTCTTTGACTACGTACAAATATCTTCGCTGCACCTTTCAGTAACTGCTTCCCATATATAAACTTTAGCAAGTCGTTCCAATTAACCACGGCTGCGTTGTCTTCGAATTCTTGCAACCATTGATTAACATTAGCTTGTCCGCAACCCGAAAATGATGACAATGTGTCCTCAATATCACGAAGAGTGAAGTGGCTTTGAACTGAGGCTTGCGAAATTGGTAATCTAACCGAAATTTCTTCATCCAGGGTTGAATCTTCATCTACATCTCTGGCATGACCGAAGTCCTCTAAAAGTCTATCTTGCAGTTTGTTATGTTACCATATGACTGAATGTGTCACAAAGAACAACAATATAGGGCAATGCTTGTGGCAAGGTGCCGTGATCAAGGGGTGTGCACTGGCGTTTAGGCCCGGAGCTTCAGCTTAGGGGAGTTCGTACGCGTGATCACCGCACAACACTACCCTAATCAGTCAATGGTCACACACTGGGAATTGCAAGTGGAAAAATAACCTATCAAAAAAAATTCGCTAACAAACCGCACTTACTTGCCACACTTCAACAATATGCCCCTTCACACTTACCTCTTGCATGCCTGTCAGCTCATTTATTGAGGTTTGGTGGCTGCCTCTGTACCCGCCCTACCAACGGCCTTTTTGATGTTATGAAGGCCCCAATACATTACCATTATTTTGCCATGACTCAAATCAAATAAAAGAGATCTATTCAGCCATTATATCAATTATTATTAACAGTATTCAATCCATTATAAACTGTTTTCTTAGTCTATTTGACCTAAGTGGTATGGAAAAAAAAGGGACTTACAATTAATGGTAGAACTTTAGTTATTCCCCTACACCTTTGACTTTGTATCTTACAATAGTTCTACAAAGTTATCAATTAAGAAAATAGAAATATTTATCTATATACATATGTATGCAAATATGTATGCGAGTAGGTATGCAAAAGGTGTGCATGTTTATGTACAAAAAGAAATAAAAACTTTAATAAAAATGAACCCAATGCAAATTGAAGCAAAAAAAAAAGAGAAACTCCGTATTAGTTGGACTTACATATGTGCATACATATATATGTACAAGCATAAATATAAATTCATAGATATGTAAATACATCAAATCAGGGAATCAAACAAAAAAATAACCCACTTTTTATGGTGATATGCAAACATATCGATGCATTAGTACGTAGCGTCGAAGGCCTTCTTGCTTTGTTGTTGCTTCCTCGAAGGGCTAAAATTCACCGATTCCCTAATTTTGGCTTAATTTCAAAGCCAGCAACCATAAACGCAAAGCAATTCAATCTTACTTATATATATATGTTCTTAAATTTATTTTAGATGCGAGCTATGGCAACCATAGTTAGTTATATTAAAAATACGAAATACAAAGAGCGCGCACCTAAACACAACAACTAACAGCGCTCAATGTTCGTTCAAACCATATCATACAGCACTCTCCCAAGCTTGTCCACTGCTTCTTCGCTAGCAGCACTTTACGTATGGAGTAAGTTTGAGGGACTGCTGTACAAAAACAACAACCTCAACAGCTGTTGAGGTTGGTCAGTTTTTGGTTTTGTCTACTTATAACTGCGTAATGCGTAAATCGTAGTAAATTCTAATAAGAAACTTGTCTTTAAGCAAGATTACGGCATACAGTGGGTATCTAAACTAATTATCCCTCAAAATTGCTAACTTATTTGTTTCAATTAAATTAAATATATTAACAATTCATTTTATTTGTTTAACTTCTTTATACTAACAACTCCTAACCTAACTCTTGTTCTTGCTTTAGTTCGAGTTGGAACAACTTATTAATACATTTTTTTTTGTATATCGTCGATGCATATGCAATACCACCTATCTACCAGATGCAAAACCTCCCAAATGACGAAAGTGGCCAAAATGAGATTTGGTAACCATGCAGGTCCAGGCATCGAGTTTCATCTATAAAAATTAAAAATTTCGTATTCCAGCCGAAAATTGCCGAAAAAAACGGTAAATGCAAAACCGCATGTAAAATGTGTAGTCAAATTTTATTTGCAAAACCAACCATCATTTAGGTCTGTTCAGCAAGTTGATAAACCAAGCGTCAGTACTACGGGCAGGGAGAGGCCTAATTTTATTGTGTTCTTTGCTATCAAATTTTTTTTAACTGTTTGTGAATATACATACCAGAAATGGCTTCAAATGAAGGAAGTGATATAATTATGGAAAAAATTTTGAAAGGTAACAAAATAAGACACAATGTTATTTATGTACATATATATATATATATAATATCTAAGTGTTTGTATGTACATTATTAAAATATAAATTTAGATGCTTGGGCGACTCCACCAAGTTCTCCTGGAACTTCCTATTCAGAGTTGGAATTGTCGCCGCACACGCATGGGATGCGCATCTCAATAGAGAATGATGAAGAATTTTTCAATTTCCCCAGTATGTTCAATTCTCCTGTTATGAACAGCAACAATTCTATGAAAGGTGACTGTGATATTCATACTTCCCCCAGCAATGAACATTTTCCAGAAATAAAAATTTTGGAAGAAAACAAAAATAAAAGACGAAAACGGAACACAGACAATTGGAAAAGAGAGATCAACAAAAAGAAAAGAATGATTGTGCTAAAGCTTGCCAAAAGAGTAAAAAATTTGATTGTAAAAGGTTTAGTGAGCAGAAAAGAGAACAAATTTTTGCACACTTTTGGAAAAACATTAATTGGCAACAAAAACAAATATATGTTTGCTCGCTGGTTCACGTTCAAACTACAAAAATAAATAAGCACAGCAAATTAAAGAAATCAAATTCTTTTGTGTATTTTCTCAAAGATGGTACCGGGAGGCGAAGGGTTTGCAAAAATATGTTTTTATCGACCTTAGGACTCAAGGCATGGGCTGTACGTTCGTGGCTCACTAATACACAGGTTTCGTGCAGCTCTCAAAAGAAACGAAAGCCCACAAATAATTCCAAAAAAAAACTTGTAAAAATTTTTTTGCCATCTTTGCCAAAGCTCCCGTCACACTACTGCAGGTCATCATCAAACAAACTCTATTTAGAGCCAGTCATTGAATCAAAATCACAGTTGTACTCTCTTTATAAGAATAACGCTCTCGAGCTTTCAGTACCCGTAGTCTCAAGAAGTTATTTTGATGATATCTTCTCCGAAGAAAATATATCTCTTTTTAAAATTAAAAAAAGATGAGTGCGATACTTGCATTGCTTTTCAGACCGGAAATCTAAACGCAAATGGAACAAAAGTACTCCTAACGCTCTTTATTTGTCCCGTATACCAATAAAAAAATCTAAATACCAGCACTTACAAGAACTGAAACATGTAATTCCTTCAGACTGTCACTACTTTTATGACAACTTACCTTACAAACAATAGATACTAAGATTTATGTCTGTAAAGTTAATTATAAGGAGATAAAAAGAAAGAAATTTGTTTTTATTCTACATATATGTTAAAAATATTTACGTGTAAAAATAATAGGAAAATTTATTTGCAAAACCGTCTATAAAAAAAAAACTTACAGAAACAAACAATTATGATAAACTTCAGTTCAATACTAGTTTATTGAGGTAAATTGCACCTATTAAAAATAGAAAAAAGATTTCAGTTCAAACTTCATTCATAAGATTAAAAGAAAACTCGTTTTTTTCATCTTCTGTAAAATTTGATTGCCGTCAGATAGGTGGTATTGCATAGGCATCGCCGATATGTAAGTTTTCGCTGCCCGATACAGCTTCTGCTCTGCGTCTACACACTCCACAACTGTACTAATTTGCTAACCTGCGCCGTCGCTATCTTTGGCTCTGTAACTGTGGGTAAGTACTGGAATTCCTGGTGGCGTGACTTACGAGAAAAGGCTGACGCTTTTGCTTTTCGCGAACATATAATTGAATTGCTATGCTACTATAGTCGAACCGAACCGATTTGATGATACTTTATTTAATTTGCGAATTAAAACAGCGGAATTCCCGGACAAGTCCCCAAATTCTGTGGGTTATAAAGGGTGTTTTTTATAGAGGTATAGAACTTTAAGTTGACATTACTTTTCAATATGGCGACCGATTTAACAGCTGTCAAGTGATTTATTCTCAGTTTGGTTTGGCAATTTATCATGAATAGACTCACGCCTGAACAACGCTTACAAATAGTGCAATTTTATTTCGAAAATAATGGTTCTGTGCGGAAAACGTACGCGCACTACGTCCATTTTAGCGATGTTTAGTGATGAAGCGTACTTCTGGTTGAATGGATACGTCAACAAACAAAACTGCCGCATTTGGAGTGAAGGTAATCCTCAAGTGTATGTTGAAACACCGTTACATCCAGAAAAACTGACTGTTTGGTGCGCTTTATGGGCTGGTGGAATCATTGGTCCGTACTTTTTCAAAAACGATGGTGGCCAGAACGTTACAGTCAATGGTGATCGGTATAGAGCCATGATTACTAACTTTTTCATTCCTGAATTGAATAACCATGATGTCCAGAAGATGTGGTTTCAACAAGACGGCGCAACATGTCACACAGCTCGTGCCACAAAAGATTTATTGAAAGACACGTTTGGTGACCGCCTAATTTCACGTTTTGGACCTGTGAATTGGTCTCCAAGATCTTGTGATTTAGCACCGCTAGACTACTTTCTGTGGGGCTATGTAAAGTCATTGGTCTATGCGGATAAGCCACAAACGCTTGACCAAATGGAAGACAACATTCGCCGTGTTATTGCCGATATACGATATATACACAAATGTTGGAAAAAGTCATCGAAAATTGGAAGTCCAGATTGCACTACATCCGCGCCAGGCGTCATATGCCAGAAATCATGTTTAAAATGTAATGCCGCAAGATTATCTTTCGGATAAATAAAATTCACGTCAGTCAAATAATCCATCGTTGTTTTATTGCAACTTAAAGTTCTATACCCCTATAAAAAACACCCTTTAGAATGAACTGTTTAGTCTTGACAATTTTCTTTTAATCGCCACTGCAAATTGTAATTAACAATACATCTTACTTTGGAGATCAATCCATGATATAACCAAAAACTCGTTAGCGCATATTGTTAGGATTGAATTTAGATTTTTTTCCCTGATGCCGCCTTATTCCGTCTACAAATACTTACCTCTATCTCACGCCTCTTATTTGATAGACTTTAATGACCGGCGTTTCTTTCGGCGTAAAACTGAAGAATTCCCGTCGTCCTTTGTACAATTTCACTGAAAATAGACTGTCGCCTTCCAAGTTATAGAGATACTTGAGTATCACCTTTTCACCGTGACGCACTGCATGTAGTATTTTGATGCTTACGTCGCGCAGAGAGGTTAAAAAATCTGCAAAGAAAAAAGGATTTGAATAATTATAAATGGTTTACATAATTGTTTTTTATAAATGTATGTGCAGACGTGAAGATCAGTAAATTGAATTTCGAGAATAATTATAGGTTCACAAATCCTTATTATATTTTATATGCATTTTTCCAACGTAATATTATTAATATTTTGTTGGTAATGTAGGTCAACCTTAATGTTAATAATCTTAAGTGTCCTATTGTATTTCGATTTTAATCTCTTCTTTGAGGATGCCTATGTTTATACCCTATAAACATTTTCATTACGCATATACCATGATGAACTCGTTGAGGTGCTCTGCAAAACAAGTCACCTTTTTTTTCAGTTATGCCCTGTCTCAACGGTGCTTCAAAATCTTCTGATGGCTAGAGATTTTTGCTAACTTTCCAAAGTAACTTCTGCATCTAAGAGCGTTGGTATTACACAGACATAAATTCAAATTGAAATTGACACTGAAATTTATTAAAATTGAATTTTGCTATTTGCAATTAATTTGATATGTTTATGAAAGGTAAAGGACTTCGGCATGTTCGAACTCAGCTTTTCTTTCTTATTTAAAAATATAATCAAACCTATTTTTGGTATTTGGCATTTTAATCTCCGAGCGTTATAAATTTGTCATTAAAATTCTTATTTGTTATTACGAAGTGTGACGAACAGTATACCGCGGTCAGTATTAGGTCAACCCCACTTTTTTTAAGAGCGTATAAATGAGTATATCTATACCATAATAATGTTCTCATGATTTTAATACGTTAGCATGGGTCATTTGACCAGTGCTTGAGCTGGATAAATTGGGAGGGAGGTCGTTACGCTTGTTTTGAAGAAATTCAGAAATTATTTGAGCTCTAGGCTCATATCAAAATCAATAACTAGTTTTAAATTCAACTCACTTCCAAATTTCACCTAACTTTTTTGCAAAATAATTTTTGGCTAAAAATATTGCTTTATAAGGTTTCGAACAAAGCAATAAATATTTTCAATAAATTTATCAAAACTTTTACTTATAAAGTAAATATACATACTATTTAAGGAGAAACTATTCGTAACCTTTACGCTAAATTTATCTTTCTCCTTCATTAACTACTTTATTTACAGATATGACTAACGTCGTCGATTATTCCATTTATTCGGAAATTAACGGTTTTTTAACTCCGCAGATCATTTTTTGGGACAAACAGTTTATTTTGCTTACATTTACTTAATTTTTTAGCTTTTCACTGACATTTCTTTCATTTGTGGTTAAATTCTAATGATATGCCAAGGTTAAGGCGAACCTTTTTGTATTTGTTATTTATTTTAATTGCAAATCATGTTGAACTTTTAAAGAAGAATGCCGTTTTGAATGTCATATGCTCTGCTGTTCGCTTGTTGACGAAGCAGTTTGCTTACAGAAATTTATTCGTTACGTTTCAATACTCAATACACTCAGGTGAATGTAACGCTATACAATATTTACAGCCTATATTTAGGCGTAGGCTTTGAATTCCACTTTGTTGCTATGTACACAGTTCTAATTCATGTTGTTATTAATGTAGTGGTACTCATTTATGACAGCAAATGTCTGGTTGGAATTTATTTTAGCTTGGTCTCCACGTTTCATAGGAATAGCATATTTCAGTCATTACCTTTCACGAGCCTTCTTTTTTCTTTTTTCTTTTTTGATCTTTTGCTCCAATTTTTTCCTTTTCGTTGGCTCGTAATGACGTCGACACATGCAATGTTCGATATGCTCCAATGTTTTGATTCGCTTCGCTACATTACTTCATGGCTGATCAGTATGCCCTATTGCTTTTTGTGTCGGCATACGAGGTCTTTGCAAAAAGTATCGCTCTTAAAACCTAATTTTATGTGAACTTGTTCCTTCTTCTTTGAAACAGTTTTTATCTTCTTCTTATTATGGATATAAAAAAGTCCTTGGAGCCAGGTCTGACCTGGTCACCATTACAGTTTTTGGCCAAACTTTCCGGCACAAGCAAGGATGTATTAACAGGGCGTTATCAAGGTGCAAAAGACGTTTTGTGTTCTTCTATCTTGCAGATAATATTCTTTATTGATATTACGACTCTGTAGCAAGAACTCATAATGACCGACGCCCCTACAATCGAGGAAAACTATGTGTTCGTGTTTTGTGATACTTTTTGAACAAACCTCGTATGCACCCAAAATCATTGCATGAATAAATACGATGTATATATATTATTTTTTATTCACACATACACTTGTTAATACATATATTTTGTATGTTAATAATGTTTTATCGGTTAATAAAAGTCATTTACAATTTACTACACTTAGTTGTGGGCTCATTTTAATTTAAAAGTAAAAGCAGTGCTTTTAAGTATAGGGAAACCATTAATATTTATTACTTACTATTCCTTTGCTTATTAGTCTGTAAATATTATTAGCTACTATTTTTTTAAATGTATGTAAAACATGCCAATAAATGTATCAGCAATTTT
This sequence comes from Neoceratitis asiatica, assembly GCA_030068015.2. Lineage (NCBI taxonomy): Eukaryota > Metazoa > Arthropoda > Insecta > Diptera > Tephritidae > Neoceratitis > Neoceratitis asiatica. Next base: position 79,190,467 of record CM061524.1, read on the forward strand.
TTATGGCTTTCAATAAGACTTATAAATTGTAATGAACTGCATTAAATTTGACACAAAAGAAATAAATATAATTTGAGGGTTTACGCCAAATAGTTCGAATTGAAATTCATTAGCTGAAAAGTGCTGAGTATTTAGTTGAAATTAATATAAAATGTACGCTTCTTTGGATTTATATTAATTTTGAGACATTTAATCATTATGTAATTATAATGTACTGAATTTGTTTTTTTAGATTTTCAGGTAAATTTATCAAAACTGTCTTCTATTGCTAATGACTTATTTCATTTTGTTAGTTATATTGTATCGATATATATACCTCAGGGAAAAAAGTGCATGGACGTAATTTGAAATAAAACAGCAGGAAATACCTTTTACTATTTAAATTCATCTCATTTTTAGTATCAACAAAAACAAAAGCAAACCAATATCCATGTTTTTTTAAATAATATGGAAAATATGTGTACAAAGATATATGATAAGTTTAGCTTAAGTAAAAAAATTTTCGACTATTTTAATAATTGATATGCTTCCTGTTTTTTTTTTTTTAGAAAAAATTTATTAATCCTATTTGGCATGGAATCAACCACCTTTAAATTTTTTAATTTCATCCAATGCCATCAATAAGATCTGCTTGAATTGTTTATAAACCCTGTTTGAAAGTATCCCCCACAAACCTTCAATAGGGTTAAGATAAGGGCATATTGCTGGCCACTCCTAAAGCATTATGTTTTTTAATGAAATGCGCGCGCAATATGGATTGTTGAATTGTCTTGCTGAAAAGCCCAAAAATTACTATAAAGATTACAAGAAAACTCGATAAGTACTTTATTTAATAGCTTAATATATATTTCTGCATTCGTCCTGGTGGGTATGAAACACAGAGGTGACCTTCCATTATATCCAAAAGATTCTCAAATCATCAGTGAACCTCTACCATTATTTCGCTTATAGCGAGTGAGCCTGCTGGGGTAAAGACCCCCCCGAGACTTATATATAACCAAATTATTTCGCGTCAAGATTTGGTGGACTCTTCTTCTTGATATACCTAGGTATAAATGTGCCTTGATTTCCAAGAAAGACATGCTTTCTGTGTTGCTAGCCCCGAAATGCATGCTTACATCTGTTATCGATTTCAGTCGGTCTTCCATTGCGCTTACTTGTACCATAGCTTTAGGGATTTTTTTTAAATTGTAAATAGTATCTCAATGACGGTTCAATCTGGAATCATTCTCGGCAATTTTCTTTCCCGATTCATGCAAACCTTTAATCAGTCCACGCTCCTTCTTTGACAAATGTGTAACACGTGGCATTTTAACCTAAAAACAATATCCAATATAAATATTTTATGTTCATGATGAACAAAATTCTTTTTCTTGCCGAGATTCTGACAAAACATAGCGCCAATGCACTTCACGTGCCTTAAAGAAGAATTTTGAACATGTAAATATAAGTATATCAGAGAACATAACAAAAACAAGTTGTATACCTAAAAAATAAATACTGTTATTAAGAGAGAAGAAAGCTTTGTGAACAAAAATGTACATATACTTATTTCCCTGAGGTATTACTAATTTTATTATAAACACGTATTATTTCTTTTCGAAAACATATAGAAAACTGTGTTGCACCTCTACAGTTTTATGCCCAAAGAATAATAGATTGGTCGTGCGCAACATATTATCTTCTGTTGAATACAATTTTGCCATACAAGTATATTAATAATATTCACCTGAACATTCGGGATGATAATCAGAATACTTAGATACATCAGAATACATTCATTCACTCTTTCGCAGTTTCTTTTATTCACTCACTGTTTACTAACTTTCATCCTGGTGTTGTTAGTAACTTTTAAAACGCTTAATCTACATACTTACACTTACGAGTATATCTCAAACTGAATTCCATTGAGCGTCAAGGCTATTCTCTTCATTTGACTTTGTGTCAACAAAAGTCGAAAACTAAAAACTTTAATGAAAGTTAGCGGAGAAATACGAGTGCATATCTGACATAGTTGCAGTTTGTTGCTTTTGTTATTGATGTTGTTGTAGCCACACCGGCCTTTCAGTTTTTGTGAAATGGGTGTGAAAAAATACTACAAACCTGTTTACATGGCTTAGGTATGTAGTGACGCTTTCTAACCGCTGAAGTGATTTTCGGCCTAGCTACTTCTCCAGTTTGATATTTTTCCAGCAAATGGAGAAATCTACAGCTTAAGTCGCCTTCGAACGGTCGATAGTTTTTTATGATCAGCTTTTACTTAATACTAGAGCTACATTCGGAGGGGTTGAAATGTCCTGCCGATCTTCGCAATTAGATAAATTAGCTTATTTTTTTAATTTAAATCAAAATTTCTATAATTTTTGAATGTTGGTCGGACCAGGACTCGAACCCTGATCTTGCGAATGGCATCATGCGCTGATAACTACTCGGTTATTCCGGACGGTGTATATACATGTATTTATAATAAACTCGTACACATGTGAGTGTACATAACACACATAAGAAAGCAGGCACGCTACAATTTTAGTTTGCTTATATGTTTTTTATTTACAAAAACATACGTACCTATGTTTCACTTCAAAACATTTCGTCAATTAATTGCATTTTGTTGAGGACTCAAACACTCACTACAATGAATTGGGTTACACATAGAAGTAAGAATCGAAATGAAAACACTGTTATTTAAGTCAAAAGCGCATATATTACAGGTAATTCGACTTTTTCTTCCTTACAATTTCGCTGCGAATTTGGTGGTTTTAACTATTCACTGGATAAGGTAAGGAAGTAACCTGCTAGTGAAAACTGTTTATCATATCTGTCCTTACATAACGATTCTGCCCGAAAATTTCCGAGAATAAAATATAATATGATCAACTGGGTCATCTGCACGCCAAATTAACATTTCCAGAACTTATCCCATTAAAAAATATTCATTGATCTTGATATTCCCTCTCTTGGTTGAAAAACCGAGTGCCTAATATTTCTGGTCAGTGGAAGAGGGAATGTAAAATTTACTGTTTAATCGAATATCATTCCCCCGGCGTAGCTCCTAGTAGGAAAGTAAACCTACTGGGAGTACTAATATAATTAGTATCAAGTAATGTGCTAATGTCAGGTAAATAATGCAGTTACTCCCTTTTCTAAATACTTGGTAATCGAGCATTGTTCTATAACAAATATAAACGCCTTAACACTTTTTTTAACTGTCTCCAGTTTACTATGCTGATTAGGAAAATGATTGAGACGCAAGCTCGTAAGGTAAATTAACATTGAAATCAACCGCTTCTGAAGTAAATTATTGCTGTGTTGAGCAAGTATTTCATTACAAAGATAATAGTAGAATTTTTCTCAGTTATTGTAATCTTCCTGAGTGTAATTTTAAGATCAGATAATTGTATGCAACTTCTTAATACGAGCTGATTATAAAGTGGATTGATTTTCTAATTAGTTCCGAACTATGTTACTTAAAGCTTATACTTCAATTTTGTTGTGAACTTTCTTGACACCACAGAAAAAAAATGTCTCAGTTATGTCTTCTTTTCCTACCAGATGATTGTTAAAGAAAGTAAAATATTTATATACATATACAATTTTTTGGATGTGTTCTCGCAGTGCAAAATTCTTTTCAGATAATTTTTTTTGAGTAAAAATAGATTCCTCTCATATTTAATTTTGTGGCTACCAAAAAATATTGCAGATATATAATACATCGTCGATGCCTATGCAATACCACCTATCTACCAACTGCAATACCACCTATCTGACGGCAATCAAATTTTACAGAAGATGAAAAAAACGAGTTTTCTTTTAATCTTATGAATGAAGTTTGAACTGAAATCCTTTTTCTACTTTTAATCGGTGCAACTTACCTCAGTAAACTAGTATTGAACTGAAGTTTATCATAATTGTTTGTTTCTGTAAGTTTTTTTTTATAGACGGTTTTGCAAATAAATTTTCCTATTATTTTTACACGAAAATATTTTTAACCCGCATATATGTAGAATAAAAACAAATTTCTTTCTTTTTATCTTTTTATAATTAACTTTACAGACATAAATCTTAGTATCTATTGTTTGTAAGGTAAGTTGTCATAAAAGTAGTGACAGTCTGAAGGAATTACATGTTTCAATTCTTGTAAGTGCTGGTATTTAGATTTTTTTATTGGTATACGAGACAAATAAAGAGCGTTAGGAATGCTTTTGTTCCATTTGCGTTTAGATCGGTGTGGAAGCTCTAGAAAAGTGCTTTCGAAAGACAACTTATACTTGATTTATGCATTTCAAGACACGTAAATCGAAAACGACTTCATCTCCCTTTTTACGACCTGGGCGTATGGAGTCATATAATTGATATTTTTTATTATCATAGTCTTTAAAAAATGTGTAGTCCATCTCTCGTGCGATATACGGAAACGGATTGCGTCTGGATTCCTGTGTTGCCAAAATATATTGGCTAGGTAAATATATTTGCCGATTCTTTAATTTCCGCTCAATTACAGAGTGAACCGAATCTACCTCCATCTGTGTATGCCCTTTTACTAGAAATATTTGAGTTATGTCAACGTTGTATTCAATGGCAAGCCTAAGTAGTGCATTTGCGACAACAGAATTCCGATTCTGATATGTGCAACCGTCGGAATAAATCACTACAGGTTTTACATCTTTACGAAGTATTGATGATACATAGTCCACATAAAAGTTGGCAAACGTTGAAGACTTTAAGTCGGCTGCAGTTTCATCAAACCAATAACAAACAACTTCTTTAGTAACTAAGTTGTAAGCTGTGAAGTTATGCACAGCAAGCTTAGTTTTATAATAAGCTGAGCTGGCGTTTAATTTTGGGCTTAGTTTAACAGCTTGTAGGTCAACGGTAATTAAATGAATTTCTCCAGAATTTGCAAGTATGGTATCATTCTTTTTTTCTAATCGTGCTGAATTTTTGAGGTCAATGTGACAGTTATATTCCACTTCGGATATATTTCCGGTCTTAAAAGCAATGCAAGTATCGCACTCATCTTTTTTGGGTTTAAAAAGAGATATATTTTCTTCGGAGAAGATATTATCAAAATAACTTCTTGAGACTACGGGTACTGAAAGCTCGAGAGCGTTATTCTTATAAAGAGAGTACAACTGTGATTTTGATTCAATGACTGGCTCTAAATAGAGTTTGCTTGATGATGACCTGCAGTAGTGTGACGGGAGCTTTGGCAAAGATGCCAAACAAATTTTTACATTTTTTTTTTTTTGAATTATTTGTGGGCTTTCGTTTCTTTTGAGAGCTGCACGAAACCTGTGTATTAGTGAGCCACGAACGTACAGTCCATGCCTTGAGTCCTAAGGTCGATAAAAACATATTTTTGCAAACCCTTCGCCCTCTCGGTACCATCTTTGAGAAAATACACAAAAGAATTTGATTTCTTTAATTTGCTGCGCTTATTTGTTTTTGTAGTTTGAACGTGAACCAGCGAGCAAACATATATTTGTTTTTGTTGCCAATTAATGTTTTTTCAAAAGTGTGCAAAAATTTGTTCTCTTTTCTGCTCACTAAACCTTTTACAATCAAATTTTTTACTCTTTTGGCAAGCTTTAGCACAATCATTCTTTTCTTTTTGTTGATCTCTCTTTTCCAATTGTCTGTGTTCCGTTTTCGTCTTTTATTTTTGTTTTCTTCCAAAATTTGTATTTCTGGAAAATGTTCATTGCTGGGGGAAGTATGAATATCACAGTCACCTTTCATAGAATTGTTGCTGTTCATAACAGGAGAATTGAACATACTGGGGAAATTGAAAAATTCTTCATCATTCTCTATTGAGATGCGCATCCCATGCGTGTGCGGCCACAATTCCAACTCTGAATAGGAAGTTCCAGGAGAACTTGGTGGAGTCGCCCAAGCATCTAAATTTATATTTTAATAATGTACATACAAACACTTAGAGATTATATATATATATGTACATAAATAACATTGTTTCTTTTTTTGTTACCTTTTAAAATTTTTTCCATAATTACATATATCACTTCCTTCATTTGAAGCCATTTCTGGTATGTATATTCACAAACAGTTAAAAAAAATTTTTTGATAGCAAAGAACACAATAAAATTAGGCCTCTCCCTGCCCGTAGTACTGACGCTTGGTTGATCAACTTGCTGAACAGACCTAAATGATGGTTGGTTTTGCAAATAAAATTTGACTACACACTTTACATGCGGTTTTGCATTTACCGTTTTTTTTCGGCAATTTTCGGCTGGAATACGAAATTTTTTATTTTTATAGATGAAACTCGATGCCTGGAATGCAGGGTTACCAAATCTCATTTTTGCCACTTTCGTCATTTGGGAGGTTTTGCATCTGGTAGATAGGTGGTATTGCATATGCATCGACGACATATAACCTACGCTTTAGATGCCAAGCTAAATTACTTTTAGCTAGACTTCAGAAAGCTGGCGAGAAAGTAACATTTTTTAGAAAAAATTACTTGACGGAAAAACCCAGAAGAGCACTAGGTTCGATGGAATAAAATTTAGTAAGTACTTAATGTTGTAATTAATGTTATATATATATATATATATATATATGTATATATATATATATATATATATATATATATATATATATGTATATAAAACACCCTTTATAGAGGTATAGAACTTTAAGTTGCAATAAAACAAGGATGGATTATTCGATTGACGTTAATTTTATTTATCCGAAAGATAATATTGTGGCATTACATTTTAAATATGATTTCTGGCATATGACCGCCACGGCTGGCGCGGATGTAGTCCAATCTTGACGTCCAATTTTCGATGACTTTTTCCAACATTTGTGGCCGTATATCGGCAATAACACGGCGAATGTTGTCTTCCAAATGGTCAAGTGTTTGTGGCTTATCCGTATAGACCAATGACTTTACATAGCCCCACAGAAAGTAGTCTAGCGGTGTTAAATCACAAGATCTTGGAGGCCAATTCACAGGTCCAAAACGTGAAATTAGGCGGTCACCGAACGTGTCTTTCAATATATCTATTGTGGCACGAGCTGTGTGACATGTTGCGCCGTCTTGTTGAAAGCATATCTCCTGGACATCATGGTTATTCAATTCAGGAAAGAAAAAGTTAGTAATCATGGCTCTATACCGATCACTATTGACTGTAACGTTCTGACCACCATCGTTTTTGAAAAAGTACGGACCAATGATTCCACCGGCCCATAAAGCGCACCAAACAGTCAGTTTTTTTGGATGTAACGGTGTTTCAGCATACACTTGAAGATTACCTTCACTCCAAATGCGGCAGTTTTGTTTGTTGACGTAGCCATTCAACCAGAAGTGCGCTTCATCGCTAATGGACGTAGTGTGCGATACGTTTTCCGCACAGAACCATTATTTTCGAAATAAAATTGCACTATTTGCAAGCGTTGTTCAGGCGTGAGTCTATTCACGATGAATTGCCAAACCAAACTGAGAATAAATCACTTGAAATCTGTTAAATCGGTCGCCATCTTGAAAAGTAATGCCGACCTAAAGTTCTATACCTCTATAAAAAACACCCTGTATATATATAAATTGATATTAATATTAATGTTTTATTGTTAATAAATATATAATATCTATTAGTAATAAAGCTTATTTGTTCTATTTATTTTCATTGAAATAATTAGTCCCATTCTGCAGTTCGATTCGAAGAAATTTCCTCTTTTCGGCTGATTTGGTATTTTATGTTACGTTCGATCAATCTTCGAAATTTGAAATTCTATCTAGGTTTATGTAATCTGATTTTCGATCGTAGTAACGTTTTTGTACGTTGTAATTTAGTTGGCGGAGACTTAAATAAAATATTTTTAACAAAAATGTAAGTATTTAAAAAAAAATTATTTTGAAAGTTGGAAAAGTCATAACGTTTTAATTTTTTAGTTGAGCTTAATGATGCTTTTTGCACCACAAGAGCAACATGAAAATTAAGGAGTAGTTAAATACTCCATGAATTTGAGAAAATCATGCAGTAAAATTAACACTGTTGACTGACACATTCCTATGAAATAAGTAAATTTATTATATAAAAAATTACAAGCTCAATTTCATAAAATTCATCACTCAACTGAAATGGATAACACTTGTTTCGCAATCCTTATTAAATATAGCCAAGGCTATTGATTCATTTTAATGTTAAAAGCACGATTTTATTTATTTTTATTTGAGTTAAGCTAAATTAGTTTGGATTTGTTGGCTTTGTTTTGTTTTAATTTCACACATTCACTTGCAACCAGCTGGCTTCGAAAATATATTTTCTCTTCCTCTTCTTCTTTCGATTTGGTCGTAACTCAGAATACCTAACTACCTTTTCTGCGGAACGGAGAGCGGGAACGTAATCGAAATACAGAATAGCGAACCAGCAGAGCACAATAGCGAAACGAAACTGACTCAGTTGCATTTCCACATATTTTTCTATATGTGAATATAAAACTTATTGCGCAATTTTAAATTCGTATAGTGATATTGATCGGTAAATACGAAGAATGGCCGTGCCGCAATAAACTGGTATAGAAACATGAGTTGGTCAAATAGTTCACTTAGAGGAAGGCACTCCAATGGACCATATGGTCCACAAATGTTTGCAGGGTATAAACGTTACATATATGACGGGAATGTATTATATTTTTCTAAGGATTTTTGTTCATCTATTTTAATTCTCAATAAATTTTTTACTCATCACATGCTCACATATGCAAAAGACGTGCAAAGATAAGTGGACATACAATATGTATGTAAAGAGGTCTCATTTAACTAACTCAGAATGCACATATACATACATACATATGCACATGACAATTTAACTTATGTTTGTACATTGCTAAATTAAGTATATACGTCCACTTGTGCGGATATATACTTTTTCTGGAACGTTTGTTCACGTGGAGTTAAATTTGCTTTGATTGTGTTTTCTCATTTCACTTAGTTTGTTTGTATTTTACTTTTTGTTTAAATATATGCTACAATAAAACAACTTGCTTATATACTGTTCTAGTATGCAGCAACCAACAACCAAAAAAACAGTCAAACGAACTGCTTGACGAGCAGTCCAATAAATTGGTGTGCGGTTGGCAGTGTCGTATTTTGTTTTTTGTTTTTCTTTTATTTTATTTAAAAATTTTTTTTTATGATTGAGTGACTTTTAATATCTTATGAATACTCATACCGAGCTCGACTTGTAAAAGTATCTTACGGGAATATATTCAAATTTACAGGTATATATTATAGTTAAGAAATAATTTTGAAATACAACTAAAACACCTCTGGTGGACAAAAGTTTTAGATGTTAAAATTATGAAGCATGTAACAGCGCTGTTTATTATACATTTAGTACTTATATCTGACATTAACTATTATTTAACTGTTATCAATGTACGTTTATTTCAATTTCAATCATTTTATCGTATACTTTTATTTAAGCCACGACTGTGTTTTTTGAAGATATCATATGTGTTCTAATTACTAATTGTCACAAATATTGTTTTACCAAACGCAACCTAACTGTAATTTATTCTATTTCGTTCCTCTTTGCCTAATTGCTGTGCCTATTTTAAAAATCATTGTAAGAGGATAATTCATTCGATCAGCAACCGGTGAATAGTGCACACGTCTTGAACTATAACCTCTTTAGTTTTCTTTAATATAAGTTACATTATTGAATTGACGACAGTAAACATTCGTGGCTCTGTCGGCATTTAATATTGAGGGAAGAATGTAAAAGGCGTATAATATTTGCAAGATCGAATCTCAATAATCATCTTTAAGATAGTAGATATTCGTGGCTCCGTCAGCAGATAATTTTAAGTAAATCTTGGAGAAAATCATACTTTAACCTATAACCACATGAAACTCTAATAATTTTCTAAATGAATAGAAGAGAAATGAAAGATGAATGATGAATGAATGATAAAATTTCAAATGTTTGATATTGTATAATGTGATCTTTGCGACGAAGCACTCACTAGATTTACTTAATTGTCACATCCTCAACTGCAATTAATGTGAAAATATTTTTCAACTTCTATGAGTCTGATCTGAACAGTATTTATACTGAGAAAGAATTTTTTTTTATTTCATATATTACCTACATACATTACATTACATATATTAACGCTCATACAATTTTTTTTCTGAATATGTCTTTTTTGGCAACCTGCATTCTTTGAAAAGATCACATCAGGTAAGTTGGGAAGGACTTCCGATAATTATAGCCTTTCGAAAAGCTTTACTATAAAGTCAAAATTGTCAGGTAGAAAAAAATTCAATTTTTCTGTTTAAACTTACCTTTCACAAAAGATTTCATATAAATTTTTAAACAACTCATATCAATCATATAAATTAACGCTCATAGAATTTGGTTTCTGGAAAAAAATCACCGAGCTTACTTCAAGTAAGTCAGGAAAGGTCTCCGATAGTTATAGGCTTTCGAAAAATATTATTATAAAGTTAAAATTGTCAAGACCGTAATTATGCATATAAAGGAAGTCCTTCAAAAATTTTGGTAACGATAAACTCAATTGATTAACTATTTTTAGTTAATTTGTAATTAAAATAAACATAAAAATAAGAAACTAACTAGCTTTAATTAAATAAATTTATTTAAGAACTTTCGAGTAATAGTTTTCATTTTGATAGCCTTTCACAATGCCAAAATTAAGAGGAAAATACGATTTAATTATTGTACAACTCATTTGCATAGTTGTGAAGGCATTGCCATTCACGTACATTGAAATGCATATGCATATATTTATATATTAGCACTGTATGTGTAGGCAAATATCCTTTCATTAAACACCTGCTGCGAACAATTGTCAACCATTTATCTAAGAATTTCAATAGAAGTGAAAAAAAAGACATTGTGAAAATGAATTAAATAAATAAACAAATATATTTACTATTTGTAGATAGACAGAAGGATAATGAATATATAGGTGTATGTCTCTTGAAGCAAAAACGATGCAGAAATACACGAAACTGGCATTTTTCAAATGTTTTTGTAAAAAGTAAAAGCACTTGAGGACCTGCAGCAACATAAAATCAGCAGGCATGAAATTATTTGCAAAGCATTCAAGCAGAACCATGTCACGCCCAACAGAAATGCTTACAAACACATTTAAATATTAGCTCACATATCTGTACATTTTTTACTTGTCGATTTTTGAGTGAAAAATTGTTTTTGTATTTGTAGCATCCCTGCAGTGAAAAGCTACACTAGGATTCAAAAATTCTGGTTTAATACTAGTACTTTTAAGATGGAATCAGATCCGTTTCGCAGGTCATAAGTAACGGTAATAATAATAATTCCCACCCCCATAGGGCATCGCCAAGCTAGAAACACCAGATGCTTACATGGGAAATAGGTGGAAAATGAACCAGTTATATAAAAATGCAAACTAGGTGGACTCTGGTCAATACGTAATATTCTTCCCTGCAGGGATGTAGGTGGCGTGTGTGTGTATGGGTGTTAGTTTGTCAGTTGAAAGTGAAGTGTTGAAATGTTGAGAAACCCGATGAGTCAATAAATGTAGCCATTAAATTTCAATTGAACAAAGTCATTTGTTGCAAATAACAAATAATTTATTCCCTCGTCTCCAAGCATGCATACATATTGTAAACTTATACAAATAATGGTAAAAAATAAATACAAATATTATAATAGTTTATGCAGACAAAGGAATGAACTTGAGAAGTTGAGTTTCTGTACTTATAAAGTATTTGTGATTTTAAAATAAAATCACAAATACTTTATACATATGTATCCATACATACATATATGCACATATGTATAAAATCCTAAAATTTTTCTGAACGTGATATGCTCTTTGACAGAGTTTTATGGTGGGCCAGAGGTGGATATCAAAATTGATTCGAATCATTTTAGAGTTATTTCCAAACTGAAAAAATTGTAAAGCGGCGAAAACCGAATTACGGTAATAGTCAATAGGTTAAAACATACTAACTGTTTATAATGTCGATGTTGCTTGAAAATGTGATTTTATTTGGAGTTAAGTTATTTATTCAATGCTTTATATTTAAATCATTAACTATCATATTTCATCAAATCCTTGAAATATACTTATCCAACTATTTACTTACTGTAAAAGTAAAGGAATGCATAAGAGATGAAAATTCAAACACGACAGGTATTTCACCGGATAGTATTCTTGGCTCAAAGTTATGCTATACACGGCAGACAAGACAAGCACTCTTGTACCAATTTCGCCATAAATGCTTTAGAACAACACTTTAAACCAATTAAATAATTACAAAAAAGAGGCGAACAAAAATGAAATTATTGGCCTTCACATCTGATCTTCCCGACGGAGAGGAGGTATTTGTGTTCCTAGCGTGGCCTAGCTGTCATAGCGCTGTACCTTTATTCGCTAAACTACATAGAATACATACAATTGGTACCATATTAAGTAGACCATAAGTTTTTCTAAATCTTAGATAAGTATCCTCTCACTAAATATAACATTGATTATGGATTTTGATACAAATCAAAGTAAAGGGTGTCTTTTATAGAGGTATAGAACTTTAAGTTGGCATTACTTTCCAAGATGGCGACCGATTTAATAGCTGTCAAGTGATTTATTCTCACTTGACAGCTGTTAAATCGGTCGCCATCTTGAAAAATAATGCCAACTTAAAGTTCTATACCTCTATAAAAAACACCCTATATTTCTTATGAACTCCTTGTGTAATTTTTGAATATTTTTCGGACTGTAACAAACAAGCCTTTGTAAAAACAACCATTTTCTAAACTAACACTGGAATATAATACCATATCTATATATATATGTATATGATATGTATATGTATGTACTTTCTTGAGATTGTAAACCATACGCAATGCTAAAAGAGCATCATCAACATGGCAATGATGGTCATTCATTTCAACGGCACCCAACTGACATGATCGTGAAAAAGAATGACTTAAACAATAGAAACAATCCAAGAGTGAACTAATGTAAAAGAAAAGTCGTATGTATACATATGTATACATACAACGTGTATATATTAACCTTATCGCAAATTCTGTATTACATGCTAAAAAAAAGTACGAAAATAGCATGCTGGTGGGAAAGGATAAAAAAATATCCATACCTCTAGAAGTCTTTCAATATTCGAGCGAGAGAAAAACTATGAAGAAAAAACACAACAAACTAGTATTAGATCGAAGAAGCTTTCATAGAAAAGCCAACACATATTGTTGTGTGTATTTAATACTGATTTGTGTGAACAGGGATATTTTTATGGCCGAAATTCTTCATGAGTTAGTTTTGCATTTGTAATTATTTTCAGCTTATTTTTTTCCAAAAGTATGATTTTCCATATTTTTCAGTAAGAAACTTGAACCAAAGACACAGGCTCACGTAAGTACTCACTCGGCTACGGCGACCGGAAAAGAGAAAAATATTCAGCAAGGAAATCCAACAATAAAAAAAACAAAAAGAAATTCCTGTAAGGGAGAAAAGGTAATGAATGGGGTAGAATTGAAAGAATAATAAAAAAGTACAAAACTTAAATAAAAAGACAAATATTATGTTTTGCAAACCCAAACACTTTATGGTGTAAAAATAACAAAAAGTTCAATGTTGGAGAGTGTCGGTCGGAAGGAAGGGAAACAATGTGCACTTGCGCAAATCGTTTTGCAAATTGTTCAACCAGCAATAGTAATAGAAAGCCAAGTAGATTTCTCTTCTTATTGTTTATCAGCAAATTATTATAATTTTTTATTTCATATGGAGATTCGGTTATTTCAAGAAATCGTGACATTGAATGGCCTCCAAGAAGTTGTGATTTAACACTATTAGACTACTTCTTGTGGATTTATTTGAAGTGTTTGGTCTTTAGTAATAAAGACTCTCTTCAAGCTTTAAAAGTCAAAATTGAACGTGTTATTCATGACATACGACTTGATTTAGTGGAAAAAGTGCTCAAAAATTCGAATTCGTTTCTGCAAAAGAGAAGTTAGAAAATTCATAAAGTTAGTTACCATAATTGAATTGGAGCTAGATTTGGCAATGTAATTATATATCTGTAAAAAATATTGAAACCATTTGGTATCAGTCAAAACTTACTAACGTGTGTTGCTTCTGGTCTACTACGACTAACTTTTCCACTTAATCAAATTAACTTTCAGTTCTTACTGACAAAATCTATCCTTAAATTCCCAATAAAACTTTCTGACAGACATACTTCTCTATTCCGAACATCTCAAGTTGTCACCTATTTGTCTGCTTTAACCGATCCCAACCTTAAGCCACAGATTAGGAATCTATCAAAAAGGACTCTAAACCTGATATATAATTCTATATCTCGACCGAAGCTGTTTGTACTTGACCTTAACTTAAGAGCACTCATAATTAATCTATATAGATCAACACCAGTAGAGAATAAAAGGACAAAAATTTCTTAAAACCCGCTTTCAAAATTAATGATTATTTTTTTGTTTTTTGTCTATTTTAGTTTTTCGAATTCTGAATTCCTTCTCGTTTTTTGTTTTATCTCCATTAAGTTAACTTCGCATTGAGCTTGCACAAAATGTGTGCAAGAGAAACAGTTATATAAAGTTGTAAAAACGTTTTAATTGAAAGTAGAGGTGCAGCGTAATTAAGTTTAATATACCAAATAAAACAAATAGAACAAAAGGTAGGGGTTTCGGTGAAAACCAAATTAAGTTAGAGGTGTAGGCACATGAAGAAAGTACAGGCAGCAGCATTCAAGGCAATACAAATTAACTTAAGAATGGGATAAAGTGTGATTATGGGGGTGTAATAAGTATTGGAATAAGAAGTTTATAAATACAGTACAGATAATGAGTTAAAATAATTTTTAGGGCATAAACATATATTTTAAGAATTGAGTCCATATTTAAGTTAATAATTAAATAATTATGTCTTCTTACTCTCAACTGATATATGCACCACTTCACTGCGACTATATTGGAATCAAGAATGTATGACGCCAATTAGGTTCCTCAGTTGATGTTTCAACGTAGTGCATCAAATGGTAATACTTTTATCATTTCGTCGTCTTCTACTATTGATCGGATCGTCATTCAACTTTGTCACCGCAATCGATAGCCTAAATAATTAATATACATACAAATAAAAGTGGTATTTGCACATCAATTCCATCAATCAATCACATATATAAATCAACTTATCACTTGGTCACGGACTGTCACTTGCATGTCTCTGGTTGTCTTAGACAATCTTGCCTGCCTTGCACAGAACCTGAGTTACAGACACGTTATTACTCCATGTCTGCGTGTGTTTTTGTCATTTTCACTTGTCATAACACCGTAGTCGTTTCTTTTTGGCTTAATGACGACTGACAGCTACGTTAACCACTCGTAGAGCTTGGCTGACTGTCAAATCATGCGACCACTGATAATGAGCATTTAGCGAAAAAGCAAGGTCAAATACATACTTGACGGCAAAAAATTTCAACAATATTTGAAGATATACATATCTACATATGTAAGTTTGCAAAACCTAAATAAGTTAGGCACCAAGAAAACATTTGAGGAGCACGTCAAATCGAGTTAACGCCTCCAAGTATGCAATATGCAGGTATCTTCTCAACCAGAAGTATATTACATCCATATGCTTTGTATTTCCATTTCGTTAAATTTCTTCGTAATTGTTATTGGTCGTACAAACCACTACCTACTTGATAGCTAAACCGCCATTAATAAAAGACGTTTCAGGTGTTTTGTTGCCACATAATTGTTTTACCACAAGTCATCGGCTCTTAAACGACAGTAAGCACGTGGATTGATAAGTTGTCTTACGAAGAACTAAATTTCTCGGCTTACAGTGTGCTAAAGATATCAATATTTTAATATTTCTTAGTAATTATTAGCAGAAATCAATAGAAAAGAGGAAATAAAGAATAAGAATAGAAATGCTTGGGGAAGTGTATTAAAATAATATCACATAAAACGAAATAAAATAAAATAAGAAAAAAAAAATCTAAAATAATAAAAAAGACAAAATAAAATAAAATAATATAAAATAATATAAATAATAAAATGTAATTAAAAATAATAAAACAAAATAAGATGGAATATAAAATTTAAAAAAAGTGGATAATAAAATATATAAAAAGTTAAAAATTAAGATAAAATGATTAAAACAAAATGCAATAAAATAAAAAAGTATAATAAATTAAAATGAGTAATATGATTAAAACTAATTAAAATTAACTTAAAATAAAATCAAATCAAAATTTAAATAAAATACAGTATAAAATAAAATGAAATAAAATAAGTTAAAAAAATAAGTTAAAAATTACAAAATAAAATAAAATGGAGTAAAATATAAACTATTTTATAAAATGATATAAATTAAAATATTTTATATTAAAATAAAATAAATTAAAATATTATAATTTAAAATAAATAAAAATAATAATAAAATAAAACATTAAAAAAAAATAAAATAAAATATATAAACTAAAACAAAATAATATAAAATAATTTAAAGTAAAATGAGTTAAAATAATATAAGATAAAATAGTGTAAAATAAAACAAAATAGTATAATACAAAATGAAATAAAATGTAATATAATAAAATAGAATTGATTAACTAATATAATTTAAAATAAAAAAGATAAAATAATAATAAAAATTAAATTAAATTAAAATATAACTAAAAATAAAATAACAGCTCACAAAAATAAATAAAAATAAGAAAACAAAACAACAAAGATAAATTGAAACTAGATAAAATGGAAGCTTGTACGCAGTATGTCTGTGAAAATACCATCAGCTACTATTTTAAATTGTATCAACTTTTGGAAATTACGCTACACTATATACTAGATATCTTAAAATTTAAATATTTACCTTTTGAGGTATGAATCTACGCTCACTTTATGGCTTTATTCACTTGGCTTAAAGTGCGAAAATTTCTTGATATTTCTTTTTCAACAATTCAATTTTGTTACCTTGTTATCTCTTTTTGCTGTCGGCCTATCATTTTTCTTAATCATTGATTGTGTTGCTGTTGAGCGATGAGTGTCTCACTATGTGATATACATATCTTTTCATATCAATATTTGTAAAAGTGGTGTGTATGCCAGAATGCTCTATCTTTGCTAATACCTTACGTGTCTACCCTGCAAACGTGCGTAATCGAAGCTGCAATATAGTCAAAAAAATTTGGTATTACCAACATATACCTTTTTTTTGCTAATTAATCTTCAACTAAAATTGTCAATAGCTTGAAACCAATTTTAATATGCATTCTCATATAAAAAAACAAATTTTTAATGATTGTAGATTATGAATGAAACATTGTAGGAGACTGGCGTTATATCAATTATGCACCATTTCAATATCATATGTAAAAATAAAGTTCCGGGACTGTCCCTACTGGACGGTTTCTTTGTAACTTATGTGCGAATAATTTTAATGCCGGTTACTTTGTTATTTCATATTGTAAGTAACATCAAGTTTCATCAACGCATAAGACGTCGCCGGACTATTGGAACCACATACCGTCAACGATTGTTTTATCTGCAACAATTTTATGCCTGTATTTACACACATTTGTCACATAACCTTTGCTTGATTAGCTGCTATTAACTTGTGCGCTTGGCGGAATTTGTTTTGCCTTACTATTTAACTAACATTATCTTCGTTAATTTTTTGCGCAGCTACAAACAGTAAAGGACCTACACTTACAAAGAGCAATGCTTCTTCTTGTATATATCGTACCTATTCTTCGTAATTCATTAATTGAAATTAAACGGCCAGTGAATTTAGCGAAATTGGACGCACACTAATACCCTTATCAATCAACATGCTAACATATAGCCAACATTATTAACAGGTGCGATCACTAAGCCTGACACAGACGCACAAATCTAGCCAAACAAATTCGTCTCCCTCTCTCAGCCGAGTGATTCAATTTCACTATGTGTTTACGCATGTATGTTTGTACATACAGTTGGGTGTGAATGCCATACAGCTGCAACTCATTCGTTGGTTAGTGTATTATAAATTTGTTTGTGCGGGTTCTTTTTTATATGGCTAACATTAAAAGAATCAAATTGCTTGGAGTTTATTCCCTGCGCCTCCGCATTTACACTGTTTCAATCCTTCACTCAATACTCTCACGAACCTCTTCGTTAAAAGCTGGCGTACTGCCGTTACTGGCCTGTATCTCGCTATAAAGCTCATTTATAAAAATTGCTACTAATTTTTCAAAATTTCCGCCGGAAGTAGATGCCAGGCGTACGGTGTTAAAATAGTTACTAAAAAAATTATTTATATCAGAGTTTATTCAAACCATTAATCAAGAACCAAAAAGCCCAAAATATTTTTATACAAATAATAATTGGCCGCGTTGTGTACTGCTATTCGGAAGGCCAGAGTTCCAGCCCAGGCTTGACCGCAGCGTGCTTTGCTACATCTATAAAAATAAATCAAGAACTTTGTATGAAGAAATGTCAAAATATTTGTTTTGTTCGCGTTTTGTACGCGTATTTTGGAATTTTACATGTATTTGTTGTTGTTGCATGTATTTTGTATGGGTAGCGAACAATGTTCACTAAAGTGGTCATATCTCTGGAACGGCTGCGCCAATCTTATCAAAACTTAATTAACCTTCTCCTAATATCTAATATCATATATATATATATATATGTATACCCTATCATAAGCTTTGCATTTACTCTGACGACCTTTGTATGTTACATAAACAAAAAAAATTCGTTTTCGGTTTATCTGAGAAACATAAAAAAATTGTTTTGAGAAATTTATGGATTTTCTAGTAATTCGCACCATTTTTTCAACAATTTTGGTGTGATGTATATATACGCCCATTTGTGCATACTCAAATTTTCTTTAGAACATAATAAACCATAAAAAAAATAATAAATAAAAAAATAATAAAAAAGTTAACTACAAATGAAGTAATATTAATTTTGTTTTTTGAAAAAAAAAAATGGAAATACATTTCCGGAAATTAAGTATGGTTTTTTTGAAAATATTATTTTAATCTCAACTTCAAAGATCTACGGGTGAGTATTTAAGTTTTGCTTTGTTTTGTTTCTCCTTCCTTAATAGCCTTTTTTTTTTTTTGTTATTTATTTCTGAAAAAGTTGGTTACCATTTTAGCTCTCTATTTATGTTATCTATACCACCGAAAATTTCCCAAATACATAAAATCTTTCATTTAATAAAATGAAAGCGCACATATTTACTTTAAAAATTTTGCGATTTTAAGTTCAAGCCTAATTTCATAAAGCGCAGAATACTACAGTTCAATGCCTAGCATATTTTTTTACCAAGTATTAAACGACAACAAAAACCTGGTATTTAAAAAAATGTGACACGAATTCCCTTGCGTACGTGAATGCACTGGCGCGACTGCTTGCGAACCAGTATTGCCACCTTTGTATCAAAAATCAGTGGCTTGATTTCATTTTAATTGCGGTGTGTGCGGCGGATATTAAAATGTAATAAATAAACGCATTAAAAAAATTGTGTGGAAAAAGTGAAAATCAGAAAGCAAACAAGTAGACAGGAAATGGGGGCAGAGTACGGAAGTGGAAATGTAAATGAGAGTAGCGAGAAATGAAACAGCAATAAAAGAGCACTAACAATGAATTGTGCCAAATTAAAATGGGTAAAAATAAAATAAAAAGTAAGAAAATAACAAAATTTTGCGACATAAATACACCCATATACATATATAATAATAAAAATATGCAGATAATTAAAGTCGCTTCAATTTCGCTTGTATGTGCAAGTAAGGATTGATGTAGAAGAAGACGGTTTTACGCTCAACTTAATTTTTGTCTGACTTTTTTATTTAATTTTTTAGTGTTTGAATTTTATACAAAATGAAATTGCGGGCGACAAATGGCGAAGGTTGCGAGTGTAAGCGAAAAATGGAGAAAGGTGTTGACAAATAAATGGTTGAAAAATCCAAACGATTTTTTCATTCTACACATTTTAAAATGAAAACTGAGCGAATTGCAAAGCTGCTTATGGGATTTCGTGTTGATAATACACAGGTGAATAAAAGAAGCAAATGGATTGACGGCTATGAAGGTGAAGGTTAAAAAGACCGTGAGAAAAATATGTTTATATATCTGCACTTATTTTCATAACTAGGTAATATCTAGGTCAAAATCACTACTACTATTGAGAGCTACGATTAAATTAGTAAAGTAAAATAAATGAAAATAAAAATTAAAGCTGCAAAGCGTTTTTGGGAAATATATTTTTACTCTAAAATTTACATAATATGAATGTTGACCTGAAATTCAAATATTAACAGTGTATGCTCGTTTCTATCATGTAACAATGAATTTTACAATAACATTTAAATTATTTGTCAAATTTCTTAGCTTAATTCCAATTTATGTGCCTTTAGTAGCAATATGAAAAATATAAATATGCTTTCATTTTTTTTTAGAAGAGGTGCTACTTAACGGAACTGTGGCTTATTTCAGGGCGGAAGTGCTGGAAAATATGTTAATTTCCTGTTTAAACAAAGCAAAATCAACAGCAACAGATGTTGTGTGTTAAATATGTTGGTTGAAGGAAGTACATATAATAATTTGATTTACGCCTTATGATGTTTTATACACAATTTTCCATGTTCTGTTTATGATCAATGGCGGAATTAAATAAATATTGACTTGAGCGGAATTTAATAATTAATGGAATACATTTTCATTAAGCTGACTTAAAGTACGCCTTAGTAAAAGTTATTGTCTTAAAACTGGGTCGTTTATTACATTTAAATGTTGTTTGATTAATCTATCAACAATTTTAGAAACATTTTATTTATCATGCTACAAAAAAATATACAAATAAATTTCAACCAGGTTATAATTTTTCTTAGTCCTCACGTTACGTAACAAAATTGTACCAGTTGCTTCTCTCAGTTATGCGGGTACGTCAAGAAAACACAGAAAGTAATAATCTGATCAACTAGCAAAAATGTTAGAAACGATATGAGCACATATCTCATGAAAAATTACTGGACAACCACAGGCACATCTGGTGGACATAGAAGCAACGTGATGTTATCAACTTGTCCACTTTATAAAGTGAAGAGAAAAATGTGTCGGTGCAGTGATGTTAGACAAGGATATTGCAAATGTTGACATTCAGTCAACAAGCGAGTCATCGTACCTTACTTGCTTTGCTGTGAGAACTGTCAGAACAGAATAGTACTATACTAGATCGTATTAAAAGAGATCAAAGTAACTTTGCTTTAAGACCGAAATATAAAAAATTTGATAGCGTTCAAAACGTTAATTTGATCATACAAGTATTCAAAGTAAGGTAAGTCAGGACCTTTAGGATACTGAAAATCTGATCGAAAAAAAGCTTTTTCAGACCATTCCTTTAGCGGGCAGGTAGCAATGTAGAAATTTAGCGTTGAAGCTATTTGAGAACAGATGATTGGCCGCCGACGCTTCGTCAAGAAGAACAGAAATCTAATGGCCTGGTAAGTCTATGGAAGGCAACCTAGTGAAGGGAGCGCACTTCCGCTCATTGAAATGGTAATTGTCATTTTTCGATATATTAGAAGTCCTAGGTATTGAATCAGCAGAAGATGAATTGTTGCACCTTAAGGTACTGTATATATATATATATATATATATATATATATATATATATATATATATTTGGCACGTTGTAATCGCTGAAGGAATTTTCTCCGAACGGCCGACTGATTTTTATGAGGACCTTTTATTTCATGTCAGAAATACCTTCGGAGGGATCGACATTCCTTGCCGGTACTAAAGGTACGATACAACGTACTATACAAAGTGATAATTCTCTAAGGTAACGATTATGTTTGTACTGAACTAAAGAATATTTGATCGGATGAAATTTTTAAACCAATAACTTTCGATATTAAATACAAAATTTTATATATTAATTTAAAGAAGTAGAATTTTAAAGAAGAGGTGATTGAATTGGCGTAATAAAAAAATTAAGACTATATAAGCAAAATATTAATTAATAAATAAAAGAAAAAAAAAACATAAACAATAGGCAGTCAAAGAGCGATGTGATGAGCGAGCAGTCACAGCAGCGGTGGGAAATGCCTAATTCACTGTCGTTGTCCGTAAATCTCCACCCAACATCAGTGCCGGTACGGTGCAAACGGTGTTTTTTTTATGGTACCAAGGCATCTTTGGACTTCAGCAGTAGAAAAAATAAAGAGTGTAACCTCTCTTTGCACCCCAACAACAGCGGAAACACAAGTAGCTATACAAACAAGCGGCAGTAATAACTCCAGTGTCGTCGACGAATTCGGAAAAAGGTGAGACAGCCAAAAGAATACAGGGTCAACAGCAAAGACTGGTATTGTGAGCGGTACATAAATATCACGAACATAAAGAGAAAATCAAATCCAGCAAAAAATAGCAATGGAAAAAGGATTAATATCGTGGTCTCTACAATGGATGCTTATGACATTACACTAAAAGGTAACAGATTTGTCGAAGTAAGTCCGCAGTCACCAACAACAAGCTTCTAATTTTCTCGTAACAAACTTATCAAAACTATACATGTAGGTAAAAACATTTTCCATATTATGCCGCTTAAAAGAGGTAACATAGATGGGACGTATAAATGGTAAGTATACTACGCAAAACACTTTCGAAGAGTCGTTAGATTTCTCTCAAAAAATTATAAGAATTATAGCTCTTATCAGCTGAAGCGCGCACAAGGCCTCATTGTGTTTGTTTGTTGTTTGGCCTTATGGCGCCAGTAAACAATAGAAATAGTATAACAAAACCTGTGTAAATTTTTTTTTGATCCAAAAACTGAACTCAGTTTAAGAAAATTGAGACGCATCTAAAATATCCCCTTGGAGATATCTTTTTAGCTGGCCTACAGAACTAAGGAAACAAATTAATCTGATTGATTTTGTAGTCATCAAAAAACTTAAATAGGAGTTTAGTATTTGCTGAAACCAATACTGATTTTTTGATCACTCCCTAGTAATCATTTGATTTTGTATCAGTATTTCTTTCATTTTACGACACTTAGAACTAACTGGATGAAATATAAGAAATACATAAACACTCACATAAAGATTATTTCCAAAATAGAGACCGAGACTGATATTGATAACGAAGAAATTGTATTTAAAATTATGCTAGCAACAGCAGCATCTTTAGCAACGCCATATCAGAAAACGCAGCTCAATACCGGAAAACTTCAAATAATATCGAAATCGAATTGTTTGCTTGCTTTATGAATGGCAAACGCCCGATGCAAATATGGCAGAGAAAATGGTATTATCACAGGATGAAGAAAAAACAAGAAAAATCTCCTATCGTCCTTGCCTCCAAATGTTAAAAACTCGCTTTGGAAAGCTAGCAAAAATCTTAAGCCACTAGCAAATAACGTAGTACCATTCAGACTGCATAGCTGTTCCTGGGCCAGAAATGAAAAAGAAAGGCACCTTGTTTGCAGAGCACGTCAGTATGGTATTCCTACGAAACGATGCTTCACCTTTGCCACTAAATAATAGTGTTCCAAGGTACAATGCTTCTTGCGGAACTCCTGTTTCAGAGCTAAAAAAAAGAGCCATCCTAGATCCAAAAAATCTTTTGCATATGATCATATCACACCTGTGCTAAAAGAGCTGCTCTAGTTATTCTCGCAGATTAAAGCTAGGATATTGTCCACAAACATGGAAAAATGTCGCAGGTAAGGACCCAACCCTTCCGTTATCATATAGACCAATCAGTCTGATGCCTTGCCTTTTTTGGAGAAATCCTGCTGCCAAAAATTTGCTAATTGAAAAATCGGTAGCAAAATGGAGTGTAAAAGTCACTTGATATAAGTGCAGGTACATTACTTTTACATTGAAGTCCAAGTTTAACGATGTAATTGTTCCGCAAGTTCACGAAATTACATATCCCGGAATTCACTTAGGCAGATGCTTAACCTGGAGACGACATATCTTCACCAAAAAGATGCAGCCCAAAACTTGAATATGCCTGTCTGTGTTGGCTTATACGCAAGAAATTTGGGTTCAGTCTGGACAACAAAGTCTTTCCCTATAAAGCGAACATAAAGCCGATGCCTTGAAAAAGTATTCACAAATCCATATGTACATACACATATTGGAAGTGGATTAGTCACTGTTTAACGAATTTATTTCAAAAATTTCTATTTATTTCTCGTTTGTTTTAACTCTTTACTTTGTTTAGCTCGTTCTGGTCAACACCATATAAATAATGGGAAAAAATGGTCATTAAAAATTAAATAAACTATATCGAGCAGCGAGTTTGTACGTGGACGGAAGCCGCTTGATGGAGCTAAATGCCCGAAGTATAAATCGGATCTAAAACTACAATGAGAACTACACGCTGAGAAGAGATCTTAGATGAGCCTGACTATCTAAATAGCTTTAGAAAATATAATCCAACCTATTGTCTTCCATTGAGTCTGAAACTAACCTATTTGATGGCTTCCGGTCTGAACATACGGTATTTCTTAAGCGTAAAGCCCAAAACGGTCCACAAATGGCTATCGTGAGTAATTTAATCTATATTGATATTTCAATAAATGAGACTTCAGATCAAGAACTTGGTGAAGAAATGAATATATATTATTTTTAAAATTCAGTCAGTCTTTGCTGATATTGTGAAGTGAAGCCTTGGCCTATATAGCGCTTTTTTAAATGCGTAATCACTAATCTTCATCTTTATAAATTTATTTATTCATAAAATATAATTTATACTTATATGTAGTCTACATGATATGTTTCAAATTCCATTTAGAATCTCTAATATGTTTATCACCAAACATCAAACAAAGGCAAATGGTAAGAAAAGTGTGTATAAATGTCGATAACGACAAGGACGCGCAAATGCATTTTAATAATTGCATTTGTCCTTGTCAAGCAATAAGCACAATTAACAAACATATACATATGCATCAAGGCATCTTCTACGAAATCCATAATTATATCACTCGATATATATGTTCGTATTTATTTATGTATTCACTGTGCGGTAAATAAGCTTTTCTGCAATGCAGTAGAATTCCATTTGTTCCCACACACCTATGCACCGTTTTACATATGTACATACGCATATACTCACGTACGAGCACTTGACAGGAAGATTTGCATTTCCCATTCACACTCGGCCAGATTACTTGCTCGCTTCTAATTGAAAATACTATACCCATCGTCGTCGCGAGAAATTCACAATTACTCACGTTGATGGGTTGATAGCATCAAAAGCCGCAAACCATAGTTCATTCTATCAGATGCAGTGAGGAAATGAGCAATCTGTACAGAATTAAATATTTTGTATGCAGGAATGTAGCCTCGTCATTTGGTCGTGTAGTCATACGAGCACAATGAGGTGTGCAGGCTGCATTTACACATGATTACCGCTTTACGAGTATATAACCTTTTTATATATTATATAAACAGATTTGACCAAATATGTGTATCGCCTTATATGCAACATTTGTTAATTCAATTCATTTATGTGTCACATTAGCATACGGATCTTGAAACAGTGACAATTACTACACATTTGGCAGCTGCAGTCAAGCTTGTCTTGCTAATGACAAAGCTTCCAGTCAATATATATCTACCAATTGTGTAGTGCACAAGCTGCAAATTTTGCTTTAGAGAATGGTCAGTGAAATTACCATTTTTTGAGTTGGGCATAAGCTGCCAAGAATATATTTAACATGATTTTTTTTTTAAACATTCAATAGTCAGAAAATATGTGTTTGTTGTTTAAATTTGGTTAGTGAGCTGTATGATAGGCCAAAAAATTTAATAATCAATCATTTACCATCTCTGCGTGAAATTAGAATGTCATTTAAGTGTTGAGCTGCATGGGCAATATTCACGAGTATTCCAATTTAATTGAATCAGCGTGCGGCCGTTAATATCCCGAAAGTCTCATTCATGCTTCAATGAAATGAATTTCGTTTACATAAGCCAAGGCGAATTTAATAAGGTGGGATTGCAGTGAAAGCGAATTCAACTTTTTTCATTTATTCTTCGCAAAGATTGTCAACATTTATTTTGTTTTGCTTGATAATATGACTGTGGTTTATAAGAGAAAAAAGTTGAAAAGAGTGTGGGTTTACTGTTAAAATCCAATGAATTTTCCATGATTTTAACAATCGCTACCAAATACAAAAACAAAATACACGGTAGTAGTTGTTTTTGTTATTCTGCTCTTACCTTTATAAATTCGTGTATAACATACGGAATTTGCCAAGTCATGAAAGCAAGAGTTTGTTAAGCGTCGAGATTTAAAACTGTTCAGCTACATAAAACAAATTCATCAGCTGAAATATCAGATTATTTATAAATACTACCTAAGAAAATTAGTGAGTTACTTGTTAAAAGAGGTGAGTATAGTATTTTTTGTAACGAAAAGTGGGTCTGTCACATCGAATATGTTGGAATAATAATTGAAATCTTGACATAAGCGCGAAACGGTTCATATAGTTCATATAGTTCAAAATTGGTATTACAAGAGTTTAAGGATAGTGGTCTAAATTCGCGCGATAATCGGATGGGGACATTAAAACTTACTTCATCTAAGAGAAATGCAACTACAAATCTGTCCATTTAGAAGCTTAACTAAAAAACATATTCCTTACATTTCTCTACGGCTAGAAAGTGTGGGTAAATTTATAAGTTTTAAGCGAATAGTATACGGAGGAAAATTTTGGCGGGAATCCCAAATGCAAATGACGCAAAAAAAACAACAGAAACTGTTTATGCACGGACTCAATTTTATCAGAATGGATTTTATAATGAGGGTTCCACACAACCAAACCGTACTCCAATATTGGTCTTACTAATGACGTAAAAATTATTCTCGTAATATAAAGGTCTCTGAATTCTTTAGACTACCGCTTTCCAAAGGCAAGGGTACCTTTCGCTTTCAATAAAGTAGTATTAATATGAAGATTGAAGTTGAGTTTGGTATCCATTGTTACATCCAAATCAACAAAAGTACATCCTTGCTCTAGTCTATAGTTGTTTATTGAGTAAGCTGGTGATTGAACATATTTTCGTGTAAATAACATGGTTTTACATTTATTAAGGTTAAGAGGCATATCATTGTTAATACACCAAGTTACTAAATAGGCATACAGATGTTACATTAATATGTCAGAAAAGGTATCATTAGATAATATTCTTTGAGTATTGTTACAGATATAGGAAGATATACATTGGAGAAGGCTTGGTTGAAATCCAAGAAGATCTGGTTTTTAATGAGTATTATATGATGTACTATTTCGAATGCTTTACTGAAGTCAGTATATATAACATGAATGAGTTACAAATTCCAGCAACTTGGTAATAGAAGATTTCCCTTTGCAAAACCCATGCTGCGAACTGGAAAGAAAAAGGGAATATGGAAAAAGATAATTGGGCAGTAATTATGGCTTCAAAAAGTTTAGGTGTAACAGATATCTTTGCTATCCCTCTACAATTTTCAAAAGAAGGTCTACTACCATTCTAATGCAACGGAATTATAAATGATCTTTTCAATGTCAATGGGAATATTCCTTGTTTTAGGGATGCATTAAAAAGGTATGTCAAAGGCCGGTACAAATTTTCAGCACAATATTTAAGAAACCATGTTGACATCATGTCAGGGACGTAACTGAAAGAGCTCTTTAAAGCCTTTAACTGGTATAACACAACTTCGGGAGAAACAATTGGGGTGTTAATTGAGTTTTGAGGATAAAAATTCTTTAGGTATTCTTGGTTTCCTTAAATTTGTTTGAATCGTGAGTAACAAATTTGGAAGAGTCGATTTGCCTATGCGAAACCTATGCTGAAACTGTAAATTAAAGGAAATATGGAAAAAGTTAATTGGGCAGTAATTATAACGAAAACATTGACAAAATATCTAACTTCTAAAATATAATTGTTGAAAAAACCCACTTTGTGGAAAAAAATTTATACATATGTATGTACATATATATTAAAACTTAAGATTTTGTTCGAGCAGTGGGAGCATTTGAGCAACGAGCGATCGCACACTTGCACAGTGCTAATTACTCAAAAATTTTCGAGCACGACCATTTTGAGTACTTTTGGCAAAAATCAACTTTTTTTCAGAATATTTTTTTTTTTTTTGATAATTTAAAATTTATTTATGCAAAGTGCAAAAATCCGTGAAACGCCAAAGAAATTTTGACAAATAAAACTGAATATTCCTTGCTCTGCTGAGCAGTTGAGCAATGAACGAACGTCGAACTATAACATTTATAGTTTTAAGCTTTCAAAAATATTCACGGTTTCTACTTATTTACGAATGCAAATTTTTATGTTTACGTACACGCTTGCTGTGCGTAAAAATTATTTAAATTTCGAAAATTTAAAAATATATGTTTAGTATTAAGAAATTGGTGTACAAAATCTTTATTTTTAAATTTATATATTTTTTTTAATTTTTAGACATGTTGTCCAAGTCAGGTAATGGCTACCACACTAGTAGATGTGTAGGTCTCTCTATTTGTTGGATGGAACATAAGACACACACCTTATTTCAGTGGAAGAGCTCGATCGAAAATCGCTTGAGCGGTTTTAAATATATAAATAAAATTTGCGTTTATTTTATGTATTTAATGCATTTATAATAATTTTTTTCATGAAACTCTTTTTTATTATAAATTTTGAAACTTGCATATAATAGCGAAACACTACATCATTCAATTAAACGCCTCGTGAATATTTTCAAACTTCGATCCGTTTGAGGTAATTTTCGACCACTTTTTGGCACATATTAAGCGGTTTCTCTGCCATAACTTGAAGAAAGTTGGTTCTAAAATGCTCAAAAGTTAAAGGTTTATCCGCATATACATTACCTTTCACGTAACCTCACACAATAAGCACAACGGCAATCGACATCACCAAGACGAGAGTTTACGCGGCCGGCACATTTCTCTCTCAATAAAGCCAATTCGCTAATGTGTGGCATGTTGGAACCACATACTATCCAAGTCGTGTTTTTCAATCGCAGGCCAAGCGAAGCCGGTTATCATGCGACCATAACGGTCCGAATTGATAGTCTCGCCGTTATCGATTTCAAAGTAGTAGAGTCCAATCACATTTCCGGACCAGCTCTCTGGTGCGCTATAATTTTTATTTTTTTTATTTTGGTGTAATGGTCTCTCCTAAATTATTTGAAGATTATTGGAGCCCCAAATACGACTATATTTTCTTAATTTCGTATTATCCGAGCAAGAAGTGTGCCTAGTCGCTGAAAATTTTTTTTTGGAAAAATCGGAGGAAAACCCAACTCTTGCGAACGTCGAGAAATATATACATTCGGAAAGATTATTGGAGCCCCAAATGCGACTACATTTTCTTAATTTCGTATTCTCCGAGTAAGAAGTGTGCCAAGTCCCTGAAAAAATTTTGTTAGAAAAATCGGAGGAAAACCCGACTCTTGCGAACGTCGAGAAATATACACATTCGACTTCATTTCCATCAGCGATATTTGAGGTGGAGCGAGCAAAACTGTGATGCACAGGCTTTAGAATATTTGTAACGGAACCTGTCTTTTTAAATTTGTTTAAAACTTTACCAGTGGCTAGATTACTTGGACTATTATGTGCATCATAAACTGCTCTTAAACCACGAAAGGTGACCACGTTTGAACCACCATTTTTGTAGTAGGTTTCAATAACATTAAATGTGCTCTCTACTACAGTATTATCAAAAACGATTTTCAAGTTTTAAGCGACATTTACAGTAAAAGTATCAGAGCTATTGAAAATTAAATAAAATTTCTGCGGCTTTGCTTATTACTGAATTCTCCGTTGATATGCAATCGTTGTATGAAATTGTTATTGTTAAGAAGGGTACTGATTCCTTTCATAAATAAATCAGATACTAAAGTTAATGGTAATTTCTTGACTGAAACGAGTGGAATTTAATGTGCTGTTTGAGAGTTACTTGCTCTTAGCTTTCTTTCACTGACTTAAAGATATATATTTATATATTTTTTTTTTTTCATTAAATCTATCTACAATTTTCATCAGCTTTTCGTCACCGAATTTTAAAAAAGACAAGTTTGAAAGTTAATTCTCAAATACACGTAACTCTTGCCTCGAAAGGAGTCCAAATGCATTGTTCATATGTTTATTCAAAGTTATCTAAGCTGCAACCAAACAGCTGATGGATTTTTATGAAGAGACTTTGTTTCAGAAGTACACTCGGAGGGGTTTACATTCCCTGCCGGAGGCGACCGCAGCTACAAAAATTAACTTGGTTTTTTATTTAAATTAATTTCAAATAATTTTTGGATATTGGTCGAACCAGAATTCTAGCCCTGGTCTTTCGAATGGTACTGCGGCTGTCAAAGAAATATCCTCTCAAAAATTTAACGTTATGGTTCGTAGGAAAGAAATGGACTAAACTACTGTCTTAGAACTTCATTTCATGTTAGGAAAGCTATGAGTTTCTAAGCAGGCTAATAGCTTACCTCAAACAGGTACTGCTATTAGTTAACCGATGATGTCACAAAGAAATCACACATCAATAAATTGACAAATCAAGAGCAACATTTTTCTACAGAGAAGTTCAGTCAACATTTTTTCACGCATTTTTCTCCTTAGGGTGGTGGCATCATCTACAATAGTTTCTCAATATTATGATTATGACGTACAACAAGAGCGAAGGCTTACAATTCATATGTATTACACACATACGAATATATATGTACATATTATACTTGTAAGCAGAATGTATATGAAACGCGTAGAAGTTGCAGTGTGAAATCTCTGAGTAGTTACATAAAGACATATTTGACTGAATTACTTACAAGTTGATTCACTTCGCTCACAGCCAAGCTCCTGCCATGTGTCCAGTTCATTACAGGTCAAATATTTTACACTCCATATGTTCGAACTTTATTTCATGGAATACAAAGCACTTTGTCCGATATTTATGGGTGGGTTTATGTATTTTTCTCTTTTTATCTTGTAAAAATGTATGTACATATGTATATTTTGAAAAGTCAAAGGCAAAATACTCGTACTTTTATGTTTTGATGAAGTTTTTGTGCTAAATTTATTGCGGTCATGTGTCAGATATTTGTTAAAAGGATGGTGGACAATTGTATACAGCAAGTTGGATAACTAGCTGAGGATTGGCATTAAGTCTTCAGTTTGATTGTAAAATAAGTTACAATGTAATTAGCCTGGTATGAATTGTACTCCTGGGCATTTGTCAAATAGAGTGGGTTATATAAGACTTAATTGACGATGCATTGAATGAATGGAAAGCAGAGAAAAACATGCATTTGTTAAGTTCAATTTGATCTAATATACATAGAATACTATGAAGGGTGCATCAGAGAAAGTTTGGATATTACTTGTAGTAGTTTTTGTTGTTAGTATTTTTTTTACTAATTTTTTCCTATTAGCTATTTTAAAATTATCTTGAAAAATGTGTTTGATGACAGTAGCATTACTGTATATTTTTTATCGTTTTTGACCCACAGAGTTATGTAGAATACATACCTTTATATATTTACCCAAATTGGTCCAGCAGTTGCACATCCTTTTTGGAACAACCAACTAGCTCTATCTTCTTTATAATGTTAGTACTGGTGACAATTTTAAAATATTACAATCTGGTTATCTTTCCAGATGTAAAAGGGTCAAAACTGCAATCTTCTATTAACGCACGTAATAAAGAATGTTAGCTTTGAGTGTGGAAATTCGAATCAACATCCATCGGATCAGTCTGATGTATTTCGTAGTAAGATATAAGAACAATTCTGTACAACTACTCTGATTTCATCCCCTTGTTTCCAGCCTTAACGAAGGGAGAGAATATTATTTTTAAAATCTTTATAGGCAACTGAAAAACACAAACATCAAAAAGATGCTTGACTAAATAAGTTAACAAAACGTTTGCAAAAGATTATGAGAATATACAAAAGAATATCATATGCCCCTCTGGTGACTTCAGTTCCGTTAGTCGCACGGTTAAACGACACAACACGCGCAACCAAAATATGATGACGTCGCGGGAACACTAATGAACAACTTTCCCAGCACATGCAGGTGCAACGTGACTTGACGCGTTGCAGAGTAATTTTAAGTATAAAACATTTGTAAACCTTTTGCTTGTTATTCATTTTCATTCCGAATCAATAAAGAACAGACCACAGTCCAAAAAATATTTTGTATTTCCAATTCAATCGGAAATAAAGTAACTGGCGCCCGAGTTATGGGTCCGGTTTTTAGTGCGCGTAAAAGTCGAGTGTAAAGTTCATAAAACTTCAATAAGTCAATCTTTTCTACTGCAACGACGCGTACAGATCGGCAATTTAAGAAGGAAAAACGTCCTTCAGTAGCAGCAGCAAACAGGAAGCAAGTAATGCTAGCCGCCTTCAAGGACCAAAAAAAGGACCCGAATCATAAGGATGTCCCTCATACTGATGTAAGAACTAGATTAAGAAAAAAATTAATAATCATTTAAGTGAAATAAGCGTGTTATGTACAAAAGATTTGTAGACAAAACATATAGATAAACCAAACGAAACAGCTAATTAGAAAAACACAAAATATTCGTTTAAGCGAAGTGAAACTTCCTCTTGTGAAAAAAAATTTTTTTTTTTGGTTATAAGTAATAGCTTTATTCAAAGGCCTTTTCTTATAAGAAACATAATTTTTTCATTGAATATTGTTATACAACAAAGAAAAAATGGTAGAAGTGACAGACGGGTTCTGGCATTACAGGCGAGTGCTCTACCAACTGAGCCAACGCCTGCATGTAATCTGTTGTTGTATTATTGAATTTTTTACTAACCAACAACTATTAAGTGCGCTAATATTTAGCCGCTATTTTTACTTAATTTTGGGTTAGCGAGTATTTTGCAATCCTGCATACATTCAGGCATTAATATTCTGAGAAATGTATATAAGTAGGATTGCTTGTCGGGCTCGACTTATATTTATGCGTATTTTTAATAATGTTTCTAATAAAAATAGGCCATTGAATATAGCTCATTACTTATAACCAAAAACAATTACAGGCCTCATTAAAAATACCCAAAAAAAAATTATATGGAGAAAAAAATTATTACTGATTGTTGCTAATAGTTTTTAACTTAAAACTGTGCTTAACTTAGCTATTAAATTTTTTATAAAATAAGGGTCGTACGCCGAATAAAAATAAAGACAAAAACGAGCCACCGGTTCGTATAAACCGAAGTTCAGCTCTGCGATTCACCACCTTCGGGGGGACCCTCCAGAGCAAAAGGACACCTAAAACAAAACAGGAATAATAACATAATAATTTGTTATTCCATAATTTTTTTACAAAATGATTCGCCCTAGTGTATTAGCCAACGCCCAAGGGGGTCAAATCAACCAACCACCCCAACCCAACCAACCTCCAGTTAATAACCTTCCCAACGGTGAAATAGAAAATTTAGTATCCTCTATAGTAAATAGAATACTTAGAAAGCAAAGACAGAGATGTTCACGCTCATCAATAAGTGATGATCTTATAAACGCGACAGACGAAACAATTAGGCCTGAATACAATGGACAAGATTCCAGATATAGTGAGAAGCTTGAGGGAATTTAATGGTAATCCCGGAGAATACAGTTCGTGGAAAAAAGCGTAGATAGAGTATTAAAAATTTATGAAACATTGAAAGGCACTCCCAAATACTTCGGAATATTATCTGTCATAAGGAACAAGATAGTCGGCAACGCCGACATAGCTATAGAATCTTACAGCACACCGATCCCAGAATTCTACCAAAGCGTATGCATGCATCTGTCCTTGATCTTTATTAAATTAAGTAGCCTGGAAATGAGCCAGGAGTCTCTCTCACTGCTCACGCATACGTACAGACATATAGCCTTGGACACATTTATAAGAGGTCTAAAGGGTGACCTACCTCGTCTTTGGGTATGAAAGAACCTGAAGATCTTCCTCAGGCATTACACTTGTGCCTCCCTTGCTACCAAGGACACAATAATATAGGCCACAACCTTTTTACCCACAACTGGCATATATCCCAGGACCAAACTTGCAGCCTCGGTATCAACGAACTCCGCAAAATAACCCACAATTCCCCTTTTTTAACCAGCAATCCCATCCGCAACTTGCTCCGAACCAAAGCGCCCAGCAGTCTTGGCCAAACTACCGACACGGCTAGCCGTTAAGACCAACGGTAAGCTACATGAACAGGCCAGTCTTCAACAAATCAGCCGAAAAAAGGACATCAAATTTTTCGCAGCAGGTTCCACTCAAACAACAAAGAAATTTTCATATAGATACCATTCCACAGGATTAAAAATTCCATCAGCAAGACCCCTATGGTCAAGCAGGTGCCTATTACCAAGAGGATGAATGGTACCAACAAAATTGGTCGCCAACCGAAAAGGAATACGAGGCATACGTGACCAATGCAACAAATGAAGAACCATCGCAAGAGTTCAGTGAGGAACATCAAGCAGATTACATTGACGTCAATTTTTTAGGATGAAGAGTTCTTCGCTTCCTTACGTAGAATTTAGGACGAAGAACTTAAAAACTTTAAAAATACTCGTAGATACAGGGTCTAGTAAAAACTATATACAACCGCAATTTGTAACAAACCCCATCCTTAACGAAGAACCATTCTTCGCAAACTCAATAGCAGGTCAGATTAAAATTACATACCACACTGTTCTAAATTTATTTGGTGAGGATAACACAAATCTAAAATTTTCATATTGCCAGAGCTTAGGTCTTTTGATGGAATTATTGTGAATGATAGTTTAAAGGATCTTAACGTAACCATCAAAATTCGAGATGGCACAATTAAATTTGGTAACGGAAGACAAATCAAAATTAAGCAAATGCTCTCCCCATCCGTGAATAAAATTGATATCAGAACAAACCACATGACTTCAACCCAAAAAGCTAAAATGCAGCTACTCACTACAAAATATCGTCCACACTCCCGTATAAACCAGATACTACCCACACCCTGTTGGCATGAGAGAGTTCGTCACCAATGAAATTAAAGGCTTACTTAAAGATGACATAATAAGACCATCACGTTCCCCATTCAATTCACCTATATGGGTAGTTCCTAAAAAGGCAGATGCCGCAGGGAAGAAAAAGTATAGGCTCGTAATCGACTACAGGAAACTGAACAACGTAACCGTACCCGATAGGTATCCAATACCCGAGCTTAACGAGATTATGGCTCAACTAGGAAACAATAATATACTTTTTTGTCCTAGATTTGAAAGGCGGGTTTCACCAGATCCCCCTAAAAGAAACGACATAGAAAAAACAGCCTTCTCCGTGAATAACGGCAAATATGAGTTTATACGACTCCCATTCGGGCTAAAATATGCACCTTCAATTTTCTAAAGAGCCTTAGATGACATTCTAAGGAATTACATAGTCAAAATTTGCTACGTCTACATAGACGATATAATACTATTTGGGGATAGTGAAGAAAGCCAAAAATATTCCGCACTCTGGAGAAAGCCAACATGAAGTTGCAGTTGGACAAGTGCGATTTCTTCCAAGAGGAAGTTGAATTTTTAGGCTTCATTATCTCACCGAAAGGAATAAGAACCAATCCTGCAAAAGTCGAGGCAATATTGAATTTCCCCCGCCCAAAAACTTTGAAAGATTTAAGATCTTTCCTTGGCCTATCCGGCTATTATCGTCGCTTCATCAGGGACTTCGCCAAACTAGCAAAGCCCCTCACCTCACTCTTAAGAGGGGAGGATGGACGCGTCTCAAAGAACGCATCCAGCAGAAAACAAATAACTCTCGACGGCACTTCGCTAGAAGCCTTTAACAAAATAAGATCTTCGCTAGCTTCAAAGGAAGTGGTACTAGCATATCCTGACTTTTCACAAGACTTTCATCTTACCACAGATGCATCCAACTTTGCCCTTGGGGCGGTACTCGAACAGGCAGGCAATGGAAGAAAATTACGCAGCGAATGAGATAGAAATGTTGTCGATAATATGGGTGCTAAACAGTTTCAGAAATTATTTGTACGGTTCAATTAAGTAATACACCGACCACCAACCTCTGACTTATATATATATATTTGGCGCTTTGTAACCGCTGAAGCGATTTTCGGCCGAGCTCCTCCTCCAATTTGTGGTTTTGGGTCTTAATGTTTTAACAACAAATGAGGGACCTACAGTTTATTCTAAGCCGTCTCCGAACGCCTGATGGATTTTTATGAGGAGCTTTATTTCATGCCAGAAATACAATCGGTGGGGTTGACATTCCCTGCCGAGGGGCGACCGCAATTAGAAAAATTTATTTTCTATAATCTTTGACGTTGCTCGAACCTGGGCTCGAACCCAGGCCTTCCGGATGGCAGTATGCGATACTAACCGATCGGCTATCGCGGCCGCCTCTGACTTATGCCTTGAGCAATAAAAATAACAACGGAAAAATGAAAAGGTGGAAGTGAATTCTGGAAAAATACAATTACGTTTTACAGCACAAGCCTGGGAAAACCAATATAGTGGCCGACGCACTTTCTAGGCCCCCAAAAACAGAAAACAATAGCCTCTCAACAGTCACATGTCATAGCAGTGATAGTTCTTCACACGACCTAATACCCAGTGTGGAAACACCCGTCAATTTATTTAAAAACCAAATCCTTTTAAAACTAGTCCCAACTTCTACATATCAGTTCAAAATAACCTTTCCAACTTATCATAAACACATCATGGAAGAACCAGATTACGATACCACCCTTATCATTAATCTCCTGAAAATATCCTCCTGAAAAATCCTCCAAATTTTAGAAAACTATTTTTTCCCTGCCATGTCAAGAAAGATAAAAAATATAATCAAAAGCTGTTCGGTATGCAGCGAAAACAAATACGACCGCCATCCCAATGATCCTGAATTAAAGAAAACTCCTATACCTCAGTACCCAGGACAAATTATACACATAGATATATACATGACTGAAAGAAACTTAGTGCTAACAGCAATCGATAATTTTTCGAAATACATACAAACTAAAATAATATAATCTAGAGCTATAGAACACGTTAAAGAACCCTTACGCCAACTTTTATTCCAATTCGGCGTCCCCGAAGGCATAGTTATCGACAACGAGACTCTATTACCTTCATGGTCGAGGATACCCTTGGCATACGAATATAGTCATATGGGGTGGTTTTACGATGCCTCGCGGAAACCACTTGGTTTTTTCTTCGCGATCGAGCAACGGAATTTCAGTCTAACAAAAACACGGCCGCATAGCCCCGCTCTCAACTTGAAACTAAACTTTTATTTATATATTTATTCTTACATTACATTCTACTCTACTTAACTGTGCGCGCAGGCACTTCTATGTAAATGTATGTGTGCGTGTGTGTTTGTTTGTTTGTTTATTCGCCTGCATTCCAAAGCGAACACAATCGCCTGGTCAGCATAAAAATGTAGCCAAGCTGCATTCGTTTCGAGAAAGAAGTCTTTCTTGAAGCGAATGTTATTTAATTTTTTATTTTACGTATGTAGTGTAGGACACAATATGTGACTCCTCCACCCCTAGATTCAACAGTCCCTGTTGAACAGTTTTTGGATTCTTCAAAAGTTTTTTTTTTTTTTTTTATTTTTTTTTTTTTTTTTTTTTTTATTATTACATTGTTGTTGTTTCTATTTTATTTTGTCCATTTTTGGGCCTAATAGTGGGCCAGTTATGGTTTCCGATTGTTTAGTGTTTTTATCATTTGGGGCAGATTGGATTGCCAGTTCTACGTTTACATTAGTGTTCTTCTTATTTTTATTATATATCATACATGTTAATAAGATTCCTATTGCTATCAGCAGTATTATTAGTGCACTTATACCATAATTTATATTTTTATGTATTTTTAGTTCCTCAATTTTGTTAATATTTTCCTTCTGTTTTATTATTATTTCTTCGAAATTTATTTGTTTTTCAAAGTGTGATATGTTATTTTCTTTTTCAGGGTAGATATATTTTTCTTCAACAATGACTTTCGTGTTTTGAAATAGTTCGTTACCTATCTGAATTCTACAATTATAAAAGTTTATTAATGCATTACCTTCAAGCACAATCTCTCTATTATCGCAATTCTGTCTTAATTCTATTTTGTGTGCATTCTTTACTAAAATCGTGTCGTCTTCGATATTTTCAATTGTTGTTTTGTTATTGTATTTGGATCTACATTGATTAAGCGGGCAAATGCTTATTTCTTTCAGGTTTTTAAAATGTACTTGTTCTGTAAATTTATATATTTTGTTTCTTATTGTGATAACATATTCTTGTTCTTTTATAACTTCAAAGTGTTGCTTATTGGGTAATGGGGTTATTAGTGTCAGATCTGCTGTGATGTATGATATTGGTATTTTTATAGCTAGGATTAATGAGTCATCTTTATATGGGAGAAGTCCTGTTTCTACGTTCTTTAATTTATAGACGTCGATATTGAATCTTTCAATTTCTTCCGTTGATAGTATACTAGGGTGTAATATATTGTGTTTTGCTGAGGCTATATTATCTTGGATTTGTTCGATTTTTTCTTCTAGATATTTAAGTTTAAGCATTTGATCAGAATAGAGCATGTGTTTTGTGATTCTATCATTTGATGTTTTTATTTCCCTAAAGGCTTTTAATATTTCCGTTCTATCATTTTCTATAGTCCTTTTAAGTGTGTTTATGGATTTATTGAAATTATCGTTTATATATATTTGTTTGTTTATCGTTTGTATTATGTTGTGATTGTTTTTCTCCGTTATCTCTAGGTGTTGTAATATATGTTCCCTATCTTCATTATCCATTGTTCCAAAAAGCCATTTTTGTGTGGTTCCTATAACATTTATTAATCCTCTACGTTTCCTATTTCTTTCTATTGGCATTAATGTGTTTATTTTTGCTTTAATAGTTTTTATTTCCTCATATAACATTTCCCTGTCATTGATGGTGAATTGGTTGAGGTTGTTTTCTATATTATGTTCTATTTTATTTATAATTTGTTTAAATTCTTTCGGATGTATTATATGTATTACCGTTGTTGTCTGATTTACTATCTCTATTTCTCTGATCCTTATTTTCGCGTATCCCGTTTCGTTTTCCAGTTTATTAATTTGTAGAAGTGCGTTGATTGTGGTCATTATCATTAATAGTATCGTGATTTTCGCCATTTTGGTTCTGAAATTTAAATTTTCGTTTTACTTGAATTTTATATGTCTTCCTAAACTTTGAGTCCTTAGATACTAAATGGTTTCCCTCCTCTTTAAAGTTGTCTACTCTTTTATATTTTGGTTGGGTTTTGCTAACTCTATAGTTTTTTATATAATTATTCTGAAAATCTAGTACGTTTACTCTATTCTCCTTATTATTAATATTATTTATTTTATCTTCTTTTTGTTTTTGTAGGTTTTCCGCAAACTCGGTTAGTTCCCTTTCAGAAAGTAGGTTATTTATGAAATCAATTGGTCTCCTTTTTGTCGTAGAATGTATGGTGTTATTGTA
Source organism: Neoceratitis asiatica (assembly GCA_030068015.2). Taxonomy (NCBI): domain Eukaryota; kingdom Metazoa; phylum Arthropoda; class Insecta; order Diptera; family Tephritidae; genus Neoceratitis; species Neoceratitis asiatica. The sequence goes on from CM061524.1 coordinate 79,230,012, forward strand.
AGCGATTAATGCCTTGAATACTTTTTCTTTCAGCTCATCGCTGTTATTTGTATCTGCATTAAAAAGTCTTAAGTGTTCATTTAATGTAGAATGTAATCTTTCAACATCTGCGTTTCCTGTTTTATTGTAAGTGGTTATTAGATGTAGGTTTATTTTATTATCTTTTAGAAATTGTTTGATTGGTACAGTATCTAATTCGTTGTCTGTTATTAAAGTTTCCGGTTTGCCTAAATATTGAATTCTTTCCTTTATGGCATTTACAATTGATATCCAAGTTCTGTCTTTTAATGATTTCGCTGTTGCGTATTTTGTTAATTTATCAATGCTTGTGAGGTACATTACGCCTCTTTGTGGGTACCAAATATCAAAATGAACAATTTCATTATGTTTTTTGGGAGTTTTTGTAATGTTTAAACTATGTTTGATAGGGTTCCTGTCGAATTTTGCTCTGTTACATATTTCACAATTATTGATGTATTTCTGTATTTCTTTTTGTAGTTTGGGGTAGTAGTGTGTTTTCCTTATTTCCTCCAATGTTTCGTTTATTCCCCTGTGATTATTTTCTAAGTGTTTTTCTTCGATCAGTGTTAAAAGTTCTCCTCTATCCGTTATGTCTTTTAAAATTGTATTCGATCTCATTACTTTTAAGTTTGCGTTGTTTGCGAAAAATTTTATATATAACTCTTGAAATTGTAAGAATAATTGGTCATCTGGGCAGTAGATAACGATTAATCCTTTTTCGGGTAGATTTTCTTGCATTAATTTTAAAATGTCACTTTCGAGTGTTACATTTATTGTATTTCTTATCCTCTTTTGATATATTATTTTCTTTGTTATTGATTGTCTTTGTGCTTTTTGAATTATAAGTTGATTTTTATATATGTTAATTGCGTTCTCCGTTATTTTTATGTAGTGTGTACTATCGGTTTCTGCGCTATGTATTGTGTTTATATCATCATCATTGAATATTTCATTTAGGTTTAACTCCATCGCATTACTATTTTCATAATTTAGTCTGCTTAGACCATCTGCAATTACGTTTTCTTTTCCTTTTATGTAGTTAATGTCAAAATCGAACTCATTTAACTTTATTTTCCATCTTTGGAGTTTTGCATTTGGTTCTTTTAAGTTATTCAGCCAAATTAGTGGTCTATGATCTGTCCTGATAGTGAAATGACGACCAAATAAGTATGGACGGAAATATTTCGTTGCCCAAACTATCGCAAGTAATTCTTTTTCTATTGTACTGTAATTCTTTTCATGCCCGTTTAGTGATCTACTCGCATAACAGATAACTTTATCGGTTTGTAGTAATGCTGCGCCTAAAGCAAAGTTGCTGGCATCTGTCACTAGTGTGAAGGCTTTACTGAAATCTGGGTGAATTAAAATTGGTTCCGCTTTTATGAGTTCTTTTAATTTATTAAATGCTTTTATATAATCTTTATCATTGCAATTTATTTTCGCATCTTTCTTCAAGTACTTAATCATGTGATACGCAATTTTCGAATAATCTTTGATGAATCTTCTATAATATCCTGTAATTCCTAAAAATGCTTTTATCTCCTTAACGCTTTTTGGAAGTAGAATCTTTTCTATTGCTTCCACCTTTTGCGGGTTTGGTTTAATACCTTCTTTTGTAATCAAATGGCCCAGGAACTTTGTCTCTTGTCTTAAAAAATCGCATTTATTTATTTGTATTTTTAAGTTTTTCTCTTTTAATCTCATTAAGATTTTACTTAACGATTCTAGATGTTCTTCTACGCTTGTAGAAAATACTAGGATATCGTCCATGTACACAAGACAAATTTTTCCAATGTAATCTTTTAATATTTCGTTCATTAATCTTTGGAATGTTGCCGGTGCATTTCTCAGTCCAAAGGGCATTCTTAAAAATTCATAATGTCCGTTTGCAGTGGAGAACGCTGTTTTATGTATGTCGCGTTCGTCCATTTCGATTTGATGAAATCCTTTGGCTAAATCAAGCGTTGAAAAATATTGGCATCTTCCCAATTTGTCAAATATATCATCTATATTTGGAATTGGAAATCTGTCTTCCGTAGTTACGCTATTTAACTTCCTGTAGTCAATTACAAGACGCCATTTTTGTTTGTTGGATGCGTCCAGCTTCTTTGGTACCAGCCAAATAGGGCTGTTGTAAGGACTAGAGGATGCTCTGATTATGCCTTGGGATAACATTTGGTCTATTTGTTTTTCTATTTCCGGTTTGTGAATTTCTGGGTATCGATAAATTTTAGAGTAAACCGGAATGTCATTCTTAGTCATTATTCTATGTTTTGTTGAGCTAGTAAATGTTAGGTTATCATCCTCGTTATAAAATACGGTCTTATGTCTTCTTAGTATACTTATAAGTCTATTTTTGTCAGTATCGTTAAGGTGATTAGTATCAACGAATTCTGTGATACATTTGTCTTTTACAGCATTATTGAAGATTCATTTTCTTTATAACTTATTCTGCTGTAAATTTCTTCTTCTTTTGTTAAATAAAAATTAATTGTTGCTTTATTTGTTTTTATAATTCTGTTTGGGTAATCTATTGTGCAATTAAGTTCCGTTAGAATATTGTTACCAATTAATCCGTCAAAATTTTTGTTGAAGTTACATTCAAGAAATTCGCCCATGAAATCTTCTTCATTGAATTCCTTGAACATTGGGAATTTGCAAAGTTTCTTAACTTGCGTTTCTCTTCCCAGTGCTGTGACTTGCACATTCACTTCACTCTTCCATTTCGGATTACATACTCCCTCATTGATTAAACTGAACTCTGCTCCAGTGTCAATGATGAAATATAGTTTTCGTACGTGTGTATCGATTACTATATAGGGTAGTTGTTTTCTGGGTTTAGCCGAAAATTTGCATTTGTATTACCGATGTCCATCGGTTCTGGTCTATTACGAGTTGTTACTCCTGACCGATTATAATTTCCTGACTGATTATAATTTCCCGGTTGATTGAAATTTCGCATTTGATTGTAGTTTCTCTGCGGGTTAAAATTTCCCGGTTGATTATTATAGTTTGTATTTGTTGTCTGATGCGACATTCTTGTTTGGCTTGATCTGTTGCCATTGTTATTATAATTATTGTTCGCATTTATTGGGACGTAACCACCGTTATACCCATTATGTGGCGTGTAATTGTTATAGTTCCTGTTATAATTGGGGACGTTGTTCCTATATTGATTGGGTCTGAAAGGTGTTTTATTGTTAGCGTTATCGCTAAAATTAGTCCTACGATAGCTATTCGGGTTAGGATCTTTCCTTTCTTGCCCGAGTGCTGTGAAGGATTGATGGCGAGCTTCTAAAATTATTTTGTAAGCTTTATCCAGAGTATCAGGGTTTCTAGCTATGATCATTGTTTTTGTAGGTTCTGGAAGGTGTTCTTTGAATGCTTGTAGCGCTATTCTATTTACTTCCTCGGTTGAAAAATTCAGATCATTATGCGCTAAAATTCTATTATGTAGTTTGTTTCTAATTTTATTAATTTTGAAGTGATAATTTTCTATCGTGGAATCGAGTCTGATGGTCTTCAGCTCGTCCATAAGTTCCGTTGAACTTCTCTTTTCTCCACAATTACTTAACAGTATTGGTTTTAGTGTTTCCCAATTACTGACCTGCCCATATCTGTGAATTACTTCTCTAGTTCTTCCTACGCATCTGCCTTTCAGATAGTTAAACAAAATTTTTTGATTATTTGTGTCAAAGCTTGTTATTGAAGGTAATATGTCTTCAACTTGTCTGATAAAATCCGTTAATTGATTCGGATCACGTCCGTCAAATTCTGCAATTCCATTAATGCAGTTTAAAATGAGTTGGAAATGTGAAACAATGTTTGGATCCATTGTGAAAAGGGATTTGTATTAGTTGAAGTTAAAAAAAAATTTATATTTACTTTGATCCAATTTTGGGTGAGTTCTGTGTAATATGTTCCTACTGGGTCTTATGGTTGTTTTTCCCTACTGGGTATTATTCCCTTGGGGGAATGCAATACTTTTGTATGCAACTTGCGCTCACAAGTATGCAACAAAAATCTTCGTTTGTTTGTTTGTTTGTTTGTACAGTTTGAGAAATACTGTTTAATATTTTAGTGGAGACACCTAGTATTATAAATTGTTACGAACAATTTTGCGAGCACTATTTTAGTAAAGACACATTAACCGTTTTGAGGTTAATTCGCTATTTTCCTACTTTTTAGAGGCACTGTTATTAATCACTTTTGTATGGTATAAGTTGACCGCACGTATTTTATTTTACTTATTTAGTTTTTTCTATTCGATATTTCGATATATCTTATATTTATTATATATATATATATATATATATATATATATATATATATATATATTTTTTTTTTAATCTTCTACTCTATAATTATAAATGTATTGTTCTTACTACTTTATAACTATTTTGTATGTTTATATTTAATTCTACTTTATATATATATATTTGTATAATTATATAATTTACTGCTTACGTTGATTGTAGTTATTGTTGCTGCGATTGTAGCTGTTGCTGCTGCTGCTGTTGTTGCTGCTTCGTTGTAATTATTGCTGCTTTGTTGTAATTGTTGCTGCTTCGTTGTAATTGTTATTCACGTTTATTTGGAACAATTTACTTATTAGTATTGTTAAATTATTAATAATTTGCTTTTAAACAATTCACACATATATCATTAAATTTTCACATAACACGCGTACAAATGTTTCATATATGTTGTAATAAAGATACTTTTATATGTTCATATGCGATTAGAAGTGTTATTAATGTTTTTAAATTGTTTGTAAGGCGGGTAATTCTCGTCGCCAGTTATAAGTGGGGGTATTCTTTATCCTCGTCGCCAGTCATATGGGGTGGTTTTACTATGCCTCGCGGGTACCACTTGGTTTTTTCTTCGCGATCGAGCAACGGAATTTCAGTCTAACAAAAACACGGCCGCATAGCCCCGCTCTCAACTTGAAACTAAACTTTTATTTATATATTTATTCTTACATTACATTCTACTCTACTTAACTGTGCGCGCAGGCACTTCTATGTAAATGTATGTGTGCGTGTGTGTTTGTTTGTTTGTTTATTCGCCTGCATTCCAAAGCGAACACAATCGCCTGGTCAGCATAAAAATGTAGCCAAGCTGCATTCGTTTCGAGAAAGAAGTCTTTCTTGAAGCGAATGTTATTTAATTTTTTATTTTACGTATGTAGTGTAGGACACAATATGTGACTATATACAAAACCCCTCCATACAAGAGTTCGGTAAACGGCCATATTGAACGTTTTCATTCCACTATTACGGAAATAATACGCTGCCTTAAAGCCGAGCAAACATTTTCATCTTTCCCCGAACTCATAGACAGAGCAGTTTACGAATACTATTATACGATACATTCGACAACAGGTAGAAAGCCAATAGAGGTTTTTTTCGGACGAAATGTTAGTACAGACCCAAAACAATTTGAACAAGGCCGACAGGAAAACATGGACAAGCTTAGAGAAAAACAAAATCAAGACATTTCCCGACACAACAAGAAACGCTCACCCATAAAAACATATTCACCAGGAGACATTATATTTGTGAAAATTGACAAACGATTAGGCTCAAAAATATCACCAAAATATAAAAAAGAGATAGTTAAAGAAAATAATAATACAACAATCCTGACCGAATTTGGGAAAGTAGTACACAAAAGTAATATTAAAAGTTAACCCATACCTCTTATTACAGACTCTACCTTCTTTTACTGGCAAATGGAGATGTCGAAATTATTGACTACACAAACTCGTACTTAGTGACCATAAATAATGGAATTGCCAAAATTCAAGACGGAACTTTTAGACTCATCCACATAATCGACCTAGAGAAATATGAAACGCTTTTAAAGGATATTCACAACCACATAACCGAAAAATTACCCAAAGACTGTTTCCTCTATCCAATCCTTAAGCACGAGATAAGCCAAACCCCAGAAATCCTTGAAACCCTTAAGTCCATCGGCAAATTTCGCTCCAGGAGAGCAATTAACATTCTGGGTACCGCATGGAAATATTTGGCAGGATCACCTGGCCACGAGGACCTAAAAATTATTAACAATAATTTGATGAACCTCCACCAAAATAACAATGAACAAACTATAATAAACGAACTCTTCAATAAGAGGCTAAATAATATTACCACTATTACTAATGTAATTCTAAATTCAATAAAGAAGAGCAACAATTTAGTGAATGAGATCGTAATAGACTTGCAAAGCAAAATAAGATTAATTAAGGATGAATTAGTTAACATTAAGTATGCTATTAAATGGGCAAAAGGAAATATCATAAATACAGTTATATTAGATAAGAATGAAGTAAAAATTGCATTGAATAAGTTAAAAGAGGAAAACTTTTCATTTAGTAACGCAGAAGAAGATAAAAGTTCCGCTTAGGAGCTCAGGAATATTTAAGAAATTAATTTTAAAACCAGTAAAGAAACAAAATAATATTGTAATAAATGTTAAATTTGATGAAATATTAAAAAATAAAAATGCAACATACGGTATAAGAAAAAAATGTGAAAAATATAACGAAATATCAATTTGTAATAAAGATAATTTGATAAATCTAGGTATGGATCAGTGTATACCTAGATTAATAAATAGTTTAAACTCAAACTGCACAACGACGTCAGGTCACAACTTACCAGTCTTAGAAGAAGTACAAACAGGCATAGTGCTACTGAATAGCTTTAGCGGAAACGTAAACATCGATAATTCACCCAGCAGATCAACAGAACTCATATCATTAAATTTTTCAATGCAAGAATGAAAGTCAGTAATCAGTCTTATACAAACTTCGTGTCGCAGCCATTTGAGGCTATACCCTCAGTCCTCCAGTTGGCTCCGACCAAGAATAAGCACATAGATATTTTATCACTAGAAGCCCTCGAGCAAATGCACATCAATAATACAAAACGAATCGAATTTCTGAAGAAAACAACATTTTCGATTGGGACGCTCACGATTGTAATCATTGTTGCTTTGGTGGAAATATCAATCATCCTACCTTCACGCAGATCAACTACAGTAGAATACATAGAAAAAAAAAACAATCTGCCTCAACCATAATTACTCCATCCATTACGACCGGTGAAATAGTTAAACCACAGACCTACATCAAGTTCAACGACCTACCATACTTTTAATGTCCGAGGACGTCCATTTTTTAAGAGGGGGATAGTTAACACAACGTTTGCAAAATATTATGAGAATATGCAAAAAAATATCATATTACTGTTTGGTGACTTCAGTTCCGTTGGCCGCACGGTTAAACGACACCACACGCGCAATCAAAATATGATTGACTAATGAACAACTTTTCCAGCACATGCAGGTGCAACGTGACTTGACGCGTTGCAGAGTAATTTTAAGTATAAAACATTTGTAAACCTTTTGCTTGTTATTCATTTTTATTCTGAATCAATAAAGAACGGACCACGGTCCAGAAAAATATTTTTTATTTCCAATTCAATCGGAAATAAAATAACTAATATAGTTCTCGCAGCCCCTCTTTAAACAAACCTACGAGTGAAGGATTCGCACAAATTAGATATGGTAAACCTTTTTGATATGCATTTGTAACCCACCCTTCACTTTTGCACACCCCCACATATGTAATAATGTCTTGCCTATGTTCAATTGTGTTTATTTCGTTTTGTATGATTTCCTTCTTTGTGAAATGGTGCGTGGTCGCATGTCGCCGTAGGGCATAACAAAGCCATAAATCAACGACATAAATAAATATATATTTAGAAAATATGTTTACATTACTTTAATTGTGTACATATGTATATGCATGTGGGGTTGTGGCTTTAAGACTCATATATAATTTTATAGAAAGAGATTTTCTACACTTCATTGGGGTGGTTTGCGAAAGATGTTGACAGCTCTGGCAAATAAGCAAAGAAATAATGGGATTAAGTAAGCAAACGTTTAAGATGACGTCATCTGCTGCTAAATCAGTGTTCTTTTCGTGAGGTGAAAGAATGCTGCCACGGTAAAATATATCACGACCACTTTGTGTTTTTCTTGATTTGAAGGAGAGGCCGTGGAAGAAAAATCGAAATTTTTTTCAATTTTTTTTTAGATTTGTCTACTTTATGTAGTGTTTTTGCTTTGACTGAAGTGTATAATCAATAAAAAAAATTAAGTAACTTAAATTTTAGCATTTTTATTAGATTTTTACTGCATTGCGAAAAAATCGTCAGCAAGGACATAACTCTTCATGCAGCTTTATTACCGCTTCTCCACAGTAAAAAATAGTAGTAATATTTAGCTACGCGCTTAATGCAGAAACGTTCTATTTGATTCACTTCCCGGCGGCAGGTGGGCATGCATAATTTTGCTAAAAGTGTTTTTACTTAGCTTACTTGTAACACATCCATGTCATTTAATATATTTTCACAGCATGCATCATACTCTTTTGATTGCATTTGTTTTCATTTTCAGAACTTACAGTGCATCAGCGCTTACTAATTTATATTTTATATAAAAAGACGGATTAAAATAGTTGAAATTTTTTGGAGTGATAAGCCAAATTTTTTATTGTCTTTAATCTGTGAAAAACTTGAATTTTCTTGAATTTTCGTCAAAGTAACTTGCTTGTGCACCCACCCGCCGGCACAGAAAAATACTAACACTTCGACCAAAAATATCTGCGAGTTGTTATTATTGTGCTTTCATGTATTTCATTTCTATATTTCCTGATTTTTAGTTTTCCTTCTTTTTTGCGTACTTTTTCTTTGAAGCAGGCCGTACCGCGTGCTATCAGTTTAGAAAATCAATGCGTTAGTAAAAATAATAATTAAAATCAAAGTTGTTATTGTAAAATTAGATTTTGTAATTTATAAAAAATATTGCTTAATATGAAATTTTAATAGTTGTGATATAACCGTTCCAACCTACATAGTGCATAGCAGACCTGTCTTCCAACAGCGGGAAGTAGAGGTGGAGAGAAAAGCAAGGCCTGTAGAGGATTTAGAATGTGGGTCCTGATCCATCAATTTATTAATATTATATTTTGTTTATCTTGCTAAAAAAAAGTTAGTTTAATTTTTTTGTTAATGTTACATGTCCTCGAGGACATATGTTATATGATAACTTGGTAAAACATCCAGAAGAAACATTAACGCAGATACGAAAAAATATAATAAAATTATGTTTCTGTAAATAATTATTGAGCCTTCTTATTATTTTTTTACTAACATAAAATTTTTAAGTTATTTAATGCAGAATAAATATAAAATATGGAGTTGCCATATGGGAATATGGAGTTGAATTGACTGTGAGGCTTGTGTCCTTTGCGTATGCGATATCTGATATCTATCCAGAATTTGCGCAAAGCCAAAGTCAATATATGATGCAATCTATTTGGTATTGACATTACTCGCAGCATGACGTAACCTATTATTCAAAATATACACATGTATGTACATATATATATCCACGATCTATGCTTGCTTCCGAATATTGCTATTTTGCAATCTATCGGTGATCTACTGAATACATGTTGTGTTACAGTGTTTCCGAAATGAAGATTATATAGTGGTATTTTCGGTGTGTGTTAATAATAATAGTATTTAATAATAATTTTATGGTAAAAAATTTAACGAAAAAATATATATAAGCGAGTTGCGGTTATCGATTGAGTATGACTATTGAATAGGATATGAGCTTCCTGTACAATAGAAAAAGTTAAAGCCGTTGTTATTACAAGCATTTTTTCATATACTAATATAATAATTAATATTCTGAGCATCTCCTAGATGGTTGAATTAAAGGATTTAAATTGTCAACATATGAGTATACGCTCAAAGGATGGATGCCACAGGGTGAGTTTAGTTATTAAATATTTTGATGTACTTTGATTAAGCACTAACCATTTAGCTTAAAATGGTACAGAGGTGTACATACATAATAATGTGGAATAAACCAGTAAGCACACATACTCATATCTGCATATGTTGTATACAATAGCGCCCTTGTGTTGTATATAATAGCGCCCTTGGCGGCATTGACGGTAAATCTTTTAACCCACACATGCATACCTAAAAATCATAAATGTCGTTTTTGAAATCTGAGCCCTGGACAAACAGTGAATGAACACACAAACGCACACTTAAGAGTGTTAACTAATACACGTGCGCAACCATATCCACTAGAAAAAATATGTATATTTATATACGCGTATGTTACATTCCCTGCAGTGAAAAGGTAGACTAATATGCAAAAATAAAATAAATAGTATGAAATAGAATGAAATCATACCAATTCGTTATTTTTATAGTAGTTCACCAGTAACGGGAATAATAATAATTTTCACCGCTATGCCCTTCGTATGTTGTTGTTATCCTTAGTACACCACGGCTGATTTCATGGCCTTATAAGCTCTGGTTAGCTTGAGATTCATGGTTCGAGTCTTGCTCTGGTAAAATCATTTTTATTTTTATTTTCAATAAAGTTTTCCTTGTTAATATTATATTATTTTTTTATTTACTCATATATATTTATTTACATGAGAGAGTGTTACAGTTTCTGTTTTTCTTTTCCTTTGCTTATGCATTTACGTTATTACATTCTCTCTCTAATAATTTGCACTTAAGAGCAATCGTCTGATCGCCTCTTTAACTGTGCAGGTCCACTTGTTTCTAAACTTTTTTAATTTTCATTTCTGTCCATTTATAACTTTTTAGTAATTTTCTTTTATTTATTTCAGAACTTCATTTAGAGAAAACATATTATTTTTTTAAGAAGTGCATGACGGTTATGTGATGAGTTAGCCTATGCTAAATGTACTGGTTTAAGCGATCGTGTTCCCGTCTCAATTTTTCAAGTCTCTAAGGACGTTTTAAAAAACAAATGGACAGCAGCAAGGTTCAAAAAATGGAAAACATAGTAAGAAAAGTTTAGTTTCAGTCGCAATTACTATTGCGGTGGACACACCTCAATATTATCAAGATCCCTCATTACCTGGTTGAATTGTTAATAAGGACTTGTTGACATTTAATTCACCTTGTTCTGAAAACCCCAACTATCAACTTCCCAAGGATGACGAACAAGGGCTACTACTAAAATAATAGAAGATGCTGATTAGCATGCACTTAACCTACATACATCTGCTAAAGCGCCCCTTCTGTTGAAACTACATATCCTCCTTCTGTTCCGCCTCCCTCTGCTCAATAGAAAAGAGCTAGTTGTAGTTCCGAAATGGAGATCCGTTCTTGTATCTTACTTCTTGAATGACACAACAGCAGATGATTTGCGTTAATATATATTGAAAAAATTAAACCGACTAGTTTAGATATTCGGAAGCTTAATTCTTCCTTTGAGAGGAGCATATCTTCATTTATATTTGATGTATCGACCGATACCTTCGATTCACTTTTAAATTATTCATTTTGATTTAAATTGTGTATTTGTGTGTGAATTTGAGATAAAGCAGCGTACTTCTCGTGACAGTGTATCACGATTACCTGCTTCCTCGTAGTCAAAAAACTGTAGGTGGTTTGATCATTAAGCTCAAAGATATATAATTAAGCAGCTTAAATTGCGAATATAAAATCTTAGTCTTCTCTGAAACTTGGCTTAAGCCGACTGTATTCAACTTTGAAATTTTTATGAATTAGAAATTCACACATGTGTTTTGATTTTGTTTGCACTCTAGCTTATTTCTGTTAGTATGCAAATATTGTGGACATTTAAGAACTTAAATTAGTATAGTTGTGGACAATCTTTTGAATATTACAGCTTTTTTATGAGGGTTGTATGACCAACATTTAGGAGCATTTAACAATATGATATATGTAAATATCGCGAAGTGCATACTTATAAAAAACAACATAAAAGGTCTTCAGGAGAAGGTTTTCTGCCTTTTTTAATTTTTTTTTAATTTATCCTTTTTTTAATATATGCACATTTTCCAAACGTCATATAGCAACCAGTAGACTCCAGCTCCAGTAATAAAAATAAAACCCTCCGTTGGGAATGCGTACACTTAATGCATGTAAATGATGTTTACCCATATACAGCAATAAACAGCTCAAAAGCAGTTGCGGAAAGTATACATCAACAACTGTCACTTGCAATAAAGATTCAAGCTCAGTGGATAGATGGTTGGAGTTATTTTAATTTCAAAGGAGAAGCGCTGTAGCCTTTAACCCTTAAGTTCTTTGGTCAAACCAAGACTACAAGGGGTCGCATATTTTAATTTGCGAAAATTAACCGACTCTAAGTCTCAGTTTTGGAATTAAGTTTAACAAGGGCAAACTTTTAATTTTAGGCATCAATTCAAAATTTTGAATGCAATATGTCTGTAAGTGTTTTTTTACCATGTCAGATTAGAGACTTTATCTCGAGCAAGGAGAAAAATATATTTTGGGAGACTAGATGAAAAAAAATTTGGCACAATATGTAACAATATGTAACACCGCAACATTCTTCAAACAAACATTTCATGATAATCTTGGCACATGTCTTATAATTTTGGATTTCATTATAAGAAATTTGTCTACGTCTAAATTATACTGGAAACCGGCTATGATATTAAAAAGTTTATACTAAAGAGCTCTGTGGTACGCAGATAATAATGCGCTGTAGCCTATAAGATGCTAATATGAGCCACTAAGCGAAGGGTCATTGATTAAAAACTGGCCAGACCACATTTTGTTGTGGCTTGCTGTATTTTTTCCATTTTTTTTTCTAATTTTTATTGCAAATGATCATTAAAGTTCTAATTAAGCATCATATAAATAAAAATTTGACATTTTTTTACATTTTTTATTATATTTTAATATTAAAATACGCACGACACCCATATCATTCCAATTTTCGTCATTCTGTCTGTGATCCCTTTTCCGTAAAGAAATATTTCAAATAAATTAAACTTGTTTCCTGATCCACGTTGCACTTCCTCGATACAAATCAATTTTTCTTTCTGAATCAGATCGGTCCTCATCCTGGAAATCATCATTCACTTACGTTGAACCATAAACCAGATTTCGATTGGCTTGAACTATCGCATAATTCCAGAAGAGAAAATTAGTGTTTCTACTAATCTAAGCAAAAATCTACCTATGCACCAAATTTCAAGCAAATCGAATAATAAATACGATTTTTTCGAATCTGTCAATCCCTTGTCTACTTCCCGGTATGAAATATGAACAATAACCTATTCACAGACCTAACGAATATGTATACGCAATTTCATTAAAATCAGTTCGGCCATTTTGGAGGAGTTCGAGTACGAGCGGTTAGCTTTCGGAAAATAATACTTCTAAAATGAAAATGAAAACAAATACTTTTCAAAGATATTCATAAGCAATTCGACTGTGGTTTAAAGATCGGTATGCAGCTCTAACGAAATCCAAAACTTCATATAAAAAAAGTGCAAAAAAACGATGTGTGAAAATTTTTTTACGAAGCAGTACGCAACTCGAACGAAAAAACCTCCATTTTCTACTGCCGTTTCTAAAGTTTTTCAACAAATTCTAAAGCAAGGCAACACAGGCTTCCGAGCGAGATAAATAGTCTCGCATATATTTCGCGACAAACAAGGAGAATACTAATTTACAAACGGTTTAAAGCAAGCTTATATAGCAATTTATGTAAAATTTCGCGATAAATATCTCCCGCGCTGTACTCATGTTATTCGTTTTGTTTATTTACGTTTGCATATCTTCTTCTCATGTAAAGAGCTGTTCACAATGGAAAATTATCTGTCAAAATTTCGTGCCTACTAGATATTTCCATCCACGAAATATATGAGTTTTTTTCGTTAGAGCTGCTTACCGACCTTAAAGCTGTAAATAATCCCTTTTTAATACCACCTATTTGGATTTTGGTACATTTTTGTATTTGCTTTTGATATAATATCTTACAATATTTTATAGTGCACATAAATAAATATTTAATATATATATGTTTAATATTTATATATATATATATAAATATATATATATATATAAATATGCATTTACATAGGTACGCATGTGGGAAGGGGGAAGAGGTAGAATGTTCAAGTATAAGCTGGCTAATAAAATGAGTAAAATTGGAATATAAAATATTAACAGGAAACCAAAAGCGTGGACGCAAGCATGCTTTTATAGTTTGTAATACATCACAGCAAGGGGTTAATATATATATATTTTTTTTTTGTTTCAATGGTGGGAGAAAAATTAAAGGATCTCACAAGTGTATATGCTTTAGATGCAATTGCTCCTTATTGCAGGTTATAATTTGAAAATTAACAGTAGAACATTGTCGTAAATTGTTAATTGTATTAAACAAATTGCAAATTTCTATAGCTAGGTTCTCAGTAATTTTTACCTTTGTGTAAATGCGTTTGTATAACTTGTATGCAAATAAATTCTGGTTTTCATCAGTAAAACTAAACTGGAAATAAAAAATTCTCGCAAACTGAAGCCAATTGATAATTTATTCAAATTACCGTGCGAGTGTGCGACATCATTGAAGGTGAGAACAACAAGAATGCCGGTTTACATAATAGAGCCCTAAACTCGATGTGCAATTGCCCTATCCAGAAAAGGTGTGCAGGAATGCGAAACAGTATACAGACCACGTTTAGGTAATAATGCTAAGCGTTCACTTAGTCACGTTGGTAGTGGTGAAAGAGTCTACTCCTTCAATGGAAACTATGCGACCGACGTGGCCAACAATAATTCTAGCACCAAAAGCTACAATGTGTAGCATTAGATGAGAATTTCATCTGGGCAGGGTAAAAACTTAAAGAAGTACAATATTAAGGTGTTTCATAAAGAGATCTGATTTTGGTATTACACAGCGTATGCGTAACTAACCAAAAGCCATAGGACGAAAATATATAGCATCGACCTCAGAGAGGTACTGTGATGCTTAATAAATTAAAAGTTAATATTAATCAGGACAGCTCCTCGTGAAGCTATTTATCTAAATATGCGATGTGTTTAATGAGATAATATCATCTTCTTGGAAGAAATTAAGAGCTTTATCGGTCGATAAGTTCATTCACACAAACAATAAGGTTACCTTTATTACTGTTTCTAACTATGTTACGATTATGGAACAATTTTTAAATAAAAACTAACCCCTTTATTGAAAAAAAAAGTATAAGCCCGTTTTTAGAATTTTAATTGGTTTTATAGGAATGAAATCTAATTTTATATATATTTTTTTTCGAATAAGTTTCGTATTTTGTTACTTCAAAAAACATTTAAAGAAATCTAGTTGCAGCAATAAAGTATTATTTGATGCCAAAATTTTATAACATGATGATTTCGATGCCTGTGGCTTTTTGAAAAAATTGAAGACTATTTCAAACTTAAAAATGATAGATGCGAAAGAAGTATTATGTATGACACATTCTACATTCTTTCAAATCTAGTTTACTTGTTGGCTGGCTGTAAGTGTCTTTACGTGCTGCCACAAATTACATTTATATAACATCTGATTCGAAAGACACTGGAATGTGAGCGTTTTCTTGAATTTCAAATATCTAATTCAATAAACCACAAAGCGGTGTAAGTTTTTCAATTTGATTTTATTAAAAGTTAAAAGTTTTGAAATTTAAAGGCAACAAGTGCAAATTTGTAGACAAGATTTGGAAACTGTTGTACATGAGCTCTAACCTCATATCCTTGATGAATTGTGCGAAATGTTGTTTACGTTTAATGTATCTGCTAATGTCAGTATATGTTTCACAATCAGTGATTTAAGTCTAGTGTTTTTATGTATATAGAGCTTGATGCAATGTTGCCTATCTCACATTTCGTGTCTATTATTCATAACAACAGGAAATTTCAATTTCACTTACTGCTTGATAGAGAAAGCTTATTTACCATAGATAATACTATCTTCATGCTATAACTATTGAGATAACTAAAACAAAATGCCCGTGCTAAATAAAAACTTCAAGATGTCTATGGACATTTGAACAATTTGATAAAAGCTTTAAGTAGAAAACTTAAGTTTTGTACGAGTTTGTTTTTTTGCAGAGATTATTGAAATATTCTCAATACTCAGTAGAGATTAAGAGCTTTTCTCTAGAGCTTGGCAACACAGAATTTTGTGGAAGTTTACAAATTTTCATTTATGTCAAACCAAATTTCTGTATACAAAATGCAGTGAGTGTAACGAAAGATAGTCAAAAATCTACTAATATGAAAAATAAAATTATAAAAAGTGAGAAACTCAATATAGTCAGCAAAGAATTGCTGTGCTTTTATTCATATATTGTAGACACCCATGGCGGTTAACAAGCTGACTACCGACCATTATTTTCACTGTCAATTGCTTTTTAAAATTTTGCAGCAAAACACAGCACAAAAAATGTTTGAGTCACCTCCGGCCAAAGAGCCGCTATAAACAGTCATTTGACTAACCCATTCAAATAAAGTTGTTTGCTTTGTTTTGGCATTTTGTTAGCTGCTAAATACACATTTTACAGCAGCGGTACACAGCAGCTACGCCCATCAAATATTTGACAGCTTACATTTTTTCAAGCTAAACTGCATTTTGAAAAAAAGGAAAAAGTTTGATGTTTTGTTTGTTGGTTTAGTTGTTGCTTGTACGCTGCCCAGTGTCCTCTCGACAATTAAAACTTTTTTGTTACAGCATGACGCGTTTTGTGATTTTTTCTAACTCTCAGTTTGCCACATTGACCATTAATATGTTTACAAAAGCACTTAGTTTTAGCTGTTTTTACATAATTTATTATACACATTTTTTCACATTTTTTTGTGTTTTTAAGGATTTTTCATATCTGAGTGCGGGTTATTATTATAACGTGTTCTGCAACAATTACTTTGGCGTTACTGCCGCAAACATCAGTCGCATTCATATTGCCTTACTTGTATGCTTTTGTTTTTACATTATTCATTGTGAGGATTGGCTGGGTGATTTTATATTTGTGTTAGCTTATCTTAATTCCATGCGGACTAATTTTTTATAAAAAAGTAGTAAATAATTTCGTAAATACCGGCATATTTACTTTAATTTGGAAGTGCCACCATTACTTGTGGAATCATTTTCTCAGAGGACTTTTTTGGCAAAAATCTCTGTCTCTGTAGAAAAGTATCTTTTCTATAAAAAATTCATAATTACTGTTAAGGGAATATGTGTAAAAAAGTTTAAATAAATAAGTTTTTATTACAAAAAACTATCGACAATGCAATGGATTCTTCCATTTGATTATATTAGCGTATTATGTAAATTAGGAAAGCATTTCAACGCGGGCTCTCTTATTATCTCCTGCTGGATTATTTCCCTTAAAACTGCAAATGAAATACTACACTTTCTGCCTGTCGATATTAGGGTCTGAAAGCTAAATAAGAATCTTCCACCTATTTTCTTTAAAGTAATATAATAAAATATTTAAATTCACTTTTCTGGAAAAATCTATAGATATTCCTATTTAAAAGGAAATAATAGCATGTGTAATTAAAACCATCAGCTCCGATAAAATATATGAGTAAATGGAATTATCTCTGAGAAACAAAACAATATTAGAATTATGAAAATGTGGCTACATTTAAATGGCATACAACCAAGCCAGTAAAGCTCCACAAAGCAACCAAAAGTACCTAAGCCCTATAAGCCTATTGTCCATTCCTCTTAAATTAGTTAGAGGGTTTATAGTTAATTTCCTCTCTCAAATTATTGAAGAGAAGGGTAATCATCATACTGCTTGACTTCATAAATCAGATAGCTAAGAATTAAGTTAAATTTATAAACAAAATTCAAGCATCAGCAACGATGAGTGCCGTAGAAGTGGTGCACTCAAGACAATGCCAAATTCGGCGTTAAATAAAGTCCTCAATTTTATACCACTGGACTTAATGTGTTATTAGATTAAAATGTTGACAAAATGGGGCACTCGAAATTCCATGAAAGGTACCATTTCATTGCACATAGCTCTGCTTCTCAACTCATTACTTGTTGCACTTAAACGAAGGTGTGAAATAATAATATCAGTTGAGTTTTCTCAACAAACTCATTCTGAGTTTTTTTGCAGGATAGCCAACCACTGCAGTGTATTTTAGTCTTTATGGAGGTAGCAGATTACATTGAAATCGAGCTAATTAGCAACAACATCTTTATTTTTAGCGATATTTAGGCTGAAATTAAGTCACTAAGAAAAAAAAGTGCTGGACTGTCGCAGACCTCTACAGGGAATAGCCAAACAAAACTTAAATTTCTCATCTTCTGACCAAAGAGATATAAAGGGAAATTGTAAGATAGACGAACTGGCCAGCTAAGGTACGACTGATTTAAATGATTTTCGATACCAATGTGCATATCTTTATGTGTCCGTATAATACCAAATTTGTGACTCCTAGATGATATGTGTAGGCTAGATGATATAGTGCCCCGATTAAGATGATTATCAAACCGAATTTGAAAATCATAATATATGTGTATAATATCAAATTTCAGGATTCTAGACTTTTTTGGCGGTGGTTTGACTAAAGCTGAAAAATCTCCGTGTATGGGGGGAATTATATGTTTTAGTCGACCGATTTCGGTTATTTTCAGGGTCAATGTGCAGTTCATTATATATGTATATAATACTAAATAAATTCTTCTTTGATCTAT
The DNA here is from genome assembly GCA_030068015.2 of Neoceratitis asiatica. NCBI lineage: Eukaryota > Metazoa > Arthropoda > Insecta > Diptera > Tephritidae > Neoceratitis > Neoceratitis asiatica. The sequence continues at coordinate 79,248,642 of CM061524.1, forward strand.
TTGGGACCCAAAATTTTGTATACATCGTTGATATGTTCGGTCATATATAAGTAAATGTAAAAATGCATATGCGTACCAAGTTTGGTTGAAATATCTCAAAACCTGTGGGAATACTTTACGTTCAAACAGACTTGGTGGTGGATGTGACTAAATCAACTCGTCATTCTTATTCAATCACTATTCATGCGGCGGGTCTGGAAATACTTCGCATCTATTGATATGATAGCCTCCAAAAAGTTGTGATTTAACACCATTAGACTACTTCTTGTGATTTTATTTGCAGTCAATGGTCTTTAGCTATAAACCAGATACTCTTCAAGCTTTGAAAGTCAATATCGAACGATTTATTCATGACACTTGACTTGATTTGGTGGAAAAAGTGCTCAAAAATTGGGTTTATAGAATTCGTACCTGTAGAAGACGTCGTGGAGGCCATTTGAATGATGTTATATTCAGAACATAATTGTATGGATTGTACTTCATTTTAATTAAAAAATATTTGAATTTCCTTAACAATTTGTATGTGTGTGTTTTTTTAAAGGAGTCATTTCACTTATTGGAAAATCCTATACATAAAATGTATAGTTATAACATATCTTCCTTTATTTCTTTAAAAAAAAATTCCGAACGTCTGAGCACGTTCACTTACCAAACTCAACAGACTTTTTTTTTAATTTATATCTAAATAATATTCTTCATTTTTTTGCCAGATATTATTATCAGCTATCAATTTCAAAACATTTAAAAAAAAGTTTAGTAATGCTTTTCATTTTACTATATATATTTTTTATTTTTTTGTTATTGAATAGTAGTTATAAATGCAAAACAAATATTATAAAAAATGTGCTATGATATTTTATTTCAATTTAGAAAAAAATAACATTAAAATAATTGAAAATTTACAAATAATTTAAATTGTTTTGAACAACAATAGTAGCTTCAATATATTTTATAAAAATTACTACGTGGATTCTTCCGTTTAAAAATGCACACATGCATACAGAATTTAGTATTTATTAAATAAAAATCATAAAGAAATAATTTAGAGGAAGGACGATTTCCATTTTTAATTTTGCAATTGTAACTTTGTTTCTATGTTTGTCGCTAGTGTTGTTCCATATGTTTAATAGAGCAGAATTTTTTTCGCAACATCATTGTTGACTAGTTGCATATGAGCCGAACACATATACGAGAGAAACTCACTAAATAGCGAGATTTGGAAGTAATGATAGATTGTCTGAAGCATAGATCCGCAACAAGTACTGATGGAGTATAGATTTGAATCACGGCCATAAAAACTTTGTAGTTATACCTACCCACGCTTAATTAAAACAACTTGTGTTGATCAATTGACGATTTCCCGATGTGTACAGCCGAGTAAAATTTATGCGATTTGAATACTCCTAAATCATGACTGTTTGTAGTATCTGCGTTTCGTTAGCATACGAAAGCTAATAAATGATAGATACGAATTGTTACTACGCACAAACTTTATAAATACATATAATTAATAATATTAGTATGCAAGAGTAGAAGGCTTTGAATAGCAAAAAATAGATCCTAGCATATTTCTGGTGCCAACTCTCTCTCATAGAAATTAAATACAGTAGAAAAGATGCTCGTTCCAAAAATATTGTATTTTATCCATGAATAAATATTTAATATATGTCATCTACTATGTAGGGGGGCACTCCATAATCCCAACTATAAAAATTCAGACAGTACATAAACCAAACAATTAAAAAAAAAAACTGGTACAAATCCTGAAATCACGGGCAGACAAATTACAGATAACCCAATATCCAGAGAAGATAAAACCCTACTAATAAAATCTCGACAACTTTTATCCCGCCGGCACCAAATAAGTGACATTTCGTTTTTATTTAAAATTTTCCATCAATTTGAATTGAAAAAATTTAAAATATGTTTTCAATATACAAAAAAAGGCCATTATGTACATGTATTAATTAATATAAGTTTATTGTATAACCGCTTCCGAGCTCCTTCTTTGATTTGCATTGTGCGCCTTGATGTTTTTCAAACAAATGGACCTACAGTCTAATCGAAACTGACTCCGAACGGAATATGTGTTTTGGGATTTTATATATCTAAATTTTGTGTCTCGGTATTTCATTGCAGACCCACTTTGTAGATGTAGGCAGTGTAAAAAATAGACAAAAGTTCAGCTTCATTCTTAAATGAAGTTGGTTTCATAAAAATAGCTGTTTAACCAAAATCTAAATGAGACTAATGAGTACTTATATTTTCCAAATATGACAGCAAGCCTTTATGTGGTAATTCTTGTGATATAGGCTTTATAAATTATTATAAATTTGTAGTTATGTACAAAGGACAATAAACTGTGTGCAGCGGAAAATAATTGTGTGATATAAAGAATTTAGCATACTGAATAGGATTATGCTTATTGAGGAGTGAATGAATGTTCAATAAATTCCGGCAATTAGGAAGGCGAACGAACAAAATCTTGAGACTTTTATATAACAATCTAGTGATAGAGCTCGAAGGATTTGGGAAATCGAAAAACGTTACAATATCATTAATTTTTTTCAGTATACATTACGTTTACTAATAATCTATAAGTTATTTTACCACAAATTAATTTTTATCAAGGATAAGCAAAATAATGAATGAAATTTTCACATTAATTATTTTAATTATTAATTTAGGTAAATCAGGAATTTAAATAATTATTATTGCACATTAACTAATCGTACACGTACATCTATACGATTATACATTTATATATATGTGCATTGCCATAAATTTCCACCTGAATTCGCTTCACCGAAAGTTTTTCTGCGATTTACATCGACAGGTGTTTGATATTTATTTAAATACAAATAATAATACATTTAATTATGCAATATATTCATATATTTGAAATGGCAGTTTGAACGTCTTTCACTTCTTGCATAAAACCGCAGCAGAATTGACATTGCGGCGCACTCGAGTACGCGCATGAAAATACTAAAATATGCATATAAATATTTTAAATGGATATAAATACATGAAATGATTAGTAAATACTAAGCATCACATACATAGTCATAAGTACTTTAAATTCGTAATTTTTCACTGGCTAAAATTTTGATATTGTGCTTAATTTGCTAAAATATCCATTTATGAGTTAAGTTTGTTACTTTTTCAATTACAAATTTTTTAGTAATTTTTTGTTATTTTCATTATTTCCCTTCAGTTGGTTAAATTTTTTACACAGTTTCTTTTCGTTTTATGACAACAAATTTTTATTCCCATTAAAGAAAAATTTACTGAAAAATATTTCAATTAGCTACCTCTTAGTATTAAAATAATTCAAAACTCATTATCGAAAATTAGAAATAGTGTTATTTAATTAATTTTGTGGAAATTTCTTTAAATTGGAAATTGGATTTTGGTATGATGAATTTTTATGAAAACTACAGAACCTTCAAAATGTGATTTCTAAAGCAAATAATGGTAAATTCATATGATAACAAAAAAAAAAAAACCCCGCGCATTAATCGAGTTGCTAGAAGTGCGTACCACCATGCCAATCACTATTATAGTACTTTTGACGTGATATAAAAGCATAAACAGATATTTTATATTTATACACTCCGAAATATTTAAAGGCGTATTTTTATCAAATCAAAATAATAAGAATATCCAACAACAAAAATTGTATTAAAGCGGCTTTAAATTTGTATAATCTGAAATTAGTTGTATTTTACAATAATTGTGTTTGTTTTAACCTTGAGCAATGTCATTTCATTATTTATTAATTATCATGATAGTCAAACGCCGAATCAACCTAAAAATGCCGAATGACCTAAAAATCTTGTTGCCAATTCTTTCCAAACTTGCAAAAGTGCTGCTATCCAAATCCAACATAACTATATATCTTAATTTCTGCAGACATTTCAACGAGCGAAAAAGTCAACTGAACTAAATATAAAACCAGCTGGCTTGGATTCCAAATCCTCTTATAGAATTCTGTCATAAAGTCAATATTAATGTATGTAATACCCGTACAAATATAGGGTTCTGCTTGCGCAATTGGTATCCTTAACCTTCATCTGCTCTTCGCGTCGAAGACTACGCAAAAGCTATAAAATTTGTCTATTTTTATGAAAAAGCGGCTTAATATTCATTAAATTTCTCGACTTTGAAAATATCATTAATTTGCTTAATTTAAACTATTTTTCGTTCAAAAAAAAATTGTATATGGAGTTTTTTAAAAAAGTTACGCTTGTTACCCTCTTGCGTCGTTTTCGACGCATATGAGAAAACATATGTTTTTTCGCGGAAAACTTACTTGTCAATGTGCTTTTTGCGAGTGAAGAAGTTATTTGTGATTGAATTGTGAATTAAATACTTAATAAAAGAGATATAAAAGAAAAAATAAGATGTGCCAACCAAAATATTTGTCAAGTGGAGAGATAAAAACTCTTCTATATGAAAGTAGTGAAGATAGCTGCAGCTTCTCCAACATTAGTGGTGAGGAGTATGTGCCAGAAGGGCCAGAAGGTAGTGAAAGTGATATTTTTTCAAGAGATAGTGATTCTGAGGAAGAGGATAACACTCCAACAAATCAGGCTAATGATATTGGTGATATTGCAAATATCGATCCATTGTACTTATCAAAGGATGGCACAATATGGCAACCAGAACCATTTCAGCCGCAGTGTGGTAGATTTAGGAGTGAAAATATTATCAATCTTCCTGGCGTTACTCGATTTGCAAAAGCTCGTGTTAACGATATCAGAGATGCTTTTCTTCTATTTTTACCTCCACATCTTGAAAATAGTATTTTGAAGTATACAAATGCATTTGCCAAAGCTAAGTATGGCGACGATTTCTTGCAAATTGATTCCTGTCTGCTTCCAGCTTATATCGGTATTTTGATTTTAGCTGGTGTGCATAAGTAAAATATCCTTTCCTTTTTAGGAACCCAATATACAAAATAAATATGTTTCGAGATCCAAAAACGAACCAACGGTTGATTTATTTGATACAGAGTGTGGTCGCCCTATCTTTAGGGCTATTATGTCGAGAAAAACTTTTGAATATATTACTCAAGTAATTCGATTTGATGACGCCATAAGCCGAAGGCAACAAAAATGTGAAGTGAGTTTGCACCCATCCGAGAAGTGTTTGAAAAATGGTCAAATTTATTAACTGACTGTTACAACCCACACGAATGTGTAACCATTAATGAACAGCTGCTAGGTTTTAGTGGTCGGTGCAAGTTTCGGCAATATATCCCTTCGAAACCAGAGAAATGTGGGATCAAGTTCTGGTTATGTGTCTGTTCTACTGTTCTGCTACGTGTGGAAAATTCAGCCATATTTAGGGAAACCAGTCGGTGCAAGTTCATGTGAAAAAAATTAGGGTCAACGTGTTGTTTTGGTCTTGGTTCGCGGTTTGAAAGCTCACAACGTGACAATGGATAACGTTTTTTCATATGGTATCGGCTAGGAATTGTTGACAAGAGGTGTTACTATGGTGGGAAATTTGAGAAAAAATAAGAGATCTTCTCACCAAATCTTCTAAAATGCAAAAAACTACCCTTGTACAAGTCAACATTTGCATTTACAAGCAATACAACGCTTGTAAATGTACAATTTTACAAAGTACTTTACACAACAATAAAGATGTCGAACACGGGACTAAAAAGCTGCCAACTGTTATAAATTACTATAATAAATCCAAAGGTTTGTTCATAGCGGTGCGATATGCTTACGTATTTGTATGCATTCAATCTTTCTTTTCATTCAATATACAGGAGGTGTCGATACGGTTGATATGATACTTTCCTGCTACAGTTGCAAAAGGAAAACTCATAGATGGCCAATGGCTCTATTTGCAAATATAATCGATATATCTTCCTTGAACGCATTAACAATTTTCAAAGAAATTAACCTTAATTGGCAACCTACACAAAAAACAACAATAAGAAGGAATTTTCTAAAAGAATTAGGATTGTTACTTGCCAGGCCATACATGGCAAATAGAACCACAAAGCCAAGAACAAGTTCATCGGCAAATTTGGTTGAAATTGCTTCTTCATCGAACGCACCGAAAAAATCGAAAACCGTACCTCCACAAATAAAAGGAAGGCAAAGATGTTCGATGTGCTGTGAAAATAATTTGGCTTCGAAAAATAACATGCACACTATTATTTGTTGCTTCTGCTCGAAAGGTGCATGTAAAAACGTCCACAACCGAAACGTATGCGTTAAGTGTTTGGAAAATAAGCTTATTTAAGACTGGTTAAATAAATAAAAACCCAAATTTTCATTAGTTTTCAACGTGCATGATTTCACTTTACCTACTGAAAACACTGAGTAGTCCCATATGCGTCGAAAACGATGCATGAGGGTAGACAATGCAAGTTTTTTTTAAGAGCAGATGAAGGTTAAAATACAACGGTTTATTTATTATATATTTATTTGCGCAAAAGAAAAAATCATACAAAAAATAGCAATAGTAAACCCATAAGTGCAAAACTATTCAGCATATTCGGATGATGATGGAAATGAGGCTTTAAATCTCCTTATACCCGTACATTTATATAATAATATTCTGTACGTGCGATTGTGACTAAACTACTCCTAAACGGTTTAACAAAGCGGCTTCAGTTGAAATTGTGTGCGTGTATACAAGAAAACTCACGAATAGTTAAGATTACAATATAAGATCGTTGCTACCTGTTTTAAACTTGTGTATATAAACATGTTCTAAAGGGTGTTTTTTATAGAGGTATAGAACTTTAAGTCGGCATTACATTACGATTTAACAGCTGTCAAGTGATTTATTCTCAGTTTGGTTTGGCAATTCATCATGAATAGACTCACGGCCGAACAACGCTTGCAAATAGTGCAATTTTATTTCGAAAATAATGGTTCTGTGCGGAAAACGTATCGCGCACTACGTCCATTTTAGCGATGTTTAGCGATGAAGCGCACTTTTGGTTGAATGGCTACGTCAACAAACAAAACTGCCGCATTTGGAGTGAAGGTAATTCTCAAGTGTATGTTGAAACACCGTTACATCCAGAAAAACTGACTGTTTGGTGCGCTTTATGGGCTGGTGGAATCATTGGTCCGTACTTTTTCAAAAACGATAGTGGCCAGAACGTTACAGTCAATGGTGATCGGTATAGAGCCATGATTACTAACTTTTTCATTCCTGAATCGAATAACCATGATGTCCAGGAGATGTGGTTTCAACAAGACGGCGCAACATGTCACACAGCTCGTGCCACAATAGATTTATTGAAGGACACGTTTGGTGACCGCCTAATTTCACGTTTTGGACCTGTGAATTGGCCTCCAAGATCTTGTGATTTAACACCGCTAGGCTACTTTCTGTGGGGCTATCTAAAGTCATTGGTCTATGCGGATAAGCCACAAACGCTTGACCATTTGGAAGACAACATTCGCCGTATTATTGCTGATATACGGCCACAAATGTTGGAAAAAGTCATCGAAAATTGGATGTCCAGATTAAACTACATCCGCGCCAGCCGTGGCGGTCATATGCCAGAAATCATATTTAAAATGTAATGCCATAAGATTATCTTTCGGATAAATAAAATTCATGTCAATCGAATAATCCATCGTTGTTTTATTGCAACTTAAAGTTCTATACCTCTATAAAAAAACATCCTTTATAAGTGTGTCTATGATTGAACTAATGTTAAATGACTTAACTAGTTTTGAAGAAAATATATGTGCGTATGTTTAAGTAGGCTTCAGAATGCTTTAGATTTACAATGCGGCAGAATTTTCAGATGTTTAAAAAAAAAGGATTGAATAAATTAAATATTGAAATATGGATATTAAACTGAAGAAATTAAAGAAATGTTTAATGTCTTTTAAGCAGCATTGTCCCCTGCTAAAAATTGTAATTTAAAACAATACATAAAAAATTGCTCTACAGATATCTGAGAAAAGAAATTTAAAAACTTAATGGTGGTATTATAAATAAAGAATGCCTTCAATGTTTAAACAATGAATAATGAATGAATCTTTCTTTACTAAACTTCTTTCTTTTATACAAATTTTTGGTTATATACATTCTTATTTTTGACAGTTTCGAACTTACTGGGGTCTGGTAAAATTCCTTTACTTGTACACTTATGACCAAGGTATGTTACTTCCTGGCTGAAATATAGGCATTTATCCGGATGTAATTTTAAATTATACTTCCTACAAGTTTCGAATACATCCCGTAAGTTTTTAATCATATGCTTTTCGGAGCATCCCAATACGACCAAATCGTCCATGTACAAAAATGCTTGTGAAGGCTTTAAGCCTGCAAATGCTAATGTCATCATTCTTTGGAATGATTTCGGGGCAACTTTAAGGCCATACGGTAATCTTTTGAAACGATAAGTACCATTATCTGTTGCAAAGGATGTGATATCCCTTGACTCTGGGCTAAGTTGGTGAAAGCCGGACATTAAATCCAAGCATGAAACAAATTTAGCTCTTCCTAATTGATCTAGTATGTCATCAATTCTTGGCAACGGAAATTTATCTGCAGTTAGTTTTTTATTTACTTGTCTGTAGTCGACAACCATTCTCTATCTTTTTTCTTGGTGATTTGGGAGTGATTTTTTGAAACAGGGTTATTGTCTTTCATATGAAGTTTTTGTTTGTAAAAATTATTAGTGGTAATTGGTTCTGTTTCTAATGAGAAAATGTCAATGAATTCTGCACATAGTGCATTAAGTGATTTATTTGCAAAGTGTGGAAAATTTTTATTTAATCTCTCTAATTTTTCTTTATTGTTGACCTCTTTTTCAAATTTATTATTATTTATTATTGTATAATCGCTCAAATTTTCTGTACGTATTTAGAAGTCTTTGAGTATTGCATTTTTATCTGTTGTATTTATAATTCTAACAAATGTTTCGTTTGAATTTGCTAAGGTGCAATAAAGATGCCTTCAGATAATTCTTCTTGTGGAATTAGTAGTTCAGAATTGTGATTTTTAATGTGGATTTGTCGGACTACTTCCGGTCTTGCGGGAATTGATATACTATTTATTGCTGGCTTATTAGTCATTTGAATTATTATATTTTCTGGGTAATCATATGGTCTTAATATTAGGGTGTCCCCTTCTTTTTGATAATCTAAAATGCAATTATATTTTTAATGAAATCCAAACCTAGTATTCCATCACATGGAATTGGAAAATTGTCTTCTACTACATGAAATTTGTGTTTAATCAATAGGTAATCATCCTTTAAATCTGCTTTAACCGTGCCAATAGTACTTGTAATGCCTTGACCAATTCCTTTTAAATCGGTTTTTTGTGAATTATTAATAGTGACATGACTGTTAATTTGACCCTTTTTTGATAATTGAAATATCTGCTCCTGTATCGATCAGGAGGGTTGTGATAGAATCATTCAGAGTTGTCCTGGAAGATATGTAGCCATTGAGGTGTAAATTGGAAACATATAATTTTTTATTTACTGAGGTGGAGTTTGCTGGTTTTCCTGTTGGGTAACATTTCTTAAATTTCTGGTGTTATTACGGTTATCACCTCGTGATCCAAAGCTTCTACCAGATCTTTGGTTATTTGTTCGGTTATTACTATTATTATTATTGTTGTTGCCATAATTGTTAAATGTACGCCTCTGATTTCCTCTGTAATTACTATTTTGATAATTCCTGCGGAAGTTACCTCGAAAGTAATTTTGTTGGCGTATATGCAAGAGTGAATTTGGGTTGCCAGTTATTTCTGTGCAACTGTTGGTAAATTTTGATATAGCTTCGTTCATTGAGGTGAACGTTCCAGCTTGCATAATTGTTTTTACTTTGTCGTTGGAGCAGTTTTTGCACATAGCCTTCACAGCTGATTGTGTAGCATACGTGTTTGCTAACTCTGGTGTTAGTCCGTCAGATATGTATGCTCCTTCCAACGATTTTGTGAGCTTTTCAATCTCAGCAGTGTATTGATTTGCTGTTTTACTGCGTTGTTGGATGTTCAGGAGTTCTGCTGTCAAAACTTCCACTGATTAACCCTTAATTTTTGACTTTAATCTTTGTTTAATTTCCTGAATGGAACATCCAGTGCTTATTATGTTTCTAGCTGTCCCCCTGAGTTTAGGCTTTATCATAGATACTGCGATAGCCTCGTGACTATCCTTGATTTGCTCCAGGATATCAAGGGCATCCAGAAAACTGGACAGATTTTCAGATTTTCCATCGAAATCTGGTAAGATCGATGATGCAGTTTTAATAAATTCTACGTTTGTCAGTGGCATTTTGTCGCTTTCTGTTTGTGAATCTTTATCGGTATTTAAATTTGTAAGGCTTCCCCTAAATTGGGTTGAGTCTCCGGCAATAAGACAGAAAAATTGATTTCGATTTCCTTTTCAATGTAATGCCTCGATGTTATATCTACCTAGTGAGGATATTAATTTGTCCCTGACACTGGAAAAATATTGTTGTGCTTCTAGCTGATTTCAATTTTCTGTAGACCACTTGTATAGTCTTTCCTATGTTATTTAATGACTGTAATATTGTGTTGAGATGCTTTAACACAGTAACTCGTTGTATGGTTGTATTCTTATTAATACACTTATAGGATTTTTCCGCCAAAGTCTTCTCTTCCACCAGTGTATTCAGAATGGTTTCCCATTTGTCCATTGGGGTATATATTTTTCCCTTGGGTTTAGACTTTGTCTAGACCATCTGCTCGGCTCATGTATTTTTTCTTTAAAAATTTGTTGTGAGATGAGTATAACTTGGGAAACAAATTGAGGCAAGTGTAAATTGTTAATATTATTAACAAGATTTTAATAAAATTTAGTGCCTCAGTGTGGTCAACTATTTGGATTGAATTAATTACATTAGCATCAGGCTCTTCCAATTTGGATTCTTGGCCACCCATTGCAAAAAAAAAATTTTCCAATGCAAAAATTTATAAAATATTTTTTATTTATTTATTTATTTATTTATTTATTTATTTATTTATTTATTAATAAGCCTTTTCTTAAAAGCAATTTTTCTTTTATCTATAGTTCCGATAGGTTATATTTTATTAAACTTCTCCTAGTTTCTTCTACCAACTTTGTAGGATACCTAACGTCTTCAAGGGTTGGTTCCCTAGTCATACCTATGTGCTCCCACCATTTTTTCAACCATACTAAAAGTTCTTTTTCTTCCTTACTGTAATCTTTTAAATTTCTTTTTTTTCTAAGTGCCTCGAGTGTGTTTTCACACTCTAAATTATCAATGGCACTGTTGATAGCCTCGTAATCAAGGTCATCGGGCAATGCGCTCTCTTATTTTTGTAATTCAGAAGACCTAACCTGTCTATCTATGTTCATGTTAAAAAAAATTTGAATTTTTAGCTTTCTAATAAAATTTTTTTTTATCTGCCTTTTATTTTTCTAATCTCGTTTTTTAAACGGATCCATTCCTCCGTGCTTGTTGTTAAGTTATTTTTTTTGATATAAAATTGCTACTGCTCTTCTAAGGTTAAATTTTTTTCCTCCTCTCTTTCTCTTGCTCTTAGTAGGCTTTGGAATTATTGGTTCCTCTACTCTTGGTGGTTTAATCCTACGCCTATATTCTTCTATAGTAATTGGCTTAGGGCCCTGTCTAATTTGTTCTATTTTTTCCAAAGTCAATTTAGCAATATTGTCAAATACTCTGTCAAATTCCTTTTGATCCTTTATTTCCTCCTCTTGTGCCATAATAGAGGTGAGGATAAAAAAATAGTATTCTTTTTCAAATTTTATCGGAAAAAAAAATAATTTGTTTTAACAGGAGGAATATAATTCTTGCTCGTCAATAGGCTGCCGTTAGGCTGTCCAGAAGTTTTAATTTTAGCTAATTATAACGATATATATATATATTTGTTTTTGTAAGTATATATATGCTTAACACAACTTGTTGACAATAGAACACTCAATAAAATTTGGAAATAACTGTTGGCTTTCAATATAAATTTTGAGGAAATATCAATTTCAATACGAAAAAAATATTTTTGAGTGTGGTGAGTGGTTGAGTGAGTTTCACTGCTTCAGTATAAACTGTATTTATGTATGTAGATAACTCCAATATGACTTTCGGCTGAGTAATCGGCCAGTAATGTCATAGGCAGGATCGCCCAATATGACTTTCGGCTGAGTAATCGGCCAGTAATGACATAGGCAGGATCGCCCAATATGACTTTCGGCTGAGTAATCGGCCAGTAATATCATAGGCAGGATCGCCATATAAATAAAGAATTCCTTCAATGTTTAAACAATGAATAATGAATGAATCTTTCTTTATTAAACGTCTTTCTTTTATACAAATTTTTGGTTATATACATTCTTATTTACTACATTATATTAAATACTCTATACTAGGTACATGTAGATATGTAAGCGCATTTTGTATATCTGTAAGCGCATTCGAATTCAATCGGTCGCTCACACATATACATATGTAATAAGTATGTAAAAATGTATCGTCAGCATAAATGCTTCAATTGGACTTATTACTGCTGCGTTTGGTTATTTGTTTATATTATTACATATCTACATTATTTAAAAGTGTGGGAAAAGAATTTATTAAAAAGCAATTACTTAGTTAGCGCTTGGTATACTATAAGGTATAAGGTATTAAGGTATTGAGGTATTGCCTATTATTTTAAAATATTACACAATTAAATTGATAACTTTATTACATTTTTATATTGAAGGTACCAAACTGAAGGATATCATGAAGGGTTATCATAATAAATGATATAATATGGGTATGAAGCAGAAGATATTTGCAATTTTCAATGTGATTGGCAAATGTCATGTCCATCAATAATTCACAAAGACACACTTTTAAGGTGTGCGGATTGAATTTGGAGGAACCTTGTGACGTCTGTTCAAGAGTTAGCATTCTAAATTAAAGTCGACCTTCGTTAATTCTAAATTATATGCCTCCTTAACTGACACCTCTGCCAAAGAGTTTTTATTTGTATCTGGTCCTTGATAATCAGCAATTATTGGAAAAATTTTCTGATCTTCTTTTATGAAAAAGGATTTTTTAGCAGTATAGTTTTTTTTTGTTAGCAGAATAATAAGCAGGAAGAGGTTTCACGTCTTTGAAACATCGCGGTTTTATCCTTTTTGCTTTCCCTTAGAGCTTAAGCTTTACCGATACGTCCATATTTAGTGCAAATAAAATTGGCAAACTCTTTTTACTATGTTTTCTCCCATGACATTTTTTATATTTAAAAGTAAGCATCTTGTACAATTAAACATTTCAAAAATAGCCCCGTTTCATCAGTATTAAAATATCTCGGGCATCATAGTTTTCGATTTATGTCTCAAATTTACCGTGCCAATCAAAGCAAAATGCATCATTAACACTTCCACTTTCCCCACAAACTTTTTCAATCACAACTCCATTTATCTTTTTGAAATTTGCAAGTCGACCTTCCCTTGTCGCAAAGTTTTTGATGTTTAGAGTAGACGTGAACCCTTTCGCTTTTTCCTTAACAAGTTTCGAGTAATAAGCAGTTTTTGTCCTCCACGCTGTCTTAGCAAAATGAGCAGGTTCACCTTTAGCAGTTCTTTTTCGTACTCGAAAAGTTTGAGTAGCATAACATATATTTTTCTCTTATAGTGGAGAGAGTACTCAGGGGAATCTTAAATTCTTTTGCAACATCACTTTTCTTCTCACCTTCCTTTACTTTTTCATTACATTTATACTTTTGGGACTCATACGGGTAACTACCATATACTTTTATTTATATGTAATCAACTAACGAACAGTAAGTGAAACTTAACTAAACAACCAATTTTTTTTTTTAGCATTTACAGAAATTTAATACAATACGTGGAAAGGAAATATAATTTGTATATATTAGAATTTAATTTATTTATAATTGTTTCAAATGGAATTAGAATTTAAAATTTAAAAGCAAATCGTATCAAATTTCAGAAACACAGATTATGTGGACAGCAATTCGTAGTACACAGCCCGTTTGTTTGGGATTACTTAAGCGTGACAATAAGTTTCCATTATTAATTTTATCGGTATATATTTCGCATCAAAATCGAATGTTATATTTATTTATTAGCAACACATATATGTATGCAAAGAGACATAATTTGACGAGTTGATTTGGGACAGATAACAATAGGAATGAAACGTGTACTCTTACACATCCGAGGTATATCAAGAAAGTAAGATTACTGAGTTTTTCAAGGTTTCTATTTCTATCTAAACAAAGAAAATTACGCGATACTTTGGTAAATAAGGTAAGCTATTTTTCAAAATAGTCGCAATTCCTCTCATGCAGGTGGTGAATTTTTGTATGCCTTCCTAAAAGTAATTTCTCACCAACTCGTTTCGTGAACAGTTTATGATATCCGATAAAGTCTGTGATCATTTCGTATAGTAGAGGTCTGTAATTTTGTGAAACCATCCCATAAATCTTATCCACAGTTGATCTGTGATCAGCATGTGCGTTTTCGAATTTTTCAAACATTTCGTCAGTCAAAAATTCCGTGTTTTCACGTCGACCATTCTAATTATACTGATCTCGAACGGGCCTAGTTGCAAAGGAAAGAAGCCCCTCTATATTAAATTAAATCCCTCCGGCCGTGAGAGCCTCAGTACATTTATTTTCTGGATATTCCTGGTAGATGGTGGTTTGCACTTTTTAATTATTTCCGTGTAAAATTTTAATTTAAATTTATTGCGAAAATATTTTGTGTCAAATGGCTTTTTTTTATAAAATAAAAAAATAAAGGAAAAATTATTGTAAATGTTGAAGAACGGCGATTATTCGGTAATAGGTAACCTAAATCTTTAAATTTCCAGATAATGGAATACTAATTACACTTTATATTCACACCTACTGATCTAAGAACAGAGACATTAAATAGAAATTGATTAAGACATATGTAGACATGTATTCGGCTGGGTACATATATACTCGTATCTTTATAAAGCCATTTATAAAGTCATAATTCTTATCGTATGTATTGAATATTTGTACATACAAAAACACTTGACATAAAATTAAACACCAAGATTTACAAGCTAAGATAAATTGAGCATATTTGCTAAATGGACAATACATATCCATCTGTAAAAGTGTTGTTGGGTATAGAAAACTGAAGGATTAGTTTGAATTCAAACTAAATGAAATTCGCTCGTCGTTCTGATCCGATCAGTATAAGTTTTGGTTATTATGTCTCTTCTCCTTCTGGTACTTACATATTTCGGACCAAAATTAATATTCCATTTTATGTTTATAGAAGATTTATATCCAAACCTTTTTAATACATGAAAACCAAAGTTTTTGAAAATACTTCAATATGTCATTTCTCGCAACGTTCTTCAACGTTTCTAATTATTTGTTTAGTAATTGCATTTAATAATTTAAGAGAACTAAAAAGATTGGCTTGAGTACGGATATTACAGCATTAAACATGCAAGGATTTGTATATTATTTACGAGGAACTGAAGCAAGGTCAAATTAATATGTTTTCATTAAATCATAATTATTTACCAGTTTCTTCCTGTTAACTTAATCGAAAATCTTTATCAAGCTAATTTAATATACATACATATATATGTATATATATATATATATATATATATATATATATATATATTATATGCGTATTGGCTTTTCTTTTATGATAAGTTTAAGCTGAAATGGGCCAGAGAATTGAATTTTGTGAATTATTGTCCGTTTAATTATATATATATACTTTATATGTTTCTAAGCCTCCGTGTTTTCAAAACTTTTTGAATGCACCTATTCAAAATAATGTTTGTTAGATATCACCAAAAAATCAATAAATAATTTTATTTGATATAAATTAAAAATTTATTTTGATTAAAAGGGGATCAACACAAACCACATCTTTGTTGATTTTGAAGCAGCCATCGGTAGCACGAAAAGGAGCCTCTATGCCGATATATCTGAATTTGGTATTCCCGTAAACCTGAACAACGCCATAAGCTCCATCGGGATCATGGAAGACCTCTGAAAACGGCTCGATACCAAACGATGTGATTCATTATTAGAGTGTTCGTTGTTTACAAAATTAATTTTTTATACAAGCCTTCTCTAAATTTTTAGTTTGTAACACACAAGAAAATATAAGTCCATATTCAGCTACATATTTATATTTATACTAAACGCAAGGTTTAATAAGACGATGCATTTTTCATATAAATTACCAAGGTTTTTTAAACTTTTACATATATTTACTTTTCTCATGAACAAATAAAGTTACTTGCAGCAAAATGTCTTGTTATATTTTTTGAAGTAGTTGTTGCTGCATGGGTTAACAACCAAAACTTCCCATGTATATGATAACCGTCTTCCTATATGGTGCCGAATCGAGGACGACACCAATATCCAAAGAGTTGGCATTAGGAGTTTTCGTGAAAAACGTTTGGTCCTTTGCGCATTGGTATTATAACAACGGAAGGAAGAGCTGTGCGTGATATACGATTGGATTGATATACGATTAGTTGAGATAATAAAGAGACAGCGGCTACGGTGGTCTGATCATGTTGTCCAAATGTATGAAGCACTCCAGCTTTGGGTATTCTATGCAGCAAAAATGTGCTGCTAAACCAAATAGCGAAATTTTGTTTATTAATTTGGTTTTCCAAATAAAATTTTCATTAAAACTAAATGTGGTTTTATTTTTATGTTAATATTTTTCATATATTTTAACATCCAATTTTTTTTTCTATTCAATTTTTCATTTACAGGTTGGTTATTTTGAAGCATTCGGATCATTCAATTTTCATTTAAATTTTTCTATTTTACCTTTTCAAGAACTTGCTATAACGTAAAAAATAGTAAATAGGAAAGTTCATTCGTGCACACACTTGTTCTATGAATCACGCATCAACGCACACAAATAAATGTAAATAAACTATGTCGTGTTCACGTATTCATATTATGATTTGTATGCAATATCAAATGGGCAGAGAAGGACCAATGTAAACATAAGAATAGTAGTAAGAAATTTATAATGCAAAATTAAAGAAGGGCACAAAATAAAAAAGAACATTTTCAGTGCAAATTGATTGCTCACGAAAAATGAAAATATCTATACGAAAACACTTTTGGGGTTATTGGCGGTATCGGTCAAAAACTTATTTGTGTTGAGCGGCTTCAAATAAATTTTACATGGGCTTCTAATATATATTATGATGTTATTTAATTTTTTCTCATGTTATAGGTATGCATTAGAAAGCCGAAGAGTAATATCATCGTATCTAAGTAATTTAAAGCATGTGGCTCCTCCTTATAATATCAAGCTAAAATTTTTCTGACCTATTTTAACTTAATTCTTCAGTCAACCATTCGTCGCTCTTTTCAAAACCAACGCATACCTATTAGTCAACATTTGCAGATATGTGCGCATCCAGGTAAAAACATAAGTTTGTTTTTGTGTAAACGGCATTTGACATATAAACTCGGCACTATGCTGCAATTGGTTTTCTTTTTATTTATTTCACTTATAACTAAAAAATGAGAGCGTATACACCTTTTAAATAACATTGGCATTGAGATATACATCAATGCCAAGTATGAAACAGAATAAGTATTCATTTATTTTGTATATTAATTTTATTATATTATATTGTAATTTATTTTTATTTTATATCAGTATACCTTATTTTATTATATCCCCTTTCATTTAATTTTATTTAATTCAGACTTCTTTATTTTCTTTTAATTGAACTTAATTTTTTGTTTTAATTTATTTGATATAATTAAATTTAATTTAATTTAATTTTTTTTATTTTTAATTATAATTTTTTAGTGTTTTAAGTTTGCTTTATTTTATTATATTATGTTTTATTTTATTTTTTTTAATTTTTCTAATATAATTTCATTTAATTTAGTTTCATTTAATGTAAAATTAATTAATTTATAAACAAATTTTATTAAACTAAATTAATTCAATTTAATTTATTGTAATTTAATTTTTTTCATTTTATTTTATTTATATTTATAAAATTGTTTTTCTGTCTTTTTTTAAATTTAATTTTATTTTTTATATATTAATTAGTTTTATATAAATGTGTTTAATAACAATAAATTTAGTTGTTTCTTTATTTTAAAACAGTTTAATTTTATTTATTCAGGTTATTTTAATTTAATTTTAGTTAATTTAGTTTTATTTTATTTTATTTTATAAAAATAAATTTTTATAGTAATAGACTTCAGAATTTGATTCTATATGATAGAATGAAAAAAAAACCGATCAATTCACTATTAAAATTACCGCTTAATAAGTTTGGATTAAGCACTACCAAATCGAACTAGTCTTGATCAATGGTAATACGTAATGTTACAGCAGAGATAAAACTGTTGAAGAAGAGCATCAACACACAATCTTTCGTGATTTACGTAAATTATTGGACTAACCCTTACGAAGCTAACAATTACTTTTAATTAATTTAAGAACGAAAATGTTAAATTTCTCGGCTCCAAGCCAGAAGAAGCGGAAGAAGCGGAGAAAACACCGCTTACAAATTACACGTGTTATGATTGAGCGAAAGGCGACATAGCCGAGCCTCACTCAGGATATTGAAAACATGGCCAAAAAATTTTAACCTAGTTTTAAGTTTTCTATTCGCTTTGGCGTGTTTTTGGTAAAGCCGATGTACGAGTATGCATGTGATCCCATTTTTATACATATTTCGGTAAAATGTTTACTTCTTGCTCTTATGTTTCTGCGTAGTAATTTATTTTCTTGTAAATAAACCCGCTTGGTCTTGCTTTTCTCGCCCTTTAGTGTACTGAGTAGGCGCTAGGCAAAAATCCTATTTTACATTATTAGTTGTTGATTAGCTGTAAAAATGTTGTCTTAACTATAAGTACTGTTTTGAACATTTCTGCTCCGAATTAAGAATGTCAGAAGTTTTTTTGCCCATGTTTAAAACTTGTTAGCGTATCACGGAAGTTTGGTTCGACTGAACTGAGTTTAAGGCACTCTTCTCAAAAGTATAAAATCATAAGGAAAAAAATTTAAATTAAAAATTTTTCTGTGCTAAGAAACTATTCAATTTTTATTTTTTAATAAAAAATGAATCCAAAAATAATGTTCGATAATTTTGGATATTGAGCGGATCAGAATGACTTTCCTTATGGTAGTACGCACTGCTAACCAATTAATTATCGTGGACATACATTCCAAATTTGCAAAGGAGCTCGACCGAAAACCGCTTTATCGCTTATAGAAGGCCAAATATATGTTTTTAAACAATATATATATGTTCGTACATGTATAACGGCACTGGTTTTTAATGACTTACGTAAATTAAAAAAAGCTGTCACCCTTTTGGTGACCTAACCTCGTTTAGGTACTCAGGTAACCCTATTCTTATAACATCAACGGAGCAACACCCTACAGCAGGGTTGCAGGGTGGGTTCTTATCAGGGCTGGTGTAGAAACCAATTCTGATCCGACGGTTTATATCTGCTGCATGCGCCAAATATGCAACCATTGCACAGTTGGAGACATCTTAAGATCTGTTCACGCCTTAACAAGCCCCACCTGTACATACTACACTGCCGCCAACCACCGCTAGCGAGCGCCAACCCTCTCAGCAGGTAACACAGCAGCAACAACCAAGATCTCCGCATCATCCCCTCATCCTCCAAGTTAAAAACATCCCACCGAAACATATTCGACATACTCAATTTAATTATATGTATATATAATATATAATATTCTAAGAAAGGATTGCGAGCGAGATAATGGTGGAGGCTTGGCGTTCATATTACACACCACCGTGCAGTATCGTTTTATCGACGGCGACATTGACCGCAGGGATACTACCCTAATACGTCAGGGCATAGCTATCCGGTCAAACAGTTCAACATTCTGCACCATGAACGATGGTGTTCTCGGAACCAAGTACAACCCATTGCCGAACAAGAGCTCGATCTGCCTCGAGAGACCCGCGTAACTCTGCCACAATTAAGGTCTGGATACTGTAGTCGACTCAACCCCTATCTATCCAGACTCGACTCTAACATACCAAATGGCCCAGAAAACACGGGCCTCCCGTTAGATGAGCTCGATGACTAAGACTGAGCCAACCTGATCCTAGGCGGAGTGGGCAAACTGCTACAACAACAACAACAACAACAATGACTTAATCCTCATGATCGGAATATTCCATAGATATCTAGAAGCAATAAAACTAAAACTTATAGAATTTTTGTAATTTTCATATTAAAGTCTGTTGAATATTTTGAGGAAAAAAAACCTTTTCTAATTAAATAAAAAGCCAGAAAAGAAACTACACGCATTATAGTCTTTCTGTATTAATACTCTTCGTTTACTAAGATTCCAATTATTTGTGAATTTAATTAATATAAAACAAATTACCGACAAACAGCTCGTACATAATTAAGTTTAAATTGATTGAAATTTTAATAACATATTTTGGCGAAAATGCGAAGCGAATGTCAGATGAAAGAGAGAAGCCGATAACTGGCATGTTCTAGAGCATAAAACGAGAACATTCGTTATAGAGAACGATTCGATTATTCCAGGCTTTCGTTTTCGAGCAGCTGACTACTATATAAGAGCGACACGCAGCTTCCAAGCTAATTAATCGTAAAGTAAACGCATTGGTGATTACACTAACGTAAAGTAATAAAAATATAACATTCTGCAAGTTGTAATACAAGTGATTGTAAATAGTGGAGTGAATTGTAATTGAATTGTGAATTACTGAGCAATAAATATTCTTTATAAATAAAGAAACTACAAATAAAGTTGGAGAATTTTATTTAACAATCCAGAGATCGTACCCGAAGGATTTGGGAAATCATCGAGGTTGAATCAGCAAGATCATAACAAGAACGATCGTTGAATAATTATTTATTACTATTTATGCGTACTTCTGTAAAAGGTTTAAACACAATGCATGTAAGTTAAGTATGTTTTTTATATGTTCATGAAGTGTAGAAAATACTTCTTCTCGCGCGTAAATGAATTTTTAGTATTCATAATGGATGTATAATTCGATTTGCTATAAAAATAGTAAGTAGAATGTACCGAACAATAACTATTGGAATCATCTTCTTTTCCATTCTTTAAATGAAAGGTTTCGTCTTTGCAGATTACTATTTCTTCGCTGATTACCTTTTATTAAGTTGCTTAATTTGTACAAAAAGCGAGAAAATACTTTGATTTTAATTTTAAATATACTGTTGCGAAATACCGAGCCCTGTGCGCAAAAGAGACACTCCCACTCCAAAAGTTTAATTTCTTTATATCAATTGGGCTGAATGAAAGTTATGTACTAAATTTTATGTCTATATGGGGTTCCCTAATTATCTAAAGAAAAAACACAGAAATTTCAAATTTAATGGGAAATGTTTATTATCATTCGAAAGACCATTATTTGACATTTATTTTTTTTTAGATTATCTCTTTCAAATGTTGGCCGGGACTACGTCTCAGATGGTCTATCCGTTGAGTCCAATTTTCGATGACTGGTAACTGGCGAATGACACGCGTGATATTTTGCTTCAAGGCCTGAATCGAAGCAGGATTGTCCACATAGACTTTAGAATTTACATATCCCCACAGGAAAAAGCCTAACGCTGTATATCATTCGGTCTTGGTAGCCATTCATCCTGCCCAAAACGTGAAATTATCTGCGATGTGTGGGTCTCAATTTCAGGCTTCAAACAGTCGGTTTTCATGGCGCGATAACGGTCGCGATTGAAGGTTACGTTCTCTCCGGAATCATTTTTGAAGAAATATAACCGGTGATTCCACCGGCGCACAAAACTTTGCTTTTTCTGGATAAAATGGCAGCTTTTGAATCTCGCGAATAGTACGCTCAGCGGATTTCGTAATAAAGTTGAATGATTTGTAAACGTTGTTCCGACGTAAGTCTTTTCATGATGAAATGCCAAACAATACTGAACAAAAATAATATGACAGCATCCTCTACTTGGATCACACTTTACAAAGTTTAATATACTTCCTGAATTTTTTTTCGCTCTTACATCTTTTTTGCGCTCAGAGCTCGATATAAATTATAATAATAATTCTTGCTGCTTTTTTGATAGGTTTACACATCGCTCTTAAATTTTCAAAAATATTAGAATTAATCTGATTATCTGCTAAAAAAATATTCCTTTATTATATTTCGTTAAAAATTAATTTTATTTGAAATGTTAGCCCTTTCATGAAATAAAAAAAGCTTCTCATATAAATCTATCAGACGTTTGGAGGCGGCTTAGAATTAACTGAAGGCCCTCCATTTATTGAAAAATTATCAAGGTACATGGCACAAATTAAATCGGTTATAAAGCGCCAATTAAATTATATATTTAGAAATATGAAAAAAAAAGAATTGCCGCAATAGCCGAGTAGTTGGCATTGCACTGGTATCACCAACATGCAAATTTAAAAATATTAATTTAAATTTAGTATAATGAATGAGTATTTTTTTTTTTTTATTAATAGTAATGAGTATATACGTAACGTCAACATCATTCTGGTGAAAGAACATGATTTATTTGCGTGAATATATGCATACATACCAGCACACGTATGTACATGAAATGAATATGTTTCAGTAATTGATAAACTCAACTATTCCCCTGTAGGCAAAAATACTACATAGTTGTTAACTAGAAGATCAATACTTTACATTTTTAGACAAACTAGTTAATTTTTCACCATATTTCCATACTAGCGAATGATATTTTCAATGTTGCAATGTCCAACAAAATTTCAATTTTCCTATTATGTGTCAGCATCATACTAGTTAAATACTACTCCACTTATTGATTTTGTTTTCTACCAGATTGAAATCGTAAATCTCATGCTCAAAAACGAGAACACCAGAATCACTTGGCTATCGTGACAAATAGAAATTAGTGACGAACTACACACTACATTAGAGTATATTAGAGAATTTAACACAGTAGTGGTGCGCTTAATTTTAACAGAACATATTAGTAGTGATGGATTTTCTTATGTTTTATATTACTGATGATTGAGAAAATAATACGAACTAATAGTTTTTTTTTTTTCAAATACTACAATTTTGAGAACAGAACTCTAAATTTTCTATTCTAACTCACTAAAAGCTAATTTTGAATTGTTCTGTGTAGTTCGTACTTATATATAAATGGTTTTTCATTTTGCGGTTTCCAAAATTAACCTAAATAAAATGCATTTAGAATAATTGTTTTCATTATATTCCTTTTTTATTATTATTGGCATTATATGTGAACACTACATCATTCAAATGACCGTCGTCTCGTTAATTTTTTAATCTTCGATCCATTTGAGGTAATTTTCGACCCTTTTTGGCACATATTGGGTGGTATCTCAGTCACAACTTGACGAATGTTGGCTTTTAAGTGCACAAGATTTAAAGGTTCATCCAACACGGCCTTTATCGTAATACCACAAAAAAAAAAGTTCCAACGGTGTCAAATTGCATGATCTTGGGGGTCAATTGATCGTTTTATGTGGCATGTGGCACCATCTTTCTGGAACCACATATTGTCCAAGTCCTGTTTTTTAATTACAGGCCAAAAATGTCGGTTACCATACGGCCATAACGCTTCTTATTAACAGTGAAAGTCTCGACTTTTGACTAAAACAAAACATGTTTGGTTTGACAGTTATATGACAGATGTCAAAATACAGTCCCACACTTTCGAAACCACCAAATAGAAAATCCTTTAAGTAATGTTTGCTTCAGTTCTCTCGTATGTCTGTTTGCTACGGAAATATAGTTATTAATCGGTATGTATATCTCCGGATTCTATATGGTGTATGCAAGTGTATTTGTGCGCTTACTCCGTAGAGTCAGTATTAATTTTTATTTTACAATATAGTATAAATAAATGAAAATTTCAGAATACTTCCCTGAAGCAAGATTTTAAATGATGATAAATGGCGGTTTGTCGTAGTTAATACCCATGTATTTTTTTTCCGCACTAACTCCCATCATTCAAATGCTCAGCGCACTGTTGGGTTCTAATATATAATTTACTTAAAATCATCCAATTTAAAGAGCCTTGAAAAACACATGTGAAAAACTCGTTAATGCAAAGAAGTGCAAGAAGATGAGATAATTGTAAGACAAAAAAATCAAAAATTATAACGATAGTTTACCACAAAAAAAAACAATAGAAGGTGGTGATAAAACAACAGCGGTTGGCAGTAGTTAAACTCATAAAATTTGTATTAAAAGAGTAAGGCAGTCAGTGGCTGGCTTGTTTGCTAGCCAATAGCAGAGCGAGAAACAAAGATGTGCTTGCAAAAGAAAACAATTCATGGCATTTTTAAGTCTTATGTTAAGTTGAAAAATGACACGACAATTCAAGAAGGCAGACGGCCAAGCAAATGCGGGGGGACGAGTCAGTTTAGGCAACCAACAGACATGAGTAGAAAAATTCCAGTTAGCATTTCACAGCATGCTGCTGCTGCAACCACTTGCATGCAACATTTTTAAATTGCTCCACCGCATTTTTTTACTCCGCTTTTGCTTTTATTTGTCTTATGGCTTATCACCTCCTTTCTTTACTTTTACTTCATGTCATTGCACATTTGATATTATGTTTTCTACTCTTCTTCGTCTCCTTAAACCACAATACATACACCTTTTGTTGTTGTTGTAGTTTTTTTCGTGTTTTTTCTTTAGTTACTTTCCTACGTTGAATTGTTTCATGTGCTTACAGTATTGAAACGGTGTTAACAATTTAATGGCCCAAATACGTCGCTGATATCGGAGTGAATGTAGTGCGGTGTGCAGAAAGCTTCGAATTAAATTAATCTGCATGTCTCTGGCATGCACAACGTGTTGTTGTCACTTTTGACATGTATTAAATTTTTGTAAATCATTGCTCACTGTCACTGTTAACTGCCTTTATTTAAAGAGAAAACAAGTTTTTTGTGGTGATTTAAAGGGTTTTCCAATAGGGATGATATGATTTCTAAGTGTCGTTTTAATACGGCCATTTTTCAAACCTCCCTAGTGTACTACCCTGATAAAGGCTTATTGAGTCTTATTTTATTTTGATGTCCTTTAGTCTATATTTCGGCTAATGCACTTTAATCTCAAAAGAAAATATATAAAATAAACATAGTTAATGGTATTCGGGTGTTGATAATCAGCATGTTTGAGCTAAATTGAGAAGAAAATTGCTCTTCTCTTTATCACCTGTACAGGCGTATGAAGAATTCGACAGGCATCCTCAGGATTAAAGAAAAGCATGCCAAAGTTGTTCGAATCGTTTTCACTCTGCTAGTAATTTACGCAAATAATAATACTCACAAAAATAGCATATTATACATACTAACATAGGTTTGATTGTACTTTTGTAGGCGTATATAACGTTTCTCTCTATTAATTGGCATTTTCGAAACTTTTCAAACCACTTTTGCTACTTTATGTTGATGAGCTAAATAAAAGGTTTGCAAAATTTAGTTGGTAAGCCAGCCAACCGCCCTGCATCACTTGCCCACTTTTCTTGTTTAGATCAATTCATGTTTAAAAGTGTATTTTAAAACTTCAAAAAGTATACTTGGAACTTTGGGTTTTGGGTTTTTTACTGATTGACATATTAGGTTGGGAAATAATTTTATTAATACATAATAATTTGACTAATACATATATATGTATGTATGCAAAGTATAATAATATAAGCAAAAGGTTTGGAAATAATTTCAATAGTAACTATTTTGTTGGATGAAATGAACTTTTCACGCTTTACTTACGCTTTTTTATACGAATTTAATATGTGCATACTTTACTTTTACCATTTGTGGTGTGCACCTTGATGGAAGGACTTACAGTTTATTCTTAGCCTCCTATTCACCTTGGAATAGATGATGGATTTTCCTGAGGATCCTTTTATTTCATATCAGAATCCTTTGACGAGGGCGGCCGCATTATATATTTTTTTAACATCACTGTTAACTACTCGGATACTAGCCCACGTAACCTAATTAAAGAACTTAGATTAAATTCAGTTAATTTTCTAATTATTTAGAGAAATTGTATACCAATTAATGGACTTCCAATGATTACCTATTAGATTACCTGTTCTTTTTAAGGTGTTGCAAATTTATTTTTTATTTTCTATAAGATTTATTAAGAATAAGATTGCCCTTCCATTTTGCTATTAATTCGTGTGAATTTGAAGAAAGAAATACTTAATTCCAATTAGTTATTACTTCTACTTTCATATATTTAAAACTCTTGTACCACTATCTAAATTGCAGTTCCCGAATTGTCAGGAATGTGATAACAAAGATTAATGCTTTTCGATCGTCTCTTTTGACTAAAAAATTCGACAATTTTCTTCAAAGTGCTTTAGTAATTTGGATTTCTTATGAAGTTTTAAAAGATTTCTAGACTTCTTACTAATTACACTCAATTTTCTAACTAAAACTTATGCCCCAGCAACCGAAATAGTTAATTCAGTTTAGCTTCAAACAGAGGACCCACTTCGTTTTTGTTGAGCACATTCACAAATTGGAGACAAAATCTTTTTCGGTAGACTAAATTGTTTATCTCAAAATTTTTTGTACCAGGAATCAGTATAGCTCAATAATAATGCTGATCAATACATTCAATTTTAAATTCAGGAGCGTCCTCGTAAACAAATGATGTACGTGCGTATACATCTTCTTCACAACAGCTTTTATTTGATTTATATTTTAAATATGCAGAATAGACGCCAGTTTACCATAGTTGGTAAGCTAGCGGGTCGTTCATTTACTTTCTTTTAAAAGATATGTAATTAACGTATTCGGATTGAAAACTTATAGCTGATCAAGAAATATTTATTTTGTTTGCTTATTCATGGATGAACTACAGAATCCTTAGGACGTTCAATGGATGTTACTTCAAGATTTTTATTTATAAAATTTATAATTTCTTAATATATTTTGGGAGAGAAGAAGAATCTATATCATGGAAAATAGGTGTACATCGTAATTTTAGAAAAAGTTTTGAAGTTCAGAAGATTTAGAATTTTAGTGAGGCTCTTAATGTCTAAAATTATAATTAAAACATATTATTTGTTTCACATATTTTTAATGAAATCTATAATTTTCTCATGTCTAAAATTATAATTAAAACATATTATTTGTTTCACATATTTTTAATGAAATCTATAATTTTCTAGGACATTATATCGAAAACTTACATAAACCTATAAGCAGACTTAACCCTGAATCTTTGTTTTTACTGCAAAATATATGTTTTACTACTATATATATCTCCAAAGTCTTATTCGGAATATTACTCACTCAATCTCTTCTTAGAATACTAGGTTATCTTTTCTACTGACTTAAATTTGTAGTTACTTATATATGTTATATATTTATAAATGCATATGTTAGTAAACCTATAGAAGCTTTTTGTTAATCACTTTATTAGTCCCAGATAATTTTATTTTCCATTCTTTGCATTCACGCTGTCATTATATCTAATGGAATTTAATTGGTCGCAGTCAACTGATATTTTAATTTTGCCTGTCCATGTATTTTAATTTATATATGGAGGTATGTGCACATGTGCACCTATATGTATATAATTCAGTTATTGTGCACTGGTGTGACCACTTCATATGTTATTGTTGAAGATGGTGGCAAACTGGCGAACATGAACGATCTTCTACACCACACCATGTCACTCGACATTATTACAAACGCTCTTATATAAGTACATATGTATCTATATCCGGGTGTGTGTACTGTTTTTAGCCTTCTGCTTTTGTCGTATTGTACAAAAGTATCTTGTTGTTAGGTGAATTTTCTAATTAATTACGGGATTAATGCATTGTCCTCTGAAATATGTAATGTTGGCTGTTTGAAGTTGACTTTAATGTTGTTATGTCGAAATTTTTTCTCTTATTTTTTTAGAGAACAAGCACGTGGGTGTGGGTTGCGTGTGTGAGAGCTGTGAGCTTGTGGTAAATGTAACATTTCCGCTCTAATCACTTGCCACACAAATGAAGGACAGCTGTTTACTTACTAAGGACATGTGTTTTGCTTCTATTTCTTTTTTTCTTTTTTCTTTTGTTTATTGTTTTGTGATTTACGGTTGAATTGTGGTGGAACCTGCTGACTAAATTTATCAGTCATTCTGCTTGAGTTCATTTGTGTCTATGCGTAGCTTCACACATATTTAATTTACGGATATTATTCATATAGAGAGAGGCGACTTACAAAATGCCAACAATTTAATTAATTGTATGTGACACATGCTTTTGCTGAAGTATTTTTTCTTACTATTACCTCAAACTTTAATATTACGTTCAGCCCATATGTATGTATAAGATTTTTTATTTAAAAAGACATTATGGTCGTACCTTTGCTGGTATTTATTATCGCCAACATTTGCTATTACTTGTTACCTCATTTATTATTTTTCTAAGCTTGCTTTTTCGTCTGGTAGATATGTTTTGCTAAGCATTTTTGACAAATATTCTAATTATTTTTGTTATGGGCTGAGAAAAATACAAACAAGGATAATTTCTTCTTAAGCCAAAAAAACTTTGATAAATGTACACATCTTTAAAGGTTATTATTAATTGGAAAGTTTGTTCATGGAAATTGTCACTGATGGGTCAAAAATAGAATACTGACCTAAGCTGTCTGCTTCGTTACGTATGTTTGAACTAATATTTCCACCTACAAAGGAGTTATAATTCGTGCACGAGAGTTACATAGTGTACAAGCAAAGGAATTAATACATACTACAAATTCTTCTGAGAAAGCTGTATGACGAGTATATTAAGCGATACGAAACTCAAATTATACCCACTATATCTTGAGGGTCATGAGTTTCACAATCCTATAATTTACTAGCTTTACAGATGGATGAGTACATATTTCTGGTTTACTCTTACTCAATATATGGTATATAGTAAGACTGTACTATATTTATACATATGTTATCATACCTTCACTCTCATAACTATGAAATGTCCGCAGCCAATGCAGGGATCAAAAAACCCTCAAATCATAAAATCTACCTAGCATCAATAAGAACATCTCCTTCTTTCAACTCATCGCGCACATACATTATACATGAATACATACATCGAAGTGCTTGAAAGTGGTTTATTGGCAGATGCGTAAGGTAAGCGGGCGGCGCTGGAGCTCTATATGGATAGATGATCTAAAGGAAGTGGTTAGGGGAGATAACGTTACCTTAAACCTTAAATTGCATTATACCTGCGAGAAACGTTCAAAATTGCATTCTTATATCTTCGCTCCGTCATTTTACCCTTTCGCCATCTATTCTTTTATAGGAATGTGAGTTGATTTCAATGATACTCTTGGAAGGAGTTGAGTTCTTATAAGATCGTACAAACGTATAGCATGTTACACAGTGAGCAGTTGCGGCGCATGCAAGTCTTTCCGATGACGATAGCGACGATGACGATGACGAGAGATACAGTGAAGCCGCTGATGCTGTTGTTGATTATTATATTAATGATATTCAAAATCTCGTACTCACATTGCCATGAATCATTTCATATACCTATGTTATAAGAGTGCTTTTTGAATACACATATACATTTATTTAAAATTTAGGAGAGACATATGGAAAACCTCGCATGTCTGTTTTTATTTGGTGGTGACTAAGTCTAAGCATTACCTTGATGTATTAAATCACAAAATGTGAAGGATTTAACCCTTGAATATTTTAGGGATTCTATTCACCTATGATAATCTATTTCAGTATGGCAACCAGTGATATAGGTGTTACATGAATATATATGGAAATGAGGTTCTCCATCCGCCACTGGGTTTTTAGTTGTCAACGGATTCCCACTGGTTCATGGTTTTTTTTCTTGTCTTTTCCCTTATGGTATTGACGACGCTGACGACGCTTGATCCCTTATTTTCAATAGTGTTCAGCTTCTTCTCCTTTCTAATACCAGGAGGTCGATAGGAGTGCATCCACTTACTACTATTAAAGTTTCACCTGATACATTGCGGTATGCCGATACCACCTCAAAACTGATGTGCGATACACTTTGGTCAGTATCTTTCGTCCTCTGACACTCTGTAGCG
Source organism: Neoceratitis asiatica (assembly GCA_030068015.2). NCBI lineage: Eukaryota > Metazoa > Arthropoda > Insecta > Diptera > Tephritidae > Neoceratitis > Neoceratitis asiatica. The sequence continues at coordinate 79,278,730 of CM061524.1, forward strand.
AGCTCGCCCATAGCTCTGTTCCGTATAGCAAGATATTGAGAGTTGTCGACATTAAAAGCTGCCTCTTTTATTGTGTCGTTTCCGCAGCATTTTCGATTTGTGCTCAGAAACTGAGCCTGGGGTCAAATCTTAGGTCTAGGTAGTTAATGACTTTTGTCGTTATGAAGGTATTGGAGGATGTGTGCATATCTATTTCCAAAGGGGTGTGCTTCATCGTTAGAAGTAACACTTCGGTTTTGTTCCGTGGCGAGTTTTAGATCGCGAATCAAGCCATATGCGGCGTTCTTGGCTTTACACGCAATATCGTCTGCGAATCCAACTATATATGCGGCGTCACGCTTTTCTAGACTTAATATGCCACTGTAACAGATGTTCCATAGATCTGGACCGTCAGTGGTTTGTTATAGCAAGACTCTGTCACTTAAGATCTGGGCGATTTTTTGGTTTTAACATACTTGCTGTTAGTTTAAGCTTTTCCGCTGTGAAGAGAGGTATTTTTAAAGGGGCTTCCTCCTGTACTGGTTCTTATCGTAGTGCTTTTTGGGTCAGGAATAAAGTATTGACGCTCTGATCCTTTTTGTGCGCGTTTAATACGAGAGGTTGAATTAAGTAAAATAAAATAGATTAAAACCAAATAAATACATAAATAAAATAAAAATAAAATAAAATAGATTTAATTAAACACAACGAAAAATTAAGAAATAAAATGCCTGTTGACATATTTTTCACTAAAGCCTCATTATTAATTAAATTGATATAAAATATAAAAAAAATAAATTAAAAAAAAAAATAAAATAAAAATTTAAAATAAAAAAAATAAAAATGTGTAATCTTGAAAAAATCCAAATTCATTAAATCTCGGTTTATACTAAATTTACCGCATACTATATAAAAAATATAATAAGAATAGGCTAATTTTGTGTTCATAAACACCCTCCGAAAAAAAAACTTTTCCATTGTTTTGTTCAATTGTGAATATTTGAGTAGGGACTACAAAATGGAAGGTTCAAACTGTAGTATTAAGTGTATCAAAGTGTATGATAAAGCTCATGATGCCTATTTGTATATATACACTCATTAATAAACTTTAAGAGCAATCCAAGACTTTTTTTTAGCTTTTGCGTCAATTCAGATTAAAAAAAAGTATATATATATCACGTTTCAAGAAAATAGCTTATATTATTTATTTGTGTTATTTTGCCCCCGTTTTAAATGATTAAAAAAACTAAAACATTTTGAAGATTAAAACTGATTTTAATCACACATTCGGTATATAAATTTATTTCAATGTATTCGCATATTCAGTGAAACATGATTTTAAGTTCTCAGTTTTACAAAAAAAATTGTAAACAAATTCACAATTTTCCACAAATTCTCATAATGCGATAGATAAAATCTTTCATAATGAGCCTGATGAAAAACGTACCAATTTAAAAATCTGAAACTACCCTGCAAACATTTGTGAATCATATGGTCAATTAGAGCACCTACAAATATACTCCTCTGTGGGAACTATTGGAAGAACTCATGTTTTTACACGAACTTAGTACGGCACGACCATTCCTCGTGTTATACCAATCGCTATCACTACACGAATTTACAATTTCGCAATAAGTTTTATACTCGTATACAGAAAATGTCTGACTCAGTTTCATTTTGCTGTTGAGTTCTGCTGTTACGGATAAGGCGTATAATAATAATTATTATTATTTTAATGAAAATACGTTGAACTAATACGCAAACTAATATATATTATATATATATTAACAATAAATTATTAATATTAATATAAATTTACACGATAAATAATATGTTTTAATAGCTTTTCAGCAAAGGAGATGGTATTCGAAACTAAAGAGTATGTTCGAATGTAATTTTTCGCATATACTCCAAAATAAAATCCCCTGTAGGTCCTCCATAGAATACTCAGATGTTGGATGGGAGATGGATCATATAGTCCAGCCCTAGATCATCACAATATTAATTGGACTACATTTTTTGTATGAATTGTGTCAGGTTTTCGATTACTCTATGTCCGCGTGTTTGCAGGGTAACCACTTCTGATACTGGCGTCTTACATCGCTTATTATTATCATCGTATTCATTACTGACATCAAAGTTTTCTATGTGCGCATTTAAAGTCATGCTCATTATTCTTCCGTTTTTCGGCGTTTTATTAATAACTTTTACATCTTTTGAATTTGCCACGTCATCGTCAACGAATTATTTTTATAATATCCAAGTACCCTTCCTCATTTTTTTGTATATTTCGTCAATTTGTACACTTAGCTGCACATTTTTTATTTGAAATTTAATAATTTTTTCGCTTCACATTTAAATATACTCTCATGTATTCTTACAGCCATATAACCCACCAGGGAATGTTACTAATCGCTAACTAGTTTATTTTCTATAATATTCACAAGAATCTCCTATTTTTAACACACCGATATCCTAGTGTGTTAAATTTTTATTTTACCAAAAATTAAAATAAAGTTGTATTTGCCCGCGGTAATATTCAAACCCAGAATTTCAAGCGCGCCGATGAAAATCCGAAAACAATGGCGAACTGCTAATTTCAGATAAGCTTCTTCTTTTTCTTTGGCGTAGGTACCGCTTACGCGATTATAGCCTCGTCAACAATAGCGCGGCACTCGTTTCTTCTTTTTGCTGTTTGGCACCAGTTAGAAATATCAAGTGATACCAGGTCGCTCTCCACCCGAACCTTCCAACGGAGTGGAGGTCTTCCTCTTCCTCTGCTTCCGCCTGCGGGTACTCCATCGAATACTTTCAAAGCTGGGGCGCTTTCATCCATTCGGACGACATGACCTGGCCAGAGTAGCCGCTGTCTCTTTGCTTTACTATTTCAATGTCGTCGTATAGTTCCATCGTCTTCGGTATTTGCCGTTGCCAACGCGCAAAGGACCATAAATCTTCCGCAAAACTTTTTTTTCGAAAACTCCTAAAGCCGACTCATCGGATGTAGACATCGTCCAGGCTTCTGCACCATATGTCAGGACGGGAATGATGAGCGACTTGTAGAGTTTGGTTTTGGTTCGTCGAGAGAGGACTTTACTTTTCAATTGCCTACTCAGTCCAAAGTAGCACCTGTTGGCAAGAGTGATTCTGCGTTGGATTTCAAGGCTGACATTGTTGGTTTTGTTAATGCTGGTTCCCATATAGACGATATTATCTACGACTTCGAAGTTGTTACTCTCAACAGTGCCGTGGGAGCCAAGTCGTGAGTGCGATGACTGTTTATTTCGTCTTGCCCTCGTTCACTACCAGACCCATTCGCTTCACTTCTTTGTCCCATCTGGAGATTTCTTTTGATTTCAGATAAGCAGACGAGAAAATAAAACACAAAATAACAGTGGGATGATGTTGGAAATTTTTATTTTTCCTTTTACAGGTAAACTACTACATATTTGCTTTAATTTTAAAAGTACTAGAACTTAACTAGAGTTTTTACATACTAGTTTACCTTTTCACTGCGAATATATTCTCACAATTTTTATTATTGCATAAATTTTTCACATATGGATACGTTAATGTATGTTTTATGTGTATGAAAATGTTATCATATAAATCCGTTCGCTTGTGTGCATATACGTATTTAAATGGCGTCGCCAGCTCGGGTGGTTTAGCTTTGTTTCGTTATTTATGTATCCATTTAAAACTCGTCAGTTATGATTAGCTATACGACGACAATATACGACTTACTATTTAATTTGATTTGAAATTAGTTAATACAAATATTAACTATTTTTTTTAATACTGAGATAAAAAATTCGTAAATAGAACTAATAATAGCAATAATAATATTGACCTTTTTGTTCGTTAGTATTTTTGTGAAAAATTAAGTTGGAAAATAACATTCTAAAATAAAACCGTACTACATCCACACTATTATGTTTATTAGGCTATGTTGGTACATATGTATTTATAACAAATAAGATTGAATTCTTTACATGTAGTAAAAGAAAAATAAACGGCATGGTTGTATTTAGACATCTGTCAAACTTAACTGTCAAACCAAACATGTGTTGTTTTAGTTAAAAATCGGGCACCTATGAAAATGGATGGCTTAACAACCGCACAATGCTTTAAATTGTTCAAACCTACTACAAAAATGGTAATTCAAACGTTTCCTGCTTAAGAAGAAATTATGGTGCACATAATCGTTCCACTACTTAAGCAATTGGTAAAATTTGAAAGAAATTTGAAGAGGCTGGATAGGTTACAGATATTGTAAGGCCTATGCAAGTGAAAATGTAGCCGAAAGTTCACTGTGTCTATTTCGACATACATATAAAATCCAGCTCACACAACAATTGAAGCCAGCTGAAAATTTACATCGACGTAAGTACGTCGATTGGGTGTTTGAACAACAAACAGTGGACCGTGATTTTTTCCATCAAAATTTTTATCAGCGTCGAGGCACATTTCTCTTTGAACAATATCTGGTTCCAACAAGATGGTGCCACATGTCACATAAAACTAGCGAATATTGCTTTATTGCGAGAGAAATTTACCGGCCGCGTATTTTCTCGTCTTGACGATGTAAATTGGCCACCGGGATCGTTCGATTTGACATCGTTGGATTTTTTTTGTGGGATCACGTAAAATACGGTGTTTATGTGGATAAACGTTTATTTCTTGAGAATTAGAAAACTAACAGTCGTTAAGTTATGGCTGATATATCGCCCAATATGTGCCAAAAAGGGGTCGAAAATTACCTCAAATGGATCGAAGTTTGCAAAAACTCAAAAGGTGGTCATTTGTATGGCGTAGCGTTTCACATATATAGCGAAGATTCCAACTTGGTAATAAAAAAGGAATTACATGATTATTATTATTTAAAATGCTTTTTATTTACGTTTATTTTAGAAACCACAAAATGAATAACCATGTACTTCATCGCTCTAGTGACCTAATAATAGTTTACTACAAAATTTTTTTGATTCACATCACACTATACTGAAGTGTATGAAACCGGAACAAAAATATCTAAATGCCTCAGTTCAATTTAACAACCAAACTATGAGTAATTTTTTAATATGACCCATTTAGGATAAAGCTTCAATTTTAGTAAATATTCAAGTTTTTGCTTAATAATTAAATTAAATTTTTAAAAAATTCTGAAAATAATTAACAAATGGCTCATTTATATTTTGATCAAAAAGTAACACGTACAAATTGTACACCTGCATGTGTTATAAACGGGAAAGCAGATATTTGCTTATTAAAAAAATTACTAGAAAAATAACTGACTAGTTAAGCTTGCTTGATATATACGTTTCCAATTGATTACTAACTGGTTCAATTGACTGATTGAGTACTTTAAGATATTTTCGAAAAGTATGCAATCAAAATCCTTTCACCCTACCAAAATATTCATGTTCTTATAAGTGGTGTTAGTGTTTTCACAATTTTGCTTTATTCAGAATCGCATTTTTATAAATTTTTACGGAAAAGAAGATAAAATTTTCTTACGGAATTTTCTCCTTAATAATTTTTTGCGCTGTGTATATATTGATATATATTACGCTGATCAATAGATATAAAATTTTATATTAAATTTCTATGTTAGCATGCCGTATCATTTGCAGTATTTTTGTTGAAATGAACCAGAAACTAGAAACACCTGTAATTTTCTGATGGGGGTAAGGATTTTATGTAACAGTATCAGTCTGAGGAGTTGCTATAAGCGAAAAATGAGCTTTTGACGGCAAACAAATCTTCTTTCTAATACATGAGAAAGAGTTTCCTTCATAGCTAATATTAATATATATATATATATATATATATATATATATATATACATAATTAGTACTTTAGCGAACATCCGAAAATACAGATGTATACGATGAAAGAACATTCAAATCACTCTTGGAAACTAGATACTACAAAATTCCATGTTCCATGTGTGACAAAATTACAATTACAGATGAATGGGTAATAAAAGTTACTCTGCGAACTTTTTCCTTTTGGATTTGATATACTCGTATGTATGCATTTCACAAAATATGAAAATACGCACGATATGACAAAAAAAAAACAGGAGGACACGCTCGTGGCAGAAACTCGCGGTTCTTTTTCTTCTTTTTGAAGCGAACGCGCTGCAGCAAGCTAGTCTTTTTATGCGTTTTATGCAAATTCGCTATGAAGGGCATGTTTATAAGTACATACGTAGGGGAGAAATGGAGTTAGACCTAAAAAATGAAGAGTTAGTCAAAAATATAACTAGGTGTGTAAACATAGCGGAAGTTCATTAAATTAAATAACACTTTGTTACTAAATAAATAAAAAATTAAAAATAAAACAAAATAATATCAAATGAAATAAAATAAGATAAAAATCATAAATTAATTTAAATTTTGTTATTTATAAATAACAAAAAAAAAATACATTTAATAAACTAAAATTAAATACACAATAACCTTTACATAACGCTCCATTTTTGCTTTCTTATACTGTAATGTTAAGAGATTACGTGGAAAATAAAGGAAACCAAAATCAGCATACTTCGATCTGCGAAGCCACCACACCATACATTGGATTACTTTGAAATGGTCTAAAGTTGGTTTCGGGTTACCACAAGCTAGAAGCTAAAATTTGTGGCCACGGTTGCAAACAGAAGTGAAATATGCGTCAGTCGTATACTCGTATATGCACATATATTGGTGTTCAAAAATAGTCACACGCAGTACTGAAAAGAAGCAATCAAGATTAGATGTAAAACGCATACTCGTATATGCAAATGTGTATATTGGTGTTCAAAAATAGCCACGCGCAGTACTGCAGACAAACGTCAAGATTAGATGTTGTTGTTAACTATAATTGGAAGTGACGGTCAAAAACCGCCAATCGCCTGTCCTTACGCCTGTCCTTGCGATGTGTTTGCTTCTGCCATCTATTATACCAGTGGGTTTCACTTGCTCGTTGGCACATTCGTTTGTTAAAGTTCATTTTTTTTTTGCCATACACATATGTAGATACAGACGAGCACAGACTTCTTTTGCAGGAACGAATTCCATTAGCCCGATTTTTGAGCACTTTTCCACTAAATCAAGTCATATGTCATGAATAGCACGTTCAATATTTACTTTTAAGACTTGAAGAAAGTCTAGTTTGTTGCTAAAGACCAATGACATATAATAACCTCACGAGAAGTAGTCTAACTGAATTAATCACAATGGAGGCCATTTAATGTCACAATTTCTTGAAATAGTGGAATCTCCAAAGCAGATGTTGTTAAGATCAACTTCTTCCAATTGTGGCCATAAAAAGTTGGTTATCATCGATCTATACCGCTCTCCATTGACAGTAACGGTGCTACCAGCTTCACTTCGAAAGAAGTACGGACCGATGATTCCACCAGATCAAAACCCACACCAAACTTCGCACCAGAATCGACAGTTTTGTGAAAGTGAGGCAGAGTGGAGAGATGATTTTCTTAAAAAATCGTTATCGTTTTCAAGTTGTTCCAAGGCAAAATCAGCAAATTGACGACGTTTCTGGTGACCCATGGATAAAATTGTAAACATTACTAAATACAATGAAAAAAATTGACAGATCATGACAATTTAAAAATGGCCAAAATTACACTTAGAAATCATGTCATCCCTATTAAAAAACCCTTTACTAATGTATGTGTTTGTTTACTTCTTTACTTTATTAATATATATATATACTTAATAGAATAAATAAGCCAGTAGTACATTTGCCCCTGCCGTAAGAATTGATATATTTGAAGATCAAAGGCTAATCATTTTAAACATTTAAAAGCAAACATTTTAATTTTATTTGAATACGTTTTTTTCACATACGTATGGATAATTTAATAAGGCCTAAAATTATAAAAAAAAATATTTTTCTCTTTGTGGAAATATCAAGCCTACCGAATTTATTTGCCAGCCTCGAATACCAGTTCAATTACTCACTACATTTAGTTTTAAAGATGGCAATGTCAATTATATTATTGGCGCTTTGTAACCGCTGATGCGGTTTTCGGCCAAACTCCTCCTCCAATTTTTTAAGTCCATCTTAATGATTTGATTTTATACTAGCCACTTCAGAAGAGCTGATGAATGTTTATGAGAAGATTTTATTTCACGTCAGAAATATATACGGAGGGGTCCAATGGCAGGCATAATTAGAAATTATATTTTAATTATTTTTTATTTTCTATAAATTATATATATTGCTCAAACCAGGATTTGAAGCCTGAGCTTCGGAATGGTAGTACGCAATACTCGGTTATTGCGGTAATTTTCTCTAGGGTAAACTATGTAAGTCCATTTAAATTTCAATTAAAATTTTTACTTCAATTAATTTCATTGCTGATTTCAAAAGTTTTTCTTTGAATGGAAGTTTAAACAATAAATTAATACGAGTAAAATGACTTAGAAAATTTTAGTGGCAAATTTATTTATTTATTTATTTATTTATTCAGTATAATCTAGGATATACAAACACCTTACAGACTATTTCCAATTGAAAACTTAAATACGCCAAAACTAAATAATTACTTACTAAATAATTACACAAAATAAATTAATAATAGTTTAAGCCTACACTTTGTTATTGAAAAATCAATATCCCTTGAGTTAGGAAGCAAGTTATATTCCCTCATAGCCCTTGCAATTAGTGAGTTGGATAGCGAAAAAGTCATGATTTCGTAGTGCTCGAGACGGTATATTAAAGTGTATACGATCCAAAAGAAATGGTGAGTCAATCGTCCCCTGTTTAATATCATAAACAAGTATCAGCTATAAGATTGACCTTCTACTATTTAAAGACTTTAAGGTGATCAACAGACACCTAGAACTATATGACGAGACTGGATCCTCAAAATGTAACGAACGAAGAGCAAATCTGAGAAACGTTTTTTGAATCCGCTCAAGTCGTCCAATATGACAAGGATGGTATGGCCTCCAGATGAACACTCCATATTCCAGCTTGGATCGCACTGAAGATGAGAAAAGTAATTTTAGAGTATAAGGATCACTGAAATCCGTACTGAAGCGGCGAATAAACGCTAGCATGGAATAGGATTTCGCAATAACATAGTTTATTTGGCTATGAAAAAGGAACTTAGAATCAAAGATTATTCCGAGATCAGATATTTCATCAATATTTCTCAATACAGATTCACCAATACTGTATGAGGCCGGAATGAGATTTCGAGATTTCGAAAAAGAAATGGCAAAGCATTTGCTGGTATTTAGGTACAGACGATTTTTGCTGCACCAATCAATTACATTGTCAAGATCGGATTGAAGCATAACGGAATCAGTGAGACTTGTGACTGTTTTAAAAATTTTCAAATCATCAGCGTATAATAAAAAATTAGAGTGTCTAAAGCAATGACTTATATCATTGATAAAAATAACAAATAAGAGCGGTCCAAGAACACTTCCCTAAGGTACGCCTGACGTTGCAATAAAAGGGCGTGAGCAGGCACCATCTACCCGAACAAAACAGTTTCGAAAGGACAAGTACGACTTCACCCATGATAATATACTGGAATGAAAACCCAGAATCCCCAACTTAGATACCAACAATGAATGGTTCACTTTGTCGAAGGCTTTCGAAAAGTCAGTGTAGATGATATCCACTTGTGCTTTCATATTAAATGAAGAAATACAAAGTTCCGAAAGTACTGCAAGATTTGTTACAGTAGATCTTCCAGGGATAAAACCATGCTGGTTAGCACAAATTAAACTCTTTACAGCAAAATATATCTTGTCCTTAACTACAATTTCAAACAACTTAGATATGGTGGACAGTTTGGCAAAGGGGCGGTAGTTGGCGACATTGCTTTTATTATCACTCTTGAAAATCGGGGTAATAGAAGTTATCTTCCATGCGTCTATAAAATCACCACACATAAGAGACTTATTGAAAAAAAGTAGAATAGGGTAGGCAAGTGCAGTGATGTTTTTGAACAAAAAAGAGCAAAATCCATCAATGTCCGTTTGTGTTGACGACTTAATCACGGAAATGCTTCGAGTGATATCATCAATGGTTAAAGAAAGTTCGCCAAATATGACAGAGGTATCAATATTAGTTGTCTCCTCTTCACAAATGATATCTTCAGACTCAAACTTGGAACTAAAAAAGTCAGCCAAAAGGTTAACATCCTCAGATAAAGATTGCGCAGATGTTTCATTATAAAAAACTTGAGAGGGGATGCTTGAGCACGATTTTTTAGCCTTGACGTAGCGCCAAAACGACTTTGGGTTTAGCTTAATATCACGCTCAAAATTAGCGACATAATTTCTGTGAAGTGCCTTACTAAGCGATTTAAACTCTCTGGAGTAAAAAAGATACTTTTCTTTATGACAAGGTAAGTTCGATAATTTAAATCCTTTAAAGAATTTGTTTCTCAAATTTTTTAGTTTTTTTCAAATTCTTGGTATGCCACGGAACTTTATAACACTTCTTTTTCACTCTAGGGATCGTACTGGAAAAAATTTGATTCACTTTGTTCTTGAAAAGATCAAAACACTCATTAACGCTGGCACCGCCAAAAATATTTTCCCAGTCAAGAATGCCGATTCTATTATTAATAGCATTAAAATTGCAATTTTTGAAGCAATAATTTTCAGGGTGCGATTCTCCGTCAAAACTTTTAAAATAATAAAACCCTAACTGCAGGACAAGAGGGACATGATGTAATCCTGGGCATGACAGAGGGTCTAGACATTCCTCAAGGAAAAAGCTCATATTATCACTAATAAAAATAGGATCTAATATTCTAGATAACTTATTTATAATTGCATTAATCTGGGAAAGGTTAGCGCTCAGTAAGCTGTCAACAACATAAGTTTCAGGAGGACTGATTACATTGTTGGGATACAAAGCTAGGCTCTCACCTATAGTCGCCCAACGGACATTTCCCAGATTAAAGTCACCTAAAATACAAAAATTAGATTCAGGATTCTTAGAGACTAAGTCTACAAGATTATCTGTGTGAGCCTTATACAAGCACTCTAAGCTACCCGGCGGAATATAGGATGTACATAGAATCAAAGACGATAATCCATTTATACAAACGCATAGTTGATCCAGGAGTGTGTCCCTATTCAGCAACGAAAGAAGCGATGTGTTATATTTCTTCTGCACAGCTATTAAGACACCACCCCCACGAGTTAACCCAGTTTTAGTACTATCCCGGTCTTTTCTGTAGACATTGTAGATATTGGGATCAAAAAATTCAGCATCATAAAAATTTTCATTGAGCCAGGTCTCAACAAAAACGAGAATATCATAAGTCATATGAAAGTCATGCAAAGTCTTCGATTTACTTCTAAGACCAGAGACATTTTCATAATATATTTTAAGCGCCCTAGCGTCGTGGACTTCAACATTCCAGCTGCTGCTACGGGGCTTGCTGGATTGCACCGCTCCTTGGAAAAAAACGGAACGGCCGAAGTATTACATTCATAGGCCAAATATTCGCATCAACCACTTTGTCATAGTAAGTCTCCGTTACACTTCTTAGTTCCACTAGATTTGTACCTTTTCTAACGAGTATGACGCATTTCATGTAAATCGTACTGATGCCAGTATGTTTAGAAACATAGCTTAGGACATCATGTTCGGACACACTAGGGTGGAAAGATGAGACGTGTAGCCATTTCAAACCATCCGCTACGCAAAGTTCGGAATTTTTATTCACGCCAAGAACCAGTGAATCTTTTAGATTTTTCCGAGTAGTTTTTACAGTAGACCGAGACCCAGGCTCTTTGTTCACAGCCTGTTGTAGTTGTTGTTGCTGTTGATGTTGTTGTTGTTGGCAATTCACAATCGGTGGGAGACTATTATGAGCAGCCACCTCAGCATAAGATTGAGGCAGCGGACTATTGGTCGGTGCAACTGAAGCAGCGGAAGTGGACGCTAGTTTATTGGACCTTTTTCTATTACCCTTTTTACTCTGCTTAGACTGCGCTGTGGTCTCTCAGGATGTTGATCTCGTATCACAATCTGTACAGGGTACTGGAAGACTAGCCATATCTTGATTACTATCATTAGCAGCACTAACATGTATCAGCATCGGAGTAGGGAAAACATTTATTGTCATATTCGAATAAACATTCGTAGCAGCACCAGTAGAACTTGAAAAGACGTCAACAGCAGCAGCGGCAGAGGCAACGGCAGCAACAGCATCATGCGCGCCCAAAGCAGAGGATAAACATGTAGGAGAACTATTAGCGCTTTTATTCAACTCTATTAGTTTATTAGAATTAGGTCGAAAAACTGAGAGTAGCTCACGCAAATCAGAAACAACACTTTTCAAATCTCTTAATTCGGCGGAAAGAGCAGTTAAAGCCCCGTCTCTAGTTTGTAGTTTTGCAGAGAGTAGCTTAATTTCAGCTTGTAGATCAACACACTTTTTCGAGAGTTTAGTGTTGACATCACGAACAGAGCACAAAGAGGAGGACACATTAGCACACTCAGCATTAAGCTTATTGACCACCGAATGCAGATCAAAAGCATGGACATTGTTATTGTAACAAGAGTTGTTAATTTTTTCATAGTGACCAACAGATTCGTGAGAAATGCTAAGAGAAGCACTGGCGAATTTTCGACAGCACGAGCACCCGTTGCAACGGGGGATGGTGGCAGGCGAAGAGATGAACGACGTTCTGCCAAACATTTGTTACAGAAAAAAGACTTAATAGCCGAAAGCAAAGAATCCACATCGGCTTTTTCCAGGCCAACACAATGCAAAAGAAAAATTTCAGCGCACTTTTCACACTGTCTTTTTTTATCTTTTAATCTATCAACTCTTTGCCCACATAAACACGGCATTATTATAAGTATTATAAAATGCAAGTAAAATTTTTTTTGAAAACTAAGAGACAATATCTCTATGAAAAATAAAGTTAGTCATCATAAGGCAAATTAAGAAAATCAATTCAGTTAAGAAAATCAATTATTTTTCACATTGTTATATAAATAAATAGTAACATATATGAAATTTAACTAATTTTTCCTAAACTAGTTGTGAAACTAATTTAAATAAACGTTTCACGAGTAACGAGCTCTTAAAAATTGAGAAATCTCTCTACTCCTACTATTATTATACGTAAAGGCCTATTTTGTTTATTTTATTTAGGTATTATAAAATAAAAGCTGTATTTCTATATACGTATTTTAAAGCTATTTAAATCTCCAAAGACTTATTATTTTAGATTAAATTATAATGAAGTGTTGATTAGTTAAAAGCATATTTCCGTATGTACTCGGAATAATTACATATGTGAATTAATGTATAAACACATAATAATATGCAATTGTATAGGTAGATTTTATTGATTTATCACTACCTTCAAGTAAGAGGAATTACAATAGTTTAGATAATGTTTGTCTATACGTTTATACATATGCATATGTGCTTCCAATATTGATATGACTGTATATCTAAAGCAAAATATATGAATCGAAACACATATAGATGAAGGCATTCAGTTACTTAGGTCAAAATACAGGAGATTATAACAAAGTGTAAAATTAAACAAATTATAAGCGCTTAATGAGAATTTATGGAGGTTATTATTTTAAGTACTCACCAGGTGAATTGTCGTACAACACAAACAAATGTTATATTTGTCTCAGTGACAGACGGACTATACCCCTCACACTTATTTCCTAATATATATATAAGTATATATGTACTATAAAATGTGTTTAACGACATCATTAAGTGACAGTAAATATCATCGATTTCGTTTAATATATAATAGATGGTTAGTGTTATTTAAGTAATTAGTAAATTATTCAAAATGTACTTAATTTGTATGTAAACGATTATACATTAAGTGTATTCGAAAGTGCCGAGCTGATTTGACACTGTTGGAATTTTTTTTGGGGCTATGCAAAAGCCCGTGTTTATTCCGATAACTCTTGAGCAATTGAATACCAACATTCGTCAAGTAATGTCTAAGATACCGCCCAATATGTGTCAAAAAGTGGTCGAAAATTAGATCCAACGGATCGAAGTTAGAAAAAATTCACGAGTGGATCATTTCAACGACGTAGTGTTTCACATATCATGGTTATTAAAGAATCAAACTTTATAATAAACAAGAAATTTCATTAAAAATTATATTAAATACACTTTATTTACATTTATTTTCTAAACCGCAAAGTGGTGTGTTGTATTATTATTTTTTCTACTTGGCTTTTATGTAAGTCGAATAAAAAACAAAAAGGTTAATTAAAATAGTATTTGAATAGCACCAAATGTTGATAACCTTTTATTTGTTATGTTATCGAAATCTCACCCTAATAGCTAAGAGTGAAATTTTCAATATACATATATGCAACACAAATTATATATTAATATTTCTTATAATAATAGCAGAATTATATAGAAAATGTTTTAAAATTAAAAATATCAGTATTTCTATGCGAAAATTTTTTTTCGGAGCAAAATATATATAAAATTTTGCTTGAAGTAAAACTTTTAGCTTTAAAGCTGATGTTATTAAACATGATGTTATTAAACATACATTTTTTGCTTACCCATTGTCATCAAACATATAAACATGCAGCACATTGGCCAGCACTGTGAATGCGAAAACTGCATTTTTATGAACAATATTTTGTTGAATTAATTTAAAAAAATCGAAATATTTTAATTTAAATTAAATGGCAGCTTCCGAGGTTTGTTATATCTCCGGTGGTTTTATTAATTTTAAATACATTACTCTTTCAAAAGTTTACGGCAGTCAAAGTTTCAGTATGTTTAAGCTGAAATAAATATCAAAAATCATATGTTAGTAATCAATAACAATTTTCACGGGTAATATTTTAATATATTAAGAATAAAAATACTTATGAAATTTAAATATTGCTAATACATTATTGGAGTTAAACAGCATTCAAAATAAATGTAATTTTTTATTTTTTTCAAAATACCTTTTTTTCATTCTGAACTTTGAAACTCTTTTTTTTTTTTGTATTTATTTATTGAATCTGCAGAAAATAAATTCTCAAACTAAATTATAAAATGTAAAAACTAATTAGGTATAAAAGGGCTGCTGGCTGGTAAATCCCTTCTCTTCAGGCGGGTTTGACTTGTTGCGGAGGCCAAGTCGGTAGTCAAAAGGTTATGTAGAGTGTGTAGTTTTGTTATGTATATTTGTGTTACGATTTCCATCTCATCTTTAATGATGCATAATTTTAGTTCTATATGGATATAGTAAAATCGAAATTTTGCGTAGTTCATATATCAACGCTTAAGATGTACACATGTGTATGCTATGTTCAACCCTCTCTTTGCATATTATCTGCCACTTATCCGGCTTTGTGGTGCAATTTGCTAATCTGTGAAAATATTTGAATATAAACTTTTACTAGCCACACCATCCCAATCGCAGTGTTAATCCTGATATTCATGCTAAATTTTCACATCCTTACTTCCAATACAAACAAAACCAAAGCAGAAGGAATGGAAAGCTGCTCAACAAAGTATTATATATGACATACATACTTACAAACAAAGAAGCAAAAAATGAATATGACACCTGCAGAATATGAATGCTTTTCATTGTAAATGCATAAAAGCTTGACTTAATCCGTTAATAAATATGCACAGCTTACTTACCAATCGAGGTTTGTGAAAGTCACAGGCAAGGTAGGAAATACATATTCAAAAAAGTTAAAAAACATTCTTATAATCGGGGGAATGACCTAAGCGAAGTAGTATAGTACTATGAGGAAATTATTGTAGGTTTGAATTCAACGTGATTTTAATCAGAGTTTCATTATTATTAAATCTAAGCTAAAATCTCAAATTTCTTAAGTTTCATAAACTATTAATATTTTATTTATTATTTCTTTAAATATTTACAATTTTCGAACAAACTAAAAAAAAATTTTTATTACAGACCAAACAAACCTCAATAAACGAGATTCATTTCTTAATTGCCTTTGTTGCATACCAGTAACAATTCCAACTAGATGAAAGTGCATATAGATTTTCAGTTTGCTCATAAATACATACGTATGCACACTTCCCTGCCAACCAAGACTACCCACTTTCCCCTTAAAATAAAAAAATTTGAAATTTGAAGAGCACAGCTATATATTTTCAATGACGTGATTGAATAAGTGTAACAAGGATGTCAATCACATGCACAAGGAAAAAATGGATAAAATCTGCACTCTCTTCAATAAAATGCCTATGCTGTTACCCAGTTTATTATTCAGTTTTGAGCAAACGATTGCTCAAATTATCTAATTAACCCAGTCTTGGTTGGCAGGGTTGAATGTATAAGCCATAACACGAACATTTCCATAAACACGAACAAGCAATGCAATTGTTTTTTTTTTTTAATAAATTTGTATCCATGTTGTAATTGCAACTGTCTCCGAGTAAAAAATCGCGTAGTGCGCGATACGTTTTCCGCACAGAACCATTATTTTCGAAATAAAATTGCACTATTTGCAAGCGTTGTTCAGGCGTGAGTCTATTCGTGATGATTTTCCAAACCAAACTGAGAATAAATCATTGGGCAGCTGTTAAATCGGTCGCCATCTTGAAAAGTTATGCGAACTTAAAGTTCTATACCTCTATAAAAAACACCCTATACTTATATATGAGTGTTTGCTGATAACTATTTTCAATGCGCTATTCTCGAAAGCCCAGCACTTTTTGGGCGGATTGCAAATGTTGACAACAGTTTTCGTTTTGGTGATTATCGTAAAGTTGTATTTGAATTTTCTTTCTATTATATTTTTTTGGACTTCTGACGTAATTACAAAATATAAGAAACTAATTTGAAACTGCAGATTTCATAACACGAAGTGAAGGTACTATTACTTAAAAAATAGAAAAAAAATTAAATCAAAACAAAACCAAAAATAAGGGAGACAGACGTAGCGAAACCTGAAAAAATTAGTCAATATTGGACATCGAAACTCTTTTAATACACAATTTAGAACTAAAAATTCTGCATTTAACCCATCAAATTGGTCCAAAAAAATAAGGGTACCTTTTGCATTAATTCACGCAGAACAATTGCATGCACGTAAGGGATACCAAAGTGAAAAATGTTAAAAGTGTAAGTATGTTAAAAAATTGGTTTTTATAGATCTTTTGGCGTTAGTTTCACAACCAAAATAGCAAAGAAAAAATTGTCGCTATACTGTTTTTCTAAGGATTACAATTTAAAAAAAGTGCCATACGAAAGAGTACACCACAAGTTAGAGGAAGTGCTTCACTGAGAAAAAGTCATAATTTAGTTACATAGGACCACTGATAAGTAATTGAATTTAAATTTGCAGCGCAGCTAGTGCAAATACAGCACTGCTCCTGTCAACTATTATCGATTAATATACTGCTGTAAAATTTTCAGCAATCTGCGCGGTTTAGTTGGTATTTGACAACCATTGAAATAAGAAGACCTCGTGAATTTTAACAAAAATGGAGAAACGTGATTTTCGTGAGCTGATTAAGCTTTCTTCTTTGTGGAAGAAATCATCGTCGAGCCCAAGGAGAGGCTTGATAAATACTATATTTTAAGAAGTAGTTTACTGATCGTGTGATTGAAGTGAAGCTGGACGTTTAGGTCGCCAGAATAGGTCGTCACGCCGAAAATCGTCGATAAAATCCATGGAATGATATTGGACGATCTGAAAATAAAAGTGCATGAGGTGGTTGAGGCTGCAAGCATATCAATTTCGGTGAATATTTTTGTACGAAAAAACTATCCGCATGATGGGTGCTGCGATTGCTCACATATGACCATAAGTGCAATCGTGTAAAGAATGTTAGGGATATTCAACTGCAATCCCAACCAAAATTTCAAGCCATTCGTTACCGTAGACAGAATACAGATCTACCACATCACACCAGAGACCAAAGAACAGTAAAGGCTGTAGGTTTCACATTTTTTTGGATGCACCGGATTGCATTATTATGAAAGGGGTAAAACGATAAACTGCGCATGTTATTCAAAGCTTTTGGATAAATTCAATATTGACCTGAAGCAGAAACGACCTCATTTGGCGAAAAAAGTGTAGTTCCATCAGGACAATACACGGGTGCACACGTGTGTAGACACCATGGCAAAAATTCATAAATTGAGCAACTAACTGCTACCCCATCAATAATGTACTGGAATGTGCAGATTTACCCCCTTTTGATAGTTTTTTCCACACTTGAAGAAATAGCTGGGCGGTAAGAGATTTGGATTGAATTAAACAAACAGAACCAAACGGCTATTTTGAGGCCCTTGAAAAAGTGTGTTATTGGCAGTAAATGTATAGCGCTAAAAGGAGACTATGGTGAGGCATAAAACGATGATTTGCCGGAAAAAAATTATTTTATCAAATCACCCTCGTACATAGAAGTTAATATACAATTTGAGTATATGAGTGAAAAAAAATTTCTAGCGAACTAATTATGGTAATTTCGAGCTCAAATTTTCTGAATTGGCTCTATCTAAGAAATAATTTCGGGACAAAGTTCACCATATTTGCCTAAGTTCCCACAGCTTTTAATGTTATGGCATTTATTTAAAGAAAAATATATATTTTAATATACATGTGAACGTAAGGACATGCTTATATTATTACATATGTATTAAGTTAACTAGAAAAATTGGTATGCGCTTTTCCGTTTCACACTTTATTTATTATTCCATGACCGATCATCAGAGTCAACATTTTTTTGTTTATTTACTTTACGCCATTTCGCACTGTAGTGCTTTTTATTCTGCACCACAACTCAATCAGCGCTTAATTGCAAACATAAAATAGTTTGTAATAATGCGTGATTGCATGCAAAAAGAAGACTGGCGAATCAAAGGTATAAAAATGAATTTATACTTGTATGTGTGCAGCAATGACCAGTATTCAAGAAGTAAGTGAGAGCTATTTTATTTATTTGGAAAATTGAAGCAAGTTGACTTGATATTTATTTTTATTGCTCCAATCATACTTTAGGTAGCCGAGAGAGTCGGCTCTTCACTTTTTTTTTAAGGAATCTCAATATTTAACGGAATTAGAATGCAAGCCATAAAATTTAAAAAAAAATTATTTGGCAGATTGAAAAACTATTTATATACTGATAGAAAGCCACAGAAGTGCGCAGATGTTACGCTAAAATAACAATCAGGACGTGGTCAGTTCACAGAAAAATATAACATTGGTGTTAAACTTTTCTTCATTGAGCCCGAAGCAAAATTTTCCAGTTATTTTTGAAATTTTGTAATATTTTAATGGAATAATAAATTTTTTTAAATTATACATATACATATGTCAATACAATGATTATTGTAGTCTTACTTAATGAGCCGTACTTTAGTCTTATTTAACCGGGTCATACGGTATTTACTTTCTGAATTCCTCATTTTACACGTACATATTCTTCATATTCTCTTATGCAGAAACTAGCCAAAAACATAGCGGATCAGCTGTCACAACCAATCAAAAGCAACTGCGATTTTAATTTTTCCGGAAAATTCACTCAGCTGATTGTTCGCTGTTGTATTCATCACGTATATTTCATTGGCGTTTACACGTCAATTCTCAAATTTGTTGACAATAATTATAACTTTTTTTTAAGTATACATGTACACTGGCAGCTGACAACATTTAGCCGTTTCAAGCAACGTCGATAAATATTCACGACATATCCTCCTTTCAGTCGAATGGTACGGCTGGGAGGTAAGTCCAATGGCTAGTTCAGCTATATTTGCTGCTGAGAAGAAAAAAAAATTGATCTTCGATATATAATGTCGAAGGCTTTAGATCAAGTTTTAAGTTAAGGAAAAGGTGTTTATTAAGAGAATGTTAATAATTTAAATAAATAGGTTTCTCATATAAAAAAAATATATATAAATAGTATATTAACTAGCATATAAAAAAGTTTAAATGTTCAAAAATAATAGAAAGTGAATGAAATTATACAGCAGTTATATTTTTATTTACGGCTACGATATCACAGTGGTTAGAATTGCATATTAAAATTCGGAAGGCCTTTGTTCGAGTTCAGGTTTGAGCAATATCCAAAAAATTATAGAAAATTATTTTTTCTAATCGCGATCGCCCTTCGGAAGGGATTGATTTTATTTTTGACATGAAATAAAAGCTCCTCATAAAAATTCATTGGACATTCCGAGGCGGTTTAGAATAAATTGTAGGTCCCTCCATTTGTTAATAGAAACCTCAAGACGCAAAAACCGGAAATTGGAGGAGGAGCTCGCCCAAAACTCGAGGATTCCAACTCGAAATCTCATAGTGCTGGTACACTACCCTTAGGCCAATGACGCAGTTGTTCCAACGTGTGCAGGTTTTGTTTTTCCAATATTCCATATTACTCAAAGAGAAAACTCAACGAATCTGATTGGCTAGTAAAGTTACACACATAGCGGTAAACGGTCAAAAAATCTCACGATGCCTTTAAGAATGTGATGGGAAATATACCAAGGAATGGGTTCTCCCAACATGGAAAAGAATTGTCTGCTTTGAATGATAAATTCAAGGAATATGAAGCCATGTTCATAAATTTCAAATGTTTGGACTCCATACAATGTTGTTGGATGATGTTCGTTTGAAAAAGCGCAAACGTGCTCATAGTTCGCTTAAGATGCTAACGGCGCAGCTGGTCGAAAAAATCTTAAAGCGTACACAATTGATTTAATTAATCTTGCATCTACATGTCCTCCTATTAATAAACCCATTGCTACCATTTCTACTATTGTCAATGAGTCTGAATTGCTGAATGAAATTGCTTCACTAATTGCTGAAATGCCGTCAACATCTAAAGATGTTAACCTGTCCGCTACCATTTCAAATAAAAAGTCTAATCCTTTGAACGAAAACTCAAACCTTGTTGTTAAATTACAACAACCAGTTTCTGAGGCAACTTGGAGGAAGTTAGTCGTAGTAACTGCAACGAAATCTGTTTTTGTCTCGAGATTTGCAAAAGACACCTCTGCCGATAATATAAAGAATTACGTTTCATCTAAAATTAAAACTGACAATTTAGTTATTAGAAAATTTAATTTTACATTTGAAGGGAATATTTCATTATTCAAAATTGACATCAATTTGGAACATTAATATGGGAAGTGTTTAGTTACTCAGCAACCACTAAATAAATTAAAAGATAATATACAAATTTTATTTACGCAATGCTCTATTAATTCGTTCACCTCTATTATTAACATCAACGGAGGGGGTTTTACTCATTTCAGCCTGCTGTTATAAATTAAAAATTGGGTTTAACTGAAAATGCTTCCGAAACTGAGAGACCAGCCCTTTTGCCAATTCCAAAATAACGAGCTGAATTGATTTAGTCATGACCGTCTGTGTATCTGCCTGTCCGTCAGTCTGTTTGAATGGAAACTAATATCTCAGTTTTTAAGATATTCGAACGAAATTTATCATGCGATGGTATTTTTGTAATGTTATGATCCATCCACTAAATCTTATAGCTCTCACACACTAATTTCATAAATACTTCAATAATCTATATTATTTGGTTCCTACACACGTAAATTCAAATAAATATTGGGCCTGAAAATCAACGAAGACAACACTTCCATCTTGTTCCAACTATCTAATTCCAGATGCTCACAGCACCAAAGTTTTCAAAAATATGACTATGAATGTGTTTAAAGATAGATACTGAGTGACGTATGGCAGCAAATAATAGTTCGCTAACAAACTCCTTGAAACAACTCTCTCAAAAGATCTGCATCCTTTATTAACTCCCCGAATTCAGTATAAAAATAAAGTATAAAAGTCCATATCTATTGCGATCCATCGCTTCAACAAAATGTTTAATAAAGCCTTATTTAATAGAAGTCGTATTTCAGAAGACTTTGTCCAGGGGTTAAAGAAGTTCGCTTAGTCTTAGGCAATGCTTTTTTGTGATATAATCTTTTCTATACCATTCAAAGAGAAATCAGCAAAATTTGCTGTAGACCAGCTGAAGTCCAAGTAATAGGGCAACAACTTACAAACGTCCACCGTTTTTGGAAGAAGATCTAAGAAGTTAATTCTCCACAAATATAACAAAATGAATCACGATCGTTATTGCACCTTCCCAATATGTTTACATAATCTCAACAATTACTTATAAAGCATTAAATTTGAACTACTACAAAGATAATTAATTTATGTCTACTTATTCGCGACAGTTTCTTCCGCATTTTATACTAGGAATATTATATTTATCGAAACGAGCACTATGAAGTATGAGGTAAAATTGAATGTCACTATATTTAAAAAAGATCAAAAGATAATTTTACAACCAAAAGTGGTCTGTCCACATAATGTTCCAATCATTTTTTTTTAAAGCTTATTTGTAATTATAAATTTAACTTTGGAACTAAAATTAAGTTTCACTAATAACAAAGTTATGAAGTATCTATCAAAATGAAGAAGATAAAAGCAAAAAAAAGAAAAAACATTTAGTTTGGATGGGAAAATTAAATGAAGTGCCCGAGAGTACCTGAATGTGCGTTAATTCCCTTGCTATCGCCATGCAATTCTGCGATGCTTCCTTTCCTATTGCTTCCCTTTCTTGCTTCCCTTTTCTACAACTCTTCGGAAGCCCACACAGTTAGCGGTACTAAAGTACTTTGCGCAAAAAATAATATTATTGAAGGATTAAAGTTTTCGAGTGCTGTACAACTACGTAGAGAAAGATGCAATGTAACTGTGCTCAACTCATATTTCCTTTACCGAGTGTGTCGGTGTAACTTTGGCGCCAGAAGCAGGTACAAAAGCATCAATATCGACAGCAACGCCAATGAATAACGTCACTGAGAAGAAGAACATATAGTTAGTCGGAAGGATAATTGAAGTAGTTACGCGAATAAATGCTGTATATGGTGTTTGGTAAAGAGTAAGAATGTACGATGGCCCTGGCTTCTGTGCCTTGGCAATTGTAAAAAAGTCTTTTTAAGATACATATGTATGTAGTAGCTTATTCACCTCAGTATATGAGTGTATAAAAGTGTATAAAACGCATCGTAGAAGTTATTCCACTAAAAGTTCAAACGGCATTAGTTTAACAGCACTGAACAATTGTAGCCTTTCACCTTTGTAGTATACCTATTTGTATTTTTTTAGACTTAAAAAATATTTTTTCAATTCGGTCCCTATCTTAAAAAAACATATATTTAGTATTTTAATAATGTCCATTAAAATGTCCAGCTTAGCTACCAAGCCGACAGCTCTTTATAAACATATATATTTTTAATTTTGTAATGACATTTGTTTATGTTCATTACCTCTATAAAGAAAAAAACGTAATTGAAATACCTAAATTGGCAACGACATCAGAGAAGAATCAGGAAATGTAAATACGTAGTAAATTGCTAATGTCTTATAATATAGAAAATTTCTATAAAGTATAGTTTCCAAACAGATACAAATGTAAAATAAGGATTTATCAAAATTTATTTTTAGGAATTGCTTAAAATATGATTACAAGGTGTTTCCATAAAACGCTAAGCACAGATGTGTTTATCCGATTATCATAATATTGCAGTGCTAAAATAACTTTTACTATGGCTTTTTCGCTAGTTTTTCTAATGAATAATATGCTCCAAAGTAATACCTACGTATATAATTTCATTTAAATATCTCAAGCGCTGAGAAAATCGTTTGCGTTAATTATTTTGATCATTGGGTAAAATTTTGATGGGTAAATACTACAGATCAAAGTTAATAATAGCTGTCTTCGATTCCCCACTTCTCTTCTCGTTATGTTTGAGCTCTGCTCGCTTATTGAAAAATTTGTACGTGAAAACAACAACAAAGTTACCCATTTAAACTGAAAAAAAGAGAGTATGGATATACCTCATTAAACTGATATAGTCGCTCAGCCGGGTTGTGTATACAAATTTTATACCAAACGAAAAATAAATTCAAACAGGACTTTCATATTAAAAATGACAGGTGAAGATAAATCGTAAGTATTTAATTAGTTATTTTGGTAATTTTAAACTTTAATTACCAAAACTTTTTTTTACAGAAAGCGTAAGGTATGGACGCAGCTGAAAACAGATGATACATGGCACGGAAGGAAGAATCTTCACACAAAAGTAAGAAACGAAATGCATTAAAAAATGCGGCTTTTGCTGTCTACATATAAAAAAACAACGCGAGTAGGACGGGGTCCTCCCCACGTATTGCTCCTTACATGGAGGAAATGAAGGAGATATTTTGAAACAGTGTGCTTATATCCAATGAGCACACCTTAACTCTGGGCGTCTTCTAAAGCCTACCATTGCCGACAGTGTGCACGTTTTCGTTGTGCCCGTCACCGTCTCCACAAAACGACGAGAATCTACACCAAGTATGCCAACACCAACACTCCACATCTCCACAGTCAATATAACATCTTCTCCACAGCCTACGTTATTTATTTTAACCCCCGCCGTAGAACGATCGCCCGAGAAATATATTATGTGGCAAAAATTAAACTTAAGGGAAAAAGGTTGGAAGACGTAAAACGTTTCAACGACTCGGTGCTGAAGGTGATGAAGGAGGTATACTTACAAAAACTAGAGATTTGAAAACAATATCTGCAAAAATGAACGTTAATTTCTTAGCTTTTAATATAATAGTGAATCTTCTGTGATTCAAATGAAGTAGTTAGTTTTTTATTTTTTGCGATATTTATTAGTTCTTAATGTATTATTTTTTGTAAAATAAATTTTTTAAATGCCGATACGTCTGTGCATAAATTTGCTTGTTCAGTAAAATGTGATAGCCTTCTAAAGCGAGGTTTTAATAAACCAAACGCGATGTCCACAACTATATGCGTAGAGGAGTGCAACTTGTTAGAATTTCGTTGTGACACAGTCAGGTTGCCGCAGTCATTAAAAGGTGGAACCAACCAACTTGTAGGGTAAGCTGAATTACCACAAGTGAAGACTTCATTTAGACTTTGTACTTTCAAGCTGTGTTTGTCCTGTAGCCAAAAGATTGGACCTTTGAAGAACACTGCTGTCATGAAGCGAGCCATGCTCACCATAAGTTACATTTATGAATTTCTTATCCGCATCCACAACTGCTTAAGGCAACAGGCTACTGGTGTGCTTTAGATCGAAATAATAAGATGAGTCGGGTTGAGTGGGCATGCAAAGAGATGGCTAGTGTGGTGTGGGGATTCGTTGCATGCGTGGCATACTTTGGGTATATCAGGATCGAGTCAAGTAGGAGTTGAGTCTACTACAATACCCAGCCCTTAATTGTGCCAGTGTTATGTGGGTCTCACGACAGCTGGTTCTACTCAACGGAGTTGATCTGGACTTTACCAGCATTTAGGCGACCTAACCTGGTTTTGGTTCTCATGTAACCGTCCGTAAATGATCATTATCTAAGCTGAGTTTACAAGCAATTAATTAGATGCTGTCAAATAAAACGAATTTTTGACAACTTCTTTTATATAAGTTGCTTGTTCAATTCACAACTCTCTAGGTGTTGACGAATCGAATACGCTCGCTAGTTCAAACATAAAAATTACTGTATATTTTGTTTGCTAAATTGTCATGGAAAGTTCATTTACTTACAAAAATGAACAAATTCTGATCCATTATTTTTCGCGCAAACCACAATCACATTATCTAAATTTTGAAGATTTTCGAGTTCACAAATAGAAAATCAAGTGATAATCAATCAAACTAAACATAAACTAAAAAATAATTTTAAAAATTCATACATTCAAAGAATGAAATAAATTTACTTCGCTAGCATAGTAGCCTCACCTTGTTAAATTCGTCGACATAAAAATTAGTCCAAGTATCCACAGTCCGTCTGTTTGAACGCGAAAGAGTCCCTCACATATTTCACTAACTTGGTAGGAAGATGTAATTATACCTTTAAACGATCATTTATTGGGACTAGCTAAAGAATCAGATCTAAGAATTGTGATATTCTACACAAACATAATGAAATGCAATGGTTAAAATAGTTCTGAAATACATCGAAATCGGACGACTATATGTTAAAGCTCCAAAACACCGATTTGGCTTCCGCCAAAAAAGAAATATAGGAGCGTAAAATTCAGTATTCTGCACACATATTATGAACTGTACATTGATACTGAAAATCATCGATCTCCGAATATTATATCATGTAGCCTCCATATAAATGATTTGTTCAGATATCAGTTTTTGCCTTAAAAAATGTGTTAAAAATCCGCCAAAAAGCATCTAAGAGCGTGAAATTTGTTATCCTACAGACGCGAATTCCAGTTAGTATTGACCCTCAAAATCATCTAAAACGAATTTTGCAATTTGCAATAAATTTGAGATGTTATGAAAGGTATAAGAACTTCGGCATGGTCGAAGGTAGTTCTTCTTGCTTGTTTCTTATATGCTGGTCCCTGATCTTCTTCCCGGATATTCAACTTTGGTGTGCTTCTTGATTTTTTTCCAACAAAGTGGAGGAATCTACAACTTATACTAAGCAGCGAATGGCTCATGAATATTTATGAGGAGCTTTTATTTCATGTCAGAAATACACTTGGAATTGTAGTTGTTCCTTGTGAGGGCGACCGCAATTGGAAAATTAATCTATTTTTTATTTCATTAGTATTCTATAGTTTTTGCATGTTTATCGGACCAATACTCCGACCCTGGAATTCCGATGGCAGTTCGTACTGGTATTTCCTCAGCTATTGCGTCCGCTATTACAGATTAAAGGTCAGTTTTAATTATTGCGTTGTTGACGTAAATAAAAACGCTTTCAAAAACTAAGTCTTAATTAAATTCTAGAATACCTACATGTTTTCTTATATCGACGAAATATTTTATTTTTATAGAATATAATTTTTTTTCTATAATTTTATTGCCTAATAGAACTTTTTACATTGTTTATTTTCCTTTCCTTTATCAAATCAATTGAATCTTTCAAAGAATAACGCCATCCTAATTATTTTTTACTTCGCATAAAAGCCCATTACAAAAACCTTTTTGGCTTTCAGAGAGCGCAAGTATAAAATTTCACTTATTTCACTGATTTTCTGCATTTTTCGTATTTCTGGAATTAATATTTGACTGCATTAAACCACGTTCTCCATCTTTTTATAAATAGTTCTAGAGAACGCATAGTATGTCAAGTAAAAAAAATTTTAATTTCAAGCAAATCAATGAACTTGTTCTGCAAATAAAAATTTTAAATATGCTAAAGAAAAATGCATTTATTTCAAAACTATGCAAAATCCATTACTTTTATAAAATATGATAAAAATATGCAATAACGATTGAATCCATTTAAAAAAAGAAAATCATGATTCGAGAAGATAATTTAACCTTTGAATTTTCGGATGTCCAGAAAAAACATATTTTTGGTTTTGCTAAGTTAAATATTTTAGAATTTTCAATGAATTTTACATGTGGTTAGAAAATGCAAAAAAAAAATGGTTTTTATCTCGCACAACAATCTATTAAATAAAATAATTATGGCAAATAATAAAAGGAGACAAAGGAGGCACTTACCTTTTCTAGCTAAATATTCCGAAATTTGCGTCCGATGATGTTTGCTGATATGTCTATAAATAAATGCAAAAAACTACACAATTTCACATTCACAGTTTTTTAGAAATTATGGTACTTCAGTTTCATTTCAACATATATATTTACGTATATATTTCTCAATGGTACTTGTGTATTAAATTCATAAGCCATGTTTTGATGTATTTGGGATTTTAGCAAAAATATTTTTATGTAATTAAATTTATATTTATTTTATTTATTTCATCTCAGCACTCGTAAGTATTAGCACTTTTTTTTAGGTGTACACAGTTGATATAGGTCGTAAGCATAAAATATGTATGCATCCCGTATGTGAGAAGAAAGCTTTATGAAAATTTTAAAGTTAACTATTACTTATATCTCAGCAAATCGATCGTATGGAACTGTGTATTATAGTGGCCCTATCCAATCGTTGCCAACACATGATCGCTTAAATATAAAAATACATCAGCGCATCAATTTTGATTTAAATTTCCTAAACAGACGGATAGACTAAATCAACTCAGGACGTTATTCTGATCCAATCGTTATAAATTATGGTTGATCTATCTTTTCTCTACCAGATATTTACTTACTTCGAACTAAAGTTAATGTTCCGTTTTATGTACATAAAATTTATAATTATACTTACGTACATATATCATTTGTACAAATGTATGGTTAAAGTATGCCTACGCTCTTAGGCTCTACACTTGAAAAATAAAAATATATTTACTCATATATTCGCAAGCATAAAGAGGTTATATAGATGTTGCAAATGTACGGTTTCCACCGGGTATTTTGTAGTCTTTGCGATTCGTCTTCCAGCACTATCCAAATGCTCCATGTCTGATTTTAATTAAAAAAATTTATATTCTGTTCTAATTATGAATTTTAATAAATGTTGAAACACGCATAAATAAGTAAGAGAATTTATCACACACACATACGGAAGGATACATCACACGGAGTCAAGCAAATGTAAATTAAGGCTACTACCGTCCTTCGACTGCAACCACAGCCAGAGGTTGCGGCCAAAAGCACTGCCTCGCTGCGGCTGCCAAAAAATGGAGAGACTTGAAATCAACTTCAGTTATTACTTCGGAAGTGGATTTTGCTTTTTTTGCCGCAATAAAACAACGATGGATTATTCGATTGACATGAATTTTATTTATCCGAAAGATAATCTTGTGGCATTACATTTTAAATATGATTTCTGGCATATGACCGCCACGGCTGGCGCGGATGTAGTCCAATCTGGACGTCCAATTTTCGATGACTTTTCCCAACATTTGTGGTCGTATATCGGCAATAACACGGCGAATGTTGTCTTCCAAATGGTCAAGCGTTTGTGGCTTATCCGCATAGACCAATGACTTTACATAGCCCCACAGATAGTCTAGCGGTGTTAAATCAGAAGATCTTGGAGGCCAATTCACAGGTCCGAAACATGAAATTAGGTCACCAAACGTGTCTTTCAATAAATCTATTGTGGCACGAGCTGTGTGACATATTGCGCCGTCTTGTTGAAACCACATCTCCTGGACATCATGGTTATTCAATTCAGGAATGAAAAAGTTAGTAATCATGGCTCTATACCGATCACCGTTGACTGTAACGTTATGGCCACCATCGTTTTTGAAAAAGTACGGACTAATGATTCCACCAGCCCATAAAGCGCACCAAACAGTCAGTTTTTCTGGATGTAACGGTGTTTCAACATACACTTGAGGATTACCTTAACTCCAAATGCGGCAGTTTTATTTATTGACCAGAAGTGCGCTGAGAAGTTGTCGACGATAAAATGGACGTAGTGCGCGATACGTTTTCCGCACAGAACCATTATTTTTGAAATAAAATTGCACTATTTGCAAGCGTTATTCAGGCGTGAGTCTATTCATAGTGAATTGCCAAACCAAACTGAGAATAAATCACTTGACAGCTGTTAAATCGGTCGCCATCTTGAAAAGTAATACCAACTTAAAGTTCTATACCTCTATAAAAAACACGCTTTACATATATATAAAATTCTATAGTATATTTAGTTGTTCCTTTCTTTGATATTTTTGAATTGTTTCTTTACTTATATTTTTTTAATCAAACTCCCTGCCAACCACAACTACCCACTTTCCCCTTAAAATCGAAAAATTTGAAATTTGAAGAGCACAGCTATATATTGTCAATGACGAGATTGAGTAAGTGTAACAAGGATGGCAATCACATGTACAAGGAAAAAGTGGGTAAAATCTGCACTCTCTTTAATAAAATGCCTATGCTGTTACTCAGTTTTTTATCCAGTTTTGAGCAAACCTTGCACAAATTATCTAATTTTTTACCCAGTGCTGGTTGGCAGGGTTGCTAGCAGCTAATTAGATTCAGTTTCTGTGTGTGTTTTTGTTTTTCTGTTTTCACTTCCTGTATACGTTGATTTGCTGATATTCTTGTTATTGTCACGATATTCATCGCATTTGATTCCAACACATGTGGGCTTTTGAGTTTCAACCAAAACACTGCAATGCAATGTTTTGATTGCAAGTCACGCACGTTTAGTGGAAATGAAGAAAAGTTAGTCGCACCACAATAGTACGATATCACGACTTTCAGGATAAAGTTCTTGCATTATTCAGTTTTAAAATTTTTGTATTTATTGTTTTTAGTTTCACTAAGATATAGCTTTGAATAGTGGTCAAAAATATCATTCTACGCACTAAATTTTCTTTTCACAAATGTTTTTTTTTTTTTTTTAATGTGCACGTTTACTATTAATCAACTGCAAATATCCGTTGACAAACAAAAAGCCAAAACCGCCCTTACGCGTTCACTCACGACGTACACGTTCGCTCACGTGAACAAAAATATAACTGAATCCTTCAAACAACAGCACCTAACCAGCATGAAAATACTAATGCGTACATTGGGTATACGAAAGAATGCCAGCAGGCCGATGAAGTTGTACCTCAAAGCCGTGGTGAATACGGGAGAACGATGTCTCACGAAATCTTATCGTTAGCAACCGATTCTTCGTCAGTTATCAATCCTCGTCGATGGAATGAGTTGTAGATTTGTACCAAATCACTGCACTAAGAAACTCGTAAGAGTTGAAATTGGTTCAGTTTGTCTCCTTGTATATACTTTTGCAGCAGCTATTGGTTGAGTGAACTGAATTATGAGAAGGAGAGAGAGCGTGCAATGGCCTCTTTCAAGTGCTTGAGTGTACATCTCTGAGAACGATTAATATTTTCTTCACTGACCGTCTTTTTATTATATTATCAATGTTGGCTTGCTAATATAAGAGTCTGGATAACTAGAGACTTATTTGCAACAAGTGTTCGAGAGAGTTTGGTATAACAGTTTTTTTCAACTTTTCATACTGTTCGAAATGGTGAATATAATTTTTGAGTAAAAAAAAAACTTTGTCACTCTGCAACTATGCTACATAAAAATTCTAATGTGTATTGTCATTTTTATTATTATAGATTTTCAAAAATTTTGGTTTTCAAATTTTAAGATCAAAATATAAGTCTCGGATAAAATGAATCCGTAATAACTAATTTAAAAACATTAACAACTAATACAATCAAACAGAAAAACTGAAAATTTAATAAAAAAATTTCGAAAATTTATTGGTGCCGATGATTTCAAGACGGTAGAGATACTGCGTAAACTTCTTGGAGAATTTTTGGGCACATTTCTTTACGATTTTGTTGGCGTTATGAGTCTTATGACTTCAGTTATACCCGTCGCCTTCGCTTGTGGCTTTGCGTTATCAAGCGTTTCACATGTAGTTCAAAGAGCAAGTGGCGCCCATCTGAATCCAGCTATAAGCATAAGTTGCTTGGTTGTAGATGAAATTAAATTCCTGAAGTGTTTATGTATATCCTTGTACAGTGTTGTGGTGAATGCTTTGGGGCACTTTTCGTCGAGAAAATCACTTGATAAAGAGAACGGTCTCACATCCATTATTTGTCGGCGTGTGGGCAGCGCTTACCGTTGAGATATGTATAACTTTCCTGATGGTTATCGTGTTCAAGGCTTTGGCCGATCCAACTCGTAATGATTTGAATTTACCCGGTCCATTGGTTGTTGGTCTATCGGTGGCTGCGGGCCATCTGGTTGGCTATTTGTTATCATTATCGAGCATGTATCCCGCGCGTTCGTTCGGGCCGGCAATTTTAATCGTGAATAGAACTTTAAGTTGGCATTACTTTTCAAGATGGCGACCGATTTAACAGCTGCCAAGTGATTTATTCTCAGTTTGGTTTGGCAATTCATCATGAATAGACTCACGCCTGAACAACGCTTGCAAAGACTGCAATTTTGTTTCGAAAATAATGGTTCTGTGCGGAAAACGTATCGCGCACTACGTCCATTTTAGCGAGGTTTAGCGATGAAGCGCACTTTTGGTTGAATGGCTACGTCAACAGACAAAACTGCCGCATTTGGAGTGAAGGTAATCCTCAAGTGTATGTTGAAACACCGTTACATCCTGAAAAACTGACTGTTTGGTGCGCTTTATGGGCTGGTGGCATCATTGGTCCGTATCATTGGACGTAGTGCGCGATACGTTTTCCGCACAGAGCCATTATTTTCGAAATAAAATTGCACAATTTGCAAGCGTTGTTCAGGCGTGAGTCTATTCATGATGATTTGCCGAACCAAACTGAGAATAAATCACTTGACAGCTGTTAAATCGGTCGCCATCTTGAAAAGTAATGCCAACTTAAAGTTCTATACCTCTATAAAAAAACACCCTTTATTTGAAGGTTTAACCGACAGTTTTAGAGCTTAATGAAATTTTATAAATACTTATATACTAATTTACTTATATTACAATTGGGATTAAAATTAAAATTAAAGAAAATTTAAAACTTTTACAGAAATCGACTTAAAACTTTCAAATATTGAAATTTTTTTTCTTTATTGGTGTAGACATTGCTTTCGTGGTAACAGCCAAATCACCAATATGATCAGCGTACGTCAGTAGAGTGGTATTCAACTAGTCCTCAAATTCTTTTTTGAATTTTTTAATCTGGAAATTTCATCCAAATTAAAACTGAATGAATTTGTTACCTTATTTCTAATGTTCTAATTTCTAGTTCCGATTTTACTAAGTTAACCTCGATGTTTTGCCAAATCCTTCGAGTCCGTTAAATATAAGTCACCAACTATGTTTACAGTTTCTCGATTATAAAGAATTTACTCTATGTTCTTTTATTACCCAATAACTAACAATTCACTTCACTATTTACAATCACTTATATTACAACTTTTACAATGTACTGTTTTTACTTCAAAGTAGTCTTATCACCAACGCGTTCACTTTACGACAGATTAGCTTTGCTGTTATGCTTCGCCTATATATACTAAGTCGAGTATTTGAAAAAGTCGCCTGAAATGATGGAATTGTTCTCGATAACGAATGATCTCGATTCACGCTCCAGAACATTCCAGTTATCGGCTTCTTGTTTTCATCCGACATTCGCTTCGCATTTTCGCCACTGAATTTTCTAGATAATTAAAAAAAAATTTAAAGCAAAACGGACTAAAGGAAATTCAGATTATCGAATTCGAAATATGAGTATAAAATTCAATTCCGGCGTTTTATAAAAGATTCACCTTTCGTAAAGTATGAAGCATCGAACTGATATTTCTATGTCTCTAAGTAGATGTATAAGATCTCAAATACAAATGCCATGCATCTGTGTTGGCACATTCCGGATCACCTTTTCGTAATTATATCATCACTAGCATATCTTCTAAATGGCGGTCATATCAGCCGAGTGGTTAGCAGTGAGTATTGCCATGTGCTGGGTAAAGGGCTCGAGCAGATTCTAGAAAATTTTCTAAATGCGTATCGCTTTGGTTCGGATGAGTCTTAAAATAACCTGTAGGTCCCTCCATCTGATGGAAAAACATCAAGAGGCGCACTACAAACTGGAACAATGTTGTTTCTAGCGGAAAGTGTAAATTGTCAAAAGAGGGTAGGTTAGAGAGAAACTGTGCCATTATAAATTTAGTTTATCATTTTGGATTCGCTTAGATATACTCGGATTGGGAAGATCACTTATTTTATTGTTAGCTCCGACCACTGATGGTATTCTAGGCCTCTTGGATTATGAATGCCTTTTCGCTGTGAGCCCACCAGATGAGAAAAGAGAAGAGGTATTCTATATAAAATCGTGTAATAAAAAATTTATACTTGGTAAGAAATAAATGTATTTTAGGCATAATCTATACCCTTTCCTAAAAATTTTTGTTTCTGGGTCGATAGCAACAGAATCTGAAATGCTTACACACCCTTCAAAATAAACGATCAAGCTATAATTCATGCTAACTTTGTAGAAATTCAATGAATACTTCAAGAAATGTCTTATATATTATTAAAAGTCTAAAATGAATATTGACTTCTCAGTCAAATAAAATAAACTGACATCGTGCATTAGCTAATTTTTGTGAGCTTTTCGACGCTCATTTACAAAATAATGTTTCCACAACTTGGTTCGACCGAATTTAAAAGCTATTCTTTCCGGCGGCAACTTCTTTGTGAGTTTCTTGGCACTTTTTTTCTAATGTTGGTACGCAACACCGTCTCCACGGTGGTAGCTGCACAATGGGCTGTGACTAAAGTGGCCTTCGCGCAAGGCCTCACCTTGGCAGCACTAGTCAAACTATTCAGTCGTATAAGCGGAGCTCACATTAATCATGCTGTTTCATTGTCGTTTTTCGTGGTGGGGAGATGGCTACATTACGATATATTCTTATATTGATGCAATTTTTGGGTGCAATTTTCGCCGTTTTCGTCTATGGGTCCTATGCCTTCGCCAATATGAGTACCGATGCTGAGCTCAAAACTCCGGAATCTTAGCAAAAGATAACGCTCGACCTA
Organism: Neoceratitis asiatica; assembly: GCA_030068015.2. Taxonomy (NCBI): domain Eukaryota; kingdom Metazoa; phylum Arthropoda; class Insecta; order Diptera; family Tephritidae; genus Neoceratitis; species Neoceratitis asiatica. The sequence continues at coordinate 79,313,116 of CM061524.1, forward strand.
ATCCTGACAATTATGTTTATTATGTTATTTCGGACCATGGCTGATAATCGACATCGCACCCAACGCAGTTCTGTGTCTATGTGTTTACCAAATCCTTCGGGTCTGATCACTGGATTGTTAAATAAAAGTCGCCAGATATATTTGCAGTTTATTATAAAGAATATACTCAATATTTTTTATTAATCAATAACTAACAGTTCACTTCACTATTTACAATCACTTATATTACAATTTTCACAATGTAGTATTTTTACTTCGCAATATTGATTTCACCAACGCATTCACTTTATGACTTATGCTATGCAATTGTGTTTTGCCTTATATACTAAATCGATTGTTCGCAACTAATGCCTAGAATGATCGAATTGTTCTCGATAACGATTGTGCTCGATTAACGCTCTAGAACATGCCAGTTATCGACTTCATCATTTTAACACCGAATTTGGATCGGTTATCATGGCGCGGTAACGGTCGCCATTGACGGTTACGTTCTCACCGGCATCATTTCTGAAGAAATATGGACCGAAGATTCCATCGGCCTACAAAACACAACAAACCGTTGTTTTTGTGGATGAAATAGCAGTTCTTGAATCTATTCAGGTTGCTCTTCGTCAAAAATGTGACAATTTTGCTTATTTGCATACCCACTGAGCCAGAAAAAGGCCTCATCGCCGAACAAAATTTGGCTCGAAAACTTCGGATCTTCTTGGAACTTTTCAAGAGCGGCTACAGTTCTTGCACAAGCTGTATTTTGTACGCTTTGAATTTAAAATCTCGACGTAAGATACGTCAAGTCATTCCATACATCATTCCGAGTTGCTTCGAATGGCGCCGAATCGACTCTCCATGGTCTTCGTGTACATTCTCAGTTACGGCCGCTATATTTTCTTCACTGTGTGCTGGACGTGGTCTATTCGGTCGAATATTATCCAATAATGAATGCAGGGTCTCAAGATGGGTGATGGTGTTGCGAATAGTATGCTCAGTAAGCCAATTATGTTGACTATAAGTTGAGCGAAGCGCGCGAAGCCATTCTTTACAGAACGTCAATTTTCGTAATAAATGATTCGCAAATGTTGTTCAGGCGTAAGACTTTCCATGATGAAATGCCAAACAGAACTGAATAAAAATAATATGACAGCTTGACACGACTCATGCGTGATTTATCAAAAAAGATTATTGAAAAAAGTACCCCCATGTGGATCACCCTTTACAAGGTTGCCAGTATTGACTTTTATGAATAAAATTTAGATAAACTAAGGAAATGCAATTTTTCAAAATAAATGAAAACTGAATTCGTAATTAATTATTTATTATCATATAGATCATGTATATTTGATTTCGTTTATATTCGAATAATAAATAAAATAAATCCCTAAATTTGTTAACAATAATTACGAATTTGTTTAAAAGTATACATGTACACTGTCAGCTGGCAACATTTTGCTTTTCCAGTTGTGTGGTGTGGCTGGTTGGTAAATAAAATGGCTAATTCGGCTATTATCCTATAATTACTCGGGTTTTACAAATTACTTCATGAAGTTACTATAAGTTTTATAAAAAAAAAAATTATGAAACTGAAATTGAGTCAGTTACATTTCGGTGGTGGCCTCTCTTGGTGTGTACATAAAAGACGAGCAGAAATTTGTGCTAATATTATGCAAATCTATTATTGTAATCTTTCTGAAATACTTCGTAAAGTATTATCCTGGAAGTCCACCATAGAGTACATAGATCAGATGCGCAGAGGTGAACTATGTGGTCCTACCCTAATGCTCAAAGCATTTAAGCGCAGCACACAGTGACAGGAGATTTAATGAACTTTTGATGCTTTTAGATAATAACTCTTTGTAAGATTGGTTTATCCATGTGTACTTATATATTCATATAAACTTAAAATTGTCAATTTTAAAATTGTGCTTGCTTTGTCGTTTGTTTTTTACCCCTGTCATGCCCATGCGAAGGTAACTTTCCAATTGGTCGAAGGAACAAAATGATTTGACCAGAGAGAAAGCGACGACCTTATATACACATGTGTATATTCTACAATAACCCTTATACCAATATATGCTAAGAAAAGCAAGAAAATTATAAATATTGTTGGTTTTATCATGGAATATAAGTAAATTATAGAAGATATTGTTCCTCAGCTGAAATTTCGAAAACAAAAAATTTGACAATATATATATATGTATATATTTGTATCAGTCACAAATGTCTTCAGATTAAATCTATTTGCTAACTGCATTCAGTAATAAAATTGTCAAATGGGCTCACTAACCCTGTATCCTAATTTCCTTCCTAAATGTCTGCGAATTATTTTTATTGCCAATTAAATGCCATTTTTATAGTCGCCAGTATGTCTGCCAATTTTACTGCTAAGCATCAAATTGGTGCAACCTCAATAGCCATTCGATTGTGTTATATTGCCAATTTATTTCCTCTTTTAATTTACATTTTCCTATTCTTTCATAAAACCAGCATAAGTTTGTGCATGTTTGGCTTTAATCTGTGACTGATTGTTCTTACTATATTTACTCGTAATTATATATTGTGGCGAAAATGCGAAGCGAATGACAGATGAAAGAGAGAAGTCGACAACTGGCACGTTCTAGAGCGTAAACGAGGCGATTATCGTAAACGGCGATTATCGTAAACGAGGCGATTATCGTAACCGACGCGATTATTCCAGGGGTTTCGTTTTTCAAGCAGCAAACAAGTATATAAGGACGACATTCGACTGCAAGAGTAATCAGTCGTGAATTAAACTCGTGGAGATTACATTACAGTAAAGTAATAAAAACAGTACATTGTGAAAGTTGTATACAAGTGATTGTAAATAGTAACGTAAATTGTAATTGAATTGTGAATTACCGAATAATAAAGGACATTAATTAAAGTCTTTATAAATAAAGAGACTGCAAATTAAGATGGCGATTTTATTTAACAATCCAGAGATCGTACCCGAAGGATTTGGGAAATCATCGAGGTTAATCAGTAAGATCGTAACAATTGGTGTCAGAAGTGGGATTGTTAAATAAATTCCAAAGGAATAATTAAAAAATGGTGAAGATTCAGGATTTGACGATACCTCTTCTCAAGAAGGAATTGGCCAAGCGAGGATTGTCTACAACAGGAAATAAGGCAGAGCTGCAATCGAGACTGCGAGAATCAATGGAAGCCGAAGGCATCGACTTGAACCAGTACGAATTCCGTCGCGAGGATGAAGATGTATCCTTGAAGGATATTGACAAGGAGGAGGCTATTGATTCTGCGAAGGAGTTAGAGCTGCCATCAAGTAAGATTCAAGAAAAGGCTCCTAGCTCATCTGCGGGTATTGACATGAACATGTTATTGGCAAAAAAGATGGATACCAAAATGTCTGGAATGAATACCGCCATTACACAAAACATGGATGAACAGGATGCTAAGCTGTCACAAAATTTTGATGGATTAGAAGGAACAATCGCACAAATGCAGCAAGATTTGGTGAAAGAAAATGCAGAACTTAAGGAAAGACAGGATCTAATTGAGACCAAAGTCAACGCATTGGAAGGACGTTTCCGGGTGTTGCAGTTAAATCGTCCAACCACTTCAGTGAACTCTCCTAAGGTAAAAACACCATCTTTTGACGGAAAAATTCCCTTTCAAGTCTTCAAGCTCCAGTTTGAGAAGACGGCTGAAACAAATAAATGGAGCATGGAGGAAAAATCTGCTGCACTATTCGTTGCATTGGAATGACCTGCGGCAGAACTTTTGCAAACTGTACCTGATAATGAGAGAAATGATTACGACGGATTGATGCGAGCCCTGGAAAGACGCTATGGTAGCGAACACAGAAGACAAATTTACCAGATAGAGTTAGAAAAGCGCGACCAAAAACCCAACGAATCTCTACAGGAATACGCTTCGGAAATTGAGAGATTGGCTCATTTAGCCATCGGAGACGCATCGGGTGAGCATCTCGAAAGGGTGAAAATACAAAAATTCATCAGCGGCATAAAAGACGTTTACACCAAGCGAGAAACATATGCGAATCCAAAGTTAACATTCGTTGAAACAGTGGCGTATGCTCAAACACGTGAAACGGCGGCACTCATAAGCAGACCAGCATACAAAGTCAATAAAGTGGAGGTTGAAATATTGAGAACTCCGAAGTCGTTAGAAGGAATGAATCGTTCTGGTGTCGAGAATCAAGCTGGAAAATGCTTTAAGTGTGGAAAGCCTGGTCACTTCGCACGCGAATGCAAAACGGGTTCCAGCAAATAGGAAGGACAGCGAAAACGGAAGGCTGAGGAGGGTGAACCATCAACTTCTCAATCGCTAAACTAAAGCGAGCCAGTATAAACGGGCGTATGCTGGCTCCTGCAATTGAATGCCCCATAATCTCCGTCTCGCAAATTGGCAGAAAAACGAGCAACATTACTATTGGTGGGTATGTGGATGGACGAGCGCGAATATTAACAGTGGATACGGGCGCATCACACTCCATCATTCGAACTGACTTGATCGCTAAAGAAGTGAGACCATTACCTGGAGCAATATTGAAAACGGCGACTGGTGAGGACACACAAGTGGTGGGAGAAGTAACATGTGACGTTTCAATAGGGAATGTGACGGTGTTACACAGCTTTATAGTCGCGCAGATCGTAGATGAGGTAATCATAGGAGTGGACTTCTTGATGGAGCAAGGTATCAACATCGACTTGAATAACAAGGTTATGGAGTATAAGAACATGGAAGTACCACTAAGCATTGGCTACGATTCCACATACAGCAGCAAACAAGTGGTCTTAGAAATTAGTGAACTAATTCCACCGAAGTCAGAAGCAGTTTTTTGGGCGAAAATTAATGGAGATTGTGGGACAAACAAATTGTGGGTTGTCGAAGCAGCACAAAATTCTACACTGGACTTACTTATTGGAAAAGCCCTGGCTAAGACACGAAAGAATGGACGCATCCCAGTGAGAGTATTGAATGACTGCAGATCATCAGTAAAAATTCCTAGTGGAACTGTATTAGGGCAATGTCAAGAGGTAGAAGCCATTATTAACAGCAATGATTCATCTGGAATCGACTCAATTGGCAGCAAGGAGATGGAGGAAGATATCAATGCATTGACGCAAGGGTTGGAAGACAAGTACAAGCACAAGGCCAGCCAGATGATCCGTAAATACTCCAACATATTCGACAAGGATGGCAACAAACCAGGCAGGACCAACGTAGTGAAGCAAAGCATTAATACTGGTGACGCAAGACCAATTCGTCAAGCTCCTCGAAGCGTTCCACTAGCCAAACGTGACGCTGTTGGCCAAATAATTAGGGAAATGAGCGAAAGCGATGTTATCGAACCATCGGCAAGTCCATGGAGCTCTCCGGTGGTACTCGTGAAGAAGAAAGATGGCCAGTTGCGGTTCTGCGTGGACTATCGGAGATTAAATGATGTTACAAAGAAAGACAGCTATCCTTTGCCCAGGATCGATGATACACTAGACTCGTTAACTGGCACAGAATGGTTCCCAACACTTGACCTTAAGAGCGGGTATTGGCAAGTAGAAGTGAGTGAAGAAGATAAAGAAAAGACAGCCCTTAGTGCTGGCAACGGTCTATGGCAATTTACGGTAATGCCATTTGGTTTATGCAACGCTCCCGCCACCTTTGAAAGATTAATGGACCATGTGCTCAAAGGACTACACTGGAAGACCTGTTTGGTGTATCTGGATGACATAATCGTATTGGGAAAGAGCTTCGACGAACATTTGAGTAATTTGGAAGAAGTTTTCCAGAGAATAGCTGGCGCTGGTCTTAAACTAAGTCCTAAGAAGTGCTCTTTATTCAAGAAGGAAGTGAATTATTTAGGTCATCAAGTAACCACGAAGGGCGTGTGTACTGCGAAGGAAAAAATAGAAGCAGTGAAGGATTGGCCGAGACCCAGAAATTTGCATGAATTAAGAAGTTTTCTTGGGCTGTGTACTTACTATCGCCGTTTTGTTCCGAATTTCGCCAGCGTAGCTCATAGTCTCCATGAGCTCACAAGGAAGAATAGATCTTTCGAGTGGAAAACTGAACAGGAGGAGGCTTTCCAAGCGTTAAAAAAACGACTATGCACTACAGCTATGCTAGCGTACCCGGTTCCAGGTGCAACATTTATTCTGGACCCAGATGCTAGTGGTTATGGCATAGGAGGTGTACTTTCCCAAGTGATTGATGGGCAGGAGAAGATAGTTGCCTACTATAGCCGGTCTATTGGGAAACCAGAGCGGAACTACTGCGTAACTCGGAGAGAACTATTAGCGTTAGTGGATTGCATTAAACACTTCCACAAATATTTGTATGGTGAATATTTCTGAGTTAGAACGGATCATGCAGCGTTAAAGTGGCTACTACAGTTCAAGAATCCCGAAGGGCAGCTAGCTCGATGGATTGAGAGACTGCAAGGGTAATACGCACGGAAATGCTGACGCTATGTCCCGTCGACCATGTAGTTTGGGATGTAGGCATTGCTCAAAAGCCGAGGGTAAGGAAGACATAATAGACGTTCGGCTAATGACAATTACATCAGCAGAAGAGTGGGAGGCAAGTCACTTAAGGAAATGTCAGCAAGATGATCCGGACTTGGAATTATTAATGCACGGATTGGAGGTAAACAGACGGCCAAGTAAAGAACAAATGGCAGCGGAAAGTCCTATCGCGAAGGCATACTGGGCACAATGGAACAGTTTAGAGTTGATATCTCGCTGTTTGCATAGAGTATGGGAAAGTGAAGATGGCCAGTGTTCTCGGAAGCTTATAGTAGTTCCGAGGTTAAGAGTTCCGAATGTTCTTAAGGAATTCCATAATGGTCCTAGTGGAGGCCACCTAGGCGTTACCAAAACTCTGGAAAAGATCAAGCAGCGGTTCTATTGGGTTGGATGTCGTCAGTCGATCACTGAGTGGATTGCTAACTGCAAGGAGTGCATAGCAGCTAAAGCACCAAAGTCATGAAGCCATGGCCAGATGAAGCAGTATAACTCAGGTGCACCATTTGAGCGGGTTGCCATGGATGTATCCGGTCCATTCCCTATGAGCAAGCAATGAAACAAATACGTTCTTGTGGTTATGGACTAGTTTAGTAAATGGCATGAGGTCTACCCAATTCCAAACCAGGAAGCGAAAACAGTTGCGGATGCATTCACTCACAATTGGGTTACCAGATACGGTGCGCCTATAGAATTGCACTCAGACCAAGGAAGAAACTTTGAATCGGCGGTGTTCCAAGAGATGTGCCAGATACTTCGTAATCACAAAACCCGAACGACAGCCCTGCATCCTCAAGCAGATGTCATGGTAGAGCGATTCAACCGTACCCTGGAAAAGCACTTGTGGAAAGTAGTGGACAAGCATCAAGATGATTGGGATGCACACATACCGCTTTTCCTGATGGGATATCGGTCCGCAGTGAATGAAACAACAGGCCAAACACCTGCGAGGATACTGTTTGGTAGTGAACTTCGGTTGCCCAGCGATTTAAAATTTGGAATAACTGGTGATGCGAGAAGAATTTGGAAGGAAGCGTCTACTGTTCTCGAGTAAGAGTTAAGAGAGATACATGCTCTTGTGAGGCAGCGAACCCAAATTATGAGTGACAAAATGAAGGCTAGGTATGACAAGGCGATGAACTCCGAAGGCTTCCTAAATGGAGATTTGGTGTTGCTGTACAATCCACAACGAAAGAGAGGTTTGTCCCCAAAACTTAAATGCAATTGGGAAGGCCCATACAAGATAATCAAACGACCAAACGACTAAACGACGTAGTGTATCGAATACAAACTGTAGGGAGGCCGAGAAACAAGAATAAAATGGTCCACCTAGAGTGGCTTGCTGCGTTTGGAACAGCGAATGTGTCTGATCGGGACGATCAGACTTAGGTGGAGGGCAGTGTGGCGAAAATACGAAGCGAATGACAGATGAAAGAGAGGAGCCGACAACTGGCATGTTCTAGAGCGTAAACGAGACGATTATCGTAACGACGCGATTATTCCAGGGTTTCGTTTTCAAGCAGAAAAAAGTAATCAGTCGTGAAGTAAACGCGTTGGTAATTACATTACAGTAAAGTAATAAAAAAACAGTACATTGTGAAAGTTTTATACAAGTGATTGTAAATAGTAAAGTAAATTATAAATTGAATTGTGAATTACGGAGTAATAAAAGGACATTAAATAAATTCTTTATAAATAAAGAAACTGCAAATTAAGTTGGCGATTTTTATTTAACAATCCAGAGATCGTACCCGAAAGATTTGGGAAATCATCGAGGTTAATCAGCAAGATCGTAGCAATATGTATGCATATACTCATATGTATTTAGCAACGTAGGTTTTTTGTTTCCTTCTTCATTCCATTTGTATAATTTCCTTTCATTAGTTACTTTCAGGAAGTTGTTAGGCTGCGAGAAAATTGATTTTATTACTCTATTTGATAGATTTTCATGGTGTGGCCAAAATACTAAACATTATGCAACATTTGACACGGATATCATACATCTTAGTTTTACTGAGTTAATTTCGAAATCGTCATAAAACTGTGCAGAATATTTTAGCTTAAAGCAAGCTTTCTTTTTTATATCGTTCTTGAAATTCAGATGGTCTCTTCTGAGACACATTTGAACTTTTATGTTTTTCTGCACACCTTTCATAGATACCTTTACAAATTTCTTATTTTCCGTTTAAACTATGTATAAACAATTTAGTTCATACATCTATAATAATGTTCGACCATTTATTTCTCCATATAAAATGCTTAAAAAAGTCATGCCCTTATGGTTTCGACCAAATACCTTCTTGCTTTCTTGTAAATTGCACTGAGTTTATTACGCACCCTTGACCCATTAATTGAGGTCATCAATTAAGGAGAGCATTTTTCCACCTGTGTGGAAGAACCTTGCCCTTCATAAAAATGAATATAGATCTTCGGTAGAAATTTACCAAGGTATAGCTAAACTTCCTGCAATTCCAAAATTGTTTCAATTATATCATTTATCATTGATCTTTTGCCACATTCAATCTCATCTATTATATCACATTCCCAACTTGGTTTTGTAAAAAGAAAATATGTAAAACTATTTCCAATTTATTTGAATTCCCTTTTTGTACTAGAAATGCATTAACAAAGATGATGTAATACGAGTATATATCGAGAGTAGTGCTTAAAAAATACATTTCAGATACCATTAATTTTCTTCAGGAGGGCCCCAGGGTCAATGTGCTACAAAAAGACCTAAAGCATGGTTAAGTGGTGTGAAATAAATCGGAAGCCCCTAAATTTAAAAGAAATGTAAAGTTATGTGTTTCTCAAGAAGAGACATACAGACAGCTACTTACAAAACAGATAAATACAATTTGGAAGAGGTTCGTCGTTTTGTTGACCTGAGAATCACGATGCACTTTAACTGAACTTTTTCTTCACATTGGTATAGAAGTCAACAAAGCCAAAGGAATCTTGGCATTTATAAGGCGTTGGTCACAGAGATTCAAAAATACTTATGTTACTAACACTGTGTATACAACATTAGTAAGGCTTACTCTGGAATATGGCTGGATCATTTGAAACCCGAGTTATCAAACCTATTTCCTTCTTTTTGCCTTAAAGAATTTGCTTCCTAATGCATGCAGTCTTCCTTACACCCTTGTTCGAATTGGATCCCAACTTGGAATATCCATAGCACAAGTCATTGGTTAAACCATTTGTATGTATGTATGTGCCGAGTTAACTCATTGTTGTTTTTAATTTTTCCATTTTTCTACATATTCACGATGAAGCGCTCAGAATTTCTGTAGCTTTAAACTTGTAATGTAGTTGTTTTTGTGAAAATCTACTAACAAATATTCTAAGACAACGCTTTTTTATTGTTAGAGAAAATTTCATCCGATCGGCAGGCTCTTCCGTAATTCCTAGAGCTCTTTCATGTCACTAACATTAAGCAGTTTCTCGATTGAGTCTATCTCTTCCCGTTTGGTACTTACATATTTCGAACCAAACTTACTATACCATTTCATGTATATGAACTATTAAAAAACTGCGCACCTCTTGCGAATAAGAGCGGGAGATGAGTAAACCGCTTGGAATGATAATAATAATTGTGTCTTCGTTATCGGTAAGTTTGAGGTTTTGGCAATATGTACGCTTTTTACAATCAAGGATTAAAATTTTTGTTTGCAAGCATTTTTTATTTTTTAAATTAATTTTTCCTTACATTTCTAGCTGATTTTCGCCATTAACATTTCATTAGTTTTCTAAAAGCTCTAAATTAGATTTCTTGATTGGAAAATGAATAAAGTTGGCTTTCTTTTAAACATGAAAATACCATATGCATCAACTAATTATGCTCAATTGTACTAATTTTACACAAAGTTGGTACTTTAGTGTTGTGAGAAAAAATATCTTTTAAAATGAACTTTTTTCCTTTTCTTTTTATTTACTTTAATTTTCAGCCTAAACTATACATTGCAAGATTGTCGAATTGCTCAAGCTTTTAAAAGTAAGTATATTGTATAAATATATGTATATACATATTTTTAGGAAAATAAGTATTTCTACCCAAGTAAACAACTATGCCTTAAATTACTTATATTATTATGAAAGCGTATGATTACAGCTGAGAAAAATATATGCATATATATATACATATATTATATAAGTATATGCATATATATTTTTTCCATACGAATTATTAATACATACATTTACGTTTATTGGGAATTTGATAAATGCAATTGAACTGCAATACATATCACCCATCAAACAAACAAAAAAACATTAAATGCACAAAATCAATAATAAGGAGGAAATTAAAAAATAAACATTAGCAGTGTGAGTTAAAAAATGAGTCTCAAAATTTGATTGCAATTCGTTCAGTGCGTAGCTTTATGTATGTATTTATAAATAAATAACGGCATTTTTGCTTATATATTTTGTAGTATAACACATGTTTACATATGCAATATGTACATATATATCTACATATATACATTTAACCTGCAAAAATTGGTGGAACATATGGTCCTTATGAGTGCATATTGGATTACTCCGCTGTAATGTGGCCATCATCTTGTTGTTGTCTGATCATTGCTCGTGTTCTGACGATCGAAACTACTACACAAAGTTGCAAATAGAGAAACTAGTTTTATAATCGAACACTGAAAATGTTTGAAACAGAATTTCAGTCAGTTTTGTTTCATTGGTGAGCTCTGCTGGTAAGTTAGAGTTAATAAGTATATTCCCATGAAAGTATAACAAATACACAAAATTAAATATGTTATAATTTATTAATAATAAATTATTGTTATTTTGATAAATATTATGTGTTACTAATTCTTCGTCATAGTGAATTGCATCCGAAACTAAATATATATTTGATAATAATTTTTGGTAGATGCTCCATAATGTAATCCCCTGTAGTTATTTTTTGGAGTAGTTTAAAAACGGATGTTATGCAGAGGTGGAGTAGATAGTCCAGTCCTAGGACATCGCAGTATTTAGTACACCATATATTAAGTATAGATTGTGATTGGTTTTGGATTAGTACTTTCACGCGAGCATGGGGTACTCGGGCTTTTCGAAATATATGTATATATGTATAAGTATACACATGTTGCATATCTTTATATGTATATGCCGCCAAAACATATCCGCTTTGTATCCTGGGGTCACGTTGAATAAAAATTGCATCTAAAATTATAGGAAGGGGTCGAAAAGCAGATGTGGCACAAAATACACTCATGCATATACACTTATGTTATATATACCCTACAGTTCGTGTTCCCTATATTTTCCGTGTTATGAACTGTCCTTTCTAAGTATGTGTTGAATTTCTAATTCACTAAAAAACAAAATTGAAAATAAGAATAAAAATGAATTTCCCTTCAACGAAAATTGAACTGAGAACCACACTCGCTGCAGTGATTACCTCTAATCAGCCGGGCACCGTTATGATATAAAGTGTAAAGACTAACTTCGCACTTTAAATATAAAAATTCAGCTGTGGTGTACTAAATATAACAATAACTTTCGAATGGCGTGGTGGCGAAAATTATTACTATTATATTTTAATGCTATAAATATAATAACAATATATAAAAAAATAACGAATAGGTATGATGTCATCCTATTTGACACAGGCATTTAAGTAGAATTTTTTCATACTGGTCCAGTTTCCAATATGTTTTTCTATAAGTGTAATAAATCGAATAATCGATTATTTAAAGGCATTTCCTAGAAAATTTTAATCGTCAACAGCCGCACACCAAAACCAAAATACCCATCGTACAGTAATGAACGCATAATAATTGCAAACTGGTCGAAAGCGTTGAAAAAATTTTATACAATATATAATAAAATATTTAACAATACGTCAAGAGAATAGAAACAAATCTTACAATAATACATGTATGTTCAAATGCACTTTTCGTTTCAAATTATAAATTTTTTTATATACAGTCATAAGTCTACAAGCAGCTAAAAACAAAAAGTTAGTTTGTTTGTTTTCTTGTTCCTTTATTGAACGTAAAATAATAACGTAATTTTTTCTTCCACAAGTTCCAAACAGACAAGATAACGTTACTTTTATTCTTCGGTCAAAAGTCTACAAGTACTAACCATATGAACACATTACTGTGTAAAAATTTACCTTTTTATGGAATTTGATAACGAGTCGGATAGCCGCGGCTCTTAAGAACCTACGCCAAATGGGGTTTCATTGAATCGGCAAGCTTGGTAGTCTCCTGAGTTGTTATTATAGACGACTCTTTAAGTTTAAAATGTCTAAATATATGTGCCTATCCATTGTTTTCTCCAAATTCTAAGTTGCCGGTGGCATTGGCTGACATACAACCCCAGACCATCTTACCAACACCCCCTGACTTCGAAGATGGGTAAAGATTACATCTGTTGTATGCTTATGCCGAAAATGCCGTAAATCGAGTTTTTGAAATACCAATGGTAAACACAGAAGTGAAAAATACTTGGCCAAAATATCTGCCTAAACTGCAAAATCATCCGTTTTATCTTGCTGTCAAAGAAGTTATCAGCCAGTCTTTTTTCGTAAAGTTTTTTATAATATTTTTCTCACCAGAAACTAACAATATTTTCGAAAATCTTAAGGCTAATTCTTATACCTAGTACAAGTTAAACATACATAGCATCGATTAACAAAGTAAGAAAGTACAATAAATTGCAAATATAATTTTGTTATATCTATTATATATTTAATATTAGGGATACCAAACCCTCAATTTTAACAATTTAATAAAAGAGATCATAAAGGCTAACATATAGAAAATTATAATAAATATTTTTAAGGATATAGACGGAAAATAACTATCTCGTTAGATAATCGCAGAGATCGTTGTGAATTGCAGGAGCCCTGTAGGTAGGTTTTTGATTGTATGCTTTGAATTCTATCTAGGCTAAATTAAAATGGTGAGCCCTAAAATTGTATCCCGTGCGTCCTTATTAATAAGTAATACTTCGTTTAGGCTTAGTCTGGACTTAGCACCTTTAATCGAATGTAAATTTGAAATTTTCGATTTAGTTGGAGAAAATTTTCTCAGAGAGAATGTTTTCCAATGTGACTTCCAGGTAAGTAACGAATTCTTTCAATCCTATTTATAAAGATTCACAGTCATGTGCCTTGTTCAGCGTAAATGTTACATTTGGACTCATTGACTTTAATTCTTCAAGTTGTTAGCTTGTTGCTGTTGTTAAAATATTGCTGTTATCTATAACAGATCGCATCGGAGTTTGAATGTACACTAAGTATTGCTGTATAATCCGCAAAATTTGACGACGAGATTTCAGTTTGTGGGAAGATCGCCTGTATGAATCATATGTAAAACGGGCCCTAAAATAAAAAAAACTTTTTAGTGCGGCATAAATACAGGGTTGCCCATTTTGCTGTTTCCAAAACAAACGTAAATGAAGGGCATTTAAGATAATTATTTTCATAAAATTCCTTTTTTATTATAAAGTTGCTATTATATGTTGAAACACTACAACTACATTACTGAAATGACCGCCTCGTGAATTTTTGTAAACTTCGATTACTTTGAGGTAATCAATCGGCCACTTTTTGGCACATATTGGCCGGTATCTAAGCCTGGACTTGACAAATGTTGGTTTTAAAATGCTCAAGAGTTAAAGGTTTATCCGCATAAACACGTCTTTAGCGTAGACACAAAAGGTCGAACGGGGTAAAATCGTACCATCTCGGTGGCCAATTAGCATCGCCAAGACAAGCGATTACACATCCAGGAAATTTCTCTCGCAATAAAACCATATTTGCTCGTATTGTGTGGCTTGTGAACCATCTTGTTGGAACCATATATTGTCCAAGTCGTGTACGATCATAACGTATAAGGAACTGACTGACAGTCTCACCGTTATCGTTTTCATAGGAGTAAATTCTAATCACATCTCTGGAACAAAGAGCGCACAAGAAAGTATTTTTTTTTTTTTTTTGGTATAATGGATTTTCTTCAAATATCTGTGGATTCTCGGAGCCCTAAATGCGAAAATTTTGCTTATTTACGTATCTATGCTGAATACAACTTTGCTGGAAAAATCGCAATCCACTGCTTGTTGTTCAAGCACTCTTAAGAACGTTGAGACATTTCTTTTCTTTGGCTGGAATTTCAATTAAAGCAGCGGTATTTGAGATGATGAAAAAGCCTTAAAATATCTGTAACGGATCGAGTCCGTACGAAGTTTTTTTATTTAACCAATTGCTTGAGTATTTGGAAATTTATATACACCATAATCTACTCTTAAAGCACGAAACGTGGCCACGTTTGAATTACCATTTCTGTAGTAGGTCTCAACAATTTTAATGCGTTGCGCGATCCTAAATGCCTAACTTTTTCGGGTCATTGTATAATAATAACATTAATTATTTTTTCAAGTTTTATCAGACCAAAAAATTAAAACAGTCTGAGTGGTAGAAGTTAATGCTATTTCGGAAACCACCACGTTTCCTCACCAAACTTTTTTCTGTTTGGTTTGTCAATTAAGCTTGCAGATGTCAAAATATAGCCCTGCACTTCCGAAGCCACTGAATGGATAACCCTTTGTTTAAAACAAGCACCTCTCAGCTTGTATAATGGCTCAGCTTGTATAATGGCTCATCTAACCAAACTATATCAAATGCCTGAGCAACATCGAGGAACACTACAGTACAATATTGTTTGTTTACAAACGCTGATTTATGTGCGTTACAAATCTATGCACTTGCTTGTGCTGTGTTTTTCTCTAAAACCGAGTTGGGGCCAGGGTATGGTCTGTTTTTATTCAACCAGTTTTTTATGAACAACGATGAACCAGATGTCCATTACTACCAATTCCATCATTATTGACATATTAAAGCTTATTGTTAGGTTTTAACAAAATAAATGCAATAAATAACTTTCTTTGGTATAATAAAAAAATGTTTAAATTGTCGTTGCTCTTCGAATAAATCTTCGGTTCTTCTTATGATCAATTATATTGATACCAGGCAAACATTACAAAGCTGTTCCCATCTTATTTGTTGACTTTTATTTTTTATTAGTAGACTCGTACAGACGTTGTTGTGGCTTTCTATATTTTGTCCAATTTTTATTATAATTGGAATTGGATATACCCCCACACCCGCTGAATAATCAAATTACGCAGCGAACAAGTATAAAATTTCATGTACATCGAAATATAAATACGGTCGAATAGGTCAGTCCCTGGTACAAAAGCAAAATTCTTTATACCTTCCATGAGCATATCAAATTTACAATTCCATCAGAGGCATCTGACGCTGTCCAGACGCCAATCGCAAACAAATAATTGATATCTGGTTTCGACCATGAGATGATAAATTCCATTTAAAAAAATGCACTTTGGCTTCATCACCTTGAGAATGGCATTCTTGCACATACGCATGCATTTAAATACTTGCATATATGCCAGAATAAAGAAAAACTCAAAAGGCAGGAAGCAATTAGCAAGAAGCTAAAGCTATGCAAGGATTTGCGCTGTCCGGGTGAACACCGATCATATCGGTATAAATTCATCTATTACAAAATAAAATAGGGAAAATATTACAAACACCTAAGATATATAATGTAAAACGTAAAAAAGCAACAAAATAAGTAATAGCGACTAAGTCATACGCATTAGAAATAAACTTATGCATGAAAAACGCGGGTTTTCTTAGCGAAAAGTGTTAAAAAAACGGCGAAGAAAAAGTTTACATCAGCAAAAAATTTTGTGTGTACCAACGAAACGGCAACGAAAACCGAACATTGGAGAACGAATAAACAAGGTGAAGACTTTGCCTTTGTTTGCATAGGTGAGGACGGAAGAAGCAAAGCTTAAAACATACAAAGGGAGGATGATAATTAGCAAATCAGCCGAAATAGTGGTGCTGCCAGCAAGTTAAATTTTTGTAAACATATTATAAGTTATAGATTTGCTCTTTTTATTCTGTATATATTTATTAGTCTAATAAGTATTGTTCTCATATGTTGCGTTCATAATGCCGACGGAATGTAAAGAGTGTGCGGCAAAATTGCTGCAGATAGATGATATGATAACATACTCTGGTAGATGTGGTCATAGCTTTTGCATTACATGCAGTAAACTCAAAAGAAGTGAAATTAAAATTGTAACAGAGAGTTTAAATTTGAAATGGTTCACAAATGCACTTTGTCGGACACGAATACAAAGTTCATTGAGATTAAACACCTAATCGACAAAAATGGGCAATCAAAATTGACAGCTTCTGATGTGAAACAAATAGTTGAACAAATATTTAGCAATAAATGCTCGAAATTAAAGAACAGCATCATAACGGATTTTAACTCCCTTTTGGAGCACAATATAGAAGTTAAAATAAGTGAAATGAAAAACGATATTATTAGAGACATATCAAATGAGTTGCAAAAGAGTAATGAAGTTCTTAGTAGCTTACGAATAGCCAATGAAAATGTAAACACGAAAATGACATTCTCAGAAGCAGTTAAGTTGAACGAAAACAAGATTTATATAAAACCCAAAAATAAGAGTAAGAAATGGAAAGAAACTAAAGAAGCATTGAAAAAAGTGGTTGAGCCTACAGCGGGCTTGGTAAGAAATGTCAAAGAGGTAAAAAGGGGCCATAATTGTAGAATGCAAAAATAAGTAAGCTTGTGAGGAAGTACAGCAGAAAGTTAGAGATACTATGGGTAATGAATATGAAGCAGAAAAATCTAAAAATAAAAGCGATATGAAAAAGATAGTTAAAATAGTTGGTATAACTGAGAAAAGTAGCAATGAACGCTTGATTGAATGTTTAACGAAGCAGAATGTTTCATGTGCTGGAAAAGAGTTCAAAATAATAAAAGTATATGAAAATGCCAGTCGTAGAGAAGAGAGTTATATTGCATTAGTGGAAACCGATGCAGTACATTTGAAAATATTATTCAACAAAAGAGGCTATATATAGAATGGGATACCTGTGTCGCCTACGAACACTTGAGTGCTTTGAGATGCTTTAAGTGCTCGGGGTATAAGCACAAAGCAAGTGATTGTACAAACAAAGTTGCGTGTAGTAAATGTGCCGGGTCCCATGATAGCAAGGAATGCACCTCAAATACAATTAAATGTGTTAACTGCAGCGAATTAGTTGAAAAAAAGGTAATATATGCCGATGTTAATCACCATGCCTTTAGCAAGGAATGTCCTGCGTACAAAAAACACGCGCAGTCAAAATATAAACCGCGGGTTTAGCAACGAACATTTAGAGAGCTGAAGTGTATATACTTAAACATAAGCAGCATCATTGCTAACAAATTGGAATTAGAGCACCTTATAGAAATGAAAAAACCACACATGATTTTGTGTTCAGAGAACTGACAAACTTATCCGATGTAATTCACACAGTAGGCATACAGGCGATGTATTAGTATATATACACGAATAACTAGAGTATAAAACGAATTACAACAATGCATCTAACAAAAATATCTGGTGTATAATTCTTAAAATAAAAAACGTTTTCCTCAGTACCAAATAGGTCTTGTATATCACTCGCCTAGCTCGAGTGATGCAGACTTTATTGCCTACTTAAGTGAAATTCTGAACAGCAGCTGTCTAACCCAAGACAATATTGTCTTTATTGGGGATTTCAATATAAATCTATACAGGAATACGACCTATAGTAAGCAGTTAGTTGAGCTATTTCGTTCATTTGCCATGGAGCAAAAAATTGATTTCTATACTCGGAGGGGGGATAACACAGAAACAATAATTGATCTACTATTTGCTAGTAATAACGAGGTCTCGTGTCAAAGATTGGAAGAATATCAAATTCCCGATCACGAATCAATACAGTTCAAAATAAAATTAGGCAGAGTATTCCGAATGAGATCGGTCAGAACTATAACCTCATGGGAATATTATACATGTGATAACCTTCTTAACCAATTAAGACTGTATGACTTTACAGAGTTTGAAAATCTGAATATAGAAAACAAGGCAACATTGTTAAACAACGTATTATCAGACGCTATGGCCAGCTTGACCTACTCGAAAAAGGTCAATGTAAAAGTAATGAACAAATGGTACGACTCCGAACTAGCGAATATGAATAAAATGAAATACGATCTATACAAAAGCGCAGCAATATCTGGGGAATGGGATGAATATAAAAGGTTGAAGCGGAAATACAAAAGATTAGTTAAGACAAAAAAAGGCAAAGTATATGGAACATAAAATAATATATAATAGGAGAGACAGCAAGGCCTTGTGGAAATACTTAAAAAATTGCATACTAGAAATTAGCTCAAATATTCCCGCTAGTAGTAATGAAGATCGCTTGGTTATGGGAAATAGCACCCATTCCTTCAAATTTCATAGAGTATCTACGAATGAAATACTCGAAATAGTCACTAGATTCAAAAATAAAATTGGAGGGAAAAAACTACTATCTGAGGGTGTTATAAAGGATTCTATTGCCTACACAGGATATTTTTATACTCAAATTGTCAATGAAAGTTTAGATAAAGGGATAGTTCCTGAATTATGGAAAACTTCCATTGTCGTGCCAATAGAGAAATTAACAACACAAAAAGAGCGGAAGAAATCAGACCAATTAATACGCCACCTTGCGACGAAAAGATACTGGAGACAGTTGTAAAAAACCAGCTCGTAAAGTATTTGGAAGAAAATCAAATTATCATACCGCAACAATCAGGTTTTCGGAAAAAGCATTCTTGTGAAAGTGCGTTGAACTTGGTTATAGCTAACTGGAAGGAAGACTTGAGCAGGAACAAAAATGTAATAGCGGTATTCCTGGATCTCAAACGTGCATTTGAGACTATTGGCCAGAATATGCTACTAACAAAGCTGTCCAAAATGGGTGTTAATTCTACGGAATTAAAATGGTTTCAGGATTTCACCACGAATAGATACCAAAGAACGGTTATTGGTTCTTCCATATCAGATAGCAGAGGGGTACCTATTGGGCTTCCGCAGGGTTCAGTATTAGCACCTATATTGTTCAGTATCTATATTAACGATATTGCTAATTCTTTGAAGTTCTGTGATATTAAACTTTTTGCGGACGATACTTTGTTGATGCTTAGTGGGGATAATATCACTGAAATATACCTAAAGTTACAGGCAGATCTTAAGAGGGTCTATGATTGGCTATGCTTGAACAAACTTAAATTGAATATTAGCAAAACTAAATTTATGGTTATATCAAGGCGAAACTTTAAGATCAACGAGATACAAAATCTAAACATAAACGGCGAAATAATCGATAGAGTTGATAGTTTCAAGTACTTGGGAATCAAAATTGATAATAAACTGAACTTCAGTGAGCACGTTGATTACACGGTAGGAAAAATTGCCAAAAAAAGTATATTTTATGCAAAGGACCTGCAAGCTTTTAAGCAGGAAATACAAGGAAATGGTTTACAGATCTATAATTGAGCCTCATTTCATATACTGTCCTACCATATTTTTTGTTATGAGAGACAGTCAAATTCAAAAACTACAAAAGCAACAAAACCGAGCAATGAGGTTCATTCTCAAAAAACGCTATGACACACCTATCAGAGATATGCTATCTACTTTAAATTGGCTAAGTGTTAAACAGCAGCTTTTTTACTATACTATGAAATTTATTAAAAACATAATTGAAGGCAATTTGCCCGATTACTTGAAGAGTAACATAAAATATGTAAGAGATACGCACCCGGTAAATACACGAAATAAAAATAATTTCAATCTACCAAATTATAGAACAGAAGCAGACAAATGTAATTTATATTATAAAGGATTAAAGTGCTATAATGAGCTTCCAAAAGATATTAAAACTTGTAGTGTAAACAGTTTCAAACAAAAATTGTATAATTATGCAGAGCACTACCAATTTAGTGCTACACTGGCAGGCTTCCATAGCATCAATAGCAGTGCATGCGGGCCAAGTACTCTGTAATGCAGCGCCAACAGCTCCATGCATACAACAAGTAGCGGAAGCTCATACCAAAACGCATCACTCGATCGAATCAGTGTAACGCCGTTCAAATGATGCCTTCACGCTTTATATGCACAATTGGCCTGTATTCCCCAGACAACCAACACCAACATTGTGTTGATATGAGCTGGAAGCCTGATACATCTTAGCACTGCACCGTAGTTCATAGATGTAACTAGGTTAGTCTTTATAGTCTGAGCTAGTCTTTAGTCTAGGTTAGATTACTTTATAATTGAAATAGGTATATGCTAGGCTTAAAATAAGCTGTAATAAATAAATGAAATGAAATGAAAATTTTAATGGGTCTATTTCCTCTGCTCCTTATATTTATACACTTTGGACCAAGGTTAATATAACATAACATGTTCATAAAAACTATTAAAAGAAAATCCGAAAAACTTGCCAAATGATTTTCCAACTGCCATATGTATTCAGCATTTTCATTAACTGTACTCAAATCTATTTTAGCTGTGGCGGCAGAAAACGCAAGTTTAAGAGTTCTTGCGCAAACAATGCAGAAAGATGAAAAGAAAAAAAAGAAAAAGTTTAAAACCTGAAAAACACCAAACTGAGGAAAGGGCATCAGTAAAAGTGAGAAAGTGAGTGATATTTCAGCTTGCAACATAACCAATAAAACTTTAGTACATAGAAGATAGTTTCTTCAGCGACCAGTTGCAATTGCGGCAGTAAAGTGGCCGGACTTTCGGCTGTGCAGCTGTTAGAGCTTACTAAATGCCCTGTAGTGAGCACAGCTTGATGACCGAAGAATTTACTTACACATAGTCATGTACTCGTGCCCTTATACATAAGTATGTTATATATATGTATGCAAGTGCCATGAATCTGTTTAAAATACAACCGAAAAGTACAGGCGTCTAGAAGAAAAGGAATTTGTGAGCGGAAAGCTGCTAATAGTTACATAAGCTTAGTCTTTTTTACTATATTCTGAAATAGAAGTTTTGCGAAAGTTTATCCATTACAAATTCAAATGCAGACATTAGTTAAAGTGTAGTATATTCGTATACTAGGTATTTGTACTTGTAAACCTTTCATGGAACAAATTATTATAACTTTGGTTTAAGGTATTTGGGCAACAAAAGGAATATAGGTACATACATAGCTATTCAAATACATACAGTTATGATAATTTTGATCAGGCTTGTCTATGTACAAAGAATTTTTATACCTTGCAGGAGCCTGAAAACGAATATAAATATGTAAATACCAGAAAGAGAAGTGCGAAATATGTAAGTACCAGAAGGAGAAGAGATCTGATAAGAGTGATGAGATGAGTTGAGTCATAAATGTCCGTCTGTTTGAACGCTAAAGAGGCTCTCAATTTTTGAAATATTTCAACTAAGCATGGTACTGAGATGTAAATTTTTAGAAAACAAATTCATTAGCTGAAATATAAGATTATTTATTCTACTATAGAAATTTAGTGAGTTACTTATTAAGAGAAGTTAGTATAATAATTTTTGTTACGAAATGTGAGTCTGTCACATCGAATGTACTGGAATAACAATTGAAATCTTGACATAAACGGCGAAACGGCCCATATAGTTCAAAATTTGATTTACATGATTTAAAGAATAGCGGCCTAAATTATCGTGATAATCATTAAAATTTACTTCACCTATGAGAAATGAACTGCAAATAAGTCCATTTAGAAGCTTGACTAAAGAAAATATTCATCAAATTTCTCTATGGTTAGAAAAAGTGGGTGGAATTATAAGTTTTAAGCGACTAGCGGGAATACCAGTGCAAATGATGCAAAGCGACCAACAAAAACAGTTTTTGAACGGACTAAATTTTATCAGAATGGATTTTATAATTAGGGCACAACCGAAACGTACTCCAATATTGGTCTTGCTAATAACGTAAAAAGTATTTTCGTAATATAAGTCTGTCTGAATTCTTTAGACCTATAGTATCTCTATATTATCAGATAAAATTACGTAGTTTCTTTTTAAAAGATCGCGCAAAAATTGTTTTGGCGGCTAAAGTTTACCAGCAGGGAAACAGTAAAATTCAATGAATTTTTATTATCTACTTTTGGATGCTTAAATAGAAAATTAAAAAATTAAGATTCTATTGTAAAATTATTATTTTTTTTAAATTAGAAATGCGTGGTTGTGCACACATTTGAATGTTCAGATTTTTGTTTTTAATACTTATAAGTAAATATAAGGGTTTATATATTAAATTAGACTTCGCTAGTTTCAAAAATTAAATCTTATCTTTTTTACGCCCAATGGTATTTGTACATAATACGTTTAAAGAAGTCCTCGACCGATTGGCCACACCATCAATTTTAGTTGGTGTTTTTATTATATTAACCAATTCGGTTTAAGACTTCAGAATCTACGCCATGCGAGAGAATGCTTAAGTTTTTCTTCTTTGTCTTTTTCTCGCTACTTATTCAAGTTTAAAACAATGTTGCGTGAAGAGCGAGCCATCCTGGACAATGCCACTTTCACCTCCGACAAACGGCGCCTAACGAGCCGGCAAGTCTACGCGCCTATGCCTAGAGTGAGAAAGATGTATACGACACAATGAACAACTAAGGCGAGCGTAAAGTCACTAAACTGTTGAAAAAAGTTGCTGTTTGCCTTACAAATTATTGCTTCCACAAAGTGTTCTATTAAATTCTCACTAACTCTCTCTTATAAATATATAAATAGTTATGTGTGAGTGGATTTAGTATATATGGGTGTATGCATTTATACTTGAACCCAGCGAACAACGCTAGTACTCCATACACGCCTGAAATATGTACTTCACACGGGCATAATATTACTCCAAAACTAACTAAAACCCATACGATATATATGGCCCATTTCACATTCTGATGTCCTAGGCCTGGACCATGTACTCCACATACTCACAGAGTACATACAGAAAATTAGTTTGAAACCAATCCACAAAATTACTTCATGGGGTAACTTCAGGAGATTACATTATGGGGCATTTACGAAAATTTATATTCGAATATACTTTTCAGTTTCGAATACAATTTGCTTAAGCGAAAAGTTAGTAAAATACAATATTTGTCATGAAACAGAATAAATTTCAGTTTCAAACATTTTCTGTTACGCACACTTGTAACTTCGTATATTAATTTCGACCGGTAAAACGCGAGCAATAATCGGCTTGTCGATGGCGACACGGATGATAGAACAACGCTGCATATAATGGATTCAACAAAAGTAATCCTCTTTAATGTATTATTGGTTCAACTTATTCATCTACTATTTTACTGCGGCACGACCATTCATCGTATTTACCGATAGCACTCATTACGTGAAGTTGCAAGTGCACAGCAAATTCTTTTTGGGAGAACAAAGTATCTACAAAATGGCAATTTTTGAATCTCGAAACGCTAAGAGCTACTTAATTTTTGTAAACTATTAGAATCAATTCACAATTTATGCTTTCTATTCATCAACTTAAAATAATTTATCAAGGCTTTTCTATTCGCTTCGATACTTGATTGTTATTCACAAGTTTTCGTGTCGAATAACTCGGTAAATTTTTTTTTCAGCTACGACCTTTTTTTGTACATCGAAGTTTTGAATCCGAAAAGTTTTTCTTGTTTTATCATTGGAGAACAATTTTTTGTATGCAAAGCTCTCAATTCATTATTATTTTATATTTGTTAATTAAAACTACTTCATTTGATTGTAATTTAACATTTTATGACACATTTAATTTATTTGCGTATTTATTACTATCAATATAAAGTTATATAATAAATATTATGTTGCACTAAGTTTTCACCAAAGCAGATTATATTCGAAATAAAAAGTATGTTCGAATATAATTTTTAGTAAATGAGTATTAGAGCACTTTTGTGAAGTATTTTCAAAACTATTTTCTTGTAGGAGTATTCTGAAGTTGTGCAGACGTGCATTAAATGGTTTACCCAGGACATAGTAATGTTATTATACCATATATATTATTACTTGTGTAATATGGTGTGTATACACAGTGTATGTGTATTTCACGTGTGCCTTGAGTAGTCGCGTTTTTTGCAGGGTAAAGGTGCACAACTGGTTGTCCATTATTTAGGCTAACAAGTAACGCCAGCCGCAAAATTGGCAGCTGAGATAATAACTTCAACGGTGAATAGTGTCGACAAATGCAGAATGCAAAGACAAAATATACAGTCAAGCGTAACGAATCAACGAATCTCGGCAACATATTTCTTAGCGCAATGGCAGGTAAAAAGTTGCGAACAAAAGTCACGTTGTGGTGTGTTGGCATATGTGGGTTTGTTTTCACTCGTCTGTGTGTGCTTGTTGAATGTGTTGGAAGATAATTCGCTAGCAATCAGCTACAATAAAAACAGTTACCAACTTAATTTCCGATTAGCAGACACAAAGGATAAGCCAACAAAAACAATTACCTTGCAGTCAGCAAGCGTTGGACGGCCAAGCTAAAATTTTAAGAACAAGTAGCTTGTGTGGATCTCCATTTTCTAATTTGCACAACCGCTCATTTAACATTTTAATTTAGTTAGTTATTTTTTCTTGATTGCGCCTAACAGCCCTCGGCTGATTATTAAGTTTCGTTTATGCTCAGCACGTTTTACTTGTTTAAAAAAGTACTACGAAAAGTAGAAAATTTAATTTAAGGCTAAACTAATTTTTTCATCTTATCTAGGTGGTATTCTTTCACTCTATGTTGTGTCTCTAGCCATACGGTGCTGCTTTGAGTTTTACATATTTCACGGAATTACCTTCCCTCTTTACTCTGTTAATAGGCTCCCTTCACTTTGTTTAGAACAGTATTGACATAGTCGTCAATAGCTGACAATACATATTCAGCACCTGGTTATATATTTTACAAAAATTTGTGGACCATTTGATCAATTTGTTATGCATTTGAGCCCTTAAAATATGCTCCAATGAAATGTAACAGTGGGCCAACTCAAGTCTTGATTCCATCTTATTTTTGACTGATTTTATTTTAAAGATCCAATCACTAAACTAAATTAAATAATGTTTTGGAACTTTTTTTCGAAAGTAATACCTCTACGATAAACTCCAATGATTGGATTAGAGTTGAAATGTAGATTGGGCATTATTGTTGACCAGTGTTTGAGCAATACCAATTTTTGGTTTAAACGCAATGATATAAATAAAGTAAAAATTACTATTCGCTGTTTTAACTAAGACCTGCCGTACATAAAAAATCTCAGTAATATTTCAAAAATCTCGTCTAAAAAATTTTCTGGGCCACATTTTTCCTTCTTGGCTTGGAAAATTCAGTCTGACGTTACTTGAATTTACTTCGAAAAGTGTTTATCTATGGATACAGATAACAAAATGCACTCTGCATTCGCGTTGAAACACACCTGTCGCTACTTTTTGAATAAACTTTATCACATAACCGCAAAGTGTTTATTTGCACATGCCGTCAGTCACCGCAAATCTCGACGGAAGCAAAATGTTTGCGCTAACAAAATTTGGAATTAAATCAAACCATAAGCTAATTTGTGCGCACAAGCATGTCAGAACTGAAGCCAGCTCATGTCAAATGGATAGAAAATCAAGTCAGTATAAGTTTTGGTGCTATAACAGACATACGTATATATATATTGGCTTCACCAATCTCATGAAAGCTCCACATTGACCTTTTTTTAATATCCCTTTATAACTCCTAAAAATTTGGTGCAATTTGTTCTGGTGGTTCTCAATTTAGAGGCGTTCATCATTGTCATTTGAGTGATTTTCGACACCGATTGTTCATAAAAATATAAACTGGAAATTTTGTGCCGTGGAGAGAGAATTTCATATAGATAATTGTTATAATTACAGTTTATCTAAAAAAGCATACAAATTATAGTTCACAAAGGATATAAATGTAAGTATGAACAAGCAAGAAAGGCTTTACCGGTGCCTTTATACCTTTCATGAACATATCAAATTTATTGCAAATTGCACATTACATAATATATGTTCTACAAATTTTACGATCCTTGATACTTTTTTGACTGAATTTTCGACCAAAGCCTCATATCTGAACAAATCGGTGTATATGAGCTATGTATATGATAAAGTTGTCTGATTTCGGTGTTCCGGCGATCTTGCCGGTACACACATATATATAAGAAGACTACTTGTATTAAAATTCTGTTATCATACATAGTTATAAATTATCACTGCCAGCAAATATTTTACCCTTAAAATCAAAAAATTTACAAACACATTCAACACTGTTTGCTCTTTCACCCACACAATTACAACATTTTCATTGTCAATTGTCAAAAATAATTATCCTATTCCTTTGTTTGACAGCACTTCTTTTGGTGGCTTTTGATAATTTGAAAAACAAAATTCTTGCTGATTTTGGATTAAGTTTTAAGGTATATATATTAATGTAAATTCAGATAATAAATTTTTATTTAATTTAATAATAAATCGGGATGCCGTGCTATTGCAACGCATGTATATTATTTTTTTGCCTTTAGCAAAGTCATCATCAAAGAAATGTGCAAATTTTTGCTATTTTTTTAAATTAATTAATTAAATCCAACGGTTTACCCACCTCTCGCTCATCCGCACGAGGGGCGCTGTCCGCATGACGCATGGAACTTGTTTTATTTTTCATCAATGCCGAGTCACGATGAGGATAGGTTTGTTTGCAGTAAGATACCTTCATTTGCCGAAGTGTTAGATTTATAAAGTTTTACATCATCCGCATACATTAAAAGTTTTGAAAATTTTATCTGAGAAGATATGTCGTTTATAAATAGTGAAAACAGAATCGGGCCTAGATGGCTACCCTGAGGTACTCCTGAAGTAACATTAACGGTATCTGAAATAGAATTCTTAAACATTACTCTCTGAGTTCGATCATACAGATATGTGGAGATCCATTGTAAAAATTTTGGTTGGAAGTCAAGTTTCTTGATTAGCAACGAGTGACACATCTTATCAAAAGCTTTGCTAAAGTCAGTATATATTACGTCAACGCTGCAATTCTTTCTGAACGCATCGATGATATAAGAAGTGAACTTAAGTAAATTGGTGGTTGTAGATTTTCCTTTAACAAATCCTTGTTGGGAGAGTAATATAAATGAAGAGATATAATGAGTCAAATGATCAGTGATAAATGATTCTAATAATTTAGGAATCGCAGATAGTTTAGCTATACCTCGGTAATATTTCTATCTAGATTTGTTTCCGATTTTATGAAGGGGTATAATAAAAGATTATTTCCATATAGATGGAAAAATACTTTCTTTAACTGATAAATTGAATAAATGAGTCAAAGGTTCGAAAATATACTCAGCGCAATTTACAAGAAAGGAAGAAGGTATTTGGTCAGGACCATATGTGCATGACTTTTTTAAGGACTTCAAATGGATAAATACATCTTCAAACGATATTGCTGGTGTATGGACTAAGTTACCCGAACATAATTTATATGGGTAATATGAGTTTACTTGAATACTAGGAGAATAATTAGATTTGAAAAATTTAGCGAACAAATTGGATATTGTCTGAGTGATAGTCAGGAAATGTTATTTTGAAACGTCATAGTAGAAGGAAATCCAGATACCTGGTGTTTAGCGTTTACGAAACCATAAAATGATTTAGGATTTGTTATTAAACTACGCTTAATTTTGCACAAATAAGTATTATAACATTTTCGATTTAAATTAAAGAGCTTGTGTCGCAAAACTGAGTATTTTAAATAGTGTGAGTGCATACCTGTACTTTTATAAAGCATGAAATATCGGTTTTTATTTTATTTTTAGAACTCTGAGTATTAATTATTAGTATTTACATTTCTTTTGTAAAAAATTTATAATAAAAATAAGACTTAAAAATTAAAAAATATTTTTTGATAATTAAAAATACTTTTCATGCACTATCTCATAAAAAAAATTGAAGAGCACAGCTATAAATTTTCTTAACGACGTGATTGAATAAGAGTAACAAAGAAGTAATTTCACACGGGGGATGTGCGTAAAATCTGTACTCTCTTAACAAATTGCCTATGATGTTACCCACTTGTTTATCCAGTTTAAAGAAAACTTTTGTTCAAATTATGCATTTCTTTAAACAGTTTTGGTTGGCAGGGATGTATTGTATTTAAATGTCAAATAAAGCATGCACACAAGCATATGCGATTAGCTAGTAAAAACCGTTTTTAAAAATAATATAAAAAGAAAAGTGTTGTTAAATAAAAACTGGAATCAACTATTCTAACTCAATTTAGGTCTTTAACATATTTTCGCGCACCAGTGGTAAGATTTTAGAAATAGTACTGAGTTAACAACGATTACTATGTGCATCTCCATGTTCTCCTGCAAGTGGAAATATACGCGGAGGGCTTGATATTCTCTGCTTAGGGGCGACCGCATTTGGAAAAAGCCCTATGGTTTTTTCATAACAACCAGAAGTCGCAATTTAGTATTTTCCGAATATAAAAGCTGTTCTGCTTTAGTTCCATTTATAAGTTTTCGAAAACAATTGACTTTTACACCTAAGGTCATTGACAGCTCCACAGATTCGACCGATTTAAATGAACTGTTATAAGTAAGTTTATATTGCAATTGATTCCTGTCTGGCCGAATAAAGTTTTTTTCTATAATCTACTTCCAGGGTCCCACCTACTCGAAAAAGTCATATTTCTTGTTCGACTTACTTGAAATTTGGTACGTACGTAGCTTTTGCATTAGATTAACTTCTATAATAGTTTCCTTTCGGGAAGTTTATCGGTGACTGGTCGACAAAAATTTATATGATTTTTATTCAACAATAGATCGTACATAGAAAAGATCGCTGTGCATGTTAGTATACCACGGCTACGAGTTGATTAGACTTCGAACGTGCCGTTACAGCCATTGCCAGTCATTCATACACGCATAAGTGCGCATCAGTGTAGCGGTATTTGGCTTTTCAACCCATCCATATTAACATTTTTATATGAGGCATTGAGAAACAGAAAAGCAATTATGAGCATGTATACAACAATAAGTGAGCCCTTGCAATGTGCAAATAGCGCATGTATGGGACCGCACGCTCAAAAAATTACATAGTGTCTTGACCCGATAACTTACCGGTTGAGCAAATTAAATATGGCTGCGAAGAACTGATAAGATGCATTTATCATTTTTTTTACAGAATGACATATTATCGGATGGAAGCATGACCGACAAATAAATAATCCATAAAAAGAGGAATACACCAATTATCGTGGTAGAAGCCTTCTTAATATCGCACATATTACGTGTAATGTAGTAAAATTCCCTCTCAACGAACTAAAATTAAACTCCACAAGTCCCTCATCATATCCGTGCTACGGCAGCACTAATGAGTCAAAAATAGGAGCTTTCGAGAGAAAGGTTTTCTGTAAAATTTATGGTGCTAAGCTTATTGACACTGAAGAATGCTGTGAAAATATACGATTAAATTCAGCAAATTAAGAGACAGCGGCTGCGCAGGTTGGGAGTACTCATCAGTGACTTGGTAAAACCTTGCGTACCGCTGCTTCGGAAACAATTGGCTTTCAGCAATACCAGAAAAACAATTGGTACGATGAGGAATGTCGAACTGCAGTGGAGAGAAAACAGAATGCCTACCTCGCAACCTTGTGATCGACCACAACACGTGCGGGGTGGGATAGATACCGAGAGCTGAAGAGCGAAGTGAGACGCATTCGCAGACGAAAAAAGAAAGAGACCGAAATGCGTGAGTATGAAGAGCTTGAGAAGCTGGCCGACAAGGGTAATGCTCGAAAATTCTATGAGAAGATGCGACGACTTACAGAAGGTTTCACGACCGGAGCAAACTCATATAGGGATAATGGAGGTAATCTGGTGACAGATGTCCAGAGCATACTTAGTGTATGGAGGGAACACTTCTCCAACCTGCTCAATGGCAGCGAAAATGAAAACCACGGAGATGGCGAACCCGAAACCCCAATCAATGACGACGGTATAGAAGTGCCATCACCCGACTATGAAGAAGTTCGGATAGCGATTGCCCGCTTAAAAAATAACAAAGCGGCGATAGCCGATGGCTACCGGCAGAACTATTCAAATACGGCGGCGAAGAGCTGAAAAGGAGCATGCATCAACTTATTTGCAGAATATGGTCGGACGAAAGCATGCCTGACGAATGGAATCTAAGTTTGCTCTGCCCAATCCAAGAAAAATGGAGACCCCACGGCCTGCGCTAATTATCGTGGGATAAGTCTCCTTAATATCTCATATAAAGTCCTATCTAGCGTATTGTGTAAAAGACTAAAGCCCACCGTCAACAAACTGATTGGACCTTATCAGTGTGGCTTTAGACCTGGGAAATCCACCATTGACCAAATTTATATATGATAGGCGCCAAATCTTGGAGTAGACCCGAGAGAAAAGAATCGATATATACCACTTTTTTATCGATTTTAAAGCTGCCTTCGACAGCACGATAAGGAAATGCTTCTACGCTGCTATGTCTGAATTTGATATCCTCACGAAACTCAAACGGCTTTGTAAACTGACCCTGGATAATACCAGCAGCGCGGTCAGAATTGTGAAGGACCTCTCGGAGCCATTCGATACCAAACGAGGTATCAGACAATGAGGCTCTTTATTGTGTGATTTCTTTAATTTGATGCTGGAGAAAATAATACGAGCTGCAGAGCTAAACAGACCAGGCACAATGTGCTACAAGAGTCTGCAATTGTTGGTATATGCCGATGATATTGATATAATTGTTCATAACACCCGCAATGTAAGTTCTGCGTTCTCGAGATTAGACAAAGAAGCGAAGCGAGTGGGTCTGGTAGTAAACGATGGCAAGACGAAATATCTCCTGTCATCAAATAAACAGTCATCGCATTCGCGACTTGGCTCCCACGTCACTCTTGACAGTCACAACTTCGAAGTCGTAGATAATTTCGTGTATCTGGGAACCAGCATTAACAACACCAACAATGTCAGCCTTGAAATCCAACGCAGAATAACTCTTGCTAACAGGTGCTACTTTGGACTGAGTAGGCAATTGAAAAGTAAAGTCCTCTCTCGACGAAACAAAACCAAACTCTGCAAGTCGCTCATCATTCCCGTTCTGACATATGGTGCAGAAGCCTGGACGATGTCTACATCCGATGAGTCGGCTTTAGGAGTTTTCGAGAGAAAAGTTTTGCGGAAGATTTATGGTCCTTTGCGCGTTGGCAACGGCGAATACAGCAGATGATAGAACGATGAGCTGTACGAGCTATACGACGACATTGACATAGTTCAGCGAATCAAGAGACAGCGGCTACGCTGGCTAAGTCATGTCGTCCGAATGAATGAAAGCGCTCCAGCTTTGAAAGTATTCGATGGAGTACCCACTGGTGGAAGCAGAGGAAGAGAGAGACCTCCACTCCGTTGGAAAGGTCAGGTGGAGGGCGACCTGGTGTCACTTGGTATTTCTCACCGGCGCCAAACAGCAAGAAGAAGAAACGAGTGGCGCGCTATTGTTGACGAGGCTACGAGGCTATAATCGCATAAGCGGTGCCTACGCCAAAGAATAGAGGGGGCTGCGCATGCTAGTTTATGTCGCCCGAATGAATGAAAACACCCCGCTGGTGGAAGCATATTTTTTTATGAATTTTATGAATTCATGATCATTAAAACAATATAGAAATTCTGCTATTGAACGGGAAGGTAGATAAAATAAAAGATACCGGGAGGTTCTCGTGTCGTTCGAAATCTCCCATGCATATGAAACAAAACTTTTTTCTTTTAACGATATTCAAAAAGCAAAACAGGCTGACAGTAGTTTTCGCAAGGAACAGGGTGCCTTATTATAATTTCCAGGTGTATTAAGAGTGTTGGAGATTTCTTTCAAAATATTATATGTACATATATATCTATATCTATATATATATATATATATATATATATATATATATATATATATGTATATACATATATATATATATATATATATATATATATATAATTAACTGCTGGTTCAAAGTAATATGGTAGGTAACATTGCCGTTCTACGTTCTTTTACTCCACAGACGATTTTTTGCCCTTGCCATTATTAACCTTTCAAATCAAGTGAAATCGTTCTACGAATACTAGAATAATAATACAAATTCGTTGGTGTAGCACAGTCAGTGGTTAGAGGTTGGTTAGATATGTTGATAACCCAAGTGCACTTCGACTCTTTGAAAACCAAACTCATTCACATAATGTGGGTGAAGGATAGTTTAACTTTGCACTTAGTATTTATTGAAATGATAATTATTAAGTATCATAATGATTTTAGTGGCTGCTAACAGAAAAAGACTCAATAGTGCTTAACTACTACTTGAAGCTTATATGAAATTTTGCTCATATAAAATTGTTAGAAGTGTTTATTTGTACAAAAAGTCATATGCTTCGCAAATACGTAAGCAAAAATGTGTATGTGTCAGATTATTCACTTGAGTGTATGCTTTCCTAATGTTCAATGCGTTCAAGTGTTTGAGAGAAAAGTGCATAACTATTTATGTATGTATGGATGAGTATGTACTTTCGTATGAAGTTGGAAACAGTTATATATATAAATGCTATGCTATAAATGCTACCTACATATATATGAATTTTCTCTTTTACGCATTTGAATAGCTGTAACTGGCATAAGTGCTTAGCATACTACTACTTCTACCAGCGATCAAAAATAAATCGTTAATTTATATGCACAATTATATAAACGCTTGCAATACAATGCTAAATAACTACATATACATATATATGTTGGAATTTATAATATTTTTAGGGCAGTACAAAAAGTTCTCAGAATAATTTTAATTATACTACGAATTTTCTCTGTACGTTGGATCCCAAGAATAGGACCGAAATGAACTTGGTGTCTGCAGAAATATACTTGACCATTTATAATGTTTCTTTTTTAACATTTATATTTGTGAGAGAGTAAGAGATTTTTTTAAACTACTTGTTGCAGAGCTATTTTTTGATTTCTTTATGGAAAAATCAAAAGCTTCCAAATAAGAAATGAAAAACATGTAGTCCACTCGAAGCGTGTTTCAATCTTTTAATGCAGCTTCTTAAGGCTTCTCTCTTTTGAGTACGTCGAACGACAACTCTAGCGAAGCTATTAAGTTTTAATACTAGAAGGGCATGGCTTTATGCTATACCTTCAAAGACCTCAGCGGTCTATTTGGCAGTACAAAAGATTCAGTCAGATTACTTAAGAAATTATTGCGCATTAAAAATTTTAAATAATACAAATTTATTTTATTATACCTTTCATGTACAGGAAACGATATATTAACTTTGGTCCGAAGTTTGCAAGTATCAGAAGGGGAAGAGATAGGCACACCGACATTTACACCGATCATATCAGAATCACGGGCTGAAGTGATTTAGCCATGTTCGTTTGTCTGTCGGTCCGTCTGTCTCTTAAGATATTTCAATATCTATCGATATTTCTTTTTGATATAGTTCAACGAAACTCGTTAGGAAGATGCACCTATACGTTTAAACGATCATTCGTCGGAGCCAGAGCGCACCACTATGGCATATATATGACCGATTTTTTAGAATTGAAGTTTAGGGTCATAAATCCGAATAATCATATAGCCTCCATACAACCGATTTGTTCAGATATTGAGTCAAACATCTTTCAAAAATTCGTCTAAGAGCGTGTATTTTGGAATTCTACAGACCTTGATTCAAGTTCATATTTACAATTTGAAGTTGAAGTACATTTTTTTTTCACATACCCACTTAGATCACTCACTTGTTCAAAAAGCCAAGTATGTTGTAAAAAACTAGAAAACGCGAATAGAGGATCTCTGATTTTCATCTGATTTGTACGGTTTCCCTCTCCTAGATACAAAATCCTTCCGCCACAAAATTTTCTTCAGCAGCGAGGAACATTTCTCAATCGGTGGGTACTTAAATAAGCAAAAGTGTCGAATTTGGGTCTCCAAAAATCCTCAACTAGTTTAAAAGAGATCACTATACAAAAAAAACTTACTGCCTGTTGCGCTCTTTGGTCATGAGGTGTGATTGGACCTTACTTCATTGAAAACGATAACGGCGAGACTGTCACTGTCGATTCGGAGCAAGAAAATCATTCGACCGTGTAATCTCTTGTCTTGGCGATGGCAATCGGTCACCGAGCTCGTACGATTTGACACCGTTGGAGTTTTTTATGGGGCTACGCAAAAAACCATGCTTATGCGAATAAATATTTAATTCTTGTAATTTGACTTTCGTCAAGTTATGACTGAAATACTGCTCAATATGTGCCAAAAAGTGGTCGAAAATTACCTCGAACGGATCGAAGTTTGTAATCAAAGAGCATTTTTTATTTAAACATTTTCTTAAGCTTCCACTTGAGGAAGCTTTTGCTCTCAAGTTGAATTCCAACTTCAATTTCCAACTATTATCAAACGTGAAATTTACATTTTTATAAGTACCGAAAATAAACAACATTTAAATAAAAGGCATTTTTTAATTGTTTTATAGCACTTTTTGTACCTTTCATGTACATGAAATTTTAATTTAACTTTTTTTTAAATACCAAACTTCGTAGGGAGATGCACTGCTACATTTATATTTACTTTTGTCGGAATCGTTCAGATCGGAACACTAAAGCACATACGAGGTGTATTCAAAGGGAAAGGTGAATTTTGTGTATTTTTTTAAGTACTTATTTATTCATCAGTATATGTGTTTTGTCCTCTTCGAAGTAATCTCCCTCGGATATAATACACTTGTGCCAACGCTTTTTCCAATCCACGAAGCACTTCTGAAATGCACTTATCGGTATGGTCATCAGCTCTTTCATCGACACTGACTGGAACTCATCAATTGTGGCAAAACGCTTTCCTTTTATTGGTTTATTTAGTTTCGGGAACAGGAAAAAGTAGCAGGGAGCAAATCTGGTGAATACGGTGGTTGAGGCATGATTACGGTTTCGTATTTGGCCAAAAAATCACGAACAAGCATAGATGTTTCAGCTGGAGCATTGTCGTGATGCAGAATCCACGAACTGTTTTTCCACAATTCCGATCGTTTGAGCCGTATTGCTTCACGCAAACGTTGCATCCTTGTAGAATTCGTTATTATCTCTACCACCTTTTGGCAGGAACCCATGATGCACCATACCTTTCTAATCAAAGAAATCAGTGAGCAAAACCTTCAGATTTTCCTTTGACACACCTCGTATACGACCAATTTTTCATATTTGAAATTTTTTGCCATAAATCCACCAAAAAAGCATCTAATGGCGTGAAATTCGATATTATAGACACATATAATAAAATTTAGATTGGTGGTGAAAGTCATCGAAGCCGGACGGCTAACATATAGCTCTCATACACCGATTTGTTCCGATATGAGTTTAGTCGAACCTACGCCGAAAATGTATTTAAGAGACTGAAATGTGGTATTCCACACTCATAACTTCAAATAAATATTAGTACTGAAAATAAAACATAAAACAGATTTGTTCAGAAAGGAGGGTTTGGGCCAAAAACCGTCAAAATATCATCCAGAAAGATGTAATTATCCACACACGTAGTGAACCGCACATTGTTATTGCAAATCATAGAAATCTGAAGATCAAATAACCGATTTGTTTAGATATGAGGTTATGGGACAAAATCCTGTAAAAAGGTTCACCTAAAAGCGTGATAGTTGGTATTCTATACACGTATAGAAACTGAAATACATCGATATCTAAAACCGAAAATCATTGAAATCGGAAAACTTTATCATATAACAGCTTTAGTTAGGTAATTAATTTATTTTTTTAAATTTTTAATTATAATTTTAGTTATTTTATTTTATTTTATTCTATTTTATGTTGTTTTATTT
Source organism: Neoceratitis asiatica (assembly GCA_030068015.2). Lineage (NCBI taxonomy): Eukaryota > Metazoa > Arthropoda > Insecta > Diptera > Tephritidae > Neoceratitis > Neoceratitis asiatica. The sequence continues at coordinate 79,349,474 of CM061524.1, forward strand.
CTTTTTATTTTATTTTATTTCATTTTAGTAATAATTATTGTATTTTATTTTATTTTATGTTATTTTAGTGTAACTCTTTTTCCACGATTAACAGAGTGGACAGAAAAGCAATAAACAAAACTGCACGGCAGTGTAATCCAATCTGGACGTCCAATTTTCGATGACTTTTTCCAACATTTGTGGCCGTATATCGACAATAACACGGCGAATGTTGTCTTCCAAATGGTCAAGCGTTTGTGGCTTATCCGCATAGACCAATGACTTTACATAGCCTCACAGAAAGTAGTCTAGCGGTGTTAAATCACAAGATCTTGGAGGCCAATTCACAGGTCCAAAACGTGAAATTAGGCGGTCACCAAACGTGTCTTTCAATAAATCTATTGTGGCACGAGCTGTGTGACATGTTGCGTCGTCTTGTTGAAACCACATCTCCTGGACATCATGGTTATTCAATTCAGGAATGAAAAATTTAGTAATCATGGCTCTATGCCGATCACCATTGACTGTAACGTTCTGGCCACCATCGTTTTTGAAAAATTACGGACCAATGATTCCACCAGCCCATAAAGCGCACCAAACAGTCAGTTTTTCTGGATGTAACGGTGTTTCAACATACACTTGAAGATTACCTTCACTCCAAATGCGGCAGTTTTGTTTGTTGACGTAGCCATTCAACCAGAAGTGCGCTTCATCGCTAAACAAAATTCGCTTATGAAAATCGGGAACAACGGTAATCTCGTTTTGGGCCCATTCGACGAATCTACGCCTTACTTGAGTCCATTCATGATGAATTGCCAAACCAAACTCAGAATAAATCACTTGACAGCTGTTAAATCGGTCGCCATCTTGAAAAGTAATGCCAACTTAAAGTTCTATACCTCTGTACCTTTATATATATTTACTAGGGACTCCAGCGTGCCTTGCTACAGCTGTAATAAAATTAAGAAAATCTAACTGAAATTAGGTATTTCCATTTTTTTTTTGGAAAACGAAACAAACAAAAAATGATATAAATTATTTTCCAAACTTTTCTATTAATTAATTTTTATTTTTAAATATATTTTCATTTTCTTTTTTTCACCCTTTCTCTCGCTCGTCACATTCAACGTAATTTTCGCGTAATTTGGAATTTTACATGTATTTGTTAACCTTCTCCTAATATCCCTTTATAACACCCAAAAATTTGGTGCAATTTGATCTGGTGTTTCTCAAGTTATAGGCGTTCATCAAAATTTGCATTGATTTATATATGTATAGATTTATTTATTTATTATATGTCTAAGTTCCATTTCGAATATTCTACATATCATCTTCGGCGCGCAATGATTTAGCTATTTAGTGTTGTAATTTTTTGTATTGTCACATTTGAGTATTTTATTTCTATTTAAAGTATTCCCACAGAAGAAGAGTGATAATTAAATAAGTGAAGACAATTTTATAAACATACTTAGTCACTTCATTTTTAAATTTCAATTTTAAATTTATTGGTTTTTTATTAGAATATTTCACCGCAGTTTACGAGTTAGTTACGCTAATTTAACGCCCAGTTATACATTTCCTTTTATTTCTGCCTAAATTTGATTTACTAATTATGATGAAAAGATTAATGCTTTAACGCTCTGTCTTTCCGCTATATGAACTTTTACTTCTTTTTCATTCCGCCATTCATATATTTTTTATCACCTTTCTTTTTACTGGCTTATATCTTTTACTTTCATAAAGTTACTTTATGTTATTTTAATTTTTTTTATTTACTACTTGTTCGGGTTTTCTTAGTTTTTCCTAAATATTTAAAAAAATGCTTGCATCCATGTGACCTGCTCAATCAATACGTGAACCTGGGAAACGTACATACATATGTATGTATGTAAATTATTTTCAGCTCTTCCAGTACCATCACGAATTTTTGGTACCATCAACGCGGGACAACAAAGGCTTATGCAAGTTTGTAACCACTTCAGAGAATTAAAATAAATTTTGCGAAGTTTAGTTACGACTATTTCTCGAAGAATGGTTGGAGAGTAAAGGCTTAGTTTCGAATTAAGGGGGCCTTGAAAGAACCTGTTATGTGGAAAGGTCACCAAAATTGGTAAAATAAATTGAAAAGAAAAAAACCATTAACTGAAACATTAGTTAGATTTAGTTTTTTATTGGTTTATAAATGAAGGGAATTAAAAAATATTTTCACTATTATTATTAGAATCTGAAGACGTAGTACTAGTGACTTTTCGATTTTGGTATGGGTGTTACACGGGGCTTAAAGGGAGACATGGAAATGTTGACCATTACTAGTCGGACAATACATATAACAACGGACTTGGTCAGGAGTCAACGCGGAACCCTTCGCTGTGTACGCCAAGCACACAGGAGAGGTAGGATGACTGCAACTGACTCGTCTCTGTATTTCTTTCCTTCCTTTCAAATTCCCTTCCGCATCATGCTTAAACACAGGCAGGGAATTTTTTTTGTTGGTGGGAGGATAGGAAAGGCTGGTAAAAAGAACCGCCATCCGACGAGCTAGTGCGGTGTGACACCATCTTGCCTGGTAACCATCTTAGCCTGCTGACCGACATCCCATTCACCTGAGATGATCTCCCTTGAGAAACAAAGTCAAAGACCGAGTCTCACTCATACCCGCCCTGCTGTATAGTGTGGAGGTATGGTCGATGACAACATGTAATAACTCGGCATTAGGAGTTTTCGAGATAAATATATTGTGGGTTCTCTTCATATGGCCTACGGCGAATACCACAAACGATTGATCAGCTATATGAGATTAACAACGCCATAAAAACAGTTCAACGTATTAAGGACACCAGTTGCATTGGCGAGGTCATGTCGGCTGAATAAGTGAAAATCACTTATAAAGATTAATTGCTGGTTGAAATAGAGGAAGAGGAATACCTCCTATAGGTTGGAAAGATCTGGTGAAGGAGCACCTGAAACGACTGCCGTGATATTGGTACTTTGGCTATTATCCCGTAAAATATGCTCATCTCTTCTCTTCTGGTATGTCATCATTTACCAGATACTTACAGGTTTTATTGAACAGCTAGTTTATTTATTTGGAGTTTTCTCTTACTTTAGCATTTGCTCAACTTTTCCCTAGACCAGTAGTATTATTGGTTTATATCCTCATCGACGATGCATTTGTTTTGAGCATACTATTTAATTCTTCATCACATTCTCCGAACTCTCTTCTACTTTTATTTCTTTTTGGTGTCACTTTAATTCTTATCAAGTAGTAAATGGGTTTGAGTTGTGTCTTGTTCAAGTCAGCATTCTGATAACTGTGATGTTTAACGTAAAGAACTGATAAAGTTGTCCTAAAATTTTGTTATTAAGAAGTTTTAGTTTCCCACATGATCTAAAATTTCTCTTTAAATTCATAAGGTTAAATTAGAACTTATCGAAGGAATTAGCCATTCATGCAAAACGTTTTGAATAGTTTTATTAGTTTTGAGAGAAATTTTAGACCTTAAGGTTTATTTAAAGAATTTTTACCATTGATTTTTTTTTACTTTTTACTACTTTATATTCTAAATTATTTACTGAATTTGTGGTATCATTGGTCCGTATCATTGGACGTAGTGCACGACACGTTTTGCGCACAGAACTATTATTTTCGAAATAAAATTTCACTAGTTGCAAGCGTTGTTCAGGCGTGAGTCTATTCGTGGTGAATTGCCAAACGAAGCTGAGAATAAATCACTTGACAGCTGTTAAATCGGTCGCCATCTTGAAAAGTAATGCCAACTTAAAGCTCTATACCTCTATAAAAAACCACCCATTACAAGGTGTAATGATAAAATAATTTAGCTGTCCGGATTTCATGAATTAAATAGTGAAGTTTTACTCCAAATATCTAAGGTTTCCGCCACAAAATCAGGTTATTTGGGAAAAATAACTATATTTCACACTATAAATCCATCATGAAGTGAACTTGTTTGCACGCAATTTCTAACAATTTGCCGAATTTCAGCTTAATCGAATAGCTTTGGACAGAAAAATAACATTTTTGCTACGTTCAATATGGAATGACCACTTTGGTAAACTGTAAATTTTGAATGGTTAAGAAAAAAGGTATAAAAGGAACGTATATACTTCTCTGAAGGACAATAAATATGGAAATAAGCTGCCACTGACACCCTGAATTGATTGCTCTGAAATAGTCTGCTTGCAGCGTGCATGTTGTCCTGTAGTAGCCCCATCATGGTGGTGAGATAGTTGATTTAGGGAACTTTAAATAAATTGAATAGATGATTCAGGAGCCAAGGGTAATGCGTACCCTCCAGGACTGAGGACTAAAACTATATAAGACGGAATGTGAAGATAAGAACAAGACATGTCTTATGGCTAAGAATACCATTGACGTCTTTATAATATATAATTACAATAACCAAAAAACCACAACAGTAAACTGGGAAAATGGTGGCTCTTTTCGCTGTTTCATAATGACAAACAAGTATCCCCTCAGCTGATTAAAGAACTCGTACAAGATAGCAAGGCATCCAAGTGCTTATTAAAACTTAGATGTGACTCAAATGCACACCATATTGTTGGGAAAAGCACGAATATCAACGAAAGAGGTGAGTTGTTTTTTAATTAGGGTAAGCTTGTTGTACAACAGAGGTAATACACCTACTGCTTATAACTAGAAATTGTCGTCAATTCATCGGATATTAATGTAATATCTACACATTAATATCCGATGAATTGACAAACCGTTATATTGAATGTATACTGAAAGAGAATTCAGTGCAGTGAGCAATGTAACTGAATATGTATCAGTCACGGAAGCTGAAATAGATCTCAATATTTTAGAAACAATAAAACAAACTAATGTTCGTTGGGCAATAAACAGTTTTAATCCCTTTAAATCGCCAAAGCTTGGCCAAATATTTCCGGTCTAATTAAAGAAATCCTGGGATAACATATCCGTCTTCCAGTGAGTGCTGCAATTAAACTAGATTTCTTAATTATGGAGAAAAGTCAAGGTAGCACATGTACCGAAAGTCGAAAAAAGCAGACATGCTAGTCTTAAAGACTTAATACTAATTAATTTATCTTATTTTCTCTTAAAAACATCAGAATGATTAATTAAAATACACAAAAAACATAACTTAAAGCCAAAACAACTGGTAATCATGGAGATAAAAAATTCTCATTAAGTAAGAAAAACATCCTTATTGACAGTGAAGCGCTTTTAATAAAATTCAGGCAAGGGTCATAATAAATGCGCTAACAGAACAGAATGACAGCCATAGAGAGAAGTCGTGGAATTAAGGAGCTCATCTTGGGCGGTACACACGGAAAAGCGAGCGTGATAATAAAATATATTTTTGGAAAATTACGAACTATAAAGTTGAATATGGGTTCCAAGCAGAGGAGACATTTGCAGATAAGCGATGTTTCGGTGAACGTGGAAGAAAGGCGGCAAATCTCAATGGATTCCAATGAAAGTGGTGCTCCAAAATTCAACATTACCGCTGTCGAAAGTATTGTACGTAAGTTTTCTGGATCAAACGCAATTAATGTGAAAACTTGGATAAACGAATTTGAGGCATATGCAAAAGCCTTTCAATGGAATAATATGCAAAAATATGTGTTCTTAAAGAAATCGCTGACAGGCGCAGCTAAACTTTTTGTGGAGTGTGAGGTTAAACCGGTATCTTACCAACAACTAAAAGCTGCACTAAAGAAAGAGTTTAAAGATAAGCTATCTAGTTGTGATGTACATAAGAAACTTCGCGAAGAAATGAAAAAAACTAAAGAAACCTTCCGTGAATATTTATACCGCATGATAGATATAGGGAGTCAAGCGCAAGTAGACAAAGAGTCCATCTTCCGCTATGTAATTGATGGTATTAAAGATTCATCTTTCAACAAATCTATTTTATATGGCGCAAAAACCATCGGCGAATTTAAAGATAAATTGTACACCTACGAGCTAATGAAAAGCGACGAAAAGCAGTACTCGTCGCACAAATGATAACGAGCGTATTAGCAAGGTTGGAAAGAATCGCAAGTCGCGACACTACTTTAACTGCGGATCTTCGGATTACGAGTTCCACAATTGTCCAGATAGATTAAAAGGACCAAAATGTTTCGGGTGTAATGGTTTTGGTCACAAGCGTCCTGATTGTCCAATAGGTAAAGCTTCTACAAATTGGGTACGAAAGGTTGGTATTTCGTACTGTCCTGCACGAAACAACGGAGTTACGTTTGCTGGATTGATAGATACTGGAAGTAATGTCTGCGTTATAAAAAAGAGCTGTGTAAAAATGATGAGTCCCCTTAGTATATCAAAATTAACTCGCTTCTCAATAACAGGTATCGGAGCGAACATTGTGACTGATGGGTCGTGCAGAGTTAACGTTTGTATTAACGGTGTATCATTTGATGATATTGAACTTTGTAATGTAGATAACAAATTTGTAAATCCTGATGTCATTATAGGCATGAATCTCTTGAGTCAAGTAGTGGTTAATATTTCCAACGGAGAAGTGGCTATAAGTCACGCAAGCGATAAGCCAAGTGAACTAACAGACAACTTAGATACATCGAATGGTTGCTTTCTTACGTGTATTGGTGATGCAATATTCCAAGATGAAAATGTTGATGTTGATGTGTCAGTAAAAAGCTCCGATGCTTGAGGCAGTTCAGGAGCTAGTCTCCAGCTACAAACCTGAGAAGCCGAAGGAGTCACCAATCACGATGAAAATCTGCGTAATAGATAATGAGCCTGTATATCGCCCACCGAGAAGATTCCCAGCACCGGAACGTAAAATAATTGACGAGCAAGTCGAAAAGTGGCTCAATGAAGGCATTATCAGAGAAAGCGTATCCGACTATGCAAGTCAAGTTGTGTTGGTGAAGAAGAGGGATGGATGACAGTTACCGACTTTGTGTGGACTATCGTGCCGTAAACAAGAAAGTGTATAAAGATCGATATCCTTTACCCGTAATCGAGGATCAAATTGAGCGCTTAGGTGAGGCTTTGTTCTTTAGTACACTCGACTTGGAAAATGGCTTTTTCCACGTCAGCGTCGATGAGGATAGTCGGAAATACACCTCATTTGTCACACAAAGTGGACAGTATGAATTTTTGAAGGCACCGTTTGGCTTTTGTAATTCCCTGAGCGTCTTCCAGAAGTATGTAAATTATATTTTCAGAGATCTCATTAGAGAGAATATTGTAATCATCTACATCGATGATATTGTATTACCATCACGTACCATCACAGAAGGGTTATTGAGTTTGAAAAGAGCGCTTAATGTTGCTAGCGTTAATGGATTAAAGATAAAATGCAGCAAGTGTTGCTTCTTACAAGAAGAGATTGAGTATTTGGGGCATAGGATTTCAAAAGGAGCCGTCATGCCGTCTGCTATGAAAACCAAGGCTGTAATCAACTTTCCGATTCCTAGTACTCTAAAGCAGGTGCATAGCTTCCTTGGACTTGCAGGCTACTTTCGCAAGTTTATCCCGAATTTTGCAATACGTGCTCGACCGCTCATAAATCTCATCAAAAAGGGCACACATTTCGAGTTAGGAAAATCCGAACTAACAGCTCTTCAGGATTTACAAACAGCTTTTACTACCAATCCTGTTCTACAAATATATTATTAGTTAGAAGTTTTGGCTGTTATAGAAGCCGCAAAGAAGTTTAGAATATACCTGCTGGGTAATCGTTTTAAAGTAGTTACGGATTGCAAAGCAGTTCAATGTACTATGCAGAAAAAAGATTTAACTACACGAGTTGCTAGATGGTTTTTGTTGCTGGAAGAGTTCGATTTTTACGTTGAGCACCGTGCTGGAACAGGTATGCGTCACGTTGATGCCTTGAGTCGTAACCCCGCCGTAATGTATCTAAAAGACGACAATGATTTCTTGCAAAAGCTGTCGGAGGTCAGCATAAAGATGAGAGCTTACACGCCATTATTGAGATTCTGAAAAATCAACGATATAAGGATTTTGTTATGCACCACGGTATGTTATGTAAAGAACACGATAATAAAGTTTTGTATGTCATTCCAGAATCGATGAGATCTAATATCGTACGAGAAGTGCACGAAAGAGGTCATTTCCGCGCCCAAAAGATGAAGGAAGTGCTATCCAACGACCTGTTTATCCCCGATCTCGATCGCCGTATAGAAAGATGTATCTCCAGTTGTATCAAGTGTATCTTAGCTGACAGAAAACGTGGTAATGCCGAAGGTTTTCTATACCCGATTCCAAAAGGCGATCTACCTCTTTCCACTTTCCATATGGATCATCTTGGACCACTACATGACACCAAAAAAAGTTATCGTTATATTTTAGCGCTAATAGATGGATTTGCCAAATTTTGTTGGCTCTTTCCGACGAAACGAAGTGGTACAAAAAATGGAAGTAGTAGCCGAAACGTTTGGGTATCCGCCCGTATACCTCATAAAATTATATGTCCCTCAGCTTATTGCAGTTCAAGTTGTAATAACGTACACTTTTACATAAAGTACCCATTCTCCTACGCGTATAGTTATGTACATATATACATACATACATAAATGTCCTTGTAAGCGCTTAAATCAACGCAATTTTTACTCCATCAATAGCTCGTGTATGACAAGCATATAAAAAGCTTACTATTCTGCCTTCATAACTCCGTACACAAACGGATGCATAAGTATGTACATACATATATGAACATGTACGCAAGCCTCTATAAATGTTCATATATTCGGCTACAAACCTATGCATACGTGCATTTATAAGCTTTGAGGTTGATGTAAAATTGTACTATTTTTTACCAACAACCAGCATTGATGTGATCCCTTATCACCGGAATATTTCCTACACTTTTAAAATCACTTACTTAAATATATTTACATTTATATAAAGGATTTTCTATTTAGTGGTTTCGAAAGTTGACATCTGGCAAACTTAACTATCAAACCAAAAAACCTTTTGTTTATAAGTCATGAAAATGGATCGTTAAACATTGGCTCAGCGCCCTAAAATTTTTTAAACCTACTACAAAAATGGTGATTCAAATGTGGTCACATTTCGTGCTTTAAGAAGAGGATATGGTGCAAATAATCATCCTACTACTCAAGCAATTGGTAAAATTTTAAAGAAATATGGAGAGACCTACTCGGCTACAGATATTGTAAGGCCTGTGTATCATCGTTTTGTTCATTCCATCTGAAAGTGAAAGTGTAGCCGAAGATCCGAATATATCTCTTTCTATCTCGCATTTTGCACTTGGAATTATACCCACATTCATATAAAGTCCAAGTCAAACAATAACTGAGGCCAGCTGACTCTTCACAACGATTGGATTTTTGAACATCAAGGGATGGACCACGATTTTTCAAACAAAATTTTCTTCTCCGATGCGGTACAATTCTTACTCGTTGTAAATAAGCAAAATAGTCGCGTTTGGGGCTCCGAAAAAAAATTGCGCTCTTTGGTTCAGAGGTGTGACTGGATCTTACTTCTTTGAAAACTATAACGACGAGACTGTCACTGTCAATTCGGAAAGTTATGATTATAGGATAACCGACTTTTTTGCCTGCAATTAAAGAACACGAGTTGGACAATATGTAGTTCTGACGAGATAGTGCCACATGCCACACAACACAAGCCAATATGGCTTTGTTGCGAAAGAAATTTCCAGGCCGTGTATTTCCCGTCTAGGCAAAATCAATTGGTCACCGTTTTATGTGGATCAACCTTTAAGTCTTGAACACTTCAATATCAACATTCGTCAAGTATTGGTCCAAGATGCCGCCCGATATGTAAATTAATTATCTCAATATGGTCGAAGTTTGCATGTAATGCCAAGGCTCAAACTTTATAATAAAAAAGAAATTTTTGAAAAAAAAAATTGTTTAATGAATTTTGTTTACGTTTATTTTGGAAACCGCAAAATGAATAACCCTGTAAATATAACAATATATTTTTTCGCAAGTGTTGCACTTTTTTATATTAAGGTTTACAGTAACTGACGTGTACAAGTAAGTAAAATTCTCTCACACAAAAGAAAGTCCGGATATTACACCACTATTTCTTTTTGTTTTATTTGTATATCATAATATAATGTTTGTAAAAAGGTAGAGCAGTTCCTTTTTAAAAGTTTTTGTTCTTTATTTAATAATTGTGTCCAAGTTGAAAAAACTTATTAATGTGGGCCTTTTCAAACTTTTTATAAAAAACCATTGCTTAGTGCGGAAACTATTTAAACGGAGTTTAAAATATGAAAGAGTTCTAAAGTAACGCATTATGTTGCAGGTTTAATAAAATCCGCTACTATCTAAAACTCCTTCATTACCCTTGGTCATGAAGTCTAGATTCCTACATTTTTATAAAATATTTTTTCGTCTACAAAGTACAGTTTTTGCAAAAATATTAAAAATTTGCGCTTAATAATAAATTTTTTAGTTATTTCCTAACTGTGGTATTCTCTATGAAATATTGATCAAAATTTCAAATAGAAAATAGCACTCACGTGCGACGGACCACGAAATAGCTCAGTGGTTAGAAAAGGGTAGTACCGTTCGAAATGCCAGGTTTCGAGTTCTGGTCCGACCATCATAAAAAATTATAGAAATTTAATTTATATAAATTACATGTACATGAAATGGTATATTAACTTTGTTCCGACTCACCCAAACTCATACCCATCGTATCCGCTAATCCCTAAATTTTTGAGATATTTCAACCAAACTTGGTAGTAAGATGCACCTATAAACAATGATTTAGTGGAGCGAACGTCCAATACATAATGAACTGCATGTTGGTTATGATATTTTCAGATGTGAGGTTTTGGTCAAAACTCAGTCAAAAAGGTATTTAGGAGTATGAAATTTGTTATTATCCACAAATGTTATGAATTGCATATTGGTAGCGAAAATCAACGAAATCGGATTGCTATATCACTAACCCTCCTACAATCGATTTGTTCATATTTGAGGATTTTGCATAATTGTAGTGAAAATCACTAAAATCAGAATAATATATAATAATTTCAGATATGTAGACTTGGGTCAAAAATCCTTTAAATTGCGTTTCGAAGCGTGAAATGTGGTATTCTACAGACGTAAGTTCAAGTCGATATTAACAACGAAAATGATCAAGATCGAAGTTTGCAATTTGCAATAAATTTGATATGTTCATGGAAGGTATAAAGACTTTGGCACGGCCGAATACAGCCGTTCTTTCTTGTACTATTTACGGCCCCTCGACACGAAATGTCAACTCGTCATAGTGTATTTCTAACATAAAATAAGAAGCTCCTCATAAAAACCCATCTACCGTTTTGAGGCGGCTTAAAATTAACTGTAAATTCCACCATTTTTTGGACCGCTGTAGCGGTAATAAAGTGCCGTCAAACATCAAATCAGTCAGAAAAAAATGATAGTCTACCACTAAAATTTACTGACTACAGTTGTCCGAAAAGCACCTGAACTGGTAGAATTACAAATATTTTGATTAATTGTCTTATATATTGTCTTCTAAAATTATTTTTATCATCTAACATCTGGGCTGAAAGTTCCGATCCTAACAAGCATTCATCTCTATCTCAATTAGTACTAATTTACTATAAAAAGCTTTCAAATTGCAATGATACTATTTATATTCACAGTGAGTTATTGATGTAAGATTGGAAATGCTTTTTCAAAATAATAACTAATTCGTGCTTTAATTTTACATTATTGATGGTAAAGATACCTTATAAATGAAGGAATGGCCTGAAAAGTATTGTAAAAACTCTGACTTTGTTGACTTCAAATAATTATGCAGAATTCAATGGACGTAGGGCTATTACACAAGTAAACATCAAAAAACGCAACCATAAAAGTGAACTTGTCTGGAAGAGCTGTAATCGCTGACAATAGTAAACGTATAAAAAAATTTGGCTAAAAGAAAGCCTGTTCAAAAAGGATGAACAAAAATACAGGTGAATGTGATTCTGAGTAGTGTTTAGCAATGTCTAATCCTAACAGAAAGAAATTTTGTTTCATTATGTGACGATAGATGTAACATTGATTCCTCACATCACTCAGGATTCAAAACGATCGTCATCGTTGTGCACTCCCAACATGGTTTCGGTATTTTGAGATATGCGCGGTGTAATATCCATCTATCTTGAGAAAGGAAAAGCCATCAACAGCGAATATTTAATACGTTATAGAATCGGTTGAGGACGAAAAAAAAATCCCGAAAGACAAAGTACTTTACGTCTATAAAAACAATGGAAATACGGCATCAAAGGAGTTTTGAGCTGCATTCGCATACATCGAAATCGCCATTTTTGGTTTCCAGTGACTACAGGTGTGAAAAAAAGAATCTCAGCAGTGAGAAATTTTGCTCGAGTGCAGAGATTCTCGCTGAAACTGAGAATTATTTTGAAGCAATAGCTAATTAAGTCAATTTTAAACATAAAAGATCATTTTCTTTGTTAGCCTGGGTCTTTTCAACCCATGTGTTATAAATATATTCTCAATATTTTAATTTGGCAAACACGCAAGTGCCAGCAACTAGCTGCGGAAATTGATTAATAAAAAACAGTAAATTGATTATTTATATGCGAATACTCTTTTTTAAATTATTTTTGGAACCAATGAGCACTTTAGGCGTATTACTTTACTGATGACTTGAGCGCATATGCATGAATGTAAATACAAAGATAAACGGACATAGCTGAGTATAAAAATATGCAACAACAAAGAATAGACCATTTTGAGACAAAAATAGATTTCCCCCACATTGAACTAGTATAACACTGGTATATTAATGACCGAGAATAGAAAACGTACATTTCGAAGGATATCTTCGCATTAAAAATAACAATTCCTTTTATGGAAATTTTATGGAACTGTCTATTGGCATTGAAAATTTTGAATTTCTCATTTGGTTTCTTTTATTGCACTTATGTACTTTTAATTCTTTAAGTCTCTTTTTATGAAACTCTTAAAACTTATAGTGTTATGCGAGCATATATTTCATCCATATAAGTGCGTGTATATCTATCTGGCATTAGAATAACACAAAATTATCCAATATTTGTTGGCATTAATAAACTGGCTTACTTAAGACTTGCGAGTAAGGCTTCTTTAATTTCAAGTATTCTTGTGAATCACAATATGTGTACAGTGGTAAACTAGAAGTAAACTTTCTGAGGATTTTTTCGGGATTCCCTTGTTGCTAATTTTTGAATCATTACATTTCGATGGACACATTATTTTATATACATGTATGTACGTATATTCAGACATGTGTTGAGACGAAGAAAATTCAAACTGAAATGAATACAGGTGAAAAACTGAAGATATAACATTCCAAGCTATAGTTTGTATATTTGTAATTATTTATCTGTGCACGTTTTGCACCAAGGGACTCTTAAAAGGGAAACTAAATTAAAGGAAGAAAATTGAGAAATAGCAAATAAATAATGAATTTGTAAAAAGCTGTGATCAACAAGGTGGAAATGGTGCGGAAAGGGGTATGTTTGATCTTAGCAGTTGCATTGTTAAGAATGTTTACTTCTTTGTTTGTTTACACTTTTGCTTTTGTGCTTCGGTATCTTTTTCCTCTCTTCTGTAGTTTCTGGACCATGGCCCATGCCAACATTTTGTATATTTCGTTAAATTTCAAGGCTATTTGGGAAATTTCAAAAGACATAGCTTATTATCAGTAACACTGTTGGCCTTTCAATAAATTTAAATGGTCGACATGAATAATCATTTAACGGAAAATTCTTTGCTTGTATGCTAACTATCTTTTAATACGATTTCCCCATTCAAAATTCCAATCCTGAAATAATGTATTTTGTCGCTTGTAGAAGTGTTAAGAAAAAGTGTATACCACTGTCACCGATTGGAGGTTCGGTATGACCATCTTCATATTTTTCGTTTTCACTGCAGCTTAACAGGCTGGAGAAGTATTTCTAAATAACATAAATATGCTCTGAACGTGCATTAATATTTTTCTCCTCTAGTTCAAGTTTAGTTCTGAAACCATTTGCAATTTATCTTATAGACTTTTTCAGAATCTATCTATTGGCCATCGCCTCAATTTCCTCGTACGCATTTCGGTTTTTGGCTTTCCCGCTAGATATCTTTCTCACCTGGCACGCGTTATGATTGAACGTAATTGTGCGAGATAAATTTGCCCTTTCTCTAGACTGCAGCTCCGCAATCTTCATCGTACCATTCCTATTTCGAAAAGACATGGCCTACTTAGTATTAATATGAATGGAGCTTTAAATTCTGTCCAACGGATCCCAAGGGCTGCGAGCAGATAATGATTCGAGTCGACCTCAGAGAGCAGGCACATTTAAACACTAGAAATGTTTTTCGTCCATCGCAACATAATCGATTTTGTTACTTGTGTCGTTCGATCTATTGACAGCCAAGTAGCTTGAATAATATTTTATGGTTTAATCTGATATTATAGGTAATAATTAATTAATTTAAACAAACGCCAATTCAATAAGGAATTGAAAACTTTTGAACATTGAATAAGTTTCCTAGTTTCATGCCGAAATATTGACACAGGAGCAAAGGGTGGTTCATATAATTCTCAGGAGTGGTCCGAAAGTTATTGAAATAAAGAGTTATTATACCAAAATTTGGCTGCTCATCTTCAGTAAATTAGTTATGTTTATTGTTGCTTTCGTTAACTGAAAGTCCGAAGAAAACAAATACCAGTACTGCTCCATAAATATTTATTGTAGTTAGGAAACAATAAAATAGGTCCCTACTTTGGATGGAAAATTTTAAAATTTGCTAAAATAAAAATTCTGTATAATTTTATTATATAAGTAGATATTCCCTGTAGTTTTATATACATATGTAAACAGCACTGAGTTGTCGTTTATCTACTTAATTTTTCGATTGCTCATCAATGGATGCTGCCTACTGATACTATTAAGAACATACAAATATATAACAAGCCTTGAATTAAAAAACTAACTTCTCTTTTTTTATAACAATTGCTTCAATGACAGAGAAATTTCATGCATGCATACATTAATGAAAAATAAGGGAATCCCGCATAAGAATGAAGGCTAAATTACCGTACAGCATATTACTCTTAGTCATCATTTATTAGCAGCCAATGAGCCGTTGCACAGCGTCGATGAAAACCCACTAAACCATTGACCGAAGTGCACTCACAGTGACTCTGGTATTAATAAAAATAAAAGGCAAGCAATCACAAGTATATATGCCCAATGTAATACCCCCAACGACAAGCATAATAAATGTTTGCAGTTCTGTTGTTAGTGAAGTTTTGCGGCTTTTTTTGTTGTTCAAAACCATTTTGTAAGCATAAAATCCCAAACCAAAAGTTCTCATTCCGCTCTTGCTCACTCTCTGGTTCTTTCTCTTTCTCTTTAATTTCAATTTCTTTGTTTTTGCTAATCCTAAGCTAAACGCGGTTCAATGGCGTTTTCAATAATGCTTTGATAGAAGACCTAAATAAATAGAGAGGCACTGACAAACAAGCATGCGAATGTTTTATGAAAAAAAGCTAGAAGAAATTGTTTATAAGTGTAAAGAAATTCAGAAAAAAAGGTTGACTAAGCAGGTGTGCCTGCGTCAGCTAAGTTTCGAGAAAATACGTGAAAATTTATTTAAATGTGACAGAAATATTTGCATGCAAAGCACACACACAAACACATTCATACGTCCAATATGTTAGGCTCGCCAAATGAATGGCAGATGAAGTTAGCAATATTTGTTGGCTCAACAATGAATAATAAAGCATGGAGTGGCGCATATACAATTACTTATGTATATGCATATGAAACTCTGTTCCCGGACCAAACAGACTACCTTTTATGTATTTTATCCCCCAGCAGGGTGTAGTTTTTATTAGTTTGGTCTTTTTAGCCAGTATTATGTTTTTGATTAACTTTACATTTAAATTCGGTAGATTGTACGAAAATACTAAGCAGTTGCTAAAAGAAAAAGTTGTTTATTTTACACAAATAAAATGGTTGGTTTTTGGCATGAACGAATTTATTAATTTCTCACCTTTCAGTTTAGAATTTATATGAATGCGAAGTTTGAATTATTCATTGGCATGAAGAGTGCAGAATGTAATTGCTTAATATTAATAAGGGAGACACAATTGGGATTATGAGTAAAAAAATTTCATATTTGAGATTTTTCTCAAATTTTTTCTACAAACTGTTGAATGAGATATGTGATATTCGCATAGAGTAATAATATAAAGAATTTAGGTTTTGCTTATCTAAACATAATTCATATGCTGCTTTTCTTAGTCGAGGAGATTTTTTTGGAGATAGGGCATATCAGCATTTGTGTGTAATACGTTGCTTTTGAGAAGCGACCTTGTAGTTCCTCCAAGCTTAACAAAATAAAATGATTACTAATTGCAGATTTTTAAAACAGATTTCTTGTATTGTTAACCAACATCAAATAAGCCTAAAGAGCAGTTGAGAAAAACATTCAAATCTCAAAAAGCTATCTTTTTAAAAGCATAAGTGTATCGCAAAAATTACTGAAGATTAATGATCAAATAATTTTTTTTTTGATAAATGCTTGTAACAAATTATTATTTTTTATCGAATAAATACTAAATCTTTTCAAACACTACTTTTAAAAATGTCGGTTAGATTATAAAAGGTGCTAGCTCGACAAAAATTAGGATTCTTAAAATATTTTTCAAAAATAAGTTAAGTAATTTTAAAAGATTTTGTGTAAGAAGATCGTCTTGAAGGCCCTAACAAGAAATTTTGGAAAGGTTTTTTATATACATTTTCGTACTATAGGAGAATCGGTTATACTGTTACTAACTTAATACAACTTCCAACGTTAATTCGAAAATCGATATTCCACTGATTTAAATTTTTTTTCATAATTTAATAACATAATTGGTGCCTTTAAAAAAGAATTTTATAATCTTCCGTTCAAAACATTAGTATGCATATGTTATCAAGTTCTTTAAAGTATCTCGTTGTAGAGAACAAAGAAAACTTTTGCAATTTCTCCTAAATAATTTAGTTAAAATCCTGAAATCTTTTACCAATAAGAAAATAATGTTGAAGAAGGTGATGGATGACTCCATTTACATAGGTATCGCTATGAATCCTACGCTAAATTTTAGAAATCAAATACATTCTCTTGTAAGAATTGCAGACGACGTCGTATATTTCTTAGGATATAAACAAATAATCCGTACACTACCAAACTACTGTTCGCTTCACTAATTGAACACCTATAGGGAATTCACGTTATCAATTGTAAAGTGGTAAATTGGTTTGTGTATAGAACAATTCCTGTTATTCGCGTTATGGAATATAGGATTTATTAATATACTGTAGGAAGAATTTAAACTTTTAACTAATGTGTTATCGATATTTTCAATACTATGCTTATCTATTTAAGAAAACGTTATCATATTATTGAATATATATAGAAGTTTTCAAGTAATCTATAAATAAGCAAGATATATGAAAGTAGAAGACAGAAGCCCTTAAAATGCCAGAAGAGAAGTGTACAACAAATAAAAAGTCTTACCACAATGTACTAAAATGAAATCAATAAATATCGCAAGAAATCATAATATTTTCTTGAACGCAGTGATAGCAACAAGTTGTAAAATATTAGGACGTTATTTTTTATTTGAATTACTACAAATAATAATATCAATTTTAATAAATTTCTTCTACCATAATGTTACTTAAATCCAAGTAATAAAATGTTCAGCTACATGGCAGCACCTTCTGGACCAACTAATCCTTAGCGTGCCATAATATTAGGGGTATTCTCTAAGTCAAGGAAAGGCATGATATGCAAATATATCCTATGAAAATTTGCTTCGCTTTTCTGCTTTGCTACAAAGTCCGCGGCGTCTGCTCCATTGGCTAACTTAGTCCAGTAAAATCGATTCCAACACCATTCCATTGGTATATACTTAGGTAACATAGTTACAATATTGTAAGTTTCAAGTAAATGAGATTGCCAATCGATTGCATATGTGGAATAAAATAACTAATAAATTTACAAATAATACAAAACCAAAAAAGCTCACAAAAACACAAGAGGATTACAAGCTCACGTGTATAATTATGTAAGTTATAAGATTTTTTTTCGGTGTTGTAGAAAACGAGCGGCATAGCTTTTCTCCTAGAGAATTCTTTCAAATGAATCGAAATGAAATGAAATCATTAAGTGCTCGGAGTAAATCAAATCAACGGTGGCAGAAGTAGAGCAGATAAATGATTGTATAAAGTGAATGAATTCTTACAGAACTGGAAGCTTTTTATGAAAAATTATTTACTCTCTATATTCAATTTGAGTAAACTGAATTAACTAATGAGACGCCAAAGCAGCTTAGCGCTGAATACCTGTCAAGCAGTTTCATTTATTTCAATGATAGTATTAATTTTGTCATCATTTCATATTTTGATTGAAAACATTGTTTACATTCTAATTTAAAAGGTTTACTAAAAGCTATGCAGCTAATAAATGATGCTTTGTAAACTCCTTAATTTTTATGTTTCACAAAATAAATATTTAATTTGACTATTATTGCTTGCTTTATGAATAATATTACTTTTTTAAATGAGAGAGAGATATTAGCCGTGTTCTGGGAAGGTTATTTTGCTAGTGTTGCCACCCTGGAGGACTGAATTTTAACCAATTTTATATTGCCGAATTGTGGAAGGTTGATAGAGACATACTTGATTAGTTCTATATGTTGTTAGATACAGGGACACATACGGATGATATAAAATTTAACAAATAAGGGATCGTTCCTTATGGTGTACGAGAGCGTCTGAGCAATAAAATAAACACTTCTTTAACAATTTCCTTACTCCTTCCCTGACATCGAAGATTTGCATAAATTTTTTGGCTGAGTAATCCGTATTTCCGTTTAGCTTTTTTAGATAAATTTTTGATAAATTATTCATAAGAAAAATTACCGAAATGCTTTTAGAAACAACAGTTACTCAGTACATGAGTGTTTTGAAAATAAATAGTAAAAACTCTACATTATATATATACAAAGATTTATCGCTTACAATTTTTAAAATCACTGCTTAGTTAATTTAAAGATATATGATTGGGCATTCAATTACACAGTTAAAGTAATTATTTACCCATTGAAATTTTAAATAAATGCTTTCAATTTCCACTATTCAACTTTTAATTATAAAATATTAAAATTTCAAAGAGATAATCCAAGATTTAGCTACACAGTTTGTCAATTCTATTAGTTTTATATATTGCATTACCTACTCGTATAAAGAAATAAACACACTTATAGAACGACAAATAAATCGCATAACAACTGAGATTTGAGAAATTCGAAATGCATTTCAGTACAACAAAATTTAATCAAAGTCATTGGGTTTTTCAAAAAATATTGAATTGAGGCAATACAACTTAATAAAATAACGAACAAGAACAGAATCAACAAATTGCGCACAGCATACGCACAGCTGAGCCTCCGTAGAAATGGCATTTATTTTGATTTGTTTCGTTTCGTACAGCCGAGCGATTCCGGGGGCGGCTGGGGGTTGAAAGTCAATATACTTGTAAATAAGTCCAATAAAATGTTTTTGTAAACAGATGCAGTAGTTGTTTGTATGTTTGTGAGTGAGCATGTCTTTGATTTAAATCATTTTGCCTGCAGTTGATATCATTTCTTGCTGGTGTTTTATGCATTGTATTGCATTGCAAAAGAAGAATGATATAAGTAAGTATGTATAATGCTATAGAAATTAAAAGTCAGCACAGAGCAGAGGAAAGTGAAAAAAAAGTGCAGCGTGAAAAATGCTTAGAAAATGGAAAAATAATGAAATCGAGAAAACATTAAATTTAATGATGTGTCAATATGCTATGCGCTTAACACCATTATAATCTCTAACAATTTATTCGCTGTGCAAACATGGACATAAAAGTAAACTTTAGAATAACTTAGTAAACTTTATATACATATACCAGAACGGATCTGAAATCACTGAGGGCATCTAGTCAGTCAAATCACAAAAATACTCCTTTTTTAAATAATTTAGAGTGTATAACATTTTGAAAGAAGCAAAATGTTGAAAATTTCAATATGGAAATTAACAAGTGCCTAAATATAGGCAAACTTTGTTCCCTGTTTGGTCATATATAGCCAATAATAGACAAACAAGAAAGAATAAAGAGATTTATAAAGGTTTCGAAGAAGAATATCTTCATTATTGCAAAATTTGTTTTAATACTTTTTTGGGTTGAGAATATAAAAAAGATAAAATTTCCTTTTTCGAAGCTACTAATTTGAATAAAAGTCCAAACCGGACATAATGAAAACAGTTTTAATTGGAGAGAAAATGGTCGAGAACAAAAGTATATATTTCCGCTTTTATTTCCGCACATCCAGTACCACACTCTCTAAGCACTGAGTCAAAATAAAGATTCACATACAGCCACAACTGTTTTCACTCTAACTGCACAATTATCAAAACCCTTTGGTTAGCACCTTGGCTTCCGCAACAAGCCAAACCACCTTAAGATCAAAGATTTACCAGCCTTGTAAGGAGGAACACCAAGTCAGCAGCCTGAGCATAGCTACTTGGCTATTATATTTTTAAATTTAATTTGAGATATGATTACTTATTGTGAAGCTTCGGATGTCGAAGCAGATTAAATATATAAATATATATATAGGAATATATAATATTTTTTCGAGCGAGCTCCTCCTCCAATTTGTGGTATGATGTAATGTTTTTCCAACAAATTGAGGTACCCACAGTATATTCTTAGCCGCCCCCGGACGGCTGATGGACTTTTATGAGGAGCTTTAATTCTCATGTCCGATATATAATCGGAGGGATTTACGTCCTTTGCCGAGGGGCGACCGCAATAAGAAAAATTAATTTAATTATACCTTTTATATACATGAAATGGTATATTAACTTTGCTCCAAAGTATGTAAATAGCAGAAGGAGATGCGATAGACCTACCGAATTCAATACCGATCGTATCAGAAGGACGAGGGGAACTGATTTAGCCATGTCCATCTGTCCGTCTGTCTGTTTGAACTCAAACTACAAATTAAATTTTTGAGATATCTCAACCAAACTTGGCAGGAAGATGCACCTATATGTTTGAATGATCGTTTGTCGGAAATTTAACGAAATCGGTTTGTTTAGTAATGAGGTTTTGGGTAAAAAATGCGTTAAAAAACAATTAGGAAGGCCAAATTTTGTATTTTGCAGACGTAAATTCAAGTTTAAATTTAAACTGAAAACCATCGAAATCGAACTTTGCAATTTGCAATAAATTTGATCCATTCATGAAAGGTATAAGATTACCGTTCTTTCTTGTTTTTTTTTATAATTATTTTTCTATTATTTTAGATGTTGGTCAGTCGAAATCTGGCCTTTTGAACGATAGTGAGCAATGCGAACCAATCGTTTATTGCTGCCACCAAATAATGCCGTTTGAAGTATATATGTTAAATACAGGCGTTGAGGACCTGTTCGATTTTTGTTGTTCACGGTCGTGTTTTGGTGCTATTTTCTTCGCAAAAGAAAAGAAAAACTCCCACTCTTAAATAAAAAATAATAAAAAATACGGAGAATTTTAACACCTTTCAAACATTTTCATCGAGAAAATGCAAGCTGTAAATAATAAGTTGTAAGAAATAAAAATGTTCATTCTAAACTTATATACCTTCCATGATCATTGTATTGTAACTTTAAGAAGTTGTATAAAATTACAAGAAGGAGAAGAGATTGATCCACCAAAATATGAGTCGATTTTGTAAAGATGAAGAGCTGAGTATATTTCATAGCCATATCTGACTCCTTAGTTGAAGGCAAAACAATCCTGCAATTTTAAAAATATTTTGGCAGATATCATCGTTAAATATATCGAAATGTAATAAATAACAGAAGCAATTTTCAACTATTTTTAATATACTACTACTAATCAAGTCTTTTCATATTGCTGTTTTCTCTTTTTACATCGATCGCCTTTAAACCGACTATAAGACAATATTTCACAAACTTATATGATCTATGTACTTATATATATATTGTGGCGAAAAACTGAAGCAAATGTCAGATGAAAGAGAGAAGCCGATGATTGGCATACTCTAGAGCATGAATTGAGAACACTCGTTATCAAGAACTATGTGATTATTCCAGTCGGTAGTCGTGAACCATCGATTGAGTATATAAGGGCTAAACACAAATGTAAAGCTAACCAGTCGTAAAGTGAACGCGTTGGTGATAACACTACTGTGAAATAAAAATTGTATATTATTATTTATTGAATTGTTAGTTATTGAGTTATAAAAGGACATTGAGTTAATTCTTTATAATCAAGAAATTGCAAACAAACTTGATGACTTTCATTTAACAACCCAGTGATCAGACTCGAAGGATTTCAGAAATCATCGTGGTTAACTTAGCATAATCGTAACAACTATAATTTCAACCTGAAAAATATCCAAACTGCATTTTTTATAGGTTATAAAGCAAAGAATTTTGCGCAACGCGTTTATTGTCAAAAAATTCGAGCTGAAACTACCTTGTCAAATTGTATCATGATATAATTATTAAGGGGTGATCCAAGTAGAGGTACTTTTTTCAATAGCCTTTTTTGACAGACCACGCGTAAGTCGTGTCAATCAATCATGTTATTTTTGTCCAGTATTGTTAGGCATTTCATCATGGAAATACTTAACAACGTTTACAAATCATTCAACTTTATTACGAAAATTCACGCTCTGTAAAGAACACTGCGCTCAACTTATGGTCGACATAATCGGCCGGCTGAGCGTACTATTCGCAAAACCATCACCCATCTTGAGATATAGCATTCATTATATAATATTCGGCCGAATAGAACGCGTCCAGCACACAGTGAAGAAAATATAGCGGCCGTAGCTGAGAGTGTATACGAAGACCATCTATAGTCGATTCAGCTCCGTTCGCACCAACACGGACTGACGCTTGGAACGACTTGCGTATTTTACGTCGAGATTTAAATTGAAAGCGTACAAAATATAGCTTTTGCAAGAACTGAAGCCGCTCGACGTTCCCAAGCGACATCGCTTTTCTCTATGGGCTCTTGAAAAGTTCTAAGAATATCTGACGTTTTCACTCCAAATATCTTCATGGCCTCATACATGAAGATATTCAAGAGCTGCCATTTCATCCGGAAAAAACAACGGTTTAGTGTGGTTTGTGGGCCGGTGGAATCATTGGTCCATATTTCTTCAAAAATGATGCCGGTAAGAATGTAACCGTCCATGGCAACCGTTATCGCGCCATGATAGCCGAATATTTGATGCCTGAAATTGAAGCTCGTGATCTCCACGATATTTCGCATCAATCAATGGATTTATTGAGAGAAAACTTCGGTAAGCAGATAATTTCACGCTTTGGGGCGGACCATTGGCCACTAAGGTCATGTGATATCACACCGATACACTTTTTCCTGTGGGGACGTATAAAGTCTTAGTTTAAGCGGACAATCCCGCTTTGATTCAGACCTTGGAGCAAAACATCACGCATGTCATTCGCCAGTTATCAGTCGAAATGCTCGAACGAGTCATCGTAACTTCGACTCAACGGATGAACCATCTGAAACGTAGCCTCAGCTGGCATTTGAAAGAGATAATCTTCAAAAAATAAATGCTTAATAATGTTTTTTCGGATGATAATAAACATTTCCCAATTAAATTTGAAAGTTAATGGATCACCCTTTACATACCATACCGTGACTGTTGTGAGCTACATATGTACATACATATCTGTTTAAGAATTCAGATCGTTTACATAGTTAATAATTTTTTTTTGGGCTGCAACAAATCTCATTTTTTGGAACATTGGTTATGACAATAATAGTTTAAATGGTGTATGTTACAGCTACATATTTCGAAAACTAAAAAGTTTTCTCAACGAATTTCTTTCCTAGATATCCCGTCGGCAGGCTTTTTCTTACTTTCTATAGCTTGCTCAGATATTAATTAATTACATGTATATGTTGCTAAATTACCTCATCAGCATCATAAACAGCTAATCAAAATATAGCATTATTCTGAAAAGTTGCGAAAGCATAAGTTTTCATTTGCTTATTTATTGATATATAAATCATTTTTATACAGTTTCTAACATTATAGAAAACTGTTCTTCCACACAATTCCACCAATTGCTTTAGGCGAATTACGGTACTTATATGCTGTAAAACAGAAATTTGCGTTTAGTATAATAGCCCATTAGCAGAAATATGTCGCTAGTTCTTTCTGAAAAGTCACTGTAAACAGATTTAAGCTTCAAATGCAGCTTTTTAGCAGAAATGTTTGATCTCCAAGTCAATAGTCTATCTGATAGATATTATATAAATATAATTTCGTTCGTTTCCGGAACATAGCTATTTTAATTTGTTTTAATACTAGTACAATACTATCAAAACGACCTTATCTGTATCTGAATGGCCTTATTGCCATTTGACTAAATAAATAAATAAATAAATAAATATTTTAAACTATTTGTTCATTCAACATGATATAATCTGATCAATTTTTGATCTTATTCTGTAAAGTCTTAAAATTTCAGAAAAGGACATTTTAATTCATTTTTTTTAAATTTTAATTTTAATTTGCAAATTTTTGGCAGCCAAAATTGTTGAAAAAGTTTTGGGAAATTTATTTAATGTCACGTTAGCCAACGACAAGGATAGCGGTATAGCGAATGAGACGTGCTGGAAAACCGGCTAAATTTATTGTTTGCACCACCGCGTGCGAAGTATTGGAAATACAGCGACAGTGTGGAAATATTTGAATGCAAGTGTACCAAAAACTTCCTTATTGACGCTGACTATAAAAAACTTTTGTGGCACCAAAATAGCGCATTGCCATCTCTCTTATATACTTTGATTTTAACCACCAATCACTTTGTTATTTTTGTTATAACAATAAGATAAATTATGTGTTTTTTTGGTTTGGAAAACAAAAACATACACACATATATATTAAAATTCATGGCTTAATGCATGCGTATGTATTTTATGTACATACATATACATGTTATGTGTATATCTTATATAAAGTGGTCTCTGAGCCTGACATTTTGCAAATGCTTTAAATTTTATTTGATTTTATGCTTACGATTAAACAACAACAACTGCAACGACAATTGATTTACGCTCTTGTGGAGTCATTTAAGGTAGTGTGGGAGTGCTCATATACATATTTATACGTTACGCCCTTGCAAAGTAACTCACCCTCATGGGTTAAAGGAGGTGCACATGCATACAAACACATTCTTATGAGATTGTTCTTGTGTATATCCCCATTCAGATCTACGAAAATAGTTTTTATTTTTGGCCTCTGCAAAAATCTATAGTGCAATGTTTGACATTAATCCAGAAATTCATTGAAGCCAATTTAACATTGGAATCAAGTAGATCTCACCGTTGAAGTTGACAAGTTGTGGGAGTTATAAAGTGGCGCAGTTGGAGGAAATTCAATGTCCTGAAAATCAATAAAACAACTCGCGCAAATTCGGTAGCGAACGGAAACGAATATACAGTATATACTGCATATAAGTATTACTATATACATATACATAAATATATACAAATGTGTGTAAATATATAGAGTTTTTTAATAAGAGTGATATGATTTCTTAAAAAACAACACACTAATTGTTAGGGAAATTGAAATATTTTTTATTTAATGTGAAGTACAATCGATACAATTAAGTTCTGAATATAAAATAATTCAAATAGTCTCCACGACTTCTTTCGTAGGAACCAATTCGATGAACCCAATTTTTGAGCACTTTTCCACTAAATCAAGTCGTATTTCATGATGCTATTCAATATTGACTTTTAAAGCTTGAAGAGAGTCTGGTTTATTGCTAAAGACAAATGACTTCGAATAACCCCACAAGAAGCAGTCTAATCGTGTTAAATCACAACTTCTTGGAGGCTATTCAATGTCACAATTTCTTTAAGTAATCGAGTCTCCAAACCTTTCTCGCAATAATTCGGTTGTTGCACGTGCTGTGTGACACATAGCCCCGTCTTGTTGGAACCAGATGTTGTTAAGATCAACTTCTTCCAACTGTGGCCATAAAAAGTTGGTTATCATCGATCTATACCGCTCTTCATTGACAGTAACGGTGCTACCAGCTTCATTTCGAAAGAAGTACGGACCGATGCTTCCCCCAGACCAAGACCCACACCAAACTGTCAATTTAGGTGAATGTAATGGTTGTTCATGAATAATTTGTGGATTTTATTCGCACCAGAATCGACAGTGTTGTTTATTTACTGCACCGCTCAGATGAAAGTGAGCTTCATCGGAGAAGATGATTTTCTTAATTGCAGAACGATTATTTTGATAATAATATTGAACAATTTGTAAACGTTGTTCTTGCGTGTATATTGCCAAGACGAAATTGAATACAATGAAAAAAAGACAGATCATTAAAAATGGCCAAGACGATACTTAGAAATCATATCGTCCCTATTGGAAAACTCTATATTATTAACTAAGTGTGGAAACTATTTAGTTAACTTTCACCTCGTGGAAAAACTTGCGGCCACACTGTGGGAGAATATGCCGATAGCTCTGTTGAAAACGACTTATTTCGAAAATTGTCTATTAAGAAGATAGAACCTTGTAAAAATCATACATATATCACATCTCACCAAAGAAAAATAAGGAGGTTGATATGGTGTAATCATTATAGCGTGAGGAAGGCTGTACACAAAACTTACAAATTAAATACACCAATGAATTGACATATGGAGAGAGATCCCGTTTTAAACGTATGGGATTCAGGTGGTAAAGTCCTTCATCCATGAACGCGGAATGTCAGTGTTACGGCGCAGCAACCAGAACTTTCATTAATACCTTTAGTATATAAGCTATAGGAACAAGTAATCTCAATCAATGAACAGCACAACTTACAATTTTTTTGACTTAGGGATTTCTTCCTCTTGAGGTGTTTAAAAATAAACTTCCTTCAAGCGTATTTTCCAATTACTGTGCTTTGTTATGATTCTGATGTTTATTGTAATCTGTAGAGAAATATATCGCTCATGTGCTTTAAATTTGTTTGGAATGAAGAAATTGAGATAATATTTTCATGTAGGTTGTGCTTGTTTACCAGAATATTTTTGCTTATTTTTATGTTATTTGTATACTTATGTAGACTTGAGTCTACTCACACGCTCTAACACATAAGTATATTAAGTTTTCATATTTCCTTTATATAATATAATGTAACATTGACTGTGAAAGTGGTGGTAGTGAAAGTCTGAGAAATACTAAATTGACATTCGGGTTGACACAGGGGTTTATACACTCAATGCAGTGATATAACATAAAAAAACTTACTTATACAAAGTTAAGAAAAGCATACCCTTTAAAACATGATTATATGAAGCAGACACTTAATGGCAACATATATAATGTAAATATATACTACATACTTAAACTCGTATGCAAAAAAGTGTATAGATGTATCCAAGATGTATAGTTATGAGTGTATTTATGGATATTCGAGTTGAACGACTCTAAAATAGCAGACATATTACATACATAGACTCGCTCGAAACTTAGCATAGGAATCAAATCATTGCGTAGGAAATCAATTAGGAGAGAAAATTTGCAAACATCATATTCTTTGTGGGATTATTTAGGAAATTAAATATATAGATTATCACAAGCGGCAAGTAGAGAAACATATATTAAAGCGCTTGAAATAATTTGGAGGGCAAGTGTTGTCGCAAGCAAAAGTCGTAAATTGTATTTTACGCACTAGGTTAAATTTTAATTTAAATAAACGCTCTATTACCGAGGAACGTAAAATAAAATACTAGTTACTATTTGTGAGTTTCAAGATCGTAAGAAGTTCATACACATTGACCACTCAGTCAATATTATATAGTTCAACTTTGACTATATATTTTCATCTATTTCGTGTATCCTCTTTTAAAAGCTATAGAAAATAGTAATTGTTATTAACAAGTACAGCTATTTATATTAATTATCATGTACTTAATTTTTCTCCCGTTTTTTCTTTGCCTCCATACTGAGGACATATTTGAACATGTTTGGATGTAATGTTTGTATTCACAAATTTCTCAATAATAAGTTGGCTAAATTTCCTGCCCACACTCTTAATACCTAAATTATATTAGCATTCATTCAAGCTACTTTTTATTATTAATGTATAATTTCCTAATAAATTTTATAACATTCAAGGCAGTTTAAACTGAATAATGTATATATGTTTAGAAAAATCTGCTTTGAATAGATCTCTGTAACACTTGAATTCAAAGCGAAACAAGATTTATTTTTTTTAAAGCAATTTATACTTACTTTAATGTGCAATTTTGCAGGCTTAACTTTTATATAACTAAATATGTAATTAGACAAAATAAAAGTCTATAATGTAAATGATAGCATAATATTTAAACATACGTATTAGAAATGGGAAGTCTCATGAATAAGAATATTTTAACTTAATTCTACATTTGAATACACTTAATAAATAGTTTTTTTCCTATAGCATATCCCATTCGCTAATAAATAAAGCAGTGAATGTATCCGAAAATCCTCTTTAAATTATTCTCTAATTGGTTTTCTTGATTCACTATGATCCGATGTTTTATTGGCAATTAATCAACTTGCAAACTAGTCTAAAAATGCATCACTCAATACACCTTTTGGTCCATATAGCAGATTCATAAGGTTATTTAGGTTTACACTGTTTAAACACCGAGTAACTTCTTAACTTAAATGAGAAATTTATTTATTTCGACCAACTTTTGTACATGTGTTCTTTTTGTATTTTATCGTAATATTACAAGTTTTATCTCCGAAAATACGGTTGTCTCCTAGTTGGAAGTGATGTGAGGTGTAAAAAATGATACCTAATGATTCGTAGTTGCAATTCCTTTAATTACGGGATATATGAGAATAAGGTTGCCCCTTAGTTTTCATCATATAAATTACGTAATTTTTTGCAATATAATTTGTTTGATTAAAAATCATCATATAATATTACAATTAATCCACCCATATTCCAGAAAAGTAGTGGAATTAAATGAAATTCGTATAGAAAACTTATACAGTTTGGGTGTTCTGCAAAAGGTGTGATTCGAATTTACATTTTTCTATTCCAAATGAAGTTTCAATCAGCTACAAATATAACAATAAAAAAAAATAAACTTTCGATAATGTCAAAGTCTTTATACGTTTCATGATTTTGATGATTTTCAGGGTTAATATTTATTTGAATTTACGTGAGGAGTATACGGAATTTCACCCCTTGATGATTCTCTTTTGGCGGAATTTTTACCGAAAACCGCATATCTGAACGAACCGGTTTTATTGGGGTTATACGATATAATTCTTTCGATAATTTTCGGTGCCAGTCATTCATTCATAATATGTGTGTAGAATATTGAGATGATTTATTAAGCATTTAGGATCAAAAATCACATATCTGAACCAATCAGTTGTATGGGAGTTATACTATATAGTCGTCCGATTTCAGTTTTTGTCATTGTTATCTCTTCTCCTTCTGGTAAAGGGTGTTTTTTTTATAGAGGTATAGAACTTTAAGTTGCAATAAAACAACGATGGATTATTCGATTGGCATGAATTTTATTTATCCGAAAGATAATCTTATGGCATTACATTTTAAATATGATTTCTGGCATATGACCGCCACGGCTGGCGCGGATGTAGTTTAATCTGGACATCCAATTTTCGATGACTTTTTCCAACATTTGTGGCCGTATATCAGCAATAATACGGCGAATGTTGTCTTCCAAATGGTCAAGCGTTTGTGGCTTATCCGCATAGACCAATGACTTTACATAGCCCCACAGAAAGTAGCCTAGCGGTGTTAAATCACAAGATCTTGGAGGCCAATTCACAGGTCCAAAACGTGAAATTATGCGGTCACCAAACGTGTCCTTCAATAATTCTATTGTGGCACGAGCTGTGTGACATGTTGCGCCGTCTTGTTGAAACCACATCTCCTGGACATCATGGTTATTCGATTCAGGAATGAAAAAGTTAGTAATCATGGCTCTATACCGATCACCATTGACTGTAACGTTCTGGCCACTATCGTTTTTGAAAAAGTACGGACCAATGATTCCACCAGCCCATAAAGCGCACCAAACAGTCAGTTTTTCTGGATGTAACGGTGTTTCAACATACACTTGAGAATTACCTTCACTCCAAATGCGGCAGTTTTGTTTGTTGACGTAGCCATTCAACCAAAAGTGCGCTTCATCGCTAAACATCGCTAAAATGGACGTAGTGCGCGATACGTTTTCCGCACAGAACCATTATTTTCGAAATAAAATTGCACTATTTGCAAGCGTTGTTCAGGCGTGAGTCTATTCATGATGAATTACCAAACCAAACTGAGAATAAATCACTTGACAGCTGTTAAAACGGTCACCATCTTGAAAAGTAATGCCAACTTAAAGTTCTATACCTCTATAAAAAACACCCTTTGCTTACATACTTCGGGCAATTGTTAATATACCATTTCATATACAAGAATGGTACAAAAATTTGAAAAGAGGTTAGTATCGAACGGTTACTTGACGTGCATAGAAGACGTAGATTGAACATGTTATAGTTAAACTCATTTGTTTTACCGCAGTTGTTTCGTATTTACTTTAACACCTGTTCTACAGCATATATCCAAATTTTAATGGACATGCATGGAAGGCATGTTCATATATTTTAAGTTAAACATACGATTTTTTTTAAATATTTTATATACATATTTGATAATTTAAAAAAAAAGTTTGCGCGCTCTTTCAATATATTCTCAAAACTATTTTAGAGTGGTTGGAAACTATATATTATTATGTGGAATCGGTTTTCAGAACCTGAGAGTTTCATTTATATACTGCAAAACACCAAAATAACAAATGGAAGAATTTTCAATCTTTTTAATCGAAAGTGAAAATCAGAACATATCTAAATATGTACTAAAATGTTCCCAAAGGTAATTTTTGCTTTGAATTTTTACATGAGTAATATTCAATTTACATTTTTATGTTTCTGTTCTCCTTTTTCCGTACGAAAGATCTTTCTTTAACGGAAAAATCTAGCTTTTTATATTTTTTCCCATTCTTTGCCAACATTTTCAAATACATCCATGCAAAGTGTTAAAGTTATTAAAGTGAAAGTAATTGTTTTAAATTTGGTTCTGCATTAGTCTGGTTAAGCTTGTGTGTTTAGTGGACTAAGCGATAATTTCAGATATCTTCTTTTTTGATGGCAACCTAAAGGATGCTCTTCCTTATGTGCTTCCATAGGAATATACTTAAATTTTTTTATTTTCGCAATAACTTGCTGCGTTTTGTTGTCGGATGTATTGCAATAATTGAAAACACAAAGGCAGGTCCCGCTCCACATTTCTAAGGTTTTTCTCTTCCTCTTCTTCCATTACCGGATACAGCACCGATCATTTTAAATGCTCGAATGTTTTCATCAAAACCGACACTATTACCTTGTAAGCGTAGTCACTGATTTTATACACAATATATCATTGTCAGGTTCGTGAAGTGTTGCCATTGATCTTAAAACCTTCAGCTGGTTGTCTTCTCATTTCTCAATAAAATAACGAGATTCCACACTTTCCTCTACAAATATATCCCGCGTATTAAATGTCACAGGTCGCTGTAATAGCCGAGTAGTTAGCATTGCGTACTACAACTCGGAAGGCCTGGGTTTAAGTCCAGGTTCGAGCAAAAACCAAAATTATATTTATTTATTTATTAATTAATTAATTGAAAAATAATAATAAAATTATTATTTCACAAAGAAAGAAACACTAGCTGCCAGGCCCTATGGCTCCCAAAGTTATACAAAATAATTTTCTCTAATTGCGGTCTGCCCTCGGTAGGGAATGTCAACCCTTGCGAGTATATTTCTGACATGAAATAAAAGCTCCTCATAAAAATCCATCAGCCGTTCGTATGTGGCTTAGAATAAACTGGTCCCTATATTTGATGGTTAAAAAATAGCAAAACCACAAATTGGAGAAGAAACTCAGCCGAAAATTTCTTCAGCTAAGTTTTAACTAAATATACCAATTTGAGGATTAAAAAGGAATTAAATTTGTTAAAAACCAAAAGTCCTGCTGTTTTAACCTATATAGGCAAATTAGATTGCATATAGAATACGTGAAAAGCTATAACTGTCGCAAGTCCAATGAAATTAAAAAAAAAATACAACGCTTACTTACTTAAGGTTAAAAAGAATATTGTGTGTTATCCATAAAAGTTTTATAATTTCGTTAATTACAAACGCAGAGTCTCTTTGTTTCTATCCGCCAATTCCTACAAAGCTACTACATCAAGTAACTTACATCATGTATCGAATAAAAGTGATATGGATAAAGTCATTCATAATTTCTTTGAATACAAATGGTAGAAGATCTTTGAGTGAAAATTATATGTAGATCACAAGGATATATTCTATAGCTAATCTTTTTGAAGCAATTATGAATACCCAAATAATTTTTTCCATATTTCACTTAATTTCCAGTTACTAATATCGGCTTTGCAAAGGAAAATCTATTCTTACAAATTCAACTCTTTCATTCTACAATCCTTTTAAGAAATGTATTTGTTCTGTTTTGTTTCTGTTTTCTTGCGAGGGAAATGTTCTACTATTCAATCCAAAAAGATGTTTGATACTTCTGCTAGTCTCGAAACAAAAAGTATTTCGGCGCGCATCGAATATATTAAAATTACGTAATTATATAAAGAAATGTAAAACAAAAGTATTAACACAGCTTAAGGCTTACTGAAATCAACTGACAAAATTTGATGGTTCAAGTGAACAGTTTTAGTGTGACTATATTATGACACTAAACAAACAACACAAACAGCTGTGACAAGCAAATGTAAATAAAAAAATAGGACAAGCAAAAAAATGTATAAGAACAAACAAATAATGACTTGACAAGTATTAAAATACAAATTTAATTCAACAAAATTATTATGATTCTAAATCTTAATTTGTATTTTTTTTATCACTTTGCCTTAAATGCTTCCAACTATATTCACTAACACCTGATGTAAGTATTAATTTTTATTTAAACAAATAAAGAATCAACGAAAATTTAAATTACAAGAGCACAATATAAATATAACTTTACATCACGACGCTTTCGGAATATATTCAGTCACCTTCTTACAAAATAAATAACTTCCATTCCTAGTCAAGAACAAGTATTTAATTTTGTTGATTTGGGTGTAACAATTTTAATACTACGGTTGATACAAGAAAGCAGAACGTGCCCTTGTTTTTCGTAGTATAATAATCTGACATTTTAGGATTTATTATTATTATCGTATTATTATATATACGCGTAAAAGTGTTTTTTGCTATTTTTTATCACTTAGACAATGGTTAATCAAATACATTACAAAATTCTACTAGCATTTTTTTGCTAGCCCGGCCATTGAATCGTATTTTACATTAATTAATTAATGTTTTCTTAATTATTACTTACGTATATTTTTTAGTTAAAACGTAATTTTATGCTATATTTTCCATTCTTGCATACAATTTCCAATCAATTTTACATAATTTTATTTCCATTCATATATTTGCCATCTTTTTTTGTGTGTCACTAAACAAAATGTTAATTTTATGAAATCCCTTGATAACAGCAAAAAAATATGCAAACAGATGTTAAATATTTATTTTATCCATAATGATCGTATTTGAGACTGCTTGTTAATCTTCCAAAGACTAACCCTACTCAAATCTTTGAAAGCCTAACGTTTTGAAAATCCAAAGGAAGATATGAATAAAAGTGGAGAAAGCATTGTTAGTAAAATTATTACAATCGATTAAATGACCTACTAAAAATTCCTGATCAGACATAAAGCATTATTATTTTAAACAGCACCGCCAACCACAACAAATGCACCAAAAAAAGCAAGTAATGACATTTGCGAAACAACAAATAGCATGGGATTTATTTAAATATTATATACAACTTGTACTTAAGTGTAGGTAGTACCTTCATAGCATAAAACATTTAGGTATATATCAGATGGGGCCATGTGTAGAAGTTCACGAAAGTGAGGAAAGTTTCTGACTGCCATTCACCTGGGAGTGGCCAGAAACGATTCTTTTACATATGGTTCAAGTATCCTCTGGGTAGCCAACAGACATCCGTTTGGAGGCGAGCTAAAGTGAGAAGGCGAATCCGCTGCGGTTGTGCGTAGGGTTTGGAACCCACCACATAAAAACTATACTCCAATGAAAAATCAGCAATTGCCTCGGAAGAGAGACCCCCTTTTGATGACGACCCCCGCAAACGTTTTAAGGATCATGATTTGAGGGCATGCACCTGGAATGTCCGGTCCCTTAATTGGGAAGGTGCCGCTGCCCAGCTGGTTGATGTCCTCGTAAGACTAAAGGCTGACATCACCGCCGTCCAAGAAATGCGATGGACTCGACAAGGACATAAGAAGGTCACAGAAGGTTACAGCGGCCATTTAAAGGAGCGCAAATTTGGTGTCGGGTTTGTGGTGGGAGAGAGGCTCCGTCGCCGAGTCCTGACATTCACCCCGGTGGATGAACGTCTAGCCGAAATTCGCATCAAAGCGAAGTTCTTTAACATATCGTTGATTTGCGCCCACGCCCCGACAGAAGAGAAGGATGATGTGACCAAAGATGCTTTCTATGAGAGCCTAGAACGTGCTTATGAGCGCGGCCCCCGCCACGATGTCAAAATTGTTATAGGCGATTTTAACGACAGGGTGGGCAAAGAAGGCGATTTTAACGACAGGGTGGGCAAAGAAGGCATTTTTGGCGCAACAATCGGAAAATTCAGCCTCCACGACGAAACGTCCCCAACTGGGATGAGGCTGATTGACTTTGCTAGATTCCAGCATACGAAAATTCATCAAGCAACATGGCTGTCCCCAGATCGTAAAACACGCAACCAAATCGATCACGTTAAGATAGACGGAAGACATGTATCCAGTGTTCTAGACGTGCGTACACTCCGAGGGCCAAATATCGACTCGGATCATTATCTTGTAGCAGCAAAAATACGCGCCCGCCTCTGTGGGGCAAAGAACGCCCGCCAACAAACACAAGGAAGGTTTGACGTCGAAAAGCTGCAATCACAGCAGACAGCCAGCAAGTTTTCTACTCTACTTGCACACCTGCTCTCTGGGAGCACTCATCAGCGACTTGGTATCAGGGAGCTGTGGAACGAAATATCAAATTCCTTGCGTACCGCTGCTTCGGAAACAATTGGTTTTCAGCAATACCAGAAAAACAACTGGTACGATGAGGAATGTCGAACTGCAGTGGAGAGAAAACAACTTTGTGATCGACCACAACACGTGCGGGGTGGGATAGATACCGAGAGCTGAAGAAGGAAGCGAGACGCATTTGCAGACGAAAAAAGAAAGAGACCGAAATGCGTGAGTATGAAGAGCTTGAGAAGCTGGCTGACAAGGGTAATGCTCGAAAATTCTATGAGAAGATGCGGCGACTTACAGAAGGTTTCACGACCGGAGCAAACTCATATAGGGATAATGGAGGTAATCTGGTGACAGATGTCCAGAGTATACTTAGTGTATGGAGGGAACACTTCTCTAACCTGCTCAATGGCAGTGAAAATGAAAGCCCCGGAGATGGCGAACCCGAAACCCCAATCGATGACGATGGTATAGAGGTGCCATCACCCGACTATGAAGAAGTTCGGATAGCGATTGCCCGCTTAAAAAATAACAAAGCTACGGGAGCCGATGGCTTACCGGCAGAACTTTCAAAATACGGCGGCGAAGAGCTGACAAGGAGCATGCATCAGCTTCTTTGCAAAATATGGTCTGAAGAAAGCATGCCTGACGAATGGAACCTAAGTGTGCTCTGCCCAATCCAAAAAAAGGGAGACCCCACGGTCTGCGCCAATTATCGTGGGATAAGTCTCCTTAATATCGCATATAAGGTCTTATATAGCGTATTGTGTGAAAGACTAAAGCCCACCGTCAACAAACTGATTGGACCTTATCAGTGCGGCTTTAGACCTGGCAAATCCACCATTGACCAGATATTTACCATGCGCCAAATCTTGGAGAAGACCCGAGAGAAAAGAATCGATACACACCACCTTTTTATCGATTTTAAAGGTGACTTCGACAGCACGATAAGGAAATGCCTCTACGCCGCTATGTCTGAATTTGATATCCCCACGAAACTCAAACGGCTTTGTAAACTGACCCTGGATAATACCAGCAGCGCGGTGAGAATTGGTAGGGACCTCTCCGAGCCATTCGATACCAAACGAGGTTTCAGACAAGGAGCCTCTTTATCGTGTGATTTCTTTAATTTGATGCTGGAACAAATAATACGAGCTGCAGAGCTAAACAGACCAGGCATAATATTTTACAAGAGTGTGCAATTGTTGGCGTATGCCGATGATATCAATATAATTGGTCATAACACCCGCAATGTAAGTTTTGCCTTCTCCAGATTAGACAAAGAAGCGGAGCGAATGGGTCTGGTAGTGAACGAGGGCAAGACGAATTATCTCCCGTCATCAAATAAACAGTCATCGCATTCGCGACTAGGCTCCCACGTCACTGTTGACAGTCACAACTTCGAAGTCGTAGATAATTACGTGTATCTGGGAACCAGCCTTAACAACACCAACAATGTCAATCTTGAAATCCAACGCAGAATCACTCTTGCCAACAGGTGCTATTTTGGACTGAGTAGGCAATTGAAAAGTAAAGTCCTCTCTCGACGAACCAAAACCAAACTCTACAAGTCGCTCATCATTCCCGTCCTGACGTGTGGTGCAAAAGCCTGGACGATGTCTACATCCGATGAGTCGGCTTTAAAAGTTTTCGAGAGAAAAGTTTTGCGGAAGATTTATGGTCCTTTGCGCGTTGGCAACGGCGAATACCGCAGACGATGGAACGATGAGCTGTACGAGCTATACGACGACATTGACATAGCTCAGCGAATAAAGAGACAGCGACTACGCTGGCTAGATCATGTCGTCCGAATGGATGAAAGTGCTCCAGCTTTGAAAGTATTCGATGGAGTACCCGCTGGTGGAAGCAGAGGAAGAGGGAGACCTCTACTCCGTTGGAAAGATCTGGTGGAGAGCGACCTGGTGTCACTTGGTATTTCTCACCGGCGCCAAACAGCAAGAAGAAGAAACGAGTGGCGCGCTATTGTTGACGAGGCTACGAGGCTATAATCGCGTAAGCGGTGCCTACGCCAAAGAAGAAGAAGATATATCAGACACATACATTGATCAACCGAGAGCTTTCTAAGAGATGAAGAGTTAAAAATGTTTTAGCATAAATTTTATCTGATCGGGGCATAAATAATAAAATCTCTACACCATATTTACTGACTGAACCTATATCAAGCTGCAAACCCAATGAACTGACCACACGCCAATACATAAAGACATACAAACATACGTTCACCATTTATATACCCTGCCAGAATAGAATAGAATGGTAAATTTAATACGTCGTTTGGATCATACTAGTAAATTTTTATTCCATTTATTTGAAAAAAATAAAACAAAAAAATAATAAGAATATAAGAAACAACAAGATACGAACCATGAATTTATTCCGACTTTAAGAACACTTACGACATGATCAAAAAAAAAATACACCATACCAATGTTGCAGTGTTGGCAATCGTTATAAATCGTGAGCTGATACTTTTGTGATAATAAATAGCGAACTGATATGATTTTATACACTGCAGGGTAGCTTATGCCATTAAGGGACAAGTGTATGTGGTATTTAGCCCGTTGCCTTGTGCCTAACATGGCGTATACGTAACCCAACCGGTCGGCCGTGTGGCAACTGTGTGAGGTTGTATGGTATCGTGCGCCTCATTGCATTTATGAGAAAATGCTTATTGAAATACGTATAGAGAGCGAATAAAGTCATGGTTGGTAAGGCTACGGGTGGGTGGAATGCAGACCGCAAAAACTACTTTGGAATTTCTAAAACAACCCCATTCCTAAGCGTTGCCAACGTTATTCACGTGTGTATCCGCAAACGTTTTAACGAATATGCTTGAGTTCAAAGTCAAAGCATCTAAAAACATTGCTAGTTGTCTGACTTTACAAGTGGCTGTGGTTATTCGTTTATACGTTTAGATATTTACTTTGACTATATTGTTATATAAATATATAATCATGTGTAGTTGTTGTAAGAATGAAGTCATTGCTAAATCGTTCGTACAAATAAAACATCTTAAATCAGACATTTTCAAGTGAGCCGATTTCATATATAAAGATACGGATATATGTTTATATAGACTGCAAAGTAAATATTTTGCCAAATTGCAGTGCTCGATTTTATACAAACATATTTTGTTGTGAGCAATCATGAAAAATTTATATGCGAAAAATGTATGCATGCTGTTGTTTGGGTCATTTTTGTGGCTTTCGTTTATATGCTTAAAATAGTTATTAAAAGGTTGAAAAGCCAAAGCAGTGCATGGGAAATAAAATTCATATTTTAGGATTATTAGTTTTTTAAAGACTAACATAATACCATTGTTGACCGATCTGTTATTCTGTTATCCCTTTTCAATATTAGCCAAGTTGGCATTAGCAATTCTCGAGTTTTAGACAGTCAACGAACAACAATTCATTAACTAAGATAACATACAATTTAAAGTTTAAGGAAATGTTATTTCTGCCATTTATATGGTAACAAATTTTGCAAGTAACTGTACAAACTGAATAAATAAAATACATTAAAATACATTAATATTTAAAAAAAAACTGTAGTGTATACAAACCCTATCGCTCAACCTTTAGCCCCTCAACCCATCAATCGCCCACATACCACCGCTTGAGTTGGGTGCTTGCATTTGCCAATCGAGGCCGCCGTAAAAAATTATATATGTATGTATGCCTGTGGGAAAAAGGAGATTGAAGCATATTTACTGTTTGCAAAAGCAAGCAATATTGGTAACACCAGGAAAACAACTCGACTTCCAATGGACAATGGCTAACAAATAGAAAGAGGAGAGGATGGTATAAAATAAGGCAGGAATCATTCAAGTGGCGGGAGCGGAATATACACTTACTATACATGCATTCACATAGTTACAGTAACTTACAAATTTGTGCAAATTCACTAATGCTTTTATAAAGGTTAAAATGGTATATGTACTTGAATAACTTATAATGAACACATTTTATTAACAAATAAGGCTGAATTTGATTTGGTAAGGTGGTCATCGCACATTTCTAATAAGTAGTAGCTTTATCTGAATCTTTTTTTTATATTTTTAGTGGATTTTAGTAATTTTAAGCTCTATAGAATAAAAAGTTACGATAACCGTTGACGTCACCGAACCAACTTCGTCATATTTACACTGTTCGAGAGTTGATATTTATATTATCACAAATGTTTTTATATTTTGTTAGGAAACCAATATATGTGAACTTAGCAACATAAAACAGGCGACAACATTCAGAAATGTAACCGTGTAATACTACAGAAAAAAAAAAGTTAATTTTTTAATAAAATTTTACATCTTTCTTATATGTATATATATTTTTACTTCCCAATGAATTTTCATTTTTTAATACCAAAACTTTAAGCTTTCAGCACAAAAATGTTTGTCAATAAATTAATAAACTAAGGCAGCTTACTCCACATTTTCGCTTGGAATTTTTAGAAACTCAAGATATTTACACATTTAAGATGTAAAATATGAAGAGGTGATATCTACATTTTTGTTAAAACTAATACTTTTTAAGACTAGATTATTCAAGTTCCTTGAAGTTTTATAGTCAATACATATAATGTGACCAACTCCAGCATTAAACATGTAATTTGGCAGCTGGTTCAACCTTGAAGAAATTTGATTAAAATATTTTAAAATTTTTTGAGGGAAACTGCAAAAATACATACTTCATTCATTCAATTGTTAATATCTGGAAATTTAATGATTTTAGATGCAGCTTCAGGAACGAAGAAGAATAGGAGTTTGACGAATACCATCTTTGGCGCTGTCCAGCCCTAAGCCAAAAAGTTCTTTCTCAAACGCCTTTTGAGTGTCTCACTCAGACACGCTAAATGGTTCATGAATTTAACAGGAAACTTACAAGGCCATCGCAATTGATCTATCGGCTCAAGTGTGTTGTTTATATAATCAGCAGTCCTCGGAATTTACTTTACTAAAAGATTTGGAAAACCCTTAATTACCAATTATTTCAGAACTTTGAATAGATGCCAATTGTTTAAAAATTAAAATATTTTTGAGCGCAGCAACTCAAGCCCAGAATTTGACAGCTTCTGGAAATAAATATAAGCAAGAACTTGGTTTTATAGGGGCGAGATGATATAGTATTCCGATTTTGATGTATAATATCAATTACCAGGATCTGAGGTACTTTTTTGGATTTATGACCCAAAATTTTAAATCTGACAAATATCGTCTGTTTAGTTGAAT
Organism: Neoceratitis asiatica; assembly: GCA_030068015.2. Classification (NCBI taxonomy): domain Eukaryota; kingdom Metazoa; phylum Arthropoda; class Insecta; order Diptera; family Tephritidae; genus Neoceratitis; species Neoceratitis asiatica. Next base: position 79,389,972 of record CM061524.1, read on the forward strand.
TATCTCAAACAATTCAGCTCGTGATTCTGATATGATCGGCATAAATTTTGGTGGGTCTATCTTTTCTCCTTCTGCTACATACTTCGGGTCAAAGCTAATTAAAATTATAAAATAAAATTGAAAGAAATTTAGCATACTTTTAAAAATATAATTACCAAAATAGGCTAGTTATGTGACTATGTACTTAAGCTCTAATGGCGCTTAAAAATTCATATTTGGCAAGAAAAAGTAGAATATAAATGTACATATGTTTATATCTTATTTTAAAACACTGACGGACCCAACCCAACGGTACGATTGAGCTTACTTAAATAAAAAGCGAAAGAGAGAAAAATCTATGAGCGAAAAAGTGTTAATAGAAATCATCCACTTCTCCACTAAGAAAGGGAATGTGTTAACTCAGCTAGAACGATTTAATCTGCATGGAAAAATAACAGCAATGCACACAAATGGGCAACCCAAGAGGAAGTTTTCAAAAAAGCAGTAAAATTCATGATAGTATCGTAATACCTCCTTCCATTCATATATATATGTGGCTTGATGACGACAGTTGCACTCGTCTTTGCCAGCCAAGTCAAGTGATATCTGACTATGCCATGGTGACTAATGATGTACACATACATATTTAGAAGCATTCAACTGTATATATATAAAGGGTGTTTTTTATAGAGGTATAGAACTTTAAGTTGCAATAAAACAACGATGGATTATTCGATTGACACGAATTTTATTTATCCGAAAGATAATCTTGTGGCATTACATTTTAAATATGATTTCTGGCATATGACCGCCACGGCTGGCGCGGATGTAGTCCAATCTGGACGTCCAATTTTCGATGACTTTTTCCAACATTTGTGGCCGTATATCGGCAATAATATGGCGAATGTTGTCTTCCATTTGGTCAAGCGTTTGTGGCTTATCCGCATATACCAATGACTTTACATAGCCCCACAGAAAGTAGTCTAGCGGTATTAAATCACAAGATATTGGAGGCCAATTCACAGGTCCAAAACGAAAAATTGGGCGGTCACCAAACGTGTCTTTCAATAAATCTATGTGGCTCGAGCTGTGTGACACGTTGCGCCGTCTTGTTGAAACCACATCTCCTGGACATCATGGTTATTCAATTCAGGAATGAAAAAGTTAGTAATCCTGGCTCTCTACCGATCACCATTGACTGTAACGTTCTGGCCACCATCGTTTTTGAAAAAGTACGGACCAATGATTCCACCAGCCCATAAAGCGCACCAATCAGTCATTTTTTCTGGATGTAACGGTGTTTCAACATACACTTAAGGATTACCTTCACTCCAAATGCGGTAGTTTTGTTTGTTGACGTAGCCGTTCAACCAGAAGTGCGCTTCATCGCTAAACAAAATTCGCTTATGAAAATCGGGAACAACGGTAATCTCGTTTGGGCCCATTCGAATCTACGCCTTACTTGATGATCGTTTGGCTTCAATTCTTGCACGAGTTGGATTTTGTAAGCACGCAAACCAAGATCCTTCCGCAAAATCTTCCATAAAGTGGATGGACACAGATCCAATTCCTGTGCTCGATGGCGGATGGACTCATTCGGGTCTTCCTCAATGCTACGCTCTACAGCAGCAATAGCTTCTTCTGTACGCTCTGGGGATGCGAGTTATCAATAAGAGTAAACGTGGTGCGAAAACGTTCCATGGTTAATCGAATTAACTGCTCTGATGGACAAAACCATTATTTTCGAAATAAAATTGCACTATTTGCAAGAGTTGTTCAGGCGTGAGTCTATTCATGATGAATTGCCAAACCAAACTGGAAATAAATCACTTAACAGCTGTTAAATCGGTCGCCATCTTGAAAAGTAATGCTAACTTAAAGTTCCATACCTCTATAAAAAACATGCTCTTGAGTGTGTAGCGGAATACTGAAAGTATTCTGCGGGAGGTGAAATTAGTTTCAACTTAATCTTTATCTGTTTACATAAGTACTGGTGCTGACCGTTATTTGTATATATATTTTTTTTTAGAAAAGCTAACTACTTTTGTATAGGGATGGCCGAAAAAATTAGCTCTGATTACACCTTCATTAGATATCAGCTAACCACTATCTTACTGTTTTGACGAAGAAAAGATCTCTTGGTAGCCACCTTTTTGCTTAGCTTAAGGGGCACTAATTATTATTTAGGTACCTTAAATCGTAAAGTAGTTAATCAAAAAAGTCGATGTTTAATTATTTTTTGCTAACTTATGGATTTAAGAAATTTTTCATTTTGTACATTAAATAAAAGTTAAATTATTAAAGTTGCACATAGAAAATATCAATTAATTTGAAGTTTTAAAATTAATAAAGTAATATTTAATCATAGTACAATATATTATTGTTTTTTTATATTTTTCGTTTTGTTATAAATTGTGTGGGGTACATATTCAGTATTTATGAAGTCGCTCTGATTGGAAAGCTTACAAAAAAGTAGTACATCAACAACCATAGATATGATTTTCGAAAAATAGAGTTTGAAGGAATTCAAAATAGTTTTCGAAGCTCTATTAGGTATGCAAGTATATATGTGACCTATATTTAGCAATTGATATTAATTTACTGCCCGGGAATACGAGACTGTCCTCAGACGACAACCACAAACACAACAACAACGTTTTCTTTTACTTCACTAAAACGAAATACATAAGTGATGTTAAGTTTTGAACGCTCAACATGCACATGCGTACACACCCGTACTGCTACCTTAATACAAAAATAAGTGGAATCTACTTCTATAGTTGCTATCTCCCCCCGAGTGTGCCCCAAGGCAACTACGAAAGGATCCTCGACGAACTAGTTCAGGACGCCCTTACTACAACGCCTAACGTGATTGCAGGCGATTTCAATGCTTGGGCATTGGAGTGGGGTAGTAGCCACACAAATAAGAGAGGTAATGCGCTGCTCAAAGCATTTTCTGTGTTAGACGTAGTGTTGCTCAATACCGGTGAAAGAAATACCTTCGAGAAGAATGGTCGTGGATCGATAATAGATATTACGTTCGCTAGCAGCACACTGGTTCGATCGGCAAGCTGGAAAGTGTGCGACTTCTATACACATAGCGATCACCACGCAATTATGTTAGAAGTCGGAAGGCAAACACAAACGCCATCCAACCAGAAAAAACCACAGAAAAAAGGATGGAAGGTGGAAACGCTAGATGAGGAAATTTTCGAACTCATGTTGGACGGAATCCCAGGTAGCTCGAATAACATAGAACAACAAGTTGACATGCTGGTGAAGCACATAAGCAAAGCCTGCGACGCTGCCATGTGTAGAAAAAGGCAAAACAAGTCCCGAAAGCCCGCATACTGGTGGAACCAAAATATCAGCATACTAAGAAGCGAATGCCATAAAGCGAGACGGTTATCGCAAAGAAGCCAAGGTACGCCAGATTATATAAGACTGCGCGAATACTTCAAGAAAAAGCGTAAGGAGTTAAAGAAGGAGATCAAAAGAAGTAAGTCCTCATGCTTCAAAGAGTTATGTGAGAAGGTTGACGAAAATCCATGGGGTGACGCATATAAAATAGTCATGACGAAGGTTAAGGGAGATAGAGGTCAAGCACCAACCTGTCCTAACCTACTAGAAAAGGTGGTGAAAACACTTTTCCCAACGCAAGAGCCACAATTTGCAAGAAGGATACCCGCAGGAGCGGACGTTTTGACTATCGATGGTAAAGAGATACTTGAAGTGGCTGAGAGATTCGGCAACGCAAAGGCACCTGGACTTGATGGCATCCCGAACAAAGCACTTAAAATCGCCATCAAGCATAAAAACAGAGATTTCGCCGAGCTATATACAAGATGCCTAAATGAAGGAGTTTTTCCGAAGGTATGGAAGAGGCAACGACTGGTCCTTCTTCACAAGCCTAACAAACCGGCAGGAGAGCCGAGTGCGTACCGGCCACTTTGTATGATTGACACAATGGCCAAAATACTAGAGAGACTGATCTGTACACGACTGGAACTTCACCTTGAAAATGAGTCGCCTGGTATATCTGATAACCAATTTGGCTTCAGGAGACATCGGTCTACCATAGACGCAGTAGAAAAATTAACGGGCATTGCGGCGAAGGCCATAGAGTGCACCAGATGGATGTATGGCGAGAAAAAATATTGCGCAGTTGTAACACTTGACGTGAAAAATGCTTTCAATTCGGCATATTGGCCGCATATCATGAGTGCTCTGGAGGCCAAGAATACACCCGGGTATCTCTTAAGGATAATCAGTAGTTATCTGTCTGACAGACTGCTATTGTACGATACCGATACAGGTCCAAAAAGCTACGTGATAACAGGTGGAGTACCACAGGGCTCCGTACTCGGCCCGCTACTATGGAATGTGCTGTACGATGGGGTGTTACGCCTACCGCTGCCCAGAGAGGTCCAGATAATTGGCTATGCGGACGACATAGCTGTTACGTTCGTCGCGAAGGAACTTTCACAAATTCAGTGTATCTGTACTGAAACCGTATTGAAGATTAAGGATTGGCTCACTTCAAATAAGCTGCAGCTTGCCGGAGAAAAAACAGAAGCGGTGCTCCTCACCAGTAGAAAAAACTAGAAGAGGTCACCCTGAATATTAATGGTTACAAGGTCAAGACGCGAAATTCGCTGAGGTACCTTGGCGTTATGATCGATCCTGGGCTCAATTTCAAGGTACGTATTGAAAAAGCCTGTGGAAAGGCAGCCAAAGTGACAGCGGCCCTAGCTAGAATTATGCCAAACACTGGTGGCCCTAGCCACAGTCGAAGAATGCTACTAGCTAAAGTTAGTCAGTCAGTACTGATGTATGCGGCTCCGATATGGGGGCAGCCTTGCAACAAAAAACAGGTGCCAATAAGGCAAAGGCAGTCTTCAGGCTAAGCGCAATTAGAGTAGCCTGCGCTTTTAGAACGGTGTCTCATGAAGCAGCCAGTATCATATCTGGCCTAATGCCACCAGATATATTGGCTTCGGAGTTTGCCAGGCTCCGTAAAAAATCAAAAGCCTTGAATAGGCATCTGACTGCCGATGAGCGCAGGAAGGAGAGACAGGCGAGCCTCGACGAGTGGCAATCGCAGTGGGATGCGACAGGAAAAGGAAGATGGACGCATAGACTAATTAAGAGAGTACCAGCCTGGATTGAGAGGCAGCATGGAGATACAGACTTTTATCTCACTCAATTTTTGTCAGGTCATGGCTGTTTCATGGAGTACCTCCACAGATTCGGCCATGATGACGAAACGGAATGTTCTCTCTGTGGTAGAGCCGAGGAAAATGTAGAGCATATATTCTTCTCTTGCTCGAGGTATACAACGGAGAGAGCTACCATAGAAAATTTAATAATGGAAAGGATGACGCCCGACAACATTGTAAGCCACATGCTGCAATCGAGGTTGGTATGGGATAAAATGAAGGAGTGGGCTGCTATAGCGCTCAAAGAGCTGAGGATAAAGGAACGGCAGCGGAGAGGCATAAAACCGGATGAATAACATAACACTACAGTGAGTATGTGAAGAGGCTTTCTGGCCCAGCTTGGACCTGCGAAGTATTGCTTAATCGGCTGTCCCGTAGGTCCAAATATAAGCTATAGCAGACGGAGTGGGGTTTAGTACGTAGGCGTACTGCTTCGCAAGTCCGGTACAGCTAGGAAATGCTGCCTGGGCGTGGTCCCGAATGAGGTGTACCTTTAGCGGACAGTATGAATCGTGCATGCTGCCAGTGGCAGTATCTTTGGAAGATTCCCCCTTCGGAAACAAAAAAAAAAAAAAAAAACCTTAATACAACTGTTTAAAAAGTCGTTAGCTTTGGACTCTGATATTCGCTGTCAACATTAGTCAATGTAGAGGAAAACCATTTATTTCAACTTTTGGTTACAGCTTCGAGTAAAAAGCAATAATAAGGACTAGATTTAACATCGTGTTTTTGAGCTATAGCTATGCGGGAGTATATATTTTGACTAAGAAAATTATAAAAATGCGCTTTTGAGTGTTTTGATAATGAAATTACGCGCCCTTAAGCGTAATTTTTTTTAATTTTATTCTATGTATTTTTCATTTTTTAGTGCGAATACATTGCATATATATATATAAATGTCTATCAATCTCAACGAGTAAGGACATCTTTCATAGCCAGTGGTAATGGAAAATATACCAAAGAGCAAACGACAAGAAATTAAAAACCGAAAAATGAGTATAATAAAGTGTGGTTTACAAAATAAATTAAAAATGAAAGAATGTAAAAAAGAGTGAAAAAATCTGAGAAAAATGCAATGTAAATTTTAACGATGGTCTGGTTAAAATACTCAGCTTCAACTGACTGACTGCCAGTCAGCTATCAGAAGGAACGGTTTCTTCTGCACCCTGTGCTTACTTATTTCGTTCTTAAGTGTGATCGGCTATTGGGGCATATGTACATACATATTATTTACATAAATATACTGCTAAGGTGTTTATAATAATAAAACCAAATTTGTAAATACGTTTAAGAATTAATAGATAAGTCCTTTTTACTTAAAAAATATGTAACTAATCCACAAAGTTCCTGGATTCTAACCAATTGAGATCGGAAAGTTTGAAGCCGCGTGTATTAGATACGCGAATCTCCACAATCAGAAGCTTTGATGGTTGCATGTTGCACTACGTAAAAGTTTTTCATAAATAATTATCAAATACATATAACATTCACTTCTAAAATGCTATTTATCAAATTGATTTATTTTTACATTCCCAAAAATAAAATATGGTTTGGCTCAAAAAAACTAAGTAATGTTATTGAACAGTGATCTGAAAAAGCATTTACTTATAAATTTTGAAATTATTTTCAATACTATAGGTATAATAAATCTTTTCACTTTTTTTGGAATGTATTAATTAAAATACACCTGCATGGAGGAATTGCAAGCACTCAAGTGTGCCAAAGGTAAAACTCAGCGAAGTGTGGAGATAAATATACATAAATGACAATCAAACTTAACAAAAGACGAGAGTGAGAAGATCGCAGAGAGGAAACAAAGTGTCAACTTAATTAAATTATAAGTGATAAAAAGAAAGTTCCCACATATTACTGATATGTATATACGTATGTGTATTATGAAAGCTGTAAAAATATTTTTTTAAGAGAAATATTAAATATTTTTATTTCCATATATTTGTATGATATCTAATAATAATAAATATAATAAATAAATATTTTAAATAAAATAAATGCAGACGTGACAGGTGGAAAACCATGCTTCTAAATTCAAATCTGCTTTTTTATTGTATACTATCTGAGCCGGCCTCACGTTGTTGTGACTTTCTGTACTTTCTCCAAGTTTTATTCTATTATATGTATTTTTTATTATTTTATTCTTTGTATATTTTTAATGAATAAATAAAAAAGAATGTTTCAAAAATTAAAAAGGTAAGGCCAGTGAGAAAAACATTTCTGTCATTTCATATCAAGGTATAAGATTGCTACATATATCGATATGATGTATATTGTATGTTATACTCTTTACTTTAGTTTAATCCATAATAATTCAGTTCAACCCATAATGCAGTTATACACTTCGTATTATATTCATATACATACAAATATGTTTATTTGTTCACTGATGCTTTCCTTTTTCCGGCATTTTTACACGGATGCCTCTGTGCTACCAACAAAGGTGCAATAAATATGAATAATGAACACGACATGAGAGCAGCTTAATATGAGGCAATGAAAAACAAAACATAATAAAAAAAATCACGAATAATAGGCTAAATCCAAAAAATCACTTGCCAACTCTATTGAATTTTCAAATGAATGCCGGAGTTGGCGGCGCTTTAACGCTGTGCATTCACACTCGTATGTGCTCGTATGAGTATACCTATACGTATGCATGTGTCTACATTAGTATATATATGAACTATTTGGATAAGTGCTGCGCATACATATGTTATATATGCTAGTACATATTAATATGCAAGTGTCGGTACCGCATATAACTTTACTGTTTTGAAAATTTAATATTTTAATGCAATTAACATACATACATATGCATATCAAGATGACTATCGATGTACTTGCTTTGTTGAAAATTTTCTTTGTATGTGGGCGGTTTTTCATTTTTTTTTACGCACAAATGCAAAATAAGAGATTTTTTCTAAAGGATAAATTTTTCAAGAACGCTAACTCTGGAATTCCTGGAAGAAATATATGACCTGCTCCTCAATCAAAGATTAACCACTTTGGTAAGGTTTGAGATTTAGTTTATGTTGATAATGCTTCTAAATTTTCTGTTATTGGAAGCGATTCCCTTGTTTGAAAGAGGATTTGTATCACTTGGCGCTGGGGATAACTTTCAAGACTATAAGTAAACTTTCTGTTAATTTTTTATGTCGTATCAACTTTGAGGGAGCTAATTTTTAAAAGATGAATGAATTTATTTGACCGAATTTAATTGAAAATATTTTTGTTATTTTTTGAAAAATATGTACTTAAAGACGCTTCTCCTAAAATACATCGTATGAATTTGGGGTTCGCAAAGGAATTTTGTTTCTTGAAGAATAGAAGTGAAGAACATTTCAAAATACTCGACTCTTCAAATACAAATCTGCTACGTCATGTAGAAGTCTAAGTATTTCCAATAAGTTCGCACAATTTTTGAAATCAAATTATTCAACTAATTTTCAAAGTGATGTGTTTGTCTGTCATTCACATTCAACTGCAGTAATTATTTCATCAATAATTTTTGAATAAAATGCATAATACATTTGATAAGTCTAAAACATTCTTTCAGTTATTGATCAGATATAATTTCTATATGTTTTTTAAAAATCTATGCCATATTCTGTTCTTACTTTAACTAAACTTTTTAATGTGTTTTCCCATTTGTGATGGAATAAGTCTTTCGCAGTTTGTCTAAATTAGAGTGGTCTTAGGTCTAGTATTAAAAATTATAGTGGTATTGCTAAACCATATGCCATACGTAAACTTTTTGACGCAATCATTACTAGCCCAATAACGTTTTCGATCACCAAATTACTTTCTTGTTTCCAACACAGGTTTTGAAAAGTAAAAACCAATGCTTATAAATTCGCTTCAATTTGAGCCATTTATCTCTAAAAAGCATTTCTAGTTCATAAGAAAACTGACGTTATTTACACCGACTTTAGTAAAGCATTTGAAAGAGTAAATCGGTAAATTCTTATCCGTAAACTAAACCAAGACCAACCAAAACTTCACCAATGGATTTCCTCGTAACTCAGTAATAGAACATAAAGTGAAGTTCTTCATGATTGATAAATGATATTTCTTCTTTTATAAGTGATATATCTTCCGTAATAAAGCATTCAAATATTCTGTTATATGATGATGATGTAAAACCTTTTATGTCATATACCTCGATCGACGAAAAACGTCTATTGCAGATGGATCTGAACAGTTTAGCTACATGGTGTATTAATAACAAAATGCTTTGAACCTTAATAAAATGTAAAATGGTAAACGTTTCACGAAAACTTGTACAATCTTCTCCTTATACAAAATAACTATAGTCTAACAAAAGTGTTAAACTTTGTTGATTTGGCGGTTACGATGGACCCCAAGCTTAACTTCTCTTTTCATATTAACACTACAGTCTCAAAAACTAAAAATGATTTTTCTTTTGTCAAAAGATGGTTTCCTAAAATACTTTATACGACTTTGGTGATTTCAATTTAAGAATATGGTTCATTGGTTTGGATCAATAATTATCAGGATCAATCCGATAAGTTCGAGTGAGTTCATTTTTTACTTTTTGCATTAAGATATTTCCGATGGGACTCCAGGTCAAATCTTCCTCCCTATACTAACCGTTTAAAGCCATTAAGTCTACCCACTTTCGCACGTCGTAGAGAAATCTTAGCTGTAGTTCATTACGATATCTGGCGTCAACTTCAATGTTCCAATTCGTGTATCTGAACAGTTTAGACCTCTACTATTGAAGTCAGGAAAAACATATTATGAAGTGAATGAATCATTTCATCGATTGTGTTAAATTACAAAATTTCAGCTTTTGAATAAATTTTTTGCTATAACTGAACAGTTGTAAAAAACTCTTGCCTGTCATAACTCAGCCAATTCCGAACGTTATGCGGATGGTACGTTGCGAATGGCCTTGTGCGCGAGGAGGGTGATCGTTGGGCTTATTACTTTTATTCGCTTATTTTTGTATATAAAAATTAGTAGTTTATAAGAAAATTTGTAAATAGACTAGCATGGACAGTGGAAAAGAATTTTGCTAATTGGATAGTTATTTTTATTATTTATTTGTCTTCAGCCTAAAAACAGTAATAAATATAAAGGATGATACCAATAGAGGTACTTTTTTCAATTGCGTATCAAGCTGTTATGTTATTTTTGTTCAGTATTGTTTGGAATTTCATCATGGAAAGACTTACACTTGCAACACTATCGCCTATCGTGAGATTCAGTATTCATTATTGGATAATATTCGATCGAATAGACCGCGTCTGGCATCAATGAAAGAACATACAGCGGCCGTAGCTGAGAGCGTATACCAAGACCGTGGAGAGTCGATTCGGTGCCGTTCGCAGCAACTCGGACTGACGTATGGAACGACTTGGAGCATTTTACGTCGACATTTTAAATTGAAAGCATACAAAATACAGCTTGAGCAAGAACTGAAGCCGCTCGACCTTCCCAAGCGACATCGCTTCACTTTATGGTCTCTTCAAAAGTTCCAAAAAGATCCGACTTTCGACGTTTTTGAGCCAAATTTTGTTCAGCGATGGGGTCCATTTCTGGCTCAATGGGTATGCAAACAAGCAAATTTGCCACAATTGGGACGAAGAATAACCTGAAGAGATTCAATAGCTGCCATTTTATCCAATAAATAACGGTTTGATGTGGTTTGGGGGCCGGTGGAATCATCGGTTCATATTTCTTCAAAAATGATGCCGGTGAGAAATTTAACGTCAATAGCGACCGTTATTGCGCTGTGATAACCGGCTATTTGATGTCTGAAATTGAAGCTCGTGATCTCCGCAACATTTGGTTTCAACAAGACAGCGCCACTTTCCACACATCGCATCAATCAATCCCTTTATTGAGAGAACATTTCGGTTAACAGATAATTTCACGTTTTGGGCCGGTCGACTGGCCACCAGGATCGTGTGATATTACGCCGTTAGACATTTTTGGGTGGGGATAAGTAAATTCTAAATTCTACACGGACAATCCTGCTTCGATTCAGGCCTTGGAGGAAAACATCACGCATGTAATTCGCCAGCTACCAGTCGATATTTTCGAACGAGTCATCGAAAATTGGACTCAACGGATGGACCATCAGAGAAAGAGATAATCTTCAAAAAATAAATGCCAAAGAATATTTTTTCGAATGATAATTAACATTCTCCATTAGATTTGAATTTTCTGTGCTCTTTTTTTTTTAAAGTAGGAAACCTCAAAACGGAATTAATTGAAACTTATATGATATAACGCAACATATTAAAAATATTTTTCCCTTCTATGCTAAAAATAATAAAGAAAATATATTTGTAAATATCGTAATTAAAAATCTTTATAACCTTTATCTTTATATTATTTAAAAAATATTAAGCAATAATTACATTTTAAGTGACTTATCGTGTCCAAAACGGCTGCTGTTTAAATGCCAACTGCTGATTAGCAAATCTGCTGCCACAAGTTATTTGATATTCTGGGGTTATAATTATATTATTCCACCCCTTTCACTTTGCCTTTTTAAGCATTTTTATTTACCATGCTTACTTAGTGTTAATACGAGGTTGCATTTATTTTGGTTTTCGCCTAATGAGCTTTTGATTAGTTGCAGCAGCACGTGCATTGAATATCAAATTATCCGCATGCATATGGCGCACCCCTTTATCACTTTTATGAGAGTGGTTATCTCGCTGAAAGGAGGTAGCGCGCGGGCATGCATACTCAGACTGTTTAATCAATGCGCATTTAATCTGCTGCCCACTGCTGATTTCATGATCATGCATAAAATATTAAAGTAATTGTATTTGCACAGATTTCTTAGTGTATTAAATTTCTCTGAAGCGGGGTAATTTAATATCAAAAGTATTGCTATGCTAAGGGTATTTTTATTATTAATGTAATTCGAAATTCTTGAAAAAATTTCTGCTGTATATTTTCTTTGTTCATTTGTTATAAGAAAATTATAATTTTTCAACAGTAAATTGGTTTAAAAAGCACACTCGCATGTTAAGCGTTTTACCCAGTAAATTGTGTAATACAATGACAATTTTACTATTTCTGTAACGGAACACAAATTGGTGCAGACTTAGGTATTGGGAAAAGTGGCCACCTGGATCCGATTCTGTGCTTGTAAGGATTTGTCTTCGGTTAAATATTCATAAATTCTATTCTAATAAAACTTAGTTCATTAAAAATCAGTTTTTGTTGCTCCATTTGCAAAATTTGCAAATCCATCCACACTTTCTAGCCGTAAAGTAATGCCAGGCAGTTTTGTTTGTTGACGTAGCCATTCAACCAGAAGTGCGTTTCATCGCTAAACATCGCTAAAATGGACGTAGTGCGCGATACGTTTTCCGCACAGAACCATTATTTTCGAAATAAAATTGCACTATTTGCAAGCGTTGTTCAGGCGTGAGTCTATTCATAATGAATTGACAAACCAAACTGAGAATAAATCACTTGACAGCTGTTATATCGGTCCACATCTCGAAAAGTAATGCCAACTTAAAGTTCTGTACCTCTATAAAAACACCCTTTATTTCTGATGATTAATTTGGTTTCTGTAGCTGAGCATTTTTAAATCTCTACACTTGACATACACTTAATTTTCAGAGAAACCGTTAGTTTTATTTTTATTAAAAGACAAAAACTATTAAAATATTTACAAATAACTTTAGATTTTTATTTACACATATATAATACGTTTTCCTATTTATTTACACAATACAGTTGTGCATATGTAGAATAATAACGAGATAATTACAAACAGATTTGTGTTATTGAATTGTTATGCTATTTTTATATAATAATAGGTATATTACAGCAAATTTTCCCACAAAACTCACGTTAAAATGCATTAAAAGTATGCCAAATACAACTCCATACTCAACAGTAATTTTAATTATAAATTATTACAATAAGGCTTCAATTTTGCGCTATAAATATTTAATTTGGCCACAAATGTTTTTATTTTTTATCTTGTGGCAACCAGACAGTTAGTTATAGTCACATATGTTTTGTATAGTATATCGTGATATTCATAAATAACAATTAAATTTGTATTTATAAGTTATTAGTTGACTTTTATTGAAACGAAATTCTAGGCAATTTTGTACAATCACGATGATAATGTTATTATATTTGTTCAATTGCAATCAAACATTAAATTAAAAATTAAATATAAAAATGGTTGAATTGCCGTAGAATTATGTAAAATATATCCATTATAAAAGCGAACGAACTGAGTTGTTTTACCTTATAGGCATTTTAATTAAAGATATTCGAGTGTGATTTCGACCATACTTAGTGCGTATAATGGACAAAAGGCTTTAATTTTTTTGTTTTTGGTGTTTGGACTTGAGAAACATTATTTCGTCTTCTCCAAGCGATGAAGAGGGCAGGTTGTTTATTGACCTGCAAATGAAAATGGATAATTTTGTCGTTGGTTATTTGTATTTTTCACAATTAAGAAAATCTAAGTTTTAATGGAACTGAATATAAGATACTCGCCTGAAACTTGCTACGCGAGTTATCGTATACACAGATGGGCGGGCAGGTATGGCAAATTTGATTTGTCTTATCATTTCATAAATGTTGATATATGTTTATTTATCCATATATCAATATCGGTCTCTAATTTTGATGTAAAGGTTTATTTTTTTTCTTCTTCTTTCTTTCTTCTACTAACTCAGTCCAATGTGACAGGTATCCTTGTTTTTGGTGTTCATACTAGTTCCTTGTTTTTGGTGTTCATACTAGTTTTTAAATAAAAAGATAAATAAATCTTTGATTTCAATCAATATTAACAATAAACACCAGTATTGAACATTTTTCTTTTTTTGCATTTCGTATTACTTTTTCGCTTATTAAATTAAGGAAATCACACAAAGGATAAAGAAAAAAATGGACTAAGCTGTTTCGTTTCGATCCATTTCGATCCATTTCCATTTCGATATGCTTTTTCCAGCCGCTTAGTCCTTCACGTAGAACGCCATATGATCTTATATGAGGTGCTGAGAATACATATCCCATAATAATTCGTACAGAATTTTTTACTCTCATTTCTAATAATTCAGACATTTGTTGGCTTTTCTGTTTTCGACATATGGTTTTCAATAGCGCAGCGCTTATTTCTTGTGATGTTTGATGGAAAAAGGAATTTTTTATTTCACAAATGTGTAAGTAACATTTATGTAATTTAATTTTATGGCAATGTATGTCATCCACTTCAGTTGTCTATATTAATGCTTGAATGCGTGTGCTCGAAATTTTATCAGACTCCTTTATGTACGAGTATATCTACAAAATAAGGTATCTCACCTTAAATGTGCTGACATTCGTATATATATAAGATTTCACTTTATTTCCAACTCACTTTTATTTCCACGTATACATTTGCACAGTATTAAATATGCACAGTGGCATCACTTTGAAGGCTAAATAAACCAATATTTAGGGCTTTCAATAAGGGTGATATGATTTCTTTGGAAAAAAACACTGATTGTTAATTAAATTCAAATGTTTTCTATTTAAAGTTAAGTACAATCGATACAATTAAATTCTGAATATAACATCATTCAAATAGCTTTTACGACTTCTTTTGTAGGAACGAATGTTATTGCAAAACCCTATACTTCGCATTCATCACTCAAATACAAAATGTTAATGCCAATGCACGTATACAACATATATAGGCGCCTATGTGCGTCACACAATAATTTTTCGCAAACAACATTGATATATAACTAACAACAAGCACAAAAGATTCAATAAATAAAATCATAGTCCCCCCTATAGCTTACTCAAATCATCACTCTAATGCATATGCATACATATATAACCATAATTCTGGTATGCCTACCAATATGACGCAAGTATTACTTGGGCGTTTTACAAACTCCGTTCTGCTTCAATATGCATTAGCCCACACACATTCACTCACTTTACTCTGGATCCAACCCCTTTACACTTTCGTTGTGACAGTTAAGCATTAACAAAACGCAAAGCGTCAGGACGTATTTTTCTGATAAACGTCATTTGTGTTGACATTCTTCTTGATTGTCGGCAATTCTCCTACTATGTGCATGTACATGTATAAAAAATAAAGAGGTAGCAAAAAAAAAAAAAAAATTACTCAAAGCGGAAAGAAGGTGTAGCAGAACATATATTTGTTAAACGCCTAAATGTATGAACACTTCAAGTGCGTTTGACAAACTAATATATCTGTCGGTTTTCCAGAAATTTCTCATTATGAACACAATTTTTAAAAATCAAGCATAAATAAACATATGCAAGTACAAAGAAAGTGTACACATAGCTTTTTTAATTTTTTTGTAATGTACAAGTGAGTGTGAAATCTGTAGAAGTATGTGAAAGTGTGTAGTCAATTTTTAAAATCAATTTTATAGCTATATATTTCATAGATGCACATTGCTGGGTCTTCTAGTAATTTTTATTTCACAGTAGTGTTATCACCAATGCGTTCACTTTACGACTGATTAGTTTCGCAGTTGAGTTTCGTCCTTATATACTCAATAAGTTGTTCGCAACCGCCGCCTGGAATGATCGAATTGTTCTCGATGACGAATGCGCTCGGTTTACGATCTAGAACATGCCAGCTATCGGCTCTTCTCTTTGCATTTTCGCCACGGTATTAATGACCTATCCATATCATTTTATTTATGCAGTATTTGCATATTGCAGCGGCTGAGTTATTACCAGAGCACGTCAGAGGTTAGTGGCTATTCATAGTCTTGTATATGTATATATAATATATAATATGTTTCTAAATATTAATAATTAATAATTCGCAAGCATATGGACGTAACTGCCTCGTCAAACTCAAAGCAGACTATATATCAACATAATGTAGCTATCTACGAGCGATCTATATTTTTATTCAAATCATGTTCCATAACATTTTCTAAAATATCCACATTGGTCCATTATACCATATATTTTATGAATGGAGCCTACAACATAGTAAGAAAAACAATCTGGTTGAGGGGGGGAAGTTGGATAAGCTCAGTAAAACCAGTACCACCAAATAAAATTATTGTGGACTCATCAGTCTACAAAATATTGCGTCGTTTTATTCGCCGTCCAGTCTAGAATTGTTTTTAGCAAAATTTATCCGATTACCCATATGTTTTTAAGGGGGTAAAATTTGGGGATTCCAGCGATACTAGGATCATCCACGAGGGACGTCTTCTTTTTCCGACCCTTGCTTTATAGTTCTTCCTTCAAATTTATTGCGTTTGTCACTGTACTATATTGCTTCGATTTCAGTTGGTGCACTCATCCTAGTCGTATCTGCAAGAACTTATTTTTTTAAAAGATTATATAATACATTTTCTTTTTAAAGTTTCAGAAAAAAATTAAGATTAGTGAATACTCATATTCGCACAATTTACTTTACTCTTCTGATTACCTATTCTTTGTATTTTGGTCCTTTCATTTCACCTCCAAAAATTCTGTCTTTTCTGGACTCAAAAGTAATAATTTTGTTATTAAAAAACCAAGATAGCATAAATAACTTTATCGACCATGGTCTAAAAATAAGCTTCAAAGTTATTTTAACTAAAACTATTCAGAGCTGTGTTTATAACATAATATTGAGTAAAAATAAAAGCAATTATGTAATAAAGGTAAATTAATTATAAATATACGAGGTGTGTTCCAAGGAAAAGGTGAATTTTGAATTTTTTTGAAAAGTACATACTTATTCATCAATATCTATTGTGTACCATTCAAACTAATCCCTCTCGGATATAATACACTTGTGCCAACGCTTTTTCCACTCCTCGAAGCACTTCTGGAATGCGCTTTTTGATTCTGACTTGATCTCTTAATTTTTGCCAAATCGTTTTCTTTCATTGGTTTATTTAGTTTTGGGAATAGGACAAAGTCGAAGACGGCCAAATCTGGTGAATACTTTGGTGGAGGTATGATTATGGTTTTGTTTTTAACGTTGTGGTATTCCTTATCAACTGTATCACCTTTTGGCAGGAAGTCATTATGCACCACGCCATTGTAATCAAAGAAAACAGTGAGCAAAACCTTCGTCTTTTCCTTTCAACATACCTCGGTTATACAAATATGTATATTCGGTAAAAATAAATTTTTACCGTCTGTCATTTTACGAATAAATAAAACTTCATAAAAACAACCAGTTTCCAAAATGCTTTGCTTTTCATATGACCTGACATTATTAATTGCTGTCCCCAACTGCTATTTTTGCATGGTAATAATAAATTGTTTAATTTTATTGCCATAGTAAATAAGTAGTATCGCACCGCGACCAAAAAAAATAATAATAATTCCCAACTGCACTATCGATAGTTAAAGAATAATAATTATAATAAACATAATCAACAATATGTGAAGGAAGGAAGGAGATTTGAATGCTGCCACATGCGAAATATCCTTCAGGAAAACGTGAAGAATTCAATTAAATTTTATCATTGTTTTTCTTTTTTAATTATTATTGAGACACCAAACTCGACATTATTCTAGCAATTATTGACTGGAAAGCAACATGAACCAAATTTTGAGTGGTTAAATCTGAATATTATTAGTGGGTCTCAAAATTGCCTTCGTGTATTTTCAACTCTTTGAGCCTCTGACAGCACTTAATTTCCTGTCCCTTAATAATCAGCTGGTTTTTCTTGTTATTAAACATCTCCATTGCGTGATATTTTGTAAGTTTTGTAATAAATCTCAGTTATTTTACAATTCTTTTATTTGTTTGATTTATTAAACAGGCATCATAACTTATTGTTACACGTGTAACATGTACATTTGGTAAAAATGGATTCAATAAACGTGTTGAGTGGCTGACATTAGTTACAAATACCTCACATGAGAATTGTTTTGAGGTTGCTTAATAGTAATTTTTGTTAAAAAAAAACTACATATTTACTGTGACAAAAAGATTTTAAATATTGTTGTTTGTGTACATATACAAGAGATTATGCCACCACTGTTGCCGGTAATTGATTCCAGGAATATTCGACGAGTTTTTAATAATGTTTGAAAACTATGCAATGCTCGCCCCAAACACTTCGAAGGCGCATTTTGCTGAGATGAAAATGAACGCAGTTTGTACAGTTTGTGGGTAAAATCCTATGAGACATCATATAAATTGTGAATGCCATTTATTTTTATATGCAGAGTTAAATACATGTAAAGTCGTGTACACCCAAAATTTTGCTAAATTGCTAGTTTTGTTAAAAATAAGATGTTTAAGGAATTTCCATGTTAAGGAATGTAAATGTAATTAAATAAACTATTGTTATATAACTTTTCATGTTATGAATACTGCAGTATGTGAGTGATAAATATGTGGAATTTTTGGATTTTTTTTTTTTTAATATGCAAATTTATTCTTCATAATGGTAATAAAAAGAAGGATAATTTAATAGCGTTAGCTTTAAAAAAAATATTCGTAAAAAAATTAATTTGTTTATAAAAATTTACGAATTGTACAAGATTGAGAGTAATCTCGGAATACTCTGTTTAAAGATTAGTTTTACAACTTTTTTTAGGGTATATAGATAACCAATATATATAAATTGTCCCTGCACAGAAATATTCGAATTAAAATCATGCTTAACTATTACGAAACTTTAAAATATTTTTATTCTATTATGTTTGTTTGATTTTTTTATAAAGCCATCTTCTGAAAAATAGCTTTGTACGCAAGTTTTATTTTTCAATATGATAAATTTGGTAAAAAATAAAACTATGTTATGACAAAAATAAGTGATATCATTTTGGTTAAGTTTGAAGTTGTCTGTCGTCACCGAAGTTAGTCGTGAATTCAAAGGCTATTAACAGTTTTAGTTGCAGTAGTACTTACATAAGTTTTTCAACATATTAAACTTCAATTTTTAAATATATAAAACCTTTTCTAAACCATAAACTCTGGTATTTTACTGATGAATCACTTAATACCGTGCAATCTTGGTGTAAAATAACTAAAGGGGTCAATGAACTTTGTACTATAGAAGTTAGATCGTACATTTACGTCAACATTACGTAGATGATTATCTTGATACTTAGAGCGAATGATTTTCAGTAACACTTAGGAATACTAAAAAGACAGTTTTTATTTTTTATTTGGCAAGAGCCTACACAATTTTCTTAAAAGAATTTTTCGTGGCTTAACCTGTTGACTAATAAAACCATATTGCATAACTAGCTTGGAAAAGTTGCCTAATATAATACGCTATGTAAAGGTTATGGTGAAAAAACCGTTAAACAGAGGTCAATAAAATTTTTCCTTTATTCTGCTAAGCCAAAAAAATCATTAAGTTTTTTTTTGGTAAATATATATTAGTAAGTAAAGAATATTACGGGCTTTTCTAAGAGATTTTGAAAAATTCGTGAATTCGAAAGATTCCCTAAAATGAGACTTGTTATATTAAGGCTGCAATGAATTATTTTTAAATTCTTTAATTTTTATTTAATTTAACGCTTATAAATATTTGAAGCAGTTGGTATCCACTGGAGAGTAACAAAAGGATTCACATATTATTAAAGTTTAGTCATTTTTAAAAATTAAGTCTGTCTTTCAAATGTGAACTTTGTGTAAAGTTATAAATTTTTAAACTGTAATATAAACTGGTAGTCGTGGTAGTAACAACATTTACATTTGAAATTCGGCTTAAACAATTTAAGTTGTGCTCGACAGAATTTCAATTATTTTCATTTTTTATTTAGCACTTTTATTATGAAATAAATACATTTTGTATTCAGAGAGATAGTTTTTGTAATTTAAAGTGCATTTAATTATTTTTGAACCGCTGCAATATTAAATATATTTTTTAATACCATGGCGAGAATTAGTTTCAATAGTTTTATTTTCCTGCAAATCAGTTTTTTGTGTGTCACTAAGTAAATTAATTGCAAAACCAATGAAATTTTGATGAATAAAAAAAGGACAGTTGCACGTACAAACACGTGTCAATATTGTATTTACTTTGACAAATTAGGCAAATGCAATTTTGACACTAACCAAGCAAAATGTATAACTTCAAAAAGGAATAAAGGTACGAACATAATCGTGATGATAAATACAGAATTAAAAGTGAAAAAAATTTTCTAGTTCCACGAAAATCAATGTTAAATCAACTGGTAGTAAATAAACGAGTAAGTCAAAAGCGCATTGAAATAAACTTTTTTATATATTTATATGTAAAGGGTGTTTTTTTATAGAGATATAGAACTTTAAGTTGGCATTACTTTTCAAGATGGCGACCGATTTAACAGCTGTCAAGTGATTTATTTTCAGTTTGGTTTGGTAATTCATCATGAATAGACTCACGTCTGAACAACGCTTGCAAATAGTGCAATTTTATTTCGAAAATAATGGTTCTGTGCGGAAAACGTATCGCGCACTACGTCCATTTTAGCGATGTTTAGCGATGAAGCGCACTTCTGATTGAATGGCTACGTCAATAAACAAAACTGCCGCATTTGGAGTGAAGGTAATCCTCAAGTGTATGTTGGAACACCGTTATATCCAGAAAAACTGACTGTTTGGTGCGCTTTATGGGCTGGTGGAATCATTGGTCCGTACTTTTTCAAAAGCGAGCCATGATAACTAACTTTTTCATTCCTGAGTTGAATAAACATGATGTCCAGAAGATGTGGTTTCAACAAGACGGCGCAATATGTCACACAGCTCGTGTCACAATAGATTAATTGAAAGACACGTTTGGTGACCGCCCAATTTTTCGTTTTGGACCTGTGAATTGGCCTCCAAGATCTTGTGATTTAACATCGCTAGACTACTTTCTGTGGGGCTATGTAAAGTCATTGGTCTATGCGGATAAGCCACAAACGCTTGACCATTTGGAAGACAACATTCGCCGTGTTATTGCCGATATACGGCCACAAATGTTGGAAAATGTCATCGAAAATTGGACTACATCCGCACCAGCCGTGGCAGTCATATGCCAGAAATCATATTTAAACTGTAATGCCACAAGATTTTCTTTCGGATAAATAAAATTCATGTCAATCGAATAATCCATCGTTGTTTTATTGCAACTTAAAGTTCTGTACCTCTATAAAAAACACTCTTTATATGTATTGCTATCGCTTCTAGCTGTGTTGCTGTTTATTTCACAGCTTTGATTCACTTCACAATTCGAATTGCATTTACCGTGAGTTTTTAGCATATTTACAAACTAATGGTTATGTTTAGTTTGTAGTGCTTTCAGGCTGCATTAGAGCGTTAGCGTTTTTTGTCGCTACATATATATATATATATATATATATATATATATATATATTTAGTCTTTCACTGCAGGCGTTAAGATCAATTTATTGACTTTGGGTAAACATTTACATTTATCACTCCTACGCCCCATCGTACTGTGGAAATCTGCAAGAACACACACACCCGAAGCAATGACAACAAAGGCATCAATGCGTGAAACACTCCGCTGGTATGTTGTTAACGCGACAGCCTGTCTATGCAATGTAAAATATCTATTCAATTGGTTTGTGAGTGTGTTTATGTGACAGAAGTGCTCTCCACCAATCAGTCTGCCACAGAGATAGTGTGTCAAACTGTTAGTGCCTATGAATGTGCGTTTGTTTAAAATTATCGAATCAGTCATTTTGTAAGCGCATAGTAAAAAATGTAAAAAGAAAAATATCATAAGGGAGATAAAGCGGAAAATTATATCGAGCGCAGTTTTACCGAGTAAATTTATGTAAAAACATCGTTCTTTTACGATTTACCGTTTTTCCGGTTTATTTGATTTTGAATTGATTTGTTTGCTGCTAACGACTGTCGTCGCTCGTCAAATAAATATGTATATGCATAAAACGTGAAAATATTTATAAAGGTTTGTGTACCTCTCACCTATACATCCCCTTACTCTTCAATTTTACGCAATCAGTAAAGTCAAATATCTACATTATCCAATCAATCGAAACTAAAAAGTATGTTGGAATATAATTTTTCTTGATACTTTTTAATGTGATCCTCTGTAGGTGGCTCTAGGACACCTGAAAGTTAATTACACCATATATAGTGTGTGGAATATAGTTAGTTCTTAAGTATTCCATCATAACCATTGTATTGTATTTCATGCATGTACGGAATAGGATTCGAGTCTAGTTTCGACCAACATCCAAAATTATAGAAATTTAGTTTTCATAATTGCGTTCAGTGATTACTAAGAGCCAAATACTTTTTGCAGGAATGGACCAGCAAATATAATTGTAAATGCTGTGGTTTCTTGCTCGTTATATTTTATCTTGATTATTTTTTGTTGAATAAACTGTATTTTAAACTATTTTAGACATACGAGCACACAACTCATAAAATTTTCTTTTGTTAAGACAGCCTCTGATATGAATAAGTATTGATGTGGGAGTGTTTTTGTTTAGTTGATGAGTTTTTTGCTTAGATTTAGTATTTCATTTGATCATAATACAATAACTCATTTTTATACCTTTAATGTACATGATATATATTAACTTTCGTCCGAAGTATGGAAGTACCATAAGAACAAGAGATGGACTCATCGAAATTTATAACAATCGCTTTAGAATCAAGAGATGTATTGATTTAGCCATGCCCTCTGTCCGTCTGTCCGTTTGAACGCAAACTAGTCCCTCTATTTTGGGATATTTAAACCAGTGTTAGTGGGAAGCTTCACCTATACAATTAAACGATCATTTGTCGGAACTGGCTAGATCGGAGATAGACATCGGGCGAATATAACAAATAGTTCCCAAACACCGATATTTTCAGATGTGAGGTTTTGGTCAGAACTCAGCAATTAGGAGAATGAAATTTGGTATTATCTTACAGCACCAATAAAACCGATTTGTTCAGATATTAGGTTTTGGATACAAAATCCGTTAAAAACATCTAGGAGCTTGAAATTTGGTACTATGTACACATATTATGAATTCCATATTGGTAGTGAAAATCATCGAAATCGGAATACTATATACAAATACAACTATATAAGACATAAGATTTGGTTAAAAAATCCGTCAAAAAAAGCATCTAAAGGCCTGAAATTTGGTATTCTACAGACGTAGATTCAAGTTGATATTGACACTGAAAATAACCAAATTCGAATTTTGCAATTTGCATTAAATTTGATATGTTCATGAAAGGTATAAAGACTTCGGCATGGCCGAAGACAGCCGTTATTTCTTGTTTATTGCTGCGTTTATACATTACTTATTGTCTAGTTGCTTCATGCATAAATTTTTGGTGGTATTAGTAGATGTTACCCAAATCGATTTTAATCTTGATTTATTCCTGGGAAATATATCTAAGGCGGAGATAACGCTGAAAGTTTTAGCTCGATGTGACCAAATCCGGTGACGGAAAAAATTGTTTTTACTAATTTTTTTTACTGTATACGTAATACTTCTAATTATTCTAATTTTCCAGTTTATACGTTCTTCTGCAGTTAAATTAGTTTACCACATTTTTTTTACCCAGTTTAGCGCCGAGTTAAATATATTATTGAGCTTAATTTAATAAATATTTTTTTAATAGCTTAAAATTTCATTTGTTAAGTTTCATTAAGTTTACGAGTTGCGAAATGGCAAAATAATATTATACAGCTGATCAGGAATGTTTCTTTATATGTTTAAAACATAAATATACAAACGAAGATGGCATAAACATTTTGTACATTTCTTATGTTCTTTTATACGGGTCAGTTAGAATATGTGCACAACAACAAGTTCTTGAAGCAAGTATTTGTGTACTTAAATGTAACAGTCATAATCACAGTCACCGAATGGAGCGTTCATGGAATATCCCTACAGCTGTGGTACTAGGATTGCTTGGTAATTTGTTGGCTACTTAGCAGCGTATGTGGGTTACTTGAAGTTTAGTAGCCTTTAGAAGTAAAGGGTGTTTTTTTATAGAGGTATAGAGCTTTAAGTTGGCATTACTTTTCAAGATGACGACCGATTTAACAGCTGTCAAGTGATTTATTCTCAGTTTGGTTTGGCAATTCATCATGAATAGACTCACGCCTGAACAACGCTTGCAAATAGTGCAATTTTATTTCGAAAATAATGGTTTTGTGCGGAAAACGTATCGCGCACTACGTCCACGAATTTTGTTTAGCGATGAAGCGCTCTTTTGATTGAATGGCTACGTCAACAAACAAAACTGCCGCATTTGCAGTGAAGGTTATCCTCAAGTGTATGTTGAAACAACGTTAGATCCAGAAAAACTGACTGTTTGGTGCGCTTTATGGGCTGGTAGAATCATTGGTCTATACTTTTTCAAAAACGATGGTGGCCAGAACGTTACAGTCAATGGTGATCGGTATAGAGCCATGATTACTAACTTTTTCATTCCTTAATTGAATAACCATGATGTCCAGGAGATGTGGTTTCAACAAGACGGCACAACATGTCACACAACTCGTGCCACAATAGATTTATTGAAAGACACGTTTGGTGACCCCCTAATTTCACGTTTTGGACCTGTGAATTTGCCTCCAAGATCTTGTGAGTTAACACCGCTATACTACTTTCTAAGGGGCTACGTAAGGTCATTGGTCTATGCGGATAAGCCACAAACGCTTGACCATTTGGAAGACAACATTCGCCGTGTTATTGCCGATATATGGCCACAAATGTTGGAAAAAGTCATCGAAAATTGGACGTCCAGATTGGACTACATCCGCGCCAGCCGTGGCAGTCATATGCCAGAAATCATATTTAAAATGTAATGCCACAAGATTATCTTTCAGATAAATAAAATTCATGTCAATCGAATAATCCATCTTTGTTTTATTGCAACTTAAAGTTCTATACCTCTATGAAAAACATCCTTTAGAGGAGCGTATAATTTGCATACGTTGAATATTAAGTGTTGTTTATGTGTTTCCTTTTTATTCACTAAAAGGCGCACATATTTAACGTTAATTACTTGTCTAGGTTTTTGTGTATTTGGTATTTGAGTTCGACTTGCTATATGAAGGCAGAATTTCTCTCTTCCACTCACGCACGTGCTGTATACTTACTTGTGTATATGAGTACTTTTATAGGGTTTTCCAATGAGAGTGATAAGATTTTTTTTTTTTTTTAAAACACACCAATAGTTAGAAAAATCAAATGTTTTTTATTTAATGTGAAGTACAATCGATATTATTAAGTTCTGAATATAACATCGTGGTACGGTAAATAAAGAAAACTGTCGATTTTTGCGCGAAGAAAATCCAAAAATTATTCATGAGCAACCATTACATTCACCCAAATTGACAGTTTGATGTGGTTTTTGGTCTGGTGGAATCATCGGTACGTACTTCTTTCGAAACGAAGCTGTTAGCACCGTTACTCTAAATGGAGAGCGGTATAGATCGATGATAACGATTTTTTTAAGGCCACAGTTGGAAGAAGTTGATCTTAACAACATCTGGTTCCAACAAGACGGAGTTACGTGTCAAACAGCACGTGTAAAAGCCGAATTATTGCGAGAAAGTTTTGAAAATTAGATTATTGCAAGAAATTGCGACATTGAATGGCTTCCAAAAAGTTGTGATTTAACACCATAAGACTACTTCTTTTGGGGTTATTTGAAGTCATTGGTCTTTAGTAATAAACCAGACTCTCTTCAAGCTTTAAAAGTCAACATTGAACGTAATATTCATGACATACGACTTGATTTAGTGGGAAAAGTGCTCAAAAATTTGGTTCATCAAATTCGCTCCTGGAAAAAAAGTCATGTAGGCCATTTGAATGGTGTTATAATCGGAACTTAATGGTATCGATTCTACTTCACATTAAAAAAAAAACATTTGAAATTCCTTAATAATTAGTTCGTTTATTTTTTTTAAATAATTCATATCTCTCTTATTGGAAAACCTTATATATTTGATGCCACTGCATTTTTTTATTTTTTATTTTGATTTTAAATAAGCACTCTTGCGAATATAAGAACATAATGTGGGTATATACATATATATTCAGTGTTTGTTTGTCTAATTGTGTAGACATATTATAATATTATATGTGCCAAGTTATGTAACCTGCAAATATATAAACATATCACATTAAAACAAGCAAATAGCTTCGCTTCAAGTTTACTAACCAGCCACTTAGACAAATCCCAAAGTAGGCTTTGTGTTCTAGTATTTAATCTTGACACTGCTAATATTGTCGTTGCTGTTAGCGTTGTGGCTTTTGTTGCGTTAGTACACAGCTCCAGGTGCATGCTTACAGCCGCTTTATTTTTCTCCCTTTTTCTTTCTTTTAGTTTTATGTAGATTTTTATTATACAAATACTTTTCTCTTGCTTAAAATATTTGTTGTTCTTCATACCTAACCTCATATCCCTTTCTGTGGTCGAAATGCTATGCTCTTCTTTTCGCTAATTTTATTTAATACTTAAACGACAAGATGTAAGAAAAATTTCTGTGTGCTTTTATGGGTGCTCTCTCAAAGATAAATAACATAATATAGGCATACAACTAAAGATTTGATTAACATCTGAAAAAATTTAAAATAACATCAAATAAGAGGACCAAATACGAGTTCATCAGGCAGATCCCAATGAGATAGTTAAAATTCAACTTTAGAGTTTCAGGAAACGTCAAATATATTACTGCTTCAGAAATTAATCGAAAACTACTGTTTGTCATATTGACAAACTTCAAACAATACATCTTTAAAAATTCAATATACTATT
The DNA here is from genome assembly GCA_030068015.2 of Neoceratitis asiatica. Lineage (NCBI taxonomy): Eukaryota > Metazoa > Arthropoda > Insecta > Diptera > Tephritidae > Neoceratitis > Neoceratitis asiatica. Next base: position 79,416,879 of record CM061524.1, read on the forward strand.
CTCTCTTCATGCACTATTAGGAAAACATAGAAGGAGATTGGTAGAGATTAATGAATACTTGTTAGGAATATATTAAAAATGATGGGCATTTGGATTAAAAAGATGAGAAGAAGAATAAGTCACAATTCATTTCATCACAAAAACTAACTCTAACCTTGACTGAAATAATATTATATTTCTTGAGTTTTGATTTTTGTTATTGTATATTTAAAAAACTCTTTAATTGATATTATTAGTGTGTTATACAGAAATTAGGCATTACTTTTGACGCTTATCAACATCAAAAGTAAATTTAATAAAATTGTATAAGAAATTTATTATAAATCCAAAATAGGTAAATATGCAAGTATATGAATATATTGCTTTACTCAATTATTAAAAAAGGAAATCCTACCCGATGGCCTAGGTTAAGATAGTTAAGTATTCCAAAAAAATTTATACAAATATTTATTTATAGTTCAAAAGAAATAATAGTATAATCAGTTATAATTCTACATATATATAAAAGGCATTAACCTGATTACCTTACGAATCAACCGCAGCTTAAGTCCGTGATGGTAGAGGCCTGCAACTTGATGGGTGTATTTCACATATAACGTGGACATCCAGTAAGAAAGCATATATTCGAAAAAAAAACTTATTTATAGGAAGAAGAAGAAGACTTTTTCGTGAAAGCAGATCAGAGACAAATCTATTCAAAAAATATTTTTTCGTTCAATTTGTTTGCAATTTGGAATATGCAGTTTTTCCTAGGTTCATTTATGGAAAACTCCGAAAAGTGGGCCTGGAGTTGATTTACTGGCAAAAATTTTATTTATGATTTGTCCTATTTTTTGTTTTGAATTGAATATTTTGTTATACAAAAAAAAAAAAAGAAATGTAATATAATCTAATGCAAGTAAGAAGAATTGTAATAATGTGTGCTAGTGACTCATATAATGACTAAAAATTTTCGCACTTAATAGTTGTTGGTTAGTGATGAATTTACAAGTAATGCCACAATATCATGACTTATGTTGCCTCAGTGGTAGAGTACACACCTGGGTAGTCAGGATCCGCTGGTTTGATTTCGATCCCTCTCGCTCGAAGTCTGATAAATTGATGTGGTGGATATGTAACAGTGAAGTTATTGTGTTCAAAGGGAGAGGTTACTCCAATTAAGCCAGTTAGTATACCAAGGCTTGAATTATGCGGTGCATTATTAGGTACAAGATTATTAGTTAAAACTTCGAAATCATTACGCCTACCGTTCAGTAAAATAGTATTGTAGACCGACTCCACAATAGTTTTGTTGTGGTTGCGAATGCCTCCACATCAGCTAAAGATATTCGTTAGGAATCGTGAGCAGAAATATGTGATACGACAAGTCAAAACGAAATTCAGCCAAACTTATATCACATGGAGTGTGTTTGCATGATCTTAATGAATAAGTGTGATGGAATGACCTTGCATTTTTATTTGAACGTGTAGAAGACAGGTGTCAGAATCCGATTATCGCATTAGGTATGGAGAATCTACCTGAGTTGAAAAATAATATAGTTTGTACTTCGCGGAATGAGGTATCTGACTCGTGACAGCAAATTCTGAAAACAACCAATTTATTGACTTCAACAGATTTTCTAAACTTAATAGATTGCAACGTTCTGGTGCTTACATGTTGCGTTTTATTCATAACACTCGTACTAAAGACAATGAAAGTAAAACTCATAGAACCACTCTCTGTAGAAGAGTTTAGCGATGAAGCGCACTTCTGGTTGAATGGCTACGTCAACAAACAAAACTGCCGCATTTGGAGTGAAGGTAATCCTCAAGTGTATGTTGAAACACCGTTACACCCAGAAAAACTGACTGTTTGGTGCACTTTATGGGCTGGTGGAATCATTGGTCCGTACTTTTTCAAAAAAGATGGTGGCCAGAACGTTACAGTCAACGGTGATTGGTATAGAGCCATGATTACTAACTTTTTCATTCCTGAATTGAATAACCATGATGTCCAGGAGATGTGGTTTCAACAAGACGGCGCAACATGTCACACAGCTCGTGCCACAATAGATTTATTGAAAGACACGTTTGGTTACCGCCTAATTTCACGTTTTGGACCTGTGAATTGGCCTCCAAGATCTTGTGATTTAAGATCGCTAGAATACTTTCTGTGGGGCTATGTAAAGTCATTGGTCTATGCGGATAAGCCACAAACGCTTGACCATTTGGAAGACAACATTCGCCGTGTTATTGCCGATATACGGCCACAAATGCTGGAAAAAGTCATCGAAAATTGAACGTCCACATTGGACTATATCCGCGCCAGCCGTGGCGCTCATATGCCAGAAATCATGCTTAAATTGTAATGCCACAAGATTATCTTTCGGATAAATAAAATTCATGTCAATCGAATAATCCATCTTTGTTTTATTGCAACTTAAAGTTATATACCTCTATAAAAAACACCCTTTATAAGCTGTCTCGCTTGGAGTTTCACTTAACTTTTTTAGATTGCATTAAGTCTTTTTTATTTCAACGAAAAATTCTTACAATTCTCCTCAGAACCCTTTATTGTATTTTCTGGTATCCCTCAAGTAATATTGTAGATCCATTACTTTTTACTCTATTCATTAATGATATAAATAGTGCCTTTAAATTTGCGAAGTAATTATCCTTTAAATAGTCATACCGCGATAGCCGAGTGGTTAGCATTGCGAACTACAATTCGGAAGGCCTGGGATCGAGTCCGGGTTTGAGCAACATCCAAAATTATAGAAAATTAATTTTTCTAATTGCGGTCGCCCCTAGGCAGGGAATGTCAAGCTCTTCGAGTGTATTTGTGGCATGAAATAAAAGCCCCTCGTAAAAATGCTTCCTCCCTTCGGAGGCGGCTTAGAATAAATTGTAGGTCCCTTCATATGATAATAAAATCATCAAGACGCAAAAAACACAAATTTGAGTTCACAAAAGCATCATATAAGATATGATAGGGTGCAAAAGATATTTCTTAAATATATTTTACGTTCCTTGAGGGTCGATGATCTTATTCCCTCTTATGAATTTCACTTACTTTTAATAAATTTAAGATCTTTGGAAGAAAGAAGATCGGTAATCTCACCTTCTTTTGTATTTGATTTTCGCATAGTTTAAAAGTGGCGTTTTAATTTCTCTAGTTATTAATTATTATGTTATTAGTTACGTAAATAGTCTGTAAGAAACCATTGTTGGACTACATAACTAAATAAAATTATACTGATCTTGATTTTTACTCTCTGGGTCGATATTAAATTGTTATTATCAATTTTATGCAGTTACGATACGAGTTTTCGCGTCAATCAGCTTGGTAACTTGTTTGTAGATACGTTGTTTTGATTCATATAAAGTTTTCTTCTATAAGATCAGTGAGGAAAAATTATTATAATTTATTATATTATATTTATTAAATTCATTTCATTTGTGCCTAACATGTTATAAACATTTAACTCATTCGCTGCCATGCCTAGATTATATGAAGTTGTTTCCCTTGAAATTTATATTTTGAATGCCATTGTTTAAAGAACTCCGTTAATTCTTGGTAAAGGCACATACAATGTATGTTATTATACATAATCACTTGCAAGGATAAAAGCAAAGGCAAGTATCCTCGAAGTTGATAATGAAAAGACGATTTTTTATAAAAGACCGTTTTTTCATATTTGCATTCATTTTAGTAGAAAAAAAATTTATAAATCAAGCAGAAGTATAAAATAGTGAAAAATCAATAAAACGAGACACAAGTTTCTGTAAATCGTCATGAAGATGAATTATTAAAATTGATTTCGTTACAAAAAATTTTGTTAAACATACACGATGAATTTGATTTTTGTTTAATTCAAATTCTTTTTAAATAAGAAATTAATTATAATTATTTTAAAATTTTACTTATAGTATATTTTCATTTTTTTTAATTACCTGCATGTTGTAAGATATTTAAATTAGGACAAGTATACTACTCGTTTAGGCAATGCATGACACCCTGCTAAAAATAATATATTCGTCCTAGGCAGCAAAGGGCAAAGTTTTAATTAATATTTAAATATGTTAAGATATCTTTGCAATTTATTAAAATATGCCAAAATTAAAAGATGGACAACCTAAAAAATAACTAAGAACATTCTTCTGCACTAAATTTAACTTTCAATTCATTATAAAATTTTGTACAGCGGATTGATAATATACATTCAATTAATATTTACTGTTTTTTTTAAACGACTAGCTATAAAAATATTAGTCAGTAACAGCAGAAGTGTCAAAAGACTCTAGAAAACATACGATCCTCATTATGAATGTTTTAGGTTATGTTTTATGTAGCAGGAATGCTAAAAAGTATTTCTCATTAAAAATATCCACTTAGAAAAAAAAAATTAGTTACGCGGTAAACACAGAAAGGAAACAATTTGTTATAGAAGCGCATTGAGTGCACAAACATTCATTTTGCCCATTCTGCTTATTCTACCATTTGAAAAATTTTCAGCATTTCGAAATAAAATTGAGAGCTTTAGAAATTCCCGTACATATATAGCTGCTCAAACAAATACCCACATACAATACTGCAGGCACAGAAGCAGTCGTTGTTGTTTCAAAAAGCCTTGTCAATGCTATCCTCGCTACCTGTCAAGTAAGTTTCAACGTTTTGAAGAATATGAATGAAACTACTAGATTCAGCCGCTGCTTGTGTTTCTCTTCTTCTTTATTTACAAATACGGTTGTTTCTTTGATGTACAATGCAGACAAGTAACACAGCGAAGTAAATATGAATTATTATACATAATAACATCATTATCGTGGCGGCCACACAGACTAATGTCCAAAACTAAAGAAAATTAATTTCAAAATTTTTATTTTCAATAGCCATTGACCCTTATCAGTGAATGCCAACCTTTTCGAGTGTATTTTTGTTATGAAATAAAATCTCCATATAAAAATGCAACAGTTTTTCCAATTAATTCAAGAATTACAAAAGTTAATTAACTAAAAACTAAAAGCTACCTTCAGAGAACTGTTGAGCAAGTTGAAAAGCGTGTACTTCAAGGGTACAGTTGCTCTTAAACGAACAAAAGCTCTATCATCAAAATTTACAAAAATATGGGCAATCTTCGAATATCTTAAAAACGACATTGTGTGTAGCATTGTTTTGGACCTCCAATAACAAAACGTGTAAACTGCGGTTGAAATTCATAAGAACTTAGTGAATTTCGACCAAATATATCTAATCGTGAAGATTGGAGTCGGTTAAAGGTTAAAAAACCACTGGTCACTAATCGATATCAAAATTTTCGTAATTGGTTGGAATAATTAATGCGAAACATTATTTTGAGTTTCAATTTTTACTGGATCTCATGAAATAAACCTCTCCATGGAGACCGTAAGGAATGCTTATCAACATCAAAAGCATGTGTCTGTGGTTATACCGAAATCAATAATTTGATATCAGTTTACGTTGAATTGACTTGCCACTTTAGAGTTTGGAGGATGCAGAATCATCATTTGAGGCTGTACGATGGTAAGGCGCGTAGTAAGGTTCATTCTTATTAATTAAAATAATTTTCAAAAACAAAATAGCAATAAATATATGTCACGAACTAAGCCGAACATCGCCACACCCTCAGTCAGGGATATATTGCTAACCAAAGTTTTCAACGAAAACTTAAATATAATTTGATTTAGAGGCCATCAAATTATATTTAAGTTTTCGTTAGTCAAAATATATTACTTTGATCTATACTTAGTTTGAAAGAAGAAAAATAGTTTGTAACCATATCGTGTCAAACTCTAAACAGCCTACAGCCGTTGAATACTACGAAGCAATCTATGAACTATCTATATTTTATCACAATCAAATTTTTGTCAATTTATTGATATGTGATCCCTCCTCGGAAAGGAGTATAGTACATGTTTACCTAGAAAATACGAACAAAATATGAAGCAAATCGAACTTGCTCTCTAGTCTATTTCCGGCAATTGTTTGTCTAGACATATTGACACCTCCGTAAATATTCAACGAACCATAAAATAATTCGTCTCTCAGATCGGCGTCTAGTCCACTTCTGGAAATAAATGAATTTCAAGTAAATCGAACTATGTATATATGTAGATATCTTAGTACATACAATATATACTTAAATATAATATTCTATAATTATGTTTAAAGTTTTTGCACAAACAAAATAAGTCTTTTAATAAATAAAAGCAAACTGAAATTCCAAACCTTACAACAGTCGCTTGTTACAAGTATATTTATTATGATCTCTATTGTTATCCTACTATAAATTGAGATGAAATATGTGGGAAATCAATTTATTCGTTACATAACTGGTCGAATACATTCAAAGCACAAAAATAAAGAAAATATGTATTTCTACTGTATTAAGGGATTTGTAAAGTTTAATTATGGTCGTGGTAAATAGTGGCTTATATCAAAAAATAATAAATCATGTCTAGCTAAAAAAATTTTTCTTATATTATTATATCGTTAATGAGAAAAGTATTTTAATTAATTTAATTAACATAAGCGATACACAAACAAAAACATTTTACAAAATTTTCTAATAAACCAGCATCCATATGCACGAAAAACAGCGGTATTTGCTGAGCTTGGGGGAAGCAATTGGATATTTTCTTCGGTTAAGTAACAAATATATGCACAAGTTAAATAAAAAAATCGTAAAATATGTGCTTCCCCGGTTTCCAGGCCATAACAAGCAGTCGGGACAGTGTTGCCGTTTTGTTTACTTTTTGTTTACTTTTTTGCCGCAGGCCCCAATTGGTTAAAAGAATGGTAAACTGTCAGATTTAAAGATATAATATTAACATCAGATCCTTTTTTTCAGATTTTTTAAAACAAATGCAGCAAAGGTTTCAATTCTCGAGAGCTTCCTCAAAGAACTTATGAATTACAACGCAAAACAAGTCCGAAGTATACATATCGCATTTGTCTAATAGTTTTTCTCATTTGCATGACTGTATAATTAACAATGAATTTCTGGAAGAGATGACTGACCTCAGCCTAAATCAAGTGAATCTATATAAAAATAAGTCTGGCAACATCCTTGACCTAATTTTTGTTGATAATGTAACTAAAGCACTAGTAAAGAGAAGCACTCCTCTAGTTACACCGGAGGACATTTACCACCCTGCTCTTGCCATTGTCTACGAAACCATATGTGATCGAATTTTAATAACTGATAAAAGCGAATCGACTACTCAATTCGATTTCTCGGATGCTAACTTTAAACATCTTAATAAGGCTTTATCAAAATTATCATGGCCTAGATACAATGAGAATATTGATCAAAGCGTCGCGCATTTCAACTTAACTGTATTTAACTTATTTGAAAAATTTGTTCCTAAGCGCATTTGTGTTTATAAAGAACCATATCTGTATGATCGAACTCAAAGAGTAATGTTTAAGAATTCCGTTTCAGATACCGTTAATGTTTCTTCAGGAGTACCTCAGGGTAGCCATCTAGGCCCGATTCTGTTTTCACTATTTATAAACGATATATCTTCTCAGATAAAATTTTCTAAACTTTTAATGTATGCGGATGATGTAAAACTTTATAAATCTTACATTTCGGCAAATGAAGGTATCTTACTGCAAACAGACATAAACAGCATGGCTGAATGGTGTAAAATAAATCAGATGCGCCTAAATCTTAAAAAATTTAAAGTTATGTGTTTCTCCCGAAGATCCACACAGACAATTACTTACACTATAGATAATTAGAGTTTGGAGCAGTTTCACAGCTTTATTGACCTGGGGATCACTATGGGCCCTAAACTGAACTTCACACATCACACTGGTGAGTTAGTCAACAAAGCCAACGGCATCTTAGCTTTTGTAAAGCGTTGGTCAAGGGAGTTATGTTATGTTACAAAAGCTCTGTATGTAACATTAGTTCGACCCATTCTTGAATACGGCTCTATGATTTGGAACCCGATGTATCAAATCTACTCTGACAAGTTAGAGTCTATTCAAAAACAATTTCTCCTATTTGCCTTAAGAAATTTGTATTGGGACTCTCAATACAATCTTCCCTCTTATACTAGTCGTCTGAAACTTATCAATCTCCCTACTCTCGCCAGTCGTCGGGAAATGCTTGGTGCAATTTTCATGGTTAAAATAATAACAGACTCAATTTGAAGCCCCCTTATTCTCTCTGAAATCAAATTTAATGTTCCGTTCAGAATGTCCCGACATTTTTGCGCCTTGTTTCTGAAAACTTGTAAAACGGATTTTGAATTTTACGAGCCTTTGCATTGTTTGTGTCTTGATTTAAAATCTAATTCAAGCACATTTGACGTATCTGACTCGCTTTTTCATGTTAAGAAAACTATTTTGTCAACTCTCAGCTAACCGTTATATTACATTTTATATTTATTTACATTTTATATTTTTTAAAATTTAATTTCTAAGTAAAATTACAAAAAAAAATTACAAATTATGTAGCAGTAGGCATGTAATGCAAATACAACAGTAAAATGCAACAGTGCAACACTAAGAAAAGCAAATATCCATTGCCCAGAAACTGTACAATTTATATGAGAAAAACAAAAAAAAAAAAAGAAACAAGCAAAGTAAAATAATTTAGAACAGCGAGATCTATAAATTTTCAGTTAATTTTGAAAATTAAGGAATAGTTGAGAACGATGTCAATAGTTAGTTGAAATGCAATTGCGAAGGTAGAGATTTGGGTTTACGACTTTAGATCTCCCAGTGCAAATTATTTTGATGTTTTGAAAATAATAAATCAACAGAGTCAATAACGAAAAAAATACTTATAACTTTCAATAAATACAAAGCAACAAGTTTTTAATTTGAAAACTGATGTCTATAGTGACGAAAAAGCAAGGAAGTTCAGAAATGGTAGTTATTAGTAAAGGTTTATTTATTTAGTGGTTTCGAAAGTACGGGGCTGTATTTTGACATCTGCCAAATTTAACTGTCAAACCGAACATATTCTGTTTTAGTTAAAAGTCGGACATTTATGAAAAATGCATCGTCTTTAAACCGCACAACGCGTTACAATTGTTCAAACCTACTACAAAAATGGTGATTCAAAATTGGCCACGTTTCGTGCTTCGTACATGAGATTACGATGCACATAATCGTTCAACTACTTAAACATTAAAATAAAATTTAAAAATTTTAAACAAATTTGAAAATACTGGATCGGTTACAGATATTGTAAGGTCTATGCGTCACCGTTTTGCTCGTTCCACCTCAACTATCGCTACTGCAAGCGAAAATATAGCCTGCCACTGTCAAATCGGAGAGTTATGGTCGTACGATAACCGACTTTTTTTTGGCCTGCAAATGAAGAACACGACTTTAACAATATGTGGTCCCAAAAATGGTACCATATGTCACACAACTCGAGCAAATATGGCTTTATTGCGATAGAAATTTCCCGGCCCCGTAATCCCTCGCCTTGCGATGTCAATTGTTCAACAATTTTTTTTCGACGACGAATCCAGCGTTACCTTCCGCCCAACCGACCGAGGGGTGCGCCTGATTGATAGACGTAAATTCCAGCCGGTGTCCGAAAATCAGGTACAGCCCGGACTGTCCTGAATTCGAGACCGATCGCGGAAAGTTGTTGCTACACTTGTCTCTTACACTAAGCAGCTGCAGTTTTCCTCATAAGCTGCTACAAAGTAATTTGCGTTCAAGAAGCATTGAGAATAAAGATATTATTTGTTAGTTTAAAGCTGGCATAATGAAAGTTACACAAAATGACACTAGAGTTAATATCGCTAAAGAGGGATGTACTGTTGATAATACTTCCTATCAGCTTAGTTAAAAATAAAACTCCAAGCATCTCTCGTCGACTCTGGAGTGTAGGCATATTAATAAGCCGTAATAAGCGAGGTATAGCTAAGCTTTCTTTAATCATATCACAGATCATATGACTCATTCAATCTTTTCCATTATATCAAATTGCCAACATGGTTTTGTTAAAAGAAAATTTACAACTACCAATTTAAATAGTGCACTACTTATACATCAATGCGTTCAGAGGAAATATCAGCGTGTATGTTATATAATATACCGACTTCAGGAAAGCTTTTGACAAAGTATACCAATCGTTCCTTATTAAGAAACTTGAAATATTGGATTTCCAACCAAAACATTTACAATGGAGTATTGTAAATGATTCTTCCCATACACAGCACAAATTTCAATACAATTTTAATATAATCCAAAAACGGTCCGAATTTCAAGATGCTAAAATGCGGTAATATTTTAATAAAAAACTCTTAAAATGGTAATCATCTATCCTATCTAGTAAAACATATTGAAGCACTGCACCAGCTTACGCAAAGCTACGTATATGCAAAATTGATCCTAAAATCGTCTTGCTTACAAAACGCAAAAGAAATAAAAAAATTTTCGAAGGCTTATGTTATCTATGCTAAAGTCATTCAATGCTGTTAGCCAAAAAATTTATTTTTAAACAAACTTTAGTAAATAGAAAAAACTTTCGCAAGCAATGAATTACGGGTTTTTAACAATTTGAGAATTTTTTACTCTTAGTGAAATATACAGTTCTGAAACTATATGAACATATGAAAAAGTAGAAAAATAGAAGGTTTTCTTAATAGTATTTCTCTAAGCGGGTGGAGAAGAATGTTTGAATTTATTCATTGAGCACTAGAATCGTTTTGAAAAAATGGTCTTTAACCCAATTCCATCAAAGGCATATGACGCTGCGCAGATGAAAATCTCAAACCGCTCAAGAAAGCAGGGATGGGAAGACCCAGACAGATGATGATTTCCACTGCAAACAGTAAACACTCTACCGTGTCGTAAATATAAGTACGTACATACATACATATATGCCAGAATACAAACACTCTTAATGGCAGCAAGCACTTAACCAGTGACTAAAGTTTTGCAAGGATTTTCGCTCCTCGCGTAAATATTATTCGTATGAAAAATACTGCGATACGATGTTTATTTTTAGTAAGGCAAAATAAGATAAAAAAGTTTTCAAAATTTTACTTCTAAGCATTAACAAACTATTCCAATATATGTATTATAATGTTGTATTGTATAAGTATGTATATTGGTTTTATAATATTAATTTAAGAAACAATGCAAAAAATATTTCTTCGAATGTATTACTTATAAGTATGTGGGTGTTGAAGCAATAAACAGATGATCTGTGAATATTCTCTTCTGTTCAATTAACTCTATATTTATTTGCTTACTATTCGTAAGGGTACTAGCTCCAAAACTTTACAAATAAATTCTTAAAACTTAAGGTATTATATATATTTAAAATTCCTAAATATTATTTTTCTTTTGTTATTGCAAACGAATCACAAAGAAATTTCATAACGCGGTTTTGGAAATACTTTCATATATATATATATATATATATATATATATATATATATATATATATGTATTTATATATATAAATATGTACATATATACATATAATCTTTCGTTCAATTTTGCACATTCTCGTTCTTAACTGCTTTTGTGCAAGTGTTCTTTGTGGTCTACAGCTTACCGCATTTGTTACTTTCATCAACAACTTTCCAGGTACAAACTCTGCTTAAATGCCGCATTTTCCACTTCGATAAAAGTTTCGAAAGTAGTTTCTGCACTTTGTTTTTTTTTTCTTCGTGGTTTAGTTTGGCAACTCACATACATACATATGAACATAGTTGTGAAATTCACCCTCATCTACAACCTTCCCGACGTAACCAAAACCAGTTGGACAAACAATATATCAGCCAACACAAATATATGGGCAAACATATTAAAGTTTAATAAAGTTATTGATAATGTTAGCATATCGATTTGACTATGTTATACATTTCTTCAACGGTCAGTGCGACTTTTTCCAATTTTGAAAAGAAACTTCATATAGAAAAAATGAAAATAGCTAGCAAAGCGTGGTTTTAAATTTTCTAATATCTATTATTATTAGTATATATTAAGCGATCAGAAAAGCTTAGCCGTGATAAAATCGAACAACCATACTGATATATTACATTTCAAAGTTGGCAATCTTGAGTTGATTTTTATGTGGTTGAAAAAATGTTAATGGATACCTATACCCAAACGTTTGTAGAAAAAACATTTTTCAACTAAATGAATTCATTATACAATAGTTATAGTTAATTTACCGAAAACCTCATATCTGAACGAATCAGTAGTATGGGAACTATATGATATAGTCTCCCGATTTTGTTGATTTTTAGCGCACATATTCAGTTTAATATGCATGTGTAGAACACCGCATTTCACGTTATCCGATTTTTTATTGAAGTATTTATAAGTCCAAATCAAATGTCTGAACAAGTCGGTTGTATATGAGTTATAAGATATAGTCGACCGATCGGGCCGAAACCAAAAAATAAATACATTACAAAAATAAACCCGCATACTAAGTTTCGTTCAAATATCTCAAGAACTGAGAGGCTAGTTTGCGACATGGCTAAATCAACTCAGTTCGTCTTTCTGATACGGTCATTATAAATTTTGGTGGGTTTATCTCTTCAACTTTTGATACTTCATACGAGTACTTCGGACCAAAGTTAATTTCAAATACATGAAAGGTAGGTAGCACAGATCCAAAAACAGATCTAAAGCGAAAAAGAAATTTGCATTTCCCTTTCAGACCAAAATTTGCGTTTTTATATCAAAAAAATGTTTTGCAAATACTTTTGAATATTCTTACAACAACCGAATTCGAATTGGCTTTGAAGGCGAAAATGCGTAAATGTTCCAATTTAGGCACTGGAAGCTCATGCTAATAGCAAATAACCTATTCAAAGAAATAAATTCCATAAATTGGGGGGTGGTCTATGTCGCGACAGTACGTAAGGTTATAATGCATATCTGCGCTATCCAGGTTGTACGACATAATCCCGACATAGGTATGTATGGCATAATCCGATACATTTTTTGATTTCTCATTGGGGCAGGATTTTTCATGTGGTGAGTTCCAAACCTTACGCCCAACTGCGGGGGTTCGTCTTTTTACTTTAGCTCGCCTCCAAATGAATGGATACGTGGTCTAAGACCTGAAGTGGTGAAATGCTTGATCCATATGCAAAAAAAAAAAAAAACATTTGTGACCAAAAGAATGGGAGTAAAAAACATTTTTCACTTACTTTAACTTCTACACATGGCTCCTATATTAATAAAGGAGATACATTTATATGTGTCTATGTCTGAATATATTATTCCTGCAAAGCTTATATCGCTATGTAAATTGACGCTGGACAATAACACAAGTGCAGTCAGAATAAGGAAGTTCTTTTAAGTCTTTCGGTACTAAACGAGGTTTTAGACAGAGTAACTGTTTATCGTGTGATTTATTCAACCTGATGCTAAAATAAATAAATAAGAGCGGTAGAGCCAAATAGATAAGTTGTAATAATAGTTTTATTGAATTCCGAAGTCAACATTACGGAAGAGAATCAAGAATTAATCATTTTACTAATACTTTCAATCGTTCAGACACTATGATAATTCACTTTCTGGTCTCCAAATAAATTGAAAAACGAGAAAATATATTTAATCTATTGAAGTAAAGCATATATATAAAGAAATTCGCTACATTTAGTTTATAATAAAAAGTGTCCACACATTAATGACTTCGAAATTTATAGTATTTGGTATGTTCAATGAGAAAGTTATACGAATCAGTTAAAAAATGATTAATATTTGTCTCTTATGAATAAGAAGAATCATAATTTTCCAATTCCCTGAAATATTATTAATGGGCAGTCCAAATTTTTAGATAATGCGAGTATCGTTAGTAATATACAAATTGGAGTATAAAATAACAATTGTTTGAGCACTTTTCCTGCCGTTTTACAGTCGAAGAGTACATTGGAAGCATATTGAAAGAGATAAATATTTTGAGGATTGGAAGAAGCGCTGCACAAGTGATAACTTCTAATAGGGACTATTTTGAAGACTACATCATCAATGTAGACGAATAAATAAATATTTTGTTAAAAAAAATAATACATGTTATTTTCTAACACACCTCTTACATAAAAAATAAGACTCATAATCATTGTAGATAAGAAACGTACAAGAAAGAATTGTGAGTATAATCGTTAGACCGGAAAACTAAATGAAAACAGGATACCGAAAATTGGTAACACTGCGCCAGCAACAAGGACAGGAAAGGCAAATACGTAGTGTGTTAAATGTGAAGTAAAACCAGGAGCAACAATATCGGTTTGTTTTCTCTTTCTAGTTAAAAGAAAATCTCTAAATAAAGGATAAAAGCAAATATTTTACGAAAAACTGGAAGGGCTAAAAAAAAGATAACGACATTCTTACGACAATTTTTGTAAACTTTTTCTCTTCATATTTTTTCATTTAATATATTTTCTTCCACCAGCTTCTCAACCGACCAACCAACCGTGTATTTTGGCTGTCACTGCGTGCCCGGACGGGCAAGCGCGAACTTTGTCACGTTAAATTGTGTCAAAAGTAAACGAAAAGCACAACACTGTCTAGCCGAGAAAATGTAAGCAGAATGTAGAAAACAACAGTATAGAGCAAAGTAGCGAGTGCTGATAGGGAAATATAAGCGTAGTGAGGTAAAAACTGTAGTTAATCGTGAAATTTAGAAAATTTGGATCTACTACATTCTTCTGTTACTTATCTCATTGTAGGAGATTACGAAATATGTACACTGCAAGTCAAGTATCATATTTGTTGTGTATCATATAAAGCAAAACAAAACTTAAGAAATAAAATTAAGTTACTAATTTATTCAAAGCATAAGATTGAATGATAATAGTAGTGTTCTTAAATTCTATTCGCGTGTATTTTTAAATTATAGTAAATTTTGCATCATGAACAGGATTATCGACAACTGGAAATAAGGCAGAGCTGCAATCGAGACTGCGAGAAGCAATCGAAGTCGAAGGCATCGACTTGAGCCAATACGAGTTCCGTCGCGGGGATGAATCCTTGAAGGATATTGGCAAGGAAGAGGATATTGATTCTGTGAAGGAGTCAGAGCAGCCATCAAGTAAGATGCAAGCAAAGGCATCTAGCTCATCTACGGGTATGGACATGAACGTGTTATTGGCTGCAATTTCAAAAAACATGTCTGAAATGAACGCCAGCATTTCACAAAAGTTGGATGCACAGGATGTTAAGATGTCACAAAAGATGGATGCACAGGATGGCAAGATGTCACAAGAGATGGATGCACAGGATGACAAAATGTTTGCAAAGAATTCCAGCGTAGCTTATAGTCTCCAAGAGCTCACTAGGAAAAATAGATCTTTGGAGTGGAAAACGGAACAAGAGGAGGCTTTCCAAGCTTTGAAAGAACGGCTATGCCCTGCGCCTATGCTAGCGTACCCGGTTCCAGGTGCAACATTTATTTTAGATACAGATGCTAGTGGTTATGACATAGGAGGTGTACTTTCGCAAGTGATTGATGGGCAGGAGAAGATAGTTGCCTACTATAGCCGGTCTATTGGGAAACCAGAGCGGAACTACTGCGTAACTCGGAGAGAACTATTAGGGTTGGTGGATTGCATTAAACACTTCCACAAATATCTGTATGGTCAACATTTCCGAGCTAGAACGGATCATGCAGCGCTGCAGTGGCTACAACAGTTCAAGAATTCCGAAGGGGAGTTGGCACGGAGGATTGAGAGACTGCAAAGTTATGACGTCACCATCGAGCACCGCAAGGGCAATACGCACGGAAATGCTGACGCTATGTCCCGTTTGGAATGTAGGCATTGTTCAAAAGCTGAGGGTAAGGAAGACGTAATCGACGTCCGGCTAATGACAACTACACCAGAGTGGGAGGCAAACGTTGTTCAGGAGTAAGGCTTTCCATGATGAAATGCCAAATAATACTGAACAAAAATAACATAACAGCTTGACACGACTCACGCTTGATCTGATAAAAAAAAGGCTATTGAAAAAATTACCTCCACTTGGATCACCCTTTATAATACCCCAATGCTTTCAAATGCCTAAGCAAAAACGAGGAACACTGCAGTGAAATATTGTTTTCTTTTAAAAGCTGATCTTATATTTGTACCGATTGCTCTAGGTGCTATGCTGCTCTCTAAAGCCGTAATGGTGGATTGGTGTGGTCCGTTTCGATTCTAAAATCGGGAGTATTTTTTTAAATGAAAGGTTTTCGAAGATTTTGGAGAATATCGTTATTAATCTAATAGGCTTTGTAGCCGCTGGAGCGATTTTTGGCCGAGCTCATCCCCAAATTTGTGTAAGGGACCTCTCTGCCGCCTCCAAACGGCCGATGGTTTTTTATAAGGAGTTTTTTATTTCATGTCAGAAATACACTCGGAGGGTATAATATATAATATTTTTATCCGAATTTTAATCAAATTCCAGAAAAGGATTACTTAATTGATATTAAAATATATTTTCAGCTTCAATAAAAATAAATATATTTTATTAATATTTTTATTTTTATACTAATAGTACTTAGCAGATTAATGCCAAGACACATATAGTAAAGAAATAAAAGACCCAGCTCGGTTTTAGTTATTTGCATAGATTAGTACAATAGAAGAGCTTAAAACAGGTACCCGCCTGGTATGTACATACATATGTTTAATAACTAAGCGTAACAATTTTTGTAATTGCCTTAGATGATTTCCCAAATCCTTTGAATTCAATTAGCAATCTAGTGGCTAAAAAATAGTTCAAACATTTTTTCGTTAGTCTTCTTATATTAGGAATTTACTGAACGTTTATTTAGTCCGCAATTACAATTCTATTCACTATACTCAATGGTCTATTTTACAATTCTTTATAACACACCTTACTACAATATTAACGACACTGCATTTTCTACTCATCTGGCTTTTACTTGGAATTTCCGTCACAATATAAATTGACTTTAGTATTTAGATTCAGCCCTTGAAATGTTTCAACTTAAAAATACCAAGTAATAATAGTAACTTTCAATTTATTTAAATTTCGTGTTTATCTCTTAGCAGAGACTATTTCTAATATTTATTGTGATGTGGTAGAGTTTATCCATATTCGCTCAAAAATGTGAGCATAATCCGAAGACATATTTCTGGTTCCAATCCTTTTTTATTGTTTAAGGATAATATTTTATATGCATCAACATTATGAAATCAAACACGCACCGCACCGGTATGACGTGCTTTGTTTTGAAACATAAAAAGAGTAAGAAAGAACGACTTTCTTCGGCCATGCCGAATTTTCTGTAGCTTTCATGGACACATCAAATTTATTTCAAATCGCAAAATTGGATTTCGATGATTTTCAGTGTTAATATAAACTAGAACCTACGTCTGTAGAATACCAAATTTCAAGCTCTGAGATGCCTTTTTAGTAAAACATCATATCTGAACAAATTGATTGCATGCGGGCTATATGATATAGTATTCCGATTTCGATGACATTCACCACCAGCATGGAATTTATAATATGTAATTTCACGCTCCTAGACGCTTTTTTGACTGAGTTCTGACCCATCTGAAGAAATCGGTGTATGGCAGTTATATGTTATATTCGTCCGATTTCAAAGATTTTCTGCACCAATATGCAATTCATTATGTATATGCAGTATACGAATTTTCATGTTCTTAGATTGATGGATGTGTGACTCAAAATATAGTGGTCCGATCTGGCCAGGTACGGCAAATGACCGTTTAAACGTACAGGTGTATCTTCCTACAAAGTTTGCCTGAAATATCTTAAAAATTGAGGGACTAGTTTGCCTTCAAACAGGCAGACGGGCAGACGGACATGGCTAAATAAACTCAGCTCGTTATTCTGCTAAGATTGGTACATGAAATATATAAAAATTATAGAAATCCGCACGAAAAATTGTGTCTTTTAATATTGAGCTAGTTACACGAGCGTAACAAATCAAATGTAAATTCATATATCGGTACAAAAAATTCTCAGAGCCGGGAGTTTCGGTAGTGATTTTGCTGGCGAGAAAGTATATTGAATGTTGAAATTTGAAGAACGTGAATTACCTCTCAACAATCCCTCTTGTTGTTGCTATTCGAAAAAAATATTTGAAACAACTAAAAAAAAAACAATGAAGGAAAAGTTAGGAGTTATAATAATGTCCAACGGTAGGCTGCTCTGGTATGAAAAACGGATTTATAAAAATTGTATATATTGTGGCGAAAATGCGAAGCGAATGTCAGATGAAAGAGAGAAGCCGATAGTTGGCATGTTCTAAAGCGTAAATCGAGAACATTCGTTATCGATAAAGATTCGATTATTCCAGGCGGTTGGTTGCGAACACCCGAGTGATATAAAAAGGCGACACACAAGTGCAGTCGTAAAGTAAACGCGTTGGTGATTACATTACAGTAAGTAATAAGAAAGAGTACATTGTGAAAGTTGTAATTCAAGTAATTGTAAATAGTGAAGTGAATGTAATTGAATTGTGAATTACTGAGTAATAAAAGGACATTTAATAAATTCTTTATAAAATAAGAAACTGCGAACATAGTTGGTGACTTTTGTTTAACAATCCAGTGGTCGTACCCGAAGGATTTGGGAAATCATCAAGGTTGATTCAGCAAAATCGTAACAATTGGTGGGTGTCAGAAGTGGGATTGTTAAATAAATCCCAAAGGATAATAATTGGAAATGGTAAAGATTCAGGATTTGATGATACCTCCTCTCAAAAGGAAGTTGGCAAAGCGAGGATTATCAACAACTGGAAATAAGGCAGAGCTGCAATCGAGACTGCGAGAAGTAATGGACGTTGGAGGCATCGACTTGAGCCAATACGAATTCCGCCGCGAGGATGAAGATGCATCCTTGAAGGATATTGACAAGGAACAGGCTCGTGATTCTGCGAAGGAGTTGGAGCAGCCTTCAAGTAAGATTCAAGAAAAGGCTCATGGTTCATCTAAGGGTATTGACATGAACATGTTATTGGCTGCAATATCACAAATCAATGCCAACATGTCACAAAAGCTGAATGCACAGGATTCCAGCATCTCACAAAAGCTATCATCCTCAGAAGGAACAATCGCGCAAATACAGCAAAATCTGGTGAGAGACAATGCAGAACTTAAAGAAAGACAGGATATAATTGAGAGCAAAGTCAAGGAATTGCAAGGTCGGCAAGAAGAAATAGAGGATCTAATTGAGACCAAAGTCAACGCATTGGAATGCCGTTTCTGGGATTTGCAGTTAAATCGTTCGACCATTTCAGTGAACGCTCCCAAGATAAAAACACCATCTTTTGACGGTAAAATTCCCATCCAAGTTTTTAAGCTCAAGTTTGAGAAGACGGCTGAAACAAATAACTGGAGCATGGAGGAAAAATCTGCTGTACTATTCGTTGCGTTGGAAGGATCTGCAGCAGAACTTTTGCAAACTATACCCGAATATGAGAGAAATGATTACGACAGATTGATGCGAGCCCTGGAAAGACACTATGGTAGCGAACACAGAAGACAACTTTACCAGATGGAGTTAGAAAAGCGCGACCAAAAACCCAACGAATCTCTACAGGAATATGCTTCGGAAATTGAGAGATTGGCTCATTTAGCTATTGGAGACGCATCGGGTGAGCATCTCGAAAGGGTTAAAATACAAATATTCATCAGGGGAATAAAAGACATTTACACCAAGCGAGAGACATATGCGAACCCAAAGTTGACATTCGCTGAAACAGTTGCATATGCTCAAACACGTGAAACGGCGGTACTCATAAACAGACCAGCATACAAAGTCAATAAAGTGGAGGTTGAAACATCAGATGTGATGACCGAAATATTGAGAACACGGGTCCCAGGAAGTACAGCGAAAACGGAAGACTGAGGAAGATGAACCATCAACTTCTCAGTCGTTAAACTAAAACCAGCCAGTATAAAGGGGCGTATGCTGGCTCCTGCAATTGAATGCCCCATTATCTCCGTCTCGCAAATTGACAGAAAAACGAGCAACATTACCATTGGTGGATATGTGGATGGACGGGAGCGAATATTACCAGTGGATCATCATTCGAACTGACCTGATCGCAAAAGAAGTGAGACCATTACCTGGAGCAATGTTGAAAACGGCGACTGGTGTGGACACCCAAATGGTGAGGTCACAATAGGGAATGTGATGGTGTTAGATTTATAGTACGCGCAGATTGTAGATGAGGTAATCATAGGAGTGGACTTCATGATGGGTCAAGGTATAAAGATAGACTTGAATAACAAAATTATGGAGTATAAGAAAATGGAAGTACCACTAAGCATTGGCTATAATTCCACATACAGCAGCAAACAAGTGGTTTTAGAAGGCAGTGAACTGATTCAGTCAGAAGCAGTTGTTTGGGCGAAAATTAATGGGGATTGTGGGATACACAAATTGTGGGTTGTCGCAGCAGCACAAAATTTTACACCGGACGTACTTATTGGAAAAACCCTGGCTAAGACGCAAAAGGATGGACACATCCGAGTGAGAGTATTAAATGACTTAAGATTACCAGTAAAAATTCCTAGTGGAACTGTAATGCAATGATTCATCTGGAATCGACTCTATTGGCAACAAGGACATGGACGAAGATATAAATGCATGGACGTATGGGTTGGAAGACAAGTATAAGCACACGGCCAGCCAACTTATCCGCAAATACTACAACATATTCGACAAGGATATCAACAAACCAGGCAGGACCAATGTAATGCAACATTACATTGATACTGGTGACGCAAGACCAATTCATCAAGCTCCTCGAAGCGTTCCACTAGCCAAACGTGATGCTGTTGGTCAAATAATTAAAGAAATGAGCGAAAGCGGTGTTATCGAATAATCGGCAAGTCCATGGAGCTCTCCGGTAGTACTTGTGAAGAAAAAAGATGGCCAGTTGCGGTTCTGCGTGAACTATCGGAGATTAAACGATGTCACAAAGAAAGACAGCTCTCCTTTGCCCAGGATCGATGATACACTAGACTCGTTAACTGGCACAGAAAGTTTCTCAACACTCGACCTTGAGAGCGGGTATTGACAAGTGGAAGTGAGTTAAGAAGATAAAGAGAAGACAACCTTTAGTGGCAATTTACGGTAATGTCATTTTGGTTATGCAACGCTCCTGCCACTTTTGAAAGACTAATGAACCATGTGCTCAAAGGACTACACTGGAAGACTTGTTTGGTATATCTGGATGGTATTGGGAAAAAGCTTCGATCTACATCTGAGTAATTTGGAAGAAGTTTTCCAGAGAATAGCTGGCGCTGGTCTTAAACTAAGTCCTAATAAATGCTCTTTATTCAAGAAGGAAGTGAATTACTTAGGTCATCAAGTAACCACGAAGGGCGTTTGCACTGCGAAAGAAAAAATAGAAGCAGTGAAGGATTGGCCGAGACCCAAGAATTTGCATGAATTAAGAAGTTTGCTTGGGCTATATACTTACTATCGCCGCTTTGTTCCGAATTTCCCCAGCGTAGCTCATAGTCTCCATGAGCTCACAAGGAAAAATAGATCTTTCGAGTGGAAAACCGAACAAGATGAGGCTTTCCAAGCTTTAAAAGAACGGCTATGCATGGCGCCTATGCTAGCGTACCAGGTGCAACATTTATTCTGGACACAGATGCTAGTGGTTATGGTTCGCAAGAGATTGATGGGCAGGAGAAGATAATTGCCTACTATAGCCGGTCTATTGGGAAACCAGAGCGGAACTACTGCGTAACTCGGAGAGAACTATTAGCGTTGGTAGGTTGCATTAAACACTTTCACAAATATCTGTATGAGCAACATTTCCGAGTCATAGAACGGATCATGCAGCACTGAAGTGGCTACTACAGTTCAAGAATTCCGAAGGGCACCTAGCTCGATCGATTGAGAGACTGCAAAGTTATGACTTCACCATCGAGCACCGCAAGGGGAATACGCACGGAAATGCTGATGCTATATTCCGTCGACCATATAATTTGGAATGTAAGCATTTCTCAAAAGCCGAGGGTAAGGAGGACATAATAGACGTCTGGCTAATGACAATTACGCCAGCAGAAGAGTGGGGGGAAAGTCACTTAAGAAAATGTCAGCAAGAAGATCCGGATTTGGAATTATTAATGCATGGATTGGAGATAAATAGACGATCAAGTAAGGAGAACAAATGGCTGCGGAAAGTCCCATCGCGAAAGCATACTGGGCACAATGGAACAGTTTAGAGTTGATATCTGGCTGTTTGCATAGAGTATGGGAAAGTGAAGATGGCCAGTGCTCTCGGAGGCTAATAGTAGTCCCGAGGTTAAGAATTCCGGATATTCTTAAGGAATTCCATAGTGGTCCTAGTGGAGGGCACCTAGGCACTACAAAAACGCTGGAGAAGATCAAGCAGCGGTTCTATTTGGTTGGCTGTCGTCAATCGGTCGCTGAGTGGATTGCTAATTGCACGGAGTGCATAACGGCTAAAGGCCCAAAGTCACGAAGTCATGGGCAGATGAAGCAGTATAACTCAGGTGCACAATTTGAGCGGGTTGCCATGGATGTAGCCGGTCCATTCCCTATGAGCAGACAAGAAAAAAAATACGTTCTTGTGGGTATGGACTACTTCAGTAAATGGAAAGCGAAAACAGTTGCGGATGCATTCACTAACAATTGGGTTACCATATACGGTGCGCCTATAGAATTGCACTCAGACCAAGGACGAAACTTTGAATCGGCGGTGTTCCAGGAGATGTGCCAGATACTTGGTTTTCAAAAAACCCGAACGACAGCTCTGCATCATCAATCAGATGGTATGGTAGAGCGATTCAACCGGACCCTGGAAAAGCACGTGAGGAAAGTAGTGGACAAGCTTTAGGATGATTACGATGTGCATATACCTCTTTTCCTGATGGGATATCGGTCCGCAGTGCATGAAACAACAGGTCAAACACCTGCGAGGATACTGCTTGGTAGTGAACTTCGGTTGCCCAGCGATTTAAAATTTGCAATAACTGGTGATGCGAGAAGAATTCGGAAGGCAGCGTCCACCGATCCTGAGGAAGAGTTAAGAGATATGCATCCTCTTGTGAGACAGCGAACTCAAATTATGAGTGACGAAATGAAGACCAGGTATGACAAGGCGATGAACTCCGAAGGTTTCCAAAATGGAGATTTGGTGTTGCTGTATAATCCACAACGGAAGAGAGGTTTGTCCCCAAAACTTCAATGCAATTGGGAAAGTACATACATGATAATCAAACGACTAAACGACGTAGTGTATCGAATCCAAACCGTTGGGAGGCCAAGAAACAAGATGAAAGTGGTCCACCTAGAGAGGCTTGCTGCGTTTGGAACAGCGAATGTGTCTGATCTGGACGATCAGACTTAGTTGAATTGTGAATTACTGAGTGATCAAAAGGACATTAATTAAATTCTTTATAAATAAAGAAACTGCAAATTAAATTGGCGATTTTATTTAACAATCCAGAGATCGTACCCGAAGGATTTGGGAAATCTTCGAGGTTAATCATCAAAATCGTAACAATATATATATTTTGCAACAGTTATTTTTTAATAATTCCAGTTATAGTTCGGTTCCAGCCAGTCCCCCTGGTGCTCCGATGCTTTAGGATAGAAGCAGCTCCCACTTCTGCTCTTTTAGGCGTTTTTCCTATAAAATTTAATTATTTTGGCCGGAAGTGCCCGCTTTTCGCAATTTGCGGCCTTTTATTTAATTTGTTCATGCTGCAGTCCAGCACATACATATATGTATATATACCTATATTTTGCAACCGGAATTTTTCAATAATTCCCGGTTATTTGCAAAATATATTAAGAGAATCCTCCTGGTGCACCGACGCGTCCTGATGAAAAAGTCACACCTCTGCCTTCCTGTGTTCGATTTTTAAAGGAAATTATTTGGCCGGAAATGGCCACTTTTTGCACTGTCCTTTTCCACTGGGTGAAAATACAAAAATTCATCAGCGCAATAAAATACGTTTACACCAAGCGACAGACATTTTCGAATCCAAAGTTATCATTCGCTGAAACAGTGGCGTATGCTCAGACACGTGAAGCAGCGGCACTGCTATGTAAGCCAACCTACAAAGTGAAGCGGTTGGAGGTAAGAACACCAGAAGTGAGAACTGAAATATTGAAAACTTTGAAATCGATTGAAGGAAAGAATCGTTCTGGTGTCAAGAATCAGGTTGCGAAGTGCTTCAGTTGTGGAGAAGCAGGTCACTTCGCACGCGAATGCCAGTCGGGCTCCAACAGAGAGGAAAGACGACGAAAACGATGCTGAAAAGCTGAGGGCATAATAGACGTCCGGCGAATAACAATTACACGAAAGAAAATGTCAGCAAGAACACGCAGACTTGGAATTGGTAATGCACGGATTGGAGGGGAACAGACGGCCAAGTAAGGAACAAATGGCAGCGGAAAGTCCCATCGCGAAAGCATACTGGGCACAATGGAACAGTTTAGAGTTGATATCTGGCTGTTTGCATAGAGTATGGGAAAGTGAAGATGGCCAGTGCTCTAGAAGGCTAATGGCAGTTCCGAGGTTAAGAATTCCGGATATTCTTAAGGAATTTCACAATGGTCCTAGTGGAGAGCATCTAGGCATTAAGAAAATGCTGGAGAAGATCAAGCAGAGGTTCTATTGGGTTGGTTGTCGTCAATCGATCGCTGAGTGGGTTGCTAACTGCAAGAAGTGCATAGCAACTAAAGGGCCAAAACCTCGAAACCATTACAAATTGAAGGCCAGGTATGACAAAGCGATGAACTCTGAAGGCTTCCAAAGTGGAGATTTGGTGTTGCTGTGCAGTCCAAAATTGAAGACGGGTCTGTCCCCAAAGCTTCAATGCGTTTGGGATGGTCAATACAAGGTAATCAAACGGCTAAATGACGCAGTGTATCGAATCCAGAATATTGGGAGACCAGGAAGCAAGATGAAAGTGGTCCACCTAGAGAGGCTTGCTGCGTTTGGCACAGCGAATTTGTCTGATCGGGACGACCGGACTTAGGTGGAGGGCAGTGTGGCGAAAATGCGAAGCGAATGTCAGATGAAAGAGAGAAGTCGATAGCTGGCATGTTCTAAAGCGTAAATTGAGAACATTCGAGATCGATAACGATTCGATTATTCCAGGCGGTTGGTTGCGAACAACCGAGTGATATTAAAGGGCGACACACAAGTGCAGAGAGTTAGTAAGTGAACAGTCGTAAAGTAAACGCGTTGGTGAATAAGTAAGTAATAAAAAAGAGTACATTGTGAAAGTTGTAATTCAAGTAATTGTAAATAGTGAAGTGAATTGTAATTGAATTGGTAATAGAAGGACATTTAATGAATTCTTTATAAATAAAGAAACTGCAAATAAAGTTGGTGACTTTTATTTAACAATCCAGAGATCGAGCCCGAAAGATTTGGGAAATCATCGAGGTTGGTTCAGCAAAATTGTAATAATATAAATAACATATGACGTTATATACATATTGTGACGAAAATCCCATACAAAGGACAAACAAAACTGTTGACAATGTAAATGCAATTCCCGGAAGGACAGAAAAAGAAGCGGCCGTATAATGTAAATTACCCATACCAAGGACAAACACAAGGGTAGACAGATTAAAGGAAATTCCACGTCGTTAAGGATGAACGGAGTAGCTGCAGCTACCGCAGGCAAACGAACAATCAGCCTATCCTTAAGCGCGTGAACAGAATGGTTAGGTCATCTACAGGTATAAAAAGAGAGGCAGCCGCTATCACAAAAGAAGACGAGTAGACAACTTAGTGGAGTTAACACTGCTGTGAGCTGTGTGTTTGAGAAACGGATAAGCTGAGTGAAGCAGATAATAATTGTGTATGATAAATAATTGTAAAATAAGCCGTTGGCTAAAAAACAAAATTGTAGAAATAAATTCCTAGCGGTTAAAAAGCCGAACAAATAAATCTTGGGAGTTTGTTTAGTAATCCAGTGATCGGACTCGAAGGATTTGAAAAATAATCGAGGTGAATTTAGCAAGCTTGTTACAATATGTTGATTTTATAATCATTAAGTTGCTACAAATTAATAACAGCAGGCGATAATTATATATATGTGGTTTTCACCGCTGAAATTTTTTCTATGAAAAAGTTTTGTAGTCAAATCTCCTAACTGTCAGAGCTCTTTATAGTTTATGTATCCACTTACAGGACTTAAAAAATTGCCAGTAACCTAGCAGCTTTTTCAAAGTTGTTCTGTCTTAACAAGGAGTGACAAGTAAACCCTTTTTGGAAATTAAAAAAAAACTAACTTTGAATATTAATTAAAATAAATAAATTATTCTGGCATTTCATTTAGTGAAAATTTGTTTATTATATTCTATAAAATACATTAGATTGGCTCCCTTATCTTCCATGACAGATTAAGCCACAACAACTTCACAAATAATTTTATTTTTAAATAGTTTTTCCTTAATTTTTTTTTTTTTTTTTTGCCAGACCGGACATAGCTCGAAATTGTGGCATACATACATGACATACCCATAACCACTCGGCTAATTTGTCCACCTTTAAGCCCTTAACAGATAATGCACACTCACACAACCTTGAAATTAAAAATACCCTCATTTACTATTTGGCCTAGCTATAATATACAAGTGGAAAAAAGAATGTAATAATTATAATTATGTTATATAGAGATGGCTCACATATATGAATTCTTTCCCGCTTTTATGTAAAGGGTGTTTTTTATAGAGATATAGAACTTTAAATTGGCATTACTTTTCAAGATGGCGACCGATTTAACAGCTGTCAAGTGATTTATTCTCAGTTTGGTTTTGCAATTCATCATGAATAGACTCACGCCTGAACAACGCTTGGAACGTGCAATTTTATTTCGAAACTAATGGTTCTGTGCGGAAAACGTATCGCGCACTACGTCCATTTTAGCGATGTTTGGCGATGAAGCGCACTTCTGGTTGAATGGCTACGTCAACAAACAAAACTGCTGCATTTGGTGTGAAGGTAATCCTCAAGTGTATGTTGAAACACCGTTACATCCAGAAAAACTGACTGTTTGGTGCGCTTTATGGGCTGGTGGAATCATTGGTGCGTATCACTGGACGTAGTACGCGATACGCTTTCCGCACAGAACCATTATTTTCGAAATAAAATTGCACTATTTGCAAGAGTTGTTCAGGCATGAGTCTATTCATGATGAATTGCCGAACCAAACTGAGAATAAATCACTTGACAGCTGTTAAATCGGTCGCCATCTTGAAAAGTAATGCCAACTTAAAGTTCTATACCTCTATAAAAAAAAACACCCTATATATATTCAAGTATGACATTACAATTCTCCTTACATATCGTATAAAATTATAAATATTTCTCAACCGTTCGTAATTAAATTTTTTTTAGCAGATACTCCTTACATAGGCCCACACTTGAGATACCATGGAAAGAATTCCAGCTGCTTTGGCTTACTATTGCAGCTAAAAAAATTTCATTGCTAATAAACACACAGTTCATTTAATAAACTTGGCTTCTAGTCAGGCGGTCTGACTGATTTGTATGTGCATCGAGCTACTCTAGTTATGCATTTGGCATTTGTAGCTTGAAATGTTTGCAGGCTGTAATTGTAAATCACATTTTGACTAATGCATATACATACTTATTTAAAAAAATTTTCTATTGACCTCTTTTTTTGCAATTTTATTTATAGCTTCGTCCTTTTTATGCAACATTAAATTAGAGCTAAAGTTTTGGTATACGATTTTGCGGAGTTAACATACATACATGTAAACAGTGGTCATTAGCTACCAACAATCGCCAACCGCAGTAGCCAACAACAACCTTATTGTTCTCCGTTTTAAGTCAATGATAAGATTTCCAGTCGCCCTTTACTCTCTCAGTTGATCCCGTTGTACAAGCAGTTGATACAGTCGTTTCAAGTACCAGTTGACGTAACAGTTCAGTATTAAAGTTGAGTTGCGCGCCGCCGGTTATCGGAAGAAAAGTTGTAGACATCAAACAAATATTTACTTTCTTTTTTTTACATAAATAAATAAAATAATAAAAAATTATAATAACAAAGGAAAATATTAAAAATAATAATTTAAATATTTTTAATTTATTTCTATTGCATAACTATTTAATATTTAATGTGTAAACAACTGTTGTAAATCAAATGAAATCAAACCATGCAAAATGTAACAAATTATAATAAAAATATTTACTTTCTTTTTTTTACATTTGGGGGCTGAACATATTAGAACCAAGTGAAAAAATAAAACAACAAAAAACACATAAATTGGTTTCAATATTATACACTGAACTAAAAATGTACATTATTTTTTTTTGAACAAGTGTATCAGTCGTCGAAACTTCTCGCCAAATATAAGCAAAAGCCATTAAAAGAAAGTGAAAAAACGCACACATTTTTGTTACTCGCCCATATCTGTTTTACATTTTTTAATCGCTATATCGGTCGTCTATACGCTTGATTTAATATAAACTGTACCGGAGTATGAAAATAAAGCAACAAAAAGAGTTTGCATAAATTTGGTGAACATCCAAAAAAAAATTATTGTGTGATTGTCGTTGCCGGCATTGAAAAAAAAATCCCGTTAGTTGTCGCTTAGTCGCAGCTAAAAATATAAGCAATAATATAGCCATTTAAAAAGTAGTGCAGCAAGAATGCATGGATCTACACATTCGTATTTTACGCGTTTCGCAGCGGGACAAGGTGCAAGGGCAGGCGTAGTAGAAACACAGCCACTAACACTAAATGCAGCAGAGGTCGTTAACAAAACGACAAACGAAAAATATTGTAACAACAATAGTGAAGTGAACAGAGCGGAAATAAGTCAACATGATAGCGCAGAAGTCGGTGACCAAGCAGCGGCAGAGAACGAAGCCATTGGTGCATTGGATATGTCGAACGACTTAGATGAGAAAGACGAAAGTATAAAAGATTTGGTAAAGCTGCTAACGTTGAAGATGCTACGAGAAGACGATAACAACAAAAAAGTAAAAATCTCAGCAGACAGCTTTGCAAAAATAATACCAGCGTATGATGGCAGAAATATTCCTGTGCTACAGTGGCTACAAAACTTTGAAAGCAATGCAGAGGCTTATGGACTTGACGATAAACAAAAATATGTTCAAGCGCGCGGTAAAATGGTGAAAACGGCTCAATTATTTTTAGAATCAGTTTGCGTTAATAATTACCAAAGCCTACGGGAAAAATTAATTAATGAGTTTCATAAGGACTATACTAGTGCGGAATTACATAAAGAACTGAGGGAAATTAAAAAACGTAGCGACGAAAATTTTCATGAATATGTTCTCCGGGTTAAAAAGTTGGCATCACTTGGGTCAGTTGATGATGCGTCGGTAATCCGCTATGCTGTTGATGGTTTGCGCGTTAAACCGGAAATTAAATTCATTTTATATAATTGCAAAACCGTAAAAGAGTTAATTGTACGCCATGAAACATTTGACTACGCGTTTAAAAGTGAGCAGCCAGTGGTAAAAAATCATACTGTGAAAAAAGAACACTGTTTTAATTGTGGCTCCACAGAGCACAAAAGGCCAGCTTGTAAAGAGCCTATGAAATGTTTTAGTTGCAAAATAAAGCTGTTAATGTAATATCAGTTTGTAATCGTTTTAAAACTGTTTTTATAAACGGTACCGAGGCAAAGGCCTTAGTAGATACGGGGTCCGACGTATCAATTATAAGAAAGAGTTTTTATGAAAAATCCCTATCAAACGTTTTATTGAAATATTCCGATAAATTACTGTATGGACTCGGTAACGTATCAAATAAAGTTGAAGGCAGTTGCTGTTGCAATGTTGTTGTTGATAATCTTAGGTGTGAACAAACGTTTTTGGTCGTTTGTATATAAAATTTGATATTTTACTCGGTTTTGACTTTCTAAACAAATTTAAGGTTGCCTTTGATAAAAATGGGTGTAATTTCAGTAATTTTACTGATGAAAGCCTAGAAAATGAACTGAAAGTGTACAATATAACTGAATATGAGCACGATCTAGTAGTACCAAAGTGTTTTAAAGACGTAATCGTTGAAATTATAAAACATTATAAACCAATAAAAGCGGTTTGTGAATCCCCATTGTGATGGACATTATTACGGACAATATAAGACCTTTTCGTCAATCGCCAAGCCGCCTTCCGCTAGAGGAACAAGAGGCGGTGAGAATGCAAGTGAATCAGTGGCTTGAACAAGGTATTGTTAGGCAATCTACCTCAGAATTTGCAAGTAGAGTGGTAGTGGTGAAAAAAAAGGGTGGATCATATCGTGTTTGTATAGACTTTAGAAAACTAAACACGCTGGTGCTTAAATACTGTTTTCCACTGCCAATAATAGACGATGTTTTAGAAAAGTTACAAAGAGCTAAATATTTTTGTGTAATGGATCTGGAAAATGGGTTTTTCCATGTCCCAATTAAAGAAACTGTCAAAAAATATACCGCGTTTGTTACAAAAGAAGGCATATTCGAATTTAATTATGCACCTTTTGGATTTTGTAATTCGCCAGCCGTCTTTATACGATACATAAACTACATTTTTCAAAATCTGGTGAATGAAGGTTTCATGGAACTTTATATGGACGATATTATAATCTTCGGTGTTACGGCAGATGAATGCATGAAAAAGTTGCAAAAAGTGATAGTCAAAGCGTCCGAGTACGGCCTTAAAGTAAAATGGCAAAAATGTGCGTTTATGCAAACAAAAATTAATTTTCTCCGGCATGTAATCGAAGGTGGGACAGTGCGACCTGGCAGTGAAAAAACGAGGGCTGTGCAGCAGTTTCCAACACCCAAGAACGTGAAAGATGTGCAATCGTTTCTGGGCTTGACCGGATTTTTGAGAAAGTTCGTACAAGGTTATTCATTAATAGCACGCCCACTTACCGACTTGCTAAAAAAAGACAGTACTTTTAAAAAAGGTCAAGTGGAGCTATCGGCGATTAGCGAACTCAAAAAGAAGCTAATATATGAACCGGTACTCAGGTTGTACGATAGAAGAGCGAAAACAGAGTTGCATACTGATGCTTCAAAAGAGGGTTTTGGTGCAGCTTTGATGCAAGTTTTTCAGGGTGAACTGCATCCAGTATACTTTTGGAGCAAAAAAGCAACACCTCAAGAGTCTAGGCTACATAGCTATGTGTTAGAAGTAAAAGCAGCGCATCTCGCAATGCAAAAGTTTCGTCACTACTTACTTGGGGTAGAATTTACATTAATCACGGATTGTGCCGCCTTTAAAAGCACAACGTCGAAAAACGATATCCCAAGAGAAGTTGCACAATGGATTATGAACTTCCAAGATTTTAATTTTAAAG
This sequence comes from Neoceratitis asiatica, assembly GCA_030068015.2. NCBI lineage: Eukaryota > Metazoa > Arthropoda > Insecta > Diptera > Tephritidae > Neoceratitis > Neoceratitis asiatica. The sequence continues at coordinate 79,448,160 of CM061524.1, forward strand.
TTGAGCACCGTATAGCACCAAGAATGAGGCATGTCGACAGCCTTAGTCGCAATCCAGTTGCTGATGTATTTGTTATTGCATCAGATGTTACCACCCGTATCAGAAAGGCCCAACAAGAAGATGAGCACTTAAGAGCAGTGCGAGAAATACTTAAAAAACAACAATACCAAAACTATATTGTAAAAGGCGATTTATTATTCAAATCAGTCGATGGTAACGATTTATTAGTGGTTCCCAGATCGCTGGAAGCTGATATAATTCGTGATGCGCATAAAGTCGGCCATTTCGCTGAACAAAAAACAGTACACGCTATACAGCAAAACTATTTTATACCACATTTACAAAATAAAGTGAGACGTTGCATAGAAAATTGTGTAAAATGCATAATACACAATAAAAAGCTTGGCAAAAAAGAAGGCTTGTTGAATTGCATTGACAAAGGGGATCAACCTCTCGAAACGCTGCACGTAGACCACCTCGGGCCAATGGACGCCACAGCAAAGCAATACAAATACATCATAGTAATAGTGGATGCTTTTTGTAAATTTACGTGGCTTTTTCCAACAAACACGACGAATGCTGAAGAAGTGATATGCAGGATGAATGAATGGTCAACAGTATTTGGCAACCCAACACGAATAATCAGCGATAAAGGTTCGGCTTTCACCTCCAACAATTTCATCGATTTTTGTAAGAAAAATGGAATCACCCATGTTGGTATCACTACAGGTGTCGCTCGTGGCAATGGTCAGGTTGAACGCGTCAACCGATCCATTCTGCAAGTGTTGTCAAAACTATCAACTGACGAGCCTGCGAAATGGTACAAATACGTTGGGCTAGTACAGAAAGCCATTAATTCTCATGTGCACACGTCAACAAAACGTTCACCATTCGAAATCATGTTTGGAGTAAAGATGAGGGGTGATATTAGTAACTCCGTGCTGGAGATATTACGCGATGAGCTGATAGATGGGTTTGACGATGAACGGCAAAATTTACGCCGTGACGTAAAGCAGCAAATTGGTAAAGCCCAAGCGCAATACAAGAAAAACTACGATAAACAACGAAAGGAGGCTCCAACATATAAAGTAAACGATGTTGTAGCAATCAAACGTACCCAATTTGTAGCTGGTAAAAAATTAGCTAGCGAATTCCTTGGGCCCTACGTTGTCACAAAGGTAAAACGCAACGACCGATATGATGTGAAAAAATCCGAAAATTGTGAAGGTCCGTTTGAGACATCAACATCCGCTGATAATATGAAATTGTGGCGCTATGTTAGTAACTCCGAAGAATTGATGTCATCGGGGTCAGATGACGATGATCAGGATGGCCGAATGTAAACAGTGGTTATTAGCTACCAACAATCGCCAACCGCAGTAGCCAACAACAACCTTATTGTTCTCCGTTTTAAGTCAATGATACGATTTCCAGTCGCCCTTTACTCTATCAGTTGATCCCGTTGTACAAGCAGTTGATATAGTCGTTTCAAGTACCAGTTGACGTAACAGTTCAGTATTAAAGTTGAGTTGCGCGCCGCCGTTATCGGAAGAAAAGTTGTAGACATCAAACAAATATTTACTTTCTTTTTTTTACATAAATAAATAAAATTATAAAAAATAATAATAACAAAGGAAAATATTAAAAATAATAATTTAAATATTTTTAATTTATTTCTATTGCATAACTATTTAATATTTAATGTGTAAACAACTGTTGTAAATCAAATGAAATCAAACCATGCAAAATGTAACAAATTATAATAAAAATATTTACTTTCTTTTTTTTACATACATAACGTACATGCATATAAGTATATAGTTTGCACCAAACAATTGAAGTTAAGCATCGTTGCTCATTCTCTTCCTATTTGTTCAGATATGTGGTTTTGGGTCGAAAATCCACCAAAGAGCATGGATCTTTGAGCATATTGGTAATGAAAGTAATTGAAATAATTGCAGCGCTATATTTAGAGAGCAGCAAGCTATTCGTTGTCATTTCAATTAACTTTGGGTTATTAACCGCCGGAGTATTGTTGTCGACGCTCTCTTGTGCTGTAAAGAGTTATGAAATGTAAAAATTAAAAGGAGCAGTGGAAGATACCATCTCCTTTAATCCCTCTTTTCATTTTCCTAAATTTAAAATTTTGATCTCGAAATTCCCCGAATGGCTGTCGACCACTCAGGTAAATTATAGTAAATCTCTTCCACCCCGGGGGTAATTAGTACCAATTCCCTATACTAACATTGCGTGTTTGGCGAATTTTTATTGGCAAGTTCAGTGTCACCCGGACCAATAGTGAAAATAGTCCATTCCAATCTGAAGGCCTCAAGTATCTTCGATACTGAGAAGAGGGAGATCTTGGTGAGGAAGTCTGCTTTTGCTTAGTGCTAGTAGTATTTCGTCAGCGTTGCCATAAATCGAAGCGAGGACAAAATTATTCCTTGATCTAATGTATCATTTATGTACATAAGTATTAGAATTTCTTTAATACTAATAACTCAGTCTATATTATTTTTCTTCAAGATAAGATCAATTTGGTCTACTGAGGTTAGTTTAAGGTCCAGGTAACTACATACATTCTAAACTAACTAGACATAAAAAACTAAATATATTCTCTAACCATAATTTTATTTGTTTTAGTTAATTAATTTCTTATTTTCGCCAAATAAATACATGAATAAATATTTTGTTCATAGCTACATCTTTAAATCATTAGCTAAGTTCATTCTTTCAAATATGGGTTTTTATTATTTGACTCAACTTTAATTATATGTACATATTATCTTTATGTGACGCAACGATAAACCACAACCGATTATTTCATGATAATCACCAACAACGCTGCTTCCAACCTGAAAAATTGCGGATAACTCTCATAGATTTGGCAGAACATGATATATTGAGAGAAATTTTTCAATTGGCATGAAAATTTGGGTTGGTGATATCAGTGTAGTACGTGGTGTGGAGTGAAATGAATGGATATAGGAGTACTCGTGTATGTGTTATGAAAGGATGTGTATGTTATGTTTTGTATCGGCACAAATTGCTGGTGCTTTGAATTTTAGGAGAATCAGCTTCTGCGATTTTTTGTCTATATAAGAATTTCAGAAAGTGGGTAGTTGTATGTATAAATGTAATGTGTATGTGAATGAAGCAACTATTAGTTTTCGTGTTGTATTGAGTTTGGAAAATTTAAGGCCAAAATTTGCTATTTGGAAATTACGAGCGTTTGTCAAACCTATTATTATTGCGTTTGCCTTAGGTTAGTTTGCGTTTATGAGTAACTCTGGAATGTGTAAGCTGCATTCCTTTATCTGTAGGCACGTATATGTAGGAATGGTGCAAAACCTTGCGAACAAGGCAACCCGGACTGGACGAACATACTAAAAACAAAGGACAGAATATAAAAAAGAAGAACGACTGAAACAGGACAGTTGTTTCGCAGAAGTAAAAGCGTGTGGACCTTCCCAACTAACGTCGTAGTGAATGTACTTCTAATATCTAAAATTTATTATATACAAAATGTGAAATTAATTATATTTAATACATTAAACATTAAATCAAATATGTACACAAAAAACCGTGTGTGAATATAATTATATTATCTACATTTTATGGGGGCTCGTCCGAACGCGAACTTGCCGTTAAGCAGTTAAATTTTGTTCATGTATCCATCAATGCGAAAGCATCGTGCATCAACACGATCTAATAACTCATCAAATTGCAACAACAAGAAGTAATAAAGCTCGTTAAATTTTAAAAGTAAAGAAGATGAAACAAAACCAACAGCAGAGAAAAGCAGTGTAAGAAGTGAAATGAGAAGAGTAGAAGCAGAAATAATTAACGAGAAGAAAGAAGCATAAATAAGAAGAAAAGAAGCAGAAATAATTAACGAGAAGAAATAAGCAGAAATATGGAACGAGGAAGAAGCAAAAGTAGAACGAAACGAATAAAATCGAATACGTACGAAAATCACGTAGTTTAACGAGGAACAGAAGTTGAAGGAGAAAGAAAAGAACAAATACAAGACGAAAAGAAAAACGCGTCAATTTTCAAAGGGTATAATAGCGATAATAGAGGACCGCACATGAAGCAGATGAAAACAACATCAGAGTTTGTATTAGCATGAAGAAGACTTATATACGTATGTATACAATTTATGAGGTACGTCGTTAACAAAACAAAACAAAGAAATAGTTCGAGAAGAAACTAAGAATTTTTTGGCGAATGACAAAAGGTTTTAGCATTAACTAACATAAACTTAATATTAATTACAATTCATATATTTAATAACTTAAACTAACATAAGTTATTTACGTTAAAATAAGAAAGATTGATATATATTCATTGGAAATTCTAGTAGTAACAGAGAAGCGACGTTTGTATAAGTTTGTGCAACTACATATGTACATATGTATGTATTAGTTTTGCATACGTACATAAGTATAAGAATTATACAAAAACAGTAAGATAGAAATATTATTTTTAAACTCAATTTTATATACATAAGTACAATATTTTCAAAATGGATACTGAAATTATATTAAATATGAATTGTGAGGCGTATTCAAATCAACTCAAACATCTCATGTTTAGCACTTGAAATAGAAATCGCTTTTAAAGTTACAATTCTCAATTGTTACATCCCTCCTCATCAAAATTTTTGCTTTGGAGATATTACAAATATCTTGAACAACATCGATACCCCTATTCTAGTAGTAGGGGACTTTAATGCATGGAGCCCCTTATGGGGGTCCACAGATACCAACAGGCGAGGTGAAATAATAGAGGACGTCATATTATCCCATGATCTAATTGTACTTAACGACGGTGCGCCAACGCATTTCTCGACCCATGGAACATTCACTCACCCCGATATTGTCCTAGCTTCGACCACACTAGCCCCTAAGCTTTCCTCCTATACCATCGATGACCTTCACAATAGTGACCACTTTCCCATCATAACTTCCCTTGCAATTCCCAAACCATACAACGTCAAACCCAGATCAAAGTTTCTTACACATAAAGCAGATTGGTCTACCTTTTCCTCCCTCTGCTTATCCTTGTCTAATAAAAAATCACCTCTTAAAAACATAAATGCAGAAACTTCAGCGATAAAATCAATTATTCTCTCTGCCGCTCATCTTTCTATCCCCCAGACGAGCACCAAAAAATTCTCAGCAAAACTGCCCTATTGGTCCAATACCTTAAACATTTTAAGAAATAATAAAAGGAGCTTATGGACAAAATTTAAACAAAATAGAACCGATACTAACCTAATTAATTATAAAAAAGCCAACGCTAAATTTAGAAAGGAGTTAAAATCAGCTAAACGTCAATCATTAGAAAAAATTACTGCGAATATTAACCCCTCCTCGAGCCCCAAAAACATATGGCCAGATTTAAAATACCTGACAGGCGGTACCCAGCGAATTGGCGTACATCATATCCAGACGGAACAAGGACCGATTTACTCCCCAAATGATATTTGTGAAAAATTTGGTCAAACATGGTCATCCCTTTCAAATGATAGCAACTTCCATAACAGGTTCAAACTAAAAAAAGGAAATATTTTAAATGAGAACTATAGCAATTCACATCCATCCCCAAAAGCCCTTATAATTAACTCTCATATAACTGCAATAGAATTTGATACTACAATTTCAACGCTTTCAGGTACAACACCTGGACCGGACAGAATATCTTACCCCATACTAAAACAAATCCCACTTGCACTTAAAAATAGACTCGTTAAACTCTACAACGACATCTTTAGTTCCGGTAATTATCCCCAACAATGGAAGACTGCCACAGTTATCCCCATCCTTAAGCCTAACAAAAACCCTCAATTTATAAAGAATTATAGACCGATCTCCCTAATCCCGTGTATGTCCAAAGTTTTAGAAAAAATTATATCCCTTCGAATCATGTGGTACGCAAAATCGAGTGGCTTCACTAACCCCCACCAATTTGGTTTCCAGAAAGGTTTAGGAGTAATGGATCCTCTATTATATTTTGAGCACTTTGCCTCTACAGCGATTACAGCTCGTAATCACACCTCCGTACTAAGCTTAGACTTTGAAAAGGCCTTCGATAAAATTGGGGTGCATGTAGTACTAGAAGAGCTAAAACGTTGGAAAGTTGGTACAAAAATTTACAACGTTGTAAAATCATTTCTGAGTCATCGCAAATTTTTTATTTCTAACAATAAATATCACTCACAAATATATCACCTATACAATGGTATACCCCAAGGCTCACCCCTATCGGCGACTCTTTTTATAATAGCTTTCAACAAAATAAGCACTTTAATCCCTACTAGTCCGACCATTCAATACTTCTCTTATGCCGATGATGTATCTTATCTTCACCAAAAATAAGAACTTACATAAAGTGAAAGAAATATTTTTAAAAATTTTAAATGATATTAGTAAATGGTCTGAGGAATCTGGGGCAAATATCTCAACAAGCAAATGCTCCACCTTCCACATTTGCAGAAAACACCGGTGCTCCTTCCCATACCTTTCCTTTCGTAACCTTCAAATACCTCACACTAATTCCTTAAAAATATTGTGTATAATATTTGATAAAACCATGTCATTTAAGGAACATTGTAAATACGTTAGATTAAGCTTATCTACTAGACTGAACATTATAAAATTTCTATCTACTAAGTATTCTTTATGTCATACAAATACACTTGTAAATATTACCAAGGCGTTATTACTATCAAAGATAGATTACGGTCTTTCAATATATGGTCCTTGTGCTAAAAGTCATATCAAGCTCCTTTGCGCTCCTTATCATGCGGCAGCTAGAAGGTCCATTCGAGCCTTTCCAACTTCACCAATCAAACCAATCTTAACAGAAGCCGGGTTACCTACTATAGACCAAAGGACTGCCAAGATAACGATGGGTCTCATTCCAAAGTTGCTAAATATCCGGAACAAACTGTTGTTCGCACAAGCGAAAAACGCTCTTAATAATTTAAAAAACATAAATCATCATAAATCATCTACTATAATACGCGCCTTAGCCATAGCGAAAGAACTACAAATCATTGCTATCCCATCATTGGTTGAAACAGCGATATTCCCCTTCGTCTCTAAACTTAAGCCATCTTATATCAATACCTTACAACATCACCTTAAGAGTACTACCAGTAATAGTGAATATATCCAACTATATAATGAAACCTTAGAGCATTACAGCAAGGGTTGGGAGGTGCTCTATACAGACGGATCTAAATCAGACACCGGTACTGCATTTGCTGTGACAAACATACTGGGTGCTACCATTGCTGTATATTCTCTTCCATCATACTGCTCTGCATTTACAGCCGAGGCAGCTGCCTTACTAGAAGCAGTACTTTTTTCATCGCAACGCGGTAGAAAAACTGTTATTTGCTCTGACAGCAAATCTGTTATCGAAGCTGTCTTCAACCAAACGAACGACACCCCCATCATAATAAAGATACGCAACGTTCTGTTCCATAACACAAGTGAAATAAAATTAATGTGGGTGCCTACGCACATAGGAATCCAAGGCAATGAAATCGCTGATAGAAGAGCTAAACAAGCTTGTGGTGAACCATTGTACACATCTGAGCATTTCACCGATAAAGATATAAAAAATTTAGTTAACCAAGTTCTTGATGAAAAAATCTTAAATCAGTGGAGTAACTACAACCATCACTACAAAACCTTTAACACGACGGGATCAAAACCAGTCTACCCTTCACATTCCTACTCTAGGAATATAATAACATTTATACGTCTCCGGATTGGACACACACTTACAACACACGCACATGTATTGAAAGGCCTACCTAAACCAAGTTGCGCGCGTTGTGGTTCTACAGTTTTCAATGTTATGCATATCCTTGACAATTGCCAAGACCTACAAGAAATAAGAAATGCAGTATTCAACAACTCCAAGCCGTCAGATCATCTTAAACTCCCAAACGACCGTAACATTAAACTAATTGCAAAATTTGTAACTCTTTCCAAAATAAACATATAATTATATACCGATTGTCAAATATAATTTACTATCTATAACAAACACTCTATACGTACCCAATAAGAAATGAATAAATTGTAATTAGTAAACTTTAAACAGCACTTGTCACCTCTACTATAATTCTCTTATACTGTAGATATTAGTTTAAATATAAGCCGAAGGCCCTGGCAGCCAGTGCTTTAGTACGTAAGTGGAATAATTATTAATAATTGTTTCTCTTTTAAATAAATAAATAAATAAATAAATTTCGGACGATGATAATGACAGGAACAACGTTGCCATTTTCACAGACGCTGCAGCCGCTGATGCTCCTTCTCACCAAAACTATCAAAAATCTATATTTACTTTTAAAGATATTGAAGAAAGTTTGTCGACTTTTGATGGTTCGTACAATCAGAATGTTACGCTTTGGGTGGAGAATTTTGAGGAAAATTCTTTCGCCGTGGGCTGGAGCGAGATTCAGAAATTTATTAATAGCAAGCAATTGCTTAGAGGAGCAGCTAAATTTTTTAATCAAAAGTCAAAGTGGGTTAACAAATTTGGAAGTTGGTAAAAAGTGCTTTAGTGAATGAGTTTGGGGTAAGAATGTCATCATCAGAGGTTCACAAGTTATTGCGAAATCGCCACAAAAAACCAAACGAGACTTTAGGAGAATATTTATATATATTAATGGACATTGGCAAATCTGTAGACGACGAAAACATTATAGAATATTTTATAAGTGGTATTCCAGATTCAAAAATTGGTAAATCTCTTTTATTCCAAGCTAAGTGTATAGAAGATCTTAAGGTCCAAATTAAAGTATATGAAAAAATTCGTGAAAAATCTGACTATAATCCAGTTTTCAAAAAACAGTTTGATCCATCATCAGAAAAATATGGTACTTCAAATCGAATAGCACAGGCTAAAAATCTTAAAAATTGTTTTAGATATGGTAGTAATGAGCACTTGGCTAAACACTGTTCAAATCCACAATACAAATGTTTTAGGTGTAATGAAACGGGGGTCACCGATCTTTTGTGTGTAAAAGTAAAACAGATGTCAAAGTGAAGCAGGAAGAAAGTAATATAAATGCATTACGTGGAGGAAATGGCATTGCAAGCTGGGGTGCTCTCAAGTATAAGAAAGTTTGTCCAAGGAGGTAGAGTTTAATGCGTTAATAGATACCGGATGTACGTTGTGTTTGATTAGGCGAGATATATTCGAAAGCTTAGAGGAAGGTCATACACTTAAACTTGAAAAACTTCGAATGTTTGGCATCGGGAAAAGTGAGGTAACAACTATTGGTAGTTCAATTATTCAAGTTAAAATAGACGAAGTCGAGTTGGAGCTGAAATTTTACGTGGTTCGTGAAGATGAAGTAGATTATGAAGCTATTCTCGGTAATTCTCTGTTAGAACATATTGATTTAATAGTCACAAAGCATGAAGTCCAGTTTTTGTACAAAAAAGATTCCAATTTGGATACAATGAATGTTACTTTTGAGAATAATAGTGTAGACCAGGCAAATAATAATTCAAAGGTTGATTATAACGAGGATGAAGGAAATATATTTATACATTTTTTAAATATAAAGGAAATTTGTGAGGTCGGGATTGACTTAGAACATTTACACGATAGCCAAGCAGAAATAACTTCTTTGGTAAACCATTATAAGCCAAGCAACATAGAAAGTAGTCCTATAGAGATGAAGGATTGATGAAAACCCAATTATGCATCGGGCTAGAAGGGTTTCTTTCGAGGACCAACGCATTGTTGACAGGCAAATCGAGGAATAGTTAGAAAAACGGATCGTTCAGCCCAGTACTTCAAATTTCGCTTTACCCATAGTTCTAGTAAATAAAAAAGATAAGAGCAAACGGTTGTGTTGCGATTACCGCAAACTAAATAAGAAGATAATTAGAGATCAGTTTCCAATGACAATGATGGACGATGTAGTCGATAGATTGCAACAGCTAAAAGTGTTCTTCACTCTCGACCTGAAAGATGCATTTTTTCACGTGCCGGTGGAGGCTAGTTCGAAAAAATATACAGCGTTCGTAACCCACAGAGGGCAATATGAGTTCAATTATGCTCCTTTTGGAATCCCTAATTCAGCCGCCGTATTTTGCAGATTGATAAGCGTAATTTTTTAAGATCTTATAAACGAAGGTACAATCGTAGTCTATATGGATGATATAGTCATACCATCAGTTAGTGAAGAAGAGGGCTTAGAGAAGTTGAAAAATATGCTACAGATAGCCAGAAGACACGGAGTGCGTATTAAGTGGGAGAAATGCCAATTTCTGCAAAGGAAAATCTCTTTCTTAGGATATGTCATAGAAAAGGGTACAATAACACCATCTGAAGAAAACACAATAGCGATTAGAAACTATCCTCTTCCGAAAGATAAAAAAGGAATTGAACGATTTTTAGGTTTGATATCTTAGTTTAGGCGTTTCATACGAGATTACGCATTAATAGCGAAACCGTTATCCGATTTGCTCCAAAAAGATAAGATTTTTAAATTATACGAAGAATGGTTAGCGGCCTTCCAGCAGTTAAAATAACGTCTTTCTCGAAAACTTATATTACGACTTTACAACCCTAAAGCAGAAACCGAGATTCACACTGATGTGTCCAAATATGGTTATGGAGCGACGCTGTTGCAGAAATGGTCCGATGAGCAATACTATCATCCGGTTTAGTTTATGAGCCGCAAAACAAAACCGGCTGAGCAAAACTATAGTTATTATGAGCTCGAAGTTCTGGCTATAGTTGAGACACTTGAAAAATATCGTATTTACGTATTGTAACCGACTGTAACGCTTTTGAGCAGACGATGAAGAAATCTGATTTACCACCACGTATCGCAAGAAAAACGATAACAAAAGGAAAAGTAAATATATACAGATGCTTGATGAAAGAGATGGCCAACAAAGTTTTATAACTACACTTACTTGAGGCCATTTTGATGAAGCGGAACTCGTTTTAATCGATGAGTGTGTGTTACTGTCTACCGTTTATCGATATGTCTTCCTATCCGTTTATCGATCTGTCGACGAGAAAAAACTTTGTTGGAAAAATCTCGGTCCGTAAGAAAGTCTCAGTTCTTGAAAACGTCAAGAAATAGAAACATTCGGGCCTTCGGCTACACATTCACTTACGGCAGCGATAGTTGAGGTGGAACGAGCAAAACGATGAGGCCTAACAATATCTGTATATTTGTAACCGATCAAGTCTCTTCAAATTTATTTAAGATTTTACCAGTTGCTTGAGGAGTTGGATGATCTCTTCTTAAAATAAGAAGTGCGGACACCTTTTAATTACCATTTCTGTAGTCAGTTTCTAAAATTTTAGCGCGATGTGCGGTTTTATAGCGAGCCATTTTCATAAATGCCTGACTTTTAACTAAAACAAAACATGACAGTTAAATTTACAACCCTAAACCTTCCACTAAATGGATAACTTTTTATTTACTATCAGTGCAGAAAAATAAAACTCAACGCTTTGGAGTGGTTAAGTTCCTTAGAAAAACTTTCAACTACAAATAATAAGACTTTATTTATGAAGAAGATAATTTACTGTTGATTACGTCTGTATTTAAACAAAAGCCAGATGTTAAAATAACTTTGCGTTCAAAGAGAGATTGCCTTATATGGTTTCATTTGACGCGAGTCAAATCTATAATTTGTAAATTAATAGGTTATTTACTATGACATCTAAATCTAGAGAAATTAAATCTAAAAACTTCTATTTTTATGTGTATGTGATAATCTGAAGAATACTCCTTAGAGTACCTACAAGGGATTACATTGTAATTTCGGATATAATCTGCTTTGGTGAAAAGCTAGTAAAACTTAATATCTATAATGTAAATTAATAATATCATGTAAAATGAGTAACATGATTTCTCTATTTATTGTACTGTTTATTATCGATTATATTACTACTTTCACCATGTATTATTTTTACTTCACAATATAATGTTATCACCAACGCGTTCACTTTACGACTGATTGATTCTGCAGTTGTGTTTCATCCTTATATTCTCAATCGGTTTTTCGCAACTGCCGACTGGAAGGATCGAATTGTTCTCGATAACGTATGTTCTGGATCCATGCTCTAGAACACGCCAGTTATCGGCTTCTATATTTCATCTGACATTCGTTTCATATTTTCGCCACAATATGTATTTCAATTTAAGCATTTGTTCTATTTGCATTGGAATATATTAGCTCAAACCTCTGCACGTCTTCTGTGCACCAGCGGAGCTCACCAACAAAACGACCATCGGATAGCAGCGACCTGTAGCGAGACGTGAGATCGTCACAGGCTGAATAGTAATTCAATAGGTTAGCGAAAGGAACATAGGATCCACAAATTTTTGCAGGGGACCTTTAAGTTTATGGACTTTTAACGAAATACTAGTGGCAGATAATCCCAACTCATAAAATTTACCATATATATAGTGTAGGTAGGTACATATGTACATATGTGTATTTCTAACATGGAAAATTAATTTCATAAAAATATCTTTATTTTATCTTTTTCTAATAATGCACACTTTTTTGGAGTTGGTTCTATATCAATATGTATAGGAGTGGTGCAAAACAATATTTTTACATAATTGATGTCCTATTGTATTCAGAAAAGTAAATCCTATTTGAATTATTAGTGCATATAGTGCTAAATAAAATATGTCTTCATAAATTTTTTTTTACAAGAGACGGCTTCTCTTCTTTCGTAATTAAATTTGATATTACTTTTAAGAACAGCATTCGATTTAAATCTTGAACTTCTTCAGTTACCGTCAACGAAGAATCCTTCAAATCGAAAAAGTATAATGTATAGGATAGCGATGACTCATTGCAGTGTCCCTTTTTCAGCTTTATTTCAGGTTCCATTAATTAATAATAACGCGGAAACCTTTCCAGTGGAATTTTTTTATTTTTTTTATATTTTAATAAGAAAAGTTTGCAATTTGTTGTACTTTGAACTACAAAATAAAGTTTCAGACTCTCGGAGCTCATTGCGCTTTTCGCATGTTGTCAATATAAGTGGATAAAATTTATACGTTTACTTAAACTTAATTAAAACGCGTACTCGTTTGAGTACACTCACGACATAAACATATGTAGAGACGAATTGCTTACAGATGTAATATTCTTAAATGTGTATGTATAAGAATGCATCTTTTATCACTTGGAAGGGTATATTTTTGACCAATTATATTTAGTTTTTCCCACGACATTGAAGTGGACACCAAAATGTGGTTAAAGGCAATATCGAAGCTGGACAGTTTCGACGGACGGTAGTATAATAGAGCATTTGAGTATAATTTCTTCGAATACTAAGGCAAAGAGTTTCCACATAGCATTCAATGATGTGATTTTTCTCACAAATCACAATGCTCATGATCATCTAACTACTCAAACAATTGGTAAAGTTTTAAAAAAATTAAAGAGACTGGATCGGTTCAAGATATTGTAAGGCATGTGCATCATCGTTTCGCTGCTGCAAGGGAAAGTATAGCCGTAGACCCGAATTTGTCTATATCTTGACATTCTCAAGAGCTGAGACTTTCTTACGGCACATTATCGCGGATTTTGGACTTTTTTAAATCTACTACTTCCATATAAATTCCAGCTCACAGAACAACTGAAACCAGCTGACCATTCATAATGCCGTAATTACGTCGATTTTTTTCAGCGACGGTGGATACGTAAATAAGAAAATGTTCATATTTCCTCAAATAATGGACGAGAAATGATTACACAAAAAAAAAAAAAAATAAAAAAATAAACTTATTGTCTGGTGTGCTCTTTGCTCTGGGGGTGTCACTGTCACTGTCAATTTGGAGCGTTACGGGCGTATGATAACAGATTTCTTTTGGCCTGCAATTGAAAACAACGACTTGGACAATATGGTTTCACCAAACTTGGTTTGCATGTGTATTTTTGTAATGTATTGACCATTTTTTAGGAACAGACCGGATCGGTCGACTATTCATATAGCTTCCATGCAAAAAATATATAATGGTTTGAAATTTCATATGCTCTCATGTAAATTCAAATAAATATTGACACATAAAATCGTCAAAATAAATTTTGCATTTTGCAATAAATTTGATTTTTTAATGAAGGGTATATGACTTCGGACGAAGACAGACTTTCCTGCTTTTTTTAATAATTTTTTCGGTGGAGTCAGATTATAACTGATGCCACAAAACTCATCCATTTTCCATTAGTTGGAATATAATACTTATATAAATATTAGTATTATATTGGCTTCCGCTGACATTAGTGCATACATTCTTACTTGTACAAAAGTCCATAAATTTATTAATGTACTTCTTTAAATATACTTATATATGTGTATGACAGTATATGTTCATCCGCAAGTTTTGCTTTTGAACTCAGTCTCCGTTTTATTCATTACAGCGTAATAATTTTACATCTATTGGATATACCGGTATGCTTTTCTCGTGGCATTTTCCATGTACTTGCCTTAATTATGTCCATGAATTTCTGCATCTTTTATAGTTTTTCACGGGTATTGTTTGCAGCTTTCGCTGTTATGTTTACTTTTTTTGTGGTTGTCAACCTGCGTTTGCATGGTCTCTGTTTTTGTTGTTATTTCTGAGATCACGTCGTGCTCGTTGTAAATTGTATCTCAACTTTTTAATTAGAGTTGGGAATGTGTTTCATGGTTCAACTACTATTTGTTTCTTGATTATTTTTTTTATACTTGTATTCAAACACCTAACACACATTTCAACACCAGTTTGAATTCTATGGCACAGAACTTCTGAATAAGAGCATATCTTATAGTATCTTCTGCACTTTGCACTCTTAAAGTCAATGTTTCTTAAAATAAAATATTATTATACATATGTATAAAACTGTGACTGCAAATTGGAGCAAACAAAAAAAACTTTTTCTTAAGTTATATAGTACAAAAACACTGGTAAAAGACCGGGAACATGGCCTATACCTTATGTTAATCATATCCAATAACTTGCCTACAGTTTATTTTAAGCCAAATTTGATGGATTTTTATGATGAGCTTTTGTAAAAAAATATAATATTTTTCGCTACCTTTGATAACAAAAATATAATAAGTTTCGGGTTTGTAGCCCCTTAATTACACCCGTGTTGATCAAACTTTTAACAAAGTAAGCGTTCTTCATACAATGCAGGGTCGATTTCTGAAACAGTTACAGCAGATAACTTCGGAACTCCTAGTAAAAGTCACTATTTTAATAAGTAAGAAAAACCAAAAGGGGTTCCACTTTTTTAAGGCATTATATCCACTTAATTTTATATTATGTAAAAAAATTACATATATTTCACGATTTTCTTCTACCTGTTTTACCGATGTCGCACAATAACAAAAAGTGTTCAGTATACGTGCACTGTTTAGTTTATGTTCTTCTTTTATTATTTATAAAATTTTTTTCAAATTTTGGACTTTTTTATTTAATTTATTTCAAAGAATTGGGCAAAATTTTTTTGTATCTTCCAGCTACTGACACCTAGTAGAAAATAAGATTATTGAGATACCTTTTTGTTCATGATAAAAGGAAAATATAAAAATTTTCCAACTGATTCGTGTTTCTTTCACATTATACCAAACGCTATAAATTTCGAAGTCAATAACGTGTAAAACTTGTTTATAATAGCTTAAATTTAACAAATTTCTTCGATAAATAAGAACATGTTTCCTCGAAAAATATTATAAATATGATTGCGAAATTTATTTTATTTTCTTGTAACTTCCTCGAAAAAAATAAAGTGATTTTATTTATTAATTAAATTATTTTAATTATTTTAATTATTTCCAACGGTTTACCCACCGCCTATCCACATGGGGGCGCAGTTCACACGACGTACGGAACTTGTTTTGTTTTTCATGAATACCAAGTCACGATGGGCAGGGGTTTGTTTAGTGTCGAGAACTAAAAAATTTCAGCTACAGAACAAAAATTCATAAGATGGTCTTAAAGACCAACTTAATTCAAATATAAAATGTTATTTAATGATTAGTTAAGAGTCGACGAAATAGTTTTCTTAGTATGAAAAAGCGAGTCGGATAAGTCAAATGTGCAAAAATGTCTGGACATTCTAAACGGAACATAAGATTTTATTTCAGAGAGAATAATGGGGCTAGAAATTTATCCTGTTATTATTTTAACCATGAAAAGTTTTCCCGACGACTGGCAAGAGTAGGGAGACTGATAAGTTTCAGACGACTAGTATAAGGAGAAAGATTATACTGAGAGTCCCTATGCAAGTTTCTTAAATAGACTTTATACCATCAGAGTAGATTTGATATCACGGGTTCCAAATTGCAGCACCGTATTCCATAACAGGTCTTGCTAGTGTTATTTACAAGGCTTTAGTAATATAAGTATCAATAAACTTTTTTTACAATTACATTTTACAAAAGCCGGAATGCTTTTAGTTTTGTTGGCCATCACACCAATGTGATGTGTCAAGTTCAATTTAGGCTTCATAGGACAAAAACGGTGAACGAGTTGCAAATTGTAGTTATCTACTGTGTAAGTAGTTGTCTGTATGACTCCGCTGGAGAAACACATAACCTAACATTTTATAAAATTTAGGGGCTTACGATTTACTTTACACCATTTAACCATTCTGTTTAGGTCTGTTTGTAGCAAGACACCTTCATTTGCCGAAATGTAAGATTTGTAAAGTTTTACATCATCCGCATACATTAAAAATTTTGAATATTTTATATGAGAAGATATATCGTTTATAAATAGTGAAAACAGAATCACGCCTAGATCGCTACCCTGAGGAGCTCTTGAATTTGAAATGAAAATAGAATCTGAATATAGAAATTCATAATCGGACGATATTGTAATAGTATGGACTAAGTTACCCGAACATAATTTCTAAATGTAATATAAGTATACTTGCGTACTGGGAGACTAGTATAAGGTATAAATAAGTAGAAACATAATTTAATTTGGAACTTTATATGGAAATACCAAAAGCAAAGGAGAGAGACATACCCAAATTTATACCGATTGAATCAGAACTGTCGAGCTGAGTTGATTTAGCCATGTCCGTTTGAATGCAAATTTTTCTCTCAATTTTTAAGATATATGAATCAAATTTGGTATGCAGATGTTTTTTTAAAATATATCGATTATTTGCCACTAAAATATACCTGTAAATATAAGACCGTTTTTTTTTATGCTACACACGAAATTGGAAGACTATATCCTATAGCTCTCGTGAAAACGATTGGTTCAAATATGTGATTTTGGATCACAAATACTTCAATAAAGTATTTATCACCATCAAATTCAGTATTTTGTACACATATAATGAACTGCACATTTGTAGTGAAAATAATAGAAATCTGATAACTATAACATATGGTCCCCACACAAGGGATTTGTTCAAGTGTGAGGTTTTGGGTCAAAACTGTTATGAGATTTTGCTTCAAATCGTCAAAAAAACTTGTAATATAATATATTTTATATGATGAAATGCATAGAGGCTTCAGCTGATGACAGCACATCTTTAATTTTCTTTTTTATTTAAACCTTTTTTTCAGCTCAGCTTTCTAGACCTTTATTTAAAAAAAAATTTGTTTTATTAATTTTAAGCACTTCAATAGGTAAGTCCTTTATCTTGTTTCTTAGTATATTTATAGACTGCAAATATGTTATCATTCACATAACAGAGTTTCAATTTAGCAAAATTTAGTCTCAAGAGGAAAGTTCACATCGAAGTATCTCTAAATAATGTAACACTTTAAAGATAAGTTTGAAATAATTCACTTTTTAAAAGAGCACATTTTATGGATTTGAAGAATTTTTTTTTAACTGTGGTGGGTAAAACAGATAATATCTAAGGAAAATTGATAAATTTTCCAACCAAGTACGAAAAAAAGTTAACCCAATGTTAATTACACCATCATTTTTATATAACCGGGAAAATATTTATTCATTTTGTTAAATATGTTTTTTATACAGATATATTTGCATGTATATTAGAAAACGAAAGAGGGCAGAGTATTACTATGAAATATTCACCGGTCGCAGAAAACAACTTAAATAAATTGGAAAAAGAAATATATTTTTAAATTTTGAATTTTTAAAACAAATCAAGCATTTACATTTGGAAATTGTTGCCCGAAAAGTGTTTCATGACATTATTGCTCAAATTTGCTTTATTATTTTTGGCAACTGCTCAGCTCCAATCTTTTTCAGTTTCAATAAGCAAATATATAATTACAACAATTTCCTCCACATTTGACAATCAGTACAGCTGACATTCAAGCTTTACCTGCTTCACATAGTGAATAAATGATTACAATCACCATAGAAATACAATTTTTATTATGACTCATTCACTATTTTATGGCAAATAAATGCCGATACCTTATTTTATGTTTGTGTATTTATTCATCTGAAGGTAATCATAATACTACATTCAATTAATGTTGATGTGTGGTGATAATAGCAATTTTCATTCGGATGCATAATGTATGTATATATGAAGTATTTGTAGATATTCATGTATTGGGAGTAATTTAGTCAGTTGTAAATAAACTGACACTATTTTCATTTTTTAGCAGAATTTATTGTCCCCTATATGAAACTACGAGGGTGAGTTTATAATTCAGTGACTTTTTTTAATAAAATATATTTTTTCGACCAATCAGCGCTTTATTTCTCAACATAGTCTCCTTCTAGCACTATAAATTTGGTACAGCACCTTTTCCAATTTCTGTATTCCTTTCAAATAAAAGGTTTTCAAGGATTTAAGGAGGTTTTTGAGGACTTCTTTATTCGACCCGAATGTCCTACCATCCAACCATTTATTTAAGCTTGCAAACAAGAATTTGCTTGCAAACAAGATTTGTCCAAAAGCTGTGAATACTATTTGCCGTTGCTAGGTTTACCCTTTTCAAGGTAACCGATGTAAATGTCACTTCGTTCATCCCAAAAAGCTGTCGCTACGAACTTGTTGGCTGATAGCATCACCTTGGCCTTCTTTAGTGAACGTTCACCCGGAGAAACCCGAGAAACCCAATGTCTTGATTATTCATTGGTATCTGGTGTGGTGTGGTTGATTCATGGTTGAATGCGATCGAACATCAATCTTTGAAGTGGTTACATGGTTGCGCTTATGGTCGAATCGTAATCGCGAAATCGAAATATTCGGATAAAATGCGATGTACTTTCTCAGCTTAGAAGCCTACAACCTCATTCACCTCCTGTTTTTCTACTCTCCGATCGTCCAATATCAATCTATGGATTTTATTGACATATCTACCGATGGTAACGTTGCTCGCCTTATTACCGATCTGTGAGATGCAAATTATAGGTCATGCTTTCTAAAATTTATGTTTTCGCGTTCCTTCTTTTCTGGTGGAACCCATATTACATTTGCAACGAAGTATCCAGATCTTCTGCAATTGTAGTAAATCCTGATATTAATATTTTTTGCGGTTGCACCACTACAAGATTTCTTGTATAATTTGGGCATTTCCAAGATTCCTCCCGTCACATCTGGACTTTCTAATTTCACACAATTCGCTTTCCTTTGGTTTCGATAAAAATGTAGGCTTTAGGTTCGCTTACAAGTGCTACTTACGTGCTAAACTTGTTCCTTATTTCGAAGATTTTTATCTCTTCGAGGTATTTTTAAGACCGTCTACCTAATCCAATGGAGTTAGCATCTCAATCTTCCTCAAAATTTTACGCTCTTTTATGCTTTTTTTAAGGATTTATGGTCCAAAACTTCAAATCTGAAATATCGCTTCCGATAAATTTCCATACAAATGTATCAGTGCATCTACCTACTAAGCTTGGTTGCATTATATAGAAAACTGAGGGACTAGCTTGCATTACTCCATGGATAATGAGTTTTCTTTGTGCAAATGAAATATTATTAAAAAAAAAGTGAGAAAGTTGGCTTGATACCTGTCCATGGCTGTAGGTACATACTACATGATTTTCTACTGTTTCCAAGTATTCCAGCAATAACCTATTTTTGAGTGAATGCACCATTATAAATTTTGCATCATTCATCAATGGCTAATGACCCAAAAAGAATTTTGGTGCAACAGCAGCAGAAGCGACAAAATCAACCTTTGCTATCGGTGCGTACACATACGTTTGAGCTTTGTAAGCAAATGTATTGCAGGTAAATGAACATTATCTATGCAGCCCACATTGTTGTTGTTGGATTTGTTACCGTTAATTAGAATTGTTCCTGTTCTGTTCGTTCTTTACTGGCGTAAACATCAGTTATGCGATTATAGCCGAGCTAACAGTAGCACGCCAGTCGTTCCTTCATTTCGCCACTTGGCGCAAATTAGAGATACCAAGTGCAGCCAAGTTCTTCTTTTTCTAATAGAAGTGGAGGTTGAATAATTTCAAAGCAGAAGTGTTCTCATCCGTCTGGACAACATTACCTAGCCAACATGTCTATTGTTTCCTTAAACTATGTTAATACATCTAGTACAGGGCATTGTTCCACCACCATGGTATTCGTCTTTACCAATGCGTAAAGGATCATGAATATTTCGCAAAACCTTTTTTACTAAAACTAGCGCCGACTGACCATGTTGTCATCGTCATTGCCTCTGCAACATTAAGCTGTAGAGTTGTAGAGTTTGGTCTTTGTTTGTCGAGAGAGAACTTTACTTTTCAATTGTTTCGTCAGTTCAAAGCACCTGTTGGTAGGAGTAATTACGCCTTTGTTTTTCAGGTTGACAATGTTGTTGGTGTTCATTCTGGTTCTTAGATAGACGAAATTATCTACGAATTCAAAGTTATGGCCGTCAACAGTGACACGGGAGCCAATTCGCGAATGCGATGACTGTTTGTCGGATGACATAACACTTATTTCGTCTTGTATTCGTTTACAATACGTTTACCTTTACTATAGGCTCTGGAGAAAGCAGAGCCCGCGGCGTAGTGGCTGACGCCAATGATGTTATTATTATTATTATTATGGGTATACGACAGCAGTTGTACACTCCTATAGAATATTGTACTTTCTCTATCTAGCATGCAGCTCGTATTATTTTCCAGCAATAGATTAAAGAAATCACACGATATAGAGTCATCTTGTCTGAGAACTCGTTTGGAATCGAACAGTTAGGTGAAGTCCTTTCGGATCCTGACGCAAATCGGTGTTGCCCAACAACAGTTTACGCATCCGTTTAATTTTTGGGGAATACTAAATTGAGGCATAGATGCGTAGAGGTAGCTCCTGCTCGCATGCTTCTTTAAAATCTACGAAGTCTTTGTCGCATGTGTAAATCTTCTATTCGCGGGTTTTATCCAAGGCTTAGCGAACGATCAATAGCTAGTTTGTTTTATATTTTTCAGTTCTAAGACACACTGAAATCAGCTCGTTCAAAATGAGCTTCAATCTCTCACACAATATGTTCCAAAGGACTTTTATGCGATGTTGAGGAGGCTTGTCCAACGGTAAATGGCGCAGACTGGTGGCTCCCCATTTTTGTGTCTTGGGCGGAGCATAACCAGCTTCCAATATCTGAGCATTCTTTCGTCCAACCATATTGAACCAAGATATAAGAAAGTCATTCGAATTCAGAGAGTATTGCTCGGTGCTTTTTCTTGATGTGGCTCAAGCTTCTAGCAAAGTCGTGCCACACTTGGAGTTATTCATAAGATTAAAAAGTATTACCTAACTTATTCCATAATATATTTTAACCCCACTTATAAAACAGGCGGTTTACCGTAAAATTAAATGAATATATAACTGAAGAGTACTCAACAATGGAAGGTGTTTCGTAAGTTAGTGTTCTTGGGCCATTATTGTATATACTATACACGGCATTCCTAAAAATGACAAAGTAATGACGTCAACTTTTGGGGATAACACAGTTATATTAAGTCAGCACAAACGCCCCATTATAGCCACAAAATTATTATGGAAGCATTTTAAACTAATTGAAGAATTGTTAGCAAAATGACGCATAAAAGTCAATTAAAATAAGTGAAAACACATCACCTTTACATTAAGGCTAAAAACGTGCCCTAGCTTAACAATGTAACTATTCCACAAGCTAACGAAATCACGTACCTCGAAGCTAACTTAGACCACTTGGAGACCACACATTTCGGTTAAAAAATGCAGCTTAAATTTAAGTATGCCAGTCTGCGTTGTGTTATAAGCCTGTATACAGAAATCA
Source organism: Neoceratitis asiatica (assembly GCA_030068015.2). NCBI lineage: Eukaryota > Metazoa > Arthropoda > Insecta > Diptera > Tephritidae > Neoceratitis > Neoceratitis asiatica. Next base: position 79,470,378 of record CM061524.1, read on the forward strand.
GTCTGTACAACGAAGTTCTCATCTATAAAGCGACCATAAAGCCGATAAGGATGTATGAAATCTACTTATGGGGTTCCACCTGCGCAACATATATGGATATTTTACGAAGATTCCAGTCTAAAACTCTAACAACTATAACGAGGGCAACGTGATACATGCGTAATGAAAACATCCACAAAGATCTAAACATACATACATCAAAGAGGAGTAGAAGTCATTAAACAAAAATACATAACATAACCGCACAATCACTCGGACACTTTGGCTAACACCTTGGCCTCACAACAAGTCAAACTCGCCTGAAAAGAAGAGATAAATCATCCTTCTAAAAATCAACATTGAGCCAGCAGCACGTTCCTATTAATGGGATTTCATTTTTCGGTTTATAAGAATTTATTACTTATTGTGGGGCTTCCAAAATGGAAGCAGATTCAGTAACTAAATAAAATGTTAATAAAAAATCTGATAATTATGATTGCAAATCATATACATATATATTCAGATGAATCACTGTAAATTAAAAATTCTTACCCTGAAGCTCCTGATTCACAATTTTCCTTAAACCAAGTAAATTTATTTTAGCTCAGTGTTTTCATCATATAAAACAGATAGCAAAGAGAATAATAATTTGATCTCTGAATTTTCTTAAACATAATAACGTTGATAAGTAAATATTTTTTGTCATCATGTTGAAGGAAATATTTTGTGCAAGTGACAATCATCCAAAAAAACCAACTTATAAAATTTCTTAAATATCCATAAGGTTAACCTCATATCAATTATTCGTTCACTTTATCAATTTTATTAAACTAAAATTCTTAAATAGGTAGCAAAAATTATGGAAACATTTTAAAGCATTTAATTTAAAAGAATTTGCTTAATATATAAATTCAATTGATTTTCACCTTTCAACAAACACATATTCACTTACAATTTTAAAACCGCAATAATTGATACCGAGGGAAACATGTTATGCGAAACTTTTCCACGCACTTACACCTAGATAGAAAAAGAGCATTTAAAATATTTACCTGGACAATTACCAGTTTTGAATGGTTAAATGTCAAAAAGAGCAACCGCCAGACGGCGAGTAATAGATGCCAACGACACAACGGGAAGTATGTCTCCTCGCCGCAGCAAGAGGAGTAAGAAAGTGAAAAGTAAAGTGAATTAGCGCCCTGAATTTGTAATTGGTTTTAGGAAAAGGTGAGGCTTTAGAATGGAGCTACAATGTGGGAGAGATCGTCATTTTGCTTGATTCAAAGCAAACGATATTTGCCTATGGGCAGATAAAGAGTGTTTGTATAAGTATATGTGTATGTGCTAGGAAATATGTGTAGCTAGAAATAAAAATACGTGAGTATGTTTTTCCAGTTTGAATGCATTATATTGGCCCAGGAAAAACTTATAAGGGAGTTACTATTAAAAACAATATGTTTAAAAAAAAACTAGGTCTATTACGACATGGATGGTAAAATATATTTGGTTTTTAATGACAACAAATTATTTCAATATAGATAAGGTTATGAGGTATACAGGATAGGGATAAGGTGGCAATGTTTTTCCTAATAGATTATTTGCATTAATCAGTAAATTCGAGTAATTGATTAGTTGCACTTCTATAATTTAGAACAAATGCTCACCTATTCGTCTTTTTATACTTTTTATGAATATGAAAAGGGAAGTATCAGAAAGAGAAGAGATACATTCATACCGATATTATCAAAATGTCTCTCCAGCTTTCTATCTTCGTCCGTCTGTTTGAATATATGAACGGATAGTTTTTGATATTTGTGAACTATGACATATAGTACAGTGGCTCACAGCTGATTTCATGCAAATTCAATTATAATATTTGAAATGCTATATATTTACGACAAAAATACATATGGAAATAATTCAAACTCCCAGTTATTAATATGAATGTGTAGTTTATAAAAGATACTCCTTTTATTATTTTTTAATTATTAATTAACAGCATATTTAAAAAAAAATAAAAACATTAACAAATTTTATATCAGCTGTACTTTTTACAAAAAATAAAAGAAATGATTTTAGCTTTTAAGAAAGCTCAACTAGTTTTTTTGTACTTTCTTTTCCAATTTTGTTCCATTCTTCCGAAATTGCACTTTTTAGTTGCTCCTTGTTACTTATACGGTGTTTACGGATGTTATTTCAATTCCATATTAGTCACGTCTTCCTATTGTCGATTTTTGTTTAGAATCTATGTGATGATAATACCGGAAATTTTGACGTATCCCAAGTTTCTCGGCACTTTGGTGTAAATTTTCTTTTAATATTCATAATATCCATAATATCCATAATACCCTCAACAAAGTCCAAATTTCCAACGCCGCCTGCAGATATACATGACTATCCCATAATACTGCCCAAACTATGTTTAACGGCCTGATGTTACATCGCTGAAGCTCAGTACTGGGTTTCCGCAATAGGCGACCCTTTCCACCTGCGCCGAAAAGAGGGAATTTCGATTCGTCAGCACAAATTACTGTGTTCCAGAGGTCAAAATTCTCAATTTCGAGCATCCTGGCAAAGGCAACTTAGTTAATATTTTTGGCTAATGCACGGATTCTTTACGGATATTCGACCATTGTAGCCGTGTGCACGTAGTGCCCGACGAACAGTTTCAGCACAAAATGATCCTCTATGTTTAATTTTGGAGCAGATAGTCTACAATTTTCTTTAACCTTTCGAACAATTACAAGTTCGTCACGTACATTGAAAATTTTATTTGGTGTATTTCGGTCATAATTTGAATATGATTTTCATATACGAAATGTTCAATAATTTTTTGCACTGTCATACTACTTTAATAAACTAACATATCTTAGGAGTTTTTTATGGCCAGTTTAACTGAAATTAGTACGTTGATAACGTGAAATCCAAAAACACACTAAAACTGGCTTCAAACTCAAACTATTACTGTATGTCATTTGTAAGAATTAGAAAAGCACCTTACCGTTATAAATGCAACTGTCTTTCGCAAAAACATAGGCAAGTGAGTGTATGAAATAACCCACTCTATCTCACATACAACCTGTATATAAAAGTATGACATTTTGGTTCATAAGTGCTTCAATAAAGCATCTAATCATATGATGATAGTATTATATGTAATTGGCGCTTTGTAACTGCTGAATCGATTTTTGGTCGAGCTACTTCTCCAATTTGTGATGTTCGTCTTCATGTTTATCCAAAAAATGGGACTAACAGTTTATGCTAAGCTGCCTCCGAATGGCATATGAATTTTTATGAAGTACTTTTATTTCATGTCAGAAATACACTTCCTGCCGAGGGGCTACAGCAATTAAAAAATAAATATTCCTTAATATTAGATCTTGGTCGGACCAGCGCTCTAACCATGGTCTTCCTAATGAAAGTTGTAATGAAGATTGATATTATATACGTCTTATAAATAAATCTTTGAATTTATACGACTACATCAGCTTCCAATCAACTGATTTGTTCAGATATGAGGTTTTGATCAAAAATATACCAAAAAAGGAAATGCGAGCGAGAGTTTTGTATGTAGAAAGTAAATTCAAATAAATATTGACATTAAGAATTATCGAAATCGAAATTTACATTTTATAATAAACATGCTGTCACGAAAAAAGTGTAGCGACTATATGCTATATATATATACTAGCATAGCTTGAGGTGCAGAAATTGCTAATTGATTAATAATTCTACCATCACGCCACGGCACCCCACGCTTTTGAGCAATTATTTTCGCTTTTATGTGAGAGGGATACACTAATGGCAAGCAAGATTTTTAGTCAGAGAAGCTTTAGTTTTGCTAAGGTTTGTTTCTCTCAATTGAAGTATTTATAAACAAATTGCAGTCTTTCATTGTATTTTGGTCCCATGTCATTTTTTATATTGCATTGTTGATTTAATATTCATTTATGTTTGTTAGCAATTTTGATTAATATTCTTATTTGTATTTTCCGTAATCACATGAACTAATCACGTGCCAAATTATGTTGTATTTCGTTATAGTTGCAGCTAGTTTTGGACTAACATATGCGTCTGATAGTAGATGTACCTCTGTGCAATACGTACACTACAACTGTAACCATCTTGCACCACTATATTAGGTTAAGTTTACTAGTTTCCTCATTAGAGCGCTTTATTAAGACGATGATGCTTCCGTAGTGTTACCAGATGCACTACATGCGAAAAAGTTTATGTTCTGCTACACTTCCTGTTGTTTGTCTAGTCTGAAGAAAATTACTGTTCATTCAGGAAATTGAGTCAGGCGTTTTGGGCCCTAGCCGCTGCAGGCTAATGATCCTGGAGTTTATCCTCGCCAAGTATTATCATTCTGTCTGCAAAACGCCGGAAAGTTACAAATTACATCTTCTCCTTCCTTGCATTTCCTGCATTTTTTCTCCTCAACAAGGTCTCATTTGAAATCATAGGACACCAAAAGGAAATAAAATAAACATATATCAAAGAGTTTTGTTAGGATCTTGTTTCAAGATTTTCTCAGCATGGCAAAATTCCATCCATACCTGAAGACTTATAAACGGAGAAAGTCTGTATTACCCAGGCAATCTTTATATAAAGAGTGTTTTTTGTAGAGGTATAGAACTTTAAGTTGGCATTACTTTTGAAGATGCCGACCGATTTAACAGCTGTCAAGTTATTTATTCTCAGTTTGATTTGGCAATTCATCATAGACTCACGCCTGAACAACGCTTTCAAATAGTGCAATTTTATTTCGAAAACCATGGAACGTTTTCGCACCACGTTTACTCTTATTGATAGCTCGCATCCCCAGAGACGCCGCACGGTGCGTACAGAAGAAGCTATTGCTGCTGTAGAGCGTAGCATTGAGGAAGACCCGAATGAGTCCATCCGCCATCGAGCACAGGAATTGGATCTGTGTCCATCCACTTTATGGAAGATTTTGCGGAGTGCTTATAAAATCCAACTCGTGCAAGAATTGAAGCCAAACGATCATCAAGTAAGGCGTAGATTCGTCGAATGAGCCCAAACGAGATTACCGTTGTTCCCGATTTTCATAAGCGAATTTTGTTTAGCGATTTAGAGCACTTCTGGTTGAATGGCTACGTCATCAAACAAAAGTGCCACATTTGGAGTGAAGGTAATCCTCAAGTGTATGTTGAAACACCGTTACATCCAGAAAAACTGACTGTTTTGTGCGCTATATGGGCTGGTGGAATCATTGGTCCGTACTTTTTCAAAAACGATGGTGGCCAGAACGTTACAGTCAATGGTGATCGGTTTAGAGCCATGATTACTAACTTTTTCATTCCTGAATTGAATAACCATGATGTCCAGGAGATGTGGTTTCAACAAGACGGCGCAACATGTCACACAGCTCGAGCCACAATAGATTTATTGAAAGACACGTTTGGTGACTGCCTAATTTCACGTTTTGGACCTGTGAATTGGCCTCCAAGATCTTGTGATTTAACACCGCTAGACTACTTTCTGTGGGGCTATGTAAAGTCATTGGTCGTTTGACCATTTGGAAGACAACATTCACCGGTTTATTGCCGATATACGGCCAGAAATGTTGGAAAAAGTCATCGAAAATTGGACGTCCCGATTGGACTACATCCGCGCCAGCCGTGGCGGTCATATGCCAGAAATCATATTTAAAATGTAATGCCACAAGATTATCTTTCGGATAAATAAAATTCATGTCAATCGAATAATCCATCGTTGTTTTATTGCAACTTAAAGTTCTATAACTCTATAAAAAACACCCTTTAGTACTTAAGATATCAATGCCTTCCAACTATTCTGTTCTGGCGATCACCGCTAGAGGTCACCGTTCCAGTGAAAAATGTGGAAAATGAGCGTTAATGAGCTTTTTCAGCGTATCTAGCGAAATAAGTTCCCAGGAGTGATGGACTGCATTTTGGGTCAGTCATATCCATATTGAAGGTGTTTTTGACTTCCCCTGCTTCTAGTGCATTCTAGTTATTTTATTTCGGACGTCTTTTCTTTAAGCGCAAATAAATACTGCCCACACCTCACGACATTATTCCTTACTCTGGTCTTTCCTCCTCTGTTTTCTTGCATTCATGGAGTAGCCTCCAATCCTTTTTCTTTTTTTCGTAGGCGTAGGCACCGCTCTCACGATTATAGCCGAATCAACAATAGCACACCGCTCGTTCATTCTTTTCAATGTTGGCGCCAGTTGGAATACCAAATAAAACCAGTTGCCTCTCAATCTGATCCTTCCAAAACAGTGGAAATTGTATCTTTTCGTTTCACCGCCTGCACTATACGCGTTTGACAACACACAATGGACCAAAAACGTTCCCCAAAACATTCCTCTTGAATAAGCTCTAAGCCGACTCATTGGATGCCGACATCAGGACGATAATGATTAGAAACTTGTAGAGTTTGGTGTTGGTTCGAGGTTCCTTACTTTTCTTTCCAAAAAAAAAACACAGAAAATTAAAATTTATTATCGTTCGAAATAACGTTTTTTGGTATATATTTTTTTAAGATTATCTCTTTCAAATATTCGTTCATCCGTTGAGTTCAATTTTTTATGACATGTTCGAGCATTTGGACTGGTAACTGGCGAATGACACGCGGGATGTTTTGCTCCAAAGCCTGAAATTATCTGCTCACGGAAGTGTTCTTCAATAAATCCATTGATTGATGCGATATGTGGGAAGTAAAAATTTCCAATAGCCCATAGAGCGAAGCGATGTCACTTGGGAAGGTCGAGCGGCTTCAGTTCTTGCACAAGCTGTATTTTGTACGCTTTTAATTTAAGATCTCGACGTAAAATGCGCCAAGTCGTTCCATACGTCAGTCCGGGTTGCTGCGAACGGCGCCGAACTGACTTTCCACGGTCTTCATGTACACTCTCAGCTACGGCCGCTATATTTTCTTCACAACGCACAACTGTGGTCTATTCAGTCGAATATAATCCAGTAATGAATGCTGGGTCTACATGGGTGATGGTGTTGCGAATAGTAAGCTCACTAGGCCGATTATGTTGACCATAAGTTAATATGATGAACAAAAATAAGATGACAGCTTGACACGATATGTGCTTGATCTGTCAAAAAAGGTTATTGAAAAAACTATCTTTACTTGGATCACTTTTTATAACCCACCATCTCTTACCGTGAATCTCGTTCACAACAAACGTCCCTTCTTTCAGGGTATCGCCCACCTTCTGTTGCGATAATTCTTTCTTGACCTCTTTATATGGCGATCTTCTGTCGACCGTGTAATCAGTCTCCTTTGAGGAGCTAGCTAAAAGCTCTTTTTTACCTTGTGAAGCTAACGGAGATAGTATTTCCTTCGCCGGAGTCATCACTATCCCTATTTCCCCACGACCGCTAAGCAGAAGCAGTGGTAAAGGTAGTGTATAGGGAAAATAAGAGTCTGGCGCAGTAGCACGCCTTACCTCGGTAAGGTCACCCTAATTCCCTGATGCGGCGCGGTGTCAGGAAGGCTCCAACGTATCATTTCTTTTTAACCTCTAATTACAAATATTACTCTTGTCAATTAGCACACAAGCTACTTTTTTTTTTAACGGATTGTTTTAGAATAAAACAAGAAAGAAAGACTGTCTTCCGCCATGCCGAAGTATTTATATCGGTGTATGAAAGCTATGGAGGATGGGGCCATGTGTAGAAGTTCACGCAAGTGAGAAAAGTTTCTGACTGACATTCACCTGGGAGTGGCCAGAAACGATTCTTTTACATATGGCTCAAGCAGCTCACGACTTCCGGTTCTAGACCAAGTATCCTCTGGGTAGCCAACAAACATCCGTTTGGAGGCGAGCTAAAGTGAGAAGGCGAATCCCTTGCGGTTGTGCGTAGGGTTTGGAACCCACCACATAAAAACTATACTCCAATGAAAAATCAGCAATTGCCTCGGACGAGAGACCCGCAAACGTTTTAAGGATCATGATTTGAGGTCATGCACCTGGAATGTCCGGTCCCTTAATTGGGAAGGTGCCGCTGCCCAGCTGGTTGATGTCCTCGTAAGACTAAAGGCTGACATCACCGCCGTCCAAGAAATGCGATGGACGGGACAAGGACGGAAAAAGGTGGGTCCTTGTGAAATCTACTACAGCGGCAATTTAAAGGAGCGCAAATTTGGTGTTGGGTTTGTGGTGGGAGAGAGGCTCCGTCGCCGAGTCCTGGCATTCACCCCGGTGGATGAACGTCTAGCCGCAATTCGCATCAAAGCGAAGTTCTTTAACATATCGTTGATTTGCGCCCACTCTCCGACAGAAGTGAAGGATGATGTGACCAAAGATGCTTTCTATGAGAGTCTAGAACGTACTTATGAGCGCTGCCCCCGCCACGATGTCAAAATTGTTATAGGCGATTTCAACGCCAGGGTGGGCAAAGAAGACATTTTTGGCGCAACAATCGGAAAATTCAGCCTCCATGACGAAACACCCCCAAACGGGCTGAGGCTGATAGACTTTGCCGGGGCCCGAAATATGGTTGCCTGTAGTACCAGATTCCAGCATACCAAAATTCATCAAGCAACATGGCTGTCGCCAGATCGTAAAACACGCAACCAAATCGATCACGTTGTGATAGACGGAAGACATGTATCCAGTGTTCTAGACGTGCGTACGTTCCGAGGGCCAAATATCGACTCGGATCATTATCTTGTAGCAGCAAAAATACGCACTCGCCTCTGTGTGGCAAAGAACGCCCGTCAACAAACACAAGGAAGGTTTGCCGTCGAAAAGCTGCAATCACAGCAGACAGCCAGCAAGTTTTCTACTCGACTTGCACACCTGCTCTCTGGAAGCAGTCATCAGCGACTTGGTATAAGGGAGCTGTGGAACGAAATATTAAATTCCGAATTCGAAATATTAAACAGCTGGTACGATGAGGAATGTCGAACTGCAGTGGAGAGAAAACAGACTGCCTACCTCGCAACTTTGCGATCGACCACAACACGTGCGGGGTGGGATAGATACCGAGAGCTGAAGAGGGAAGCGAGACGCATTTGCAGACGAAAAAGAAAGAGGCCGAAATGCGTGAGTATGAAGAGCTTGAGAAGCTGGCCGACAAGGGTAATGCTCGAAAATTCTATGAGAAGATGCGGCGACTTACAGAAGGTTTCAAGACCGGAGCAAACTCATGTAGGGACAATAGAGGTAATCTGGTGACAGATGTCCAGAGTATACTTAGTGTATGGAGGGAACACTTCTCTAACCTGCTCAATGGCAGTGAAAATGAAAGCCCCGGAGATGGCGAACCCGAAACCCCAATCGATGACGATGGTATAGAGGTGCCATCACCCGACTATGAAGAAGTTCGGATAGCGATTGCCCGCTTAAAAAATAACAAAGCTACGGGAGCCGATGGCTTACCGGCAGAACTTTTAAAATACGGCGGCGAAGAGCTGACAAGGGGCATGCATCAGCTTCTTTGCAAAATATGGTCTGAAGAAAGCATGCCTGACGAATGGAACCTAAGTGTGCTCTGCCCAATCCAAAAAAAGGGAGACCCCACGGTCTGCGCCAATTATCGTGGGATAAGTCTCCTTAATATCGCATATAAGGTCTTATATAGCGTATTGTGTGAAAGACTAAAGCCCACCGTCAACAAACTGATTGGACCTTATCAGTGCGGCTTTAGACCTGGCAAATCCACCATTGACCAGATATTTACCATGCGCCAAATCTTGGAGAAGACCCGAGAGAAAAGAATCGATACACACCACCTTTTTATTGATTTTAAAGCTGCCTTCGACAGCACGATAAGGAAATGCCTCTACGCTGCTATGTCTGAATTTGATATCCCCACGAAACTCATACGGCTTTGTAAACTGACCCTGGATAATACCAGAAGTGCGGTCAGAATTGGGATCGACCTCTCCGAGTCATTCGATACCAAACGAGGTTTCAGACAAGGAGACTCTTTATCGTGTGATTTCTTTAATTTGATGCTGGAGAAAATAATACGAGCTGCAGAGCTAAACAGACCAGGCACAATATTCTACAAGAGTGTGCAATTGTTGGCGTATGCCGATGATATTGATATAATTGGTCATAACACCCGCAATGTAAGTTCTGCGTTCTCCAGATTAGACAAAGAAGCGAAGCGAATGGGTCTGGTAGTGAACGAGGGCAAGACGAAATATCTCCTGTCATCAAATAAACAGTCATCGCATTCGCGACTTGGCTCCCACGTCACTGTTGACAGTCACAACTTCGAAGTCGTAGATAATTTCGTGTATCTGGGAACTAGCATTAACAATACCAACAATGTCAGCCTTGAAATCCAACGCAGAATCACTCTTGCTAACAGGTGCTACTTTGGACTGAGTAGGCAATTGCAAAGTAAAGTCCTCTCTCGACGAACTAAAACCAAACTCTACAAGTCGCTCGTCATCCCCGTCCTGACCTATGGTGCAGAAGCCTGGACGATGTCTACATCCGATGAGTCGGCTTTAGGAGTTTTCGAGAGAAAAGTTTTGCGGAAGATTTATGGTCCTTTGCGCGTTGGCAACGGCGAATACCGCAGACGATGGAACGATGAGCTGTACGAGCTATACGACGACATTGACATAGCTCAGCGAATAAAGAGACAGCGACTACGCTGGCTAGGTCATGTCGTCCGAATGGATGAAAGCGCTCCAGCTTTGAAAGTATTCGATGGAGTACCCGCTGGTGGAAGCAGAGGAAGAGGGAGACCTCCACTCCGTTGGAAAGATCAGGTGGAGAGCGACCTGGTGTCACTTGGTATTTCTAACTGGCGCCAAACAGCAAGAAGAAGAAACGAGTGGCGCGCTATTGTTGACGAGGCTATAATCGCGTAAGCCGTGCCTACGCCAAAGAAGAAGAAGAAGTATGAAAGCTATAGTTATAGTTGTCCAATTTCGATAATTTTCAGCACCAATGCGCAATTCGTTATATATTATATTTCACGGTCTTGCATGCTTTTTAACGGTTTTATTGCACATACATTTCAATATTTAAAACCAGTGTATATATGTTATAACCGATTCCGACAAATGATATAAATGTAAAAATACATTTGCATACCAATTTTGGTTGGTGGGTCTATAAGAGCTTACATACTTCGGACTAAAGTTAGTATACCATTTCAGGTACATGAAAGGTAATAATAGCTACATCGCTTTGGAAGAACATCTGCGTTTATTATCCAACTGTTCCTAAAATGCTCCGTTAGCGTGAAAGTTCTTTTAGTGAATTATACTATTTCAGTAGAAATCCTTTCACATTTTACGAAAAAGAAAATAGAGCTGAAAGGTTGAATAAAATGCAATTCAACAATTCAAGTAGTATTTTCAACATTCAATTAATTAAAGTTAATTTTGAATATTAGATCTACCGTGCGTATGAATAACTTAATCGGAACGTAACCATAAAATTTAAACTTTTTCGATTATTTTTAATTGAACTAGTTTAACTCAAAAATTTTATTATTGCAAAATAACGGATTTTAAAATTTCTTGAAAATAAGCGAGTTCAAAAACTTGTCCAATAAATTTTCATCTATGACCTTCAACTGCCACCATACAAAATTTTGTTTCAATAAATTCAGTAAATATGATAATACAACTACAAACTTCGTCATACGTGTAGATGTGCCTCATCATATATGGTGAAAACCACAACGATATCCTTGTGTTTAAGTAGGCCATTCACACAATCAATATTCCTACTAGTGTACTAGTAATTAGGATTATTTGGTTTATATATATGTATATGCTAATTGAGATCTACAAAAATTATTATTATTCACACTTGAATAGCTGATAAGTAATCTACAAAAAACTCATATATTTATCCACGTGCATGCTTATTGTTCACACGTATACACACGTGTATATTTAATGCTCTTTGGATATAAATGCATGTTACAAAACATATGTAAATATATGTATACTACAATATAAATGGGGTATTGATGCGTGAGAGATATATTTACTCAGGGATTAAATGAACCGGCAAACTACTCAACGCTTTACGAGTTTGGAATGTTAATGTAAGGACATACAGCTAAATCCAAATATATATTTACACTAGAAACAATAATCGTTGCAAATTAGTATGTATGTTATATATACTACCCTGCAAATAACGCGAGTACTCTACGCGGAAAATAGAATAATCCAAAAGCAACCGCAATCAATAAAAATATATGGTCCAATTAACGTTATGATGCTTAAGGACTGGACATTTGCTCCATCTCAGCATAAAATCCTAATCCTCCATTAAGTACCTACACGAATTTTGTTTTGAAACTACTACGCAAAATTACACAATGGAGTACACTACAAAGGATGAAGTCCCTGCGAAATACTACATTCCAACATATTTTTTAGTTTCGAATTCTATCTGATTACTAAAGCATATACTTATATAACATATTTCTATTTGCTCATTTAGTTTATTTTCATTGGAACATACATATTAACTCCAAATTATATACCAGCAGAGTTCACTTTTCTACTTCATATATTCTCTGTATACGAGTATATAAATTATTAAGTAAGAGCAACCTGGATGGCGATGGTTAAAACATTAACAATTAACGGCTAAAAAGCTGATGGCGATACGTAAGTTGCTCGAAGACTTCTGTACAGTGGATTAATCCAGTAGGTATTCCTATGGACCATATAATCTACAAATATTTGCAGGGTATCCACGACTACTGAATGAAGTAAAGAATAGATATTAGCAACGTACATAAATCTTTGTACGTTTATTTTGGGAAAAAAATAAACTTATGTAAATAAATAAATGTGGGTAAACGCGCGATTAAATTTATTTACGCAAACATTCAAGTACAGATTGTCTCTACTTAACAAATAAGTTGAAATCTTCGCATCAGATGTTTATGTTTTATAAATTATAACTTACTAGCAGATCCGGCCACGCGTTACTGTGGCTGAATGATTTGGAAAGAATTTAGAAAAGAAGATTTAACACAAATTTTCAATTTCATTTTATTAATAAATATATACTTTTACTTATTTATAGTCATCGCGAAAGCTTTACGAATAGGAAATTGCAGTCTTTGGAATGGTATTGGAAAATCGGACGGTATAATTGGAATGCATGGTAACAGAACGCCTTTTCTTTTAAATTTTTCTGTCAAAGTAGTTTCTTCGAGAGCATTTCTGGTGATTTTATTTATTACCAACAGTAAAGAGGACTGTATTGGAAAATATATCGCGAAAATCATGGCAAATAGTTAACGAATGCAATTTGGCGAGGACGTTAAAGCAGCATCAGAAATTGTTTAATCCCAATGATTGTCATCGTCTAAAAGTTGCAACACGCGACGTGTATCTTAATACGTACTGAACGCTCGACCATTAAATGTTCATAGAATTCAGAAAGAGAGAAAGGACATTTACTAACAACAAACGCAAACAAAGCACTCACGTTATTTCGGATGTATTGTATAAAGTCGTACCAGTGTCTTAGCTTTAAATATAACTGCTATTGAAGGATGTGGTTCTTTTTTTCACGTGGCTCCCATTTTTTAGCTGACGTGTTCCATGTTAAATAGCATGGACTATGGAATGTAACAATGTTTTTGCGAATGGCCCAAATATGCCAGTTTCACAGAGTGAAAAATTTTGATAAATCTGTTCTGGACGAATTTTAACACCAGCAACCCAACCGATATTGATGAAAGTTAGCATTTGTGTGTAATTTGGTTCTATTTAAGAGAAGGGAAAGTTTTTATTTACTAATAATAATAATCGTTTGCTGCTAATAGTTATATTTAATGAATAAAATGTTTTAAAACATCCTTTCATGTAAAAACACGTTTGTAACTACGTTTGTTGCTAATATGTGATAAAGTTCTAGCAGAGTGTCGATTTTGCTTGGTACCCACGTCATCACATTTTGGAATCTTCACGCATTCGAAAAGATTCATTTAAATTGTACGAAAATAAGCAGAATTTTCTACTTAGTGGAAAATGCAGTGAAAGTGTTAAGTTCTGCTTGCGTGTTTATACAAAGAGCTTTGCTATGAGTACTACCCCGACGAAGTAGCATGTAAGGTTGTGAATTTTTTTTTTCTGCAATAAATTTGAAATGTTAATTGAAGATAGACTTTGGCATGGTCTAGGGCATCAGTCTTGTTCTAATTGCGGCCGCCCCTTGGCAGGGAATGTGAACAAGTCCGAGTGTAAATGTATATTTAAGTATATGTTCTTATTTCTCATAGCATCTTTCAAAAAACTTTAATAGTGCAAGAACTCTTAAAGGTTTAAATATTCTAAGTAACATGCATTTTATAAGTAATCAATATTTATATTTTAGCATTAAATATACATTCTATATAAACATCATATAAATATATTTAAAGTTCAGATGAAGAAGAAGACTTTGAGTTTTTATTTTATTTTTTACTCTCATATATATTTCAAACTGGATATATTAAACAAAAAATTTATTATAAATTTTTACAAGGTAATATTCATTTGTCAGCGTGCAAAAATGGAATGGAGGTACCTACAGTTTATTTTTAGCCGCTTCTGCACGACCTATGATTTTTTATGAGAAGCTTTTATTTCATGTCAAAAATACACCCGGAGCCCTGCCGATTGGGCGACCGCATTTAGAAAAACTTATTTTACATATTTTTGGATGTTGGTTGAACCAGGACTCGAACCAGGATTTCGCAATGCCAACCACTAGGCTATTTTCAAAACATCATATAATATATTCTATGAACAAATCACTTAACATCTGCGGTCGTATATTTTAATTTAATTGTAGGTATCTGATGTAAAATATTGAATGCAAAAATTAAATGAATAAAAATGTGCGCAGTATTTATTTACCTATTTGAGTAGTTACGCACTCATTTGTATATATTTGATGCCAACAATTTAATATCAAGATAAGTTTATCAATTGGTGATTTTCATACGCTATATAACAAACCAAATCTATATACAAGTACATGCACACAAAGCAATTCATAAATATATCGTAATAATTATTACACCTATAATCAGGATTCAGGCTCTTTCATGCGGGCGCTTTGATTCCAAATAACAATTTCCAATATAATTTCCAGGACATATTGACGCCAAAAAGCATCTCATTCATAAATATGTATTGTTTATGCATAAATTTTAATACATTTATCTACCTGTACTGCATTTGAAATTTGATGCTGTTTATTATTATGCAATTTTGTATTTGTATTTTTCATATAGCTGTAAATTATGGCATAATATTCAGCTCATTCGGCCGTGAAGTTAATGATATAGAAAATATGAGCATTCAATGAATTTTTTGTATACCGTATGTGATTTAATGGAATCAGTAAGTTCATAAGTATTGCTATTAGTGAGTGTATTGAATAAAAAATTAAAATAATACGTATATTTAAAATATGATACACTCTGTGTGTTTCTTAACATTTCAGGTATTTTAATATAATTATTATGCGTCTGTATATATTTTTTACACATTCAACAAATTGCAATAAAAAAACATTATAAATCAGGTGCTGTTAGATACGGTATGAGCATGAATAAAATTCTGTTTCTTTAAATTTTAACTCATTATAGATATGTATTTAAAATATTTATTTTTGATATCTATATTGTAATACCCTTTTAGTCACAATTTTTTTCCTAAGCATATTCAAGAAAAATATTTTTTAAAAAACCCTGTATATAAGCGATCAGAGCTGTGGAGATTTTTTGGCGTATTTCTAAATCCGAAAATTACCTTCAGTTTGTCATAGAATGTCTTCTTGATATTTTAGTGAAATCCTGCACTTTGGTTATTACTCTTATCTCTTTGATTTTCTAGATATGATGAAAATATGCCAACTATTTTATGGCCCATTTAGATTTTAAATGTATCCATCAAATCCACGACTATAGTACAATAAACCAAACCGTTTCCTTGGGTAAGCTAACATAAGAAGTAAACCTTTTTTTGTAGTGCAGGACCTATTTCGTACCTATGAGGGACGGGACGAAAATCTAATTGTAGATTGGGATATGAAATTGATTGGTTCTGTTTTGAATCATCGTAATCCTTATTTTATAAGTATGTATAGATATGCGGTAGAAGCAATATACACCGTGAGGAACCAATAGAGATTAACGAAATCAAAACTTGTCATAGTTCCAAATCATTTAATATTTAAATCACAAGACATATAAAAAATACTAAATTAACTACCTTGTTTTGAGATAGCTAAACGACTACTTTATGGTTAAGAACGAAACAAATTTAAAACCTATTCAAGATTTATTTAATTAAAAGTGAAAAATATTTATAACCTTGATTTATTCTAGTTGTTAATGTAAATTCTTAAAAATAATGATTTATCATTGGAAAACTTTTAAAAATGGACCAGTAATAAAAAGAAACCGTTGTTATTGATTTCCTATTATCCGTATAAAAGTTTGTATTACAATTTGTATTTTCTTCATCTTTTCATATTACAATTGAGTTCTTACAAAATTCTATGTGCAGTATTTTTTGCACCAAAATGCATAGATTTTTTATCTTTGTTGTGCCTGTATAGGCAAAATTTCGTCCAGAATACTTTCAGTATTCAGAAATACAGTATACATAATACAAATTCGCTGCTGATATCGTATTATAAATCAGTTGAATAAATATTAAATGCAAAAAGAATGTAAAAATGTAAACAAGTATGGGCAATATCGATAGATAAAACCATGTGAGATGTCTTTCAATGGAAATAAATGGACCAAGAGAGTTTTAATGTATGTAAGTATGTTGGAAGTAGCTATTATTCACTACAGTTTTTCAAGTGCAAAGTATTGCAGTAAATAAAATTTTAAAGTTAAATGCAAAGTAAAAAACGATCCAAGTTGTCAAGAAGAAGGAACTTCACCCAGTATTAAACTCAACTCAAATTTAAAAAAACAAACAATTATAATATAAATTAAACTTAAATTAAATTAAATAAAAATAAATTGAATTGAAATATATGAATAATTACAGGAAAAGAAAATAAAGGAAGAGGAAGCTTAAATTGTAAGCTATTTGAATTTTTTCAATTTATTCAACAAATTTAAATTTCCTTAAGATTATTAATTGCAAAATCATGTCAATTCGAATGAGTGAATCATTTACCATAGCAGAATTATTAAACAGAGGAATACTATTTTTTTTTTAATGTGAGACAATAAATCAGTGCAAATAAGGTAAAGACGATGTCTTGTAAGAATAATCAATGCAAAAAGCTTAAATAGAAGCTGCTATTAAGATAAAGGAATTGATCAGATTTTTTTGTTTATATAACGAAGTTATGTTGTTATAGTTATTGATTAAAGCGTATGATATTAATTTAAAAAAATGATACATACATTTGTTTGCACAAGTTAACATAAAAATTTTAAACTTTGAATATTCCTTGTAATTCTCCAGTTCCTACGCGTGCATCCAGAAATTGCGTTATCGTGGGAAAGGAACGTAGGCATAGTATAAGTGAGTTATATAATAAGTAGGTGAAAGTGAAGAGTTTTCGATAGAAAAAAAAATAAATTTGAACTTAAATTATTTAAATTAATTTGAAGTGGAACGTAAAAATCAAAAAAATTATTAAAATAATATAGTCTTCAGTAAAAGAAAAAGTGAAAATATTAAAATTAGTTCAAACCAAATTTTGTGAAATTTAATTATCGTATATGAATAAAACCTACAAATGTTTACTAATATGTAAAAAATATAATAAATGTAATAGTCTAACCTATATTGACAATTTGGCGAAATAAATAAACAAACTGAAAAATAATTGTAGGAGACACTCGTAGCAAGATACTAGCGTTAAATTACCAGAGAAAGCAGCCTTCCTTGACCAGACATAGGCAATACTAACTCAACGAATGAAGAGAGGGCACTTTCTATTTGAATCCTAATAAATAAAGACCTAATTGTAAGCAAACTTAAGTGTTTTATTTATACTTAGAAAATTAGGGACTACACGGTTTAGATTGAAAATGGTGTTATTAAAACATTGCAAAACAAATAGTGAACTCGCTCTTTCAAAAATATGTGAAAGCGTTTGATAAACGTGTGACATGGGCAAAATTTAATAGTGACAATATACACTGCTGGACAGAAGTCATCGTCACTTGGTATTATCAATATTTGATGAGCGACCACGCTGATAAAATAAAAAACACAAAAGTTATTTTTCTCAACTGAAACTGCAATTAATTTCAAACCTTTATTTATATAAAAAGCTTTTATTTACTTCACTTTGCATACAAAATAAAAATTTAACTTATTTCTTATGTACGAATATTATAAAAAACTTAATTTCTATGGAGAATAAAAATATTTTTAGATGATGTATGTTTACTGTTAGTTTTAATGCATCTTATAAACATTTTTGTATTGTATGAACTAACTTTTCGTAGAATCTGTTTTTTAAATTTTTTTTATAGAAAATATCCAAATATAGTCTTTCGGTCATTATCTCATCAAAAAGTAGCACCTATTTGCTGGCATACAACCCTTCTACAGAAAAAAATAGGTGACCATGAAGGTTCTTATAAAACTACAACGGTAGCTGAATATATAGAGGCATGGAATAATTTGGCCGGATGTTGCACATGTACACGGACGGACCAAGCGAAGCGGACGAACGTATTAAACACCCACTAGTAACATAGTACTCACTTTAAACTGCCACAGAAAGCAATTCTGCTAGACCGAACATAGGCAATACTGACTCGACGAATGATCGAGGCATTTACTCGACAAAGGACAGTTGCTATTTGAATCGTAATAAATAAAGACTTATAAGTATAGTCAACAAGCACACTTAAGTGTTTTAATTATACCTGTATAAAAAGACTTGTGAGTCATTAAATTAATAATTATAGAAAGATTTTAGCTTTATAAAATAATCATATTTCTGCGAAACACTCTACTAATAGGGAGAATGCTAAATTAAAAAAATAAATAAATAAAATGGTACATAATAATAAACATAATTGGTCATTCAATGCTAGCAAATCTATGGTAATAACACCACTCCAGAATTGAAATCTATACTTAGGGAACTAATGAAAGAGATATTGGCTACCGATGAAACCGTTGAAAATAAGTACTGAATCGTCCATCATACGTTGTGATTGATCAGCCAGATGAAAAACGTTTTAGGAATAATTTAGCTGATATGGACAAAATACACAGACGTGTCAAATTACTAATTGAATGGCAACCCAGCGGAACACAGCAGTTGTAATAAAATTATCTAACGTATTTATAAATTCTGGGTGTTTTCTTAAATGTTTCACGATTTTCCTATTTTTCTGATTGCGTCTAGTTATTCATGTCACTTGCTTTAGATGGGATTCAGTGATGTAGGCCATCAGGCTTACTTTTCACCCTTTGTCTTTGCTATGGTCGCCTGAGACACAGAAAGTCTTATCAATGATCGATCCAGCATTACTTTTTTATGCCTTTTTGGTATGTATTACCTCTCCAAGTAGTACCTGTCCCCATGTAGTGGTCTTTGAACAACCCCATTATACCGCTCATGAATCACAATCGCCAGCAATGATGTTGGTGTTTTACCGGAAACATCAGCTACAAATGCAAATTTTTTAAAATTGCTAGTTGCTCGCTTGGTGGAGCATAGCAGTTATAGAAACGAATTTCTTCAACTTTTGCATGTAAGAAGCCTTCATGCTACTAGTTCCTCTTTATTCAAGCGGTAGAAATCCTCATGTCCAGATTGCAGCATTTCCCCATTTATGTTGCAGTCAGCTTCCCTCTACTGAGGACGCACTGTAGAGTTCACTGATAAGTGAAATGTCTTGAGCCTCCTCACAGTGGTTTAAAAGAAAATTATCCCTCTGTTCGTACAATTGTATGTGGCTAGAAATTTAGTGTTATTAACCTTTTTCGTTCGACCTAAACAACTCTTAAACTATGTAGATAATGCAAGTGGCAGCAATTATTTGAACAGGAGAAGCTGTAACATAGTCTCAATAACAGTTTGCTAATTGTATGAAGTGCAATGAGCATTTATGTACATTTTGTTCGCATATATATATGAATGCATGTGTCTGTTCGAAATAACAAGAAATCCTATTAGGTTAGCCAGACAGAGATTAATTTTGAGTGCAGTCAAGAATTGCGAATCTGTGCACATCTTTATAAATGTATGGTATATGCAAAGGTTTGTTAAATTATTGTGTATAAGGAAGCATATACTCGTATCCCCCAATGAAAAGCTTTTTTTTTCCAATAAGTCTAATCTTAGTATACATGTAATAGCCATAATGTTCAAATTTATCTGTATTTTGCTCTAATCTGTAGCGTTAATATAAACGTTCTAACTAAAAATATGTATGTGAATGAAAATAATAAGAGCTATACTCTAAGCATAATTTTTTGAATGTTATCATATTATTAAAGAAAATTTTGACTAAGACGGATTTAGATTCAAAAACTATCGAGAAGTTATATAATTATTTTTTAATTAACGTTGTTGTTTTTGCCTTGCTCTTTAATAAGGATTCTCATTTACAACAGAATTGCACTTTTTACATAATTTTACGCGATAATAAACAACAGCTGTGTGGTTGCAGACTCTTTACTGTAGAACAGGATAATAAAATAATATACTTATTGTATTATACAGATAAGGAATGTTAATCGTTGCTGTTTGCTCATGTTCGACTAAACTAGCTAATTCATGGCTACCAGTCTAAAAACCACACTTTGCTGTGCCTCACAGTATATATTGCTGCTGCAAGTAACACTGTGACATAATCTGCAAAAAAAGGTACTACTCTATGAACGCGTGAAGTATATACTCCGCGCAGACTATAAAATATTCCAAACCTAACCACAATCCATACCAAAGATATGATCTAAGGCCACAAGAAATTAGTTGTGCAACTATCGTATAATTGAAACCAGCCTACATCCAAAATTGCTTGATAATTTGATTTAAAAAAAATTTGTTCGCGAAGAATCACACATAAATTGTCGATCCGTGACATCGTGACAGCTGCTGATTGTGGATTTACGCGTAAGAGCCAGAATATAAACAGCAGCCGGCTGTATGGATGTTTCAAGATGAGCCGAACCCAACAAAAGTTGTTCGTGCAGGAAGCGCTTCCATGCAATTTGTTGCCTATTTCTTTTTTAAATCTGGTCCTGTCACAACCGCACCACTAGACCAACGCAGAACAGTAAATTTTGAGTGGTACACAAAAAATAAACGGTCAACGTTTATGGGCACCTGAAGAGGCAGTTGATGTGTACAAAACTTATGTTTTGGATATACTTATACTTCAATCAGAGTGTAAAAGGAGCTTTTACAATTTTTTCATAACTATAAAAGGATTTTCGATGATTAATATTTCTTTTTGTTTAATTAAAATTATTTATATCTTCTGCAAAAAGATGATAAATTAAGTTTAGAATAAATTTAACAGTTGATGATCGTACAACCCGCGCAGAAAATGTAGATTTGCAAATACTCCAATTCAGCATTATCAATCATCGCTTAATAACCTATACTTAAATTATATGCATTATTATCTTCCTTTCATTGCTAGATACAAATTTTCAATTTCCGTATAGCTAGAAATGGCGGTCGCAATAGCCGAGTAGTTAGCAATGCGCACAACCAGTCTGAAAGAAAAATTTTTGTAGATTTTCCAATTTTCAATTCTGACATAAAAAAAAGCTCCTCCTAACTATTCATTATCCATTCGAAGATTTATAATAAAATGTGGGTACATTCATTTGATGGAAAAACATCAAGACGCACACCAAATTTAGAAGGGGAGCTCGACCAAAAATCGCTTCAGCGAATAGAAAGGGTTATTACATATATTATATGGGCATATCCATTTTTTTTTTTTAAAAGAGTGCGGACGTTGGTCAGCGATTTTGATGCTAGATTTCTTCTATAAAGAAACGCCGAAATTAGAGATTCTAACACACTTCCAAGACATTCTTCTCGGTAAGGCCTTCAATTTAAAGAAAATAAATAAAATAAATATATATATAATAAAAGAAAATAAATATTCTTAAAAAGTCTCGAGCTCGTATTCAAATTATAAATGTTTTATTATTGAGAAAATTACGGTGAACTCAATAAAAGATGTAATAGTGAAAAAACAAGATAACTATAACAAATAAAACTGACAAATAATCGTATAAAAATAGAAGTATATCTTTTTACAAAGTATGATTGAAATATATCAAAAATTTATGTAAAGGGTGTTTTTATAGAGGTATAGAACTTTAAGTTGACATTACTTTTCAAGATGGCGACCGACTTAATAGCTGTCAAGTGATTTATTCTCAGTTTGGTTTGGCAGTTCACTTAGACTCACGCCTGAACAACGCTTGCAAATAGTGCAATTTTATTTCGAAAATAATGGTTCTGTGCGGAAAACGTATCGCGCACTACGTCCATTTTCATTTTGTTTAGCGATGAAGCGCACTTCTGGTTGAATGGCTACGTCAACAAACAAAACTGCCGCATTTGGAGTGAAGGTAATCCTCAAGTGTATGTTGAAACACCGTTACATCCAGAAAAACTGACTGTTTGGTGCGCTTGGTCTGCGCTGGTGGAATCATTGGTCCGTACTTTTTCAAAAACGATGGTGGCCAGAACGTTACAGTCAATGGTGATCGGTATAGAACCATGTTTACTAACTTTTTCATTCCTGAATTGAATAACCGTGATGTCCAGGAGATGTGGTTTCAACAAGACGGCGCAACATGTCACACAGCTTGTGCCACAATAGATTTATTGAAAGACACGTTTGGTGACCGCCTAATTTCACGTTTTGGACCTGTGAATTGGCCTCCAAGATCTTGTATTTAACACTTCTAGACTACTTTCTGTGGGGCTATGTAAGTAAAGTCATTGGTCTATGCGGATAAGCCACAAACGCTTGACCATTTAGAAGACAACATTCGCCGTGTTATTGCCGATATACGGCCACAAATGTTGGAAAAAGTCATCGAAAATTGGATGTCCAGATTGGATCCGCGGCAGCCGTGGCGGTCATATGCCAGAAATCATATTTAAAATGTAATGCCACAAGATTATCTTTCGGATAAATAAAATTCATGTCAATCGAATAATCCATCGTTGTTTTATTGCAACTTAAAGTTCTATACCTCTATAAAAACACCCTTTGCTATTGTGCGTTCAAACGTACGCTCAGACGGTCATGGCTAAATAAGCTCAGCTCGTCATTCTAATCCAATCGGTAAAATTTTTGTATGGATCTACTCTTCTTCTTCTGGCACCCACATTTCTTATTTCGGATAAAAGTTAATATGCAATTGTATGTTCATGAAAGAAAAAAGATTTAAGTTCAGTGACTATTTTAAATATGCTTTGAAATTTGTTTGTTTATGATGGCTATTTGGGAAATAACAAAATTCTGAGTTCTTCTATTACCATTATTAGTAAAAACAGCAATAAAAAGGCATTAGAATGCTCTTCAAAAGCATATAAGAAAGTCGATGTTTTCCAAAGTCGTTTTATTTTTATGCCAATGAAGGGTTATCTGCTTAGACTAACATACCGAAAGATTTTTATTCAGATCTTTTCTTAAAAGTTATATCTAAGGTTTTATATGCTTAATATTTTCAGAAAAAAAAATTAAATGAATTATTGTACAAATTCTGTTTGTTTAGATAATCATTTGGTATCATTTTCTCTTCTTGATTGACATTTTGTAGCCTTGACTGACGCATATAATCATTTTTCTGAGAAGTGGATCAGCGTCAGATCGACAAAAACTGGGGTGATGGGATGAGCGTTATGAGAATAATTGGATTGTAAAGGATGTGAATGAAATTTAACTAGAACCTTTTATTATTTTTATCAATCACATCCTTTACAATGCTAATTATAATATCTGTGATAATATAACATAGACAATACAACAACTACAATACGGACAGGTAGACTTAAGCACAGGAAAAAATACAAGCGGATAGAAATAAAGAAGCCAGTCGTTAAACTTACTCAGAATTGATTGCTTCTTATCGGTCGTGCTATATTAAAGATTTATTGAACAAATTGAACTGTGTAACAATTATTTGTAATTTTAATTAAATTAATTTGTAATTTATATGTTTAATGTATCAAACCTAAACTAAATATTAATAAACTTAAACTAAATAATAAACTGTTGTTCGTTTTACTAAATCAGTGGCGTAACGATTCCAACATATCCGATAATAGACGAAATACATGAAAAATACAACAAAGTATGGTAATTTCACTTTTTAAATTATTTCTTATAGCAAAACAGGCTGGAGGAAATTTTTAATAAATAATTAGTTTTAATCAACAAAAATTTGCCCATTGTTACTAATACCGCAATAATTTAATTTTTCAATTAATTAAATTATTTGTAATCCAGAAATAACACAACTCCAAAATTTCGCTAAATAAGTTTTGGATTTTTCCTTCAATAAATTACTTAATTAACTGACAAATCTTAAAAAATCAGTTTATTGCAACATTGAGTTAAATTATTTTTTCATAATTTCAAAAGTTATTTATTTATTTATATTATTACTTAAATAACATTCTTGAACGATCTTTAAAACTTTGGGTGTTTTATTTAGCTACATTTAGTAACTAAATTTCATATTTTTAATCTCATTTATTTCTCTTTTTGTAAAAATTTATTTCATGTCTCACGATAATATTTTCCATCGACGCTCTCCTATATCTAACGTTATAAAGCATCTTGTTTATTTTGAATTTACAGGTGCTCCAGAAAGCGGAGATTCATTCATGATAGTATTTTGAGCAAAGCATCCTGACCAGAAAAACAAAAACAACTGTTCTATTTATAATGGGTAAAATTTGAC
Source organism: Neoceratitis asiatica (assembly GCA_030068015.2). Classification (NCBI taxonomy): domain Eukaryota; kingdom Metazoa; phylum Arthropoda; class Insecta; order Diptera; family Tephritidae; genus Neoceratitis; species Neoceratitis asiatica. Next base: position 79,495,251 of record CM061524.1, read on the forward strand.
TCGAAGACCTATATTTAAAAAAGGGTACACCTAGAGAATTCGCAAAGATATAAACTAAATATTACTAGTATCTCTTTAAATAAAAGTCATAACATATCAGACCGCAATTTTTTCGATGAATAATGATTTTTCACTTAAAATAAGTAAATTTTACCCGAAAGTCTTATGAGGGTTAAAGTAATATGAGTTGTAGTAAATTGAGAAAGCCTAGATATAAACGCTTTCAAAATCGCACATTCAAAAGTTAGTATAAAAAAACATTAATAAACTACAAAGAAAACACAAATATTTGGGTTCTAACCCCACAAAAAAAAAAAGAAAATGAGAGAAAATGTCGTTTTAAAAAGTTTTGTCTGCAAGTAAATGAAGCAAAGGAGAAAGGAGTGAAAAAGATTGTAGTCAAAATGTATGTGTGTTTGTTATTGTCACACAATTCAACATTAGGCCAAATTATATACTTCTTTAAGTTGAAATAAGTGTCACTTAAGTTGCATACCGCCGGTATTTTTATGGTCTCAAATGAATAAAATTATAATAAACTTTAGGTGTAATGGGATAACATCCAAGAGAATGCAACTTTACGTTTTTTTTTATATATATATATATATATATATATATATATATATATACATAGATGCTTAACATATTTTGAATTTTTATAGATACAAGTTTTTGAAGTTTTTAATTATAAGAGTTTATTACGTAAATGTGTGTCAAAAATAAAAAAATAAAAAAAATCTTGGTTTTATTTACAAATCTTAAAATTTTTAAATTTTCGAAAATAAATTTTGAAAAACTTTTATTAAATTCACCTACCTCTAAATCACAACAGCACCTACTTGCTGTATTACATGACTTAAGAGACACATACGAGTCGAAGTGTGTAAGAGTCAACTTTCGTAAAAGCTTCTTCCTACTTTTGAAAATAGACTGGAAATTAAATTACTCCCAAGTGGCTACTAAATAAATTAACTTCTAATTTATGGTCATTAAGAGTCACCCGCTAACAGCACCATAGCAAAAGGATACAGCCGGATGAAAGAAAAAAAAATTAAACTATAAACAAAAACGAGGAAACGCTTAGGAACCAAACCACAAGAGGAAACGCAAAGTGGTAACTATTTTGCAAACACAGCATGAATATTGCAGAATTTATTGGTGTTGGTCTTGCTCAGTAGAAGAGAATGAATTTTTGACTTGCCACAACAGCAATACTTGTATACTTAGCCATAGTTCAGAGTCAACACAGCCTTTATGGCAACCAAAGTTGCTTTGAATGCCCAGTGCCGCTGGAGACACAAATATTAATATCTCTAATATGTATGTGCACTCTAAATTATAAGTATGTATAAGTATAAAACAAAACTATGCTAACTTGAAGTAATCGATGATAAGATCTACAGCTTCAAATATTTTTGGAATGCTGAACTATTGGCGGCCGCAGCAGCCGAGTGGTTAGCAGTGCGTGCTAATACGCACAATTTAGGTATTTTTATTCAATTCATATTATGATATCGATCTTAAATCTAAAATACCTTCCGTTCGTTTTTGCCCTTCATCTTGTGTACAACACTACCTGAAAACCCTGTATAACAAATTAATCAATTTTGAAATTAATACTTAAAGTGATAATTCTCTAAGCTTTTCAACAGTACGTAGGTTTTATTTTATTAATTGTTTCAAATTTCTGTTTCGATGAGGTTATAACTTTAAATAAACTACACACGATAGAATTGTAAATTCTCGTACACTTTGCGAACATCGAAGTCAATACCAAATCCGGCTCAGCAGATACTCCTCACGTAAGACCATTTATTTAAGATATCATAGAAAGAAATTCCAACTGGTTTGGCATACAAATGCAGCCAAAAATCTTCATTGCTAATAAACTTACAGTTCATTTAATAAATTTGCCTTCTATTCAGGCAGCCTGACCTTCTTGTATGTGCATCCAGATACTCCAGTTATACATTTGGCATCTGTAGCAGTAAGCGGTTGCAGACTGTAATTGTAAATCACATTTGGACTAATGCAGATACATACTTATTTATAAAATTTGTACTGGTCGTTCTTTTTTTGCAATTTTATTTATAGCTTCGGCCTTTTTATGCAACATTAAATGAGAGTCAAAATTTGGCATACAATTTTGCACAGTTAATATATATTTATTCGCACAAGCAAAAAAGCATTAGAAGTAGCAGTAAATTATGTTTTCCATATTTTAAAATATATAAATATCTATGTAATTACATATGAGTATATAGGGTGCGCATAGCAATCGAAGTTAAACATCTCAGGTCATTCACTTACGAGATATTAGAATATTACTTGTTTGAATTTTTCACTATATTCTTTCACTTTTCATTCATAGACTATATATACTATAGATGACAGTTTACTTAGGCAAGTCGAATTTCTACTTTTATTACCTACAGGAAGGTGAATTGTCTGACAGTGGCAACACCTAACATATTATAGTGGCGGATCCACTAAGGAGCGGCAAAAATAAATTAATTCCACATTAGTAGATAAAATAAATCCTAAACTAAATATGCTCCAAGTACCAACCGGTTATATAATTGGGGACCAATATTAAGTTATTTTAATATAATCGAAATCACTGAAAAGAAGGTTGCCATGTCTTATACTCGACATTTAGTCAACAGGGGAAAAATACAAGATGTTGCTCATTCGTTATTGCGAATATTTTATTTTTAAGTTGAGAGTTCCTAAATTTATTTCAAAGAATAAAAGTTTATTGCCTAAGTGCGATTTAGTTTTGTTTTTTTTTCAGTTTTTGCTAGTTTTGCGGGTTTTGCAGTTTACTCGGTATTTACTAAAAATTCTAACACAGAGTGTTGAAAAAAAAATTGTTTTTTAAATGCGGCGTAATTTATGTTCGGCCTTTTAGGTTGATACCCACATGTCTTTGTAAACTCACTAGCTGCTGCTGGCTACATTTATAAACTATCGCTGTCGTATGAAGAGTGGAGGTATGCAGACTCTCCGTTGTTACTTCAATTAATTAATATTAGAATTCCCTGTACTTTCAATACGAAATAAATTGGGCTCTTGAGACCAAAAACTCTAGAATTGTGTGTGTTTTTCTGCGCTGCTGTGGTAATAAAATCACTTAGAAGCTTTCCGCTTCTTAGAATATATTTAAGCTGGCTTTAGCCGCTTCAAATTATGTGCGAATTCTAACAACTATATTATATTATTTTTGTCTATATTATTTTTGTTCAAGATAATATGAATGTCATTTTTTGAGGTTAGTTTAAGATCCAGGTTCAACTTGTAGCTAATATCAAAACTTAACATATTCTCTAACCATATTACTATTTATGAAAGTTAACCAACATATTATTTTCGCTAATTGAATAAATTAATAAATATATATATCAATAAATAATTAACTAAGTTCATTCTTTCAAAGATGGATTTTTATTACTTGACTCAACTTTAATTATGTATATATGCATACACATTGACTGTACTCTTGAAATTATATGCTCCATATAATTATTATGCGTTAGTGGTATGAGTTTAGTGCGTGGTGTGGAGTGGAACCAATAGATATAAGAGTACAAGAGTTGCCTTTTACAACCCTTGTGTTGAAACCTTGCAACAGACAACTTCTACGTAAAGTTTGACATTTTTAATGATCTACATACTCAGAACGTTTTGACTATTTGTGTTGTTTACAGTGACTTAAAATATTCATCTCGGTAAAAAAAATGGAAATAAATTTCGAACACTTTTGGCTTTAAATTTTTGGCGACGAAGCTTCATCAGGGATGGCATGGTAAAGACGAATATCGTGAGAGCCGTCCAAATACAATTTTTATTCCGGAAACTATTGATGTTGTTCGGAAACTGATTTGCAAGATCATTATGTGTCATATCTAGAGATTGAGACAATTATAGGATTTGGTGAAACCCACATACATTGAAATTGCATGAACATTTAATTGTAAAAAAAGTCGATTTTATGAGTAACCCACCGTATAGTCCAGGCTTGGCACTGAATGACATCCTTTTATTATGGTACCTTAAAAATTAAGCTAAGCCATGATGCGATTAGAGCGCATAAATTGAAGATACCACAATTTGTTCCAATGTATAAAAATCTGTATAGATCTTAATGGAGAATATTTTAAATATCAATACAGCGATTTTCGATGATAATTATATTTGTTTTTGATCTCTAATCATGAAATATATAATCTAACTTCATTATATGATGGCGTAAATAACCGACTTATATGTTGGCGTACATATTTTATACCAAACTTCATCTAATGATGGGACGAATTGATTAAGCTATATGTTTTTCCGTCCGTGTGCCTGTTCTCCTATGTATACAATAGCTCAAATAAGGATTTAGCCATGGTTTTAAATTGGATCAAACTCACGTCCACCTCTCATATAATAGTAATTTTGAAAATAACGAAAATCTCAAAAATAAATGGTTAAATATGACAGTGGGGGAGACCACGATGCTAAATGGGAATTTATTCGAGTGTTATAATGACCTATTGTATGCCTTTTCATCGGTGGTGCGAGCGGATATAGATTTTCAAAAATGTAAAAAAAACCTATTGCATGGACATACTAAGGCGTCAAATGTTGATGGAATCCATGTCCGTATTTTTAATAATATACGTGTGTTAATCTGATCGTTTGCAGGTCGTAGGTAAGGGTTGAAAATGAGAGAAAAAATTTTTATTTTTTATTTTTTAAGTGAACTTAAAAAAATGCTCTCATCTAATAATCTGTCTATTTGGATGTGACGCGAACTCGCGGCCATTCTTGCAATGCGCTAAAAAAATTGCCATTTTGAAATACTCAAGCTTAAAAAATATAATTTTGTATAATTATACGATGAATTAATCATCATAACAATAGTAGATGTGAATCAACAGTAGCATGTGATTTGGAGCGCTCTGCAGAAACCATGCTACTGTTTCGGAGATATTCCCAGGAACTTCCAATACAAAATAAACCAAAACGTTAGAAATATGTTGTAAATAATATAATGCCACGAACGAGCTGTGTGATCGTCAGATTATATAAATAATTTTCGCTAACCTTGAATTAGTCCCTTGAAAAAAAAAATTTTTTTTTACAACTTTGCAGCCCTCCCCTTTTTTACGTCACTTGAAAATTGTCAGATTAGTGGAATATACACTTTTTTAGCATATAATTAACTCACTCTACCTTAACTTAATGCACTCGAGAATTTCTGAAGAACAATCTTTGTTTACTAATCTGATCCTTTGTCCTTGACGGGCGCACATATATATAGAGCTCATATTTGGTGGAGGTACTTAACAGGGTACATCAGTAAATACCGAAATCCGCGCTTGGGTTCCCGTACTATGAGTGGTAGACTCACCCTTTGATCAAAGAATTCATCTCGAAAACCACATTATAGAATTCGATAAAGTTTAGTATTTATGATTCTCATAGTCCAGTATTAAATATGGGCGCAATGGGCAAAAAAATACGCTTTTGTCCAATAAAATGAGTTTTTTATTTTGACTTAAGTTCAAATATATAAGGCATTAACTAATAGAACTTCAATTTATCTTGGCAGATATGCTAGATGGAATGAGAATAATGGACCCAGAAACAGACCCACCTCAGATATTAAGGTCTCTATTTTTGACCAATCTTGTGAATATTTACCTTTATTACTTCTCTCAAACTTTCATAAAACTTTTAAAATTTGTATTTTCAAAAATTTTTAACACTCCTACAATGACACTTTAATTACGGCATCGTCTTTCTACCTATTTTTTAAAAATTACAGCAGCAAATTTCACACAAATTTTACTAATACTTAAAGCTTATTTTAAATTGCGTGCTTATTTGTTTACCATAATTTTTACAGCGACACAAACTCAAATATCTTCTGCATACAATCAAAATGAATTGAAGAAATAAAACACTCGGAAGGGAACGTATTTGCTGCATATGCCATTTAACGTTACTTTTCTTCGTAATGAACTTTTATTCGTGTGTACAAGAATAAAAAAATTAAGAGTACAGACTTGGTTGTCCAAATTAATACGTAAGGCACATAAAAACAATAAATAATAATTACCGACACTGCAACTCTATTGTTCGGTGGCAATTGAGGACAAGGCACAACATCAAATGGCAAGAAACATAAATTGCTTCTTTCCGTTCACGGGCGTTGTTTCCGTACAATATATTTCAATTATGTGAGAATATTACAAACTGCTATTTTCACCTGGTTTCGGAATTTTGCAAAGCATTGTTTAAGCGGCGTAAAATATTAATAATAATGTATTTAATATACTTCCGAATTAGTTTGACTAATGTGACGATAAAGAGATTTCATTAATCGTTTAAGACTTGAGTAAATAATCGTGAAAGCGTTGTTAAAAGAGATAAAATTCTATGTAAATTTAATGTTTACAAAAGTGTGCATATTGCGGCCGCAGTAAACGAGTGATAAATGCGCGCTCCGAGAGATCATTCGCTGGTTATATTCTCGACAGAAAAACATAAAAATGGTTATCTATTTCGGTTTAAAACTGTATGTCTCTCCATTTTTAGGAAAAGTATCAAAGTGTTCATATTAAAACAACATACTCAGCCAACATTATTTTATTTTACTCTCTTCCTTTAGCTACTTTGCTTTCCTCTTATTAAGGAAAATCATTAATGAAATATTATAAATAATTTTCTATTAAATTATATACAAGAAGTTTATAATTGTAGCCCGTGTAAAATTATCACTTCTTTTTAAAGAATGTAAATACTCTCTGCCAAAGATCTTTAATGTCTGCAACATTTTGCTATTTAAGCTGAAACATTTATCCTTTTAAAAAGTCATGTACAGTATTTTATGTTACCTAGGAAACTAAATCACTTTCACACAAACGCCAATTAGATAATATACTTGTTAGTTACTAGCCGTGGTTTTTTTCACTTTTATTTTGTTAATAGCTTCCAACAATATAAAAGAAAGATAGGCTAGTATACTAAGTGTGAATGATATAAAGTTTTATTTGACTTTGGGTGACTCACATGGGTCTAGTTCATCTTTTGTTATGACGTCGCTTTATTTCTTTCTTGCAAAATTCCTTTCTTTCATTGCAGCAAAAGAATTATAGACAATTTGAAAATGATGTTCACCGTACACACATACAAAAAAGCTTTCCTGCTACGTCTGCTGTGTTTTAAAATGTTGCAGCTGTGAGTTTTAACGCATTACTGGAGTATTTGACGTTTCGCACGTGCTCCACTTGCATTGACCATCAAGTCTTCTGGAAAAGCGTTTTCACGTCCAAGGCACCCAGTACATACATACTTACTTTGTGCATTCAACCAATAGATCCTCTACACTATATGAATGGTTAGGGCAGTTCTATTAAGCTACATAAACGAAAAATTAGATGCGTGTCCTTCTGTAGCAGCTATCGAATTCGACCAGAGTACGGAGGCTGGTTATCCCAGCATAGAACGACAGCTTATCAAGGCTATTTCAAAATAGTCAACACATTGCGAAAGCTAAAATTGTGAGTACGTCATTTTTGGTGCACGACAAACAGAAAAATTTGTGAATGCATACAAATATAAAATACTACATATATAAGTATGTTTTTCTTGCTTATAACATTACAGTCACGGAAATGTACTTTTCAGGCTATCTGTTTTGCACTTGTAACATACACTATATGGGCTTGCAACACGCTCGTTTGCTTCAGACTTTCTAAAAAGTCAATGCAATGTGAGTACAATTGCATCATCGTCTACACTTTCAATTAATGTGGCACGTGACAAAGTCAAAAGTGCCAGCATTTGCCGTGTGGCTTTGTAGTTAGTATGGTAGTTGATGACTGGCTGGCTAGTTGACTTTTTTATTTTATTTGTACAAAGCTGCTATAGCCGTTTTCAGATAAACGAGTACATAACAGTATATTTTAGGATTATATACAAAGCATAGAAACAAACGTGTAAACTAGTCTAAGAATGGTTTGAAATTTTTCAGAACACTGTCTGAAAAGACTGATATATTTCAGGAGAAAAAATTGCAAAAAAGAGAGCTCGATTTGGGTAGAAAGCACCAGACGGAATTTCCATTTCCTTATGTCCAGTGTCGATTAAAATTGTAATTGTAATATTAGTAGAGTTCTAATACCACCAAAGACAGGAAAAAATAGAAAAACTCTTGTAAAGATATTATTGATGAAAATCTTTTCACTGCTTTTGAGTATTTCGCTATCTCTAATTTACCCTACAAATAAATTTTTTTTTATAAAAATGGGGTAAACAAGCTATTTTAATCTGGGCATTAAACTAAATTAGTTTGAGAACGCTTACTGTTTAACTTATTATTAGGAAAAATGCAGCCTATTAAATAATCAGTACATTCTTACTAAATTCGTTATTTATTTTAATTACGCATATTATTATCAAAATGTATTTTCTTGTCATGCGTTTTGTGGGTGTTACTTACAGCAACCAAACCCTTAAGCTAGTGAATACTTTCTTTAATTATGTAATTCATTTTTCTTGGGTCTTGCGAAAGATTTTCTGCCAGTACTGTTGCTTTAATTTTTGTTTTTTGTTCTTCTGCAAATTCTTCTGCATTTTCGAAACCACTGAATTGATAATCCTATATATATTTATAAATTAGAAATAAAATATAATTTCCAATAGATTGAAGGTTAAAACATTATCAAATTAATGGCGTAAATAAAGAAATTGCGAAAAGAAATTTACGGTTTAAAAGGTAAAGACTACCAAAACTTTTCTTTTTTAATTTAACTGCTGATAATTTATTTCTTAATTTTATTTAATTGTAGAGACCGTAATGGAACTTTAATACAAGGAGGAAACTTAATTTATATTAATTACTACGTTAAATTTTCTATTGCACGCATATATGAATGATATTATTTTTAAAATATACTTTACATATTACATATGGAAATATTGTATTTTTGTATTGAAAATTTTAATTTGCTTAATTAACATTTTTAAATTTAAAAATATGCTATTTTTGATTTCCTTATTTAATATTTTATGGTTTTTTGAGATTATGGTTTCTCATTAGCTTCTCGGGAAATTGATTTTGAAGGAATTCTGAATTCGATTTCGTGTAAGGTATTAATCCGTCGTCTTTCTGTTGTATATTTATAAAATCTAGAAGGGAAAATGGAAGCAATTGTGAAAATATCTCTGGCTTCCATTTTCCACTATCGGGTAATAAAGATTTTTGCTCGGATATTATAAAGCCACCACAAGAAAGGTATTTCTGAATGACTTCTGAATTCCAAAAGTTTACACTGTTGACTTATTGGTGCTTTTCTTATCTTCTTATTATTGCCACCTCTAATTCTTCTTCAACTTGTACCTGCACAAGGCTTATTCATCTCCGTTCTTTTCTTTTGGTCCATTAATTTATTGTATTAATGGAATCTGCTAACAAATTTGAGTGAATTCAATTTGAAGTTCTAATTGCCTTTCTGTTTATATATGAGCTTCTTTATATGATTACAAACATATCAATGCTCATACATAGGTGTGGACATATGCATACTCCACTGGTATTTAGTTGTTGTTCCACACGTGTGATTTTTCACTTTCATGTATAAGAGTATACGAAGAGGTGCTGATGTGCACTTGGTTGGTTGTACGATTTTTTTTTAGTGTCTTCATGTGATAGAGATGACATTAAAGCTGTATAATGAAAATCACTTAGACTCAGTCATTGTTACAGGTTTTTCGTATATTGTTCCTGTGTCAGGATGACCGAAACTTTCCTCTGTTAGAAAAAGATTTTAGTGACTGAGTAAGTGAATGTTCAGACGTAAAAATATTTTAAAGCTGCCCCTGGTGTTGTCGCATGAATTCTTAACGAAATGTTCAGATTTTTATGAATTAAAGTTTAAGAAAATGGCCCCGTATCGTAAAGATTTGTATTGCACTGACTTTTATTAAAATTTAACAATTATATGGTTTTTAGTGCTCGACGCATAAGCGCCAAATAAATTACTTAAGCCTCGTCTGAATCTTAACCGATTTGTGCTAATGACGCAAGCCTCAGACCACTAAAGCAATTACATATAGTATTCTTCAAAATTGTTGCTCGTTTCTTATACCTTCCATGTACATGAAATGGTATATTAACTTTGGTCCGAAGTATGTAATTCAAGTTCTGGTACAAGAGATAAGAGAAAAGATAGACCCACCGAAATTTATACCAGTCGTATAAGAATCGAGAGCTGAATTAATTTAGCATCGTCCGTTTGAACGCAAGCTAGTTCCTCACGTTTTGAAATACTTCAACCAAACTTTGTACGAAAATCAGTAAAAATCCGCCAAAAACATCTGAGAACATGAAATTTGGTATTATCCGCAAATATTATGAATTGCATATTGGTAGTGAAAATCATCGAAATCGGACTGCTATATCGTATAGCCCCGATACAATCGATTGATTCAGATAGGAGGTTTTGGGCCAAAATACCTTCTTAGAGCGAGAAGTTTGATATTCTATACAAATAAATTCAAGTAGATATTGATACTAAAAATTAGAAAATCGAAATTTGCAATTTTCAATAAATTCTATGTTTTAATGAAAGATATAAAGACTTCTGTATGGTGTTCTTTCTTGTTTTTTTTTCTCGACGCCGAAACCAAACGCAGACGCAGCTGAAAGATAAACGTAAAATCCAACAGACCGAAGACCAAAAACAGCTCGGACTCTCCTGAGCTCCTACATTGAGCAGCTGCAGATTTTCTTATCAGCTGCTATAAAGTAAATTGCGATGAAGAAACGTTGAGAATAAAGAGATTATTTATAAGCTTAAAACTCTCAATAAATATTTCTCTATACAAAAATTGAGTCGAAAGAACCAATTCTGGCGGGATTAAAATCGTTTGAAATGTGAAATATTTAAACAATTTTGCGTGTTTGTAAATGAAATGATATATTAGCTTTGGTCCGACGAATGTAAGTACCAAAAGAAGAAGCGATAGACCAAATTTTATACTGATCGTATCAGAATGATGAGCTCAATTGATTTAGCCATGTCTGCCTGTTTGTCTAGTCCTTCAGTTTTTGAGATATTTCAGACGTTAATTTAAATTTATATTGTTATTGAAAATCATCGATATCGTATTTTGAAATGTGCAATAAATTTGTTATTCGGCATTGCAAGACAGCATTTTATTTTTGTTCATATACGGAAAAAAGTTCAAAATTTCGAAAAAAGTACTTTTATCATGCAATAAATAGGGATTATTATTAAAACTAAAACTGTTTTAAATATCACAAAAGGCCGATAATTATATAAAATGGACATGAGTACCAAAAATATATTTTATTTTATATCAGCAAGACAACTAACTTACTGGCCTACAGATTTAATGAAACTATCCGATTCGATTCATTTTTCAATCAACAAAATCTTAGATAGCAATTTTGTTTTTGCTGAAACTTGTTCTCATATATATGTTCAGATTACTGTCCAGTAATTATTAGTTATTGAAATGAATTAACAACTATTTGAAAATCAATAGTACTCATTTACTAGCTACTATAGACAATAACAAATAGATCAGAAAACGAAGCTAGAAACCGGAGAATTACAATTAACAGCGAAATCGAGTTGTTTGTTTGAAACAAGCTACGCTTGATTCGAAAATATTAAGCTCACCGATCGCACAATGCAATAGACCGATTTAAGACGATAGAAAAAAAGTTAAAATTGATATTAGGAAAAAACGAAATATTATTTTGTTTGATTTTCATAATGCCAAAGGTTAAGTCGATCTCTGTGCAGCTATCGAAAAAATTTCTTATTGTCTCAAACGTTTCATAATTTGTAAGTAATAAGTTTGGTATGGTTTTTGTTAAAGGTCGGTTAGCAAGCGAAAAAAAAACTTATATATTTCGTAGATGAAAAAATGTAGTAGGCACGGAAATTTGACAGATGATTTTCTATTGTGAACATCCCTCTACAAAGGAAGAAGATGTGCAAACATAAATAAACAAAACAAAAAACAAGAATACAGCGCGGTAAATATTTGTCGCTGATTATGTACTCTTACCTTTTTCATGGCTAAAAATAAATAAAAGGTGTAGAAATTAATGAAAAAACTAAAAACATTACATAAATTGCTTTATATTATATTGAAAATTAGTCTTCCTCTTGTTTCTCGCGAAATATATATGAGACTATTTATTTCGCTCGGAGACCTGTGTCGCCGTGCGTTAGTATTTGTTTAAAAACTTTAAAAATAGTCAGTAGAAAATGTAGTTTTTTTCGTTCGAGGTGCTTACTGCTTGGTAAATTCTTTTTCGCGCATCGTGTTTTTTGGCTTTTTTTATATGGAGTTTTTGGTTTTCGTAAGAGCTGCATACTGATCTTAACGGATTTTATCCGAAATTTTAGTTCTTGTTGTTTATGTTTGTACTTACACAAGAGACATGTTAAAGTAGGAGACAGGTTTATTTTATTAAATTGCGACTAAAAAGTTTTTCAAGTTTGTATTGTTTTGACTACACATATAACTATACATATTAATACAAACTTTTACCGTCGTTGCCTTAGAATTTTCAATTAAAAATATTTACTTTCAAGTCGTACGTATAAATCGCAAATTCGCGTGGAGCACCATCCTTTTGATTTCTTATTCAATGTGCTCGTTTGACTTCGCATTTTGCGCGCACTTTTGAAAAACGCTAATGGCCAATCAACAACAAATTGCAGCTTGATAAATAAATATGTACATGCTTGCATACATACATATATACATATTGTTACGGTTTTTCTGAATCAACGTCGCTGATTTCGCAAATCCTTCGGGTACGATCACCAACTATGTTCGCAGTTCCTTATTTTATAAAGAATTTACTAAATGTCTTTTATTACTCAGTAATTCACAATTCACTTCACTGTTTACAATTACTTGTATTACAACTTTTACAATGTATTATTTCATATTATTTCACTGCAGTGTAATTACCAACGCGCTTACTTTATGACTGATTAGCCTCGCAGCTGTGTGTCGCCCATATATACTTGTCGGCTGTTCGCGACGAAAGCCTGGAATGATCGAATCGTTCTCGATAACGAATGTTCTCGTTTTCAGCTCTAGAACATTCCAGTTATTGGCTTCTCTCTTTCATCTGACATTCGCTTCGCATTTTCGCCACAATATTATATTAGTTAAATAAAAATAAATACAAATTAAGAAGAAGAAGCAGCATTGTATCAAGGGACGGGTAGAAGGGGTTTTCTTCCTCTTTGCCACCCAAAGCACGACTAAATGAAATTAACACCGTCCAAAGCAGCGAAACATCTTTGCGGTAAATACTTATAAATGTATATTGTGTTTGTGTAGGTAGATAAAAAATAAATGATTGGTTTTCTTTTTTATCTTTAAATATAGCTTTGTTATTATAAGTCAATTGAGGGATGTCAAAATAGTAAGTTCCATACCAATAAAGTTGTTTTTGGTAATTAAGTCAGCTTACGAGTGCTGTGATGTGATATATGTGAGGTAAGACAAAGTATTACAATATTTAGAGAATATTTATTATTAAAATTCTTCTTCCCTGGTTTAGAAGCTGTAAAATTGGTTGCGGCTGAGTCCCCTCTAAATACATTCTCAATCCTAATTCCATTGTTGGTTTTTTAAGATTTCTTCTTTATACTTTGAAAGCATATTTCAGTAAAAATACATCACATGAAATTTAAAACCGCCAGGCTAATTGCTAATTGCTAAAGATTTCAAGGCTATGCGTAGACCACATAGGTGTTGCTTGGGGAAGTAGTATACATAACTCATTGAATTAAATACAGCGATTTCAATCAAAAATTCTACGAAGCATAACAGGTAACGAAAATATATATATATGAAGATTCTTCTTGTTTGTTGTAGGCACCGCTAACGCGATTATAGTCGCATCAACAGTAGCGCGCCAATTATTTCTTATTTTCGCTGTTTGGCGCCAGTCGGTAATACCAGGTGGAACCACCTGATCCTTCCAACGGAGTGGAGGTCTTCCAATTCCTCTGCTTTCATCAGCGGGAAATTTATCGAGTACTTTCGAAGCTGGAGCGCGTTCATCCATTCGGATAACATGACCTAGCCAGCGTAGCCGATGTCTCTTGATTCGCTAAATTGTGTCAATGTCGTCGTATAGCTCGTCCGCGGTATTCGCTTTGCCAACGCACAAAGGCCATAAATCTTCCGCAAAACTTTTCACTCGAAAACTCCTAAAGCCGACTAATGTCGACATCGTCCAGGCTTCAGCACCATAGCAAGAATGATGCTGCGTTGGATTTCAAGGCTGATATTTTTGGTGTTGTTGGTTCCTAAATAGACGAAATTAGCTATGACTTCGACTATTTATTTAATGACAGAAGATATTTCGTCTTCCCCTCGTCCATTCGCTTCGCTTCTTTGTCTTTCCTAGAGAATACAGAACATACTGTGCGATTATTCTGACCATTTATTTCAATATCATCGGCATATGACAACAATTGTACACTCTTATAAAAGATTGTATCCAGAGTATTTAGCTCTGCAGTTCATATTATTTTCTCCAGCATGAAATTGAAGAAACCACAAGATAAAGAGTCACATTGACTTAAACCTCGTTTGGTATCGAACGTCTTGGAGAATCCTTGCCTATTCTGATTGCGCTTCATGTATTAACAAGGCTCAGCTTACATAGCCGAATGAGTTTTGTGGGGATATCAAATTCAAATATAGAGGCGTAGAGGCAGTTCCTTTTCGTGCTGTCGAAGGCAGTTTTAAATCATTAAAAAGGTGGTGTGCATCGATTCTTTTCTCTAGGGTTTTCTCCAATATTTTTCTCAGGGTGAATATCTGGACAAAGGTAGATTTACTAGGTTTAAGGCCACACTGATGAGGCCCGATCAGTTTGTTGACGGTGGGCAATTACCTATCAAAAATACCTATCGAACTTGCATTGTCACCCGAATCCTATAGCAAATGTTTTATCCTGCCCAGCAAGCCGAGCATGCCTTCAAAGAAGAGATTTTCTAGCCTTTGGAAGACCTACATTTTACCCGACTTCTGTTACTACTAATGGACTAAAGGTGCAATTCATTGATGTTTAAGAGTTTACAACATATTTGTTTGGCTTATTTTATGTAAGTAGATTCAATAGATAATTTTTTTTTGTACTGTACTGCTTTCATACATTTGGACGACAAGTTCTAGCCGGCACAGCCTCTGTCTCTATATTCGCTATGTCAATGTCGTCGTATATGTCAAATTCAACTTTTTAGTGTGTTTCTTTAAAAACATTATATCCATTCAGTTTAATTTAATATTTTCTTTGCTATTTATAAAATAATTTCTAAACCAAAATGTAATTCATTCTACAAGTATACATTATTATTGATTTAACGCTCAGTGCTCTCGAAAAGTCTCCAAATTTCATATTTGGAAACAGTTATCGCTTGTAGTCGCTGCATCGTTTGCTCTAATACAACTCAATAATCCCAAATGTTTGAATATGCATCGGTGCTCGTTTTGCAACTCAATGTTGCATGAAATTTATGCAGTTGGAAATGCGTGACAGTGTTGTAAAAAATATATTCATATTTCAATATATAAAAAAGTTAAACAATATAATGTATATGTCTTTCACATTATTTATTTTTTTTATATTAGAGAAAAAAAATAATCTTAATCAAAATCTTTAATCTTGAAATAAGTAGGATATATGTAGATAGTTAGATTTATATAAAATAAACTGCACATATTTATGTGGGAAAATACTTGCCAACACTATATGTATGTTATTATCATTGTAATATAATAAAATAGAGACTTAATGCTTCGCGAAAGTAGTTAAAGGTGAATATATTCTCAGAACACTGATAAAACCGCATGAATAGTCACACGGTATTTGATGAAGGTCTTCTTCATATCGAAGGAAAAAAAACTCTCTCATATACATATTATTTCTCTCTTTCTTTATCTATTTCCTTCTATCCTCATAAAAGCGAAGCAAAATTTTATTGAAAACATGAAATTCGATTTGCAAGTGATCTTTTCACTTTTATTTATTATTTTATTACATTTTTTTGGAGGTTTAGGACATACATAGATCGGCAGATATGTATATATGTATATATGATAAGCTTCTACCAGTGTTTTATATCCTTATACTCTATATTTATATGTAAATACAAAAAAGACCCGCAGGACGAGGCAATTCAATGAGTACTGTGAAACGTCAGACAAAAAAAAAATTAAATCAGCTAATATGTATATAAAAAAGTATAAGTACGTTTACCGAACTACGTGTAGCGCGTTTTTGTGCCCACCTGGCCCTTAGTAAATTCAGTCACAAAATAAAATTCAAAACGTTGTTCAAAAAAATCTCGATATTTTTTTCGTTTTTTTTAGAAACAATTGTAAAGTACCTAAAGTGCTCACCACTCAATCGGACTGACAATCGAAATGAATTTTTTGGAGCACTGGCGAACCCTGCAAACAATGAGAGTACTCCATGCACGCGTGAAATATATATTCAACGCGAACAATGGAGTAATTCAAAACCAACCACAATCCACACAAAATATGTGGTCCAGTTTATATTTTTATGTCATAAAGCTGGACCATAAACTCAACCGAGTGCTCTATGAAGTACCTAGTGGAATTTAGTTTTCAAACTACTCCACAAAATTACTTCATGGAGTACCTACAGGGGATTACGTTATGGAGTATTGTATATTATTACTAATAAATTTATAACATTTAAATTAGTGCAATGTTCTATCTTTATTGGAGTAAATATATTAGCTCCGTAACAACAGAGGTAGCCACCGAAACAAAACTGACTCAATACCGATTCA
Source organism: Neoceratitis asiatica (assembly GCA_030068015.2). Classification (NCBI taxonomy): domain Eukaryota; kingdom Metazoa; phylum Arthropoda; class Insecta; order Diptera; family Tephritidae; genus Neoceratitis; species Neoceratitis asiatica. Next base: position 79,512,140 of record CM061524.1, read on the forward strand.
TTCATATTTCAGTATATGAGTACGAGTATAAAACTTATTGCGCAATTGGGACTTCGAGCAATAATCGACTAATAACAAACTGATGTCGATACGTAAGTTGGTCCAACGCTTCTATAGAATGGATTAATCCAATAGGTACTCCAATGGGCCATTTGCTCCAAAAATATTTGTTGGGAAATGTCAGTTTAGTTCTCAAATGTATGCGTGTGTAGAATTTTCAATTCAACAAATCTATTCAGATAAACAAAATATTACAGATGGATGAGTTAAAAAAGGAAAAAGTAGTAGCACAATTGGCTTAGTAATTGCATATATACATGTGAACACAGGCAAACAAACGTATTATTTAGATGGATCTTATATATATGGGCTTGTGCATTTTATATGACGAGATGCGTAGATAAGTCATGAATAGCACAGAATTCTCAAAATCTAAATCAATAAAAAATTTTAGATTTTTAAAATTCTTAAACTACATTTCATATCGCATGTCGTCAATTAATGCACCGTTAAAGGATTATACAACTTTATGTTACTTCTCTTTGATTGTCATCGACCATTTCTACTGCAATTCCTCTTATTGTTTTTGTACTACAGCATTTAATCTGTTGCCTTTGTTTTGATAAAAATGTTACCGAACAACAGAGGCCAAAGATGGAGTTTTCGGCAGTCCAATTCGTATGAATTTAAATGAAGTATGGGTGTATTGTTTTTTTGCGTGTTAACTTTCAATTATATAATTTTCAATTTTTTGTGGTTTGTTGACATCTAACCGACTAATAAAATTCAAAGGACAGGCAGCATAGATTTAATCGCATTACAACTTTGGATTTACGTTGGGATCATAAATGGGATTATCTGCTGGCATTTTGCTGTTGGTTGTGGCAAGATGGTGCAACTATGAGTTGATTTTCCTTTTGATTTATTTCGTCTTGTATATGTTAAGTGGATTTCGTTGTTTTGCTGTCGCTGGAGTGGGTTTTGTAAAATAAGATTATATTCAAATTTTATCTCCAGGTTTTATGGGACAATTTTAAGGGTAATAATATATTATATAGGTAAAGTTGTTTGCATTTTTTATAAGGTTATTAGCAAATCGATTTTCAAACTTAAATTTTATAAGGGTATTTAATCAAATAAATTTATAAATTAAATGAAATCAAATCAATCTAAATTCATTTCCCATACCGAGCAGAGCAATACAAAGTCCTTATCATATCAATAATAATAATTTCAAAACAATAACCGTTATTATAGACAACAAATCACAGTTGCAAAAACACACTTTTAACACGACTCATAAATGCATTACTGTCTGAATATTGACTCTGTAACGCTACTTACGTTCTTTGAAAAAAAATCGAGCGTATCAATAATTTTGAAGGAACCTCAATTAGTAATTAAAGCCAAAGCATTTTTTTAAATACGAAATTTAGCCATCTGCATAAGTGAACGTAAATGGCTATAAACACTTGAGTGTGACACTACCTTTACGATAAGTTTCGCAAAGAGTTTAGTGTCTAGTCCATAAACAATGAATAAAACATCTGTAAGAATGTTCTCAAATGGTAATTAATTACCAATATAATTAATTAATTTCCAATGTTAATAATATATTAGAACTTCAAAATTAAAATATGTGAAAAATATCAGAAATCGAAAAATCAATTTGGATAGATATCGAGATTCAATTAAATAAAGACTCGAACAACTGAAGCATTACGCGAGTACTCTGTTTTAATATTAATTGCATTAAAAGCCGAAGAACTTTGAAAATTATACAAAGCTATTATAAAACTAATCCTATCTACAAAAATAATAATATCTAATGATATGATAAAGAAAATAAAAAGATAATGTTCTATATATTTAAGATTAATTTAAACTAAGCAAGAATTATATGAAAAAATTAGACTATAATTTCTCCATAAACATAAAGCATTTTTGAGAAATATATCTTGTACATTCCATTGTTAGTTATGTAATTCTTATGACGGCAGCATTTTCCAACTATTAACTACAGAAAGTTATAATGCTTGATAAACAAAAACAATTTAAACAATTACTTCAAGATAATTATCATCTGTATAAACCAAAAGCAAAATAAATTTAAATCAGCTACTTATGTCAATTCAATTTGGACTTTTTTGGGAGGGATCCTATACTTCATTATTAGCAACGAATTTGATTTTTTACGTTTAGATTTCTAGATTTTTAATTTAACTTTATTTTAAACATAGAAGACAATTATTTGCACAAAAAATAACATTTATTGAATTTAATGTACATAAAAATTTTCTTTTATGCGATTTTCGTAAATAGCATGTAGCACGACAACCACGTTGCATACCCAGCAGCAAGTTAGCCGTTATATGATCCCATCAGCCTTGATACATCTCTTCGTTTTCCGTTCTGGATGAAACTAATCCCCTTGTTCTTGGCATAGATGCAAGGATCCTCTGATCGAGGTAACTGCAATATAATTATACCCCTTGTGACCAAAGGTGGGCTTATTAAATTCTGTTTTCCCGCTTCCAACATATCATGTACATACTTATCTCCTTTTTCCAGGTTTAATGTTTGAAATGACTATCCATTGGTACGACGTATGTTCAAAGGAAAATGTGAAGATTTTGCTCAATGTTTTCTTTGATTACAATGGTGTTGTGCGTCATGAGTTCCTGCCAAAGGTCGTACAGTTGATAAGGAATACTACAAGGAAGTTATGAAACAATATTGTGAAGCAATGGTCAAAGATCGGGACTGTGGAAAAACAAATCGTGGATTCTGCATCACGATAATGCATCAGCTCACACACCAATGCTTATTCGTGTTTTTTTTGGCCAAAAACAATCGTAATCATGCCTCAACTACCGTATTCACCATATTTGTCTCCCTGAGACTTTCTACTATTCCCAAAACTAAACAAACCAATGAAAATAAATGCGTTGGCACAAGTGTATTATATCCGAGGGGGATTAATTTGAAGGGGACAAAAGAGACATTGATGAATAAATAAGTATTTTTGGTCCTAATAGAAAGTGAACCATCTTTAGATCTACGCAAAATATATTTTGCAAATTCTTTACTTAGTTCAAGGTTCATTATTAAATCGTTTAATTCTACTTGGGTAGAAGGTTTTGCTTTGTAGTTTCTACTGCTTCGATATTACTATCGCTAGATCCTTCACTACATATGTATTTCTTCAAATGATGGTTCGCGGATAGAAAAAAAAGTTAAATTACCTACTTCCTCTGAGTGTGGCAAATGTATTCTAGTCGAGGTCTGGATAAATAATATTTTAACATTAACAATAATTACCAAAGTGTTTTTTTGCTCACTTCATCGCACAGATACCCCAAACTATTATTTTATTATTATTATATTTACATAGTTTACATACTTTTAATAATATATCAGTTTAACTAAATTGTGTTATAAATTAATTAGTCCAAATATCTTCATTGTGTGTTTGATAGTGTGACCTGTCTAGTAGAACTAAGATTTATTTTTTCATACAGACAGATTAAAGCAAATACACATTTATGAATCGCATACTTATAATTTTAATTTAATTTTTGAAATTTTTGTTCCTTCACACATATATGCATGCAATGCATTTCAACTTGGTGTTTTATTCAAAAATAAATGTTGAGGTTTAATTGTAAAGACCCGAATTGAATTAACGGCAATAGTTGATAATTTAAGTTATTATTTGTTATTTTTGTTGTTATTGCTGCTGTTTGCGGTCAAGTCACGAAATCAAACCATCAACACCTTTTGGTAATTGTAGATGGGGTGAATTGCATGGAAGTAAATCAGAGTAACCACCATAGTGATTGGCGTTTGCGTTGCCAAGATATTCAATCGCAATCCAGTCGCTTTTATTTCACAACTTCACAACCTTGAGCCTGTGTGCTTGACAATATCAAAAATGCATAGATCAATACTTCTCTCTAACTGACACAACTGATCCAACTTGTCGATCATATGTACAATCGCGTACTCCTAAGCAAATATGGCAAATAAAAATGGGTTTGAACACATTCCAACACGGCGTATGAATGATGTGTCCTAATAGCTACTCTTTCAAATTGTTGTGCATGTGAATATCTGGTTAAACTTACTACATCTCACACACATATTTTAAAAAAATTTCATACTAACGAATTTTCACTGCGTAAGACCACAATTTCCTACCAAAATAAGTTTGCCTTATTTACATGTACATTTACATATATGATATATAATCATACATACACACATTAATAAATATGAATTGAGTACTCTCATAAATTGGCTGTGGCTATAATTGCTGTTAGGATATTGACCCATTATTTTCAAATTGCGTTAACGCCATTGCCGTTTAAGCACATCTAACTTTAGTAACACACTCACACACACGTATTTAATTCAATCGCTTGTATTCGCAGGTCAAAGTATATCTAAATTGCACACCTCTACTCACCATTCATTTGGGACTGACGAGTGACTGAGTATATTTTGGTGTAAATAATTTAAATTATTTAATTTCAAGTCATATTTGACCTCTTAAATGCTCTGAGATTTATATTAATTAAGATTTAAAATGTGTGATTATAAGTCATGTGAAATTCTATAATAAAAGTTATATTCAATCCAAAAATTAGGTTCAACATTACAATGGGGGTTTCATTGAAGTTTGGGCTAGTCCTAGTTGTACCAGGATCATATGAATGACCTTCCCAAGCACCGTAATAGGATAATACTAATTAATAACAATATATAGTCACTACACAACCCCTAGTCCCACAACGATATCGAAAACGAGACGATAAAACATGGCCAAACAACAAAGTTTCTTACTCTTTAAATTCTATAGTTCTCAAGTTGAATCCAAACTTTACTCAATTTAACAAAGGTATTGTTTTTATTAGGAACTCTAACGGCCGCGAATCAAATATTTTTAAAAGAAGATGCAACTGCTCGAATATTTAATTAATAAATCTTAGTGAAAAAATACTTAATACAAATAATCCTTATGATTTATTTTTTGAATGAGAATTTTTTTATGATGGTTTGGAAATAACAAAAAAAAACCTTTCAGATTATTTTTAATTAATAATTTTTCAGATCAACTAATCACAATTATGAATCGGTTAAGAGAATTTATTTTGCCATCATTGTTGCGCTGATTGGAAGCTATTAGGCGAGGGGCATTAATGTGTGAATGGCAGTTTGCCTAACGACACACTATTTTTAAAAATAATATTTTGAGATTGATTGCAAGTAGGCGATATAACAAAGAAATTATATCCTTCTAAGTCCACAACTTTTTCTGTTATTTGTTGGTGATGAAAATACCTTTAGCATACAATCACGTCTTGAATGTTATTTAACGTCGTACAATTTATTAACACACTTTTAAAGAATTCAGCAATCTTCTTTACAATAAAATGTTTATTATTACTGCAGTGATTTTTTATAAAAATTATGCAAATTCATATTATAAATACGAGTACCAAGTATGAGACAACGCAATAACTCAATGGACCCCATACATATATATTTATATATATATATATATATATATATATATATTTATGTTCGTGTACTTGTTTGCCAAAATATGTGTATTATTATTCTTCTTTCACTATTTACTATACAAAATTAAAATAAAATAAATGTTTAGTAGAATGCATATCAGAATGAGTAGAATGTACTCTTTGATCTCGAAAGTAACGCCATAAAGCGACGCATTCAAATTTTAACTGTGCTTTTGACAAAATGACAATGGCGCCATCAGTAGACATAAAACCGGACAGCGGACATTGTTAGCCGTCAGTTCCGTTTGCATAAATACAGAAAATTAGTATATACTAGGGTATTTTCCATTAAATAACATTAAAAAAATGGTAAATTACAATATACTTCGAGTTACAAACAGTATAAATTTCCAAATCGAATGGCTAATTACTTTTAAGAGGAGTTTTCATTTGAAGTCATATGAACCCCTTATTTAGGAAAAAACTTTCCCTACTTTCATTAGTTAAAATCAGTCATACTTCTAAAGTAAAATTTTGTTTGGTTTGGTATATGCCCTATTGTCTTATCGTAACGAAATATGTAGACTTGCTGCTATGGGGTAATAATTTTGTAATAAAACTATTTCATTTAGTTTATAAACACAAAATTACAAATAACAATCTTGTACATAGCTCCTAATCATAATCAAAGGTGATAAATATTCAACCCATACTAAATGATTTCAGGCCAGAAGAGAGGAAGCTACAGTGGAGCCTCTCCGACATTTTCGGTTTAAGAGTTAGCTGAAGTCTTATTGCAGCATCTCTTCACCAGAGGTACAGATAGAGCGGGTGTCGGTCTTAAAGTAAGTGGCTCGCTATATAAATGGTCGTAAAATGTAAACCTAATCGCTAAGTCAGGTTGTACGCTGGGTTTGGGACCCGCCACGTAGAAATAGCTCCAGTCAAAATGGTAACAACGCTTTGGATGGGAGACCCCTTTATTGGCGACCACTGCAAAAGTATTAACGAAAATGATTTAAGCATGTACCTCCAATGTTCGGTCCATTAATTTTGAAAGTGCCGCTGCACAGTTGGTTAATGTCCTCGCAAGACCTAAACTGGCATCAACGCCATCCAAGAAATGGGATGAAAGGCACAAGAAAGGAGATGAATAAGTCCTTGTGATATTTACGGCGGCCTTATAAAATAGCACGAATTCGGAGTTCTCTTATGAGCGCTGCCACAGAAGTGAGCTTGATATGATTGAGTGTAGTATCAGATTAAATCCAAGAAAACTTATCAAGCTTTTTGTGATAGATGGATGACGTGTATCTACTTTTCTTGATGTGCGTTCGCTCCAAGGACCTAACAACGACATTTTTCGTAGCAGATAAGATATGAACCCGCCTTTATGTAGCAAATAACGCTAATCAAGCAACACAACAGGCATACGAACGATTCCCTACGCGGCTTGCACTTGCATGACGCTGGAGCATGGACACACCTCCTCAATATCGATCAAATCTCTCTGCCAATAAACTATGTCGACCTTATCAGGGTGGCCTTAGAATTGAAAAAATTTCAACTGAAGAGATATTCGAAATGCGCAAAATCTTGTAAAACTTCCGAGACAAATGAGATCGGCACACTCCAACTTTTTGCTGAATTTAAAGCATTCCACAACACAAAAAATTTTTATTTTTACCTCTTACAGACAAGGTGGCATCTTTAATTTATTGATGAAGAAAATAATAATAGCTGAAGAGAATAAAGACTTGCAATTGTCTTTAAAAGTGTACAGCTGTTGTCGTACGTTAGTGATATTCGCTTCGCCATTGAATACGTTTCTTCGAGCCAAGCATATGGTAGAGTGGGAGGGCAAAATGAAATATCTCTTATCATAACTCATAGATCATCGTAGTCGCCTTTGTAGTCGTATATAATTTCGTCTATCTTGGAATAAGCATAAACACCAACAATGTCAGCGCTCAATTCTAATGCAGAATTCCTCTGGCCAATATATGCTACTTTATACTTTGTACGATGACAAATTCTGATGAGGTGTGAGCCGCAGCAAATGCTTTCATAGCTTTCTTGAATTTGGACAACATGACCAACCAGTATAGCCGCTGCCTCTTGATTCGCTGAACTAAGTACTCTAGGATACCGTATGTTTAATAGATGTCATCTTTCCATCGGCTGCAATGTGCTAAAGCGCAAACAACCATAAATTTTCAACCAAACCTTTCTCTCGAAAACTTCTAACTCATCTAACCTAGTTGAAAGTTTAACTGATTTGTCAAATAACAGTCACCCTAACAATTACATATATATATGTGTTGTAGAATATTTTCAAAAGTACAAAAAATATATTGTAAGCATAATAAAAACACAAAAAAAAATAATTACACATCTATCTATTCCTTCGCAGCCTGATAGCACAATAAAGTAAATAAAAAAGCGAAGGCGTCACCAAGTCTGCAACAAAAATTTTTATACCCTGTGTGTGGAGCTGTAAAGTGAGTATGATGTACAAACAATAATATTTTTTTATAACTTTGCAAAGTACGGAAATAACCGTAACCATATAAATAAAGTTATTCACTATTGATTTTGAAGTTAAACTGCACACGGAAAACTTCCCTGGAAAAGAGAAGGAACTAATAATATGAAGTTCAAACAGAACAATAAGAAAAATAAATGACTTAGGAAAGAAAAAAATATTTTGTTGGCTTCTAAGTTTGCTGGATGATGCTATCTGCCAATGATGGATGCAGATAAAAGATCAAATATAAGCTATCTGCGCTACGTAAATAAGTAATATATTCTTCATACATTTGTTTATGTAAAACTGCTTTAGAAAATAGCCTGTTGGCTGGCTGCTTTTCCCTGCGTTAAGAAGGAAATAAAAAATTAAAAGGAATAGTTCATTACACAATTCTCAACACAAAGACAAAACACTTTTCACTTAAATACTCATCTTAAGGACTTAATAAAAGAGTAGTGACATAAAATCGTGTCCTGAGCAACTACAATGAAATGCTGAATAGAACCGCAACAAAATCAAGTCCACAATGGAAAAGGGTTTGAAGGAAAAGTGGAATTAAACGGTATAAAATAAGGCTATTGAGCCTTTGTTCAACTATTTCTCTTTCTGGCATGATTCGCCTTGTGTTGTTGGCGAAACTGGCGTAGGTTGATAAAAAATTTGCCACAAGGCAGTTTGGTGGCGGCAAAGTTTTTCAAAGTTTACACTGCAAAGTGACATTTGAATTTTATAAGCTAATATTTACGTGGAATTAAATTTTATATTAAAAGAATGCCCGCCTTTGTACACTGTAGCAAGACAAACAGTTATGATCGTGAAAAAATTGAGAATCAGTCACATACCCATAATATTCATGACGACTCATTTGATGTTGAAGTCGGTAAAAGTATATGTATTTATTATAGGAATATTAATTTTGTGAATATCAAAGAGGAACAAATCGGACGAAAATAATTTCAGCGGTTATAAAGCACCACTTATGAATACAAGAGACGCACACCCCAAATTGGGGATTCAATAGCCGGTAGCACCTGGGGGAAAGACAAAGAAACGTTGCTGGCAACGTACAAGGCAATTGGCCGACCGGACTGGACTTGTCCGACCCGAACAACAACAACAACAACAACAACAACAACAACAACAACAACCAAATATATAAATATGTAATGTTGCCGCCATATTTTATCTCTTAATTTACTTTACATTCAGTTTACCCACTTTGCGGATTGCGTTATTCAATTCTGTTTTTTTTTCTGACTTTGTTCATTTGTAATTCTAATAGGAAACGGTCAATTCATTGAAATTTATAAGTACGAAAGTGATCCACCTAATAGCTTATGAAATATTACTATGTGAGTCTGTTAAAGCATCATACACTTATTCATATGTATATACATATGTAAATGTAATGAAAAGTATAAAAACTTTATTTATTATTAAATACTATCTGAAATGGAGCATAAAAAGAAATTCAATAACAAATTTAACTGCCCTTAGCTTATTGTAAATTATTTAAAATTACAGAAATAATTCAAGGGCATATTTGAAAAGCGGAATAGAAATTAAAAGTAGATAATTTTTGCACTCAAAGGAAGAAGCAATGCGAAAGTTAAATTATAGATCGATGAAACAAGTTTTTTAGTTGCTTTGAATCACTTTACAATATAACCTGCTCTTCTTTTTATATTCCTTTCACTCAATAAATATTAGAAATATCACTGGATAATAATTCATATTTTTCATTCTTTGGCTATCTGAATATTTTTGGAAGTCAGTGACAAAATAATCTAGAATTTTGAAAATAGGCACAATATATACGAAATTCGTAATAAGTTAGCAAAATACATATCAGAGACTAACTGATTATTCGGATATTGCAATACACTATTGGTAATGGTTTTGTCGAATGGTAGCATTGATATATCGACTAGTCCTAGAATTTCGAACTGATATTCAAAATCGAAGATTGATCACGCGAAGTTCTGGGCACTATAAAAATTTTTTAGTGCGAAACCTAAAATGTAATGTAGAGAATCACGCGCATGAATTTTAACTTGTTCAACGGCTTTTTCTAGGCGTCTTATTCAAAAAGATGTTCAAATTCTAATGTTGCCCTCGAACTATTCGCTTGGTGATTTTAATGGTCAAATAGCATAACGAATTAATCGATTATCGAGAGCTCCAATACATATTTATAATAAATATTTATATAAATCAAACAACATCTTTCAAAGGCATTCATCACACTTAACAGACAAACCTACTACAAAAATGGTGATTCAAACGTGTCCACGCCTACTTGTTTAAGAAGAGATTGTTGTTTACATAATCGCCAAACTTTCTAGAAATTGGTAAAATTTTAAATAAAAGCTATTGTAAGGTCTGTGCACTATTGTTTTGCTCGTTCCACCGCAAATATCGCTACTGTAAGTGAAAGTGTAACCGAAAATCTGAATATTGTTATTTCTCGAGGTTTTCAAGAGCTGGTACTTTCTTATGCCACATTATGGTGTATTTCGCACTTGTACTTACACCTACATCTATATAAATTCTTCCCCACATAACAACTGAAGCTAGCTGACCATTCACAACGGCAGTTACATCGATTGGATGCTTGAACAACAAGCAGTGGACGGCGGTTTTCCAACAAAATTTTCTTCAGCGACGAGGCACATTTCTCACTCGGTGGATACGTATATAATCAAATTGTCGCATTTGGGGCTATGGGAATCCTTAAATAATTGAAGAGAGGCCATTACACCAAAAAACTTACTGTCTGGTGCACTCTTTGGTTCGGAGGTGATTGGACGTTACTTCTTTGAAAAAGATAAAGGTGAGACAGTCACTATCAATTCGGTGCGTTATGGTCGTATTACAACCTACTTTTTTAGCAATTAAAGAACATGACTTGGACAATAAGTAGTTCCAACAAGATGGTGCCACATGTCGCACAATTCGAGCGAATATCGTTTTATTGCGATAGGAATTTCAAGGCCGCGTGATCTCTTGTCTTGGGGGTGTCAATCGACCACCGAGGACTTTCTGTGTTCCAAAAAGGACGAAAATTGCTTCAAACGGATCGCAGTTTGCAAAAATAATAAAACGGTCGTTTGAATGATGTAGCGTTTCACATATAATACCAAGGTTCAAAATTTATAATAAAAAAGGAAATATATTTACTTTTATTTTGGAAACCGCAAAATAAATATCCCTGTATATAGAATTGCCAAGGGCTGACCGCATTTAGATAAATGTATTTTCTTTAATTTTAGATATTTGTTCGGATCAGGACTCGAATCTTCCGAATGGCACTACACAATGCCAATCACTCGGCTATAGCGGTCTAAAATGCCCAATAAATAATGCTTTTATTTATTTTGAGCTATGTCATTGTCGAATAAAGTGGAATCTCATTAATTAACATACCCATTATTTCTTTCATGGAATATTATATATTTTAAAAACAAAAAAATAAACATTTTCATATATTGTGCCTTCTAAAAGACATGTACCAATGCAAAAACACTGCCAATCGTAACAATAGATCTAATGTTTCTAAGATAAAATACCTTAAATGTTGTTCACTATACCATACGACTCTCTAATCAAAAATTATTATACACGTTTTTTTCATTGCATAATACTATTTTAAGCCTAAATATTTGTTTTGTATCTGTTGGCTATTAGAAATTTGAAAAATTATGGTTGTGGTCTTTGTTGTGTAAATAAAAAAAATATTATTATTGGCAGCTGAAGCAAACTCATTTTTCCTTTGGCATTTATAATATGCTCAGTCAAGCAAGAGAAAAGGAAATGCATCTAATTATGAGTAACACTAACACACCTAAATCTCTTTTTACACGATAAATAACATACGTTGCCGAAAAATTCGTCTACAAAAATATTAACGTAAAAGGAGGCGAAGATATAAAATTAATTTTTTAACAATAAAACTGATCTTAAGCACTCATGTACCTCCCAACCATATAAAATTACAATTTTTCACTTAATTCTTTATATTTGAGATTGCATATTTTTTACTTCTTTATTTCAAGAAAACCATATTGAAATTCTAACAAACAGCAACCATTTTTTACTCGTTTGTAGGTTGTATCTTTTAAATATTTTTACCAATAAAACGAACAATATTAAGAAATTCTTGTCAAAACTCACATATTTAAAAAAAAAAATTAAATATATGTACATATATATATTTAAATGGAAAAAATTCGAGTAAAAAGTGAACAATTTTTTATTTTTAACTTGTGTTTAATCAAATTTGTGTAAAAAGTTAATTACGTGTACAACCATACAACACCCATCTTTCAAATAATGAGCAAGATACTTGAGCACATATTTTTGCCTCCTAACTTAATTTTATTGTTGTCACAACCCGGAATATAATACGTAATTTATTTTAAGAAAATAATCAGCGTTGAGAATATACTATTAAATAAGCAAACAAACCTTAACAGCGCCAAGACTCTTTTAGAGCCACTGTATTTGAAAATAGAAGTTTACTATTTGTAGCAGTTATGATATGAGCACTTGTGAATTAAATGTGTATATTGAAATAAATATTTCTGCATTTATAAAAAAAAAAATTTTTAGGATTGTTTTAAAATAAAGGTTTGCATAAAATGAAGGCAAGTTTGAATTACAATAAAGTAGTGAAATTTAATAAGAATCTTTCTTTGAAAAGTTGGAATCGCCTCTTAAAAAATTTTAAAAGGTCACAAATAATTCATCCTAATATAATACATACCCATTTTTATTTCATTTACCATATCGTTTGAACAGTAGAGTATTACGATAAATGCAAATAATTATACAGTAATTGAATTTTCGACCAGAAAAGTACTAGTATATATACATATAAATGTACATACTTATGTTTGCATGAAAGTATAGGCACATTTTTCTATAAGTATCTATGTACATGTATTTACAATATACAAGCTAGTGTTTTACATTAAATAATCTATTATTATGCATACTTATGCACTAAATCGCCTATTATTACAGATTTCAATGAATTAAAAGCCTTCCTTTCTTGCTCCTTGAACAAAAGGAATTCGCAAGTACAAGTAGATGAAACTGCTTGAAAATAAGTGAATTATTATAGTCAGAACGGAATAATAAATATTCATAAATAAATGCTTTGTAATTTGGTCATAATATATGCAAACTTAAGCTGATTAGCATATATAATTTTTGATAGAAAAGGTAATTAGTGAATTCAATATCTTATTTTCTCCTTGCAAAGTATCTGATGTAACAACGGATTTATATGTGCTTTTCTGCTAGTGTAGCTGGTTATTTTTATTTTTCGTAGCTAGACGGACGTAGCTGAGTAATAATACAAGCAGACTTTGAGTTTATTTGTAATTGCCAATTATAGAATTTTAGTTTTAATTTTATCCATAATTTGTATGTATATTTTGTTTACAACTTTTATAACGTATTTTGGTGAATTACTAAATCTTGAATTGTAGTTCGGACTGTAATATTGCGGTGGCGCCATTTTTGCACTTCCCAAAAAACAATTGATTAAAAAGTAAGTTGTTGGGTAATGATAACAGTGCTCTTCACACATCATTTCTTCATAATTCACTGAGTCATCCAAAAATCGTTGGTTGATAAGAGAGAAAGAATGTGATGAAATGGAATCAATGTGATGGAATGGAGAAATAATGTGATGAAATGGAATTTATGGATTGATTCCGTACACCATTTTCCTGCTAAAAGGTGCCGCTAATAATAAATTACTTCAAAATCTGTTCGGTAAATATCTTTTTTTAAAGAAATAACTGGTATTTATAAATCACAAAGTAGCGATATAATACCAGTTGAAATATGTAAAAAGTATTTTACTAAGAAAATAAAAATATATTAACTTAACTTAATCGCCCTAGTACTTTGGAACTAGTTTAATGGCAGTCAGAAAATGTTGGTTAATAATATAATTTTTCATCGTTTGGATATTTCATAAATCTCTGCAGGGGAAAATACTAGTTGTTAACTAGAATCCAATTTGCCTTTTTGCACTAACTAGTCCATCTTCTACTAACTAGTCATTCTATCTATTTGCCGTATAACTATTTTCAACAAGGCAGTGCCACTGATATACAAATAAAAGTATACGTTGCATTTCTAATTCACCAAATATAAAATTGAAAATAAAAATTATTTTGACTACAGTGAGACTTGAACCGCCAACCTTATGCGCTACAGTGATATCCTCTAATCACTCGGCTATAACATAGTTATGGTATAAAGCGCAACAACGTACTGCGCACATCAACGCGCACATCAACAGAGCTTATTAGGAAAACATATTCAGACGTGGTACTAAAAATAATAAGAACTTACGAATAGCGTGGTGATGGAAACAAGTAACGAGCTGCTATGATTTGATCCTATTTCATACTAGTAGTTAACTATAACTTTTGCATAATAGTCTACCTTTTCACTGGAGGGATTACATAATATGGGCATAGCATAATATAATATGAGTCAAAATATATTAGCTTTTCTAAATAGGAATTTATGGACCAAAAACAAAAAATGGCATGTACACATGCCGTAATTTTCGAAACCAACAGAAAATACACGTATGCGAGTCACTCTGTATGGAGTCATAAGTCGATGCAGGTGGGTTGGTGTATCCATTGCGTAAAAACTTATCCGCAGATGCCGTTGCAGTCGTAAACAAACAACAACAAACGTTAGTCATCGTGTTCAATTCAGCGTTTCCGTTCAAAAAAAAAAAAAGGAAGAATACAGAAGTGATGGAAAGGAAAAACACTTACACACAAATATATTCACATATAAATCTATCCGTGCATGTATGTGGTTACATAAACAACAGTGCAGATAGACAGAGTTGCCTAGGCAATTAGGAAATGCAACTGAGTTTACAACCCGCAGTTTTATTCAGTGCGAAAGTGTAAATTTACATATGTGTATGTGAAATATGTGTGTTTGCTGCGAAATCCTGTGGATATTGGCGACAATTTGGCGGATGTCATCTCGGTCGTTGGCGTGCTGTTGTCATTACCGTACTTCGGCTAGTGTTTGTATTAATTTTTTTAGCTTTTGCTGTTGTTGGTTGTGGCGTCATCATTCTAGTGGCTGATGTTGCCGTCGATGACCTTCCCGGTCATACAAACGAACACATATTGAGAGAAAGTCACATATAAATGCAATAATTGATTCGTTCGAGCAGACTTTTCACATACAAGTTGTCACTACCCTGCACAAATTCGAAGACAATATGGTTGATTGGAGTACCTATTGCATCAATCTACTGCAGTCCAAGTTGGACCAAATTACGTAACACCCCCAGATTGTTGTTAGCCGATCATTGTTCGTGCTTTAACGATCGCAATTAGTACACGCATTCGCAATAGCGCCAATACGTTTTATATTCGTATACTGAAAATACACGTAATCCCCTGTAGGTACTCCATGGAATAATTGTGTGGAGTAATTTCAAAACTTATTTCTTGTAGGTCCACAAAGGAGTACTCGGATATTATGCAGAGGTGGAGTATATGTCGCAATATTAATTGTTACACATATTTTCAATAGATTGTTATTAGTTTTAAAATAACACATTGTCCGCGAGGAGTATATATTTTACATGTACACAGAGTAATCGCGCTATTTATAAAATTGACCAAAAATAACTCAGTCTTTCAATTGGTTCATTGTAACATTTATTCTTGCCACCACCGCTGCCTTTCCAGCGAAGATTTGCGATATGCCACCGAGATTTTATACGCCTTTTAAAAACTATTTACCATTTTTTCAGTGTTCGAGCATTCTTTCTCCTTGTTTTGTCTCATATTGTTGGTGCTGTTGAACTTATGCTTATGCTTGTTTTTGTTTAGTCTTTTTCCGAATTTACATTTGATAGTGCGTACAAGACACTTTTTTGTTGTTAAATTGTGTGTTACTGCTTTGCTGCATAACTCACATACATATTTCATCGTCAGCGGGTTGGTAGCATATTTTTTATTACTTCTGATTTTTTATATAACATACATACAATTTTATTATTGTTTTATAAGGCTTTCGGGCATTCTTATTACTTATTTATTCCTCCCCGGAAGTCGAATTTTTCAAATAAATGCAATATGTTTTTAAGTTTATTCCAATCAATCCTCTTATTTTAATAATTAAATAACAAAGGTGAAAAGGTAAAATATTGACATTTAATAACAAAATCAATTTGGAAGAGAAATATGAAGATGTTATTTTCAAACTTTAACAGTTTTGTGTCAAAATGAGGGAATAATGGGTAACAGTCTCTAACACTCTTTATTACTAAAAAAACAATTTCGAATGTTTATATAAATCTTAAGAACAATAATTATTGAGTAACAGCTATAAATAGTTAAAGGTAAAATATTAATTTTATATTTCAATTTCAACTTTTTTGTTGCATCTTATTCTTCTTCTTGTTTTTTAGAATATTGCAGCTGTATTCTTTGTGAGCATTTTAGAAGTCCAGGTTGAAACCCTGGTTAACTTTATATTAACTTAAATTTTTTGCTGATTTTATACTTACTAATTTTTATTTTAAAACACTATATTTTTTATTATTTGATCTCAGTTTTTTTTTTTTCGATTATTACATTTTTATTACATTTATTATTGTACTTAAGATCATGATAATATTTCTCCTGAAAAAATCAGATAAAAATTATAATGTCGCGTATAATTTGCCGACCTACTCGGAACTAGTCGTACTTTTGAATGGTAATTTATATACTCGTTTGCCTGTCCATGTCTATTGTGAAGCATCTTCTATCTGCTGAATATTGTTTAGTGCTTGGGCAACACTATATTCGATGTAAATATTTTTAATATTATTATTGTTGCTATTTTTGTTGTTGTGTGAAAGAGTATTCAATTTGACTATTATTTATGTTAATGTCTCGTCTAACTATTTTAATTTTTTCCACTCGTCACGTTTTGCCACTTCCTCAATTTCAGATTAGCTTCATCGGTGAGTTTTGTATACTATGCGTCAGTTTGACGTTTGTCTGCGCACTCTTCACGACCAGAAGTATTTTTCGGTTCTGTCTCGTCATGTAATGTTGTGAATAACCTCTGGTTTATGATGATTGTTCGGTCTCTTTCCGTGGTAGGACCCTTATCCATTACATAGTTTGTTATGGGCTTATAGTGTCGGTTTCATGGTATTTTGCTGTTGTTGGCTCGTTGGCGTCTGCCAAATCAACGCTGATTGGTAACAACAACATAGATGCTGTCCTCTATCCGCTACAAATCGACAGCCAACTTTCGTGGCAAGTCCTGTTACGGCTATTTGTCCTGCCACTAAATCCACATATTATATGTCGGCATGTCGGTTCCGCCTAGTTACACATTAGAGTGTTGTACTGTATGCGTGTGTTGGCTCAGCAAGTATTGTCGCTCATTTCTTCTTCCTCATTTCTAAAAAAAATTACATCTCGTTTAATTTTGGTTTATGCTTATTGATAGCATACGAATAGGATTTACAGTTTTGTTAAAAATTTTCCATAATTACAAAATAACTACGTCATCTTGAAATGCCGAAAGATTTCTCAATAAAGTATTTAAGTTCAAATAGTAACCAGGAAAGTATAAATGGATACAACCAGTTGGGGTATAGTGAATTCTGATAGTTGTAAGGCATTTATATATTTATAATAAACAATATTGACTCGAAGAAATGGTTTTGTGACCCAACACATGCTCCTAACTAATTTTAAGACATTTTGTTTTAAGTTAAATTTAAAATAAAATAATTCGACCCATTACTGTATTCAAAGACAAGATTATGCATATAAATATGTGCACTATGGACGCTGGGTTGCTTGCTCAAATAAATGCGAAATTTATTCAATAGAGAGTGCATACCAATTTTTCAAAAAATAATTATCATTCGTAGTATTTAGAATAGCTTCTTCGTCGGTAGAGTATTTATTTGACTTATTATTATTTAATATTGCCACAGAAGTATTTTGCAAAATATTTTGTAATCTCTATGAATTATATGACCATCCTTGTCCATTATTTAATTCAATTTTAAGCTTACTAGTAGAAAACAGTGGATAGTGTAAAATACATATTTTTTTTCAAAATCGTAAATATCAGCAAAAACTAGAAATTCGCTCTATTCGACATTATGTCAAATATTTATGTGTATTTTAGTATTTGCTTATTATGTATTTGACATATTTGTCATTATTTTAATCTATTCTTAAATATTTGAATAGTTAAAGTATGACCATTAAAGCATTAGAACTTAGAAAATAATTTCGAAGTTTAAGTGTTATTTTTTGAAAGATTTGAAAAATCTTATTAAATTCTGCTTTTAATTTACTAAAGCATTCTGTAAACTAATTATCGCACAAAAGGGATATCATAAGGATTTTAAAACAGATAAATTTAGAAAGTTTTAAAAAAGTGACAATGAGAGTATTCCTTAAAAAATGAATATAGATATATTTCATTAAATATTTTACAAATTTGTTTAAAAAATAGTTACTGTAAAAAAATTGTTCAATGAATGGGTATTGAGTGCATTGGAAATAGAAAATTTTTTATGTATGTGTTAATATTTCCGTGTATTAAAACGATGAATGAGAATAGAACAATTCCTTCCTCAAGGAGCATTTTCTTCTATTTGTCAACTCACTAAATCATATTCGCGCTTATCGTAGTTGTAACTCCAAACGTTCTAAACAATTAAAACTTGTTTTTCCAACTACTGTTAGTAAAAACCCCTAAAAAATTTAAATGCCATAGCTTCCAACTACATAGCTTTTTAATAAGTATATAGATGTGTGTACCCTCATCTACCCCATACTCCGGCTATTTCAAAAGTTCAACATACGGAGTATTCTCAAGCATGTATAATTTTACTTCCATTTCCATTTTTCTCTCTCCATTGATGTCACAATAAATCTAAATTTGTCTTGTCATGTCGGTGATAATGACTAGTTGCTAGTTTGTTATTGTTATTCTCGTTGTTGTTGCGTTCACAATGAGTGCTTTAGCTCAGCTTACAACCGAGTTAGTGGTTGAGTGGTACTCATGGACACTGGTAGCGGTGTTGGTGTACATTTTTGTATTTGTGGCATGACTTGGATGGTTTTATTTTACACAGCACTTTACTAATAATGCACTTCATGAAGATTTTATGCAACAGTGTATGCGGAGCATTTTTATGAAAGCATAATGTGCGCAATTTCGTTGTTGCATTTCGACGTTAGGGGATGATCTGAAACATACGAATAATTATCATATTTGAAATCTTTAAGTTAAAAAAATAATAATAAAGGGAATGATGATTATATAAAAACTTATTTGTGAAACATAAAACAAAATTAAAAGATCTTTATGGAAATAATTTTAATTCTATTTCCAATGGATATATCTTAATCCAAAAACTCTAATACACATTGCTCACCTAGTTGTCTTCTAATTCATTGAATACCTTATACCTGTCATGGTCAAAATTCAACGATTTCGGAACAAACTTTGCTAACACATGTTTCATATAAAAAAAAATTCTGAAAAAATCCTCAACAATTTTTTTAATTTTCTACACATTTTGTCTTTTGTTGATACCCTGGACCGTCTTGAGTGAGAACCTAACCTTCTTCCTTTCACTTAAAAATTAACTATAAATGCTAAATAGGTGAACATTTATTAAATATGGGGGAATAATCTTCCAATTGCCAATAAATAACTTATAACATAAATCGTAAAAGGAATGTCTCTTTTTTAACGAAATTCATCGCATTAAACTCGCCGTAAAAGGTAGAAAGTTGTTTTTGTGGTGATTTACTTTGAAGTTGATATCAATAGTTCTTAGTTCAATTTAATTAAATTACATTTTATTTTAAAAATTCAGTTCAATTTTATTCAAAAAAGGTTGAGCTCATATAAAAACTTGATGTAATTCAAATATTCTTCAAAATCTGAATCTCTCATGATAAGACTCTTAATGCTGCAGTGATAGAATTGAGATTAAGCTACTTTCCCATGGGCATTCCAGAGCAAGCACTCAGAGTAACCTGGTAATACACCCGGAAGGAAAACAAAATAATTTTGTTACGATTTCGTTAAAAAAATGTAAATCCCCTGTGTAACTTTTATTAGATCAAAGACTTCTTTCCACTCCATTATACTGACGTTGAAAATCTACACTTCGCGAGATTTTTTTAATTCATTAAAATATTTTTTTCAATTGTTCGTCTACATTATGATGTGTCTGGATTATACCTTTTGGGGTTTTGAATTTCGAGGTTTTGGGTGTCGGTATTTCACAATACCTTCTTAATTTAAAAGAGTTTAAGATGTTTCACCCTTTTATCAATAGTTGTTTGTGGAAAAATAGTTAATACTTTAAGACAGAGATGGTCCTTTCGCTTATATTTGACCACACATGAACATATCACCTTTTTTTAGAAGTCAGTTCATACTTCTTATTTTTTCTAATTTTCTCAAAAGTTTAACGATCATTTTTACTCGGGAATGATAAAATCGAAATGGCAAATGTAACCTTAACTACACCTACAAAACTGTTTATTTGCATAAACAGATTTGCGGTCGGGCATAGACGCCTTAGAATATGCAAATGTTTTTATTGCCAACATATGTGAAAAGACAGAGCTTTTCTAAAACCAAAAAAAAAATAAACATAAAAACATTAACACATTAGGCTAAATATGTGTATGTAGCTTGTATGTAACTATTTATATTTAAGTATATATAAAGTGATGTTTGTTTTACAATCATCAGCTTGCCACCGGGGTGCTCTCTTTCACCGTCAGCGTCTGCCTAATTGCTCTTGACACTAAGAATACTGGCTGCCTTTACTTATCACTTGCCAATTTATTACGTGAACTATTGTTTCCTCAGCACTTTTTAAATACTATCCTTAGCAGTTGCACATTTTTCTTTTTTTGCCTCTTTTTTGCCACCTCAGCTCATTTGAAATACATAACATTCCTGCGAACTAAAAAATTAAATTAATTAGTATGCAGACAAGCAGGAGTATCAGCCAATGAATGCTTTTCCAACGGATGTTTGACTGATGCGGAGAATTTTTGTGCATAAGTCTCTGGTAAATTATATATGATTACTTGTTTCAAGATTATGGACCAAATATTATTTTACCTGCCATTCTTTGGAACGAATAGTTTAAGAAATACTAGGGAAGATGTAGGGGAAGGTTGCTGGAACGTGTCCAGCGTGAGATCGTCAGTAGTAGTGATAAATGTGATAGTGAGAATAGGCGTTCTGGATTTAATGTGATATATCGTATGATAGTGTGCATTCCCCAAAGTGAAGTAAACCAAGTACTTTATTCTCTATTTTTTCATTTCTAAATCAAACATTCCAACCTCTATATACTTGTATTACTTTATTAAAACATCAAGATATATAAATTCAAGAGAAATAATTTTATACTGCCTTTCTAAGGCATTTTTAATATGAAAATATTCTTCAGTTTTGAATATATGCATGTATGCATATTCGGCATTGCTGCTTACTAGAAATTTAAAAAAAGAAGCAAAATGCATAAAGTTTATGGTTACAATAAATGAAAAAATATTAGAAACCTTCAAATCTAGTCAAATGCCCGACCATCCGCGCACTAAACACAAATTTATTTTTTGTCACATGAACATATAAAACTGTAGAATAAGTAAATGAATGACATTGAGATTTTTGAATATAGTTGCATACTTTTAGAATTGTCTGTATCTATGTCTGCATACACACCTTTCATCTGCTTGAAATTGTTTTTTAAGTTAGTTGATGAATGATTTTTATTTAAAAGAATTTTATTTTTCTGAGATGGAAGCTTTTTCAGAGAATAACCAAACTTCACAGGAATATTCTCCGGTATTCAGTGAAGCCCTCCTGATTAATGAACTTTGAACAGAAAACGTTCATAGTTTGAACATCCTCGTTCATAAATACATATATATATATATTGTTTTAATGAGGGTATACATATATTACTATGTACATATTCTCCTAGTAAACAACAAACGAGCACCTATCTAATGTACCGATCATTTCTACGCCTATAGAATTGGCACATTCTGTCTATGGGCAAAAGCATGTTTGCATATCCTTGGCACAGATAACACTTGCGCTGCAGAAGTCCTATAGAAGATGTGCAAGTACACACATGCACAATACTAGTGTGTATGTATAGTCTCTGTGCAGAATCGGAGAGTTAGGTGATTTTGAGAAAGCGGCCCTTCTATGCAATGATTTGTCTACTAAGACTGAGTTTACACACGAATACTTCTGTCGAAGAGACACTTAGTTTGTAGGGGAGCGGGTGACGACGAAGAGAGCAGTGTACCGACACTGTTGTGCTCGGTTGTTACGCTTTGTTATCTTATTCGTTGCTGTAAAATTTGTCATTCCTTCTCACATTTATATTTATATTCTCTGAATGGTTGCTGTTATGTTATACAGTTGCATACATATTGTGGTGAAAATGCGAAGCGAATGACAGATGAAAGAGAGGAGCCGACAACTGACATCTTCTAGAGCGTACGAGACGATTATCGTAACCGAAACGATTATCGTAACCGAGAGGATTATCGTATGGACGAGATTATTCCGGGGGTTTCGTTTTCAAGCAGCAAAAAGTATATAAGGGCGACGTACGGCTGCAAAAGCAATCAGTTGTGAATTAAACTCATGGAGGTTACATTACAGTAAAGTAATAAAAGCAGTACATTGTGAAAGTAGTATACAAGTGATTGTAAATAGTAACGTAAATTG
Source organism: Neoceratitis asiatica (assembly GCA_030068015.2). Lineage (NCBI taxonomy): Eukaryota > Metazoa > Arthropoda > Insecta > Diptera > Tephritidae > Neoceratitis > Neoceratitis asiatica. The sequence goes on from CM061524.1 coordinate 79,535,009, forward strand.
TAATTGAATTGTGAATTACCGAATAATTAAAAGCACATTAATTAAGTCTTTATAAATAAAGAGACTGCAAATTAAGTTGGCGATTTTATTTAACAATCCAGAGGTCGTACCCGGAAGATTAAGGAAATCATCGAGGTTAACCAGCAAGATCGTAACAATTGGTGTCAGAAGTGGGATTGTTAAATAAATCCAAAGGATAAGTTGGCAAAGCGAGGATTGTCTACAACAGGAAATAAGGCAGAGCTGCAATCGAGACTGCGAGAAGCAATGGAAGTCGAAGGTATCGACTTGAACCAATACGAATTCCGCCGCGAGGATGAAGATGTATCCCTGAAGGATGTTGACAAAGAAGAGGCTAGTGATTCTGCGAAGGAGTTAGAGCAGCCATCAAGTAAGATTCAAGAAAAGGCCCCTAGCTCATCTGCGGGTATTGACATGAACATGTTATTGACTGCAATCTCACAAAAGCTGGATGCACAGGATGCCCGTAATTCACAAAATATGTCTGTAATGAACGCGAACATGTCACAAATCGATGCCAGCATATCACAAAAGATGGATGCAAAGTTTGATGGATTAGAAGGAACAATCGCGCAAATACAGCAAAATCTGGAGAAAGACAATGCAGAACTTAAGGAAAGACAGGATCTAATTGAGAGCAAAGTCAACGAATTGCACGGTCGGCAAGAAAAAATAGAAGAATTAATTGAAGCCAAAGTCAACACATTGGAAGGTCGTTTCCGGGATTTGCAGTTAAATCGTCCAACCACTTCAGTGAACGCTCCCAAGGTAAAAACACCATCGTTTGACGGAAAAATTCCCTTCCAAGTCTTCAAGCTCCAGTTTGAGAAGACGGCTGAAACCAATAAATGGAGCATGGAGGAAAAATCTGCTGCACTATTCGTTGCTTTGGAAGGACCTGCGGCAGAACTTTTACAAACTGTACCTGATTATGAGAGAAATGATTATGACGGATTGATGCGAGCCCTGGAAAGACGATATGGTAGCGAACACAGAAGACAAATTTACCAGATGGAGTTAGAAAAACGCGACCAAAAACCCAACGAATCTCTACAGGAATATGCCTCGGAAATTGAGAGATTGGCTCATTTAGCCATCGGAGACGCATCAGGTGAGCATCTCGAACGGGTGAAAATACAAAAATTCATCAGCGGCATAAAAGACGTTTATACCAAGCGGGAGACATATGCGAATCCAAAGTTAACATTCGCTGAAACAGTGGCGTATGCTCAAACACGTGAAACGGCGGCACTCATAAGCAGACCAGCATACAAAGTCAATAAAGTGGAGGTTGAAAACCCAGATGTGATGACCGCAATATTGAGAACTCTGAAGTCGTTGTAAGGAATGAATCGTTCTGGTGTCAAGAATCAAGCTGGAAAATGCTTTAAGTGTGGAAAGCCTGGTCACTTCGCACGCGAATGCAAAACGGGTTCCAGCATACAAGAAGGACAGCGAAAACGGAAGGCTGACGAAGATAAACCATCAACTTCTCAGTCGTTAAACTAAAACGAGCCAGTCTAAAAGGGCGTATGCTGGCTCCTGCAATTGAATGCCCCATAATCTCCGTCTCGCAAATTGGTAGGAAAACGAGCAACATTACTATTGGTGGATATGTGGATGGACGAGCGCGAAAATTAACAGTGGATACAGGCGCATCACACTCCATCATTCGAACTGACCTGATCGCTAAAGAAGTGAGACCATTACCTGGAGCAATATTGAAAACGGCGACTGGTGAGGACACACAAGTGGTGGGAGAAGTAACATGTGAGGTCTCAATAGGGAATGTGACGGTGTTACACAGCTTTATAGTCGCGCAGATCATAGGAGTGGACTTCTTGATGGAGCAAGGTATCAAGATCGACTTGAATAACAAGGTTATGGAGTATAAGAACATGGAAGTAGCACTAAGCATGGGCTACGATTCCACATACAGCAGCAAACAAGTGGTCTTAGAAGGCAGTGAACTGATTCCACCGAAGTCAGAAGCAGTTGTTTGGGCGAAAATTAATGGAGATTGTGGGACAAACAAATTGTGGGTTGTCGAAGCAGCACAAAATTCTACACTGGACTTACTTATCGGAAAAACCCTGGCTAAGACACGAAAGAATGGACGCATCCCAGTGAGAGTATTAAATGACTTCAGATCATCAGTAAAAATTCCTAGTGGAACTGTATTAGGGCAATGTCAAGAGGTAGAAGCCATTATTAACAGCAATGATTCATCTGGAATCGACTCTATTGGCAGCAAGGAGATGGAGGAAGATATCAATGCATGGACGCAAGGGTTGGAAGACAAGTACAAGCACAAGGCCAGCCAGATGATCCGTAAATACTCCAACATATTCGACAAGGATGGCAACAAACCAGGCAGGACCAACGTAGTGAAGCATAGCATTGATACTGGTGACGCAAGACCAATTCGTCAAGCTCCTCGAAGCGTTCCACTAGCCAAACGTGACGCTGTTGGCCAAATAATTAGGGAAATGAGTGAAAGCGATGTTATCGAACCATCAGCAAGTCCATGGAGCTCTCCGGTGGTACTCGTGAAGAAGAAAGATGGCCAGTTGCGGTTCTGCGTGGACTATCGGAGATTAAACGATGTCACAAAGAAAGACAGCTATCCTTTGCCCAGGATCGATGATACACTAGACTCCTTAACTGGCACAGAATGGTTCTCAACACTTGACCTTAAGAGCGGGTATTGGCAAGTAGAAGTAAGTGAAGAAGATAAAGAGAAGACAGCGTTTAGTGCCGGCAACGGTCTATGGCAATTTACGGTAATGCCATTTGGGTTATGCAACGCTCCTGCCACTTTTGAAAGATTAATGGACCATGTGCTCAAAGGACTACACTGGAAGACCTGTTTGGTGTATCTGGATGACATAATCGTATTGGGAAAGAGCTTCGAGGAACATCTGAGTAATTTGGAAGAAGTTTTCCAGAGAATAGCTGGCGCTGGTCTTAAACTAAGTCCTAAGAAGTGCTCTTTATTCAAGAAGGAGGTGAATTACTTAGGTCATCAAGTAACCACGAAGGGCGTGTGTACTGCGAAGGAAAAAATAGAAGCAGTGAAGGATTGGCCGAGACCCAGAAATTTGCATGAATTAAGAAGTTTCCTTGGCCTGTGTACTTACTATCGTCGCTTTGTTCCGAATTTCGCCAGCGTAGCTCATAGTCTCCATGAACTCACAAGGAAAAATAAATCTTTCGAGTGGAAAACTGAACAAGAGGAAGCTTTCCAAGCTTTACAAGAACGACTATGCACTGCACCTATGCTAGCGTACCCGGTTCCAGGTGCAACATTTATTCTGGACACAGATGCTAGTGGTTATGGCATAGGAGGTGTACTTTCGCAAGTGATTGATGGGCAGGAGAAGATAGTTGCCTACTATAGCCGGACTATTGGAAAACCGGAGCGGAACTACTGCGTAACGCGGAGAGAACTATTAGCGTTGGTGGATTGCATTAAACACTTCCACAAATATCTGTATGGTCAACATTTCCGCGTTAGAACGGATCATGCAGCGCTGAAGTGGCTACTACAGTTCAAGAATCCCGAAGGGCAGCTTGCACGGTGGATTGAGAGGCTGCAAAGTTATGACTTTACCATCGAGCACCGCAAGGGTAATACGCACGGAAATGCTGACGCTATGTCCCGTCGACCATGTAGTTTGGAATGTAAGCATTGCTCAAAAGCAGAGGGTAAGGAAGACATAATAGACGTCCGGCTAATGACAGTTACATCAGCAGAAGAGTGGGAGGCAAGTCACTTAAGGAAATGTCAGCAAGAAGATCCGGACTTGGAATTGGTAATGCACGGATTGGAGGTGAACAGACGGCCAAGTAAAGAACAAATGGCAGCGGAAAGTCCCATCGCGAAAGCATACTGGGCACAATGGAACAGTTTAGAATTGATATCTGGCTGTTTGCATAGAGTATGGGAAAGTGAAGATGGCCAGTGCTCTCGGAAGCTTATAGTAGTTCCGAGGTTAAGAATTCCGGATGTTCTTAAGGATTTCCATAATGGTCCTAGTGGAGGGCACCTAGGTATTACAAAAACGCTGGAGAAGATCAAGCAGCGGTTCTATTGGGTTGGTTGTCGGCAGTCGATCGCTGAGTGGATTGCTAACTGCACGGAGTGCATTGCAGCTAAAGGGCCAAAGTCACGAAGTCATGGGCAGATGAAGCAGTATAACTCAGGTGCACCATTTGAGCGGGTTGCCATGGATGTAGCCGGTCCATTCCCTCTAAGCAAACAAGGAAACAAATACGTTCTTGTGGTTATGGACTACTTTAGTAAATTGCCTGAGGTCTACCCAATTCCAAACCAGGAAGCGAAAACAGTTGCGGATGCATTCACTCACAATTGGGTTACCAGATACGGTTCACCTATAGAATTGCACTCAGACCAAGGAAGAAACTTTGAATCGGCGGTGTTCCAGGAGATGTGCCAGATACTTGGTATTCGCAAAACCCGAACGACAGCCCTGCATCCTCAATCAGATGGCATGGTAGAGCGATTCAACCGGACCCTGGAAGAGCACTTGCGGAAAGTAGTGGACAAGAATCAAGATGATTGGGATGTACACATACCGCTTTTCCTGATGGGATATCGGTCCGCAGTGCATGAAACAACAGGTCAAACACCTGCCAGGATACTGTTTGGTAGTGAACTTCGGTTGCCCAGCGATTTAAAATTTGGAATAACTGGTGATGCGAGAAGAATTGGGAAGGAAGCGTCTACTGTTCTCGAGGAAGAGTTAAGAGAGATACATGCTCTTGTGAGGCAGCGAACTCAAATTATGAGTGACAAAATGAAGGCTCGGTATGACAAGGCGATGAACTCCGAAGGCTTCCAAAATGGAGATTTGGTGTTGCTGTACAATCCACAACGAAAGAGAGGTTTGTCCCCAAAACTTCAATGCAATTGGGAAGGTCCATACAAGATAATCAAACGACTAAACGACGTAGTGTATCGAATTCAAACTGTAGGGAGGCCGAAAAACAAGATGAAAGTGGTCCACCTAGAGAGGCTTGCTGCGTTTGGAACAGCGAATGTGTCTGATCGGGACGATCAGACTTAGGTGGAGGGCAGTGTGGCGAAAATGCGAAGCGAATGTTAGATGAAAGAGAGGAGCCGACAACTGACATCTTCTAGAGCGTACGAGACGATTATCGTAACCGAAACGATTATCGTAACCGAGAGGATTATCGTATGGACGAGATTATTCCGGGGGTTTCGTTTTCAAGCAGCAAAAAGTATATAAGGGCGACGTACGGCTGCAAAAGCAATCAGTTGTGAATTAAACTCATGGAGGTTACATTACAGTAAAGTAATAAAAGCAGTACATTGTGAAAGTAGTATACAAGTGATTGTAAATAGTAACGTAAATTGTAATTGAATTGTGAATTACCGAATAATTAAAAGCACATTAATTAAGTCTTTATAAATAAAGAGACTGCAAATTAAGTTGGCGATTTTATTTAACAATCCAGAGGTCGTACCCGGAAGATTAAGGAAATCATCGAGGTTAATCAGCAAGATCGTAACAATATGATAACGCATTATATTGAAAAATATGTAAACACTTGAATAGGGGTGGAGTGCGTAGCAAATTGCGAAAATGAAATGAGATGAAATGGCAGAAAATTGCCATGAGCATAGTTTCCCCGTGTGAACGTAAAGGGAAACACCAAAAGCAAAACTGCCGATTAAAATCGACAGTAGTATTCGTGTGTAAACTCAGTCTAAGCATTTGAATGCAAAAATTTATATGAGTACGATATATCTCTCGAAATGTGTTCGATTATAAAAATCAAATTGGACCTCCTTTAAAGCAGAAAAAAATAAAAAATGCTTTCGAATGTTTCACTAACATATTCACTACCATTTGTGGTCAATTGTTTGATGTCAATCTGTTAGATGCTTGTGCTTTTGCAGTTTTTTGTGGAGTACTCTAGTGGGAAAACACAGACATATAAGTTGACCAACAATTTCTACAATTGTATTGCTCTGCAAAACGCATGGGTACTTTGTATGTGGTTGTGGATGTAATTGTTTTTGTAGCCAATGTATGTATATATAAATGTAAGAACATTTGAAAAATAAACAAGCGAAAGATGAGAAGTTGCAAACATTTGCACTCATTCAACTGGATGCGGAATGAAATTGTGGTCGCCTATGAAAGTGTATATTTATACAAAGGTGTTTGCCTATTTATAACGTACTAGAAGATCCGACCCACGTTTTTGTTGCTTGTTGTTGTATTCTGTTCAATTTCGATTTTATAATTACTATTTTAAACGAGGTGATAGGTAAAGAATAGCGAAAACCATAATTAATCCTTAACTAATTCAAAATATTAAAATTTTCATTCAAAATTTGGCGTTTAAATATTACAGAGACTTTATTTTGTTGTTTTGTCAAATATTTTCCATGAAAGCCCGTTCTATGTATTCGTTGTAAGTATTGAAAATACTATTATATTATTTTATTATTTCATGACCTTCTATATGAAAATCGGCTAATGAGTGTCGCAGTAATCACGAGTGTGCTACAGCACTTCTGGATGTTTTGCCATATTTTAATTCCGAAAATATGCTGGAATCAAATGGCCTGTATATAATATTTTATAAGTATGTGTGAGAGTTTAATAAGAAAATTTCCGTTTTAAATTATAGCTGATCATCCCACCCAAAGGTTTTTTTTCATATTTACAAAAAATTATTTTTATGCGCTTGTGTTCGTGCCACTGCTGATTAGAACTGTCCCAAGTATATTTATAGTCTAATACAATTTCAGCCTGTGCGAAATTTATATTTGCATATTTTCATATCAAATCATTTAATCCTTTAGATATCTTTCTTGTTTTGTTTTTCATCATCTCTCTGCTTCCTTTCAATTTATTCATATTGCTGTTTATATCTCTGTGTTTTCTAAGCTTTTTTATACTTTTTTTCTCTGATTGGTTTTTGTATTTTATTACTTTTAGTAAAATTATTTTTATTTAAATACCTTTCTTCATATTTATTTTGCGGGGAATATATTTGCAATATTTGTCAGTTTTTAGCAATTAGTTTTAGAGCAAATGTTCATTTTGGGAATTATTGCTTGAATATTGGCCCCAATAAAAAATAATATTTATTTTACAATTTTAACAAAAGAAAATTGTTTTATAAAGTTTAACAAACGGAGTAGTAGCATTTTTACTTGTTGAATATGCTTTATTTAAAAAATCTTAGTTGAATGTAAATTCATGTTTGTTTCTCACTTGGTTATTGGATGTTGTTTAGTCATTTAATAACTAGCTAAAACTTTTTGTTTGAACTTTCTCGCTCATTCCTTCAAGTTTGAAATGAAAATTATATCATAAAGATGCTTTAGGATTGTCCGTTGTCCAAACAAAAGTAACTGCAGATAAAGGCAGTTTTAAATGATTTTATTTTATTGAATTTATTTAGAGCAGGTTTAGACTTGTCTGATATACTCTAAAAACTGCTCTAAATAAATTCAATCTCATATTTTTTACCTACAACACTACTGTCATCGGCTCTTCGTTTCAACTAATTCCTCATTAACCGCTTAAAAAGTCGAAAAATTTAGGCTATGTATATTATATGAAATAGTTATATACATATATTCCTAACTTAATAGTATTAACATAAGTTTATTTTCGATTGCAAAAGTATTCCTTTTTCCTTAGAATATGTTAAAAATTCCAAAGTAAAAAGAGCTTTTCTCAGCTGTTTGCTTACATAAAAAATACAAAAATTAACGAGTGCTGAAACGTCCTACTAATTTTCACATTCCATTTCTAATAATTTTCAGTTTCCATTTTTAATTTAATTTGCAAATGTCATTTGTATACGTGCTCGATGAATTAATAACACTGATTCATTGTTTCCAAAAGAAAACATTTTGCTAGAACCCTGAGAAAAACTGATTTTCTATCATGTTATATGGTTTCACAATAGCAATTTACAAAAAACAATTGCAAGTTTTTTCATGATATTACAAAATGGGTATCGAATATTTGAGGTGTTTCTGAGAAGGAATGCTTATTATTTAATTTTTGTTTAACTAAATTGTTAAAGGAAAAAAATACTTTAAGCGAAACAATTTTTGAAGAGAGAAGCCACCTCTAGAGTCTCAATATAAAGAGAAAGGTATCGAATATTTGAGGTGTTTCTGAGAAGGAATGCTTATTATTTAATTTTTTGTTTAACTAAATTGTTAAAGGAAAGAAATACTTTAAGCGAAACAATTTTTGAAGAGAGAAGCCACCTCTAGAGTCTCAATATAAAGAGAAAGGCTTGAAGGGAGGAGTGAGGGTGTTGAAGCCAAAAGTCTTTGAATTTTGGAAGTCACTGTGTGATTGTTAGATGCGCCAAATTGCATATAATGTGATAACTACCAGTGTTCATTTAGCTACAATCGTAAACAGTTATAAGTATACCATAATTTCGGGAACATTTTAAAATGTTGAAGTAAAATACACCATTTTGTTTATATAAAAAAATTTTATTTTTCTATTTGGAATTCAGTGCAATTGAAAATTCAATTGTATTGCAAAAAACGTTAGTTCTTTAACTAACACCTTTATTTTGATATACATGTAGACGAAAACTACAGTTTTTTTTTGCCAGATTACTTGAACAAAACCTTTTTCCCTAAAAACTTTACTAAATTTAATACCGTGTTTCTTCTTCTTATCGACTAACGAGACTTAATTGTTCGTATAGGTATTTGAGCTCAAACACTTCGAAAAGTCACCCTTTTTTCCTATTTATTTATTAATTGTATCGTAACATATATACCTAAAGGTTGATAGAATACCATTCTTACTTAGCAACCAAAATTTTTATGGTCTCCCTCACTTATGTATAAAAAGTGGCCTATTTCCTTAACCTTCACTCTGTGCTTGGGGTGTAGAGTTCCCCATGACGGCAGAAAATGTGAATTTACTAATATATTTAATTCCCAACGGTATATTGATACTTATATCATTAGAAAGTTACATATTTAAGGATTCTAGAATTTTATTTTTATTTTTTATTTTTTTATTTAAAAGAGAAACAATTATTAATAATTATTCCACTTACGTACTAAAGCACTGGCTGCCAGGGCCTTCGGCTTATATTTAAACTAATATCTACAGTATAAGAGAATTAAAGTAGAGGTACTGTTTAAAGTTTACTAATTACAATTTATTCATTTCTTATTGGGTACGTATAGAGTGTTTGTTATAGATAGTAAATTAAATTTGATAATCGGTATATAATTATATGTTTATTTTGGAAAGAGTTACAAATTTTGCAATTAGTTTAATGTTACGGTCGTTTGGGAGTTTAAGATGATCTGACGGCTTGGAGTTGTTGAATACTGCATTTCTTATTTCTTGTAGGTCTGGGCAATTGTCAAGGATGTGCATATCATTGAAAACTGTAGAACCACAACGCGCGCAACATGTGCGTGTGTTGTAAGTGTGTGTCCAATCCGGAGACGTATAAATGTTATTATATTCCTAGAGTAGGAATGTGAAGGGTAGAGTGGTTTTGATCCCGTCGTGTTAAAGGTTTTGTAGTGATGGTTGTAGTTACTCCACTGATTTAAGATTTTTTCTAAATTTTTCTTTTTTAACTAAATTTTTTATATCTTTATCGGTGAAATGCTCAGATGTGTACAATGGTTCACCACAAGCTTGTTTAGCTCTTCTATCAGCGATTTCATTGCCTTGGATTCCTATGTGCGCAGGCACTCACATTAATTTTATTTCACTTGTGTTATGGAACAGAACGTTACGTATCTTTATTATGATGGGGGTGACGTTCGTTTGGTTGAAGACAGCTTCGATAACAGATTTGCTGTCAGAGCAAATAACAGTTTTTCTACCGCGTTGCGATGAAAAAAGTACTGCTTCTAGTAGGGCAGCTGCCTCGGCTGTAAATGCAGAGCAGTATGATGGAAGAGAATATACAGCAATGGTAACACCCAGTATGTTTGTCACAGCAAATGCAGTACCGGTGTCTGATTTAGATCCGTCTGTATAGAGCACCTCCCAACCTTTGTTGTAATGCTCTAGGTTTCATTATATAGTTGGATATATTCACTATTACTGGTAGTACTCTTAAGGTGATGTTGTAAGGTATTGATATAAGATGGCTTAAGTTTAGAGACGAAGGGGAATATCGCTGTTTCAACCAATGATGGGCGCGTATTTGTATGACATAAATAATACTTAGTAGATAGAAATTTTATAATGTTCAGTCTAGTAGATAAGCTTAATCTAACGTGTTTACAATGTTCCTTAAATGACATGGTTTTATCAAATATTATATCCAATATTTTTAAGGAATTAGTGTGAGGTATTTGAAGGTTACGAAAGGAAAGGTATGGGAAGGAGCACCGGTGTTTTCTGCAAATGTGGAAGGTGGAGCATTTGCTTGTTGCGATATTTGCCCCAGATTCCTCAGACCATTTACTAATATCATTTAAAATTTTTTAAAATATTTCTTTCACTTTATGTAAGTTCTTATTTTTGGTGAAGATAACTACATCATCGGCATAAGAGAAGTATTGAATGGTCGGACTAGTAGGGATTAAAGTGCTTATTTTGTTGAAAGCTATTATTAAAATGAGTCGCCGATAGGGGTGAGCCTTGGGGTATACCATTGTATAGGTGATATATTTGTGAGTGATGTTTATTGTTAGAAATAAAAAATTTGCGATGACTCAGAAATGATTTTACAACGTTGTAAATTTTTGTACCAACTTTCCAACGTTTTAGCTCTTCTAGTACTACATGCACCCCAATTTTATCGAAGGCCTTTTCAAAGTCTAAGCTTAGTACGGAGGTGTGATTACGAGCTGTAATCGCTGTAGAGGCAAAGTGCTCAAAATATAATAGAGGATCCATTACTCCTAAACCTTTTTGGAAACCAAATTGGTTGGGGTTAGTGAAGCCACTCGATTTTGCGTACCACATGATTCGAAGGGATATAATTTTTTCTAAAACTTTGGACATACACGGGAGTAGGGAGATCGGTCTATAATTCTTTATAAATTGAGGGGTTTTGTTAGGCTTAAGGATGGGGATGACTGTGGCAGTCTTCCATTGTTGGGGATAATTACCGGAACTAAAGATGTCGTTGTAGAGTTTAACGAGTCTATTTTTAAGTACAAGTGGGATTTGTTTTAATATGGGGTAAGATATTCTGTCCGGTCCAGGTGTTGTACCTGAAAGCGTTGAAATTGTAGTATCAAATTCTATTGCAGTTATATGGGAGTTAATTATAAGGATGTGGATTGCTACAGTTCTCATTTAAAATATTTCCTTTTTTTAGTTTGAACCTGTTATGGAAGTTGCTATCATTTGAAAGGGATGACCATGTTTGACCAAATTTTTCACAAATATCATTTGGGGAGTAAATCGGTCCTTGTTCCGTCTGGATGATGTATGCCAATTCGTTGGGTACCGCCTGTCAGGTATTTTAAATCTGACCATATGTTTTTGGGGCTCGAGGAGGGGTTAATATTCGCAGTAATTTTTTCTAATGATTGACGTTTAGCTGATTTTAACTCCTTTCTAAATTTAGCGTTGGCTTTTTTATAATTAATTAGGTTAGTATCGGTTCTATTTTGTTTAAATTTTGTCCATAAGCTCCTTTTATTATTTCTTAAAATGTTTAAGGTATTGGACCAATAGGGCAGTTTTGCTGAGAATTTTTTGGTGTTCGTCTGGGGGATAGAAAGATGAGCGGCAGAGAGAATGATTGATTTTATCGCTGAAGTTTCTGCATTTATGTTTTTAAGGAGTGATTTTTTATTAGACAAGGATAAGCAGAGGGATGAAAAGGTAGACCAATCTGCTTTATGTGTAAGAAACTTTGATCTAGGTTTGACGTTGTATGGTTTGGGAATTGTAAGGGAAGTTATGATGGGAAAGTGGTCACTATTGTGAAGGTCATCGATGGTATAGGAGGAAAGCTTAGGGGCTAGTGTGGTCGAAGCTAGGACAATATCGGGATGAGTGAATGTTCCATGGTTCGAGAAATGCGTTGGCGCACCGTCGTTAAGTACAATTAGATCATGGGATAATATGACGTCCTCTATTATTTCACCTCGTCTGTTGGTATCTGTGGACCCCCATAAGGGGCTCCATGCATTAAAGTCCCCTACTACTAGAATAGGGGTATCGATGTTGTTCAAGATATTTGTAATATCTCCAACGCAAAAATTTTGATGAGGAGGGATGTAACAATTGAGAATTGTAACTATAAAAGCGATTTCTATTTCAAGTGCTAAACATGAGATGTTTGAGTTGATTTGAATACGTTTGTGGGGTATAGATTTTTTAATAAAGACAGCTATTCCTTATTTACAAGTGGTATTTTGACTATTGTTATGAAAGTAGCTGTGATATATGTTATGGGCATGAAAATTATTGTTAAAGGGGAGATGAGTTTCTTGTATTGCTACGACATCAGGAAAATATTCGTTTATTAGTATATTTAAATCTGGATAATTATTAAATATACCGTTCATATTCCATTGCAAAATTTGCATAAATTACTCTAACATTGGGGACTCCGTTAAAGGAGCTTCTAAGAGAGAGGGGTCTAATGCTGGGGAAGTAAGGTGAGAGATTAGTGCGGACAACATTGATTGCGTAGAAGAGTCGTCGACTGATGCTGAGGTTGCTGTGTTAAGGACAGATACTGTGGTATTGTTTTCTTCTTTTTCTTTTGATTTGCTTTTGTTTGTATATTCGTTTGATATATTGATACTGTTGTTGCTACTCGAACTTGTTTGTTCCGAGTTGGCGTTATTGAGATTGTTGTTTTCTTGATTGTTGTAGGTATTGTGTTTTGTTATGTTAGCATAAGAGGTACTAGTAGAAGTTTCTTTAAGAGTGGGGGGAATTTGCGTTTTGTATATTTTCATTGCTTCGCGCATGGTGCATTTGTTGTCGGTTTTTATTGTAATTATTTTCTTCATTTGTATATACATAGGACATGACTTGCTGGAAGCGGGATGACTACCTGAGCAATTAGCGCAAAATGATCGTGTACAAGGCGAGGGCATCGTTTAGTTGTATGACCAAGGCGTTGGCAAGATTTACATCTCATTGGGTTCTCGTAATACGGTCTTACTTTAGTGGTGTACCATGAGATTTCAATTTTTCCGGGTAGGTGATACATGTCAAACGTAAGAAGAACGACTCCACTTGGAGTTGGTGTATTGTTTATATATTTAGGAAATTTGAAAATTGACACAACACCCTGTTCTTTCAAATTCTCTATGATTTCTTTATCTGGTACTTCATTTAGACATGGTGCGTAAACTGTTCCCTTTACGTTATTAAGGTTTTTATGGTAGTCACATTTTCTTTCGCAAATTCCAAATAAGGTTTTTGTTGCTATGAACTTTTCAGCAGCTTGAGCGTTCTTCACAAATAACAACAAATTGCCGTCTCTCAGTTCAGATATATTAATAATTTCAGAGCTTATATTTTTTAGTGCTTTATGCACAGCAAAACATGAAAACTTATTCAAGGGTTTATTAGCGTTCACAGCACTTACCACCAAGTATTTTGGATGATCTTTTTTAACTATGGGTAAAATAGGAAAGTCTTCAATTAAATTGTGATGAGTTTTTTTGTTTTTTGTTTTTGGGCTTGAAGATAGCAGGGCAAACCTGTTATCCCCAAGAGGGGTGCGCCCGGGGGGCATTGTTTTTCTAGTTTTTATGTCAGCTAAGTATGTATTAATTACTAAAGGTAGGAAAGATAATTATTTAGTTCACTCTGTGATGAAATAGAAAGAAGTGGAAACAAAAGAAGATCACGAAAAAAGTCACTCAGAACACTGTCAACACAGCCGTACTCAGCGAAAATCAGTCGATGACTGGATTCTAAAAATATAACCAGATATTTGTTCAATAGTGGGTTGAGTCAGTAAAGGCACGAATAGCACACATACTGTTTGTTGTGCTTTGGGGAATAAATGACCCCATTATTTATACCAGTACGTTTTGTATGCAAAAGATGAATAATCAAACCTTGCACTTGAACTTTTTTGTTTTTATTGCGTTAAAAAATCTTCAAAGAAATTCCTTAGGATTCAATTTTGAATATCCAACGCTTAACTTGCAAAAGCAGCCAACCCAAAGCGTGTTGCTATGCGCAGATTGCGCCAACCAACTGCGGATAGATCCATTCGAATTTCTCACGATCTGGTTCTTCGATTGGTCGACAAATATCTTGGTAAGGGTTATAATATAACAATGGATAATCCATTAGCTCGTGATCTGATACAAAAAAAAAACACTACCATTGGTGTTACGGTACGTTCCAACAAACGCGAATTACCTCCAGTGTTTACTAAAAAGGAATACATTGCTAATCGTGAGCCGATGTCCTCATGGTTTTGCTTTTCTGAACAGATCGCGTTGGTTAGTTTTGTGCTGGAAAAGAGAAAGAACGTGATACTGTTGTCAACAGCATATGCGAATGAATTAGTAAATCCCACCACCAACAAACCACAAATCATTCAGAGCTATAATGAATGCAAAGGTGGTGTGAACACTTTCGACAAGTTGTTGTGTGCATACACTTGTAGGAGAAAAATTAACAGGTGGCCGATGGTATTATGGTTCAACATGGTGGATGCAGCAGCTCTCTGTGCATACCGACTATATACACTGAGCAATCCGCTTTGGCGTATGAAGCACAATCAAAGAAGGAAGATTTCCTGAAAGAAATGACAAAGGAGCTAGCAGCGCCACATCTCGCAGCACGTGCCGCCAAGCTTCAACGGAGTAATGTTAAGGTGGCTTTGGAATTGCTGGGATACAAATGCGAAACGACGTAAAGTAAGTCACTCTTGTTATTCGAACTTGAACGCTACAATAGACACTGATAAAGAGTATCCAGGTACATATTTCATTTACATACTGGACCATTTCAACCCACATTCTATACACGTATTTTTCTTTTTATTGTATTTGCAGGATCATGCACGTCAGCGCCATCGACGCCGGATCTCTCTACCCCTAGTAATTCTCGAGCATCTAGACCGTCCTCCACCTCTTCCAGCACATCGGCCAAGTGCCCACGATCACACTGGCCGCTGGAGTAATTAAATGGAAAACATTCAATATAACACCCGAATATGCCTAAAGCGTTGGAAATATTATTGGATTTTTTTAAGTTTTTATTACAAAATGAATTTTTCAGTTAGTAGTTCGAAATTTTTACTTTATTACGTTTATGTTTGCACAAAACTTGAAAGAAAAAGCGTGCCCTTGAATTTGTGCAACAACATTGATAATAATATATGTATTGTATATATACATATGTATAAATATATATATAAATATATAGGTATATATTGTATATATATATAATATCTAACTATAATCTATTTTACTTATTCGTATAGTAGCTAAGCATATCCGGGATGAGAATAAACAGAAACATTGATAATATTACTTCTGTATATAATTATAATTTACTTATCCTCATCCAAAATATACTGGGGAACTCAGTACCCCAAAGCACGGGATTAAGGTGTAAACACTAAGCACAGAGTGAAGGTTAAAGAGTATTATTCTGAAGTATATAAGAGTATAAGAGGTCAGGATATATTCCACAAATTTCTGTTGCTTAAAAGGTTTCGAAGAAATTGTCTAGCCGTGTTGCCATTATTATAAGATCAAAATATAATTTGCTCCTTGTTTTGAAAATAAGAAACCTAGGAAGCAGTGTTTGGCACATCCACGCTAATCGTACAATTTGAAATTTCTTTCTTTCTTCTAACTAAAGAAATTAAGACTTACGTTATTTTCCCATAATTGCTTTTTAAACTAAACGTGTTGCGATCAACTCAGAAATAAATTCTCTTTGATAATTTTCAGTGCCAATATAAACTGGAATTAACGTAAAATACCATATTTCACGCCCAATATCTGAAATTATTATATAGTACTCCGATTTTGATGATTTTCACTACCAGTTCACAATATGTGTATATAACACCAAATTTTTTTCTTCTAGATGGTTTTTGCCGAATTTTTGAACAAATCGTTTGCGTGGGGGATAGGCTGTATGATATACTATTCCGATTTCGATGATTTTCAGAACCAATTTGAGATTCAATATGTATGTGTAGTATACCAAATTTCATGTTCTTAGGTACTTGTTGAGAGATTTATGACCTAAAGTTTCATATCTGAAAAATCGGTCGTATATGTTGTAATTTTCCGATCTAGCTAGTACCGACAAATGATAGTTTAAGTTTGGTTGAAATATATCAAAAATCGGGGCGCTCAAACAAACGGTATAAGTGCGATGTGACTAAGCTCGTCTTTCTGATATAATCGGTATAAATTTCGATAGGTTTATCTTCTCCTTCTGGTAATTACATAATGTAAACAAAAAAAGGTATGAGGACCGCCCAAAGGGAAATTCGCAAATTTTGGTACAAAAATAATTTTAAAACAAATACTTTTAATATATGTTAGCTAGTTGATTATTTTTAATAGAGTTTATAACATTTAGCACGATTCCGTCAAGGATATACAATGTTGTAAAAACAGCTTGAATGGAAAAAGCTCAAGAGGTGACTCTGATTGCAGATGCCATGAAGGCAAGTTCCCGCAAAGGAGTGAACCAATAATTCTGTATTCATATTAAAACTTGTGTGTAAGTATGATTATACAAGTATGTGCATTTGGATATTACAATTAAAATTATCCTTTAAATTTACATTACACATTGGTCTTTGGCCTACACATACATACTTATTTATATGATAATGGTATCGCACATTAGTAGCAGCTGACTGTATTTACTTTCTATAAACATAATAACATAGATGCACACTTACATTAATTAATTAATAATTAATTTTAACTACTTACATACTACATGCAGTTTGATGACTTTTGTGTTAGAGTAAGTTGCGGAATTCTTCAACGAAATGTTGCATTTGTATCAGCAAACAACACTTTGGACTAATTTTAACCGCAGTTTGTGGTGCTATTATTTGTACATTAGCTACGGAAGTTCCGCTGTTAACAACTGGAGAACTACAATGCATTGGACATATTTTGGACGTACGTTTAACTATTTGAATTTTCCTCAACTTAGCGGTGCCATCGATGTTTTTGTTACAGATGATGCTTTATCATTGCATATGTGGATTGTGAAAACCATTTTGCGAAGAAGGAGGCTGGAAGGAAACACAAATTTTCAATTACAGGCTAACAGAGCACGACGATGTGTCAAAAAAACATTTGACATATTGTATTCAAAGTTCTACCGCCTCTGAAGAAAAAAAATTTTTTAACGTAGAAACCGCAAAAAGTATTAATTGCAAGCTGTTACTTCAATCATTTCCTTTTAAGGCCACCTAAAGCACAGACGGGCAATAGTCGAACTATGCCAATGAGTACAGCGTATTCGAGGAAGTGATTGGGGGAGAATTTCGCAGCCACATCCCTGAAAACTCACTATATTCATCTGGGAAAGTTTAGGCAATCGGCATGTGAAATTGGGGAAATCTCTCGACGTTTTTATTCCAAGGCAGGAGCGATACCTTGGTAATGAAAAATAGCTTGCCTAGATTAAATTTTCGTGGTATGTCTTTTTTATTACAATAATATTTCTTTTTCTTAGATCTTTCAGATCGAGATTTCAGAACCAAAATAAAAATAAGTTTCAGTTTAAAAAAAAAATAAAAAATAAAATTATGTATGCATATACATATTTTAATGTATTATATTATTTCTAACTTATAATAAATAAAAAATTCGGTAGAAGAAAAAAAATTGAATAAAGGCAAATAAAATTAGTTTTGAATTGAAGTTAGTTGTAAGCCATTTGGGTAAATTTCTCCCCCAACCTTTTTGCACTAGTTGGAAGCATCTGCTCAAAAAGTTACTCTAAATGGTTCCAAAGGGGGTGAAGTTTTTCTTCTGAGCCATCACCTCTCTTATTAACTTCATGATATTTTCCATTTTATAGATAATATGCACTGTCTAAGCGTGCAAATCAGCAGTATCTACAGAGGAGCTCTCGCTTTTTTGATATCTGGAAATAGAACAAGCAAATGTTTTCAAATGGTTATATATATATATATATATATATATATATATATATATAAACAATTCAAGAATAGAAAAGAAGCCATAGACATTTGCATTTTATCCACATTCTCCTAGACAAGCTTCCAGAGAATCTTGGTTCCTTTAGGGAGGGACAATATGAACATTTTCAGAGGAACTAACAACTATGGAAGAGAGGTAAAAACGCCGATTACATAAGCATATGTTGGCTCACTTTCTTGAAACTGAAACCACTGTTGACCAATGTTTTATCGTGTTTAAATTCAACTAATGATAATGAAAAATTTTCGTTGCATGAAAACTGACATCAGAGTTATTGAAGATTTGTGTGAGAATAATGTTGCACTTTTGTGTTTCATATCTACATGTTACTTGTACAAATATATGTTTATACAAATAAATTAATTTCGTGTGTGATATTCAAATTATAACTGTATGTGTCTATATATTAATAAATACATGTTCATGTCCTCGTAGTAGCTTAATTTTATAAATTTTAGCGCAATGCCAGCAGCATGCACTCTTCTACAAAGCTTATATTGAGTAAAAACTCCCATTAATAATGTCACAGGTACTCTACTGTGAAGTTATGGGTGCATGTACAGCTGGTACGTGTAATTTACAAATATGCCATAGAGTACCAAGTAACTAAAGAATTTTCCATTGTTGCAGCAAAAGGCAACAAGAGTTGGTATATGGTCAGCGACGACACCTTCCGCGAGAGATTGGAAACACCATATTGACGTTGCAATGAGTTGCGCTCAGTTGCGGTGTCATATCAAACGTTTTACCGGCCGAACATAATAAAAAAAGAACTGCTGTTGCTAACAGAAGTTATAGTCGATGGGTGGGATAAGGAATTGGAATTGGAGTAGCAGAAACACCTGTATTTCGTTTTGCCTCATGCATGCATCAGTAATATAATCAGTGTATTACAAAAAAAACTAGCATATTGAAAGAATTTAAAAAATAAAAAAATAACAATAATAAAGAAAGATCTAAAGGTAAGCTCGAACGTCAGCGCGTTACACAAAAATCACATGTTCAATGCCGGTAGCAGAGGAGAGCTGCCTCCATATATATATATATATATGCTTGTATGCATATGGGTATTTTGCGAAGATAATAATACTTTTAATAGGGGCGCTTTCAACTAGCATTTGGTGGGATGAAGACAAATTTTGAAAGATTAAAAATCTTCCTGCAACATCTAAATATTACAAAAAAATGTTAAAGCTAGAAATAATATAAATAATGCACGCACTTCCCTGTAAACATATATACATACACTTCACTTGATAAGCATGATACATATACATATTTCATATAAAAAAAAGTCCAATTAGAAGTACCTATCTTCAAATACCTCGAATGAAAGCCGCGCTCCACTCAACACTTAGTCGTTACCGTTGCACGGTACATTCATAGCATACACACTTGCCTTCTTTTTAAGTAATTTCCTCCATCTTCGCTATGCCGTACTCGATATAGTTACGCGACAGGTCCACTTTTCCAGTTTGCACACTTAGAAAATTTTTGTGCGCTTTGTTGACGGTGTTAAGTTTCAGTATATCTATGTGTGTACGTGTAAATATATATAGTTTTTGTTTTATAGGTATGTACGATTTGAATTGTCTACTTAAGATACATCTCATTCGCGACCATGTCCATCCGGACTTGCGGAACACTACACCAACGTTGAAAGTCCTTAACTGAATCGTCATGTATGTATTCGGTTCACGGAACTGTTGTTAAGCATTACATCGAGAGGCCATTTGGCTCGTCAATCAGGCCCTTCTGGTCTACCTCAGGTACGTTTTCTCTGTGTTATATAAGAGTCGCTTTCTCCATGCTTTTTCAGTACCCACGCTTTCATACTTCAAATAAGCCTGTGAGTCCAACTTATTGTCGTTTCCGTGTCCCATCGTGTTTGCCTTTCGTGTTTCCATTCTTCAAGCGTGACGCAATATTCTTTTGTGCCATACATCCATCTTGATACTTCTGTTGCCATGTTGACTATATCAGTGAGCCATTTAATTGCACCAATGGTTTATTTCTGCTTTCTGAACCGATGTTGATTATAGGAGATGCCCTAAGTGCAATTCTAATAGGGCACAAATGAGTCATTATAGTAACTTGTCATGTAAAGTCTTCGGTATTAGCTGGGCTACCCAGCTGGTTATTTGGATTCTGTAAAAAGATCAGTCTTCCATCCAGGCCTGGTATTACCAAACCTCTCTGCTATTCTATTTCAGCTGACCTCTCTGCTCGATATTGTCGTTTCACTGGAAGCTGCGCAGGGAAGAGAGTTTCCATGCCAGATTTCAATGGGCTGGGGCACGCTGTCATATTTTTCTTGCCATTTTGAGTTTCGACATAACTAACTTGTAAGGATTCCACCACGGATTTTCGTCGATCTTTCCGCAGAGTTCTTTGAAGGAGCAGGGCTTATTCCTTATAATCCATTTTTATGATGTCCATATTCGAAACACCTGAACACCTCTGTAAGGTTGCTTTGCCCTTATTCTGCACACCATTCTGTTTTGATTTCACATTTGATTGGGAAGTACAAAACTACTATATGAATTCATTACTTGTTATTAATTGTTAATTTTCCAACTCATTGTTAATATACACTTCTTTACGACATTTATTTGATTTAATTAAAAATACACACAATTCCGATAATCGATTTCTTTTTACATATGCTTCCCAGCAGCATTCTAAACATTATAGTTAGAATTACTGGCTTATATCAACTTAATAAGTATCACACGTTTATTTATAACAACTATGTAATTAACTTAAAAGTTCCGATTTCAAATCTAAAGCGACTCTCAGGTGCGTTTATGGAAAAGCGCCGAGTCTGAAATTGTAATTTTTACTGTCCACAATTTACTTACATTAGTATCTCACAATTAGTTACAGGAGGTTGCTCCCCTGTGGCATTGTACAGTATGAGGCAGCTATACTTTAATTTGGTCAGTTTGGATGTTGGTCGCACTGTCAACTATAGATAGATGCTGTATAAATCGATTACATGTGAATTAATGTTATTGCGGCATTACCAAGGTGTTGCTGTGGAATGCCTTAACTCCTTTCTTATCTGCCACTCAGTGAAATGAAAAGTGGAAATGTGACATGCACTAGGTACGTATATACTTAACTAATAGTTTTAGAGAAGAAATTACACTGTGAAAATTATTCGCTGATAGCTCATAACAATGCAGAATATGTCAGCTAGTTTGGTCATCACCATTACCGTAAATTAGACTTATAACTATAAAGTAGAGATAGTTAGGTATAGAACTGCCATCAGTTCGAATATTTTGAATTCATGTGTGAAGCCAAACAAATTCGAATCTCAATGTTCTTTGAGCTCTCATCATATGCAAACAGTTAACGAAATGTTTACCAAAAATACACAAATTCGACTATGAAAGCTGCATGAAAAATAATATCTTTGCTAAAGTAATTCTCGTTCTCATTCCCATTTTTTAATTTAGTGAATCTTTCACATTTTTTTACCCATCGTACATTTTGGAAATCTGGTGTTATTACTTCTTGAAAATCACATGTCTAAAAAAACCACCTTTAAAACCTCTGTATTAGAGTACAAAAGATAAAGCTGGTGATTTCTAGCTCTTATTTGTAATACTTCTTATATTTCATTCCATATTTTTTAGGTTTTATACAAAGGCAGTAGATAAGAAGTTAGCATTACATACTACCATTCGCAGGGTTAGGTTTCGAGTCCTGATCTGACCAATATCCAAAATTATAGCAAATTAATTTAAATAAAAATTAAGTTAATTTTTCTAATAGCGGTCGCCCCTCGGCAGGGAATGACAACCCCTCTGAGTGTATTTATTAATTTCTGACATGAAATAAAAGCTCCTCATAAAAATCCCTCAGCCATTCGGCTTAGGCTTAGTATAAGCTATAGGCCCTCCAATTGTTGGAAAAGCATTAAAACGCATAATGCAAATTAGAGAAGGTGCTTGACCAAAACTCGATTTAACGGTTACGACTATATGAATACATAAATTATCAAACTCAAGTTAATTTCTAAATCCGAGCAGATTAGAAGGACTGTTAGCAATATTTCATGGGCTAAATCCGATTAGATAATCCGGTTGGCATATTGGTTTTAGATTCCACTTTCTTGCGTGATGGCAGCATTGTGTGTTTTTGCGCTTGTTGGTGCTTATCCGCCTTTATGGCAGGAGTGCGGTTTGTTGCATATTATATCGTGGTCCTCAAACTATCTAACGATAGATTTATTCTTCGCGTACAGGATATATGTTTTTCGGTGTTTCAAAATGTGTATAAAATACTTCGATTTTTCGCATAATGCTCGGTTCCTATCTGCGATAGAATAGCGGTTTATGAAGATTAGTCGCCTAACTATCCGATGGTATAATTATTAATTTCCGATTTGGTACTTTCATAAAAATAATGAATTTGACAACAACGAACGGCTTTTTTCGGTCATGCCGAAGTCTTTTTAACTTTCATGAACATATTAAATTTATTACAAATTGTAAAATTTGCATTTGATAATATTCAGTGTCAATATGAACTTGAATTTACGCGTGCAGAATACCAAATTTCACGCTCTTGGATGCTTTTTTTCAGAGACTTTGAAGGCAAAACCTCATATATGAACAAACTATTTGTGGACTATATGATGTAGTCTTCCGATTTCATAATGATTTTTGTTACCAATATTAATTTGAAGCTATGAGCGTTTCACACTTATGTAGATGCTTTTTTGGCGGGATTTTGACCCAAACCCTCATATCGGAACAAATCGTTTGTATGGGGGATATATGATATAGTATTCCGATTTTGATGATTTTAAGTACCAATATGCGTATAGTATTTGTGGATAATACCAAATATTAGGCTCCTAAATGCTCTTTTCACTGAGTTTTGACTAAAACATCACATCTGAAAATATCGGTGAATGGTATTGATATATGTTATATTCGTACGATTTCGATGATTTGTGTAGTTTACCAAATTCAACGTTCGTAGGTATCTCGAAAATTGAGGTACTAGTTTGAGTTCAAACAGACAAACGATCAGAAGAACATGGCTAAGTTAAATCAAAATCGGTATAATCGTCGGTGGATCTATCTCTTTACCTTCTGGTCCTTTATACCAAAAGTATAAAAACAGAGTAAGGATTTGGATTTAGCGTCTTGAATTATGATACTCGTAGTAAAAAATTTTGATTGCGTAGGTTCAAAGCTGTGCATACTGTGATATGACGGTTGCATTATATATTTCGGGATAAGAGAACAAAAACAAATATTATCCATTAGGATTTATACACTTTTGAATACGTTTGAACCAATGGTCGAAGCACTTTTACCACTCTGATTGGGGTATCTCCAAACATGCATTCTGAACGGCCTCTTCAGGTGTCGAGTTCATTTTCATTCGTTTTCGGGGATTAGTTTTCCTGATTTCTTAAAAGACAACTGCTAAATAAATGAATAAATAAATGACTTTTGGTTTTCTGTTGTTCAAGTAGTACGGTTATGACATGTTCAGTTTCTCCAAAAATACAGTCAACCATTTGCTTGGAACTGCTTCTGTTGGAATCTTAAAAGCTCATACTGTCAACTGTTGTTGCCTTTCGGGCCCATACGCTATCGTATTGTTTTAGTATTTCTCTTTACCAATCGACATGCACCTTATATTGAGCGATTGCCAAATTGTGTGGGATCCAACGAAAACAATTTTTTTTAATGGTCTCATTAATACTTATATTTTTCTCAATCTCACGATAGGTCACATGTCGATCTTGCAATGTCAGTTTTCTCCCAGCATGAATAGTTTCCGAAACAACAGATCTTTTCGGACGAACTTCACTAAATTTGTCTTGGAGTGATCTACGTCCTCATTCATACGTCCCCTTCATTATAAAAAATTAAATTAAGTTCATCGATGCACTGTCGCTGAGCTAATCCACGTCGAAAGTTTCAAAAAATAATCTCACGAAATATTCACGATTTAATTCCATTTTTTAGCCAAGATGAATTTTTTAATATATTATATTTGTAAACAACACAATTATTGGTCATATGTTAAGACATTCTGAATATGTATAACATCAAAAATTTCAAATTTTACGATAAAGTTGTCACCATTATTGCAATACCAGGGCTAACATATCCCAAAATATATAATGAAACTCTCGTATTATAATTTACCTTTACAACCATAAAGTAAATTTTTGCATCCTTTCACATTTACAATCAATCCATTAAAAATTAATTACTTATATACGTATATTCTAAAATTAAAATGGACCAAGCATAAAAATACAACTTAGTTGATTCTTAATTTTGTCGAAAGCACGCTGAACGTAAGTGAAGATAAAATCCACATCTTTTTGTTTTTACAAAACATCTAATGGGTTTATCTGGAATTATTTGGGTGAGGACATGACACCTGGTGGCCCATTGTGTGCTCCACCTTCTCTTGCTCTTGTATTTCTCTCTAAGTCCAATTAAAATCACTTTGTAGAACACACCATGACGTGCTACTTTTTAACCAGTCAACAATGTCATGCCCAGAATGGGAATATTGCGACCAATGGAATTTGGCAATAGTAGTTGGCTGGCGTGAATTTGGGTGGGGCACTTAGTGTAAGTGGCAATTAATACGGCTGATTTGGCTCTCCTTAACACGGTTACACATACCTACGTTGAAGAATGTATGTATGAATATAAATATGAAATTGTATGTTGCTTTCGCGTGTTTCATAGTTCAATGACGCCCAATATGGGTACCAGAAAGCGCCTTCAGCGTCGGCAGACTGGCGTTTTGCAAGGAGCAATTTAATCAAGGACGTTAATTCATAGTTGGATTGAAGAAGAGCATTTTATTGTTTCAGAGCGGACATGGATCTGTTAAATGTCTACATCGAACAATAAAATGTGGTTTTAATATTAGAGTTGATGAGCGTTGGATTTATGCTACATATTCGTAAATTGAGTTCGATGGTTTTGGTGTATTTGGTGACAATGTCTGTTGTATATGCTGTTTTTGCTATCAGATGTGTAATGGGTTATCCAGATACTCAGCAAATTGTATGCAATCAAGAAGATGGGACAATAACATTGCATATAGTGCTCGTATTAACGATGAAATGAGATGATAGTGTATGATGCTACATAATTGTTTTTACTTAACTCTACTACCTGTCTGACTAATTAATACATTGATAGCTTCAACTCAACGAAGTTTAGAAAGGATCTATCTAGAAACTTTTGATATATGCAGAGAACACCTCTTTTCACACAAGCTACACTTTTCATTGAAGTCGACTTTTCTTGTATAGATTTTTCTCCTTTGAAGTGAGACATAATGACTGTCTATCCAAAAATCCATCTAATTCTGAAGAAACCTTATGGCAGAAATATTTCTTCTATCGAAGCCACTGTAGAAATGAGAGAAATATGTTATTTGTCCACTCTCATAGTAACAGGGTACATGCAAGTATCCTTCAGGAAAAAACAATAGTTGTTAAGGAACTGTCAATTGTAAAAATATGCATCATCAGCAGCATCATATTAGCTCATCACTCGGCTGCCGTGACAACATATGTATAAAGTAGCGGCATGCAACTCACTTCAACAGAGCTAAACAGATAATGTAACATATCTGTGGAGTGCTGGAGCAGTGGCAAGGTGGTAGAAATTATTATAATGGCGAACTGCCAAAAATATAGAACTGTTATGATTGCATCTAAATATTTGATTACAATTGTTGCATACCAGTCTAACTTGTCCCTGCTGTCTAGTGTTGAGGGAATTTTGTTTAAGTGAAAATGTACATATTTAATTGGGAAGTATAAATTGGGAAGTATCTACTCGTACTTTCTGAAAAATTTTTGGCGCCACCTTTCAACTTTTTATAGAAGCGCTGAATTTATATATTCAGTATGATCACATATATTTTTCTGCTACCTACAGTCCCCAGTGTTCTTGAAGAAACTCATATGCTTTGTGCAACTATTTTTTATGCAACCTGTTTTACGGCGGGGTGTCAAGCCAGCTGAGTGATGCTACTGCATAAGTTGAATTAACGTTTTAATTTACTACTTTTTCATATATTAATGAAGATCTTGCGAATGAAATATTAAGGATATAATAAAATTGTTACAATAATAATTTGTGATTCCCTCAACAATACACCGAAACCAAAACCTAAGGAAAAAGATCCTACTGTTTCTAGAATGTCTCAAATGCTCAAGGAGAAAACAAAATAGGACTTTCTTTAGTTATACTCTTAATCCACTAGTATCAAATATAAACGGTCAAGCAAGCGGACTTCAAGTCCACAAATCTCAAACCTATTTTCATTTAACAAAATTAACAACACCAGAAAAATTATTCAATCTCTTTTTGGTATATAATTTATACAGTTCAAGCTCGCATTGACTCGCATTGAAAAAAAAAAGGAAATAAGAAACAAGAAGATTCTTCGAAGGAAATAAAGGCAATAATAATTACAAAAAACTGAGGAACAGAATGATTTCGCTAAGCTAACTAAGCTGTCGATAATATTATATTAAATAATTATTTTTCTTGCGATATAATTGATAAGTACTCAATGCTAAGTAAAAATGACCCAGAGCATTCAAACGAGGATTACGTTTACGAAGATATTATTAAAAAAATCCTCTTATTTGAACGGGTTTTGATTATAGTGACAACGAGATAATAAACTAAAGAGATTATAACAAACAAAAATTATTGAAAATTAATAATTAAAAAAAAAAATATTTATATATTTAGCACATAAATCTAGATTCCCGTTTATAACAAACGTAAATGAAATATGAACGAAAAATGAGAATTAATATCAAGTAGCCAATATCATTTAATTCAATCATTAATAAAAAAATCAATAATATGTTAAAAGGAAATATAAAAGGGCCATTATAGGTGATACTTTAAAAAGATACAGATGATGACGGCTCCCCAAAATTTTTATCGGACATCAATTATAAAAAATATAAATAAGCATACAATTTCTGATCTTTATCCAAAACCGGATATGAATGTAGTTTTATATAATTTAGGTAATGCAAAATATTTACCAAGTATTGACCTGGAATGAGGTTTCCATCAAATTTTAATTTCAAAAATTAACATAAAAGAAAACAGTTTTTCCATTAATAATGGAAAATATGAACTTTTACGAATGCCTTTTAGAGTTTTACAAAGATAAATGGATAACATATTATGGGAAAAATATAATGAAAATATGCCATGATATTACTCGTATTATTTTTTCAGAATGCATAAATTAGTATTTGGGTTAAGTCTTCCATATAATTATAAAATTGTCTAAGAAAACTTATATGAACATTTCTCTTAAAAAATTTAATTTCTGTTGCAAGAAGCTGTGTTATAAAGTTGCTCAAAATGTTGTCGGAACAGACCCAAAGTTTAGATGAGTTAAGTGGATTTTTAGGTATTTTACTAGCATAATTTTTTTTAATATTTGTGCTGCACATATTGCTTTAGACTAAATACACATCAGCACAGAATTGAAGAGTTTCTAAAAATATGTATGTCAAAAAAAATATATATATATATAATAAGGTTAAATGAAAAAAAAAAACATTTTTGCTTTCAATATATTGAAAAAAAAATCCGACGTCAGAAAGGGAATTGACCTAACCAAATTATTCAAAAGTACTTATATTGACCACCACTTACATTTATTTCTAAAACTTTACCTTGTTTTTAAAAAGACATTACGCAATAAATAAAAAAGAATTACATGTCATAGTAGGGGCACTAAAAATCCTAGAAATTGTTATGTGTTGAAAGTGAATGGGGTATAGTTGAGCCAACACATGACAGAGCTCATCGCAGTTATAATAAAATTATTAAACAAATAGTAAAAATGAATTGATTGGCGGAGATGAGGAAACAAACTTAAAGGATATGCTAGAAATTGCACAACATCTAACAGAAATAAATATGATCGACATCATAAAATTTTTCCTAAGTATTGAAATTGTTTATTATTGAAAAATATTGAAAATAACTCCAATATTGAATAAAAAGTTTTACAACTTCTTCAAACTTTCTGTGATGTAAAAGGAATGACATTAGATAATGAACCAAGCTTCACAATACCACAATTGAAATAATATCAAATAAATAATGAAAGCAAAGATTAAATGGGGAAATTTATTTTGTGACCCTCGTATATGCAACGTACAAACAATAATATCGTTAGCGATACAGAAACATTTTTTAAAACAGCTCAACAATTTAATTTGAGACAAATTTTAAAGCAAACGATGATTTATATAATAAAACTAACCGACGCGGTGAACGTAGTTTTGCCAATAAATTATTTCTCGAGGATATTTTGGTAGAAGTAAATAACTTATTATGAGTGTGTGAGGTTGTGGTATACGAGGCATGGAGCGATGTGATCGATGACGGATAGTGAAAAATGCATAACACTAAAAATTTTATATTTACATTTATTGAATTGGTTCATAAAAGCTATATAAAAACTTGGTGGGCTCAAATCGAAGTCACATACAGACATCGTTTGACCTTGAGACTTATTATCAGTCGTTGCAAACGTCAATCTAATTGGAAATTGAGGCTGTTTAAATTTAATTGGGACACTTGTAGGTATAATAAGGATCCGTGGTAGTAATATATTTTCACCTAAAAAATTAGGTAAAACCATGAAAACTTACATGACATGATGAAGAAAGCACATAAAAAATGATACAAACTCATAACAACAACAGAATAGGAAAACATTTCACCCGGGCGGAATTGTATAAGAAACAATCGTAAAAGAAGTAAATAAGTTTAATCCTAGATATAAAAAACAACTTAAGGAAAAATTTGATAATGAAATAATTATGAATTATAGAAATAAAATTATACATAAAGATAATATATAGCGTAATAAAATTTAATTAAAAAACTCAAATCATAAATCTTTTATTTATCGTAGAGAAAACGGAAACGTTTGTATTTATGGGAAATATGGACATATTTTTCACATCACTAATTTAAAATATTCTAGCAATGAAATTAAAGAAGAGAAGCACAATTTCTATAATCATATTCGATAAAACAACAATGGCTTTAAGAAATTAGACCACAGAATCAGATCAAAATTCTGGTCAGGAAAATAAAAGAAGCATCATATTATGCAAAAAAAAAAGTAGTAATGAAGTAGGCGTACTTTGGAAATGTATAGCGATCCCTCAGATCAGAATGATTTTTATAAAAATTAATGACAAATTAAATGACTATCAGCTCATAAATTCAATAATAAACAATTTACTATAAATTCATAAATTTTTAAAACTAATTACAGAATTATCAGGCAAATATATTGAGAGGATACCCTTGCTGAATCTTTAATAAAACACAAAATCAATATATTATACGTGAATTAAAAAGTTTTATATAAGTATATACAATAATAACATTTAGTGAAATAGGAATTTTAAAGCTGTACTTAAAAAATTTAAAAACTTTATATATTACCAACAATTTAACTATGAAAATATTAAAACAAAGATTTTGTTTTGAGATAATTATGTAAAAAAAAACAAAGTTTTATAATATATACTTATATAAACCAATAATGAAAAACCAAAATTAGAAAACATAAATATAATAGGCAAATAATACAGATTTTAAGTATCCATTTATCTATTTTATATATTATTATACTTTTAAGTGTAATTCTAACAATATATATTTGTCGTAAAAATAAAATTCTGAATAAATCTCTCCGTTCAAGTAAAAATATTTAAAAATAAGAAAATACATAAATAATAATGCTATATATTATATATTACTTTCGTAGATATTGATAATGTTAGTTAATAATTCCAGTTATTTCATTGATTGGAAAAAGATTATTAGTATATTTTATATATCTGTCTAAATAACTACTCGTATTATTATAATCTCAAAGTGCAAGAGAGAAGTGGCATTGCAGATATGTATAAAAATTAACTCAAGCTGTAAATAACTGAGAAGATAATGAGCGATTAATCAAAAGAATTTATAAATTAAGCATCAGAAGATCGGAATTTTCGATAAGGAGTTTTTAAGCAAAATTATTGAACAATAATGTAGATTGGAAATATTATAAACAAAAAGGTGATGAGAGAGCATACTGCAGATTAGAGTAGATTTAGTTTATATTAAAACTTCAAAGTCTACTCCGATAGTACTGGAAAAAGTTTGTAGTTGATAATAATATCAAAAGTTGTAAGATCGTCATGTACCAAATTTCAAGTAAATGAAGTCATAACACGATTTCTTCGAATAAAAGTCAGTCCTTGATTCACTGCCAAGTGTGAAAAATAGTTTACACTTTATTCTCAAACCTACTGATTATATTAAAAAAAATTTTTTTTAACATTACAAAAATAATAATTATTAATTACAGAAACTTCACAGCATACTGCTTCGTGAAGTACCCAAACTACCACTGCCTATACTTAAAATGGTGGACTTGTAAATCTGGAAACAATCTATCTATCTAATGTACTAAACATTGAACGGTTGTCGACTTTCCGTACGCCTAGGCCTTTCTGCATTTCCTTTGATTGTTTTTCTTCTCCTCTCAAATGTTTGTCTTAATATTATTAATATGTTAACCGAATTCGCAAAATCCATTCACAGTTTCAAAAGCCGTCAATAATGTTATTGAGTTAGTATTACGCTTGCCTAATGCCAAGTAATAGGCGCTTCAATATAAATCGACTTATTATCGACAATCATGTGTATGTATGCATGTGCAGTAGGGTGTAACCTGAGAAGGGGATTTGGGTTGGTGTGTATCATTATATTCGCTCTATCTTGATTTGCTCATTGGTAGATATTCAGGGCTATTCTACATTTCGATTACGTTCACGCTCTCCGCTCCGTCACAATCGAAATTAGGTATTCTGAGTTACGATCGAATCGAAAGAAGAAGAGGAAGAGAGAATATATTTTCGAAGTCAGCTGGTTGCATGTGAATGTGTGAAATTGAAACAAAACAAAGCAAACAAAGGCAAAGAGTTTTTGTACAATTCAAATAAATATAAATAAAATTGTGTTTTTAATGGTTAATGAGATCAATAGCCTCGGCGATATTTCATGAGGATTGCGAGACAAGTGTTTTCCATTTCACATGAGTGATGAATTTTATGAAATTTAGTTTTTAATTGGTAATCTTTTATATAAGTATAACAAATTTCGTAATTTAGATTCAAAAAAACTTCAAACTTAATAAAGATGCTTTCAAGTATGTCCTGGATAGTTTTTCGCAAGAAACTCAATCAAGTACTTTAGTACTTTGACATGATTATCTCCACCTAATCGAGTAGTAGCAGATTTGCGATTTTTTACGGAAGGCAGTTACCATAGTATTCGGCAGATTATAACATAGGAATGTGTCACTCAACAGTGTCAATGCCATTATACAACTTTCTCGAAATCATGGAGTCTTTTACTGGCGGATCAACTGTATTTCGGCAACGTTATTTCAAAACTCTCTAATTTTTCATGTTGTTTTTATGTTGTATCAAAAAACATCATTAGACAAATTAAACTAAAAAAAAACATCGTTATGACTTTTCCAATTATCAAAATCATGTTTTACTGACATTTTTGTTAAAATTATGTTATTTAAGGACATAAAAATATACAATCGAACTGTTCTCCGCCAACTAAATTACAACGTACAAAAACGTAGCTACGATCGAAATGCAGAATACATAAAATTGGATAGAATCGAAAGTTTCGAAGATTGATCGAAACGAAACGTAACGCAGAATACCAAATCCGCCGAACGGAGAAAATTTCGATTCGAGTCGAAATGCAGAATAGGGCTGATTTACTTTTTGTGCGGCAATTTTTTAGGAGCATGGATTTATTACGTGCGCACTGTTATTTTTTATTATTAAGTTCTTCTTATTTATGATTAAATAACCGAGATATGAAAGTTCACTCCTTCCGCGTTGGAGCTTTCAAAAAAAAAAAATAGGTTGCGGCGAACCCAACTCTTTGCCGTCTCAATAAATGAAACTAATATTTTAAGCACGTTATAATTTATTTGTTGGTCTGCATAACAGCATGACCTGATCAGAACTAACTAATTAGATTTTACACAGTTTTTATAATAAAATAGAAATTCCAACTCTGCTTTACTCGATTGCTACGTAGTACCAAAATCTTCTACGTTGCGTTTCCACGCTTTTGGTGAAGTGTCGCATCGTGCCGGATGCGCATGTGCAGCGTCAGCACAACCTCATACCGTGTGACTGCATATTGTGCTGTGTAAGCGTGTGATCACCTGTCTGGCAACGTGAGTAGCTACGAAGACCGTGGGATCGCACTGTTAATTTGAAAATTAACCATTTTTGCATTTTTTTATTCACTTTGGCGCACTGAACTATATTGCTGAAGAGTATCTTACAATTGACTGAAAAATATTCCCAAATACATAGATAGCTACTCTGCTAGAGTGAGAAAATATTTGGTCGTCTCTGGTCTTTATGGTGGCCATGAACATTCTTTTGGAAGGATCACGAATTTTCCGATGGGAATTCAAGTCGTTGGTCCTAAAACATTTCTGTTAATATTGTCGATTACTTTCATCTAATCAAGAACTATTAAACTTGACATCCCATCTCCAAAAAAAGGGATGCAGGAAGAAATTGGCAATAAATTTCAATTCATATTTCTCAAATCTATTAAATGGTAGCTTAAACGAAATATACGGTTTATAACGAAAAATTCTTCAATTTTTAAACGTCTGGGCAATTATTCCTTAGCCTACTGTAAGACTACTTCCATTCATTTCCGATACTTTTCAAAACATCACTTCACATTGTGTCGACATGTCCGACGAGAAAAAATAGCAAACAAATTTCAAAGGCTACATTAATGTTGAAATTTATTATTCTTTACATAGGTACACCAGCGTTTGATGAGTACAAAAGTTTCCATCCTAAATGCTCTCTTGTGAATAATGGGAAAAAATACTTAAGTGAATAAACTGTGTCGATAACATGTCAGCCGGAAATTTTCAACAGCTTCAAAATATGCAACACTTAATAAGGTTTGCTTTGGCGGAAGTAATTAAGTTGGTTTAATAACAAAAAAGAAAAATACATTGTGTAAAAATAGTTAGAAAGTTGTATGAATCAACTAATATTCATGGCTAAGGCAATTTTCGGCCAAATTTCCAAAGACTGACTGACGTGTTTTTTCAGTATACTTCTGAATACCTATTGTTTGCAATTATGTACGTGGCATTTAATATTCTTTTAAACAAAATAGCGGTATCTATAAACTACCTGAATTAAAAGTAACGTTGAAGCTTGGCTAATTTATATTTCAAAGGAAAAATTTTGATATGTTATGCATACCTATTTATCGAACATATAACTAAGCAAGCAAAACCATTTTAAAATTATACAAAATCAGCCCTACGTGATTTTGTATAATTTTAAAATGGTTTTGCTTGGTTTTGAATAAAGTTTTGTAAATTTTTTTTATTTAGCTAGCTTCACATTGAAATTCAACTCTAAAGTTAATGCACTTTCTTCTAAAAGTTCATGAAGTAGAAATAAAAAAACAATAGCAAGCTTTTGCTTTTTAAAAGACGCCGTTAAAAAAGTGCCGAAAGTATATGTTGAAATCTCCAAAGACTCGATATTTACATGATGAAATTAGTACCAAGCTGTTTAAAGAATAATATGTTACGTTGTTTAGATATTTACCTATTAAAAACGAAGAGGTATTTAAATACCTCAGAATAGAATTCATCAAAATCCAAATTTCTCGAAAACTATAAGAGCTATCTCCTTATTTCTTTTGATGGTAAGAAACTGTGCTATAATTTCTATGTATACGAAATCCCAAATGTTTCTTGTCGTTATTTGTTTATCTTTTATGGCGAGCTTATAAGGGCAGACCAAATTATTTTTTTCAAATTCATACAAATTTGCAAAATTTAAAAAATATTTTAATTAAAGAAACCAAATATTATATCGTGTAAATACTTTTGAAATGGGAGAACTTAAATAATCATCTACCAAAAGAACATTGTTATTTATAAGATAACATTGTTTTTCACGAATATTTTTTTAGAAAAAGAAGAATGGTCGATTTTGTGAGCAAAGGTTAGACAGTTTGTCTAAGGACTAAAGAAGCAGATTTGATTAACATTATAATATATAAAATTACATTTATTAGTAAGATTCTTTTTCCAGATTTAAACTAACGCCCTATTGAGGATAGCCGGCGCGAGAATACATTGTTTTAACAGTGTGATTCAAACATCTGTCTGTTCTTCAGAAGTTTTTGAATCCAGTCGAATTCATTGGACGACAAGCTGTGGCTTTGATAGCACACCACACAAAAAAGAAATGTTTTACCTGGAGATCAGAATACACTTCGACGTATTTTGATGCGACGAACACGAAGTTGAAGTCCATTTAGATCCATCACATCGGGATTTTCTGCTAATCTACAAAAATTGCAGTTTCAGAAGGGCATACAATCTTTTGTAAAATTGAACAGATTCACAATATGATGAAAATCGTATTTTAATTATGTTTCTAGAATGAGATAGAGTATTTTGTATGCATCTTGTGAATCGAGCGCTACCCCAATGGCGGTCATTAAGGGTTATTCATTTAGTGGTTTCGTGAGTGCACTGCTTTGTTTTGACATTTGTCAAACTTAACTGTCAAACCACACTCTTTCGATTTAGTTAAAAGTCAGGCATCTGGCTAAGATGCCGTCACGGCATGCAGAGGTGGAGAAGTTTTATGAGACAGAGACTTGGGACATGTATCCAAATCATACCAATTTTTGCCGACTACTGAGCGTTTTTTTTTTTTTTTTTGGAAAAGAACGTACAATGTGTGTTGTACTGGTCCCAATTCCTTATGCGGACGCAAAAGTAGTTTGTATGTTTATCCAGATACCCTCCAACAAAATTTTAATCAAATCCTGTCATATATATTTTTTTTAATTAGATCGGTGCCTGGTCTACTTCCCAGAAAGAAGAGGATTCCAAGCAAATCGAACCATAAATACGATTTTTTTTAATAGATCGGTTCCTGATTTCGAGGATCTTAGAAACCAAACATAAAAACAAAGATTTTTATATACGTAGAATATAAATGTACAGTAACTTTCTTTGTTTTAATTTTTCAATCGTTTAAAACTTCGACTGCTAAGATAAAAAGTGGAATTACAAATTATTTAAAATTAACCAAACGCTGAAAAAATTATAATTTATGCTTCGTATACAATACTTATACAAGCAAACGAAATGCATACGAGAGCAGAAAATATAATAAAGAAAATAACTTAAAACAAGAAATCAATCAAATACACTGACAATAATTTAAACTTTTTATGCAGAAAATTTAAAATTTAGATATTGAAAAAGGAAAGGAGGAAAAATATTTTACATGCAGACATGCAGGTAAATTTAAAACCAGTCTTCATGCTGTTGTTGTTGTGGTAGAAAGCAGACAGGAGCCGAGCATATTGAAAAAAATGGAAAAGAAAAAAATTTGAAAAGACTCGGTGAGAGAACCAACTATGTCAAGTGAAGTATTTTGCTATTTTAATTATTGTTCGAATGGCAATGCGACCGCGTTGGAAAAACTATTAATAGTGAAGAAAAATGAGAATTTGCAAGAATGTGAAAATAAGTAACTTTCGTGATAAGAGGAAAGAAAGGACAAATAAATTACACACACAGTAATGGAGTGGTAAAGAAAGGCGTAAAAACAACAAGCAAGGCAGAGGTTAAAAATTGAAAAATTGGTAAAATATAATAAAATTTAAAAGTAGGAGTCTCCTGCGCAACTTATAAAAATAATTTGATATTTTCCATAAACATTTCTTTCAAATATTTTGTTGACAGATGAAGTGAAGGTGTTAACTAAGGTTGCATCTAAGATCATTTTCTAAATTACTATTTGATGCTGCGCTTATTTTTACTAATTCTATAATCTTATAGTATACTTTTGAAATGACTGAAGATTTTCTTATTAACTTACCTTCAGTGAAATATATACAGTTAGTTAAAGTGGAACTAGAAAAAATAATATTTTTTAGTATAAATGTCTCGATGGTAATTTATTTGAAATCTCGCTCTCAGATATGTTAAAAAATAATAATATATGTACATGTAAAATTTTACAACAGCATAGAATAAAAAACTTTCGACGCAGACAATATCAACATTGAATTTATTAAAATCCTGAGCACGTGGGAGAAAATTGCTCACGCCTCAGTGCGACTAATCCACTTCAGCACTAGGCAAGTCAGAGAGAAGGGGACGTGCATATATATGACTATTACTAGAAATTTCTTGTCTGACAAAGAAATGAAACACACCAGTGAATTTGAATAGCACACAAAAATATATAAAACAGATTTGATTGAAATGGCAATGACAACGGTGACTTAACTGAATTTACTAACAACAAGGATTTCTACTGATCGGCGATCAGTAGACCGACGAAAACTGAGCAGTTTAAATTTATTAAATTACATTGCCTTCATCAGTTTATTAAAACAGAAAACTCACCAACTTATTTTAGAGGATCATTTGCGTATAAGCAGTCCGAGTTTTATTACCGCTGGAGCCTACTTTAATGAACTAACTTCTTTTTAATTTGCTAAATAAAAAATAAAAGGTTTTATATTTAAAGAATTTTATTTCCTCATTCAGTAGACCATTATTGAATTTCTTTGAAAAGATTTGGATATTTTTATGTCTTTTCTTCTAACTTTTGATTTAAAAACTATAATATATACACGGCTTACTATTGTAAAAGCTTAATGCTACAATTGTCCTTACTTCCTTGAACATTTTCCGGTATAGTAAAATTATTATAGATAATATAATCCGGTCAATTTAGACATTCGAAGCTACATAAATTCTCACCAAGCTGAAAATCGTTAAGTTTGTTTAAAATACAATTAAAAATAAAATTTGAAAGTTCCCCATCTTTCCCCTGTAAGGAAAAAATTTTATTCAAGGCCAAAGTCAAGAAATGAATTTTCGCGATTTTCAGCAAAACGGTAAATTTTATCATAAAATTATTTCGAATAAAATTTGTAGATTCAAAAAGTTGTAAAAGTGGTTTTCGTCATAATATGCACACGTTTCTACACAACTTATGAGGTAATGTACTTAGCGCGATATTTTTGAGATCCTGTTTAATTCCAAACTATTGCAAAATAATGGATATTAGCAGAGATTGAAAAGATAAATGCAATTTAATTAAAAACAAGTAGTGAAATTTAATCGTCCGAGTCGTAACCTTCGAATTCTTCTTCTTGTTTTTCTTCTTAATCTTCTTGTTATTATTCGTCTTGTTCTTCTTCTTCTTGTTCTTGTTCTTTTTCATCTTCATCCTGAGTGCATTTAAACTGCGCTAATAGCGATGTATCGTATGTCGCCTCGTTGGAATCACGGATCCTCTACTATTGGTGAATCAATATTAGAGCACGACCGGTCTTGACAATATGTACATGCCAGGGAGCAAAGTATTCCGACTTTTTTGCACACCACATTTTTTGCAGTTCCAAAAAATCTTGTTTAGCAGTTTTTCCGGTGCAGGTGGATGTAAAGCAACTTCCAACTCCAGTCTGTAGGGTCTAGCTGATAACCAAGTCACATTTGAACTTGGCAGTACACCCGGAAAAGATGTTAATGAGCAGCAACCGAAGTTGGAGGAAGACAAACTAATTGTACTTGTTTTTTACTTTTGGTGTTTTTTAACGAAAGATGCATATCTATATAGTACTTTATAAGCAGGTTTATTTTTTAGGAGCTCTGTACATAGATAGAAGAAAGCAAATACCGTTAGTGATAATTTCTTGTCGAGTTGAATTACTATTTTTAAAAACTTCAGCACATTGAACTAAATTGTTTTTCAAACATTTTGAAAACTGTTATTTTACCCCTTATGTAAAATGCCGATGTCGTATCATAGCCAGTTATTGCGTGTAAAAATAGCACATGATTTTGACACTTTGCAAAATTAGATAAACTTTTTGATGAATATGTTTCCGATATGTTTCCGATTGATGTTGAGCTCTCCTGGTTTTAAGAAGAAAATAGTTTTTTCATTGGGAGTTCGAGCAGTGATTAATACAAATAAGTCTACATCTTCACCAAAAACAACAGTTTTATGTGTCAAATTGATTTTCTCTATTCCTGTTTCAATTATTATTACATCAGGGTCAAGTATATTTAGCAGTAAATACAAGTATATTTAGCAGTAAATTTTTCTTTCATCTTTGAAATGAACCGAGACTTGTTGTAAGTATTAATAAGAAATTTTTGTTGACTGATTGGAACTGTCATCATTGCAGCCATCAAATACGACAGTAACTCTGCAACGAAATACGACAGTAACTCTGGAACCAAAATGTCGGCGTACATACTATACGAATTTATCTAAGATAACAGAAAAGAAACATTCAATTTCTTCGCTGTCCAACACAACACGATGTAGTAAGTATCCTCCGAGATGTACAGTGTATCAATAAAGTAAGTATGCACTGAGTATTTGAAACTTCAAAATGAAATAATTCGCTCTAACTGCGTCACAAATGAAATTTTTTTTACAGTTTAATTTCGATTTCTGTTAGATTTAATAGCACGTGTTTTCTGATATGTGCAAAAATTATGTCATTAAAGTTTGTATGCAAAACGTAAAGTACATTGGGTTCGTCGCGCTTGAATAGCTAAGAGAGGATAGAAGCTGGTTTTTCTTACTAAATATAATTGAAATAATCAGTTTTTAATAACATTTCAGCACAAACATTAATAAAGAGTTTTTAAAATCGTGATGACACCGCGGGAAAAAGAATGGTATCAGGACCTAAAAATTTGATAATAAAATCGTTCGAAGAGAAAAAATCTCAGAGGAAAATAGCTGAAATTGTTTGTAAAAGTCATGCAACGGTACAAAAAGTCATTGAGAAATATAAACGAGACGGATATGCCAAAACCAATCAGAGGTCTGGACGGCCTAGCATATTTACATCACCAGAAAAGCGAATTATTGTTCGCAAGATTCGTGAAAATCCAAAAAAATCAGCTCTCAAGATTCAAAAAGAAATTGAAAATGAGGTTGGAAAACTGTGCAATCCTGAAACGATTCGTCAGGTACTGCGAACTGCCGGTTACCATGGTCGCAACATGCGTAAGAAACCTTTTATTAGCGAAGTAAACCGGAAAAAAAATTGACTTCGCCAAAGAATACGAAAAAGCTGACAAAACGTTCTGGAACACAGTTATTTTTCCGATGAATCTAAATTCAATATTCATGGATCTGATGGACGAGCAAAGGTATGACGAAAAGTGAATTCTGAGTTTCAACTGCAAAATCTGATGGGCACAGTCAAACACGGTCGTGGCTCCGTTTTTGTTTGGTGTTGTATGGCAGCATCTGGGGTCGGTAAGCTGGTGTTTATTGACGACATTATGGATCGTTTTCAATATTTAGATATTTTAAAAAAAATTTACACGAAAGTGCCGCCAGGCTTGGTATTCAGGAGTCGTTTGTCTTTCAACAAGACAACGACCCAAAACACACTGCTACCATTGTTAAAGAGTGGCTCCTATATAAGGTCAAGAAACAACTTCGTACACCACCTCAGTCTCCCGATGTCAATCCTATAGAGCATTTATTGGAACATTTTGACCGGCAGATTCGAAAACGCAGCATTTCAAGCAAATATGACTTGAAAATGGGAGAAAATACCGCCTAGCGTGACAGGGAACCTGGCGAATTCAATGAATTCGAGACTAAAAGCGGCTCTAAAACAAAAAGGCAACCCCACAAGATATTGAAAACCAATTTTATTTTATTTTTTTTATAAAAATATGAATTTAGAAGTACTAATTTGATTTTTCATACATACTTTTTTGATGTTATTTTAAAGATATTTTTATTTAAGTTTAAATTATTTAAAGAGATATAATTTTAAGTTAACTTTTTGTACCTGAATTGAAGTTCCTAATATATTGTTTAGAAATAAATCTGTTTTCCTTTTGTTACAAAAAGATTTGTATATTTTTTATTGTTTATTTTCTTATGGTGCGACTGCATATTTACTTTATTGATTGACTGTATGTCGCATTTGTTTTTTCACTACCATATAATATCCATTACATTGCAATACTTTGAAAACAGGATCTCAAATGACTGTGGAATAGGTCTACTGGGAAAAGCACGTTAAAAATAACGCGCTAAGTACATTACCTCATAGGTGGCGTGGTAACGTGTGCATATTCTGACGATTACAAATTTTACAACTTTTTGAATCACTATATCTCAAAAACGTTGGCTCGTAGGAAAATAAGTATTAATAAATTTTTTGTAGATAATTTTATGATCCAAAATTTTTATTTGAGGTAATTTTATGATAAAACTTACCGTTTTGCTGATAATCGCGAAAAACTCATTTCTTGACCTATGGCCTTGAATAAAAATCCTTCCTTACAGGAGAAAGATGGCGAACTTTCTAATTTTATTTTTAATTGTATTTTAAACAAGCTTACCGATTTTCAACTTGGTGAAATTTATGTAGCTTTACTCTTATTTTTTGTCTAATTTGACCGGACTAATGACTAATAGTACAAATTTTGTATAATTATTTATTGATTGGACGTACTGAAAAATTGTCTGCAGGAAAACATGATATTATATATGTATATTTACTGCGGCTTAGTTAACCGCTTACTTTGACCCCTGAGTGAAGTTTGTCAAAGGTCCAAATACAGCACGTAAAAACCGTCATGACACCAAAGAGCTGATTGTACTTCGTCCTGCCTAACTAATCCATAGTTTTCAGCAAAGTCAATTTGTACAATGACTTCCTCACTGGTTAAGCTTTCTATTCTCTGATTCTCTGATTTTCCAAGATCCAGGTCTTTCATTCAACATTTGGATTAGAATCTATGGTAGTATAGTAGAATTGTTGCATAGCTTCCAATAATTTGACTTATAATTATATAAATAATATAATGATTTAACATATAATTAACAATAAGCTCTTATTATATATAAATCACTAATTATAAATAAGATATGAAGTCATCAAAAACTTAATAAATGAACAATATATGTCAAATAACAATGTAATCGTAAAAGTCATAACTGTTGCACCAGCGATTCTGATATTTTTATCGCGGGTGCAACTCACTTTAGTCATCGTTAATTTTAATTAAAATGACAGCAAACCTTCTATTGCGACTGAATTAAGTTTTCCTTTATTTTTTGTTACTTCTACAAAGTTTCAAAAAATTATTAATTTATTTCTTCAATAAAACCAAACTTTCATTCCATTTATATCGCGAGTCCAACTGACCAACTATGGTTTCTTATTTAATCAGTATTGTTTGAAAAATAATAATAAATAATAAATAAATAATAATAAATAAATAAAAAGCAATAAATAAATATTATAACCTCAATATTTATCAGTAAAATATAACCTCAAACCATCGGTAATAGAGATTTCGTGGGAAAATTATGAAGTGACGATGAATGGCTTGCATCAAATCTTCAGGCGTCACCATATCTGAGCCCGCTGAAAAATACAAATCATTACTTAAGTTCCGCAGGGCAGGGCGAGAATATGCTGGATGAGGTAGAAGTACGAATCTCAAAGTATAATTTTTTGTCGTGTTAACTTCTCAAGGAGGATGAGGTCCTGTGAAGAAGTTCACGCGAATTAAGAAAGTTTTTGACTGCCATTCACCTTGGAGTGGCCAGAAGTGGTTTTTTCACATATGGCTTAAGCAGCATAACAATTCCGGTCTTAGACAAAGTATCCTCTGGGTAGCCAACAAACATCCGTTTGGTTGTCGAGCTAAAGTGAGACGACGAATGCCCTCCAGTTGTGTGTAAGCCTTGGGACCCACCACATGAAATCCTGCCCCAATGAAAAACCAACAAATGCCTCGGGGAGGAGACTCAGTTTTGACGACGACCCCTGAAAACGTTTAAAAGATCATGATATAAAGGCATACACCTGGAATGTCTGGTCCCTTAATTAGGAAGGTGTCGCTACCCAGCTGCTTGATGTCCTCGTAAGACTAAAGGCTAACATCACCGTTGACCAAAAAATGTGATGGACGGGAGAAGTACAGAAAAAGGTGTGTCTTTGTGAAATCAACTATAGCGGCCATTTAAATGAGTACAAATTTGGTGTTGGGTTTATATTGGGAGAGAGACTCCGTCGCTGAGTCCTGACATTCACCACGGTGGATGAACATCTAGCCACAAACCGATAATCGCGAAGTTCTTCAACTTATCGCTAATTTACGCCCATGAATTGACGGATGATAGGGACTATGTGATCAAAGATGTGTTTTATAAGAGATTAGAACGCATTTATTAGCGCTGTCCCCCACACGAAATCTAAATCGTGATACGCGACTTCAACGTTAGTGTGAGTAAAGAAAGTGCTTTTGTGTGATTGACTTCACCCAGTGACTGATATATGATCTGTAGTACTAGATTCCAGTGCATAAAAATTCATCAAGCTTCATGGCTATCGCCGGCTCGAAAAACAC
This sequence comes from Neoceratitis asiatica, assembly GCA_030068015.2. NCBI lineage: Eukaryota > Metazoa > Arthropoda > Insecta > Diptera > Tephritidae > Neoceratitis > Neoceratitis asiatica. The sequence goes on from CM061524.1 coordinate 79,577,811, forward strand.
GCAACCAAATCAATCATCTTGCGATAGACGGAAGACGTGCGTACCTTCCGAAGCCCAGATATCGACTCGGAGGCTTGACGTCGAAAAGCTGTAATCACAACAGACAATCGGAAATAATTGGTTTCAACAAACCCATAAAAACAGAGAAAGCGGACTGCCTACCTTACAACTTTGCGATCGACTACAACACGTACGGAGCGGGATATATCCGAGAGCTGAAGAGGAAAGCGAGACGCATTTGCCGATGAAAAAAGAAAGAGGCCGAAATGCGTGGATATGAACAGCTTGCGAAGCTCGCCGACAAGGGTAATACTCGAAAATTCTATGTGGCGACTTACGGAAGGTTTCAGGGCCGGAGCAAGCTCGTGTAGAGACCAAGGAGGTAATCAGGTGATAGATGTCCAGAGCATACTTAGCGTATGGATGGAACACTTCTCCAGTCTGCTGAAAGGCAGTGAAAGTGAAACACCATAGCGAGCCCGAAACAACAATCGATGAAAATTGTATAGAATTCCATCACCCGACTGTGAGAAAGTCCGAATAGGGATTGCTCGCTTAAAAACTAACAAAGCGGCGGAGCCGATGACTTACGGGCAGAGCTATTCAAATACGGCGGCGAAGAACTGACAAGTTGCATGCATCAGCTTCTTGGCGGAACATGGTCCGTTGAAAGCATGTCTGACGTATGGTACTTAAAGTGCCCTGCCCAATCCAAAAAAAAAAAGAACTTACGGTCAGCGCTGATTATAGTGCGATCCTATTTAGCGTATTGTGTGAAAAATTAAAGCCCACCATCAACACACTGATTGGACCTTATCATTCTAGCTTTAGACCTGGTAAATCCACCATTGATCAGATATTCACCACTCGCCAAATCTCTGAGAAGACCCGAGAGAAAATAATCGATACCCACCACCTTTTTATCGATTTTTAAGCTGCCTTCGATAGCACGATAACCTCTCAGAGCTGTTCGATAGCAAACAAGGTTTCAAACAGGGACAGTGGATGTGATTGTTTCAATGCTGAATAGTTGCAAAGCTAAACAGACAAGGAATAACTGCACGGTAAGTTCTGCTTTCTCCAGGTTAGACAAAGAAACGAAGCGAATGTGTCTAGTAGTGAATGAAGGGAAGATGAAATATCTCCTGTTATCAAATAAACAGTCATCGTATTCGCTACTCGAATCAGTATTAACAACACCAGCAATGTCAGCCTTAAAATCCGAACAGGTGCTACTTCGTACTGAGTAGGCAATGGAAAATTACAGTTCTCTCTCGACGAACCAAACCACAAATTGGTCATCACTCCCGTCCTAATATATGGTTCAGAAGCTGGGATTTTTTCTTTTTTTTTACTACCTTTTTGTTTCCTTTATTTCCCGATACAACGGATCTCGAAATACAAAATCCAAACGAAAATTGTCCAGAAACGACTAAATCATAAACATTCTATAATCCAATCACGAAAAAATATGACTGAAAAATATTTATGAACTTTTGCTCTCACGGTATAAGATGTTGCCGACATAATACATTGGCTGGAGATTGTGTTATCCGAATTTTTTAATTTAACCCCACATAAATATTTACTGTTTCATATCGCTGTTACGCGTAGCAATGTTTCTTTATCTTATATAGTTTTATTCTAACAGCTTTAACCATCTTGAATAATACTGAATAATCCAAAATTTATTTAAATCAGTTCATACACTTACTTTAAAATATATATATCACTTAAATATAGGCATCTAGTATATGGATACAAATTAATGTCTTTTTTTTAACTGAAAAGAAGGTAACCAATAAGACTATCATTTACAAAAAAACTGCTCTCTTTTCGTCGTGGTTTATGCGCTGCCATAATATTATTTAGAAATTGTCTACTAACTGAAATATTAAATTTGTTGACTGCTCGGCATTTAGTCTCTTGGCATAAGAGGAAGCTATGATGTCAGCAAAACTAAGGCAATTAAAGGATATAATTTAAATATTTATTATGCGTCACAAAGATGTCGCATATACATAGAAAAATAACGCCACGGAAGTGCAACGCATAATCATATATTAAGTAGACAACATACATAACAGGTCAATTGAAAAGTCCCCAGCTTGACACACAGATGGCGTTACTATTAAATTAAATCCATATGATTTTTAGTTAGCCTAACCTTCAAAAGACGCGTGTATAAATTTGAGTAAATTAACTATTGTCGTTGTGAAAAAAATAGATGGAAAGGAATTTCGCGTGTTGATAAAATATTGCTTTTAGAAGGGAAAAATATAATTGAAGCAAAAACTTGGCTTGATGGCGAGTTTGCGGACACTGTTTTAGGAAAGTCAACCATCAAAGATTGGTATGCTTAGTTTAGACGTGGAGAAATGAGCACCGAAGACGGTGAACCCAGTGGATGGCCAAAGTGGTTGTTACCGACGAAAACATCAAAATTTTTTCTCTGTATACACCCTCAGTCCTCATATCTCAATAGATTGCTCGCTGGGAAGAAATTTTTGTCGAATGTAAAGGTTATCGTCGAAATTGAAGCCAATTTTGAAGCAAAGATCAAACCGTACTACAAAAATGGTATCGAAAAGTTCGACGGTCGCTGCAATCAGTGTATCAACCTTGAAGTGAATTATGTTGAATAAAAAAAAATTAGTTTTACAAAAAAAAAAAAAAAATGTTTTACTTTAAGAGGCCCGGGACTTTTCAATTGATCTTTTAAATATAAGTATAGAAGCATATTTGAGTAGATAGGAGGTGGTGATGACTTGAAGCAGCAAATTTCCCACAGTTAGCTTTGAATTTTCAATCTGACTCACGGAAATTTGATGCAATTAATAAGAAATTGACTTTACTGGCTGCTTTTGATACGCGATTATAATAAGATTATGTTGCTGCCCTACAATAAAAAGTAAATACTTTTTGGACTTTCATATCCTCCTCCTCCTCCTGAAGAGGAGTTAATATATTTAGAGTTTTATAAAAATACTAGCAAGTACCCGGCTTACTTCGTTACGCCGCAAAAATTAAATATACCGATGTTTAGCTTTGAGTAGAGTGTAAAAATGGGTTACACATTCATATTTTGTGCTTGTTTTCTGCAAGGAATGTAATATACCACCCTCCTTTAGATGAAATGCAAACACTTTAAAATTAAACAACGTTATAAACAATTCATTTATTAACAACAAAAAACTCAAAGTTATAATAATTCAAACAACGTTAGGTACCTACATTAGTAAAATAGATTGTGAAACGCAAAAATTAGTTCATAAAATAAGGTACATCTTGTTCATTAATTAAAAACTTCCGTGAACACAACATTCTTTGTTTTGTTGCCATTTCCAGGTATAAGAAAACTCTGGTTTTGTGGTGAACCAGTTCGCGACAGAGTGACATATAGTTGACCGTGAGAAAACACCTCGTTGCGAAGGTCTACCCCAACATAGCTAAATGTTTGCCCTTGGGACTTGTTAATTGTAATTGCAAAACATATTCTCAAAGGAAACTGGACTCGCTTAAAACTAAAAGGTAGATCGCTGGGTATCATTGGTATCCGCGGAATCATTGTTGTTTCGCCTGCTGCAGGACCAGTTAAATTTATCGCTTGTATGACATTAGGCATTAATTGCGTGATTTTTAGTCTAGTAGTTCAAACGGTGGTAGGCCGGAGGGGTTAAGGGAGTTAAGAAACTCCGCTGGATAGTGAACAATGTCTTCTTTATCTGTAACTTCGTCAAGGGAAGTATAAATTGTGTACTCTGTTGGTATTCTATCAGAAACAGCTTTATTAATTTCGTCTGCGGCAGAGTTTGTTGAAGTGATGATAGCTCGTTAATATAACCACTTGGAGTGCTTGTTTTGCAAATTAGCAACATCTGAGTATACCTTATCAATGAGTTCATCAATTGTTCCGACGCATGTTCCTATGATTTCTGGCAATGCTACATAACCATCGCAGGTTATGGACTTGCAGCCATTGCCTATTTTAAGTATGAAACCTGCAAACTGATTAGAAGAGCCAGTTTCACAGAGATTCACTCGCATATTGGCAGACAATTTCAACGTTTGTACATTTGACCACATATCTGATTTCTTTATGCATGCGTTGACAATATCTGCTCTTGATCCCTTTGGAACCACTGGTAGAGTTTGTCTAAAGTCTCCTGTGCAAATGTAATTCCACCCATTGGCGACTGAGAAGATCTTAAATCTCTAAGTGATAAATCTACAGCATCGATGTGATACTTATGAGACATTGTGCACTCGTCCCATATTATAAGAGATGCTTTCTGAAGAATATCAGCGGTGGAACTATTTTTCTTAATGGAGCAGGCACTCCTTTGTTCTGGTGAAAAATTAAGTGGTAGCTTAAAGGTGGAATGAGCAGTTCTTCCCCCACGCAGAAGAGTAGCGGCAATGCCAGAAGAAGCAACTGCAACAGCAAGTTTGCCTTCGATGCGAACTTTAGCTAAAATAAGTGAAGTCACAAAGGTTTTACCTGTGCCTCCGGGCGCATCTATGAAAAAAATATTTCCTGCATTGTCTTCTACACTGGAGCAGACCTTATCGTATATTACTCGTTGCTCTGTGGTTAGCTTTGGCTCATTTTCTAATAAAAATTGGTGGAGGTCATGGGTATTGTGCGCTGTTTCGGATATGCTTGAAATGGGGTGTAGGTCTGATATACTGCGGTTAGGTTCAGGTAAACCGAAATCCTTTATACGTTTCTCACCATACGAAAAAACCAAATTATCAAGAAGAATAAGCCCCGTATTAAATATATCTTCAGTAAAGTCCATTTCAGGGTCATTACTACTCTCGCGCGCACTATATAATATATCCTCACATAAGTTTTTGCAGAACAAATTCCATAAATGTGCTGGATCAGAAATCTCGCAATATATAAGCATGATCGAAAAAAGCTCCCTCATTTTCTGCCCGCTCTCTGAGACAGTGGCATCAAACAATGTGTTCTTCCAATGACTATCATCCTGCAGCAAATGCCGTGCTTGCAAGCTGCTCGATATGTTGGATATATCTGGCGATCTATTTTGCGTAAATCACTGAAAGAAGTTGGTCCTCGAACATGATGCAGCAAAAGTCTGAGATAGAAACATTCTGTGTAATTTGGATGTATTGTATATACCCTTCCTAAAGCAGTTTCTCGCTTAATGCCGGGATGATTAGGGACATTCTCTCCTCGTTTTCTACGTTGCCACTTTTTATTAACCCAAGTTTAATAGGCGGATACCTCGGAGTAAAGCAAAGTGTTTGCAAAATCATCAACTGAACAAAGGGAAAAAAATGCTGTCAGAGTGGTTTGTGGTGGCTGCTGCAGTACTTGTTCGACATTACTCGGTGTGAAATAAACCCTTTGTCCATTTTCTAAGTGAACAGATAGATGTACAACCGCTGGGAATAGCTCATGTATAGAAAATCCTAGTAATCTCCAAATACCTTCGGACGTGCTTAAATATCTGCCATTCAAAAAATTTTGCACTTCGTCCATATTATTTTGCACTGAAAATGTCGCTGCGTCACTACCTTTATTCACATATTTGCAAATATATTTAATTGCTTTCACCGAATGGCAGTACTCTACATTTATGTGAGCGGAGAAACATCTGCATAGAACGGGGCAATATGGAACGATCCATCGGTTGTCAACTTGGTACCCATTAGCAAGTAAATGCGTATGGCCACCGTCCGCTGAGGATCTCCGCCTATATTTTGGATATCCATCTTCCCCGGTCTGCGTATGTTAGAGGAGCTCGCGTGGATATCGTTTTGAGCATCGTCCATTCAACATACATGGCGATGATGAATTATTAGCACCACATGGGCCGTGGATCATATTTTTTGTAACTATATCATACAACAAAGGATCTTCGTCCTTATTTGGAATTTCTGCTTATATAATGCGATCCATGTCATCGGGAAGTATTTTATCTCTTAGCCAAATTAAAATATGTGCGTGAGGTAAACCTCGCTTTTGCCATTCGACAGCAAACATATGGCACCTATCTTTTCCAAAAATATATTTTTTCGTAATCAAGTTCATGAGTTGGTGTAGTTTGACATGGAATACTCTTGATAGAATGTCATGACGCTCACTTGGTCTTTGATTTGGAAACAATTTTATTTTTGATTTCTATCCACTCTGGATTACACGTAAAAGTAATAAATAAATCGGGCCTTCCATAATGACGGACATATAATAGGGCGTCTTGTGTACGTTCATGCAAATATCGAGGCGATCCAGTAAATGAAGACGGCAAAATTACCAACTGGCCTATATTTTCGGGATTGCAATCCTCGTTAACAGCATCCCTTAGATGTATATAATTATCTGCACGCAATGTCTTTTGTGTTCTTATAAAATTTAACCTATCGGTAATAATTTTAGCAGCCATATCCACGCAGTATTGGTTAAAGAGATATCCATATCTATGAAGGGCATTAAAGCTATTTTCTCTTATCATTATTTTATATGCATAAAATTGCATACATGAAACTGTTTTTTGTGGATTAGATTCCCCAGTGCTTGGAAAAGTTTGCGGCATATTTATGCTGTAGCCATTTTCACCATTCAAAAATATAATAGGGTATTGCAAGGGGTCATATGAACGATGAATTTCTGATACTCGATGGAGAGTATTGTCGCGTGAATGTAAGATAATATCGCGGGGACCAGCATTCTCATCAACTATCAATGCTGCGACCTCGCCTGTAGTCGGAGAATTATAGCGACCACGGTGTTCGCTAACAGGGTGCTTGTCGGCATGGATTATAACCCTATAGTTATTGGAATTAGAAGGCATACGTTCCATAGAAGTCATAAAACTTTGAACGTACACATTATTGCCGAGAAAAATTTCTTGAATTAATTTTAAGATATCTCTTTTAAGAGTTGGTGCAGCATTTTGGCACAACGAAAGCTGTTCCTCTTCGGAAGAAAAATAAATTAGCAAAAATTTTGGAACCATGTTAGACGGTGGCAATAGGCTTCCAATAATGTGGTACACTTGTCCATGTATTTTAAAAGTGGGCATGAAATTTCCTTCTCTTATTTCATTACCACCAAACGACGTCATAGCGAAACAACCATTGTACTTTCTAATATTTTGTTTAAAATAGTTAGACAACATATGCTCGCCTGTAAGTAGCGCCTTAACTGTTGGCCCTTACTACAACACATACCTGGGGTGTCGTTCGGCCACTTTCGAGCTTTACAAAAAACGCAAATTTCACTCATATGACCCATGAAAAGGGAAGAATGTTCCATATAGTTTAAATCCGGTCTGTAGTTAAATGCTGATTTCGTATGAATCGCCACATGTCTCCTCTGCATTCCACGCAACCGTGAGTTCTCTAAACGATTTTCATGCTCAGCGACTGTTTCGTTTCTTCTGAACCTAATTTGGCGCCTGTTTCCAGAAGATATAGAGAACTGCGATTTTGCTTTTGGCATGTCTAAGAAATTGTTTAACAAAATCATAAACTTATAATTAACTTAATTGGGTAAGAGCTTAATTTAAAATTTTACCTTTGAATTTAAGAAAATGTAATTTATGTACGCAGAACTTTTCACACCTTTGTACAATACGATGACAAATACAATGAAGTTTGCATGCATGTAAGTAGGTGTGTTTTTTTCTACAGAATGCGCCGCTTAGATTTTCAATATTTGTCAACATGAAAATCAAAGCCAAACGCAATGTTGTTTGCCAAAAACAATAAAGAATGCGAGTTAATAGGAATTAAGAGGCATAAGGTAAACGAGACTTTGATTTTGCCGTCCTTACTTCCATATGTATGTACCATTATTGTACGTGAGGTTATTGCGGAGCAAAAAAATGGAAAGAGCGAGCTCATTGCATTCTTAAAATACATACATATATGTGTTTGTTATTATAATTTGGGGAATCACCAAAAATGCTCTTTATATTTCTTCTCTTTTGTCGAAGGCTTATGCATCTCTTAGTACATTACATTTTCTCTACATACATTTTTGTTCCGCTGTAGCTTGAGTTTGGTCTATGAAAATTCTTATGCTTGCGCATTGTTTGAAGCTTTTATAAATTTCATCCTAGAAATAAGGGGCTTTAAGTTTTGAAAATGGAAAAAATGAAAACGCCACCTGGTTTATTTTTGGGAAAACTTGCTTCTTAAAAAATTTCATAAAAATTGGGCCAATACTTTTCGACATTAGCAGTTACGAATATTTTCATATAAGCAATTTTATATAATAGGTATAGATAATTAGTATAGAAGTATAGATATAATATTTGTATCAGTTAAGTTTTTAATGTGAGGGCAGATAATAAGAATTGAATGCATCTCGCTGTCAATATGAAACGGCTCACAGATTTGTTTTAATTTCTTAAGATATCTTTAGCAATTTAAATATATTATTCAAAAAATTCCGAAAGGTTTCATTGAAATAAAAAAATTTAATCATAAAAAAAGTAATTTTGGTAATATATTTTGAACATAATCAAATAGAATAGCTAAAAGCGATGTGGTAGAATTCCTATAAATGTCCTCAAGAATTTAAATAAATATACTAAGTATTTGTCATGTTTCACATAACAAACATCATAAAAATTTTAGAGCACAAACATGATTTTATACAAAAGAGTATACATAAATATTAATACTTACTTATGCCCTTCACTTATGCATTGGTTTTATTTCGTATAAATACATCTATTTGTATACGCATTAAATCAAATGAGGGCCCAAATTTGTATAATTATATGTACATATCACCCTCCTTCTCTTATCGGTGTGGAAGCGGCAAGGACATCATTTCTTTAATGCTTTGCGCACACGTACGGCTAAGTCATCACTTTGAATGCACGAAATATTCATTGCCTGAGCTTGAACTTTATGCTGCTGCAGCAAATATACAGAAATATAAAAGAACGTCGCATTGAGATTTTTTGTGAGTAATAATAATAATAATAATAATAATAATATCATTTGATTCGATATATTTGATTTTTATTTATTTTATTTTATTTACACCGAATGTTGTCCCCAACTTCCTTTGTAACTACATTTCCATCAATTTTAAGCAAATTATTGGAAAGTTATCAATGATTGTAGAATGTCTTAAAGATACTTTTCCTGAATTCTCTCTTCGATTTTTTCCGAAAGCATGAAAATTAAATCTTATACTAATTTTGGTCTGAAGTATGTTGGAACCAGAAAGGAAAGAGATATGCCCTTCGAAATTTATATCGAAAGGATCAGAATTACCTACAGAAGTAGCACTTGACTTGTCGGAACTGGCCATATCGGTAAAGAAAAAAATAAAAATAAAAATAAAAAAAAGAACTGAATATTTGGATTTCTACTCACGTAAATTCGCAATAAACTTCACATGTTCATGAAAGGGATGAAGGTTTTAAATTATTTAATTTTACTTTTACACAATTGTTGCTTTTTTGAGTCAATTATTGAAATTCATAGATTTAAGTAGGTAGGTGGAGTGTTTCAATGAATGAATGAGTGAGTGGAATGCATGGTTGGATGGTTGATGCCTACTATTTTCTGCTCATACCTAACAGTTTCAACCAGTCTACTTTGCTTGAGTTCCTTGTTGATGGGCTTTAGCCCGTAGCAAGAGGGCGGGCATGGGAATGCCGAAAATGCTGCACTTGACATTACGTGCGATTTTTTCGCGTCAGCGTACAGAAGCTAACAAACAAGGATAAGAAGTGCACGTAGGTTTGTGAATAGGAAAGTATGTATATTCGAAGATGCATGTGATTATAAGTACAAAATAAAAAAGCATGAAGTACCTAATAAAGAGCGCAAGGTAGAGTAGTACATACTGAGTGTTAACCCTATTTTACTTCACCTTCCTTGTGATCGCGTTAGGAATGCATGTGTGTATTTCAACTATGTGAATTTACCTACAGCCATTTTTTTGGTTGTTCATTTTGCATTTTTATTTATATATTTGTTTAGTTTTGCTTGACTAAACATTCATTGAATGAATGCGGTTTCTTTGTTGTCTTGTTGACATGTTATACTTTTGCTGCAGCACACATAACTGAACATTAATGAGATTTTATTTCGATATTATTTGTTAAATATGGTCCTTATTTTTTATTGAAGGATATATAAGCCTACATTAATTTTATTTGATAACCCGAACTGTTATCTAGGTATAAGCTTCTATGTTACTACTACTATTTAAATTGACATGGTACAAGTGGTAGGCGTAAATACAGATTTTTTAGATATGCAATTAATTATAGAGTACGGCCTACTGTGGTAATATAGTTTCTATCTAAATCTAACCCTTACGCAAATATTTCTAACTCGTGTATTTTTTCAATACTTAATACTTTTGTGAAAAGTCACGCCATTTTTAAGATTTGGAAGTTTTCAAGCATTAACTACTATCTCATTATAAATTTTACTAAGTTTCCAATGTCACCGATTAGGTTTACCATTAAAATAAAAATCGGTTAAGTCTCTCGAACCTATTAATGTACAAATGTTAGGACAAATTCTAAAATATTATTTTATTTTTTTTTGTCACTCATATATACTTTTTTATTGTAATTACTTTACATATATTATACTTACCTGTTCTTTTTTGGTAGCAATCAGACCACCTCAACTTCATTCAATATTAATAATTTTAAACGATATGTTATTCTCAACCTCCCTCACTGAATTTAATATTTTTCAATCTCAATGTCAAAATGATCATGAGAGAGCGACCAATGGAGCAGATATCATAAAGTTTGGGAGTTCTCTACGCTTCGGGGAACTGTTTTATCGACTTTTCAAGTAAGTAATTCTTTTAGTTTTTTTGTTTTTATTTTCGTATGCAAATACATATGTCTATTTCTTTTCTTCTGTCCATTTTATATATATACATATATACTTGTATATATATATATGATGCTTTCCATCTCGAAAAAATTGTTTCGAAATGTTGAATGGTTGAATCGAAATGGAAAACAACATATATATATATATGCAATCATTCATTGAGCAAATGAAGATCGACGACCACTTCAAATTTGAAAGTTGAGGTAGATAAGGGTTCCGTATTAACGTACACCAAAGCGAACAATGTTAGTCAAAGTAGAAATTAATTTAAAAGGTAATGACAATCAGACTAACTCTAGTATAGTTATAATCAAAGCATATTTCTCAAAAATTGTTGAATTGTGTGGGTAAATGATTTTTATCTAGTACGAAAAGGCCATGGTAAGGTGACCAGGTAGCAGATTCAGAAATAATGTAAGCGCTGCTCGCTATGTGATCATTCAAGTTTTTTAAGTCTTGTCGTTTTTGTACATTTTCCTAATGTGCAAAGGTTATAATTCTCTTCTGTTACTATCGTAGATTACTGAAGATTACTTGGTTTATAGCCGCGTTAATGAATCTCCTAAGGCATCGCAAGCACTTCAAATATTTTTAGCCCAGGGACACGTAGCAGATGTACAAATGAAGAGACCTACAGTTTATTCTAAGCCGCCTCCATATCCGATGAGTTTTTATGAGGAGCTTTTATCTCATTTCAGGGATACACTCGGATGGCTTGACATTCCCTGCCAAGAGGCGACTGCAATTAGAAAAATTTATTTTCTATACTTTTGGATGTTACTCGAACCGAGGTCTTCCGAGTTGTAGTGTGCAATGCTAGCCACTCGGCTTTTGCGGTCGCCTAGATTGCTAATTAATTTAATAAAAAACGCTATTAATTATTCACGTTTCGAGTCTTATTGTATCCAAATAAGTAATTAATTAAATTTTCGAGAAAATAGACATTTAAGTTGTATAATTAAACTATTATTTAAGTTGATTCATAGTCCGGTGATTGACAGTTTAACTATCAATTGCAGAAGAGGAAAGAAATGAAAGATGAGCTAGATAGTGTAAAAATACAAACCTATTGGATCCTCCATGCTCGAAAGTTTCAGGTGTGCTGAAGTGGTCAAAATACAATATAATCATATGAAATGACTAAAATGTCTAAAACTAAAATGTCTAAAACTACAAAAATGAGCCTGGATGTATATACATATGTATATGCCGAAAAGCATAGCTGCTGCCTATGTTGCAAATGCTTGACGCGCCCTTTGCCGACACTTTAGTTTTGATTACCAGCTGTAGTATACACATGCATATGTAAATGTTTCGCTGGGAGTTATTGATTTTTGAACCTTTTTTCAGTAGAGTGTATCAACTTATCTATTGTTTTCGTTTTTCATTGAAACTAATTTTCTATTTAACTCACACTCCGATATCCAGCTTCTTTTTTTCCAACTACATGTATTTACCAAAAATCTATATGTAGGCATATGCAAATACGAGCTCCATTTTCAAATGTTCTATATACAAAAATTGTTGGCGCACTTATAATTTTATGATTATACTTGCCACAGCTAGATATGCACGAGTATATACTTGTAATATATACATGTATATATATTATTTCTTAAGAGCTCTACATAAAATGTCACCTTAGTTGGCATAATCATATGAAATTTCTTATATGATTACAGAAGACTCGCATGCAGGAATCTTAAGTGATTTTCGACGTACCTTGGTTGGTGGGTAGTCTCTGAGTGTTTTGTCAACCTTTCACTTCTATAAGTTTATTTATACAATATTTACACTCAAGTGCGCATTATACAAACTTACTGAGGTTTAATTCAATTATGTTTAGATCTTGACCAATTAATAGTTATAAATTAATATAAGTAAAGTTTATTAAATAAAAATGTTAGAAATATATTTCTCTGAATGGATCGCAAGTGGTCAACCAAAATATTCCCATGTATGGTTTCGAACTATCTCAAATTGAGTTAGGACGTGTACTAAATAAGATAATATAAAATTTGATTAATCATCACTTCCATCGTGCGAAATTCAATATTTTTATTTTTCTACGCACTCTTTTATTTCCAGTTTCCTGTTCTGAGTCCCATTTTCAAACAAATTAATTTTAAATATTTTTTCAAATTGACTTTCTTTGTTCATTTGTTTGTGTTTGCTTCTGTCGGCTCAATTTTATATATCTAAGCAATTTGTTCTTTAAAAATAAAAGGCGACTTACCAAAACTTTATTAAATAATTTTGCTTGCAGTTTGTTATATAGTTTTTTATTTTATTTTCCGGTCGGTTACTATAATATCAAAACAAGTTAATTATTTACGGACAAATCATAATTAAGTAGCGCAAGTTCTGTATTTGTAAAAATTAATATATTTTATTATTTGATAACTTAATACAATTATAAATGAAATATTTGCATTTATTAAAATAAATATTTATTTGGATAAGATATATTAAAACAATGTTTATTTTGCCATATAACACTTATATGCATATCATAGGAATAATAAATGTATGTATAATTTACATTTTATATATGTGAGTTTATGTATGTGTATGGAGTGTTTTCAAGGGGTAGTGACGGAGAAAGTGTTAATACTTCTGTATATTGTTCATTTATTTGTGTATAGTTTGTTGGAAAATTATTTGTTTTTAACTTTTACATAATATAACCCTAAAGAAACTTGTAGTTATGTGTATTTATTGTGTTTATAAATGTACTGCTGTGTGATTTGTATGATTTTTGGTTTAACGCTTTTCGTAATTTTATTAAGTGTTGCTATAAGAGAGCTAGGGCTTTACTTATATTTTGTGCTTAAATACATAGTACAGGGGTGGCCTAGCTCGTTTATAGTTCGAATTAGGTATTTGAAAAAATACAAACAAATTATTCAGAAATGTTCCAAAACTTTATTAATTTAAAGCAAAAACATTTATTTCATTTCTCTTGCTAATTCTTTAAAGTTTGGTGGATAATTGGTGATGGTACTTTTCAGTAATTCTTCAGAGGTTGGTTAGTTTTAAAGTGGAACGAAATGATTCATATGAATACGTTTTCTACTATAATTATCCTCTCCTATGTATTCGTTTACTTTTACTGTGAATCACGTTTTGGAGAAGTAGAATTTAAGGATATTGTGGAACGTGTTGTATGAATATTGTTTAATTATAAATTAGACCATAACATCGCACTTTCTCAAATACTTGAACTGTATCGGAAAAACTCTCTGAACTCGAAAGTATTCCTAATTTCATTAATTATGTGAGTTATTTGTTCAATTGTACCTTGTTTTTCGCGAATACCTTACTGGTGTGTAGCGGTTGTATCATTTTCATTGAAAGATTTTTGATAGCAGCATAGTTAGAAAAGTTCTGAAAATCAAGGCAAAAACAGGCAGATTGGTCTATATGATGACGGCAGAGTTGTGTCTTTACTTGGCTTAAGTATCATTACGCTGTTGGTTATGATTGTGCTTTTGCTGTCGCTGAGCAGTTATTCTCTCAATTAATTGAGAATTCGTCTCTTTTTTTACGTCCAATATTTAGTTTGGTCGACTGCAACTGCCTCTCATGCACGGCAAACAGGCTTTGCAGTTTTTGATGCTTAAGCTATTTTTCTGTTATTAGAACAGTTTTCCCTTCATCAACACTTCATATTTGCCCTTTGGCTCTCAAATAGGCGCGTTCTTCTTCAATGGTTGTTTCAGTTGTTTGCTGCATTGCTGTTGTTATTGCCTTGGACGACTTCCTTTCAAATAAACAATTGTCCATATAATTGGTGAAAATATCGTGTAATATACTAATTAGTGTTGTCGAACGTATGAGCAACAATGTCATTCAATGGCACTGTTGTTGTATTGCAGCATTCGCATTCAAGGATGAAAAAAAAGTAAAAAATATATACAAATAGGTATGAGTGAAGGATGCAAATATAGAGATGTGAGGTATTTTTTGTACACACTTGTAGTAGACGATACAAATGACTAAGCCTAGTCTTACTTGAACATTCAAATAGTTTGAAACCAACAATATCCAAAATTTTATTCTGAAAACCCTTGAAATTCATAACTATAACGTAGATATTAGCGATTTGCTAGTGACTGATTATAGAAAGATATATATCTTAAAAGCTTTCTGAGGATATAGTTCAAAGCTAAATTAAAAAGATTTTTTTATTTACTTATACAAATAAGGAAAGATGAGGTATACAAATAGATAGCAGCTGGTGAATGCCTTAAAACAGAACTTTTTTGTAATATTAAATACTGCTGCGATTCAGCCCCAAAATATTATAATGTCTTACATAAACAAATATTCAAACTGCAATAAAACGGGACACTATTTTTTTAAAATCATTTGAAACATAATATGTTAGCTATATTAAGTAATAACTAATAACTAATAACTAATAACTAATAACTAATAACTAATAACTAATAACTAATAACTAATAACTAATAACTAATAACTAATAACTAATAACTAATAACTAATAACTAATAACTAATAACTAATAACTAATAACTAATAACTAATAACTAATAACTAATAACTAATAACTAATAACTAATAACTAATAACTAATAACTAATAACTAATAACTAATAACTAATAACTAATAACTAATAACTAATAACTAATAACTAATAACTAATAACTAATAACTAATAACTAATAACTAATAACTAATAACTAATAACTAATAACTAATAACTAATAACTAATAACTAATAACTAATAACTAATAACTAATAACTAATAACTAATAACTAATAACTAATAACTAATAACTAATAACTAATAACTAATAACTAATAACTAATAACTAATAACTAATAACTAATAACTAATAACTAATAACTAATAACTAATAACTAATAACTAATAACTAATAACTAATAACTAATAACTAATAACTAATAACTAATAACTAATAACTAATAACTAATAACTAATAACTAATAACTAATAACTAATAACTAATAACTAATAACTAATAACTAATAACTAATAACTAATAACTAATAACTAATAACTAATAACTAATAACTAATAACTAATAACTAATAACTAATAACTAATAACTAATAACTAATAACTAATAACTAATAACTAATAACTAATAACTAATAACTAATAACTAATAACTAATAACTAATAACTAATAACTAATAACTAATAACTAATAACTAATAATTAATAATTAATCCTATAGCAAAACCCCGAAACGAATTTTTGCGCTATAGATCTGTTTTGTTTATTATATGAATAAAAATTTTAGCACTGTATATACAAGATAACTGTAATAAAATTCCATACAAAATTGGAATTCTTTCAGAAATTGATTGTATTCCACCTTCTTTTGCTCAACTCATAGCAAGATTCAGAGTACTTATAAAGGAAATTGAAACAACACAATTTACGAAATCCACGAAATAGAAACTGGTTGTCGAAAAGTCATGCAGTTTCTCAACAATTTTCTTCCATCATCGAAAAAAGCACTTTTTACAGAAATGGGCTTAAATTTTGTTCTCCATAAATGGAAGTTATTCATCGATTATTCAAAAACAAGTATGAAAATAGTTTTTTGTACCTCAGTACAAAGAAATCAAGCATTCCAAAGTTGTAACACAATAGAATCTGTGAAACATCTATTGGAATCAATAAACAATGAAAACCATATATGGTGTATAGGTTGTGATTTGAAAATAGTTGGTCTATTTTAAGTGGAATAATACAAGGAGAATACTCGAAGAGCATGTGCTTTATTTGCTTATGGGACACACGTTATAAAGGAAAAAAAAATCAAAATGGAGACGATTTATTAATTAGATCAGCTAGTGTTATAACAAGCCACTTGTA
Source organism: Neoceratitis asiatica (assembly GCA_030068015.2). NCBI lineage: Eukaryota > Metazoa > Arthropoda > Insecta > Diptera > Tephritidae > Neoceratitis > Neoceratitis asiatica. Next base: position 79,594,548 of record CM061524.1, read on the forward strand.
CTAACTGTAAAGGGTTACTACCCCCATTTCATATTGAATTAGGTATATATAAAAATTTTATTAAAACACTTCCTTGAGATGGACCCGGTTTTATATTTAACGGTCAAAATTTTCATGACTCAGGACTAGCGAAATAGAAGAAGGCATTACATTCGTAACAAAATAAAATCTTGCAACCTTTTTTTAATTTCACAAGAATTTTTAATTGTTCAGATATTAGGAAATTTATGAAAGATTGTGTGTTTGAGACACGTTGGATTAACATCAACTAAATGCATGGATTGCAATTAAAGATAGATTGATATGTAGTACCAACTTTTCACACAATGAAGAGGACACCGGTGATGAACAGGAACCATAAAAATAAAATCAGACGGAACCATATGATGATTAACAAAATCGGGTTCGTTGTTTGTTATTTAAGGTATGAACATTCATTTACATTTGGCTTCATCCAATACGAGGAATCTTGTAGCACAGCGCAATTAGTGCCTAATTGACAGTGTCTTATGACTGCCGTGTACATATGACACACTGAAAAGGATTTTATGATTCATGAGTATTTACTATAGTCTGAAGACTTTACTGACTATTCCAGAAGTTAAATTTTTCTATTTTTAACAGACTGTAGGCTAACCTAAGAAAAACATTTTTTTTTATACATTTTTCTTGGGTTTAGTTAGCTAATATAAATGGCGAATGCAAACAATATACTATTACAACGTGAGACTGGTAGAGAAGACAAGCTCAAAGGGTGGAAAGGAAGCCAGTGCAAGTAGCAAAGAAAAACTTTGTTGTTGGGTGCACAGTTTTTGCTGTTTTAGACTAGCAGAGAACACGCGGAAACAATTAAATCGCATCAAGTGAGTTAAATGGCGATTGTGTGCTCTTGCGTTTATAATGTTAGTATGTATTGTAACAAACTAAAGTATACTCGTATTCATTTCGGCTAATAGAAGAAATGTTAAATCGTGTATAACACTCAAAGCTTTCGACGTCTCTACAATCAAGCTGACGGTACTTTGTTGCATCTTTAAGTCTAGTTTATTGTTTTTTGGAACATACTGTTTTTCCAACAAAAAAAGCTACCTTATTGTTATCGGGTTGGCGTTTTCGTGTATTTGTAAGTATACAAGCTTGTTGCCAGCATAAGGCAGTTTCAGGAGTCATTATACTATTTGCTTGTGGTCATTTCAAAAATATGCTTCACTGTTGCTGCTTCCCTTGCTCTGTTAAACTACCATTTCAAGTTTTTGTTTATCACTTAATAGTTTAATTAACGGTGCTTGTTCGATTTTAAACACGCTCACTCATGGCTGCTGCGACTTGAGTGACTTGTGAGAAGTATAATAAATATCAAAAATGTGTTTTGTTGCCTAATTAGGGCGAAGTCCATTTCTCGTAGCTCCTGTTATGGTTTTTGGTGCCGTATGCCTGAGGTATTAGTCTGTAAGTGAAGAAGTTTAAAAGTATTTACTTCCTGATTAAAAAATGAATTCTTTGTTATTGATTATATTCATGCCCTCGTAATATATGGCTATTAAATTGACGAAAAATCAGGTGACCTCATAACTTGTAAGAAATAAGTTTCGAGTTGAATCCATAAGCAACCTAATAGCAGTTCTTGGTTTAGAAAGTGTATACATAATTGGGCTTAGCAATATATTTCAACAGAATTGTATTGTTGTCAACCTTTTATTCTGACAATATTTCAAATTTTTTTTAATGATTTCTTAAATTTACATGATTTTTAAATAAGTAAACTACAATTATAGGGCAACGTTTATGAATGTTATGTTCATTAATTTTCTATACATATGTTTGTTTGAAGTTCAACAACATTTTATATTCTGGAAAATTATATACATAATTGTATATATATATATATATATATATATATAAATGAATGTTTGTCTGTATGTGCATTACAGAGTTCAAATCCACTCAGCCGATTTTGTTCACATTTTCAGGATGGCTTCATTAGAGTTCGGAAAGTGTTCCCCTGAAATTTTTTTCCGAAAAGTGAGCCTGCTACCGAACTATCCGAAAAAATCTTATGCATGATTCTATTTATTTCAAATTCAGTCCATATCTAACTTTTAGCTTAAATTAATACAGTGAGCACTTTTTCCTCTGGGAAGTGGACCTAAGATAAATCTATCCTAAAATATCTTTTTTATTATTCAAATGGCTTGATTGACTTAAAACTTGGTACAAAGCTAGTTTTTCGCCTAGATTAAGACAAGGGCCACTTTTTCTTCCTAGAAGTGAACCTGGAGCCGATCTATCACAAATAAATGTGTTTTTGAATTTACTTTAAATTTCAACTTGGGACCGATCTATCTCAATAGAAATAATTTATTTTACTTAAAATTTGGTAATGGTAGCTTTTTACCTAAGTTAAGTTCAGTTCTTTCTCTGGGAAGTGGACCTGGTACCGATCTATTGAAATGTCGCTGCAATATGCAGATACCAAATATAGGAAAATAATGTAATAAGAAGTTTATTATTTCGGAATAACTGCATTATTCTTTGCAAAGCCAATTTTAATATCTAAATCTAACAATATAGGAAAGAGCCACAGTAACGTGTGACCGTTTATTGCTAGTTTTAAATAAAAGCCATGTATATTGGTGAAATTCTAATGTTTGATATTGGTTTATCACTAGCTATATTTTATTGCGGCCGCTAAAGCCGAGTGGTTAGGATTCCGTACAATTTGGAAGGCCTGGGTTCGTGTTCTAGTTCGACCAACTTCCAAAAATAATATAAAATTAATTTAAATTAAATTAATTTTTGATTTAGATCGCCTCTCACCTGGAAATGCCAACCCCTTTTGCCTGAGCCTGGCAAGAAATAATATTGATTCTCATAAAAACCACCACCCATGAGACGGCTTAGAATAAGCTGTTGGTCATTGCATTTGTTGGAAAAACATTGACGCGCACTCCAAAAATTGGAGGAGGAGCAGGAGCTTCTCTGGTTACAACGCGCCAATTACATATTTCATTTTCGTCTATATTTTATGAATTTAAACATGGTTTGCATAAATCTAACGATTTTCGAGTTTTCGACTTTTGGCATTTTACTAAAACAATTCATTGAATTTCGCAAAAAACATACATTCAAATTTAACTAAAATAAGTTGGAAACTATTTCACTTTTCTTCAGATTTTCCTGGCCCTATTCTATTATTTTCGCAATATAATTTAAAGAAATTTTAATTATTATCGTGAAAGGAGTAGAAAAATGTTATTGTTAATGCTGAAAATATTCTCCATAATTTGCAGAACTTTTGCAATTTCGCTACGATAAAACGAAGCAAAAATTTTTTGCGCATTAAAGAAACTTATATTTATGACAATTTGTTTCAAAACAGTAATGGCAGAGGCACGTGCAATGATACAAAATACCAAGATACAAGCAAACGTGCATGTATGAACGTATGTTTCATAGAATTTTTTATTTTTACATAAAAACAGTGCCATTTGGTAATAAGCTACTCTAGCCCAAAAAGTTTTACATACAATAATATATTCGGTTATTAAAAAAATAAACATATCAACGATACAAATTTCTTGGTGTGGCTTGTTACTTTCTGCACGAAATGTCTCTTACATTAATTTCCAACAATAATAACAATCGCCGAAATATTTTAAATAAACCAGCCACACACCAATGCGACAGTTAAACTGAATTATAAGCAAAGTAGGCCAAGCAAAGCTTGTAGATGGCGTGTAGGGGCGTGCGGCTCGCCCAGAACATGTCTGTGCATATCTACAAATATACACCGGAGGTGTGCTAAGAGAAATATTGCGAATGCATTCAAGGCAATTTTACTCACTCTTGTGGATATGTGAATGTGCTTGTTTGCATTCTGGATGGAAGAACTTTCAAACCGTAGGTAAGCACTGTACAACTTTGAAAATTCAATAGGATTTAACGAAAGTTGTTATCGGCAAACAAATATATGTTAAAATACGACTATTAGATGAGAAAATTAATTTTCTGTGGGCAAAAATGTAAAAAAAATTTAATATTGACCATTATTAAATTTATGACCATAACGCAGTTGGTTAACTACAATAAATACAAATGAATTATTAGACTAATGAGAAAAAGGGAGCATAGAAAATTAGTGAACCCGTGGACTTTATAATAACTACAAATAGCTGACCTTATATATAATAATAAAGTATAAAATAGTGTAAAGTATAAGTAATTTCATTAAAACTGAAGTTCGATTTTCCAACTTTCGCAATTTTTACCTTATACTTCTACTTAAATTTTTTTACCAATAATTTCACGTCGAATTTATTTCTACATACATATATATATGTGTGTGTGTATAAATAAACTCGGACGGCTTGACATTCCCTACCGAGTGGTGACCGCAATTAGAAAAACTAATTTTCTATAATTTTTCGGATTTTGTTCGTACCTGGACCCGAACCTTGGTCTTCCGAATTGTAGTACCCAATGCTAATTAATCGGCTCTTGCAGTCACGTAGTAAGTGATAATTAATAATTAGGAAAATTAGATGTGCCTCAATCATTTATGCTTTTGGTCATAATTATTTTAATGACTAATTATAATATTAGATTAGTATTGTTTTAGATATCAGTTTTCCAGTGGATTATTCGAGTATTTATTTCCTTCAAACTCATTCGTTGCTCAATTGCTAAACTTTTTGTTTATGATTTGTCTTAGAAGTCAAAAAAGGAAAAAAAATTACTCTTACTATTTTTAATCGAAAGGCTTAAGCTCGAGATACTCGAAAAACATAATATAATACAAAAAGTATATAAGGCTAAAATTTCTAAAAAAAAAACTCCCTATAGCCAAAGTTCGTTCGAGCACTGACACTCAGCTTTATTATTATCAATATACATATATGAATTAATTGATGCGGGGATATGGAGCAGTCAAGAGAACAGTGTTGCCATCACTTTATAATTAAGAATATAACAGATTTTTTTAATTCTTTATCCAAAAAATAAGCAATTTATTCCTCATTTAATTCTTTCTTTTAGCTTTGAATAATAACCTTTTGATTAGAGAATCAAAATTTTGAATACATAAAATAAGATTTAGAAAAGTTATGTATCACTTAGACTTTTGTTGGAAAAATTTGGTCTTTAAAGTGTAATAATTTCAACCATAATAATCATTATTCGTCACGAACGAGAATCTATAAGAAATCGGCCTAAATTTTTTTTAAATTGTCTGTTTTTGCACCTCCACAACTTCTAATCGAAGACCAGCAACACTTTGCAGAGTGTACATATGTATGTTGCATTAGAAAGTTTTTTCAAGCAAACGGTAACTGTTGCTTCCGACTATGTGGGTTTGCTGTAATGTGAAGTACTTCACGGTAAGCCGGTGTATGTTTGTATGGATGTGGTTATGCCTACTTTCAGGTATGTTTGGCAAATTTTAAAATTGTTGTGACATGTTTGCTGCGGTTTCACTGCGTTTTGTATGCGAAAGTAGCATCTAAACTGCCCCACATGCTCAGTTGGAGGGTAGGCTGCTCGAGTAATTTTCTACCGCTCTGTTGAATGTTAGTTGTGTTGTGTTGTTGTTATTATAATTGTTGGAATCCCTACCGCAACATCACGCGCTAGTAATTGTGCTTAATGTCCAAAAAGGATCATTAAGGCATGTCAGCGGTGTAGACAACTCGTGGCCATGGCTTTCATCCGTTAGAAGCTCATACGAATGAATATGTTTGTGTTGGTATATGTTTGCAAGCATGTATATGGTTGCTTTGTTTTAGATTGCCGCTGCATTTTGCGTTTATTTGCATTTTAGTCGGTATGGAGCCAGATTTTACAAATTAGCCAAAAGAAATTACTAAATGTAGCTAATACTTTGCACCGGGGCAAACTTTTGCACACAGCAAATTTTCATGCTACATACATACGTTTGTATGCATATATGTAGGTAAATTAGCAAATAAGAACGCTATATTTTAGAGACACATTTACTTGTAAATTTGTAAGCACATTCTATAAAAGTTTGGCCATTAACTACCACAAAGCGGCATTTCTCGCTATTTACAAACACATAAACAATTATGTCCTCTACTTTTAATATACATAGCGTGAAAGTGTATGTAGAAGTGTGAGGTTAGAATTTAATTTAAATTTTCTAGAGCTTCCTGCATAGTTTTCAGCAATTTATTAACCTTGTGAAAGCACTATTCACATGTAGATACACACCATACATATGTAGGATATTTAAATATTTATAACTAATAATAATAAGTCGTTAATTATTTGCAATTTAATTTTTCGTTAATTTTGCATATATTTGAGAGTTTATACATATGCATAATTTTGGTACTGCCGAAGCGTTAACTTTAAACTGGAATGCAATTCCATAAGTAAAAGGCAACGGAACTGATGGTCAAGAAGGCTAGAGAGAATGAGAAATGTGGAGTGAATTACCTTTAAATAAACTTCAATCATTGTAGTTTCGTATACCTCCAACGAATATTAAATTTATATCGATGTCGACTTAAATGACAAAATATCTGTCGACATCAAATTTGCAGACGAGTAGTACAAATTTTTTTCGTTTTATTTGAGTATGCATATATATTGTGGCGAAAAGACAAAGCAACCCCGTTGGTAATAACACTAATTACAAAATAAAATAGTAGGCGTTGAGAATTGTTTAATAAGTCATTGTGAAACAGATTTCAATTTGCAGTGTATAATTTAGAAGCTGTCGCGCTGTAAAGTACCAATAGGAGAAGAGATAGACCCACCGAAATTTATACCGCTCATATCAGAATGACGAGCTGAGTTGATTTAGTCATGTCCGTCTCTCTGCTTGAACGCAAACTAGTTCCTCAATTTTTGAGATATTTTTACCAAAGTTGGTGGAAGCTGCACCTATACGGTTAAACGATAATTGGGCAGAACGACCGATTTTTCAGATTTGAAATTTTGAGTGATAAGCCCTGGAAAAAGGACCTAAGAACGAAAAATTGGTATATCGACATATATAATGAATTGTAAATTGGTTCTGAAAATTATCGAAATAATTGTTTTGATGTGAGGCTTTGGTCAAAGCTCATTGAAACAAGCATTTAGAAGCGTACACACATATTATGAATTGCATTTTATCTGTTATTGGAAGAACAAATTGAAATTTTTTGCGGTATAAAAACATTACAAATAATGCTAGGCCAAGAAATATTGCTATATTGACATATTTGAATGATATATAATTTTTTTTTTTTTTACAGTCGTTAGGTGAAGTCGGTGAAGCAATTGACTTAGGCTACATTATTCTAAATTTCTTTCAAAATTAGATACAAAGATTGTCCCTTCTGTAATTAATTAAATTATAGGTACATTATAAACTTGATTCTTACATATTGCCTCTCTTCCAATGAGAATTTATGAAATGAATGATTTTTCTTGTGAAATGAGGAGATTATAAAAAGGAAAAAAGATTCTTTTGTTGTTGAGCGGTTAAGATATTCTATATCTACAATTTTCGGTAAGGATATGACGTATAAAGAAGTGAGTGATTGACCGTCATTGAAGGCTCTGCATATGTCATTGCTATCAGTTAATTTGTAAAATGTAAGGTTTCTGTTTGGGAAATAATATTAGCGACGTTTGCTTTATTTAATGTTAATGAACTAATCCCTTCTTTGCAAGTAGGGTAGCCAGAACTATTTTTGATATTTCATATTTTATTAAACCTAACCCAAATAATGTTTATTCGTAGGTAACCGTGTCATTATCGTCGATTTTGTCTAGTTTTTTTATTACAATTATGAAGCATCTCTTTAGTCACTTTGATCAAGTAATTGTTGATATTAACTCTTTGTTATTGTTCTTAGTTAGCTCATTTATTATTGTCAACATATTTTTTAAGTTGATTGCATCTAAATATTTCTAATTTTTTTATTCTAAAAAACTTTAAAAATTTTTAATATATATCTATCAGGTTGTAAATTTTCTACATACAACTTCCATAATATCTATAGCTTAGGTTTCGGGCTTTCAAGGTCGGCAGTAATACTTATTACAATGACAAACTTATTACAATTACAAATTATTTTGTAATTATATAACTTTGGTTTGAAGTATGTACCCGCAAAAAGGAGAAAAGATAAACTTACCGAAATTTATACCGATCGGATCAGAATGACAAGCTGAGTTGATTTAGCCAAGTCTGTCTGTCCATTTATCCATATATCCGTCCGTCTGTTTATACGAAAACTAGTCTCGCAGTTTTTGCAATATTTTAAGGGAACTTAGTCTATGGTCGTATTTTGTAATTTATTGATTATGCCCGATAGGTCTATGTCATATAATACAAGCGATTTGTTCAGATATTTGATTTTGGGTCGTTAGTACTTCAATAAAGCATATAAAGAAATTCTATAGTCATAAACATATAAAGAACTGCATATTGTTGCGCTCAGCTGTGAGACTTCGGTTCAAAAGTTCTTCATCACAGCATCTAATGTTGTGAAATTTCGTATGCTACTCACGTACATTCAAATAAATCTGGACACTGAATATCGTAAAAATCGAATTTGCATTTTGCAGTAAGTTTAAACATATGGGTATAAAGACTTCAACGAAAAGGTATTGTGACGAAAATCCCAAATATGAAGAACAGATTGAATGAGTAGCAGGGTAAAGGCAATTCCCCGAAAAGGACAGAAAATAAAGAAGCGGCAGTAAGGTGCAAATTACCCTTACCAAGGACAAACAAAAGGCTAGGCAGTGTAAAGGAAATTCCACGTCGTTAAGGATAAACGGCGCAGCTGCAGCTACCGCAGGCAAACGAATATGCAGCCTATCCCTAAGCGCGTGAACAGAATGTTTGGGTCATCTACAGGTATAATAAGAGCGGCAGCCGCTATCACAATAGGAGACGAGTAGACAACTTAGTGGAGTTAACATTGCTGTGAGCTGTGTGTTTGGGAAACGGATAACCTGAGAGAAGCGGATAATAATTGTATATCATAAAGAATTGTAAAATAATCCATTGGCTATAGTAAAGAATTGTAATTATCAAAGACTTAATAAACGTTGAGTTAATTCCTGACGGTTGAGAGGCCAAACGCACAAATCTTGGAAGTTTTGTTTAGCGATCCAGTGATCGGACTCGAAGGATTTGGGAAATCATCGAGGCTTACTTAGCAAATTCGTTAGAGTATAAAGACTTCGTCATGACAGAAGACAAAACGTTTGTGTTTTCGATTAGTTGAGCAATTTGAGGAAAATAGTATTTCTCCAATATTTTGCTAAATTAACCTCGATCTTACCACTTAAGTCTGATCGTCCCGATCAGACACATTTAGTGTACCAAACGCTAAAAGCCTCTCTAGGTGGACCACTTTCACTTTGTTTAGCCGTTTGATTATCTTATATGGACCTTCCAAATTGCATTGAAGTTTTGGGGACAAAAGCCTTTATTCCGTTGTGAGTTATATAACAACACTAAATCTCCATATTGAAAGCTTTTGGAGTTTATCACCTTGTCATACCTGGCCTTCATTTTGTTACTCTTAATTTGAATTCGCTCTCGCACAAGAGCATGTATCTTGCTCAGCTCTTCCTCGAAAACGGTAAACGCTTCCTTCCCAAATCTTCTCGCTCATCGATTATCTCAAATTTTAAATCGCTGGAAAATCGAAGTTCGTTCCCAAAGAGAATTTTTTTTATTTCATTGAATACTAAGCTATTTTGACGGTTAGTTTTATAATCAGTTTTTTGGGTATATTGTATGCTTCCTTAGATTGAATCTCTAAACATGAAGCAAAATCTTCCGGTAGGGTTTGTGGTTTTTGAAAGAATAACATCCTCGAGAGTTCGCCGAGTACTTCCTGACAAAAAAGTCAATTGCTCTTTTTCTGTAATAATTAAGGGCGCATATAGCTTCCTATGAATGCACTCGGGCTTAAATTTTTTTATTAAAATAATGCGAGACCTGATAATTTATTCTGGCATAAAATTGGGCTATTTTTGTATTTTTTGCTTAAATTCGTCAATTCTTATTTTATCTGCGTATTGCAAAGAGGGACAGCCAGCCAGATTAGTCGACCAGAGCATATATACGAGCTCGACCGATTTTTCAGTTGTAAGCCATACGACTTTAATATATAACTCCCATACACTGATTTATTTAGATATGAGACTTTGTTCAAAACTCCGTCAAAATATCATCTAAGAGCAAAATATTATACACATGTAATTTCAAATAAATATTGGCACTGAAAATCATTGAAGACTGTAAACGTGAAATAATCGAAATCGAATTTTGAAATTTGTAATAATGAAACATAAATCTTGTTTAATATAGATTTTAGTAAATTTTTGATAAACTGTCGTCGTCACCGCAATACTTTTCGGCAATATTAATTTTTATTTTATTAATACGATTAAAAGTTTATGTTTTCACTGCATTCTTTTCATAAAATTATTTCCATTAACATAATTTTTTCAAAGCAAATTTCCATAGAGGGAATGAGCTATTTTTCACAGGCATATCGTTAAATTTTTACTTTTTTCGTTAGAGAGCTCTTTAAGGGTTAAAGAAACTAATAATGACCTCCAAAAAGACACACACTTAATGTGCGAGTAAAAATCTCTCAGCATCAGTTGATTAAGTAGCAATTATGCCCACAAAGTCATCACCCTACGCGTTTAAAGCAGATCAAAGGTAAAAAAAATATATTGCAGCACTGTTTAAATTTTTTTGCTTTACTTTGCAATAAGAGATCAGATGAAAAAGCTTTAACGTTTAATAGGTGTTGAAGCAGCAAAGTGTCAATTTAAAAAGTAGAAAAATGGCCAGCAAAACAAGTGCGATAGAGAATGAGCAATAGGGTTAACAGGAAGAAAATGCTGAGTTAATGAGTAAAAGTTTGAATCCAAAAAACTTTTTAAACAAAAATGTGCAACGAAATCATTAATAAAATTTGCTCTTGAATGGCGACAAGAAGATAATTTGTAGTCAACAAGAGCAAATTGCACAGTAATGAGCTGCGCAGGTCTTCAGCGGCATATATGTATATAGTTGGTCCTCGCACGAAGATATATAATTTGCCCCTTTCTGTTTTATATGCCAAACAATCACTATCATGCTTATAGTGTCCTAATAAACTTTTCGAAAATTTAAACTTTTTTTCTATAAATAAAATTTATTTGCCTCTTATACTTTTCTCTTGCCCTCGCTTCTTTCTCCTAACATTTATTATTTTATTTTTTATTTTGTGCTAGTAAAAGTGGGAGCGGGTTAAGAAGACGTAACTCAGTAACTTCCGTTTGAGTTGCTAGCAACTGATAATCTGCACAATTTATATTTCCACTGCTTTTGTTGTTTTGTTTGTGTTTTACCGGTGCAGTAAAAGTCCAGAACTTTCTTAAACAACAATTAAATGTAAAGTAGAAAAGTGGCACTCGTAAAGTCAGTCTCTTCAGGTAGGTATGGTATAACGTAAGTTGGCTAGTTAGTTACTTCAGTGGTGCGATTGAAGCAGATTTGAAAATTTTAATAGTTAAATGAGTAATGCGATTCTAATTTTTTACTTTTATATACTTTTTGTTTTCTGTTTCTTTTTTTTAATGAATTTATATCTTGGCGTACGGTGTCAAACGATTTTCTAAAGGCACAAACCTGAGCCATTCTTTCTGAGAAAATATCGAAATTTTCTGATTGTCATCAAACCATCCTTTAAACTTAAATTTTTTTGTACAACAAGCCTACAAATGTTGCATATGGCTACTTATTTATGACACTAAAATTTTAATTCTAGTTTCATACATAATATATTTTCAAAAACCTAATCATCACTCACCGACTGTCACTCATAGCGAGCGGTTCTCTTTTCATTACCACGTGCATTTCGTGCTAGTTCCAAATTGAAAGTTGTAATCTTGTGTTAATTTAATACCTCAAACCTCATATATATATTTTTTAAATAAATTCGATCAAGGAAATCTATAATTAGAAGTGATCTGTTATATGCTTGGTGAATATGGTCCCAGGGCCGAACCTAGTGGGCTCAAATCGGTATGCATTGCTTGCCGATAGTGCCGGTATTAAAAAAAAGAAAGTGAAAGACAAGAAGAAACAAACAGTGATTAATACTGATCTCATTTTCCCTCAACTCCCACCTGTAAAAAAACCCGACCCCAAATTTGTAGTTCTTGAAGCTGTTAATAAAAACAAACCTTTATCTCACTACTCATGCTTTCCGGTATATAAATCAATTTGTGCAGTAAGTAAAGAAATAGAAAGTGTTTCAGAGCTTGGCGATGGAAATATTCTCCTATTAACGAAAACCAGAAATACATCTGAAAGATTTCTTGCACTTAACAATCTTCCAGGTATCTGTGCGGTAAAAGCCAAATACCACGAAAACCTCAATCATAGTAAGGGCACTATCTACGCGCCTTTTCTAAGCAATGTATCAATTGAAGAAATTATTAATGAATTAAGTTCCCAAGGGGTAGCGGATGCCTACAAATTTCAAAGAAAATTGAGCAATGACACCCTATGATCTACGGGTGTAGTGATGCTAACATTCAATTATACCATCTGCCAGACAAAATTGATATTGCATGGCGAAGTGTAAAAATTAGGCAATATATTCCAAATCCTATGCGGTGTAAGAACTGCCAGTTAGTTGCTAGGTCATTCATGGAAATTTTGTAAGCGCTCACCAGCATGTGTAAACTGTTGTTTACCTCCTCACTCTCCCGAGAAATGCGTTCGGACCTTCTGCGCTAATTGCGCTTCTGACCATCCCTCTACTTCTAACATGTGCCCAAAGTTCATTCAGACCAAGCAGATACTTACAATAAAAGTAACAAACAAATGAACTATGCGAGAAGTTATTAAGATTCACAAAAATACAACTCTCTCCACACACGTAAATGATCAAACATACTCTTCCATAATTTTACAAAATAACAAAATCAATAACACAACAGAATCAGCAAATACAGAACTCACTTCTTCTGCTATCATTGATGGCAGTAAGCAATCCAACAATAATTTCACTTCCTTTCAGCCCCAAGAAAACTCGCCAACACGTCAAATAAATGAAATACACTCCGAACCGAGATTTACTACTCAATTAATGCATACAGCTAATCTCCAGGCTTCCTCTCAAAAACTCGATTTGTATTCAACTCCCGCTCCTACAACGCCAATCCTCACTCAATCTTTAAACTTACTCAATAATCATGAATCCATTATTAAGTCTTTTCTTCATACCATTTCCTCTCAAGATCTCAACAACACAATTAACTTCTCTCCTGATCTGCAAACAAACAATAACAACGCCAACGAGTTGAATAGCAACAAAAAAAAAAACGACGTCACAACTATGTCAGATGAAGAATCTTTAAATGACATCACAACTAATACAGAAGAAAATTTTTAAAATTAGAATTTAAAATTTAAAATTATTTAAAAATTAAATAATTAAAAATAAGTAAATCTTGCGCCTACGTGACTAATAGTTTTCACTTGTATTTTATTCTAATCTCTTCATAAATAATGTCCAAAATATTACAATGGAATATTAAAGGATACTGGAACAATTTCCATGAGCTACAGTTACTTATAAAAGAATATAATCCTAGCATAATATCGTTGCAAGAAACCCACTTACCCTTCAATTCCCCCGCCACTCCACCTCACGCTTATGCTACCATAACCTATCACATAATACTTCGCACAAACAAGGCATATGCGCTTTTATTAAAAAAGGAATTCCACACACTAAACTTAATATTACATCTTGCATTTCCACGATCGCCATAGAAATAAATTTAGGTTTCAAAATTACGCTTATATCGATGTACATTCCTCCAAATCAAATTTTTAACTACAGTGAAATTCTGACTATCATTCAAAATATTTCCACTCCAATGATTTTATTAGGAGATTTAAACTCATGGAGCCCTCTCTGGGGTTCCGCCACTGGAAATCAAAGGGGAAATATTATAGAAAACGTGCTTATGACATCCAACCTGATGGTACTGAACGACGGATCCCCTACACACTTTTCGACCCACCAAAGCTTCACAAATGTGGACGCAACGTTTTGTTCAGCAACCTTAGCACCTAAATGTTCATGGAAAACCTTGAAGTACCTACACGGAAGCGACCATTTTCCTATTGTAACCACAATTGAATCAAATTTTAATAGTCATAGATTTCATAAAATCCCAAAGTTTAACATTGACAAAGCAAACTAGCCAAAATTCAAGACTTCCTGCGATGTAATTTCTTCAGAAATTCCTGCATCAAACAATATTAATAAGGAAGCAGCGAATATAAAAAAAATATATTGCTCTTCGGCTCACTTGCACATTCCGCAATCAAGAAGCCCCACTAATAAACCAACTGTTCCTTGGTTGAACTCCAACATAGCAATGCTTAAAAGACAAAAGCAACAATCTTGGGTAGAATTTAAAGAACTACATAATGAGAGCAATATAATGCGGTACAAAAAAGCAAATGCTAGAATTTGATATTATTCCAAACAAGTCAAAAAGGATTGCTTCCAGAAAATAACCGGTTCAATAAATTCTTCTTCATCCCCAAAACAAATTTGGCATAATATAAAGCTACTAACAGGAACGGCTAAGCTAACACCCACTTTGGCCATGAATACAGAGAGAGGCACTATTCTTAATCCCATCGAGATAATTAAATATTTTTCTTCTACGTGGTCCGTCTTTTCTAATGATGCTAATTTTGATCAATCATTTATATTGCAAAAGCATATAACTTTAAACACGACCTATAACCCACTTACGGCTACGATCGCGGCGTCGGATATCGATAAACCTATTTCGCTCACAGAGCTTAACCAGGCCTTACACAGATCAAAAGGCAAAACACCCGGATATGATAGGATTTCCTATCAAATAATAAAACAAGGCTCAAATGGTGTCATCAAAAGCCTACTCGATCTTTATAACAAAGTTTTTGATCAAGGTTTATTTCCACAATCTTGGAAAAATGCTGACGTCATACCAATCTTAAAACCCGGGAAAACTCTCGCTGAAATTCAAAGTTATCGCCCAATCTCCTTACTTTCATGCTTTAGCAAAGTGTTAGAGAAGATTATTGCGAAAAGATTAATGTGGTTTATGCAAAGGGAAAATAAAATCAGCCCCAAGCAAGTGGCTTTTAAGCCGATGCACAGTACATCCGACGCACTATTGCACTTTGACCATTTTCTCTCTACTGCTGTTCCATACCGAAATTATATTACCACACTCGGACTTGACTTCGAAAGAGCATTCGATCGCATAGGAATACACGTTGTTCTTCGTCAGCTTATAAAATGGAATATTGGAAAAAAATGTTTGGCTTTGTAAAAAGTTTCCTAACCAATCGAACTTTTAGAGTAAAAATTAGTAATAAATACTCTGACAGAGTGTCACTTTCAAATGGAATAGCACAAGGTTCACCTATATCGGTTGTGGTTTTTATGATTGCTTTCGAAGAAGTTAGTAAAACCATTGCCAAATACAAAGTTGAACACGCAATTTATGCAGACGATGTTCTAATATTTTCAAAAAATAATAATCTTAGCCAGCTTGAACGTACTTTCTCCAACATCCTCAACGAAATTCCCAATTGCGCTCAGAGCTCTGGAGCTAATTCATCCTATGAGAAATGTAAAACTTTACATATATGTAAAAAGAGAAATTGTACTAGTTTTAAGTTATCTTTTAATAATGAAGATATCCAAAATATCTCTAGTTTAAAAATCCTAGGAATTATATTCGATAAAAAACTTAGCTTTAAAGAACATTGTTTATATTTAAAAGAAAAACTGCATAATAGACTTAACATAATAAAATATTTCGCCTCTAAACATAGTAATTGCAACCAAACTATTATAATTAATCTAACTAAGTCCTTAATACTATCTGTTATCGACTACGGGCTACCTATATACGGGCGCTGTGCGCAAAGCAGCCTTAAAAACCTTTCTTCGATTTACCATGCCTCCGTTCGGAAAAGTCTTTGTGCTTTCCCAACAACACCAACACTAAATATACTTGCTGAAGCTGGACTTCCTTCACTCAAAGATCGTGTAACACATACTACCTTACGGCTGATACCAAAGCTTTTTATATCAAATAATCCAGTACTACATAACGATTTAAAAAGAGCCATTAATAAAAAAATGGAGATAAGATGACCATCTACCATCGATAGAGTAGCTAAGTTTTATAAAGATTTAGAGATGCCGCTCCAACCAACTTTAATTAAAACTTCGAAATTCCAACCTTGGAGTCTCCCAGCAACGTCACTTATAACATCTTTATTTGACTACCCAAAACAGAACACTTCCGCGCTAGTATATCAAAAAGCCTTCTTGCATATCAAGAATAATCTAAAATCGCAGGGATGGAAATTTGTTTTCACTGACGGATCTAAAAGCGGTGACACTACTCATTGGCAGTTGTAACTGATGGCAGCGATGTAATTAAGACTGGACTTCTTCTACCACTTGTTCTATTTTTACTGCAGAAGCGTTTGCAATTAACCTCGCGACAGAAAATGCTGCGGTGTCCAAAGGAAAATTCGTAATCTGCTCGGATAGCAAATCGACTATTAAAGCACTGCAAAGTCCAAATACCAGAGAACCTCTAATTCAAAAAATCCGGGACAAATTAATTGGTCAAAAGACTAAATTAAAAGTAATGTGGATTCCAGGCCACTGCGGGATAACCGAGAATGAATATGCTGACGAAATAGCCAAACAAACTTGCAATTCACCGTGCGAAACTTTTACCGCTTGTGTAAGATCTGACATCCATAAAAGCGTACAAAAGAAAAGTCAACGGAAATTTGGTCAACGTATCAACAGCCCTATACAACTATCAACAGGAACGGTAATCCACCTTCAATTCCAGCCAAACTCTCTACAGAGCAAATAAAAATCTTCACAAGGCTACGCCTACAACACACGGCAGTTACGCATCAACATCTGCTAAATGGCTCCGCCGTTCCACTATGTCAAGTCTGCAACTACCCCCTCACAGTTAACCACATCCTAAATGAATGTAACAAATGCACAAATGCAAGGAATAATATATTTAAAGATAAAAACCCCTCCGATATTTTAAAAGAATTTTCATTGGACAATGTGAGTGACATGTATAAATTCATATACCAAATAGGACTCTTACATCAAATATAACCTATCTTACGCATGGTATCCCATAAGTAACGTATCGTTTGTTCTTTTCATTTATTCTTCTTTTATTAAATTATTAGTATATTAAAACTAAGTTAAGTTAATGCCGGCCGATAGCCTCTGTTGCTACTGCCTCTTCAAACTGTAATATAGTTATTTATAATTATATTTCAATTAAATAAATAAATAAATAAAAAACCTAATCATATAATATTATATATGTATTATTTTGGATCTTATATAGAACCATAATGGATAAACTAATCGAGTAGAAAACAGTGTGTCCAGGGTAGAAAGGTATGTAAAGTAAAATACGAGTAGTTACAGGAAAACTGAAAGTTTTAAAATTAATGTGTTCTCGGATAAAAAAAACTTTAGTAATAGGAGATAAAATTTCACAAAAGTATGAACAAGAAAATTTTTCTATCAAAAAATGAAATTAAATACAGAAAATTGTATTTCTTACACATGATCATTAATATGTTATATAAATATATATAATCGTTAAGGAAATTCAAATGTTTTTTATTTAATGTGAAGTACAATTGATACAATTATGTTCTGAATATAACATTATTCAAATGGCCTCCACGACTTCTTTTGCAGGAACGAATTCGACGAACCCAATTTCTGAGCACTTTTTCCACTAAATCAAGTCGTATGTCATGAATAGCACTTTCAATATTGACTTTTAATTCTTGAAAGAATCTGGTTTATTTCTAAAGACCAATGACTTCAAATAACCCCACAAGAAGTAGTCTAATGGTGTTAAATCACAACTTCTTGGGGCCATTCAATGTCACAATTTCTTGAAATAACCGAATCTCCAAACCTTTCTTGCAATAATTCGGTTTGTTACACGTACTGTGTGACACGTAGCCCCGTCTTGTTGGAACCAGATGTGGTTAAGATCAACTTCTTCCACTTTTGGCCAGTTGGTTATTATCGATCTACTCCGCTCTCCATTGACAGTAACGGTGCTACCAGCTTCATTTCGAAAGCAGTACGAACCGATGATTCCACTAGACGAAAAACCATAGCAAACTGTCAATTTGGGTGAATGTAGTGGTCGTTGATGAATAATTTGTGGATTTTAACAGTCCCTATTCTTGAGAACGCCGTGAAAACGACAAATTGCGGTCTTCAGCAACACTTGCCTGAACGGCAGCAATATTTTCATTACTTCGACTGGTTCTTTGTCTTATTGGCACTTGAACATTACGTTAAGAAAATGTACACTCGAAACTTTCAACAATTCGACGAATAGCGAGCACTGGTGGACGATTATTACGACCATAAAATGGCAAAAGCGCACGCAAGGTTGCAATTGCAGAACGATTATTTTGATAATAATGTTGAATAATTTGTAAACGTTGTTCCTGCGTATATCTTGCCATGATGAAATTGTAAACATTACTGAATATAATGAAAAAAGACAGATCATCCCTATTGGAAAGTCCTTTACATATGTAAACTTAAAATATAAATAGAACAAATATTGTTCGCTAAATTATAAGTGCAATAATAAGCAATAGAATTGTAATACTAATCTTAGCTCTTAATAATTTGAAAATAACAACTTATCTTAAAAAAAGAAACACATAAATTACAATGTTTTTAGGAAACATAAAAATGAAATATGAAAAAATACCCACACACCAAATAGCAATGCACACAAGCAATAACTGCCGGCTGATTATAAATTTTTTAAATAAGTGCTTTAGATGAATTTAAGTTAACAATTAGCCTAAACAAAAAAGATCAAGTATCTTCTTCTAAATGCAATAAAATTTTGTGAACTGAATTTGCGAAATTCCATATGGCAATGCTGCCACCTTTTATTGTGAATTTGAGAAATTGGGTTCGCTGTACATAAAAAAAACAGCAAAGAACAGAAGGGTTGTATTCGGTCATGCCGAAAATATTGTATCTATCATCAAAGAACGTAAATTAATTTACGTTCTTTCCTATCATGTGCATCACGTCTGAAGAATACCAAATTTCACTTCGATGCTTTTTTCAGAGGTTTTCGCGAAAAAACCTCATATCTGAACAAATCGGTTATATGTGGGTTATTTAATGTAGTTTTCCGATTTCATGATTATTTTCATTACCAATATTTCTTTGAATTTATGTGTATTTCACGCTCCATATGGTTTTTTAACGGATCTATATCACGAAATCAAAATCAAATCGGGAAAAATCGGTCATATATATGCTAAAGTGTTTTGATCTCGCCGGTTCCTACAAATGTACAAGTGCATATGCCTGCCAAGTTTGGTTGAAATATCTCAAATACTGAGGGACTAGTTTGCGTTCGAACAGACAGACGGTCATGGCTAAATCAATTCAGCTCGTGATTCTACGATAGCTATAAATTTCGGTGGTTCTATCTCTTCTCCTTCTGGTACTTACATACTTCGGACCTGAGTTAATACTTGTATAACATTTTATGTACATGAAAGGCATAACAAACGAAGACCGTTGCGATCCTATAAGGAATAGCATATGCTTATTGTACTAATGAGATTTAAATTATTGCTTACCAATGTTAAGGCTTAAGGCGCCCTCAAATGCAAATACATTAAGTATTCAGTTATTGCTTAATAATTTTAGAAAAATCGGCTAATAAACTCGAATTTGCATTTGTTCTAATTAATAAAATTTAAATTGTCCCAATCTTCCGTATAAATTTTATAATTTATAACACATAAATTTTACATTAAAATAAAAACATATTTACACACATAAACACATTCACGCCAGGGTTGCCTTATATGTTTCAGGATTCGAAAATAAACACTAATATTAAGTATTGAAAATTTTTCAATTTTTTTGCGAAATATTCTCCATTTAGATCTATAACTTATCAATCTGATGTTTTGAGTGCTCAATTCAGTGGTTTCTGTCGATATGTGAGAGCTCGCATGGTCGTAGTGAAGAGTGATCCGTATTCGTCGGTTGGTTTTCTTAATTTCTTGAAAGAAAACTGGCAAACAAGTGGATGTGCACCACTCAGAATTTAACCTTAATGTTTCTGCGTTGTTCTTGGAAGTACTGTCAATATGTCATAGCCGAGTTTCGAGACTCCGCTATCGTACTTTTCTAACATTTCTCTCGACCAATCAAGGTGAACTTATTTTAATTAAAATCAAATTTTCGAGCAATATTGAATGTATACTGCTCTCATTTATACCTATAGCTGTCTCAATCTCGCGATAGGTCACATTACGATCTGGCAATATCAGTTTGTTCTCAGCATCAATAGTTTTCGGAAATACAACGCTCTACAGACGACCTTTACGAAATTCGTTTCGAAGTGACCTCGTTGAATTTACCATATTATTGATAAACACTGGTCCTTGATTTAGCTTCAACGCCAAAAATTTAAGTAAGTTCATCAATGCACTGTTGTTAAGTTAATCCACTTTAAAAGTTATTAAAAATAATCGCAAGATAATGTTCGCTATTTAATTTAATTTTTTGGTCGAGATTAGTATTTTATGTTACTGTAATATGCTGTACACAAAAAGTGCATGTCCTTATATCATTTCGCACCCAGAGCCCAGTCATATCGGTGTTAAAATTACACCCGGCAACACGGCAGTGGAGCGTGTGGGTTCGTAACTAGTTTTGTTGGACCAAAAAAATTTCCCAGATGAATCACTGTCAACTCACTGTGGTGAGCTTTCATTTCCATGGTGCTCCTATAAGTTTGATTGTGACCATTGACACGGAACGTTTATTTACATGTATAAATATATGCATGCGTGTATACGTAACCAAAAAAAAATTATAAGGGAGAACTCTGATATAATCAGATTGCTAGATAACAAGTAACTGTTGCAATTTAAATTCATAGATTTGCAATTTCCAAGTTAGACACAGCTTCCTCAAGTCGGCAAAGGGTTACTTGGTGTACCGTCCGCCAACCATCGTTGTCCTTATGGGGGTCAAAGGCATTTTTCACTAATTTCCTTCCATTGCTGCCTAAAATAAGCTGAAGCCTCTCCTCTTTGAAAGTCCTTTGCTACAAGAGCTTCAAATTGTTCTGTAATCGTTATTTGAACCATTGGTTTGTGTTGCGGACATCCCAAGTTCGGGTCCAATTCGAGCATGAGTGTCTGGAAAGAAATCTGATGAGGAATCGTGGAGATTTTCGAAATGAGTTTAACTTCTACCGCGCAGACTGCTGTTGTAAGTTTTTCACTTTTCGCATCAACAAAATATGGTCTGATATAACTTGAAAAATTAATTAATGTTATTGAACAGTGATTTGAAAAAGTATCTAGAAAATAGACAAATTTTTGATGCAATGCTTTTTTTTGAAGAGTTTAAATGAAAAAGGCATCCATACCTTAAAAAGTTAAAGCATATAAAGCGTTTTGGAAATTACTTTTGTGGCACTTTACACTAAAGGCAAAAAAAAATATTGTATTACACGCAGTCATTCAGCTAATTGCAAATAAGAGTACGAGATATGAACAATTATTGGCAGCTGCCGCAGAATCAAATGTACTTCCGCTGATAAATGGATGGACACTAAATTTATAAAATGAAAAAGTTGTTTTATAAAAAAAAATTATATACGTAGATTTAATTGGCGCTTTGTAACTGCTGAAGCGATTTTTGGCCGAATAAAAGGAGACCGATACAAAAAGATTATATACATTTACATGTTACATATGTATATGCATGCATCCTAGAGTATATACTAAGAAGGGTAGAATGTGAAAAAAGAAAGTTTTATCTATTTTATATTTTACGCCTCATTTTCTGCCAAATATTTCTTTAGCCATTGCTCATTTTAGAATTAAATTTTTAAACTTTGGTAATAATTTTTGAACCACAGATGTCGTTGTTCACTCAATGGCCGCTAAACTAAAAAGGTTTTGTCCTCGTCTGTACAAAATTCAGTTAGACGCAGAGACTCCTTTGCTAAGAAATCGGTCTTTTTTCCACCTACACTTATGTAGACAAATTTCATTTACTATTTTTATATTTATTGTTTCTAGCTACTTCAATTCCTCTATCGTCTGCAACGCTCTTTATATTCTCAGATGTTTCTCAAAATTTGCCTCATGTGCATTCATCTTTATGTTCGAATTTTTTTTCTGCTCATCGTTCAGTTCATTCATAGTGCTTTTTTCTCATATCTGTTGTTTTGGATTTTACTTTTAGTTATTTATCGTTGCTTGTTGTCATGCATATATATATGTATGTACATACATATGTGTTTTTATAATGTCTGCAATTTGTATAGGCGACGTCGACAAGTATGCGGCACAACTTGTCTGGCTCCGCTGACCGCTGTAATTGTCAAAGCGATTGTATCCCTCGCTTCTGCCCGTATCTCCCTTCAAGAGTTCATCGATGTTGTCAAGTGTCTAAATTTCCCTACTTCTGGTTGCATATACATATGGGCATATCTATACAGGAATATCCCTTGCTACTTTCTAAAGTTTTTCTGCTATTTTTTCACCTTTTTAAATTGGAAACGGATGTTGACATAACAAAATGATGGAGGGACAGTTGGCGTATATCATTCATTTATGCATGCTTATATACATATGTATGTATATGTGCAAGGAAAAATAGTAGTAATAACTAGATTCCAACCAGACTGTATTTTTACATTAACTAGTTCATCTTCCATCTTTTTCACATGTACGCAACTGTTATTTTTAACATGGCGATGTATGTTGAATCACTAATCTACCAAAACTGAAAAGAAAAACAAGAATAGAAATATATTTGCTGCGGCAAGATTCGAATCGTGATCTACATCAGTTGTGATTACCTCTAACGGTTATGGTAATGATGCATATAGTAACGATATACCGCGCAATTCAACAAAGCTTATTAAGAAATGAAACTGAGTCGTAGCGAACTAGAAATAACAGTAATATACGAATGATGGTGAGGATTAGTATTATACCGTTATTAGTGAATTGCAATACAAATAACGAACTGCTTTGATTTCATCTTTAAAATACTAGTATTAAACTAGAATGTTTGCAAACTAGTCCACCTTTTTACTGCAGGATAGATATGCTTGTATGCATGTATAGGGTGTTTTTTATAGAGGTATAGAACTTTAAGTTGGCATTACTTTTCAAGATGGCGACCGCTTTAACAGCTGTCAAGTGATTTATTCTCAGCTTGGTTCGGGAATTCATCATGAATAGACTCACGCCTGAACAACGCTTGCAAATAGTACAATTTTATTTCGAAAATAATGATTCTGTGCGGAAAACGTATCGCGCACTACGTCAATTTTAGCGATGTTCAGCGATGAATGGCTACATCAGCACACAAAACTGCTTCATTTGGAGTGAAGGTAATCCTCAAGTGTATGTTGAAACACCGTTACATCCAGAAAAACTGACCGTTTGGTGCGCTTTATGGGCTGGTGGAATCATTGGTCCGTATCATTGGACGTAGTGCGCGATACGTTTTCTATTCATGATGAATTGCCAAACCAAACTGAGAATAAATCAATTGACAGCTGTTAAATCGGTCGCCATCTTGAAAAGTAATGCTAACTTAAAGTTCTATACCTCTATAAAAAAACACCCTATACTTTGGTTTTAGAAGCGTTGACGTTGGCGTTGTTTATTTATAAGTTTTTAGGACTATTTTTCTATTCGCTGTCGCCCCTTGGGTGCAATATTTGAGTGACTAAGTGTAGCACAAAGTTACGGAAAAATACATTAGCAAAATATGTATGTATGCAGTAGTTCAGTGGATTAGCGTATGTTAAATATTTTTCGGTAACAAATAATTATTTTCTAGCTATTTAAAAGCTGCTTTATGTATTTTTTTTAGTAAGATACTTTAATTAATTAAAGGTATTTGCTGCAAACTGATGTCAATAATTTGGTAACTTAGAGTGAGGCTTGGCTGTATGGAGCCCCAAATATAAAGTCCATTCCGAAAAAACACAGTTTTTGTTGTTTGCTTTCATTGTAAACTAGTTGCTTAAAACTTATAAATCTACTCATACTTTCGTAGAAAAATCCTAGGAACAATTTTTGTAGTCAAGCTTCTAAACGGACTGATTTGCAATTAATTTCTCTTAGGTCAAGTATATTTTAATGTCTCCATCTAAATATGATCATTATTTTTAAATTCATGTAAAACAAATTTTGGACTAATGAACCATGACTAATGAATAAATGATCATTTGTTATTCCAGGATATTTAATTTGACCGACTCACTCTTCGTAACGAAAATACAAGTAACTAACTAAATGTCTATGGTAGTGTAACTATTTGTATATATCTGATGTTGATGAATTTTTTTCTGTGGCTGATCAAACAGCTTAACCACCAACTACCAAACTCCTACCCCTAATAGATCTACGTAAAATCGTTTATCATGTCTTGTATTGTATGAGCTAAAGCTCCATCAGAACAAGCAATTTTTCAGAGATTAAAAGGAATCAAAATCAACTTTATCGATGGAACATTTAGAATTCATTACAAGGAACATATATAACAGAATATACCCATTAATATAATGAAAGCTTTTCTTTAATGTTTTCATATAAATTATAAAACAGTTTTTTTACCAAAAAAAACATTGACACAATAAGATAATAATATTTTTTTAGAACTACAGAAGTAATGTCTAAAAAATAGTAGAGATAGACACATTAATGATAAACAATAAAAATAATAAATGTATAAAACAATTTAATAATACAAGCAAACAAAAATGTTAAAAAAGAAACGAATGAAAATAACAAAAATATATAAATAGACAGTCTAAGCAAAATACGTGTATATAAGATCTTTGAAGTTGCTCCTGCTTAATTTTTTATTTCAATTAGAAAGGATAGAGTTTTATAAACGTATAGCATTGACAAAGAACAACTTAGTTGATTGTTTCGATTTATAAAAAAGGTACTATAGAATTATCTACTCTGGGGGACCTAGTAAAAGAAAGCTTGGAATAAAGATATCAAGCAGATTCAGTCAGAATGAGTTTATAAAGAAAAATGCAGTTTCTAGCCATTGATTTTATTATAAAGAACACGAATGAAACGGAATATTAATACATGCAAAAATTATTAAAAATACGAAATGCCGTGATAATGTATATACATATATACTTTTCTTAAATTAAGAGAAAGGAAAATTGAGAAATAAAGTTAATCTCATGAAAGAAAAAGGTGAAATCAGTAAAATTACTTTCAAAATAAAAATTTTATGAACATATTTATTTATACATGTATTTACGCAGGGAGGAAAATGGGAAATTCAAGTAAAGGAAATCATAGATTAATGACCGCCAATATTGTATAATAAAAATATTATAAAGATGTGAAAACAAAATGTCAGCAAACAAATGAAATAATTATGAATGGCATAGGCACAGTACCCAGGGAATTAAATGTGAATAAAATGAAATTCAGTTTCCTTTTCAAACATTTGAATTCAGCAATTTTAAGGACGGGAGATTTTGGTTTTAAGTATTTCAGCGCTCTTTTAATCGAAAAAATAAGGCCTAGGGTTCGCAGGTTTAGCTAATGTTTGAAGGTGTTGAATGGTCTGAGCTAAATGTCAATGACAACCTCACATTATGGAGTATCAGCGACAAAAACTACATTGGAACATACTTTTTGATTAAGAATCTACTTTGGTAAAGAGACGAAAATGCGATGCGAATGTCAGATGAAAGAGAGAAGCCGATAGCTGGCATGTTTTAAAGCATAAATCGAGAACATTCGTTATCGAGAACGATTCGATTATTCCAGGCGGTTGGCTGCGAACAACCGAGTTGTATAAGTACATAAGCGCGACACACAACTGCACAGAGTCAGTAAGTGAACAGTCGTAAAGTAAACGCGTTGGTGATTACATTACATTGAAGTAATAAGAAAGAGTACATTGTGAAAGTTGTAATTCAAGTAATTGTAAATAGTGAAGTGAATTGTAATTGAATTGTGAATTACTTAGTAATAAAAGGTCATTTAATAAGTTCTTTATAAATAAAGAAACTGCAAATAAAGTTGGTGACTTTTATTCAACAATCCAGTGATCGTAGCTGAAGGATTTGGGAAATCATCGAGGTTGAATCAGCAAAAGCGTAACAATATATATTAAAAAATTATTTTAATAGTATTAAATATGCATTTAACATATTGTAACGAATTTGCTAATTTCGCCTCGATGATTTTCCAAATCCTTCGAGTCCGATCACTGGATTGCTAAACAAAACTCCCAAAATTTGATTGTTCGGCTTCTTAACCGTCAGGAATTTATTTGTACAATTTTCGTCTTTAGCCAACGGCTTATTTTACAATTATTTATGATACGCACTTATTATCTGCTTCACTCAGCTCATCCGTTTCTAAAACACACACAGCTCACAGCAGTGTTAACTCCACTAAGTTGTCTACTCGTCTCTTCTTGTGATAGCGGCTGCCTCTCTTTTTATACCTTTAGATGATGATTATTCGTTTGCCTGCGGTAGCTGCAGCTACTCCGTTCATCCTTAACGACGTGGAATTTAAATAAAAATCCAACTTTAAGGAAATTAAAATATCTGAATATTTGACCCACAGGAGACAATCTGGAGAGGCAAGAAAATCTTCAAGGAAAAATACTTTTGAAGGAAGTTGTCACCTATTACGCTTTTTAATTTTATAATAATAATACTGTAATATTACAATTTGACTAGACATAAGAAGGGTAAGGCAAACTGGTCTTGAAGAATGTTGCTATATATTTTGTTATTAATAAGCTTATAGTTGAAAAAATACTTTTTGGTGTGTCGCCATCAAAAAATTTGTGTTATACTTTTGATTTTTGGCTTGAATAGATTACTGCATACATACAACAACAACAACCTAACCCATTCACAACACAAGTTGTTTTTTCTTAGCCATAATGTACCGAATTTCAAATTGCTGGAAATTGCTTATTTACTGTCCAAAAATAAGCTAAATGGCTCTATACTTGAGTGAACGTCTCTATATATATTCTCCTTGCGCATATACCACGATGCACTAGTGAGGTTTCGTTGCGTTTTTGATTGGGATCGCTATTTTTATGGATACTAGTTACCCAATAGATCCGCATTATTTAATTATATACATCTGAATTATTACCCAAAAGCCAACTAAGGCTAGCATTTTTAGTTTAAGGCATTGTCTATTTTCCGGGTTTGGTGTTCATTATAATCTACGACCTTATCAATACATTCGGAAAGCAATATTT
Source organism: Neoceratitis asiatica (assembly GCA_030068015.2). Classification (NCBI taxonomy): domain Eukaryota; kingdom Metazoa; phylum Arthropoda; class Insecta; order Diptera; family Tephritidae; genus Neoceratitis; species Neoceratitis asiatica. The sequence continues at coordinate 79,621,994 of CM061524.1, forward strand.
GATAGTTATGTTAGTACTTGTGATGTGATGTGGTCGTAACCAGGGAATTTTTTTTATACTTAACGTTTTTTATAGTAATACATATTGATACAAAGATGGAGTCATAAATTTATTTATCGCTACATTGGATTGGAAGACTTCTCAATTTCTACTGTTGGCTTAAAGTGCTTTTCAGCGCTCTATAGTTAATTTCTTTGAGAAGAATTTGGTATAAAAGTAGAAATTAATCTCTTTAAGTTCTCCCCTCCTTCATATTTTAAAGCTATCCTAATTTTTTTCCACAGCTTTTAATTTTGTTTTTTTGATGATGGGAATCGATTATTCTGCCATTCTAGGCGCAGTATACGTTTTACGGTTTCAGTGTCTCTGTTAGGCTATTGATGGTTCCTGTTGTACTTCGATATTGTACTCCGACTCTTTGCCTATGGTGTTACTATAGTAGCCAGTAAAATAAACAGTTAAATAAAATTAATATTGTCCTCAATATACATTTCACATATGACTTCAGTTTCTAATTTAGTGTGGTAGCTAAGGTTTTTCTTGTACTTAAGGCAATTTGGTTGTTCAAATAATTTGATCATAACTGGCTAATGGTCGGAGGACAAGTCAGAACTGGCTTTTGCATTTATAAATTTTCTATCAATGTCTTTTTTAACTGCAAAATCTGTAATGTCAAGTATTTTATTTAGATCAATTAGCCAATATATAGGTTATCGACTTTTTGGATTAAAAGTACAAGAACCGCAGTGAGTGTAGTTGGCATTTTGATCTTCATCTGCATCATCTAGTATCAAAGACATCATTAAATTGTTTGTTGGTTATAGAAAAACGTGATGGACATAGCTGAAAGTACAAGATTATTTTCTCAATTCTTGAGGCAAACTGAATTTGCTTGGATATAAGATCTTTCATAAGATTGTAGGAAGTGATGTTTTAGTCTGCTTCGAATGAGAACTGTACTGGAATGTTTTTTACTATAAGCTCGATTTTTGCTATAGAACTTATAGCCAGTAATGTGAAAGTTATTATTTTTCCTTTTTTTGAGATAGTTCAACTAAACTTGCTTAACCGGCCAGATCTGACCATACCTACCATATATACGACTGGTCCATACTATACCATATATACGACTGGTCTTTCAGACATGCAATTTTGGGTTATAAATCCGCCACAAAGTACCTAAGGACGTGAAATTTGTTTTACTACACATACATAATGAATTGCATATTGTTTATGAAATAGAAATCGGAAGAATATAATATATAGCTCCCATATACGGATATTTTCTGATGTGAAACTCAGTCAAAATAGTATTTAGGAGCATACAATTTGGTATTATCCAAAAATATTATGAATTACATATTGGTACCGAAATTGAAGTACTATATATATATATATATATATATATATATATATATATATATATATATATATATATATATATATATATATATATATATATATATATATATATATATATATATATATATATACATCATACAACCACCATGATTTGTTAAGATATTAGGAATCCGCTAAAAAGGCATCTAGGAGCGTGGAATTGGGTATTATGGACATATGTTTTGAATTGCATTGTCGTAGTGAAAATAAACGAAATCGATTTCACAGATAATCTTATGTAAAAATCTCTCTTACAAAAAATACATATATATATATATATATATATATATATATAGACTGATCCAAGTAGAGGTACGTTTTTCAATAGCCTTTTTTGACGTTTACAAATCATTCAACTTTATTTCGAAAATTCACGTTCTGTAAAGAATGTGTTTCACGCGCTTCGCTCAACTTATGATCAACATAATCGGCCTACTGAGCGTGATATTCGCTACATTATCACCCATCTTGATGATAGCAATCATTCATTATTGGATAATATTCGACCGAATAGACCACGTGCCGATTGGGCGCCGTTCACAGCAACTCGGACTGGCGCATGGAACGACTTGGCGCATTTTACTTCGAAATCTTAAACTGAAAGTGTGCAAAATATAGCTTTTGCAAGAACTGAATCTGCTCGATCTTCCCAAACGAAATCGCTCCGCTCTATGGGCTCTTGAAAAGTTCCAAAAGTATCCGAGTAATATTTTAGTTAGTGGTTATTTGAATTTTTAAACTATCTCGCGACTTTAAAGTTCTACTAAAAATTGTGTTATGGTGCCTTGAGTTGCGATATTAGATCTAATTTTTTTTTATCATTTATTTGTATATATATATTGATTTCTTAACCATTTTGACAAAATTTTCAGCTTGGCCTTAGTTGGCGGAAGAATGAAATTGTCGACTATTGTCACTTGCCAATGCATCAACTAATTCATATTCGCAAAATATCCCTTTTAGAAGAATTTTCAATGGTTAAACGTAAGATCTTGCTAGTGCTCCTGGTTTAATATTACTAAAGTGAGACTTGTGTAATTATTTTGTGAATATGGTTTCTTAACATTTTTAGTATAATTATTCTATATTCCCAAAGAACGAAACCATATTCTACTGTACCAAAGTCATTTTTTTAATCTCTAACTATACCATTTTGAAAGTGGCTCATAGTTTTGACAATATGGCATCTCATTTTCTCTCTTCAGCTATTACTGAGAAATTAGAATTTAAATAAATAAAAATCGAATTTTCTTGTTCTGCCTATTGTTTTTAAGGTTTGGTATGCGCTACAAAATATCGGCAATATTTGACTTCCTCTTACATACTAAATTGAGTAGTGGAAGCCTGAAAGAATAAATGCGCATCATTGCATGCCAGCTGCTGACATAATGATTAAGCCCTTACCCAAGTGTTGCTAACAGTAGTTTGTGATCAGTACTCGTATAAAGCTATCGGCGTATTAGCCCAATTGCCAACATAGATCCCGCAACGGCCACTGCCTATGCCTATATTCGTTTGGCGAACCCGCAGTTTTATAAATCGCCATCGATATCTTTGGTACTAGGCTCTTTTGGTCCTTTTTTAGCCCAAAACACAATTTTTGGATACATGTTTTCTAAGGCATGTAAAATCTAAAACACGAATATGCCAATAAATTAGAAGAATATATAAAAAAAATGTTAATTTTTTTATTTGAGTCATAATTTATAATATACACGTATATATATATACCAACAAAACACTAAATTTCATTACACTTTCTTTTTTCCAAGCAAAATTTTTAGGTTGAGAGCATATGCAAGAATAGAAAAATTACAGAAAACCCTCTTTTAAACTTTGTGCTTCTTAAAGATTGTAAATTCTTAGTCGCTTACTGCATCGGGGCCGGCATGTTTGGGCCACGGCCAAAATTCTCATATAGTTTTGTGCTTGCCGCGTTGTATACTAATTTTGTTAAAATTTTATGGTCCTTACTGTCATCACCATTATAATTTTCAGTATCTATAACAATGGTTTAAGAACATTGTCTTAGTTATACATATGTGTATATATTCTATGTAACATTACTTTAACGTTATAATTTCCGCTACCATAACCGCAACTGCTACAATAAAACCGTGAAACCAAAAATTTAAAGTTTGTAGAAAGTTTCATATCTACGAATATATGTATACTTATATATAAAAAAATAAATATATATGTGCAAACGAAAAATGTACATTCATATTACACCGCTAGATAAAAACGTGCTACATACTTATATAAAAAATTAATTTCCATATGAGGCTCAGTAAAGATACTACTACCTACGCATTCATATTTTTTACAATTGCTTTTATATTCATTTGGAGTTATACAACTTTATATATATATTTATGCCATGCGGAATTGGTGCACTTGTTATCGTTTCCTTTTGTTTGTTGTGCGTGACGTATGAATGACATAATTTGATTTTAGATGGTAAGGGAATAGACTGAAGATAGTTAGATGAAGTTGAAACATATTTTCTAAAAATTTAAATTTAATTTCATAATTTTTCCTGAAAACAAAATTATTTAGTAAATACCAAAGAATTTGTTATCTGATTGAAGTACTATTACTTTAAAATCAAAGTCTGTATTACGTAGCAATTAATAGCAATAAAGAGCAATTTATTCGAAATTTGAGCGCTGAATTTCATGGCTTATTTTGAGAAAACCAATATTGAAATAGTAAAAAACAGTATTCTTTTTTTCCAGCAAAATAAAGAGTTTCATGCACCCTAAAGTCTTCAATCAGCCCTAATTCATCTTGCTGCTGTTGAAATAAATACAAAGCGACAGTAATGTACGAAGGGAGTGGTGTTAGCGTCGCCAAATTGAAGACTGCTCCCAGTTGCAAAATGAATTGAATATAAACAAAGAAGTTGTACTCATTTTTATGTAACATATGTAAATATATGTAAGAAATAAACACGGTTTAATATATTTAAGAAAGAAACACGGTTTAGTATATTTAAGAAATGAACAGGGTTTAATATATTTAAAAAATGAACACGTTTCGTTTATTGTCTACGCTTAGCCGAACAACTTAACTGAACAACTGCCGACTGTCCTTTTTAATAAATGTCAATGTAGCTATCGTCTGTTTCCAAAGTCCCATTAGCGTCTGCTGGGTTGCTGTTAGCGTCTGTTGGGTTGCCGTTGCAAGTCACTTGTCCTTACTAATAATTACTAATCCCTACATTCGGCCATCCTGCGTTCATTCGGCCCCGAATAATGGACTCCAAGCTTAATATTTTCCGCAACCGTTATGGTTTTCTTTGGACCTTCAGTATCACCAATTAACTCGACTTCATATCTGGCATAACTTAGACACTTAGTAATTTTGTATGGACCTAGATATTTGGATCTAAGTTTCATACCAACGCCATATTGTGTTCTTTAAATTGCTATCAAATCGTTGATATTAAATTTAGTTTCAGGCTCTCTTTTCCTATTAAAGTTGCTACGATTTTCCTCCTGCATTTGTGCAATATTTTGTTTTGCGCGTTCCCTCAACTCATCCCTTTTATCATTGAACTCCTCTTACTCTGTTTGTTCTACTAAGCTCTTTATATTAGATAAGTCACTAAGTCTCATCTCACAACCAGTGAGCAGTGTAAAAGGAGAAATTTTGTGTACTCCTAGGAGGTGTACTATTGATATATTGTTGGACTTTATCTGTGTACTTGCACCATAAAGAAGGATTTTGGTTACTCACCTAGCTGGCATGAGCACTACTACCTTATGAACTCTTTCCACCTGTCCGTTTCCACGAAGAATACCTGTCGCTATTAATATATGTTGAGTGTCTGCTTCTGTACAATCTTTTCGTACTTTTCTTTCTCTACTATCTTCCGTACCGCTCTGACCTATTGATCTATCTGCTGTACCATTTTAATTTTATGTTTTAAAGAATCTTCTATGGCTTAACAATACATTCGACATAGAGCATCTACGTGCTTCATTCTCGATCCAGAACGGTGTTCTCGCTCGTAATCAAATTCTTGTAAAAATAAAGCCCATCTCGACACTCTAACTGGTACTCCCTTCTTTTTCATAGTCAACGTAAAAGCATTACAGTCAGTAACTATTTTAAATTTTCTGTCCATTACATATACTTTCCATTTCTTTAAAGCGTTGATTATTACCAAAACTTCTAATTCATAAGAATTATAATGTTCTTCAGCTGGAGTTGTCTTTCTACTCACGAATTGAACTAGATGCATACTTTGGTACGGATTACAGCTCCGTACCCATATTTGCAAGCGTCCGTATGAATTTCAGTATACGCCTTAGGGTCAAATAACTTTAAAACAGAAGCTTTCGCTAGAGCGTCTTTGAGTCGTTTAAATGCTGTAACCTCCTTATCACCTAATCGAAACTCTGAATCCTTCATCAAAAGATCGGTCAATGGTTTTGCTATTTTAGCATAATTTTCTATGAATCTACGGAAATATGAGGTAAGTCCAATAAAACGTTGTAAATCTTTTTTAGCTTTTGGATACGGAAAACTTGACACAGTTTTTTATATTGACGGAGTTATAGCACCATTCTCAATACTATACCCCAAAAATTCGACACGCCTCTTCAAAAACTGACATTTGGACCTCTTAATTCTTAACCCGTTCTCGGCTGCTACTTTCAATACTGTATGTAATCTTTCGATACCCTCGTACTCATCTTTAGATGGTATAATGACATCGTCCATATATACGATAACGGATTAAAGCGGAATTGCCTATATTAGCTGAGTAATTCATGTCCTAATTTTTAATTAAATAAAATTTCAAATCAAACTCTATATTGCCTATTTTTACTTTTGTTTGAAAACTACCAACTGTGTAAAATTTAATATCTCCAATACCACGTAATTATTTTTGTTCTAATTTTTGTTGAACTTCCATACCACTGCGTTTTAAGATTTCGTATCGCATGAGACAAAGATTACAACCCGTGTCGATTAGCGCATTGAATCGAAAATTGTTTTCACTCAAATAAACGTTATTAAATTTTAGATCTGCCCAATCATTCACAGTATTAGCCTTAGCTTTAGGTTTTTGTTCTTGTTTAGTCGACTTACATTCAAAAGGGTTGTGCCCAAATTGATTACAATTAAAACATTCTCTTGCGATATGCGCCTCACTACTATATTTAAAGCATTTTCTTTTCTTCTTGAAATCTACGTTTTTAAGATATGAATTACTTGAATGAGTGTTTTTTTTTTTGATATATCTGACCACCACGAATTTTCTCATATACTCGTGTTTGGATTTTCAATTCATCTAAAGACGTTGTTTGGTATAATACAGCTTTGTTTATTCTAGAGTCTAGTATACCCTCAATAAAATAATCTCTAAAACTAACATCATCAAGTGAAACTCTACTAGCTATTTCCATTAATGAATAAAGATATTCAAATAAACTTTTACTTGCAAATTTCTTCCGATTCCTTAACATTCTATGGATATCCGCTGCAGACACCTGAATTCCAAATTCCTTTATCAATGCATTTTTAAAAGATAACCACGCTTGAATATTGTATTGGCTACGAATAAGAAGTTCAGCCTCTCCTGATAATAACTGTTTTGCAAACACAATCTTTTTTAAATCGCCCCATCCAACAATTTCTGCATTTTGTTCGAACTCCCTTAACCATTGATTTACATCGGGTCCACCTATTCATTTAAACCGTGTAAGGCTCTCTATCAAATCTTTTGGTTGAGACTGGGTGTGATGAACCAAAACGTTTGGAAGCGTCCCGTTATTTGTTACATCTTCGTATACAGATCGAACTGAGTCAACATCAGTATCATCTTCTACAGAATGACAAAAATGTTGAAGTATCTTTCCTGTAGTTCTCTTTTACGTCCGGTAGTCAACAATTTATAAGTAAGTCCATTTAATCTATCTTTCAACTGTTCCACAGTCATGTCCAGTATGTCCGATTTATTCATTTTATAAAATTGTGATTACAATGTTAAATCTATATAAATACTTTCTTCTTCTTTTTTTTAAATTTTAACGTGCACAATATTAACCAAATATTAGTATTTGTGCTTTTGAAAAATTCTCAAACCTATATTCAAATTTAAATATAATATTTTATAAATCTTCTTATCTCTCAAATTCTTATTAGCCTTCGCATGCGTTACGCTAAATGCAGCCTATCAATAAGTGAATATATAAAAAATATTGTTCTTAAAACTATAATATTTATACATTTGATCATTTTAATTATGACATTGAAATAATGAATTTTTTTATATAATTGAAATTTTGATTTTTTCACCTTTTGCGATATTTATTTTTTGTTTTAATAAATACCACTATTTACTATACATACTACTCTCATTGCTTCGTTGTTCCTCTTTTCATTTGAATTGACTCGACTAATTTGCTCTCGATTTTCACTCTCATGGCTCATGTCTCACGTATGCATTTCACTCTTTGCTATTCTCTTTTATTTTCGCTCCAACTTCAGCTTCATTTTATTTGATTTTCGTAATTTTTTAATGTTTATACTCTCACTCGTTTCTTGTTTCACCTTTCTTTTTATATTGTTCTTCTTAAAAAAAATTCAGTCAGTTTTCAGTTTCATCTTTTTCAATCTTCAACGTTTTCTCACTCATTTATCTGTTCACATATCTTTACCAAGCTATTGGTGTAGCTTTCGACTTTTCGATATTTTCGCTCTATTTTCCAGTTTCATCTTGTCCGAGCTTCGCGTTTTTATGTTTCATATTGTGGCGAAAATACGAGGCGAATGACAGATGAAAGAGAGAAGCCGACAACTGGCATGTTCTAGAGCGTAAAACGAGTCGATTATTGTAACGAGACGATTATTGTAACGAGACGATTATCGTAACGATGCGATTATTCCAGGGTTTCGTTTTCAAGCAGCAAACAAGTATATATGGGCGACACACGACTGCAAAAGCAATCAGTCGTGAAGTAAACGCGTTGGTAATTACATTATAGTAAAGTAATAAAACCAGTACATTGTGAAAGTTTTATACAAGTGATTGTAATTAGTAAAGTAAATTGTAAATTGAATTGTGATTTACTGAATAATAAAATGACATTAAATAAAGTCTTTATAAATAAAGAGACTGCAAATTAAGTTGGCGATTTTTATTTAACAATCCAGAGATCGTACCCGAAGGAATTGGGAAATCATCGAGGTTGATTCAGCAAGATCGTAACAATATATTCTACTTTTCACTCATTTAACGTTTTTAATCTCTCTATGCTCATTCTTTTTCTACCAGCTATTAGTGTATTACTTTCCACTCATATTTTAAAGTTTCAATTCATTTGATTTGCTTTGCTTTTAATCGTTTTCTCGTTTCATAGATTTTATTCTCACTCATTTTCCTTTACAAATTCTCTATTTATACTCTTCTTTATACCGGCTATTAACATAGCTTTCATCTTCTTGTTATTTCTCACTCGATTTTTTCAATTGATTTGATCCTCTTGCTTTGCTTTTTTATAAGTTTAAATTAGCACGTATTTTTCTCACTTTTTCACGATTTACTGTCACCATGCATTTGACTTTATGCTATTCTGTTTACACTGTTCTTTCGATATATTTCCACTTTTCTATCTTCTATATTCAAGCGGTCAATATATATCAACGTTCGCCAAACCGCATTTACACAAATTGTAAAAGCAAACGATGATAAAAACCAAACCCAATGCTATGCAATACTACTAGTTCTGATACTTTTCTAGTTTTTAATCGATTTTAATTATATTTTCAAAAACTGTACTTTCATGTAATACTTTTTAATGTAATTGTTAATTATTTATGTGATTTTACAGCACTTTATTACTAAAATTGCAGACAGCGTTCTTACGCCACTTCGCTTCAACCAATGATGCTAGTATTTTTAAAATAACTTGTCGTCCATTAGTTGCTTTCATTACAATTTAAATTCGTCTTTTATTTTGCACTAACTTAGCTCTTTTAAGTTGAGCCCCTATATTTGTAAGAAATAAACACGGTTTAATATATTTAAGAAATAAACACTGTTTAATATACATATTTGAGAAATGAACACAGTTTAATATATTTAAAAATTTAACAAGTTTCGATTATTATCTACGCTTAGCCGAACAACTTAACTGAACAGCTTAACTGAACAACTGCCGAGTGTGCTCTTTAATAAATGTCAATGTATGAATATAAATATTCAAGAAATTGTTACTGTTGAAAGAGACTAAATATGGTGTAGAAAGTTTTTTAACTTTGTCAATTTGTTTTTAGTTGCCGCTTCAAATGACAACTAACGGTGTTGTCTAAGAGCTATAACTATAACTGGCTATTCAAAAAGGTCTTTCACATTTCAGTGTTTACGAGTTTGAGTACAATTTTGAGTAATTTGGTTTGGTTTTCAATAAAAATTTTGCCTAAAGAAGTTTTATTAACGTCGCCTTCTTCCACCCACTGCTTACCTACTTCTGCCCTCATTCCTGTGATTGGATACACTTTGGTGGTATAAAGCTATGTATTTACAGTGATCTCTTACACGAGTACTATTTCATCTTCCAAGTCACGGAGACACTTGAGTATCACTTTTTCACCGTGATACGTGGTATGTGGTTTCTTGATGCGTACTGCGCGCAGGAAGGTTACAAAATCTGTAAGCAAAAGGAAGTAATTATTATTAAGTGATTTAACTATATTTTGGAATTATAATAACATATTTATGTGCCAATGAGTAAGTTAGAAAACAAATTTCTGAAAGATATTAAAAAAGTTTCCAACTATTAACCATTATTATATTCATAGAATCACTACGTTTAAATATTGCCTTTATACAATTTTTTCAAAATTTTTTAATAAATTATGGGATAAAGTTTAAATTCATTACTTTTGAGTCTATTGAAAAGCTTAAATAAAAATTTTGCCTAATTCCTTAACCACAATGCTTTTCTATACAGCGGTTTTAAAGCAAGAAAAGTGTACTCCCTTCGGCCTTGACAAAATCTTTGAACCATTCGTGAATATAGTAATTTACACTTAAATTGGCATATGCATATATTTATTATTTCTATATGATTAATGTGTTTATATTACTTAACTATTATTTAAAACCCTTAACATTAATTAATTTAGCTTAAAAGTTGTATTTAGAATTGAGAATAGATAGTTACCCTCAAATAAGATAAATTAACTTAAACCTTTCAGGGCTTATAGTGATATTCTTAATAAAAACAATTCAATTTTTGGAGTACAAAAAATGTATATCTTACGGTTAAAACAAAATTTCGCAAAGAATATCACATATAAAATCTGCTTCCTAACAACTAACAGCAACCAAAAAACATAATTGTATATCTGACCTTCATATATCGGAACAATCAGTTACATGGGAAATATATGTTATAGTTGCCCAATTTTCGTAAATTTCAGTATAAGAACATATTTCATACAAGGTTTGAAGAAAACTGAATTTCATGTCCTTAAACGCTTACTAAGAGAATAGTTAAACAAAATTGTATATCTGAAAAGCCCCACAGTTGAAAACTAACCAGCATGTATAAATTTAAGTTTAATTCTAATGTTTTAAAGATGGGATCACGGAAGTCCGTTATTTTTAAAAAAAAATTTACATATTTATTTTACAAAAAAATTTAGCTGGAAAATCGCTTAAATATTTAAAATATTTCATATTAACTATAGTTTTGAACTGTCCATTAAACCATTGCCGTTCTTTCTATCTCTGTCTCTCTCTCTACCTTTTTCTAACCCTACTTATCCAGTTCAGCGTTAATTGGCACGCTATCAACCTCGAAAGTGCTCTGATTTTGAAAAAGTAAAAGGTTAATCGAAGCAAACTTGATTTTTATAACTCCATCCAAGTCGGCCAAATTTTAATTGCAGTCGCCCGTTTATAGGAAATGTCAGCCCCTCGGATTATATTTTCAAAATGAAATACAAAGTTCTCCATAAAAATCCAGCAGCCGTTTGGAGGTGGCTTAAAACGTTTGTAGATACCTTAATTTGTTTGAAAAATATCAAAACGCACACCACAAATCGGAGGAGTACACTTCAATGTCTGCTGTCAAAAATTATCAACTAGCTCCCTGATAAGATAAATTTTCCAACTTACGAAAAGTTGGTTTTGAAATAAATAAATTTGTTTGGAAAATATAAGAATTAACGACGTTAATCAACGCTTTTTTTCAAATCACTTTCAAATTTCCCTTATTTACTTGGTTGTTCTTCCGAAGGTGCAATATTTATAATTCATTTGACTGCGTCATTTGATGTTTGATGTCGTCGTCGTGTCTTCAAATTATTGGCTAACCAGAAGATTTTTTGCCTTAGCCAACCAGTTTTTGGGACTTTTGCATTTGCTAAGCTTGATATTTTATTATTTATTATCATTATTATTTCATTGACTTTTTTTCATCTGTTTATTTCCAACGCTACGCCTATTTATTTTTGTTGCTATCGTTATAAACTCTTGACGAATGCGATTGCCAATGTGCTTATAGTGCAAAGTCATGTACAGTAGTTACGTCGAGACATGCATTGTTTGATATGCTAAAATATTTTCGATGGGCTTCGCGGTATTAGTGTACTCTAATTACTTGTGTGTCGGCAATTGCCTTTCTGCACCGGAAATCATAGTATGTATATGATTGTAAGTATAAATATAATTTTTTACACCCAGTTGTTCATATACAAGTATTTTGTGTATGACTTCACTTCATTTTTCCGTTTAATACAATTCATTTATAACTTACTACAGTCACTTGTGGATTCATTTTAATTTAAAATGCAGTGCTTTAGGTCGTTGGGAAACCATAAAATGTAATAATTACTATTTCGAATAAGCAATAGACGTTTAGGCAATCGTTTATGCCTTTCAATAAAACCTTTAAATTGTAATAAATTACTTTAAGTTTGATATAAAAGAAACACAAGTTATATGAGAGTTTGAGTAGAAAGTTGACAATTTAAATTGATTCTATATAAATATAAGTGATAGGTTATTAAACATTTTTATACACAATTATAAAAATATATATTTTTAGTTTTGATTAGATTTGAATAAATATTTTGTTCTCATTATTAGTCTCGTAATTGAATATTAGTTATATATTTCAAAAAGAAATCTAATTTTCTGACATTTCACTGATTTTCAATATCTTTTTCTACCACTAATTAAACTGTAAATTGAATTTGTTTATTATTTTTCATTATTTTCCTTTTTTTTGTAAGTTTTTCAAACAGGTTAGAACATTTTTAAAAAAAGTTTTCTATACCATTGATTTCTCTAACTTCAATTTGATATCCTTGTTGAATCGATCCACTTATATTATTAATTTATTTATGTTCTTCAAAGAAACATATTCAGTGGTAAGCTGAATAGAACTTCACTGGATTCTTGCTTTACTTTAGATTTTGGTATTTCACTGAACGAGTGATGCTAATCATAATACTTAGATATTATTAATTTTTTATTTACAAATTATCTCTCAGTGTCAATGCTCATTTACTAATTCTCTTTCGCCGATTTTCTCATACACTCACTCACACTCACCGTCAAAGAGCTTTCGTCATGTATCCTGGTCTTGTTAAAAACTTCTCAAACGCTTAACATACATACTTTTACTTACGAGTATATCTCAAACTGAATTCCATTGAGCGTCAAGGGTATTCTCTTCATCTGACTTTGTATCAACAGAAGTTGAAAACTGAAAATTGCAATGAAAGTTAGTGGAGATATACGAGAGAATAGCTGACATAGTTACAATGCGGCTTTAAGTTTATTATGAAAAGGATGTGAAGAAAAAACACAGCAAACATTTGTATATCCGTACACATTTGTTGGTGTAAACATCAAGACGCAACACCACGAATTGGAGGAGGAGCTCGACCGAAAATCGCTTCAGCGCTAACAAATATGTATATATATATTTATATAATATGTATATATATATTTATATATATATATATATACATATATATATTTATATTTATATTTATATATGCTCTTTTATACGCGACAACTGGCATAAGAAATCAGACAGGCTGAAATTTTATTTTATTTGTGTTTCTATTTTGTTGCATAAGAACATATGAGTGCGGATGTAGGTACCAAAACATCCTGTCAATTACTTGCACTGCAACAAACTGGGCTACCAGTACTAACTTACGTAGCACAGTTTAGAGATACAGAAGTAAGAATGGAAATTCAAACAGGCAAACTTAAATGAAAAGCGCATATTTTTCCGGCAATTAGAGAACGTCTTGAAAGTGGTAAATTATGAAGTTTGTAATATTATATTAGTATGAAATTAATTTTCTTGTGGGCCTTTTTCTCTTTACAACTTCTGTGAATTGATTGAAAAATAATTTCATTGTTTTCGTAACTCACTGGTTTGGAAGTGTCCATATGATCTTAGAGGCGAGGCAGTAACATTTTGTAAACTTCTGTAGAGAGAGTTACATATGTCCCTATTTACATACTAGTACAAGTGCGTAATACTTCGAACCCCAAGCTTTCAAGAAAAGGAAATATAACAAAGTACCAGTCTGGCAAACTTGGAAAATCAGCTGAAAAACTCAGATGAAATATTCCTTTGTTTCTCGCTGCTAGGAAAAAATTTTGACAAATTTTGATTTTACACTTCATCGAGGTATTTTTCTCTTTAATAAAGCTAAAGAAGCAGTTTTGGAAGAGAGCTTACCACTCTACTGAGGTAGAGCGAAAATAATGTTCACAGATAAGGATTTTACATAGCACTAACTAACTAATGAACAGATGAACATGTGCGATGTCAATCTATATATAATAACATCAACGCAAATTTTGATGAACGCCTATAACTTGAAAACCACCAGATCAAATTACACTAAAATTTTAGGAGTTATAAAGGGATATCAGGAAAAGGTTAATGTGGAGTTGTGCTTGGCGCAGCCGTTCCAGAGATATGACCATTTTAGTGAACATTGGTCGCTACCCATATAAAATAAAGGGTGTTTTTTATAGAGGTATAGAACTTTAAGTTGCAATAAAACAACGATGGATTATTCGATTGACATGAATTTATTTATCCGAAAGATAATCTTGTGGCATTACATTTTAAATATGATTTCTGGCATATGACCGCCACGGCTGGAGCGGATGTAGTCCAATCTGGACGTCCAATTTTCGATGACTTTTTCCAACATTTGTGGCCGTATATCGGCAATAATATGGCGAATGTTGTCTTCCATTTGGTCAAGCGTTTGTGGCTTATCCGCATAGACCAATGACTTTACATAGCCCCACAGAAAGTAGTTTAGCGGTGTTAAATCACAAGATCTTGGAGGCCAATTCAGAGGTACAAAACGTGAAATTAGGCGGTCACCAAACGTGTATTTCAATAAATCTATTATGGCACGTGCTGTGTGACATGTTGCGCCGTTTTGTTGAAACCGCATCTCCTGGACATCATGGTTATTCAATTAAAGAATGAAAAAGTTAGTAATCATGGCTCTATACCGATCACCATTGACTGTAACGTTCTGGCCACCATCGTTTTTGAAAAAGTACGGACCAATGATTCCACCAGCCCATAAAGCGCACCAAACAGTCAGTTTTTCTGGATGTAACGGTGTTTCAACATACACTTGAGGATTACCTTCACTCCAAATGCGGCAGTTTTGTTTGTTGACGAAGCCATTCAACCAGAAGTGCGCTTCATCGCTAAACATCGCTAAAATGGACGTAGTGCGCGATACGTTTTCCGCACAAAACCATTATTTTCGAAATGAAATTGCACTATTTGCAAGCGTTGCTCAGGCGTGAGTCTATTCATGATGAATTGCCAAACCAAACTGAGAATAAATAACTTGATAGCTCTTAAATCGGTCGCCATCTTGAAAAGTAATGCCAACTTAAAGTTCTATACCTCTATAAAAAACATGCAACAACAAAAAATACATGTAACATTCCAAAATACGCGTACATAACGTTGTATCTGGTGTTGAAAGAGAGAGATAAAGAGTGAAAAAATTAAAATATAATAAAAATTAAGAAAGAAAAAAATTACAAAAATTAATAGAAAAAAGTTTGGAAAAAGAGTTTGAAATCAATTTTTTTCTTTTCCTTTTCCAAAAAAATCGAAAATTCAAAATTTCAGTTAGATTTTTTAAATTGTTTTATAGGCGTAGCAAAGCACGCTGGAATCTGCAAGTAACAATATAAAAATGTCAAGCAGGTAGGATCTAAAATTTTTATTAGGTCAAAAATCGAACTTTATCCGATAACAAATTTGTTTGGAAGAGCATAACTTTTTGGACTGTACCGAATCTCGATTTAACTAGTATGATTATGAAAATGATTGAGCTGCAAGCTCTTCACTTTACATGAAAGGTGCATGAACGTAAAATCAGCCGCTTTTGAACTACACCGATGATCTGTTCTTTTCTATTCTATAAAAAAAATAACAGCATATTTTTCAGTGGATTCACACTGATATCCGTTCCATAATTTTACTCATGGTAATATTAAGCACATATTCATCATTATTGTTAGTCCCGTTACCGGTGCGAATTCGTCGTATTTCATAATATAATTTCACTAGAATTTTGGATATTAGTATATCTTTTCACTGCAGGTATGCTATACATGTGGGATTGCACACAATAATGTGCAAATCTGCATGTGAACACTAACTTAATTAACAATTTGAACGAGCAAAACGAGGATATCAGCAGTAGTAGTGAACGTTTGAAATGGTCAGAGTTAATTTGAATTCGAAACTAGGTAAACGGACCGTGAAGTAGTTGTGAAATAAGTTAAGGAATTAAATAAATTCACTATGTTTTAGCCTGTGTCTTTTAATTTCATTTTCTATTGACTCTGTAATGTAAGTGTGTAAAGATCTTTATACATTTATTTCCTAAATAAATGTTTAGCTTTTCATATGTGCACACATGAAAAAGACGTGCAAATATAATTATTTAAACATTCCGAATATAAGTATGTGTATTTATATGTTTTTACATACATATCTAATGTAATGTATATGCTTCCATATATTTGGGGGATGTTACAAATATGTTAAGAAGATAAAATTTTTGGGAGCATCTCCTTATATATTTTTCTGATAAACTAGACAATTCATACACAGGCAGACGAACGAAGATTATAAAGAGCCGTATACATAGTGTTCGGCTTTGTAATGTAACAACAAATATTTTAAGCTAATGAATTTTTTTTCGTTGTTTGTATAAAAATTAACCAATAACGGGAATGATAATTATTTTCACCGCCGATCCATTCTTCTTTTTGTGATTTCTAGTAGGCCAGAGCTGAATTTTATTTTTCTCTCATAAATTATGGAGTATGTCGCTGCTCTCTGCTAGACAAGTGATTAGAAATCACTGCAGCGCGAGAGGTTCACTGTTACAATCTTGCTTATTTTTGAGCTATTATAATTAAAGTAGCCAAACTAAATTTAATTTTTATTTTTATCTTTAGTAAAGTAGAAATCCTACACAAATATGACAGTTCATAGGGCATCGGCGTGTTGAAAATACCAGCTGCTTTATAGTTAGTACAAAACTTTATGCGAATATATACTTATGAGAGTTAAATTTGCTTTGGTTGCGTTTTCCCCATTTCACTTATCTTAATTTATTTACTTTTTTCAGTTTTTCTCAACTTATCACCCAGCTAGGCGGAGTGCTCAAACAGCTTGCTTACATAATGCTCTTATATTTAAAAATCAGAACAGAAGTGACAGCCAAACACACTGCTTGACAAGCAATCTTAACAAACAATCCAATAGCCTCATATTTTTTTGTTATTTTTCGTTTTTTTTTAAGATTGAATAATTTTTAACACTTTACCCATACCCCATACCCATGCAGCAAAAACCTCGCTTACCCCTAAACGAAAATCGGACATAGAGAAGTTTGAATCAATTTACTTTCATTTCATAGGCATGTCATTAAAGGTAAGGCCTGCAAGGACAGAAGACCTTTACATATCGATATTCTCTGAAACGAATGAGGAATTTTAATTTTACAGAAAAGCTTACAGAAAGCTTGCATTAAAAGAGAATGCATAATAATCTAATGTTATACATTTCAAAGAATCTAATATAGAATATATGTATGAATAGGGATAAAAATATACAGAATAAAAAATTGTTATTCACGTTTTGAACGTTTATCAATGAAAGAATGAGAATTATTGAAAAACAGTTTTGCAACGAAATCCCATAGCGCTGGGTATACAGACCCTACAGTGAAAAGATAGACCAGTATACCAAAATTTTAGTTAAATACTAGCATGGCATATGATCAAATCATACCTGCTCGTTATTTGTAAAGTAATTCACCAGTAATGGGAACAATGCTAATTTTCACCATTACGTTATTCGTATATTGTTGTTAAATTTAGTACGTCAAGGCAGAGCTTCATTTCCTTCTAAATTAATTTGAAGGGCGCAGTTAGTCGGTATTTAGTGCATCATAACGATAGTTCGAACATCGCTGCAGGCAAATATATTTTTACACCTTTCATGTACATAAAAAAGGTAGAAGAGATAGACCCACCTAAATTGATACCGATTGTATCAGTATGATAAGCTGAGTTGATTTAGCCATGTCCGTTTGTCTGTTTGAACTCAAACTAATCCCTCAGTTTTTGAGATATTCTAGCCACATTTTATAGGCGCTCATTTGTCGGAACCAGCAGTATCGGACCACTATAGCATATACAGTACCTAAAAAAGTTTTTAAGAACGTGAAAGTTTGTATACTACACGTACATAATGAACTGCAAGTTTGTTCCGAAAAACATCAAAATCGGACGAATTCAACATATAGTTCCCACACACAAATTTGTTCAGATGGGAGGCTTAGGTCAAAACTCAGTCAAAACAGCATTTAGGAGCATTAAGTTTGGTATTATCTACCAATATTATGAATTGCATATTGGTCATGAAAATCATCAAAATATTATATCATATAAGGCCCATACAACCAATTTGTTCAGATATAAGGTTTTGGATAAAAAAAAACATCTTAGCGCATGAAATTTAGTATTCTACGGACGTAAGTTCAAGTTTATATTGATTCTGAAAATCGAAATTGAATTTTACAACTTGCAATAAAGACATATATTTTAAAATGCAAAAATGTTGCAAATCTCTCCAAAACTCTCTGAAATTTCTCTATTTTATTTATTATATTTCATTTAATTTCGCATGTTTTAAATATCTTCAACGTGATACTCATATTGTTTAACTTGACAGATAAAGTGTATTTTAGCTTGATATATAATTTGCATCAAGGAATGTTTTTATCTATTTTCTTGCATCAGTCACATATCCGCGGGAGGTGGACCTGGTACTGACCTATTCGAAAAAATCGTATTTATACTTCGATATGCTTGAAATTTTGTACATAGGTAGATTTTTACTTAGATTAGCAGGAACTTTTCTCTCCGGCGAATAAACCATCTACCGACCGAAATAATATCTATCTATATAAAATTATCCTGTCACAGTGTCTGTCCTCGAACTCCTCCAAAAAGACTGAACTGATTTTAAAGAAATTTCGTAAATGTATAGGTTAGGTCTACGAATAGGTTCTTGTATATTATTCATACCAGGAAGTTAACTTTAGAAACTTTTTTCTGAATGATGAAAGCAGATTTCTGAGTTTTTTTGCCTCAAATACAACAATTTTACGGTAGCTTATAAATAAAGTCTATTACCGTGGATCTCTTGCAGAGGAATATCCTGTTTCTCCTCCTCTGAAACCCGTATTATATTATGTATACTCCATAATACGCGTATGTAGATAAGTATAATTTGCTCGTATTTGCTAGTCCGTTGTAACAAATTAATAATTTTTATACTCGTATGTACATATGTTCTGTTAAAATTGCATGCATAGCAAAATGTTATGTTTATAAGTTTAATAAAGAAGAAAAACTCAATATTATGTACTTATTCTTATTTGATTACATATTAAAAATATTATTCAAACACTAATTATTGTTCCAAATATCTTAATAATTTACCAAAATATAATTACACTTTTAACAACAGTTGCACAAATTAAAAAAACAAACTTGTGGGCATGCAAAAACTATATGTTAAACGAAAAACACTGTAAAATAATACGTAGTCGTAAATGCTATATGCATTCTCGTTCGTATAAGTACACACTCAGATTGTAGGAAATGCTAAAAGACCAACATCAACACGAAACAGTGATGACCATTCATTTCTTCGGCATACAACAGTCATGACCGTGAAAGAGAGTTTTTTTTTTAATGGAAGCAGCGTAACGTAACTCGATGATGAAAATCGTAAGCCATTTATTATAGCACGTCCTGTTCCGAAAATGAAATCAACAACATTTGTCAAAATTTCTATTATTTATATAGATCGGAATTAAAAAGAGTGATTCGCGGACAATCCATCAACATTATAATACCGATAATGCATACCGAAAAAGATGTTTTAATTTGTTTCCTGCTCTATTATAACCAGTGTGTATAATTCTTTTTAAAGCAACTGTCAAATCATCGTAAGAAAAAGGAAGAATCTAAAATATACAATTCTTTACGATCCGTACCGTTCCGCCGCGGAAATTATAACCGTTTGCTTTTGTTTTACATGTAATAGATATTTAAGGGGCAGTATTTAAGGGGCAGCAATAGCAACTGATTTGCAGCAATGTCGAAAGAAAAAAAGGCGATCATATATAAATAACATATTCATACATTATTGAAAAAAAAAAAAAATTCCATACCACTGAAGCAAGAAAAGCCAAAAAAAAAAATGGGTCGAAATCTATGAGAGCTACCATGGAACAATCATCATAGAACAATATGTGCGTAGTAGTGAATTGGATGTACGACTGAAGAAGACATATGCATATGTTGATATATTTTTTATTTCATGGGTTAGTGTTGTGAGTGTGATTCATTTGGACTTATTTTTTCTAAATACTTATTTTTAAAAAATTTTCTTTGGGAAATGAACCAAAAACACATAGCTACTCAGTTGGCAGCAAGACAAATCAACAATAAAAATGCAATAAGAAATTGGTGTAAAGGGTAGAATAGTAGGTATATTATAATAGTAAAAAGCTAAAAAAAATACATATACATATATATATTGTTTTTTAAGCACAAGAAAATTATTGAGAAAATATAATACAAATTTTAATAAATGAATAAATCAGAATAATAAGTGTTAGTAGAAAGGAAGGAAAAAGATGTTCATAGTTTGCATGGGAGAAAATTAAAGCTGAGCATGCAATGAGAACTTGAATCGCTTGGAAAATCGTTTTGTAAATGGTGCAAGCAGCAATAGGATCCCAAACTCATATAGAAAATAGAAAGAAATGGAGAAAGAGCATGAATGTAAAGTAAACTTAAAAAAAAAAACAGCTGTATTCGGTCAAGCCTAAACGGACTACATGTTAAAGCGTCCGATTTATTGTTAATTCATTATAGAGTGTATAATACCTTCGTTCATATTCTTAGAAGATTTATTGAAGTTTTTTTGATCCAAAATATCTCGGCTCCGACAAAATATCGAAACATTACATAAATACACTCTCATACTAAGTTTTCATGAAAGGTATGAAAATGGAAGAAAAAGTTGTTATGCAACAAATGCTCATAGCAATTCAAAAAGATCGCCACCTGCACAAGAGGCATAAAGACATTGTATAAGTAATAAAACTTTTTTTCTTTTTCTTTATGCTACTCTGAATTCCCTCTCTTTAATATTCATAATTATAGTTTTTCATTTATTTTGATTGTGAGCAATTTATTGTAATTGTTAATTGCATTACAAGGAGTTATGGACAAAATTAAAAATAAACGTTCTTTAATGCAAATGCACATCTATTTATTACTCAAAATATTCCTTTGACTATTTAAAATTTTTTATAATGCCTTGACGTTTTTTTATTTAATTTAGTTTAAATTTAATTTTTAATTATTTTTTCGTGAAACCATCGCGTTTAGATAAATTTAAGTTTGTTCTATTTACAATGTTTTGGTACTTTGGTATCAGTCAGCCGGACGGAAATGACATCCACATTTTATATAAAGTAAGTTTAAAATAGTTTTGCTGTATATATATATATACCGAAAATGTAATATAAATCTTTGTTTCTCTCAGCAAAAATAAAACTTTTATATTACAGTCTTTATGAACATAAATATTTGGCTAATATAATCTGTTTCTTGAATAGCAAACTTAAAACACGTTCATTCCAACTTTTGCCCGACGTTTTCTTAAAAATCTTAGCATCCTCAAGGAATATGTTGATGTAGTAATTTAGATGAAAACAATTTTTTAGAATAACAAATTATAATAAAATAAGCGTGAATTTAAGAAAAACTGATTGCTTACTTAAAATAAATTAGATAAAATTCAGGCTAGCTATATATATAAAAACTTCAAAATTTATT
Source organism: Neoceratitis asiatica (assembly GCA_030068015.2). Lineage (NCBI taxonomy): Eukaryota > Metazoa > Arthropoda > Insecta > Diptera > Tephritidae > Neoceratitis > Neoceratitis asiatica. The sequence goes on from CM061524.1 coordinate 79,643,877, forward strand.
ACTTTTATATTTTCATTTTAAAATTTGGTGTTTCATTTTTATTAGTAATGAGGGCAGTTTTTTGGAATATAAATTTGTTCCCCAAACTATTTCAATTTAAAGAAAAATTCATTTAAAACTAATTTTTCATGCGAAAAAAATGTTGGAGGCATTTTAAAAAACTTTTTTTAAATGAACATGACCTTAATCAAAAATTACTAACCCTATATTTTTACATTTATACTTATATCTAATCATCTTTGAAAATTTATCATTTTGTTCTGACCATTTAACTTCCTTCCGATTCCTTCGCATTTTTTCTTCGCTGTTGAGTTATGGTTAAGCAAACAAAATGTGTATAACAAATTGTATAAAATTGTAGAATTGCACGTAGAGATGCAGCATGATTAAGTTTAATGTGCCAAAGAAATCAAACACGAGATTATATAAAAGATAAAGCTCAATTTAGTTAGTCGTGCAGACAGCAGAAGAAAGCTTTATGACAATACTTTATAAGCAAACTGATCACGAGAATGTATATGAATGTATATGGCTTAGGATTTTGCGAAATATTGGTTCCAAAGTGAGAAAACAAATTGCTGCTTTTAATTATAAATAAACTAAAACGAGTAGAAAGATATTTTTTTTTGAAACTTCAATTTTTTTCATTTCGATCTAAAATACATATTAAGCAATTAGAGAAAATTCAAAAGTGTTGCGAAATATTTAATCGACATAAATGACTAACAACGAATGATATGCTTTCAAACACAATACAACTTGATATAGCGAACGCCATAATGCTCCTCATCTCCATGAAATCGATTTAAATATTGGTTGGTCAACCTCTTTCCTTCTGATACTTTCATAGGACATACTAAAGTTGGATTTCAGTGATTTATAATTTTTGTAATGTTAATGTTGTATTTAAAGGTATAAGATTTTTGTGAAGAAAAACGGCTAAAAGAAACGACTAAGAGAAAGGACTAAGTCAATTACGTTCAAATATTCAATGAAGCCATTGGATAATGCAGATAACCAAATTTTGTGTCCTGAAGAAGTCAATCACCCTTAACTTATAAGGGAGATAAGACTCGCACCACAAATTTAATAACAAAATTACTCATCAAAATGTAAGGAAAGGAAAAACGTTTGATACTTTTTTTCACACATCACTTCATTCATCATATCCTACTATTAGTCGGAGATCGATAGCCTAAATTTGATATACGCTTTTATTAAAAGATAAATATAAGTGGTAGTTATACAACAAAAAGGTTCGTCAATTTTATCCATCAACAAGACATATTAAAAAATTTATCATTCGGTCGCGTACTGTCACTCTCATGTATCTGCTTGGCTTAGACAATCTCGCTACCTTGTACTACGGCATGGTACCATAGCTGATTCGCATTGGCTTAATGACAGCCGCAATAACCACTCGTAGAGCTTGGCTGACTGGCAAATCGACCGAATATTTAGAATCGACACCCCTCAACGAGGAAGCTACATACACAGCTCTTGAAATACATACTTGGCGGGGAAAAATTTATAAATATAATAATGTCTAAGGATATAAGAAGAACTCTAAGTATGCAATATTTAGAATTATAAGTGTTTCCATATACTTTTTATTACATTCTAGTTAATTTTCTCCGCAATTGTTGGTATCAGTTTCGCTGATTGTACCACTATCTACCTATTTGACAGTCATTAATATAAGTCGTTGAAGTTGTTTTGTTTGCCACATAACTGATTTAACACAAGTGAATGCCTTTTCCATACTATCTACAATTTTAATAAGACAATAAACACGGGGACTGATAAGTTGACTTATTGTAATAAAAAATTATAAAAAAGTTTTTTTAAATAATATAATACTAAAAAATAAATTCAATTAAACATTCATGACTTAAAACACGAAATGGAAATCGCCATTCAATTGAAGTAGCCATAGTCGGTCACAGAATAGTCCACGGAATGGGTTACTGCCAGGCCAGCTGCGATTGCCATATGAGTGATATGATATCTTCTCATTAATTGGAGTTTTAAGGCATTTCAATAAAGAAAAAATCATTGCAAAATGTTTATCCGCCTCTTTATGAAACAATTTTAAAGCAAGTTTCTAGTGACCCTTCTGTTATATATCTGATTACCGCTTACTATTTTATCTATATCGTAAACAACGTCGAATTGCTGTTATGCTTAATATGTTGACGGACAATTAAAACCATATGCCGTTAACAAGCATTTGGTTTGCATCAATCAAGGACAAGTGTCCAAACAAAATGTTCTTTAGTTAGTTTGGCATGAAAATAGTGCCAAAGACCCAAATTAATGGCGCCTCGAGATAATAGAGGTAATCAAGTGAATGTTATGTAATGACTGACCGTGGATAATTAGCAAGGTATCAAGCTAATTTTCCACGGTCAGTCATTACATAACATTCACTTAATTACCTCTATTATCGCGAGGCGCCATTAATTTGGGTCTTTGGCACTATTTTCATGCCAAACTAACTAAAGAACATTTTGTTTGGACACTTGTCCTTATTCCCACATTTTCCTGTATTTATCCAGAAGCTTTTATTTTTTTTAACCTTATCAACCTAATCATTAATTGAAAATAAAGATGCACGATATAGTTTTCAACGCTAATAAATATCCAAAATTACCAACAACTCAACTTCTAAAACTGAAAACAGACGCACAAAACAAAGCAAATCAAAGTAATTTATTTTAACCCATAAAATTCGTCTCCCTCTGTCAGCACTATGTTCAATTTCAACATGTGTGAACTGGTGTATACTTGTATTTTGTATTCTTTGTTGGTTTGATGTGAATGACATTCAGTTTTTCGACATTCCGCTGCAACGTATGGTGTTAGAGTATATGGAAAAAATTATTTCGTAAATAAATAAAAATGAGCAAAATAAATAAATATGTTTCGCTTTCATGCAAAGTTCAGCATGCACTGGGAGAATGAAAAATAATTATTGGCCATAAAAAACTAAATATTGATTAAGATTTAGTCGTTGTTTAAATTGGTTATTTATTTGAGCATAGTAAAATCATAAATCAAGTATCAATAAGACCAGAACATCTTTTATATGAAATAATTAGTTACTCCTTTGGTTATAAAACAGTCTTGAATCCTAATCCAATGATTTTTTTATTAAGAATTGCAGAGTCTACCTTGATATCGGAAGCCTCACAATAACTAATAAAATTTTATAACTACTAAAACATAGATCCCATTAGTAGGAATGGATTGCTGGCTCAACAGTTCGGTTTAGAAGGCTGGTTGACTCTACTCACTAAAAATATATGCATCGTATTGAGAGCCTCCTGCTTAGAGAGGAATGCTTATTGAAATTACTTTAACTAATAACTTGCAACCGCTATGGGAACGACATCACCAGGCATGTGTTTTGCAATATATGTTGTTGAGTATTAGTATGAAGTGCGTTCCTCTGCGTTGAAATTAATGCGCGTGGGTCTGAATAATCAGATTTAATAGATATGATAAGCGCTTTGCCCTCGGTTAGTATTCATTGTGGTAACCTGTTGTACTCATAAGCATCTAAGAAGGATCATGCAGTTCAAAGTTCATTATAATAGTTTTAAAACTTTTAGATGTTTTGAATGTATGTTGAAGTTAATCCAGCTAGGAAAAAAAGATGAAATTCCGTAAAAGATTTTTTAGCGCAAATTATAATAATACCTTCTAAGCAAAATATTGCCTATCTGATAATATCTTAAAAAAGACGTAACTTGACATGGAGGAAAAGGGTTATAAAAAACAGAGTCCCTACTTAAATATCACCTAATTTTTAGTGATTTAATAGATTATGTAGAAGTCTTATAGTGTGAATTTTATTTGTAGTTTTGTATTTGAAAATGTTTGGATTTTTTTTAAGAGGTTTGAGTTTTCAAGTAACATATAAAAAAAATTTAGTTTGTTTCAGAACATTAATACCGTCACAAAAATGTCAAGTCACAAAAATGTTAACTATTTTTTTCGGAAATAAAATGTGGCCTTTAACATCCATTGAAATATTTTAATTTCAACCTAATTCTTACTTGTGAAGCTACTTTTGTGCTACTCCACTTCTGCATTTATGTCACCAAAATCTCTCCATATACACCAAAAGTCACATCTATAATAATATGTGAACTCACATATTTACTTTCTAGATTTTATACGACTTTATACAATAATGCAATCCCTTTAATATTTTTTTACCAAGTATTCAAAGGCAGTAAAAACGTGGTATTTACAAAAAAATATAGCAAATAAATTCCCTTGTGTAAGTAAGCAAAAATGCACTGACGCAACTGCTTTCCAGTCAGCGTTGCCAGGTTTGTAACGGAAATCAGTGGCTTGATTTCATATTTATTGTCTTGTGTACGGCTGAAATTCAAATGAAATAAATAAAGACATAAAAAATTGTGTGAGAGAAGTAAAACATCAGAAAGAAAATAAATAGACAGGAAATTTAACGTACGGGAGGGTAGCTCAAGTAAATGTGAGAGGCGTAAAGGAACCCATAATAAAGTAGCACTAACAAAGAATTGTGCGAAATTAAGAGAGGGGGAAAAAGTATGAAAATAAGAAAAGGTGACGACACAAATTACAGAAAGAAAACTTATGTACATATGTATGTACATATACATAAATGAAGATACCCTGCAAAAATTTGTGTACCAAATGGTCCATTGGAACATCTAAAATTAATTAGATTAATTCACTTTAGTGCAGCGTTGGACCAACTAACGTTTCGCCATCAGCTTGTTGTTAGCCGACATAGCTTGTGCTTGAACGATTGCAGCTCTGCTGTTATGTACAGAAGTTGGTGCTAATATACATATTCCTATAAAAATTATAATAATTTATACATATATAATATTATTTATTATTAGTTGTTCATCAAAAAGGATTAGGTTGTTCATCAAACTAATTGCTGTGGTTATTTTTGGAGTAATCTATTGTGTGTGTGGAGTATATATTTCGTGCATGGAGAACACAGGTTTTTCACAGGGTATATATTGAAGCTGCTTCAATTGCTTGTGCATGTATGGGTACAAATAAGAATAGGTGCAGGAGAGAGCGGTGTTACGCATCACTTCATTCCAAAAAAAAAAATTTATTTTAAATTTTTTGTAATCCTTACCGCTGCCAACTGCCATTTTATGCTAAATAAAATTCCGGGCAACAAATGTGGAGGCTTGTAAGTGTAGACGATAAGGTGTCGAAATTAGAATTAGATGGAAAAATAAATAACAACGATATTTTCATGCAGAGCATATTAACAAGCCGCTGTAAGCGAGCTGCAAACTGCTGATGAGATTTCGTCCTGGTGATAATAAACAAATGAATAGAAAAAGCAAATTGTATGGCGGCTATAAAAGTGAAGGTTAAAAAGGTCATGATAAAAATATTTATATATTTATGCATTTATTTACAATACATACTTAGGTATTTTCTAGGCCAAAATCACTACCTTCCTAGAGAGCTGAGATTAAACTGCGTAGCATTAGTGAAGTAAAATAAGTTGAAAATAAAAAATTAACATGGGAATCGTTTTGAAAAATAAAAATTTCTGCGTTAAAATTTTGATAATAGTGTGACTGAAAATTCAACATTAAAAATGCCTTGCTCGGTTTTATAATTCAAAAATTTCAATATTTGAATTTTTTTTTAATTTTATTAGCTCACCAATTTATGGGCTTTAACGAACAATGTGAAGTAAGATGTTTCGTTTGTAATTATAAAAGTACAACAGTATGTAAATTTGATTTATTTTAAAAAAAATAGATGTTTCTTAACGGAACTGTGACTTATTTTAGGGCAGAAGTGGCGGAAAAGATGTTAATTTCCTGTTTCAAAAAAGCAAAATTAGCAACAACAGTTTTATGTGTTAAATAAACATGTTAGTAGAAGGAATTCAAGGTAATAATTTCATTTACACCGTATGAACTTTTAAGTACAATTTTCATATTTTTTTTTGTGATTCAATGGTGTTATTAAGTTTTGATATATATTGGACTATATCCGTGATCCTCAGTTAAAGTAGAGCTATTGTATTAAAACTTGGGCGTTTTTTGAATCTCTATTCAATTTAAATGAGATTGAGTTCGTGCAAGATATGAATTATATGTAATATAATAATATAATTATATGATAAAAAGGTGTTGTAAATAATGTGACTGTATTTCTACACGCATTAGATTGCCAATAAAGTTTGGACAAATGAACAAAGATAAGAGTGACGTGATGTTATAAACTGGACCTTTTTATGAAGCGGGGAGAGAAAATGTATCGGAGCCGTGATTTTAGACAAATATGTTGGAAACACTGACAGTCAGTCAAGAAAGAAAAAGTCAGGGAAAAATATTGGGTCTCTTTTATGCATTTCAAGCTAAATTGAGAAAATTATTTTTGTTTTGTATTCTTATGCAAGATGAAGGCTTAGGATATTTGAAAATCTGACAGAAAGAAATCATTCTTGTAGCTCGTACCATAAAATGCGAGATTAATTTCCACACCTTGAGTTACTACAGAAAGTAAAAATTCCCTAAGATCACGAAACCACCACAAATACTAAACCTTAATGGAAATTTTTCACAAATGCAAACAGGTACATCACAGGCCTCCGTTTTATGGCACAATTGTGGCGTCGCTGTTCACATTTATTTTCTTGCTCTCGGAAGTAACCTATGTTTTTAAGTGCTTTTAGTGGCTTTGAATAACGATAAAAATTTACAACGATTATTCAATAAAAATACATTTTAATTTTTGGCGACTACTGACATATAAGACGATTTATAGCTTCATGTCCTTCTGCCTATTGAAAAGGTGTTCATATGTTATTAACTTTCTGCTTTGTTTTTACTCCGTACTTGCAACATGTTGTAAATTCCTTGCACTTTTATTTTGTACTAAGACTCCTAAGTGGCTCTGTTAATCATTGTTTTTGTTAGGCAAGCAAAAATTTTTTTTTGCACGCAACTATACATATTTATTATATATGTATGACACATTCATGTATTCGTGTGTGAACTTGTGAGTTTTAAAAGCATAACTTCATGTATGCGACATGCAACAGAGCGTCTGCGGTTCGGTTTGTGGCAAAACAGACAGCACTTCGTGAATTGAAAGCAACGCGCAAATCTCAAAACGCATTCACGCGATGCGCTTTTAGGGATTTTGAGCTGTTAGCAAGGATTTCAAATTACGGGCGAAGTGGTTGGCTTTGTTTTTGGGTGAGCAACTTGTGGATATATTTTGGGCTTGCAGATAGGCTTAACTTTTTAAAGTGAATATAGAATGATGTCGATGGTTTCAACCCTGTATAAATGATGGATAAAATGATCATGGACAAATTAAACCTCTTCTATGATATTTAATATGCTTTACTAGCTCGAGCAGTGATTGTATACATGAAAGGGAGCCGTCTGATGGATTTACGATCTTAGATTTTGATAGAAGTGCCAGTAAATACACTTTCGTATCGGCTTTAGGAAATATAATCAAACTTATTTTGTTTAATTTAGTCCGAAGCTAACAAACTTAATGACTTGTAGTCTGAACAAAATTTAGTTTTTTAGTATACAGTCCAAAACCTTCCGCAATTGGCTATTTCAACTCATTTCGCCTAACCTGATCTCTCAAGATTTTAAACTTGGGACGAGGTATTAAAAATTCTTCAGAAATGTATAATAGTCAGTCAGTCATTCATCCAGACAGTCAGTCTACTATGTTTATCATTAAACACACAGAATTTCAAAATAAAAAAAAATGGTAAGACATATGTGCGTAAATGTCGATAGCAACGTCGAAGAAACGCAATCTTGACTTCGCTTAATGATGCCGTGCGGTGCCAACTGCATTTTAATAATAATTAAATTATAATTGCATTTTCCCTTGCAAAGCAATATGTGCGATTGGTACCCTTGTGTTTATATACGATGTATGTATGCATGCACCGAACTGTATACATACACATGTGCTTACTTCCCTCATAGTCCTGAAGATTTGCTTTCCCCATTCATACTTCAGGTCAGGTTGCTTGCTCGCTTCTATTTGGAATTACTATAACCATCGTCGATACGAGATATTCACAATTACTCATCAAAAGCCGTCACCATATGTTAATTCCAACATATACAATGAGGGAATGAGCAATCTGTTCAAAATTAAATATTTTACTGCCTCTTCTACTTCTGGATAATAAGGTGTTATCCATTCATGCATTACTACCACCATACGAGGATATACTGATTAATACATACATATATTTGTTTAACAATGGTTATTTGTTTATAGTCACATTTGTTACTTTTGTTCATTGAATTCATTTATTTGTCACATCAGCATATGGATCTTGGAATAATGAATTTCGTGGGAATGACGAAGCTTCTAATCAAATGTGTCTGTCAATTGTGTATGACATAAACTGCCAATTTTACATTAGAGAACGGTCAATGAAATTACACTTTTTGGTCAAATATTTGGTTAATTGCTGTAATGAGTGATGTAGTTATATATATACAACGTACGTGTACTTTGTTTGACTTCTTTATTTTGATTATGAAATTATTATAACAATAAAATGGCCATTGCTAAAACCGTTGCTCCGTCCAGAGCCAATTTTTCCAAACCAGATAATTCATATACATGGTTACTGCAGTATAGGTAGTCAGCCTTATTGTAGGAAGCTGTAAAATGCGATGGCAACCAATCGAACTCAAAGAGTAATGTTTAAAAATTCCATTTCAGATTCCGTTAATGTTTCTTCAGGAGTACTTCAGGGTAGCCACCTAGGCCCGATTTTGTTGACACAATTTATAAACGATTTATCTTCTTCTATAATCTTACACTTTGGCAAACGAAGGTATCTTACTACAAACAGACAGAAACAGCATGTTGAATGGTGTAAAATAAATCAGATGCCCATAAACCTTAATAAATGTAAAGTTATGTGTTTCTACCGAAGACCAATACATTCAACTACAAATTGGAAGAAATTTATCGTTTTATTGACCTAGGGATCACTGTGGACCCCAAATTGAACTTCACACGTCAAATCGGTGTGATAGTCAACAAAGCCAAAGCCATCTTAGCTTTTGTAAAAATAGTGGTCAAAAGAGTTCAATGATCCTTATATTGCTAAATCTTGTATATAACATTAGAAAGACCTATTCTGGGTCATTTTGAGCCCGAGGTATTAAATCTACTCTGATAGGATGGAGTATACTCAAAACAATTCCCCCTATTTGTCTTAAGGGGTTAGGTGGGTTTCAGAGACTAAAATAAAGGAATTTTCACTATTTTTTTTATATATACAATCATATATTTTATTCAAAAAATTCACCATATCAAAGATATATATTTAAACAGTATTTTATGAAATTTTTATTCAAAAATTCCGAAAACTTAGCCGTTGGTATCTCATTTCCCTTGACGTCTCAAAAGAAAATGATCTCGCCGTGGACAGTATAACGTAATATTACTGGTTCATCTAAAATCAAAAAACCAAAAATATTTCGTTAGTACATGGATAAATCTCGTTATTTGACGAAAGAAAAAAAATTAAAATTTGAATTTTTGACAGACTTTGAACAAAAAAAACACATTTTGCGATCAATTTTTTTCCATGCATTGACTCGAAAAAATTAGTCATAATAAGAATTAAATCCTTGGTGCAATTTTCATGGTTAAAATAATAACAAGTTAAATTCTTAGCCCCTATTCTCTCTGAATTTGCTTTTTTGGGGAAGCAATTAGCACTCATGTGTATTTAAAAGAAGCATATTTCTGACATAAAATAAAAACTCCTCATGAAAATCTTGTAGCCGTTCGGAAGTGGCTTACTACACTTGTTGGAAAAACATGAAGACGCACACCACCAATCGGCTGTAAATCGCCTCAGTAGTTATAAAGTAGACATATCTACTTGGGAACTAATTATCATATGCCATTCGAAAACATTTCTGTTTATGAGTTTCTTTAAAAATTTCTGAGGCAAACAATATTTTATAAGCATACATCTTACCAAATAAAAAAACTGACAGAGCAGTCAATATTTCTTCTGTATTTTACATTACTCGTATGTCGTAAATCAAAGAAGTGAATTGCATGCGCGCTATTAATAAGACACTAGCAGAATTTTCCGAATGACCACTCGGTTCTTACGATTAAAATTATTTTTCTATCATTACGTATTTATTTAACATACTAATGGTTGTGAATTGATAATTGGTGTTTGAGAGGAACTTCGCTAAAGCTCAGTATTTCAGAAAACATCCTACTGAATTGTGCAGAATAAGGTAGCAAGTTAAAAAGACACCTACATACATATAAAATTTCACCTAAATTGCCCTAAAGAAAAGCAAGAGCGTAATTTAAAATCAATCTTTTTGATGAATATTCATAAATCACACCCCATTTTTACACACATCTGCATATCTAAAATATCTTGCTATTGTTCATTTGTTTTTATTTAAAGAATATTTAATTAGTTTTTATATTATTTGCTTTTTTGTAAAGTAGTGCGTGCTCGCATATCACTGAGAGCAATAACAAAGTCAACGACTTTAATAGATATGTGTTTAGAAAATACAGCTGTCCAATGAAGTCAAAATATCCATCTGAAAACCCAAGTTCTGAGCCATGTAAGATATGCGCAATGGAATAACTAAATACATTCCGAACGAATTCCAAATAAGGTAAAAAGATATTTTGACCATTTTTTTACATTTTTACACATATCATCAATATGTCATAAAAATTGGTTTCAAAACACATACAAAGTTACATACTCCAAGCAAAAACGTACTTTCAACAAAAAAAAAGTTAAATATATAAAAAAATTAAAAAAAGTTATGAAAACATCAAAAAAAAATTCAATCAATATTTAGTGAGGCCACTTGTGCTCTGCAGAAAAGAGTTGGGCTCCATATCTGCTGCATCTTATTTAAAAAATTTTGTACAAACTATTTTTATACCTTTCATGTACATATCTTTGGTCCGAAGTATTTAAGTACCAGAAGGCGAAGAGATAACAAAGACCCATCGAAATTTATACCGATCGTATCAGAATAACGAGCTGAGTTGATTTAGCCATGCCCGTATGTCCTTCTGTTCAAACGCAAACAAGTCCCTCAATTTTTAAAATATTTAACCAAACTGAGTAGACATCTGCACCTATACCACGGACCACTATAGCCGACTTTTCAGTTTGGAAATTTTAGGTCATAAAACCGTGAAAGTTGGTATACTACACATATATAATAAACTGCAAATTGAATCCGAAAATTATAAATTTTGGATGAATATAACATATAGCTCCCATACACCGATTTGTTCAGATGTGAAACTTAGGTCATCAAATTAGGTATTATCAACAAAATTATGAAAAGCATATTGGTAGTGGAAATCATCTAAATCGGAATACTATATCATATAGCCCCAAACAACCTATTTTTTCCGGTGTAAGATTTGGGGTCAAAAAACCCGTTAAAAGCATCTAGGAGCGTGAAATTTGGTATTCTACACTACAATAAATTTGATATGTTCATGAAAGGTATAAGACTTCCCCATGGCAGAAGAAAGCCGGTCTTTCTTGTTTTAAAAAACTTTGTATTTATTTAAAAAATACCAAACCAACGAAACTGAATTTTTAATTGAATAGATTTCCTTAACACTTCCAAATTTATTGAAAATGCTCAAATGTAAGCCATTGAGTTAAAACATTTTATAAGTCTACCTTCACGATATTTTTTAAAAAAATGTTTGTACAATTTCTGTCAGTGGGAGCATTAACCATAAAACCATTTTTGCTATGTTTAGTATGGATTGAACGTATATTTACGAGTATATGGCGTTTTGAGCTGAAGAGTTATAGACAATACTATAACAAGATATATTTTATAGTTTATAGGGTGTGATTTACGGAAGAAGCTGACGGCTCTGGTGAATCAGTAAATGAAGTAGGTGACGTCATCTCCATCTCAATTAGTTTTCTTTGTGGGATGAAAAAGTGTCAAAACAACAAAATAAATAACGAATACTTTGTTTTTTTCTAGATTTCTGGTAGAGGTAGTGGGCAATTAGACAAAATGTTCTTCAAATATTCTTTTAGTTGACAAACACTTTGTGTTGTGCTTTTGAGTTAAGTGAAGCGTAAAATCACAGCATATTAATTTTTTGACGCTTATTTTCAATACTAACATTATACTACATTACCTAGTTGTAAAAAAATCGTTAATAAGGCCATAACTGTGCATGAAAACCATTTTTTTCCTGTTTCATGTGCATGAAATCTCTTTTTACTGTTTTAAAATAGTCAATCGTAAAAATGTGAGTTTGCTACCCACTTACTGTTGAAAATTTTCACTCTCTCCATTCATTTAATGATAGGAGGTGGAAATGCGAATTGCAAAAAGTGTTTTTGCTCAGTTTCCATAGATCATATTCATGTCATTTATGATATTTCCCCAGCATGCGTATTCCTTTTATTGCGATTGTTTTCGTTTTCAAATTTTCAAGTGCTTCCGCGCTTACTTGACATAAGGTTTTACCACTTTATATTTTATATAAAGACAAAAATAAATTATATGTGCATTATTTTGCGTGCTATGCCAATTTTTTTGTCTTATCGAAAAAAATTAAATTCCGTGTAATTTCCGCTAGAGTATTTTTTCTTGTGCTACCACCCGCCGCTGAAATAAGGTATCACGGAATACTAACTCTTCAATGAGAAATATTTTTGCATTGTAATAATTTTGCTTTTATGCATTCCACTTCTTTGTTGTTGCTTTAAAAAGTCTGTATTTTCTGGTTCTTATATTTCTTTGTCTTTTGCTAATTTTTCTTTTAAGCAGAACATGTAGTAATACCATCTCTTTTTAACAACTTTTTAAGAAATTAATGTGTTAATAAAATCAAATTTTGAATAAAATCTTATTAAAAAATTAGAAAACATGCTTAAAATTTTTCATATTTATGATATGACCGTTTTCGCCTACACAGTGGATAGTAGTGAGGGTTACGAGATATGAAAAATCTTATGGTTCTCGCTAAAATATCAAAAGTAACATATTCTACTGACACAACTTGTTGGCGAGTACGCACTGATTTTTAATGAAAGCTTTAGTTTTATCTGTTTAGAATATTTCAACACTACCATCAACCCCAGTCAAAAGTTGATATGGCTTTTTGTATTTCAAACAATTATTAGATATAATAACTGCTATTGTAGTGAATATGTCTGCAAATATTAAAAGTTTTATTAATATTTAATTAACGCAAAGTCTACCCGGCCAGTTTCGACTCAATCTATTTTAACGCTTCATATAAACTCCTGAATTAGTTTTATAATACGCAAAACTTGAATTAATTGCGTGTTATGGAATTGCTCTTAGCACGGCATCTACTATTATTTACCATATATGTAAATATACTCACGATCTATGCTTGTATCCGAATTATACCAAACTTTCCTCAATCTAACTGATATGCTTTACTATTAATAACATTTTTAAGAACAAGGCCTTTTTTTCTCAAAATGAAGAGTTTTTAATAATTATAAACTGCACGTTGAAACTACTATATCATACTATATCATACAGAATCATTGAAACTACTATATCATACTATATCATATAGCCCCCATACAACCGATTTCTTCATATATGATTTTTCGGGAAACCTTCTTATGGAAATTAAAAAAGTAGCAGAAAAAAAGAGCTCAGCCATTCTTAATTGATCAATTACGATACATTTTTCTCTTTATTGAAAGCAAACATTGAACCAATAATCTCAGAAATCGTTCTCTTCGTCAATCGCGTTTGTACTAAAATTAAACTCGAGGGCTTTTTTTAATAAAAAAATTTGTAAATAAATATCAAATAAAATAGATCAAACTGTGATGTCGTTGTTTCCAGATCTATGTTCCACAAAATGTGCATTCAGGGTTGAGATCAAAGTTATTAGGTTTTGGCTCCGCGCCATACAAGTGTGAAGTTATTGGTTAAAAATAAATAAATAAATAATAATCTAAAGAAACACCTGATATAATTTTCACATTTATAGGGTTTTCCAATAAGAGTGATAAGATAAAAAAAAACACACTAATAGTTATGAAAATTCAAACGTTTTTTTATTTAATGTGAATTACAACCGATACAATTAAGTTCTGAATATAACATCATTCAAATGGCCTCCACGACTTCTCCTGCAGGAACGAATTCGATGAGCTACCAGCTTCATTTCGAAAGAAGTACGGACCGATGATTCCATCAGACCAAAAACCACTCCAAACTGTCAATTTAGGTGAATGTATTAGTTGTTCATGAATAATTTGTGGATTTTCTTCGCACCAGAATCGACAGTTTTGTTTATCTACCGCACCACTCAGACGAAAGTGAAATTATCGGAGAAGATGATTTTCTTAAAAAGATCGTTATCGTCTTCAAGTTGTTCCAAGGCAAAATCATCAATGTTGTTCTCGCGTATATCTTTCCATGATGAAATTGTAACCATTACTGAATACAATGAAAAAATGAAAGGTCATGACATATTAAAAATAGCCAAATGACAATTAGAAATCATATAATCCCTATTGGAAAACCCTTTATATTCTGTTAGCTTAAAAGCGTCTTCGCTGAACTGTAATCAATGCAAAAATGTATAAATGTAAAATACATAAAATTAAAAGAAAAAAAGTTTCTTTGGCTACAATTGAAAAATTCTTTAAGTGAAGTAGTATTAAGGATGACTGAATATTGCCACGAATAGTTATTTATGTAGCTACTAATCTGTTTTTTAATATATAATTACTTACTCTATAAAGTTTTATTAGATATGTAGTTACTGATTTAAAACATTAGGAAATACTCAATCCGAGTGTATTACTAAAGGTACGTTGTACAATTCGTATCTGAAGCAGTGTTGTATTTTAAAGGAAGGATGAATTAAGGAGCTGTAACAGGGATGTTGACACGACTAAAAAAATTTAAATAAACTAACTGATATAAACTTAACTCAATATAATTGTTACAAATGGATATAAAACAAGACAGTTTAGAATATTTATTGAAATTAATTTCCTTAATTTTCTTTTGGCCCCAGAATTTTATATAAGTAAATTTTTTGTTCAATATATAGTAAGTATACTATCATATATAGGAGGCCTCTCTTACGAATGTACAATTCGTGTTACCCCATTTTCGTAATGTAGATTAAATAGAGGGAATTCCTTTTAATAAAGTATATTAAATAAGTACAATTTGGTAAAAAAAATTTTATATATGTATGTATTTTTTCGTTTGAATGAAATAATATAAATGAGCGAGTGTATAGGCGGTTATCGACTAAGTGATACCAGTGAGCAGGATATGAACTTTCTGCACAATGGCAACAATTAGTGCCAATATTATTACAAACACTTTTTCGTCTATTAATAACATAATGAACATTTTACGCATTTCAAAAATGGTTGAATAAAAGGATTTTAAATGTCAATACATAAATACACACAAAGAATAGATGTTGCAGGGTGAATTTAGTTATTAAATATTATGATGTGCTTTTGATTCAGCACTTTCCATTTGGCTTCAAATGTGAAATGAACTTATAAGCACACATACGCATATTTACATACGTTATGTACATAATAGCGCCCTTGGCGGCAGAGACGATAAATCCTTTAAACCTCAACATACATTCCGGACACGCATAAATGTCGCTTTGGATATTGGAACCCAGGGCAAAAAACTGTCAGAACCTACAAACACACAAGTAGCATCGCTGTCAACTACAGACCCCACTTCTCCATATGAATTTAAAAAAAAAATGACTGTGGTGGTGCTGGCTGACTGCCTGTAATTGTTAAAGCGTGTTGGTGAGCTTCATGAAGCTCAAATGATTCAACTGCGACCAACAGGTCAGTTGAACATTTCCGCACAAAAATTCACACACAGTCAAGATATATTTCATATAAACAGATTTAGTAATTGTACAAACACATACGTACATTTGTATGCACAAGTGTTTCGGGCATTTAGGAATTTATGTGGGTATTGGGGTGGGTAATATTTTGAATGTTAGAGATCATTTATGAGGTCTTAACCATATGAACTAGATATATCCAAATGCATACTTACGTTTGGTTGTGTTAAACACAATAAACTCAAATAAAAAAGCAGAAGGGAAAAGAACAAAATGTTCTCGGAAAAAGGGGTTCTTTTTTTATAACACATTTTTCATTGCTTCTTTTAATATATTCACATTTCTTTAATCATAAAGCAACCGCCGCTCCAGCAAAAAAATAAAACCCTCCATTGGGATTGCGCACAGTTATTATATGTAAATCATGTTAAGCCATAGACGACAATAAGCAGCTCAAAAGGGGTTGCTGAAAGAATCCATCAACAGCTGTCAATTGCAATAAAGGTGTAAGCTAAGTGAATATATGGTTGGAAGTATTATAATAACAACGAAAATATGCTGTTACGTTGAACCCTTTTGCGCTTGTGGTCAATATACAACTACGAGAGGTACCGGAAGGAAATAATTACTTGTAATAACGAAGCCTGTGGAGAGAAGCGAAGAATAATAAGAATAATGCAAGCGTATTTTAATTTGGAAAAAACTAAATGGCTTGGCTCATTCATAGATTTAAGTTTATGTTTTAATAAAAATATACTTGTAGTTATGACTATATTATATAGCTCACATTTAACCGATTTGTGCTGATAAAAGGTTTCGAGTCAAAAATCCTTCAAAAGGGCATCTGCAAGCGTGAAACTTGGATAATACACACATATAATGAGTTGTTCATTGCTGCTGAAAATCATTGTAATCGGAAGACTACAACATATATTCACCGATTTATTCTAAGATAAGGCTTTGGTCAAAACTCCGTAAAAAAGCATTTAAGAGCATGAAATTTGGATACACATAACTCCAAATAAATATTAGTACTGAAAATCATCGGAATCGGAAGACAATATCCTATGGCTCCCATATAACCAATTTGGCTTAATGATAGATTTAAGTTTATGTTTTAATAAAAATATACTTGTAATTTTTAGAAATAATGCAAAATTTTGACTGCAATATGTCTGTAATTATTTTTTTAAACATATATTTAGTATAATATGTATCTCTGTGCTTTAGTTCTCGGACTTATATTGAACAAGTTTTCAAATAAACATTTTCTGATGATCTCGATAAATATCTTATAAACTTGAATTTCATAAGAAAGTTTTTCCATTATTATGACTGAGGTACTCTCGTTTAAAAACGATGGATCTAAAAAAATTGTGTCCTAATTTTACACTGCTTCTCGATGAGAAGAAATACAATTAAGCGAAGCGAGGACATTAAAAGTGTTGTAAGAACTCTGGTCCATCTGATATCACAATAAAACCTTGACTTGCTGACTTCAATCGGGGTCGCAAAGACACTGATGCTGCAAAACTCAGTGCACGTCCAAAGATTAAATAAATTCCATTTGTTATATTCGTTCTTGGTTAACCCTCCTTGGGGTCTATAGTAACCAATAAGGTATTAAATTGAGCATTTGAAGAAAACTACAACCACTCAGTATGTATTTCCGGCATGAAAGAAAATAAATATTTCTTAAAAATATTTTGCTTAGTGCTCTGTTATATATATATATATATATATATATATATGGCGCTTTGTAACCGCTGTAGCGATTTTTGGCCGAGTTCCTCCTCTAATTTGTGGTTTTGCATCTTGATGTTTATACCAACAAATGGAGGGACCTACAGTTTAAATATAAATACACTAGAATACACTCCCTGCCGAAGGCGACCGCAATTAGAAAAATGCTAACCACTCGGCTATCGCGGCCGCCTCTGTTAATAAACTATTTTTTGTTTCATTAATTTGGGTGGTTGTAAAATTAAATTAATTTTTTTTTTAAATTAAAATTATATTTATGGAAAAATTGGTAAATAAAATTCAAATTGCAGCTGCATGCATCGATGAAAAAATTGTAATAAATGTTTAGTATATGCATGCATGTATGTGGTACGCATGTGAGAAAAAACAAAATGCTAATTGGGTTTGTGCATAAGCCGGCTAATAAAACAAGAAAATTCGCATACAAAGGTTTAACAGGAAACCAAAAAGGGTGCTTGTTTATCAAGCAATTATTAAAAGATCATAAAAGTGTATATGGAATAGTTTCAGTCTCGGCTTATAGCAAGTTACAATGTAGAGCATTTGCTTACAACTGTGTTAAAAAATTTTATATTTTTTGTCAGTTATGAAAATAAATGTATTCATCTGAATTGAAAACAAAATAGCATGCAAACTCACGCTAATTAATAATTTATATAAGTGCGAATGTGTGACATCAATGAAGGTAAGAACAACAGCAAGGCCGAGTTACATAACATAATAGAGTCCTAACATCGCTGCGCAATTGTCCTATACAAGAAAGGTGTGCAGAAATGTAATTAAGGTAACAATGCCAAGTGAAGGAAAGTGAGGCACGTAAGTCATGGCAGTGATTAAATAGTCTATTCAATCAATGCAAAGTATGCAACCGACGTGACCTGTAAAAATTCTAAGTGCCATTACAAGAATGAGTAGCACTTATATTTTGGTATAAACCACTTTTTTAGCTAAATTGTCTTAAGATTTATGTATTGTTATTATTTATTTTTTAAAACGGTACGCCATGTCAAAAAAAATTAAAACCACCTACTTATACTAAAATGTTTTCTATTTCTAGTCCTCACTTTATGATATATTTCAACATACCTTGGAAGGCAAATTTACTGGTATATTTATAAGTACATTTATCAGAGCCAGCAAAATCGAACAACTATAGCATATATACGACCGATTTTTTAGATTTGAAACTTTGTGCCAAATTTGCTATGCTAGGCTGATATTATAAATTGCACATTGGTACTGCAGGTTATCAATTTCTGATGACTATATTATATAGCACCCATTTGTGCAGATATGAGGTTTTGCGACAAAAAACCTTAAAAAAAGCACCTACAAACGTGAAACTTGGATTATATACACTTATAAGGAATTGCTATATGGTACTGAAAACATCAGAATAGGATGACTATATTATATAGCTCCCTTATAACCGATTTATTCGGATATGAAATTTTATTTCAAATTTGAATTTTTAAAATTTGTTGTGTGTCGTAAAAAAAGAAAAAATTCTTGATAATCGTACACCCTCATGTATGCTTTTATATATTTTGTTTAATCAAAGCAACACACATTTTCTGCTTATTGTTTTTTATAACAGTTTGAATTTAACTTGTTATTCTTTCTTACTTTTGTTGTGATGTCTCATTGGTTTCTCTTACTAACTCTCTTCATTCTTTCAAATTTTATTTACTTATTGGCTGGCTGTAAGTGTCCTTACGTGCTGCCAAAAATTAAATTTACATTACAATCTGATTCTATTAGCATCGTAATGTGGGCGTTTTCTTGAATATCAAATAAATATATGATTTAATAAACCATAAGCTGAATGGGGTAATAGTTAAAAAGTTTTGAACTTAAAGGGATAAAGGACAAATTTGTAGGCAAATCTGAAACTGAACTCGATCCTAGGCCTTCCGAATTGTAGTACGCAATGCTGCTATTGCGGACGCGATATTTTTTATCTTTTGCAATTATCATAGCGTTCACAATTGTCGATAGAGACTGACAAGAATTTCTTTTGGGTTGAGATGGAATTGAAGGGGCAGTCAATTATTTTAAGTACCGCTAAAAAATTGTCAAACTTTGCGACAGCGCTGAAATTAGGACGCGAATAAAATTCAGCCAGTAAGCGTTTGACGTCAAGCAAAAATTTGCTTTTTATTATTTATTTTGTGGGAGACAAATTAAGTATTTAAATGTATCTTTAGAAAATTGTTTCCACGCTTATGGTACACAAAAATAGTTACTCAAGATCTGTTGTCTACAACTTTCTTTAACATTTTTCCAAACGTAGTGAAAATAAAAAAATGCTTGCTTGTTTTTATTGTACATTTTAGTTAAAAATGCCGAAAACTATAATAATAATATATATATGCAATAATATTTTATTTTACTTTTAAAATTTCACAATATAAAAACGCAGTTATAATAAAAAATCATGAAAATAATTGCAATCCTGCAAATAATTTATATTTTATTTAGGGGAATAGCTACTAATTTATTTTTATATTTGTAACTTTGTTTCTATGTTTTTCCCAGGTGTTTTATGAAATCTGTTAAATAGAGCAAGTTGCCGAATCAATTAAATTTGTGCGGGAAACTTACTCAATATCGAGTCCTGGAAATATTAATACAATGTGTGAACCAAAGTTATGACGGATCGTTCAGACTTGAATAATATCCATAATGTTTTTATATCCTCCCAATCTTATTTAATTTAAATGCAGTTGGATCAATAATTTTTCTTACTTTAACTTTTCGGCCGTTTTTCTTGGCATGGCTCAATCATTTAATAAGATGTGGCATGATGGTATAATTCATAAAATTAAACAATCATTACTTAACAAGTTCCACAATATTCATGAATCCTACTTATTGAACAGGCAATTCACTATTAAGGTAGGCAGGTGTTTGGCAAGGTTTGGAAAATGTTAGAACAACAGCTTGAACTAACTGATTAATTGCTAGCAAAATTTTTCATAAGAGCTAATGCAAATAATTACAAACGGATCACTTTTGCATTAAAGTAAAAAACGTGCCCTACTGTCACAGTCTACAATGTACCTATTACTTAAGCTAACGAAATTACATATCTCGAGAGTCACTTAGAGAGGTGCTTAACCTGGAGTCATGACATTCCGATAACTTACCAAATATATTATATAACTTAAAGTCAATAAGTCGATGTTTATTTGTATATTAGTTGTCCATATGACCATATGGCACTACCATAAGAGGAATAGCAATCAACCCGTAATTTCTAGAAAAGCTTCGATGTTGGTAGATTAAAAGAAATTATGTTGGATAAAACTGTGATAAAATATGTAGTCACGGTCAAAACACTTTGACGTAGAAAAATCATATCTTTAACGCGGTAGAGCAAGTGAGCGAAATGCTTCGTGCGCTCTGGTCAAAGCAGAACTGTACTCGTTTAAATATAAGATTACTCCGAGCTATAAGCTAAGACTTGACCACGTATCAGCATTTGCAAAAGGTATCCTTAACATCTCCTTTGTTAACCTGTTGAAAGTCAAAACGACATTTATTATACATAAAATTTTATATACGAATGATACGTAATGTTTTTAGTTCACCTTTCAATTCCTAAACTCTCCGAGGTCTTTACATTCAGCTCTCACAATTTAAGACCTTGAAAAAAAAAGTTAACCAACTACTATTATTATCTCCCTTCTGCTCTCTTTAAAACATTCGTGAACATTAAATGGTATATTAACTTTGTTCCGCAGTAGTAAGTAAAAAGCATCTAAAATCAAATTTTGTATTATCTCCACATAAAATAAACTTCAATGTTTTATGTTAAAAATCCATCAAAAAGCATTAAGAAGCGTGAAATTTTGTGACAGACATAAATGCAAGTTAATATTGACACCAAAAGTCACCGAAATCGAATTTAGTGAATAATAAATAATTTTGAAAAGTACATGAAAGGTATTTATTAGGATTTCGACAATGTCGAGGGCACTCTTCTTTCTTATTTTCTCTCTCTTTCATTGCACTTGTGTAATAAGATACTTAGATTTTAATTTTGTTGTTTTAATACCTATGGATATAACAACAAAATAATTTTATAAGTTGTTGTGTTAGGACTATATAAAATCAGTTAATTTAACTCAAATGTGCCAACTAAACAAAAATGTCAGACCTGGCCTTAACAACAAATTTCTTCTATATAAGGCAACAATGAAACCAATTATGGCGTAGAGCTTTCGTGACGAATAAAGATGTAAGCAGAGCTTTCAAAATAAAACTTTAATAATAATAACAAGCGCTCCAAGGTTACAGAGTCTTTGTAAATAAATTTCGGCCGAAATAGCCGAGTGGTTAACATTGCGTACTACATTTCGGAAGGCCTAGGCTCGATCCCAGGTTCGAGCAACATCCAAAACTATAGAAAATTAGTTTTTCTAATTGCGATCGCCCCTTGGCAGGGAACTATGCTCCTGATAAAAATCCATCAGCCGTTCTTAGGCGGCTTAAAATAAACTGTAGGTCCCTCCATTTGTTAGTAAAAACATCAAGATAGCAGTTGTAGCTACGAAAATTTAAAAAATTACTCATTGTATATTACTCCTCCCAACTTATCTTTTAGAAATTAATTGCAGTAGAGAAAACACTAATCGAAAAAAAAAGTTCGACGCCACACAAACAATGTGAAACAAGTTTTAGGTGGACTTTTTTTTTTCTGAAATTAAAATTAGTAAATATTCACATTTTTTTAATATCCACAGTGTGTTGAATTTGTTTCTATAAAGGTATAAGTCTATAAAGAAACTCCAAAGTTACCTAAGAGTTAAATAAATATCCTTGTGTCAGTATATACGAACAGCTCTCAATTTAAAGATTCATTTATAAAAGATTTATACTTTATATTTGTGGTTATGATCGTTTTCCGTAGAAAGCTACCATTAAATGTTTATCAGTATGCGGACATGACGTTTACGACTATTCAATGTATTATCTGTAACCACAAATTATTTATTATGAAGTATATTTAAAAATTTGCATGAAATATTGAAATATTGAGTAAAAAAGGAACAATAACTAAGAGCATAATAACTAAGAGTGCACATACATCTTTACTTTTATACAAATATATGTATGCATTGCCATAAGCTTGCAGCTGAATGCACTTGACCGAAACACTGTTAGATTTGTATCGACAGGTGTTTGTGTTATATATATTTAAATACTAATAAAAATAAATTCAATTATGCAAAATATTCACACATTTGCAATGACAATTTGAATGTTTTTCACTTCTGTGTAAAACCGCAGCATAATTGAAAATGCGACGCACTCGCGCAAAAAAATATGCTTAAATATGCATATAAATGTTTAAATATATAAGCATATGTATGTCTAATCTTTAAAACTAAAATATAAGTATTTTAAATTCAATACTTGTCAATGATTGACATTTTTTTGTGCTTAATCTGCTCACAAATGCGCTAGCTTAGTTATTTTTCCATATTTATATCTGTTTGGTAAATTTTCTTCTTTTCTAATTAAATTCAACTCGGTAATAAATTATTTTAAACATTTCATTTAGAGAATACTTCAATGAAGTGCTTCTGTAATATTAAAACAATTCAAGTTTTATTATAAACATATAAATAAAATAAAATTATTCATTATTTAAGTAATTTCGGGTAAATTTCTTCATTTTGAAATCTAGCTCAGTGCATAAGTAAGTAATAAGTGCTATAAAAAATATATAATACAAAAAAATTAAATTTTGGGTTGAAAATATTTCTTTCTTTATTTGCCTTTTCAATCGGGGACACCAATATGAATGTATGGTGAAGTGAAGCTACTTGATATTTCCGACGCAATGGAAGTTTTCCTTTTTCTCTACTTCTATTGGCGTTTTCTGCATCGAATACTTATCCATTTGGACAGCATCATCAAGCCAACGTAGTCACTGTCTCTTGATTCACTCAACTATTACTGTATTTGCCGCTACCACGGTGCTAAGGACCATAAATCTTCCGGAATAACTTTCTTTCCTAAACTCCTGATGTCGACTCATCAGATGTCGTCATCATCCAAGCCACCATATGTGCAGCAGTATGGGAATGATGAGCCATTTGTAGAGTTGGGTTTTGATTCGTCCAAAGAAGACTTTACTTTTCAATTGCTTACTCATAGAAGTCAAGACGCGAATGAATGATGTTTGGTTGATGAGCGGTGTGTTGTTTTTTCACTACCCAAACTAGTCGCTCGCTTCTTTAAAAGCAGAGCTAACAGCGCGGTTCGTAAGTCAAATAATAAATTTTACACTATTGAAAAGGATTTTACCTTAACTCAGTATTCTCTGAATATCGGGCACCAGTCCATCTCTTCAGGTCCTAAGTGACTCTGCTCCGGTCTTGAAGCATTCTGTATGTTGCTGAATTTTTTCATTGAATAGGAGTTTGAAAATTCGTCCCACAGTCCCTTATACCGAGCCGTTGATGAATGATTTCAGAGAGTAAACGAGAAAATTTATGATTGCAGCTTCTCTGCGTTTAATCAAAATTAATCAAGCTACCATACTTAATGGTAGTAGATGTATCTAACACATAAAAATTATATTAAAATTTGTGCTGATGGTCTAAAACTAATATAATGGGTCCTTAACCGCATGATTCGGTTTCGTAACTTTCCTGTGATAAGTTAGTGGTCCCAGCTAATATTTGGTTCTTGGAGCGTACGCACATCTAAAACAAAACATGTTTCCAGTGTTCCTTCCACCACCAAATTAAGGATTTGGTTACGAGTTTTTCTGTTCGGAAACAGCAATAGAGCTTGAGAAATTCTCTCATGCTAGAATCTGGTACATGAAACAAACATACTTACGGAACTGCGTCAAAATTCGCTGACTCGATTTTTTCATAAACTAAGGCAATTTGTGGCACTTTAAGGTTTCAACATAAATTGTAAATTATTACCTACGCACTAATTACCTTATAATTAGAACCATACACATGTTTATATGTGGCTGTAAAAATCCATTAGTTAGCATTGCTTACTATCGTTTGGAAGGCCGGAATCCTTGTACTGGTTCGACCAAGATCCAAACTTATAGAAAATTAATTTTTCCGATTGCGGTCGCCCCTCGTCAATTTCAAGCCTTCATAATACTGACAAGAAATAAAAGCTCCTCATAAAAATCCATTGTCATTTATAGGCGACTTATAATAAACTTTGGGCCCTACATTTTTTGGGAAAAACATCAAGATGCCCACCAAAAATTGGAAGAGGACACACATGCATTTGGATCTGCACTTGTAACAAGTCAATTGAAAAGTCCCCGGTCTACCGTAGTAAAACACATTTTTTTGGCAAAATTCATTTTTTTTATTCAACATCGTTCCTTTCAAAGGTAGCGATCCTCATAGCGATCCGACGATTTGGCCTTTGCTTTAAAATAGGCCCAAATTTCGTCGTTCACCTCTTCCTCATTCGAGAAGAGGAAATAATCACTGGGGGCCAGATCTAGAGAATACGGTGGATGCGGAGGCAGTTGAAAGCCCAATTCATAGATTTTTGCCATAAATTTGACTCACTTGGGACACGTTACATTATCTTCTTGAAGCAGTACTTTTCTTTCTTCGTCCTTCAAAAGGTCCAATAATGCTATGTAATTGTCGCTGTTGATTTTCCTTCTTTTTCAAGGTAGTTAATGCAAATTATTCCAGCCCACTATTGCGTTTTTCCACGCTTTGGAGCAGGTTCATCGTGTGCAGTCCACTCGAGTGACTGTCGATTGGACTTCGGAGTGAAATGATTGAGTCATGTTTCATTCATTCCCACATAACTCTGGTTTATTACGCTTGGCCATCTTCAGGCAATGCTCCGAATCAGCAACTCTTCACTGTTTTTGGTCAAAAGTGAGTGACTGAGTGAGGGCAAAGAGCTTTCTCATACCCAAATATTCATGAATGATATGATATACACGTTCTGTTGATATCTTCAGAGTGACTGTTATCAAGCCAAATTTTTACTTCAACAGTATTTTTTCCTTCAAAGAGCAATATTATATCAACACTCGAAATTCCTTTTTATCCATTGTTTCACAATAACAAAAGTTGCTTTACTCAAAATTCTATAATTCACAAATAATTGAGAAGGTTAGGTCTAACTACAAATCTATGTTTGTTTAATTCTATTAGCGCCTTTTATGTGTCAAACCGGGAACTTTTCAATTGACTTGTTATATCTTCATAAAGTCATTTATAATGCCATAAAGTCATAACTATTATTGCATAAATTACATATGTATATTCTCATGCGTTGACTTACACATACAACAACTCTTGCCATATAGATAAATACATGCATACTAAAGCTCCAGGTACCCGGGTATGTCGAGCATTGCAAGCAGCTCGATGCTCGGTCGATACTCGCTGAATGCTCAACTGCTCAGCAGAACAAACAAAATTTATTGTTGTTTGCCAGAACTTCTTTGGCGTTTCAGCTATTTTTACATTTTGCATAAATAAATTTGAAATTAGTATTAAATACCGCATACTGACACTCGGAAAGCTTAGCTTCAACTCCTGATTTGACCTTAATAAAAAACTAAGTTCATTTTTCTAATTGTGGTCTCCCCTCGCCAGGGGAAGCCAACCCCTCTGAATGTATTTCTGACATGAAATAAAGGCCCTCATTGAAGGAGGAAGTCGGCTTTCCAATTTACAAACTTATTCAAACTAAATTCGGCTTCATTTTTAAATTTGAATTCACAATATTTTTTGTTTTGCAATTTTCTTATTACATACAATTTTTCATTTGAAGCTTTGAAGATAATTCCTTTTTCCAGTTTTTATTTTAGTATTTCAATTTTTTGATTTTAATAACTTGCTATAGAAAAAAGAGGAAATAAAAAATTCCATTCGTACGCACACTTATTTTATACATTCGATAGCGCTAAAATGTAAAAGCTTCGATGCAATGAATGTGGCTGGCACGCATCAATGCACACAAATAAATGTAAATTTACGAGTACGTTATGTCGTGTACTCGTATTCTATGCAATTTCAAATTGACAGAGAAGGACTAGTGCGAACATAAGAGCAGTGAAAGCTTTTGACAAGAATTGCCTGCGACTTTATTATAAAAACTATTTATACCAAGTTCACGAAATAAAAAAATAAAAAAATAAAAATAAAATAGATAAGCGTTTTTTTTCCTATGAAAATTTACTGCTGTAAATGAATAAAAATTTTATTCGGGTATTATACACGTTTTTAAAATCTGCAGAAAGATATGAAAACTTAAAAAAAAAAATTAAATTTTGCTTCAAATTAATAAATTGACTTGAAAAAAAAAACAACAAATATGTTTACAATGGCATTAATTTACCTTCAGTTGTTCTCAAAAATATTTTGTGATTGTTATTTGAAGCATGTACTACAATATGTTTACAAAATCAAAATCTCTATTTGAACTAGACTTTCCAGTCACCATCTCACCAATGCTTGTGTTTGTATATAATAGTGAGCATCTGTACAGGTAAATACACACCTTTTCTTTTATTTCAACTGTATTTGACATTTCAGTTCAATATTTGTTGTTTTGCTAAGTTTTAACGTACTATTTTTTCTAGTATCACAGAATTAATGTTGTGTTAATTAACTAAAAAGCTCTCAGTAACAAAAAGAGACTGAAAAGGGGTAGCATATATAGTAAGTACACTTTTATAATAACATTACCATTGAGATATAAAAATAATATCAACTATGAAAAAAAAAATTTTTAAATCTTAATTTTTATTTTATTGTATTTTGTTATTTTTTTAAATTCATTTTATTTTATTATAATTCTTTTTGTATTATTTTATTTTATTTTTTGCTACTTTATTTTACGTTAATATATATTTTTATATTACCATTTCTAATTTTGATTTATTTTATCTAATTTTCTTTTATTAGTTGATGGCTGCGTTTTGTAGCGTTTCTGTATATGATTTCTTAAATGGAGTGAAATTCAATACGTTGGTTTATTTAAAAAGTTAGGTTTTTATACCACCCGCTATTAAAGATGCCTTTGAATTAGCGTCGATTAAAATATAGCGAAGCAAGTTTAGTTCTAATGAATTTGCAAGCAGAATCTAGTAAAGAGGAGCATCGATACACAAATTTTCATTATTTAACCGGTCAACAAAAACCAATTTTTTGTTTGTTTTTTGTTTCTGTTGTCAAGCATAAATTCTGATTGTAGACAGTGAAAATCACTCAAATTTTTAGTTCATAAGTTTTTTCTTACTATAAATATATACATGTGTTTATTAGCAATATCTTAATTTATTTTTTAGCAAAATAGAGCATAAGAATATAGAAAAAAATTTACTCAAATTATAATTTTTTCCTTATATTTTGTTATTTAGGTATTATTAAACTAAACTGTTCGAAGATACCAAAGTTTCCTTCCTGCTGTAAAGGTTACTGAAAACATGGTTAAGGAATTGTGACATACTTTTTGAATTGCGGATGTACATATTGTAACGATTCTTGTAGCTACCCTCGATGATTTCCCAAATCATTCGAGTCCGATCACTAGATTCCTAAATAAAAGTTCAAAATTTTGATCGTTCGGCCTCTGTTGTTAGGAATTCATACAAGTGCATCAGTGTTATTACTACTGAGTCTTCAAGATTGCCTGCTATAGCTACTGCCGCTCCTTTTATACATGTCGATGGTCCAAACATTCCGTTCATGCGCTAACTCGTCTGTCTGTAGTAGTTGCTGCCACTCTATTCGTCTGTCCTTCATAATTGGGATTTCCGTCACAATATGTATTTTTGTACTTTTTGCTACTTTGCTACTTTGGAACAATGTGTCTGCGATGGCTTTGACTTTCATGTAAATAAACACTCTCGCCTTTTGGTGTACTGAGTGGGCGCTAGGCACCACTGTTTTTGATTCGTTTGTAAGAAATTTGTCTTAATGTTGCTTCGGTGGCATGCGACATGCGATTGTGACTGTTTTGAATATTTCTGTGCCGCATTTTCTGTGCACAATTTCTGAAATTTTTATTTAGCTCATATTCAAAATTTGTTAGGATACCACAAAAGTTCAGTTGAACTAGATTTGGTTTAAGGAACTCTCTTACAAAGTTCAATGACTTAATAAATTACGATGATCCTTTAAAAGCATAGTTTCAAAGGAATAAAGAAATTCAATGAAATTTTTCTCCGTGTCAGTAATCTGCTAAATATAACGAGGAAAAATATTATTTTTTTAAATTGAGGAAAAGTGCATAAAACGTCCGTAAAAAGGGTGTAAATCAAGCCCGACACACAAAATAGCGAAATGCAAAATCCCATATAAGAAGAGATCTGCCAAGAATCGCTCCAGCGGTTATAAAGTGATAATCGCTTATATATATACTGTGGCGAAAAGATGAAGCGAATGCCAGATGAAAGAGAGAAGCCGATAACAGGCATGTCCTAGAGAGTGAATCGAGAAAATTCGTTATCGAGAACAATTCGATCATTCCAGTATATAAGGGCGACACACAACTGCAAAGCTTATCAGTCGTAAGGCAAACACGTTGGTGATAACACTGCTGTTAAATAAAAATAAGACATTGTGAATGTTGTAATAAAAGTGATTGTAAATAGTTAAGTCAATTGTTAGTTACTTTAAAATCAAAAAACTGCAAACATAGTTGTTGATTTTATTTTTTCGGGACTTTGTCCTATCTGGATATTGCCATACCTGTATTTTGTTTAATCGGAATTCCGTATGTCTATTTATGTAGTGTCGGAATTGTTTCTGGTCTACATTTTGAAAGTTGAAATTACAGAGTGCTTCCGTAAAAGTCTTCAGTGTTTAATTTAATGTCATAATGCATCCCAGTTTTGTGTGCGGGTTTTCTCTAATAATACTCCTATTTTTCTTTGAGTGTTCTTTCAAATTTAGTATAAAAGTATGTAACTAAAATAATAAAATTACTGACAAAAAACTTGTATCTCAGAAAAAAAAAAACCTCTTATAAAATATTTTTAATAAATTTTTGTGTGCAGTTGTTTTCACAACATTGGAAAAAAATTTGTTGACACGCGTTTCATGCACAAAACGATCAAAAAAATGTCATGACTCGATCCAATATGTTGACATCATCAGCATCTTCTCTAATTGTGATTCGGCGATCGTGCATAACAATTTCTTTCGCTTTCTCCATGTTTTCGTCGGTTGTTGAATTGATATGTTTTGTGTTGTTCTAGTGGAACGAATGCAACATGTGCACTTTTTCACTAAAAAAAAATATATTTTGTTCAATTCGACTTATCTTAAAACACCTATATAGTAGACTGCGATGATATAGGCATTTTTCTCTAGACCAATCGACACGAGTAGTATTCGACGAGAAAATTTTTATACAAACAAATGTACATGCAATATCGAATGTATAGCCCCACTAAAGCCTTTAATTGTCTCATTCTCACGATATGTCACATGACGATCTTGAAATATAATTTGCATACAGAACAAATAGTTTCCGGAACAAAAATTTTTTTGATTGACCTTCACGAAATTCGTCTTGGAGTGATCTGCGACCCCGATTTAATTCCACATACCATCGATAGATAATGGTCCTCCAAATAATTAATTAAATTTTTTGTTGCACTGTTGCTGCAATCCCCGAAGAAAGTTGTAAAAAATATTTGCACGAAAATGTTCGCGATTTAATTTCATTTGGTCAAAATAAATATTTAAAGATACTGTAAACAACACAAATGGCGCTCGTATGTCAAAATATTCCGAGTACATTTAACATCAAAAATGTCAAACTTTTCGATAAAGTTTTCTGTCGTCAGATTGCAACGCTAGCGGTGTCAAATCTCGATATACATATATATAATGCAACCCTCGATAAAAAAAATTTATATACTTATTTGATTAAAGTTACAAGGGTGTATTATTAATTAAAACTGGTTTCTTAGTCCAATGAAAAAATTATGGACCGATTAGCATATAAAGACTTTCATTTATAATGTATTTTTAGACGTACACAAATTCAAAAATTAGGTTTCTAAAATTTATAATTATTATTATTCACTTTTTCATATGAAATTTTTAAAATTGCATACAAACTTTCGCTTTCTAAATATCTCAATTTGTTTAGTTAACATTTTTATAATTTATTATTGTGATGTGTTTATTTCTTTCATTTTAGGGCAATTGCAGTGCAATCTTTTTTATAATTTTTTAATAATTATTACATACGTGAACAAAAGATAATTGTCAGAAGTGGTGTTCGCAGTTACTCTTCATTAAAGGAACTTGGTTTCAGCGGCCAATTG
Source organism: Neoceratitis asiatica (assembly GCA_030068015.2). Taxonomy (NCBI): domain Eukaryota; kingdom Metazoa; phylum Arthropoda; class Insecta; order Diptera; family Tephritidae; genus Neoceratitis; species Neoceratitis asiatica. The sequence continues at coordinate 79,674,886 of CM061524.1, forward strand.
TAGTGAAATATAATACTAACATCATCAAGTGAAACTCTAGTAACTATTTCCATTAAAAAATAAAGATATTCGAATAAACTTTCGCTTGCAAATTTCTTCCGATTCCTCAACATTCTATAGATGTCCGCTGCATACACCTGAACTCAAAATTTATGCATTCCAAATTTATCATTGCATTTTTAAAATATAGAGTGTTTAAATATTTTATTGGCAACTGAAATGGGTAACAATAGTTTTGCATACACAAATTTTTGTAAATGGCCTATCCAATATTTCTGCGTTTTGTTCAAATTCCCATAACTATTGGTGTATATCGAAAATATCTATTCCTTTAAACCATGAAAGTCTATCAACTCTTTTTAGTGAAACCGACGTTGATGAACTACAATGTTTGGAAGCGCCTTTTACTCCTTAGCTCTTCGTATACAGATCAAACTGAATAACCAAAATGCTGAGGTAATATTTCCTTTAGTTCTATTTACGTCCGCTCGTCCGTTTGAAAAATTGTAGTTACAATGTTAAAACTATGTAAATGCTTATACTATTATGTGTTCAATACTTATTAAATAGAATTTTTGCCTTTGAAAAATTCTCAATCCATATTAAAATTTATCATTCATTTGCTTATTGTTTCATCTTTTGATACTGAACCCTTTATAATCGCAAGTGTACATTTAACGTAGACTATTTTTTATTCTTCAAAATATGTTCATAACATAAAATGTTGACAATGTTACTTCACTCTTTTAAAATTTACTCTTCATTTCATGTCTGAAATTGAAACCAATTTTTAATTACCATGTCATCCATCATTCTTAACTTTGTTTTCCTTTAAGCTTGGTAAATGCGTGATAATATAATTGTTTTTTTTTTTAAATGATCTGCTAACGCTTAGCATTTTTAGTGGATATTTCTTAATTTTCTATTTTTTTGAGGTGATTGTTTTAATAAATAAACAAGAGTCGTTTATTTAATGTAAATTAAATCCCTTTTTATTTAACAATATTTTGAGATAGTTTAGTAAGTTATTAACTAAATTGCGTTTAAACTTACATTTTGTTACTATACAACCGATTTGTTCAGATATGATGTTACTAAAAAATTTTGTTTTGAGCCGTGGCTGCGGGCTTGAACCTTTCAAGTTTTTATTGCTTTAAATCTAGAAATATAAATTAATTATAATCTATAAAATTCTTACACTTTTAGTGTGTTCCGTTACCTTTAGTCTTACCATTTCAAAAAAAAAATACTAACTCATTAGAGTTGCCTGAATACGATTTTCTGAATTAGTATGGTCTGAATTATTTTAAGCTGTGTCAATAGAGATTTTGCTAAAAAAATCCTTCAAAAAACATATAGGAGCGTGAAATTTGGTATTCCATAGATATGAGAATTACTAATTAATTCTAAAATGCAATACAATAAATTTGATAAGATCATTTTAGACTTCAGCACGGCCGAAAACAGCACTCCTTTCTTGTTAAATTTGAAAAATTGTAGTTTGTCTTCGTTTATTTATAGCTGTGTGCTTACGGCCACTTTTTAAACTCCTACGGTATCATTCAAATGGGCAGTATATTGTTGGGCGCATATGTGTATGTACATACATATATAATTTTCTTAATATCAGTTAATTTAAAGAGTATTCAAAAAGACATGTGAAAAACTCGTTACTTGCTACTTTTAAAATATAATATAAAACTAGCAAACCCGGCGAACTCCGATTAGCCACCAGATGGGTTCGTTTTTTTAATATTTCGTTTGGGGATTAAAAGATGAAGAAAAATTTTGTTTTGTTTTATATTCGAAAAGGGAAAATTTTATTTCATTTCACAACAGTAATTAATTCATTTCGATTACAAAAATGAAGTGTAATTTAGTTAAACTTCTATAAGTAAAAAATGAAAGTGAATCCAAAGTAAATACTGAATCGAAGTGTTATACGTGTCCACAAATTATCCGTTTCATTGTAGTGCTCTTTGGTAAACCCATTTTTTTTTTTTTTGACGTTAATACAAACAAAGTGGATGGCTTCCCAACTCGTGAACAGGCAACGTATAGCTGCCCATGTGAAAAACAATGATTTTCTAAATTTATCCCGCAAACACTAAGCGATTGGCCTTGCGACTTGTTAATTGTCATTGCGAACGCAAGGTGAATCGGAAATTGCAATCGTTTGAAGTCAAACGGAAGATCAGTCGGAATCATTGGTATTCGAGGAATACATACATTTTCACCTGCGTACTTTCCGTTAATAATGGTTGCCTAATCAAATTCGGCAAAAGTCTTTTCACCGCAAGTCGTGTACCGTTGCAAAGTCGCCGTGGATTCAAATTACGCAATATCATAATACCTGAACCAACTTTGAGTTGCAAGTTATGTGGTAGAAATCCTGGTAACACCAGAGGCTTCAAAAACTCCGTTGGATAATTTACTACATCATCGGGATTTGTTATGGAATCAACGGATTTGTATGAATGGTGAAATTCAGTGCGTGTACATCATTATTCTTTGCGGAGAGAATTGTTCGTTGACTTAACCAACCATAATTCTGATAATTTTTTTTTTTTGCATGTTGGAGTATCAATTAGTTTAAATTGAGTGGCAACTTAAGCGCAGAATGTGCAGTACGACCGCCATCTAGAAGAGTCACCGCAATTCCAGGCGATGCTAACGCCAAAGCTATGTCACATCTTGATAGAACAGTGGCCAAAATCAATGAAAGTACAAATGTTTTCCCTGTTCCTCCGGATGCGTTCAGGAAGAATAAACCACCAGTATTATTGTCCACCGCTTGCATTAATGTTTCGTATACTTGTTTTTGCTGTTCATTCAGCAACGGCACATTATTTCGAACGGATTTCTGCAATTTATCAACATTGTATTGCTGCTCTCGATTAAATTCTTGGTTGAATCCATCGTGCATAGATCGATTTGGCGCAATCATTCCTACTTCAATCAGTAGCTTGCTTGCAATATTCAAGCATTGATCCTCAATCAGAATCAATCCTTCATTGTAGATTTCATCGGCTATTTGCATGTCGTGATTATTCGTTCGAATGCGCAAGCGATGAAAGATATCTTCAAATATGTCGTCTTTGTATTTGTACCATAACTGAATTGGTTGTGAAGGGAAACATGTGGTGATGATTATTGCGAACAGCGTTCGTATTTGCAATTGATGAAACAACTGAATCCGCAAGTGTTAAATCCCAATGAGAATCGTTCTCCAGCAAACCCAATAGCTGACATGCTTCTCGATATGTTTGGCATTGGTGGCCATTCACAATTTTCAAATGCGCATACATTTACCAACAGCAGACGCAAATAAAAAACATTCATAATTTGTAGGATGAACAGTATAAATTTGACCTAGCGCATCAGTGGAAAACACCTGTGGCCAATCTGAAACTGGGGTTCCTTGTTTGCGACGTTGAAATTTCTTTGCTAATTGATTCCAAGTGCAATACTTGGGCATTTCAACGTACATCAGCGTCGCTGCGAATCGATCTGATTCACACATTGCAAAGAAGCTAGTCAATGTTGTCGATGGTGGTCTCTCAGCTCGTTGTGCCGCATTAGCCTCAGTGAAGTAAACTCTTTGTCCATTTTCCAAATGCACTGCTAAATGTACAACTGTGGGATATCTTTCATGAATTTGAAATGACAATAATCGCCACAGTTCTTCATTAGTACTGACGTATCTGCCCATTTGGAAGTTGCTGATTTCGTCATTCGCATTTTCCGACGCAATACCAAACACAGCCATGTCGCTGCCTTTTGTGACTTGCACAAATATTTGACTGATTTGGCCGAATGACAACACTCAACGTTCGCATGTGTTTTGAAAATTCGTGATAGCAGCGGGCAATATGGTACAATGAATTCATTTCCGATCTCAATCTCTTGATTTTGAACTTTAACTTTGATAGTTCGACCATTATCTTCTTTTGAACGCCGACGATAAATTGGATATCCATCATTCCCTGTGACTGTTTCAGCAACTAACGGTAGCGGATATCGTTTTGTGCACTTTCTATCAGCCATGCAAGGCGATAATGGATTTAATGCACCGCACGGTCCATGCACCATCTGTGTCGTCACAATGTCGTGTATATGGGGATCAGTGACTGGATCAGGAATTTCAGCTGATATGATGTCATCCACTTCATTTGAATGTAATTTGTTCAGCAACCAAATTAGGATATGAGCATGCGGTAGTCCACTCTTCTGCCATTCCACAGAGTACATATAACAACGTGTGTCACCAAAAACTCGATACTTAGCAAGCACACCAATCATAACCTTAAGTTTTTGCTGAAATACTCTGGCAATTATGTCATGGCGATCTTGCGGTTTTCGGCCCGGGTCCAACTCACGTTCAATTTCCGTCCACTTCGGATTGCATGTGAACATAATAAATAAATCCGGAGTTCCATAATTTCGCTCGTACGTCATAGCGTCTAGAGCGTATTCGTGCATGTGGCGTGGGCTTCCGATATAAGATGATGGGAGAATCGTCAGACGTCCAATATTCTGAACATTACCATCTGAATGAATAGCATCACGCAAGTGTATATAGTCCTCAGATCGTAGCTTTGCCTGATTGAATCGGATGAACGCTAAACGTTCGGTCTCGACTTTGACATACATGTCGACAGCGAATTGCTGGAATAGCCGACGGAACTTCAGAATGACATTGTCCTCATGTGTACGAATCATCATAATAGCAATAATAGCAATAATTAGTGTGTGAATATTGTACCTGTAATTGAATCGACCATCTTCAACGTGATGTCGTATCCGTCTTGCCCTTGCCAATAAAAGATTGGATATTATAACTCATCGTACAAACGATGTGTCTCGTTTACACGATGCATGTATTGCTTCTTCGCTGAACGACAATATCTCGTGATTTAGTTGGATCGCCAACAATAATTGCAGCAACATCATCAACGGTGGGTGCATTGAATCTTCGCACATGTTCACCTGTTAGGGTACGATCCGCTCTTATGACAAATTTGTGCGTATCCGATGGCATTCGTTCCAATGCTGTTTTGAACATATTAACCACAGCGTTATTAGCGTGGAAAAATGCTTGCAACTGTTTAATAATTCGTCTCTTTAACTGTTGTGTTCCCTGCATATTGCACCGCACATTCAGCTAATCCACCATCGACGAACTGAAATATAGGGTGTTTTTTTTATAGAGGTATAGAACTTTAAGTTGACGTAGTGCGCGATACGAAATAAAATTGCACTATTTGCAAGCGTTGTTCAGGCGTGAGTCTATTCATGATAAATTGCCAAACCAAACTGAGAATAAATCCTTTGACAGCTGTTAAATCGGTCGCCATCTTGAAAAGTAATGCCAACTTAAAGTTCTATACCTCTATAAAAAACACCCTTTATATTTGCAGAAATTGATGCGGTTCATCTGGTGTTGGCACCATTGAACCATGCAAATGATATATTTGTCCTTGCACCTGAAATTGCAAACAATCATTTGTTGAAGAATACGCTGTGACTTCTGATCGTGTGTGGTGTATGTGTAGTTGTTATTTATTGCAGTTGATTGTGTAGGTGTGATTGATTGGTGTGTGTTGTATCTTTTACCTTGCAAGTCAGCATGAAGCCGCCTTCTCGAATGATATTAGCTCTAAATGAAGTCATGCGAAAGCAGTTATTGTATTCAAGGATGCGTTGAAGAAAATGGTTGGAATCAGGATCACTTCCATCGAGAAATGGTTTCAGTGGCTGTGGTGGTGTAAGTAATGGATCCAGCTTGACTTTTCCACTTGCGCAGCACAATCCATCCGTTTCTCTTTTGAACTTTAATGCATTGCAATATCGGCATACAGTCGTCTTTGGTCCAATATCTAAATTGTCATCATCACTGTAGTTCGTAGTGGGATCATATTGGAATGCCAAGCGATTGTATGATGCCAATGATCTTCGTGTGCTCACGCGTTGTCTCAATTGGGTATTTTCTCTTATTATATTTTGTCTTTCTTCGCTTAAGTTCTGGGAATACACTTGTTTCTGGCTTGCATGACTTGTGGGGCGGCCGATGTTCGCACGTCGCCATCTAAGCATTTTGGACTATGGACAGACTGGCGAATTTAACCTCAAATGCACTATCCACATAATTTACACAATTCAACTTACCACATTAAGGACAAATTCCTGCTGTTGAAATTGACTAAAAATTTGCACAATACGCGTGATTGTTTTGATGGTTTCCAATTGATCTGTTAGGAAACGAATAACTTCAACCTCAATTTCACAGTGAACACAATTTTGCGTTTGAAAGAACGTGCGCATAATAAAAAATGTCACATAAAATTAACTGAACAGAGTACAATGAGTAGCTTTCAAACAATGTATCACGCACCAGCGCCATCTACTTAAAATAATGGCGCCATCTGCAAAAGCATATTGGTTTGTAGTACATGCTATGTATCAGAGATGGCGCTGTATGTGAAAAATGATTTCCCCTGTTTTCCTGCTTTTCTTTTGAAATTTTTCCTGAATTTTGTTTTCTATAAACCTCACGGCGCCCGAGACCTTTCCAACGAATGCAAAACTGTGGAAATCGGTTCTAGCGTTCTGGAGTTATAGCGTCAGGAAGGAAAACCCGACTTATTTTTATATTATAGATTGTATGTGAAAACAATGAAAAAACTTTAAAAGATAAAAGATGAAAGGAGGCGGAGATAAAACAACAGAATGCAATTAATGGCATTTTTCAAAGTATTATGTTAAGTTGAAAACTGACACGATAATTCGAGAAGGCAGTCGGCCAGGCAGATACGGGCCGCACCAGTCTAGATAACCGAAAGACTTGATATTAAATTTTTCCGGCGCTGTTTCTTCCTGCTCTGCGCTCTTTTGCTCACTCTTGTCTTATGGCTTATCACCTTCTTATTTTACTTTGATTTGATGTCGTCGCGCTTTTGACAAATTTTTTCTCTTCTCATATATACATATATTTTTATTGCTGCTGTAGTTTTTCCTAGCATTTTCTCGTGTTTTTCCTTTAGTCTCTTACCGCCGCCTATTTACAATAAAATTGTCGCAGATATCGGTGAGAATGTAGGGGGGCGTGCAGTGCAAAAAGCTATGAATTAAATTAGTGTCTGTCCATGGCACGCAGCAGAGTGCTACTGTCACTTATGAGTGGTATTAAATGTTATAAATCACTTCTCACTTTCTATGTTTTAAACTGCTGATGATTAAGGAGGAACCAGTGCTTCAAATGTTGGTGATTGGAATCTGCCTGTGATAGTTTTAGTATAAAAAAGGAGTAAAAAAGCTTATATGTTTAATTCATTAAATTTTTTTTAAATCTGGTCTGGTAGAGAATTTATTCTTAGAACTTCAGAATAACAGGAAAAGTGCTGATGGTTTCTCGCAGGAAATGCGATTCATTTTTATATTATAGGTATAAAGTTTTTTCATATTGTTTATGAATAGAAAAATCGGAGTTGCGAATTTTACTACCGGGGTACTTTTATGAAACCGCCTTAAACACTGTGCCTTACAGCCATTTGCCACCAATTATGAGGAAACATTGGAAGTTGTAAATGAGACTTAGCAACTGAAATCTAAAAAATCTCAAGGAGATAGCACCAAAAATTCTATAAGAGTGATCACGCGTTCTCTATCATTGGTCTCTGAACTCCTTAGTGTCATTACGAAATTAAGTTACTTCCCAAACGCGTGGAAAAAGTCAAAATTTCATGTCAACTAGCCTGTTTTTGAATTCTGTATAAGCAATGTGCGAATATTAATGCTAGCCAAGCCTGGTAAAGCCCAAATACAGGCTTCTTCTTACAGATCATTAAGTTCAAATTATTCGAAAAATATTGTTATTAAAAATTTTTCCTTTCCTCTACTTAACAAAGTGATACCAAAACACCAATTAGGTATTAAATTTTTCGTCTATTTTATGGGTGCCCTCAAATTGGCGTGCATATTCATCTTCTTCGCACCAGCTGGTATTAGATTAATACTCAAAATTACAGAAATGCAGTACTTCAATAGGTGCCAGTGCGTACTATGAGGGTTTTAGCTTGGTCGGCAATCCAGCGGGGACTTAATTAATTTGTTATACACTTCGCAGTTCGTCAACTTTCCCTATCTACTCATATACTGGTAACTTATCTTATAACTCACTGATTTAAATCTGCAGTCATTTATATAAACATACATATATATATTGATCGCATTGCTGGATATCCAGCCAAATATATTTTTACTTTTTTCTACAAGTACACGTGCTTAAATTTTCTTATGTGTATAGTTAGGCATTTTTTTTTTTTTTTTTTTGTTGAAGATTGCATTGTGGCAAACTGGCGAGCCTGAATGACCTTCTGCAACACATTGTGGCACTCGGCCTTTTTTAATACATTATGATACAAACAGTTACTCACAGAAGTATTTTGCATATGAAGACTTTTGAGAAAACATTAATTTTGCTATTTTTTCTGATATCTTATATAATCTGACTTCATATTCTTATAACTATTGCTTGCGACTACGTAAATATTTCATTAAATATATTTAGCGTCTCTTATAATCATAACAAAGCGTAAGGAAGTTGTTTGCTTCAACTAATTGAAATTAATTAGATAAGCTCTGTAATGGGGTTAACGGTTCCAACAAAACGGGACGAAACGACAAGCTTGTCTGACGCCACGAATAAAACGATACAGTTGAAAACGGACTTCAACCTAAGGGTACGTGCAATTTAATAATTTCAAAACTAAATGTTGTTAAATAAGCTCACTATCCATCATTGTCTGCATTATTTACAGAGTTTTGTTACATTTTCAATTGTTTGTGACATATATTTAATATTATATATTTATATATTATTACCAGATATCTTGTTATATTATTTTATAAAAATATTTTTTTCCCCAGCTTCATCATATTCTTTTTCTTTTGTCATTTCTGATGTGAACAGTCAAACAAATGAAAATGTAAAGCATCTAATTGTGAGTAATACTGATAGTAATATGCATTCATAGTCACCTGTTGCGCAAAAACTGTAAAATGAAATAAATTTTTGTCGAAATCCTGTTTTCAATAATAAGAAAAATACTTTTGTGAACACGTATTTCCCTCCCGTATCCGTTTTGTATTTGTTGTTTTGTTTTAATAAAATGTGCAGCTATTATTAAGGAGATTATACCTTGAACCGAGTAAATATAGCTTCATAGAGCCTAGAAATTTGTAATTTTTATAAATTTACATGGCCGTGTACAAAACTCTTCTGTGAGTAGCAGTATGTAGATGCGGGTGTGTGTACTGTTTTCAGTATTCTGCTTTTGTCGATTGTATGTACTATAGTATGTTGTTAGGTGAATTTGATAGTTAATTACGTGTTTAATGCACTGTCCACGTAATTATGTGTAATGATGTCCGTTTGAAGTTGCTGCTCCTGTCGTTATCCTGAAACGTTTTTGCTTTCATTACTTTAACAAAAATGTATTTTTTTGATTCAACGAAGAATTAGAGCAGAAGCTCTTTACCTAATTTGTATATATATATCAACGCTTTAATTAATTGCAAGTGACTCATGCTTTTGCTGTAGCGTGGTTCTTTTAAATGTGAATATTTTTGTTATTGTTGTTGTTACCACAAATCTCACTGATATGTGACATATGAATAATGTGCTTGAACCTTTGCTGGATGTTATTATTTCCAACATCTCCTTTTATTTATTGCCTCATTAAAGTAATAACAAGGCATGCATTATGGCTAAGAAAAGCTTTGAATGTAGGGCAATGAGTAAGATTATGCACTTCTGTACATTACATTACACAGTTATTATTTTTCACTTTTGTCGAATTAGCAAAATTAACCACGGCTGATCGTCGACTTGTTGAATGTGTCGTAGATTGACATGCTTCTAGGGCATCACACCGGCGAACTAAAAACTGTACCAGCTCTTCAAATGTTCGTTCTGTTATAGCATCGCTGGATTCTGCCCAATCCTTCTTCGTTTCATCATCGACCTTGCTCAAAAGAATGTGGATCAACCATGGATCCCGTTGATTAGAGTTGAGGGCATTGAGTCCTTGAATTACCTCATCTGCTCCGTCAGTAATTTTACGTAACGTATGTGCATTTGTTGCATGATACGTAGAAAGTGATAAAAATGATTGTATGAATGATCGTACGATAAGCGGTTTTCGATCATACCTCTGTGTCCAAACAATTCCATGCCTCCAAATAGTTTGCATCTGTAAGCCCCAAATGTTTAACCAATTGCAAGGTCTCTCCAGCTAGGTAAGACTCTAAATAATGGAATTTGTGCGTAGAAGTTAGATTGTTCTTTTGATCAATAGCACCCGTAAATAAATCCCTAAATGAGGGCCAATCTTGATATGTGCCAGAAAAAGTAGGAACTTGAATTTAAGCAAATGAATGCTCGAAATATTTTGTGTTTCATTAAGGCGTTCAAGAAATGCAGCTTGTTGACCAGCCAACTTATTGACAGAATCCTCTTTCATAGAACTTGGCAACTCACTAGCTTTAGCTTTCAGTGAGGTGGACATCAAAGCGTGAGCAGTAAAGAATTTTTCTTCTTAGTCGAAAATGTCATCTACTGGATCTACGAAGCCTTCTTGATGCTCATAATCATACAACTGCTTACTCAATTCAGTCAACTCACTAAAATATTGCTCCAACTTTTGCAAACGATTTGCCAATTCCTCAACATTCACTGGCTCCTCTTTCTTTTTAGATGCTTCATAAGCCCATATATGAGCCTTAGCCAAACCACGCCTTTTATTAATTGCATTCATTTTTTTAAAGATGATTTGTTAAAGTAGATTAAAGATGTTTTGTTGTAGTTGATTTAGAGGTGATTTACAGGCAATTTAAAGATGATTTAATTTTTCTTTTTCTAGCAACTTGCACTCACGCTGATTTATTTTTTCGATTTATTTACACTATTTAGTTTTCGTTCGATTAAGATATAAAGATATCCTTTTTTTTATGGGGTTGATCCCTCTTTTTTGTTCACAATGTATGGATTACACGGCTTGATTCACTCGTGAATCAGCTTATCAATATCAGCAAATATTCGAATGTAAAAAGTATAATAACTAACTTTGAATATTTCATTTTCAAAAAAAGTCCATAATTACATATTAAATTCATGTACATATATAAATATTAACAAAGGTAAACAGAAAAGAATAATAGAAAACAAGTGGACTGTAACAATTAAATGTAAAAATTATCGTCATAAAAATCGGTAAAATCATACGATGCTGCTGCTGCCCTTGAACCTGTCTTGCTAGGTGCATTTGAGTAGCCAATGCATTTGTTTGTTTGTATGTTCATATGGCTGGTGAGATCAACAGTTATTAATAGCAAGCTATGTTACCAATCTACTTGATACTTTGCTAGTAAGGAACATATGGAAACTCATAATTACCTCTTAAAAAGGGAAATGCTTATGAGACAAAAATTCAGGTATACAACAAAAAGCGCTACATTTCTATCGTCCAATAACAAAAAATAGTATGCCTACCAATTAACGATCGCAAAATTTCGGATTATAGTCATAAACAGAATTAAATCTTCAGTTGACTTGAACGATATAAGAGAGGCTCTGGAAGAGCAAGATTTCGATATTAACGCATTTGTAAATATAATCAGAAGAAACAAAGTAGTACAACCTATATGTAAGTTTATTTGTCCTAAAGCTCAACTTAGCTTAAGAAGGATAAAACCCATAATATTTAGAATTTTAATATCTCTAAAATCGCAGAATTACAGTAAAATAACCACTTCAGCGAAATGGTATCGTACAAAATAAAAGTGTAATAACTGTGGTGGCAATCATAGGGTTAATAATAGAGATTTTCCTGCATATATAAAATCAAAACTTACTCAAGGTATTCAAGCAAAACGAAACCGACTTCTACTATTACCCATGTTAGAGAAACTGCTAATTTAACCAGGTTAAACAGGACATTAGCTAACATAAAAAAAAAAAATTCAGGCCTCACTGGAACAGAGTCCAGGTTTCTCAACTTAAATTTATTACATCTTCGCTGCCCAACGCTTCCACAAAATATCATTTTGGAAACCAAGCATAAACCGCAAGCCACCAGTAAATATTGAAGCACCGCTGAGATTAAATAACGATTCTGGACCATAACTGAAAAAAGGTGACCTGTTTTGTTGCACGCTCCAAAAAGGTATTTCAACCAAACACTGCTTCATATAATAATACGCCCTGGTCAGCTGACCATAATGTCCAGAGATACACCATTTCCTGTTCAACATCTCTTTTTCTGAGCTAAAAAATATTATTGTCGTCCTAGATCCAAATCCAATCCGATCATAATACACCTAAGAGGCTGAAAGAACTATCATTTGCTTTGCTCTCATTTTTCTTAAAAAGTTTTTAGTGCTATATTAAAACTGCTGTCATCATATAGAGCAATCAGCCTGTTGACTTGCCTTTCCAAACTTTTCGAAAAGTTTTGAAAAATTTCTAATAATACACATCAGTTTGGTTTTAGCAAAAATCATAGCACAATTGAACAAGCACATAGTATAAGTAATTAAATAAGAGAGGATTTTGAATTCATAGATTCGACCGTTTCTCTAGATGAGATGTGGCTCAAGCTTTTGGTAAGATACGTTATGGTACACATATTCATTAAATTAAAAAATTATTACCTACCTTATTCCATAATATCGTTGCATTCTACTTATCAAACGGGCCATTCACCGTAAAAGTAAATGAATATATAACAGAGTAGTACCCAAGAACGGCTGAAGTTCCGCAAGTTCCCTTGCCCATTATTGTATATGTTGTTCACCGTATACATTCCTACAATTTACAAAGTATTTAAAGATCTAAACATAAGCATAATAAAAGATGAGTTTTAAATCGTAACACAAAAATACATAATAAAGCTGCACAATCATCCAATAAGTCAAATGCGCCTGAAGAGGAGAGACGAACTAACCTTGTAAAACAGTACTGAGCCCATTACAGCTATGGGAAAATTATATTTTTTATTAATTTTTGTAAGATTTGGTTACTTATCGTGAAGCTTCTCGTGTTGAAGCAGATTCAATAAACAAATACAAATGTAAATAAAAAATCAAATTGCAGATTTCTTAATATAACATTCCCTTGAAATATAACTTTGAGCGTTAATAATATTAATTGTTGAAGACATAGATTCAATTCTGAATTACAAAAATATAATTTCAAACAAATTATGATTTTTTTATTTAACTTTCCCTACTACTCTCCTTTAATAATGAAAACACTTTTACTTTCTATTTCCAAGTATAAGAGAAACCATATTATTTCATATAGAGTGAGGTGAGAGTGATGGGAAAGTAGTAGTAGTGCTTCATCTTATATTTCAAAATAAAAAGTAAATGTGTTTTTATTATTAAAGGACAACTTCCTCCTAATTAATTAATGAACATTAGCGATCATTTAACATTAAGGTTAACGATTTTTTGCTTACCCTTTGTCAGAAAACATAAAAAACGTGTAGCGCATTGGCCCGTAAAAGCGGAAACTGCATTTTGACGGAAAATATTTTGTATATATTAACTGAGACAGAACTTAAATTGACAACTTCTGAGATTTATCTCAAAGGTTTGCGGCAGTCAAATTTTAATGTGTTTAAGCTGAAATAAAAAACAAAGTTCATATATTAGTAATCAATACTTAAAAAGAAATTTAAATATTTTTCATACCTCTTTCATACGATATTACAAAATAAATCTTTCCAGTTTTTCGTCAAAAATAATTGATATATCAAATTGAAATCAAAATTTTTTACAGTTTATATCTCAACGCTTAAGTTTTCATATGCTCTGCCACCTATCGGGATTTGTGGCACAATCAGTGAAAATATTTGCAAATAAACTTCTACGGGTATCACTAACACAACCGCAGACAATAGATGGTTCCAAAACTAACAACCATCCTTAAAAAAATATATGGGCCAATTAACATTCTAATGTCTTACGGCTGGATCATACACTCCACATCTGCATAAGATCCGAGCACTGCATAGAGTGTTTACAGGAAATTACTGTATATACATACCTACAGAGGATTATAGTATAATTAAGTATTGGCGAAAAATTATATCCGAATATATTTTTTAATTTTGAATACCACAAGCTTTGTGAATGGCTAGTAAAATATACACAAATATATTTCAATATAATAATAAATAAATAAAAATTTAATTTGTACATTTGTTCTATTTGTACTGGAATATTTTACGTAGCTTAAAGACGTGCAGAAGGTTTTCTGAGTACCAACGAGACCCCATCAACGAAATGAAACTGACTAAATTTCAGTTTCATACATATTCTGTATACGAGTATAAAGTTATTGTTCAACTTCGTGTTGTAATTGCCAACAGCTAACAACAAGCCGATCGGGAGACGAGAGTTTCCAACGCCAAAGTGGAGTAATATAATAGATCCTCCAATGGGCCAAATGGCCCCTAAATTTTTGCAGGGTTATATCCAATACAAACAAAGCTAAAATAAGAGGTATTTTTTATAGAGGTTTAACAGTTGTCAAGTGATTTATTCTCAGTTTGGTTTGGCAATTCATCATGAATAGACTGACGCCTGAACAACGCTTGCAAATAGTGCGATTTTATTTGGAAAATAATGGTTCTGTGCGGAAAACGTATCGCGCACTACGTCCATTTTAGCGATAAAACGCACTTCTGGTTGAATGGCTACGTCAACAAACAAAACTGCCGCATTTGGAGTGAAGGTAATCCTCAAGTGTATGTTGAAACACCGTTACATCCAGAAAAACTGACTGTTTGGTACGCTTTATGGGCTGGTGGAATCATTGGTCCGTATCATTTGATTTGGTTGGCATTGATATTAGCATTTAATCTACTAATTGAGATTGTATGGAGTCAGTTTAAATTAGACCATTTTATGCGCATACAAATGCGCATAGCTATGTTTATGTGCATATGTGTGCTGTTTGTGGAAACGCAACAATTTTTGGGCGGATTGCGAATATTAACTACAGTTTCAGTTGTTGGTTATTATTATAAAATTGTAAGCAATTTGGCGAATAATTTCACATTTCGTATTTGAGTTTTTTTATACTTTATAATTTACTATATCTGATATAACTGCAAAATAGAAGAAAACAATTTTAAATTCTGGCGGATATATAAAAGTATAGGACCTATCACTAAACAAATATGTATAAAATAAGGTGCTGGGCAGAAGCGAAGAAACCTGAAAAATTTTCTGTTATCGAAATGGCGGCCGTGATATCCGAGTTTGCAAACTACAATTCGGAAGACTTGGGTTCGAGTCCAGGCTGGAACAACATCCAAAATTATAGAAAATTAATATTTCTAATTGCGGTCGCCACTCAGCTGGGAATGTCAAGCTCTCCGAGTGTACTTCTGACATGAAATAAAAGCTCCTCATAAAAATCCTCCATTAACGGCTGATGAACTTTCATTATTAGCTTTTATTTCATGTCAGAAATACACTATGAGGGGTTGACATTCGATATATATATAAAAATAAGTTCCTATTTTCATTGATCGCGGTATCAGACATGAAAAAATAATAATTTTTCCCCGGAAAATGGGTAAGATAATTTTTTTTATTTGTTTGCTCAATTTACTTGAAATTTCGTACACGGGTAGCTTTTCGCCCAAATTGAGATGAGAACGATTTTTTCTTCAGGAAAGGGGACCTGGGTCCTATCTATCCCAAAAATATACGGTTCGATTTACTTAAAATTCATTTCTCTCCAGGAAGTGAGGATACCGATCTTTTTGAGACAAACATTTTCAATTTTTTTTAATCTTTCATACAAAATTTTAGATTGCTATATTTCAAAATATTAAATTACAAATTAAAAATTAAAACAAAAAAATATTAAAAAATATTATTGCATAAAATGTGTGTAATAGTATTTGTCCCTACTAAGATTGATTGTATATATAAAAAAAAATAGTGAAAATTCCTTTTTTGTCGTTACATACAGTTCATACAAACCAATATTCCTATAGTTCACTAACTAACAACATAACAAAAATTAATAGTACAGGCTGCAAAAAACATAATCCCCATACCTAACTCTGACTCAGACTGAAATTATACAGAATTTCAAAAAAAAAAAAAAAAAAAAAACTAATAACCCCAATAGTAAGTAAATAGCAGATAAATTAGCAAGCTATTAACTCTGTTAACAATTAAATGAACAATAGGAGAATATATATATATATATGATATATTGTATGATATTACATATAATTTTCGATTTGTAGCCGCTGAAGTTTACGGCCGAGCTCCAATTTGTTTTTTCCAAACAAGTGGGGGCAGTTTATTCTACGGCGCTTCCAAGTGGGCCCATACCTTCCGAATGGCAGTACGCAATGTTATTCAATCGGCTATATCAGTTTACGTTACTAATTTTGGCTTAGTGGTTAGTACTCGCCTGTTAAATCAGAATCCGTTGGTTCGATCCCTGCTAGAGGAAGTCTGATCTAAGATAAGATTATTTAGAAAAAGCTTTTTATTACCACAATTTTCCAGTTCAATATTTAAATGTTTAATTATAAGGTTCGGGCTAATACTTAAGAAAAGTTTACCCATGTGCTATAATAATGGACTAATGCATTTATAAGTTGAGTTTTAAAACTAAAAGTTGGAGATTTTTCGAATTCAGTGTCCTCAAGCTATCTTTATTTTTTATTTAACTCCACTTTTAATTCTATTAAAAGTACTGATGCCAGCATCTCATATGAGAGGAAAGAACAATGTGTCCGCTTACGCCTTCCATCCTGAATTATTACTTACAGCACACAAAAAGTTAATATCTATAATTAACTAGAAATGGATTTTAAGTCTGAGAATCAAATTTTAAGAGTATTTTTTTGAATGGTTGGCAAGCAGCAATAGCGGTGGCTAGCATTACGTACTACCATTCGGTATGTGAGAGTTCGAGTCCAGGCTCGAAGAACATTCAAAATTATAGAAAATTAATTTTTCTAATAGTGGTGCCCTTCGATGGGGAATGTATTCCTGACATGAAATAAAAATATTGGGTGCGGCTTATAATGAACTGTAGGCCCCTCCGATTTGTTGTTAAAAATATCATTTCGCAAAACCGCAAATCGGTTAAAACGTCAATATATATATATTTACATATTTTTTATTATATGTACATATATATAAATATATATAAAAATATAGACTATACTTTAGTGTTATTAGGTATTATCCACATCCTTTTGGAAACATATGTAATCTGTTATAAATTTAACTTTGTAATGAAAATTAAGTTTCAAAGATAACTAAAATTTCATTTCTGAAAGGATAAGAGTGGATAAAGAGTGAAAAACAAAAAAAAAGCTCACAATTTAAATAGGAAAAGTAAATGAAGTGCCTTGGACTAGCCTGGAAGTGCCCTGTTTCCCGTGCTATCATCATGCAATCCCCTGATACTTATTTGCTTTCCTATTGCTTCACTTTCTTGCTTCTCTTTTCTGTAACCGTTTGACTTTTAAGCCCACATAGTAAAATACTATAGTACTTCGTGCAAAAAATAATATTATTGAAGGCTTAAAGTTATCGAGGAATTGAAATGCAGTGTAGCTAAATAGATGTAACGGTGCTCAACTCATATTTACTTTACAAAGTGTGTCGCCGCAGAAGCAGGTGCAACAGCAGGAAAACTGATAGCAAAGCCAATGAATAACTACGCTAACAGGAATAACATAGAGTTGGTCGAAAGGATAATTGGAATTTTTATACGGATAAATGCTTTATATTGCGTTTGGCAATTTTGCTTTTGGCAATTGTGGATTTGCAATGAAATCAGAATGTATTTAAAATACAAATGTGTGTGTGTAAACAGTTTTTCGAGTTAGTGTGTAAGCGTATAAAACGCATCATAAAAGTAATTCCACCAAAAGTACAATCGACATTAACTTAACTGCTCTGAAATATATTTTAGTATACTCATGATGTCCATTAAAACTTCGAGCTTAGCTACCAAGACGACAGCTTTTTATTAATCTGTATAGTTTTAGATTTTGCAAGGGTATTTTTTTATATCCACTATCTTTTTAGATTTAATTTTAACAATATTAAACAACTAATATTAAAGTATCTAAATTTTGGGGGAATTATACTGACTCCATACCAAAGTCAACCGAAATATTCAATTCATAAACTAAAATCGGCATTAAAAATAATACTAAAATATTTATTTGGTGTAATTTTCACAAATAGTCTTTAAGTATATCGTAAGTCCTGAAGTATGTTTGTAGGAAACCAACCGCGGAATTAATTTTTTTATTCAAATAAGTGTTCACACCAAAAATGGATAGAATTGCCCAGTGGACGTGATGTCATTGTAGATGTGTTACTTTAACCTTACTTTATAAAACGATACCATTTATTGAACTGAAAAAACGGAAACAATCAATCATAAGAAGGCATATTCTACATTCAAATTTGGATAGCTATCTATCGATATAAAATAATACATTGACCTTTAATGCATCGTTTGTGAAGCAACGACCTACATCGATGTAACTATTTAGATGCATCAATGCATTCGTGATTTTTTTTACGTCGTTCCACACATCCAGTGGATTTTCGCTGATTCTACTAAGTTATTTAAATATACCGATAATTCATCTCATAGATACCCGTCTTGTTTAATTTCTACTCATGCACAAGCACTTTGTGATCGCTCCAAACTGAAGACTGTTTTCACTTTTATTGGAAACACTGAAACCAGAGTCCTTTATTTTATTTACAGCAGCAGAGCAAGCAAAAGTATCCAAATAATTTTTATTAAAACGTAGGTCGAAAATAGTAGAGATTGCAAGTGAGGTCACCTAAATAATATCTATTTATATAATAATTAAAATTTAATCTAAATAAGAAGTAAAAACAGTAGTACCAATTCAAGCACACCATTTGTTGGAAATTTTCTGACTTAGCCACAAGATTTAGAATGTGTGCAAAACATGGTAAGTGTTTTTTTGGTTAAAAGCTTAATATATGGTCCCATTCTGAAAAGGTTTCTTATAGTTCCTGAGAAATATACTAGGATATGTGTCGTTCATTCAATTCATATACTCCTAGCGTTACTGAATTAAATAGTTCATTTGCATAATTTCCGACCATAGTGGTCATAGTCACATTTTCAATATAGTATAATTTGTCTGGAACAAGTGAAGATAGTTTGCTGTCGATCTGCTACGTTATATTTTATCTACCTGTGAACGAATTTGTGAATAAAATACGCAATATAAAATCGGATAAAAATACTAACTGAGATTTGTGTAGAGTGGTGCATCACGTTACGGAATCCTTCATTTTCTTCAATTGAGAAGTGGTGGTTGTCTTTACATATCATGTAAATAAGCGCTGCTTTTATGTTGCGCATTTTCCAAACGCTTGAAGAGAATACACTTATATTTTCGAAAATGGACAAAATTGGTCGTTGGGAGCATAGCAGTTCTTGCGAACAAATAGCTTGTGATGGTTGTCAAGAAACAGTTTCCGTTGAGGTTGCAAAGTTGAGTTGCCCTATGCTGACATCAAAATTGTTTCCCGTTTTTTTTTTTTTTTTTTTTTTTTTTTTTTTTTTTGGATATATTCATTTTTGTTTGGAGCCCTTTTCACTATTTTCAGTTTTTTATTAAACGAGTGATTGAAATAGCTTGTGATGGTTGTCAAGAAACAGTTTCCTTTGAGGTTGCAAAGTTGAGTTGCCCTGTGCTGACATCAAAATTGTTTCCGGTTTTTTTTTTTTTTTTTTGGATATATTCATTTTTGTTTGGAGCCCTTTTCACTATTTTCAGTTTTTTATTAAACGAGTGATTGAAAGTAGGCTTATGGAAATTTCTCATAAGGCCCGTAGTTTTAATATTTTTCTCGCAAAGTTTGCGCTTCGCACTGCTTTGAACAAGTATTTTTTATGAGTATTTTATAAATAGTATCGATATTTCGATGCATGAAATGTCAAGTCCTCGTTGGTATTTCTGACATGAATTAAAAGATCTTCATAAAAATCCATTAGCCGTTAGGAGGCGGGTTAGAATACATTGTAGGTCCCTCCATTTGTTGGTAAAAACATCAGCATGCAAAACCCCAAATTGGAGGAGGAGCTCGACCGAAAGTCCCTTCAGCAGTTCCAAATTACCAACTATACATATATCAAGTATACAAGTATATATAAATACATACATATATATACATATATATAGATCAAAATGAGCAATGAGGGTAAAGTATGCACTCGAGTTGTCATTTGAGTATGTACAAATAAGGCGCCATGGCGTCGCATTCTGTCTAATCAAAAATATAACTAAATGAAAAATTTAATTACATATGTATGTATAGGGATTCAGTATCAATTTTAAAAAGACATATTAATAAAAATTGCATTATGTTATTTTTATAAGCCAGATATACAAATATATAGGTATATATATTTGTAGATGTGTATTATATCAATGTTCTAGCGAAAACTAGAAAAAAGTGATTTTACAATTTTAATAACAAAAAAAATTTATATAAATTAAACAATTTTATTAAATAGAATTTTGACACAGTTCTCAGGTTGTAAGTTTAAATTAAAGACTTGAATTCTAAGGAAAAAAATATATATAACGTAACAGAACTATTTTTAAAAAAGTTACGAAGCTCCTTGTTGTAATTTTTAAACAGTTTAGAGCTAGGACATTAGAAAGCTTTTCACGCGCTAGACACTAAAGAATTTACCAAAATGAGCTTTTAGTTAAAAAACACCAAATTCAATATGTATATTTTTTCAGAAATAAAAGGTTATCCATTTAGTAGTTTCGTAAACGCAGGAATGTATTTTGATATCTGTCAGACCAAACTGTCAAATCAAACATGTTTTAATTTAGTTAAAAGTGAGGAACTTATGAAAATAGATCATTTAACAACCGCACAACGAGTTAAATTTAATGAAACCCAACAGGTCAATTGAAAAGCCGCCTGCCTACCTTAATAAACACATTTTTTTGGTAAACTTATTTTTTTTTTATTCACCATAGTTCCTTTCAAGAATGATACACTGATTACAGCGACCCTCAAATTTTGCGATTTGTCCTTTCAAAATAGGCCTCAGTTACGGCGAAAATCGAAAAGCGAGCATTCTTTTGAGATCTGAAAACAGGAAATAGTCGCTGGGGGCCAGATCTGGAGAATATGGTGGGTGCGGAAGCGATTCGAAGCCCAATTCATATGCTGCGAAAGAAATTGAAAAATGCAGAGAAATAAAAAAATCTACTAGGTTATCAAAGTGGCAAGGCGTCAGTGCTGAAGAAATTAAAGTGTTTATTGGACTTTTTTTGCAAATGAGACCTTGTACTTTTCCATCAATTGAACATTACTGGAGCACAAACAAGCTATATAATGTACACTTTTGGCGCTCACATATGAGCCATTTCAATAATATTGCGCGTGAAATTTGTGTACCAGATCGAAATATTTGTATTGACGAATCCATGATACTATGGCGGGGAAGATTGTTTTTCCGCCAATATATAAAAAATGGAAAACACAAATATGGTATCAAACTGTATGAACTATGCGGTCTCGTAATAAATATAAAGATTTATTTTAAGATTTATCCAAACGGAAAAACAAATGAGATGTCCTTACTACTTCAAATATGCACGCTGTTGAAATGGTAGAGGTAACCAATCGGAATTAAAAAATTTCTATCAAACCGAATATAATTCGAGATTATAATAATGGACTGACATTGACCGATCAGATCAAATGCTTTCGTCCTACTCATCTTTAAGAAAGACTATTAGATGGCGCAAAAAGATTGCACTACAAATTATAGAGATATACATACACAATGCCCACAAAATTTTTCAGAGAGTAACTTCTTCTAAAATAAAATTGATAAAGTTCAGAGAAGAATTAGCAATCGCGTTGAAGAAATCCAACCAGTTCGAAAAAAATATAAGACTTCAAGAGCTCCATTATTTATAGAGTCTACCACGAACAAGAAGTTTCACAATCAATAAAATATTATTTTATTTCTTATACTTAGATTAGTATTAAAAAAAAATTAAATTATTTTTTGTTCGATTTTTTATAAATTTTCTGTTCATGCAAACCAGCCTTAATTTCGTAGCTACAAAAAACTGGCAAGTAAACACATTACGAGTTATCTCTTAGTTGGCAGTCAACGTATTAATTGATAAATAGAAAGGCGTTAAAGTTACATACTTTTACAGACTAAGTTTTAATTATATTGTATTTATAAAAGCACGGAACTTGTTCAGCGTCAAACAAATCTAGCTAGTGAGAAAATGCGCTTATTCTTCATTTATCTCTAAAATATCCATATTTGGGAGCAAATAGTATTGCGACCTCACATTAGGAAAATACAATATATTTAATAAAGTGACTCGTCAGCAATGAGACTTCGGATATTTTTGGATCATGGTTTGAAACTTCACTTGGCAAGCAGATATATAATGTATGTAAACAAATTCTACTAGGTATTTTTTTTTTTTTTGATAATGATAAAAATAGGTAAGATATAAATAGATTCAATTTTTGTTTACTGCTCTAATCTTACAGAGTATGACTTAGCATGGTATTAAAAACAATTATTCAATCAATATCGTGCCTACGAAAGAATGTCTAAATTTACTAGTTTATTAGTAAATATATTTTTAATCGTATCATACCATACAAACGTACTTGATAGCGCCAGACCAGCTAAAATTTCTGTAGTTTTCCTCGCATATACATACATATATAGAATTAATTAAATTTTATATTATTTGCTATTAGAATTAGAATTAGTTCAATTGTTAATAAACAAATTCAAAAATATTTTTCAAACAGTTTTCATACAAAAAAGCAAATATTGGTCTGTAGAAGAAATTCAAATTTAAATATCTCAATATAATGCGACTCTGTAGGTAAGCTTGGTATTTCTCTCTTTATGGATTTGAAATATATCATTGAAGGATTTTACTGCAGAGGAAATTCATTTCGCGAAATCTGAAGCAATGGAATTTGTTTGTGTTCGAATACGCCAAATAAATGCAGAATTAAAGTGCCTGAAAAATCAAAAGTTATACTACTCAAGCTCTACAAAAAGTCTAGTGAAGCATCTTTATATTACGCTTATTCCAAAATTTGACAAAAATTCAATATCATAAACAAGTCGTGTTAAAAAACGTATATAAAAGATTCGAAATAATATAACTGCTCTATAATTTTGCTGATTCGGAACAAAATACTTACTTAACTTTACCAATTAACCCCTTTTTTTGCGTAATAGAGCCTTTTACTACCACCTTAATGGCCTTAAAAGCTCGTTTGCTCGGTCTGGATAATATCTCATCTCGTGTACTCAAATTTTTCGAATATAACAAAAATATGCAATGCTTCAATCAATCAGAATATATCTCCTTCATTATGTAAAGATTATGACTCTTTTTCTATGTATATGTATATAATTGGCGCTCTGTAACCGCTGCATTTTCGGCAGAGCTCTTCCTCCAATTTGTAGTGCTTGATGTTTTTACAAAAAATGGTTTATTCTAAGCCGTCTTCGAATGACTGATGGATTTTTAAGAAATCTTTCAGTTCATGTCAGAAATACACAACAAAAATTAATTTTCTATAAATTTGCATGTAGGTCCAACCCTGGCCTTCCGAATATCA
Organism: Neoceratitis asiatica; assembly: GCA_030068015.2. Lineage (NCBI taxonomy): Eukaryota > Metazoa > Arthropoda > Insecta > Diptera > Tephritidae > Neoceratitis > Neoceratitis asiatica. The sequence goes on from CM061524.1 coordinate 79,698,643, forward strand.
ATGCGCACTACCAACCACTTTGTTGGCTAAGTAGTTCAATGACCCATACATTATCAAGTTTTTTACCCTACATTCGTTAGATCCATTTTGTAATATGGTTCCGTTGTATCTACCCTATCAATTAATCAATAATAAAAATATGTATTTCGAAAATTTATATAATTCTTAAGTATTTAATAACAATTACAGTGTCACACAAATCTAAAGTTAATTCTGTAAAAAATCTAAAGTTAATTCTGAACTCGACATTTTGGAAAGGGTTCGCTCGGGTCAGGAGCCCATAAGATTTTGCGAGCCCTGTTACCCCATAGTTACGCCACTGATGTAAGGCTACAAGTATAGCAGAAGCTTGCTGGAAAAATATTGCAACACCTTGTGCAATTAAAAAAATTAAAAATTTCTGAACCGTTTGGTCCATTGAAGTACCGCATTATATACTCCTCTGAAATGCGGCGTAGGAACAATTCAAGTGTCTTTACCAGCTTATTGTTAGCGGGTCATTGCTCGAACGGACAGATAATTTAATTCACTTAGATGTTTTATAACAATAATTATCCGTAAATTGCAAAAGTGAATTTATTTAAATTATTTTCCGAACCGTAGAAGGTTATTCAACAGCTCGTAAGAAAAAATGCTGACGACTTTGACAATGTTCACTAACATAAATACTATAACCATATAAATTTATATGCTTGATTTCTCTCGCAGGACATTTCATCATTAGTCGAATAACACTGTGAGTAGTCAGCTGGTGACTGGTACTAATTATCAGGAATTATTTAAATCCTTTTTGGATGGTGCCAAACTACAGGATAGTTTCCTTTGTTAAAGGAATTTGTGCTTAATACATTCATACACGAGAAAACTTATTGCAATTGATAACATTACCAATTTGTCAAAGGAACAAAAACATAAATAAAAACCAACTTCTGTGGCTAAGAAAAAAGGATTTTGACCATATAAACGTATTTGCAACGCGTGGCATTACCATATACCCAATAATTGTATAGGGTGTTCTTTTATAGAGGTATAGAACTTTAAGTTGGCATTACTTTTCAAGATGGCGACCGATTTAACAGCTGTCAAGTGATTTATTCTCAGTTTGGTTTGGCAATTCATCATGAATAGACTCACGCCTGAACAACGCTTGCAAATAGTGCAATTTTATTTCGAAAATAATGGTTCTGCGTGGAAAACGTATCGCGCACTATGTCCATTTTAGCGATGTTAAGCGATGAAGCGCACTTCTGGTTGAATGGCTACGTCAACAAACAAAACTGCCGCATTTGGAGTGAAGGTAATCCTCCAGTGTATGTTGAAACACCGTTACATCAAGAAAAACTGACTGTTTGGTGCGCTGGTGGAATCATTGGTCCGTATCATTGGACGTAGTGCAGCCAAGCTGCTAACTGTGCACCGAAGGCTTCAGAATAGCTTCCAGCAATGACTTATATTTCAACCGATCCATATTACCCTCAATAAAAACAAGATTTCCAACTCCAGAGTCCGCAACCGCTCCTCAAAATATTACATTGCCGCCACCATGCTTAACTTTTGGTACTATATTTTTGGAGTTTAGTGCAGTGTTTTCTTTTTTCCAAATTTTTGCTCTTCAATCACTGCCGAATATATTGAACTTCGATTCATCTGTAAACAAGAATTTTGTCCAAAAATCTATTCCCTTGTCTAAATGTGCTTTAGCGAACTCCAAGCGAAGTTTACAATTTTTTTCAGATATAAGAAGCTTTTTACCGTTATCGCTCAGAGCTCTTCGAATTGTTCTTAAACACACTTTCTTGATGAGTTTGCGATGTTTGCGACTAATTTTGGAGCAGTAACTTTAGAATCATCATTCACTTCCTTCAGAATAAAGCTGATATCTCTTCAAGTTAACTTCTTCGGGCGGCCAACACGCGGCTTTTTTCGGTGGGTCCATTTTTTTCAAAGTTTTTTACTGAAAAATGTATGAAAATGAAATTGAGTCAGTTTCGTTTCATTGGGGTGCGTTATGTTTTTAAACCACAACTAAATTCAATACTAGAAAATTAGAAAACATAATAAAAAAAAATTTTAAATAAGGGTACCTAACCGCTACAACAACACAGCATATCGACATAACTGTTAGTAAACCTGTGGTGTTTGTAGACTAATATCAAGGGTATTTTTGTGTTTTTCAACATAATTATTTTATTTTATGTTAGAGAATGGATTTGTTTTAATACATGTGGTTAGAAAATGATTTGAAATAAAACTGTATATATATATATATATATATATGCTTACAAAATTGTCCAATAAGTTTTGTACTCTAAACAAACGAAATATTACAATATATATACGAACGAAAATATGTGTAACTGTACAAAATTTATATATTTAGATGCATATTTTGTTGGCTATGAAAATATTAAATTATGTATTATGTTCGGCTTTTGAAGCAAATTTTCCCTTCATCGCATTATCAATGGTTTTTTGCTATTATATCGCGAAAGAGCATTGATATTAGGTAAACGAAAAAAGGCCGTTTTAAATAAATCATATAAATAAATAAAATTTAAACACATAAAGGTACAGAGTATTTGCATATTTTATCTTGAAATCAAATTACAAATGAGCACAAATACATTTATGAGCTAAATTAATTAAGTAAAACTTTCGGCTTTTCATTGTAACTCAAAAAAATTTAAACTGAGTTGCTTACATTTTTGTTTTTCGATATTATATAAGTAGTTCCTTTTGATTCCCAGAATATCTCGGTACTGCCTTAATAACCTTAACAAAGTTTTAGTTCTCTTCCATTCCAATGTGTAACGTACACTAGCTTTTTATTGCTGCAATATTGAACACAAAATCTACACCTATAAACTTCAAACGCTACTGCACTATCAGTCTTCTGAAATTGGGTAAACATAAATTGAAATTTGCTTTGACTTTGAAATAGCTTTGGATGAGAAAGGGGTACGAACGACTTAAAACACAAAAAATATTCTAACAGTAGTTTTGAGAATCTCCTACAAATTTATTGTCAAAAGCAACGAAAAAACGATTAACAGAAAATATGGAAAACTTGCTCAATGATTTCTCAACTGCCATTTGCATTCATCATTTCCATTATCTGCACTCAAATCCACTTTCGCTGTGGCGGCAGAAAGAGCAAATTTCAAAGTAGTTTCGCCAAATAATGCACAAAGATGAAAGGAAAAAAGTTTAAAGCATAGACAGCATAAGCACGAAAATGAGGAATGATAGCAGTAAAAGTACGCATAAAAGTGGCAGTAAAATTGCCAGAACTCCGGCTGAGTTTACTAAATGCACCGTAGTGAGCCAAGTTTGCTGACTAATGAACTTTCATACATACACATACTCTTATACTCGTACCCGTGTGCATATGTATGCCAGAGTGTGCTTTAAAGATAACCGAATAGTACAAAACTCTAACAGAAAGTGAATTTGTCAGCGGAAAGCTGATGCTTGTTCATATATCCGATATGTTTACTCTTCCTCCTGCTTACGTACATACATATGTATACGTTATTGAAGAGATAAGTATGTTTTGGCCTATTCTCAAATACATGTTCTACGAAAGTTTATCAATAATAAATTCAAACGAAGACATTAGTTAGTATTTCATTTAGTATATATTATGTATTTGTATACCTTTCTTAAAATAAAATATTACAACTTCATCTCAAAGTATTTAGCATTAAAGAATTATATTCACCAAAATCGATTCATATATGAATATAATGATTTAGATTAATAACATTGGATCTAAAATTAAGTACAGTACAGTGTAGTAGAGTTCATGCCATGCCGAAGCTTTCCTACCTTTCATAAACATATCAAACGTATTACAAATCGTAAAATTCGATTTATAATTTTCAGTGTCAATATGAATTTTAATATACGTTTGCAGCATACCAAATTTTAAGTTCTTAGATCACTTTTCGGCCGGCTTAGGACCTTATATCTGAAAGAATCTGCTGTATGAGGGCTATATGATATCGAATTCCGATTTCGATAATTTTTACTACGAATATGCAATTCATAATATGTGCACATTACACTAAACTCCATGTTCCTATATACTCTTTAAGGGATTTTTAACCCAAAACCTAATATCTGAACAAATTGATTTCAAGGGGGCTATATGATATAGTAGTCCAATTTCAATGACTTTCAGTACCAATATGCAATTCATAATATGTAAGAATAATACCAAATTTCATGCTCCTAAATGCATTTCTAACTGAGTTTTGGCCAAAACCTTACATCAGAAAATATCGGTGTATGGGAGCTATGTTATATACGTCCGATTTCGATGATTTTCAGAACTAGATGTGTAATATACCAAGTTTCACGTTCGTAGGTGCTTTATTAATGGATTTCAAATCTGCAAATTCCGTAGAATAGATGTTATAGTTTTCCGATTCAGTCAGTTCCGACAAATGATCGCGTAAACGTATAAATGCTTTAAGTTTAAACAAAGGCCATTATTATTTTATGGAACTATGTAGTTTTTCTAACAGCTTCAAGATTAATGTATTGCTATGCAAACCCTTGCGCATTCGAATTTTCATATTTTTGATTTCAAAATACTTAAATATATATACTCGTTTAAATACTAAATTAAATAAAAAATTAAATTTTAACTTTTTTTCGTATTGTCTTGGTCTTTGTCGAGGGATATTTGTATATAATATGTGAATGCCTTGAGCGATTTGTCCCACCATCAGTGTTAGTTGGCGTTTTTATTATATTTACGAAACCGGTTTAAAACTACAGAATCTACGCTATGCAAGGAGAAGCTAAAGTTTTGCTCTTCGTCTTTTTCTCGATACTCTTTCCCGTTTAAAACAATGTTACACGAAGAAGAAGCCATCCCGAAAAAACGGTGTCTAACGAGACAACGAGTGTACGTGCCCACACCTGCAGCGAGAAATACGAGCGATGCGATGACAAGGGATAACATAACATAAGCGTGCGTAAATTCGCTAAACTTCAAAAAAAATTTATTGTTTGCCTTACAAATTTTAGCTTCCGGTAAATGCTTGCTAACTTCCACGTATATATGTATATAAAATGTATAGTCTAATTAACATTGTGATGACCCATGGCTAGATTATATACTCCACCTCTGCATAACATCAGAGCATTCACTGGAATGTTACAGGAAATTTGTTTTGAAACTAATCCACAAATATACTCCAAGGAGTCCTCACAAGAGATTACATTGCGGAGTAATACGAAAAATAGCGTTCAAATATACTTTTTAGTTTTGGATACAATTTATCCAATAAATATATTTAATATATTTCATACAAATTTTACTGAAAGTAATAAATATATAATTAAAAGTTTCTCTATACTTCTTCTGCCCCAATGAAACAAAACTGATAAAATTTCAATTTCATACTCTTTCTGTATATAAAACTTATGGCGTACTTGCATCTTCATGTAATAATTGGCATTGTTGAAACACGAGTAATTATCGGCCAATAACAAGCTAATAACGGTCCAACGCTGCCCCACTGTAGGGCAATCCAGGAGTTACTCCAATGGACCATGTGGTCCAAACATTTTTGTAGGGTGTTGGATATGTACACAAGCTTGTAAGAAGCTGCACTACTGTATGTCTATTATTTAGGCAACAAATAATACCCGTCGTAAATTTGGCAGCTGAGATAGCAATGTTAACGGTGAATGGCGACGACAAACGCGGGATGCATAGACAAAAACATCATCCCATCGTAATGAATCAACGAAGTGCGACAATGTATTTCTTAGCGCATTAGCAGGTACAAAGCTGCAAACAGAATTCGTGTTTTCGGTGTATGTGCGTTTACTTTCGCTCGTCTGTGTTTAATGTGTGTTTAAATTTGTTGGCAGAAGTCGTGTCTTTAAGCATTTCTCAAATAATTCACAAACAATCAGCGACAATAAAAAGAGGTATCAACTTAATTTCCGATTAGCAAACACAAAGGATAAACCATCAGAAATAATCACCAGGCGGACAGCTAGCAGCCAAGTTAAAATTTTAAGAAGGCTTGTGTAAATTTTCATTGGCCTGTTTTCGTAGACATTCCTTTTACTAAACAGCTTTTGTCTGATTATATAATTTAATTTATGATCAGCATGATGGACTACAAAAAAAACTACCAAAAAATTTTTTTTATTAAATTTATTAAATTTTTAATCTTCTCAAACTTAACTGTCAAACCAAAAATGTTTTTTTTGTTAAAAGTCTAGCATTTATGAAAATCGATCGCTTAACAACCGTACAATGCGTTAAAATTTTTGAAACCTACTACGATTCGTGTTTTAAGAGGAAACATAGTCGCCCAACTACTCAAGTAATTGGTAAATTTTAAGGAATTATGAACAAACTGGTTTTTACATAAATTGTGCATCATCAAATGTCGCTACTGTAAGTGAAAGTGCCGAAAATACGTCCCTGTTATTCGATGCTGCCAAGAGTTGGGACTTTCTTTTTACTTAACTGGGTTCTTACGGCACATTATGGCGTATTTGTTTCCAGCTCACACAAGAACTGAAGCCAGCTAACCATTCAGTGTTTTCGAAATAAAATTTATTCAGAGACGAGGCATGTTTTTCATTTGGTGGAGCAAAGTTGTGGGGTTAGGTTAATTGAAGAGAAGCATTTTACCCAAAAAACGTACTGTCTGATGGGCTCTTTGGTCCGGAGATATGATTGGACCTTAATTCTTTCAAAACGATAACGATGACGATAACGGTGTCAATTCGGAACATTATGATCCTATAATAACAGATTTTTCTTTGGCCTACAATTGAAGAGCACGACTTGGACAATATGTGGTTCCACCAAGATGGTGTCACATGCCATAAAATATGAATAAATTCGGCTTCATTGCGAGAGAAATTTTCCGGCCTCGAGATCATTTGTCTTGGGGATGTTAATTGGCCACTGATTCGTGTGATTTTGCACAGTTTGTGCAAACGTAGTAACCCATTAACGGGAGTGGGATGCTGGCTTCAGGTTGGTCTTTAGAACGATGGTTTATCTCTTCTCTTCAGGCGGGTTTGACTTGTTGAGGAGGCCAATTTGTTAGCCGCAAGGTTCGGGTGATTGCGCAGTTTGGTTATGTATTGTGTAACGATAATTTTAGTGTTTGAATGGAATCTTTGTAAAATTTCAATATCAATATCTTGCGCGACAAAGCTGAATTCCATTATTGGAGCCCAGATTTTCTGCTTATAAACCAACGTTTGGAGAGAAAGACGATACGATATTTTCTTCCTCATGTCTACATACCGGTTTTAACTTTTTTTCTGCCATCTTTGTTTCTAACAAACAATTCGATTTCGCCGTTAATTGTAAATTTCCGGTATTAAGCTGCGTTTTCTGCTTTGGCGTTGTTAAAGATGTTGCTGTTGAAATCAAGTACTTCGTTATCAATTTCAGTCTGTTGTCTTTAAGGGTAGTGTCATCAGCATCTACAGTAGATCATACGCTATTTATCGTTTTTGTATTTCCTATTTTTTTGCTGTACTTGATTTTCTCTTTGCGTTCGTGTGATATTATGACCATTATGAGGGTAAAGGAGATAAAATATAAGGGACTGAGGAGATTCTCGTGCCATTCTTAGCGCCCAATATATATGAAACAAAACTTCTTTATTTTAATGAGATACAATAACCAACGAAGGCTGACTGTTGTATTCACAGGACATTGAACCTTAAGGTGCATGATTAGAATTAACAGTAGTATTTCCAGCTTTTTCGAAAGTATTATATATAGGTAACTATAAAAAATAATTTTCTTTCGAAGTCTGTGGGTTCAAAGCAGTAGGATAGCTATTCCACGTTATTTTATTCCACATAAAATTGTATGCCCTTCGACACTATTAACCTTGAATTCACTTAAGAATCCATAACATATAAAAATTCATTGATATCAAATCAGACGGAACATGGATCCACCGCCCCACATCAGAGACCAAAAAAGCCATCAGGCAGTAGATTTCTCCGGGTGAATGGGCACAAAAGAAGACCAAGGTAGGTCTGTCGGTCAAAAAATTTATGACCACATTTTTTGGAATGTACGAGGTGTCAATAACATCGATTACCTTGAGAAGGGTGAAACGATCACCGTTGAATATTATTCAGAGCTTTTATATAGATTCGATATTGATTTGAAACAAAAACAACCGCGTTTGGCTGAAAAAGTGCTATTCCATCAGGACTATGCAAAAGTGCACAAATTGGGCAACAAACTATTGTGCCAGCCAGAATATTCTCCAGATTTAACGCAATTCGAATATATCTTCTTTCCAAGCCTGAAGAAATTAACAAAAGCAGACGGGTTCATTTGAATCTTTATACCATGCAGATTTCTTGAAACAGCGTTGGCTCAAAGTTCCTTCCTTGGTCAGAGTGTAGTTCTATAGGTGCACCATATCCGGTAACCCAATTATAGTTTAACACACCAGCAACTGTCTTCGCTTCCTGGTTCGGAGTTTTTATCTAAAACTTCCGTAATTCCAAGGTATCTTCCACTGACACCATTGCGGAATTCCTTGAGAATATTTGTAATTTTTTAGCCTCGGAACTACTATTAAAGTGCGGAAGCACTGGCCACTTCACTTTCCCGCACTGCTTCATTGGGCCCAGCATGGCTTCGCAATAGGACTTTCCGCTGCTACTTGTTTCTCGATTAGCAGAGTGACATTTCCGTAAGTGGCTTGCCTCCCACTCTTCTTCTGGAGTAATTTTTATTAGCCGGATGTGTATTATATCTTCTTTCCCACAGTTCTCGAGCAGTATTTTCGTCGTCCCCCCTGTCTTTTGGAGCCAAGCTTGTATTCGCTTGCGAAGTGGCCTGATTTCCTACAATTGAAGCATTTCCCGGTACTGATCTTTTTATCAGCTTCACCACTACAAATATTCTCCTTAAGGAATCTTAGCCACAAGAGGAAGACCCCCACTCCATTGGAAATACCAAATTTAGAAGGATTTAATTTCGCTTGGCATTTCCGATTGGCGCCAAACTGCGATAACAAGAAACCAATGGAGAGAAATTAATGATAGACTATAATCGCGCAAGAGGTGCCTACGCGAATGTACTAGTAGTAATAGTTGTCTTCAAATCACACCAACTGGTCGATCTGTAATCTTTGATCCGTTTGTGGAAAGAAAGTACTCTATACGCTAATCAACGCAGCGTAAATTTCAAGAAAAGTGATATAATAAAAAAAATAAAAAGTGATATGATAAAGGGCGATTACTCGTGCTCCCTTTGTAACGCAAACAAATACACTTTCTATATAAAGGCACGAAAACAGAAATTAACAAAAAAAATTTGTATTTGTATGTATGTGAATTGTATATATTTATATTTAACTAGGAAGGTAGCAGTTCAGAATTATTAAATAAATAATAATAATAGAAAATCTAAGTTATAAATAGATTTCGCATTTGTGTTCTGTCAAAATAATAGGTCAGTGTCACTAGCATATTAATGAGTTAAGTACTTGATAATGAGAGCCTGATCACTTAAAGTTTGCTGACTAATTATTGCCATCTCGAGAAAATCTATTCACATTTTCGCTTATTTTGTTCGTGTAGAGTAATACTTAAATAATAAAAACTAATACATATTTATAAGAGTTTGTGTCATTATATCTAAAATTATGTCTTCTTCTTCCTCTTTGGCGTAGGCACGGCTTACGCGATTATAGCCTCGTCAACAATAGCGCGCCACTCGTTTCTTCTTCTTGCTGTTTGGCGCCAGTTAGAAATACCAAGTGACACCAGGTCGCTCTCCACCAGATCTTTCCAACGGAGTAGAGGTCTCCCTCTTCAACTGCTTTCACCAGCGGGTACTCCATCGAATACTTTCAAAGCTGGAGCGCTTTCATCCATTCGGACGATATGACCTAACCAGCGTAGCCACTGTCTCTTTATTCGCTGTACTATGTCAATGTCGTCGTATAGCTCGTACAGCTCATCGTTCCATCGTTTGCGGTATTCACCGTTGCCAACACGCAAAGGACCATAAATCTTCCGCAAAATTTTTCTCTCGAAAACTCCTAAAGCCGCCTCATCGGATGTAGACATCGTCCAGGCTTCTGCACCATAGGTCAGGACGGAAATAATGAGCTACTTGTAGAGTTTGGTTATGGTTCGTCGACAGAGGACTTTACTTTTCAATTGCCTACTCAGTCCAAAGTAGCACCTGTTGGCAAGAATGATTCTACGTTGGCTTTCATGGCTGACATTGTTGGTGTTGTTAATGCTGGTTCCCAGATATACGAAATTATCTACGACTTCGAAGTTGTGACTCTCAACAGTGACGTGGTAGCCTAGTCGCGAATGCGACAGGAGATATTTCGTGTTGCCCTCGTTCACTACCAGACCCATTCGCTTCGCTTCTTTGTATAATCTGGAGAAGCAAAACTTACATTGCGGATGTTATGACCAATTATATAAATATCATCGGCATACGCCTCCAATTGCACACTCTTGTAGAACATTGTGCCTGGTCTGTTTAGCTCTGTAGCTCGTATAATTTTCTCCAGCATCAAATTAAAGAAATCACATGATAAAGAGTCTCCTTGTCTGAAACCTCGTGCTGTCGAAGGCAGCTTTAAAATCGATAAAAAGGTGGTATGTATCGATTCTTTTCTCTCGGGCCTTCTCCAAGATTTGGCGCATGGTAAATATCTGGTCAATGGTGGATTTGCCAGGTCTAAAGCCGCACTGATAAGGTCCAATCAGTTTGTTGACGGTGGGCTTTAGTCTTTCACACAATACGCTATATAAGACCTTATATGCGATATTAAGGAGACTTATCCCACGATAATTGGCGCATACCATGGCGTCTCCCTTTTTTGGATTGGGCAGAGCACACTTAGGTTCCATTCGTCAGGCATGCTTTCTTCAGACCATATTTTGCAAAGAAGCTGAGGCATGCTCCTTGCCAGCTTTTCGCCGCCGTATTTGAATAGTTCTGCTGGTAAGCCATCGCCTCCCGCCGCTTTGTTATTTTTTAAGCGGGCAATCGCTATCCGAACTTCTTCATAGTCGGGTGATGGCACTTCTATACCATCGTCATCGATTGGGGTTTCGGGTTCGCCATCTCCGGGGTTTTCATTTTCACTGCCATTGAGCAGGTTGGAGAAGTGTTCCCTCCATACACTAAGTATACTTTGGACATCTGTCACCAGATTACCTCCATTGTCCCTACATGAGTTTGCTCCGGTCTTGAAACCTTCTGTAAGTCGCCGCATCTTCTCATAGAATTTTCGAGCATTACCCTTGTCGGCCAGCTTCTCAAGCTCTTCATACTCACGCATTTCGGCCTCTTTTTTTTCGTCTGCAAATGCGTCTCGCTTCCCTCTTCATCTCTCGGTATCTATCCCACCCCGCACGTGTTTTGGTCGATCGCAATGTTGCGAGGTAGGCAGTCTGTTTTCTCTCCACTGCAGTTCGAAATTCCTCATCGTACCTGTTGTTTTTCTGATATTGCTGAAAACCAATTGTTCCCGAAGCAGCGGTACGTAAGGAATTTGATATTTCGGTCCACAGCTCCCTTATACCAAGTCGCTGATGAGTGCTTCCAGAGAGCAGGTGTGCTTTGTGTCTAAAGCTTTACAAAATGTGCTACATTACATTAACGTATAAAAATTTCAATGACCTTTGACTTACATGAAAAACTATTTTTTAACAAGAAATCTATGAAATGCTGTTCGAACCCGAGTTTATTTGTGCTATTTTTATACCGAAATTTTGACTCAATAGCAAAGAGTCTTAAGTTTGACCGGTTCATAAAACTTTTACGTCCGTAGCTCACGAAAGAGATGAAGTAGAGGTAAGTACGCTTTATGTGCACCAAATAATTGAGTGTTCATCTTTACTAGATTATAAGTATATACAAGGGTTGCATTATATATATCGGGATTATAGAACAAAAACAAATATTAATCCAAAAATCGCCTTATTGTTTTTAAAATATTCTCCATTAAGATCTATACACTTTTGCATGCGTTTAAACCAATCGTCGAAGCCCTTTTAGAACTTTGACTGAGGTATCTCCAAAATATGCGTTTTGAACGCATCAACCTCCTCCTTATGTGTCGGCAAACGTTAATCTCTGTGTTTATTTTTTACGTCTAGGAATAAAAAGCGATCATTTGGTGCCAAGTCAGAACATTTCGGTTGACGACTTACCGAATAAATGTTTTGAGTGCTCAAAAATGCCGTTGTTCCAGTCAGTATGTGAGAGCTCGCATCGTCGTGGTGAAGAGTGATCCGTCTTCGGCGGTTGGCTTTCCTGTTTTTTTTGAAAGACAAGTGTCAAAAAATTTTTTGTGTACCACTTAGAATTTATTGTCGGCTGATCTTGAAACAGTCGATTGCCCTTTATATTTAGCTCATACGTGTAAATCCACTATTCATTACCTGTCACGATGTCATAGGCGTGATTCGAAGCACCGCTATTGTATTTTTTTTAAAGATTTCTTCTAACCAATTTACACGAGCCTTTTTTTGAGCGGTTGACAAATTGTGTGGGATCCAACGTGAACAAATTTTTTTAACGATCAAATGGTCATGCAATGGTGAATGTATGCCACTAATGTCTATAGTTGTCGCAATCTCAAGGTAGTCTCGTCGATCTTTCAATATCAATTTGCGCAAAGTTTCCAGAATAACCACTATTTTCACCTTCACGAGCTTACCATTCCTTCGATAAACCCTGGCCCTTGATGGAGCATTATCGCCAAAAATTTAATTAAGTTCATCAATGCACTGTTGCTGAGTTAATCCACGTCAAAAGCTGTAAAAAAAAAATAATCGCGGGAAAATATTCTCGTTTTAATTACATTTTTTGGCCGAGATGAATATTTAAAGTTACGACAACAACATGTAAACGTTTCAAAACATTCTGAATATGTTTGACATCAAAAATGTCAAACTTTACGATGAAGCTGCCAGTTTCCAGATTGCAAAATTAGGATTTCCAAGTCCCGAAATATATAATGCAACCCTAATAACTGGTGCTTTGTGAGAGCTGAAGCGATCTTCAGCCGAGGTCTTCCTCCAAGTTGTAGAAAGCGTCTTAATACTTTTCCAACAAATGGAGACACCTACAATTAGTTCTGATACGCCTTCGGACGGCTGATGGATTTTTATGAGCAGCTCTTCATGCCAGAAATACACTCCGAGGGGCCGTACAGCCGTCCTGTGGTTGATTAGAATAAACTGTAGGCCCCTGCATTTGCTGGGAAAACTTTAAGATGCACAACATAATTTAGAAGGGAATCTCAGTCAAAAATTTCTTCTGTGGTTAAAAATAATATAAATGCCTCTATCCAAGGCCGAATGGCGCTATTTTGATATACACTTTTTTTAAACATCAAAAAAATTTATTTATCTGATCTGCTTAGGTAAAGCCTAACAAAAAAAAAGCAAAAAATTTTAGATTTGGAATCTTAACAACTACTGAAATGCAGCTTTACTACTGAAAACGCTGCTCTTGCAAAGAATAGCTGATCCCTTCTTCTTTGCAGGCGTGTTCGCTTTTAATCAATAAGGTTAAACGTACAAGAATAGCTTGCAATCGTGTGGATGTATATACAAAACTGTATAAGATAAAATAATCTGCAGAATCATACAAACGCAGGAGCTTTGTTTGTCGGTGATCCCTTCTCGAAAAGATATTAATAATATTAATAAATATTAGTTAATTTAGGCAAAGGGCTAGGTACGAACACGAATTTGAGCAAATCGAACCTTGCCCCCGGTGCATGGTTCGGTCTCTGATCTACCCACGAAAAATTAAGGTGTTTTGCCTATAATTATGAATTTTTCGAATAGGAGAAGCGTTTTAATTCGACATCTAGGAAGCCATTGAGATATGCATGAGGAGTTAGGTAATTTACATTTTCCAAAAGATTGTATATGTGGGGAAAATAATTATATTAATACACGGTTGTTGCTGTATTTTATTTAAGTTTTTGGGTATTAAATATAATTAACTTCACTACGACGTTAACTGGGAAAAGGTCTAAGCTCTTTTACGTCCGCACAAGAACTGAACTACTTCTGTCGTCATTCTTTTTATGTTCTGTTCTTTGTCTTTAGTATGCTCGTCCAGTCCGTGGTTGCCTTCTTCGTAAGGTTTTGCTCCATTCCTACATGTATAAAGAGATATACATATCTTTTGCGAATTTGCAAAAATAGATTTAAGATATATTTTACTTATTTAAATATTTTTTTATTACTTATATATATAACAACTATCACCAAAATGGAAAATCAGAAGTTATTAGAAAAAGAAAAGCTAAAATTGTCTAAAATGGAAATATGCTAACACATATTCGATTGGCAAATAAAAAAGTGATAACGCCTTGGCGACAGAAATTGATTGCATCAGTAATAAAAGCAATAACTGAAAACAACTGATTCAGGTGCAATGCCAAAAAGCGTGCGTGTTAAATTCCCAATTGCCAGGAACATTTCACGTCCTCCGAGCACAAGCAGTTGAGCAGCTGGCAGCATTGACTTTAATAACACCACTGTGAATGAGTAATGCTGATGACTGTAGCTTGTAATTTTTTTGTTATTTACCAAACAGTGCGATTTCATATTTGAATATTAATTTCATTGTGCATTTCAGGGCTTGCATTTTGCCTTCTGTTGCTTTTCTCTCTTCGTCCTGTGGGTTGAACGAAAAGAAAATATATGCGGCTATATAATTCAAATAACTTAATAATTTCCTATAAATGGCAAGTTTAAAAAAAAATTATTATATTTTATTTTTTTTACTTAACTTGTGAGCAGAGTGCTAATGATAAATTCTTAATGACGCTTGCACTCAACCTCTGTAGAATTTATTATAATTTGAGTCAACTATATGTCGAATAGTTTTTTGTCGAAAAAATTTTATTTTAAACTTTAAAAATATATAAATTGTAAATATTAATCTGATTTTGATATCAGGCAATACGCATGCCATTTGTAATTGATACCAAACAATCTAGATCAATATACGCATATTTTCTCTGCAAAATAGAACACCTTTGAAACGTTCCAGATCTATACATTGCTTAGAAATCTCGACTGAAATTTCGAAATGGAAATAAATTGTTCAGAGAGTTCAAAGAGTTCAGAGCACAACTTTGGTTATTGTACTGTCCCAGGAAAATCAAGGATTGGTATGCTAAGTTTAGACGTAGTGAACCCAGTAGACGCCCAAAATAGGTTGTTATCGAGTTATCTACTGGACAGCCAACATACTGACCGACCAATGTAAGTAAAACTCCAGATCTGATTAACTTTGGAGTAACTTGTGGTATGAATAGAGCACAGGTAAACATAAAACCACTTTTCGACATATTGCTTGATCCTTCAACTTGTTTATGCTCCATTTTTTAATGAATTGCAACCAGTTTCAACCAATAAATTCACAAATATAATTAAATACACATATTCATAAGCTCATATTTAAATCGACACTCCCCTTCAATCAATAACATATGTCGACAATGCAGTTAAAGGTTTTAAAACATTATTACATGGCACAGGAGACAAAGTTTCAATGGTCTTCAGGGTAAAGACTTTACAAGAGACAAGAGTTTACGTTCCACGGCATGTGTTTAATAGAGCTCGAAGCGAACAGGAAAAGGGTATATTATTTTCCACGCATCTTTCAAATTTATTTAAACCTATTATTGAAATCAAGATTTTCCAGAATTTATTAAAGATTCAAAATGTTATTCAGTATAATCTTAAAGATTTTAGTGATCTTACGGAAATTATCCCCAATGACTTTAAGAAAAAGAAAGCTTCTGTATATCCTATGTATTGCTTTATCATCTGCAAAAGTTGATGTGAAGAGGTTTCCGTTTGTGGGAAGATAAAGTAAAGCATAAAGTAAATATGAGGGAGACCCTGAACTTCCTTGTGGAACACCAGCTAATATTTCATAGCTCAGTGGTTTAATTCTTTTGCCGAAAGCAAAATTTCAGCGAATAAGGCATACATATTTGCAGGAGTTGCACCTCTCAGCTTATATAGGGTGTTTTTTATAGGGGTATAGAACTTTAGGTTGTTAAATAGACTCACGCCTGAACAACGCTTGCAAATAGTGCAATTTTATTTCGAAAATAATGGTTCTGTGCGGAAAACGTATCGCGCACTACTACTACAAAAAATAAAAAACTACATAATATAAATTTATGGCGATGAAGGCAACGCTGTTTTCCACCTTAATAATTGGATATGGATTTTTACAAAATTAATTGTATATGCCATTCCCTAGCGATGTAGAACAATTGAAAAATTATGATCAAGGTTAGTTGTAGTTAATAGAAGAGCAGTCCGATTAACACGTTCTCACATGATATATTCTATTCATGATATAAATGCATTAAACAAGAAATTGAAGTAACCAGCACCCATAAATTCTTTTCTGATCAAGGAGACATTCATTATATGTCAACTCGACATTTCGTAAAATGAAAAGTGCTACCCCCTATCTTTTTTCGGAATGTTATAATTTTCATGACAGAGAAACCATTTTTTTTTGTCGAGAAGATAATAAAACAGTAAAAAATTGCAGTGGATTAGAAAGTTAAAAGTATTTTTGCATCATACGAGTATGTATATTTTAAATTGTTAACCCTTTCCAAAAGGTTTATTTTACATATTAAGTTAAATCAAAAATCCAACTTAATTATATTAATTTTCTAGAAGAGCATAATATGTATGGATTTGTATTAAAATGTATGTATGTATGAAGTATGTATGAATAAACCATTTTTGCATGTCCAGAGGTTTGGGATTCCGCTAACAAAAATTTTAATGAACCTTAATTACAACGCCAAAAGCAATTTCATATATTTATAATTCTATATTTGTATCCTTATTCTTACGTGAAATTAAAAGCGATAAGGTAAGGCATACCCCATCCAGTGGAGCTTATTTTCAAGGCTTTGCCTTCAGTGACTTGCCTGTGTTCAAATTATGGCGCATAGAAATGAAAGTGGAATCGCTCCAGACTTGATTATTCGATTCCATTTTCGTTTCAGAGGCAAGCGAGTTTTTTGCTGGGTATTTATATGCAAGCATATATTTATGTGTGCAAGTAGTTATTAAATACTCTGTTTTCAAGCGAATTTCAACATATTTAATTATCTGTATTTTCGTCTGCTTACACACAACCAATTAAACATATAAATTTATGCATATATATTTTTGTCCATAGTAATGAGCTTGAGCGTTATCGTTATATTTGGAAGTGTTGCAAAGCTTTCAACTCTTTGCATTAAAAATTATTAAAATATATATTTTTTATATGTTTGCTCGTGTGTGGTCTTTTACAGCCAATAATTTTCGCTAGAAACATTTTAACACTCGCTAAAATAATGGGAAGCAACATGATGATAAAATAGATTGCTGCAGTGGTAAATGCGCATGCATACAGGAATGATTTACATATGTGTATGTGTATGATTGTTTGCGCTTTGTAATGTTAATATGTATGAGCAGCAGCGAGAGTAATTGTAATAATGCAGTCAGTCGGTGGTACAGTGCCGTGGCATTTCGACTGATACAATGTGACCGGATTGCCTCAGCTCAAATGCAATTACGGCGTCTGCATTACATGCCGACAGTAATTGTGGTTTATTGTGACGACGGCTACATACATGTTTTTGTGCAAACAATGTCAGAAGTGTAAAAAGTATGCTTTACATTCATTCAAGTGGATTTTTTTTGTAAATAAATGAAGCTGTCTGCACTAGAATTTACACACTCTCTTTCACACATAATTATATGTATGCATGTAAGAAAATAGGTCATATTTATGCGTTTAAAAAGTATTGATATACAGCAGCCCTTAATTTCCTAATTAAATTTTAATACATTGAGTTATTCAGTACAAAAATATTTTATAAAAACTTCCAATATTAATCATTTTTATTTACTTACCTATTTTTCTGTGTTTATGTTTTTCAGTGTTTAATCCTTGTAAAATAACATCAGCACAAGCAGGTTCACTTGCATTGATGAAATTGTTATTTACGAGCTTTTTATTGCTCCTAAAAATTACTGACCTACTGATCCGTTAACCACTTACTTACTCGTTCCCACTCAGCATGGTTACTTTTGCATGTATGCATATGCCAGTGACGGTGCCATCACCTAGTGAATTACACTTTCATTATTTAAACAATTAAAAATGGTTTCAAATTAATTATAACTAACACGCCAAGCTTGTATACTGTGCCATAAAGTTTGTATGCATCAGGAAAGGTGTTGCAACATGAAGTTCGTCATAATTTTATAGAGTAACTTTTCGCAAGTAAACGGGTATGCGAAATCGTTAGATTCTTTCCCATATATATATATATATATATATATATATATATTTGTGTTTGTATGTGTTTGTTAACATAAATTTGCTTGCAGACGCACACCAACTCTTAGTGACATTAAAGTGTTGCACATCAACTTTCATTTCTTCAAGTGTTGTTGCCCACAAAACCAACGACATATTTGAATTTAGTGTAACTTTTTAGCCCTGGCAAGTGTTGTTGTGAGTGTGTGTGTGCTTTTGTGGTTGTGTGTATAAGTGCTTAAGTCATAAGGCAAACTTTCCATAAAACTTTGTGCCCTCTTAGGTAGAATTTTTTGTAAAACAAAGTACTTTATATAAGTATAAATCAAAAGTGCACGTTAATAACACATGTAGGTATATGTTCATTCTGTTGTATATTTTATATTAAGCTGAATTTATTTTTAAAATTTTTCACATAGAAAATTAAAAATCTGTTTAATGAAGTAATGATTTGGGCTTCGAATTCCTTGAGTCCATTATTTGAGTTAAGAAGAAACTTGCAGCCAGCCAATGAACGAATATTTCTTAGTGTTCCAGTTGGTTAGTTTTTTGAGAGTGATGTGTTTATATTTTAAATAACCGTCAATTATTTCGTAATTGTCTTCAAAAAAATTTATTTTTGCACGGCAAAGAAATGTTTGTAAGCCTTTGTTAAATTCTGAGCTTAAATGAAATGAGACCGGCTTGAAGTCTGTACGTTGAGAAGTTGGAGCTTAAATAGAACGTTAAATGTACATAGCTGTGTTGTATGTACTATTGCAGTCTTTAACTTTCTTCTAACTGTTTCCTTTGTATGACTTAATGGCTGTTTTCACTTTCATCTCTTTATGCACGCATATCTTAAGACTGGTTTTTATGCAATTTAATTTCTCATTATTCCTCATTTGTGATAAAAGCTAATGGCCTCACCAGTTCTTCTTTTTTTATTTAAGATAGTTTAAATAATATATTATAATACTTTTAAATGTGGCGGATCATCAAAAGCGAAAAACGTAAATGTACATATATTATTTGGTTTTTACCTCGCATTTCAGAATCGTCACTTAGATCAAAGATAACAATCGTAAATTCTATTTTCTTGTATTTTATTGTATTTCATTTTGTTTTATTTCATTTTATTTTATTTTATTTTGTTTACATAAATTTATTTTATTTGACTTCACCTTATATTGTTCTATTTTCTCATATTATTTAATTTTCAAAACCTCATTTATTTTATTTCATATTTGTTAGATCTTTCATTTTATATTAAAAAAAAACATATTATTTTATTTTATTAATTTCACTTTTGTATATGTATTTTTTATGTGTTCTTAATTTTCATTTTATTTGCTTATGTTTTATTTTAATCAAAATGAAAGCTTTAGTTGATTTTACTTCATTATATCATCTTATGTCAGTTTATAAAGTTATGTTCATATTATTTTATTATTTATATATTATTATATATATATATATATATAATAATATTATATATATATATAATAATATTATATATATATTTAATATTTTTAATTTAGATTATATATATTTTTAATTTTATTTTTGTAATTTTTTTATAATTGATTTTTTTATATGTGCATAAGTGGCACATATCTGATCCTCACAATAAACAAGAAAAATTAATACTCCGGCCCAAAAAGCAAGTTCTAAATTTTATTTTTTTGATCAAAAATAAAAATTGTTTTCTGAGAAAAGGTCTTAGATTCGAAAATAAAAATTAATTAATGAAATTAATTTTTATTTTTTATTTTTTGATCACAACGAATCGCTCAAAATGTCATAGCTGCTTTCCAATAAATGGTAGATGGTAAAATCTTTCTGTCCTAAACTAAGAACTAAAAATTTCCATTAAATTGAAATTTATGAAATTAAGACCGAAATTATGATTACTAAATAATTAAAATGTACGCTATTATTTAATTTTCAGATCTAAAATATATTTTCTTTTAAGTGAGACTTAGTATGAGCCATTTTTAAAGGTTTTTTTTTATCAATAGTCGACATATTCGAAGGTCCAAATAGACCGCTGCAACTTTTTCTATCACTTTTAACATATACAACTATATCTATTATATTTAACACATATAACATTATACAACTTTCTAATATTTATAATAAATAAGGCTGTATGGGAGCTTCAATAATAGAAATAATATAAAACCGTATTTCTTGTTCCCAGCGGAAGGATCTACATCTAAAATATATAAATTAAAGTAAAAATTGTATTACATCTATGGATACTGTTTGTTATATCTTAATGATATTTACTGACCACTTTCTTTTCATGGCATTCAGTGTAAATATAAAATTTAATGTCATTATCTTTTTACTTAAAGAAGTTATAGAGAAAAATATTTTTTCAAATTCAGTGAACTTTTCTGTGGAAATAATAAAACATATGTATGTGATTAAATTTCAATCAATTCAATTTATAGTTTATAAATAAGTTAGTTTAGAAAATAAAGATTTTACAATCTACCATTTATTGAAAAATCATTCAAAAAATCAAATGTAATAATAATATAAAATTCCAAAAAAGATTATAATTTTCAATCCCTGGTTTTAATTGAATGTAAATATTTGTTTATTTGCTTAATAATTCATAATTCCTTATTTTGGAAAATTTCTTCAATTTTTTAATACTTCTGTTTTGCTTAACTTTGCCAATAAGATATACCAAATTTTTTATATGAAAGCACCATATCAATATTAATCAATTACAAGATTTTTCCCTCTTCGCTTGAAGTATTTTATATTTGGTATTTTCTTTCACCTTAGCATTCGCTCAGCGTTTTCGCCTCTACTAGTAGTTATATTGGTTTAGATCTTCATTGAGCAATGCATTTGCCTTTAATAAGCTTTTGGATTTTTTATTCAAGTTTTCCAAACTCCTTCAGTTTTATTTTGTTTCATTTGGCATCATTTTACATCTAATCCTTTAGTAAAAGGGTCATTGGCTTGTTTAAATTAATAAGCTATTAAAATTAACTGTGATGTCACACATACATAAATTTTACTGTAAAACTCGCTATTTTTATTATACTAGATCTATGAGCATTGGGTTCAAGCAGCCCACGAATTCTGGTCTTTTACCAAGTATCCTCTGGATAGCCAACAAACATCCGTTTGGAGGCGAGTTAAAGTGAAAAGTCGAATTTCCCGCGGTGGTGCGTAGGGTTTGAGACCCACCCCCAGAATAAAATAATGCCTCGGATGAAAGACCCTCATTTGATGCCGACCTTAATCTCTTATCCCTTAATTGGGAAGGTACTGCAGCCCAGCTGGTTGAACACCCTACGTACCGCCTGGAAGTTACCAAGAAATCGAAAGTAATTTGAACAAAATCGGTCCAGCAGTTCTCGATCTATTAATTTAAATCCAAACTTATTTGGAAGATGCGCCTATACGTTTAAATTATCAAAAGTCGGTACGGGTAGGTGTGACCACTAAGCATATATACGACCGATTTTTTATATTTGAAATTTTGAGTCATAAACCATCAAAAAAGTACCCACAGACGTGGGATCCGATCGGGTATGAGGTTTTGGGTCTAAAATCCACCAAAAAAGCATCTGAGACCATGAAATTTTTATCCTAAAGACGTAACTTCAGGTTGGTATCAATACGAAAATTATCAAAAGCGAATTTTGCAATTGGCAGGAAATTTTATATATTCATAAAAGGTATAAAAAATTCCGCATGGCCGAGGAGAACCGTTCTTCATTGTTTTATAAAAATTTCATTTACTTCATACTTATTGTTATAAAAAATTTTTGGTAAAAAGGTTATCAGGTTTGCCAACCTGAATGCAACATACAATTGTCCATGTGCGAAGTAATTCGTATCTAAATGTAGACCACACAATTCCAAAGATTTATTCTGATTTTTGTTGATAGTTATTGCAAACAATAGTCGAACAGGGAAGTTTTTCGTTTGAATTGAAAAGGAGTATCAGACGGAATGATAGGGATGCGGGGAATGAGGACATTTTCACATTTGAGTGGTCCGGTCAGAATTGTTTCTTTTGTTATAGAGTTTCAGCTGATTATTCTGTTGCACTGAACATGTAGACAAAATCGTTGATTGCAGCGAGTATCGCTTGCTCATTCAGCTAATTATGACCCCTTTATAATTTGGATATTTGGAAATACTCCTTGAATTAATTCTTCTTTTGACGTCATTAAATTACAGTAACTGACGTGAAAATACAGCTGCGGATGGATCAGTTTGTAGGTTGGCAAGCATATTGACGACCAATTTCAGGGTTTGTACATATCGCTACAACTTTGAGTATTTTAGGTAAGCACCAGTCTCGTCCTCTGGTGTTAAGCGAGGAATGGCAGGCAATATTTGTTTAAAATCTCTTGTCATTAATGCTTTGTCAAATGGTTGATTGTTGTCACGTAAATATTGCAACGATCGACCAAGAGCCTCAAGTGACCATTGTACATTCATTACAAACAATAAATAAAATTCATTACAAACAATAAATTTGCATTATAGTAATATTTTTTCCATTCCGGATGTTTTGAAAATATTACACATAGAAGTTTGAATGAATTTCAAGTTCAGGGGCAAGATACCTCCAAATCCATCATTCAAAATTTGCATTATGCGATTGTAAATATCTCTTTGGTCGACCGTCAACCAAAGTATATTCCTTAGGACACATCGAAACGAAGCAGTAGAAGTAGCTCGATTAAGTGATGGCATGGTAAAGTATGATGCAGTTAATCCTAAATATTAAACTTCTTTTTCTATTATTGACCTATCCACATATTTGTATTTATGTGCTAACAATATTTGGTAATTGCTTCTTTCAGCGGCTGAGTTATTACAAAAGGTAGTCGGAGATTAGTCGCCAATCAAGGTGAATATGAATATCTGAAAGAATTGGATGACTAAAGATAGTTTGCAACCATATGGATATAACTGCATCGTAAAACTCAAAACCGACTGTATTAAATTTAAAGCAAATCGAACTAGCTCTCTGGTAAATTTTCGACATTTGTTTGTCTAGTCAAAATGATAACTTCTTCCAAAAAGTTGTGATTTTTATAGCTCAATATGTGTGGTAAAGTGTCAACAAAAGTTAACAAGTGACAGGAGTTATCACAACATAAAACCTTTTTAAAATGCGCATTACAGGAAATTAATGAACCCTAACGCGTAAGCGCATGCAAATGTATAATAAAGGGTCTTTTTTTACACGTGTGGTTACAATAAGGCAATATTTCTTTGGTTTTGGTGCTTTTGACATTTGTTATTTGATTTATACCCAGTTTGGCTTGCCATTTCATAATGAATAGACTGATATACTAGGATATTACCGCAGAAAGTGGTCGAAAATTGACCCTTTCGGCTGGAATTTTTTGAAGCCAGCCACGGCTTTAATTTGCCCGCAATCATATTTAAAACATAATGGCAAACTCTTATATTTATAATAAAGCTAAATTTTTGGCCATAACATTAAACTATATGCGTTTTATTTCTTCTTGAAAGCTACATGTCGGAAAACACACCTTTTATAATATTTATATCTTCTTATATTTGACATAAAATATTTTACACTATTTTGTCTACGTATATAATTGTAAAAAAATATTAATATGTAAAAAAAAGGTTCAAACAATGATGGACAAGTGTCAACGATACACAGACATATATGTATATATAATAAAGGTGTATTAATTTCTGAGGGGTTGCCTACATATTTACTTGTATTCATATATACACAGAAGTTTCCGCACATCTCATATATTTACATCGTCAGCCCTTTAATAACGTAGTCTTTCCTATAAATTACCCATTCTCCTATATATATCCGAAACTTCTATAAATGTTCATATTTCTTTATAAACCTTGAGGTTGATATAAAATTTTATTATTTTGTACCACTAGCAGCAATATTGTGATCCCGTAGCATCGAAATTTTTGCTATATTTTTAAAAGTGCTTCCTTATATACATATATGTAGGGGTTTCCAATAGGAATGATATGATTACTTAAAAAAACACAAACTAATTGTTAAGGAAATTCAAATGTTTTTTATTTAATATGAAACACAATTGATACAATTAAGTTCTGAATATAGCATCATTCAAATGGCCTCCATGACTTCTTTTGCAGGAACGAATTCGATGAACCCAATTTTTGAGCACTTTATCCACTAAATAAAATCGTATGTCATTAATAGCACGTTTAACATTGACTTTTAACTGGAAATGAGTTTGGTTTATTGCTAAAGACCAATGACTTCAAATAATCCCACAAGAAGTAGTCTAATGGTGTTAAGTCACAACTTCTTTGATGCCGTTCAATGTCACAATTTCTTTAAGTAATCGAATCTCCAAACTTTTCTCGCAATAATTCGGTTGTTGCACGTGCTATGTGATACGTAGCCCCGCCTTGTTGGAACCATATATTCCTCTCTATTGACAGTAACGGTGCTACCAAATTCATTTCGAAAGAAGTACGGACCGATGATTCCACCAGACCAAAAACCACACCACACTGTCAGTTTAGGTGAATGTAATGGTTGTTCATGAATAACCATTTTGTTTATTTACCGCACCACCTCATCGGAGAAGATGATTTTCTTCAAAAATTGTTCATTTTCAAGTTGTTCCAAGGCAAACTCAGCAAATTCACGACGTTTATGGTGGCTCATGGATGAAATTGTGAACATTACTAAACACAATGAAAAAAAGACAGATCATGACATATTAAAGTAGGGCAAAATGACACTTAGAAATCATATCATCCCTAATGGAAAACCCTTTACATGTATGTATGTAATTATAATTGTTGAATTTAGTTTCACTTGTGAGTATATAATATAAACTCATTTAAATGAGGGAATGGTGTATACAAGTAAAGTAATATTAACCTAAATATGTGTGCATAAAATTTATACCAACAATGCTCTCACACAAAAGAGCGATCCGATATTACACCTTGGCTTAAAAGTCATTACTATTATTCATAGCTTTTGTACCGAATTTTCTTCTATGCCATTTAGTATTGCTTCGCTTATATTTAAAATAAGATTGCAGTATCATAATATAAAGTTTGCTAAAAAGGTAATTCAGATACTTTGTAACAGATTTTGTACTTAATATTTACAATAAACTGTTCAAAATTTTTAAAATCTACATATCCATTGTACCGAAACCATTTAACCGACACTTGAAATAAGAATCCTCAAATAATGAATCATGCTTACTGCTTTAATGAAATCCTAGTGTAGAAGTTCATGCAAGTGGTAATAGTTTTGGCTGCCAAGGTCCTATCTAGCATATTGTACGAGAGATTTAAGCCAACCGTCACCGAACTGATCAGCGTTAACAGTGTGACTTCTGTTAAATCCACCATTGACTAGATATTTAACATACGCCAAATCTTTGAGAAAACATCTGAGAAAATAATCGACGCAAACCACCTCTTCATCAATTTTAAAGTTGTCTTCGATAGTAAAAAATAGAACTGCCTCTAAGGCGCTGGACAATGTAACAAGTGCAGTCCGAATTGTGAAGAACCTATCCAAGTCGTTCGGTACCAAACGAGGTATCATACAGGTTGACTCTTTATCGTCTGATTTCTTCAATCTGATGCTGGAAATTAATAAGAGCGACAGAGCTAAATAGACAAGGTACAATTTTCTGAAAGAGTGTACAATTGTTGGCGTATGCCGATGATATTTATATCTCCTGCCATCAAATATACAGTCATCGAACTTGCATCTCAGCTCCCACGTCACTGTTGACACATTACTTTAAAAGGGTAGATAATTACGTCTAACTTGGAACCAGCATCAACAACACCAATAATGATAGTCTTGAAATAAAATGCAGAATCACTCTTGTCATGCTCCATTGGACTGAGTAGACGATTGAAAAGTAAAGTCCTCTCTCGACTAATCAAAACCATACTCTAAAAGTCGACAAGTTGGGAGACACAAGCGAAGATTATACCATGTTTGTTAGCAACGATCAAGTGAAAGCTTCACTTTAATTTAAACAAACGGCATTGAACAAATGGAAGTCCATATGCAACTGTAAGATAACGAAACCTTGGTCTGCCCTAAAATAATAGTGCCACATCGGCGATTCAGAGATATGAAAGGATTTTTTGGAATTCTCTTGTTTCTAATTTTTTCATCATTACCTTTGGATATACAAATGCATTTATGCCCATGATTATATGTGAATCCAAAGAAACTGAAATGAATAGAAAGTCCTATCACAAAATATTTGCTAGCAGCATAGGTGAAGGCAAATTTATTAATATGACGATGCAACATACCAATCTTTATTTTGTATGTTTATAGATCTATTGACTACTCGATTTTCCGCACAGAACACTGAAAAGGGAAAGTAAATTAAAGGACGAAAATTGAGAAATACAAATAAATAATGCAGAATAATAAAAAGCAGAAAATATGCTTGGCAGCTTAACACAGGCAAGGCTTTTTTAACAAGTTTTTTCTGAAACACTGCGACCAAAGTAGATGTAAATGGTGAGAAAGGAATTTCCCTGTTCTTTATGTAAAGGGTTTTCCAATAGGGACGATATGATGTCTAAGTGTCGTTTTAGCCATTTTTAATATGTCACAATATTTAATTTTTTTTTTCTTTGTATTCAGTAATGTTTATAATTTCATCATGGCAAAATATACGCAAGAACAATGTTAGAAAAGAAAACTCTATATAACTTACATATGTGAGTTATTAAGAACATGAAAAATTTGACATTATTAATTGTGGCAATTATTGTTAACAAACATTTTATTATTAGTATACAGAGACGTGTGTATATAACCGGCATTCTGGCGTATTTCGCTACACCAAAATATTGTAAAAAGTGAAGCACTTTTGTTTTTTAAATATTAACGGTTCATAAGTTTCGCTTATTTCTTAGAAAAAATTGGTTTAAAATCATTCCAGAATGGTTGAGCATTTCTACGAAAATATCAAGCAGGAATCCTCAAACGATTTTTTATGTTACATATTTGCAATGCTGCCACCTGGTCGCACTTAAATTTTTCAAACATGAGGCTAGAATATTAAAAATTATGTCCCACTTCATAAGCCATCTGCATTACATATTTTTTATACATGTTGCAAAGCTCTTCAAAAACTCTTTGAAATCTTTTTACTTTAATAATTTCATTTGTGAAAATAATATTTTAATTTAAAAATTTCATTTCGCGTAAAGCCTTTCCCAATTATCTTCATATTGATATCCATATTGTACAATTTATTATTTTATGAAAGCATTTTGCACCTTAAGCTTTAAAAATGCTCTTTATGTTAATGACCTCAATGTTAAATTTTATTTGAATTTCCAATTTACGTGAATTTAAATTTTCACATAGTAGGCGAATTCTTCAAAGAAATTTCTCCACCATTAAGCTTTCGAAATATCTTTATTCCAAAGCCATTAGTAATATTTTTAATTTTATTTTTTCTTTCAAAATGGAAATTGTGGGGGTGATGGCAACGCTACTCAAAAAGATTTTCCAACTGCACCTTGTTTAAAAATCTTCAGTTTGATATCCATACTGAAATATTTTATTTATTTTATTACTTTTTTAAATTAATTTTCAGAACAGCTCTGCGAATTGTATTTGTTCAGTCATAGACATACAGAAGATTTTCTATGGTCTCTAAAAAATTTCAAACAGGTGGCTAATCAGTAGAATTATAAATTCAACTTTTTTCGAATTCCCTTGAATGCATACACAAATATGTGAACCCGATTTCTGACACAATTGAATAGTTCCGAAGCTCCTCATAAAAATCCATCCGTCGTTCGAAAGCGGCTAAGAATAAAGTGTAGAACCTTTCATTTGTTGGAAAACACCTTAACACATGTATATATAATTGGCTTTTCTTAGTCACTGAAGCGAATTCGTCCGAGCTCCTCTTGTATATTGTCTTTTGCATTTCATTTTTTCTAACAATAAACTCCTTAGTATACGATGCATCTTATTGATCTTTTTACACATTCCTTTTGATGAGCTTACAACAACAAACTCTTGGCGTTTGCATATTTTACTCGACTGAGTATCACAGATAGTTAGAGATTAGTCCCTTTTTTGCTACTCAAAATCTTCTGCCAAACTGTCAATAAAAATACCTTGATGAAAGAAAAACCACTGTATTAGACCTGTAAGCTCACAAAAATTTGTCGGATGTAATGAGAAATGAATTAAGTACCGATCGCTCTTTTGCTGCTGACAATTTTTTTTAATTATATAGCTATTTCAAGCAAGTATACACAGAATTTATAGGAGAATAGCTAAAAAGCGTATGAAAATGAAGTCAATATAAGGCTCCATCACCACGAAGCATATTACACCGTTAGTCATCGTTTATTAGCAGCCAACCATTGACTGAAGTGCACCCGCAGCGACAAACGCGGTAGGCTACATTCATTGGCATTGGTATTACCAGCAATAAAAAGGAACACACATAATAAATGTTTGCAGTTCTTTTGTTAGTTAAGCTTTGCAGTTATTTGTTTGCGGATCAGATCCATTTTGCAGAGGTAAAACGCCAAACAAAAATCCTTATTGTAAAATTATGCACACTCCACTTGGTAAGAATATATATATATGTATATTTCCGTTTTCCCTCCCTTTTCATCCTCTGGTGATTTCTCTTTGGCTTCAGCATCTTTGTCTTTGCTAGCTCAAAGCTAAACGCGCTTCAATAGCGTGCCAATAGAGGACCCAAATATCACACATAGAATAAATATCACGAGAGAATGTTTAGAAGTGTAAAGAAATTTAGAAAAAAACCAAATAACTTTGGTTACATACAAAGTACAATATGTAAAGAAAATCGTGATATATAAATGAATTAAAGGATGATTCAAGTAGAGACACTTTTTTCAACAGCTTTTTTGACAGATCAAGCTGTCATGTTATTTTTGTTCAGTATTTTCTGGCATTTCATCAAATTTCAATAATGTTAAAAATCATTCAACTTTATGGCGAAAATCCACATTCTGTAAAGAATGTGTTTCGCGCGCTTCGCTCTACTTATGGTCAACATAATCAACCTACTGAACATAATATTCGCAACACCATCACCCATCTTGAGACCCAGCATTCATTATTGGATAATATTCGACCGACTTCGTCCAGCACGCAGTGAAGAAAATATAGCTGAGAGTGTACACGAAGACCGTGAAGAGTCGATTTGGCGCCGTTCGAAGCAACTCCGACTAACATCTGGAAGACCTTGGCGCATTTTACGCCATAAGTTCCATAAATGTGCGCATTGCTTGTTTTATGCTCTAAATTCTATATTATAGAAGATTTTTTTTTTTTTCAAATTGAGACAGTTTATTTAAATTGTTCAGATAATTGGGCTCTATAAAAATTTATATATTTACTCGTTCATGTAATGTCTTACACATTTTCTTGTTTATGAGAACGCGTTAAAACTGTTGAAACGTACTACAAAAATGGTGATTCAAAGGTGGCCATGTTGCATGTTTCGTACCCGTTCCACCTCAAATATCGTCGCTGTAAGGGAAAGTCTAGCCGAATATCCGAATGTGTATATTTATCAACATTCTCAAATGCTGGGGCTTTTTACGGCACGTTATGACGTATTTTGCACTTAAACTTACACCTACATCCATATAAAGTCCATATCACCCAACAACTGAAGCCAGCTGGCCATTCAGAACGCCGTAGTTACGTCGATTGGATGCTTGAACAACAAGCAGAGGACCCTTATTTTTCCTAAAAAAAAATTCTACAGAGACGAAACACATTTCTCACGTATACCTCGAATTTTGGGATCCGAGAATCCTCAAATAATTGAAGAGAGGCCAATACATAAAATAAAAATAAAACTTTATATCTGCTGCGCTCTTTGGTTCGGAGATATGATTAAACTTTATTTCTTTGAAATCGATAACGGCGGTTGTATTCTTCTGTGAAGGAGGCTGTCATCTAAATGACGAAGTATTTCATATAGCTAAATGCCACAGTTCAAACTATATAATAAAATTGAAATTTAATGAAAAAATTATAATGAATCCATTTTATTGAAAAACCACAAAACGGATATATGATGAAAAGTTTTTATCCTGGTAATTTTTCTACTACTACTTTTGTATTATCTGCGAAAAGTGGACTCATTTAGTTGAAAACTACCTTTTCTAAAACCAGTTTGATGCAGACATCAATTAAGCAGTTTTGCTAACTAAAGAAAAAACACAGAAAATTCAAATTTTATGGGAAATGTTTATTACCATTCGAAATAACATTCTTTGGCATTTATTTTTTGAAGATTATCTATTTCAAATGTCGCTGTCTATTTCAGTGACACGCCTGATGTTTTGCTCCAAGGCCTGAATCGAAGTGGGATTGTCCGCACAGACTTTAGACTTTACATATCCCCACAGGAAAAGTAATACAGTGTGATATCACATGACCACCAACAATCGACCGACCAAACACGTGAAATTATCTGCTCACAGAAGTGTCCTCTCAATAAATCCATTGATTGATGCGAAACGTGGAAAGTGGTGTCGTCTTGTTGAAGCCAAATGTCGCGAAGATCACGAGCTTCAATTTCAGGTACCAAATAGTCGGTTATCATGGCTCGCTAACAGTAGCCATTTACGGCTACGTTCTCACCGGCATCATTTTTGAAGAATTATGGACCGATGATTCCACCGGCTCACAAACCACACCAAACCGTTGTTATTTCTGGATAAAATGGCAGCTCTTCAATCTCTTCAGGTTGCTCTTCGTCCCAAATGCAGAAATTTTGCTTGTTTAGATACTTATTGAGCCAGAAATTAGCCTCAGCGCTGAAAAAAATTTGGCTCGAAAACGTCGGATCTTCTTGGAACTTTTCAAGAGCCCATAGAGCGAAGCGATGTCGCTTTGGAAGTTCGAACGACTTTAGTTCTTGCACAAGCTGTATTTTTAAGATCTCGACGTAAAATGCGCCAAGGTCTTCCAGATGTTAGTCGGAGTTGCTTCGAACGGCGCCAAATCGACTCTTCACGGTCTTCGTGTACACTCTCAGCTATATTTTCTTCACTGCGTGCTGGACGAAGTCGGTCGAATATTATCCAATAATGAATGCTGGGTCTCAAGATGGGTGATGGTGTTGCGAATATTATGTTCAGTAGGTTGATTATGTTGACCATAAGTAGAGCGAAGCGCGCGAAACACATTCTTTACAGAATGTGGATTTTCGCCATAAAGTTGAATGATTTTTAACATTATTGAAATTTGATGAAATGCCAGAAAATACTGAACAAAAATAACATGACAGCTTGATCTGTCAAAAAAGCTGTTGAAAAAAGTGTCTCTACTTGAATCATCCTTTAATTCATTTATATATCACGATTTTCTTTACATATTGTACTTTGTATGTAACCAAAGTTATTTGGTTTTCTTCTAAATTTCTTTACACTTCTAAACATTCTCTCGTGATATTTATTCTATGTGTGATATTTGGGTCCTCTATTGGCACGCTATTGAAGCGCGTTTAGCTTTGAGCTAGCAAAGACAAAGATGCTGAAGCCAAAGAGAAATCACCAGAGGATGAAAAGGGAGGGAAAACGGAAATATACATATATATATATTCTTACCAAGTGGAGTGTGCATAATTTTACAATAAGGATTTTTGTTTGGCGTTTTACCTCTGCAAAATGGATCTGATCCGCAAACAAATAACTGCAAAGCTTAACTAACAAAAGAACTGCAAACATTTATTATGTGTGTTCCTTTTTATTGCTGGTAATACCAATGCCAATGAATGTAGCCTACCGCGTTTGTCGCTGCGGGTGCACTTCAGTCAATGGTTGGCTGCTAATAAACGATGACTAACGGTGTAATATGCTTCGTGGTGATGGAGCCTTATATTGACTTAATTTTTATACGCTTTTTAGCTATTCTCCTATAAATTCTGTATATACTTGCTTGAAATAGCTATATAATTAAAAAAATTGTCAGCAGCAAAAGAGCGTTCGTTACTTAATTCATTGCTCATTACATCCGACACATATTTGTGAGCTTACAGGTCTAATACAGTGGTTTTCCTTTCATCAAGGTATTTTTATTGACAGTTTGGCAGAAGATTTTGAGTAGCAAAAAAGGGACTAATCTCTAACTATATGTGATACTCAGTCGAGTAAAATATGCAAACGCCAAGAGTTTGTTGTTGTAAGCTCATCAAAAGGAATATGTAAAAAGATCAATAAGATGCATCGTATACTAAGGAGTTTATTGTTAGAAAAAATGAAATGCAAAAGACAATATACAAGAGGAGCTCGGACGAATTCGCTTCAGTGACTAAGAAAAGCCAATTATATATACATGTGTTAAGGTGTTTTCCAACAAATGAAAGGTTCTACACTTTATTCTTAGCCGCTTTCGAACGACGGATGGATTTTTATGAGGAGCTTCGGAACTATTCAATTGTGTCAGAAATCGGGTTCACATATTTGTGTATGCATTCAAGGGAATTCGAAAAAAGTTGAATTTATAATTCTACTGATTAGCCACCTGTTTGAAATTTTTTAGAGACCATAGAAAATCTTCTGTATGTTTATGACTGAACAAATACAATTCGCAGAGCTGTTCTGAAAATTAATTTAAAAAAGTAATAAAATAAATAAAATATTTCAGTATGGATATCAAACTGAAGATTTTTAAACAAGGTGCAGTTGGAAAATCTTTTTGAGTAGCGTTGCCACCACCCCCACAATTTCCAATATGAAAGAAAAAATAAAATTAAAAATATTACTAATGGCTTTGGAATAAAGATATTTCGAAAGCTTAATGGTGGAGAAATTTCTTTGAAGAATTCGCCTACTATGTGAAAATTTAAATTCACGTAAATTGGAAATTCAAATAAAATTTAACATTGAGGTCATTAACATAAAGAGCATTTTTAAAGCTTAAGGTGCAAAATGCTTTCATAAAATAATAAATTGTACAATATGGATATCAATATGAAGATAATTGGGAAAGGCTTTACGCGAAAATATTTTTGAAAAAGGTTCCCACCTGTATGAAATTTTTAAATTAAAATATTATTTTCACAAATGAAATTATTAAAGTAAAAAGATTTCAAAGAGTTTTTGAAGAGCTTTGCAACATGTATAAAAAATATGTAATGCAGATGGCTTATGAAGTGGGACATAATTTTTAATATTCTAGCCACATGTTTGAAAAATTTAAATGCGACCGGTGGCAGCATTGCAAATATGTAACATAAAAACTCGTTTGAGGATTCCTGCTTGATATTTTCGTAGAAATGCTCAACCATTCTGGAATGATTTTAAACCAATTTTTTCTAAGAAACAAGCGGAACTTATGAACCGTTAATATTTAAAAAACAAAAGTGCTTCACTTTTTACAATATTTTGGTGTTGGTATACACACGTCTCTGTATACTAATAATAAAATGTTTGTTAACAATAATTGCCACAATTAATAATGTCAAATTTTTCATGTTCTTAATAACTCACATATGTAAGTTATATAGAGTTTTCTTTTCTAACATTGTTCTTGCGTATATTTTGCCATGATGAAATTATAAACATTACTGAATACAACGAAAAAAAAATGACATATTGTGACATATTAAAAATGGCTAAAACGACACTTAGACATCATATCGTCCCTATTGGAAAACCCTTTACATAAAGAACAGGGAAATTCCTTTCTCACCATTTACATCTACTTTGGTCGCAGTGTTTCAGAAAAAACTTGTTAAAAAAGCCTTGCCTGTGTTAAGCTGCCAAGCATATTTTCTGCTTTTTATTATTCTGCATTATTTATTTGTATTTCTCAATTTTCGTCCTTTAATTTACTTTCCCTTTTCAGTGTTCTGTGCGGAAAATCGAGTAGTCAATAGATCTATAAACATACAAAATAAAGATTGGTATGTTGCATCGTCATATTAATAAATTTGCCTTCACCTAATATATAAATTTTTATAGAGCCCAATTATCTGAACAATTTAAATGAACTGTCTCCATTTGAAAAAAAAAATATCTTCTATAATATAGAATTTAGAGCATAAAACAAGCAATGCGCACATTTATGGAACTTACGGCAAGAAGCGTCTCAAGGCATACAGAAATAATTATGCTACCATTTAGATATTTTTAATGATATATATATATATACATCATTAAAAATATCTAAATATATACATATATATATATATATATATATCATTAAAAATATCTAAATATATACATGTATATATATATATATATATATATATTTATATATATATATATATATATATATATCATTAAAAATATCTAAATGGTAGCATAATTATTTCTGTATGCCTTGAGATGCTTCTTGCCGTAAGTTCCATAAATTTATATATATATATATATATATATATATATATATATATATTTTAAACAATAGTTGATTATGTGATTTTGCATGTATTTTTGCATTTTTTCGTTTGCTATCATCTGAGGAGCTAGTTCAGAAACATATTCGGATTTAATAAAAACTTAAGTCCATCGAAACAAATGATTAGAGAATAACGATCAAATATTTTTTTATAATAGTTCGTAATTAATACTATTTTCTTTACAGAGTAAGTAAATGTTTTCAAAAATTGATTTATGTTTTTAAGTTTAGATTTTCAAAATTGTTGTTGTTAAATTTCATGTAACTTAATTATTAAACTAATATCAACAACAACAAACAAAAAAATAAATAAAAAGCAAAAAGCGTTTGCCAAATTAATTTCAAATAACGGTTTGAAGCCCTTTAGAATTTATTATTAATATAATTTATTTTATTATTTAATATTTTACTAAATACATAAAACACTAACATAAATGTAATTTTATTAGAAATGAATAAATTATCGTATATTTTATACCGATGTGTAAGTAATGCTTAGGTATGAATTTTAGAGGAGGCAACACAAAACTATTCGTTTAGAAGTAAGTTCTTGATAGTGCTTATGTCTATTCATTTTCGCACTGTTTTGGTTACATCTTAGGGAGACTTCGAAATTATTGCAGAACAGGACAATCGTCATGTAAAAGAAGAAATTTGAAAGCTGCTTTAAAATGGAACGATTTTCCGTCATTCCTTGTCAATTTTGGTTTTTCGACAAACCGGTTTCGGCGTTCCGCCATCTTCAATGCCTAGTTTCGTTCTGGTCTGTGTCTATTTGTTGTGTTGTATTTATAGTCCATGGGTGATAGGGCAGGTCATGTCAATCTATGTACGTGTGTGTGTATTCTGTGGTAGGTAATGTCAACATGCGTGTGTGTGTGTGTTATTGATGTGTCCGAATTGTTACCTGTCACAAGGGTTGTTTTTGTGTACATTCGCTATACCGTGCTAAGCGATAGGTAGAAATCGGTGATCTTTGTCGTTTGTTTTTGCTTGTTCGTTGTTACATGTTTGGTAGCTGTACCTGCTGGCTTGTGCTGTTTTTTGTAAATTAGTTTTAAGGGTTCAAATATTTGAAAGCATTACTTGAAGATACAACAGCAGCTAGTACTTGATTATTTCGTTATAAATATAATCGCTACTTTTATACATATAGTGTTAGTTCCGTTCGCTGAGGAGATGTTAAATTATTTACTGATTCAAAATGTGCAAACCCAAATTCCACTGGTCTACAATTATATTTGATTTTTCTGCATAATTTCTATATTATTAGTCCCTTCAACGCATAATTTTATAATCTTCAGTCTAATGTGGGTGATCTCATGCTCAATAAAAAATTCAATATCCTTTTCAACTTGACTTAAATAATTTATTAGGGTGGTGTTATGTGAATTATATGTCGTTAGTCTTAACTAAGTGCAAATATGTGCTCTTTTCAAATAAATATTTACAGTATAAATTATTGGGGTAATAGCCTTAACATTCATTAAAATATTGTTTTATTTTATACCAATTACTACAACTAATACTCATAAAAATATGTCTAAATTTCTTAAATCGAAACACAATTTAAAATCATAGTAAAAGTTCAATTTTATAGAAGGACCTGCTAACCAACTTTGCCATTGTCATGCGTAACATGATCGTGTGTACTCACATACAAATGCACTCTTACGGCATTTAAGTAGCAGCAGTGTGTGCTTTTATTTGTTTCTAGAACGCAATAACGTTGTAAATATTTTAGAAATGTTAGAAATGCAGATGACGTGTAGCATCGGTGGTATTCCATTCATTGTTATAATTTTATTTTTCTCCATTGTAGCTGCTTTCTTCTTCGTATCTCTGTTTTGGCGTCTGCTGCATTTGCCAGCGTAGTTCGCTACAATCTATTTCAACACCAACTCAATGCTAAATTCCTGTGCTAGCTGTGTTCCAATTATGTAAGTTTCAAGTAAATGAGATTGGGAATAGATTGCACAGATGCTGTACTCAGTAAATGTACAAATAATACAAAAACAAAAAAGCTCACAAAAACACAAAAGCATACAAGCCCCATTTACAATGATAGAAAATTATACGGTATGAATATTCCATATAAGAATCTTTTTGGTGTTGTAGACATGCGGAGTAGCTTTTGTGCTGCAGAATTCTCTCAAATGAATTGAAATAAAATAAAACTGTTATGTGCTCGGAATAAATCAAAGAAGCGGTGGAGCTTCATTGCTTTCTGTTGAGAGATTGGCTAAATGATTGTATAAAGTGAATGAATTCTTACAGAGCTTAATCCTTTTATGGAAAACTATTTACTCTTTATTTAATTTGAGTAAATTGAGCTTCATAAAGAATTACCAAAATCAGCTTAGCGCTGCATACCTGTGATGCAATTTCATTTATTTCATTATAAGTAATTTCATCACAAGAAAATAAAAATCTGTTAGCGTGAATAAATTGAAATTTAATTGAACAGGTTTATTAAAATCTTTACAGATATCAAATGCTGCCGTGAAAATACATTTATTTTCATATTTCATAAAGTAAAGGCAAAGCAGTATGACTTTTATTAAATTATTATTCTTTTCAAAAGGATTCAGTTTATCTAAGCTGAAGTACGCCTTCCTTTAGGTTTAATTTTTCTATTGTAAATGAAAAAATATTAAACAAGAGTACAATATCTCTGCAATGTTCTGTTAAGCAAAAAATGTTATTAAAATTTATAACTTAATAAAAAAGTAAGCTATCTTGAAATGCGGCCAAAAACCACCGAGTAGCTTGAGTGTTATTTTAAGATACAAAAAAAATATTAACGCATTTTTACGATCTTTTTTGCTTTCCAATATATTCATTTCATTTCATTTATTAAATTAAATCCAAGTATTCGATAACCTTTCAAAATATATGTACAAATTTAATTAATGCTATTTATAACTTACTGATTGTGAAGCGGAGAGGAACTAAATAATATATATTTTATACAGAAAAATATTTCTTCGTATTCTTCTTCCAGATTAAGAGTATTATAAATGATATTCAACTCAGTGAGTTTACGAGTAATTTGGACCAGGTGATAATATTTTATTTAGCTCTTGTAATTAAAGGAATGGTTGGAATGTAGGGTTTTTTGCAGGAAATTGAAAGTAATTTTATGAAGAAGTTCTGCAACTCTATTGGAGTGTGTTGAGTAAATTGGATTCCAAATAACGGAGTCATATTCCTGCTTTGAATGAACTAGAGGGTTGCGCAATTTTTTTGTAGAACTCGTATAAAGGTCTCTAAAGTCTTTTGTATAACGCAGCAAAAATGTTAAATTTGCAAGAGATTTCGGAACCATAATATGGTTACAAGACAACAGCCCACTATCCAAAATTCCTCCAAAATCTGTAAACTCTTTAGCTTTGAGGAGAGCAAAATTAGAAAGGTTATATGAGGTTTGAAAATAGTTTTGAAATATCGCAAAAGTAACATCAAAGCACATCTTAATATTAAGATAGCGTTTGGTTTTGATGCTACAAGAAGTTAGGTTATTTAAGCCATCAAGCTCAGCAAATATGTGAAATA
Organism: Neoceratitis asiatica; assembly: GCA_030068015.2. Taxonomy (NCBI): domain Eukaryota; kingdom Metazoa; phylum Arthropoda; class Insecta; order Diptera; family Tephritidae; genus Neoceratitis; species Neoceratitis asiatica. The sequence goes on from CM061524.1 coordinate 79,737,006, forward strand.
GTTTCAAATGCTTAAGTAAAATCGATGTAAATAGTATATATTTGTCAACCGATGTAAAAGTTGAGAATATCGAGCAATTAGAGAGTATGGATTTTAGACTGAAATTTCAAACATTATTTTTATTTATTAAGATTTTATATTTAAAGGACCTGTGATGATGCCGAATGGATTTCGCTAAAATTCATCAGTTTCTTCCTAAATCTACCAGCAAAATAATATCTCATCTATGTTTTAGTCATGCATGTTTCGCTCCAAATATAATATACTAATAAATAACGAATACGTATAACTAAATTTTTTTAATCTGTTTTGATTAATTTCAATTCCTCATTAATTTTGCTTCTAGGCTATTAAAATCTTCGGTATAAACTTATGGTTGAGACTTGTTATATACATATGTACATTTACATACCTATATATAATTCCAATGCTATATGTGCATTTTCCCACCCCTTTGGGCGCCTATTCAATTAAATTTACCGTATTCAACTTACCTGGCACTCGTTTCCATGAAATTATTTTATTATTATTTATGTATATATGTCGTAAGATAATGATAGAAAAGTGTGTTAAAATAACATTTAACCAGAAAGCTCTGCATGGGAAGACAACGTCTGACAAACGCCGAAACAAATATAAGTAAACATTTATAAATATATGCGGTCATTCCATATTAAAAGTAACAGCATATGATTTAATTTCAAGCCAAAACTGAAGTTAATGGTGTGGGAAAAACTTTGAATATCATAAGATGGTCCTACAAAATATGTCATAAGTTGGTGAATAATTAAAATTAGGTTTCACAGTAATGCATTTTCATACCAAACATTTTTTTAAAATGAGTATTAAGACTTTCTGCGTTGACAGTCAGAAAGTGTACTATATTATTATAATATTTGCATTAATATAATATAAATCGCACTACACAAAGTGTATGAAGTTTGAAGCTCTGAAGTTTAATTTTCGATCTTTCCTAAATTGCAGGTCTTAAAATGGAAAACAACTAAATTTTAGTTTGAAACAAAAAAATTTCTAGAAATGTTACCCCAACCTTTTTTATTTGAACATTTAATGTTATAGAGGTAGGCAATGTATGCAAGTGTTCCGCAGTTTTAACCTATGTTATTGTTAAATTGCTTCCGCATATGTTCTACTCCGAATCACATACCTGGACATCCAACTATACGTGATTTAGTTACAGTATACCTGCTTCGTGTAGTTTTGTAGAATTTTAATTAAACAGAAACAAAGTATTTACAATAAAATCAGCATTCATTATATTAAATTGTATATATAAAAACTTTATTTTATTTTACACGATTTTTGTGAATGATGTGTAGCACTACAGTCAAGATTTATCCCCTAGCTGTAGTCATCCTTCCCACGCTAATCCAAATGACTTGGTGATAACTTGTGAAAACGCTTCCCTTGTTCTACGCTATAGGAACCAATATTATCTGACAACTGTTCAAGGTTTTTGTAACTGTGTATTCCCCACATATATATGTAGTAAGACACATTTGGTCAAGAGACAACGTTTTCGTAATGAAGAGTGATATCAACAACGATTAATGCATAGAAGGGCAAAGATTTGAGGCCGTGCTTCCAAAAGTATTTATTATAGAAAATTTAAAAAAATTAGGAAAGCTGCAAAACAACACGAATGAAAAAATAATTTTAGTGTTGCCTTATACGAAACCACTAAAAATACTTTTTAGGCCCTCACAGAAAAAATAAATTTATTTAATGCACAAAATCCGTTATGAGGAGGTGGCATAAACTAGTACGCAGGTAATTTCTAACCATTCGGTTGTAATGGGCAGATAAAATTTTTTAAGTATACTCAGTTATTTATAACTCTGTAGCTTCAAATATATATATCTTCTTGACCTTTTAAGAGCAAATCATAGAAAAATATTACAATTTTATAAAGCAAATTTGTTTCTTTTTTCTGAATACTATTTGGTCAAAAACGTTTTAGGATCATGAAACGTATTTTATAAATAAACAAAACAAAGTCTTTCAAAAAAGGATATTATACGAATGTTTTTAAAATTGATGCAAAAAATATGTAGCCCAACGCACTAGTTTTTCAGTGCTACCAAATTATCTTCTTACTAGCCAACTTAAGACATACTTTAATCACTACCTTCAGGGGTTTCACTGTACATACATACATGTGAGTGTACTAACCTTGCTGGTCTGGTCGATTTCTTCTAAATTAACTAATTAAAAGTTCTGCTGCATTTGCTTGCATTGTCTGTAATTAAGGCAGAAATAGTGTCGTACATGAAAAGAATATATAAAACAACTACTGTATGTTACCATATTCGCTGAGATGGAAAGGTTATTTCCCTTAAAGCGAAATTGCTCTCAAATGTATATAGCAAAAATTGGGGTTTACAAAGTGGTATTTATTTAGTTATATTTGTTGTTAAATGTGTGCTTATTTAAAGGATTTAATCGAATCTTTCTTTTTATTAACATAAAAGTTCTTTATTAAATTTTCTGGTTATTTTCTGTTCATCAGAAAAATTAGTAAAAAGGTATTTAAATTGTCCTGTTTTCTTGAATACCAATGATATCATCAGAGGCTGCAATGAATCTATTTTCACTAAACAACTATTACCCGATTCATCCCTAAATATCTTATTTATGGTTTTAATTGAAATTTGGACCTGTGACCTACTTGTTCATCTGACTTATTAACTATATAAAAATTTATGTTTATTTGTATGTACTTTATAGACTACGAAAACACTCAGCCGATTTTTTTTAATTTTGAGGATGACTTCGTTGGAGCCCGGAGATTGGTTCGTGAAGTGAACCTGGGACCGATCTAGCCCAAAAAATTGTATTTATGGTTCGATTTATTTAAAATCTGATACACAGCCAAAACCTAAATTAAAATAAGGACCAGTTTTTGCATCGGATTTGTTCCTGGGACCCATATGTTCCAAAAAAATATTTTTAGGGTTTGGTTTATTTCAAATTTGTTACACAGGTAGGTTTTGAGAACCTGGAACCTATCTATTCAGTTTCGGCTGAGTATACAAATATCACATATTGTAAGTACATAAATACAAATATGTAGATAGAACAATAATATAATAGCAGGGTTAATATTTTTGATTAACTGCATTATTATTTACAATAAATAATATGTAGGAAATACCCGCAACAACGTGTGGACGGGTATTACTAGTCATTCATAAAAATATTATTTAATCGCGCATTCCCATCTTAAAATCACTGTTTGATTAATTTAAAGATGATACTGTGTATTCAATTATTTCTTAAACAATTTAAGTAATTATTTATTCATAGAAAAAAATATTTTCAACTTTTTCAAATAAATAATTCTTTATTCAAAAGATAATCCAAGACTAAGCTAGTTTGTCAATTAAATTAATTGATGCGTTGACTTAAATCAGCAATCACATTGTTGGCTTTGTTATAACAATATATAAAATATTTTTTTTTTTTTAGTTTAATAAACAAAAATTCAGAAAGCAATTGGTTGAAGGTAGTGAAAGAAATCAATGTTCATACGCATACCCAAACCCATTCATATGAGAGTTTTATTACAAAAATCTTTTCAGAAATGATTGACGTTTATCTAGAAATTTATGCATTCAAATTATTGTTGAATATATATCGCTGTCGGAATTAACATGTTGTTGGATTTTAAAGGCAGTGCATTTGGTGGAGATTCAATGAAATGAAAATCGGTAGCGGACAGATAAGAATATACTGTACGTGTGTTTTAAAATATACTTATACAGAAATGTACGTAAACATGATAGAAATCAAGTGCTCAAACTACTAATTTTCGAGAAAAAACTGACAATCACACCAAGGGGAAGAAAATTCCGAAAACCTTGTTGAACAAAAATCAAGAAACTCAACCTTCAAAATATACAAATCTTTACAGGAATCAGACACAGATGACAGCAAGCCAAATGGATGTAATGACTACAATCCTGATATCTTGTAATCGTTAGTGCAACAAATCATGTCAATAAAATTTACAGAATTCCCCTATTGCGATATATAAGTATACTCCACACGTACAATATAGTAATCCAAAACTAACCATAATCCATCCAATATATTGTCTTATTAATATTGCAATATACTAGGACTGAACTATGTATTCCACCTCTGCATGACATCCGCGTACTCCATGGAGTACCTACAGGAAATTAAATTTGAAACTACTCTGCAAAATTACATCATAGAGTACCTGCAAGGGATCACATTGTGGAGCATCTTCGATAAGTTACGTGTATATTCCAATTTTTAGCTTCGTCTACAATCATCTATGGTGAATTGAAATTGATTATTTGGAGCTTCTGAACGTTTTCCGTGCCATCCGTTATGTAATTTTTTATGGCATCATTGGCTTGGCAAGTGGTGCCAGTGACATTTTTATTACTACTACGATCTTTGAGAAATACCAAATTGACAAAATTTGACACAGCGATTTATGCATTCAAGAGAGTGATATTAAAACATGTATGCATCCAGAGTTAAGAAGAAAACATACTCTTGAAAACATGACTATATGAAGAAGCCACTTAATGACAACAAATATACATGCAAACACTCGTATGCTATAAAGTAAAAAAGCATATCCAAGGTTTGTAGTTAAGAGTATATTATGTGTATCCACTCACTCACAACTGAACACCAAAAGCATGGTGAAAATTTGCAAATGTTATATTCTTTGCGGGGATATTATGTAAATAAAATTGTCAATAGATTATCATAAACAGAGATACACTGGCAGAGAAGCATATATAACGGCGTACAAAATAATGTTAGAGAATAAGTATGTTATTGACGTAAGCAGAAGCAAAAAATTGGAGTTTATGTACGAGGTTAAATGCTAATTTGAATGAACGCTCTATTGCGAAGAAAGTGAAGTGAAAAGAATTAATATAAGAAGCTACAAAAGCATAACGCCAAGGTTATAAGAAATAGAGAAAGTTCACACCCGTTCACAATTTCGTTAAAATTAGTATTAAAGTGAAGCTATGTAAGAACGCTGTTTTGTTATAAGTATATATGAAGCCTTCTTTTCGCTTCCTTTCTTTCTCTCTCTTACCGTACTGAAAATTTTTTTAAAGCTGCTTGCATGCATAAATTTCCATATAATCTGTTGGTTAAATTTAAATTTCCAATCCGCATTTTTAGTATCGTACTTACATTCCTTCTAACATTCGTTCAAGTTGTTTTTGTTAACATAGTTCCCTAATAAATTTTGAGAAATGCAAGTGAATTTAAATTAAATATGGTATGTATATATTTTTGAAGAGACGTGATTTGGACATATCTCTGTACCACTTTAATACAATTTTAAACACAATTTATTTATTTAAAAGTGATTTATATTTTATTTAAAGTGCAGTTGTGTGGGCTTTGGTTTTATTTAAATGAGCAAAATGAAAGTCTATTATGTAAATTATATTATACCATTTAATCATGAGCAAATAGTGCAATAAGCAAATGTGAGTACAATAAATTATAACATTTTAGTCTAATTTTATATTTCAATATACTTAATTCAGAACCGCGTTTCAAGGGCCCAACATTCATTCATAAATAAATCCATATCACTATTACTGCCTACTTACTCTAACTGGTAATGATAATAATGCTTCTAACTTTGTTTTTCCAGCAAACATTTAAGGAACTTTAAATGCGAATTAATAGCTTCTTCATTAGTTATTGTAAGCCCGATGAATGGTGAATTTGACCTTTCCCCTAAAATTATCTCTCAATCAAATCACTAATACAATGTTAATCACCCTACAAACTACAAAATCAGCAATAAATGCAGGTCTGAAATCATTATTGGGCCATTTTGCATCTCCGAAATACAATTTCTAAAAATGGAACTAAGCCTGGCTAGTCATGGCTGAAAATTTACAAAACGTTGTCATAGTTATTGTTAGTGTCTAGAGTGATAGAGGGAATGCATAAGATATGTAAATCAGAATAAATGGGATTATATCCATTAGTATTAAGTTGTGTCTGAAAGATATCTGAGGCTGCACAGCCATCAGTGACATCTCATGAATAGATAAATTGGAAAATACTCACAGATCAGGTTATAAGAAATCGGTGCGGGATCAAAAAGTTAATTAATAACCTTTGCAAATAATAAACCTTTATTCATAACCTTCACTGGCCACTTTATAATTGTATTCTAGCAAAAACCTCAGTAAGCGAGTACTTAGGATTTTGCTTTTCTGTACGCATACCACAGGATACCCTTCATCTATTGCATTAATTTCTTAAGCTTCAATATAATTATTTTCACGACTACTTGCCATTCTCTTTCTCTTCATCTCAATTCGGCAAATATAGCATCGAAAACCTAAAATTCTGGAATGTTAAAACTTGTTCGAGGAATGTTCTTCTACTAATTAAATATTCTACAGTTAAAGTTACAAGATTATAGTTCTCGATCATTTCTGAGAACTTTCTATGTTGGTCAAGTTCCTTGGCAAATACGTTTTTTCAACTCCCTTAATCATAGTAATTTTGCCGTGGTTATCATCAAAATTGAAAGTTCTCATCTGAACTGTTTGTTTTTCATTAGAGCAACATTTTTCGTGGGTCCCAACACAAAAAGTTTCAGCTCATTATATATTTAATTTAAAATTTAACTGTAAATCATTAACTGACTTTCTTTGATGATTTGTGATTGTAATTATTTGAAGGTCATTTTCAATTAAGTCATGACATACATATTTGTGCACAAGTAATATAACCTGATTGATAAACGATATGGAATCTCAGCACTTAACCAACACTTAAATAAAGGGGTAATGTAAGGCAATTATTATTTTGTCGAGATTTGACATTAAGTTTTGAATTATATAATTTGCGCTTTGCAACCGCAATCGATTTTCGTAGGAATTCTATAAGTAGCAAGAATTGCTGAATTAATAGCATGTCAAAAATTACATAAATTGTCCTCAAATGCTTTTCGAATTTGTTTCCAAGAAATTATGATCGAGGCAAAAAATTGGAAAATTATGAAGGACCACGATAAAATAAGTCAAGAGCCCAAGATGTAACCGATTTAGGAAAATTTGATATCACAGGAAAGTGAATGTAAGGTTATATAGTTTTGTAGACATTGAAAAACTTGTATGCTACATATATTTTTAAAAGACTTTGTTTTCTTTGAAAATACGTTTAATATATCGAAACAATATCAAGCGAAAGGAAACATAAATTACATATAAATTAATATTTTTCAGAGTCTTAAAAGGTCAAACAGTTATGGTGGACAGCATGTTCACAATACTGACATTCGTCATCTATAAAACAAATACATCGCAATCGAAACAAAAGATTTTCTTATTTTACTTTTATTAATATACATATGTAACAAATAGGAGCAAGTTTAAAAATATGTAAGATAAGTTTAAAGGGTTTTTAGGAAGAAACGAAAATAGCCCACATACACTCACTTTTGCACGTTTCAAGAAAATTAAGTAGATATATTAATAAAAATATCTTTTCCACAAGCCTTTGTTCAAAATAACTCGATTAAAAATCTTCCATTCCATTTCGCTTATACACGAACCCAAAGTTTGCTTATAATTGTTCTCATCGTGTCCAACCATAATTTCACGATTGACAAAAGATTTTCAATCGAATTGAAGTCAAGACATTGTGCTGGCTACTCAGTCAATTGGAAATTTTGATCATCGATAAATTTCATTATCATTATAGCTATGTACTTTGGACAGCCACCACCATCTTTGTGAAAAATAATATCTTTTTCGCGGTAAATCCACCATCAAGCGCAAGAAAATTGGTTTGCGAAATATTAAAATAATGCAAATATACAAAAAAGCATGTGGGTATTGCCATTGGGATCCAATAGTATGTAGTTTTGAGAGTCTGGGACCTCATTGCACTTATGATGAAATGTTTATTTGAAATTAAAATCGCTTAAGAGGAATTTAGAAGAGAATATATGTTAGTAAGTTTTTGAGTGGGCGAAATAAATCTTAAAAACCACTTTGGAATTTTCAAAACAACCACATCCCAAAGCGATGCCAACCTTATTCACGTATGTACTCCTTTATGTGTGTATACAGTTAAAGCATTCAGAACATTGCTAGTTGTCCGACCGTTAGCTTCACAAGTGGTTGTGGTTATTCGTTTATTCGTTTAGATGTATATATATATTGTAATATAAATGTGTAGGCATTGACTTTGGTGTAAATAAAACAATTTAAATCAAGACTTTTCAAGTGCCTGGCATTCATATATAAAGATAAGAACACATATTTATACAGTACATATTTTGGCAAATAAAATTAAAAAATTAGAAAAAAGCGCTTTTGAGTTTTTTGATAGTGAAATTGTGCGCCCGGAGGCGGAACTCATTACTTATTTAGAAGCAAATACTTACATTTATAAATGTCTGAAATCTAAATGAGAAATACTCCCTAATACAACAAATTACAAAGTAAAAAATAAAGTGCAGTTTACAAATTGGCTCAAGATATTTAAAACTTGAAAAAACCTGGCAAGAGTGTAATATGAATTTTAATGATGTCCTGGTTAAAAATACTCTACGTCAACTGACTGGCTGTCAGTCAAGTATTCGAGCAAACGGCTATTTGTGCGTACTGTACTTACTTATTTCGCTCTTAAGTGTGCTAGGCAATTACTGACACACTGGAAGGCATGCTGAAATTCATACAGATTGTATACATTGAGTTAAATTTATATACTTAAATATATTTATATGGTAGTGGTGTTTTAATGCATTTTTATTTCGCTGTCGTTCCTTTTCCCCTAGCGATTCGATCAGTGTGTCAATATGTTAAGTAGTCGGTTAAAGCTGTTAAGTGAATTAAAATGTGTTTACTTATAGTTTGGCTGCTGAGATTTATGCTTTAGTGTTCTATTTTTCTTTTTCTGCTTTTTTATATACAATTACTATAAACTATAAGTTAAATTAAGCAAACAAGAACAATGTGGCCAGTAAAGTTAGTTGTTGTTTTTATATTTGCATTAAGGATACAGCATACAAATCGTAAATGTTAAAACAACTGTATTTTCTTACAGGAATGGTAATATTTTCTTAATTTTGAAATATTGAAAGTTGTAAGTTTCAAAAGGGTCGTTTGGCAATATAGTTTTGAATCAAAGGAGCGTTTCAAAGAAATTAACATAGAAAAAAAAAAAAATACATAGAAAAAAGAAATTCTATTAATTATTATTATCATAATATCTTTAGCTCCAAAATTTTCAAAATATATATTTATCTATTATGTTTACAAAAGCCTTTTTAATTCCAAAAACAAAATAAAATAACACAACGGGTATACTTCTTTATTGATTCTAAACAATAGTTCCAAACTAGTAATCAAAGCAACAAGTTATATAACCTAAAATGAAAAAATGTATCAAGTATTATATAGCGTGTTTTTTATAGAGGTATAGAATTTTAAGTTGGCATTACTTTTCAAGATGGCGACCGATTTAACAGCTGTCAAATGATTTATTCTCAGTTTGGTTTGGCAATTCATCATGAATAGACTCACGCCTGAACAACGCTTGCAAATAGTGCAATTTTATTTCGAAAATAATGGTTCTGTGCGGAAAACGTATCGCGCACTACGTCCAATGATACGGACCAATGATTCCACCAGCCCATAAAGCGCACCAAACAGTCAGTTTTTCTGGATGTAACGGTGTTTCAACACACACTTGAGGATTACCTTCACTCCAAATGCGGCAGTTTGGTTTGCTGACGTAGCCGTTCAACCAGAAGTGCGCTTCATCGCTAAACATCGCTAAAATGGACGTAGTGCGCGATACGTTTTCCGCACAGAACCATTATTTTCGAAATAAAATTGCACTATTTGCAAGCGTTGTTCAGGCGTGAGCCTATTCATGATGAATTGCCAAACCAAACTGAGAATAAATCACTTGACAGCTGTTAAATCGGTCGCCATCTTGAAAAGTAATGCCAACTTTAAGTTCTATACCTCTATAAAAAACACCCTTTATATGTTTTTTAAGCGCGCATACGTATGTACATTCATATATATATGCGCTAATATTTTCCATAAAACATAGCACAGTGTTTCAAATTTTTCATACAAAAAATAAAGTGTTTGCACATATCCTCCTAAAAAAAAATTATTAATTATACAATTAATCGATAGATCAAATAACTAGATACTAATTAATGAAAAAATAATTAAGAGTTAATATATTATTTTGATAAAGAAGAAATTAACGATTGAATGCTGGTTTGTATATTTTCGGAAATGAAAGTTCTTCGGTTGGGCTAATATTTTTCACAATTCTTATGTGCGACCATATTAGAAATCGATCTGACTTTCACCTCCGTATAAATATTTCACATTTGATAAATAAAGCAGAATAAAATTAAATAACGTCAAATATTTTTAACCTTTAAAAATTTGTCGTAACTAAAATTGAAAAAATAATAACTGTTCAAAAACAAAGTCAAATATCCAAACCAAACAATGAACAAAACTAGTGAGCGTTTTAAAAAGGATAACGTATAATAGGAAGACTGCACATATATGTATATATGAAGAGACATAAATGTAACGACTATTTGTGGGAAACCAGAGTATAGAGGAGTACGGACAACCTAGTTTTTTTTTTATACATTTGGTGCTTTTTCAACTCCTAGCCGTACGCGCAGTTGAGATGACGCTGATGTCTCAGTGTATGATGAAATAGTAATTTGCGTACAAGGGTTTTCACAGCGCCAAAAAATTAATTAATCTCATATAATATTATTTCTTCCTTTACTCCAATATATGTAGTATATTTAGTAGCATAATGATTTGAAATAATTTCATTTTCTCTTTAAATGTGTTTAATTACATTTGTTTCAGTTAAAAAAAGTAAAGAGTATAAAGTTGATTCTTCTTAGGATATTTTTATTATTCTATTTTGTTAAATTATATAGTTATATGATTTATAGTTCTTTAATAAATTTCAACAGAAAAGTTTAGTAAGAATCAATAGTTCTTGAATTAAAAAATATTTAGTATTTTCCTGCATATTTATTATTAATTAAAATATCCTATAAACATTTTTAGCTTTTTCTTATTTGGCACTATTTTAAGAAAACATCACCCTTTTACGATATCTATTTTCATATTAACTGAAGAGAGGCATAATTTTCATGTGTAGACTGAAATATGCATATAATAAAATTTAAAATTAATTGTTTATAAGTCGAGTCTGACAATTAATCCTACCTTTATACATTTTTCATAAACTTTTTGCCTGAATGCAGGATCGCAAAAACTCATTAACCCAACATTAAGTAAAAATAGCGGCTAAATATTAGCGCACTTAATAGTTGTTGGTAAGAAATAAATTGAATATTAAAACAAAAGATTGCATGGCAGTGATAGAGCACTAGCCTGTGATGTCAGGATCCGTTGGATCAATCCCTGGCAAAAAAGTCTGATGAGGAGATATGGTGATCTCAGAAACAGCTGTCACTTCTACCAATTTTTCTTTGTTGTATACGGTTTACCAATAAGAGTAATATGATTTCTTAAAAACAAAAAACATTAATTCTTAAGGAAATTCAACGCTTTTTATTTGATGTGAAGTAAATTTAATACAACCAAGTTCTGAATATAACATCATTCAAATGACCTCCGTGACTTCTTTTGCAGGAAAGAATTCAATAAACCCAACTTTTGAGCACATTTCCATTAAATCATGTCGTAGCTCGTTCAATATTGACTTTTAAAGCTAGAAGAGTCTGGCTTATTGCTAAAGACCAATGATTTCAAATACCCCCACAAGAAGTAGTCTAATGGTGTTAAATCACAACTTCCTGAAAGCCATGCAATGTCACAATTTCTTGAAATAATCGAAACTCGAAAATTCTCTCGCAATAATTCGGTTGTTGTACGTGCTGTGTGACAAGTAGCCCCGTCTTGTTGGAACCAGATGTTGTTAAGAGCAACTTCTTCCGATTGTGGCCATAAAAAGTTGGTTATCATCGATCTATACCGCTCTCTATTGAAAGTAACGGTGCTACCATCTTCATTCCGGAAGAAGTTCGGACCGATTATTCCACCAGATCAAAAACCACACCAAACTGTCAATTTAGGCGAATGAAATGATTGTTCATGAATGATTTGTGGATCTTTTCCGCACCAGAATAGACTTTTGTTTATTTACCGCACCACTCAGATGAAAGTGAGCCTCATCGGAGAAGATGATTTTCTTAAAAAAATTGGAGTTGCAGAACGCTTATTTTGATAATAATATTGAATAATTTGTAAACGTTGTTCTTGCGTATATCTTGCCATGGTGAAATTGTAAACATTACTGAATGCAATGAAAAAAAATGACAGATCATGACATACTAAAAATGGCCAAAACGACACTTAGAAACATTTCATCCCTATTGGAAAACCCTTTGTAACAAAATATTCAATTAAAAAAATTCTAACAAATTTGGTCTTTTGAATAAAGTTCATTCACCACATAAAATTTTTAATACGTGTGTTAAGAAAATAACTTTTTTGTTTTTATGTATTCTGAAAAGCTTTGTATTATTTTATTTGCAATTTTAAATTGTTTGTATAAAAGGCCGATAGAAGAACCGAATACCTAAAAAATCAGTTACCCGTCTGTCGTTGTTGTAGTAACCGCTAAAATATTGCCCACAAAGACTTTCGAGGAATATTGCAGAAGTGACAGTCCTTGGCCGGATAAAAAATCCGGGTCGGTCAGGTATAAAGATCCGATTGTGACGTGAACTTTCGGATATTAGTCACCTCTTAAATTAAAAATAAGTATTATTTTATTTTTATTGACATAAATAAAAAATCAATTTTATTAAACCTTAAAGTTCATCATCAGAGTTATTACTTTGTTTTTGATCATCGACCTTTTTATCTCCACGCTCTAATGGAGCTAAGTCCTCTAGTGCTTCTGTGAATTCGTCTGCTTCTATTGCAGCTCCTACATACGACGTTTCTTGAACCTCAGATCAAATTTATGATCAAAATTATTGAATGCGACAGAAATTCCAATAGTGTTTGATAGCACTGTCAGTGATGTTTGATGTAAATCTCCGCTATCCCATATTAAATTCCAATACCAATTTTAAATCCATTAGCACAAAAGTTCAATACTTCGGTGATATTTTATAACTAATAAAGGGTGTTTTTATAGAGGTATAGAACTTTAAGTTGCAATAAAACAACGATGGATTATTCGATTGACATTAATTTTATTTATCCGAAAGATAATCTTGTGGCATTACAGTTTAAATATGATTTCTGGCATATGACAGCCACGACTGGCGCGGATGTAGTCCAATCTGGACGTCCAATTTTCGATGACTTTTTCCAACATTTGTGGCCGTATATCGGCAATAATATGGCGAATGTTGTCTTCCAAATGGTCAAGCGTTTGTGGCTTATCCGCATAGACCAATGACTTTACATAGCCCCACAGAAAGTAGTCTAGCGGTGTTAAATCACAAGATCTTGGATGCCAATTCACTTTTGAAAGGGGTGTGCGCGATCCTCTTATTTAATCAATGTGTATTTAATATACTGCCCACATGATCATGCATTAAATATTAAATCAATTAATTATAAATATTTGCACAGATTTCTCTGTATATTAAATTATGAAGCGGTGTAATATACCGAGTGTATTACTGAGTTACGGGATGTTTGAATTAATTTAAAGTTCTTATGCATTTTCAGTAGTTGCATTTGCATGTTAATCTGTTGTTAGCAGATTTTTACTTCTTAAAAGCGGATTGGTTAAATAAAGCACGTACTAATAGAAGACGAGCACACTTAATATAATCAGAACCAGTTTTTGATTTTTATTTATTTTATAGTATTACTGCTTTTTATATATATTTTCTCCATATATTCCAAAATATAACATAACATAACATAAATACAAATTCATTTTGTGTTATTGCAAGGTTTTAACAGTAATCTTATTTATAAATAATTACAATATGGCTACTTTTTTGTGACGGGAGATAGCTGTCGTTGTGGACAAAATATTTTTTAGTCACAATACATAATTATGTTCTTATATACAATATTGCTAATATTCAGACTTGCTTCGGAAATATGCAAAAATAACAATTAAATTGGTTTAGTATGTTATTAGCTGACTTTTATTGTAATAAAAAAAAAGCATCAGGCGCACCAAAATATGGAGGTTTATGGAGGTATAGAACTTTAAGGTGGCATTACTTTTCAAGATGGCGACCGATTTAACAGCTATGAAGTGATTTATTCTCAGTTTTGTTTGGCAATTCATCATGAATAGACTCACGCCTGAACAACGCTTGCAAATAGTGCAATTTAATTTCGAAAATAATGGTTCTGTGCGGAAAACGTATCGCGCACTACGTCTATTTTATCGTCGACTAAAACGTCCATCAGAGCAGTTAATTCGATTAACCATGGAACGTTTTCGCACCACGTTTACTCTTATTGATAACTCGCATCCCCAGAGAAGCCGTACGGTGCATACAGGAGAAGCTATTGCTGCTGTAGAGCCTAGCATTGAGGAAGACCCGAATGAGTCCATCCGCCATCGAGCACAGGAATTGGATCTGTGTCCATCCACTTTATGGAAGATTTTGCGGAAGGATCTTGGTTTGCGTGCATACAAAATCTAACTCGTGCAAGAATTGAAGCCAAACTATCATCAAGTAAGGCGTAGATTCGTCGGATGGGCCAAAAACGAGATTACCGTTGTTCCCGATTTTCATAAGCGAATTTTGTTTAGCGATGAAGCGCACTTCTGGTTGAATGGCTACGTCAATAAACAAAACTGCCGCATTTGGAGTGAAGGGAATCCTCAAGTGTATGTTGAAACACCGTTACATCCAGAAAAACTGACTGTTTGGTGTGCTTTATGGGCTGGTGGAATCGTTGGTCCGTATCATTGGACGTAGTGCGCGATACGTTTTCCGCACAGAACCATTATTTTCGAAATAAAATTGCACTATTTGCAAGAATTGTTCAGGCGTGAGTCTATTCATGATGAATTGCCAAACCAAACTGAGAATAAATTTTTTGACAGCTGTTAAATCGAGCGTCATCTTGAAAAGTAATGCCAATTAAAGTTCTATACCTCTATAAAAAACACCCTATATATATAATTTATATTTTTGTATTAGTTTGATATTTTTTTAAATAATTAATAACTAAATAGCTATACTATACAAATGTAAGTGCATATGTATGTAAAGTTTATATTAGTTTTTAAACGATTATAATTAATATATTAACTAAATCTACATATGTACATTTATAAATAACAAAATTAAGGTTAATTTTGATTGCAGAAACGCGTATTTTCTTATTTGATGTCATATAAAAAAGAGATATATTTGATGGATAATAAAAAATATATATGGCAAATATACATAAATACATACGATAAATATAGGTACATACACACGTACACACATATATATATATATATAATGTATACACAAATTTATTGAAAAATAGTTGAAATATCAATATAATTTGGTTTTGTTCTTAACCTAATCGAACCCTAACTTTCCAAATGCTAGTACGCACTGCTAACCACTCAGCTATTTCGGACGCTTTTAAACTTAACAAAGCAAAAACAAAACGCGGACAGTGCATATCTCCATTTGGATTGACAAAAAATCACTTAGTTCACTCACACTCGAAATGAGATTACTTACCGAAATTAAACTGTCTGCAGCAAAAAACCGCTACCAGAAATGTACTTAACATCCATTCGTCTTAATTCATTATCTAGAATTTCATTGAAAACAAAAGAATAAATTACACTGTGACACAAAATGAGGGTTCATCTCTCCGTAATTGATGAATCCAAATGGAGATGAAACCTTATCAAAAACGTATCAAAATCTCATACTGGGTTTTTGACCCGTAGGTCTGGTTTCATTTTTATTTTTACTTAAAGTTGGCAACCCTGTGTATGAGAAAAGTTGATTAAAACTTCATCAAATGAAGCAATTTAGATGGGTTTTTTTGTATATCGCTTTTTTTTCATCTCCATTTGGTTTCATCAATTACGTGGAATCCTGTTGCACAGTGTTATTATTATCACTTAAAATAACAAAGCTTATTGGAGACTCACCTGTAACAAATCAGCAACTACAGCAAATCAGTTTTTCTTAACTTTTTCAGTATGTATGTAGACTTTCTGAAAGAAAGAAAAAAGAAATTATTATATGGGCTTAAGTATATGTGCTGATATCCTCCTGCAAAATATATAAATTTATTATATAAATTTTTAATACAAAAATGAAATATAAGGAAATAAATTTTCTTACCTTGTCAGCTGAATTTTCAAATAATAAAATGAAGTACATTTGAGTAGTGATGAGTAAAAAATTCTTATATGAAAACAGAACAAAAATCATTACTTCTGTACTCTATTTCCTTTCACATGGTTGTTTTAAGTAACACATCAACTGTGTTTTTGCGTGCAACCCTGTGCAGCATCTTCTATATATATATGCAGGTGTCCCTGCTGCTGGTGAATTTTCACGACTCATCATTGTCGGGAAGGGTCCGGTTAACCCAAGCCCCGTTGTGCTTTCCATCCTTTGTGTAAGGCATAAAAGGCCGTTGTTGCTGTTTTAGCCTTCTCTTTTTACTCAAACCCAGCAGCAGCAGCATCAAGGTGAGTTTTAGCTCTTGTCTTTTTTTATATTGTAAAAACATATATACTTTTGTACATACATACAGGCAAAATTGTGTACTCACCTACAACCAATAAATTAAATAAAAACCCTTTCTTTAACTTGACTTTTGTTATTTTCATTAAAACAGTAATAGATTAGTCCATATTTTCTTATTCAAGATTAAATTTATAAAGAGAAATCGGCTTATGCTAAAAACTTGGTTTGCATATGCTTTCAATATCTTCTTCCGTTTTTTTGATTACTCGAAACTCAAACTCTATAAAAGAATTAAATTAAAGAAATATTATGATGAAAAATTGTGTCAGAATCCTAATATGTCTGTTTAACAAATGAAAAAATTAAAATATTGAACGTAACTTCGTTTATTTATGAGGAAAGTTTTTAACCGATATAGTTTTTTTTTTGCCTATCTAGATTAATCGAGTAACAATGTACTGAAGAGAATTTGTGTTCATACTTTGCAGTTTTTATTTATTTATTCAAAACCGGTAGTTCATAGAGATAAACATGGTAAATAGGTATTTCAATGGAAATAGCAAGCAGGTTATAAGAAAACTTAGTTTTTGTTTGTCGAGTGAGACTTTCGAATTGCTTACAAAGCTCAAATTTGCACCTCTTGGTAATTGTTGTTGTTGTTTATACCGGTTTTTAGAAAGATAGATATATAACATATAGTTTCTGTTTACCCTTTTTAACATATCGTCCTCAGCAGCTCAACTCTTTTTGTTCGCGATGTTAGGTAAAATAAAACTCCATTTTTTAGTTCACAAATGTGTAATATTCATTTATATAGAACTTATATATACACATAAAGTTATGTATGTCACCCGTTGAGTATATTAGTTCCGCTTTGTTTTGGCTACAATGCGCCTAAATGTGATGTGCTCTAGATAATTTATCAGACTCCTTTATGTAGAATTGCAAATTAAGATATCTTATATATTTGTACCGTTTCAAAAATATTCATATATATATGTATATACTTCGGATTCATCTTTAAAATACAAAACTTTAATACCATGCAGGTTGCTAACATATGCCTTATCTCCAACATAAACAATCATTCTTAGCAAACCACTTCGATTTATAACCAACGCCAAGCACAATAGATTCAATAAATAAAATGGGTGATAATAGAGAAAAAAACTTACTCAACACGTCAATATTACGCATGTTCATTTAGTATATATAACCAAAATCCTGATATGCCTAACTGAATACCAAATCAACCTGACATAAGAATCCTTTGGGTGTTTTACCAACTCCCTTCGCTTGAATATCCATTAGCCTACAAATTCACGTACTTAGCTCTGGGTCCAGCCCTTCACACTTTTGTTATGACAGTTACGCAATAACAAAACGCAATACGTCAGGGTGTATAAATGTCAGTTCCTGATTGTCGGCATTTTCCAATATGTAATAAAAATTTATTTATTTATATAAAAAAAAATTATTATTATTACCGCATTAAGGAATACTGTGTTCAAAGGAAGAGTTAGCTGGTCGGAGGAGGGTGGGCCGCCGACCTCTAAGCGTTGAAGTGGTATTAAAAGAATTTTTCTCTGTACCTCAATGAGTGGCACTATTGAAAGATAATTAATTTTAAAATATGCAACTAAAATGTGATTTTTGTTTAACAAAGAAAAATTATAAAATAATCATATTTTAAGATATTTCTTTTTTGTTATTGAAAGTAATTTTAGCGCCCGCTAGATACACCCACCCTCCTCCGACCAGCTAACTCAATGAATATTAAGTGCAGCAAGACCTTTAAGGCGTTCTTCACACATTGTCGATCTTAAATAAATCTCAAGACGACGCAAAGTTGAAAATGTTCGTTCATTTCCTGCAGTCATAACATTCAAAACAGCCAGAATTCTCAAAATTTAATATACATTGGGGAAAACATCAATATTACAAATATCAAGGGCTTCTAAAGAATTCTTGATCTTCATACCCGCTATGCGCTTGCTCCACAACTGTGCCTCACTCGCCCATATTGCTGGCAATGAGTCATGTAAAATAGAATAGCTTACAACAAGACTCTATATCAAAATCTTCTGTTTTGTCTGGGAAGAGACAAGTAAAATTAGATAAAATGTCTCTGTGTTTCAAAAATCTATCTTGCAAATGCGTTATGAAAACATCCAAGTAAGGGATGCAAATTGCAATTCTCTAGTACTCTTCAATGGAAAGCTGCAAATTCGTGCGTGCAAGTTTTGGTTTCCGAATTTCAATATCGTACTCATCACATATAACCAATGCTGCTTGAAAAATTGTTTTAAAATTTTCTTCCGCAAGTTCCCTCCTCTATACCAAAATATTTCTTGCAGCATCTGCTAGCACCACTAGCCTAAATCCTGATTGACACTTTGTAGAGTGCGACTCAATGTCAAGGTCAAGGAATGGACTGACGTGAGTACTTGCAATGTGATCTTAAATGAAAAATAAGATTTAATTTGGTAAATTTACCTTACCCTATAATGCAGTAAATACAAGCATCATAGCATAGTTTGCCTCGATCTTTGGCTGCCGGCTAAGCAGTTTCCTTATAATAATCAATAATTACTACTTGTTTTGCGAAAATTGCTTATAACCCTATAACAAAGGAGACTATGGTTCCATTTTTGAAAGTAATGCTTTGAAAATATTATGCAGTGATGCATTATCTAGCAGGCCCATATTGTTTTTACTACACCTGAAATACCAATTTTTTGATTGCTGACATCAACTGAACAGCTTCCGATGCTGTTGAGTCCCTCCATGTAGCTGAAATGTTCTGTAAGGCGGAGATAACTGCAGTCTGTAAATAAAGGTAAGTCGCTATAGCTTCATGCTGCTCAACCCATCTTGTGGCACAGTGACTTTTTAATTTTTTGTTCTTCGTCAAATTTTGTTCAGCGTCATTAGCCTTTTGTAGAGCAAGTTGCCTCTTTGGATATTTAAAAAATCCGTAAACACTCTTGATGGTGCCTATGCAATTTTTTATTTCATTACTTTTGCACGCGTTATTACGAGCTAAGTTAAAACTGTGCGAAGCGCAATGGGAATAATTGGCTAGCGGATATTTGTCTTTGACGTAACTCTGCGCACCAATGAATTCACCACTCATACAACTAGCTCCATCGTATCCTTGCCCAACTAAATATGTAAGGTCGATGCCAGAAGATTCGAGAAAATTTATTAGAGTTTCCGCTAATCCTTTTCCAGAGAAATCGGTCACACGTGTGAATGTCTAGAAACTTTCACAAATTTTATGAGTACCTTCGTCAGGGTCCAAATATCTTACACAAATCGACATTTGTTCAACGCCTGAAATATCTGAAGTCTCGTCCGCTAATATTGAAAAAGCTTGCGATCTATTGACTTTTTCAATAATTTGTTTTTGTATCAATGAGAAGCAAATAAAAATCAACTAATTTTGAATACGAGGGTTTGTGTACGTAGCGTTTTTCGATGATGACTCCAAATGTTTTTTCAATTCGACATCACCCTTAGCTCGATACCTTAATAGCGACCGAAAGTTTCCATCATTGTTGAGTGGTTCACTAGAATTTATCCTGCCATTTTCTTCCGTTCCACGTAATGCTATACCCTGTCTACCACACAAAATTATGGTATCGATAATGGGAACTAAATGTTTTGCTCTTTGCAATAAAATCCACCTTTTGTTGTGATAGTTGCAAATCTATTGGTAAATTTTTTTCTTGGTCAATACTAGCTCGCATAGTCGACTGTAGTAGTGTTTTTATGTGATAATTTGTGGATTGATGTTTGTTGAATGCGTTTTTCCAGTTCCGGAATGGTATTAGTACCAATTGTCCCAAATTTTTTTTATTAGCTCCCCCTTCTAACACACCAAATAATACGCAACATTTACAAGCGTATTGAAATTCAAATTTCGTTGCTCAGATGCAGGAAACTCATAATTTGATGGAGGCATACAAATTTTATTTTGAAGCTTAATAAAAGACTCAATACTGTCAGCTGTAAACTTATTGACAAACAAGTTATGTCAATTTGATTGACTGCTGCCAAAAGTTTTGTTGTAGTTGATTCAGGAGTTACAGATGGCGAAGCTACTATTTCAGAGACTGACGATTGTTGCTCTGTAGATTTTGATGTTGTGGTGTTGGTTATTTCATTACGTTCATTCACCTGAATTGTTTCAATGATGCATGAAGATTTAGAAAAGTAAGGTCTTAATAAAAAAAACTGGTAAGAGTGTCTAAGTTCGGATGTAACCGAACATTGTATACTAAGCGTGAGTCTCAATTGTACAGTTAATTTTAGATAAATAACTTTTCTAATCCTCCTGAGGCACATTTTAAACACGAACGGCAGGGTTATTAACACATTTTCCAGCTTTTACTAGAATCATGCTTATTTTATGCATCTAAAAACTTTAAAAAAAAAATTATATAAAAGAGGACGTGGTCCTTTAACCCATTTACTGAATATAGTTTCTGTTATAAGTCTCAAACAAAACAGGAAGCTTCTAGTGTTTGCCAAGAGTACAGAGGTGTTTTATAACATAGGTTCTGATTCAGAATAGGATTTTTTCGGTTTGAAAAGCAGAAAAAACTCTCGCCTGTAAAATTTGATTTATGGTGTTACGATAAAATCGAAATTAGGGCTATGTTTGTATGTTTTTCAGTTTTCTTCAATAACAAATAAATATAATAAAATATAGAAATTATTTTAACCATCTTAAAGTAATGAAAAATTTACTAAAAATAATCAGTGTTTTTTGTATTTTTCAAAATTAGTGGGTTACTTGTTAAGGGAAGTTAGTATAGCATTTTTTGTTACGAAAAGTGAGTCGGTAATATCGAATATGCTGGAATAACAATTGAAATCCTGACATAAACGGCGAAACGGTTCATATATGTAGTTTAAAGTTTGTTTTACAAGATTTTAGGAATATTGGTCTAAATTGTCGCGATAATCGGACGGGTACATTAAAATTTACTTCACCTAAGAGAAATGAACTGCAAATCAGTCCATTTAGAAGCTTGACTAAAAAAACTTATTCCTTACATTTCTCTACGGCTAGAAAGTGTGGGTAGATTTATAAGTTTTAAGCGACTAGTATACGGAGGAAGATTTTGGCGGGAATCCCAGTGGAAATGACGCAAAGCAAACAACAGAAACTGTTTTTGCACGGACTCAATTTTATCAGAGTGGATTTTATAATGAGGGTTCCACACAACCGAACCGTACTCCAATATTGGTCTTACTAATGACGTAAAAAGTATTTTCGTAATATAAAGGTCTCTCAGTTCTTTAAACCACCGCTTTACAAAGGCAAGGTCACCTTTAGCTTTCAACACAGTTGTATTAATATGAAGATTGAAGTTGAGTTTGGTATCCATTGTTACACCCAAATCAACAAAATTACATACTTGCTCTAGACTATAGTTGTTTATTGAGTAAGCTGGTGATTGAACATATTTTCGTGTAAATAACATGGTTTTACATTTATTAAGGTTAAGAGGCACATCATTATTATTACACCAAGTTACTAAATTGTTCAAATCGGTTTGTAATAAACATCTTTCATTAATTGAGGTATAAGATTGGAAAAGCTTTACATCATCGGCATATAATAAAATCTTTGAATATTTTATAACTGAAGGCAAATAGTTAATAAATAACAAGAAGAGAATAGGCCCCAGGTGGCTACCTTGCGGAACACCAGATGTTACATCAATTATGTCAGAAAGGGTATCATTAAGTAATACCATTTGAGTCCTGTTGCAGAGATAGGGAGATATCCATTGGAGAAGGCTTGGTTGAAATCCAATAAGATCTAGTTTTTTAATAAGTATTGTACGATTTACTCTGTCGAATGCTTTACTGAAGTCAGTATATATAACATCAATATTCTTGTTTTCTCTAAATCCATTTGAAACGTGAGTAACAAATTCCAGCAAATTAGTAATAGTAGATTTGCGTTTGCAAAGCCCATGCTGGGAACTGCAAATTAAAGGAAATATGGAAAAAGTTAATTGGGTAGTAATTATGACTTCAAAAAGTTTAGGTATATCAGATATCTTTGCTATCCCTCTATAATTTTCAATCGAAGATCTACTACCATTCTTATGCAAGGGTATTATAAATGATTCCATGTGAAAGGGAATATGCCTTGTTTTGGGGATGCATTAAAGAGGTTTGTCAAAGGCCGATACAAATTTTCAGCACAATATTTAAGAAAGCATGTTGGAATCATGTCAGGGCCGTAACTGAAAGAGCTCTTTAAAGCCTTTAACTGGCATAACACATCTTCGGAAGAAACAATTGGGATATTAATTGAGCTTTGAGGATAAAAATTCTCTTGACGGACAAAATTATTTCCAGTTGAATTGATAACGTAATTAGACCTGAAAAATTGTGCAAATATATTAGAGATATGTTAATATGATAATTAACATAAAAAATCTCCGCTGAATTTCATATTATGTTTGTTTTTATTACTATAAACTTTAATAGGGATTCACAATTTGAATATTTACTTATCTACTTCTTATTCTATATGATATATCTATACACTATACTATATATTTCACTTTCCTTCTAATGTTCAATTCCTTCTATTTTCATTGTTATTATCTTCTTTTGTCTATTTGTTTTTGAATCATATTTTTATGTTCTTACATCTTTACATTTTTATATCTTTGTTCTCCCCGTTTGGGTTTCGGCACAATAAGTTTATCCTAATATATATGTATATAGGTTTATACATGTATATCAATTACTCACCGCTCTCATTGATAAGTCCCACGATGCTAGCACCAGCACATATAAGAGGCTTAAAACTGTTATAAAGTGGGAAAACTATTTTAAATAGGTAAAACAAATAAATTAGGGTAAGTTAAAAAATATATAAAAATATGAAATCTTATTGAAGGATATGAAAAGTATTAAAAAAAAATATTGAGACATAAAAAATTCACAAGCGGAACAAAGTGGAAATTGAACAGTCAAAATGTGATTGTGAACGTTCGCGTTTACGATTTTTTTTTATATTTATCTTTAAACTATTATTTTTTGCGCGTGTTTGTAACCGCTGAAGCAGTTTTTGGCCGAGCTCCTCCTCCAATCTATAGTTTTGCGTCTTGATATTTTTACCAAAAAATGGATGGATCCACAATTTATTCTAAGCCGCCTCCGAACGGTCAATGATTTTTTATGAGGAGTTTTTATTTCATGTCAGAAATACGTTTGGAGGGCTTGAAGTTCACTGCCGAGAGGCAACCGCAGTTAGGAAAATTAATTTTTTTATAATTTTGGATGTTGCTCGACCCTGGATTCGAACCTTGGCGTCCCAAATTATAGTGCGCAATGCTAACCACTTGGCTATTGTGACCGCCAATTACAATTTATCAAAAACGAATTAAAAATTATCTTTTTTAAAGTTTAAATAATTTTACATAGGCCAGGTTTTAGTACATCTGGCTAAAATTTTTAGGTCATTTTCCATTCTAGGCATACTTTCGTGGAAAAAATAGCAGTAAATTCGTTGACCAGTGTAATGACAGTGAGTATGTATGTATTTTTAAATTGTAATAAATGTTTTCAAATAAGTTATAAATAAATAAATTATCTTTTAAATTGTTCTTTCATTTTGTATTTTTCAATATTTATTTAATACGAATTATTTAAGCTAACAAGCGATTGCTTAAAGAGACAGAAATTTGTCTTTACTGATTGCAGGGTTTTGAAGAGGAGGGGTAGTATCCTGTATACCTGAGAGATACATCTTCATTTATAAATATATGCATTTTAATGTCATCAGTAGAAAACAAATCATTTGAAATAAAAAACTAAATCGAAAAAACGTTTATTTAATTTATATATGCGAACACTATGCTCAATACAAAATATCTGCATTATTTTTATTATAATATTTTTCTTTTTGTTATATTATACACGCACACATTCACAGGACCTAACGGTTAGACACACCAACTCTATGCCAGACTGATTGGTTGATAACCTGTATGCCACACAAAGCCACACATCTCTAAACGAATTCCAAAAGCTACTCTTCTATGAAGAGGTAGACTAGAATGCAAAAATTTTCGTTAATAATAAACCCAACGATTACTTACTCCCGCCCAACAGACACCACGGGCGCCATCCGCATAACGTAGGGAAGTTTAAAAATAAAATAGTGACCCGAATGGGCCGGTTGAATTGAAATGGAAAGCATCAGAGGTATTTACATAATTTAGTAATAAATTTTTAATGGTATAAGTTACAAAAGCAAATATATTTACAAAACACTGTTGAACTTCATTTTAGGTACACACTCTTCCAAGGATTATTTAAAAATATGTAACCAATTAAATTGAAATAATTACATAAGTTTAGAAATGTCAGATTTACCGAGCAGATTATAACGATTCTTAACAATATTTGATATTCTAAATGTGCATATTTAATTCATTAGCAATATTGGTTTCAGTTACCGAGTTCTCTCGTGATGACAGTATTGTACTGTCATTACGACTGTTAAATATCAAAACAGCTGGAGAAGTAAATTCATGTGTATCTAAGACATTATTTGTAATTATGAGCTAAGAAAATGCGGAGAGAGGTCGAAACGTTTACACAAATCAACTTGTATCACGGTAGCAGAAATCAGCACAAGCTATTGCATACAAAAACAGAAATCATTCCATGGTTCCATGGTTCCATATACTGCTCTGCTCAACAAAGAAAATAAAAAAACATCAATTTTGATTGTTCATGCAAATACAATGACAATCAATGGAAAATATCATGTAATCAACATTGCAACTCAATAACTATTCGTATATATTATAGTTGGAGCTTATTTTTAAATCCGAAAATTGACAGCTAAACAACCGTTGCTCATGCCATTAGGAGCAACGGTGGCAGCGATTTTCTTTTAGTGGTAGTGAGAATGAAGTTAGGAGGTAAGGCTATGCCTTTGCTTTTCAACTTTCGCGAATAAAGTACCTAACAATGTTTTAAACTTATCAGTAAAATATAAAAATAAAAAGACACAAAAAAGTTTTCTAGTTTGGAGAAGCACACTTTGCTGTTTAGGAATAAAATTTGCATAGAATATCTAAAACCTTAATGTTGAGGAATACTTTTAACAAGCAATATATATTTTTACATATGCGAAAAATATCAACTCTAAGATATATCGTGAAAATGGATAAACAGATGTGTAATGGAATTTAAAAGTATTGCAGGTAGGCTCGAATTAAGCACAATACGAAGCTCAAGTTTGAACTAGTTCCACTGGAAAAAAATGTTTTGTATTTTCTATTATTATTACTATTAAAGAAGAATAAATATAAAAGGTCTGCAATAAAATCCTAATTTAAAAAATTATGTTAAAAATATTATAACGTTTTTCTTAGCTACCATCGATGATTTCCCAAATCCTTCGTCGTTTCGCCTCTTAATCGTCAGGAATTTACTCAACGTTTATCTAGCTTTCAATAATTACAATTCCTTGATATGCCCAGTGGCTTATTTTACAATTCTTTATGACACACAATTATTATCTGCTTCACACAGCTTATCCGTTTCTAAAACACACAGCTCACAGCAATGTTAATTCCACTGCGTCTTCTACTCGTCTCGTCCTGTGATA
Organism: Neoceratitis asiatica; assembly: GCA_030068015.2. Taxonomy (NCBI): domain Eukaryota; kingdom Metazoa; phylum Arthropoda; class Insecta; order Diptera; family Tephritidae; genus Neoceratitis; species Neoceratitis asiatica. The sequence continues at coordinate 79,763,396 of CM061524.1, forward strand.
GCAGCTGCCGATCTTTTTATACCTGAAGATGACCCAAACATTCTGTTCACGCGCTCAAGAATAGGCTGGTTATTCGTTTACCTGCGGTAGCTGCAGCCGCTCCGTTTATCCTTAACGACGGTGAATTGCCTTTACACTGTCGACCATTTTGTTTGTCCTTGGTACAGGTAATTTGCATCATACTGCCGCTTCTTAAGTTTGTCTGTCTGTCTGTCCTTGGTATGGGTAATTTACATCATACTGCCACTTCTTTTGTATCTCCTTTTTATTTGGAACTCTCGTTACACTGCTACTCCTTTTTTCTGTCCTTCGTATTTGGGATTTCCATTACAATATGAAGATTTTAATGCTCTGAATCTACTACCATTGGCCGATTTTTTCTTTCACTCGATATAATTTTTTCTTTTTAATTTCATAAATTTTGTGTCGACATCAAGAACATTATATATTCATACAAAATTAGTTTCAGTTAAAAGGTTGTAAAAGAAAGAAAGAAGGTATTGAAAGTGATTTTTATGGTAGTACATATGCGCTTCCGTTATGAGTTTACAACAATCAATTGCAAACTGTTCTATCAATTGTTTACATTCTATATAAAATATTTTGTTAAGTTTTGAATAAATTTATGCTCTTTTTTTTGTGTTGAGTATACACAGAAAATAATAATTAATAAGTTTATGTATTTTTTTTTATAGACGGAGCCAATAAATATAAAATAGAAATATGAAAATTGTATAATTTTTTTTTTTTTTAATTTCAGGTAATAGAATGCCACGAGCTTTTAAAAATTCTATAAGTACAGACACTTTTTGTTACATTTGTGGTGAGTTTACTCTAATTTCTATCGATAAGAGAGATAAAAGTTGGCTGTCAAAAATATGCTGTAATAGTTGTTCGAGAACATTAAGACATCAACACAAGGATTCTCAAAAAAAAAAAAAAAATCCGGAAATTGCATCTGCAAAGGGACCAATCCCTCACCATATTCTACCTCCAGTTCCACCAAAAATCGACGAGATGAAAAACTCAAATTCTTCTCAAACGAGCTTTATTTCTCCTGATAGTACATCTTCATCTTCGTACACTTTATCCGGATCTGCATGACCATAAAAACAACCTTATTTACTTAAGCAATGTGATTCGAATGAACTTGTTAGAGACTTTGGGCTTTCAAAATCTAAGGCATAATTACTCTGATCGAGTTTAAAACAATGATATTCGTGGGATCAAAATACGAGAGTATCATATTTTCGCACAAAATAAGATTTTATGACTTATTTCTCCAAAGAACATGATTATATTGTAATGATGATACGGGGCTTCTTTAAGAACTGAGTTTCCCAAAAATTTTTTAGGATTGGAGACATTTTATTGATGCCTCTACGATAAGCCTAAAAGCCGTTTTACTTCATAATGGTAATAATGGAGGTATTATTTGAAAAAATAAAGTATACTTAATACCAATGGAATATGTGTGCTGATTTAAAAGTTGTCGCTATACTTACTGGATTAAAAGGAAGATAGACAAAATTTTGCTGTTTTTATGCGAGTGGTACAGTCGCGCAAAGGAAAAACATTACACAGTGAAAACTTGGCCACAAAGAAAGAGCTTGTATCTCAAAAATCTTTACAACCAAGTGATACAATTTTTATGCCACCACTTCCCATAAGGTTGGGACTGATGAAAAATTTTGTGAAAGCTATGAATAAGGTAGGTGCAAGCTTTCAATATCTCAAAATAAAATTTGAAAGAAGGAATTTTTGTAGGTCCACATATACGCGAGCTCATGACAGATTAAGCATTTAATTCCAAGTCAAACAAAGCAGAAAACAGCTTGATTGGCTTTTGTAAAAGTGTGTCATAATTTTATCAGAAACACAAAAGCTGCAAACTACCGACAAATAATCCGAGAGCCTCTTTCTGCCTGTAAAGCTTTAGGATGCAATATGCCGCTCAAAATTCATTTTCTGGACTCGCACGTAGAGGTCTTTCCTGAAAATCTTGGTGCCGTATCAGATGAGCGGAAGGATTCATCAGGAAGCAACGCTTGTTGATTTCTGTTCGTTGATTTACCGATAAACTCCAATAAAAGCAATATGTAAGTACCAGAAGGAGAAGAGATAAACTCACAGAAATTTATACCGATCGTATCAGAATCACGAGCTGCGTTGATTTAGCTAGGTCCGTCTGTCTGCCTGTATGTTTGAAACTAGGTAGGAAAATGCCCTTATACGTTTAAACCATCATTTGTCGGAACCAGCCAGATGGGATCACTATAACATATATACGATCGATTTTTGGTATTTGAACTTTTGGGTCATAAATCCGTCAAAAAAATACCTAAGAACGTGAAATTTGGTATCCTACGCACACATAACATACTTCAAATTGGTTCTGGAAATCTGGAAAATATATAGAAATAATCGATTTGTTCAGATATGAGGTTTTGGCTAAAAAGGCATCTAGGATTACTATATAATTTAGCCACCATACAATTTATTTGTCCAGATATGAGGTTTTGGCTGAAAAATCCGCCATAAAAGCATCTAAGGGCGTGAAGTTTCAAATTTATTTTGACACTGAAAATAATTGAAATGGAATTTTGCAATTGGATATAAATTTGATGTGTACATGATAGGTATAAAAAATTCGGTGTGGCCGGGCACAGCCGTTGTTTCTTGTTTTATTTTAATACCTAAGATTACCTCTATTTGATAAAAGCTAGAAATGTTGCTTTTTTGGAATCTCACTCATACTATGAAAATTGCGTTGTATGTATATTATAAATGTATTATAATATAATATAATTATTAGTTTACAAAAGCATGTAAGGGCGCTTAATGCTTTGCACATGCCCTGCAAGAAAATCTTAACATATGCGACTTGAATTTATAAAGAAAATAAAATATGGAATAAAGTTAAATGAAAGCAAACTAAATAAATATGGAAAAAAGGTAAATGAAAGCAAACTAAATAAAGTAAGATAAAATATAGTAGAGCAAAACAAAACAAAATAAAAATTAACTCAACCAAAGTTTTTAGACTATACTTATACAGATACATTATAAAGGGTTTTACAATAAGAGTGACATGGTTTCTTTTAAAAACAAAACACACTATTGTTAAGGAAATGTTTTTTATTAAATCTGAAGTAAAATCGATACAATTAAGTTCTGAATATAACATCATTCAAATGGCCTCCACGACTTCTTTTGCAGGAGCGAATTCGACGAACCCAATTTTTATAATAAAATCATCTTCTCTGAGTGGTGCGGTTAATAAACAAAACTGTCGATTCTGGTGCAAAGAAAATCCACAAATTATTCATGAATATTAAATGAAGCTGGTAGCACAGTTACTGTCAATGGAGAGCGGTATAGATAGATTATAACTGACTTTTCATGGCCAAAATTGGAAGAAATTGATCTTAACAACTTTTGGTTTCAACAAGACGGAGCTATGTATCACACAGCATGCGCAACAACCGAATTATTGCGAGAAAGTTTTGGAGATCCGATTATTTCAAAAATTTTAATTGTGATATTGAATGGCCCCAAGAAGTTGTGATTTAACACCGTTAGACTACTTGTGGGGTTATTTGAAGTCATTGTTCTTTATCAAAAAACCAGACTCTCTTCAAGCATTAAAAGTAAATATTGAACGTGCTATTCATGGCATACGAATTGACTTAGTGGAAAAAGTGCTAAAAAATTGGTTTCATTGAATTCGTTCCTGCAAAAAAAGTCATGGAGGACATACATTAAATAAAAAACATTTGGATTTCCTTAAAAATTAGAGTGTAAGGAAATCATATCACTCTTATTGAAAACTCCTATATATAATTGGCGCTTTATAGTCGAACAATCAGAACCCCATGATTAAATTCCTTACATCCATATTGACTTTGTGACTGAATTGTATAAATGAAAACGATGGTTGCTGAATTTTTACCCAAAAACCCATGGAACACCATGTAAAGGGTGTTTTTTATAGAGGTATAGAACTTTAAGTTGGCATTACTTTTCAAGATGGCGACCGATTTAACAGCTTTTAAGTGATTTATTCTCAGTTTGGTTTGGCAATTCATCATGAATAGACTCATGCCTGAACAACGCTTGCAAATAGTGCAATTTTATTTCGAAAATAATGGTTCTGTGCGGAAAACGTATCGCGCACTACGTCCATTTTAGCGATGTTTAGCGAAAGGGCGCACTTCTGGTTGAATGGCTACGTCAACAAACAAAACTGCCGCATTTGGAGTGAAGGTAATCTTCAAGTGTTTGTTGAAACACCGTTACATCCAGAAAAACTGACTGTTTGGTGCGCTTTATGGGCTGGTGGAATCATTGGTCCGTACTTTTTCAAAAACGATGGTGGCCAGAATGTTACAGTCAATGGCGATCGGTATAGAACCATGATTACTAACTTTTTAATACCTGAGTTGAATAACCGTGATTACCAGGAGATGTGGTTTCAACAAGACGGTGCAACGTGTCACACAGCTCATGCCGCAATAGATTTATTGAAAAACACGTTTGGTGACCGCCTAATTTCACGTTTTGGACCTGTGAATTGGCCTCCAAGATCTTGTGATTTAACACCGCTAGACTACTTTCTGTGGGGCTATTTAAAGTCATTGGTCTATGCGGATAAGCCACAAACGCTTGACCATTTGGAAGACAACATTCGCCGTGTTATTGCCGATTTATGGCCACAAATGTTGGAGAAAGTCATCGAAAATTGGACGTCCAGATTGGACTACATCCGCGCCAGTCGTGGCTGTCATATGCCAGAAATCATATTTAAAATGTAATGCCGCAGGATTATCTTTCGGATAAATAAAATTCATGTCAATCGAATAATCCATCGTTGTTTTATTGCAACTTAAAGTTCTATACCTCTATAAGAACACCCTTTATATTGCTTTGAAACATGTATTATTACTATAGCTGTAAATCTTTTACCACCTTGTTAGTAAGTTAAAGTATGAAGGTCTGATGGAATTGTTTTTGGAAAATTCATTTTGATTTGTGTATGAGTTCTTTAAAAATATCTTTCTGAGGGGTAATGCTATGGATTTGTTCTATATATTATATATATATATATAAATATATGTATAATATATATATATATATATTTGACGCTTTGTAACCACTGAAATTATTTTCGGCCGCCGAAATATCCGAGTAGTTGGTTCGGAAGGCCTGGGTTCTAGTCTAGGTTCGAGCAACATCCAAAAATATCAGCAGGGAATGTCAATCCCTTCGAGTGTATTTCTGTCATGAAATAAAAGGTCCTCATAGGAATTCTTTGGCCGTTTGGAGGCGGCTTAGAATAAACTGTAGGTCTCTCCACTTGTTGGTAAAAAACATCGGATTTGTTCTATAGTTCCATGGTTTTCGCGAACACAGAATTGATAATTTGTTTTACTTTCTGTTCATGAAAAAATTATTTTAGTTGGCAGCACTTTTACAAAACATTTGGAAAGAATAGGCAACAAGGTAATTGACCCATATGATGACGGCAGCGTTGCGTTGTTTTAAGTTTATAGTTAAATTGTTGTGTTTTTTTCGGTATTTAATCTTATGTCTTTATAAAAATCTTGTATATGTACATGAATTGCAAAAAGGAATAAGCCTGAGCAGTGATTAGGATCTTTAGGGTGTTATAATCTACGAGACATAGTAGCCAGACTTCTTCTTTTGCAACGAGACCGATTTGAGTTCAGTACATTGAGAACTGCTGACGCGAAAAAACGTTTCGTGAATAGTATCAATCCAGTCTCGCATATTGACCTTGGATGAACTTTCTGCGATGTTTCCGCAAATTTCCATGTCTCAATTACACGAAGCAATCGCAGAAATACTCGGATATCGTAAAATCTCCAAGAGGTTTAGTTGGCGGGAAACTACTTCGAGGAAAGGCATCAAAAAATTTATAACCAGCTGATTTCTGCATATGCTTCGTATTTACATTTAATATACATATATTTTAATAATTAAATTCTTCTAGCTTGAATTATTTCGAGAGCGATTTTGCTCGGAAGAAAGTATGCTGCGTTCTGGGGAATTAGAATTGCCTCTTGAATATCTATTGCTATGTGAGAAATAATAATAAACAGTTAGAATTTATAAGCAGAGCGGTATTTATGTTTTTAGGTTTTTATACTGAGCTTTGCTGAGCAGGTATCTTTGAGAGTTTTAAACTCAAATAAATGTTTTTGTATATTTATGTGTTGCAATAATGTATAACGGTAATAAGTAATATTTGTTCATAATGAGAGACTGTTTTTTTTATCAAAACCTTAAGTCAAACCAGAAGCTTCCAATATTTTTTATATCAAATGCCGCTTATATAAAAAGGATTTTTTGGGTATTTACACTTCTTCTTATTCTCTTACTTCTTTGGCGTAAGTACTGCTTACGCGATTATATATATCTCGTCCCTGCTCTTCGCTGTTTGGCGCCATTAGAAATTATCAAGTAATATTAGGTCTCCTTCCACCTGATTCAACCGGCGGAGTAGTGGTCATCCACCTCCTCTGCTCTTACCAGCGGGTGCTCCATCGAATACTTTCAAAGCTGAGTGCTTTCAAACGTGACCCAGATAGCCTAGCTGCTATATTTTTTTTCTCTCATCTATGTCAATGACTCATAGTACCATCAAGTGCGGTTTTTGATGTAACCAATGCCAAAAGGACCATAAATCTTCCGCAAAACTTTTCTCTCGAAAACTTCTAAAGTCGACTCATCGGATATATAAGCTTCTGCACAATATGTCAGGAAGGAAATGATGGGCGACTTGTAGAGTTTGGATTTATTTCGTCGAGAAAATACTTCAATTTTCATTTTGTCTATTGCATTTACATACTTATTTATAAAATAATTATAGATGCAATTTTATTTTCAACTTCGACCTTTTTAAGCAACATTAAATTAGAGTTAAAAGTTTGGCATAAAATTTTGCGCAGTTAGCATACATTCATTTGAACATGCATAAAAAATATTAGAAGTGGCAGGAAATTATGCTTTCAACATTTTATATCATGCGCAGATCTAGTTAATTATATATACATATATGTATATGAATGTATATATATATATATCGGGCAGCTGCAACGGGTATATCCTTTTCACCAATTTTCGAATCGCCACTCGGATTTTTTTATAAGATTTCTTTAGGTCGAGTGTTGGTCCTTAGCCAAAAATGGTTGCAAACGTACATGCTGTTTGAGTATATCTATACTTTTACTCGTTTTATAGTTATACTTATGTGGTTTGAGCATGTACATACACTCGAGTGTTCGCATGCTCAGTGCAAGTGTTTTCTGTGCAAAAAAAAAATAATTTTTTTCACAAAATGCATTTATTTTTTAAAAATTATTTTGGCATCGTTTTTAAGTCAAGACTCTATGACAAAATTTATCGTCTAAATGATGGTTATTAAAATTGTTTAATAGCTATATGTGAAAATTTTCGTATTTGTTTCTTGAGTGCAGCAGCTTCAACAAAGACTATAATTATGTATAAATTTTAAGTAATTTTATGAACAAATTCATTGTTTAGCTGGAGAGCAAGTTTATGCCATTCGGTGAAGGGCTTCATGGTGATATTTCAGCAGAACAACGCACCATTGCATGTAGCGAAGTACACAAAAGCTTTTTTCGCCCGCCCTTAGTACAGATCCAAATCAAACGTACAATAGAGGATATATGAGGTATCCTCTCTGCAAAAATGTTTGAAGCTACAAAGCAGTACGACTCTTTAAAACAAGAAGCCAATATTGATATAATGATGATCGAAAAATTGGCAAATTCAATGCAGCGTCAAGTGCAAATGGACCAAATTCACAAGGGACAATACATTTCTTATTAATATTTTTTTAAACAAAAAATTTTCTGTGACCGAAATTTATTAATGTTTTTTTTTTTTGGAAAAATTATTTATGCTATGTAAACATGATCTTCGGATATCATTTTAAGTATCTTACTTTAAGCAACATTCCACAACTAAAATAAAAAGTATTGAGAACAAAATAAATAATCATGTTGCACATATAGCTATTTTAGTTGTGTAGCTTGGGACCGGTACACATTTTTAGAGTTAGCGAAATCGGTGCACCACAGAATTTTTGCGAATATGATCAAATCGTTATAAGGCAAAAAAAGCACAACAGCAGATCTTTCTAAAGTTCAAAGTCTGCACTGTAGAGCATGCATGGATGAAGTGTAGGCAGTGTATATGTATGAAGCAAGCTTTTGTTTTTGTTTTCTATTGAATTTGGAAAATTTATTGCTTAAAATTTGCCATTTGACAATTACGAGCGTTTGTTAAACCTTTTATTGCTGTATGCTTAGGGTATTGGTGTATGTGTGCATTTCTGGAATGTGTGAGATACAATATTTTATGGCATGTATGCATAATTATATGCATTACTTACATGGATTGCGCATAAGCAAATCCTGTGGTACGAAGTATATAAGTACCAGAAGACTAAGAGATAGGCCAATCAAAATCTAGTCAGAACTGCGAACTGTGTTGATTTAACCATGCCGTCTGCCTGTAAGCCAGTTTGCTTGTCCATCTGTTTGTTCGCAGACTATTCTCTTAATTTTTGAGATATTCCAAATTAGTAGGCAGATGTTTTAATCATTTTACAGGACCGGCCAGATCGGTGGGTTTTGTCATATAGCTTTGGTCAAAAATCCATTAAAAAGTAATTTAGAGTATGAAATTTGTCATTCTTCACACATATGTACAAGTAAATTTTGACCCCGAATGTCATCGATATGATTTTTTGGGTCAAAAATGTTTCAAAAATTCAATATAAACAAATATTTAAAATGAAAATCATCGAAATAGGAAGAATACATCTTATAGCCTCAAAAAAGCGTACAATTCGATAAATTTGATATGTTCATGATAGGTATAAAGGCTTCGGAATGGCCGAAGACAGCAATTATTTCTTATTTTAATATTTTTCTAAAACTCCTAACAGATTTAAGCAAATGCTTGAAGTTGAAAGAATACCGCTTAGCCCCATCTCATATACAAGAACTTGAACTTGAAAAACAGAATCATACCATATTTCAAAAAAATTATAAATTGTAATTTTTTTTTCGTTCTTGTTACCAACAAATGGAAGGCCCAAAAGTTAATTTTAAACTATCTTTTAACGGCTGATTTATATTACTTCATATCAGAATCGCGCTCGGAGGGCTTGACATTCCTTGCCGATGGGCGACCGGAATTAGAACAAGGAAAAGCGTTGTCTTCGGTCCAGCTTAAGTCTTTATACCTGTCATGAACCTATACATTTTATTGCAATATGAAAATTTTTATTTCGATAATCTTTTGTGTTAATAATTATTTGAATTTACTTGGATAGTATATCAAATTTCAGAATATTAAAAAACTTCATACAATTGTATGATCGACTCAGTTGTGTGGGGGCCATACTATTTATTTTTTTATTTCGATGGTTTTCCATTACTTGTGTACATAATACCATATTTAATATTTGCAGATCCTTTTTTGAAGTATTTATAAACCAAAATCAAAAGCTGAACACATAGGTTAAGTGAGAACTATCTGACATAGTCCACTGATCCGGCCGGTAAAGATGACTAGATACGAAACTCTATTAAAATTTAGATAAACGATAATCGATTATATTTTTTGAGCTAGTAGCAAATCCAAATGAAGGAAATTTGAACAGCTGATGGTAAACAAGCCTCAGTATCAAATAATCAATTATGGAATGCACCATTTTTCATCAAAAAAAAAACATTATAGGTTTAGGTTAACCCTAAATTTCATTAAATACGGTAAATTTTGAAATTGAAATTAAGAACAAATATTGTGTGTATGTGTTGAAAACAAATATTTTCCAAGCGTAATTGTAAGGGTGCAAAAATATTCATTTGATAGATAAATTTGCGCTCAAATAAATGGACGGGCATGTCTTGATCAACTCAGTTCGTCATTCTAATACGATCGATATAAATTTTGGTGTGTCTGGTAATTTAATACTTCGGACCAACGCCAACATGCCATTTCCTGAACAAGAAAGATCTATAACTTTATTTTTTATAATTTTGGATTTTAGTCGAACCAGGACTCGAACTATGGCCTCCGAATCGTAGTACGCAATGCTAAACACTCGACTAATGCGGCCACGAACACAAATGCCATATTTACCATAATGCTGGATGTGACTAATGAACCATTTGACGATTAATCACTTCATTCAATTGCTTTCGTACGACATTAACAATTTTCTTGGGCGAGATTAGTATCGGTTTGGGCGGAACAAGCGTGTGCAGGCAATTTGTAGAATTTCAGCTCTCTGTCTTTAGTTGTTTGATAGTGTATTATAATAAATGTAGGCAATATACATTCATATTTGTATAAGATTCGGCATATATACACAGACGTTTGCTTGCACTCTTGTGAATGAAATTGGGCATTTTCAGCACGTTTCAAGTAGCATGCATTTCACTAATGAATAATTATAAACGTTTGTATATACTCATATGCATATAAAGTAGTAAACAACTAAAAGGTGAAAAGTAAATATTTACAGCTCTTGAGGATGGAGAGGAGCTGTGTACTCTATCTACCACGGGTATAAATTTTGGGTGTGTGATATCAATGGTATAAATTACGTAAGAAACAAATCCGAGTATGGATAGATCTCGCAGTGTCTGTTTTTAGTATTCTCTTCATCTCTTTATGGTGCAATATTTTTTATCGGCATGGAAAAGTTCAGCTCATACCTTTGAAGTGGTTACATTCTAAAACTATGCAGTTGTATTAAAAAAAAAAATCAAAAAGATTTGCCTCTATGCTTATACAGATCTACCAAGGTTGTAAAGGGTAGCAAAGTCAGAGGGAAAATGTTCGAAATTTTGACATACATACGTATTGGTTAAACTTTTTATTTCCTTTCAACCTCCACAAAAGTCAAGGGAACTTTTGAAAAAGAGAAAGAGAAAATTGGTTACAATTTAAATAAATTTGCTGTCAATACCCCAGTAATAGAGAATTACAGCAGTTCAATAACATAATCCTTATTTTCAAAGGGGACGGGACATATATTCACACTATAATACCCTGCACAAAAATCTTTGAACATTCAATACATGAGAAATATGACATAAATAACTCAAGGTTTAAAAGAAGCACCGCTACAAGCCGCGATAAAAACTCATATGTAAATTAAGGCCCTGGTGCAAACTAGGTAATTATATAGCTGGTCAGGTAGAACACTTCAGACTTTTTATGGATCATAACCGTGAAATACCACAAATAGTGATTACACCATACACCTTGGTTACATTCCAGTAACTCTAACAACGCTTCTCTATTGTCTGGAGATCCTATTGGAATCGCTCGCATCGTACGGAACTTAGGTTCCGCGCCGACTTTTCTATTCCATCTGCTAAACAAAAACTGAGAGTATATTTGTAAGCTGCGACTTACTAAACCACACTTGATAAAAGAGAATCGCCATACTTAAGATTCAATATTGTTGAGCAGTGTTAAAAAGGAAAATAAGAAAAAAGAATTTTAAACCTCGAATCAAGTAACAAAGGCATGGCCGAAGACTTTAAACCTTCCATGAACATATCAAATTTATTACAAGTTGCAAAGTTCTATTCCAATGATTTTCAATGTCAGTATTAATTAGAATTTACGGCAGTAGAATATCAAATTTTAGGCTATTAAATGTTTTTTGAAGCAAAACCTTATATCTGAACAAATCGGACGGGTTTTGTTTGAAAAATAATATTTGATCAAAACGCATTTATGACATAAAACCTTCTATATGAACAAATCGGTTATATTGGACTATTTGAAATGGTGTTCCGATTTCGATGATTTTCATATAGCAAATTTCACGCTCGTATCTAAGACGAATATATGGCACAACATTTGAAATCTGAAAAATCGGTCGTATATATTCATATTCATACAACTGTGTTGAAAGCTAAAGATGGCATTGCCTTTGTAAAGCGGTGGTCAAAAGAATTAAAATACCCTTATATTACGAAAATACTCTTTACGTATTAATAATACCAATATTGGAGTACGATTCGGTTGTATGGAACCCTAATTTTAAAGACCATTATGATAAAATTAATTCAGTTCAAAAACATTTTTTGCTGTTCACTTTGCGTCAGTTGCACTGGGATTCCCACCAAAATCTTCCTCCGTATACTAGTCGCTTAAAACTTATAAATATATCCACACTTTCTAGCCGCAGAGAAATGTTAGGAATAAATTGTTTAGTCAAGCTTCTAAATGGATTGGTTTGCAGTTAAATTCTCTTAGGTGAAGTAAATTTTAATGTCCCATCCGATTATCACGACAATTCAAACCACTATTCTTAAAACAAAACAATTTTAGAACTATATGAACCGTGTCACTTTTCGTAAAAAAAAATTCTATACTAACATCTCTTAACAAGTAATTCACTAAACTTCTATGGAAGTACAAATAATCTTATATTTCAGCTGATGAATTTGTTTTCTGTAGCTGAGCAGTTTTAAATCTCGACGCTTCACAAACTCTCGCTTTTATAACTTTGTAAATTTCGTATGTTATGAGTATGGCACTCCTCGTGTCGGTTGGTCGGGAGAAGGGTAACCATTAAGCTTAATTAATATATGCTATAGCGGTCCAATCTAGCGAGTTTTGGCAAATATTTTTGCATACGTACGAAATATCTCAAATAGTGTGTGGCTAGTTTGCGTTCAAATAAGCGAACAGACGGACAGACGGAAATGGCTAAATTAACTGATCTCAAAATTCTGATACGATCGGTATACATTTTGATATTTTCTCCTTATATACTATTTCTTATATAGCATTTCATGCACATGAAATTCAAGTAACCAAAAGACCGAATTATTCCTTCTGATATTTCTGGATTGTTGAAAGCAATTGCGTTTATTTATCCTCTAAATCTAGCCTAAAATGTTTACTTATGCACAACGCATTTGACATTCACCTACAGTCAAAGAATGAAATGCTACCGTACGTGCTGTTATGGAAGTACAACGAATACAAGAAGAATTTTCTTTTTGGATAACAAGGTGACTGTATAAAATACCCTTGGCTTATTTGTCTGTGGAGCAACAGGGGTAAGTCTGAACACTGTGGTTCCGGGAAAATAAATGTTATATAAGGAAGCCCTTGTGCCAAGAATTAGCATGATACTACCATCTTTACGTATTAAACTAGGGCTTTTCAAACAATTTGTCACACCTCTGGAGAAGGATGATGATTATTTTAAATACAACTATAAAAATCTCTTTAATTTAAGCACAGAGAAATTTGCATGCAGAAACTTTTAAATGTTAAAACGATTGTTATTAAATTAAATTTTAATAGTTATATGACTGATATCGGAAAAATGCCTGGAATGTATTAGTTTGGATTTAAAAAAAAATTTGCTAGAAAAAATGATGAATGCTAAGCGAAATATATTACGTAAACTGATGTTGCATTAGCTTGGTTAGCCGAGTAATATGAGCATGGTCCCTGGGATGATTACATGAGGGTGGACAATTCTTGCAGCATTAAACACAGCCCTCGTATATTATAAGCAATGGTTAGATATCTAAAAAAGCAAGTTTGACTTCAGATCTGAAATTAGCCATCCGAAAAAGCATAATATTTGTCATTATATTTCATGCAGCAAAAATGCTGCTCTCCTGAGTTATCTATTTTTCGATGCACTCACCGCGGCGTATTACAGCCCGCACTTATCTCTTAGGCTTTTATATTTTGGCTATAAATTTTCCATTGTCCTGCATGCATAGTGGAACAGCAGCAGCGTCAGTATCAACCCATTGGTGCTTATATTTATTGTTACATACATACACATATAATTGTGCGTTGTAAACAATTGCATTGCCGGTAAATGTGTATTACCTGTACAACCCACAATGTTCTTGTTGCGACTTGTTACCGCAATAGTTATCTTCTTGTCCATAATTATGTTCAATTTACCAAACGGTGCCATTGTAATTGATATAATTATCATCATCTTTCATATTTGTATATTAGATTTGTTTAAATAAATAAATAAATAAATATATAGAATTGTTCATGTTGTCTCTCTACTGGGTTCGTGTGCACAACAAAGCAAGATGCAGTTAAAGAAACAACAATAGATACATATATGTACGTAACAATTTCCTTTCCCTGTAGTGTTATATGCATATAAAGTTATCTACATTTATATGATTACATACAGATGCAGAATTTGATTCGCTTTTGCAGCAATGATTTACTTAATGCAAAATTAAAAATCGGTATTCATTGGGCACAGTTCACATTAGCACGAAAAACTAATTTTTTATTCAAAAATCGTAACTCTGAAACAAAAAAATTTAGTCGAGGGAAATTTTTTCTAATGAAAATTCAAAGTCTCTGTTTGATATAAAAAAAGGTTCGAAGAAAAAAAAATACCCTTTTTGAGATATTGAGTTTCAAAAAAAAAAATTACAATTTTGGTTTATTGCAAAATAAATATTACTACTAACTTTTGAGCAATTTTCAAATTTCTATCTGATGGTGCGGATCAGCGCGAACGTTTAGAAGTAAAAATTATTGAAATCGGTCAATTTTTGTCAAAAGTATGGCCAATTGAAAAAAAAAGTCCGCGAATTACTGAAAAAAATCGATTTTTACCCAAAAAACGAAATTGCCGATAAATCTCGAAAAAAAAATTTCGGGCTGAAAAAAACAACGGGTCTCTTTATTTTGACTAAAGCATAACATATTTAAATTTCGTTTAAAAATAAAATAGTGACCCGAATCGGCCGGTTGAATTGAGGTGGAAAGCATCTTCACATTAATCGGCCTTTAAAAAAATAAAATTTTAAAATAAAAATAACTTTTAATTAATTGCAAATATTAAACCAATTATTTTAATTCATTCATAATTAAGATAATAACTAAACAATATATATGATGCAATTGTGCGATATTAATTATTTTCATTTGTAATGTGTGAGCTGAGTATCAAAATTTCATTTTCTTATATGCTTAATTATGACATTACAAAAACATCTTTATATCATATCGTTCAAATATCAAAAACAAAGCGACTAATTTATTTAAAATTTTATCTATGTATCTAGAATGATTTTAGTATTAATAAATACAATACTGGTACATGCAAAAATTTCCTTACTATTTAAATTCAATTGCTTTTAACCTCTCAATAAACCTAACATTATACTTGCGGAAAAACATCTTCATCGAAACTTTTCAATGTATTTTTTACTTGCACTTAAATGGGGAAAAACATTTGTAATAAAATATGAAAAATAAAAAGTACACTTTTATGCCCGCCACTTGTCGGCTCACCAAAAATAGCGTAGATAAAATATATTTATCTGTGAGTAAGTATATAGGCGAAACATAAAAACAAAGTACACACGAACAAACACACTCGCCCAAGGCTAACACATATACTTGGGTAATTACCAGTGTTGAATGGTTGAATGGCAAAAAGAGCAAACGGCAGACGGCGAGCGATGAATGTTGATGTGACGGCAGGAAGTGTGCCTCCCTGCCGCATCGAATGGAGCAAGTGAAAAGGAAAGCAAATGAGAGAAGCAGCTACAAAGGGATAATTGAGATCATCATTTGGTTGAAACAAAGCAATCGAGATTTGTCTAATTGTGTATGTGCCAAGAATTAAATATGCCCTGCTGGAAATGGAAATATATACAAAGTAGGCTTAGCAATAAAGTGGGGTGGTGAAATAAATTTTGTATTATAAAATAAATTATGATTGGCATTTTTTTACCAAATTGTTTCAAAATTGGACCAAATTTATCAAACATGATATGTGAATAATTACATATATGTTGATTGAAGTTGTACATAAGGTTATGAGATGCTGATAAACACTTTTAGTTTTCAAGCAAGTTATCTTTAATTAGTGTTTTATTTTAATGGTTCAAAGTTAAGAATCGGAATAACGAGAAACTTTCTCATACAGAATTATAACAGAAGAATATTCCCAGGCTGTACTTTGAAATGAGCAAGCTAAATATACTCCTGTGTGTGTACAACTTTGCTCTTGAATACTTTTACGCAATTACCCGGAAGAAATGCTGCCAAGAAATGAGTGTGGCTATTGTTTGTTAATCATACACACTTTCTTAATTAAACATTTCAAAGAATAATACAACCGAAAACGTTTGAAAGTCAATGCGGTTAAGCGCATAAATTGTTACATTTACGAAAAAGGTCAAAGCAACACTAAGGAGCACTTTTCACAAATATACATACAAACAAGTATACCGAAAAATACTCCTCTTCTGACCCATAATGAATCTGCTTTTTTTCTTTCCCCTCGAACAGCTCATCCAAACTTTGTAATTTCAACAACAATAAAATCGGTGTTGTTATTGCCGGTTCCATTACGTCATGTAACACCAAGCTTTTCAGCAATGGGGTTTTGCTCTTTGTTGAGGAGATAATTTCCAATAGTCGGCTTACGACTACAATTGCAATAATCAAATTGTGCGAAAAAGCAATAAAGTGCTACAAATTATATCAATAACAGCTTTCTGGTTACACTTTGGTGTTTACTAAATTAAACGCCCTGGCAGCCGTTTTTGGACTCATTTCACCTATGTCGTATGCTTTGTTTGAAAACTATCATAAAAAGTACAATTTTAGTTTACGCCAGTAGCCAGCAGCGACTTTTAGTTACAGATGCTTTAGTTTTGCTTCGTAGATGGGAGGGATTTTGATAATAATTCTTTCATAGATTTGCAGGGGCAGATACAGTTGGATTTACGCGGTAAATATACACCGCGGGAATGCTGGAAAATATAGGAAAACACGGTTACTGCAACCTTCCATTGAAGTAATACAAACAACAATTTTTAATAAAAATGGTTTATTCAAATATGCAATTAAATATTATTCTCAACGTTTCACTTCAATTGGGACTCTATTTGGCTATCATAACAATTTTATCTATTGCACGGTGCGTATGAGTAACTTTTCTGGTACGTAATCACAACATTTAAATTTCATTAAATTATTTCTATTGCTCAGAATTGAATTCGAAAAAAATTATTATTGTAAAATAATAAAATCTTAAAACTTATCTAAAAAAATTTAATGTATGACTTGTCAACTGTCAGCTGATAAAATATTTTTTCAGTAACTTCAGTAATTAAACTACAAACTTTAATGCATTTATGTGTAGATATGCTTCATTATATATAATGGAAACTCCACTAATGTCCTTGTGCTTAAATAGGCCAATGAAAATTCATTGCCCATACATTTCATCAATATGATAACTTGGTTTTGGATATGCTAATTAAGATCTCCAAAAATTATTATTATTCACACTTGAAGAGCTAATGAATACCCTACAAGAAACTCAGGTATATTTGTTCTCCACGGACATGATTATTCTTCATAGTTGCGTGCGTGTGTATGTTTGAATGCTCCCACCTTTCGACTGGAGAATATAATTATATAAATGTTTATTATAAAGATATATGTGTAAATATGTAATACAAATAAATTGGTCATTGATGTGTGAGCGCTATATTTACTCAGCGAGCAAATTAACGAGCAAACTACTACGCGATTTTGAAAGTTAAATTGTACGTGCAGACATATATATAGTTACACTATTGAAACTCCCCTGAGAAAAACACGAGTTTTCCATGCAAAAAAGGGATCTACATTCTGCTATTAACGTTAAAAAATTTGGGTAAAATCAAAATAAAATGTTTTTGCACAAATATTCTTCTAAGATTGTCTGCTATTTTAAAAACTAGTTTTAATTTTTATTACCCTTGATTATGTTTTATATTTTACTCTTTATATTTTAAATTTTATATTTCATATCTTAGTTTTTCAGTTCAGATTAAGAGTTATAAGGCTTAAATATGTTGCAAATTTTTGTAAAGCGCAGACTAAAATTAAACAAAAACGTCTTCACATTAGTACTCAAGCATTAATTTAACTTTCCAAGAAATCTGCAAAATGATGGCTTAAATATCGCGCTTAAAAACCTTTTAATTGACGATGTATCAAAAGGAAACTTGTGTGACCCATATATATATAAATATATATATATATATATATATATATGTAAAGTATATATATGTAATTATATATGAGTATGTTTTCTTATCTATTTTCAAAGGAGACTAAGAACTTACATTTAACTGTTACAGAATTTTTTCCTCTTGAAAGTATAAATACTCGTACTCTAATTACATTTGGCAAATACTCATTTTAGCATTAAATATGATTTACATTAAAGTATGATCCGAATATTACTAAAGTAGCATTTATGTATCGATACACGTAAAAGGGCTCAAAATTTTCCACCCTCAATTATAATTTAAACTGTTTTTTTTTTCACAACAAAATAGATGGCCACAGCTTTTTAATTAAGCTCACTGTCTTCAAAGGGATTGGAAGTTAAATTTTCATTTTCATATACCACATAAGTAAGTCATTCATACGCACTGTTGTATTAAATATGAAAAATTCATTATAACACACTACGCTCTTGAAAATAAAAAAGTTTTAATTTTCTTCAAAAAAAAAAAAAAAAAAAAAAAAAAAAAATCCGCTTTTTTTTATCACATAATATAATATATATAATAACATCATAATCTTCTTTCACGTTATAAAAATGTAATTAAGCTATTTCGATATTTATTGGCAATTGCTGTTTACTGATTCTATTTCTTATTTTTAATAGGTAGTGCTTGTGCTATTATAGTCGAATCAACAATAATGTGTCATTCGTTCCTGCCCTTCGCTGTTTGGCGCCAGTTGGAAATACCAAGTGAAATCAAATTGATCTCCAGCTGATCCCTTCAACGGAGTGGAGGTCTTCCTCTTCATCTGCTTGCACCAGCGAGTACTCCAACGAATACTTTCAAAGCCGGAGTGTTTTCATATATTCAGGCGATATGGCCTTGAAAACTGCTGGCTGGCTGCTCCGATAACAGTTTTTCGTCATCGAACCTTCCTTGTAATTGTTGACGTGTATTCTTTGCTGCACAGAAGCGAGTGCGTATCATTGCTGCAACAACTGATCCGAGTTGATGTTAAGTTCTCGGAACGTATGCACATATTAATCACTGGATCCGCTTTGGTTGCGTGTTTTTCGATTCGGCGACAGTCATATAACTTGACGAATTTTCTAGATGTTTATTCACCAGGATTCTCTCTCCTACGACAAAACTTACCAAATTTGCGCTCTTTTATGGTCGCTGTAGTAGATTTCACAAGGATCCATCTTCTTCCGTTTTGTCGCGTCTATCGCTCTTCTTGAACGGCGGTGTTGTCAGCCTTTAGTTTTACGAGGCGGTGGCACCTTCATATTTAAGTGACCAGACATTCCACGTGTATGTATCATATCGTGATCCTTTAAACGTTTGCAGGAGTCGTCATCAAAAGAGGGGTCTCCCTAACAAGGGATTTTCTGATTTTTCCTTGGTCTATAGTTGTTTGGTGGTGGGTTCCAAGCTATACGCACAGCCGTAGGAGATATTTGGTGTAAGACTTCACTTTCAGGTGAATAACAGTAAACTGTTTCCTCCTAGAAGTTACGGGAATAATAATAATTTCCACCACCCCGCCACTTTTTGTGCTGTTAATTTCTAGCCCGCGGAGATGTAATATTTTGTTTTGAGCTGTGTTGAAGTGCACTGTATGCTGTTACTCGTTATCGCGATAGCCAAGTGGTTAGTAGTTACCACTGTAAAACTTGAGATTCACTTTTCGAACTTTTTATTTAAAAATATAGGGTGTTTTTTATAGAGGTATAGAACTTTAAGTTGGCATTACTTTTCAAGATGGCGACCGATTTAACAGCTGTGAAGTGATTTATTCTCAGTTTGGTTTGGCAATTCATCCTGAATAGACTCACGCCTGAACAACGCTTGCAAATAGTGCAATTTTATTTCGAAAATAATGGTTCTGTGCGGAAAACGTATCGCGCACGTTGTTCAGGCGTGAGTCTATTCACGATGAATTGCCAAACCAAACTGAGAATAAATCACTTGACAGCTTTTAAATCGGTCGCCATCTTGAAAAGCAATGCCAACTTAAAGTTCTATACTTCTATAAAAAACACCCTTTACAAACTAGATGTATTCTAGCTTACAACTAATATTTTTCACTGCAGTGTACTTATGAATGTATTTATGTATATTTTCATTACACTGGCCTACACTCATTTTGGTGCCTATTTTAGACCTGATTTTGGGTATATTTTATGAGCTGGTACGAGGAAACTAGTCACATTTTTCATATCACCTCTTGTTTTTTTTTTAATTTCAATAACAAAGTATGCAGAATACAAGCGAATTACCGTGACGTTAATCGGTTTCCGTTTATCTTTCATTATATACTCACCACATATGTAACAAAACATATCAGGATCGTTAATGCAACATCTCGACTTACTTGCCATACTAAATTTATACGCTTAATGTCATAAAAGTCGTTATAACATTGACTGATTTCGAATAAAACCGGAAAAAAGTTAAAATAAGAATCGTAGGTAAATCAGAGCTGTCAGCTGACATCTAGTAGCAGCAACGTAGTTCATACTACCTACCTTACCGACTACAGATGTGAACACCAAACCTAAAAATTTTTTTTGTAGGCCAGTGTAATCATATTTATTAAAATTTATATCAAAATCTTATGAGAAACACCAGTCTCTGTCAAAATTCAATATATGTGTACATACAAATGTTATGTATATACGTGTGCACATAAAGTTGCTTTCTCGAAGATCATACACTTAAAGTTTGCCATAATTTTATGCATAAGAGACCATAAAAATCTCAGCAGTGCACGACTCTACTGACACTAATTTCAACTGAAATGAGTATATAATTTTTCCTACTGTAAACTGTCCTCGTGAGAAAAAACCAAACCAACTTATATCTTAGCTCAAACCTTTTCCACTTTTGACATATAGTCTTTTGCTTATTTTCCCTTGTTCCATTTACTTGCTGACAAAACTTTTTTATTTTTATGACATATTCTCATATTCTCCCATTTTTCCTCTTTTGTGGTAGTAGAACTCAAATATTTTTCTTCTCTTTGATGTTTATTATTACTTTTTATCGTATGCTGAAAGTACACACATAAAAGCGTCTAGATGTATTTTTCGTAATTTACTACGGCTACAATAACTTTAATATTATTACTTTTTCCGAACTCCCGCGGTGTTAGTTCGGAAACACTTTTATTCATAAATAAATTAGGTGTTTTTATTAAGTGCGCATTTGACATACATATATACCCAATGGCAAACTAGCTCACCTCTATTCGGAATTGTGATAAGTAAGGTTTAAGGTAGCGTAAAACATTAATATTATGTTATACGTGGGTACTTTCAAATGTCACATTTAATATCTGTGGCAATGCCAAAGCTCATAAGTTGCTGGCAACCTTTCCTTTTTGACGTTTCACATATTCTTTTGACTTTCCATATTTTCTTATG
Source organism: Neoceratitis asiatica (assembly GCA_030068015.2). NCBI lineage: Eukaryota > Metazoa > Arthropoda > Insecta > Diptera > Tephritidae > Neoceratitis > Neoceratitis asiatica. The sequence continues at coordinate 79,784,934 of CM061524.1, forward strand.
ATTAATATTCATTAATTCCTTTCTGTAATTTTGTAAATAAGAACTCTGAAATAAAACACGTGTTTGGTAATCTACATTGGTGATCCCTAATTCTGAAGAATATTTCTGAAATGAGCACGGCAGATTACAATCTACGCTCAAAAACCACAGATACTAAATACAGATACTAAAATGTCAGAGCTAGATAACATCAAAAAGCAACTAAATGATTTGCAGGCTGAGTGTAACCGCATTGGACAACAATCGTCAAACGCTGCCTCCAAGCACGTATCTATTCCGTCATTCAACAGATGCAATCCACAACTTTGGTTTGCTCAGTTAGAGCGTGTTTTCGACTAAATAATATCTCAACGGATAACGACAAATTTGATTTAACTTCCATCCACTTAGAAGATGATGTTCTCGCTTCCTTCGAAGATCTCATATTGCATCCTCTTGAAAATAAGTACGTTACGTTGAAGCAACGAATTCTTCAAAAATTCACCGATTCTCCGGAAACAAAGTGTAACAAAATTTTGCATGGCAGTGATATCGCTGGCGTGAAACCATCAGTCATGATGGCACAAATGCGGCGTTTAATACCAGAAAGCAGTTACTCAGATCTCATACGCACATTTTTTCTACGCCAAATGCCAGCATCCATTCGTCAAACTTTAGTCGTGTCAGGAGAAAACTTGGACATATTGGCTTCATCGGCGGAAGAAATGTTGGAGTACCTGAAAAACACACCAAATTGTGAATCAGTTGCCCAGTGTGCCCAGCACCTGAATCCGTTCATGCTATAAAATTGTCAACTCACGAAAATCCTAAATTATCCGATGTAACTGATACACTTAACTCTCTAATCAGTAAAATCCAATATATTCAGGCAGAACTTAAAACGCTTAACCTAAATTCCAACCATCGCACCAAAAATGATAAAGATTATATTTTCATAAAAAATTTGGAAGAGCTGCAAAAAATGCCGATCTGGTTGAATTCACTGGAGGCAAACGGGGCTGTTTTCAGTTGTTGCCTCGGCTGACGGCATCAGCTCCAACGATACGATTAATAGCACTTCCAGCACTGCTAGAAGTACCAACAATTCAAAAACTGTACGCTGCACGTCACTAAGTCCACCCAGCATAGAAATAACAGAGACACGTCTTTTTGTTATTAATCGCGTTTCAAAAAAATACTTTTTGATTGACAGTGGTTCGGTAGTATCAGTATTTCCCACTTCTTATCTTCAAAGATACCCCGCAACTAACTGCTGCTAATGAAACTGTGATTCGCACATTTGGAAGAGAGGAACTTGTGCTCGATATTGGACTGAGTTGCAAATTTAAGTGGAATTTTATTGTAGCGGACGTTCAAACACCTTTAATTGGTGCAGATCTTTTGTCACACTTTCACATTATTCTAGACCTCTCAAACCAAACTCTTGTTGATGGGAAAACTAAAAAAAACAGTGAAAGGATCTACAATGAACACACCGAACTATTCCGTGGCCATTCTTAACGAAAACTAGCAAAAAAATATACTACAGGATTATAAACGTGTTTTTCAACCAAGCACCAATCCTAACGTAATTCAGTCGCATTTAGTACGACATCACATTGAAACAAAAGGACCACCGGTCGCAGACAAACCAAGACGCCTCAATGGAACAATACTGGCTGCCGCATAACAGAATTCCAACAACTGATTAAGATAGGTATTTGCCGTCCATCTAATAGCGCATGGGCAATTCCACTGCACATGGTGCCTAAAAATAATGGTGACTGGCGAATTTGTGGAGACTACAGAAAGCTTAATTCCCAGACCGTACCTGACCGGTACCCAATAGCACATATCCACGATTTCGCTGAAAAACTTCATGGTAGCACTATATTTTCGTCAATTGATCTCGTAAAAGTATATTATCAGATACCAATGGCGGATGAAGACATTCCGAAAACAGCCGTTTGCACTCCTTTTGGACTTTCTGAATATCTATACATGCCCTTCGGCCTTAGGAATGAAACGCAAACATTTCAGCGTTTCATGGACTCAATATATGTAGACAATATACTTGTAATGTCAAAAACAGGTATCGACCACGAGCGGCACCTTCAGACAGTATTTTCTTTTCTCTAATAAAATGAATTATGTATTAATTAAGATAAGAGTAAGTTTGGCAAGAACGAGGTAAATTTTCTTGGCTATTTGATTAGTTCTCAAGGTTATAGACCATCAGCAGATCGGGTTGTTGTTGTAGCAATATAATCTACCTGAAGCCATTGAAGACCTTCGACGATTTCTGGGTATAATCAACTATTACCGTAGTTGCATACCTCACGCAGCGCAACTTCAAGCCCCATTAAATGAGTTTCTACGAGACTCAAGAAAAAAGGATAAGAGAAGAATCAATTGGACACCGCCAGCAGTTAAAGCATTTGAAGCATGCACTTATTCTGACTTCGATGCTTCCGATATAGCCATTGGAGCTGCGTTAGAAAAAGAAATGTAAGGTGTATTATGTCCTCTTGGTTTCTTTTCAAGAAAGCTATCGGCAACGGAAAAAAACTATAGCACCTATGACCGCGAGCTATTGGCCATTTATGATGCCGTAAAGCACTTTCGCCATATTCTAGAAGCCCAACAGTTTGTCACTAGAACGGCACACATACCACTGGTATACGTTTTCGCGCAAAAGTTGGAAAAGGCATCACCCCGCCAACAACGTCAGCTGAACTATATCTCCCAGTTTTCAACGAATATTGTACACCTGTCGGGATTTCAAAACTCAGTAGCAGACGAATTGTCGGGACTGAACGCTATCTCCATGCCTACAGCAATTACCAATCGACAACTAAAGCAAGCACAAGAATCAGACAATGAATTAAAGCACTGGAAGGCAAATCACTCTCTTACGCTGTGCAGAAAACATTCTTTACTATGACACATCAACAGGTAATGATCGTCTGTATTTACCAAAAAACTTACCTCTTCAGATTTTCGGTTTTATTCATGGACAATCTCAGCCAAGTTCACGATCAACCTTTCGGCAAATACGTTCCAAATATGTTTGGCCAGGTATGAACAAGGACATAACATAACATACTCGTTTTCATCCAATAAAAATTCTGATGCCCAACATTCGATTTGACCATGTGCACTTGGATCTCATCGTACTTCCACCTGACAGAGGGTATCGATACTGTTTGCCGATGATTAATAGATTTTCTCGTTGGCATGAGGCTGTACCGCTGCGTAATATTACAGCAGATACAGAGCGCAAGCATTCTGGAATCACTGGGTCACTAGTTTTGGTTGTCCCAAGTCAATAACTACTGACCAAGGAACGCAGATCGAGTCTGAACTTTTTAACGCATTGGCGAAACTAATTGGTTGTGAACATATTCACACCACCGCTTATCATCCGCAGGCCAATGGAATCGTCGAACGTTGGCATAGAACATTCAAAGCCGCTGTCATGTGCCATAAAACAAAATCATGGACCCAAATCCTACCTGTGGTTCTCCTGGGACTACGAACAAGTTTTAAAGAGGACATACGAAGTTCGGCAGCAGAATTTGTTTATGGAGCTAACCTACGATTACCCAATAAATTTTTTGACAACAAAGATAAATCAAGTGATCCTCACCTATTCATCAAAAGTATGAGAGAGCATATGCGTTCGCTTAGTCCAGTTGCCGCCGCGCGGATTAGCAAAAAAAACCATTTGTATAACTTTAGGCAATGGCTAATTGCTTAATGTCATTTGAGTTTTTTGTATTCTGGCATTTATTTTTATACTCGTATGTAAGTATTTACGTTCATGCGTATTCGCAAGAATGCAATTCTCAAGTGGTCAGTTCAGTGATACGACTAGAGTGCTTATTGCTTTCAATAGAAACAGCTCACTTACTTATAACCACATTAAATATACCCATAAATAGAAGTCGAGCCCGACAAGCAATCCTACTTATATGCATTTCTCAGACTATTAATGCCTGAATGTATGCAGGATTGCAAAGTACTCGCTAACCCAACATTAAGTAAAAATAGCGGCTAAATATTAGCGCACCTCGTAGTTGTTGGTTAGTAAAAAATTTAATAATACAACAAAAGATTACATGGCAGGCGTTGGCTCAGTTGGTAGAGCACTCGACTGTGATGCCAGAATTCGTCGGTTCGATTCCTGGCAAAAGAAGTCTGATGAGGAGATGTGGTGATCTCCGAAACAGCTGCCACTTCTACCATTTTTTCTTTGTTGTATAACCAAATATTCAATGAAAAAATAATGTTTCTAACAGAAATAGGCCTTTGAATACAGCTCACTTACTTATAACCGAAAACAATTACAGGCCGCATTAAAAATACCCAGAAACCATTATAATTTTTGGTCCGGATTAGATATCTAATTATCTGAACTGTTTGCGGCATCCCATCCCTGCTCTCTTGATCGGTTTGAGATTGGCGTCTGCGCAGCTTCAAATGCATCTGATGGCATTGGGTTAAGACCATTTTTTCTAAAAGAGCCTTTTGCTTAATGTAAAAATTCAAACACTATTGCCTTCCCGCTTAGATAGTTTTCATAAAAAATATTTCAAAAATCCGCTCTGAATCAGTAATACACACAAGGAGTGTCGGCTCTCAAAAAGTTCCCTACCCTTCATTTAGGTATTTTTGGGATTCGCTACAGACCGAACGAAACGGAGATATCAAGCTAAGTTTTTACCACCTAAACAGGGACCTCTACTTACTTATTATTAATTGAAGCTGGGATAGAATAACAAAATTATTTTTAAATAGCCTATCTTAAAAGCATCATTGTGGTCTTATCAGGTTAAACGTTTGCCGCATGATTCTTATTCATAGTTATCAAAAGATCAGAACATTCTCTCATCAGATGCAGTTTTCGCTTTATGCCCTATGTTTTCTAAACCGACATTTGTAATTATTTCATATTTTATGTTGCTTACATATTTGCAGTAATATTTTGATGGCAACCAAAGCAGTAACAAAAAAATACCAATATATTGTTCGTTCGCGATGCCAAAGATAAAGTTTATCTCTATGCTGCTGTGAAAATTTTTTTTATTGTCTTAATTGTTTCATAATTTGTAAACAATGTTTGTATCGGTTTGGATTTGTTTTTGTTAACGAATTTTACCTGAACATATTTCTTTTGTAGCTTTTGGCTTTTATGTGTATACGAGTATATATAGAAATATCAGTTGAGAGGAAGGATGTATTATTCTCTGCAATCTTCAATTTTTTTTTGTTTTTGATACTCACACATACATAAATATACAAACTTCTTCCGTTGTTGCCTTAGAATTTTCAATTAAAAAGTTTTACTTTCAAGACGTACACATGAATTCTTATTATTTTTACCTCTCTTCCCTCATTTTTTTTTACTTCTTCTTTGCTTCTCAATTGAAATATCTTGTACACACTGTTGAAAAACGCTAATGGCATTATGAACAACCAACCAGCAGCAAAGTGTCAATTCCCAGTGGTTCCAACGGTGTCTAGCAACCGCTAAAGATTGAACACATTACCAAGCGTTATGTAATTCGCTAATGAAATTTCATGCGAAGTTTGGGGTCAAATTCTGGTGTTCTAACAACTCGATGCAGTACTGGTCGTTGGGCGATTCAGTAACGAATGATCGTGCAAAGCTTGTCGACGATACAAATTTTTACATTTTAAAATTCCTAATATTTGAAGACAAACAAAAACATAAAGTTAACAATTAGAAAATTTATATATTTTTATCGTAATTTAACACCCATCATTAATTTCAGGTTTTATATGTGATTAAAAAATAGAAAGTTGCAATATAATAGGACGGACGCCCGAAAAAAAATGATAACAACATTCATCAATCGAAATTATAATTTATTTCAATGGATGGCTAATATAAAGGTATGTAACATATTATTTCAGATAAGTTAAATCCATTAAAGAAGTGGAACAAAACGATAAGAATAGCAAAAAAGGTGAGGGTGTAATGTAAGTTAAGGTACTTTCACAAAATAGTATTTTTTGAATCTAGGATAGCTTTTTAGTAAAAGTACATTATTTCATTTATTTCAGATCAAAACTACGAATTTGCTTTGCTTCCTGGTGGAGTGGAGAATATCTGTAACATATTATTTACAATGTTTCAGAATTAATTTGAAGAAACTGCCTGTTCCCTAAAAGAGCAGCTGCAAATAAGGGGAGTTATAAAAAAAAAATGGAAACATGAATATTTTTTGTTTGTAAGTCTTAAAAATAATCAAGTTGCTGCAAATCGCTAGTTCATACCTAGTTACCCAGAAAGAAATCTCTAATGCAAGGTAATTAAAATGAGTGTTTTTTTATTGCTTGAGTCCGGTGTCTGAGATTTAGTGAATTCGTTAGTGGTTCACCGCGGAGTCGAACTACTTGGTTCATAAATATATACATACAATGCGTTTACACATGCATACATTTGTATTTATACATACAATATTAGTTAAATAAGAAGAATAAGCACATGGCCAACGGACGGGTAAATACTTTTTATTTTCTCCCTGCCAATGAATGCGGGATTGAATGAAATTAGCTCCGTTCAAAGCAGCGGAACATCTTAAAGGTACGTACATGTGTATGTATGTATGTGGTGCAAAACATGATGTATTTAAATAGATTATAATTATAATAATTATAAGTCAAACGTTTGTGTTTTATGTTTAAAAGTAATGAAGTGAAGAACGTATTTTCACATTACGTTTTAAAATTATTTAATAAATATACATATATTAGATATATGCTTTTCATTGGCTTAAAAACTGTAAGCCTGGTTGCGGCTGAGTCCACAATTCGAGGCTATAGGCAAAGTTATAGTTTAGAATTTTAATTAAATTTTATTCCAGGCAGCGAGGAAAGAGAGTCTGCTTCTCAGGGATTTAATACCAAAAGAAGACAACGCGAGTCATCATAAATCGGTTCAGAAAAATGTGAGGAGCGTAAGGCAACTTTTAAGACCTTGCTATATATGAAGAATAGTACGGTCTCTAGATGAATGAAGCATAGTCGAGCCTTGTTCGTACCAAAGAAACGTAAATAATCTTCAATGTGTAGGGGATTGAAAATGGTGTACTATTACGACAAATAAAGACTATCATTGCATATGATTTTTAAACATTATAATTAATGTGGTTAGAGAAACTCAATTTTGTATCAAAATAAACACTTAGATCCTTAACTTCAGAAACGAAGCGACAAGTAACCCAGAAATACGGTAACACGTAAAGAAATGATGAAACTTTTGGTGTAAGTGGAGGGAGAACACTTTTTAACATTCAACAATAGTTGATTCCGAATGCGCCAAGATTCCAGCTTGTCAAAGTCCACTTGAAGTGCAACGGAAATTTATATGTAAGAAAATTGGAACTGGCATCATTGATGAATAAAATGGACTCTAAACTCTGCCTTGAGGTAAAATTCTATAAACCGTCGAGTCTATTAGATATATAAAGAAGAATGAAAATTCAAACTAGATAATTTGGAAATTAGGACCCTGTGAGACACACTGTCAAGTTTTTGAAAAGTCTGTATAATTGGATCGACTTGATACTCTCTTTGAAGCAGTAATGCAGTCTCCAGCAAAAATCGCAAGGTTTGATACTGTAGACCTACCTTTGACAAAGCCATGTTGATTGGTACAAATCAGGCTACTCACCGAGATTAAAGTTTTTTTTTAACAATTTTATCAATTCGATTAGAAGCAGTAGACAATTTTGAAATCGGTCTATAATTTTTAACATCATTCTTCTTCCCATTTTTAAATATTATGATAGAACCGTGGCACCAAAAGCTTTCGTAGCGTAATTACTTTATTCTAAAAAAAATAATCATATTTGAGTTAAACCGGTGTAAAAACTCAGAATTGAAGATTTTACACATAGAAAGTGCAGGTTTATAACAAATTATATAAAAATATACACAAGACTTAACAATTTACAATATTTACGAAAACCTTTCTGAAGAATCAATCTATATATTGGTGAAAACCGCATCGAAATCGGTTTAGAAGCTTTCGGTATTACAGCAAAAAACCAGACCGACATACGATGAGGAGGACTAATATTTAAGAGATATTTTTTATTTAAAACTTTAATATCATTATTTCTATTCTTAATTGTAATTATTTATTTAGTACTTTCAAGACACAACTTTCATACACAAACACTACACTATTTTCTATTGCATTTCAGTGGCTTTATTATCAGTTACATATGTTATCTCAGAAATTCATGGTCGTCCAGATTGTGAAATTGTCGACTTACAAGCACACATACGATATTCCCCTCTTATCAAGAATGAAACAAAGTTCTACAAACACCATCAGACTGTACCTGTGTGAACTATTGGACCAACTCCTGTTTCTCTACCAGCTTAGCGGAGCACGTCAATTTGTCGTACTTTACCGATCGCTTTACTACACGAATTAACAATTGCGCAATAATTTTGATACTCACATACAGAAAATTTGTGGAAAAAAACTTAGTCAGTTTTGTTTCGATGGTGAGCTCTGCTGGCAAATACGTAGAAAAAGTGAGATAACTAAAATAAATTATTTATTTATTAGCAATAATCAATTAATATTTATATAAATATATATAAAATTATGTTTTACTAACTTTTCACCAAAGTAGATGTTTATCCCATAAAACAAAGGGATTCAAATAAAATAAGCATACATGCATACGTATGTAGATAAGTCATGAATATAAAAGTTTGCAAATACTTGATAAGTAAATATATTTAAACGTTAAAAATTCATAAATTGCACTCCATATCGAATGCGATGTAATAATATTATACATATATTACATACATATATATATATATATATATATATATATATATATATATATATCTATATATATATAAAGGGTGTTTTTTATAGAGCTATAGAACTTTAAGTTGGCATTACTTTTCAAGATAGCGACCGATTTAACAGCTGTCAAGTGATTTATTCTCAGTTTGGTTTGGCAATTCATCATGAATAGACTCAAGTAAGGCGTAGATTCGTCGAATGGGCACAAAACGAGATTACCGTTGTCCCCGATTTTCATAAGCGAATTTTGTTTAGCGATGAAGTGCACTTCTGGCTGAATGGCTACGTCACCAAACAAAACTGCCGCATTTGGAGTGAAGGTAATCCTCAAGTGTATATTGAAACACCGTTACATACAGAAAAACTGACTGTTTTGTGCGCTATATGGGCTGGTGGAATCATTGGTCCGTACTTTTTCAAAAACGATGGTGGCCAGAACGTTACAGTCAATGGTGATCGGTATAGAGCCATGATTACTAACTTTTTCATTCCTGAATTGAATAACCATGATGTCCAGGAGATGTGGTTTTAACAAGACGGCGCAACATGCCACACAGCTCGTTCCACAATAGATTTATTGAAAGACACCTGCGAATTGGCCTCCAAGATCTTGTGATTTAACACCGCTAGACTACTTTCTATGGGGCTATGTAAAGTCATTGGTCTATGCGGATAAGTCACAAACGCTTGACCATTTGGAAGACAACATTCGCCGTGTTATTGCCGATATACGGCCACAAATGTTGGAAAAATTGATCGAAAATTGGACGTCCAGATTGGACTACATCCGCGCCAGCCGTGGCGGTTATATGCCAGAAATCATATTTAAAATGTAATGCCACGAGATTATCTTTCGGATAAATAAAATTTATGTCAATCGAATAATCCATCGTGTGTTTTATTGCAACTTAAAGTTCTATACCTCTATAAAAAACATATATATATATATGTATATATATATATATATATATATATATATATATATATATAAATAATATATAAAGAATATAAAACTTCACTTCCCTGTTTAGATCAGTGCCTAATATTAACACACAAAAATAAGTATCTAGAACGACGAGAATTGTTAATTAAGAATTTATATGTTAAATAAACCAAATCAATCAAAATTAATGAGAGCAAAGCGAAAGGTATTTTCTTATCGATATTCGGAATATAATTTTCACCCGTTATTTGATAAGTTTCGCAAAGTGTTTTTTATTTATTTAGTGTACGAACAATTTTTTTTGAATACTAATTACAAGTAGTATTAAAAACAAATGTTAGTTAATGCTCTATTCATGAAATGTGTGTAAATATGCTCTTAGAAAGTAAAAAAATCAAGTTGGGTAGAACTAGAGATTAAATTAAATTGAATCAAGACTACAATAACTTGAGCGATCCGCAAGTGCTCAGTATTAAAATTACTCTACGGCTACCTATCTCGCAACTTTGCGATCGCCTGCAACATATGCGTGGTTGGATAGATACCAAGAGCTTAAGATGGAAGGGAGGCGCATTTACTGACAACCAGGAGATACTGAATCTGCTAAGTGGCAGTGAAGTGTGTGGAGCTCGTAACCCCACTTGAAGATGATGAAATAAACATTCCAACTCCCGACTATGACGAAATGCTAATAGCAGTTGCCCGTTTAAAAAATAACAAAGCGTGAAAAACCGATGGTTTGCCGGCCTAGAAAATACGAGCTATTCCATAAAAATGAATATCCCTTGGTCAACGCCAATTATCGTAGCATAAACCTCCTTAATGTTACATATAAGGTTCTATCGAGCGTATTTTGTGAGAGATTAAAGACAACCGTCAACGAACTGATTGGACCTTATCAGTGTAGCTCTAGACTTGGTAAATCCACCAGATATTCACCAAGCGCCAATTCTTGTAGAAGACATATGAAAATTCTTATATAATCGATATACACCTTTTCATCGATTTTAAAACTGCCTTCGACAGCACAAAAATGAGCTGCCTCTATGCCGCAATGTCTGAATTTGGTGTTACAGACAGGGCGACTCTTTATCATGCGAAAAAATAATAAGAGCCGCAAAGCCGAATAGACGAGGTACAATATTTTAAAAAAGTGTAAAATTGCTTTCATATCACAATGAAATTGATATAAATGAATATGAAGTATATTTATATAGCTATTTTTTACTGAGAAGCAACATAAGAGTGAAGATCTCCCTCGAGGAGTACAGATTAATTGATGCCCATTGAATTAAGACAAAATAGCTACCTATAACATATCATCCAGATGAAGGAAAATATTCCAGCTTTGAAAGCTTTCGATGCAGTAGCTGCTACTAGCAACTCTATTTAGTTAAATGTTTAAAGTGAGGAGTGACCTAGGGAATACTCTTGATCTACGGTTTCCAATAATACCACTATAGTAATCAAATAAGTTAAAGTACAATGAAAAGATTTTATAATATGCATTTGATTTTGATTTAAGGATCATTTATAAAGGGTGTTTTTTATAGAGGTATAGAACTTTAAGTTGGCATTACTTTTCAAGATGGCGACCGATTTAACAGCTGTGATTTATTCTCAGTTTGGTTTACCAATTCATCATGAATAGACTCACGCCTGAACAACGCTTGCAAATAGTGCAATTTTATTTCGAAAATAATGGTTCTGTGCGGAAAACGTATCGCGCACTACGTCCATTTTAGCGATGTTTAACGATGAAGCGCACTTCTGTTGAATGGCTACTGCCGTATTTGGAGTGAAGGTAATCCTCGAGTGTATGTTGAAACACCGTTACATCCAAAAAAACTGACTGTTTGGTGCGCTTTATGGGCTGGTGGAATCATTGGTCCGTATCATTGGACGTAGTGCGCGATACGTTTTCCGCACAGAACCATTATTTTCGAAATAAAATTGCACTATTTGCAAGCGTTGTTCAGGCGTGAGTCTATTTATGATGAATTGCCAAACCAAACTGAGAATAAATCACTTGACAGCTGTTAAATGGATCGCCATCTTGAAAAGTAATGCCAACTTAAAGTTCTATACCTCTATAAAAAACACCTTATACTTTCACATATTTATTCAATTATGTATTTATTTCCATGGTAAGGATAATTTGCATCATACTGCCACTTCTTTTGTCTCTCCTTTTTATTTGGAAATCTCGTCACACTAATACTCCTTTTGTCTGTCCTTCGTGTTTGGGGTTTCCGTTACAATATGTATGTAATATATATATATGTAGCATATGGTATTTGTTTAATTCAACAATAAGTGTTGAGGTGAATTATAACGACCGAAATGAAATTAGCAGAAATAATTGGCAATTGAAGTGTTTATTTTCTTTTATCGTTGTTATTGTAGTTATTATTGCCGTTTGCGGTCAAGTCACGAAATCAAACCGTCAATATCTTTGAGTCATTGTAAATTGCGTTAATTGCAATTACATGCAAATACATACAGATAGATATGTGATATTGTGCTATTCTCGTTTATCTATCGTTTATCTTTCGTAGAAATCAGTAATGTCTTATAAACATATATGCGTAGTTGCAATGTACAAAGGCGTATCGCTATTAAAAGCATATATATCAATATGTCTCTCCAACCACTTCACTGTCCTAACTGGCCGACCATTTGTACAATCGCCTGCACCTATTGGTTTTGTTTCAACACGTTGCAACACTGCGTATGACTGATATGTTTGTAAAGGCGCAGTATTACCGCGGCGTTATAATATCCTACGATACGTAGCATGCGATATCCGCGAAGACATTCAAACAGACGCAGTGCGGTACCAAGCGGTATGGCAAAAACATTTCTGCCGTGAGACTTATGTATATATATATAGTTTGGTTTAAGTTTATATTCATAGCCGATATTTTAAAAAGAATAGTTGTGTTCAAATTTTTTCTATTCATTTTTCTATAAAATTTAACATATTAATTATAAGTAATAAAAATATAATTATATGATATAGAAATATTCATCCCTGCTAACGAAACATATACTCATACCGCGCAGTCAACTGTGCATGCAGCGATATCGGTCCGTATCGCATCATACCGTCGCGGTATACCGCGGTTCGAGTGCTCCCATATACCGCATTGGTTGGTATTATATGGTTACAATTTCTGCAGCTAATATACATACATATTTCATATAACAATTTTCGACTGTGGAAAACAACATTTTCCCAGCAAAATATGTTTGTCGTATTTACATGTATATATACAATATGTACATCAGGTGAGCCAAAAGTTACGTATTGCATTTATGAGTTAAAATTCCTACATCTTTCTGAGAAAAGAATTTCCCTCAAACCAAATTTTTTTTTCTCAATTTTAAAAGGTACCAGTGAGCATTCAAAATTTTCCGTATAAATAACACGTAAATCGCTTTTCATTAGAATTATAATAACTTTTCTACATGACGGATTTTTTTAGCATAATATTTCTTAAAAATTAACTTGATTACCATTTCTTCGAAGTCAATATTTCATATGCTTAGAAGCAATGAAAAGGAAAAAATCACTTCAAAACTGCATATGAGTAATCCCACAGAAATGTCAACTGCACCTAAAAAATTCTGTAAAAGTTCGTAATTTTAACATTGGAAATCTATCAAATTTAACCAATTTAAATAAGTTTTAAAATTATTCCATACACATTTTAAAATACTTTAATGCAAATTTGAATTAATATAAAAGCTCTATGTTAATGATGAATGTTTTGCTTTGATTATTGATCATAATAAAAGACGCGTGCATTGAAGAATAACATTTGTTATCTATCAGTTAGTCTAAGGTATTTGTACAATGCACATAAAATATTAGCAAAAAATAAATAATAAAATAAAAATTCAAAAAAAAAAGTATGAATAATTGCTAGCATTTTTCTCTCTTTCAATTTTATAACGCGTGACATCATAATTATTAAAATGTATGATTTTGTTTTTTCTAAAGTATTCTTATTTATTCGTGCAAATGTAGATATATATAAATACAAAATATACATTTTTTGAACGCAGATGGTTAAAGAGGCATTTCTCAACGATTTTACTATTGCAACACACTGCTTGGCGATGGATAGAGTAGCCGACCAACGGACAGTCAGCATGGATATCAGGTTTCGTAGTAAGTTAATCCTCTGGCAAGTCTTGACATCTAAAGCGCAAAAGCTGCATGTAAAGTGTGAAATAGGTAGGGAGTCGATCCTCTGATCTACTCTACACTTGACATCGTGAACACAATCACTGCTTTCCGTGAATCATGTTTCATAGTACGGCCAATACCGCAGTAACGGAGCGGCCAACGCGAGCGCCGATATATACAGCAGAACGTTGTAGTCACGGCATAAACCCATCCTACCCAGCAGAGAATTGCCGCCACAGCATACACGATCGCAGTTACACAGAGCGTCATCGTCGCAGTCTACACCAATGTCAGCATACTCAGTCGAGCATTACCCCAACAGTATACAAGCGTTAGACGTCCTCCCATAGTCACCAGTCACCAGCAAAAAGGCAGAACGTCGCCCAGCATCCTCACAGCACAGCAGAACGGTAGCGTGGCCAAATATAAACAATTCAACGGAAGCGCGGAACTGTGGGAAAGATATTACGGTAAGCGTTAATATCTCGCAGTGAGTTAAAATCCGGAAGTCACACGTGTAGTGGGTAGTGAGTCGATCTTCTGACCCGCTCGTCGTTTTACAGCGGTCGCTACCACGGCCCTTCGTAATTACACGTGATAGCAGCGCGCTAACAGGCCACACAAAACCGTTATTCTGTCGTAACATTTTTCCTCGGGGTAAATCCGCTAAACACCATTTTGTTTAGTGTTATAAGGCATTGACAAATAAATACGATTTGCAAAGAGCCGCACATTTTAAGCACAGGGCAGACAAAAAGCTTCTTTACAAACCATATTATCAAAATGAGCCTAACGAGTGAAATGTAAAGTAACTTGGTAATATATTGGTCATTTAACTCCTTAGGCCACCATTTAATGAAAGCTTGGACTCCTTTAGTCTCATTAACACAAGAGTTTATACGATTTTTTAAATCTGGCTTAGGATCCATTGTGACACCTAAGTCAAACAGTCAGAAATTTGTTCAACATCTTACGCATGTTTGATTGCATAAAAACTAAAAATAAATTTATGTTACATTTGTCATAATAAAAAAAAAATGCAAAAAAAATTCGATATTAGTCGCATTAAAGTATGTGTCCAGAAGTCGTTGAAATTAGTGTTAATTGTTTCATTTCGCTTTTGACTTTTGGTTTTGCCGCTTGAGCGTCTTTTTTTTTGTAATTATGTTGGAAACGAACTACTTGCTAAAACCAACCTTAATATCAAGACCTATTATTTCCGCCTTTTGTCAAAATAAAATAATAATTTGGCATATATTTTATTTCAATTTGAAAGTATACGAATCTCGCATTCGACATTAGCGAAATGCTCATTATTATTTTTTTGTTGTAATTTTTCAAAACTTTTAAATGTACGAATATTGAAATAAATATTGAAATTTCTAATTTTATGTTCTACAAGAATCGCACATATTAATGATTCACAATTTTTTGCGTATTATTTACTGATATATGAGAACATTTTAATGCTCCCCGATATCTTTTAAAATTGAGCAAAACATAATTAAATTTAACCTATTAATTCGTCACGTAAGTTTCGGACTACACCTATTTTACATACATTCATACAAAACTATATAGCCGCAGTCATAGGCTGAGTGCTACCATAAATTGGTTGTGGCTAAAATTTCTGTTAGGATATTGGCCTAGCATTTTCAAACTGTGCTAATGTTATTGCCATTTAAACCCATCTAATTTTAGTGCCACACACACGTACTATCCAATCCCCTCCTTTTTACCGCGGTCAAACTACGTATAAATTGGTCTCTTCGTTCAATCATCGTCCATTTGGGAAATTATCGTTAAGCGTTCATCTAATAGATATGGTTTTGCTCATACAAATGAAATTCATATGTGTGTAGTGCATAATGTTGATGGTTTTTTGCAATTGCGGATTATTACAGTTTGGTTGTTTTATACCACCTTTGAATTTTGTTGGCCACCATTTAAGGTTATACTTTAGCTTTAAATATATTATTAAATACATACATATATTTCAAATGCAATGAATCTACATAAGTTATAAATAATTTTGATTAGTTTCATTTCAAATCATGTTTTGTATGTTCACTTTGATTGAATTAAAGTTGATTATGAAATTTTGTATGACTGAGAGAGATTGAACTACGATCATGGCGTTATTATTATTAAGGACTACATCAATCTCTATAACAAAAATACTTACCACTATTCATTTATAACTTGCCCTTAATATATATATTTTCCAATTAGCTCTAAATTAAAGAAAATAGAAAACAAAACCATTTAAACTATCACTATCACTATCATTAAATTGTGTCTCTGGGTTGGATTTTCGTCGAATAATTAACACACTATTAAAGAAAAGAGCGACTAAAATTTTAGTAATACTTTTTTCATCATTGTAATGATTCTACCATGTTGCAAAATCTCTGTTAAGTGTGAGATAATGCATAAAATTGTTTGTATACCTTATGCAAAAAATTCCCATATCTATGTACAATACATAAAAAAAATTGTTATATATTTTAATTCACTATTTAAATGAAAACGGAAGTGGAGGGCAAAGGTCATTGAAAGCGTTGCTCTTAAAAAGAACTCAACACACATAAAGCATGCATAAGAAGAGTGTAAAATAGGGTAGAGGACAGTAAAGTAGACGCATGCTGAAGTTACTTCTATCCACACTAATAACAACCTGATGTGTGTCTTCAACGAAATGACAATGAAGCCATCAGTGGTTATAAACCGAATATAGTAAACATATGTATATATTGTTCGCTTTAGTTTGCACCAGTACTAAGTCTTCAACTTAATTGTCCGCGAATAGCTGCTGCCGCTCCTTTTATACCTAACGATGGTCCAAACATTCTGTTCACGCGACCAATAATAGGCTGATTATTCGTTTGCCTGCGGAATTTCCTTTAACCTGTCGACCCTTTTGTTTGTCCTTAGTACGGAGAATTTTTGCATCATACACCGCTCCTTTTTTTCTGTCCTTTTCGGGGAATTGCCTTTACATTGCCAACCCTTTTGTTTGTCCTTGGTACGGGTAATTTCCATCATACGGCCGCTTCTTTTGTTTGTTTTTACTGGGAAATCTCGTCACACTTCTACTCCTTTCAATCTATTATTCGTGTTTGGGATTTCCGATACACTGTCCTCCTAAGTCTGATCTGGACGATCAGACATACTATCTGTTCCAAATGCGGGGAGCTTTTCTAGGTGAACCACTTTCATCTTGGTCCTTAGTTTACCAACAGTCTGTATTCGATACACTACGTCATTCAACCGTTTGATTACTTTGTAAGGGCCTTCCCAATTGCATTGCAGCTTCGGGGACAAGCCTTTCTTCCGTTGTGGGTTGTACAGCAGCACTAAATCGCCATCTTGAAAACCCTCGGAGTTCAATGCCTTATCATATCTGGCCTTTATCCTGCTACTTATAATTTCGGTTCGACGTCTCCCAAGAGCATCTCTCTCAGCTCTTCTTCTAGGGCATTTGGTGTATTCTTCCCGATCCTTCTAGAATCGCCACTTACTCCAAACTTCAAATCACTAGGCAGCCGAAGTTCACCGAAGAGAATCTTGGCGGGTGTTTTACCCGTTGTCTCGTGCACCGCTGACCGATATCCCATCAGGAACAGCGGTATGTGGATATCTTAATCATCCGGATGTTTGCCCACGACCTTCCTCAAGTGCTCTTCCAAGGTTCGGTTGAAGCGTTCTACCATGCCATCTGATTGAGGATGCAGAGCTGTCGTTCGAGTTTTTCGAATACCCAGTATCAAGCAAACCTCCTGGAACACTGCCGATTCAAAGTTTCTTCCCTGGTCCGAGTGCAGTCCTATAGGCGCACTATATCTGGTAACCCAATCGTAAGTGAATGCATCGGCTACTGTTTTGGCTTCCTAATTTGGAATCTGGCCATTTACTAAAGTAGTGCATAACCTCAAAAACGTATTTGTTTCCTTGCCTGCTCATGGTGAATGGACCTGCTACATCCATGGCAACCCGCTCATGGTGCCTCTGAGTTATACTGTTTCATCTGACCATGACTTCGGGACTTTGGCCCTTCAGCTGCAATGCACTCCTTGCAGTTAGCAATCCACTCAGCGATAAATTGACAACAACCAACCCAGTGGAACCGCTGCTTGTTCTTCTCCAGCGCTTTTGTAATATCTAGGTGCCCTCCACTAGGACGTCCAGAATCCTTAACCTCGGAACTTCTATTAGCTTTCGGGAGCACTGGCCGTCTTTAGTTTCCCATATTCTATGCTAACAGCCATTTATCAACTCCAAACTACTCCATTATGCCCAGTATACCTTTGCTATTGGCCTTCCTGCTGCCATTTGTTCCTTATCTGGCCGTCTGTCCATCTCCAGTCCATGCATTAAAAGTTTCAAATCTGGATCTTCCTGCTGACATTTCCGTAAATAACCTGACTCCCACTCTTCCGCTGGTGTAATTGTGACTAATCGGATGTCTGTTATCTCTTCTTTGCCTTCCGCTTTGGAGCAGTGCTTACATTCCAACCTACATGGTCGACGAGACATGGCGTCAGCATTCCCGTGAGTATTCCCTTTACGGTGCTCTATACTGTAGTCATAGCTTTGCATTCTTCCGGGCTAGCTGTCCTTCAGGATTCTTGAACTGTAGTAGCTACTTCAATGCTGCATGATCTGTCCTAACTCGGAAGTGTTGGCCATACAGGTACTTGTGGAAATGTTTAATGCAATCCATAGTCGCTAATAGTTCTCTCCGTGTTACGCAGTAGCTCCGCTCTGGTTTCCCAAGAGACCGGCTATAGTAGGCAACTATATTCTCCTGCCCATCAATCACTTGTGAAAGTACACCTCCCAGGGTATAGCTACTAGCATCTGTATCCAAATTGAATGATGCACCTGGAACCGGGTACGCTAGCATAGGCGCAGTGCAGAGGCTTTCTTTAGAGCTTGGAAAGCCCTCCTCTTGTTCGCTGTTCCACTCAAAGGGTCTATTTTTCCTTGTGAGCTCATGGAGACTATTAGCAACACTGGCGAAATTCGGAATAAATGGACGATAGTAAGTACACAGGCCCAAAAATCTCCGAAATTCATGCAAATTCTTGGGCCTTGGCCAATCCTTCACTGCTTCTAACTTTTCCTTTGCTGTACAGACGCCCTCGGTTGTTACATAATGACTTAGATAATTAACCTCTTTCTTAAATAGCGAGCACTTTTTAGGACTCAGCTTAAGGCCAGCGCTAGCTATACTCTGAAAAACTTCCTTCAAATTGTCCAAATGTTCCTCAAAGTCTTTGCCCAATAGGATGATATCTTCAAGATACACCAAACAAGTTTTCCAATGCAGTCCCTTAAGCATAACATCCATTAATCTTTCGAAGGTTGCAGGAGCGTTGCATAGTCCAAAGGGCATTACCGTGAATTGTCAAAGACCGTTTCCAGCACTAAAGGCAGTCTTCTCTTTATCTCTCTCACTTACTTCCACTTGCCAATACCCGCTCTTGAGGTCAAGTGTTGAGAACCATTCTGTGCCAGTTAGCGAGTCTAGTGTATCATCGATCCTGGGCAAAGGATAGCTGTCTTTCTTTGTGACATCATTTAATCTCCGATAGTCCACGCAGAACCGCAGCTGGCCATCTTTCTTCTTCACGAGTACTACCGGAGAGCTCCATGGACAAGCCGATGGTTCGATAACACCGCTTTCGCTCATCTCCTTAATTATTTGGCCAACAGCGTCACGTTTAGCTAGTGGAACGCTTCGAGGAGCTTGACGAATTGGTCTTGCGTCAGCAGTATCAATGCAATGTTTCACTACGTTGGTCCTGCCTGATTTGTTGCCACCCTTGTCAAATATGTTGGAGAATTTGCGGATAAGTTGGCTGACCTTGTGTTTGTACTTGTCTTCCAATCCTTGCGCCCATGCATTTATATCTCCCTCCATGACCTTGCTACCAATATAGTCGATTCCAGATGAATCAATGCATTTGATGATGGCTTCTACCTCTTGACATTGCCCTAATACAGTTCCACTAGGAATTTTTACTGGTGATCTGAAGTCATTTAATACTCTCACTGGGATGCGTCCATTCGTTTGTGTCTTAGCCAGGGTTTTACCAATAAGTACGTCCGGTGTAGAATTCTGTGCTGCTTCGACAACCCACAATTTGTTTGTCCCACAATCTCCATTAATTTTCGCCCAAACAACTGCTTCTGACTTTGGTGGAATCAGTTCACTGCCTTCTAAGACCACTTGTTTGCTACTGTATGTGGAATTATAGCCAATGCTTAGTGGTACTTCCATGTTCTTATACTCCATAATTTTGTTATTCAAGTCTATCTTCATACCTTGACCCATCAAGAAGTCCACTCATATGATTATCTCATCTACGATATGCGCGACTATAAAGCTGTGTAACACCGTCACATTCCCAATTGTGACCTCACATGTTACTTCTCCCACCACTTGGGTATTCTCTCCAGTCGCCGTTTTCAATATTGCTCCAGGTAATGGTCTCACTTCTTTAGCGATCAGGTCAGTTCGAATGCGCCCGTATCCACTGTTAATATTTGCGCTCGTCCATCCACATATCCACCAATAATAATGTTGCTCGTTTTTCTGCCAATTTGCGGAGAGTATGGGGCATTCAATTGCAGGAGCCAGCATACGCCCTTTTAGACTGGCTCGTTTTAGTTTAACGACTGAGATGATGGGTTATCCTCCGCAGCCTTCCGTTTTCGCTGTTCTTCCTGTATGCTGGAACCCGTTTTGCATTCGCGTGCGAAGTGACGAGGCTTTCCACATTTAAAACATTTTCCAGCTTGACTTTTGACACCAGAACGATTCATTCCTTCTAACGTCTTCAGAGTTCTCAATATTTTGGTCACCACATCTGGTGTTTCAACCTCCACTTTATTGACTTTGAATGCTGGTCTGCTTATGACTGCCGCCGTTTCACGTGTTTGAGCATACGCAACTGTTTCAGCGAATGTCAACTTTGGATTCGCATATGTCTCTCGCTTAGTGTAAATGTCTTTTATTCTGCTGATGAATATTTGTATTTTCACCCTTTCGAGATGCTCACCCGGTGCCTCCAATGGCTAAATGAGCCAATCTCTCAATTTCCGAAGCATAGTTGGGTTTTTGGTCGCGCTTTTCTAACTCCATCTGGTAAATTTGTCGTCCGTGTTCGCTACCATAGCGTCTTTCCAGGGCTCGCATCAATCCGTTGTAATCATTTCTTTCGTATCCGGTCCTTCCAACGCAACGAATAGTGCAGCAGATTTTTCCTCCATGCTCCAGTTATTTGTTTCAGCCGTCTTCTCAAACTAGAGCTTAAAGACTTGGAAATGGATTTTATCGTCGAAAGGTGTTTTTACCTTTGGAGCGTTCACTGAAGTGAACGATTTAACTGCAAATCCCGGAAACGACCTTCCAATGCGTTGACTTTGGTCTCAATGATATCCTCTATTTTTTCTTGCCGACCTTGCAATTCGTTGACTTTGCTATCAATTTGATCCTGTCTTTCCTTGAGTTCTGCATTGTCTCTCATCAGATTTTGCTGTATTTGCGCGATTGTTCCTTCTAAGGATGATATCGGCTCCCTCTGTTCAACCATTTGTGATGTAATGCTGGCATTATGTGAATCCAGCTTTTGTGTAATGTTGGTGTTCATTGCAGTCATTTTGGCATCCAGCTTTTGTGAGATGCTGGCCTTTATTGCAGGCATATTTCGTGAATTACAGGCATCCTGTGCATCCAACTCGACATGTTGACATTGATTTGGGAAATTGCAGCCAAAAACATGTTCATGTCCATACCGGTAGATGAGCCAGCAGCATTTTCTTGAATCTTACTTGACGACTGCTCCAACCCCTTTCCAGAATCAATAGGCTCTTCTTTGTCAATGTCCTTCAAGGATACATCTTCATCCTCGCGACGGAATTCGTATTGACTCAAGTGGATGCCTTCAACTTTCATTGCTTCTCGTAGTCGCGATTGCAGCTCTGCCTTATTTCCTGTTGTAGATAATCCACGCTTTGCCAGTTCCCTTTTGAGAGGAGGTATCGTCAACTCCTGAATCTTGACCATTTTTCAATTATTATCCTTTGGGAAATATTTAACAATCCCACTTCTGACACCCACCAATTGTTACGATTTTGCTGAATCAACCTCGAAGATTTTCCAAATCCTTCGGCTATGACCACTGGATTGTTAAATAAAAGCCACAACTATGTTCGCAGTTTCTTTATTTATAAAGAATTTATTTAATGTCCTTTTATTACTCAGTAATTCACAATTCAATTATAATTCACTTTATTATTTACAATCACTTGTATACAACTTTCACAATGTACTGTTTTTATTACTTTACTGTAATATAATTACCAACGCGTTTACTTTACGACTGATTGACTTGGCAGCTGAGTGTCGCTCTCATATAGTAGTCGGCCACTCGCAACCAACCGTCTAAAATAATCGAAGCGTTCTCGCTTACGAATGTTCTCGTTTCACACTATAGAACATGCCAGCTATCGGCTTCTCTCTTTCATCTGGCAATCGCTTCGCATTTTCGCCACAATATGTAAGGATTTTTGTTTTTTTATTTTTTTCCTACCCTTTTGGATCTTAGATAGTGCATGTACTTAATAGCAACAATCTTGTTCTTCTATTTTCTAATTAAAACAAATTATTCAGATAATCTGGGTGATGGTTATACATAGCCGGTCTATGTGTACGTATATTCCCATATAAATAAATGTAAATATTTTTAACATTATTGTTACTGCTATTTTAGCTGTTGCGTGAATGAGCATACAATTTTACTATCATTTATGTTAATGTATTGCTGACTACTTTACTTTTTTGCACACGTCACACTTTGTCATCACCGTTTGGTGCATGCATGTTTTTCGCGCTCTTGTGGTTCTGAACCCTTGTCCGTTACATGATGTGTAATGCCGGTTAGACGGTATTTGTTGGCTCGTTAACTGCTATCAAGTCATCGCTGAATACAATGGCTACAAAAATATATATACTGCATCATTACGGCATTAGCTACTAACCGGCAGCCCACATTCGTGGCAAGTGCTGTTGGGGCTGTTTGTTCTGCCACCAAACACACGCATCTATCGGCACGTCTAGATGAATTCGTAAAATTGTGCTAAACATTAGAGTGTTGTACTGTGTTTTTGAGTTGGCTCAGCGAGCATTGTCGCAATGCCTGCACTTCTTCTACCACAAGCCACTATTAATTTAATATGCGCCTGCAAAGCGTTTTATAAAATAAATTTATAATTCGTAGTATTTGATATTCCCCCTTCATTGATAGTTACATATAATCGTATGGACTCTTGATATTTTTATCACATTGCGTATCATTTAAATTTTAAAATAAATTCTTCTTCTTCACTGGCGTAGACACCGCTTATGCCATTATAGCCGAGTAAACAACAGCGCGTTACTCCTGCTCGCTTTTTTTATAAGAACCAGATGCAGCCAGGTCCTTCTCCATCTGAAGTTTACAATGGAGTGGAGGTCTTCCTTTTTCTCTGCTTCCACCGGCGGATCACCGAAAGCTAGAATATTCTCTTCCTTACGAACCACATGGCCTACCAGTTTAGACGTTGTGTCACAATTCGTTGCGCTATGTCAATGTCGCCATACATCTCGTACAGCTCATCGATCCATCAGCTGCGGTATTCGCTTTTTATATACTTTTATTGAATATTGATCAGGCTTAGTTCACAACAACCGGCGCTGACTCTGGGACCCATTTTTTTGTGGATTTGGCAGAACATACTGAAGTTCCTATCGTTGTTTATAAGGCCACTGTAGTAAATGTCAAAAGGAATTATTCGTCTCCATCCTTGTGCCGTCCACCGCAGTTATTGGACGGTCTCGTTCGAAGCGTTGCCAGCTTTTTCATTAAAATTAGTTTCTTCGTGGCACACATTTATATAACGAGCAACCTCTGGTGAACAAGCGCTACAATTAGACTTCTGCGAACCCTGAACCGAATTTTCGGAGTGGCAGTACTAAAGTTTCTTCTTTTCTCTTGCTCACATTTGCAAGGTGCGCGTCGCAGGAGTAAGAATTGAGTGCAACGCTGCGAATGTAACTGCAAACCTACGAATCATGACTACACCCTATTGCATTCCAAGAGAACTAAGTGCACATTTTAGTGCCCCCTGTTGTCCATGCGTTTATTTATATTCGTTGTAATATAAATACACAACTATATGACATTATATATAAGAATCGTCTAATGAGCGTCTGCCGGTGTCTGTACATTTTGCCATATTTTAACCACAAAAATATTCTAGAATATGAAAGTACATGTGTGAGTTTTAAAAGCAGAATATTTAAGTTTTAAATTTTAACTAACCATCACACCCACAAGGTTTTGTTTGTAACAGTTTTTGTATCTTTATACCGGATGGATCGGTCAACTATATTATATGTTATAGCTCAAATAGAACCGATTTGTACATATATGTGATTTTGGATCGTAAGTATGTCAAGCATTTAAAAATATGAAAGTATGTATTTTATGGGTATAGAACGAACTAAACATTGGTACTGAGAATCATCGAAATCGTTATACCTTCAATACAACCGATTTATTCAAACGTGTGATCTTTTATAATAAATCAATTAAGCATCTGAGAACACGAAATTTTGTAAACTATCCATCAAATCCATCAAAAAAGCATCTAAAAGTGTGCAATTTGATATTATCCACATGTTATATCAAATAAACATCGACACAGAAAATCATCGAAATCCAATTTTTCTTTTTGCAATGCATTTATAGGTTCATGAACGATAAAAGATTTTGGCATGGCCGAACACAGGAATATTTTTTTCACTTTTCATATTTTCTTTGTATTTGTGTGACTGCTTGGAAATATGGCTAGATGTTCCGCAACTAAGTTATATTTACAGTCAGTATGTGTAAATTTACATTTGTATATTTTGATATCAATTTTTCTTATGCGTTTTGCTATTGTTTTGGTTTTGTGTTAATTCTTTTTAATTATATCATTGAACATTGATCATCATCACTTTATTTTTTATTTCAGTTTATCCAATTTTAGAATTTTGTTTGATGAAAATGGTTTTTAATGAATTTTTACTTGAATTTATTTTTTTTTTACTCTGGCTATTTTGAGTGTTGTTATTTATTATTTTAAAGCATATATGTATATATTTATTTTGTGCTTTGGAGGCAGTTATCCAATTTTAGAATTTTGTTTGATGAAAATGGTTTTTAATGAATTTTTACTTGCAAATGTGGTCAATGCTGTCATTAATGTGTTTCCAGGCTTGCTTTTTTTTCATTATGAGATGCTGTTCATACATTTGGAAACCTTAGTGTCAGTAATTTTCAGATTACTTCTTTACCCTGCATCGAGTTTTGAATGATAATGATCATAAACCACCATCAGGAAGACAAATTTTAGTTTTATATCATTCACACCGCCTAAACAAGAGGAGCTGCAAGTTAATGTAACTTTTAGTGATTACATTAGATACCTCTGATATCTGTTCCAATAATTCCAATAAATTATTTTCAAACAAAACTCCAGAATTTTGCAAAAAGTCCATAAAATCAATAACAATTTGAATTAAATACGTCATGAAGAGTTTTATGTCGAAAAATATATAGCAACCTTCAAAAATATTTTAATTATAGAAATTAATATAATTTTTGAACCAAAAATTTTATGGCTAGCAACTCCGACATATGATGTGATACCAATGGCGTATTAAACTGTCAAAAACAATAAATATTAACAAAATTCTTTCCTTCTTCTTCCTGTTTGGCGCTAATTGTAAATTGCACTTGGTATGCCAGGTTTTTATCCACGTGATCTTTTCAATGGAGGAAGATCATCCTGTTCCTCTGCTTCCACCGGCGAGTACTGCATCAAAGCTAATGTGTTCTCATACATACGGACCACCGTTTCTTAATTCACTGAACTATGTCAGTGCCGCTGTATTACTCATACATCTCGTCGGTGCATCGGCTGCGGTATTCGGTGTTGCCAATTCCCAAAGGACCACAAATCTTACGCAAAACCTTTTTCTCGAAAATTTCTAAAGCTGTTTTATTGGATGTCAACATCGTGCATGCACTATACGGCATGACGGGAATAATAAGCGACTTGTAGGTTTGGGTTTTGATTGGTTGAGAGATGACTTTACTATACAAATGCGTACTCAGTCCAAATTAGCACCTGTTGTCAAGAATGATTCTGCGTTGGACTTCAAGGCTGACTTTGTTGGTTTTGTTAATTCTGTTTTCTAGGTAGATGAAACTAAATATATACGACTTCAAAATTATGAGTGTCAAGAGTCACGTGAGAGCCGAGTCGTGAATGCGAAAACAGTTTACGCTTCGCTCTTTATACAGTTTGGAGAAAGACGAGTTTACGGCGCGGTTGTTGAGGCCAAGGATAGCAAATTTTTACCCCTGTTAATATGACGAAAGTTGTTCGGCGACGTCGATGGTTATCGTAACCTTATATTCTACTAACCTTCTGTATTTTGCATGATCAATGAAACGGAAAAGATGTAAAATGAAAAGTTATTTTTGGCTTGACATTTATAAATCCTCATTAACCGCTTAAAAGGTTAAAATATTGGACACTGTATAACAGATCAATGGAAAAATTCCCGAACTGACACATAGATGGCGCTAATAGAATTAATTATTTCCTGATTTTTAGTTAGCTCTAACCTTCAAAAGACGCGTGTACATATTTCAGTGGAGTAACTTTTGTTATTGTGCAAAAAATGGATTAAAGGGAATTTGGCGTGTTGATAAAATATTGCTTTTTGAAGGAAAAAAATACAGCTAAAGCAAAACTTGGCTTGGTAACGAGTTTTTGGACATTGCCCCAAAAAAATCAATAATCAAGGATTGGTATGCTAAGTTTAGACGTACTGAAATTAGCTCCAAAGACGGTGCACTCGACGAAAACAGCATTATTGGGCCGTAAGAAGGACGAAATAGCCAAAAAAATGCCGCTTTTGAAGTAAAAACGGAATGTTTCACCAAGACAAAACACCGTTTCACAAGTCATCACCTATGGTAAAAACCCATGAATTAAGATTCGATATGTTTTTGTATCCACCGTATTCTCAAGAATCTGGCTCCCAGCAATTATTTCCTGTTCTCAGATATCAGAAGAATGCTCGCTGGGAAAAAATTTTCGTCGAATGAAAAGGTGATCGCCTAAGCTGAGGCCAATTTTGAAGCAAAGGACAAATCTTACTACAAAAATGGTATTGAAAAGTTAGAGGGTAGCTATAATTAGTGTATCCCCCTTCAAGGGAATATGTTGAATAAAAAATAATAATTTTGACAAGAAAAATATATTTTAGTTATGTAGGCCTTGGAATTTTCAATTCACCTGTTATGTTGTATGAAGTAATGATATAAGAGTGCAAAAAGCTTAAGCATTGTCTACTTTTCTTAGGTTAAATATACGTCGCTCGGTACTTGTTGAGTTATATTTGTCATTAAAATTGCTTACAATATTTGGTATTTGAACATTTCAGTGGTTGAGTTATTATCAGAGATTAGTGGTCACTGAAAATATTCAAAGAAAATGTAAATATGAATGGCACCTCATTGGTCTCATTGAACAACAAGATCGGGCGACTAAAAATAATTCACACCCACATGGATATAACCGAATCGTAAAACCTAAATCAGACTGCATACTTACATGACGCAGCAATCTGTGATGTCATTCTGGGGAAAAAAAACTATTATATATGTTAATCTAGACAAAAACATACCAATATACTAAAAGCAAATGGAACTTGTTCCCTGTTCAATTTCTGACATTTTTTTGCCTAGACAGAATGATACATACTCGAAGAAAATCCACAAAAAAACGACCCATAAAATATTTATCTCGATAAGATCGGCGTCTGATCTATTTCTGAAAAAAAAATTTCAAGTAAATCGAACCATAAGGTCGATTTTGTTTAATAGATCGGCCACAGGTCCACTTCCCGAATGAAAAATTACAAGAACATACTCATGCTCAAATCAAGCCATACTGAAAATCTCAAGTCAATCAGGCGGCAACTTTTTGAGATATGCGAAAGAATGTAAAATTTTTATATATCTAGATTATTTACGAATCTGACAGTAAAGGCATAACTGTATTTACTTATACGGTGTCTATTAGTAAATTCATAATCATATCCTCAAAGCAGACATGTTTCACACATTTTAGTGCCGTTTAGTGCATGTTCCTCCTGCAAAGCTTGTTGCTCCCACAGATATTCAGCTGTACATTTATGTGTACATATACTGCTATATGAGCGTTTGATTTTTCCAAAGTTTACACGCTCTTGTAGCAAATAGTGACAGGAGTCGACACCTTCTGCATGTGTCGCACTCAAATGTGGTACCAGTCCGACATAACATAAACATAAATATAAATTAACTGTTGTAGCATATAACAAAAAATACGAGAACAAGGACTGCCTTTTTCAGAAACTAAAACTAAAAGAAGAATGGGGAAAGGAGTGGAATTTGGAGTTGGAGTAGTAACAACAGATGGTACTTCGTCTCACTGTATATACGATAGGTGTATGTAACAAAGTGGCAATACTAATATAATCAATATATTACCAACAACAAGCATAACAACAAAATTGGAAAAAGTGAAGAAAAATAAATATTATAAAAGTGCCAAAGGAAAGCTCGGACGTTAGGCAAAGCTTATAACGAATGTGAATGTTTTTATGTATCCTTGGCTGTTCGAATGGTTATGTTTTATACTACGGTGTGGCATTCAGTATGCGTTTTTTCTACTGATTTTGCATTAGCACTCTGGATTGAGCCCGCTAAAGCCACGTTTGTTGCAAGTAAGAAAATTTTTTAGCAAAACTCAGTCCAAAGTGTTGCACAAATGCCACTTATGCAAAAACCAGCTGCCCGCGCACATATCTAAGTGTATATGTATTTTGCTACGACTCTGTAGTGAAAAGATAGACAAGTACGCGAACATTCTAGTTAAATACCAGTATAAAATAGGATGAAATCAAATCAGTTCGTTATTTGTACAGAAGTTCACCAGTAACGGGAATAATAATAGTTTTCATCACCAAGCCATTCGTATGTTGTTGTTTATTTTAATACGCCACGGCCGAATTTCATTTCCTTATAAGTTCTGTTGACGTCCGAAGTATGTCATTGATTTTTATATCATAACGATAGCCGAGTGGGTAGAGGTTCCCTAAAGAGAAAAAGACTGGTTATGTACTGGAATCCAACCAGTTTGCGTTTTTTCAGTCACTAGTTTATCTTCCATCCATGTAAATAACTGACATTTTTACTCAGCGATGAATGGTCATATATAAGTGTAGCGCATGGAGTTCACGGTTCGAATCTCAAAGCAAGCAAGAATTAGACATTTATTCTTACATATGCCACATTGTAGAATATCGCCTTTGGAGAATAAAAATATTCGAAGGAATTACCAAATACCTCAACAAAAATGGTAAATTAAAAATAGTACAAATAATGCAAGCGCTATACCATAAGCATAGGAGTTCATATATATATATACTCCTTCACTATGTGTATGCATTTGCACCTCCGGTTACGCCAAGTCCTCGTTTGCGTCTTAGGCTGCTTTTGGGCACTTTTTTGACTTCAATAATATTTCTAATTTGAGGAAAATAAGTTTTATGAACCCATGTATATTCGTAGCATTCATAACTGACAAGGCTAAATGGTTTCAATCAGTTGAAAGTCAGGACATATGGGTACAGCAGTATAGAGTTACCTCTGAGACGACGAATAGACTGCCTTATACCGCCCTTGACTTTCGAGAAACCTCTGATGGCTACAAAGAACTTAAAAGAAACCGTACAACATATAATCTGTGAGTTATTGGCTTTCTGCAGAGAGGGATGATCTCACTTGGCTGAATTGCAGGACCGAAACGCCAGATTCAGTTCTTCAGACTGGAGTTACAAAGGGGAGTGCAGCAGAATATAATCTTAGTCGCTTGTAGTGCATCTAGTAATATTATAAGCGTACCATTGCCTAATCTATGTACATATATAAACAAAATATTTGTAAAAATAAATTATATGTAATTAAAAAATAATAAAATAGTGGAGACAGTTATAAGTAAACTGGTGAAATGAAAATTGTGCTGTGCATAAAGCACTGTTTTTCTTGGCCCTTATGATATTTTTTAAAATAGTTAAAAAACTGCGATTAATCGATTAATTCTTTACAATTTTTTTCATTAAATTTTTTTGTCGTGACTACATGAGGAGCTCATGGTCTTGATCACCAATATATTATTATTATTGATCCCAACGGTTTACCCACCTCCCGAGCATCCGCACGAAGAACGCTGTCTGCATGACGTACGGAACTTCTTTTGTTTTTTTATCAATGTCACAATGATAAGAGGTTTGTTTAGTGTCGAGAACTAAAAAAATTTAGCTAAAGAACAAAATTTATCAGCTGATTTTTAAGAATTATTTTAAATATAAAAAGTTTTGTAACCATTAGTTGACAGTCGCCAAAATAGTTTTCTTAATATGAAAAGCGAGTCAGATATGTCAAATGTGCTTTAATGAGAATTGAAATCAAGACACAGACAATGCAAAGACTCGTGAAATTCAAAATTCGTTTTACAAGTTTTCAGAAACAAGGGGCAAAGATGTCTATACATTCTGAACGGAACATTAAATTGGATTTCAGAGAGAATGAGGAGCTAGAAACTGAGCCTGTTATATTTTAATCAATCATTAGAAGGAAGATTGTACTGAGAGTCTCAGAGCAAACTTCTTAAGGCAAATAGGAGGAATTGTTTTTGAATAGACTCTATCCTATCAGAGAAGACTTGATAACTCGGGCTCGAAATCACCGAGCCGTTTTCAAGAATAATTCTCACTAATGCTATATGCAAAAGCTTTAGTAACATAAAGATCATTAAACTCCTCTTATCAACGTTTTGCAAAGGCCAAGATGTCTTTGGCTTTGTTGAAAATCACACCAATGTAATGTGTAAAGTTCAATTTAAGGTCCCTAGTGATCCCCAGGTCAATAAAACTATGAACCTGTTCTTGTAATTATCTGTAGTGTAAGTAATTCTCTGTATGGCTCTTCGAGAGAAACACATAACTTTATATTTCTTAAGATTTAGGGGCATCCGATTTATTTTACATCATTCAACTATGCTGTTTATGTTTGTTCGTAATAAGATACCTTCACCTGTCGAAGTATAAGATTTATAAAGTTTTACATCATCCGCATACATTAAAAGTTTTGAAAATTTTATCTGAGAAGATATACCGTTAATAAATAGTGAAAACCGAATCGGGTCTGGATGGCTACCCTAAGGTTCTCCTGAAATTGAATTTTTAAACATTACACTTTGAGTTAGATCATACATATATGTGGAGATCCATTGTAAAATTTTTTATTGGAAACCCAGTAAGTAAAGTTCCTTGATTAGCAACGAGTGATACGCTTTATCAAAAGCTTTGCTAAAATCGGTATATATTACATCAACGCTGCTGTTCTTTCTGAACGCAACGATGATATAAGAAGTGAAATCAAGTAAATTGGTGGTTGTAGATTTTCCTTTAACAAATCCATGTTGGGAACGTGATATAAATGAAGAGATTGAATGAGTCAAATGATCAGTGAAAAGTGATTCAAATTATTTGAATTTGGCTATAGCTGGGTAATTTTCTATCAAAAATCTGTTTCCATTTTTATGAAGGGGTATAATGAAAGATTCAGTCAAAGGTTCGAAAATATACTCTGCACAATTTACAAGAAAGCGAGAAGGTATTTGGTCAGGACCATATGTGCCTGAGTTTTTTAAGGACTTCAGATGGAGGAATACATCTTCAGATGATATTGTAGGTGTATGGACTAAGTTACCCGAACATAATTTATATGGGTAATATGAGTTTACTTGAATATTAGGAGAATAATTGGATTTGAAAAATTTAGCGAACAAATTGGAAATTGTCTAACTAACACTGGAAATGTTATTTTGAAATGTCATAGTAAAAGGAAATCCAGATACCTGTCGCTTAGCGTTTACGGAACCACAAAATGATTTAGGATTTGTTATTAAACTACGTTTAATTTTACAAATAAACATTATAATATTTTCGATTTAATTCAAAGAGGTGTCGCAAAATAATGTGAGTGCTTACCTGTACTTTTATAAAGCTTGAAATTTCGGGTTTTTTATTTTCCAGAATTCTAAGTTCTTTAGTATACCATGGTTGAGCAGTTTCTTTATAAACACAAATGCGTTTAGGAAAAAATTTTTCAAATAAGTTAAATACAGTTAATGGAAAAGTGCTAAGTTGGAAATTGTAATTCTAACTGTCTACTATTTAATCACCTTGGTACCTCATCATTAGTTTAAGGTTATACGCTTGCTCCCAAGTACATTGTGCATCGCGGAGGGGCGCGCAACCACACTTTGCATTTGCCAGAGCAAGTAGTATATGCTGTAGCTAGATGTTGTGCCAATCGATTACATATAATTAAATGAGTATTGCCGCATTACCAAGGTGTTATCTATAGAATGGCCTTTTTTGTTATCTGTAACGCAGGCAAATTAAAAGTGGGAATGTTGCGGCCACAGACACATATATTTTTGTAACGGAATTAGAGAAAATGGCACAGTGATGCGTGTCTTCTTCAAAATTTATTCGTTGATGGAAGATATACTTTGAGGATTTTGTCAAGTGGTTTGGTTATCTCCATCATCGGAGGTTAGGCTTATAACTGGAGGTAACTTTACTTTTATTGACAACATTAAATCTAAGCTGCTCAAAGGGTATATTTCTTCTATGAAATTTGGCGCACCGTATCCTTGCCATTTCTTGTTTTCATCGGCGTCGGTGTGACATCTCTCGCAAGACAAAACAGAAATCGGGTAATATAACCTCGGCCAACCTTTGCGACGCTTGATGACGCCATAGCAAAATAAAGCCTGCTTTGGAATTATTTTTCTGTTATAGGAGTAGACAACATCCTTAGTAGGCTACTAGGTGGTGTTGAACTTGAAGAAATTACGGAATTGCTGTACAATGAATTTATTAACCGTTTACGCTATTAGCTTTTGGACGAAGTACCAGGAGAGGAATTTCACATATTTTTGCTTCTGTCTACTCAATGAGATCTACTCGAATATCCCCGAAGTCTGGTGTTAAGTCGTTTGAGTCATCATCTTCGATTGGGGGTCAGTGAGGCTTGATGTATAACACGAAATGCTACATCATGAGGTCAGTTGGCTTGAATATTTTTCAGAAATTTTAGTAATATTTCTTGGGGTTTAAATGTCTTTATCTTTTGCAAATGTGTCTCACCTTTGGTAAATTTTGCACCAATATTATTTTGAAATCGAACACTGCACAATATTCATTCCCGCTGAATTAATTTTGTGGAATACCTTGCAGCACAGCTCAGTGACTTTATAGCGCATGTAACTCTATATTTAAAGAGGTCAACGTTAAGATAGAGAGTGACCAAGTAAAGTGTCTGATACCACGCTGTCCATTCTGAAAGGAGACGACGTCGCCGAAGGCCAGTCATACTGCCACGTTGCCATTCGTTTGCCATTTGCTTGTCTCGTTATGGTTAATTGAGTGGAATAATGTTTGCACTTACGCATAGACGTGGGAACACGTATACATACACAGCCACAAGTACGGCTATATAGAACAACTTGCACTCGTTCACTGAAAGTGTTTGAGGGTTGCAGTGTTTGCATATTTGCACATAAATCAGAATGTAAAGTATCTGGACTCGACGCATAGCACAGTTGTGCTGAAATCTGCGGCCAGCCTAAATTTCCAATGCAGCACCTGTGCCAGTTTTACCGCAGTCGGAGCTTAAGGTAGGGCCGGAGCCAACATTGCGTGAACTTGTTATTGTTGTTTTTTAGTGTATTCAAATGACCATCTATACAATTTTGAAGTGTACGCTCTAAACATATTCATATACATATACGTATTTGCAATTCTTGATGTGCACTTAATGGCCACATGTTGGGAATTACCTGCGCTGTGAACTATTACCCGACAGTTTGGATATTTTCCACTCAAGCGAAAGCTCAAAGTTTTTTAGTTCTCATAATATGCCCACACACATAAAATTACACACCTCCAAGTTAAAGTTTATCAAATATACACAAATTCAACTATGAAGACTGCAAGAAAAATAAACGTTTTGCTATTGGCGGATTACACACAATAAAGTTTAATAGTAATTCACTGTTCTTTTCCTCTTATGGGTGCCATAACTAGATTATTTACCATATTTGTAAGTGGCTACATGCTTTGTCGGTTTTATTACTGTGTTGTTTCTTTTATTCTTTCACTGCATCGTTTTTTCTACATTATGCATTTATTGCTCAAAGTACACTGCACATGTTTGACATTTCCTTTAATATAAACAGAATCGAAGAGTGTACAAAACTGACGTGAATATAAAATATGATTCACCCACATGGAACTGATTGAGATGACATGAAATATGTGGAAAGGATGAAGTGAAATTACAATAACTTGTAAACAGACGTAAGGGTATTTTTCTAGTTGAATAAGACTATGCTTTAAAATAATTTTGTGCAGTTATTAGGGATGCGTTCTGTAAAAGGGTTTACGGAAAAACGAATTTTGAATTGAGACAGTTTTTGACTTAGTGTACGAAGTGTTCATGGAAAGTATAAAAACTTTAAACTTATTAGCTTTTTTATCGTTTTAATTTTTTTTTCTCCGTTCAAAAATTAAAATTTCCGGTAGAGGAAATTTAGAAAAGAGGTAAACAAAATATAAATCCGCTTAATGAGCATTCATAGACCATATAGATAAGCCTAGAAGAAAAAGCCTAGAAGATAAGCCTAGAAAAGCGTTGGTTTGATGATTTGTTAACTGTTACTAAATAATTATTATGTCGTGTGGCATGTAAAAAAATTATACATATATGTATATATATAGATTGTATTATAAAATATTTGTTTAATAAACGTGTAGTGGAAAACGAAAAGTGCTTAAAAAAGTTTGCTTCAGAACCACATTCCAACCACATAAAGCAGAGGGAGGAATTCCGGAAAGCCTAAAATATGAGCATGAAATTTATGGACAATATCTTATCGAAATAATTTTTCTTTTCCAATTAGCAATCAAATCATCCATCAAAAAATTTAATACAACATTTATTTTGTGATAAAGACAAAAAAGCATGGATCAATGTATTGATAGTAGTGTAGCTGTTCGGAGTGAGCGAACAGAGGGTAGCGCTTGTGAAGCGACTAATATATTTAAGCAATTCTTTCCTCGAATCAATCTATTTTGTAGTAACAATTATTTTAAAATAAATGTTTCTTTTTTATTCTCTGTTTCTGACATCCTGCTTTAGTATTCCAACCTCAAAATAAAATTTATATACTTTATTATTTATTTTTATTTCCACTAACATATTTTTAATGAAATCAAAATTATTTAATTAGTCATAAGAATAATGTATAACTACATATGTTTCTCTACCCCACTTGGTACTACAAAATCTAATTTTTAATCATATCATTCAAGTTGAGTACACAGAATAACTTATAATAGGTTTGTTGACTGCTTGGAATAACGAGACGAATCAATTTAGTTATGTTTATCTGTACAAGATACTTGTTTCCAAAATAGATGGAATCGAATCAGGTTGGCGTAACTCTCATGTAACGGTAATTTAAAAATTACCACTATTCAGTAACTTAATGTACAATTAAAGTCATAATTGTTAGAAGCGATCGCGGTGCGCAATGAAAAAAAATTTGGGTGCGCGTGGCGCCACCTACCTTTGGGTCGAAAAGTATACCTTAGAAGCCACTGGGCAGATCTCGATAACATTTGATACTAATAATTCCCATAGTCTAATATAACCAAGACTTAGATATTGTTAATTTAATATCTATGGTGAACTTTTTTTTAATTCTAAATTTTTAAAGGACAGAATTTTGAGAAAACCGATTTTTCAATACCAGTACTTTGTTGAGCGGAAATTCTGCAAATGATTTTACAACTTTGTGGTAACCCTGCAGGGGAAATACTAATTTTTAGCTAGAATCCTACTAGTTTTCAATTTTGCCATAAGTAAATAGTTCATCTTCCATATCTTTCCCATGCAAGCAATTTGTATTTTTAGTACGGCGATCTCAAACGAACTATCATATACACAATAAGTATGTGTTAATTTCTAATTGACCAAGTAATAATTGAAAAAAAAAAATAATAATAAAAAAAAATAAAAAAAATAAAAAATAAAAACAAACAAAAAATATATATATGCATAAAACTGATAATCTCTAACCACTCGACATACTTCGCACTTCGACAGAACTTGGCTCTGTCTTTCTTTACGTTCGGCGCACTTTGCACACTTCTTTTCGTTTCCACCAAATTTACACATTGTCCTTGGTTTTATCTGCAAATATTTGGGTGGGGATAGGGCACCTAAGCCTAATTAAAATCACTTTGTAGAGCACACGATTACGTGCAACTGCTTAACCGCTCAATTATTACTTATCCTGAATCGGAACATTGCAAACGCTGGAAGGTGGCAATAGTAGTTGCTGAGAAAAAATTTGGGAGGAGTATTTAGAGTGAGTGCCAGTTAATATTACTTTTCTCCTTTACATGTAAGCACATACCTATTTGTGTATATATGTTTGCACTAGAATGTATGTATTTTGCTTCCACATGTTTCATAGTTCAATGACAAGTGCAGCAACAGCGTCTGAGCGGCTGGCAGATGGTTAACGGACGTTATGTGGATGGCCAATATAATGAACGGCGTTTTGTAACAAAAGGGATAATATAACGGAGAGCATAAAATCATACATATACATATATTTACTAGGTTCTAATACTCTGGTACATATGTATGTTTATACACCCGAATGCTGTAATTGGATTACTGGAAAGTGTCAATTTTCTCAAAGTGGACATGGATCTGTTAAATGTCCGCATAATAAAATGTTATTTATGATGATATTTTGCTGAAAGTACTTACCAAAACTAGAGTTTCTACATAATTACTTTTGCCGTTTACCTGTTGTTCGGATTTATGACCTCAATATCGCAAAAATGAGCTAAATAAATGGTTCGATGGAATATCTTCTTCAGTGTGTCCATCATATCTAGTGTTATTGCCTGGGTCTTCATTTTCTTCTTCTTTATCTTCATAACCGATTCATTTACTTGACTACCAACTTATCTCTGCCTACAGTGAATCAAGGGCCATTGTTTCCCAAGTGACCCCACACAATTTTTCAATCGCTCAAAATAAGACTCGTATCAACTGGTCGAGAACCATGTTAAAAAATTTGATAGCGGTGCTTCGAAACGCGTCTATGACATCGTGACAAACAACATGACAATTCGAAGTCTCACACATCGACTGAAAGAATTTAATTTTTGAACACTCAAAACATCGATTTGATGAGTCCTCCACCGTATAGTTCTGACTTGACACCGAATGACCTCTGTTTATTCCTGAAGAGGCGCCTGATGTGTTAAGAAAGCATGTGTTGGAGATACCCCAATCAGACGGCAATAGTGCTTGGACAAGATATAGATCTTAACTGAAAAACAATAAAAAGATTTTCGACGATTATTATTTGTTTTTATTCTCTAATCCCGAAGTATGTAATACAACCCTCGTTTTTGGCGTTTTTCGTTGTAAAATAAATTCAGCTTCACAACTATGAATCTAAAATAACCATTGATAAAACAAGTTTCATTTCAATTTAAAATCTACAAATTTACTTAAATATACAATAATACCGTTGTCGGCTTTTCTAAGGAACATGCTTTCTAAGGAAAATGAAATAATGAATATTCGTTAAGCATGCAAGGGTGTATTGGTGTAGGCATCGTTTTGCGTCTGCAATCATTCAAGCGTAGACAACGTACAGTGGCGGACAAAAGTGTACAAACACCCGCTGTTTTCGTTGAATTGAAAGTCCAAAAGGTTTATTGGAAAATGTAATGATACAGTTCATTTCAATTACTTTCCCTTATCATAAAAAACAAACAAAAATAACTTTTTAACATAAAATAGTAAAACTATGACGAAAAAAGCGTAAATCCAACATTGACAAAAAAACTTTGATTAATATCAGTTAACCTGATCTTTTCAGCATTTAGTTGATTCACCGTTTGCATCAATAACATCTTGAAGCCGTCGTGGCTTCGAAGCTACCAAATTTATCAATTCTGAGAGAGTAATACTGTCCCAAGGGTCAATAAGACGTTCTTTGAGTAATGCTGGGCTGGAAATCTGACTAATTCTAATTTTTCGCTGAAAATTTCTCCCAGGCATATTCAATAACATTCAAATCTGGGCTTTCAGGTGGTGTGTGCGTGCCTTGGAGCATGATAAAGCAACCAATCCTTAGCAATATGGACCGTATGCTTTGGATCGTTATCCTGTCCAAAGATCCAGTCTACGCTAAGCTTCTATCTGTCCACCGAAGGCTTCAGAATAGGTTCCAACAATGACTTATATTTCAACCGATCCATATTACCCTCAATACAAGCTTTCCAACTCCAGATGCCGCAACCGCTCCTCAAACTATTACGTTGCCGCCACCATGCTTCACTATTTGTTTTATATTTTTGGAGTTAAGTGCAGTGCTTTCTTTTCTCCAAACTTTTGCTCTTTCGAATACATTGAACTTCGATTCGTCTGGAAACAAGACTTTTTGCCAAAAATCCTTTCCCTTGTCTAAATGTCCTTTAGCGAACTCCAAGCGAAATTTAAGATTTTTTTTTAGAAATAAGAAGCTTTTTACGTGACATTCTACTGGGGAAGCCGTTATCGTTCAGAGCACGCGTCTTATTTTCGATGGATCCATTTTTTTTTCAATGTTTTTTTACAATAGTCTGATCTGTTGGTCGACTTAAGTTTAAAATTTTTGAAATTTCCATATGATTTCTTCTCTTTTCCGTGCTGAATAACCAAGACTCGTACGTCAATGGATATTTCATTTCGCCATTGTTGCTAATTTGTTTAACCTTCACTCTGTGCTTGGGATATAAAGTTCCCATGACGGCAGAAAATGTGAATTTACTAATATATTTAATTCCCAACGGTATATTGATACTTATATAATTAGAAAGTTACATATTTAAGGATTCTAAAAATATGATCAAATATTTGTTCAATAGTGGAGTTGGGTTAGTAGAGGCACGAATAACACTCATACTGTTTGTCGAGCTTTGGGGAATAAATGACCCCATTATATATACCAGTACGTTTTGTATGTAAAACATGAATAATCAAACCTTGCACTTGAACTTTTTTGTTTTCATTGCGTTGAAAAACCTTAAAAGAAATCCCTTGGGATTCAATTTTGAATTTCCAAGGCTTAAATTACAAAAACAGCCATCCCAAAACGTGTTGTTATGCGCAGATTGGCGCCGAATCGCCGCTAAAAAGCGACAAAAAGAGTGTAGTGCGCTAATGCTTGCTAATGTAATTTGCAGTTGCAGTTGTGATCGTTTGCTGAACACGTGTAATTTGTATTATTCTGTAAGTTCGAATAAAGAAAGAATTATTTATCAATCATTTCCCTAATAGTGCTTGAAGTGTATTCGTGTTAAGTAATTGACTACGATTTTATAAGCTTTGAACGATCGTCCTGAATATTTCTTGAAAGTGTAGGTTGTGAAAATTGAGCATAAAGGCTGCAGGCTTTGCTTGGTCTTCGACGACCATTGACAGAGGAGGAACAAGATGAATTTTAAAATTTGTTTGACTATTCGTCTTCGTTCGAGGTAAGAAATGAGGAAAAAGAAAATGAAACTCGAACTCGTGGTGCTGTTGCTGCTCCAGACACTGAAGGTGACGAAGATATTGGTGACGAAAGCGCGATGATCAGATTTTGATGCACTTATGAATTTTGAAGCACAAAAAGACATTTTTTTACTGGATTTCGCAAAAGACTGTGATGAAGTGAATGGAGGCAAGCATGGTGCAACAGAAGAAGAACCAACAGCAGCTTTGCCACATAATCGCGGTCAAAAGTAAAAATCGCAGGGGAAAGCAAACAATACAGTGTGGTGGTCTATGCCAGATCCAATGGAAGCAGCCAGAGCAGATAGAATGGCTCTTGGTAGGACAACGGTACCATATAGTCGCACGTATTTCGACAGCAAAGTCGAACCATTTAAGCGGATAGTCAACGTGCTAATTGTTAGCGAATTGCCATAGAGACCAATAGACGAGCGAGACGAGCCTATGAATTTCACTCAAGAAGTGGCAGTACAGCAAAAATGCGGAAATGGAAACCAACAACAGTTGAAGAAATTTATCGTTATATAGCGATTTTGTTATATGCAGGTGCTGACAAAAATAACATGGTTCATATATTAGTATTGTTTTCACCAGAGAGTTCGCCTTTTTATCGAGCCGTAATGTCTCAACAAAGATTCGAACAACTGACAATGGATCCTACGATTCGACGATCAGCGAACCAGAGCTGCTCGCTTAGCCACCGATAAGTTAGCGGCATTCCGACACATTTGGACACTTTTTCTCAGTCGACTGAATGAAGAATATGTTGCATCGAAAGAAGTGACTATAGATGAGCAGTTAGTAGCCAGCCAGCATGTGCCCAGCACTCCGTAAGAGTACGTCACTCTTGTTGTTCAAACTTGAACGCCACAATAGACACAGGAGAAGAATATCCAAATCGGCCAAGCGCCCACGATAACACTGGCCGCTGGAATAATTAAATCGAAACCATTCAATATAACACCCGAATATGCCTAAAGCGTTGGAAACATTCTTGGATTTCTTTATGTTTATGTTTGCACAAAACTTGAAAGAAAAAACGTGCCCTTGAATTTGTGCAACAACATTGATAATAATACATGTATTGTATATATACATTGTATAGGGTGTTTTTTATAGAGGTATAGAACTTTAAGTTGGCATTACTTTTCAAGATGGCGACCGAGTTAACAGCTGTCAAGTGATTTATTCTCAGTTTGGTTTGGCAATTCATCATGAATAGACTCACGTTTGAACAAAGCTTGCAAATAGTGCAATTTTATTTCGAAAATAATGGTTCTGTGCGGAAAACGTATCGCGCACTACGTCCAATGATACGGACCAATGATTCCACCAGCCCATAAAGCGCACCAAACAGTCAGTTTTTCTGGATGTAACGGTCTTTCAACATACACTTGAGGATTACCTTCACTCCAAATTTTTGTTTGTTGACGTAGCCATTCAACAGAAGTGCGCTTCATCGCTAAACATCGCTAAAATGGACGTAGTGCGCGATACGTTTTCCGCACAGAACCA
The DNA here is from genome assembly GCA_030068015.2 of Neoceratitis asiatica. Taxonomy (NCBI): domain Eukaryota; kingdom Metazoa; phylum Arthropoda; class Insecta; order Diptera; family Tephritidae; genus Neoceratitis; species Neoceratitis asiatica. Next base: position 79,826,288 of record CM061524.1, read on the forward strand.
TTATTTTCGAAATAAAATTGCACTATTTGCAAGCGTTGTTCAGGCGTGAGTCTATTTGTGATGAATTGCCAAACCAAACTGAGAATAAATCACTTGACAGCTGTTAAATCGGTAGCCATATTGAAAAGTAATGCCAACTTAAAGTTCTATATCTCTATAAAAAACACCCTTTATATATACATATGTATAAATATATGTATATATTGTATATATATAATATCTAACTATAATCTATTTTAATAATTCGTCATCATCCAAAATATACTGGGGAACTCAGTACCCCCAAGCACGGGATTAAGGTGTAAAAACCAAGCACAGAGTGAAGGTTAAACCATAACTAAATTCAATACTAGCAAAGTAGAAAACATAGGCTAAAAACATAGTAAAAAAGGTTACCTAACCGCCATAATAACACAGCATATCGACATAACTGCTAGTAAACCTGTGGTTTTTGTAGACTTTTGTCAAGCACATTTTTGCATTTTTTCACCATAGTTGTTTTATTTTATGTTAGAGAATGAATTTGTTTTAATACATGTGATTAGAAAAGGATTTGAAATAAAACTATATGCCTACATTTTTCAGCAAAGCGATAGTACTTTCTACACAACGAATACAGGCGGTGTTTGTGGACTTTTGTCCGCCACTGTATGTATGTAAGCAAGAGTATGTAAGTACATAAACATGCGACATATGTATGGCTCTGTTCGGCATTGTACTGACTTTAATGTATTATTCAAGTATGCTTGGCTTGGCGACGCCGACAATGATATTTACTTTGAGTGCCTTTGTCGCATGTCTACATGACACTAATAATAAACGTTGTGTGCTTATTTATGCGGGCTTAAAATCTTCTTTTTTTTTGGAGAAGTTGAAAATTTTTTGTTAAGAAAAGCTATATTATATTTGAATTGACTACTAACTAACTTAGCAAATTTGTAATACTTTGTTTAATATAAAATGAAAAATAATAATAAAATTTTTTTTGTAAACTTGATTTGGTTAATTTTCAGATTATTGCAGGTGAAATGAAAAATTTGTTTTTATAACTTTTTTGCGGAAAAGGTATAATGAAAGTTGAAACAGTATTGTTCCATTAATATATATTTAATTATTATATAAATAAAGGCAATACAAATTAACCACTTAAAAAAAAACCATTGCCACGAAAAGTGTACCTTATATCATACACAGTTAAGTAAAGCAAATGCACGATATTTCACGTATAATTCATTCGGTCGATAAATCGCACAAGATTTTAAGCTTAGAAGAGGTTAGTCTGACTATTTATTAAGAACGGATGGTAAAATTTGCTTTATAAAATGACAATGACAGATTATTAGCCCGTTTATTTAGAATCTAACGTAGTAGCAATTGTGGAACAAGAAGTTGCTACACGATTATGTAAGAAAACGAAACAGATAATGGAAGTGCCATGGACCAATTAATTATTTATATATTTAGTTATTTATATATATATTTTTGAAGTCTTTTAAATAGATACTTCGCCTCACTAAATTGTATGTGATTTTATTGATTTCGCATTGATGTTATCTTGGATTTCATAGAAAAACTTTGGTAGTAAATTAATTTGGTTAAGGCAAAGCTCAGCCATTTCCTCTAAGTATTCATTCAAGCATTAAAAATTTGGAACATGTCCCCATAATGCCATAGTGAAGTGGTCTAAAATTTTAACTATTGCGGTAGCACATCCCCCTCAGACACATTGGAAAAGCATGCATTCAAGGAAGAGCAGATTCTAGCTTGGCTGCAAATAATCTGTGCTTCCCAGCAATAATAATTCCTTCAGTAAATATACCGTTTTCGTATTATCATTTGAATCAAAACAAGTGTGAGAAAATAACAACGAGAATAAATAAAACAAGAAAGAAGGGTTGCCTTCGGCCATGCCTTATTTATACCTTTCATGAAATTTATTGCCAATTGAAAGAATCGATTTCGATGATTTTCAGTGTCAATATTAATTTTAATTTAGTTGTGTGGATATCACATTTAAAGTTCCTAGATTTTTTTGACGTATTTTTGACCAAAGTCTCACATACCAAAAAATCGTCCGATATCGATGGTACTTTTTTGACGGTTTTTTGATCCACAATTTTGGAAAATCAGTCCTATATATGCTAAAATGGTGCAATCTGTCCGGTACCTGCAAATGATCGTTTAAACGTACTTACCAAGTTTGGTTAAAATACTTCAAAAACTGAAGGGCAAACTTTAATACAAACAAGCGGAAGAACAAACAGACTTGGCTAAATAAACTCTGATATGATATTATAAATTTTGGTGGGTTTATCTCTTCTCGTTCTAGCACATCTTTGGATCGAAGCTAATGTACAATTTCATTAAAGTCATAATAAAATAATAACGCGAAACGTGAAATGAAAACAAGTATTAATAGAAAATGATAAAATATGTACTTACGTACATATATATATATATATATATATATATATATATATATATATATATATATATATATATAATTGTATATGTATAAATATGTGTTATCGAATAAGATATGCACATAAATATAATATTAAATTATTTCCATCCTCATTGTGGAAAAGAGGATGGTTCTGTGCGGAAAACGTATCGCGCACTACGTCCATTTTATCGTCTTATCAATGAAGCGCACTTCTGGTTGAATGGCTACGTAAACAAACAAAACTGCCGTATTTGGAGTGAAGGTAATCCTCAAGTGTATGTTGAAACACCGTTACATCCAGAAAAACTGACTGTTTGGTGCGCTTTATGGGCTGGTGGAATCATTGGTCTGTACTTTTTCAAAAACGATGGTGGCCAGAACGTTACAGTTAGTATAGAGCCATGATTACTAACTTTTTCGTTCCTGAATTGAATAACCATGATGTCCAGGAGATGTGTTTTCAACAAGATGGCGGAACATGTCACACAGCTCGTGTCACAATAGATCCATTGAAAGACATGTTTGGTGACCGCTTAATTTCACGTTTTGGACCTGTGAATTGGCCTCCAAGATCTTGTGATTTAACACCGCTAGACTACTTTCTGTGGGGCTATGTAAAGTCATTGGTCTATGCGGATAAGCCACAAACGCCTGAACATTTGGAAGACAACATTCGCCGTCTTATTGCCGATATACGGCCACAAATGTTGGAAAAAGTCATCGAAAATTGGACGTCCAGATTGGACTACATCCGCGCCAGCCGTAGCGTTCATATGCCAGAAATCATATTTAAAATGTAATGCCACAAGATTATCTTTCGGATAAATAAAATCCATGTCAATCGAATAATCCATCGTTGTTTTATTGCAACTTAAAGTTCTGTACCTCTATAAAAAAAACACCCTTTATATATATATTCAGCGCAGTAGTGAAGTTCCCAAAAATCACTTCCTATATATAAAATTTTGTGTTTGTGAGTCTGGAATCAATATTTGTTGGAAAAGATGCTGATTATGGACCATAATGGTATTAGCTTTATTTTATTACAAACTAGTTAACCTTTCATTGCTTTCGCATGCTTCCGACTGCTGTTTGAAACTATTAATTCCCAGAAATAAATAATTTGCTATACCTATGATAATTTCGTTAAGGTTTACAGTAATAATTGGCATAACTTGGAATTTGTGGAAACGCGCCACCCCAGACATTATTAGACAATTTCTTATTCTTGTTGGTGGACGCCTGGGCTGAAGGTGGAGAATCGGTATAATATTACTTTAAAACTAAATTTTTTTCATACCAATGAGTTTCTCTCTACTGGGAAATATATTTCACGTGCACTCTCATATAAATACACACATATTGTTATGAGTAGATTTTTAAGATTTAGGCCTTTGGCATGCTGTGTGATCGCATTTCTGTTGATCTAGCTAGTTGCATGTAATGGCATGCTGTCGTAATTTGGCTGAATGTGATTGACCTGGGCGAAGGCTGGGAAGACAACTGTGACGTTTGGTCAATGACATATGTGGGAAGAGACTTACGATAACTTATATACTACATATTAGAGCTCCAGATACCCGGTTAATTCTTTTAAAACGATAACGCCACCACTGTCGCTAAAAATTTGGAGCGTTATGAACGTGTGATAATTGGCTTTTTATGAACACGACTTGGACATATGTGGTTCCAACAATATGGTACCACATGCTGTAAAATATGTCTTTATTGCGAGATAAATTTATCGACCGCGTATTCTCTCGTTTTGACGATATCACCGTTGGACTTTTTTTAGGGAGCTACGCAAAATACCATATTTATGCGGATAACAATTTAACTATTGATAACTTGAAAACTATTATTCATAAAATTATGGATGAGATACCGCCCAATATGTGTAAAAAAGTGGTCGAAAATTAAAAATTCGGTTTATTAAAAAGACAATTAATTTAAAAAAAATATGGATATTATTTTTACATGAAAATATCGATTTAGTTAATAAAATAATTTTTCATTATTTGAAATGAAATTATAAATTTTTTTGTGGGTTTTGTGAGACGATTTCATTCTAGATCTGTGGGTTTTGGTTGGCATTTGGGATAACAGGAAAAAGTGTCTCTTTTTATGGAGAGAGTAGAGAAGTAACATTGTTTTTCAGATTTGGTTTTACAGGTTTCATTCTTTTCAATCGTGCGTCCGTATATATTATTGTGGGTGATTCTGGGAAATTCTGCTGAACTTCAATTGTTTAGTTTATTTTATAAATAATCTACGCGCATAAATTTTTTTATTGTAATAATTGGAAGGCTGCAGTAAGTATTGACAAAACTTACCACTATCGGCCGAGCTTAGAACCTAAAGATAGCTAGCATAACCTATCTACAAGCGATTCCAACACCATGGAGGCTATTACATACATTGAAAAATATTGCTAGAAGATCTAAAAGATAGTTGTTATGTTAGTTGAATAAATTGGGCATGACTTTCCTTGAGGAAGGCCACTAATTCTCCGATCAGAATTTGCGTTGTGGTATCCAAAAGATTTTCTAGTAATGTTGTCGACTACATGCATCTCGTAAAGTTCTATTAAACATGAGATCCCACCTAAAAACGCAACGAAACAATTGAGATGAAACACAGGCAAAATTTCTGTCTATTTGGAAAATTCGACGAATTCGAAAAAAACTATTATGCGGTACATTTAATGGACTGTGAAAGATCTATTCGTCTCAAAATCTCCATAAAAAAATTTATCTAAAGCTTTTCAATATTCAGGGAATTTGTCTCAAATCTGTCTAATGTAGGTTTTTGACAAAATTAACGGTTGGAGCTATAATTAATAATTGAAAAAAAAAAGATACGTATATGTATATATTGAGGGCAATTCTTCGACGACGGGGTATTGTTACATAGCTTACTGCCAAACTAAATCCATTCATGTTCGCTCCTTTCCAAAATATCAGTAAATTGGTGGTGTCGAAAAGTAAACGATGTTAGCTACGTAATGAAACATACCAACAATTTTCTATGGTAATATTATTTTGCAATTTATTATTCATTTCATATATACTCCAACTTTTGATGAATAGAAAACAGGTAAATTTGCATAGCCGATCATCAAACGGTTTAACCCTAAATGCTTTCTTCTGACTAATTAAAAAAATACTTAAGTGAATAAACCATGTCGATAACATTTCAACCGGAAATCTTCGACAGCATCAAAAGATGCATTATTTGCGTTGTTGGAAGCAATTAAGTTACTCTAATAACTAAAAAGGAAAAATCGTGTAAAGATAGTTGGTAAATAACATTGCATAAATGGGTTGTAAGCCTAATTAAATTCATAGCAATTTTTGATTGAATTTCGAAATTCTTATTTTCAAAATAAGTATTTAAGATATGTAATCCATATACATATACAATATACAAAAGTTAATATTTATTTTGCAACCATTCCATTTTCTGCGCAATGGTCTTCAATTATTATTATTTTATTCAATGTTTATCGCAGCGTCCTCTCTGAAACGGACTGACAACTCTAGACTGCATAAGTCAGAGCTACTAATAAATTTGCTTTAAAGATTTAGACATAACTTTGTATAAACTGTTCCGTTAGTTTTTCGTTAATACTAAGCTAAACGCGTTGCTTCTAATTTTTATTTTTTTATTTTTCTTATTCACTTATGCTTATTTAAATTAAATAAAACAGAGTTAGAAAATTGACTCTGCACTTTTTAGAATATATCTTTTTAGACAGAGTAGTTACTGCAAATGTTATGTTTGGCTTACACCGAGACACTAATTTTTACATTCACGTGAAAGACTTTGAACAGCACGTGAGCGACACACACATAAAAATAAGTAGCTAGATCAATAACATAATGAAAAATTTAATATTTTGTTTTACACCATGCTAATAGTTAGGACTTTGTATCATTGTTAATAACTGTATAGAAAGCCACAGCAACGAATGACCGGGTCACCAGAGTATAAATAACTTCTTTGTGATACAAGACTATGTTGAAGTGGGAGTAATGACCAAAAATCTTAATTTTATGGAACTTAGATATTGCTTTCCATTTCATTGAAATCGGTATTTGAACTGTTGAATACGAAATTCGCTTTCTATAGTTACTTTTCAGAAATATGAATGAGTATATTATGCGTAGATAGGTATTGCAAAAAAGAAGATATAGACCTTTATAAGCATACAACGATATGATCAAAATGATGTTGTCTGTTGTTCTAGTCTTTTTCGTCTGTCAGTCTGTTCATCTTTTTATAATTTTCTAAAGTTTTCTTCTTCTTTGACGTAGGCCCCACTTTCCTGCTCTTCACTGTTTGACGCCACTTGGCACAACCAAGTGAAACCTGATCAACGGCACCTTCCAAATTAAGGCACCGGACATTTCAGGTGCTTGTCCTCATAACGTGATCCTTTAAATATTTGAAGGGGTCGCCATCAAAAGGGAGATCTATTATCCGAGGCATTTGTTGATTTTTTATTGGAGTATAGCTTTTATGTGGTGGGTACCAAACCCTACACATAACCGCAGGGGATTCGCCTGCCCACTTTGATCGCCTCCAAACGAATGTTTGTTGGCTACCCAGAGGATACTTGGTCTAAGACCGGAAGTTGTGAACTGCTTTAACCATATGTAAAAGAGTCGTTTCTGGTCACTCCCAGGTGAATGGCAGGCAACAACTTTCCTTACTTGTTAGAAGCTCACGCAACTACACATGGCTCCATCGCCCTTTTTTTTTGCAAAAAAGTAATTAAATAGGTCGATTTAAATAAATGAAATTATATAAATGAGAAAATGGATTTTGAAATTATAAAGGAATTAAATTACATTAAATATTACAGCCTTTTTTTCTACCGGTGGAGCGACGACGTAAAAGAACTAGTACAGCTCTGTAAACCAGAATTATCGTGTGCATAAGTAACATTTCTTTTCGTAAAATGCAAATGAGTTGTGCTGGAATATATAGTATTCATAGAAGCGAGGCATCAAAACTCAAGTACATTTTTATTACTGTTAAAAAAAAATAATTAAAGTCTATGCATAACTTTTTATATATTCTAGGACAAAAATATCCAACTTGCAAAAACAAATTTTTTCACGAAATATAATTTGAATTAGTATAATTTGAATTAACAAAATATATCTACATGTACAATATTTATTCGGTCATTGTATGTTATTATTTAATTTTTTGGTACATATTACATATTAATTTTATAATTTACTAGCGGATCATGGCGTGCTTTGCTACACTTATAAAAAAATCAAGAAAGTCTAATGAAAACTGCTAGCTTTGTATGAAGAAATGTCAAAATGTTTGTTTTAATCGAAAAAAAATCTTAAACCAGAATTAAATTTTTTTTTAATTTAATTATCTTTTCAATTTTTTTCACTCTTTCTCTTTTTTTTTTCTTTCAACACCACATACAACTTAACTTTCGAGTATTTTGGGATTTTGCATGTATTTGTTGTTGTTGCATGAATTTTGTATTGGTAGTGACCAACGTTCACTAAAAGCGTCATGCCTCTGGAACGGCTGCGCCAATCTCATGAAAACTTCACATTAACCTTCCCCTAATGTTTCTTTATAACACCTAAAGATTTGGAGTAATTTTATCTGGTAGTTCTCAAGTTATAGGCGTTCATCAAAATTTGCGTTGATTTTTATATACTTTATATAGATTATCCAAATCTAAGTTTTTTAATTATTTAATCGTTTAAGTTTGCTGTTGCAAAATTGTTAATTCTTAAAAAAAAATGTGTTTGTATACAAATTAATTGAATAAATGAGTGGCTGTCAATTGGCCATTGATATACTGATCAACATTGAGTGGAACATGGCAGAACATTTTAGAGGGATTTGCTATGTCTAGGAAATGCATACTAAGCAAATATTTCCTATGGAATTGTGCTAGAGATCGAGAGCACCACCGTTGCAAAATTGTGACATATTCAAGTGAAACAATAACAACCACACAGGCATAGGGTTACTTTTCCTTCACAAGGGTTGTTTTCTCCTTCTTGCTAGCTGTGGGAAACAAATATACATAGGATTTGGTAAGGATATTTTTCCTATCGTAGCATATATTTTTTACATGTGTTTTGTTGTTGTGCCATTGCACGGATAGGAAAAATTTTCCAGACAAAGAGAATACCCTTATAGATTTTGGTATAGGATATTTTTCCTATCATCGCATATTTTTTTGGGAAATTAGTTATGCATATAATTTAAAATTTAGATTTGAAATAGAAAGAAGCGGAAAATTATTTTTCAAACAAACAGGCATGTACAAAAATAAATTGAAACCGATTTCCCTCTGCTGTTATTGTGGTAGCAAATGTAGATAACGGCGCAGCATACTGAAAAAATTGAGAAGAAAAGAAAAGATTGAAAGCACAGAAGCTCAACGGAACTATGGGAGAGAAATAACTTCTTTTAAGTAAAGTATTTTGCAATTTTTATTATGAATCGAATAGCAATGTTACCGCGTTGGAAAGACAATTATATTGCTTAAATGAAGAAAAATGAGAAAAAAAAAATAAGGCGGTCAAAATGCAATTTTCATGATAATAAAAAAGAATCGAATGAAGAAAAGCGTAAAAAACAACAAACAAGCAAAGATGAAATAATGAGAAACAGGAAAAATATTATAATGTTTACAAATGGTAAAATTTGGCTTAGAAATTGCTTAAATTGTAAAAGATAAAGGAATAATTTCCCGCAAAAGTTATGAAATTTATTTCATATTCTTTTTCTCAGATATTTCGCTGAAAGATATAGTAAATGGGTTAACTAAGGTTATTAAAATATATACTGCTTCGTTTGCCACACTTCCATAAATACATATTTAAATAAATAAATCACATGCCCTGACACTCACTTTAATTTTGTAGCCCATGATACAATAATTTATAAGGTAGTTTCACTTCGACATTAAGCGTGTCTGGTGATAAAAATGACGACTCCCACGACAGCCGGTTCTACGCACCGGAGTTGACCCGGATTTTATCCGGCCAAGGGCTGTCACCTTTTCGGCGACCTAACCCCGTTTAGGTCATCAGGTAATTTTAGCTTTAGTACATCAACGGAGCAACATCTCGCAGCAGGCCTGCTCCAAATCCTTCTCATCAGGGCTGGTGTAGAAACCAATCCTGGTCCGAAGGATTATTTCTTCTGCGTGTGCCAAAGACGACTCCACCATTCCTCCACCTCGGTTAGATGCAACCAGTGCAATGGTTGGAGTCATCTTAAGACCTGCTCAGGCCTTAAGACACACAGGGAGTGGACCACGAGTTACGTGGCCCCATGCTGCCAGCGCCCAGCTGCGCCTCTCGCCCATACGGCGGTGCCCTCTGCACACTTACCCACTTTGGGTAACTCCCCTCAGGCCTCCGTGGCCCATCGCAGCTCCCCGCAGCATGACTCCCAATCATCTTCTCCCAACCATCCCCCACCCCCATCCAGCTCCACATCCCGTGCGGGGGCTAATCAGCAGCTCTTAGTACCCCGCACAATCTGTTCCGTGTGTCAGACCATAGTACGACGGAACGTGACATCAGTCAAAGTATCGTCTTATCGACGGCGACATCGACCGCAGGGATACTACCCTAGAATGTCAGGGCATAGCTATCCGGTCAGGCGGTGTCGAGCTCGAAATATTTAATATATACATTCCTCCCGTTACAAGTTGCCCAGTTGGATACCGTCCTGATATAGGTGCGCTACTCAGAGGCGAAAACCGCTTGGTTTTGGGCGACTTTAACGCGCACCACGATCTTTGGCATTCCTGCCTGTCAAATGATCGTCGAGGAATGGAGCTGGCGGAACAGATAGACGATTCGACATTCTGCACAATGAATGACTAAGCCCCCACCAGGATTGTGGGTAACTGCCATAGCTCGCCTGACATTACAATAGCAAGCGCTGGTCTGATAAATTACATAGATTGGCGACCTATGTTTACGCTCGCATCAGACCATTTGCCCATAGTCATCTCGATTGACAGGCCTCCCGACTTCGTTTCCGTGGACCACCGGACATTTGTTAACTTTAACAAAGCTAACTGGCCCGGCTTCACGGAATTTACTGAGAACGCCTTTAGTGCTCTCCCCACTCCCACCAACGTCCTCCCTGCAGAAAAGCTTTTCCGCAAAATTGTCGTGTCTGCTGCCGCCCGCTTCATACCTGCAGGTCGAATCGCGGAAATCCGCCCTAATTTCCCCACCGAAGCGGCGGTTTTGGCGACAAGGCGCGACACGTTACGCCTGGCCGATCCCGGCGATCCCCGTATCAGGGAACTCAACACCGAGATTCGGAACAAGGTAAATATCCATAAGCGGAACAAGTGGGAGGAGCACTTAAGATCCTGCAATCTCTCCGAGTGGGGTGACCAAGCTCTGGGCCACCGTCAAATCGTTGTCAAATCCGACGAGACGTGATGATCGGGTGGAAATTTCATTCGGTGATCACGCCTCGTCGGACCCGAAGAGGTGCGCGAGCTATTTTAGCCGGCTTTTTACACTGCACCCTTCGGTCGACAAAACGAAACGACGAATAACCCGCCGTCTGCGCAAACTGCCGAACACCAGCGCGACGCTTGATTTCTCCAGGGAAGAGGTTCAGGGGGTTATCGGGAAGGCGAAAGCCTCCAAATCCATCGGCCCCGAGGGAATAAGCATGCTAATGCTAAAACATTTGGGTCCAGCGGGAGCAGAATATCTCACCAAGCTTCTCAATCTGTCCCTGATCACCCTAACTATACCCGACGTGTGGAAACTGGGTAGAGTGGTCCCGCTACTAAAGCCGGGGAAACCCGCAAATAAAGGAGAGTCATATCGTCCGATATCCCTCCTTTCCCCAGGAGCGAAGACAATTGAGGCCTTGCTGCTCCCGTCCCTCACACACCACCTGAGCCCAGCAATACATCAGCATGGCTTCCGAAAAGTGCACAGCACCACAACTGCACTTAACGCCATAAACACCCAGATAATTCATGGCCTCAACCAAAATCGACCCTGTACGCGAACTGTCCTAGTAGCACTGGACCTGTCGAATGTTTTCGACACAGTGAATCATTCAGTGCTACTATCGGACATTGAGGATTCCTCATTACCGCCTAGATTGAAGAGGTGGACCATGAATTACCTGAGTGGTCGACGATCATCGGTCGAGTTTCGAGGTCAAACATCTAAGCTACGGAAAATTAAACAAGGGGTCCCGCAGGGTGGTGTCCTCTCCCCAATGCTGTTTAATTTTTACATCTCGAGGCTTCCTCCACCACCTGAGGGAGTCTCGCTGATCTCATACGCCGATGACTGTTCGATTTTGGCGTCTGGTCAGGATATTGATAGCCTCTGTTCTTCAGTAAACAACTACCTCGCCGACCTTTCCAACTTCTTCGCTGCACTACATCTACATCTCCAACCTGCGAATCCTCTGCCACCCTTTTCACCAGCTGGACGAAGCAGTGTCGGCTAGAACTCGATGTGAAGGTCGATGGTGTAAAAATTCCGACCACGAATAACCCAAAGTTACTGGGAGTAACATTCGATAGCCTGCACTCCTTCACTCCGCATACGACTGCAATTGCCACCAAAGTACAAAGCCGCAACAAAATCCTCAAATCGCTAGCCGGTAGCACCTGGGGGAAAGACAAAGAAACGTTGCTGGCAACGTACAAGGCAATTGGCCGGCCGGTCGTAAACTATGCTGCGCCGATTTAGACGCCGGGGACTAGCACGACGCAGCTGAAGAAGCTACAGACCTGCCAAAACACCGCCCTTCGGACCGCGACGGGAAACCTCCTGATGGCGCCGGAGCACCACCTACACAGTGAAGCATCTATGCTCCCAGTTAAGGAGCATAATGTTATGCTGTGTAAGCAGTACCTGCTGGGATGCTACCGCATGGATCATCCCAACAGGCACCTGCTGGAAGCTGAACCACCACCTAGGCACATCAGAAAGGGAGTACTCGACTACCGCGACGACATACAGCAATACAGACAAGACCCGCTGGACAGGACGGCGTACAGACAGGCAATCAACACCATTCACCGAGAGTCCGTTAACACCTTCTTGAACTCTCTTCCAGTGAATGGTGTTCTCGGAGTCAAACCACCACCCATCGCAGAACAAGAGCTCGAGTTGCCTCGTGAGACCCGCGTAACCCTGGCACAATTAAGATCTGGATACTGTAGTAGGCTTAACTCCTCCTACCTATCCAGACTCGACCCTGACATACCTAACACATGTCCCGCATGCAAAGAATCCCCGCACGACACTAACCACCTCTTTGCATGCCCACTTAACCCGGCTCATCTAACACCCCTCTCCCTTTGGTCCGACCCCGTCGAAACAGCACGTTTCCTGGGCCTCCCGTTAGATGTCCTCGATGACTAAAGCTAAACTTGCCTGACCCTAAACGGGACTGGGCTAGCCGCTACAACAACAACAACAACAACAACATAAAAATGTGATATTGTCACAGTCAAGCATTATTATTGGGTGATTTTTTTTTTTCTTTTGTTATTCTTTATGTTGTTATTTATTATGTTTTTGTAGTCTTCATGTTGACCACACATACTTCAGATTGATTGATTTCTATTTTTTTAAATACATACATTTTAAATAAAGTCGTACAAATTAATAAATTTTTGGAAAGTTTTTAAGATGATTTTTTTTTTCTGTAATAGCCAAAAACAACAATATATAACAGACTTATGTTACTGTCTTTCTAATTTTTTACTAGCACAAGTAATTTTGTTTTCTTTTACATTTCTATTTAAGTTATCCGAAAATATTTTATTTCTAAGGAGAACCTTCTAACAATTGGTTCCTCTATATTTGTTACATTTTTGCTGCATTTTTACAAATTAAATATATAAATTGGTGCTAGGGATAAATATCCAAACCTTAGTTTTTAAAAATAAAGAATTTAGTTCTTCAAAAATATTCAAAAATTCTGCCGTTGGTTTATAAAGGCCACCTTGCGATATAAGCTAGGTACATTTGAGCCATAAATGTTCAGTTTTAGTTTAGGGATTATATATCCTCCAAAATTCTCTAAACCTTCGAATTCTACACCTTCCATTTTGTGATACCTGTTAAAAAGCCAATGTGCTCTACCTTTGTAAGTTAGCTTAAGTAATGGCTTTATTCATTTATAACGATGCTTATGAATGTATAAATTTCACATAAGTTTTTCCTTCTTGTGAAATTTCTTCTTCTTTTAATACACCTTTAAACAGATTCCGGCTCAAAACATCTCATTTTCTATAAAATCGAGGTTTATATTTGCAACGGAGCACAGCATACTTTAGAGTCTGAACTAAACATATTTATAACTAGATAACTTTGGACATGTTTGATGTTGTATACAATAGGATTATTTTTCTTTTTTTTTACCTAAGAGATACGACTTTACAAGCTAATTGAATTCTAGATATTCGTGGTTGAGACGACCAAGTAGTAGTACTTCTATATAATATAATACTATATAATATAATATAATACTAGAGAAGTAGAAGACCTGCATTAAATTGTAATATACCTCGTTGGAATGGCAGAAGTTTTCTTCTGATACAAACGTTAGTAAGTCCGACAAAATTTTGCTCATTGTGTACTTGTATATGGCAAGTCAAAATGCTTTGCTCAATGGCCGGAAGTCTTTTTTCGCTACAGATATGTTAAAAGTATCAAACCGATCATTTATTATTTGAATTCACTCATTTCGTAAATTTTTAGGAAATTGCCTAAAATCACAACAGTGAAAAATTACTTTTATTAGAAAAACTCAAAATGTATTAAAGATATATTTTAAAACTATTTCCTTGTTCTGGGTTCCCACAGCTGTGCACATGGGTCAATAAAATGCAATGACTTTTATTTCTTGATCTAAATCTCGAAAACTAGTTGATATATATATTTAGAAAGTACTCATCAATTATTAGCTTTTAATATTTCCACTGACCTCGTAAACCTCGTATCATGCCGCGATGAACAATTCGTTTTGTTCGGATAATCAAGTCATTTTTGTTATCATACGCCCACTCTTCGCGGCATTTCATCTCATCAAATGACAAGACACACATTTCTTGTCAATTTATTGCAATTGAATTACGCGTTCCGTCGATAATTTTGACGCCCATCTTCGCAAAGTTGATAAAGAGGGTAACGAAAAATCTTTTTTCATTTATAATTTGCAACAGCATGGACTAATTTTTAACAAGTATATAGGTGATTTATATAAAAAACTTAGCCGAGTTGCCTTTGTCAGAGAACTGCAAACAATGATTTCGACTTCTGGAACTCAATATTTTTTGCTAATGAATCAAGATTCAACCTCTTCGGCTTATCTGTGGCGGAAACCCAACACTGAGCTTCGCATATGGAACATCAGGCCACTGACGCCCAGCTTCGCAGAGTTGATAAAGAGGGTAACGAAAAATGTTTTAACCTTAATAATTTGCAACAGCGTGGAATAATTTTTAACAAGTATCTAGGTGATGTATATAAAAAACTTAGCCGAGTTGTCTTTCTCAGAGAACCAATGATTTTGACTTCTGGAACTCAATAATTTTTGCTAATGAATCAAAATTCAACCTCATCGGCTTACCTGTTACGGAAACCCAACACTAAGCTTCACATATGGAACATCAGGCCACTTTTAAACATGTTGAGTCAGTGTTATGGTATGGGCATATGTGTCTGCAGGCTGCGTTGGAAATTTGTTCTTTGTTGAGAATATTATGGATAAAACGTTGTACCCTAATATATTTAAAGAAAAATAAAGTGCCAAGAACCTTGGGAAATTTGCGGTATTATCAGCACAACGATCCTAAACACAAATCGAAAAAAGTTCAGACGTGACTAATATGGAATGGTCCAAATGTAATGAAACCACCGGCCCAGTCACCCGGAGTACGGTCTGTATATGAAAATACATCCGTGCATACCGCATAAGTAATAAGGAACAACTGAAAAGTGCAATTTCGGAAGGGTGGAACAAATATTAAATATTAAGAGCTAACGGATAACGGATATCACAGTAAATATTAAACAAGTTTTAATTAAATCAATTAATTTAATTTTAGTAAAAAGTCTGCTGCATGAAATAAGCTGTGAACCACTGTTTCTCATTTTCTTCATCGTAACAAAGTGATACCAGAACACCATGGTCCATCGAATTACTAATGAAATTAGGAAGATATTCGAGTTCAAAGAGTACTGCTATGCAATATTTTTAGTCGTAGACTAAGAGTTCGTATAACTTTGCCTGTCCAAATCTACAATATTTTTGAGTCATGTCTGCCTAATAGGGGGTTTACCATAAAACAATTGGAGTGTATCACTGAGGAGTTTTCAGTAAAATCTGGGGCTCTTTAAGGTAATGTTCTTGGGTCTATATTATACATTATATGCACTGCCAAAATCCCAGTAAATCGAAAAATACAAACATCTACTTTCGCGGATGATACAGCCATATTATGCCGAGATAAGTGTCCTAGAAACGCAGAAAAAATGATTGGTAATCGTCTACGCAAGATCGAAAAACTGCCGGAAAACTGAAAACTTAAAGTCAATGAGAAAAAATGTTACATTTGGACTTGGAACTGGGACACATAGATATCAGCTAGTTTAAATTAGCTTTACATAAAAACTGTGGTCTAAAACTAGATCACTAAGTTACAACGCAATTATAAGGCTAATTTGTATTTCTTGGATTGAACTATGGAGTATGACATGTGCAACTAATATTGAGAAAATACAGAGGTTCCAGTCCAAAATTCTGAAGTTAAAACTTAAGTTGAAAGGAGCAGATAGAAGTATCTTACAAAATCTGAAAATCATTAAAATCCGTTAGCGAATGCTCTGTGCAACTCAACAAGAAATTCTCGACTGCAGGGTAAAGAGGTTCTCACCTTCTATGGAGAGTGCCCTAGTGTGAAAAGGGCTCAGGGTCAGGTTAGGTTTTAAGATTCACACACTTACTGTTAAGTTTAAGTAGGTTTAAACAGAATCAATAATAAATACATTGTGTAAAAAAGACAGCACTGTTGCAATTGGGAAAATAATTGGCGCAAGCGTTTAATCGAATTCCTAAAGATTTTACCGTACTAATATCAAGTTCTTTTAGTATTTCGTCGCAATTAGCGGTCAATTTCTGTTATGGAAGATTAGCTTATAAGAACACTTCAGAGATTTCGTGTTTGGCCTTGACGGCATCATCAATGCTATGATCTCCTGCCAGAACATCGTCAACGTACATATGTTTTCTCAATATATTTGCTGCTATAACATAAATAGTTTCAGCGTCAGCGAGTTAAAGTAATGTCCTTATTGCTAGAGCACAATTACCCGGAGCGCTACGGTCTTCAGTTAGTAAACTATTCTCTGATACTTCATATGTTTAATCTAATTATCTTTTAAGTTATGAAATTATTTAACTTATTTTTCGATATCTTTATTGAACACATATTTATCTATCCCCCAAAATAAAGTTAGTTTAGTCAAACCAGACTGTAATACAGGCCCAGAATGAAACATGACTGTTAAACTGGTATCATTCGCTGTCCGACTTGAAACGTTAAATACTACGCTAACCTATCTAGTCCTAAACAGTCCATGTCATCAAAATCCCCAAAAAGGTTGTCTGACAATAAAATGTATGAAAATAAAATCTTTTAGAAATTAAGAAAGAAAGAAGGTAAGATAGTTTTGCAACAGCTGGATTTCCCAGTTTTCTGAATAGCGGTAAAAAATTGTACAAGCTGTTTGAAATAAATTCCGTTATTGATTGGCTCCTGGTTCTCGGGTTACTTAATTTTTCAAAATATTTAATTGCCATATAGTCATGGATCTATTTACATATTTGGCTCCTTGTAACTGTGGAAGTAATTTTCGACCGAGCTCTTCCTCCAATTTGTGGGTTTGCGTCTTGATGTTCTTACCAGAAAATGAATGGGGCCGATGAATTTTAATGAGGAGCTTTTATTTCCCTGCCGAGGGGCGATCGCAATTACAACAATTTCCTATAACTTTGGATGCAATGCTAATTACTCGACTATTGTGGCCGCGGACATGGACTGTATATTAAACTTACAAATAATATGCAAACAAGTGCGAACCATTCTGAATTTTTTTTAAGTATAACCTCCTTTATCAGTATTTCTGTATCATATAATATTTTTTTACGACTCACTCGGATGGCAACCTTTTAAATTTTGTTTTGTATAATATTGAGTAATCAAAAAAAAATTTTATATCTTTATACTTCACTTTGGCTACTTAATAGAAATTGAATGTGCAAGGACAATCTGCCTCACTATCACTAAGGTAGCGTCACTTAAAATATACATCACCGTGTTTTCTACGCTGCTATTAGTTTATTTGGAAATTGTATGCTTAGTGAATATTTATTGGTTGCTCAGTATTTGATCTCTTCGAAAAAGAGGAAGCTAAAATGCCTCCAATACAGGACAGGCCAACCGTCATGACGAATGGTGACGAATGCAGCAAATTGCTTTAAATTTTCAAATTGAATTAACAACATTGAAAATTAATGCAATTTATAAAAAAGTGTGTTAAACGGTTGTTTTTGATGTGAGATTTTGTTACTGCTTCACAATAAAAATTAAAAACTTCTTGGATTTATTTTGATGAAGTTTTAGTTCTCTTTAAAATTATTTTTGTTACTTCATATAATTACCAAAGCTTTGAGGAATTAAGAAGCAAATCAATTGAACTTTCAGCGTTTGTGTAACATTTGCAAATAAAACTTTCCAAATCTAAAACCACTTACCTAAATTGAAATGCCATGAGGAACGAAATTTGTGGTAAATATTGGGTAATAAGAATCAAAACATGAAGATGGCAAATATTTGCTGTAACTATTTCTGTTTGCAGTCAATCAAAACTTGACGTATAAGCAACACTGCTGGAGAGGGTTGAAACAATGCCGAGCTATTGGACGTTCGAAGTAGAAATCAAAATAAGTTCGTAAATTGATATTTATGCGAGTAATTGAAATATAATATTTTAAAGTTCTTGAGATATTTTAAATAATTGAAAAAGAGTTGTTCAAAAACAACGGAAAGATTTCATTGAACTAAAATATAATAATTATAAAACTTGTTGATTTAGAGCTCAGCATAAATTTTCGATGCACCAAATCTAATTTGATTCCAAAAATTATATTGATAAAATATTATCAAGGCCGTTAGAAGTTGCAATCAATTAATTTCAAAATTCAGGCCAGATTGAATTCGAAATTTAATTTCAAGAGAAGTCATACGTAGGATAATACATTTCATAAAAATTGAGTTTCAACTTCTGGAAATTAGTCTGAATGCACATTCTGCGATAAAAAATTTCTCTGACAATATTCAAATCCTCGAATTTCTCTCGAAAACAATTTCAAGAGAAATAAAAATTCCTAGTGCGGCACGAGCATTGGATATTTGATTTCAATAATCATATTGCAGATAACTAAGAGGAGAAATTAAATTGTAGAAACAAGTTTCTGGGTGCAATCAAATAGAGCATACTTGAGCCTGTATAGCTCTTCAAAAATATTGAAATATATATATGTACTAAAAACCAGTAGTTTACTTAAAATATTCATCATGTTTCGTGAAACTGGCTAAATAGCAATTGACTTCAATCAATAATAGATATTTTAGAGCATAAACATGGGCTTATACAAAAGAGTATACATAAACTTTAAATTCTACTTTTTTTGTTTACCTAGAAAACTTAGCCAAATTTGAGTATACGCTACGCGTCGATGTGATGAAACAAATTTACATTGGACTTTTTTAATTTAGACTATATATAAAAGTACATATACGCATATGTACTTATAGTTAATAAAAAAGTCATACAATTCTTACAATCATATAAATTCAAAAAATTATGTATTTTATATTATATTATTTTATTTTATTTTATTTTATTTTATTTTATTTTATTTTATTTTATTTTATTTTATTTATTTTATTTTATGTTACTTTATTTTACTTTATATTATTTTATTTTATTTTATTTTTTTTTTTTTAATTTAATTTTTTTATTTTATTTAATTTTATTTTATTTTATTTTTATTTTTTATTTTATTTAATTTTATTTTATTTTTTTATTTTTATTTGATTTTAATCTATTTTATTTTTTTAATTTATTTTTTGTTTTATTTTATTTTATATTAATATATTTTATTTTATTTTAATTTATATTATTTTATTTTTTTAATTTTATTTTATTTTAAATTATGTTATTTTATTTCATTTTATTTTAATTTATTTTATTTCATATTTCCTCTCTATAAATTATATAGGGTGTTTTTTTTTATAGAGGTATAGAGCTTTCAGTTCGCATTACTTTTCAAGATGGGGGCCGATTTAACAGCTTTCAAGTGATTTATTCTCAGTTTGGTTTGGCAATTCATCAAGAATACACTCAGGCCTGAACAACGCTTGCAAATAGAGCAATTTCAGTACCATTTTAGCGATGTTTAGCGATGAAGCACACTTCTGGTTGAATGGCTACGTCAACAAACAAAACTGCCGCATTTGGAGTGAAGGTAATCCTCAAGTGTATGTTGAAATACCGTTACATACCGAAAAACTGACTGTTTGGTGCGCTTTAGGAGCTGGTGGAATCATTGGTCAGTATCATTGGACGTAGTGCGCGATACGTTTTCCGCACAGAACCATTATTTTCGAAATAAAATTGCTCTATTTGCAAGCGTTGTTCAGGCCTGAGTCTATTCTTGATGAATTGCCAAACCAAACTGAGAATAAATCACTTGAAAGCTGTTAAATCGGCCCCCATCTTGAAAAGTAATGCGAACTTAAAGTTCTATACCTCTATAAAAAACACCCTATACATTAAGTATCGGTCGTTTTACAACAAAATACTTAATATTATTGTTAAAACTTATAAATTATATACCGTACATTGGTTATGAATAACAATCAGTTTATGTTTGAAGAATACAAGTATCTGATTACAAGTATGTTTTTTTTTTAATTATTCTATGTTTAAAAATTTTCTAACTATGGATTTAGCCAACTATATCAGGTGTCGCTTTTCAGTCATTTTTAATTTATCTAGAGTTTAAATTTTTCGGAATAACTCCCGTAGATGATATGATAGTTGGAATTATATCGACGCTATCTAGTCTCCACATTCCTTTAACTTCATTACCTAAATTTAAATATTTTCGGCACTTTTATTTGTAGCATTCCTGCGGGTTGTGCGTGTTCGGCACTTCTATGTCTATTAGCAGAGCGTTTTTTTCGTGTTTCTCGATTACAGTTATGCCAGGTCTGTTGTGTGGAGTGGGTTGATCCATCAATATTCATCGATCCCAGTATAACTTTGTTGAACTATTTTCTAAAATTGTTTTGGGGTTTTATTTGAAATAAGGAATTGAACGTTGTTATTTATTGTCAGATATTCGGTAGCTGCTAATGGAGCACATGCACCTGTGATGTGGTGAATAGTTTCAGGTTGTTTTTGGCATCGTCGACATAGATCATTTTCCATGGCCGCACGGATGATATATATTTTATAATTTTTAGTTGCAATCATTTGGTCCTGTTTAGCGTACATAAAACCGTCGCAAAGATTCCTAGTCGGCTTAGCCAGTCGTTGGATGCAGTTGAGTATATTTCTGGTTGATCTATTGCATGTGGATATTTTCCGTGTACTGACTTCATTTTCCATTGAAAAATTAAGGACTGAAAATGTTGAATGTCTGTTGGGATATCACTCGTTGAGGTGTCACTTAAATGTAGCGGGTAACATTTCACGTGTGACTGGCATACTACTTTATGCAATTGGCTTTGTTGCTTATGAAAAAACAGCCTGAGATTGTATACACACTTTTGGTGTATATGTTTGATGTCTGCCATTCTTCGCCCTCCTTGTCTTCGTGGTAAGTAGACACGTTGGTGGCATAAGAGGTGTACTTTCACAAGTGATTTATGGGCAGGAGAAGATAGTTGCCTACTATAGACGGTCTATTGGGAAACCAGAGCGGAACTACTGCGTAACTTGAAGAGAACTACTAGCGTTGGTGGATTGCATCAAACACTTCCACAAATATCTGTATGGTCAACATTTTCACAGTTCAAGAATCCCGAGGGGCAGTTAGCGCGGTGGATTGAGACTTTACTTCACCATCGAGCACCTCAAGGGAAATACGCACGGAAATGCTGACGCTATATCCCGTCGACCATGTAAGCTCTGCTCTAAAGCCGAGGGTAAGGAAGACATACTAGACATCCGGCTAGTGACAATTACACCAGCAGAAGAGCGGGAGGCAAGCCACTTTAGGAAATGTCAGCAGAAAGATCCGGACTTGGAATTATTAATGACGGACTGGAGATGAATAGACGACCAAGTAAGGAACAAATGGCTGCAGAAATCCCTATCGCGGAGGCATATTGGGCACAATGGAACAGTTTAGAGTTGATATCTGGAAGTTTGCATAGAGTATGGGAAAATGAAGGTGGCCAGTGCTCTCGAAGACTAATAGTAGTTCTGAGGTCAAGAATTCTGGATGTTCTTAAGAAATTCCATAATAGTCCTAGTAGAGGGCACCTAGGCATTAAAAAATGCTGGAGAAAATCAAGAAGCGGTTCTATTGGGTTGGCTGTCGTCAATCTATCGCTGAGTGGCTTGTTAACTGCAAGGAATGCGTAGCAGCTAAAGGGCCAAATTCACATAGTAATGGGCAGATGAAGCAGTATAACTCAGGTTCATCATTCGTCATTTCCTATGAGCAGACAAGGAAACAAATACGTTCTTGTGGTAATGAACCACTTTAGTAAATGGCCTGATGTCTACCCAATTACAAACCAGGAAGTCAAAACAGTTGCGGATGCATTCACTCACAATTGCGTTACCAGAAAAGGTGCGCCTGAGACCAAGGAAGAAATTTTGAATCGGCGGTGTTCCAGGAGATGTGCTTGATACTTGGTATTCGAAAAACACGAACGACAGCTTTGCATCCTCAATCAGATGGCATGGTAAAACGTTTCAACCGGAACCTGGAAGAGCACTTTCGGAAAGTAGCATCTGGAGGATTGGGATATCCACATACCGCTGTTCCTGATGAGATGTCGGTCAGCAGCGCATGAAACAACAGGTAAAGCCCTTGCAAGGATATTATTTGTTAGTGAACTTCGGTTGCCTAGCGATTTCAAATTTGGAATAAATGTTGATGCGAGAAAAATTAGGAAGGAAGCGTCTAGCGTTCTAGAAGAAGAGTTAAGAGAGATACATGCTCTTGTGAGACAGCGCACTCTAATTACGGGTAACAAAATGAAAGTCAGGTATGACAAGGCGATGAACTCCGAAGGCTTCTAAAATCCACAACGGAAGAAAGGTTTATCCCCAAAGCTTCAATGCAATTGAGAAGATCCTTACAAGATCATCAAACGACTTAATGACGTAGTGTATCGAATCCAGACTGTTGGGAGGCCAAGAAGCAAGATGAAAGTGGTCCAACTAAACGGCTTGCAGCGTTTGGAACAATATATGTGTCTCATCGGGACGATCAGACTTAGGTGGAAGGCAGTGTGGCTAAAATGCCAAGCGAATGTCAGACGAAAGAGAGAAGCCAATAACTGACATGTTCTAGAGCGTAAAACGAGAACATTCGCTTTCGAGGGCGATTAGATCATTACAGGCTTTCGTTGCGAGCAGCCGACTACTATATAAGGGCGACACTCAGCTGCCAAGCGAATCAGTCGTAAAGTAAATTCGTTGGTGATTACACCACAGTGAAGTAATAAGAAATATTACATTGGGCATGTTGTAATACAAGTGATTGTAAATAGTGAATTGTATTGTGAATTACTGAGTAATAAAATGATGTTTAATAAATTCTTTATAAAATAAAAAATTGCAAATATAGTTGACGACTTGTATTTAATAATCCAGTAATCGGACTCGAAGGATATGGGAAATCATCGAAGTTGATTCAGCAAAATCGTTTCAATATATATATATATATATATATATAATAATAATATATTATATTATATACAAATATTGCCAATGTGCACTAGAATCATTGGTGAGGGGCCCTAGATGGCTTTAATGGAAAGCTATTGAATTACTTTTAAATGTACAAGGTATTATATATATATATATATATATGTATGTATAAAAATCAATGCAAATTTTGATGAAAGCCTATAACTTGAGAACCACCAGATCAAATTGCACCTAATTTTGAGGAGTTATAAAGGGATATTAGGAGAAGGTTAATGTGTAGTTTACATTCAGATTAGTGCAGCTGTTCCAGAGATATGACCACATTGGTCCCTACTCATACAAAATACATGCAACAACAACAAATACATGTAAAATTCCAAAGTACGAGTATATTACGTTGTATGTGGTGTTGAAAGAAGAAGAGAAAGAGTGAAAAAAAGGAAAATGAAAATAAAAATAAAATTTTTTTTTAATTAATAGAAAAAAAATTTTGAAAACAAATTTTACATCAATTTTTTTCGTTTCCTTTTCCAAAAAAAATCGAAAATTCAACATTTCAGTTAGATTTTCTTGATTTTTTTATAGGTGTAGCAAAGCACGCTGGGATCCGCTAGTATCGATTTTCGATTTTTGTCACTCATAAATAATGCTTATGAGATTTACTTATCTTCCAGTCGTAAAATACAACGTAGTACGTACGTAACAAATATTATCATAAACAAATGTTAAATATTTTCTAAAAAGAAAAAAAACAATAAAATGCACTGTATATACTGATAAATATTGCATTCGATTTTTAATTTTTGTAGACTATCGAAAATTGAAGATCGATTTCAAATGTTTTTTATGTGCTATGTCATTTTATTAAAAAGATCTTCAGTTTGCAAAAGAAATTAGCTCCAACATTCGGGCAACAAAAATTTAGAAGAGAGAGTATGTGAGACGCTGATAGCACATTTCACTTGTTTAATGCTTCTTGCTAGTTTCATTAAGACTTCGTCCTACTATTCATTTTCAAGATCGCTTCATATTCGATCGTCCCTTGCAATCAAAGTCGAAGCAGTTCGTAATACTGGCCATTTTTAAAGAGACTAGTTTAAAATAAGCGTATTGATTTGTTACGGCCTTATTTCTTCCGTGCTCCTCTTATATTTTTGGTGAACACTCATTACGGCTGTACATATTTTATATAAATTTAATTTGTTGGCATCTGAGTCGCTGAAAAGCACACCGTACATCAAAAATATTCAGCTCAGCCAGCTGATAAGTTGATATAATTATAAAAATTTGAAAACTATATTCGTTATGAACAATTTCTTTTTCCGAATTTATTCTATCATAAGCAATTATTTCATTCATTCAAAAAAAAAAAAAAAAAAAAAGAAATATAACAATTATTCGGTTATCATCATCTTCAAGCATTATCCCCTCAACAACTCATCGTTTTCTGAGATTGAACGTAAACTCAAATTAATCCGTAGGGTGAAATACTGAAGGGTAGACGAGGATTAGCTGTATTGTCTTTGTAAAAGTAAGAGGAACACTTTCTAATTAAAAGCAAACGCAGGACTGAAATTAGAAATTAACGTAATGTTTCGTATATACATATATGTATGTACATTCCTAGTGGAAATTGTATGCATACGACTACGATGTAGGATTCATGAGCAAGCAGCTGTTGTACATGTCAATATAAATGAACTTACATTGATTTTTTTTGCATTTTTTTCTTTCCCAATATTATTTTTGTTTCAATTCACAATGTGTTTGGTTTGATTTTGATACTAATATTGTTGTTTATATATGCAAATTTTAATCCGCAACTCGCAAGTGATATTGGAAATAACTCAGAAAAACGTTTTGGTTTTAACTTTCATTCCCACATGCGTTCATACATATATTCATTCCCTGCATGGAAAAATGCTATTTGTTAGCTAGAATCTTATTATCTCGCATTTCTATACTTGCGTACTAAAATTCGGAAGGCTTGGATACGAGTCTAGAGTCGAGTAACATCCAATATTATAGAAATTTAATTTTTCTAATTGCGATCGCCCCTGGGCAGGGAATTTCAAGCCCTCCGAGAGTGTTTCTGACATGAAATAAAAGCTCCTAATAAAAATCCATAGGCTGTTCGGAGACGGTTTAGAATAAAATGTCCATTTGTTCAAAATGCAAAACCACAAAAAGAAGCTCGGCCGAAAATCGCTTCAGCGAGGGAAATTTTTCAAAGATTTTCGAGATCAAAAAATATATATTTTAATGAATCCTTGGTTCTGCTGCATAATTACGTCATGCATTCTTCTTGTATGCATACAATTTATTTCAACTGTGTTGTTCTAAACATTTCATATGTATATAGTAGGCATACATTCAAACGGTCATAATATATATACCAATAATTAAAGGTTGCATACGTAGACAATTTTATCGCTCCTCTTGGTAAATAGGCTTTTTACTAAAAAACCATAATGTTTAAAATTAAATGAAGTTAAAGAAAAGCTAAATATTTATTTTTTTATTAAAACATTTAGTAGGCATCACAAACTTTTTCCCGATTGGCTGATTCAATACAATTCGAGTTTATAGAAGGTGAAGTTATCCCATCATATACTTGGTTGTTCATCTTTTCCAATTGCCTGATTTGTTTTGTTTACATTTTGAATTTGTGAATATATAATATGGTGCGAAAAGGGGTAAAACTCGGAGCTGGAAATTTTTCGACGTTCCGAAGGGTGCTTCAAATCGTGGTCCTTGACAAGTCAAATAAAGCTTGAAATAAAAAATATTTCATGGAGATAATTTTTTTAAAGGGGACAAAGTGGGCGCCGGAAAGAATACGAGGCTGTTAGGAAGGTCTGCCCCATGCGCTTCAATAGTATGCTAAACCAACTCGAACTGATTATTCTTAGTTTATGCATGCATAATTCCAGCTCTAAAGTTTTAATAGACTCTTGTGACCTGGAGCCTTACAACCAAGAAAGTAAAAAGATGTTATTCTGAAGGTATCTTACAACCTCTAAAATATGTATTATTACATTTATACAGCAACGGATTTCCGCTTCCCCACATGTCCACGCTACAACGTTGGTTAGTAAAACTGATTTGAAAGAGGGTCTCGTTGCTGTATCTATTGACGGTATGAAACACTTGTCAGAGCTTTGTAATTATGACAAAATATGTGTTCTTATTTTCGACGAAATCAAAGTCGTTGATACATAAATACGAGCAGACAGAAGACTATTTTCGCAAATCATCGATTTAAGTCGTTATGGCACGCGAGTTACAGAAATCATAGAAGCAGTCCCTGTTTTTCGATTTTGAAACGAAAATGACAAAACCTATGCTGTTGTATATAATCTTGGAGCTGCAAAATATTAGGTTCTCTGTGGTTGAACTCGACGTCACTGTAGGTAAGTAAACAGAAACAAACATAGTTTAAATATAACTTCTTATTATTTTTTTCTGGTACAAAACCGAAACTACTGCTTAATTCAATCTACTTCAGGATATGCTATGGTTCTCACTCCCTACGGAAGAGAAAAAACAAGTTTTTGTGTTCGCCAATACACCTCATCTTTTGAAGTCAATAAGGAATTCTTTTCTGGACAGGGGTTGTTGTTAAAAGTCCAATACTTCACACATCAAACTCGGAATCATCATTTGTATATCAGTGATGGGATTAGGTATGTAATTTGTTCCATTTCTAGTTCGTATTGCATGTTTAAAATTTCATCACGTCAAAAAGTTAATATCGTAGTTATTTTCAAATACAACAGCTAGTACCTTAAGATACTGTTACTCTTTAAACTTCGAGCTTTATAAGCCTAGCTAGAAATCAGACTTTATTCAACTCGCGAACGATTGGTTCGATATAATAAATTCTTCAATTTATATCTTTGACCATCCGGGGAAGGTAAATTGGTTCTGTTTGAGAAAAAATTTGGTACTGCTCTTCTTATGCAACTGGATGTATTAAGTAAGATGAATTATGTTATGAACTGGCCAATAATTCCAAACAAGAAAGGATTCAAAGGGCAAACTGATGTCTAATAAATCATTAGTGATGCTTTATGATTACACTAAGAAAAATTCAAAGGTATAATATATTTTAATTTACGGGTCAATTGAGACGTATTAGGGTACTTTTTGGTGCCTTCTCTTCATTATTACTCTACAAACACCAAGTTGTCAAATGGCTCCTTGATATCACATGCGCCACTTCTTTTAGCTTCATTTTATAAAAAGTATTAAACTCCCGATTAGATAGTAAGTTAGATATACAATGCATTTGATTTTGGTTATTTTTGAGCTATAGAAAAACCCTTATTTTTATTCTTAAAAATATTCTGTTTGTATATCAAATGATCCATTTCACCTTGGATCATTTCACAAATTTTTGATATTTCGAAAATAATTTTACATACGCTTTTTGTTTTTTTATTCCTTCTAACACGTTAAAGTTGGCAAATAGAAAAAGCAAAACAGACTTTCGAAAATAAATGGATATAGTGTTTTGTGTCATTAAATTAAAATTGCCGTAAATAATTGTGTGATCGAAAACGTATTTGAAAGTACCAGAAAATGTTTTCAGTTGTTATTCCTTGTGATAATAAAACTAAATATGAGAATAAGTTTATAGTTTTAAGCTATGATTATCCTGCTGTGAATTAAAGTAACGCCTGAATTTTCTGGGCTCAAATTATTTGTTTATTTTTGCAAGATTTTTGTCATAATAAGAACATGCCGTACTTATAGTTCGAATTACTTAGAATTAAATCTTTTTACTTATATTAACATGAGGAACAAATGTTCTTTTGGGAAGTAAATTGTGATGATCTATTTGAAATAATCATTATTATTTCTTCTTTTATTTTTAAATTTGTAACTAGATAGCTTTAAAAATAAATGCCACTTGTTTTGATGAAGTATATGAGGGACCGGTTTAGTTGGAAAATACGCTTTTATGATTCTGATATTGTTAAATTTAAAACACTGAAGGTTAGGAGGTTTATATTGTACTAAACTCTGGTTGCCCAGAACTCATTTATTTATACTAATACATTATTCTAATTAATGTATATAACACATATACGCAGCTGCGTTATTTATACATAAGAAAGTTCATCAAAATTTGAACGTAAAAATTATTGTCTCAATAAGATCCGTAATTGGTTCTGTTTCTGGAGAGAAATGAATTTCAACTAAATCAAACAGTGAATAAGATTTTATGAAATTGATCGGATCACTTCCCGAAAAATATAGTCTTCATCTTATTTTAATTTTGGAAAAGATAAGAGGTATCTACTAGTTTTCAAGTAAATCGAACAACATGTAAGAATTTTCGGAAAAATCGTTTCCATGTCCACATTTCGGAAAGAGGGTATTTTTTCTTGGCAGTTATAAAAAATTATTGTATATAAATTAATTTCAATTTTCTGACAGGTTTTAAGGTTTAAGTATTTCAAAAATGCAAGCTTATATGAGTAATTTCGTAGTTAATAGGCTGCATATATATGTAGGTATAAATACGAAACATAATGGACGTACCCTATTTATTTAACCATGATTAAACTGGAATAAATTTAACATTTTGTATTCGTAGGAATCTACGTAGGGAGCAGTGCGAAGTGTGCATCACGGTTCCCCTGTAGATAGACTTCGTTATTTAAGTTTCGATGAAATGAACGTTGAAGCTATGTATGAATACGATGATTTACTGGATATAAAGCACGCGGCTCGAAATCTTCATGGAAACAGCCAGTTTTTTTGTGCATATAAATTTTGAATTTTGAATAATTTCAAAATTACAACACTATGGGTTTACTGTCATGCGGATAGTCTCTCACATGGGTACCAGCAACCCATCATTGTGGAAATAATTAAATGTTTCAATGGGTATACGAGTATGTTCCTACTGTCATTGCATAAAAGGTATATACATTTTTCTTATTTAGAGTAAAAATGGTTTTCAAATACTGCAAATTGACGGAAAAGTCTTCATACTTGCCGATGATCCCCTTTTGATTAAACTAATCCGCAATTGTTTTCTTGATACTGGTTATGTCTTCCGAGAAAAATGACCGCTTCAGATGCGTCTATAACCTATCAAACTTAAGAAGAGCATCTAACTTTACATCATGTGGTCGTCAAAAAGTTAATCTAGCTGGACAACTGTTTTCTCATAGCAATAAGGCGGTGTTACGTTCTCATTATCATTAGCAAAAATTCGCTTAGAAGTCTATACAAATATGTAAACCAGAAATATGGAATGGAATATATTTATTCTAACGTATAGACTTAATTAAGATATAGCAGAAAACTTCTTTGGTGTAATGCGTGCGTCCTATGCATTTCAAATATAGGCTACATAAACCTTTGTTAGGTAATAACTAATGAAATTATAAAATAAATTATTTAATAAAAATATGACTTTAGCTCGAAAAGCGGAGCATTTTTCCACTTTGGCAATACAGAAGTAGATGAAATACAGTGGCCGATGTCAACGCGTTAGAGAAATTAAATTACTTTTTAACAGACGAAGACAAGAACTCTCTATGTGTAACGAAATGGCATTTCCAATATCCATCATCATCCTCATATAACTCTTATAAAACTTATAAAACTCTTAAAATGACACTACTTGCTGGGACTTCTACACACGGTACAATCCTCCGCTTCTAGTTTTATTTATTTGTCGAATATAAAAAAGGATTTTGTTTTAATTACGTTAATAATCTTTTGCGAAAAGTTTCTTTACTTCTCTTATATCCTTCAACAATGTATGTAGTTGTAACAATGCCTACAGGTTTATAATATTTGTCTAAAATATATAAGACTTTTTGCCTACATTCTCACTGCGTTTTCGTAACTCTGAAAATATTTTATCACCCTTTATGCTACCAATCATGTAAGAGTCCATTGATATTATATATATTTATAAAGAAATACAAATATATTACCAGCATGTGCAGATTTATTTTAAGTTTTTTTTTTTTTATTAATTTAGTCTTATATTTACAATTATCACAATGCACAAATAGAAAGGTGGCAACGACTTAGCAGCAGCAATTAATAGCAACACCAATAAAATCAATGCAATGTCAAAAAAGTCACATGACAGTAATAAAGGACTTCCCACTCAAACGCACATTAATACATATATAAAGAACACATATACAAAAATGCAAACCGAAATACACTCGGCGGAATGGTATGCATTTTTGCAGAGCGAACCCATTCACAATCGCCAGCATCAGTTGCATGCCCTCCAAACAATGGTAGTTGAGCAGCTATTGTAGGCAGCATTAAATAAGACCACTGTATATACATGCATATTTACATATGCCGGTATCGTAAGCAACTGTTGCTTGACAATTTTAACTCAACTGCCATTACTGTCAGTACAACCGACACTGGTGCTGTCGCCTATCTATTGTCATTTTTGTGTCATTATGCGATTTCATATTTGCATATTAAGAATTTTACTGTGTATTTTGGGTTTTGCATTTTACATTATGTTTTCTTTCTCTGTTCGTGGTGTGAGTTGAGCGAAAAAAATATCGATGCGGCTGTTTAAGTCAAATAATTTAATAATTTCCCTATTAATGGTAAACTTTTTTCCAATACCATTATTGAACTTTATTATTTTTTGATATTTAACTTAAGGAATGACTCAATGATTGAGATTTGGAATTAAATTTAGCACAGAGTGTACTGTTAATTGTTTAATTTTTTTAATTTCTTAAGTACTTCAAATTCATTTGATAAAAAGTGGTAAACAAATTCAAAATAGTTTTGGTAACTGACTTCATAAAAATTTATATAGTGGAAGGTTCCGCTAACATAAAACTAATATGTTTAATGACGAAATTGGTTAAATTTTATGGGTTGTCACAAAGTTTAAATAATCTTATTCATAGAACAGATATTCTTATTCATAGAACAGATTCATATATCTTCATTTTCTTTTTCTTTGGAGTGGACGTCACTTTCGTTAATATAGCCAAATCAGCACTAGTTTCTAATTTTAGCTTTTTGGCGCTGGCTTGCGAATTCCGCATTGAATTTTCAGGCTGAAATTGTTATTAATGTTCATGTGATGTGGGAGCCAAGATGCAAGCGAGCTGATATCTGTTTGATGACAGCAAATATTTCGTCTTTTCCTGATTCAATTGCTTTTGGAGAAGTGGGACTCAAGGAAATTTTGGAACGTGTTAGGTAATGATTTTTTAATTTTTTGATCTAGACCATCATACCACACTTTGTCATATGCTTGAGTCACACCAATAGCAATCGCCGAACAGTACTCCCTGATTTCGAAAGCATTTCTTATTTTATTAGCTATACGATGTTATACGAAACCCAAATTGGTGTGCAGGATTATATAATTTTCATGGAAAAAAGGAGATATTTTTGATAATAGCAATTGTTTTCGAAAACCTTGGAAAGGCAAGGCTTATTAGTCTATATGATGACGGCAGAGTTGCGTCTTTACCCGGCTTAAGGCAGCTTGGTATCAAAGCAAATGAATCAAATGATTTAGTTTCTATAAAAATAAAGTTAAATACGTTGCACTAACTTTAGATAACTTTTTATATTTAACGGTTATGTAAATATACAACTTTAAAAGACTAACCTCGCATCTTTTAAATACAACAAAAAAGTTCTCATCAAAAAGGTGAGCAACAGAGTTAAAATTGTTGTGTACCAATCAGAATATATGTAACTCCATATTACATGGAACGTATTAAAAAAGTTTAGCGAAAAATTCCTTTTATGGACCCAAATAGTAACTACTTTAATTTCATACCAAATAAAAAACTATACTCTTCAGTTCATATTTCTCTAATACATTCCTCTGGAAGGCAAAGTGAAATATCTTCATGAAGGGTTTTTCAATAGGGATAATATGATTTCTAAGTGTCGTTTTATTTTTATATGTCATGACCTGACATTTTTTTCATTGTTTTCAATAATGTTTACAATTTCATCATGACAAGATATACGCAAGAACAACTTTTACAAATTATTCAATTCTGTAATTGCAATTTTTCGTGCGCTTTTGCCATTTTATGGTCGTATTAATCATCCATCTGTGTTCGCTATTCATCGAATGGTTGAAAATGTCGAGCGTACATTTTCTTTTACATAATGTTCAAGTGCTAATAAGACAAAGAACCGGTCGAAGTAATGAAAATATTGCTGCCGTTCAGGCAAGTGTTGCTGAAGACCGCAAGTTGTCAATTCCAAGACGTTCTCAAGAATTGGGACTGTCTCAAACCACAACCTAGCGGTTTTGGTTTGCATCCATATCAAATTGTTCTCACTAAAAAACTGAAGTCATCATAAACGTCGTGAATTTGCTGATTTTACCTTAGAACCGCTTGAAAACGATAACGATTTTTTTAAGAATATCATCTTCTCCGATGAGGCTCACTTTCATTTGAGTGGCGCGGTTAATAAATAAAACTGTCTATTCTGGTGCGAAAAAAGTCCAAAAATTATTTATGAACAATCATACATTCACCTAAATTGACAGCTCGATGTGGTTTTTGGTGTGGTGAAGTTATCGGTCCGTACTTCTTTCGAAATGAAGCTGGTAGCACCATTACTGTCAATGGCGAGCGGTATAGCCACAATTAGAATGGTCACAATTAGAAGAAGTTGATCTATGGCCACAATTAGAAGAAGTTGATCTTAGCAACTTCTGGTTCCAATGAGACGGGGCTACGTGTCACACGTGCAACAACCGAATTAATTCGAGAAAGGTTTGGAGATTCGACTATTTGAAGAAATTGTGACATTGAATTGCCTCCAAGAAGTTGTGATATAACACCATTAGACCACTTCTTGTGGGGTTATTTGAAGTCGTTGGTCCTCAGCAATAAACCAGAATCTTTACAAGCTTTAAAAGCCAATGTTAAACATACTATTCATAACATACGACTTGATTTAGTGGGAAAAGTGCTCAAGAATTGGGTTCATCGAATTCGTTCCTGCAAAAGAAGTCATGGAGACCATTTGAATGATGTTATAAACTGAACTTAATTGTATCGGTTGTACTTCACATTAGATAAGAAACATTTAAGGGAAGACCCTATATTTAAAATACAAAAGCGTCCTAAAGTAATAAATTATGCTTGCAGCCACTGCTTCTTAAAAATCTATCAATGCGCTTGGAATTTTCTATTAATTGCTCTCATAAATCCAACAAGCATGCTGTCCAGTTAAAAGCAAATACAAACGCGGAAATAGAAATTGGCATGTGATTTAAGAGAGTGGTTTGTAATGTCAGTAATTTTTGAGTAATTATATTTCAATTTATGAGCGTTCAACGTCACTTGCACTGGTACAACTACAACGGAACTCAGTAAATTCAGAACTTATTAACCATTGAAATTGAGTGCAGAGTAAGCATAGTATTTATTAGGACTTGTTTTTTTACCCAAAAAATAATGCTTCATCAACGCACCGGATTGTTTTTACATTTTTTGTATCATTTTGCGAGCTATATTTTATTATGCTCATTTTTTGGTCTGCAGTTTCTTGTCGCTTGCTTTCTGGCACATTCTTTATTTACACTGGCTATGAAAAATGTCCTAAAAAAATATGAAATAAAATTTTCCGCCTTAGGGCGCACAATTTCACTATCAAACCGTCTTTCACTCGAAGTTGCCACCAAAAGCTAAATTAAATGATTTTCCTCTACGTTGACTAACTTTGACAGCGACTGACAGAGTCCAAAGCTAACGACTTATTCAACAGGACATGCCTTCATGCCTAAGTTGTCTTCCGGTAGCAGTGCGGGTGTGTGCTTATGTGCCCTGCTGAGCGTTCACTATCTAACATCGTTATAAACGGTTCAAGTGAATAAGTAAATGCAAATGGTTGAATGGTTGAATGATTGTAGGAAGAGGTGGTGAAAATGAAAGCATGACAGCTGGTTGCCGCTTTCAATCGTCCACGATGTTGTTGATGTTGTTTTTGTTGTTGTTGTCGTCTGCGAGCAGGTTCGTGCATGCTTTCACTATTCTGCTACATACTCAAGAGAATATCCATACACTTGAATGTATTTAAATATGTATAGGCACATCATTACTCACCATTGGTATAGTCAAAAATCACTTGACTTGACTGCTAACGATGAGCTTAACCGCCGCCATTAAGGCACGTTGCCATGCAGATTAAATCGTTTTAGTTGAGTTAACACATTCCTTTCCTCCGTGTAACACTGGCCGATTTCTATTAGCCTTTTTTTGCTCATAGGTTTTGCTCTGCTTCGCTTTCAGTGCTTTAATATATTTTGGATATATTTTATTAATAGATGGTCATATTTCCGATTACTGGCAAATTCAGGTCTTGAGATGTTTCTCCCCAAAATATTTACCTTTTTAGAAAATTTGTAGCTATTTTGAAAACCACAATAATTCGGAAATTAAGGGTTTTTCATTATTATATTATCAGGTCAGTCAATCCAATAGATCCATGTAAGGTTCATGTATAATTTGCGAACATATTAGTGCCTTTTATAACGCCGGCTGAAGCTACATACAAATACTCAATTACTAGGCACTTACTTCCACTTTTCATAATTCTATATAGTACTTACTTTATTAAGTAGTAGTTACGTTAGTCTGAATTCGGTGGCCTATTGAATTAGAATTAAATAACCATCTTGTTTGCAGGATAGCAAGATGATCTACAAAGCAAACTAATTTAAAGTCTCCCCTCTAAGCATCTCAAGCAGTTGATTCATCAAGATGACACATAATAGCGGAGACAAGATTCTGATTGCAGCACAAAAGGATTACAAGCCTACGTGATTTATGAATGTACTTTATAAGGATTTTGGTTGTTGTAGGAAATGCGCAAGCATGCTGAGTCGCGTTTTTCCTAGAGAATTCTTTTAAATTAATCGAAATAAAATGAAATCATTATGTGCTCGGAGTAAATCAAAAGAAGAAGCAGAGCTTCATTCCTCGCTGCTGGCTGATTCGACTATTGATTGTATAAATTCCTTACAGAGTTGGAAGCCTTCTATGAAAAAGTCTTTTTTATTATACTTAATTTCAATGAATTAAGTTTAACTGCCAAAGAAGCTTAGCATTTCACACCTGTCATGTTATTTCATTTATTTCAATAAAAATATTAATTTTCTCAGGAAGAAATATAAATCTGAGAATTTCATTTAAACTCAATAGGTAATAACCGGCAATTTGCATGCCAATATTGTTTGCGGGAATACATTTGAATTCCAATTTTAAAGATTTATTAAAAGCTTTGTAGTTAATAAATGCTGCTATATAAATTCCTCAACTTCCGTATTGAATAAAGTATAATTATAATACTATTTTGGTTTTTATTAAATTATTATTCCTTGTATAAGTCTTCAGTTTATCTACGGTTTTTGGTAAAAGATTTGAACTAAGCTATATAGTACGTGTATATATATAAAATTATATTTAAAAAAAATAATATTTCATCATATTTTCTTGGAGAAACCAAACGGAGGATAATATCATATAGTTCCCTTTTACCTATTTTTCACATGTGATGAAGTCTGATATGTTAATGAAAGATTTATAGACTTTTGATACCAGTAGACAATACTTTTTTTTATATAAACCAATAAACGAGACTTGTGATATATATATATATATATATATACATATATATTTATATATATATATATACATATTTATATATAATTTCAAAGTTATTTGTGCATTTTTCCATCAATTTGCATACCTATGCAATTAAGCCTTTACAAGCTTCAAATTGCCAAAAAGCACTCGCCACCATGATTATATTATGAGAATATTTTGAGAAGTTTCGCAATTTATTTGACAATTTGGAATGTAGTGATATAATATCATCTTATCGGGAACTTCAACATCTTCTTCATGTCAGACAAACGCACAAGAAACTAAATATTGTATATATTAAATATAAACATTTGTATATGTGGTTGTGTATACAAAAGTCTGTTAGTGCAATGATCAAAGAGCCTGAGGCAGCTTATCCGGTTCTCGAGATGCAGACGACATCTGCCACTGTACTCACCACAACTACTTCCAATCTATGACCAATGTATACCTAATTTCACTCTCATACCTACTTCGTAGAAAGATTTAAGGCACAAAGTTTAAAATCTGAAAAAGCGGTCGTGTAAATGCTCTAGCGGTCGACATATGTGCGTATAGATATTCCAGAGCCTCTGCCTACCAAGTGTGGCTGAAATATCTCGAAAACTGAGGGACAGACAGACGTCTTAACTCAGCTCGTCATTCTGATATGATCGGTATAAATTTTGGCATGTCTGTCTCTTCTCTTTTCGGCACTTGCATACTTGGGAAAGACGGACATGGATAAATCAAATCTATTTGCTCAAACTTTATGCGGGATTTCGAATTATACATTTTAAGTCCTAATTATGTATATATGTTCGTTTATTGGTCAAATGTTGCTTTCCTTTTTCCAGCCTTCTTCGCGTGTACGAGTATGCTTCTATGCTACCAACAGAGGGGAAATAAATATGAATAACGAGCACGGCGGGAGGGCAGCACATGAGCCAGTAAAAAGCAGAATATGGTGAAAAGAGAACAAAAAACACAAATAAAATGGCTGAATCTCTCATGCCAACTCTGCTGGATTTTTAATTGAATGCCGCTGTTGGAAACGATTTGACACTATTCCTTTATACTCTTTACGTAAAATATGCTTGGCTGTGTGTAGATGTAAACTATTTGCACACATGTTGCGCATATATTCTTATGTGTTGTCCTTATACTTCTATACATCGTTCTTTGAGTCTACGCAGGTGTCGGTAGCACATAATACTTTCCTTTTTGCGACTTAAATATTTTAATGCAAATAACATATGTATGTAGGTAGTTTGGGTATTTGCTTTTCTGAAATATTTCTTTGCATGTGGGCAGTTTTTTTTTGGTACCCACACATAAATACAATACTGACTTTTAATAAAAAAATTGGGCGGCTGAAATAACTGAGTGGTTTAATTGCGTACAATTATTCGGAAGGCCAAGTTTCCGGTCCTAACATAAACAACATCGAAAATTATAGAAAATTAATTTAAATAAAAAATTTAGTTGATTTTTCTGATAGCGGTTTCACCTCGGCAGGAAGTGTCGAACTCTCCGATTGTATTTTAGATAGAAATAAAGCTCCTCATTAAAATACATCGAACGCTAGGAGGCAGCTTAGAATAATTTTTAAGACCCACAATTTGTTGGGAAAAATATAAGATACTGCTTTTCTTTGCTGTAAGCACCGCCTTCGCGATTATAACTGAATCAACAATTGCGCACCACTCATTTCTTCTCTTCGCTGCTTGTTGTCACTTGGAAATTCCTAGAGAGGACTTTACTTTTCAATTGTCTACTCAGCCCAAAGTAGCACCTGTTAATAAGAGTGATTCAGAGTTGGATTTCAAGGATGACATTTTTATTGTTTTTAATGCTGGTTCCTGGATGGATAAAATTATCTACGAGTTCGAAGTTATTACTGTCAGCAAAGACGTATGAGCCCAGTTACGAATGCGATTACTGTCTGATTGATGACAGGAAATATTTCTTCTCGGCTGGGCTCACTACCAGGTTCATTCAGAACCTACGGTGCGGTTGTTAGAGCCAATGATATCAATATCGTCGGCATACGCCAGCAATTGAACACTTTTGTTAAAGATTATACTTTGTCTATTTAGCTCTGCAACTCGTAATATTTTTTTCAGCGTCAAATTGAAGAAATTACACAATAAAGAGTCACTACGTCTGAAAGCTCGGTTAGAACGGCTCTGGCCGGTCTTTGACACTTCTGACAGCGCTTCCGGTATTATTCAGGGTCAAAATACATAGGTGAGTATCTGGGAAATGGTGAGTTTACCAATCAGTTTGTCCAATTAGTTTGTTGATGGTGAGTTTAATATGTCACATAATAAGCTAGGTAGGACCTATACGCGATTTTGAGACGCCTACGCACGATAATTGCGCAAGCTGTGGAGTCCTTGTTTTTTGGGGGATTAGGCAGATCAAATTTAGGCTCATTCGTTGGGCATGGTTTCGTTCGACCAGGCTCTCCAAAGAAGCCAAGGACATGCACTTTGACAGTTCTCCTCCGCCATCTTTGAATAACTTGGCCGGTAAACTGTCGACTCTAGGCGCTTTGTTATTTTTAGGCGGGCAATCGCTAATCGAAATTCATCGTGGTCGGGTGATGGAACGTCTATGTCATCGACATATATTGGGTTGTCGGGTTCGCTATCTCCAGGTGTTTCGCTTTCACTCCCATTCAACGGGAGGGTGAAGTTTTCCCTCCATACAATAAGTATGCTCTAGAGATATATCACCAGATTATCGACTTGGTCTCTACATACGTATGTTTCCTTCTTGAAACCTGTTGTAAGTGGCCGCATCTTTTCACGAAATTTTCGAGCATTTTCATGCATTTAGGCGTTTTTCTTTATTTGTCTACAAATCGAACTCTCTTCCCTCTTCAGATCACGGTATCTATTCCACCTCGACCGTGTTACGGTCCATCGTAATATTGCGAGGTGGCAGTCCCTTTTCTCTCCAGTGCAGTTTGACATTATTCATAATACTAGCACTTTTTCGTTAAAATTACCTAGATATCGTGGTGGTAATAATTAGAGGCTCACACAACAAATTGAAGGAGGAGCTCGGCCGAAAATCTTACAATTTCACATACATTTTTATAGCAATTTTGACGATCGCAGATTGAATAAGCTTTCTGCGATGTTTTCATCAGTTGCCAGATCTTTACTACACGAAATAATAACAGAAACCATCGTATATAGATAAACTGTCCACGAGAAGATGTTAGCGGAAAACTACTCCGAGGAAGACATCAAAAACTTTATAACTCGTTGAACTGCATAGAGAGCAACATCGGCTATGTCGAGAAATAGGTTACATTATATACTTAGTATCACGTAATTTTTTGTTAGGTAAACATTTTTCAAACCTACAAAAATTCAGCATACTTATTTTCTGGATATGCCTCGTAAGTAAAGAATTATAAAAAAATTATATTAAAATAAGAAACAGAGGCTGCCTTCGCCCATGCCGAAGTTTTTTTACCTTTTATATACATATCAAATTTATTGCAAACTGCAAAACTCTATTTCGATGGTATTAAGTCAATATAAACTTGAGTTCATGTCGGAATTTAACGTAATTGTGTAGGATATTAAATATCACGCATACTCATATCTGAAAAAATCGATTATATGGAGACTATATGATGTAGTCCTTCGATTCGCTGATTTTCAGTAACAATGTGCAATTCATTTTACATTCATAGAATACTAAATTCCACCCTCTTAGATGAATGTATTTTTGACGGATTTATGGCACAAAATTTCAAATCAGAAAAATCAGTCGTTTATATGCTATAGTGGTCCGATTTGTCGCTTCTGACAAATGTACGTGTAAATGTACTCCGCCCACAAAGTTGGTGAAATATCTCAAAAACTCTTGGACTAGTGTGCTTTCAACCAGACGGACATGGCCCAGTTCGTCATTCTAATACGATCGGTATAAATTTTTCTTCGCAAAGTACTTATATACTTCGGACCAAAGTTAATATACCAATTCATGTACAAAAAAACTTATATAAAACTTCCGGAAGAACCACTTTATATATTGGTGAATCGCCATTATTTTTCAACGTATTTTCTTTTTCAATTTGTTATTGATTGATAGACTACTGTAACATAAAATTTTGAGCAAGATGCGCCATTTAGTTCGTGTTTGCCGACCATGAAAGCAAACGACCTGCTTAAGAATAATTTTTTGCGCAAAAACGCCATCACCAAAACAAAGGAAAGACTTTGTAAATAATACGGGGTCTCTGTACCATCAATTTAAATGGTTAAGAAGTGATCGTACCGTTACAAATGACGCCGAACGTTTAGGTCGTCCCGGCAGAAATCGTCGATAGAAACCGTCGAATGATGTTTGATGATCGGAGAATAAAAGTGCGTGAGGTGGCTGAGGCTGTAAGCATCCCAGCTCGATTACCTTGAAAAGGGTAAAACAAGCCCCGGCATATATTATTCAGAGATTTTAGACAGCTTCGATATTGATTTGAAGCAGAAACGACCGCATTTAGCAAAAAACGTGCTTTTTCATCAGGACAAAGCTCGACTGCGCGGAAAGAGACAGATCATCACAGAAACCAAAGTTTATTTTGATGCACTTGAAAAACCCATTACCTGGAAGGAATGAAAAAATTGGAAAAACGCTGGACTGTAAAATTGTAAACGCCGTGTAGAGACTAAGTTGAGAAATAAAACGTTTATTTGCCGAAAAAAAAATATTTGTGTTTCGCTTATTATATAACCTTTTGAATTTATATAATGTATAAATTACATTAAAAATTAATAACATTTTAAGTGAATGCTTTTAGTCGCCAAAACGTTTTTAAATTGCAAATTGCAGACAAGCAAATCTGCTGCCACAAATTATTTCATATAATGGAACTATATTATTCTACTCTTTTCACATATACTTTTTTATTTTATTTTTATTTTTTCATTTACGATGAGGCGTGAGACATTAAATTATTGTATTTGCACATTTTTATTTGTATATTAAATTTTGGTTTAATAATATCAAAGGTATTATTCGTTAGTATAATTTTACGTTTTTAAGAATTTTTCAGTGGTTTTATTTGTAATTTGGTATATGCCGGATTGTCATTTTATATCAGCAGAATGGTTAAATAAAGCATGTTCTCAAAAAAACCTTAAAATAATCACAATTCTACAGAATTTTCTATTTATTTTTATACTCTATTATAATATATAAAATAACTATATAACCACAAATAAATAATAAATATTGCATAAAAACGCTAAGTTATAACAAGTATATTAATGCAAGTTTTTCCCACAAGAATCATTTTGGAATACATTATTAAACAAATAGAACTTAATATTTAACATTAATTATAATTATAAATTATTGCAATGAGGTTTCTATTTTGTGCTTTAAATATAATTTTGCCTATAAATGTTTTTACTCTTTTTCTTGTGGCAACCAAATATTTGTGGTTGTGGGCATAAATATATTTTAGTTATAAAATATACGCTCTTATGCACAATATTGCTGATATTCATGCCTATATTGGAAATATTCATAAATAACAATTAAATTGTATAATATAAATTATTAGCTGGCTTTTATTATAATGAAATTCCAGGTTATTTTATACAATACATATGATAATCCTATTGTACTTTGTTAGTAGTAATTAAAAACATTAAGCTGACTGTATGTATTTTATTATACAAATAAAAATAGATTTTACAGCATAGCTTAAAGTTTTAGTATGACAGGTGATTGTTAAATTGCCTTAGGATTATGTAAAATTCGAATTTGATACCTGTCGAAAAATAGCTAGAATTTTTATTTCTTGGATAAAATATTATTTATTCATCTACATTGATTTTGTCGCCTTTAAAATTATATTATTTTCGTCCCGAAATAGCAATGGAGTATAAGCAGGTAAACTGAAATAAATAAAATTTAAATTTTGTAGAGTAATACAATTTTACAATCAGAAACATGATACAAAAATTAGATTTAGTTTCAATTGAAATTAAATTTATGACAGAAAATTGTTGAAGCTTCATAAATTGTGAAATTCTTCTTTGCTTTACCATACAATTATAAATAAAACAATACTTCAAAGTATTTGGTACCATACATAGTTTACTATTATTTTATTAAAGAAATATATTGAGGAAGTGAATATAACTGGTCCTGAT
This sequence comes from Neoceratitis asiatica, assembly GCA_030068015.2. NCBI lineage: Eukaryota > Metazoa > Arthropoda > Insecta > Diptera > Tephritidae > Neoceratitis > Neoceratitis asiatica. The sequence goes on from CM061524.1 coordinate 79,868,577, forward strand.
TAAATTCAATGTTTTTACTTGTTGTTTGTTTTACGCTCGCCGAGTGATTAGCAGTGTGTACTGTTATGCGGAGTGTCAAAGACCAACATCCAAAATTATAGAAAAACCTATATTTTTTAATCCGGTCGCCCCTCGGTACGGAATAATAAAGCCTTCCGAGTGATATGAAATAAAAGCTCCTCAGCTCTTTTCCATAAGGAAACGGCTAATAATAAGATTTTTTTCTATTACAAATAAGTGCGAGAAAATATAAACTCCTTACTCGCCAAATTTCTTATCTTTGTTTACTTTCGAAATAAGAAAATTTGTTCTACTCGAAGATCGCGTACGCCCACTAATTCCAAAGTTATGAAGTTAATCTAAAGCAGAATGTAAGCTAAATAAAAAATATAAACCTATGACCATTTGTACTTGAGGTGCTTAGACCATATTATAACACCCAAGTATTGTATTTTTTGGAACAAACTATTTATTTCTTCTTTTTTTTATTCGAAGTCAACAAAACTGGTGTTACAATTATTATGATATAACTCAAGTTATCTACAAAAAGGCATTAAAGTTTTAATTCAATGCATAATGCGGATATTTTGTAACATTATATTGCTTGTTTGATGTAATCGGAATGGGCGTTATTTTCTTTCAATAGTCCATGATTTCTAATAAGTTAGAAATACAATTTTTCACATATTAATGGCAAATAGTGCTTAAAGATGTAAAATTAATTAAAAATATATATTTTAATGATTCATCGAACTTTCATTATTTCGAAGAAATAAGCCCGGGTATTTCGTAAATATACATAATATTGGTGCCATTCAATACCGTATAGTGCTACTGTTATTTTCAATAACCGACTGCAAAAAGCTTTGCAAATTTTTAATATTATTAAATAGGTATTCCAATTCGACTAAATGATGGTTTCAAATAACTTCTGCACCATAAAGTTTTTGTTCGTCGGATTAGGGGTTTACTGTTCGAAATAACAACTCTTAGCAAGAGTGACTCTGGCATTGTTGTTGGTGATTACACTGGTTTCTAAATAAGAAAAATATGTACAAGTTCAATGTGGTATAGTAACCAAGATTAGAATGATTTAACTGTTTGCTTGATGACAAGAGTCGCACTTGTTGAAGCCAAATGTATCAATGTCAACAGCCCGCAATTATACATTAATACAGAAGGTTGTACCTTATTTATTTAGTTCTGCATTTTTTAGTAGCTTCTACGTCATTAAATTAAAGAATTCACAGAACGGATATTGTAGATACTAATAACTCAAATTTGGTAATTTAAAGAAAGGATGACGTATTGTAAATTATAGTAAATAACTTGAAGGATGTAGACAGAAATATCACCCATGTAATACAATGGAATGTGGCAAAGCCTTAATCACAGCTCAAACTTGAGTCCTTTATCTTTAATCACTTTGGGTAGTTCTGCTGAAACAAACCTTTGTCTAGAAAGATTGGTTGGTTCGAGAACCTTAATGAGTAATTTTTAAGCATATTTTCTATCGGCTCTTTTATAGTTTTGTTATTATCTGCATCGATTTCCGGGATAATGTTTTTTTCAGCAAATGGAGGGACTTACAGTTATTCGAAGCCGAGAGGCGACCGCAAATAGGAAAATTAGTTTTCCGTACTTTAGGATGTTGATGGAACTAAGACTCGAACCCTGGCCTTCCGAATAGTAGTAAGCAATGCTAACCACTAGGATAATGCGTGCCATCCGTTGAGTATACAAGTATTAGTGCCGCTTTTCTTTGAAATCAATGCACCTAAATGTGATTTGCTCTAAATAATTTATCTGACTCATCTATGTTCTTATATTTAGATATAAAATACAAAGTAGGATATATTATCTACAAAATACTGAAATGTGTATATATATAAAATATTCACGATATTGGCGCTTTATATTGAAGGCTGAATTAACATAAAACGTACATACTTCGCATTTGTCACTCAAATTCAAATGCACGAATTCAATACATACTTACATTGGCACCTATGTTCGCCTTGAAAAAAAAAAGCAATATAGAAAAATTTTGACAAACAACTTCGATTTATAACCAACGCCAAACACAAAAGATTCAATAAAAAAAATGGGTGATCATTGGAGAAAAAAACTTACTCAAATTGTCACTGTGCGTCTATAGTACATATACCTATAATCCGGTTGTGCCTACTTGCATAACAATTCAATCTAAGTATCAGTTAAGTATTTTACTAACTCGTTTCCCCTTGTATATACATTAGCCCACACTTTCAATCACTCACTCTTGGCCCAAATCCTTTACACTTTCATTGTGACAGTTAAGCAATAACAACACGCAACGTATCGGGCGTGTGTTTCTAATAAATGTCAGTATGTTGACATATTTCATGATTGTTGTTGCAATTCTTCTACATGTGATAAAAATGAAGCAGCAAAAAAGAAAAAAGCTCAGAGCGCAATGAAGGTGTAGCCCAATATTTATTTGCTAAAGGCATAATATATGAACACTTCAAGTGCATTTGACAAAATAAGACATCTGTCGATTTTTCTTATTATTACTTTTATATAAATAAACTCTCAACTTTTAAATAAAGTGTCCTTTTTTAACACACAAAATCAAGCGCAGCTTCAAAAAAAAGTGTACACAGCAATTTAGTATTATGAGGTATACAACTGAGGGTGATACGCCACATCAACAGGAAATTAAATAATGTATTATTACGGAAAATTTTATTGTATGACAGAATTTATTACGTTTATATACAAGTAAATCTGGAAATTAATTTAATGTGCAAGCCTTTTATTCAATTTAATAACAAATGAACTTTTTTTTAAACGAAAATACAATAATTCTTTCTTTGAAAAGAAATTAAATAATTTCTGAGAAAAAATTAAGGCGGTAAAAACACACAATTATGGACGTTTTGAAGAGGCTTCTATAAATTGATTAGATCGAAAAATACCCAATATTTTTATATTAAGGTTAAACTGTATTAACTTTTTATTTTATCTTCTATACAAATATGAAACATATAGTGTACATTTTACACTAGACAATAAAAAATGCATCAACTATCATTATGCTGGTATACTATGTATTCCAAAGATGCCAAAATTTAAGTAAAACAAGGTTTTATTGAAGTTTTTTTTTGTCTCATTAAAAGTATTTTTTTATTATTTTTTAATAAGAAAGTTCCAAATTAAGTTCCGATTCCATATATTAACTTTACATAACATAATTTAGCGGTATAATAACATTTCAATTATTTGATTAATTTCACAAGCTTTTTTAATAAATTCTTTGTTTTTTTTTTTTAAATTCTGTCAAGATCCTCGACTTTTGACATCTGCAGCGATTTTAGGTCCGAAATTATATCTGGTCTCAAGTTATTCTTTTTAAACCTGTGACAAAACATAAAAAACTATGTTTCAAACAGCTTACAACCCTCTAGTGCAACTTTTTGAAATTTCTCATAGTGTAATGCTTAATATGTGTTACCAATCTTGTGAATTAAAGCTCTAACCAGGTGATAACCCTTGCCAAAAATATTTTCGCACAAATATTTTTTTCTAAGATATTCATCTTGAACCCATATTGTGTATGTAACATAATTGAATTTATCTACACTTTAAAAAAGGGGCATCCACTGTAAGCATTTACAATACCTTTAAGTTTAATATTATAAAATATAACATTTAATTTTACTCCAAAATTTTTTATGTATTTTTTATACTATTTTTTTTTTTCTTTGATATCCATATATTAAGGAATAATATTTTATGAATTACAATTTTTAAACAAGGGGCAACGCTGCTCAAATTATTTCCCTATTAAACTTTTCTTTGATCCTTTCAGTTTTACACCCATATGCTAATATTTTTTCTCATTCATCTATTTTTTTATATATATTATATATATTTTTTTTAAATTTTAAGAGAGGTGGTTATTTTGCCTAATTGTAATTCTAAATATTTATTAAGCCCACATGAGCATGCACACAAACTTTCATCCAAATAGTCATTTAGCATGGGTTCAGTCGTTTACATGCTTACACAACGTTTTTATATATAAGCAATCTGAAAACAGGTAACAACTCTGCTCAATTATAAATCTAAATATTCTCGAATTTCATTTAATTCGTTTAGGAAGAGTTTTTCCACAAACCCACTGGCAGAATATATGTAAATATAAGAACATTAGAGGTGCCACCCCCGTTTTCTTCTAATTCTTAAAAACAATATTAAGAGCTCTGATAACATAATCTTGCTAGTTAAATGTTGTATGTCGCCAGCTTTTTTATTTTGAATTCGAGTATTCATTTCGTTTACATAAACATTTTTTGCAACCATATATGATTTTTTAAATTTCGAGCAATGTCTGGTAAAACTTTTTCTAGAGACTTTGTCTTTGTCTTTCCATAAAATGGATGGCTTTACACATGCGTTTATCTAAAGTTATTGTTTCATTTATTTGCATGCTCAAGAGTATTTCGAGGCGGAATGTGCTGCTCGACCGCCATTCAACAACATGGCTGCAAAAAATGGTGAAGTAAGTACAAGTGCGATGCCATTAGGCTATTGCATTGCTGTCAAAATCAATGATATTAAAAGCGTTTTACTGTTCCATCGTTCTCTACTTTCATTAGCGTATTTGAGACATATTTTTGTGGCTAATATAAAAGAAGAATGGTAGTTATGTCGGTTTTTTATTGCCTCGGAATAATCGCTGGAAGGCAAGAGATTCGGATCAAAGAGGTCATCTCGGAAATAAACAAACAAAAGGTCTTGAAAACCTATTATTGGAACATATAAAAATATTAAAAAAACGTTTGACTAAATGTATAGAGCCAAAAGGATGTAGAGAAATAAAACGCTTATATACCGCAAAACATATATTTATTTAAAAAAGTCACTGACTTATCAAACCACACACGCAATATGAGTCAGTGATTTACGAGCGATCTATATTTTTATTCAAATCACACCTATTTTTGGTATTTTGTTGATTCTTTTCTCTCAAAGAAAGTATTGCACATATATGTTTATTCAAACAAAAACCCCCAACGTACTAAATTTGAGGCAAATCAAACTTACTTAAGTTCACGCTACCTGTGTACGAAATTTAAAGTAAATCGAACAATGAAAAATATATTTTTCGGAAAAATCGTTCCTTCGTCCATTTCCCGGAATTTTTTTTATTCATAAGAACCTTATCCTCACAATAACAAAGACAGCAAAAAAAGAATCAGCGAAATCGGTCCTGCCATTCACGCGATATGCTGTGACCAAAATAAATGGGGATTCATTTTATATACTTATATATTGTGTATGTATGTAAGGGTATAGCTCGAATTTTTTATTGAAAATATGCAGTTACATACAGAATGTTTCAAGACCGAAGGTTGTAGCGACCAAGAAGGCAATCCGCTGACAGATTCCCGGAGCATACTTAGTGTATGGAGAGAACACTTCTTCAGCCTGCTGAATGGCAATGAAAGTAAAAAATTCGGAGAAGACGAACCCGAAACCCCAACAATATCGATGGTATAAAAGTTCCATTACCTGCCTATGATGAAGTGTGCATAGCGATTGCCCTCTTAAAAATAAGAAGCTGGCTGGAGCAGACTGTTTACCGGCTGAGCTATTCAAATACCTGGTTTCATTTGGTATTTCCAACTATCGTCCAACACCGAAGAGAAAAAACAAGTGGCACGTCAAACAACGAAGAGAAGGAACAAGTTGTGTTGATTCGTCTATAATCAGTAAAGGAAAAGAAGATATATATATATAAATTTCCTATTTGCAAACATATAATGAAGATTATCATGAAGATTATCACAGCGGAATTAATAAAAAATTACGATACTTCAAAAAGGAATAAACATGCGCGGGTGATTAAATAAATTAATAAAAGTTTGTTTTTTTCTAGTTCAACACAAATCAGTGTTAAATCAACCAGCAGTAAATAAACGAATTAGTGAACAACATAATTATATATACTTTTATAGGTATATCCTCATACATATTTATATGTATAAGTACATACCTATACATATGTATAGGTATCATATGTAGTTGTATTAGTACTTTTTTCATGACTTTGATTCACTTCACAATTTGAATCGCATTTGCTGCGAGCTTCAACCATATTTACAACACTAACGCTGATCCTTTGTTTGCTGCGTTCCCAAGCTGTATTAGAGAGTGAATAGGTTGATTCAACCGAAATGTTATTTATCTTTGTATCTATTTGTTTTTCTCTGTTATTACCGTTAGTAAACACAGCTTTTGCTGCGAGCGTTAACATCATTTTATTCACTATGCGTAAACATTTACATTTATCCCTCATACGCCGCATCGTGCCGTAAAACCCCTGCAAGTACACCAAAAACAGTGACAGCAATGGCGTCAGCTCGAGCAATACTCCGCCGGCAATTTTGTTAACACACCAACTAGTCTAATTGCGTAAAATAATTACCCTGTTGAGAAAAACACTAGTTTCTATTTAGAATCCTACACATTTGGATTTTTGCATTAACTAGTTCAATCTTTTTTCCTTGTTATGAATTGGTATTATTAACATGGAGAAATGAAAAGAAAATTAAAAATTAATTACCCGCAGTGTACCTGCAGTACAACATATGGATACCTATACAAATAACGAGATGCTATGATTTCATCTTTAAACTATTAGTATATAACTAGAACTTTTGGATACTAGCCTACCTTTTCACTACATGCTAGTCAATTGGTTTGAGTGTGTGTATGTATTTGTGTGCAAGACAAACTCTCAACCAATCAGTTTGGCATAGAGTTGTGTAAAAAGATAGGTCTTCTGAAAGTGTTCAGGTATAAAATTATTGAATCAGTAGGTTTGTATATTGTAAAAAAAGAAAAGTAATATAACAAGAATAAAACGGAAATTATCACAATTTTCCGATTTACCGTTTTTCCGTATTATTTGATTTTTCAATTTATTTGTTTGCATCGCTCGTCAACTAAAATGTATATATGTATAGAACGTGTACGTTTTTATTTATCTCTCACATATCCATACCCCACCCCATCCTCTTCAATACCTCGCTCATAGTAAGGCCAAATGCCTACCTCTCCAATCAATCGCTTTTTAGCTAAGATAAAGGAAAAATTAATAAATAAATATTGAATGTACGAAATGAAAACTTATTTAAAATGTACAATTTAAGTTTATTTATGTCTTATTTGAAACTGGAAAACAAAAGAAAATGCAATTCAAATCTACTTACGAAATGTCTCAATTGGCTGAGAAATTGACAGGAATTTAACTTTTGTAACAATTTTGGTATAAATGTCACGGAATACAAGCACAATCTTCTTGTGCCAATTGCTTAATTTGGTTATGAACAAAATATTATTTTCTTTTCTAGCCTTAAAATTGTCCGAAAACTAGCGAATTTTTTAATTTTTTTTTTATGTTTAAATTGTAGATTTGTGTTTAAACATGCAAGGAACTTCAATTTTACTTGGCAGAAAAAACTCTAAATTAACAAGTTAAATGAAAAGCACAAGAGACCTGATACTTACTTCATCTTAACTGTCGCTTTAATAAAAATTAACCCATTTAATTTGCAAATGTGTTAATGTGTAGTGTATATCTGACATGAAATAGAAGCTCATTATAAACTGTAGGTTCTTCCATTTTTTTTAACACAAAATGCACACCAAAAATTCGAGGTAGAGCTCGGCTGAACAACGCTTCAGCAGTTACAAAGCGCTAATGAGTGTTCTAGTTATAAAGCGCTTCAATAGACAAAGACGTTGAATTAGTTGAAAAATTGTCCTTTATTGGTATTTTGGTAATTTTAACAAAACCTTCATGTTTATATTTTATTGGTATTTTGGTAATTTTAACAAAACTTCAATGTTAAAATTAAAAAAAATTATTTTTCTGATATTAAGGTTCCAACTATCGTGATTTCAGATGTGGGCACAAAAGATTTAGTGTCTTATATCTGTAATCTTAACAAGAGCACTATGTTATTTCTGGCGACTTAAACATTAATTTACTACAGCTGACTCTTTATCCAAACATTTTTTAGATTCAGTCCTGTGATATGCCTATAGTTAATCCTTTTATGCGTACGATAATTCGTTTCAATGTTCCTCCTAGCCTTTTTGACAATTTCGCAGTCTCAAGCTGACTCTTTATCCGAACATTTTTCAGATTTAGTACCGTACTTGGGGTTCCTCATTAATTCAGGACTTTCGTGTGATGATCATTTAAATGAAGCTGTGAGTACAATATTTTTTACTCTACGATGTCTTAAAGTAATTGCATCTCATAATTTTTTGTTTGTTTTTCCTTCAAAGTAATATTACAATACATGCAATACATTTATGCATTTATCAGATCACGTCGGTATGTTCGCCTCGAAAGATAAATTCTATGCCTATATTATTTAAGTTTCTGAAAACTTTCGATTAAACACAAATATTTTTGTTAAGAAAGCAAGAAATATCTACTAAATAATAGCAAGACAACTGAAGAAATGAAACAAAGCAGGAAAATACTTATACAGAGTATAACTTACCAGATCAAGAGGATGCAGAACCAGAAATCAGAGAGGGAAAGTACTGTCGAAGTGCTGAAAAGGTTATAACTACAAAATTCTTATTTTTTTAGATATATGTAATATTTCTGTTCGAGATTGTAGCAGCTATAACGGATGTATTAGGTCTCAGAGCTTAATTGTAAGTAGAAGTGTCATACATCCGTATACAAGAATTTTGGAAACAGAGAAGAAAAATTCTGATATAGAGTTTGCTGTTGTGCACTGGGATAGAAAAATGTTTTAACATATTTTGATTAAGGGCAAAGTAGAAAGGATATCAATTTTGACTCCTTGTGATAGCTGTTAATAGAATTCCATTACTTTCACGTGAAATTTTGAAAATATTTCTCAAACGAGTATAAATTCAAAATGAGCGCATCCGATAATTCTAAAATTCTAGAATGCCTGATTTTAGCTATACAAAATGGAATACAAAACAGTTTTTACAGATAAAATAAAATAACTAATTCCTTATTGACCAATTTAATAATCGCAACTTTGCTCACTCCTATCAGTAACGAAATTAGAGTGAAAGATAATTTATATATTTAATATGGTTACTTATAATCAATATTCTTGTAAAGGCATTATTTACTGCTCATGAGCTAACCTATGCCTAAAACGAAGACCTACAATTAATTAAATCTTTAACTGAGTAAAGAATAATTGACAAAGATTTGCGAAGAAAGTATTATCAGAAATAATTAACCATTCTTACTTACTTAATTCGGAAAAGTTGTTATAGCTGTTTTAGATGATACTTTGAAAAAAAATTTCAATACAAGAATGGTTAGAACAAAGTCAGAAGAATGAAAGTATTAAAATAATTCTTATAACAAGGATTTAAAAGCAGCAATTAATAAAAAAAAAAGAAGTTGACAACTATTAGATAAAAAAGTTGATTGCTCTGTTTCTTCTCTAACCCTTTTTTCATGATTTGAAGATCGCTATCCAAATTTTTACAAGCTTATTTAAAATAATGCAAGCGGTCTAAGATTTGTTAATACACACTTGAGAAAGGAATAATTTTAAGGTTTCAATTCATGCTTAAAAAAGGCGAAGAACATCAACATTTTTTGTTACAAGTTGTTTATTAGTGTAAGCAGTTTTTTCTTTACTCTTCAAAAGATACCATATCTCGCGATTATTTTAGCGCGGTTATGAAATGTGTACGAGGTGTGCTCATTCTCCTGAAGTATGGTAATACTTTCCGTTGTTTTCATTTAAGACTTTGTTTGTGACAGCCACTAAGGTTTCTATAAGCTCGGCGATTTTCGTATCCGTATACTTATGTTTCGCTATCTGGTATAACAATGAAAATCGGACTTTCATAGCTCGTGAAATTCCAAATTTCTGGTAGTTTTTTTAAATAAGAATAATTTAATTAAATTTGATGTATTCGATTGTTTTAGATTTCTGAAAGCTTTGCATGAAAATTCAAGGATATCCACTACGACCTGATATGATAAATGCTAATTATTACTTAAAGTTTCAGTTTTAAAGAAAATTTTATTAAAAAAAAAAATGAATATAAATAAAATGATTTATCGAATAATATACGAGCAAATGGTTTCATTTTTAAGGACGGTGGAAAATCTAATATGTATTTCTAATACCACAAGTGTATACTTACATCGGTTTTACTTTCTCCTTCGATCCCCATTTTGCTTTAAAGCTGCTTATTGTACATACAAATACTATTTTCTGCATCAAATATTTGGTGTTCTTGATACTAAACATTATCTCTGTTTCTGTGCTCCTAATTATATTCTTTTCGCTTATATTGTTTAGTACTTAAGTGACAAGAGTAAATAAATAATCTGTTTGCTTTTGTGGTTGAGCATCATATAATAGTATCACTAAATAGATGATTAACGCCCACAGAGCTTTTAAAAGGATAACAAACATATTGGTGAGGGGACCCAATATTAGTATATCAGCCAGACCCAAATGGGATGAATCAAAATATTGTAAATCTTTTGAATTTTAGGAAATATTAAGAATGCGTACAGTTCATTGCCTTAGAGATCAAGCAAAAATTATTCTTTGACAGAATAGCATATTTCAAACAATACCTCTCTTCGAGAAAAATATCGTTACACAAGTCTCTTGCCATGTATTGTACTATTATGAATATAATCAAGAGAAAGAAGAAGAAATTAACAAGTTAAATGAAAAGCACAAGAGACCTGATACTTACTTCAACTTAACTGTCGCTTTAATAAAAATTAACCCATTTAATTTGCAAATGTGTTAATGTGTAGTGTATATCTGACATGAAATAGAAGCTCATTATAAACTGTAGGTTCTTCCATTTTTTTTTTAACACAAAATGCACACCAAAAATTCGAGGTAGAGCTCGGCTGAACAACGCTTCAGCAGTTACAAAGCGCTAATGAGTGTTCTAGTTATAAAGCGCTTCAATAGACAAAGACATTGAATTAGTTGAAAAATTGTCCTTTATTGGTATTTTGGTAATTTTAACAAAACCTCCATATTAATATTTTATTGGTATTTTCGTAATTTTAACAAAACCTCAATGTTAAAATTTAAAAAAATTATTTTTCTGATATTAAGGTTCCAACTATCGTGATTTCAGATGCGGGCACAAAAGATTTAGTGTCTCATTTCTGTACTCTTAACAAGAGCACTATGTTATTTCTGGCGACTTAAACATTAATTTACTACAGCTGACTCTTTATCCAAACATTTTTTAGATTCAGTCCTGTGATATGCCTATAGTTAATCCTTTTATGCGTACGATAATTCGTTTCAATGTTCCTCCTAGCCTTTTTGACAATTTCGCAGTCTCAAGCTGACTCTTTATCCGAACATTTTTCAGATTTAGTACCGTACTTGGGGTTCCTCATTAATTCAGGACTTTCGTGTGATGATCATTTAAATGAAGCTGTGAGTACAATATTTTTTACTCTACGATGTCTTAAAGTAATTGCATCTCATAATTTTTTGTTTGTTTTTCCTTCAAAGTAATATTACAATACATGCAATACATTTATGCATTTATCAGATCACGTCGGTATGTTCGCCTCGAAAGATAAATTCTATGCCTATATTATTTAAGTTTCTGAAAACTTTCGATTAAACACAAATATTTTTGTTAAGAAAGCAAGAAATATCTACTAAATAATAGCAAGACAACTGAAGAAATGAAACAAAGCAGGAAAATACTTATACAGAGTATAACTTACCAGATCAAGAGGATGCAGAACCAGAAATCAGAGAGGGAAAGTACTGTCGAAGTGCTGAAAAGGTTATAACTACAAAATTCTTATTTTTTTAGATATATGTAATATTTCTGTTCGAGATTGTAGCAGCTATAACGGATGTATTAGGTCTCAGAGCTTAATTGTAAGTAGAAGTGTCATACATCCGTATACAAGAATTTTGGAAACAGAGAAGAAAAATTCTGATATAGAGTTTGCTGTTGTGCACTGGGATAGAAAAATGTTTTAACATATTTTGATTAAGGGCAAAGTAGAAAGGATATCAATTTTGACTCCTTGTGATAGCTGTTAATAGAATTCCATTACTTTCACGTGAAATTTTGAAAATATTTCTCAAACGAGTATAAATTCAAAATGAGCGCATCCGATAATTCTAAAATTCTAGAATGCCTGATTTTAGCTATACAAAATGGAATACAAAACAGTTTTTACAGATAAAATAAAATAACTAATTCCTTATTGACCAATTTAATAATCGCAACTTTGCTCACTCCTATCAGTAACGAAATTAGAGTGAAAGATAATTTATATATTTAATATGGTTACTTATAATCAATATTCTTGTAAAGGCATTATTTACTGCTCATGAGCTAACCTATGCCTAAAACGAAGACCTACAATTAATTAAATCTTTAACTGAGTAAAGAATAATTGACAAAGATTTGCGAAGAAAGTATTATCAGAAATAATTAACCATTCTTACTTACTTAATTCGGAAAAGTTGTTATAGCTGTTTTAGATGATACTTTGAAAAAAAATTTCAATACAAGAATGGTTAGAACAAAGTCAGAAGAATGAAAGTATTAAAATAATTCTTATAACAAGGATTTAAAAGCAGCAATTAATAAAAAAAAAAGAAGTTGACAACTATTAGATAAAAAAGTTGATTGCTTTGTTTCTTCTCTAACCCTTTTTTCATGATTTGAAGATCGCTATCCAAATTTTTACAAGCTTATTTAAAATAATGTAAGCGGTCTAAGATTTTTTAATACACACTTGAGAAAGGAATAATTTTAAGGTTTCAATTCATGCTTAAAAAAGGCGAAGAACATCAACATTTTTTGTTACAAGTTGTTTATTAGTGTAAGCAGTTTTTTCTTTACTCTTCAAAAGATACCATATCTCGCGATTATTTTAGCGCGGTTATGAAATGTGTACGAGGTGTGCTCATTCTCCTGAAGTATGGTAATACTTTCCGTTGTTTTCATTTAAGACTTTGTTTGTGACAGCCACTAAGGTTTCTATAAGCTCGGCGATTTTCGTATCCGTATACTTATGTTTCGCTATCTGGTATAACAATGAAAATCGGACTTTCATAGCTCGTGAAATTCCAAATTTCTGGTAGTTTTTTTAAATAAGAATAATTTAATTAAATTTGATGTATTCGATTGTTTTAGATTTCTGAAAGCTTTGCATGAAAATTCAAGGATATCCACTACGACCTGATATGATAAATGCTAATTATTACTTAAAGTTTCAGTTTTAAAGAAAATTTTATTAAAAAAAAAAATGAATATAAATAAAATGATTTATCGAATAATATACGAGCAAATGGTTTCATTTTTAAGGACGGTGGAAAATCTAATATGTATTTCTAATACCACAAGTGTATACTTACATCGGTTTTACTTTCTCCTTCGATCCCCATTTTGCTTTAAAGCTGCTTATTGTACATATATATACTATTTTCTGCATCAAATATTTGTTGTTCTTGATACTAAACATTATCTCTGTTTCTGTGCTCCTAATTATATTCTTTTCGCTAATATGGTTTAGTACTTAAGTGACAAGAGTAAATAAATAATCTGTTTGCTTTTGTGGTTGAGCATCATATAATAGTATCACTAAATAGATGATTAACGCCCACAGAGCTTTTAAAAGGATAACAAACATATTGGTGAGGGGACCCAATATTAGTATATCAGCCAGACCCAAATGGGATGAATCAAAATATTGTAAATCTTTTGAATTTTAGGAAATTTTAAGAATGCGTACAGTTCATTGCCTTAGAGATCAAGCAAAAATTATTGTTTGACAGAATAGCATATTTCAAACAATACCTCTCTTCGAGAAAAATATCGTTACACAAGTCTCTTGCCATGTATTGTACTATTATGAATATAATCAAGAAGAAGAACAAAATATATGAGAGGTTCAATAATAAACTAAAACTCATATCATCACAAAACTTAAAATTTCAACTTTGTGTGTAACTAGAAGCTTGGTGTTAATCTTTTTTCCTTATTAAAAAAAACTATGAATCAAGAAATTGATATTACGTGCGCGTTATATAGAAACTAGGCAATATTGTGGATCTTGTATTGTATGAATGTATAATAAATTATGTATAATAAAACAAATTACCGTTGAAAAGGGAATATTCCTTAATTAAAATCGAATAAATTTGATTTTAAAAATAAAAAATGAATAAGAGAGACGAATATTAAAAAAAATTATGAAAAAGAAAGGGCGAAAAAAATTCATATGAAATTGGTCATAGGTCATAAATAATAGAAAATGTATATTAAAATTCTTAGAAATTAAACATCTGCCCGAATAAAAATTTCCAAGTGCTACAGCTAAATAAATGAACTAACTTCTGAAATGTTTTTAATTTATTTTCTGGTAAAGTCCTTGCATTTCTTATTCAATGAAGGAAAAAAATTTAGTTCTTAGTTTCTTAAGGTCGAAACTGCAACAGCTTACTCTTCTTCAAACCAATCACATTCTTGATCACTATCAACAAAGTGTAATGGAAAAAGAAATTGGAAGGAAATACTAACTCACTCCTGTACGCAATTGAGGCAATTAGTACCAAATCTTCCGTCCGGTTAGTAGAGAAAAGGAATTTTTAGGCAACATTGGGCGTCCAGGGAATTTTGTAAACAATTTTGATTTTGGTAAGAAGGGTAAGAACGAGATGGTATAAAAATAAAAGAAAAGTAGAAGAACAAGCACAATAATTTGTTTTATTACAGTAATCTTTACGTCATTCAAATATGTTTATTTTTGTATTTGAACCATTTGCACGCACTGCTTCAGAAACATGCTGCTTATATTTTTGTTGCAATAGCTGAGTGGTTAACATTGCGTGCTACCAATCTGAAGGATTGAAGGATTCGAGTCCATAATTATATATATATAGCACTAAAGTCTTATAACTTTTATTAATAATGATATTTAAATGTATTTTTTTTTGAATGAAAAACTTATTTTATGGAATTTGTGGTGATTATTTAAATAAATAAATAGACACTCCACTAAACATAGTAAGTTTTTCTAGTAAACCCAAAACAATAAACTATCTGATTCAAATTAAATACCTGACCTGATTGACTTTGAAGTTACCAAAAACATTGATAGAAGCCTTATGAATTCCAAAGCCAGTACGAATTAGTCCTCTGGTTATTCGCCAGTTATGATAAAAATTTTTGAACAAACAAATATAGTTTAGAAACAATGTCGTTTGACAACACCCCAAATGCAGAAAATTAGTATGTACTAGTATGTAAATTAGATATAGAAGACAGTATCAACTTATTCAGCTGCTTTCTCTCAACGGTGACTACTGTATCAACAGAGACATTGGTTATTTGATCACAAAATTATGTTATATAACTCAGTCATAAAATCAATTAGGATGTGAGGGAATGCAATTATGGTGGTTTCTTAATTTGGAAGGTCCAGCTGCACAGATGATTGATACCCGTTGATTGTCATATAAAAGAGCGCAAATTTGGTTTGGGTTTGCGGCGACATTCACCACGGTGGATGTCACAATCTGCATCAAAACGAAGTTCTTCAACATATTTGGACCCACACCCGGCGGAATAGAAAAACGATATGACCTAAAATGCTTTATGGGACCGCCTAGAACGCACTTATGAGCGCTGCCCCCGCCGTGATGTTAAATTTTTGCTAGGCGATTTTAACGCCAACGTATCTTTGGCACAACAGTCGGAAAATTTAGCATTCACGACGAGACAAATGAGCTGAGGCTAATCGACTTCACCGGGCCCGAAATATGTTTGTCTGTAATACAAAATATGGTTGTCTGCACACGAAAATTAAACAAGCTATATGGCTTTCGCCGGATCGGAAAACGCGACACCATATCGATCATGTTGGGATTGGCGTAAGTCATGTATCCAGTGCTTTAGATGTGTGTACGTTCCTATGACCTAACATCGACTTGAATCACTATGTTGCCACAGCAACGAACACAAGGAAGGTTTTACGTTCAAAATGTGCAACTACACCACTCAGCCAATAGGTTTTTACGCGACTTGTTCAACTGCTTCCTGAGCAAAACTACTTACGTACCGCAGCCACGGAAACAATTCCAAAAGTTCTATGAAAATATGCTGCGACTTACAGAATTTTTAAGGCTGGAGCGTGCTCATGTAGGAGGCAATCTGGTGATAATTGTCCAGTGCGTAGTTAGTGTACAGAGAGTACACTTCTCCAGCCTGCTGAATGGTACAGATGTTCCATTAACCGATTATGAAGAAATTCGAATAGCGATCACCCGCTTAAAAATAAAAAGGCAGCGGGTGCCGAGTCTTACCGGCAGAACTTTTCAAATTCAGCGGCAAGGAATTGAAAAGTGCATGTATCAGCTTCTTTGTAGAGTATGAGCGGATAAAAGCATACCCGACAAATGAAATATAAATGTGTTAAGCCTAATTAAAAAAAAAAAAGAGAGACTCCTCGTTCTGCTCCAATTAAGATAAAAGCCCACCGTTAAGAAACTGATTGTATATTTTATCAGTGAGGCTTTTTACCTAGTAAGTCCACCATTTAACAAGTATTCACCAGGCGAGAATTGAGAAGACTCGAGAGAAAATAATAAGTACACATCACATTTTCGTCGATTTTAAAGCTGCCTTGGACCCCACGGCAAACTCATACTACTATGTAATATGACGCTGAATAATACCAAAAGCGCAGTTTGAATGGGAAGGACCTCTCAGAGTCCTCCCATACCTAATGAATTTCAGACAGGGTGACTCTTTATAGTGCGATATCTTCAATTTGATGCTGGTGAAAATAATAATAAGAGCTGCAGAGCTAAATAGACAAGGCAAATACAATCCTGAGTGTGTGAATTGATAACCCCACAGTGAGTTTTGCTTTCTCTATGTTAAACAAAGAAGTGAACCGAATGCGTCTTGTAGTGAACAAGGCTAAGGCGAAATATCCCTTGTCATAAAATAAACAGTCATCGCATTCTCGACTCGGCTCCCACGTCATTGTTGATTTGTTTGTTTATCTAGCAACCAGGATTAACAATACCAAAAATTCCAGTCTTGAAATCCAACGCAGAGTCACTCTTACCAACAGGTGCTACTTTGGACTGAGTAAGCAATTGAAAAGTAAAGTCTTCTCTCGATGAAAAAAAAACCGAATTCTACACGTGGTTCATCATTCTCGTTCTGCTACATAGTGCAAAAGCTTGAACGATGTCGTCATCTAACTTTAAGAGTTTTTCAGAAAGAAGTTTTGCAGAACATTTACGTTTCTTTGGGAACAGTGACTACCGCAGAGGGGGAACGATGTAGTATACAAGTTTTACTGCGACATTTTCATAGTTCACTGAATAAACATCCTATAAGTGAAAGCATTCCAGCTTTGAAAGTATTCGATGGGGAACCTGCTGTTGGAAACAGAGAAGACCTACACTCCGTTACACTTGGTTATTCCAACGAACGTCAAATAGGGGAGAGAAGACACGAGTGGTGCACTATTGTTGATTCGGCAATAACCACATAAGCGCTGCCTGCGCAAAAAAATAATAATAGGAATAAATTTAACTTTTATTATATTCTTGCAGACAAATCACTCAGAAATGTTTTAAAACTTGATTGAGAAATACTTTCACACAAACATATGCTCGTATTTCCAAACAATCCTTCGTTGAATTTTACTACTTTTGTGGACGTGTTCTTTGTGGTCTATATTTTACCACGCTTACTACAACACATTCTTCAATCTTTTTCCAGGTATCAACTCCACTTAATAATGCATTACGTGCGAAAGTAATTTTTGTACTTTGTTTAATTTTTTGTATTTTTATCTTGGTTTGTATATTAGTTTAGCAACTCATATATATATTAACCCGCCGTAACTAAAACCACTTGGACAGACAATAATCCAAATATTACAAATATGTTGACAAATCATATTTAAGTTTTGAAAATCAAATTTTCTTCCAAACATAAAAACAAGAGAAAAGTAAGGAGATTATTTACTGATGTCTAACAGAATAACAGAAATAAGTGGCTGTTAATAGAAGGATGTTTTAAAAGATGTAGCAAGAATTGAAACAGACACAATATTTCAGAATTTACAACACAGAATACACAAATACTTAACTATGACAAAGTAAGAAATGTGAATATAATATTTAGACCGGAAAACTGAAGGACAACAGGAAACCATTGACAACACTGCATTAGCAATAAGCGTAGGAAATATATTGACGGTTTTCTCATTTTCATTTAAAAACAAGTATCTACATAAAGGATAAAGGTATATAAGTTTCTTAAAAGATGCCTATAAATAAACAAATAAAAAAACCACAAAAACTTTACGACATTTTTTAAAAGCTTTTCTTTCTTCCATCTTTTTTTAGCTAATATATTTGCAACCATGTAAGTGCAAACTTTGTCACGTTAAATTTTGCCAAAAGAAAACGAAAACCACAATAATGTTTAGCTGGGAAAATATAAGCAAACTACAGATAAGGAAAGGTAAGCGTAGTGAGGTAAAAATTGAGGTTAATTGTGGACTATGCTCAATTTTTCCGTTATTGATCTTATGAGAAGGGGTTCCGAAAAATGTACACTACGTGTAATAAATCGGTTATGAGGGGTAAGATACGTTTGGAACTAACGAAAATTTTTGAAATAAAAATTAGCTACTAATTTAATCAAAAAACCTGAAATGAATGATATTAGTAGAATGCTATGAGCTTGTTTTTATACAATGGTTAGTTCATTTTTCAGCATAATCACATGTAAGCAACTTGTATTTTTATCACCAACGAAATATGATCTCCATGCTATGTACATTATAAAACAGAGCGCATTACTCTAGGGGTGCTGGCGGAAACTGTTAAACCTTTTGTTAAACTATTTTTAATCAACAGAGTAGATAGAGCTGGAGGAAATAGTCAGTTTCGAAGATTCATTGAAATGGAAAAGATCGGTAAACATTTCCATCCAAGCTAAATGCAGTAAATGCTGAAAGTTTCTCATAAAAATGCATCAGCCGTTCGGAGGCCAATTTACTATAAAATCGTCACACCAGTAACGTATTTCTTTTTAAATATTCCAACAAAGTAAATCAAAGAATTAACAAGTCAAGGGGTTTTTTGACAAATATCGATCGAATATTTTTAATTTTTGCTTATTTGTTGCCACTACACCAAATTTTTTATGCACGAGGTGTGCCTCGAAGATATTCAAAATAATGTTAAATCTACACAAAGAAACCTATTTTCCATTCAGTAGCTAAACTTGAATGTCCGATCTTTGCATGCATAGCAATGAATGATTGAAAGTGGAAGTGCTTGCCTAACTTGGCAACTTGGTGAGCGGCATACGAAAGTAGCGGATACACTGAAAGTCCGAGCATTGACAGCTAAATAAACGTTTCATACACCAGCAGTAGCAATAATGACCCTTTTGTGGTGGTGAGGATGAAGAAACAATGCGAGTATTCGATGCACGCGTGAAATATATACTCTATGTTTACAATAAATTGCGCCAAGCAATGCGAGTACTCCATGCACGCGTGAAATATATACTCCACGAGGACAATCCACAATCCATAAAAAATATGGTCGCATTAACATCTTGATGTCCTAGGACTGTACCATGTAATTTACCTCTGCATAACATCCGAGTACTCCACGGAATCCTAGAAGGGATTATATTTTGGAATATATGCGAAAAATTACATTCGAACATTCTTTTTAGTTTCGAATATCATTCGCTGTGGTGAAAGTTTGTAAAACATAATAATTTATATATATATATATATATATATTATTAATAGATTATTGTAATTAGTATTTGGTCGACGTATTTTCTTTGAAATACTAATAAATTCTGTACGCCTTTTGCTCAACAGCGAAACGAAACTGACTCAATCTCATTTCGACACATTTCCTGTATACGAGTATAAAAATTATTGCGCAATTATAAATTTGCGCAATTATAAACATGAGTTGGTCCAATAGTTCACACAGAGGAGTATATTTGAAGATATTCCAATGGTCCATATGGTCCACTAATGTTATGAGAGGAAGCAAATAAATACATAGATATTTTTAAAAATAAATTTAAGGTCAAAACGTTAACAACCTCAACATCGAAAAGATTTGAAATTTCTCCAAGGTTTTGAAAAAATTGAATTGAAGTTCTCTCTTCCCCGGAACAAACCATCTTTGAGGTCAGCATGTATCTTTGTGCTAACTGGTGCAGATCTTTAAGATATGTGCAAATATATTTATACGAATGACAAATGTGTATGATGGAGAGAAGCAAATAAGCTTTTGTTTCTTAAAAAGCATCCATATTTTGACTTGTTGAGTTTGCTTTGGGTCATTGCCGAGATGAAATAAAAGCTCATTACTCGACATACCCATTTTTCTAACATGGACTAACTTTGCTTAAAGGTGGACAAATAATCATGCTTAAATATTATGCGCTCTGTAATAACTAGCTTTTGAACTCCATGAGTATATGCGAGAATATCCGTCATTCATGCAATTGAATTAAAGGCTTTCGTCATGCCATGTGACGCCAATCCGATTTAAAAATAGTATATTTGCTTTGATAAATGATAGCTACTGTTTTCCATAAGCTCAAATTTTTATTTTTTATTTGTTGGCGATAGAAAGGCCCCTATTTTTTCTATTCCTATTTCATCTTTCTCATCAAGGCTGGCGTAGAAACCAATTCGTTTCCGACGTATTATTTCTGCTGTGTATGCCAAAGACGACACCAACCATTCTTCCATCTCGGTTAGATGCAACCAGCTTATCGACGGCGACATCGACCGCAGACTGTCAAATGATCATCGAGGAATGGATCTGGCGGAACAGATAGATAACTCGACATTCTGTACAATGAACGATGAAGCCTCTACCATAATTGTGGAAAAGTGCCATGGTTCGCCTGATGTAACAATAGCTAGCGCTGGTCAACCCATGCTGACATCCGCATCAGACCATTTGCCCATAGTCATCTCGATTGACAGGCCTCTCGACACTATTTCCGTGAACCACAGGACCTTCGTTAACTTTAATAAAGCTAATTGGCCCGGCTTCACGGAATTTACTGAGAACACATTCAGTGCTCGCCTCACTCCCACCAGCGTCACCAAAGGAGAAAAACATTCCGCTAAATTGTCGTGTCTGCTGCTTCCCGCTTCATACAAGCTGGCCGAAGAGCGGAAATCTGTCCACACTTCCCTACCGAAGTGGCGGTTTTGGCGACAAGGCGCGACACGCTATGCCTAGCCGATCCCGGAGATCTTCGCATTAGAGAACTCAACACGGATATTCGCAGAAGGTTAACACTCACAAGCGAAACAAGTGGGAGGAGCACTTAAGGTCCTGCAATCTCCCCTCCGGAGTAACCAGGCTCTGGGCTACAGTCAAAGCGCTGTCTAATTGGAGAAGACGTGATGATCGGGTGGAAATTTCATTCGGTGATCCCGCCTCGTCGGACCGAAAGAGATGCGCGAGCTATTTAAGTCGATTATTTACACTGCATCCTTCAGTTGACATAACTAAAAGACGAGAGACCCGCAATCTGCGCAAACTGAAAAACACCAACGTGACGCTTGATTTCTCTAGGGAAGGAGAGAGCTTCCAACGAAATCCTCTGCCACACTTTTCATCAGTCGGACGAATGATTACCGGCTAGAACTCAATGTGAAGGTCGATGACGTCAAAATTCCGACCACGAACAACCCAAAGTTATTCTTCAGTGCACATAAGACTGCAATTTCAACCAAAGTACAGAGCCGCAACAAAATCCTCAAATCGCTATCCGGCATCACCTGGAAGGAAAAGACAAAGAAACGCTTTTTCACTTACCCAGTGAGACATCTATGCTCCCAGTTATGGAGCATAATGTTATGCTGTGTAATCAATATTTAGTGGGATTCTACCGTCGGGACCATCCCAATAGACACTTATTGGAAGCTGAACCACCACCTAGGCACATCAGGAAATAAGTACTTAACTACCGCGACTCCGTCCATCAATACAGACAAGGGCCGCTGGACACGACGGCGTAAAGACAGGTCGAAAACACCATTCACCAAGAGTCCGTTAACACATTTGTGAACTCTCTTTCCGTGAATGGTGTTCACCACCCATAGCCAACATACTTCCTGCATGCAACGAATCCCCGCACGGCACTAACCACCTCTCTGCATTCCCACTTGAACCGACTTATCTAACAGCCGTCTCCATCTGGTCCGACCCCGTCGAAACAGCACGTTTCCTCGGCATCCGGTTAGATGACCTCGATGCCTGAGACCAAACCTACCTGACTCTAGACGGGGGTGGCAAAGCCATAACAACAACAACAACAACAACAATATTTATGCTAGGCAGTTTTTGAACATCCTCGGTTGCGATATAAACTAACCATATTACGAATATATATAATAGTTTTACATTCGTTACATTGATATAAAATACTTATTTGTGAACTGCAGTTAACTTTCTGGCCTTTGACATTTGGGATGTGATCAGTCAAAAAAGGGAAAGAAAATTCATTTAACAGTACTACACACTGTTAGCCACCGCAAAAAGTAAAAATACAAACAATTTTTTTGTAGAAAACTAGTTTTCAATCAATAGGCACAATATTTTCACATTATGGAAAATTATGCGTATCGGGAGGGTATACGATTTATTTAATGTCTAGCAATGAGAATACATTTTGAGATAGGCAATTATCTTCACAGCGATTAGAAATTTGTCATTTCTACATACAAGCCCACATGCAAAATACTTCGGTGAGTAACTGTAGATATTTTTTTTACTAATATCACCCACACAACTCAAATTTAAATAACTGTACCAGATGAAAAAGGTTTTGACAAAATAAGATATATATGAATTTTTAATTATAACTCTTTTTAACATTTTTTTTATGAATATATATTAAATTTAATTTACCTTTGCTTGATAAAAGCTGAATGTATTTTCCTTTTGAATATTCAAATGAAAGCTTAGATAAAACAAAATAAAATAAGATAAGAAAAAACATTAAAATAGAATAAAGTATTATAAAATAATTAAAAATAAATTAAAGTAAAATCAAACAAAATTAAATAAAATTATTTTGTATTAAATTAAATATAGAAAAGTAAAATGTAATATTCGATAACACTTAACACAACAAAAATTTAGTTACTTAACGACTAGTTATATACGAATACTATAAATAATTGATGTTTAGCGATATGCGATATGTTACAAAGCAGGGTCTCTTTATACAGTTTCACATTTTAAATATAAAAGATTTAAAGCTTATCAAAGCAGATTAAAATAATACATAGATGTGTATGATATTTTTGTTCTGCTAAACAGTTGAGTAATGAGCTGCTCGCACTGGTCGATACCCGATTGTCTGGATATGAAGAAAATTTAAACGAGTCAATTCCGAAACGAAATTTCGCAAAGTGGGTGCAATGATATGAATTAAGGTTCTCCTACGAAAAAGAAATTAATGCCCTTTAACCATAGAATATGCATTTTTATTTATATTATCAAACCTTTACCTGGAAAAAATATTATGTAAAAATCAAAAAGAGTCAATTAACAACGACTATTTTTAGAGCCAGCCTAAACACCAACAACAATGACCCATACTCTACAAGTCACTCATCTGCTATATGGTATTGTCAACAAGAGAAGGTGGAACGAGAGTTATACGCTAACATTGATATAGTTCAGCCAATAAAAAAACAGTGACCACTCTGGCTAGGTCGGATGTGCGAAAACATTTCAGCTCTGAAAGCTTCCGATTCCCGCCAGTGGAATCAGAGGAAGGGCTTATCCACTCCGTTGGAAAGATTACGCGGGGTAAAGGCCTGACCGAACTTGCTATTTCCAATTGGCGTCAAATAGCGGTAAGTGGGAAAAAATGTCGCGCTGTTGATAACTCGGCTATAATTGCGTAAGCGGTGTCTATGCCAGTAAAGGAGAAGAACCAGAAGTGTGCTCAGGCAAATTATTTATGAGCGTTTAGATATGTAGACAGCTAGAATTTATGGAGTTATTTATTCCAAGTTCTTAAAACAAAAATGAGTGAGGTTTGTTGAAAAAGCAACAGGTAACTGTGAAAGTTTCTTACTCGCGTAATTACGTCTGTGTATAAATAACGAAAATACAA
The DNA here is from genome assembly GCA_030068015.2 of Neoceratitis asiatica. Lineage (NCBI taxonomy): Eukaryota > Metazoa > Arthropoda > Insecta > Diptera > Tephritidae > Neoceratitis > Neoceratitis asiatica. Next base: position 79,892,835 of record CM061524.1, read on the forward strand.
ACATTATTTTTTTCTTTCAAAATTACTATACTTGATATAACTTAATGAAAATGTGTAATAGATATGTATATCTATGTAAAAGTGTGTTTCTTTCTGAACTTTTGAGAGTTAGCGACTATCTTGGAAGTTGTTTGTTACTTTCAAAATACAGGTCGGAAGATCGGATTATGAGCTTTTTGCAATAAATGCGTACAGAAATTGATTATTTTGCTACGACGATGTATTGTACATTTGGAAAATGATTCAAATGCAAATTATTGATGCGTAGGGACGAAACTGACTAAAAATTTTGATTGAGAGGGTCGAAAAAAATGTCCGTAATAGGTAGCCTCAGGTGTACAAACCACTTTATTTTTTTTTTGTTGCGGTATTATGAGCTTAATTTTTATGCACCATCATACATTTTAAATCAGTTGTTATAAAAACTGTTCATCACATCTCATGAACGAAAGAGCTTTCTTCGTAATACTTTTGTCAGAGCGGTCAACGTTCGACTTCATGATTGTATGTATCGCTTACACATACATAACTTAGTTATGGAAAAACTAGTACGCTCTCGACCACAGTGAACTAGGTAACAGTCGATCAAATGATAGAAGCCATTGATATGAACTTGTTGATCTGAATTTCCTTGCTTCGTCTGAATTTCCGTTTCCGCACAAGATTACGTAAATTTTTAGAGGAATTCTTGATATTTTTTATGAACAAAATTTAAGCCGGTCGTCCTTATTGATACCTTGACTCCAATATGTTATTGATGAGTAATCAGCGATTTAATTATATTATCTTTCCTGCTGGAAAAAAAAAATATTAACATTTGCGTCTGAATATAATTTTTATTGAAATTTAAACAGTGGATTATTTTAGTCGCATAGTGGCACTGGTACATTTTGCAAATCCGATGTTGAATGTTCCCCAATCTCATGCTACTGTCAACATAAGAATGTGATGTAGGGAACGCCCTAAGCTTTAAAATTAGCGACCTAGAGTAAGTTTTGTATCAAGACATCTTTGCCTATTGCAGCTCTGTTATACTGATTTCGATTTCATATACTTTTCCATTCATGTATGAACAATTCATATGAATGGACGAAGTCAAAGATGAGTTTTAGATAAAATAAAATAAACTAAAATTATCTGTAACATTATAAAGTTATGACCATTTATAATGGCTTGGGAGTCATGATGTGAATACGCTGACAGTTTGTTTGATGGCAGAAGATATTTTGTGTTGTCCTCGAAAGCGATTCGCTTTTTTATCAAATCTAACGAAAGCAGAACTAAGGGCACCGTTATTTAGGACAAAGGAAATAATGTCATCGGCTTAAGCCAGAATTTGTACGGTCTTATAGAAGACTGCTATGCAGCACAAATTATTTTTTCCATCATTAAATTAAAAAAGTCACAGGATAAGACCCCTTCCCGATCCTGACGGACCATCGTTTTCCTCAAAGTCAGTGTATACAGATGTATAAGTTTCGCGGAGGCTTCAAATTTAGACTTAGCCGCTCAGAGGCAGATCCCTTTCGTTCTATCTATGACTGCTTTAATATAAACAAAGGGGATGGGGGAGGAGTCTGTGTTAAACCTTTTCACCCGATCACTCGCCAAGATTTCAAGAATGGTATATATCTGGTCAATAGTAGATTTGTCAGTGCTGAAAACATTGGTTGTCCGCTGTGATTGCAGCCTCTCGACGTCTAACCATCCAAGTATTTATTAACGGACATAATTTGACTACGTCAGTCCGAAGTTAGGATCCCGGAGAGGTCACACATCTAAAACAGTCCAAACTTGTTGTACGCTTATCAAAACATGGTTGATTTGGTTACGGGTTAATCTATGTATAGCTTAAGAATTCTAGTGTATCGGAAGCTAGTACAACAGACAATCTTATTTGGCCCCCGGCGATGTCGGTCAGCCTCTAACGATTAGGAAAATTCCGTCATGAATGTTCGGTTTTCCTAGTCTTAGCAATTCTTTTAAAAATATGGGCATTTATATATACGCCAAAAGAACATACCTGTTTCTGCCCTTGTCCCGTCCTTGGACGTAGATAATGTCACGCTAAATTTTACCAAGGGTTAAAAACATCTTCCTAATAAGACTTTACAATTGAATTCCCTCAATTCATAATTCTATGTACGTTTTCCGTAGTTAACACCAAAATTGCAAGTTCTCATCTGAGTCGGTATTAACCTTTTCAAGACTGCTGGCCTCCACGTGGAAGGTCTGAAGCCCAGCGCACAACCTCACTGTGCGAGTAAGTATAGGATAAAACAACTCAATTCTCAAGTTATTGACTTACAAGCTGAGAGTGACGTTTAAGCCTATTGGTAGCATGTCTCATCCAACGGTTATGTAATATATTACTCAATGGATTCCATCCTGATGTATGTAGGGGTGGTCAAGCGATCGTCTGCAAAGGTGAAGTTAGAGACAAAACTATCTGTGTGTTTCGACTGCCTGATTATGAGTGAGTCGAATAATTAAATTCTCTATTTTGTGCTAGCATGTTACCTCTCTTTGCATATTTGTAAAACAGTTCAAATCGCTTATGTACATGCATATGTATTTTTTAAAACCTAAATGGAAAGATTGGAAGGCTAAAATTTATATTTTCACTATAAATTTGACAAGCGCAAGCTTCTTTATTACAAGGTTATGTCGTTTCGAATCTTCTAACATTTTGTGGAGAACGTCATTGCTTCGCAGTTTTGATTGCCTGTCCGCTGAACTGATTGTGTAAATCATTCGCTTACCGGTATAATTGAGCGTGCTTCTCTTGGTTCTTAGAAAAAAATTTTGGAAAATGTTTCTTGTATTTTTGTTCGTTTGTATAACACCTTAAATTTTTAGGTCTCCTTTTTTTGTTATTTGATTAGGAAGTAATATTTAAATTTATTTATCGTCTACTGAATGAATTCTTTGCGAAATTTTTTGATAGGCCCGAATATTCTTTCATTTTGGAAACTAAACATTTAAATCTCTCCCTACCAGTTGTACATATTACTTTTTACATTTGAAATTTTTTTTTGTATTTGTTCTTTTAAAAAAAAATTAATTATTTCTTTACAAGCATCCCCAACACAATGCCCAGTGTGTGTAAAAATTTGCAAATTTTATGAAACACGGATAGGATGTGTTTTCGATAACGCCCCTTTTTTATTTTATCCTCGCAAGGCATTGCCGATCCGCTCACTGCCTTGTCGATCCACACACTGCTTTATCGTTCCCACACTGCTATGTCGATCCACAAACTACATTGCCATTCGGTTTTGATAATACCATCATCGGACTAAAGTGAGTAAAACTGCCTTTCTAACCATAAGTTGGTGTTTATATTTATGACTCCTCTTTGTCATCCTCGCTGAGGAGTTCCTTTACTAATGTCACATTTTCGTAAGTATAATAATATTAAGGCGATGGGTTTTACTACTAGTTGTTTCATATTATTTCTGCCATGCTAGTATTAAAACACATACTAAGTGTGAATTCTAATGCACAGGACATCTAAGAGCATATGTTCTAGTATCTTTTGCACCTATGTACTTTTTATGTCAAAATTTCGTTCTAATCTGTTACAACAGAAAACCATGAGACCAGTTCTGTCGAGGACCAATCGCGTCATACCACTTGCACAAGTTTTGAATGGGACTTCAATCTTCTGACAATCTGATGTGGCTTCGTTATGGATTATGTGATCAGATAGTTTTTCTTCTATCCAGAGCTCGTAAAATCTGTGTCCGATACTAACAGGTAAAATAGTTTAAATTTTCTATCGAAAATATTCTCATGTCGGATGTTTTGATTGTTAGATTGTTTCAATGGAATATTTTCACTAGGAAACGTTTGTTTTTACAGATAGTACATTAAGTTCAAGGGATTAAGAGAGAACATAACATTTTCGTTTTAATTTCGGTAGCTTAACTTTTTTTCTTTTTTGGTTTGAAGACTATTATCGGGATAACAAATCTGCGTTGACATAGAACGTCTTGGAAAATGAGGACACCACATTTAAAAGGTAGAATTTTGAGAACCTCTGATCCCAATAACTAAATTAACAAATAAAGACAAACCGTTGGAGCGATTTTCGGCTGAGCTCCTCCTTTAATCTGAGATGTGACTCTTGTTGGTTTTTCAGCATATGTACAACTAAATTTTGACCATTTCACACCATTAGATGCTTTCCTTTCCTTTTTTACCCAAAAACTCATATTTGAAAGAATTGATTGTATGACAGCTATATGATATAGTCAACTGATTTGGCCAGTTTCGACAAATGATCAGTGCATTAAAAAAATAAACCTTTACAATTAGTTTCGTTGAAATATCTCAAAAACTGAGGGACCAGTTTCAGTTCAAGCAGACAGATAGACAATTGGATTAAATTTTGGTAGGTCTATCTTTTCTCCTTCTGCTACTTTCTCCTTCCGAACCAATGTTAATATTCCATTTCATGTACCTAAAATTTAGTTTTTTTTTTATATTCGTCAGAGTAGATAGAAATTGCGCCGTTAAGCGTCAACGTTGACAATGAAAGCTTTTGCATGGTATCTCGAGTTATGTTGTTCATTTTCTCAATTAATATCTTAAATTATTAATTATTAATTGAAAATGGGAGGAAATATAAAGTTTTTGATAAAAGTATCAAGAAAATGGGATCAGAATTCTTATCCAAATAGTCGATTATGAAATCCCGACACAAAAAATTCCGAAACACAAAATGCAGGCACAAAAATCCAAAAACGGACGTATTTCACACAAGACCAAATCTCTACAAAATATAATCCAGAAACGACACAATCCAGATTGATATTTCAAAAATTGAATATAAAATTTTTTTGCAAATTACAAAATTTGATTTCAATGATTACCAAATTTCACGCTCAATATCCTTGTTTGGCGGAGTTTTGGCACAAAACCTCATATCTGAACAAATCGGTTGTATGAGGGCTATATCATATAATAATCCAATTTCGATGATTATATATTTTCAATTAATTATATTTGGATAGTATGCCAAATTTCATTTTTTTGAAGGATTTATGACCCAAATTTTTGAAAAATCGGTCAGATATGTGCTTTAGTGGTCCGATCTGGCCGGTTCCGACAAATGATCGTTTAAACGTATAAGCGCATCTGCTTATCAAGGTTTTTTGAAATATCTAAAAAACTAAAGCCCTACTCAATTAGGCTATTATATAGTTTTTTCAATAAATAGTTAATATTAAAATGTTTCAGTAAATATAATTTTTAAAATGATCATTAAGAGATGATTTAATTATTTTTTTGAGATCTCAATAAAATACTTTTTTCTTACGATCCATGTAAGACGTTCCGTTCAAAGGTGACTTAGAATACACCACGAATTACAGGAGGAGATCGGCCAAAAATCGCTTGAGTGGTTATGAAGTGTACATAATAGTATATTTTAGGTATCTTAAAAAATACCTTTACATTTTAAATATAAGCGTCGATGTCGGTATAAATAGTTGTTGGGTTTTTGCTTTGTCTGAATATTATGTAATCTGTATTTTTCTGGTCGGGACTACGTTATGTCTGTTTTAAGTAGTGGCGGGATTGTGTCTTTTCTAGAAGTTTTAGAACTGTCTCGATTATGTACTGTCAAGATTTTGAAAGACAGGATTATTATGCTTGTATGATATTTTAAATATACAACTTATTCAGGGTACGAATAGCGTGTTTTATAAAACGCGTAAATAGATTTTGTTTGGAAAAGGTTGGATCTTTTTTCACTTTGTGTAAGAAATAGTACTGTACATGCTAATCTAAGTAAAAAGTTATGTATTATTGTGTAAAAATTTTCTAGTAAACCGAACCATGAATACAATTTTTTCAAATGGATTTGTCTCTAGTCCACTCCCCTCGTCTCGGAGCTAAGCAACCAAAGTGAACATTATACCTTTTTAGATTTTATAAAGGTTTATTCAATATCTTACTTATAAACTTTTGTTAGATATAAATTATTGTACATATGACCCTATTGTAACGGGCAAACCAAGTATTATATTTTCCAATATTCAACTTTGTACTTATATACACTTACTTGAATAAAGTGTGTTACATTAAACGGGCGTGTTAATTTAAGCTTTCTAACTGCGCTAACAATGGTTATGGGCCCAGACCCAACCATTAACACGTGTTTTGAAATATAGTAAAGTTTTGTAAAATAAAAGTAGATAGTGTTATATCGTGTATTTGGGTTAAATCGGTGGATATATTAATATCGTGTAATTTGAACGGACATATTAAAAAAAAATGAGCGGCGGTTCTGTGTTAAACATTGAAAAATTAAGTGCCGATAATTATGTGAGCTGATCTCTTCAAATTAAGAGTTTGCTGATTACAATGGACTATTGGGACACCATTATAACCAAGTGTCCGGAAAATGCCCCAGAAGATGCGAAAAATAAGTGGATTAATAGTGATCAAGAAGCCTTGGCGACCATCATTTTATGTGTAAAGCCATCAGAGCTTCTTCACGTGCGAAATTGTATACATGCAGCAGAAGCATGGAATAAACTACACGAATTATACAGAGCAAAAACTCCTTCGTGTAAAGTTGGCTTATTTAAAAGTCTTTTTCGGTTCGAAATTAGGAGCGATGAAAAAATGTCTACGCAAGTTAATAATTTCTGTAGCATTGTAGAAAACTGAAAAGAAATCGACATTGCGGTACCAGAAGACCTCTTATGTATTTTGTTGTTGTGTAGCTTACCTGACGACATGGAAAGTTTTGTCATCGTCATCGAAAGCAGAGACGAATTACCTACGTTGGGACAGCTGAAGGTCAAAACCTTGGAAGAGGAGCAGCGTCGTAGAAATCGAGTAGACAGCGGCGATACAGTAAGAGTATTTGCAGCTAAAGCGGAGAAAAGAAGAGCCGACCAAAGTAAACGGACAAATAATTCTAATGGCAGCAATAACAACAATGCTAGCTATGCAGGCAGAAGGCGAATGTAACAACAAGCCACAAACTAAATTGATGAGTGTGTCTGAAGAGAAATTTTCTACAAACAAATCCAATTGGATTTTGGATAGCGGTGCGTCTTCTCATCATCTCGAATTTTTTCAACAAACTGGAGATTAATACACAACCAATTTCGTTGGCTACCGGCGAATGTGTAAAGACACAAGGCAAAGGCGATGTATATTTAAAATCGGTTCATTCGGATATTTTACTTCGCGATGTTTTGCGCCGTACTTAAATTCTAATATTTTATAGGTTAGCAAAATTACTAGCTATGGACATTGTGTGAATTTCGGTAAAAACATTGCTAGTGTAATAGACAGTTATGGCAAAAGTGTTTTGTAGCTAATTTAAATGCCGGAATATTTAGTGTGAACATGAAGAAGAGACAAGAGTGTGCTTTATCAGCAATTGAGAGTTATAAAAGCCAAATTTGGCACTCGCGGTTCGGACATTTGAACTATAGAGATTTATTAAATCTTTCAAATAAAAATATGGAGCGCGATATGCATGTGTTTTTTTCGAAAAACAAAAGTTGCATCACGTGCGCAGAGTGTAAAATAAAAGCTACGCAGTTTATAAGTAGTAATGATATTTTCACTAAAAATTGTTTAGAACTAATACATACTTATATTTGTGGTCCGATGCGCGTTTCGTCTCCAAGTGGTTCAAAGTATTTCATAACCTTCATTCACGATTACTCGCGGTATATATGGAAATATTTTATAAAAAATAAATCGGAAGCGTTTAATGTTTTCAAAGATTTTTTGATTCGTGCAGAGAATCAAACCGGGCTTAAGGTGAAACGATTGCGCAGCGACAACGGGCGAGAATACTTGAGCAATGATTTTCAAGCTTTTCTGAGGGCAAGAGGTATTCAGCATCAAGTCACAACGAGTTATACGTCACAGCAAAATGGGTTATCTGAACGTGCAAATCGAACGTTGGTGGAGATGGCGAGATGTATGCTGGCTGGATCAAAGTTTCCCCAGAACCTTTGGACGGAAGCAGTAAACACCGCTACATATCTGCGTAATAGGTCCCCAACTAAGATGTTGAAGAATGAAACACCCTACGAATGCTGGTTTAAGAAAAAGCCAAACGTTTTCTTTTGAAAGTTTTTGGCTGCGATGCTGTCTATCTGGACAAAAAGTCAGGAAAATCCAAACTTCTTCGGAAGGGCTATCAATGTTCTTTTGTCGGGCATGCGGATACAACGAAAGGGTATAGGCTGTATAATAGGAAAAATAAGAGTTTAGTGAATTCCCGTGACGTCATATTTTTTGAGAAATCGTTTGCAAATTTAGATGTATCAGGAACTGGTGATGATTTTGCGGTTTTCGACGTAGCATCAAAAAACTCGATGGAGAATATGCAATCGGGCTACGAATCTTTACAAACACCTGAAGTGGAGGTTGCAGCGTCATCTGCGAGTTCAGATAGTGAAGAGCAAATTTTTGTTGGTGCTAAACGTAAACGAGGTAGATCTAAAATATTGAGGGAAGGCAACATCGGCTGACCACGGAAAATTTTCGGAGCAGCAAGAAACTTTAAATAAAGTAACGACGACTTGTGCGCGAGATTCAGTCAACGTTAAAGAAGCTATGTTGGATGGGTGCTCTGAGTTGTGGCGAGATGCGATGCGCCAGGAATACGATTCCCTAATTAAAAATAAAACTTGGGAGTTGGTAACTAAACCAGATGATAGAAATGTTATTGGCTATAAGTGGGTATTTAGTACCAAGAAACGAGCTAGCGGTATAGTTGAGAAACATAAGGCAAGATTGGTTGCGCAAATTTGTGGCCAAAGATACAAAGTGGACTATGAGGACACGTACGCACCAGTAGCGAGGTATCCTACGATAAGGTTAATCCTCGCGTTGGCTGCTCAATACAAGCTGTTTGTTAGCCATATTGATTAGTGGCTGCTTATTTCAATGGTGACCTGGAAGAGGAAGTGTTTATGAAGCAGCCGGAAATGTTCATAGACAAAGATAATCCGAAAAAGGTGTACAGGCTGAGAAAAGCAAGCCGGACGAGAGTGGGACCGGAAAATAAATGGAATTCTACAAAAGATTGGTTTCCGAAGAAGTTGCACTGACGGCTGTGGGTATTTTCGCAGAAAGGCTGAAGATATTTCTATCATTGCGTTGTATGTAGACGATATGTTGGTATCCTGTTCTTCTGAAGAAGCAGTCGATGATATCGTCCTATCATTGAATCAACACGTGGAAGCGGTAGATCGGGGTCAATTCAATCCTTTTTGGGTATGGAAGTTTTGAGAACTTCTACGTGTGGCGACGTTCAAATTAATCAATCTCGCTTTACCGAACATCTAATAAAAGAGAATGGTATGCAAGAGTGCAAGCCGGCGTCAACTCCATTACCAAGTGGAATAGTTTTTACAAAGTGTCAAAAGAAAGATTGCACAGAGGTTTTTGATGTCAAGTTGTATCAAAGTCTCATTGGGTCATTGACGTACTTAGCTATAATATCCGGACCGGATATAAGTTATACTGTATCGAAACTGTCACAGTTTAACTGTCATCCTCATCACGAGCACTTTGTAGAGGCAAAGCAAGTACTTCGTTATTTAAAAGGCTCAACGAAAGGTATCTTATCTTATTCTTGTATAATAATGTTTTAATTATTAATTAATATCTATTGGTACTACCAGCGACATTAAGTGATGAAGGAAGCACAAGATTTAATGTGGAGTGTTTGGTTGCAGAAGCGAAAGCGGGTAAAAGGCAACATATGCTTAGCCCGATTGGGTATGAGGAAATTGTTTCCAGGGTTCGATTCCAAAATTGACACTTCTTCCATTTCAATCTTAATCGGTACTACTCAGTAATAAACAACACTTCCTTTGGAAGAAATAATTATGTCGTCCATATAAACGATTACGGTACTACTTCGGATAATCTTATAATCGATTTTAATCATATTTTTTCGATACTAGTGCTATATGCTAGTTTGCATAATGTAATCCGCTAACAATTTGTTAACTTGTTTTCAACTATAACCTGGTCTGCGTATGACAACCGACGGGGTCTTTGGTATACTGGAACTTCGTCTATTACAATAATCTTTATTTCAATTCAGCTGCTAAATGATCAATTTTTCTTGCAGGTATTCGCGCTCGCAACCCATTGAATAAAATTGGTTCAAACTTCGACTCATATCCACTCCCGCTTTTATACTCTTATTTGGGGTCTCCTGTTAATACTCGACAATTGTCTTCGGGGTAAATTTAACGCCTTCACTATTAATAACAACATCTCTTGCATCAATACGTCATTGCATTGTACAAAATATTGCACTCTTTAGCGACGTGAAACTTTATACCAACATCGGTGCCATCCAACTCTATGCGCGCAGTGAAATAGCCAATTGTTTTATTCTTTTTGTGTCCAAATCCATATAATGTTTGGATCTTTGAGTTTAAATCAACGTAGCCAATGTATCTAACAGTATCCTGTGATACTGACTTGGTTTTCAACTCATCCTCTTCGCCATCTACAACATCCAATTTCCTGTTCTCAGTGTTGAATTCTGTTCGTGGTATAGCTTGTCTCCACTAATTTTCCTTATGACCGACTTGAACACACTTAAAGCACCTAATTGCAGATTCCGCAAACTGTTTGGTTGTTTTTGTAGTTGTTGTAGCGGCTAGACAACCCCCCTAAGGTCAGGTGGATCCAGTCTTAGTGTTTTTCGACGGTTTCGCACCAGAGGGAGAGGAGTGTTAGATGAGTCCAGTTGGCTGAGCATGCAAAGAGGTGGTTAGTGTCGAGATTCGTTGCATGCAGGACATGTATTAGGGTCGAGTCTGGAAAAGTAGGAGAAAACCTGCTACAATATCCAGAACTTAATTGTGGAAGTGTTATGCGTGTCTCTCGAGGCAGCTCGAGTTCTTGCTCAGCGATAAGTGGGGATTGAACTCCGAGAACACCACTCACAGGAAGAGAGTTTACAAAGGTGTTAACGGAGTCTTGGTGAATGGTGTTTATGGACTGTCTGTACGCTGTCCTGCCCCATAAAACTTTCTTGAGAATTTACCCTAATTAACAAGATCAAATCTTTTACACCATGGCCGCACCCTTAGTAATAGGAATTCAATTCAAAATTAATATCCTTTTCTTGTAGTATGTAAAAGGATGTATTGTATATACATATATATATATACTGTATTCTAAATTGTAGTAGATAATTTTTTTTATAAAAATAGGAAAGGTCTTGATCACCTCGTCATTTGTTCTAAAAATAGCGTATGGCAAATTAGGTTTATTCTGTAGGTATTTGCAGTGCGAACCATGAATACAGTGAATAATGTAATTGATGTGAAAAATCCATATTTGTCAGTACTATATATGTCTATATAGCTGTCAATAGTTATTGATAACTACTGTCGCAATATAGGTTTTGACAAGCCAACCAAATAGTGGATAAATGGGAGGACTGTTATTTGTTATTTTCCCTCGTGACAAATAAAATCGATTTATTCTAATTTTTTTTGGAAAATAGGTCCACCTATTAAATAGAAAAATAATATATATGTAACCATTTCTCCTTGTACAAACGTGTATTTAAATTCAAAAAATAAAATATCGGTATCTGTACACATTGGTTAATTTTCCAGAATAATATTTATAATTTTAATATATTTGAGATTATTAATTAAAAAATTCAAGCCGAAAGAGAAACACATTTTCAGATGCAAGGTTCTCCATACTTGCGTAATTTTTCATCTGTTGTAAAAATTAAATTACAAAATTTAGAAATTTTGATAATGAGAAAAAATTACCAGCATTTTAATCAATTAAGTTCAGTTTTACACAATTCAAATTCATCTAAAATTGTATACGTTTGAAGTCTAAGTGTTGTAACATTATACATACATTTTTACCTAAGTCAGGACAGAGCAAGCATAGTACATGAATTGACGCTTAGTCTAATAGCGTTTTGCTTGTTGTGTACAAAGATAAATTCGGTAATTTCAATTTTACAATAATTACAATTTTACCGTAATAACAATTGCAAAGAAGCAAACAACTGGGTAACCAAAGCAACAATATATGTATATATATATACGTATAGATATATATATATATGAATACACATACATGATATGTATGTACATACAATGTACCTTTAAAACCTGAAATGCAAATTCCCCAAACAGGATATGCATGTAAAGGGAAAATAGATGAACTTGCAGTAAATATGTAATTAGAAGTGATTAATGACTAGCGACCTACTATACTCTTCATTACATTTACTTACATCTACATTTAGCGACAATATTACTTCTAAGCATGTCGCCAAGCACACATTTAAGTATATAAAAAGGATTTTGTAAGCTCTGGCATATAGCATAATTGTCTTGTAAACTACGCGGGTACTCCATGCACAATTGAAATATATACTCCACGTGGACAAAAGAGTAATCCAAAATCAACCACAATCCATACAAAAAATATGGTTCAATTAAAATTTCGATGAATAACATCCGAGCATTCTATGGAGTACCTACAGGAAATTAGTTTTCAAACTGTTCGACAAAATTACTCCCTACAGGGGATTATATTATAGAGTATCTGCATTGGAATATACTTTTTAGTTCTGAATACAGCCCACTTTGGTGAACATTTAATTATAATTTATTTGCAATCACAACAAACCATACAGTTTTTTACTCGACTTGCACACCTGCTTTCTGAGAGCTATTATCTGCATCTCGATATAGTGGAACTGTGGAATAGGATCTCAAGCTCCTTATATAGCGCTGCTTCAGAAACAATTGGCTTACGGCAAGACCAAAGAAAACACTGGTACGATGATGATTGCCGTGATGCAGCAGGCAGACCGTCTATCTCCCAACTTTGCGATCGATCTCAACACGTGAGAGGTGGGACAAATACCGAGAGCAGAAGAGGAAAGCGAGACGAATTTGCAGACGAAAAAACAAAGAGGCAGAAATGCGTGAGTATGAAGAGCTTAATAAGCTGGCCGAAGTATAATAATGTAGGAACCAAAAAGGTAATGTGGCCACTGATGTTCAGACGATTGACAGAGATTGAAATCTCAGTGAAGCCTCTGCAAAATCCAATAAAAAGGGACTCAACGGTTTATACCAATTATAGTGTGATACGCCTCCTCAAAATCGCATACAAAATCCTATCGAGTGTATTGCATGAGGGATTAAAGCCTACCGTAAAGGAATTCATTGGACCTTATAAAAGTGATTTAGACCTGGTAAATCCACCATCGACAAGATATTCACCATGTGCCAAATCTTGGAAAAGACATCTGATCGGCTATGTGAACTGACGCTGGACAAAACCACAAGCTCAACCAAGAAAAGAATCTCTCTGAGCCGTTCGGTACCAGACAAGGTTTAGGACTGGGCCTTTACCGTGCGATTTCTTCAAAATGATGTTAGAAAAAATAATAAGGGTAGTAGAGTTAATATTCAAGGTAAATATTTTATAAAAGTATAAAATTTCTATTGAATGCTCTAAACCGTACCGTTAGTTCTTCTCTCTCTTGTTAGACAAAGTAGCGAAGCAATTGAACGAGAACAAGACGCAATGTCTTCTGACATCAAATAAATAGTCAGCCTATTTGCGTTTTGGCACCCACGTCACTGCTGAGCGTCACAACCTGGAGGTCGTAGATAATTTTGCCTATCTAGGAACAAAATCAACAATGGTAGCCTTGAAATCCAACACAGAATCACTCTTGCCAGCAGGTGCTACTTCGGATTGAGTAGACAATTGAAAAGTACAAATACAAAAATCAAGAAGGACTTTTCGAGAGAAATTTTTTTTGTATTGGCAACGGCAAATATTGCAGATGATGGGACGTTGAGTTATAGGAGTTATACGAGGATATTGACAGAGTTCAGCAAATAAAAGAACAGCGGCTACGTTGACTAGGTCACTTCGTTAGAAGGGATGTAATAACTTGAAAATTTTCGATGCAGTACCCGCACATTGAAGCAGAGGAAGAGGAAAAACTCCACTCCGTATACGAGGGCTGTTTGGTAAGGCAGTATCTTTTTGAATTTGCCGCGCACTTACTATGAATACAACACTGCTCCGGTCAACTGTTATCGATTACTATACTGATGCACAATTTTGAACAAGCTCCGCCATTTCGTTTGTGTTTGGTAGCCATTGGAAGTAGACTGGTCGTACCAGTACCAGTGGCGTAGAACCTTCGCGTCGCCCAAAAGAGGTTGTCACGTCAGAAATCGTGGAGAAAAACTATAAAATAATCGGAGAATAGAAGTGTATAAGGCGGCTGAGGTTGTAGGCATCTCAACCAAGCAGATATATAGTATTTTGCATTAATATTAGTACATGAAGAAGCAATCCGAGCGATGGATGCCCTGATTGCTCACACACGACCTTAAGCGGAACAGTGTAATCATTTCAAAAGAGTACTTGGCGATGTTCAACCACAATCCAAACGAATTTTTGAGCCCTTTCGTTACCGTAGACGAAACATGAATCCAGCACACCACCACACCAGAGATCAGAGAACAATCAAGACAATTAGTTTCTCTGGGTGAACGCGCATCAAAGAAGGCCAAGCCGGGCCTGTCGGCCATCAAGGTCAAGGCCATAGTTTCTTGAGATGATTTCTTAACTTTACCTCTCCCTGCCAATATTTGTGGACCATATGGTCCATTAGAGTATCTACTGGATTAATCCACTGTATAGTAGCAATGGACTAACTTACGACATAAGTTTTTTTTATATGAATATTTAATATTATTAATATAAATTTATATGTACAACAAACTTTTATCTAAAGCGGATTATATCCGAAACTAAAAATTATATTGAAGTATAATTTTTCGTAGAAGCCCCATAATGTAAGCACCTGTAGGTACTCCATGGAATAATTTTGTGGAGTAGTTTCCGAACTAATTTCATTTAGGTACTCCATGGAGTGCTCGGATGTCCAACTCTAAGACATCACAATGTTGAGTACACCACATTTTTGTGTGTGGATTGCGGTTGATTCCGGATTACTCTATTGCCCGCGTGGATAATACATTTCAGGAGTGCATGGATTCCTCGCTTTGTTTGCTGGGATGCCTCCAAAAACATATATATGTATTAATGTATAATAAATTGAGCTTATTTCATTGTTGATATGTAAACGAAATGCGACTGAAATATTTATAATAACTACAGAATTTTCTAGTACTTTACAGTCAATAGAGCTAACATTCGAATTTTACCTCCTCCTCTTTGGTGGCAAATAAATACAGCTATATTGTTCTATGTTTGTGCTTTATTCCTATGGAGATTATCACAATACCACATTCATTAAAGTTTGATTGAATTTATGTAATAAGAGTATGTCATATTGACTTACTTATATATAGAATTCAAATATGTATATAAGTGTATTTATGAATATGCATACATATAAATATATTGTGTGAGTTGTTAAGTCAGTTGTAAATAAACTGAAACCATTCAATAAAATTGAATGCACTACCAGAATTTGCTTCATTAGAAGAGTCGATACTTATTATTGAAGTAGGATATATGACACTATATTCCATTTTGATAGATTCTGAACTCCTATACAAAGTTTTCAGCGGAGGTGTCGATATTTGAAATAAGAGTTGTTACAACAATAGATTGAATTGAAGTCATTTATTCTTCAATAGTGTAATAAATCAACGAAAACAATGAGTTGTCTTTCTTTAAATTAACTATTATAAAAAAGGGGAAATACTTTATATCATTGTAAAATGCATACTATTTGAGTTTGATACAGTTTACAGTTTTTCTCGAGTATGGCATATTATTGCCTGGACATACCTAATTCGTTTTTAGACACTGGATATAAATTTTCCATCGTTTATGCATGACTGACGACCGAAAATACATTGTGGTGCAACAGCAGCAGTGAAAGTACCAACATTTGCTAACGGTACGTCTATTTACAGTTACATACATACACATACCTATGTGCTTTGTAAGAATTGCATTGCGGGTAAATGTGCATATCTAAAGAACCCTTTTTTTTTTTTGAGTTGTCACTGCAATGGTTATTTTCTTGTGCATAATTATGTTCAAATTATCCAATGTCGCAATTGTAATTGATGGTAATTACATCAATTTCGTTGTTCATATTTAGAATTGAATGTGTTTTATGCATATATAATTATACTTATCTTTATTTATATGAATATGTATACATGCACAAATTAACCTCACATTCAGTTAATTATTGCATTTTCAGAATTTATTTGTGCCTATAGGCATTTATGGTTTTGTCAATTTAACTTTTTTATTTCTAAATAATATATAAAATTCTCGATTCACGGCGCTTGTTATCAAAACCTTCCGAAACAACCGGACGGCTCTGTTATATAAGACTAGTCTTGAGTTAAAACAGTTGGTCGGACATACAGACAGTCAGACAGATAAACGGACATGGCTAAATCAGCTTAGCTTGTGATTCTAATCATATCACCATAAATTTTAATATGGCATATTGTTACGGAAAATAGGAAATCCCAAATAAGAAGGTAATATAAAAGGAGTGGCAGCAGCTATCGCAGGCAGTCGAGTAAAAACTTCGGAGTAACCTTTGTGTTTAAAAGAGGATAAACTGCGTGCAGTGGAAAATAAATATGTTATTATAAAGGAATGTAAAATAAACAATTGTGTATAGTGATCCCAATTTTCAATTACTAAGGAGCTAAAAACCGTTGAGTAAATTCCCGGCAATTAAGAAGTCGAACGAATAAATTTTGGACTATTATTTAACAATCCTGCGATTGAACTCGAAGGATTTGGGAAATCATCGAGATTAATTAAGAAAAATATTCAAATATTTTCTTCTTCTGATACTTGCATATTTCGGACCAAAGTTAATATACCTTCTCATGTTCATAAAAGCTATTCAAAATAAATATAAAACTTACAAACATTTCCTTAAAATTTAAGTTCAATTTTTTTTCCCTTCATCTACAATTGCTCTACCGAAATAAATTATATTAAGCAAAGCCCCTTGAATTAAACTTTTCCATGTATTACTTTTTTATGTCCACTGATTGGTGGATCGACAAACATGACGAGAATTCTTGTATTATATATACGAGTACGTATATATATGAAAATATGAGCGAAACATAAACACAAAATGAGCGCAATTAATCGCATTCGCCCCAGGCCAATACATCCATATTAAATATATGAAATTTTTTTAAATGAGATATAGTAAGAGTAAGTGATGTTTTTTACTTATATGTGTGCGTGTAATTGCAAATATCAAACAGATCTACAAACATAAATCAATGTGGTTAATGCTAATAAAAGGAGCTACATTGATTTAGCATGATATTAGGCATGATATTGGGTGCAAAAATTTTACATTGATGAAAGGAGTCAGAGGCAACACTAACAAATACTACGCGAAACTGTACATATAAAAATATATATTACGCGCAATATGTCCTTCTGGCACCACGATCTATCTATCTGTTTTTCCCGTTCCCTGGTACAATACAATACACAACACTCTTTTGAGTAATTATTTTCTTTTTCACATCGAGGAGATAATTTCAACTAGTCGATTTTCAACTACAACTAGAACAACCCGATTGTTTTATTAAACAGCAGAAAAATAACAATTGTACAAAGAAAAGTTTCCTGGATACTCTCTGAATTTTACCAATTTAACCGCTGGCAGTCCTTTTGCTATCATTTCGACTCATTTAGCCTATTGCTATCCTTTGATATAAAACTAACACAAAAAGCACATTATGGATTACGCCTATAGAAGAAAGGAATTGGTAGTTACTTTAGTTTAATTTATATAGGCATTTTTGAGTTTGCTTGCTAATATTTCTTTATGACAATTGCTTTAGTATGCCTATTGTACAAATATGTATATATATATATATATATATATATTTATATTACATTTTTTTTGAATATCTATTAAACGTACTATATATTGCATTTCTTATTTGATATGCATTTATGTTTATTAGAAATTTTTATTACTTTTTTATTTGCATTTTTCGTAATCACATGAACTTTCCGTATCGAAAATCTGATACTATCTCAGTATATTAGCATGTAAGGAACTTTGATCATCAAGTGCCAAACTATATTCGGATATTTTCAGATACTAACAGACTTACATATGTGTTGACGGTAGATATAAATAAATATAAGAATATACTGACTATATTGAAGTCATGACATTACTATTTCCTCTTTTAGCATTTAGTACTAATGCTAGTGTTACCAATAATAATAATAATAATAATAAAAGTAATAATAACGCCCTTGAAAATTGCCTATCTTCTTCATCTTCTTTGGTAGAGGCACCGCCTACGCGATTATAGCCGCGCCAACAATAGCGCGCTACTCGTTTTTTCTCTTTTCTTTGTCAGTTTGTAATGCCAAATGAAACCCTGTCGATCTGTACCTGATCCTTCCAACAAAGTGTAGGTCTGCCTCTTTCTTTGGAGCTGGAGCGCTATCGTCCATTCGGACGACATGACCCAGCCACCGAAGCCGCTGTCTCTTGATTCGCTGAACTATGTCAATATCATCAGATAGCTCGTACAGTTCATCGTTCCATCGTATGCGGTACTCGCCAAAATTTTTATCTCGAAAATTTCTAAAGCCGACTCATCGGAAGCCGACATCGTCCAGGCTTCTGCACCATATGCCACGACGGAAATGATGAACGAATGGTAGAGATTAGGTTTGTATCGTCGAGAGAGGACTTTACTTTTCAATTGCCTACTCAGTTAAAAGGACCACCTGTAATTAAGAGTGATTCTGCGTTGGACTTTAAGGCTAACATTGTCGGTGGTGTTAATTCTGATTTCTAAATATAAGGAATTATATACGACTTCGAAGTTATGACTGTCAACAGTGTCTTGAGAGCCAAGTTGCAAATGTCGTTACCGTTTATTTGATGACAGAAGATGTTTCGCTTTGCCGTCGTTCACCAGCAGACCTATTAGTCTTTTTGTCGGTTATTATGACCAATGATATCAATATCATTCGCATGCAATACCGATTGTACACTCTTGTAGAAGTTGTACCTTGTGTATTTAGCTCTGCAGATCGTATTATTTGCTCTGGCATCAAATTGAAGAAATCACACTATAAGGAGTCTCTGTGAATCGTCGTTTGGTATAGCACGACTCGAAAGATGTTTCCCAATTCTAACTGCGCTGGTCAGTTTACATAGCCGTATGACTTTTGTGGGGATATCAAGTTCAGACATAGTCCTTCTCGTACTGCCTAAGGCAGATTTAAAATCGATGAAAAGGTGGTGTGCATCGATTCTTTTCTCTCAGGTCTTCTCCAAGATTTTGGTTATGGTAAATATCTGGTTAATAGTGGATTTGCCAAGTCTAAATCCACACTGAGATAAACCGATCATATGTGCGATGTACCTAGGTATGTACCTAGGTTCTTGGGGACGTTGTTGTCCTTGTCAGTTCCTTGCCGGCGTATTTGAATAGCTTTGTCGGTAAGCCATCGGCTCCAGCCACTTTCTTCTTTTTTAAGTGGGCAATCGTTATTCGAACTTCTTAATAATCAGGTGATGGAACGTCTATACCATCGCCATCGGGTGGTGTTCGGAAACTCAGGATGTACTGACCGTCAGTAACCAGATTACCTCCTTGAGTATGCTCCTGTTTTGAAACCTTCTGCAAGTCGGAGCATCTTTTCATAAAAAATTGAGCGCTACTCATGTCAACCAGCTTATCCTCCTCTGTAAATGCGTCTCGCTTCACTCTTCAGCTCTCAGTATCTATCCCTTCTTCTTCTTCTTTGGCGTAGGTACCGCTTACGCCATTATAGCCTCGTCAACAATAGCGCGCCACTCGTTTCTTCTTTTTGCTGTTTGGCGCCAGTTAGAAATTCCAAGTGACACCAGGTCGCTCTTCACCTGATATTTCCAACGGATTGGAAGTCTTCCTCTTCCTCTGCTACCGCCAGCGGGTACTCCATCGAATACCTTCAACGCTGGAGCACTTTCATCTATGCGGACGACAAGACCTAGCCAGCGTAGCCACTGTCTCTTTATTCGCTGTACTATGTCAATGTCGTCGTATAGCTCGTATACCTCATCGTTCCATCGTTTCCGGTATTCGCCGTTGTCAACGCGCAAAGGACCATAAATCCTCTGCAATACTTTTCTCTCGAAAACTCCTAAAGCCGACTCATCAGATGTAGACATCGTCCAGGCTTCTGCACCATATATCAGGACGGAAATGACGAGCGACTTGTAGAGTTTGGTTTTGTTTCGTCGAGAGAGGCCTTAACTTTTCAATTGCCTACTCAGACCAAAGCAGCACCTGATGGCAAGAGTGATTCGGCTTTGGATCTCAAGGCTGACATTGTTGGTGTTGTTAATGCTAGTTGTCCAGCGATAGAGAGTCTCCTTGTCTGAAAACTCGTTTGGTATCGAATGGCTCAGAGAGGTCATTCCCAATTCTGACCGCGCTTCTGGTATTATCCAGGGTCAGTTTACAAAGCCGTATTAGTTTCGTGGGGATATAAAATTCAGACATAGCGGCGTAGAGGCATTTCCTTATCGTGCTGTCGAAGGCAGCTTTAAAATCGATAAAAAGGTGGTGTGTATTGATTCTTTTCTCTCGGGCCTTCTCCAAAATTTGGCGCATGGTGAATATCTGGTCAATGGTGGATTTTCCAGGTCTAAAGCCACACTGATAAGGTCCGATCAGTTTGTTGACGGTGGGCTTTAGTCTCTCACACAATACGCTAGATAGCTCGTTATATGCGATATTAAGAAAACTTATCCGACAATAATTGGCGCAGACCGTGGGGTCTCCCTTTTTTTTGGATTGGGCAGAGCAAACTTAGATTCCATTCGTCAGGCATGCTTTCGTCCGACCATATTCTGCAAATAAGCTGATGCATGCTCCTTTTCAGCTCTTCGCCGCCGTATTTGAATAGTTCTGCCGGTAAGCCATCGGCTCCCATCGCTTTGTTATTTTTTAAGCGGGCAATCGCTATCCGAGCTTCTTCATAGTCGGGTGATGGCACTTATATACCATCGTCATCGATTGGGGGTTCGGGTTCGCCATCTCCAGGGTTTTCATTTTCACTGCTGTTGAGCAAGTTGGAGAAGTGTTCCCTCCATACACTAAGTATACTCTGGACATCTGTTACCAGGTTACCTCCATTGTCCCTACATGAGATTCTCTGCTCTTGAAACCTTCTGTAAGTCGCCGCATCTTCTCAAAAAATCTTCGAGCACTACCCTTGTCGGCCAGCTTCTCAAGCTCTTCATACTCACGCATTTCGGCCTCTTTCTTTTTTCGTCTGCAAATGCGTCTCGCTTCCCTCTTCAGCTCTCGGAATCTCCGCGCGTGTTGTAGTCGATCGCAAAGTTGCGAGGAAGACAGTGTGTTTTCTCCCTACTGCAGTTCGACATTCCTCATCGTACCAGCTGTTTTTCTGGTATAGTTGAAAACCAATGGTTTCCGAAGCAGCGGTACGCAAGGATTTTGCTATTTGGCTTCATAGCTCCCTTATATCGAGTCGCTGATGAGTGCTCCAAGACAGCAGTTGTGCAAGCCGAGTAGAAAACTTGCTGGTTCTCTGTTGTGATTGAAGATTTTCGACGTCAAACCTTCCTTGTGTTTGTTGACGGGCGTTCTTTGCCACACAGAGGCGGGCGCGTATTTTTGCTGCTACAAGATAATGATCCGAGTCGATATTTGGCCCTCGGAATATACGCACGTCTAGAACACTGGATACATGTCTTCCGTCTATCACAACGTGATCGATTTGGTTGCGTGTTTTACGATCTGGGGACAGCCATGTTGCTCGATGAATTTTCGTATGTTGGAATCTGGTACTACAGACAACCATATTTTGGGCCCTGGCAAAGTCAATCAGCCTCAGCCCGTTTGGGGATGTTTCGTCGTGGAGGCTGAATTTTCCGATTGTTGCGCCAAAATTACCATCTTTGCCAACCCTGGCGTTGAAATCGCCTAGCACAATTTTGACATCGTGGCGGGGGCCGCGGTCATAAGCACGTTCTAGGCTCTCATAGAAAGCATCTTTGGTCACATCATCCTTCTCTTCTGTCGGGGCGTAGGCGCAAATCAACGCTATGTTAAAGAACTTCGCTTTGATGCGAATTGAGGCTAGACGTTCGTCCACCGAAATGAATGCCAGGACTCGGCGACGGAGCCTCTCTCCCACCACAAACCCAACACCAAATTTGCGCTCTTTTAAATGGCCGTTATAATAGATTTCACAAGGACCCACCTTCTTCCCTCCTTGTCCCGTCCATCGCATTTCTTGGACGGCGGTGATGTCAGCCTTTAGTCTTACGAGGACATCAACCAGCTGGGCATCGGCACCTTCCTAGTTAAGGAACCGGACATTCCAGGTGCATGCCCTCAAATCATGATCCTTAAAACGTTTGCGGGGTCTCTCATCCGAGGCAATTGTTGATTTTTCATTGGAGTATAATTTTTATGTGGTGGCTTCCAAAGCCTACGCACAACCGCAGAGGATTCGCCTTCTCACTTTAGCTCGCCTCCAAATGAATGTTTGTTGGCTGCCCAGAGGATACTTGGTCTAAACCCGGAAGTCGTGAGCTGCTTGAACCATATGTAAAAGAATCGTTTCTGGCCACTCTCAGGTGAATGGCAGTCAGAAGCTTTCTTCACTTGCGTGAACTTCTACACATGGCTCCATCTTCCATGGGGTATCTATCCCACCCTTCACGTATTGTAGTCGATCGCAAATTTGCGAGGTAGACAGTCTGCCTTTTCTTCACCGCAGCTCAACATTCCGCGATTTTTGGCCCTCGGAACGTACGTACGTCCAGTACACTCCACGCATGTCTTCCGTTTATCACAACATGGTCGATTTGGTAGCATATTTTTCGATCTGGCGACAGCCATGTAGCTTGATGAATTTTCGTGTACTAGAATCTGGTACTACAGATAACCATATTTCGGGCCCCAGCCTGAATTTCCAATTGTTACCCCAAAAGTAGTTTCTTTGCGTTACCGTGGTTCTGAAATAGCCTAGAAGAATTTTGATATCGTGGCAGTCGTAGCGCTCATACGTGCATTCCTAGAAAGCTTATTTGGTCACATCCTCCTTCTCTTCCGTCAGGCATGTGCTCAAATCAGCGATATGTTGAAGAACTTCGCTTTGATGTGGATTGCGGCGAGACGTTCATACACCGGGGTGAATGGCAGGACTCAGTGTCTCTCTCAAACTACAACCCCAACACTAAATCTGCTCGCTTTTAAATGGCCGCTGGGATAGATTTCACAAGGACCCACCTTCTTCCGTCCTTGTCCCGTCCATCGCATTTCTTGGACGGCGGTGATGTCAGCCTTTAGTCTTACGAGGACATCAACCAGCTAAGCAATGGCGCTTTTCCAATTAAGGGATCGAACATTCCAAGTGCATGCTTTCAAATCGTGATCCCTTACAGGGATCCGTTTGCAGAGGCATTAATTGATTTTTCATTGGTCTAGAATTTGAATGTGGTAAGTCTCAAGCGGATTTTAAGAGGCGGATTCCTCTTCTCATTCAATCTGGCCTTTAAACGGATGTATGTTTGCTACCCAGAGGATACTTGGTTCAAGACTTGAAGTAAAAATATGTAAAAGAATCGTTTCTGGCCACAAACCGTAAATAATTTCTCCTTCGATTAAATAATGGAACTTATCGATTCAATAATTTTATACAAACCTACATATCCAAGAAATCAATGAAATATTATTTTAAACGTTTTACTTCAATTGCGACCATATTACCAGTTGTAATAATTTTTCTCGTTTTAGATCTACAGTGCGTATGAGTAACTTTAACGGTACGTTCAGAGAATTTAAAATTTTTTCGTAGAATTTAAAATTTTTTCCAATAAATTTTAATATATGACCTTTCAACTGAAATGAAAATTCTTGTGAGGAATCCTTATGTCGATAGGCCCTCCAACTTACTAGTAATTATAGTTATTTGGTAATATATATGTTACAGACACACAAGTGTAAATATGTTATACAATAAAATCAGTGCATTGATGTGTGAGCAATATATTTATTCAGCGAGCAAGTGATTCGGCAAACTACTCAAGGATTTTGCGAGTTTGGAATATTAATGTATAAGAGCATATATATATATATATAGCATATGAATTATTATACCAGAAACCCTTTCCATTGAAAATCAGTATGTATGTATAGTACGATATATAACTGAAAAATATATGTTCATAAGCAACAGATATAAATGTTTGTATGTGTCTGTACAATGTGTATAAAAGCCGTTACATTGTATTTATGCAAACAATCGAATAAGATTGTCTACTATTAAATAAAGTAGTTTTTAAGTTGTAGTTGTTTATGTTTTATAATTTACATTTTTTATATATTGTGGCGAAAATGCGAAGCGAATGACAGGTGAAAGAGAGGAGCCGACAACTGGCATATTCTAGAGCGTAAACGAGACGATTATCGTAAACGAGACGATTATCGTAACGAGACGATTATCATAACGACGCGATGATTTCGTTTTCAAGCAGCAAACAAATATATAAGGGCAACACACGACTGCAAAAGTAATCAGTCGTGAAGCAGACGCGTTGCAGTAAAGTAATAAACAGTACATTGTGAAAGTTGTATACAAGTAATTGTAAATAGTAAAGTGAATTGTAATTGAATTGTGAATTACTGAATAATAAAAGGACATTAAATAAAGTCTTTATAAATAAACAGACTGCAAATTGAATTGGCGATTTTTTATTTAACAATCCAGAGATCGTACCCGAAGGATTTGGCAAATCATCGAGGTTGATTCAGCAAGATCGTAACAATTGGTGTCAGAAGTGGAATTGTTAAATAAATCCCAAAGGATGTTAATTGAGAAATGTTGAAGATTCAGGATTTGACGATACCTCTTCTCAAGAAGGAGTTGGCAAAGCGAGGATTGTCTACAACAGGAAATAAGGCAGGGCTGCAAACGCGACTACGAGAAGCAATGGAAGTCGAAGGCATCGACTTGAACCAGTACAAATTCCGTCGCGAGGCTGAAGATGTACAATACAATGAAAGACAATGCGGAACTTAAGGAAAGACAGGATCAAATCGAGGAGCGACAAGACAAAATAGAGGAGCTAATTGAGAGCAAAGTCAACGCATTGGAAGGTCGTTTCCGGGATTTTCAGTTAAATCGTCCAACCACTTCAGTGAACGCTCCCAAGGTAAAAACACCATCCTTTGACGGTAAAATTCCATTCCAAGTCTTCAAGCTCCAGTTTGAGAAGATGGCTGAAACAAATAACTGCCCATAGGGGAAAAATCTGCTGCACTATTCGTTGCGTTGGAAGGACCTGCAGCAGAACTTTTGCAAACCATACCTGAATATGAGAGGAATGATTACGACGGATTGATGCGAGCCCTGGAAAGACGATATGGTAGCAAACACTATAAGACAAATTTACCAGATGGAGTTAGAAAAGCGCGACCAAAAACCCAACGAATCTCTACAGGAATATGCTTCGGAAATTGAGAGATTGGCTCATTTAGCCATCGGAGACGCATCGGGTGAGCATCTCGAAAGGGTAAAAATACAAAGATTCGTCAGCGGAATAAAAGACATTTACACTAAGCGAGAGACATATGCGAATCCAAAGTTGACATTCGCTGAAACAGTTGCGTATGCTCAAACACGTGAAAAGGCGGCACTCATAAGCAGACCAGCATACAAAGTCAACAAAGTGGAAGTTGAAACAGCAGATGTGTTGACCAAAATATTGAGAACTCTGAAGACGTTAGAAGGAATGAATCGTTCTGGTGTCAAAAGTCAAGCTGGAAAATGTTTTAAATGTGGAAAGCCTCGTCACTTCGCACGCGAATGCAACACGGGTTCCAGCAGACAGGAAGCACAGCGAAAACGGAAGGCTGAGGAAAATGAACCATCAACTAAAACGAGCCAGTCTAAAAGGGTGTATGCTGGCTCCTGCAATTGAATGCCCCATAATCTCCGTCTCGCAAATTGGCAGTAGATATGGGCGCATCACACTCCATCATTCGAACTGCCTGATCGCAAAAGAAGTGAGACCAGTACCTGGAGCACTATTGAAAACGGCGACTGGTGAGGATACCCAAGTGGTGGGAGAAGTAACATGTGAGGTCATAATAAGAAATGTGACGGTGTTACACAGTTTGATGGTCGCTCAGATTGTAGATGTGGTAATCATAGGAGTGGACTTCTTGATGAATCAAGGTATCAAGATCGTCTTCAATAACAAGAATATGGAGTATAAGAACATGGAAGTACCACTAAGCATTGGCTATGATTCCACATACAGCAGCAGGCAAGTGATCCTAGAAGGCAGTGAACTGATTCCACCAAAGTCAGAAGCAGTTGTTTGGGCGAAAATTAATGGAGATTGTGGGACAAACAAATTGTGGGTTGTCGAAGCAGCACAAAATTCTACACCGGTAAAGCACAAGCCCAGTCAACTGAACAAGGATGGCAACAAACCAGGCAGGACCAACGTAGTGAAACATTGCACATGGTGACGCAAGATCAATTCGTCAAGCTCCTCGAAGCATGCCACTAGCCAAACGTGACGCTGTTGGCCAAATAATTAAGGAAATGAGCGAAAGCGATATTATCGAATCATCGGTAAGTCCATGGAGCTCTCCGGTAGTACTTGTGAAGAAGAAAGATGGCCAGTTGCGGTTCTGCGTGAACTATGGGAGATTAAACGATGTCACAAAGAAAGACAGCTATCCTTTGCCCAGGATCGATGATACACCAGACTCGTTAACTGGCACAGAATGGTTCTCAACACTCGACCTTAAGAGCGGGTATTGGCAAGTGGAAGTGAGTGAAGAAGATAAAGAGAAAACAGCCTTTAGTATCGGCAATGGTCTATAGCAATTTACGGTAATGCCATTTGGGTTATGCAACGCTCCTGCCACTTTTGAAATACTAATGGACCATCTGCTCAAAGGACTACACTGGAAGACTTGTTTGGTGTACCTGAATGACATCATCGTATTGGGAAAGAGCTTCGATGAACATCTGAGTAGTTTGGAAGAAGTTTTCCAGAGAATAGCTGGCGCTGGTCTTAAACTAAGTCCTAAGAAGTGCTCTTTATTCAAGAAGGAGGTGAATTACTTAGGTCATCAAGTGACCCCGAAGGGCGTTTGTACTGCGAAGTAAAAATTAGAAGCAGTGAAGGATTTGCCGAGACCCAGAAATTTGCATGAATTAAAAAGTTTTCTTGGGCTGTGTACTTACTATGTTCCGAATTTCGCCAGCTAGCCCATAGTCTCCATGAACACACAAGGAAAAATAGATATTTCGAGTGGAAAACTGAACAAGAGGAGGCTTTCCAAGCATCATTTATTCTGGACACAGATGCTAGTACTTATGGCACAGGAGGTGTACTTTCGCAAGTGATTGATGGGCAGGAGAAGATAATTGCCTACTATAGCCGGTCTATTGGGAAACCAGAGCGGAACTACTGCGTAACGCGGAGAGAACTATTAGCGTTGGTGGATTGCATTAAACACTTCCTCAAATATTTGTATGGCCAACATTTCCGAGTTAGAACGGATAACGCAGCGCTGAAGTGGCAGGCACAAGGACAGCTAGCCCGATGGATTAAGAGACTGCAAAGTTATGACTTCACCATCGAGCACCGCAAGGGGAATACGCACGGAAATTTGGAATGTAAGCATTGCTCAAAGACCGAGGGTAAGGAAGACATAATAGACGTCCGGCTAATGACAGTTACATCAGCAGTAGAGTGGGAGGCAAGTCACTTAAGGAAATGTCAGCAAGAAGATCCGGAGTTGGAATTGGTAATGCACGGATTAGAGGTGAACAGATGGCCAAGTAAAGAACAAATGGCAGCGGAATGTCCCATCGCGAAAGCATACTGGGCACAATGGAACAGTTTAGAATTGATATCTGGCTGTTTGCATAGAGTATGGGAAAGTGAAGATGGCCAGTGCTCTCGGAAGCTTATAGTAGTTCCGAGGTTAAGAATTCCGGATGTTCTTAAGGAATTCCATAATGGTCCTAGTGGCGGACACCTAGACATTACACAAACGCTGGAGAAGAGCAAACAGCGGTTCTATTGGGTTGGCTGTCGTCAATCGGTCGCTGAGTGGATTGCTAATTGCACGGAGTGCATTGCAGCTAAAGGGCCAAAATCACGAAGTCATGGGCAGATGAAGCAGTATAACTCAGGTGCACCATTTGAGCGGGTTGCCATGGATGTAGCCGATCCATTCCCTATGAGCAGACAAGGAAACAAATACGTTCTTGTGGTTATGGACTACTTTAGTAAATGGCCTGAGGTCTACCCAATTCCAAACCAGGAAGCAAAAACAGTTGCGGATGCATTCACTCACAATTGGGTTACCAGATACGGTGCGCCTATAGAATTGTACTCAGACCAAGGAAGAAACTTTGAAGCGGCGGTGTTCCAAGAGATGTGCCAGATACTTGGTATTCGGAAAACACGAACGACAGCCCTGCATCCTCAATCAGATGGCATGGTAGAACGATTCAACCAGACCCTGGAAGAGCACTTGGGGAAAGTAGTGGACAATAATCAAGATGATTGGGATGTACACATACCGTTTTTCCTGATGGGATTCGGTCCGCAGTGCATGAAACAACAGGTCAAACACCTGCCAGGATACTGTTTGGTAGTGAACTTCGGTTGCCCAGCGATTTAAAATTTGGAATAACTGGTGATGCGAGAAGAATTGGGAAGGAAGCGTCTACTGTTCTCGAGGAAGAGTTAAGAGAGATACATGCTCTTGTGAGGCAGCGAACTCAAATTATGAGTGACAAAATGAAGGCTAGGTATGACAAGGCGATGAACTCCGAAGGCTTCCAAAATGGAGATTTGGTGTTGCTGTACAATCCACAACGAAAGAGAGGTTTGTCCCCAAAACTTCAATGCAATTGGGAAGGTCCATACAAGATAATCAAACGACTAAACGACGTAGTGTATCGAATACAAACTGTGGGGAGGCCGAGAAACAAGATGCAAGTGGTGCACCTAGAGAGGCTTGCTGCATTTGGAACAGCGAATGTGTCTGATCGGGACGATCAGACTTAGGTGGAGGGCAGTGTGACGAAAATGCGAAGCGAATGACAGATGAAAGAGAGGAGCCGACAACTGGCACGTTCTGGAGCGTAAACGAGACGATTATCGTAAACGAGACGATTATCGTAACGACGCGATTATTCCGGGGATTTCGTTTTCAAGCAGCAAACAAGTATATAAGGGCGACACACGACTGCAAAAGTAATCAGTCGTGAAGTAAACGCGTTGCAGTAAAGTAATAAACAGTACATTGTACAAGTTGTATACAAGTAATTGTAAATAGTAAAGTGAATTGTAGTTGAATTGTGAATTACTGAATAATAAAAGGACATTAAATAAAGTCTTTATAAATAAAGAGACTGCAAATTGAATTGGCGATTTTTTATTTAACAATCCAGAGATTGTACCCGAAGGGAAATCATCGAGGTTGATTCAGCAAGATCGTAACAATATTTGATATAGTTTATATCTTATATAATTTTTTACGTTTTATCTCCAATATTTTTTTTTTGTATTTTACAAAATTATACTACTTATTACATTCAAAGATAGTGGCTTAAAATTATTTTATTTATCTAAATCATGAACTAAAAATAAAAGCGAAAATAGTGTGTACATTGATGTGTACCATATTATTAGCATGAAATTACGGCAAACAAAACAGAGAGGTTGTATATATAATAATTTTTCGATGCTGATAGATATAACTAATGAATAAACTGTACACACATATACATGATGACGCAGGAAGCCTTTATTTTCTATATTTTTTTCATCGTAACTGAAACCGTGTTTTGCGCAACTAGAAAGATTGCCTGAGATTTTTAGTTAGGCAAAATATTTTCAAAATAATTCAAGGTTGAATTGATACTCTGACCTCACTCAATTAGTATATTGAACTGTTCTTAAAGCACAGTCCAAAATATCTTTTGTTTTGTTTTACAGTTACAAATTTTTTATCAGTTTTAAAAATTACAGCAGGAAAAAATATTTTTTGCATTGAATTTCTTTTAGATTTATTTCGGCTAAGGCGTAAAATCATTAAATTTAAATATTATTATTTTAGTGGAAACGCGAAGTTTCAGTTGGCGTTGGAGACCTTTATTTAGCAAACCAGTTATCGTACTCAAAAATTTAGCTATATATAGAAAGTGTGTTCAAATAACCTAAAAATTCGTTTTTAAGGTATTTTTTACAAAACTTAACTTAATTTCAATGTACTTTTTTATCTTTCTATTAGTTAAAAATTTTTTTTTTTAATTTTTTCTCAAATAAACTGAATAAATGTGATATAATAAAATTTTTAAGGTATTTAGTATGCTTTGTATTAAAATTGATTATATTAAATGTAGCCAACTATTGAATGCTTATATGAATTAAATATTGATTTGATATGTACGTGTACATATTAAAATATTTATTTCGTTTGAAAATAAGCACTTTATAAAATGAAAAAAAAATATTTACATAACAAATTATTATAACCTAAAAAATATTTTATTTTTTTTAATTACATTACACTTCATTTCTTAAATAAGGCTTCAATAAATATAATCCTTTAGAACATCCATCAAGACAAATGCACCCCTTGGCGCGTTGTTTTCTATAGTGCGGCCATGCCGTCTTAACGGTATACTACGTCTTGTCGTCAGAAATCATTGATTATAAGATCGTTCTGATATTGGACAACGTATTAACCGGAAAGTAGCTACCATCGAGCATTTAATCAAAATAATGGAAAAACAACGCTGCTTTTGCAACATTTTATGACTGTTGCAACTTCAATTCAAATAGCTGATGGATAGCCAGCAACTGAAGCGAATTAATGAAATAAGAGGAACAAAAAATTTATAATAGTTGAATGTTTTAGTATTTAAAAATGTCGCAGACCTCTGGGAAACAAAAGTTTACAAATTTCTTAGTAGAGCAAGCAATTTGCTATTCTTCATGAAAATGGTATAGAATTTACTTTACTAATAGCTAAAATCTTTAATAAATAATTCTAACTTTTCAGATGATGATAGCTTTTAGAGAATAATGACTGAATTGGATGGCCGGAGAGTTTTTCAAAATGTTCCTAAATCTGGATCAACAAACTGGACCAAGAGTTTTTTAGACAGATGCTTTGTGTGGCCAGGGTTTAGTTTTTCTTGTTATTATCGCTGATTGCAAATAGCGCAGAGTTCAACAATTCACAACCTGTCATGCAACATCCAGTCGACCTCCAACTCAAGTTCATCTGGTGAAAATGCCGTTGTACGCCAAGTTTCCAAATTGTTTAAAGTTGTAAATGACGAAACGTTGTACAAAATAACAAAAAGAATATTTCGTACTTTTTTAGAGCTTAAGTCTCAATAAATCGCCTGACCTGAAAGGTATGAAATAGTTTCAGAAACATTTCATGAGATGCCTAATTGTATAGGATACATTAATGATACGGAACTGCAACTTGCTGAAGCACCAGTGATAACTCATACAATTTATTTTCAAAATGTTCAGTGTATTCTATCAAAGCGCAAGTGACTTCATGTTCATGACGCTTGCATGATCCGCTATAATCATTCAAGAAAACGCGTTCTTTTCTTCTGACTCCGCATGTCCATTGTTGAATACATTAATTACAAATTTTCGTTCCAACTCCCAACAGCTCGACTACTACAAGCGGAAAGCTTTTAATTTAGAGTATAGCATTATTTCGGGTTCTTTAAAGAACGTTTCGGAATGCTTAAAGAAATAATAATTCACGTACAAGATGAGAAAATTCATTATATTTGTTCAAATTGGTTGTTCGTTTGCTGCATTTTATAAAATATTCTACGTGATTCCACTAGCGACATAGAATACAAAATTGCTCGAGTTGAGAGCAATGGGGAGCCAGATATTGCCAACAGCTATAAAAATAGTGGTAGTAATTTTAAAAATAATTAAGTTATATATATATGTGCATACATTATATTTTACCTACATTAGATATTACCTACAAATTTCAAACCACACAAAATAATAAAAAAAACAGAATTGCGTTTTTTATATTTTTTTCCCAACATTTCCCTACGTGAAAAATAAAAAATGAAACATTTAATTTTATTTATATTTATATATATTTGCCATTTGAAACGAAAAACTTGAAATGGAAATTCCATTTAAATATAATACAAAATAGCATATATGTATTTAGGCATGTATATAAATATGTATATGTGTGCACATTTTGTCGTATTAAATATCTAACAAAAATTCATAGTTAAATCTTTTATTTTGGAATAAAGCATATACTGTGGGCATAATGAAATTAGGAGAGAATAACGGCCAGTCGAACAGCCGATTCACTATCGAAAACGCGTAGTTCATTTGTCAGGAACGGAAAACATTTATACTTTATAAGCAAGCTGGATTATCAAAAAGAAAACGACACTCTAGCATCAACTCAAGAAAATTTAATATGTATTTTTGTATTTGGTATGAATAGAATCTAAATGTGTGGTCGACACAAAAAAAAAAGAAAAAAAATATTCGAAACTATATTGTTGCAGAATAAGAAGGTTCACCTTTGCTGGGCGCTCTTCGTTCGTCCATGATAAGCAGAGGTAGACAGATGGAAAAGCTGAAATATATTTATTTTCGGCAGAACTCTCCTCTTTATTTTAAGCCACCTCCGAACAGCTGATGTATTTTCGCAAGGAGCTTTTTATTTCTTGTAAGAAATACAATCAGAGAGACTGAAATGTCTTCCCAAACTATATTATATGAAGCGTGTTATCGTGTTAGACGTGTTATCTATGAGCAAATACTTTTTCTATTTTACAGCTGTTCCTTGATTTATAAAAGTTTGGTTTGTCATTTCATATTGAACAGATTGACTTATATTCGGAGCGCTATTGCTGAATTTTTTTGATTATACCTACTGGGTGAACGACCGCTTCTTATTTGCCAGTAGATGGAAAATCGGTAAAGTTGCATTTTTGAAATACTAATTTGGAACTGGAATTTTGTATACTAGTTTAGTAGTGGGCACTGCGACCTATTACCCATGTGCACTCCTATACAAATACATACTTTCGAATATGAGTATATTTGTGTGATCTAGGCATTTGGCTTTTAGTACATTAACCCACTGTCGACATTCTGTACGACTGAGCATAAAATTCTGTACGTCGGTCCGTTGTTTTTTTTTCCACGCCAAAATATCATTAACTCTCTATATTGTTGTGCTTATGTTACTCATATCAATATGCCGTACAAATCCGGCAAATCCATTTACAGCTTCTAAGCTTCTGAGTGTCCACAGTATTATTGAGCTTATATTACGGTGGTCTAATTCCAAGTACTAGGTCTTTAATATAGATTGAGTTATTATTAGCCCTCTTGTGGTATGTATGTATATATAGAAGAATATAATGAGAAGAGTAAAAGGTCAGTTTTTTTCAGTTTTTGTGCGGTAGCAAAATGTTGCCTATCAGCACATTACTTACTTATTGTGAAAATTTTTCGGGAGTATGGATTTGTTTTGTGCACAATAACAATTTGTTATGATATAGTTCTTGTTTTATGATTCAATAACCGAGGTATTAGCCGTACATGTTTTGAGCATTTTGCGTGAGCATGAAAAGTTTTTTTTGTTATATATAAGTATATATATGTATATATATACATACAATTAGTGATTTGTAACCACTGAAGCTCGGGTAAGCTCCTCCTCCAATTTATGTTTTTTTCTTGATATTTTCCCAAAAAATGGATGATCCTATCACTCGACACTTTTCGCTCACGCGGTTTCAAAAGGACTGCTGGACGGTTGTTGACCTAATGACAGCACGTCTGTTTAAGGCGTAGCAGTCAGACAGCATAACCTAACCTAACAAAGAAGTTAAATTTATTTCAACTTTGAATTTTTTTTAACTCTTAGTTTATTACTATTATTCAATCGGTTATATATGCTGCTGCAATATTAAAAGTGCACCTGTTAATTCTATAAAATTTTGTTCTTTCGTTCAATTTTGCTTGGCAACAACTGGCCATCGGTATATTGATCAACATTTGGTGAAAATTGACGGAAATAAAATTAAAATTTATTAAAAGCCAAAAACATAAAAATAACATTATTGATGAACTAATCAACGCTTCGATGCCACTGGGTGATGGAAGAGCGTATTTATAAAAAAAAAAAAAAGAAAAGGTGGGCAGGAAAATTAAACGCGACCGAGAGCAGGAAGTATTAAAAAATGAAAATATTATTAAAGAAGAAATCAAGCGAACTCTTACGAAACATCACAGGTAACTTGTTATGCAGGGAAGTAAAATTTGAAATTGAATTAGAGATAGCGGAAAATTATTTTTTATACCAACAGGCATTTAAAAAAAAAACGATGTTAATGATATTTATCCTTTTATCAACAAATTTTTGAATTTATATGTTTATTTTTATATTTATATGTTCGAATATAAGTGCAAACAGAATATACATCATCTATATAATAATAAAAGTAAATTTTCGTAGTTTATCAAAAATTTATTTATACAAGACAATACCGTCCACCTTTTTTTTTTAACACGAACTAGTCTTTCAGCCTTGCGAAATTTTTGTACTCGGATGTAAATAAGCGGGTGAGAAAGAGTGTTGAAATGAGTTGATTATTAGGCAGTACTCGAAGCTCATGGCCCGTCAATTGCAGCTGTTGCAATGAGCGGAGATGGATAGACGCAAGAAAAATCAGATGTAAGAATATATATTGCTTAATCGCGTGGGACTATTTTCGGCCGTGTAAAAGAAGAATGTTTTTTGGTTGCCATTTAAGCAATTACAAAAATTGGATTGTTTGTTCAACATAAGTGAATGTAATTAATCGGAAATGAAATTTATAACGGTATACACAAGTATGAGTTTAAAAGATTCGATTTAATATATATCGATTGGAGATAAAGTATATTTGTTTTACTGTTCACTCCAAAAAGAAGATTAGATCCATGACGTCAACATAGACCTAAAAGGAGATAAATTCCATCGCAAACAATAGGCATTTAACCATATCACCTCACTGACCACTTGTGAATTGCATTCTGTAAATATACAGGCCAGTAAATATATATATATGTATAAACATATATTTTAGAATGCAAAAAAACACAACTGGTATTAAGTTACAAGCCAGAGCCTAAAGTTATATGTAGATTTCCGCTCCTCTCGTAAATAGAGTGTATTTGGACAGATATATCATATTGATTCAATCAAATTATATCGTTTTAACCAAGACGATGACAGCATATAGATATGTAGCTCAATACTTAATGCACTTCAGGTCACATAGCCTCCCAAGTAAAGCATGTGGAAATCATATATTCAATCACTCAACATTATGCGTCGTTTTTTCAATATTCAGCAGGCTTTGAGGATTTCAACGGTAATTTACATAAAATTCAAAGTCATTTTCGCATTACACTGACTGACATTAATGCCTATTTATATTTGTAATGTTGTTGTTATTTTATTATTTGAACAACAATTTTTACCGATATCCACAACTAATCTGCCAAATGTAAGCCTCAAAAATCAGATATACAACAATGAATGCTACGTGATGCCATACACTTCTTCATCTCTACTTCCGACGGAGCTTATGTCAAATACTTTAATTGTTGAGCTGTAGGTGTTTTCGTTGTTTGAAGCTGTTGTTTGGATCACTTAAGTCAGTCTACATACATATAACTCCTCGTATGGATATGAACGATTACTGCTACTCAGCTGCAACGTATATGTAGGATAGGCATATGCGTACGAGCGCCGATTGATTGCATTGTATGGGGAATAGGCACACATACGTACACACACAGTTTTGGTAGCATTTATTCAAGTGTTATGGATTGAATGAGTGGTTGACTAACTGCCTGACTGCATGCCAGCATACTTGTATAGTCTCTCTCACTTGGGTTTGGCTTAAATATCTGCTTGCCGGTTTGTGAGTCTACTCCAAAAAAAGAAAAACTAAAACAAGAGGAATAACTGCTACAGAAAATCAAACCAAACCAAGTAAAGGGCTCAAGCTGAGTAATAAGCGAAGCTTATTTCAAGTTTGAGCTCATTTATTCTAATGATTGATTTTCTAATGGATTTCTAATGGTTGATTTTCGGCAGAAGAAAAAGAATTTGCGTTGGCTTGATAGTTAATTTGAGTGATGACAAGGATTGCTAAAGGTAGTTAAAAAAACAGTAACGTCAAAACATGCAATAACAACCAATTACCGAGTAATGATCGTTGAACTTTCGAAAGAAATTTTTAGAGATTTCCAAAATTTGCAAGACCTACTACTAACATTTAGGTAACATTTTAAATCTATCTAGTGAGAGTGAAGTGGTGTAGTGGACTGCGGCTGAAGAAGAGTTGAATGAATTTTCATCTCAACTCAGTGATCTGTTCAAGTCACCAGTTTGGGTTGCTTATATGTACAAGCTTATACTTAGGACACCGTTTCAAGGTAATGGCTGTTATTCAAATGACCGTAGATAGCCCACGATTTAAGTATGCTTATATGTGGTTGTGCGTATTTTGCATCATATATGATTGCGCTCTAATTTGCACTTTACAACACCGATTTGTTTAATCCAAATGCAATTTTGATAATTACTATAACTTATATTTTTTTAGAAAATTCATATTTTGTACTTAAAAGAGAAACGAAGAATTCTAAGGTTACGTTTATTTCACACACAAAAATTTAAATATAACAATTTATTAAAATACATCGTGGATAATATTCCAATGAGGTAAAACTGGCTTGATTTCTTGATTTTTAGACGCTTGTTGTCATCTTAAGAATCTTTCTCGAAATACACACAATACTTCGATAGCTTGCATGCACTCCAAAAGGTGAACATCCCGTTATTGTGGCCTTAGTTTATATATATTTTATCATAATTATAATAATAATTATATATTTATTTTTGAACAGTTGAATATGGATTTACATTTGAATCCATTATGGCATTAAATTCACTTCATATTGTCAAGAGATGTTCCCGACTTTACCGCTTCGATAGCTTTTTCGTTGTCGAAAATGGCCTTATGAGAGGAACCCAGATTATGGAGATGTCGAGTTGACCTACCAGCGAGCAAGAGCCTTCGGACAACTCGCTTGAATTTACTATTGGTGACGATAAGGTAGATAAACAAAAATTTATAATTTCCAATTTTTATAGAAAAAATTAATATTTTGGTGAGCTGGTTGTTGAGCAAATGCAGGATTATTTTTTTGCTCTCAGCACTCGACACTTGCCAAAATTTCAAAAGACGTCATACTTCACGTTTTCAAAATGCAAAACTTGAGTGTAGAAAAATTTGAGAATATATGAATTTGGCTTTCCCTGGTTTCTTTTATGAATAGGTGTCATATACAACATAATACACATTCATTTATTTTGATTTATTTTTATTTGATAACAATGTATGAAATGGGATAGGTTAGGTTATTCTGATTAACTGTTACGATTTACCCAAACTTGTTGTTCCTTTGTTGTGTTTCTAAATTCCTTTTTATTAATTTCCTGTTTATCAAATGTTTATAACCAATATGGTTATGATGTACAAATATTTAGAACTATAAGACTTTGTTTGAGCTTACACACACACCTGTTGAGTGTTCATTTTCTGAAACTTTCAAGAATTTCTAATAAATATGATGTTTAGCTTTTTATTTTTTATTTTATTTCTTACATAGCCAATCAAAACTTACACCTGAGCATCATGGATGACGACAAACTCCAGATCAAGATAAGATAAGATAAAATAATAATATAAGTGTTTAAATGTAC
The DNA here is from genome assembly GCA_030068015.2 of Neoceratitis asiatica. Lineage (NCBI taxonomy): Eukaryota > Metazoa > Arthropoda > Insecta > Diptera > Tephritidae > Neoceratitis > Neoceratitis asiatica. The sequence continues at coordinate 79,930,784 of CM061524.1, forward strand.
GTGCAATCAAAAAAAATATACTGTAACTTAAACTTTTTAAAACTTTCAAATCTTGATTAAAGTAAAATGATTCAATCCTTGCGAATTTGTATTTGGTATTTACATATTTTGCTTTTTAATTTTTTTGTGTTAAATTTATTTATAAATAAATTTTCAAAGTTTTAACACAACATTATCATATATATATTATATTTACAAATACATACATACACTTTTGCTATACTATCATCAATACCTTTTAAATGTTCAAAACTAAAGGGTAAATAAATTGTTTAGAAATAGTTACAACAAATATACATATATCATTGAAAATATGTGAGCTAATGCATATTTTGGAATGTAGGTTCATTTTAATAACTAAGTGAGCGAATAATACGCTTATAATTGCTATTATGATTGGACTTGTAGAACAAGTATATCGCTGATTCCAATAAGAGGTAATAAAGAGAATATTAATTACTGTTATTAATATTCTTAGGTTTATGCTTAGAAATGCAATTAAATATACAAGTTTAAATGACCTGTGAAAATATAAAAGTACTGAAAATAGCATTTTTGACAAAATAATCTAATATTGTATGCATTACATACATTCGGATTTGAGTTCATGTTTATCTGGAAGTGCGAAAATAATTCATCAGTATTCGTATTGCTAACTATAATCACTGAAAATCGTGACTACCTACGATTCCTCTTCTTCTTCCTTGGCATATGCATCGCCGCGATTATAGCCTACGATTACTTACCAGAATTCCATCTTACAAAAACTTAATATCATTCATTATATATAAAAACAATAAAGAACGGCTGTTTGCTCTCTACGGTATAGTAATTCGATTTCGAAGACTTCCAGTACCATGTGCAATTCATAATATGTGTGTGGATACCAAATTTAATGCTTTTTTGACCGAGTTTTGACTAAAGCCTCACATCTGAGAAAAACTGTGTATTGCAGATATATGATATAGTGTTCTGATTTCGATGATTTTTAGAACCAATATGCAATTCGTTATGTATATGTAGTGAACCAAATTTCATGGTCAAGTTTGGTTGAAATATCTTTAAATCTGAGGGAGTAGTTTGCGACCGACAGACGAACATGACTAAATTAATTCAGCTCGTCATTCTGATGCGATCTGATAAATTTCGGTGGGTCCTTCTTGTACTTTTATATTTTGGAACAAAGTTAATATATTATTTCATGTACATGAAATAAGGACAAGTTTTTGATGTTACCTCATAACTGGAACCTATTGTTTTAACAGTTCATTTGTTACTTTATAACTTGAGAGCGGGGTATAATGCAAATGGGTTTGTTAAGTTGTTCCGTATATGATATAAAATTTGTGGTGTTAACTTATAACTTGAAAGGCCCATAGCACCTCTGGGATTATATATAAAAATAAGTTTGCGTTTTCATTGTTACCTTATAACCCGAGAACGAACGAAATCTTTTGTGTGTACTCAAGACAAATCGAGAATAGTTAAGTTTATAATTCAGCAGAGTTTGTATGTATACGAACTCAAACTAAACGTTTGAACCGATATGGACGTTGGATTTCTTATTGCTCAAGTCTACTCTAGAATGATATAGATTTACATATCGCACAGCTACCATCTGTTCTCAAACTTATATTTGAAAAAAGAAAAAATGAAATAAAATATTATCAAATGGATATCAAACTGAAGAAATTAAGGGTTCTCACCTGTCGAAAGTTTTAATTTAAAAGATTGATTTCACAAATTAAATATAACAATAGGGGTATCAACATAGAAGGATTTGGAAATGTTTATCAAGAGGGTTTCAACATGTTTAAAAATTACAATGCAGATGGCTCGTGAAGTTTCTCAGTGCATTGGCATAGTAAAACGAGATTTTAGACAAATATTCTCTAAAAATATAAAGAAATTATATTTTTTTCTGTTGCTATTATTTTTGCTGTTTTTTTTCTGTTTAACCGCTATTCTTATTGCTGTTTGCAATGTCCCGGCCTCTTCTGTTACACATGTCACTAGTATTTTGGTTTTTAACAACAACAACAAAAATAGCCCATCAGCATAACTGCATTTGTTGCTGTAGCCATCAATGAACAGTTAGAGCTGAACTAGCCATTTAAGTACCTCCCAGCTGTACCATACGTTTAGAAGAGGAAACTGTTGTAAATAGTTATCAATGATGCTTGAAACGACGAAATGTGCATGTAAAATTTTAAACAAATTTATAATTTTCGTCAAGAAATTTCGGAATTTATATGTTCGAATATACATAAACGCCAATCCAATATACATACATACATGATGTATACATATGGCAATTTATTACGATTTCAGTTAACACTGAGCAGTAAACTGAGCCTGCTTTACGGAAAACATTAAATCGCCGCTGGTTGCTAAGGTACAAACGTCAGTAACGACATCGTCAAGCGGTGATAACAATTAATTGTGAATTCGTCGTTTCATTTTGCTCCGTTACTCATTTTGTTCGACTGCAACTGCCGTCCAAGCATGGCAAGCAGCAGTTGTTGTTGCAGTTGTTTTTACTGCGTTTGTTGTCGTCCCACTTCTTGTTAAACTTGAGCTTTTGCCCGCAGTATAAACCTTTCTTCCGCAATTGTTGTTTTTGTTGTTTTGGTTGTTTGTCATATTGTAGTTGTTATTGGCTTTTGACGCCATTATTTCACGCCAAATAAATAATTGTTCACATGATTGGTGGAAATATCGTAAACGCAGCGTATAAGCGACAAGACAGGCAGTGGTAGTGATGACGTGTTGCGCCATTGCCATTCAAGGATGAGACATATGTATGTATAAACATACACATATATACACAGGGTTATCCATTTAGTCGTTACAGAAGTGCAGTGCTGTATTTTGACATCTGTCAAACCAAAAATGTTTTGGGTATTTTTAATGCGGCCTGCAATTGTTTTTGGTTATAAGTAATGAGCTGTATTCAAAGGCCTATTTTTGTTAGAAACATTATTTTTTCATTGAATATTGTTATGCAACAAAGAAAAAATGGCAGAAGTGACAGCTGTTTCGGAGATCACCACATCTTCTCATTAGACTTATTTTGCCAGGAATCGAACCGACGGATTCTGGCATCACAGGCGAGTGCTCTACCAACTGAGCCAACGCCTGTCATGTAATCTGTCGTTGTATTATTAAATGTTTTACTAACCTACAACTATTGTTTTAGTTAAAAGGCATGCATTCAATAAATTGGATCGCTTAATAACAGCACAAAAGGTTTAAATTGTTGAAACCTACTCGAAAATTGGTAATTCAAACGTAACCATGTTTCGTGCTTCAAGAGGAGATAATGGTGCACATAAAAGTCCAAATACTCAAGTAATTAATGCAAATTTTGAAGAAATTTGAAGAGAATTCATGGGGTACAGATATTGTAAGGCGTACGCATCATCGCTTTGCTCGTTCAACCTTAATATGACTGTTGTAAGTGAAAGTGTAGCCGAAGACTCAAAGGTGTGTAATTCTCGGCGTTCTCAAGAGCTGGGACTTTCTCGCATCATATTATGGTATTACACCTACCGCGCTATTTCCAGCAATATTTTTTTCAGCGACGAGACACATTTCGCACTCGGTGGGTACGTAAAAAAGAAAAAATTTCGCTTTTGAGGCTCCCTACTTCTTGAAAACATTAACATTAACTATCACTGTCCATTCGGAGCGTTATGGCCGTATGATAACCGACTTTTTTGGCCTGCAATTGAAAAATACGACTTGGACAATATGAATATGTGGTTCCAACAAGATTGTGCCACTGCCACACAACACGAACGAATATGGCTTTATTGAAAGAAATTTTCGGGCCGCGTAATGTCTCGTTACCCACCGAGATCGTACCTTTAACACTTAGGCACTTTAAAGCCAACATTCGGCGAGTTATGGCTGAGATACAAACCAATATGTGCCAAAAAGTGGTTGAAAATTACCTCAGGTGGTCATATGAATGTTGTAGCGTTTCACATATAATGCCAAAGTCCCAACTTTATATTAAGAAAATAATTTCATTAAAAAAATTATTTTAAATAGATGCCTTTTTTGGATACCGCAAAATAGATAATCAAGCACAATATTTGTAAATATTTTATAAAGAACTAAGAATTATGTACATATGCAGGAATGGATATGCATATGTTTGTTAGAATTAAAATGGAGTGAAATTTAATGATATTACAGTTAAGGAGATGTAAGGTATTTTTGCAACAAACGTGACACAAGTTGATATACGATCAGATTCACTGTGTCTAGCTTTAAATTCGTTAAAAAATGTATTCTCGGTCAAACACTTTTGATAAGTTATTTGTTTTAGTCTTCCTCACTAAAATTCTTTGTTCTGATTGTATACAACGGTATAGTAGAGACTTAAAGCTCACTGTCTATACACAAAAACTCACTCGTTTCAACTAAGTTAAAAAAAACTCCAAGCATCTATCTAGGCCTATGAAGGTAGGTAGATTAATAATCGACTTTTTTTTCCGAACAATCGGTATGATTTTTATACCGATTCAAATTTATCATTGAGATTGTGGATTGCATACTACGCAATCATTTTCAAAAATGGGCATTACGTGTGAATTGTTAAACAATTTGATAATATATGGTTCATTGATTTCCTTAGCCCACCGCTAATAAAAGCTAGATGCTATTTTGAAAAATTAGTACAAGAATTTATATGATTTCTAAAATCAAGCTTAGGGTTCATTGTTACTCTTAAGTCAATGAAGCCAGTAACTCTTTCAGCGTTGTGATTTTTAATTACCAATTAGGGAATAGAACATAACTTTTCAAGATCTACTACCACATTTATACAGTGAAAGATATACGACTTTTTCATAACGAAGGATATATATTGAAGCGTTGAATATATTCGTTAATTATAGGTATATAAATTCCGTACAGAACTTAAGTACACTAGATTGGATACTCGTATTTTCTGAACCGCATGTAGAGAGAGTTTTAGGTTGTTAAGGTGGTGATAAACAATACGGTAATAAAAAATGATTTTACGTAATCAAAAGAGTGTAAATTGGTAAGGGTAATTAACAGATTATGTGGTTGTGTCTGTGCTCGGCGCATATTTTGATCCGAAAGAGTATGCGAACATATCTGCTTTACTATAACAATCATTTTATATTTCATCATCCATTTTCATAAATGATGGAAACCCCTAAGTCTTCGTTTCGAATTAACAAAACTATAGAATGACCTCGGGCTAGCTGTAAGTTTGCCAAAAAATAAGTTTTCTATTGTCTTATATATTCCTAACTCTTATTAAAAAAAATTTAGTTTTGATTTTATTTTAGCCTTTCAAAGCATACACGAAGTATTTTTTATAAAATTCTATGAATTCGTAATTTTAATATCGTATATGTATATGAAATGTCCATACATGTGTAGTTATATATGTTTACAACACATTATGAATCTATTCCCTTCTCTCAGTGACACTCTCTCATTTTTATTTTGGTGACCTCCGATCTTTATTTTTAAGGAAATGTACAGGTAATGTATACATAATCTAAAAAAAAATTATCTTTCGTAATTCTTCATTCATGTATTTGAAATTCCATTTGTTGCTTTTATTCAAACCTCTTTTTCACTCACGCACATTATATTCATTGGCATGCAATTTGTTTGGATATTTGGATAATTTGGCTACCCGGTATGTCACCGGTGATTTATTGAAAACAAGTGCATTCGTTACTCCATATTATTGAAAACAATTTTATTTGTTACACATTATTTATTAAAAGAAAATGTGTTTGTTATCCGACCAGTTACCATATGATATTATGCTCCCACTAATTTACCTTTTTATTTCCATTTGAAGAAAAAATTAAAACGTTTAAGTATTTTTTGTTTATTAAAGAAATAAATTTTAATAACAAGCGAAATACAATATTCAAAATTTACGCCCTTTTGTATTTTCAAATAATTATAACAAAATTTAAAATTACTATTAATTTCACATATAAATACATAAAAACCTATGACTTTATATAATACAACAAAATATTATTTGTACATTCACTTATGTTATTTAATATACAATAGTTTTAAATCTTATCACCACATGTAAGATATGTACATTGATGTTCACAGTACAGTGTATTTAAAAGCAATAAGCAAAATATAAATTTTTAGAAAAGCGGAATACCTAAGGCTTGAATTTTTCGACATCGTTAGTTCCTAAATATTCCTTAGTAGACCACAAGGCATCTCAAATACATATATAACAAGAAGAAACAGATTACCAGTTGTTATATACATATATGATGAACAACATTGAATATTTATCTACTAAAATGTACAATATTATCATTTCTCACATTTAGCTACCATACAAATAACGAACTGGTACGATTTTATTTTTAAAATATTAGTATTATTTTAAAATTTTTGTATACTAGTCTGCCTTTTCATTCATTCATTTACATGTAAAGTTTATAAAATATAAGCTTTTAGTTACTAAGAATCACAACTTTGCGCTATTTACAAACGTATAAACGATTAGACACTATACTTTTAATATAATCCAACCTGTTTAGAATCTTACACTAACTAGATCATCTTCCATCTACGAGAGCTGTGTGTTAAGTCAGTGAATTTTGAAACTTGACTTGAAAAGTTACTGTAAATACAATTCTGCTTCCGTCGGCTGTTTTCAATTAATAGGTTTCTGTAAGTTTTGAGCAAGCTGCGCCATTTAGTTTGTGTTTGACAGTCATTGGAGCAGACGACTTCGTGAAATCTAACGGAGTTTTTTTTTTTAGAAAAACCATAATCGAAAGCAAGGAAAGCATTAAAAGAGTGTGCTTTCGCCGTTTCGTTACCCTAGAAGAAACATGGATCCACTATACCACACCGGAAACCAAAAAGTAATCAAGATAGTGCATTTTTCCGGTTGAAGGACAAGGATAGTTAGTCGGCGAACAAGGTGATGGCCACAGTTTTTTTTATATGAACGAGGTTTCATTCACTTCGATTACGGTGAATAAGGTACAGCGATGACCGGAGAATATTTTTCAGATCTTTTGGACAGATTCGATAATGACTTTAAGAAGCATTTGGGGAAAAAAGTGCTGTTCGATCAAGACAATGCACGGGTGCACACGTGTGTAGACAAAAATTCATAAATTGGTTACGGTCCAGCTTATTCTCTAGATTTAGTTTCCTGCGACTATTTCTTGCTACCACGCCTGAAGAAATGGGTGGGCGGTAAGAGATTTAAGAGATTCGGGTCGAACGAAGAGGTCATCACGGAAACAACCACTCAGGCAATAGTAAATATATAGAGTTAGAAGGAGACTATGTTGAAAAATAAAGCTCTTAGTTGCCTAAAACAATTTTTTTTATTCAAAAAGTAAATTACTTTTCAAACTACACAAGTATTAAAAAATCCCATTTCTTCCTATCTGAGATCATAATCAATACAATTTTTATTAGTTATAATTAGTATTTATTAATTTTAAGATTTATTCTATTGTTCAGAAATTGAACTATTACATAGAGCTATACAATCATCAGATATAATTCTTACTTTTCTAGTTTTATTATTTTACTCACAAGCAATGATTAAATATATGTAAGACTTCTCTTCTGATCAAAAACAATATTTTTTTTGATTTTTTGATCAGAAATAATTTATAAAGAAATAGAGATAATAATTTTTTTAGTTCCATTATAATATTTTCTATATAATATCTATACAATGTATTTATTTAAAAATATTTGACTTTTTTAATTACAAAGAATGACTCAAAACATCACAGCGACTTTCTCATAAATAGAAGGTGGTATATCTTTAATTCTTTAATATAATCAGTATACGAAATGTGCTCAAAAATAACTGTAATTTCTAAATTTCCTTACATTTGTATAAATGTTTCTGAAATATTTCGACCGGACAAAATTGTAAGCGATTCACGTAGGATAAAATAATTTGTATACGATTTTGCATCAAAAATGAAATTAATTGCAAAAAAGAGTGTGACAAAGCCTTCTATGAGTAAAGTAAGTGATCACAACTGGCATAAGCGTTTTCAAGAAGGACGTAGAGACGCTGAAAGCGACGAATTAAAATTTACATATGCATTAGCTTCTTGGATTCCAATATTTTGGGTATGAAACGAGTGACTGCACAATTTGTTCCAAAACTGTTCAATTTGCCGTTTGCATGAAGCAATCCGAAAAAAACGCTCGGAATAGAATCATCGTTATGCGCCTGCTCACACTTCATTGCTTGCTGACATGGCTGCGTGTGACTTTTCCTATTTCCAGTAATAATCAGAATATTAAACGACCGTTGTTTTATAGCCGGTCGGTTTTATTTCCTGTAATAATCAGAATATTAAACGACCGTCGTTTTATAGCCGTAGATGACATGGCTTAAAGAAGAACGAGTTTGCGATATATTTTGTTGATTGTCACAAGCGTGTAATATCTTGTATGGAATATATATATATTAAAGGCGACAACATAAATGTATATTACGAATAACTAGTTTGTTCAGAAAATTTAAATTCCTTTTTTCTTTTTTGGCACACACTTCGTATATGACCACAGATGTAGAAGTATTACATCAAAAAGGTCTACTTAAGGTTTTTGAGCAATTCTATTGTTTAATTATCAATTTTATCGACTGAATATTTTGAAAACGTTACATGATCATAAACTTTAAAATATACCAAAAAATATAATAAAAACATACCTCCTGTATTCTTTCTATAAACAAATATATTTTTAATCCTCGAAAATTTAAAAAATTAAATTTGCATACATGCAAATAGTTATCGATACTCGCCAGTCACCTTCAATTTACTGGCTAAGATGTCTTTGTGAAAGGATGACGCTTCGAATGACACTTCTACAAATATAATCGCCAGTGGAGGAGAGCGAGTCCGGATCCAAAACAAATTGGCTTCATTCGACGCAGATTTCTGTAATGAGAGAATGCAAATGAGAAATTATATATGGTAATAATAAATGGTAACTGAAAGAAAGAACTACCGTAACAATACGACTTTGAACTCTTCATAAAATTAAGAAAAGGGGGAATATATTGGGAAAATAGATTAATCTCAAGAAAGAAAGACTTCACCTTCATCTGCTCTTCGCGTCGAAAACTACGCAAAAGCTATAAAATTTGTCTATTTTTATGAAAAAGGGCGGCTTGATATTCTTTAAATTTCTCGACTTTGAAGATGTCATTAATTTGCTTAATTTAAACCATTTTTCGTTTAAAAAAAGTTTAGTTTATAAAAAAAGTTACGTTTGTTACCCTCTTGAGTCGTTTTCGACGCATATGAGAAAACATATGTCTTTTGGCGGGAAACTTACTTGTCAATGTGCTTTTTGCGAGTGAAGAAGTTATTTGTGATTAAATTGTGAATTAAATACATTAAAAAAGAGTTGTAAAAGAAAAAATGAGGTGACGATTTCATGCAAATTGATTCCTGTCTGCTTCAAGCTTATATCGGTATTTTGATTTTAGCTGGTGTGCATAGGTAAAATATCCTTTCCTTTTTAGGAACCCAATATACAAGATAAATATATTTCTAGATCCAAAAACGAACCAACGGTTGATTTATTTGATATATAGTGTGGTCGCCCTATTTTTAGGGCTATTATGTCGAGAAAAACTTTTGAATATATTACTGAAGTAATTCGATTTCATGACGCCATAAGCCGAAGGTAACAAAAATGTGAAGATAAGTTTGCACCCATCCGAGAAGTGTTTAAGAAATGGTGAAATTTATTAGCTGACTATTACAACCCACACGAATGTGTAACCGTTGATGAACAGCTGCTAGGTTTTAGAGGTCGGTGCAAGTTTCGGCAATATATCCCTTCGAAACCAGAGAAATATGGGATCAAGTTCTGGTTATGCGTCTGTTCTGAGACGTGCTACGTGTGGAAAATTTAGCCATATTTAGGGAAACCAGTCGGTGCAAGTTCATGTGAAAAAAATCAGGGTCAACGTGTTGTTTACGACTTGGTTCGCGGTTTGAAAGGTCACAACGTGACAATGGATAACTTTTTTTCTTCATATGGTCTCGGCCAGGAATTGTTGGCAAGGGGTGTTACTATGGTGGGAACTATGAGAAAAAACAAGAGATCCATCCCACCAAATCTTCTAAAATGCAAAAAACTGCCCTTGTACAAGTCAACATTTGCATTTACAAGCAATACAACGCTTGTTTCATACATTGGAAGGAAAAATAAATGTACAATTTTACAAAGTACTTTACACAACAATGAAGATGGCGAGAACGGGACTAAAAAGTTGCCAACTATTATAAATTACTATAATAAAACCAAAGGTGCGATGTGCTTGCTTTTTTGTACAAGTATGCATCCAATCTTTCATTTCATTCAATATACAGGAGGTGTCGATACGGTTGATAAGATGCTTTCCTGCTACAGTTGCAAAAGGAAAACTCATAGATGGCCAATGGCTGTATTTGCAAATATAATCGATATATTTGCCTTGAACGCATTAATAATTTTCAAAGAAATTAACCCTAATTGGCAATCTACCCAAAAAACAACTATAAGAAGGAATTTTCTAAAAGAATTAGGATTGTTACTTGCCAGACCATACATGGCAAATAGAACCACAAAGCCAAGAACAAGTTCATCAGCAAATTTGGTTGAAATTGCTTCTTCATAGAACGCACCGAAAAGATCGAAAACCGTACCTCCAAATAAAAGGCAGACAAAGATGTTCGATGTGCTGTGAAAATAATTTGGCTCCGAAAAATAACATGCACACTACTATTTGTTGCTTCTGCTCGAAAGGTGCATGTAAAAACGTCCACAACCGAAACGTACGCGTTAAGTGTTTGGAAAATAAGCTTATTTAAGACTGGTAGAACAAAAAAGAAAAATTTCTCTTTAAATAAATAAAAACCCGAATTTTCATTAGTTTTCAACGTGCATGATTTCACTTTACCTATTGAAAACACTGAGTAGTCCCATATGCGTCGAAAACGACGCATGAGGGTAGACAATGCAAGTTTTTTTAAGAGCAGATGAAGGTTAAGTGTGTACGAGTATTATAAAAATACGAGTAACATAAGAAAGGGAAAAAAGTGTGAGCAAACAAATATAGTATGTATGAATCAAATGTGCACATTACCCAGAGAATTAAATAAGAATAAACTGCAATTTCAGTTCATTTGCCAACATTTTAGCAATTGTAAAGGAAACAATAACCTTAATATTGGCTAATTTTAGTAACTTTTCTCCAAATAATGAAAGTAATGTTATGACATAAGGAAATATTTAGCAAATCATTTAGTTATAATGGATTTGGCCTTCCGCTATCACTCTTTTTACTACAAACCATTTCCACACAAAACACAGAATTTGAGTTCTAAGAGTTTAAGGGAGTATGCAAGCTTTAAGCTTTTCCAAGCAATACCCTTCTTAGGAGGGTATTTTAGGAGGATTTAATGTTATTTATGATAAGATGTGATGGACTGTAGTGAAAAAAAATTGGCGCTAATTTATTAATTAGCATAAGAAGTTTTAGAGACGAGAGTGCGGTGTGCATATACACATTATTAAGGTTTGTTCCAGATCGCGGATGCATGTTAGGTACACCAGTTTATGGATATGCGAAGCAGTGTTTGGCCTATGTGTCTACACATACGTATGTAGGTACATATTTGTATGTACAGATATATTATTCTGGCTCTTTAGAAAATTTGCGAAGATTGCAGAAATGAGTCATGTTTTGCAATTTGGCTCTTCTTATGTAGCTTATTCCTATAAATATAGATTGTAATGTGTGCGGAAATTAAACTAATGCTTACAAGGCTATTAGTATAACTATATGTATGTTATAAATGTGTCTACCCTTGCAAATATTTATGGACCATATGGTCCAATTTAGTGCCTATTGGATTAATCCACAGAAGTGCATCGCCATAGGCTTCTTATTAGCCGATCATGGCTCCTGTTTTAACGGTCACAATTACTACATGATGTTCGAATGTAATTTTTCGCAGATTTTCCATAATGTAAGTGCTTTATATGGTAATTTTGTGGGGTAGTGTACAAACTAATTTTCTGGAGTACTCTAATAATATGCAGAGGTGGAGCCCTTCGATATTAATTAATTAAGCCCAACGGGGCGCCATCCGCATAACGTACGGAATTTGCCGAGTCAAGAAAGCAAGAGTTTGTTAGGCGTCTAGATTTAAAACTGCTCAGCTACAGAAAACAAATTCATCAGCTGAAATATAAGATTTTTTACTTATATACTACAATAGAAAATTAGTGAGTTATTTGTTAAGAGAAGTTAGTATAGTATTTTTGTTACGAAAAATGAGTCTGTCATATCGAATAAGCTGGAATAACAATTGAAATGCTGAGATAAACGGCGAAATGGTTCGTATAGTTCACAGTTACATTGGTCTAAATTGTTATGATAATCGGATGGGGACATTAAAATTTACTTCAGTCCGTTTAGAAGCTTGACTAAAAAAATTATTCCTAACATTTCTCTACGGCTAGAAAGTGTGGGTAAATTTATAAGTTTCAAGCGAGTAGTATATGGAGGAAGATTTTGGCGGGAATCCCTGTGCAAATGACGCAAAGCAAATAACAAAAACTGTTTTTGAACGGATTAAATTTTATCAGAATTGATTTCATAATTAGGGTTCCACACAATCAAACCGTACTCCAATATTGGTCTTACTAATGGCGTAAAATAATGGTATCCATTGTTACACCCAAATCAACAAAATTACATACTTGCTCTAGACTATAGTTGTTTATTGTGTAAGATGGTGGTTGAACATATTTTCGAGCAAATAACATGGTTTTACATTTATTAAGGTGAAGAGGCACATCATTATTATTACACCAAGTTACTAAATTGTTCAAATCGGTTTGTAATAAACATCTTTCATTAATTGAGGTATAAGATTGGAAAAGCTTTACATCATCGGCATATAATAAAATCTTTGAATATTTTATAACTGAAGGCAAATAGTTAATAAATAACAAGAAGAGAATAGGCCCCAGGTGGCTACCTTGCGGAACACCAGATGTTACATCAATTATGTCAGAAAGGGTATCATTAAGTAATACCATTTGAGTCCTGTTGCAGAGATAGGGAGATATCCATTGGAGAAGGCTTGGTTGAAATCCAAGAAGATCTAGTTTTTTAATAAGTATTGTATGATTTACTCTGTCAAATGCTTTACTGAAGTCACTATATATAACCACAGTATTCTTGTTTTCTCTAGATCCATTTGAAACGTGAGTAACAAATTCCAGCAAATTAGTAATAGTAGATTTGCGTTTGCAAAGCCCATGCTGGGAACTGCAAATTAAAGGAAATATGGAAAAAGTTAATTGGGCAGTAATTATGGCTTGAAAAAGTTTAGGTATAGCAGATGTCTTTGCTATCCTTTTCAATCGAAGATCTACTACCATTCTTATGCAAGGGTATTATAAATGATTTTTTCCATGTAAAAGGGAATATGCCTTGTTTTAGGGATGCATTAAAGAGGTTTGGCAAAAGCCGATACAAATTTTCAGCACAATATTTAAGAAAGCATGTTGGAATCATATCAGGGCCGTAACTGAAAGGACACTTTAAAGCCTTTAACTGGCATAACACATCTTCGGAAGAAACAATTGGGATATTAATTGAGCTTTGAGGATAAAAATGTTCTTGACGGACAAAATTATTTCCAGTTGAATTGATAGAGTAATTAGACCTGAAAAATTGTGCAAACATATTAGAGATATGAAGAAAGTCACTTGATGTAGTAAATTTATATGTCATGGCGGATGGAAACAAAGAGACTCTGCGTTTGGAGTTAACGAAATCATAAAACATCTTAGGATTGCGTACAATGTTCCTTTTAACCTTAGTTAAGTAGTTGTTGTAACATATTTTGGTAAGTTCAAAGTACTTACGACATAGCTTTGAGTAATTCATATAGTCTGTAGGTAAGCTAGTTTTTTATATAGTTTAAAAGCGCGAGATTTTCAGTTTTCTTTAAATAAATTTAAATCTTTTGCAAATCAGAAAATGGTACATTTAGTTAAAGCACAAGCACGTTTTGGTACAAAATTTTCAAATCATTTTACAATTGTATTATTAAAATGAAGAACACCTTCCTCAATATTATCTTTATAGATGGGCCAAATCAATGTGGATAGTTTCTGAGTTAACTTTTTTAAGTTAGCTTTTGCAAAATTAAAGCAAGAACTAGAACCAAATAGAGATGCCGCGTTATCAACCCGTAGGCTGTCCATGGCTTCAAAAGTTGTAACCAAAGAAGGATGACAGGTATCCTCTGGTAGAACTAAAGGATCGCACCGATCGATGTTGTCAACATACACTAAATCCAGGATTTTATGAAATTTATTTGATACTAAATTAATTTTCTTAACGCAAAGCTCAGAAATTTTCTCTATGAACTGGGTAAAACATGGTCGAGTTAAATCGGGAGTGATGTTATCATCGATTAAATAATTCTTTCAATTGATCTAATATGTTGAAGATATACTGATATGTCAGACTGGGGAGGTATGTAAGATAAAATTATATAAATAAAGTCCTTACCAGTACGAACACGGATGCATTTTCAATGGAATCTATGCGAGAAGTACAAACTTCTTCTGAGGGTAAAGACGAATGAACCGCAAGGAGAACTCCCCCTCCGATTCTGTTCAAGCAATCACTTCTATAGATTTTATACTCGCTGCATAAAATCTCATTATCAAAAACGTGAGGTTTTAGCCACGTTTCTGTAAATGAAATTATGTTGAAGTTGCAATGAAGACTTCTTAAATAAAGATCAGTCAACTTTGATAATAAATACGCAGCGAAAGATTACTTATTAGTTTTTTGGCAATATTCTTATCAATTTTCTTAATAACCTTATGTTCAAATTCACGTACAACAGCTCCTGGGGACCAGAACGAGCTGTTTAAAAGAATCTCAAATGTATCAACAGAAACATCAATTTTGAATGACCATATGTTTCTTTCATAACTAAAATTAAGTTTTCGAATATTGAAATGATTAGTTGTGACGCAAAAATAGATTTTTTGGGTGGAAAAATAACCAGCAACGTTAATTACACCATATTTTTTGTATGGATTTTGACTGGTGTTGGATCACTGTATAGTCCGCATGGAGTATAATTATATTTTACTCGTGCATGGAGTACGAGCATAAATCCTTGCATAACTTTGTTCATTGGCTAATCGCTCTGACATGTATATATGTATGTAAATATCTACGTTCATACGCATATGCAAGAATGCAATTCTCAAGTGGTAATTGAAGTGATATGGCCTAAGTGCTTATTGTTTGCAATGGAAATCATCATTCAATGGTCCAGATCAAATATCTGCTTATCTGACAACTTTTGGGCGATTGAAATTGGCATCTGCGCAGCGTCAGATGCCTCTGATGGAATTAGGCTAAATACTGTTTTTTTTTTTAAACGAGCGTAGTGGTCAATAAACCAATTCAAACATTTTTCTCCACCCGTTTAGACACATCAACATTGCTACTACCCAATGCACAAATATAACTTAGCCATCGCAGCCGCTGTCTCTTAATTCGTTGAACTATGCAAAGGACCATAAATCTTACGCAAAACTTATCTCCCAAATACTCTTAATGTCGAATCTTCGGATGTCGACACCGTGCAAGCTTCTATGCACCACATTAGGACGGGAGCGTAACTTGTAGAGTATGTTTTTGGTTCGTCGAGAGAAGACTTTACTTTTCAATTGCTTACTTAATTCAAAGTTTGCTGGCGAGAATGATTCTGTGTGGGATTTCAAGGCTGGCATTACTATTAATTTTATTTTTGGCCCTAGATAGACAAAATTTTCTACGATTTCAAAATTATGACTATCAACAGTGACGTGGGATACAAGACGCGAGCGCCATGACCATGATTATGCGCCCAGGAAATTTCTCTCACAATAGAGCGATATTCTCTCGTGTTTTGTTGCATGTGGCACCATATTGTTGGAATCACATATTTTGAAGTCGTATTCTTTAATTGCAGGCCATAAAAAGTAGGTTATGACGACCATAACGCTCCGAATCGTCAGTGACGGTCTCGCCGTTATCGTTTTCAAAGGAGTAGGGTCCAGTCACACCTTCGTATCAAACATCGCACCAAACAGTAAGTCTTTTGGGTGTTAAGGCCTCTGTTCAATTATTTGAGGATTCTCTGAGCCCCAAATGCGACAATTTTGCTAATTTATTTATCTAATGAGTGAGAAATGTGCCTCGTCGCTGAAGAAAATGTTGGAAAAATCGCGGCCCATAGCTTGTTGTTCAAGCATCCAATAGATTTTTTAGAAATAGGCATATTTGAATCTTCAGCTGCACTTTAACTTACATCAGCGAGATTTGAAGAGGAACTAACCAAACGATAACGCACAGACCATCCATCTATAAATATATATTTATATTGTAAATGCCTAAGAAATGTGTTATTTACATACATACATGTATGTACGATTACATTTAAACAAATATAAGTATATTGCACCTCAAGCAATACTGCATTCGAAAAGGGCAATACCGCGTTACAGCAAATACGCAAATTCGAATTTCACAGCAGAACGTTAAAACTTTTTAACAACCTTTCTTTGACTGAACTATTAGTTTTTTTATACTTATATTAGAATCGCAATATAAAAACAATATTTACCAATAAATCGTAGCTTATTTAAGTTTTATATGTGAAATTGAGCCTAGTCAAATTAGGCAAAAACGGGACAATAACTTGCTCCCAGCAGAAAGTATTCCACTATCGAACCGACACTTTTAAAAAAATTTACGTAGGGTCAAAGGTCACAAACAAAGTTTTAACTTCAATTTATTTAAACAAAACTTTTAATAACAATCGTTTCCCAGATATAAGGATTCAGAAAATTTAAAGAAGTGTACTCTTTATGTAGAGGCGTGATACTTATAGCATTATCTCCTTTTATCTGCACTTTTATTTGAACGTTTAATGTGAGTGTTATTGTACAACAAATGTCATAATTATTATTACTACAAATTTCTGTGTGACATTACCATCACTTTATCTATTACAATTGTCAATGACATTACCATTAGCATAACAGCTACAGTGGAACCGTTTAATACTAGTTGGAAGCTGTGAGACATACATATTTATGTAACATATGTACATATACACAATTTTATGCTATTTCAAACCAAAAATTTAAATGTTTGTACTAGTCTCATTTCTACAAATATAAATATGTATAAGTATATACACGTACGAAAACAAAAAATGTACATACATACATATGTGAAGCTAGATTAACACGATTCCGTACATATATAGTAAATTATTATCCATACGATCTGTACCAAAAAGGCAGTATAAAAGTAATAAAGCACATAAAATCCTGCAATCAGCGGCCTTAGAAATAGCAGTGTGCAATTGAGAAGTGCGAACATTTGGTAATTTCTCACGAATATGTAATTTTGAGTTGCTCTTTTAAATTTTTTTTAGGAAATTTGCTCAAATATTCTCTCTAAAACTTTTCAAACAATGGACTTGTACAAATGCATATATTTATTAAGCGAAATTGGTGCATTTGTTATCGTTTACTTTTGTTTTTTGTGCCTGGCGTATTTATAATATATTTCTGCCCCCAAACTTGAGCTAGTATATTATAAAGAAAAAAAAATTGATATTAAAAAAACTTTTAAAAGATTTATGTTTTATTTTACCAAAAAGATAATTCTGGTATAATTGTTTCAATATCAAATGTTTGAAATCCCAGCCATAAAACAACATATTAATATCTGCAATAAGCTGAAACAATAAAAATCTATTAATTTCGGTATTCCAGTGTTGAATTATATGTTTTACTTATATACATATAAAATAAACAACTTTGGCGAAAATTATGGAATTAATAATAAAAGTAATGATTAAGTCAGCCAAACAAAAAGTTTCAAATTTCAACAATTTGAAAGTCTTCAACTAGCACTTATTAAATTTTGGCAAAATATGCAGATCAGTTTTTTTGCATGTTGTTGGAAAACTTAGTGACAGTAATGGAAGACGAGATTGGTGATGAAAACTACTTTCTGGTGCAAAATTAATTGAATGTAAACAGAAGTTTTATCCACTTATATGTAAAAATTTAAATGTGCCTGCATATAGAAAATAATATAATTTTGTTTGCAAAATGAATTTTCAGTAAAATCAAAATTTTTACCCCGGTTCAACTTAAGCTATCGACTTCTTAAATACATATTTTCAATGTAAATAATCAATAAACGCGATATTGTGAAGTATAGGGAACTGTTTCGACTTTCCAATTTGTCTTTAATTGTCTAAAAGTTACAACTATAAATGGCTATAAAATCAGTCATTTCTATTTCAATGTTAACGAAGTTGAGTGCAATTTTGAGTATATTGGGGTTTGGTATTTGGTTCAATTTTGCTGTTATAAAATAAGTTTTTTTTTTCTATTGTCGTATTCTTTCGCCCACTACTTACCTACCTCTACCCCGACACTTGTGACTTGATACAATTTTATGGTTGGCGTTTTTTGCTATATATTTTCAATTATCCTTTGTACTATTTCAATGAATACATATAGACACGTTAATATCATTTTTTTGCCGCAGCGCAGCATGTAAAGAAAAAAAAGGATTATAAATATAAATGTGCAAGTAATAAAAGAAATTTCTGAAACTCAAATATCACAAAATTATTAGCCCCTCAAGCATATTTAGCTTCTTATCTGAGACAAGATTCTGTTATTGACAATTCTCCTCAACTCAAAATTATCTTACGAAAAAAAAAATTATTTTCTTCGTCCATGCCAAAATGTTTACAACTTTTATGAATGCACAATTAACACTTAAATTAAAATATATTTTTATTGTTTATATTAGTTTACTCATCATTCAAAACCTTTGATTTTACTTCATTCAGCCAAAACTACTTAATTATATAGTTATTAAAAGTGAATTAAATTAAATTAAGCCTCCCATGGCCTAGAGAAAATATCCTGCAAGGAACATCTCGTGGAAAAATCTAATCCTAACAAGTAAGATCCATCCAAAAAAAAATAATTGCAAATCTGACTTTCATATATCAGAAGAATATGTAGTATGGGAAATGTACATAAGTCATAGTTGCGTAATTTTGACTATTTTCAATAAGTAAATATTTAATTCGGTAGGATTGGCAGATAAGTTTCTCGTCCTTAGACCTCATTTAAAGAATTGTTACACAAAATATTATAGCTGAACAACCCTACAATTAAAATTTAAAGTATGTAAAAATTCTAGATTAATACTAGTATATTGAAGATGAATTCATACCAGCTCCTTTTATATAAGTACAAGCGGTTGGCTAGTCATGGAAATATTAATAATTTCTACCATCACTCCACTAGTATGTGTGTTATTTATAGCACAACACGGGTGTGCTTTATTTTTAACCACACCCACTGTACAATCACAGTATGAAGTAAATTTACGCTTTTTGATTTGTGCACAAAGTCAGTACTCCCGCAGCCGATATGATAGTAACATCAAGTATATTGGAATGCATATGATTTCATCCCAACTTTTCATACCCTTCCTTCCATAAAATTATTTTCCTCCTATCAAGCCCCCGCTCGCACTTTGCTTGCTTTGTGAGCTAAATCTCTGCCGGTGCCTGCGTTAACTATTTACCGATGAGGCATATATGGCGTTATCACGACAATATAAAAAGTCCTTCATAAAAATCTATCGCTTAGAGGCAGTTTAGAATAAATTTTAGATTTCATTTTATATTTTCAGTAGATAAAATTTCGAATGTTTGTGTTATATTATTGTCAAAAATCTTTTGCCTTAAATACCATCGATGCGGAGGAATAAATTATATGGGATATAGTGAGGAGGTCATTATAACGGAAATTGCATGTTGGGTTATGTTGATTGACTTATAAGTGTGGAAGTAGTTTGTTCAGAATTCGCCTACAGCTGTTTTATAGGCTTAACGTACAGCATTCTCGATATTTTACTTACTTAAGCTGTTCATTCGATTAAGAACAGGGAGCGTATTTCTTGGTATTCCAATACGACTTGGTATCTAAAAAGTATAATTTCAAGGTGGTTTTGGATTAATGTGTTATGAATTTGTCTTATTATTCCATTGCGTTGGTTGATGTTGAAGATTGTCTGTAGATACGATTAATGGTCGGAGAATATTATATATTTTGATTTGTTTGATTTTGCAAGATATCTGAATGCCTATATTTAGAAATTCCAGAGCTAAGTCTGTCATCATTTTTGTAATTTACGAGCTTAAAGTTGATTGAGTTGAATTCATGGTGGAGACTGCTTATACTCGTATTTATGCCGAACGCTGTTGCTAAATTTATGATGGTTTCGAGAGTTGATTGGTTTTTATATTGGCCTTTTCTTTTCAGTTGGTTTCTGGAATTTTTTTTATAGGATATCCATCTGAGTCTATCAGTTTTGAGGTAAAAATTTCCAGTAATGTATTTAATTCTATCTGCTGCGAGAGTCCACCTTCTGTAAGAAGATTTACAATTGGGCTTGTCCGGAAAGCTCCGATACACTGATGACACTGATGACAGTTTTGCAATATTGGTTTTTGTTGAAGATCTATAAATGGGAGGACAGTAGTCTATTAATAGGAGTATTGATCTGACCATTAGGACAAGGGAGTTTGTATTATACATTAATAATATATAATCTGAACAACATGTTCATATGGGCACTCCATGTGTATTTATTACTGACGATCAATCCAAGAATTTTTAAACTTTTGACATTTGGTATTTTCTTATTATTGATTGATACCTATATCCAAAAGTTTTTATGACAAAAATTATAATTAGATTTTCCATAAATATTTTTTGTTCCATTGGTTTTGCGCCAATTGCGAATTTCATTAATTAATTTTTTTCTTGAAAAAAGAGAGTTTGGCTTAAAGGCTGTTTGCTTGTCTAGAAGAATCTTTATAGTTCATGTACCATATCCCTCTGATATAATTTTTTTTATAACCTGTGATATATCGAATATAAGAGATATAGGGCGACATCCTTAAATATGATCTTTCGGTTTATTGGATTTAGGTATAGGAAAAATTACTGAAGTTTTTCGTTGTTGGAAGATTAAGGAAGTGTAGAAGATTAAATTGTAGAGCTCACAATGTTTGAGTTTGCCCCAGGAGGGAGCTTATATATATAATAGGGGTATTCTCTTTGTCTAGGAAATGTATACTATGCAAATATTTCCTATGTAATTGTGCTAGAGATCGAGAGCACCCCCGTTGCAAACTTTTGACATATTCAAGTGAAACAATAACAACCACACAGGCACAGGGTTACTTTTCCTTCATAGGGTTGCATTTTCCTTCTTGCTAGCTTTGGGAAATAAATATACATAGGATTTGGTATAGGATATTTTTGCTATCGTAGCATATGTTTTTTGCATGTATTTTATTGTCGTGCTATTGCACGGATAGCAAAAATTTCCTATCCGTGCACCGTAGCTCGCATTTCCTAGAAAAAGAGAATACCCCTAATATATTATTATATATACTCGTATGAACATTTGGGATTGAAAACTTGAAAACGAGTTATTTCACTAATCAGTGTAGAAATATTCTTTAAGTTGATCCGTGGTGGGGAACAGTCGTAAAAGTTTCAAATGTTTGTGAGTGAATTTTTGGAATTTTGCGACGAAGCGCTAAAGCACTTTCTTAATTGCAATTAAGCTGCAATTATTTTTCTACCTCCATTCATTCTTCTGAACACAGAAAATAAATGTGGCGATAAGCTCAAACTCAAACAGTAAAATCTTGTTTTTATCGGTGAACTTATTTCAAAGTTCGAGTTCTTTCGAGTTTTTATATATAGTGTTGGAATTTGAAAAAAAGTACAAACTCACATTAGGTTCAGGAAAATTATATTATAGGATTTTTTATCCTCATTGATAAGATAAAGCTTTGCGGCTGCTGTGATTTAGCTAATCAGTTTGACTTCAATTTCATTTTTCTACCTTTAATTTGCTTGGGTGTGACAAGCCTAATAGTGAAGATATTGTTTTACTCACATACATTGAATTACACATATATTGGTTTTTATACTCGCACCGTATCTGTTTAGTAAAATATCCTTTTCCTTGAAAACATTTATTTATATAGGCTCCTGCTGTAACCGATTTAACTTAGGATCTCATTAGAAATACAACAAAAGATAAAGATATTTTGACAATAAATCAAATAAATACAAAAGTCTAGAAAACATTTACGCAGATGGCATAGTAGTAATAGATTTTCAGAAAGATAATATGGGTATGTCATTTAAAGTCAAAGATGCAGAAATATACATAACATAAAAAAGCGCCTGGACACCTGAAGAACAAAATCAGCAGGCATGAAATTATTTGTAAAGCATTCACGCCCAACTGGAATGCTTACAAATGCATATGAACCATATGGATGTATGTACGTAAAAAACATACAAATTTTTACTTCTCGATATTAGAATGAACACTTCTTTCTTTGCTTGTAGTATACAAATGGAAAATCTGATAAATCAGTAGATGTAGCCATTAAATTTCAATTGAACATAGTCATTTGTTGCAAATAACAAATCATTTATGTTTTCATCTACATACATGCATACGTATTGTATACTTGTACAAATAATGGTATAAATTGACTAAAAAAGAATAGTTTATGCATACAAAAGAATGTATATCATAAAGGTATAAATATGTGAACTTGAAATGCTTGCGTTAAAGTATAGCAGAACTGGATATCATATGGTATTGCCGAAAATCGCAATAATAGAAAGTGGCAATGGGGATGGAGCTATGAGTAGAAGTTCCACAAGTGAGGAAAGTTTTTGACTGCCATTCATCTGGGAGTGGCCAGAAATGATTCTTTTACGTATGGTCTTAGACCAGGTATCCTCTGGGTAGTCAACAAACATACGTTTAGAGGCGAGGTAAAGTGAGAAGAAAAATCCACTGCGGCGTTGCGGAGGGTTTGAGACCCACCACATAAAAAATCACAGTCCATTGAAGAAACAACAAATTTTTGGGATAAAAGATACCCATTTTTATGACGACTTCACCGCGGTCCGAAATATGGTTGTCTGTAGTACCAGATTCCAACACACGAAATACATGATGCAGTGTTCGAGACGTGCATACGTTTCGAAGTTGCGTATCTTTGACCCGCCTCTGTGTAGCAAGGAAAACTCATCAACAAGCACAAGGAATATTCGACGTCGAAAAACTGCAATCACAACTGACAGCCAGAAAGTTTTATATTCTGACAGCACTCACCATCAACTCGACATGAGGGAGCTGCGGAACAAGAAAGTCTTTACGTACCGCTGCTTCGGATACAGTTGGTTTTCAGCAATGCCAGAAAAAGAGCTGTATGATGAGGAATCTCAGTGGAGAGAAAGCAGACTGCCTACCTCGCAACTTTGCGATCGACTACAACACGTTCTGGGCGGGATAAATACCTGATAGAGAGCTGACGAGGAAAGCGAGCCGCATTTGCAGAGAAAAAAAAGAGACCGAATTGTGTGAGTATGAAGAGCTTGAGAAGCTGTCCGAAAAGGGTAATGCTCAAAACTTTTATGAGAAAGTGCGGCGACTTTCAGAAGATTTCAATACCCGAGCAAGCTTATGTAGGGACCATGGAGGTAATCTAATGACAGATATACAGAGCATACTTAGTGTATGGCGGAAACTCTTCTCCAATCTGCTCAATGGCAGTGACAGGGCAAACTGAGGAGATGGCGAGTCCGAAACCTCAATCGGTGAAGATGGTATAGGCATTACATCACCCGAGTACGAAGAAGCTCGAATAGCGCTTACCTGCTTAAATAATAACAAACCGAGAGAAACCGATGGATTACCGGCAGAACTATTCAAATACGGCGGCGCGGAACTGACATGGTGCATGCATCAGCTTCTTTGCAGAATACTGTCGTACGAAAACATCCTCGACGAATGTAACCTAAGTGTGCTCTGCCCAATCCAAAAATAGGCTTACCTCATGGTCTGCGCCAATTACTTAGTGGGATAAACCTCCTTAATGCTCACCGTCAACAAACTGATCGACCTTTATCAGTGTGGGCTTATACCTGGCATATCCTCAATTGAACAGATATTCACCATGCGCCATATCTTGAAGAAGACCCGAGAGAAAAAAATCGATTATTAATTAAAGTGGATAAAAGATGGTATCACAGCTTAAGCACAAAAGAGAATGACAAAAACAAATAATTCGTGAAATTAAAAACATAATGGTTTCCAATTTCAAAACTTCACTGCATGGCTCTTCGCACAGTGGAGGAGCTCCAAATAAATGAATCGTACCGTGCTCCTGGGTATTTCGCATTTACTGCCAAAATTTTAACATTAATTAATTACAAATATTAAGCTTTATATCTATCAATTGAATAAATTTTACACTTACCATTTGCATATTTATATAATGGTATCCGTGATGTCTATCACAGGTTACTTAATAATTTTTTGGGCCTTCAACAAAAGGTGAGGGTGATGAAACAAAATCCTTGGGCCATGGGAAATATAACCTTGGTGAAAAATATCAAAAATATCGAACGATTGTTTGCGTGAGTTACGCGATGAATGCAAGCTGTAAGACCTGGCTCTCCATATACCCATTGTTCTCCAACGGAACATAGATAGCATCCAGTTGTGAAAATCTTAGTCATAAGGTTAATAAAACAAATAAATGTTTTGCCGATGGCGCTAATGACTTCAAAATGTTCGTCGTTTAATGAAAAAGTTACCGAATAGTTGACTAAAACACTTGATCATGAGATAGTGAATATCGTAAACTCTTTATTTTGCAGAAAATTGGAAATTTTTTACCCTAATAAATTTTTTCTCTTTTTTTATATTTTTGCAAAAAATTTGTTTATTGTGTAACACTCTATATTAAAATCAATAAAATCTTAATAAAATTTTGATTTAATTTACCATTTAACGTACCATATCAATATCAGACAGTCAGTGGTTGGGTTGTTAGTTGTCATGCAGGGCGATAAGCAAAGATATGTATATTCATCGCATATTTCAGTCTTTCGTTAAATTGAAAAATGACAAGACGATTCAAGACAGTCAGCCAGGCACGTGCATCAAACACTCAGCAATATAAAAATTGTTGTCAGCATTTAAAATATGCTGCTGCTCCAACCACAATATATTTAAATTTTTCCTCCTCCTCCCCCTTGACTTTTGCCTGCGGTTGGGAAAAGTTGTTAACCTTTTATTCATTACAGATATCGGCGCTTCGTTGTGCAAAAACTGTCCATGGCATGCTATAGCACGTTGCTGTCAGTGTTATTAATTTTTTATAAATCGGTGCTCACTTTCCAAGCTATTATTTTGGTACTTCCGAATATCGGGAAATTAAATTAGAAACTTGTATCTTTCAGTTACAATTAAATAATTCTTTGAAATGTGAATCAAACATACTCATAATACTAATGCTTTTACTGTGAGCTTACAATTTACAACTTTCCCTCTCTGATGATTGACATTTTCGAAAGCTTTCTACGCCCACCGAAAAGTGTTGGCATACCATTTTTGCTGCTTCATGCTTTCACGTGAATGAGCTAAATAATTGATTTGTTTTGCAAAAGTCTATTTTAAAACTTCAAAATCAAACTTTTATAAATAAATCATGACTTTTGGTCTTTGGTTTCTTGAGATGGGTGTTGGAAGTTGGGGTATTGGATGGGGGTTTGGGGGTTGAGGGGTACTGGTGGACTGATGGACTGAGGCTGTCGCTGGAGTGAACGGTGGGGGCGAGGGGTAAAGTGTGTGGTGGGGGACGTGGGGCCCTTTTTTTGTAAGGGGAAAATTAGAATTTTATGAAACCACATAAATATGAAGATATGTAATTTTGTATTTTGATTATATTTTAAAATGTGTGTCCGAGCTTGAGAATTTTATGAAACCACATAAATATGAAGAAGCTATGATTCGTCTATCTGTTCTTAACGAACGTATAAAAGCCTACTATCAAAAATATATTTCATTATTAATTTTCATAATGTTTCTAACAGTAGATGTTCTTATGGAAGTGAAAGTTTTAAAGCGGTAAGAAACTATTTGACATCAGCATTGAAAAACTTAATAGTTTATGTAAAGGGACAAGATAAGCAATCGTGGATAGCGGAGTTCCTACAAAAGCCGGTGGTTAACATTGAAGAGGAGACAACAGAATGTAATGGAATGAATCTTTCCAGATTATACAATTTACACCTAGATGCTGTGCGTTGTCAGTATTACTGTCATAATGATTGTAATGTGAAAATCAATCGATTACAAATTCGTTGTGCTTTAAAAAAGCATATATTTTGTTCAACTACATACTGGATAGTAATTTAAATTATAATGAAATAGAATGGTTGCAATAACCCAAAACTCGAAAAGTATTCAATTTAATTTAACATTACCGAATAGTAATGATATTTTACAAATAAATATTTCATTATTATTACTTAAACAAAGTGAGCCTCTTTTAACGCAATATGATGAAGAAATTGAAGTGTTGTCAACGACGTCATCATCGTCGTCATCGTCTTCATCTCTACCCACTACAGAAATAACTCAACCATCTACAACAATCACACCATCATCAATAGTTGACGTTCAACTGAAGGAAAGCCTGTGAGAATTTTTGCCATAGATGAAGCTATAGAAGCATTTTGTAAAGAGATTTTGTAAAGGATCATTGAGGCAAAACAAGCATTTTATCGACATTTCAAATTAGAATATGATAATTTTGATATTCCGATTCGTTTTACTTATGATAGTAGATATATTGACAAAATGTTGAGCATCAAGTGCTTTGAATATCGTGAAATTGAAACTGAACGAATTCTAAGTAATGGTGACATCGAAAAGGTTATGGTCCAGGATAATTCATATAGAAGGCAAAATGTAGAAATAATTGATTTTAAAAACTATAGACAAACATATAATATGGTCATTGTATAACGTATATTAGACGTGTATAGAAAAAAGATGAAATTGACTAATTTAATAAAAATTCTACTTCTACACCTGTTGTATTTAAGTTATGGAACAAGCTACTACTATAATCAATTTATGAATCAAAATCAAAATATTTTTAACAGCTCTAGAAATTTTGAAAATAGTAAACAGGCTAGTTTTGAATACAATATTCCAAACACTTCTTTACGTATGAAAATAAATGTAACAATTCAATTGAAAATAAATGTAACAATTCAATTGATAGATAAAAGTTATTAAAAATAGATAAAATTATTAAAAACAACAACAACAACGCAGAGTCCTTGGGGATCTTTAAGACCAACTTACTCCGAAAGGACTGAGTCGCATAGTGCGAAAAGAAGTGTATACACCATACTCGATGCTATTGATGCTTTTAAAAAGATTTAGTTGAAAAGGAGAAGATAATTGGAGGTATTCTTGAAAGTCCAGGGGTTTTCCATCGGCATTTCACTTTATTTACGATAATTGTGAAACTCGAATTAAATGCTCTTAATAAAAATATCTATTGCTTTGAATTTCGGAAAACAATACGGATAAATTACATGAACGAGAAGCATTAAATCAGCGCGCTTCATACGATATAAACCCAACAATAATTCATGTTGATCGTTATTATCAAACATTGCATATGATAGTTCAGTAATCAAAGACATGTCAGCTGTAGTTATATTCAATTTTCTAAAAAACTATGAAAATATTTTGCCTGAAGAGCAGAAGAAAAGACTTTGGGATATTAATTCAAAAATCGAGTATAGAGATAAATTAAGAAAAATAAAGAATCATTTCGGTGAACATTATGAAGAATGTGTTTGGTCGAATCCTAATTGAAGAAATGGTCCAGATGCTTGCGATTGCTCATACCTAGAACGCCTGGATCAGGAAGCTTACAACATTTTGGACACTTATATTAAAATATATAACCAATTTCGCTGTAAACATTGTAAAAAATCCCATCTGTAAATACTTACCTTTCTTGTAAACAAAAAAAAAAAAACACACCTTTAAATAAGAAGAATTTTTATTTTATTTGAAAACTTAATTAATATTTTTATTTTTTGTTTTTAATAAACTAAATATATACAGTTTCATAAAATTCTCACTCATTTTTAAATAATCTTTTTAACAACATTTTTAAATGGAATATATTCATATATTTTATCATGGATAAGTATTCAAGAACGGATTTATGAAATTTTAACTCAATCCGAATATCGATGGGGCCGCTTTTTATAGATTTATTTTGATGTGTTACATCTAAAATAATTATTGGAGCCTTTTCAGCAAAAATGATTAGGTAATAAAAGTGGTTGTGGAGTGCATCCATAACAACTTTGTTGGAATTTCAAATACATGTCATATAAAAGAGCATGCCGATTTCGTTCAAATTTAATATTAAGATCATCATATGGATATGTAGTGGAGTTAAGGTGAACTTTAACATCTAATAAGTCACAATGTTTAAATTTCTTTTCATTTTGAAATGCTAAAAGTATAGCGAGGTCTTTCATTTTCACCAACAATTTTAACATTCCATAAGATATGCGTGCTTTTCTCTATGGAGGGGTTGTGGTAAACATCCCAACTTCTAAACGAAATGTTTAGTGGTTGCTTACTATTAATGTTTCTCAGCACAGTTAACCGCTACGAGTCTGACAGTTGAATATGTGTCACTTTCCACGTAGTATTTAAAAGTTTTAATGTAAGCTTTTCTTTTTCTGTAATTGTCGTAATGACAGCATCCTCTTATTTAGCTCGTATTAAAACTAATTCAAGTTTACAATTAACAATAATTTTATCAAAATCTTCAGCAAATCCAAACAGGTTTTTCAACGATATACAAAAATTGAAATGTCCAGTCTTTAGGTTAATATTTTCAAAAGGGCACCATCCTGCATTTTTTAGATTTTTACTCTCAAATTCGTTAAGTGATACATAATTTATCATTTCTGTTGCAATACCCAACTTTCTAGTGAGATCAATTTCTATTCCATTTATTTCATATCGTATCTCCTCGAATAAATAGGACATATAATTATTTAGCAGCTGCACAATTTTTGAAACTATTGAATCACTATTTGATATGAACCCCTCAATGTATAAGATACTTTCATTTGGTAGCACATATAGGTCTTGATTTTGTATGGGAATCCGAATTTCATCATTGTTTTGAAACGATTGTAAGTATGGTATGTAGCTATGATAATCCTTTTTTATTATGCTATTATCAAAAATGGGATTGTACAAAACGTTTATTATATCACTCATTTTTTCAAATTAAATCCTAGACTTATTAGAAACTCCTTATTCGATGGTGTTAAATCAATTTTATGTTGATCAAGAGAATTTTCCTCTTTAGAGCATAGACTTTTTTTTGCAGCCAATACCTTTGAGGATGATTGAAAACTATTCAAAAAATCTGTATGTAGTTGTTTTTTATTAAAAATTATAATTTTTTCTTTAGATAAGTTTTAAATGTAGTCTTATTGATATGTCTTCTCCACGAAAATTAATCAGGCTATCCGTTTGATCAACAACTTTAAGAACTAGAGTACTTATTTGATGAGTATTAAATATATAACATTAATAGGTATTTCTGAGATTTTATATCCTGGGCTAACTCTAAGAGAAAACTGATGTATTGTATGCATAGATATTTCGTTGATATATGAGCCGTTGATGATATTACATTCAACGGATATTGTGTTTATTTTTGTTATTTCCACTGGATTGTCGGAGTAATGAACAATCCCTGGCTCCAATATTCTTTTACTGAAACCTAGTAATGGACCAATTGAGTATTTTTTATCAAAATTCACTTCTTCGTTACTACTCATAATTTCAGTTCGAAATGTATTAGGATTAGCTTGTATATCTATAAACCCACGATTCAAAGGTTCATATATGTTAGTAATTTTTTCAACTATATCATCCAGTTCATATGTTCCAACAGGTATCTCAATAACACTCGATCCAATATGAAATAAATTGTTTTCTTTATCCATATTTGGAATTGTATGATATGAGTCAAAACTAATTAGCCCACAAACATAATCTTGTTTGAGTTCTATTGGAGGGAAATAATTCGCAACCAGTATAGATGAATTACCATTTATTGTTAATGTAATCGACATGTTGATAGGTTGTCATTAAATACTTAACTGAAATAATTTTTAAAAGCGCTTTTTTATTTATAATACATATACATTTATTTATTAAATGGAATTGTGTTCAGAAGAGAATCCTAACCATTTAGCATAGACTCTATTGTTTCGACGTCTCAACACTTTTTCAACTAAATATACATGAGGGAATTTAGTTTTCATTATTTCATATTCGTAGAATCCCCCTTAATAGTATTACCTTGATGGTCTTTAAGTATATATGTTGTAAGATTTGTGTTTTTAATTGATTTTATTTTAAAATTTTCTGCTGTCCAATTTGGTGTATACCCCTTTTCAAATACATGTTTATATTTACTTATTCTAACCTCATAATTTATTTTAAATTTTAATCTATGAAAATTTTTTAAATTGTTGTATGCGGTGTCCAATAAATATTGTTTATTTGAGGAATTTACCTCATTTGGAGTCATTTTGATGGTCCTGTTAAAAGTATTATTATAATTATTGATTAAATTTTTTTAGATATCAATCCATTTATAAGTTCCCCGAAAACTAAACTCTTTCCACATCATTCGTTTTAATGTTCTATTGAATAGCTCTATTATAGATGCTTTTAATGATGAAAATGTTGAATAATGATTGATATTTTTTGTTTGTAATAATCTTTTAAAATTAGTATTATAAAATTCCTTTCCATCATCTGTTTGCAGGTTTTTCGGTATTCGGTTTCTTGAGCTTAAAATTTTAGCTATTGCATTTGTTACATTTTTTTAGTTTTATCTTTAACTGCTTCGGGCAAAGCTTTTTTGGAAAATGTATCGATTACAGTTAAGAGATATTGATACTGATTATTACTATTTGAATACTGAGTCATTACCACCAAGTCAGCTTGCTATAAATCATCGATTCCTTTAATAAGAACACGTCTTCGTTTAAAACTTTTTTTAGCTTCGTTATGTAATTCTTTTACAATAGCTGTTTTGTTATTCATTTTGTTAATCAAACATAACATTTCAAGGGTTCGTGAAATTCAAAATTCGTATTACAAGTTTTCAGAAAAGAAGGGACAAAAATGTATTCACATTCAAAGCGAAATACTAAATTTTATTTCAGAGAGAATGAGGGGGCTAGAAATTAGCCCATTATTATTTTAACCATGAAAATTACATCAAGCATTTCCCGACGACTTGCAAGATTAGATAGATTGATAAGCTTCAGACGACTAGTATAAGGAGGAAAATTATGCTGAGTCCCAATGCAAATTTCTTAAGGCAAATAGGAGAAATTGTTTTTGAATAGACTCTAACTTGTCAGAGTAGATTTGATACCTAGGGTTCCAAATCACCGAGCCGTATTCAAGAGTAGGACTAACCAATGTTGTATACATAGCTATAGTAACATAAGGATTTTACACCATACAATCATGCTGTTTATGTGTGTTTGTAGTAAGATACCTTCATTTGCCGAAGTGTAAGAGTTAAAAAGCTTTACATCATCCGCATTTTAAAAATTTTGAAAATTTTATCTGAGAAGATATCGCGTTTATAAATAGTGAAAACAGAATCGGGCATAGATGCCTACCCTGAGGTACTCCTGAAGAAACATTAATGGAATCTGAAACGTAACTTTTAAACATTACCCTTTGAGTTCGATCATACAGGTATGAGGAGATCCATTGTAAAAATTTTGGTTGAAGACCCAGTAGGTCAAGTTTCTTGATTAGAAACGAGTGACACACTTTGCCAAAAGCTTTGCTGGAGTCGGTATATATTACGTCAACGCTGCTGTCTGCTTGTCGATTTTTCTTTAACAAATACATGTTAGGAATGTGATATAAATGATAAGATTGAGTGAGGCAAATGGTCAGTTATAAGAGACTCAAAGAGTTTAGGAATTGCAGAGGGTTTAACTATACCTCGGTATTTTTCTACCAAAAATCTGTTTCCATTTTTATGAAGGGATATAATAAAAGATTCTTTCCATACATATCAAAAAATATTTTTTAAGTGATAATTTGAATAAATGAGTCAAAGGTTCGAAAATATACTCAGCATAATTTACAAGAAAACAAGAAGGTATTTGTTCAGGACCATATGTGCATGACTTTTTAAGGACTTCAGATGAAGAAATACATCTTCGGACGATATTATACAAGTATGGACTAAGTTACTCGAACATAATTTATATGGGAAATATAAGTTTACTTAAATACTAGGAGAATAATTAGATTGAGGAGTAATATAACAGAGAGTCAAATATATATTCTCTTCTAGCATGTACTCGAATACACTTAAATTCAACTGGTTCTACAAAAGCAAGGCTTAATCTACTTAGATGAAATCGAGGAGTCTACAGCAAATAGTACTCCACCAAAGAGTCTGTTTTCACGGTATTTTCTAAAAGTTTGATAATTACTTGGAAGAATCTCAGAGTTAAAAACAAGAAATTTAAGCTAGGTTTCAGTAAAAAAATACATCATAATTATTTTCGATACTTTTGAGATATAAATTGGTTAACTTAGTATTCAAACCTCTTTCATTTTGGTAGTATAAACTTAAGCTTCCTTAAAATAAATTTAACTTCGCTAATTTGACTCAGAAACCAGTTGATGGGGTTTAGCAACAAGGTTCGAGTTTTCGTTCAGGCTTTTTATTTGAAATGGTAGCATACAGTTTAAAACCATCAGACGTTGATGGCACCTTAGCAGTTGGTGAATCAATTTCAGACCCATTGGCAATGGTAGAAATGGTAGTAATGGGCTTAGATTAATTAATTCAATTGTGTCCGCATTAAGATTTTTTTGACTAGCTGAAAATTAAAAACTTCATAGAACACAATATAAACACAACTTCACAGCTTGACGTTGCGTACATATGTATGTCTCCAACTTAGCACCCTAACAATAAAATATGTATTTGAAAAACTGCAATAAAAAAAGAAGTTTACAAAATCACAAAACGAAATTTATTGGCATTGAATTGCAGCCTTTGGCAAGTGATCGAAAAGTTTCATTCGGTTAAAAAATTCACAGTCGTTACTAGATAAAATTTTTTGTATAAATGTAGTATGTAATAAGTATTACACGATACGGATACTATCATTAATTTTTTGATTGCTTGTCATTGTGATAGTCACATTTGCTCCTTAAAATCTCATTGCAAACAAATTGGTTTGAACAAAAGCGTGCTTATACTTACTTAAGCACGTAATACAAGGTCGGATTTCGTTCAGTAATTTTCCCATCGATTTGTTCACGTTTCATGTTGTTTGGCCATTATCTTTATTAAGGGTTCTCATCTTAAATTCAGAAATGGGGCAAGCTTATATGTACTTCATCCGTTATTTAATAATTTTAATTCATATCGACTCATCCATTCTTCTGCATCATATAGCAGGGAGGGAATGATGAGGGGCTTATAGAGTTTGGTCTTAGTTTGTCTTACTTTTCAATTGCCTACTCACTCGTTGGATTTCAAGACTACCATTACTAATGTGGCTTGTACTGATTCCAAGATAGACCCAATTGTCTACAACTTCAAAGTTATGAATGTCAATAGTGAAGTGGAAACCAAGACTCGAATGCGTTAAAGCGTTGATATCAGGGGATAGTTCGTATTGTTCTCGTTCACTATCATATCAATTCTATCAATTCGGTTTTCTTTTTTTGTCTAATCTAGATAAATAATGTCTAGTGTCATGGTTTTTAAGGCCAATGATTTCAGTATCAACAGTATACTGCAACAATTGCACACTCATGAATAGATTGTATCCTGTATGTTAAGCTCTGCAGCTCGTATTATTTTCTCAAATATTGAGTTGAAGAGTTACGCTGTTTGAAATGTCGTTTGGAATCGAAATTCCCGGAGAGGTTATTTCCATTACTGACTGAGCTTTTGGTATTGTACAGAATTCCAGAGCTAGTTCGACTATCATCAACTTTTATAATTGTGGTCCTCCCTGGCAGGAAATGTTAAGCTCCCCGAGTCAATTTCTGTCATGAAATAAAATCTCCTCATAAAAATCCATCCATTGTAGGTTTACAGTAAGCTGTAGATCCATCCATTTGTTGATGAAGTGATGTTCTTGGCATACCTCAAATTGGAACAGGAGCTCGGCAAAAGATTGCTTCAGCGGGTAAAAGACGTTAACTATATATTTATATATAAGATTTTATATGCGATATTGAGGAGGCTTATTGCACGTCAATTGTGCAGACAGTTAGGTCTTCATTCTTATGGACTAAACAGGGCACAGATATTTTCCAATCGCCGGGCAAGCTTTCATTCGATAATGTTCTGCAAAGAAGCTGATTCACCAGCTCTTCGCTGTAATTTTTTTTTAAAGCCGGCAATCACTATTCGAACTTCATCTAAATTACCATCATCGATTAGGGATTCGCATTCATCATAAAAGGGTGTTTATATTCAGCAGGATGGAGAAGTATTCCCTCCCCCGCCTGTTTTTCATAGAATTTTTTTATTACCTTTGCTGGCAATTTCTTAAACTTTTCAAAATATCGCATTTCGGCCACTTTCGTTTTTGTCTGCATATGATTATTCCTGGGCGTGTGGCCCCAAGGCAAATTTGCAAGAGTGCAATATTTTTTCTCTCAACCAACACTGTCGAAAACTAGTTGTTTGTGAATCAATCACACATGGGGAGGTTGGAATGCCGTTACTCAGTTACCCTATATCGAGTGGCTAATGAGCGCTACCGGAATGTAGGAGTACAAGTCGAGTACAAAACCGCTCTGCTATCGAATTTTGCATGTTTTAGGGGCTACGCATTTTTGGCTGCACAAAGGAATGTGCGCTGCAATAAGATATTGTTTTAATATCATATGCAATATCATTCAAAAAGAGTGGAGCTGTGTCTACAAATTCAGTACGATGTCATCCCAACTACAATTCGAAAATAGGATTTTTCATAAAACTGCGTTTTTCCTCCAGTGTCATCTTAAAACTGCAACAAATCGCATATATTCTGTACATGAGAACAATGGCAAACTTAACACATTAGTAAACTCAGTTTCAGGTAAACAAAAATTTGGCTTTTGAAGTTTTTGAAGCTTTATAAATTTTATTTCATTTTATTACAAAAAAATCATACCATGTGTGAAATTGCCTAAATTAAAAACTTGTTTGGATGGCTACTGAATTTAATGGCTACTGAATTGCTTTGCGAGCACTCACAAATTGACTAGAGAAATTCTCATGCATATCATAGTATAGGAAACAAAGAAAGCAAATCGTAAACACAAGAAACAGAAGGAGGAACTTCACAAATCTATGCGACAATGAATAAAAAGTATGAAAGCGACACTAACTAGAGGGAATAAGCTGGCGCAGTGAAACAAAAAAGTGTAATTGGCACCTGCACTGAAAAAGGTGTGTTAAAATGTTAGAATTTTACACAGGGTCAGGAAAAAAATATCAAGAGCTATCGGGAGTTGTTGCCAGTGTTGCAAATGTAGAAAAAAATATTAGAAAAATAGTATAAAAAACATTAGCGACAAATAGACTTTCTTAAATGGAGCCTTTGACAAACTTTCGTGTATGGTCATGTTGGTATATGTATTTTGCTGAAGCATATGATGCTGGAAAATTAAAAACAACCTGTATTTTTTTGTTTGTTTTGATGACGCCCGTGAAGAGGAAACTCTCATGAGTACTGCTACACCGACATAACAGTATGCACGACATGTAACATGCTGTACAGGTATAATAAACACAATATAGAAAGGGTGTAACATGTGAAAGTGAAGTTTTTATGCTGAAACAGTTTTGAAACTAAGCCGACAGCTGACAACTAAAAGAGCAAATGTTAAAACAAAACCTTGGGGAAATATTGAAAGTATGTCTACTTCAAGGTTCATTTGCTACAAAACTCAGTTTATGAGAGTAATGACTATTGAATGGTGGCAAATACTTTGGTAAAGGATGTAAGAATATAATATTTGGCGACTTACATCACTTCCGTTATGTACTAGAGAGAGTTCTGCATTCATTTATTAAAGCGTATGCATATGTAAGTGAATTTGGATATTATAATTAAAATAACCCAAAGGCTTTTATTTGATTTTCTAGGTTTTTTTCTCAGAAAAGCGCGCAAAAAGTAATTATTAAGTGCTGCTCTTTGTATAATTTTTTAAGGACCCGTAGAGCGCAGTTTTCCTCTTAGAACAACACCGATGAGTACAGCGAAATCAGGGTAGTGACAGGAGACGAATTTCGCAACCACATCCTTGAAAACTCCCAGTTTGCATGGAAAGTGTGCAGCATTCAGCCTGGAAGGTTTCGTCAATCGGCATCTGACGTTTTTTATTCCAACGCAGGATCGATACATTTGTAATGTAAAACAACTTGTTTAGATCCAATTTTCATAGTATAACTTTTTCTTTTTTTATAATAATAATTTTTCTTAATTTCAGATCATAAGGCCGGAAGTACAACTTTTCAATTTATTTTTATAACACATACATGGCAAATATACATGCATATATGTGTACATCATATTCGAAACCAAAATAAAAATATGTGTCAGTAATTAATCTTTTTTTATTCTTTTACATACATGTATACTTATAAAGGGTGTTTCTTATAGAGGTATAGAAATTTAAGTTGCAATAAAACAACGATGGATTATTCGACTGACATGGATTTTATTTATCCGAAAGATAATCTTGTGCCATTACATTTTAAATATGATTTCTGGCATATGACCGCCACGGCTGGCGCGGATGTAGTCCAATCGGGACGTCCAATTTTCGATGACTTTACATAGCCCCGCAGAAAGTAGTCTAGCGGTGTTAAATCACAAGATCTTGGAGGCCAATTCACAGGTGTCTTTCAATAAATCTATTGTGGCACGAGCTGTGTGACATGTTGCGCCATCTTGTTAAAACCACATCTCCTGGACATCATGGTTATTCATTTCAGGAATGAAAAAGTTAGTAATCATGGCTCTATACCGATCACCATTGATTGTAACGTTCTGGCCACCACCGTTTTTGAAAAAGTACGGACCAATGATTCCACCAGCCCATAAAGCGCAACAAACAGTCAGTTTTTCTGGATGTAACGGTGTTTCAACATACACTTGAGGATTACCTTCACTCCAAATGCGGCAGTTTTGTTTGTTGACGTAGCCATTCAAACAGAAGTGCGCATCATCGATAAGACGATAAAATGGACGTAGTGCGCGATACGTTTTCCGTACAGAACCATTATTTTCGAAATAAAATTGCACTATTTGTAAGCGTTGTTCAGGCGTGAGTCTATTCATGATGAATTGTCAAACCAAACTGAGAATAAACCACTTGACAGCTGTTAAATCGGTCGCCATCTTGAAAAGTAATGCCAACTTAAAGTTGTATACCTTTATAAAAAACACCCGTTACATGCATAAGCTCATAATTTTTCACATATTTTTATTTATTATATTTCTAAAATATATTAATTAAAAAATGCAATACAAATAAAAACATTAAATACAATGATAAAAAAATTAACTTTGTTTTTGAATTTCCTCGTAAGTCTCCTGTTAATTTCAACAAATGTCACTTTTCGCTTAATTTTAAATGACATGTACATTTTAAAAGCAGTGAAAATATTTTGCAGGCATCATGTTACTAGCATGTTGCGCCGTGTTTCCATATCGTGAACTTAATACTAATACTTTGTATACTTTATACTTTGTAGTGAAATACATTTGAAGTTTCAATCATATTTCACGGCAAAGAAATTTTTTATATATTTTGGAAACCATTTGGAATAATATTGGTTTCAAAACGTTGCAATTACTTTAGCTACACATGTGTAACATATATGGATATTTTTTTTTTTATTACGAGCTGCCACCATACATCATCATTCACTTTAGCATTTAGCTATCGAAAGACTGTAAATTATGAACAGAATTTTACAAATATTATCAAATAAGAAGTAACAAACAACTCAAGAAGAAATCAAAAATGAAAGAGGGTATTCTCCCATTTTGTATTTTTGATGCTGTTTGTTATAAAATCGTCTGTTTATTGACCCTAATAGATACATTCTTTGTCGAGTGCAAACAGGTTGTAGTATAAAGCGACCTTTTTTATGTGTATTTAACAGTTTATGGGTGAGATGTGAGATGTTGTTGGGCAAATAAAATGAGTTCTTTAGCCTTATTTTTGCCTTGGTATAGTAAGTAACCTTACTGCTGTGAGCAGGCCTTGGAATAATTAGTTCACTATGTAATCATTGCGTACTTCCATTGATTTCTGGTTCGACCAACATCCAAAATTATAGAATATAAATTTTTCTAATAGCGGTCGCCATTCGGCAGGAAATGTCAAGCCTTCCTAGTGTGTTGCCAAGGTTTTCGGCCTCTTAATTGTTAGGAATGTACACAACGTTTATTTAATCCCCAATAAATAACAAATTCCTTCCCTTTAAACAACGGTTTATATTAAAAATGTTTATCACACAAATATTTTACGTTTCATTTTGCAATATTGTTATTACTACTGAATCTTCAACTCGATTGCCTGCGATAGCAGCTGTCGATCTTTTTATACCTGCCGATGGTCCAAACATTCTGTTCACGCGCTCAAGAACAGACTGATCATTCGTTTGCTTGCGATAGCTGCTGCCGCTCCGTTTATACCTAACGATGGTCCAAATATTCCATTCCATGCCCTAACTCATCTGCCTGCAGTATTTGCTGCCGCTCTTTGCTGCTTGGGCTTCTTCCTATTCTTTATAATTTTATATTTTGTTTGTTGTGCGAGTCGTATGTGTGACATAATGCTACTCTCAAAATATTTTTTAATTTTTAATTACATTAAATTAAAATGGATTTAATCAAAGGTTATAGTCATATAACAAGCAATAACAGTCTGGAAGATGCAAAAATAAAACATTTAATTTTGAAATTCCAGTGCCCAATTTAATGCCTGTATTCAATAAACAACCGTATGTGGAGAAAAATATTGAAATAGTAATAAATAGTAATGAATATTGCATCCAAACATAAAGCTTTAATTTAACAACCAACAAATCCTACTTCACACTCGCTGCAATTTGAAGGTCTTCATTCAGCGCTTATTCAACTTTTTGCCAAATATGCAGCTCATGCTTTACTCATGGTGTTGAAAAACTATGGAAAGTAATGCAGTATGAGAGTGGTGAAGGTTTACGCCAAGTTGAAGACTGCTTTGAAGCGCAAAATTAATTGAAAGTAATCGTGAAAGCTTTACTCATTTATATTATGAAACACATATACATATATAAATGTTACGGTATTCGTTACCGAAAATATAACACCAAAATAAACTTTTTATATTCATATTAAACCTTGTCTTCAATAGATGCATTTTTAAAATAAATTACGAGGTAATTTTTAATATTCTTAATATAAATTTTTTACCCTTCACCAAATAAAGTAAAGATTTTTTGGAAATAATTTAACTTTACACTAGAATATTTACCAAAATTTCATAGCCGTCAGTTCAAAAGTGAGAAAATCACTTCGAAACTTATAAGGAAAATGTATAAATTACCGTTTTAGGGTGCGCAGCAAGAAAAAAAAATTCACCCAAATATGACATACATACAAAAAGTAATATGCATAATTTTCTTCGCATCATGAATTTTTGGAAAAAGTTATTTACAACTGGCAACCCTTTAAGATAATATTGTTTTCGATTAAATTATGGCACTAATATAGAATAGGAAACTCTTTAGACGTGACAATTTGTTTTTAATCGCCACTGCAAACTGTAATTAACAATATTGCCCAAAAGCTACAATTGTAACTGTAGCTGTAACTATTTATGTAAAAGTTTTCATGCTTCGTCGTTTACGAAATCGATGCCAATTTTGAGTACATCTAAGTTTGGAGTTCAATCCATGATATAACCAAAAACTCTTTAGCGCATATTGTTAAGATTGAATTTAATTTTTTTTTGCCTAATGTCCCTTTATTCCGTCTACTAATACTCACCTCTACCTCACGCCTATTATTTGATATACTTTAATGGCCGGCGTTTCTATTTGCGTAAAACTCTAGAACTCCCGTCAACCTTTGTACCATTTCAATGAATATAGACTGCTGCATTCCAAGTTATAGAGACACTTGAGTATCACCTTTTCACCGTCGCGCTCCGCATGTGGTATTTTGATGCTCACATCGCGCAGAGAAGTTTAAAAATCTGCAAAGAAAAAAGGATATTAATAATTATAAATGGTTTATATAATTATTGGTTATAAATGTATGTGCAAACGTGAAGATCAGTAAATTGAATTTCGAGAATAATTATAGGTTCACAAATCTTTGTTATATTTTATATGCATTTTTCCATCGTAATATAATTAATATTGTGTTGACATTTGGTTTTTGTTTTCTGAATAAAGGTCAACTTTAATGTTAATAATCTTGAGTGTCTTTTTGTATTTCGATTTTGATCTCTTCTTTGATGACGCCTATGTTTATACCACTATAAATATTTTCATTATGCATGTGCCATGTTGCACTCGTTGAGGTGCTTTGCAAAACATGTAACATTTCTTTTTCAGTTCTGCTCTGTCTCAACGGCGCTTCAAAATCTTCTGGGGGCATAAAATTTAATAAGTTTTCAAAGCGATTTCTGCATCTTGAAATTTGGTATTACATAGACATTAATTCTAGTTGATATTGACACATTTATCAAATATGAATTTTGCGATTTGCAATAAATTTGATATGTTCATGAAAGGTAAATGACCTCGGCATATCCGAACTCCCATCTCTTATTTGTTTTTAAAAATATGATCAAACCTATTTTTGGTACTCCGCATTGTAATCTCCGTTAAAATTTGTCATTGAATTGCTTATTTGTTATTACGTACAGTATACCACTTCCAGAGTAAGGTCAACCCCACTGGTTTTAAGAGTTGATTGCAACCATTTTTTGCGTAAAAGTGAAGAAAGCTATACTTTAAATAGTTTCTTAAAAGAACAGCTGTGCTAGAGTTCATATTGAACATATCCTTAGTTCGCTCAATTTATAGTCTTCAGGGTTTGAAGTATTTGGCTTTGCGCCTATATTTTTAGATATTGGGCCTTATTTTTCTTGGTTGACATAAATTGTGTCTTGCCGTCGGAGTGACGAGTAGGACCCGTTACCTTGTTTTAGGGACCTAACCGGTTTGATTTTCTTGAGTAAGTTTTGATAATAATATATTTTTCTGTATGATTGCCACCACAGTTATAAATCAAAATCACCTACTAGGGTGGTAGAGGCCACCACATGCAACGCAGTACCTACAGTATGTAAAGTTCAGCAGGATTTGGTATGGCCAAATTTCTGAGAGTTTTTACATTTCACAGGACCATTTCGCTTAAACGGTTGTTCTACCGTACTTCTGCGGTGTAAGAGATATTTAAAGTTTTAAATTGTATGCATTTCACTCTTCTTAAGCTGAGTTGAGCAAAAAAATTTTAAACATAGGTTTTAACACTTTATTTCTATCAATTATCTTTATTATCGACCTACCATCATTACGGCTATACTAGAGTTATTATTATGTCACTTGAGTCAACCGAAGCTCCGTTTCCCTTTATAATGACAGTCAGGGGTTTTGCACTCTTCAGCCCTTCGCCGGTGTGCATCAAAGCGATGCAAAGGCTCCAAAATAAAGTTCTGCGAAAAAATGGAAATGCCCCATGGTAACATTCATATCAGTGCAACAAATATTGTATTATTTAGTTTCAAGCTGGAAAAAAATGTGAAATTATGATGAGCATTGCTTTACTCGTGTCAGCTGATGACGATGAAGTAAAAGCGTTAACGGAAAGTAATCGGCGTTTGATAAATCGAGAGATAGCAGAGAATCTCGAACTATGGAATTAACCGGTTACTTTCAATTACAACATCTTAAAAAAAACTGGACAACCTGAAAACTTTACAAATAAATAGGAATCCGCCTCAACAAAACATAGGCAACTCTTTCCTGGTTTGTAACAAAAAGGATTAATTTCAGAACTAAATAATAGTAGGTGCAAAAAAAATACATTGCAGTTAGAAACCTAGTCCGAAAGCGACTATGGATCGAGCAAAACTAGCCCCAGCAAAATCGATACACATAAATAGTATTCACTTAAAAAATACAATACTTTCAGGGCTATGGGATTTAGGTGTATATTCAATTTTATGTTGTTTTTTTAAGAAACCAGACTATTAAAATTGAACTAAAGGAATGAGAATTAACGCTTTAAGCTGGCCGATTTCAAATTCTCAAATGCAAGTGGCAGATTCCACACCACCCTGATGACCCACCAAAAACTAACAGATCTCAATTGGGAACTGATAACGCATCCATCCTACAGTCTTGTTATAGCACAATAATTGAAAGGTAACTTGGTACTTTCGATTTTGATTATGTTGTTAAAAATAAGTTGGACCAGTTTTCTGCTTTCAAAAAAAAAAATAAAAAGACTACTTCGAATGTGGAAATTTCCAACATACGGACAGTTGGATAGAGTTCATCCATCAAAATTGTTAATGTATTTTTGATTAGTATATGCAAACTTCCTTTAAAAAATATCCAAATTAACGACGCTGGTTATCGAGCAATTCAATAATGCTTATACTTTTGTTTTTGTCTAGGCGGGATGGATAGAATTCAGAATTTATTTGAGAGCTGCTCATATCAAAAATAATCACTAGTTTTAAATTCAAATCACTTCCAAATTTCACCTAACATTTTTGCGAAATAATTTTTGGCAAAAAATATTGCTTTATAAGTTTTCAGTCAAAGCAGCGGAACTGTAATAAATATTTTCAATAAATTTATCAAAACGTTGACTTTTAAAGTAAATATACATACTATTTGATACATATATATGTCTCCTTCATTAAATGTTTTATTGACAGATATGACTGACGTCGTCGCGTCTTCCACTTCTCCGAAAATTAAGGGTTTTTTTCCGCAGACCACTATTTGGGACAAACAGTTTATTTTGGTCACATTTGCTTAATGTTTTAGCTTATCACTGACATTTGATTCATTTGTGGTTAAATTTATATGATACGCCAAGGTTAATACAAACCTTTTTGTATATATTAGTTATTTTTATTGCAAATAGTGTTGAACTTTTAAAGAAGAATACCATTTTGAATGTCATATACGCTGCTGTTCACTTAAAGTGCAAAGGCTTGTTGACGAAGGAGTTTGCTCACAGAAATTTACTCCTTACGTTTCAATACTCAATGCACTCAGGTGAATGTAGCGCAATACAATATTTATAGCCTATATTTAGGCGTACGCTTTGAATTCCACTTTGTTGTCATGTACACAATACTAATTCATGTTGCTGTTACTGTAGCGGTACTCATTACATAAAGTACGTTTGTTTGTTGGTTATGACAGCAAAATCTGTTTGGAATTTATTTTGGCTTGGTCTCGTACAATGGCATATTTCAGTCATTCCTTTTCATGAACCTTCTTAATTTTTTTCTTTTTTTGATCTTTTGCTCCAATTTTTTTCTTTCCGTTGGTTCGTAATTACGTCGAGACTTGCAATGTTCGATATGCTCCAATGTTTTCGATTCGCTTCGTTACATTATTTCATGGCTGATCAGTGTGCCCTATTGCTTGCATACGAGGTCTGTACAAAAATTATCACACTTAAAAACAAATTTTTTGTGATCCGGACCACTCCAGAAGATTAATGTTTTTTAATGAAAGGAAATTATTAGTCGCGCGCGCAGTATAGATTGGTGCATTGTCTTGCTGGTAAGCCCAAGAATCACTAAAAAGATTACAACCAAAATCGATCAGTAATTCATTCAATATATATAATATATATTTATTCATTAATCCTGGTGGATCTGAAACACAGAGGTGACCTTTCATCATATGCAATGAAGTCTCAAATCATTAGTGAACCTCCACCATGATATCGCTTATAGCGAGTTTGGCGAGGCTACTGCACATCCCTCCAGTACTTATGGCACCTATCAGAACCGTCCAAATTAATTTGCTTCGGCAGAAAAAATAGCCATTTTTAACTCAGCTGTCCAAAATTTTAGTTTTTCAGCAAAGACCAGATGTATATGTCGACTTTGCAGCTTGGGTATAGGCCTCCGATACTCATA
Source organism: Neoceratitis asiatica (assembly GCA_030068015.2). Lineage (NCBI taxonomy): Eukaryota > Metazoa > Arthropoda > Insecta > Diptera > Tephritidae > Neoceratitis > Neoceratitis asiatica. The sequence goes on from CM061524.1 coordinate 79,975,152, forward strand.
TCTAACCAATTTAGTTTGCGTCGAGATTTGATGGACTTTTCTTTTTAATATACCTAGATTTGAATGTTCCTTGATTTCCAAGAAAGCCATGCTTTTCTGTGTTACTAGCCCCCGAATTTCACGCTTACATCTGTTATCGATTTTAGTTTGTCTTCCACTGCGCTTAATTGTACCATAACTTTCGGAATTAAAAAAAAAATTTCAAAAAATTTTAATTGCTATATCGGCAATTTTCTATCCCGATTCATGCAAACTTTTAATCAGTCCAGTCTCTGATAAATGTGTAGCACGTGGCATTTGAACTATATCCGATATAAATATTTGATGTTAATGATGATTTCCAACAACAGTATTACGAATAAAGTTTAAAGAAGAATTTTGAACATGTAAATATATCAGAGGACAAGAACAACTTGTATACCTAAAAAATAAATACTGTTATTAACACGTTGACTGCAGCGCCAATTTTAAAAAAATCTGGCCAAAAACATGTATTGTCCTGTCGCTTCGCTAACGCTGAATCATCGATACACGTCCATATTTGTCAGTAGTATTTCAGAAATTGTCCAGTGCTCATATTTGTGTCTTTCTTGTGTTTTGTTTTATAATTATTGTTATAATTAAATGATCAAAAACCCTATATGGAAAAGACCACTAGCTCAATAGAAAATGAAGTACTACGCAAATAAAAACGATTCAGAAATCGACGAGATTTTTGGAGAGGATAGTAGCGATTATGAACCTTCTGAGAATTCAAGTGATAGTGAAGATTAAGTCGTGCTCGAATCGGAAGTTAGTCCAGAACCAGAAGACAATGGCAATGATTTCCAAGCAACAACAGTACAAACGCTTGTGAACTAATTCTTTCAGATAAGTTTCTTGCATTACTGGTGGAACAAACTAATTTATATGCTGCGCATATAAACACGCAGATAATCTAAAAAATCTACTAGGTTATCAAAGTGGCAAGACGTGCTGAAGAAATGAAAGAGCACAAACAAGCTATATAATGTAAACTTTTGGCGCTCACATATGAGACGAAATCGATTCCAGTTGTTACTTCGTTATTTTCATTTGGTTGATAACTCAATACCATCTGCCGACAGATTATACAAGGTGAGACCAATACTAAATCATTCCAATAATATTATGCTTGAAATCTGTGTACCAAATTGAAAAAATTGTATTGACGAATCCATGATGCTATGGCAAGAAGATAGTTTTTCCAGCAATACATAAAAAATAAATAAAAAACAAATATGGTATCTTACAAAACTGCTAAATACGCGATAAAATTATGTGTGTGGAACTTTACGAAGTGACAGAAAAGGAAACCCCAGAGATGTGGTAATTCGTAAACTGAAAAAAGGGCAAAATGGTCCTGTTACTGTATGAAAATGGAAAGACAAACGAGATGTCCTTACCATTTCAAACATGCATGCTATTGAATTAATCTTAATTAATATTATTAACCAATCGGAATAGAAAAATTTATATCAAACCGAATATAATTCGAGATCAATCAGATATAATTCGAGATCAATCAGATCAAATGCTTTCGTACTACTCATCTCTAAGAAAACATGATCCAAAAAGATTGCTCTACATATTATATTATACATACACAATGCTCACCAAATTTTTCAGAAAGTAAATTCTTCTAAAATAAAACAGATAAAGCTCATAGAAGAATTCGTAATCGCGTTAATCGGAGAATAAATCCAACCAGTTCGGAAAAAGTTAGATTGCAAGAGCTCCATTATTTAGAGAGTCTACCACCAACCGAAAAAAAACAGCGTCCGACGACGCCATGCCGTATATGTACCCTTTGTATGGAAGATTGTTTCAAGAAGTTTCACAATCAATAAAATATTATTTTATCTCTTAAATATAGATTAATATTCTCAAAAAAAAAAAAAAAAAAGATTATGAAATTGTTTTTTGTTCGATTTTTAATAAATTTTCTGTTCATACAAACCAGCCTTGATTTTTTTATCTTCTCCCAGAAGCCAAACATCGATATTAGCACTGATATATTTCGAGTTGACTCGTAGCTACACAAAACTGGCAAGTAAACACAGGACAATCTCGTAGTTAGCAGTCAACGTGTTAAGAGAGAAGAAAGCATTGTGAACAAAAATGCACATATATTTTTTTAGCTGATGTATTACTAATTTTATTATAAATACGGAATAATTATTTTCGAAAACATACAGACATCTGTGCTGCACCTCTATAGTTTTATGTCCAAAGAGTAATAGATTTGTCGTATGCAACATATTCTTTTCTGTTGCACACAATTTTGTCATATATTAATAATATTTACCTGAACACCCGGGATGATCATCAGAATACTTATATAAATATATGAATTTTTCACGTTAACCTGTCTCTCTTCTCAATATTCATTCACACATTCATCCACTCTTTCGCAGTTTCTGTTATTCACTTACTGTCAACTAACTTTCATCATATATCCTGGTGCCGTTAGTAACTTTTAAAACGCTTAACATACATACTCATATATACTTGCGAGTATATCTCAAACTGAATTCCATTGAGAGTCAAGGGTATTCTCTTCATCTGACTTTGTGTCAGGAAAAGTTGAAAACTAAAAACTTCAATGAATGTTAGAGGAGATATACGAGTGCATGTCTGACATAGTTGCAGTTTGTTGCTTTTGGTATTGATGTTAATGTAGCCACAGTAGTCTTTCAGTTTGTGGTGAAGTGGATGTGAAAAAAAAAACTTTATACATATTTTAGGCATGTGTTAGTGCTTTTTAACCGCTGAAGTGCTTTTCGGCCTATCTCCTTCTACAGTTTGATATTTTTTCAACAAATGGAGAGACCTACAGCTTAAGTCACCTCCAAACGGCGATTTTAAGATGAGCATTTATTTTATGCCAGAGCTACAATCGGAAGTGTTGAAATTCCCTGCCAACCTTCGCAGTTAGAAAAATATTTTATTTATTTATTAAAATAAATCTATGTATATAAAAATTCATGCAAGTTTTGATGAACGCCTATAAATTTAGAACCAAATAAAATTACACCAAATTTTTAGGAGTTATAAAAGGATATTATATATATATATATATATTTGGCACTTTGTAACCGCTGAAGCGATTTTCGGCCGAGCTCCTCCTCCATTTTGTGGTTTTGCGTCTTGATGTTTTTACCAACAAAATGAAAGGACCTACAGTTTATTCTAAGCCGCCTCCGAACGGCTAATGGATTTTTATGAGGAGCTTTATTTCATGCCAGAAATACACTCGGAGGGCTTGACATTCCCTGCCGAGGGGCGACCGCAATTAGAAAAATTTATTTTCTATAATTTTTGATGTTGCTCGAACCTGGTCTCGAACCCAGGCCTGCCGAATGGCGGTACGCAATGCTAACCACTCGGCTATCGCGCCCCCTATAAAAGGATATTAGGAGAAGGTTAATGTGAAGTTTTAATGAGATTGGCGCAGCCGTTCCAGAGATATGACCATTTTAGTGAACATTAGTCGCTCGCTACGCATACAAAATAGATTAAACAACAACAAATACATGTAAAATTCTTAAATACGAAAGAGTGAGAAAGAATGAAAAAAATTAAAATTAAAAAATATTTAATTTTTTTTAATTAATAGAAAAAAGTTTGGAAAAAAGTTTTTTTTTCCCTTTCCTTCTTGATTTTTTTTATAGGTGTAGCAAAGCACGCTGGGTCCGCTAGGTTTCTATAATTTTTGGATGTTGGTTGGACCAGGGCTCGAACCCTGACCTTGCAAGTCGCATTATGTGCTGCTAACCACTCGGCTATTCCGGATGGTGCATATTCATATATAATAAACTCGTACACATGTGAGTGTACATATGTAGCCATGTAATGACTGGTATTAAATTTGTATACGCGACAACAGACATAAGAAAGCAGGCACGCTATAATTTTAGTTTGCTTAAATTTTTTTTACAAAAACATATGAGAACGTATGTATGCACTTCAAAACATTTCATTAATAAATTGCACTTTGTTGAGAACTCAAACACTCACTGCAATGAATTGGATTACACATAGAAGTAAGAATGGAAACGAAAACACCGATATTTAAGTCAAAAGCACATATTTTACGGGTAATAAGACTTTTTCTTCCTTACAACTTCGGTACTAATTTGGTGGTTTTCACTATTCACTGCATTTTAAGAATCTATATATTCATATAGGTAAGGAAGTAACCTTGCAGTGTAAACTGTTTATCATATCCGTCCTTACATAACGATTCCTCCCAAAAAATTTCAAGAATAAAATATAATATGTTCAACTGGTTCATCTGCACACCAAATTAACATTTCCAGAACATATCCCATTAAAAAATCTTCATTGATCTTGATAGTCCCTCTCTTGGCTTGAAAAACTGACTGTCTGACATTTTTGGTCAATGGAAACGGGAATGTAAAATTTACTGTTTAATCGAATATCATTACACCGGCATAGCTCCTAGTAGGAAAGCAAACCAAAAGTGGGAATACTAATCTGACTAAAGTCAGATACTAAAAAATGAGGTTACTTTCAACTTTGATAAATACTTGGGAAATTGAAAATGTTGATCAGTAATCGCGCATTATTCGATAACAAATATAAACTTCTTAACACTTTTTTTTTACTGTCCCAGTTTACTAGGCTGATTTTCAAAATGAATGAGTCGCAAACTTTTACTAATCTCGAAAGATAAAATAACAATGAAATCAGCTTTTGGAGTAAATTGGTGCTTTGTTCTGCAAGTATTTTATCACAAAGAAAATAATAGAATATTTTTTAGTTGTTGTAATCGTCCCCAGGGTAATTTTAAGATCAGATAATTCTATAAAACTTCATAATACGGGCTCCTTAAAGAGTGGATTGATTTTCGAATTGGTTCCGAACTATGTTATTGCAAGCATATACATATTTCAATTTTGTTGTGAATTTTCTTGCCACCACTGAAAAAAAATGTCTCAGTTATTTGTTTATTTCCTACCAGATGCTTGTTAAACAGAGAAAAATATTTATATGCATATACAATTTTTTGGATGTGCTCTGGTAGTGAAAAATTTATTACCCACAATTTTTTTTGTGGTTAATATTGTGGCTAACAAAAAATATAGCAGATAGATAAAACATCGAATGTACGCAGTAGATGTCTTGTGCAAGCGAAATTACACTTTATTGAATTTCAGAAAGCTCGCGAGGAACAAACATTTTTTGGGAAAAATTACTCGGCGGAAAACCCCAGAAGAGCATTAAGTTCGATGGAAAAAAATATTTACTTAATTTTAATGGTTCAAGTAATGTTAAATATATTTATAGTATATACTTGTTTCTAATTCAATATGATAATTTTTTGTTTATTTTTTATTAGTATTAATGTAATAATTTAAAAATTATCAAAATACAAACGTTACGTATATGACAGGAATGTATTGTATATTTGTAAGCATTTTTTATCATTTATTTTAATCCTCAATAAATTTTATACTCATTACATGTTCAAACATTCAAAAGACGTGCAAAGAAAAGTACACTTGCATATATGCAAAAAGATCTCATTTTACTAACTCTAAATGTACATATATACACCTGCAAATTTAACTTATGTTCGTACATTGCTGAATTAAGTACATAAGTACACATGTGCGGATATATAATTTTTCTGGAACGTTTACTCACGTAGAGTTAAATTTGCTTTGATTACATTTTCCCATTTCGCTTAGTTTGTTTGTATTTTACCTTATGTTTAAATATATTTACTTATATTCGTTTTTCTCCATTTGGGATTAGGCAAGCGGAATGCTGAAATAAAATAACTTGCTTACATACTGTTCTTGTATGCAGCAACCAATAACCAAAAAGACAGTCAAACGAACTGCTTGACAAGCAAACTTGGCAAGCAATCCAATAAATCGGTGTGCGGTTGGCAGTGTCGTATTTTTTAATTTTTTGTTTTTTTTATATTTTTTTTAATTTTTTGATTGAGTGACTTTTAATATTTTATGAATACCCATACCGGGCTTGACTTGTAAAAGTATCTTTCGGGAATATATTCAAATTTACGTTACAAGTACGTGTTCACTTACTTAATTATACCAGTATGCTTTTATGCCTTTATTGTGATGAAAAATTAAGTAATAATGAGGTGTGTCAATTTATATTATATTTTGAACCTTCAGAGGAAGGGCGAGATCATTCCGGCAAAATTATACGATATGATGATATTATTAATATTATTCATATTATTAAGAGGCTACTCAATGACACAGTGTTCGAACTCTAATAAGGACACAACCACCAGCAAAAAGCTTTAAATTTTGGTTTTCATATGAACTTGGTTGGTTGGTCAAGGATAAGAAATAATATTGAAATATAATTAAAAAAGACCCCAGGTGGATAAAAGTTTTAAAAGTTAAAATAATGAATGCCCATGAGACTCTAATAATTTTCTAAATGAATAGAGAGAGAAATTAATTGCATTCTAAAAATTTCAAATTTTTTCTATTGTATAATTTGAGTTTTGCGACGAAGCACTAGATTTTCCAAATTGTCACCTTCTCAACTGCAATTAATGTGAAAACCTTTTTCGACCTCTATGGCTTGGTCTGGACAGTATTTATACTGAGGATAGCAGAAAATAAAGGTGTCGTTAAGCAATAAACTGATACTAATTCATATGCAGAAAATAAATAATTTCATCGTTGAACTATTTTTTCGTTAAAACTTACTTGTCGCAAAATATTTCATATAAATTTTTAAACAACTCATACCAATAAGAAAGATTAAGTATCATATAATTTGTATTTTTTGCCTACCTGCATTCTTTGAAAAAATCGCCGACCTCACATCAAATAATTTGGGAAGGACCTCCGATAATTATAGGCTTTCGAAGAATTTTATTATAAAGTTGAAATGGCCAGGCCCGTAATAATGTAGATAATGAAATTCCTTCCAAATTCTTGGTGACGACAAACTCAATTGATTAACTATTTATAGCTAATTGGTTAACTATTTATAGCTAATTTGAAATAAATTGAAATAAGAAATTAGTTTTAATGAAATTAATTTTTTAAGAACTTTCAAATAATAGTTTTAATTTTGATAGCCTTTCACTTTTAATGCCAAAACTAAATGGAAGATATGGTTTAATTATTTTACAACTCATTTATATACAAACACCTATTGTAGTAGTGAAGGCATTGAAATTCGCATACATTGAAATATATATGCATATATTTATATACTCGCACTGTATGTATAGGCAAATATCTTTTCTGTAAACACAACCATTTATAGTGACACCTGCTGCGAACAATTGCCAACCATTTATTTTAGAATCTCAATGGAAGTGAAAAAAAAGACAGACATTGTTAAAATGAAGAAGTAAAATAAATAAATACAAAACGATAGAAAATACATACAAATATATTTAATATTTGTAGACAGACAGAAAGATAATGAATGTATAGGTGTATGTCCTTTGAAGCAAAAGAGATGCAGAAATACACGAAATTGGCATTCTTCAAATGTTTTTTGCAAAGTGTAAAAGCACTTGAGGATCTGCAACATTATAAAATCAGCAGGCATGAAATTATTTGCAAAGCATTCAAGTAGAACTATGTCACGCCCAACAGAAGTGCTTACAAACACATTCAAATATTAGTTCACATATGTGTACATTTTTTACTTGTCGATTTTTGAGTGAAAAATTGTTTTTATATTTGTGGCATCCCTGCAGTGAAAATCTACACTAGGATTCAAAAATTCTGGTTTTATACTAATATTTTTAAGATGAAATCACATCCGTTTCGTAGGCCACAAGTAAGGACAATAATAATAATTCCCAGCATCATAGGGCATCACCAAGCTAGAAATACCAGTTCCTTAGATGGGAAATAGGTGAAAAATGGACTAGTTTTGTAAAAATGCAAACTGATTGGATTCTAGTCAACACGTAGTATTATTCCCTGCAGGGATGTAGGTGGCCAGTTTGTGTATGGGTGTTGGTTTGTCGGTTGAAAATGAAGAGTTGAAATTTTGAAAAAACCGATGAGTCAATAAATGTAGCCATTAAATTTCAATTGAATAAATTCAGTTATTGCAAATAACAAATCATTTATTTCCTCGTCTCCAAGCATGCATACATATTTTAAACTTACACAAATAATTGTACAAAATAAACAATAAAATAAGAATACTTAAGCAGAGAAAGGAATGGAGTTGAGAAATTGAATTTCAGTACTGATAATATTTTTATATTAGTATATACTTTTACGGGATCTATTTACATATGTAATCATACATACATATATGCCTCATCCTAGAATTTTTCGGAACGTGATATGTTTAAGCCATCAGAGTTTGTTAGAATTTAATGGCGACTGAGAGGTGGATATCAAAATTTATCGAATCCCTGCAAACATTTGTGGACCACATGGTCCATTGGAGTACCTAAAAATATACTCCTCCATGGGATCTATTGGTCCAACTCTTTTATACGAGCTTAGTGTGGTACGACCATTCTTCGTGTTTCATCGATCGTCGTCAATACACGAATTTATAATTGCAAAATAAGTTTTATACTCGTATTCAGAAAATGTGTGGAAATGAACTGATAAGTTTCGTTTCGCTGTTGAGCTCTGCTGGTACGCAAAAGGCATACAGAATTTATTATTATTTCAATGAAAATGCGTAGAACAAATACAAAAACTAATGAATATTATATATTTATTAACAATAAATTATTAATTTTAATATAAATATATATTATTTTTTACTAACTTTTCACCAAAGTAGATTGTATTCGAAACTAAAGAGTATGTTCGAAAGTATTTTTTCGCATATACTCCAAAACATAATCCTCTGTAGGTACTCCATGGAGTGCTCGGGTGTTATGCAAAGATGGGTTATATAGTCCAGCCCTAAGACATCACAAAGTTAATTGGACCACATTTTTTGTATGGATTGGATATTCGGATTGTGGTAGGTTTTGGATTACTCTATTGTGCGCGTGGGGTATATATTTCACGCATGGAGTACTCGTCTTGTTTGCAGAGATCATTCTAAAGATATTGCCAAACTGAAAATCTTGTAAATGTGCGAAACCCGTATTGCGGTAATAGTCGGTATGTGTTAAAACATATTAATTGTTTGTAATGTAGTCCTTGCTGGAAACTGTGATTGTATTTTGAAAGTTAATTTATTCAGTGCTATATATAAATATCATTGACTAACATATTTCATCATATCCTTGAAATATACTTATCCAAAATTTGACTTACTGTAAAAGTAAATGAGTGCATAAGAGATGAAAATTCAAACACGACAAACGTTTCACTGGATAGTATTCTTGGTTCAAATTTATGCTATAAAGGACAGACACTCATTCAAATGGCAAAGCAAGCACAAATGTACCATTATCGCCACAAATGTATTAGTACAACATTATAAATCAATTAAATGCATTACAGCAAAGTGATGTACAAAAATTAACGAAAGTAAGTGAAAACGCATCACTTTTACATTAAAGCCAAAAAGCTAATGAAATTATATATATTCGTATCTACTTGGAGTGGCGATTAATTTGTCAGTTTCACCGACAAATATAGACATATGTATGCAACACATCGCCAATTAGAGGCGCCAAGTGAACCCGGGCTTCATATATGACCTTTCGAACGGAGAGGAAGCAATTGTGTTCCTCTGCTTCTACCACTTGAAGTATTTTGCTCCAACCAGCCGGCGTGGCCTAGCCATCATAGCCGCTGTATTTTCTTTCGCTAAACTACATAGCATACATACCATGATAGATTGGTACAATAGTAAGCAAACCATAAGTTTTTCTAGATCTTAGATAAGTGTGTTCTCACTAAATATAACATTGATTATGGATTTTGATACAAATCAAGGTATTTCCAACGAACTTCTTTTTTTTTTTGAATATTTTTCCGACTGTAACAAACAAACCTTTGGACATGGAAAAACAACCATTTTCTTAACTAAAAACACATGAATTTATTTAATACCATCGTAAAAAAAATTTACATACAAATATACATATGTATGTACTTTATTGAGATTTTACGCCATAAGCAATGCTAAAAGAGCGTCATCAACATGGCAATGATGGTCATTCATTTCAACGATACCCAACTGACGTGTCCCTGAAAAAGAATGAGTCTTAAACAATATAAACAATCCAGTAGTAAACCAATATAGAAGAAACATCCTATATATACATATATGTATTCATACAAGGTATATATGTGAACGTTATCGCAAATTCTGTATTACATGCTAAAATAAAAAGTAGGAAGGTAGCATGCTGGTGGGAAAGAATAAAAAAATATCTATACCTCTAGAAGTCGTTCAATATTCGAGCAAGAGGAAAACTATGAAAAATAAACACAAAAACCTAGTATTATATAGTAGAAGCTTTCATAGAAAAATCAACGGAGAACTGTATGTGTGTATTTGATACTGATTTGTATGAACGGGAATATTTTTATGGCTGAACTTCTTCATGAGTTAGTTTTGCATTTGTAATTATATTCTGCTTATTTTTTCAAAAGCATGATTTTCAATATTTTTCAGTAAGGAACTTGAGCCAAAAACAAAGGCTCACTAAGTGCTCACTCGGCCATAGCGGTCGGAAAAGACAAAATTTACAGCAAGGAAATTCAACAATAAAAAATCTATATGAGATTCCTGTAAAGGAAAAAAGTTAATGAAAGGGGTAGAATTGAAAGAATAATAAAAAAAGTACAAAACTTAAATAAAAATACAAATATTTTGTTTTGAAAACCAAGCCAATTTATGGTGAAAAAATAAGAAAAATTTCAATGTTGGAGAGTGTCAGTCAGAAGGAAGGAAAACAATGTGCAAACTATGCAAGGAGGCAAATGAACGTTGAGCATGCAATGAAAAATTGAATCACTTGGACCAGTCGTTTTGCAAATTGTTCAACCAGCAAGATCAATAGAAAGCCAAATAGGTAGAGCAGAAAAACAACCGTAGAAAAATGACAAAAGCTTCATCCGTATTTTGCATCTATCCATATGCCATTCATGGCATAAAAATTACTATAAGACGAAAAAATCGGAAGAATTGTGTAAAAGGGACATAAATAAGGTGATTTTAATTATCTTTTTTTGTATTTTTTTTATTCTCCAGCCTTTTTTGAATTAAGTTTTATAAAAATTCCCCCTTCATCTCACTTTCACAAAAACATGTTTTTTCTGTGATATTTTTTTATTTCATTAAAATGTGTTATTTATATAGACACTAATTTATACATTCAGTGGAAGTACTCATTTGACTAATTCAATTCCTTTCATCATAAATATTTTGCTTAATTTAATATTTAATATTATATAAATTAATTTAAAATTAAGTCAAATTTCAAATGTTACTTTGGTATCAAATTAGGCTTATAAGCTAGATTTGGCAGTGTAACTGCACTTTTGCAATAAATATTGAAACAATTTGAGCTCAGTCAAAACTTACTAACTTGTGTAATTATAGCTTTCTATGAACGACTAACTTTTTCTACTTAATCCAATTAGCTTTCAGTTCTTACTGACTGAATCTATTCTTGTTCCCAATAAAACTCTCTGACAGACATACTCAAACACCTTCTGTATTCCAAACATCTCAAGTGTTCAACTATTTATCTGCTCTAACCGATCCTAGCCTTAAGCTACAAGTTAGGAATCTATCTAAAAGGACTCTAAACCAGATATCTAGCTCTATATTTCTACCGAAGCTATTTGTACTTTATCCTAAGATTATTATATAATCTTGTATTATATAAGATTACTCATAATTAATCTATCTAGATCAACATCAGCAGAGAATAAAAGGACAAAAATTCCTTTAAAACCCGCTTGCAAAATTATATATTATTATTAATTTATTTATACATTTTAGCTTTTCTCCCAATTCCTTCGCGTTTTTTATTTTATCTTCATTTAGATATTCCGGTTAACTTTACGTTGAGCTTGCACAAAAGATATGCAAGAGAAACAAGATAGGAAGGAGGTCTCAGTTAAAGCCAAATTAAGCTAGTGGTGCAAGCAGATGAAGAAAATATGGGCAACAGCATTCAAGATAATAGAAATTAAGTTTATAATGGGATAAAGTGTGATTACGGGGGTGTAAAGAGTATTGGAAGAACAAGTTTATAAATACATTACAAATAATGAGTTGAAAATAATTTTTAGGGCATGAGAGAGATGTTCTAAGAAATGTTTCCATATTTAAGTAAAGAATAAAATTTTTGTATCTTATTCCTCTCAACTGATATATGCACCACTTCACTGCGACTACATCCGAGTCAAGAATAATGACGCCAATTAGGTTCCTCAGTTGATGTTTCAACGTAGTGCATCAATTTGTAATACTTTTATCATTTCGGCGTATTCTACTATTGCTCGGAGCTTCATTCAAATTTGTCACCGCAATCGATAGCACAAATAATTAATTTACATACAAATAAAAGTGGTATTTGCACATAAATTCCATCAATCAACCAGTTATATAAATCAACTTATCACTTCGTCACGCACTGTCACTCGCATGTCTCTGGTTGTTTTAGCTAATCTTGCCTGCTTTACACAAAACCTGAGTTACAGCTACGTCAGTACTCTATGTCTGCGTGTGTTTTTGTCATTTTCACTTGCCATGCCGCCGTATCAGTTTCTTTTTGGCTTAATGACGACTGACAGCTACGTTAACCACTCGTAGAGCTTGGCTGACTGTCAAATCATGCGACCACTGAGAATGAGCACTTAGCGAAAAAGCAAGGCCCTCTCTTCAAATACATACTTGACGGCAAAAAAATTTCAACAATCTTTGAAGATATACATTTCTACATATGTAAGTTTGGAAATCTTAAATAAGTTAGGTACTAAAAAAACATTTGAGGAGCACGTCGAATCGAGTTAACGCCTCCAAGTATGCAACATGCAGGTATCTTCTCAACCAGAAGTATAATACTTCCATATGCTTTTTTTTCAATTTCGTTAAATTTCTCTCCACCTACCTGGCAGCTAAACCGCCATTAATAAAAGTCGTTTCAGGTGTTTTGTTGCCACATAATTGATGTACCACAAGTCAACGGCTCTTAAACGTGGATTGATAAATTGTCTTACGGGGAAAGCACGTGGATTGATAAGTTGTCTTACGAGGAACCAAATGACCCGGAGTACAGTGTGCGAAAGAAAGCTTAACAGAAAGCAATTGAAAAGAGGAAATAAAAAATAAGAATAGAAATGTTTGAGGAAGTGAAGGAAATAAAATCACATAAAATGAAATAAAATAAAATTGATAAAAAAGACAAAAGAAAATAAACGAATATAAAATAAAATAAATAATAAAATATAATAAAAAATAAATTAAAATCAAATAAGATGAAATGAAATAAAAACAAATTTAATAAAATATAATTAAAAAAAAAAAAAAGAAATAAATGTTAACAAATAATATAAAATAATTTTAAATAAAACAAAATGCAAAAAAATAAAATAAAGTACAGTGAATTAAAATGAATAATATAATAAACACAAATTAAATTTAACTTAAAATAAAATAAACTCAAAAATAAAATAAAATATGGTATAAAATAAATTAAAATAAAATAAAATAACTTCAAGGGGAAAAGTTAAAATATTATAAAATAAAATAACGGAGTAAAATATAAATTACTTTAGAAAATGATATAAATTAAAATATATTATATTAAACTAAATTAAATTAACATAATACTATTTAAAACAAATAAATGTTATAATAAAATATAACATTAAATAAAATAAAAAAATAAAATATATATACTAAAATAAAATAAAATAATTTCAAGTAAAATGAGTTAAAATAATGTAAAATAAAATGGTGTAAAATAAAACAAAATAAAATAATACAAAATGAAATAGAATATAATATAATAAAATAGAATTTATTAAATTACATAATTTAAAATAAACTAATTTTAAAAAAATTGAATAAAAATATAACTTAAAATGAAATAATAGCAAACTATATATATATATTATTAATTATATATTATAATATATTAAAATAAAAAGGCAAACCAATAAAGATAAATTGAACCTAGATAAAATGCTTGTACGCAGTATGTATCTGAATATTGTATTTTAAATTGTATCAACTTTTGAAAATTACGCCACACTGTATACCAAATATCTTAAGATTTAAATATTTACCTTTTTAAGTATGAGTTTACGCTTACTTTAAGGCATATTGTACTTGTTGTAAAGCGCGTCTCTTATGTCTCTTTTCCAACAATTCAAATTTGTTACCTTGTTCTCTATTTTAGCTGTCGGCCTATCATTGTCTTAATCATTGATTGTGTTGATGTTAAGCGATGAGTATCTCACTATGTGATATATCTTTTCATATCAACTTTGTAAAAGTTGTGTATATGCATAAGTCAGCATGCTTTATCATTGTTAACACCTTACGTGGCTAACCTGCAAACGTGCATAATCGATGCTTCAATACAGTCAAAAATATTTTGGTATTACCAACATATTACTTTTTTTGTAAATAAACTTCAATTAAAAGTGTCGATAGCTTAAAGCCAATTTTAATATGCCGATGACTATCACAGCGTAAGACTACCTGGATGGGTTCAAATCTTAGCGCCAGAGCATAGTGGCAATCAGAAAAAATGTAAATATGTAAATATGGAATGTAAATTTAGAGCATTCTCTATAAAAAGCAAAGCTATTGTATTCAAATTTTTAATGAACGTAGAATGTGAATGAAACCTTGCAGGGGCCTGTCGTTTCACCAATTATGGAACATTTTAATATTATATGTGAGAAGGAAGTTCTAGGACTGCTTCCACTGGGTTGCTACTTTCTGATTAACTTATATATATACTTTTTGTGCTTATAATTTTATTTCCGGTTACTTAGTTATTTCATATCGTAAGTAACATCAAGTTTTTTTAACGCCTAAGTCGTCACCGGACCATTGGAACCACATGCCGTCAACGAATTTTTGGTTTGCAACAATTTCATTCCTGTATCTACACACATTTGTCACATAATTTTTGCTTGATTGCCTGCTCTTAACTTGTGCGCTTGGAGGAATTTGTCTTGCCTTACTAATTAACTAACATTATCTTCGGACACCTGACTGCATTCACATATTTTCCTGTTTTCTGTTTTTATTCAGAAGTGGTTTCTTATTTATCTTCATTTTTTGCGCAGTTCCAAGCCAAAGGATCTACACTTACAAATATCAATGCTTCTTCCTTTATATTTCGTACCTATTCTTCGTAATCATTTATTTGAATTAAACGGCAAGAGAATTTAGTGAAATTGAACGCACACTAATACAGTTATCAATCAACATGCTAACATATATCCAACATTACTAACAAATGCGATCACTAAGCCCGACATAAACGCACAAATCTAGCCAAACAAAAGTCTTTTATTTTTACCCATAAAACTCGTCTCCCTCCCTCAGCCGGGTGCTTCAATTTCAATTTGTGTTTACGCATGTATATATGTTTGTATTTGCTGTTAGTTGGGTGTGAATGCCATACAGCTGCAACTGATTCATTGGTTAGTGTTTATGGTTGTATACATTTATTTGCGGGGATTCTTTGTTAATAGAAACAAATTGTTGGGAGTTTATTCTCTGCGCCTCTGCATTCACACTGTCCAAATCCTGCAGTGGCAAAACATACTCAATACCCTCACAATCCTATAACCATTTGCTTATTCGCGCTTGTATCTGTCTTCGTTAAAAGCTGGCGTACTGCCGTTGCTGGCCTGTATCTCGCTATTAAGCTCATTTATAAAAATTGCTACTAATTTTTCAAAATTTCCGCCGGAAGCGGATGCCAGACGTACGGTATTAAAATTGTTACTAAAAAATTATTTCATACATAAAAAAATTGGAAAACAAAGAAATGCATTTCGCTTTTCAGTATGCACTGGGAGAATAAAAATAATTATTGGCCATAAAAAAACAACATATTTAGATTTAGCCGCTACTGGGCTTAAATTGGATGTATATTAGAGTTTATTAAAACCATTAATCAAGTGCCAAAAAGCCCAAAATATTTTTATACGAATAATAATTGGCCGCGTTGGTCGAGTGGTTAGCGTTGTGTACTGCTATTCGGAAGGACAGAGTTCCAGGCCACGTTTGACCACAGCGTGCTTTGCTACACCTATAAAAAAAATCAGGAAATTTGTATGAAGAAATGTCAAAATATTTGTTTTGTCCGCATTTTGTACGCGTATTTTGGAATTTTACATGTATTTGTTGTTGTTGCATTTATTTTGAATGGGTAACGAACAATGTTCACCAAAATGCTCATATCTCTGGAACGACTGCGCCAATCTTATCAAAACTTAATTAACCTTCTCCTAATATCCCTTCATAACTCTTACAAATTTGGTTTAATTTGATCTAGTGACTCTCAAGTTATAGGCGTTCATCAAAATTTGCATTGATTTTTATATATATATAAGTAGATTAATTTTTCAATTGCAGTCGCCCCTCGGCAGGGAATGTCAAGCGCTCCGAGTATATTTCTGGCATGAAATAAAAGGCTCCTCATAAAAAATCCAACGGCCGTTCGGAGGCGGCTTAGAATAAATTGTAGGTCCCTCCATTTGTTGGTAAAAACATTAAGACATTAATTGAAGAAGGAGCTCGGCCAAAACTCGCTTGAGCGATTACAAAGCTCCAAATCTATATATATGTATACCCTATCATAAGCTTTGCATTTACTCTGACGGCTTTTGTATGGTACATAAACAAAAAAAAATAGTTTTCGGTTTATCTGAGAAACATAAAAAGATATTTTGGAGAAATTTATAGATTTTCTAGTAATTTGCAGAATTTTTTCAACAATTTTGGTGTGATGTAGAAAGCAATAACAGCGTTTTATTTATACACGCATTTGTGCATACTCAAATTTTGTATAGAACATAATAAAAGATGAAAAATAATAAAAAAAAAAGTTAACTACAATTGATGGGAAATTATTATTATAATTTTTTTTTTTTTTTTTGAAAAAAAGGTAATACGTTTTCGGAAATTAAGTATAGTATTTTTGAATACATTAATTTCATTTTAACTTCAAGGATCTACGGGTGAGTTATTCAAGTTTTGCTTTTCTTTGTTTCTCCTTCCTTAATAGCCTTTTTTTGTTATATATTTCTGAAGTATTTTTTTACCATTTTAGCTCTCTATTTATGTATGTTATTTATACCTCCGAAAATTCCCGAAATACATAAAATCTTTCATTTAATAAACTGTGAGCACACAAATTTACTTGAAAATATTATCCGACTTTAAGTTCAGACTGAATTTAATAAAGCGCGAAATTCTAAAGTTCATTGCCTTTTATATTTTTTTTACCAAGTATTCAACGCCAACAAAAACCTGGTGTTTAAAAAATATTACACAAATTCCCTTGCGTACGTGAAATAAATACCCTGTCGCGACTGCTTGCGGACCAGTATAGCCGGGCTTGTAACAGAAATCAGTGGTTTGATTTCATTTTAGAGAGGAACGAGAAAAAAATACCAATAAAAGAGCACTAACATGAATTGTGCCAAATTAAAATGGGTAAAAATAAAGAAAAATAAGTAAGAATATAACAAAATTTTGTGACAAAAATAAACCCAAGTCGCTACAATTGCGCTTCCGACGACAAATGGCGAAGCTTGCGAGTGATGGAGAAAGGTGTTGAAAAATAAATGGGTGAAAAATCAAAACGCTTTCTTCATGGCTGATGAGATTTCGTGCTGATATTACACAGGTGAATAAAAGAAGCAAATGGATTGATGGATATGAAGGTGAAGATTAAAAAGGCCGTGAGAAAAATATGTTTATCTATCTGCACTTATTTTCATAACTAGGTAATATCTAGGTCAAAATCACTATTACTCTTCAGAGCTGAGGTTAAAATGTAAAATAAATGAAAATAAAATCATGCAAAAGGTTTTTGGGAAATTTATTTTTACGCTAAAATTTAGATAATAAGAATGTTGCACTGAAATTCAAATATTAACAGTGAAAGCTAGTTTCTATTATATAACATTGAATTTTACAATAATATTTAAATTATTTGTCAACTTTCTTAGCTGAATTCCGATTTATGTGCTTTTAGTAGCAAAATGAATCAACACGTTGGTTTTGTTGTTGTACAACAAAATATAAATTTACTTTCATCCTTTTTAGAAAAGGTGCTGCTTAACGAAACTGTGGCTTATTTCAGGGCGGAAGTACCGGAAATATGTTAATTTTCTGTTTAACAAAGCAAAATCAACAGCAACAGCTGTTGCGTGTTAAAAATGTTGGTGGAAGGAAGGACAGGTAATAATTTGATTTACGCCGTATGATGTTTTATACACAATTTTCCATTTTTTATTTATGCTCAATAGTGGCATTAAATAAATTCTGACCTGAGCGGAATTTAGAGTGAAAGAGTAAGTTATTGTCTTAAAACTTAGTCGTCTATTAAATTAAAATGTTGTTTGATTAATTTATCTAAAATTTTAGATACATTTTATTTATCATGCTACAAAAAAATATACAAATAGATTTCAATCAGGTTATAATTTTTCTTAGTCCTCACTTTACGCAACATACTTGCACCAGTTGCTTCTTTCTACGTTATACGGGTACGTCAAGAAAACACAGAAAGTAATAAACTGATCAACCATCAAAATATTAGAAACGATAGGACCATATATCTACACTCATGAAAAATTACGAGACAACCACAGGGTTGTCTGGTGGGCATACAAGCAACGTGATGTTGTCAACTTGTCCATTTTATAAAGTGAAGAGGAAAATGTGTCGGTATAGTGATATTAGACAAGGATATTGCAAATGCTGACATTCAGTCAACAAATGAGTTATCGAGGAATAACAGGGTTTGTTTTGCATTGTGTGATACTGTGTGTCAAATAAAAAATAGAACAGATGGGCGAAGAAAAATGTTGATATGTAATTTCCCATTATAAAAAGGAAGATAAAATACTAATTTACTAAAATTTATACTTTGAACTGAACCGCTCTCAGACTCTTAATAGAAAAGCCCCTTAAGGCCATGACCCAGTGCTGGGTGGCTTTACTTGCTGTGCTCTGATAATTGTCAGAACAGAATAGTACTATGCAATATCGTATTAAAAGAGACTAAAGTAACTTTGTTTTAAGACCGGAATGCAAAAAATCTGAGAGCGTTCAAAACGCTTATTTGATCATACAAGCATTCAAAGTAAAATAGGACTGGACCTTTAGGATTCTGAAAATGTTATCGAAAAGAAAATTCTTGCAGACCATTCCTTTAGCAGGTAGCAATGTAGAAGTTTGAGGTTGAAACTATTTGAGAACAGATGATTGGCTGCCGACGCGTCGTCAAGAAGATTGGTTTGAGATTTATGTCCTCGCAGAACAGAAATATGAAGGCCTGGTAAATCTAGGGAAGGGATCTAGAAGTCCTGGGTACTAAATCAGCAGAAGATGAATTTTTGCACCTTAAGGTACTGTATAATATATATACAAGTATATGTATATTTAGAAATACGCTCGGAGGGCTTGATAATTGACATTCCCTGCCGGTACTAAAGGTATTATACAAGGTACTATACAAAGTGAAAATTCCCTAAGGGTACGATTGTGTTTGTGTTTACAAACTCTTCGAATGTATATTTGATCGGATGAAATTTACCAATAACCTTCCAGATCAAATCAAAAATTTTATATATTGATTTAAAAATTTTATATATTGATTCGAAAAGTCGTTACATTTCTCTAAAAAAAAAACAATAAGAATTATTACTCTTATCAGTTGAAGGGTGCACAAGGCCTGATTGTTGTTTGTTAGTTATGATAGCTAAATAAGGTAAGGTCCCAACTTTGTCGTCATCATATATACCAATCAGTATATTGCCTTGCTTTCCAAACTGTTTGAAAAAAATTTCTATCAAAAATTTCTCCCTTTCTCTATGAAAATGACTCCTACACATCAGTTTGGCTTCAGCGAGAAACTCGGCACAAATAAACATAATATAACTAATGAAATAAGAAAAGCTTTTGGATTCTCGGTGTGACTCAAGTTTATGTTAATGTGTGGCACGATAGGCTTACTCATAAAATTGAAAAAAATTACCTAACCTATTTCATAATACCATTGGCGATTCACTGTAAAAGTAAATGAATATATAACAGAGAAATACCCAATAACGCAAGCGTACCGCAAGGTAGTATTCTTGGCCCATTATTATATACACTGTACACGCCAGACATTCCTACAAGTGACAAAGCAATGTCGTCAACTTTTGCAAATGACACCGCTATTAATTTGGCACAAATGCCGAATTCCCGCCACAAAAGTATTAAGACATTGAAGAATGGAGACGACACATCTCCGCCAAAAGAAACAGCTTAAATCCGATATGGATGTAATGAATCCGGTTATAGGGTTCAGCTTGAGCGACAAATATACGCACCATCAAAAAGAGGTAGAAATATATGTCGTTACACAAAAATACTTAAAAAAACTGCGTCATAATCCAAACCTCTTGGCTAACACCTTAGCCTCCGCAACAATTCAACCCCGACTGAAGAAAAGAGTCAAACTATCCTTCTAAAGAGGAGAGTTGAGCCAGCAACCTATTCCTGCTAATGGGTATTATGTTTAAGTTTAGTTAAAAGATTTTATTACATATTGTGAGGCTTCCGATGTCGAAGGAGTTACTGAATCTGAATAAATAAAATGCTAATTAAAAGGTCATGAAGCCACCACAAATTCCTTACCTTAAAAAAAGGATTCACAAATACATATGCACATGCACATATTTGAAGCGGACTAATCACTATTTAACAAATTTATTTAATTACTCGTTTGTTTTAACTCTGCTTTCTTTAGCTCATTCTTTAGGTGTTCAACATGTTGTGGCTCCTTAGTGGTTCGGTTAACCGATGTTTTTGTTAAGCGAATAAGTAGTTGCTTTTTGCACGCAACTATACTTACCTTGCTAGGATAAATACTCTAAGAGTATTTTCTATGTGTAGGAAATGTATACTATGCAAATATTTCCTATGGAATTGTGCTAGAGATCGAGAGCACTCCCGTTGAAAAATTGTGACATATTCAAGATAAACAATAACAAAAACATGGCACAGGGTTGCTTTTTCCTTCACAGGGTAGCTTTTTCCTTCTTGCTATCTGTGGGAAATAAGTGTACATAGTTTTTATTATAGGATATATTTCATATCGTAGCATATTTGTTTTGCATGTGTTTTGTTGTTGTGTCATTGCACGGATAGGGAAACTTTGCTTTCCGTGCTTAGTAGAATGCATTTCCTAGGCATAGAGTAAGTAGTTCATCTTCCATATATTTCCCATGCTACCAAATGATATATATAGCCATATTTGATTTGAATTTTTACTTAAAATATAAAAAAATTAAATAAAACTCACCCGCGTGAATGGTGTATTGGTGGAAATTATTATTATTCCCATTAATGGTGAGCTAATGTACTACTAACGAACCGGTAAGATTTCATCTGGACAATACCTATATTTAGCAAGATTTTTCGTATACTGACTGGGCCTATCTTTTCATATATATTTCGCAAGCCCTCGTAAATGCAATTTGAAAGTATAACTTTATGTACACATGTGGCATGCGACAGGGTGAATGCAGTTCGGTTTGTGGCAACAACGATAGCAATGCGCAAGCCTCAAAATGCCATCACGCGATGGGGTTTTTGGGTGTTTTTTGTTTTTACTAACAATGTTCAGGTTGAAGTGTTTGGCCTCGTTTTTGGGTGAATTACTTGTGGATATCTGCTTAAATTTTATTTTCATGCTTTAAGGTGGTTGGGTTGTGCTTATTAAAACAGGCATGGAAAGATATCAACATCATATAAATGTTGGGAAATATTATCATCAAAAATTAAACAAGCTAAATCGAGCAGCGAGCTAATACGTGGACGGAAGCTTCCTGTTGGAGTTAAATGTCCAGAGTGTAAATCGGAACTACTACAATGAGAACTACACACCGAAGAAATATATTAGATTTGTAAAAAAGTGCCATCGAAAAAGGATGAGCCTGACTATCTAAATAGCTTTAGAAAATATAATGAAACCTATTGTGTTCCAATGAGTTTGACACTAACCTATTTCATGGCTTCCGGTCTGAACAAAAGGTATTTCTTAAGCGTACAGTCCATAAGAGTGGCTATCGTGAGTAATTTCACCTATATTAATCTTTCAAGAAATGAGACTTCAGATCAAGTATTTGTTGGAGAAAAGGTTTCCAAATGGATATAAATTATTTCTGAAGTTCAGTCAGTCTTTGCTGATGTTGTGAAGTGAAGCCTTGTCTTTTATAGCGCATATTGAATTAAATGCGTAATCACTAATCTTCATCTGTATAAATTTATTTATTCATAAAATATAATTTATACTTATATGTAGTCTACATGATATGTTTCCAATTCCACTTAGAATCTCTAATATGTTTATCACCAAACATCAAACAAATGCAAATGGCACAATTACCAAACATACAATTACCGTTTACCCGCCTGCCAGTCGGCTTTCGTACACTTCGGTGTCTTCTACGAAATCCATAATTATATCACTCGATCTCGAAGCCCTACGAATGGTGAGAAAGCTTCTAAAAAATGAAATAAATTTAGTAAATAGCGCAGATTTAAAGACATTTGCAATGAAACGAACTTAAATCCATGGGGTACTGCAAACTTAAATCCATAGGGTTTGAGAGTTTAATCTCAAAAATCTCCTAGGATTACGAGCGCACTAATGTTGCGCAACATAATTACCTCATTATTTCCCCAAAAATCGGAGAAAATAGCCTCCTATGCTACACAGTATTGTACAGAGGATATACCAATGATTATTGGGGACGAAGTGAAATTCACCTGTAGAAAAATCCTGGAAAAAAAGGCTCCGGGTCCAGATGGTATTCCAAACAAGGCATTGAAATTGGCGATTGCGAAGAGAGTGGAGATGTTCGTTGATACGTCCCAAGAGTTTTTTATTTGAAGGTACTTTCCCTAGAAGGTGGAAAGTGCAAACTATAGTGCTTCTCCCCAAAGGTAATAAGAATCCGGGTGATCCATCCTCCTATCGCCCAATATGCTTGCTAGACACCCTGGGGAAGATCCTCGAGGGTATTATTAGTGAAAGGTTATTGAAGTTCGCAGAAGAACGGGGTTATCTTTCGCAGCTTCAGTTTGGCTTTAGAAAATCTCGATCAACGGTCGACGCTATTAAGGATACTACGATACAGCGGCAGCAGCTATTGAAAGAAAACGGTGAAGCTTTGGTAAAAAAGAATACTGTGCTGTAGTTACGCTAGATGTTAAAAACGCATTTAACACTGCGAGATGGTGTTGTATAAGTATATTGGATACTCTTGTTAGTATGAAAGCCCCAAATTATGTTATTAAAATAATTATTAGTTACTTCAAAGATCGGAAGCTGAGCTATAGAAGAGATGACGGTTCCGGTGTCTATACGACCTCGGCAGGCGTCCCCCAAGGATCTGATGATGGCATACTAAGGTTACAACTTCCAAATAGAACGAAGGTTTTGCCGACGACATCGCCGTGGTCATAGTGGCAAGAACTATACCCGAGGTGGAAGACAAGGTCAACGAATCAATAAAAAGGATTATAGATTGGCTCTCAACAATTCGTGAATTTAGGAATTCCAAACAAAAAATTCATGTATTCGACAAAATTCATGTATACTTTTCGTGTATTATAAACTACGTGAATTAGTGTTTATGCAGGCACACTTTGTTATTTTTCATGAATTGTATTCATGAAATTTCCAACGCATAAACGTAGTATATGTAATGATTAAAAAGTGATATTACCATCTCTGCGTGAAATTAGAATGTCATTTAAGTGTTGAGCTGCATGGGCAATATTCACGAGTATTCCAATTTAATTGAATCGGCGTGCGGCCGTGAACATCTCGAAAGTCTCATTCATGCTTCAATGAAATGAATTTCGTTAAGGGGATAATCAGTAAACTTTTGCTCATTCTTATATTCATATGTTACAGTTGGCTTAAGTTGAGCTAAAACAAATAAAATTTCTAACATCTAAATCGTAATTGCTGCGAAAAAGTCATTGTCGTACACATATATTAGTACTTAAGATATTTTTCGAGCAGTTTGGGCATTTGAGTAACGAGAACTCGCACACTTGCACAGTGCTTATTACTCGAAAATTTTCGGGCACGAGAAATGGTTTTTTTTGTTGTTGATAATTTTAAATTTATTTATGCAAAGTACAACAATCATTGAAACGCCAAAGAAATTTTAACAAATAATACTGAAATTTTTTTGTTCTGCTGAGCAGTTGAGCAATGAACGAGCTATAACATTTATAGTTTCAAAAATATTCACGGTTTCTGCTTATTTACGACTGCAAATTTTTACTTTTACGTACACGCTTGCTGTGCCATAAAATTATTTTAAATTCGAAAATTTCAAAATATATGTTTAATATAACAGGGACAAATTTTTAATATGGTAAAAAAAATTTTTTATTACAGAAATTGGTGTACAAAATCTTAAATCTTAAAATTACATATAAATATATAGGCATGTTAGAACCCAGTTGAAAAAAAAACTATAAAGAAGCGCGAAGAGCTCATTAAAATGTAAAATTGTTCTGCTTACACTTACATATATTTTGCAATCAAAAATATATTTTAAAAACTGTCTTCATAGCACAATTTAAAATATAATTATATACATACATACATATCTATTGTTGTTGCTGCATACCATTACATATTTCTGAAATATTGTGACAATTTGATACGCGGATTGCGAATAGAAATTTTCATATGTATGTAAACAACAAATGTAGTATGATAGAAAAAACAAACCAAAACAATTGTATGCAATACAAGATATAGAAAGATAAGCTGGCATGCACATATATTTCTTTATTCATGCACCTTATTTCAATTTTGCCCACAAACAATTTCTACTGGGTATGTTTGTACATACATTCGCAAAGTAGTTCTTCTTACAAAAACTACAGGATGCAACAAAACATATCCTTTGCGGTATCATGGTTACCAGCCCTTATTTAGCTTACAAAAATATTGCTTGCACACGTTATTTGTTTGAAAATTCCTTAACAATTGGAGCAAAATGTGAATACAGAATGAATGTAAGCAGCTTTATTTGACTTATTTATTTATTTGTATCGACAGCTAAAAGCAAGTGAAAGTTTTATAAATATATACAAAAATAAAATGTATGATATCTTATACCCACTACTTTCCATTTGTAGCCGCTTCAAGAAGCTCACTTTAACTTTTTCATTCGGTTTTTTATGTAGTTACTTGAAGTTATAGCCTGAAATGGTTCACTTAGATGCAAAAAAAATTAAAGCAATACAGTAAGCAAAATATGCAATAACTTTAGCTGCGATAATTACGGTGTTATAAAAATTGTTTTACACAGGAAATGATTATGCAGCTTTAAGCAGTATATGGCTGTATCTACCACGCAGGGCAAAACACTAGTTATTAAATAGAATCTTACTAGTTAATATTTATGCACCAACTGAGTTCATCTTCCCTATATTTCCTATGTAAGCAACTGGTATTTTTAACATAGCAATGTCCTACGAAATGTTATATAAAAGTATGTGTTGAATTTTAAATTCACCAAAATTAAAAATAAAAATAGAAATTAATTTGCCTGCAACGATAGTCGAACCGAAAACCTCACCCGCCATAGTGATAATTCCTAAGCATTCTGCTATCGTTGTGATTTAACTAGCAATGACTAAATGTGCACTTTAACAGAGCTTATTATAAGTAGGAAATCGTGGCGTTCTAGAAATAACTACAACGTGGCGTGGTGGTGAAAATAACTAATATTCCCGTTACTGGTAAACTGCTGCACAAATAACGAACTGATGTGATTTCATCCGATTTCATCCTAATATTTTTTTTGTATACTAGTATATGTTTTCACTGCACGGTATCATTTCGTTACTTATGACTGTAGATGTGTTATGAAGAAATTTTAATTTAAAGCGAATCGAAGCTTGAAAAATTTTGCCAAGTCCTGGCCAGTACAATATCCAAATTTATAGAAAAAAGTGTTATAATTGTGATTATCCAAGTCAGGTAATGACTGCCGCACTAGTCTCTCTCTCTGTTGGATGGACCATAAGATACACCACACTCTAGTGGAGGAGCTCGATCGAAAATTGCCTAAGCAGTTATAAAGCGTCAATTAAAATTGAATATATATACAGGACTATCTACTTGGCGGTTTCCAAAATAAATGTAACCAATGCATTTAAAATAATTTTTTTCGGTTTCTCAGCCATAACTTGACGAACGTTGGTTTTTAAATGCTCAAGAATTAAAGGTTTATCCGCAAAATCATAGTCTTTCTCGTAGCCTCAGTTGCCAATTGACATCGGGAAGACGAAAGTCCTCACCTTGTTGGATCTAATATTTTCCATGTCGTGTTCTTCAATTGGCCAAAAACATTGGATTATCATTCGATCATAACGCTCTGAATTGGCACTGACAGTCTCGCCGTTTTCGTTTTCAAAGAAGTAAGGTCCAATCCCATTTTCGGAGCAAAAAGAGCGCAATATACAGTAAATTTTTTGGGTATAATTGCCTGTATTTAATTATTTTAGGATCAAATCTGGCTAGTTTTTCTTATTTACATATTCAAAGAGAAGATTTGTTGATTTGTTGGAAAAATCGGGATCCACTGCTTGACGTTGAGCACAAATCGACGTAACTACGGTGTTGTGAGTGGTCAGCTGGCTTCATGGTGTGTGAGCTAGAGTTTATATATATGTGTAATATATAAGTGTAAGTCCATATGCAAAAGACGCCGTAATTGTGCCGTAAGGAAGCCCCGGCTCTTGAAAACGTCGAGAAATAACATGACTTATTCGGGTCATTGGCAACACTTTCACTTACAGCAGCGATATTATGTACAATATCTATAACCGATCCATTGTCTTCAAATTTCTGTAAAATTTTACCAATTGCTTGAGTAGTTAGACGATTATGTGAATCATCATCTCCTCTTAAAGCACGAAACGTAGCCATGTTTGAATCACATTTTTGTAGTAGGTTTCAACAATTTCAATGCGTTATGCGATTATTAAGCGATCATTTTCATAAATGATTTCATAAATGCCTGATTTTTAACTATACTAAAACATATTTGGATTGAAAATTAAGTTTGACAGAAGTCAAAATACAGCCATGCACTCGCGAAACCGCTAAATGGATATTCCTTTATATACACAGATATATTTATATATGAGACGACCTGAAGGTGGAGTAAGATGGAATAAAAATAACAACATAATAAAACAACAATCACAGTATTATTACTTGCCTCTAAAGTTGCACGAAATACATATATTGAAAATTTAAGTTTTTCGATTGACAACTAATTGGTTATAATAACCACATAATTAATTTTATTTCCGTTATCGCGTTTTTTTAAAGAAATCTTTAGAAGCCATTAATATATAAGGATAGCACGATGATATCCCAATTGGTATCATAATCGACAAATCGGCACAACTTTATATAAATGCGATGTACATAATATCGACGATATCAAAATATATACATATATATATACTAGGAAAATATATACATAAATATATACATATATATATACTAGGAAAACTTCACCTACATTCACTGAGAATTTAAAAAAAGGCTCATGATATCATTTATTGAAAAATTCGTTCAAATTACTTTTTTTTAAATATTGTTGTCTACTACAATATAACCAAAAAAAATTTGCTGAATTTGTTGAATTTTCAAACTTTAAGCGACATTTTCTATAAAAGTATTAGAGCTATCCAAATTTAAATAAAATTTCTGTGGTACGGCTTATTATTGAATTTTCCTTTGAGATTCAAACGTTGTACGAAATTGCCACTGTTAAGAAGGGTTCTGATTCCCACCATAAAGAAATCGGATGCTAAAATTAATTGTAAGCTATTCGAAATTTCTTAACTGAAACGAGACTTCAAGTCTTACATAGAAATATTGGAGTTCACATCTTTATCCCACGGTGAAATTTAGCGTACTGATTGAAGATCACTTGTTCTTGGCTTTCTTTTATTGACTTAAAAGATATGAGGATATTTTTTTAAATTTGATTAAATCTGTCTGCAGCTTTCATCAGCTTTCTCTCACCGAAATTGAAAAGAGACAAGTTGGAAAATTAATTCTCAAATATGCATAACTCTTGTCTCCAAAGTAATCCAAATATATATTTATAAGTTTTAATTCAAAGTTGTCTAAGCCGTATCCAAATAGCTGATGGATTCTTATGAGGAACCTTTATTTTAGAAGTACACTCGGATAGTTTGACATTTCCTGCCGAGGGGTGACCGCAACTACAAAAATTTACTTTTTATTTAAATTAATTTCAAATAATTTTTGGATATTGGTCGGACCAGTTCGAATCCTGGCCTTTCGAATGATGCTGCAGCTGCCTAAAAAAATATCATTTTAGAATTTAAGATTATGGTTCGAAAGAAAGAAATGGACTGAATTGCTGCCTTCTAATGGCTGATACATTTTCATGAGAAACTTTTTATTTCATGTTAGAACAACTATGAATCTGTAAGCAGGGATATGCTTACCTTAAAACGGTGCCACTGTTAGTTAACCGATGATGTAATAAAAAAATCACTACTCAATAAGTTCACAAATCAAGAGCTACATTTTTGTATAGAGAAATCCAGTCAACAAAATTCACGCACTTTTCTCCTTAGGATGGTGGCACCATCTCCAATGGTCTCTCAATATGATGACTAAGACATACAACAAGGGCGAAAGCTAACAATCCATATGTATTAGACACATACGAGTATATATGTACATATATATGTTTGCAAAAGGGAATGCGTACGAGACGCGTAGAACTTGCAGTGTTTAATCTCTGAGCAGTTACAGAAATACATATTTGACTGAAGCACTTACAGGTTGATTCACTTCGCTCACAGCCAAGCTACTGCCATATGTCCAGTTCATTGCAGGTCAAATATTTTACGCTCCATATGTTCGAACTTTATTTCATGGAATACAAAGCACTTTGGCCGATATTTATGGGTAGGTTTTTGTATTTTTCCTTTGTATATTGTAAAAATGTATATTTATGTTTTAATGAAGTTTGTGCTAATTTTATTGAGGTCCTCTGTCAGATATTTATTAAAAGGGCAGTGAACAATCGTATACAGCAAGCTGGACAAACAGCTGAGGGTTGGGATTAAGTCTTCAGTTTTGATTGTTAAATAAGTTACAAGGAAATTAGCCTGGTATGAATTGTACTCCTGGGCATTTGTGAAATAGAGGAGGATATTATGAAATACTTACATACACGTATATATGTAAGACTTAATTGATGATGCATTGAATGAATGGAAATTGGAGAAAAACATGCATGAGTTAAGTTCAATTTGATCTGATATACTTGTACATAGAATGCTATGAAGGGATCACCAGAGAAAGTTTCGAAATTACTTGTAGTAGTTTTTGTTATTAGTAAATTTTTACTAATTTTTTCTAGTTTAGTAAAGCTAGTTCTAAAATTATCTTGAAAAATGTGTTTGACGACTTGAACTCATATTTTTTTATCGTTTTTGTTCGAATTGCTAGCTCTATCTTTTTTATAATGTTAGTATAGGGGACAATTTTAAAATATTAAATTGTTGGTTATGTTTCCAGATGTAAAAGAGACAAAACTGCAATCTTCTATTAACGCATATACTAAAGAATATCTGCTTTGAGTGTGGAAATTCGAATCAACATCCATCGGATCAGTTTGATGTACTTCATAGTAAGATAGTTTCTGTTCATATAAGAACAATTCTGTACAGCTACTCTGATTTCATTCCCTTATTTTCAGCAGTAAAGAATGGAGATAATATAATTTTTAAAAGCTTTCTAGGCAACTGAAAAAGGAACATCAAAATGATGCCTGAGTATGTATAGTTCTCGCAGCCCATCTTCAAACAAACCTGCGAATGCAGGATTCACAAAAATTAGATATGCTCAACCTTTTTTATAGTATTTCTAACCCACCCTCCACTTTTGCACACCCCCACATATGTGCCTTTGGTCAATTGTGTTTATTTTTTATATATATTATTTTCTTCTTTGTGAAGTGGAGCGTGGTTGCATGTCGCCTCAGGGCATAACAAAGCCATAAATCAACGATATAAATAAATATGTATTTAGAAAATATGTTTACATTGCTTGAATTATGTACACGTATGTATGTTTGGTTGTGACTTTAAGAGTCATAGAAAATTTTATAGAAAGAGATTTTCTACACTTCATTGGGGGTGGTTTGCGTAGGATGTTGACAGCTCTGGCGAATAAGCAAAGAAATAATGGGATTAAGAAAGCAAACGTTTAAGATGACGTCATCTCCTGCTGAATCAGTTTTCATCGTGGGCAGGTGGACATGCAAATTCTTGCTAAAAGTGTTTTTACTCAGCTTCCATTCGTTTGTTTTCATGTTCTGAATTTAAAGTGAATCAGCGCTTTCTAATTTATATTTTATATAAAAAGAAGAATAAAATAAGTTGGAATTTTTTTCACGATATCCTTAATTTTTTTTTGTCTTTAATATGTGAAACATTTTAATTTTATTGAATTTTTGTAAGAGTGACTTGCTTGTGGTTCCGCCCGTTACTGAAATAAGCTTTCATGGCGCCGAAAAATACACTTCGATCAAAAACCCATCCGGGTCGTCATTATTGTGCTTTTATGCATTTCATTTCTCTATTTCCTCGTTTTTACTTTTCCTTCTTTTTGTACTTTTTCTTTTAAGCAGGCCATACCGCGTGCCATCTTTTTAGAAAATGAATGAAAATCAATTGTTCAAATTCATATTTGTTATTGTAAAAATATTGTTTAATATGAAATTTTAATAGTTACGATGTAACCGTTCTAACCTACATAGTGCATAGTGGATCACTCTTCCAACAGAGAGACGTATATCCACCTCTCCAGGATAGAGGTGGAGAGAAAAGCAAGGACTGTGATGATCGGCGATTATTTATTGATATACAATAACACAGAAGAACTGGCACGACGTTTAAATATTTGTCTTTACTGCTTTAGCTGTAGCAAAAGCCTCAATCGTTTCTCCGAAGTCCAATTTTCTCAACGGTCGAAATGATAATATACAAGTTGCAGAATTGTCCGCAAAATTGGCCTTATACACTTTTTTAAGTGGCTCATCTCAGTTGCATTTTGTCATCAATATCAGCAGGATAGTTTTCAGCGAACTTAAGCGCAGTACCTGTGTTGCTCATGTGTCTGATTATAAAAAACTTATTTATATTCAATAATAAAATTTTTGTTGATAAAGCTTCATCAGGATCAGTGCTAATCGATGGTAGGGTGAATTCAATCGAGGTCCTAGATCACTCCAAGACAAATTTCCTGAAGGCCATCCAAAAACAGTTGTGGAAGTTGTTGTCTCATGATATAAGTACATATCAAAATCAACATATATTACTGACCGACTTTTGAACTTACAATACTCCCGGCAAGAGAGCAGGAGATCATACTGAGAAAGGAGAGAGTACGCACTTCTTTTTAATAAAAGATTTGAAGGTATGTATTACGGAATATCATTAATAGATATAATAAAAAATTTCTGTAGCTATAATGTAAATTACTTTAATCAGTAGTTTTATCCGCTTAAAATACTATTACAATAGTAGCAGGCCCAATTACAAGTTGAAAGGCTTTCTTGTATATCGTACAATTATTAAATAAAATAATTGATATTGTAATAAACGTGTCCGTAAAGATATATTAAATGATCTAATTAATCTTTTGCAAACACAAAATTATAAAGTTATTTAACGCATAGTGGAAATATGGAGTTTGTGAGGCTTGTGTCCTTTGAGCATGTGATATGTAATATCTATCCAGAATTTGCACAAAGCCAAAGTGAACATATGATGCAATCTATCGGGTATAGTAATTTCAATACACGCATGCATGTTTACCCAGCATGACGTAACCTATTATCCAAATATAAACACGTATGTACATATATGTACCCACGATCTAAAACTTAAACTAAAACTTATTTATTTTGTTCATTTGCCCATATATATTTATTTACAAGAGCGAGTGTTACAGTTTCTTTTCTTTCTTTCTATTACATTCTCCATCTAATTATTTGCGCTTAACGTTTATTACATTGCCTCTTTTACTGTACTGGTCCATTTATTTCTAAACGTTTTTTAATTTTGATTTCCGTTCATTTATAACTTTTTAGTAATTTTCTTTTATTTATTTCAGAACTTCATTAGGAGAAAATATCTCGTTCCTTTGAGAAGTGCATGTCGGCTATGTGATGAGTTAGCCCATGCTAAATGTGCCTCTAAGGACGTTTTAAAAAAAATCTAAGAAAGATTGTGCCGGCTGTCAAGTGGCCCCAAGTTTAAAATAAAACAACCACCGCTAAGCGATCAATCGGCTAACGAAATGTAGGTCAAAAGGATATTAAGGATTGGCGCGTGATGAGGACACACATATCAGTTGGTACCAATTTTATGTTAAGCGACGCGCCTAAATATGCTCACCTACCTCTCCCAAACAGAAGCAAGGTTCAAAAAACGGAGAACATAGTAAAGAAAGTTTAGTTTCAGTCTCAATTACTATTGCCGTGGAAACACCTCAATATTCTCAAATTCCCTTATTACCTGGTTCAGTTGTTAATAAGGACTTGTTGACATTTAATTTTTTCCGAAATCCTTCAACCTTCAACTTACCAATGATTCAGAACAAGGGCTACTACTAAAATAGTAGAAGATGCTGATTAGCATGCACTTAACCTACATACATCTGATAAAGCCCCAACCTCTGCTAAAACTTCATATCCCCCTCCTCTTGCACCTCACTCTACTGAATAGAAAAGAGATAGTTGTGGTTCCGAAAAGGAGATCCGTTCTTGTATCTCACTTCTTGAATGACAAAACAGCAGATGATTTGTGTTTATATATATTGGGAAAAATTAAACCGACTAGTTTAGATATTATGAAGCTTAATTTTTCCTTTGAGAGGAGCATATCTTCATTTAAAGTTAATGTATCGACCGATAGCTTCCATTCATTTTTAAGTTCTTCATTTTGGCCAAATGGTGCATCTGTGCGTGAATTTGAGATAAAGCAGCGTATTTCTCGTGACAATGTAGCGCTACCTACTTCCTCAGAGCCAAAAAACTGTAGGTGGTTAACTCTAAGCTCAAAGATGTATACTTAAGCATCATAAACTGCGAATATAAAATCTAAGTCTTGAAACTTGGCTTAAGCCGTATTCAACTCTGAAATTTTGATGAATTAGAAATTCAACACATACTTATAAGTATAAATGACAGTTTGTAGGATATTGTATTGTTAGAAATATCGGTTGCTTACATGAGAAATAGATGTAAGATGAAGAGGTTAGTGAAAAAATTCAAACCAGTTAGTTTCTAGTTAACAACTAGTATTTTTTCCTGCAGGTTTATTTGTACAAACCGCAACGTTATCAGTTGCTAGCCCCACTTTTGCATAGAAATTAAAAAAACTCCGAACCCACAGACGGACATAGGCGCACACATTGCCGGGATACACTTCAGGTGTTTTGATTTTGTTGGCACTCGAAGTTGTATGTGTTAGTATGCAAATTCCCTGCAAATATTTATGGACCATATGGTCCATTGGAGTACCTATAAATATACTTCTCTGTGGCAACTTTTGGACCAACTCATGTGTTTACACTAACTTTGTTCGTCACGACCATTCTTCGTATTATTCCGATCGCAATCACTACACGAAGTTACAATTGCGCAATAAGTTCTACACTCGTATACAGAAAATATGTGGAAATGAAACTGAGTCAGTTTCGCTTCGCTGTTGAGCTCTGCTGGTTCGCAAAAGCGTGCAGAATTTATTATTATTTATATGAAAATACGTAGAACAGATACGCAAACTGTATATTATATATTTATTAACAATAATATAAATTTATATAAAAAATACTTTATTTTACTAATTTTCACCATAGAAAATGCTATTCGAAACTAAAAAGTATGTTCGAATGTAATTTTTCGCATATACTCCAAAATATAATTCCCTGTAGGTACTTCATGAAGTACTCGGGTGTTATGCAGAGATGGATTATATGATCCGGCCCTAGGACATCACAATGTTAATTGGACCATATATTTTGTATGGATTGTGGCGGATTTTGGTTTACTCTATTGTCCGCGTGGATTATATATTTCACGCGTGCATGGAGTACTCGCCTTGTTTGCAGGGTGTTGTAGACATTTAAGAACTTGCATTGGTATACAGCATATATGAGCATTTAACAATATGATATGTGTAAATAACGCCAAATGCATACTTATACAAGATGGTTGCGAACAATAAAATATAAAAAGCAAAAAACCACAAAAAGGTCTTCAGAAAAATGGTTTCTGCTCTTTTACATTTTTTATAATTTATTCTTTTTTTATAAATGCACATTTTTCTAAACGTCATAAAGCAACCGGTTCACTCCACATCCAGTAATAGAAATAAATCCCTCCATTGGGAATGCGTAAAGTTATACATGTATTAATGATGTTTACCCATAAAAAGCAATAAAGAGCTCAAAAGCAGCTGCAGAAAGTATCCATCAGCAGCTGTCAATTGCAATAAAGATTGAAGCTAAGTGGATAGCTAATTGGAGTTATTTTAACATCAAAGGAAAAGCGCTGCAGTCCCTAACCTTTAAGTTCTTATGGTCAAACTACTACTATGAGGGGTCCGAAAATGAAATAATAGCATAACTTGAAAAAATGAGACTGATACAAACATATTTTAATTAGCGAAAAATAAGTTGGCCGACCCGAGTTTTAGAGTTAAGCTTGACAAGGAAATACCTTTAATTTTAGGAATAAATTTAAAATATTTAAATAAATATGTCCGTAAGTGCTTCTTTGACCAAGTCAGATTAGTGTGTATCTTTTACTTTATCTCAAGCAAGGTGGAAAATATATTTTGGGAGACTAGATGAAATAAAATTTGGCCCTATATGTAAGTACACACTTCAACATTCTTCAAATAAATACGTCATAATAATAATCTGTTCTGGCTTTCTCTATTTACTCCAAATTTTTATTCTCATTTTCATTATAAAGGGTTATTAAAGTTCTAATTAAATTTATTTTTTTAAATTTAAATAATAATTAATAAATTTAAATATTTTCATTATATTTTATTATTGATCTATCTATGTATTTGTTTCGCTAATTCACTACTTAAAGTCTTTCATGAAAATGTCAGTATTGGTACGACCTTTTCTCGACTCTTACTTGAGGGCTGCTCCAACTCCTTCGCAAAATCACTAGCCTCTTCCTTATCAATATCGTTCAAGGATATGTATATCTTCATCCTCGCGACAGAATTCGTATTGGCTCAAATCGATGCCTTCGACTTCCATTGCTTCTCGCAGTCTCGATTGCAGCTCTGCCTTATTTCCTGGCGATAATCCTTGCTTTGCCAACTCCCTCTTGAGAGGAGGTATCGTCAAATCCTGAAACTTTACCATTTTTCAATTCTTATCCTTTGGGATTTATTTAACAATCCCACTTGTGATACCAATTGTTACGATCTTTTTGATTCAACCTCGATGATTTTCCAAATCCTTCGGGTACGATCTCTGGATTGTTAAATAAAAGTCACCAACTTTATTTGCAGTTCCTTTATAAAGAATTTATTTAATGTTATTTTATTACTCAGTAATTCACAATTCAATTACAATTCACTTCACTATTTACAATCACTTGTATTACAACTTGTACAATGTTCTATTTCTATTACTTTACTCTAGTGTAATCACCAACGCGTTTACTTTACGACTGATTAGCTTGGCAGCTGCTCGCAACCGAATGCCTGGAATAATCGATTCGTTCTCGATAACGAATGTCCTCGTTTTACCCTCTAGAACATACCAGCTATCGGCTTCTCTCTTTCATCTGAAATTCGCTTCGCATTTGCGCCACACTGCCCTCCACCTAAGTCTTATCGTCCCGATCAGACACATTCACTGTTCCAAAGGCAGCAAGCCTTTCTAGGTGGACCACTTTCATCTTGTTTCTTGGCCTCCCAACTGTCTGGATTTGATACACCACGTCGTTTAGTCATTTGGTAATCTGGTATGGACCATCCCAATAGCACTGAAGTTTTGGGGACAAACCTCCCTTCCGTCGTGGATTGTATAGCAACACCAAAACTCCATTTTGGAAACCTTCGGTGTTCATCGGCTCGTCATACCTAGCCTTAATTTTGTCACTCATAACTTCCAGTTCGCTGTCTCACAAGAACATGTATCTCACGTAACTCTTCACCGAGAACAGTAGACGCTTCCTTCCCAATTCTTCTCGCATCACCAGTTATTCCAAATTTTGAATCGCTGAGCAACCGAAGTTCATTACTAAACAGTATCCTCGCGGGTGTTTGACCTGTTGTTTCATGCACTGCGGACCGATACCCCATCAGGATAAGCGGTATGTGTACATCCCAATCATCCTGATGCTTGTCCACTACTTTCCGCAAGTGCTCCTCCAGGGTCTGGTTGAATCGTTCTGCCATGACTTCTGATTGAAGATGCAAGGCTGTCGTTCGGATTTTTCGAATACCAAGTATCTGGCACATCTGGAGCACCGCCGATTCAAAGTTTCTTTCTTGGTCTGAATGCAGTTCTATAGGCGCACCGTATCTGGTAACCAAATTGTGATTGAATGCATCCATGGCAACCCGCTGAAATGGTGCACCTGAGTTATATTGCATCATCTGCCCATGACTTCGTGAATTTGGCCCTTTAGCTGTTATGCACTCCTTGCAGTTAGCTATCCACTCAGCGATCGATAGAAGCGCTGTTTGATCTTCTCCAGCGTTTTTTGTAATGTCTAGGTGCCCTCCATTAGGACAATTATGGAATTCCTTAAGAACATCCGGAATTTTTAACCTCGAAACTACCATTAGCTATCGAGAGCACAGGCTATCTTCACTTCCCCATACTCTATGCAAACAGCTAGATATCAACTCTAAACTGTTTCTTACAGCCATTTGTTCCTTACCTGGTCGTCTATTTATCTCCAATCAGTGCATTAATAATTCCAGGTCCGGATCTTCTTACTGACGTTTCCTTAAGTGACTTGCCTCCCACTCTTCTGCTGATGTGACTGTCATTAGCCGGACGTCTATTATGTCCTCCCTACCCTCGGCTTTTGAGCAGTGCTTACATTACAAATTACATGGTCGACGGGACATAGCGTCAGCATTTCCGTGCGTATTCTTCTTGTGGTGCTCGATGGAGAAAGTCATAACTTTGCAATCTCTCAATCCATCGAGCTAGCTGTGCTTCGGGATTCTTGACCTGTAATTGCCACTTCAGCGCCGCATGATACGTTCTAACTCGGAAATGTTGCTCATACAGATATTTGTGGAAGTTTTTAATGCAATCCACCAATGCTAATAGTTCTCTCCAAGTTACGCAGTAGTTCCGCACTGGTTTTCCAATAGACCGGCTAGAGTAGGCAATTATCTTCTCCTGCCCATCAATCACTTGCGAAGGTACACCTCCTATGCCATATCTACTAGCATCTGTGTCCAGAATAAATGTTGCACCTGGAACCAGGTACTTTAGTATAGGCGCAGTGAATAGCCGTTCTTTTAAAGCTAGGAAAGCCTCCTATTGTTCATTTTTCCACTCGAATTATCTATTTTTCCTTGTGAGCTCAAGGAGACTATGAGCTACGCTGGCGAAATTCGGAACAAAACGGCGATAGTAAGTACACAGCCCAAGAAAACTTCTTAATTCATGCAAATTCCTGGGTCTCGGCCAATCCTCCATTGCTTCTGTTTTTTTCCTTCGCATTACAAACGCCCTTCGTGCTTACTTGGTGACCTAAGTAATTCACCTCCTTCTTGAATAAAGAGCACTTCTTAGGACTTAGTTTAAGACCAGCGCCAGCTATTCTCTGGAAAATTTCTTCCGAATTACTCAGATGTTCATCGAAGCTTTTTCCCAATACGACGATATCATCCAGATATACCAAAGAAGTGTTCCAATGTAGTCCTTTGAGAACATGGTCCAATAGTCTTTCAAAAGTGGCAGCAGCGTTGCATAACCAAATTGGCATTGCCATAAATTGTCACAGACCATTATCAACACTAAAGGCTGTCTCCTCTTTATCTTCTTCACTCACTTCTACTTGCCAATACCCGCTCTTAAGGTCGAGTGTTGAGAACCATTCTGTGCCAGTTAGTGAGTCTAGTGTATCATCGATCCTGGGCAAAGGATAGCTGTCTTTCTTTGTGACATCGTTTAATATCCGATAGTTCACGCAGAACCGCAACTGGTCATCTTTCTTCTTCACAAGTACTACCGCAGAGCTCCATGGACTTGCCGATGACTCGATAATATCGCTTTCCCTCATTTCCTTAATTATTTGACCAACAGCATCACGTTTGGCTAGTGGAACGCTTCGAGGAGCTTGAACAAATTGTTCTTGCATCACCAGTATCAATGCAATGTTGCACTAAGTTGGTCCTGCCTGGTTTGTTGATATCCTTGTCGAATATGTTGGAGTATTTGCGGATAAGTTGGCTGGCCGTGTGATTGTACTTGTCTTCCAACCCTTACGTCCATGCATTTATATCTTCCTCCATCTCCTTGCTGCCAATTGCATTTGATGATGGTTTCTACCTCTTGACATTGCCCTAATACAGTTCCTCTTAGAATTTTTACTGGTGATCTGAAGTCATTTAATACTCTCACTGGGATGTGTCCCTTCTTTTGCGTGTTAGCCAGGGTTTTTCCAATAAGTATGTCCGGTGTAGAATTTTGTGGTGCTTCGGCAACCCAAAATTTGTATGTCCCGCAATCTCCATTAATTTTCGCCCAAACAACTGCTTCTGACTTTGGTGGAATCAGCTCACTGCGTTCTAAAACCACTTCTTTGCTGCTATATGTGGAATTATAGCCAAGGCTTAGTAGTACTTCCAAATAAAACTGTGTAAGACCGTCAAATTTCCTGTTGTAACATTTTTCAATATTGTTCCAGGTAATGGTCTCACTTCTTTAGCGATCAGGTCAGTTCGAATGATGGAGTGTGATGCGCCCGTATCCACTGTTAATATTCGCTCTCGTCCAACCACATATCCACCAATAGTAATGTTGCTCGTTTTTCTGCCATTTTGCGAGACGGAGATTATAGGGCATTCAATTGCAGGAGCCAGCATACGCCCCTTTAGACTGGCGCGTTTTAGTTTAACGACTGAGAAGTTGATCTTCCTCAGCCTTTCGTTTTCGCTGTACTTCCTGTCTGCTGGAACCCGTGTTGCATTCGCGTGCGAAGTGACCAGGCTTTCCATATTTAAAGCATTTTCCAGCTTGATTCTTGATACCAGAAAGATGCATTCCTTCTATCGACTTCAGAGTTCTCAATATTTCGGTCATCACTTCTGGTGTTTCAATCTCCACTTAATTGACTTTGTATGCTGGTCTGCTTATGAGTGCCGCCGTTTCACGTGTTTTAGCATACGCAACAGTTTCAGCGAATGAACTTTGGATTCGTATATGTCTCTCGCTTGGAAGGGAATTTTACCGTCAAAAGATGATGTTTTTAGCTTGGGAACGTTCACTGAAATGGTCGAACGATTTAACTGCAAATCCCGGAACCGACCTTCCAATGCTTTGACTTTGGTCTCAATTAGATCCTCTATTTTTTCTTGCCGGCCTTGCAATTCTTTGACTTTGCTCTCAATTAGATCCTTTCTATCCTTAAATACTGCGTTGTCTCTCGCCAGATTTTGCTGTATTCGCGCGATTGATCCTTCTAAGTATGATATTTATTTATGTTGGCATTGATTTGTGAAATTGTAGCCAAAAACATGTTCATTTCCATACCCGTAGATAAACCTGGAGCCTTTTCTTGAATCTTACTTGAGGACTGCTCCAACTCCTTCGCAGAATCACTAGCCTCTTCCTTATCAATATCGTTCAAGGATATGTATATCTTCATCCTCGCGACAGAATTCGTATTGGCTCAAATCGATGCCTTCGACTTCCATTGCTTCTCGCAGTCTCGATTGCAGCTCTGCCTTATTTCCAGCTGCCGATAATCCTTGCTTTGCCAACTCCCTCTTGAGAGGAGGTATCGTCAAATCCTGAAACTGTACCATTTTTCAATTATTATCCTTTGGGATTTATTTAACAATCCCACTTGTGTACCAATTGTTACGATCTTGTTGATTCAACCTCGATGATTTTCCAAATCCTTCGGGTACGATCTCTGGATTGTTAAATAAAAGTCACCAACTTTATTTGCAGTTTCTTTATAAAGAATTTATTTAATGTTTTTTTATTACTCAGTAATTCACAATTCAATTACAATTTACTTCACTATTTACAATCACTTGTATTACAACTTGTGCAATGTTCTATTTCTATTACTTTACTCTAGTGTAATCACCAACGCGTTTACTTTACGACTGATTAGCTTGGCAGCTGAGTGTCGCCCTTATTTAGTAGTCAGATGCTCGCAAACGAAAGCGTGGAATAATCGATTCGTTCTCGATAACGAATGTCCTCGTTTTACGCTCCAGAACATGCCATCTATCGGCTTCTCTCTTTCATCTAACGTTCGCATCGCATTTTCGCCACAGTATAAATGTTTTGAAATAAACCGTCCACTAAAAAATTACATGACGCGGTGATTCCTTTCCCCAAAGAAATGTTTCAAGCAAATTTAATTTATATTTCATCTGAAATTTTAAACAAATCGACGCACAAATCAATGTTTTCTCAATTAGATCGGTGCTCATCCTGGAAAGCATCATTAAGGTAAGTCGAACCAAGTTACATGGCGAACTTCCGTAGATAAAAGTAATGCTGGTACTTATCTAAGCAAAAACCTACTTATACCTGTGTACCGAATTTCAAACAAATCGAATCATAAAGACGATTTTTTCGAATCTGTCAGTCGCTGGTCCACTTTCCGGTATGAAAAATAGATAGATACCTATTCACGAATATATATATGAAATTTCTTCAAAATCGGTTCAGCCATTTTGGAGGAGTTCGAGGACAAACACTGTGACAGGAAAATTTTATATAGATAAGATAAAGATATATTTTTAAGTGCGGTTGCTCTTCGGAAAATATTACTTCTGACTAATATTACATATGACTGTGGCTTAAATCTGTAAAAAATCCCTTTTCAATACCACCATTTTGGTTTATGGTAAAATTTTCTATTCGCTTTTGATACATTATCTTACAATATTTTATAGTGCACATGATGGGAAGTAAATAAAAAACAATGTTGCAGCCGCACGAATCGATCAATAAAATTTTAATAAATGTTGAATATATACATGCATATGCATAGGTACGCAGTTGAGGAAGGAGCAAAATGTTTGTGTATAAGCTGGTTAATAAAATCTTTCCGGTGCGTTCGATGAAGAAGCAATTTCAACCAAATTTGCTGATGAACTTATTTTTGGTTTGTGGTTCTATTTGCCATGTATGGTTTGGCAAGTAACAATCCTAATTCTTTTAGAAATTTCCTTCTTATTGTTGTTTTTTGGGTAGGTTGCCAATTAGGGTTAATTTCTTTGAAAATTATTAATGCGTTCAAGGCAGATATATCGATCATATTTGCAAATACAGCCATAGGCCATCTATGAGTTTTCCTTTTGCAACTGTAGCAGGAAAGCATCTTATCAACCGTATCGACACCTCCTGTATATTGAATGAAAAGAAAGATTGGATGCATACAAAAAAGTAAGCACATCGCACTGCTCTGAACAAACCTTTGGATTTATTATAGTAATTTATAATAGTTGGCAGGTTTTTAGTCCCGGGTTCGACATCTTTATTGTTGTGTAAAGTACTTTGCAAAATTGTACATTTATTTTTCCTCCCAAGGTATGAAACAAGCGTTGTATTGCTTGTAAATGCAAATGTTGACTTGTACAAGGGTAGTTTATTTGCATTTTAGAACATTTGGTGAGATGGATCTCTTGTTTTTCTCATAGTTCCCACTATAGTAACACCTCTTGCCAACAATTCCTGGCCGAGACCATATGAAGAAAAAAAGTTATCCATCGTCACGTTGTGACCTCTCAAACCGCGAACCAAGTCCAAAACAACACGTTGACCCTAATTTTTTTCACATGAACTTGCACCGACTGGTTTCCCTAAATAAGGCTGAATTTTCCACACGTAGCACGTCTCAAAAGAGACACATAACCAGAACTTGATCCCATATTTCTCTGGTTTCGAAGGGATATATTGCCAAAACTTGCACCGACCTCTAAAACCTAGCAGCTGTTCATCAACGGTTACACATTCGTGTGGGTTTTTATAGTCAGCTAATAAATTTGACCATTTTTCAAACACTTCTCGGATGGGTGCAAACTTATCTTCACATTTTGGTTGCCTTAGGCTTATGGCGTCATCAAATGGAATTACTTGAGTAATATATTCAAAAGTTTTTCTCGACATAATAGCCCTAAAAATAGGGCGACCACACTCTGTATCAAATAAATCAACCGTTGGTTCGTTTTTGGATCTAGAAATATATTTATTTTGTATATTGGGTTCCTAAAAAGGAAAGGATATTTTACCTATGCACACCAGCTAAAATCAAAAAACCGATATAAGCTTGAAGCAGACAGAAATCGATTTGCACGAAATCGTCGCCATACTTAGCTTTGGCAAATGCATTTGTATATTTCAAAATAATATTTTCAAGATGTGGAGGTAAAAATAGAAGAAAGGCATCTCTGATATCGTTAACATGAGCTTTTGCAAATCGAGTAACGCCAGGGGGAAGATAGATAACATTTTCACTCCTAAATCTACCACACTGCGGCTGAAATGGTTCTGGCTGCCATATTGTGCCATCCTTTGATAAGTACAATGGATCGATATTTGCAATATCACCAATATCATTAGCCTCATTTGTTGGAGTGTTATACTCTTCCTCAGAATCACTATCTCTTGAAAAAATATCACTTTCACTACCTTCTGGCCCTTCTGGCACATACACCTCATCACTAATGTCGGAGAAGCTGCAGCTATCTTCACCACTTTCATTTAGAAGAGTTTCTATCTCTCCACTTGACAAATATTTTGGTTGGCACATCTTATTTTTTCTTTTATATCTCTTTTATTTATTTATTCACAATTTAATCACAAAAAGCACATTGACAAGTAAGTTTCCGCCAAAAAACATATATTTTCTCATATGCGTCGAAAACGACGCGAGAGGGTAATAAACGTAACTTTTTTAATAAACTCTATATAAAATTTTTTTTTAACGAAAAATATTTTAAATTAAGCAAGTTAATGACATTTTCAAAGTCGAGAAATATAATGAATATCAAGCCTACCGTTTTCATAAAAATAGACAAATTTTATAGCTTTTGCGTAGTTTTCGACGCGATGAGCGTGAAGGTTAATGCAATTATTTATTTAATTTTTTTTTTGGAGTAGGGAAGAAGATTAAAGGATAATATAAGTTTATATGCTTTAGATGGAGTATCTCCTTATTGCAGAGTACATTTTGAAAAGCAACAGTAGAACATTCCCTTTAAACTGTATTAAACAAATTACAAATTTTAATAGTAAGATTGTCAGTAATTTGTAAATGCATTTCTATGACTTGTATGTAAATATAATTAGTTTTTCATCAGAAAAGCTAAACAGAAAATAAAAATTTCATATAATTGAAGGCGAGG
This sequence comes from Neoceratitis asiatica, assembly GCA_030068015.2. Classification (NCBI taxonomy): domain Eukaryota; kingdom Metazoa; phylum Arthropoda; class Insecta; order Diptera; family Tephritidae; genus Neoceratitis; species Neoceratitis asiatica. Next base: position 80,019,048 of record CM061524.1, read on the forward strand.
ACAACAAGAATGCCCGTTTGCATAATAGAGCCCTAAAATCGATGTGCAATTGCCCTATCCAGAAAAGGTGTGCAGGAATGCAAAACAGGTACACAGACCACATTTAGGTAATAATGCTAAGCATTGAAAGGTAGGCCACGTAGGACACGTAGTCACGTAGTCACGTTGGTAGTGGTGAAAGATTCTACTCCGTCAATGGAAACTATGCGACCGACGTGACCAACAATAATTCTAGCGCCATAAGCAACAATGTGTAGCATTTGATGAGAATTTCATCTAGACTGGGTAAAAAATTTATAAAAGTACAATATTAAGGTGTTACATAAAGAAATCTGATTTTGATATTACACAGCGTATTCGTAATTAACCTAAAGCCATAGGACGAAAATATATAGTAGACGACCTCAGGTCGGTACCAAGATACTATGATGCGTAATAAATTAAAAATTGCTATTAATTAGGACAGCTCCTTGTGAAGCTATTTATCTAAATGTGTGATACGTTTAATGATATAATATCATCTTCTTGGAAGAAATTAAGAGCTTTATCGGTCGATAAGTTCATTCACACAAACAATAAGGTTACGTTTATTACTGTTTCTAACCCTGTAACGATTATGCACAATTTTGAATTACAAAAAACCCCTTTAGTGAAAAAAAGCTTAAGCCCGTTTTTAGAATTTTAATTGGTTTTGTAAGAATGAAATCTAATGTTTTATATAATTTCGAATAAGTTTTGTATTTTGTTATTTCAAAAACATATAAAGAAATTTAGCTGCGGCATTAAAGTATCTTTTGATGACAAAATTTCCTAGCATGATGATTTCGATGCTTGTGGATTTTGCATGTAAAATTGAAGACTATTCTAAACTTAAAAATTATAGATGTATAAGTATATATATTGGTGAGCGACGAAAAATTCAAATTGATTTAAAATATATACCCTAATGTATAATTTTATTTTGTTTAGTCCCAATGGACTATTATGGGTACATTTCATTATCCTTTTGCACTGCAACTTTCAACACATATTTTCTGCTTATATTTTTTATAACATTTTCAGTTTACCTGTTATTTTTTCTTCCTCCTTGTTTTTTATGGTTATTCGGCTCATCTTTTTCATCCTCTACATTTTTTCAAATCTTATTTACTTGTTGGCTGGCTGTAAGTGTCTTTACGTGCTGCCACGAATTACATTTATATAACAATCTGATTCGATTGACACTGTAATGTGAGCGTTTTCTTGAATTTCAAATATTTAATTCAATTAACCACGAAGCGGTGTAAGTTTTTCAATTTTATTTTATTAAAAGTTAAAAGTTTTGAACTTTAAAGGTAACAAGAGCAAATTTGTAGATAAGACGTGGAAACTGTTGTACATGAGCTATAATCTCATTTCCTTGATGAACTGTGGGAAATGATGTTTACGATCAGTTACCTAAGTCGAAATATTTTTTATGTGATTTTGTGTAAATATTGATTTAAAAACAGTATCTTTCATATCATTTTGAACCCGTATAGTTTGATGCAATGTCGTTTACCTAACATTTCGTTTCTATTATTCATAACAACAGAAAACTCTTCTGAAACCAACACCTCGAAACCAATTTTAATTTCACTTACTGCTTGATAGAGAAAGCTTATTTACCACGAATATTACTATCTTCGTGCTAAAACCATTGAGATAACTAAAAAAATTCTTGTATTAAAAAAAATTCAAAATGTCTATGGAGATTTTAATAATTTTATAAAAGTTTAAATTAGAAAACTTAACTTTTGTAAAACTTTATATATTTGCAGAGATTATACAAATAATCTCAATACTCAGTAGAGATTAAGAGCTTTTCTCTAGAGCTTGGCAACACAGAATTTTGTGGAAGTTTACAAATTTTCATTTATGTCAAACCAAATTTCTGTATACAAAATGCAGTGAGTGTAACGAAAGATAGTCAAAAATCTACTAATATGAAAAATAAAATTACAAAAAGTAAGAAACTCAATGATCAAAAGATTTCTATGCTTTTATGTATAAATTGTAGATACCCATGGCGGTTAACAAGCTCACTGCCGACAATTATTTTCACTGCCAATTGCTTTTTAAATATTTGCAGCAAAACACAGCACAAAATATGTTGTAGCCACCTCCGGCCAAAGAGCCGTTCTAAACAGTCATTTGACTAACCCATCAAAATAAAGTTGTTTGCTTTGTTTTGGTATTTTGAGGCGAAAGAATAATGTTGGGAGGTACACAGCAGCCACGCCCAATAAATATTTGACAACTTACATTTTTCCAGCTGAACTGGACTTTGGGGGACAGGGAAAAGTTTGGTATTTTGTTTATTGGTTTAGTTTTTGTTTGTACGCTGCGCAGTGTCCTCTCGACAATTAAAACTTTTTTGTTTCAGCATGACGCGTTTTGCAATTTTTTCTCACTCTCAATTTGCCACATTATGTTTACAAAATATGTTTACAAAAGCTCTTAATTTTAGCTGTTTTTAAATAGTTTATTATACAATTTTTTTCAAATTTTTTTATGTTTTTAAGGATTTTTCATCTCTGCGTGTGGGTTATTATTATAACGTGCTCTACAACAATTAATTTGACTTTACTGCCACAAAAAGTCACATTCATATTGCTTTCGGTAATTTACTTGTGTGCTTTTGTTTTTACTTTCTTCATTGTGAGGATTGGCTGAGTGATTTTATATTTGTATTGGCTTATCTTAATCCCACGCGGACTAATTTTTTTATAAAAACGTAGTTAATAATTTTTTAAATACCGGCATATTTACTTTAATGTGGAAGCGCCGCCATTACTTGGTAAATTATTTTTCTCAGAGGACTTTTTTGACTAAAATCTCTGTCTTTGTTGAAGTTTTTTTTTTGTAAATAATTGATAATTATTGCTTAGGGAATATGTGTATAAAAGTTGAAATCAATAAGTTTTTATTACAAAAAACTATCGACGATATAGTGGATGCCTCCATTGTGTTATATAAGCGTATTATGCAAATTAGGAAAGCATTTCAAAGTGTGTGCTCTCTTATTATCTGCTATTAGATGGTTTGGGATTATTTCCATTAAAACTGAAAATGAAATACTACACTTTCTGCCTGCCGTTATTGGTGTCTTAAAGCGAATTAAGAATCTTCCACCTTTCCTTTTCATTAAAGTAATATAATATATAATTTTCTGTAAAGATCTATAGATATTTCTATTTTAAAAGAAATAATGTTTTGATAAAGTCCCTTAGCCAGATGGAATTATCTCTACGCAGAATTTTGAAAAATGTGGCTACATTTAAATGGCTCCACACAGCAACCAAAAGGACCTAAGCCTCATAAGCAAATCGTTATTTTATCTTTTTTTCAGTTTTAGTTACTTGGAGGGTAAATTTCCTCTCTCAAATTATTGCAAAGAAGGGTAATCACCGTACTGCTTGACTTCATAACTCAGATAGCTGCTCTTTTGCAAAACTGTAGCCACGAGCCTAAGAGCTTTAGTTCATAAGACTTGTCACTGGATCTATACATCTTTGGTGAGACCAATAGTTTTATATTTAGTGGATGGCTTGCGTTCAGTAAAGTGAACTAAGTTAAATTTATAAACGAAATTCAAATATAAGCGACGATAAGTACCGCATAAGTGGTGCACTCAAGATAATGCCAAATTCGCCATTAAATAAAATCCTAAATTTTATACCACTGGACTTAATGTGTATCAAATTGAAATGCTGACCAAAAAGGGCCCTCGAAATTCCATGAAAGGTACCATTTCATTGCAGATAGCTCTGCTTCTCAACTCATTACTTGTTGCACTTAAACGATGGTGTGAAATAATATTATCAGTTGAGTTTTCTCAAGAAACTCATTCTGAGTTTTTTTCCAGAATAGCCAACCACTGCAGTGTATTTTAGTCTTTATGGAGGTAGCAGATTACATTGAAATCGAGATAATTAGCAACAACATCTTTATTTTTAGCGATATTCAGGCTGGAATTAAGTCATTAAGAAAAAAAGTGCTGGACTGTCGCAGACCTCTACAGGGAATAGCCAAACAAAACTTAAATTTCTCATCTTCTGACCAAAGAGGTATAAAGGGAAATTGTAAGACAGACGAACTGGCCAACCAAGGTACGACTGATTTAAATGATTTTCGATACCAATGTGCATATCTTTATGTGTCCACATAATATCAAATTTGAGACTCCTAGATGATATGTGTAGGCTAGATGATATAGTACTCCGATTAAGATGATTATCAAACCGAATTTGAAAATCATAATATATGTGTATAATATAAAATTTCAGGATTCTAGACTTTTTTGACGGTGGTTTGACTAAAGCAGAAAAATCTCCGTGTATGGGAGTTATATGTTTTAGTCGACCGATTTCGGTTATTTTCAGGGTCAATGTGCAGTCCATTATATATGTATATAATACTAAATAAATTCTTCTTTGACCTATTTAGGACCCAAAATTTTGTATACATCGTTGATATGTTCGGTCATATATAAATGTAAATGTAAAAATGCATACGCATACCAAGTTTGGTTGAAATATCTCAAAACCTGAGGGAATACTATGCGTTCAAACAGACGGGGTGGTGGATCTGACTGAATCAACTCGTCGTTCTTATTCAATCAGTATTCATTCGGCGGGTCTGGAAATACTTCGCATCGATTGATATGATTTCTAAGTGTCATTTTGGCCATTTTCAATATGTCATGATCTGTCATTTTTTTCATTGTATTCAGTAATGTTTACAATCTCTTCATGGCAAGATATACGCAAGAACAACGTTTACAAATCATTCAATATTATTATAAACATAATCATTCTGCAATTGCAATTTTTTTAAGAAAATTATCTTCTTATCTGATTCTCATTTTCATCTGAGTGGTGCGGTAAATAAATAAAAAAACTGTCGATTCTGGGACGAAGAAAATCCAAATTATTCATGAACAACCATTACATCACCTAAATTGGCAGTTTGGTGTGGTTTTTGGTCTGGTGAAATCATCGATCTGTACTTCTTTCGAACTGAAGCTGGTAGCACCGTTACTGTCAATGGAAAGCGGTATAGATCGATGATAACCAACTTTTTATAGCCACGATTGGAAGAAGTTGATCTTAGCGACATGTGGTTCCAACAAGACGGGGCTACGTGTCACACAGCATGTGCAACAACCGAAATATTGCGAGAAAATTTTGGAGATTCCATTATTTCAAGAAATTCAATAGCCTCCAAAAAGTTATGATTTAACACCGTTAGACTACTTCTTGTGATTTATTTGCAGTCAGTGGTCTTTGGCTATAAACCAGACACTCTTCAAGCTTTAAAAGTCAATATTGAACGAGTTGTTCATGACATATGACTTGATTTGGTGGAAAAAGTGCTCAAAAATTTGGTTTATAGAATTCGTACCTGCAGAAGAAGTCGTTGAGGCCATTTGAATGATGTTATATTCAGAACATAATTGTATGGATTGTACTTCATTTTAATTAAAAAATATTTGAATTTCCTTAACAATTTGTGTTTGTGTGTTTTTTTAAAGGAGTCATATCTCTTATTGGAAAATCCTATACATAAAATGTATAGTTATAACATATCTTTCTTTTATTACTTAAAAAAAAAAAATCCCAACGTCTGAGTACGTTCACTCATCAAACTCAACAGACTTTTGTTTTAATTTATTTCTAAATTATATTCTTCATTTTTTTGTCAGCTAATATTATCAGCTATCAATTTCAAAACATTTAAAAAAAAGTTTAGTAATGCTTTGAATTTTATTTCTTTTTTATTCTTAAACCAAAAGGATCGATAGGCCGAGCTTTTGCTGTATCTGTGTGTACTGAACACCGAGATCAAGTCAGCATTTGCCCTTTTGCTCTATGTGTGGTTTCTGTCCGCACTGAGCTGGCCTTGGGACACCTCCGTTATTATTTGAGAGATGTACCGCCCCAGTCAAACTCCCCACCTGGCAATGTCCATGAATTTGAGCATACCTGAGTGTTGGAGTTATACCATATTTTAATTATAAAAATAACACCGAAATTCTATCATTTTTCATTAAAATATGGTTACAATTATATAACAAACTCGTGATACTTTGATCAAGAAACTTGCATCAAAACCCAATACCATAAAATATATAAAATATATCCATATAATGGCTAAGCAATGATACACGTTCCACTTAATCAAGTAAGTAAGGAAACAATAAGAGTAGTGGTATTTCATTGTCGATAAACAACCGAATTATCTATCTCCCACTTATGCTGCACCTCTTATGTCTCCTTACACTGCCAGTAGTATAAATGCAAAACAAATATTAAAAAAATGTACTATGATATTTTATTTCAATTTGGAAAAAAATAACATTAAAATAATTGAAAATTTACAAATAATTTAAATTGTTTTGAATGCCAACAGAAGTAGCTTCAATATACTTTATAAAAATTACTATGTGGATTCTTCCGTTTAAAAATGCACACATGCATACAGAATTTAGTATTTATTAAATAAAAATCATAAATAAATAATTTAGAGGAAGCACGATTTCCATTTTTAATTTTGCAATTGTAACTTTGTTTCTATGTTAGTGTTGTTCCATATGTTTAATAGAGCAGATTTTTTTTCCAATATCATTGTTGGATAGTTGCATATGAGGCGAATACATATACGAGGGAAACTCACTAAATAGCGAGATTTGGAAATAATGATAGATTGTCTGAAGCATAGATCCGCAACAAGTACTGATGGAGTATAGATTTGAATCACGGCCATAACAATTTTGTAGTTATACCTACACTTAATTAAAACAACTTGTGTTGATCAATTGACGATCGAATCGATGTATACAGCCGAGTAAAATTGAGGCGATTTGAATACTCCTAAATCATGACTGCTTGTGGTATCTGCGTTTCGTTAGCATACGAAAGCTAATCAATGATAGATACGAATTGTTACTACGCACAAACTTTACAAATACATATAATAAATAATATTAGTATGCAAGAGTAGAAGGCTTTGAATACCAAAAAAATAAATCCTACCACATTTCCAACACTCTCTCATAGAAATTAAATACAGTAAAAAAATGCTCATTCTAAAAACACTGTATTTTATCCATGAATAAATATTTGATTTATGTCATCTACTATGTAGGGGAGTACTCCATAATCCCAACTATAAAAATCCAGACAGTACATAAACCAGAAAATTAAAAAAAAACTGGTACAAATCCTGAAATCACGGGCAGACAAATTACAGATAACCCAATATCCAGAGAAGATAAAACCCTACTAATAAAATCTCGACAACTTTTATCCCGCCGGCACCAAATAAGTGACTCTTCGTTTTTATTTAAAATTTTCCATCAATTTGAAATGAAAAAATTAAAAATATCTTTTCAATATACAAAAATAGGCCATTATGTACATGTATTTATTAATATGAGTTTATTGTATATATACATATGTTGCCTTATAACAGCTGCCGAGCTTCTTCCTTGATTTGCATTGTGCGCCTTGATGTTTTTCAAACAAATGGACCTACAGTCTAATCGAAACTGACTCCGAACGGAATATGTGTTTTGGGAGTTTATATTTCTGAATTTTTTTTTTCTCGGGATTTCATTGTAGACCCACTTTGTAGATGTAGGCAGTGTCAAAAGAAGGTCAAAAACGAAAAGGTCAACTTAATTCTTAAGTAATTTTGGTTCAATAAAAATAGCTGTTTAACCAAAATCTAAATGAGACTAATGAGTTATTATATATTCCAGATATGTCAACAACCATTAATTTTTTTCCAGTATGAAGACATTACGATTACTAATAATCTATAAATTATTTTACCACAAATTAATTTCTATCAAGAATAAGCAAAATAATGAATATAATTTTCACATTAATTATTTTAATTATTAATTTAAGTAAAATAGAAATTTAAGTAGTTATTATTGCACATTAATTTATCGTAAACGTACATCTATACGATTACACATTTATATATATGTGCATTGCCACAAACTTCCACCTGAATTCGCTTTACTGAAAGTGTTTGTGCAATTTGCATTGACAGGTGTTTACAAATTATAATAAATTTAATTATGCAAAATATTCATACATTTCAAATGGCAGTTTGAACGTTTTTCATTTCTTGCATAAAACCGCAGCACAATTGAACTTGCGGCGCACTCTATACGCGCATGGAAATATACCAAAATATGTGTATAAATGTTTTAGATAGATATAAGCCCATGAAATGATTACTATATACTTAACACCAAATACATAGTCATAAGTCACTGAAATTTTGATATTGTGCTTAATTTGCTAAAAAAATGCATTTATGAGTTAAATTTGTTACATTTTCAATTACACATACAGTTTAATAATTTTTTATTATTTTCTTTACTTCTCTTCAGTTAGTTAAATTTTTTAACCAAATTTCATTTCGTTTATTGACAAAAATTTTTTTCCTATAATAAAAAGTTTGATTGAAAATTATTCCAATATACCTCTTTAATATTAAAATAGTTCAAAATTTGTTATCGACAATTATAAATAGCGTTATTTAATTAATTTTGTGGAAATTTCTTTAAACTGGAAATTGGATTTGAGCATAATGAATTTTTATGAAATCTACAGAACCCGTAAAATAAGATTCCTGAAGCAAATAACGATAAATTCATATAATAAAAAAATAATAAAAAAATAAAAAAATAAAAAAAATAAAAAAAAACACGCATGAGCCGAATTGCTCGCAGTGCGTACCACCATGCCAGTCACTACTTTTGATGTGAGATAAAAACATAAACCAATATTTTATTTTCATACGCTCCGAACGATTTAAAGGTGTATTTTTTATCAAATCAATACAATAAGAATATCCAACAAAAAAAAAAAAAAAATATTAATACGACTTTAAATTTTTATAATCTGAAATTAGTTGTATTTTACAGTAATTATGTTTGTTTTAACCTTAATCAATGTGATTTCATTATTTATTAATTATCATGTTAGTCAAACGTTGACTCATCATATCACATAAAAAGCTTGTTGCTTTCCATACTTGAATAAGTGCTGCTATCCAAATACAGCATAACTATTATCTATCTTATTTTTTGCAGACATTTCAAAGAGCGATAACGTCAACTGAACTAAATATAAAACCAGCCAGCTTGGATTCCGAATCTTCTTATAGAATTATGTAATAAAGTCAAAAAGAATGTATGTAATACCCGTACAGTTAGGGGGTTCTGCTTGCGCAATTGATATCCTTAAAATACAACGGTTAATAAATTATATATTTATTTGCGCAAAGATAGAATAAAAAAAAATTACAGTGTTAAACCCATAAGTGCAAAACTATTCAGCATATTCAGATTATGATGGAAATGAGGCTATAAATCTTTTTATACCCGTACATATATATACAAATATTCTTTACTTGCGATTGTGACTAAACTCCTCGTAAACGGCTTAACAAATTTACATGAAATTGTTTACATGTACACACAAAAATTCAAGAATAGTTAAGACTATAATTCAGGAGCATTGCCACTTGTTTAAAAATTGTATACATAAACATCTTCTATAAGTGAGTCTATGAATGCACTGCTTTTGAAAAATATATGTGAGTATGTTTAAGTAGGCTTAAGAGTGATTTAGATTTACAACTTGGCAGAATTACCACATTTCTTGAAATTTTAAAAATAGGGATTAAATAAATTAAATACTAAACTAAGGGTATTCAACTGAGGAAATTAAAAAGGGCTTTTTAAGAACTGATGCCCCCTGTTGAAAAATTGCTGGTTCTTGATAATTATTAATTATTGGAAAGTTTTTCTGACACTCCTTTATAAAACAGGATTTTTTGAAGCAGCTGGGAATCATTAAGCTCTCCATGCCTTGTCAATTAATAAAATAGTCGTCAGAACCATGATATTTGCAATAAGCTACTTGTGGAGAGATTCTAAAACGAGCTTAACAATTTTTTTACGATTCAACGTCTTAAAATTATGGATGGTCAAATGGTTGAATTTGGAAGTTGTATCCGGCGAAAAGAAATATACTTCTACATTGGACAATGTAATAGGACTGTTGTGCTCAGAGCAATTGTCTGAAAAGGTAAAATTTTTCGCTTTTGTTATTTCATGTCTCCATTATATTTTAGACGCCAATTGTTAAAAAGCTCTGACGTCGTTCAATCCTTTTCTCAGCACAATAATCATGAGGAAACGATTTCCCTTCTTTGAAACATCGCAGTTTCATTGCAAATAAAATTGGCAAACTCTTTTTACTATGTTTTCTGCGATGCCATTTTCTCATCTTTAAAAGTAAGCATCTTGTACGATAAACATTTGAAAAATAGCCAATTTGATCAGTATTAAAAATATCTCGGGCATCATAGTTTTAAATTACCGTGCTAATCTAAGGAAAATGCATCATTAACACTTCCACTTTCGATACAAACAGAACTCAATTTTTCTATTAAAATTTGCAAGTCGACCTTCCCTTGTCGCAAAGATTTTGAGGCTAACAAAATGCTCGCACTCTTTTGCTTTTTTCCTTCAACAAGTTTCGGCTAATAGACATTTTTTGCCCTCCACACCACCCTAGCCAAATGAGCAGGCTTTCTTACAGACGAGGAAATTCACCTTTAGCAGTTATTTTTCGTACTCGAACAATTTGGTTAGCATAACATACATTTTCTTCTTGTACTTTATTATGGTTGAGGAGTGCTCAGGGGAATCTTGGATTGTTTTGCAACATCACTTTTCTACTCATCTTCCTTTATTTTTCATTACATTTGTACTTTTGAGGACTCATACGGGTAACTAATAATAATTTTATTTAATCTGTATACAAACAACGAACTGAACATAACTAAACAACCAATTCCTTTATTTTTTAAATTCCATAATGTACTAAAATTTCACACAATACAATGGAAAGGAAAAACAATATATATATATATATATATATATACTATATGTATATATATACATATTAGCACTTAATTTATTTATAATTGTTTCAAATGGAATTAGAATTTAAAATTTACATTCAAATCGTATCAAATTTCAGAAATGCAAATTACACAGCTCGTTTGCCTGGCAATAAGTTTCCATTATTAATTTCATCTGTACACATCCATATGCAAAGATACATAATTTGACGAGTTGATTTGCGACAGATAACAATAGGAATGAAACGGTGCATTCTTAAACATACGAGGTATATCCAAAAAGTAAGATTACTGAATTTTTCAAGGCTTTAAAAATTTCTATCTAAAAAAAATTACGCAATACTTAACTTAAGGTAAGCTATTTTTCGATTTTGTCATCATTCCTCTCTATGCAGGTGGTGAATTTTTTTATACCTTCCTTAAAGTAATTTCCCGCCAACCGATTTCATGTACAGTTTATGTGATCCTTTCCTGTAGTAGAGATATGTAATTTTGTCGAAACATCACAGAAAGCTCGTCCACAGTAAGTCTCTGATCGTAAGGAAGCGCACTTTCGATTTTTTTTAAGCATTTCGTCAGTCACCATTGAAGGTCTTGCGCTCCTCACTTATACATTCTTAACTCTGAATCTCGAACGGAGATAACGAATGACGCTGCGTATTTCGCACTTGTTGGGAGACTTGATTGACATTATTCACCAAACGTGTTGTCACGTCGATCATTCTCAACATGCTGACTTCGAACCGGTATAGTTGCAAAGAGAAGAAGTCACGCTACACTACCATTTTGCAACATGACGAAAATAAAATTCTTCCGGCCGTGAGAGCCTCAGTGTGTGAAGAAATACATTAATTTACTAATCGGAAACAATTTGAGTAGAAATGTAAATTTGAGATGTTTTCATTTCAATTTGGTGATTTGCACTTATTAAATTAAGAAATTAAACTAATTCATTTCCGCGAAAATTTTAAAAGAAAAATCGGTGTGTCAAATAGTTTTTTATTATTTTCAAAGAATAAAAAAATAAAATAAAAAGTAGTGTGAATGTTGAAAAACGACGATTATTCGATATAAGGTAAAATAAATCTTTAAATTTATACATAATGGAATTTTAATTAGACTTTATATTCACGTCTACTGATCTAAGGACAGAGACATTAAAGTGAAATTGAGTAAATGTGTTGGGCTGGGTACATACATATATACTCGTATCTCTATAAAGCCATTTATAAAGTCATAATTCTTATTGCATGTATTGAATATTTGTACATACAACAACTCTTGGCATGCAATTAAACACTAAGATTTACAGGCTGAGATAAATTGAGCATATTTGATAAATGGACAATACATATCCATCTACATATTTAAATGTTGTTGCGTATAGATAAACATTTGCTTGAATACTTTGCTTATCTAAAATACACTGGAGAATGGTATATACAAGTATATAGAGCTATGGGCGAAAATATGATATGAATGCCATGTTTAAGAATTATAAAATATTTGTTGTTTAGTTTTGTAAGCTAAGTGTATCATCTAAACTTATCAAAATATGTTTCTTTTACCTTCAATTTTCAAAGTAAAATAGCGATTCTTGAGCGGATCTTTAACGCAAAAGCTCATATCTGGAAATATGGGTTGTATGTGTCCTATATATTATAATGATCTGAACTGGATGATTCAAACTAAATTAAATTCACTCGTCGTTCTGATTCGATCAGTATAAATTTTGCTGGTTATGTCTCTTCTCCTTCTGGTACTTACATACTTCAGACCAAACTTAATATATCTTTTCATGTTTATAGAAAGTTTAAATACAAACATTTGTTACGGATGGAAAACAAAGTTTTTTTTAAATACTTTAGTTTTTTATTTATTCTCACAACGTTCTTCAACGCTTCTAATGAGTTGTTTGGTAACTATATTTAATAATTTAAGAGAATGAAAAATGATTGGCCTGATTACGTAAAGAGACTGACCAGGTTATTACAGCATTGGACATGCAAGGTTTTGTATATTATTACGAGTTAATTTGTTTTCATTAAATTATAATTATCTACCAGTTTTTTTACTGTTAGCTTAATCGGAAATCTGCGTTAAACAAATTTAACATATGCATTACAAACATTATATGTGTATTAGCTTTTCATTTATGATCCCTAAGGGAAGTTTAAGCTGAAATTGGGCAGAGGATTAAATTTAGTGATTTAATAAAATATATACTTGTATTTATATTTTTATATTTTTCTAAGCTTTCATAGGTTTTTGGAAGCACCTATTCAAAATAATTTTTGTTAGATATCTCCGAAAAATTAATAAATAATTAATTATTTTATATAAAATGTTTCATTAAAAGAGGATCAACACAAAACCACATCTTAGTTGATTTTGAAGCAGCCATCGGTAGCACGAAAAGGAGCGGCCTCTATGCCGATATGTCTGAATTCGGTATCCTGTAAAACTTAAAAACAAATGCTATAAGCTCCGTCGGGTTCGGGAAAGACCTCTCCGAACGGTTCGATACCAAACGACGTGTGTCGGTTATTTACAAAATTGATTTTTATACAAGCGCTCCCTAAATTTTTAGTTTGTAACACACAAGAAAATATAAGTTCAAATTCAACTAAATTTTTATATTTATACTAAACGTAAGATTTAATGAGACGATACATTTTACATATAAATTACCAAGGGTTTTTAAACTTTTTACATATATTTACTTTTCTCATGAACAAATAAAGTTACTGCTATGGACTTTAATATTCTTGTAGAAAAAGGTCTTGATATATTTTTTGAGTGCTAGTGGTTGTAGCGGCATAGGTTAAGAGCGATTTTGAATGAGCGAATTTATGAAGAAATTTGTGGAAAACTCTTATGTAGGGAACTTAAATTTCTTCAAGAATATGGACCATCGCTGTCTTCCTATATGGTGCAGAATCGAGGACGACGTCAATATCTGATGAGTTGGCAATGGGATTTTTCGTGAGAGAGGTTTGGTCCTTTGCGCTTTGGTATTATAACAACGGAAAGATGGGCTGGGCGTGATATACGATTGAATTGATATACGATTAGTTGAGATAATAAAGAGACAGCGGCTACGTTGGTCAGATCATGTTGTCCGAATGCATGAAGCACTCCAGCTTTGGGTATTCTATGCAGCAAAAATGTGCTGCAAACCAAATGGTTTATTAATTTGGTTTTCCAAATAAAACTTTCATTCAAATTAAATGTGGTTTTAACTTTAAGTTAATATTTGTCATATATTTTAACATCCAATTTTTTTCTATTCAATTTTCCATTTACATCTTGATTATTTTGAAGAATTCGGCTCATACAATTTTCATTTAAATTTTTCTATTTTACCATTTCAAGAACTTGCTATAACGTAAAAAAAGAGTAAATAGGAAAGTTCATTCGCGAGCATACTCGTACATTCGCTCGCGCAAAAAGCTTTGATGCTATGAACACCGTTCGCACGCATCAATGCACACGAATTAATGTACATAGACCATGTCGTGCTCACGTATGCTATGCACAAGTATTCATATTACGATTTGTATGCAATATCAAATGGGCGAAGAAGGACCGATGTATGCATAAGAATAATTGCTTGTGAATTTTATAATGCAAAATTTAAAAAAGGGCACGAAATAAAAAAGATATTTTGCAGTGCAAACTGATTACTCATAAAAAATAAAAATAAGTATACGAAAACCCTAATAAATGAATTAACCTCAAGAAACATTTACCAAATTTTACATGGGCTTCTGATTAACCTTGAGTTGTTCTAATATATGTATGTATATTATGAGGTTATTGAATTTTCCTCATGTTATAGGTATGCATTAGAAAGACGGAAGGTAATATTATCGTATCTAAGTAATTTAAAGCATGTGACTCCTCCATGTAATATCAAGCCAAAATTTTTCTCACCTATTTTAACTCCATTCCCCAATCAACCAATCGTCGCTCTTTTCAAAACCAAAGATATATACATACATATGTAAGTCAACATTTGCAGACATGTGTGCACGCAGGTAAATACATACGTTTGCTTTTGTTTCAACTGCATTTGACATATCAACTCGCCATTATATTACCATTGGCTTTGATTTTATTTCTTTCACTTATAAGTAAAAGTGAGAGCGTAACATTGGCATTGAGATATACACCAATATTAAGTGTGAAACATAATAAATATGCATTTAATTATTATATTGATTTATTATATTATATTGTATTTTATTTTTATTTTATGTCAGTATATTTCATTTGATTATATACTCTTTCAATTAATTTAATTTAATTAAAATTTAATTTTTTTAAATTAATATAAGTTAGTATTTTAATTTTACTTTAGCTTGTTTTATTAAATTTAATTAACTATCCTTATTTTTTTTACCTTGTTTTATTTTAAGTTTTTTATTTTAATTTTTTTATATAGTTCAATTTAACTTAATTTCAATTAATTTAATTTAATTCTATTTTACGCTATTTTATTTTATGTTTTTTTTAATTTTTTTTAAATTATTATTTTCTTTTAGTTTAGGTTAGTTTATCTTATTTTAATTTATTTTATTTTAATATATTATGCTTCATTTTATTTTCTTTATTTCATACATAAATTTATTTATTTATTGTATTTAAATTGAGCTTATTTAATTTTTTTTAATATTATATTAAAACCCTGTATTTTAATTAAATTTTATTTTATTAGATTTTTTGGTCTTTATATAAATTTATTGCATTATATATAATTTATTTCAAACATCAGATTACATGACACTCGCCAGTAAAATCAGCATCCGTTGTTTCGACCTTTGACAAAAGAAGTCCGATGAGGAGATGTGGTAAACTGCTGTCACTTCTACCATTTTTATTTGTTGCATAACAATATATTCAATTCAAAATACTAACAAAGAGGCCTTTTGAATAAAGCTAATTCACTTATAACCACATAATATAATTTAATTTTATTTAGTTTAATTTAATGTAAAATTAATTAATTTATAAATTAGTTTTATTAAATTAAATTAATTTATTTAAATTTGTTTTTAATATAATTTAAATTTTTATATTTTAATTAAATTTATATAAATTAAATTTAATAAAAATTATAATTAAATTTAATGATATTAATTAAATTTAATTCAGATTTATTTATTTTGAAACAATTTAATTAAATTTTAGTTAATTTATTTTATTTTTTTTAATTTAGCTTCATTTTATTTTATTTTTTAAATTAATTTAATTTTTATAGCAATAGACAATGGTTGACTGTGTTTAGGGTATTTCAGAATATGATTTCTATATGATAGAATGAATACAACAAATCGCTCATTCGCTATTAAAATTACCGCTTAATAAATTTGGATTAAAGACTATTAAATCGAACTAGTCTAATCAATGGTAATACGTAATTGGCCACACACAATCTTTCATGATTTACGTAAATTATTGGACCAAGCCTCACGAAGCTAACAATTACTTTTAATTCATTTGAGAATGCAAATGTTAAATTTCTCAGCACCATACCTAAATACTGAATAGAGTATGCGAATTGCAGTGAATCAAATTATACCCAATGATCGTGGCTGCGCATTGAATAACGTTGGGTTAGAATGACTTTCCTTTGGAATTCCTGCACGAACAGGAAGAAGTGAAGAAAACACCGTTTAAAAATTTCAAATGTGTCGATGGAGTGAAGGCGTTTATGGCGACATAGCCGAGCTTCACTCAGGATAGTGAAAACATGGCCAAGCAATTTTAACCTACTTTTTAGTTTTCTGTTCACTCTGGCGTGTTTTTTGGTAATGCTAAAGTTGAGTTGCCGATGTTCGAGTATGTATGCTACTGCCACTTTTACACATATTTCGGCATCCTGCCTTAATTTTGCGCCTGTGTTTCTGCGATGGAATTTATTTGCCTGTAAATAAACCCGCTTGGTCATGCTTTTCTCGCCTTTGGTGTACTAAGTAGGTGCTAGACAAAAATCCTTTTTTACATTATTAGTTGCTGATCCGATTGTAAGAATTTTGCCTTATTGCTGCAATCAGTTTTTACTTTGAAGGCATATGTCATGCGATGTTACGACTGTTTTGAACATTTCTGCTCTGAATTCTGAATTTCAGAAGTTTTTTTAGCCCATATTTAAAATTGTTTAGCGTATCACGGAAGTTTGGTTCGACTGAACTGAGATTAAGGCACTCCTCTGCAGAGAGCAATGACTTTATAAAGTAGTATTCTTCAAAAGTATAAAATCAAAAGGAAAAAAATTCACTGAAATATTTTTCTGTGCTAAGAACTATTCAATTTTAATTTTTTATTAAAAAAGTTAATCCAAAAATAATTTTCGATAATTTTGGATATTGATCGGATCAGAATGACTTTCCGCATGGTAGTACGCACTGCTAACCAATTACCTATCGTGAACACATATTACGAATTTGCGGAGGAGCTCGACCGATAACCTCTTTATCGCTTATAGAATGCCAAATAAATGTTTATAAACAATATAAACATATGTGCATATATAACGGAACTGGTTTTTAAAAAAAGGCTGTCACTCTTTTGGTGACCTAACCCCGTTTAAGGCTCTGCCGAACAAGAGCTCGAGCTGCCTCGAGAGACCCGCGTAGCTCTGTCACAATTAAGGTCTGGATATTGTAGTCGACTCAACTCCTACTTATCCAGATTCGACCCTGACATACCAAATGGGCGTTGCCTGGGCCTCCCGTTAGATGACCTCGATGACTAAAACTGGACGTATATGATCCTAGGCAGGGTGGGCGAACTGCTACGACAACAACAACAACAATGGCAGTCCTCATGATCGGAATAATACATAGATACCTAGAAGCAATATTTCCATATGTAAACTTAGATTTATAGAATTATTCTAATTTTCATATCAAAGCCTGTTGAGTAATTTGAAGAAAACAAACCTTTCAAATTAAACCATTTAAAGAAACTTCACGCGGAAAACGCCCATAGACAAGTCCTTTAATATTTACCTTAATGTCTAGTGCATTCCAGGCTTTCCGTATTAATATTCTTTTACTATGATTGTTCTTTCCAATTATTTGTGAATTTAATTAAAATAAAAGAAATTACCGACAAACAGCTCGTGCATAATTAAGTGGATATTTATTGAATTTTTAACAACATATTTTTATTCAGTTTTTACTGTATTGGTGAATTCGAGTATGATGTTGCCGATCGTTGCATAATTATTTATTATAATTTATGCATACAATTGGTTGAATTTTGGATAGGTTTAAGAACACAAGGAAGCTACGTATGTTTGTATATGTGCACGAAATGTAGAAAAATACTTCTTTTCACGGGTAAAATAATTTTTAGTATTAATAATGGGTGCATAATTCGATTTGTTATAAAAACAGTAAGTAGAATGTACGGAACTACTTTATAATTATTGGAATCATCTTCGTTTCGGTTCTTTATATTAGAGGTTTCGTCTTTGCTAATTACTATTTCTTCGCTGATTACCTTGTATTAAGTTGCTTAACTTGTACAAAAAGCGAGAAGATACTTCTATTTTTATTTTGGAAAAACTGCTTCGAAATATCGAGCCCTGTGCGCAAAGAAGACACGCACCAATTCCAAAAGTTTCGTTACTTTATATCAATTGTACTAAATAAAAATTATGTACTAAATTTCATGTGTATAAAGGGCGATCCATTTCGAGGTTCCCTATATTTTTAAAGAAAAAGAAAAAACACAGAAAATTGAAATTCAATGGGGAATGTTTATCATCATTCGAAAGAATATTCTTCGGCCTTTATTTTTTGAAGATTATCTCTTTCAAATATTGGCCGCGGCTACTTCTCAGATGGTCCACCCTTGATTCCAATTTTCGATGGCTCGTTCGAGCATTTCGACTGGTAACTGATGAATGAAACGAAAATGTGAAATTATCTACTCACAGAAGTGTTATCTCAATACATCCATTGATTGTTGTGATGTGTGGGAAGTGGCACCGTCTTGTTGAAACCAAATGTCGCGGAGATCACGAACAAATAGAGGGAAGCGATGTCGCTTGGGAAGGTCGAGCGGCTTCAGTTCTTGCACAAGCTGTATTTTGTATGCTTTCAATTTAAAATCTCGACGTAAAATGAGCCAAGACATTCCATACATCAGTACGAGTTGCTGTGAACGGCACGGAATCGACTCTCTACGGTCTTCATGAACACTCTCAGCTACGGCCGCTATATTTTCTTCACTGGGTGCTGGACGTGGTCCATTCGTTCGAATGTTATCCAATAATGAATGCTGTGTCTCAAGATCGGTGATGGTGTTGCGAATAGTACGCTCAGTAGGCCGATTATCTTGACGAAGTTGTTGAGTTGAGTGAAGCGCGCGAAACCCATTCTTTACGAATGGAATTTTCATAATAAAATTGAACGATTTGTAAACGTTTTTCAAGCGTAAGTCTTTCATGATGAAATGCCAAACAATACTGAACCAAAATAACATGACGGCTTGACACGACACACGGTTGATCTATGAAAAACAATCTATTAAATAAAATACCTCTACTTGAATCACCCTTTACAAAGTTTAATTTACTTCCTGAAACTTTTTTTTCGCTCATAAATCTCTTTTTTTGCGCTCAGGCCTCAATATAAATTTTAATAATAATTCTTGCTGCTTTTATTGACAGGTTTACACCTCGCTCTTAGAATTTCAAAAATATTATAATTAATATACTTATCTGCTAAAAAATTATTCCTTTGCTATATTTAATTTAAAATTAATTTTGTTCGAAATGTTAACCTTTCGAGAGAGTATCCCTGGCTAGAAACAAAAAGCTTCTCATATAAATATAACAGACGCTTGGAGGCTTAGAAATAATTGTAGAACCCCCCATTTGTTGAAAAATCATCAAGGCACACGTCACAATTTAGAGGCGATATAAGGGCGAAAAACGTTTTATCCGTTATAAAGCGCCAAATATATTATATATTTAGAAATAAAAATAGAATTGCCACAATAGCCGAGTAGTTGGTATTGCACTGGTATCACCAACATCTAAAATTTAAAAAAATTATTTAAATACAATTTATAATTATAATGAATAAGTATTTTTTTATATTTAGTAGTAATGAGTATGTACGTAACCTCAACATCATTGTGGTGAAAGAACATGAATTATTTTCGCGGATATATACATATATACCAGCACACGTATGTATATGAAATGAATATGTTTCAGTAATTGATCAACTCGGCTATTCCCCTGTAGGGAAAAATACTACTTAGTGGTTAACTAGAAAACTACCACCATAATTCTCTACTAGCGACTGATATTTTTAATGCGTCAATGTCCTACAAAAAGTCAATTTTCATATTATGGGTCAGCATCATACTAATTAAATACTACTTCACTTATTGATGTTGAATTTTTACCAGGTTGAAACCGTAAATCTCATGCTCGAAAATAAGAACACAAACATCACTTGCTATCGTGACAAGTAGAAATTAGTAGCTAACTACACACTACATTAGAGTATATTAAAAAATTAAACACAGCCGCAGTGCTTAAATTTAAAAGAACATACTAGTGGTGATGGATTTTCATATTTTTGCTCTTGCTGAGGATTTGAGAAAGTATAACGAACTGATATGATTTTTTTCCTGATAACAGAACTTTAAATTTTCTGTTCTAATTTAGTATTTCACTGCAGGGTAATTTTGAATTGTCCTGTGTAGTTTGTATGTAAATTTATAGTTATCCATTTTGCGGTTTCCAAAATTAACGTAAATAAAATGCATTTAGAATAATTTTTTTATTATATTCCTATTTTATTATTATTGACATTATATGTGAACACTACATCATTCAAATAACCGTCTCGTTAATTTTTTTAAGCTTCGATCCGTTTGATGTAATTTTTGCCCCTTTTTGGCACATATTGGCATCTCAGTCACAACTTGGCTTTCAAGTGCTCAAGATTTTAAGGTCCACGGAAAAAAAAGGTT
The DNA here is from genome assembly GCA_030068015.2 of Neoceratitis asiatica. Lineage (NCBI taxonomy): Eukaryota > Metazoa > Arthropoda > Insecta > Diptera > Tephritidae > Neoceratitis > Neoceratitis asiatica. Next base: position 80,040,027 of record CM061524.1, read on the forward strand.
CAACGGTGTTAAATAGCTTGATGTTGGTGGTCAATCGATCGCGTTGTGTGGCTTTTGGCACCATCTTGTTAAAACCACATAATGTCCAAGTCGTATTCTTTAATCGCAGGCCAAAAAAAATTGGTTATCATACGACCATAACGCTTCGAATTGAGAAATAATCTCGTTATCGTTTTCAAATGTCCAATCACACCTCCGTGCCAAAGAGCGGACCAGAAAGTAAATTCTATTGGGCGGTTATGTACGTCTTAATCTCCTTTTAAATAACAGAACTTGGCCACGCTTGAATCACCATTTTTGTAGGAGGTTTCACTAATTTTAGCGCGTTGTGCCTTTCATAAGGGATCCATTTTCATAAATGTCTGACTTTTGACTAAAACAGAACATGTTTGGTTTGACAGTTAAGTTTGACAGATGTCAAAATACAGCCCTGCACTTTCGAAACCACCAAATAGAAAATCGTTTAAGTAATTTTTACTTCAGTTGTTTCACATGCCTGTTTGCTACGGAAATATAGTTATTAATAGCCAAGTGTATGTGTGCGCTTACTCCGTAGAGTCAGTGTTAATTTTTATTTTCCAGTATAATATAAATAAATGCAAATTTCAAGAGTACTTCACCGAAGCAAGATTTTAAAAGTTGGAAAATGACGGTTTCTCACAGCTTATACCCATGTATTTATTTGCCGCGCTCACTCGGCAGACCCCCATCATTAAAATTTTTAGTGAACTATTGGGCTCTGATATATAAAACTCGTTAATGCAACGAAGTGCAAAATTTTTAAGTGCCTCAACTATAGCCAGAACTTCTAGCTCATAAGAACTATAGTTTTACTCAGCCGGTTTTGTTTTGCGGCTCATAAACTGAACCGGATGATAGCATTGATCATCGGACAATTTCTGCAACAGCGTCGCTCCATAACCATATTTGGAGGCATCAGTGTGAATCTCGGTTTCTGCCTAAGGGTTGTAAAGTCGTAATATAGGTTTTCGAGAAAGACAGTCTTTCCGCCGCTAACCCTTTTCCGTTTAATTTAAATTTTTTATCTTTTTGGAGCAAATCGTATAACGGCTTCGCTATTAATGCGTAATCTCGTATATAACGCCTAAAATAAGATGTCTAACCTAAAAATCGTTCAATTCCTTTTTTATCTTTCGGAAGAGGATAGTTTCTAATCGCTATTGTTTTTTCTTCAGATGGTGTTATTGTACCCTTTTCTATGACATATCCTAAGAAACAGATTTTCCTTCGCAGAAATTGGCATTTCTCCCACTTAATACGCACTCCGTGTCTTCTGGCTATCTGTAGCACATTTTTCAACTTCTCTAAGCCCTCTTCTTCACTAACTGATGGTACGACTATATCATCCATATAGACTACGATTGTACCTTCGTTTATAAGATCTTTGAAAATTACGCTTATCAATCTGCAAAATACGGCGGCTGAATTAGAGATTCCAAAAGGAGCATAATTGAACTCATATTGCCCTCTGTGGGTTACGAACGCTGTATATTTTTTCGAACTATCCTCCACCGGCACGTGAAAAAATGCATATTTCAGGTCGAGAGTGAAGAACACTTTTCCCTGTTGCAATCTATCTGCATTGTCATTGTCATTGGAAACTGATCTCTAATTATCTTCTTATTTTGTTTGCGGGAATCCCAACAAAACCGTTTGCTCTTATCTTTTTTATTTACTAGAACTACAGGTGAAGCGAGACTTGAAGTACTGGGCTGAACGATCCCCTTTTCTAACCATTCCTCAATTTGCCTGTCAACAACGCGTTGGTCCTCGAAAGAAATCCTTCTAGCCCGATGCGTAATTGGGTTTTCATCAATAAAAAGTATCTTCATCTCTATAGGACTACTTTCTATGTTGTTTGGCTTATAATTGTTTACCAAAAAAGTTATTTATGCTGCTTGGCTATCATGTAAATGATCTAAGTCAATGCCTCTATATTCAAACAAATGCTTTTGAATTCACCAAATATTTCAGGATAACCATCACTTTTTAGTATATTTCATTTATCCTCGTTATAATCACCCTTTGAATTATTATTTGCCTGGTCTATACTATTATTCTCAAAAGTAACATTCATTGTATCCAAATTGGAATCTTTTTTGTACAAAAACTGGACTTCATGCTTTTTGACTATTATATCAATATGTTCTAACAGAGAATTACCGAGAATAGTTTCATAAACCACGTAAAATTTTTGTCTATTTTAACTTGAATAATTGAACTACCTCACTTTTCCCGATTCCAAACATTCGACGTTTTTCAAGTACAAGTGTATGACCTTCCTCTAAGCTTTCGCCTAATCAAACACAACGTACGTCCGGCATCTATTAATGCATTAAACTCTACCTGCTTGGACAAAACTTTCTTATACTTGAGAGCACCCCAGCTTGCAATGTCATTTCCTCCACGTAATGCATTTATATTACTTTGCTCCTGCTTCACTTTGACATCTGTTTTACTTTTACACTCAAAAGATCGTCACCCATTTAATTACACCTAAAACATTTGTATTGTGGATTTGAACAGTGTTTAGCCAAGTGCTCATTACTACCACATCTAAAACAATATTTAAGATTTTTAGCCTGTGCTATTCGATTTGAAGTGCCAGAATGCTTTCGTCGTCTACAGATTTGCCAATGTCCATTAAAATATATAAATATTCTCTTAAAGTCTCGTTTGGTTTTTTGTGGCGATTTCGCAATAACTTGTGAACCTCTAATGACAACATTCTTACCCCAAACTCATTTACTAAAGCGCTTTTTACCAACTTCCAATTTGTTAACCCACTTTGACTTTTGATAAACAATTTAACTGCTCCTCTAAGCAATTGCCTGCTATAAATAAATTCCTGAATCTCGCTCCAGCCCACGGCTAAAGAATTTTCTTCAAAATTCTCCACCCATAGCGTAATATTCTGATTGTCCGAACCATCAAAAGTCGACAAACTTTCTTCAATATCTTTAAAAGTAAAGATAGATTTTTGATAGTTTTGGTGAGGAGCATCAGCGGCTGCAGCATCTGTGTAAATGGAATCGTTGTTCCTGTCATTATCATCGTCCGAAATTTCGTTACCGAAATGTAGACGTAGTCTCTCTTGCATTTCATTTTTCCGTCCTATTGTTTCTAGTCCTAGTTTTCGTAACTTTTCCCTTAACGCCTCACAATTCATATTTAATATAGTTTCAGTATCCATTTTAAAATATTGCACTTATATAAAATTGAGTATAAAAATAATATTTCTATCTTACTGTTTTTGTATAATTCTTATTCAGTTTCATTTCCACACATTTTCTGTATACGGGTGTAGAACTTATTGCACAATTGTAACTTCGTGTAGTGCTTGCGATCGGTATACCACGAAGAATGGTCGTGACGCACAAAGTTAGTGTAAACACATAAGTTGGTCCAAAATATGCCACAGTGGAGTATATTTGTAGGTACTCCAATGGACCATATGGTCCATAAACATTTGCAGGGATTGCACAAACTTATACAAACGTTGCTTCTCTGTTACTATTAGAATTTCCAATGAATTTATATCAATCTTTTTTATTTTAACGTAAATAAGTTATGTTAGTTTAAGTTATTAAGTATATGTAATTGTAATTAATATTAAGTTTATTTTAGTTAATGCTGAAACCTTTTGTCATTCGCCAAAAAATTCTTAGTTTTTTCTCGAACTATTTCTTTGTTTTGTTTTGTTAATGACGTACCTCATAAATTGTATACATATGTACGTATATTCGTCTTCTTCATGCTAATACAAACTCTGCTGTTGCTGATTACTGCTATCTGCTCTGTTTTCATCTGCTTGATGTGCTGTCCACTATTATACCCTTTGAAAATTCACGCGTTCTTCTCTTTCTTCTTCAACTTCTGTTCCTCGTTAAACTACGTGCTTTTCCTACGTGTGCGATTTTATTCGTTTCGTTCTTCGTTTTGCTTCTTCCTCGTTCCTTATTTCTGCTTATTTCTTCTCTTTAATTATTTTTGTTCCTCCCTTCTTATTTATGCTTCTTTCTTCTCGTTAATAATTTCTGCTTCTTCTCTTCTCATTCCATTTCTTACACTGCTTTTCTCTGCTGTTGGTCTTGTTTCATCTTCTTTACTTTTTTAAAATTCAACGAACTTTATTACTTCTTGTTGTTGCAATTTGATGAGTTATTTAGATCGTGTTGATGCACGATGCTTTCGCATTGATGGATACACGAACAAAACTTAAGCTGCTTAACGGCAAGATCGCGTTTGGACGAGCCCCCATAAAATGTAGATAATATACATATGTACTTATAATTATATTCACACACGGTTTTTTGTGTACCTATTTTATTTAATGCTTAATGTATTAAATATAATTATTTTCACATTTTGTATATAATAAATTTTAGATATTAGAAATACATTCACTACGACGTTAATTGGGAAGGTCTACACGCTTTTACTTCTGCGCAACAACTGCCCTGTTTCAGTCGTTCTTCTAATCTATATTCTGTCCTTTGTTTTTAGTATTTTCGTCCAGTCCGAGTTGCCTTGTTCGCAAGGTTTTGCTCTATTCCTACATATGTATATGAAAAATATAGTTGAAAGTATTCTAGTGTTGTTAATCAGCAAGTTTGAGCTAAATTGAGAAGAAAATTGCTCTTCTCTTTATTACCTTTACAGGCATATGAATAGTTCGGCAGGCATCCTCAGGATTAAAACAAAGCATGTCAAAGTTGTTGGAATTGTTTTCACTTTGGTTGTAGTTTACGCAAACAATAATACTCACACAAATAGCCTATTTTATATACTGACATACGGTTGATTGTACTTTTGTAGGCGTATACAAGTATAACGTCTCTCTCTATTAATTGACATTTTCGAAACTTTTAAAACCACTTTTACCTTCGTTTTTTCATGTTTATGAGCTACATAGGTAAAAGGTTTCCAAAATTTTGTTGGTAAGCCAGCCGACCGCCTGACATCAATTGCCCAATTTACTTGTTTAGATCAGGTTTTGTCTAAAAGTGTATTTAAAAACTGCAAAAAGTAAACTTTTATAAATCAACGTATGACTTTGGAAGTTTGACTTTTTGGGTTTCTTACTATTTGACATATTAGGTTAGGAAATAATTTCATTAATACATAATAATTTTGTTAACACATATATACGAGTATATATGTATGCAAAAGATAATAATATAAACAAAAGGTTGGAAATAATTTCACTAGTAATTATTTTGTAGGGTGCTATAACATATTATGATATATATATAATATATGCATACATTAATTTTACTATTTGTGGTGTGCATCTTGATGGAAAGACTTAAAGCTTATTCTTAGCCTCCTATTCAGCTTCGAATAGGTGATGGATTTTCCTGAGTATCCTTTTATTTCATATCAGAGTCCTTTGACAAGGGCGACTGCATTAAATTTTTTTTTAACATCACCGCTAATTACTTGGTTACTGGCCCACGTAAACTAATTAAGGAACTCAGAATAAATTCAGTTCATTTTATAATTATTAAGAGAAATTTTATACCATTTAATGGACTTCCAACGTTGCAAATTTATTTGTATTTTCTATAAGAGTTATTAAAATCAAGATTGTTCTATTTTTTTGAAAAATCAAATGGTGTGAATTTGAAGAATTTCTACATTCCGATTAAGAAACAATTACATGCAATTATTTACTTCTACTTTCATATCTTTCAAACTCTTGCACCGCGATCTAAGTTACAGTTCCCGAATTGTCAGGAATGTGATAACAAAGATTAGTGCTTATCGATCATCTCATTTGGCTAAAAATTATGAATTTTTAGAAGATTTTCAGACTTCTTACTAATTACCCTCCATTTTCTAACGAAAACTTATGTCCGCACCAACCGAAATATATATTTCAGTTTAGCTTCAAACAGTGGACTTACTCCGTTTTTGTTAAGCACAATCACAAACTGGAGGCAAAATCTTTCTCGGTGGACTAAATTGTCTACACAAAATTTTTTGTTCCAGGAATCAGTTCAGCTCAATAAAAATGCTATGTTCCCAAAAATGTAGATGACACATTTCACATTCATTAATCCTCCTCTACCGGTTTAAGTGAATTTTTAATAAAAAACAAGAAAGAAGGCTGTCTTCGGTAAGGCCAAAGACTCTCTAACTTAATTGGACATATCAAATTTATTCCATAGTCTGTAGAATATCAAATTTCATACACTGAGACGATTTTTTAAAGGATATTTTACTCAAAACCTCATATCTGAACAAACCGGTTGAATTGGGGCTATGTGATGTAGCAGTTCGTAATATATGAGGATAATACCAACTTTCATGCTCCTTTATGGTAGTTTGACTGAGTTTTGACCAAAACCTCTCATCTGATAATATCGGTGTGTGGGGAGTGTATGTTATATTCGTACGATCTTGATGATTTTCAAGACTAATTCGTTATGAGTGTATAGTAGAGTGGTCGTTAAAAATTAAAATATTTCAGGCGCACAAAGAAATCTTTCAAAAAACTATCGAAAAAATTATACTTTTTGATTTTAAACAAAAAGTACATGTGCCGATGGTCAATTGACGTTCATTTTACGTACTCAAGCCTTGGAATTGATCAATCAGTCTATAAGAAATAAATTTGCACTTTTTAGCTTTGAAAATAAATAAATAATATTAAATATTTGGTAGTCATTAACTAAACCTATTTGAATAACTAATTGTAAATAGAAGTAACAAAATTGTTCATATTTAAGGAAAAATAAAGCTTTCTTTGCTGAATGCGAAATTAATTTCAATTGCTAGTCGGCACGTATTCTTTTTATTTAAAATCAAAAAGCAAAATTTTCCCGCAGTTTTTCGTCAAAAGGAAGGATTTTCTTGAGCGCTTGAAAAAATTTCATTTTTAACGACCACCCTAATGCATAGTATACCGAATTCCACGTTCGTTGGTACGAATTATGACGGATTTATGAGGATCCGACAAATAATCGTTTAAACGTATAGGTGCATCTTTCTACAGACAGACGGACAGAGAACATGGCTAAATCAGTTCACTTTGTGATTATGATGCTATTGGTATAAGTTTCGGAGGATCTATCTCTTCTCCTTCTGGTAATTACATATTTAGCACCGAAGTTAATATGCCATTTCATGTACATGAAAGGTACTTAATATACATTAAGTGTATGTCATGAATAACAAATTAGGAAGATCTATGTAATTTGGCAATGTTAATCATCCTAAAATCGTGATAATACTTTATTTTGAAATACACGATTTTGCCATAATCAACGTCGCATAATCTCTCAGTACTCCAAATTGAAAAGGAAAAACGATAGCACACCTGTTTAATTGCCAAAGCGATATTTTTAATACCATTAGATTTCAAAAACAACTAAATAGACATGATCAACACATAAAATTTCAAAATCAGGAATGTCCTCGTAAACAAATGATGACCGTGCGTATACATCTTCTCCACACCACATATTATTAGATTAATACTCTAAATTACATGGATGCAGTTCCCAAAAAACCTTGGTTGGTAAGTTAGTCGTGACTTCATTAATTTGTTATATACTTCGCAGTTCGATTGCTTTTTCCAAAAGAAATGTGATTAATATTTTCGGATTAAAAACTTAAAGCTGATCAAGATATATCCATTTTGTCTGCCTATTCATGGATGAACTAACAGAGTTCTTAGCAGGTTCAATGGATGTTACTTCAAGATTTTTATTTATAAGATTTATAATTTCTTAATTAATATATTTTGGGAGAGACGAAGAAAGTTTATCCTGAAATAATATACACATAATCTTGTAAACTAAGGAAAGTTTTAAAGTTCAGAAGATTCAAAAAAAGGGGTTTTTCACATATTTCCTATGAAATCTATAATTTTGGCAATGTTATAGCTTAAACTTAATTAAATCTGTAAATAGAATTAACCCTGAATCCTTTCATTACATGAGTTGAAAGAATGAGATGTTTTTGATGATGTACTTTTTTTTGATTGATTTTGGTTGAGAGTTAAATTTGATATTAAAGTAGTAGTTGGAGTACAAATTGGATTTGGAGTAAAAAGTTATCGAAACAATAATTATGATTTATGAAAATAACGTATACATACAAGTGAATTGTTCCGATATTTTAATAAAAAACAGGTGTCTAGTGGTGCGCCCGCCAAAATTATGCTAAATACAAGCGTCTTGTGTTTGCTCTATTTTAAATCAGATAAAATAAAATCAACCTTTTACGACTATATATATATATATATAAGCCTAATTAGACATATTCGAAATATTATTCACTCAATCTGCTCTTAGAATACTAAGTTATCTTATACTCTAATGACATAAATTTGAAGTTCTTTATATATGTTGTTAATGCATAAAAGCATATGTTAGTAAACTTATAAAAGCTTTTTGTTAATCACTTTATTAGTCCCAGATAATTTTATTTTCCATTCTGTGCACTCACATTGTCATTATACCTTATGGAATTTAATTGGTCGCATTGGAGGCTATCCAGTCAACTGATATTTTAACCTTACCTGTCCATGCGTTTTAATTATATATGGAGGTATGTGCACATGTGCACTTATATGTATAGAATTCAGTGGTTGTGTACTGGTGCGACCACTTCATACGATTTTGTTGTAGATGGTGGCAAACTGGTGAACCTGAATGACCTTCTATACCACACTATTACTCGACATTATTACAAACTCTCTTATATATATGTATGTAGATGAGGATGTTAGTCTCCTGCTTTTGTCGTATTGTAAATACAATAGTATCTTGTTGTTAGGTGAATTTGCTACTTAATTACGGGATTAATGCATTGTCCACTGAAATGTATAATGTTGCCTGTTTGAAGTTGACTTTGAAATGTTTTGCTCTTATTTAAAAGTGTGTGGGTGTGGGTTACGTGTGTGAGAGCTGTAAGCATGTGGTAAATGTAATATTTCCGCTCTAATCACTCGCCGACGCAAATGGAGGACAGCTGTTTGTATCACTGAACATATCTACTGCTGACTATTTACTAAGGACATGTGTTTTGCTTCTATTTCTTTTTTGTTTTTTGTTTTGTTTATTGTTTTGTGATTTACGGTTGAATTGTGGTGGAACCTGCAGACTAAATTTACCAGACAATCTGCTTGAGCTCATCTGTGTCTATGCGTGGCTCCACATATATTTTATTTACGGGTATTATTCATATAGAGAGAGGCGACTTACAAAATGCCAACTATTTAATTAATTGTATGTGACACATGCTTTTGCTGAAGTATTTTTTCTTACTATTACCTCAAACTTACTACTACCCTGCAAACAAGGCGCGTACTCCATGCACGCGTGAAATATATAATCCACGCGGACAATAGAGTTATCCAAAACCTGCCACAATCTCTACAAAAAATATGGTCCAATTAACATTGTGATGCCTTATGGCTGAATAATATAATCCATATCTGCATAACACCCGAGTACTCCATGGAGTACCTACAGGGGATTATATTTTGGAGTATATGCGAAAAATTACATTCGAACATATCCTTTAGTTTCGAATACAATCTGCTTTGGTGAAAACTATTAAAACATATTATTTATCGTATGAATATTATTGTTAATAAATACATATATAAAATATTTTAGTTTGCGTATTTGTTCTATGTATTTTCGTTGATATAATAAAAGATTCTGCACGCTTTTTCCGTACCAGCAGCACTCAACAGCGAAACAAAACTGACTCAGTTTCATTTCCACACATTTGTAAATTCGTGTAGTGATAGTATAACACGAAGATTGCTCGTGCCGCACTAAGTTCATGTAAAACATGAGTTGGTCCAATAGTTCCCACAAAGGAGTATATTTGCAGATACTCCAATGGACCACATGGTTCACAAATATTTGCCCATATGTATGTATGAGTGTTTTATTTAAAAAGACATGTGAATTATGTGCGTCATTTTGCTGGTGTTTATTATTACCAATATTTGCTATTACTTGTTGTCTAATGTATTAACCTTCTAAGCTTGCTTTTTCGTCTGGCGGATATGTTCTGCTATGCATTTATTTTTATCATGGGCTGGGAAAATACGCACAAGAATAATTTCTTCGTAAGCCAACAAAACTTTGATAAATGTAAAAATCTTTAAAGGGTTTTATTAATTGGATATTTTGTTCATGGATGGTTGTCACTGAGAGGTCTGCTTCGTTACGTATGTTTGGCCTAATCTTTCCACCTACAAATGAGTCATAATTCGTGCTCGAGTGTTGCATAGTATACAAGAAAAGGAATTTATACATAATACAAATTCTTCTGAGAAAGCTAGATGACGAGCATATATTGAGTCATAATAAAGTTACTGTATATCCCATATATATATATATCTTGAAAGGCATACGTTTTGCAATCCTATAATTTACTAGATCTACTGATGTAAGTTATGTATTTCTAGTTTACTCTTACTCAATATATGGATTACGTTCTTACTAAATGTCCGCAGCGAAAACAGGGATAATAAATAAATAATAAAATTTCACTTAGCGCTGCTTCGGAAAATTTTGGGTATATTGCGTTGATATATATGTACGCTTATATTTTATATTGAAGACATGGCAGTTCTCCATCTTAAACCAACAATACTAGTTGTTAAGCCATTCCGGGTGAATGCTTTTTTCGGTTGATTTCATTTGATATGATTTAAAATTGAGCACACACAAGACGCTTGCATTTATCATAATTTTGGGGGCGCACCGCTAAATATTTGTCAACCTGCTGGATTGTTTTTTCCATTAGTAAAATATCTGAACAATTCACTTATATGTATGTATATATTATTTTCAGAAATCATAATTATTGTTTCGATAACGTTTTTCTCCAAATTCAATTCGTCCTCCAACTACTACTTTAATATAAAATTTAACTCTCAACCAAAATGTACTTCATCAAGAACATCTCCTTCTTTCAACTCTTCGCGCACACACATTATACATTTCCCCCAAAAAAAAAGAAACGAAATGCAAAAAAATTTTGATTGAACTTAAGAAATGCGTAATATCATCGCTACGAAAAAAGGGTACCAACACCGGCGGCACTGTGGAGAGCAGTAAGAGGTAGTTCGTAAACATTTTTCCACGTTAAACGCATTTTGCCTGATGGCAAATTACTGATGAAATTACTCAACGCAACTAAGCTTTAGCTATAGAGGGTTGAGACGACTGGCCAACAACGCCAACACAGCACCTCATTTGCATCTTTAAGTGAAAGAGTTGTTTGCTGGTTTGGTTTTTGCTTCTGTTATATCAGCTGCTAGTATTTTTTGCATTTTTTTGCATCGAGTCAAATTTTCTGTAATTTTGCAAGTGAATGAAGGCGTCGAGCAGCAGCAGGAGTAGGTAAACTAATAGAAAAAATTTCTTTCTTACCAACACACACCCATACATTTACTAACAAAATCCTTGCTCCTATACATTGGCACATAAATAACGTTAACGAACAGATGACGACTTGAAAGGTAAGTTTTACATCCCTGCAAGCAACGCAAGTACTCCATTTACGCGTGAAATATATACTCCTAGGGAACATTAGAGTAACCCAAAACCCACCACAACCCATGTAAAAAATCCAATTAATGTTGTGCTGTCCTAGGTCCGAGTACTCCATGGAGTATCTACAAGGGATCATATTATGGAGAATCTGCGAAAAAATATTTTCGAACATACTTTTTGGTTTCGAATAGCATCTGCTTTGTAAAAAGTTATTAAAACATATATATAATTTTATATTAATATTAATATTAATAAATTCAAAACGCCTTTTGTGTACCAGCAGAGCTCACCAGCCAGACATAACTGACTCAGTTTTATTTTCACACATTTTCTATATGCGAGTATAAACTTATTGTAAATTCATTTAGTAATAGCGATCGGTAAAATACGAAGAATGATAGTGCCGCGCTAAGCTAGTACATAAGCATGCGCTGGTCCAATAGTTCACAAAAAAGGAGTATATTTGTAGGCACTCCAATGGACCATATAGTCCACAAGTGTTTGCAGGGATATAGCGTGAACACACATGCGTGCATTGTATACAAATATATTTCATATGCAATATGTATATATAAATGCGGCTGCGGCATTTGCATCGAAGTGGTTGTAAGTGCTTTATTGGCAGATGTGTAAGGTAAGAGGGTGGCGCTGGAGCTATATACGCAGAGCTCAGATAAAAAAAGTGGTTAGGAGAGATAAAGTTACCATAAACCTTAAATTGTATTATCCCTTCGAGAAACGTTCAAAATTGCGTTCTTATACCTACGCCATTTTACCCTATCGCCATTTATATTTCTGTAGGATTGTGAGTTGATTTCAACGTTACTCTTGTAGGGAGTTGAGCTCTTATAAGATCGTACCAGCGTATAGCATGTTGCAGAGCAAGCAGTTGCGGCAATTCTTTCCGCTGACGCTAGTGACGATGGCGATGACGAGAGATACAGGGAAGTCGCTGATGCTCATGTTGATTATTATATTAATGATATAAAAAATCATATACTTATGTTATGAGAGTGATTTTGAATCCACACATATATTTATTAAAATCTTAGGAGAGACATTGGAAATCATTACATGTGAGCTTGTATTTGATAGTGAATAAGTCTAAGCGCTGTCTTGATGTAAGAAAGCACAGAATGTGCAGGATTTAACCCTGGCATTTTTTAAGGATTCTATTCACCTAAGATACTCTAATTCATTATGGTAACCACTGGCATAGGTGTTACATCAGTGTATATGGAAATGATGAACGAGGTTTGGCAGTCCAGTTTAATCCTAGTTAGAAGTGTAATCTTGAAAAATCCAGGACAATGAAAATTTCTTTTTATACAAAATTTATCTATATAAAAAAATATAATAAGGATAGGCTAATTTTGTGTTCATAAACACTTTCCGAAAAAAGAACTCTTTTATTCTTCTGTTCAATTTTGAATCTTCGAGTAGGGATTACAAAATCATTTGTTTATTCTATTGAAATGCATATACATCATATATAGGTAATGCCATATAGTAAACAATAACTTTCAAATTGATTGTATATTTCCTAAAACAAATTTTACAACCTATTTGAATATTTCTTTCGTACGAATTTTCTTGTAGTCAATACCCTAATTATGTTCCATATACTTAAATTAAAGGTTCAAACTCTAGTCTTAAGAGTATTAAAGTGTATGGTAAAGCTCATTATGCCTATATATATACTTGTACATTAAACTTTAAAAGCAATCCAAGACTTATTTTTAAATATTGCGTCAATTCAGATTAAAAAGGTATATATATCAAGTTTCAAGAAAATAGCTTATATTATTTATTTGTGTTATTTTCCCCCCGTTTTAAATGATTATAAAAACTAAAATACTTTTAAGATTAAAACTGATTTTAATCACACATTCGGTATTTTATTTGAAACATGATTTTAAGTTCTCAGTTTTACAAAAAAATTAATTAATAATATCACAATTTTCTACAAATTCTCATAATGCGATAGATAAAATCATTCATAATGAGCCTGATGAAAAACGTACCAAGTTAAAAACCTGAAACCACCCTGCAAATATTATGGTCAATTAGAGCACCTACAAATATACTCTTCTGTGGAAATTTACAATTGCGCAATAAGTTTTATACTCGTCTACAAAAAAAGTGTGGAAATGAAACTGAGTCGGTTTCGTTTCGCTATTGAGCTCTGCTGGTACGCAAAAGGCGTGTAGAATTTATTATTATTTCAATAATAATACGTAGGACAAATACCCAAACCAATAGATATATGTTTATTGACAATAAATTATTAATATTAATATAAATTTACACGATAAATAATATGTTCTAATAACTTTTAACCAAAGCAGATCGAAACTAAAAAGTATGTTCGAATGTAATTTTTCGCATATACTCCAAAACATAATCCCTTATAGGTACTCCATGGAGTACTCGGGTGTTATGCAGGGATGAATCGTATGATCCAGGACATCACAATCTTAATTGGATTGTGGCAGGTTTTGGATTACTCTATTGTCCGTATATATTCTATATACTAGTTTACCTTTTCACTGCGAATATATTCATACAATTTTTATTATTGCATTACTTGCATAAATTTTCCACATATATACATATGGCTGGATGTATGTGTGGATGAAAATGTTATTATATAAATCCGTTCGCTTGTGTGCATATACGTGTTTACATGGCGTCGCCAGCTCGGGTGGTTTGGCTTTGTTTCGCGATTTGTGGTCTTCGCCTTACCTCGCCCACACATGGTCGCTCGACTGGTTGCCTATTCAAATTCTTTGAATGCATGCATGAATATCAGCCACCTTGTGTGTTGCAAGAATAAATAAATATACACGACATATAAAAAATAAAGCAGAGTAAAAAATGCGTGAGGTAGGCAAAGAAAAGCTGAGCTAGCGTAAGTCGGCATGGCGGTTTGTTGCAATACGATGTTGCCGGCTTTGTAGCCTGTTTTTGTATGTACATTTTACATACAAATACGGTTTTCATGTCCGTTACACTCGCGAATGCTTCCCAATGAGCACTATGTATCCATCTAAACTCGTGAATTATGATTAGCTCTAAGACGACAATCTGTACTTTCTCCAACCATTGTTGACTTCAAATGTTATTTAATTTAATTTGAGATTAGTTTATCAAAATATTAGCTATTTTTTTTAATACTGAGATAAAAATATTCGTCAATAGAACTAATAATAGCAATAATAACATTGACCTTTTTGTTCGTTAGTATTTTTGTGATTATATTAGTTGATGATGTGATGATATTAAGTTGCAAAATAACATTCTAAAATAAAAACGTACTACATCCACACTATTATGTTTCTTGGGCTATATTGGTCCATATGTATTTATAACAAATATGTTTGAATTTTTTACATGTAATAAAAGTATAATGCGTATAAAGGGTTATCAATTTGGTGGTTTCGAAACGGCATCGTTGTACTTAGACATCTGTCAAACTTAACTGTCAAACCAAACATGTTTTGTTTTAGTTAAAAATCGGGCACATATGAAAAAGGATGGCTTAACAACCGCACAATGCATTAAATTTGTTCAAACCTACTAAAAAAAATGCTGATTCAAACGTGGCCTCGTTTCCTGCTTAACAGGAAATTATGGTGCACATAATCGTTCCACTACTCAAGCAATTGGTGAAAATTGAAAGAAATTTGAAGAGGCTGGATAGGTTACAGATATTGTAAGGTTTATTTAAGTGAAAGTGTAGCCTAAGACTCGAATGTGTCTATTTCGACATACATATAAAATCCAGCTCACACAACAATAGAAGCCAGCTGACCATTGGGTGCTTGAACAACAAACAATGGACCAAAAAAATTGTTATCAGCGTCGAGGCACATTTCTCACTCGATGTCTACGTAAATAAGTAAAATCGTCGCATACGGGTCCAACCAAAAAAAAACTTACTGTCGACCACTACGAGCATTATGTTCGTATGATAACTGACTCTTTAGGTCTGTAATTGAAGAACACCGGTTGAACAATATCTGGTTCCAACAAGATGGTGCCACATGTCACATAAAACTAGCGAATATTGCTTTATTGCGACAGAAATTTTCCGGCCGCTTATTCTCTCGTCTTGGCGATGTAAATTGGCCACCGGAATCGTTCGATTTGACACCGTTGGTATTTTTTTTTTTGTGGGATCACGTAAAATACGAGGATAAACCTTTGTTGCTTGAGTACTAGAAAACTAACAGTAGTTAAGTTATGACAGATATACCGCCCAATATGTGCCGAAAACGGGTCGAAAATTACCTCAAACGGATAGAAGTTTGCAAAAACTCTCAAGGTGGTCATTTGTATGACGTAGCGTTTCACATATAATGCTAAGATTCCAACATTGTAATAAGAAAGGAATTACATGATTATTATTATCTTAAATGCTTTTTATTTACGTTTATTTTAGAAACCACAAAAGGGGTAACCATGTACTTCTGCTACATCGCTCTAGTGACCTAGTAATAGTTTACTACAAAATTTTTTTGATTCACACCACACTAGACTGAGGTGTATGAAACTGGAACAAAACTATCTAAATGCCTCAGTTCCATTTAATAACCAAACTTTGATTAATTTTTTAATATGACCCATTTAGGATAAAGCTTCAATTTTAGTAAATATTCAAGTTTTTGCTTAATAATTAAATTAAACTTTTAAAAAATTCTGAATATAAGTTACAAATGGCTCATTTATATTTTGATCAAAAAATAACACGTTTAATTTGTGCACCTGAATGTGTTATAAACAGGAAGCAGATTTTTTGTTAGACGTGATTTTATATAAGAAAAAATTCAATCAAATTATTTAACAAAATTGGTGTTTAATATTTATAAACTATTTCACATAATATTATTTATCTTTTTTAAATTAAAAAAATCACTAGAAAAATAACTGACTGGTAGCTTGCTTGATATATTCGTTTCCAATTGATTACTAACTGCTTCAATTGACTGCTGGGGTACTTTAAGATATTTTCGGATATGTCGGCGTTAACATCGAAAAGTATTCAATCAAAATGCTGTCACTCTACCAAAATATTCATGTTCTTATAAGAGGTGTTCGTGTTTGCACAATTTTGCTTTTTTCCGAATCGCATTTTTATACATTTTTACAGAAAAGAAGATAAAGGTTTCGTTACGGAATTTTCTCCTAAAAATTTTTTGCGCTGTGTATACTTTGATATTTATTATGCTGATCAATAGATATAAAATTTTATATTAAATTTGTATGCTAGCATGCCGATTCATTTGCATTTGTTGAAATGGACCAGAAACTAGGAACACCTGTTATTATCTTATGGGGGAAAGGATTTTATATAACAGCATCAGTCTGAGGAGTTGCTATCAGCGAAAAAGGAGATTTTGACGGCAAACAAATCTTCTGATATACATGAGAAAAAGTTTCCTTCGTAACTATTGTTAATATATATATATATACCGACGAGTGGATAATAAAAGTTACTCTGTGAACTTTTTCCTTTTGGATTTGCTATACTCGTATGTATGCATTTCACATAAAAACGAAAATACGGCACGATATAACAAAAAAAAAAAAAAACAGGAGGACACGCTCGTGGCAGAAACTCGAGATTCTTTTTCTTCTTTTTGAAGCGAACGCGCTGCAGCAAGTTAGTCTTTTTATGCGTTTTATGCAAATTCGCTATGAAGGGCATGTTTATACGTACATACGTAGGGGAGAAATGGAGTTAGACCTAAAAAATGAAGAGTTAGTCAAAAATATAACTAGGTGTGTAAACAAAGCGGAAGCTCATTAAATTAAATAAAACTTTGTTACTAAATAAATAAATAAATAAATAAAAAATAAAATAATATCAAATGAAATAAAATAAGATAAAAATCATGAATTAAATTAAATTGTTCTATTTATAAACAAACAAAAAATACGTTTAATAAACTAAAATTAAATACACAATAACCTTTACATAACGCTCCATTGTCCTTTCTTATACTGTAATGTTAAGAGATTCAGTGGAAAATAAAGGAAAGGTTTCGGGTTATCACAAGCTAGAAGCAACATAATATGTGGCCAAGGTTGCAAACAGAAGTGAAGTATGCGTAAAACGCATACTCGTATATGCACATACATATATTGGTGTCCAAAAATATTCACGCGAGTTACATATATGAATCCCCCAACAACAAATAATAAAGTTGACAAATTTGCTGAATTTCTTAACCAAATTAATCAGACAGCCGGAAGTTAATAAAATGTAATGCAACACCGTTTCCTTTACTTTTGTAAAAATAATTGTAAATGATAAAAAACAAAATCACTTTGCTCAGTATATTTCTTAGAACCACATAAACTTATTAAAATGTTATGTTCACAATTTAGTCAGCATAAGTATGTATAAGCAAATATGATTAATCAGCAAATGCATATTTTATTTTAAGTTTCAACTAAGGTAATTAATAAATGTAAAATCAGTTTGATTCCCCTATCCAAATTAGTTGGTTGCGTCTTTTTGTTAAAGGGAAATTTTTAAATTCTTTTTTTAAAAATCGCAAACGCGGTAACGATAATTAAAGTGGCGCAGTCGGTAGGATCCTTAATAGAAAAAGTTAAAGGATCCAGTGAAACTAACCGCATTTTACGAATATAACCGTTATACATATAATTCCCTTAATAATTCTGCGAATCTGTAGCCAACTCAGGAGTTGACCAGACCCTCCAGAATATAATAAAATAAAATAAATTTAAACACGAAAATAGACACCACTAAAAGTGCAGTGAATATTTATTGCGAAGTGTGCAGTGAACGCTATTAAAGTTAACACCACACCATAAAATAAACACCACTAAAAGTGCAGTCGATATATATCGTAAAGTGTGCAGTGACGCTATCAAAGTTAACACCACACGAAAATTTAAAATAAAGAATTATAAAAGTGCAGTGCACGTTTAATAGTGCAACGGCAAAAACAAGAAGGCAAATTCAATACGACCGAAACAGAAGTATGGAAGGGAACATACTCAAATACCAGGAGTAGATTTGGTAGAAGAACTTGCTCGCAGAGAACAGCAATTGGAACAAATGCGGCAAGCCTACCTGGAACTCCGCAACCGAACAGAAGAAAATGACAGCAGTAGGCATGTTTTGCTGAAAACCGTAAATGACTTACCAATATTCACCGGCACAGGAGATATAACAATCAACTCGTTTTTTAGTGGTATAGAATATCTGCTATCCACTATAAATAACAGTGAGTTAAAGAAGGAAGTAGTAAGGCGAATTTTCTACAGGACAATCCAAGGAGAGGCGAAGAATACAGTCATAAATATACCACAACCGGATAATTGGCAGCTAATCAAGGAAACTCTAAAATTGCGCTACAGACCGGACGTAGAACCCCACCATCTTTACAGAAAGGTAGCAAATCTCAAGGTGTGCTCGGTAAGTGAACTAATGACCGAAGTACAGAACATTAAATATAAAGCGGACGAACTGACAGTTTATTATAGGGGAGACCATTACATTGACCTAAGTAACATGGACAGTCTATTAGTAAACACTATAAAAGAAATGACTCAAGTAGTTCTATTAGATAAAATTTATGAAGAAGCAAATTTAAATAATATTATAAAAATAATGACAAGTAGAAGATTTGAAGATAGTAGCATTAGACCAGAATATAGGAAATTCAAAACAAAAGGAGATAGTCCAATGGACAGTTGGAAGAATAGGTATACAGATAGAGATCATAGATATAATAAAAACTTTGGCGATGCAAACAAAGGTCAATACAATCAAATAAGCCCAAATGACGGTAGGCATAATATATCAGGTCGATATAAACGGAATGATAGTGGAAGATATAACAATAATTATAGACCAATGAATTCGGGTAACTTCCAACAAATACAAAACACAGGGAATCCTAGACAACATTTCGGTCAATACCAGCCGAATCAATTTAGACAAAATTACTATAATAATAATAATCGATTCAGACCAAACCAAGGTGAACCGATGGAGATAGACAATATTGAACACAGATCAAGGAGCCCTCAATTGGCAGGACACCCTATATCGAAGTATGGCCAAGAATGCTTATGCTCGAATAGGCAAAGCCAGGCAGGATACTCAAAATCTGAGTTCAATAACGAGGAAGTCAATAATAACGTTTTTTTTTATGAACCAGCCTCGGAGTCCCTACCCAAAATAAAAATTAATATTAGAGGAAAAAATTATATTGCGCTAATTGATACGGGAGCTAGTTTGAGTTTAATTAATAGCGAAATTACCGATTTCCCAAAAATTAAATTGAAATATCCTTTGACATTTAGTACATTAACTAATGAGGATAAAATTAATTACCAAGTACATACATTAGCACCAGAAGAATTTAACTTACCTAACAATACTACAGCAAGGTGGAAAGCTACACCACTAAGAGGACGGAAATATGACTTTATAATAGGCATGGATATGCTTACTTCTCTCAATACTTATATAGATATAGAAAATGGAGTAATATTTATATTTAATCAAAAAGAAAGTGCTATTTTAAATAAATTAAATGACTTAAATCAGATTTGTACTCTTGAAGCTGCAGATCTAAATTTAGACAGATTAAACCTAGAACATTTAAATGAGGAAGAGAATAAGGAAATAACTAAATTACTAAAGAGATATAATAAATTATTATTTAGAGATGGAGATAAATTAACTAACACAACGGAAATTCAACATGAAATTAAAACTACAACACAACAACAAATTAATTTAAAATTGTATAGATACCCACCTCAGCACGAAATTGAGGTTAGAAAACAAATTAAGGAAATGGAAGAACAAGGAATAATTCAAAAAAGTTATTCAAGGTATTCGAGTCCACTAATAGTAGTGCCGAAAAAAATAGATAATTCAGGCGAAAAGAAATACAGAATTGTAATAGACTATAGAAAACTGAACGAAGTCACAATAGATGACAAATATCCTCTTCCAAACATTGATTCCATTCTAGACAAATTAGGGAGAGCACAGTATTTTACTACTTTAGATTTAGCAAAAGGGTATCACCAAATTTTAGTAAAAGAAGAAGATCGGGAAAAAACAGCATTTGTAACACCACATGGACTCTATGAATTTATAGGAATGCCGTTCGGGTTAAAGAATGCCCCAGCCACATTTCAGCGGCTAATGAATGAAATCCTTAGAGATTATATAAACAAAACTTGCGTCGTATATTTGGACGACATCCTAATTTAATAGTAATTTAGTACGTCACTGAACGAACATATTAGGGCAATAAATGAAATTTTTAAAGTTCTCGAAAGTAAAAATCTAAAAATTCAAATTGATAAGTGCAATTTCTTAAAGAAAGAAACAGAGTTTTTAGGACACGTTCTAACGGAGGATGGCATGAAGCCAAATCCCAATAAAATAAAAGTCATTAAAAGTTTACAAATCCCAAAAACAGAAAGACAAATTAAAAGTTTTCTAGGAATTACCGGTTGTTATCGTAAATTCGTAAAAGATTACGCTAGAGTAGCCCAACCAATAACTAAATATTTAAAAAAAGGCGTTAAAATTAATATTAAAGACCCGACATATATTGAAGCTTTTGAAAAATTAAAAACTCTAATAAGTACCCATCCCATTTTACGTTATCCAAATTTTGAGAAACAATTTATATTAACAACAGATGCTTCCAATTATGCGATTGGTGCAGTATTATCACAAGAGGGACACCCAGTGTGTTATTTCTCAAGAACTTTAAATAACCATGAAAGAAACTATTCCGCAACAGATAAAGAATTTTTAGCTATAATGTGGAGCGTAAACTACTTCAGACCATACCTTTATGGTAGAAAATTTAAAATTTTTACAGATCATCAACCAATAAAATTTTTACATTCAAAGTACAGAGGTAAAGATATGTCGCCGCTACACCAAATATGGTTGTTGAAGCTAGGCGAATACCAGTTCGATATAGAATATTTAAAAGGAAAAGAAAACAAAGTAGCAGATTTTTTAAGTAGACTAGAAAATTGTGAGGACACAATTTCAGAAAAGATGGGAGTGAAATAACAAAAATTAATACTTTATCTAATAATATTAATACTATTAACAATATAGAAGATGATAACGACTCAATTGCAACAGCTCATTCAGCTGAAGAAGATTTAGGTGACCATTTTTACATTAAAGATGAAATAGTCAACAAATATAAAACTCAAATTATCCTAACAAATAATAAGACAGAAGAAATGAAAATGATACACGGGAAGAGAATAATCTTTGTATCAGAATACGATTTCAGTTCAATGGGTGAGATCTTTAAGAAATATATATCGAAAGGAAAAATAGGAATATTTTCAGATATATCAGAAAGGAAATATAATGTCGTTCAGGAAAAATTAATAGAAATGTTTTCCAACAATATTCAAATAGAATTCATAAAGTGCACTATGAGAGCACAAGATATAGAAACAGAGGTTGAAGCAGTAAAACAAATATCTTTATATCATGTCAGAGAAAGTATGCATTCGGGAATACAGGAAACCTACAATCAATTAAAAACGAAAATTTATTATCCGCGATTATTAGAAATGATATATTTAGTTATCAACCAATGCGAAATATGTCAGGAAGTCAAATATGATAGGAAACCAATCAGAGCTAAATTTTTATATACGGAGACACCATCAAAAAAGAACGAAATAATCCACATTGATACATATATAATAAAGCGTTTTCATTTTCTTACAATAATAGATAAATTTTCAAAATATGGTGTAGCATATCTGTGGCAACCACTACTCAACAGCAAAGAATAATGAATTTCACTTTTCCTTTTTCTTTCCGCCTTTTGTAAGAAGCACACGTCTTCATCAGCAATTTCATTTTTTAATTATACCAATCATAATTGTAAGTAGTTGTAAGGCTTTTCATAAATAAAGTAACTACAATTGGTGACCCCGACGTGATCCGGAATGGCAAACGTAGATGGTAGCGTTACAACACCGCAAACACCAGATTCACGCAATACGCTGGGCGTACACTCAATATCGCTGCCCAGATTGCCTCTACCCACATTGACAGAAAGCAACATAGAGGCGTACTTCTACTCCTTGGAGTTCTGGTTCGAGGCGTGTATGGTTATTGGTGATACACGCAAGTACAACATCGTATTGGCAAGCGTTCCGCCACACAAATTAATTGAGCTACGACCTTCGATCGATACAACACCTGTTACCGGGAAATATGAGTACATTAAGCAGAAAGTGATTGATCATTTTGCCGACAGCGAGCAGCGGCGCTTGCAAGAGTCCTATCGGAGATGCCTCTCGCTAACAAAAAACCAAGCGAACTTTACAATGAAATGAAACGCGTAGCGGGCACTTCGCTTAGTGACAATGTGTTGCTAAATCTTTGGATCGGCCGCCTACCTCCGCACGCACGCGCTGCGATCATAGCGGCAGAAGTTCAGATAGCGCAGAGATTACGCAACGCAGACTCAATAATAGAATCTTTGAATGCTTCTGCTACCGAAGTCGCAGCAGTATCATCAACTTTAAACGAAATGAAGCAAATGCAAGAGGAAATATCAGCAATATCACGTGATGTTCGTACACTTTTAGACAATCGCCAACGACGTTCGCCCTCTCGTTTGCCATCTCGCTCACACTCACGTTCCCGATCTAAAGATCGTCATTCCGCTGACGATGTGTGCTGGTATCACGCCACATATAAAAACAAAGCACAGAATTGCCGAGAACCATGTGCTTTCAGTAGAAAGGCAACTTCTAACCAAAAGTCACAATAGGTAAGCTCAGCTGAAGTATCGGAGTTAGGCGAATGCTCCTGATGTGTCAGTCGTTCCAAAAAGTCAGCACTCAGCTCGAGCTACACCTACATCAACAAAATTGTTCGCCGCTAATGGCACCGCCATAAACGTTTATGGCCAAGTTCTGCTAAAACTTAGTTTAGGTCTGCGCCGTGAATTTATTTGGAACTTTTTAATTGCAGACGTGAGTCATGCAATCATAGGTGCGGATTTCTTGGCAAATTTTAGCCTAATAGTCGATATAAAAAATAAATGTTTACATGACGAATTAACATCGCTTAAAACTGTTTGTAAAACGCGGGCGCATAACATATCATCAGTGAAAACTATTGATGCCGACGCGCCATTCTCGAATATTTTAAAGCAGTACCCCGAAATAACACGTACTGCGAATCCTGAAATAAAATCGAAGGCGATGGTTACTCATCGCATTGAAACTACAGGGCAGCCTGTATTCGCTAAACCACGTCGACTCTCGCCAGAGAAACTAAGCGCGGCTCGCGCAGAATTCGAGACACTTATGAAGCTGGGCATTTGTCGTCCGTCATGCAGCAACTGGGCCAGCCCACTTCATATGGTAAGAAAAGCAGACGGATCTTGGAGACCTTGTGGCGACTACCGCGCCTTAAACGCCAACACGGTCCCGGATCGTTACCCACTACCGTATTTGCAAGATTTTTCCGCCGCTCTCTTCGGAAAAACAGTCTTCTCCAAGATCGATCTCCAGAAAGCATTTCACCAGGTGCCCATACATCCAGACGACGTGGCCAAGACGGCGATAACTACGCCGTTTGGGCTCTACGAATTTAATTACATGACGTTTGGGTTGCGCAACGCCGCGCAAACCTTTCAAAGATTGATACACGAAGTTTTCCGAGGACTTGATTTTGTGTTCGCTTATCTGGACGACGTTTGCATCGCTTCGGCAACACCCGAGGAACACGAATCGCACCTGCACATCGTATTTCAGCGACTAAAAGATAATGGCTTAACCATTAATGTTGCCAAATCTCAATTAGGTGCAACGGAGCTAAATTTTCTCGGCCACCGTATCACCAGTGAAGGAATTCTACCGCTTCAAGAACGCGTAAAAGCCCTACTTGAATATCCAAGGCCGGCAATCGCAAAGGACCTAAAACGATTTTTGGCGATGATGAATTTTTACCGCCGATTTCTAAAGCACGCCATACAAACCCAATCGCCGCTCTTTAAAATGGTCCCAGGCAATCAGCGTAACGACAAAACCATATTAAATTGGACACCAGAAAGCATACAATGTTTCGAAGAATGCAAGAAGCAGCTGGCCGATTGCGCATTGCTTGCGCATCCATCACCGAACGCCGAACTTTCGCTTTGGGTAGACGCGTCAAATTTCGCCGCTGGTGCCGTTCTCAACCAGGTCATAAAAAACAAAGTTCAACCGCTGGGATTCTTCTCACGAAAATTTTCGGCCGCCGAAATGCGATACAGCACCTACGACAGGGAGTTAACTGCCATGTACGCCGCGACACGCTACTTTCGCTACCTCATCGAAGGTAGGCGCTGTCATATTTACACCGATCATAAGCCTTTGACTTTTGCGTTCAAGCAAAAGCTCGAAAAGGCGTCAGATCAACAAGCTCGACAACTCGATTTCATCGGTCAACTAACAACGGACATACGCTTTATAGGGTCAAAACAACATCGTTGCTGACTTGCTCTGGCGGATACAGCAAATCTGCACCAACACAAAGGCAGAGCACACCAACGCAGAGGTGGATCTATTAACCCATATTTCGCTAGATGAAAATCAAGTCCAACAAATAGATTCACTGCCAATAAATTACGACGACCTAGCCGAAGATCAGTCACAAGATGAAGAGCTCCGAGCATTGATGGAGGAAGGTAGTACTAATTCTTTAAAGTTAAAACGTTTTGCTTATCCTTTCAGCAAGAACTTAGTATACTGCGACGTCTCCAATGATCGCATACGACCGTTCATAACTAAAAAGTTTCGAAAGCAAGTTCTACGCTCTACCCATGGCCTATCACATCCTGGTTCAAGGGGCACTGCAAAGCTTTTATGTGACCGCTTTGTATGGCCCGGTATTCGAAAAGACAGCATCGAGTTCGCACGCTCATGTGTACATTGCCAACGCAACAAAATAAGCCGTCACGCGACTGCGCCGCTAGTTAGAAGGAGCCATCGCAAAGGTTTGCGCACATTAACATTGACGTTGTAGGCCCGTTTCCATTAGCAGATGGTTGTCGATATTGTCTGACCATAATCGACCGCTTCACCCGTTGGCCAGAAGCCATCCCCATCGCCGACTCAACTGCTAATACAGTGGCGCGCGCCTTGATTAGCGGTTGGATTTCAAGGTTTGGTGTACCTATCGATGTTACGTCAGATTTAGGACGGCAGTTTGTTGGCTCAATTTTTCAAGAGCTGATGAATATTTTGGGAATCCGTCATTTACGCACCACTCCATATCACCCACAGGCAAACGGGATAGTCGAACGCTGGCAGCGCACCTTAAAAACAGCAATTTTGTGCCACGACTCTCAAAGATGGACATCGTACTTGCCAATAATACTACTGGGTTTACGTTCCACATTTAAAGAGGACATGCACTGCACGGCAGCAGAACTTGTGTATGGTACGACGCTTAAGTTACCGTCCGAATTTTTTGTTAACGGTGACAAAAGAACAGAATCCGAGATCGCTCGGCAACTTCGAGACGCCATGCGTGACCTACGACCAGTTGACACCACCTGGCATACTGTTAAAAAGCCGTTTGTTCATTCACATCTACAAACCTGTGAAAACGTTTTCCTCAGAGACGACCTAATAAGACCATCACTTTCGCCCCCATACTCAGGTCCTCATAAGGTCGTGAAACGCACTCCCAAATATTACATAATCGACGTTAACGGCAGAGAGACGAAAGCATCAATTGATCGATTAAAACCTGCATTTCTAACTTGTGATCAGTGAAACGATTTAGGTTCATACTACGGGGGGAGTACTGTGGCAACCACTACTCAACAGCTGATAGCATAACTGACAGTTGTCAAAAATGTAAAATAAGAATAATGAATTTCACTTTTCCTTTTTCTTTCCGCCTTTTGTAAGAAGCACACGTCTTCATCAGCAATTTCATTTTTTAATTATACCAATCATAATTGTAAGTAGTTGTAAGGCTTTTCATAAATAAAGTAACTACATATCCATTAAATGATAGGAATCATGTTACTATTATAGAACAGCTAGAAGACTATTTTACAAAAATAGGTAAACCAAAGAAAATAATAGCTGACAACGAATTTAAAGCCATAAGAATCAAAGAATTTCTAGGTAAAGAAAGTGTAGAGCTACATTTAACTAAGCCGAACAGCCACACCGAAAATGCAGACATAGAAAGATTCCATAATACGATAGCAGAAAAATTTAGGATTCTTTACAAATTAGAAAAAGGTTTATCTATTAAACAATTAATACAAAAAGCTATTAGAAATTACAATAACAGATTCCACTCAACAATAAAGTGTACCCCTTATGATGTACATAATAACAAAGTTAGCCAAGAGTTAGTTAAAAAGAATATAAAGCTAATGAAAAATAAAATTATTACAAAACTTAATGAAAATAGAGAACAATACTCTGAAAACAGAAAAGAAGGTTTTATAAAGAATTATAAGGCAGCTAGACATAAGGAACAACCAAAATATAGAAAAGAGAAACTAGAAAATATACACCCTTGCAATATTAAAAGACCTTTAAAATTTACAGATGTTACTGATAATAATGACAATAATAGGAAGGATCAATTTGACGATAGGCACAATGACGATAACTGAACTGAACTGAAAGAAACAGACATTGTAATACATGTAATTAATATAAAACAAATAGAAAATATCATTAATATAATGACCGATAATATTATATTGATGAAAACAAAAAACAAAGACTTACTGCAAAACGAACTTTTGGATGTTAGAAATAAACTAATAACATTGATACCCAAGAATAACAGACCAAAAAGAGGACTAGTAAGCGCAATAGGTACCATGTCAAAATGGTTAGTCGGAACGATGGACGATTTAGACAGACAAGACATTCAGAGTCACCTTTTAAAAATTAATGAAACAATTAAACAACAAATTACAATTAATGATTATTTTAATACGGCTTTTGAACAATTAGAAAATATTGTTAAAAATGATAGACGAAAAATTGAAAAGGAATTTAATTCAATAAGTAAAATTTTAGATGACGAATATGAAGAAAATGTATATTTAAATGAACTTGCAAAAATAAACTTGTTAAAGAATAAGTTAGAACAGTTACAAGACAACATTGTATCTGCTAAATATGGAATAATACACCCTAGTATTTTAATAATAATATGAAAATAAGGAATATAAATTTGAAGAAAATAGACATTCAAGAGAATTAAAACTAAGTAATCATTGTGTAGTAAAAAGAAATTGTAAACTTTTGAAAAATAAAGAACTTGAAATATTACCATTAGATACTAATATTATTGTTACTAAAAATGCATTCAATTTAACTGTTAACCAAACCTGTAAAGACGAACAAATTATAATGAATGGAAATTATATTATATCATACAATAATTGTACATTGAAAATTAAGGATTACTATTTTTCTAATTTAGTTGAAGAAGATAAAGAAAACATTGTAAATATCAAATATGAAAGTTTGCATAATTTTATAAAAAAATTTACATTCGAAGATATTGTGGAAGAAAGTAAATATCATAATAGAAACATTGTTAATTTAAAATTTCAAAACAAATTGTCAAATATAAGTAACTTATTTATTTTGGTTCTAATAACAATACTAATTTGCATTATTTTCTTTAAACATAAATCCATTAAAATTAAATTAAATAAAAGAATTCAGGAGAATTCTAATCTAAAGGAGGGGGTAGTTACATATATGAATCCCCCAACAACAAATAATAAAGTTGACAAATTTGCTGAATTTCTTAACCGAATTAATCAGACAGCCGGAAGTTAATAAAATGTAATGCAACACCGTTTCCTTTACTTTTGTAAAAATAATTGTAAATGATAAAAAACAAAATCACTTTGCTCAGTATATTTCTTAGAACCACATAAACTTATTAAAATGTTATGTTCACAATTTAGTCAGCATAAGTATGTATAAGCAAATATGATTAATCAGCAAATGTATATTTTATTTTAAGTTTCAACTAAGGTAATTAATAAATGTAAATTCAGTTTGATTCCCCTATCCAAATTAGTTGGTTGTGTCTCTCTGTTAAAGGGAAATTTTTAAATTCTTTTTTTAAAAATCCCAAACGAGGTAACGATAATTAAAGTCGCGCAGTACTGAAGGCAAGCATCAAGATTAGATGTTGTTGTTAACTATAATTCGAGTTGACAGTCAAAAACCGTCAATCACCTGTCCTTACGATTATTTAAGTATGTGTTTGCTTATGAGATCTATTATACCAGTGGGTTTTCACTTGCTTGTTGGCACATTCGTTTGTTAAAGTTCATTTTCTTTGCCATATACACATGTAAATACAGACGAGCACATACTTCTTTTGTAGGAACGAATTCGATGATGTGATGTTAAGCACTTTTTTCAGTAATTCAAGTCGTATGTCATGAGTAGTACGTTAAATATTGACTTTTAAGGCTTGAAGAGAATCTGGTTTATTGCTAAAGAATAATGACTTGAAATAACCCCACACAAGAATTAGTCTAATTGTGTTAAATCACAACTTCTGCATGTGTTTGTGTGCTTCTTTACTTTATTAATAGATATATATATACTTAATAGAATAAATAAGCCAATGGTACATATGCAGAAAGAATTGATATATTTGAAGACCTTAAATATTTAAAAGCGAACATTTTAATTTTATTTTAATACGTATTTTTTTTTTCAAATACAAATGAAAAATTTAATAACGCCTAAAATTATAAAAAAAAATATTTTTCTATTTGTAGAAATATCAATCCCACCGCGTAGATTTCTGATGGTTACAAAGCGCCAATCATATCTAATATATAAAAAAAAATTTTAAGCTTTTTGCTTAGTTTGGCAGGAGCTCTATTATTTTCTCTAGAAGTGTACCAGGGCCAACTTATTTGAAGAAATCGAATTACTTGATTTCTTTACTTGAAGCTCTTATTCAGGAAGTTGACCAATCTATTTAAAAAACATATACATATAAATATATTTGTAAATGATATGCCTAAATGGGAATGGGATCATCAAAAGATTGACAAAAGTTAATATGATTCAGATATAAGCAAGTAAGTATAAAGCGTAGGTATGCGGTTTATAAGATATTAATATACGTTAAACATAATTGTGAATAAGTGTAGATCTGAATGGTGCATTTGCTCTATATTATAATAAAAACTTAAGATCTTTTGGTAGATGATGCTTAAGTAGTGCTTTTTACATTCTTTGCTATACCAATTAGAATAACAACAACCTATAGAAAGCCACAATAACGTGGGGCCGCATCTGCTAGTATGTATATGGGTATTTACACAGGATTGTCAACTACATTTTCTTTTTAATCTCGGTTTATATGTAAAGAATATAAGAATATTTTAAATTGAAAACGATTGCTAATTATGGTAAAATTTTGTTTTAGTTACAGTGTATTTCTATTTCGCGTGCTACAGTGAAAAGGAACATTGTATATCACTGTGGTCAAGTTACAATGGCGTAAAATTTTTGTAATAAACACATATTTCTATTGAAAAAAAGATGAAAAAAAATTGCTTGAAAAAAATTAGCCCTTTACCTTATATGCTTATATAAAGTTTGTAGCTTGCAATGTCAAGTCTAATATGTATAAATACGAAAAAAGTTTTTTTAAATAAATAAATTATTAATTAATTAATTAATTATAGGTTTACACACCAAAAAGATACCAGTTTATGATGGTTAGCTGGTACTTCGCAGTCGGTTGCAGTTATAAACGACACACTTACACATAATAAACATGTACTGTTTATATTTGTTTTAAAAATTTAATCGATATTAAAAAAAATATCAATAAATATATCAATTGACAATCTTTAATGTAATTATTAAAGAAAATCGATGTATAAATGGAATGGAATTCACGGAAATGGGGTCGTTGATAGAGTTGGAGCCGTCATTGAAAGAAAAGTGTGACGAATAACAAATCCAAAAACATCGTTTTATCCAATGCACTATCGTTTTATCAATTTGCGGAAAACAACGCAAAACGAAATAAAATGTATTCAATGTCACCTGTTATAATTAAAAATTTGCTTCTACATTATAAGTTGGACGAAACATAAATAAGTTCCGGGCATATCCCAGCTACATTCATTTTCTTGCAAAAGCCAACAGATAGAAGCAGCTTGGGCTCCATGCTGGGTTAGAAAAAACATTATTTGGCTTTATTAATCCTAATCTAATTTTATTTAGTTCTTATATTTACATGTATAAAATGCATACTTATTTTTGTTTTCCTTTATTGAAGTTATTTATAAATAAAATCTTTGTACTAAATATATTAAAAATCATTTATAATCATCTTATGCATGTTTAAATAAGAAGAGCTGACAAGGAGGATGCATCAGCTTCTTTGCAGCATATGGTCGGACGAAAGCATCTCTGACGAATGGAACCTAAGTGTGCTCTTCCCAATCCTAAAAAAACGAAAACCCGCGGCCTGCACCAATTATCGTGGGTTAAGTCTCCTTAATATCGTATATAAGGTCCTATCTAGTCCACCGTCAACAAACTGATCGGACCTTATCCGTGAGGCTTTAGACCTGGCAAATCCACCATTGACCAGATATTCACTATACCCCAAATCTGGGATAAGACCTTTTTATTGATTTTAAGGCTGCCTTCGACAGCACGATAAGGAAATACCTCTACGCCGCTATGTCTGAATTTGATATCCCCACAAGCCTAATACGGCTTTGTAAACTGACACTGGATAATACTAGAAGTGCAGTCAGAATTGGGAAGGACCTCTCTGAGCCATTCTATACCAAACAAGGTTTCAGACAAGGAGACTCTTTATCGTGTGATTTCCTTAATATGATGCTGGAGAAAATAATATTCTACAAGAGTGTGCAATTGTTGGCGTATGCCGATGATATTGGTATAATTGGTTCTGCGTTTTCCAGATTAGACCAAGAGGCGAACCTAATGGGTCTGGTAGTGAACGAAGGCAAGACGAAATATCTCCTGTCATCAAATAAACAGTCATCGCACTCGCGACTTGGCTCCCATGTCACTGTTGACAGTCATAGCTTCGAAGTCGTAGATAATTTCGTCTATCTGCGAACCAGCATTAACAACACCAGCAAAGTCAGCCTTAAAATCCAACGCAGAATCACTCTTGCCAACAGATGCTACTTTGGGCTGAGTAAACAATTGAAAAGTAAAGTCCTCTCTCGACGAACAAAAGCCAAACTCTACAAGTCGATCATCATTCCCGTCCTGTCATATGGTGCCTGGACGACGTCTACATCCGATAGGTCGGCTTTAGGAGTTTTTGAGAGAAAAGTTTTGCGGAAGATTTATGGTCCTTTGCGCGTTGGTAACGGCGAATGCCGCAGACGATGGAACGATGAGCTGTACGAGCTATACGACGACAATGACATAGTTCAGCGAATCAAGAGACAGCGGCTATGCTGGCTAGGTCATGTCATCCGAATTGATGAAAACGCTCCAGCTTTTAAAGTATTCGATGGAGTACCCGCTGGTGGAAGCAGAGGAAGAGGAAAATCTCCACTACGTTGGAAAGATCAGGTATCACTTGGTATTTCTAACTGGCGTCAAGCAGCAAAAAGAAGAAACGCGAGGCGCGCTATTGTTGATGAAGCTATAATCGTATAAGCGGTGTCTACGCCAAAGAAAAAGAAAATAATTACATAAGAAGCAGAAAAGAAAAATTGAAATTTTGATGGAACAAAATGTCGCATTCGACATGTCGCGCCCACCAGTGATTAAAATTTAATAACAAAGAAACTACTTTACATTTTTGAATGAAATAAAAAGCATTATTCAGATAAAACAATGCAAAATAATTTAAAATTAGTCATGTGAATGTCTTACTTTTTTGAAATTTTCTTGAAAACGAACTATTAGCCGAAATCAACCTTATCACCATATAAAAAGCTAATCAAGAGCTTGAGGCTTCTCCTTATGTCGAAATAAAATTATCTATTGGCACATGTTCTTTTCACTTTGAATGAGTTCGACATACGAGAAATGCCCATATGTAATTTAATTTATTATATTATATTATTTTATTGTAATTTCTTTTCAATTATTTCATTTTATAGTAATCACCTTATTTTATTATATTTTGTTTTATTTAGTTCTTTTATTTTATTTTACAAATTTATTATTATGTATTAATATCTACATATAACTGCATAAAAGACAAACTAATCAATAATCAATGATACAGTCGAATTGCGAAAATCATTAGCTTCGATCGTTTTTGCTCTTCATTTCGGAAGTACAATTAACCAAACAAGGGGCATTAGCATAGAAGCTCTTTCATACATATTACTTTTCATAAATACATACTCGCATAATTGCTTTGGTAATAAAATCAATAACAGTAATAATAATTTATTAGGGTAAATTTCTAAACCGAATTCATTTGCCAGCCTCGAATACCAGTTCAATTACTCACTCCAATTAGTGTTAATGATGACAACGTCAATTATATTATTGGCGCTTTGTAACCGCTGATGCGGTTTTCGGCCAAACTGCTCCTCCAATTTTCGATGTGTATCTTAATGATTTTCCAACAAACGGAGGGATCTATAGTTTATACTAGCCACTTTGGAACACTTCATGAATGTTTATGAGAAGAGTTTATTTCTCGTCAGAAATACACACTGAGGGGTCCGAGGGCAGGCGCAATTAGAAATTTTGTTTTAATTTTTTTTAATTTTTTTTTATAAATTATGGATATTGTTCGAACCAGAATTCGAAGCCTGGGCTTAGTACGCACTGCTAACTACTCGGCTAGTGAGGTAATGTTCTTTAGGATATACTACGTATGCTAATTTAAATTTCATTTCAAAGCTTTGCTTCAATTAATTCATTGCTGATTTCAGCAGTTTTTCTTTGAATGGTAATTTATTGTTTGGTTAGTACAAGTAAAATGACATAGAAAATTTTAATTGAAAATTTTTTCAGTTTTCACTTTTTTATATAAATAAATAATTATATATATGCAATTTAATTCATGTTTCCTTAATTTGTAAAGCAATTTAATGTAATAAACATTTCACTAGTAACGAGCTCTTAAAAATTCAGACATGGACAATATTTAAATATATTAATTAGGAACATTGCATTTTTTATTTTAAATTAAATGGCAGCTTCTGAAGTTTGTTATATCTCCGGTGGTTTGATTGATTTTAAATACATTATTCTTTCAAAAGTTTACGGCAGTCAAAGTTTCAGTATGTTTAAGCTGAAATAAATATCAAAAATCATATGTTAGTAATCAATTACAAGTTTCATGGGTAATATTTTGATATATTAAAGACAAAAATACTTATGAAATTTAAATATTGCTAATACATATTTGGTGCCAGGTAAACGGTTTTCAAAATAAATTTTCAGTTTTAATGTTTTAATAAATACCTTTTTTCATTCTGAAATATGAAACTAATTTTCCTTTTACATTTGTATTTATTTATTGAATCTGCAAACACTAAATTCTTAAACTAAATTATAAAGTGTATTAGCCCATTAGGTATGAAAGGGCTGCTGGCTCGGCGCTGGTAAATCCGTTCTCTTCAGGCGGGTTTGACTTGTTGCGGAGGCCAAGTTGGTAGCCAAAGGGTTATGTAGAGTATGTAATTCTGTTATGTATTTTTGTTTTATAATTTCAATCTCCTTTTTGATGGTGCGTATTTTTAGTTCTATATGGATATTTAGTAAAATAGAAATTTCGTGGAGTTCATATCTCAACGCTTAAGAAGTATACATGTTTACGCTCTCTGTAACCCTTTCTTTGCATATTCTTTGCCACTTATCCGGCTTTGTGGTGTAATTTGCTCATCTGTGAAAATATTTGAATATAAACTTTTATATTAATATATATATATATTGTTAATTAATTGTTAATTCTGATATCCATGCATAATTTTCGCACCCTTACTTCCAACACATGCAAACACAAAGTAGAAGGAATGAAAAACTGCTCAACAAAGAATTGTATATGACATACATACTCACAAACAAACAAGCAAAAAATGAATATGACACATGTAGAATATGAATGCAGTGTAAATGCATAAATGCTTTACTTAATCCGTTTATAAATATTCACAGCTTAATTTCAACCAATCGAGGTTTGTGAAAGTCACAGACAAGGTAGGAAATACATATTCAAAAAATATCGGGGAATGAGCTAAGCGAAGTAGTATAGTAAAAGTATACTATGAGGAAATTATTGTAGGTAAGTAGAAGAGATTAGCAGAAATTATTTGAGTTCAACGTGATTTTAAAGAGAGTTTCATTATTATTAAATTTAAGGTAAAAATTCGAAAATTTCTAAGCCATTAATAATTTTGTATTATTTATTTATTTTTTAATTTTTGAAACAAAATCGATAGAAAAACAAATCGCAATAAACGAGATTCATTCCTTAATTGCCTTTGTTGTATACCAGTTCGCACATAAATACATACGTATGTTTAAGAACATTTGCAATAGCACGAACAAGCAAAATTGCATACCAATGCAGTTGGTTTTTTATAAATAAATTTGTATGCATATTGTAATTGCAACTGTCACCGAGTAAAAAATATGACAAGCTAAAAACCCATGGACTCGGATTTAGCGGTAAATGGTGGAAAAGGTTACAAAGCAATTAAAAGTTTCATTTAATTTTTACCTTAACGTATACAATTGGTTGTGATGGAAGGAGGGAACAAAATATATTACTTAAGAAAAAATACATGAACAAGTGTGGCAACAACATAAATATAAAAAACTGCGCTAGTTTTCAATACAGTTAAAGTAGAGACGAGAAAGTTATAAAATGTATTGAAAAGGAGGAGCGTAGCTCTCCTTGGAAAATATTTAATCACTATATAAAACTTCGAGCGCTATTAAATATTTTTGAGAGTTCATAGAGCAAACAAACCGGAGTCATCCCTGACTTTGGAAAAAATCTTCTGAAACTTGAAATACTTTTCCCTAAAACGATAATTTCAAAGTCGGGCTGATCTAGATTTCTCAGAGTCAGCTGAAAGGATTGGCTTCAAGTTCGTAGTCAAAGGAATACGTGGAATCAAAATGTCTTCACCTTTGCATGTGAGTGTTATAAATAAAAGCAACCTGAGCGTATTCATGGATATGTCGGGGATTTGTGACCTGTGGTCCAGCTGGATAAATATTAATTGCTCAGTTTCAACTTTAACGTACATATCCAAAGCATATTGGTGGAAGAGATCCCGACATTTTTCAAGAACCACCATTCTAAATGCATAATAATTTATTGAACTAACTTTTTCGTTAGTTTAGAAAGCTGAAATGATACCAATCTTCACCTTGCCAAAATAAGAAAGGATATTGTAACGTATCATTATAACTCTAGGTTGTTGGTTTCGATTGCTTTAATTCCGTTCAACTCCATTCCGTGTAACTCCATTCATTGTAAAGGGTGTTTTTCTTAGACATGTGGTTTTCAAGAAGAAATAAAATTAATATAGTTTAACTTATTTTATGACCAAGAATTTAGCTTCATTATAAATATAAGGGTTTGCCTGGGCAAGTTTTCGGGCAAGTGACCGCCAAGGCTGTTTCAAATAAATTCGAGCCGATAGGACCAATTTCCACCACTTTTTGCAGCAATTGTATGTCATCAATAATGCCGAACACATGAAAGCCAGTATTTTTATTATGAAATGGCAAACCAAATTAAGTATAAATTAAGTAAAAGCTGTCAAAAAGATCAGCTGTCACGAAGACCAGCTCTGAAGAAAGTAGTACCTTGAACATTGAAAACCACAAGTCTAAAATATACTACTAACACTGGTAAAACTGTTCTTGGTGATATAGGTCTTAGAAATACTACTACCACTCCATTGGTTATTAATAATATTAACGATTATTATGCAAGAACAATAGAATCATATGGGACTTATCATCCTATAAAGGGGGGATTTGGTTATGATGCACAACCACAATTACATGTAGGAATAATTGCTACACCACAATTAAAACCTACAGAAGAAACCAAAAGTTATTTAAATAGTTGTTGTTATTGGAAGGTTGAATGTTCAATCGAAATAAAATGCAATATTTCTTCTGCTTTTGGAAAAGGTTTTAGTGTTAGTTGGCCATTGGACATATCATTGGCTTTAAGCATTGCGCGTTCTATGAATTAACTTATTACGTCTAATTGCTGACATTTCTTAAAGCGAAGATTCAATTGTATATTAAAGAAACCCGATGAACTCCATTTTGTAACCAAATATGCCACGTATTGTGCTAGTAAATTGTATGTTAGTCTACCCAAAATTACCAAAACCACATTAAATTGAACTTCTAATATTAGACGTGATAGCTCTGAACTAACCCTTTTACATTTTCCTCGCTTGAAGCTTTTTCACATTTTGGAAATACACAATTTTCTTGATTTGTTTCCGCCAAAAATTCAACCAAATTTAGATATCAAAATATTTGTCAAAAAAGGAAGTGGACCAGTCCTGTGAAAGGATATGAATTTCAATGAAACTGAACCACAAATAAAATTTTTGGGATAGATCAGACTCGAGTCTACTTCTCGGGAGAAAAAGTGGAACCAATATTAATTAAAGCAAAAACTGCCTGTGAACCAAGTGATTAGATCAAAAACAATTCTTTTTCACTTCCCGGAAAAGGGTATTTATTTAAGAATCTACTCCTGATGATAACAACGACAACAAAAGAAGGATTAGCGAAGTCGGTCTAGCCGTTCAGGCGTGATGCCGTGAACCAACAGAACAAGGGATTAATTTTTATATTTATGTTGATGAGTGAAATACGCAGTTTTCTTATTTATCATTAAATCGATATGAAATTTTTAGTGAAAGTATTGTTACATCAATAGAGTACAGCAATAACAATAAAATGCAAACAGTAAATGTTAACTGTTTCAAATAACCAGTTAGCTTAATATTTGATTATGATTTCGATTACATTTGTGGCATTGATTTTGTGCATTTAATATACTTATGGAATAGAGATTGCATGAAGTTAGTTAAAGTTACAACATTTTACATATGTGCAATAAGCATGCGCTGAGTCTGTATAATTGGAAATATTTATTTGTATGTGTATTTGTGCTGATAATTAGTTTCAATGCGCTATTTGTGGAAACCCAGCACTTTTTGGGCGGATTGCAAATGTTGACAACAGTTTTCGTTCTTGGTGTTTATCGTAAAATTGTATGCAATTTGGTTTCACGTTTCGTATTTGAAATTTCTTTCTATTATATTTTTTTAGTATTTCTGATGTAATTACAAAATAGAAGAAACCAATTTAAAACTGTAGATTTCATAACCCGAAGTAAAATTACTATTACTTAATAAAATAGAAATAAAAATGGCATGATAACAAAAACAAAAATAAGGGAGACAGACGCAGATAAACCTGGAAAAATTAGTCAATATTTGACTTCGAAACTTTTTTAATACACAATTTAGAACTAAAATTTCTGCATTTAACCCATCAAATTGGCCCACGTAACGGATAACACTCTAATGAAATCTGAAAAGTCACGTGTGCACAAAATATTAGTTTATTCAATGAGTTAGTTTCACAACTAAAATATCACATAAAAATTGTCACTATACTGTTTTTCTAAGGATTACAATTTAAAAAAAAAAAACCATACGAAAGAGTACAAGTTAGAGGAGGTGCTTCACTGAGAAAAAGTCATAATTTAATTACAAAGGGGGACGGTTTGATAAGTAACTGACTTTTTCAATTTGCAGCGTAGCTAGTGTAAATACAGCACTGCTCCTGTCAACTAATTATTATCGATTAATACGCTGCTGTAAAATTTTGAGCAAGCTGGGCGGTTTAGTTGATATTTGACAACCATTGAAACAAGACGACCTCGTGAACTTTAACAAAAATGGAGAAAAGTGATTTTCGTGTGCTGAATGAGCTTTCTTTTTTGTGGAAGAAGTCATCGCCGAGTCCAAGGAAATACTTGATAAATACTATGGGAACTGTGCAACATCAATTTCAATCGTTAAGAAGTCATTTACTGATCGTATGAGTAGAAGTGGCGCTGGACGTTCAGGTCGCCAGAATGGGTCGTCACGCCAGAAATCTTCGATAAAATCTATGGAATGATATTGGACGATCTGAAAATAAAAGTGCATAAGGTGGTTGAGGCTGTAAGCATATCAATTGAGCAGGTACATCAAATTTTCCGTGAATATTTGGGATATTCAGCTGCAACCCCAACCAAATTTTCAAGCCATGTCGTTACCGTAGACAGAATATAGATATATCACATCACACCAGAGACCAAAAAACAATAACGGCTGTGGCTTTCACAGTTGTTTGAATGCACGGGAGGTCATTACCATGAAAAGGTTAAACGATATTGCATATTATTCAAAGCTTTTGGATAAATTCGATATTGACCTGAAGCAGAAACAACCTCATTTGGCGAAAAAAGTGTAGCTCCATCAAGACAATGCACGGGTGCACACGTGTGTAGTTACCGTGGCAAAAATTAATAAATTGGGCTACGAACTACTACCCCACCCAGCACATTCTCCAGGTTTAACTCCCTGTTAACAGTTTGTTTCCATACTTGAAGAAATAGCTGGACGGTAATAGATTATCCCAGAAACAAACGACTATTTTGAGGGCTCTGAAAAGGCGTATTATTGGGAAGGAAGACAAAAATTAGAAAAACTAGAAATTTATTTTTATTGCCTCAATCATTCTTTAGGTAGCCGAGAGAGTCGGCTCTTCACTTTTTTTTTAAAGGAATCTCGATATTTAACAGAATAAGAATACAAAACATAAAATTAAACAAAATTTATTTGATAGATTAAAAAAATTAAGTATTTAAATAAATTTTTAAAGTAAATTACCTAAATTAAATGTTTAAATTTATCAAATAAGACAACAATTCTGATCAGCTTAGTTCTTTAAACAATAACTTATATCTTCTCTTGCCTTTAAAACATGTACTTATATGCAAAAATGATGGACACACATAAATGGGATGTGCGTTGTTCAATAAATATAAATTCAATATTTTCCAAAAACTAGTCACGGTTGTTAAATTTTCAAATTCGTCCAATCAAAATTTATTTTTCTTATTTAAAATCAATTTGCCATATTTAAAAAAAATGTATCTAACATATACTAGCTCTGTTGTTTGAGTAAATTTATTTGATTTGAAATATTTCCAAGTGTTCAAAGTATTAAAAAGTATTGAACTAAATTGCCAATTTGTGTTGTAATCGTGATTCTATAAGTGTGTGAATTGAAAATCCCATTCACCCATTTCCTTAATTTATCACCCATTTATTTGATTTATATTAAGTATTTTAAAAATACAAACAAACTTTTTCCACCGGTTATGTCATGTAATTGTATTAAGTAATAGTATTTAAAATTCACAATGAAGATTTTTCAATAACGGTATCGCACGATAGTAAAAACAAAAATGAAAAAATTGTACTGTAATTTTAGAAAATGTAGCTTATACAGTTTTATAAATTCCTTAAGAGTCACAGAAAAGTATTATATGCTGATAGAAAACCACGTAAATTCACAGATGTTGCGCTAAAATAATAATCAAGCATAGTCAGTTGACTGAAAAAATATAACTTTAAGCTTTTTTCACTTTCAAAATTCTCAATAAATGTGATTTCGAAGAAGTGTTTTTTTGAAAATTTATGATATTTTAATAATGGAATACAAATTTTTTTAAATTATGCATATACATATACCAATATAATGATTATTGTAGTCTTCCTTAATGAACCGTACTTTAGTCTTATTTAACCGGGTCATACAGTATTTACTTTCTGAATTCCTCAATTACAACTTACATATTGTTCATATTCTCCTATGCAGCAACTAGCAAAAAAAATAGCGAATGAGCTGTCACAACCTATCAAAAGCAACTGCGATTTAAAATTTTCCGCAACACTTACTCAGCTGATTTCTCGCTGTTATATATATCATGTATATTTGATTGGCGTTTACATGTATAATTTGAAATTTGTTGACGAAAATTATAACTTTGTTTAAAAGTATACATACACATTGGCAGCTGGCAACATATAGCCATGCAAGCAACTTCGATAACTATTCACAACATATCCCCCTTTAAGTCGGGTGGTACGGCTGGTAGGTATGTCAAAAAGCTTGTTCGGCTATAAGTCATTTTTTTCTTACTAAATTGGTAAGGTGTACGTGTGTTGCAAACATGCTCCTGCAACTTGTGTGACCGAAACTCCAATACTAATACAAATTTTTTTATGCTACTAATACATTCATAATCATTATTCGCTTTTCTTCATGAGAGCAAAGTGAATTTTTTTAAAAGGCGAATAATTTAAACTTCAAAATATAATGTCAAAGCCCTTAGATCAAATTTTATTAATATGCCGACGTAGCCGGACAGAGCAGTGGAACTTTCGAAATAAATTTTAAGTAAAATAAGTTTCTTAGGATAATGTTAATAATTTATATAAATAGGTTTCTCATATAAAAAAATATATAAATAGAATATTGAATACCATCTAAACAAGTTCATTTTTAATTTTTAAATGTTTAAAAATTATAGAAAGTGAAATAAATTATGAAACAGTTTTAATTTTATTTACGTAAAAAAAGTACAAATAAAATGTATAGAAGGCCACGAACTCGATCTCAGATTATTATGCTGGCAAGCAAGTTTCCCTCAAGCCTCCGGCTAAATCTTATCAATTTACCAGTTTTCTATTTGTAGGAATAATAGCCGCGTATTAGCTTGATCTTATTACATTTCTTTCATTGTTGCTGAGAGCGAGGTAGAGAGGAAAACTCTATCAAGTATGTGCCTTGAAAGATTATGTGTAATTGTGATTATGTTTAAATATGTGTGTGAAACATATGAAATTATAAAATGAGGGAGTTTCATAGGAATTGATTTGTATCAGCCAATTTAATTTATATTTGGCGGTGGAGAGGTACACTTCGTTTTCAAAAAGGACCTACTGCGTTTTCGGTAAGAAATAGAGGGAATTTAATGCATAGCTGGAGCAGTATGAGTAATTCCGAACTATGGTTTTCCTCACAAAAAAAAAATAAAGAAAATTAGAAACCTGCTTCTTAAAGAAATATTTTTCCAATTTACGGTATAAATTATTAAATATAAAGTTCGAAAATTTATTTAATAAAAGCTTACGGTTGTACTTCAATAGTATGTTACATCCACTCCAACTTTTGAACGGGTTTGTTTAATCAGCACTATAATGCTTATAATAGCAAAACAGCGTGTCAGATGTTAACAATTCAAATATTTTTGCAGTTGTTATTC
Organism: Neoceratitis asiatica; assembly: GCA_030068015.2. Lineage (NCBI taxonomy): Eukaryota > Metazoa > Arthropoda > Insecta > Diptera > Tephritidae > Neoceratitis > Neoceratitis asiatica. Next base: position 80,082,003 of record CM061524.1, read on the forward strand.
AATTCTCTATACATGACATAGAAATATTTTAAGAAATTAGTAAATACATTGTTAATTTACTCAGAAACTATTGTTTATTTACCGCACAACTAAAACTGAGACTCATCGAGGTAACCAATAAAATTTTCCAAAAAGTATTGGAGTTATCGAAACGGTATAACCTTATAATAAAGAAAGTTGCGCTTAAAAAGTTAAAATGTAATGTGGAAAATCGGACTGGAATTTATTCGAGCCAGCTGTAGCACTCAATTTTCGAAATCATATTTAAAATATAATGAAAAACCCTTATCTTTATAAAAAAAACTAAATTCTAGGCTATAAAATTAAAATATATGTTTTTTATTTTTTTGTTTTAATGGATATTACTACAAAGTCTTTTTATTTAGGTTTTAAGATATTTACTTAAGCAATTTGAACTGTTTTACAAATCCACAAAGAGGGCTCACATGTTAACACGGCTCTCACAGACAACCCAAACACATCAACAGTTTTATCCCTACCTTTACGTTGAGTTTGTCTGATTTTGGTGGCACTGTTTTCCTCAGAATCATTAAAAAATGTAATTGAATATGATAAAATCGTTTACTGAAAAAAGTGAATCGATTTCGGATCAACTGTGCTCCCGGATAAAGCTGTCGTGCAGTGGCTGGTGCTATTATAACTAGCAAAAGAGTTTTCATAAAAGCGCACAAAAATTGACCAAGTCGGAGAAAGTACTGCACAAAGATTTTGACCGTAGTACTCTTCTGAACCTTGCAAATTTTGACCAAGCGTTCTGCTGAATCCATTGTTTGGACATAGTTCTAAAAATTTCATTGCTAACAAAAATTTCATAAAAATTTCATAGCAGCAAAAGTCTGCGCCTGCATTTTTGTTGGCGCTTGCAAGTTGGGCATTGAACAATACAGAAAAATCATATTCTCGGATTACACCGAAATCAATCATGTGGGTTCTGATGACAGTGAATGCACTTGGCACTTAAGAGTTTGGAGGAAGCTGTGTCAACATTTGGGACTGTGTAATGGTAGAAGACATAGGAACAACTATGCGGATTGTTGGAAAAATGAATGCGAAATATTATGTGACATTCGTCTGCTAATAACCTCGGAATTTTGTTTGGTGTTTTATTTCCAATTAACACATGTTATAAAAAAATCAGTTTTTCATAAAGCTTTTTGATGTGTTTGGTGTTTCTTAATAACAAACTATGAATAAACCTTGTAAAAATGCAACGCTGTATGAAACGATCATATGACCTGAAGGTTATGAATGAATGTTTATGTTTATATGCCAATTTGTGCCACAAACGCTTTCATTGTAATTTATTCAAGAAAAAATTGAAATAAAAGAATGTCGTTGAAACTTCTCAATGTGTTTTGGGCTTGAATTTTGTGATCTCATATTCTCTATTGAAGAACTAAAGGCTTACAACCATAGGGGAATAGAATCCTACATAAATACATCGAGCAGTTAAGATGAAGAAGCGCCAGTTTCTGTTAAGCGAAGGAACAGTTAGGAAGCTCCTTCGTAACTTTTGCATAACGTCAGCAGATGTTGATGCAATAAAACGATGTGAAGATGAATAACATATGGCAGAATTAACATTTCTGCTGCCATAATTGGAATATCTGAAGTTGTCCTGTAAAAACCACTAAGTAGACTGCGAAAACAGTTTTAGTTTTTTAGTTTTAGTTTTAAGAAAACCAAGCGTTTTGTTTTATGAATGAATATGAATCAATGAAAAAATGATCCACTACTAGATATTAAAGAAACTGAGAGTCCACCAGAAGAAACCAGTCCATTTACGGAAATACAATATATGTAAAATATATGTAAAAGATGTACTAAGTCCCACTATCAAACGGTTTATGTTTGTAAAAGACCTAAACCGTCGTTCATTGATTGTGTTTGGATGAAATGGTCAGAAAAAGGAGAGATATACCCATCAAAATGTATACCGATATGATCAGAATAACGAGCTGAATTGATTTAGTCATGCCCGTCTGTATATCTGACTGTCCGTCAGTATGCTTGAATGCAAACTAGTATCTCAGTTTTTAAGATATTCGAGAGAAATTTATCATGCGAAAGTATTTTTTTAATGTATTGATCATTTGTCGAACGAGCCAGATTCCCCCACAAAACCATATAGCCTTTAGGCCATAGATACTTCAATACACCATATTATTTGATTCCTATACACTTAAGTTCACCGAAAATAAACTCTTTTATTTTCTTATTGCATCATGTTAGGAATTTTTTTAGGTATAAAAATCTGTATCCATTGTGATCCATCTCAACATAATTTTTGAGTATTTCACACGGCTCTATGTTCAGGGGTCAAAGATGTTCGCTTAGTCTTAGGCAATGCTTTTTTTATAATACTAACTATTCTATACTATTTAAAAGGAAAGCAACAAAATTTGTTGTAGATCAGCCAAGTCATAGGTAAGTAATAGGACAACAACTTTCAAATCCCACCGATTTTAAAACAATATTTACTATATTCGCTTTTTCAACTAACAGTCTCATGTTTCCATGAGTAGCGGCTAGATATATATAATGAAGGACCTTTTCGTTGAAAGTTAATTCTCCACAAGTATAGCAAAATGAATCAGCACCATCTCGACATGTTTACACAATCATAAGAATTACTTATAAAGCGTTAAATTTCAACTACTACTAGAATAATTAATTTCACCGTTTCAACCGTATATTATATTAGTTTATCGATAACAGCCAAAAATCCATTAAGTTATGTTTTATTTATTTAAAGCTTGAGTTTTTATGATAAATATAATCAGGTTACTAAAGACTGCTGTTCCCATATATAATGTTCCTAATGACTGCTGAGAAAACAGATAAGTTGGTAAATTCAATGCAAAACCGATAAAGTGAGGTATTAAAATAACGTAGTTATCCAGCAAAATATTAAATTTAATTTTTCTTTTTAATTTTTATGCTCTTGTAAATAATTATAAACCTGAACTCAGACTTTATGGTGCCTACGTTTACATGTTAACTTAGATACCGTTATAACGAAAATGAAAATGGAAACATAAAGTTTTGCTTTTGCATTTTAAGCTGAAAAACATAATGAATAAATTCATGTAAAATTTTTTTTAACTGAATTAATTATTTCAGTTGTGCTTTTAATTTACTTAAAAAATGTGTTGGGTGAACGCAGACCTTATGGTCTATGTGTATATATTTATGTATATTTATGTATATTTTTTACTCAAAAGCATGAGACAAAAATGTATGTCACTAAATTTAAAAAAGGCAAAAGACAATTTTACACCTAAAAGTGGTCTGTCTACAACGTTCTAATGTTTTTTTTCTTAAATCTCATTTGTAATTATAAATTTAATATTGGAATTAAATTTAAGTTTCACTGATAACAAAGTAATGAAGTACCGAAAAAAATTAAGTAGATAAAAAAAACATATTGTTAAATGAGAAAATTAAATGAAGTGCCCGAGAGTACCTGAAAGTGTGTTGATTTCCATGCTATATTGGTTAATGTTCACTACCCCTATAAAGATGAAACGAGATTGAAATACCTAAATTGGCAATGATATCAGTCAAAAATCAGGAAACGTAAATACGTGTAAATAAATTGCTAATGTCTTAAAATAAAGGAAGTTTCTGTTAAATTTAGTTTACAAACATACAAGTATACATATGTAAAATAAGGACTTCATTATCAAAATACCTTCCTAGGAATTGCTCAATATGATTAAAATACGTGATTAACATACACTAAGCACAGAGGTATTTATCCGATTATCATAATAATGCAGTGTTAAAATAACTTTTCCTATTGCTTTCTCGCTAGTTTTTTTAATGAATAATATGTTCCAAAGTAATACCTACGTATAAAATTTCATTAAATATCTCAAACGCTGTGAAAATCGTTTGCGTGAATTTTTCTGATCATTTGGTTAAAGTTTTGATGGGTAAGTACTACAGATCAAAGTTAATAATAGCCGTCTTCGATTCCAACCCAACACTCCACATCTCGACAGCCAAAATAGAATCTTCTACAAAGCTTACGTTATCTATTTCAACCCCCGCCGCAGAAAAACCACCCGAGAAATATATTATGTGGCAAAAATTAAAATTAAGGGAAAATGGTTGGAAGATGTAAAACATTTCAACGACTAAAAACTAGAGATTTTAAAACAATCTCTGCAAAGAAAAATGTTAATTTCTTAGGTTTTAGTATATTAGTGAATCTTTTGTGATTTAAACAAAATATTTAGTTATATATATCTTGCGATATTTTTTATTGAATTACTTAGTTTTTAATGTGTTATTATTATTATTATTATTTTGTAAAATGAATTTTTCAAATGAAGATACGTATGTATGTGCCTGGTCAAATAAAACTGTATTCCGTAATTTTTTAAGCTTAATCATTTATTGCACTCTTTTAAAAGTATTGGTACAATTCATCTCGTCTGTTACTATTTGCCTTCATAGGGTTCATTTTTCAATTTTTTTTTTTCAAATTTTCATCTTGAGCAATTTCATAGGTTAAATTGTCAAATGTCATAAAGAACACAAAACTAAAAATTATGTTGACAACGTCATATAATTTGCCTTCTAAAGCGAGTCCACAAACGATGTCCACAACTATATGCGTAGAGGAGTGCACCTGGTTAAAATTTCGTTGTGAAACAGTCAAGTTGCTGTAGTCTTTAAAAGGAGAAACCAAACAACTTGTAGCAAAAAGATTGGCCCTTCGAAGAACCCTGTTGTCATGAAGCGAGCAAGACTCACCACAACTTACATTTGTGTATTTCTTATCCGCATCCACAACTGCTTTAGGCATTATGCTACTGGTCTGCTTTAGATCGAAATAATTTTTTTTACTCACCTTTGCAGCTTTTATGCGAATATGATACCAATTACACCAAGTAAACTGCTCTTTGCCGCAAACTTCCTTTTTGTCTCCTAACTGTACCATGAGGCCACTTTATATAGTCGAGGACAACTGTTATAAACCGACCTGAGACAGTGTCAGCAATAGCCCAAGCAGTTGAAGGAGACACTCCAAATAAATTTCAGAGTTGTCGAAACGTGACGGTATTACAAAATATAAATATACACCAAATATAAATATACACCTTTTTCTTTGGTGAAACACTCTGTCTTCAAACAGAGCTCGCTCTGGACGCGTGGAGTCATGATATATAACATAGAATACATATTTCCATAAGTACCAACTGAAAACTTAGCAGTTGAAGACTGCAGTCTCATGTGGGTTTTGAACTAATCACTGTAACTTTCAATGACTTCGCAAAAGTTCTGGCATTTGATATTTCCTTCCCGTTCCGATTCTTCAGATAATGAGGTATATTCCGAGTTGGAGTTTGAAAGAATATTATTTAACATCGCTAAAACATCAGCGCTTCCGTCCACGAGCTCTTCCTCATTTTATTTGTATTGGGCAACCTGAGAAAATTTTCTTTCTTCTTACCAAATGATGTCACTCTGTGTCTATTATTTTGCTTTTTGTTTAAATTAATTGGTGTTGTTACTGTTGTAGCGGCTCGCTTATCCCGCCTAGGTTCAGGTAGGTCCAGTGATAGTCACCGAAATCATCTCACGAGAGGCCCAGGAAACTTCCTATATCGACGGGATCGGACCAGAGGTAGAGTAGAGTTAAATGAGTCGGATTGAGTGGGCATTTAAAAAAATAGTTAGTGTCGAGCGAGGATTCGTTGCATGCAGAACATATGTTGGGTATGTCAGGATCGAGTCCGGATAAGTAGGAGTTGAGTCTACTACGATACCCAGCGCTTTATTTGGCCAGTGTTATGCGGGTCTTGCGACATCCAGTTCTACGCACCGGAGTTGACTCGGATTTTATTCGGCCATAGGCTTTCACTCTTTCGTTGACGTAACCCCATTTGCACTCTGGTAAACTTCCTGAAATAATCACTGCCTGTTATACAAGTACAAGCAACTGATTACGTGATGTCAAAAAAAAAATAATTTTCGACAACTTTTTTTATACCAGTTGCTTGTTCAATTCACAACTCACAAACAAACATAAAAATTACTGTATATTTTGCTTGTTAAATTTTCATGGAAAGTATATTTTCTTAAAAAAATGCACAAATTCTGATCCACTCTCCTTTCGCTTAAACCACAATTACATTATCACAATTTTTAAGTTTTCGAGTTCACAAATAGAAAATCAGGTGATATTCAATTAAACTAGTCATAAACTAAGAAATAATTATAAAAATTCATACATTCAAAGAATGAAATTCGCTTGAATTCGCCGACATAAAAATTAATCCAAGTATCCACAGTTCGTCTATTTGAACGCGATATTTCACCAAATTTGGTAGGCAGATGTACTTATACTTTTAAACGATTATTTGTTGGAACCAGTCAGATCGGATCATTATAGCATAACATATATATGACCGATTTTTAAGATTTGAAATTTTCCTGAATCTATCAAAAAAGTTCCAAAGACCCAAGAAATTTGATATTCTACACAAATATAATGAAATACAATGGCTAAAAATTGGTTCTGAATTCGAAATCGGAGGACATAACGATATTATCGGACGATAAGTTATATGTTAAACTCCCAAACACCGACTTGGCTTCCGCCAAAAAAGAAATTTAGGGTGAAATTTAGTATTTTGCACACATATTATGAACAGTACATTGATACTGAAAATCATCGATCTCGGAATATTATATCACATAGCCCGCATACAAATGATTTGTTCAGATATGAGTTTTTGCCTTAAAAAATGTGTTAAAAATCCGCCAAAAACCACCTAAGAGCGTGAAATTTGGTATCCTACAGACGAGAACTCAAGTTAGTATTGACCCTGAAAATCATCAAAAACAAATTTTGCAATTTGCAATAAATTTGAGATGTTATGAAAGGTATAAGGACTTCGGCATGGTCGGAGGCAGTTCTTCTTTCTTGTTTTTTATAGGTTGGTTTCTGGTCTTCTTCCCGTATATTCAATTGTTGTGTACTTCTTGATGTTTTTCCAATAAAGTGGAGGAATCTACAACTTATACTAAGCAGCCTACGAACATCTGATGTATATTTATGAGGAGATTTTATTTCATGTCAGATATATACTTGGAATGGTAGTTGTTCCCTGCGGGGACGATCGCAATTAGAAAATTAACCTATTTTTTATTTCCATTAATATTATATAGTTTTTGGATGTTGTTGGCCTTCCGATGGTAGTACGAACTGCTATTCCATCAGTTATTGCGGCCGAAATTACAGAATAAAGGTCAGTTTTAATTACTGCGTTGTTGGCGTAAAAAAAAACGCTTTCAAAAACTAAGTTTTAATTGAATTCTAGAATACCTACAAATTTTTTTTATATCGACGAAATATTTATTCTTTTATAGATCATAATTTTTTTCTATAATTTTATTGCCTAATACAACTTTTTACATTATTTATTTTTCTTTCCTTTATCAAATCAATTGAATCTTTCAAAGAATGAGCCCTTCGAATTATTTTTATACTTCGCATAAAAGCCCATAACTCTTACGTGCAAAAACCTCTTTGGCTTTCAGAGAGCGCAAGTATAAATTTCGTTTTTTTCACTACTTTACTGCATTTTTTATATTTCTGGAATTAATATTTGACTACATTAAGCCACGTTCTCCATCGTTTTATAAATAGTTCTCGAGAAAGCGGGTACCAGCATCGTATGTCAAGTAACTGAATTAATATGTTGTGCAAATACAAATACTCATATTCACTGCCTAACAGATGGTTGAGATGAATATTTTGAAACAAATTATAGCAACAAACTAAATCAAAAAAAATCAAAATTTGCTGAAAAAAATGCACTTATTGCAAAACTATGCAAAATCCATTACTTTCATAAAATATGCATAATATGCAATAACGAATTAATGCCACTTTAAAGAAATTTTCGCGATTCGTAAAGATAACTTAACCGTTTAAATTTTCGGATGTCCAGGAAAAACATGTTTTTGGTTTGACTAAGTTAAATATTTTAGAAATTTCAATGAATTTAAAATGTAATAAAAATTCCATGCTGTATATAAAAAATATGATTTTTATCTCGCCCCACACTCTACTAATTTAAATAATTATGAAAAATAATAAAATAAATCAATTGATTTCCACTTCAGTTATAGCAGCATAATCGCTTACTAGCAAAGGCCTTTACCTTTTTAAGCCAAATATTCCGAAATTCGCTTCCGATGATATTTGCTGATATGTCCGTAAATAAATGCAAGAAAATGTTCCAAATTTCACTTTCACAGATGCTTCATAAATTCAGTTTCATTTCAACATCTATTTTTACGTATATATTTCTCAATGGTTCTTGTGTATTAAATTCATAAGCCGTGTTTTGATGTATCTGGGATTTTAGCAAAAATATTTTTATGTATTCAAATTTACATTTATTTTATTCAATTCAACTTAGCACCTGTAAGTATTAGCACTTTTTTTTAGGTGTACACGGTTGAAATAGGTCGTAAGCGTACAAGATGTATGCATGCCGTATGTGAGAAGAGAAGCGAAGGCTTTATGAAAAACTTTAATTGAACTTTTACTTACACCTCAGCAAACCATTCGTATAGAGACTATATAGTGGTCCTTTCTGATCGGTGCCAACACATGCTTGTTTAAATATAGAAATACATCTGCGCATCAATTTTGATTTAAATTTCTCAAACAGACGGATATGACTAAATCAACTCAGGAGGTCATTCTGATCCGATCGGTATAAATTTTGGACTTCGGACTAAAGTTAATATACCGTTTTATGTACATGAAATGTATAATTATATATCATTTGTACAAATGTATGGTTAAAGTATTCCTACGCTTTTAGGCGTTATACTTGAAAAATACAAATACATTTATTTATATATTCGCAAACATAAAGAAGTTATATCTATGTTACAAGTGTACGGTTTCTACTGAGTATTTTTTTTTTGTTAGAAAAATATATAACACATACTACTAATAATATATTATCCTTTGCTATTCGAATTACAGTACTACACAATTACTCCATGCCTTATTTTAATTAAAAAATTTTATATTCTGTTTTAATTGAATTAATTTTAAAAAATGTTGAAACACGCATAAATAAGTAAGATAATTTATTACACACACACTCACGGAAGGATACAGCATATGGAGTCAAGTAAATGTGAATTAACGCGCACACAGCCTGAAAAAGGCTACTACCGCCCTTCGACTGCAACCACAGCCAGAGGTTGCGGCCAAAAGCACTGCCTCGCTGTGGCAGCCAAAAAAATGGAGAGACTTGAAATCAACTTCAGTTATAACTTCGGAAGTGGAATGAACTGCTGCTGTGTTGTTGTTGTCGTTTATTTCTTTAATTTTTTCTACTGAATAGCCAATTTGAAAATTTTTGATCAGCAGACTTTTATATTCTTTATATAAATAAGAAGCATTTTGTGGTTTACGAGTATGTGTGTAAACTGAACTGAAATATAATCAAATAAACCTCATTTCATATAAAATAAATTATTTAATTTCCAATAGTTAGCGCTGTACTATCGAATATTATCCGTAAAATATAACAACTTGTTTATAATGTTGTGTTAATAATTTTAGCATTATTTGGGTTTGGTTTCAATTGGCCGTTTAGTTCCTTTACCACTTTTAGCACAAATTTATTTCAACAATTTAATTTTTTTTTGGAACAGTATCGCTTTAGAAATTTAATTCAATTTTAACATTTAATAATTTATATACTACTAGAAAGGTGTGCTTGCAAACATACGCCTAAAACTATACTAATTTTAAACACGTCTTGGCTAACAAATACAGCTGAATAGAAGTCAACAACCGCAACAAAGCCTGTGACTTGCATGCGATTTCGATAATAATATTTTTAGCTGAGATCTATGTACACATATATAAATACGTACATACATATCTATAAAATTCTATAGTATATTTAGTTATTCCTTTCTTTGATATTTTTGAATTGTTTATTTACTTATATTTTTCTAATCAATTTGCTAACTGCTAATTAGATTCGGTTTCTGTGTGAGTTTTTGTTTTTCACATGTAGGCTTTTGAGTTTGAACCAAAACACTGCAATCCAATGTTTTGATTGCAAGTCACGCACGTTTAGTGGAAATGAAGAAAAGTGAGTTGCAACACAACAGTACGATGTCACGACTTTTAAGATCGAATTCTTGCGTTATTGAGTTACAAATTTATTGTATTTATAGCTTTTAGTTGGCCGCGATAGTTGAGTGGTTAGCATTGCGTATTGCCATTCGGAAGGCCTGGGTTCGAGCCCAGGTTCGAGCAACATCAAAAATTATAGAAAGTAAATTTTTCTAATTGCGGTCGCCCCTCGGCAGGGAATGACAAGCCCTCCGAGTGTATTTCTGACATGAAATATAAGCTCCTCATAAAAATCCATCAGCCGTTCGGAGGCGGCTTAGAATAAACCGTAGGTCCCTTCATTTGTTGGTAAAAACATCAAGACACAAAACCACAAATTGAAGGAGGAGCTCGGCCGAAAATCACTTCAGCGGTTACAAAGCGCCAAATATATATATATATATAGCTTATAGTTTCACTAAGATATAGCTTTGAATAGTGGTCAAAAATATCATTATGCGCACTTAATTTTGTTTTCACAAATGTTTTTTTTTTTAAATGTGCACGTTTACTATTAATCAACTGAAAATAACCGTTGACAAGCAAAAAGCCAAAACCGCCTTTACGTGCACGCTCACGACGTAAACGTTCCCTTACGTGAACAAAAACAGAACTGATTCCTTCAAACAACAGTACGTAATCAGCATGAAAATACGAATGCATACATTGGGTATACGAAAGGATACCAGCAGGCCGATGAAGTTGTACCTCAAAGCCGTGGTGAATACGGGAGAACGATGGCACACGAAAGCTTATCGTTAGCAACCAATCCTTCGTCAGTTATCAACCCTCGTCGATGGAATGAGATGTAGATTTGTACCAAATCACTGCACTAAGAAACTCATATGAATTGAAATTGGTTCAGTTCGTCTCCTTGTATAAACTCTTGCAGCAGCTATTAATAATATAATGAGAATGCGGTAGAGCGTATAATGGCCTCTTTCGAGTGCTTGAGTGTACAACACTGAGAATGATTAATACTTTCTTCCCTGACCGTCTTTTTATTTTATTATCATTGTTGGCTTGCTAATATAAGAGTCAGGATAACTAGAGCCTTATTTGCAACAGGTGTTCGAGAAGAGAGTTTGGTATAACAGTCTTTTGAGCTTTTCATACTGTTCGAAATGGTGAACGCAATTTTTGAGTCAAAAAATAAGTTTGTCACTCTGCCACTATGCTAAATAAAAATTCACATGTGTATTGTCATTTTTATTATTATTGGTTTTCAAAAAATTTGGTTTTCAAATTCTAAAATCAAAATATTAATCTCTGGGATAAAAGGAATCCGTAAAACTAATTTAAGAACTTTAATAACTAATTTATTCAAATAGAAAAACTGAAAATTTTATGAAAAGATTTCGAAAATTCATTGGTGCCGATTATTTGAAGACGGTTGAGATACTGCATAATCTTCTTGGAGAATTTATGGGCACATTTCTTTACGTTTTTGTTTGCGTTATGAGCACAATATCACTATCGAAGAGTCTCGTGACTTCAGTTATACCCGCCTTCGCTTTTGGCTTTGCGTCAAGCATTTCACATGTAGTTCAAAGAGCAAGTGGCGCTCATCTGAATCCAGCTATAAGCATAAGTTGCTTGGTTGTAGGTGAAATGAAATTCCTGAAATGTTTGTGCTATATCCTTGTACAGTGTTGTGGTGCATGCTTTGGAGCAATTTTTGTAGTTGTCATTGCGTCGAGGAAATCACTTGATAAAGAGAACGGTGTCTCACATCAATTATTTGTTGGCGTGTGGGCAGCGCTTGCCATTGATATATGCATACCTTCCTGATGGTTATCGTGTTCAAGGCTATGACCGATCCAACTCGTAATGATTTGAATTTATCTGGTCCATTGGTTGTTGGTTTATCGGTGGCTGCGGGTCATCTGGTTGGCTATTTGTAATCATTATCGAGCATGCATCCCGCACGTTCCTTCGGACCGGCACTTATTAATCGTGAATTCGACCACCATTGGATCTATTGGATCGGCTCAATAGTTGGCGGTATATTAGGGGCACTTTATTATGCTTTTGCTATACAAGACCGGGAAGCGCTCAAAAGTCATTATTCCACACGAGGTTCCAGGAGGAAAAGTTCAATGCGATCAGTTACTTCAGCCACTTAAAAACTGCAATGTTAGCAAAAATGTAGAGCTGCACTTAATTTCTTCCACATAATTTTGCATAAAAATATTAATAATTAAAGGAAACTTAAAAAATACGACTTGGTTTTATATACACACATATATGTGTATGTACATATATTTGTAAAATAAGGTTTGTCATTTATCGTACATTGACGCCAGTAAGGCCAACGTTTGAAGTTTCTTTAAGTCAATCTGATCAAAATCGAATTGTCAATTGTTTTTCTTCAATGATAATTTAATACAAGGCAAATTCACACACGGCAGTAGCAAGAATACAAAAAATAAAAACCTATACAATTTGTTTGTGTAAACCTACATTCGAAATGCCAAAAGATGAACTCGTTGTATTTTGTTTGTGTTATTATAAGGCAGAACCAGCAGGCGTATGATAGGACTTCACCTGCCTTGCTTTAATAGTATTTGAAAGTTTAACCAACAGTTTTAGCGCTTATTGAAATTTTATAAATATACTAATTTACTTATATTGCAATTGGGATGGAAAATAAACATGAAAGAAAATTTATAACAGAAATCGCCTGAAAACTTTCAAATATTGAAAAATTCTTCTTCATTGGTGTAGACATTGCTTTCGTGGTGACAGCCAAATCACCAATATAATCAGCATACGCCAGTAGTCTGGAATTCAACTAGCTCTCAAATTCTTATTTTTTTTGAATTTTTTAATCTGGAAATTTCATCAAAATTAAAACTGAATAAATTTGTTACTTTATTTCTAATGTTTGTTATGAATTCCTTGAAATCTAGATAATTAAAATATAGTTTCGATTTTGCTAAGTTAACCTCGATGATTTGCCAAATCCTTCGAGTCTGATCACTAGATTGTTAAAAAAAGTCACCAACTTTGTTTGCGATTTCTTAATTATTAAGAATTTAGTCAATGTCTTTTTATTACTCATTAACTAATAATTCAGTTCACTATTTACAATCATTTATATTACAACTTACACAATGCACTATTCCTTCTTCGAAGTAGTGTTATCACCAACGCGTTCACTTTACGACTGATTAGCTTTGCAGTTGTGTTTCTCCCTTATATACTCAACCGATTGTTCACAACTACCGACTGGAATGATCGAGTTGTTCTCGATAACGAATGATCTCGATTCACGCTCAAGAACATTCCAGTTATCGGCTTCTCTTTATCATATGACATTCGCTTCGCATTTTCGCCACTGTATTTTCTGGATAATTAAAAAAAAAATTAAAGCAAAACACACTAAATGAAATTCAGATTATCGATTTCGACTTATGAGTATACAACTCAATTCCGGCGTTTTATAAAAGATTCACCTTTCGAAAACTAGGGAACACCGAGCTGCTATTCCTATGCCTCTAGACATCGAGAGGCGCACTACAAATTGGAATAGGAGCTCGACTGAAATCGCTTATAATATCAGGTAATTACGGTCGTTAGCAAATTAATATTCTCTGTAAGTCGGTACTCGAAGCAACTGTGAAAAGGCTTACGGTTTATTAATGGCATTTCTTCTTACTGATATTTTTTAAGTATTCTTAGAATAAAAGAATCAAAATACATAACATCTTAAAAATATCGGAAACTCAAATAAATCCTGATAAGAGTGCGCAATGCGAATTTCTTGGATTACACGACTGTTACAAAAACAATATGAATTTTATGGCACCTTAGCCATCGCCTACACCATCCTTTTGCTATGGTGTAACAGTTTATATATCTATAAGAAATATTAGATTAATCGCATTCTCCTTCAAGGGGTGTTTCGATGGAACAATGTTATTTCTTGCGGAAAGTGTAAATAGTCAAAAGAGGGTAGTTTGAGAGATACTGTGTCATTATAAATGTAGTTTATTTTGTTGTATAGCGTTTAATCGGTGGCTATATGAATCCGGCAAGCATTTTTGGATTGGCTTCGATATACCCTAACTGGGAAGATCACTTAATTTATTAGTTAGCTCCGATTACTGATGATATTCTAGGCCTCTTGAATTTTAAATGCATTCTCTCTTCTATATAAATTCGTGTAATAAAAAATATATATACCTTGGTAAAATATAAATATATTTTAAGCATAAAAATTCCTGTTTCTGGGTCGATGGCAACAGAAACTGAAATGGCTTGCATATCCCTCACAAGAAACGATCAAGTTGAAATTCATGTTAATTTTGTAGAAATTCAATGAATACTTCAAAAAATGTCTTATATGTTATTTAAATTCTAAAATGAATATTGACTTATCAGTCAAATAAAATAAACTAACATCGTGCATAAGATAATTTTTGTTTGCTTTTCGACGCTCATTTGCTAAATAATGTTTCCACAACTTGGATCGACCGAATTTAAAAGCTATTCTTTCCGGCGGCAACTTCTTTGTGAGTTTCTTGGCACTTTTTTTCTAATGTTGGTACGGAAGACTGTCTCCACGGTGGAGGCTACAGAATGGGCTGTGACTAAAGTGGCCTTCGCGCAAGGCCTCACCTTGGCAGCACTAACCAAACTATTCAGTCGTATAAGCGGAGCTCACATTAATCCTGCTGTTTCATTGTCGTTTTTGGTAGTGGGTGAGATGGCTACATTACGATTTATTTTCTATATTATGATGCAATTTTTGGGTGCAATTTCCGCCGTTTTCGTCTATGGATCCTATGCCTTCGCAAATATGAATGCCGATGCTGAGCTCAACTCTCTGGAATCTTGGCAAAAGATAACGCTCGAACTAATCCTGACAATAATGTTTATTATGTTATTTCGGGCCATGGCTGATAATCGACAGCGTACCCAACGCAGTTCTGTGTCTATGGCCATAGGCCTGGCGTATACGGCGTGTCTTTTGAGCGGCAGTGCCATGTCGGAGGTCGCCTTAAATCCAGTGTTGCATTTCAGCTCCACTGGAAATATTTTTCATGGCGATTGGATGCCGGCTATTGGATCAACTTTAGGCGGAGTCTTTGGTGCATGGATCTACGAACTTTTGTATATGCCATATAGACGTGATAATCGCTCGTCGAGCATTTTCGATTGGCTGCGTAAATCACAGACTGAGTAATTTTGCGAAGCAAAAGATTTTCCTTTATTTCTAACAAGCACTTTTCTTGTAACAAAAAAAACTAAGATTTGTTAACAATTAAATTTTAAATCGAAAAACATTATTTTTAATTAATTAAACTCTTACATATTCTTGAATCACGTACAAGTATTACAGAACGAAACACCATTTTATGTTAATCTATAAATATGTCTGTCCTTGAGAGAGCATGTACAACAATACTATATGGCGGTTAAATGACGTTTCTAAATGCATCTTCATGTCGTCATACTGTAGTCGCAATATATATATATATATATATATATATATATATATATATTGTGGCGAAAATGCGAAGCGAATGACAGATGAAAGAGAGGAGCCGACAACTGACATCTTCTAGAGCGTACGAGACGATTATCGTAACCGAAACGATTATCGTAACCGAGAGGATTATCGTATGGACGAGATTATTCCGGGGGTTTCGTTTTCAAGCAGCAAACAAGTATATAAGGGCGACGTACGGCTGCAAAAGCAATCAGTTGTGAATTAAACTCGTGGAGATTACATCACAGTAAAGTAATAAAAACAGTACATTGTGAAAGTTGTATATAAGTAATTGTAAATAGTAACGTAAATTGTAATTGAATTGTGAATTACCGAATAATTAAAAGGACATTAATTAAGTCTTTATAAATAAAGAGACTGCAAATTAAGTTGGCGATTTTATTTAACAATCCAGAGGTCGTACCCGAAAGATTAAGGAAATCACCGAGTTTCAATCAGCAAGATCGTAACATTATATATATATATATATATATTTGGCGCTTTGTAGCCGCTGAAGCGATTTTTAACCGCGCTCCTCCTCTGACTTGTGCTTTTGCGTCTTGATGTTTTTTACCAACAAATGGAGGGACGTTGTTATCGAAGTTGAAGACCCACTTTCTTTATTAAATATAAAATTTGGTAAAATGTTGCATCTTTTGATACTATGTGCAAAATAATTATAAATTTGTTGCATTGAATTTGGCTCGATATCTTTTACGAGCTTTTAAACTCTACCGTAAGTGCCCTTTCATTGCCTTAACACCTTCATATCTTTGTCCTCGACACCTATTTGGAGGAATCCATCGTTTTTACTTAACAATTTCTGTAAAACGGCATGGTATTTTCCTAATAACTCAACAATACTTAAAAAGTTTCCTTGCGAGCTTCGACCATTGCTATCGTTCTTTTTTTCATGATCACGAAATGCTAAATTACATGTTGAAAGTGTCAGGAGTAACATTAAGGAGCCTAGAAAGCACTTAGGGCCAAAAAGATTTTTTTCTTGATCGTTGATCCTCTGACCTTTTTTTCTTGATCGTTTATTTCGATACTTTCTAGAGCTATTCAAAAATTGAAGCAACTTAAATATGTCGATCAGTTTTAGAATGCATCCATTAAACACATATTTTTTTAATACTTAGTATTAAGTAAAAAATTTAAGGTTACTTCTCAGCTCGACTTCTTGCAACTGAGTTCTTTGCATTTTGCCAGCCTCGCCTTTAATAACTACACCACTGATGTACGGACACATCAATGTACTCCCAAAATATAGCTGAATTGTGCCGGAAAATATTAGGGCGGGTAGTCCTTGCTATGTTCCAATAATAATTTGTGAACCATTTGGTTCACTGAAGTATCGCGCAACTAAAACCTAGAATGATCGCATTGTTCTCGATAACGAATGTGCTCGATTAACGCTCTAGAACATGCCAGTTATCGGCTTCATCATGTTAACACCGAACTTGGGTCGGTTATCGTGGCGCGATAATGGTCGCCATTGACGGTTACGTTCTCACCGGCATCATTTTTAAAGAAATATGGACTGAGGATTCCACCGGCCTACAAACCACACCAAACCGCTGTTTTTCCTGGATGAAATGACAGGTCTTTAATCTTTTCACCAAGTCGTTCCATACGTCAGCCCGAGTTGCTGCGAACGGCGCCGAATAGACTACCTTCGTGTACACTCTCAGCTACGGCCGCTATATTTTCTTCGCTGGGGGCTGGACGTGGTCTATTCGGTGTTGCGAATAGTACGCTCAGTAGGCCGATTATGTTGACCATAAGTTGAGGGAAGCACACGAAACACATTATTTACAGAACGTGAATTTTCGTAATAAAGTTGAATGATTTGCAAATGTTGTTCAGGCATAAGTCTTTCCATGATGAAATGCCAAACATCACGGAATAAAAATAATATGACAGCTTGACACGACTCACGCGCGATCTGTCAAAAAAGTTATTGAAAAAAGTACCACCATTTGGATCACCCTTTACAAGGTTGCCAGTATTGACTTTTATGAATAAAATTTAGATAAAATGAGAAAATGCACTTTTTCACAAGATATGAAAACTGAATTCGTAATTAATTATTTATTATTATTTAGATCATGTATATTTGATTTCGTTTATATTCGAATAATAAATAAAATAAATACCGTAATTTGTTAACAATAAATACGATTTTTTTTAAAAGTATACATGTACACTGTCATCTGGCAACATTTTGCTTTTCGGCTTTTATTCAAAAGTTACTCGGGTTTTAAAAATTACTTCATGAAGTTGCTATAAGTTTTATAAAAAAAAAAGTATGAAACTAAAATTGAGTAAGTTACATTTCGATGGTGACCTCTGTTGGTATGTACATAAAAGGCGAGCAGAAATGTGTGCTAATATTTTGCAAATTTCAAGAAACCAACTATCCAGAAAGAATTATATTCTATACTTAATATTAGTATCTTTATTAATATTATTATTATAATCTTTCTTAAATACTTCGAAAAGTAATATCCTGGAAGTGCTCCAAGTGCACGGATCTTATTCAGAGGCGAACAAGTGGACTATGTGATCCTACTATAATGCTCAAAGTACTTAAGCGTACCACCAAGTGACAGGAGATTTAATGAATTTTAGATGCTTTCAAATAATAACTCTCTGTTAGATGGGTTTATCCATTTGTATAATTATATAAACCAAAAATTGTGAATTTTAAAATTGTTCTTGCATTGTCGTTTGTGTCTCACCCCTGTCATACCCATGCGAAAGTAATTTAGGGCCAGAGTAATATTCCAATTGGTCGAAGAAACAAAGTGATTTGACTAGAGAGAAAGCCTTATATACATACGCATATGCAACATTAGCCCTTATACCAATATACGCTAATAAAAGCAAGAAATATAATAAATATTGTTGGTTTTAGCATGGAATATGAATAAATTATAGAAAATATTGTTCCTCAGCTGAAATATCGAAAACAAAAATTTTACAATATTAAGTCCATTTGCTTTCAGCTGATTTCAGTAATAAAATTGTCAAATGGGCTCACTAACCCTGTGTCCTAATTTCCTTTCGAAATGTCAGGCGAATTATTTGTATTGACAATTAAATGCCATATTTATAGTTGCTAGTATGTCTGCCAATTTTACTGCTAAGCATCAAATCGGTGCAACCTCAATAGGCAGCCTTTAATTCGATTGTGTTATATTGCCAATTTATTTTCTCTTTTAATTTACATTTTCCTATTCTTTCATAAAACCAGCATAAGCTTTTGAATGTTTGGCTTTAATCTGTGACTGATTGTTCTTACTGTAACTACCCGTGGACAAATCGTACATATGTATTCATGTACTCATCTGTATTTAACAACGCATGTTGTTAGACCGCAAGTACATTGTTTTTATTACTCTATTTGCATGATGTGGCAAAAATAGTAAACATTATGTAAAATTTGACACGGATACGAGTATAATTATTTTTATATAATGGTATCATACGTTTTAGTATTACTGAAATAATCTCGAAGGCGTCATATTACTGTGCAGAATAGTATAGCTTAAAGCAAGCTTCCTCCTTTATATCGTCCTTGAAATTCAGATGGTCTCTTCTGAGATGAATTTGACCTTTTATGTTGTTCCGTACATCTTTCTTAGATACCCTTACAAATTTCTTATTTTTATTTTAAACTATGTTCGAATAACTTAGTTCACACATCTATAATATAGTCCGAGGATATGTTTCTCAAATACCCTCTTTCATTATTGTAAATTTTACTGAATTTATTTACGAACTCTTGACTCACTAATTGAATTCATAACTTAAAGGGAGCATTTTTCCACCTGTATGGAAAGAGTCATTATACAACTTCATAAAAAAGGAAGCAGACCTTTGGTAGAAATTTAACGGGGTATAACTAAACTCCCTGCAATTAATAAATTATTTAAGTCATATCACTTATCACTGATCTTTTGCCGCATTCAATCTCATCTATTATATCACATTCCCAACATGTTTTTGTACTATAAATGCGTTCACAGAGAACAGCGGCGTTGATGTAACATGAGTATATACCGACTTCAGCATAGCTTTTAATAAAGTGTGACAATCGCTGATATTCATGAAACTTGCCATATTGGGTTTCCTACTCAAATTAAATTTTCTCATGCCTGTGTAATCGCAATCAAAGAGTAGTGCTTAAAAATTCCATTTGAGATACCGTTAATGTTTCTTCAGGAGTGCCCCAGAGCACCCATCTAGGCCCATTTTCGTTTTCCCTACTTATAAAGTATATTTGATGAGAAGTATGAAAAACTTTATAAGTCTTACACTTCGGCAAATAAAGGTGTCTTGCTACAAATATCCGTATAGACGGACACGACTAAATCAGCACATCGTTCTGATCCGATCGGTATAAATTTTGTTGAGTCTATATCTTCCCTTCTGGTACTTATATACTTCGGACCAATCTTAATATAACATTTCATATATATACATGAACTATAAAAAAGACTGCGCTCCACGTGCGAATGAGCGGGAGGTGAGTAGATCGTTGGAATAATAATAACAATTGTGTCTTCATGCCAGTATGATTTTTAAAATCAAGTGTTAAAAATTATGTATGCAAAAATTTTGTTTATTTTCTAAATAGATTTTTGTTTTCAATTTTAGCTGGTTTTTGCCATAACGTTTAACTAGTTTTCTAAAAGCTCTAAACTAGATTTAGTCATTGAAAGTGAATTAAGTTAGCCTTATTATGCACCAACTAATTGTACAGTTGGTACCTTAGTGTTGTGAAAACAAACATGTTTTAAAATAAACTTTTCTCTTTTCATTTACTCGTATGTACAAATTTCGATCCGCATAAAAAACCTAAACTACGCATTGAAAGATTATTGAATTACTCAAGCTTTTAAAAGCATGTTGTATACCCCGAAATCTTAAATCGATGTACATATATGTATGTTAAGTATATCGTACATATGTATAAATGTATGTACATACATATATCTTTTTACGAAAATAAGCATTTCTACCCAAGTAAACAACTATGCCTTAAATTACTTATATTATTATTAAAGCGTTTGCTTACAGCTGAAAAAAATATATGCATATACATATATTATATATGCATATATTTTTTTCCACACAAGTTATTAATACATACATTTGCGTTAACGAAAATCCTCAACCTTACAGTGCATCCAATGTCGAAGATTCCGCTTCAGTGGAATTTTATAGAAACTAGGTTTCCGCTCTATGCGACATATCCGTTTAAAAATGAGTTAATCGTTTTTTCCCCAGTTGCATTGTAAATGCAAATAGATATATGTACATATACATACATATGTTTGTTCACATTAAATGCATATGTACATGTGTATGTAACTCAGAATTCCCAAACATACAAATGCAGTCGGAATGTAATAAAAAATGAAAGCGCATAAAGCGTGAAGGCCATTTGTTAGAATAACAAATTTCCACTTCCGCAGCAATCAAAATTTCACGAAAAAATTATTTGCAATTCGTTTTTATGTTTCTTTTTAGTTTTGTTTGGTTGGTGAGAATACAAAGGAATTCTAAAAAGTAAATTGCCCGCAATGAATTTGAAAAAAGCATCAAATTATGACCCAATAAACATAATAACGAATGCGACATTGTTTCAGTATCGCAACGATCTTGGCAAAATTAATTTTTGAGCCCATTTTCAATTTCGGGTGAGCTCGAGTAATGACTTAAAAAGTAATAATACTTTTGTACAATCGAGATTTCGCAACCCCTGATCTATCTAAACGAAGTATGACTTCATAATTTCGGACGAATTGAGGCAATCACGAATTTGATAAAATGCGTAGTGTTTATTGGGATTTTGATAAACGCAATTCAACTGCAATGCATAGCATCCAGAAGCTTAAAATAATAATAAAAAAAGAAAACGAAAATGCATAAAATCGGTAAAAAGGAGCAAATTAAAAAATAAACATTAGCAGTGTGAGTTAAAAAATAAGTTTCAAAATTTGATCGCAATTCGTTCAGTGGGTAACGTGATGTATATATAAATACATAACAGTATTTTTGATTTTACGCTTTGTAGTATAACACATGTTTACATATGCAATATGTACATGTATATGTACATATGTACATCTAATCTGCAAAAATTTGTGGAACATATGGTCCTTGGAGTACATATTGGATTACTCCGCTGTAGTGTGGCCATCAGTTTTTTGTTATGCAATCATTGCTCGTGTTCTAATGATCAAAATTACCACACAAAGTTGAAAATGCGAAACAAGTTTAATACTCGAATACTGAAAATATTTGAAACCTAAATTGAGTCAGTATCGTTTCATTAGTGAGCTCTGCTAGTACGTACAGAAATAGAGCTAATAAGTATATTCCCATAAAAGTATAACAAATACGCAAATTGAAATATTTATGTATTAATAATAAATTATTGTTATTATGATAAATATTATGTTTTACTAGTTCTTCATCGCAGCGGCTTATATTCGAAACTAAATATATATTCGATACAATTTTTTGGTAGATGCTCCACAACGTAGTAGTTATTTTGTGGATTATAAGAGGAGCTCAAAAAGCAGATGTGGTATAAAAAACTCACTCAAAAACTTATGCTTTGCCGTGTTACGTTAAGTATGTGTTGAATATCAAAAACTAAATTGAAAATAAACATAAAAATGAATTTGCCTGCAATGAGAATCGAACCGAGAACTTCACGCGCTGTAGTGATTACATCTAATTAGTCGGCTATCGTTTTGATATAAAGTGTGACGACTATTTCTCACTCCAACATAGCTTATTAGGAAATAAAATTCAGCCGTGGCATCCAAAATAAAAGAACAAAGTTCGAATGTCGTATAGGTGAAAACTATTATTATTTTCGTTATTGGATATATAAACACATAACGAGCTGGTATTATATCATCCCATTTAATATTTGTATGTATATAAATAATAGAATTTTTCCAAATAGTCGAATACAAATTTGAATGCGTTTCGTAGAAAATTTTAAGCGTCAACAGCCGGACACCAAAACCAAAATATCCATAGTACTGTAACGAACGCATAACAATTACGAACTGGTGGAAAGCATTAAAAAATGGTATACAATACAGAACAATACTAACGAATGCGTAATAAAACATTTGCGTATAAAACTAATAAAACAAAATGTTTAACAATACATCAATAGTATAGAAACAAATAATACAAGCATGTTCAAATCCACTTTTGAGGAAACAACAATAAAATTTTTCAAATCATACAATGCTTCATAAAAGTCTATACATACTGCCAGAGTCATAAGTCTGCAAACAGCTAAAAAAAAGTTTGTTTGTAAATATTTTTAAACTAATAAATTTATTGAATTAACATTTTCTCATTCTTATACAGTATTGAACGTAGAATAATGACGTTAATTTTCTTACAAGTTCGCCAAAGTTCGCAGGTTTGAATTTTTTTATTACGGTATAGACTGAACAGTGCGATCTCAAAATCAAACGTGCAATTTCTCGATTTGATTTTTCTTTCTGCCAATATTTAATAGTAATGTTCCTTTCGCCTACACTTATTTTTATCCCGATTGGACAATATTGCAAATTTTTGGATCAAGTTTAAAAAACCAAAATATTTTAGTTAATTTTTTTTTAAATGAGGAGAATAAAAAAAGTGTAATCAAACACAAACTAATGTCGCGACAGTACTGCTGCTACTATTACCTAGAAAATTAAAAGTACCACTATATCGTTTGAGCGAAACAAATTGACGTCATCATTTTACTGTCAATATTGTATAAGAATAAGAAAATTTTACTCCTAATAATTTATTAGTTTAAAAAATATTCCCAAATAAACTATTTTGTATTTAGCTGTTTGTAGACTTATGAAGTTGACTGTATATGTATGTGTGTATGCAAGTTTCTATTCATGCGGCCAAAGTGTTTTGCACACTAAAACAAACAAGTGCAAAATTAAAATATTTATATAAACTCTGCAGGGAAGATACTTGTTGTTAACTATAATCTAACTAGTTTGCATTTTTACATTAACTAGTTTTTTTAACACGGCAATGCCCTACGGGCCGTTAATTTAAAAATAAAACTTAAAATTAATTTTACTTGTAGAGGTAATTGAACCATACATTTATTACCTCAAACCACGGGGCTATCGTTGTGGTAAAATGAGCAACGACATACTTGGAATTGAGCTTATTAGGAAATGAAACTCAGCCGTGATGTACTAGAAATAACAACAACGGTTAGCGAAATGGTGAAAATTAGCGCACTTAACAGCTGTTGGTTTGTAATGATGAATATTACAATAAGATTTTTTAAGATATTCATTTCAAACACACAAATAGGCCTTTCAAATAAAGCTCATTAACTTATTACCAAAAATTATGAATATTCCCGTTACTGTTGAGCTGCTATACAAATAACGAACTGTTATGATTTCCTCTTTAGAATAGTCTACCTTTTCACAGCAGGTAATATGCAATATTCACAATTGTATGTATATAAATAATTTTATGTGTAGATGCATATTTTCTTAGCTACACAAATATATTTTTATACTGCCATATGTTGAAAACACCCACATATGCATGCGGTTAAGCATTTTAGATATTAAAGTATACATTTGGATATTTATCCATTTTTTCATAGCATTTGCAAGGCCTAGAAAAATACTCATAACAAAAACATAGAATCTATTGACCTGGAAGAGACATATCTCAGCAAACATCAACTTAAAGCTAAAACCGCTATATTAAATTTGCTATTGGGCAAATGCTTGGATCACAAAATTTTACACAATTCAGAAATAAAGACTAAATGAATATTTAGAATACAATTTGGACTTATGCAATTAGTATCCAAAAATACAGATCAATCAGATACAATCAAAATTGCTACGAAACCTCGCAGGTTCACCGTGGTAGAATATAAATCGAGTTTTTGAAACACCAATGGCTAAAACAGAAGTGACAAATACTTGGCTAAAATACGTGTCTAAACTGCAAAATCATCCGTTTTATCTTGTTCTGCAAGCCGAACACGCCTTCAAAGAAATAATCAGCTAGTTTCTTCCCTGAAGTTTTTTACTGAATCTTTCTCCTCAGAAACTAACAATATTTTCGAAAATATTAAAGCAATTGTAATACCTAATACAAGTCAATCATAACCACAGCATCAATTAACAAAGTAAGAAAGTACAATTAATTGAAAATATAATTTTATTTTACCTATTATATATTTAACTCAATCTTAATTATGTAACAAGAGATATCATAATACATAGTAACACATAGTAAATTGTAATAAATATAAAGGATATAAAAAAACAAGACATTTACTATATCCTATAATACGGTTTTAAGCCAGAGACCGTTGTGAATTGCGGGAGCCCTGTTAATTGATCATAAGGTTTTTGACTGTATCCTTTGAATTCTATCTAGGCTAAAATAAAATACTGAGCCCTGAAATTGTATCATGTACGTCCATATGAATAAGTAATAATTCGTTTTCTATGCTTAGTCTGGACTTATCGCCCAAATTGTATGCAAATTAGAAATTTTCCATTTAGTTGAAGCAAATATTTAATTTGCTTGATTTTTTCAAGACAGCCTTTTTTCCAATGTAACTCCCAGGTATGTAACGAATAGTTTCAATCCTATTGGATTTATTGGCTTTAATTCTTCAAGTAGTTAGCCGTTCTTCTATTGTTTTAAAATATTGCTGTTATCTATAACTGGCCGTAACGGTGTTTGAATGAACACTAAGTATTGCTGTATAATCCGCAAAAGTTGATGTAATGAGATTTCGGTTTGTGGGAAGCTATGTAAGACGGGCCCTAAAATAAGAACAATTTTTAGTGCGGCATAAATAAGGGTTATCCATTTTTCTGTTTCCAAAAGAAAGTCAATGAAATGCATTTGATATAATTATTTTCATGAAATTCCTTTTTTATTATAAATTTATCGCCGTTATCGTTTTCAGAGCAGTAGGGTCCAATCACAGCTCCGAACCAAAGAGCGCACCAGACAGTAAGATTATTTTAGGTATAATGGCCTCTCTTCAATTAGTTGTCCATTTCCGGAGCCCTAAATTTCCGGAGTGAAAATTTTGCTTATCTACTTATCAACTGGAGTGAGAAATGTGCCTGGTCGCTGAAGACAATTTTTTGGAAAAATCACGGTCCACCGCTTGTTGTTAAAGCATTCAATCGACGTAACTGCAGCGTTGTGAATGCTCAGCTGACTTCAGTTGCTGTATGATCTGGACTTGCATATGGATGTAGGTGCAAATCCAAGTGCAAAATACGCCATAATATGCCTTAAGAAAGTCCCATCTCTTAAGAACGTCTAAAAATAACATAGACTTATTCGGGTCTTTGGCTACACTTACACTTACAGTAGCGATATTTTTGGTGGAACGAGTGAAACGATGATATCTGTAAAAGATCCAGTCTCTCCAAATTTCTTGAAAATTTTACCAATTTCTTGAGTAGTTGGACGATTATGTGCACCATAAGATCCTCTTATAGCACGAAACGTGGCCACGTTTGAATCAGCTTTTTTTTAAATAGGTGATCCATTTTCATACATGTATGATTTTTGACTAAAAAAAAAGAACATTTTTGGTTATAAGTAAATAAGCTGTATTCAAAGGCCTATTTTTGTTAGAAAAATTATTTTTAATTTAATATTTTTTTATACAACACTGTTCAGGACACTGTTCAATATCATTTCGAGCTGTATCAGACCATATTTTGTTATTGAGAAAAGTATAAAAAATAAAACAAAGGACTGAGCAGTAGAAGTTATAGCTTTCTGTTTGATTTGACTGGTGTAACAATACAGCCCTGAACTTTCGAACTCGCTGAATGGATAACTCTTTATTTACGGAAAGCGTACCTTTTAGCTTGTATAATGGTCCATCTATATTGCTTGTCTTCAAATGCTTATCTTTTGTGCATTATCTATCTATCTATCTATTTTGTGCATTATCTTTGTGCATTATCTATTAACCTATGCATTTACTCTTGCTGTGCTTTTCTCTAAAGCCGAGTTGATGGCAGGGTGTGGTCTATTTGTATTCAGCCAGTTTTTTTAAGATTATCCAGAAGTAAATTACTATTAATAGGCTTGCCTTAAAACATATTGTTAGACTTTATCAAAGTAAAGGGTGTTTTTTATAGAGGTATAGAACTTTAAGTTGCAATAAAACAACGATGGATTATTCGATTCACATGAATTTCATTTATCCGAAAGATAATCTTATGGCATTACATTTTAAATATGATTTCTGGCATATGACTGCCACGGCTGTCGCGGATGTAGTCCAATCTGGACGTCCAATTTTCGATGACTTTTTCCAACATTTGTTGCCGTATATCGGCAATAGCACGGCGAATGCTGTCTTCCAAATGGTCAAGCGTTTGTGGCTTATCCGCATAGACTAATGACTTTACATAGCCCCACAGAAAGTAGTCTAGCGGTGTTAAATCACAAGACCTTGGAGGCCAATTCACAGGTCCAAAACGTGAAATTAGGCGGTCACCAAACGTGTCTTTCAATAAATCTATTGTGGTACGAGCTGTGTGACATGTTGCGCCATCTTGTTGAAACCACATCTCCTGGACGTCATGGTTATTCAATTCAGAAACGAAAAAGTTAGTAATCATGGCTCTATACCTTTCCACCAAACAGTCAGTTTTTCTGGATGTAACGTGTTTCAACATACACTTGAGGATTACCTTCACTCCAAATGCGGCAGTTTTGTTTGTTGACGTAGCCATTCAACCAGAAGTGCGCTTCATCGCTAAACGTCGCTAAAATGGACGTAGTGCGCAATACGTTTTCCGCACAGAACCATTATTTTCGATTAAAATTGCACTATTTGCAAGCGTTGTTCAGGCGTGAGTCTATTCATGATGAATTGCCAACCCCAACTGAGAATAATTCACTTGACAGCTGTTAAATCGGTCTTCATCTTGAAAAGTAATGCCAACTTAAATTTCTATACCTCTATAAAAAACACCCTATAGATACAATAAATATGTTTCTTTGGTGTAATAAAATAATGTTTCAATTACATCGATAACAGGTAAACAATATAAAGCTGTTGATTTCTTGCCAGGCTTTGTTTTGCATTAATGTTAATTTTCCACCTGTTTTGTTCATATAATATTTTTATATAATAATATACTCGGACACACGTTGTTGGTGCTTTCCATATTTAGTGCAATTTTTATTATAATTGGTTTTTCAAAGTTATTATTCTTAAGCCTTATCGAAACATCAACTAATATAAAATAATAAGTTTTTTATTATATTATTGATCGTTTTACGTATATGCATGTAGTTTATGCCGGAAAGTTATCCAAACGCACCATTCATATCTAGTAACCCACACCCTCTGGATTATGAAATTGCGCAACGAACAAGTATAAAATTTCATTTAAATATAAACATAAGTACATTCAGTTCCTGAAGTCTTTATACCTTTAATGAGCATACCAAATTTTCAACTCCATCAGAGGTATTTAACGCTGCCTAGACGCCAATCGTAAACCGCTCAAGAAAGCAGAGATGGGAGTACACAAACAGATAATTAATATCTGATTTCGACCATAATATTGTGGCGAAAATGCGAAGCGAATGACAGATGAAAGAGAGGAGCCGACAACTGGCATGTTCTAGAGCGTAAACGAGACGATTATCGTAACCGAAACGATTATCGTAACCGAAACGATTATCGTAACCGAGACGATTATCGTAACGACGAGATTATTCCGGAGGTTTCGTTTTCAAGCAGCAAACAAGTATATAAGGGCGACCAATGACTGCAAAAGTAATCAGTCGTGAATTAAAAGCGTTGAAGATTACATTACATTGAAGTAATAAAAACAGTACATTGTGAAAGTTGTATACAAGTGATTGTAAATAGTAAAGTAAATTGTAATTGAATTGTGAATTACTGAGGAATCAAAAGGACATTAATTAAATTCTTTATAAATAAAGAAACTGCAAATTAATTTGGCGATTTTATTTAACAATCCAGAGATCGTACCCGAAGGATTTGGGAAATCATCGAGGTTAATCAGCAAGATCGTAACAAGATGATAAATTCCATTGAAGAAAAAGTTTGCTTTGGCTTCATCACCTTGAGAATTGCATTCTTGCACATACGCATTCATTTATTTATTTATTTATTTGAACAAATCAACAAACAAGATGTTTACAGACTAAAAAATAAGAATATGGTTACATAATCTATATATATAAATGTAAAATAAAAGCTATGATAAGTGTCTTATCAACAGGCTCTTAAAAGTAAACTTGGTATTGCAAAAATCAAATCCCAAAGAGAAAGAAATTTCATTTAATTGAGAGAGTGTTCTCCTTAGAGGAGCGTTCATCGCGTAAACAGTTCTAGCAACACCCACAAAAAACATCTCGTTACACCGAAGAATGGGAGAGGGTACAATAAAACGAATTTTCATCAGGAGGTATGAGCAATCAATAGAGCCAGTAATGATATCATAGACAACGCACATCGACAACAGAGTTCTCCTCGACTCTAGTGACATGAGATTTATAAGCAAACAACGGGAATGATAGGACGGTATTGGGTCTACAAAACTCATCTGGCGCAAGGCGAGGCGTACAAAAGCCCTCTTGACAAACTGCAATCTATTCATATACACGGCATAATAGGGCCTCCAGATAAAAGCCGCATATTCCAGCGTCGATCGCACTAAAGACGAGTACAATAGTTTTAGATTATAAGGGTCTGAAAGTGATGAACAATTACGTCGAGAAAAAGCCAACAGCGCATACGCCTTGGAAACAATAAAATTTACATGAGTGGTAAAGCTGAGCTTGGGGTCAAAGTAAACACCCAAGCCTTTAAATTCGTGTATCTTTTTTAGCGCAAGATTCGCAAAACAGTACGACGAGGGAGTACTAGATACAACTCTAGCATAAGATGCATAGTGGCATTTACCAATATTAAGAAATAAGTAATTACGTTCACACCACTGATACAGGTTATCAAGTTCGCTCTGTAAATTGAAGGAATCTTCTAGGCTTATAATTTCATAGTAAATTTTCAAATCATCTGCATAGAGAAGAAAATTACATTTAGGAAAGCATGTTGATATATCATTAGTAAACAGTATAAACAGTAAAGGTCCGAGGACGCTTCCCTTGGGAACCCCAGAGGGGGCTACAAAAGAAAAAGAAGACATCCCCTCAAGGCGAACCACACAACGTCTGTTTTGCAAATAGGATGAGATCCACTTTAATAATTCCGAGTGAAATCCCAAGCCCTGAAGTTTAGCTAAGAGAATTCGGTGGGACACTCTGTCGAAGGCTTTGGAAAAATCTGTATAAACTGCATCAACCTGGAATCCTTTTTGAAATGATCCCAGGTAGTCCTCAGTAAACACAGCTAAATTGGTTAAGGTAGATCTACCCGGAATAAACCCATGCTGTTGGGGACAGATTAGATGCTTTACGGCAAAGTATATTTTATCCTTTACTATCCATTCAAACAATTTCGACACAGTAGTTAGTTTGGAAATCGGCCTATAATTCTCAATGTCATTTTTATTACCGCTCTTAAGAATAGACGTAATATAAGTTAGCTTCCAAACATCTAAAAAGATACCGGAGGACAGCGACTTGTTAAAAATAAGCAGTAAAGGAGCAATCAGTGATGAACAATTTTTCAATAAAACAGCTGAGAGGTCATCGGCGTCAGTTGTAGTTGACATCTTTAGCTGATCTATGACATTGCAAATGTCCAGTTCCGACAAGCTTAACTTTCCGAAATTGACGGAAGTATCAAAGCTCGACAAAACAACGTCGGAAGTACTATCACTACGGTTATTTGAAATGAAATTTGAGGAAAAGAAATCAGCAAACAGAATAGCTGCTTCGGATAAAGAGTTAGCTGAAACCCCTCTAAGTTGAACCGATTTAGGTATATCCGAACATTTTTTCTTAGACTTTATGTAACTCTAAAAGGATTTTGGGTTACATTTAATGTTACTTTCGACCCTACCATTATATCGACGATACAGCACTCTATTGAGCTTATTAAACTCAGCTCTATAATATACGTAGCGTTCTCGAAAATGTTGGTTATTAGACAGCTTATGCTTTTTAAAAAACTTATTCTTCAAATTCCTTAGGCGTTGGAGATCTTTCGAAGACCACGGTCGTTTAGTAGTTTTCGAACTAAGCTTTGGGATGTGACTTAAGCAAACATCATATATTTTTGTCTTAAAAATATCATAACAGCCAGCAACATCCAGGTTTCCAAAAAGCCGAGGCCAATCTAAATCAAACAAGGTATTTACATCTAGAAAGTTACAGCGAGAAAAATTAAAAGAAACTGATGACACACCAGTTGGTAATCAAAATATTGATAAAATTCCACCTCCAACACCATTGGACAATGATGTTGATTTGGAGGTGAGATGTAAGTAGCTGCGTATGAGAGCGTATAATTTGTATTATAACTTACAAAAATTAGATCTAACAGCTTATTCAATGTGTTAAAAAAAACTATTGACTTGTAACAATTCAATACATTGCAAACTATCAATTAACTTGTAACTTTGGATGGAGTGAGGAAGGCATTACCATCTAAACATCTCCACGAAATATCACTCAAATTAAAATCACCAAAAAGACAAAGTTGATTATCACCAATTATGTCATGGACCGCCAAAATGTTATCAACATGTGCTTTGTATAGGTCCTCGGAGCTACCAGGCGGTATGTAAGACAAACAAATGAACATCAATCCACAAGTACCAAGCCACTTTATGCACAGTTGATCAAGCAAGGAATCAGAGTTATGCAGCAGAAGAAGTGAAGCCCGGAGGTACTTCCGTATGGCTATAAGTACACCTCCACCCCTGCTAAGACCAGTTTTAGCGTAATCTCTATCTTTGCGAAATACGTCAAAAAGTTCTGGATTAAAAAACTCCGCATCAAAAAAGTTTTCATTTAGCCAGGCCTTAGTAATGACGTAGCAGTCATAAGCAAGTTCAGAGCTCAGAATGTAGACGGACTCAGTTTTGGTTCTAAGTCTCGATGCATTCTCATAATAAATTTTTATTTTACGGCCACCAGTAGTATAGGGACCATCTACTTCATGGTCTGAGGCTACCGAGCTTTTTGAAAAAAATCAAGTGGTCGAATTGCAACATTGGCTGGCCACATATTCGAATTCAACAGTTTATTATAATGAGTCTGGGGAACACCAAGCTTAAAATTTACGTACTTGATGGCACTTGCCTCAGTGTCACTTCGAATTAACTTAGAACATAATATCGAACCGGAATTTATATCAGCACGATTAGCCACGTTTATTATTATTATCACGCAATTTATCCTCAGTAGTCACGGTGGGCAAGAATGATGATAAGTGCAGCCATTTGCGCCGAACCATTACACCCAGCTGGCTTTCATCATTAGAGCCGAATATACGACGTTTGCGAATCATTTTTCTATTACGCTTATTAGCAACAGTAGACCACTGTGCATTATCTGCTTGCACTATATCAGCTATATTTTCATCTTTATCATTATGTGTATAATCTTGTGATAAATTTCCATCGGCAGAACCAGAAGCAGTATAAAGAGAAGCAGCATTAACAACAGCAATGTCATTGTCAACAAAACTGGCCAAACCAGTATTACACACAGTCACATTAGAAGCAATATGAGCAGCAGCATCAATAGTAGCAGAGCCAGTATTAACATTGTTATTGTTATTGTTATTGGGCTCAGCACTAGTTATTTGCAAGTCAGAACTTTTAGCAGCAACAACAACAGAAGATTGCGCAGGTGGCGCGCAGGAGTGCTAATGCACTTTACTCTTCTGTACATTAACATTGTTGGTAGCTTTTCGTTTAGAAACTTTGGCTGATTGACGTGTGATACGTTTATTTTCACTAACACCAGGCTCCGGTGAGACAGAGCCATCGCTCATAGAGTTAACAAAACTAGTCAAAACACCTTTAATTTTATCTAGTTCAGAGATCAAGAACAAGACTTTATCTTTAAACTCATAAACTTCAATACAATTAGCGCAATGAGACATTTTGCACACTATTATAGCAAAAAAAGCAATTAAATACGGAGCAAGAATAAGCACGTCCGCACAACTTGCCTACGTACGACAATACTTGCATATATGCCAGAATAAAAAAACTCAAAAGGCAGGAAGCAATTAGCAAGAACCTAAAGTTATGCAAGAATTTGCGCTGCTCGGGTGAACACTGATCATATCGGTATAAATTTTATTGGGTCTATCTCTTCTCCTCCTTATACTTATACACTTCGGACCAAGATTAATATAACATAACATGTTCATAAAAACTGTTAACAGAAAATCCGAAAAATGATATTTCAACTGCCATTTGTATTCAGCATTTTCATTAACTGTACTCAAATCTATTTTAGCTGTGGCGGCAGAAAACGCAAGTTTCAGAGTTCTTGCGCCAACAATGCAGAAAGATGAAAAGATAAAAGAAAGTTTAAAGCATGAAAAGCACCAAACTGAGAAAAGATCATCAGTAAAAGTGAGAAAATTAGTGAAAAATATTTCAGCTTGCCCACATGAGCAATTAAACTTTATTTAGTACATAGAAGATAGTTTCTTCAGCGACCAGTTGCAATAGCGGCAGTAAAATGGCAAGAATTTTTGCTGAGCAGCTGTTAGAGCTTACTAAATTCCCCGCAGTGAGCACAGCTTGATGACCGAAAAATTTATTTATACTTAGTCATGTACTCGTGTCATTGTAAGTATGTTGCATATATGAATATGCTTAAAAGATAACCGAAAAGTACAGCCGTGTAGAAGAAAGGGAATTTGTCAGCGGAAAACTGCTACTGGTTCATATTTTCGGAAAGCTGACTCTTGGTTGTAGTTAGGTACATGTACATACATACATGCATAATTGTTGAAGCTTAGTCTGTTTTACCATATTCTGAAATACAAGTTTTACGAAAGTTTATCAATTACAAATTCAAATGTAGACATTAGTTAAAGTTCAGTTTACTCGTAAACTATATATTTGTATACCTTTCATTGAATAAATTATTATAACTTTGGTTTAAAGTATTTAGGCAACAAAAGGAGAAGAGATACATATAGCCATTCAAATATATACAAATATGATAATTTCAATCAGGCTTGTCTATCTACAAAGGATTTTTATACCTTTCGGGAACCTGAAAACTAATATAAATATGTAATTACCAGCAGGAGATGTTCGAAATATGTGAGTACCAAAATTTTAGCGATCTGATAGGAGTGCGAGGTGAGTTAACTCTTAAATGTCCATCTGTTTGAACGCAAACGACTCTCCAAGTTTTTGAGATATTTCAACCAAACTTGGTGCTCAGATGTAAACTTTTATTTATATGAGCATTTGTCGGAAGCGGCGAGATTGATTTACAATATCTTACAGTTACCATACAACCGATTTGTTCAGATAGGCATACATAAAAAGTATGTAAGAACATGAAAATTTTTATTCTGTACACATAAGCTCAAATTAATTTCGAAACTGAATACCATCGAAATCTGTAGACTATGTCTTAGAGTGTGAAATTTGGTATCATCGACATCGGGAGACTAAAAAATATTGCCCCTTTTAACTGATTATTTCGATATAATCATGAAAAGTCTTCGCGTGAGGTTGAGTGTAATACTTTTTTCCCTGTTTAAACTACTTTGTTTACAATGAAAATTAATCAACATAAAAATTTTAGTTAGAAAAAAAATCTTCTGCTATGGTTTGAAGTTTATGCAAGGACCATTCATAGAATATCTCTATATTATCAGATGAAATTACGTAGCTTCTTTAAAATATCGTGTAAAAATTATTTCGGAGGCTAAAACTTACCAGGAAACAGAAGAATTTTTGAAGCTATGTATAAAATTAAATGGATTTTTATTCTCTGTGTTTGGATGCTCAGATAGAAAATCAAAAAAATAAGATTCTGTTGTAAAATTAGATTTTTTGAAATTAAAAATTATTGCGTGGTTGCGCAAACATTTGAATGTTCAATTTTTTTTAGTACTTTAAGTATAGTTTAAATATTAAATTAGACTTTGGTAGTTTCAAAAATTAAATTTTACCTTTTTTACGATTATTTTATTTATACATAATAAGTTTAAAGATATCCTCTAGCGATCCACCTCACCATCAGTTTTATTTGGTATTTTATTATATTAACGTAATCGGTTTAAAACTTCAGAATCTACGCCATGCGAAAGAAAGCTAAAGTTCTTCTTCTTCGTTTTATTCTCGCTACTTGTTCAAGTTTAAAACAATGTTGCATTAAGAGCAAGCTATCCTGGACAATGCCACTTTCTCTTCCGACAAACGACGCCTAACGAGCCGGCAAGTCTACGTGCCTACACCTAGAATGAGGGAGATGTACGATATGACAACAACGAACAACTAAGGCGAGCGTGAAGTCGCTAAACTGCTAGAAAAAGTTTCTGTTTGCCTTACAAATTGTTGCTTCCACAAAGTGTTCTGTTAAATTCTCGCTAACTCCCGCATATAAGTACATAAATAGTTATGTTTGTGTGGATTTAATATATATGGGTGTATGCATGCATACCTCTGCAAACAAGACGAGTACTCCATGCACGCGTGAAATATATAATCCACGCGGACAATAGAGTAATCCAAAACCCGCCACAATCCATACAAAATATATGGTCCAATTAACATTGTGATGTCCTAGGGCTGGATCATATAATCCATCTCTGCATAACATCCGAGTACTCCATGGAGTACCTACACGGGATTATATTTTGGAGTATATGCGAAAAATTACATTCGATCATACTCTTTAGTTTCGAATAGCATTTTCTATGGTGAAAGTTAGTAAAGTATAATATTTTTTTATATAAATTTATATTAATGTTAATAGATTATTGTTAATAAATATATAACATCTATTAGTTTGCATATTTGTTCTACTTTTTCATTGAAATAATAATAAATTCTGCACGCCTTTTGCGTATGAGCAGAGCTCAACAACGAAACGAAACTGACTCAGCTCCACACATTTTCTGTATACGAGTATGGAACTTATTTCGCGATTGTAAATTCGTGTAATGATTGCGATCGGTATAACATGGTCGTGACGCACAAAGTTAGGGTAAACACATGAGTTGGTCCAAAATTTGCCACAGAGGAATATAGGTACTCCATTAATATTTGCAGGGTACATGAACCCAGCCAATAACGGGAGTACTCCATACACGCCTGAAATATGTATACACGGGCATTATATTACTCCAAAACTAACTCAAATCCATACGAAATATATGGTCCATTTAACATTCTGATGTCCTAGGCCTGGACCATTTACTCCACATGCTTTACAAAGTACCTACAGAAAATTAGTTTGAAACTACTCCAAAAATAACTTCATGGGGTAACATCAGGAGATTACATTATGGAGAATTTAAGGAAAATTGTATTCGAACATACTTTTCAGTTTCGAATACAGTTTACTTTAGCGAAAAGTTAGTAATACCCAATATGTGTCATAAAACTGAATAAACTTCAGTTTCAACCATTTTCTCTTACGCACACTTGCAACTTCGTGTATTAATTTCGGCTGTAAAACACAAGAAATGATCGGCTTGTCGATCGCGATAAGAATGTTAGACCAACGCTGCATATAATGTATTCAACAAAAGTAATCCTCTGTAATGTATTACTGGTTCAACTCATTTATCTACTATGTTATTGCGGCCCGACCATTCATTGTTTTTACCGATAGCACTCATTACATGAAATTACAAGTGCACAGCAAATTCTTTTTGGGAGAACAAAGTATCTACAAAATGGCAATTTTCGGAAATTCGAAACGTTTAGAGCTACTTAATTTTTGTAAAATATTAGAATGAATTGGATATTTATACTTTCTATTCATCAACTTAAAATAATTTATCAAGTTATTCTCGAGTTTTCGCGTCAAATAACTCCGCAATTTTTTGGTAGATACGAGGTTTTGAATCAGAAAAAGTTTTTCTTGTTATGGCAATAGAGAAAATTTTTTTATTCAAAGCTCTAAATTCATTATTATTTTATATTTATTAATTAGAACAACTTCATTTGATCTTAATTTAAAATGTTATGACACATTTAATTTATTTGCGTATTTATTATTAATA
Source organism: Neoceratitis asiatica (assembly GCA_030068015.2). Classification (NCBI taxonomy): domain Eukaryota; kingdom Metazoa; phylum Arthropoda; class Insecta; order Diptera; family Tephritidae; genus Neoceratitis; species Neoceratitis asiatica. The sequence goes on from CM061524.1 coordinate 80,118,939, forward strand.
AATAGTATTATATTCGAAACTGAAAATAATGTTCGAATATAATTTTTAGTAAATGCTCCATAATGCAATCCCCTATAGTTATCACATTAAGTAATCTTGTGGATTAGTTTCGAAACTAATTTCCTGTAGGAGTATTCTGATATTATGCAGAGGTGGAGTAAATGGTCTAGACATTTTGGATCACTATATTGCCAGCGTAATGTGCATACATAGTACATGTGTATTTCACCCGTGCCTGGAATAGTCGCGATTTTTTGCAGGATGAAGCTGCACAAATGCTTGTCCATTATTTAGGCTAACAAGTATTGCCAGTCGCAAATTTGGCAGCTGGGATAATAATTCTAACTGTGAATAATGTCGACAAATTCAGAATGCAAAGACAACATCTACAGCCAAGCGTAAGGAATCAACGAAGCGCGGCAATGTATTTCTTAGCGCATTGGCAGGTAAAAAGTTGCGAACAAAAGTCACGTCGTGGTGTGTTGGTATATGCGGGCTTGTTTTCACTAGTTTGTGTATGAATGTATTGGAAAATAATTCACAAACAATCAACCACAATAAAACCATTTACCACCAACTTAATTTCCGATTAGCAGACTCAAAGTATAAGCCATCAAAAACAATTAACTAGCGGACAGCAAGCGTTGGACGGCCAAGTAAAAATTTTAATAACAAGTAGCTTGTGTTGATCTTCATTTGCTAGTTTGCATAATCTCTAATTTAATATTATAATCAAGTGTTTGGTTATTTTTTCTTGATTGCGCCTAACAGCCCTCGGCTGATTATTAAATTGCGTTTATGCTCAGCACGTTTTACTTGTTTCAAAAGTAATACGAAAAGTAGAAAATTTAATTTAGCGGCAAAGTAAATTTTTTATCTTATCTAAATGGTATTCTTTCATTCTAAGTTGCGTTTCTAGTCACAGGGTGCTGCTTTGAGTTTTACATACTTCCCTGAATTACCATCCCTCTTTACTTTGTTGGCTACCTTCACTTTGTTTAGAACAGGATTGACATATTCGATATCACAAATGATTTGTATACGTCAATAGCTGACATACATATTCAGCACCCGGTTATATTTTACCAAAAATTTGTGGACCATCTGCTCAATTTGTTATGCTTTGAAAAAACTCTATGAAAAAATCGAATAATTGGAGTAGAGTTGGAATGTGGATTGGGGTTTTATTGTTGAACAGTGCTTTAAACGTAATGAAAGCGATTAAGTAAAAATTAACAGCTATTCGCTTTTGTGACTAAGACCTGCAGTACATTAAAACTCTTAGTAATATTTTCAAAATCTCGTCTAAAAAATTCCGCAGCACTTTTTTCCCAGGTGTGATGCTTCTTGGCTTGGAAAATTCAGTGCAACGTTACTTGAATTGAACGTTACTTCAAAAATGGATAAAAATAACAAAAAGCTCGCTGAATATTCGTTGAAACACACCTGTCGCTACTTTTTGAATAAATTTCATCACACAATCGCAAAGTGTTTATTTGCAAAATGTTTGCGCTAACAAAATTAGGAACTAAATCAAACCATAAGCTAATTTGTGCGAACCAGCATACCAGAACTGAAGTTAGCTCATGTGTAAGTTTTGGTGCTAAAGCAGACATACATAAATATATGTCTGATCATGAAGTGCCTTAACTAGCTGCAATCACCGCACGACTTTTCGTCATTGAGGTGGAACACAACTCACGTCATTGTTTTCTAACAAATAAACACGCATACGGTTATCAGCAAGAATAATTGAGTAAAAGTGTTCGAAAGGGAACTAAGCAAACACATGTGTGCCTAGATACATATTCATATGTGTGTTGGTATTTTCGTCTGGCTATTTGCAATTGAAAAAAGGAAAAGCACTAATGAAAGCGTTTGCGTACGTCTACGGTGACGTTGGTCAATTTTGGTGCGAATAAAAACTATATCAAATTTAAAGGTTGCTAAACACTTGCCGAAAATCAGGTGAACAGTTTTTTCGTCCTCCAGTATCTTCGTCTCCCGTAGAGTATAATGTTTATAATACACATCGGAAAAAAATGGTTGGATAATACTTAAATTTTTCGTATACAGGTTTATATTGAAAATAAAATAAATTAAAAATCAGGGATTGTAAAATGATCTTGAATGAAAAAGAAAAATACTACTGGCGAATCTGAAGTGATTTTTTTCTAACATAATTTGTATAATTTTGCTTAATAAATAATAGTTATATTTTGAGTTTTACTTAAACACTCATACAATAACGATGGTTATTGTGAGCAAAAAAAAAAAAGAATAAGAAATCGTTCGAAAATAATCATTATTTTTTTGGAGTTATTTTTCCTTGAATACATATATCAATCACTCAAACTTGAATAAATTTTTCTTCCGAATTCCTGAAAAAATGTTTTCAATGTTATAAAAATAATCGTTGGAAAAGAGTTATCCGAGCTTAATGATTATTTTCTAAGCGATACTTTTATCCACAATAATAACTATTATTTTTAACTATTTAAGAAAACCGTGAAAATATTGTTTACCAACTAAGCAAAATAATTCATAATGATTACGGTGCCTGATGAAAATATTGCTTAAATAGGCAAGCAAATATATGTAAATACTTCTTATAAATAAATAAATTATAAAATATTGAAAGGTCTACAAAAAATCCATATTTTTTAATTATTTCTACATATATGTACCTATATAATTGTCATTTTCAACCTCTTAAGACTTAAGTGATTTTCGGCAGAGCGCCTATCCATTGTTCATAGAAATATATACTAAAAGTTTTCCCCCTTAGCCTTCATCTGCTCTTCGCGTCGAAAACTACGCAAAAGCTATAAACTTTGTCTATTTTTATGAAAACGGGCGGCTTGATATTCATTAAATTTCTCGACTTTGAAAATGTTATTAATTTGCTTAATTTAAACTATTTTTCGTTCAAAAAAAAAATTGTATATCGAGTTTATTAAAAAACTTACGTTATTACCCTCTTGCGTCGTTTTCGACGCATATGAGAAAGCATATGTTTTTTGGCGGGAATTCTGAATTTAAAACATAATAAAAGAGATATAAAAGAAAAAATAAGATGTGCCAACCAAAATATTTGTCAATTGGAGAGATATATCCTATTCTAAATGATAGTGGTGAAGATAGCTGCAGCTTCTCCCACATTGGTCTGTGCCAGAAGGGCCAGAAGGTAGTGAAAGTGATATTTTTTCAAGAGGTAGTGATTCTGAGGAAGAGGATTACACTCCAAAAAATGAGGCTAATGATATTGGGGATATTGCAAATATCGATCCATTATAATTATCAAAGGATGGCACAATATGGCAGCCAGAACCATTTCAGCCGCAGTGTAGTAGATTTAGGAGAATGTTATCAATCTCCCCCCTGGCGTTACTCGATTTGCAAAAGCTCGTATTAACGATATCAGAGATGTTTTTTTTCTATTTTTAACTCCACATCTTGATAATATTATTTTGAAGTATACAAATGCATTTGCCAAAGCTAAGTATGGCGACGATTTCATGCAAATTGATTCCTGTCTGCTTCAAGCTTATATCGGTATTTTGATTTTAGCTGGTGTGCATAGGTAAAATATACTTTCCTTTTTAGGAACCCAATATACAAAATAAATATATTTCTAGATCCGAAAACGATCCAGCGGTTGATTTTTTTGATACAGAGTGTGGTCGCCCTATTTGTAGGGCTATTATGTCGGGAAAAGTTTTGAATATATTACTGAAGTAATTCGATTTGATGACGCCATAAGCCGAAGGCAACAAAAATGTGAAGATAAGTTTGCACCCATCTGAGAAGTGTTTGAAAAATAGTCAAATTTATTAGCTGACTATTACAACCCACACGAATGCACGAACGGTGCAAGTTTCGGCAATATATCCCTTCGAAACCAGATAAATATGGGATCAAGTTCGGATTATGTGTCTGGTCTGAGACGTGCTACGTGTGGAAAATTCAGCCATATTTGGGGAAACCAGTCGGCGCAAGTTCATGTGAAAAAAATCATATGGTCTCGGCCAGGAATTGTTGGCAAGCGGTGTTACTATGGTGGGAACTATGAGAAAAAACAAGAGATCCATCCCACCAAATCTTCTAAAATGCAAAAAACTGCCCTTGTACAAGTCAACATTTGCATTTACAAGCAATACAACGCTTGTTTCATACATTGGGAGGAAAAATAAAATAAGTTGCCAACTATTATAAATTGCTATAATAAAACCAAAGGTTTGTTCACAGAGGTGCGATGTGCTTACTTGTACAGAAAAAAGTATGCATCCAATCTTTCTTTTCATTCAATATACCGTAGGTGTCGATACGGTTGATAAGATGTTTTCCTGCTACAGTTGCAAAAGGAAAACTCATAGATGGCCAATAGCTGTATTTGCAAATATAATCGATATATCTGCCTTGAACGCATTAATAATTTTCAAAGAAATTAACCCTAATTGGCAACCTACCCAAAAAACAACAATAAGAAGGAATTTTCTAAAAGAATTATTACTTGCCACACCATACATGGCAAATAGAACCACAAAGCGAAGAACAAGTTCATCGGCAAATTTGGTTGAAATTGCTTCTTCATTGAGCGCACAGAGAAAAGATCGAAAACCGTACCTCCACACATATAAGGCAGGCAAAGATATTCGATGTGTTGTGAAAATAATTTGGCTTCGAAAAATAACATGCACACTACTAAGCAACAAATAGTTTCTGCTCGAAAGGTGCATGTAAAAACGTCCACAAGCGAAACGTGTGCGTTGAGTGTTTGGAAAATAAGCTAAGACTGGTAGAAAAATAGAAAATTTTCTCGTTAAATAAATAAAAACCCAAATTTTCATTAGTTTCAACGTGCATGATTTCACTTTACCTACTGAAAGCACTGAGTAGTCCCATATGCGTCGAAAACGACGCATGAGGGTAGACAATGCAAGTTTTTTTTAAGAGCAGATGAAGATTTGAGATAGAATTTCATACAGATAGTTGTTATGATTTGAGTTTATCTAACAAAGCACACAAATTACAGTTCACAAAGGAGAAAAAAATGTAATATAAGTATGTAAAACTCGGCGGCAGCGATAGCGGAGTGGTTAGCATTGCGTACTGCCATTCGGAAAGCCTGGGTTCGAACCCAGATTCGAGCAACATCCAAAATTATAGAAAATAAATTTTTCTAATTGCGGTCGGCCTTCGGCAGGGAATGTCAAGCCCTTCTGGCATGAAATAAAAGCTCCTCACAAAAATCCAATAAAAATATAGAATAAACCGTAGGTCCCTCCATTTGTTGGTGAAAACATCAAGACGCAAAAACACAAATTGGAGGAGGAAAATGTAGAAAAAAGAAAAACTCTCTTCCGCCATACCGGAGCCTTTATACCTTTCATGAGCATACCAAATTTATTGCAAATTGCATAATATGTGTTCTAAAATTTCATGCTCCTTGATGCCTTTTTGACTCATTTTTTGACCAAAGCCTCATATCTGAACAAATCGGCGTATGTGAGCGATCTTGGCGGTAACCATATATATAAACCTATAAGAAGATTATTAAAATTCTGTTATCACACATGGTCATAGGTTATCCCTGCCAGCCACTTTCCTCTTAAAATCCAAAAATTTACAAACACATTCAAAACTTTTGCTCTTTCACTCACATAATTACAACATTTTCATTGCCAATTGTTAAAAATAATTTTCCTATTCCTTATTTTTCTGCACTTCTTTTGCTGATGGCGGATTGGGCTTTAAGGCACACACATTAGTGTAAATTACGATAATAAATTTTTATTTTATGTTATAGTATTGCAACGTAACAACATAATTATAATTACTTATCTATTTCAATTGATTTATGGCTGGTCGAATAAAGCTTTTTTCCGGGATCTACTTCCAAGTTCCCACATATTCGAAAAAATCGTATTTTTTCTTTGGTTTACTCGAAATTTGGTACGCACGTAGCTTTTCTATTAGATTAGCTTTTGTAGCCTTCCGGGACGTGTATCAGTAACTGATCGACAAATTTATATGATTTGGATTCAACAATAAATCACATATAGATAAGCTCGCTGCGCTACGAGTTGATTAGACTTCGAATGTGTCGTTACAACAATTGCCAGTCATTCGTACACGCACAAGCGAGCATCAGTGTAGTGGTATTCAGCTTATCGATGCGGATCAGTTGGTAGAGCACTCGCCTGTGATGCCAGAATCCGTCGGTTCGATTCCTGGCAAAAGAAGTCGGATGCATCTCCTCATCCGTGATTTGGTGATTTCCGAACCAGCTGTCACTTCTACAATTTTTTCTTTGTTGTATAACAAAATATTCAATGAAAAAATAATGTTTCTAACAAAAATAGGCCTTTGAATACAGCGCATTACTTATAACCTAAAACAATTACAGTCCGCATTAAAAATACCCATAAATATAAGTCGAGCCCGACAAGCAATCCGACTTATATACATTTATCAGACTATTAATGACAGAATGTATGCAGTATTGCAAATTACTCGCTAACCCAACATTAAGTAAAAATAGCGGCTAAATATTAGCGCATTTAAAGGTTGTTGGTTAGTAAAAAATTGAATAATACAACAACAGATTACATGGCAGGCGGTGGCTCAGTTGGTAGGGCACTCGCTTGTGATGCCAGAATCCATCGGTTCGATTCCTGGCAAAAGAAGTCTGATGAGAAGATGTGGTGATCTCCGAAACAGCTGTCACTTCTACATTTTTTCTTTGTTGTTTAACAAAATATTCAATGAAAAAATAATGTTTCTAACCAAAATAGGCCTTTGTATACAGCTCATTTACTTATTTCTTTTAACGAGATTCAAAAAGCAAAAAAGGTTGACAGTAGTTTTCTCAGGGCATTGAAACCTTGGATATATAATTATAATTTCAAGGTGTATTAACAGAGCTCGAGTATTATATATATTTGGCTTTTTATTACCGCTGAAGCGATCTTCGACCGAGCTCCTCCTCCAATTTGTTGTTTTGCGTCGTGATATTTTTACAAAAAATCGGAGGGACCTACAGTATATTCAAAGCCGCCTCCGATCGACTGATGGATTTTTATAAGGAGCCTTTTATTTCATGTCAGATATACACTCGGAGGGCTTGACATTCTCTGAAGAGGGACGACTGCAATTAGGAAAATTAATTATCTATAATTTTGGATGGTGGTCGAACCTGGGCTCGAACGCAGGCTTCCGAATGGCAGAACGCAATCCTAACCATATATATATATATATATATATATATATATATATAAGTAACTAACTGTTGATTCAAAGATATATGGTGACGTTGCAGTGTTTTGAGGGGCTAACCGTTCCACGTTCTTTTACTCTACAGAAGATTTTCTGCCCTTGCCATTATTAACCTAGAATTAACTTAAGAACCTATTAACTTTATATACTTATAAATTTCATTGATTTCAAATAAAGTGAAAATATTCTTCGAATGCTAGAATAGTAATACAAAATGAACATTCGTTGGTGTACCACAGTCAGTGGTTAGAGATTTGTTAGATACGTTTATAAACCAAGGGCACTTCGACTCATTGGAAACCAAACTCATTCACATAATGTGGGCGCAGGATAGTTTAACTTTGCACTTAGTATTTACTGAAATGATAATTAGTGAGTATCATAATGATTTTAGTGGCTGCTAACAGAAGAAGACTCAATAGTACTTAACTACTACCTGAAGCTTATATGAAGTTTTGCTTGTATAAAATTGTTAGGTGAAGTGTTTATTTGTACAAAAAGGCATACTCTACGCAAATACGTATGCAAAGATATGTATGTGATGGATTATTTGCTTAAGTGTATACTTTCCTAATGTTCAATGCGTTCAAGTGTTTAAGAAAAGTGCATAACTATTTATGAGTATGTACTTTCGTATGGATTTGGAAACAGTTATATATATAAATGCTATGTATATGCAGATTTTAATACCTACATATATAAGAATTTTCTCTTTTACGCATTTGAATTGCTGTAACTGGCATAAGTGCTTAGCCATACTACTTCTGCTAGCGAGCACAAATAAAACGTTAATTTATATGCACATATGCATATATACATATACGTATACATATGAACATGCATATACATATCAATATACAGTGGCGGACAAAAGTATACATACATCTCCTGTATTCATTGTGGAGAAAGTACTATCACTTTGCTGAAAAATTTAGGTATACAGTTTTATTTAAAACCCTTTTTTATCACATGTTTTAAAACAAATCCATTATCTAACATTAAAAAAATATGGTGAAAAAACGCAAAAATATCCTTGACAAAAGTCTACATACACCACAGGTTTATTAGCAGCTATGTCGATATGCTGTGTTGTTATGGCGGTTAGGTACCCTTTTTTACTATTTTTTTTTAATTATATTTTCTAATTTGATAGTATTGAATTTAGTTGTGGTTGAAACACATTAGCATCAACAATGGCTCCGCGAAGAGAAATATCCATTGACGTACGAGTCTTGGTTATTCAGCACAGAAAAAAAAAATCGTATGGTGATATTTAAAAGATTTTTATCTTAAGTCCACCAAAGGTACACAGACCATTGTAAAAAACTTAAAAAAAAGTGGATCCACCGAAAGAACGCCGTGTGTTGGCCGCCGGAAGAAGCTAACTTGAAGAGATATCAACTTTATTCTGAAGGAAGTGATTGATGATTCTAAAAGGTACTTCTTTAAAATTAGTCGAAAATATCGCAAACTCATCAAGAAAGTGTGCCCCTTTAAGAACAATAACGGTTTCCACAGTATAATGCCACGTAAATCGTAAACTTCGCTTAGAGTTCGCTAAAGCACGTTCAGACAAGGGAATGGATTTTTCCAAAAAGTCTTTTATACAGACGAATCGAAGTTCAATATATTCGGCAGCAATGGAAGAGCAAAAATTTGGAGAAAAGAAAATACTACACTTAACGCCAAAAATATAGTACCAACAGTGAAGCATGGTGGCGGCAACATAACAGTTGCGGCATCCGGAGTTAGAAAGCTTGTTTTTATTGAGGGTAATATGGATCGTTTGAAATATAAATCATTGTTGGGAGCTATTCTGAAGCCTTCGGTGGACAGTTAGGAGCTTGGCGTAGGCTGGATCTTTCAACAGGATAACGATCCAAAGCACAAGGCCCATATTGTTAAGGATTGGTTGCTTAATCTTGCTCTAAGGCAACTACGCACACCAACTCAAAGCCCAGATTTGAATTTATTGAATATGTCTGGGAGATTTTAGAGTGAAAAATTAGAAAAAATCAGATTTCCAGCTCAGCATTACTCAAAGAATGCCTTATTGAAGCTTGGGACAACAATACTCCCTCAGAATTAACAAATTTAGTAACTTCGATGCCACGGCGGCTTCAATTTATTATTGATGCGAACGATGGACCAACTAAATACTAAAAAGTTCAAGTTACCTAATATTAACCAAAGTTTTTGTGCTAATGTAAGTTATGTATGTACTTACTTAGACTTTTGTCAATGTTGGATATACGTTTTTTTGTCATATCTTTACTATTTTATTTAAAAAAATAATTTTTTTATGTTTTTTATGATAAGGGAAAATAATTGAAATAAACTGTGTCGTTAAATTTTCCAATTAACTTTTTGGACTTTAAATTCAACGAAAATATGCGGTGTTTGTAGACTTTTGTCCGCCACTGTATATTAGAAGAACGTTTTCGGTATAATACCAAATAACTACATATATATATATGTTGGAATTTATAATATTTTTAGGGAAGTACAAAACGTTCTCAGAATAATTTTAACTATGCTACGAATTTTCTCTGTACGTTGGATCCAAAAAGCAGGACCGAAATGAACATGGATTCTGCAGAAATATACTTCATCACTTCTGTTGATAAGTTTTATTTTTTAACATTTGAATATGTGAGAGAGTAAGAAATTTTTAAACGACTTGTTTTTTATTTCTTAATAGGAAATCAAAAGCTTCCAAATAAGGAGTGAAAAAACTTTTAAATACATTTATGGTTATATTTATTCACTTTCTTAATGTACCTGTGACGACAGATATTTTTCGACTTCCCTTAGCTGTAAAATTTTTATATGTAACAATTTTAATCCTTAGTTTTATATTCCAGTCATAAAATTAATTTCTAATTATAAATAAAAAAGAGTGACCCCATACGCTGAACTCAATTTTCTGAGAAACATACATGGTTACTCAAAACGCTTAACAAGAAATAAGAATTTTTGCATAAACCGGAATTTGTGTTATATAATTCCTTCCGTTACTTTGCGCTAACGTAACATATAACAAAAGAGTGCTCCTGAATCCCAATAAGAAGCTTCATTCAAAAAGGTTGTTTGAGATGTAGTCAACTGGAAGCGTGATTGCCTGTTATGCGTCTTGCCAGTTTCCATTTTTAACACTAAAAGGGCCGGGCTTCATTCTATGCCTTCAAAGACCGCAGCGATCAATTTGACGATACTAGAGATCCAGTCAGAATACTTATGAAATCACTGCGTACATAGCATTAAAAATTGAAAATAATACTAATTTATTTTTTTATATCTTTCATGTACATTATTAACTTTGGTCCGAAGTACCAGAAGGCGAAGAGATACCAACGAAATTTATACCGATCATATCAGAATCAAAAGCTGAATTGATTTAGCCATGTCCGTCTGTATGTCTATCCTTCTGTCTTTTTAAGATATTTCAATGTCTATCGATATTTATTTTTAAGATATTTCAACATAACTCGGTAGGAAGTTACTCCTATAAGTTTAAACGATCATTCGTTGGAACCGATCAGATCAGACCACTGTAGCATATATACGACAGATTTTTCTGATTTGAAATTTCGGGTCATAAATCCGCCAAAAAAGGACCTAAAACGTGAAATTTGGTATTTTACATATGCATATTGTTTCCGAAAATAATTGAAATCGGACTGCTTCATCATATAGCCCCCCTACAACCGATTTCTTCTGCAAAATACAGGCGCGAAGGTATAAACCTTTCATATGTAATATGTAAACTTTCGTACGCTCATTCGCATGTACTCGCCATCTAAAAAATCATTGTTTATTATTAATATTTAAAAAAGAAGGCGAATTTTCTGTGTCTACCTGAGGATTTATAATAGAAAATTGAAAAATTTGAATAGAATTTTATATTTGCATTCTGTTACCGTTTTGTTCAGAGGCATTTATGTATATATGACTAAGTTAAGCGGCCGCGATAGCCGAGTGGTTAGCATTGCGTACTGCCGTTCGGAAAGCCTGGGTTCGAGCCCAGGTTCGAGCAACATCTAAAATTATAGAAAATAATTTTTTCTAATTGCGGTCGCCCCTCGGCAGGGAATGTCAAGCCCTCCGAGTGTATTTCTGGCATGAAATAAAGCTCCTCAAAAAATCCACCAGCCCTTCGGAGGCGGCGTAGAATAAACTGTAGGTCCCTCCAATTGTTGGTAAAAACATCAAGACGCAAAAACCACAAATTGGACAAGTAACTCGGCCGAAAATCGCTTCAGCGGTTACAAAGCGCCAAATATATATATATAAGTTAAGTACTTGGCCCCTTTAATTTTATGAAAATTTTCAGAAAATTTATTAAAATTTTGATTGTTTTCGGCAATAGCACTGAAATATTTCCATGGGGATATTCATTTCAGAATATTAATATATGTTTTTATTGTGAAAATGGTATTCAGAAATTTATGTACAAACGGTCAATGAATCTTTTGTACAATCAGTAAATTAAGGTTGAGAAAATAAGCATTGTTATTACAAATCGGTCAACTCATACCAGTGCATTTCTGACAGGAAAAAAAACTCCTAAAAATCCATTTGTAGGCGGCTGCATAAACTGTACGTACTTTCTTTTGTCGAAAAATATTAAGAAGAACACCTCAAGGGGGAAGAAAAGCTCGGTAAAAATAGCTTCAAATTTTATAAAATTTTTGTTGTTGTTTTTATACCAGCATTCCTTATGTTTTATTTTTATTTTCATACATTAGAGGAATACCACAAAGCAACTTTCCTGAAATAAGGTTTATAGCAAAAATTTCAGGCTGTCTGAAAACAACGATTTTTCAAAATTCGATTGGTTTCCATTAATGGCTATCCTAGCAAAAAACATTAGCTGCTTGTCGACCCCGAACTTCAGTGACTGGTATTAGCAGTTCATAGATAGGTAATATTTAACGAAGCCCGCTTGTTAGTTGATAGCTGTATGATAAGCCCTATGTATGCTTATACCAAATATCTAGTTTGTTTCTTTAATTCATGAGTCTACTGAGAAGAATACTGCTGTGTTCGAAACTTTAAATTAAATAGAAGCTTGGATATAATTAATTGAAAATGAGTGAAAAAACGAAATCGAAAATCCAAAAATTTTTCAGAGGCTGGATTTGATCATATCACGCTCAAATTTTCGGGATCATCTCCATTTCAAATTTTCACGTACACATTTTATTTAAAAAATAAAATTATGTTTGGATTTTTATTTTTTAAATATTGAACATTGAAGATACGGCTCAATACATACTTTCAAAAGTTTTAAAGGCAATGTTTACAATGGATAAAACCAGTTTTAACAATTGAGGAAAAACGTGCTGCCAAAGTAGATTTTTACTCAAATTATAGGATTCCGGGCAAAGTCCAGTGTGTAGATGGTAGCCAAATAAAAATAGTTGCTCCAAAAAAGACAAATTTCTATATTTTAATTGGAAAGGATATTATAGCATCAATGCTGTAAGCGGTGGAAGTTATAGCTATTTCTATAGTCTGTTGAGGAAACGTGGTGGTTTCCTTATTAGCTACAACTTCTAACGCTAAGACTGTTGCTGTAATTTTTTCACTTTTCCCCAAAACGAAATATGGTCTGATACAGCTCGAAAAACGAATTAATGTTATTGAAAAGCCACCTGAAAAAGCAACTAATAATAATTATTGATTGCGGGTTTGAGTAATACTCGAGAAATAATTATTATTATCCAATTGAAATTGTAAAAATCATTAAATGATTTATCACTTCAGAGAAGAAACGCATGTGGTAGCCTTCTGTTCAATTCTCTTATTTATACGCCTTTCCGAAGTAAAAAAAAACCTAGATACTTGTAATCATTATTTACAGTCCCAGAGAAACACACAAGCGGGAATAATATGAATTCTTGCGAAGCTCAAAGCTGTTTAATTCCCAATCGCCAAAAACAGTTTCACGTCCTCTAAGCAACGACAATTCAGTGGCTGCTGCTGGTGGTAGCAGCAGTAACTTGAATAACAGCACTGTATATCATTATGCCGGTATAGTAAGCAAACTGTTGCTCTGAAACTTAACTCAACGGACATCGCAACCGACATTGATGCTGTCGCCTGTCGTTTGCCATTTTTGTCATTTGCCAAACAGTGCGATTTCATATTTGCATATTAAGAATTTTACTGTGCATTTCGGGTTTGAATTTTGCATTTTGTACTCTGATTTCTTTCCCTTTTTGAGTTGTGAGTTGAGAGAATAAAAACACGATGCAGCTATGTAATTCAAATTATTTAATAACTTTTCTATTAATGGTAAGTTTTTTCTTCAATTTTTATTTATGGAGCTTTATTTGTTTCTTGATTTTAACTTGGGGAATGACATCATTTGTAATTAACTTCTAAACAATGTATATTAATAAATTATTTCTTTTATTTCTTTTGATATTGCAAAAAATAATAAATTTTTTATATTTTACTTCAAAATCAAATTAATAAAAGGTATTAAGACATTCAAAATTGTTAGGGTATCTTTTTCCTGAAAAATTTATAGAGAAGTAGGTTATGTCAAGATAAAAATGTTTGATGACGAAGTTGGTTCAATTTTGTAGACTACCACAAGTTGGAATAATCTTATCCACAGAACAGATTAATACATTGCCTACAAAAATCCAAAAACCTTAACTGTGCCTCTATAAATTCATTATGAATTAAATCAAATATGCTCATTAGATTATATTGTCGTAAAAATATATTTGAAGCTTGCTAGCAACTCTAACATTTGGTATCGAATCACATTGGAATGACATAAACGTTAAATATTGGCAAAATTCGAGGCTGACGTAATTTAATAAATACGTAAATACACTGCAATAAATTTACAATGTCTTTGGAACATACTAGGATACATAAGAAAAAAAAAACCGATGATAAATGGGTTACTGTGAACAAAAATTTGAAGAAAATTTGTATGGCTGATTTATGCTGGACTTCAATTCTGACATTTTTGTTGGTATTAATAGTCGGAATTATCTAAGACTTCGAAATTATGACTGTCAACAGCGACGTGTGAGTCGAGTCGCTAAATTAGTCATCAAATTGTTTCATGGCTGGAGATATTTCGCCAGTCTGGATAAAACAGAACTAATGACGGGGTTGCTGAGGGAGTGATTTCAATATCGGTGTACGCCAGCTGTTGTGTGCTCTTATAAAAGATTTTACCTTGCCTTTAAGTCCTGCAGTGCTCCTTCAGTAAGTTGGAGATGGGGAGTTAAACTGTCGCGGCAGAGACGTCCTTCTCAATTCTGACTAAGCTTTTGGTGTTATTCGGCATAAGTTTTCATAGTCGTATAACTTATGCATTATACTCATTATACTAAACTCAGATATAACGATATGGGGGTTGTTCTTTTCGTGCTGGCACAGGCAGCTTTAAAGTCGACAAAGTGGTGGTTTTCAAGGCCTTAGGGCATTGTGAATTGTGCAGAAAACACTCAGGTTCCAATATTCCGCAAAGAAGTTGGTGCCACCCGCCGCTTTGTTATTTTTTAAACGGGTTTAACATCTATACCACCATCATCGATTGAGGACTCAGGTTCGCCATACCGTGTCATTCAGCAGATCAGTTCCATCTATAAATTCCTTCTGTTCTTCAGTCGATAGATAACCTCTTCGGTTTCCCTTCAATTCTTTGTATATATCCCACACCGCACATATTCGGTCCTCGTACCGTGCGTACGCGAATATAACTGAATATATATCGTCAGTATATCACAACATGATCGATTTAGATGCAAGTTATTTGATTCGGAGACAACTAAGTAGCTTGATGGATTTTATTGTTCACTTCGCTCTTCTCTTCTGTCGGGGAGTGGGTGAAAATTAGGGTTTTTTGAAGAATTTCGCTTTGATGTGGATTGTGGCGAGGTGATCATGACATTTGAATAAGTCACGGATCCGGCCCCAGGCTTGCGCTCCTTTACGTGGCCTCTTTAGTATAGGGTGTTTTTTATAGGGGTATAGAACTTTAAGTTGGCATTACTTTTCAAGATAGCGACCGATTTAACAGCTGTCAAGTGATTTATTCTCAGTTTGGTTTGGCAATTCTGGTTCTGTGCGGAAAACGTATCGCGCACTACGTCCATTTTAGCGATGTTTAGCGATGAAGCGCACTTCTGCTTGAATGGCTACGTCAACAAACAAAACTGCCGCATTTGAAGTGAAGGTAATCCTCAAGTGTTGTTGAAACACCGTTACATCCAGAAAAACTGACTGTTTGGTGCGCTTTATGGGCTGGTGGAATCATTGGTCCGTATCATTGGACGTAGTTAGCGATACGTTTTCCGCACAGAACCATTATTTTTGAAATAAAATTGCACTATTTGCAAGCGTTTTTCAGGCGTGAGTCTATTCATGATGAATTGCCAAACCAAACTGAGAATAAATCACTTGACAGCTGTTAAAAATAATGCCAACTTAAAGTTCTATACCTCTTAAAAAACACCCTATATATGCCAGAAGGATATATTCGTTTTTGTCTCCGTCCAATCCATCGCATGGATGGTGATGATGCCAGTCTTTAGGCTCACGAGGACATCAACCAGATCTGCAGTGGTACCTTCTTAATTAAGATACTGGAAATTCCTTAGTATTTTTCGCGGAGTAACGGCGTTTGGTATTCTGTTTTCAACAACTCTAACATTGAGAAAATTCGTCTGGGAAAATTTTACGTTCGCAGCTCCCGTATATCCACATTTTTTAAATTAAGTTCGTTTTCTATAAGAAGTTCCTAGAAAATCAATTTTGAAAATTTAATTACTTCTGCAAATAAAATAAATTATATGTTAAATATACATATATATTTACATGGACATGCTCCACAGATATTTTTATCATATGTGCACAGCTCACGTACATACATATATGTAAATACTCCAATATCAAGCAAATTTAATTTTACTTATATATTTAATTATCTAGTTTTTTTATTTACACACAGACTACTAAATATATAAATGTATCCCAGTATGCGTGAGGCCGAAGTTGGGAAAGCTGTTTAAATATCAATTGGATATATATAACACATGTTTCTCCACCTGAAATTCAAACTTATTCCAAACTTGTGGTACCACCTTTTTTGGATTAACAATTTTATGGCCGAACTTGTTAAAAAGATTAAATCAACTGGCAAAACCAACACGTGAAAATTGTTTGTGAATTGAGAAGTTATTATTATTGAAATAAAAACAAAGGAAAACGAGAGGAAAACAAAACGTTAGGTAAATAATTGAAGCGCTGACGAAGCGCCCATTATCTTCCGACAGTGCTGAAATATCGCCTTCGCATTAAATTTGTGCCCAAAATATTTATGTAAAGGAATTCGGGTAGAATTAATTAAGAAACAAACGCCTATTTTGAGGGCCTTGAATAAACCCATTGTTTGGGAGGGACTTAAAGATTTGAAAAACGTTGGACTAAGTGTATAGAGCTAAAAGGAGGAAATGTTGAAAAATAAAACACTTTTTCGCCGAGAAAAATGTATTTTATTCAAAATGCCACTGGCATATCTAGTATCATTCCATCCTCGAATTTGGAGAATGAAGTTGGAATTCAACTTGATGTCAAAAGTTTCTCCAATTGGAAAAGTAAGAAAGTTTTCATTTTAAAATATGGCCTTTTGCTTGCGAACACATTGTTCCTACACTTGAGTTAGACTTGAAAACAACATTGAAATTAAAAATTGAGTTGGATCTCCAATTAAAATCAATTTCAAACAAAAAAGTTTGTTGGGTATACACATATAAAGGGTAATCCGTTTGTGGGTTTCGAAAGTGCAGGACATTTATTCAATCGGATGGCTTAACATTCGCACAACGCGTTAAAATAGTTGAAACCAACTGCCAAGATTGTGATTAAAACGTGGCCACGTTTCACGCTTTAAGATGAGATTGTGGTGCACATAATTGTCTAACTACTCAAGCAATTGGTAAAATTTTAAAGAAATTTTAAGAGATTGTATTGGTCACATATATAGTAAGGCCTGTGTATTATCGTTTTGTTCAGTCCATCTCTTATATCACTGCTGAAAGTAAAAGTGCAACCGAAGACCCGAATGTATCTATTTCTCTCTCGTATTTTACACCTACATTCATATAAAGTAAAACTTAAACAACAACTGAAGCCAGCTGAGTGCTTTAACAAAAAGAAATGGACCGCGAATTTTCCACAAAAAAAATCGCTTCAGCGACGAGGAACATTTCTCATTCGGTGGGTACGTAAATAAGCAAAAGAGTCGCATTGGGATTTCTGAAAATCCTCAAATAGTTTAAAAGAGGTAATTTTACCAAAAAAAAAAACTTATTGTCTAGTGCGCTCTTTCGTCCTCAGGTGTGATTGGACCTTACTTCTTTGAAAACGATAACGACGAGACTGACACTATTAATTCGGAGCGAGAAAATCTATCGACCGTGTAATATCTTATCTTGGCGATGGCAATTGGTCATCGAGATCGTACGATTTAACACCGTTGGATTTTTTATGGGGCTACTTAAAAGACCGTACTTATGCAGATAAACCTTTAATTCTTGTAATTTGACTTTAGTCAAGCTATGACTGAAATACCTCAAACGGATCTACGTTTGCAATAATGCAATAATGTTGTGTTTCCATATAATGCCAAGTTTCAAATTTATAACAAAAAGGAATTTCATAAAAAAGTTATCTGAAATGCATTTTATTTACGTGTATTTTGAAAACCGCAAAATGGATATCCCTGTATGCTGTAAGCTTTGCATTTAAAATGATTAAAAAATATAATTTGTTTATATGAATATCTGTGTGTGACCTTTTGCAATCATTAATTTTTGGTAATAACTTATTAACTCACTCTCCGAAATGATTAAAAACAACATAGTGTTAAAGTAGATTGCTGTGATGGCAAAGGTGCACACATACTCGTACAGGGATGTTTTTACATATATACCCTGCCAACCAGCACTGGGTAAAGAACTAGATAATTTGAGCAAGCGTTTGCCCAAAACTGGATAAAAGCTGGGTAACAGCATAGGCAGGATTTTACCCACTTTTTCCGTGTATATGTGATCTTGCTTTCTTGTTTCACCCATTCAGTTTACCCCATAAAGAAAACATATAACTGTCCTTTTCTAATTTCTCTCGTCAGATCATACAGGGTTACATTATTTTTTAAGGCGAATTCATAATTACATATAATTCGCTCCCATAGTTAAAATTAAAAACAGGTGTTTTCTATTTAAGAAAAAAAAAATTATTTTTAATCATTTCAATTAATTTTAAAAATATTATTATACATTATTTTAATAATTAATATATATTAATATATATATATATATAATAATTAATTAATATCTAAAATTTTACAATTTTTATTATAACTAATTACTTATATTTTGTTGTATTAACAAATTACAATATTGAAATTTTAAATTAACTTAACTAATTATTAAAATTAATTAATTTTTAATTTCCGCAAACATGATCTGATAATATAAAAAATGAGATATTAGAAAATAATGTAACAAACAAAATTAAAAATTAAGTTACAACGTAAAATTTGGTTATAGGAAGTTGAAAACTGGAAAAAATTTTAAGAATTTTTTTTTACAATTTTACAATCTCATAACCAAATGAAAGACAATTGTATTATCTTTATTTTGATATATATTAAAATTTATTTCAACATTTATGAAAAAAGGAGTGTATTATACCAATAATAATATTTATTGTTATTTTTCTAAAATGTTAATTAATAATATTTACTGGAAGCGTCCACACGTTGAGTAAAAAAAAAAACACAAATAATCCAGATGTATTAGGCATTCAGCAAAACTTATTATTATTATTATTATTATTTTATCACACTCTAAAACACTTGCACTTTTTACTTTAAATTTGCTTACACAGTGCACTTATTTACATGGAAGTAAATTTAGTAATTATGAATAGCAGCGGCTTTTGTTTAAAATTATTCAAAATATTTGGGGTTCCTTTCCAAAATAAGTGTAATTGATGTGTATTTCATTGATAGTTGCTGTGCTTTAAAAAAATAACCCTGGGACAGACCAACACCGGTTTTGACTTGCATAGTATATTCACGCAACACTTTTTATTTATATAATTTCCTTGCATATTTATTGTTACTTTATAGATTATTTCACGAAGCACGATAAAGCCAAGCATTTGTATTTTGTTTTTTAGCAATATACAGGAGACTCACTGTACATATGTATGAAAAAGTACAACTTTAAATATTAATAACTTTTAAACTATTTAAACTAAACAAAACTAAACTAAACAAAAGCCACTGTTCTCATTATCACCGTCACATAATAATAATTTTTAAAAACAACTACTCACTGTATATGCGTAATTGAAAAAATTCGAATTCTGCGGTAAGCAAATCTGCAATGAAAGAAAAATTGTATGTAAGCATAAATTATTGCCATTAAGATCACAGTTTTTATAATAATACTTATTTGTGTTGGCTTCTCTAAAAATTTGGAACGACTGGGAAATTTGTATTGAAAATAATGTTAATAATTTAAAGAAATGGTTCAATTTCTTACCGCTTACTTCAGAAAAATTCTAGAAGTGGCGCCACAACGAATTCAATAGTATATATTTGCTTGAAGTAATACCATTTCAATTGAATTTTTTAAATGGCCGTCATCACTGTTGCCACCCACCCATCAAAAATGCTCAAAAAATTGTGACGGAAGTCCCAAATACGAAGGACAGGCAAAAGAAGCGGCAGTATGATGCAAATTACCCGTACCAAGGACAAACAAAAGGGTAGACATTTAAAGGAAATTCCCCGTCGTTAAGGATAAACGGAGCGGCTGCAGCTACCGCAGGCAAACGAATAATCAGCCTATTCTTGAGCGCGTGAACAGAATGTTTGGGTCATCTTCAGGTATAAAAAGAGCGGCAGTCCTATGTTCTCGATTCACGCTCTAGGTAATTTCAGTTATCGGCTTTTCTCCTTTATCTGAAATTTGCTTCGCATATCCGCCGCAATATGCAATTCTGCATTTAAAATAGTAAGTTTGTTTGGATTTGTAAGATTCATATAATATTATATACAAAATTATATGAAGCTAAGTCGAGAAAATTCGATTTTAAAATACCACAATTATTTATAGAAAAATGCTTCAGTTTTTTTGCTAGAGTAATTACGAAACAGTGATGAGTCTTTGAAATTTTACATTAACAGATGTTTACTAAATACACCAGATTACAAATTAAATTGGTACATGGTAGTTCGAACAGCAACCATGACTGTGAGAATGAATTCGCCTCATGTGCGAACTTCGAAAAATCCTAAGTTTATTCTTTGCTTTCTCTAACACACGCACTTCTTAATAGAATACAAATTATTATTTTATTCGCTGTTCTAGCAGGACTAAGTTAAGGAAATTTATTTCACTAATCGATCACAAAATTTGTAAATGTGTTAGTGAGAAAATAAACATGTTTGAATGTGTTTATAAATTTTTTATTTTAAGGGGAAAGTGGGTAGTCGTGGTTGGCAGGGTACATGCTAGATTGTGTGTTATGATGTTAGTGGGGTGGACATCAGCTCGAGCTTTTATAATAATGCAGTCGTTCGATGATGCAGTACCATGGCATTTCGACTGATGCAATGTGGCCGGCATTACATACCGAAAGTAATTGTAGTTTATTGTGGCGACAACGGCATGATTTTGTGTAAACAACGGCAGTCGTGTAAAAAGTATGATTTACTTCATAAAAGTGTATTTTTGTGCAAATGTTTGAAGTATACACACATACTCAAATGTAGGCATACAAGTCATACTTAAATTATGTGAATCAATCCTTTTTATATAACAGCCATTAGTTTCCCGTATTCAATTTTAATACAATATTTATATAGGGAGTAACTCGATACACTAATATGTTTTTGTTTTTTAATTTTCATCGCTAATCGCATATCTTTGTTTACTTGCTTTTTCAATTTTTATATTTTCAACGCTTAATCCTTGTAAAATTTTATTAACAAAAATCTTTTCACTTACAGTGATTAAATTTCCATTTACTCCCTCATTCACTCGCTCTCCTTTAGATTGGTTATTGTCGTGTGCATCCATATGTTATTTACCGTGTCATCATCTAATAATTTACTCTTTCATTTAAACAATTAAAAGTAGTTTCAAATTAATTATAACTAACGCACAAAGTTTTTCTACTGTGTCATGAGGTTTGTGAGCAAAAGGAAAAGTGTTGCAACCTGAAGTATGTCATAATTTTATAGAGTATCTTTTCGCAAGTAAACGAAGGAGCGAAAGTGTTAAATACTTCTACAGTATATTTATATTTGTATGTTAATATATATATAAATTTGCGTATATACCCGATAAACAGTTTTGTTGAGAATTGGTTTGATGTGAATTACAGATTTAACACGATTTCCAATTTTCAATGTTGTTTTCACGTCTAACTGAAGTGGAGAAACGATGCTCTCAAGTTTAATTCCAACTTCAGTTTCCAACTATTATCATACGTGAAATTTAAATTTTTATAAGTATCGAAATAAACAACATTGAAATAAAAGGCACTGTTTAATTGTTTTGTAACACTTTTTGTATCTCTCATGTATATTTTTTTTAACCACCAAACTTCGTAGGCAGATGCACACTTATATATACTTTTGTCGGAACCGGCCAGATCGGAAAACTGTAGCTCATACGAGTTATGTTCAAAGGAAATGGTGAATTTTTAATTTTTTTGTAAAGTACTTATTTATTCATCAATATCTATTTTGTCCTCTTCAAAGCAATCCCCCTTGGATATAATACACTTATGCCAACGCTTTTTCCAATCCTCGAAGCACTTCTGAAATGCACTTTTCGGTATGACCATCAGCTCTTTCGTCGATTCTAACTTGATCTCATCAATTGTGCAAAACGCTTTCCTTTCATTGGTTTATTTAGTTTTGGGAATAGGAAAAAGTCGCAGGGAGCCAAATCTGGTGAATACGGTGGTTGAGGCATGATAGTAGTTTTGTATCTTGCCAAAAAATGCATTATGATGATGCAGAATCCACGAATTGTTTTTCCATAATTCCGATCATTTGAGCCATATTGCTTCACGCAAACGTTGCATAACTTCCTTGTAGTATCCTTATTAACTGTACGACCTTTTGGCAGGAACTTGTAATGCACCTTCAGATTTTCCTTTGAACGCAACTCGTATACGACCGATTATTCATATTTGAAATTTTTTTGCCATAATTCCGCCTAAAAAGGATCTAATAGCGTGAAATTCCATATTCTAGACACATATAATAAATTTACATTGGTGATGAAAGTCATCTAATCGGACGACTAAAACATATAGCTCCCATACACCGATTTGTTCTGATATGAGGCTTTAGTCGAACCTACATCAAAAATGTATCTAAGAGACAGAAATGTGGTTTTTCAACCATATATGTATATATTAATACTGAAAATTATAAAAATTAGAAGACTATATGATATATCCCCCATAAAACTGATTTGTTCAGGTATCATCCGGAACCGTAAAATTTGGCAATATACACTCACGTAGTGAACCGCGCATTGTTATTGAAAATCATAGAAATCTGTAGATCGAAATAACGGATTTGTTTAGAAATGAGGTTACAGGCCAAAATTCTGTAAAAAATACACACACACATGTATAAGTATAGAAAAATAATTATTGAAACTGAAATACATCGATATCTGAAACTGAAAATCATTGAAATCGGAAGACTTTATCATATAAAAGCTTTAATTATATATATTTAAATAGTTATTGAATCTGAAAGTCATCGCTATCGTAAGACTATATCACCGCTTTGTTCAGATATGAGGTTATGTGTCAAAAATATGTAAAAAAATAAGCTAATAGCTGAACTATGTTATTCTACTGATGTAAATATAAATACATTTGACTCTGAAAATCATTGGAATCGGAATTAATTAATTAATCCCAACGGTTTACCCACCTCCCGCCTATCCGCTCGAGGGGCGCTGTCCGCATGATGTACGGAACTTGTTTTATTTTTCATCAATGCCGATTCACGATGAGGAGAGGTTTGTTTAGTGTCGAGAACTAAAGGAGTTCAGCTCCAGAGCAAAATTCATCAGCTGATTTTTAAGAATTATGTAAAATATAAAATGTAATATAACGGTTAGTTGAGAGTTGACAAAATAGTTTTCTTAATATGAAAAAGCGAGTCAGATATGTCAAATGTGCTTGAATGAGAGTTGAAATCTTGACACAAACAATGCAAAGGCTCGTGAAATTCAAAATTCGTTTTACACGTTTTCAGAAACAAGGGGCAAAAATGTATGGACATTCTGAATGGGACATTAAATTTGATTTCAGAGAGAATAAGGGGCCTGCAAATTGAGCCTGTTATTATTTTAACCATGAAAATTACACCAAGCATTTCGTGACGATTGGCGAGAGTAGGGAGATTGATAAGCTTCAGACGACTAGTAAAAGAGGAAAGATTTTATTGAGAGTCCCAATGCAAATTTCTTTAGTCAAATAGGAGAAATTGTTTTTGAATAGACTCTAATTTGTCAGAGTAGATTTGATACCTTGGGTTCCAAATCACCGAGCTGTATTCAAGAATGGGTCTCACTAATGTTACATACAAAGCTCTTGTAACATAAGGATCATTAAACTCCCTTGACCAACGTTTTACAAAAGCCAAGATGCCTTTGACTAACACACCAATGTGATGTGTGAAGTTCATTTTAGGGCCCATAGTGATCCCCAGGTCAATAAAGCTGTGAACCTGCTCCAAACTGTAATTATCTATAGTGTAAGTAATTGTCTGTGTGAATCTTCGGGAGAAACACATAACTTTACATTTTTTAAGACTTAGAGGCATCCGATTTATTTTACATCATTCAACCATGCTGTTTATGTCTGTTTGAAGTAAGATACCTTCATTTGCCGAAGTGTAAGATTTATAAAGTTTTACATCATCCGCATATTTTAAAAGTTTTGAGGTACTCCTGAAGAAACATTAACGGTATCTGAAATGGAATTCTTAAACATTACCCTTTGAGTACGATCATACAGATATGTGGAGTTCCATTGTAAAAATTTTGGTTGGAAACCCAGTAAGTCAAGTTTCTTGATTAGAAACGAGTGACACACCTTATCGAAAGCTTTGCTAAAGTCAATATATATTACGTCAACGCTGTTGTTCTTTCTGAACGCATCGATGATTTAAGAAGTAAACTCAAGTAAATTGGTGTTTGTAGATATTCCTTTACCAAACCCATGTTGGGAGTGTGATATAAATGAAGATATTGAATGAGTCAAATGATCAGGGATAAGTGATTCAAATAATTTAGGAATCGCATATAGCTTACTTATACCTCGGCAATTTTCTATCAAAGATCTGTTTCCAATTTTATGAAGGGGTATAATAAAAGATTCTTTCCATATAGATGGAAAAATACTTTCTTTAAGAGATAAATTGAATAAATTAGTCAAATGTTCGAAAATATACTCAGCGCAATTTACAAGAAAGCAGGAAGGTGTTTGGTCCGGACGATATGTGCATGATTTTTTTAAGGACTTCAGACGGATAAATACATCTTCAGACAATATTGTTGGTGTATGGACTAAGTTACCCGAACATAATTTATATGGATAGTATGAGTTTACTTCATTACTAGGAGAATAATTAGATTTGAAAAATTTAGCGAACAAATTGGATATTGTCTGACTATCACTGGAAATGTTATTTTGAAACGTCATAGTACAAGGAAATCCAGATACCTGGCGCTTAGCGTTTACGAAACCATAAAATGGTTTAGGATTTGTTATTAAACTACGTTTAATTTCGCACAAATAAGCATTATAACATTTTCGTTTTTAATTAAAGAGCTTGTGTCGCAAAATTGAGTGTTTTAAATAGTGTGAGTGCATATCTGCAATTTTATAAAGCTTGAAATATCGGTTTATTTTTTATTTTTTAGAACTCTAAGTTCTGAATGTACCACGGTTGAGCAGGTTCTTTATAAACACAAATGCGCTTAGGAACAAATTTTTCAAAAAAAAAAACGGGCGACGCTTTGATCAATATTATCATTGTATTTAGGCCAATATAATTTTGATAAAGCCTTATTAAGATGTTTAAAATTTGCTTTCGAGAAATCAAATTGAGTAGTCGATTCGTTTTTGTCAGTTATTAAAATCTGATCACATATGGTTTCGTAGGTAATGGCAAGAGCAGGGTGGTAAACGTCCTCTGGTGTAACTAGAGGAGCGCTTCTCTCTACTAGTGCTTTAGTTACATAATCAAACATAAATAAGTCAAGGATGTTGCCAGACTTATTTTTATATAGATACACTTGATTTAGGCTGAGGTCAGTCATCTCTTCCAGAAATTCATTGTAAAATGCTCTTGAGGAGTGAGGTACGATGTAACTGTCAAATCTATTCCATGATACACATGGAAGATTAAAATCGCCTAAAACAATCACTGAATCAGTATCTTTTATCATTACGTTAACTGATTTCAAAAGAGAGATATGTTGTAAATATACAGAGAGGTCCGATGGTGGAGGAATATAACAGAGAGCTAAATATATATAACCTCTTCCAACATGTACTCGAATACACTTAAATTCAACAGGTTCTACAAAAGCAAGGCTAACCTCCTCAGATGGAATCGAGAAGTTTACAGCAAAAAGTACTCCACCGCCGACTCAGTTTTCACAGTCTTTTCTAAACATTTTATAAGTACTTGGAAGAATCTCCGATTGCGAGCCAGGTTTCAGTAAAAGAAATTACATCGTCATTATTTTCGAGACATTTGAGATATAAGTTAATTAACTTTGTATTCAAGTCTCTTACATTTTGGTAGTATAGACTCAAAGCAAGTTTCAACTTCAGTTTTTTGGAACATTTTTTTCAGGCGGAATTTTAGCTAAATTATTATTTCTTTTTGGCTTGTATTCGAATTCCCGAACAAAAGCACCAGAAGGCCAAAAAGAACTATTTAGCATCGTTGCAGGTACTACGACTAACTTCCGCGAAGTTGCCTCAGAAACTTGTTGTTTGAGTTGTTTGAGTTTAACAACAATGTTTGAGTTTTCTTTCAAAGACTTTTTATTTGAAATGTTAGCGGACGGTTTAACACCATTAGATGTTGACGGCATTTCAGCAGGTGGTGAAGCAATTTCGGGCTCATTGACGATGCTAGTAATGGGTTTATTAATAGGAGGACACGGAGACGCAAGATTAATTCATTCAATTGTGTCCGCTCTAAGATTTTTTTGACTGGCTGCGCCGTTAGCATCTTTAAGCGGACTATGAGCATGTTTGCGCTTCTTCAAACGAACATTATCCATACATTGTATGGAGTCCAAACATTTGAAATTTATGAACATGGCTTCATATTCTTTGAATTTATCATTCAAAATAGACAATTCTTTTCCAAGTTGGGAGAACTCAAGCAGGACCAACGAACTCCCTTGCCATCGTTAATTGCGTCTAGAATTCGTCCGGTCGGTCCAGCACATTTCAAGTGGGCAATGCCATAGCAAAGCCAGCAAGACAGAAAACGTCCTGAATCGCCTTTGACTTGGCAATTTTCAACACCGCACTTCATATTGACAAGCAAGTATAAGCAAATATATATAAGGGTATGATAAAATATAAAATGTAATTATTAACACTATTTGAGGCTAACTGAAATCAGCTGATAAAATTTGATAGTATCTCCAGTGAACAGTTTTAGTTTCACTGTATTATGACACTTCACAAACAGAATGCAAACAACTGTAACCAACAAATGTAAACAAAAGAGAATGCGCAAATAACAAAAACAAATGTATACGAACAAAAGCAATTAAATTGTGTACTAACAACTAATAACTCGGCAAGTATTATAAGAAATGAATATAAGAATTCACTTATAAAAAACTATTTAATGTTTAAAAACACAGAATATTTGTATCACTTAACTTTAAAGTGCTCCAAAATTTATTTAACAACACTAAATTTAGATTTATCTAATTTAATTAAATAAAAAAGTATTGAAAATTAAAAATTTCACAGAGCTTAATAAGATCACAACTTCACAGCTTGACGTTTGCGAAAGAATCGGAAGACCATATCCCATAGCTCCTTTACATCAAATTTATCCAAATATGAGGTTATGGGTCGAAAATTCGTTCTTAAAAGTATCTACGAGAGTGAAAACTTGTATTCTACACATATAAATTTAAAAAAAAATTGGAACTGGAATTAATCGAAATAAGAAGACAATATCACAAAGCTTCTTATCTAACTGATTTTTTCAGAAAAGTCTACGATCTAAGGTGCCAAATGCTTTACGAGAATACTAAAAAATCGCAAATGTTTTGTACACGCTTTTACAAAGCTACACTTCCATCGAATTTCCTTTTATTGTGGCTTTATTTTTTCACTCGTCATATCTCTATGTATGCATATTTTTTTTCTCTCCATTATAAAATTTTATTTCTTATTATTTAAATATTTTATTTTATTTTTTGGTAATTTATTTAACTTAACTTTATCTAACTTTTGTATTTTTATATTTATTTTTATTTTGTATCAGTTTATATCACTATATTTTAGTTTATGTAGTTTTATTTAATGTAATTTATTTAAATTTATTTGCTTTCTTAAATTTGCTTTTTCTTTTATTTAATTTAATTTATTTTAATTTAATTTAATTAATTAATTTATTTTTAATTAAATTTTAATTATAGTTATTTTATTTCATTTTATTCTATTTTATTTTGTTTTATTTCTTTTTATTTTATTTTATTTCATTTTAATAATAATTATTGTATTTTATTTTATTTTATATTATTTTAGTTTAATTCTTTTTCCACTATTAAGAGAGTGGACAGAAAAGCGATAAACCAACAACAGCACGCCAGCAAAATCAGGAATACGAAGAACAGATTGAAATCCCAAATAAGAAGAACAGATTGAAATAAGCGACAATGTAAATGCAATTCCCCGAAAGGACAGAAAATAAGGAAGCGGCCGCATAATGCAAATTACACGTACCAAGGACAAACAAAAGGGTTGATAATGTAAAGGCGATTCCCCGAAAAAGACCGAAGATAAAGCAGCGGCTGTATAATGAAAATTACCTTTACCAAGGACAAAGAAAAGGGTAAACAACGTAAAGGAAATTCCACGCGGTTAAGGATAAACGGAACAGCTGCAGCTACCGCAGGCAAACGAATTATCAGCCTAGTCTTGATCGCGTGAATGTTGAGGTATAAAAGGAGCTGCAGCAGCTACTTGCGAACAATGAAGTTGGGGACTCAGTCCTAGTGTGTGTTTGAGAAACGGATAAGCTGAGTGAAGCAGATAATAATTGTATATGTTAAAGATTTGTTAAATAAGCCATTGGCTATATACGAAAATTGTAACTACTGTACAAATAAATTCCTGAGGGTTAAGAAGCCGAACAAATAAATCTTGCGAGTTTTGTTTAGCAATCCAGTGATCGGACTCGAAGGATTGGAAAAATCATAGAGGCGAATTTAGCAAATTCATTACAATTGGTGTCAGAAGTGGGATTGCTAAATAATTGCGGAAAAACAAAAACGAGAATATTTGAAAATGGTCAAGATTCAAGATTTAACGATACTACCGCTCAAAAAGGAATTGGCGAAGAGAGGATTATCTTTAACCGGGAATAAGGCTAAGCTACAATCACGGCTGCGAGAAGCTATGGAAGCAGAAGGCATAGATTTGAGCGAATATGAATTCTGCCGTGAGGACGAGGAGACATCCAAGAAAGAAATGGAGAAGGAAGAGGCTGTTGAGACTACGGAAGATTCAGACCAGTCAGCAATTAAAGTTGAAGAAAAGGCTCCTAGCTCATCCACGAGTATGGACGTGAACATGTTATGGGGGGCAATTTCGCAAATGAATGCCAACATGTCACAAAAGTTGGATGAACAGGATTCCAAGATGTTACAAAAGTTGGATGAACAGGATGCCAAGATGTCGCAAAAGTTCGACAAACAGGATACCAACATGTCACAAATGAATGCCCACATTTCATGGCAAATGCAATACCAAGAAGCGCGTACTTCATCCCGGCTCATACAGCTTCAGGAGAGTATTGTTAAATAAGGCACAGAACTCAAGGAAAGACAGGACGTAATCGATGAAAGGCAAGATAGAATAGAGGAGCTTATTCAGACCAAAGTCAGCGAATTGGGAGGTCGGCAAAACAAAATAGAGGAGCTAATGGAGACCAAAGTCAACGAATTGGAAGGTCGTTTCCGCGATTTGCACTTGAATCGTCCAATCACTTCAAAGAATGCTCCCAGGATAAAAACACCCTCCTTTGATGGCACAATTCCGTTCCAGGTGTTTAAACTTCAATTCGAAAAGACGTCAAAAGCAAATAATTGGAGCATTGAGGAAAAATCCGCTGCACTATTCGTTGCGTTGGAAGGACCTGCTGCTGAAATTTTACAGACAATCCCGGAATATGAGAGAGATGATTACTACGCATTAATGCGTGCCGTGGAAAGACGATATGGAAGCGAACACAGGAGACAACTTTACCAGATAGAGTTGGAGAAGCGCAATCAAAGGCCAAACGAATCTCTGCAAGAATACGCATCCGAAATTGAGAGATTGACTAATCTAGTTACTGGAGACGCATCTGGTGAATACCTCGAAAGGGTAAAAATACAGAGGTTTATCAGTGGAATCAAGGATATCTACACCAAACGAGAGACATACGCAAACTCAAAATCAACATTCTCTGAGACTGTCGCCTATGCCCAAACCCGTGAAACGGCTTCACTTATAAGCAGGCCAGCCTACAAAGTCAGTTGTATGGAAGTAGAAACACCAGATGTGATGAACGAGATTCTGAAAACCCTAAAGTTAATCGATGGAAAGAATCGGTATGGTGCCAACATGAAGAATCAAGCTGGTAAATGTTTCAATTGTGGGAAGCCAGGCCACTTCGCGATGGAATGCAAGACGGGCTCGAGCAGAAACAACGATTCAGCACAACGAAAATGAGGGGCTGAAGATAACGAGTCCGACTCTAACCAGTCGTTAAATTAAACGAGCCAGCCGAAAGGGGCGTATGCTGGCTCCTGTAATTGAATGCCCAACAATCTCCGTCTCTCAGATTGGTAGGAAGGCGAGCAACGTGACAATTTGTGGATATGTGGATGGACATGAGCGAATACTTACTGTTGATACGGGCGCATCGCACTCCATCCTTAGATACGACCTAATCACCAAAGCAGTAAGGCCATTGCCAGGAGCAAAATTGAGGACGGCAACTGGCGAGGACACCCAAGTTGTAGGAGAGATAACATGCAAAGTCGCGATAGGAAATGTTGCGATTTTACGCAAGTTCATAGTCGCGCAGATTGTTGATGAATTCATCATAGGAGTAGACTTCTTGCTAGACTAAGGAATAAATATCGGCATGGATAACCGAGTAATGGAGTACAAAAACATGGAAGTACCACTTAGCATTGGCTATAATTCTACATACAACAGCAAGCAAGTGATCTTTAAACACAACGAACTGATCCCACCAAAGTCAGAAGCTGTTGTTTGGGCAAAGATTGATGGAGATCGTGGGACAAACAAAATATGGGTTGTCGAAACAGCACCAAATTCCACACCGGACTAGCCAAACGTGAAGCTGTAAGCCAAATAATAAAGGAAATAAGTAAAAGTGGTGTTATCGAACCATCCGAAAGTCCATGGAGCTCGCCGGTACTCGTGAAGAAGAAAAATGGCCAGCTGCGGTTCTGCGTGGATTATCGAAGACTAAATGATGTGACAAAGAAGGACAGCTACCCTTTGCCCAGGATCGATGATACTCTAGACTCGTTAACTGGTACGGAAAGGTTCTCAACACTCGACCTTAATAGCGGCTATTGGCAAGTGGAAGTAAGTGAGAGTGATAAAGAGAATACTGCCTTTAGTGCTGGGAACGGTCTTTGGCAATTCACGGTGATGCCCTTTGGACTATGCAGCGCTCCTCCAACCTTCGAAAGACTAATGGATCATGTGCTTAAGGGACTGCATTGGAAAACTTGTCCGGTATATCTTGACGACATCATCGTACTGGGCAAAAGCTTTGAGGAACACTTCGACAATTTGGAGGAAGTTTTTCAGAGGATAGCTAGCGCCGGCCTTAAGCTTAGTCCTAAAAAGTGCTCGTTATTTAAGAAAGAGGTTAATTATCTAGGTCATCATATAACAACCGAGGGCGTCTGCACAGCAAAGGAAAAGATAGGAGCAGTGAAGGATTGGCCAAGGCCCAGGAATTTAGATGAATTACGGAACTTTTTGGGCCTATGTACTTACTATCGCCGATTTGTTCCGAATTTTTCCAGTGTTGCTAATAGTCCTCACGAGCTCACCAGAAAAAATAGACCCTTTGAGTGGAACAAAGAACAAGAGGAGGCTTTCGAAGCTCCAAAGGAAAGGCTCTGCACTGCGCCTATGCTAGTGTACCCGGTTCCAGGTGCAAGATTCATTCTGGAAACAGATGCTAGTGGCTATGCCCTGGGAGTTGTACTTTCACAAGTGATTGATGGACAGGAGAATATACTTGCCTACTATAGCCGGTCTATTGGGGAACCAGAGCGGAACTACTGCGTGACGGGGAGAGAATTATTAGCGTTGGTGGATTGCATTAAAAACTGGATTGCATCAAACATTTCCACAAGTACCTGTATGGCCAACACTTCCGAGTTAGAAGAGATCATGCAGCGCTGAAGTGGCTACTACAGTTCAAGAATCCTGAAGGACAGCTAGCCCGATGGATTGAGAGACTGCAAAGTTATGACTACAGTATAGAGCACAGCAAAGGGAATACTCTCAGAAATTCTGACGCCATGTCTCGTCGACCATGTAGCAGACACGGAGTGTACAAGCTTACTTGCGAATGCCAATACAGCTACATAGGACAAACAGGACGAAAAATAAGCACAAGATTCCGAGAACATATCAGGGACTACAACAAAAAAACACGAAAACCCGAAAAAACTATCACACCAGAATCTAAGGGTCGGCGGCTCAATGTACTTGAGAACATGGAGATATATAAGTTAAAAACATTTGATGGTAGGATCATCAACGAACAAACTAGCATGAACTCTGACGAAATATTTGAACCCTTAAAACTAATTTACAAAAAATAGCACAAGCCAGCAGGTACAGCTACCAAACACGTAACAACGAACAAACAAAAACAAAAAATAAATCAAACGACAAAAATCACCGATTTCTACCTTACGCTTAGCACGGTATAGCGAATTTACACGAAAACAATCCTTGTGACAGGTAACAATTCGGACACATCAATAACACACACACGCACACACATATTGACATTACCCACCACAGAATAAACATACACGTACATAGATTGACATGACCTGCCCCATCACCCATGGACCATAAATACAACACAACAGATAGACACAGACCAGAACGAAACTAGGCATTGAAGATGGCGGAGCGACGAAACCGGTTTGTCGAAAAACCAAAATTGACAAGGAATGACGGAAAATCGTTCCATTTTAAAACGACTTACCACCCTGTCGGAAGATCAAAACAACAAAAGGAAAACATTTTCTTATTTACTACTTTGCGAAAAAGAGAAGAAATTTAGCTTCTATTTTGTAAATTACCTTATCATTTGAGTCTTGTTCGGGTTTTCTTAGTTCTTCCTACATATTTAAAAAAATGCTTGCATCCATGTGACCTACTCCATCAATACAGGAACCTGCGAAACGTACATATTTATGCTAGGTGGAGAGCATATTTATATATGTTACAGTGTCGTCACGAATTGTTGGTACCATCAACGCGGGACATCAAAAGCTTATGCAAGCTTGTAACCACTTCAGAGAAGTGTTTGGCGATGTTTAACTGGAATTCGAATAAATTTTTGCGCCGTTTAGTTACGACTATTTTTTATTTCCAATCCTGGAGAAATGGCTGGGCAGTAACGGCTTCGTGTCGAATTAAGGGGTTATCACAAAAACAAACACCATTACTAGTCGGACAATACATATAACAACGGTCTTGGTCTGGAGTCAAAGCGGAATCTTTGGCTGCGTATATCAAACACGAAGTAAGGGTGGGATGACTCCAACTGACTCGTCGCTCTTTCCTTCCTTCCAAACTCCTTTCCGCATGCTTAAACACAGGCATGCAATTTTTTTGTTCATAGCGGAGAGGATATGCTGATGAAAAGAACGTCATCAGCGAGCTAGTGCAGGGTGACACCACCATGCCTGATAACTATCTTAGAATGCCGACCGACATCCCATGCATGTAAGATGAACTCTCTCGAGAAACAAAGACTAATATCTGCAAGTCTCACATTATACCCCTGCTGTATGATGCGGAAGCATGGACGAGATGACGACATTTAATGAGTTGGTATTAGGAGTTTCCAAGATAAATTTTTTTTGGAAAATTTAAATTTTTTGCGTATGGGCGACGTCGAATACCGCAAACGATGGATCAGCTATATAAGATTAGCAACGCCATACAAATTTTTCAGCCTATTACGAACACCGGCAACATTGGCGAGGTCATGTCGGCTGAATGAATGAGAGGGAGAGGAAACCCTCCTCTAGGCTGGAAAAATCAGCTGAAGAAGGACCTGAATCGACCGGCGCGATATTGGTAACGGTTATAATTCCATAAAAGGTGCTCACCCCAAAGAAGAATAGGGAGGAGTTCATTTGGTTAATAGTTTGCCTTCGAATACAATTATTCGTTAAAATTCTTAATTTTTATTTTTATTTCCCTTCCAGTTATTTATAAGTTTTATTGAACAGCTGTTATTAGTATAAATCACTTTTTATTTGGTATTTTCTCTTACCTTACCATTATTAATGGTTTATATCCTCATCGACCATTCATTTGCTTTGAGCATACTATTGAATTCTTCATCACATTTTCCGAACTCTCTCGTTTTTCCTTTTATTTCCCTTTGGTGTCACTTTAATTCTTATCAATTAGTAAATCGGTTTAAGTGGTGTCTTGTTCAAGTCAGCAATCTGATAGTTGTAATGTCTAACGTAAAGAACTGATAAAGTTGTCCTAAAATTTTGTTATTAAGATGTTTTAGTTTCCCATATATTCTTAAATTTATTTTTAAATTCATAAGGTTAAATTAGAACTTATCAAAGAGATTAGCCTTTCATGCTTTAGTTTTTGAGAGACATTTTAAACTTAAAGTTTATTTTAAGGATTTTTACCATTGATTTCTTCTTTTACTTTTGACTACTTTATAAACTAAATTAATTACTGAACTTTGCGATTGAATTTAAAAAAAATAAATAGAAAATAGAAAAAGAGAAAACAGTTCTGCTTGTGGCTCGACCCCTACCAAAAACATATAAAAACGAGCAATAAGCACATAAAAAGAAGAGAAAATACAATTTCTGTGGTGAGTAAAGTGGTCTACACTTATTTATCTGCAATGAGTGGTTTTGTATTATTTTGGTGCACATATTTTAATTTATTTATTCGGCAGCGAAAGTGGTGCACTAATTTTGTGGAAAAAGTTGAAGTAGATTCTATCGGCCATATTAAACGCATCAGGCTTCTGCGCTTTGGTCTTCCATTTATTTGAAATTCTGCATATGACTTAATTTTATGCTAAAACTGACAGAAAAATGTATAGAATTCCTTTTCTAGAAATTATGGGCGGACAAGAACTGAGATAATCTTCATGATTATAAATATAAGTTCGCTAACAGTTAAAAAAAATTTGTATCACTATTTATTTGAAGCATAAGCTTGGAAAATTCTTATACAAAATATTTTTTCAATCTTTTTTTCTTATTTCTAATAATACGTTTCATATTCGTAAAAGATATTTAATGAGAGAACGAAGAAATTGAGATAGATAGTGTCTCAAAAGATTAAAGAGTTGGGAATATTTGAAATGATCAAGTAAGTAAAAATGTAAAACAAATCGTTTAGAATATTTTCCTTAAAAACTTCTTACACATTTACTTAGAGTTTGTAATAGTATTTATACGAGACGAAATATAAAAGGTGTAATGTTAAAATAATTTAGCTGTCTGGGTAAGTAAGTAAAATACATTAAAAAATAATTATATTGCACAATTAAAATCAATCATGAAGTGAACTAGTTTGCACGTAATTTCTAGCAATCTCGCATATAAAATGATTTACGTACACTCATTTATAGATTTTCTTAAAAATATTCATTGTAATGGGTGGTTGTTTATTTAAAAAAATCTTATTCTGAGAAACTTATTTTTTGAATAAAAAAAATAAAATCTTTTAAAAGCATATTGGGATGGAAATCTGATAGCCTAATAAATTGGCTTTCCAGAGATAGATCCAGATAGGGATCAAGATTTTTTTTAATTATTAGCCAATTTATGACATACTTGATAGGTATAAGCTTTTCAAGCTTTTAGCTGGTTTTTCAATGCCCAAAACTTCAGGTTGATTTTTATCAGTTTTAGCACGAAATAAAACCATTTGCCGAATTTCAGCTAAATCTTATAGCTTCGGGCAGAAAAAATAATATTTTTGCTACGTTCAACATAAAAAAAAATTCAAATAGTCTGCCTGCAGCGTTGGATAGTTTAGTTTGGAAACTTTAAATAAATTGAATAGATTATTCGGGCAAATGCCGGCTTTCATAATGGCAAACACGTATCCCCGCAGCTTATTAAAGAACTGGTACAAGATAACAAGGCATCCAAGTGCTTATTAATACTGGGGTGTGACGGAAATGCACACCATATTTATTGGAGAAGAACGAATATCAACGAAAGAGGTAATTTGCTTTTTAATTAAGCTAAGCTTGTTGTACAACGGAGGTAATACAACTATTGCTTATAACTAGAAATTGTCAGAATGTATTAGATATTACATTAATGTCCGATGAATTGACAAACCGTTATATTGAATGTATACTAAAAGAGAATTCAGTGAAGTGAGCCATGTAGCCGAATATGTGTCAGTCACGGAATCTGAGATAGATCTCAGTTATTTAGAAATAATGCAAGAAACTAATGTTCGCTGGGCAATGGTTAAGTTACCAGGAACTGACAAGTATTCCGGTCCAATTACAGCAATATTGAGATAACAATCCCCCTCCTCGGGAGTGCAGAAATTGAACCATGTTCCTTAATTATGGAGGAAAGTCAAGTTACTAAAAGCCGGGAAAAGCTCATATGCTAGTCTTAAAGACTTTAGACCAATTAGTGTATCTTATTTTCTATTAAAAATATTAGAATGATTAATTAAAATACTCAAAAACATAACATAAAGCCAGAACAATTGGTAATCATGGAGATTAAAAATTCCTAAGAAGTAAAGGACGCGATTTTATTAAACAACAGAATTGGGCATATCATAATCGCCTGTGAAATTAGTTGAGAGCTGCAACAATGTACAGGTCTTCTCAAAGATATACATCTCAAGTGGCGTGCGATCCTCTCGTCTGTGGGGATTAAAGATTTCTACCTACCAATAGTGAATGCCAATATGTTATCATTAGGGGAGAAATCGAGTTACTTATGACTAACATTGAACATGAAGCTTTCAGGAAAGCCTAGTTTAGTAGATAGAATAAAGAAGGACGTATTTAATAACATTTAGGAGGTTATAATCTTTCTCGCAACACAGCGCAATCTATTATTTATATTGCTTACTTCTGTATATTATACTAACTTCAATCGTGACGTGCTAACATAGTGAAGCTAACAGATACATTTCAAGTCTATGGTCATATCCAAATCATACCAGATATCTTAGATCTTTCGCCGATAAACTTCTTAGAAAATAACTAAGTCTATATGTAAATTTAAACAAAAGAAGCCTGCGTATCAAATTTCAAGAAAATCCACTACCGAGGAAGGAAACTAAGTACATATATATTTTCATTGAGAAAAAAGTTCAAGCAAATCGAGTCTCTTGGAAAAAAAGTATTTTCCAATTAACCGCTAAAAACAAAAAAGAGCGGTTGTCTTCGGCCATGCCTTTCTTTTTTACACCATTCATGAACATATCAAATTTATTGTAAATTGCAAAATTGGATTTTGAAATTGGTATTCTACAGACGTAAATTCAAGTTCATATTGACACTGAAATATGAACTTTAATTTACGTCTGTAAAATACCAAATTTCACGCTCTTTTGGCAGATTTTTGACCCAAAACCTAATATCTGAACAAATCGGTTGTATGGGGCCTATATGATATCGAATTTTGGTTTCGATAATTTACACTACCAATTTGAAGTTTGCAATTATTGTGGATAATACCAAATTTCAAGCTCCTAAATGCCTTTTTAACTGAATTTTGAGCAAAACCTCGCATCTAAAAATATCGGAGTGTACGAGCTATATGTTATATTTGTGCGATTTCGATGATTTCCATAATCAATTTGCAATTAGTTATGTTCGTAGATACTTTCTTTACGGATATACGACACAAAATTTCAAATCTGAAAATTCGGTCGTATATATGCAGTAGTTCTCCGGTCCGGCCGAGTCCGAAAAATTATTGTTTAAATGTATAGGTGCATCTTCCCAATGAGTTTGGTTGAAATATCTCAAAATTTTGGGATTAGTTTGCGTTAAAAGAGACGGGGGAGATACAGCTACCGATACGATCCTTATAAATTTCGATGGCTCTCATTTCCTTCTGGTACTTACAAACTTCGGAATAAAGTTAATATACCATTTCATATACACGAATGGTACAGTAATAGAGTAAAGAGTGTATACTTGCTTTTGGGGAAGCAGTTACTGCCCAGATTTTCACCATATGTCAAACCAAGGCAAATACCAGTGAGAAGAGCATCGACACGCACCAGCTTTTCGTCTATTTAAATGCAGCCTTTAACATCACGAAAAGATAATAGCTCTTCGCCGATATGTCTTAAACGAGAGCTCAGACAAGTTGAGTTTTTATTTTGTTATTTATTTAATCTATTGCTAAAGAAAATAATAACAGCGGCAGAGCTGTATAAAGAAGATTAAGTCTTCTATAAGAGTGTATAGCTGCTGGCGTAAGCCGATAATATTGATATCAATGGCCTCAACAACCGCGGTGTAAGTTATGATTTCTCCAGGCTGGATAAGGAAGCGAAACGTATGGGTCTGGTAGTGAATTATTCCAATACAAAATGCCTTCTGTTATCAAACGTTGGAAGCAGTTGCTAGTTTGGACGGAGTAAAAAATTGAGAATCAAAGAGCTCACTCAATGAATACAGACCAATTTCAACAAGGTACTCATCATTCCCGTCCTGTTAACATACATTGTGCGGAGGCGTGGTCAATGCAACATTTAATGAAGTTCAGTTAGCAGTTTTATAGAGAAAAGTTTTTCGGAAGATTTATGTTTTTTGCGTGTTGGAAATAACGAATACCGTTGCCGAAAGACCGAGCCGTATGAGGTAAACAGCGACATTGACGTAGTTAAGCAAACCAACACACAGTGGCAATGCTGGCTAGGTGATGTGGTCCGAAGGAATGAGAACACACCGGCTTTGAAAGTTTTCAAAGCAGTACCAGCCAGTAAAATCAGATTAGGAGGAAGATATGCACTTCGTTGGAAGGATCAGGTTGAGAGTAACCTGGGCTCCCTTGATTTAACTCGGATATAATCGTTTAAGCGTATCTACGGCAGTAGAGAAGAGGAAGACGATCCACACTATAGTGGTCCGATCTGGCCCGTTCCAACAAAAGTACGTATAAATGTATTAGTGCATCTTTCTAAAAAGTATGCTTGAAACGTCTTAAAAATTGAGGGACTAGTTTATGATGAAACAGACGGACAGGCGGACAGATAAACAAACGGACATGGCCAGATCAACTCAGCTCGTTATTCTCATAAGATTGGTATAAATTTTGGTGAGTCTATCTTTTTTCTTCGTGGTATTTACATACTTCGGATCAAAGTTAGGTAATAAACCATTTCATATACGTGAAAGATATAAAGGGTGTTTTTTTATAGAGGTATAGAACTTTAAGTTGGCATTACTTTTCAAGATGGCGACCGATTTAACAGCTGTTAAGTGATTTATTCTCAGTTTGGTTTGGCAATTCATCATAAATAGAGTCACGCCTGAACAACGCTTGCAAATAGTGCAATTTTATTTCGAAAATAATGGTGCTGTGCGGAAAACGTATCGCGCACTACGTCCAATGATACGGACCAATGATTCCACCAGCCCATAAAGCGCACCAAACAGTCAGTTCTTCTGGATGTAACGGTGTTTCAACATACACTTGAGGATTACCTTCACTCCAAATGCGGCAGTTTTGTTTGTTGACGTAGCCATTCAACCAGAAGTGCGCTTCATCGCTAAACATCGCTAAAATGGAAGTAGTGCGCGATACGTTTTCCGCACAGAACCATTATTTTCGAAATAAAATTGCACTATTTGCAAGCGTTGTTCAGGCGTGAGTCTATTTACGATGAATTGCCAAACCAAACTGAGAATAAATCACTTGACAGCTTTTAAATCGGTCGCCATCTTGAAAAGCAATGCCAACTTAAAGTTCTATACCTCTATAAAAAAACACCCTTTACAAACTAGATGTATTCTAGCTTGCAACTAATATTTTTCACTGCAGTGTACTTATGAATGTATTTATGTATGTTTTCATTACACTGGCCTACACTCATTTTGGTGCCTAGGATTTTAGACCTGATTTTGGGTATATTTTGTGAGCTGGTACGAGGAAACTAGTCACATTTTTATTTCACTTATACATAATTACATGCCCTTAAGTCGCTTTTATGAAACTCGTAAAGCTTATATGGGTTATGCGAGCATATTTTTCGGTTTATACATATGAGTGCGTGTTTCCATCTGGTTTTAGAAAAACACACAATTATCCAATATTCGTTGGCATTAATAAACTGGCTTACTTAAGATTTTTCCATATGCGAGTTAAGCTTAGTTAATTTCAAGTATTCTTGTGAATCAGAATATTTGTACAGTGGGAAACTAGAAGTTACAGTTCTAAGGATTTTTTCGGGATATCTTTCTTGCTAATTTTTGCATCATTACATTTCGATGCACTCATCAATTTATATACATGTATGTATATTCAGACTGGTGTTAACTCAAAGGAAACTCAAACTGAAATGAACACGGGTAGCACGAAATATTTGTTGGCGACACAGGTGAAGCTTTTTGGCTTAGGATGAATATGTGCAAAGATTTTCGAACAAAACTTATTAAACTGAAGATATAACATACCAAGCTATAGTTTGTATGTTCGTAAGTTTTTATCTGTGCTGCAAAGGACACTGAAAAGTGAAAGTAAATTAAAGGAAGAAAATTGAGAAATAGCAAATAAATAATGAGTTTGTAAAGGGCTGCCAATATGCTTGGTAACTAGACAAGCAAGGGTTTTGTGCTTTTTGTCAGAAAAAAAGCTGTGACCAAACAAGGTGGAAATGGTGCGGAAAGGGGTGTGTTTGTTTTCTGTGAAATAAAAGTATACTTTCACCTGCTTAAGTAAGATCTTATCAGTTTTATTGTTAAGAATGTTTACTTCTTTGTTTGTTTACACTTTTGCTTTGTGCTTTAGTATCTTTTTCCGTTCTTCTGTCGTTTCTGGATTACGGCCAATGCCAACATATTGTATATTTTATTAAATTTCCAGGCTACTTGGGAAGTTTCAAAATACGTAGCTTATTACCAGTAAGGCTGTTTGCCTTTCAATAAATTTAAATGGTCGACACGAATAATAATTTAATGGAAAAGACTCTGTTTCTATGCTAACTATCTTTTAATACGTTTTCCCCATTTAAAATTCCAGTCCTAAAAAAATTTTGTTTGTCGCTTTTGTTACACCCCTCTAGTTCAAGCTCAGTTAAGAAAACCATT
This sequence comes from Neoceratitis asiatica, assembly GCA_030068015.2. Lineage (NCBI taxonomy): Eukaryota > Metazoa > Arthropoda > Insecta > Diptera > Tephritidae > Neoceratitis > Neoceratitis asiatica. The sequence continues at coordinate 80,160,154 of CM061524.1, forward strand.
TGTAAGTTATCTTATAGACTTTTCCAGAATCTACCTATCGGCCCTCGCCTCAATTTCCTCGTTATCACGCATTTCAGTTTTTGGCCTTTTCCCTCTTCATCTCTCGATCTCTTTCTCACATGGGACCCGTTATTATTAACCGCAATTGGAGGCAATCTTCATTGTACCATTCTTATTTCGACATTATCGAAAACCCATTACTTACTTGGTACTGATATGAAGGTAGCTTTAGATTCCGTCCAACGGTTCCGTCATACGGAAATGTTAACGAATGATCTCATAGATAAGGAGTGCAAGTCGAGTAGAAAACTGCTTGGCAAAATACATTTTTGCGACGTCTAACTTTCTTTGTGCGTATTTCATAACTGGAAAGGGGCGAGTGTATATCTTGGCTGCGAGAAGATAATGGTTCGAGTCGACCTCAGAGAGTAGGTACATCTAAAACACTAGAAATGTTTTTTGGTTTTTGTTACTTGCGTCGTTCGATCCGTTGACAGCCAACTAACTCGAGGGATATGTTATGGTTGAATCTGATATTATAGATAATAATTAATTAATTTTAAACAAACGCCAATTCAATTCGGAATTGAAAAATATTGAACAGTGATTAAGTTTCCTAGTTTCAGACCGAAATATTAACACAGCTGCAAAGGGTGGTTAATATAATTCTCAGGAGTGGTCCGAAAGTTATTTAAATCGAGAGTTATTATTCCAAAATTTGGTTGCTCATCTTCAGTAATTTAGTTATATTTATTGTTGCTTTCGTTAATTGAAAGTATGAAGAAAACAAATACCAATACTACTCCATAAATATTTATTGTCGTTAGAAAACAATTAAAAAGGTCCCTCCTTTGGATGGAAGAATTTAAAATTTGTTAAAATAAAAATTCTGTATAATTTTAAAATATATTTTTCCTGGAGTTTTATATATATATATACAAGCAGCACTGAGTTGTCGCTTATCTACTTACTTTTTCGAATGTCAAACATTGGATGGGACCTTTTGATACTATTAAAAACTTACAAATACTTGACGAATGTAAAGGCTTAAAAAAACTAGCTTGTCTTTTTTGATGGCAATTTCTTCAATGAGAGCTACACATCAATCAATAATAGGGGAGAAGCGTATAAGAATAAAGCTACCATACAGCATATTAATATTAGTCATAATTTATTAGCAGCCAATGAGCCATTGAAAGCGCCGATGAAAACCCACTAAACCATCGACCGAAGTGCACCCACAGTGACTCATGTATTATTAACAATAAAAGGCAGGCGATCATAAGTGTATATACCCACTGTAATGCACCCTACGACAAGCATGGTAAATGTTTGCGGTTCTTTTGTTAGGAAAGTTTTGCGGCTTTTTGTTTGTGGTTCAAAACTATTTTGTAAGGATAAAATGCCAAACCAAAAGTCCTCATAGTAAAATTATGCACACTCCAGTTGGCAGGAATATATGCGTTACCATTTTCGCTCTTTAATTCTTTCTCTTTCATTTCAATTTCTTTTCTCTTACTAATCCTAAGCTAAAAGGGCTTCAATAGCGTTTTACAAAAGTGCTTTAATAGATGACTTAAACAAACAGAGGCACACAGACACACAAGTATGCGAATCTTTTATGAGAGGAATTATTTAGAAGTGTCAAGAAATTCAGAAAAAAATTTGACTAAGCAGATGTGCCTGCTGCAGCTTAGCTGAGAAAAACATAATATTTGCATGCAAAGCACACACGCAAACACATACATATGTTTAGTGTGTTAGGCTCGCAAAATGAATGGCAGATGAAGTTACCAATATTCATTGGCCAAACAATGAATAATAAAGCATGGAGTGACACACATACAAGTACATATGTATATGTATATGAAGCTCTTTCCCCGCCCCATACAGTTTACCTATTATGTATTTTATCCCCCAGCAGGGTGTATTTTTTATTAGTTTGGTCTTTTCAGCCATTGAGTTTTTGATTAACTTTGCATTTAAATTCGGTAGATTGTATGAAAATGCAAAGCAGTTGCTAAAATATTTTACACGAAATAACGAATTTATTAATTTCTTTGTAAAACGCTATTTCCCATCTTTCAGTTTAGAATTTATACGAATGCGAAGTTTGAATTATTCATTGCCATGTAGTGTGCAGAATGTAATTGCTTAATATTAATAAGAGAGACACGTTTGGGATTATGAGTAAAACTTTTCATATTTAAGATTTTTCTTAAATGTTTTCTACAAAACATTGACTGAAATATGTGATAATCGCATGGAATAATAATACAAAGCACTTAGGTTTTGCATATCCAAACATAATGTATATGCTGCTTTTCTTCGTCGAGGATATTTTTGTATGTAATACGTTGCTTTTGAGAAGCGACCTTGTAGTTTTTTCATTTAATAGTAATGATTCAACGCATACTTAAGCTAAGCCTAGCTTAACAAAACAAAATTATTACTGATTGTAGATTTTTAAAACTGATGGCTTGTCTCGTTTACCAACATCAAACACGCCTAATGAATAGTTGAGAAACACATTGAAACATCAAAAAAGGTCTTTTTTTTTAAAAACATAAGTGCATCTAAAAATTACTGAAGATTAATGATAACTATTACTTTTTCTTTTGATAAATGCGTAACAAAGAATTTTAATTTTTATTGAATAAATTACTAAATATTTTCATTATTACTCTCTAAAATGAAGATTAGTTTCTAAAATATAAAATATTTCCCAAAAATAAGTTAATATTATCGAAAGTTATGTTAAATTGTTTTTATAAGTATATCGTTTAAAGGTCCTTAATAAAATTTTTGGGATCTATAAGGATGTTGCACTAAGACAATTAACTGACTAAAAATTTGAGAATTTGAAATTCCACTGATTGAAATTTTTCTTCTTCTAACTTTCATGCACAATTTCCTAAAAATGCGATAAGAAAAGTGTTCAACAAGTAAAAAGTCTTACCACAATATCTATATACAAAATTAATAAATTTCGCAGAAATCATAGTATTTTCTTGAACACAGTGACAACAACAAGTTGGAAAGGAAAATATATTTATAAGACGTTATGCATTTCACAAGGTTCAGATTATGATTAGGTCGTAATTTTTATTTGTTTTTTATTATTTATTTTTATTCCAATTACTACGGCTCATAATATTCATTTTAGTAAATTTCTTTTAAGACAATGTTACTTAAAATCAAAATAATAATATGTCCAGCTTTATGACAGTACGTTTTTGACCAACTGATCCAGAACTCTATAGCGTAGCATAATTTTAGGGGTACTCTATTTGCTAGAAAACGTGCAACGGGGGTGGCACGACCGTGACAAATATAAGCCACACAATATTTTTCCTATCGTAGCACATTTTTATCCATGTGTTTTGTTCTTGTGTCATTGCACGGATAGGAAGACCGTACAGCGCGAGCACCCTAGCATGTATTTCCCATACATAGAGAGTGTCCCTATTGTACCCACACAGAAGTCAATCAGCATTTTTGTGGTATGTCGCTGCTGTGTCCACTTTTATGAGTTTTTCGAATAAAGCACCGGTGAAAATATTTTCGCTAATATTCCAATGATTGTTGTAATTTTCCTTTTTTACTTTGTATCTGTATTCTTCTTTGCTTTTCTGCTTTGCTACTGAGTGAGCGGCGTCTGCTCCATTGACTAACTATGTCCAATATGATCGATTTCAACACTATTCCACGTGTACATACCTGTGTTACTGGTACAATGTTGAAAGTTTCAAGTAAATGAGATTGCTAATCGATTGCACAGATGGAATAAAATACTTAGTAAATTTACAAATAATACAAAACCAAAAAGCTCACAAAAACACAAAAAGATTACAAGCCCCCGTGTACTATGATATAAATTTATATGAATTACAAGAATTCTTTTTTTGGTGTTGTAGAAAACGAGCTGACATGCGGAGTAACTTTTCTCTTGGAGAATTCTTTCAAACGAATCGAAATGAAATGAAAACATTAAGTGCTCGGAGTAAATCAAAAGATTCTATAAAGAGAATGAATTCTTAAAGAATTGGAAGCTTTTCATGAAAAATTATTTACTCTATATTTAATTTGAGTAAATTGAGTTAAATAATGAAATGCCAAAGGAGCTTAGCGCTGAATACCTGCCATGCAGTTTCATTTATTTCAATGAGAGTATTAATTTTTTCATCATTTCATAGTTTGCATGAAAACATTGTTTACGTGAATAAATTCTAATTCAAAAGGTTTACTAAAGCTTTGCAGCTAATAAATGATGTTTTGTGAATTCATTGATTTCCATATTTCACAAAGTAAATATTTAATACTAACTGTTAAGTTTTTATTACATAATTATCTTTTACATAGGTCTTAAGTTACTCTACGCTTCTTGATAAAAAATTTAAACCAAGCTTTAGATAATTTATATACATAAATATGTGTGTATGTGTGTATATTAAGAGATTTGTTAATATTGCTTGCTTAAGGGTTCATTTCTCTCTCAGGGTATGGAAGAGAGAGTAACAATATTTTGTATAGTAAGAAGTTACATTAAATTATTACATTTAAAATACGTCATCTTTAAGTGTGATCAAAAACCAGCAAGTGGAGTAATATTTCAGTATTTTCAGATACAAAAAACAAATATTGATATTTATTTATTTTTTGTATTTTACGACCCTTTTCACTTTTCAATACATTTTTTGTACGATTTCAGATTTCATTTTGGCTTAAAATTCAAAAATTCTCAATGTTTTCTGGTATAAAAAGCGACTGAGTTCTAAGTTCCTCGCTATTTCGCAAAAAAATCTTTTCAAAATTGTAAACAAAGAAAATTTGAAAAATAAAATCCTGTTAAGAAAAATAAATGTGCTTTTTAATTATAAAAAGGGAAAGCCTTTAGTTAAAATGCGAACATTAAAAATGGTGCCGAAATTGCGCAGAAAAGTCCTGTACTTCACAAGGAACCAAGGAGTAGAGTAGAGTAGAGAGAGAATGTGATATTATGGGTCGAGTTACAACGACCGAAGGTCGTTGTGACGAAGACCCCCCTAGAATTATACTTATGGGGGACTATGACTATGACTATGTACCGTTACTTTTAATGTTTTTATGCTCTTTTTTAGGGATAAAAAGTACCGTTACCCATCTCATGTACTACTATGGTGGTATATACCCTACACACCTACAAGCACTTATGGGTGAGGGAACTAAGTACCGTTACTTTTTATATTATTATGGTATATTCACTTATACTTTACTGTTACTTTTAATACTACTATGGAATTTTCCATCTAAAGTCCCGTTATCCTTTTAAAAATCAAAAAAATCATATAAGCCGATATCGTAGAATATCGACATGTATACCGTTTGATAAGTCTTTAAATAGCCTACACTATGGTAAAAACCTCATCCTTCTAGCACTTATGGTTAGGGTATGCGAAAATGCAATATGCTGGTCTTTAACAGTTTTTTAAAAATCGATAAAAACATATAAGGAGTTATCGGAAAAAATCCATATGCCTACTGTCGGATAGGTACTGAAATTCCATGCAGTAGTGGAATTGTCTAAAACGTCTTTTCGAACTTCTCAAGCAGTAGAGAAAAGATATTGCTATCCACAGTAAAAATTCTTCCACAAAGAAAAAATAATGAAAATACGAGGCCTTATAAATCAAGGATACCAACAATTTTTGTATCCTCCCGAATACAAAAGTTCCTCACAATGTCAATTTTCCACACAATACCAAAAAAAAAGCACATTTCTTGAGATAATACTAGCACAATTTGGGCACTCTTTACCGTCAATCATGTATGTGACTCCCAAAGAATACTGCTCTCATATTCTGCTCTAGCAGATCCCAACTGCTTCGTATGTATGAAATCTGATATGGTGATTGAAAGCGAAGTATTGCTTCGAATACTCATTCCATGGCTCAATACTTCATCTTTGGGTGGATAGATGAAAGTACAGCATTCACCACTATAGCCGACACTGTATATAATCCTGTGGATTACTTCCACACTCTTCTCACTCAAAGTAGTGTACCTAAATGTGAATGTAGATTTAAAAAGATCAAACCTGTATCTTGGAAAAAATTTGATGCTATTTTTAACGATTCGTGATTTTTTATTTCAACGTTTTTTAACTTTAGAATGTAACTGAAATAATCTTTAAATCGCTATTAAAAGACACAGATGAGCATATATTTTCGCCAAATGCCGATGAATGTAAGATGCCGTGTTAGAAACCTGGAATAATACGTTACCTGGATACGTTGATAGCACCGAAATTCCTTTTCACGAAAAACCTTCACAATATCCAGAAGCGTACTTTTCTTGGAAACACATCTACTCTGTTAAGGCCCAGGCCGTGTCTATCCAGGAAGTGCGTATGATGCCCGTACTTTTAATAACTGTGATGAAGTTGATGCATAATTTGGAGACACGAATCACAGGTAACAGTGCTTAAAATGCGTCGCACTCTTATAATGCCATTTAGAGAAAATTACATTTCATTTCATTTATTTATTACAGCTTATTTTAAGCCTAGCTTATACATACTTAAATTATAAAGTAATCTAACCTAGACTAAAGACTAACCTAGTTACATCTATGAACTACGGTACAGTGCTAGATGTATCAGGCTTCCAGCTCATATCAACACAATGCTGGTATTGGTTGTCTGTGGAATACAGGCCAATTGTGCATATAAAGCGGGAAGGCATCATTTGAACGGCGTTACACTGATTCGATCGAGTGATGCGTTTGGTATGAGCTTCCGCTACTTGTTGTATGCATGGAACTGTTGGCGCTGCATTGCAGAATACTTGGCACGCATGCACTGCTATTTATGCTATGGAAGCCTGCCAGTCTAGCACTAAATTGGTAGTGCTCTGCAATAATTATACAATTTTTGTTTGAAACTGTTTACACTACAAGTTTTAATATCGTTTGGAAGCTCATTATAGCACTTTAATCCTTTATAATATAAATTACATTTGTCTGCTTCTGTTCTATAATTTGGTAGATTGAAATTATTTTTATTTCGTGTATTTACCGGGTGCGTATCTCTTACATATTTTATGTTACACTTCAAGTAATCGGGCAAATTGCCTTCAATTATGTTTTTAATAAATTTCATAGTATAGAAATAAAGCTGCTGTTTAACACTTAGCCAATTTAAAGTAGATAGCATGTGTCTGATAGGCGTGTCATATCGTTTTTTGAGAATGAACCTCATTGCTCGGTTTTGTTGCTTTTGTAGTTTTTGAATTTGACTGTCTCTCATAATAAAAAATATGGTAGGACAGTATATGAAATGAGGCTCAATTATAGATCTGTAAACCATTTCCTTGTATTTCCTGCTTAAAAGCTTGCAGGTTCTTTGCATAAAATATACTTTTTTGGCAATTTTTCCTACCGTGTAATCAACGTGCTCACTGAAGTTCAGTTTATTATCAATTTTGATTCCCAAGTACTTGAAACTATCAACTCTATTGATTATTTCGCCGTTTATGTTTAGATTTTGTATCTCGTTGATCTGAAAGTTTCGCCTTGATATAACCATAAATTTAGTTTTGCTAATATTCAATTTAAGTTTGTTCAAGCATAGCCAATCATAGACCCTGTTAAGATCTGCCTGTAACTTAAGGTATATTTCAGTGATATTATCCCCACTAAGCATCAACAAAGTATCGTCCGCAAAAAGTTTAATATCACAGAACTTCAAAGAATTAGCAATATCGTTAATATAGATACTGAACAATATAGGTGCTAATACTGAACCCTGCGGAAGCCCAATAGGTACCCCTCTGCTATCTGATATGGAAGAACCAATAACCGTTCTTTGGTATCTATTCGTGGTGAAATCCTGAAACCATTTTAATTCCGTAGAATTAACACCCATTTTGGACAGCTTTGTTAGTAGCATATTCTGGTCAATAGTCTCAAATGCACGTTTTAGATCCAGGAATACCGCTATTACATGTTTGTTCCTGCTCAAGTCTTCTTTCCAGTTAGCTATAACCAAGTTCAGCGCACTTTCACAAGAATGTTTTTTCCGAAAACCTGATTGTTGCGGAATGATAATTTGATTTTCTTCCAAATACTTTACGAGCTGGTTATTTACAACTGTCTCCAGTATCTTTTCATCGCAAGGTAGGGTATTAATTGGTCTGATTTCTTCCGCTCTTTTTGTGTTGTTAACTTTCTCTATTGGCACAACAATGGAAGTTTTCTAATTCAGGAACTATCCCTTTATCTAAACTTTCATTGACAATTTGAGTATAAAAATATCCTGTGTAGGCAATAGAATCCTTTATAACACCCTCAGATAGTAGTTTTTTCCCTCCTATTTTATTTTTGAATCTAATGACTATTTCGAGTATTTCATTCGTGGATACTCTATGAAATTTGAAGGAATTGGTGATATTTCCCATAACCAAGCAATCTTCATTACTTAGCGGGAATATTTGAGCTAATTTCTAGTATACTATCAATAAAGTAGTTATTTAACGACTGCGCTATTTTATTTTCCTCTGTGTAAAGTCTACCGTTTATTATTATTTTATTATTAGCATTGTTTTCTTTGGACATACATACGCAATTTTTTAAGTATTTCCACAAGGCCTTGCTGTCTCCCCTATTATATGTTATTTTATGTTCCATATACTTTGCCTTTTTTGTCTTAACTAATCTTTTGTATATCCGCTTCAAACTTTTATATTCATCCCATTCCCCAGATATTGCTGCGCTTTTGTATAGATCGTATTTCATTTTATTCATATTCGCTAGTTCAGAGTCGTACCATTTGTTCATTACTTTTACATTGACCTTTTTCGAGTAGGTCAAGCTGGTCATAGCGTCTGATAATATGTTGTTTAACAATGTTGCCTTGTTTTCTATATTCAGATTTTCAAACTCTGTAAAGTCATATAGTCTTAATTGGTTAAGAAGGTTATCACATGTATAATATTCCCATGAGGTTATAGTTCTGACCGCTCTCATTCGGAATACTCTGCCTAATTTTATTTTGAACTGTATTGATTCGTGATCGGAGATTTGATATTCTTCCAATCTTCGACACGAGACCTCGTTATTACTAGCAAATAGTAGATCAATCATTGTTTCTGTGTTATCCCCCTCCGAGTATAGAAATCAATTTTTTGCTCCATGGCAAATGAACGAAATAGCTCAACTAATTGCTTACTATAGGTCATATTCCTGTATAGATTTATATTGAAATCCCCAATAAAGACAATATTGTCTTGGGTTAGACAGCTGCTGTTCAGAATTTCATTTAAGTAGGCAATAAAGTCTGCATCACTCGAGCTAGGCGAGTGATATACAAGACCTATTTGGTACTGAGGAAAGACGTTTTTTATTTTAAGAATTATACACCAGATATTTTTGTTAGATGCATTGTTGTAATTCGTTTTATACTCTAGTGATTCGTGTACATATACTAATACATCGCCTGTATGTCTACTGTGTGAATTACATCGGATAAGTTTGTATGTTTGTATTTGTAACTCTTGATTGGTAATTTCATCTGTAGAACAGCTCTCTGAACACAAAATCATGTGTGGTTTTTTAATTTCTATAAGGTGCTCTAATTCCAATTTGTTAGCAATGATGCTGTTTATGTTTAAGTATATACACTTCAGCTCTCTAAATGTTCGTTGCTGAACCCGCGGTTTAGGTTACAGGGAACTAACACTACACCAGAGAGAATAATGATTCAGCAAAACATTCAGTAGTTACAGAATAAGAATTGAGCACTCTTTTGTATGCTAAGAGAAAGTTTCGGCAGTTTAAAAAGTTTAAGTCTTCAAATTAACGTTAAAAATGGCATAAAAAACGTGGAAAAAAGATATTCTCCGTTGTTCCTTGTTGCATAATCTTATATATATATATATAATTGTACTCCAACAAAATGACTCAATTACTAATTTGAGAAAACGGAGCACGATATCGACGAATCATTACCAAGTGACATAACTAATTATGGGGAGGATTTGCGATGAGTAATATGTAAAATGTTAAATTATGGATACAATCAATAAATAAATTTGTATAGACTATTCAAGTTTTTATTTATTAATTTTTCGAATTAAATTCTATTTCAATATAGAGATGTATTATGTATATATAGATATAGATGTAGATATGTGTATGTATTTCATTTTCTAAATCCAGTTTTTGCGTGGTTGGTTTCAAGTTCGTAAAAAGTAAAACAAATTCATAATAAAAAATATAAGATTTTTATCCCATATTGCCCAGGACAACCGTTAGTCATTCTATAGTTTTTTGTTCCGTGGTGCTAAAGGTAACATTGATTTCTGTACATTTATCTTTAAATAAATACATGCATATTTAAATAATCAGATTGTTTTTAAATACGTATGTATTAACAAAATTATATATACTTACTAAAACGGAATGTCGAAATAGAAAAATCACGATTTTGGTTACTAGCTGAGAGTGATTTATGACAAATCGCCATTGATGTCGCTGAAAATAGTATCGCATAGTTTTCATTTTATCGCAAAGCAAATTTCGTATAAAAAATGATTTTTCCGACATTGCCATTTTGCGAAGTTTGCAATAAATGCTATCTCTTCCATTATGACATTAAATGAGTCCCATTATTATTTTCCATACTACTTTTTCCTGCATGAAATGATTTGATATATAAATTTAAAGAAATTATTAACGAAATAAGTTTCATTACAATAAATATTCTCAAGTACCGTCACCCTAAAATAATTTCTCATGCTAGCAACTAGAGAATTACCAGGCCTACTTATTTTGTAATATTTATTTGTTTAGCTTCTTTTTACATATTTTAAATTTATCGCTTAAGATTATGAATCAATATCTTCTGTACACTGTATCGCGTCCTCTACCGTAGTCCGAATAATTGATAACGTAATTATGCTTCCCAAGCGACCATTTCACACATGAATGTTTTTATATAAAAATGTAAAGAACATCAAGAAGTGTTGAAGAGGAATTTTAAAAAAATTTACAAAGCATGAGTGGGAGTCGTTCACAGTTTAAGTTACGTGGCATGTACATTTTCTTGGAATAGAATTCGTTAATTTTTTCATTAAAAAAAAGTAATGCATTCCGTATTTTCCAACTGGGAATAAACAAGATTTTTTATATATTTTCATGTACATTCCTATATATAATTCCAAAGTTATCTGTAAATTTTACCAGCTCTTCGCTAACTTCATTATTACCTTCAACTTATCCAGCTTGGCAATTTTATAAAAATATTCAACACATTGTAATCCAACCACTTACACACATGCATTTACATCTATGTATGTGGCAAGGAATGAAATGAAAATATGTGTTAAAATAACATCTTACCAGGAAACTATACATGGGAAAGACTATGTCAGATAACGCACAAACGCAGAAATTCACAAATGCATTAACATTGTATATATAACAATAAAAATTTATATATGTAAACATTTTATTTTATCTACAGGCAATACTTTATCATTTACTTATGTACATATATTTGAGTGTCTTGTAGTTTTCTCCCCTCCGGTGACCAATACGTCGATTTCTTCTAAATTAACTAATTAAACGCTTTGCGTCATTTACCGGCATTGAGTGTATATAAGGTGGACATAGTGCGCAAATGAAAATAATAACTAATACCATGCCATACTCGCAGGGAAGGGCAGGTTATTTTGCAAGTATTGCAACCCTTGAGGACTGAATTTCCACCAATTTTATGTTCTTGAATCATGCGCGGGTTGATAAAGTCTATTTTATTACTTATATTTTTTTATTAGATACAGGATATATAAGGAGCATATAAAATTTTGCAAATAAGTAATCGTTCCTTATGCACTATGAAAGCATCTCAGTGTAGAGCAATTAAATAAACATTTCCTTTACAATTTTCTCAGTCTATTGGAGAAGGTAAATAGCTGGTAAGTGCCTTTTTTTGTATAAATTTTCTAACTGTTCAACCCATTTTTTCGTTTACCTTATTTAGATACATTTTCTAATGAATTATTCATCAGAAAAATTACCGAAAACATTTAGAGAAAACAATACTTACAAAGGACATAAGTGATTTCAAATTGATTAGTAAAAACTATTTGTTTATTTGATATATATATATATATATTTATTGTTCCCAGCAATTTTAAAATCACTGCTTGGTTAATTTAAAGATATATGTACTTATATAATTGGGTCTTATATAAAGGCCTTCAACTTCAATTTTTCAATTTTTAATTATAAAATATCCAAATTTAAAAGAGATAATCCAAGATTTAACTACACAGTTTGTCAATTTCATTAGTTCTAAACATTGCATAACCTATTCGTATAAGTAGTAAACACTCTTATAGAATGACAAATAAATCGAATAACAACTTAAAAATTTTCTGCAAAATATTGAATTTAGGCAATACAGCTTAGTAAAATAACTAACAAGAACAGAAACAACAAATTGCGCACAGCAAACACTCAACATAGCCTCCGTAGAAATGACATTTATTTTGATTTGTTCCGTTTCGTGCAGTCAATCAAGTGAGAATGTGCGAGGGTGATCGAGGGTTGCAACTTAATGTAAATAAAACCAATAAAATGTTTCCTGCAAGCAAGTGCAATAGTTGTTTGTGCGTTTGTGAGTGGCCATATGTATGATTCAAATAAATTTGCCTGCAGTTGATGTTATTTGTTGTTGTTGTTTTATGCATTGTATTGCATTGAAAAAGAAAAATAATAATAATGAAATTGAAAGTTAGCACAGAGTAGAGGAAAATCAAAACTGCAGCTGAATGAAAAATGCTTAGAAAATGGAAAAATAATGAAATCGAGGAAAACATTAAATTTATTGATGTGTCAATGTGGTATGCAGTTAACATTATTATAATCTCTAACAATTTATTCGCTGTGCAAATATGGACATAAAAGTAAACCTTAGAGTAACTTAATAAACTATATATATATATATCAGAACGGATCTGAAATCGCTGAGGGCTATTAAAATTAGTTTTAGCTATTTTTTAGTATATTCTTGAATTTATGTGATTCAAAAATTAAATTTAGAAGAAAAAAATTTCAAGTACGTTTAACCACACCATACAAACGTTTTTAGAATAATCTTTATTTTCAACACCATATTTTCAAGGTTCTAAATTACACATTTAAACTATCTAAAGGATAGGAGCTACTCCTTTTAAAATTGCACTAGAAAAATTCTGCTTAGAGAACAGAGACGAAGTTTAAATCTCTGGCACAATTTCAAAGTATATCTTAAATGATGTCTAGATTGACTAAACCGATTGTCTTTTCTCTGAAAAATATTTACTTACAACTGGTTTTTTGGTTTTGACAATTTGTTTGTTCTGTGTAGAAATTTTCCGTAAGTAATGGTGCAATGGTACCGTCGGACATAATTTTTGGCGTTTGTTGCTTACCCAGACTAGAATTTCTGCATCATTACTTCCACCAATTTAGCTGCTGGTCGGATTTTATGACCTTGCACAGTCGCTTTTGAGCACCTTTTCGATACTTTCATACGACTATATTTTCGTTGACCGTAAGGTATTTTCGGTTTTAAACAAAGTTGTAAATATTGAATGAGAGAAAAAATTACAAAACCAACTTACCTGGAATGGCACCTATTGCCTCAAAATCACAAAAATACTTCTTTTTAAAATAATTTAGAGTGTATAACATTTTTAAAGAAGAAATCTTTTCAGAAAACACAAACAACTGATAATTTCAAAATGGAAAATAACATGTGCCCAAATATAGACAAACTTTGTTCCCTTTTTGGTCATATATTGCCAATAATAGACAACCAAGAAAGAATAAGCAGATTTATAAAGGTTTTCGAAGCAGAATATCTTCATTATTTCGATGAACCTGATTTTAGTTATGCAGATGATTTTACGCCGAAGACTGTGCAAAACTTGTTTTAATACTTTTTTGGGTTGAAAATATAAAAAAAGGTAAAATTTGCTTTTTCGAATCTACTAATTTGAATAAAAGACGGAGATCACCACATCTCCTCATCAGACTTCTTTTGCCAGGAGTCGAACCGTCTGTAAAGAACGCTTCGCTCAACTTGTGGTCAAAATAATCGGCCTACTGAGCGTACTATTCGCAAAACCATCACCAATTTTGAGATCCAGCATTCATTATTGGATAACATTCGACCGAATAGAACGTGTCCAGCACGCAGTGAAGAAAATATAGCGGCCGTAGCTGAGAGTGTATACGCATCAACTCGGCCTTACGCTTGGAACGACTTGCGCATTTTACGTCGAGATTTAAATTGAATCATCATCCAGAAAAAACAACGTTTTGGTGTGGTTTTTGGGCCGGTGGAATAATTGGTCCATATTTTTTCAAAAATAATGCCGGTGAGAATGTAATCGTAAATGGCGACCGTTATTGCGCCTTGATATGATAACCGAATATTTGATGCCTGAAATTGAAGCTCGTGATCTCTGCGACACTTGGTTTCAACAAAACGGCACACATCGCATCAATCGATGGATTTATTGAGAGAAAACTTCGGTAAGCAGATAATTTCACGCTTTGGGTCGGTCTATTGGCTACCAAGATCATGTGATATCACACCGGTAGACTTTTTCCTGTGGGGATATGTAAAGTCTTAAGTCTATGCGGACAATTCCGCTTCGATTCACGCCTTGGAGCAAAACAGCATGCGTCTCATTCGCCAGTTATCAATCGAAATGCTCGAACGAGTCATCGAAAATTGTACTCAACGGATGGACCATCTGAAACGTAGTCGCAGCCAACATTTGAAAGAGATAATCTCCAAAAAATAAATGCCAAAGAATGTTCTTTCGAATAATAATAAATATTTCCCATTAAATTTGAATTTTCTGTGTTTTTTTCTTTAAAAAAGTAGGAACCATTTTAAAATTAAATTTATACCGTGACTGTTATGAGCTACATAGGTACATACATATGTGTTTAAGACAATTTTTTTTTCATGCTGTTTCAAATCGTTTACATAGTTAACTATATTAATTAATTTTTTGGGCTGCAACAAATCATATTTTTTGGAAATCTGATTGTTACAATAATAGTTATATATTTCTAAAACTAAAACTTTTTCTCAACGAATTTCTTTCCTAGACATCCTGGTGGCAGGCTTTCGCTTTATTTCTATAGCTTGCTCAGGTATTAATTAATTATATTATTTGTTGCTGTTAGAAAGTTAGTTCAATATTACTGCATCAGAAACATAAACAGCTAATCAAAACATTGCATTATTCTGAAAAGATGCGAAATCATAAGTTTTCATTTGTTTATTTATTGATATATAAATAATTTTTTACAGTTTTTAACATTATAGAAAGCTGTTCTTTGCTATCCACACAATTGCAAATAAAATAATGATTTGTCCAAATTTTTTGTTAGTTTCTGCTTTAAAAAAAGTCGTCAGAAGGCAATTTTGAAACGTAATCCCGTATATCAACACCAGTTTCTTTGGGTTCCGTACTGTATGTCATAAAACTGAAAATTGCGTTTAGTATAATAGCCCATTAGCAGGAATTGGTGGCTGGTTCAATGTTGCATTTGAGAAAGCTGGTTTGACTCTTTTCTTTAGGCGGCTTGGACTTGTAGACCAACTTGTAATACAAAGCTTTCGAGTGATTACGCAGTTTTGTTTGTGCAATATTACCTTTTCTCTAATGTTGTGTATGTTTAGGTCCTTATGGATGTTTTCATTACGCATGTAGCATTGTAGACCCGATATAATTCTTAGAATTTTAAGCTTAAATCTTTTTAATATATCAATTTTTGTCGCGCAAAGCTTTACTCCGATTTCTTGCGTCCATATCGTTTTTATGATCGATGACATACAAGTGGATTTTATTGTCTAGATTGAGTCCAGATTTCATTCTGAAAAGTCTATGTAAGTTTAACTTCAGCTGCAGCTTTTTAGCAGAAATGTTTGGTCTCCAAGTCAATAGTCTATCTGACAGATATTATATAAATATAATTTTGTTCGTTTCTTTAACAGGCATATTATTATTTTTTCGTTGCACCCTTTTGTTATAGATATCTATTTTAATTTGCTTTAATACGAGTAAAATACTATCAAAGTTTGTATCTGTATGGCCTTAATGCCATTTGTGTAAATAAATATATAATTAAATATTTATATTTCATTCAACTTCAACTGTTAATCTAATAAATTTTTGGTCTTATTCTGTAAATTCATAAAATTTTAAAAAAGGACATTTTAATTCTGTTTATTTTAAATTTAAATTTGTTGTACAAAAAGTTTTGGAAAATCTATTTAATACCACGTTACCCAACGACAAGCATAGCAGTATAGCGAACGAGACGTTCTGGAAAACCGGCTAATTTTATTGTTTGCACCACCGCGTGCGCCAAAAACTTCCTTTTTGACGCTGACTATAAAAAACTTTTGTGCCACCAAAATAGCGCAATGCCATCTCTCATATATGCTTTGATTTTAACCAACAATCACTTTGTTATTTTTTTTACAACAATTAGATAAATTATTTGTTTTTTGTTTTGGTAAACAACATATACACAATTTCTGGCTTTTATGCTTGCTTATGTATTTTGCGTACATACATATACATGTTATGTGGATATCTGATATAAAGTGGTCTCTGAGTCTGAAATTTTGCAAATGCTTTAAATTTTATTTGATTTTATGCTTACGATTAAACAACAACAACTGCAACGACAATTGATTTACGCCCTTGTGGAGTCATTTAAGGAAGTAGCGCTCATATACATATTTATACGTTACGCCCTTGCAAAGCAACTCACCCTCTTGGATTAAAGGAGGTGCACATGCAAACAAACACATCCCTATGAGAGTGTTTTTGTGTATATCCCCATTCAGATCTACGAAAATAAATTTTCTTTTTGGTCTCTGAAAAAGTATATAGTGCTATGTTTGACATTAATCTAGAAATTCATTGAAACCAATTTAACATTGGAATTGAGTAGATATCACCGTGGAAGTTGACATGCGGCGGAAGATATAAAATAGCGCAGTTGGAGTAAATTCTATGTACTGAAAATCAATAAATTGACTCAAGTGAATTCGGTAGCAAACGCAAACGACTGTGCATAAGTATCACTATACACATATGCATAAATATATACAAACGTATGTAATATATATGGTTTTACAATAAGAGTGATATGATTTCTTAAAAAAAAAAACAATAATTGTTAAGGAAATTCAAATTTTTTCAATGTAATATGATACAATTAAGTTCTGAATATAACATCATTCAAATGGCCTCCACGACTCCTTTTTCAGTAACGAATTCGATGAACCCAATTTTTGAACACTTTCTTGAGTATCAGGTGGTATGTCATGAATAGCACCTTTAATATTGACTTTTAAAGCTATAAGAGAGTCTGGTTTATTGCTAAAGACAATGAATTCAAATAACCCCAGATGAAGTAGTCTAATGGTGTTTAATCACAACTTCTTGGAGATCATTCAATGTCATAATTTCTTGAAATAATTGAATCTCCAAAATTTTCTCGCAATATTTCGGTTGTTGCAAATGCTGTGTGACACGTAGCCCCGTCTTGTTAGAACCAGATGTTGTTAAGATCAATTCTTCCAATGGTGGCCATAAATATTTGGTTGTCACCGATCTGTACCGCTCTCCATCGACAGTAACCATGCTACCAGCTTCATTTCGAAAGAAGTACGGACCGATGATTCCACGATACCAAAACCCACATCAAACTGTCAATTTCGGTGAATGTTATGGTTGTACCTAATCGGAGAAGATGATTTTCTTAATTGCAGAACGATTATTTTCATAATAATATAGAATGATTTGTAAACGTTGTTCTTGCGTATATCTTGCCATGATGAAATTGTAAACATTACTGAATACAATGAAGAAAAAACGACAGATCATGACATAATAAAAATGGCCAAAACGACACTTATAAATCATATAATCCTTATTGGAAAACCCTTTATTATAAAGTAAATGTGGAAACTATTTGGTTAACTTTCACATCGAGAAAAAACTTGCGACCACGCAGTGGGAAATATGCCGATAGCTCTGTTGAAAACGACTCATTTCGTCCACCAAGAAAACGAAACCTTCAAAAAAGCCTTTTAAAAATCATACACATATCACCATTCTAGTCAAATGAAAAAAGGAGGTTGATATGATGTAATCATTATAGCGTGAAGAAGGCTGTACAAAAAATGGCTATAAAACTTAAAACTTAAATACACCAGTGAACTGACTTATGGAGAACTTTCCTTAATACCTTTAATATATAAGCTATATAAACAAGAACTCTCTCTCAATAAATAGCTCAACTCTAAATTTTTTGACTTAGGGGTTTCTTTAGTAACCTCTTGAAATGTTTAAAAATAAACTTCATTCAAGCGTATTTTCTAACTACTTCTCTTTGTTATGAATCTGTAGAGAAATATATCACTCATTTGCTTCAACTTTGGAAAGAAGAAATTAAGATAATATTTTCATGTAGGTTGTGCTTGTTTAACAGAATAGGGGTATTATCTTTGTCTAGGAAATGCATGCTACGGTGCACGGATAGGAAATTTTTCCTATACTTGCAAAAGCACAACAACAAAACACATGTAAAAAACGTATGGTACGATAGGAAAAATATCCTATACCAAATCATATGTATATTAATTTCCCACAGCTAGCAAGAAGGGAAATGCAACCCTGTGAAGGAAAAGTAACCCTGTGCCTCTATGGTTGTTATTGTTTCACTTGAATATGTCAAAATTTTGCAACGGGGGTGCTCTTGATCTATAGCACAATTCTATAGGAAATATTTGCATATCATGCATTTCCTAGACAAGGCGAATACCCCTAATATTTTTGTTTATTTTTATGTTATTTGTATACTTATGTAGACTTGCGTCTGCTCACACGCGCTGACACATAAGTATATTAAGTTTTCTTATATAATATAACGTATTGCGGCAACATTGACTGTGAAAGTGGTGACAGTGAAAGCCTGAGAAATATCAAATTGACATTTGTGTTGACACAGGGGTTCATCCACTCAATGCATTGATATAAAAACAACTTGCTTACACAAAGTTAAGAAAATACATACCCTCGAAAGCTGATTATATAAAGCAGACACTTAATGACAACATACATACATATATACTAAATTCATATGCAAGAAAGTGTATAGATATGTCAAAGATGTATAGTTATGAGTGTACTTAAGGATATTCGAGTTGAACAACTCTACAATAGCGCACATATTACATACACTGACTCGCCCGAAACTTATCATGGAAATCAAATCGTTGAGAAGGAAATCAATTGAAAGAGAGAAAATTTGCAAACATATTCTTTGTGGGGGTATTATATAAATAAAATAGATAAACTATCACATACGGAGACCAAAGGAAAGCAGAGAAGCATATATGAAAGCACATGACATAATTTTAGAGGGTAAGTATTGTCGTAGCCGTAAATTATATGTTTACGTACTAGGTTAAATGGTATTTCAAGTAAACGCTCCATTGCCGAGGAAAGTAAAATAAAATACAAGTTACTATTTTTGAGTTTTACGCCTAGGATGAAGCGGTTACAAAAGCATGACGCCAAGATCGCAAGAAGTTAATACACATTGACCAGTCAGTCAGTATTATATAGGTCAACTTTGACCATATATTTTAATCACTTTCGTGTATCCTCTTTTATAAGTTATAGAAAATAGTTATTGTTATTAACATGTACATATTAAGGCTTTTTATATTAATTATCATACATAAAATTTTTCTCTCTTTTTTTTTTGCTGCCATACTGAGGATATATTTCAACATATTTGCATTTAATTGTTGCATTCATAAATTTCTTAATAATCCGTAGGCTAAATTTCCAGTCCACACTTTTAATACCTATATAATTTAGCATTCATTCAAGCTAGTTTTTTATTATTATTGTATAAGTTCCTAATAAATTTTATAGCAATTAACTCACTTGAAAAATGTATATCTTTTGTAACACTAGAATTCTAATAATATGCACTTTTGCAGGCTTAACTTTTACACAACTAAATATGTAATTCGACAAAATAAAAGTTTATTATATAAATGATAACATAACATTTAAACATGCGTATTAGAAATGGGAAGTAATATGAATAACAATGCTTTTGCAAATAAATATTGTAACGTATAGGGGTCATGACGCATAACTCAAGGCATGAATATTTATCCAAAGTTCCGTTTTTTGTTTATGTTATAAACTATTAAACTTTAATGCACGTTAATTTGTAAAATTATTTTCTCAAAAAATATTTTATATAATCGAATGAAATTTTGCACACTCATGAAGTAACGTTTACACTATGTAACAGATATATATTTTGTGTAAATTTGTTTAACAGTATTTTGCATAAATTTTTAATAAACAATTTAAGTTTTTTTGCTTTCTTCACGCTGGAAAAAATTTAATCTTATTTCACATTGCGTCGCAAACGTTCACCTTTAATAATCCTAAGCAGAAGTTGCTTCTCTAATTTCAATCCAGAGATATCACAATTTTCATCGAGGGGTGCGCTCTCTCAATGCACGGTGCAATGGCTGGACGAGCCGCGCTTCAATGCTGGCATTTAAGATCCGTACATGGCCTTTTGTTTTCACAAAAGAAGAATCAAGAGGTAAAGGATTGAGGTCTTAATGTTTTAAATCTGTATTGAATGCATTTAATGTTACATGTGGATATTCAAAGTTGTGAAACTTAGCATAATTTATGTATGTATATATATATAAATATCTATGTACAAGTATTTTTTTTTTTGGTTATCATTTTTTGAGCTACATCTCTTGTTGTTTATTATATAATATCACGCAGTATAAGGAAAATGTTATATAAGACTATTGATTTAAAATATATTAAATTAGGATATAAAAAAATTAGAACAATGAAGTCTCATAAAATGAAATATAATTATTTAGCAGTCATTATCGTTCCTTTTTTAATGTTTGAATGTAGGAAAATTTGTTTCACGTGATTGTCAGTTTTTAATTGGTTATTATACTTTCGAAGAATGTGTCAGCACTTGAAAAAAATTGACTTCGAATCTTCTTGTGAATTGTTGGTTGAAAGTGATGGAATTGTCTCGTGTTTTTGCCTTGCTTAGGCGCTTTTGATTTTTTTTTTCATGTTCATCGTGATCCTCTTGGGAGAAAAAATCAAAATCTATTGCTTTAAAATTTTATTGAATTTTCAATTCAATTTTTATCATTTACAATAATATGGTAATTAGCAATGTCTTAGAATTAAAAATAACGTATGGTCTAATATAATAACATATGCTAATAATATATATTGTTGAGGTAATTATATGTATGAAATATAAAGTATTGTTTTCAGCATTTAATAACAAAATCCTTTTAAAATGTCCATTATATTTACTATATAAATTATATAAGAATTTTCGATAATGAATACAATTATATTACGAATAAATTATTAGTACACCCACTGTGAGATTGGATGTATATCCGGTACACTTTTAGTAATACACTTATTTTTGTACATCTTCACACGAGAAGAATGACAATTCACCGATGTACTTCGCAAAATTTTTATTCCACTTAGCGGTGACCAAGATTAAATTTTGACGTACACAATTATGACTTTTTATTCCTAAAGGATTGTAGCATCCATTTGGCCGAATCATATTTTTTACTAATTCTCTGGATTGAAATTAGAGAAGCAACTTCTGCTTACGGATTATTAAAGGTGAACGTTTCCCACGCAATGTGAAATAAAACTAAATTTTTTTCAGCGTGAAGAAAGCAAAAAAAAACTTAAATTGTTTATTAAAAATTTATGCAAAATACTGTTGGTTAAACAAATTTACACAAAATATATATCTGTTACA
The DNA here is from genome assembly GCA_030068015.2 of Neoceratitis asiatica. Taxonomy (NCBI): domain Eukaryota; kingdom Metazoa; phylum Arthropoda; class Insecta; order Diptera; family Tephritidae; genus Neoceratitis; species Neoceratitis asiatica. The sequence continues at coordinate 80,182,087 of CM061524.1, forward strand.
TAGTTACTTCATGAGTGTGCAAAATTTCATTCGAATACAAATTAATTAATTATTATTAATAAGGTATGTTATAAAATTCAACTAACGTATTTTTATGCTATATTTTATTCCACGTTTTCCTTCCTTTTATACAATTTCAAGTTAATGTTACATAATTTTATTTCGTGTTTTTGGCAAATTTTTTATGTGCAATTAAACAAAAAGTTAAATTTATGAAATCCTTTGATAACAAAAAAAAAAAGCAAACAGATGTTAAATGCTTCTTTTATCCGTAATAATTGTTTTTTAACTGCTTGTTAAACTTCCAAAGGCTAACCTCACTCAAAACTTTGAAAGCCTAACGTTTTTAAAATAAAAGTGGTGAAAGTATTGTACGTAAAATTATTACAATCGATTAAATGGCGAACTTATAACTTATTATTTTAAACAGCATTGGTGACCACAAAAAATTCATCAAAAACCAAATAACAACATTTGAGAAATAAAGTTAAGAAACATCAAAAAGCATGGGATTTATTTAAATATTATAAATAACTCGTACTTAAGTGTAGGTAGTACCTTCATAACATAGAACACTTATATATATATATCACACACATACATTGATGAGCCGATAGCTTTCTAAGAGATAAAGAGTTAAAAATGCTTTAGCATAAATTTCATCTGATCGGCACAAAAATAATAAAATTCCTACACCATATTTACTCATTGAACCCATATCAAATTGCAAAACCAATGAACCGACCACATGCCAATACATGCACATTCATAATTTATATACCCTGCAAGAATAGAATAGAATAGTATCAGTAGTAGCAAATTAGTAGTTGCATTCAAAAATATTAGCAAAATTGTATTAAGTCAGCGATTGGTAAACTTAACACGCCGATGGATCATACTAGTAAAATACTATTTCATTTATTTAAAAAAATAAAAATAATATAAGAAAGAATAAACGTGTTTTTAACTCTAATGGCTTGCTCAAGCAAAATGCATCGTACTAATGTTGTCGTGTTGGAAATCGTTATAAATCGTGAGATGATGCATTTTGTTATAATAAATAGCTAACTGTAATGATTTTATTCACTGCAGGGTAGCTAAAGAAATTCATATGGGTGTTGCCATTGAGAGCCAAGTGTGTGGGGTTTTTAGCCTGTTGCCATGTGTTCAACATGGCGTGTACGTAACCCAGCCGGTCGGTCATATGACAGTTGTGTGCGGTTGTATAGCATCGTGCGCCTCATTGCATTTATGATAAAATGCTTATTGAAATACGTATAGAGAGCAGACCACAAAAACCACTTTGGAAATTCTAAAACAACCACATGCCTAAGCGATGCCAACGTTATTCACGTATGTACTCGTATATGTATTAACGAATATGTTTGAGTTTAAAGTCAAAACATCCAGAAGCATTGCTAGTTGTCCGACCTTTAACTTTACAAGTGGCTGTGGTTATTCGTTTATATGTTTTGACATTTACTTTGACTATATTTCATATAAATATATACATATGTGTAGATGTGTGTAAGAATGAAGTCATTGCTAAATCGTTCGTATAAATAAAACAACTTAAATCAGACATTTTCAAGTGAGTCGATTCCATATACAAAGATACGGATATTTATTTATATAGGCTGTCCAGTAAATATTTATCCAAATTGTAGTTCCCGATTTAATACAAACATATTTAGTTGTGAGCACATAAGATGAAAGTCAAATTGTTCGAAATTTATATGCAAAATATGTAAGCAAACTGTTGCTTTGGCTGTTTTTGCAGCTTTCGTTTAGATGCTTAATAGCTAAAGGGTTGAAAAGTCAAAGCAGTACATAGAGAATAAAATTCATATTTTTAGGACTATTAGTTTTTTAAAGAGATCCAGAAGTAGAAAAAGACCAGGATAAATTTATATTAAAAGAAATTAAATTATTATTTTTTATGGTCGAACGAAGTTGAAAAAAGATATTTTATTTATACTAGAAGAGCAGGTTACATATTGTTGCTGCTCTTTTTTATTTGGTTATTTCGTACACTTTAGATTTTATAACTCATATTGTAAAGAAGGTAATATGTAAATAATCTCAAAAGTTAAGCTTCAACTAACTTTCAGACATTATTGCAGCTGAGCTATTTTTGGAGTAAAAAGTGAATACCTCAAAGTAGCCCGTGCACAACTAATCTGATCTAACATGTGCTTACGCATAATAACCTTAAACATATAAGCATAACTTGCAATCGCTATGGATGCTGCAGTTCCGTCAAAATCAAAAGAACCTGCAGCATTAGTATACTAACTTAATACCAATTTTCAGCGATCTGTTATTCTGTGCCCCTTTTTTCATATTAGCCAAGTCGGTATTAGCTTTGGTCGAGTTTTAGCTGGTCAAACAAACAGCAATTCATTTTTATACATAACTAAGGTAACATACAATTTAAAGTTTAAGTTTACCAGTAACTGTATAAGCTAAGTAAATAAAATACATAAAAATATTTTTATATTAAAAAAATTCAAAACCAATTGCTCAATTTTTAACTCTTAGTCCCTCAACTTATCAATCGCCCACATACCACCGCTTGAGTTGAGTGCTTGCATTTGCCAAGCAAGGCCGCCGCAAATAAATGTATATGTATGCTTGCCTGTCGGAAAAAGGAGATTGAAACATATTTACTGTTTACCAAAACAAACAATATTGGTTACACCGGGAAAACAACTCGACTTCCAATGGCAATAAACCGAGCAAAAACCTGCACTGGCCATCGTGACATGTTGTAGAACAGACAGTGGTTAGGTGTTTCAATGCTAAAAAATAGGAAGAGGAGAGGATGGTCTAAAATAAGAAAATGGCAGGAAGTATTTAAGCGTGTGCCTCTTATAATCATGCAAGTAGCGTGGCTTTTATACACTTATTATGCTATGTATGTACATAGATGCAGTAACTTACAATTTTGCGCAAATTCACTGATGTTTTTATAAAGGTTTAATGATATATGTACTTGAATTACTTATGATGAACATATTTCATCAAAAAATAGGGCTGAATTTGAAAGTGGTCATCGCACATTTCTAATAGATAGTAGTTTTATCAGAATTTCTTCTTACATTTTTTTGTAGGAAATGATTTAAGTAGTTTAAAGGTTTTCATAATAAAAGGTTACGATTACCGTTGACGTCACCGAACGAACTTCCTCATATTTACTTGAGACTTGATATTTAAGTAACGGTATGATATACAGAAGAAAATATAACAACAATTTAAAAAACATCTTTTATTCTTTATGTACATAAATATTTAACTTTTGAACGAATTTACGCATTCTTAATACCAAAACTTCAAGCTTTCAGCACAAAAGTGTATATCAATAAATTGATAAAATAAGTCAGTTTACGAAAATGACTCCATACTCTACAATTTCGCATCTTTGTTTTAAATTTCCAAAAATGTTAACAAAATTTTTTTTCGAAGCTTTTTACAGTGACTCACTGGGCACTATTTCAACACTTTGAATTATTTAAAACGCAATATAGGCACCATTCGTTCCCAAAATCTTTGCATCTGGTACAGAAAATGACGAAAATCGGCGTGCGTTCGGTTGCAATTTTAATAATTTTTAACATTATTTACACATACGACATATGAAATATTAAGAGCTGGTAGTTACAAAATGTTTATTTTTGGTTTAAATAGTAAAATGTAGGTCCTTGGAGTTTTATAGTAAAATTATTAAGCTATTTTATTAAAAAAATATGCCACTTATTTAAAAGGCTTTGGCCATACATAATATTGAACCAACTCCGTCATCAATAATCTGATTTTACAGCTGGCACCATCTTGGTTAAATTTGATCTGGCATTGTAAAATTAACAAATTATTTTAGTATTCAAAATAGAGGTCAATTGTCTAAAACTTAAAAAAAATTTGAACACAGCAGCTCAAGCTGGAAATTTGACAGGTTTCGTAAATGAATATAAAAAAGAAATTATTTGTATAGGGGCAATTATGATTTAGAATTCCGATTTTGATGTAAATACCAAATACCAGGATCTGGGATACTTTTTTAACGGATTACGAAAAAAAATCGGTCTGGCCGTTTCCAACAAATTATAGTTTAAATGTATATGTGCATCTCCTACCAAGTTTGGTTGCTATTTTTCAAAATTTCAAAATTGATTTTTTTCAAAAATTCCGATATGATCGGCATAAATTTGAGAGGGTCTCTCAATTCTACTTCTGGTACTTACGTACTTCGGACCAAAGTTAATGTGCCATTTCATATACTTGGAAAATATAAAAAGAATTGCAAAATAAAATCGAAAAAATTTATGTTTAAAATTACATATAATCTTACAAAATAGGCTAAAAATGTGACTATGTAATTAAATTCTAATTGTGCTTAAAAAATTAAAATTTACAAGTACAGTGCATATAATTTATTTGCTTTTAAACACTGACGAGCTCAACTCAACGGTGCGATTGAGCTAACTTAAATAAAAATCAATGAGAGCAAAATCTAGGAGCGAAAAAGTGTTAATAGAAATCCTGCACTTCTCTCCTGAGAAAAGGAATGTGTTGACTCAACTATAACGATTTAATCTGCATGACAAAACAATAGCAATGCGCACAAATGGGCAACCCAAGAGGAAGTATTCAAAAAAGCAGTAAAATGTATGATAGTATCGTTGTCCATTCGTATATTTATATATATGCGTCTTAATGGCGGTGGTTGCGCTCGTCCTTGACAGCCAAGTCAAGTGATGTCTGACTATGCCAATGGTGTCTAATGATATACACATACATATTTAGATGCATTCGACTTTATATATGTCTGTAGATATTCTCTTCAGTTCGTAGCAGAATACTGAAAGTACTCTGCTGTATGGACTGACTACACCTGCATTAGATGTCAGCTAACTACTATCTAACTGTTTTGACGAAGAAAATAGCTTGTGGTAGCCAACTTTTTCCTTAAGAGAACCTAATTATTATTTAGGTAGCTTAAGTCGTAAAGTAGTTAATTTAAAAAGGCGATGCTTAATTATTTTTTTAACTTATTTTTTTTTTAAGTTTACATACATAAAACAAAAAGAAAATACTTATTTTAACATTACATATAGAAAATAACAATTCTTTTGAGGTTTTATTTAAAATTAATAAAGTAATAGTCAACCAAAGTACATTATATTATTGTTTTTTATTGTATTTTGCGGTTTTTTATGTATTATAAGGGGTACATATTAATTATTAAAAAAAAGAGTATTTAAACGATTAAAGCTATGAAGTCGCTTCTGATAGGAAAGCTTACAAAAAAGTGGGACATCAATTACCATAGATGTAATTCACGAAAGATATATATAACACATATGAAAGAATTCAAAATAATTTTAGAATCTCTATTAGGTATGCAAGTATATAAGTGACCAATATTTAGCAATTAATAATATTTTACTGCTGTGTAAGTACGAGACTGTTCTCACAGTCAGACTGTCTAGTTATGCAGGAGAATACATTTTGACTAACAAACTTACAAAAATGGTGCCTTTGAGTGTTTTGATAGTGAAATTACGCGCCCATAGGCGTAAATTTTATTTTAGCATATATATAGCCAGTGGTAATAAAAAATGTGCTAAAGAGCAAGCGACAAGAAGCTAAAAACCGAATAAGGTGTGGTTTAAAAAATAAAGAAAAAATTAAATAATGTAAAACCGAGTAAAAGAATCTGAGAAAAGTGTATTGCAAATTTTAACGATGGTCTGGTTAAAAAAACTCAGCGTAAATTGACTGAAGGAACAGTTACTGCTGCATCCTGTACTTACTTATTTCGTTCTTAAGTGTGAATCTTGAAATACATACTATTGTTGTACTAACTAGCTTATCTTGCTTATATTTCCCATCTTTACAACTAGTAGTTTTAACGCGGTAATGCCCTCAGAACTGCTGAATTTCTAATTCACCAATAATAAAATTAATTTAAATAATTTTGCATACAACGACAATCGAACCGTGAATCTCACGTGCTACACTGATAACCTTTAACCACCCGGCTATCGTTATTACATACTTCGTACTTCAAAAGAGCCATTTAGCCGTGGCGTACAACAATTATTGTTATTTTAGTTACTGGTGAAATGTTAAACAAATAATGAACTGGTATGATTTCATCCCTTTGATGGTAGTATTTAACTAGAATTTTTGCATACTGTTCTACCACTTCACTGCATGGCATACACAAAAATACATATGTCTGTACCTAGATAAATTTATATATAAATATATGAATGTGTTTCCATTTTTCGCTTTCACATTTCACTTTCCCTAGCGATTTATTCAGTCTGCCTGTCAAGTAGTCAGTGGGGCAACAAGGGCATTCGCTTACAACTGTTAAGTGAATTAAACTGTGTTTACTTTTAGTTTGGCTGCTGTGATTTCTGTTTTAGTGTTTTGCTCTCTCCTTATTTTACATACATACTGTTCACTATAAACGATAAGTTAATTTATAAAAAAAGTGAAGAAAGCATTGAACAATTCCTGCAGTGAATGAGCAAAGTAGTTGTTGCTTTTAAATATGTAATATGCATGAGTATAAAAACCGTAAATGTTAAAACAGCTGTATTTTCTAATGGAAAAGTTAATATTTTGTTAATTTTAAAGTATTGAAAGTTATAACTTTAAACAGGTCAATTTAGCAACATATTTTGAAGTCAATGTCACACAAAAATTTACTTGTATGGTATCTTGTATTGTATGGTGCAAAACTGTAAAAACAAAAACGTATTAGGAAAATTATGAATAACTGTTTTTACCATATCTTGAAGCTTTACAAATTTCAAACTGTTTATTTGCATATTACACTAATAACATTTGAAACACATCCGCATACAGTATCGAAGACTATCAGCTAATAGTTAGTCAAGATAATGATTAATTAAAAGCCAATCAGTAAGAAGATAATAAATTGTTTCTTTAAGAAGAAATTATCGATTCATTTTTAGTTTTATATGCTGATATTAAACACTGGTCAAATGAGTTTAATGATCCTTATATTACTAAAGCTTTGTATATAACATTATTAAGACCTATTCTTGAATATGGCTCAGTGATTTGGAGCCCGAGGTATCAAATCTACTCTTATAGGATAGATTCCTCCTATTCGTCTTACGAAATTTGCATTGGGTCTCTCAGTACAATCTTCCTTCTTATACTTGTGGTCTGAAACTTATCAATCTCCCTACTCTCGCCAGTCGTCGGGAAATGATTGGTATAATTTTCACGTTTAAAATAAGAACAGACTCAATTTCCAGTCTCATTACTCTCTCTGAAATCAAATTTAATGTTCGTTTAGAATGTTCAGTCATTTCGCCCTTGTTGCTGAAAACTTGTAAAACGAATTTTGAATTTCAAGAGCCTTTGCATTGTTTGTGTACAAGAGTTTTAACTCTCATTTGACATATCTGTCTCGCTTTTTAATATTAAGAAAACTATTTTGTAGACTCTCAACTAATCGTTACATAACATTTTATATTCGAAATTATTCGTAAAAACCAGCTGATGAATTTTGTTCTGTAGTTGAACTTTTTCAGTTCTCGACACTAAACAAACCTCTCATCATCGTAACTCCGAATTGATTGAAAAATAAAACAAGTTCCGTACGTCATGTGGACAGCACCCCTCGTGCGGATGGGCGGGAGATGGGTAAACCGTTGGGATTAATAATGATTAATAATAAAATAAATGAAGAAAAATCTGGAAGACATTCGAAAATAATTAAAACTTAAAGGGGCTTTTTTAACCACAATCCCGTCCAACTGGTCGAGGGAGCGCCTAGTGGATAAACGTAAAGTCCAACAGATCGGTGACCGAAAACCAATTAAAGCACGGACTGCCCACAACCCGAAACAGTTCTCTTAAGGTCGTGGTTACACTTGCCTCTTACACTAAAGAGCTACATATTTGGCAATTAGCAACTATGAAGTAAGTTGCGATTAAGAAACAAAGAAAAATAATGAGATAATTTATTACCTTAAAACTGTCAGTATATAAGAGTATTTCGTGATAAAAAAAATCGAGTCAGAAGAATCAACGCTGACAAACATCTGAATTGATCGTGCATTTCAAAGTTGTTTTCTTTATCAACACAAAGAAGGGGGAAGCATATCGATGATCTTAGAGTGATACTAAAGTAAAACTATTATGTAGGAATTGACTATTGATAATAACTCTATCAGCTTAGTTAAAATTAGAACCCAAAATAAAGAGTGAAGGCAGATTAATAAGCCTAATTAGCATTTATCGGGACGAAGTTTCTTATTCGCATCCAAATGTAAGTTCTTTAATGCGAATAATAGGATTTGTTTTCAATTTATCACTATGCAATTAATAGTTTGGATTTCATACAAGGGAATCATATTCCGAATAGGCACAACGAATGAAGTCCAAAGTAATTTGGTAATATATGTGTCACTGGACTCCATATCCCACCATTTTATGAAAACTAGGACTCTATTAACCTTCTTAACACAATAATCTATATGATTCATAAGGTTCATTAAGGTTCATTGTGACACCTAAGTCAATGAAGTTAGTAACTTGTTCAGCATTATGATTTTGAATCATATAGACAAAGATTAAAAACAATTTCCAAATGAGGTCATATATATACACTTGTGTAACCTTAGCAAAATACAGTTCTCACCACCTTACGAAATTATTTAGGTAAAGTTGAAAAGTGCTCTATCTTATATAGGACGAAATGATTTGAAGAGCTTGACATCATTGCATACAAAGATGCTTTAGAATGAAGAACCACATTTGGAAGATCATTGATGAAACTAAGGAAGATATCGAGTTGAATGCCTTGAGCTACATCAGGTGCTACGGATATTTTACGTCATGCCACAAAAGTTGAAAGCCACTGTTTTCTTCTTGTTTGTTATAGTGAAGTAATGAATGTGAAATCTTGCCGAATACTTTGCTGAAGTCAGAATAAATACCATCGTTTTAATAAAAAAATTGAAAACCATTACTGGCATGGATAATGAATACAAGTAGGTTCGATGAGGTGGAATTACTTTACAAAACCCGTGTTGTGAAGTGTTATTAATTGATGACACTGAGAGAACTAGTTGATCAGTTATAATAGTTTAAAAAATTTGGGAATAAAACATAATTTTGTCATGTCCAGTAATTTATGAAACAAGATCTACTTCCAGACTTATACAGGGCTAAAATATATGACTGTTTCCATAACGAGGGAAATCTATTTTTTTTTTTTGACTGAAGATTTGAATATGTTCGTTCATATATAAAATCGGCACAGAACTTAAATATACTAGATGGGTTGTTATCTGGACCGCATGCAAATGAACTTTTTAGAGTGTAAATGCGGTCTTAAAGAGGATAACGTACGAAAGGTAACATTGCACATACATCTACGCGGACAAATAAATGGACCCACTACTTGTTGATGTGGGCAGACTGCAAACAATAGCCAAAAAAGACGAAACAGTAACTAAATATCACACTATTATCTCTTCACTGTATGGGTCTGTACGTTGTACATATGTATGAACATAAGTAAATATATCTGGGTGGCTTTGAATCCTTTGCTTGGCTCACTTAGTTAGTCCTTTTGTACTTGGCGCAAATTAAATGTGATACCCACGGAAATGTAGCAAACGAGCTCGTGTTGCATTCTCACGCAAGTACATATAAGTATACTTAGGTAAGTATAGGATTTTCCAATAAGATTGGTTTCTTTAAAAAAAGACACACTAATTGTTAAGGAAATTCAAATGGTTTTTATTTATGTGAAGCACAATCGATACAATTAATTCGCAACGAATTCGAAGGATCAAATTTTTGAGCACTTTTTCCACTCAATTAAGTCATTATGTCATGAATAGCACTTTCAGTATTGACTTTTCAAGCAGTTTTATTGCTAAAGTCCAATAACTTCAAATAACCCCACAAGAAGTAGTCTATTGGTTTTAAATCACAACTTCTGGGAAGCCATTCAATGTCACAATTTCTTGCAATAATCGAATATCCAAACCTTTCTCGCAATAACTGGGTTATTGTGACAAGTAGCCCTGTCTTGTAGTACGGACCGATAATTACACCTGATCAAAAACCACACCAAACTGTCAATTTAGGTGAATGTAAAGATTTTTCATGAATAATTTGCGGCTTATATTCGCACCAGAATTGAAAGTTTTTTTATTTACCGCACCATTCAGATGAAAGTGAGCCTCATCGAAGAAGATGATTTTCTTAAAAAAATCGTTATCGTTTTCAAGTTGTTCCAATGCAAAATCAGCAAATTTATGACGTTTCTGGTGGTCCATGGATAAAATTGTAAACATTACTGAATACAATGAAAAAATGTCAAGACATGACATATTAAAAATGGCCAAAACGACACTTAGAAATCATATCATCCCTATTGGAAAATCCTTTATTTAAATTCTTGCATTGGCATATATCGCTCAATCTAGTTGGAAAAAAAGTATAATTTGAACCCTGATGAGTGAAGGTATAAAAAATCGTATCATCAACATCCTCTTCTTGTAGAACAAACTTCTGAATGCCAAATATAGGAGTGCTATCCACAATAAGCCTTCAAAAAATCCCATATAACCGTGAAAGTTACTCCACAACGGTTGGTCAACCATACTATGTAAGAACTTTCACAGCAACAAAGAGAAGTTTTGAAAAATTGTAAATGTACTGAACTTATTTTGTCGAATAAGCGCGGTTGTGGTGGCAGCAATGATCGTTCTCGATAAAAGTAGGGGTTCGACAACAGTTGCGGAAATAGCACAGATCAAGAAATGTTGCCAGTTCGCTTTGCTCCTCAGCTGCTAATGGACGATAAGTTTTTTTAAAAATCTAGCAATGAGTTTTACCCAGCTAGATTGAGCAGTTGGACCAGTCTGTGTCGCCTTTGTCTTTTTTGGTTTGTTTGATTTGGATTCCGTAAAATGACATAAAGATGCATTAATAGCCGCGACATGTCACATGGCAATGTACGTATGTATAACATATTCTAAGAGAACGCCCGGGGTATTCAACACCTCTATAGAGCTGATATTTATACAGTTATGTAGCAACAATATACACGATATATATCTCTGCATAATAGTTACCCGGCAAGCCTAACTAATAGCCAATTGTCACTTTCCCATACAAACAACTGGTAATTTTAGCACTGCAACAGTTTACCAGATGGAAATTGGCAGATCTCATTTAGAAACAAATTTAAAATAACAAAATAATGATAGAGGAGAGTGATGGGTTCGAGTCTTGACTATATGTATTATTACTAAAACAAATTATAACAATTTATTAATTGCGGTCGCCCCGTGGCAGTTAATATCGATCTTAAAATTCATCAGACGAATTCTATTTGTTGGGGAAAAAAACAGTGGTGCTTATCAAGACTAATATATTTAAACGTTTGAGTCCTATTAGGTATTAGAAATTGAAGAAAAACCCAACATAAAAAATTAAAATGAAATAAAGCAAGTAATTTTGTAATTTTAATATTTTGTTGCTAGGCATTTATAAATCTTTACCAATCGTTTGAGAATATATGTTTACATATGCAATATATATGGTAGTTGTTGTATGCTACAAAGTGCACTAATGTGCTGAAGTATCTATTTACAGTATCACGGATAGAAAATATTTGTATTTACATACTTAGGGCTTGACGCTTTGTAATCGCTGAAGCGATTTTGGCCGAGCTCCTCCTATGATTTTGTGGTTCCGCGTCTTGGATGTCGTTCGAGCCTGGACTCGAACCTTGACAGTCTAAATGGTAGCGCGCAAAACTAACCACTCTATTGCGGCATATGCACTTCTACAGTGTTTGTGGCAATAAAGCCAAATTTGTAAACATATTTAAGAGCAAAATTTAATAGATAAGTCCTTTTTCTTGAAAAAATATGTGACTAATCTACAAAGCTTCTGGGTCCGAACCAATTTAAGTCCGATAATTTGAAGCCGCGTTTATTAGATGCACGAGCCTCCACTTCTGGACGTGGTTGCACTTCAAAACTGGTATTTTAAAAAAAAATTATTTATCTTCACATTTCCCAAAAATAAAAGCGGTATTGCTCACAAAGCCAAAGACGTTATTAAACAGTAACTGTAAACAACATTTACTTATCAATTTTAGAATTATTTTCAATACTATAGATATACTATAATCTTTCTATATGCATTTTTTTGAATATATTAACTAAAATACACCTCCATGCAATAGAATTGCAAGCACTCAAGTGTATCAAAAATAAAAGTCAGCGGCGTGTGGGAGATAAATATAATTAAATAACAATCAAACACCACAACAGACGAGTGAAAAAGTCGCAGAGAGCAAACAAAGTGTCAACTTAATTAATTGTAAGTGCTAAAAAGAAAGTTTCCACATATTGCTGATATGTACATAAGTGTGGGTACTATGAAAGCTGTAGAAATGCAACAGTTTTTATACGTTTAATATTTCTAATTACTTTCTTTTATATTATATCTACTATATTTTTAAATAAATTAAGTGCAGACGTGACAGGTGGAAGACCATGCTCCTAAATTCAAATCTGCTTTTTTATTGTGTACTAGTTAGTGACTGCCCTTGGCATTAATTTATCGGCAATGCAAATTTTAACACACTCGAAGAATAATAGCCGTTTATAGTTAAATGGTATTTTGATCGGAATCAAAGGCATACGTGAAATCAAAATATATTCGTATCTGCATGTGAGCGTTATAAATAAATCTGGTGTGCCGTTATGACAAAATATTCTGAGCGTAATTACTACTGTTAATAAAGTATTGATACTACTTAGATCGATTTATATATTTATTCAAATCATTCATATTTTAATCGCTCTATTGATCTGTGATACATATCAGGAAATAAAGTATTGTAAATATATCTAGAATGATGTCGATGATTTTCCAAATCCTTCGGTCCGATCGCTGGATTGCTAAATAAATTTCCCAAGATTTGTTCGTTTGGCGTCTTAATCGTCAGGAATTTACTCAACGTTTATTAATTCTTTAATAATTACAATTCTTTACTATACCCATTGGCTTATTTTACAATTCTTTATGGCACACAATTATTCTCTGCTTCACACAGCTTATCCGTTTCTAAAACACACAGCTCACAGCAATGTTAACTCCACTAAGTTGCCTACTCGTCTCTTGTTGTGATAACGGCTGCCTGAAGATGACCCAAACATTCTGTTCACGCTCTTAAGAATAGGCTGATTATTCGTTTGCCTGCGGTAGCTGCAGCCCCTCCGTTTATCCTTCTCGACTGGGAATTTTCCTTAAACTGTTGACCTTTTTGTTTGTCCTTGGTAAGGGTAATTTACATGATACCGCCGCTCCTTAAGTTTGTTTGTCCTTGGTGAGGGTAACTTGCATCATTCTGCCACTTCTTTTGTCTCTATTTTTATTTGGAAATCTCGTCACACTGCTACTCCTTTTGTCTTTCCTTCGTATTTGGGATTTCCGTTACAATATTAAATATCAATCAAATCGAACATGCTAAAAATGTTGGTATCTGCTGCACTTATAGGAAAAAAATGAATTTCAAGTTCGAACCATAAGAAAGATTTTTTTCAGAAAAGCGTTCCCTCAGTAACTTCCCAGAAAAATTTAATTTTTTTCATAAGAACCTTCTCTTGGCAATACAAAAAAAAATCGATAAAGCCATTCACGCTTTATGCCGTGACTTTTCCATAGGGTTTTCCAGTAAGACAGATATGATTTCTTAAAAAAAAAACACTAATTGTTAAGGAAATTCAAATGTTTTTAACTTAATGTGAATATAACATCTTTCAAATGGCCTCCACGACTTTTTTTGTAGGATTGAATCCGATGAACTCAATATTTGAGCACTTTTTCCACTTAATAAAGTCATATGTCATGAATAACGCGTTCAATATTGACTTTTAAAGCTTGAAAAGAGTCTGATTTATTGCTAAAGACCAATGACTTCAAATAACTCCACAAGAAATCATCCAATGTCAGAATTTCTTGAAGACGAATTGCACGTACTGTGTGACTCGTAGCCCCGTCTTGTTGGAACCAGATGTTGCTAAGATCAACTAGTTCCAATTGTGGCCATAAAAAGTTAGTTATCATCGATATATACCGCTCTCCGTTGACAGAAACTGTAATGGTTGCTCATGAATAATTTGTGGATTTTCTTCGCACCAGAATGGACAGTTTTGTTTATCTACCGCACCACTCAGATGAAAGTGAGGTCCATTGTTCCAAGGCAAAATCAGCAAATTCACGACGTTAATGGTGGTCCATGGATGAAATTGTTAATATCATTGAATGCAATGAAAAAAAGGCAAATCATGACATATCAAAATTGGCCAAATACTTAGAAATCATATCATCCCTATTAGAAAACCCTTTACATTTTTAATGCATAAATAAAATAAGAATATGTAATATTTCAAAATTAAAAAGCTAAGGAGAAAAACTTTTCTGTCATTTCATATCAAGATTGCTGCCTGTATTTTTCATATTGTATACTCTTTACTTTACCACTCAAATGCCATTCGCGCTTTCCAGTCATAAAGTTTAACCCGTAATACTGTTAGTATTATATTCATATACAAGTACATACAAATGTTTATTTGTCCACTGATGCTTTCCTTTTTTAGTCATTTTCACACGGATGCCTCTATGTTAATAACAAAGGCGCAATAAATATGAATAATGAGCACGACGTGAGAACAGCGTAATAAGAGCCAATGAAATGCAAAACACTATGAAAAAAATAACAAAAACCACGAACAAAAGGCTGCATCCAAAAAACTCACTTACCAACTCTGTTGGATTTTCAAATGAATGTCGGAGTTACCGGCGCCTTAACACTGTGCATTCTGTTTAACAAAAATGTTGTCGTATGAGTATACTTATGTATGTGTCTATATAAGTATATAAATATGAACTATTTGGACAAGTGTTGCGCATATGTCCGGTTGTGTTGTTCTTGTACTTTTACAAGCTTGTACATTTTTATATGCGTGTCGGTAACACATATAACTTTACTATTTTGCGACTTTAATATTTTAAGGCAAATAACATACATATGCATACAAGATGGCCATACGCATATATGATGGCGTATTTGAAAATTTTCTTCGTATGTGTGCGGTTTTTTTTACCTACGCATGCAAAATTAGAGACTTTTAATAAAGGGTTATTATTCTTGGAACAAAATTCTTGGAATTTTTTAAATAAAAGTTTGATATTTACCTTAATCAATTTGGTTTAACTAATTATTAGTATAATTTCAATTTGGTAAGGTTGAGATTTAGTCCATGTTTTAATGCTTCTAAATTTTCTGTTATTAGAGCGACTGTCTTGTTCTGCCCGAGGATTTGTATCACCCTGCCTTGGGGATAACTTTCAAAACCTTAAGTTAACTTACTTTTAATTTTTAATATCGTTTTAACAATGAAAAGGCTAATTTTAAGAAGATGACATTTACATTTTTCTAAACAAATGGTTTACATTTGGATTACTTAAAATGCGTGTACCTTCGTCGCAAATTTTTTGAACTTAACAAGAAATGTTACAATGTTTAAATTATTAAAGTTAGAAAACAAATTTTTCAAGACGTTTTTCACAATCGAAAGGTATTCTATGGTTTCGCTAACTTCAAACGCAGGTTTTTTTGATTCTCCGTTCGACATGAAATAAAAATCTGCTATGTAATGTAAAGTATGTTCGCACACTTTTTGAAATCAAATTATTCATCCATTTTTCAAAGTGATTTGTGCGTCTGTCAATATTATTTGCGTTCAACTGCAGTAAATAATTCACCAGTTATTTCTGAGGAAGATGAATTACATCATTTCAAAAATTTAAACATTCTTTATTCTATGAATCAGATATGATTCCTACATGTTTTTAAAAAAAAACTATAAATAATAAATCTGTACTCTCCATTACCTACTCCCTCAAACAGTACGTTTTACTCTTTGTCATTGAATCTTTTTTTACAGTCCCACTAAATTAGAGTGGTCTTAGGCGTAATATTAAATATTATACAGGTAGTGCTATAATATTCGCTATAATTAAATTTTTTTAAGCAACCATTACCAGCAAAAAGATGTTTTCGAACTCCCAATTCCTTTACCGACACGGGTTTCGCAGGGAAAATCAACGCTTGCAAATTTGTTTGAATTTGTGTCACATATCTCTTAAGTCTTTCGAGATCATAAGTAAACTGATGTTTTTTACATCAACTTCAATAAAGCTTTTGATAAGGTAAGTCATTAAATTCTCATCCGTAAACTGGATCTTCGTGTGTTTCCGTAATACAGCATTAAAATATTTGGGGTATTCTCTTTGTCTAGGAAATGCATACTATGCAAATATTTTTTATCTAATTGTGCTAGAGATCGAGAGCACCCCCGTTGCAAAATTGTGACATATTCAAGTGAAACAATAACAACCACACAGACATAGGGCTGCTTTTCATTCATAGTTTTTGGTATAGGATATTTTCCTATCGTACCATATGTATTTTGCATGTGCTTCGTTGTTGTGCCATTGCACGAATAGGAAAAGTTTCCTATCCGTGCACCGTAGCATGCATTTTCTAGACTAAGAGAATACCCCTATTTTGTTATATGCTGATAATGTAAAGCTTTTTATGTCATATACCTCGATCGATGAAAGACGTTTATTTCTGATGGGTCTAAACAATTAACCTACTATGTGTGATAACAAGGACATGCCCTTGAACCTTAAAAAATGTAAAATGATATGATTTTCAATATTAAAATAAGGTTCATTGTTATGCTTTGTTCGTAATTAACCTTCTTAATGGATCAAACTCTAGTTCATTACGTTATCTGAGGTCAACTTCAATGTTCCGACTCGTGTATCAAACAGTTTAGACCTCTACTATTGAAGTCGTGCAAAACATATTATGAAGTGAATGAATCGTTTCATCGATTGTATCACGATTTTAACTCTTATTCCAGCAACTTTGTTATATCAGACTCACTTTTTAGCATGCAAAAGTTATCATCGCTTTTCTCAATACATAAGAATTAAAAGTTTTAAATTAAAAAATTTAAGCTGTTCAATAAATTTTTTGCTTCAACTGAACAGTTCGTTATATGCTTAAAAACTCTTGCCTGTCATGACTCAGCAAATTGTACGTTGCGGATGGCCTTGTGCCGGTTGGGCCGGATGAGGGTAATCGTTGGGTTTATTACTTTTACTCGCTTATTTTTGTATATAAAAATTAAAAGTGTATTTGCAATTTTCTAAATAGACTTGCAGGGATAGTAACAAAGAACTTAGTTAATGGGATAGTTTTTTATTACATTTGTCTTCAGTATAAGAACAGAAATATCAAGGATGATCCCAAAAGAGGCATTTTTTTCAAAAGGATTTTTTTGACAGATCACGCGTGACAACGTTTAAAAATCATTCCACTACGCTCATTCGCTCTATTTATGCTCAACATAATTGGCCCACTGAGCGTACTATTCGCAACAAAATCACCCATATTGAGACCCAGCATTCATTATTTGATAATATTCGACGGAATAGACCACGTCCAAAACACAGTGAAGAAAATATAGTATGGAACGACTTGGCGCATTTTACGTCGAGATCTTAAATAGAAAGCGTACAAAACACAGCTTGTGCAAGAACTGAAGCAGCTCGACTATCCCAAGTGACATCGCTTCGCTCTATGTCCCCTTGAAAAGTTTAAAGAAGATCCGATGTTTTCGAAACAAATTTTGTTCAGCGATTAGGCCCACTTCTGGCTCAATGGGTATGTAATCAAGCAAAAATGTCGCAAGACTGTGTGGTATCACTCCGTTACACTTTTTCCTGTGGGCATATGTAAAGTCTAAAGTCTATGCGGACAACACCAATTCGATTCAGGCCTTGGAGCAAAATATCACGCATATCATTCGCCAGTTACCAGTCGAAATACTCGAACGAGTCAACGAAAGTTGGACTCAATGGATGGACCATCTTCAAAAAATAAATGCCAAGGAAAGTTCTTTCGAATAATAATAAACATTTCCCTTGAAATTTTAATTTTCTGTGGTTTTTTCGTTAAAAAGTAGGAAACCTCAAAATGAATCTTTTAATAATTGAAAATTATATGCTATAACGCAACATATGAAAAATATTTTTCCCTTTTATGCTAAAAATAATAAAGAAATTATATGTGTAAATATTACAATTAAAAATCTTTATAACCGAAACTATAATCATATTTGGAGGGCATTTACTTATTTATTTTTGTTTTTATAGGAGTTTTTGCACATTAAAAAGCTTAAAGTTTTCTCGAACCTTAAATTGAACGTATCGAACTACTCTTAAAACACTTCAACATCGCCAGGCTAATAACAAAAATTTCTGAAATTCATAAAGTTTTCGTAATCAAAATAAAATTTTAATTCATCTCTGCCGCCAACAGCTAAAGTTAAGTTCAAAAACCACATATTGTCTGGTTTTCAAGTGCAGTAGTATAAATTTTGAGTTGTAAGTTGAAGTTGTTGCTAAAATAAAATAAACAATATGAGAAGAGTTTGTGTGAAGAAAGAATCCGAAATACAAAAAATAATAAACTTAAAAAACTGGCAGTTTCTTGTTTCAAAACTCTGAAAAAAATGAAAGTGATTTTCATTAAGAATTGCATTACGATGCGCAATTTTTCGTTATGCATACACTATTGTATTTTTAATCTGTATTCATTTAATTTTGAAAATATTAAACAATAATTACATTTTAAGTGACTTATGGTGGCCAAAACAGCTGCTGTATTTAAATGCCAACCGATGATTAGCAAATATGCTGCCACCAGTTATTTGATATTCTGGGGTTATAATCTTTCCACTTTGACTTTTTAAACATTTTTATTTACCATGCTTCTTTAGTGTTAATACGAGCTTGCATTTATTTCGGTTTGTGCCTAATGAACCTTTGATTAGTTGCAGCAATACGTGCATTGAATATCAAATTATCCGCACGCATATGGTAAACCCCTTTATCACATTTAGCGGGAACGTGCAGGCATGCATACTCAAACTATTTAATCAATGTGCATTTAAACTGCTGCCCACAGCTGACTTCATGAGCATTGCACAGATTTCTTTGTGGATTACATTTCTCTGAAGCGGGGTAATTTAATACCAAAAGTATTACTATGCTAAGGGTGTTTTTGATTATTAATATAATTCGAAAGTCTTACAAATTTTTCAGTTTCTTATTTTCTTTCTTCATCTGTTATGAAAAAGTTATCATTTTTCAACAACAAATTGGTTTAACAAAGCACGCTTGCATGTAAAGCATGATTTTCTTGAATTTAAACCAGATATTCTACAATGGAAATCTTTCTGTCCCTGTAATAGAACACAAAGAGTATTATTTAAACACACATTTTCGGACATTTTACATGTAGCCTTAGGTTTTGCGCAATGTATCAACATGGGACCGATTCTGTTATTGTAACGATTTGTCCTCCGTTAAAAAATATTCATGAAGTCTATTTTCATAAAATTTAGTTCGCTAAAAATCAGTTTTGTTGCTCGATTTGCATAATTTCCAAATCCATCCACACTTTCTAGCCGTATAGTAATGCCAGTAATATTTTATTTCGTAAAAATTCCAAATGACTTCATTTTCAGCTCATTTCTCTTGAATATTTATGCCGAAATGCAATTAAGCAGCTCAATAAATTTTTCTCGTAGTAAAATAATCTAGTTTTTCTGAGAATTAATTGGTTTCTGTAGCTGAATATTTTTAAATCTCTGTTATGCTACTAATATATAGTAATATGATTATCAATGTAAATTTCACCACAAAACTCACATTCAAATGCATTAAAAGCATATTTAATTTGGCCATAAATGTTTTTACTTTTGATCTTGTGACAACCAGACAGTTTTGGTTGTGGGCAAACATATATTTTAGTCACAAACCATATTCTCTTTTATACAGCATATTGAAATACTAATAAATAACAATTAGATTGTTATTTATAAGTTATTAGTTGACTTTTCTGGCAATGAAATTCCAGGCAATTTTGTACAATCACGATGATAATATTATTATACTTAGTCAAATCCAATTAAACACTAAATTAAAAATTAAATATAAAAAATTGTTGAATTGCCGTAGAATTACGTAAAATAATAAAACATATATCCATTATAAACACGAATGATTTTAGTTGTTGTACCTCACAGGCATTTTAATTAAAGATATACGAGTATGATTTCCACCATACTTAGTACGTATAATGGACAAAAGGCTTTAATTTTTTAGTTTTTGATATAGGCACTTGGGAAACTTCATCTTTATCAAGCGATGAAGAGGATAGATTGTTGGTTTACCTGTGAATGAAAATGGATCATTTAGTCTTTGGTTATTTGTATTTGTAATGGAACCGAACATAAAATATTCTCCGGATAATTCCTACGAGAGTTATCGTATACACAGACGTACGGGCATAGCTAAATTGATTTCTTTTATCATTACATAAAGATTAATATATATTTATTTAAACATGTATCTTGTTTTCAATAACGATCTCAAATTTTAATACACAGGTTTTACAGATTCCTTTTGTTTCTGCTACCAATGTGACAGCTTTCCTCGTTTTTGGTGCTCACACTAGTTTTTAAATAAACAAAAAATCTATGATTTCAATCAATATTAACAATACACGCCACCGTTGAATGCCTATTTTTTCTACATTTCACGCGAGGAATATTGTGGAGCTATGAAGTCAATTGAAAAGTCCCAGTCTACCATAGTAAAACACTTTTTTTTGGAAAAATTCCTTTTTTTATTCAACGTAGTTCCCTTCAAGGGTGATTAAGGCGACCATCCAACTTTTCGATACCATTTTGTAGTACGATGTGTCCTTCATGTCCTCTTCATTCGACCAGAATTTCTTGCCAGCGAGTATTCTTTTGAGATATGAGAACAGGAAGTAGTCACCTGAAGGCCAGATCTGGAGAAAATGGTGGATGCAGAAGCAATTCGATGCTCAATTCATGGATTTTTGCTATCGATTTTACTTATTTGTCACATGGTACATTGTCTTGGTGAAATAGCACTTTCCTTTTCTTCAAATACGGTTGTTTTTCGACGATTTTGTCCTCCACACGATTCAATAACGCTATATAATAGTCGCTGTCAATGAAAAGTATTCCATGCGAATCCATATACAAACGCCTTGCCAGCCGACTGTTGCGTTGTTCCATGCTTTGGGGCGGGTTCATCGAGTGCAGTCCACTCGGAAGAGTCGATTGGACCTCGGAGTGAACTGATGGAGCCAAGTTTCATCCATTGTAACATATAGACGCAAAAACTCGTTTATTACGCTTGAACATCTCCAAACACTGCTCCGTGGATTGTGGATTCTTTTGATGTTTTCTTTGGTAACAACTTCTTTTGGGCCTCCACTGCGCTCACCATCTTCGGTGCTCATTTCATCACGCCTAAATTTAACATACCAATCCTTGATGCTTGATTTTCCTTGGGCAGTGTACGGAAACTTATCAAGCCAAGTTTTTGCTTAAACTGAATTTTTTTCCGTTCAAAAATCAATATTTTAACAACACTCGAAATTCCTTTTTATTTATTTTTTCACAATAACTCAAAATGCTATAATTCACAAAATAATTATCCGTCAGCTAAAAATCATATGAATTTAATTTTTCTTAATGACCTGTTATCCAGTGTTAGAGAATACTAAATTCACACACAGCGACGTAATGACAACTTATTTCATGCTATAGAAAAAAACCGATTTAGAAGTTTCGGGTCGATCCATTTTGTATGATTTTAACTTCGAGATATCAAATGGAAGATCTACTAGTCGTTTAGTCCTTCACGCAGAACGCCATATGACCTTATATGAAGTACTGAGAGTGCATATCCCGTAATAATTGGTGCAGACTTTTTTACCTCCTTTTCTGTTTTTAAAATATTGTTTTCAATAGCTCAGCGCTTATTTCTTGTGACTTTTGATGTTATATGGAAAAAGAGACTTTTTATTTCACAAATATGTAAGTTACATTTATGCAATGCTTGTATTTTATGGCAACGTATGTCATCCTCTTCAGTTGACTATATTAGGGCCGCTTTGTTTTGGCTTGAATGCGTGTGCTCGAAATTTTATCAGAATCCTTTATGTACGAATATCTATACACAATAAGTTATCTTACCTTTAATGTACTGACATATGCATATAAAATTTCTCGTTATTACCACCTCATTTTTCTTTTCCTGTATACACTTTCATAGCATTAAATATGCACAGTGGCTTCACACTGAAGGATAAATAAACTTATATATATTTCGCATTTATCACTCAAATACAAAATGTTAATGCCAATGCACGTATACAACATATGTATCACACCTACATAGGCGCCTATGTACGCCATGTAAAGAAATATACAATGATTTTTAGCAAACAACATTGATTTATATCTAACAACAAGCACAAAAGATTCAATAAATAAAATGGGAAAAAAAGCTTACTCAAATCATCACTCTAATGTATGTGCATATATAACCATGATTCTGATATGCCTACCTGCATATCAAATCAATCTGACATAGGGATCTCTTGGGCGTTTTACAAACTCCTTTCTGCTTTAATATCCATTAGCCCGCACATTCACTCTCTTAACTCGGAGTTCAACCCTATTAAACTTTCGTTGTGAGCTAAGTAATAACAAAACGAAATGCGTCAGGTCGTATATTGCTGATAAAAGTCATTTGTGTTGACATGCTTCTTGATTGTCGGCAAGTCTCCTACTACATGTACATGAATAAAAAATTAATAGGCAGCAAATAAAAAATACTCAAAGCGGAAAGAGGGTGTACCACAACACATATTTTCTAAACGCCTAAATGTATGAGCATTTCAAGTGCGTTGGACAATACAAGATATCTGTCAATTTTTCAGCAATTTCTCATTATGAACACAATTTTTACAAAATCAAGCACAAATAAACATATGCAAGTACAAAGAAAGTGTACGCATAGCAATTTAATATTTTTGTAGTGTACAAGTGTGGGTGTATCCTATAGAAGGTGACACGCCAGCTTCTCCGACATGGAAATAAATAATATATTATTACGGCAATTTAAAAAAAAAATTATATAATCAAATTTTATAATAAATTTTATAGATATATATTTTATAGACGCATATTGCTGGGTCTTCTAGTACGTTGCGCATTGTAAAGAATGACGCAGTTAATCCAAAATATTAAACTTACAATTATGTTGCCACGTTTTTGCTAAATGAGCTTCGATGATTTCCCAAATCCTTCGAGTCCGATCACTGGATTGTTAAATAAAAGTCACCAACTCTGTTTGTAATTTCTTGATTATAAAGAATTTACTCAATGTTCTTTTATTACTCAGTAACTAACAATTTACTATTTTTATTTCACAGCAGTGTTATCATCAATGCGTTCACTTTACGACTGATTAGCTTCGCAGTTGAGTTTCATTCTTATGTACTCAATCAGTTGTTCGCAACCGCCGCCTGGAATGATCGAATTGTTCTAGATGACGAATGCTCTCGGTTTACGATCTATAACATGCCAATTATAAGCTTCTCTCTTTCATATGACATTCGCTTCACATTTTCGCCGCAATATTATTGACCTATCCGTACAATTTTATTTATGTACTTCCAATATTTGGGTTTTGTATATCCCAGCGGCTGAGTTATTACCAGAGAAAGTCAGGGGTTAGTCTCTTTTCATAGTCTTCCACGAAAATGTATATATATATAATGTGTTTCTAAATTAGCCCCTTGTCATTACTTCGATCTTTGTTTGTAGACAGTAAGTTTGGATATTAGTCGTAATTGTTCGCAAACATATGGACGTAACCGCCTCGTCAAACTCAAAGCAGACTGTATACTAACATGATGCAGCAATCTCCTAGTTATCTATACTTTTATCCAAACCATCCTTCATACAATTTTATAAAATATCCACATTGGTCCATTATTCCATTCTTTTTATGAATAGGATCAACTCCGTAGTAAGAAAAACCACCCCACATCATAATTATTGTTCTACTATGCTATATGATTTTAATGGTGCACTTTGATTGGCACGTAGTTGAGTGAGGACATTGGATAAACTCCATAGAACTAGTACCACCAAATAAAACTATTTTAAACTCATCCACAATTGCTTTTAGCAAATTTTATCGGATTCTCTATAAGTTTTTTGTTGTTACAAATAAGGCCTTTTTGCTCAGGCTTTCCACAAATACAGAAATAAGTTTGCTTCTAAGAGGTTACTTTTTATTGTCATATTACTCACTGCTAAATTTTATTCAGTTTTTATCTGTCTGGACGATTAGAAGAGGCAAAATTTAAAGATTATGGCTATACTACCATCATCTAGGAGGGAGCTTTTCCTTTTTATATCCTTGTTTTCTAGTTTTTTCTTAAAATTTATTGCGTTTGCCGAGTGCCACCCCCTGACGTCATTCTAATAAATGTAGCATATGAGAGATGTACTATATACCGTTTATTATACACAACAATTTTTACCCATAGGACACTCGATTTCAGTGGATGCATTCATCTCAGTCGTGTCTGCAAGATCTTATTTTTTTAGAATCTTTTCAAAATTGTAAAAACATAACTTGGCATTATTAATTGATGTCCCCAATTCCTATTTTTGCATGGTAATATTAAAATTTTTAATTATATTGTCATAGCAGACAGTTAAATCTAGAGTATCGTACCGCGATTTGAAAATAAAATAATTCCCACCTGCGCTATCGATAGTTATAAAACCAAGTATCATACATAATCAACAGTTTGTGATCTCTAAGCAGTAGGAGATTTGAATGCAGCCGCTGTGAAATATCCTTCAGGAAAACATGAATACTTCAATTTACTTTTATCATTGCTTTTCTTTTTTAAGTATTATTAAGACACTTAATACGACGGTATTCTTACAAATATTCACTAGAAAGTAACGTGAACTCACTTTTGAGTAGTTAAATCTGAATATAATTAGTAGGTCTTAAAATTGCCTCTGTCCATTTTGAACTCTTTGTGTATCTGAGAGCACTTTATTTCCGGCCGCTTAATAATCAACTGGTTTTGGTTGATATTAAACACCTCGTTTGCACGATTTGTTGTAGGTTTTGTAATAAACCTAATTTTATCGTCATAGTTATTAAACTCGCACAATTACCATCGAAACGTGTTGAGTGGCTAAAATTTGTTACAAATACCTCACACGAGAGTTGCTTCATGGTAATTTTTTGTTAAAAAAAATCTTTTATTTACTGTAATAAGAAGGTATTATTTATTGTTGCTTGTGTACATATACAAGAGATTATGCGACCGCTGTTGCCGGTAATTGATTTCAGGAATGTTCGACGAATTTTTTATAATGTTCTGAAAAGTATGCAATACACGCACCAAAAACTTCGAAGGCGCATTTTTAAGAGAATAAAATTATTGTAATTATTTCGAAAACAGTTTGTACATTTTATGGTGCAAATTCTATAATATATCATATAAATTGTGTATTCCATTTGCGTGTAAGATATGAGAACACTTGAAATGTTACAAAGTATTAGTTTTGTTTAAGAAGAAGATTTTGAAAAAATACCAATGTTAATTCATATAGATAAAAAGGTAATTAAAATAACTTTGACTCCGTTATAAATTCTTTTAAATAAACTAATATTATGTGACTTTCCAATTTACTTTATTCAAGTGCAAAATTTGTAGAATTTTAGAGTTTGTTTTTATAATTTCCAAAATTATTGTTGAAAATGATAATAAGAAAAAAAGTAATTTAATAACATTAGCTTTAACCAATTTTCCGCAAAGTATGATTCCAAGACCAATTGATCTCTAATAACACCAATATGAGGCAAGTTGTGGTTAGTTTCTGCCGAATTGTACAAGATTCAGATAATCTCGGAATACTCTGTTTAAACATTAGTTCCACAAATTTTTTTAGGGTATGGAGATAACCAATATATATATATATTGTCCGTTTGCAGAAATATTCGAATTAAAAATATCCACAAATATAACGAAACTTTTAAATCTTTTTATTCCTTTATATTTTTTTGATTCTTTTATGAAGCAATCTTATGAAAAATAGTTTTATCCACAAGTTTATTTTTCAATTTGATATGAATTTCATTAATATAGAATGACAGGATTGTAGTAAAATATACAAATGTTATAACTAGAGTAAGTCAAATCATTTCGGTTAAGTTTGAAGTTGTTTTTCATCGTGAAGTCAAATAGCAGTTGTAGTTGCAGTAGTACTTACATAAATTTTTCAACATATTAATGTATTTTGATACAGCAAGTTTAAGTTTATATTGATTGATTCAATTTTAAGTTTTAAACAAATAAAAATTTTTCTAAACAAAAAACTCTTATGTTTTACTGATGAATCTCTTAACACTAGATTTACCGGAAAAGTCATTTTGACTGGTCGTGCGATTTCAATTCAAAATTCCTACTACATATAATATTTGCTTTCCTAAATGATGTTACAACTTTTGTAGCTAAAAATAGGGAGTACATTTTATGAACTTAACGTTAGTTTATATATATTAGTAACAAATTTTTTTTTTGTTATTGACATTTATACCAGTACCAGTCAAAATGACTGGTGCATTTTTCTATGAAAAATTGGATGGTTTTAGGAAAATCGTGAGACCGATGCAGTACATACATTGTATGTACATACATCCATAGCATCCATGCGCCTTTCGTTCATAATCGGCATTGAGCCGACTACGGCGATTACCTTGTCTTTTCGAGATTTTTACGAGGACTTAGTTCGCAAATGCACGAGGAACGAGGAACGAACGTCTTGTTTCGAGCCTCGTTCAACACACGACATAAAATCTTAGTCCAAGCGATCTCCAGGTGTATAATTATTCGTCTTTATGGCACAGTGACACAGGTAAGAAAAATGTATATGGATATGGGAATATTCAAAATATATTCTTCAGTAAGAAGCCTAAATACGAAGAAAGTGTCTTAGTTTCAACTTATTTTATAGCCCCTGAAAATGGCAAAACAAATAAAAGTTTCTACATATTTAGAAAATGCAACCAGCATACCTCTGGAATGTTCTGATCTAGAATATGTTATGATAGCGACAGTGAATTTTTAGATAGAATTGGTCCACAAGGTAGTAGTGATAACAGTGCTATTATCGACAGTAGTGATGAGGAAATTCCTGATGGAGACAATAAAGATCAGTCAAGTGACGGTGATTGCGAAAATATTCCAAACAAACGTACGAAACGATGCATGCGATTCCCTTCCAGTTCTGGAGACGAAGGTGGAAATGACGTGCCATATCAGCAAACTGAAATTGCTTCAGACAGAACTATTTGGACAAGAATTGAAGGAGATGTTGCTGGTAGATTACCAGTTCAGAGCGTTTTCAAAGAAGCACATGGACCAACAGCAAATGCTAAAAGAAACATTATGAACGGGAATCTAAGTAGTGCCTTCCTATTACTGTTTGACAACCACATTTTGGAACATATACGAATTTGTACAGAGTTAGAAGCCTCTCGAGTTTTGGAGGAAAAATGGACAATTACGCAAGCAAAATTGAAAGCATTTCTTGTAATATTGTAAGCACGTGGGGCGTATGAAGTAAATACTTTGAGGCTTCAATATTTGTGGAACAAGAAGTGGGGACCATCATTTTTCTCCAGCACTATGAGTAGACACGATTTTACTGAGATTCTTTGATACATTCGTTCCGACAAAAGAAATCAGAGGAGTTAACGTCTGCAAACAGGTAAATTCGCTTTAGTCTCAACAGTTTGGGTCAAATTTATTGAAAACAGCCAAAATTGATTCAAACCGGGAGCTTATTTTATCGTGGATGAACAACTGTTCCCAACGAAGACCAGATGCAGATTTACCCAGTATATGCCAAACAAACCCCTTAAATTTGGCATAAAATTTTGGCTGGCGTCTGATTTAGAGACGAAATATGTGGTAAATGGCTCTTCGTATTTAGGCAAAAATCACACGAAGCAGATATACCAACTACAAATGGCACGGGTTCTGTACGCAAATGGTGTCAAATAGGCTATTGCAATAACAACAAGACTACAAATATTTGCAAAACATGCAAAAAAATATATGCGGAAAGTATACACACAGCAAACTCTACATATGTAGAAATAGTGACCAATAAATTGTAAACAATGGAGTGTTAGTTATTTGACAATGTCTATAAATCCACTTGTCTATTACAATTATTATTGTTCACCTTTTTTTTGTAATTTTTTAAGTAATAGTAAAGACTGGAAGCCACAATAAGCATTTTTTCTTATACACCAATCAGTTTGACTGGTTTTGGTGTAAATAGGTATACACATATAGCTGGTAAATCTAGTGTTAATAAAGTATAACCTTGGGGTCAACTAAAGGGGTCAATCAACTTTGTACTATAGAAGTTAGATCATAGAACGATTTGTTTTAACAAGGTAATATTTTGTACATTAACGTCAATATTAAGTAGATGCTCATCTTGATAAATAGAACGAACGATTTTCAGTAACACTTGAGACAACTAACAAGAAAGTTTTTGTAATTTATATTTGACAAAAGCCTACAAAATTTTCTTAAAAGAATCGTGCCTTAACTTGTTGACTTATAAAATACTATTTCATAACTAAATTGGAATAGTTACCTAATATAATACGCTATGTAAAGGTCATAGTTAAATAATCGTTAAATAGGGGTCAATAAATTTTTATCTATATTCTGTAATGATGAAAAACTCAATTTTTTTTTTTTTTTTTTTTGGTAAATATACATTAGTAGTGTAAAGAATATTTTGGGCGTTTCTAAGAAATATTGGAAAAGTCGTAAATTCGAGAAATTTTCTAAAATGAGACATATTTTATTAAGGTTATACTGTCTTAACTTTTTAATTTAACGCCCCTAAATATTTTAAGCATTTGGTATCCACTAGATAATAACAAAAATATTAACATATCGTGAAAGTTCAGTCATTACTGTGTTGTCAGGACGTGCATTCCAATAATAAAAAATACTATGGCGAAAACAAGAAACCAAGGCTGAAAGAAATTGATAAACTATTTTTTAAAACCAATTAGTTTTGAGATTCCAATTACTAAGTTCAAAACTAAATCTGTCTTTCAAATGTGAATTTTTTATAAAGATTTAAATTTATTAAAGTTTATATACAGTGAAGTTTATCAAGGCGTGGTAGTTATATCATTTATATTTGAAAATCAATTTAAACAGTTTAAATTGTGCTCGACAGAATTTCATTTATTTCAATTTTTTTGTTTAGCACTTTTAATATGAACTAAATACATTTTGTATTCAGAGAGATATTTATTGTAAATGAAAGTGCATTCAAATATTTTTGAATCGCTCCAATATTAAACTGCTTTTTTATATTTTTATTTTCCTGTTACAAAAGCAAATCAATTTATTTGTTCTGTTAAGGTCAAAGATTTTTTGTGTGGAACAACTAAGTAAATTAATTGCAAAACCAATTAAATTTTGATGAGTAAAAAAGGAAAGTTGCACGTACAAACACATGTCAATATTTTATTTACATTTGAAAATTAGGCATATGCAATTTTGACACTAAATAAGCAAAATGAATAAAAAATATATAACTTCAAAAAGGCATAAAGGCACGAATATGAACGTGAGAATAATGTGCTAAAAGTTAAAAAATTTCCAGTTCCACGAAAATCAATGTTCACTCAACCGGTAGTAAGTAAACGAGTTAGTCAACAGCGCATTGAAATATACTGTTTGAGTTATATATCAGTTATATATGCATATGTATAGCTTTCGCTTCTAGCTGTGTTACTATTTATTTCACAGCTTTGATTTACTTCACAATTTGAATTGCATTTGCCGTGAGTTTCTAGCATATTTGCAAAGTAATGCTAATGCTTAGCTTGTTGTGCTTTCAAACTGCATTAGAAAGTGCATAGGTTGACACATTCAGCTGAAATATTTTTTGGTGTGTGTGTTCTTGCAGGCTTATATAGTACGATGGGCCTTATGAGCGATAAATGCGGAAACATTTCCATTTATCACTCATACGCCCCATCGTACTATATAAGCCAGCAAGAACACACACACCAAAAGCAGTGACAAAAAGCGCAGCAATGCGAAAAGCACACCGCAGGTGTGCTGTTAATGTGACGGCCTGTCTATGCAATATGAAATAGCTATTCAAGTGGTTTGTGTGTTTATGTGGCATAAAGGCTTTCAACCAATCAGTCTGCTACAAAGCTGGTGTGCCAAACTGTTAGCGCCTATGAATGTGAGCTTGTTTAAAATCATTGAATCAGTCAGTATGTAAGCGCATATATCAAAGAAAAATAAAGCAGAAAATTCGACTGAGAACAGTGTTACAGTGTAAAAATTAAATAAAAACATCGTTCCTTTCCAATTTACTGTTTTCCGGTTTATTTAATTTTGAATTGATTTGTTTGCTGTTACTAAATATGTTTATGCATAGAACGTGGAAATATTTATAAATGGTTGTGTATCTATCACCAATACAAGTCCATTCTCTTACACTTCAATACTACGCAATCAGTAAAGTCAAATGTCTGCCTTTTAAATCAATCGCTTGTTAGCTAACATAAATAATAAGTTGATAATAAATATTGAAATAAACAAAATGAAAAACCGATTTAAGCGTTATATTTAATTTGATTTATCTTTAAGTAGTAGTTTGAAAAAAAAATCGAATTTATATTTATACATATTTAATTATACCTTTCAGCAATATGAAATGGTATACTAACTTTAATCTGAGGTATGTAAGTACCAGAATCAGAATAGTCCTGGTTCGGTCAACACACAAAATTATATTTTCTAATTGAGGTTGCCGCTCGTCAGGGAATGTGATCCCTTCGAGTGAATTTCTGAGATGAAATAAAAACTCCTCATAAAGCTCCCTCAGACGGTCGGAGGCGACTTAGAGTAAATTGTAGGTCTCTCATTTGTTTTAAAAACCATTATCGCTCATTCAACTGAAATGTTCATATGCTTCATTTTAGGTAAAAAATCCATCAAAAATACATCTAAGGGCGTGAAAAAAATCAACTAAATTGGAGTACTATATCACTTAGTTCCACAAGTCATATTTCAGATATAAAGGTATATATATTTATTTGGCGGTCTATAACCGCTGAAACGGAATCGAAAAAATCAGCAAGATACAAGGTTAAAATCTTATTATTCACCTTCTAAGTATTCAATACAATAAATTTGAACTGCTCATGGCCGGGATAAGGCATAGCTCTCCCTTACTTATTTTTAATAATATTTTTGGCATAAAAATACGGATTGCTAAACAAGGATTTTCTCTTATTTCATCTTATTAGGTGCTTCAAAATATGAAATTTGAGAGCCGATATTAAATTTAAATTGACTAATATTTCTTTAAAAATGTTAATTAACATACCAGTTTATATAAGTTCGAAATAAACAAAAAATTGATAGTTTAGCAAAGAAGCAACGGATTTAGAACAAAGATAGAAGCTACTAATATATATTTTATCAGCGATTACAAAAAGCCAATATATATTTTTCGCAGGAATGGAACAGTAAATACACTTGCAAATTCGGTGGTTTTTTACTCGCTTTTTTCCTTTTGATTAAACTGTGCTACATATTTTGCTTTGTTTTATTTTAGACATACGAAATTGGCTTTTGTAAAGACAACTCCCAAAATTAATATTTATTGATGTGTTGAGTGATGAAGCTCTCAGCTAATTTTATGTGAATTTCTTTTCTGTGTTCGGTTATTTGATGAGTTTTCTTTTGCTTCGATTTAGTATTTAATTTGATCATAATATAATAATTATTTTTCTTTACTGCATTTATACACTATTTACTTTCTTGTTGCTTCATACATACATTTCTATATGCGCACTTCTACCGTCTTTGTGGTGGTATTAGTAGATACTACACAAAGCAAAAAGGTGCTCACTTAGGCCAGCGATTTTAATCTTGATTTATTTCATGGAAATATGTTTAAAGCGGTGATGCTGAAAGTTTTAGTCCGATGTGACCAAATCCGGTGACCGGAAGAATATTTTTTCAATAATTTTCAATAAACTGTATAAGTAATATTTAACCAAAACAGTTTTTAGTTAGAAACTGCTAGATATAAGTTTAGACAAAATATAATTTTTTTGATTGGAAAAATACTATTGGTTTAGAGACTGTAGATATAGAAGTTGAGATAACTTTTTAAACTTTATAGAAATTAAAAAAAAAAAAATTTCAGCATGTGGATTTGGACATATCATGAAACCATCCAGACCATCTCCGATTTAGATGTATACACACTTTTTTCTGTTCTTTTTTCAATTTTTGGAGGTTATTCTAATTTTCCAGTTTATACCTTCTTATGACGATAAATTAGTTTATTGCAAAGTTTTTTTTTTTGCGGTTATTACATAATTATTTTTTTAGAAGTTTAAAGCTATTTATATTTTTAAATTATTACGAAGAGCTATTAAATAACTTCAAGCTTCTATATATATATATGATAATAATAATAAAAAAAATATGTTGGATTTATATATATATATATTTGGCGCTTTGTAACCGCTGAAGCGATTTTCAGCCGAATTGTTGGATTTACTTTGCATATTTATTACCAGCCAATTTGGAGGCAAATTAATTAAATAATGGCTTAAGTAATCTGATATGAACATCAGAAAAAAGTTTAAAGTAAATTACCTTTGTTAAATTTTAGTTAATTTACGAATTGCGAAAAGACAAAATAATGTTATAAACAACTGATTAGGAATTTTTCTTTACTTGTATATATCCCATACATAAGTATACAAATTACAGAAACATTTTTTTTACATTTCTTATGCTCTATTATACACTTAGGATATGTAAATAAAAACGAGTTCTCGAAGTACGTTTTTGTGTACTTATATGAAACTGTCATAATCACAGTCACCGAATGGTGCGCCCATGGAATATCCCTACAGCTGTGGTACCAAGATTGCTTGGTAATTGGTTGGCTACTTATCAGCTTGAAGTTTAGTAGTAGAAGTAGATGCGTGTATAATTTTCATACGTTGAATATTAAGTGTTTTTTATATGTTTCCTCTTTATTTACTAAAAGGTACACATACTTAACGTTAATTACTTGTCTAGGATTTTTTGTATTTGGTTTTTGAGTTAGGCTTGTGATATGAAGGCAGCGTTTCTCTCTTCTACGCACGCACATACTATATACACTCTTTTATATATGAGTATTTGTATAGGGTTTTCTAATAAAAGTGATATTATTTCTTTAAAAAAAAAACACTAATTGTTAAGGAATCTCAAATGCTTTTTATTTAATGTCAAGTACAATCGATATTATTAAGTTCTGAATATAACATCACTCAAGCGACCCTGCTGGAACGAATTCGATGAACCCAATTCTTTTTAAGGCAATCATCTCCTCCGATGAGGCTCACCTTCATCTGAGTGGTAGTAGATTCACCTAAATTGACAGTTTGGTGTGGTTTTTGGTCTGGTGGAATCATCCGTCCGTACTTCTTTCGAAATGAATCTGGCAGCACCGTTACTGTCAATAGAGAGTGGTACAAATTGATGATAACCAACTTTTTATGGCCACAATTGGAAGAAGTTGATCTTAACAACATCTGGTTCCAACAAGACGAAGCTACGTGTCACACAACACGTGTAAAAACTGAATTATTACGAGAAAAGTTTGAAGATTCGATTATTTCAAGAAATTGTGTCATTGAATGGCCTCCAAAAAGTTGTGATTTAAAACCATTAGACTACTTCTTTTGGGGTTATTTGAAGTCCTTGGTGTTTAGCAATAAACCAGACTCTCCTTAAGCTTTAAAAGTCAATATTGTTCGTAATATTCATGACATACGACTATATATATATATATATATATTTGATGCCACTGCGATGCCACTCTTGCGAATATATGAACACAATATGGGTATATACATATATATTCAGTGTTTGTTTGTCTAATTGTGTAGACATATTTTAATATTATATGTGCCTAGCTGTGTAAACTGTAAATGTATAAACATATCACATTAAAACATTGTGTTCTAGCATTTATTCTCGACACTGCTAATATTGTCGTTGCTGTTAGCGTTGTGGCTTTTGTTGGGTTAGTACACAGCTCCAGGTGCATGCTTACAGCCGTTTTATTTTTCTCCCTCTTTTTTTCTTTTAGTTTTATGTAGATTTTTATTATACAAATACTTTTCTCTTGCTTAAAATATTTGTTGTTCTTCATACCTAACCTCATATCCCTTTCTGTGGTCGAAATGTTATGCTCTTCTTTTCGCTAATTTTATTTAATACTTAAACGACAAGATGTAAGAAAAATTTCTGTGTGCTTATATGGGTGCTCTCTCAAAGATAAATAACATAATATAGGCATACAACTAAAGATTTGATTAACATCTCAAAAAATTTAAAATAACATCAAATAAGAGGACCAAATACGAGTTCATCAGGCAGATCCCAATGAGATAGTTAAAATTCAACTTTAGAATTTCAGGAAGCGTCAAATATATTACTACTTCGGAGATTAATCGAAAATTACTGTTTGCCATATTGGCATATTTAAACAATACAACTTTAGAAAATTCAATTTACTATTCTCTCTTCATGCACTATTAGGAAAACATACGAGGGGATTGGTAGAGATTAATCGATTCTTGTTGGGAACATATTAAAGATGTTAGGCATTTGGATTAAAAAAATATATGAGAAGAAGAATAAGTCACAATTCATTTCATCACAAAAACTAACTCTAACCTTGACTGAAATAATAATATGTTTCTAGGGATTTGATTTTTTTTTATTGTTTATTTAGAAAACTCTATAATTGATATTATTAGTGCGTTATACAGAAATTAGGCATTATTGTTGGCGCTAATCAACATCAAGAGTAAATTTAATAAAATTGTGTAAGAAACTTATCATAAAGCCAAAATTATTACAAAAGGAAATCCTATCTGATGGCCTAGGTTAAGACAGTTAAGTATTTCAAAAAACTTGATACATATATTTAATTATAGTGCGAAAGAAATGATAGCATAATCAGTTATGATATCTATATATAAAAGGCTTTAACCTGAATACCTTACGAATCAACAGATCGTAGAGACCTGCAACTTGAAGGTTGTATTTTACATATAACGTGGACATCCCGTAAGAAAGGATATATTCGAAAAAAAAAAAATTATTTATACGAAGAAAAAAAGACTTTTTCGTGAAAGCAGATCAGGAAAAAATCGATTCAAAAAGATATTTTTTCGTTCAATTTGTTTGCAATTTGGAATATGCAGTTTTTTCCTAGGTTCATTTATGGAAAACTACGAAAAGTGGGCCTGGAAATGATTTACTGGCAAAAATTGTATTTATGATTTGTCCTATTTTTGGTTTTGAATTGAATATTTTGTTATACAACAAAAAAAAAAACTTATATATTGTAAGTAAGAAGAATTTTAAAAAAGTTACTAATCCACTATTAAGTAAATATAATGACTAAAAATTTGCGAACTTAATAGTTGTTTTCTAGCATTGAATTTAATGCTACAAGAACAGCCATGATGATTTTGTCTCAGTGGTCGAGCATGCACCTGTGTAGTCAGGATCCGCTGGTTCGATTTCCATCTCCTTCTTAAGAAGTCTGATAAGTTGATCTTGTGGAGATGTAACAGTAAAGTTATTGTGTTCAAAGGTAGAGGTTACTCCAATAAGGCCAGTTATTATACTAAGGCTTGAATTATGCATTGCATTATTAGGTACGAGAGTATTAGTTAAAATTTCGAAATCATTAAGCCTACCATTCAGTAAAATGGTATTGTAGCAGAAATATGTGATGTGAAAAGTAATGCGATTTGGCTTCACGTGAAGTCAAAACAAAATTCCTCCAATTTTGTATCAGCTGGAGTGTGTTTGAATGAACTTAATGAATCAGTGTGCTGGAATGACTGACCCTGTCTTTTTATTTGAATGTTTAGAAGACAGGTGTCAGAATTCGATTATCTCATTAGGTATGGAGACAGCAAATTCTGAAAAAAACCATTCATTGACCTCAATAAATTTTCTAAACTTAATAGATTACAACGCGCTGGTGCTTACATGTTGCGTTTTATCCATAAAACTCGTACTAAAGACAATGAAAGTAAGTTCTGAAGACTACTCTCTGTAGAAGAGTTGGAAAAATCATTGTTGATTTCAACACGATTAACTCAAACACAATCGTTTCGTAATGAGCACTACTCTTTAGGTAAAAATTTAGAATTAAAGTCAAACCGGAACATGACTACTTTCAACGTATTCATAGACGAAGGCAATCTCCTCAGAGTACGCGGGAGATTATTAAATCCAAATCATTTTACATTCAATAAAAAAACATCCAAAGGTATCCAATTATTGCTTTTTCATATCAGAAAAAAACTGGTTGCGATTAGGCGGTAGGAACCTCGCTTGAAGGATCGTAAGGCAATATGCCAAATGCTGAGGAATGAGCGGAAAGGTTGCAATTCCACTCATGGGAAATCTACTATCCGAATGTTTAGAAAGCGGATTTCTATTTTTACATTGGGGAGTGGGTTAAAAGTGGACCCTTTTTTATTCTAAAGTGGAGAAGTAGGGGTGCTAAGCTCGAAAAATGTTATTTATGTATATTCGTGTGGTTTGCAACTCACGCGTTGCATTTAAAATTTGTCACTTGTTTATCTTCGAAAGGTTCTTTATTGGCATTGAAAAATTTTATTTCTCGTTGTGGGAAACCTTTAAATGTATTTTCAGATAATGGCAGGAATTTTGTGGATGCTTCTCGGTAAATATCGGATTTTTTGCAAAATAACAGTTAATCGATAATTGAATTTGCTTCAGATAATCTTATAAAGTTTAACCAGCTGCACTACACTTCGGAGGCTTGTAAACACTACATTTTGGGAGTAGTGGGTAACAATCCATCTCCTCTTACTCCAGCACATTTCCTGATCGGTCGACCCCTGACCTATCACCTTGAAAATGAACATTTAACTACTGAAACTATGCTGGTTCATTATAAAAGTGTATAAAATTTAAGACGCTCATTTCGGAGTCGATTTTCTACGGAGTATATATCGGTACTTTTGGTTCTCATAAAGGATAAAACGCCCTTCCACTGAGGTGAAATTTAGGACGGATCATAAATTTATATAAAGGCAAGGATGTTATAGCAAGAGTTGCCACTATCAAAACCAGCAAGAGCAATATACAAAGAACATTTTCTTAGATACGTCCTTTTCCAGTTTCTGATAACACTCTTGTAAAAAATGATGGTACATTTAATCCTACACATCGAGAGTGATGAGTACTCTCAAGGCCCCCGGAATGTTACCGCGCCACCTAGCTGTCAAATCAACAACTCCAACAACCTCGCAATTTAGCTTCGCTTATCAGTTGACTGCTCAAACTTCAGCTGTCAGCTCCTACACATTTCTATCTTACCTTTTTTCAATATTGGCGATAACGATCGGTCGCAATTTTCACTTTACATTT
Source organism: Neoceratitis asiatica (assembly GCA_030068015.2). Lineage (NCBI taxonomy): Eukaryota > Metazoa > Arthropoda > Insecta > Diptera > Tephritidae > Neoceratitis > Neoceratitis asiatica. The sequence continues at coordinate 80,219,741 of CM061524.1, forward strand.
AAATCATAAATTTTAATATAATTAATTAGTTATACAAAAACTTGTAATGCATTGTATTGTTCGTAAATGTATTTAAATAAATAATACGAACAGAAAGGAAATATAGTTATCATTTACCTGGAAATATCGAGCGCACCTACGGCACAACGTAGGTAATAATTTTAAGAAAAAATAAAATTGTCATTAGCTTATTCTTTTTAGAAGAAAGAAGCAGTTTCTATGGAAAAAAATCTAAATTTTCTCAAATCACACATCGTCTCAGTGGCCGTCAGTCAATTGCCACTTGTCACAATCGGACTTATATGAGTACCATGTGGAGAACGGGGTGTAATGTGTATTATAAATAAATGAGCTTACTACATTAGTTGTTTTCTTAATTTTTATTCATTATACATATATTGAAATATTCTGTTTGTTCATGTAGATGTATGCAAAAACATGGTTGATGAATGCAAACAAACAAGTGATACCAAATGCACACTCACATTTTTGCTCACATTTATGTATCTAACGGCAATCAGCCACGGATCACGAACACATACGTGAATGTTTTACTATAAGACTGCAATTCGGCAAGTAGACCAAGTGCATTTTCTGCAGCATTGGGTGCCGCAAACAATGGACACGTAAAATATGGAAGCACTTGCTTGCACGAGAAGTAATTGATATTTTTTTAAAGAGGAATGGGTAAAACGAAAACGAGAAAACCAAATGCAATAGTTAAAATTTTATTACAGTATTTATTTTAAATCGCTTCATTCTAGGCTGTGTTTTATTTCCTTTACTTTCTTCACATTGTTTTTTATATTTTTACCATTTGTGCGCACTGCTAGCAATTATGCCTGTAAGCAAGCATGCCTCTTATGTTTTTATTGCTTTGACCGCCAGTCGGTTCTTTGCTCATGTAGTGAAAGAAATGGAGAGTAAGCTATGCCTTTACTTTATTGTAATTCATATACCTTCCCTTGTTTTTTTTTTTTTTCTTTGCCCTCGCTTTTTTTTATTGCAATTGAAAGTGCAAAATTCTTTGCTTTTAGGCTTGAATTTTTCCCGAGCAATGTTACTTGCTGCTGTTATTTTCACTTTTATTTATCTTCTCTTCAAGTGAAGTGTACAATTATTAACACAAATTATATGCAAAATTTTTATGCTTTCTAGGGCAATTTTTTATATATTTTACAGCTCTTACTTGCAACAACAAATTTAGTTGAGTCGCAAAAGTGGGTCAAGTTATCTACTTATTGATTTTAAAAACTTTTTTGTACATAAGAAAACCAGTTTTTAAATTTTTAAGTAAGTAAGCTCTGAAAATCTTTGAATTCAATTGTAGGAAAATTCAATATAAACTGCTTTTTAATCATTTAAAAACTTTAGAGCTACTTAGTTTTTGTAAAAATTATAATAAATTGTAACATGGTCTTTCAGTTCATTTATTAAAACATTACCCCGCTTTGGTCTTGCTGTCAGGTGTTTTCATTGACGATTGGAAAGTTACTTCCATTAGCCCTATTCACAAGGGTGGTAATATAAGTGATATTTATAATTACAGGCCCATTTGGAAATTGTCTAGTGTCTCGAAACTCTTTGAAAGTATTGTTAAAGATAAAATGTGCTTTGCAATTTCTCAAATTCCTTTGATAAAGTTGCACAGTGTTCGTTGATATATAAGCTGTCTCGCTTGGGACTTCACTCTCCTTTCTTATATTGTATAAAGTTTATTTATCTCAACGAACTTGCGTTGTTACAATTCTCCTCTGAACCCTTTTTTGTATCTTCTGGTGTTCCCCAAGTAGTATTCTAGGTCCATTACTTTTTACTTTATTCATTAATGACCCTCGGCTAGGAATGTTGAGTATTTCTGACATAAACTACAAACTTCTCAAATGTAATACGGATTATGCGCGGAATACTCCACTTGTTCGAACCTTAAACGAATTTAATTTAATCTCGAGTTCCATACAACTTGATTTTTTCAGTTTCCAAGAGTCTATTTTCACGTATTTTAAATATGACATTTTAATTTCTCTTAGTGATTAATTACTCTGTTATTACTTTGATAAAGTTGCACACAGTTTGTTGATATATAAGCTGTCTCGCTTGGGATTTCACTCTCCTTTTTTATATTACATAAAGTTTATTTATCTCAACGAACTTGCGTTGTTACAATTCTCCTCTGAACCCTTTATTGTATTTTCTGGTGTTCCCCAAGCAGTATTCTAGGTCCATTACTTTTTACTTTATTCATTAATAACCCTCGGCTAGGAATGTTGTGTATTTCTGACATAAAATACAAACTTCTCAAATAATAATACGGATTATGCGCGGAGTGCTCCATTTGTTCGAGCCTTAAATGAATTTAATTTAATCTCATTTAATCTCTCTTTCATACAACTTGATTTATTCAGTTTCCAAGAGTCTATTTTCACATTCGCGTGGTAATATATAGTCAAATAATATATACCGTTGTTTTTTAGTAATAATTAGCCATACAAATATTAGTCAGCAACAGCAGAAGCATCAAAAGACTCTAGAAAAAATACGATCCTCATTATGAACATTATAGGTTATGCTTTACGTAGCAGGGATACTAAAAAGTATTTCTCACTGAAAAACACAGAAAGGGGACAATTGGTTATACAAGCGCATTGAGTGCACAGACATTCATTTAGCCCATTCTTCTTATCCTACCGTTTTTTAAATTTTCAGCATTTTCGAAATAAAATAGGGAGAAACTACTATGTGCAGCTATATATTACTATATATTTCTCTTCTTCTTCTTCATTCACAATTACGGTTGTTTTTTTGATGTCAAATGCAGACAAGTAACACAGCGAAGCAAATGGAGCAAGCAAATATGAAAATATCACATTCCAATGCTTAATTATACAAAGGAATGAGTTTTCGTGGCGGCCACAGTAACTGAGTAATTAAAGGGGTATATTACCAAACCTTGGACAAACCTATGTCCAAAACTAATGAAAATTTATTTCAAAAATTTAATTTTCAAAAGTGATCTCCCCTTTGCAGTGAATATCGACCTTTTCGAGGGTATTTCTGACATGAAATGCAAGCACCGTATAAAAATCCAACAGTAATTCCAGGGGTATACCATACAAGTTTTATTTGCCTTTTTTATTATTTCAAGAATTTAAAAATATAAATTAACAAAAAAATCGATGTGATCTTCAGAAGTACAACTGTTAAGCGTATTGAAAATGTTCAGTTGCTCTTAAAGTAAAAAAAAACTTTTTCATTGAAACTCACAAATTTATGGCTAAATGGTCGAAGAAATACCTTAGAAAAAGACGCAGAGTGTCACATTGTTTTGCTGCAGTCCAAATTAATAAGAACTTGGTGTTTTTCGACCGAATACATCTTTACGTGAAGACTGCAGTCGGTTAAAGGTTGAAAAACCACCGGCCACTAATCGATATCAGAATTTTTGTAATTTTCATTTCAATATTTACTAGATCTCACAAAGTAAACCTCTTTATGGAGAATGTGCAGATACTAATCAGAAAGAAAAAAAACCTTCACTTGCGATTACACCTAAATCAATAATTTATTTTCAATGAATTGACTTGTCACTTTAGAGTTTGAAGGATGCAGTGTCATTATATGGGGCTGTATGATTTTAGGGGGCGTAGTAAGCTTTTTGTTTATTTTTATTAATTAAAATAATTTTCCAAAATAAAATAGTTATTAATATATGCCACGAACAAAACCGAACGTCTCTACTTTGATCTACATTTACGCTCTCAGTCAGGAATCAGTCGCTTACCAAAGTATTCAACGAAAACTTAAATATGTAGATATCTTAGTACATACATCCTCTTTTATATATAATATATTCTTAAAAATAAGTCCTTTAATAAATAAAAACAAAATAAAATTCCAAACCTTACAACAGTCGCTTATTATATATATCATGATCTCACCTGTTATCCTACTATAAATTTTGGTGAAATATTTGCGAAATCAATTTATTCGTTATATTATTGGTCGAATATATTCAAAGCACAAAAACATAGAAAATATGTATTTCTACTGTATTAAAGGATTTGAAAGGATTAATTATGGTCGTGGTATATGGTAACTAATACAAAAATAAATAAATCATGTCCAATTGAAAATATTTTATGTATATTATTATATCGTTAATGAGAAAAGTGTTTATTTAACATAAAGGATACACTAACAAAAATTTCTAACAAAATATTCCAATAAACCGGCATCCATGTGCACGAAAAATGGCGGTATTTGCTGTGGTTGGGGGAAGCAATTGGATGTTTTATTTGGTTAAGGAGCAAAACTATACACAAGATGAATAAAAAAATCGTAAAATATGTGCTTCCCCGGTTTCCATGACTTAACAAGTAGTCACTTTGTGAAAAACTTTCTTTTTCTTTTGTTACGTGGTTACTTACTAAGTTAATTTTAATAACATAATATTTGGCCGCGAAACCCGAGTGGTTAACAGTGCGTGCTACCATTCGGTAGGGTTCGAGTTCCGATAAGACCGACAACTAAAAAAATTAATTTCGGCAGGCTATGTTCATCTTCGGGTGTATTTCGGTCGTGAATTAAAGACTTCTTATAAAAATCTATCAGCCGGTCCATTTCCAAGTAGTTTCAATTTGAGCAAGTTATCTCACATTTTATATATTTTTACTTTGCCCAATGGTAAACTGTCAGATTTAAAATGACAATATTAACTTTAGAAATTCTTATTTTGAGCTTTTAAATCAAATGCATCAACTCTAGTTGACAAAAAAAATATAAATAAATAAATTTAAAACCATAAATAAGCATAAGGCTATCAATCGAATTGTGTACAGATAGAAAATAAGTTAGCTATGTATGATCTGCTTATTTTTTAACTTAATATTACTTAATTTATTTAATTAAATATTTACAAATGTGCATCTAACATATATAAAAAATATTGTATATAGACACATGTGGACAAATACATCACATTTTTATTAATACAACTTTATATTGTTTCAAACCTTGTATACAAGAAGAGCTAATTATTAATTTTGACCTTGTTCTCTAATTATGTTATTTATGGATGTTAAAATAGAATGTCCCAGTTTTTTAATCTGTTTTACTTTATTTTACTTTCAAGATAAAATTATTTAAAATAATATTATAAACTTATGACTCACTAATACTAAAAATTATATTAATTCAATACAATAAATATACATTGTGCAATAGTGAAGCTAGTTGGGTGAACACCTTCGCCTTGTAATTCGTTAACGACTGAAATACTTACGTATATATATGCATTTACAAGAGCTAGTTGCATTTCTTCTAAGCCAAGGTTGCAGGAGTTCACACTCCATACACATTGCATTTCGACACGTCTGCATTACAGGGATCCTTGTAAATTTGTATGTTTATTTGAATTTGTATTGTTGCTATTTTATTATTGCCAGAATTTTTTTTTTTTTTTGTTAAATGAAAATTACGTACTTTTTTATGATGCTATTCACGCCAATGCCGTTCCAACATACAGCACATGTGAATGTACATACTCGTATATTTGTATATACGAACGATGTATATACCTAATTTTTTTATTTTGCATTATACTTCATACATGAACGGTTGATAAAGTCAACTGTAGTACGTGAGTAATTGTGCGCGTGTGCCTGGCATTTTACTGCCAGCAGCTCCACCAAGCGGTTTACCAATGCTTTTGCCTGATTACTTTGTTTATGGTATAATAATGAGGGCGCGTGCTAAGAAAAGTTATGGCAATGATTACGTAGCAATGCAGAAACAAGAGTAATATGCAACAGTGAGGCACTAGGGAAAGCAAATATCAATTGCCCAGAAACTGTACAATTTAGATGAAAAAAGAGATAAGAAAATAATTTAGAATATCTAGATCTATATATTATCAGTTAACTTTGAAATAAAGGAAGATTTGAGAACAATTTCAATAGTAAGTTGAAATGCAGTTGCGAAGGTTGAGACTTGGACTTACGACTTTAGATCTGAATACTCTTCACATTTTGATATTTTCCTAATAAATAATGGAATGGAAATAAACCAAAACGTTAGAAATATGTTGTAAATAATATAATGCCACGAACAAGCTGTGTGATCGTCAGATTATATACAAATTTTTCGTTAGCCTTGAATTAGTCCCTTCAAAAAAAAAAAAAAAATATTTTTGTACAACTTTGCAGCCATCCCCTTTCTTACGTCAGATTAGTGGAATATACACTTTTTAGCATATAATTAACCCTATCTACCTTAATCTGATGCACTCGAGAATTTCTGAAGACTAATCTTTGTTTACTAATCTGATCCTTTGTCCTTGACGGGCGCACATATATATAGAGCTAATATTTGGTGAAGGTACTTAACAGGGTACAAGGTATTCGCTTGCATATTAATCTGCCACGTTCAGTAAATCCCGAAATCCGCGCCTGGTTTCCCCTACTATGAGTGGTAGACTTACCCTTTGATCAAAGAGTTCATCTCGAAATCCACCTTATAGAATTCGATAAAGTTTAGTATTTATGATTCTCATGGTCCAGTATTAAATATGGGCGCAATGGGGCAAAAAAATACGTTTTTGTCCAATATAACGAGTTTTTTATTTTCACCGGTTGACTTAAGTTCAAATATATAAGACACTAGCCAATAGAACTTCAATTAATCTTGGCAGATATGCTAGATAGAATGAGAAGATTTGACCCAGAAACAGACCCAGCTCAGATATTAAAGTCTTTATTTTTGATCAATCTTGTGAACATTTATGGAATTTATCGCGACAACTCGATCTTGTTTTATGGATGTGGCAACTATAGTAAAGTAAACTTTCTTAAATCAAACTAGCTTAATATTCATATTGTTGTTCCTAAATTTTTTTTTTTATATAATTTATCATACCTTTATGAGCTCTCACAAATTTTAATAAAACTTTTAAAATTTGTATTTTCAAAAACTTTTAACACTCCTAAAATGACATTACGGCATCGTCTCTCTACCTATTCCTTTAAAACTCAAAACAGCAAATGTCACAAAAATTTTACTCATACTTAAATCTTACTTTAAATTGCGTGCTAATTTGTTTACCATAATAAGGCAAACCGCCAAAAAGGCAAGCAACATAAATTGTTAGTTTCCTGATTTGATTGGGCGTTTGTGCGTTCACAAGCATTGTTTTTGTACAATTTATTTCAATTGTGTGAGAATATTAGAAATTGATATTTTACCTGTTTTCGGAATTGTGCGAAGTAATGTTTGAAGCGGCGTAAAATATTAATAATAATTTCATGATTGGATTCTTTCAAATATCATATTCCATATTATATACACAGAATTAGTTTGACTAATGTGGCGATAGAGATTTCATTAATCATTTAAGACTTGAGTAAACAATCGTGCAAGCGTTGTTAAAAAGGATAATATTCAATGTAAATTTAATATTTACAAAAGCGTCCATATTGCGGCCGCAGTAAACGAGTGAATATAAATGCGCGCTCCGTGAGAGCATTCGCATGTTATATATTTTAATATCAAAGAGTTCATATTAAAACAACATACTCAGCCAACATTATTTTATTTTATATTCTTCCTATAACTATCTTCCTTTCCTCTTATTAAGAAACATCATTTATGAATCTATTTTGAAATGAAATATTATAAATAATTTTCTATTAAATTATAATCAAGGAGTTTAAAACCCGTGTAAAACTATAACTTCTTTTTAAAGAATGTAAAACTTCTCTGCCAAAACTTCTTTTAATATCTGGTTTCTACAACATTTTGCTACTTAACCTGAAACATTTATCCTTTTAAAAATCCATCTACAGTATTTTATGTTGCCTGGGAAACTAAATAACTTTCACACAAGCGCCAATTAGATAATAGACTTGTTAGTTACTAGCCGTTGTTTTTTTTTGTTTTTTTTTTCTTGTTAAAAGCTTCCAACAATATAAAAGACAGATAGGCTAGTATACAAAGTATGAATGATGTAAAGTTTTATTTGACTTTGGCTGACTCTCATGGGGTAAGTCCATCTTTTGTTATGACGTCGCTTTATTTCTTTCTTGCAAAATTCCTTTTCTTCATTGTAACAAAAGAATTATACACATCCTGAAAATGATGTACATCATACACACAGACATTTCCTGCTACTTCTGCTGTGTTTTAAAATGTTGCTGCTGTGAGTTTTAACGCATTACTTGAATATTTGACGCTTCGTACGTGCTCCATGTGCATTGACCATCAAGTCTGCTGGAAAAGCGTATTTCCGTTTCCGTCCAAGGCGTCTAGCACATACATATATACTTTGTTTACTCAACTAATAGATCCTCTACATTCTAGGCGTGTAGCTTTCTTAGGCTACATAAATGAAAAAATTAGATGCGTGTCCTTCTGCAGCAGTCATAGAATTCGACTAGAGTACAGAGGGTGGGTGCCCCAATATAAGATGACCGCTTATCAAGGCTATTTCAAAATTGTCAGAACATTGCACAAGATAAAATTGTGAGTACGGCATTTTTGCTGTACGACAAATAGAAAAATTTGTCAATGCACACAAATATAAAATACTACATATATAATTTTTTTTTTTTCTTATAACATTACAGTCACGAAAATGTACTTTGCAGGCTATCTGCTATGCATTTATAACATACAGTGTATGGGCTTGCAACCCGCTCGTGTGCTTCGTACATTCCAAAGAGTGAATGCAATGTGAGTACGATTGCATTATCGTCCACACTTTCAATTAATGCGGTACATGACAAAGTCAAAAGTACCAGCATTTACCGTGCGGCTTTTTTTTAAATAATTTATTCAAAACATAAGACAACTATACAAAGGAAGCTAAGCTGGAAAACTTTGTTTTTTTTAAAACAAACACTTCAATGGCTCAATTATTGCTCCTCGCTGTATGAATGTATGTAAGCAATTGTGCCGAAATTCACATACTAATGCTGTAATGTTTGCACTTAAAACGGCTAAATTTATAGCCGTATATAACATTAGCTTCGTCTTCTTATGATGGTTATCAAACACGCTTCGGTTGTTACTCATACTATGTTACTTTATAGTAGCTAAAAATATACATACATATATATATGTGTATTTATTTCTCATTTATTGTTTGATATAGTATGTATAGCAAAAAGTTCGGAATCGAATGTATTCATTATCTTTCGCCTTTTCGATAATGCTTCGAAAATGATACAATTGGTTTTCGCTTATATTGCCTATTCCAGGCAAAGATAAGTAAAATATCAGAGTGAACAACAGTGAGTAACATGAAAAAAAACACATATAATCATTTAGTTTTAATCAAAAATTTCCATTCTATTTGGTGTTTTGTCTTACTTGGTACAGTTGTATATTGTAGCTAGTCAGTTGAATAAATTCCATAAAGCAATGAAGTTCAAAGTCAGTGACAAACAAAAGGGTTTATTTAAAAGCTATTTGAACGAAATTGATATAAATAAACTGCATTTAAAATATTTTTTAAATATCCTTTTTTATTATTAAATTTGTGCCTTGGCACTATATGTGAAATACTACATTATTCAAATGACTGCCTCGTGAATTTTTTCAAACTTCGATTCGCTGGAGGTAATTTTCGTCCCTTATGCGCATATTGGCAAGTAGCTCGCCTTAACTTGACGAATGTTGGCTTATCCGCATATACACGGTCTTTCAAATAGCCTCACAAAAAAGTCTAACGGTGTCAAATCGCAAAATGTTGGAGGCCATTTGACATCGCCAAGAAGGGATGTTAAAACGATATTCGCTCATGTTGTGTGGCATGTGGCACCATCTCGTTGGAACTACATATTGTCGTTTTTTTTAATTACAGGCCAAAAAAGTTGGTCATCATACCACCATAACGCCCCGAATTGATAATGACAGTCTCATCCTTATCGTTTTCAAAGAATTGAGGTCCAATAACACATCCGTACCAAAGAGTGCACCTGACAATAAGCCCTTGGGTGTAATGGTATATTTTCAATTATTTAAGGATTCTTTGAGCCCCAAGTGCGGCTATTTTGCTTATTTACGAATTCACCGAGTGAGAAATGTGTTGTTGAAGCTGGACTGTATGAGCTGGACTTTATATGCATGTAAAGGGTGCTTTTCATAGAGGTATAGAACTTTAGGTTGCAATAAAACAACGATGGATTATTCGATTGATATGAATTTTATTTATCCGAAAGATAATCTTGTTGCATTACATTTTAAATATGATTTCTGGCATATGACCGCCACGGCTGGCGCGGATGTAGTCCATTCTGGACGTTTAATTTTCGATGACTTTTTCCACCATTTGCAACCGTTTATCGGCAATAACACGGCGAATGTTGTCTTCCAAATGGTCAAGCGTTTGTGGCTTATCCGCATAGACCAATGACTTTACATAGCCCTACAGAAAGTAGTCTAGCGGTGTTAAATCACAAGATCTTGGAGGCCAATTCACAGGTCCAAAACGTGAAATTAAGCATTCACCAAACCTGTCTTTCAATAAATCTATTGTGGCACGAGCTGTTTTACATGTTGCGCCGTCTTGTTGAAACCACATCTCCTGGACATCATGGTTATTCAATTCAGGAATGAAAAAGTTAGTAATCATGGCTCTATACCGATCACCATTGACTGTAACGTTCTGGCCACCATCGTTTTTGAAAAAGTACGGACCAATGATTCAACCAGCCCATAAAGCGCACCACACAGTCAGTTTTTCTGGATGTAACGGTGTTTCAACATACACCTTCACTCCAAATGCCTCTATAAAAAACAACCTTTATTATTCGTTTTGCCCCTAAAGTAGATTTTAGTGTTCGCTTTCAGTATTATTGTAGTCTGGTTATTTTATGTACATATGCCTTACTATACACTAAGTTTAGCCATCACTTTGAGGCTTGCATTATTAATTCTGTTTTTTTTTCCTGACCTGTTCATTTGTAATTCTAATAGGAAATGGTCAATTCATTAAAATTTATAAGTACGAAAGTGATCCAACTAATCGCTTATGAAATATTATTATGTGGGCTGTGAAAGCAACATACACTTGTATAACAAAACTAAAAACTTTTTTTAGTATTAAATACTAGGTGAAATGGAATGTAATGAATTTAAAACTGAAGAACTAATTCAAGGGCATATTTGAACGGCGAAATAGAAATGAAAAGTGGATAATTTTTGCATTCAAAGCAAGAATTAATGCGAAAATAAAATTATAAATCAACGAAACAAGGTTTTATAGTTGCTTTGAATCACTTTACAATATACCCTGCTCTCCTTTTTTATCCCTTTAAACCAATGAATATTAGCAATTTCAATTTTTTTGGGTATCTGAATATTTTTAGAAATCAGTGACAAAATAATCTAGTCGTAGAATTTCTATCTTTTATTCAAAATCGAAGATTGATCACGGCAGTGCACAAATATCAGTTGGTTGAAGCGCTTCTCACAATAACAATGAGGTTCTGAGCAATTTAAAGAACTCTGTTGCGAAACCTAAAATGTAATGTATGAGTTTAAAAATTTTCTATGGCTTCTCCTATCACTTATCTGTGATTTGTGGATGCTAATCTATATTTATTTAAAGCCTCTTTGCGTTTCGTTCAAAAAAATTTTAAAATTATAATGGTGCCTTCGAACTATTCGCATCGTTATTTTATTAGTCAAATAGCATAATATTCGAATACAATAAATTAGTCGATTATCGAGAGGTCTAATACATATTTATAATGCATATTTATAGTGCGTCGTTTATGCAAATCAAACACCATCTTTTGAGAAACGTTAAAAGCATGGAGGATTTAGAAAACTTATGTGTACCTGGGTAGTTTTCGTGCAACAATTTCCAAAAGTAAAAGCTTGAAATTTCTATTGTAAAAAAATTTTATAGTTTTTTGAATGTTTGTATATTTATTTTATAACATTAAAATTTTTTCTCTATATATTATTTAAGTTTTTTCTAAAGCACGGTGGGAATTATATATTGATATTCTGCCTTCTTTCGTTTTACAATAGCATCTGTAAAAAAATTGTATTGCTAGTTATCCATTTAGTGTTTTGGAAGGGATATATAGAGATATTTGTCAAACTTAACTGACAAACCATATATGTTTAGTTTTAGTTCAAAGTCAGGCATTAATAAAAATGAATCGCTAAACAGCCGAACAACGGGTTAAAATTACTGAAACCTACTGCAAATTTTTTTATTAAAACGTGGCCATATTTCATGCTTTTAGAGGAGATTACGGTGCACATAATAGGATCCAAATTTTCAGACAAATTGTGAAGAGGTTCAAAAAGGACGAAAATTACCTTAAAGTTTTTCAAACTTTCATGAAAAAATATTTTAAAGCATTTTATTTACGTTTATTTTGGAAACCGCAAAATGGACATTCTTGTATATATAAGTGCCGAGGTTTTTGCGAATTTAGAAAAATTAATTTTCTATAATTTTAGATTTGTTCAGATGAGGAATAGATCAATTTGGCGTAATCTAGAGCAGATCAATAAACAAACCTATTATTTTATACTCCTATTTTATATAAATAATAATGGTTTAAAAATAAAGATTTTATAAAAAATTAATGTTTTGAATAGTTTGAAATCCTCAAATGTTATGTTTTTGTAACTATATAGTTTGATTCATTGATAAAATTGTATTTTTTCTATTTTATTTAATAACATTGTTAGTTGTTCTTATAACTAATAGGTAAAACTTAAAAATCTCGTAGCTCATTGCTAAAAAAGTGTTTTTATTTGATTTAAGTCCATTGCTAAGTATTCTTTGTTAAAAAAAAAAAAAAGTAGATTTAATTTTTCCAAGATAAAATGCCAAGTGCTCAAGACCGTGCTCACTATGCAACACGACTATACGATCGAAAAATATTACACTCGCTTTTGTCATTATTAAACACTGTTTTAAGTAAAACTTTTGGTTTGAATTTGTTGGCTATCAAAAATTGGAAAATTTTTAGTTTTTTGCGTAACTCATGGTCATGAAGATTATTACTTTTAGGAATTTTTTCTATTTTTGTTGTGTAGATAAATTTTTCTTTTAATAGTATTAGCTGAAGCAAACTCGTTTACCTTTTGGTATTTGTGATATGCTCAGTCAAATAAGGGAAAAAGAAATTCATCTATTTATGTGTAATACTAATATACCTAATTCTCTTTTCAGAAGATAAAAAACATACGTTCTTGAAAAATTCGTTTACAAAAATATTCGAGTAAAAAGAGGCGAAGGTACAAAACTAACTTTTTAACAACAAAAATTATCTTAAGCGCTCCTCCCACCTCCCACCTCCCAAAGGACACCAATAAAATTGCATTTTCCAATAGTTTTGTAAAACTCTAGTATATTTTAACACATATTTCTTTATTTTTGAAATTGCATATTTTTCACTCTTTTATTTGAGGAAAAACATTTTAGATTATGACTAACTTCAATCATTTTTCGAACTGGTTCTGTAGGTTAAATATTTTTACCAATAAAACAAACAAAATTAGGAAATTATTGTCAAGGTTCGTGCTTACACATTTTAAAAAAATTACATAATTATATATGCGTACATTGAGATAGATTGAAATCTTGTTAAAATTAAAAAATTGTTGTAAGAAGTAAAAATTTGTGTCTTTTTAATTCGTGTTAAATCAAAATCGTGTAAAAAAATAATTACGTGAAAAACCGTACAACTTCTTTTTTTCTTTCAAATAATAGGCAAGATACTTGTAAGAGCTCAAATTGTATCTCCTAACTTGATTTATTGTCCTTACATAACGGAATATAATATGCATCAGCAGTCTGTACAATTTACTATTTTTAGCAGTTATGATATGTACATTTGTAAATTAAAATGTGAAATACTTGTGCATTTAAAAAAAAATTTTTTTTTGGGATACATACCCATTTTTATTTCATTTTCCATATCATTTGAAAAGTATTGTGATATATATTATTATACAGTTAATGGCTTTTCGGGCATATAAGTACTTATAATTGTACATGCTTATGTTTGTATGAAAGTATCGAAACCTTTTTCTATAAGTACCTATGTATATGCATTTACAATATACAAACTAGTGTTTTCCATTAATTAATCTATTATTAAGCATATTTATGCACTAAATCGCCTATAATTACAGATTTCAATGAATTAAAAGCCTTCCTTTGTTGTTCCTTGAACAAAAGGAATTCGGAAGTACAAGTAGATGAAACTGCTATTTTCACAGTTTTTCAGTGAATTATTATAGTCAAAACGGAATAATAAATATTCATAAATAAATGCATTGTAATTTGGTCATAAGATATGCAAATTTAAGCTGATTAGCTTATAAAATTTATGATAAAGAAGATAATAAGTGAATTCAATTTTTCATTTTTTTCTTGCAAAGTTTCTAATATAACAACGGGTTTTTATACCTTTTTGTTGCTAGTTAATTTTAATTTTTGCAGCTAGACAGACGTAGCTGATCAATAATACTAGCAGATTTGGAGTTTACTGGTAATTGTCAGTTACAGAATTTTAGTTTTAATTTTAGCCATACGTTGTATGTGTATATTATGTTAACAACTTTTATAACGTATTTTGGTGAATTAATAAATCTTGAATTGCAACCCAGACTGTAATTTTGGGGTGACGCCATTTTTGCACTTCCCAAAAAACAAAAAATTTGAAAGTAAGTTGTTGGGTAATGATAAAAGTGCACACATAATTTCTTCATAGTTCACTGAGTCAGTCATCGTAAGATGAGTTGGTATGCGAGAGAGAAATCAATGTGATGACACGGAATCTATGGTACGACTCCCTATGATATTTTCCTGTTTAAAGACATGCCAAAAAGTGCGGCTAATAATAAACTACTTTAAAATCTGCACAGTAAATATCATAAAAAAATAATAACCGGTATTTATCAATCACAAATATAGCGGTATCATACCAGTTGAAATATATAAAAAGTATTTTATCAAAAAAGTAAAACAAAATTAACTTAATATTGACCCCAACTTACTACTTTGCAACTAGTTTAATTTCAATCAGAAAAAGTCGGTTAGCAGGGAAAAATACTAGTTATTAACTAGAATCCAACTGGTTTACCTTTTTTGCACTAACTAGTCCATATTCTTTATATAACCCTTGTAAGCAACTAATACTACGGCGATGGACTAAAAACTGTTATATATAAGTATGGGTTGAATTTTTAGTTCACAAAATATAAAACTGAAAATGAAAATAAAAAGATACACACTTATTATCTGCTTCGCTCAGCTCATTCGTTTTTAAAGCTCACAGCAATGTTAACTCCACTAAGTTGTCTACTCGTCTCTTCTTGTGATAGCGGCTGCCTCACTTTTTATACCTGTAGATGACCCAACCACTCTGTTAAAGCGCTTAAGGATAGTCTGATTGTTCGTTTGCCTGCGGTAGCTGCAGCTACTCCGTTCATCCTTAACGACGTGGAATTTCCTTTAATCTGTCTACCCTTTTGTTTGTCCTTGGTAAGGGTAATTTGCATTATACCGCCGCTTTCTTAGTTTCTGTCCTTCCGGGGAATTGCATTTACATTGTCACTTATTTCAGTCTGTTCTTCTTATAGGGAATTTCCGTTACACTGCCCTCCACCTAAGTTTGGTCGTCCCGATCAGACATTCTATCTGTTCCAAACGCTGCAAGCCTATCCAAGTGAACCAATTTTATTTTGGTTCTTGGTTTTCCAACGGTCTGGATTCGATAGTCCGTACTAGTTATTCGTCCAATTACTTTGTATGGACCTTCCCGCTTGCTGTGCAAGATTTTCTTCCGTGGAGAATCGTGCAGCATTACCAAATCCCTTTCTCAATACTTTCAAGATTCCTCGCCTTAATACATCCTTCTGCCTTGTTGTTCATAACCTTAGGGCGTTGCTCAACAGCTTTGCGTACCTCTCTCAACTTCTTCATTAGGACACGAGGCATCTTACCATTTCCGTGCGTATTTCTCTTCTGCTGCTCGTTCTTTACCAGGGGCACATCATTACTGTTGTACGCATGATCGTGGCTAATACTTAGCGGCAACTGCATATTTCCATACTCCATCATTCTGTTCTTTAGGTCGATCTTCATTCCTTGACCAAGGAGAAAGTCCACACCAACTATGACTTCATCTAAGATTTCGCTACTAGGAACTCATGCAACACTGTCATAATCCCAATGATGACTTTACACAGGGCTTTTCCCACATTTCTGGCGTCCTCACCAGTTAATGTTTTCAACTTAGCTCCATGCAATGGACTTATTTCCCTGGTGATCAAATCGGATCGAATGATGGAGTTTGACGCGCCCGTGTCCACAGTTAGTTCTCGCTTATGTCCATCCACATATCCTCTGATAGTAACGTTGCTCGCCTCGTTAACGATTTGTCTCGTAGAACCCATATTACAATCGCGAGCGAAGTTTCCAGGCCTTCTACAGTTGTAGCAGATCCTGTTTCTCATCAGTTTGGCGGTTTTCGACATTTCCCAGATCCCTTTCATCACATCTGGGCTTTCCAACTTCGCACAGTTCGCTTTGTACGCTGGTCTGCACAAAACCTCGGCCGCTTCCTTTGTCTGAGCATACGAGACAGTCTCGGCAAATGTTGGCTTTGGATTCGCATACGCCTCTCGCCTCCTATAATTGTTCCTTATTCCGCTGATAAACCTCTGAATTTTTATCCTCTCGAGGTATTCTCCAAGACTATCTCCATAACCCAAATGAGCTAGCCTTTCAATTTCACAAGCAAATTCCTGCAGGGTCTCGTTGGACTTCTGATAGCGGTTCTCTAATTCCATCTGATAGATTTGTCTTCTAACGCCTCGCATTAGTGCCTCATAGTCATCTCTCTCGTATGCAGGAATTATTTGCAAAATTTCCGTTGCAGGTCCCTTTAATGCCATGAATAGAGCAGCTGATTTCTCCTCCATGCTCCAGTTATTTGCTCTAGCCGTTTTTTCGAACTGAAGCTTAAAGATGTGGAATGGAGTGGTGCCGTCAAAGGATGGTGCTTTTATGCTAGGGGTACTCCTCGAAATGCTTGGACGATTCGAAAGAAATTCGTGGACACGTCCTTCCAATTCGCTAACTTTGGTCGCAATTAGCTCCTCTACTCTGTCTTGCCTTTCCTCGATTACGTCCTGTCTCTCCTTGAGCTCTGTGCATTCTTTAACAACACTCTACTGAAGCTGTATGAGCCGGGATGAAATACGCGCTTCTGGGTCTTGCATTTGCGATGAAATGTGGGCATTCATTTGTGACATGTTGGTATCCTGTTCATCCAACTTCTGTAGCAACTTGGAATCCTGTTCATCCAACTTCTCTGAAATGTTGGTATTTATTTGCCAAATTGCTGCCAAAAACATGTTCATATCCAAACTCGTAGATGAGCTAGGAGCCTTTTCTTCAACCTTAGTTGCTGACTGCTCTGAATCTTCCGTAGTCTCAACAGCCTCTTCCTTCTCCATTTCTTTCTTGGATGTCTCCTCGTCCTCACGGCAGAATTCATATTCGCTTAACTTCTCGCAGCCGTGATTGTAGCTCAGCCTTATTCCCGGTTGAAGATAATCCTCTCTTCGCCAATTCCTTTTTGAGCGGTAGTATCGTTAAATCTTGAATCTTGACCATTTTCAAATATTTTTGTTGTTGTTTTTTTTTCGGAATTTATTTAGTAATCCCACTTCTGACACCAATTGTAACGAATTTGCTAAATTCGCCTCGATCATTTTCCAAATCCTTCGAGTCCGATCACTGGATTGCTAAACAAAACTTCAAAGATTTATTTGTTCGGCTTCTTAACCGTCAGGAATTTATTTGTACAATTTTCGTCTTTAACCAACGGCTAATTTTACAATTCTTTATGATACACACTTATTATCTGCTTCACTCAGCTCATCCGTTTTTAAAACACACACAGCTCACAGTAATGTTAACTCCACTAAGTTGTCTACTCGCCTCTTCTTGTGATAGCGGCTGCCCCTCTTTTTATACCTGACCCAACCATTCTGTTAAAGCGCTTAAGGATAGGCTGATTATTCGTTTGCCTGCGGTAGCTGCAGCTACTCCGTTCATCCTTAACGACGTGGCATTTCCTTTAATCTGTCTACCTTTTTGTTTGTCCTTGGTAAGGGTAATTTGCATTATACAGCTGCTTCTTTATTTTCTGTCCTTCCGGGGAGTTGCATTTATATTGTCACTTATTTCAATCTGTTCTTCGTATAGGGAATTTCCGTCACAATATGTATATAAACATTCGGTTGCTGCCTCAACTGGGGCATAAAAATGCGGAAATGCAAAGGATGTATGTAAATAAAATTCTTAATGGTGGATGGAAAAGGCTGCATTTAAAGACCTTGCGAGCATATCAATATATAAATATTTATTCTGGGTGACAAATAGAAAAATTAATTCAAAGGAAAACGATGATGCAGTCATATAAGAATGCTAGGGTAATGTTGGATGAAATCAATCCAATAATCATTAAAAAATAGATATTACTTCAACCCATTCAACATATTCTACAAACCATCTATAAACCGAAATATATAAATAAGAAAAAAGATGTAAATCGGTATTGCAACCAGCTTCCGAGCTGATACTGATAATTTCCCAAGATAATATTGTAAAAGTGAATCGTATTATATCTTAGTTGCGTTCGTTAAGCCAATACTCTAATACGATCGAAGTCTAGGATAAAAATAAAGTATATGAAAACAATGCAAAGGATCTTCCGACTTTCAATGACCTGCAATACCGTTGCTAAAAACAACATCCTTAGCACGTCATTCATAGCTTCCAGGCATAGTAATATAGTTGTATCCCTATGTTCCAAAATGAGGTAAACAGTAAACGGCAGTGAATTGCAGCTCCACTGAAGCAAGCCTACTGTAGGGAAGGAGAACAATAGTAGACATTTATGTAAGAATAGAAAGCCAAGCGACCACTAAACCCTAACTTTCGTACGGCGCGAAGCCGGCGGCGGTTGTATTATGCAAAGAGGCCAAACCTTGTGAACTTGCTAAAGTTGGTGTTCTTGTTTCGTTAGGCGAACAAACTTTGGCAGCGAGAAAAGGTCTGCAACATCGCTTGAAATTTATGTGAAACAGATAAGATGCGAAGCTAACTATGATTTTACTAACGAAAAAGAGGCCAGACTCCAGACAGCTAGTAGGACAGCTAGTAGGACGGTGTACTGCCTGTTAGAGTCATGCACTTTAGATCAAGTTCTGGCAGAGGGAAACACGTACAGAAAAATATGAGATAAACTCACTAAAATATATACAGATTTTATTAAAATGACGAGCTGAGTTGATCTTGCCATGCCCGTCCGTCTGTCTGTTTGAACACAAACCAGTCCCTCAATTTTTGAGGTATTTTTATATTACCTTTAAACGATCATTTTTCGGAGCCGACCAGAATATACTACTATAGCATATATACTACCGATCCTTTAGATTTGAAATATAATGATTATAAAAATTAGTTTGAAAAGTTCTCGTGCTAGCTGTCAAATTCGTTCATGCAAAAGAAGTCTTGGAGGCCATTTGAATGATGTTATATTCATTCACATTAAGTAAAAGTATTTGAATTTCCTTAACAATTAGTCTGTTTTTATTTTTTAATTGAAATTATATCACTCTTATTGATCAACGAAATCAGTTCATTGTTCACTGATGGTTCAATTTAACAGATATTGGTGCACAACAACTTATCGTTGCGATCAATCCCAGTTTTCAAATTTTATTTTGCCAAATATTTTCCTTCAAATTTTTTTCTTTTCGTTTCATATCTAATACTATCCACCTCACCATTTCACATTTATCATTTAAATTTGCATACAACTACGTTTGTATTTTATTGTTTTCTGTTGCTCGTCTGTTACTTCTATATGAGAATATATGAGAATCGTCCAATGAGTGTCTACTGGCAGTATTTACGAGTGCGCTACATCACTTCTAGATATTTTGCCATATTTTAGTCCCGAAAATATTCTAGAATAAAAAAGCCTGTATATAATATTTTATAAGTATGTGTGAGAGTTTAATAAGAAATTTTCGTTTTAAATTATAACTCACCATCCCACACAAAAGTTTTTTCACATTATTTTTGTGTTCTTGTCACTGATGACTAGAACTGTACCAAGTATATTTATAGTCTACTACTATTTCAGCATGTGCGAAATTTATAGATGCTTTCCATCTCGATTCAACCGGTACATTCGGGTCACTATTTTATTTTTAAACGAAATTTTAATATGTTATGCTTTGGTCAAAATAAAGAGACCCGTATTTTTTTTCTGGCCCGAAAATTTTTTTTCGAGATTTATCGGCAATTTCGTTTTTTGGGTAAAAATCGATTTTTTCAGTAATTCGCGGACTTTTCTTTTTCAATTGGCCATATTTTTTACAAAAATTTACCGATTTCAATGACTTTTACTTCTAACCATTCGTGATGATCTGCACTGTCAGATAAAAGTTTGAAACTTACTCAAAAATAAGTAATAGTTTTTTATTTTGCAATTGAGAAATTTGCAA
Organism: Neoceratitis asiatica; assembly: GCA_030068015.2. Taxonomy (NCBI): domain Eukaryota; kingdom Metazoa; phylum Arthropoda; class Insecta; order Diptera; family Tephritidae; genus Neoceratitis; species Neoceratitis asiatica. Next base: position 80,240,300 of record CM061524.1, read on the forward strand.
TTTTTTCTTTGAAATTCAATATCTCAAAAAGTGTATTTCTTTTTTCTTCGAAACTTTTTTTTACATCAAACAGAGACGTTGAATTTTGATTTTAAAAAATTTCCCTCCAATAAAATTTTTTGTTTCAGAGTTACGATTTTTTGAATAAAAAATTGGTTTTTCGTGCTAATGTGAACTGCGCCCAATAAATACCGATTTTCAATTTTCAATACATGTATGAAATGATAATGTATTGTAGTTTTTTAGTATTTAAGTATCTTTAAATGGTTTATTTTTAGTAAATAATCGAATTTCATCCTTCCTTAATCTTATACTTATAAACCTTACTTTATAATGTACAGCTTCATTCAGCAACTATCCACTCATGTTCACAAGTTCTTGCGGTAAACGCTTTTTTTCCCAAGTTCGCGGAAAACAACCACATCATTTTACGTGTCGAAGTTTTGAATTCATTCAGTTGGTATTTATTTTTAAAATGATTTGGGGCTCTGTCCGAAATTATAGTCATACTTTGCGTTATAATGTCTGGAAATCGTTAGTTCAAATCAGGTACAAATTGCCAGTATTGAATGTGCCGAGTCATACGTTACAATTTGTATCAATAACATCAGTGTTTTAAATGATCTATGAAGCAGAAAAGTTGAAAGCAAAAGTTGTCGTCGGCTTTTCCTATCAACTAATTCGTCATTAACCGCTTAAAAAGTCGAAATTTTTATACTATGTATATTATATGAAATAATTATTTACATATATTCCTATCTTAATAGCATTAATATAAGCTTATTTTCAATTGAGCGAGTATTCCTTTTGTTCCTTAGAATATGTTAATAATTCCAAAGTATAAAACAACTTTTCGCTTTTGTTTATTTGCAAAATAAATACAAAAATGAACGAGAGTCAAAACGTTCTAAAAATTTTCACGTTTATTAATAATTTGACGAATTTAATACCAATTAATTTAATATATTCGCTACCGTTTCCATTTTTAATTTTAATTGAGTTTTAAGCCTTTAGTTTTTACTTTATTTATGCCCGTTCACTTTTTAAAATAATTGCAAATGTCATTTGTATAGGCGTTCGCTGAGTTAATAGCAATGATTCATTGATTCCAAAAGATTTTTTTTTGCTAGAACACTGAGAAAAACTGATTTTCTATTATGTTAAATGGTTTCACAAGATCAATTTGCAAAAAACAATTGCAAGTTTGATAATGATATTACAAAAGGGGTATCAAATATTTGAGGTGTTTCTAAGAAAGAATGCTACTTATTTAATTGTTTGTTTAAATAAATTGTTAAAGAAAAAAATGCTTTAAGCGGAACAATTTTTTAAGTGGGAAGCCACCTCTAGAATCTCAATATAAAGAGAAAGGCTTGAAGTAAGAAGTAAGGGTGTTGAAGCCATAAGTCTTTAAATTTTGGAAGTCACTGTGTGGTTTTTAGATGTGCCAATTGCATATAATGTGATAACTACCGGTGTTCCTTTAGCTACATTCGTAAACAGTTATAAGGATTCCGTGATTTCGGGAACATTGAAGTAAAAGACCCCATTTTGTTTATTTAAAAAAATATATATCTTATTTTTCTATTTGGAAATCAATGCAATTGTAAATTTAATTGTATTTTTTCGTGCGCAACTCCTCAACGACATGTTGCAAACAACATTTAGGACTAATTTTAACCGAAATGTTCTGCATTGGACATGTTTCGGACATACGTTTAACTATTTGAATTTTCCACACCTTAGCGGTGCCATCGATGTGTCGGTGTCTGTTGAACCCCTTTATGTGATGCTTTCCCATTGGATATGTGGATTGTGAAACCATTTGTGTCATCTTGAAACAGGAGGCTAGAAGAGAAACACAAATTTTCAATTACAGGCAAACAGAGCGGGACGATATGTCAAATTGTATTCAAAGCACTACTGTCTCTGAAGAAACCAGTTTTTTTTAACGTAGAAACCACAAAAAGTAGTAATTGCAAGCTGTTATTTCAATCATTTCCTTTCAAGGACACTTAAATCACAGAAGGGCAATAGTCGAACTATGCCAATGGGTATCGCGAATTCGGGGAAATCATTAGGAGCGAATTTCCCAACCACATCCCAGAAAACTCCCTGTATTTATCGTGGAAAGTTTAGGCAATCGGCTTGTGGAATTTGGGAAATCTTTCGACGTTTTTATTCCAAGGCAGGAGCGATACCTTGGCAATGAAAAATAGCTTGCCTAGATTAAATTATCGAGGTATGTCTTTTTTATTACAATAATATTCCTTTTTCTTAAAAATATGTTTCAGTTTCAAAAAAAAAATGTTTTTTTAAACATACATATGGATGCATAACTAACTTATAATAAATAAATAAAAATCTCTAGAAGAAAAAATATTGAATAAAGTGAAATAAAATTAATTTTGAATTGAAGTTACTTGTAAGCCATTTGGGTAAATTTCTCCCCAAACCTTTTTGCTTAATAATATTCCAAAAATTTGGCAGCTCCTTTAATGTTCATAGTTGAAAGTTTTTTTATTTAAATAATAGCCCTTGCTGTCCCTTAAGCTCTTCAAAGCTGATATATTGGTTATGAGTAAATTAAATGCACTTTGCATTAATTACTCAGAAAAAAAATGTTTGGTGCCGTTATTTCGTTAGTGGCATTGTATAGGGTGTTTTTTTTTTATAGAGATATAGAACTTTAAGTTGGCATTACTTTCCAAGATGGCGACCGATTTAACAGCTGTTAAGTGATTTATTCTCAGTTTGGATTGGCAATTTATCATGAATAGACTCACGCCTGAACAATGCTTGCAAATAGTGCAATTTTATTTCGAAAGTAATGGTTCTATGCGGAAAACGTATCGCGCACTACGTCCAATGATACGGACCAACGATTCCACCAGCCCATAAAGCGCACCATACAGTCAGTTTTTCTGGATGTAATGGTGTTTCAACAAACACTCCAAATGCGGCAGTTTTGTTTGTTGACGTAGCCATTCAACCAGAAGTGCGCTTCATCGCAAAACATCGCTAAAATGGATGTAGTGCGCGATGCGTTTTCCGCACAGAACCATTATTTTCGAAATAAGTTTGCACTATTTGCAAGCGTTTTTGAGGCGTGAGTTTATTCATGATGAAGTGCCAAACCAAACTGAGAATAAATCACTTGACGGCTGTTAAATCGGTCGCCATCTTGAAAAGTAATGCCAACCTAAAGTTCTATACCTTTATCAAAAAACACCCTTTATTAAGTATGTATTGGCAACAATAAAACATTTGTCATCTTTTTCAATTGAAGTTTTGTGTCTCCATAATGATCTTTGAATTTATAGTAATTAGTACTTATGATATCGAAGAAATAGCGTAAACTTTTGCTAAATATATTTGAATTATTTAATGAGTAATCTTGAACTACCTTAAGAATCTGCAGAGGTCTTGGCTTCTAGATTGAAAAAGCTTGTTGGCGTCGGGTATGAATGGTACAAAGAGCAAGATTTGATATCATCTCTTAATTGGGAATATTAATTTGTTTTTCGTCGGATGTGTAAAGCTTCTTTCTCAAAATAGGTCTTTCGGAATACCATTCATGAATGGTGTCTCCACAAAGAGTGCTCTTAACGAATACTTAAATCTGTTCTTTACGCAAATTAGCATACCATTCATGAATGGTGTCTCCACAAAGAGTGCTCTTAACGAATACTTAAATCTGTTCTTTACGCAAATTAACATTATGATTTATTTTCAATTGCTCTTTCAACTATATCAAAAGGATATCAAAATATTTCACTTGTTCTAGAAACAAACATATGTAACGAACACAACTGGTGCACTTGTGTAGATCTGAACATGGTTGACTTATTTCAAAAAAGTGGATACACCAAATACCTATGTTATTATTGTAGGTGGGATACTTGTGCCAAACATCAACACTAGAAAAAAAAAGAGATTGGCCTATACATGTGATGTTTGAAGTTGGAAATCAGAATGTAATAAACTCACATTTGGTTAAAAAATCTGGACATAATTTCTTTTGATACTTTAATTCAATGTCTTTTGAAAGTTGGCTTGCTGTTAGACGTGGGTGACTTCACAAGAATGGTTAGGTTGCGCTCTTCTCTTTCGGTTAGTTTCCTTGGATGACCAGAACGTGGCTTAGACTCATGAGATTTTGTTTATTTGACGTTTTTTATAACTCTTTGGACAGAGGAGTACTGCCCCCCAAAAGTTTTCGCGATATCCCATGACTTTTACCATTTTGCCACAAACTCAAAATGATTTTCCTTTCGCCAATTTCTATTTCTTTCCCCTTTTGATCCATAGCGAAAAAAAAATTATGAGTTTCTCCTGTATTTATATATGCCTCAGCTTCTTCCTAATCCCGATTACTATCGTGTATCACTTCAAATTAAATTAAACATAAATAATTTGTATTTTCAATACAAGAAACCATCGCTTTTTAAAGTGAATGCACACTTTTTCTGCTCAACTCACTGAAGTAGCGGTACTACAATCCCATTAACTCAGAATTCTAAAAGAATTTTGCTCAAACATTCTTCAAATAATTGCCTTCAAAATAAGTGAAAATAAAATAGTTTTAAAATGCTTACCTTTTTTAGTTGAATTCTTTAATACAGTGAGGGAACGCAGACTTTTTCTGCCACGTGTATGTTTTCTATCGAACACTTCAAGCGCGTTCGCATCTATGCTTCTGCACCCTACAAGAGCAGGGCAAAATGATCATCTTGTAAAGCGTTTGTTTTGACGGTAGAGAGAAGGCTCTGCTGTGCATTTGCGTGGTGAGTCCATGGTAACACCATTTGGGAAGTGTCATCCTCTACTTAATCTCCAGGCTGATATTACTGTTGGGTTTTACAATTTCGAAATAATAGAGGTTCGGTACGATATGGCATTTTGAGGCGCGTCGCTGTCCGTAAACAGCATTTACTTCGCCTTGCCCTCTTTTGCCGCCAGACCCATCTTCGCCGATTGTTTTAATCCATTACGATGTAAACTGTAACTTTTCCATCACGAAGTTGAAGAGGTCGCCGTGTCAGATATTGAAAAGTTCTGAGACATCCGTTCCTACCATGATGGAGCTGGTTGTTGTTATGCAATGTCATTCTGCAAAGCCGAATCAACTTCTCACGAATACCGAACTCAGACGTGATGGCTTAAAGGCGATCCCTTATCGTATTATCGAATGCACCTCTGTTGTCGTGGGAATTTTCCAGTTTTTGTATTAATATGAATATTTGTAATGTAAGACTTACCAAGTCAAAATTCGCAAAGATAAGCTGAAATCGGTGTGTTGGCAAACGGCTATAATCTTTTGGATAGCCAGAGAGGATCTTGTACAGAACTAAAAGACCAGCAGAGATTCCAATCATCGAGTGTGCTTTCCACTAGCCCTATTTTGCAGAGTAGCTGAATAATAAACCATATCATCTTGTCGCCACTTGAATAACTCTGCGGGTAGTATGGCGGCCCCGACAGCTTTATTGTTTTTTAGACACAGGTTTCATCATCGACTTGGTATCATGTTGCTTCTTCTAGCGGTGAGCTGCTGAATTTATCGCTTAGACGTGGCTTGGAGAAATACGCTATGACTTAAGGAATATTCTAGTTTAGAGGCCCGAATTTCGAGCGTTTTTTGGCAATTTATAAATAAAATCATTTGAAATTTTTATTATCCATTTTTTTATCATTTGTTTATTTATATTTAGAGAGTACACAGAGAGGAGGAAAAAGGCCGTGTCCTCGTCGCCATGAGTTATTTAAAGAATATTCATGCCAAATTTCAAGAAGTCGGCTGATTAGATTACTGTATCAAAAAAAGTAGTTTCAAGAAAAACGCGCTTAAAAAAGTTCACAGAAAAGTTCTCACTTGATTGTACGTCTTCACTGTTTCGAGGTTAACATGTGACTAACTCAAACTAAAAGCAACTTGAATAAAGATTTTTGTATAATACGTTGCAATGACCTTCAAAAGTTTGCTGTAGTAAACTGGAAGTACTATAGAACGAAGAGAGAAGGCCGCTTATTTTTGCAAATACCCCCTTAAGTGAACATTGCTTATCCCTAACGAGATTACCATTTCCATCTTTTGATGGACTATTATTATTTTTTATATAGAATATTATTATTCTTTATAAATGATTTTGTATTGTACATATTTCGAAGAAGTAGGAGCATATATTTCTAAACAAAAACTAGTAAAATATTTGTGAAGGCGTTAGATGTAATAGGGCAAGATTTTCTTTGTGTAACAAACAGTCCAAGTATACAAAAGAAAAATTAATAGACATGCCCATTTTATCCACATTCTCCTTGACGAGTTTCCAGAGAACCTTGGTTCCTATAGCGAAGAATAAAAGGAACAGTTTCACAGGACCTAACAACTATGGAAGAGAGGTAGCAAGGCCGATTATATCAGTATATGTTAGCTCACGACTGCGGGAGATGCAACGTGATTGTCCTCCTACATGTCATTCGGGAAAATCGCGTAAAAAAAGTTTTCATAAGAATTTAATCAAATTATGAAATTAGTATAATGACTTAAATTTAAACAAAGTATTACACTTTCTTGCCACTAAACCTACTGTAGACTAGTGTTATTTCATTTACTTTTCTACATAATAAATATAATAATCAAAGCAGTTCTTGTCTTAGCTTTGCGAAAGATTTTCTACCTTTTATTCTTGTTTAAATTAAACTAGTGATAATGCAAAATTTCCGTTGAAGGAAAACTGACATCAGTTAATGAAGATTTGTGTGAGAGTAATGTTGCACTTTTGTTTTTCATATCTACATGTTACTTGTACAAATATATGTTTACACAAATAAATTAATTTCACATTTGACAATCAATGCATAACTATATGTGTCTTTCTATTAGTAAATACATGTTCATGTCCTCGTAGTAGCTTTATTTTATAAATTTTAGCCCCATGCCAGCAGCTTACATGCTTCTACAAAGCTTATATTGACGAAAAACTGCCATTAAGAATGTCACAGGTACTCTACTGTGCATTTATGGGTGCATGTACTTCTGGTACGTGTAATTTACAAATATGCCATAGAGTACTAAGTAACTAAAGAATTTTCCATTGTAGCAGCAAAAGGCAACAAGAGTTGGTATACGGCCAGGGACGACACCTTTCGCGAGAGATTGGCGAAACCATATTGGCGTTGCAATGAGTTGCGCTCAGTTGCGGTGCCATATCAAGCGTTGTACCGGCCGAACTTAATAATAACAAAAAAAACTGCTGTTGCTAACAGAAGTTATAGTTGATGGGTGGGATAAGGAGTTGGAATTGGAGTAGCAGCAACAGCTGTATTTCATTTTGCTTCATGCATGCATCACTAATATAATCAGTGTATAATCACGTGTAGAGCTGCTTCGGCTTTCAACTAGCTCTGCACATGCATGAAAAAGCTAGAAATAGTATAAATAATGCACGCACTTCGCTGTAAACATATATACTACACTTCGCTTCATAAGCATGATACATATACATTTTTCATGTAACAAAAATGTCCATTTAGAAGCACCTAACTTGAAATACCTCGAATAAAAGCCACGCTCCACTTGGCACTCTTTACCGTTGCACTGTTCATTCATAGTACATATACTTACGTGCCTTTTAAGTAATTTCCTCAACGCAATATTCTTTTGTCAGTGAGCCATATAATTGCACCGCTGCTTTCGGAAATGATATTGGTTATCAGACAGGCTCTGGTACTATTTCTCTAAGTTAAATTCTAATCGGGCACAAATGAGCTGCTATAGTATCTTTTCATGCAAAATCGTCGGTATGAGCTGGGCTTCCCAGCTGGTTATTTGGCTTCTGTAACAAGATCAGTCTTCCATCCATGCCTGGAATTAACATACCTCTCTGCTGTTTGAATCACATCTGCGTCGGTGACTATAGTGGCGTCTTTTTCAGCTGATCCTTCTACTCGATATTGTCGTTTCACTTGAGGCTGCGCAGTGAAGAGAGTTTCCATGCCAGTTTTCAACAGACTGGGGCTCGTTGCCAAATTTTTCTTGTTATCTTTGAGTTTCGGTGTAACTAACTTGTAAGGATCCCACCACGGATTTTCGTTAACCTTTCCGCAGAGTTCTTTAAAGCAGCAGGCCATATTCATTTTAATCCCTTTTTTGAGTTCCTTGCGTTTTCTTTAAAAGCATTTGCGTAGTCTATTCTCTTCTCCTCTTATCCTTTCACAAATCCTTCTCGCTTTAAGGCATTCGTTTCTTAAGATTCGATTTCTTTATTCCACCAGTATCAAATTAGCATCTAGCAAAAGCCTTGAGAGTTCCTCGCATAGTGTTTCAATTTCCCATCCTTTCGTTTGTACCGTCTTAGTGAGGGCTTGATGATTACTATGCGTCTAGAGGTCACATACCTTCAATCTTGTTGTCCACACCAGAGAGCATTTCTTATTTACCTATTTGGAGATCGGTATTTGCACGATATCGAAACATTTTCGTTTCCTCTACACGTGATATAGTACTTACTCCTCGGAATCTATCGTCGGAATCGATGCATGCTTTTGGAAGATGTCCACATTCGAGACACCTGGACGCCTTTACAGGTTTTGCTTCGCCCTTATTCTGCACACCAGCCTATATTGATTTTACACTTGATAGGGACAGACAGTACAAAACTACTATTCGAATTCATTACTTGTAATTATTTTTTATTTTTCCAACTCGCTGTTAATATACACTTTTTTATGATATTTCTTTGAAATAATAAGAATATACACACTTCCGATAATCGTTTTCTTTTTGTAGTTGCTTCCCAGCAGCATCTTAAACATTATAATTATTACTATTGGCTTATACCAATTTAATAAGTATCACGCTCTAACCGACCGTACACATTCACTTATAACAACTATGTAATTAACTTAAAACCTTCGAAGTGGAAAAGTGCAGAATCGGAAATTGTAATTCAAATTGTCCACTATTTATTCACTTAGTACCTCACCATTAGTTACAAGGGGTTGCTCTCCTGTGGCATTGTACAGTATTAGGGAGCCATACTTTCATTTTGCTAACATTTGATGTTGGTTACATCGCCAAATATAGGTAAAAGCTGTGTCAATCGATTATATGCGAGTTACTGTTATTGCGGCATTACCAAGGTGTTGATGTAGAATGCCTTAGTTCTTTTGTTATCTGTCACTAAGGGATATGAAAAGTGGCAATGTGACATGCACCAGGTACATATCTACTTAAGTAACAGTTTTAGAAAAGAAATTACACTGAATTTGTTCGCTAATAGAGCATGACAATGCAGAAAATGCAGCTAACTTGGTCATCTAAATCAGCATAAAATGGACTTAAAACTATAAATTAAACATATTCATTCCGTGAAACAAATGTAAGTTAGTTAGATACGAAACTGCCATCAGTTTTAATTTATTATACTCATGTGCAACAACAAAACAAAATGCAGATTGCAAAACTTGATTTTGATCATTTTCAGTGTCAATTTACGTCTGTAGAATACCGAATTTCACGCCTTAGATACTTTTTTGGTGGACTTAATATCTGAGCAAATCGGTTGTTTGGGGGTTTATGATATAGTATATATTACACAATTCATAAAATGTAAGAATAATACGAAATTCCATGCTCCTAAATGCTTTTTTGATTGAGTTTTGACCAAATTTTATATCTGAAATTATCGGTGTATGGGAGCTATTTGTTATATTCATACGATTTCGATGATTTTCAAAATCACTTTGCAGTTCGTTTTGAATGTATCGATATATATTTCGGTGGGTCTACTGGTGATACGAGAGTTACATTTTATATTTCGGGATTAGAGAATAAAAACAAATATTAATCACCGAATATCACTCTATTGTTTTTTTTAAATATTCTCCATGATTTATATACTTTTCAATGCGTTGGAACTAATGGTCGAAGCACTTTTGTCACTCTGATTGAGGTATCTCCAAAACATGCATTCTGGGCGCAGTAACGGCCTCTTCAGGTATCGAAAACCAATGATCACCCAGTTTATTTTTTTTTTTTAGAGGGAATATAAGAAGTTATTCGGTGCCAAGTTAGGATTATACGGTCGAAGACTCATCAAACCGATATTTTGAGTGTTCAAAAATGCAGTTGCTTCAGTTGATCTGTGAGAGCTCGAATTGTCAAAGTGAAGACTGATCCGTTTTCAGGGGTTAGTTTTAGTAGCACTCAGAATTTACTGTTGTGCGATTTTCTAGTGGTATGATTGCAACATGTCCATCTTCTTCAAATATACAAGCAACCATTTGGTTGGATGTGATTCGTGTGCGAACAACTTTTGTTGGATTCGGCGCATCTTGAAACACCCAAACTCTCGACTGTTTTTGACTTTCGTGTTGCGAAGCACCGCGATCGTATTATTTTAACATTTCTCTGGACCAACCGACACGAGCCCCTTGTTGAACGATTGACAAATTATGTGGGATATAACGGGAACAGTTTTTTTTTAAATCAAACCTTTATGATTTATTGAATATTTGATGGTCCCATTAATACCTATATTTGTCTCATTCTCACGATGGGTCGATCTTGCAATATCAATTTGCGCTCAGCTTCAATAGTTTCCAAAACATCAACTCTTTACGAACGATCTTCACGAAATTCGTTTTGAAATGATCTCCGATCTCGACTGAATTCACCATACTATCGATAAAAAACTCGTCCTTAGTGAATCTTTATCGCCATTATTGATTTTTGTTGAAAGCTGTAAAAAATAAGCTCATGAAAATGTTCGCTGTTTAATTACTTTTTTTCGGTCATATGTTAAAATGTTCTGAGTATGTAAAACTTCGAAAATTTCAAATTTTACGATAAAGTTGTCTACGATTTGCCATATTAAAACACTAGGGTTATATATATATATATATTATAAGTAATTAATTTTTAATTAATTGATTGTAAAATCATAAAAAATTAATTACTTATGAGCATATATTCTAATATTAAAATCGACCAAGCATAAAAAGTACAAGTTAGTTAGTTCTTAACTTTGTCGAAAGTACGCTGAACGTAGGCGAAGATAAAGTCCTCATCTTTTTGTTTTTAGAAAACATCTAATGGGTTTATCTGGAATTATGTGGGCGAGGACATGACACCTGGTGGCCCATTATATGCTCCACCTTCTTCTGCTTTTGTATTTCTCTCTAAATCTAATTAAAATCACATGACATGCTACTGCATAACCACTCCACCATTTCATGCTCAGAATGGAAATATTGCAAGCGATGGAAGTTAGCAATAGTAGTGTCTGGGCGTGAATTTGGGGAGGAGCACCTAGTGTAAGTGGCAGTAAATACGGCTGCTATAGCTCTCCTTTACATTTTCGCCCATACCTACGTTGAAGAATGTATGTGTGAATGTAAATTTGAGCTTGCATGTTGCTTCCGCGTCTTTCTTAGTTCAATGGCAACTAATATGGGTACAGCAACAGCGTCTTCAGCATCAGCCAGATGGTCATTGGCGTTTTGCAAGGGCAATTAAATCGAGAGCGAAAATTCAGATATATACATAAAATAAGTTCAAGAAAACTCATATTCTCTTGCATAAGTACGTTTGTACACTCAAGTAATGCAGTTGGATTGATAAAGAGCATTTTATTGTTTCAGACTGGACATGGATCTGTTAAATGTTTACACCGAACAATGAAATGTGGTTAATGATCCGTGAGTTGGTGAGCGTTGGGTTTATGATACAGCACAGACTTGTGCAATATATATCTATTGTACAAAAAGACAAATTTATTTTGATGGTTTTGTATGCTCAAATATATATTTAGAAGCAATGCATTGCACTGTGGCAGCTAGGATTTTTGAGAACCAGAAGCCATTAGTGCTGTTTTTACTATCACATGTGAAATGTGTGATAGATAAACTTACAATATTGCTTATGTAACCAAGAAGAAAGGTCAATAATGTTGAATTTAGTACTCGTATTAACGAGGAAATGAATTGAGATAATAGTGTATTGTAGAATGCTAGATAATTGTTTTTACTTAACTCTACTAGCTGTCTGACTATTAAATATATTGATATATATAGTATATGAAAGATCTCTTTTTAAACGAGCCACACTTTTGATTGAAGTCGACTTTTCTTGTATAGATCTCTGAAGTGATCCCTTTCCAGCGAACTGCTATAAATATAGAAATGTTATAATTTCATCTTAGCATTTAACTAGAGTCTTTGCATACCAGTCTAAATTTAAGTGAACATGTACATATTTAATCAATCCTTCAATTTCTGAAAAAAGGTTATTCTTTTATAGAAGTGCTGCTTTGATATATTCAGCATGATCAGATGCTTTTTTTTACTATTTACATAGCACTGCGACAGCCAAATATACATTATTATTCATTTAGGGATAAGATATTAGATATGCATCTCTTTAAATCATAGTGTTCAACTAAGACCCCAATGCTCTTGAAGAAACTCATATGCTTTATGCAACAAATTTTTATGCAGCTTGTCGAGGTGTCAATCCAGGTAAGTGACGCTACTGTATAAGTCAAATTTACGTTTTAATTTACTATTTTTCAATATTTTCAACAAGATCTTGCGAATGAAACATTAAGGATAAACAAAATTATTCCAATAACAATTTGCGATTCTCTCAATAGTACACCGAAATCAGAATCCATGGACATAGATCTTATTGTTTCTAGAATATGTTCAACAGTCAAGCAAGCGGGCTTCAAGTCCACAAAGCTCAAGTTGTTCAGCGGTCTAGGGAAATCAATAATAGGTTTCGACCAAAAGAAATACCAAATGAATTAATGATCTAAGCGGCTGTCTTTTTTAGGTTCGAGCGAATGACCTCGCCTATCTCAATCTCTACGATGGAAAATTAGATAGAAAATTATAAGCTGTTATTTATACAGGAGCAAATTCTTGTTCTACAAAGTAATAATAACAATTAATTAGCTTATTAACGAGTAAAAACCGTAAACGGTTATTCAATAATTAAATATTTTCATTTAACAACAACACTATTAGATATATTATTCTATCTCCTTTTGGGATATAATTTATAAAAGACAGTTGAAGCTCGCAAATGAAGATTACGTTAGCGAAGAAATGGATAATTAAAAAAAGTGATTGAAAAAGATCCTTTAATATTTAGAATTAGAAAGGGTTTTGAAAATAATGTCAACGAGTTAATAAGCTATAGAAATTATAACAAGCAAACAATTATTGAAAATTAAACAAAAAATTCTAAAACACATTAGGGCGTATAGGGCAATACGAATGAAAAATAAAAAACCCATATTAAGTACACAATGTTCTTATCCATTATCAGTTAACTAAATCGTAAATAAAGAAATTAATAACACGTTAAAAGAAAATATAAAAGTAAAATCCCTTATAATTCACCATTATAGGTGATACCTTAAAAAGGTCATCGATTATAAAAAAATAAGTAAGCATACAGTTTCTTATCATTATCGAATACCGGATACGAATATAATTTTATCTAATTTAGGTAATGTAAAATATTTTCAAGTATTGACCTGGAATGAGGCTTCCATCAAATTTTAACGTCAATAAAATAACATAAAAAAAACAGTTTTTTCACTAATAATGGAAAATGCATATTTCTACGAATGCCTTTCGAACTTTTTCAAAGAGAAATGTTGGGAAAATATGTTAAGTTTATATGGCAGACATTACTCGTATTATTATTTTTTTTTTTCAGAAAATATAAATCAGCATCTGAAAGAATTAAAAATAATTATAGAATTGCTTAAGAGAGCCTATATGAAGATTTCTCTTAAAAAATTGATTTTTTTTTGAAACAGAGGTTCATTTATTAGGTCTGTTTGAGTCTATTTTGACAATATTTTTAGCGACTTTAATCTCCAAATGTTTTCAAAACAGACCCAAATAATCTAAAATTTATCCTAAATTACATTTTGCCTGAAAGTTTAGATGAATTTAGTGGTATTTTATATATTATATATATATATTTTTAGGAATTTTATTACCATAATTTTTTTTAATAATTGTGCTGCAGATATTGCTTTTGACTAAACAAATTTCAGCACAGAATGGAAGAGTTTCTAAAAATATATCAAAGAAATATAAAATAAAGCTAAATGAAGTCAGGAAGAAGATTGACCCTACCAAATTATTCAAAAGTACCTATACTGATGCTTCTAACATTGCGATTGCACTTCACAACACTAACTAGTACAGTGTGAAATAATATCGTAATTTAGAGAGCGCTAAGTTCTCATCATTATGTCATTGAAAAGTGAAGTGATAAGTATTTGGTAAAGTATTGAAAATTTAATTATATAAATAGTTATTTATAAAAATAAAATGCATTTTTTTTTTGAGCAGTGAAAATCAAAAACAGAAGTGAAAGGGTAATGTGCTGAAAATGAAAGGGGAATAGTTGAACCAACATACAACAGAATTCATCGCAGTTATAAAAAAATATTATACAAATAGTAAGAATGAATTGATTGGCGGAAATGAAGAAAAAACTTAAAGGATGTGATAGATTCCACAACTTCTAACAGAAATAAATATAAACGACATAATAATATCCCTGTTCCAGATAAAGACGGACAACAATTGCATCTTGAAATATTTTACGTCCAAAAGTTGAAATTCACATCTTGCGTAGAAGCGTATTCAAATTTTTTATTATTGAAAAATATTAAAAATAACTTCAATATTGAATAAAAAGTTTTAGAACTTCTTCAAACTTTCTCTAACGTAAAAGGAATTACATTAGGAAATGAACCAAGCTTCAAAACACCGTAATTGGAATTATATAAAAGAAATAATAAAAGCAAAGATTTAATGGGGAAATTTATTTTGTGACCCTCGTATATGCAAGGTACAAACAGAAAGACTCTAGGATATTTTGGTAGAAAAAGTAACTAACTTATTACGAGTGCGTGAGGTTGTGGTATATGAGGCATGGGGCGATGTGATCGATGACGTAAAGTAAAAAGTAAAGGGTGTTTTTTATAGAGGTATAGAACTTTAAGTTGCAATAAAACAACGATGGATTATTTGATTGACATGAATTTTATTTATCCGAAAGATAATCTTGTGGCATTACATTTTAAATATGATTTCTGGCATATGACCGCCACGGCTGGCGCGGATGTAGTCCAATCTGGACGTCCAATTTTCGATGCCTTTTTCCAACATTTGTGGCAGTATACGGCAATAACACGGCGAATGTTGTCTTCCAAATGGTCAAGCGTTTGTGGCTTATCCGCATAGACCAATGACTTTACATAGCCCCACAGAAAGTAGTCTAGCGGTTTTAAATCACAAGATCTTGGATCTTGGTCACCAAACGTGTCTTTCGATAAATCTATTGTGGCACGAGCTGTGTGACATGTTGCGACGTCTTGTTGAAACCACATCTCCTGGACATCATTGCTATTCAATTCAGGAATGAAAAAGTTAGTAATCATGGCTCTATACCGAACACCATTGACTGTAATGTTCTGGCCACCATCATTTTTGAAAAAGTACTGACCAATGATTCCACCAGCCCATAAAGCGTACCAAACAGTCAGTTTTTCTGGATGTAACGGTGTTTCAACATACACTTGAGGATTACCTTCACTCCAAAAGCGGCAGTTTTGTTTGTTGACGTAGCCATTCAACCAGAAGTGCGCTTCATCGCTAAACCAAATTCGCTTATGAAAACCGGGAACAACGGTAATCTCGTTTTGGGGCTATTTGCAAGCGTTGTTCAGGCGTAGACTCACGATGAATTGCCAAACCAAACTGAGAATAAATCACTTGACAGCTGTTAAATCGGTCGCCATCTTGAAAAGTAATGCCAACTTAAAGTTCTATACATCTGTAAAAAACACCCTATACATAACGCTAAAAATTTTATTTTTAATTTTATTGCAATTGGTTCTTTCAAGCTATATAAAAACTTGGTGGGCTCAAGTCCAAGCCACATACAGTCATCGTTTGGCCTTGGGACTTATTATCAGTCGTTGCAAACTTCAATCCAATTGGAAATTGGTAGTCATATATTTTCACCTAAGAAAATAGATAAAATCATAAAAACTTACATAACATGCTAAAGAAAGCACAGAAAAAATGATACAAACTCAAAACAAAAACAGAAGAGGAAAAAATTTTACCCAGGTGGAATTGAATAAGAAAAAATCATAAAATATATAAATAAGCTTAAGCATAGATATAAAAAACACCAATTTAAGGAAAATTTTGATAATAAAATAATTATGAATTATAGAAATAAAATTATACATAAAGATAATATATAGCGTAATAAAATTTCATTAGAAAACTCATATCATAAATATTTTATTTATGGTAATGAAATCTTAATTGAAAACGGAAACGTTTTTAATTATGGAAAATATGTCCATATTTTCCACATCACTAATTTAAAATGTTCTGGTAATATAATAAAAGAAGGGAAGCATAATTTTTGAAATCATATGGGATAAAACAACAATGCCTTTTAGAAATTATGCCACAGAATCAGATCAAAAATCTTATCAGGAAAATTAAAGAAACATCATGTTATGCAAAAAAAAAAAAAATTATATTAATAAAGTAGTGGTACTTTGGAAATGTATAGCAATTCCTCAGATCAGAATGATTTTTATAAAAATTAATTACAGATTAGATGAACTGATATTAAATAATAATAAACAATTTGCCATAAATTCATAAATTTTTAAAAATATTTACAGAATTATTGGGCTCAGTAAATATATTAAAATGATACCCTTGCTGAATCTTTAATAAAACACAAAATCAATATATTATACATGAATTACAAAATTTTATATATACCAAAAATTTCACTATGAAAACATTAAGAAAAAGATTTGATTTTGAGATAATTAAGTTAACAAAATCAAAGTTTTATAATATATAAACAAATAATGAAAAACCAAAATTAGAGAACATAAATATAATAGACAAAGAAGAGTATCATTTAAGTATCCATTTATCTATTTTATAACTATTATACTTTTAAGTGTAATTCTAGCAATAAACATTTGTCTAAAATATAAAATTCTGAATAAATCTCTCCGGTCAATTAAAAATATTGAAAAACTAGAAAATACATAAATAATGATGCTAAATTAAATAGAAGTTTTAACAGAAAATAATATTGAATCAGGGACGATT
This sequence comes from Neoceratitis asiatica, assembly GCA_030068015.2. NCBI lineage: Eukaryota > Metazoa > Arthropoda > Insecta > Diptera > Tephritidae > Neoceratitis > Neoceratitis asiatica. The sequence goes on from CM061524.1 coordinate 80,257,490, forward strand.
TATTTTAGGAATGAGGAGCTAACGAAAGCGTTGCAATAGATACCCAATAGTAATTGTAAACAATAGGGGTATCTTCTTTGTCTAAGAAATGTATACTACGGTGCACGGATAGGAAAATTTTCATATCCGTGCAATAGCACAACAACAAAACACATGCAAAAAACATATGGTACGATAGGAAAAATATCCTATACCAAATCCTATGTATATTTATTTCCCGCAGCTAGCAAGAATGAAAATGCAATCCTGTGAAGGAAAAGTAACCCTGTGCCTGTTTGGTTGTTATTGTTTCACTTAAATATGTCAAAATTTTGCAACGGGGGTGCTCTCGATCTATAGCATAATTCCATAGGAAATATTTGCATAGCATGCATTTCCTAGACAAGGCGAATACCCCTAATATTATTAAATGTACATTGTACATTTGTCCACTCAAGTAAAACTCACTATTAATTGATTTTGAATTATACGCACTAAGCATACTTGAGATTTCACAATATATGAAATTTAATATTAGTTTCCCGTTCTTTAATTTAATTAATATAAATGGCACTTAAATTTTAAATAAAGCCTTCTTGTTTCTTTGAAACTAAAACCAGTAACAATCGTTTCGTATATTTCTTAAATTCATTAACCACTCGTTCCGGCATCGTCCTGCGTCTGCAATCTCTAAAACATAGACAATATATATTTATATACAGTTTGTCAAACAATTGTTTGCAAAATCAAAAACGTAATAGAAATTCAATTTAAACTTAAAATTTTAATAATAAATTCTTATTTTTCAATCTTTTTTTGTTTACAATATTGTTTAAACATGTATTAGCGATAAGTATACTGAGAAAAAAGTCAAAAGGAAGAACCCAAACAAGAGAAAAACAAGCAAAACCTAAAAGTAATAAATTTGTCGCTGTCAAATAATTCTTTGCAAAATGTGCGCACGACTGGAAAAACCAACGGGAAACCCAATTTACAGCTACGTTTTTGCTTTGTGTTTTAATTTTGCAGCATGCAAGCACTCATTTGATTTTCAGTTCGAACAGTGAACAAGTAGCTCTTTTGAAACTCCTTTTTGCAATGCCTGGCAAGCGAGTCGACGAAAATTTGATCCAATTAGTTTATTTCCATTATTACAAGGGGAAAACTGCTAAGGAGTTGGCTGAAATGTTTGAAATTAAGTTAAGGACAGTTTATAATATTATTCAACGTGCAGAAAAAGAAAATAGACTACATTTAAACAACTCTGGAGGCAGACCACCGAAGCTTTTACGTCGGGATCAATCTAAAATATTGAAAGAAGTTGATAAAAACCCTCGAATAAGCTTGAGAGAATTGACAAATGTCATTAAAAATGATTGCAATACGAGCGTGAGCCATAAAACTGTGCGAACAGTGCGAACTGTGCGAACAGTACTCTTCACATGTAGCAAAAAAAAAGCCGTCACTTTCAATAGTTAATATTGAAAAGCGATTGACGTTCTGGGATGACGTAATCTTTTGTGACGAGAAAAAAATAATGATGTATTACCATGATGGACCTGGAAAAGTTTGGCGAAAACCGAAAACAGCTTTGCAACAAAAGAATATAGTCCCAACCGTAAAATTTGGTAAACTCGCTGTCATGATATGGGGTTGTTTTTCAACCAAGGGTGTTGGAGAACTGCGCATTTTCAATGATATAATGACCAAAGAGTTTTATTTGGACGTACTCAAGAACGAATTGACGAACAGCGCAAAAAATTTTGGATTTGTTGACCCCCAAAATAGCAATAAGTTGAAGTATAAGCTATATCAGGACAACGATCCAAAACATAAATCGCTGTTATGTCGGACCTGGGTGCTCTATAATTGCAACAAAGTTTTAGATACCCCTGCCCATAGTCCAGATTTGAACCCCGTCGAAAATTTGTGGGCATTTTTAAAGAAGATGGTGGGCAAACGGAGCCAAACTAACAGAAGTGCTTTAATTGAAGCCATTAAAGAAGAATGGAAAAACCTGCCTTTAGTTTATGATCTTAATAGATTGATGCAATCAATGCCGAGACGGCTTCAGGCTGTGATAGATGCCAATGGCAAGCACACCAAATATTAGACTTTATTTACTTTTAGTTTTTATATTTAAACCATTTTTGAACAAAATGATTGGATTTTGCAAAGAATTATTTGATAGCGACAAATTTATTACCTTTAGGTTTACTTTATTTTTCTTTTGTTTGGGTTCTTCCTTTTGACTTTTTTCTCAGTATACTTATCGCTAATACATGTTTAAACAGTATTGTAAACAAAAAAGGAATAAATAATATGAATTTATTATTAAAATTTTAAGTTTAAATTGAATTTCTATTACGTTTTTGATTTTGCAAACAATTGTTTGACAAACTGTATGTATGTAAGTAGTACAACGTATGTAAGTATATAAGTCACATATGGTTAAGGTCTGTTTAGCATTAATGTACTGTTTCTGGCATTAATGTACTGTTAAAGTATTTATTTCGTGAGAATTTCTTATAATTAATCAGTGATTCAGTGAATGCTTAGTTGCTTGCACTCATATTTGCTTTGAGTACCCTTGCATGTCTGCATGACATGCATGACTGCAGCAGAAGCTCCTGTCTGATTCTTTGCTATTTTCATGTGCTGGTTTGTTTACGTTTAGTTAATTATGCTGTTCTGAAAAATCGTTATATATTGTTATACGACGCATTTGAAAATAAGTAAATATGTTTATATATTATATATTATATATTATGTTCAATAAAAAACATGTATAAATGTATTATTGGCAGATGTTGACAATTTGAATTAATACATCCAATAATTTCGTTAATTGGAAAAGAATTATTAGGAAATTTCATCTAAATGTTTAAATAACTTTTCGTATTATTATAATTTCATAGTAGAAAAGAGAACCTGCATTGCAGAATTGCGTAAAAATTAGCTCAAAATGCAAATAACTGAGCAGTGAGATTAATTAAATCGAAAAATGAAGCATCAGAAGAATGGCATTTTTGAGAAGAAAGTGGTTTTCAGATTGGAAATGTTATAAAAAACAAAAAGGTGCTGAGAGAGGTTACTTCAGATTAGAGTAGAAGTAGTTTAAATAAAAACCTACGCCGTTGTTCTCGTTGATAATCGAAGTACCATTACTAGTATTAAGTAAAATTTGGTCTATAGAAACTACACAATATATATATATATATTTAGAAAAAAGTTTTTTGATACATGTCTGATACTTAGAATGGACATTACCCTTATGGCTACTGCGGCCACCTAAAATTGGCTTTCCTGCACAACTCAAAGACGCTTCTTGAGGGGTCCCTGTATCCGGATCGACCATGTATACCGTGTAAGTAGATTGAAAGCCCTATGCTGCTTGACAAATGAAAGTCTTTCAAAGACTTTATCGTTTCAAAGAGCTATTGAAGAAGAACCAGTTTTCACAATTGCCTTGACAGAAATATAATGAATCTAAACAATTAATAATATGCCATTAATCATGTCACCTAATTTAAAAATTTCTTTTTTGAAAAGTTAATGTGTAGTGTCGGGGGTTTTGTCTCAGATAAATAATTTAAAATATTTTCCATATTTGGGATGTTGTTTTAGTCGTTTAATATTTACACTGGAACCATTGTTTGCTTTATCGGCCACTCAAAACAGCTTATTAGAATTTTTCTATTCTAATTGGTATTGCAATAATGAAAAAACCTTAATTAAGCATCTTATTTAATAATTGGGCAGCAAACATACCTACGCTCGATCTATGCTTATATCCAAATCTTACTATTTTTTGACAATCTGTAGGTGATCCTCTTCCTGGTCACTGGTTCATTTCCGGGGAACAAAAGTACTCAATTTAGGCGTATCAACTAAAAGAATTTGTCAAATCGAACCATATATAATTTTTGTAAATAGATCCCGGGGAAAAAAAATTATCTCAAGTAAAAAGGACTAAAGAGACGATATTTTCGAATAGGTCGGTCGCTGGGTCAGTTCCAGGAGAGAAGAGTAGTGTTCACGCTAATTTAAGGCAACCCATTCACCAAATTTCAAGTAAAACTCAGTCCCTGATTCACTGCCAGGTGTGAAAAACAGTTTACGCTTTATTGTCATACCTTCTGAATATGTATATAAAATTTGTACTTTTTTTAACAATACAAAAATAATAAAAATTAATAAATATTAATTACAGAAACTTCACAGCATATTGCTCCGTGAAGTACCCACTGCCTATATGTAAAACGGTGAGCTGTGAATCTGTAAGCAATGTATTTTGTACAAATATTATTATCCACCTTTTTCAATTGCTTGTTTTAATATATTTAATATGTTAACCGACAATAATGTTATTGAGTTGATTTTACGTTTGACTAACTCCAAGTAATAGGCACTTCAAAATGAATTGACTTATTATCGGCACTTTGTGGTATGTATGTATGTGCAGTAGGGTGTAATGTGAGAAGTCGGAGAAGATTTGGGTTGGTGTTTATCATTATATTCGCTCTTTGTTCATTTTTACTGTAGCAACATGTTGCCAATCGGTAGATATTTCTTGTGAGACTAAAAAAGTATGTTAGAGTCAATTCTTCAACGCTTGGGCAATTATTCCGTACCCTACTACGACTACTTCCATTCAAATTCCCTCCTTTCCAAAACCTAATTAATTGTGTCGACATGCCCGACGATAAAAATAGCTAGCAAATTTCAAGGGCTACATTTATGTTGAAATTTATTATACTTTACATACGTACACCAGCATTTGATGAATAAAAAGGTTTCCATTCTAAATGCTCTCTTGTAAAATAATGGGAAAAAATACTTAACTCAATAAACTGTGTCGATAACTTGTCAACCAGAATTTTTCAATAGCCTCAAAATATGCAATATTAATAATGTTTGCATTGGCGGAAGTAATTAAGTTGGTTTAATAACAAAAAAGAAAAATATAATGTGTTAAAATAGCTGGAAAACAACGTTGTATTAATGGACTAATTCATAGCTAAGGCAATTTTCGGCCGAATTTCCAAAGGCTGACTGACGTGTTGGTTAAGTATACTTCTTAATACCTATTGTTTGCTATTATATACGTGGCATTTAATATTATTTTAATAGCGGTATCTATGAACTACCTCAATAATAAAGCATGTTATAGATGGAGTTATTAATAATTCAATGGAAACATGTCTAATATGTTATGCGTACCAATTTATCAAACATACAATGAAACGTAGTGCTGATTTTGTATAACCTTTTTTATTTAAAAATTCCTCTTTCGCTTCTCAAAAGAAATTTAAATAAAAAAGAAAAATAAACATTCACGTATTCAAAGCACATTTTGCGATATCGATGCAGCTATTTAGATTTTATTATTATATATTCTGCATTATTAAACAAATTTAAAGTTAATGACTGTTTCTTCAATTGTTTTCTTCTTTTCATGAAGTAAAAAATTAATGGTAAATTTTTGTTTTTTATGTAACATGAAAAAAAATAGTAAAAAAAGTGCGGAAAGTATATGCAGAAGGCTCAAAAAACAGATATTTACATGATGAAAATAGTACAAGGCATTTTAGGGAATAAGATGTTATGTTATTTAGATATTTAACCCATTAACAACGAAGAGGTATTTAATTCCAAATTTATCGGAAACTATTAGAGCAATCACCTTATTTGTTTTGAGGGTATACATTTTTCGGAAACCCATATACTCCTTGTCGTTTTTGTTTATCTATCATGACGAATTTAAAAAAGGTGAACTAATTATTTTTTTAAATTCTTACAAATTTGCAGAATTTAAAAAAAATTTAATTATTAAATAATCTTTCCACCGAAAAGATATAAGAAAACATTTATTTTCATAAATCTGTTTTAAAAAGGAGAAGAAAGGTCGATTCAGTGAACAGCAAAGAGTTATACAGTTATACCAAATACTAAGAAAGATGATTTGATTAACATTATACATTCAAAGTTATGTTAATAAAACATTCTATATATATATATATATATATATATATATATATATATATATATATATATATATATATATATATTTGTTTTATGGCAAAGTAAATATATTACTGTTGTTTGAACAATTGGTACAATTGTTTTTATATATGATTTATAATTGACATTTGCACGAAATATTCACCCAATATACAAAGGAATTGTGGCGCTCAGGAGGCGTTATTTGGTAAAACACTATATTATAACTAGAAGCTTAAGAAAAATACATATTTTTTTTTAGGAAATTAGCACGTTAAACACAAAATTTTCTCCGGGATGACTGGCAATTATTTAAAGATTTCGAAAAACAAGCAAAAAAAAAACTAAAAAAAAAAACATTTTTAATTTCAAATCATATTTAAAATTTGTTTCATATTTATTAAAAACCAATACATTATCTCAGCAAATCAACAGACATGCCTTCCGCTCCAAATCATTTACTACAGAAAGTTCACAGAACGTAATAAAGCGTGTTTTTTATAGAGGTATAGAACTTTAAATTGCATTACTTTTCAAGATGGCGACCGATTTAACAGCTGTCAAGTGATTTACTCTCAGTTTGGTTTGGCAATTCATCATGAATAGACCCACGCCTGAACAACGCATGCAAATAGTGCAACTTTATTTCGCAAATAATTGTTCTGTGCGGAAAACGTATCGCGCAATACGTCCATTTTATCGTCGACAAAATCGTCCATCAGAGCAGTTAATTCGATTAACCATGGAACGTTTTCCCACCACGTTTACTCTTATTGATAACTCGCATCCCCAGACGGTGCGTACAGAAGAAGCTATTGCTGCTTTAGAGCGTAGCATTGAGGAAAATCCGAATGAGTCCGTCCGCCATCGAGCACAGGAATTGGATCTGTGTCCATCCACTTTATGGAAGATTTTGCGGAAGGATCTTGGTTTGCGTGCTTACAAAATCCAACTCGTGCAAGAATTGAAGCCAAACGATCATCAAGTAAGGCGTAGATTCGTCGAGTGGGACCAAAACGAGATTACCGTTGTTCCCGATTTTCATAAGCGAATTTTGTTTAGCGATGAATTGCACTTCTGATTGAATGGCTACGTCAACAAACAAAACTGCCGCATTTGGAGTGAAGGTAATCCTCAAGTGTATGTTGAAACACCGTTACATCCAGAAAAACTGACTGTGTGGTGCGCTTTATGGGCTGGTTGAATCATTGGTCCGTACTTTTTCAAAAACGATGGTGGCCAGAACGTTACAGTCAATGGTGATCGGTATAGAGCCATGATTACTAACTTTTTCATTCCTGAATTGAATAACCATGATGTCCAGGAGATGTTCTTTCAGCAACATGTAAAACAGCTCGTGCCACAATAGATTTACTGAAAGACACGTTTGGTGATCGCCTAATTTCACGTTTTGTACCTGTGAATTGGCCTCCAAGATCTTGTGATTTAACACCGCTAGACTGCTTTCTGTGGGGCTATGTGAATTCATTGGTCTATGCGGATAAGCCACAAACGCCTGACCATTTGGAAGACAACATTCGCCGAGTTATTGCCGATATACGGCCACAAATGTTGGAAAAAGTCATCGAAAATTGGACGTCCAGATTAGACTACATCCGCGCCAGCCGTGGTGGTTATATGCCAGAAATCATATTTAAAATGTAATGCCACAAGATCAACTTTCGGATAAATAAAATTCATGTCAATCGAAGAAGCTATCGTTGTTTTATTGCAACTTAAAGTTCTATACCTCTATAAAAAACACCCTTTATATTCACTTGACTTCCCTGACTTGCAAGCCTGGTGGCAAGGACTGCTTAATCTTACTATAAAACAATACAATTTTCTACAGTGTGATTCAAACCACCTGCCTTTTGATATTCAGCAGCTTCTGAATCGAATCAAGTTCATGTATCGGCAAGTTGTGGCTTTGATAACACATACACGCACACAAAAAAAGTTGTCTGGAAATCAGAATACACTCTGACGTATTTTGATGCACTAAATACGAATTTGACGTCCATTTGGCTCCATCACGGTTGGAGACAAATTTTCAGATTTTAAAATGACGGATGATATATGGCTGTCGAAAATTTGAGAAATTGTTCGATTTCTATAAAACTTGGTACAGGACGGTTTTTGGAGTCACTAATTATGAATACCGAGTTAGATTTTCAGATTTCAAAATGATCGATCCAATATGATGGACAACATTATGAAAATTGTATTTGAATTATGCTTCTAGATTGAGATAGAGTATATTGCGTGCATCTTGTGAATCAAGCGCAACCGCCAATGACGGGGATCTGCTGCAGTCATTAAGGGATATTCATTTAGTGGTTTCGAAATTGCACTGCTGTGTTTTGACATGTGTCAAACTTAGCTATCAAGCCACACATGTTTTGTTTTAGTTAAACGTCAGATATCTGGCAAGTGCCCAGATAAACGGTTTTGATGCCGTCATGGCTTATAGAGGTGGAGAAGTTTTACGGGACAGGGACTTGGAAAGCCAGAATCGGCTGCTGGTTATTGAGAAAGTAGGCCCGCAGGCATCGTCAACATACGACTGCAGCCCTACTACTCTTTTTATTTTGTGTGGATGTGTAATCGATCAATAGCCTTAACATGACGAACATACACAATCTATATCCATTTATTCAAATCATACCAATTTTTTCCGACCCCTAAGTGTCTTTTTTCGAATAGAACTCAATATGTGTAATACAGAAAGCTACAACTAATTTTCGATAAGTAAAGGATTCCAAGTAAATCGAACCTTAAATACGATTTCTTTGAATAGGTCGGTTCCTGGTTTCGGAGATCTTAGAAAACAAACATAAAAACAAAGATTTTATATAAGTAGAATATAAATGTACAGTGACTTTCTGTTCTTTTAATTTTTCAATCGTTCAAAACCGCGGCTGCTAAAATAAAAAGTGGAATTATCAATTCTTTAAAATTACTTGTTCGTTCATTGAACTTGGCTTGGTTTGCATGTAAATTAATTGAATGAATGAATGACTGGCAATTGGTTAAATACATACTGATCAACTTTGAGTGCAAATTAATGGGGATATAACCAAAATGTTTTATAAGCCAAACGCAGAAAAAATTATAATTTATGCTTCGTGGATGCGAGGTGATGACGGAGCATATTAATTTAAAAGCAAAAGTAGATAGTACGAGAGAAGGAAATATAAAAAAGAAAATTACATTAAACAAGAAATCAAGCAAACACACTTACAAAAATTTAAACTTTTTATGCAGAAAATATAAAATTTAGATATTGAAAAAGGAAAAGCGGAAAATTATTTTTCAGCAAACATGCAGGAGAACGAAATTAATATCAGTCTTCATGCTGTTGTTCCGGCAGCAAGTAGAAAGGAGTCCAGCATATTGAGAAAAATGGAAAAGACAAAAGATTGAAAGGACATCAGCTCGTCGGTACTCGGTGAGTGAACCACCTATGTCAAGTGAAGTATATGCAATTTTAATTATTGGTCGAATGGCAATGCGACCGCGTTGGAAGAACAATTAATTTGCGCGACCCAAATGAAAAGCTTAAATGAAGAAAAATGAGAATTTGGAAGAACGTGAAAATAAGTAATTTTCGTGATAAGAGGAAAGAATGAACAAATAAATTTCACACACAGTAATGGAGTAATAAAGAAAGGCATAAAAACAACAAGCAAGGCAGAGGTTAAAAAGCGAAAAATTGGCAAAATATAATAGAATTTAAAAGTAGGAGTTTCCTGAGCAACTTATAAAAATTATTTGATATTTTTCATAAACATTTCTTCAGATATTTTATTGACAGATAAAGTAAAGGTGTTAACTATGTGTATATGTATACGTCCTCATTAGCTAGATTACTATTTGATACTGCGCTTATTTTTACTAATTCTATAATCTTGTTGTATACTTCTGCGATGACTGTAAGTTTTCATATGAAGATATGAGCTTAGCTACAATATGTGCCAATTTGCAGAAAAAGTAAAAAAATTAATGTGAAACTAGTAAAAATAATATTTGCTTAATATACATGCGTCGATGGTAATTTCCTAAAGTCACCGCAGATAATATCAACATTGAATTTATTAAAATTCTGAGCACGTGGGAGAAAATTGCTCACGCCTCTGTGTGACTAATCCACTTTAGCATTGGACAGGTCAGAGTGCAGAGGACGTTCACATATATGACTATTACTAGAAATTGCTTGCCTGACAAAGAAATGAAACACACAGATGAACTTGAATAGAATACTAAAAAATATAAAACAGATTTGATTAAAATGACGATGGTAACCGGCTTAACCGAATTTTCTAACAACAAGGGTTACTACTGATCGGCGGCTCAGTAAATCGTCAAAAACTAAATTAAATTTCATTGCCTTAATTTTTTATTAAAAGAAGAAACTCACAATATTACATGTTTTGCGCGTAAGCAGTCAGACTTATATTACTTCTGGAGCTTACTTTAATAAAATAACTATTTTTTTAATTTGGTACATGAAAAAAAAATTATATTGGAACAATTTTATTTCCTCCTCCAATTGACTATTCCTGAATTATTTTATATATTTGGAGATTTTGAACCATTTTGGAAATTTTTTTATTGTAATTTGTTATTGAAATAAGAATAATATCTACACAACTCACAATTGTAAAAGTTTAATGTTACAATTCTCCTTACTTTTCTTGAAAATTTAATCTTTATTATTTGTATCGTTAATTTATGTTAATTTTTTTATTATATTAATTAAAATAGAATAATTATTATTGAATTTCTTTATTTTGTAAGTAACAAAATAAAAGGAAGTAAAGAAATCTAAGGTCGGGTGCAGTCAAACATAAGATCTCATATCTTATCGTCTTTTATTTATACTAAATGCAAAGCGGCTAATGCGATTTTCACCGAACGACTTAATTTCAGTTATAAAGGGTGTTTTTATAGAGGTATAGAACTTTAAGTTGGCATTACTTTTCAAGATGGCGACCGATTTAACAGCTGTCAAGCGATTTATTCTCAGTTTGGTTCGGCAATTCATCATGAATGGGCTCACGCCTGAACAACGCTTGCATATAGTGCAATTTTATTTCGAAAATAATTGTTCTGTACGGAAAACGTATCGCGCACTATTATTGATGCAGCTATAATCGCGTAAGCAGTGCCTACCTCAAAGAAGAAGAGACTGCTTACGTGTGCACCCATGTTTCAAAGTACTCAATATGGATGAGACTCCATGCATAGCAAAAAATTGTGGTCATGAACTTGTTAGCCGACATACCCACCGCTCTTTGGTGCTGTTTCAGCCGGACGAACCCTCCCTCCTGGTTGTTCTTTGTTGTTCTTTTGATTTATGCGGTTGTGTGGTGGATCCATGCTTCATATACGGTAACGAAACGGAGCAAAATTTTTTTTAATTGCGGGAGAACGTTGCGAAGCACTCCTTTGAAGTGTTTAGACAGTTGCGCTTGTTGTCGTGCGTGAGCAATCGCAGCATCCATAGCATAGATAAGTTTTTTTCTAGAAATATTTATGTAAAATGTGAATTACCTGTTCAGTTGAGAAGCCTGCAGCCTCAACCACCTCAAGTAATTTTATTATTTGATCGTCTAATACCATTCCATGGGTTTTATCGACGTTTATCGTGTCAGGACCTCTTTTGGGCGACCTGAACGTTCGCCGTCGCTCATATTGGGGTCACCACAACGGAAATCTGTAAACTATTCTGAACCAATGAAATTGATCTATTAATCAATAACAGTTGACGGAAGCAGTGTTGTATTTACAGTAACTGCGTGGAATATTCAAAAAGTCACTCAATTATCAAACATAACCCTTGTATCATATCCATTAAATAAAATAAAATTTTCGCATTAAATTTCTTAATTATTCGATTCCTAGGCCACACATCAGTCAAATATGGTAGGAATGCTATATGGGAAACAGACCTGCCTGTTTCTGAATTTACGGCAACCATATTTGCTACAAATTACTCCTCATAATGCCTAACTCTGTTGATTAATACTTAACATATTCGATCTGAAGTCAATCACGTGGCTGAAGGTAAGGGTTATATTGTTAAGCGTGTGGTACCATGTTCACCCGAAATCACTCTTTACAAATATTACTTTCATTGACCATTAAGTTACTGAATTATGATGATTTTCGTACTTTTCTTAATTTCTGTTATATTATAGTCGATGTAAATTTGGCCCGCTTTCATCTATTTCAAACAACAACAAAAAATAAGATTGGTCTATTGCACATAAGTATTTACTGTGTGATATGGCTGTTACGCACAGCATATACGAATTATCTATTCATTCCAACATCTTTACCAACCTTTATTAATAATGAACAATCCAAATTTAATTTAAATCGGTTTATACCCCTCCATACTCCTACTCAATGTAAGCAATAAAGCTATCATTTACAAAAAAACTGCTCGCTATTCTCCGTGCTTTATGCGCTGACATTATTTTATTTGGAAATTGTCTACTAACTGAAAAATTAAATTTGTTGACTGCTCTACATTTAGTCTTTTGGGAAAGGAGGAAGCTACAATGTCTGCAAAACTAAAGCAATTAAAGGATATAAATTAAATATTTATTTTGCGTCGCATAGATATAAAAGTAGCGCCACGGAAGTGCTATATGCATACTTATATATAAGTAAAGGGAACTTTTTATAGAGGTATAGAACTTTAAGTTGCAATAAAACAACGATGGATTATTTGATTGACATGAATTTTATTTATCCGAAAGATAATCTTGTGGCATTACATTTTAAATATGATTTCTGGCATATGACCCCGCGGATGTAGTCCAATCTGGACGTCCAATTTTCGATGACTTTACAACATTTGTGGCCGTATATCGGCAATAACACGGCGAAAGTTGTCTTCCAAATGGTCAAGCGTTTATGGCTTATCCGCATAGACCAATGACTTTACATAGCCCCACAGAAAGTAGTCTAGCGGTGTTTAATCATAATATCTTGGAAGCCAATTCACAGGTCCAAAACGTGAAATAATGCGGTCACCAAACGTGTCTTTCAATAAATCTATTGTGACACGAGCTGTGTGACATGTTGCGCCGTCTTGTTGAAACCACATCTCCTGGACATCATGGTTATTCAATTCAGGAATGAAAAAGTTAGTAATCATGGCACTATACCGATCACCATTGACTGTAACGTTCCACCATCGTTTTTGAAAAAGTACGGACCAATGATTCCACCAGCCCATAAAGCGCACCAAACAGTCAGTTTTTTTTTTTTTGGATGTAACGGTGTTTCAACATACACTTGAGGATTACCTTCACTCCAAAAGCGGCAGTTTTGTTTGTTGACGTAGCCATTCAACCAGAAGTGCGCTTCGTCGCTAAACATCGCTAAAATGGACGTAGTGCGCGATACGTTTTCCGCACAGAACCATTATTTTCGAAATAAAATTGCACTATTTGCCAGCGTTGTTCAGGCGTGAGTCTATTCTTGATGAATTGCCAAACCAAACTAAGAATAAATTACTTGACAGCTGTTAAATCGGTCGCCATCTTGAAAAGTAATGCCAACTTAAAGTTCTATAACCTCTATAAAAACACCCTTTATAAGACAAGAAGCAAGCAATATTAAGCTCAACGAAAACGTGTGTTAGAATATTTGAGTAGATGGGAGGGGGTCATGAGGAGGTGGTGACGAATTGATGCAGCAAATTGTCTGCGGTTAGCTTTAATTTTCAAATTGACTTAACAGCATGGGAAATTGATTAAATTAATAAAAAATTGACTTTGCTGGCTGCTTTTGATATGCGATTATACCAAGAGTTAAAAGGAGTAACTTTTTGGAATTTCATTTTGCTAATGTTTTTATCAACTTAGCTTATTTTTGCTTAACCTTTAAACTACATTACACCTTTTAAAAAAAAATTTTTTTTAACAACTAAATTCACAAGAAAAAAGAACTTTCACCACTTGGCAAATACGTACGTACATATATAGGAGTATGTAATAACTTTTCCAAATCAAAAAGTATTTATATAAATTGAAATGATAACAACAAGGGATCAAATATTTATTCCATATATTTCTGTTTGCAGCTAATCAAAGCTGGGGGTGTGAGTAACGCTCCTGAAGAGGAGTCAATATATTTAGAATTTTATAGTTATATAAGCAACAAAATAAAAATCGATTGTTTTCATATCAATTAAGTTTTCAATGTGAGGACAGATAAGAAGAACTGAATAAATTTTGTTGTCATTATCAAACAGCTCACAAATTTTTATTTACATCTCAAGATATTTTCTACAATTTAAATATTAATTATTAAAAAAAATGTCGAAGGTTTCATTGAAAAAAAAAATATAATAATAGAATAATTAGATTAATTTAAATTCTAATAATTTCGGTAATGTTTTTTGAATATAATGGAATAGAATAGTTAGAAGCGATTTGGTGAGATTCCTATAAATTTCCTCAAAAATTTAAATATTTATATTAAAAGTCAGAAGTTCATTTGTGGATTTATCCAAAGGAGAATACGTAAATCTTAAATCTTGCTTCTGCCGAATTTGGCTATACGCTAGGCGTCAATGTGAGGAGCTAAATTTACAACCGCGCTTCACTTATGTATTGGTTTAACTTCGTATAAATACATATGCACATCAATATAAAAAATCGCTATATTCTTACAATCCTATATATATGTTTGTATGTTCATTCAATAAAATGAATGCCCGAATTTGTATAATTGTATGTACACACAATTCTCCTCCTCATATAGGTGTGGAAGCGGCAATGACGGCATTTCTTGATTGTTTTATGCACATGCACGGCTGCACTTTGAAAGCACGAAACATTCACTTGCTTGAACTTTCTGCTGCTGCAGCACAAAAAATATATATTTATATAAAAGAACGTCCCATTCAAAGTTTCTGTGAATAATAATATCATAATGATATCATTTGATTTGATATATTTGATTTTAATTTACTTAATTTAATTTACAGCGAATGTTGTCCACAGCTTTCTATGTAACCACACTTCCGCGAATTTGAAACAAATTATTGAAAAGTTATCCAAATAAAAAAAGGCTCAAACGAAAATCGTTTCAGCGTTTATAAAGCGTTAACAAAAAATCATTTTTTGCGACTCTTTAGAGATACAGATTATTTATTTTTAAGGATTAATTAGTTTTAAATTCTACTAACATTATGGGTTATAGTTAGTTTCACATATAGAGATGCTTTAACTGTTCATTTGTACTATTCATCTAAATAATCTTAATTCCTGCAACTGTAACATAAAACTTGCTCTATATTGAAACAATATTTGTATTCATATATCTTTTTCATAAAGTAACTGGTATCTTTAAATATGCGTATTAATTTCCCCAAAAATATATATCTGTTTTTCTTCTTCTTTATTCACGGTATATTCTGAATATAAGGTAGTTATACTCTTTTTACTTCAACTGGTTATTATTTCATCGTTATAGCTACCCTCCAACTCGATCGTATCAGAACCACGATCTAAGTTGATTTAACCATGTCCGTCTATTTGAACGTAAACTAACCTCTCAATTAATGAAATATTTCATTTGTAGGCAGATATATTTGTATATTTATAAGGTCATTTGTTGCAACCAGCCAGATCGGATCAAAATAACTTGTGCCCCCCATACAACCGATTTGCTCAGAAATAAGTGTAAAATTTGGTATTCTACACACCTACCATATGCAAATAAACATGGATACCGAATTAATATTTCATCCTAAAAAGCAATACAATATGTTTCATATGTTCATGAAAGGTATAAAAACTTCGGCATGTTTTGACATATTTATAAACCTAAAATATATACATTCATGAAAGGTATTGTATGAGGGCTATACCAGCTTATGAATATGTAGCTTAATATTTTAATTAACCTCAGTTTATGTAGACTATCAAGAAAACATATGCTAAGAAATAAAACAATTTCACTGAAAATCAGGCTTTATTTTTTTCAGTACACAGACAGCCTTTAGGATTTAAATACTACTACTTACTTGAAATTTTAGTTTGAGTTATCCATTTTGCGGTACATAAATTCTAGAGGGAAGCGCAATAAAAACTAAAAAGGATCTATTGCAATCTACACCGGCACCCCCAACTAACTGGCCCAATTTGATCCGCAACAATCAGACAAATACAACACTGATGTTGTCAAAATTCTTCTTCAGTTCTACTTCCAACGGATAATACCATATACCTATTTGTTCGCATTTCCTTTTTGAGCGGAAGTTTAGTTTGTGGATTAGTTGCTTAAAGGAGGGAAGGGAGAATTTGTTCCTGGTGCAAGTATGGGAATAATTTCATTTATGCATGTTGTTGCTTGCTGCTGCTCTTTGGATCAGCTGAGTCAGTTTACATACTTGGCATTCAGTCTGAAGTGTATTAATGGATTTTAGACTAGAACTCCACGTATGAGTATGGCTGTGGACGATTAGCGCGACTCGACTGCTACGTGTAAGTAAGGCATGAGTGAATGAGTACCTATTTGATGTGATTACGTTGTGTGCATGAAGTGCAGTCATTAACGTACACAAACGCAACAAACAAAAAATTTGGTTGGAATTCATTCAAGCTTTATTGGTTGAATGAGTAGTTGGCTGATTCACTGCCTGCCTGCCATCATTCTGATTTGGTGGATCTGCCTGTGGAGGAAAAATACGCTTCGGTTTGCCTGTGATAGGCTTAAGTGTCTGCTTGCTGGCTTGTGAGTGATTTTAAATGGGCGCAGAAATTCAGTCCAAGTGAGGGACTGAAGTTAAGTAATAAAGGAAAGCTCATTTATTCCGATAGGTCGATTTTCAAGCAAGAAAAAAAGACGAAATCTGATGTTTTATTTACCAGCTCCTCACTTTTTCTACTACCAACACTTGTCGTTGGTGAGCTCTGCACATATGAAACTTGCGTTGGCCAGATAGTTAGTTTGAGTGATGACAAGGATTACCAACGGCAGTTGCAAATAACAATAATCTCAAACGTGCAAAACAATCAACTACCGAGTGAAAGTGAGTTATAGAGTGCGGTTTAGGAAGAATTCAATGAATTGAAGCGAAAGTGATCAATGCACAATGCACAAGCCTAGACTTAAATATTCTCACACATACATACACAAGTGTGTACATTTGGCAATCATGTGACGCAAAGAAGCACTTGAATTAAGAATACTTATATTTATGTAGTTATATTTTTGTAAAGGGTGTTTTTTATAGAGGTATAGAACTTTAAGTTGGCATTACTTTTCAAGATGGCGACCGATTTAACAGCTGTCAAGTGATATATTCTCAGTTTGGTTTGACAATTCATCGTGAATAGACTCACGCCTGAACAACGCTTGCAAATAGTGCAATTTTATTTCGAAAAAAATGGTTTTGTGCGGAAAACGTATCGATATGTATTTACAAAAAATCTATATGTAGGCATATGCAAATGATAAAGCCGTTCAAATGCAGCTCCATTTTCAAATGTTCTATACACAAATTTTTTGGCGCACTCGCTTGACTTGATTTATGATTTTATGATTATACTTGTCACAGCTACATATGCATGAGGATATATGCTTTTACTAAGAGCTCAAAATAAAATGTTAACTTAGTTCGCATAATTACATGTAAATACTTATATGATTTGTAACATGTAAAACAGAAGGCTCAAATGCACTCATACAGGAATCTTTAATGACTCAATGAACCTTGTTTGTGGTCTGCGAGTGTTTTATCAAATTTAATAGATTTTCACTTCAAAAATTTTTTTTATACAATATTTACACTCAACCGTGCATTGGTCGACCTTACTGAGAAATTTCGGTATTTTATACTAGAAACATAAGCGATACGATCTAAGCCTGTGTATACTGTTGCTAGGGTTTTTTCTTTTTAATTAATATTGAAAATATATAGCCGAGCTCGTTGCGAACTCGAGTTTTGCCAATTTATGGAAATATAAATTCACAATTTATTATTATTAAATACACACTTTAAGTATTAAACGCACTTAATATTGGCATATATTTATTTTTTAATATATGTATATATACAACTTCACAATGTATTTAATTTTTAATATATGTACAATTTTTATTATATACATTTAATATATATGAATATATGTATATACACAACTTCACAAATGTAATTTTCACTATACATCTGAGAAGACCGAATAAAAAATAACTCCGTGCGCGCGACTTTAATTATCGAAACCGCGTTTGGATTTTTTAAAAAAGAATGTAAAAATTTCCGTTTATCAAAAAGACACAACCAACTAATTTGGATAGGGGAATCAAAATGAATTTACATTTATTAATTACCATAGTTGAAACTTAAAATAAAATATACATTTGCTGATTCATCATATTTGCTTATGCATACTTATGCTGACTAAGTTGTGAACATAACATTTTAATAAGTTTATGTGGTTCTAAGAAATATACTGAACAAAGTGATTTTGTTTTTTATCATTTACAATTATTCTTACAGAAGTAAAGGAAACGATGTTGCATTACATTTTATTAACTTCCGGCTGTCTGATTAATTTGGTTAAGAAATTCAGCAAATTTGTCAACTTTATTATTTGTTGTAGGGGGATTCATATATGTAACTACACACTTCTTTAGATTAGAATTCTCCTGAATTCTTTTATTTAATTTAATTTTAATGGATTTGTGTTTAAAGAAAATAATGCAAATTATTATTGTTATTAGAACCAAAATAAATAAGTTACTTATATTTGACAATTTGTTTTGAAATTTTAAATTAACAATGTTTCTATTATGATTTTTACTTTCTTCCACAATATCTTCGAATGTAAATTTTTTCATAAATTATGCAAACTTTCATATTTGATATTTATAATGTTTTCTTTATCTTCTTCAACTAAATTAGAAAGATAGTAGTCTTTAATTTTCAATGTACAATTATTGTATGATATAATATAATTTCCATTCATTATAACTTGTTCGTCTTTACAGGTTTGGTTAACAGTTAAATTGAATGCATTTTTAGTAACAATAATATTAGTATCTAATGGTAATATTTCAAGTTCTTTATTTTTCAAAAGTTTGCAATTTCTTTTTACTACACAATGATTACTTAGTTTTAATTCTCTTAAATGTTTATTTTCTTCAAATTTATATTCTTTGTTTTCATATTTAAATATTTGCTCTACTTTAGCATCTATTTCCTCATATTCTTTATTGGGTATTGGTACTAAATATCTAACTTTTACAGATACAACAGATTTTGGTACTTTAATTCCAAATATTAAACACGTATTGTTAAATGTTGCTGTGCCAAGTTGCAAATATTTTAATTTGTCAAAATCAATATTGTACTTTATTATTTCATTACTTGTTAAAATACTAGGGTGTATTATTCCATATTTAGCAGATACAATGTTGTCTTGTAAATGTTCTAACTTATTCTTTAACAAGTTTATTTTTGCAAGTTCATTTAATATACATTTTCTTCATATTCGTCATCTAAAATTGTACTTATTGAATTAAATTCCTTTTAAATTTTTCGTCTATCATTTTTAACAATATTTTCTAATTGTTCAAAAGCCGTATTAAAATAGTCATTAATTGTAATTTGTTGTTTAATTGTTTCATTAATTTTTAAAAGGTGACTCTGAATATCTTGTCTGTCTAAATCGTCCATCGTTCCGACATTTTGACATGGTACCTATTGCGTTTACTAGTCCTCTTTTTGGTCTGTTATTCTTGGGTATCAATGTTATCAGTTTATTTCTAACATCCAAAAGTTCATTTTGCAGTAAGTTTTTGTTTTTTGTTTTCATCAATATAACATTATCGGTCATAATATTAATGATATTTTCTATTTGTTTTATATTAATTCCATGTATAACGATGTCTGTTTCTTTTACAATGTCCTGAGTTCTAGTTTGTAAATCAACAAACCCTTTCACATCTGTTAGTTCAGTTATAGTCATTGTGCCTATCGTCAAATTGATCCTACCTATTATTGTCATTATTATCGTCTATATTGTTAACAGTATTAATATTATTAGATAAAGTATTAATTTTTGTTATTTCACTCCCCATGTTTTCTGAAATATTGTGTCCTCACAATTACAATTCTAGTCTACTTAAAAAATCTGATATTTTGTTTTCTTTTCCTTTTAAATATTCTATATCGAACTGGTATTCGCCTAGCTTCAGTAACCATCTTTGGTGTCGCGGCGACATATCTTTACCTCTGTACTTTGAATGTAAAAATTTTATTGGTTGATGATCCGTATATATTTTAAATTTTCTACCATAAAGGTATGGTCTGAAATAGTTTACGCTCCACATTATAGCTAAAAATTCTTTATCTGTTGCTGAATAGTTTCTTTCATGGTATTTAAAGTTCTTGAGGCATAACACACTGGGTGTCCCTCTTGTGATAATACTGCACCAATCGCATAATTGGAAGCATCTGTTGTTAATATAAATTGTTTCTCAAAATTTGGATAACGTAAAATGGGATGGGTACTTATTAGAGTTTTTAATTTTTCAAAAGCTTCAATATATGTCAGGTCTTTAATATTAATTTTAACGCCTTTTTTAAATATTTAGTTATTGGTTGGCCTACTCTAGCGTAATCTTTTACAAATTTACGATAACAACCGGTAATTCTTAGAAAACTTTTAATTTGTCTTTCTGTTTTTGGGATTTGTAAACTTTCAATAACTTTTATTTTATTGGGATTTGGCTTTATGCCATCCTCCGTTAGAACGTGTCCTAAAAACTCTGTTTCTTTCTTTAAGAAATTGCACTTATCAATTTGAATTTTTAGATTTTTACTTTCGAGAACTTTAAAAATTTCATTTATTGCCCTAATATGTTCGTTCAGTGATGTACTAAAAATTAGGATGTCGTCCAAATACACGACGCAAGTTTTGTTTATAAATATAATCCCTAAGGATTTCATTCATTAGCCGCTGAAATGTGGCTGGGGCGTTCTTTAACCCGAACGGCATTCTTATAAATTCATAGAGTCCATGTGGTGTTACAAATGCTGTTTTTTCCCGATCTTCTACTTTTACTAAAATTTGGTGATACCCTTTTGCTAAATCTAAAGTAGTAAAATAATGTGCTCTCCCTAATTTGTCTAGAATGGAATCAATGTTTGGAAGAGGATATTGTGACTTCGTTCAGTTTTCCATTTCCATTTCTTCCATTTCCTTCATTTGTTTTCTAACCTCAACTTAGTGCTGAGATCGATATCTATATAATTTTGAATTAATTTGTTGTTGTGTTGTAGTTTTAATTTCAATTTCAATTTCCGTTGTGTTAGTTAATTTATCTCCATCTCTAAATAATAATTTATTATATCTCTTTAGTATTTTAGTTATTTCCTTATTCTCTTCCTCATTTAAATGTTCTAGGTTTAATCTGTCTAAATTTAGATCTGCAGTTTCAAGAGTACAAATCTGATTTAACCTTCATCTGCTCTTCGCGTCGAAAACTACGCAAAAGCTATAAACTTTGTCTATTTTTATGAAAACGGGCGGCTTGATATTCATTAAATTTCTCGACTTTGAAAATGTCATTAATTTGCTTAATTTAAACTATTTTATTTAAAAAAGTTACGTTTTTACCCTCTTACGTCGTTTTCGACGCATATGAGAATTTTTTTGGCGGGAAACTTACTTGTCAATGTGCTTTTTGCGAGTGAAGGAGTTAGTTGTGATTGAATTGTGAATTAAATACATAATAAAAGAGATATAAAAGAAAAAATAAGATGTGCCAACCAAAATATTTGTAAAGTGGAGAGATAGAAACTCTTCTAAATGAAAGTGGTGAAGATAGCTGCAGCTTCTCCGGCATTAGTGATGAGGTGTATGTGCCAGAAGCGCCAGAAGGTAGTGAAAATGATATTTTTTCAAGAGATAGTGATTCTGAGGAAGAGGATAACACTCCAACAAATGAGGCTAATGATATTAGTGATATTGCAAATATCGATTAATTGTACTTATCAAAGTATGGCACAATATGGCAGCCAGAACCATTTCAGCCGCAGTGTGGTAGATTTAGGAGTGAAAATGTTATCAATCTTCCCCCTGGCGTTATTGATATCAGAGATACTTTTCTTCTATTTTTACCTCCACATCATGAAAATATTGTTTTGAAGTATATAAATGCATTTGCCAAAGCTAAGTATGGCGACGATTTCATGCAAATTAAATCCTGTCTGATTCAAGCTTATATCGGTATTTTGATTTAAGCTGGTGCGTATAGGTAAAATATCCTTTCCTTTTTAGGAACCCAATATACAAAATAAATATATTTCTAGATCCAAAAATGAACCAACGGTTGATTTATTTGATACAGAGTGTGGTCGCCCTATTTTTAGGGCTATTATGTCGAGAAAAACTTTTGAATATATTACTGAAGTAATTCGATTTGATGACGCCATAAGCCGAAGGTAACAAAAATGTGAAGATAAGTTTGCACCCATCCGAGAAGTGTTTGAAAAATGGTCGAATTTATTAGCTGACTATAACAACCAACACGAATGTGTAACCGTTGATGAACAGCTGCTAGGTTTTAGAGGTCGGTGCAAATTTCGGCAATATATCCCTTCGAAACCAGAGAAATATGGGATCAAGTTCTGGTTATGTGTCTGTTCTGAGACGTGCTACGTGTGGAAAATTCAGCCTTATTTAGGGAAGCCAGTCGGTGCAAGTTCATGTGAAAAAAATTAGGGTCAACGTGTTGTTTTGGACTTGGTTCGCGGTATGAAAGGTCACAACGTGACGATGGATAACTTTTTTTCTTCATATGGTCTCGGCCAGGAATTGTTGGCAAGAGGTGTTACTATAGTGGGAACTATGAGAAAAAACAAGAGATCCATCTCACCAAATGTTCTAAAATGCAAATAAACTACCCTTGTACAAGTCAACATTTGCATTTACAAGCAATACAACGCTTGTTTCATACGTTGGGAGGAAAAATAAATGTACAATTTTACAAAGTAATTTACACAACAATAAAGATGTCGAACCCGGGACTACAAAGCTGCCAACTATTATAAATTACTATAATAAATCCGAAGGTTCGTTCAGAGCGGTGCGATGTGCTTACTTTTTTGTATTCATCCAATCTTTCTTTTCATTCAATATACAGGAGGTGTCGATACGGTTGATAAGATGCTTTCCTGCTACAGTTTCAAAAGGAAAACTCATAGATGGCCAATGGCTGTATTTGCAAATATAATCGATATATCTGCCTTGAACGCATTAATAATTTTCAAAGAAATTAGCCCTAATTGGCAACCTACCCAAAAAACAACAATAAGAAGGAATTTTCTAAAAGAATTAGGATTGTTACTTACCAGACCATACATGGAAAATAGAACCACAAAGCCAAGAACAAGTTCATCGGCAAATTTGGTTGAAATTGCTTCTTCATCGAACGCACCGAAAAGATCGAAAACCGTACCTCCACAAATAAAAGGCACGCAAAGATGTTCGATGTGCTGTGAAAATAATTTGGCTTCGAAAAATGACATGCACACTACTATTTGTTGCTTCTGCTCGAAAGGTGCATGTAAAAACGTCCACAACCGAAACGTATGCGTTAAGTGTTTGGAAAATTAGCTTATTTAAGACTGGTAGAAAAAAAAGCACATTTTCTCGTTAAATAAATAAAAACCCAAATTTTCATTAGTTTTCAACGTGCATGATTTCACTTTACCTACTGAAAACACTGAGTAGTCCCATATGCGTCGAAAACGACGCATGAGGGTAGAAAATGCAAGTTTTTTTTAAGAGCAGATGAAGCTTAAGTCATTTAATTTATTTAAAATAGCACTTTCTTTTCAATTAAATATTACTCTACCATTTTCTATATCTATATAAGTATTGAGAGAAGTAGGCATATCCATGCCTTTTATAAAGTCATATTTCCGTCCTCTTAGTGGTGTAGCTTTCCACCTTGCTGTAGTATTGATAGGTAAGTTAAATTCTTCTGGTGCTAATGTATGTACTTCGTAATTAATTTTGTCCTCATTAGTTAATGTACTAAATGTCAAAGGATATTTCAATTTAATTTTTGGAAAATCGGTAATTTCGCTATTAATTAAACTCAAACTAACTCCCGTATCAGTTAGCGCAATATAATTTTTTCCTCTAATATTAATATTTATTTTGGGTAGGGACTCCGAGGCGGGTTCATAAAAAAAAACGTTTTTATTGACTTCCTCGTTATTGACCTCAGCTTTTGAGTATCCTGCCTAGCTTTGCCTATTCGAGCATAAGCATTCTTGGCCATACTTCGATATAGGGTGTCCTGCCAATCGAGGGCTCTTTGACCTGTGTTCAATATTGTCTATCTCCATTGGTTCACCTTGGTTTGGTCTGAATCGATTATTATTATGAT
This sequence comes from Neoceratitis asiatica, assembly GCA_030068015.2. NCBI lineage: Eukaryota > Metazoa > Arthropoda > Insecta > Diptera > Tephritidae > Neoceratitis > Neoceratitis asiatica. The sequence continues at coordinate 80,281,907 of CM061524.1, forward strand.
AGTAATTTTGTCTAAATTGATTCGGATGGTATTGACCGAAATGTTGTCCGGGATTCCCTGTGTTTTGTACTTGTTGGAAGTTACCCGAATTCATTGGTCTATAATTATTGTTATATCTTACACTATCATTCCGTTTATATCTACCTGATATATTATGCCTGCCGTCATTTGGGCTTATTTGATTTTATTGACCTTTGTTTGCATCGCCAAAGTTTTTATTGTATCTATGACCTCTATCAGTATACCTATTCATCCAACTGTCCATTGGACTATCTCCTTTTGTTTTAAATTTCCTATATTCTGGTCTAATGCTACTATCCTCAAATCTTCTACTTGTCATTATTTTTATAATTATATTTAAATTTGCTTCTTCATAAATTTTATCTAATAGAACTCCTTGTGTCATTTCTTTTATAGTATTTACTAATAGACTGTCCATGTTACTTAGGTCAATGTAATGGTCTCCCCTATAATAAACTGTCAGTTCGTCCGCTTTATATTTAATGTTCTGTACTTCGGTCATTAGTTCACTTACCGAGCACACCTTGAGATTTGCTACCTTTTTGTAAAGATGGTGAGATTCTACGTTCGGTAGCGCAATTTTAGAGTTTCCTTGATTAGCTGCCAATTATCCGGTTGTGGTATATTTATGACCGTGTTCTTCGCCTCTCCTTGGATTGTCCTGTAGAAAATTCGCCTTACTACTTCCTTCTTTATCTCACTGTTATTTATAGTGGATAGCAGATATTCTACGCCACTAAAAAACGAGTTGATTGTTATATCTACTGTGCCGGTGAATATTGGTAAGTCATTTACAGCTTTAAGCAAAACATGCCTACTGCTGTCATTTTCTTCTGTTCGGTTGAGAAGTTCCAGGTAGGCTTGCCGCATTTGTTCCAATTGCTGTTCTCTGCGAGCAAGTTCTTCTACCAAATCTACTCCTGGCATTTGAGTATGTTCCCCTTCCATACTTCTGTTTCGGTCGTATTGAATTTGCCTTCTTGTTTTTGCAAATCAATTCAAAATTGTATAGATATCGTCCTCAGCACGAAATTGAAGTTAGAAAACAAATCAAGGAAATGGAAGAACAAGGAATAATTCAAAAAAGTTATTCAAGGTATTCGAGTCCACTAATAGTAGTGCCGAAAAAAATAGATAATTCAGGCGAAAAGAAATACAGAATTGTAATAGACTATAGAAAACTGAACGAAGTCACAATAGATGACAAATATCCTCTTCCAAACATTGATTCCATTCTAGACAAATTAGGGAGAGCACAGTATTTTACTACTTTAGATTTAGCAAAAGGGTATCACCAAATTTTAGTAAAAGTAGAAGATCGGGAAAAAACAGCATTTGTAACACCACATGGACTCTATGAATTTATAAGAATGCCGTTCGGGTTAAAGAACGCCCCAGCCACATTTCAGCGGCTAATGAATGAAATCCTTAGGGATTATATTTATAAACAAAACTTGCATCGTGTATTTGGACGACATCCTAATTTTTAGTACATCACTGAACGAACATATTAGGGCAATAAATGAAATTTTTAAAGTTCTCGAAAGTAAAAATCTAAAAATTCAAATTGATAAGTGCAATTTCTTAAAGAAAGAAACAGAGTTTTTAGGACACGTTCTAACGGAGGATGGCATAAAGCCAAATCCCAATAAAATAAAAGTTATTGAAAGTTTACAAATCCCAAAAACAGAAAGACAAATTAAAAGTTTTCTAAGAATTACCGGTTGTTATCGTAAATTTGTAAAAGATTACGCTAGAGTAGGCCAACCAATAACTAAATATTTAAAAAAGGCGTTAAAATTAATATTAAAGACCTGACATATATTGAAGCTTTTGAAAAATTAAAAACTCTACTAAGTACCCATCCCATTTTACGTTATCCAAATTTTGAGAAACAATTTATATTAACAACAGATGCTTCCAATTATGCGATTGGTGCAGTATTATCACAAGAGGGACACCCAGTGTGTTATGCCTCAAGAACTTTAAATACCATGAAAGAAACTATTCAGCAACAGATAAAGAATTTTTAGCTATAATGTGGAGCGTAAACTATTTCAGACCATACCTTTATGGTAGAAAATTTAAAATTTATACGGATCATCAACCAATAAAATTTTTACATTCAAAGTACAGAGGTAAAGATATGTCGCCGCGACACCAAAGATGGTTACTGAAGCTAGGCGAATACCAGTTCGATATAGAATATTTAAAAGGAAAAGAAAACAAAATATCAGATTTTTTAAGTAGACTAGAATTGTAATTGTGAGGACACAATATTTCAGAAAACATGGGGAGTGAAATAACAAAAATTAATACTTTATCTAATAATATTAATACTGTTAACAATATAGACGATAATAATGACAATAATAGGTAGGATCAATTTGACGATAGGCACAATGACTATAACTGAACTAACAGATGTAAAAGGGTTTGTTGATTTACAAACTAGAACTCAGGACATTGTAAAAGAAACAGACATCGTTATACATGGAATTAATATAAAACAAATAGAAAATATCATTAATATTATGACCGATAATGTTATATTGATGAAAACAAAAAACAAAAACTTACTGCAAAATGAACTTTTGGATGTTAGAAATAAACTGATAACATTGATACCCAAGAATAACAGACCAAAAAGAGGACTAGTAAACGCAATAGGTACCATGTCAAAATGGTTAGTCGGAACGATGGACGATTTAGACAGACAAGATATTCAGAGTCACCTTTTAAAAATTAATGAAACAATTAAACAACAAATTACAATTAATGACTATTTTAATACGGCTTTTGAACAATTAGAAAATATTGTTAAAAATGATAGACGAAAAATTTAAAAGGAATTTAATTCAATAAGTACAATTTTAGATGACGAATATGAAGAAAATGTATATTAAATGAACTTGCAAAAATAAACTTGTTAAAGAATAAGTTAGAACATTTACAAGACAACATTGTATCTGCTAAATATGGAATAATACACCCTAGTATTTTAACAAGTAATGAAATAATAAAGTACAATATTGATTTTGACAAATTAAAATATTTGCAACTTGGCACAGCAACATTTAACAATACGTGTTTAATATTTGGAATTAAAGTACCAAAATCTGTTGTATCTGTAAAAGTTAGATATTTAGTACCAATACCCAATAAAGAATATGAGGAAATAGATGCTAAAGTAGAGCAAATATTTAAATATGAAAACAAAGAATATAAATTTGAAGAAAATAAACATTTAAGAGAATTAAAACTAAGTAATCATTGTGTAGTAAAAAGAAATTGCAAACTTTTGAAAAATAAAGAACTTGAAATATTACCATTAGATACTAATATTATTGTTACTAAAAATGCATTCAATTTAACTGTTAACCAAACCTGTAAAGACGAACAAGTTATAATGAATGGAAATTATATTATATCATACAATAATTGTACATTGAAAATTAAGGACTACTATCTTTCTAATTTAGTTGAAGAAGATAAAGAAAACATTATAAATATCAAATATGAAAGTTTGCATAATTTATGAAAAAATTTACATTCGAAGATATTGTGGAAGAAAGTAAAAATCATAATAGAAACATTGTTAATTTAAAATTTCAAAACAAATTGTCAAATATAAGTAACTTATTTATTTTGGTTTTGTTCAGTTGATTCTCCGACAGGGTGAAAAGTTGATGAATATTGGAACGAGTTCCCGTCGTCCCTTGTCAAATTTGGTTTGGAGACAAACCGGTTTCGGCGTTCTGCCATCTTCAGTGTCGTTGATCGATGGTTCTAATAACAATACTAATTTACATTATTTTCTTTAAACACAAATCCATTAAAATTAAATTAATTAAAAGAATTCAGGAGAATTCTAATCTAAAGAAGTGGGTAGTTACGTATATGAATCCCCCTACATCAAATAATAAAGTTGACAAATTTGCTGAATTGCTGAACCAAATTAATCAGACAGCCGGTAATAAAATGTAATGCAACACCGTTTCCTTTACTTCTGTAAAAATAATTGTAAATGATAAAAAACAAAATCACTTTGTTCAGCATATTTCTTAGAACCACATAAACTTTTAGCGATGTTTATCGATGAAGCGCAGTTCTGGTTGAATGGCTACGTCAACAAACAAAACTGCCGCATTTGGAGTGAAGGTAATCCTCAATTGTATGTAGAAACACCGTTACATCCAGAAAAACTGACTGTTTGGTGCGCTTTATGGGTTTGTGGAATCATTGGTCCGTATCATTGGACGTAATGCGCGATACGTTTTCTACACAAAACCATTATTTTCGAAATAAAATTGCACTATTTGCAAGCGTTATTCAGGCTTGAATTGCCAAACCAAACTGAGAGTAAATCACTTGACAGCTGTTAAATCGGTCGCCATCTTGAAAAGTAATGCCAACTTAAAGTTCTATACCTCTATAAAAAACACCCTATATATATATATATGAGCTTATGTACAGCCATGGACATTAAATTAGCACAAAATCCCCATATATTTTCATTGTTGTTTTTTCTCATTTTATCCTACTTAGACTAATTGTTTTGGTCTGCACTGTTGCACAACAACATCTAGCTTTTGTTAGTAAAAATTATTACCGTTATAATACTGTATTTTTTGTTCTGATTGCTGATTTTTGTCATTAGTTGAATTTGAGTTGGACAGTAAATTAAATTAATGTCCATGGCTGTATGTGTGTGGAGTGTTTTCAAGGGGTAGTGACGGAAAAAATTTTAATACTTATGTATATTACTGGTTTATTTTAATTTTACATATTATAATTATACAGAAATTTTTATTTATGTATATTTATTATGTGTATAACTGTTTATAAAAATTTGTTTTTATGATTATAATGGTAAATGCATAGTTTACTCTTTGGTTTAAAGCTTTTCGTAATTGTATTAAGTAATGTGGTAATAGGCTAAAGGAATTACATATACTTTCATGTACACACATAAATATTTTTCGCATAAATATGTTACTTAGCGCAAGGGTGGCCAAGCTCCTTTATTGTTCAAAATAGGTACTTAAAAGGATGCAACAAAACTATTAAAAAATATTACTGAAATTAGATTAATTAAAAAAAAACATTTAGTGAATAATTGGTGACATTACTTTTCAGTAACTCATCAGAGGTTGGTGAGTTAATACTGATCGGTGTTTGGCTTTCTCGAATATAATTTTAAAGTGAAATATAATGATTCACATGAATACGTGGCTCCATATATTGAAATATTCCGGAAGCAGGTACTTTCTGTTCAGGCTACTTTGATTTTATCTCTATTCAATTATTTGAGGATTCTCGGAGCCACACATGCGACAATTTTAATTAGTCGCTAAAGAAAATTTTGTTGTGCTAAAACGTTTTAAATGGGCAGCTGGCTTCAATTGTTGTGTGAGCTGGACTTAATGTAGATGTGGGTGTAAGTCCAAATACAAAATACGCCATAATATGCCGTAAGATAATCACAGCTCTTGAGAACGTCGAGAAATAGACATATTCAAGTCTTCAGATCCATTTTCACTTTCAGAAGCGATATTTGAGGTAGAACGGGAAAAACGATAATAAACAGACTTTATAATATCTATAACCGACCCAGTTTTTTCAACATTTTTTTTTAATTTTCCAATTGCTTGAGTAGTTGGTCGATTATGTGCACCATAATCTCCTCGTAAAGCACGAAACATGGCCACTGTAATTCATACTGCAGTTCTACGACATCCGTAAAAATAAATCAAAAACAATTTTTTTTTTTCAAAATATCGAAATTTTAAAGTACCGGCAGCTCAGAGAATCTATCGGGTCTTTATAAACAGCATCGACTCTTCTTTTTGCGGTTCAGAAAAGGGATTTCATAGTGAGTTTTATCGTTTTTGAAAGACCAATCAGCTTGGCTCTTCTTTAGGAAATGTCTTTGGCAGCAGATGATTTTTGGCGAAATTTTTGAATCTGCTTTGCAATCTGCTGAAGAATATTTTCGCAAACTTCGTCCAGTGCAGCTCATTTCAGGGTCGCAATATTTATTCCATCCATCGACGCTTTAGTAAAAATTTGACAGAAATATTTTTCTTAAATGAAACAGTGCTACTAAGCCTTCAATTGCTTCTTCCAGGATTTGCTATAGTAAGTAAATCGGACGAGTTGAACAAGTAAAAGAAGTTAGCACCATACTTCGAAGATAAGATGTCATCGTCCGCGTGGAAAGCAGAATATAGATGCGAAAACCTATGTACTCAAAGGAAGCTTTTAAACCGTTGAGGTATTGTGATTGAAGGTATTTTCGTCAATTCTCACCATTTTGGCCACATTGTTTTCTACTATAATTAAAAGTTCTACCCTGACGTGTAATGGGTCATGATAAGCTCAGCGTACGGGCTATGACTTCAATTCATTCTTAAACTTTCTTCAACATTTTTCCTTTAGAAAAATGAATTATATTCAAGTAGAATCATTTATATAAATACGTATAATTCATGGAATTTATGTGTTTATAAGTAGCTCCCCATATGTAAATACTAGTTTTGCGGAATTATAAGTTATAAACTATGTCAAATTAAAGCAATTTGTACGAATTAAGCAATATTTTGAAACTTAAAGCTATTCCAATTGATTTGTCTATTCATAAAAATGGAAATATATAAATTAATGAGGCAACAAATGAACATTAAAAGTTAATACGTCTTCAAATCTTAGTTATTACTTGCATTTTAGCTACAGGTGATTCCAATAGAAGAAGTGAAGACGAATTCGTTTAATTTGAGCAAGTAATAACGTGTCAAATTTTTTGACTGATCAATAATTAAGACGTTGTACATCGATGAGGAATAATAAGCGATATCACTTTAGAATTTGAGGTGTCCTCCCCAAACTAAATACTGCCTCAATATGAGTAATCAAATTTTAAGAACTTAATTAAAAATATAATAGTCCATGAGCTAAGAATGGGTTGTGGCTAAGTGATGCTCTATACAATGTTGGTAAATTCCTGTTTTTTAGGCGGGTTTGACTTGTTTTAGAGGCCAAGATGTTAGCAAAAAATTTGGATAATTTTACAGTATTTTTAATTACATTTGTTTCATGATTAAGTGCCTGTCTAAGTGAATTCCAAAGTATATCATATCGTTAGCTTACGGAATAGGTACATTGTAGATTTTGACAGTAGGGCACGTTTTTGGCTTCAATTAAAAAGTGAAGTGTTTCCAATTAACGTCGTTGATTTTTATGCGCTATTGTTTTGACATTTGTTGAATTAGTTTTATGTTGTTGGCACACTATAATGTGGCATTTGTGCCAACTTATTATGACAGCTCCATGTGCAAAAGTTGAGTTTACTACTTTGTCAGTTATAGGAATATCTTCGGAGAACAATATATGCAATATTGGTCCAAGAACGGAGCACCTGCTGTAATTTTATATTCCCCTGTTATGTATTCGTTTACTTTTACTGAGAATCGCTTTTTGGATAAGTAGAATTCAAGGATATTTTGGAATGTGCTGCATTATTGTTGTTTAATTATGCGAATTAGATCATCATATCGCACCTTATGAAATGCAACACTAGTTAGAAAAGTTCAGAAAAGCAAAGCAAAGGTCTATATGATGACGGCAGAGTTACATCTTTGCCTGGCTTAAGTATCAAATTTTTCTGCGTGCTCAACTATATTATGCTGCAGGTTATGTTTTTGCTGTTGTTCTCAATTATTTGAGAATCCGTCTTATGTTTTCACGTCCAATATTTCGTTTGGTCGGCTGCAAATGCCGCCCATGCATGGCAAACAGGCTTTGCAGCAATTAAAGATGCTATTGTTTTTGATGCTTCAGCTATTTTTTTAAGTCCCTTTATCAGCACTTCTCCCACTTGTTGTTAATATTCGCCCTTTGGCTCTCAATAAGGCCCGTTCTTCTTCAATGGTTATTTCAGTTGTTTGCTACATTGCTGTTGTTGTTGTTGCCTTGGACGACTTTATTTCACACCAAATAAACAATTGTTCGTATAATGGGTGAAAATATCATGCAATATACTAATTAGTGTAGTCAAACGTATGAACAAGTATGCCAGAAAATGACACTGTTGTTGTATTCCAGTATTGACATTCAAGGATGAGATAGCACCTGAAAAGAGTTTCTATATATCAGTAAATATTTTGTGATAAACAAATTATAAGAATTTATACAAATGGATGTGCGTGTGATCTTTTGCATGAAAATAGAAGAACATTTAATTGGCATTCCAGTGAAGGATGTAACAAGAGATATGTGAGATATTATTTGTACAAACTTCAAGCAAACGATACAAATGGCTATGCCTAGTCTTCCTTCCAAACATCCAAAACTTTATTCTGATAAATCCCTACAATTCCTAAGTATAACGCCGCTATTATCGATTTACTAGTGACTGATCATGGAAAGAAATCTGTCTTAAAACCTCTATGAGGATAAATTCAAAACTAATGGATAAATACTTTGTTATTTGAAAATGAGGAAATATATGTTTTACAAATTAATAGAGTCATGGTGCCTTACAGCTTCTTGCACTTATATAGTTTTGATATGTTAAATACTGTATTACAATTGAACCCCAAAGTAAGTTTTTATATTTCCTTATATAAAGATAAATTCAAACTGCTAACTAAAAATATAAATAAAATGAATAAATCTTTTCAACAATTCGACACGTAATAACTAATAACTAATAACTAATAACTAATAACTAATAACTAATAACTAATAACTAATAACTAATAACTAATAACTAATAACTAATAACTAATAACTAATAACTAATAACTAATAACTAATAACTAATAACTAATAACTAATAACTAATAACTAATAACTAATAACTAATAACTAATAACTAATAACTAATAACTAATAACTAATAACTAATAACTAATAACTAATAACTAATAACTAATAACTAATAACTAATAACTAATAACTAATAACTAATAACTAATAACTAATAACTAATAACTAATAACTAATAACTAATAACTAATAACTAATAACTAATAACTAATAACTAATAACTAATAACTAATAACTAATAACAAATAACTAATAACTAATAACTAATAACTAATAACTAATAAATAATAACTAATAACTAATAACTAATAACTAATAACTAATAACTAATAACTAATAACTAATAACTAATAACTAATAACTAATAACTAATAACTAATAACTAATAACTAATAACTAATAACTAATAACTAATAACTAATAACTAATAACTAATAACTAATAACTAATAACTAATAACTAATAACTAATAACTAATAACTAATAACTAATAACTAATAACTAATAACTAATAACTAATAACTAATAACTAATAACTAATAACTAATAACTAATAACTAATAACTAATAACTAATAACTAATAACTAATAACTAATAACTAATAACTAATAACTAATAACTAAAAACTAATAACTAAAAATTAACTGTGATAACAAAATTTAGTTATATGTCTCCTTTAACAACACCCCGAAACGGATAGATCCGTTTTGTTTTTATTCAAGTTTAAATTTTAAGCACCCGGACATTGATTGTATTCTACCCTCTTTTTATCGGGAATTTAATTTTTCATATTTATTTTTAACGAAAACTCACGATAGTCATACAATTTGTGCTATTTTTTAGTGTTTCAAAGAATCTTTGATTTATAACCCTGTACTGCCAATGACCGCCTGTAGGTAGAGGGATGAATGAAGCATTAAAACGTCCGAATACGTCAAAGCGTTATTCAGAAGACTTATCACGGGAAATGAAAAAAAAAAACAATTTACGAGATCCATTATATAAAAACTGGTTGTCGTAAACGTCAGACAGGTTTTCATCAATTTTTTTCCATCATCGAAAAAATACCATGACCGCCTGTAGGTAGAGGGATGAATGAAGTATTAAAACGTCCGAATACGTCAAAGCGTTATTCAGAGGACTTATCAAGGGAATTGAAAAAACACAATTTACGAGATCCATTAAATAAAAACTGGTTGTCGTAAACGTCAGACAGGTTGTCATCAATTTTTTTCCATCATCGAAAAAATGCATTCGTAAGAATATACAAAAACTTTTTATAGAAATCAGTATAAAGTTTATTCCTCATAAATGGAGATTATTCATCGATTCTTCAAAAACAAGTATTAAAACAGTTTTATGTACTACAACAAGAAACCAAACATTCTAATAGCATAAAATTTGATCAGTGAGATATCTACAGGAATCTGTAAACAATGAAAATCATATATGGTGTATATGTCGTGGTTTGAAAATAGTTGCTCTCTTTTAAGTGAAATATAAGGAGGATACACGAATAACACGTACTTTACTTGTTTATGGAACACTTTATAAAGGAAACCAATACCAAAATAGAGACGATTTTTTAATCAAAAGTGTTACTACCTCCACTTCATATTAAATTTGGTATATTTAAAAATTGTATTAAAACACTTCCTTTCGATTGACACGGTTTTATAAAGGAAATCAATACCAAAATAGAGACGATTTTTTAATTAAAGTGTTGATACCTCCACTTCATATTAAATTTCGTATATTTAAAAATTGTATTAAAACACTTCCTTTCGATCGACAAGGTTTTATACTTTTTTTAATTTTAGTAGTAGTTTAAATGGTCCAGACATTAGGAGATCAATTGCATGGATTGCAGTTAAAGATAGATTGGTTTGTATTACCAACTTTCCACCCAACGAAGAGGACAGCGGAGATTAACACGAACCCGAAAAATAAAGAGACGGAACCATATACTTGTAATGGAAAAGGCAACTTTTCGAGAATTTTAGCTAAAAATGAACTTGACGCAAAAAACAGTATAATATAATAAATTTCCAGAAGAATTCCATTACTGTATAAAATTTTATTACAGTTTTATTGTATTCAGTTGGTTTAAACTTTCGTTATATAAGGTGCAAACATTCATTGGCATTTGATTTCATCAAATACGAGGAATCTTGTAGCACTGCGTAATTAGTGTCTAATTCACAGCGTCTTATGACTGCTGTTTGCATATCACTGAAAAGGGTTTTATGATTCATGAGTATTAACTATAGACTGAAGACTTTACTGACTATTCCAGTGAGTTAATTTTTATTTATTTTTTACTTGGGTTTAGTTAGCTAATAGGAATGGTGCACGCACGTAATATGCTATTAGGAATTGGAGCAAAGGGAGACTGGTAGAGAAGATGAACGCAAAGGGTGGAACAAAGCCAGTGCAAGTAGCAGAGAAAAACTTTGTTGTTGGGTGCATAGTTTTTGCTGTTTTGGACAGGCAGAGAACACGCATTTGTGCCAAGGAAACAATTAAATCGCATCAAGTGGGTTAAATGGTGATTGTGTGATCGTGCGTTTAATATGTTAGGATGTATTGTAACAAACAAAAGTACACTCGTATTCATTTCAGCGAATAAAAGAAATGTTAAATTGTTTATATGTTTTTATGGCCGTTTGTTTCGCGCGCTCATTCATAGCTATTGCGACTTGAGTGACTTGTGGGAAATATAATAAATAGCAAAAGTGTGTTTTGTTGCCTAATTTAAAGCGCTCATACTGCTTTGCTATATATTTAAATTGCTTACTTCGCGTAGGTCCTGATATGGTTTTTGGTGCCGCATGCGTAAGGTATTAGTCTGTAAGTGAATAAGTTGAAAAATATAAATTTTCTAATTAAAAAATATGTGATTTAAATTTAAATTAAATTAATTTTTTATTTAGGTCGCCTCATATTGCACATCATTAAATACTAACAGACATCAGGCGGCTTAGGATAAGGGGAACTGGATTTATTGGAAATACATTATGACGCACTTCAAAAATTTATAGAGGAGCTAGAAAATCGCTTCTATGGTAACAACGCGCCAATCACATATTTCATTTTCTGTCATGTTATTATTCGTCTATATTTTATGAATTTAAACATGAAATGTATAAATTTACCGATATATATCTAAAAACGACAATTCGACTTTTAGCATTTTACTAAAATAACTGATTGGATTTTGCCAAAAACATATACGCAAATTTAACTAAAAGAAGTTAGAAAATGTTTTATTTTTCTTTAGCTTTTCTTGACCCTATTCTAAAGGGTGTTTTTTTCATAGAGGTATAGAACTTTAAGTTGCAATAAAACAACGATGGATTATTCGATTGACATGAATTTTATTTATCCGAAAGATAATCTTGTGGCATTACATTTTAAATATGATTTCTGGCATATGACCGCCAACATTTGTGGCCGTATATCGGCAATAACACGGCGAATGTTGTCTTCCAAACGGTCAAGCGTTTGTGGCTTATCCGCATAGACCAATGACTTTACATGGCCCCACAGAAAGTAGTCTAGCGGTGTTAAATCACAAGATCTTGGATGCCAATTCACAGGTCCAAAACGTGAAATTAGGCGGTCACCAAACGTGTCTTTCAATAGATCTATTGTGGCACGAGCTGTGTGACATGTTGCGCCGTCTTGTTGAAACCACATCTCCTGGACATCATTGCTATTCAATTTAGGAATGAAAAAGTTAGTAATCATGGCTCTATACCGAACACCATTGACTGTAATGTTCTGGCCACCATCATTTTTGAAAAAGTACTGACCAATGATTCCACCAGCCCATAAAGCGCACCAAACAGTCAGTTTTTCTGGATGTAACGGTGTTTCAACATACACTTGAGGATTACCTTCACTCCAAATGCGGCAGATTGGTTTGTTGACGTAGCCATTCAACCAGAAGTGCGTTTCATCGCTAAACATCGCTAAAATGGACGTAGTGCGCGATACGATTTCCGCACAGAACCATTATTTTCGAAATAAAATTGCACTATTTGCAAGCGTTGTTCAGGCGAGAGTATTCATGATGAATTGCCAAACAAAACTGAGAATAAATCACTTGACAGCTGTTAAATCGGTCGCCATCTTGAAAGGTAATGCCAACTTAAAGTTATATACCTCTATAAAAAACACCCTTTATTATTTTCGCAATATATTTCAAAGAAATTTTAATTATTCGCGCAGATGACTTTTCAACTGGTATTAAATTGTTAATTTGTTGCTTTGTGTGTATTTAAAAAAGGCGTAGAAAAATTTTAATTTTAATGCTGGAATTCCATAATTTGGAGAATTTTTGCAATTTCGCTACGACAAAACGAAATAAAAATTTTTTGTGCATTAAAAAATTGTAGATTTATGACAATTTGTTTTAAAACAGTATGGCAGAGGTACATGCAATGGGACAAAATACCAAGATATAAAAATAAGTGCAACTATTAACGTCTATTTCATAAATTTTTTTTGTTTTTATATAAAAACGGTACTATTTGGTAATAAACAAATCTAGCCCGAAAAGGTTTTCCTACAATAATATTTTCAGGTATTTAAAAAAATAAACATATCAACGGTAAAAATTTCTTGGTGTGGCATGTTTTACACGAAATGTTTCTAATATTAATTCCCAACAATAATAACAAGCAATACACCAATGCGACAGTTAAACTGAGTTATTAGCAAGTTAGGCCAAGCAAAGCATGTACGTGGTGTTCGGCTCGCCCAGAGCATGACTGTGTATATTTACAAATATAAAGTACTAAAATACATATTACTATACTCCCACTGGTGGTGTGCTAAGAGAAATATAGGTAAGCACTGTTTTTTAAGTGAAATTGTACTCGATGCAAAATTCGGACTTTTAAATAAAAGTATTAAAATGGATCCAATGGAATAGCTTGTTCTGTGCTACTTTGAATATTCAATGGGATTTAGCGGAAGTTGTTAGTAGCAAACAAACAACTATATAAAGTTAAAATACGACTATTATATGAGAAAATTTAGTTTAAAATTTCAAAAAAAAAATGAAAGGCTATAAATGTTTATGAATTTTAACTTTAATCATTATTAAATATATGACCATAATAATAATGAATAATGAAGTTGGTTAACTACAACAAATATAAATTAATTATTAAACCAATGCGAAAAAAGAGAGTATAGAAAATTTATGAACCTGTGGGCTTTATAATAACTATAAATAGCTGACCTTATATATAAATAAAAAATTAGTGTATAGTGTAAGTGATTCCATTAATCCTGATGTTCGATTTTTGATTTTTTCTAATGTTTGCCTTGTAATTGTGTTTATTTATTTTTTTCAATAATTTCACGTCGTAATTATTGTTAAAGCGATTTTTCGGCTGAGTTATAACTCCTATTTATCATTTTGCGCCTTGATTATTTTCAACAAATGGAAGGACTTGTAGTTTATTCTAAGTCGCTCCTGAACGGCCGATGGATTTTTATGAGGAGATTTTATTTCATGTCAGACATATACTCGGAGGGCTTGAAATTCCCTGCCAAAGGGCCACCACAATTACAAATTTATTTTTCTATAATTTTTTGGACGTTGCTCGAACCTGGGCTCGAACCCAGGCCTTCTGAGGTAGTACGCAATACTAACCACTCGGATCTTGCGGTCTCATCGTAAATAATAAATAATAATTAGGAAAATAATATGTGTCTCTATAATTTATGTTTCTGGCCAGTTCCATTAAATCTTTATATCTTAATATATTTTTTAAAAGAACTTCGAAAATTTATTTCGAACATCTTAAGATCGAAGCAGTTCATAATTATTTTAATTAATAATTGTTGTATTCGATTAGTATTGCTCAAGATATCAGTTTTCCAATAGATTATGCGGATATTTATTTCCTTTAAACTCATTTGTTGCTCAGTTGTTAAAATTTTCGTTTATAATTTGTCTGAAAAGTTAATAGAAGAAAATGAGTTACTTTTACTCCTATTAATCGAAAGACTTTAGCTCGAGATGCTTGAAAAACAAAATGTAAATAAAAAAAGTATATAAGGCTAAAAATTATAAAAAAGCTCCCTATAGCCAAAGTTCGTTTGAACACTGACACTCAGCTTTAATATTCACAATATATATAAGTTAATGGAGTCGAGAATATGCAGCAGTCAAAAGTATAGTGTTGCCATCACTTTATAATTAAGAGTATAACAAATTTTTTTATTCTTTATCCAAAAAATAAGCAATTTAATCCTCAATTTATTCTTTCTTTTAGCTTTAAATAATAACATTTGGGTTATTGAATAAAAAAAATTTAATATCACTCAATTAATTTTGAATACAGAAAATAAAATTTAAAAAAGTTAGGAATGCTTAGATTTTTGTTGGAAATCTTTGGTCTGTAAAGTGCAATAACTTCAATTATAATAACCATTATTCGCGACGAACAAAAATCTAGAAGAAATTGACCGGAAATATTTTTAAAATTGTCTGTTTTGTGCCTCAACAACTTCAAGGAAATTTTTAGAAATAGGTTCAGGCCGATTTCTGTCAGTTATGCCGAACTCAAATCGACGACCAGCGTAAATTTGTGTTACCTTTGTTACGTGGATTTACTGCATAAGTCAATTGATCAGCTGAGGGCAAATATTTGAGAAAAATTCTAAAAGAAATCCGTTTTAAAGCACATATATATTGCTGACGAATAAAATGCAATCCCTCTGACAACTCTGCTAGATAATGCCTAGGTATATTTGTAGGTGTGTAAAAATTTGCAGTTTTGAGAGAGGGTGAAGGGGTACTCTATGACCTACGACAGGGCAAAGCAAAATTAATGTAGAGCTATATATCGAAAATAATGCAAACATGGATGGTTAGACGCGACACTTTGCAGAGTGTACATATATATGTTGCATTAGAAAGTTTTTTCAGGCAAACCGTAACTGTTGCTTCCAACTATGTGGATTTGCTGTAATGTGAAGTACTTCACAGTTAGCCCGCGTATCTATGTATGGATGTGGATATGTCTACTTTCAGGTATGGTTGGCATATGTTAAAATTATTGTGACATGTTTGCTGTGGTCTCACTGCATTTTGTAAGCGAAAGTAGCATCTAAACTGCCCCATATGATCAGCTGGAGTGTAGGCCGCTCGATTATTTTCTACCGCTCTGTTGAATGTTGATTATATTAGTGTTGTTGTTATTACACTTGTTGGAATCGCTGCTGTAACATCACGCGCCAGTAATTATGCTTAATGTCCAAGTCGGAACATTAAGGCATGTCAGCGATGTAAACAATTCGTGCTCATGGCTTTCATCCGTTAGAAGCTCGTACGTTGGTATATCTTTACAAGCGTATATGTGGCTGCTTTGTTTTATATTGCTGCTGCAGTTTGCTTATATTTGCATTTGAGTCTGTATAGAGCCAGATTTTGCAAATTAGCCAAAAGGAGTCACTAAATGCATCTGATACTTTGCACCAGGGCAAACTTTTGCACACAACAAATTTCCATGCCACATACTTTAGTATACACATATGTACGTATTATATATTAGCAAAAAAGATGACCACATTTTGGAGACACACTAACTTACATGTAAATTTGTATGCATATTCTATAAGGCTTTTGCTTTTAACTACCACAAAAAATCATTTCTCGCTATTTGCAAACAGTTAAACAATTAGTATACATCGAACAAATTATATATACCGTGCAAGTATATTTAGAAGTGTGGGATTAGAAATTAATTTAAATTTTCTATTGTTCTCTGCATAGTTTTCTGCAATTTATTAACCTTGTGAAAGCACTTGTGCACTCAAATACATATCACACATATGTAGGATATTTAAATAGTTATATTTCACAAAGTAATAAATGGTTAATATTTTGTTAAAAATCATTGCCTACTTTTACCATACAATTTAATTTACTTTTTCTTTAATGTTTTATATTTTTTCGGAGTTTATATACAGATATGCATAATTCTAATATTATCAAAGCATAGAATTTAAACTGAATTGCTAAATTTTTCAGAATGTAATCGGACACTACTTACTATTTTTATTATAGCTAGCATATTAAATTCAATTGCTCGAAAGACTTATTGTTTCAATTCAAGCAAAAACTTAATGGAATATCAAAAACGCTGCTGTTGTAAAAATCGGTTCTTTAGCAGGTGGCAAAGTTTCATGTGAGGATTAAGGTACCTGGTTCCGTTACCCATTCGGACTGCTCTATGAATCCTTAATTATTGTAGTTAAATATACCCCCAACCAGTATTAAAGCTATTCACTCCTTTTGTAGTTGGCGACGTCGACCCAAATCGACTTTACAAAATTGGTATTGCCGTAGTTTTGACCGATAATTGTTGACACATATTTTCTATTACCGTATTCGTTGTCGTCGACGTTAAAGGACGTAATATTTGTCGACACCAAATTTGCTTACGAATAGTTAAAACTTTGCAATTTTTAATTATGTATTCTTTTTGTGGAGAAAATACAAAGCAACCCCATTGGTAATTACACTACTGCAAAAAATTCAAATAGTAGACAGGGAAAATTGTGAAATAAGTCATTGTAAATAGAGAAGCGAATTTTAATTTGCAATGTGTAATTAAGAAGCTGTCAGCTTTTATTTAACAATATGGTGAACGAACTAGAAGGATTTGGGTAATCATCGAAGCTAATTTAGAGAAAACGTTACAATATGTTATATTTCTTAACAAGAAAATTTTAATTTTTATACTTTTCATGTATATGTAGTAATTTTTGTTCGAAGTACTGATCGTATCAGAATGACGTTCTGAGTTGATTTAGCCATGCCCGTCTGTCCGTCTGTCTGTTTGAACGCTAACTATTCCCTCAGTTTTTGAGATATTTCAACTAAATTTGGTGGTAGCTGCACCTATATAAGTTTAAACTATCATTGTTCGGAGCGGGTAGGTTGGACCATTATAGTATATATACGACTGATTTTTCAGATTTGAAATTTAGAGTCATAAATAGTTAAAAAGGACCTAAGCACACAAAAGTAGTATATTAACATACATAATGAATTACAAATTGGTTCTGAAAATTATCGAAATCGGACTGCTATATCAAATGATCCCCATAGAATCGCTTTTTTCAGATATGGGGTTTTGGCTCAATAATCCACAAAAATCTAGTATCTTGAAATTTATCATAATGAATATATATAATAAATTGCATGTTGGTGTTGAAAATTATCGAAATCGGAATTCTATATAATTTAGCCCCATACAACCTATTTTTTCAGATATGAGTTTTGGGTAAAAAAATCTGCTAAAAAGGCATATAATGTACACATAATACATGTTGGTGCTGAAAATCATCGAATACGGACTAATAGAACATGTAGCCTCACACAACCGATTTGTTCAGATATCATGTTTTGGTCCAAAATCCGCCAAACAGTGTATAAAGAACCTGAAAGGCATAAAGACTTCGGCATGGCCAAAGATAAACGTTCATTCTTCTTTTAAATAAGTATACATACAAAATACCGAGCGCAGGTCAAGGGATTCAAACAACAGTTATCGTTCGACTGAGCGTTTCAATTTCAATTTTTATAGTATACTTTTGCTTATATTGCTAAATTACCCTACGGCTTAAAAGTAATATTATAATAAAATTTTTGATCATTTAATTTGTTTCGTAATATATTTTTTGGATATTTCTTGTAATTTCTTTTTTTACAACAACTTTTTTTGGTGATTCGCCTTTTGATCCCGCTTGATATAAAAGACTTGAAATAACAGACGCTGATAGAATGAATAAAGTAATTAAATTTTATGGCAACTTATTGCATTTGAATGAATATCTGTTATTGGAGGAACAAATTGAAAATTTTTGCGGTACAAATGAATGAGTTATAATTCAATTTTCTTACGCTCGTTAGGTAAAGTCGGTGAAGGCATTGCAAATTTAACTTAATTTTCTTTCGGTTAAGTTGCTTGAAAGTTGTTTCCTATTCCTAATTATTTACGATGAAGCTATCATTCGGGGCTTGGGTTACATTATTCAAAATTTCTTTCAAAATTAAATACAAAAATTGTTCCTTCTGCATTTAATTCTTTTATAGGTTCATTATTAACTTGATACTTACATATTGCCTTGCTTCCAAAGAGAGTTTATGAAATACAATGATTTTAATCTGAAGATTGTAAATGACTTCTTCTGCATATTTATATGTTACCCTTTTCTTGAATTCCGTATTTTTCTTCTTGTGGAATTAGGAGATTACTAAACGGAAAAATGATATCTTCTAGTATTCTATTACAATTATGAAGTATCTCGTTAGTCACTTTGATCAAGTGATTGTTGATTATTTACTATTTGTTACTATTCTCTGTTAGGACATTTATTGTTCTCAAAATTTTGTCACAGTTGGTTGCATCTAAATATTTCTAATTTTTTTATACTAAAAAATTTCTCAAATTTTGAATATATATCTATGCAGGTTACATACTTTTCACATGCAACTTCCGTAATAACTATATAGCTTAGGTTTCGGGCTTGCATGGTGGTAAAGAAATTCTGTAGTCATAAACATATAAAGAACTGCATATTGGTACTGAAAATCCTTGAAATCGGACGACTGTATAGTATAGCTTTTTTAGAGCCGTTACGCTCAGCTGTGAGACTTCGGTTCAAAAGTTCTTCACGACAGCATCTCATGTTGTGAAATTTCGTATGTTACTCACGTAAATTAAAATAAATCTTGTAATCGTAAAAATCAAATTGCATTTTGCAATATATTTAAACATATGGGTATAAAGACTTCAACGAAAATGTATAAAGGCTTCGCAGAAGTCAAAACTTTTGTGTTTTCGATTAGTTTAGCAATTTGAGGAAAATAGTATTTCTTCAATATTTTGCTAAATTAACCTAGATGATTTGGTAAGTCCTTCGAATCCGATCTCTTGATTGTTAAATAAAAGTCTCCAACTATATTTGCAGTTTCTTGATTATAAAGAGTTTATTCAATGTCCTTTTATTATTCAGTAACTAACAATTCATTTCACTATTTACAATCACTTATATTACAACTTTCGCTATGTTCTATTTTTACTTCACAATAGAGTTATTAGCTCTGCAGTTGTGTTTCGCCCTTATATACTCAATCAGATTGTTTGCACCTGCCGCCTGGGACAATCGAATTGTTCTCGAATTTTCTCGATTCACGCTCTAGAACACCACCATTTTAAATCGCTGGACAACCGAAGTTCACTCCCAAAGAGAATTAAATATTTTTTATTTTATTGAATACTCAGAGTTCACCGTGTACTTCCTGACGAAAACGTCAATTGATCTTTTTCTGTAATTATAATTTATTCTGGCATAAAATTGGGCTATTTTTGTATTTGTTTGCCTAAATTCGTCAATTCTTATCTTACCTGCGTAGTGCATTGAGGGACAGCCAGCCAGATTGGTCGACCATAGCATATATACGAGCTCGACTGATTTTTCAGATGTAAAATTGTAAGCCATACGACTTTAATATATAACTCCCATACACTGATTTATTCAGATATGAGACTTTGTTCAAAACTCCGTCAAAATATCATCTAAGAGCAGGATATTCTACACATATAATTTCAAATAAATATTGGCACTGAAAATCATCGAAGACTGTAAACATGAAATAATCGAAATTGAATTTTGTAATTTGTAATAATGAAACATGAATCTTGTTTAATATAGATTTTAGTAAATTTTTGATAGACTGTCGTTGTCGCCGAAATACTTTTCGGCAATATTAATTTTTATTTTATTAATACGATTAGTCGCAGATGGTGATGCCCGACTTCGATATTGATTTTCGCTCTTAAAAGTTTATGTTTTCCCTGCATTCTTTTCATAAAATTATTTCCATTAACATAATTTTTTCAAAGCAAATTTCCATAGAGGAAATAAGCTATTGTTCACAGTATAGATTTCATAAGATAGCACAAAATGCACTCTGTTTGCATTATACAACTCAGGCGTCTATATTCGGAAGTTAACATTTAGTCTAATATTTATAATAGCTGACGGAAAGGCTTAGGGCATATCGTTGAATTTTTACCTTTTTCGTTAGAGAGAGGTCTTAAGGGTTAAAGAAACTAATAATGACCTTCAAAAAGACACACACTTAATATGCGAGTAGAAATCTCTCAGCATCAGTTAATTAAGCAGCAATTATGCCCACAAAGTCATCACCCTACGCGTTTAAAGTAGGTCAAAGGTAAAAAATATATTGCAGAACTCTTTAAATTTTTTTGCTTTACTTTGTAATAAGATATCAGAAAAAAAAGGCTTAAAGTGTCAAGTTAAAAAGTAGAAATATAGCCAAGCAAAACAAATGCGATAGAGAATGAGATAGTACAGTAAATGAGTAAAAGTTTGAATGCAAAAAAGTTTTTAAACAAAATGTGCAACGAAATCATTAATAGAATTTGCTCTTGAATGGCTACGAGGTGACAATTTGCAGTCAACAAGATGCAATTAATAGTAATGGGCTGCGCAGGTCTTCAGCGGCATATATGTATATAGTTGGTTCTCACACCCAGACATATAATTTCCCCTTTTGTGTTTTATACGCCAAACAATCGCTTTATAATGTCCTAATAAACTTTTCGAAAATTTAAGCTCTTCTTCTTGCCCTCCCTTTTTTCTCTTAACATTTTTATTTTTATTTTATTTTATGCTAGTACAAGTGGGAGCGGGTTAAGAAGACGGTCAGTAACTTCCGTTTGAGTTGCTAGCAACTGATAATCTGCGCAATTTATATTTCCACTGCTTTTGTTGTTTTGTTTGTGTTTTACCGGTGCAGTAAAAGTCCAGAACTTTCTTAAAAAACAATTAAATGTAAAGTAGAAAAGTGGCACTCGTAAAGTCAGTCTCTTCAGGTAGGTATGGTATAACGTAAGTTGGCTAGTTAGTTATTTCAGAGGCGCCATTGAAGCACATTTGAAAATTTTAATAGTTAAATGAGTAATGCGATTCTAATTTTCTACTTTTATATACTTTTTGCTTTCTGCATTTTTTAATGAATTTATATCTTTGTAATTCGTGAGGGAGGTAAGTTATGGATTATATAACTTTAAATGATTTTTTTTTCATTTGGCGTACGGTGTCAAACGATTTTATAAAAGCACAAACCTGAGCCACTTATTCTGAGAAAATATCGAAATTTTCTGATAATCATCAAACCCTCCTTTAAACTTTAATTTGTTTGTACAACAAGCCTACAAATGTTGCATATGGCTGCATATTTATGACAGTAAAGTTTTAATTCTAGTTTCATACATAATATATTTTCAAAAACCTTATCATATAATATTATATCCGTATTATTTTGGATCTTACAAAGAAACAATCGCTGGATAAACTAGTCGAGTAGAAAATACTGTGTCCAGGGTAAAAAGGTGTAAGATGAAATTTTAAGCAAGTTATGACGCTCTTTATTGAGTTTTAAAATTAATGTGTTCTCGGATAAAAAAAACTTTAGTAAAAGGAGATAAAATTTCACAGAAGTATGGACATGAAAATTTTACTGTCAAAAATATGAAATTAAATACAGAAAATTGTATTACACATGATCATTAATATTTTATATAAATAAAGGGTGTTTTTTATAGAGATATAGAACTTTAAGTTGGCACTACTTTTCAAGATGGCGACCGATTTAACAGCGAGTGATTTATTCTCAGTTTGGTTTGGCGATTCATCATTAATAGACCCACGCCTGAACAACGCATGCAAATAGTGCAATTTTAT
This sequence comes from Neoceratitis asiatica, assembly GCA_030068015.2. Lineage (NCBI taxonomy): Eukaryota > Metazoa > Arthropoda > Insecta > Diptera > Tephritidae > Neoceratitis > Neoceratitis asiatica. The sequence goes on from CM061524.1 coordinate 80,304,561, forward strand.
TTCGAAAATAAGGACTCTGTGCGGAAAACGTATAGCGCACTACATCCATTTTATCGTCTACAAAATCAACCATCAGAGCAGTTAATTCTATTAACCATGGATCGTTTTCGCACCACGTTTACTCTTATTGATAACTCGCATATCCAGATACGCCGTACGGTGCGTACAGAAGAAGCTATTGAGGAAGACCCGAATGAGTCCGTCCGCCATCGAGCATAGGTATTGGATCTGTGTCCATCCACTTTATGGAAGATTTTGCGGAAGGATCCTGGTTTGCGTGCTTACAAAATCCAACTCGTGCAAGAATTGAAGCCAAACGATCATCAAGTAAGGCGTAGATTCGTCGAATGGGCCCAAAACGAGATTACCGTTGTTCCCGATTTTCATAAGCGAATTTTGTTTAGCGATGAAGCGCACTTCTGGTTGAATGGCTACGTCAACAAACAAAACTGCCGCATTTGGAGTGAAGGTAATCCTCAAGTGTATGTTGAAACACCGTTACATCCAGAAAAACTGACTGTTTGGTGCGCTTTATGGGCTGGTGGAATCATTGGTCCGTACTTTTTCAAAAACGATGGTGGCCAGAACGTTACAGTCAATGGTGATCGGTATAGAGCCATGATTACTAACTTTTACATTCCTGAATTGAATAACCATGATGTCCAGGAGATGTGGTTTCAACAAGACGGCGCAACATGTCACACAGCTCGTGCCACAATAGATTTATTGAAAGACACGTTTGGTGACCGCCTAATTTCACGTTTTGTACCTGTGAATTGGCCTCCAAGATCTTGTGATTTAACACCGCTAGACTCTTTTCTGTGGGGCTATGTAAAGTAATTGGTCTATGCGGATAAGCCACAAACGCTTGACCATTTGGAAGACAACATGCGCCGTGTTATTGCCGATATACGGCCACAAATGTTGGATAAAGTCATCGAAAATTGGACGTCCAGATTGGACTACATCCACGCCAGCCGTGGCGGTCATATGCCAGAAATCATATTTAAAATATAATGCCACAAGATTATCTTTCCGATAAATAAAATTCATGTCAATCGAATAATCCATCGTTGTTTTATTGCAACTTAAAGTTCTATATCTCTATAAAGAAACACCCTCTATATAGGGTTTTCTAATAAGAGTGATATAATTCCTTTAAAAAACACAATAATTGTAAGGGAAATTCAAATGTTTTTTATTTAGTGTGAAGTAAAATTGAAACAGTTATGTACTGAATACAACTTCATGTAAATGACACCCACGGCTTCTTTTGCAGGAACGAATTCTTCGAACCCAATTTTTGAGCACTTTTCCCAATAAATCAAATCGTGTGTCATGAAAAGCACGTTCAATATTGACTTTTAAGGCTTGAAGAGAGTCTGGTTTATTTCTAAAGACCAATGACTTTAATCGTATCTCCAAACCTTTCTCTCAATAATTCGTCCCCGTCTTGTTAGAACCAAATGTGGTTAAGATCAACTTCTTCCACTTTTGGCCATAAAAAGTTGGTTATCATCGATCTACTCCGCTGTCCATTGACAGTAACGGTGCTACCAGTTTCATTTCGAAAGCAGTACGGACCGCTGATTTCACTAAACCAAAAATCACAGCGAACTGTCAATTTAGATGAATGTGACGGTTGTTCATGAATAATTTGTGGATTTTGACAGTCCCTATTCTTGAGAACGTCTTGGAATCGAAAATTGCGGTCTTCAGCAACACTTGTCTGAACGGCAGCAATATTTTCATTACTTCGACCGGTTCTTTGTGTTATTGGAACTTGAACATTACGTAAAGAAAATGTACACTCGAAACTTTCAACAATTCGACGAATAGCGAGCAGAGTTGGACGATTATTACGACCATAAAATTGCAAAAGCGCACGAAAAGTTGAAATTGCAAAACGATTATTTTGATAATAATATTGAATAATTTGTAAACGTTGTTCTTGCGTATATCTTGCCATGATGAAATTGTAAAAATTACTGAATATAATGAAAAAAATACAAATCATGGTATTAAAAATGGCCAAAACTAAATTTAGAAATCATATCATCCCTATTGGAAAATCCTTTACATATGTTAACTTAAAAGATAAACAGAACAAATACAGTTCGCTAAATTATAAGTGCAATAATAAGCAATAGAGTTGTAATATTAATCTTTCCTCTTAATAATTTGAAAATCACAGCTTATCTTAAAAAAAGAAACACATAAATTACATTGTTTATAGGAAACAAAAAAATGAAATATGAAAAAATACCCCCACACCAAATAGCAATGCATACAAAATACAAAAAAACAAAACGGAACAGAAGGGTTGTATTCTGTCATGCCGAAAACATTGTATCTATCATGTACACATCAAATTTATTTTATATTGTAAAATTCTATTTTGTTGATTTTCAGTGTCAATAATAATTTGAATTCACGTCTGTAGAATACCGAATTTCAGTTCGAAGCTTTTTTCAGATATTTTCGCGAAAAAAACTCATATCTGAACAAATCGGTTATATGTGGGCTATATTGTAGTTTTCCGATTTCATGATTATTTTCATTCCCAATATTTATTTGAATTTATGTGTATTTCACGCTCCATATGGTTTTTAACGGATCTATATCACGAAATCAAAATCAAATCGGGAAAAATCGGTCGAATATATATTATATAGTGTTTTGATCGCGCCGGTTCCTACAAATGTACGTATAAATGTACAAGTGCATACGCCTGCCAAGTTTGGTTGAAATATTTCAAATACTGAGGGACTAGTTTGCGTTCGAACAAACAGATGGTCATGGCTAAATCAATTCAGCTCATGATTCTTATATGATCGCTATAAATTTCGGTGGTTCTATCTCTTCTTCTGGTACTTACATACTTGGGACCTGAGTTAATATACCATTTTATGTACTTGAAATACATAACAAACGAAGACCGTTGTGATCCTATAAGGAACAGCACATGTTTATTGTACTAATGAAAATTAAATTATTGCTTACCATTGTTAAGGCTTAAGGCGCCGTCAAACGTAAATACATTAAATATTCTGATATTTTTTCATAATTTTATGAGAAGACTGTTAAGTTTTATATTAAATATTATTAATCAATAAAAACAATGGGTTTTGCCTATAAAATAGCTGGTAATCGGTTTTAGATTCTTATTTCTATTTTTAGCTATAAGTCAAGGGTAAAATTCGAGTTTGTCTTTGTTCTACTTAATTCGATTTAAATCAGCTAGACTGCATACCCCATAAGACACATAAATTTTAATGTATATAAATCGAATTGATATATTAGATATGCAATAAAAACTAAATACACATTTATATATATGTACACATGTTCACACATTCACACGAGGGTTGCCTTATATATTTTGGGATTATAAAACAAATACAAACATTAAGCATTGAAAATTGTTCTATAGTTCTTCGAGATATCTCCAAAACACGCGTTCTATATGGTGAAAAACTAATATCAATTGATATCAATATGAATATCAATAATAACAAATTGATGTTTTGTGCGCTCGAAAATTCAATTGTTTCAATCGATGTGTGAGAGTTCGGACGGCCGTGGTGAAGAGTGATCCGACTTCGCCGGTTGGTTTTCCTAATTTCTTGAAACACAACTGGCAAAAAATGGTTGTGCACCACTCAGAAATGAATTAAATTTTTTCTGTGTTCTTCTAGTGGTACGCTTGCGACATGCCATGACAATCAAATGTTCATGTAATATTGAATGTATGCTGTTCTCACTAATATCTTAATCTCACGATAGGTCACATGACAATTTTGTAATATCAGCTTGCGAACAGCATCAATAGTTTCAGAAATAACAACATTCAAGAAATTTGACTTGGAATGATCTACAATCTCGATTGATTTCACCATTTCGTCGATAAACACTGGACCTTGATGAACTTTCATTGCCAAAGATGGAATTAGGTCCATCGATGCACTGTTGCTAAGTTAATCCACGTCGAAAGTTGTAAAAAATGTAATGTGTAAGTCGCGATGATGTTTGCGATTTAGTTCCATTTGTAAATCCCGATATATATATAAGGAGACCTTTGTAGGTACTTAATTTAGGAATTAGTATTAGAAAATGTATGATAAAATCCTTACTGAAGAAGCCCAGATTCAAAACTAAACTCTCACCGAACGAAGCTTGTCGCGTACTAACCATAAAAAACTTTACTATTATTATTATTTTTTATTTTTTTGTTATTTTCCTTTGTTTACCGCAGTTTCCCTTCAGTCCAAGCATTGTCAAAGACATCTTTCCGCATGTAAATGTAAATTTATTACAAATTGAATGATGGCACGGTTCCCTACGGTATGTTCTACCCAGTCTTGTGGGAGTCGCCCTTCTCTTTAACGTGGTGAGAAGAAGGAGAGGTCTCTTTGGGTAAAGAGGGCAGCGCGAAATGATTGGGTATCAACACACATTCACCAGAGAATTTTGTAGACCAGTGTATAGCGTGCCGGAACTGATTCCTACAATCTCACGAAGGGATAACATCCTTTTATACGAACATTTGAGTGTGATAAATATAGTAAATATTAAAAAATTAAGGTATATATTCACATTGCCAGATAACAAGTAAGTAATTTGAATTCGTAAATTTGCAATTTCGAAGATTTCTTCCGTTGGTTGCTAATGTTTTATTTTATATCAGATTTGTAAGTCCTGCCCAGGACCTTCCGGATTAATTATCTATTAAACTGCAGCAAGTTTTCCACATCTTCCTCAAGTCCACAAAGGGTTACTTGGCTGTTAAAGTTACCACCATTCCCCTTTTTTCGCTAATTACTAATTACCACCCTGGCTGCCTAAAATTAGCTGAATCCTCTCTTCTTTGAATGCCCTTTGCTATGTAAGGATTTTTTTGCAATTCAGCTACAAGAGCTTCAAATTTTTTTGTACTCGTTATTTTAATTTTTTCTTTAGTTTTATGCCCATCATATGTACATATATAAAACTAAATTTAAAAATTACAATCAATGGCTTAAGAAAAAATGTGTGTGCCTATTTAAAAACTTCATAGGATCGTCGTAAAAAGAAAAAAAGAAAAAGCTTGCAAAATTTTGTACAATTGACGTCAACCATAACAAGGGTGATTATATTTTAGGTTTGAAAGTAAGATGGTACGCTGGTCGTGCTATAAGAATGATAGACCTGTTAGTTTGCCGAAATCCATAGTTATTTTTAATTATAAGTCATTTTTCTTAAAATATTATTATTTTTTCGATAAATTGATTTCAAAATATTAAATAATTATCAAATGATATTTTAAAAACAAATTGCTTCGATTTTTTTCTGTATTTCGCTTATGGCAAATAAACCTGTTTGTACATAAACCACTAAATCAGATTTTTATTTTATTTCTAAACAATTTTACAAACCAATTGTGCGGAATATGCTGACATTTTTCCTCACAGTTGATTTTAGAAAACAACATTCATATGTTATTATTTGATTTAAATTTTTAATAAGCTGGCACGATCAAATTTGCCAAAAATATAAGGTTAACAAATAGATTAAACAAATTAATGCACAACAAGCTGAAGATTTACAGGCACCTCTTTTAATGAAATCCTGAAAAGTCCCCTTTGATATCTTCTGTGATGTAAGAAATTCTATTTATGTGAAAATAAAAGGAATTATTAAAAAAAAGTTTTCTAATCGTCAAGAACCGTAACATGGTGTTGGAAGTGCGAGATTCGACTCAACTCGAAAAACTAATTAATGTTATTGAACAGTGACCTGAAAAAGCATCTAGAAAATAAACATAGTTTTGATGTAATGCTTTTTTTGAAGAGTTTAGATGAAAAAGACATCCACTATTTTTAGGTAACTACGCTGCGATAAGTAGTTTTGCTTAGAAATTAAACCTTTCAAAAAGTTAAAGCATATAAAACGTTTTTAAAATTACTTTTGTGACCCTTTACACTAAAGCGGTAAAAGCTGCAATAAAAATTGTATTACATACAGTCATTCAGTTAATTGCAAATAAGGGTACAAGGTATGAACAATTATTGGAAGCTGCTGCAGGATCAAATGGTAACTGGTAAATGGAAGAACACTAAATTTATATAATGAAAAAAAATGCTTTATATTAAAAAGTTTATATATGTATATACATAATTGGCGTTTTGTAACCGCTGTAGCGATTATATACACATAAATAAATGCATTCATCCTAGTGTATATACAGAGAAGGGTATAAGGTGAAAGTTTAATCTATCTATTTTATATTTTACAGATAAATCTACCTCTAATTTTCTGTCAAATATATCTTAACCCATTGCTCATTTCAAAATTAAATTCTTTAAAATTTGGCAATAACTTTTTAACCGCAGATGTCGTTGTTCACTCAATGGCCGCTGAACCAAATAGGTTTTTGTCCACGTCTCTACAAAATTCAGTTAGACGCAGACATTTCGTTGAAGAAAATTGTATTTTTCCACCTATACTTAGTAGGCAAATTTCCTTTACTATTTTTATGTTTCTTGTTTTTAGCTACTTCAATTCCTCTTTTGTCTGCAACGCTTTTCATATTCTCAGTTGTTTCTCAATTTTTACGTCATGCGCATTCATCTTTATGTTCGAATTTTTGTCTGCTTATTGTTCAGTTCATTCATAGCTGCTTTTTTCATTTGTCTGTTGTTTTGGATTTTATGTTTATTTATTTATCGTTGCTTTTTGTCATGCCATACGATTTTAACTGCATAGATATGTATTTTTAAAAGGTATGTAATTTAGATAGACGACGTCGCCAAGTATACATCACAACTTGTCTGGCTCCGCTGACTGCTGTCATTGTCAAAGCGACGGAAACCCTCGCTTCTTTCCGTCTCTCCATTCAAGAGGTCATCGATGTTGTCAAGTGCCTAAATTTTATATTCATTCAATTTTCCTACTTTTGGTTGCATATGCATATGAACATATCTACACAGCCCTTACTATTTCCTTTTTTCTTCTATTTTTTCATCTTTATAAATTTCACCGCAAATAGTCAATTTGGAACGGATGTTGCCATTACAAAATGATGGAGTGAGAGTTGATATACCCTGCAGGGGAAAATAGTATTAATAACTAGAATCCAACTAGTCTGCATTTCTACATTAACTTCCATCTTTTTTTCATGTAAGAAACTGTTATTTTTAATATGTCGATATAAGTATACATTAAATTACTAATTCACCAAAACCGAAAAACAAAATAAAATAAAAATATATTTGCCTGCAGCAAGATTCGAGTCGTGATCCTCAACGCGCTATAGCGATTATTTCTAACGAATCAGCTATAGTAATGATGCATACAGTACTGTCACACAATAATAAACTACGTACGGGTGAATGGTTGCCTAATTGTTGGACCAGTGATGAACTTGAATTGCATCCTTGATTCCTCTTTTGTGAAAGCAAAGTGCCATGTACGGATCTTAAATGCCAGCATTAAAGCGCGCGGCTGGTCAAGCGAATGCATCGTGCGTTGAGAGAGCGCACCCCTCGACAAAAATTGTGATATCTCTGGATTGAAATTCGAGAAGCAAATTCTGCTTACGGATTATTGAAGGTGAACGTTTCCCATGAAATGTGAAATAAGATTAAATTTTTTTCAGCCTGAAGAAAGCAAAAAAAAACTTAAATTGTTTATTAAAAATTTATGCAAAATACTGTTAGTTAAACAAATTTACACAAAATATATATCCGTTACATAGTGTAAACGTTACTTTATGAGTGTGCAAAGTTTCATTCGATTACATAAAATAGTTTTTGAGAGAATAATTTTACAAATTTATCGTGCATTAAAGTTTAATAGTTTGTAACATAAACAAAAAACGGAAACTTGGAGAAATATTCATGTCATGAGTTATGCGTCATGACCCCTATACGTTTCAACATTTATTTTCGAAATCGGTGATTTATTGGAAATTTCGGGACACACTTGACGTGGTTTGACTCAGCAACGACATACTGCGCAATTTAATAGAGCTTATTAAGAAATGAAACTCAGCCATGGCGTATTTGAACTAACAACAATATACGAATGGCACGGTGGTGAGAATGAGTTACTGGTGAACTGCAATAAAAATAACGCACTGGTATGATTTCATCTTTAATATGCTAGTATTAAACTAGAATTTTTGCAAACTAGTCCACCCTTTCACTGCAGGATAGATATGCCTGTATGCATATACTTTGGTTTAGGACTATTTTGCTATTCGCTGTCGCCCCTTGGATGCAATATTTGAGTGACTTAGTGTAGCAGAAAGTTAGGGAAAAATACATTAGCCAAATATGTATGTATGTAGGTAGTTAAGTGAATTAGCGTATAATAAATATTATTAGGTTATAAATATTTATTTGTAGCTGCATAAAGGCAGCTTTACGTTTATTTTATATAATAAAGGGTGTTTTTTTATAGAGGTATAGAACTTTAAGTTGCAATAAATAGTTATTCAATTGACATGAATTTTATTTGTCCGAAAGATAATCTTGTGGCATTACATTTCAAATATGATTTCTGGCATATAACCGCCACGGCTGGCGCGGATGTAGTCCAATCTGGACGTCCAATGTTCATATAAAAAACCGCACTTTTCCTTGTAGTGCTTTTATTGTTGCATTTCCCCTTTGTTGCAATTCCCCATCAATTGTATACAAATTGTGTTAGACACTCACACATGCACATATGCACTACCATGTTTATATAAAAAACCGCACTTTTCCTGGTAGTGCTTTTATTGTTGCATTTCCCCTTTCAAAACGGAAATAACTAACCGATTTGAGGGTTAGTGGAACTTTCTCGCTTTTTCACTTTCTTCTTGTCATCTCAACTCGCAAAGGATAAAGACGTTCCGCCGCCACACCGAAATTTTGAGGTAAAATTAATTTATACTTAATTTATTTATTATAATATATGAATAACTAAATTGTTTTTTAAATATTATAAATAAATCCAATTCAAGAAAACTAATTCATTTTCCTTTTTTTAATTTCCTTAAGTTTATTTATCATATTATATACTTCATGGGTTTTCATGGTCCTTCGAGCCGGATTTTACAGTTGTGAATTGTCGATTTAATCAGATTCTGAACTCGCGGTATCCAATACTGCGTTCGTATTAGGCGCAGCATAAGCTGATTTTCGCCATGCAGTGACACTTTGTGGACGAATTGGACTATCAGACGAGATAGTTTGCTATTATATGGGAGTATGATTGGGTGGCGCTCGTTATAAGCTAAATCTAACGATTTGTTAAGTCGACCCCCTATCCTTAAAACATCTCCGCTATCAATATATGGGTAAAATTTCACTTTTGGGGCCTATCAATTTTTTCGATTTTAGTAAGGAGTATTCTTGACCATAGTGCTGCTTCTGGCATATAATTATTAAGCGCTGAGTCGTTGCTTTGATTTCATCTGCTGAAATCGAGCAAGATTTTGCTTGAAAAAAAGCTCTGGTGTTTGAGTGAGTTCTTTGATAAAATCTTAATATGTAAGATAAGACTCTCAAAGCTCTTGGTAGATCGGAAAATCTCTCAAGAATATCATAACTAATTTCAACTGCCGTGGTCGTGTGAATTTGTACCCTTTTTTCTTCTAACTCGGTAAGATAATCTTTTTCTTGTGTGGGCCATTTTGAGCTTTCTTCTTGCAACCAAGAAGGACCCTGCCACCACAACGAATTTGTAATTAATTCATGTGCGCTAATGCCTCTATTTGCTAAATCTGATGGATTTGATGCTGAATCAACATGTAACCAATGTTGATTTCCGACTTTTTCTATAATTTTTGTTACGCGATGGGCCACAAATGTTGACCATGAGCATGGAGGTTTCTTAATCCAGGCTAAAACGATAGTAGAGTCTGTCCATAAATACTTATTGACTTCTCCTAAATTAAGGTTTGTGACTATAGAATCAACTAGATCTGCTAACGATACGGCTCCGCATAGTTCTTGTCTTGGTAGCGAAATAGTTTTCACTGGAGCTACCTTTGATTTGGCGACTAGGAGATTGACATGTATATTATTGTTTTTTCTTACACAAGTGTGGCAGCGGAAGTACTACGTATTTGAAAGAAGTTGCTTATAGCAAGGGGCCGGTATGTTTAGACCTTCGGGCTAAATCCCACCTTCTAACACACCACTCTAATCTAAATGCTCCGTGTTGTACACAAATTGTGTTACACACTCATACATGCACACATGCACTACCATGTTCATATAAAAAACCGCACTTTTCCTGGTAGTGCTTTTATTGTTGCATTTCCCCTTTGTTGCATTTCCCCATCAATTGTATACAAATTGTGTTAGACACTCAAACAAAATTCGCTTATGAAAATCGGGAACAACGTTAATCTCGTTTTGGGCCCATTCGACGAACCTACACCTTACTTGATGAACGTTTGGCTTCAATTCTTGCACGAGTTGGATTTTGTAAGCACGCAAACCAAGATCCTTCCGCAAAATCTTCCATACAGTGGATGGACACAGATCCAATTCCTGTGCTCGATGGCGGATGGACTCATTCGAGTTTTCCTCAATGCTACGCCCTACAGCAGCAATAGCTTCTTCTGTACGCACCATACGGCGTCTCTGGGGATGCGAGTTATCAATAAGAGTAAACGTGGTGCGAAAACGATCCATGGTTAATCGAATTAACTGCTCTGATGGACGATTTTGTCGACGATAGAATGGATGTAGTGCGCGATACGTATTGCGCACAGAGTCATTGTTTTCGAAATAAAATTGCACTATTTGCAAGCGTTGTTCAGGCGTGAGTCTATTCGCGATGAATTGCCAAACCAAACTGCGAATAAACCACTTGACAGCTGTTAAATCGGTCGCTATCTTGAAAAGTAATGCCAACTTAAAGTTCTATACCTCTATAAAAAACACGTTTTAATATACTTCAAGTAATGAAAGATTTTTTCTGCAAACCGATTTAAATAATTTGGTAACTTAGAGTGAGGCTCGGCTGTGTGGAGCCCCAATTATAAAGTTCGTTCCGTTTAAAAACAGTTTGTGTTGTTCGCTTTGCAAAGGCATTCTTCACATAATCTACCTTTGTATAAATTTACATTTTGAAATTTATTACGTCCCTGATTATTAAGACGTCTCTTCAATTCAAAGAGTTTATTTAAATCCAAATATATACAAATATAAACGAATTAAGTGCAAAAATAGATGATTATTACTATGATACAAAAGTTCGTGATTTTACTTAGTTAGCAGCTGTCAATCGAATGACCAGTCATGTGCATTTGTATATTTGACATTTATAATATTCTAGGGTTGCCAACACCTTCCCTTTTTAGTTGTGTAATTTAACTAGGAACAAATCTTTCCACTGGTCGACGTGGACGCTGAAGACGCTCCTTCAATGTAGGTGATGGTTCCTTTTGTGATGCTGTTACATTGGACTCAGTCCCGCCCGTATTGGATTCAGTCCCACCAGAAACAATTTCTCTTCGAGTATCAGTTTCGGAATGAGTACCTTCATATAGACCAAACGCATCGATCAACGTCGATTCTGCGTTGTGCTTTTCAATTACAGTCGACTCTGAGGTTTGGGAGCGCTTTCGTAAATGGTTTGTGTGTGCTCTTATGAGCTTTCCGTCGCTAAGCAGAACGTTGTAAATAACATTTCCTACGCGCTCAATTACTTTGCCTGGTATCCATTTAATGTTATTGTTGCTTTTGTGGACGCAATCATATACTTTGTCCTGACTTTGGAACATTTTTGCCTTTGCTCCATGTGCTCTGTCGAATCGCCTTTTCATACGCTCTTGCTGCTGATCGGATTCACGACTGTTGTTGTGAACCGGTTTAGGTTTTATCAGATCTAAATTTATGTGTATGTTTCTTCCTTATAGAATTTCAGCTGGTGTCTTGTTGTTTTCGTTGTTTTTTTTGGGTGATGAGCGGTAGCACTGTAAGAGTGTGTGTAAATTTTTATGAGTTCTTCCCTCTCGTGTCGACGAACCGCTCTGCTCGTCCGTTCGACATTGGGTAGTACGGGCTGGAGCGTAGATGTACAATACCATTCTCTTCTAGAAACTGTTGAGATAACGCGCTTGTAAATTGCGTTCCGTTGTCGGACACTATTGTCCTTGGAGTTCCGAAGCGTGCAAATGTCTCGGTCAAGATATCAATAGTTTTTTGTGTTGTTATAGACCTGGTTGGAATGATCTCTGGCAGTTTTGAAAACGCGTCTACTAGCACTAAAAAGTATTTATCATTTATCGGCCCCGCGTAGTCGATATGTAGTCGTTCCCAGGCGAATGTTGGTTTTGGCCATGGGTAAAGTGATGTTTTTACTGGCATTTTTGCTACTGAGGCACAGTTATTGCAATTTCGTATAAGCTCTTCTATGTCTGTATACATAACTTCTTGCAATTGCTTTGGTCCGCTCCATTCCTGGATGTCCCTTGTGAATTTGCTTAAGAATCCGTTTACGTAATACTGCCGGTATCACCACACGTTGTCCCAACATAATGCACCCGTGTATAATATTGAGGTCTTCGTTTCGCCTAAGGAATGGCTTTAATTCTACTCCAATATCTGTAGAGTTTGGCCAGCCATGATTAATATAATTTGATAATTTCCTGAGAAATACATCTCTCTCATTCTCATATTTTACCATTTTGTGCGTTACTGGTAGCATGTTGATTGCATCTAATAAAATTCTCTTGATTTCGCCTTCAAACCTAACCGAAGCGATGATGTAGTCTTCCGACGATTTGTTGCTGTTATTAATCAACCGCCAAAGAACGTCGGCATAGCCGAAACTATTTGTTGAGATAAAGCTAATCTCGAATTCATATGCTAACAACTGCAGCGCCCATCTTTGTAGACGGTTCACCTGGTGTGCTGAAATGCCTGTTTTCTTACCAAATATGGCAAGTAGCGGCTTATGGTCCGTGTGTAGTTTAAACTTCCTGCCAAATATCACCTTATGAAATTTGGTGACTGCAAAGACGAGAGCCAGCCCTTCTTTCTCGATCTGGCTGTACGCCTTTTTTGCTGGTGTAAGGGAGCGTCACGCGTGGCTGACTGCTTTTATTGAGCCGTCAGGAAATTCATGAAGAATACATGCGCCAAGACCATAGTTGCATGCGTCTGCAGCGACGATGAGTTCTTTATTTGGGTCGTAGTGTGTTAATAGCAATTTTGAACTGAGAATGTCTTTGAGGCTGTTAAAGCACTTTTGATGAGTGGACGTCCAATGCCATTTTACGTTGGACTTGAGAAGTTCATCTAACGGGCCTCTAAACTGGTGCATTTTATAGATAAGTTTCCCATAAAAATTAACTGCACCCAGAAAAGATCTCAATTCCGCTACGTTGGTTGGTTCTGGCATCTCTTTAATGGCTGACACGCGCTCTGGGTCAGGTCGAAGGCCGTCCTGACTTATGATGTAGCCCAAGTATTTAACTTCGGTCACCGAAAATTTACACTTTGCCAATTTGACCTTGAACCCATAATCTTGGATTCTTCTCAAAACTTCGCGTAAATTACGATCATGCTCAATTTCGTCTCTACTCGACACGAAAATGTCGTCTATATAAGCTGCTGCACAGTTTAGACCTGAAAGCATACTATCCATTACCTGTTGAAAGATAGCTGGGAAGGTTTTGATGCCAAATATCATTCGATTATAGCGGAATAAACCCAAATGCGTGTTTATCGTAAGTAATTTCTTCGATTTGTCATCAACTTCGATTTGAAGAAAAGCATCAGACAGATCAATGTGGCTAAAAAGTTTGGCATTGGCGAGCTTCGCAAATATGTCCTCTGGCAAGGGGAGAGGATACTGGTATGTTTCGAGCGCAGCATTCAAGCCTGTTGAAAAGTCGGCGCAAATACGAATGCTGCCATTCGACTTCTTCGTGACTAATATTGGCGCAGCCCACTCAGAGTGAGAAACTGGAGATATAAAATTAATATCTTGTAGTCTTTGTAACTCGTCCTCCACGATATGCTGAATAGCATAGGCCACTAGTCGTTTCGGACGAAAGATTGGCGAATGTCCCGGCTTAACCACCAAAGGTGCTTTCGTGTGCTTGCACAGGCCAAGCTTTTCCTCGAACACATCTGGAAAAGATTTCTTTAGAAGTAAATTGTTTTTATTTAAATTTGAAGTTTCACTTCCTAATGGTTCTGCTGTTAAACGGTTGCAGATTGCGTTGATAGACATGTTTTCGAGATTTAAAGCGGTGATCCAATCCAGTCCCAATACGTTCAAATCCCGAACAGGTGTGACGAAACATGTAAGCTCTGATTCTTGCTGCTTGAACATGACCTTACACTGAAACTGCAATGTAAGTGGTAGCTTCCCGGTGGCACTACGGGCTGTATCTGTCACCTCGACTGCGTTTGTCGCGCTTAACTTTTTATAATTTTGTTCTGATATAATTGTGATATCAGATGCGGTGTCGAGCTGTAGTGTTAACTGGGTGTTGTTTATACTGATGTTTACAAACTTTCGCAGCGATGTATTGATTCGATTGACTACACAAATACTTTTTGATTGTGATACTTTGAATTTGTTGTTGTTTTTCAGCTTTTTCTTTTGTAAGCTCTTCTTTGAATGGCAGTAGCCCTCCTTGTGACCAACTGCCTGGCACTGTTCACATTTGTGTTTACTATATGAGCAGTCACGCGAGTAATGCATGTCGTCGCAAAACCAGCAAGGTTTTTTTGGTACTTGCTTAGCTTTAGCGCTCCCAGTATGCAAACGTTTCACTTGCACTTCATTTTTCGGATTCTCAATTAGTTTTGTGTCTGTCTTCAAATTAATGAGACGCTGGCACTCTTTAGATAATCCATCGAGGGTGAGAGCTGTATCGGTATCCAATTTACTGAGCATTTTAGTTCTAATGTCAAAGTCTGCTTCAGACTTCAAGCCCATTACAAAAACTAAACATTTAAATTGGTCCAATGTCAATTCCTTGAGATTGAAATTTTCACAGTGTCGATTAACGATTCCTGCGTACGTAACAAAATCGGTCGTGTGCTGTTTTGCTAACTGCAAGCAATTGAAACTAATGTTAAACAGTGATGTTTGTAATCCAAAAAGCTGCTTGAGTTTTTCGACTGTTTCTGTGAATTCTAAATCACAGGGATGTTTTGGTAGTATATAATTTATATACTTATTGTGTACGCTTGTGTTCAGTTTACGCAAGAGAAGTCTGACTTTCTTGACACATGTCGAATGTTAGGTTAGACTCGGCGTCAAAGCAAAATTCTGTGATATTGGAAGGAAGGGCTTCAATGGTGAATTCTTGACCTTTTTCTTCTGACTTTGGTTGTTGCAGTGGAATGAGGCGCTTTATTAGATCCCACATAGTCTTTGTATCGCGTTCATGTTGCTCTTTCATCTGCGTAAGTAATGTTTGTACGGCTTCATCCATATTGAAGGTTAAGTGTGACCTTTAGTGTGAGTGTTGAAAACCAATTTTTTTTTCCTCGTCGCCACTATTACGTCCCTGATTATTAAGACGTATCTTCAATTCAAAGAGTTTATTTAAATCCAAATATATACAAATATAAACGCATTAAGTACAAAAATAGATGATTATTACTATGATACAAAAGTTCGTGATTTTACTTAGTTAGCAGCTGTCAATCGAATGACCAGTCATGTGCATTTGTATTTTTGACATTTATAATATTCTAGGGTTGCCAACAAAATTCATGTAAAACTAATTTCGAACTAAGTGAACCATTTCGCCGTTTTTGTAAATATTGCAATTAATATTCCAAAACATTTAATTTGACCGCATCACTTTTCTTACTAAATATCTATGGAGGTGTAGCTATTTGTATATATCTGATGTTAATGAATTTGTTTCCTGTGACTGATCGAACAGCTTAACTAGATATTCATAAAATCGTTTATCATGTCTCTTATTCTATGAGCTATATCAAAAGCTCCACCAGAACAAGCATTTTTTCAGAGATTGATAGAAATCCAAATCAACTTTATCGGTGGAACATTTAGAAAAGTATTAAAAAAATAAAAAAACTAATATTTATAATTAAATTTAAAATTGAATAATAAAAACAAACAAAAATATTAAAAAAGAAACAAGAATAAAAGAATAAAAATATATAAATGGTCAGTATAAGTAAACTACGTGTACATAAGTTCTTTGAAGTTGCTCCTGCTTAATTTGCTCTTTAAATTAGCAGGGAGAGAGTTCCATAAGCGAGTAGCATTGACAAAGAGCAGCCTAGAAGATTTTTGCAATTTATAAAAAGGCATTATACTCTGATGAATGCAGTAAAAAAAACTGGCTGGGAGATACAGTCAGAATGAGTTTATAAAAAATGCAATTTCTGGCCATTGATTTTATTATTCATATAAAAAAATACTTATCGACACTTATTTCCAATTCAGATTTCTGTGTGAAAGGATGGTGCATCGACTGACACTTCATGACTGTATTTGCCAGTGATGGAGAGCGAAACGGAGTCCAGAACCAATTGACTTCCATTCGATGAAGAACGCTGAAAGAACACGAATGAAACGAATGCAAAAATTATTTAAAAAAAAAAATCCTAATGTAAATACATATAATTTTCGGAAAATTAAGAAAACGAAAAATTAATGTTATGAAAGAAGAAGATGGAATAAGTAAACTTACTTATAAATTAAAAAATATATGAACATATTTATTTATACATATTTGTATGTAGGGAGGAAAATGCGAAATTCAAGTAAAGGGAATGAAAGATTAATGGCCGTCAATATTGTATAATATTAATATTATAAATATGTGAAAAGGAGATGTCAGCAAGCAAATGAAGTAATTATGTATGGCATGCGCACAGTATTAAGGGAATTATTATATGTGAATAAAATGAAATTCAGTTTCTTTTCGAAGGGCAAGAATGATAAAGTCATAATAAATAATGATTTATGTTATTGGAAATTATATACATATATGTGTGTATATGGGAGATTTTGCTTTTAAGCTTTTCAGCGCTGTTTTAATCGAAAAAATAAAGTGAAACCTTGGGGTCGCAGGTTTAGCCAATGTTTGAAGGTGTTGAATAGTCTAATATAAATGACAATGATAACCTCGCAACTTTTCTTGAGAAAAAGAGTTATAGCTACCCCTTTTAGGGCGGGAACAAAAAACCATCCTGCGATGACTGCTTCGCACTTACACCTATCGCAGTGATATATATATCTTCATTTTTACCGTTTTACAGTTATAATTGAATCGACTACAGCGGCCATAGTATGCAGAATTGAACAAAATAGTCTATGAATCTTCCGAATGAAAATAGCAAAACAAAGCAGAAACTGAGTGAAACTATGCATGCATCGAGAGTGCAACTAAAACTGCTTCAAGTACAAGGTTTGCGATATGTAAAGTTCCTAACGCCTACTCGTATGTACTTGCACACATATGTAGGAACATATTTTTAGATATGTACGTACCAATATGTCATTCCTGCTCTTTGAAAACTTTACGAAGATTGCAAAAATTAGTTATGTTTGCGTATTTGGCTGCATTTTATGTGCCCTACTCGTGATAACATAGGTTGCTTAGTGTGCAGAAACTTTCTGCATGCCACCGAAAATAATGCGATTACTCGTGAAATATAGACTCCACGTGGACAATAGAGATATCCAAAACGAGCCACAATACATACACAAAATGTGATCCAATTTATATTGTGATATCCATGGGCAGGACACCACCTCTGCATAACACCCGAGTACTCCATGGAGTATATTGGATTATATTGTGGAGTATCTGCGACGAAAAATTACATGTTCCATTGTTCCTTTTTAATTAAGAATATAATCGGCTTTAGTAAAGGGCTAATAAAACAATATTTATCACAAAAAATTTATATTAATAGTAACAAATATGCACACACCATATTTTAATTTGCGCATTTTTTGCATTTTCTTCTGAATTTACATATGTATTAAGGCTAGCTTCTGTAGGTACCAGCAGAGCTAATTAGCTAAACGAAACTGATTCAATTTCAGTTTCACATATTTTCAGTAACTTCGTGCAGTATTGTGATTGTTAAAATACTAACAATGATGTAGGTGCAACGATGACTGCAATGGAGTAATTCAATAAGTACTCCAATAGAACTTACTCACAGGCGTAGCCGACAAATAAGCTTCAGCGATAAATGCCAGTTCCAGACAATTTCTTTAAAAGCACTCACATAAATATAAGTATATGCTTGAATTTACAATGAGTTTGGAAATGGCTTTAAGCAATTATTCAGACGCTCTTTCTGATTTATTTCCTATTTCATGCTTCTTCTTTATATATAAATATAACTTGCATTGAAAAGCAAGTTGGCCTAACGAAAATTCTTGTTAAATACTGGTATTTTGAAGATGAATTCATATAAGTGCATTGTTTGTATAGCAGTTAACCAATAACGACAATAATAATGATTTCCACCACGACAATAGTATTTTTTTATAATTATTAGCACAGGACGGATAAATTGATGTTCTTTATTAAGAGGTCAATGCTAGAATTTAAACAAAAAATGTATTGTGACAAACAGGTTGTTTTGTCTACCGTATGACAATATAGATCATGATTCTGTAAAAAAGTACACTTTTAGGTTTAGTTGGTTGGTGGTATTCTTAAAAAAATATTATACTGGGATATAAAGATAAGGAGATCTAAAAAATATAAAGAGCCAAATTTAAAGAAATTAAAATGTCTATATATGCTACCTACAGAAGACAGTAAAGAAAATCTACAAGGAAAAATATTATTGAAGAGAGTTGGCACCTGTTATGCCAATTTAACTCGTTTTATCCAATTTGCCAAATTTGAAGATGTTTGAAAGCGCTTATTTGCTCTCCATACAAGAGTACAATAGCAAAACTTAATCGCAACGACAATAAGCTAAATGTCTCCAAACATAAGTGAACGTCTCCTGCGTTGTTTCCTTTAGTTGTCTTAAAAGTTGTGTTCGAAACATGCTGGGTTTTGAGCTTTTAACTATTGTTAACTAACCATTTAAGGGTGATGTAGGAGAAATATTTTAGTCACGCGGATAATGCAGCTTTTCTAAAAGTTGATTTTGCAGTTCCGACAGGAATTTATGTCAGTTATTTGTTTCTTTGGTGTTAACCATTGGTATTTCAAGATCTCTGTTTATATTCTCATAGCGCATATACCACGGTGCACCTGTGAGGATTCGTTGCATTTTTATTAGGATCGCTGTATTTTATGGATAGTGGTTGCGCAGATAGATCCCCAGAATTGAACTCCATACATACATATTGACTTTATGACTGAACTGTATAAACTGATTTTATGAATCAAGCTTAATCCTGAATTTTTACCCAATAGTAAATTTAGGTAAGCCTTTTTAGTTTAATTGCTGTATTTTTAGAAAAAATATGGCTCTTCCAGGTCAATCGCCTATCTAGGTGAATGAAAAGATAGTTAACTTCGCTTGGTTGAGGATGCTGCTTCAGAGTGAGTTCTTACACTTTTTCTCGTTCACTTTTATGCGCCAGTTTTTTTAGGAAAATTCGCACGAATTTTATTTTATTTTATTTTCTTGAATGCTGTTTGGCACTTGTTCCGATATGAATAGCGGTATCGCCTGCGAATGTTGAGGGCTGTACTTTTACGCTCTTTGGAATATCTGCAGTAAATAAGCCTACAGTATCGGAAACGCTACCTTGACTCAAACGCCTTCCTGATCTCATTGGTAATGCAATAGACATGTTGTATACTACCATGTTCTTCGCGATAACCGAATTGATTTGGTATACATAGTTTCACGTTCGCGAAGGAAAGAAGTTATTTTTGATAGCACTAATTTGCAAAAAGTTTGGAAAGAAAAGTCAACAAACTAATTGGCCGATATGATGACGGCAGCACTGCGTATTTTCCTGGCTTGGCGTTCATTATAATCTAGGACTTTATCCACGCATTCGGAAACTGAAGGCAATAGTTGGTAGTTATGTCAGCGTTGCTGTGATGTTATGTGGTCATAACCAGGGATATTTTTATTGTTAAGGTTTTTGTTATGACATCTATCTCAGTTAAGGCCGTACTTATGTCGGCAATAGTCTTACAGACATAGTGAGACAAAAATGGAATCGTAAAATTATTCATTGTTGCATTGGATTGGAAGACTTCTCAATTTCTACTGGCGGCTTAAAGTTCCTTTCAGGGTGCTATTGTTAATTTCTTCGAGAAGAATTTGGCGTAAAAGTAGAAATTAATCTCTTTAAGTGCTAATCTCTTTCATATTTTAAAGTTATCCTAATTTTTTCTCAGCAGCTTTTAGTTTTATTTTTTGATGATGGAAATCATCTTGGTGGGTCATGTTGTACTTCGATATTGTACTCCGATTCTTTGTCTTTACTAAAGTAGACTTCGAAACAAAATAAATTTAATGAAATGAATATTGTCCTCAATATCCATTTCACATATGACTTCAGCTTCCACTTTAATTTGTGTGCTAAGGTATTTCCTGTACTTAAGACAATTTATTTTGGGTGAAAATGATTTTAAAAATGGTTTCCCAACAATATTTGATTGTTCGAATCATAACTGGCGAATGGTCGGAGGACAAGTCAGATCTGGCTTCTACATAAATAAGTTTCCTATTAATAACTTTTTTAATTGTAAAATCTATACTATTAAGTATTTTATTTCGATCAGTTAGCCAATGTTTAGATTGCCGACTTTTAGGTTTAAAAATATAGATACAATACAATAAATACAGTGAGCGTGGTTGGCATTTTGATCTTCATCTGCATCTTCTAGAATCAAAGAATTTCTTCCTTATATGCGTTTCAATTAATAGCATAAAGTCAATTTCTCTAATACTGTGTGCGTTATTCATGTACATGAAATGTACTATTAACTTTGGTACGAAGTAAGAAAGTACTGAAGGTATAAGAGATAACCCTGCGAAATTTATAGCGATCATATCAGAATCACATGCTGAATTGATTTAGCTATGGCCATTTGTCCATCTGTTTGTTTTAACGCAAACTAGTCACTCAACTTTTGAGATATTATATCCAAACTTGGTAGAAAGATGCATTTTTACGTTTAAAGGATCATCCGTCGGAACCGGCCAGATACCGGCCGGTATTATCAAAACTGAAACTATTGGTACCGAAATTGAACTACTATATCATACAGCCACCATACAAGCGAATTGTTGAGAAACTCGTAATCCACTTAAACGGCATCTAGGAGCGTGAAAATTTATATAATGCACACACATTATGAATTGCATATTGGTAATGAGAATCATCAAAATCGGAATATTATATCACATAGGCCCCATACCACCGACTTGTTTATATATTAGGATTTGGCTCAAAAATCCTCTAAAAAAGGTATAGGAGCATGAAATTGGGTAAAATACACACACACACAAACACACACACATATATATATATATATATATATATATATATATATATATATATATGTAAGAAATAAACACGGTTTAATATATTTAAGAAATGAACACGGTATATTATATTTAAGAAATGAACACGGTTTATTATATTTAAGAAATGAATACAGTTTATTATATTAAAGAAATAAATATGGTTTAATATATTTAAAAAATTATCATGGTTTAATATATTTAAGAAATTAACACGTTTCGCTTATTATCTACGCTTAGCCGAACAACTGCCGACTGTCGACTGTCCTTTTTTAAAAAATGTCAATGTAGCTATCGTCTGTTTCCAAAGTCCCGTTAACGTCTGTTGGGTTGCCGTTGCAAGTCACTTGTCCTTACTTATAATTACCAATTCCTACATATATGTAGACAAAATAATTATGTTCACACACGGTTTCTTTTGTACATATTTTATTGAATGTTTAAATATAATTAAATTCACATTCGGTGTTTTATATTAAGTTTTAGATATTGGATATATGTAGATATTTAACTTCACTACGACGTTAATTGGGAAAAGGTCTAAGCTCTTTACCTTCTGTGCAACAACTGTCCCGTTTCTCTCGTTCTTCTTTTTTCTATTCTGTCCTTTGTGGTTACTATGCTCGTCCAGTCGGGGTTGTCTTGTTCGTAACGTTTTGCTCCATTCCCACAATGGGCCGTCCTGACAGTACATTCGCCCCGAATGTAGAGCTCCAAGGCTTCATGCATTCTGCAGCCGTTGATGTCTTCCCTGGATCCCCATACTCGCCAACCTTCTCAACCTCATATCGTTCGTGGCCTAATTTTCGCAAAATTTTATAAGGACCTAAATATTTGGGCTTTAACTTTAGTCCTGTCCCAAATTAAGTACGTTTTATCGCTACAAGGTCGTTTATTTCATAATTCATTGCCGGTTTACGTTTAGCGTCAAAATTATTACGGTTTTCTTGCTGAATTTTTTCAATATTTTCTATAGCTTCTTCCCTTATTTTATTTCGATCTAAATCAACCTCATTAATGAACGTGTCTTTTATAAATTCGGTTAAATTAGAGTTAACATTGACCCGCATATTGCACCCTGTGAAAATTCTGAATGGCGCAAATTTCGTACTACGACTGGGAGTATTATTAATATTTTTCTGAACCTCATCTACATGTTTGTACCAATATTCTGGATGGTCGCCGGACAATTTTGTTAACAACGGAATCACGATTCTGTGAATCCGTTCCACTTGACCGTTCCCACGTGGAACTCCAGTGGTGATTAGCATGTGTTGAATTCCCTGCTCGTCACAATAATTCTTAAATGAATGGGAAGTAAAAGCTGTACCCCTGTCAGAAATGATTCTCCTGGGATTTCCGAAGATGGCGGACTGCCTTTTCAACCGTTCTATAACTGCTAATGCACTTGTATCTTTCGTTTGGTATAACCATAAATTTTGAAAAAGCATCTACAACTACAAAAATGTAATTGTACTGCTTATTCGTGGTAGTCATTGGACCTACGTAATCCACGTGAAAAGTGCACAGTGGTCTATCATCTTTATCTATGGTAGTCAACAATCCTTTTTTCTTACCCCCTTTGGCGTTTGCTATAATGCATTCAACGCAACTGCCTACTACCTTGGCTACTTTCTATGCCAGTTTTGGAATAAAATATGTCTTTTCGATGCTGTCTTGAGTCCTTTTTGGTGAAAAATGTCCTTGTCTGTGGACTATCTGAATCACTTCATTTTCCATTTGTGACGGTATAACTATAAGTTCTTTCGCTGGGTTTTTGTATAAAATATCATACAAAATATAATAATCTTCATAATCACTACTTTCTAACACCTTCCTAATTGCCCTAAACCAATCATCTTCAAGTTTAGCAGCTTTCAAACGGTGTTCAAAAGAGTCTTCTAATACTAAGAAATATACCCTACTGAGTGTATCCACTTGCTTCATCTGCGCTCCAGAGCGGTGTTCAATTTGGTGATCGAACTCCGATAAACACATTGCCCATCTTGCGATACGTGGTGGTAAATCGGATTTCTTCATCGACTGCTCAAAAGCGTTACAATCGGTTACAATTTTAAATTTACAGCCCAACACGTAAATACGCCATTTTTTAAGTGCCTCGACTATAGCCAGAACTTCTAGCTCAGAAGCACTATAGTTTTGCTCAGCCGGTTTTGTTTGCGGCTCATAAACTGAACCGGATAATAGCATTGATCATCGGACCATTTCTGCAACAGCGTCGCTCCATAGCCATATTTGGACGCATCAGTGTGAATCTCGGTTTCAGCTTTAGGGTTGTAAAGTCGTAATATAGGTTTTCGGGAAATACATTCTTTTAACTGCTGGAAGGCTGCTAGCTCTTCTTCATTTAATTTAAAAATTTTATCTTTTTGCAGCAAATCAAAAACTTTTTTGTACAAAAACTGGACTTCAGCTTTGTAACTATTAAATCAATATGTTCTAACAGAGAATTACCGAGAATAGCTTCATAACCTACTTCATCTTCACTAACCACGTAAAATTTCAGCTTCAACTCGACATCGTCTATTTTAACTTGAATCATTGAGCTACCAATAGTTGTTACCTCACTTTTCCCGATGCCAAACATTCGATGTTTTTCAAGTATAAGTGTATGACCTTCCTCTAAGCTTTCGCCTAATCAAACACAACGTACGTCCGGCATCTATTAACGCATTAAACTCTACCTGCTTGGACAAAACTTTCTTATACTTGAGACAACCCCAGCTTGCAAAGCCATTTTCTCCACGTAATGCATTTATATTACATTGTTCCTGCTTCACTTTGACATCTGTTTTACTTTTACACTCAAAAGATCGGTGACCCATTTAATTACACCTAAAACATTTGTATTGTGGATTTGAATAGTGCTTAGTTAAGTGCTCATTACTACCACATCTGAAACAATTTTTAAGATTTTAACCTGTGCTGTTCGATTTGAAGTACCAGATTTTTCTGATGATGGATCAAACTTTTTTTGAAAACTGGATTGAAGTCCGATTTTTCACGAATTTTCTCATATACTTTAATTTGGACCTTAAGATCTTCTATACACTTAGCTTGGAATAAAACAGATTTACCAATTTTTGAATCTGGAATACCGCTTATAAAATATTCTATAATGCTTTCGTCGTCAACAGATTTGCCAATGTCCTTTAATACATATAAATATTCTCTTAAAGTCTCGTTTGGTTTTCTGTAGCGATTTCGCAATAACTTGCGAACCTCTGATGATGACACTTTTACCCCAAACTCATTCACTAAAGCACTTTTTACCAACTTCCAATTTGTTAACCCACTTTGACTTTTGTTAAACAATTTAGCTGCTCCTCTAAGCAATTGCTTGCTATAAATAAATTTCTGAATCTCGCTCCAGCCCACGGCTAAAAAATTTTCTTCAAAATTCTCTACCCATATCATAACATTCTGATTGTCCGAACCATCAAAAGTCGACAAACTTTCTTCAATATCCTTAAAAGTAAAGATAGACTTTTTATAATTTTGGTGAGAAGGAGCATCAGCGGCTGCAGCATCTGTGTAAATGGAAACGTTGTTCCTGTCATTATCATCGTCCGAAGTTTCGTTACCGAAATGTAGACGTAGTCTCTCTTGCATTTCATTTTTCCGTCCTGTTGTTTCTAGTCCTAGTTCTCGTAACTTTTCCCTTAACGCCTCACAATTCATATTTAGTATAGTTTCAGTATCCATTTTCAAAATATTGTGCTTATATAAAATTGAGTTTAAAAATAATATTTCTATCCTAATGTTTTTGTATAATTCTTATACTTATGTATGTATGCAAAACTAATTCATACATATGTACATATGTAGTTGCACAAACTTATATAAACGTCGCTTCTCTGTTACTATTAGAATTTCCAATGGATTTATATCAATCCTTATTTTAACGTAAATAACTTATGTTATAAAATATATGTAATTGTAATTAATATTAAGTTTATTTTAGTTAGTGCTAAAACCTTTTGTCATTCGCCAAAAATTGTTAGTTTCTTCTCGAACTATTTCTTTGTTTTGTTTTGTTAACGACGTACTTCATAAATTGTATACATATGTACGTATATTCGTCTTCTTCACGCTAATACAAACTTTGCTGTTGGTGATTACTGCTATCTGCTCTGTTTTCATCTGCGTCATGTGCTGTCCACTATGATACCCTTTGAAAATTCACGCGTTCTTCTTTTCGACTTGTATTTGATCTTCTCTTTCTCCTTCAACTTCTGTTCCTCGTTAAACTACGTGCTTTTCTTACGTATTCGATTTTATTAGTTTCGTTCTACTTTTGCTTTTTCCTCGCTCCTTATTTCCGATTATTTCTTCTCGTTAATTATTCCTGCTTCTTCTCTACGTATTTATGCTTCTTTCTTCTCGTTAATTATTTCAGCTTCTTCTCTTCGTATTTATGCCTCTTTCTTCTCGTTAATTATTTCAGCTTCTTCTCTTCTCGTTCCACTTCTTACACTGCTTTTCTCTGCTGTTGGTCTTGTTTCATCTTCTTTACTTTTTTTTTAAATTCAACGAACGTTATTACTTCTTGTTGTTGCAATTTGATGAGTTATTTAGATCGTGTTGATGCACGACGCTTTCGCATTGATGGTTACATGAACAAAATTTAAGCTGCTTAACGGCAAGTTTGCGTTCGGACGAGCCCCCATAAAATGTAGGCAAATAATTATATTCACACACGGTTACTTTTGTACATATTTTATTTAATGTTTAAATATAATTAAATTCACATTCGGTGTTTTATATCAAGTTTTAGATATTAGATATATGTAGATATTTAACTTCACTACGACATTAATTGGGAAAAGATCTAAGCTCTTTACCTTCTGTGCAACAACTGTCCCGTTTCACTCGTTCTTCTTTTTTCTATTCTGTCCTTTGTGGTTACTATGTTCGTCCAGTCCGGGTTGCCTTGTTCGTAACGTTCCATTCCCACACATATATATATATATATATATATATGTGTGTGTGGGAACGGAACGTATATATATATATATATAAACTAGCTGCCCCGCAAACTCTGTCTCACTCACTTTCAAATAAACCCCAAAGTGATAATAATATACAAAAAATATAACTTTAGTGTTGTTTATCAGCAGAAAGAGAGAATTTCATGCAAATTTTTTCTTAAGATCCGCTTCCCCCTTTCCCCGTGTTCCTTATATTAATCTAAGCTACCTTTGTGTCGAATTTATAGTTATTTGGATACACATTTTTCTAACTTCAAGTACCAAATGATAAATACCATTTTTTCCAATTGCTCGGTTCTAAATATAATACGATTCAATGGCTTTAACAGGTAGTAAATAGGTTTATACGGTCAGCTTTTATTATTATTATTACTAGATAAATTTTATTATGTAAACGAAATTTATTGAACAGAGTTCATATTTACTTACGTGTGATTGACTACATGTCATAGCGATAATTATAATGCAAACAAATTGACCTAAACAAACATGTGCTCGAACCTAAGCTTAAATATATGCATATGTATATTCATGTATCAAATCATAAAAGGTGACTTTTAATACATACAAGGATTTACTTCAGTCATTTTCACAGTAATTTAATAATATTTGTCCACGTGAAATGTTTTTTGATCAATCACTTGTAAAGGTGGTCAATGTATTACCCTTATTAATAATGCTCCCATAATAATTTCAAAATACTTATATGTATATTAAGGTGCCCATTATTTAATAAATAATAATAATCATAAGAGACTTTCATTACTTGCTTGTAGTTCTCGTTTTTGATCCAAATATATTTGTCTCACGGTGATTATGAGCAATGTTGCAACAATAACATCTCGGACCAACATGTTTGTTGATTGTGATCTGAGCTAATTCTAAATGCTTTATTTGGATCGTGGTAATACCATGTTAATTTCTTTTGGCCCTTACAAAGTTCAACAATGCGCTTGTCATGGTGGTTAGGAACGTTAGTTTGTTAACTATTAGTAGTATTTTCTTTAGTTAGTGATGGTTGGAGTTAATCTAGTTTTTAAGTATCTCGCGTTTTTTAAGTACATTTAAAAATAAGTCTTGATGGTGACTCGCTCGCATTATAGTTTTTTGAGTTGCGGTAATTAGATGCAAACTTTTTTCATCTAGTTGAGTAGATATTTCTTAACCGCGCTACAATGCCGTGAAAATATAACTTATGTTATAGATATTCATTAAGTTTTTGAAATTCTGTGACGTTAATTGCCGACCATTATCACTCGTCAATATATCAACTAATCAAAATCAGCAAAATGGCTCTCTAAGCAGAAATTTCTTTGGTTAAAGATATGTCTACCAATTTATAATATTAATATATTACAATAAGCTGGTAATAGGTGTTGATAGGTCAGATAAAATCTACATAAATACGACTCCGCAAAGATTCAGTAGATTGTCAAGGAATTAATGCACTTAATCGGGAACTGGGTTGCAGCTTTTGGCACGAAATTAAGTTTTTTATTAAAGTTTAAATATGCACGTATATAAATTTTAGCAAAACAGACGTAAAATGTAGTTAGTGCTCTTGGTTTATTAAAAATTTATTTATTTATTTTGTAAATATGGCTTCTTAACTTTTGTGTATAATTATTCGATATACCCGAAGAACAAGGTCACATTCTACCGTACCAAAGCCGTTTTTTTAAAATCTTCCATTTTACAACTTTGAAAAGTTGCAAATAGTTTTGACAATATGGTATCATGTTTTGTCTCTTCAGCTATTTCTGTGTAGTTAGAATTTAAGTAAATACATATTGTATTTTCTTTGTGTTTTTGTTGTATTAAAATTTTGGTATGCGCTACAATACATGCATATGCGCAACAGTATTCGAATTTCCTCTTACAAACTCAATTGAGTAGTGAAAGACCGAAAAAATAAATGTTCATCGATGCAAATGAGCTGGGGACAGACAATTTGTTAGTAATTGATTAGATATTATCTCTTTCTTTATGATGTCATACGCTTCTTGATATTTGCGTGACCAATAGAACTTTACTTTTTTTGTAACAATTTTACAAGGAAGCTATCTTGCTTGAAAGATTCGGAATGAATTTAGTATAATAAATTAGAATTCCGAGAAAAGCGCTCACTTCATAAATGTTAATATTAGTGGGTGCCTTTAATACACTTGAAAAGCGTTCTTCATGTTCATGAATAGTAATTCCTAGATAGTTTATTTGTTTTACAAATTTCTTCATTTAAATTTAGCAACAGCTGGTTTTATACCAAATAGCATTTGTTTCATTTGAAGAGAGAAGTAAAAGAATTTATTTCAAAGGAATATCCAATTATGGCTGGTGCTCCTCAATGCAACGCTTTGGGGCCAATACTGTAGGTTTTATTTACCAAAGGTATTTCAACAAGCGCAAAAGTACCGACCTCAACATTTACAGACAATATCGCTATTTAATACCAGAGCAAGTGCCCAATCAAAGCCAAAAACTCAATTGAAAGTTACTTATAACGCGTTGGAAGTTCGATGTCAAACTGGCTCATTATATATAGTAAACGATCAACAATGTAAACATATAACATTGACTCTAATGACAGAAACATGCATAACACTGTAGCTAAACGTGGTAATGATCCCTAAAGCCAGCAAAGTTGAGTACCTTGGCACCCATCTAGATAGATGGGAGTAGAAAACGCAGTGGCGTTAACATTGCAGTGAGCTGTGTGTTTTAGAAGCGGATAAACTGTGTGAAGCGGAAATTAATTGTGTGTTATAAAGGATTGTAATTATTGTGGATTAAATAAATTTCGAGTAAATTCCTGATGATTAAGAAGCCAAGCGAACAAATAATGGAAGTTTTATTTAGCAATCCAGTGATCGGACTCGAAGGGTTTGGGAAATCATCGAGGGTAGCTACGAAAAATCTTACAATATATATAATAAATATATATGTTGCAACGAAAAATGTACATGCGCATTTTACAGCTAGATAAACACGGGTTATATACGTATATAGTAAATTAATTTCCATATGAGGCTTCTTACAGATACTTCTACCTACAAATTCATATTTTTTGCAATTGCTTTTATATTAATTCGGGGTTATACAAATGTATATATTTTTTTAATGGAATGCGCTTGTTATCATTTCCTTTTGTTTGTTGTACATGGCGTATTAGTGGCATAATTTGATTTTAGACGGTAAGGAAATAGACTGAAGATTGTTAGACTAATTTAAAACATGTTTTGTAAAAATTGAAATTTTGTTTCACTGAAAATTTTATAACATAATTTTTCTTGAAACAAAATTGTTTTAAGTGTTTTAATTTTCTCCAAGAATTTATTATATAATTGTAGTATTATTACTTTAAAATTCAAATATTATAACTTCAAGTCTGCATTACGCAGAAACAACAAAAAGAAATTAATTCGAAATTTGAGCGTAGAATTTTATGCCTTATTTCGGTATACATTATTCAAGCGACTGTGGAAAAAACAATGAATTAATTAGAAAGAATATTCCATTATTCCAGCTAAATAAACAGTTTTAATGTACCAACCAACCAGTCTTTCTTCATTCACTTTAAAATTGGGAAGTCTTAATTCACCACTTATTCAACTTGCTGCAAAACATGCATTTCACGATTTTGTTCATGTTGAAATATATATAAAGAGGTAAAGAGGTAATGCACGACAAGAGTGATGATGGCGTTCGGCAAGTTGAAGACTGCCCTCAAGCGCAAAATGAATTGAATGTGAACAACAAATTTCTACTCATCTATATTTAACACATGTAAATATACTTACAAGCAGGAAGTGATACAAGTTTTTTTCAGCATGAGTTTTTGGTAAAATTAATATATTCAACCGCTGAACAATGCCAGCTTGCAACTCTTTAAGAGCATATAACATGCAAATAACCAACGAACGTGATATTGTATAAATATTAACGAAATTATTACTGTTGAAAGGTTGCCACTAAATATGGTATAGAAAATTACTTAACTTCGTAAATTTTTTTTTTAATCGCCAGTACAAATGACAATTACAGTTTGTTATTGTTGTAGTTGTTGTTGCTGTAGCCAATACGGCGTTCAGTTTATTACGAAAAGGGTGTGAAGAAAAAACACAGCAAACATATGTATACCCGTACATACTGGATGGTATAAACATCAAGACGCAAAACCACGAATTGGAGGAGGAGCTCGACCGAAAATCGCTTCAGCGGTAACAAAGCGAAATAAAGACTTATACGCGACAAATGGCATAAGAACTCAGACAGGCTACACTTTTATTTTGATTTTTTGTTTATTTTGTTGTACAAGAGTATAAGGGTACGGATGTAGGTATCAAAATACTCTGTCAATTACTTGCACATTGAGTATCAGAACTCATACTATATACTTTCTTCAAAAAACTTGGTTACTAGTAGTAACTTATGTAGCACAGTTTAAAGATACATATGTAAAAATGGAACGAACAGACAAATTTATTTGAAAAGCGCACATTTTCCAGACAATTAGAGAAAGTCTTCAAAGCAGTGAATTATGAAGTTTGTAATATTATATTATTATGAAATTATATTTCTTTTTGACATTTTCTCTTTACAACTTTGGAGATGTGATGAAAGTAATTTCATTGTTTTCGTAACTCACTGGTTTGTAAGTGTGTATATGCTCGTAGAGGCGAGGTAGTCACTTCCTGTAAGCTTCTGTAGATAAGGTAACATATTTTCTTCGTAAAAGTGTGTAATACTTCTATCCTCAAGCTGCCAAGAAAAGGAAGTATATTCTGTTCAACTCAGAACACCTGAACGAGGGTTTGAATAACTGAGCATCTGATATCTTTGATCTCTGAACAATATTATTTGATGTTTAATCCTATACCACAACACACTGGTTTTGTTAATTCGTTAATCGTTATAAGAGATTTTTTTACGTGTATTTTTAATTAAAAATTTTCCTACTGCCGAGTAACAAAGTACCAGTCCGGCAGATTTGGCAACATTCAAATCAGCTGAAACAGTCAGCGAAAAAAGATCCTTCGCTGCTAGGAAGAAAAAATTTGACAAATACTGATTTTACACCTTCTTCAGGCATTTTTTCTTCTTAAAAAAATAGAATGAGCTGTTTTGAACGAGAACTTACTTCTCTACAGTTACAGTTAAGGGTTTAACGTAGTACTAACTAACGACTGAACAGGTGAACAGGTGCGGTGTGAGTAACCATAATAATGTTAACATTTCTAAACAGCTCGGAAATTAAAATTTTGACCAAATCAGAAATCGAACATTATCCGAAAATGAAGTTTTTTGGATGAATATAATTTTTTGAACTTTATCAAGCCTCAAGTTTACTAGACTTATTATGAAAATGATTGAGCCGCAAGCTTTTTTACTATACTTGAAAGGTGAATGAACGTTAAATCTTCTGGACTAAAATGGTTTTCTGTTCTTTAAATATTTTATCATTAATATAACAGCATTTTTCTTATTGGATTCACACTGAGGTCCATTCCACAATTTTACTTATGATAATATTAAGCTTTTATACTATTATTTTACTATAATTTTTGCATACTAGTATACCTTTTCACTGCAGGTATGCTATACATGTGGAATTGTAGACAAAAATGTGCAATTCCGCATGTGAACACTGACTTAATGAACAATTCGAACGAACAAGATGGGGACATGAACAGTGCCAGTGAACGTTTGAAATGGTCAGAGGTAATTAGAATTCGAAGCAAGGTACACGGACCACGAAACATTTCTTTATGAAATAAATTAAATAATTAAATAAATTCACTATTATTTTTATTCTATGTCTTTTAATTTGTTTTTTTATTAACTCTATATACACATGTGTTTGTTAGTGTGTAAAGATCTTTTTATCTTTTTTATCCTCAAAATTTTTTACATTTCACATGTACACACGCGCAATATACGTGCACATATACCCATTTAAACATTCTAAATATGAGTACGTGTATTCATAAATTAATGTTTTTACATATATATCTAATGTTTATACGTGCTTTCATACATTTAGGGGACTCACAAGATGTCACAATTTTATAAGTCATAAGT
Source organism: Neoceratitis asiatica (assembly GCA_030068015.2). Classification (NCBI taxonomy): domain Eukaryota; kingdom Metazoa; phylum Arthropoda; class Insecta; order Diptera; family Tephritidae; genus Neoceratitis; species Neoceratitis asiatica. The sequence goes on from CM061524.1 coordinate 80,337,103, forward strand.
AAAAATCTTAAAAAAATACTATGTTTGTGAGCATCTCGTTATACTTTTGTTCTGATAAACCAACCGATTCAAGCAAAAGCAAGAGAGTGATAATTATAAAGAGCCAAATACATAGTACTCGGATTTGTATTGTAAGAACAAATATTTTAAACTAGTGTAAAATTTTACGGCTTCATGAGTTTACGATGCTTTATGACATTTTGTGCGTCCCCAATTGTGTATATTCGTTTGCTTCTATAGACTACTAATACAATTTTATATATCCAATCTTTTATTTTAATCTTTATTTTTAATAAAGTATAAATCCTACACTCTGTGGCTTCCTAAGGGAAGCGGCCGCGATAGCCGAGTGGTTAGCATTGCGTACTGTTATTCGGAAGGCCTGGGTTCGAGCCCAAGTTCGAGCAACATCCAAAATGATAGAAAAAAAATTTTCTAATCGCGGTCGCCCCTCGGCAGGGAATGTCAAACCCTCCGAGTGTATTTCTGGCATGAAATAAAGCTAGTCATAAAAATCCATCAGCCGTTCGGAGGCGACTTATATAGTTACTGCAAAAAAAATCTGCGAATATATACTTTTTTGGTGCCTTCGCTAACGTGGATTTAAATTTGCTTTGATTGCGTTTTCTCAATTTCACTTAGTTTGCCTTTTTTTAAATTTATTTACTTTTTTATTTTGCAAACAACGTGCTTTTATAATGCTCTTATATTTAGCAATCAGAAAACAAGTGACAGCCAAACGCGCTGCTTGACAAACAATCTTAATAAACAATCCAATAATTCAGTGTACAATTGGCAGCCTCGTATTTTTTGTTATTTATCGTTTTTTCTTTCTTTTTTTAAGATTGAGTGATTTTTAATATTTTATGAATATCCATGCCGTATTTGACTTGGAAAAGTCAGGAATATCCAGCAAAAAACTCGCTTACTTCTGAAACGAAAATGGAATCTAGAAAAGTTTGAATCAATTTACTTTCGTTTCTAGAAGCCCTTATTTTAACATAGGCATATAATTGAAAGTAATGCCTGCGAGGACAGAAGATCTTTCCATGTCGATGTTCTCTGAAACGAATGAGGTAGACCTTCAAATTTTAATTCTACAGAAGTGCTTACAGAATGCTTACATTATAAGAAAAATCATAATAATTTTATGTTATATAATCCAAAAAACTTAATGTAGAATATATGAATACATGTATATAAAATAATAGATTATTATTCACATTTTTAAAGTTTAATAATGAAGGAATTTGGCTGAGCTCAGGCCGCCTAGGGCTACAGCTTGGCGGGCTGTAGATTGCCTAAACATTTAGGCTAGCTGTGAATACCCAATAAGCAGCCCCTGACCAAGAGCGACAGGAGAGGAGGGTTCGGCTTAAAAGGCCTGAAGCATCCTATGAGTCTCCGGTGACGAGGTGAATAGATGCCGCCTCAAAATAAGCATCCACAGACCCCAAGGATCTGCCTCGAGGGAATACCTACCCACTAGAGGGAGGCAACAGAGCGACGAGGGACGCTGCATCGAGAAACAGAAATCCCCACTTGTATGTATTCACACGAATGCGTGCAGAAGACAAACCCTGGGCTCGCGCCCATCAGGATTGAGACCAGTAAGATCCTGATTATGATATACTGGAAAAAATAAATATGAATTAGTTTGCTTACGGGCTGGTGAGAGCGGTATTCTGCCACTTTAGTAAACAAGGGTGACACCTTGCTGAAATGGCTGGCAGGCTAATATCGCAATTGCCTCCGTCTCGTTAAAACCCTGGCAGGTCTTCAAGTACGTTCAAAGCACGTCGTCATTAAGTTGGCCGTACAGGTTCAGTTGAGATGGAACTCCTGATATTGCGCCTGGCTGGCTCTGTACACAATCTCCCATAAGGAATTATGTCAACCCTCGCGAGGACCTACCATATGCGTAGACAACCTCGGGCCCTTTGACAGGGCGACTGTACAACGTGCGGAGATAGCGGCTTGGAGCGGAGACCCATAAAAATGAACACAACCACAAACAAAAAAACCCAACAGCAACAACAAGAACTTTCACAACCTATAGCCCGAAGTGAGGAACACACAAACGCTTTTCGGAGAAGCAGTAGAATCCTGCGATCTCCAGTGTTAGAGCTACCAGCAAAACAGCTCACACAATGCTCACATCAGAGAAGGACTCCAGATGCCCCAATGAGAGACGAGAACCGTCACAAAGAGTCTACAACAGAAGCCGAACTGACACCGTCAGTCGCAAAAACGAAAACTTTAAGAACATCAGAAGAAAGCTGCACCCCAATGACAGCTGAACCTATTCCAGTTGACGAGAACTCCCCCAAACTGGAATTTATAGAGAAGATGAGGCTCGCAGAAGAAGAGTCCCTCGAAAAATGCAGAGGTGTATTGCAAAAAATGAAACAAGCAATGAACAAACAAAAAAACATGAGTCTTGACGTAAAAAATGGGGTATCGCAGCTAGAAGAACTGCTCGATGTAATTAAGTGCTACCGCAGGAATTGGCGAATGACTGAAAAACAATCAAGGCGCACATCTTTGACCAAAAATAGTAACGTTTCCTATAACACACCGGAAACGACTTCTTCAAAGCGCCGGGCTACAAGTCCTGCCGAGCAACAAGCTGCCAAGGGATCCCGAAACTTAGATGACCTGCAATGGAAAATAGTAATGCCAAAAAAGAAAAGACCCGATGTAAGCGAACACACATCTAAAAGCACCCCTAAATCCCCTGAAAAGAAACCAGAAAGAATAAAGGCAATAGAGAAAAGAAACCCCCATAGCAGACCTAAAACGCAGGCAGAGGCAGTAATAATAAGGCCAGCAGAAGGCAAAAGTTATGCAGAAGTCCTAAGCAACATCCGGAGCAAAATCAAACTAGACGAGTCCGATATAAAGATAAAAGGGATACGCAAAACAAGAGCAGGCGCTGTACTGCTGCAGCTAGAAAAAGGACAGACAGTCAACCCAAGCTTCCGTGAAAAGCTGCAGGCTACTCTTAAAGAGACCGCTACAGTATCTGATCTTAAGCCGACCGCTACAATAGAAATAAGAGACCTTGACTCTCTTACATCGAAGGAAGAAGTCCAGGAAGCATTGAATAAGGCGATTGGAGAAATTACAGCTGACGTTAAGATCAACATCTCCACACCGAACACCAGAGAGCAAGTTAGAGCCTACGCAACAATGTCGAGAAAAAAAATTGAAGCCTTGCTGAAAAATTCCCGCATAAAAATCGGCTGGATCAACTGTAGAGTACGACTAAAAGAAAATATCAAAAGATGCTACCGTTGTTTCGGCCCAGGCCACTTATCTTGGGACTGTAAGGGAGTAGACAGAAAGAGACTAGGTGTATGTATAAAATGTGGACAGTTGGGTCATAGACTGAAAGAATGTAATAAATCTCCACATTGTTGCCTTTGCAAAGAAGCCAACCTCGAGCAAATTGACCACATGCTGGGATCGACCAAGTGCGCGATATATAAAGAATTTCGAAGCAAATGAACGCTCTGCAAGCTAATATGCATAGAAGCAAAACTGCAGATGCCCTCCTGACCCAAATGACACTGGAGGCTCGCTATGATGTCGTCATCATAAGTGAACAGTATAAAAGAAAGGAAAGTGGAGCGTGGCTAGAAGACAGTAGTGGTACCGCCGCTGTGTGGCTTCCATCTGGAAGTAAGCTAACTATGATATCTAACGGGAACGGCAACGGTTTCGTTTGGATCAAATTCAATACCTACACTCTAATAAGTTGTTACTTGACACCTAGCGATAGTATTCTGGACTTCCAAGGCAAACTAGACATTATCGAAGACACCGCTCGGACTTTGGGAAACAACGTGATAATAGCCGGCGATTTCAACGCCAAAGCTAATGAATGGGGATCAGGAACTACAAACTCCAGAGGAAAGCGTATCCTAGAAATGTCAGCGAGACTTGGCTTAGTAGTTTTAAACACAGAAGGCGCAACCACTTTCAGAAGACCAGGCTGCGAAGAGACTACCCCGGACATTACTCTGGCGTCAGACCACATAGTGGGATCCGTAAGAAACTGGAGAGTACTTGATGACTACACTGGAAGTGATCACCAGTACATATCCTTCCAAACATCAACTTTAAATATCCAAACAGAAAACAGAAGAAAAATCAGCACACGCAAATGGAATGTTCTAAAACTAAACACCACACGCCTGCTCTCAGAAATAGACAGTCATACTCCAGTAGAAAGTCTTCTTGAAAATGTAACCGAGACAGTACAACATACTATGCTCGGAATAGTACAAGCCTGCAACAAGGCCATGCCTAAAATAAAAGGCAATAAACGGAAACCCGCAGCATACTGGTGGACAGAAAACATTGGCGATCTCCGACGTAAATGCCTCCACCTGAGACGAGTGTACACCAGAGCAAGGCGACGTGGAAATGCCACAATGGAGTTTGTTCTATATAAGTCGGCAAAACGGGACCTGAATCTTGCTATCGGTGCCAGCAAGCAGAAAAAATGGGAGGAGCTCTGCACCGATGTAAACAGAAACCCGTGGGGACTGGGCTATAAAATTGCTATGAAAAAGTTAGGGGCACGAAGGCAAACAGCAGAGCTAGATGCCAGCAAAATGATAAATATCGTTTCGGCACTATTCCCAGAACACGACGCTATAAGGGAAGAATATGAATACGCAAATACCTCCCTAGACATACCACTGTTTACAACTGAAGAACTGCAGCAAGCCGCGAACAAACTAAAAAACAATAAAGCACCGGGCCCGGATGGAGTTCCCGCAGAAATATTGAAATTAATCTCTATCGAACGACCCCATGTACTACTCAATATGTACAACACCTGCTTGAAAGCAGGATTGTTTCCGCAGATATGGAAAAGACAGCAGCTTGTACTAATAAGTAAAGGCAAGGGCAACCCTGATTCCCCATCAGCATATAGGCCACTCTGCCTGCTCGATACAGCAGGAAAATTGTTTGAAAGGATGATCAAACCCAGGATAGAGACAGCTATTTCCAACTCAGGAGGTCTCTCCCCAAAACAGCATGGTTTCCGACCCGGTATGTCAACCTTAGGCGCCATACAAGACGTAATAAAAAGTGTAGAAACTGCCCATCGTGGAAGTCAGCGCATTGTCCTCCTGGCCACGCTAGACGTTCGAAATGCCTTTAACAGTGCTAAATGGAGCGAAATGATCAACGCCCTAGAAAAGGTTTTCAAGACACCTCATTACATCATGAAAATGATAAGAAGCTATCTAAAAAATCGGGTTCTAATGTATCAGACCACCGATGGTCCCCGAGAAAAGAATATTTCCTCAGGGGCAGCACAAGGATCCATACTCGGTCCAGTCCTCTGGAACGTCAGCTACGACGGGATATTAAAACTCCAAATGCCTGATGACACATTCTTAGTTGGTTACGCAGATGATATTGCTGCAGTTATAACTGCTAGAAACACCGAAGACGCGCGTAGGAAGCTAAACCAAGTAATGATAAGAACTCAAATCTGGCTAGACTCACACGGCCTCAAGCTAGCCACGGAGAAAACCGAGCTTTTATTATTAACAAATAAGCACATACCACTGGAAATAAGCTTGGAGACTACATTTGCTACCTTTAAAACAAAAAGGGTCATAAACTACCTTGGCGTGAGACTAGATTCGCGACTGACGTTCTGGGCACAGGTACAATACGCCGCAGCTAAAGCAGAAAAGATAACAGCACAACTCAGCCAACTAATGGCAAACATTGGAGGACCAACACAACAAAAGAGAAAATTGCTATTGTCGACCACCACAAGCATTCTTCTATATGGTGCAGAAGTATGGGCAGAAACGCTGAAAATCAAGCACCGATGTAATATACTAAGCAGAGTACAACGCCTAGCAGCCCTGAGAGTGTCCTCAGCCTACCGAACAGTATCAGGCCCGGCAATCTTAGTAATAAGTGGCTGCATACCAATCGACCTCCTGGCTATTGAACGAAAAAAGATGTGGGAGCTGAAAAGTCATTGGCAAGATAGGTCTGATATAAACTTCAAAGAAGAGGTGAGATCAGAAACTCTATCAAAATGGCAAAATAGGTGGACAAATGAATCTAGAGGTAGTTGGACGAAGAAATTAATTAAAAGCCTGTATGAATGGATCAGCAGAGACTTCGGGGAAGTAAACTTCTATATCACTCAAATGCTATCCGGGCACGGATATTTTAAAAAGTACCTCTTCAAAATGGGAAAAACAGGGAACCCTAAGTGCATTTACGGCGACTCAGAGCATGATGATGCCGATCACACATTTTTTAAGTGTATACGATGGCAAGAACGGAGGACCACACTAGCAGAAGTGACCGGTGCGGTAACAGCAGAGAATGTAGTCGACATTATGCTATCTAGCGAAGAAAAATGGCGATCAATATCAGAATACGTAGAGAATGTACTCCGTAATAAAAAGCGGGACCTGGACGCAGGTGCAGAGATGTAAATCTTACAAACAGAAACATGGAACGCCACCCTGAAGTAATGCGAAAGCGGTTCCCAGGGTGGGCGACAGTTCCTTAGAGGAAAGTTTTTTAGTGACCTGCAAGTGGCACATACCATTGCTGTGACGACGCAATGACGATGCGGTAGGCATTTTTCTTTCCTCACCCGCAAAAAAAAAAAATAATAATAATAATAATGAAGGAATGGGATTTCTTTAAAAACAGTTTTGAAGATCCATGGTGGCTGGAAACAATTTTATCAGTCAATTATTATCCCATTTGTTTATTATTCTTTCAGTTACGATCTTGACATGATTTCAACATTGTTTCTTAAATATTGCTCAGAAATTTTGTATTGGTGCCTAGGAAAAACAGCTTGAATGTATCCCTAAAACAAGGCATTTCCCATTTATATAGAAAAGATCATTTACAATTCTATTATATAAGAATGGATTAAATATAATAAAGAAACAGCAAAGATATCTGCTATACCTAAACTTTTTTAAGCCGTAATTACTGCTCAATTAAATTCCCCATATTTCCTTTAATTTCCAGTTCCCAGCACAGATTTTACATAGGAAAATCTTCTCTTACTAATTTGCTGGAAATTGTTATTCACGTTTCAAATGTATTTAGGGAAAACAAGAATACTGATCGACTTTGGTAAAGCATTCGACAGAGTAAACTTTTTCTCCAATGGATATCTTCCTATCTCCGTAATTGGACTCAATACGGCATAAATGATGTATCATCTGGTGCTCCGCAAGGTAGCCATTTGGGACCGATTCTGTTCGTGTTATTTATTAACGATTCGTCTTCAGTTATAAAATATTCCAAATTTTTATTGTATGCCTATGATGTAAAGCTTTTTCAATCGAATACCTCAATTGACGAAATGTGTTTCCTACAAACCGATTTAAAAAGCTGGGTAACTCCGTATAATATCAGTGATATGCCTCTTAACGTTAACCAATGCAAAACCATGATATTTACTCGAAAATATCTTCAATCACCATCACCGAGTGACCTTGCCTTTGTAAAGCGATGATCTAAAGAATTTAGAAACCCCTATCTTACGAATGTACTTTTTACGTCATTAGTAAGACAAATATTGGAGAACGGTTCGGTTGCGTGGAAATCTAATTATAAAATCCATTTTGATAAAATTGAGTCCCTTCAAAAACAACTTTTCTGTTCGCTTTACGCCAGTTGCAATGTGATAGCCGCCAAAATCTTCCTCAGCCATACTAGTCACCAAAACTCATAAATCCACCCACACTTTCCAGCCGTAGAGAAATGTTTTTTAAAATCTTTCAGAACAAATTTTGAACTATTTGAACCGTTTCGCCATTTATGTTAAGATTGCAAGTTTAATTCTAGCACATTCTATTGACAGACTTACTTTTCATGTCAAAAATATTATACTAACTTCTCTTAAGAAGTAACTCACTGCATTCCTAAAGTAGTATTTATAAATAATCTTATATTTCAGCTAATGAATTTGATTTCTATAGCTGAGAGGCTTTGAATCCCGACGCTTAAAAAGCTCTTCCTTTCATGACTCGGCGAATTCTGTATGCTGGGCCTACTTATGTCTATAAATGCATCACTCTTCCGATAGCTCCAATCTTGCAAAATCAGTTTTCGCACAGCATCAAAAGCTTCCGGAACGACAAGTGTTTTTGGACGACCTACACCAAATTCGCTTTGAAGTGATCTACGCCCTCGATTTCACCATGCCATGGATAAACATTGGTCCTTGATGGAGCTTTGTCCCCAAAAATTAATTTGAGTTCATCGGTGTACTGTTGCTGAATTAATCCACTAAGAAAGTTGTAAAAACTGATCGATTGAAAATTTTCGCGATTTACTTTTATTTTTTAGCCGCGAAGAATATCTTAAGTTACTGTAAGCAAGGCAAATATTGCTCGTACATATGTCAAAACGTTCTGGATGTGTGGAAGATATTGTGATCGTTTATTGAATTAATTAAATACTCCTAATGTGTTAATAATATTCTAATTGCAAACACGAATGTCTTTTACTTCACAAAATACGATTCAACCTGCATTCTTCGAAAATATCAGCGACGGGAAATAAGATAATAAGCGTAAAAATTCAAATAAAATTAAAGGATAATTTATTAGATTGTTTGTACTATGAGCCTGTTTTGCAGTTCAAGGCTATTCATTGCTTAGTCACTTCAAGTAGCGCTGAATAAAATTAAATTAGCTCACAGTCGGGGAGTCATTGGTTCTCTGCTATTTGTAAAATCCTTCTTGGTATCGATAAACTCAATTAATTAACTATTAATAGTTTAAAATTTTTAATTAAATAAAATCTGAAATTATGAAAACAGCTTTGAGTTAATTTATTTAAGAACTCTTAAGTAATAGTTTTCATTTGCTTTCAATGCCATACTAAAAAAGGAAGAGATGATTTAATTATTTTACAACTCATTTGCATACATGCATACTTGTTTAGTAGCAGTGAAGGAACTGAATTTTACATACATTGAAATACGTTTATATTTATGTACTTGTACTCGGCAAATATCCTTTCACTTAAACACAAGCATCTATAGAGGCACCTGCAGTGCAAAAATTTCGGCTATTTATCTTAGAATCCAATAGAAGTGAAACAAACGTTAAAGAAATTGTGAAAATCAACTAAATAAATAATAACAAAAAAATAATAGGAAATAAATGCACTTTTATATTCGATGTAGATAGATGTAAAGATAATAAATATATGAATGTATGTCCTTCGATGTAATTGATACACGTAACCCGCTTTTTGCAATGTATTTGTAAAAATTAAAGGCACTTGACGGGGTGGAATAGATTCCGAGGGCTAAAGAGAGAGACGAGACTTATTTGCAGACAAAAAAGAAAGAGGCCGAAATGCGTGACTATGAAGAGCTTGATAAGCTGGCCGACAAGGGTAATGCTCATATGCTCTCATAATGAGAATATGCGTCAAATTACAGAAGGTTTCAAGACCGGAGCAAACTCGTGTAGGGACCATGGAAGGAAAAAATAACAAAGCGGAGGGAGCCGATGGCTTACCGGCAGAAGTATTCAAATACAGCAACGAAGAGTTGACAAGTAGCATGCATCAGCTTCTTTTCAGAATATAGTCGGACGAAAGCATGCCTAAGGAATGGAACCTAAGCGTGCTCTGTCCAATCCAAAAAAAGGGAGATCCAACGGTCTGCGCCAATTTTCGTGGGTTAAGTCTCCTCAATATCGCATACGAGGTCCTACGTTAGCAAACTGATCGGCCCTTATCAGTGTGGCTTTAAACCTGGCAAATCCACCATTGACTAGATATTACCACTTTCGAAACTTTGGAGAAGGCCCGAGAAAAAAAAATCGATACACACCACCTTTTCGTTCATCTTAAAGGTGCTTTCGATAGCACGATAAGCAACTGCCTCTACGCCGCTATGTCTGAATTTGATATCCCCATAAAACTCTTACGGCAATGTAAACTGGATAATACCAGAAGCGCAGTCAGAATTGGGAATGACCTCTCCGAGCCGTTCGATACCCAAAGGAATTCCAGACAAGGAGACTGTTTATCGTATGATTTCTCCAATTTGATGCTGGATAAATAATACCAGCTGCAGAAGTAAATAGCCAAGTACAATCTTCTACAACAGTGTACAGTTGTTGGCGTATAATAATATAAATATATAATATTAATATAATTGGTCATGACAACCGCACCGTAAGTTCTGCGTTCTCCAGGTTAGACAAAAAAAGCGAAGCGAATGGGTGTGGTAGTGATCGAGGGCAAGACGAAATATTTCCTGTCATCAAATAAGCAGTCATCGCATTCGCGACTTGACTCCCACGTTACTGTGGACAGTTGTAACTTCGAAGATGTAAATAATTTCGCCTGTCTAGGAACCAGCATTAACAACAACAATGTCAGCATTACCGTCCTGACATATGGTGCAGATGCCTGGACCATGACGACAGCCGATGAGTCGGCTTTAGGAGTTTTCGAGAAAAAAATTTTGCGGAATATTTATGGTCTTTTGCATGTTGGCAGCGGCGAATACCGCAGACGATGGAACGATGAGCTGTACGAGATATACGACGACATTGACATAGTTCAGCGAATAAGGAGATAGCGGCTATGCTGGCTAGGTCCGAATGGATGAAAATGCACCAGCCTTGAAAGTGTTCGATGGAGTACCCGCTGTCGGAAGCAAAGGAAGAGGAAGGCCCCCACAGGATCAGGTGGAGAGCGACCTAATCTCACTTGGTATTTCAATCTGGCGCCAAACAGCAAAGAGAACAAACGAGCAGCGCGCTATTGTTGATGCGGCTACAATCGCGTAAGCGGTGCTTATGTCAAAGAAGAAGAAGAGAAAGGCACTTGACGACCTGCCGCAACATAAAATTAGCAAGCATGAAATTATTTTAAAACATTCAAGCACATCTACGTCACGCCTAATTGAAGGGCTTACAAAGACATTCAGTTTCACATACAACATTAGTTCACATGTACGTACCTAAAAACATACTAAGTTTTACTTGTCGATATTTGAAAGAAAACTTGTTCGTTTGTGTATAGTATACAGTTGGAGTGTGAGAGTGTGCAGTTGTTGGTTTGTCGGTTGAAATCGAAGAGAGAGTGAAATGTTGAAATATCTGATAAGTCAATATATGGAGCCATTAAATTTCAATAGAACAAAGTCATTTATTATTTCGTCCAAAAGCATGCATTCACGATGTATACTTGTACCAATAATAATGTGGGTGGACTGAATGTGGAATGGGCTTGGGAAATTGAGCTTTTGTACTCATATCAGATACATAAATACAAATTAAAGGGTTTTGTGTAGCGATATATATAAATATATATATATATATATATATATATATATATATATATATATATATTAAAGGATTTGATACATATAATACATATATACATGTATCAAATTCTATAATCTTTCGGAAAGAATAAATCTAATCTTTGTTAAAAGTTTAAGGCTGTTGTTTAGGCCAGATGGCTAAATATTGTAATATCCTAGTTAACTAACTTAACTATTAAACGTCTAAATACACGAGCAAAATATTTCTATCTACATGAACATTAGAGGTGCCATACTTCTTTTTCCCAATTTAAGAAGATATAAACCATTTATATGTTAGCCGAAATAGCGTGTATAAATTTTGTTGCATTTGTTGGAAAAGTTACAACAAAAACGTTAAATTATTTATATATATATATATATATAGTTATATGCCACGCTCCTTTTCCAAATGGGAAACGTCACATAAACTACCTGCAGAATAGTCCAAGCATGTTGGAGAAATTTGGTTAAATTCTGTTATAAAGTAACAAATCCGACGGCCTACCAATTTTTGCTCATTTCCATAATTCAGACAAACTTCTTATAAATTATTTCCATGATAACCCGAATATAATTTAGAATGATATCGTTGAAGTCGTTCTCAAGTTGTGAGGTAACACCAAAAACTTGCAGTTATTTTTTTAAGTAAGATTTATTACCTTTTATTACTTTCTGACATTCAGACCGATTTATGTCCGGCGTCTGTAATGGTGGAGATATTACCGAGCTGAAGAAATCGTATACGGTGAAAACCGAAATACAATAATAAGCAGTGAATATCTATATTTGTAATGTTAATTTTAAAAATTAAAAGCTTTCAATCTCTGAAAACAATTGGTAAATTCTTTTACAAAAATCTTTTCATCTCATTTACAAGAAATTTTCTGAGTACAACCTCTAAGGGAGAACGATTCTTTTACAGTTCACCAATAGCATCCAAAAATGTAATAAAACCCTCTCTTCTCCCTTTCCTTCCATTCTCCAAGCCGCAATTGAATTGAATAATATTTGTGCGAAATTTAAATTCATATATACCTAAAAAATAGTAAGTATACCAAAAACGTAACAAAACCCTCTCTTCTCCCTTACCTTCCATTCTCCAAGTCGCAATTGAATTGTATAATATATGTGCGAAATTTAAATTCATATGTTCCTAAAAAAATAGTAAGCTTTTCAAATTTCAGCACTTCTTCAAAATAGTTGTGTTTGGAAGTATTGGTCTACGAAACAGAAAATTTGTCTGCCTGCAAAAATATTTGTTTATGCTATTGAGATTCATCATTCTCTATTTCCTTGCTTTCAAATCATATGTTGTCGGTTTTTTTTTTTTTTTTTGAGGATTGTAGTAGTCCTTCAAAATGTTTTCCATCATAGAAATATATTATAGCACAAACTCGTTTAACACGAGTTTACCAATATAAAACTCTACCAAAATTTATGTTTCAAATTAGTACATACAATCAAATGAGGACAAAACCCGATGCACACTAGAAAACATTTTGAAAAATATTACAACATATTTGACAGTAAAATATCTATATATATAAATGTTATGTTGGCTTGTGTACGCTTCAAAAACTCAAAAAGTTCTGAACCGATTGAGTTGAAATTTTAACATGATATATAATTCACATCAAGCATTGTTTTTATCTATTTTTTGCATCAGTCTCATATCCGCGAGAGGTTGACATGGGACTGACCTATTCGAAATCATATCTATCTATATAAAATTCACCTGTAACAGTGTCTGTACTCGAACTCCTCCAAAACGATTGAACCGATTTTAATGAAATTTCGTAAATATATATGTTAGGTTTACGAATAGGTTTTCATCTATTTTTCATACCGGTAAGTGAATTTTGGAATTTTTTTTTCTTAATATTAATAATTAAAAATTCAAATATCTTAATAATTAAAAAATCATGTATGTAAACTTATGTATGTAAGTTGTCTTTTATTTGCATCTACTTATTTTGTTCTTTCCTTCAATAACCCACAATGGTGACACTTAAAGATAACAATCGTTTCCATGGTGGCAACGAAAACACTAACAACTTGTACAGTGAAATTTTCCTCAGAAAAAACACTGCTTGATTTACAGTCATGTGTTTCCGTCCGTTTGAAACACTTTCAAAATTAGCGTTGACTCTTTCGATTTTCGATCTCTGCTTTCAAGAGAAATATTGTTTTTTCAGCATGAATATTGGGTATTTAATTTCAGAAATCAATTTGGAGATAAATTAGGACAGCCAAGCTGTAATTTTTATTTTAGCAATTATAGGAAAATAAATTGCAAAAATTAATTTCAGGTTGGTCGCATGGCGAAAATGGGAATTTTAGTCATCAAAATGTGTTGAACGTAATAAAAATTGCTTAAAAATTGCTGTGTCTGATAGCATCTTAATAATTTTTGTTACTCAAATTTCAATCTTTTTTGTGAATGGTAATTATATAGACTTCCGCATAGAAAAGAAACTATTTCTTCTTTATTTCTTTTTTTATGCGGAACATTGACTTTTGAAATCGATCTTATTGGGACAAATATTTTAATAGTTCGATTTTTTTGATTTTTTATACGAAGGTATAGTCGGAGGTGGACCAGAGTAACATATGTAATACTATATTTATGGGAAGGAGATCACAGATCAATACATAAAGAAAAATAGATACGATTTATATAAAAATGTATATTGTTCTTAGATCGCTGTGTCATTTAGTATACACTCAAGCATGAGCTTGAGGATGCGGTTACATTTATATGGTTGCAAGCCATTCTTAGACGTTCAATCTCATTGTGCACAAGCATAAATCAAAGGGGTGGCAATTGGCTAACTTTGATTCAATCATATTGTATTTAGTGTGGCAAGGCCTTACAGTTTCCAAATTATTTAAGAAAAATATTAAATAACTTAAATTTAAATTTAAAGACGAAGTTATATTTTCTTATTCCCTGTGCTCGACCTCACCACCACTACAGTTGAATCAACAAATATATGCAAGCGATTCCTTATTTTTGCAGCATGGTCCTTTTGCAACTGATCTTTCATCGGAATAAAGACCTCCTCCCTTTTCTTTGTTTATTGACGCCTGTTTTTGACAAAGTGGCTTAGTGGAATTTTCATGCTAAAAACTGATAATACAGATAACCTAGTTTTGTGTCCTGAAGAAGTATATCACCCTTAACTGATTACAAAAGTTTCGTTACGGAGACGAGATAAGACTCGCACCAGGAATTTAATAACAAAATTGCTCATCAAATTGTAGGGAAAAGAAAAAAAAACGCTTGATACTTTTTCTCACACCACATTTCATTCATAATATCCACTATTAGTCGGAGATCGATAGCCTAAATTTGATACACGTTTTTATTAAAATACAATATGTAAGGGGTAGTTACACAATAGAAAGATTTGTCAATTCCATAAATCAACTAGACATATTAATAAAATTATCAATCGGTCGCGTACTGTCACTCGCATGTCTCTGATTGGCTTAGACAATCTCTCTGCCTTGTAAGATACGTAATCTACACATACTTCCTAACTCTATGCGTTTGTGTATTTGTCATTTGACTTGACATGACACCACAGCTGATTCGCATTGGCTTAAAGACGACTGACAACTGCATTAACCACTCGTAGAGCTTGACTGGCTGCAAATCAACTGACTATTGAGAATGGACACCACTCAACGAGGAAGCTACATACACAGCTCTTGAAATATATATTTGGCGGGAAAAAATTTCTAAATCTAATAGTGTCTAAGGATATAAGTAAGAACTTGTATATACAAGTACATACCTATATATATATATGTAACCGAAGTATGTTTACACAGAACAATTGAGAAGCAGTTGACGCCTCTAAGTACGCAATATTTAGAATTATAAGTGTTTCCGTATACTTTTTATTATATTCTAGCTGATTTTCTCCGCAATTGTTATTATCAGTTTCACTGATTGTACGACAATCTACCCATTTGACTGTCATTAATATAAGCTGTTGAATTTGTTTTGTTTTCCACATAACTGATTTGATACAAGTGAATGGCTTTTGCATACTATCTAGATGTTTTAATAAGGCAATAAACACGGGGACTGATAAGTTGACTTATTGTAATAAAAATTAAATTAAATTTTTTTAAATTAATATAATCCAAAAAAAAATGAAATTAAACATTGATGACTTAAAACACGAAATGGAAATCGCCATTCAATTGAAGTAGCCATAGACGGTCATAGAATAGTCTACAGAATGGGTTACTGCCAGGTCACCTACGGTTGCCATATGAGTAATATGCTATTTTCTGATTAATTAGAGTTTTGAAGCATTTTAATAAAGGAAAAATCATTGAAAAATATTTATCCGTTTATAGTTTTTTGTGACCCTCCTGTAAACAACGTCGAATTGTTGTAATGCCTAATATGTTGATGGATAATTAAAACCACATACCATCAGCAAGCATTTGGTGTGCATCAATTTTATACCTAGCTAATTATCCACGCTCAGTCATTCCCACATTTTCCTGTATTTATTCAGAATTTTTTTTTTCCATTTTTTTTTTTTTTGGCCTCTTCTTAGTAATCATTAATTAAAAATAAACAGACACGGAATTTAGTGAAATTGAACGCACACTAATACAGTTATGAATCAACATGCTAATAAATATCCAACATTACCAACAACTCAACTTCAAAAACTGAAAAAGGTAATTCAAAGTAATTTGTTTTTACCCATAAAATTCGTCTCCCCCTGTCAGCGCTAGGTTCAATTTCAATATGTGTGAACTTATGTTTGTTTGTATTCCCTGTTAGTTTGATGTGAATGTCATTCAGCGGCAACTTATGCGTTGGTTAGTGTTTATGGTTGTAGAAATTTATTTGTGCGTGTTTTATTTTATAT
The DNA here is from genome assembly GCA_030068015.2 of Neoceratitis asiatica. NCBI lineage: Eukaryota > Metazoa > Arthropoda > Insecta > Diptera > Tephritidae > Neoceratitis > Neoceratitis asiatica. Next base: position 80,353,363 of record CM061524.1, read on the forward strand.
GGTTAACATTAATAGAAATAAATTGGTGGGAGTTTGTACCTTGTGTCTCTAAATTCACAATGTCCTAATCCTCCAGCGGCGAAATCCACACATTTTTCTCACAATCCCATACCCATTTGCTTGTGCACTTGTATCTATATTCGTTAAAAGCTGTCATTATGCTGTTGGTGGCATGCATCGAATAAGTTCATTTATAAAAATTGCTTAGAATTTTTCAAAATTTTCTCCGAAAGCAGATAGAAATAAATTGTTGGGAGTTTGTACCTTGTGTCTCTAAATCCACAATGTCCGAATCCTCCAGCGGCAAAATCCACGCATTTTTCTCACAATCCCATACCCATTTGCTTGTGCACTTTTATCTATATTCGTTAAAAGCTGGCATTATGCTGTTGGTGGCATGCATCGAATAAGTTCATTTATAAAAAGTGCTTATAAATTTTCAAAATTTCCTCAGAAAGCAGATGTCAGGTGTATGATATTAGAATAGATGCAAAAAATTATTTCGTAAGTAAATAAAAATGCAAAAAATAAAGAAATATGTTTCGCTTTCATGTAAAATTTAGCATGCACTGGGAGAATAAAAAATTATTATTGGCCACAAAAAATCAAATCTTGGTTGAGATCTAGTCATTGCCATGCTTAAATTGGTTACTTAATTACTTACAATAAGCCCAAAAAGTTTTATATATAAAATAATAGGCTGATTTTTTTTTTGGGAAAAGGGTAGTTGGTTATAAAACAGCCAACGCTAATCCACTAATTTATATTTGTAACCACAGACTTTGCATTCTTATCCAATGATTTTTTTATTAACAATTTCTGAGTTTGCCATCGGAAGTCTCCCAATAACTAATCAAATCTTATAACTACTAAGACATAGACCCATTAGTAGGAATGGGTTGCTGGCTCAACAGTGCTTTTTAGAAAGCTGGTTGACTCTACTCAGTAAAAGTTATGGGTTCATAAAAATGGTTTATTTATAAAAAAAATATACGTATAGTATTGAAAGCCTCCTTCGGTTTTCGTTGGTTTGAGAGATAGAGTTGAAGGAACGTCATTGAAATTACTTTAACTAATAATTTGCAAACGCTATGGGAACGACATCGCCAGGCGTGTGTTTTTCAATATATGTTGCTGAGTATTAGTATGAAGTGCGTTCCTCTGCATTAAAATTAATGCGCGTGAGTCTGAACAATAAGATTTATTAGATATGATAAAAGCTTTGACCACATCATGCATTTCAAAGATCATTATAATGGCTTTAACACTTTTTAATGCTTTTGAAATTATGTATCCCGCTAGGAAAATAAATGATGAAATCCCGTAAAAGATTCCTTAACGCAAAATATAATAATACCTTCTAAGCAAAATATTTCGGAAATAAAATGTGGCCTTTAACATCCATTGAAATATTTAAATTTCAACCTCGATGGCAAACTAATTCTTACTTGTGAAGCTATTTTTGTGCTACTCCACTTCTGCATTTATGTCATCAAGATCTCTCCAAACACACCAAAGGTCTCATCTATAATAACATGTGAACTTACGTATTTACTTTCGAGATTTTGTACGACTTTAACCGAATATATTTTTTACCAAGTATTCAACGGCAGTAAAAACGTAGTATTTACACAAAAAAAAAATTGCCAAATAAATTCCCTTGTGTAAGCAAAAATAAATGCACTGCCGAACTGTTTTTCAGCCAGCTTTACCAGGTTTGCAACGGAAATCAGTGGCTTGATTTCATTTTAATTGCGCTGTGTGCGGCGGAAATTAAAATGAAATAAATAAAGATATTAAAAATTGTATAGACAAGGTGAAAAATCAAAAAGAAAATAAATAGACACGAAATATAGCATACGGGAGGGTATCACAAGTAGATGATAGGAGCGTAAAAGAACCCATAATAAGGGAGCACTAAAAAAGAATTGTGTGAAATTATAGGGGGAAGAGTAAGGAAATAAGAAAAGGTGACGACACAAATTACAGAAAGAAAACTTATATACATATGTATGTACATATATATAAATTAAGATAACCTGCAAAAGTTGTGAAACCAATGGTCCATTGGATCACCTATTAGATTAATCCACCACCAAATGGTCCATTGGATCACCTATTAGATTAATCCACCTTTAGTGCACCTGCACGCTACCAGCTTGTTGCTAGCCGATCATTGCTTATGCTGTGCAACTCGCAGTTGCAATTGCGCAATAAGTTTTATGCTCGTGTATTGAAATTGTGTAGAACTGAAATTGAGTCAGCATCGTTTCGTTGGTATGTACAGAAGCTGGAGCTAATATGTATATTCCAAAGAAAATTATAATAATTTATATACTATATTATTTCTTATTAATTGTTCATTAAAGAGGATTGCATTCGAAACTAAAAAGTATGTATGTTTGAATATAACCAAAAGAAATTATCTGAAGGTACCCCATTGAGTAATTTTGTGAAGTAGCTTCAAAACTAATTGCTGTGGTTAGGCTTAGAGAAATCTATAGTGGGCATGAAGTATATATTTCGTGTGTTCATAGAAACAAACGTTTTTCGCAGGGTAGATATTGAAGTTGCTTCAATTTCTTGTGTATGTACGAGTACAAGTAAGGATTGGTGCAGGATAAAGCGATTTTTCGCATCACTTTATTCCAACTTAACTTTTTTATTTGAGATTTTTTGTTATTGTTTAATTATCTGAATGTAATTCTTACTACTGCCAACAGTAATTTATGATGAAATTTTATGCAAAATAATAGCGAGGCTTGCAAATGCAGATGATAAAGTGTTGAAATTAGACGAAAAATAACAACGATTTCTTCGTGCTGGGCATATTAAAAAGCCACTGTAAGATGCGGATGAGACTTCATGTTGATGATAATAAACAGATGAATAGAAAAATCAGATTGTACGGCGGTTATGAAGGTGAAGGTTAAAAGGCCGTGATAAAAATATTTACATTTCATTTATTTACAATACATACCTAGGTATTTACTCAAATCAAAATCACTACGCCCCCCCTAGAGAACTGAGATTAAACTGCGTAGCATTAGTGAAGTGAAATAAGTTTAAAATAGAAATTTAACAAAAAAACGTTTTGAAAAAAAAAAAAAATTCTGCACTAAAATTTTATAATAGGAGTGTGCAACTGAAAATTCACGTATTAAGAGTGAAATACTAGGTTTTAGAATTCAACATTGAAATTTTCTATATTAAAATAATTTTTTAATTTTATTAGCTCACCAACGGTATATAAATTTGATTTATATATATATTTCCTAAATATGCTTCATAACAAAACTGTTGCTTATTTAAGGGCAGAAGTGCCGAAAAATATGTTAATTTCCTGTTTAAACAAAGCAAAATTAGCAATAGTAGCTTTATGTGTTCAACAAACGTGTACGTGGAAGGAAGTAAAAGTAATAATTTGATTAACGCAGTATGTTCTTTTAAGTACAATTTTCATATTTTGCTTGTAGTTCAATGGCGTTACTAAATTTATATTTATTTTGGACCATATTCATGATCTTAGTTAAAGTGCACTAACGTGCTATTGTGTTAAAACGTGGGCGTTTTTGAATCTCTATTCAATTTAAATGAGATTTAGTTCATGTAGGGTATAAATTATATATAATATAATTATATAATTATATGATAAAAAGGTGTTGTAAATAATGTGACCGTATTTCTACACGCATTAAAAATTGCCAATAAAGGTTGGAAAAATGAGAGATAAGAATGACGCGATGTTATAAACAGGACCACTTTATGAAGCGGGGAGAGAAAATGTATCGAGGCTGTGATGTTAGACAAAGATGTTGGAAACACTGACAGTCAGTCAACAAACAAAAAGCCAGGAAAAAATATTGATATAAAATTTGCCAACATATTGTACATAGTCAGTTTAGGGCTAGTTTTAATTAGTATAGGGCCTCTTTTATGCATTTCAAGCTAAATTGAGTAAATTGTTTTTGTTTTGTATTCTTATGCAAGATGAAGGCTTAGGATATTTGAAAATCTGACAGAAACAAATCATTATTGTAGCTCGTACCATAAAATGCGAGATTAATTTCCACACCTTAAGGTACCACAGAAAGTAAAAATTCTCTAAGGTCACGACACCACCAATAATACTAAACCTTAATGAAAAGTTTCACAAATGCAAGCAGGTCGCCGTTTTATGGCACATTAGTGGCTTCGCTGTTCACGTTTATTTTCTTATTCTCTTGCTCCCAGAAGTTACCTATGTTTTTAAATGCTTTTTAAATGCAGGTATTGTATTATATAACGATAAAAATTTACAACGATTACTCAATAATAATGCATTTTAAATTTTGGCGATTTATTGCTGTCTGTCCTTCCGCCTGTTGAAATGGTTTTCATATGTTGTTAACTTTCTGCTTTGTTTTTACTCCGTACTTGCAACATGTTGTAAATTCCCTTCACTTTTATATTGTACTAAGGCTCCTAAGTGGCTCGGTTAATCTTTGTTTTTGTTAGGCAAGTAAATATTTGTTTTTTGCACGCAACTATTTATATACATATGTTGTATATGCATGACATATTCATGTATTCGTGTGTGAACTTGTTGATTTTAAAAGCATAACTTCATGTATGCGACATGCAACAGGGCGCCTGCGGTTCGGTTTACGGTAATAGCGACAGCATTTCGTGCATTGATAACAAAGCGCAAACCTCAAAATGCATTCACGCGATGCACTTTTACGCGTTTTGGATTGTTAGTAAGAATTTCAGATTACCGTTGGAGTGGTTGGCTTTGTTTTTGGGTGAACAACTTGTGTATGTCTGTTGGGCTTGCATTTATGCTTAACTTTTTAAAGCGAATATAGAATGACGTCGATGATATCAACGCTGTATAAATGATGAGCATGAAAAATTAATTCTCTTATATGAAATTTACTATACTTTACTAGGTCGAGCAGTGATTGTATACGTGAACGAGAGTCGTCTGATGGATTTTAATGCCTGCGGTCTTACTAAACGCAAAATTATAGTGAGAACTGCACACTGAGGAGAGGGAGAAAAAACGGAGTCGAAGGTCTTAGATTTTTAAAGAAGTGTCAGTAAATACATTATCGTATTCACTTTAGGAAATATAATCACACTTATTTTGTTCAATTTATTCCGAAGCTAAGATACTTGATGGCTTGTAGTTTGAAAAAAATTTTCTTTTTGAGTGTACAGTCCAAACCGTTCCGAAATTGACTATTGATGTTAAACTTGTGACAAGATATTAAAAATTATTCAGAAATGGATGAATATCAGTCAGTCAATCTTTCAGTAAGACAGGCAGCCTACTATGTTTATCATTAAATGCACACAATTACAAAATAACGAGCCAAATTTTCCAAAGCAGGTACTTTATATACATAGATACAGCAGTATAGGTAGTAAGCCTTATTGTAGGAAGTAGTAAAATTACAATGGCAAACCCTTCTGACATAACCTAACTAAAACAGATATATGTAAGTAATAAAGTGTGACACTCGCTGCTTATCAAGAAACTTAATTTACTGGGTTTCTAACCAAAATTTTTAGAACTGATATCCTCATATCTGTACGATCGAACTCAAAGAGTAATGTTTAAGAATTCTATTTCAGGTTATGTTAATATTTCTTCAGGCGTACCTCATGTAAGCCATCTAGGCCCGATTCTCTTTTCACTATTTATAAACTATATATCTTCTCAGATAAAATTCTCAAAACTTTTAATGTATGCGGATGATGTAAAACTTTATAAATCTTACACTTTGGCAAATGAAGGTATCTTACTACAAATATACCTCAATGGCATGGCTGAATGGTGCAAAATAAATCGGATGCCCCAAAATCTAAAAAAATTTAAAGTTATGTGTTTCTCCCGAAGAGCCATAATGACAACTACTTACACCATAAATAACTACAATTGGAAACAGGTTAACCGTTTTATTGAGACGAGGATCGCTATAGATTTTAAATTGAACTTCATTCATTATACTTCATACATTGGTGTGATAATTAGCAAAGCCAAAGGCATCTTAACTTTTGAAAACGGTGATCAAAAGTATTTAATAATCCAGATGTTACTAAAGCTTTGTGTACAACATTAGTAAGACCTTTTCTGGAATACGGCTCGGTGATTTGGAACAAGAAATATAATATCTACTCTGATAATATAGAGTCTATTCAAAAACAATTCTTCCTATTCGCCTTAAGAAGCTTTCATTGGGACTCTCAGTACAGTCTTCTTATACTAGTCATCTGAAATTTATCATTCTCCCTACTCTTGCCAGTCGCCTGGAAATGCTTGGTTTAATTTTCATGGTTAAAATAATAATAGTCCTCTCATTATCTCTGAAATAAAATTTAATTTTCCGTGTAGGATGTCCAGACATTTTTGCGCCTTGATTCTGACAACTTGATTTCAACTCTCTTAGAGCACATTTAAATTATATGACTCGCTTTTTCATATTAAGAAAACTATTTTGTCGACTCTCAACTAATCATTAAATAACGTTTTATATTTGAATTAAGCTATTCTTGAAAATCATGAATTTTTATCCGGAAGCTGAACTTTTTTAGTTCTCGACACTAAACAAACCCCTGCTTATCGTGACCCTGATGAAATGCAAAACATTCAGTACGTTATGCGCGGGATGGGCGGGAGGTGGGTAAACCGTTGGGAATAATAATAATAATAATAAAATTACTATGCTTGAACATTCCCGATTAATTTCAAAGAAGAGCTGATCAAATTTGATAAACTGCTCAGTAGTAATTTTCAATCGTTCTTTTTAAAGTGCTCACTTAATATTTATATATTAATACCTTTAAAAAAAACATAAAACACATATTTTTTATAGGTGACTTAAAATATAATTTAAGTAGTGAACTGCATAAGTTGACGAATTCAATGAAAAATCGGTAAAATAATAATAATAGTAAACATATATACAAACAGTACAATACTCAAAATCATAAAGACTGTACGAACTAAATTCAATCAACGTGTGGTGCCGACCGGCGGGACAGTCTCATTCATGCTTGAATGAAATAAATTTTGTTGAAAAATATTCCAATTTTACGCACAACATACCGAATATGTGTGAAAGCTTTTTAAAAAGCCGTCAAAATAAATTAAAAATTTTGTTGTTAAAAAATATTTAAAGCGGTGCTTAACAATTGCCGCACAAATCTAGTGAGATCATGAATCAAAAGGTAAAAAAATAAGATATTAAATATATATATGTATTGGTGTTGAATTTCTTTAAAAGCTATTAATAGTTTTCAAATATATTAATGCCTTGAGTGTCATATATGAAAGAGTAAAGTGCTCACAGGAGCAGTCACAGTCGCACTTAAGTTTCCTACAGCGCACTTTTGCTCATTCGTATAAATGTTGCAGTTGCTTAAAGTTCTTACAAAAAAAAAAAAATTTTGGACAAAAGGTCTAAATTTTCTAAATTTTAATTATTGCAAATACCCTCCTTGTCTTAGGAAAACTAATTTTCCGCTTTTAAATTGCTCATGGATAAATTAGTGCTTATTTGCAACTATACATTTTTTTGGTTATGTATTCTCATTGTTTAAGATTATTAAAACTTTCTGAATTCGAAGTAAAGTAAAGGGCCGAAGCTTTGAAAGGATAAAAGAAATGTACATGTTTTGACATACACTCGTATAGTCCCCTAAAAACATATGGAATGCAACAAAACATATTATTTGTGATGTCATGCTAACCTGCCCCATATAGCTTAGAAAAATGTTGGTTGCAAGCGTCATTTGTTGGAAAATTCCATAGCAACTGGGGCAAAATGTGAATGCAGAATGAATGTAAGAAGATTTGCTTTACTTAAGTGTTTGTACCGACAGAAAGTACCCTGCAGTGAAAACGTAGACTAGTATGAAATAGGTTGAAATCATGCCAGTGCATTATCTGTATAGCAGTTCACCAGTAACGGGAATAATAATAATTTTCACCATAACCAATTGGTATGTGTTTGTTATTTCTAGAACGCCACGACTGAGTTTCATTTCCTAAAAACTCTCTTAAAATGTGCTCTTTATATCACAGCTATATCCGATTATAATTAAAATTCATTTTTATTTTTATTTTCATTTTATTTTTGGTGAATTAGAAATTCAACACATTCTTATATTTGACAGTTCGTAGGACATTGCCAGGTTAAAACTACAAGTTGAATAGATGGGAAGTATATGCAAGATGAACTAGTTAGTGCAAAAATTCAAACTAGTAGGATTCTAGTCGACAACTAGTATTTTGCCCTGGAGGGTATGTATAAAATACAAATACATGAAATGTATAAAGGCCTAAATCGATTACTTTTCTTTTGCTGTAACATCAAGAAGTTCGTTTTTCCTTGACTTTTTTTTTTCTTATTAAATTATTATAACACGAAATGGCTCACTTAGATTCCGAATCACTCATTCCTAGTAAACTCTTCGTTCGCGGCACATTGCATGAGCACATTCAGCAGAGTATGCAATTACTTTAGCTGCAACAATTACGGTATTATAAAAACTGTTTTACACAATAAAAATGTTGCAGCATTGCATTGTAAATAGCCGTATAATTTCGTCCGGCTACTTTCTTATATGTTAACTTTATTTTGTTGCACCAATGCAATAGGACGACAGTAAATTACTGAACCGGTTTAAATGCTTTTGGAGAAGAGATTAGCATTTTTGTGTATTTAAAAGAACAACCCCTCCGAGCGTATTTCTGACATAAAATAAAAACTCCTCATGAAAATCCTGTGACCGTTCGGATGTGGCTTAATACACATGTTGGAAAAACATCAAGACGCACACCAGCAATCGGCTGTAAATCGCCTTAATGGTTATAAAGTGTCATTTAGTTACGTCTACATGGGAACGAATTATCATATGCCATTCGAAAACATTTTTGTTTATGATTTTCTTTAAAATTTTCTGTGAAATACAAGATTTCATAGGCCTACCTTTTTTAAAATTAAAAAAACTGGGTCAATATTTCTTCTGTATTTTATGGATACTGTCATATTATGTTGTAGATCAAAAAAATTAATTGCAAGATGGATTTTCGAATGACCACTCAGTTCTTACGATTAAAATTATTTTTCTATCATTACATATTTATTTAGTATTTGCTAGGTTGGTTTCCTATGATATTTATGTATGGATAAATGGCACCTCACCATACTAATTGTTGTGAATTTATAATTGGTGTTTTTGAGGAACTTCGCTAAAGCTCGCTATTTCATAAAAAATCCTACAGAATTGTGCAGAATAAGGTATCAAGTGGATAAGCCACCTACATATAAAATTTCACCTAAATTGCATTAAAGGAAAGCAAGAGCATAATTTAAAATCAATCTTTTTGATGAATATTCATAAATCATTCCCCATTTTCATATCTAAAATGTCTTGCCATTGTTCATTTGCCTTTATTTAAAGAATATTTTATATTATTTTATACTATCTTTTTCTTTGTGGAGTTGTGCGTGGTCACAAATCGTCGCGAGCAATAACAAAGCCAGTAGAAGCATTACCATAAAAGCATTTCCCGAATTTCAGACAAATCGAATACCATAGCACAGAAAATCACCAATTTTGTTACGTTTAGTATAGATTTGAGCTGAAGAGTTATAGACAATACTATAACAAGATATGTTTAATAGTTTATTGAGTGTGATTTACGGAGGAAGCTGACAGCTCTGGTGAATAAGTAAATGAAATAGATGATGTCATCTCCTCCTGAATTAGTTTTCTACGTGGGAAGAAGAAGTGTTAATACTACAAAATAAAGAATAAATACTTTGTGTTTTTCTAGATTTCAAGAAGAGACAGTGGGTAATCAGACAAAGTGTTCTTCAAATATTTTTTTAGTTGACAAATACTTTGTGTTGTGCCTTTGGGTTAACCGAAGAGTAAAATCACAGCATATTAATTTTTTTATGTAAAAAATCGTGAATAAAGTCTATTCACTTCACGGCAGGAGGTGGAAATGCGAATTGCTAAAAGTGTATTTGCTCAGTTTCTATAGATCATATTCATGTCATTTATGATATTTCCCCAACATGCGTATTCTTTTTATTGCGTTTGTTATCATTTTCAAATTTTAAAGTGCTTCTGCGCTTACCTGACAAAAGGTTTTTCCACTTTTTACTTTATATAAAGACAAAAATAAAATATATGGGTATTATTTTACGTGCTATTGTAAATTTTTTATATCTTATCGAAAAAAATCAATTCCGTGTAATTTCCGTTAGAGTTTTTTTGTGCGACTACCCGCCGCTGAAATAAGGTATCACGGCGTCAAAAATACTAACGCGTCAGAAATATTTTTGTATTTTAATAAATTTGCTTTTATGCATTCCACTTCTTTGTTGTTGCTTTAAAAAGTCTGTTTTTCTTATATTTCTTTGCCTTTTGCTATTTTTTCTTTTAAGCAGAACATGTCGTGATGTCATCTCTTTTTAACAACTTTTTAGGAAATTAATGTGTTAATAAAATCAAATCTTGAAATTCACCTTTATTACGGTGAAATCACATTTTATTTTTTGTATGAAATGTTTAAAAAAGAGGGAAATATGCTTAGACATTTCTATAGTTATGATATAACCGTTTTCGTCTACGTAGTGGAAAAAGTGAAAAATCTTTAGTAGCATTTTTCCACCTGCGGGAGCTATTTTGAGGGAATCGAAGAAGTCCTCCTGAAATATCAAAAGTAACATATACTACTGACACAACTTGTTGGTGAGTACGCACTAATTTTTAATGAAAGCTTTAGTTTTATCTTTTTATAATATTTCTACAATACTAGCAACCAAAGTCAAAAGTTGATATGGCTTTTTGAATTTCGAACAATTATTAAATACTATAGTGAATATATCAGCAAATATTGAAAGTTTTATTTTTATTTAATTAACGCGAAATCTTAAACTTATCATTATACCCGGCGAGCTTCGACTCACTCTAATTCAACGCTTCATATAAACTCCAGAGTGAAAATGAACCAAAAGTTGCAATAAATATCGTATTGAATATGAAATGAAATCGTGATATTTGTGATGTTGGCGAATGCGGTGCGTATTATTCTATTATCGAGAATTAGTATTATAATACGCAAAAGTCGAACCAATTGCATTTGCTCAGTAGAAATTAAAGGACAACTGTCGAGCTGCGTACAGTCGAAGGCGACGTGTGATGCGTGTTATGGGTTTGCCCTTAGCACGGCATTTATTATTATTTAACATTTGTGAAAATATATTCACGATCTATGCTTGTATAAGAATCATACCAAACTTTGCTCAATCTAACTGATATACTTCACTAGTAATAACATTTTTAAAAACAAGTTTTTTTCTCTCAAAATTAAGAGATTTTAATAATTATAAATTGCATCTTGGTACTGAAAATCTTCGAGCTCGGTATACTATATCATATTGATTTGTTCAGATATGAAGTTTTGGGTTAAAAATCCGCCAAAAAAGCATCTAAGAGCGTGAAATTTGGTATTCTATAAACGTAAATACAAGTTTCCATTTACACTGAAAATCATTGAAATCAAATTTTGCAATTTGCAATAAATTTGATAAGTTCATGAAAAGTATAAACACTTCGACATGACCGAAGACCCTCTTTCTTTTTTTTATGGAAACCTTCTCCTGAAAATTAAAAGTAGCAGAAAACCAGCTCAGCCATTCTTAATTAATCAATTGCGATAAATTTTTCTCTTTTTTGAAAGCACGTGTTGTACCGATGATCTCAGAAATCATTCTCTTCGTCAATCGCATTTGTACTAAAATTTAATTCGAGGGCTTTTTTAAATAAAAAATTTGTAAATAAATATTAAATAGAATAGACTAACTAGCGATGTCGCTGTTTCGAGATCTATGTTCCACAGAAGGTGCATTCAGGGTAGAGATCAAACTTATTAAATCTTGGCTCCGCACGATACAAGTGTGAGGTTATTGGCTAAAAATAATTCAATAAATAATAATCTTAAGAAAATTTTAACATCCGATATAATTTTCAGATTTATAGGGTTTTCCAATAAGAGTGATATGATAAAAAAGAAACACACTAATAGTTAAGGAAATTCAAATGTTGTTATTTAATGTGAATAACAATCGATACAATTAAGTTCTGAATATAACATCATTCAAATGGTATTCACGACTTCTCTTGCAGGAACAAATTCGGTGAACTAAATTTTTGAGCACTTTTCCAATAAATCAAGTTGTATGTCATGAATAGCACGTTCAATATTGACTTTTAAAACTTTAAAAGAGTCTGGTTTATTGCTAAAGACCAATGACTTCAAATAACCCCACAAGAAGTAGTCTATTGGTGTTAAATCACAACTTCTTGGAGGAAATTCAATGTCACAATTGCTGGAAATAATCGAATCTCCAAACCATTCTCGCAATAATTTGGTTGTTGCACGTGCTGTGTGACTCGTAGTCCCGTTTTGTTTGGAACCAGATGTTACTAATATCAACTTCTTCCAATTGTGGCCATTAAAAGTTGGTTATAATTTATCTATACCGCTCTCCATTGACAGTAACAGTGCTACAAACTTCATTTCGGAAGGAGTACGGACCGATGATTCCACCAGACCAAAATCCACACCAAACTGTCAATTTAGGTGAATGCAATATTTGTTCACGAATAATTTGTGGATTTTCTTCGCATCAGAAGCGACAGTTTTGTTTATTTACCGCACCACTCAGACGAAAGTGAGCCTCAAGAAGAAGGATTTTCTTAAAAAAATCGTAATCGTTTTCAAGTTGTTCCAAGGCAAAATCAGCAAAGTTGTTCTTGCGTATATCTTTCCATGATGAAATTGCAACCATTACTGAGTACAATGAATAAAATGACATGTCATGGCATATTAAAAATAGCCAAAACGACACTTAGAAATCATTTCATCCCTATTGGAAAACCCTTTATATTCTGTTAGCTTAAAAGCGTCTTTCTGAACTGTAATCAATGCAAAAATGTATAAATGTAAAATACATAAAATTAGAATAAAAAAGTTTCTTTGGTTAAAATTGAAAAATTCTTTTAGTGAAGTAGTATTAGAATGACTGAATATAGCCACGAATAGTTATTTATGTAGCTACTAATCTGTATTTTAATATATAATTACTTACTCTATAAAGTTTTATTAGATATGTAGTTACTGATTTAAAACATTAGGAAATACTCAATCGGAGTGTATTACTAAAGGAACGTTGCACAATTCGTATCTGAGGCAGGGTCGTATTTAAAGGAAGGATGAATTAAGTAGCTGTAGCAGGTATCTTGACACTATTGAAAAAATGTACATACATTAACTGATATAAACTTCTATTCAATGTAATTGTTACAAGTGGATCTAAAAAAAGACAAGTTAGAAAATATATTAAAATGGACTTCCTCAATTTTCTTTTGGCCCCAGAATTTTATAAAAGTAAATTTTTTCTTCAAAATATAGTAAATATACTATCATATAAAGGAGGGCTCTTTTATGAATATACAATTTGTGTTTCCCCATTTTTGTAATGTACATTAGATAGAGGGAATTCCGTTTAAAGTACAAATTAATGAAAATTTTTAATATATTTTTTCGTTTGAATGAAATAATGTAGATCAGCGAGTTAAGGCGGTTATCGATTGAGCGATACCAGTGAGCAGGATATGAACTTCCTGCACAATGGAAACAATTAGTGCCAATATTATTACAAACACTTTTTTATCTATTAATAACATAATGCACATTCTACGCATTTAAAAAATGATTTAATAAAAGGATTTTAAATGTCAACACAAAAAGAATGGATGCTGCTGGGCGAAAGTAGCTATTAAATATAATGAAGTGCTTTTGATTCGGCACTTACCATTTGGCTTAAAATGTGAAATAAACCCATGAGCACACATACGCATATTTACACATGTATCATAATAGCGCCCTTGGCCGCATAGACGATAAATCATTTAAACCACAACATGCATACCGGGCGCACATGAATGTCGCTTTGGACATTTGAACTTAGGGCAATCAGTTGTCAGAACCCACAAACACAGATATAGGAATGTATCTGTACAAGTATCATCGCTGTCAACTACAGACCCCACTTTTCCATATGAATTTAAAAAAAAATGGGTGAACTGTGTTGGTGCTGGCTGACTAGCAGTAATTGCTAAAACATGTAGGTGAGCTTCATGAAGCGCAAATGGGTCAATTGCGACCAACAGGTCAGTTGAACATTTCAAAGGCCAACAGGCGCACAAACGTTCACACACTGGTACGATATGTTTCAATACACAGATTTTGTAATTGTAAAAACACATACGTACATTTGTATGTACGAGTGTTGTGGGCATTTAGGAATTTATGTGGGGATTGGTGTGGGCAATATTTTGAATGTCAGAAATCGTTTATGTGGGTTGTATGAACAGCATTTATGAGCACTTAAAAATATGAAATAAATATTACCAAATGCATACTTACATATGGGTATGTTAAACACACTAAACTCAAATTAAAAAGCAGAAAGGAGAAGAGCAAAAAGTTATTCAAAACAAGGGTTCTTTCTTAAAACACATATTTCATTGCTTTTTTCAATATATGCACATTTGTTTAAACGTCATAAGGCAACCTCCGCTCCAGCAAAAAAATAAAACCCTTTATTGGGATTGCGTGGGTTATTGTATGTAAATGATGTTTAGCCATAGACGTCAATAAACAGCTGAAGAGCAGTTGCTGAAAGTATCCATCATTTCCATTTTGTTTAACCCTTTAGTGCTTATGGTCAATATTCAAATAGGAGAGGTAACAGAAGGAAATATTTACTTGTAATAACGAAGTCTGCGGAGAGGAGCGAAGAAAAATAAAAATGATATAAGCTTATTTAATTTGGAAAGAAATTAACGGCTGGGCTCATTCATAGATTTAAGTCTATATTTTAATAAAAATATAATTGTAGTTATGACTAGATTATATAGTTCCCAATTAACCGGTTTGTTTAGATAAGAGGTTTTGAGTCAAAAATAACAATGTCAAGCGAAGAAAGGTGAGGCACGTAAGCCATGGCGGCGATGAAAGAGTCTACTCAGTCAATGCAAAGTATGCGACCGACCTGACCTGAAAAAATTCTAAGTTCACAAGAATGAGTAGCATTTGGTAAGAATTTCGCCTGGGCAGGCTGAGGAGTTTGTGTTGACAAACTTAAGAAAAAGTACAATATTAAAGTGTTTCATATCTGTAGCTAATTTTGGTATAACACTGCGTATACGTAATTAACCAAAGGCTACCAATGCCAAAGAAGAATGAGAAGCTCTTGCCAAGAAAACTCTTTGACGCTGAAAGTTTATTTTACTAAGTAAAAAATTATTAGTTCTTTCGTTGATTTCTTAATTCAAATTAGAAGAAATTATGAGGCTCTTGAATTAAAAAAACGGTCCGCTATATGGAAATGGGTTAAAACCCGATAAATGAATTTTTGTTTTGTTTTATTTCCTTATTGGAAGAATTATGTTCTTTTTTTTCCACTAACCAGTATTTTGTAATCAAGGGTCAAATTATAAAAACTAAAGTCGAAATCAAAGTCCCTTGAAATTATATTATAGTTTTTTGCTTGTAAAGTGAAAGACAATTTTATAATTGAGTATGATAGTTGTGAAAGAAAAGAAAAAGATAATTATGGGTTCAACAGATACTTAAGAAAAAACGAGTTATGAATTTTTATTTCTTTAAATTATTTGTTAGAATTCCGACATATTTTTGAAACTACTTTTTTTTAGTTAAATATAAATTAAATTAAATATTTTAAAACAGTGCGCCATATTAAAAAAAAATTAAAACCTTCGTCTTATACTAAAATGTTTTCTACTTCTGATTTCACCCAAGAATGAACCATACTTATATACGGACCTCATACGAATACTGTATTGTTAAAAACAACATAAGAAAACTCCTATAAAAAAATTAAACAAACATGGTTATCCAAAAATCGGTTTTTATTTTTTCCATTACGGCGTACCGTGAAGTATGTAAGTACCAAACGAAGAAGAAATAGATCCATTAATATTTATACCTATTGTAACAAAATGACTGTCTGTCTATTTATTTGAACGCACACTATTCCCTCACTTCCCTCAATATAACTCGGTAGGTAGTAGATGTACTTGTACATTCATACGTGAATTTAAGTTTATATTGACACTGAAAATCATCGAAATCAAATTTTGAAGTTGGTAATGCTTCTTTTTTCTTGTTGGCTGGCTCTAAGTGTCCCTACGTGCTGCCACAAATTACAATTACATTAGAATCCGATTCTATTAACACCCTAATGTGGGCATTTTCTTGAATGTTTAATAAATATATGATTCTATAATCCGTAAGTTGATGGGGTTAAAGTTCAAAAAAAATTAAATGTAAAGGGCTCAAGGGCAAATTTGTAGGAAAGTCCTGGAATATTTTGTATCCAATTTCCTGCTATTTACGTATATATCTGTTAATGTCATTAGTTTTTTTAATCAAGTAACTATAATTTCAAAATAGCATTTAGGAGCTTTTTGCAATAATATTGATTTGAAGGCACTAAGTGGAAGCTTATATAAAAATATCTCTTGAAACCCAACATCAATTTTGATAGTGAATGAGCCTTTTTACTAAGGTTATCACTTTCTCTCTTCATGCTGGCCTTTTTTAAATTACTGAACCAAAATCTTGGACTAAATTATTACTTTCTAAAGTCTATGGAGAATGAAATAATTTTTTAAAAACTTTTTTCAACGTAAATAGCTAACAATGAATAAAATAAAAATTACCAAAAAAAAGTATACATTCATAACAAATTAATTTTTTCGTTGATAAAAGCGAACACCTCAATAAGGACAGACTCAGCAAAAATCACCGCGCTTTTATGCCTATTCTTCTCAGTGTCAATTGCTTTTTAAAGTTTTGCAGCAAAACACAATTGAAACACATTGGAACTACCTCCTAAAGTGGCACACTAAACAGTCATTTGACTGACCTTTTAAAATAAAGCTGTTTGCTTCGTTTTGCCATTTTGTTGGTTACTAAAAACGCATTTGATTTTAGATATGACAAAACGGTGTTGAGAGGTACACATGAGCCACACCTGACAAAATCTGGCAGGGTTTTCCAATAGGGATGATATAATTTCTAATTGTCGCTTCGGCCATTTTTAATATGTCATGGTCTGTCGTTTTTTTCCATTGTATTCAGTAATGTTTACAATTTCATCATTGAACCACCATAAATGTCGTGAATTTGCTGATTTTGCCCTGGAATAACTTGAAGACGATAACAATTTTTTAAGAAAATCATCTTCCCCGATGGGGATCAGTTTCATCAGAGTGGTACAAATCTTTCGATTCTGGTGAAAATACACAAATTATTCATGAACAACCGTTACATTCACCTAAATTGACATCATCGGTCCGTACTTCTTTCGAAATGAAGCTGGTAGCACCGTTAATGTCAATGGAGAGCGATATAGATAACCAATTTTTTATGGCCACAATTGGAAGAAGTTGATCTTAACAACATCTGGTTCCAACAGGACGGGGCTACGTGTCACACAGATTCCACGAGCCTCCACGAAGTTGTGATTTAACACCATTAGAATACTTCTTGGGGTTATTTGAAGTCATTAGTCTTGAGCAATAAACCAGACTCTCTTCAAGCTTTAAAAGTCAATATTGAACGTGTTATTCATGACAGACGGCTTGATTTAGTGGAAAAAGTGCTCAAAAATTGGATTAATCAAATCTGTTCCTGCAAAAGAATTCGAGAAAGTCATTTGAATGATGTTATATTCTGAACTTAATTGTATCGGTACTGCACACTAAATGAAAAACATTTGAATTTCCTTAACAATTAGGGGGGGTTTTTTTTTTAAAGAAATCATATCAATCTTGTTGGAAAACCCTATATATCAGCTAAACTGGATTTTGGAAGAGTAGAAAATGATTGCTATTTTATTTGTTGGTCTAGTAGTTTTGCACGCTGCTCAAAGTCCACTCAATAATTATTATATAACACGCTTTGCGATTTTTTTTAATTTGACTTTGCCACATTGTTACCCGTCGTCCCCGCAAGCGTTCGTCCTTCGTAAGCTGGCTACCAACATGTTTACTAAAACAATTAGTTTTAGTTATTTTTACGTGGAACATATTTACACAAATTATTTAAATTTTTGTATTTTGATCCTTTTATTTACAACAAGTGGTATATTAACTTTGATACAAAGTATGTAGTCCACTGAGGTAGAAGTGGTATGACCACCAAAACGCTGATTTTATTTAGCCCGCTTTACCGTCCGTCAAGTTTGAACGCAAACTAGTCTCTCAGTTTTTTTTAGATATTTCAACGAAACTCAGTATAAGTTTGTATTTTTGTTATATATTAATCACTTGTCGGAATTGCCAGGTCGAAAGATTATATAGTATATACAACCGATTTGTTCAGAAAATCATACAAATCGGACGACTATATAACTGGTACATCTCCCATACAACCGATTTTATTCAGTTATGATACTCTGTGTCGTAAATCCGCCAAAAAAGCTGCTAGTAGCGAGATACTTGGTATTCTACCCACGTTAATTCAATTTTGAATATTATAATAAATTTTACGTGACTTCGGCATGCCCGAACACATTCGTTTTTTCATTTTTGCATGAGTGTTATTATTATAACATGCACTGAAAAAATTACTTTAGATTTTAACTGTCGCAAACAGTGTGTGGGTTTTGCCCACGTAGGCTAATTTCTTTTTAAAAAATTAATAAATTTTTTTAATGCAAACATATTTATTTAAATTACGAACGAAATCATTATACACAAAGTACCAATGAACTTTTTTGATAAAGTCTCTACTGAAACTTTATTATTTTCTTTACGATCATGTTATTGAAAATAGGAAAGCATTGCCGACGCGTGAGCTGTCTTATTACCTGCCTTCGGTTGGTAATGGGATTATTTCCATTAATACTGACTTTAAGCCGTCCGAAAAAGCTCTACATTTTTTGTCTGCCTATTTCGGACCCGAAACCGACCTTGCGAAAGATCATCGGTTCGAGTTCAACATCCAAAATTTTAGAAACTTAATTTAAATAAAAAATAAGCTCATTTTTATATTGCGTCTGAAATAAAAGCTCCTTAAAAAATCATATATGTAAATTGCCAGACATTAAGAAACAACCAACAAAAAATACATAGGTAAAGGGTATTTTTTATAGAGGTATAGAAATTTAAGTTACAATAAAACAACGATGGATTATTCGATTGACATGAATTTTATTTATCCGAAAGATAATCTTCTAGCATTACATTTTGAATATGATTTCTGGCATATGACCGCCACGGCTGGCCCGGATGTAGTCTAATCTGGACGTCCCATTTTCGATGACTTTTTCCAACATTTGTGGCCGTATATCGGCAATAACACGGCGAATTTTGTCTTCCAAATGGTCAAGCGTTTGTGGCTTATCCGCATAGACCAATGACTTTACATGTCATGTGACATGTTGCGCCAGAAGTGCGCTTCGTCGCTAAACAAAATTCGCTTATGAAAATCGGGAACAACGGTAACCTCGTTTTGGGCCCATTCGACGAATGTGCACCTAACTTCACGATCGTTTGGCTTCAATTCTTGCACGAGTTGGATTTTGTAAGCACGCAAACCAAGATACTTCCGCAAAATCATCCATAAAGTGGATGGACACAGATCCAATTCCTGTGCTCGATGACGGATGGACTCATTCGGGTTTTCCTCAATGCTACGCTCTACAGCAGCAATAGCTTCTTCTGTACGCACCGTACGGCGTCTCTGGGGATGCGAGTTATCAATAAGAGTAAACGTGGTGCGAAAACGATCCATGGTTAATCGAATTAACTGCTCTGATAGACGATTTTGTCGACGATAAAATGGACGTAGTGCGCGATATGTTTTCCGCACAGAACCATTATTATCGAAATAAAATTGCACTATTTGCAAGCGTTGTTCATGCGTGAGTCCATTCATGATCAATTGCCAAACCAAGCTGTGAATAAATCACCTGACAGCTGTTAAATCGGTCGCCATCTTGAAAAGTAATGCCAACTTAAAGTTCTATACCTCTATAAAAAACACCCTTTATATCTGTTGCTACATGCAATCTGTTGCTAAAAGAGTGTCTAATTTTTATATTTATATGTATATATACATATATTTATAGCCGCTGAAGCGATTTTCCCTCTCTAATTTGTGGTTTTGCGACTTAATTTTTTTACCAACAAATTTAGAGGCCTACAGTTTATGCTAAGCCGCCTCGAACCACCAATGGATTTTTGCGAAGAGCTTTCACTTCAAGTCAGAAAGTCGACTGCAATTAGTAACTCTATTGAGGTATTTAAAATAGAATCTAGTTCTACGTTCATTATATTAACTCGATAAATAGACAGCTTTTTTTTAATGGAATTAAAATTACAGAGCTTGAAGTATTTCAAGTACCGCTAAAGGATTGTCCAATTATGCGACAGCGCTGAAATTAGGCCGCGGTAGAGCGTTTGACGTCAAGTAAAAATTTGCTTATTTTGCTTTAGAAAATCGTTTCCGACCTTAGGGTACCCAAATATAGTTACACAAGATCTGATGTCTAAAACTTTATTCAATATTTTTTCCAAAGATACTGAAAATAAGCAAATCAATTACATATTTAAAAATAAATTAGAAGAATTATGTTTACCATAAAAAGTAAACTAGAGTTTTAATTAATTTATAAATATTTTATCCATTATCTCTTGTCTATTAATATACAATATTTCCGTATATGCTTTTTTGAAAAGTTGAATTATAAATCAGTGCTTAGTGATTAATGGTTATCAAAAATTAAAATAAAAAAATTTAAAAAATTAATTGATTCTGTTTATTTTTTGTTATGTTCTATTCATATATATATATATATATATATATATATATATATATATATATTATAACAGTTATAATTGCATAAAATTAAAATAGATATATATATACATCTAGAGGATCCCAGCGTGCTTTGCTACACCTGTAAAAAAAAAATTAAGAAAATCTAACTGAAATTTTGAATTTTCGATTTTTTTGGAAAAGGAAACGGAAAAAAAATGAATTATAATTTTAATCCAAGCTTTTTTTTATTAATTTTTTTTCACTCCACTCTCTCTTTCAACACAACATGCATCGTAATGTACGCGTATTTTGGAACTTTACATGTACATATTTGTTGATGTTGCATGTATTTTGTATGGGTAGCGACCAAGGTTCACTAAAATGGTCATATCTCTGGAACGGCTGCGTCAATCTCATAAAAATTGTGAGAAAGACTCAATCAATATCGAAACCTGGAATTTTTAATAGGTCGGATCAAAAATGTATCTAAAATTATACAATCATTACCCAACACGTTCCACAATATCATTGAATCGTACTTATCGATTAAGTGATTCACTGTTGAAGTAAACGAATACGTAACATAAAAAGTGTTTCGCAAGGTATTGGTAAAAGAGATTATGTTGGATCAATCTGTGGTAAAATACGTAGTCATGACTAAAAACTTTGGCGTAATATTTAATAACACTTTGTCAACGCAGAACTTTTCTCGTTTAAATATAAGATTAACCATAAATACGTCAAAAAAGCATTTAAGATCAAATTTAGTATTAACTGCACATATAATAAATTTCACATTGGTACTGAAAAACATCGAAATCGGGCGAGTACGAGTATATCATATAGCCCCATTTAACCGATTTGTTCAGATATTAGGTTTTGCGTAAAAAATCCGTCAAACCATGAACTCAAGTTAATATTTAAAATGAAAATCATTAGCACCGAATTTTTTGTACCGAAGACACCCTTCTTTCTTGTTTTATCTCTCTTTCATTTCACTTGTGTAATAAGATACAAACAAAACTTTAAAATAAAAAATTTTATTTTCATTTTCAAATGTATTTGATATCAATAAATTGAATTTTGTCTTAATACCTATGACTAGAACAATAAAATAATTTTGCAAATTGTTGTGTTAGGATTATAAAAATCAATTAATATAAACTCAAATCTGCTAATTAAACAAAAAGTTAAACATTGCATTAACAACAAAGATCTTCTATATAAGGAAACAATAAAACTTAAAAAAACTTTAATAATAATAACGGGCGCACCATGGTACTTGCGAATTGCAACATCTATAGAGATCTTAGCTATGTCGAAGTAGAATCAGTAATTATGTATTATTAATTAATATTTGTATTTATTTATTGAATCTGCTAAAAATATGAAGTACGATTGTTAATAAAAAATTTGGAAAAATTCTTCCTACTTATACTTCTACCCGATGCAGATGGCTGACGTATCCAAATTACGCAATAACTTTGTACATAATTAATTAATTGAACATGACAGTGATGAGTTATTTGGAGTCTGGCAGGTTGTAGCATCCATAGCATTTGCAACTATAACGATATATATCGTATATCACTCCTCCCAACTTATCTATAAAAATTAATTGCAGTAGAGAAAATACTCATCCTAAAAAAAGTTCGGCGCGACTCATACAATGTAAAATTGACAAAAAAGCACAGCCGCCTTCACAGTTCATTGCTCATATATTAAATTACAAAGTTTAGAGTACTCACATTTTTTAATATCCACAGTGTGTTGAATTAGTTTCTATAAAATGTATATTTCTATAGAAATCTCTAAAGTTAACTAAGAGTTAAATAAATATTCTTGTCAGTAAACACGAACTGCTCTCAGTTCAAAGATTCATTTATATAAGATTTATACTTTAAATTTGTGGTTATGATCGTTTCCCGTAGAAAGCTACAATTAAATTTGTGTCCGTATGCGGATATGACGTTTACAATTACTCAATGGGTTATCTTTAACCACAAATTATTTATAATGAAGTATATTTAAAGATTTGAATGAAATATTGATATTAATTAAAAAACGAATTAAGTAATTATTATTGCACATCAACTAATCGTTCACATGCATCTTTACATTATTATATAAATGCAAGTATACATTGATATAAGCTTCCACACCTACGCTTCACCAAAACACTCTGTGCGATTTGCATCGAAAGGTGTTTGTGTTTTATATAAATACAAATAAAAATAAATTCAATTATGCAAAATATTCACACATTTGCAATGACAGTTTGAAGGTTTTTCACTTCTGTATAAAACCGCAGCATAATTAACATTGCGACGCACTCGCACATACAAACATGCTAAAATATGCATATAAATGTTTTTAATATATACCCACATGCATGTTTAATCTTTAAAACTAAAATATAAGTATTTTAAATTCAATACTTGTCA
Source organism: Neoceratitis asiatica (assembly GCA_030068015.2). Taxonomy (NCBI): domain Eukaryota; kingdom Metazoa; phylum Arthropoda; class Insecta; order Diptera; family Tephritidae; genus Neoceratitis; species Neoceratitis asiatica. The sequence goes on from CM061524.1 coordinate 80,376,733, forward strand.
ATGATTGAAATATTTTGTGCTTAATCTGCTTACAAATGCATTTATGAGTTATGCAAATCTGCATTTTTTAAACTACTCACTAGCTTAGTTATTTTTAATTATCTTCCATATTCATATCTGTTTGGTAAATATTCTCTTTTTTCAATAAAATTCTACTCGGTAATAAATTATTTTAAACATTTCATTTAGTGAATACTTCAATAAAACGCCTCTTGAATATTAAAATAATTCAAATGTTATTATAAATAGAAAATTAGAAATAATTTTATTTAAGTAATTTTGGGTAAATTTCTTCAATCTGAAATATTGCTTAGTGCATGAGTAATTGCTATAAAAAATATATATTACTGAAAACTTTATTTTGTGTCGAAAAGTTTTCTCTCTTTTCTATTGATTCACTCAACTATGCCAATGTCACTCTATATATCGCTCCATCGTTTACTGTATTTGCCGCTACCAATGTGTAAAGGGCCATACGCAATAACTTTTCTAAACTCTTGATTTCGACTCATGCAGCAGTCCGGGAATAATGAGCCACTTGTAGAGTTGTGTTTTGGGTCGTCCAAAGAAGACTTTACTTTTCAATTGCTTACTCAATCCAAAAAAGCTGGAAAGTCGTTGTTGCTGGATATACGAAAATATCTACGATTTCAAAGTTGTGTCTATCAACATTGATATGGGAGTCAAGACGAGAATGCACTAACTGTTTGAATGGCCGGAGATATTTCGTCTTGTTTTTTCAGTGCTGGACCTATTCGCTCGTTTCTTTATGCATTCTGAAAAAAGCAGATCTAACAGTGCGGTTCTTGAGACCAATGATCAATTTTACGCTAATGCAAAAGATTATACCTTCGCTAAGTATTCTATGAGCATCGGGCACCAAGACAGCTTTTCAGGTCCTACGTGAGTCTGCTCCGGTCTTGAAACATTCAGTAAGCTGCCCCATTTTTTCATAGAATAGGAGTTTGGAAATTCGTACCACAGTCTCGTATACCGAGCCATTGATGAATGATATAAGAGAGTAAACGAGAAAATAGAGTAGATAAACGTTTGGCTGTGTATTATGATTCCAGCTTCTCGGCGTTTAATCATAACTAGTCGAAATTAAGCTACCACACCTAATGGTAGTAATGTACTCATGTCACGTGTATTTAAGCCCCCGAGATGCCAACATAAAATAAACTCGTTTTATCTGCACCACAAGATATCCAGCTCAGAAAAGACTATCACATAAGCCTAACATATAATATGAGTTGATCATCGATGAGTCGGTTGCGTATTTTGGCTGCGACAAGTTAAAGGCCCCAGTTTATATTTGGTTCTTGGAGCATACGCATATCTAAAACAAACTTATGCGAGTTCTTCTTTTCGGAAACACCCATGTAGCTTGATAAATTCTCTTATACCAGAATATGTTACTTGAAGAAACCATGTCGAGACCTGTGGAATAAATTAACCTCATCTTAATGTTTCGTAATGAAGGCTGAGTTTATCGAAAATTAATTTTTATAATTTCGGTCGCTCCTCTTTAATCTAATGCCCTCCGTTTTTCTGACATGAAATAAAAACTTCTCATGAAAATCCCTCAGCCGTTCGGAGGCGGCTTATAATAAACTGTAGGTCCTTCCATTTGTTGGGAAAAACAACAAGATGCCCCAAAAAAATTGGAAAAGGACTCAGATGTATTTGGTTCTGCATTTGTAACAAGCCAATTGAAAAACCGCGGCCTACCATAGTAAAACAAATTTTTTTGGCAAAATTATATTTCTTATTCAACGTGGTTCTATTCAAAGGTGATACACTGACTATAGCGACCCTACGATTTGTCCTTTGCCTTAAAATAGGTCTCAGTTTCAGCGATCACAATTTCATTCGAGAAAAATTTCTTCCCCAGTATTCCCGTGTCGACTATCGATTGGACTTCGGTGGAGCCATGTTTCATCCATTGATACATATAGACGCAAAAATCGGGTTTATTACGATTGGGGATCTCCAAACACTGCTTCGAATCATCAACTTGTCGTTGTTTTTGGGCAAAAGTTAGCTCGCGCGGCACGCACTTTGCACAGAGCTTTCTCATACCCAAATTTTAGTAAATGATATGATATCTTTAGAGTACCTGCTATTTTATTCAATATCAATTTACGGTCATTCAAAATCATTTTCTTTTAATGTTTTCAACTGTATTTTTTCCCTTGAAAAAGGAATATTTTATCAACATGCGATATTCCTTTTTATCCATTTTTTCCACAATAACAAAAGTTACTTTCCTCAAAATGCTATAATTGGCAAACTAATAATCCGATAGCTGTCAAATTTATTATTTGCTCTGAAGGTTAGGGCTAACTAAAAATCATTAATTAATTTTTAATTGACATGTTATATCTTCATTAAGCCATTTATAATGTCATAAAATGATAATTATTATTGCTTAAATTAAATATGTAAAGTATAATGCGTTGAATTTCACATACAACAACTCTTGCCATATAGATAAATACGTACGTACTAAAGCTCCTGGGTATCGAGCTCTGCAAACAGCTCAATTCTCGCTCGATACTCGCTCATTGCTCAACAGCTCAGCAGAACAATTTAGAATTTAATGTCGTTTGCCAAAACTGCTTTGGCGTTTCAAAGATTTTTACACTTTGCATAAATAAATTTAAAATTAATATTAAATATCGCGTACTAACATTCAGAAAATGTAGTTTCAACTATTGGTCTGACTTTAATAAAAAACTAAGTTAATTTTTCTAATTGTGGTCGCCAGTCGACAAGAGAAGCCAACCCCTCCGAGTGTATTTCTGACAGGAAATAAAAGAGGAGATCGGCTTTCCAATTTACAAATTTATTTAAACTAAATTCGAATTTATTTTTAAAATTGAATTCACAGTATTTTTTGATTTGCATTATGTTTTACATTCGCTAGCGCTAAAATATAAAATCTTTGATGCAATGAGTAGCGCTGGTAAGAATCAATGAACACAAATAAATGTATATTTACGTTATGTCGTGGACTCGTTTGCTATGTTCAAATATTCATACATATAAGATTTGTCTGTAATTTGAAATTCACAAAGGAGGACTAGTGCAAACATAACAGCAGTGAATGCTTTTGACAAGAATTGAATGTGCCTATTATTAAAAAAACTATATATACTAAGTTCACAAAATGAAAAAATAAAAAATAAAAACAAAATAGAAAAGCGTTTTTCCATTAAAAATTTACTGCTATAAATGAATAAAAAAAATTTTTTTTATGATACACAAAAAATATTTCATTAAATTTTATTTTATTATAATATTTTATATTATTTTACTTCTTTTCTATTATTAATTTTTATTTAATTTATTAAATTTACTTTAACTTATTTTATATTATTTTATTTTTGCTATTTTATTTTATGTTAATATATATATATATTATTTATTAATTAATAAATAATTTAGTGTATTCAATTTTTATTTTTTTAAATTATCATTTTTGATTTTGGTTTGTTTTATCTTATATGCTTTTATTAATACAATAAATTACATTATTTAAAAAGTTGGGTTTTTACACCACTCGCTAATAAAGATGCTCCTGAATTAACGTCGATTAAAATTTGAAAATTGAAAATCACTCAAATTTTTAGTTCATAAGTTTCTTTTTACGCTAAATATATACATGCGTTGATTAGAAATTTTTTAATTTATTTTTTAGCAGAACTGAAGTAAAAAAATTTACTCAAATTATAATTTTTTCCTTATTTTTATTGTAAAATTAACTGAAATTTAGCATGAAGAAGTCAGACCCAAAAATCGTGTTGACCGGTGTTATTGTTGTAAATCAAATGATGCCAAATGAAAATGGCTACGCGTTGAGCAACTTTAGTTTACAATTATTTTAACTGCAAATCCCTGCACAAACCGTAAGAAGATGGAAAACCTCTCTTAAAAATTACACGTTTTATTATTATGACTGAGAGAAAGTGTTTATGCCGACAGAGATGAAGTTCACTCAGGATAGTGAAAACGTGGGCAAGAAATTGTGACATAATTTTTACGTTGCGGATGCACATGATATTTGCATTTTTCGGGCTACTTTAAAACAATGTTTCGGCAACATGCTTTCTTTTTTGCGCCTGTGTGTCTACGATGGCCGTTACTTGCATATAAATAAACACACTTTATCCTCTTTCTCTCGCCTTTTGATGTACTGAATGAGGCCTAGGCTCCACTGTTTTTGATTCGGTTGTAAGAAATTTGTCTTATTTTTTTTTTGGTGGCACGTGACTGCGATTGTGACAACATTGACTAGATTGGCTTTAAGGAACTCTTTTACGAAGTGTAATTACTTAACTTCAATGAAACTTTCCTCCATGTTAGTGAATTAAAAATTTTGAAGGAAGTGAATTTGACTTGAGCCTCGTAATCCGAATAATACATAAACATCTATAATCAGCACTATCATATGAAAACCAAAATTATTTTTTTTAACCTGTTGATATTGCGGGGAAAAATTATTATTCTTAAAATTAAAAAAAAAAATGCAGAAAACGCCCATAAAAGGGTTGTAAATGAAATCCCGAAATACAAATTCCCATATAACAGTATAAGGAGAGCACGGTAAAAATAGCTTCACGACCTTGCTGAATCAACCTCGATGATTTCCCAAATCCTTCGGGTACGATCTCTGGATTCTTAAATAAAAATCGCCAATTTAATTTGCAGTCTCTTTATTTATAAAGACTTTATTTAATGGCCTTTTATTATTCAGTAATTCACAATTCAATTACAATTCACTTTACTATTTACAATCACTTGTATACAACTTTCACAATGTACTGTTTTTATTACTTTACTGCAATGTAATCTCCAACGCGTTTACTTCACGACTGATCCCTTCTGCAGTCCTGTGTCGCCCTTATATACTTGTTTGCTGCTTGAAAACGAAACCCTGGAATAATTGAGTCGTAACGATAACGTCTCGTTTTTCGTCCTAGAACATGCCAGTAGTCGGCTCCTCTCTTTCATCTGACATTCGCTTCGGAGTGCTCACGTAAATAAGTCCTCAGTGTTGAATTTAATGTCATACTTCATCCCATCTTTGTCTACGGCTTCTTTCTTTAATAACACTCCTCTTTACCTTTGAGTGATTTTTTTAGAATTTAGTACTACTATTTTTTAACTTTATTAACAACAATGAAACATAATGAAAAAAATATTTTTATCAATCAGACCCTCAAGACCCCGAAATTCAAAGATTCTAATTATTTTCCGAACACATCTCATATATACATAGATAAATGAAGTAACTCTAACATATAATATACACGAAGGTTTTTTCCACTGCTTTTATTGTTTTATTAAAGATGAATTGAGAAAATTAAAGGAAAACTCTCTTCGTGGATTTTACACAACGCACTTTTGTTTTCAAATATTCCTTAACTGTAAATTATGGCATCAAAGCAGTGACTGACATATTTCATAAGCGCCAGCGCCTATCAGCATTTATCGCCAAAAGACAATTAAAAAAAAAAAATTCCAAAGCTATTATGTTGACTAGAGAACAAAAAATTTTAATCATTGAAAATCGATTTGTTGCTTTTAAAAATATTCTCCTTTAAGATCTATACATTTTTTCAAGCGTTTGAACCAATCGTCGAAGTACTTTTGCCACTCTGAATATGGTATCTTCAAAACACGCATCAACCGCCTCTTCAGGTGTGAAAAAATGTTGGCCTTTTAGTTTGTAATAATAAACAAAATCATTTGGTGCCAGGTGTAGGACTCATCAAATTGATGTTTTGAGTGCTCGAAAATGCGATTGTTCCAGTCGATAGTTGAGAGCTCACTTTGCCGTGATGAAGGGTAATCCATGTTTGGTGGTTGGGTTTCCTGACTTCTTGAAAGACTACTGGCAAACAATTGTGTACTACTCATAATATACTGTATTCCGTTGTTAAAGTAGTACAGAAAGACTGAATGTATGCTGGTCTCAGTAAGGCCTATACTTGACTCAGTCTCACGATAAGTCACATGTCGATATCAGTTTTTTTACAGTATTAATAATCTCCGGAGGAGATTTTGGTCGACCTACACGAAATTCGTCTTGGAGTGATCTACAACCTCGATTTAATTCCCCATACCATCGATAGATAATGGTCCTTGATGATTCATCGCCAAATACTTAATTAAGTTCTTCGATGCACTGTTACTGTAATCCACGAGGATAGTTGTAAAAAAATTGCACGAAAATGTTCTCGATTTAATTCCATTTGGTCAAGATAAATATTTAAAGATACTGTAAACAACACAAATAGCGCTCGTATGTCAAAATATTCTGAGTATGGTTAACATCAAAAATGTCAAACTTTACGATAAAGTTTTCTGTTGTCAGATTGCAACACTGGCGTTGTCAAGTATCGATATATATATAACGAAATTATTGAAAGCTAGAAAATATTTATACCATTTATTTAAATATGTTTAGATTGATTAAAGTGATCAATTTTTATATATGCCAAACTTTAATATAATTTTCTCAGTCACTCATCATCGTCCACAATTTTAGAAACTTTATTGCGTTGAAAAGTTTGTATTGTTTCAAAGATGTGTTGTATTGTATAATTGAATTCGTTTCTCAGTTCATTGTGTGAATTTGCACTATGACAAAATTATTGACCAACTAGCATATGAGAGACCAAAATTTCATTTCTGATTTCTTTTTAGACGTACAGAGAGTCGATAATTAGGTTTCTAAAATTTATAATTATTGTTCTTCACTTTCTCAGAAGATTTTTTTTAAATTTCATATCTCAATTTGTTTAGTTGACATATTTGCAATTTAATATTGTGATGTGTTTATTTCTCTCATTTTAGTGCAATCACAGAATTATTTTATCCTTTTTGAATAAGTAGTACATATGTGAACTCAAGATCATTGTCAGAAGTGATGTTTACAGTTACTCATATTAGGAAGGACTTTGAGCACAATCGCAGCTGCCAATTGTAGTGAAATCTAATGCTAACATTATCAGGTGAAACTCCACTACCTATTTCCATTAAAGAATAAAGATATTTGAATAAACTTACAAATTTCTTCCGAATCCTCAACATTATTTATTTATTTATAAAATTATGTCAACTTAAGTATAAAACCTAAATCTACATACATAGAATGAAGCCATGGCTACTAAGGCCTTCAGCTTAATTAATTGCATTGTCTTATAGACTACTTGGTACAATAAAATTGTGTATATTTAACTTATGAATAGATGTAAAGGTAAAATAAAATAAAAATTACATTTCATATTTGGTATAGCAGTTTCGATAATTTAAGAAAATTAATTATTTTATACAAATTAAAAGGAGAAACATTAGATATTATATTCAATGGATTTTCATTTTGAAATACTGACTGTCGAATTTGATTAAAGAATGAACAATGAATTAAAATATGCTCAAGAGATGTTTCATTGTTTGTTTTACAGAATTGGCATTTATTTGGAGAATGTTTGTCAATATAGTGTTTGATGTTTGTGTGACCTATACGCAGTCGAATTAATTTGGTTTCATCAAAATCTAGATAAGTAGTAAGTTTTATTTCGGTTGTTAATATCATAAATTGTGCTGCGATTGTTATTAATATTTTTGTACCAGTTTGAAGTTTTTTGAAATACTTGTGCATTTTTATTGGAAAAATGAAATTTGATAAAATTTATTATATCTGATTTGTTAAAGTTATTTGATCCAATAACAGGTGAAATTGTTGCACTTTTCGCAATTTCGTCGGCAAATTCGTTCCCTTTTACTCCGATGTGTGCCGGAATCCAAATAATTTTTATTCTATTCGCATACTTGATAAGAAGATTTCTTATAGTAGATGCGTAAAAAGAATTGTTTAAAGTATTTGAAATGGCGTTGAGAAATGAAAGTGAGTCAGTGCATATGCAAAAGTTTCGTTTTTTATTAATAGCTATCTGAATTGCCTCATGTATTGCTATTATTTCGGCAGAAAAGACTGACGAATATATTGGCAGTATTGAAAATTTCAAAATTTCTGTTTCAGAGGTAATTGCATATCCAATTTTTCCATGATTCAGGGAACCATCTGTATATATAAAGTTATAGTTTTTATATTGGTTTTTAAGCATTAAAAATTTATTGATATAGTTTTGGGGTGGGGTAGTAATCTTTTTTAACTTAGCGAGGCTATAATCGATTATGTTATTTTTAAGAAACCATGATGGAAGCTTACTTTTGGATTTCTTAATTGGTAAAAATGGTAGTTGAAGGTCTTGACAATGATAAATAATTTTGTGAATTACTGAGTGATTTTTCTGAGGAACTTGTCTCATACATTTTATTATAACATCTCTAAGAGGTGTATTACCAGAGTTAGGTAAAATTGTAAATAATTTTGCGACTGAAATTTTGTACCTTACGTCTATCGGAACAATATTAGCTTCAAATAACAAGTTATTGATAGGAGATGTACAAAAGGCTCCTAGAGCTAATCTTATAGCAGAATTTAGTATGCTTTTAATTTTTTTGAAATATGTATTTGGAGCATATCCGTATAGGTAAAGACCATAATCAATTTTTGTGATAAGTACAGACTTTATAACGTTAACAATAGTTTGAGTACTACAATTAAGTTTCTTACTCGAAAGACATTTAATTATATTAAGTTTTTTTGAGAGGGATAAGTTCTTTTATGTGAGAAATTCATGAGTACTTACTGTTGAAATAAATACCAAGTATCTTTAAGTTATTAACAACTGGAAAACTAAGCATGTTAGTTGTTAAGGTACATTTACAATTAGATTTTTTGCATATATGTAGTTGTTTACACTTGGTAGGTGAAATAGAGGCACCTGAATAATTACACCAATCTAACATTTTTTGAAATAAATTAGTTAGATCAAAGTTAATATTTTTTTTTTTTTTTAAGATCAATAATTAAATTGAAATCATCAGCATAAGCAGAAAACTTAATATTTTTAGTTAACGAAATAATGCTTGAAAGTTTATTGAATGCAATTAGGAATAAAATTACAGAAATTGGAGACCCTTGAGGAATGCCGTTAAATAATGGATATTCCTTTGAATAAATAGCAGCTAAACGTACCTTTATTTTACGATTGGGCATAAAATTTTTAATGTAATTTATAATTTTTGGACCAAGTTTCCACTCTACAAGCTGGTCAAGTATAGAGTGTATACCAATCTTATCAAATGCTTTAGTGAAGCCTAATGAAAGAATTGATATATGCCTCTTTTTACTAAGCGATTCAGTTATCAAGTAGTCTACATAAAGTAGACTATCTGAAACTGATCTACCTTTAACAAAGCCAACTTGATTTTGATTAATAAGATTATTGTTTATAATAAACCACCATAGTCTATTAGCAATTATTTTATCCATGACCTTTGCATAACAAGGATAGAAATAGGAATAATAGTACTTATTTTATATGATTGTGGTAAGAATTTATTGAATATGTTATTGTAATGATTAATGATACGATATTTACGGTTAATGGAAGCATTTTTAATCATAGGGTAGTTAATTTTGTCCTGACCGGGAGTTTTACCCTTGAGGCTATTTAAAGCATTATTAAACTCAATAAAGCATATTTCTTTTTCTAATGTTAAAGCATTTGTATTGGGCTTATAGCTAAGTGAAAAATTGAGTGCATTGTTTTTGGCTATACGAAATACGGGAGTGAATTTAGAGTCTTCAGACTCACTCGACCAAGTTCTTGCTAATAATTCAACTATTTCATTTTTGTTTGTAATATTCGATGAATTGGGAGAAATGTTAATGCAGTGAATATCATTTTGAGGATTTAGACGGCAATATCGTCGTATGTTGTACCATACTCTGTTAAGTGGAGTTCTGGGTTCGATTTCAGAGGTAAATTCAAATGTACTTCGCCGTTTGGCAGATTTAAGCTCACGACGAAATTTCGCATTGGCTTTTTTGTAGTTGATTACTGATTCTTCTGATATGTAACGTTTAAGAGTTTGCCAACATTTGATTTTATCATTCCGAAGTATATCTAGATCATTACTCCACCAAGGAACATTGTGTTTATTAAGAGTAGGTTTAGAAAGAGGTATTGCTCTATATGCACTTTGTAATATTATTTTATTTAAATTTGCAGTTTCTTTGTTGATATTTAGACTGGGTGTTATAGTGTTATTAAAAATATTTGAATACTTTTCAAAAAGAGACCAATTTGCCGATTTAGTTTTAAATTTAGAAAAGTAACCAAATTCCCTCCCGCTTTGTCCTCAACATTATATAGATGTGCGCTATTGACACCTGAACTCCAAATAATTTTATCATTGAATTTTTTAAATACAGCCTTGTTTCAATATTGTATTGACTTGGAATGAAAAGTTTAGCCGCAACAATGGTTTCACATACACAAACTTTTGTAAATCGCCCTATCCAATAATTTCTGCATTTTGTTCAAATTCTGTCAACCATTGGTGTACATCTGGATTACCTATTCGTTTACACTGTGTAACTGAGGTTGATGAACAACAACGTTTGGAATTGTCCTATTACTTCTTTGATCCTCTTATTCAGATCAAACTGAATAACCAAAATTCTGAGATAATATTTCCTTTAGTTCTACTTTACGTCCGCTCATCCATTTGAAAAATTGTAATTAAAATGTTTAAACTATGTAAATGCTTCTATAATTTTACGTGTACAATATTTATAAATAGTATTTGAGCCTTTAAAAATTCTCAATCCATATTCAAATTTATCATTCATTTGCTTATTGTCATATTTTGATCCTGAACCCTTTATAACGGCAGGTGTACATTTAACGCTTTTAAATTAAATTGTTTTTATTCTTCAAAATAAGTTCATAACATAAAATATTGACAATAGGGGTATTCGCCTTGTCTAGGAAATGCATACTATGCAAATATTTCCTATGGAATTGTGCTAGAGATCGAGAGCACCCGCGTTGCGTTTTGACATTTTCAAGTGAAACAATAACAACCACACAGGCACAGGTTTACTTACTGCATTTTCCTTCCTGCTAGCTGAGGGAAATAAATATACATAGGATTTGGTATAGGATGTTTTTCCTATCGTACCATATGTTTTTTGCATGTGTTTTGTTGTTGCGCCGTTGCACGAGTAGGACAAATTTCCTATCCGTGCACCGTAGCATGCATTTCCTAGACAAAGAGAATACCCCTAATGTTATTTCACTGTGTCAAAATTTACCCTTCATTACCTGTCTAAAATTAAATCCAATTTTTAATCACTATGGCATCATTCTTAACATGGTTTTTAAATAAGTTTAGCAAATGCGTGATAATATAATTGTTTTATTATGCTTATGTTATATTAAAAATTTCTTATTTTCTTATATTAAAATTTTTATTCAAATAGAAATCACTTAGCTCATTTGAGGTTGAGCCAACATATTTTAATAAATAAATATTTAATATAAATTAAATCCATTTTATTTAACAATATTTTGAGATAGTTTAGTAAGTTATTACTAAATTACGTTTAGGTTTAGGTTTGATTACCATACAATCTATTTGTTCGAATATGAGGTTGTCAGAAATTCGTGTTTTGATCCTTGGCCGCAGGCTTGAACCTATGAAGGTTTTATTGGTTTAAATCCAAAAATATGCATTAATTATAAACTATAAAATTCTTATACCTCGGTATATTAGCAACGCATGCCGGTACTTTTTCGCATGTATCATGGCTGACGTATCTATCATACTTAAATATAATGTTACCATTTCACAAAAATTACTAACTCTTTATAGTTGCCTTAATACGATTTTCTGAATTATTATGGTCTGAATTATTTAAAGCTGTGTCAAAAGAGGTTTTGCTTTAAAAATCCTTTAAAAAACATGTAAGAGCGTGAAATTTAATATTCCAATTTTTCAGATATCAGATTTCATCATGGCATTTCAGATATCAAATTTCATCATGGCAGTCCCTTATTGTTAAATTTAAAAAATAGCAGTTTGTCTTCGTTTATATACAGCTGTATTTTCACGGTCACTTTTTAAACTCCTACGTTATCATTTAAATTGGCAGTATATTTTTGGGCGCATACATGTATGGACATATATATATAATTTTCTGAATATCAGCCAATTTAAAGAGTCTTGAAAAACACATGTGTAAAACTCGTTAGTGCTGCTTTTAAAATATTATATAAAATTGTATGTAAAAACAATGAAATAAACTTTAAAAGATAAAGGAAGGCGGAGATAAAACAATAGCGGATACCAGTAGCTAAGCTCATGTAATTTGTATTAAAAGAGTAAGGTGGTCAGTGGCTGACTCGTCTGCTTGCCACCAGCAGAGCGAGAAACAATGATGAGGTTGCAACAGAAAGCAACTCATGGCATTTTTCAAAGCCTTATGTTAAGTTAAAAACTGACACGACAATTTGAGAAGGCAGTCCGCCAGGCAGTTGCGGGGCCGCGGCAGTCTAGGCAACCGAAAGACTTGACATTAAATTGTTCCACCGCTGTTTCTTCCTCCTCTGCGCTCTTTTGCTTACTCTTGCCTTATGGCTTATAACCTTCTTACTTTACTTTGATTTCAGGCCTTCGCGCTTTTGACAAATTTTTTCCTTCTCTTTCGTCTCCTTCAACCATAATACTGTGGCGAAAATGCGAAGCGAATGTCAGATGAAAGAGAGGAGCCGACTACTGGCATGTTCTAGAGCGTAAAACGAGACGTTATCGTAACGACTCAATTATTCCAGGGTTTCGTTTTCAAGCAGCAAACAAGTATATAAGGGCGACACTGGACTGCAGAAGGGATCAGTCGTGAAGTAAACGCGTTGGAGACAGTAAAGTAATAAAAACAGTACATTGTGAAAGTTGTACACAAGTGTTTGTAAATAGTAAAATTAATTATAATTGAATTGTGAATTACTGAGTAATAGAAAGACATTAAATAAATTATTTACAAATAAAGAAACTGCAAATTAAGTTGGCGATTTTTATTTAACAATCCAGATATCGTACCTGAAGGATTTGGGAAATCCTCTAGGTTTAATCAGCAAAGAGCGTAACAATTGGTGTCAGCAGTGGGATTGTTAAATAAACCCAAAAGATAATAATTGAAAAATGGTCAAGATTCAGGATTTGACGATACCTCCTCTCAAGAGGGAGTTGGCAAAGCGAGGATTATCGACAACTGGAAATAAGGCAGAGCTGCAATGGAGACTGCGAAAAGCAATGGAAGTCGAAGGCATCGACTTGAGCCAATACGAAATCCGTCGCGAGGATGAAGATATATCCTTGAAGGATTTGACAGTGAAAACAGGCTAGTGATCCTGCCAAGGAGTTGGAGCAGCCCTCAAGTAAGATTCAAGAAAATGCTCCTGGTTCATCTACCGGTATGGATATGAACATGTTGTTGGCTGCAATTTCGCAAATCAATGCCAACATGTCACAAAAGTTGGCTGAAATTTCAGAGATTTCACAAAAGATGGATGCACAGGATGCCAAGATGTCACAAACGTTGGATGCTCAGGACGACAAGATATCACAAAAGTTTGATGGATTAGAAGGAACAATCGCACAAATACAGCAAAATCTGTTGAGAGACAATGCGGAACTTAAGGAAAGACAGGATCAAATCGAGGAGCGACAAGACAAAATAGAGGAGCTAATTGAGACCAAAGTGAACAAATTGGAAGGTCGGAAAGAAAAAATAGAAGAGTTAATTAAAGCCAAAGTCAACACATTGGAAAGTCGTTTCCGGGATTTGCAGTTAAATCCTCCACCCACTTCAGTGAACGCTCCCAAGGTAAAAACACCATTATTTGACGGTAAAATTCCATTCCAAGTCTTCAAGCTCCAGTTTGAGAAGACGGCTGAAACAAATAACTGGAGCATGGAGGAAAAATCTGCTGCACTATTCAATGCGTTGGAAGGACCTGCGGCCGAACTTTTGCAAACTATACCCGAATATGAGAGAAAAGATTACGATATCAATCCTTCGAGCGAGCCCTGGAAAGAGGTTATGGTAGCAAACACAGAAGATAAAATGGAGCTAGAAAAGCGCGACCAAAAACCCAACGAATCTCTACAGGTATATGCTTCGGAAATTGAGAGATTGGCTCATTTAGCCATTGGAGAGCATCGGGTGAGCATCTTGAAAGGGTGAAAGTACACAGATTCGTCAGCGGAATAAAAGAGATTTACACTAAGCGGGAGACATATCCGAATCCAAAGTTGACATTCGCCGAAACAGTTGCGAGGTTGAAGCTGATGTGATGACCAAAATATCGAGAACTCTGAAGTCGTTAGAAGGAAAGAATCGTTCTGGTGTCAAGAATCAGGCTGGATTATGCTTTAAATGTGGAAAGCCTGGTCACTTCGCACGCGAATGCAGAACGGGTTCCAGCATACAGGAAGGACACCGAAAATGGAAGGCTGAGGAGGATAAACCATCAACTTCTCAGTCGTTAAACTAAAACGAGCCAGTCTAAAGGGGCGTATGCTGGCTCCTGCATGGCTTGAATGCCCCATAATCTCCGTCTCGCAAATTGGCAGGAAAACGAGCAACATTACTATTGGTGGATATGTGGATGGACGAGAGCGAATATAAACAGTGGATACGGGTGCATCACACTCTATCATTCGAACTGACCTGATCGCTAAAGAAGTGAGACCATTACCTGGAGCACTATTGAAAACGGCGACTGGTGAGGATACCCAAGTAGTGGGAGAAGTAACATGTGAGGTCATAATAGGGAATGTGACGGTGTTACACAGTTTTATAGTCGCGCAGATTGTAGATAAGATAATCATAGGAGTGGACTTCTTGATGAATCAAGGTATCAAGATCGACTTGAATAACAAGATTATGGAGTATAAGAACATGGAAGTACCACTAAGCATTGGCTATGATTCCACATACAGCAGCAAACAAGTGATCTTAGAAGGCAGTGAACTAATTCCACCAAAGTCAGAAGCAGCTGTTTGGGCGAAAATTCATGGAGATTGTGGGACAAACAAATTGTGGGTTGTCGAAGCAGCACAAAATTCTACACCGGTAAAGCACAAGCACAGCCAACTGATCCGTAAATACTCCAACATATTCGACAAGGATGGCAACAAACCAGGCAGGACCAACGTAGTGAAACATTGAATTGATACTGGTGACGCAAGACCAATTCGTCGAGCTCCTCGAAGCGTTCCACTAGCCAAACGAGACGCTGTTGGCCAAATAATTAAGGAAATGAGCGAAAGCGGTGTTATCGAACCATCGGCAAGTCCATGGAGTTCTCCCGTAGTACTCGTGAATAAGAAAGATCGCCAGTTGCGGTTCTGCGTGGACTATCGGAGATTAAACGATGTCACAAAGAAAGACAGCTATCCTCTGCCCAGGACCGACGATACACTAGACTCGTTAACTGGCACAGAATGGTTCTCAACACATGACCTTAAGAGCGGGTATTGCCAAGTAGAAGTGAGTGAAGAAGATAAAGAGAAGACAGCCTTTAGTGTTGGCAACGGTCTATGGCAATTTACGGTAATGCCATTTGTGTTATGCAACGCTCCTGCCACTTTTGAAAGATTAATGGACCATGTGCTCAAAGGACTACACTGGAAGACTTGTTAGGTGTATCTGGACGACATCATCGTATTGGGAGTATAAGAGCTTCGACGAACATCTGAGTAATTTGGAAGAAGTTTTCGAGAGAATAGCTGGCGCTGGTCTTAAACTAAGTCCTAAGAAGTGCTGTTTATTCAAGAAGGAGGTGAATTACTTAGGTCATCAGTTATCCACGAGGGGCGTTTGTACTGCGAATGAAAAATTAGAAGCAGTGAAGGAATGGCTGAGGCCCAGAAATTAGCATGAATTATGAAGTTTTCTTGGGCTGTGTACTTACTAACGCCATTTTGTTCCGAATTTCGCCAGCGTAGCTCATAGTCTCCATGAGCTCACAGGGAAAAATAGATCTTTCGAGTGAAAAACTGAACAAGAGGAGGCTTTCCAAGCTTTAAAAGAACGACTATGCACTGTACCTATGCTGGCATACCCGGGTCCAGGTGCAACATTTATTCTGGACACAGATGCTAGTGGTTATGGCATAGGAGGTGTACTTTCGCAAGTGATTGATGGGCAGGAGAAGATAGTTGCCTACTATAGCCGGTCTATTGGGAAACCAGAACGCAACTACTGCGTAACGCGGAGAGAACTATTAGGGTTGGTGGATTGCATTAAACACTTCTACAAATATTTGTGTGGTCAACATTCCGAGTTAGAACGAATCACACAGCGCTGAAGTGGCTACTACAGTTCAAGAATCCCAAAGGGCAGCTAGCTTGATGGAGTGAGAGACTGCAAAGTTATGACTTCACCATCGAGCACCGCAGGGTAATACGCACGAAAATGCCTACGCTATGTCCCGTGACCATGTAGTTTGGAATGTAAGCATCGCTCAAAAGCCGAGGGTAAGGAAGACATAATAGACGTCCGCCGAAAGACACTTACATCAGCAGAAGAGTGGGAGGCAAGTCACTTAAAGAAACGTCAGTAAAAAGATCCGGACCTGGAATTATTAATGCACTGATTGGAGATAAATAGACGACCAAGTAAGGAGCAAATGGCTGTAAGAAACAGTTTAGAGTTGATATCTAGTTGTTTGCATAGAGTATGGGGAAGTGAAGATAGCCTGTGCTCTCGATAGCTAATGGTAGTTTCGAGGTTAAAAATTCCGGATGTTCTTAAGGAATTCCATAATTGTCCTAATGGAGGGCACCTAGACATTACAAAAAACGCTGGAGAAGATCAAACAGCGCTTCTATCGATCGCTGAGTGGATTGCTAACTGCAAGGAGTGCATAACAGCTAAAGGGCCAAATTCACGAAGTCATGGGCAGATGATGCAATATAACTCAGGTGCACCATTTCAGCGGGTTGCCATGGATGCATTCAATCACAATTTGGTTACCAGATACGTTGCGCCTATAGAACTGCATTCAGACCAAGAAAGAAACTTTGAATCGGCGGTGTTCCAGGAGATGTGCTAGATACTTGGTATTCAAAAAACACGAACGACAGCCCTGCATCCTCAATCAGATGGCATGGTAGAGCGATTCAACCGAACCCTAGAAGAGCACTTGCGGAAAGTAGTGGACAATCATCAAGATGATTGGGATGTACACATACCGCTTTTCCTTATGGGATATCGATCCGCAGTGCATGAAACAACAGGTCAAACACCTGAGAGGATACTCTTTGGCAGTGAACTTCGGTTGCCCAGCGATTTAAAATTTGGAATAACTGGTGATGCGAGAAGATTGGGAAGGAAGCGTCTACTGTTCTCGAGGATACATGCTCTTGTAAGGCAGCGAACTCAAATTATGAGTGACAAAATGAAGGCTGGGTATGACAAGGCGATGAACTCTGAAGGCCTCCAAAGTGGAGATTAGGTGTTGCTGTACAATCCATAACGGAAGAGAGGTTTGTCTTCAATGCAATTGGGAAGATCCATACAAGATATACAAACTTCTAAACGACGTAGTGTATCGAAACCAACCCGTTGGGAGGCCGTAAAACAAAATGAAAGTGGTCCACCCAGAGAGGCTTCATGCGTTTTGAACAGCGAATATGTCTGATCGGGACGATGAGACTTAGGTGGAGGACAGTGTGGCGAAAATGCGAAGCGAATATCAGATGAAAGAGAGGAGCCGACAACTGGCATGTTCTAGAGCGTAAAACGAGACGTTATCGTAACGACTCAATTATTCCAGGGTTCCGTTTTCAAGCAGCAAACAATTATATAAGGGCGACACACGACTGCAAAATCAATCAGTTGTAATGTAAACGCGTGGGTGATTACATTACAGTAAAGTAATAAGAACACTACATTATGAAAGTTGTATACAAGTGATTGTAAATAGTAAAGTGAATTGTAATTGAATTGTGAATTACTGAGTAATAAAAGGACATTAAATAAATTATTTATAAATAAAGAAACTGCAAATTAAGTTGCCGATTTTTATTCAACCATCCAGAGATCGTACCCGAAGGATTTGGGAAATCATCGATTTTTATTCAGCAAGATCGTAACGATACATATATTTTTATTGCTGCTGTAGTTTTTCCTCGTATTTTCTCGTGTTTATTTCCTTAGTCTCTTACCACCGTCTATTTACAATGTGAGTTTTTGTATGTAAGTGCTTTCGGTATTGAAAATGTGGTAAAACTTTAATTTCCCCTTATGTCTCAGATATCGGTGTGAAGGTAGCGGGGCTTGGTGTGCAAAAAGCTGTGAATTAAATTAAGATGTGTGTCCATGGCACGCAGCAGAGTGTTGCTATCACTAATGAGTATCATTTAATTTTACAAATCGCTTATATATTTTAAACTGCTATATTTTTTATTGCCTCAAATGTTGATGAACTGCATCTGTCTGTGATAGTTTTAGTATAAAAGGAGTAAAGAATCTAAAAGTTTAATTCATAAAACCTTTCTAACAATTAAAATAACATTCATGTCTTCGTGATTAAACAAAGAAAGCATATTATTCTACTCCACTATCTTTGTTGCTTGATTTACTTAAAGAAGTTGCAGAATAATTATTGGATTTTACTTGACATTTTTTGAAACGAATTGCTGTGTTTCAGCTGCTTATGCAAATTTCAGGTATATAAAATAAAATTAGATACTTGCGATATTTTTTAGTTACACTCAAATAATTTTTCAAAGTATTTTTGTTTACATTATGCACACGTGTCTTGCTGTAGGTTTAGAAATTATTTGACAACAAGCATTTGAGGGTTGAAAAATAAAGATGTGAAGCCTAAGACGGATAGAAATACAAACCAAAAAGGGATTTGCCACACAAATTAGCCTATCTTTCGTAACCACTTGTCGTTAAAGTTTATTCAAGTAGGCATAAAAGATTGCCGGCGCCAGTGTTTTGTTTCATTTTATCTTTATATCTTTCATTTAATCAAGCTCGTATCTGACTGTTTTAGTTCAAATTTCAACTCATAAAAAAATGTAAAAAAGATTTAGAAAAGTATAATAGTAGATCTGAAATAAGATGAGAAACAAATTTCTTGTTCCCCTCTTCTCAACCATTGTTTGCTTATCATGAACTTGATCCGAAGTTAGCACTTTAAAGTTGCTCAAATTGTTTTCACCTTACTAGCGAGGCAAATTATTTGTGTGAGAATCATAGATACATACTGACCTATTGATGTTTATTCGCTTATATTTCAAACATCCCCTGCCAACCACGACTAACCACTTTCACCCACACATTCACACATTTTTATCTTCTCACGAACACATTTAAAAATTTTGTGATCGAATAGAGAAATAAATTTCCTTAACTTAGTCCTGCTAGAACAGCGAATCTAATAATAATTTGTATTCTATTAGGAACTGCGTGTGTTAGAGAGAGAAAAGAATAAAACATAGGATTTTTCAAAGTTCTCACATGAAGCGAATTCATTCTCACAGTCATGGTTGCCGTTCGAACTATCATGTACCAATTTAATTGTTAATATGGTGTATTTACTAAACATCTGTTAAAAAAAAATTTTAAAGACTTATCACTGTTTCTTAATTACTCTAGCAAAAAAACTGAAGAATTTTTCAACGAATAATTGCAGTATTTTGAAATCGAATTTTCTCGACTTAGCTTCATATAATTTTGTATATAATATTAAATGAATCTCACAAATCCCAATAAACTTACTATTTTAAATGCAAAATTACATATTGTGGTGGATATGAGAAGCGAATGTCAGATAAAAGAGAAAAGCCGATAACTGAAAATATCTAGAGCGTGAATCGAGAACATAGCGACTGCCGCTTTTTTTATACCTGAGGATGACCAAAACATTATGTTCACGTGATTAAGAATAAGCTGATTATTCGTTTGCCTGTCCTTGCTACAGTTACTCCGTTTATCCTTAAGGACATGGAATTTTCTTTACACTGTGTGCCCTTTTTTTTGCATCTTACTGCCACTTCTTATACCTGTCCTTCGTATTTGGGATTTTCGTCACAGTATGTATATTTTTAGGAGCAAATATGTAATAATTTTGGTGCATTTTCGATGCGTGAGTGGCAACAGTGATCACAACCATCTTGAAAATTCACATGAAATGGTATTACTTCAAACGAATACATACCATTGTGCTGTGCTGAAGTAAACGCTAAGAAATTCAACGAAATTATTAAAATTATTTAAATTATTATATCATTTTCATTCCAGATTTCCCAGGCGTTCCAAATCCATAGAGAAGCCAACAAAAGTAAGTATTATTATAAAAACTGTGATCTTAATGGCAATAATTTATGCTCATATACAATTTTTCTTTCATTGCAGATTTGCTTACCGCAGAATTCGAGGATTTTCAATTACGCATATACAGTGAGTAGTTGTTTTTAAAAATTATTATTATGTGACGGTGATAATGAGAACAGTGGCTTTTGTTTAAATAATATGATGTGTATTTTTTTCAAAATAGTTTAAATAGTTTAATAGTTATTAGTATTTAAAGTTGTACTTTTTCATATATATGTAGAGGGAGTCCTCCTGTATATTGCTAACAAACAAACTACAAATGGTTGGCTTTATCGTGCTTCGTGAAATAATCTATAAAATAAAAATAAATATGCAAGGAAATTATATAAATAAAAAGTGTTGCGTGAATATACTATGCTAGACAAAATCGGTGTGGCCCAGAGCTATTTTTTTTAAAGCACAGCAACTATCAATGAAATACACATCAATTACACTTATTTTGGAAAGGAACTCCAAACATTTTGAGTAATTTTAAACAAAAGTCGTAGCTATTCATAATTACTAAATTTATTTCCAGGTAAATAAATGCACTGTGTAAGCAAATTTAAAGTAAAAAGTGCAAGTTTCTTGGTATAATACACTCCTTTTTTCAGTGTTGAAATAAATTTTAATACATATCAAAATAAAGATAATACGATTATCTTTCTTTTGGTTATGAAAGTGTAAAATTGTAAAAACTTTTTCTTAAAATTTTGTTCAGGTTTCAAATTCCTATAACCAAAGTTTACGCTGTAACTAAATTTTTAATTTCTATTATTATTATTTTATGATTTTTTTATGTTACGTTATTTTCTAATATCTCATTTTTTATATTTTCAGATCATGTTTGCGGAATTTAAAATTTAAGTTAATTTAAAATTTCGATATTGTAATTTTTTAATACAAATAATTAGTTATAATAATAAATTGTAAAATTTTAGATGTAAATGGATTAAAATATATAATTGTTAATTAGATATTTAAATATATGTAATCATATTTTTAAAATAAATAAATTTATAAATATTTTTTTTTAAATAGCAACAACTGTTTTTAATTTTAAATATGGAAGCGAATTACATGTAAGTATGAATTCGCCTTTAAAAAAAAATACAACCCTGTGTCCATCTGACGAGAGAAATTAGAAAAGGACAGTTATATATTTTCTTTATGGGCTAAACTGAATGGGTGAAATAGGATAGCAAGATCACATGTACACGGAAAAAGTGGGTAAAATCTGCACTCTCTTTAATAAAATGCCTATGCTGTTGCCCAGTTTTTTATCCACTATTCAGCAAATATATATATATATATATATATATATATGGCGCTTTGTAACAGCTGAAGCGATTTTCGGCCAAGCTCCTCCTCCAATTTGTGGTTTTGCATCTTGATGTTTTTACCAGCAAATGGAGGGACCTACAGTTTATTCTAAGCCGCCTCCGAACGGCGGATGGATTTTTATGAGGAGCTTTATATCATGCCAGAAATACACTCGGAGGGCTTGACGTTCCCTGCCGAGGGGCGACCACAATTAGAAAAAATAATTTTGTATATTTTTATGATGTTGTGGAACCAAGACTCGGATATTGGCCTTCCAAATAGTACACAATGCCAAACACTGGGTTAGTGAAGTCTGATTAGGTGATGTTGCGGAATAAATAATTGAAATTATTATTATGGTCGTAAATGGGAATCTGTTACACATTTACCAAGAAATAGTGATGTGGTCTGATTTCATTTAGAAAATTCTAGAATTTAACTAGAATTTTCACTAACTATACTTAATTTTACCATATAAACAACAGCAATGCATACATACATATATATTCATTTGATAAGCTATATACAAATGCATCTGGCAGTGTTTTATTGGCAGGTGTGTAAAGTAAGTGGGTGTCGCCGAAGCTAGATATGCATAGCTGAGCTAATGGAAAGGGTTAATAGATTGAACATACATATTAAATTTCATTATACCTGCAAGAAATATTCAAAATTGCGTCCTTTACCCTCTTTACTCCATTTCACATTTTCACCATCTATCCCTTTCTCCGCTTCCTTCCGATGATGACCATGATGGCGGTGGTGCAGTGAAGCCGCTAAAGCTGTTGATGATTATTACGTTAATGATATACAAAATACCAGTACACACATATTCATGATTGCTTTTTGAACACATATATATATATAGAAATCCCCGCATATCTGCATATAGTTAGTGGTGTACATGTAAGCATTCCGTGATTTGTACTTTCATACATGAGAAAAAGTTAAATTTTCAATTTCGTTGAGGACTGTATTAATTTATGGGACTCGAATTCACTTTAATATTCAGGGACATAGAGTTACATGGTTAGAAATGCGAATGGCGGTAAGTGATTGCCAGCTCAGTCTAACAAATGTAAGAAAGAATTCCGGAAAACCAATACTTCGTTTTTTACAATCTTCTAAGGAATCTTTATCATTAGTTTATTTGTGATTCTCAGAAGAGGAAACGAAACACATTTATTTATTCTATTAAAATATATATGTATATTTATAATTATCGCTTAAACAAATAACTTAAAAATTTACAATTTATTAAAATATTTTTTTGAGATTTCTCGTAATTAATACTCTTATAATATTTTTGAACTATATTATTTGAACTAACTTGGTGTTTCAAAAAATCTAAGTGTTGGATCTTGTTGCCTAAGCATCATCGGAATTTCAAATTTAACCTGCTGTTAAATAATAGCACAAGCATAGCTTAACATGCTTATGCTAGTCACGAATATTGCTTGAATTTTCATCTTCTCTTCTATGATTTGGTTTTAGCAACATTTTTTTAAATTAAAATTAGCCTAAGCTCAATATTTATTTGTACTCGTATATTTAGTGGAATTTGATTTAAATTACTCTTTTCTTTACAGGAAAAATTTATTTAAAGGAAAAAATTTCACTTATTTTAATAATACACAGACTCAAGTGATAGTTTAATAATTCATTATGTGTATAATGGAAGACATGCTAATTCATAAGCCTAAAACTAACGAGCTTTAATCGTGAAAACTAGGTATGCGGAGGAGGGTCGTGCTGCCTACCTATATTACATAGAAGCGTGCAACTGAGCCCGCCAATCAATGATGAGCTCCTAAATTAGCTCCAGGATTCCATTGAGTGTATGAAGGAGGTGCTACCCAACTTCAAAATCGAACCACCGATAGTGACGACGACAAAATCAATCTGTCAGCTAAAAAGAGTTCATATTCTTAATCAAATACCGCGGATGTCGGGTCTTTTGAGTAAAGTGGACGTGTGATTAAGCAAACTATATAATCAAGTGAAAAACTGTGTTGATCGCATAAAAAAAAATTCTAATTGGATTTAAAAACTATCACAATGAGTGAAAAAGACAATAGCAATAATCCATACCAATTATTGGAAGATTATTCAGATAAACAACCCAACAACTTAAATAGTGAACATTTAATTAATATCACAGACAATAATATATGCATGAATATGCAAAGTGCAAGGCAAGGTGACCTTGATGAAGAAAAACTTAAAAGAAATCTAAGCCAAAACAAAGAAGATCGCGATACTCATATGCCAGATCAAAATAACAATGAAGCTGAAATGGAAGAGAATTTTCCCTTACTTCAAAGAAAAGAGAACCTAACGCAGGCCTCCGAAGCTCCCGCAAAAACAACACCTAAGCAGAAAAAAGCAACTGAAACGCGTGCAAAAAAAAAAAACTAAAGAGAATCCGCCTGTATTTATTTGCTACAACATAAATCAAAAAGAAATGTCAAATAATTTACAGCAATTACTAAAACACAAAAACTTTGTATTTAATATTATTAACAAAAATGTAACACACATAAGTCCATGTGTCATAAATGATTATAAAGAGATTAAGACCTTTTTGGTAAATGCGGGAATAAAATTTTATACCTACACTCCCAATGAGGAAAAGCCGTACTCAATCATCATAAAAAAATTGTCAAATGACTATGAGGACGATGAAATTATGACTTATCTTAGTGATCTTAAGCTTGACATTGAAATTGTTAAACTCGCAAAATTTAAAAATGGCACTTGGTTAATCTAACTCAGCCATAGCTCTAAGCTAGGGGACTTTTATAATATTAAGTATATTCTAAACTGTAAAGTAGATTTCGAAAAATTAAAACCAATGGTGCCCTCCCAATGTAAAAAATGCCAACGTTTTACACATGTTGCAAGTAATTGTTATCTACCTTACCGATGTGTCAAATGTATTGACAATCACGGCACAGGTGAATGTAAAATACCCCTTAGGGAAAATAACAATAAAGAGCACGTACATACCGATAACGAGACAGGTCAATTAATTAAAAAAATTGGAGTCCCAGTGAGCTGCGTAAATTGTAACCAAGAAGAGCATACAGCCAACTACTTAAAATGTCCAAAACGATTAGAAATAATCAAACGAATGAACGAACGCAAAAATCATAACAACAATAAAATTCCATTAAATATAGTAACAAAAAGTAGTCTTAAGCCAGGTAAAACGTCAGCTTCGTATGCTTTAGTTACGCGTAGTGATGATACCTTAAAAAGCAACAACATGAAAACAAAAATAACAACAGGGGTTAAACATTTTGAAAACATAAATAATGAATGTATTAGACTATTTGGTAGCAATATTTCCGATTGCATGAAAAAAATTGTAACTTTTTCAAAAACCTACAAAGAGCTACGTATGATGAAAAATCAATAGCGCTCTTTGGCCTTTTAACAGAATTAAGACTTAATCATGGATAGCAAAAATCTGAAGTGCATATTCATAAACGTTAACTCATTGATATCAAAACATAAAAGACATTTCTTTAACCTTTTTTTTAAAAAAACATAAGCCTGATATAGTTCTTATAGCTGAACATCGACTCAACCCAAGGCATAAGCTTAACTTTAAAGGTTATAACTTTATCACTCAGGTGAACAAGGCTAAAAATTTAGGGAACAGGAGGCCCATAACTAGTACTGCCACTGCAATCTGCTTAAGAGAGCAATATAAATATGAGTTTATTAGAATTCCAGATACAGCCCATTTAGAAAAAGTTGCGATAAAAATCTTTTTTGAAAATGATGACGAAATTTCCTTTGTAGCTTTGTATAATCGCCCATCAGATACACTTCACGTAAGTGACCTTAATTTGGTTTTGGAGTCTCTGAATACGAGCAAAATAATAATTGGTGGAGATCTTAATGCTAGGCATCCCAATTGGGGGGACTCCCTTGCGAATAACAACGGGAGAATATTGAACAATTTTCTACAGCAATGTCCAATCTTAAGCTTAATACCAACAAAGCATCCCACTAGAGTAACTACGTACACAGCTTCGTACTTAGATATCTTTTTAGTGACACCATTTGCTGGAATAAGCTTTGATGAAACAAACGGATACATAAACTGCCTAAGAACACATGAATTTGAATCCGATCATAAAGCAGTAGAATTGGTTATAGAATCGAAACATAATGTACTTGATTGCCAGCCAACCGAGTTTTTCAATTATGATAAAACTGATTTTAAACTCTTTAACAATATTCCCTCAGCCAATCTTAAAACGAGCTACTTACCAATCGATTGTAATGTATCGCGAAATCAAATTGACGATTGTATTCTGAATCTTAATAAAGCCGTTGATTCTGCCCTCAACTCAGGAGCTATTCCAAAAGTGGAAGTACGCAACCGGAGTCTGATAAACCTTCCTACAGAAATACTCGACCTAATTTCTGAAAAAAGCGCTTACGTCGCAATGCTGTAAGATGCGTAGATCCTCAGCGTAGAAATACTCTAAGGGCAATTATTAGCAATCTAAGTAAAATAATAGAAGATCGTATTCGCATACATGAAGATAAATATTGGTCAAATTACTTTGCCAAAATACGTATGAACAACAAAACATACGGCAAAATTAAAGCACTATGTGGACTAAAAAAAAAGTCGGAAATTCCAGATTTGATAATTAACCGAGAACATATTGATACCGACCTTCCTTATGTAGACTAAACGGGCAACAATAATAGCGAAAATATTGTCTTAACGGAAAATATACAGAAAGTAAATGCATTAGTATACACCTTTGAAAAAGTACACCTTCAAAATCAACACCTTGGTGACGAAAGCTTTTCAATTTCAATTGAAAATAGTATAGCAGAACTGAGTTGATTTGGTTTTATGTTTTTCCGACAGGGTGGATACTAGATTTATATCGGAACGAATTTCCGTCATCCCTTGTCAATTTTGGTTTAGTAACACACCGGTTTCGGCAAACCGCCATCTTCAGTGTTTGGTTTCGTTCACACTGAAGATGGCGGTTTGCCGAAACCGGTGTGTTACTAAACCAAAATTGACAAGGGATGACGGAAATTCGTTCCGATATAAATATAGCAGAACTAATGAACTCAAATGAACCTTTGGTAGATTTTACAAATAATTTAACAGCTGATGGTGAGGTAAATACGAACAACTTACAACACAAACACGTAGATGCAGAAAAAATTGGTGTAACCTTACGCTTCAAGAACAATAAAAAGAGTTGTGGAGACGACGGTATCCCGAATTTCCTACTTAAGAGAACAACGAACGATTTCTGGAGATTCTTAGCCGTCCTTTTCAACCATTCACTTAATATAGGATACTTTTCCAAACAATGGAAAACAGCAAAAGTAATTTGTGTACCGAAACCTAATTCTAGCCCTAATTCGGTCCTTAGCTACCGTCCAATATCCCTTCTATCAAATATAAGTAAACTCTTAGAGGACTTAATTCTTGAAGAAGTCAAGCAACACATAGATGAGCATAATATTATGAAAGATTACCAATTTGGCTTCCGCCCACACCATTCAACTAGTCACGCTTTAACACTGCTCTCCGACTTTGTATGCACTAACCTAAATCGCCGTCAAGCAACTATCATAGTCAGCCTAGATTTGGAAAAAGCTTTTGATACTGCCTGGGTAGAAGGCATTATATTTAAAATGTATCGGATGTTTAAATTTGATAAAAGGCTGTGCAAAATTTTGTTCAGCTATCTAAAGGAGCGCACATTTTACGTAAGTGAATATGCACATAATTCTATGATTAGGGATGTTGGGGCAGGTGTTCCCCAAGGCTCCTTACTAGGACCAATCCTGTACAATATATTCTTAGCCGATTTTCCTGATCCACCAGTGAGCACTTCAACGAATAGCCCTGACATTAAAGTTATAATATACGCAGACGATATTCTCGTAATGGGTTCTCATCCACGCATAACTAAAGCCAACGATGCTATTAACCTATATCTTGATGAGCTAAATAAATACTTTCAAAAATGGAAACTTAAAGTTAACCTTACTAAAAGCGAAACTATTATTATTAAGGGAATCAAAAATTTTTTTTTATCAAACGCTCGTAAATACGAGCCCCAAATAAAGTTTAATGAAACAAATATAAACAGTAAGGACCAAATAAAATACTTAGGCGTAATATTGGATTGCAAATTTACCTTTGTGCGACACTTAGATTATATTTTGGCAAAGGCAAAGCGCATGTTTTTCAGTTACTCCAACCTAATTAGAAGACAAGGTGGCCTCTCAAGCAGCATTAAATTAAATATATATAAACAAATAATTAGACCAATAATCTCCTATGCTCATCCTATATGGTTTAACATTTCGTCGAGCCAAATGGAGAGACTCAGGCGATTTGAGCGATATATTCTTCGACTTTGTAGCGGACTCAACCGCCAACCTTACAGTAGTGGCACTTTTCGCAAGAGAGTTTCTAATAAAGTTTTATATGAGAAATGTAAAATATCTCGAATAGATTCTTTTCTAATTAAATCCTCAGATCGATTTGTTGAAAGAATGGCTCACTTGGATAACGAGTTAATCAACGAATATTTATCAAAACAAACAGAAATATCTTTACCTTTAAGAGAAAGATACTTATCTCCAATATATTTAAAAATACTAAAAAGTAATTCCATGCTACACAAAAATAGTAAAACGATCTACTATCATAGACGCTACAAATCTTATAATTTCAACGAAGAAAACTGTGTTTATAGCACTGACCAGTTTATAGTAAAGTAACCTAAAGTAGCTTAGAGTAAGTTTCTCAAAGCATATCTGTGGCTACAGGCAATAGTCGCCTGGACCTCATGTAAAAACATGGGAATTAGGCGATTGTTGCTTGTTACCACATACACATACTAGTACTTACACCATACAAGCATATCTCCGTTTTAGCACTTTTTTGGAGAATATTAATTATTTAAAAAAAAATTTTTGCCCCAGGCAATTATATATAAAACTGACATAGCTTAAAGTATATAAGAAATAACTGAATAAATTTTAAACTCCTAGATAAATACAAATGTATGTTAGGATAGCTCTAAATGACTAAAGTTTTATATAACTATGTAAATTTTTATATTAATGTGATTTTGGGCAATAAATGAAATGAAATGAAATGAAATGAAATGAACTGTCAGCTAAAAATCGAAAACGTAGAAAGTGATGCCCAATAAATTATTTTCTGATGTGGCCTGGAACCTTATAGCCATTGGAGTCCTGAATGAGGGTGATCCTGAAGGGAAAATTCCAAAAGCTCATTAGAAATTCATGCAAGTTGCGTGGATAAAAGTGGCGATGAAAATGGTACTAAGAAAGCCGGGTCCGCCACCGCCATGCACTGCATCAGGGAGCCAAGGCGGTAGAGTGGATAAGAAAGATATTCCATCTCGTGCAAGGGCAATCGTCTGGACAACAACTACACCGCCACAGGTAGGCTATATAATGCAATTAACATGGGCCGTGAAAGACAAGCACGAATATGGTCCGACGAAAACATGTCTGACGTGTGGAACTTAAGTATGTCTGCCTGTCCTATTAATCTGCCTTGACTTCAGAGTCGACGAGAGATGTTTGGAGATTTATTTTTAACCAAGCTGATAAGAGGTATTATCAATATTCCATTCTTACTTAGCGATATTTGTATCCATCTCAGACAATTTAGATACTTTCCTTGTCTTTAAGCAAAACAGATTTTGAAATCCACGACCCATTCAGATGTTTGTGTAACGATTTTCATTCTCCAGATTTGATTCTTATGACTCACTTTTTTGTATAAAGAAATATTTACTGAGAGTTTTAAATTTATAACTAATTTTTTTATTGTCAACGTTTCTTAATAGCAAATTACTTTATAGTAGCTGATGAGCAAATATGTAGCTGCTCATTGTAAGAGGCAAGTGTAGCTGCAACCTTCCGCTATCGGCCATTGACAACACCAACAATATCAGCTTTGAAATCCAAGCAGAATCACTCTTTCCAGCACATGCAATACTGAGTAGGCAATTAAATTGGATGATGTCGGCATCCGAAAATTCGACTTTAGGAGTTTTGGAGAGAAAAGTCTTGCGGAAGATTTTAGTTCCTTTTCGCGTGAGAAATGGCGAATGACGCAGACTCCGGGACGATGAGCTGCATGATTTATATGTCAATCTCCAGGGTTTGAGAGCCTCTCTACTTCATGAAGCGCATACA
This sequence comes from Neoceratitis asiatica, assembly GCA_030068015.2. Classification (NCBI taxonomy): domain Eukaryota; kingdom Metazoa; phylum Arthropoda; class Insecta; order Diptera; family Tephritidae; genus Neoceratitis; species Neoceratitis asiatica. The sequence goes on from CM061524.1 coordinate 80,406,620, forward strand.
AATACAAAATACAAAAATATTTAAATTCATGGCTTTTCTTAGTCATTATGCATGCATTGTTCTTACATTAATAGGCCGTCATGTATAGTTCATAGTTGGGAGTCCTCAGTCCGCAAACACACACACGATTAATCTATGGCTCCTAATTTAGGACGATGTCAGGCTAGTCTATTACTGTACGGTTAATTATGGCTATGAAAATATATTTGAAGAAGACGCACTTGTTAAATTTATGTCTGCATCTCCTTCAGGATTTCTTAAAAGCTCTTTCTCAGTATATAATTTTGAGAGTCCTAGTAGAGAGGCTCTCAAACCCTGGAGATTGACATATAAATCATGCAGCTCATCGTCCCGAAGTCTGCGTCATTCGCCATTTCCCACGCGAAAAGGAACTAAAATCTTCCCACTGGGGTTTTCTTCTTCTTCTTCTTCTTCTTAAAAAAAAAAAATAAATAAATAAATAAATAAATAAACAGCAGCAAGAACCATGCATTTTAGGGCAACAGCGAAGGAAACAATGTTTCAATTGGATAAATTTAACATTTTTGAAAAACGTTTTTAGTTGTTGTGCTCTGGGAATAATTCAAATAACTTGAGCTAGATTTTCTATTTTTAGAAATACTAATTTAGGAAACATTGTAGGAAAATTATGGATAATTCTGTTTTTTTGAGTTTTATCTACTATTGCCTTATAAGAGGAATGTTCTGGTTACCCTTATTAGTAGATATAATCTAAATAGAATATTTTAGTTTAATTTCATATATATTTTAACTTTTTTTAAATTTATTTTTTAAATTTTATTATATTTAATTTAATTTAAATTTGCTATAAGTTAATAAGCTTAATTTTAAAGGCATATTTATCTGTTTAAATTCAATAGTTTGTTATACATGAAAGAAAAATGGTAAAATAATTGATTTCTTTTTATTTAAATTAATTTAATTTAATTTAATATAATATTAGTACTTTATTTTATTTTATTTTATTTTTTTATGTTATTTTATTTTTATTTTTTTATTTTATTTTTTTTTTTCATTTTGTTTCTTTTGATTATAATTTAACATTCCTAAAAAGTGTTTTTTATGGAAAAATTTCTATCAAATATATTAGTGATTTTCATATAATGGAATAATGCAATTTAACTATGCACATAAATGGCAAATCAATGAATCATATAATCATTAAATCAAGCCACTCAATCTCCTAATAGTATTAAGAAAACCATTAGCTTTGATCGTCTTTCCTTTCCCTGAAGTATTATTAACCTGACACCGAGTACGTCCCTTACTCGTGCTACATGCCGACATACGTTTAGCATAGAAACTACTTAGTAAATACTTCTTTTCCTAAATAAAGACCATTATTATATGTAATAAAACCAATAACAAAAACACTAATTCATTAAGAAAAACTTCTGAACTGAGTTGATTTGCCAGCCCCGAATACCAAATATCTGGTGCTTACGCCAATTAGTATTTGTGCTATTTTAATTTCATATTAATATGATTGTAGGGTTGTCAATTGAAGGTTAATTTAAATTTTTTCATCAATTAATAGCAAAAATATATTGCTTGTATATTGTTAGTGAAATTACTAAATAAAAATTAATCGGAAATTCATTCAATTTAAAAGGAAAATTTCGCGGCTGTATAAATAAATACAAAAATAAATATGCAATTTAATTGATATTTCCATAATTTGTAATGAGAGCTGTTTAAGGTGGTTAATATTTTAATACTCTATAATTGATTTCCAATTACGAGCTCCTAAAAATTTAAATACTTTCCTTTTCCTAAATATACAACAATAAATATAACGCAATGATAAATTATTTTGGCGCATCGATTACCTTGACAGAGCAAAGCATACATATACACATATGTAAATCATTTTAGGCATTGTAAAATAAAAACTTTGTTATTATGAGATTAAATGATGATGTGTTGATTAGTTAAAAACATATTTCTGTATAGAATTCAGCGTAATCAGCCATGCCAGCCGAGGTTAACCACTCAAAATATTTACAAACCCATTCATGAAATTTTTCTCGTTCACCCACACAATTACAATATTTTCATTTATAAGGTCGGTATGTACCTCTAGCGAAAAAAACTCATATATTTCGTGGATGAAAAAATGTAGCAGGCACGGAAATTTGACAGATTATTTTCTATTGTGAACAGCTCTTTACAAAGGAAGAAGATATGCAAACGTAAATAAACCAAACGAAAAACATGAGTAGAGCCTGGTAAATATTTGTCGCTGATTATATATTCTTACCTTTTTCATGGCTGAAAATAAATATAAAAAAAATAAATATAAAAATATGAGACTATTTATTTCGCTCGGAAACCTGTTTTGCCGTGCTTTCGTATTTGTTTAAAAACTTTAGAAGTAGGCAGTAGAAAATGGAAGGAAATTACGAATAATAAAAATGCAAAAGCAAAGAATATAAGGAAAGTGAAAAAATGGTATTGTATTTTGTTTTAAAATATATCAAATTTGAAAAATTTATAAAAAAAAAAAATTTAAATAGAAATTAAAATAGCCCTGCTGCTGTATATTTTCTTTATGGAGTAATGGGTGAAACAAGGAAGCAAGATCACACGTATAAGGGAAAATGGATAAATCTGCACTCTGTTAAAAAAATTGATAATGCTGTTACCCAGTTTTTCAGCCAGCTTTGATAAAACGTTTGCGCAATTTATCTAGTTTTTACCCAGTTTGAGCTAGAAGGGGGATAATTTCATATGTGAATTAATGCATTATAAAATCCAAATATATGTGCAGAAGGTATTGATATATCAGAACTATGAAGTTCGCCGGATTCATATGCCTGATTCTGTCTAATTATTTTAAGTGGTCACGAGGCGGATTGTCGCACAAGACAAAAAAATGTTATAAAAATAACAGTCTTAGTAACAGACGAGGTATGTAGAGTTAGTACACGTTTATATATTAATGTAAACTAGAAAAACCGTTATTGCTCTTTTGTATTGTGCTTAATTTAGATATTATAATTGTTATTGTAAAGAGTAATGCAGCTAATCCAAAATATTAATAATATATATATAAAATAATTTCAATTTGCACCTTTGGTCTATTTGCACTGGAATATATTCCTTAGGTTAAAGGCGTGCAGAGGGGAGGGGGAGGGGAGGGGAAACGAAACTGACTTAATTTCAGTTTCATACATATTCTGTATAAGAGTATAAAAGTGATTGTGTATTTACAACTTCGTGTTGTAATTGCGAACAACAAGCTGATCGGGAGACGAGAGTTTTTCCAAAGCAAAAGTGGAGTAATCCAACAGATCCTCCAATGGGATATATGGTCCACAAATTTTTGTAGGGTTGTATTCAATACAAACAAAGCTAAAATAAAGGAATAAAAAATTGCTCAACATAATCTATATATATATATATATGTAAATAAGGCAAAATTTTGATGAACGCCTATAACATGAGAATCATGAGATTTGCTAAGCCAGAGATATGACCACTTTAGTGAACATTGGCCGCTACCCATACAAAATACATGCAGCAACAAGAAATGCATGTAAAATTCCAAAATACGCGTAAATTATGTTGTAAGTGGTGTTGAAAGAGAGGAGAAAAAGTGAAAAAAAAAAATGAAATGAAAACAAATTTAAAAAAAAATTAAAAAAAAAAAAACATTTAAAAAAATGAAATAAAAAGTTTGAAAAAAACTTTTAATCAATTCTCTTCGCTTCCCTTACCAAAAAAAGCAAATATTCAAAATTATAGTTAGACTTTAAAATTTTTTTTATAGTTGTAGCAAAGCACGCTGGGGTCCTCTAGTATATAAATACATATAACTAAAAAATATTTGCAAACAAGCGAGTAATGAATATGACATATCCAGAATATGAAAGATTTTCATTGTAAGTTTATAAAGTTTGACTTAACTTGTTATTCACAGCTTACTTGCAAGCAATCAAGTGTTCTGAAAGTCATATACAAGAGGGAAATACAAATTATGCAATAAAATTGAAAAAATATATATATTACCGAAAAGGCAAATAAATAAAATAATATAAAGATCAAAAAATTATGTAAGAAAAAGAAATTTTCTTAACAAATATATTCTGAGAGTTTTGAAAAGAGGTTCAGTATTATTAAATCTAATCAAAATTTCAAGTTTCTAAAGTTTCTTAAACCTGCAATATTTAATTTAAATTTTTATTTAATTTATATTTTTGAAACAAAATTGATAAAACAAACCAAGCAGCAATAAACGAAATTTATTCCTAAATTGCCTATCTTGCATACCAATTCCAACCAGATTAATGTGCACATAACTTTTCAGCCTAGCACATAAACACACACATATTTAACTATAAGTGTACAGTAACATTTCCATACACACACTCACACAATATTATATACCAAAGCATATGTTTTTTATACCTTTCATGTACGTGAAGTGGTATATTAATCTTGGTCCGAAGTATGGAAGTACCAGAAAGAGAAGAGATGGATCCACCAAAATTTATACCGACCGTATAAGAATGAGTTGATAAAATCATGTTCGTCTTTTTGAACGCCAACTGGTACCTCAGTTTTTGAGATATTTCAACCAAACGTGGTAGGCAGATGCACTGGTGCATATATACGTACATTTTTCGGAACCGGTCAGATTAGACCACTATGACATATATACTACCGATTTCTCAGATTTGAAACTTTGTCCCATAAATCCGTCAAAACACCTGCTAAGAGTAAAAAATTGTTATTATATACTCGTATATTGAAATGCACAGCGATACTGAAAATCTTCGAAACCGGACGACTATTACTATATACAGCTTCCATACATAGATTTGTCCGGATATGAGACTTTGGCAAAACTCCTTCAAAAAAGCATCTCAGAGCATGAAATTTAGTATTCTATACACATCGAAAACAGAAGACTATATCATATAGCCCCATATAATCGTTTTGTTCAGATATGAGGTTTTGCGCCAGTAATCTGTCCGAAAAGTATCTAGAAAATTGAAATTTGGTAATATATTGCACATCGGTACTGAAAATCATGGAAAGCGGAAGAGTACATAATATAGCTCCCTTATAATTGATTTGTTCAGAAATGAGGTCTTGCGTCAAAAGCCATCAGAAAACGGGAAATTTGGTGTCCTATAGACGTGAATTCAAGTTAATATTGACTGTGAAAATCACCGAAATCGAGTGCTTCAACTTTCAATAAATTTGATATGTTCATGAAAGGTATAAAGAAGACAGTCCTTCCTTCTTATTATAAATAAATTTGTGAGCATATTGTAATTGCAACTATCGTTGTGGGGATATATATATATATATTTAAAAAATACTAAAAAAATACTATTAAAAATGCCCCATGCTCGATTTACGATATGCCACACAGCGCCCAATGATTTTTTCACTATAATTGATTGATTGTTTTAAATTTATTTTAAAAATAATTTTTAACTTTCTAGTTCGATATTTTTCAAATGTGTTTTTTAGTTTTTTTTTTTAATATATCTCTTTTCTAATTTTTAGTGAGTTTTTGATATGTGTAAAAAATCTGTCTTGAATCTGTCCATTTGATTTCAAAACGGAATTGAAAAGCGAGTGTATACCACAATGAAAGTCTAGAAATTACCCAACATCTTTTCGTTGTTGTTTAGTAACTTTGTAAATTTTTCCATATGAAACATATTGCGGCATTATTTTCACTCTTCTGTGAATTTTAAATATCATGTATTGATTTAGAGAATTTAGGAAACGTAAAAAGTTTAATGTTCGGAAATATTTTGATTCACCTCTCATCGTCTTCCCTCAACTACTTCAAATGTGTACTTACTCATATAAACACATATTCTCACCTTATGTTTTACTACTTTTTCACCAAATTATATTCAATTAGAAACTAAAAAATGCAACAAGCTTGAAAATAATTTCTTTAGATGCACAATAACGAGATCCCCTAACGAGATCCTCTATGGTGTAGTCTGATGTTTTGCAAAGGTAAAATATATGGTCCACATCTAGGACAGCATTGTTAATTAAGCTATACATTTTGTATACAAATAAATTGAAAAGTAAAGGAAAAAGTACTGAAAGATAACATCATATGAAACCCTTCACCATGTGTGTTTCATTAAAATTTTAAATAAATAACTCATTTTACAAATTTTTACAGATAAAAGAAATGGAATTGAAATGGAGTTTTTTTATTAAAAACAATTATTTTAAATGGAAAACAGATAGACTACAACAACTACAGAGTTACAGAAGTGCGAAAATCCAAAATATCCTTGACTACATCGGTGGCCGTGTGGTCAAATACATATTTATATTGAAAGCGGCAGAGTCAGAAACGAACAACCACACACACGAGTAACAAACAACCCTTTAGTTCGATACCATCGGAGAAGAGCTAACGATTTCACTAATTCCGAAGCATTGGTACCAATTACCAATTACTTCCAATGCTATTTCACTAACGACTTTAACACTGCAGTGTCCTACGCAGTGAATAGAGCACATTGTGTCGCTGAATTACCAATCATTTGTGAAATGATTTAAAATTATCATTAGCTCTTACATTAATTCAAATTCGCCACAGTTTTCACTAACTCAAAATCCTTAGCGTTTTCATTAATTTAAAGTCTCTTGCGTTTTAATTATTTAATTCTGAAAAACGCTATATATAATAAAATAAATGTTTATTAATTATATATCTGTATGTTTATTTAATTTATCATTTTTCTTATTAAGGGGAGGCCTCTCTAGAGGGCCAAAAATAGGCCTTTTTGAGGCTTTTTTTCGGGAAAGCTATTAAATAAATCTGATTTTTACCAAAAATCATTTATTGTACATATAATTATCTTCTTATAACTATTAAAAAAAAGAATTAATTTAAAAACGGCGGCTATACTGCGTTCTCCCTAGGATGTCTCCATTTTTTATTCTAATAAGCACGGTTACCGCTTGTAAATAGCAATAGCTAGAGAAGTACGTAGCATTTTTTTTAATATTTATATATTTTGAAAAAATGGTGGGTCTCTAAAAGAAAAAGTATCAATTTGGTCTAAAAAAGTGTTCGAAATTTGTTAATAAAAAATAAAAAAACTATGCAAGTAAAAACAAAATCCTACGTACTTCTGTAGGTAAAGTTTTTTTTGAAAATGTTGTCAAAATTTCAAGTGAATCGGTGGTAAATTGTTTGAGTTTTGTTTCCAGCCGACTTGAAAAATGCAGTTTTGAGATAAACGCGTTTAAAGTTTTGAGTATGCCTTACTGACAGAGCAGACGCTTCAACTAGAGAACGAAAATGGGGCATTTAGAAATTTTTATCTGTCATAATCTTTCGGGATAATATTTCTGAAACCATGATGTATCATTTGAAAGAAAAAAATCCATATTCCGAATATTCTAAAGCGGCCTAACACCTTAATTAATAATTTTTTCCGTTACTTTTGCATATGAGTTTTTTAAATACATTTTTCTTTTGACCTGAAGGGCTTGGCGCAGATGATCCGCCTTCGATCCAACATCTATGCCGGTAGGAATTGACTCTAAAATAATAAAAATATCTTTGTTATTATCACTAAAAAAGAGGTTCCTACATACAAATTTTTCTTACCCATAAGTGGGTCGAAAAATTGAGTAAGTCCTTTTGTAGAATCTTTCACAACACCCCGGTTATTAATATATATTAATTTATTATTTTTTTTAAACACAATAAATAAAATAAATACAAGTTTTGTAACAAAACTTCAGACAAACGATGTTTTTGTGTTAAGTACAGGGTTATTCATTTTTCGGATACCAAAATTATTGTAAATAAAATGCATTTAAAATAATTTTTTCGTGGAACTCGTTTTTTATTATAAAATTTGAAATATTAAATACTATATCATTCAAATGCCTAACTCGAGAACTTTTGTAAACTTCGATCATTTTAAGTAATTTTCGAACAATTTTTTGGCACAAGTTAGGCGGCTATATTCGGGCGTGTTGTGTGGCATGTGAAACCATCTTATTGGAACCACATATTATCTAAGTCGTTTTCTTCAATTGTAGTTATAATCTCGCCGTTATCCTTTCCAAAGAAATAATTTCCAACCACATCACATTTGAATGGTCAGCTAGCTTCAGTTGTTGTGTGAGATAGACTTTATATGGACGTAGGTTTAAATGCAAGTGCAAAATACGTCATCATTTGCCGTAAGAAAGTTCCGGACAAATTCGGTCCTTCGGCTACACTTTTACTTACAGTATCGATATTTGAGGAGGAACGAGCAAAAAGATTATACAAAAATCTCACAATATCTATAATCGATCCAGTCTCTTCAAACTTCTTTAAAAATTTATCAATTGCTTTAGCAGTTGGACGATTATGTGCGCCATAATCCCCTCTTAAAGCACGAAAGGTGGAAACGTTTGAATCATAACATTGTAGGTTGTTTAGCGATCCATTTTCATAAATGTTTAGTTTTTAACTAAAATAAAAATTTTCTGGTTTGACAGCTAAGTTTGACAAATAGCAAAATACAGCCCTGTGTTTTCGAAACCACTAAATGGATAACTCTTTATAACCAAAAATTTATAATTTTATTAAAACGTTAAATAATTAAGTAATTCACATATGATTTCAAAAGTATAGAATGGTATTGAAATGAAGTGTTGTTATTAAAGCCAAATAAAAAATTATGTTTTTTTCTTAGTGAAAGTATTGTAACATCCACTAAGTACAACAATTTCATTAAAATGTAAACACTAAATATGCACTGAGAGCTTACAATTGCACAAAGCTATATTTATGTGCGTATATGTGCTGTTTTTGGGCGGATTGCGAATGTTAACAGGTTCGTTGGTTATTATTATAAACTTATACGCAATTTGGCGAATAGTTCACATTTCGTATTTGAGTTTGAGTTGAAGTCAAATTTGAAGCTGTGGAACTTGCAGTTGTTCAACTCAATGATACAAAAGAGCAAGCCAAATTGACTAGCAACGTAAAACGCGGAATAAAGTTGAACGGAATCGAAATCCACAATGTGGGATTGTAATGATGCGTTACAATATCCTCTCCCTCTTTGGCAAGGTGAAGATGGATATACAAGTAATTTTCGAGTGAAGATGATAAATCCAGTTACTGCTATCGAAACTAATAAACAAATTAGACCAAAGAACTATGACGACTGTCATCTCTTAAAATATCGATGTCACTTCCATCAATACTCTGTGATATGTAACTGAAAGTTGAAACTGAGCGACTGTCTTATGTTCACCATTATGGCACGCCAGTTTTGTTTATAATGTTCACATATAAAGGCGAAGTTATTTGGGTCCCTCAAGTTCTTTGATTCCGAACGACATGATATTCTACTAAAACGGCTAGCACTTCGAGTGATGTCGGTAAATTAATCTCAAGAGTAGTCCCGTAATCCTTTTTTCATATGGACAGTTATATGTCACCTGTTTTCGTGTTGGAATAATAACATAACTGTTTACATATATATACACACCAAAAATAAAGAATTTTGTATTTCATAAAGCATTAGAATAGTAAACAAGCTTAAGATTAAAATTAAGTAAATAGCATTAAAAACGTAATTTCGGTAATATTTGTCGAAATTGGATACTTAAAAAATTTTAAAATATTTTTAGTAAAAATATGGAAAATGGAGGTAATTTTGGGTAATTTTTTTGAATATTCGTATCACATTCAAGTAAACGCCGATTACTATTAGAGCTTGAAATAAGACGATCCGTAAGCCATATCACAATACAATCCTAAATATATTCATCAGCTATAACGTTTTGCCAAAAAGTTTGTAATAAAATTAAAATTTTAAAATTTTTAATTAAGATTAAACGGTCTGAATTTCATTTCCTAATAAGCTCTGTTGTAGTGCGAAGTCGGTCTTTATATGGTACCGAAGCAGAGTGGTTATAACTTATTCCTGTAGTATATAATCTATGTTTTGTAATTGAATATATAATTAATTACGCCTTCAGTCTTTCAGTTTTTATTTTGAAAAAAAGAGCGTTATCTTAGATTATTTATAGAGTTGTGACAGCTGAGTGACTATGTTTTTGGCTAGTTGCAGCATTAGAGTCTCTAAGAAGCTGCCTTTCCAGATATCGTTTTGTAATTGAATATACATACGTTTCGTCCACGTGCAGCTCTTGGTTTTGGAGACGATTATCGCGCTGTTCTTTTGATTTATGCACACGAATATCAGCTCTTTGTTCGACTAGTTCGTGAGCTCATTCAAGACGCCGATGTCGAGCTTTTTGCACGAGCATTATTGAGGTTAAATTTTTTTAGGTGTCATTTTACCGAAAATTTTACGTGAGTAAACTCCTTGTACTATAATTTTGTTGTTCTTATATTTCACCGCATTATGTAACTGTAAATTAGTAGTTAAGTAGATATTCAAAATAATATACAACAGATAAATTTAAAATGAAGTATAGTACAGAAAAGCGATGTCACAAAATATATCGATCATGAATCGATCATGTATCGTCATCTATGAGGAGTTCATAATAAACGGTCTGACAGTTTTCTGTAACAAATCTAATGTGAGACGCCATCTGTTCGAAATTTACGAAACTTACGATTAATAACAACAAACAACTTTGATAATCACTTTATTGTTAATTATATATTATTGAGCTCATTAATCGAAATAAAAACTATCATATCTCTTAAGTTGGATCAAATTACAAATAAATGTCAACTTTCATCATTATCGGTTGAGTTGGTGAAGAGTTCACTGGAAACTTACATTGTCGCTCTGTATTTTATATATATCAAATATATATATATATATATAAATATTTGTAGATTTGTATCTTCTGAAGTGATTTACCTCCAATTTGTGGTTGCGTCTAAATGTTGTTATTCAACAAATGGAGGGAGTTTATTATAAGCCGCATCCGAACGGACCCATACCTTCCGAATGGCAGTCCTCAATGCTATTCACTCGTCTACATCAGATTACCTTACTGATTTTGGCTTACTGGTTAAAGCACTCACCTGTTAAGTCAGGATACGTTGGTTCGATTCGCGCTAGAAGAACTCTGATCTAAGATAAGATTCTTTGGAAAAAGGTCCTTATTCCCACAATTCTCCAGTTCAAGATTTGAATGATTAAATAAAAGGTTCGAGCTAATACTAATTAAAGGTTTATATATGTGCTATAATAAGGGAATGATGTATTTATAAGTTGAGTTTTAAAACTATAAGTTGGATACTTCTCGAATTCATCTAAATTTTTATTTACCTCTACTTTTAATTCTATTAAAATTACTTGTGCCTGCTTATCATATGAGAGCAAATATCATTTGTTTGTTTACGCCTTCCATTCTGAATTATAGCTTGTAGCATACAAAAAGTTAATACTTATAATTAGCTAAAATGGTTTTTAAGCCTTAGAATCAAACTTTAAGAGTATTTTCCTTCGTATCGTGGGCAAGCCGCAATAGCCGAGTGGTTAGCATTGTAAATATAAAATTAATTTTTCTAATAGTGCCGCCCCTCGGTGGGGAATTTCAAGCCCTCTCCTCATAAAAATCCATCGGCGGTTTGGATATCTCTTAGAATAAACTGTAGGTCTTTTTGTTGGTAAAAAGCATCAAGTCGCAAAACTCCAAATCCGAGGAGCTAGACACTTGTACACCTGGTTATCTGCCTTAAAATTATTCACATCTATTGTTTTTCTTTTTCCCTTAATGTAATTATAAATTAAACTTTATAACGAAAATTACGTTTCAAAGATAACTGAGATTTGCTTTTTAAAAGAATAAGGGTAGATAGAAAGTGAAAAACAAAAAAGGCCACAATTTAAATGAGAAAAGTAAATGAAGTGCCCAACAATGTCTTGGACTAGTCTGGAAGTGCTATCGCCATACAATACCATGATATTTATTTGCTTTCGTATTGCTTCACTTTCTTGCCTCTCTTTTTTGCAACCGTTCGACTTTTAAGCCCACACGGTAAAATTTTAAAGTACTTCTCGCAAAAAATAATATTGTTGGAGGATTAAAGTTATCGAGGAGTTGAATTGAAGTGGAGCTACGTAGAGAAGTATGTAGTGTAACGATGCCCAACACATATTTCCTTTACAAAGTCTGTCGCTGCAACTTTGGCACCAGAAGAAGTTGAAACATTAGGAAAACTGATAGCAACACCAATGAACTACGCTAGGGAAAGAACATAGAGTTGGTTTGAAAGGATAATTGAAGTTTTTACACGAATAAATGCTGTATATTGTGTTTGGCGAAGAGTGCGAATGTAGTATGGTTCTGGCTATTTTGCCACGGCAATTGTGGATTAGCAATGAAATAATAATTTGTACATAGCTTTTTCAAGTTAGTGTGTAAGCGTATAAAACGCATCGTAAAAGTTATTCCACTAAAAGTACAGTTGCTCTGAAATATATTTTAGTAAACTCATGATTTCCACTAAAACTTTCAGCTTAGCTACCAGCTTTTAATAAATGTGTATAGTTTTAGATTTTGCAAGGATATTTTTTGGGGGGAAATATACTGACTCAATACTAAAGTCAAAAGAAATATTGAATTAATAAACAAACAAATAAACGTTTCAACTAACAAAAAAACATTTATTTGGTGTAATTTTGACAAATAGTCTTTAAGTATATCCTAAGTCCTGAAGTATATCCGTAGCGAACCAACCTCCTTTATTTACAAAAATAAAATAATTCAGAAAAATTAATTGAAATTATTGTATCTAGTCGACCGTGTTTAGAAAAAGAAATTTCTGTTATTTTCTCCGGCCGTAGCAATCACTGCTATCAACTCGGTTACAGCAGTTGCTTATTGTTTACTTGCGCATAAAATATTAATCAATAAACTAGCAGAAGTGCTGTCTTCAATCATGTCGAAGTAGTTAAATGTCCGTTTTATAAAAATATATATTATTTTATATTATAGATTAATGTATATAAAGGGTGATTTTTTATAGAGGTATAGAACTTTAAGTTGGCACTACTTTTCACGATGGCGACCGATTTAACAGCTGTCAAGTGATTTATTCTCAGTTTGGTTTGGCAATTCATCATGAATAGACTCACGCCTGAACAACGCTTGCAAATAGTGCAATTTTATTTCGAAAATAATGGATCTGTGAGGAAAACGTATCGCGCACTACGTCCATTAGCGATGAAGTGCACTTCTGGTTGAATGGCTACGTCAACAAACAAAACTGCCGCATTTGGAGTGAAGGTAATCCTCAAGTGTATGTTGAAACACCGTAACATCCAGCTTTATGGGCTGGTGGAATCATTGGTCCATACTTTTTCAAAAACGATGGTGGCTAGAACGTTACAGTCAATGGTGATCGGTATAGAGCCATGATTACTAACTTTTTCATTCCTGAATTGAATAACCATGATGTCCAGGAGATGTGGTTTCAACAAGACGGCACAACATGTCACACAGCTCGTGCCACAATAGATTTATTGAAAGACACGTTTGGTGACCGCCTAATTTTACGTTTTGGACCTGTGAATTGGCCTCCAAGATCTTGTGATTTAACACCGCTAGACTACTTTCTGTGGGGCTATGTAAAGTCATTGGTCTATGCGGATAAGCCACAAACGCTTGACCATTTGGAAGACAATATTCGCCGTGTTATTGCCGATATACGGCCACAAATGTTGAAAAAAGTAATCGAAAATTGGACGTCCAGATTGGACTACATCCGCGCCAGCCGTGGCGGTCATATGCCAGAAATCATATTTAAAATGTAATGCCACAAGATTATTTTTCGGATTAATAAAATTCATGGCAATCGAATAAGCCATCGTTGTTTTATTGCAACTTAAAGTTCTATACCTCTATAAAAAACACCCTTTATATATAGATTAATGTGTTGTGTGAAAGCTGTGTGACACACACACACCGAAATAGCTATATGTGCATTATGAGTGCGCTTAATTGCATGTTAGAAACAAGTCCAATGTTTAGGAAAGTTACTAGCATGAAAATCAGCACTGAATTGCCTACAAAAAGGAACTCTATCTCTGAAGTTTTAATGTAACTTTTTCTTCGCTTAACTCGCCAGTTTCACCAATGAATAATATGTTACAAAGTAATAACTACGTCTCAAATTTGGATCAAATAACTCAAAAACTGAGAAACACTTCACATAAAAAATTAGATGGGTACATATTTCGGATCAAAGCTAATAAAAACAATTCATGCTCATGTATGTAGGGACCTACCGACTTCGAAAGGTCAATAAATTTTTTTTGAGTATCTTTTATTTCATGTCAGAAATACTCCCTGCCGCGGGCAACCGCAATCAGAAAAATTAATTTTCTATAATTTTTGATATTCGTCGGCCAGGACTCGAACCCTGGCCTTCCAAATGGCAATACGCACTACTAACCACTCGACTATTGTGACCGTCGTCAAGTAGTATGCCTCTAATATAACTAGCCTAGCGCTGATTTATCTTTACCAACTCAATATTCAGAAATTCGTTCGCGATGATGCACAGTGGTCCGAATGTTCATCTAGCTGGGAAAAACTCATTATATAATGAAATTTTTTATTGGAATAACTGTTCGCACCCAAAAATGTTATAATTGGCCTAATGGACGTGCCGTTATTGTAGGTGTATTGCTTTATACTTGCTTTATAAAAGGATAAGATTGTTTAAGAAATACTAAGCTTTACGACCATTTACGGTCATTAAAAATCATTTTGCGGATTTTTTTTGATACTCGTATTTTCGTCGGTAACCTCTTTTTGGCGTCGAATGATGTGCTCATTTCAACACGTGTAAACTTAGAATACCAATCCTTGTTGATTGATTTTCCAAAAACTCCAAAAACTCGCCATCAAGACAAGTTTTGCTTCAACTGTATTGTTTCCCTTCAAAGAGCGATATTTTATCAACACGTGAAATTGTCAAAATTATTTTTCAGTGTATATTTTTTTTGCTTGAATTTCACTTCATTTATTTGTAAAGATGAAAATCTTCAAAAAATTGTAATAACGTGGTTGTAGTTTACACGAAAAAGGAATGGATCAGAGAGTTTGTGCGATTTTAAGAGCCAATAAGATTTCCTAAGAAAAACAGAAACAAGATACATTGTTTCAATGGTTAATGAAATTTCATAGTTAGACAAATTTACTTATATAGAAAATCATAACGGAAAAACCTTAGCCATCGTCTTGACCGTCATTCTTACTATGGCACAACAGTATATTGATTCCTCAACAGGCGCTTCAATGGAACAGATTGCTTTCGGATTGGGTTTGGTCTTCGCTGCTGTATCACAAGTAATGGGTCGTCGTAGTACTTGCCACTTTAATTTCGCTGTTACGATAGGTGCACTCCTTTTCGGCTAAATTAGTTTGTTAATGGGTTTCCTATTCATCATAATGCAATGGTTGGATTCTGCAGTTGTAGTTGTTGCTGCGCTTGCTATATTACCTACTAATTTGAAAAGAACAAATTTGGGGCACAATAATAATAATAATTCTTGTATCGAATCAATAATTGCGCGCTATTAGTTTTTTCTGTTCGTTGTTTTTCGCACATTGGAAATACCAAATGAAGCCAGGTCCTTCTGAGCTTGCTTTTTCCATTGAAGTGGAAATATTCCTTTGCCTCTGCACGGACACTTTCATCCATTCGGATAGCTTGGCCTAGCCAACGTATCAACAGTCTTTTTATCCGCTGAACTATTTCGATATCTCGTGCAGCTCATCGTTCCATCGTCTTCGGCATTCGTCGTTGCCAACATGCAAAGGTCAATAAATCTTCCTCAAAAATTTTCTCTCGAAAACTTCTAATGCCATCTCATTGGATGTCGACATCATCCACGCTTCTGCACCAAACAGCAGAACTTGGAGAATTCGGTTGTGATTTGTCGAGAGAAGTTTTTACTTTTTAATTGCCCACTAAATTCAAAGTGGCACCTGTTGGACAAACTGATTTTGCGTTCGATTTCAAGGCTGACATTGTTGGCGTTGTTGATACTTTCAAGATAGACGAACTTTTCTACTTCTTCAAAGTAATGACTGTTAACAGGAACGTGCAAGTGCGCTGACTGTTTGTTTGATGACAGGAGATTACTTCGTATTATCCGCGTTCACCTCGAGACCCATTCGCGTCGCTTCTTTGACTATTCTGGTATTCTTGGTATTGAACGGCCCGGAGATGTCCTTTCCAATCCTCACTGCGCTTGTGTTTACATATCTGTTTACGTTTTGCCGAGATACCAATTCTGGCATAGCGGCATAGAGGCAGCTCTTATTTGTGCTATCTGGGGTAGATTTAAAAGCGATGAAAAGGTGGGATGTATTGATTATTTTTCAGATATATCATCCAAGATTGGGCGCATGGTGAATATCTGGTGGAATGGTGGATTTACAAAGTATAAAGCCACACTGATAAGGACGTTAGACCGTGTATGCAATCTTGCGAAGCTTTATGCCACGATAATTGGCGCAGACTATGATGTCCCTCTTTTTATGGATTGGGCGGATTACACAGAGATTACAATCGTCAGATAGAAGTTCATGCAAGTGAGGGAAGCTTTTGATTGCCATTCACCTGGGGGTGGCCAGAAACGATTATTTTACGTTTGGTCCAAGCAGTTCATGACTTCCGGTGTTAGGCCAAATATCCTCTGGGTAGCGAACAAATATCCGGCGAGCGAAAGTGAAAAGGCGAAACCCCGCGATTTTATGTGAGGAAAATTCTGCCCCAATGAAAAATCAAAACATACCGACTAAAGTGTATTTTTTAGGATTTTCATATTAACCCTTAATAGACTTGTGGTCCCTTCAGGAACCTCAACTTTAGAGACTTGTTTTTCAAAACTGTTACATTTTTTGCGCAATGTTTATTCAGCAAATATTCTTTTTATAATGTATGCCATCTAGCGGAAAAGAAAATCATATGCTTTTCGGTGCTGAACACCTGATTTTTGACGTTTATCAGAAAAACACACAAAAGCTTCAAAGTGAACAAATCGTGCTTTTTCAAATTGATTGAAATCAAAACTTTTGCTCCAAATGAACCAAATAAAATTCATTTTTATTATTTGTGCACTATATTCAAACCATGTAAGTATCTTTTTAGCAATATAAATTTTGTTTGTTTGTGTTTTTCGTGTAAAAGTTCAAACGGTCCTTCAAAGAACCAGTAGGCACTCATTAGAGAAGTGAAATTCGTTAGTGCTTTAGCGTCTTTTTCTAATTTTAGTGTAAATTTTTAATTTTTCATAGAAAAATGCCACGTAAATACAAAGATTTTACCACGGATGAAGATTTTGAAGCATTCGTCAATGATTTTGAATGGTCAGCAAGTGAAATTGGCGATATATCAGATTTTGACGAAGACAGTCTAGACGATCCCGATTTCAATATAGTGACAAATGATGATGCGAATATCACTGATCAGTTGGAGGATGATGTGTTCGAAAATGTGAACGAATTAGATGCTGAACAAGTTGTGAGTGTGGAACCAACTGCTGATGAGAGTGTTCAAAATGAAGATATTGTTGTTACTGGAGATAGCACACGCTGGCATCAATATGCAACATTTTACAAAGATATCACAATTGACAAGGACTCTTCCGAGTTTAAAAAATGTATCTGGAAGAAAAAACATATGCAGAATCATGCAAGTTGGGTTCAGTTTGGCAGCGATTCTGAATTGACAACAGAAATAATGGCACTAGATACACCTTTCAAATTTTTTCTTACTTTGTAAATGACGATATAATTTCTAATATTGTAGACCAAAGCAATTTGTACGCAATTCAAAAGGATTCATCGAAACCTCTAAATACAACGCCAGACGAAATAAAACGCTTTTTTGGCATTACATATTTTATGTCCGTCTTCAAGTACCCAAGTATCAGGACGTAATGGGGTGAATTTGGCATACCGGCTATTATGAATACCATGACGAGAAATCGATATGACAAGGTACGCCAGTTTTTGCATCTAAATGACAACAGTAAGATGCCACGTCCGTCAGCTCAAGAACCAGCTCCTTCACGTCGACGAGGATTGCGTCCACAAAACACTGATTCATCAAACATTAATCGTTTATATAAAATTCGTCCGCTTATTGATGCCCTAAATCGAAACTTTGACTCTGTTCCAAAAAGCAGTCGTTTGTGTGTGGATGAACAAATTTGTGCGACAAAAATTAAGCACTATTTGAAACAATACTTGCCAGACAAGCCTCACCCGTGGGGCAATAAGTTATTTTTGATGTGTGACGATATGGGATTCTGCTATAATTTTGAAATTTATTCTGGCAATGAAGACCATGTTTTGGACAATGAACCAGACTTGGGAGCAGCAGCAAATGTTGTGGTGCGGCTTGCTCGTAAAGTTCCGCGTTTCAAGAACTACAGAATTTTCTTCGATAACTATTACACAACTATTCCTTTATTGGCTTATTTACGCACCCAGGGAATCTATGGGCTTGGAACAGTTCGACGTAACCGAATTCCTGGCTGCAAATTGCCAGAAAAATTACCCAATCGAGGAGACTGCGAAGAATATATGACCAGTATTCATGGTATAGATATAACTACTATAGCATGGAGGGACAACAAAGTTGTAAATATGGCATCGACTTTGCTTGGCATCAAGCAATTGAAATCGACAAATGCAAACGAAACTGATGACGCGCCTACGATTGCCAGGTATTTTATACTTTCAACAAATACTTACTGAATATAATTTTTTTTATTTTCTTTAGATTTGACAAAAAAAATAAGTGTACCGTAAATATTCAGTGCCCTGCGATAGTCCACGAGTACAACAAGTACATGGGAGGTGTTGATCTTATGGATTCGTGCTTTGGTAGAAGCCGCATAAGAATAAAGTCACGCAAATGGACAAATCGTCTTATATACCATATGATGGACATGGCCATGATAAATGCATGGATTTTATATAAACGCCAATTCTCTTCATCTCCTCGTACAGATAAAATGCTGACTTTGCACGAATTTATCGTAGACGTCAGCAAAGTTTTAGTAAAATCTGGCACACAATCCATAAGGAAAGGACGTCCAAGAAGCACTGGAGGATGTGAGACCCCTGAAAATGTGCCAAAACGAG
The DNA here is from genome assembly GCA_030068015.2 of Neoceratitis asiatica. Classification (NCBI taxonomy): domain Eukaryota; kingdom Metazoa; phylum Arthropoda; class Insecta; order Diptera; family Tephritidae; genus Neoceratitis; species Neoceratitis asiatica. The sequence continues at coordinate 80,425,748 of CM061524.1, forward strand.
TTCGGGTAGTAATGCCGCCTAGTGACGTGCGGTTTGATAATGTTGGGCACTTCCCGAAATACCTAACAACAGGCAAACCTCGTTGTAAAATGCCCAATTGCACATCTAGAACAACAGTGTATTGCATTAAATGTGAGGTAGAATTATGTTTCCAATCCACAAAAAACTGCTTTCTAGAATATCATACAAAACATTGAATAAATGAACTGAAATATATATAATTTAAATGAAAATAAAAAAAATTTCATATATAAACCATATGCATTTTACTTGTCAAAGGAGTGCCTGGTGGTTCTTCAAAGAACCAACACACAAAACCTCCCCTAAAATGTCCAAAACTCAAAATTGTGAAAAGTTGTAGAACAAACGTTGTTAAGGGTGCTAAAATACAACATATAAAATTTTTTCATTGAAAAAAAAAAGTCAGGCTATTAAGGGTTAATATGGAAAAATATACATACTCATATTACCGATTTGTTCAGATTTGACGTATTGCGTAAAACATCTGTGAAGAAAGCATGTGGCACGTGAAGTTTTGAAATGTATACAATTCTTCAATTCCTTCGATACCGTGCCTAGAAATGAATTTCTAAATTTAATAGTTTATAAGTAACTATATTCTTTAATCGTATCATGTATATCTAAGGGCAAAGTACCATGAAATCGTACGTGATATCCCCAGACCAGTCATAATTACCAACAAAAATTGCTGTAATTTTCCTAGCGTATAAAGGGTGATACAAGTAGAGCATACTATTCGCAACACCATCATCCATCTTGAGATCGAGCATTCATTATTGGGCAATATTCGACCGAACAGACCACGTCTAGCACGCGGTGGAGAAAATATAGTAGCCGTAGCTGAAAGTGTACACGAAGACCGTGGAGAGTCGATTCGGCGCCGTTCGCAGCAACTTGGACTGACATATAGAACGATTTGGCGCATTTATCGTCGAGAAATTGAAAACATACATAATAAAGCTTGTGCAAGAACTGAAAGCCGCTCGATCTTCCAAGCGACATCGCTTCACTCTATGGGCTCTTGAAAAGTTCATTTAATTAATCAAAATTGCCGCATTTGCAACATGCCGAAAAAACAACGGTTTGGTGTGATCATCGGTTCATATTTCTTCAAAAATGATGCCGGTAAGAACGTAGCCGTCAATGGCGACCGTTATCACGCCATGATAACCAACTATTTGATACCTGAAATTGAAGATCGTGATCTCCGTGGCATTTGGTTTCAACAAGACGGCGCCACTTCCCACTCATCGCATAAATCAATAGATTTATTGAGGGAACAGTTCGGTGAGTAGATAATTTCACGTCATGGGCCGGTCGATCGGCCACCAAGATCGTGTGATATCACACCGTTAGACTTTTTCCCGTGGGGATATGTAAAGTCTAAAGTCTATATGGACAATCCCGCTTCAATTTAGTCCTTCGAGCAAAAGATCACGCTTGTCATTCGCCGGTTACCAGTCGAAATGCTCCAACGAGTCTTCGAAAATTGAACTCAAGAGATGGAGCATATGTGACGTAGCCGTAGCCAACATTTGAAAGAGATAATCTTCAAAAAATAAATGTCAAATAATGTTCTTTCGAATGATAATAAACATTTCCCATTAAATTTGAAATTTCTTTATTTTTTTTCTTTAAAACAGTAAGGAACCTCGAAATGGATCACCCGCTATATATTTTGGCGGAAATAAGTTTTACCTGCCTAAGCAGACAACTTTGTCTCCAGTTACTTATATTTTTCTTAAAGAGTTTGATTACGGCAAAAAAAAATCCATAAGCATTCATCTAAGCATACAACAAATTTTGACTACCGCAACTACCAAAATTTCAAATAAAACAATTTGCAATTCGCTATAATGTTTAATATTAATTTTGTTGGTTGTTCAAATTGCAAACGAAATCACAGGGCAAATTTCCTGCAATGATTTTCAAAAATGGTTCGAATGTATTACAAAATAAACTTAATGACGATGCAACATCTATAAAATATACATTTTTTTTTCAATTTCAGAGGAGTTTGAGTAAATCAATAAAACTCTTTGCAGCGGCCGGAGTAACACCACGTTCTACCACGCGGAACATCAGGGGGTTGATTACTGTCCAGACCAATTTTATATAACAAAAATTAAATTTGTTAATTGTCAACTACGACAAGTGTTTTTCTGACACGAAATATAATGTCCCCATGAAAGTGTATCAGTCGCTCGGACGCTGCTCCTCCATTTGTTGGAAAGCCATCAAAGCGCACACCACAAATAAGAGGAGGAGCTTGAGCAGCAATCGCTTTAGCAGTTATAAAGCACGAATTATATATGTGAAATTCACTATTGAGGGGAGATTCTTCCAAAACATCGTGTTCCAAATTTATAGATGAGAAGTACAGAGTACGCAACTGATTTGAAGGAATTCATTGTGTTTATTGGTAATAGATACTGAACTGAACTGAAATGTATAGAATTCAATAGCTTAAAGATAACAAATTATGAAAAATCAGAAAAAATTAAATCTATGAAACGCTGAAAAGAAGGAAATTGAAAAATCACAGCGGTGTGAAGAAAGAAAGAATTAATATACATATCGTTATATTTTCTCTTATTCTTTGTGGTATATCTCATATTTACATATGCATCATATATGTGTCCAATGTATATGCATATGTATAAGTATATACATGTTTAGTATGTAAGTACATGGTGCCAAAACATACCCACCGTGAGTGCTCCCAAGGAAGATGAATCAAAAATGCTTCAAAAACAGAAAGAAGAGGTCAAAAAGTGGACGTGTTTTAAAATACTTATATATGTTTGTTGTAAATATAATTCGAATTTGAATGCAGTTCGTGGGAACTTTAAAAAATCAACAGCCGGACAAACAAAATTTGGGAACGGGAGGAAAGCGTTGTAAAAAATTGGTATAAAAGTATTTGATAAAAAATATGAAATGAAAATACGATATACATATATAGAGGAGCTGCAAAATAGTACAGGCCATATAGTTACTGAAACAACAACTAAAATACTTTTTGTCAGTCAGACAATTTTCTCATATGTATGTGTATGAATGTTTCTATTCATATGTCCCTGCGAACAATGCGCTTACTCCATGCACTTGTGAATTATATACTCTACGCGGACAAAATAGTAATCCAAAACCAACCACAATCCATTCAAAAAGTGTGGTCTAATCATCATTGTGATGTTCTAGTGCTGGACCATATACTCCACAGCTGCATAAAATCCGAGTATTCCATGGAGTACCTACAGGAAATTTGTTTGGAAACAACTCCACAAAATTACTCCATGGATGATCTACTCCACAGCTGCATAAAATCCGAGTATTCCATGGAGTACCTATAGGAAATTTGTTTGGAAACAACTCCACAAAATTACTCCATGGATGATCTACAGGGGATAAATAGAGTATATGCAAAAAACTACATTCTTACTTTCGGATAAAATTCAGTTTGGCTAAGAACTATTAAAGCATATTATTTAACAAAAAAATTTATATTAATATTAATAACTTATTACTAATAAATTTATAATTTTTTCAATTTACGCATTTGTTCCATTTTCTTTGCAACTAATTTTATCTTCAACTTCTGTACGTACCAGCAGAGTTCACCAACGAAACTGACTCAATTTCGGTTTCATACATCAAGTACAAAACTTTTTGGGCGATAACAACTTCGTATAGTAATTACGATCATTGATCCAATGCACAAAAAAACGAATGCAAAATATTAAAATATATATGTACAAACGCATGTATACCTGTACAAAATGTATATAGATTCATATTTTGTTAGCTATGAAAATATTAAATATTTCATTTGATATGAAAGTATATGTTACATGTGGATAGTTCACATTTTTTTCGAGTTTGCGTCAAAATGGATTAAAATTTTAATTGAAAAAATTTAAAACTGAGCTGCTTATATATATATTTCTTTCGACATTATAGTTCTATTTGATTCCCAGAATATCTCGGTACTACTTTAATAACCTTAACCAAATTTTAGTTCTTTTCCATTTCAATGTGAAACGTACCCATATTGTAGTAATAAAACAATATTGAACATAAAATCTACAAATGGAAACTTCAAATGCTGCTGCACTATCAGTCTTCTGAAATTGTCTAAACATAAATTGAAATTTGCTTTGTCTTTGAGATGGATTTGGATGTGAAAGGGGTGCAAACGACTTAAAACAAAAAATATTCAAACAGTAGTTTTGGGAATCTCCCACAAATTTATTGTCAAAAGCAACGAAAAAGCTATTAACAGAAAATGCGGGTAACTTGCCCAATGGTTTCTCAACTGACATATATATTCATCATTTCCATTATCTGCACTCAAATCCACATTCACTGTGGTGGCAGGAAAAGCAAACTTCAAAGTAGTTTCACCAACAATGCACAAAGATGAAAAGAAAAAAGTTTAATGGACAGACAGCATAAGCACGAAAATGAGGAATGATAGCAGCAAAAGTACGCATAAAAGTGGGAAGACGACTGAATTATATGCATAGAATGTAGTTTCTGCAGCGGCCAGTTGCAATTGAGGCAGCTCATATTTCCGATATTCCGACTCTTGCACCTGCTTACGTACATATGTACGAGTATACGTTGTTAAAAAGGGTATTATGTTTTGGCCTATTCTCAAATAGATGTTTTATGAAAGTTTATCAATTATAAATTCAAACGAATTCATTAGTTAATATTGCATTCATTATATAAAGGGTGATCCGTTTCGATGTCCCCTATTTTTTAAAGAAAAGATTTAAGAAGATTCAAACTTAATGGGGAATGTTAATTATCATTCGAAAGAACATTCTTTGGCATTTATTTTTTGAAGATTATCTCTTTCAAATGTTGGCCGTGGCTATGAGGCCCATTCATCTTCTTGAAACTTTCCAAGAGCCCATAAAGCGAAGTGATGTTGCACGGGAATATCGAGCGGCTTCAGTTCTTGCACAAGCTGTATTTTGTACGCTTTTAATTTAAAATCTTGACGTAAAATGTTAGTACGACCGCTATATTTTCTTCACCGCGTACTGGACATGGTCTATTCGGACGAATATTATCCAATAATAAATGCTGGGTCTTAAGATGGGTGATGGTGTTGCGAAATGTATGTTCAGTAGGCCGATTATGTCGACCATAAGTTGAGCAAAGCGCGCGAAATACATTCTTTACAGAACCTGAATTTTCGTAATAAAGTTGAATGATTTGTAAACGTTGTTGAGACGTAAGTATTTCCACAATGAAATGTCAAACAATACTGAATAAAAATAACATGACAATTTGATACGACTCACTCGTGATTATGTATTTGTATACCTTTCTTGAAATAATTTATTGCAACTAAAAAATTATAAAATTAAGTACAGTACGGTGTAGTAGAGTACAGTAAAGATGTAAATCTTTCATCGACGAAGCTGTTATTTTTATTTTTTTACTACGAGTGTAAGAATAGAAATATTTATTATTCTCCTCTAAAATAATTATCAGTTTATTTATTTATTTATGTTTTTGCAAAATTAATTAATTTGGCTCTTATAAAAATATCAAGTATTTAATTATTAGCTAAACTTAATTGAGTCCATAAACAATACAGGCTTTAGCAGAAGAGATCAAAACCATATTATAAAAAATAGGTTAAAACAATAAAGAACGGCTGTCTTCGGCAGTGCCGAAATCTTTATACCTTTCATGAACATATCAAATTTATTGCAAATTGCAAAATTCGATTTTGATAATTTTCAGTGCCAGTATGAACTTTAATTTACGTCTGTAAAATACCAAATATTACGCTCATAGATTACTCTTCGGCGGACTTAGGATCTTATATCTATATCTAAACAAATCGGGTGTATGCGGCAAATTCGATTTAAATGCTTTTCAGTATCAATACTAAATTTATAATATATGTGAATAATGAAAAATTTCATGCTCCTAAATGCTTTTTTGACTGAGCTTTGTCCAAAACCTCAAATATCAAAGTATGGGAGCTGTATGTTATATAAGTATATGACCGCTTTCGTTGATTTTCAGAACCAATTTGCTATTCTTTATGTATGTGTAAGATACCAAATTTCACTTTCTTAGGTACTGCATTAACGGATATACCCAAAATTGGAAATCTAAAATTCGGTCATATATATACTACAGTTTATATATACAAGTACAATTTCCAACCAAGTTTGGTTATAATATCGCAGAAATTGAGGGGTTAGTTTGCGTTAAAACAGGCAGACGGTCAACTCAGTTCGTGATTCTGATACGATCGGTATAAATTTCTTTCAGTGGGTCTATCCCTTCTCCTTCTGGTACTTACATTCTTCATACCAAAGTTAATATATTATTTCATGTAGTTGATAATGTATAATTTATTATATAATTTTTATTATTTTCTAATCTGCCTTATTTTCTTTCAGTGAAAATGGACGTACATAAAAATTTTACTTATTTCGCTTTTGAAAAAAATTGACGCGGACTAAGTAAATCTTATTAAATGTTTTTAGCTTGAGCAAATACCATGAATAAATTATTTCGATATTATTTTATGGAATTATCTACTTTGTTTTAACAGCTTTAAAATTATTAATTAATTTTCATATTTTCGTTTTAGAAACCTACAAATTATATCTCATTTAAATACTAAATTATATAAGAAACTAAATTTTTACTTTTTATCATTTGTCTTGGTTTCTGCGGAGGGATATTTGTACATAATATGTGAAGGCCTCGAGCGATTTGCCTCACCATCCCTTTTAGTTGGTACTTTTATTATATTAACGAAATCTGTTTAAAACTTCAGAATCTACGCTATTCAAGGAGAAGCTAAAGTTTTGCTCTTCATTTTTTCTCGCTACTCTTTCACGTTTAAAACAATGTTACATGAAGAAGTCATCCTGGAAAACGGTGGATAACGAGCCAACGAGTGTACGTGCCCACACCTGCAGCGAGAAAGACGAACGATGCGAGGACAAGAGATAGCTTCGGCGAGCCTGAATTCGCTAAACTATTCGGAAAAAGTTATTGTTTGCCTTACAAATTGTAGCTTCTGGTAAATGCTTGCTAACTTCCACATACATATATGTATATAATAAAAAAATTTTAGTTTAAATAACATTGTGATGACCCATAGCTAGATTATATAATCCATCTCTGCTTAATATCCGAGTACTCCCTGAATGCGTAGTTTTGGAACTAATTCACAAATATACTCAAATGAGTCCTTACAAGGGATTTCATTCTGGAGTATCTATGAGAAATTGAGTTCAGACATATTTTTTAGTAATTTATCCTATAAATATATTTCACTCAAATTTTACTGATAGTAATAAATTTATAATTTCTCTGTGCCAGCAGAATTCACCGGATTGTAGTAATTGAGATTGTAAAAACACGAGCAATCATCGGCCAATATCAAGCTGGTAGCGGTTTAACGCTGCTCTACAGTGGGATAATCCAGTAGGTACCTTAATGAGCCATATGGTCCACACATTTTTGTAGGGTATTGAATATGTACACAAGCTTGTAAGAAGCTGCACAACTGCATGTCTATTATTTAGGCAACAAATAATTCCCGCCGCAAATTTAGCAGCTGATATAACAATGTTAACGGTAAATGGCGATGACAAACGCGGGATGCATAGATAAAATCAGCATCCCAGCGTAAGGAATCATTGCATTGGCAGGTGCAAAGCTGCAAACAGAAGTCACGGATTCTGTGTATGTGCATTTCTTTTTGCTCCATCGACAATAAAAATAGGTACCGATTAGCAAACGCATAGGATAAATCAACAGCAACAATCACCAGGCGCACTGCTAGCGACCAAGTAAGAAACAGCTCGTGTAGATTTTCATTGGCCTGTTTGCGTAGAAATTCCTTTTACTAAGCAGCTTTGGTCTGATTATCAAGATTCGTTTATGCTCAGCATGATTCTCTGGATGAAAAAAAGTACAAAAATACCAAATTTAATTAAAATTATTACGTTCTTAATCTTCTCTAGGCGGTCTTCTCTTATTGTAAGTGCTATTTCTAGTTATTAATTTAAGTTATCCATTTAGTGGTTTCGAAAGTAAAAGACTGTATTTTGACATATTTCAAACTTAACTGTCAAACCAAAAATGTTTTGTTTTAGTTAAAAGTCAAGCATTTATGAAAATGGATCCCTTAACAATCGCGTTGATTCAAACGTGGCCACGTTTCGTATTTTAAGAGGAGATAATGGTGCACATAGTCGTCCAACTACTCAAGTAATTGGTAAATATTTTAAAAAATATGAAGTTGTGACATATATTGTAATCCTCAAATATCGCTGCTGTAAGTGAAAGTGTAGCTGAAACCCCGTCCCCGTTTTCCGACATTCTCAAAAGTTGGGACTTTCTTACGGCACATTATGACATATAAAGTCCAGCTCACACAAGAGCTGAAGGCAGCTATATATTTATAGAAAATATTTTTTTTAAGCGACATGACACGTTCCTCACTTGGTGGAGCAAAGTTGTGGGATTTTGGACACCGAGAATGCTCAAATAATTGAAGAGAAGCAATTTTACCCAAAAAAAAACTTACTGTCGGATGGGCTCTTTGGTACGAAGAAATGATTGGACCTTAATTCCACCAAGATGGTGCCACATGCCATACAATACGAGCGAATTTGGATTCATTGCAAGAGAAATTTCCCGGCCTCGAATATTTTCAATGCATTTTATTTACGTTTATTTTAGAAACTTTATAATGGATAACCCTGTAAAAAAGTAGCTTTGAGTTTTATATTCCTCCCGAAGTGGCTTTATTTCCATGTTCCGAGCTGGGGACTATATTGGCATAGTTAATACAAACATATTTTCTGGACCATTTGGTCCATTTTTAGTGCATTGGAGTACTTAGACTATGCTTCGATGAAAAGCAGTAGCAGGCCAATTCATTTCTCGATACCAGTTTGTTACCTAACCTTTGTAATGCTTTGAAAGAACTTTCTAAAGTGGTTAGATGATTATGATGTTGTGTGTATTTGGAATATAGAATGAACTTAATTGATGAGCAGTGTTTGTACAGTAACTTTTTTCGCAGGTGCCTTAACCGCAAAGTTGGAAATTAACACTTTAAATAACAATTCAAAATAAATTTTAAAATCTGTTTTCCCAATTATAATAAAATTAATTCAGGAGTTATTCTTAAATACTATCTATGGATATCGGTAATAAAAAAGGTTCTGGATACTCAGTAAAAACACACCTGTCGTAGCTACCTTTTTTTTCTTAGAAAACTGTTGCTTAACCAAAATATGTTTATTTATACATAAACTCAGTTGCCGCAAAGATTGACGGAAGCAAAGGCTTGCTATAACAAAATTAGGAACTACATGAAACCATAAGCAAATTTTAACGCACATGTTTTTCGGCACTCAAACCAATTCATGTCATTTGGACATACACAGATGTCAGTATAACTTTTGGTACTAAAGGGTGTTTTTTATAGAGGTATAGAACTTTAAGTTGGCATTACTTTTCAAAATGGTGACCGATTTAACAGCTGACAAGTGATTTCTTCTCAGTTTGCTTTGGCAATTCATCATGAATAGACTCACGTCTGAACAACGCTTGCAAATATAGTGCAATTTTATTTCGAAAATAATGGTTCTGTGCGGAAAACGTATCGCGCACTGCGTCCATTTTTTTTTTGTTTAGCGATGAAGCGCACTTCTGGTTGAATGGCTACGTCAACAAACAAAACTGCCGCATTTGGAGTGAAGGTAATCCTCAAGTGTATGTTGAAACACCGTAACATCCAGCTTTATGGGCTGGTGGAATCATTGGTCCGTACTTTTTCAAAAACGATGGTGGCTAGAACGTTACAGTCAATGGTGATCGGTATAGAGCCATGATTACTGACTTTTTCATTCCTGAATTGAATAACCATGATGTCCAGGAGATGTGGTTTCAACAAGACGGCACAACATGTCACACAGCTCGTGCCACAATAGATTTATTGAAAGACACGTTTGGTGACCGCCTAATTTTACGTTTTGGACCTGTGAATTGGCCTCCAAGATCTTGTGATTTAACACCGCTAGACTACATTCTGTGGGGCTATGTAAAGTCATTGGTCTATGCGGATAAGCCACAAACGCTTGACCATTTGGAAGACAATATTCGCCGTGTTATTGCCGATATACGGCCACAAATGGTGGAAAAAGTCATCGAAAATTAAACGTCCAGAGTGGACTACATCCGCGCCAGCCGTGGCGGTCATATGCCAGAAATCATATTTAAAATATAATGCCACAAGATTATCTTTCGGATAAATAAAATTCATGTCAATCGAGTAATCCATCGTTGTTTTATTGCAACTTAAAGTTCTATACCTCTATAAAAACACCCTTTACATACCTACATACATTAAAACATTTATGATTATCTTATTTAGCTGCAATCACCGCCCTCCTTCGTCCTTAACATTGAGGTGCGGTTCAACTCACGTTGTTTTGTAACAAGCAAGCAAGAATAGTTGAGAAAATGGGTAAGACTTTTCTTCAGGGAACTTAGCAATCACGTGTGCAAACAAACATACACATAGCCCATAAAGTCTAAGCAACGTAAAAAGAAAACTGAAATAGTTAATACAGTTAAAAAATTTTACATGAATTTATTCATTATATTTTTAAGTTTAAAATGCAATAGCATAAATTTATATTTCCATTTTAATTTTCATTATATCGGCATCTAAGTGTGCCAGCATCTAAACGTAGGCACCACAAAGTCTGTATTCATGTTTATAATTATTTACAAAAACATTAACAATTATTAAGAAAAATTAAATTTAATATTTTTTTGGATAACCACGTTATTTTAATACCTCACTTAATCGGTTTGGCATTAAATTTATTAGCTCATCTGTTTGACTGATTTGTGCCACATAATTTGGCGGCCTTTTATGCCGACTATACAAAATTTGCTCTGATCCGAAAAATGACTTGTTTCCAGAATTCCGAAGACTTATTTATGTAATTATGAGCAAATTCAATGTGCTTTCGAAGGTATTAAAATCATAACTAAACTAAACAGTAACCCATTAACAGGAATGGGCTGCTGGCTCAATGTTTCTCTTTAGAACGAAGATTTTTCTCGTCTCTTCAGGCGGGTTTGACTTGTTGTGGAGGCCAAGGTGTTAGCCAAAAAGTTAGAATGATTTCGCAGTTTGGTTATGTATTTTTATGTAACGATAGTTTTAGTTTTTGTGAATATTTTCATTACGCATGTACCACGGTGCGCCCGTTATAGTTCTCAAAGCTTTTGCCTAGAATCTTTGTAAAATTTCAATACCAATATCTTGTGCGACTGAACCTCATTACTGGATTTCTTACGTCCATATCGGCTATATGATTGCTTTATTGTCCAGACTGAGCCCAGATTTTCTGCTTATAAGCCAATGCAGACAGGCATATTTAAGTTTAAGCTGCATTGTTTAGCTGAGATGCGTCGTCTCCGGGTTAAGCGCATGTCTAAGTAAATTGTGAGGCGAGTAACTTCGTTAGCTTGCGCAATATAGGTATATTGTTATAAGCCTGAGAGTAGGGCACGTTTTGACTTTATTGTAAAAATGACGTGTTTGCACTTATTTTCTTTAACTTTTATGCACCATTTTTTGCACTTTTTCGAAAAGTTTGGAAAGGCAAGGCAACATACTGATTGATCTATATGATGACGGCAAGGTTGCGCCTTTACCTGGTTTAGCTATTATATTTAACTTAAAATTTTTCCATGTTTGTAGAAAATTTTCTAGCTTTAGTATGACACTGAAAATCTTTACGAGAAAAATGAGAGCAATGTTCGGCAGTTCTTTTAGCATCTTTTCCGTGATATCCAGGAGACTTTTTTGGATCTAGGACGGCAACATTTTTTTTTTAGCTCAGAAACAGATGTTCCGCAAGAAACATTGTATCTTGGAACACTAAGATATAGTGGCAGAGGTGCATTATTTGTATAAATAATCAGGCTGGAAACATTAGGTAGTGTCAACGGCGCTTCCAAAGCGATTTTTCAATGGAAACGTTTGGAGGGAAAGACGGTAGGAGATTTTCTTCCTCGTGTCTACATACTGGTTTTTACTTTTTTCTGACGTCTTTATTTCTAGCAAGCAATTCGCAGTTAGTTGTAAATTTTCCGATATTAATATGCGTTTTCTTTTGGCTGTCTCAGCTTTTTCCGAATTCGTCGCCCACGCTGGAACTGATGCTGCTGCTGTGCTACCTGTTTGTATGGCTGCTTGTATTTCTGCTGTTGTTGGTGTGCAAAGAGATGCTACACTCATTATTTTTTCTGCTGCCGCTGAAGTACTAGGTTGCGATGGTATAAAAATAGAAGCATTGTTTGCCTTTGCACTGCTGTTGGGTGGTCGTTTGCGGGAAACGACACTGAAATAGGCATTTCTCTCCGCTGCTGTGACTCAATGCCGTCCCTCTTTTTGTTTTGAGCGATCGCTTATGCTATTTAGAGGAGGAGCTCGGCTGAAAATCGCTTCAGTGAGTACCAAGCACCAAAATTATATATACTAAGGTTGAAGAATACAATACAATTGGGAAGGACCTCTAAAAGTCGTTCAGTATTAGATGTATTGACTTTCGTGTAACTTTTTCGACCTTATGCTGGAGAAAATAATAAGGACAGCCGATGAGCCGACTCTAGGGATTTTCAATAGAAAGGGTATGCAGAATATTTATTCAATGGCAATCGAAAATACCGCAGCCGACAGAAATATGACCTTCACGAGATACACGGCGACATTGACTTGGATCAGCGAATAAAAACACTTCGGCTACGCACTTAGTATTTTACTGCACCAACAAAATCTTCACCACCATTTTCACCAGCTGGAAGAAAGAGTATCAGTTCCAACTTTATGCGAAAGTAAAGTACAAAGCTGCGAGAAAATCCTCAAATCGTAAGCCAGAAACATTGCTTACAACATACAAGGCAATTGGCCAGACGGACGCAAATTAGCCTGCGAGACGTAGAGTTTCTAGAACTTCCCTTAGATGACCTCGATGTCTCAGACTAGTCTTGCCTACTCCTATACGGGGTTCAGCTAGCCGCTATAACAACCACTTTGTTGAAAGGATAAGGTAGAGAGCGACCTAGTTTCACTTTCACCAACAAATATGTAAGAATGGAAATAATAAAATTAAAAATTTAATTGCTTAATTATAACTTTTAATCATTCTTTGAAAATAATAGCCGGTAGGAGTTTTGCTTAATCTATTTATAATAAAATTAAAATAAAATATTTAATAGTTCATCCCTTTTTAATTCGTGATCAGTAGTCAAGAGAAACTGCTTTATGAGGGGAAAAAAGATAAAATGTAAGGGAACGATGAGATTTTCGTACCATTCATAGTGCCCAATATATATCGACATTATTAACCTTGAATTCACTTAAGAACCCATACCCTAACTATAAGTATTAAAATGATATGAAATCAAGTGAAATCACTATACGAATACTAGAATATTAATACTAAATGTATACTTATTAATTCAACATAGTCAGTAGTTAGAAGTTGGTTATATATGTAATTAAGCCAAGTGCATTTGGACTCATTGAGGGATCCAACTCTTTCACGAAATGTGGGTGAAGGATAGTTTATTTTTGAACATACATATGTGTGTAGTATTTATTGAAATGTTAATTAATAAGTATCATGCTTCAAGTGGCTGCTAACAGAAAGAGACTCAATGGAACTAGAAGCTGAAATGAAGTTTTGCTTATGGAAAGTTGTGAAATGTTTATTTGTACAAAAAGACGTGCCCATAGGAAATATGCGAGCGAGCAAATACTTGTACATATGTATGAGTTAGATTATATGCTTCAGTATGTGCTTTCCTAATACTCAATGCGTTGAAGTAATTAAGGGAAAAGTGAATAATAATAAGTATATAATTCCATATATTCACCAACTCTCTTACCCTGCTAAAATCGCAAGTACTCCATGCCTGCGTGAAATGTACATATTTTCCATACGGGCAACAGAGTAATCCAAAACCAACTAAAATCTATGCAAAAAATATGGTCCAATTGACATTGTGATGTTCTAGGACTGGACCATATATTTCACCTCGGCATAATATCTGTGTACTCCATGGAGTACCTATAGGAAATTAGGTTTGAAACTACTCCACATACTTTTTAGCTTGCAATACAATCTACTTCGGTGAAAAGTTAGTGAAACATAATATACTTTAAATAAATTTATATTAGTAGTAATTAATTTTATTACTATATGTCATATTTATTTTCGCATTTGCTCTATTTTCATTATAATATACATATATAAATATTAGCTGCAACTTCCATACGTACCAGCAGAGCTCACCAATGAAATGGAACTGACTCAATTTTAGTTCCATACATTTTCAGCATATATGCTGATGGCGACACGTGAGTTGATCCAAATTAATCCAATGAGTACTCCATAGGACCACATGGCTCATAAATATTTGCAGGGAAATACTCATAGCGAAATAAAGCTCTTACATTCGTGCTTGCCTGTGCCTGGCTCTATTTGCTACGTGTTTATTTAACTCCTTCAATATTTTATATTTCAAGCTGTAATTATACACCTTTGTCTTACCATTAAGTGCAGTATTGCAAAAAGGAGTATCTTGCGACCGTTTGACATAGAGGGCTAGACATTGTGTGTAAGTTAGAATTGATAATTTTTTTAGCGAAGTTCAAAATGTTCACAGAATGGTTTTGATTACATTACGAACTTTTGCTGTATTGGCCGGCCACAAAGCGCCAATATATTTTTATTTACACATAATAAATAATTTCGTAACAGATTGGTCTGTATTGAAAAAATAATTGAGCTTTTAAGTTTGAAAATTTACTTGATTATTTGAATTTGCCGATCAGATACTGCAAATACAACACCGCTCCCGTCAACTGTTCTCGGTCAATAGGCCGCGGTAAAATTTTGTGCAAGCTGCGTTATTTAGTTTATGTTTGACATCCATTGATAGCGGATCGTGAATTTTAAGAAAAATGGGAAAAAGTGAATTTCGTGTGCTGATTAAGCATTGTTTTTTGCGTAAGAAAACTATCACCGAAACCAAGGAAAGACTTGATAAATACTATGTGGACTCTGCACCATCACTTTCAATTGATAAGAAGTGGTTTACTGAGTTTCGTTGTGGTCGTACCAGCCCAACGAACGTCCAGGTCTCACAAAAAGATCGTCACGTCAAAAACGTCAATAAAATAACAACATCCATGGAATTATATTGGACGATCGGAGAATAAAAATGCACGAGCGGTTAAGGCTGTAGATATCACAACTGAGTGGGTACATCACATTTGACGTGAAAAAGTAATTCGCGCGATGGTTGCTGCGATTGCTCACACATGACCATAAGGACAATCGTGTAACCCTTAAAAGGAGTGATTGACGATGTTTAACCGCAATCCAAACGAATTGTTGTACCGTTTCGTTAACGCAGATGAAACATAGATCCTCCACACCACATCAGAAACCAAAAAGTCATCAAGGCAGTAGATTTCTCCTGATGAACGGGTACCAGAGAAAGCTAAGATAGGTCTGTCGGTCAACAAAATTTTTTGGAATGCACCGCCTTTGGCAGGAAAAAGTGCTGTTCCATCAGAACAATGCAAGGTTGCACACATGGGTAGTCAACATGGAACAAAATTCATAAATTAATTATTTGGAAGGAATACAAATATTGGAAAAAGGAAACATAAAACGCTTATTTGCCAAAAAAAAAATTTATTCAAAAAGTCGCTAACTTATCAAACCAGACTTACCAGAGAAAGGTTTAGTTTTCCACGAAAATATGAATATAAACGCTTTCCAAGAAACCAAACCAAAAAGTAAAATTTGAAACAAAAAACGGGAATTTGAAAAAGTGAAGAGAGAAAAACAAATTCAATGTACAGAAAGTACAACTGAAAAAGAAGAGAGAAACGGGATGGGAAAATTAAGACTGGAACACAAAAGACTGAAATGTGCAAGTATCTTTTAAATTGCCGAAAAGTGTTAATAATATTTCGATATCGTTAGATGCTTCCTTCACAATTATTCTTGCATCACCATTTACTCCAAATTTTAAATCACTGGGCAACCGAAGTTCACTGTTAAAAAGTAGCTTTGCAGGTTGTTCCATGCACTGCCGACCTATCAGGAATAGCGGTATGTGGATATCACAATCATTCTGATATCTGTCCATGACTTTCTTCAAATACTCTTTCCGGATTCGGAATTCTTATTTCGTAATTCTCAGGTGTCCTTCACTGGCACAATTGTGCAACTCATTGAGAGTGCTTGGAAGTCATAGCATAGGAACTACTATTATAGTGCGGAAGCACTGGAAATCTTCGCTTTCTCGCACTGCTTCATTGGGCCCAGTATGCCTTCGCGATAGGATTTTCCGCTGTCACTTGTTCCTCGATTAGCCGTGTGACATTTCCTTTATTAATTGTTATTAGCCGCATCAACTTGTTGATCTGTAGATCTGTAATCCGTTTCTGTAAATAAAGTATTGTATACTCTAATCTTCGCAAAATCTACCAGCGGACTAAATTTCAAGCAAAGTGAAATTGGTACCTGGTCCATTAATGAAATAATAAATATTTTTCTCTCCCGGAAGTGGACCAAAGACAAAACCCACTGCTTGGAAGAAAAGTTTGTGTTTATATTAAACTGAGCGTAAAGTAAATCGAACCAAATATACAATTTTTTCGAATAGATCGGCCGTTGGTCCACTTATCTTCTGATAAAAAAGTCGCGCTCATACAAATGTAAGCAAAAGTTATATATGTACCAAATTTCAAGAACTCGAACCATAAATACGATTTTTTATAATAGGTCAGTCCCTGGTCTACTTCCCGAAAATAAAGATGTTTGTATCATTTTTATCGATTTTAAAGCTGCATTCGACAGCACGATAATAAAATGTTTCTACGCCGCTATGTCTAAATTAAATATCCCCACGAAACTTATACGGCTTTGTAAACTAGTGCGTAGTGTAGAAGCGCGGTCAGAATTGGGAAGGACCTCTCAGAGCCATTCGATACCAAACGAGGTTTCAGACAAAGAGACTTTTTATTGTGTAATTTTTTAATGTGATGCTAGAGAAAATAATTCGAACTGCATAGTTAAACAGACCAGGAACAATATTTTACAAGAGTGTGCAATTGTTGGCGTATGCCAACATACACATAATTGGTCATGACATCCTCAATGTAAGTTCTGCGTTCTCCAGATTAGACAAAGAAGCGAAGCGAATGGGTCTGGTAGTGAACGAGGGCAAGACCAAATATCTCCTGTCATCAAATAAACAGTCATCGCATTCGCGACTTGGCTCCCACGTCACTGTTGACAGTCACAACTTCGAAGTCGTAGATAATTTCGTGTATCTGGGAACCAGCATTAACAACACCAACAATGTCAGCCTTGAAATCCAACGGAGAATCACTCTTGCCAACAGGTGCTACTTTGGACTGAGTAGGCAATTGAAAAGTAAAGTCCTCTCTCAACGAATCAAAAAACCAAACTCCACAAGTCGCTCATCATTCCCGTCCTGACATATGATGCAGAAGCCTGGACGATGTCTACACTCGGCTTTAGGAGTTTTCGAGAGAAAAGTTTTGCGGAAGATTTATGGTCCTTTGCTCGTTGGCAACGGCGAATACCGCAAACGATGGAACGATGAGTTGTACGAGCATACGACGACATTGACATAGTTCAGCGAATAAAGAGATAGCGGCTACGCTGGCTAGGTCATGTCGTCCGAATGGCTGAAAGCGCTCCAGCTTTTGAAAGTATTCGATGGAGCAGAGAACGTATACGTTCTCTGATGGAGTACCCGCTGGTGGAAGCAGAGGAAGAGGGAGACCTCCACACCGTTGGAAAGATCAGGTGGAGAGCGACCCGGTGTTACTTGGTATTTCTAACTGGCGCCAAACAGCAAGAAGAAGAAACGAGTGGCGCGCTATTGTTGACGAGGCTATAATCGTATAAGCGGTGCCTACGTCAAAAAAGAAGAAGAAGAAGAAGAATTATACGAAGCACTTGTCTATGCAGTAAACATACCATCAAGCGCTCAAACATATGTGCTCGCCGGGTTAACAGGCATTGTTTGTTAATATATGTTTAGCAAGGAAGGTATTTTTAATCGATCTTAATAACGGTAATAGGAGTTCAGAATTAATAAATAGATAATAATAATAGATAAATAGATAATAAATAGATCTAAGAACTTTGAATAGATTATGCAGTTGTGTTCTGTCAACATAAGAGGTCAGTGTTACTAGCATATTTATAAGTTAAGTACTTGATATTGAGAGCTTGATCATTTAAATTTTCCTGGATAATTATTGTTATGCTAGAAAATCAATTCACATTTTCGGTTATTTTGTTCGTTTAGAGTAATACTTAAATAATAAATATTAATAATAGCAATTTGTGTCTTTATATTTAAAATCATGTCTAAAGCTATTTAAAATGTACAGCTACATAACATTAACGCATAAAACATTTTCAATTACCTTTGATTTTCATGAAAGATTATTTTTTAACAAAAGAGAAATCTGTGAATTGCTGTTCAAACCAGAGTTTATTTGTGATATAACCCGCCTGTTTTTAGATCGAAATTTTTACACAAAGCAAAGGGTCGTAAGTTTGACCGGTTCATATGATTTTATGTCCACAGTTCATGACAGAGATGATCGCTTAATAATTGATCTTCTTTTCTTCTGATCATCTTTACTATATTATAAGTATATACGAAGGTTGCATTATATATATTGGGATTAGAGAACAAAAACCAATATTAATCATCAAACATCGCTGTATTGTTTTCAATATATTCTCCATTAAGATCTATACATTTGTGCATTCGTTTCAACCAATAGTCGAGACACTTTAAGCGCTCTGATTAAGGTATCTCCAAGACATGCGTCTTGAACGCATCAACTGCCTCAGCTTGGTGTCAAATCAGAACTATTCGGTGGATGACTTACTGAATCGATTTTTGAGTCCATAAAAATGTAATTGTTTCAGACGATGTGTGGGAGCTCGCATCGTCGTGGTGAAGAGTGATCCATCTTCGGGGGTTGGCTTTCTTGATTTTTTGAAAGACAACTGTCAAACAAATTGCTGTGGATCACTTAGAATCTATTGTTCTGCGTTGTTCTAGTGGTATGCTTGTGACATGTCCAGTTTTTCTAGAAAAAGAGGCAACCTTTTGCTTGGAATTGCTTCGTGCGCGAACAACTTTTGCCAAATTCTGCTCATCTTGAAACAGCCATACAGCTGATTTCTGTTCAAATTCAGCTCATTCGTATAAATATACGCTGCATTATCAGTCACGATGTCATAGACGTGTTTCGAAGCACCCCTATCGTATTTTTTATTATTTCTCTCGACCAATTTACACGAACCTTTTTTTGAGCGATTGACAAATTGTGTGGAATCTAACGTGAATTAATCAAAAAGTCATTCAATGTTGATTGTATGCTGGTTTCACTGGTCCTTGGTGAGGCTTCAAAGGTAAAAATTTAATTAAGTTCAGCAATGCACTGTAGCAGAGTTAACCCACGTCGAAAGTTGTAAATATATAATCGCGCGAAAATATTCGCGATTTTTTTTTTGATTTTTTGGTCGAGATGAATATTTTAAGTTACGTAAGCAACATGTAAACATATCAAAATATTCTGAGTATATTTAGCATCAAAAATGCCAAACTTTACGATAAAGTTACCAATTTTCAGATTGCAACACCAGGGTTTCCAATTCCTGAGATATATAATGCAACCTTCATAACTGGTGCTTTGTAACCGCTGAAGCGATTTTCGCCCGAGATTTTCCTCCAACATATATTCAGAGTTCAAAAAAAAAATCGAACTATAATAAACAAGATCATTTCGACTAGACCGTTTGAGTTTATCTAAACAAGGATTTGCATTTGAACCCAATTTCAAGTAAGTCGATCCAAAAAAAATTTTTTTTTATCTCGTCCCTGGATTCTGGTCTCTGATCTACTTACATAATGCTCTATGCGTTAATTTTTTATCAGTCTATAATTGTGAATTTTTCGAATAAGAGAAGCTTTTTACTCCAATATCTAGGATGCCATTGAAATATGCATGAGGAGTTAGGTAATAAACATATATTCTAAAGATTATAAATGTGGGCAAAATAATTATATTCATACACGGCTGTTGCTTAAGTATTTTATTTAAGTTTTTAGGTATTAAATATAATTAACTTCACTACGACGTTAATTGAGAAAAGGTCTAAGTATATTTTTGGTCTATCGTATGTCTTTAGTATGCTCCTCCAGTCTGTGATTGCCTCCTTCGAAAGGTTTTGCTCTATTCCTACATGTATAAAGAGATATACATATATTTTGCTAACTTGCAAAAATAGATTTAAGATATATTTTGCTTCTTTAAATATTTTTTTTATTTCTTTCACATATTTAACAACTATCACTAAAATGGAGAATCAGAAGGTGTCAGAAAAGGAAAAGTGAAAATTGTCTAAAATGGAAATATGCTAGCACATATTCCATTGGCAATTAAAAAATTGATAACGCCTTAGCGGCAGCAATTGATAGCATCAATAATAAAAGCAAAGTAATAGCAGTAACTGAAAACAACTGATTCAGTTGCAATGCCAAAAAGCGTACGCAGATATAAAAAAAAAAACGGAAATGGTATGAATTCTTGTGGAATGAAAAGTTGTTAAATTCCCAATTGCCAGGAACAGTTCACGTTCTCCGAGCACAAGCAGTTGAACTGCTGTGGGAGGCAGCAGTAACTTTTATAACACCACTGTGAATGAAGGCTTCTCTACAATATATACATAAAGTATACGAGTAGATTCATGCATATTTACGAATGCCGCTATGGTTAGCAAACTGTTGCTCTGACACTTTTAACTCAACTTACACTGATACCGAACTGTTACTGACGCCTGTAGCTTGTCATTTTGTGTTATTTACGAAATAGAGCGATCTCATATTAGCATATTAATTTTACTGTGCATATCAGGGTTTGTATTTTGCATTGTGTTGCTTTTCTCTCTT
Organism: Neoceratitis asiatica; assembly: GCA_030068015.2. Taxonomy (NCBI): domain Eukaryota; kingdom Metazoa; phylum Arthropoda; class Insecta; order Diptera; family Tephritidae; genus Neoceratitis; species Neoceratitis asiatica. Next base: position 80,446,886 of record CM061524.1, read on the forward strand.
CGTGCTGTGGGAATAGAAAATATATGCGCCTATATAATTCAAATAGCTTAATAATTTCCTATAAATCGCAAGTTCTTTAAAAAAAATGTATTTTATTTATTTTATTTTATTTAACTTGTGAACAGTGTGCTATTGATAAATTTCTAACGAAACTTGCACTCCACCTCTATAGAATTTATTATAAATTGAGTCAACTATATGCCGAATAGTTTTTGTCGAAAAAAATATATTTTAAACTTTAAAAATATGTAAGTTGTATATATTAATGAGATTTTGATATCAGGAAATATGCATGCAATTTGTAAATGATACCAAACAATTTAGATCGAAACACGCATATTTTCTCTGCAAAATAGAATGCTTTTGCAACGTTCCAGATCTAAACATTGCTTAGAAATCTCGACTAAAAATTCGAAATAAAAATAAATTGTACAGAGAGTTATTGTGAAGAAAAGTTTGCGTGAGTAAACAACTTTTGTTATTGTAAAAAAATGTATGAAAAGGAATTCTCGTGTTGAAAAAATATTGCGTTTTGAAAAGAAAAATGCAGTTGAAGCAAAAAGTTGGCTTGTTGACGAGTTTCCGGGCACTTACCCAGGCAAATCAACCGTCAAAGATTGGTATTCTAAGTTTAGACGTAGTGAACGCAGTGGAAGCCCAAAAGGGGTTGTTACCGAGTTATCTATTGGGCAGCCAACATACTTACTGGCAGACCGATCTTAGGTAAACTCCAGATCTGAATGACTTTGGAATAACTCGTGGTATGCATAGAGCACAAGCAAACATAAAACCACTTTTTGACATATTGTCTGACTCACTTTGTTTATGCTCCATTAACACGATCTCAGTTTTTACTGAATTGCAACCAGTTTTAACCATAAAATTCACAAATTGGTTTAATACGGAAACCAATTTATTAGCTCGTATTAATTCGCATATTCCCCTTAAATTAATAACAGATGTCGACAATGAAGTTGAAGGCTTTAAAACATTATTACAAATGTCACAGAACACAAAGTTTCAATGGTCTCCAGGGTAAAGACTTTGCAAATTTGTTAAAGAAGAAGAGATAAGAGGTTACGTTCTTCGGTCCTAATAGATGCTTAAGAGAATTTCAGAGTGTCATGGCGCAGAAGAAGGAAAAACTAATTAAAAAGTCTTTACAATCCTTGTCAGCGACTTCTGATTTTAACTAATCTTTGTGGCGTACAGTAAAAAATTTTAAACGTTCGGTCATTTGCGACTCTCCAGTAAAAATTCATAATGAATATATATAATTTGCCATGCATCTTCCAAATTTATTTAAACCTAATATTGAAATCAATTATTTCCAGAATTTTTTGAAATTCACATAAAAATGTTATTCAATATAATCTTAAAGATCTTAGTGATCTTAGGGAAATTATCGCCAATGACATTAAGAAAAAGAAAGCTTCTGTATACGATAGGATAACGGGTAATATGATAAAAGGGCTTCCACAGGTGGCAAAAAAACACATGACTAATATATTTATTTGCATATTATGTTTCACTATTTTCCAAAATCTTTAAAGCTCTCTGGGGTCATTATGATCACTTATCCAGCCAAAGACCCAATTCTGGTAGGCTCATATAGGCTTATTAATAACGATATTCTCTAAAATATTAAAAAAAACTTACAACCGATTTTAGAATCGAAACAGGCCATATAATGACTCCGACTTGGCCTTAGAGAAATGCATTTCTCAATAGAGGATGTGCATAGGTTCGCTATAAACATAAGATCAGCCTTTGAAAGAAATCGACATTCTACAGATGATACAATAATACCTAGTATACATTCGAGCCTCATTACGACCACTTATAGATTACAGCAACATTTCAAATATAGGAACAATGGTTAACTACATGTAGAATTAAGGTCAATGAGTCGAAGTGTATAAAATTAACATTAAGCCTAAAAAAGACGAATACTCTTCAATCTCCATAAATGATAACATAATATCACATAAACAATTTGTTACTTACTCGGGAGTTGCATTGGATTGAAGATTCATTTGGAAAAACCACACAGATAAAATAATTATAGGTAATAAGTCAAACTAAGGTTAGAAAATAAAGTAATACTTTTTAATATGCTTATAAAGCCATATAGGACATACGGGATCCCATTTTGGGGCTTAGCATCTAAATCTAGTCTACTCAGAATTCAAAGTCAGTCTAAAACCTGAAGAACAATATTCAAGGTTCCTTGTTATGTAAAAAACTCTATTTGGAAAATCTACATTTTTCTTGTATATCCCTAGGAATTACATCAACCGACATATTTATGTATATAAGTTCACCAGGTCTTACCACAACCACACCAAATTTATGTCATAATCAACACATATCATTTGAGTCATATTTTTTAATTAGAAAATAAGTTTGCAATAAAAAACGAATATGTACATATGCACAAACTCTACATTTGGCCGTAAATGAAGTTTCTGGAAAATCAACAATTAGAACTTAATTAACATTGCGGAAAAAAGCAATTATAAATGCATAAAAATACATAGCATATTTACAAGAGTACCTATGGCATAGTACGCTATTAGTTTTTCATCACACATGAATATATATACTTCTGAATGTAAAAACATATTTATACCCAGCACAAATAATTGAAACGCTTCTATGAGCAATCGAATATAGTATAGTATGATTTGATATATATATATATATATATTCTGTTGATTATTATACGGAAACGAAAATGGTATGGCAAGACTCTTTCGATTCACTAATACATTCCTCTGGAAGGGAAAGTAGGATATATTTATATTTTCGTCCGATCTTATGTGTTAAACAATTTCAATAGTTGATTCCTGACAATAACGAATTGTTTTCTACTTATTAGACCTAATTTACTGCACACAGGTCATATTAATTTTGCACTTCTAATGATTATACGAAAAAGTCAAATGCACGTCAAAATTCATAGAAAACTGATTTTGCCTGCAAAAGCATATATTTATTTTAATTAAATCTTCATCTATTAAAAAAAAAAGATTTTTTTTAGATGCATAATTGTAGTAATCAGAACCCAGAATTTTTTTTTCCGAAAAAGCAGACATTATATGTCAACTCGAAAAACTATTCATAAAACGAAAGGTTTAATTCCCTCAAAAATTATCGATCAAATATCTTATCACAATGAGGACTAGATTGCATTTAAATATATAAATAGGCTAGCAGGGCAAACTTAATGCATCTTTCATCCTAACAATATCGATATGAATTTTGATGGCTCTATCTTTTCTAGGAACGACTGATGGATTATTATTTGAATTTCTAATTTTCATGACAGAGATACGGATTTTCTTTGTCGAGAAAACAATAAAACATAAGAAATTACTGCGGCTTAGAAAGTTGAAAAGAATTTTTGGCATTATACGATTATATATATATAAAACTGTTAAACCTTTTCCATAATTCTGATTTTCCACAGTGAATTTTAAAACCTTTTAGTATGTATGTACATATTAATTTATATCAATAATCCTACCTAATTATTTTCATTTTCTAGAAAAGAATCATATGTATGGATTTGTATTAAAATGTATGACTGTTTGAAGTATGTATGAATAAACTATGTTTGTGTGTCCAGTGACTTGGGATTTCGCTAACAAAAACTTCAATGAACCTTAATTTTACAACGCCAAAAGTAATATCATATTTTCTATATTTGTATCGTTATTCATATATTCTGCATTTGTACCTAAGCAATGTGCAACATAAGGTAATCAATTTATTTATGAAGGAAGTTCCAGTATGCCATTTCGTGAAATTAAAAACGTAAGTTCTTCCTCATTCGTATCTAATTACATCGGTAAGGTAAGATATTCCTCACCCTCTTGCGCTTACTTGCAAGGCATTGCTTCAGTGACACGTCCGTGTTCAAATAATTTCTTATAGAAAAGAAAGTGGCATCGCTTCAAACTTGTTTTCGATTCGATTCCATTTTCGTTTCTGAGGTAAGCGAGTTTTTGCTGGGTATTTGTATGCAAATATGTATTTATGTATGTAAGCAGTTATTTGGTTAAATACTCTGTTTTCAAACGAATTTCTTCGTATTCAATTATCTGTATTTTCGTCTGCTTACACGCAAACATTTAAACATATAAGTTTATACATATATTTTAAGTTTATAAATATATTTTATATATTTATATATTTACGTCTATAACAATGAGCTTGAGCGTTATCGTTCTATTTGGAAGTGTTGGAGAGCTTCCAACTCTTTGCATTAAAAATTATTAAAATATTTTTTTTTGTATGTATGCTAGTGTGGACTTTTACAGCCAATAATGGTCACTAGAAACATTTTAAATTGAAAGCAACATGATGTTAAAGTATATTGCTGTGTGGCAAATGCGCAAACATACACGAATGTTTTACATGTGTGTATGATTGTTTGCGCTTTTTAATGTTAATATGTATGAGCAGCGGGAGTAATTGTAATAATGCAGTCGGTCGGTGATACAGTGCCGTGGCATTTCGACTGATACAATGTGACCGGATTGCCTCAGCTCAAATGCAATTACGGCGTCTGCATTACATACCGACAGTAATTATGGTTTATTGTGACGACAGCTACATACATGCTTTTGTGCAAACAATGTCAGAAAAGTATGAAAAGATAAAAGTATGCTTTACATTCACCCAAGTGTATTTTTGTGTAAATAAATAAAGCAGATGACTCTCTGAATTTATATATGTACTCCCATTCATGCATACTCATATGTATGCATATAGGCAAATAAGCCATATTTATGCGTTTAAAAAAGCAGTGATGTACAGCAGCCTTTAATTTCCTTATTCAATTATAATATATTATTTGTACATTGTGTTATTCAATACAAACATATTTTGTAAAAACTTTCAACATTAATCATATCTACTTACTTACCGATTTTTTCTGTATTTCCTTCTACAATTACACCAAAACAAACCTGTTCACTTGTAGTGATTAAATTTTTATTTACTAGCTTTTTATTGCTCGGCAAAAGCGCTCACCTACTGATCCGTTAACCACTCACTTACTGTTTCTCACTAAGCATGGTTGCTGTAGTATGAATGCATGTGTCAGTGACAGTGCCATCACCTAGTAAATTACCCTTTCATTATTTAAACAATTAAAAGTAGTTCCAAATTAATTATAACTAACACCCCAAGCTTGTCTACTGTGTCATAAACTTTGTGTACAACAGGAAAGGTGTTTCAGCATGAAGTTCGTCATAATTTTATAGAGTAACTTTTCGCAAGTAAACGGGTATGCGAAAGCGTTAGATTCTTCTCCATAAATAGGGGTTTCCAATAAGAGTGATATGATTTATTTAAAAAAAAAACACTAATTGTTAAGCAAATTCAAATGTTTTTTTTTATTTAATTTGAAGTACAATCGATTCAATTAAGTTCTAAATATAACATCACTCAAATGACCTCCGTGACTTCTTTTGCAGGAACGAATTCGATGAACCCAATTTTTTAGCACATTTTCCACTAAATCAAGTCGTATGTCATGAAAAGCTCGTTCAATGTTGACTTTTAAAACTTGAAGAGAGTCTGGTTTTTTGCTAAAGACCAATGATTTCAAATAACCCCACAAGAACTAGTCTAATGGTGTTAAATCACAACTTCGTGGAGGGCATTCCATGTCACAATTCCTTGAAATAATCGAATCTCCAAACCTTTCTCCCGATAATTCGGTTATTGCACGTGCTGTGTGGCATGATGTTGTTAAGATCAACTTCTTCCAATTATGCTACCAGCTCCATTTCGGAAAAAGTTCGGACCGATGATTCCACCAGATCAAAATCCACACCAAACTGTCAATTTAGGCGAATGAAATGATTGTTCATGAATGATTTGTGGATTTTTTCCGCACCAGAATCAACAGTTTTATTTATTTACCGTACCACTCAGATGAAAGTGAGCATCATCTGATGAGATGATTTTCTTAAAAAAAATTGGGCTCCTCGAATTCGTTCCTGCAAACTTAATTATATCGACTCTACTTCACTTCTTATTGGAAAGCCCTATATATATGTATGTGTGTGTGCGTGTTTACATGTGTATGTTAACATAAATTTACTTGCAAACTCACACGAACTCTTAGCGACATCAAAGTGTTGTACATCAACTTCCACTTCTTCAAATGTTGTTGCCCACAAAACCATCGACATAATTTAATTTAGTTTGAGATTTAGCGCTGACAAGTGTTGTTGTGAGTGTGTGTGCGCTTTAGTGGTTGTGTGTATAAGTGCTTAAGTCAAATGGTAAACTTGTCAGGAAACTTTTCACCTTCTTAGGTGGAATTTTTTGACAAACAAAATACTTTATATATAAAACAAAAGTGCATGTAATAACACATGTTGGAATGTTTTATATATTCTAAATTAAGCTGAATTTATTTTAAAAAATTTTCTAATATAAAATAGATAAAAATCTTTTTAAAAATAATTATTTGTTTGTGCTTTTCACATTATTTGAGTTTATCAGGGAGAAACCGGCCGCACGAATATTCCTTAGTGTTGCAGTTGGTTAGTTTTTTGAGAGTGGTGCATTTATATTTTAAGTAACCGTCAATTATCATTGAAAATATATATGTACCCATCCTGACTTTTGACTTTTTGGATGCTTAAACATATCATATTGCAAACCTATATAAAGACACATACACAGGTTGAGATAACCTCGACAAGATAACTGGCTTGGCAACCCTGCATCAATATACTTATTGTTAGTTTAGGTAAGAGTCACTCTTTTTTCTTTTGCAAATTTTTCTTGAATGCTACTGAAATACTTTTTTATCGAGTATAAATCAAATATATTTCACTTCCTGGAGGTATTCTAGCACTATTATTCTCGAAGTCTAATTAATTAATTCTTGTTTATATTTATGTGAAAAAGTGAAAATATAAAGTCTTATTATTAAATATATAGTATTAGGACACCATTGCGTATGTGGAATAAAGTTAATTAAAGATGAAACAAAATCATAAAGAATCGAATTGAAAAAAAACCTATACGAGGCATGTTCAAAAAGGACGTGTAATGAGAAAACGAGACCGGCGTAAGCTCTGTACATTGAGGAGGGAAAATCTCCGTTTGAGCTTTATAATGAGAGGAAAACTGCATATGGCGATAAAACCATGAATTATACGAGTGTGTAAAAGTGGTGTCGGCATTTTAAAAATAGTCGTTCGTTTGTCCATGATGAAATGTCTTAAAACACCGAATCTCGCTCTCCTTCAACTAACACTTTTGCCACATTTGTAACTCAATTATGGCTTTCTTTCTTTTACTTCGGCGCTTTAGTTTTGTTTTATTTAATTTGTGACCCAAATGAAAAAATAACTGTTAAGAAAATTTTTGTTTAAAAATTAGACAGGAAATATAAAATTAAAATGTTAAAATGAAAGTCTGAAATGCAACTAATTGTGGGTGTAAAGAAATTCGTTCTTAATTAGAACCTTAAATGTATACAGCTGTTTTCTATGTGCTTTTACCGTCTTTCACTTTCTTCGAACTGCTTCATTTGTATGCTTTAATGGATTTTTTCACTTTCATCTCTCTATACATGCATATTTAAGGCTTGTTTTTTATGCAATTTAATTTCTTATTATTCCTCATTTGTACCCGTAAACGTTTTTACTAAATTTGTTCTTCGTGCTGATAAAAGCTAATGTCCTCACCAGTTTTTTTTTTTTTACTTAATTTTTTACTTTAAGATAGTTAAATTAATATGTAGCTAATAAAAACTTCTAATGCTTTTAAATGTGGCGGATCATCAAAACCGAAAAACGTAAATGTACATATATTATTTTGTCTTTACCTCGCATTTCAGGATCCTCACTTAGATCAAATATAACAATGGAAAATTTAATTTTCTTGTATTTTATTGTATTTTGTTTTATTTCAATTCATTTTATTTTATTTTCTTTACATAAATTTATTTTATTTGACTTCACCTTATTTGGTTTTTTTTTCTTATATTATTTTATTTCTTAGTTCGTTCATATTATTTAAAAAAAAATATATTATTTTATATTATTAATTTTAATTTCCCTTTTTTGTGTTATTTCCTTTTGTTTTATTTTAAGCAAACAGCTTTAGTTTATTTTACTTTATTATATTTTCTAATATCATTTTATAAAGTTTTGTTTAATTATTATTTATAATTTTTAATTAAATTATATATGTTTTTTATTTGATTTTCGTAAATTTGTTAAATTTTTTTTATGTATTTTGTTTTATTTCAATTCATTTTATTTTATTTTCTTTACATAAATTTATTTTATTTGACTTCACCTTATTTTGTTTTTTTCTTTTTCTTATATTATTTTATTTCTTAGTTCGTTCATATTATTTAAAAAAAATTATATTATTTTATTTTATTAATTTTAATTTCCCTTTTTTGTTTTATTTCCTTTTGTTTTATTTTAAGCAAACAGCTTTAGTTTTTTTTACTTTATTATATTTTCTAATATCATTTTATAAAGTTTTGTTTAATTATTATTTATAATTTTTAATTAAATTATATATGTTTTTTATTTGATTTTCGTAAATTTGTTTATTTTTTTATGTATAAGCGGCATATATCTGAAGCTCAAGATCTGAAGATCAGTAATAAAAATTGCTTTCTGAGAAAAAGTTTTATAATCGAAAAAAAAAATTATAATTTATAAAATTCATTTTTTATTTTTATCTTTTGATCACAACGAATCACTCAAAATGTCATAGCTCCTTTCCAATAAATGGGAGATGGTAAAATCTTTCTAAACTAAAAAATGAGACTTAGTCTGCGCCATTTTTAAAGGTTTTTTTTTATCAATAGTCGGCATATTCAAAGATCCTGATAGACCGCTGCAACTTTTTCTACGACCTGAATTTGTATAACTATTTATTTTTCTCACCGAAAGATATATTTTCATTTTAAATTTATTGCAAACTGGATATTCATCCTAAAAATACCACGACCGTGCCGTTTAGCAGTGTCTCTTTTTAATGAAACCAATTTATTTTTTACTAGTAACTTAATGCGCTGCTTCATGGACACTGCTGGTATGCTTAAGCCAGAGAGTATATAAAGTTTTAAAGGGTATGGAATCGAGATATTTAAATGGTAGCTTTTTGTTTGAAACTAAATCTATACAAATATTTGAACTTCGCTAATTTTAATTTCCATACAAAATTAATTTTCTTCCAAAACACTATTACGCCCTTCGTCAGATAGACCACTTTCAATCACACTTCTAGGTCGGCTTAATGCTTTGCACTTAAGCCAAAGTTAATTTTACAATTAAAATTGCCTCTTAAATCTTTCTTACAGAAAAGGCGGATTGATTTGACATCAGTTGGATGGAGTGGAACGTGAGTTTTCGAGTGGTTTTCAAGGAAGGTTGATTTTTCTTTTTTTGCTTTCGTTCGACAGATATGGCGAAAACACAAATTTTCAAGCGAAGCCCAATTTTTGCTAAGAAAACGTGAAACGAATTAGAGGACCGAAAGAGGACAACTCACGAAAACCACTATTTCGCTTTCTACTCATTCCACAAAAGACGGAATGAACGGTTTAATTCAGCCAAGTTCAAAGTAACGTATCTGTGTACTTTCAAAAATTATAGATATAGATTACAGATTTTATTAAAACAAATATTGAGATATTTTTTAACATTATAATGAAAATAAATAATTCATATAACAAGGTAAGAACTTTCTTATATGTATAATATAAAATACTGCGTGAGAGCTTCAATAATAGTAATAATATAAAATAATATCAATATCAATAATAGTAATAATATAAACTCGAATATCTAAAATATATTAGGTGAAGAAACAATTGTATTGCATCTATGGGTACTGGTTATCATATCTTAATAATTTTTACTGACCGCTTTCTTTTCATGGTATTCAGAGTAAATATAAAATTCAATGCCATTATCTTTTTATATAAAGAAATTATAGAGCAAAATATTTTGTCAAATTCAGTTAACTATTCTGTGGAAATACTCAAACATATGTGCTTAAATTTCAATCAATTCATTTTGTAGTTTATAAATTAGTTATTTTAGAATATAAAAATGTTACCATTTACCATTTATGGGAAAGCATTTAAAAAATTCAAATCAATTATAAATACATCAAGAATAATATTATTTTCGAAACCTGGTCTTAATTGAATGTAAATATTTGTTTATTTGCTTAATAATTTATAATTTCTTATATTTGAAAATTTCCTCAATTTTTATTACTTCTCTTTTACTAAACTTTGTCAACAAGATATACAAAACTTTTCATACGAAAGCACCATCATTACTAATCAATTGCAAAATTTTTCGCTCCTCGCTTGAAATCTTTTATATTTGGTATTTTCTTTCATCTTAGCATTCTCTTTTAATAAGCTATTGGATTTTGTATTCAAGTTTTCAAAACTCTTTCGCTTTTACTGTTCTTTTATTTTGGCGTCACTTTAATTCTAATACTGTAGAAGGGTCATTGGAGTGGTGGCTTCTTTAAATCAATAAGCTATTAAAATTATCTGTGATGTCACACATAAACAACTTTTAGTATAAAGTGCGCTATTTTCATTGTTCTAGATCTGTGAGTATTGGGCCATGTTTGAAGGTATTATTATTACCTATTTTTTCTTTATTTATTTCTTTAGTTTTTTGATGTTGAATTCCCTTATTTATTAAATTATTTTTATTTAATTTAGGAGTTTTTTTTACGTTGTACGAGATTAGGGGTTTATGCTGCAATAATTGCTGGTTGAAGTGAGGAAAGTTTTCGACTGCTATTCAGCTGGGAGTGGCCAGAAAAGGTTATTTTACAAATTGTTTAAGCAGTTCACGAATTCCGGTCTTTGACCGAATACCATCTGAATTGCCAACAAACATCCATTTGGAGCCGAGTTAAAGTGAAAAGACAAGCTTTCGCAGTATCGCGTAGGGTTTGGGATCCACTACATGGGATTCCTGCACCAGTTAAAATCAGAAAATGCCTCAGATGTGATACCCTCTTTTGATGACGACATCTGCAAACGTTTAAAGGATCACGACTTGAGTGATTGCACCTGTAATGTACGGCTCCTTAATTGGGGAGGTATCGCAGCCCAGCTGGTTGAACACCCTACGTAACGCCTGGAAGTTACCTAGAAAACGAAAATAATTTCAACAAAATCGATCCATTGTTGTGGGAAATACTCGATGAATGGGTTCAGACTGAATGAGCGAATGTATATGAAACGGTATATTAACTTTGTTCCGAAGTATGTAAGTACCAGAAGGGGAAGGATAGACCCATCGAAATTTATACCGATCGTATCAGAATTACGAGCTGAGTTCATATAGCCATGTTCTATTGTCTGTTTGAATGTTTGAATACAAACTGGTCTCTCAATTTTGGATATATTTCAACCAAACTTATTTCGACCTATACGTTTAAAAGCTCATTTGTCGGAACCGGCCGATCGGATTTTATTTATTACCGATTCTTCAGATTTAAAATTTTGGGTCATAAATCCGGCAAAACAGTACCCACAAACTTGCTATACTACATATACATGAAAATAAATATTACATGAAAATAATCGAAAGCGGACTACTATATCATACAACTTCTACGACCGATTTGTTCGAATATAAGGTTTTGGGTCTAAAATTCGCCAAAAAGTCATCTAGGAGTATGATTTTTTATCCTAAAGATGTAACTTCAAGTTGATATTAATGCGAAAATTATCAAAAACGAAGTTTGCAATTTGCAAACATTCCACATGGCCGAGGACAGCCGTTCTTTCTTGTTTGATCAAAATTTTATTTAATTCATACTTATTATTATACAAAATATTTGGTTTTATCATTGGTCACGCAAATGAAAAAGTCATCAGGATTACCATCCCTAGAACATGCAATATGCAATTGTCCATGTGCGAAGTAATTCGTATCTAAATGTAGACCACACAATTCCAAAGATTTACCCTGAGTTTTGTTGATAGTTATTGCAAACGATAGTCGAACAGGGAACTTTAGTCCTTTTTATTGAAAGGGAAAGGGAAATATACAGATGCGGGGAATGAGCACCTCTTCACCTTTGAAAGGTCCGGTCAGAATTGGTTCTTTTATTATAGAGTTTCGGCTGATTATTCTGTTGCACTGAGCAGAATGGTTGAGACTGTAAACAAATTTGTATATTGCAGCGAGGATTACTCGCTCATTCAGCCAACTATGATCCCTATATATAATTTGATATTAGGAAATACTCCTTGAATTAATTCTTCTTTTGACGTTACTAAATTACAGAATTTATTGGGTAACGTTATCCGCCCTGAGTTCCTGTCAATTGATATTTTGCTGTTCACAATATCCAGTAACTGGAATGAAAATACATCTGACGATGAATCAGTTTATAGGTTGGGAAGCATGTTGACGGCCGGTGCTGACCGAGGAATGACAGGCATTATTTGTGTAAAATCTCTTGCCAGTATTATTAATGCTTTGTCAAATGGTTGATTGTTGTTGACATAGACTGTGATAGTGACTTTTTGTGCATTCATCACAACAACAAAAAATATTACACATCGAAGTCTTAATGAACTGCGAGTTCAGTGGCAACTTCAGAGAAGAATGAGCAGGTCTTCCACCGGGTAGTCATGTTGCAGCTATTCCTGCCAATGCAAGATCCAAGGCTATACCATTTTGTGATAGAATTGTTGGCAGAATCATTCTAATAAAGAAAGTTTTGACAGTCCCTCCAGGGGCATTTAAGGCAAAGATAACACCAAATGTATCATAATTTGAATTATGCGATTGTAAATATCTCTTGGCCCCAGCCTAAGCTACGGTATATTTCTAAGGACATATATCAAAATATGATCAGTGTTGTGATAATATTAACGGCCCAGATCCGCATCGAACGAAACAGTAACAGTAGCTCTTTTCGGTGCTGGCATGGTAAAGAATGACGCAGCTAAATCTAAATATTAAACTTCTTTTTCTATTATTGACCTATCTACACATGTGTATTCATGTGCTATCCATATTTGGTAATTGCTTATTTCAGTGGCTGAATTTTTATCATATATAGTCGAAGATCAGTCGCTAATCAAAGTCTTCCCCAAAAATATAAATAGGAATACCTGAAAGAGAGCCAAACGGCTCTAGTTTGATCTCAGCTTGTTTACGAAAAAATTGGATGCCTAAAAATAGTTTGAAACCATATGGATATAACCGAATCGAAAACTCGAAACAGACTGCATATTAACATGACTCAGCGATCTACGAACGATCTATATTTTTTATCTAAATCATGCCTATTTTTGATTTTATGTCTGTTAGTATTGTAAAAAAGTAACGCATGTGTTAATCTAGACAAAAACATACCGACGTACTAAATTTCAAACAAAAGTTTCACGAAAGAAACAAGGTTCCCTGTGTTGTTTTAGGTAAAAAGCTAAATATCTACCAAATTTCTAGTAAATCAAACCATAAATTAGGCTTTCGGTCCCAGGTCCATCTTCCCGAAATAAAAACTTTTCCTTCTCTAAATAAACAAAGAAGCTTTAGAATAGATCGGTCTCAGGTCCACTTTTTGGATGAAAAAGTATTTTTCATCTGAATTTAGGCAAAGTTATCCCTTTCTTTCTTTGTAACGAATTTCAGATAAATCGAACAATAATTATTATAATATCTTTTTTTTTTTTTGGATAGATTGGCCCAGGTTCACCTGTCAGAAAAAAAAATAGTCTTTCTCTTAATATTGGTGAAAATCTAATTACGTACTAAATTTCAAGTAAACCGAACAGTAAAGTAGACTTCGCTGAAAGTTCAAGTCAATCGTCAGAAACTTTTCAATATATGTAGATCTTTACAAACGAATGCAAAGTTTTGGAATATATTTACAGATTTATAGGAAATCTTCTTGATTTTCCGTTCTAATTTCGAGTTTGCTCCACGAGAACCTTCAGGTATCAAACACCAACAATGCAAAAAAAATATATAATTGCCTGTAGTTTATACTAATACATAAATCATTCAAGAAATGTTTTTTTTTTTATTGAACAAGGAGATATAACAACAGTTATTCATTTAAAAATATTGTGGGGCACATTGCTTACCAAGATTTTTTTTAAGTTTACAACGAATCTTAAACCTGAAATTTCTCTATATAAATAAGAAAGCTCATAATTTTTCCTATATAGTGTAAATATGATGTCAACTATACCTTTGAGATGTGCTAAACAACTGAAAAACGAATTTGTTGGCTTAACAAAACCTCCCGACAAGTTTTTCATATACATATCGTTTTGATCTTTACTATACATCCACCATATTTCAATATGTATGGCAAAGTGGCAACAAAAGTTAACAACTGACAGGAGTTATTCCAACTGAAAACCTTATTAAAATGCGCACCACATGAAATTAATGAACTTTGACACGTGAGCGCATGCAAATGCATAGTAAACGATCTTTTTTTAGACGTGTAGTTGCAATAAGGTAATACTTTTTTCGGCGTTGGTGCTTTTGACGTTTGTTATTTGATTTATACTCAGTTTGTCTTGCCATTTCATAACGAAAAAATTGATTTACAAGTATACTACTGCAGAAAGTGGTCGAAAATTGGGCCTCTCGGCTGGAATTTTTTGGAGCCAGTCGCGGCTGTCATTTGCCCTAAATAATGTTTAAATCATAATGGCAAACTCTTATATTTATAATAAAGCTTAATTCTTGGCCATAAGAAAACTACATATCTAAAAAAATACCCTATATAAAATTTATATTTTCATATATTTTATAAATATATTTATATAATATAGGTGTATTCATGTTTGAGCGGGTGCCTGCATATTTACTCGTATACATGCACAGAAAAGCACATCTCATATATTTACCATCGTTAGCCCTGTCATAATGTAGCTTTTTCCATAAAGTACCCATTCTCCTATTTGTATAGTTATGCACGTGCATAAATTTCATTGTAAGCGCTTAAATCAACGCAATTTTTACTCCATCATCCAACATCGCGTGTACGACATGCACATAAAAAGCTAAATTTTTTTTTTATATAACTCCATTACCCCGCACAGATTCGAATGCATTTGTATGTATGTACTTATATGAATATATATTCAAAATCTCTATAAATGTTCATGTATATTTGCCTATAAATAAATAAATAAATAAATATATATATATATATATTTATATATATATATATATATATATATGTATATATATATATATATATTTGTATATATATACATGATTGTATTTATAAGCCTAGAGGTTGATATAATATTTTATTATTTTGTACCACTAGCAGCAATAATGTGATCCCGTAGCACCGAAATTTTTACTATATTTTTAAAAGTGCTTCCTTTAATGTATACACATCTACACGTATGTATGTAATTAGAAGTGTTGAATTTACATTCACTTGTAAGTATATAATGTAAACTCATTTAAATGAGGGAATGTTGTATACAAGTAAATTCATACCGGCTTAAATATACTCGCATAACATATATACCAACAATGCTCTCACACAAAAGAGCGATCGGATATTACACTTTGACTTAAATGTCACTACCATTATTCATGGCTTTTCTACCAAATTTTTTTTTTGTCATTTAGTATTGTTTCGCTCATTTTTACCGTAAGATTGCAGTATAATAATGTAATGCTTGCTAAAAAGGTAAAACAGGTCCTTTGTGAAAGATTTTTACTTTATATTTACAATAATGCTGCTTGAAAAAAACTATATTAATCTATTAAAAATTACAATTTCATTTTCCCTAAAACATTTAACCGACAATTTTTGACTGCCAAGGTCCTATCTGGCGTATTGTATGAGAGCTTTAAGCCAAACGTCAACGATCTGATTGGCGTTAACAGAGTGCCTTTAGAACTTGTAAATCGGCCATTGAGCAGATATTCACCACACGCCAAATCTTGGAGAAGACATCTGAGAAAAAAATCGATTTTAAAGCTGTCTTCGAGAGTACAAAAAAGAACTGCCTCTATGACGCTGGACAATATTACAAACCCAGCCATGTTTCAGACTCTTTACCGTATGATTTTTTCAACCTAATGCTGAAAATTAATAAGATCTACAGAGCTAAATAGACGCGGTAAAATCTTCTACAAAAGTGTAGAATTGCAGTCGTATGCCGATGATGTTTATGTCATTGGCCATAAAAGCCGCACCGTTAGCTCTGATTTCTTCAGGTTAGAGAAAGAAGCGAAGCGAATGGGTCTCGTGGTGAACGAGAGCAAGACGAAATACCTCCTGTCGTCAATTATACAGTCATCGCACTTGCACATCACTGTTAACAGTGATTACTTTGAAGGGGTAGATAATTTCGTATATCTTGGAATCAGCATCAACAATACCAATAATGAGAGTCTTGAAATAAAATTCTGAATCACTCTTGTCCACAGGACTGTCCATTGTCCATTGTCCATTGGACTGACTTGTCCATTGGACTGAGTATACAATTGAAAAGTAAAGTTCTCTATCGACAAATCAAATCCAAACTCTAAAAGTCGCTCATTGTTCCCGTTCTGCTTTATGATGCAGAGATTTTGAGAGAAAAGTTTTGCATAGACGATGGAACTATCTGAGCTGGCAGAACAACTCAAAATTTCTATAATTTGGGTTCCCGGCCATTGGAACATTTTCGATAAAAAAAGTCGGCAAGATGGGAGCATCTTTTGATCTATTGTAAGTCCATACGCAACTGTAAGATAACGAATCCTTGGTCTGCCCTAAAACTAGAGTTCTTGCATATTACAATATTTTTAATGTAGCAAACTAGATATGAATTTTTTTTTTCGGAATTCTCTCGTTTCTAATTTTTGCATCATTACCTTTCGATGTTAATCCAAAGAAGCTGAAATAAATAGAAGGTAGGAGCACAAAATATTTCTTAGGAGCACAGGTGAAGCTTCGCACGAATACGCGCAAACTTATTAATATGACGATGCAACATACCAATCTCTAGTTTGTACGTTTATAAGTCTCTTGTCTACTCGTTTTTGCTGCAAAGAACACTGAAAATGGAAAATAAATTTAAGGAAAATAATTAAAAAATATAAATAAATAATTTATTTTTAAAGAGCAGGAAATATGTTTGATAGCTTAACAGTCAAGGACTTTGTCCTTTTTTAAGAATTTTGTTCTGAAAAACTGTGTGTGAACTGTATTATAAGTATCCTTTCTCTTGCATGAGTAAGATTTTACCAGTTGCTAAGAATGTTCACTTATTCGTTCGCTTGCTTTTCTGCAGTTTTTGGAAAATTGCCAATGCCAACATGTTTTGCGGTAAGACTATTGGTAAGCTTCAAAATACATACATAGATAATTTTCAGAAAGTGGCTTTCAATAAATTTAAATGGAAAACGCTCACATATATGAGTTATTAAGAACATGAAGCTTTTGACAGTGTTAATCGTGGAAATTGCATTTCGCAACACCAAAATAAATATTGTGAAAAGTAAAGCATTTTTAATTTTTTTTTCGTTTTTTTTTTTTTGATATTAACATTTCAGCCATTAGTCCTATTCCATAAGTTTTGTTTATTTCTTAGGGAATTTTCAGCTAAAATTAGTCCCGAATGGTTGAACATTTCCACGAAAATATTCATCAGGAATCCTCGAACGATTTTTATGTTCCGTATTTGTAGCGCTTCCACCTGGTTGCATATTAAATTTTTAAAACATGTGGCAAGAATTTTAAAAAATATGTTTTACTTCATAAGCCAACTGTATCACAATTTTTTATAAAGGTTGCAACATTCCTCAAAAACTTTTTGAAATCTCTTTATTTTGATAATTTAATTTGTGAAAATAAATAACTTCATCTTAATATCCATATTGTACAATGTATTATATTGAGAAACCAATATCTCCTAATAAATGTCTCCCCCATTAAGTTTTAGAAATCTCATTATTCCAAGACCAATACAGTAATATTTTAAATTTTACATTCTTTTATATTTTAAATTTTGTAAACAGGTGGCAACGCAAAATCATTTTCCAATTGAGCCTTTTTTTTTAAATCTTCAGTTTGATATCCAATTTGAAATATTTCATTTATTTTATTACTATTTTAAATTTAAATTTCTGAACAGGTAGGAGTTCTGCGAATTTTTATTGTTTAGGCACAGACTTATATCACATTTTATATAGTATTTAAAAAATTTCAAACAGGCGGCTACTCTGTTGAATTATAAATTTAACTATTCCCGACTTTCCTTGAATGCATACACACAAAATTTAATCTAAATCGCTTAAGCCGATTTCTGACAAAATTGAATGGGTTTGAAGCTCCTCATAAAAATCCATCGGTCGTTCGGAGGCGGCTAACACATCTAAAGGGTGTTTTTATAGAGGTATAGAAATTTAAGTTTGCATTACTTTTCAAGATGGCGACCGATTTAACAGCTGTCAAATTATTTATTCTCAGTTTGGTTTGGCAATTCATCATGAATAGACTCGCGATCATCAAGTAAGGCGTAGATTCGTCGAATGGGCCCAAAACGATATAACCGTTGTTCCCGATTTTCATAAGCGAATTTTGTTTAGCGATGAAGCGCACTTCTGGTTGAATGGCCACGTCAACAAACAAAACTGCCGCATTTGGAGTGAAGGTAATCCTCAAGTATATGTTGAAACACCGTTACATCCAGAAAAACTGACTGGTGCGCTTTATGGGCTGGTGGAATTATTGGTCCGTTACAGTCAATGGTGATCGGTATAGAGCCATGATTAATAACTTTTTCATTCCTAAATTGAATAAACATGATGTCCAGGAGATGTGGTTTCAACAAGACGGCGCAACATGTCACACAGCTCGCGCCACAATAGATTTATTGAAAGACACGTTTGGTGACCGACTAATTTCACGTTTTGGACCTGTGAATTGGCCTCCAAGATCTTGTGATTTAACACCTCAAGACTACTTTCTGTAGGGCTATGTAAAGTCATTGGTCTATGCGGATAAGCCACAAACGCTTGACGATTTGGAAGGCAACATTAGCCGTGTTATTGCCGTGGCGGTCATATGCCAGAAATCATATTTAACATGTAATGTCACAAGATTATCTTTCGTATAAATAAAATTCATGTCAATCGAATAATCCATCGTTGTTTTATTGCAACTTAAAGTTCTATACCTCTTTAAAAAAATACCCTTTATATATATAAAAATCAATGCAAATTTTGATAAACGCCCATAACTTGAGAACCACCATATCACATTGCAACAAATTTTTAGGTGTTATAAAGGGATATTAGGAGAAAGTTAATATGTAAGCTTGCATGAGGTAGGCGCAGCCGTTCCAGACATACATATGACCATTTTAGTTAACAATGGTTGCTACCCATCCATACAAAATACATGCAACAACAACAAATACATATAAAATTCCAAAATACGCATACGTTACGTTGTATAAGGTGTTGAAAAAGCGAGAGAAAGAGAGAAAAAAATGAAAATGAAAACAAATTTAAAAAAAATTATTAGAAAAAAGTTTGAAAAAAAAAATGTAAATCAATTTTTTTCGTTTCGTTTTCCAAAAAGAAAATCGAAAATTTAAAATTTCAGTTAGATTTTTTTATAGGTGTAGCAAAGCACGCTGGAGTCCGCTAGTTATATATATATGTAATTGACACTTTGTAACCGCTTAAACGATATTCGTCCGAGCTCCTCCTCTAAATTATGTTTTGCGTCTTAATGTTTTTCCCACAATTAAATTCCTTAGTATATGATAAATTCTATTGACATTTTGTATATTTATTTGGCGTTTGAATATTTTACTCCTTTGAGTATCAGAGATAATTAGAGATCAGTCACTTTTTTGCTACTCAAAATCTTCTGCGAAAATGTCAATATAAATACTTTGATGAAAGGAGCACCACTGGATTAGACCTGTCAGCTCACAAGTATTTGTCGAATGTAATAAGTCATGAATTAAAAAACGAACGCTTTTCTGCTGCTGGAAATTTTTGTAATGATATAGCTATTTCAAGTATGCATTCACAGACTTTATAGGAGAATAGCTGAAAAGCGTACGAAAACTAAGTCATTATAAGGCTCAATCCCCATGAAGAATATACCGTTAGTCATCGTTTATTAGCAGCCAATGATGCCACGAACACCAATGAGAACCCAATAAACCATTGACTGAAGTGCACCCGCAGCTACAAACGCGGTGGGCTACATTTATTGGCATTGGTATTACCAGCAATAAAAGGCATGCACCCACCGACAAGCATAATAAATGTTTGCAGTTCTTTTGTTAGTGTTGCTTTGCAGCTTTTTGTTTTCGGTTCAGACCCATTTTTCAAGGGGTAAAACGCCAAGCAAAAATCCTTATTGTAAAATTATGCACACTCCAGTTAATAGGAATATATAAATTACCGTTTTCCATCCCTTTTCACTCTTTCGTGATTTCTCTTTCGTTTCAACAGCTTGGCCTTTGCTAGTCCAGAACTAAACGCGTTTCCATAGCGTTTAACTAAAGCGCGTCAATAGAGGACCCAAATAAATAGCGACACACATACAATTAAGCTTACGAATGTTTTATGACAAAAAGGTAAAAAGAATGATTTAGAAGTGTAAAGAATTCAGAAACATTCAATATAATTTTTTCCATGAAATTCCCATTTTATTATTAAGTTTGAACTGTGGCATTACAACTATATGACGTCATTCAGATGACCACCTACTGAATTTTTGCACACTTGGATCTGATTGAGATAATTTTCGACCATTTTTTGGCATATATTTGGCGGTATCTGAGTCATAACTTGACGAATGTTGATTTCCAGTTGCGCAAAAGTTAAAAGTTTATCTACATAAACACGATCCTTTGTGTAGCCCCACATTCAAATCGCCAAGACAAGAGATTACTCGGCATTTCGTTGGAACTATATATTGTCTAAGTCTTCTTCTTCAATTGCAGGTCCAAAAAGTTGGTTATCATACGACTATAACGCTTCGAATTGACAGTGACATTATCGCTGCTATCGTTTTAAAAGAAGTACAGTCCAATTATATCTTCGCATCATACAGTAGGTCTTTTTGGATGCATTGGCCTCTCTTCAATTATTTAAGGATTCTCGGGTAAAAAAAAATTCGACGTATACGTATGTGAGAAATGTGCCTCGTCTCTGAAGAAAGTTTTGATGGGAAAAAAAGGGTCCTCGGCTTGTTGTTCAAGCATCCAATCGACGTAACTACGACGCTCTGAATGGCCAGCTGGCTTCAGCTGTTGGGTGATATAGACTTTATATGGATGTAGATGTAAGTCCAAGTGCAAATACGTCATAATTTGCCGTAAGAAAGTAATAGCATTTAAAAATATCGAAATATATGCAAATTCTGGTCTTCGGCTAGACTTTCACTTACAGCAACAATATTTGAGGTGGGACAGGCATTAAACACGCAACATGGCCCAGCGTGAATCACTATTTTTGTAAAGGGTGTTTTTTTATAGAGGTATAGAACTTTAACTTGCAATAAAACAACGATGGATTATTCGATTGATATGAATTTTATTTATCTGAAAGATAATCTTGTGGCATTACATTTTAAATATTATTTCTGGCATACGACCGCCACGGCTGGCGTGAATGTAGTCCAATCTGGACGTCCAATTTTCGATGACTCTTTCCAACACTTGTGGCCGTATATCGGCAATAACACGGCGAACGTTGTCTTCCAAATGGTCAAGCGTTTGTGGCTTATCCGCATAGACCAATGACTTTACAGAAAGTAAAGGTCACAGGTCCAAAACGTGAAATTAGTCGGTCACCAAACGTGTCTTTCAATAAATCTATTGTGACACGAGCTGTGTGACATGTTGCGCCGTCTTGTTGAAAGCACATCTCCTGGACATCATGGTTATTTAATTCAGGAATGAAAAAGTTAGTAATCATGGCTCTATACCGATCACCATTGACTGTAACGTTCTGGCCACCATCGTTTTTGAAAAAGTACGGACCAATGATTCCACCAGCCCATAAAGCGCACCACATAGTCAGTTTTTCTGGATGTAACGGTGTTTCAACATACACTTGAGGATTACCTTCACTCCAAATGCGGCAGTTTTGTTTGTTGGCGTAGCCATTCAACCAGAAGTGCGCTTTATCGCTAAACAAAATTCGCTTATGAAAATCGGGAACAACGGTAATCTCGTTTTGTGCCCATTCGACGAATCTACTTGATGATCGTTTGGCTTCAATTCTTGAATTGCCAAACCAAACTGAGAATAAATCACTTGACAGCTGTTAAATCGGTCGCCATCTTGAAAAGTAATGCCAACTTAAATTTCTATACCTCTATAAAAAACACCCTTTAGTAGATTTCTACAATATTAACGTGTTCTCATAAATAGGTAATGTGTAAGACATCGTAATTTCCGACCGTGGGGTGACATTACATGGACGAGTAAATATATAAATTTTTATAGAGCCAAATTATCTGAACAATTTAAATAAACTCACCCAATTTGAAGGAAATATTTTCTATAATATAGAATTTAGAGCATAAAATAAGCAATGCACACGTTGATGGAACTTACGGCAAGAAGCGTCTCAAGGCATATATAAACAATTATGCTGCCCTTTACATATTTTTAATAATATATATATATATTTTAAATCATTGTTTATTATGTGATTTTCAAAGTGGTTACATATTTTTACTTTGCTAACGTCTGAGGAGCCAATTCAGAAATGTATTCGGATTTAATAAACCCGCTTTTTTAAAAACTTAAGCTTAGGTTCGTAATGAATATTATTTTCTTTATCGAGTAAGTTTCTAAATATTTTTAAATGTTGACTTATATTTTTGAATTTATGATTATAGAAAGTAATAATTCAACAAAATTAAAATTATTTAAATCTTTCTTCAAAATTAATTAAGATTTTGAAAGAGTTGTTGTAAAATTTTATTTAACTAAATTATTACAATAATATAAAAAAATAAAAAAATAAAAAGCAAACCGAGTTTGTCAAATTCATTTCAAATAACGGTTTGAAGTCCGTTAGAATTTAATATTAATATTCTTTATTTTATTATTTAATATTGTAATAAATACATAAAAACACTAACATGAATGTAAATTTATTGGAAACGAATAAATTAATCCTTATTTTATGAATTTTATATACGCAGCGGTTCTAACTTTAGAATTAACACTAAACGGTTCGATTAGGGGCAAGGCATTTTCGCCCTGTTAGTTTAGTTTCATCTTAGAGCGGCTTCGAAAGTTTTGCAGAAGAGAACAATCGTCATGTAAAAGTAGACAATTAAAGGTATTACTTGGAGATAGAATCGTTACTTTTATACATGTATTGTTAGTTCGGTTCACTGAGGAGATGTTAAATTATTTACTGATTCAAAATGTGAAAATCCAAATGCCACCGGTCTACAGTTATGTTTTTTTATTTTTAAGCATAATTTCAATATTATTGGTGACTTCAACACATAAGATTACAATCTTCAGTCTAATATGCTTATGTATGCAGGTGATCTCATGCTCTCTAAAAAATTATGTATGTGTATGTGAACTATATGTCGTTTGTCTTAAATAAGTGCAAATATGTGTTCTTCTCAAAGAAATATTTACAATATAAATTATTGTGGTAATATAAATTATTTTGGTAATAGCCTTAACATTCATTAAAATATTTTTTTTTATTTTATACCAATTGCTACAACTAATACTCATAAAAATATGTCTAAATTTCTTAAATCGAAACACAATTTAAAATCATAATAAAAGTTCAACTTTATAGAAGGACTTGCTTAACCAACTTTGCCATTGTCAAGCGTAACATGATCGTGCACCCACATACAAATGCGCTCTTACGGCATTTAAGTAACAGCAGTGTGTCTTTTTATGTGTTTCTAGAACACAACAACGTTGCAAAAATTTTAGAAATGGTAGAAATGCAGATGACGTGTAACATCGGTGGTATTACATTGATTGTTATAATTTTATTTTATTTTTTCATTGCAGCTGCATTCTCTTTCGCATCTCTGTTTTGGCACTAAGTCTTCAGCGTCTGCTGCCAGCTTAGTTCACTAAAATCTATTTCAACACCAACTCAATGCTAAATTCCTGTACTACCTGTGTTCCAAATATGTAAGTTTCAAGTAAATGAGATTGGCAATCGATTGCACAGATATGATAAATGCTCAGGAAATGTACAAATAATACAAAAACAAAAAAACTCAAAACACGCAAAAGCTTACAAGCCCACGTTTACAATGATATACAATTATACCGGTATGAATATACTATATAAGAAATTTTTTGGTGCTGATGCTCAGGCATGCGGAGTAACTTTTGTGCTGCAGAATTCTTTCAAATGAATCGAAATAAATGGAATTATTATGTACTCGAAGTAAATCAAAGGAACGGTGGAGCTTCATTGCTTCCTGTTGACTGATTGGCTAAATGATTTTATAAAGTTAATGAATTCTTACGGAGGTGAATCATTTTATGAAAAACTATTTACTCTTATTTCTTTGAGTAAATGGAGCTTCATAAAAAATTAACGAAATCAACTTAATGCTGCATACCTGTGATGAAATTTCATTTATTTCCATATAACTATTAATTTCGTCATAAAGAAATATAAATATGTTTGCGTAAATAAATTTAAAATAAATTTAACAGGTTTATAAAAGCACTGCAGATATTAAATCCTGTGAAAATTCATTTATTTCCAAATTTGATAAAGTAAAGCCAAAGTAGTATGATTTAATGAAGTAGGCATATGCATCTATTAAGCATATTTGATTACTATTGCTTCATTTAAATATATTTAATTAAAAGTAAGGGACTTTTAAGTGCGATCAAAAACTACATAGTAGCGTGAGTATTATTGTAAGATACAGAAAAAATATTAACAAATTTTTACGATGTTTTTCATTTTCATATATATTTACTTCATTTTATTTATTTCAAACTATATGTGCAAATTTACTTTATGTTATTTATTTATTACTTATTGATTATGAAGCGTAGAGAAATTAAGAATAAATATAAATATATTTTACAAAGCAAAACATTTCTTCGCATTCTTCTTCCAGATTAAAAGTATTATAAATTTACGAGTAATTTCGGCTAGGTTATAATATTTGATTTAGCTGTTGTAATTAAAGGAATGGTTGGAACGTAAGGTCTTTTTTGCAGGAAATTGAAAGGAATTTGATGAAGAAGTTCTGCAAAATCAATGCAACAGGAATAAGGTCATAGAAAAACCTTATGGACTGCAAAGTGCGTCAACGGCTAAATAACTTTAATGATATAATTTTCATCGAGCACTGTACGGTAGCAATGGGTCAGTAAAATGGGTGAAATTTCTTAGCACTATTACAACTCTTTTGCAATGTGTTGACAAAATTGCTAACGTGGTTAACAGACGAAAACTTATCATCAAAAATTACTCCAAAATATAGCGGAGAACATTAGAGAGAGAAAGAGTTTTGAGATTTCGAAAAATTAACATGAAAGAAAATCTTAATATTAAGAGATAGTTTATTTTTGATGCTACAATAAATTATTTTATTTAGATATTGCTGAACTAAATTAAAATCAGATTCATTATATATTTTGCCGAACAGCTTAAAGTCATCGACATAAATTAAAATTTGCGTATTTGAAATATACGAGTATGTACTCTACCCTAAGGAGCATCCGAGGGGCGGCAAACTCATAAAACTTAGTCAATTTAAAAAATATTTTTGGTTATAAGTAATGAGCTGTATTCAAAGGCCTATTTTTGTTAGAAACATTATTTTTTTATTGAATATTTTGTTATATATTATTATCGGATAGATAAGATCTCAAAATATTATGTGAGATAGTGTCAAATTCTTAGGAAAGATCGATGTAAATAGTATCTACGTGTTAACCGACTCAAAAGTTGAGAATATTAAACAATTAGGAGTAAGGATATTGGTCTGTAATGTCCTACATTATTTTCATTTATTAAGAATTTAATTCTAAAGGACCTGTGATGATTCCTTATATTAAACATAATTCCGTTCTTTAAGACTGAGTTTTTATTTGCCAGTAGTATTTAAACGATGCGGCCAGTAGAGGGAGTTTTCCTATACCTCAGGTGTACTCCAAGAGTCTTCTAATTTCTAAGCAAATGTTGATGCAAAAAAATCTTGGTTAGTTTGTGATGGCTTTCTGGTAACGCTCGTACAGGACAATCTCTTCCATTTTCCTCTTTCTTCTATACAATAGAAAAATCTATTTTCTAAGCTGTCTGTTGCCAAATGGATTTCGCTAAAATTCATAAGTTTCTTCTTAACTCTAGCAGCAAAATAACATCCCATCGTATGTTGTAATAATGCATGTTTCGCTCCAAATATAATATACTAATTAACAACAAATATGCATATATACATATTTATAATATATTTTCATTAATATAAATTCCTCATTGATTGAGGCTATTAATATTTTCGATATAAACTTATTGGTTAAGACTTGATATATATGTACATATACATATATACCTATATGTAATTCCAAAGCTATATCTTCACTTTTCCACCCCTTCGAACACCTATTCAATTAAATTTATCACCTTCAACTTGGCTTAGTAGTCGTTTCCATGAAATTATTTTGAACTTTGGCAACTTAATAAAATTCTCTGGCAAACTTAAATCCAACAATTATCCACATACATTTGCACCTATGTATATTTGTAGTAAGATAATGATAGAAAAGTGTGTTAAATAGCATTTTACCAGAAAACTCTGTATGAGAAGACAACGTGCAATGGTACAACAAAAAAACACACACAAATATCCTACGATAAAAAAAATATCTTACATTCAAACCCATGTATATTTATATCCCACATATTGCAAGTGTATCGACGAACCAAACCGAACTCTACAAGTCGCTCATCATTTCCGTCCTGACATATGATGCAGAAGCCTGGACGATTTCTATATCCGAGGAGTCGGCTTTAGGAGTTTCCGAGAGAAAAGTTTTGCGGAATACTTATAGTCCTTTGCTTGGCAACGGAGAATACCGCAGAAGATGGAACGATGAGCTGTACGAGCTATACGACGACATTGACATAGTTCAGCGAATCATGAGACAGCGGCTACGATGGCTAGACCATGTCGTCCGAATGGATGAAAGCGCTCCAGCTTTGAAAGTATTCGGTGGAGTACCCGCTGGCGGAAAAGGAGGAAGAGGAAGACCTCCAATCCATTGGAAAGATCAGGTGGAGAGCGACCTGGTATCACCTGGTATTTCTAACTGGCGCCAAACAGCAAAAAGAAGAAACGAGTTGTGCGCTATTGTTGACGAGGCTATAATCGCGTAAGCAGTGCCTAAGCCAAAGAATAAGAAGTTTTTAACTAAAGGTAGCTTTATTACATTCTTTCTTGGCATGACTATCCCACAAACACACACACAAATCTCCTTTGCATATACCTCAGTTAGCTCAAGATCACTTATTAAATCAATGAATTCTACTTGGGTATTTGGTTTTGGCTCCGTATACGCTATTTCTTCGATATCACTACCCCTAGACAGTTCACTATATGTTTCTTCAAATCATGGTTCACGGGTAGAACAAATACATGGAATAGATACTTTCTTTGAAGATGGCAAAAGTCTTCTAGTCAGTTTTAATTCCGGGCAAATAATTATTTTTAACATTAACACCATGAAAATCACAGAAAAGAAGTAATACTCATCGAAGTGGCTACTTCGTTATCTTTATTGCAAAGGCACCCCGTATCTCATACGGTGTCCACGGCTTGTTTTCATCTATAATTTGCTGCTTAAAGTACGGAAAACAAGCACCTTTTATGAAATCCTGAATTTTTTTGAATGTTTATCCCCCACATATGTAATAAAACAAATTTGGATCAGAGACAACTTCTTCGTAATGAAGATATGATACCAACATCGATTAATTTACAGAAAGGCGCTAATATGATTTTAAACCATGCTACCGAAAGTATTAATTACAGAAAATTTAAAAAAAACTAGGGAAGCCGCAAAACAATACGAAGGAAAAAGTTCTTTAAGCGTTACCAGTTATCACCTTATACAAAACCATTAAAAATACTTTTTTTCATTTGTTAAGGTATGTTATAATATAGTTTAGAAGCTATAAATACAGTCGCCACATTAGGTCCTAACGGAAAAAATAACTATATTTAACACTGAAAATCTATTATGAGGAGGGTGGCATAAACTAGTACGCAGGTAATTTCTAACCATTGCTTGTTATGGACAGATAAAAAGGTTTAAGCATACTCAGTTATTATGTTTTTTTAATTACCTGTGTAACCATCATGAAAACGTATTTTATAAATAAACAAAACAAAGACTTTCAAAAAAGGATTTTGTAAGAATGTTTTTAAAATTAATGCAAAAGATATGTATCCCAATGCACTAGCTTTTTAGTGCTGCCAAATTATCTTCTTACTTATGATATACTTTATTTACTACCTACAGTGGTTTCACTGTTTTTTACCACGATCATAATTTCGAGGAAACACTTTCCAAAATTTTTTTATCGCCATCGCCCAGAAAATCAGCATTTTTGTTACGTTTAATATGGAATGACCCTATGTAGAGTAACACGGAAACATTTCATTTTATTTGCAGGAAATACTTTATCATGTACTTAGGTACATACATACATGTGACTGTACTTATAGTTTTTCACCTCTGGTGATCAGTATGTCGATGTGTTCTAAATTAACTAATTAAAAGTTTTGCAGCATTTGCTTGCATTACGTGTAATTGACACAGAAATAGTGTCATACATGCAAAGAATATATAATATTTACAAGTACTCTATGTTACCATAGTCGCTGAGATGGAAAGGTTATTTCGCAACCTTTAGGAACGACATTTCACTCAAATATATTTTGCAAAAATGTGGGGGTTAATAAAGTCGTATTAATTTAGTTATCTTTGTTATTAAATATGTGCTTACTTAAATAAAGTTTTATAGCAATATGTAAATACGAAGCGATTTTTCTTCTTATTAACATAGAAGTTCTTTAATCAATTTTCTGGCTGTTTAATTCGTATTACCAATCACTCGATATAGCTTATTTAGATATAAATGAAAAAAATTAAAACTGTGTAATGATACATTATTCATCAGAAAAATTAGTGGAAATGTACTTGATAAATTGTCCTCTTATCATAATACCAATGATATCATCAGAGACTGCTATGAATATGTTCTCACTAAAAAACAATTACTCGATTCATCCTAAAATATCTTACTTATGGTTTTACTTGAAACTTGGACTTGGGACCATTCGTTCATCTGACTTATTATCTATCTATGTACATAAAAATTAATGTTTGTCTGTATGTAGCTTATAGACTTTGAAATCGTGCATTCCCAATTTAAAATCACTTCTTGATTAATATAAAGATAATACTGTGAATTCAATTAATCCCCAACCAATCTAAGTAATTATTTACTTATTGAAATGAAATAAATATCTTCAACATTTTGGAAGAAATAATCCTATATTCAAAGAGATATTCAAAGATTTAGCTAGTTTGTTAATTCAATTAGTTTTGTTAACATTCCATTACCAACTTTTATAAGTAAAGATTCACATTTATAGAATGACAAATAAATCGCATAACGACTTCAACTTTGGAGCCACAATTTAGATTTGCGAAATGTTAAATGCATTTCAGAAGTATAAAAATAGATCAAAGTCATTGGATTTTCTGCAAAATATTGCATTGAGGCAATACAACTTAATAATGTAACAACAACAGAAATGGAAGCAACAAGGTGCGAATAGCATCCAAATAACACAACCACCGTAGAAATGTCAACTATTCAGATTTGTTCCGTTTCATGCAGTCAATTGATTGAACAAGTGCGGTGGGGGCAAATCAATGTAAGTCCAATAAAATGCTGCTAGCAAATAAGTACAGTAAGTTGGTCAAATAATTGTTATTGTGCATGTAATATTTGCAAATGACTTAATTCATTTTGTTGGTAGTTGATGTCAATTGGTGTGGTTGTTTTACGCATTGCATTGCATTTGAAAAGTAGGATAATAAATTTCAAGTAAATATAATTCTATAGAAAATGAGAGTTAAAACATAGTAGGAAAGTGAATAACAAAATAGCAGCTGAACTAAAAATGTTTAAAAAAATGCAAAAAGAAAGAAAGATCATTAAATTCATTGATGAGACAATGTGGTATACGCTTCCTATGCTCACCATCACCAAAACATATAGACTATGCAAATATAGACTTAAAATCAAATCTTAGAGTAATTTAATAAAATATTTTTATATTGAAGGGATCTGCTAAAATTAATTATGTTACATTTTAGTACAATTGGCTCTTTTTAACCGGTGTATAGATTTTAGGTCGAATTTTTCCTCTATTTTACGGCTTACATCTTAATGTTTTTGAAAGTTTCATTGAACTTGTCTTCGGTATCAGGATGTGAATTATAGTTATATATTTACATATAGGTGGGTTTTGTCAAACTTGGTGCGCTCGGCATCGATCGAAGACCCCACTAACCCCAAGCAATTTTCATAATTATATAAATCAAGAATAGATAATGAATATAAATTTCACTTATGAACAAAAGTGAAACTTTTTTTCACATGAATACTTATATAAAATTTTGAATATTAGGTCCAACAAAAATATATATCAATGAAAAAATATGTACACATCATGATGCAATAAGGGAACACTCAAAAAAAAACGCGGTACCGCTGCATGCACAGTTTACTGTGCAATAAGAGGGCACATTTCTTCCGCAGAGATGCAAATTTCGGACAGAGTTTCATCAAATAATAAAAACATGAACGAAAATAATAGGAACAAAACGTAAACGATAATAACGAAAAATTTTACGACGAAAGCAACAGTAACAGTAGGAACAACAGCAATGCCAACTACTAATCGGAATCAAGGATCCTTCATGGAGTGCGACAAAGACAGCCTCTTCGTCTCCATCCAGAGCTGCCAGGAGTACCGAACAAAGGACACTGGAAGAACACGATGCTGAATATTCTAGAGAGGCCAATGATATACCCATAAAAACAGTCATAGCGGATGCCTTATTGACGGCCCAACATGCATACATTAAGGGTCGATCAACAGAATCTGCAATACACGGGGGATGTATGTAATTGAAAAATCATTACATCACAAACAGTACACAATGGCGGGGATTTCTGATATGTGGAAAGTATTTAACAATATATAATATAACTATCATTGATTCTAAGTCACATGGCGGCGTAGATAATATATTTTGCAAATAGATACAATTGAGGCTTAGGAACAGAATTGATTATAGCATAAAACTGCTCAACGACACGAACAAGTTACGTAAACAGAGGGACACCCCGCTTTTATAGGTGGTGGTGCTGAACGATATAGTACTTCAACTAAACCGAGGAGGAGGGAAAGTAGTAGGATATGCAGACAACATTGTATTGTATTGAATTTTATCCTCTCACACTTGACGAAAAACCAAATTTCTCTGTCCCTACAGTCGAACACATAGGAGTTGATATTGATACCAATATATACATATGGAGCACCTGTTTTGAGAGTCAGCATCAAAGAAACAATATATAGCTGGTTATTGGATCTAGAAGAGTCATGGACACATGATGCCTTAAACCAACTCATAACAACTTTAAATATATCATACTATACTACTCCAAGGTGAAATTTCGATTATTACTTTCAGGTCAGGATACCCTCATAAATTGATCGAAAAAGAGGTTTAGTAGAGAAGGAGGATGCGGCATTGCAGGTTTTGTCTTCGTCAAAACTTCAGGAAGGCCTTGAGCTCACTGGCAGGTCAAATTCACTTATTCATAATCTAGCTTCCCGATTATAGAAAAAATTTCGGCAACGAATTCCATTCCGCTAGGAATTATCAAGAGAGAGCTACATAAATAATTTGAACAAATATCTCAGGATAGAAGAAATTCTATAATCAAATGCAAGATATGACAAGACAAGAATTAAGGACTGGGGGAAATGTGATAAAATGGTTCCAGTTTCTTTGTGAATGCACAGAACTATCACGAACCCGACATAGTACATTTGGATTACATCAGATACCAAACCTTGAATAGTTGCCTAAAAAAGTGAAAGGTATATAAGTAGTTTCATTGCGAGAACCTTTTGTTTTGAACGCAGAGCTGAAACCAGATAGCAAGAGTTTGGAGATCTTACAAATCTTAAAATATGTTATTTTTGACCGAAAAAAAAAATGTATATATGTTTTATATGTATATATATGTATATGTTTTATTTAATCTTATCGAAACAACTTTTTTTGTAAAATTTTTATAATATCTTAGTTTGGATATTTACAATTACAATATGGTCAAAAGATATTCATATTTTTGTATCTAAATTTCTTTGAGACATAATTTAATTAATAGTTTATTAAAAAATACAGTAATGTACAGCCACGTACTTTGATGTCACATACACATTTTTTGATTCTATACAATTTATTTCATTAATCAATAAGATATTCTCTTGTTACAATAAGAAGGAAAATCAGTTTGTTTATAGAAGATATAATCTGGTCACTGACGTCCGAATAGTGATTGCCCGTTTAAAAATAACAAAGTAGCTGGAGCCGATGGCTTATCGGCCGAGCTATTCAAATACGGCGGCGAAGAATCGGCAAGGTGCATGCATCAGCTTCTTAGAAGAATATGTTCGGACGAGCTCATTCCCGACGATTGGAACTTCAGTGTAATTCGCCTAATGTTTAAAAAAGGGGACGTCACAATCTGCACCAATTATCCTGGTATAAGCCTCCTCAATGTCGCATACAAGGTCATATCGAGCGTATTGTGTACGCTCAGTGACTAATTGGTACTTAACACGAAACCTTACTTTTACCCGTGTGACTTTAGACCTGGAAAATAACCTATGGACCAGATATTCAAAATGCGTCAAATCTAGGAAAAGAATCGTGAGAAAAGAATCGATACACAACACCTATTCACCGATTTTAAAACTGCGTTCGATAGCACAAAAATAAGTTACATCTATGCCTCACTGTCTGAATTTGGTATCTCTGCAAAACTTATACATCTAAGTAAACTGACACTGGATAAAACCATAAGCGTAGTCAGAATTGAGAAGAACCTCTACGAGCCGTTTGAGGCCAAACGAGGTTTCGGGCAGGGTTTCAGACGATATCTTCAATCCGATGCAGGAAAAAATTAAAGAATCACAAAGGTAAATCGCATAGGTACAAAACTTTAGAAAGGAATATAATTTCTAGCATATGCCGATAGCATTGAAAGGGTCTCGTGGTGAACGATAATAAGACAAGCATTAGCGTCTAGCCTCCCACGTCACTACTGATAGTCACACCTTTGAAGTTGTAGATTATTTCGTCGTTGGCTCGTTGGAACCAGCTTCAACATTGCTAACAATGTTAGCCCTGAAATCCAACGCAGAATCACTCTTGTTAACAGGTTTTACACTCGACTAAAGAGGCATTTAAAAAAAGTCCTCTCTCGACGATTAAAACCAATTTCTACAAGTCGCTTACTATTTTCATCCTACTGTAAGGCGCAGAAGCGTGGCCGATTTCGATATCCAATGAGACGGACTCGGATTTTTCTGGAGTAAGTGTTTGCGGAAGATTTATGAACCTTTGTGCGTTGAATACGGCAGACAATGGAATGATGAGCTGTGCGAGTTATATGACGACATTGGCATAGTTCAGCGAATAAAAAAACAGCGGTTTTGTTGGCTTGGTCGTGTTGTCCGAGTGGATGAAGCCGCTCCAGAGATGCAGTACCCCCACATAGTGGCAGAGGCAGAGGAAAACCTCCACTTTGTGGAAAGATCAAGTTCAGAAGGATCTGGTTTCGCTTGGTATTTTCAAATAGGCGTCAAGCTTAGAGAAGAAACAATAAATGACGCGCAATTATTGATTCGGCTATGATAAGGTAAGCGGTGCCTGCGCCAATGTAGTGGTAGTATTGTCCACTCTTTCCCACTGATTGTTTCACCAGGTAAGTGGGTGCTTGGCGAGCCGACTAATCGTTCTTACTGATTACTGAAGTTGTAGGCTGCTATCAGTTGTTTCAAAACAAAATGAATTTGTTATATGTATGTACATGTAATTAAAAATTCAAATAAGAATTTTAGTCCATTGATGCAACGTTGTAAATATATATGAACAAGAGGTTCAGGTTTTGCTCAAACATTTTCGAACAATGCGAGCATTTGAGCAACGATCACTCACATCTCAACTCAACGAAGTAAAAACTTTAAGTAAATGGCGAAGTTTGTATATGAAAATTATTATTGAGAAAGAGTACATGAAACAGCGAACAAAATTTGAGTACGAAAATTTTACTTTAAAATTTCCTAAAAAGAACAGTCTTCAAACGGCAATTTTGAAGTCCAATATACCAGGAAACAAAGGTCCCTTTAGCAGTTAAAAAGCACCAAGTGAATTAAGAGTACAATGGGCTGCTTGAATCATTTGAAATTAGCATAAACATAAACAAACCGAGATAGGAAAACCTGCATAATTTCGTTTAAATTTGTAGATATTTTTAATCTATATTAATTTGTTTGAATGTTATCAAAATTTGTGTATGATCTCAATGCCCTTAAAGTAAAATAATAAATAATTATATATATATAAAAATCAAGTTGATGTTGATGCAAAATATGTTGATGTAAATGTAAGTTTTTGAGCCAATTGCTTATATTATTATGAAGCTACTAGGTACTGAATAGCGTGACTCATCGTTATCAATCCAAGCTGCCTGATTTGGACAACATAGAGTATAAATAGAATGGCTGGTATGCCCAAATACTTCATTTTCCCATAAATTTATTATTTACACCATTGCGCGCGGAATATTGCACCACCACCAGAAGCATGAAGAAGAAGAGGTTTGTGCAAGTTTGTCAAATACTACTTTCTTGACGTTGGCTGAAAAAAAAAACTTTTCTGGCGCCGAAAAGGCGAAAAATTTGATCGCAATGCCATTTCTCTTTGATGCTTTGACTTAAACCAACAACCACATTGTTGTTTTTGTTATAACAATAGATAAAATATTAGCTTTTTAAAGTTTAGTAAACTGAAATTCAGAAAGCTATGTACTTTGCGGTATTTGCAAGTATATTTTATTTATTATTATGTATTTTATGTACATAGAAGTATAGGGGTTTCCAATAGGAATGATATGATTTCTAAGTGTCGTTTTGGCAATTTTTAATATGTCATGATCTGTCTTTTTTTTCATTGTATTCAGTAATATTTACAATTTCATCATGGCCAGATATGCGTCAGAAAAAACGTTGCTGATTTTGCCCTGGAATAACTTGAAAGAGATAACGTTTTTTTTTTTCAAGAAAATCATTTTCTCAAACAAAACTGTCTGGCGCGAAGAAATTCCAAAAATTATTCCTGAATGACCATTATATTCACCTAAATTGACGGTTTGGTTTAATGTGGTTTTTGGTCTGGTGGAATCATCGGTTCGTACTTCTTTCGAATTCAAGCTGGAGCACCGCTCTCCACTGACAAAAAACATGGATATTTGGGTATATACTTTGTTGTCCTAAGAAGAATTTAACCATCTTTAGATTTACATAAAAGTTTCTCAGATTTAAAGGTTTACGGGTAGAACAAATAATTGGAACAGATACTTCTTCTGAATGTGGTAAAGGTCTTCTTACCGAATGAAGTTCTTATAAAAGTGATATTTTCGTATACAAAGGCACTCCGAACCTTATGCAATCGTTTTACCACGGACCCCTATCTCAAATTTTCATAGCTTTTTTTGCAAGAATTTTGAGGTATACACTGTCAATGGAGAGCGGTAAAGATCGATGCTAACCAACTTTTTATGACCAAAATTGGAAGAAGTTGATCTTAACAACATCTGGTTCCAACAAGACGTCGCTATGTGTCACACAGCACAACAACATTATTATTGCGAGAGAGGTTTGGAGATGCGATTATTTCATAAAATTGTGACACTGAATGGCCTCCAAGAAGTCATGATTTAAAACCATTAGACTACGTATTGTGGGGTTATTTGTTTCATTTCATTTCATTTCATTTATTTATTACAACTTATTTTAAGCCTAGCTTATACATATTTAAATTATAAAGTAGTCTAACCTAGACTAAAGACTAATCTAGACTAAAGACTAACCTAGTTACATCTGTGAACTACGGTACAGTGCTAAGATGTATCAGGCTTCCAGCTCATATCAACACAATGCTGGTATTGGTTGTCTGTGGAATACAGGCCAATTGTGCATATAAAGCGGGAAGGCATCATTTGAACGGCGTTACACTGATTCGATCGAGTGATGCGTTTTGGTATGAGCTTCCGCTACTTGTTGTATGCATGGAGCTGTTGGCGCTGCATTACAGAGTACTTGGCCCGCATGCACTGCTATTGATGCTATGGAAGCCTGCCAGTCTAGCACTAAACTGGTAGTGCTCTGCAATAATTATACAATTTTTGTTTGAAACTGTTTACACTACAAGTTTTAATATCGTTTGGAAGCTCATTATAGCACTTTAATCCTTTATAATATAAATTACATTTGTCTGCTTCTATTCTATAATTTGGTAGATTGAAATTATTTTTATTTCGTGTATTTACCGGGTGCGTATCTCTTACATATTTTATGTTACACTTCAAATAATCGGGCAAATTGCCTTCAATTATGTTTTTAATAAATTTCATAGTATAGAAATAAAGCTGCTGTTTAACACTTAGCCAATTTAAAGTAGATAGCATGTGTCTGATAGGCGTGTCATAGCGTTTTTTGAGAATGAACCTCATTGCTCGGTTTTGTTGCTTTTGTAGTTTTTGAATTTGACTGTCTCTCATAATAAAAAATATGGTAGGACAGTATATGAAATGAGGCTCAATTATAGATCTGTAAACCATTTCCTTGTATTTCCTGCTTAAAAGCTTGCAGGTTCTTTGCATAAAATATACTTTTTTGGCAATTTTTCCTACCGTGTAATCAACGTGCTCACTGAAGTTCAGTTTATTATCAATTTTGATTCCCAAGTACTTGAAACTACAAACTCTACTGATTATTTCGCCGTTTATGTTTATATTTTGTATCTCGTTGATCTGAAAGTTTCGCCTTGATATAACCATAAATTTAGTTTTGCTAATATTCAATTTAAGTTTGTTCAAGCATAGCCAATCATAGACCCTGTTAAGATCTGCCTGTAACTTAAGGTATATTTCAGTGATATTATCCCCACTAAGCATCAACAAAGTATCGTCCGCAAAAAGTTTAATATCACAGAACTTCAAAGAATTAGCAATATCGTTAATATAGATACTGAACAATATAGGTGCTAATACTGAACCCTGCGGAAGCCCAATAGGTACCCCTCTGCTATCTGATATGGAAGAACCAATAACCGTTCTTTGGTATCTATTCGTGGTGAAATCCTGAAACCATTTTAATTCCGTAGAATTAACACCCATTTTGGACAGCTTTGTTAGTAGCATATTCTGGTCAATAGTCTCAAATGCACGTTTTAGATCCAGGAATACCGCTATTACATGTTTGTTCCTGCTCAAGTCTTCTTTCCAGTCAGCTATAACCAAGTTCAGCGCACTTTCACAAGAATGTTTTTTCCGAAAACCTGATTGTTGCGGAATGATAATTTGATTTTCTTCCAAATACTTTACGAGCTGGTTATTTACAACTGTCTCCAGTATCTTTTCATCGCAAGGTAGGGTATTAATTGGTCTGATTTCTTCCGCTCTTTTTGTGTTGTTAACTTTCTCTATTGGCACAACAATGGAAGTTTTCTAATTCAGGAACTATCCCTTTATCTAAACTTTCATTGACAATTTGAGTATAAAAATATCCTGTGTAGGCAATAGAATCCTTTATAACACCCTCAGATAGTAGTTTTTCCTCCTAATTTAGTTTTGAATCTAAGGACTATTTCGAGTATTTCATTCGTGGATACTCTATGAAATTTGAAGGAATTGGTGCTATTTTCCATAACCAAGCGATCTTCATTACTACTAGCGGGAATATTTGAGCTAATTTCTAGTATACTATCAATAAAGTAGTTATTTAACGACTGCGCTATTTTATTTTTCTCTGTGTAAAGTCTACCGTTTATTATTATTTTATTAATAGCATTGTTTTCTTTGGACATACATACGCAATTTTTTAAGTATTTCCACAAGGCCTTGCTGTCTCCCCTATTATATGTTATTTTATGTTCCATATACTTTGCCTTTTTTGTCTTAACTAATCTTTCGTATTTCCGCTTCCAACTTTTATATTCATCCCATTCCCCAGATATTGCTGCGCTTTTGTATAGATCGTATTTCATTTTATTCATATTCGCTAGTTCGGAGTCGTACCATTTGTTCATTACTTTTACATTGACCTTTTTCGAGTAGGTCAAGCTGGTCATAGCGTCTGATAATACGTTGTTTAACAATGTTGCCTTGTTTTCTATATTTAGATTTTCAAACTCTGTAAAGTCATATAGTCTTAATTGGTTAAGAAGGTTATCACATGTATAATATTCCCATGAGGTTATAGTTCTGACCGCTCTCATTAGGAATACTCTGCCTAATTTTATTTTGAACTGTATTGATTCGTGATCGGAGATTTGATATTCTTCCAAGCTTTGACACGAGACCTCGTTATTACTAGCAAATAGTAGATCAATCATTGTTTCTGTGTTATCCCCCCTCCGAGTATAGAAATCAATTTTTTGCTCCATGGCAAATGAACGAAATAGCTCAACTAATTGCTTACTATAGGTCATATTCCTGTATAGATTTATATTTAAATCCCCAATAAAGACAATATTGTCTTGGGTTAGACAGCTGCTGTTCAGAATTTCATTTAAGTAGGCAATAAAGTTTCCATCACTCGAGCTAGGCGAGTGATATACAAGACCTATTTGGTACTGAGGAAAGACGTTTTTTATTTTAAGAATTATACACCAGATATTTTTGTTAGATGCATTGTTGTAATTCGTTTTATACTCTAGTGATTCGTGTACATATACTAATACACCGCCTGTATGTCTACTGTGTGAATTACATCGGATAAGTTTGTATGTTTGTATTTGTAACTCTTGATTGGTAATTTCATCCCTAGAACAGCTCTCTGAACACAAAATCATGTGTGGTTTTTTAATTTCTATAAGGTGCTCTAATTCCAATTTGTTAGCAATGATGCTGCTTATGTTTAAGTATATACACTTCAGCTCTCTAAAAATTCGTTGCTAAACCCGCGGTTTATATTTTGACTGCGCATGTTTTTTGTACGCAGTACATTCCTTACTAAAGGCATGATGATTAACATCGACATCTATTACCTTTTTTCTAACTAATTCGCTGCAGTTAACACATTTAATTGTATTTGAGGTGCATTCCTTGCTATCATGGGACCCGGCACATTTGCTACACGCAACTTTGTTTGTGCAATCACTTGCTTTGTGCTTATACCCCGAGCACTTAAAGCATCTCAAAACACTTAGGTGTTCGTAGGCGACACAGGTATCGCATTCTATATATAGCCTCTTTTGTTGAATAATATTTTCAAATGTTACTGCATCGGTTTCCACTAATGCAATATAACTCTCTTCCCTACGACTGGCATTTTCATATACTTTTATTATTTTGAACTCTTTTCCAGCACATGAATCATTCTGTTTCGTTAAACATTCAATCAAGCGTTCATTGCTAGTTTTCTCAGTTATACCTACTATTTTAACTATCTTTTTCATATCGCTTTTATTTTTCGATTTTTCTGCTTCATATTCATTACCCATAGTATCTCTAACTTTCTGCTGTACTTCCTCACAAGCTTCCTTATTTTTGCATTCTACAATTATGGCCCTTTTTTTTACCTCTTTGACATTTCTTACCAAGCCCGCTGTAGGCTCAACCACTTTTTTCAATGCTTCTTTAGTTTCTTTCGATTTCTTACTCTTATTTTTGGGTTTTATATAAATCTTGTTTTCGTTCAGCTTAACTGCTTCTGAGAATGTCATTTTCGTGTTTGCATTTTCATTGGCTATTCGTAAGCTACTAAGAACTGCATTACTCTTTTGCAACTCATTTGATATGTCTCTAATAATATCGTTTTTCATTTCACTTATTTTAAATTCTATATTGTGCTCCAAAAGGGAGTTAAAATCCGTTATGATGCTGTTCTTTAATTTCGAGCATTTATTGCTAAATATTTGTTCAACTATTTGTTTCACATCAGAAGCTGTCAATTTCGATTGCTCATTTTTGTCGATTAGGTGTTTAATCTCAATGAACTATGTATTCGTGTCCGACAAAGTGCATTGGTTACAGAACCATTTCAAATTTAAACTCTCTGTTACAATTTTAATTTCACTTCTTTTGAGTTTACTGCATGTAATGCAAAAGCTATGACCACATCCACCAGAGCATGTTATCATATCATCTATCTGCAGCAATTTTGCCGTACACTCTTTACATTCCGTCGGCATTATGAACGCAACAAATATAGATACATATGAGAACAATACTTATTAGACTAATAAATATATACAGAATAAATACAGAATAAAAAGAGCAAATCTATAACTTATAATATTGTTACGATCTTGCTGATTCGCATTTTCGCCACAATATGCTTACTAAAATTTAACTTGCTGGCAGCACCACTATTCCGGCTGATTTGCTAATTATCTTCCTCCCTTTGTATGTTTTAAGCTTTGCTTCTTCCGTCCTCACCTATGCAAAACAAAGGCAATGCTAAACAGGCGCAAATATTAGGCGCTTTGTTGCACTTGTTTATCTATGCAGCGCAGCAACTGCGACGCTCCCTTTCGCGGCGATCTCAGCAGCTAAGCTAATCCGAACTCGTTGTATACTCCCACAGCGCTTGTTGTCCACTCTTTAGATTCCTCAGCTGTTCGTTCTGCCATTTTTTTCTTGTATTTATTTATCTTCTTCGCTTCTTAGTTGACTGCTCTCTGTGCGTTGTTACGCCTACTCATTAAAGTTGTCTCACGCCACTGTTTTTATTTTGAAATTTTTTTTACTCTTTTTTATTTTATTTATTTATTTATGTAAATTGACACCTACACGTAGGTGCGATACTTTATTAGTAATTTTGTACGATGTTTGA
This sequence comes from Neoceratitis asiatica, assembly GCA_030068015.2. Lineage (NCBI taxonomy): Eukaryota > Metazoa > Arthropoda > Insecta > Diptera > Tephritidae > Neoceratitis > Neoceratitis asiatica. The sequence goes on from CM061524.1 coordinate 80,488,130, forward strand.
GTAATTTTTTGGCAGAATTTGTTTTTTTTTTAAGTTTTACTTTTGACTTTGGTCTTAAATATTATCACTCACACTTAATGTATACAACACAAATGGCTTACTGAAATGTCCAGCAAAAAAAAAGTCATTGGCCTTTAGCAATAAACCAGACTCTCTTCAAGCTTTAAAAGTCAATATTGAACGTGCTTTTCCTGACATGCGACTTGATTAAGTGAAAAAGTGCTCAAAAATTTGGTTCATCGAATTCGTTCCTGCAAAAGGAGTTGTGGAGGCCATTTGAATGATTTTGTATGACTGTAGTTCATACTAAATAAAAAACTTTTGATTTTCTTTAACAGTTAGTGTGTGTGTCTTTTTTTTTTAAAGAAATCATATCACTTTTATTGGATAACCCTATATAAGTAATCATAAATATAACCTGGCTTCAGAAAGGATGCTATTTTAGAAATGAGTGAAATTTTATTTCATTTTAGGCTTACGGTTAAAGAACGACAGCAGCTACGTTGAGTAGTGCTTCACCAGCACAAAACGAGGAAAATAAGCATATACCCTCTTACCCTCATTGGTTGAAGGTAGCGGAGGAAATCAATGTTCATACGCTTACTCAAACCTATTCGTATTGTGTTTGATATTTACAAAAATCTTTGGGAAAAATTTTTGACATTAATTTAGAAATTTATTGAAACAAATTAATTGATAGGATAAGAATATACTGTACATGTGTTTTACTAAACTGCCATCACACGGAGTTTGAGAAGATTCCGAAAGCCTTGTTGAACAAGAATCTTTCCGAAAAATTAAGAAAACTCAACCTTCAAAATATACAAATATTTACAGGAATCAGGCATAGATGACATTAAACCAAATGGATGTAATGATTGCAAACCTGATATCATGTAATCATTACAGACTAAGAAAAATTTGCGTGCAAAATGGATATAAAACTTAAAAATTAAGAAACAAATCAATCCATTCTTCTCACACAATAAATTCCTGTGACTTGATATTTATTTCTGTATTGAAAGTAATTACCTTGTATAAAAACGCGCAACTTGTTTGAAGATAGGATAACACATAAATATGTTTGGCCCAGTCAGTAAACCGAGATTACTGAATACATTGCTCCAATTTCATTCCTCCGATTGTATGGGTACAACTGCGCAAATTGGCGATGGATTAGCAGCTCTATGAACCGACATAAGGCGCAATATTACCAGCGATGAATGTAAAAGCGACGCACATTCTATATGTATGCGATTCGAATGGTGAAGTAAGAAGAACGTATCATAATAGGAAAAATATCATTGAACATGGAATGTCAGTGTGCCGGCGCGACATCTAAAACTTTCCTTTACAAGTTAATCATATATATACATATGATTATAAAATGTAGGTACATATTTATGGACGTTTCGAATGCTGCTTATGATTGTACTTTTGTTCATTAACATTGCGATACCCGAGAATGTACTATTTATTCCACCTCAGCCTGACAGCCGCCTACTCTACGAAGTATCTACAGGAAATTAGTTTCGAAACTAGTCCGCAAAACTCCTCCATTATGGAGTATCTTCGAATAGTTATATGTACGAGTATGCTCCACTTTTTAGTTTCGTCTGTTATCCTCTATAGTGAAAAGGAATCATAGTATTCATATAGTCTCATATTATACTCATACTAATAATGTAGTTATACTGCTCAGAATTGTAATTGTGTTGACGTATTTTGCTATGCAAGCCAACAACAAATTTTTTAATTAGTGTAAAAGTTTATAAACGATGCTTTATGACAACTTATGACTAGTTAGAGCTTCTGATTGTCTTCCGTGCCATTCGTTATATATAATGTTTTATGGCATCATTGGCTGGGAAAGTAGTGCCCGTCACATTTCTATTACTACTACGATCTTTGAAAAATACCAAATTGACAAAATTTGATACAGCGACTTATGCATTCAAGAGAGTGATATACACAAATTTACTTATCCAGAGTTAAGAAGAAAAGATACACTTGAAAAGATGACTATATGAAGAAGCCACTTAAATACAACAATATGCATATTAAGTATAAAGTATATCCGAGATGTGTAGTTATGAGTGTATTTATGTAATCCGGGTTGAGTGGCTCTACAGCGCCAAAAGCAAGGAATTCAAAGCGTTGCTTAGGTAATCAATTGAATCGGAGAAAATTTGCTAATATTATGATTATATTATTTGCGGGAATATTATGGAAATAAATAGAGACACACTGGCAGAGAAGCATATATAACGGTGTACAAAATAATGTTAGAGAGTAGGTATGTTATTGTCGCAAGCATAAGCCAAAAATTGGAGTTCATGTACAAGGTTAAATGCTAATTTGAATGAACGCTCTATTGCAAAGAATGTAGTAAAGTGAATTGCGAATTACTATAAGAATCTAAAAAAGCATAACACCAAGATTATACGAAATATAGAAAGTTCACACCCGTTCACAACACCGTCAATATTAGTATTCAAGGGAAGCTATGTAAAAACGCTGTTTTTGTTATAAGTACAAAGGAAGCCTTCTTTTATCTTCCTTTCTTTCTCTCTCTAACATACTGAAGATTTTTTTGAAGCTGCGTCCTTGCATAAATTTCTAAATAATCTGTTGATGAAATTTAAATTTACAATACGTACTTTCAGTATCGTACTTACACTTATTTTAACATTCTTTCAAGTGGTTTTTGTTAATATAATTTCCTAATAAAATTTTAGGAATTCAAGTTAGCTTAAATTAAATAATGTATGTATAATTGTATAATGTATGTATATAATTAATAATGTATGAAACGTGCTTTGAACAGACCTCTGAACCACTTGAACGCAGATCGAAACACAATTTATTTTTTCAAAAGTGATTTATATTTATTTAAAGTGCAGTTGTGTTGGCTTTGTTTTTATTTAACTGAGCAAAATAAAAGTATATTATTTAAATGATATTATACTATTTAAGCATAAGTATTATACAACTTAACTCAGTACCTTAATGGAGGATGCCTAGTGAAGCGCGTATGAATAAATAAAGCCTTATTATTATGACTACCCTTAACTCAAACTGGTTGTGATAACTTCCCTTTTCCAACGAGTTTTGAGGAACTTTAAACATGAATTGATAAGTTTTTCATTGGTTAATGTAAGTTCGATGAATGGTGAACTTGACCTTTTCCCTAAAATTATATTTCAATCATTTCGCTAATACAATGATTCACTGGCAATTAACCCCTCTACAAACACAAGGTTGGCAACAAATGCTACACTATAATTATTATTGAGCCATATAACATCTCCAAAATGCAATTCCTGAAATTGTACTGAGCTTAGCCAGTCATGGCTGAAAATTTACACATAGTTGATGTAAGTATCTAGCTGGTAGAGGAAATTGTACATGCTGAGGGTGCAGAGCAGCACAGTGACATTATAAAAAATCGGGTCTGAATCAAAAAGTTGATTAATTAGAATAAGCCTTTCTCCATATCACTTCACTTTAGAATTGTATTCTAAAAAAACCTCAGTAAGCGATTACTTAGGATTCTGCTTTTTGATCGCATACTAGATAGAGGATCTCCTTCATCTATTGAATTCATCTCTTAAGCTTCAATACAATTATTTTCACGACTAATTTTCGTTATCTTTCTCTTAATCTTAATTATAGTATCGAAAACCTATAATTCTGGAACGTTTTGATCATCGTAGGCGTTTTTTAAATTAGCATATTCTCGGTCATTTCTAAGCATTTTTTATGTTGGCCAAGCTCCTCGGTCTCACATATTTCGATCTCTCTCATATTTCCTTCCTAGTAGCTTTGCCGTAGTCATCATCAGAATTGAAAGTTGTTATCTAAGATGTTTGTTTTTCATTAAAGTGAATAACCAGATATTAAGAAATAAATCTCTAAGTCTTCAAACAGTGTTACTAGACGCAATCAAATCGCCAAAAAGCAAATGTAACATTGGAGAAACCAAATTGAGAAAAAGCAAAAAACAAGTGAAGATTTCAAAATTATAAGCACATACAGTACGTTCATAAGGAGCTTAGAATTATAAAAATTATCTTAGCAACAGTTCAAATAAAAAATTATTTCACTACTTACATATGACCCTATCAAATTGTACTCAAAGTGCAAGTCACAAAAAATCACAAACTTATTACTTCAAAATTCATAATCGAAATGAAAAATACGAAATGAACAACGGACATGTAAATCGGGACAAAACAATTAGTAAAAAAAAATTTTAACAGAAAAAGCGTAATGTTTGACGAGGGGACTGGCGAAAAACTGACGAAATATAATGCAGAGGTAGCAATCGTCTCTTTGTATTAATTTTGCCAATGCTGTAGCGAATGATCCAAACTCACGCCAATTCCATTTACCAAGGGACAACAGCTCCCGCTCACACTAGAGAATATATCCAAAGAGATAATCGCCACCGCGAGTACTGGAGGGTATATACTTATATATACATGTATGGTTAATATCATTGATGTAACCCAGGAGTGATCAACATTTATAGCAATACAAAATTTTTCCCCAAAATCACACTTCTTTATATTCCAAAAAATATATTTTTGATATAAGAGTCATGTAATTCGACATTAAATTAATTGGTTAATATCATTGATGTAACCCAGGGGTGATCAACATTTATAGCAATACAAAATTTTTCCCCAAAATCAAACTTCTTAATATTCCAAAAAATATATTTTTGATATAAGAGTCATGTAATTCGAAATTAAATTTAAAAAAAACAAGAAAGAACGCCTGTCTTCAACCAAGTCATGAACTTTGAACTTATCAAATTTAATGCCAATTATAAAATTCGTATATATATGTGCTACAGTGGTTCGATCCGGCCGGTTCAGACAAATTATCGTTTAAACGTATAGGTACATCCTCCTACCAAGTTTGGTATCTCAAAAATTGAGGGTCTAGTTTGCGTTTAAACAGACAGACGGACAGACGGACGGACGGACAGGCATACGTACATGTCTAAATCTATTCAGCTCGTGATTCTGATACGATCGGTATAAAGTTTGGTGGGTCTATCTTTATCCTTCTGGTACTTACATACTTCGGACCAAAGTTAATATACCATTTCCTAAACATGAAAGGTATAAAAAAAATTGATATGTATATACGAAATTAATTTTATGAGAAATTTTGCATTGTATATCGGACGAAATTTGGTCTATATTAGTTGGTATCGTCAAAACGATCACACAAACGCAACTTTCCAACTTTTAATCAGCTAGTCTTGACCGATAGTAATTTTGGATTATTTCATTGTGGAAAATAATTGTTCGCTAATATATGTACTTCCGAAGAGAATCATTAGCTGTTTTGATGGATTTCCCATCGATATTTGCTAAGATTTGTAATAAGTCAAGATGTCTACTGAAAAAATATGTTTCTCATATTATTAACAAATCTTTGAGGACTGTATCCACGTAGTAAGAAATTTTGGAAACGTGGAAAGTTATTAGCAGAAAATACTATTTCCATAACTTTTATTTGCGTTCGAAACCAATAGTTTTATAATTTAAATAGTAAATAAACTAACCTTTTCCCCTTGAAGTTTCAAATTAGGATCGTTAGGATGATGAGTAATGTCGATTATTTTCAAAATAAGTAAACTCAAATACCTTAATAGCGATAAATTGTTTTATTTCTTTTCTTAGGTTGTATAGTCTTTTTAACGTACTACAGTATTGAAATTCAAGTCTCCAAACTCAGTTTCCATATCGTTTAAAAAAAGTTTTAAATTTCCTATGATTTAATGCGTGGTAAGTTGATATTTTGAAGATTTAAACCTTTCGGACATAAACCTTTTCTCCTTGCTACTTTTATAATATCATTCGCTAATATTCCCGTCTTACATTAACTATTACACTTGTCGCTAACATCACAGCGATCGTCAAGTGCCAACGAGTAATACGAGTATTCAAACTAATTAATAAGTGAACAAAGTATTTCAGTTATATTTTTGATAGATCTAAAAGTATTGCCAGCTGTGAAGATTATTGATAAAATCATTTTTTGAATAAATTCTAGTTGGTCTGGAAGTTTCAAATGTTGGCTGCGGCTACGTTTCAGATGGTCCATCCATTGAGTACAATTTGGGATAACTCGTTCGAGCATTCCGACTGGTAACTGCCGAATGACAAGAGTGATGTTTTTCTCCAGGGCCTGAATCTAAACGGAATTGTCCGCATAGACTTTCGACTTCACATATCCCCACAAAAATGTCTAACGGTGTGATACCACACGATTTTGGTGGTTAATCCACCGGTCCAAAACGTAAAATTCTCACCGCAGTGGTCTCTCAATAAATCCATTGATTAATGCAAAGTGTGGAAAGTGGCGCCGTGTCGTTGAAATCAAATGTCGCGGAGATCACGAGCTTCAATTTCAGGTAACAAATAGTCGGTTATTATGGCGCGATAATGGTCGCCATTGACGGTTTCTTTCTCACCGGCATCGTTTTTGCATAAATATAAAAAGGAAGCTCTTGAATTTCTTCAGGTTGCCTTTCGTCCCAAATGCGGCAATTTTGCTTGTTTACATACCCATTGAGACAGAACTGGGCCGCTGAATCGCTGAATCGCTGAACAAAATTTGGCTCGAAAACGTTGGTTCATCTTGGAAATATTCATGAGCCTATAGAGCGAAACGACGTCGCTTAGGAAGGTCGGGCGGCTTCAGTTTTTGCACAAGCTGTATCTTGTATGCTTTTAATTTAAGATCCCGATGTAGAATGCGCCAAGTCGTTCCATACGGCAGTCCGAGTTGATGCGAACGGCGCCGAATCGACTCGCCACGGTCTTCGTATTCACTCTCAACTTGGGCCGCTATATTTTCTTCACTGCGTGCTGGACGTGGTATATTCTGTCGAATATTATCCTATAATGAATGCTGGGTTTCAAGATGGGTGATGGTGTTGCGTATAGTACGTAAGTAGGTCGATTATGTTGACAATAAGTTGATCGAAGCGCGAGAAACACATTTTTTACAGAAACTTGAATTTTCGTAATAAAGTTGAATGATTTATAAACGTTGTTCCGGCGTAAGCCTTTCCATGATGAAATGCCAAACAATAGCAACAAAAATAACAGGACAGCTGGACACGAGTCACGCGTGATTTGTAGAAAAAATGCTATTGAAAAATTACCTTTATTTGGATCACCCTTTATTTATCTTCGTGTAATTGTTCTGCTTATTGTTAAAGCAATAAGTCTGAGCCTATTAAATATACGGGTTTTTCTTTGAAAAAATTATAATCGCTCGAACGATTTTCGGCCGAGCTTTTCCTCCAATTTGTGGGTTTGCGTCTTGATGTTTTTACCAACAAATGGAGGGACCTACAGTTTATTCTAAGCCGCCTCCGAATGGCTGATGGAGAGTTATGAAGAGCTTTATTTCATGTCAGAAATACACTCGAGGGGCACGACATTTCCTGCCGAGGGGCAGCTGCAATTAGAAAAATTTATTTTCTATAATTTTGGATGTTGCTCGAACCAGGCCTTCCGAATTGTAGTACGCAATGCAAACCTCTTGGCTATTGCGGTCGCCAAAATATTACGAAATTTAAAATATTTAAGTTAATTAAATGTGGGGAAGAGCCAAATCTTGATTGTTAAATTAGACTAGAGGGAATTTAAAATCGGTTCAAGGTAACACCTCACCTTGAACCTGAATACTGTGAAGCCATATTTCTTCTCGCAATTCGTCATATTTGTTTTGTAGATATATTTTTATGTTCTGAATAATCTGCGTCTCAAAATTATCGGCGGCCCGTATTCGGCCCTAAACAAAATTTACCAAATATCAATGGCAAAACCAACGAACAGATCACACGCCATTATATACATACACATGCACCACGTGCATAGCCTGCAAGAAAATAGTAGCACAGCAATAGTAGTAGCCTACATTCTAATATAGATACTTAATTTTCCAATATTTTCACAAGTTGACGATTGGTAATTTAAACACATCGAACAAATAACGAACTGGTAAAATTTCATTTACCCCAGGGTTTATACAGAAATATATGTGGGTATTGCTATTGCACATGTCAAAGCGACGCCAACGTTTTTCACGTATGTACTCCTTTTTGTGTGTATACAGTTAACGCATTCAGAACATTGCTGGTTGTCCGACTGTTAGCTCTACAAGTGGATGTGGTTATAAATATGTGTAGGCATTGACTTATCCTGCTGAAAGACCCAGCCTGCGCCAAGCTCTAAACTGAACACCGGATGCTTCAGATTAGCAACAATAACTTTGATTGAATGATTTGAACCGATCCATACTACCCTTAATATAAACAAGTTTTCCAACTCCAAATGCCGCAACCGCTCACTAAACCATTACATTGCCGCCACCACGTTTCACTGTTGGTACTACATGTTAGGAGTTAAGTGCAGTGTTTCCTTTTCTTCAGACTTTTGCTCTTCCAACGCTGCCGAATATATTGAACTTCGACTCGTCTGTAAACAAGACTTTTTGCCAAAATTCCATTCCCTTGTCTTTAGCTCCAAGCGAACCTAACATTTTTTTCAGAAATAAGAGGATTTTTACGTGGCGTTATACTGTGGACACACTTTCTTGGTGAGCTTGCGATATTTTCGGCTAACACGCGGCTTATTTTTCATGGATCCATTTTTTTTTTGAAAGTTTTTTACAATTGTCTGTGCTGTTGTACTATTTCTTCTCTTTTTTGTGCTGAATAACCAAGTCTCTTACGTCAATGGATATTTCTTTTCGCGAAGCCATTGTCGATGCTGATGTGTTTAAACACAACTATATTCAATACTAGTAAATTAGGAAACATAATTTAAAAAAATTGTAAAAAGGGCACCTAGCTGCCATAATTAAACATCATATCAATTTAGCTGTTAGTATTCCCGTGGTGTGGCGTAGACTTTTGTCAAGGAAATATTTACGTTTTTTCACACTAAATGTTTTATTTTATGTTAGAGAATACTCACAAGTCAAAGCAATAAATCTAAAATAAATTTATACTTTTAGGAGTATAAATTTTTAAGAGATCAAACATTTGCAAAATTACTCTAGAAGTAAAAATAAATCTATTTAAAAAATGATTTAAATGACGCATTTAAAGAACACCAAACTAAAAAGTAAAAAAGACTTTTTAAAGTAAGCTTGATAATTATATTTATATTTTACTTTTTAGTTATTCTTGATATATGTACAAAATTTTACTTGAATGTGTCCATTTAAAGTGGATCAAAACCGACTTCAAAAGGAGTCGGTTTCTTACATACATACATAAATACCAAAGCTGCGCGGGCAATAGAGTAATCTGTACCAAAAATATGGTCTAATTACAATTATGAAGTTCTAGAGTTGGACCGAGTACTCCATGGAGTACCTACAGGAAATTAGGTTTGAAACTATCTCATGTTGTACCTATAGATAAGTACATTAAGGATTATCTGAAAAATTTAATTCGAACACTTTTAGTTTCGAATATAATCTGTTTTGGTAAAGTAATAGTAAATATAAAAAACATAATCTTAATGATAAAAATTTATATTAGTAGTAATAATATATTCTAAAAGCATGTTTATTTAATTATCTTTTAGTTCATATAAATTTATTTCCAAAAAAAATTGTTATTTTCTGGGAAATTGTTTACTTATGTTACACTTATATATCTATTTGTATATGTGTCGAATGACAATGTTGTTTTCCAGTGTTTTTTTTTTTTAATCAATTATTTACTTAACTTTTATTAGTGATAATATATATTTTAAAAGGAAGTTCATTTAATTATATTTTTACTTGAAATTTGGTGCATACGTAGCGCTTTGCTTAAATTAACATACGGAACTTCTTCATTCAAAAAAATCTTATTTGTGATTAAATTTCTGTGCGAATGTATCCTTTTGTCTAGGGAAATATATGCGCAAATTGACCAGGGAGCAAGTGCGACATATTTGAAACTTACTACGTTGGTATGTTTTTGTCTTGATTAACATATGCAATATTTTCTTTTCGGAAAGGGGATCATAGTTCAATAGATCGACTAAACTAGGTTTGATTTGGATAAAAATACAAATTGCTAACAGCGAAGAAGAGCCATATTCTTAAGATATTTGTATATCTGCCTGATGTTGTTATTGGAAAGATCAATTAAAGGCCCATTGAATCATCGTTGCCAAAAAATAATGTCTGTGAGTAACAAGACTAAAGTGGGTCCACAAAATGGTGATCAATTTAAAACATTACTAATTGTAACAATGGTGTGGCGTATACACAAACAAATGTAGTGAGTTATTAAATTATTTTGAACAGGCACCAAATAATTTTTTCCCACCGATTCATGTAATCCGTAAATAACGGTAGATAATTAACCCATTATACGAATATATAAAGGAGTTTCCAATAGGGATGATATGATCTCTTAGTGTCGTTTTGGCAATTTTTAATATGTCATGATCTGTCTTTTTTTCATTGTATTCAGTAATGTTTACAATTTCATCATGGCCAGATATACGCCAGAAAAAACATTGCTGATTTTGCCCTGGAATAACTTGAAAGAGATAACGTTTTTTTTTAAGAAAATCATCTCCTCCGATGAGGCTCACTTTTATCTGAGTGGTGCGGTAAATAAACAAAACTGTCGATTCTGGGGCGAAGAAAATCAAAACATTATTCCTGAATAACCATTATATTCACCTAAATTGACGGTATGGCTTAGTGTGGTTTTTGGTCTGGTGGAACCATTGGTCCGTACTTCTTTCGAATTGAAGCTGGAGCACCGCTCTCCACTGACAAAAAAATATGGATGTTTGGGTTTATACTTTGTTGTCCTAAGAAGAATTTAATCATCTTTAGATTTACATAAAAGTTTCTCAGATTTAAAGGTTTACGGGTAGAACAAATAATTGAAACACATACTTCTTCTGAATGTGGTAAAGGTCTTCTTACCGAATGAAGTTCTTATAAAAGTGATATTTTCGTACACAAAGGCACTCCGAACCTTATGCAATCGTTTTACCACCGACCCCTATCTCAAATGTTCATAGCATTTTTTGCAAGCATTTTGAGGTATACACTGTCAATGGAGAGCGGTAAAGATCGATGCTAACCAACTTTTTATGACCAAAATTGGAAGAAGTTGATCTTAACAACATCTGGTTCCAACAAGACGTCGCTATGTGTCACACAGCACGTGCAACAACCGTATTATTGCGAGAAAGGTTTGGAGATCCGATTATTTCATGAAATTGTGACATTGAATGGCCTTCAAGAAGTTTTGATTTAACACCATTAGAGTACTACCTGTGGGGTTATTTGAAGTCATTGGTATTTGGCAATAAACCAGACTCTCTTCAAGCTTTAAAAGTCAATATTGAACGTGCTGTTCATGACATGCGACTTTAGTTAGTGCAAAAGTGCTCAAACATTGGGTTCTTCGAATTCGTTCCTGCAAAAGAAATCGTGGAGGCCATGTAAATGATGTTATATTCAGAAATTAATTGTAGCGATTGTACTTCACATTATATAAAAACATTTAAATTTCCTTTTTTTATTTTATCCTTTTATTTTATTTTTTATTTTTTGAAATAAATCATATCTAATTGGAGAACTCTATATAAGGAGGAGAATAAGCACAGATAATTGAAATTTTATTAACTAACTTGAGTTATCCAGTCACAGAAAGTGTGAGGCATGGTTTCTTGAAGTGAAATGAAGTATAATTTTAACATTGAAGATCTCTTTTATCTCTTGAAACTTAGGGCAGTTAGCACGAAAATTCTTGCACAACTTGAAAGAGTATGAAGGAATAAATTATCATCTGCTACAATAAATATGAAAATACCGAATATTGTAAGTACATAAATACAAATACTAATTATAATATTTAAATTCAACACAATAGGAAAAAGGTACAGGCAAGAACAGCCGGGCATTGCTAGGGTAATATAAAAAAGAATAGAAAAAAAATTATTTATTTTCTTAATTATAATTACATAATTAACAAAACGTATACAAAAACTTTTCTTTCAAACATACCTAAACATTTAATCACCCAAGTTATAAATTTTATATGTTTCGTGGTCATCACATTTGTTTCTTCCTACCACATTCAATATCCTTCTTCTAATGTCAACCCTTTTTTCCTCGATGTCCATCAGCCTCGCATTATCAAAGTCTGCTTCTTGAATTCTGTTTGTCAGGAGTCGGGCTAATGCTACTGTTCACCTTTTTTTCGCATCTGCTTTATATTCGCTGATTCTAACTCCTAACGCTCGCTACGTTGTTCCTATGTAAACTTTGTTAGAGTGTTCCTCTTTTTTACCATTGCATTTTAAGTAACGTTGTGTTGTTTTCTTCGATTATTTTGTCTTTGATTTTGGTAAAAACTGTGTTGAGTGTGCATGCGGTCGATACGCAAATGTTATTGTTTTGATTATATATTAACTTGGAATTTGTTGTCCGTTAAACCTGATAGAACCTGAGTGAATGTTCTATGTGTTAGGGTATCCGTTTTTGTATAATATGCTTTTAATTTTTTTCTTGTTGTCGCTTCTGAACTCCTGATCGCTTAGCTTGCAAATTTTTATACCCTTAATTTACATAAACTGTTCTGAAGTATGTAAGTACCAGAAAGAGAAGAGCTAGGCCCACCAAAATTTATACCGATCCTGTCAGAATCACGAGCTGAATTGATTTAGCTATGTCCATCTGTCTGCCAGTCTACCTGTGAATTTTTGAGGTATTTCAAACAAGCTTGGTAGGTTTAAACGATAGCATAAGAATGTAAGAACGAGAAATTCGGTGTACTATACATCCACAATGAACTGCTTGTTGGTTTAAAAATCATCGAAATCAGACGAATAGAACATATAGCACTCAACCTCCAATATTTTCACCACCCATATTGAGACCCAGCCTTCATTGTTGGATAATATTCGACCGAATAGACCGCATCCAGCACACAGTGAAGAAAACATAGCGGCCGTAGCTGAGAGTGGAGAGTAGATTGGGCGCCGTTCGCAGCAACTCGGACTGAAGTAAGGAACGACTTGGCGCATTTTACGTCAAGTTTTTTTAATTGAAATCGTACAAAATACAAAAATACAGCTTGTATAGAAAATTAATTTCTCTGATTATATTTCTCACACGAAATAAAAGTTTGTCATAAAAATTGATAGCCCGTTCCCAGACAGCTTATAATAAACGTTAGGCGCCTCCATTTTCCAGACGCAAAGCCACAAATTGGAGGACCAGCTCGGCGGAAAATCGCTATGGAATTACAAAGCGCGATGGCGACCGATTTAACAGCTGTCAAGTGATTTATTCTCAGTTTGGTTTGGCAATTAATCATGAATAGACTCACGCCTGAACAACGCTTGTGCAATTTTATTTCGAAAATAATGGTTCTGTGCGGAAAACGTATAGCGCACTACGTCCAATGATACGGACCAATGATTCCACCAGCCCATAAAGCGCACCAAACAGTCCGTTTTTCTGGATGTAACGGTGTTTCAACATACACTTGAGGATTACCTTCACTCCAAATGCGGCAGTTTTGTTTGTTGACGTAGCCGTTCAACCAGAAGTACGCTTCATCGCTAAACATCGCTAAAATGGACGTAGTGAGCGATACGTTTTCCGGACAGAACCATTATTTTCGAAATAAAATTGCACTATTTGCAAGCATTGTTCAGGCGTGAGTCTATTCATGATGAATTGCCAAACCAAACTGAGAATAAATAAAATAAAGTAATGCCAGCTTAAAGTTCTATATCTCTATAAAAAAAACACCCTTTATATATGAGTATATTAGAGCTCCAGACTTTGATAAAACATCTTCGAGCAGTGCAGGCATTTAAGCATCGAACACTCGCACACTAGCTCATTGCTCATTACTCGAAAATTTTACAAACACTTTGTCTTTTTTCTGAAAACTTTTTTTATTAATTTTAAATATATTTACTTATTTATTTATTTATTTGACAAACAACATTAAAGTTTTTTGTTCTGCTGAACAGTGCGATGAGCGAGTATCGAGTGAGCATCGAGCTGCTCGAAGTGCTCGATACCTAAGTATCTATAGCTCTAAGACACATAGCCTAAGCGAAAGTTGTGATTCCATTAACTTGAAAGTATAATTCGCTAGATAGATTAATTATTTGTATGGACTTCAACATTCAAATATTACAAAGTAGCAGGTAAATAAGTTTTCATATGACATTCTCGGAGTCATGGTATGATTTAGGTTACTAAAATAAAAATCAAAGCGAAATAAAGAAAAGCTCTGTGCGAAAAAAGAGTTATTGAAGTTCTATACTGATCTCTCGAATGTGTAAACTCGGCTAATACGATTTAATCTTCATGGCAACGACACGGCTTACAGATGGGGAACCTAGGGGAAAGTATTAAAAAAGAGCAAAAAGCATGAGATGGTAATAGCTACGTCATACATGTGTATGGATACGTGCCTTAATGGCGGCGGTTACGCTCATCGTGGGCAGCCTAGTCAAGTGATGTCCAACTAACTATGCTAATGGTGTTTAATGATGTACATGCTCGCCATTTCACAGCACAATTGTAGCGTGGCTGCTCACAGGTATTTTATTATTTTAAATGCTTCTAATAACATGTAGTGTTATACGGTATGGCGATGAGAAGACACAAAGGGTGTTCAATGAAAAGGCATTTTAAAATTCCTTTCTTTAGCTAAAACTGTGTCATTTTTATTTTAGTGACCACTGATGTACACATCCATATAAGTGTGTAAGAGAATGTTGAAAGTATGCGCGATACTGCTCGAATATGACAACAACAAAAGCAAACCCAACCTGATCGATTGAAAGCGACAACCAACTGTCATACCTTAATTTGCACCAGCACTTCCTTTATTTATTCAACCAATTGGTTTAACTTATTCACTAAAACGGTATACATATAACGAGGATAGATTGTGAACGCTCAACCTCCACAAATGGCACGCACACATCTACCGTAAGATAACTGAGGTATGGGAGCATCACATGTTGAATAAGCCGTTAGCTTTGGACTCTGTATGTCGCTGTCAACGTTAGTCAATGTAGAAGAAAATTATTTAATTCAACTTTTAATTTCAAATTCTAGTGAAGAGCGATAACAATGAAGCTACAATAACGTGTTTCCGGGCTATAGTAACTGTAAGGACGCAAATACTGTACTTACATTTATAAATGTCTGAAATCTTAATGAATAAGGACCCTTTGCATAGCCAGTGTAAATGAAAAATACTTCCAAAGACAAGAAATTACAAACCAAAAAATAAAGTGCAGTTTAGAAAATAGCTCAAGAAATTTAAAACCTGAAAAACCTGGCAAGAGTGTAATATGAATTTTAATGATACCCTGGTTAAAAATACTCTACGTCAACTGACTGGCTGCCAGTCAACTACTCGAGCAAACGGCTAGTTGTGCGCATTGTTCTTACTTATTTCGTTTTTAAGTGAGCTAGGCATTTGCTGACACGCTGACAGGCATATAGAAATACATACAGATTGTATTCATTGAGATAAATTTATATAATTATATATATTTACTTATATATGGTAGTGGTGTTTTAGTGCATTTTTCTCTCACTGCCGTTCTTTTTCCCAAGCGATTCGATCAATATGTCTCTATGTTAAGTAGTTAATTAAAGCCGTTAAGTGAATTAAAGTGTGTTTACTTAGAGTTTGGCTGCTGCGATTTCTGTTTTAGCGTTCTATTTGTCTTTTTCTCCTTTTTTATATTCATTTTCACTATTAACTATAAGTTAAATTAAGCAAAAAAGTAACGAAAGCATTGAACAATGTGGCCAGTAAAGTTAGTTGTTGTTTTTATTTTTGCATTAACTCTTTCCGGCGCACTACAAGAAATTCCTAAAAATTAATTACAAATTTTATTTTATTTCATTCATTTGAGTTATTTATTTAAGAAAATATAAAAAGAAAAATTTTATCCTTGCAGGATTCTGTTCAAGGATGTGGTACAATTTGTTTACCACCGCGCATGGTGTGAACGGTTTATTTATGAAATTCATTGAAGCAGGTTTTTGTTTTGCTGAGACAAAGCGGCACATTGCAAGTAGAACACATCCATTGAGTCCTTCTTTGGTGTCCTGTTTTGCTGCAGTGTGCCCATCTATGTAAAGTGGTTCTGACTAGTTGGTGGGATGATGAGGATCGTATGCTTTGATCTACAAACGGCTTATTTTTTTATGCGAATTTTAGGTTGCTTTTTAGTTGACTTTGGGCCTTTGAATGAGCAAAGGCTTGAAACTAAATCAAGTTTGAAGTCCTTGAGTGGTGATTGGTATCCTGTGTTTTTCGCGATAATAAAGGCATTCACTACTGCGACATCAAGATAGTGAAAAAATACTCGGTGCCACCATTTGCGGCTTTTTCTATTTAGCTCATAATATTTTTTTAGTTGATCCAACTCATCAACGTTGTTCATGTGCATATTACAATCGTGTATAATATCGGGTTTTTCGATCTCTTTTAGAGAACCATCACTTTGGCGTTGGTTCACCTTGACAAATTTATTTAGATCATGGAAGTTAGATAAAGCTGTAACCGCTCTTTTGTCAATCCACTTCATAAACAATAAACCGGAATCGCTGATATGCCAATCATATTCCCCTCTTTTTAATTGTTTATCAGGCTTGGTATCAGTAGGGAGGAATTTTCGTGTATGTCACACTGTTCAGCAGCTATTTATCATCCGTTTTTTTAGTTCTACAACTAAGGTGTATGAATTTGAATAAATTGCTTAAAATCCAGTCAAACCTTTTTACAGGCATTAGTTTAGATATATAACTGTCGTTCAATTCTGGACGCGATGACCAATAGTCTCGGTAACTGCTCTGGGGTTTTATTCCCATCAATAAGTTTATTCCACAAAAGACACGAATTTCGGACGCATTTGTCGGAATGTATGACTTGCCAGATTGTTGAGCATACAAATTCGTTTGGAAAACTATATGTTCAATAATTTCCGACGTTATTATAGATTCAAAAATTGCGAAATTATTGTGGGAAGACATGCTTTCGATAATGTTAGAAGGTCCCTGCTTCGCGCCAATAAATACTTGCGTTGACTCCGTAGAATTCTGCTTATTCCAATTGGGTGGGACAAACTGTTCTTCGATATCTATTAGAGCAGCTAAAAGTACCTCGTCTTCGGTATCATAAACTTCTTGAGAACTATGCGTTCTGTTACACCTAAGCTCATTGCCTTCAACAATGCCTTCTTCCTCATTTTCTTCCGCAACGATGCTATCAAATATTTGCTAAATATTTTGCTCATCGAATACATCAACATCGGCTACGATTGACTCAGCGTCTGATGGAATTTCTGCGAAATCAATTTCATCATCGATGGTTTCCAATATATAGGAGATATCACTGTCCTTAAGTTTATTAGCCATTTCTGTGGATGCATATGTACATACGTATGTAGCATGCGCAGTGGTAAAATTTATATACCATGAACTTTAAATACTTACCAAATCAATAACTGTCTTTGTTTTTATTTCATCGAGTTAGAAATAAGTTCACCTGAACTTTATTTATTGAAAAATACAGCAGACTGACGCCGCAATTGGCGCCTTTCACAAAATATGATAAATTTCGAGGAACACTCCCGACAAGTCCTATTTTTACACTTTTTATGCATAAGAAAAATATATACTCATCTCCTTTTCACATTTGATATAATTTTTTTTTGGAAAATATACCTTTAAATTTGCTTATAAAATTGGTATGAGAGCAATACCATCGCTCACAAAATATAGGTAAATTATTTAAATAAGTGGTACGGTTTTCATACCAGCGCCCCGGAAAGAGTTAAGGATGGAAATCGTAAATGTTAAAACAGCTGTACTTTCTTACAGGAATGCTAATATTTTCTTAATTTTGAACTATTTAAAGTTGTAAGTGTCAAAAAAGTCGTTTGGGCAAAATATTTTTGAATCAAAGAAGCGTCTCAAAGAAATTAACATAGAAAACATAAAAAAAATATACATAGAAAAAAGAAATACTATTAATTATAATTATCATAACATGTTTAGCTTAAAAATTTTCAAAATATTTATTTACCTATTATGGGTACAACAACTTTATTAATTCAAAAAGCAAAATAAAATAATAAAACGAGGTTATTGTTTATTACTTCTAGGCAATAGTCCCAAACGAGTGATGAAACAACAAATTATATAACCTAAAATGAAAAAATAATTTATGTAGATGTGTTTTTTAAACCCGACCATGTATGTACATACATATGTATATGTGCTCAAATTTTCCATAAAACATAGCACAGGTTTTTTGATTTTTCATACAAAAATTTATGAGTTTGTAAATATATATGCGCCTAAAAAATGGTCAGTAGTAAGTAATTATGCAATTATTCGGTAGATCAAATAACTAGATTCTAACTATTTAAAATATTATTAAAAGTTAATATATTGGACTGATAAATTTCACAATTAACCTGGTGCGGCTATATTATAAAACGATTTGACCTTCACCTCCGTCTAAATATTTCAACTTTTAACTAACAAAACGGAATAAAATTAAAGAACTTCAAATATGTTTAACCTCTAAAAATATCTTAAATAACTAACTGTCTAAATATAAAGTCAAATAGCTAAACCAAATAAATGAACAAAAAGTCGTGAATACTTTGGAAAATTGTTTAAATTTATGGGTTTTTAAAAGGATATACGTTATCCGTTATAGGAAAGACAGCACATACATGTATATACGCGGGCATATGAATGTACGGACTACTTGTCGGAGCCGACCAAGCAGATTATAGAGGAGTGCAGAAACTCTTGCTTTTTAAATTTTTGGTGAACCTGTTTCAACTCCTAGCCGTACGTGCAGCTGAGATGTCACTGGTGTTGCAGAGTATGATGAAATTGGATTTTGTGTACAAGGGTTTGCACAGCGGCAAAAAATAAATACTGGTTTTTCCTTTAGCCCAATACATACAGTATTTTTTGTAGCATAATGAATTAAAATTGATTTTATTTTCTCTCTTAGTGTGTTCAATTACAAATGTGATATATATATATAAAGTTAAAAATATAAAACTCATTTTGCTCAGACTATTGATATTATTATTTTTTGTTAAATTTAAAAGATTCCACAAAATTCACTTTATACTTGGTCTTAATATATATTATTGATTTATAGTTCGCTCTTTAATAGATTTAAGTAAGAAGAGTTAGCAAAGAATCCACAGTATTTGAATTAAAATATATTCGATATTTTCCTGTATATATATTATTAATTAAAATATCCTATAAATTTTTTTGTTTTTTCTTATTTCGTATCATTTTTATGTAACAAACCCCTATTGAGTCGCATATATTTCCGGTGTAAAGATCCGGCTATCGCGGGAACTATCGGATTTGAGTACCAACAGGCATTCCTTACTACGGGTTAATTCGTTAACCCCTTACTCACAGGGGTCGAGTTATCTGTCTTTTTGCATATGGTGTATAAAATGATAGGGCACAAATTTTTTTAAAAATCCTTTATTGAAGTATTAATATGAGAAAAACTAAAACATTAATTTACCTACATACCAACATTCTTGAATATCAGATCAAAATTATGATCAAAGTTATTGAATGCGACAGAAGTAGCAATAGTGTTTGATACCACTGCCCTTGGTATTTGATCTAAATCTCCGCCTAGCTCACATGCACTATTCTATAATTTCAAATTCATTAGCACACCATGTCAGTATTTCGTTGCTATTTTAAAACCGATACCACGTAGTGCGCGATACGTTTTCCGCACAGAACCATTATTATCGAAATAAAATTGCACTATTTGCAAGCGTTGTTCATGCGTGAGTCCATTCATGATTAATTGCCAAACCAAACTGAGAATAAATCACTTGACAGCTGTTAAATCGGTCGCCATCTTGAAAAGTAATACCAACTTAAAGCACTATACCTCTATAAAAAAACACCCTGTATATATATATATATTCTGGAAACTTAAAAAAAAAGAAAAAATTATTAATATACTCGTATAAAAGCCAGTGCTCATTAAATTTGCTAAGGAATATGAATATGTGAAATTCAACCCGACAAGGTTATTACCGTACTACTTTTTCTCTTTGTGAATTTCTATTTAGGTACTACTTATCACATAGGAAAAATTAAAAAAGCTAATTTCATATTAAATACGATTCCAAACCATTGTTTAAATATTATAATGAAGATCATATTTTCCATCGAAAAATATATGAAATATATTAATTTAGTAAAAATTGTTGCGCAAACTTTTTTAAATATATTATACAAAACATCATATATTTCATACTGCTTTATTCTCTGGTCAGAGCTACTAGGATACATTAGTTTGCTCAATAGAGTACTTAGAAATAAATTATTTCCTGACAAAACCTTTACATTAAATACGGGAAGAAATTATGGCAAAATATGTGTGTGAATAATTACTACCTTTAGCAAATATTCGTGTATTACTAACACGAACGGAATCAGTTCTTCAATCATGCAAAGCTATTTTCAAATACGCTTATTCATGTACATAAAAATGAATAGCTTACATATAGCAACTTGTACATATGTTCTTGAAAGCCAATGGCACTAGTTATATATAGATTGAATTGTAAAAACGAAATGCGCAAAGAAATCAAGAGATCAGATGCAAATTTAGTCAATTGAATAGTTATCTTTTAATTATCTCTCACTTCGAAAATTATATTATACTATACCATACCCATATACCATATATATGTAAAAAATATTTTTCCCTCTCTTGCTTATGACAGGTGAATTGAAAAGTCTCCGGCCTACCATAGTAAAACATTTTTTTGCAAAATTCAAAAACTTTTTTTTTTCAAAATAGTTCCATTCAAGGGTGATACACTGATTATAGCGACCCTCCAATTTTTCAATACCATTTTTGTAGTAAGATTTGTCCTTTGCTTCAAAAAAGGCTTCAGTTTCGGCGATCACCTCTTCATTCGACGAAAACTTTTTCTCAGCGAGCATTATTTTGAGATCTGAGGACAGAAAATAGTCTGGAGAATACGGTGGCTATGATGCACTTTCTTTTTCTTCAAATGCGGCCGTTTTTCGGCAAATTCGACCTTCAAACGGTCAAATAAAATTATATATATTACATAGTCATTGATGGTTCTTCCTTTTCCTGGGTAGTCAGTGAAAATTATTCCATTCGCATCCCAAAATACAGACACCATAACCATGCCAGCCTACTGTATCGCCTTTCCACGCTCTAGAACGGGTTCATCGTGTGCAGTCCACTCGGATGACTGTCGATTGGATTACGGAGTGAAATCATGGGCCACTTTCATCCATTTTTATATGCCGATGCAAAAACTCAGGTTTATTCCGCTAGAACATCTCCAAACTCATTATCAACTCGTCGTTGTTTTTGGTCAAAAGTGATCTCGCGTGACACCCACTTTGCACAGAGCTTTCTCATATCCATATATTCGAGAATGATATGATGTATACGTTCAGTTGATATTGTGGCGAAAATGTGAAGCGAATGTCAGATGAAAGAGAGAAGCAGACAACTGGCATGTTCTAGAGCGTAAAACGAGAATATTCGTTATCGAGAACGATTCGATTATTACAGGCTTTCGTTTTCAAGCAGCCGACAAGTATATAAGGGTGCCACACGACTGCAAAAGCAATCAGTCGTAAAGTAAACGCGTTGGTGATTACATTACAGTGAAGTAATAAGAAAGAGTACATTGTGAAAGTTGTAATTCAAGTAATTGTAAATATTGAAGTGAATTGTAATAAAATTGTGAATTACTGAATAATAAAAGGACATTTAATAAATTCTTTATAAATAAAGAAACTGCAAATAAAGTTGGTGACTTTTATTTAACAATCCAGAGATCGTACCCGAAGGATTTGGGAAATTATCGAGGTTGAATCACCAAAATCGTAACAATATCTTTTAATTTCAATTTACGGTCATTAAAAATTATTTTGTGGAGGTTTTATCTTTTTGTCGGTAAACGCCTCTTTTGGG
Organism: Neoceratitis asiatica; assembly: GCA_030068015.2. Classification (NCBI taxonomy): domain Eukaryota; kingdom Metazoa; phylum Arthropoda; class Insecta; order Diptera; family Tephritidae; genus Neoceratitis; species Neoceratitis asiatica. Next base: position 80,510,223 of record CM061524.1, read on the forward strand.
TGTCCACTGTGTTCCCCACGTCTAAGCTTAGCATACCAATCCTTGATGGTTGATTTTCCTGAGAAAGCGTCCGGAAACTCGTCATAAAGCCAAGTTTTTCCTTTAATTGTATTCTCTTCACTTTAAATAGCAATATTTTATTAACACGCGAATTCTCTTTCAATCAATTTTTTTCACAATAACAAAAATTGCTTCTCTTAAATTGCTAATTCGCCAACTAATGATCCGACAACTGTAAAATTTATACACGGGTCTGTTGAAGGTTACGACTAACTAAAAATCGTTAATTAATTAATTCTAGTAGCGCCATCTATGTGTCAGGACAGGGACTTTTCAATTGACCTGTTCGAAATAAAGAAGAAGATTTATTTACAAATATTATATTTAAAAATAGTTATTATCGAGACTTGAATCGATGTAAAGGTGTTTGCAACTGCAATTAAAAGTAATATATTATTTACAAGTTATTTTTTATTTTTGTATGTATTTACTTATTATATTTTATTCAAATAGTTTGCCTATTTTTTATATGTGTATATGTATGTAAAAAGTTTAAAGTTTCCTCAAAGCCAACATTGACCGTTGTACTAATAAGGTACTCCAAAATCCCCAGTCTAATAACAGAAAGGTCTGAAATTCATAAAGTTTTTGTAATAAAAATAAAATTTTAATTTATCTTTGGCGCCATAAGATAAAGTTGAGTTCTACAAGCCACACATTGCTTGGTTTTCAAGTACGACAATGTAAATATTGAGTTCTAATTTGAAGTTCTTACAATAATATGTACAGAGTCGTTGAAATGAGGAGAAAACGAAAAAAAAACATTTAAACGAAAAAAAAATATTTCGAAATAAAAAATGCGGTAACAGGTTCCTGCTGCAGAGGCTCTGAAGAAAATTAAATTGTAATTAATTTACATTTTAATTATGTTTCGCAATTTTGCATTGCACTTACAATATTGCCTTTTTGGTTCATCTAATTTTTAAAAATTAAACAATACTTACACTTTAAGTAACAACTTATCGTCGTTAAAATGTTAAATGTCAGCCACAGATAGACACGCCAAAATAAATACAAAAATATGAAGATACTAAAAAGTTTCAACTAAGTTCGAATTTCGAATTTTAGTTGGTGATGTTTTTTGTTCAACCTGCTGTGTTAAAAAGTAAAAGAAGCATACGGTTGAGGAGAATCAGGAAGCATTGCTGGAAGATGGTAAAAGTGAATTGCTTGAAGGAACATCACTTGTCCTAGATAAAATTTGTAATGATGATCATACAGACGAACATGTTGAAGCTCAAATTAGAAGAATTGCTGCAACTACCTTTCAAATACAAATCTAGTAGTTGTTTCTCAAAATGCTCGTATGCCGCATATTAAGAAAACAATTGTTATTCCCAATCGATCGATCATCTAATATTGTCTTTTTACTGAAATATTCCAGAATTAAATTGATGGTAACTCAAACAGATTAAAATTAGCGACTTTCCACTTGGAAAGTTAGCAGCTATTTTCGAAATTTTGTGATAAAATAATACAATCATTCGAACAAAATGTATTACCTTTTTTTGAGTTTGAAATGCTCGTCCCCAAAAGGGCATTAATAACAGATACCAAAGAAAGTTTTTATCTGTGTAGAAAAAATACCATAAAGCCAGTTGCTATTTGTACTACAAATGGATATATTGTTAATATATTAATGCCCTATCATTCCAACATTATCGATGCTACTATAACGAAAGTCTTTGTCGATTCTTCTGATGGAATTTGCAATGTAATGGTTATGTTCTTTTGTTAATCGAGGATTTCGTGATGTTAACGCGCACCTAGATCAAAAAGGTTATCTTGTGTTAATACCGGCACTGAAGGTTAAATCAAATCGTTTAATAACTGATGATACTAATGCGACAAGATATTCCACAAAAATTCTTTAGGCAGTTGAAGCAACATACAAAATGCCTAAACAAAAATACCAATACTTTACCAAAATTACGGTAACAAAATACTTCCAGGATTTGCTAGCTTTTATAGAATCGCATAATTTTTCATAATCAGTACATTCTGATCAAAATTGAAAATGATAAAACTTCAAAATAATACTACATCAAAAAATGGTTTTCAGCAAAAAACTTGCTTTAGATTTCACTCTTGTGATTTGATGAATTTTCCAGAAATGACATACTTATATGAGTAGTTGTCTGTATGGCTCTTCGGGAGGAACACATAACTTTACATTTCTTAAGATTTAGGGTCATCCGATTTATTTAACACAATTCAACCAGGCTTTTTATGTATGTTTGTAATAAGATACCTTCATTTGTCGAAATATAAGATTTATAAAATGTTTTACATTATCCGCATACAATAAAATATTTGAAAAAAAGCTTAACAAATTTAGAAAAAACTTTATAAATGATTTGTTAATTACAAACTAAACATAATTGAAAGGTACTGCTGTGTATGTGCTAATGCGTTAAGGACAACTGGTTGGTTCCCATATAGATGCAATAATTGTTTATCTAGCTCACGGACTATAATTGGAGAAAATTTCCATATCAGCGGCTACAATTAATAATTTTTTTAATCAAAGCAGTATTACCACCCTAATTAAAAAATATAGCAACGAAGATTAGTAACGTGTAAAAAAAATTTTTCCAAAATTATTATTATTATTTTTTTAATATTGAATACAATAAATAAAAGCCCTATCTTTAACTTGGCTTTTGTTATTTCCATTAAAACAGTAATGGATAATTCCATATTTTTTTATTCAAGAATGTATTTATAAAGATAAATCGGCTCATGCTAAAAAATTGGTCTCCACATATTTTCAATATCTTCTAACGTTTTTTTTGGGTACTCGAAACTCAAACTCTATAAAAAATGGAATTAAAAAAATATTATTTCAAAATTGTGCCAGAATCCTAACATGCTCAAGAATTGCAAAATTTGAAAGTTTTGATATAGCTCAAAATTTTTTTCCTACAATCTACTATATATTATCACCTATTATCCAGTATCTAGATTAATGTGTTCATGCTTTGCAGTTTTTATTTATTTAGGTAGTTGATAGAGATAATCATGCTAAATAGGTATTTCAATGGCATGGCAAGTAAGTTATTAGAAAAATTAGTTTTTGTTTGTCAAGTGAGAAGTTTACTTTTCAATTCCTTACAAAGCTCAAATTTACACCTCTTGGCAATTGTTGTTGGTGTTGATACTAGTTTTTAGAAAGATAGATAAATAACATATAGTTTCTGTTTACACTTTTTAACATATCGTTCTTATCACCTCAACGCTTATTTGTTCGTGATGTTAGGAAAAATAAAACTAAATTTATTAGTTCACAAACATGTAATTTTTATTTATATAGAAATTATACATATATACATATAAGGTAATGTATGTCACCAGTGGACTATATTAGTTCCGCTTTGTTTTGGCTACAATGCGTCTAAATGTGATGTGCTCTAGATAATTTATCAGACTCCTTTATGTAGAATTCCAAATTAAAATATATTACCTTCAGAGTAGTGACATGAGTGTGTAAATAAAAGTATATATTTGTACCGTTTCGAAAATATTCAGAATCATTACATTGAAAGCTAAATTAACTTCTGATTCATCATTCAAATACAAAATTTTATTACCAATGCATTTTCTATAATATGCCTTAGCTACTCTACAAATAATTATTTTTAGCAAACCACTTCGAGTTATAACCAACGCCATGCACAATATTCAAAAAATAAAGTGGGTGATAAGGGAGGGAAAATTTTACTCAAAACGTCAATATTACGCATGTTCACTTAATGCATATAACCAAAATCCTGATATGCTTATCTGAATACCAAATCAACCTGACATAAGAATCATAATATTCAAAGCGTATGGAAGGTGTAACAACATATATTTGCCAAACGCTTATTTGTATGAACACTTCAAGTCTTTTCTACAAAATAAGATATCTGCCGATTTTTCTTGCAATTTGTTATTATAAACACTATAGTTTTAAATAAAGCCTTTTTTTAAATTGAAAATCAAGCGTGTATAAACATTCATCTGCAAAGTAAATGAACACATAGCAATTTCAAATTTTTGGAGGTTGCAGGGCTTCAAAAACGGGGAATGAGGAATGGTTTACTTCGAAAGTACTAAATTTTTCTTCAATTTGTTATAAAAATAAAAAAATAAACGGAATTATAATATTTTTAATTGGAATTAAAACTAGCTACCAAAAACTAAAAGAAATCAATAAATAATTTATTTTTGTCTCCTTACAATAAGGAGACTACGTCTCCTAATAAGGCTCTCCCTAATAGAGACTACTAATAATGTCTCTTATAAGAAATTTTGAGATCCGGCGTCCTAATGAAAGTTTATATAAAATTGCCCGTTTCTAAAATGCACAACAAAAGTAATCATGGCGTGGTACAAAAATATTTTATATTTCAACTTAAATTAAATAAGTTAAGCTGCGCTCGACAGAATTTAAATTAGTTTAATTTTAAAACTTAAATATGCACCAAATATATTTTAAATTTACAGAGAGACTCATTGTACGTACATAGTATTGTTTTCCCACTAAAAACATATCAGTGTATATGTATGTGCAACTAAGGTAAAATTTTTTTTGTTCTACACTAAGTAAATTGATTGCGAAATCAATTAAAAAAGAACACATGAACGTACAAACACGCGTCAAAATTGTATTTACTTTGACGAATTAGGAAAATGTAATTTTAACACTAATTAAGCTAAATAAATTAAAAATGTAACAAAAAGGCAAAAAGGCACCAACACGAATGTATGAATAAAGTGATAAGTGATAAGTGATAAGTGATCTAATACTTATTTATATTTATATGCATATGTATAGTTATCATCTCCAGTTGTATTACTACTTATTTCACTGCTTTGATTCACTTTACAATTTGAATGTCATTTGAGTTTCCAGCATATTTACAACACTAGCGCTGATGCTTACTTTGCTGTGCTTCAATGCTGCATTGGAGAGTGCATAGGGTGATATATTCAACTGAAATATTTTTTTTTGGCTTTTTATTTATATATTTTTCCTTGTCTATACACAGCTCTTGCTGCAATCGTTAACAGCAATTTACTGACTTTATGTAAACATTTACATTTATCACTCATACGCCCCATGGTGCCTTGCAAACCATGCAAGAACACACACTAAAAACAATGACAGCAAAGGCATCAACGTGAGCAACACTCCACCGGTATGTTGTTAAACCACCAGCTAGTTATAAAAACATGGTTAAGTCTCAAGTACTGCTTATATATATTCAAAAATAAAAGAAAAATAAAGAATGAAATTGCTTGCAACGAGGCTACAGTGATGAATCTCGTCTCAATTCAACAAAGTATATCATAGACTCAGAGTCATCCACAGCGTGCATTAACGACAAGACTTAGATATGTTGTGGTGGAAACTAAAAAATTACCAATTGGTATAATTTCATCACAAATACTAGTATTTTACACGCAATTGTTAACTTGTGAAGTTGTGTTGCTCTTCTTTCTTCGTTATTTTATATGAAAAAATGTTATATCATAGTGATTTATAGCAAACTAAGTGATAAATAAGTTAAATCGTAATTTTAGTTTAATTTAAGTTGATACATTTTATTATTTAATTTTGTGCACTAAGGTTTTGTTTTTATCCGAGTCATTTTCTTTGTATTGCTGTGTATGCACTTTTGTTTTTATTCTTAATTTTGTTTTGTTTATTTTTGTAATTATGAATTATTCTTTTCCAAATTGCGCTATTAAAGACGAGTATGAGCGTCTTGTCGCCCGGTTTTTTGATGGTCTTGCACATCAAAAATGTGCTGGCCCGAGAGGTAGAATTCTAGACACAATAAATGACGGCAAGGGTGATCGTGTCTCATATTTTGATCGATCGAAGTAAATTTATTTAAGAAGCTTAGGCGGGCGTGCAATGATTTTAATTAGATAGGCCGTGAGCTATTTGGCAAACAATAAGCCAACAATTACAAATATAAGGATAAATAAATTTAAGTTTTATAATATATTTTACTTATATATAATCATAAAAACCATTAAATTCAATATAAAAGCTAGAATAAAATAAGAATATTATTTACTCATAACTAAATAACTAATAGAATAACAAACATAAGCGGCTATTGATTGAAGGATAGTTTAAAAAACGTAGCAAGAATTGACACAGACAAAATTTTTAATTCGGTGCAAAGTTGAAATAAAGAGCTAGAAGAAGTTTAAATTTTCAACAACAACAAAAAAAATTCAATCATTGAAGTTAAGTTAAGGGTAATGTATGGCAACTGGTGGATTTTACAGAATGGCAGTAAAGCACATAAATACAAATAAGAAATATGAGTGCAAACATTAGACCGGAAAACTGTAGAAAAACAGAAAACGGAAAACATTGCACCAGCAACAAGCATATGAAGGACAATTATATAGTATGTTAAAAGTGAAGTAAAAACAGAATACCACTTATGTCGTTCGCCCTCTCTTTTTTATAAAGGCAAGTATCTATATAAATAGTAAAAAATTATTTTAAATTTTAAAAACTCTTATATTTTTAAATTTTTTTTTTTTTTGTGTACACTGTGTACCGTCCATGCAAGTACAAACTTTTTCACGTTGAATTGCATCAAAAGTAAACGTAAAACTTAACATTGTCTAGCTGTGAAATAGAAAAGAAGCACGGAAGGCTACTGTGTATGAAAAGTAATTAAGTGTTAATGAGGAAATGTAAGTGTACCGATGTAAAATTTGTGGTCACAAGTGAATTTCAGATCGTAGAGTCTGACAACTTCTTCTGTTACTATCTCTTGGAAGAAGATTCAGAAATTTTTTTACTATATTTCTTATATGAAATATTTCGGTTAACATATGAAAAAAGGATATATTAGATATTGTATAAATAAATTACAAGTGTAGACAGAAGTATTAGCCAGATGGTTAGAAGTGCGCTCTACTATTCTACAGTTTATAAGAAACTGCTGGTCTCTCCATTTGATAGAAAACATCAAGACGCACACCACAAGTTGGAGGGGGCTCAATTCGCTTACGCGGTTATATATATTATACCTATACTTATTGTATATACAATATATAATGCCCTACGAATGTGCAATTGTCTGATTATATATCAGCTTTATTATATATTAGTTGATACATTAAGAGTGCATTTTTAATTTAAATAAAACAAAATAAATAAAATTGTCAAATAACGGTCGACCCTCGGCAGGGTATGTCGACCTCTTGGCATGTATATCTGACATAAAATAAAAGCGGCTTTTACAAAGCCATTAGCCGTTAGGAATTGGTTTAGAATAAATTTAAGGTTACTTAGGATTTCGTAATGGGCGCTTCTGAGAAATATTTTACTCTTATTAAGACATTTCATATATATTGTACAATAAAATTTACTACAAAAATCTACAATAGTAGACACACTTTGAAATCAAATCTTTGCGCAGCATCCACTGTACTAAAATCATTCCTAGATCATCGAGCAGAGCCCACGTGCAGTACAAATTGACTTAAATATTTAACTAATTATATAAAGTGTTCTAAAATTTATGCAAGAAACAAATTTCTTTCAAGGCCAATTTGTTTAAAAGGAGGCACATTTGCTATTGATTTCAACGAGCAATTTATTGGTGTAAAAGTGATATATCAAAAAATTTAGAAACATCTAAACTGATTGAGGTTTTACTGTATATCTTTCACTTGCGTGGAGTAAATTCTGCGCATCATCTGCAGAAGCACTACATTTTAGAAACAACAATTAGAAACAACATTAAATGGAATCGAAATCGAGTTTATATTCGTTTTAGTAAATTTTTATATAAAACTTCTGAATTTTTGTTAGTTTGCTTAAATCAGAAAACATCCAATGAAAAAATTTATAATCTTAAAATGCTATTTTTAATTAAAGGTTTAAGAAAGTAAAAGTAATTATAAACAAAATTAAAAAGAAGCATAAAACAAACAAAAAAAAATATAAAAGAAAATATCTATATAGATTAAATTAAATTGCCTTCGTAAAAATTTATATTCGCAAATATTATAACTATAATATAAAATATGAGTAATTTTAATATTCAAAGATAAATTTCTTAAAGTATTAAATATAAGTACATATTCGAAATTAACAACGGTCAATATATTTTAAAATAAAATAAAATAAACAGGGGTCTGTAGTACAAATTGTAATGACAAAGATATTATGGAAGAGGTCGCGAACCCCCAATCACTGGTTGCCGAATTTCAAAGTGTAAACTCCCTTTTGCATTCCTCTATTTTTCACCGTAGCATCCTATAAGTTTATAGGTATTTAGATTTATCAAGTGTAGAAATGGCACCTGATGTGAAGTCATGATGAGACCCCATATTTTTACTCTAATACGTGAAGCAGATCCCCATTAATCCAAAGAACTCAATTCCTTCACTCTTAATAACTGAGTTGTTCCTTTAATTTAATAAAATGGCCTTTAATTGTCAAAAATCATATAAATTAAGTTATTGACTATATTAAAAACTTGCATCAATCTTTAGTAACGGGGTGAGGATTTATCGTCATAAGTTATCAAGAAACCAATTATGGTTGCTTAAGTCAAAATCGTGTATTTGTGTTTTTAAGTAAGTTGATAATTTCTTTACAATTATCGAATACATTGAACGATCGAGAATTTATCATCTTGGCTGATTATATTAAAACCTGAGAATTTATTCACAAAGTATACCTCGAAGATATCCAAACTGCTGCAAAAAAAAAACATATTTTTTATAGACTAGCTAAAAATTAACTGTACTAACTTTGCAAATTTCGAATGATTGAAAATGGAAGCGCTTGCCTTACTTTTGATGAAATACCAAAGCAGAGGAAATACTGAAATACCGAAAATTTACAGGTAAACAAGCGTTGCTCATACCAGTAGTAGCAAATGGGGCAGTGATTGTCTTTTTGTGGTGACGAGAATGAAGTTAGGAGGTAAGGAAATGTCTTTGCTTTTCAGCTTTCGAGAGTAAAGTACCTAAAAATGTTTCGAAATTACTGTTGAACTTATTAGTAAAAAAATAAAAATAAAAAGACACAAAAAAGTTTTCTAGTATGGAGCAGCATACTTTGCTGGTAAGGAATAAAATTTACATGGAATATCTAAAACCTTAATGTAAAGTAATACTTTTAAAAAATAATATTTATCATTGTCTTATACAAAAAACATAAACATTAAGATAAACCGCTAAAATGGCTGAATGGAGTTTAAAAGTGTTGCAGGTTGGCTCACAATACGAAACTCAAATTTCCATTAGTATTGCTATTAAAGAAGAATATATACAACTTTTAACTTTTAACCTTTAGCCATAAATTTGCGCCCCTAGGAAATAAATATCATTACTTTAACTGTAAACGTTCTGTTAGTAAGGTATGCTATGAAGATCTGATGAAAATTTTTGACAAATTCATTTTAATTTGTGTATAAGTTCTTTAAGAATATCTTCCTGATGTCATGGGTAATGCATGGATTTGTTCTATATAAGTTATATATATATACTTATTTTAGCGGGTACTACAATTCGGAAGGACTGGGTTCAAGTCTAGGTTCGAGCAACTTCCAAAATTATAGAAATGCGGTCGCCAATCGTCAGAGAATTACAAGCCCTCCGAGTTTATTTCTGCCATGAAATAAAAGCTCATCATAAAAATCCGTGATCCGTTCGGACGCAGCTTAGGCGAAGACCCACAATTGGAGGAGGAACTCCGGCGAAAATCGGATTTGTTGTATAGTTCAATGTTTTTTGCGAAAACCAAATTGATGATTTGGTGTAGTTTGGTACAAAACGTTTGGAAATAAAAGGCAACAAGGTAATTGACCGACGTGATGACGGCAGCGGTTCGTTTTTTTTTTTTTTAATTTGTTGTTAAAATTTTGTGGTTTTTTCAGATTTTTAACTTTATATAAAGACATAAGAAAGACTTGTATATATATATAAGTGTATTGAATTGCAAAAATGTTTAAGCCTGAGCAGTCATAAGGATCTTTAGGGTGTTACGATTACTATCCAGCAAATATATGTGACTTTTGAGCTTACATATGTATCTTTTATAAGTATAGCGATTACGTTAAGTATGCAAATATCATTTAGTTCTCCTTTTAGCAGAAACTGTTCCTAACTTTCCTTTCTTCAAAATGGCTCTTGTGATAATTTTTATCAATTAAAGTACTTATCCATATTCTTTTTATATAAACTAACTACTTTACATAGTATTGATTTTGAAAGCAACCCTACACCGCACCGACAACAAGTGCTTTGTTTGAGAATTTGATTTGGTATGATAAAAATTCGCATGGCCAAATCTGTATTTTGATATTGAGCTACGAGTCATATCCAGAATATAAGTATACTAAGGAGCTCACGTCACTTCTCTTTGCTTCTTCTCTTTGCAACGAGGCTGATTCGAGGTCAGTACCCTGCCAACCAGCACTGGGTAAAAAACTAGATAATTTGAGCAAGCATTTTCTGAATAGTGGATGAAAAACTGGGTAACAGCATAGGCATTTTATTAAAGAGAGTGCAGATTTTATTTTTGTACATGTGATCTTGCTGTCTTGTTTCACCCATTCAGTTTACCCCATAAAGAAAACATATAACTGTCCTTTTCTAATTTTTCTCGTCAGATGGATACAGGGTTGCATTTTGTTTAAAGGTGAATTCATAATTCTATATAATTCGTTCCCATATTTAAAATTAAAAACAGTTGTTTGCTATTTAAAAAAATTTATTTATAAATTTATTTATTTTAAAAATATGATAATACATTTATTTTAATATCTAATTAACAAATTATATATTGTAATCGATTAATATCTACAATTTTACAATTTATTATTATAACTAATTGTTTTGTTGTATTAAAAAATTACAATAAAGAAATTTTAAATTAACTTACCTAATTATTAAATATATGAAGTCTAATTTCCGCAAACATGATCAGAATATATAAAAAATGAGATATTAGAAAATAATGTAACATTAAAAAATTTTAATAAAATAATAATAGAAATTAAAAATTTAGTTACAGCGTAAAATTTGGTTATAGGAAGCTGAAAACTGGAAACTTTTTAAAGAAATTTTTTTTACAATTTTACAATTTTATAACCAAAAGAAAGATAATCGTATTATCTTTATTTTGATATATATTAAAATTTATTTCATCACTGAAAAAAGGAGTGTATTATACCAAGAAACTTGCATTTTTTACTTTAAATTTGCGTACACAGTGCACTTATTTACATGGAAATAAATTCAGTAATTATGAATAGCAGCGGCTTTTGTTTAACATTACTCAAAATGTTTGGAGTTCTTTTCCAAAATAAGTGTATTTGATGTGATGTGTTTCATTGATAGTTGCTGTGCTTTAAAGAAAAATAGCTCTGGGCCAGACCAACACCGATTTTGACTTGCATAGTATATTCACGCAACACTTTTTATTTATATAATTTCCTGGCATATTTATTGTTGTTTTATAGATTATTTCACGAAGCATGATAAAGACAAGCATTTGTAGTTTGTTTGTTAGCAATATACAGGAGGACTCCCTGTACATATGTATGAAAAAGTACAACTTTAAATATTAATAACTTTTAAACTATTTTGAAAAAAATACACATCATATTATTTAAACAAAAGACACTGTTCTCATTATCACCGTCACATAATAATAATTTTTAAAAAGAACTACTCACTGTATATGCGTAATTGAAAATCCTCGAATTCTGCGGTAAGCAAATCTGCAATGAAAGAAATATTGTATATGAGCATAAATTATTGCCATTAAGATCACAGTTTTTATAAAAGTACTTACTTGTGTTGGCTTCTATATGAATTTGGATCGTCTGGGCAATCCGAAATGAAAATGATATTAATAATTTAAATAATTTTAATAATTTCGTTGAATTTCTTACCGCTTACTTCAGCACAGGAGAATGGTATGTATTCGCTTGAAGTAATACCATTACATGTGAATTTTCAAGATGGCTGTGATCACTAAAAATATAAGATTAACCACTTTGTTTTGATTAATACTCTTAATTTCCTTTGGTATTACCAAGGACAGCCGGTCTCAGCGGATGAGTTGAAATAACTAGATATATAAATTAGACGCTAGCGTCTAAATACCTACACTTTTTCCCTAATTTCAGTTACTGCACATTATTAGCCGCGTGACTTCTGCACTTGCAATTGCTGGGCCTATTCCGCTTATTGTCTTGCATTTGTTTTGTTGTTGCTACGCGCAAGACTATAAGTGTCTCGTCGGCAGAATGGCCGGATGAGTTATTAAAGCGGTATTGAACTTTTGCTTGTTGTTACGTGCAAAGCTATAGACACGCCGTCAACAAATTCGGTCGAAGCGGTGTTTTGGCCGGATGAGTGGTTACCTGTGTTAACTACTCCCCCTCTTGAAGTGAAAACGTCCCCGGTTTCTTTTATATTCTTCAGTACTACCATATTTCTTTGTCGTCTCCTCAGAAATATTGTTATGCTTGTAGCTATGGCTTATAGGATTAAGAGCAAGGCGCTTCCTGATTGTATTGAGCGAGTATCAATAAGATTCCGTAGGTGTGCTATGTGCTTAAGGTTTTTCATATTAATTCTTTGTAGGTTTGGAAGTGATAAAAACTCGATATGTTCGGTGAAGTTAACGTGCTGTGTGGGTGTACAGCTTCGGGATGTGAACCCATTACTTCATTCCAGTTGTTATAAGTGGTGGTGTTTATTGTAATATCGCCTTTAAATGTTATCAAAAAAAGTTCCTCTAGTCAATCTTGTCAAATTTTCGTTTTGTATTATCGCGGGATGGTCATTAATTAAAATTATGCCGTCGTCGATCTCCTCAATGGCGGGCACCTGATCGGCAGATTTTGATTTTGATTTTGCGAAATGTTGGTTAAGTAGTTGTCGTACACAGGGACTTTCTTTCAAGGGTCGGCAGAAGTTTGCTGTTATGGCTTCTCTGCAATTATAAAGGGGGATGTATTCTCCGTTGCATTCAGCTATAACATTTGTTTCCAAAGAAATAATACTTCATTTTTGGATAACGGGCAGTAACTTTACGTTATTACAAATCCTAGCTATTTCTGGGTATTTAATAATGAAATAAATAAACTGTGTATTCTGAAATATCTTAAATTTAGAAACAGAAAGTATGTCAGCTATACTGGTATTTGTAGAGAGCTCAGCAGCTATTAAGCAGAATGGGGTTAATAACATTTACTTTTCCTTTGGGGTTATAATGGTTTCTAACTACATTATCACTGCTCTATTTCTAGTACTGACTAAAGAAAAGAGATTTTTCTGTTTTTCCTGTGCTAAAAGTTTATTAGCAGCCACTGTCAGTTCGTTAATTTTCCCCTGTGTAACTGAATTAATCGTTGCCTGCTGTTCGTTTGCTTCTATTAGGGCTTCGGCTCTGGTCTCAATTGTTTGGAAGTCATCAAAGTCCGGGGTCGGTTATGTACTTTAATGCAGTCCCTAAGATATTAACGCTTCGGGCATGCCGGTGATGTATTCTGACCGCGTCTAGTAGTTTTAATATTTCGTTAGCGTCGTTTCGGAGAATTTGCCTGGCGTGAGAAAGTGGGAATTGCTCCAGTATTATGTCCGTCTCTTCCGCTATCGCTTCGAGTTCTGTCAAGTTTGTCTTGTGGAGTATAAGCTCATACTGTTCGCGGAGGATCACTTTCCCTGTTGTTATTGGGATGTAGTGGGAGCTGATATAATTGAATATCCTCGCATTGGCCCAATGATCTATTGTCAAGAGCAGAGTTGTGAACTTTACGTCCGTCGATTAAAACGAAGGTACCTAAATCGCTTTGGACTGTTTTTTCTGTGTAAAGTTTAGTGAATTTGTTTCCTATTCTCTTATTTGTCTTTACAAAAACCTTTTCCCCTGGTTTATATTGTCTTGTTCGTCTCTTTATATTGTGTCTTTTTAATTCATTTTGTTGAGTTAGTATAAGTCTATTCTTTATTTCCTTAACCGGTTCGTCCGGCGCTGCATGGATGATATCTATAAGTTTCCTGTTTGTCTCGGAATGGACGGTGCGGTTGTACTTAGCCGTGGCTAGCAGAATTAATTCGACCGTGTCGGAAATGCAAGTCTCTAGCGTGCAATCTCCTTAAGTGTACTGTGGAACCTCTCCACCTGGCCGTTCGTCGTACTGTGAGCCGGTGGCGTGGTGTAGATCGTGACTCCGAAGTGGTTTTTAAAGATTGCTCTAATAGTTTCTGAATTCAGTGACCTCTCGTTATCGCAAACCAGAAATTTAGTGTTTTTGTAAAAGTTGAGGAGTTCGTAGATTGGTTCTTTAATATCCACTATGGCTCTGGATTTTAATGGAAAAACCATTGGAAATTTTGATAATTTATCTATTGTTGTGAGAAAATGTGTTTTGTCTGTTGAATAAATGTCAATGTGAAGGATTTCTCCTGGGTATGAAGGTAAGGGGGTTGATCCTATTTCGGGGTTTGGGGGACGTCGTTGGTATTTTGCTTCATGACATATTTTGCAATTTGAAACTATTTCTTTTAGGATTTTCCTTAAGTCAGGGAAGTAGTAATTTTCCAGGACTTGTTGTTCATTTGCGCGACAGGATCTATGTGCACGATTATGTTCTTTTTGGAGGATTTCTCTTTGGTCCTCCTCATTAAAAACGTCGATAACCTGTTTCGTAGTGTGGCGGAACTTTATCCCTGGAAAAGATGTGGTAAGCGCATAGCAGCCCGTTAATAGCATTCGGATTTACACATTGTTTCATGGCTTTCAATAAATCTTGTAGGTTACTAAAAGATATTCGATGCCTCACTCGTGTCTTAAAAAGAGTTGACGTGCTAACCGGTAATTTGCTGCCCTCCTCTAGTATAATCTGAGTTTGGAAACAATTAATGGGGGTTTTTTACTGTAGGTATTGCTTGAGTTAGTGACGAATCGCTGTTGGTGGCCATATTTCCTGTGTCCACCTCGTTGTCCAGTGTATTTATGTGTTACCGGGAAAGTGCATCGGCGACAAAGTTTTCTTTACTTGGTTTGTAGTGGAACTTTGGTAAGTACTCTTCAACAAAAGCGCGCCACTTTTTCATCTTTGCATTTGGGTTTTTGCCGGACAAAGCGAAGGTGAGTGGTTGGTGATCTGTATAGATGTTCAAGTGGTTGGTGATCTGTATAGATGTTCAATTGTTTTACGCCGTACAGGTAGTTACGAAGTTTTTGTAGTGCCCATACAATCGCCAAGAGCTCTCTTTCATTGGTCGCATAGATTTTCTCTGTCTGAGACAGAGTTCTCGAGATCATGGTGATAGGTCTGCCGTTTTGTGACAAAACAGCGCCTATGGCATGTGAAGAGACGTCCGTCGTCAAGCCAAAGGGCTGCTTGTAGTCTGAGTAAAGTAGCAGTACATCCTCTGATGCAAGAATCCTTTTAATTCTACCAAAGGCGTTAAGTGTTTCTTCATCTAATGTTATTTCTATTTTCCGGGATTGGTTAGCACCGATATTTCCATTTTCCTTACGTAGGTATTTTGTTAGGGGCTTTGTAATCGCAGCGTAGTCCTTTACGAATCGTCTGTAATAGCCAGCCAGCCCCAAGAATGATCGTAAGGCTCTTAATGATTTGGGGACAGTGAAGTCCAAAATATCCCTCACTTTATCGGGGCATGTCTTGATACCCTCTTTGGATACTGTAAAGCCCAGAAACTCGACACTTACTTGAAAGAATTTGACTTGTCGGCGGACACCCGCATATTAGCGGCGTAAAGTTTTTGTAGTACATGGTTTATATCCTTTAAATGTTGTTCAGCACTTTCTGAAAAAATTATGACGTCGTCCACATAGACGTGGCATATTTTACCGATTTCCTCTTTTAATACGTCATCAATGGCTCTCTGAAAAATGCTGGGAGCATTCTTTAGACCAAAGGTAAGCCTACAGAATTCGTACTTGCCGTTATTGACCGAAAATGCCGTTTTTCCCGATCCTTTTCGGCCAACTTAATTTGGTGGAATCCGGACTTGAAGTCTATTCTTGAAAAGAACTTGGCATTTCCAATGTTAGCCAAAATTACAGAAGTGTCCGGAATCGGGTACTTGTCACTCCCTGTTTTGTTGTTCAGTTTTCTGAAGTCAATCACGAGTCTGGACTTCCTATTACCGTCCTCATCGACGCCCTTCTTACTTACAACCCAAATCGGATTATTATAAGGGGAGCGGGATGGTCTTATTATACCGTCACCCAAGAGACTCGAAATTTCCTTATTGACAAACTCGGCTGAAGCTATGGGGTATGGGTAGCTCTTTGAGTAAACTGGAAGGTCATCGGTGGTCCTTATTGTTCCTAAAATATTGGTGTTATAGGGTAAAGCTTCATTGGGGTCCGCGAAAACTTTAGCATGTTGTTGCAATAGTGCGGAAATATCCGACTCGCTCACGTTCGTTTCTATTAATTTATTAACATCCGGGCAGTAGTGATGGAAGGGTTCTTCCCGTCCACCGTCATAACTAAGAAGTCCACTTTTGCAGTCTATTTTACCGTTTATTTCCGTTAATAGGTCAAAACCTATGAAACCGTCGAAGGTGTCTAAGCTGGGTAGGATAAAAAATCTGGTATTTTTATTAAAAATGTTGATTGTACAATACTTGTCAATTCTAGTGGTGCCATGGATAGATTTGACTGTAAAGGTGCGGTTTGCGGGTTTGATTCCCCTTAGGTCACTGAGTTGTTTTATGTAGCTCTTTGCAGCACCAGTGTCAATAAGGAATTTTATACCTCTTCCCCCGATTGTTCGCTCGATATAAGGCAAGAGGGATTTTGTCCTAAAAAATTCACATCGTCATTTGTTTCGTCTTCGCCTTGGTATTCAACTTGGTTACATCCTTCGCAACCCTCGCTCTGGTAATAATTGTCGTAACTGGCATTATCTCAATATTCTCCCACAGGATCGTCCTGCTCCTGAGTAAGGTTATTTATCCTTTGAACTTTTTGTAATGCCTGCTGGTCACTCCCGTGCGGTCTTTTCTCTGGCCTTTCCCTACTGGGGGCTTTGTTGTGTTTCGGTTAGACAAGCCACCCAGGTTGCCAATATTTGGATGAGGAGCCCTTGGATAGGTTCCTTGATGGAACCTCCCATTATTACCATTTACTGGTTGAGGTTTGTTCTGTCTGAACCTTGAGAGCGATGGGTCTACATCCATTGGTACGGCCCTTTGTGTCTGAGTTTGTCGTTGTTGGTCAGGTTGGATCGTTCGGTACTGTGGTAAATACGGATACTGCCTGGGATTCTGAATTGATTGCCTGTTAAAGGACTGGGCAAACATGTACCTAGCTTGATTTGATTCAAGCTCCTGTGCTAAAGCCAAAGCGGAGGGAAGATCGTTAGGTCTGAAAGAAAATAGTGTGTCGCATAAAAGACGATTGAGCCCCGAAATAAAAACACGGAGAGCGTCCTCGCCGTATTTACTATTGAGAGATTCTATTAGAGTGGTATTTCCACCGTGAGTCATGATCGTTTTGTTTATTATTAAGGTCAGCTTCCTTTCGACCTCATCGTAAAACCCTACCAGTGATAATTTACCCTGTCTTAAGGTGGACAGTTCTTGCTCAATTAGATGGATAGGTCTTTTATCGGCATATGGAAAACCTAATCGTGAAATAATTATCTTAAAATTTAGGACTGTGTTGAAGGATGAAAGCACACTATCTGCCGCCCCTACCACTTTATTTCTTATGATGCCTACTGCCTGGTAGTGTTTGGAACTACCTTGGAATCGCTCAAATATCTTATACGCAGTATGAGCTGCTTGCCGCCATGAGACATAACGGGTAGGATCGCCCTTGAATTCCGGCATGGCCTTTACCAGGTCTAAGGATTCGTCACACAATACATTTGGTTCAATTGTCACCGGCTCATACTGAACCACTTGAGTTGGGTTTCGATTCTAGCTAATCTATTTGTAAGTTCGTCTATACGGGTCTGAAATTCCTGTCTGGAATGCTCTGTTGCCGTAAGGATTGCAGTATTTAGAAGGGTTTGGAGAGTCTGGGCGTCCATCGACATTGTTCTGTTTTTAGGAAATCTCTGATTCAAACACTATACTACTTTTTTCTAAAATCTCGAATGGGATTTCTCAGACTTATCTAATTGATTTTAAACTTTTATTAATATAGTTAGCTGCTAAACTTCCTACTTATATTAATATTTTCATGTCAATATCTTGTGTGCTCCTTGATCGCTGTATTTAATATCTTGTGTGCTCCTTGATCGCTGTATTGATGGTTGTTAATATATCATTAGTGTCTGCCTGATCGTTATAATATCTTGTGTGATCCTTGATCACTGTATTGATGGTTGTTATTATATCGTTAGTGTCCCCCTGATCATTGTAATATCTTGTGTGATCCTTGATAATCGCTGTATTAATGGTTGTTTCACTTCAATGGGGAAATTTTTTAAACTTAATTGTGATCCTTGAGATCGCTGTATTAATGGTTGTTACACTTCAATGGTGAATTTTTTTAAACTTAATTGTGATCCTTGAGATCGCTGTATTGATGGTTGTTACACTTCAATGGTAAAATTTTTTTAAACTTTAATTGTAATTTTTTTTTTTAAACTTAGCACTTTTAGTTCTGAGTGAGTCTATTTATTTTTAGGAGGTGGGTCCGAACCCACGGCCAAACACGCGTGTCCTTTATAAGGATTTTATTCGCTTGGCCCCACGTTGGGCGCCAGTAAGATTAACCACTTTGTTTTGATTAATATTCTTTATTTCCCTTGGTATTACCAAGGGCAGCCGGTCTCAGCGGATGAGTTGAAATAACTGGATATATAAAACTGACACTAGCGTCTAAATACCTACACTTTTTCCCTAATTTCAGTTACTGCATATTATTAGCCGCGTGACTTCTGCACTTGCAATTGCTGGGCCAATTCCGCTTATTGTTTTGCATTTGGTTTGTTGTTGCCACGCGCAAGACTATAAGTGTCTCGTCGGCAGAATGGCCGGATGAGTTATTAAAGCGGTATTGAACTTTTGCTTGTTGTTACGTGCAAAGACGCGCCGGCAGCAAATTCGGTCGAAGCGGTGTTTTGGCCGGATGAGTGGTTACCTGTGTTAACTTTTACATACTGTGGCGAAAATCCCAAATACGAAGGACAGGCATAAGAAGTGGCAGTAATATGCAAATTACCCTTACCAAGGACAAACAAAGGGGTACACAGTGTAAAGAAAATTCCACGTCGTTAAGGATAAACGGAGTAGCTGCAGCAACGGCAGGCAAACGAATAATCAGCTTATTCTTAAGTACGTGAACAGAATATTTTGGTCATCCATAAAAAGAGCGGCAGTCGCTATATTCTCGATTCACGCTCTAGATAATTTCAGTTATCGGCTTTTCTCTTTTATCTGACATTCGCTTCGCATATCCGCCACAATATGCAGAGAATGTAGAAGACGTAGTAATGGGACTCGATATAGTAGATAAATGCGTTCTGTATGAAAAACTTATTTTTCCGTAATTTAATAAAGTTTTGTGTAGTGTTCTCCCTTTTGAACACATTTTTTTATCTCTTTCGCCTCTACTTTAACATTATAATTAGCTCATTTTTTTACATTGTATTGTTACCACATTCATTTCCACATTTCTTGAGTAATATTTCTCATCCTTGTCTTCAATCAGAACAGATTGTGTAAATAAAGATAAAATGAAACGAAACTTTTAATTGCTTTGAAACTTGTTCTACCCACCACCGCTAAATCCAAGTAAATGGCTTTGTTGCACATCATTTCTTTCCGATAATTTTCAGTGTCAATACTAACTTAAACTCACGTTTGAAGAATACCAAATTTCATGCACTCATATGTTGTTTTGACGGATTTTCGAAGCAAAACCACATATCTAAACAAATCGATTATTTGATATGATATAGTATTACGATGACGAAGATTTTCGGCACCAATAATTATTTTAATTTACGTTTGCATAATACCAAATTTCACGCTTCTAGGCATGGTTAGTATACCATTTCATTTACATGAATGGTATAAAAACATGCATTGCGTCGCGTCGAAAACTACGCAAAAGCTATAAAATTTGTCTATTTTTATGAAAACGGGCGGCTTGATATTCAATAAATTTCTCGACTTTGAAAATGTCATTAATTTGCTTAATTTAAACTATTTTTCGTTAAAAAAAATTGTATATGCAGTTTATTAAAAAAGTTACGTTTGTTACCCTCTTGCGCCGTTTTCGACGCATATGAGAAACATATATTTTTTGGCGGGAAACTTACTTGTCAATGTGCTTTTTGCGAGTGGAGAGATAGAAACTCTTCTAAATGAAAATAATGAAGATAGCTGCAGCTTTTCCGACATTTGTGATGAGGTGTATGTGCCAGAAGGGCCAGAAGGTAGTGAAAGTGATATTTTTTCAAGAGATACTGATTCTGAGGAAGAGGATAACACTCCAACAATGAGGCTAATGATATTGGTGGTATTGCAAATAACGATCCATTGTACTTATCAAAGGCTGGCACAATATGGCAGCCAGAACCATTTCAGCCGCAGTGTGGTAGATTTAGGAGTGAAAATGTTATCAATCTTCCCCCTGGCGTTACTCGATTTGCAAAACCTGGTGTTAACGATATGAGAGATGCTTTTCTTCTATTCTTACCTCCACATACTATTTTGAGTATACAAATGCATTTACCAAAGCTAAGTAATAAATGTTAACTGTTCCAAATATCCAGCGTTGGTTAGTTTAGCGGTGATTAGGATTTTGATTACGTATTTTTGGTATCTAATATACTAATAGAATTGATATTGCTTTCATATGCAATATATGATTCAATGTGCATTTTGTGAGACCCCATATTTTTGGCGGATTGCAAACGTTGACAATAGTTTCTGGTTTTGGTGATTATCATAAAATTTTATGAAATTTTCGAGTTTCGGGTTTCGTTTTTAAGTTTTCTTACTATTATATTTTTCACTATTTCTGGTATAATTATAAAATGAAAGAAAACGTTCTTAAATTTGGAAATATCATAATAGCATGTATAGGTACTATTATTTAAAAAAAAGTAAAGAACGCCGAAGATAAGAAATCTAAAAGTAGTGAATATTTGGTCTCGAAACTCTTTTGATAAAAAAATTCAGCTCAATAAAATTCTTGTTTCAAAAATCTGTTCTGTATTAAAATACTAGCGTACTTTGCTACACCTGTAAAAAAAGTCAAGAACATCTATTTAAAATTTTGAATTTTCTGTTTTTTTTTTTTTTTGGTAAAACGAAAAAAAAATATTTCTTTTCCAAACTTTTTTCATTGAGACTTTAATTGGCCGTGCTCCTGACGTGCTTTATCGGCTAGTTACACCATATATTTCCGATACTGGTTCAGAAGCCAGACGAATCGCGCAGCCACTAGATCTACCGTCTCTCTGCTTCTAAGGAAAGTTTCTGAAGCAATTAGTTTGTGAGGTTATTGCCTTAATAACCGCTTGACTATCGACGTATATATTGATGTTTTTATGGTGGTTTCAGCGTTGTTAACTACCTCAAGATTATTTCTTACTACACAAACGTCCGCCTGGGAGGTACTGCAGTATTCCGAATGATTGAAGATTTGACTGAGATCTAGCTTTGCGCAATAGATTCCGGCTCTCACTCCGTCAGTCATTTTTGATCCGTTTGTGCAGATGTGGGAACTTCCGCAGGCGCGTGCATGCTCCTGCGCTATCCGATCTATTTTAATGTGACTTGATATCTTATTTCCCATATAAAGTGGAGGATATATGGTATATTTTCTCCACTAAACCCCTGTTCATCAATCTATCGAAGTTTCTTGTAGAAAATTCATCTAACGTAATTAGTCTTGCAGCTGACTTCGCTCTCTTCCAGACTGAGTTTCCAAATCAGTTTAATGTCCAAAATTGCTCCCAGGAAAAAATAAATACTTAACTCCTTTTTGAGATTTATGCTACAAACTTGCATAGACAAAAACAAATATTTTACACGCATACGTCAAATATTCTTCTTAGTTTTGTCCAATATATTATCAGCAATTTATTGGAATGCAAAGCATTGGCTAAGTAGGGTATCGACGCATAAATCTTCTTGCAGAAGGAACCGATTATTGCAAAATACTAATTTTCTGGTAACTTAAGGTAAAGTTAACCAGCTTTTCTGGAAAACAGAAGAAATTAAATTTTTATAACAATAAATGTACAAGTATATTTATATAGTTGGCGTTTTATAATCGCTGAAGAGATGCTTGACCGAGCTCCGTTTCCAATGTTTGTAGTGCATTTTGAAGTTTTTTTTTAAAAATGGTGGCCCCTACAGCTTACAATACTGGGCCCATTCAAACGTTATAACAATTATCTAAATAAATTTCAATTAAAAAAATAATAATTTTTTTAACAAAAATAGGCCTTTTAATACAGCTCATTTACTTATAACCAAAAACCATTACAGGCGGCATTAAAAACAATCCATAATATATAAGTCGAGCCCGACAAGCAGAATCCGTCGGTTCGAATTCTGGCAAAAGAAGTCTGATGAGGAGATGTGGTGATCTCCGAAACAGCTGCCACTTCTACTATTTTTTTTTTGTTGTGTAACAAAATATTCAATGAAAAAATAATGTTTAACAAAAATAGGCCTTTGAATACAGCTCATTACTTTTAACCATAAAAAAGTTTTATTGCGGCCAGTACGCGACAATATTTAATAATATTCATATTTATACTTATTAAAGTTATATAATAACAAATTTTTTAAATTTTTTTCTGAACGAAAATTACCATGAAAGGTTACTTTAAATTGCATATTTTCAGAAAGATGAGATATAATATTCTTTAAAATATTCCCATAGGTTTCACAGATATATACATAAAATAATTACTTTTTATAGATATAATTTTTATTTATAAATAAGAAGAAGCTTAATAATGAAAAGAAACAACTCCGTTTAATTTTCCTTTATAATTATCACATTTTGTAATAAAATTGTATACTTTTTAATGTTTTTGTATCCCAATTTAGTATTTACAAAGTTTTTGTGCCGTTTATCTAAAAGTCTGTAAAAAAAATTTACTTTTGTGTACTTTTATACGCAAAATTCCCTCCTGAATACTTCAGATAATTGAAATGTATAATAGTAACTCGCTGAGATTATAGTAATATAATTCAGTTGAGTAAATAAAAAATGTAGCAAATCTTAAAAACGCTATAAGAATTTCAATAAACTGAATGTCTCCAAAGGCAATGATATGTAAATAAATACTTATGGAATATGTTGCAGTAAAGCCACGTTAGATGGTCCCATTATGTTGCAAATATGCGTATGTCTGTGAAAAAATTAAAACAAAATTTAATGGAGTAATAACTGCGAAATAGTTTTGCTAGCGGAAAGTGTTGCAATAAATTATACTTTGAAGTTCACGCAAAATGAAAAGAATGCAATTTCTTAAGAAGAACATACTTTACCTACCTCGACTGAGCGTGAGCAGCTGGTAGAAGAACGCAGCTGATATTTTCGAAATAAAAGTAAAATAAAGCAAACGGAAATAAAATGTAATTAAAATATAAAATATAAAAACATAAAATAAATAAAATAAAATGAAATAAAATAAAATAAAATAAAATAAAATAAAAAAATTAAATAAAATAAGAAAATAAAATAAAAGTTAAATACAATAACATAAAATAAAATAAAAATTAGTAAAATAAAATAAACTAAAATAAAATAAAATAAAAAATTAAAAAGAAATTAAAATAAAATGAACTAAAATAAAAAGAAATGAAAAAGAAAAAATAAAGAAAATAAAATAAAATAAAATAAAGTAAAATAAAATAAAATACAATAAAATATAATAATATAATATAAAATTTGAAACTGTTACAGAATTTAGCGGAATGAAAGAGAAACGTGTTTGATCAGTTTAAGTTTTCTAAGCGGGATTCTATATATATATGAACTTAGTTTAAAGCTTAACTAAGATATATCAGCGATTGGTTTGTAGAGTTGCATTCAAATTTCAATAAACGCCTCTTCAATGCAAGCGCATCAAAAATTAGAAATCCCATCTTCAGTTTCAAAATTTAATTTTTAATAAGTTACAAACATTGTTATGTTTCTATTTCCCTAAAATTTTGGTTAACACATCTGCTAGATTTCTCGAATGTGCCAGTGGAGTTTTCACCATGAACAGATTTTTCACACAAAATAGAAGTTGGACCTTTTACATATGCACTATAATCCGTTTCGGACAACATATAACGAAAAGATACTTTTTTCTTAGTCCCGTGAAATAACGCGACATATTGTGCTTACCTGGAATTTAGTGCCACAACAGATAACTTTCGATACTCCTATAGCTACACCAGCCATTAAAATAACATAGCCTGTAAACGACTTTCTGTCGATGCTATTACTTCCTCAACCAGCGTCTGTTAAACAAATAATATTTGTTCATTCAGCCGAAAATGTTAATTAACTAACTGGATTCTTCTGCAGGTATCTGAGAATTAAATGTTCTTTATGTGATATGACAAACGATAAGACAACTTTGACATCATATGCGTAATATCCAGCGTAGGAATGACCGCCAAGTATATTAGCCCACTCAATAGACTTTGGTAAGCCTTGGTCTCCAAATTATTACACAGCTTGTGCTTGCATTTTTGTAACACCGTACCAGGGGCCCATGTGTCTGCTGCAGGTTTGCAATCTACAGTACGCCATTGCTGAAGAATTTGTTCAACATACCACTTCTGATGAATTGTGATTTCTCCTCGAAAACTAACTTGTTCAATCGCTCATTTCTTTCTTACTTGATCACGCATCGACATATAAACCAATAATAATAATTTTTACCATTTCGGCGAATGTAAACAGATGTATACGAATTACATCTTTTGAAACCAATTCTCAATAACATATCAGTAACTTTCCGATTCCATCCTTGTCCTGCTTATTTAAGACTATGCAAAGCCTTTATTAAATTTTCCGAATCTTTAAACAAAGGTAATTGTAACATGTAAACCGAATGGCTAAGTGACATATGAAAGGTGCAAACATTTCGCAGTTACACATTATACTTTAGCGAAAAACCTAATGCAATCAATTTAACCTTATATTTTTCAAAAGAACCATCTGGTCTTAGTTTAATCGAAAAAAAACACACTTGTATCCAATAACGTTTCCATTTATAGGTTTAACCATCAATTTGATGATTCCATTTCGTCTCAGGGTTTCATTTTCGATATTCATCGCCTTTTCTAATGTTTCGCCTCTGGTGAAGATAATGCCTCATTTGTCGAATTTGGATTAAAAATATTATAATTCATCATTCCAGCGTAGTACCGTTTTTCGGTCTTCCTCCACCATCCTCAAGTACAAATCTTGATATTCCATTCGTTTGTTATCGACCACACCTTCTTCATATTCGGGACTAGTTTCACTTTCTCCTTCGTTCTCATCTTTATACTTTTCTTTTCTATATTTTCCATTCAACATTTTCAGGATATCGGTGATCAGATGACATTTTTGGTTCCCATATGAGTATGCTCCGTCCCTGAAACATTCTGAAAGTAGTTGCATATTTTCCTCATACTCAAGCATTTCGCCTTCTTTCTTTTTTTTTTGTCGCCTAATGTGCTTCTATTTCCTTCTTCAACCCTTTGTATTTACACATGTGGTAGTCATTTCGAGGTAAACTGCCTGCTTTCCTTACTCAATGGCTCGGCAATCCTCTTTGCGTCGCCTTGTTGTAATTGTTGTAATTGTTGTTGCAATTGTCTCTGCAGTAGCGGCACGTAGAGAACTTATACATTTCTTTTACATAAAGTTGCTGATGTGTGCTTTCATAGGGCAGTTGTCTTTTGTGATTGCAGCTTTTCGATGTCAAACCTTGTGTTTGTGACGAGCGTTCTTTGCGAATCTTGTCACAAAATAGTGATCCGAGTCGATATTTGGCCCTTGGATTGTACGCACATCTAGAACACTGGAGTCATGTCTTTCGTCTATCACAACATGATTGGAGACAGCCATATATCCTCATGAATTTTATTGTGCGGGAATCTACCTCGGGCCGTTTGGGAATATTTCGTCAAGATGGAAGCCGAATTTTCTGAGTGTAGTGCTGAATATACCCTCTTTACCCATTATAACGTTAAAAGCGCCAAGCGCTCCTATCGTTCTTTTCTCCCGCCAAGGTTCAGAATTTTGCTTTATATGACCGTTGTAGTAGATTTCATAAGAACCCACTTTTTCCGTCCTTGCTCCGTTCATACCACTTCTTGGACGGCGATGATGTCAACCAGATGGACAGCGGAACCTTCCCAATTAAGGGACCAGACATTCTACATCAAATAGTGATCCTTAAAGCGTTTGCAGAGGCCGTCTTCAAAAGAAGTTCTCAGATGAAACTTGATGACCAGAGTCATGAGTCATCCAAGAAAATAATATTGATTGATATAAGTTAGGCAACCATTAAATAGTAAAATTTTAAAATAATTGGCGAAGCCAATCAAGAATGGAAACTCCAAAAATTTATAAAAATTTGAAATAGACATCAATTTTAGCCGAAAATATTTATATCAAATGCGCACTTAACAAAAACACCTAATTTATTTATGAATAAAAATGTTTACGTACTAACACCGCGGGAGTTCGGAAAAAGTAATAATATTGAAGATATTGTAGCCGTAGTAAATTATGAATTCTAAATCTGGACGCTTTTATGTGTGATCGTCAGCACACGGTTAAAAAGTAATAATAAACATCAAAAGAAAACAAAAATATTTGAGTTCTACTACCACGAAAAACAATAACAAATAATGTGAAAATATGAGAATATGTCATATAAAAAGTTTTGTCTGCATGTAAATGGAACGAAGGAAAATGAGAATACGGCTATATGGCGAATTTAGAAGAGGTTTGAGTAAAAATATGAGTGCGTTTGGTGTTGTCTCACGAGCACAGTTTGACAGTTGGAAAAATTATATGGTCATTTCAGTTGAAATAAGTGTCACTAGAGTTGCTCACTGCTGAGATTTTTATGGTCTCTTATGAATAAAATTATGGAAAACTTTAGGCGTATTATCTACGGGAAAGGAATTTTATGTGAATACGTATTTGGGGTTTATGTTGGCTTACCAAATATGATGATGATTGTTGTTGCTTACCAATGTTGATGTTTCTTCGTTTTAATAAAATTGAAGATCGATTTAATATTAAACAATAATCAATTAAACTTTTATTTAGTGTTAAAAAAAAATAATTAAGCAAATTTGTGGTTATGTAAAACGTGATTAAAATATTTGACGTCTTGTCGCTGTGAGATCCAAACGGAGAAGGGGTCAAGTGCAAAAAATGTAAGAATGAGAGTAGAAAAGTAACGTCCGATAATTGCGCTGCCAAATGGCTTTTATAACCAAATTGTAAAGTGACAAGTGAACTGCTGTGCTGCCACAGTACTCCCCTTCTAGACGAAACTATGTACGATTGGAAAAATTTACTCTGCGCCGTGTTCGTAAAGATTTCGTCGAAATATTTTGTGGCTGCATCGGTTGTTGTTGTTGTTGTTGCATCGGCTCATTTTCTTGATCGAAGTTCGATAAAAATGCAGGTTTGAGTCTGTCTACGCTGATGTTTGTCGACCTACCTCGCACTTTGACAGTAAAATACTTTGGTGTACGGCGAATGACAGGGTAAGGACCGTCGTATGGATGCGTAAGCGATGGGCGAATGGCGTCGTTGCGTATGAAGACGTGAGTTGCTGAACGAAGTTTTTGACTCACGTATGGCTTTTGCGATATACGCTGTATCGGTGGGCACTAAACTTTGCATCGATGCTCGAAATTGTGAGACTGCTTCACTTGTTGGGTCGGAAATTTTGCTTGCGTTGAAAAACTCGCCTGGAATTTTAAGCGTCGTTCCGTAGACCAACTCAGCAGGAGAAGCATTTATGTCTGGCTTATAAACCACTCAGAAGAATAGACGGCAAGTTATATGTCCACTTGTTGGGATCACGAGACAAAATCGCAGCTTTGAGCGTTCTGTGGAACCGCTCGATGATGCCGTTCGCTTGCGGATGATATGGTGTAGTTCGCAAGTGGGTAGCGCCAATTGTTTTTATAAGTTCAGCAAATACTCCAGACTCGAACTGCCTGCCTCGGTCTGATGAAATGCACATTTGAACGCCAAATCGTGATATCCAGTTGTTGAGAAGAGCTTTTGTTACGGTTTCAGCACATATGTCGGGGATAGGTGCAACCTCTGGCCATCGAGTGTAGCGGTGAATTATGGCTAAGCAATATCGTTGAACTTCGCATATTAGAAACGGGTCTATGATATCAATATTAATATGTGCAAATCGATCTTTCGGAGGCTCATATTTAACTAATGGCGATTTCATATGTCGAACCACTTTTTATTGTTGGCACGACTCGCAGCTCCTCACGAAGTTAGCAATATCCTTACGGATCCTTGGCCATTCGAAGCGACTGGTTATTAGCTTTGCTGTAGCACGATTTCCTGGATGCGACAAATTGTGAATTGTTGACAATATCTGATTCCGAAATTGTTTAGGAATATACGGCCTTATCATGGATGTAGATGTGTCACATAAAAGTTGTTTGTCGCCACCGGGTATGGGAAAAGGTTTCAGGCTGATTGATTGCGTATCTGCTTGGGCTTGCAGTTGCTGTAGCTCGTCGTCGCACTGCTGAGCAATTGCAATTTTTTCGTGGTCTATCAGCTGTTCAATCGATTGAATGCGAGATAGGAAGTCAGCTGCAACGTTCTCTTTCCCTGGCGTATACCTTATGTCGGTGGTGAACTGACCAATAAAATCTAATTGGCGCATTCGTCGAAGTGGCGCTTTTTCAAGCTTTTGGCGGAAGGCATACGGGCGGTGGTCTGTAACAACGTAACAACTTCTACCTTTGACCATATATCGAAAATGCCAAATTGCTTGATATATGGCCGTCAGCTCGCGATCGTAAGTACTGTACTTACGTTGGACATCTGTTAACTTTTTCGAGTAGAAACCCAAGGGCTGAAGCTGTCCATCAACCACTTGGTGTAACACAGCACCAACAGCAGTATCTGAAGCATCAGTGTAGAGAGCAAGGCGTACTCCCACTGCGGGATGCGCGAAATATGTTGCGTTGATCAATTCGCTTTTGCATTTTTCGAAGGCTGCTTCTGCTTCTGTTGTCCACACTAATGGCGTGCGATCTTTTTTTCTTATTACCCAAAATCATTTTGTGCAGTGGCTCTTGGTACGAAGCAGCGTGTGGCAAGAATCTTCTATAAAAGTTTGTCATCGCGATAAAACTTTTTAATTCCATTGCTATGGTCGGCTTAGAAAAGTTTGCGATAGTTGCTACCTTGTCCGGCAACGGCTTTATACCATCTGAATTTATGTAGTGCCCGAGAAAATGTAATTCGTTTTTGCCAAATTCACATTTTTTTACATTTATAGCGAGGTGGTATTCGCGCAGTCTTTGAAAAACGATTTGCAGATGTTCACGGTGTTGTGTTGCGGAAGATGAAGCGACACATATGTCGTCTATGTACGGTAATACGAAGTCTAGCCCTCTCAGCACTTCATTAATTAAACGCTGGAAGGTTTTTGCAGCGTTACACAAACCAAATGTCATGAACATAAACTCGCACGACCCAAATGGAGTCGTTATGGCGGTTTTACCAATGTCATCAAGGTGTATACGAACCTGATGAAAGGCTTTTTGTAAGTCTACTTTAGCTCATAGTATTACGAGATGCACTACAAGCGACTAAGATTATATTCTGTTGTACGTCCCGTTGTATCTCCAGTCTGAGGAACATTGCTGTTTATTTATTTTGAAGTTGGCATTTCGGTCCTTTAGCAGCTGCACGCTGAAGATCCTGCAATTCAGCCAAGTGAGATCATATCCTGTCTGAAGATGGCCGGTAACTCAAAGATAACATGCTGTACGGTCCCTCTTAAGTCCTTTGTAACCTTCCAAGGTTTCTCAAAAGCCAAGACCGATATAAGACAGTCTATTCGTCGTCTCAGAGATAACTTTGCACTGCTGTGCATATATTTCATGACTTTCAATTGATTGAAACCATGTAGCCTGGTGGAAATTATGAACGTATGTAAGGGGTTTTCTAATAAGAGTAATATGATTTATTCAAAAAAAAAACACACTAATTATTAAGAAAAATAAAATGTTTTTTATTTAATGTGAATTACAATCGATACAATTAAGTTTAACATCATTCAAATGACCTTCACAACTTCTTTTGCAGGAACGAATTCGATGAACTCAATTTTTGAGCGCTTTTTCCACTAAATCAAGTCATATGCCATGAATAGCACTTTCAATATTGACTTTTTATTGAAGAGAATCTAGTTTATTGCTATAGATCAATGACTTCAAATAACCCCACAAGTAGTAGTCTAATGGTGTTAAATCACAACTTCTTGGAGGCCATTCAATACCACAATTTCTTGAAATAATCGAATCTCCCCGTTCCGTCTTGTTGGATCCAGATGTTGCTAAGATCAACTTCTTCCAATTAATTGTAGCCATAAAACGACAGTAACGGTGATACCAGCTTTATTTCGAAAGAAGTACGGATCGATGATTCCACCAGACCAAAAACCACACCTAGCTGTCAATTTAGGTGAATGTTATTATTGTTCATGAATAATTTGTGGATTTGCTTCGCACCAGAATCGACAGTTTTGTTTAATTACCGCACCACTCAGATGAAAGTGAGCCTCATCGGAGAAGATGATTTTCATAAAAAAATCGTTGTCGTT
This sequence comes from Neoceratitis asiatica, assembly GCA_030068015.2. NCBI lineage: Eukaryota > Metazoa > Arthropoda > Insecta > Diptera > Tephritidae > Neoceratitis > Neoceratitis asiatica. The sequence continues at coordinate 80,541,125 of CM061524.1, forward strand.
TTCAGGTTGTGCCAATGCAAAATAAGCAAATTCACGACGTTTATGGTGGTGGTCTATGAATGAAATTGTAAAAATTACTGAATACAATGAAAAAAAAAGTGACAAATCATGACATATTAAAAATTTCCAAAAACGACACTTAGAAATCATATCATCCCTATTGGAAAAACCCTTTACATGGGTTCATAAAAATTATTTTCCCCAAATTAGAAATTTTATCAACGGATTTATAATCTAATCTAAGTTTCACATTTAATTGCATTTGTGTTCATGCTAAGAATATTGATACAAAAAATCATTTTCATGAGCACGTACATATGAATGTACTTAATTTATTGTTTATTATTGCGTCTCCATAAATATTGCACAACAAATGCATACACTTCAGCTTAAGGCCTATTGTTGCTATGGCTACTTAGCTAAATTATAATTTTATATTGTAATATTAGCTTTTAAATAAATAAATAAAATGAATGCATACATTTATACTTATTTGATTACAAAATAGGGACTCATTGAATTGGATGAGTTTTCATATATTTTTTTCTTGATTGATAATAACACTTGAGTCTGCAGCTGAGCTCACAGCAATCAACTTTTTCATTTATGCGGACCTACTTAGATACATACAGATACATACATAAACACAGTAAAATGGAGTGAACCGTAACGCCGTCAAAAAAGTGCACAAAAGTAGCCTAAGGCGCAAAAGAGAACTTGGCGTAACCGGAAGTACAAATGAATTCACAGCAACTACACTAAAAAAATCAAGTACGGCGTAGTGAAGAAGTGTATGTATGAGCTAGTATGCTTCTGGTAAAGCGCTTGCATTATTTGGACTATTTCACATTTAACATTTTTTGTTGAAGGATTTGTAGAAAATGTTGAAATATTTTTATTCTCCAACGGCGATATCCTATAATCTGACATATATAAATGTGAATGTCTAATTCTTGCTTGCAGTGAGATTCTAACCGTGAACCTCGTTATGATATTAAAAATATCGACACTTATATATGGCAGATCATCGCCGAGTAAAAATACCACTTGGATACATGGGAAATGGAAGGAAAATAAGCTAGTTACTGCAAAAACGCAAACTGGTTGGATTCTACTATACAACTAGTATTTTTCTCTTTAGGGAACCTCTAACCACTCGCCTATCGTTATGATATAAAGAACAATGACATACTTTGGACGTCAACAGAATTTATTAGGAAATGAAATTCAGCCGTGGCGTATTAAAATAAACAAAAACATGCGAATAGCGTGTTGGTGAAAACTATTATTATTCCCGTTACTGGTGAGCTTCTATACAAATAACGAACTGGGTTGATTTCATCCTATTTCATAGTAGTATTAATTAGAATTTTCGCGTACTGGTCTACCTTTTCACTGCATAGACGTTACAAAATACAAATACATATACATATATGGACTCATCCCCACTGAATTAATTTTGTGGAATTCCTTTGCAGCACAACTCATTGACTGCAGAACGCATCCAACTCTATATTTAAAGCTGTCAACGGTAAGATATAGAGTGACCAAGTAAAGTGTCTGATACCACGCTGTCGATTCTGAAAGGAGCCGAGGTCGCTGAAGGCCAGTCATACTGCCACGTTGGCATTCGTTTGTCATTTGCCTGCCTCGTTACGGTTGAATGAGTGGGATAATGTTTGCACGTACGCACAGACATGTGAACACGTAGACATACACAGCCACAACTTGCACTCGTTCACTGAAAGTGTTTGAGGGTTGCAGTGTTGTTGCACATAAATCAGAATGTAAAATATCTGGACTCGACGCAGTTGTGCTGAAATCTGCGGCTAGCCCCAATTTCTAACGCAGCAGCTCTGCCAGTTTTACCGCAGTCGGAGCTTAAACTAGAATCGGAGTCAATGTTGTGCAAGCAAGTTATTGTGGTTTTTTGAGTGTGTTTAAATATTCAACCATGCAATTTTGAAATGCACGCACTTAACATATTCATATGCATATACGTATTTGCAAGTCTAGATCTGCACTTACGTTGGAAATTACCTGCGCTGTTAACTGTTACCCGGTTCGGATATTTTACCCTCTAGCGAAGTCTTAAAGTTTTTTTAGTTCTCATCATATGCACACATACATAAAATTGCACACCTCCAACTTAAAGCGAAATTACCAAATATACACAAATTCAAATATGAAAGCTGGAAGAAAAATAAACGTTTTGCTATTGGCACATTACATGCAACAAATTTTAATAGTAATTCACTGTTCTTTTCCTCTTATAGGTACCATAACTAGATTATGTACCATATTTATACATTTTTTCTATATTATGCATTTATTGCTCAAGGTACACGCAAATTACTATATATTTGACATTTTCCCTTAATAGAAACAGAAGCAAAGAGTGTACGAAACGGATGTGAATATAAAATATGATTCACCTACATCGAACTGATTGAGATGGCATGAAATATGCGGATAGGATCATGTGAATTGCGATGAGATAAGAACAGTTCAAAGCAAAACTCTTACATGATTAGGAAGTATTTTTGTCAGTGAAGGACCTTCGTGAAAACTTGTCCATATACCCGAGTAACCTGTAAAAAGATATAAGGGTATTTTTCTAGTTAAATAAGACTATGCTTCAAAAAAATATTTTTTTCAGTCAATATGGATGTGTTCAGTAAACGGGTTTACGGGAAAAACGATTTAGAAAAATTTTGAGATGAGACTGATTTTGAATTAATGTACGTTATATTCATGGAAGGTATAAAGACTTTAGACTTCTCCGCTTCTTTATCGTAAAATTTTTTTTCGTCATTCAAAAATTTGCTTTTGCGATAGAGAAAATTTAAATAAAAATCCGCTTAATGGGCATCCATTAACCATATAGATCGGTCTAGAGGGGAAGGGGTTGGTTTGAAAGCTACGTTATAGTCAAGTAACCAGGGAAGGAGATAAGAGCAATGCTACGTAGTTTTATTCAGGTAAATTAATAATATATAATTATATATATATATATAAAATAATTGTTTAATAAACATGTAGTAGAAAGCTAAAAGTGCTTGAAAGATAGTTTGTTTGAAACCACGTTCCAGCTGCATGAGTAATCCAGGGAGACCTAAAATATGAACAGACAAAGATATGGATGGATCGGTGTATTTGTAGTTGAGCAGCTGCTCGGAGCGAATGAACCGAACAGGCGAGACCAATAATATATTTAAGCAATATTTTTTTGTAGTAAATTAAAACATTTTAAATTTTCCACTCAAATCATTCTATTTTATAGTAATAATTATTTAAAATTAATTATTCTTTTTTACTCTTTCAGTTTTTGATACCCTGCTTTCGTATTCGAACCTCAGGAAAGAATTTCTGAGTACTTATGTTTCCACTAACATATTTCACTTGGTACTACAAAGTTTAACTTTTGATCATAGAATTTAAGTTGCATACTTTTGTACACAGAATATAATAGGTTTGTTGAGCTAACGGTTGCATGCATCAGTCTAGCAATTTAGCTAGACAATAATAGATTTACGTTATATCAAACTTTTTCGAATAACGAGACGAATCGATTTAGTTATGTATGTCTGCAAAAGATACTTGCTTCTTAACTCTCATATAACAGTATCTTTGAAAAATACCAAAATCGTCACAATACAGTAGCTTAATGCACAATTAAAGTCATAGAGACGATCGCGGTGCGTGATGAACATTTGAGTCAAAAAATGTACCTTGGGAATTCCTGGACAGAACTTGATAAAATTTGATACAAATAATTCTTTTAGTCTAGTATCAACACGACTTAGATATCGGTGCAATCGCCCAACAAATTTGGCCCACATAACGGCCATTTGCTTTCCATAACCGCTGGACTCAATATCGGGTATTTAAGGCACTAATCAACAGAACTCAACCAAACTTACATACTTTACTAAGATAATATTTTTGGTGAAGTTTTTTAATTCTTAATTTTTAAAACACAGTATTTTGTGAAAACATATTTTTGAATACTAGTACTTTGTTGGGCGCAATTTCTGCAAATGCACCAACTTCTGTCTATGAAGTATTTCTTGACGTTCGTTTATGACTTTATAAATATAAATAGCTGATTTTTCAACTCTATAGTAACCCTGAAGGGAAACCATACTAGTTTTTAGCTAGAATCCTACTAGTTTTCAATTTTTCCCTAAGTAGTTCATCTTCCATATGTTTTTTTCATGGCGATGCCAAACGAACTATCATATACACAATAAGTTTGTGTTAATTTCTAATTGACCAAATATAAAATTGAAAATGATAGTAAAAACAAAAATAAAAATAAATATATGCATAAAACTGAAAATCTCTACCCACTCGACATAAAATACTAAAAATATCAACAACATACGAGTGGCATTGTGGGGAAAATTATTATTATTCCCGTCACTGGTGGACTGCTATGTATATAATGAATTTTTGCATACTAGTCTACCTTTTCACTACAGGGACATAGTAGCACCCACACATATTTACAATCAGTCTATTAAAAATTTATGTATGTAATGTAATATAAAATCGACCAATAGAGTGCAGAAATACGAGAAAAATACTCTGCTCTGTCTTTGCCAGTTTACCTGTTGTTCGGATTTTATGACCTCAATATTGCAAAAATTAACTAGATAATAGTTCGATGGAATATCTTCTTCAGTGTGTCCTTCATATCTAGTGGTATTGTCTGGGTCTTCATTTTCTTCATCTTTATCTTCATAACCGATGCATTTACTTGACCACCAACTCAGGCAGCCAAATAAATGGAATTCTTCGTTTGGGGATATGATATTGAAGATGCTTATCCTAAAATAATAGTCTTCGAGAAATACCCAAAGGTCTTAATCCTGGTCCATACGTTTTATGCAACTATTCATTGAACTTGTTTTTGTAGTAACTGGCAAGTCTGGAGGACGGTCTTGCTGTATGAATAATTACGATTTAATTTACTCATATTCCGTATTATCAGCAATTGAAAAACATTTTTTTGGGAATTACATAATTGACTACCACATGAAAGGATGCGGAAATGGTTAATGGCCATTTTCACAATAACCACATCCTTATGCATCCTTCCATAGACATATAAAAATAATAATGTATTCATGAGTTGCTAATTACAATTGGAGACGTAGTCAACATGTTTAGAATATTTAAGTTTATACAAACTGTCTCACATATCTATATTCAATCTACGTTGAATATGCACTTCACAAGTAAACATGTCGACTTCCGTTACATACATAATAAACGTTTACTATTTTGTACTTTTATTAATTATTATATATATTGTTTGTATGTTTGGTGGTATTAACTTATGTTGCTATAGTGGATTAGGCGTTTTTTGATACTTTGTTTTACTCAAATGCTTGTAATTACATACTTTTGAGATGAGGAAAGAACTGTTAATTTGCTTTTATCAAAAAACTAGTTCACTTTTGGAATGTCTAATATGGAAAAATACAACAGTTTTCAAAACTTGAGGAAATATATTTATGAATACAATCTTAATTGAAATTTTCAAATAATACAGCTAAATTTTTTTTTTTTTTTTGTTGAAAAATATCTTCACCTTGAAAATTTTGCACCTAAATTATCCATTAATAAAATAAGTTTGATTTCAATTTAATATCTAAAAATTTACATAAATATACAATAATATTGTTGTCGGTGTGTATTCTCAGAAGAAATCAATGATAATAATAATTTTCCCTTTTAATAAATGCTTTCTAAGTAACACGACATAATGAATATTCGCCAAGCATGATTGCCATTTGTTCAGGCGTCTGCAATCATTCAAGCATATACAACATATGTATATAAGCAAGAGTACGTAAGTACATAAATCGCTTTTTACTGACATTAATGTATTGTTCAAGTATTTATTTCATCTGAATGTCTTCGCTACTAATCAGTGAATCGTACTTACTTTGAGTGCTCTTGTTGCATGTCTAAATTACACTAATAATAAACGTTGTCTGGCTAACGGAAAAGCTCCTATCTGATGCTACGCTAATTTATTGTATCTGAAATCAACACTAATATAATGAAAAAATGTTGAGAAAAAGTAAAGGATATTTTGTTATTAGACATATGCGAAAATTTTTTTTAAATTTTGAATTAAAGCTATTTTTTACAAGCATTTAGAAGGATATTACAGAAAATATTTTAGTTTTGCGTGTTTAACCGTTTTTAATTTCCAAAATGTGAATAAATGTCATACCCAAATATGCAAAGATTTTACTACCTTTGTACGCTGTATCGTACAATTTCTGGAGTGGAGTGTAAGGGTGTGAAACCTAACAGAATTATTATATTTTAAATTTTCTTGGATTTTATTATTATTAAGTACTAATATAGGATGTTTTTTTATAGAGGTACAGAATTTTAAGTTGGCATTACTTTTCAAGATGGCGACCGATTTAACAGCTGTCAAGTAATTTATTGTCAGTTTGGTTTGGCAATTCATCATAAATAGACTTACGCCTGAACAACGCTTGCAAATAGTGCAATTTTATTTCGAAAATAATGGTTATGTGCGGAAAACGTATCGCGCACTACGTCCAATTATACGGGCCAATGATTCCACCAGCCCGTAAAGCGCACCAAACAGTAAGTTTTTCTGGATATAACGGTGTTTCAACATACACTTGAGGATTACCTTCACTCCAAATGCGGCAGTTTTGTTTGTTGACGTAGCCATTCAACCAGAAGTGCGCTTAACATCGCCAAAATGGACGTAGTGCGCGATACGTTTTCCGCACAGAACCATTATTTTCGAAATAAAATTGCACTATTTTCAAGCGTTTTTCAGACGTGAGTCTATTCATGATGAATTGCCAAACCAAACTGAGAAAAAATCACTTGACAGCTGTTAAATCGGTCGCCATTTTGAAAAATAATGCCAACTTAAATTTTATACCTCTATAAAAAACACCCTTTAGAACATGAAATTAGTCAATTTAAATTTTTTTCTTTTATTAATATGAAAATTTAAAAAAGGGATATAGAAACATTTTTGTACAAATAAATTGATTGACAATATTTATTAATAATTCCAATAATTTGGTTGACTGGAAAAAGATTGGTAGGGAAATTTATTTACCTGTTTAAATAAGAGGAATTATTATAATATCAGAGTAGAAAAGAGAAGTTTCATTATAGATTTGAATATAACTAACTAACTAAATTAACTCAAAATGTAGATAACTGATCAGTGCGAAAATAATCCGTAATATTTACTTAAGAACTGTGTTTTTTTATGTTGCTCTTATATCTAGAATGCCCTGTTAGCCTTATGTTTACTACGATCACCTAAAATTGGCTTTGCTGCACAACCCAAAGACGTCTCTTGAGACTTGCGAAAAGCTCTGAATCGAAGAGCTTGTCAGTTTCGGCTAAATATTTTCGACGTACCATTAGATAAATAAATCAAAGTATTTTTCTTAATTGGGACGTTATTTTAAGAGATAACACAAATACAAAAAACAAATATCAATTTTTAGAGAAATAACTATAGAGAGTATTTCTGAAATTGCTTAGGTTGATTTTGTTTCTAAGGATAGTAGATATAAAATTCCAAATTCTGATATTATTGGCAAAGAAGAAGCTAGTGGAGTTGGCATATTTAAGGACAGGCACAATTATATCATAACAACTTTCAGATTTTTGAAAAATTAGTTTTTCATAGAGGTAATTGAACTCAATAGTTAGAAAACAGGGATTCATTTCCTGGCTTTTAAGTTATCAGAGATTTCACAGCCTAAAAATTAGACTCTCAGGCTGATATATGGTCAAATTTCCGTATACCATAAACATAGCGCGTAATATTATTAAATAACCTATCAATTTATGAGAATAATTAGAGTCGAACTTGTTGTATACGAGCTAGGAATATGTAATAGTGGGTAATTCATGCCTTTGTTTGAAAAGAGTAGGAGTAAATAGTGCGGACTCTGCTGATAATTGAATTAATGTGATCAAGACAACTCTTATCAATCTTATCTTATCTTTGAATGATCCATCGTGAAACAGAAGATAATTCCTTTTAGTTAGTAGTACCTCTATCTATATCCTGAAATAGATCCGATAAGTATGTCTGGAGATCATCTGCACATGCATAAATATTTATATATAATATCTACATATCGAAGATATCATTGATAAAAAGCAAAAAAGCAGGGGACCCAAAATGGACCCTTGGGGACTACCACGAATCAGGGATCTTGACTGTGAGGCTAACGATATAAATAACTTTTCATGAGGAACATTTGAACCAAGGCCCAAGTAGTATGAGAGCTTTGAGGAGAGCAATGAATGATCAACGGAATCAAATGCTGCAAAAATTCTAGTAATTCACATTTGTCACGGGAAATTCGTAAGTCGTCCAAAATCTTAACCGTTGCCGTAACACATCTCTGCTCAGACAGATTGCAAAAGGGAAAGCAAATTAATTTCCGATATATGATGAGAAATTTTTTTAAAACATTACGGATTCAAATACCAAACGTTTAATTTTGGCGACAGTGCAAACAGAAGCAACATTCCAAAATCAGACTGTCAACATTTATCATACATTCGGTTTTTTCCTACAAATAATCTGTGCTTCTCAGCACTTAAAACTCCTTTGTAAGTATACCGATTTCTATATTATCATTTAAGTCAAAACAAGAACCACGGTTTGAAAACATAAAAACGAGAATAAATAAAAACCAAAAAAGAAAGACTGTCTTCATTCATGCTGACTTATTTATACCTTTCATGAACATGTCAAATTTATTGCCAATTGCAAGAATCGAATCCAATGATTTTCAGTGTCAATATTAATTTGAATTTTCGTATATAGAATATCAAATTTCACTCTCCTATGTCCTCTTTTGTACGGATTTTTGACGCCAAATCTCATATGTGTACAAATCGGTTATATGGGCGATTTATTATACATCAGTTCGACTTCAATGATTTTCAGTGCCAATGTATATTTTAATTAAGTTGTCTAGGATACCATATTTAACGTTTCTACATTTTTTTGACGAATTTTTGAACTTCCGAACAAATCGTCCTATTTCGATGATTTTCGTTTTGGTACTTTTTCTACGGTTTTTCGATCCAAAATTTTTAAAAATCTGTCGTATATATCTATAGTGGTTCGATCTGTACGATTTCTACAAATCTTCGTTTATACGTTTTGATTACCAAGTTTGATTAAAAATTTCAAAAATTTCGGTGGGTTTATCTCTTCTCCTTCTGATACTTACATACTTCGGATCAAAGCTAATATACCATTTAATGCACATGAAAGGCATAATAAAATATAGAAAGAAGAAACGTGAAATGAAAACAAGTATTAAAAAAAAATAATAAAATATATACTTACGTACATATATATATGTATATATATATATATATGGATAAATATGTCTTATCGAATAAAATATGCAACATAATTTTAATGTTAAATAATTTCTATTTTCATTGTGGCAACGAAACGTGTATTGTGGTGAAATGAAATTTTACGCCTTTGCCATGTTGGTCTACAACCGAGACGATAACGGCCAGTCGAACACCTGCTAAGAAATGAAAAGAGAAGGAACAAACATTTATCCGATATGAAGGTTGGAGCACCAAATAGAAGAAAAATCATTATGTTTGTATTTGGTATGAAAAGTATTTAAATGTGTTGGTTATTAAGCTAATACGATGGCAAGAAAATATATTTTCAAAAACATGTTGTTGTTCAAAGCAAGAAGTTTCAACGCGTTTGTACTGTTATACTCGTCATCGTTACTTGCTGGCTCCGCTGGCTTTAACACTTAAAGGGTACGAATATTTTAGAAATTCATAATTTTAGTTTTTGAATACAATTTTTCTAATTACTCTTATTGGGACTTTCTTTCAGATAAGATGTGTCTTGATTTTTTTTCGAGCAAATGAAGGGGGGATTATGGTATTTTTTGTACTATCTTCCAAGGTAATCCGATATTATTAGACGTACTTCATTGAGTTGGTTAAAAAGCCATTTTGCATTAAAAACCCCTCGTTTTTCGTTTTTTACATCGACATCTTTTGTTCCAAGAACTTGATTCGTGTTTTATCTGTTCGATAAGAAAGTTTATTGGAATTAATTTTCTTTTTTTTAAACCGTTAAAATCGTTTTTGAGCAGTATTTAGCATTTATCACATCACGTCAGAATTATCGGTTTATAAAATTAGTTTTAAATTGTACATATGAAATTATGACTACACATGTATGTTTATTTTTTATTTTGGAACAATAAAAAAGTAATAATAGTCAATAGTTACTAATTATCGAAAATTTTTAATTGAAAATAAATTTATGATTAAAAAACCTCTTTATAGATCCCATGAGAATTTATATTTAAAATATCTAAGCAAAAAATGAATGATAAAATTATTAAATTAAAATTATTTAAATTACTGGTAAAAAAAATTGAATAGGTTTAAGAAGATAAACAAATTTAAGAAGCGTGAACAGTACGTCGAAAAATGTTTAATGAAAATAGCAAACACTTGCATTTATGCCTTTGATTTGTATAACATATGTTACATCTATGTATTTCCGAACAATTTCGGCTTAATAACATTTTTTTCGCGACGTCGCAAAACTTCACTCTGCTGACTTTATACCCCAGCACAATAGACTTACTTGCTTGCTATTGTTTTCTACGTTTTTTTTCTTCTTCTTTTTGTGTGTTTTTTAATTTCTTTTTTTTTTTTATTACTTAATTCTCACACCTTTATGTGTTTTGGCGCCTAAGTTTATTTCGTTATGCATACATATACACATTTAGCGCATTGCTTGGTGAAATTTCCAAGAATCACTGCCAATACATAAAATAATGTACTTGTGAGTCTGGAAACAATATTGATGGAAAAGATGCTGATTATGAACTATAATAGTACTAGCTTTTTTACTAACTATTTTATCTTTCATTGTTTTCTTATGCTTCCGACCATTATATTTAACTCAAGGATGTTACTTGAAAGTACTACTTCGCAGAAATACACCTATGCATATTTTATTAGGGTTTACAGTAATAATCGTCATAACATGAAATGTGTGGATAATATGAGCGCCACCCCGGACCTTATTAGAAAGTTAAAAGCATCAGTTGTGAGCCTAAATGTAACAAAAGCGTAAATAGTTTGGTGCATGAACAGGTTCTTATTCCTGTTGGTGGGCGGTTGAACTGTTTTGCCAGAAGCTGGAGATCGGTATAATATTACTTTAGAACTAGTTTTTTTCATACTAATCAGCTTCTCACTAGTGGAAAATGAATAATATTTGAATATATAAAAGCGTGCACTCCCATACGTGTATGGTTATGAAAAGATTTGTAAGTTTTAGGCCTTTGGCATTTAGTACACTAACCGGCTGCCGACATTCTGTTCGCCTACTCATAATTTTGTGTACCTACTTGTGTTTATTCTCCGCCCAAATCTCATTATCCACCCTCTTCTTTTGTCTTTGTTAATATTATCGATATACTAGCCAAATCTAGCAAATCCATGCACAGCTTCTAAAGCCTCTTCGTGCCGCTACTAATGTTATTGAGTTGATACTCGTATTAGATTGACCTAATTCCGGGTAGTAAGCGTTTGGATTGACTTATTTTCGGAATTAATGTGACATGTATGCATGGGTAGTAGAGTGTAATGGGAAGAGTAGGCGAAGATTTGAGTTGACGCGTGGTATTATATTGTTTCTTTCGTGATTTTTATTAAGGACTTTCTTATTTTCAAAATAAGTATTCAAGATATGTAGTCCATATACATATACAAATTTTTAAGAAAATATTTATTTTGTATAACTATATCCATAAGCAATGATTCCATATTCAACGTAAAAAAATTGGTGATTTTCTGCGCGATGGTCTTCGATTTTGCTGAAATTAGTGTATGGTTTAGTTTCATGGTAAAACTGGCAAAATCAATCTGACATTTTTTCTTTTAATTTTAATTAGGAGTCGTGCCAAAAATAGCAAAAATCTAAAATTTAGTCTAATGAAATAAATCATACGTTGCTTAATATTTTAACGATTTCAATAAGTACGTTTCAGATTACCAAAATCAAATCATGTTCAATAAAAAAAGTAATATATTACATTTAAATTGCATATTTATTCGAGATGAAGTCCTTTGATTTAGCTCAAGTTTTAGTGCTTTATAAACAAGGTAAGCTCGATAATTTGCAGTGTGATTACCATCTTTTTTTGACAGGTAAATTTTCCTTTTGCCTATTGCATTTAGAGAAGTAACTCACTGTAAACTACGCGCATAGTACGAAGCGTGCAATATGATTTTTTGAGGTGGAATTTTTGCCAATTCATACATTATGTGGCTCTTCAACTGAAATTCTTCGGTGTATTAAATATTTCATCTTATAAATATAATATACTACATTTTTCCTGAATTATACCAAATTTGGTGTAAGATCTACCATACAAATTGACTGCTAAGCTTTATTTTTAGTAATAATAATAAGAGATAATTCTTCTAAAAACATGTTTTATTTCTTTCAAGCCTATTGTATTTATTTAGCTTCTATTCGCTTCGTAATTTCTACTAGGCCCTTAGAGCTTTTTATATAATAATAATAATTGTTTTTATTATTTTTCGCAAGAAATGCAAGCTTTTTCTGAATACGCTTGAATTTTAGTCTAATCTATTTTGCCTCTCTTTAAGGGATCGACGTGGAAGTTGTTACTTATCGATTTTAATTACTTGAATTTCTAGGGTCTAGCTTTTATTGCGGTTGTTTTGGATTTATTTCGAGAAGAAGCTGGAAGAAATGTATATGTATGGATGCGTTGTGCTCGCTAAGCATTTATCTGAAATACTTTCGCTGAGCACTCTTCTTAAATTTTTACGGATAGTACTTCATTTTTTTATGATTATTGACTGAGAGCTAATAATAAATTTGCTGTATAGATTTAGACGTAACTTTATATAAACTGTTTGGTTATTTTTTTGTTAATGCTAATCTAAACGGTTTGATTCTAATTTTGTTTCTTTTGTTTTTCTTATTCTCTTTTATTAAGCGCCAATCTATGTGTTTATTTAAATTAAATAAAACAGAGTTACAAAATCGATTCTGCACTTTTTGAATATATTGTGTAAGACACAGTAGGTACTTCAAAATTACTTCGGGACACTAATTTTGATATTCACGTGAAAGACTTAACATAATGAAAAACTGAATATTTTTTTAGACCATGCTAATAGTTAGGACTTTTTATCATTCTTTGAAAAAACAATAAAAAAATTGGACAATATAAAGAAACAACGAATGACCGGGTCGCTAGAGTATAAATAAATTCTTTGTGATACAAGACTATGTTGAAGTGGGAGCAATGTCCAAAAACTTTAGTTTTATCGAACTTAGATGTTGCTTTCGATTTCATTCATTGACATCGATATATGCCAACAATTGTACACTCTTGTAGAAGATTTACCTGGAGCACTGCTCATATTATTTTCTCCAGCAGCAAATTGAAAAAAATCATTCTATAATGAGTCACCCTATCTAAGTTGGTATCGAACGACTCGGAGAGGTCCTTCCCAATCCTGAGTACTTCACACTTAGGTTCCATTCGTCCGGCAATCTTTCGACCATATTCTTTGCCGCCATGTTTGAACTGCTCTGCCGGTAAGCCATAGGTTCCCGCCACATTATTATTTGTTAAGCGGGCTATCGCTATTCGAGCTTCGTCATAGTCAGGTGATGGAACGTCTATACAATCATAATCGATTGGGGTTTCAGGTTCTCATTCGCACATTCTCATAAAATTTTCGAGCATTGCCCTTGTTGGCCAGTTTCTCAAGCTCTTCACATATAAACAGTTCTGACTCTGTTTTTTTCGTCTGCAAATACGTCCCGCTTCCTCATCGGTATATATCCCACCAGGTTCTTGTTGTAGTCGATCGCAAAGTTGCGAGGTAGGAAGTCTATTTTCTCTCCACTGCTGCTCGACATTCCTCATCGTACCAGCATTTGCACTGTTTTCAACGCAGCGGCACGTTAGGAGTTTGCTATTTCGTTCCACAGATCCCTTTTATCGAATTGCTGATGATTGCTCTCTGAGAGTAAGTGTGCAAACCGAGTAGAAAACCTGCGTCAGCCTGCTGCATTGCAGCTTTTCGGCGTCGAACCTTCCTTGTGTCTGTTGACGGACGTTCTTTGCTGCATGGAGGCGGGTGCGTATCTTTGCTGCTCCAAGAGAGTGATTCGTTTCGATATTTGGTCCTCGGAACATACGCACGTCTAGAACACTAGATACATGTCTTCCGGCTATCACAACATGATTGATTTGGTTGCTAGTTTTTCGGTCCAGCGATAGCCTGGATAGTTTTCCTGTGCTAGAATCTAGTTATTTTAATTTGAATTCCTTTTTTCCAGAAAATCGGCCCATATATTTGAAAAAAAAAATATATATATATATAATGGTTCGATTTGGTTAAATAATTAAATGATATGCTTAAAAGAAATAACTTTGTTTTCCGGAATTGCACCAGGAACCGGGAAAGTAGATTGTGAGTAGATACGGGTATGATCGCTGAGCACATTTACTAACCTGCGACTGCGGGTTGCAATCTATACTCAGGCGTCTAGTTTTATTGTAAGGGTGCGTTTAGCTTACTTCGCGGCATTTATATTGACATATATGTGAAATACGTAAAAGTGACTACTCTACAAATCCGTAGCTAGATTAATAATACTAATTGTAAAGCTAATTAGAATTAAAATTAGACTAAATAAAGAAATCCACAACAACGTGTGGCGGGGTGTGCTAGTCTTTTAATAAAAAGTGTTCAGGAGTAGATTTGAAAAATTAGGTTCACAAATTCATATAATTTTTGTATCCAAACAAAATGTTATATTTAAATTTAAAATCAGTAGTATCTGTTGTGTTGTAGAGAGTCTGACTACTAATGTCTCTTTATTGAATTAAAGCTAAGATGTATTACATAGAATAGAAGTAGGTAAGATAGAATAGATAGGTTATAATAGGGTAGTTCAGAGTAGTACTAAATAATATATAAAGAGATAGATATAAGAAATGTAATTAGCTTAGATATGTTTACTTTACATAACATCTTCCTTTCTGTAAACAATGTTTTATAATATTTAAAGGAAATATTAATTGTTTGTAATTAAATATACATTTTAGGTTAATTTGAAAAGTTATATAAATTCATTTAATTAATTAAAGGTCTACTTAGTTTTTGCCATATTCCAGCCTATTCGGTTTTACTATTTTCCTACCCTTCTTAGTTACATAGGAATCTTTATTACTGCTACATACTTCTTCGGTTATATTTTCATTATTAACATCCATTTCATTTGTTAGTTCATTATCTTGTTCCTTATAGTTAATACATGCTTCTTCATTATTTACTTCATCTTTCTTCTGTAATGGTTTTTTCAAAATATGTTCTCTATTTCTTCTGTACAAAGTACCATCTGCATCTTGAACTATGAAAGATCTTGGCTGTTTACTATACTCAATGATTTTACCTGGGAGCCAAACTGATGCAGGTGATTTTTTGTACATTACATGATCTCCTCTTTCTATAGGTTTTAATGACCTTGCTGTTTTGTTAAAATTCTTTGCTGATATTTGACTTCTCTTTTTCATTTGGTTTTCATATAACTTTTTATCAACAATTACCGTTTCAAAATTTTTTGACATTGCTGGTAATTTTGTTCTAAGTTTTCTTGACATTAATAATTCACTTGGACTAGGCATGTTATTTTTACGTGTTGTTCTATAATGTAACAATGCTGTGTATGGATCGGTTTTTGTGTCATGACATTTATTTAGGATCTTTTTTATTGTTTGACCGTTTGATCGAGGCAAGTATGGACTGGATGTGTTATGCTATATTCCCCACTCATCACAAAAAGCTTTAAATTCATTTGAACAGAAAGGTGGACCATTATCCGAAACAAGTATAGCAGGTATCCCGTGTCGTGAAAATATTGATTTCATTTTAAGTATGATTTGGTTGCTGGACGAGCCAAAGTTCAGTATTTCAATTTCAATAAATTTGGAGTAATAGTCTACGACTAATAGAAACAACTTTTTGTTAGATTCAAAAAGATCACAGCCCAATTTAAACCAAGGAATACTAATTACTTCATGGCTCATAAGGTTTTGGTGTGGATTTGCATTTTTATACCGCATACATGTTTCACAACTAGATACTAAATTGTAAATATCGTTATTAATATTAGGCCAATACACTGAATCTCTTGCCAAACTTAAACATCGTTGTATTCCCATGTGCCCTTCATGAATGTCGAGCAGGATCTTTTTGCGAAGGCTTGTTGGAATTACAACCTTGTTATTTTTTAGAATGAGATCACCAAATATTGAGAAATCCTCTTTGTTACTATAATATGGCATGATATAGTTGTCAACTTCCTTTTTCTTTGTAGGCCAGCCCTTTTGAATGAACTCAAAAATTTTTTTGGCAATGCAATTTGAGATCCTATAAAGTTACAGTGCAAATTTAATTCGTCGTCTATATTTATTTTTGTTGTCTCTTTTAAGGGTGCTCTTGACAGTGTGTCGGCTACATACAAAAACTTTCCAGGCTTATAAACCAATTCGAGATCATACCGCTGAAGCCTTAGCATAAAGCGGTGCAGACGGGCAGGGATTTTATAAAGCGGCTTATTAAACAATGAAACCAACGGTTTATGATCTGTTTCAACTATTACTTTTAAACCGTAGATGTATTGGTGGAATTCGATACACTCAAAAAGGATAGCAAATAATTCTTTCTCGATTTGTGCATAATTAATTTGTGCAGCCGTCAAGGATGCTGAGCCGTAAGCAATAGGATTTTTCCCATGAAAAATTGCAGCACCTACTGAAAATTTCGAGGCATCAACTAACATTGTTAACTTCTGATTAACGTTAAAATATGTTAATACAGGTGCTGCAGTTAGTGTGGTTTTTAAAAAATTAAATTCTTTTTCGTGACTAATGTTCCAATGCCATTGGATATCTTTTTTCAAAAGATCTCGTAAATTTTTGGTTTTTGACGACAAATTTTCAATAAAAGATCCAAGATAGTTAACCATTCCCATAAATCGTTGCAGTTCACCTACACACTGAGGATTTGGAAACTCAGAAATCTCTGCAACTTTGTCTGGATCTGCTTTTACACCTTGTTCACTAAAGATATAACCAATAAATTTAATTTCTTTTTTATAAAAAGAAGACTTATTTTTGTTGAACTTTAAACCTGCGCTCTGTGCCCTTTCCATGACCTTCTGTAAAATAATGTCATGCTCCTTAATATTGGATGCATGAATCAAAAAATCATCCATGTAAATTAATAAGCCATTAATATCTCCAAATATCCTGACCATTTCAGCATGAAAAATCTCTGGTGCTCCATTTATGCCAAACGGAAGGCGTAAAAATCTATACCTGCCGAACGGTGTATGGAAAGTGCATAACTTTGATGATTTTTCGTCTAAAGGAATCATCCAGAACCCGGAATTTGCATCGAGGGTGCTAAATATTCAAGAGCCGCTTAATTTAGATTTGCATTCGTCGATATTAGGAAAAGAAAAACGAGGTCGTAAAATCGCTTTGTTTAAATTTCTTGGGTCTAGGCAGACGCGAATACTACCATTTGGTTTTGTGACAAGAACAATTGAGCTTACCCACTCCGTGGGTTCCTTGATGGGCATAATAACTTTTAAAGTAACCATTCTATCGAGTTCCTTTTTAAGAGATTCATGAAGAGTAAAAGGTATTTTTCTGGGGGGATCTATGACGGGTTGTATATTAGAATTCACTTTTAGAATGCATTTGTTTTTTAACAAACCGAGGCCTTCAAACACATTGGAATATCTTGCAAACTTTTTATTAATAAGATTTACGACACTAACCTTATGCACCAATTTCATATCAACAGCCGTCTCTAGACCAATTATAGAATTACAATGCATATTAATTATATGAAAAACTGTTGAATAATTTTCACCTTTGAAAAGCAAAGCCAAATAACAATAACCTAGTACTGGTAGTTTTTCACCACTGAACGTTAGGATGTTGTTTTTTACATTCTTGTTAAACCTACCCAAATTTAATGATTTGAAAGTATCTAATGAAATTATATTTGCCTGCGCTCCTGTATCCACTTGACATTTAATGTCTTTGCCGTTAACTACGATATTCCATTCTCGTTCGTTCCTAGTTGCTGAGTGCTTTTTTACTTGGCTCTATAGTACACCTACAAATAAATCATCGTCCTCTGCATCGTCGTAGCTATCGCTGTCGTTTTGATCTTTTCTTTCTCTCTCCACCTTCTTCACCATTTTCGTTGTTCGATTATGAGAAAAACAGACGTTTGCGAAGTGATTTAATTTACCGCAAGCAAAAAACTTTGCGCCATACGCCGGGCATTTGCTTCTGTGAATTTGACCGCACTTATTACACCTTGCGTTTGCGTGTTGTTGTCGTGATAACGTTGCTTTGCTCTGTGATGTAGATCTGGGCAGCCTTAGTGCAGCAACGGTTCCAAACTCATGGTCTTTCGGTTGACTTATAATATGAGCGTTTTTCCTAGCACGCTCCATGCTTCTGGCGATGTCTAGTGCTTTTTCTAGACAAATATTACCTTCACTTAGTAATCTCTCACGAACTTTTGTAAAAGTCTCTGATAACCCGCAATTAAATATGTCTCGTACTAGTTTTTCACGGATATTTCCAAACGCACACGTTGAACTTAAATTATGTAGAGCAGCAGCATATTCAGAAATAGACTCGACAGAATTTTGCCGCCGCATGAAAAAATTGTGCCGCTCCATTGCAATGTTAGACTTTGGCACAAAATAGGACTCGAATCTGCTTATGAGCTCGTTGTAGTTTATCAAATCGATATCTTCGTTGAAAGAATTGAAGATTTGCAGCGATTCAGGCCCAAGGTGATGAAGTAGTAATGCTACTTTTCTCGCATCTGGTTCGCTTTCCAGGTTGGAAGCGCGCAAAAAAATCTTAAACTGTTTGCTCCAATTTTTCCATTCATTCGCCAAGTTTGTAGATTTTAAATTGATCGGCTGGATCGTAGAAGCGAACGATATCAGTCGCTTATCCTCATTTGCAGAGAAATTACTTTTTTCATCAGCTAGAGACATTTTTTTTTTGTGTGACCTTACCTTGACTTTATTTTTAACTTTTTTAATTTTTTTTTTTTTTAGTTATTTTCACCTGACACCATGTTGTGTTGTTGAGAGTCTGACTACTAATGTCTCTTTATTGAAATAAAGCTAAGATGTATTACATAGAATAGAAGTAGGTAAGATAGAATAGATAGGTTATAATAGGGTAGTTCAGAGTAGTACTAAATAATATATAAAGAGATAGATATAAGAAATGTAATTAGCTTAGATAAGTTTACTTTACATAACAGTATCATATTAAATTTTGTCAATAAAACATAATTATGAATAATTATGAATTGTTAATTCTTAAAAAAGTTTTATGAAATCGATATTTTTTTCTCTTGTTAAATCAAAACAGGTTTCGATTTCGATCATGAAACCAATCGTAGGGTGGTCTGAATGAATTTAGGAGGCAAGGAACGTCAATGCGCCGGCTTACTGGTTTCTTTTTTTATATGTTTATGTGTCCAAATTTTCTTTATCTTGTTTTTTCTTTCCAACGTCTGTTCTTCTGGTTTACTCATGAACACCATTACAAGCCAAATGTCCCCATGACTGAAGCAGCTGGAAAGCTATTGCACACAAATGGTTACAAGGAGATAAGCGGAATCAGAGGCTAATCATAGAAGGTTGTATGCGTAGGTTAGTTTGTATGTTGAAAGTTCAAAACAAAATAGGGTACATTCGTGGAAATCCCCTAAGCTCAACGTGGTTGAGCTAACAATTAAAGAACATGCCAAAAACACGGGAGTAGTTTTCGACACCAAGATGATGTGGAAGCTCTTGTATGCCAGAAAACTCTCAAACAGAAAAGCAGTCGACCGAAAACAGGTGCTCGCTGCACTCTATATAACAAGAATGCTAAGAACAACTCCAACGGCTGTAACTGTAAAGTTACTCAAAGCACTACCAATCGACATTGCAGTGGAAAGCATTGCAGGTAAATATCTATGATATTGGCGGTGTTATGCGGCCGCGATAGCCGAGTGGTTAGCATTGCGTACTGCCATTCGGAAGGCCTGGGTTCGAGCAACATCCAAAATTACAGAAAATAAATTTTTCTAATTGCGATCGACCCTCGGCAACGAATATCAAGACCTCCTAGTGTATTTCTGGCATGAAATAAAGCTCCTCATAAAAATCCATCAGCTGTTCGGAGGCGGCTTAGAATAAACTGTAGGTCCCTCCAATTGTTGGTAAAAACATCAAGACGCAAAAACCACAAATTAGAGGATGAGCTCGGAGGAGAAAGGAAAGAAGGTTTCACAATACAGTAAAAGAGGAGGGATGGCGCAAGACCATGAAATCCGCTAGCATTTTCCGGGTGGAGAAGTTTCCGCGTTAGTGAATGCTGTTGAATTATCTAGCGGCAATTAATGTAATAATCTAACCTTAGCAGCAAGCAAGCAGTATATAAGGTGACTGAATATATACTGGGTTCAGGGCTATAAGAGCATTATGCAAAACGAAATAGTAGATTAGATTTCCAAAAGTGTAATCCGTCTGGTTACCGGTACAGAAAATAAGATTGTCACCAAAAACAGTACACTATGATATTACAATAATATTTCTACTCAGGCGGTCTAGGAAGGACTGCAGACGGTTGTTGGCCTAATGACATGTCACAACCTATTTCTTTTTCCTAAATTTCATATAAAACAGTATCAATATAATATTTTCTGCATATAATTAATGAGGAACAAATCTCTTAAGTTATTAAATATATCCTATTTTATTAATATTGAATCCATAATTCTATTTCATTTTCTATTTATGTTTCATGTCAGGATTTGTATCCTTTTGCTCTCTCGAGATAAGGTGTTGTCGGGATATACATAACTTGGATAGATATTGTGTTATCAACAAGAATTTAAAACATCTAATATCTCTGGGAGTGTTCTTAGCAGACGAAATGATTTTTCCATACTTTTTAAAAAATTGGGCAACTTTTCACAAAAATCTCTGAAATATATACAGTCCATATCATAACTATATCATTACTTAAAATTTTGATAGTTCTCCAAAATGGCTGACTGTATGACAGTAAGATGTTTTGGGGAAGTAAGAAAGAAATAAAGAAAGTAAGAAAGTTGTCAAACAATATAAATTGCGTTATTGAGTCCTGGTTCTTGAGTTACATAATTTTTCAAAACATTCTATTGCCATATATCATCAGTCATATACATATATATATACACTAGTAGGACCATTTGTTGACGCAAAACCACTAATTGGCGCAGAGCTCCTGTATATTCTAAGCGTCCTCCGAACGGCTGATGGATGTTTATGAGGAGCTTTTATTTCCTTGCCGAGGGGCGACCGCATTTAGGGTTATTTATTATTTTCTATAATTTTGGATGTTGGTTGAACCTGGACCCGAACCTTGGTCTTCCAAACGGTAGTACACTATTGCGGCCGCGTGCATGGACTGTATATTAAACTTGCAAATAATATGCAAACAGGTAGCAACCATTCTGAATTTTTTTAGTATAGCCTCACATACAACCTTTATCAGTATTTCTGTATCATATAATTTTTTTTACCAACAGATCCACACGGGTCGCAATCTTTTAAATTTTGTTTTGTATGATATCGAAGAATCCAAAAAATTATTTTAATCGGTTCATGCGCAAGGACAATCTGTCTTACTACTACAACTAAGGTTGCTTCACTTAAAATATACATGCCACCTTCTTTGGACAGAATGGAATGCAACACTGCTATTATTTTCATAAAACCACTCTCCTTTAATCGTGTCTGATATTATGTTAGTTTATTTGGAAATTGTGTGCTTAATGAATATTTGTCGATTGCTCAGCATCTGATCTCTTGGTAAAAGAGGAAGCTGAAATGACGAATTGATGCAGAAAATTGCTTTGAATTTTTAAATTGAATTAACGACGTTGACAATTAATTTAATTTATAAGAAAGTGTGTTAAACAGTTGTTTTTGATAGGCGATTATGTTAAGAGTATGTTACTGCTGTACAATAAAAATTAAAAATTTCTTGGATTTAATTTTGTTAAAGTTTTAATTCTCTTTAAAATTATATTTGTTACTTCATATAATTACCCAAGTCTTGATGAATTCATAAGTAAATCAATTAAATTTTCAGCGTTTGTGTACCAATTGACAAATATATATGTACACCTGTACTAGTATGCAATAAATATTTGCGAAAATTTTCCAAATCTATAAGCAATTACCTAAATTGAAATGCCATCAGGAATGAAAGATGTGGTAAATATTGGGTAGTAAGAACCAAAACATGAATATGGAAAACATTTGTTGTAACTACTTATATTTCTGTTTGTAGTCAATCAAAACTGGAGGTAAAATGACGAGCTATTGGACGTTCGATGTCAAGGCAGTTGAATTTGTATGTTTAGAATTTTATAATATCTATTATGTTTTTATTGTCAACGAACTTAGTTGTCACTGTACATTTCGAAATTCTTTAGATATTTTAAACCAATTGAAATGAAAGATTTCATTGCACTAAAATATAATAATTAGATAACTTTTTGACTTCGAGCTCAGCATAAATTTTTGCTGCACCAAATTTAATGTGATTCCAAAAATTATTTTCATAAAGTATTATCAAGGCATCGTTAGATGTTGCAATTAATTAATTTCAAAATTCTCGTCAGATTGAAAAATTTCGAAATTTTATTTTTAGAACAGTGAGACGTTCACTTTCAAGAGAAATAAAAATTGCTAGTACAGTACGAGTAATTGGAAAGTTACAGTTACATACTGCAATTTTAATTTATGCAGTTATGTAAAATCATACGGTCAAATAAATTTTTTTACAGCAAAATGCGTGTATGAATAAAAATTTCGCGGCACCTTCAGTGCAATCAAATGGAGCATATTGGAGTCAGCAGCGATATAGTAACATGTCCTGTAAAGTTATACAAGAATATTTAAATATATGTATGTACTAAAAACTAATGGTTTATTTAAACTAATAGATAAACATAAGCTTTTACAAAAGTATATACATAAATTTTAAATCCAACTGATTCCTCTTCTTTTTGCTTGTTTGGGAAATTCTGCCGAATTTGCTATACGCTAAGCGTCGATGTGATGAGCCAAATTTACAATGGACTTATATAATTTTGACTATATATAAAAGTACATATGCGCATATGAAGTTAATTAAAGAAGTCATAAAATTCAATCATATGAATACAAAAACATATGTGCCGGTTTTCCAATCGGTGCGACAGAAGGAAAGTCACATGATTGTTTTGTGCACACGCACAGCTGACCAATCCCTTCAAATACACGAAACATGCATTGCTTGATCTTGAGATTTTGCTGCTGTAGCAAAATGCCATTAAGAATCTAGTGTTGCAAGTGAATGTTAGTCATCTGTGAATCTCTTTTACTTTAACATTTGCATTTACTTTAATTTAATTTAATTTTAATTTAGTTCAAATTTTTTCATTTTATTTAATTTAATTTTATATTTTTTTTATATTTTTTTTATTTTTTTTGGTAATTTAATTTAATTTTATTTTATTTTATATTATATTATTTTATTTTATTTTATTTTGTTTTATTTTGTTTATTTATTTTATTTTATTTTATTTATTTTATTTTTATATTTTTATTTATTTTCTATTTTATTTTATTTCAACGGCGATGTCATAATAAAATTGAGACATGCTACTTTCTCTTTCAAATATCATTTCGAGTAAGAGAACTGTTCATGTGAATTTTCTGCTTCTTGCTTCACTTCTCTCAGTATTTTACTAATGAGGGTAGGTACCTAGTTTTCTTTTTGCAAGCTACATGATGCGAATAATTATACCATCCGTTTTATTACCATCCGTTTTATTACTTATCAAAGTATCCGAACTTTACATGAAATGTTTAAAAAATATTTCTTTACTAGTTATAATCGTGAAAGCTAATAAAAACTGTTTAAAAAAAGTCTTGAATATCACAAAATAAAAATTATTAATTTACTAAAAGGCAATCATTAAAAAAGAGGAAATTGATGTTTCTCATGCAATGGCGCCCAACTAAACCTAGACGGAATGCCTAAAACCACATTGAAGCCAATTTTAATGTCACTAACTGATGGCATCTTCATAATAAATAAAATAACTGGATTGTACATACGATTTTCGATGTTTGTGCATGTGTATGTGCAAAAAAGGTGCTGTCGTTGTTGCTAGTGTTGTTGGAAATTTCGCCATTTGAAGTGCCCTTTACCAATTTCTTATGCAAGTATATTTTATTAGCGTTTATATTCGAACATAAAAATTTTCAAATTTGTTAACGAAAATTGGAATTTTTTTTTAAAGTATTTCCTTTCACGAATCGAACTAGTATAGAACTGACAATGATGTACCCACATTGTGTACTGTACTCCATCTCCAACCCATGTGTTCAACTTTATACTTTTACATGCCGATGTCCTAGGAAGTGCCAACTGTTTCCTTCTGTATAATTCCTTCGTTAATTTGTCCTAAGATAGAACCAATATGTCTGGTTCTCTAATAGTAAAAAAGTTGATAGACACGTCCAAAATTGTCTAGCTAGCTTCAAAACTCACAGCTTTTTGCTAGCTCAAAAAATCAAAATTTGTAGCTACTTTCCCAATCCTATAAAATTCGGAAAGTAAAATACAATGTTGCTTGTTTTTGTTTTACTAAACTATATATCATATATTTATTTATGTATTTATGTGTTTTAATTATTACAATAATTAATATTTGATAGGATAAGAAGTCAATTGAAAATTATTTTAAATTTTAGCCTTCTAAATGGGTTTCGAACTGTTATTCTGTTATTTGGAATCATAAATTTTTGTAAAACTATAACGCCTCACTTTCTGACCTTAAGTAAGCAGTTTCACCTTGGCTAACATTACAGCCACTTAAATCTGCAAAATACATATTTTTTTGTTTTTTTATAAATCTGCGGATATGTCGCTTACTAATTTTATGTATTTTTGTTTTTAGAAAATACAACTTTTTTGAATTGTGTTTCACTTTTCACTCTTAGGAAACTTCTCTAATATAGAGATAAGCACGAATAGCGAACTTCATTTTGTTTCTCATTGGTAAAATAAAAATCTTTTCTGCAATTATGTTACTGAATATATTTGTGGTGTAAATAGCCGCAAAAATAAACAAGCGATTTACAATGAAGAAAACTATTTTTATGGCGATCAATATTTATTTCGATTTAAATATTTTGGAGGGAGTATTTTGTTTTGGATATATTTGCCAAATAATGAAATAATTAAATTATAATGAAACGATAAGTAATATTAAGCTTTCTGTTTCCTTCCCTGCATTAAATTTAAGTAATGTCACGCACAGTTGTAACCAATGTTAAAATTTCTTCAAAATTTGAATTTTATAAAGGGTTTAAATTTTACAAATATTGATTTCAAATATCCATTAATAATAGGGTTTATACGTATACACATAACATTACCATCCATGAACTCTAGTTTCCACCATTCTTTTTTTTTTTAAACTTCATAAACTTGAAGTGAACTTTGAAAACAAATTTAAAACTTTTACCGAAGACATATTTATCAACTAAAAATAGCAGTCTTGATCAAAATTCAGAGAAACGTAGCGAAATGCTTGTAAGGCAACCCCTGGTTCGTCCCTGCGGTTCGTGCTTATCCCCAAATTCACTTTTTATACCTTTCATGTACTTGAAATGGTATATTCTCTGGGCCGAAGTATATAAGTACTAGTAGCAGAAGAAATAGACCCATCGAAATTTGTACCGATCGTATCATAATCACGAGCTGAATAGATTTAGCCATGTCACTCTGTCCGTATGTCTGTCTGTCTTTCTGCCCGTCTGTCCGTCTGTCTGTTTAGACGCAAACTAGTCGTTCAGTTTTGAGATATTTCAATCAACCTTGGTAGGGAGATGCAGCTCTTCGTTTAAACGATCATTTGTCTGAACTAGCCGGATATGACCACTATAGCATATATACGGCCGATTTTTTAGATTTCAAAAAAGTACCTATGAACGGGAAATTTGGTTACTACACATATGTGACATAATGAAATGCAGATTGTTTCTGAAAATCATCGAGCATTTCGACGTTCCCTACTTTAAAAAAAAAACACAGAAAATTGAAATTTAATTTGGAATGTTTATTAACCATCGGAAGAACATTATTTGGCATTATTTTTGAAAATTATTTCTTTCAAATGTTGGCCGCGGCTACGTCTAGATAGTCCTTCCGTTGAGTCCAGTTTTCGACGACTCGTTCGAGATTTTCGACTGGTAACTGGTAACAAAGATTTTAGATTTTACATATCCCAACAGAAAAAGTCTAACGGTGTGATATCGCACGATCTAGGTGGTTAATCGATCGGCCCATAACGTGAAATTATCTGCTCGTTGAAGTGTTCTCTCAATAAATCCATTGATTGATGCGATGTGTGGGAAGTGGCGCCGTCTTGTTGAAACCAAATGTCGCGGAGTCAAGAGCTTCAATTTCAGGCATCAAATAGTCGGTTATCATGGCGCGATAACGGTCGCCAGTGACGGTTACGTTCTCACCGACATATGGACGATAATTCCATATGTGTGTGGGCCTCCCATCAAACCGTTGTTTTTTCTAGATGAAATGGCAGGTCTTGAATCTCTTCAGGTTACTTTTCGTCTCAAATGCGGCAATTTTGCTGGTTTATATACAAATAGAGCTAGCAACGGGCCTCCTCGCTGAACAAAATTTGGTTCGAAAACATCGGATCTTCTTGGAACTTTTCAAAGTCGCTTAGGAAGCTCGAGAGGCTTCAGTTCTTGCACAAGCAGTATTTTGTATGCTTTCAATTAAAAATCTTTGTATACACTCTCAGCTACGACCGCTATAATTGCTTTAGTGCGAGCTGGACGTGGTCTATTCGGTCGAATATTATTCAATAATAAATGCTGGGCCTCAAGATGGGTGATGGTGTTGCGAATAGTACGCTCAGTAGACCGATTATGTTGACCATAAGTTGAGCGAAGCACGAAAAACACATTCTTTACAGAACGTGAATTTCCGTAACAAAGTTGAATGATTTGTAAACGGGCGTCTTTTCATGATTAAATGCCAAACAAATCTGAACAAAAATAACATGACAGCCTAACACGACTGTCAAAAAAAGGATATTGGAAAAAGTACCTCTACTTGGATCACCCTTTATTTTTGTATTCCGTTCACTTTTGTTGTCAGAATTTACAGAATTCGGGTAATACAAAACGAAAGGAGGGCATCTGGATAAATACAAAAAAGAAGAGTGTACGTATACATATGTACAAACGTAAGTTTGCATTGCGTTTTTCAGGTGATCAAAATATGCTGAAATGGCGCCCTACTGACCCGATAAAAATTAAGAGTTGTATAATATTATTGAAATTTTGTGTACTAAAAAAATCTACGCGGGGTATAATTCCATCAGTGTAGAACTTCTGTGGTGTATCGGCGAAGAAATGGGCTAGCTTTTTTAAGATCAGTAAAATTTTTACGATTATGAAAGTCAGATGTTGCAAAGTCTGGGCTATATGGTGAATAAATCAAAACTCTCCAAATCACTTTTTATTTAAAAAAAATATTTCTTCACACTGACGACGATTTACAGAACTATTTTCACGAAAAATATTGCTCGAAATGTCAGCTTTCAAATAATCTGGAATAATTTGTAACAATTATTATATGTGTGAAAGGTTTAACTGAATTTGTTTTGTATTTTCTCCAAAATTTTTAATGTTTTAATTTTATTTGTATCTGAGTATTATTTATTCGCCACTCGTAGTAAGCCGAACGTATCATTCGGCCATGGCTTATATACGAAAAATCCTAATTTTTGTCACTCTGGAGGTGATCCCTTTCCATGGACCATTTTCGGGAAACAAAAGTATTCTATTTATATTAAAAAATATTAATTACATCGAAATACAAATAATATTTCTTTCTCTATTGGATCGGTTCCTCAATCGAAGTATAAATAAGATTTCGAATATTTCGGTTCCTAGTCTACCACCCGGAAAAAAGTAATGCCAGTGCTTACCTAAGAGAAAAGCTGGCTATTTACCAAATTTCAAGAAAATCGATACCTTCGAATAAGTAGGTCTCTGTTCCACTTACCGGAAAAGATATTAAAATAATTATATTAAACCAAGAGTAAAGCTCTTTGTGTAACAAATTTAAAGAAAACCTACAATAAATTCGATAAGTAGGACCCTGGTCCATTTGTCGGATGTTTATAACCGTATGCTTTGTATCAGCTCTTCTTCTGGCACTGTTGAAAACCAATTGTTTCCGAAGCAGCGGTACGTAAGGAGTTTGACATTTCGATTCACAGCTCTCTTATATCGAGCTGCTGATGAGTGCTCTCAGAGAAGCCTGCTGGCTGCCTACTGTGATTGCAGTTTTCGACATCGAACCTTTCTTGTGTTTGTTTGATGGGCATTCTTTGTAGCTCGGAGACGGGTGTGCATCTCTTCTGCTACAAGATACTGACCCGAGTCGATATTGAGCCCTCGGAACCTCAGCTCGTTTGGGGATGTTCTTCGTGAATATTTTCTTATTCGTATTTTCTTTTTTCTAAAGTACAACACTGAGCTAAGCAGCCACAAAACGAGCTGTCACCATGTATCTTATTGTATCATTTTCCTTATCATGATTATAACTAACACATTATTAATAAATTTGAAAACAATTAAATGTTTCGGCGCCCGTTAATTTTTGCATTTTCCGGTAATTTGTTTAAAACTAATAATAATTTTTTTCTTAGATCCGCTTGACCTCATTCAAGTATTTCATGATATGATTCAAAGATAATAAAATTATTCCCATAAATAATTTTTCAATTGTCATTAAATTGAGATTTGTTTCCTTGTTTGTATGCTAAAGTAATAGAAAAATTTCATAATTGCAGTCGCCCCTCGTCAGAGAATGTCAAGCTCCACCGATTCAATTTCTGACATGAAATAAAAGCTTCTCATAAATCCATCTTCCTTTCGGAGGCGGCTTAGAATAAACTGTAGGTCTATGGTCTATCCATTTGTTGGAAGATCTTCAAAACGCGCACTACAAATTGATCGATTCAGCTGTTACAAAGCTCCAATTTTATATAAAAAGAATGAAAATTTTGTGTGCTCTTAAAAATTGTAGATTTATGGCAAGAGAAAAGTAATAGGAAAAATGTAATTTAACAAAATACAAAGGTGCATGTATACTTCGAGTTTCCAATAGTTATTTTTCTACTTAAAAACAATACCATTTTGCTATGAGATACTCCAGAACAAAAGGTTTTGCTATAATATTTTCAAATATTTAAATAAAAAATAAACATGTCATCGTCAAAACTTTTTAGGAACGGCTTATCACTTTTGGACTTTGTGTTTCTTACACTCTTATTTATTTCAACCAAGAATAACAATACTTATACATATTATGTGTACTATGCATTCCTACTAAAAATGTGCCGATTAAAATATGGTGAATGTAAAAAATACGCTTTTAAGTTTGACTTGCTGTAGCTACATATGCATGGTGACTATATGTTTCATTGTAGTACCTATTGGATTACTCTTCTGTAGTGTGGCGGTGAACCATCTCACATCTATTTACCAGCTTCTGGTTAGCCGATGATTGCCCGTGTTTTAACGATCACAATTACTACACGAAGTTGCATGTGCGCAATAAGTTTTATACTCGTATGCAGAAAATGTATGAAACTGAAATTGAGTTAGTATCAATTCTTTGCCGAGCTTTGTTGATAGGTACACAGAAACCGTATAAAAGTTTAAGTAAATATTTTCCAATGCAGATAGAGCGCGCGAATTGAAATATGTAAATTGAATATATAAATTTATGTGGCTACTATTATGTTTTACTAACTTTTCACCAAAGTGAATTGTATTAAATAATAAAAGCACGTTGAAAAGCCCGTTTGGTAGATACTATAAAACTTAATCCCTTGTAGGTACTCTATGGAGTATTCTTTGAGGTGTAGATTGAAAACTAATTTTCTGTATTTACTTCGGGAACTACTCCGATGATATGTAGAGGGAGTATATGATCCAGACTTAAAAGTCGCAATGTTAATTAGAGTATATATTTAAATGGAGTATTGGATAAATCTATTGTCTGCAAAGAGTATGTAATGCATTGAGTTCTCGCTTTTTTCGCAAAATGAATGTGCTTGCTTGAAATTTGGATGGGAGAAGTTTCCAAATCGCAAGTAAACACTATTTATAAAAGAACTTCTACTAGTTGCAAAGTTTGGCCTTTTAAATAAAAGTAGCTGAAGCTGGAGCCAATGCAAGAATCTGTGCTTTGCAACTGTTGCTGTCCAATGGGATTTAGCAGAAGTTTTTAACGGCAACCCAATATAAAATATGACAACTAGACTAGTTCAGAAAATTTATTTTGCTGTGAGAAAAGCTGATGGAGAATGCTGTGTTAAAAGGAGAAAAAGGTAAAGGATATAAATATTTATGGAGTATAATTTGACCATTATTATATACATTACCATAGCGCAATTGGTTAGCTGCTAAAACTTTAAATAAATTATGAAACTAATGAGAAATAGGAAAGTTAATATTATGCTTCAATGTGATTATAGTTACTTCAACAGCTTCATATAATATTGGTGAACTTATGGACTTTAATAATACCAAATTGTTGATCCCATATATAATACAAAAATGACATTTGACTTACCGAGTTCAATAACACTGACATTCGATCCGGTAGCGAATTTCAAACTGTTATCATAGGCATGTATATCCTCCGAAATTTTCGTAGCGGTCTGTACATTTTACATTCTTCTTTCAATTAATACAATTTTCAATCATCCAATGTAGATCTGTTATATAAAATAGAAAAGTTAGTTTCACTGAGGAATAAAAGTTATTTTTTCAAATGAGATTGTTTAACAGTTTAAGTAGTAAAAACTGGAGATTTCCCAAAATAAGGAGTTACAAGATTGTCGCAATTATTTCGTGCTTCTGTTCAGTACCACCAGAGGTACACCCAGCAAATAATGATTTTCTTCCAAATGAAAATTCGATCGAACGTTCCTTCGACTACAATCTAAGATAAATCGAGCTCACAATATGGATTTAAATGTTACATTAGAAAAAAAAAATATTCTTATTCTTATTACACGAAATGCTCATGCTCGAAATAATCAGGGTCACAACAACTAAATATTTTACTTCTTATACTTTGGCGTCCGAATCAACAATAGCGCACCACTCGTTCCTTCTCTTCGCTGTTTGGCGCTTTGGTGTCAGTCAATCCCTGAATCAATTTCTTTCATAATGAATTAAATAGATTTTAAAAGAGAGATGTTTTGCAGATATACAGACAAATCAGAATGAGGAGGAACTTAAGATATAATTAAATAAGTATAACCTGTTCCAACTTGTATCCGAATACACATAAACTCAAAAGATTACGTCTTTCCGAAGCCTTTATATCATTCAAAACATATTATATTTATTGCTTGTCCTCCAAGGCTTTTCCAAAAAATGAAGGGGTCTACAGTTAATGCTTAAGCTAAACGGCAGATGATTTTTCATCTATATTACTATACTTACGCCTTAAATTGGTTTTTGTCAGATTTTTGACTCATAATCTTATATCTAAACAAATCGGTTGAATGGAAGCTATATGATGTAATCTCCCAAATTCCATTATTTTATGTGTCAATAATTTTTTGAATTTACTTATGTATAGTATCAGATTTCAAGCTTTTGGATGATTTTTAGAAGAATTTTTTATCCATAACCTCATATCTGAAAAAATCGGTTGTATATGGGCTATGTGATATTGGTTTCCATTTTCGTCGATTTTCAGTTTTAATATTTATTTGAATTTACTCATGTAGAATACCAATTTTTTACTCTCTTATATATTTTCTTTAGTTTCGAAATCTGATAATACATTCGAAAATTCATTTTCGTTTCAAGTTTATTTTAAATATCCCAAAAGCTGAAGGACGAGCTTGTGTTCAAACATGCGGACAGATGGACATGGCTAAATCAACTAAGCTCGTCATACCGATACGATTAGTATACATTTTGGTTGATATCTCTTCTCTACTTTTTTAAGAAAGGTATAAAAATTTACCACTGTGTATCGAAAATAAAACAGCTTTCTCTAAAGTGTAGATATGAGGAATGCGCAAGTGTGTGTGTTGCGAGTGACCGCAAATACCAGCAGGAAGTATTGTCAGCCAAACGGTAGATGTTGCCTCCTTAAGGCTTGCTGCCTTAATGTACCTCACACTAAGCTGGTGTATGTGTGCATGGATGTGCGTGTGCCTACTTTGGAGTAAGCGTGGCATATATTGAAGCTGTTGTGACAAGATTGCTGCGGTCTCACTAAGTGTTGTTTGCGAAAGTAGCGTGTAAACTACCCCCATGCTCACCTGGAATTTAGGCAGAACACTATATATATATATATATATATATATAAACATATATATTTGGCGCTTTATAACCGCTGAAGCGATTTTCGGCTCCTCCTCCAATTTGTGGTTTTGCGTCTTGATGTTTTTACCAGCAAATGGAGGGACCTACAGTTTATTCTAAGCCGCCTCCGAACGGCTGATGGATTTTTATGAGGAGCTTTATTTCATACCAGAAATACACTCGGAGGGCTTGACATTCCCTGCCGAGGGGCGACCGCAATTAGATATATATATATATATTATATATTATATATATATATGTTTGAGTATATAAGTGTACATATGTATATGACCTATTTGCTTATTCTATATGATAGGCAATTTGAATAAAACGAAAAGTAATTTACATGGTCCTGTCGGGATTGTATATTGTCCGAATATTGCGTTATATGTATTTTGTCTGATACTGTCTGTATTTTAGCTGCTCAAATAATTTTCTACTGCTCTTACTTTGATTCTAGCGTTAGTGTTGGTATTATTGTTCTTGCTGGCATCGCTGTTATCACATCATGCGCCACGTATTATGCTCAAATTACAAGTCGGAACAAATGCATGTCAGCGGTGTGAACAACTCGTGCTCATGGCTATCAACCTTTAGAAGCTCATACGAATTAATGCGTGTATATATGGCGTTTTGTAACCGCTGAAGCGATTTTCGGCCGAGCTCCTACTGTGGTTCTGCATCTTGATGTTTTTTACCAACAAATGGAAGGATGTACAGTTTATTCTAAAATGCCCACGAATGGCCGATGGATTTTCTTTAGGAGCTTGACATTCCTCGAACCTGGACTCGAAACCAGCCCTTCCGAATTATAGTGCGCAATGCTAAACACTAGGCTATTGTGTGTGGTTTATATTGCTTATATTGCTGCTGTGTTTTTTGTATATTTGCATTTGAGTCAATATGGAGCCAGTTTTTGCAAATTAGCCAAAAGAAGCCACCACATGCAGCTAACACTTTCCATCGGGAAAACTTTTGCCCAACTCTTTTTTTGCCATACAATACATATGCATATACATATTTACATACACATGTACATATACAAGCGAATAGTGATCTTAACCGCTAAAATAGTTTCACTTATATGTAAATTTTTATATATATTATATATAACTTTAGCCTTTAACTACGGAAAATCACAATTTCTCGCTATTTATATGCTCTATTTTTAATATATATGAACCATTCTATTCATAAAATGTAAAGTATTGTGTGTGAAGAAGTGTAAAATTAATATTTAATATAAATTTTCTAAAATTTTCGACATAGTTGGCAGCAATTTCAGTGTCTGTCGGTAGCATTACGGACCTCGTCAAAACACTTATATGCACATGCATAAATATGTTGATATTTAAATATTTTAAACTACGCAATAAATGGTTAATATTGTGACGAAAATCGTTGTTTTCTTTTGCGTTAAAATTTCACCCACATTTACTCCTGCATACACAAATATTCACAAATGTTATGTCGTTAATTATGTGTGTTTTAATAAATTTTTTTTTAATTTTGCATATTTTTGGGCGTTCATACACATGCATGTTATTAAAAGTTTGACTCGCTATTTATGTAAGAATATAGGTGGAAAAAAGTGGTAAAAATAATTAACTGGCTGAAGCGATTTCGTTTTGTGTAACAAAATTTGCATGTGATAAATTTTAATAAACGTTCGAGTTTAAAATTTTCTAGTTTCCGGTTATGAGGGAAGTGATAAGTTTGATATAACTGAAGCGTAGACTACGACCTGGGTTGCCAATACGAAGGCGGCTTAGTTTTTTCAGAAAATTTGCTCAACTTAAATCTTCCTATTTTATTAGTGCTATATATTTTGTAATTATTTTCTCTTATTTTTTCACAAATTTTCTGTTTCCGCTGCTTTCCTTTCATAAATTTATTTAAATTAACATAATTTCTATCAAAACAAATTTTCATTATTCAAATCATAATTCTCTTTTGATAGTATAAAACGCATATTTTTAACTAACAAATTTTTGAACAATATAATTGTCAAAAATAGAATTTTTAAAAATTCAGAATTTTGTAACCAATTCTTTTTAGCACCAGCGATCGAATCATCTCTTCCGTGAACGTACAACTCGTCACGTAATTTTGTGTGGTGTGTATGAAGACATCCAAGAACGGATGGCTGATGCTATACTAACACAATAAAAAAATCGTATAAATACGAAAAGTGAAGCGAATCCCATTTACTTAATACGTGAATAGGATCACTTAATATTGTTTCGTACGATCGTTCACCCGTTCACAGACGATTCGACTCCAGACTTTTCAACCAAATTTACAGCTTTGGATTATGTACATTATAAGCAAGTTTTCGCTCCCAACTCTGTCGCCTATATTCGGGAGTTAACATTCAGATGGCTGATGAGCTAAATCAAGTCTATAATTTTTTTTTTTTTTCGTTAGGATTACCTTAATATATTCTATTCGCCCATGTTAGTTGCGC
Source organism: Neoceratitis asiatica (assembly GCA_030068015.2). Lineage (NCBI taxonomy): Eukaryota > Metazoa > Arthropoda > Insecta > Diptera > Tephritidae > Neoceratitis > Neoceratitis asiatica. The sequence continues at coordinate 80,576,290 of CM061524.1, forward strand.
TGACGGTATGAAATATCGCGATTAAAATTTACCCGTACTACCTATATATTTGACACGGTATCGTAGTACTTTTGAGACAATACATATAATTAATTGTATACAAAAATATATCAGTAACAAATATATTTTTGTAGGGATCCATCCCCAAACACAATTTGTATATATTGTTAAGAAGTAGTAGGGTAAAAACGATGCTATTTATAAAAAATTCTAAATATTTCATAATATCATTGACATATGTTATTTGTATTTATTTGCATACAATGTTTGGCTTTTTCATACTTCAGCGGTTTAGTTATTACCAGTGGAAGTCAGAGATTAGTCGCTGCTCTGTTGATCTGTGATCCCCTTTTCGGAAAGTAGGTATTGAATACATTAGTATAGACAAAAACATACCAAGGTACTTAATTCCATGCGAATCGAATTTGCGCCCACGTCAATTTACGGCATACAAAAAATATTTAACTCTATATGTGCGGTTTCAACCGGTTATAATAACTCAAGTTGCTTATTTTGTATTCTTCTCATCCATGTTATTCTATAACCTAACCATATGAAAATGTTAAAATATGTTTATGAGCATCAGCATAGCATATAGCAACGGTCTCGACTTCGCGACTTACTTCGGCGTCGGCAGAACAGATTGGAGTAAGAGTTGTATTGCTTGCCACCTCTAGTCTGACCCTTCGATAGCACGTTTTTATGTTTTGATTTAACTTCTCAAATCTTAAATATATTTTACCTTTGCACAATTTAACTAATTTGTAGATTGAATTTTATTGAATGCTTGTTCCCAGAAGTTGTGGGAGCTGTTCCTGTTGTTGTTTTTAAATATTTGTTAAAGCAGAACAATTCAGCAAAAGCCACCTTTGTAGAACATGGTGGTCGGGTATCAAAATTGGATCAGCTTAGTCGAAAGCAACAAGAACTAAAGACAAAGAGAAGGTCGAACATCGATTCATCGAATTTATGAAAATTCTCGGTAAGGGGATTCAACACAGCGTTAAACAACATAACAGCCACTTCGAAATAAAATATTGTTAAAAAAAAAACTTGAACTTAATACATTTTTGAGGTTATTGGCATTTTGGGCACAAACTCAGAATGCTTTCACTGATACTGAAATTATTTTTTTTTTAATATTTATTTTGTATCTTTTTTTTTTAATTTAAAGAAATATCATACAAAATAACAAATGATTATTATATAAAAGATCTAGAACCCCCCGCCCCACGTGGGCTAAATCCTGATGTCCGTTAGAAATGCAGAAATTTAATATTTTGCAGAAATCTCTCATTATCAGCAGCAATTGTACCGACAAAGTCAGTACCCAACGCGTTGAAATCAGGTGAGAGATAAAAGTTTGTTTAAACGCTTAAAAATGTGTGTTGCAGTATTATTAAATGTAAGGTAGAAAGGCATTAACTTTAACTGGCGTTGAAGCGTCAAAGTCAAAGAGTTAAAACGCAGAAAATGTCTGCTTGGAAAGTACAGTAAATGAATTACAGTATAAATACGAACAGGTTCTATAACTAAAACGCGCAACGAAATCATTAATACATTTTTCAATTTAAAGCAACCAAGCGGTTATATGCAGTCAAAAAAAAACGAAAGAACACAAAAAAATACCAGTGATATTCATGAGCTTTGTAAGTTTTCTGCTATAAATGTATAAATTTATGAAGCATACACAAACTTTTAGACAATGTCAGCTTTTATACTGTAAATAATTTTTTTCTAGATCTTCACTTTTCTTAATAATTTTCTTTCTAATTAATTAATTAAAGTGTGATCGGGTAAAGGGAACAGCCAGTCGCTACCATTTTAGTTTATAACAAGTGATATTCTGCGCAATCAATATTTTTACTACTTTAGTTTTCTGTTTTCTTTTTACCGGTGCAGCAAAAGTCCAGAGCATTAAAAAACAAATTAAGTGTTAAGAAAGAAAGTGGACTCATAAAATCAATTTATTCAGGTAGGCGTTTTATGAGTAGTTGGCTTTTCCCTGGCGCCATGCAAACATCTTTGAAAATTAATGTTAAATGTTACGGAGTCAAGATACATATTATATTACGAGAGATGATTATTTATTGTTATTTTTTAAAATTTGGCATTTTAAAACTATGCATTAACGTGTTGTTGTTAAGTTGAATGCACTTAAATCAGCTTCCAAAAAACAGCAGCGAATTGATAATTCGAAGTATTTATATACTTAGTACTATAAGGAGAACAGGCAGACCCAACAAAATTTATATCGATTTAATTTAGTCATTTCCGCTTGTCCGTCTGCCCGTCCGTCGCGTTGAGTGGAAACTGGTCTCCTAATTTTTGAGATATTTCAACCAAACCCAAATTTACACAGATATTTTTTATTATTTATTCTATTTTATTTTTTATTAATGTATTGGTTATTTGTCGTAATCGGCCAGATTGGACGACCGTAACATATTTTGACTGATTTTTCAGATTTGAGATTTTGGGTTGTAAGTCTGTTAGATAATTTCTAAGCGTGTGCCATTAAATAAATAAATATATCATATTGTCCCCATATAACCGATTTGTACAGATATGAGGTTTTCTAAGAGCGTAAAATTTGGTACTTTACTAACGTATATACAAATAAATATTAGTACATAAGAGCATCGATATCGGAAGACTAATAATATAGACCTATATAACCGATTTATAAAATCATCGAAATCGAAGGGATTTATCACATAGCTCTCATACAACCTATTTGATCAATTATGAGAATTTTGGGTAAATAGTCAATAAATCATGCAACAAAATAATTTTGATATGTTCATGAACATAGCCGAATACAGCAAATATTGCTTCTCCTTAAATACATTTTTAACAGTAAACATCATACAGTTTGCCATTTCACAATTGCATTTCTTTTTTTAAAAGTGATCTGTATGACAATTTATAAAGAAATATTTTTCTTATCATCGAATTATTCATCACATGTAAAATTATTTGTATAAACTTTGCATCTGCTGTCAAATAAATAAATGAGTTACAGCGCATTTGATGGTTAATAGAGTGGCACTATATGTAATGTAGGAGAATACGAAATTTATAAGGCATATATATAACAAATTGACGTCTGCACGCTCCATATATTAAGAAGAAACAATTTTGAGGCACTGAAAGTGGTATAAAAACCACTACTACTAGTAATGAACGTTTTGCAGTTTTCATTTGTGCATTGCTCGATGTCTAATATAATTTGCTTTAGGGTATCTCTTCATTACCAACTTGATACTTTTATCAACATTTATCTAATGTATGACTTAAAGAAAATATACGACCTAAAGAAATTTTTATATTAATTTGAAAATTTGGCCTTAGAACTACTTAGTAGGGACATAAATACTGTTACACACATTTTATGCTATAAAATAAAAAATAATGAATGTTTTTGGACCAATTTTTTTCTACATATTTATTGATATATATTGTATACAAAAAATCAGTATTCATTCGAAATACCCGCCTTTGGCCTTCACGCACGCCTTAAGTCGGACTGGCCAATCATCAATAGCTGCACGCACCTCCTCCATTGGGAAATTGGCCGCAGCACGAATCAAAGCTGTCTTAAGAGAATCAATGTTAGGGTATCTTTTGTGGCAAACCATGTCCTCTAAAACTGTCCTCAATTTGTAATCCAGCGGGTTCAAATCAGGACTGCCAGAGGGCCACTCTTCAGAGGAAATGAATGCTGGTAGATTGTTTGGAGCCAGATTTGGGTCGTTTCAGCTTTATGGGCCGGCGCAGAGTTTTGCTGAAAAGTCCATGTTTGGTTTTGGAACATGAAATGGTTAAGTGGTCTTACAACAGCTTCCAAAACGGTTTCTTGGTAAACTTTGGCCGATGTTTTGACCCCCTGTTCGCAAAAATGCAAGTCAGTTACCCCATCATAAGAGACACCCCACCAAACCATGACTGAAGCTGGGTGATGACCTTTTTGACCCGTGGAATCAGTTCAGGGAGGATGTGCGCAGGGTTTGGAACCCACCACATAAAAACTATACTACAACGAAAAATCAGCAATTGCCTCGGATGAGAGGCCCCCTTTTGATGACGACCCCCGCAACCGTTTTAAGAATCATGATTTGAGGGCATGCATCTGGAATGTCTGGTCCCTTAATTGGGAAGGTGCCGCTGTCCAGCTGGTTGATGTCCTCGTAAGACTAAGACATCACCGCCGTCCAAGAAATGCGATGGACGCAACAAGGACGGAAGAAGGTGGGTCCTTGTTAAATCTATTACAGCGGTCATTTAAATGAGCGCAAATTTGGTGTTGGGTTTGTGGTGGAAGAGAGGCTCCGTCGCCGGGTCCTGGTATTCACCCCTGTGGATGAAAGTCTAGCCGCAATTCGCATCAAAGCAAAGTTCTTTAACATATCATTGATTTGAGCCCACGCCGCAGCTGAAGAGAAGGATGTTGTGAACAAAGATGCTTTCTATGAGCCTAGAACGTGCTTCTGAGCGCTGCCCCCGCCACGATGTCAAAATTGTGCTAGGCGATTTCAACACCAGGGTTAGCAAAGAAGGTTTTTTTGGCGCAACAATCGAAAAATTCAGCCTCCACGACGAAACATCCCCAAACATGTATCCAGTGTTCTAGACGTGCGTACGTTCCGAGGGCCAAATATTGACTCGGATCATTATCTTGTAGCAGCAAAAATACGCACCCGCCTCTGTGTGGCAAAGAACGCCCGTCAACAAACACAAGGAAGGTTTGTCGAAAAGCTGCAATCAGAGTAGACAGCCAGAAAGTTTTCTACTCGGCTTGCACACCTTCTCTCTGAGAGCACTCATCAGCGACTTGGTATAAGGGAACTGTGGAACGCAATATCAAATTCCTTGCATACCGCTGCTTCGGAAACAATTATTTTTCAGCAATACCAGAAAAACAACTGGTACGATGAGGAATGTCGAGCTTCAGTGGAGAGAAAACAGACTGCCTACCTCGCAACTTTGAGATCGACCACAACACGTGCGGGGTGGGACAGATACCGAGAGCTGAAGAGGGAAGCGAGACGCATTTGCAGACGAAAAAGAAAGAGGCCGAAATGCGTGAGTATGAAGAGCTTGAGAAGCTGGGCGACAAGGGCAATGCTCGAAAATTCTATAAGAAGATGCGGCGACTTACAGAAAGTTTCAAGACCGGTGAAAACTCATGTAGGGACCATGGAGGTAACCTGGTAACAGATGTCCAAAGTACACTTAGTATATGGAGGGAACACTTCTCCAATCTGCTCAATGGCAGTGAAAATAAAAACCCCGGAGTGGCGAACCCGAAACCCCAATCGATGACGATGGTATAGAAGTGCCATCAGCCGACTATGAAGAAGTTCGAATAGCGATTGCCCGCTTAAAAATAACAAAGCGGTGGGAGCCGATGGCTAACCGGCAGAACTATTCAAATACGGCGAATAAGAGCTGACAAGCAGCAAGCATCAGCTTCTTTGCAGAATTTGGTAGGACGAAAGCATGCCTGACTAATGGAACCTAAGTGTGCTCTGCCCAATCCAAAAAAAGGGAGACCCCACGGTCTGCGCCAATTATCGTGGGATAAGTCTCCTTAATATCGCATATAATGTCTTATCTAGCGTATTGTGTGAAAGACCAAAGCCCACCGTCAACAAACTGATAGGACCTTATCAGTGTGGCTTTAGACCTAGCAAAGCCACCGTTGACCAGATATTTACCATGCGCCAAATCTTGGATAAGACCCGAGAGAAAAGAATCGATACACACCACATTTTTATCGATTTTAAAGCTGCCTTCGACAGCACGATAAGGAAATGCTTCTACGCCGCCATGTCTGAATTTGATATCCCCACGAAACTCATACGGCTTTGAAAACTGACCCTGGATAATACTAGAAGTGCAGTCAGAATTGGGAAGGACTTCTCTGAGCCATTCGTTACCAAACAAGGTTTCAGACAAGGATACTCTTTATCGTGTGATTTCTTTACTTTGATGCTGGAGAAAATAATACGAGCTGCAGAGCTAAGCAGACCAGGCACAATATTCTAAAAGAGTGTGCAATTGTTGGCGTATGCCGATGATATTGATATAATTGGTCATAACACCCGCAATGTAAGTTCTGCGTTCTCCAGAAGCGAAACGAATGGGTCTGGTAGTGAACGAGGGCAAGACGAAATATCTCCTGTCATCAAATAAACAGTCATCGCATTCGCGACTTGGCTCCCAAGTCACTGTTGACGCGACTGTCTACAAGTCGCTCATCATTCCCGTCCTGACATATGGTGCAGAAGCCTGGACGATGTCTACATCCGATGAGTCGGCTTTAGGAGTTTTCGAGAGAAAAGTTTTGCGGAATATTTATGGTCCTTTGCGCGTTAGCAACGGCGAATATCTCAGACGATGGAACGATGAGCTGTACGAGCTATACGACGACATTGACATAGCTCAGCGAATAAAGAGACAGCGGCTACGCTGGCTAGGTCACATCGTCCGTATGGATGAAAGTGCTCCAGCTTTCCAGAGAAAGATGGAGACCTCCACTCCATTGGAAAGACCAGGTGGAGAGCGACCTGGTGTCACTTGGTATTTCTAACTGGCGCCAAACAGCAAGAAGAAGAAACGAGTGGCGCGGTATTGTTGACGAGGCTATAATCGCGTAAGTGGTGCCTACGCCAAAGAAAAAGAAGAAGAGAATCAGTTCAGATGCTTCCTTAGATGACCGTGCATACCCCCTATAATTTTTTTTTATTAAATTTTTCCTGCACGGTAAAGAAAAATTTCATCGGTAAACAAGATTTTTCTATGAAAGCTATCAGCGTGCTTCACCAAAAGACATTTGCATTTTGCCACCCCATTTTTTTCAAAGCTGCAGTCAACAACGGCGTTTGAAAGAGCCAAGTCCCAAGTCTTTTTTAATAATTCGACTCATGGACTTTTGCGAAACATTCATCTCCCGGGCCATGGTTTTCTGTTTTCGGAGCGGATTTCGCAGAATTCTTGATTTGACAGCTTTGATGACTTGTGACGTTCGAACTGTGCGTGGACGGCCCGACCGGTGGCGATCTTTAACATCCCCAATCTCCTCAAACAGTTTTATGCACCGGTAGACGAACATGCGACTAATGCCAAGCGGACGGAGTGTTTTGAAAATAGAACTTTTTTCATTTCACACTCAGAAAGCGCTGTAACAGCGATACGGTTTTCATTATCTGACCATTTCATGTTGAAAACTCACATAATTTAGAATTTCCGATACAGATTAACGCTCTACAGGTTATATTTTATAAATCATATGGGAATTATGTGGTATGCTCAATTCTTCTATTGAAATGCGTGTGTTTAATGTTGTAACAGTATTTATGTTCATACCACGTATATATTTTTTATAATAACAAGATAATTTTTCACATTTACATTTATTTATTTTGATTATTTTAAAGTCAAAAGTATTTGTTTCTTGCGAGCTATTTTATGTGTATATGAACGGTGCGAGTGCTTTTAAAATTCACTAGTTATTAATTTATCCATGCAGAGAAGATTTTTTTATTTAGACTTTTAACGGTAATATTTTTATCCTTTTCAGGCCGGGAAAATAACCTTCTGAGATATGGTAAGGTTCAGTTACAAAAACTATTTAGATTGAATGAATTAATTTAATTTATAATAATCAATTTGCTGTCCTTGGTTTTACTATTCACGTTAAAAGAGATATAAAGGCTATCTTCGGCCATGCCGATTGCTTTTATACCTTTCATGAAAATATACAATTGCAAATTGCAAAATTCGATTATCAGTACCAATATACTCTTGAATTTTGGGTTGCAAAATACCAAATATCACGCTCTTAGATGGATTTTTTTGGCGGATTTGACTTCAACCTTTATATCTGAACAAATCGGTTGAATGGGGCTATATGATATAGTATTCTAATATCGCTGATTTTCACTCCCACTATGCAATTAAAGATAGGTGTGGCTGGCTGCTCTTTAGACGGATTTTTGACTCAAAACATCATATCTAAACAAATCGGTTGTATGGGGTTTAATTGATATAGTATTTCGATTTCGATGATTTTCACTGCTGACTTTTATTTTTATTTACTTTTATTGTTACCAAATTTCACGCTCCTAGATGCTTTATTGACTCACATCTGAAAAATCGGCGTACATGTGTAGTCGGCTGATATTGATAATTTTCGGAAGTAATATGCAGTTAGATATATATGAGTAGTATTCCAAATTTCAAGTTCTTAGGTACGTTTTTGAGGGATTTTTTATTCAAAAATTTTAGATCTGAAAAATCGGTCAAATATATGCTATAGTAGTCCGATCTGCCCGGTTTCTACAAATGATCGGTTAAACGGGCGCATCTGCCTACCACGTTTGGTTGATAGAACTCGAAAACTGAAGGACTAGTTTGAGTTGAAACTGACTGACAGACAGATAGACAGAAGGACAAGCGGACTGACGGACATGGCTATACGGTCTATTTCTTCTCATTCTGGTACTTATATACTTCTACTTTTAAATATATATTAATATGGTGAAAAGGGAAAAAAGAAATTCAAGTAAAGAAAATGACCGGAAATATGGTATGGTAATAAGGAAATGAAAAGGAAGTGCCAGCAAATATGAAATGAATGGCATATGCACAATACCTAGGGAATTCAATGTGAATAAAATGCAATTCGATTTCGAGCATTTAAACTGCAAAAATTTAGCGATTTTAAAGACCAGAGTATTGTAAATATTAATTTATTTTAGTCCCTTTTTCCGCTAATATAGACGCCATAAATAAGAAAAGGATGCGTTTTACATCCAAAAAAATTTAGCTTCAACAATAATCATTAAACTTTAAATCTTATTATAGATTTTTCACACCGCCAACATATTTTTGATCACGATCGATTTCCATTTCCAACGAGATCTTTGAGTTCTCAGCTTATGAGGAAATATGCAATAGTTTTAAATGTTTACAAGCAATACCATTCAAAGCAAGGTTTTTCAGGAAGATGTAATTTTCTTTCTTAAGGGTTATAAATGGAGGAAAAGGTAGGTAGAGATGTACCTGTTTAGTCTGTCTATAATCCAAGCTGCTTCATAATATTTTAGTGATTCCGTCTTAGGAGGTGTTTTTTAATTCTAACGGCTTTACACCACATTTGAAGGCACTTGAAAGTCTGAGATAAATAACACTGAGAGCCTCTCCATATCAATCTGTCCATCTACCTTTTTATTACCCATTTGTATATTCGTAAATGCCCATAATTTCTGCTGGGATTTAGAGGCGGTAACAAAGAATATTTGTTGGTAAGACTTTGAATTAAGATCCGTCAGTACATTCCGTCATAATTCAGCTTCGAATCCTTCTGAATCCTTTCCAAGTTAACGAGAACATGCACATTTTAAACAATTCAATCTCTTTTTACAAATTTTTTTTATTCGGGTTTTTATCGAATTTTCGCCTAAGTAATGAAGTATTTTGTCATTCTTGAAAATATTGTTACGATTTTGCTGATTTAACCTCAATGATTTCCCAAATCCTTCGGGTACGATCTCTGGATTGTTAAATAAAAATCGCCAACTTAATTTGCAGTCTCTTTATTTGTAAATACTTTATTTAATGTCCTTTTATTACTCAGTAATTCACAATTCAATTACAATTTACTTTACTATTTTTATTGTTTACAACTTTCACAATGTACTGATTTTATTACTTAAATGTAATGTAATCTCCAACGCTTTTACTTCACGACTGACTTATTTGGCAGCTGAATGTCGCTCTTATAAAGTAGTCGGCCGCTCACAACCAACCGTCTAGAATAATCGAGGCGTTCTCGCTAACGAATAATCGAAGCGTTCTAACGAATGTTCTCGTTTCTCGCTATAGAACATGCCAGCTATCGGCTTCTCTCTTTCATCTGTCATTCGCTTTGCTTTTTCGCCAGAATATCAAGGATTAGCTTTCGGGGGCGTCCTACACGGCTTTGAGATGTTGTGCGCAGAGGCTCTTACCAATTGATAGTTAGAAACGTATGCTCATTTTGGCGTGCTCAATTTACAGTATCAGAAGTTTTAACCGAGATATTTGGTGTACTTGAAAGCATTATTTGCCCAGAATACATCCAATGCAATTATTTTGAAATAAAACTGGACGAGAAATAGTTATAAGTTGATTGCATATTTAATAAACCGACACCGACAATTTTTTGCTGCCGAAGAAATTTGTTTGCTTGCGGTTTTATGCACACACATATATAAGTGCCCGGCTAAAGTAATTTAATTCATTTCACTATAGAACTTACTCACAAGCGTAGCCGACGCGGAGTTCTAGCGATAACATACGATTGTACTATAAATGCCATCTGCAGAATACTCATATATACGTGTAAGTATGTAAATTTACTGCTGGCTTTCAAATGCGTTCAGTAATTATTCTACAGACATTTCTAGTCAACTTTTGTTTTTTATGCCTCTCCTAAATAAAAGCGTACATATGTATATTAAGGTGGTCCTAATTTGAAATAAGTTCAGATTCTTGGTCACACTCCTAGGAATATTCCAAAAATTATATACATATATAAAATTTCACTACCATCAAATAAGATTAAGAGGTGGCTCACAGCGATTGAGATCTTTAATAAATTTGAATTTCTGCTTTATTTTGACTTTCAGCCTTCATATTCCATTTACTGCGGCTAAATTAGGTAATATCTAAGATCTAAAGCTTCTTACCTTTCCAAGATGGCTAAAATCCTTAAAAATGGTTAATTAATAACGAAGTCACAGTCCAGTATAGCTATCACAGCTGAAAAATAGCGTAAATCGATGGAAATGTGTGTCACATTCATGAGAAACGCATCACATGCTAAACTTTTGAAGTTATAACGGATATTTATATTGCAACTTTGTTTCGTTAAAAAGTCACTCTTCGTTCGATAACGTCGGAACATTTAGGAGAAAATCGCGATGCTTATGGAATTTTCATGCTCAATATCAGAATGAGAGGATATAATTTTTGGTAAAAAATTTACATAGTTGGGATGGACTATTCTCAAAGTCTTCGGTTGAACAATTTTTATTCAGGTTTGTTTATTGGGAAAAGCTATAAATAAAAGTGAATTGTATTAAATTGAAATATTGTATTACGAAATTAAAAAATATGTATCAAGAATGGATGGCCATCAGAAAAAAAATCGTTCAACTGATAGACAACTTAACGGTAGGTCGTATACCTAAATTTAAAAAAGCTATGAGGATGAAGTACGAATGGTAAATTTATTTTAATGGATGAATCGCAACATGTTGCATTAGGATGGAAAACTACCAGAAATAATAGGCCGATTTGTTCGGTGTTCTTCCCCATTTCTGTCTGTACACCCTCTATTCTTAAAAAAATCTAACGTTTATAAAGAAGCAAAGCAATTTTTATCGACTATAAAAGTAGTCAATGCAGAACGCGGTGTAAAGCTTATTGAATAATATACCAGAATCTTAACAAATAATGAAGAAGGCAAACAATATTTCTTAAAAGTCGTCACTGATTATAGAAAAAAATATGAATCACACAAGAAATCATCCTTGGCTTGGGTCAACAACTAAAACTGAATTTATATTTTATACGCAATATCTATAATTTCATTACAAAAATGTGCTTGGTAATTGATGTTTATTTTGCTTATTCATGTAACACTATTCTTCGCCTAATTTGTGTTATTCCAGTTATTTTTGAAAGACAAAAGAGTTCAGAAATATTAATAATAAGAATAAACACACCCATAACGGATGGAGTGTGGGAAGCCAAATGAGAAAGAGGTAAAATTTAAAATAATTTTAGGATTTTAATTGTTGTTAGCTACCTCTACATCATTTTAGATTTACCTAAAACTTTGTAGAATTTAGTCTACGGGTATATCTCGTATGTTTTATGGAGAGAGACCGAGCATATAAAAGCTTTTCATTCCTCCCATACAACTAGAAACTATCCTAATATATACTTATGTACATATATTGAAGCTGACATCCTTGTGACTCTTTGTATGCTTGTAAACAGCAATCAGTTAATAACAGAGATTAAATATGACTTTGTGGTTTTATGTCTCCAACTACATATCTGCGGGCGTGGGTGTTGAAGTGCTGAGTTAGATAGATAAAACAGTAAACATGGTCACAGGCATTTGGTTGTACCCACAGGGGATTTTCAAACAATCAAGTGCTTACCTCCTTGTATAAGTACGTACATATTTGTTAAATTAAATAATTTTTTTATTAAGAGGTCAAGGTTTAAAGTTTAGAGATACAAAATGGTTGTGTAACTTACACAAAACCCTGTCTTGAGATAAAAATAAATTGATGTAATATTCAAGTAATAATTTTTTATACAGGTCTCAGCATCTATATATCTAGCATTTATAAAATATAAATGGCTTTCGCATGACAGTGATGCCCATAACGTTGATTTCGATTCTGTAAAAAAGGAACATCTGTTTGGAAGCTTTTTCATAAATAAAATTTTAAATACTTTTTGATTTGGCTCATATTTAATAATGAAATAATTTGACTGAAAACTTATACCATTAGTTTAATTCTTGAAAACAAGTGTAGACTACACTTAATCCACTCATAATAACTCGTTTTTGGGAGAAGTGCTTCAAAACACTATTTTTTACATTTTTTTACATTTAGAGTATAATAAGTTTGCATATATTTTTAGTCTCAATAATTCTATATTTAATTGCCATTGAAATTTCTGTCTTCATTGAGAACTAGGTTTGTTAAAAAAAAGCTGCGTTAGACCAAAAGAGACGAGATGGAAAGACGCAAAAAATTTGTCACGTAATCAGATATCTGATCTGGACCATAAGGTTATGAATTATATTGCAAACAGTAAGCACTTTGTACGTATCACGTCAAATATTTTTACAACTAAAAATAAATAAATATCTTTTTTTTATATATAGTTTAAGTTTTCAAGTACTTCAGTGGTTATCATTTTAAACTGCTTATAAAATGGCCTACAGACACAGCAATCGGAAAAGGACGATTTGCGGAACAGGAAATATTAACAAAGGACAGTTACTTAAAACTTTCAGAATTTTAAAGTATATATTGTAAGGAACACGTTATTAGACACACATAGGAGTTTAAATGGTGGCAAGTAAATCATGCTGAAGTTAAATAAGACCGCTTATCTTAAAGCTGTTATCAACTCTACGTTATAAGTTAAAAGCTGCAATAAGGAAATACAATGTTGTGCGCACAATATGTACAAACAAAGAGTTTTATCCCTAATACCCGTATGTGCATATGTGCGTATATGTACATAATACATGCAACCTTGTGGAAAAAAAAATATTTTTTTAGCTCAACTTGTTAGTCACTTATAAACTTTTCTTATGTAAATGTTAACAAAATTAGATGAAAACATAGAAATTAGATTAATAGTTATAACATAATGAGGAATAGTAGAATATCACAAAATATACAACCACGTTGAGAATTTTTGAAACAATAGTTTTGATAAAATGTTTGATGTTACAATATACTAATTTTAATAAATAACATTGACTCAGTGAAACTCTTTTAACTAAAATAAATTTTTCCCTCTAAGCAATTTACTAGACTTAATAAGCATATATACAATTGAGTATAGGGAATTTTTGCCAATATAAAATATTTTGTTTGCTAAAAAGTAAGAAATATTTCTATCGATTTTCCTTAATAAATTATTGCTTATTTTATTGTGATACTTGGTTATAAAGTTCCATGACAGAACTTCCACCCAAGAGCATTACATTTTTCCACTGCTATATATGTGCTCTGAACAAGGGTTATTGCATTTCAATGTTTTTCAAACACGAATGACCAAGAGTTTATTCCAAGCCGTCTCCTATGGGCTAATATTTTTTTAAGAGAAACTTTTTATTTCATGTCAAAAATGCATTCGAAAGAGAAACCTTAACTAATTTTTTTATTTTAATAAAGCTTGAAAATTTTTTGGTGTTTTGTCGGATGAGCATTCAAACCCTGAGCTTCCCATTAATGACTATTGGTAAAACTATATGTGAAAATTTTAAGAAAATATGTGATATTACTCTAACTATATTTTAGGACATCAAATCATTTAATAATGGTAATGTGTGTAAGCGCTTTAGCGGACCGGAAACCTGATCTCTTCGACACGCACACTACAATTTATATTGTATAATAAGACGCAAAAAATTGGAAACAAATCTTTCCTATCACAATCTCAAGCAGATTATTGGAGCGAATGTTCTCGAATTCGCTTTAGAACATGCCAGCTATCGGCTTCTCTCCTTCATCTGACATTCGCTTCGCCTTTTCGCCACACTGCCCTCCACCTAAGTCTGATCGTCCCGATCAGACACATTCGCTGTTCCAAACGCAGCAAGCCTCTCCAGGTGGACCACTTTCATCTTGCTTCCTGGTCTCCCAACATTCTGTATTCGATACTGCGTCATTTAGCCGTTTGATTACCTTATATGGACCATCCCAAACGCATTGAAGCTTTGGGGACAGACCTCTCTTCATTTGTGGACTGCACAGCAACACCAAATCTCCACTTTGGAAGCCTTCAGAGTTCATCGCTTTGTCATACCTGGCCTTCAATTTGTAATGGTTTCGTGGTTTTGGACCTTTAGTTGCTATGCACTTCTTGCAGTTAGCAACCCACTCAGCGATCGATTGACGACAACCAACCCAATAGAACCTCTGCTTGATCTTCTCCAGCATTTTCTTAATGCCTAGATGCTCTCCACTATGACCATTGTGAAATTCTTCCGGAATTCTCAACCTCGGAACTACTATTAGCCGTCTAGAGCACTGGCCATCTTCACTTTCCCATATTCTATGCAAACAGTCAGATATCAATTCTAAACTGCTCCATTGTGCCCAGTATGCTTTCGCGATTGGACTTTCCGCTGCCATTTGCTCTTTACTTGGCCGTCTGTTCACCTCCACTCCGTGCATTACCAGTTCCAAGTCTGGGTCTTCTTGCTGACATTTTCTTAAATGGCTTGCGTTCCACTTTCCTGCTCGTGTAATTGTAATTCGCCGGACGTCTATTATGCTCTCAGCTTTTGAGCATCGTTTGCGTCGTGACCTGCTTCTCCGCAACTGAAGCCCTTTCCACCTTCATTCTTGACACCAGAACAATTCATTCCTTCTATCGACTTCAGAGTGTTCAATATTTCAGTCCTCACATCTGGTGTTTCTACCTCCAACCGCTTCACTTTGTAGGCTGGCTTACATAGCAGTTCCGCTGCTTCACGAGTCTGAGCATACGCAACAGTTTCAGCGAATGTTAACTTTGGATTCGCATAAGTCTCTCGCCTGGTGTACACGTCTTTAATTCCGCTGATGAACCTCTGGATTTTTAATCTGTCGAGATATTCAGCCGACGCGTGCCCTGTGGCTAAATGAGCCAATCTCTTGATTTCAAAAGCATATTCCTGCAGAGATTCGTTCGGTTTTTGGTCGCGCTGTTCAAGCTCCATCTGGTAAATTTGCCTCTTGTGCTCGCTACCATAGCGTCTTTCC
The DNA here is from genome assembly GCA_030068015.2 of Neoceratitis asiatica. Taxonomy (NCBI): domain Eukaryota; kingdom Metazoa; phylum Arthropoda; class Insecta; order Diptera; family Tephritidae; genus Neoceratitis; species Neoceratitis asiatica. The sequence goes on from CM061524.1 coordinate 80,591,850, forward strand.
AGGGCTCGCATTACTGCGTCATAGTTATCCCTCTCATATTCGGGAATAGTCAGCAAGATATCCGCTGCAGGTCCTTTCAACATAACAAATAGCGCAGCGGATTTTTCCTCGATGGTCCACTTATTTAACTCAGCCGTCTTCTCGAACTGGAGCTTGAAGATCTGGAAAGGAGTTGTGCCGTCAAAGGATGGAGCTTCTACCCACGGGCCGTTCATCGATCTGGCTGGACGATTCAACTGCAAATCTCGGACACGACGTTCGAGCTCGTTGACTTTACTTCAATTAGATCTTGTCTTTCCATAATTTCTGCATTGTCCTTCACCAAGTTTTGCTGTATTTGTGCGATTGTCCCGAATTTTGCATCCATTTTTTGTGAAATCTCAGCCAACTTTTGTGAATTACGGGCTTCCTGTGCATCCATCTTTTGTGATATGCTGGCATCCTGTGCATCCATCTTTTGTGATATCTGGGCATCCTGTACATCCATCTTTTGTGCTATCCTGGCATCGATTTGTGACATATTGGCGTTCATTACAGACATATTTTGTGTCGATACCTTCGACTTCTATTGCTTCTCGCAGCTGTGATTGCAGCCTCGGCTTTTTTCCTGTTGTAGATAATCCACGCTTTGCCAATTACCTGTTGAGAGGAGGTATCGTCAAATCCTGAATCTTCACCATTTTTCAATTATTATTCTTATGGATTTATTTAACAATCCCACTTCTGACACCAATTGTTACGATTTTGCTGATTAAACCACGATGATTTCCCAAATCCTTCGGGGACGATCTCTGGATTGTTAAATAAAAATCGCCAACTTAATTTGCAGTCTCTTTATTTATAAAGACTTATTTAATGTCCTTTTATTATTCAGTAATTCACAATTCAATTTACAATTACTTTTCTAATAATCGAATCTCTCTCTTTAATCTCCTTCATCTGACATTCTCTTCGCATTTACGCCACAATACATAAAAGTGTCCTCTATTGGAATAGTTTAAATCATAGGACAGAGGTAACTCACATTTATGCGTTTTACTTAAGAACATACCACCGTTTTGGCTGGGTCAAAATCGTTGTATTTTGTTTGCTTACTAAAAGTTATTGGTGGCCGCGATAGCCGAGTGGTTAGCATTGCGTACTGTTATTCGGAAGGCCTGGGTTCGAGCCCAGGTTCGAGCAACATCAAAAATTATAGAAAATAAATTTTTCTAACTGCGGTCGCTCCTTGGCAGGGAATTTCAAGCCCTTCGAGTGTATTTCTGGCATGAAATAAAGCTCCTCATAAAAATCAATCAGCCGTTCAGAGGCGGCTTAGAATAAACTGTAGGTCCCTTCATTTGTTGGTAAAAACATCAAGATGCAAAACCACAAATTGGAGGAGAAGCTCGGCCGAAAATCGCTTCGGCGGTTACAAAGCGCCAAATATATATATATATACTAAAAGTTATTTCCACTATTTTATATATGCTCCTGAATTGCTTTGCGAACACTTTTAAATTAGTTAAAGAAATGCTCATGTACTACATGAAATAACCTGTGAATAATAAACATTGAATTTATGAACACCGAGGGACAGAAAGAAAAACTTAACTAAGCGCCAGTGAATAAAAAGTGTGAAAGCGCCACTATAAGCACCTATAGGGAATAAGCACCTGCACAGGCACAGATATTCTCCAGTTTTCTCATTTGAAAGTTCATTCAAAAATTGGGGAAATGTGAGAATTTCACACAGAATGAGGAAAAGGAAAATTTAAAATCTAACGAGAATTGTTGTCTGAGGCGCACGATCAATTCTGCGATCTGAAGCTTATGCCGCTTCTGAAGTTTGAAAGGCAGCAACCGGCGATGATTAGATTTTTTCCGTAAAACTGACTCAGGATTTTGCACATTTTTTTTTTTCGTTAGGAAAACTAATAACTGTAAATTATAGCTTGGGACCACTACACATTTTTGAGGGTTAAATGATTTATTAGTGGTGCACCGGGAGCCCAACTAGTGGAATGCGGCTTATTGGTTAAGAATATGTATATTTGAATTCACATAAACGCATTTAAGGTGGAACATCCCATTAGTTCGGCTCTATCAATTTCGCTAACTCGCGGAAATTTATATTGGTCCCAAGCCATAACGAACATTCACTCGTTTATCTAACGAATATAACTTTACGTTGGCGATTTATATTGTAGTTTAACTAAATGGACGATATCTTCAACTAGGTCGAATTAAAACTTCACTATATTGAAAGGACTACCTGCCGAAAAGGTGTTTGTTGTTCTGATAATGCAAATAATTTAGGTTTATCTATGCTGAAATTTTAGTATGGTTTTGCGTGTTCGAATTCTTTTGACAAGCGTTGCATGACCATTCGGCAGCGAATCGTCAGGTAGGCATCGAGGGGTTAGTACACCAGATTTTTGATCGCAATCGCCGCATGGACGTTTATTAGTGAATAATTTAACGCTTTGTATTTTTTTAAATCGTTAATCTCCGGTCGTTGTGCAAAGAGTAAAAACCATTGAAACGCTTAAGAAATTTTTAAAAACAAAATTAAAATTTTTTTTGTTCTGCTGAGCAGTTGAGCAATGAGCGAGTATCGAGTGAGCATCGAGCTGCTCGAAGTGCTCGATATCCGGGTATCTGGAGCTCTAGTAAATACATCTCTTTTTTTAGTCACGATTTGCTAGACGAAAAAATTAAAATTATTAACCAGCATTAGCAGCAACAACTAGGAAGTGAAAACTGAGAATTTTCAGAAACAAGAGCTTATCTAGAATATACCATTTCATGCTTGTGCCTTCATTATATTTTAAAACTTTTGTTCTTATATTTTTTTAACATTCATTAAGTAATCGTCTTGTACAAATGCTTATATTTGTGTATAATTTTTATATTAAGTGAACATGGAGCACTTGTGATTGTAATTTTTTGTTTGTTGTGCTTATATCTTATAAAATTATTTTAAAATTAAATACTTTAGTAAACTTTTTACAAACTAATACATAAGTGCAGTATTCTTTCTTTAAAGTCAAAGGCTAGAACCCCCAGCTATAAAATAAACAATTAAAGTCCGTACACAAAAACAATAAAAAGCAAATAATTTCCAAATTCCAGTGCTGATTTTTTTCTTATTTGTGCATACCATGACAAAAATTAAAATATTAATAAAAAAATAATGAATTTCCATGAAAACAATAAGTTTTAACTTAACGACCAACCAATCTTACTTCATACACCCTAAAATTCGAAAGTCTTCATTAAGTCTTACATCAGCAATTATTCATTGTGTAGAAAAATGGGTGTTGAAAAACTAAGCGCCTGTAATGCAACAAGAGAGAGATGAGAAAGTACGCCAAGTTTAAGACTGCTTTCAGGCGTAAAATGAATTGAATGTAAACATATAAGTTCTACACATTTATGTGAAGTACATATGTATATGTTACGATTTTGCTGAATCAACCTCGAGTTTATAAAGAATTTATTTAATGCCCTTTTATCACTCAGTAATTCACAATTCAATTACAATTCACTCTACTATTTACAATCACTTGTATACAACTTTCACAATGTTTTTATTATTTCACTGTAGTGTAATCACGAACGTGTTTACTTTACGACTGATTCACTTATTGACTCTCTGCAGTTGTGTGTCGCTCTTATATATCACTCGGTTGTTCGCAACCAATCGTCTGGAATAATCGAATCGTTCGCGATAACGAATGTTCTCGATTTAGGCTGCAGAATATGCCAGCTATCGGCATCTCTCTTTCATCTGACATTCGCCTCGCATATTCGCCACAATATATATATAAGCGTAATGGCAATGCACAACCTTTAGCTTGTGCGCTTATCATTATTAAAAGAAAATATAAATCAATACTTCCCTCCAACTAACCCAACTGGTAGTCATACAATCACATACTCCTACACATGAAAATGGTGTTGTTTTAACGTTGTTGTTTTCACGGCGTATGAGTGATGTTTTTTAAAAGCTACCTAAATAAAGATTGTTTCAAATATTTATGTATGCAATTATCTGGTGTACCTGCTGGAACGCATACACATTTTCCTTCCAACCATTAGCCACAATATTTAAACAATTTTCCCAGCAAAATAAGTTTGTCGTAATTATATATGTATACAACTGACCTGCAACACACACGTGCAAACGCGCGCATTTAATCCAAACTCCTATTAGTTTTTCCGCAATATGAGACATATCCAGAAAAAAAGTGTACTGAATTTTTGAAGGTTTTAAGGATTTTAACAAAAAATTTACGAGATACTTCAATACATAATATTAGCTTTTTTTCTTTAGCATTTATTTTTGAAGATTATCTCTTTCAAATGTTGACCGCGGCTACGTCCCAGAGGGTCTATCCATTGAGTCAAATTTTCGATGACTCGTTCGACTGGTAACTGGCGAATGACAGCATGATGTTTTGCTTCAACGCCTGAATCGAAGCGGGATTGTCCGCATAGACTTTAGACTTTACATATTATCTGCTCACCGAAGTGTTCTCTTAATAATTCCACAATCAAATAGTCGGTTATCGTGGCGCGATAACGGTCGCCATTGACGGTTACGTTCTCACCGGCATCATTTTTGAAGAAATATGGACCGATGATCCTACCGGCCCTCAAACCATACCAAATCGTTGTTTTTTCTGGCTGCTCTTCGTACTGTGGAAATTTTGCTTTTTACATACCCATTGAGCCAGAAATTGGCTTCATCGCTGATCACAATTTGGCTCGAAAACGACGGATCTTCTTGGAACATTTCAAGAGCCCATAGGGAGAAGCGATTTCGCTTGGAAAGGCCAAGCGGCTTCAGTTCTTGCACAAACTGTATTTTTTACGCTTTGAATTTAAGATCTCGAAGTAAAATGCGCGCAGTCGTTCCAAACGTCCGAGTTGCTGCGAATGGCGCTGAATCGACTATCCATGGTCTTCTTGTACAATCTCAAGTACGGTCGCTAAATTTTCTTCGCTGCGTGCTGGACGTGGTCTATTCGGTCGAATATCCAATAATGAATGCTGGGTCTCAAGATGGGTGATGGTGTTGCGAATATTACGCTAAGTAGACCGATTAAGTTAACCATAAGTTGAGCGAGGCACACGAAACACGTTCTTTATAGAACGTGAATTTTCATAATAAAGTTGAATTATTTGTAAAAGTTGTTCAGGCGTAAGTCTATCCATGATGAAATGCCAAACAGTACTGAACAAAAATAACATGACAGTTTGATGACTCACGCGTGATCTGTCAAAAAAAGGCTATTGAAAAAAGTAGCCCTGCTTGGATCACCCTTTACTTATTTACAAATATACCTATGAACCATATACACCGTAAAATTTTTTGGCTTTTAGGCATTTACAAATAAAACACTAATAAAAAGTGTTTAATATTATTTCATTTTGAATCAGTAGAATACTCGTTTCGGATGTTTATCAGAATGAGTATAGTAAGAGATTTACAAACTTGATGAATATTGGAACGAGTTCCCGTCGTCCCTTGTCAAATTTGGTTTTGAGACAAACCGGTTTCGGCGTTCTGCCTTCTTCAGTGTCGTAGAGAACGATCAACGACACTGAAGAAGGCAGAACGCCGAAACCGGTTTGTCTCAAAACCAAATTTGACAAGGGACGACGGGAACTCGTTCCAATATTCATCAACTTTTCACCCTGTCGGAGAATCAACTGAACAAACACAAAGCGTTATAATTTATTTTTCGTAGGAAGAAGCGTATCATTATGGCAAGGCATGCACAAAATCTTGAAAATATCTTTCTGGCTTATAATGTTTGTGATTGAATAATGTGAACTTTGTGACAAAGTACTGGAGTCTCTAAATTGTCATTTTCTCAATTGAAGTTTATCTGCAGACCCAAATACCTATATCTGTGGCTTGGACTAGACGGTATTCATACAGAGGATCAGAGGAAATAAATGTGTTGATAGACACTTACAGACATTGTTTGGGGTAAGGCCTTTATCTTCGTGGCGAAAAACTACTTGCCATAATTAATTCCTTCAAAATTCTTATTAATTTCTTACCAAACCCATAAATGATTTTACTAGTTGACGTCAAGATATTGCTTATTTACCAAGCTTATAATTAAATAAATTATAATATATGTTTATTTCTAAGAAATCCCAAATTGGAACCTTAGTTTAGTAATCGGTTTTTGAAGGTTTAGTTTTCTAAGATGATAAAGTTAAAATTGTCTCTATTGATTAACTATGTGTAGCTTTTGATCTGTATTTAAAATGAGATTTTCATTACTTTATTTATTGTAATTGTCATTCACATACTTTTAAATATATATGTACATATCCACTCCCACTTTATGAGTATATGTAAACATCTTTTCACTTATGCACTGCTATTTATGGAAGCACCTGCAGTGAACAACTGCCAATCGTTTATCTTACAATCTCAATAGAAACGAAATAAAATACGAAGACAATTTGGAAACGAATTAAATAAAGACAAAAAATATAAGTGTGTGTCCTTTAGTACCAAAAATATGCAGAAATATAGGTAACTGGATATCCTAATATTTTGTAAAAAGTAAAAGCAATTGAGAACCTGCAGCAACATATAATCAGCAGGCATGAAATTATTTGCAAAGCATTCAAGCACAACTATGTCCCACCTAACTGAAAAGCTTAAAAACCGATACAAACATTAATTCACATACACGTAGGAAACAACATACAAATTATTTCTTGTCAATTGTATAAGGGTGTTGATTTGTCATTTGAAAGTAAAGAGTTGAAATGTTGAAAATTTCGATAAGCAAATCATTTATTATTTCGTGCACAGGCATGTATACATATTGTACATTTGTGCAAATAATAAAAATAAACAAACAAAAAGAATAATTATTTCAGAAATAAAAATGGTCTTGAGAAATGGAGCTTCTGTACGCATATTATGTACATATATATGTATATACATTGTACATTTGGGGGATTTATATAAATATGTTATATGAATATAGGTACATATAAAATATGCTTTAATCTTTCTTAACGAAAATAAGTTCAAACCCATCACTATTACATCGAAGTCAAAAAGTATCCTATCGTCAAGCTTGACAATGTATCTACTCCTCTAGCTATCAAAATTAAATAATACAGAGTTATCCATTTAAAAATTTTTAATAAATTTTATTAAATTCTTTTTTCATTATAAAGTTTGAATCTTGACATTATATGTGAAACACTACAACGTTCAAATGACCGCATCTAGTCATAATTTGACGAATGTTGGTTTTCAAGTGCTCAAGAGTTAAAGGTTCATCCGCATATACACGATCCTTCGGGTAGCGCCACAAAACAGGCTAATGGTAACGGTATCAAATCGTACGATCTCGGTGGCCAATTAACATCGCCAAGACGAGAGATTACCGCGTAATAAAATTTCTCTCGCAATAACACCATAGTCGCTCTTGCTTTGTGGCATGTGGCACCATGTTTTTTAAACCAAATATTGTCAAGATCGAGTTCTTCAATTGCAGACCAAAAAAAGTCTATTATCATACTATCATAACGCTCCGAATTGACAGTGAGAGTTTCGCTGTTATCGCTTTCAAAGGCATAAGGAGTGCCAAATGCGACAATTTTCCTAATTTACGTATCCACCCAATGAGAAATATGCCCGTCGCTGAAAAATTTTTTGTTGGAAAATTCGCGGTTCACTGCTTGTTGTCCAAGCACCCAATTAACCTAACTATGGCTTTAGGTTGTCGTGTGAACTGGCCAATTTTTGATGTGGATGTAAGTGTCGAAGTGCCATGCTGAAATTATCTCCATTCATACATTTACATATGTATAATATAATACTTGTAAGAACAAATGTATGAAAAGTTATTGTGTTACAGGAAATCGGAGAACTTGTAGTTATAATAATTAGTAGATTTGTTACAATAGTAATATTTGTGTTATAAAGGGTTATCCATTTAGTGGTTTCGAACGTGAAAAACTTTATAATACATACATTTGTCAAACTCAACCGTAACCCCAAACATATTTTGCTAGTTCGACCTCAAATATCTCTGCTATCAAGAGCTGGGACTTTCTTACGGCATATTATGGAGTATTTTTTACTTGGACTCACACCTACATCCTTATAAAGCCCGGCTCACACAACAAGTTAATCCAGCGATTTTCCTAAAAAAATCTGGAGCGACGAGGCGCATTTCTCACTCGGTGAATACGTAAATAAGCAAAATTATCACATTAGAGGCTCGGAGAATCCTGAAATGATTGTCTGGTGTGCTCTTTGATTTGGAGGTGTGACAAAACTGTCGCTGACAATTCAGAGTGTTATGGTTATATGATAACCGACTTTTTTGGACTGTAATTGAAGAAGACGACTTGGACAATACCTGGTTCTCACAAGATGGTGCCACATGCCACAAAATACGAGCAAAACCGCAAAATGGATAAACTAGTATTTTACGGACATGTGCTAATATAATAAAGAAACCTGCAGGTATTTCAAAAACAATACTGTCGAAAGACAAACACGGGGAATTAAAAACGTAAATATACGGTAAAAGCAATGCTTAAATAGCGTTTTCAACACAGCAACAAAACAATAGCAACGACTAAAATGTGAACAAATATAGATGGGAAGCAGTATATAAGTATAGTAATACTGAAGTGAATGGGACGAGATTGGCAGGTGAGAATAAATAAATATCATTCATCCCTCTATAAGTCGCTCAATATTGGAAAAGAAAATACGTAAAAAAATAAAAATTATGAAATAGTATCAGATAGGTCGAGGCTTTATATAAAAGATAATAGTATAGATGCAGTAGTTTATGTTTTCCAAAGTCATGATTTTCAATAGTTTTAGGTAGGAAGAAAAGAAATAAAGATGCAGAAAAGGAACTCAACAATAAAAAAGCAAAACATTTTCGAGTATAAGTAAGAAAACATAATGATAGATAATTTAGCACAAGGGACATAAAGAAAGGTAATAAAATTTTTGGTTTTATCTTTTGTATTGTGCAATCTTTTTTGAAGTCATTCTCATAAACTATATGTAAATTTTGGCCTTATACATGAAGTACTAATTTTTTTCGCATAATCCAAAAAACTTTGAGTCCTTACCGACCAAAATTTTAATGTACTCCCTATAAAGCTCTATGGAATACATAGGTACTCAAACACCCTCTGTAATCTGGACACTTCAGGATAGAAAACTATGTAAAAGCAAATAAATCTGGAATTATTTCGGTATGTTACCAATAATAGACACCAAGGTAAGTGGTTGATTTTTAATCGGAATAAAGATTATGCACTTCCTTTTCTTTGGTGTATTGGGAGTTGTTTTTTTTACTAAGTGGCTTGCTATAATTTTTTTCCTCTAGAATCTGGTTTCACTTTTGCACCCTGTCGAAATGAATCAGCTCTAACTAGTTTAGGGTGGTTTCCTTGTGAAGGGGAGATAGTTCTCCAACCACAAATTCAATATAAAATTAATGCATAAATTTGTAATAAAAGATAAAAAATGTCCCATACTTTTTCTCACACATCATTTCATCATCTTTTAATATTAATATGATCTTCAACACTGATATCCTAAATTCGGTTTAATTTTAATCAAAAAATACTTAACCAACATTATTTTATTTTTAAAAACACATTTTGCATATAAATTTAAATGGTGTTTACACAACATAAAGTTTGTCAATTCCATCAATTAACCAGACATAAAAATCAATTTATTATTCCGTCGCTCACTATCACTCGCATGTCTCTGGTTGTCTTATACAATCTCGCTTCTTTGCACCATAACTTCACCGCAAATATTTCATTGATCTAAATATGTGTGTGTGCATTTTTATCGTTTTGACTCGTCATGATACCCCGATTCGCATTAGCTTAATGGCAACTGACAGACCCAGTAATAAGTAGATGTGGCTTTCCTATATTTCCTACAATTAATTGTAATGTCTATTGTAGAAATTTGTTTGTAAGGAATGCTTAAAAGTTTTAATTAATCTTTAGCCAATACAATATTTTAAATTTATTTTTATACTAGCGGACCTGGCGAACTTCGTTTCGCTACATTGAATTTAAATTGATCGTGATACTTGTATAGTTGGATATTCTGCGTAATATACGACCATCCATTTTAACAATCAAAACTCGAAAAAATTTCATTTGCTCAATAGAAATCAAAAAAATATGGGTCGAATTTCATACAGCCAAAGTCTGCGTATGATGCAATCAATCGAGTTTTCTTATAATTTGCTAATATACTAATTTAAAAAAAATAATTTTCTATGTGTTCTTTTCTAGATTTCTAATTAAGGAAAAAATGTATACCAAAAACATCATTTATTAACACCTTATGGTCATAAAAACTTTTTTTAGGAATTTTCATCAAAAACTTTTTATGAGATTTTCATAAATAACTTATAGCAGGACAATCACGTTGCTTCCCCCAGCAATATTCCACTATCATATGCTTATCCCATCAGCATTGTTATGCCTCTATATTATTTTTTTCCCTCTCTATAGGCACGAAGATTCTTTGGAAACTGTGGAGATAATGAATTTTAAGTTATTTCATTGCAGGGTGGTAATCTAATTGTATCTTTTTTCCAATTTCAAACATCTCACGTACAAGTCAACCCCGCTTTTTCTAGTGTTGATGGTTGGAACGACTATGAGACAATAAAACCATGTCTGATTGAATATTGCTATCGCTGGACACCTCACTGTAAATTTCTTCAAACGTGGCTCACATGTAAAACAAATATGTGGAACAAGTACTTGTTCAAAACGTTTTAAAGAAATCATTTCTTTAACATTGGCACCACGACAATCGACATAGAAAAATAAAAGTGGTCGAGGTGATATTTTACCACTGACCCACTGTCTCAAATGCACATAGTACATTTTATAAAAAATTTTAGTTATCCACGGCTAGTTTTCGTCTATAACTTGCGAGTTAAAATAAAAAAGGTACTAAAAAGACTTGAAACCATGCTCCCGAAAGTTCTAATTACTCTTAATTTACAAAACTGCACGAAGGAAAAAATAAAAAATTATGTCTAGTGTTGCTAAAAGGTATCCACCTTTCACAAAACCAAAAAAAAAATTTTTTATTTGTTGAGGTGTGTTATTTAACTTATATATGTGTTGGTATACTCACGATCTGTTCTTGTATCCAAATCAAAACAAAATTACAATATATATTAATTTAGCGCGATACGTTTTCCGCACAGAACCATTATTTTTGAAATAAAATTGCACTATTTTCAAGCGTTGTTCAGGCCTGAGTCTATTCATGATGAATTGCCAAACCAAACTGAGAATAAATCACTTGACAGCTGTTAAATCGGTCGCTATCTTGAAAAGTAATGCCAACTTAAAGTTCTATACCTATATAAAAAAAACACCCTACATATATATATATATATATATATACATGGTTCCCTTGTATGGAATCCAAACTATTAATTGCATGATGATAAATTGATAATAATTCCTATTATTCGCGTTAAAGAACTTACACTAGGATACGAATAAGAAACGCTCTCCTTATAAAAGCTTATTAGGCTTATAAATCTACCTTCACTCTTAGCCATCTTGAAAAGTAATGCCAACTTAAAGTTCTATACCTCTATAAAAAACACCCTTTACAAGCGAAATGAAAAGGAAAAGTACGAAAGGCACAATATAATGAAATCCAGCTGATTGATGTATTGTATGTTCCTGTATTGCAATGCAATTTCATTTCAGTATCGAGGGCAGTAAACAGTGGATTGATCGTTGATTTTTCGAACAAATTCTCAACAGTGCATGAAGTCAATGGGAAAATTATATTGCGTGGAGAGAAGGCTGGTGGTATATTTGTATATACAACTAATAAAGAAATTCTACTATTTGCAGGACAACCCACCGAGGCTATGAGATGGCATGCTCGATATGGCCATTTGAATTATGGTAGCATGCGTCAACTTGTTGCGGATAATTTAGTTAACGGACTGAAAATAAGTGTACCAACAAATATAACTTGTAATGTATGCATACAAAGCATATGTGCTACAAAGCCGTTTTCAGCGAGCCAAAATAGAGCTAGCGATTTACTTGCATTGGTACACACAGATGTGTGTGGCCCTATTAAACGATCAACTGGCGGTTCGCAACACATACCTACATTTGTTGATGATATGTCTAGATATGTAATCGTTTATTTTCTAAAGCACAAAAGCGAAGTTTTTGAGAAATTCAAAGAATTTAAGATATTCGCAGAGCGTCAAACTGGGTGTTCACTAAAAGCCATTAGAAGTGATAATGGTACAGAATATACAAATAATGCATTTCAAAATTATGTAAAAGAATGTGGAATTTTACATCAATTCACAGTACCTTACACCTTGCAGCAGAATAGTGTAGCTGAACGTTTTAATAGAACCTTAGAGGAGATGACGCGTTGCATGCTCGTTGGAGCAAATTTAAGTGAATTTTTGTGGGCGGAAGCAGTAAATACTGCAGCCTATTTGCGAAATAGGTCACCGATTTTTTATAACAATTTGAAGTTTACCTTTTATTTTTTACACATTTTGTTTTAATGTCACTTCCGTTTATATTTGTCCTGATTCTATCAAATCTTATTTACTTGTACTTGTTGGCTGACCGTGCCCTTACGTGCTGCCACAAATTATTTACGTTTCTTTTACAATCTGATTCGATAGACGCCGTAAGGTGAGAGTTTTCTTGAATTTGAAATATATAATTCATTAACTACAAAGCGAAGCAGGTTTTTAAATTTAATTAAATTAAAAGTTAAAAAGCTCTGAACGCAAAGAGGCTTGGAAATTTGTAGGAAAGACTTGGAAAATATTGTATCTCATTTTTTCCTCTAACCTCATTTACTTGATAAATAGCGCGAGCTGTAATTTACATTATATCTATTAATGTCAGACCAGTAGCTACAGCTCTAGGGTATGGTCATGTGAAGCTATACACGCAAGTGGGGACAATTTTTGACTGCCTCGCACTTGGAAATGGTCAGAAATTATTATTTTACATATGTAGGGTTGAAGCTGCGTACGACTTGCGGCCTTAGACCAATTATCCTCTGGGTAGCCAACAAACATCCGCTTGGATCTAAAATATATGAAAAAGCGAATCACCCAAGGTTTTGCGTAGGGTTTGATACCCACCATATAAAAATATACTTCAATGAAAAATGAGTAATAGCCTCGGATAGAGACCCTCTTTTGATGAATTGAATGTCCGGTTTTCTAATTGTGAAGGTGCCACTGCCGAGCTGGATGATGTCTTCGTATGACTCTTCAACATATCTCTGATTTGCGTCACACACCGACGGAATATAAGGGCGACGTGACCAAGGACGATTTCTATGAGCACTTCTCCCGCCACGATGTTAATATTATGCCAAGCCAGGGTGGGAAAAGAAGGTATTTATGGCACAACAGTCGGAAAATACACGACGAAACATCGCAAAACGGCTGTCGCCATATTGAAAATCATGCAACCAAAGCGATCAAGTTGTGATTAGCGGACGACACATATCCAGTGTTTTAGAAGAGTGTAGGTTCCGAGGGCCTAACATCGACTAGGATAAATAGCTTGTGGCAGAGAAGATATACAGCAAAGGGTGCCCGTCAACAAACTCTTTTGAAACTCGATATAAGGGAGCTGTGGAACGGAATGTCAAACTCCCTACGTACCGCCGGCACGGAAACAACTGGTGTCCGAGAAGGATGAAGAAAAAAAATATAAAGATGTCGAAATGTGTAGGTATGAAGGGAAATTTCTATAAAAAGATTCGGAGACTTACAGAAGGAGAAAAATACCGCAAACCGGAGGTATTAAGCAGGTAATCTGGTGACAGATATCCAGAAAATAATTAGTGTATATAGGAAACACTTCTCCATTATCACACTATGTTGAAAATTGAATAGCGAAAGGAGGATCCTACGCGTCTGCGCCAATTATGGTAGGAATTGCCTCTTCAAAATCGCAAATAAGGTCCTATCTAGCTTCTTGTGTGGAGATTAAAGCCCACCGTCAACAAACTGACCTTATTAGTGAATATTTATCATGTAATTTCTTCAATTTGAGTAGAGCTAAATAAATAGAATAGGTACAATATACGAGTTGAAGCGAATGGGTCATCGTATTCGTAATTCGGCTGCCACGTCAGTCATAACTTTAAGGTCGTTTATAATTACATCTATCTGTAAACTAGCACTAATAGCACAAATAATTTCAGCCTTGAAATCCAATGCAGAATCACTATTACCATCGGTTCTACCTTGGATTAATCAGGCAATTTACCAACCAAAAAAAAAAAAAAACTCCGCAAGTCGCTCGTGACTCCCATCGTACAGAATCGTGAAATAGCTTATACGATGTCGATATCCGATAAGTTACCTTCAGGAGTTTTCGAGATAAAAGTTTTGTGGAAGATTTAATGAATGGCGCACTACGAGAAAAAAAGAAGAATTCAAAGACTGTGTTTTGAATTTTTTACATCAAAAATAATTTCGAAATTTTTGGTAACTTTACCTCAAATGTGTCTGAAAACATTTTGAACTCGTCTTTATAGATTGACGCAATGTCGTCCAATCTACATTTCGTGTCTTTTATTTGCAAAAGAATAAACTCTTATGAAAAATGCCTTTGCAACCTAATTTCAATTTCACTTACTGATTTAAGAAGCCTTATTTAACACGTTCCCTGCCGCGTGTACCGAAAACAGTACACGCTTAGCTTCATTTCTTCGCCAACGTGTTAAGTTCTTTTCTGTACTTCATTTTTATTTATTTATTCAATCTGAAATAAATATTATTTTTTGATGTTACTATGTATGCATAATTGTTTTAAAATTAATAATCTCGAAAATAATATAAATTCTCTCAAAACAAAAAAAAAACAAATAAGAATTTATACAAAATTATTAAAGCGCTTACCGTGTACTGTTTTCGGTACACGCGGCGTAGAAATGACACCTAGTGAAAAACAGCTTGGCAGGGAACGTGTTAATAAATATATAATTTCTTCTCCTTATGTTGGAACTATTGAAATAACTAAAACACAATTCTTGTACAAAATGAAAGTATTAAGTAAAAAACTTAATTTTAACAATAATTAGTTTTTCTAAAAAATGAATTCATTTAAGTTGAATACTCAACAGAGTTTGAACCCATTTATTAAATTGCTCTGGAGTTTGGCAACACAAATTTAACGTATTTTCCAATTTTTTTTATAAAAAAATAAGAAACAACATTTTTTTCAAGGCGAACACTTAAATAAAATAGAAATTATTATACGTGAAACGAAAAAAATTCAAAAAATTTCTGCGATTTTATATTTATATGTGCTATAGATATATAGAAGCATGCTGGTTAATAAGCTCACTGCGACCAATATTTTCACCGTAAATTGGTTTTTAATGTTTTGCAGCAAAATACAACAAGTACAAAATAAAGTTTTTTTGCTTTATTTTGACATTTTTCTGGCAACTAAAAACATATTTAAGAGACGCAAGTATATTTCTTGGGGGTACACAATAGCCACGCCCAACAAGTATTTCATAGAATACATTTTTTTCAGCTAAACTGGACTTTGAAAAGATAATTGGTTTAATTTAGTTTCTGTGCTGCGCTGCGTGCACTCAACAATTAAAACTTTTTTGTGTGGCAATATGAAGCGCTTATCGATTTTCTTTTACTTTCATTTTGCCATATTGCCACTCGTCAAGTTAGCTATTTTTATGTACTTATACATATATATACATACTTTTTCAAATTCTCTTATTTTTTGCATTTTTTGTTTCATTTTTACGTGCGTGTTATTATTATTACGTGCTTTGTAACAATTACTTTGCCTATTAACTGATTGTGGATTGCCTGAGTGATTTAAAAATGTTTATAGTGTTGGCTTAGCTGACTTTCACGCGGGCTATTTTTTTTTATAAAAACTATACAATATATATATATATATTTCAATAGCCATAATTTAGGAAATTATTTTATCTCAAAGGCCTTTTTGGCCAAGTTCTCTGCCGAAACTTTTTTGGTTTAAAAAAAAAATCACCGATTGAGGAATGTGTATATAAAAGTTTATATAAATGATAAGTTTTTAAGATAAATATCTATTGACGATGCAATCTATATT
Source organism: Neoceratitis asiatica (assembly GCA_030068015.2). Taxonomy (NCBI): domain Eukaryota; kingdom Metazoa; phylum Arthropoda; class Insecta; order Diptera; family Tephritidae; genus Neoceratitis; species Neoceratitis asiatica. Next base: position 80,608,032 of record CM061524.1, read on the forward strand.
TTAATTAGATTTTACGGGCGTGTTATTGAAAGTAGGAAACCATTACAACCCGTATGCTATCTTATTAATTGTATTAGATTTTCTTGGAATTATTTCCATTAAAACTGACAAAAAGCTGTTCCTGGCTTAAGACTCTTGGTTGGAACAACATCTTCAACACTCCATATGGGATGTGTATGGGTGGATTGAAGCTCGATGGAAGAGTTGGTGGTGGTGGTTTCTCAAGAATCCCACCTCTTGAGCTCTCTTTCAAGCTTCCCTGTAATTGTAGTGTGTTTCTAGCTAAAATTAGATAAAAATAGATAATTAAAAGGGAGCCGAACTCAAGAACTTTATTTTTCCGATCTCAAGCAGGAAAGGTACTTAAAAGACTACATTGGTATGCCTTTTGTTAAAGCAAACGGTGACTCAAAGAATTTATGTATAGACTGGCTGAGTTAAGATGAAAACACACAGGGACTTACAGAATATTTATACGAACTTCGCCAAAAGGGATAGGAGAATGAATCTACACAGTTTACTGCTTTATAGGAAAAGAAGCTGCAAGCAGGATTAGGAGGAAGAAGCGGCCCATCATTCTATATGCGATAGAGTCAGGCTCCGATATCTGGAAGCTTGCCAAGGTAAATTACTTACTGATTTATAAAGGAATCGAAGTAGACGGATTGTGGAGCTTATCAAACGAATCAACATCGTAATATCACAATGGCCTTCCTCTTGCCTAAGTGTAATGCTGGTATAGTTATATGCCAATAGACATAATTTGACAAGCTGATTAGTGAGAGATATTAATGGATATGAAACGTGTAATCATAAACATAATGCGTTTGTACAAAAATAAATATATAAACATACAATAAATTAAAAATATATTGACTAGACTTTTTCTACAATTATAAAATGATCACAATTTGGTAATTTACAGTTCTCAGTTAGGAAATTTAATTAACTTATTTGCGTGTAATGAATATTTCAACTTATTATTTTGTAGAAAAGTTTAAATTTAAACACAAAATTTAATTTGACCAAATGCTTTTCTTTTTTCTTTTTTTTCAGTGAAACCTAGATCATGTTTATAAAAACGAAAGTAAAGCAAATGTCAAAGGACAGCGATATTAGGTAAAATAAGGCTTAGAATTACTTGATAATGGAATTTTAATTTTACTTTATGTTCTTGTCTTCCGATGTAAGGATGTGCACATTATTTATTTTTAATTTCTAGTAATTAAATAATTAAGTCATGCTCGACTGGTCATCTGAACAAAAAAATTCAGTAGAACATATCTAAATATGTATTTGGATGAACACATATACATAGTTCTCTATAAAGCCATTTATAAAATCATAATTCTTATGTTTTGCATTTATAAGTATTAATGCATTGTATTTGTACATAAAATAACACGTAACATACAATTAAACACAAAAACTTACAGGCTAAGATAAACTTAGCATATTTGATGGGTGGACTATACGTATCTATTTGTATAAGTGCTGATGCATAAAGATGAATATTTGTTGAATCTTTAAAATCCACTAAAGAATACAATTGTGGACTAAAATATTATATACAAGTTTTGTTTAGAAATTAAAGAAGAAGTTTCATTGTTTATTTTTGTAATCGAAATGATGTAAATTTTTAAACCAAAATATGTTTTTTTTTTTTTTTTTTTTTAAATTGTAAGAAATTATATGAAAACTGCTTTGCCCAAAGCTGGGACACAAATACTGAACTTATAAAGTTCACTTAATTAAAAATAAAATATATTAAATAATTATTAGATACAAACATGAAAAACAAAATTTCTGGAAATAGTTTATCATTTCTCACAACTTCAGTTTATATATATAATAGTTCAGTAACAGTATTCACTAATTTATGCAGCTCAAAGAAGATTAGCTTAATTATGTATAGAGACTGGCTAGGATATTATAGTACTGAATATATAAGGATTTGTGTAGTATTTGCGACGAATATATGTATATTAATATAAACGAATATAAAGTTTTGTTAATATGTTTGCATTAAATTATTATTATTTTCCATTCATTTTCTGCTAATTTAATCGAAAATCTGCATTAAGCTAATTTAACATAAATATGAATATATGTGTGTATAGAAGTATATTATATGCCTAATTATGTTTCTGCCGTGAATTATTATCCGTTGATATATTTTTATATATGAACATACATATATTATAGGTTTCCAAGTTTCAATACTTTCAGAGTTTTTGAGTGGGGATAGACTTATTAAAAATATTTTTATTAGATTTCACGTTGGGTGTCAAGCTGCTGGCATATTGAAAGCAAGGGCCTTAATTCTAAAGCGAAATAAACCAAAGCAGAAAAATTAATAAATAAATGTGAGTATTTATAATATATATATATTGGATAAACACACAAAACCTTTTCATCGATTTTTAAAGAGCCTCGATAGCACGAAAAGCAGCTGTCATATGCCGTCATGTCTAAATTTTGTATACCCACAAAACTTATACGGCTGGATCGGGAAGGACCACCCTGAGTCACTTGACGATACCTAACGAGGTTTGACTCAAGATGACTCCTTATAATGTGACTTCTTTAATTTACTATTGGAGAATATAATTGGAGCTGCAAAGCTAAATAGAAAAAGTACAATATTCTATAATAGTGTGCAACTGCTGACGTCTGCACATGATATTGATATCATTGGCCTCAATGATCGCACTGTTTTCCCCAAACTAGAATTGGTCGCAAAAGAGGGCGAGCCAAATATGTATCTTCTTTCATCAAACACACAACCATTAAATTCGCAACTCAGTTCACCCGTCATTATTGGCATTCATAACTCTATGGCGCAGAAGCGTGGATGAGATAACATCTGATAAGAAAGGTTTTGGCGAAGATTTATGTACCTTTGCGCATTGACTACCAGGAATATCGCAGGTAATGGAAAGCGATATACGGCCACGTTAGCATAGTTCATTGAATCAAGAGACTGCTACTATGCTAGTTAGGTCATATTGTCCAGATGGATGAGAACACTGCATTTTTGAAAAAATCCGATAGTTGAAGCTGACGGAGAAGAATAGTTCCACTTCATTATTTTATAGTTTCTAATCACATTTATTGGAGGATGGGGCCATGTGTAGAAGTTCACGCAAGTGAGGAAAGCTTCTGACTGCCATTCACCTGGTAGTGGCCAGAAACGACTATTTACATATGGTTCAAGCAGCTCACGACTTCCGGTTTTATACCAAGTATCCTCTGGGTAGCCAACAAACATCCGTTTGGAGGCGAGCTAAAGTGAGAAGGCGAATCCCCTGCGGTTGTGCGTAGGGTTTGGAACGCACCACAATAAAACTATACTCCAATGAAAAATCAACATATGCCTCGGATGAGAGACCCCCTTTTGGTGACGACCCCCGCAAACGTTTATAGGATCATGATATAAGGGCATGCACCTGGAATGACCAGTCCCTTAATTGAGAAGATGCCACTGCCCAGCTGGTTGATGTCCTCGTAAGACTAAGGGCTGACATCACCGCCGTCCAAGAAATGCGATGGACGCGACAAGGACGGAAGAAGGTGGGTCCATGTGAAAACTATTATAACGGCCATTTAAAGGAGCGCGCAAATTTGGTGTTGGATTTGTGGTGGGAGAGAGACTCCATCACCGAGTCCTGGCATTCACCCCGGTGGATGAACGTCTAGCCACAATTTGCATCAAAGCGAAGTTCTTCAACTTATCGTTAATTTGCGCTGCACCTGCCACGATGTCAAAATTGTGCTAGGCAATTCCAACGCCAGGGTGGGCAAAGAAGGTATTTTTGGCGCAACAATCGAAAAATTCAGCCCCCACGACGAAACATCTCCAAACGGGCTGAGGCTTTGATTGACTTTGCCGGGGCCCGAAGTATGGTTGCCTGTAGTACCAGATTACAGCATAAGAAAATTCATCAAGTTACATGGCTGTCGCCAGATCATAAAACGCGCAACCAAATCGATCCCGTTGTGATAGACGGAATACATGTATCTAGTGTTCTAGACGTGCGTACCTTCCGAGGGCCAAATATCCCTGCTCTCTGAGAGCACTCATTAGCGACTCTTTGTAAGGGAGCTGTGGAGCGAAATAGCAAATTCCTTGCGTAACGCTGCTTCGGAAACCATTGGTTTTCAACAATACCAGAAAAACAGCTGGTACGATGAGGAATGTCGAACTGCAGTAGAGAGAAAACAGACTGCATACCTCGCAACTTTGCGATCGACTACAACACGTGCGGAGTAGGATAGATATCGAGAGATGAAGAGGGAAGCGAGACGCATTTGCAGACGAAAAAAGAAAGAGGTCGAAATGAGTGAGTATGAAGAGCTTGAGAAGCTGGCCGACAAGGGTAATGCTCGAAAATTCTATGAGAAGATGCGGCGACCTACAGAAAGTTTCAAGACTGGTGCAAACTCATGTAGGGACAATGGAGGTAACCTGGTAACAGATGTCCAGAGTATACTTAGTATATGGAGGGAACACTTCTCCAATCTGCTCAATGGCAGTGAAAATGAAATCCCCGGAGATGGCGAACCCGAAACCCCAATTGATGTCGATGATATAGAAGTGCCTTCACCCGACTATGAAGAAGTTCGAATAGTGATTGCCCGCTTAAAAAATAACAAAGCGGCGGGAGCCGATGGCTTACCGGCAGAACTATTCAAAGTCTGCGGCGAAGAGCTGGAAAAGAGCATGCATCAGCTTCTTTGCAGAATATGGTAGGACAAAAGCATGCCTGACTAATGGAACCTAAGTGTGCTCTGCCCAATTCAAAAAAAGGGAGACCCCACGGTCTGCGCCAATCATCGTGGGATAAGTCTCCTTAATATCGCATATAATGTCTTATCTAGCGTATTGTGTGAAAGACTAAAGCCCACCGTCAACAAACTGATCGGACCTTATCAGCGTGTCTTTAGACCTGGAAAATCCACAATTGACCAGATATTCACCATGCGCCAAATCTTGGATAAGACCCGAGAGAAAAGAATCGATACACACCACCTTTCTATCGATTTTAAAGCTTCCTTCGACAACACGATAAGGAAATGTCTCTACGCCGCCATGTCTGAATTTTATATCCCCACGAAACTTATACAGCTTTGTAAACTGACCCTGGATAATAGCAGAAGCGCGGTCAGAATTGAGAAGGACCTCTCCGAGCCATTTAATACCAAACGAGGTTTCAGACTCTTTATCGTGTGATTTCTTTAATTTGATGCTGGAGAAAATAATACGAGCTGCAGAGCTAAAAATGCGCAAGCCGTCTGATCTACTTTCCACAAGAACTTGCTATAATAAAAAAAACTTATAAAAACGTTCTTTCGCACCAATTCGAAAGGTGAGAGCAAGAGAACAAAAATTTGCTAAATATTTTCTGTTTGTATTTCGTAGCGATTGTCAAAATCAAAATTGAAAAACTTTTGAATCACCTTTTTTCGCGTAAACCACAACACCATTATCACAATTTTAAAGATATTCGAGTTTACAAATATAAAATCAAATACAATTCAAGCAAACACAAAAAAAAATTATTTTGACAATCTTTGTGGAGAATGAATGAAAAAGTAGAATTCGCTGGCATAGTACCCCAACTTGTTAAAGCTTTGATGCTATGAATGTCACTGTCACGTATCAAAGTATTTTAATAAAATATGTATATTTATACAGACCCTGCAAAAAAGCGACTACAACATGTAAGCGAGAAATATATGTAACTACACTCGAACAATAGAGTAATTCAAAACCACCCACAATCCATACCAAATATATGGTCTAATTAACATTGGACTATATAGAGTTACTATATGGAGTTCCTAAAGAAAATTAGTTTTGAAACTACTCCATGGATTACCTACAGAGGATTACATTATGGAGCATCTACAAAAATTATATTCGAGCATACACTTCGAATATAATCTGTTTCGGTAAAAAGTTAGTAGCACATATATTTGTTATATAAATTTATAATGATAGTAATTAATATTTTCATAACATATTTCAATTCACACATTTGTTCTATTTGCGTTGGAGCATATTAGCATAAACTTCTGCATGCCTTCTGTGTACCAGCAGAGCTCATCAATAAAATGAAACTGACTAAATTTCATTGTTATATATTTTTTGTAAGTAATTTTTATGAAGAATGGTTTTTAATGAGACAATACTTTTTTTTGGAGTTGGTCTTTTTGACAGATGCTCCTTGATTTGTACTAAGTTTGGTTGGTTTGAACAACGTTTGAAAATCGTGAAAATTTACTACCGAAATATTGGTTAGATTTTCGTCGCATCGCCCAGTGCGTCCAATATTCGGTCGACATAATTGCCCAGCAGAGTCAGTAATGCGAACAATGGCCGAAGGATTATATCGCCGTATGTTGGCAATTTAAAGCACTGTAAGCCATTTCTTTAAACAATTGTAGCATCACTACTCACATATAGTCTCTTATTCTCCTACTCTCGGGAATATTAAATGATCTAAAAGGTTTTTATTGACGTGTAATGTTTATTATTTGGATGACAATAAAAATATACAACCAGTATTTAATAAAAAAACATTTTAAAATGAATTTAATAAATGTAATTACTTTTTTTAGAGTATATTCTCTTCTCTCACTAACACTATTTTTATTCTGGCGACCAGCAATTTAAATCAACTTATTTAAAAAATCAAAATAAAATATTTCTCACTATTTTAACTAGATTTTTCAGTCACCCAGTTACCACCATTTGTAATACCAACGCATGTGAGTGTATCCATAAGCCAACATCTGAGTATCTGAGTACACGTACGTAAAAACACAGTTTGCTTTTATTTAAACTGCATTTGCATTTCAATTTAACATTATATTGCATTTTTCTTTGTTTTCATTTCATTCATTCACTTCGATACTTTGTTTTTATTCTTTTTTTTAACTTGCCCCTGTTGTTTTGCTATCTTTGGAAGGTACTATTTTTGTAGTTTGCCATAATCACATTTGAATTTATGCTTTGTCGATTAGCTAAAAGCTTCTAATAACATGAGAGACTGATTGAAATATAATACAAATATCAAATGTAAAGCAGAATTTTATTTAATTTTTATATCAATTTAATTATTTTTCATATAGCCGAGTACGTCATATTAATCGTACTACCATTCGGTCGGCAATGGTTCAAGCCCTAGCTCAACCAACATCCAAAATTATAGAAAATAAATTGCGATCTTCTCTGGGTAGGGAATGATAAGCCCTCCCAGTTTATTTCTGACATGAAGTAAAGCTTCCCCATCCATCGACCGTTCGGAAGCGAGTTTGTGTTAAAATAAACTATAGGTCTCTCCACCAAGACGCGCACAAAAATTGGAGGAAGATCAGAGCCAAAAATCGTTTAGCGGTTACAAAGAGGCAATATATAATTTATTTTATTTTATTTTATTTTAGATTTTATAATTTTTATATTTTTTATATTTTTTTTTATTTTAATTTTATTTTTTTTTTCTAATTTTATTTTTTTGTTTTGTTTTTTGTGCCTTTTATCTATGTTATTTTATTTTATTTTAAGTTTTTTTTTATTATTCTTTTCATTTTATTTTATATTATATTATCTTAATTTATTTCATTTTATATTATTAAAAATTCCGCATAATAAAGGTATTAAATCGCAAGCAGGAAAAAGGAACTAGCGGAGAAGAGCATCTGCAAACAAACTTTCATGATATAAATTAATGAAAAAACAATCTTCCATGATTTAAATTAATGAACAGATTCTCACGATGCTACTGAATGGAAAAATGTAATGGAAATACTTTCGCGCTGTGCAGAGTGTGCGAATTGCTGCAAATCAAATTTTATCAAAAGAAAGTAGAGACGTATTGGGCACTATTGGTTAAAAATTTCTTTATTTAAATTCTCTCCTCGACCCAATAGAATATGGAAAAGCCGCTTAGTTACTTGCTTTATTGTTATAACTGATCAAAAGCATTTATGTACACACATACAAGTCTGTCAGGCTAGTGAAAATATGACTAAGGAATTTTGACATACTATGTTCCCTACTCTCTCTGGTGAATTTCTGGTAGTTTCACCTACATGAAATGTATATTAATTTTGGTCCGAAGCATGTAATTACCAGAAAGAGAAGAGATAGACTCACAAAAATTTAAGCCGATCGTATAAGAAGGACAAGCTGAGTTGATATAGACAAGCCCATCTGTTGAAACGCAAATTAGTCTCTCAGTTTTTCGATATTTTAACCAAACTTGGTAGGCAGATACACTGGCTTTTTTTAATCGAATACTTACATTGGCACTGAAAATCATCAATATCGGTGGACTATATCATATATCCTCCGTTTAACCGATTTGTTTAGATATGAAGGTTTACGTCAAATAAGCATTTAGAAGCGGAAAATTTTGTACTTTACACTCATATAATAAACATCACTTTGGTACTGAAAATCGTCGAAATCGGAAGGTTATATCATATAGCCCCCATATAACCGATTTATTCAAATATGAGCTTATGCGTCATAATGATATTAAAGAGTGTGATAGCGTGATATTTGGTGTTCTACAGACATGAATTGAAGTTATTAGTTTGAGCTACTTTGACCCAAATTTCGGAAACATTTCTTACTCAATTTTGCAATTAAAAAAAAAACAAGCTATGCAAATAAGCCTTATGCGAAAAACGGCCTTAGAAAAGTTATCAAGTATTCATTTTAATGTCAGAGAGGTTCCTTTCAAATGATTTTCTAATAGGGATGATATGATTTCTAACTGTTTATTTTTTTTTCAGTAATGTTTTCGATTTCATCATGGCAAGATATACGCAAGAACAACGTTTACAAAAATTCAATATTATTATCAACATAAACGTTCTGCATTTTAGATTTTTTAAGAAAATTATCTTCTCCGATGGGGCTTTCTTTCACTTGAGTGGTGCGGTAAATAAGCAAAGCTGTCGATTCTGGTGCGAAGAAAATCCACATATTATTCATCAACAACCAATACATTTACCTAAATTGTCATTTTGGTGTGGTTTTTGGTCTGGTGGAATCATCGGTCCGTACTTCTTTCGAAATGAAGCTGGTAGCACCGTTACTTTCAATGGAGAGCGGTATAGATCGATGATAACCAACTTTTTATGGCCACAATTGGAAGAAGTTGACATTAAAAACATATTATTCCAACAAGACGGAGCTACGTGTCACACAGCACGTGCAACAACCGAATTGTTGCGAGAACGGTGTGGAGATTTAATTGTTTCAAGAAATCGTGACACTGAATGGTCTCCAAGAAGTTGTGATTTAACACCATTAGACTTTGAAATAAACCAGACTCCCTTCAAGCTTTAAAAGTCAATATTGAAAGACTTAACAATGTTGAATTCATGGCATACGACCTGATTGAGAGGAAAAAGTGCTCAAAAATTGGGTTCATCGAATTTGTTCAGAACTTAATTGTATCGATTGTACTTCAGATTCAATAAAATCATTTGAATTTCCTTCCTTTTTCTTTTTTGGACGAAATCATATCACCCTTATTGGAAATTGGAAAACCCTACATTATTTACAATTTAACTGAAAACAAACTACAATACTACAAAATTCCAAAAATCAAAACTTTAAAATTTTGTTAAGCGCAAAGTATACGTCGTTTTGAGCCCCGTTTTGTCAGAGAAGTAAGTTTTCGTGATTAATTAATGTTAAATTGTTTATTACGTTATCTACGTAGCTCACAGATACTACACAAAAAACCTCACAAACAAACAAACTTAAGAAGCGGCGGTATGATGTAAATTTCCCTTACCAAGAAAACAAAAGGGTAGACTGTGTAAAGGAAACTCCCCATCGTTAAGGCTAAACGGAGCGGCTGCAGCTACCGCAGGCAAACGAATAATCAACCTATTCTTGAGCGCGTCAACAGAATGTTTTGGCCATCTTCAGGTTAAAAAAAAAATCGGCAGCCGCTATCACAGAAGGGACGAGTAGAAGACGCAGTAGATTTAACATTACTGTGAATTGTGTGTTTTAGAAACGGATAAGCGGTGTGAAGCAGAGAATAATTGTGTGCCATAAAGAATTGTAAAATAAGCCATTGCGTTTAGTAAAGAATTATAATTTTAAAGACTTAATAAACGTTGAGTAAATTTCTGACGATTAAGAGGCCAAACGAACAAATCTTTGGAGTTCTATTTAGCAATCCAGTGGTCGGACTCGAAGGATTTGGGGAAATCATCGAGAATAGCCACAAAAAAGTTACAATAATGAACTTCCGCGTAGTCATAACTTTCTTCGTTATTAAGGTTTTCGTATAATATTTTCTGTCTGTCCACGTGCCTACGCTAAAGAAGAAAAAGAAAATTAAATGCAAATTTGAACTGTAACTATTATGCAGTGTCATTTTGAACTACAATTCTGCACAGTTTTTCCATCATGAAAATAATTATTGAACAAATGCAGTCATTTAAATGCTTCAGTTCATATTTGGTTATTATTTGGTGATGGTTACAAAAATTTTCAATTATTTATCGGGATGAGTTTTTTGTTTGTTATGTAGGTAGGTACTTTTGTGAATGTGTTCATTTAATTCGTAGAATCATGGTATGTATGGTATGTATGAAAAAGAGAAAAAAAATTATGTTAATTGTTGGCAATGAATAAAATATAATTTCAATGTCATTGATGCACCAACTTTTTCGAAAAAATACAACACAACTCTTCTTTTTATACTCGATTCTTCTCTAAAACGCACTTAACTACTGATTTTAATGCAGGCTCCCGGATTATTCGTTAGTATGTTTTTGAAGGCTTTACTTTTCTTTAATTTTCGTAAAAACACTTTTTTACGTTCCACCTTTAATTCAGATACCTTCGGAAAGATGGCTTTAGATCCATGGCGGTTGGAACATCTCGCACTTAAAATTTCAGAGGAAACAAAAGTATTTCGGAAAAGCGCTTTCTTCTATAATATTTTCTAAAATGTTAATAATTTTTAGATCACAAAATATCATGTTTGATTTTCTCCATTATATCGTGCAATATTTTATTCGTTTCTTTCATATTTATGCTGAATCCCATTGGAATGGATGATTTTTGTTTGTTATATGCAACAGCACAGCGTTCAAAGTTGAAACGCCAGTCATGAGAATTTAAATCTATTCTCAACTTGTTCACTAATCCTGGGATGTCATGGTGTGGTAAACCTGAAATTCACAGTGGTGTTTCCGGTGTTAAGTAACATTAACATTTTACCCTGAGAGTTTTCTGCGCTTCAAAAACAAGGTAAACTTTGCTTTAATTTAATCCTTTTTTGTGTCTCTGTCGTCTGTGAATCTTTATTTTGACTCGGTGGTTTAGGTGGTTGGATACCTTGAAAACTGAAAGTTTGGCAGTAAAAAATAAACTCATATATAATATCTGGTTTAATCATGCCTTCTTGGGCTTTTCACCGAAATTACTGGTTTCGTAAAAGAAAGCTATACTCTCTTTTATATATCCACCCCACATGAGTATTACAACAAGTTTTACACACCTATACCGCGTAAAATCTACATCATCTAAATCACGTTCATCGAAATAATGATGGTGTGTTGCCCTGAAATCCTCAATAAATTTGTGTATTCGTTCTTGTAAAATTCCTTATTGATATAAATTTTTTTTTTTTGTAATAAAATTTAAGAATAATCTAATAATATTGTTTTAACTTTGCGTCACTTTAGATTAAAAATAATATTTTAACATAATTTTGTGAAATGAATCCATTGATCTATGGACCAGGCATAAAGAAATACATAAAAATTGTTTAAAATTGCATTTTCATCCTGTTAAAAATTATTTATTTTTCACACAACTTTTTAAGATTAAAATTCACTGTCACATTTAGTATTTAAGACTATTTCAGTATATATTCAGTGAGCGGCCAAAATAACCCAGTAGTTAATATTGCCTACTACCATTCGGAAGGTCGGGTCTCGTGGTCGAACCAGGGGTCAACATCTATAAATTATAGAAGGTTTATAAAAATTAAAAAAATATTTCAGCCCCTTCGTTGGAAAAACTTTAAAACGCACACAACAATTTCGAGGAGAAGCTCCAGAAAAAAGTAATCATTTCCTTAAATAATTTCACAATTTTCTATTATGCATCATAGTGTAATAGATACACTATATACACCATTCAATATGTGTAACCACTCTCGTTTACGGTTTTTGTTTAATACGTCCAATTTGATGTAAAGTTGTAATATTCGTAAATATTTATATATTAGTTTAATAGTCTGTATGAATGTGTTATAAGCGGGTACACAGTAGACTTTTGTTTCTAGCTAGATTTTCTCGTACATATGAAGAAATAAATAATCTCTTTTAAATAAATTGCTAACTAGTTAAGCTCGCTTGATACATTCGTTCCAAAATGGTTATTAGGTAGAAATTGGATCCAAAGGTACTTCACGATATTTTTGGATACACTGCCGTTAACACCGAAAAGTATGCAGTCGAAATGCTTTCAATCTACCGAAATATTCATATACTTATACTTATAAACGGTGCACGAATGCATTTTCACAGAACAGAATATTTTCATTATGGCATTTTACCTTTAGCAACCTTTACGGTATTTATTTATATTTTCACATAAAATATGATATTTTTGTGCTTGTCAACCGCGATGAAATGTTATATTAAATTTATAACTTAGCACTGTAAACTTTCGTTTATATAGAATATTATTTACTTATAGAAGTTAACGGAAACAAAGTTAACGAACTCTTTCCCAATAAATTTAAAGTAGATTTTTCGGAACTCAGCGTCTTCAATTAAATTTTTGTCAATATTAATAAAATGCAATAATTGCAATAATGCAATAATTGCAATAATGCAATAATTGCAATAACGAATAACTGCAATAATGCAATAATGTAATTATTTCTTAATAATAATATCACCACCTTTGTAATCAGGTCATTTAGAATAATATAAAATAAGATTTTTGTAAAATAGCTTTAGTTCTGATTTTAATAAAGAACGGTCAAGTAGACCGCTGTTACAAAAATGAAGTTTTTTTTTAGAATTCCCGACAAGGGAATTTTCAACTGGCGCCCGAGCGAATAAAAATAAAATAAAAACCGCAACAACCTCGCGTAAGTGTAGAGAACGAGGCCCCCTAGTGTCCTTACGGAAAAAAGAACGCGTTCGATCGCAGCCGCTCTACCAGTAAAAAGATGTTTTTTAAGAATAATAAGAAAGAAAAAAGGTATCGAATTAAAAAAAAGGGACAAAAAGTGTCAAATAACAAAAAAAATTATTATTAATTATTAAATACAAAGTAATTTAAAAACAAAAAAATATCAAAAGACTCAAAGGCAAAAAGTGCTAAATAATAAAAAAAAAAAAATAATCATCAAGAAAAACAAATATAAGTTCGATAAAACATCAACAACTACAAAAGTTACAAAAGTGAACCAAAATCTAAGCAGCAGCAACTATAATAGCGGGTCAACTATACCCACAGCAGCAACAATAAGGCAGCAGCAACAATAAAGCAGCAGCAACAATAAAGCAGCAGCAAAAATAAAGCAGCAGCAATAAGGCAGCAGCAGCTATAAGGTATCAGCTACTACAAGGCAGCAGCAGCTATAAGGCAGCAGCAACAATAAAGCAGCAGCAACTTTAAGGCAGCAGCAACTATAAAACAGCAGTGTCAGCATCAAAACCAGCATATCCTGGAGCACAAGCAGTGACGGTGAAAATTTTCATAATACTGTAAGTCACAAACATTAAACTTACCTTTTTTTAAGAAAAAAAAAGAGAACAGCAAAATTTGTTTATAAGAAAAACCAAATTTGGCAAAAGAGAAAAATAATTACGCAAAATTGTTAGCCAAATGAATGTTACTGGAAAAGAGAATTCTATTATACATATACTTGCTGAGAAAAAGAAATAGAAATTTTAACAGAAGTGCTTTATATATTGAAAGCAATAAGAAAAAATGAAAAGAAATATTATCTGAAAATTAGAAAGCAAAATAAAAATCGGTTAAGGGTATGATAAATAATAAGTTCTAAAATAAAAATAAAAAATAAATTTTATACAAAAAGATTGTTCCCTTCTAAATATTGTGAAAAAATAATAATAACAAAAATGGCAAACCCAAACAATTTAATCCGTCCTCCAGTCCTTCCGGCGAACTCAGTCCCTAGTTCACAAAATGTACAACTAAGTATAGAAGAACTGACCTCATTAATATCAAATATAGCTACAGACGTTTTTAGGGGACAAGGACCACAGGTAGTTCAGTCCGCGTTAAATCCAAATGCTGGTTTAGGAAATGTTAGTGATCAACCTATAGATAGGCAAAACGATAATTTAGACGGTATGGACAAAATACCGGATGTAGTAAAATGTCTCAAAGGAGTGGATAGGATATTAAAAATTTACGAGCCAATAAAGGTAACTCCCAAATATTATGGCATTTTGAGCGTTATCAGGAATAAAATAGTAGGAAACGCTGATATAGCATTGGAATCGTATAATACACCATTAAATTGGCAAGCGATTTCACAATGTTTGTTAGCGCACTACTGCGGCAAGAGAGACCTGTCTACCCTTGAGTACCAAATGACAACACTGGTACAGGGTAACAATAATGTTCAGGAATTTTATCAAAAGGTCTACACTCACCTTTCATTGATCTTAAATAAATTAGGATGCCTTGAAATGGGCAATGAATCACTGAGTATGCTTACGAAGTCATACAGAGACAAAGCTTTGGATACTTTTGTTAGGGGCCTAAATGGAGATTTACCACGGCTCTTGGGCATCAGAGAACCATCTGACTTGCCTCAAGCTCTGTACCTTTGCCTTAAACTGGAAAATCAGAACTTTCGTTCTCATCATGCGTACAACGCAAAGAGAAATCTATCTTCGCAACAGTCCTCAAAGCTAAATTTCGAACAAAAGCAAGTATTTTATCCTCATCTGGCACACATTCCAAACATTGGCCAACCCAGCCAACCTTTGTTCAACCATAGGGAGCAAAATAACATAAACCCTCCTCGTCCTCCTAAGCCACAACCACGACCAGAACCAATGGATGTGGATCGAAGTTTACGATCACATCGCATAAACTATATGAACAGGCCGCAGCAAAATCAATTTTTTGGTAAAAGACCAAATCAATTCGGCAATCAGCAACAACAAAAAAATCAAAGAACATTTCATATCAATACAGGTAAAAATGGAACAGGCAGGGCATCGAAGAAGACAAACAATATGGAGAACCCAGCGACATTCATTTTTTAGTATGATAAGCTCTTCGTTACCTTACTTTGAGGTTAAGACGGAGATCGGGAAGGTACTAAAAATCCTAGTAGATACCGGCTCCAGTAAAAATTATATTAAACCAAAATTTGCAAAAAAAACGCATTCCAAATAAAAGTCCATTTTTTGCAAAATCTGTTGTCGGCGACATCAAAATAAGCGAGCATACTTACGCAAAACTTTTTAAAATCGAAGAAGAAATAAAATTCCTTTTAATGTCTTCTTTAGAAACGTTTGATGGCATCCTTGGGAATGACACCCTTAGGGAATTAGAAGCAGCTATTATTACAAATAAAAATTACATGATATTAAAGAATGGATTTAAGATAAACCTCAAACAACTTCCCACTCAGAATGTGAATACTATAAATATTGAAGAAGATAATATGTCCTCAGTCCAAAAAGGAAAAATGGATAAAATACTGAACGTTCACTGTAATCTTTTTTGTGAACCAGATGAAAAGCTTACCTACACTACGAAAGTTGTAGGCGAAATAAGAAACACAACTGACTACAAAATTTTACCCTTATCCCGCGTCACTAAGAACGGAAGTGGAAAATCAGGTAAAAAACTACTAAATGATGGCATTATAACACCATCAAGATCACCTTTTAATTCTCCAGTGTGGATCGTGCCAAAAAAAGCAGATTCGGCTGGAAACAAGCAATACCGGATGGTGATTGACTATAGAAAATTGAATTCAATTACCATCGCGGATAAGTATCCAATTCCAGAGATTTCAGAAATAATCTCTCAACTCGGTACTAGTAAGTTCTTTTCAGTACTTGACCTTAAAAGTGGTTTCCATTAGATCCCACTAAAAAAATCTGATATGGAGAAAACCGCGTTCAGCATAAATAATGGAAAATATGAATTTACGCGTCTCTCATTTGGCCTCAAGAATGCACTATCAATTTTTCAGCGCGCACTTGATGACATTCTACGTAAATACATAGGAAGATGTTGTTATGTCTACATAGACGACATCATAATTTTTAGTAGAACACAGGATGAACATATTAGGCATATACAAAATATTTTTGAGGCATTAGAAGAATCCAACATGAAGGTTCAGTTGGATAAATGTCATTTCTTTAAGGAAGAAGTAGAATTTTTAGGATATATTATCACAAGTCAGGGCATAAAAACGAATCCAGAAAAGCTTAAAGCAATAAAGAATTTTCTACAGCCAAAAACACTTAAAGAGCTCCGCAGTTTTCTTGGAATGTCTGGGTATTACCATCGTTTTATTAAAGACTATGCAAAACTTGCTAAACCCTTGACATACCTTTTAAGAGGGGAAGGAGGTCGTACCTCAAAAAATAAATCAGCCAGGGTCGAAATCTTTTTAGACCAAAAAGCTATTGAATCCTTTGAAAAAATTAAGCACTCCCTCATTTCCGAAGTTGTTATTCTGGCCTACCCAGATTTTGGTAAGGATTTTGAATTGGTAACCGATGCTTCCAATTTTGCAATTGGAGCAGTTTTATCTCAGTGTGGAAAACCCATCTCATTTATTTCAAGAACTCTAAATAGGGCCGAAGAGCATTATGCCGCTAACGAGAAGGAGATGTTAGCAATTATATGGGCCTTAAATGCTTTTAGAAACTTCTTGTACGGATCAAGAAAGGTTAAAATATATACGGACCATCAACCGTTGACATATGCCCTCAGCAATAAAAATAGCAATAGCAAAATGAAAAGGTGGAAGTCGATACTGGAAGAATACGATTACGAACTCTGTTACAAACCAGGTAAAACAAACGTTGTGGCCGATGCCCTATCAAGGATTCCACCACAGGAAACACCTTTAAATTCCTTATAAATTGCCATTAACTCGGATGATAGCTCCTCTCATGGGCTTATATTTAGTGTTGAAACACCAATTAATGCCTTTAAGGATCAGATATTCCTAAACATAGATGTTACTCCAGAACATCAATTCAAAATAGTATTCCCTACATATCACCGTCATATAGTTACCAAACCCTATTATTCGGAAGCGACATTACTTAATATCCTTAAACGTTACCTTAACCCATCCGTAGTAAACTGTATAAAAACTGAGGAAGATATTATGGGGAAAATTCAACACTTGTATCCCTTACATTTTAGTAAATACAAGGTAAGATTCACACAAGTAGTAGTAGAAGATATAACAAATAGCCGAGAGCAGGAAGAAATAATAATTAAATATCACAACAGAGCCCATAGAAACTGTAAGTAAACTAAGATACAAATTTTGGAAAGGTACTATTTTCCATCAATGGCAAACAAGATTAAAAGAGTCATAAAAAATTGCGTAACCTGCAAAACTAATAAGTATGAACGGCACCCTTCCAAACCACAAATATAACCAACTCCTATCCCTCAGTACACAGGGCAAATAGTCCATATAGGCATACTTTTAATAGGGAAACAACTACTGTTAACTGCATTAGACAAGTTTTTGAAATACGCTGTAGTAAAATCCATTCGCTCAAAAGCAGCGGAAGATGTGAGACAACCCTTGAGGGACATCCTTTTTTCTCTTATACCTGAATCAATAGTAATGGATAACGAAAAATCATTTAATTCAGAGTCGATAAGATTTATGATGGAAAACGAATTTGGAATTTCGGTATTTAGAACCGCGCCATATTCAAGTAGTTCAAATGGTCAAGTAGAGCGCTTCCATTCCACGCTCCAGGAAATTATGCGTTGCCTACAGAATGACCGCAAGCATCGATCGTTTCAGGAACTCTTAGAAAGATCAGTAAAAGAATATATTCATTCTGTGCATACGGTTATAGGAAAAAAACCAATGGAAGCATTCTTTGGTAGACGTGTCAGTTCTGATCCCCAATTGCTAGAAAAAGATAGAGATGAAACAAAAAAGAAACTTTTAGAAAAACAAAAAGTCGATCTCAATTATCATAATGCAAATAGACTTCCTTCCCCCAAAAGATTATTCAGAAGGAGATTAAATTTTTGTAAGAATAGACAGAAGGTTGGGAAATAAATTGTCTGCAAGATACAGGAAAGAAATTGTAGCACAAAACTTCAATACTACAATTAAAACCAAATCCGGACGTATAGTTCATAAAAGCCACATTAGAAATTAAGATGCCTTGGAGAACCTTGAACGTAATAAAAATAAAAAATATACCATAAAATTCTGTTGCAGGATACAACATGAGACTTCTACTTACAATCCTCACTTGGATATTAACAACGAACGCACAACAATTAGATATACACGACTTGACCAACAAGAATGGCTACATACCGATAAGGACAGGAGAACTAAAAGTAATTAACCACTATGACAAGGTTCTACACTTTATCAACCTAAAATCGTATGACAAAAGCATGGCAGCAATATCCGAAAATATTAACGCCTTGAAGACTATAACTTTTGAGGACAAACAACTGCTAGACACAATTAATAGAGACTCAATGCTACTGCAAGCGAAAATAAATAGTCTACAAGTCCACTCAAACACAAAACGAGGACTGGTAAACATTTTAGGAAAAGGACTGAAATATATAGCAGAGTCTATGGACAACGACGACGAAATACTAATAAATGAAGCTATAAACCAAATACAGGATAACGAACGAATTACTAATGATACACTTAAAAATTTAGTTTGTGTAAATAATTTTATATCAGGACAAATACACAACATTACACAACATATAAATAACCAACATCTAACTATTAGTAGATACATTAATAAGTTCAGAGACGAATCAGTAAACAGAATACAAACTTTAGAGGACGAAGTAAAATTGATTGAACAAGTTTATAGAATCGATAAAGACATATCGCTTTTAAAGGATCACATCGATGACATAGGGCAAATAATATTTTCAAGTAAATTTGGAATAATTCCTACGGACATTTTGACACAAAAGCAGATTGACTTAATAACTGACTTTGACAGCTACAATAGTATGAAAATTGCAGTAATTTTTGATAATAATAACATTATACTTACTTTACTCATTCCCCAATTTTCCGCCAATACCTTAACCAAAATAAGGTTTGAACCCCTTCTTAATGCCATGAATAAATCCCTTATTTTAAACCAGTATGAGATACTGATGGATAACAATAATAACATCTTTGATATAAATGTAAAAGAAAATTTAGAAAAAAATTGGTTAAGTTGGAAAACAAATGTATAAAAAATATACTCAAATTTCAAGAAGCACATTGTGAACTAGAGTTATTAGAACAATCACTGGTAACAGAAGTTACGGCAGGAATCATAATTTTTAAGAATTTTGATAAAAATATAACCCATAATTGTAATAAGCTAGATATAAGACAGAAAGGAACATTTCTTATCAAATTTGAAAATTGTAAGATCGAAACATCTAATACCACCTATACCAATGTTAATATTAAAACCCATGAAACGTTTATACTACCCAATTCAATAACAAAAATAAAAGAAAAGAGAAATGTAACAAAACTTGAGTTAAAATTACAAAATCTTCATATTAAACAAATAAATCATGAAAATGAAATTAGATTATTAATGGACAAGAATAAAAATATAAATATTGTTAGCATAAGCACAGACGCTTTAATTTTAGTTATCATAATTTCTTTAACTTTTATCATTTCTTTATTTGTAAAGTATAAGCGAAAACTCTACTTTTCCCACACAAGCAATACAGAGTATACGGCACAAAAAAAAAATTGAGCCATACCTAACAATTTCGGTACCTCAGCTAAACGTCCCAGAACGATTGAGGACAATCGATTTAAGAGGGGAAGAGTTAACGGAAACAAAGTTAACGAACTCTTTCCCAATAAATTTAAAGTAGATTTTTCGCAACTCAGCGAATAAATGAAGTTTTTTTAGAATTCCCGACAAGGGAATTCTCAACTTAGATAAACCGTTATCTGTTAGCATCTAATAAGATTTTCGTACTATAAGCGATAATTGAGATTTTGTGACACACAAAACTTCGCGGATATCCCACGAGTTACTGCGTTTCAGAAAGCGCAGAAAGTGTAGTAATACATGCTCAGCATTCGGTAACTGATTAGACCAGAATGCAATATCACGATTTTAGAAAGATGAGCTTATAAAAAAAAACACCATCAAAGTGAAGTTCTTCAACATTTCGGTGATTTGCTCCCACGCCCTGAACGAAGAGAAGGCCGATGGGACAATGAGCACCTAGAACACAATTATGAGCGCTGATCCAGGCACGTTGTCAAAATTTGTGTAAATCGGCTTTATCGCTGGGGTGGGCTAGGGTGCAAAATCGAAAAATTTAGCCTTTAGAAACATCCCTAAACGGACTGATCATCTTGTGATAGACGGAAGACATGTGTCAAGTGTTTTAAACGTACGTACATTCCGAGGGCCAATATCGACTCCGTATACGGGCACCGGCCTCTGTGCAAGGAAGAACGCGCGCCAACAAAGACAATGATAGTCAACGACGGGAAGCTGCAATAACAGCAGATAGCCAACAAGTTTTTCACTCAACTTGCGCACTTGTTTTCTGAGAGCACTCATCAGCAACCCGAAATAATGAAGTTTAAATATTAAACTCCCTACATTACGCCTCAGGAAAAGGACTCGTACGATGACGAATGTCAAACTGCAATAGAAAGTAAACAGACTGCCTACCTCGCAACGCTGTGGTCGACCGAAAAACAGGCTGGGAAGGATAGATACTGAAAGCTGAAGAGAGAGACGAGACGCAAAAAATTAAGGGACCATGCCTGAGCTTGAAATACTTGATAAGCTGCCCTTCAATGGCGATGATCGAACATTCTATGAACGATTCGACAGTTTTCAAAAGGTTATAAGAACGGAGCATGAGTGGGCCAAGGTGGTAGATGTCCACATCATACTCACTTATCCGGACTGCTGAATTTCAGTGATGGTGAAACGCCCGGAGACGAAACACCAGACACTCAATCGTAGTCGATGGTATATACGTTCCATCACCCGACTGTGATGAAGTTCGAATAGCGATTTCCCGCCTAAAAAAATAACAAAGCCTTGAAATCCAACGCAGAACTATTCTTGCCAACAGGTGCTACTTTGGATTGAGTAGTCAATTGAAAAGTAAAGTACTCTCGATGAGCCAAAACCAAACACTACATGACATTCACCATTCCTGTACTGCTATATGGAGTATAAGCTTGGTTGATGTCGGCATCCGAGTTGGCAAGGGCGAGTACCGCACACGGTGGGACTATGAGCTGAACGAGTTATATGGCGGCATTGAGTAGATTAAAGATCTTCAGCTTTGAAAGTATTTGATGAAGTGCCAGCTCATGAAAACAAAGGAAAAGGAATACATCCGCTTCGTTGGAAGGATCAGGTGGAGAGTGACCTGGTTTCATTTACTTGCAGCTCGCGCCAAACAGCGAGAAGGAGGAACGAGTGGCGCGGTATTGTTGATTCAGCTACTGTTGCGCAAGCTCTTATGCAAAAGAAGAATTATTAAAAAAAAGTTTCTTTCACAACTTCTCCGTATAAGCACTATACAATGTTAAAATCGCTCTTTGAAACTGGATACCACAAGATTTCATGTTTCAAACACTATGTGACAAAATTACAGACGAATGGAAAGTAAACACTATTCTGCGAGTTCTTGGTTTTTGCATTTGAATGGAGTGTGCAGAAATATACAATGTATATGTATATATGTATATGAATACATTTCCAAAAAGTAAATACGGTACGAAATGAGAAAAAAAACAGGAGTACACATTCGCTGTAGAAATTCGCGGTTATTTGTTAGGGCATTGCAATGTGATCATATCATCATCATCATAAAAGATGGCCGTGGAACATTGCCAACGATTTTTGTCAATGTCGCGAATTTTAGGATTTTTTCGAAGCGGAGGCGCTGCAGTATGGCGTTTTGTGCAAATTTTCTATGAAGAAAATGCTTATACGCAGACATGTAGGTTAAAGGGAAATTTTAAGTTAGATTCAAATTTTATGGAGTAATTCAGAAGTAAATAGAGAAGGCAAAAGTTCATTAAATTAAAAAATACTTTCCTACATACAGACTGCCTATACGCCAAGGTGTAATCTTAAGCCACTAGGTATATAAAATAAAAATAAAAATTGAATTACATAAAATTAAATCATATAATATAAAAAATAAAAAAATCATCTTTTTTTGCTTTAGCTACGCCTGGCCTTCGTAATCCTAACGTCTATTATTTTGGTACTGTCAACATAATCTCTTACTTGACGCTCCCGTCGTACTTTCTGTGGCTCTACTGATTCAAGTTAATAGATTCTGTAAAAAATAGAGGAAGCCAACTGCAGCCAGGCTTTGGGTTGCTTTCATGTGGTCTTAATTTGGTTTCCGATTACCACAAGCCGGAAGCTACATTGTACGGATACAGTTGCAAAAAGAAAAGGACACGTATATGCACACGTGTATGTAGTAGACATGTACTGTACATGAAGGCAAAGCAATCAAGATTAGATGTTGATGTTAACTATGATTGCAGGTGACGGCCAAAAACGTATACATTCTTTTGATAATTTACAAGACATAGATTCAAATATGTAAATACTAATATATAGCTTTATTGTGCGCGTAAAGGAATATGAGTAGAAGGGTTATCCAAACGATACAAATTTGATAAACGAAAAATGATATTGTTCTTATTAGCTTTAGTGATGAATGTGATAGATCTTTGATCTTAAATAAAATAATGGAGTTCGAGTCTGAAAGGAGAATATAATTAGGTATCCTATTTATAAATGATTAAACATCAAAATTACTCTTTTTCAGCTTGCCTTTAGCTTAGTTTTCAGGCTACTGTTTTAAATAAAATTTAAAAACGTATTACTGATTTTTAACGCAGTCCTAATTCAAAAGCCTCGTTGCCAGTTATTGAACAGTTTAAAGCACAGAACTGAGATATAAACACATCTGCTGGAAACATTAAATAATTGTGTATATGTCAATTTCGTGTGAAAAACTCAATACAAACTTACACTTGTATATGCACTCGTCTTTTTATATCTTTCATGTACATGAAGTGGTATATTAACTTTTGTTCGAAGTATGCAAGATCAACCACCAAAATATCTACTGATCTTATCAGAATGACGAACTGAGCTGATTTAGCCATGCCCGTTGTCTGTTTGAACGCAAACTTGTTCCTCAATTTTTGAGATATTTAAACCAAACTTGGTTAGATATTTATATTATACTAACGATTATTTGCTGGAGCCACTATAGCATACATACGACCGATTTTTATGATTTGAAATTTTGGATCATAAACCCTTAAAAAATGTACCTAAGACCAATGAATTTGGTATTCATACATGCATAATAAGTTGACCATTGGTTATGAGAATCATTGAAATCAGACGACTATGTCACATAGCCCCATATAACCGATTTGTTGAGATATGATGTTTTGCGTCAAAGCCTCTCCAAAAAAGAATGTAAGAGCTTTAAATTTGGTATTCTATAAATGTGAAATGAAGTTAATATTGTCACTGAAAATCATCGAAATCGAATTTAGCAATTCGCAATAACTTTATATGTTCATGAAAGGTATAAAGACTTTGACATGGCCGAAAACGGCTATTTTTCTTGTTTATATTCATCTATGTACCTTCTCACCCGAAAAATAAATAAACTTTCTTTCTTTGTTTTCTATGAGCAATTCGGAGTTATACTTTTTGCAGCTCTTGACTGCTCTGGGATAATAATTGAGCAACGGTGTAAAAAATGATAAGTGCATTCGATTTTTACAACCGTAGCGTAGAAAAATTGAATTTGATCTAGCTAATAAGTAATGGAATAAGTGAGTGCCTCACGACATTTTACTGCTTGAGTATTTTCAAGTGGAATGAGTATAATATAATTGTCTATCGAATTTTGTTGTTATTGTAAATGTTGGTTGTTTGCGGTTAGCATGTGACAGTTTCACTACTCGTTGTCTCTAAAGAGCTACCAATATTAAAAAAGTAGAATTATCTTAATGAATAAGAATTCATCACTTATTTATTCACTCGACCTTTTATTTCATCAAACGATTAAACATTATAAAGAGTTTTCCAATAGGGATGATTTCTAAGTGTCGTTTGAGCCACTTTTAATATGTCATGATCTGCCTTTTATTCTTTTTATTCAGTAACGCTTACAATTTCTTCTTTGGACCACCATAAACGTCGTGCATATGCTGATTTTGCCTTGGCCCAATTTAAAAACGATAACGATTTATTTAAAAAAAAAACATCTCCGATGAGGCTGACTTTCATCTGAATGACAGTTTGGTGTGGTTTTTGGTCCGGTCCGTACTTCTTTCGAAATGAGTAGAACCGTTACTGTCAATGGATAGCGGTATAGATCGATGATAACCAACTATTTATGGCCAAAATTCGAAGAAGTTGATCTTAACAACATCTGGTTCCAACAAGACGGGGCTACGTGTCACACTGCACGCGCAACAACCGAATTATTGCGAGAAAGGTTTAGAGATTCGATTATTTCAAGATATTGTGACGTTGAATGGCCTCCAAGAAGTTGTTATTTAACACCATTAGACTACTTCTTGTGGAGTTATTTGAAGTCATTGGTCTTTAAGAATAAACCAGACTATCTCTAAGCTTTAAAAATCAATATTGAACGTGCTACGAGGGAAAAGTGCTCAAAAATTGGGTTAATCGAATTCGTTCTTGCAAAAGAAGTCGTAGAGGCCATTTGAATGATGTTATATTTAGAACTTAATTGTATTAATCAAATAAAAAGCGTTGAATTTGCTTAACAATTGGTGTGTTTTTTTTAAGAAATTATATCACTCTTATTGCAAAACCCTATATAAAAGATTTATATTTAATAGTTTTATTTTTGTTAATAACCATTTTAACTGGATACGGTTCTTACTATTTTTTATATTTCAATATTTAATAGACAATTAGAATGCTAATGGATTCCCGGTAAATTATCTGTAATAAAAGTTTGATGAAGAATTACTAGTTTCGCACAACGCACAAATGGGACAAGTAGTTCAAACACTCGCATTAGAGGAAATTTTGAAGTAGTTAGCAAAGGTGCTTGATTGATGTCTACATCAAATTGGTTTTAGAAACGGTGATTTTCAACTAAATGAGTCCACTTTTCGCAGATAATACAAACTAGCAGTACAATTAATTTTGCGCGACTAAGGCTAAAAAATAGAAGAGCTCAAATTCTTTGGAAAAGTTACCAATTTTCTCTGGATCAAAACTTTTCATCATTTATTCGTTTTGTGGTTTTTCAATAAAATGCCAGGGCAACGAAGCAAATTTTGTTCGTTTGGCAGGCTCTGTAATTTCTGTATTTTTCTGTTGCATATCTCTCTAGTAAAAATTATCTCATTCTCATGAAGGAGGCATTTTTGATAGCAAAGCTTTTCGAAAAGTTTGGAAAAGCAAGGCAATGAGGTGTTTGGTCTATATGATGAGGACAGACTTGTTAGCTATCATACTTATTATTACCTGGGTTAGCTATCATAATTATCTGCGACCTTTTCCTTGTTTATGGATAATATCCTAGCTTTAGTATGGCACAGAAAAGCTTTGCACAAAAACGATGGAAACGCTTGGCAGTTCTTTTAACATTTTCCAGTTTATTTCTTTACTGCTTTTTGTTAAAAGTATTGAATTGATAGAAACATATTGGCAGCCCTGTTATATAAAACTTCAAGTTAAAAATCACTCTGTAAAATACTAGCTAAGGATATGTCTATAACATTTAAGATTAGTAGGAAGAAAAACAAAATACGTTGAGTGAAGTGTGTCAAAGTGTTTTGATTAAAGTGTGTTAGCAGAAATACGCTCATCATCCAACAAATTATGGGCCCAGTGCCCTCGAGGTAATAAGAAGGGTTTATCTTAAAGTGTGGTAGTAAAGAAATCTTCTTCTAAGAAAGCTTTTTTATACTTAAATTGAATAACACAGGTCAACAGGGGCTTGGTGCCAAAAAGCTTCTTTTTTTTTAGTTCAGGACTTTACATCAATTACATTATTATTAAAATATACATGCTAGGATTCTACGAAAATTTTTTTGTTTTTTTATTTTTAATTGAAAAAAAAATTGAAAAACTTTAATTTACTCGATTTCCGTGAATGACGTGTAGGAGGATAATCACATGGCATCCCACAGCAGTAGTCAACATATGTAAATACCAATGGCCTTGGAACCTTTCATGCATGGTGTTAGGTCCTAGTGAAGGCGTTTTGCTTTGTTCTTCACCAATAAACATTCTCTGTTTTTATGTTTCTAAGAAAATATTGCCAATTTTTATCAACCTATTCACAAATCGTTTCATAAAACCTAGTTTAATGAGTGCGTTTTAACATTATGTTTTACCACTTCCGACATCTTACGTATATGTCCAACTTTTGTTGTCCAAAATAATTTTGCAAATTAAAAAATGGTAGCAAGTCTAGCTTTCATATACGATATAAAGTCACTTGCGTACATGACACAAGTTTTTTCTTTTAATATAGTAGTCAACACCTCTGCAGAATCTTTAAGTAGTTCAGAATACCTCAATTTTGGTTTTGTAGACGCTATTTGCTCAGTATAACTACTGCTAGACACTTCACTCTAGGTTTCTTTAAATGATGACTCACGCGTAGAACAAAAGGATGGAACAGACACTAGCTCTGAAAGTTTTAAAGGTGTTCTAGCCGAAAAGTTTTTTTCTGCTCTTTTCATTGGATGGGCACACGAACCTCACGGCTTCTTTTATCACCCACCCATTATTTCAATTGTTCATATCACACTATGCAAAGAATTTAAGACATCTATGGCTTGCTCGAAAGTACGAAAAATGTCTTATAAGATCTGTTATAGGCTCTCTGGAGTTCTTGTGGTATTCGCCACAAATGTAACAAAGCACATTTATAACGATGAGACAACTTGATATCAAAATCGATTTATAGAAAGACTTGAAACCAGAGGGCATACACTACACAAAGGAGAAAAGTAAAAAATATTTTTGGTTTGCCAATGGACACCAAATACAAAACCACTAATATTATTATTAGTTTTTGAATAAATAAATGAGATCTCGACACATTCCTCCCAAAGGCTTTTCTATGTAAATATTTAAATTAAGAGCAAATTCAAATATATTAATATCTACAAATAATAGCATACTGCAAGTTAGTTACGCTCACATAAGACAAATAAATAAAGCATCTAATTATTAAATCAATTTCCGAGTCGTATTGCGAAAAGCATTAGCTTTGATCGTCTTTCCCTTCTCTGAAATACAATTAACCTAATAAGGATTGTGCTATATACCTACATAAACTTAACATAGAAGCTGTTCCATATATAGTTCTTTCATAATAATACTCGTACAATTGTTTTAGGTAATAAAAACAACTAATTTATCACGTTAACTTTTGACCCGAGCCTTGAATACCAGAGTTCTATTGCTCACGCCAATTAGTGTTTGTGAACTCAATGGCCTTTAGGCTATTCTAATTTTAAATTAGTGTGATCGTATGCATGTCCATTTAAATTCCACTTAAAATTTTTGCTTCAATTAAATTCATACCTGATTTGATTGGATTTCCTTTGAAAGGTAATTATTATTTGGTTAAAGAAATGGCTAGATAATATTTAATTGAGAAAATTAATTATTTTTCAATATTCACACATCTATTTATTTTAAAGCTAGTTGATCTGCAAGGGCTTTCTAAAATATATTGAATTATTAAATAGTTAAAATAATATTCCTCTATGTAATTCATCGTGAATTAATATACTAACAAGGCCGCGATAGCCCAGTGGTTAGCATTGCGTACTGCCATTCGAAAGGTCTGGGTTCGAGCCCAGATTCGAGCAATATCCAAAATTATAGAAAATAAATTTTTCTAATTGCGGTCGCCCCTCGGCAGGGAATGTCAAGCCCTACGAGTGTATTTCTGACAAGAAATAAAAGCTCCTCATAAAAATCCATCAGCCGTTCGGAGGCGGCTTAGAATAAACTGTAGGTTCCTCCATTTGTTGGTGTAAACATCAAGAAGCAAAACCACAAAGCGCCAAATATATATATATATATACATATATACTAATATACAAATGTATATGCAGAAGTTATTGATATATTACTACCTTAAAGTTCGAGTAATTTAGGTCGGATAATGCTTGTATATTCTATATATTTGAATTTCCAATATTGATATCAGATGAACCCGTTCAATTATTTAGGTCAAAATATTTTATGTTAAAGAAAAAAATGTAACAAATAATGGTCACACACTTAACGATAATTTATGAAGGTAATTATTTAAAGTGATCATAAGGTGGATCATCTATTTCGAACTAACTTTTCGTATAAGTACTCGGATATGAAAGATGACCACCGATATTTAAGTAACTAGTTTTAATGCATATATGTATACGCTCGATTTTTGCAATAATCAATAGGTAAAAAAACGGAAAAAATTAAAGGATAAAGGATAAAAACTTTTAGAAATTCAATTATTTGTAATACATATAAATATTTATAACGTACATTATATTTTTTTAAATAAATATTTTATTCCTTGTTTCCTTAAGATAAATAAAAATTGAAGGTTTGTATCGTTTATATCTCAACGCATTGTGCCTTGTGTAACCTTTTCATTTCATATTCCTTGCCACTTGTACATGTAAACTACCACAACCGCAATGTTAATCCTGAAACTTCACATTATTCTAACAGATACAAAACTAAAGTAGATGGAATGGAAAACAGTTCAGATTAAGAAATTAGAAGAGATTTTCTTAGAAAATATTTGTTTAATTAAATTCGTTCCTGCTAAAGAATTCATTGAGAACAATTGAATGATGTTTTATTCAGAACTTAATTGTATCGATTGTACTTCACATTAAATAAAAAACATTTGAATATAACAATTAGTATATTTTTTTAAAGAAATCATATCACTCTTATTGCAAAACCCTATAGTTTTTCAGCTAGCAAATAAACACATATAAGAGACATTTAAAAACACAGAAACAGACAAAACTGCATACCAATGCATGTTTTTATACCACTCATGTAAATGAAATGGTATATTAACCATGTCTAGAAGCGTGAAATTTGGTATTATGCAAACGTAAATTAAAATAATTATTGGTGCTGAAAATCTTCGACATCGTAATACTATATCATATAGCCTTCAAATAATCGATTTGTTTAGATATGTGGTTTTGCTTCGAAAATCCGTGAAAACAACATATGAGTGCATGAAATTTGGTATTCTTCAAATGTGAGTTTAAGTTAGTATTGACACTGAAAATTATCGGAAAAAAATGATGTGCAACGCCATTTACTTGGATTTAGCGATGGTTGTTAGAACAAGTTTCAAAGCAATTAAAAGTTTCGTTTGATTTTATCTTTATGTACACAATTTGTTCTGATGGAAGACAAGGATGAGAAATATTACTCAAGAAATGTGGAAATGAATGTGGTAACAATACAATGTAAAAAAATGAGCTAATTACAATGTGAAAGTAGAGGCGGAAGAGTTAAAAAAATGTGTTCAAAAGGGAGAACATATAATAGATTCCACCACTACACAAAACTTTATTAAATTACGGAAAAATAAGTTTTTCATACAGACCGCATTTATCTACTATTTCGAGTCCCATTACTAACTGTGATTAGAAAATACGCCATTTACAATCCACCAAATACAATAAATTAATTCAAGTAGTTACTAAGAAGCCAAAAACCGGTTAGAATCTTCAAAAACTGAAATATTTTTATTAAAACAAAAACCAAATGCTCGTTTTGATATGGAAATCTCCACTGAATCGACATCATACCTTAAGTGAGAGAATTGTTACATTGATGTAGTTAGAGCTTAAACAATAAATGTAAACTGTTCCAAATATCCAGCGTTGGTTGTTAGTGGTGATTAGGATTTTGATTACATATTTTGGGTATTTAATATACTAATAGAATTGATATTGCTTGTAGTTGAAAATGCTTCAATGTGCATTTTGTGAGACCCAGTATATTTTGGGGGGATTGCAAACGTTGACAATAGTTTCTGTTTTTGGTGATTATCATAAAATTTTATGAAATTTTCGAGTTTCGAGTTTCGTTTTCAAGTTTTCTTACTATTATATTTGTCACTATTTCTGGTATAATTATAAAATGAAAGAAAACGTTCTTAAATTTGGAAATATCATAACAGCAAGTATACATACATATGTACTATTATTAAAAAAAAAGTAAAGAACGCCGAAGATAAGAAATCTAAAAGTAGTGAATATTTGGTCTCGAAACTCTTTTGATAAAAAAATTCAGCTCAATAAAATTCTTGTTTCAAAAATCTGTTCTGTATTAAAAAACTAGCGTGCTTTGCTACACCTGTAAAAAAAAATCAAGAAAATCTATTTGAAATTTTGAATTTTCAGGTTTTTTTTTGGTAAAACGAAAAAAAATATATTTTTTTTCCAACTTTTTTCATTGAGTCTTTAATTGACCGTGCTCCTGACGTGATTTATCGGCTAGTGTATTACACCATATATCTCAGATACTGGTTCAGAAGCCAGCCGAATCGCGCAACCACTAGATCTACTGTCTCTCTGCTTCTAAGGAAATTTTCTGAAGCAATTGGCTTGTGAGGTTATTGCCTTAATAACCGCTTGACTATCGACGTACATACATATGTATATGTATGTATATTGATGTTCTTATGGTAGTTTAAGCGTTGTTAACTACCTCAAGATTATTTCTTACTACAAACACTTCCGCCTGGGAGGTACTGCAGTATTCCGAAAGATTGAAGATTTGACTGAGATCTAGCTTTGCGCAATAGATTCCGGCTCTCACTCCGTCAGTCATTTTTGATCCGTTTGTGCAGATGTGGGAACTTCCGCAGGCGCGTGCATGCTCCTGCGATATCCATTCTATTTTAGTGTGACTTGAAATCTTCTTTCCCATATAAAGTGTAGGATATATGGTATATTTTCTCCACTAAACCCCTGTTCATCAAGCTATCGAAGTTTCTTGTAGAAAATTCATTTAACGTAATTAGTCTTGCAGCTGACTTCGCTCTCTTCCAGACTGAGTTTCCAAATCAGTTTAATGTCCAAAATTGCTCCCAGGAAAAAATAAATACTTAACTCCTTTTTGAGATTTTTTCTACAAACTTGCATAGACAAAAACAAATATTTTACACGCATACGTCAAATATTCTTCTTAGTTTTGTCCAATATATTATCAGCAATTCATTGGAATGCAAAGCATTGGCTAAGTAGGGTATCGACGCATAAATCTTCTTGCAGAAGGAACCGATTATTGCAAAATACTAATTTTCTGGTAACTTAAGGTAAACTTACCCAGCCTTTCTGGAAAACAGAAGAAATTAAATTTTTATAACAATAAATGTACAAGTATATTTATATAGTTGGCGTTTTATAATCGCTGAAGAGATGCTTGACCGAGCTCCGCTTCCAATTTTTGCAGTGCATTTTGAAGTTTTTTTTTAAAAACTTACAATACTGGGCCCATTCAAACGTTATAACAATTATCTAAATAAATTTCAATTAAAAAAATAATAATTTTTCTAACAAAAATAGGCCTTTTAATACAGCTCATTTACTTATAACCAAAAACCATTACAGGCCGCATTAAAAACAATCCATAATATATAAGTCGAGCCCGACAAGCAATCCTACTTATATACATTTATCAGACAATTAATTCCTGAATGTATGCAGGATTGCAAAAACTCGCTAACCCAACATTAAGTAAAAATAGCGGCTAAATATTAGCGCACTTAATAGTTGTTGGTTAGTAAAAAATTGAATAATACAACAACAGATTACATGGCAGGCGGTGGCTCAGTTGGTAGGGCACTCGCTTGTGATGCCAGAATCCATCGGCTCGATTCCTGGCAAAAGAAGTCTGATGAGGAGATGTGGTGATCTCCGAAACAGCTGTCACTTCTACCAATTTTGCTTTGTTGTATAACAAAATATTTAATTAAAAATATAATAATTTTTCTAACAAAAATAGGCCTTTTAATACAGCTCATTTACTTATAACCAAAAATAAAATTCGTTTCGTTTTAACTGACGAAAATTTATTTATATTGAAGTGCATAAAGTTAATATTATTTTATTCAGCAATAGTATTTAAAGGGTGATCCAAGTAGAGATACTTTTTTCAATAGCCCTTTTTTGACAGATCACGCGTGAGTAGTGTCAAGCTGTCATGCTATTTTAATTCAGTATTGCCATGTTCAGTATTGTTTGGCATTTCATCATGAAAAGCCTGAACAACGTTTACAAATCATTCAACTTTATTACGAAAATTCACGGTCTGTAAATAATATATTTCGTGCGCTGCGCAGAACTTATAGTCAATATAATCGGCCTACTGAGCGTACTATTCGCAACACAATCACCCATCTTGAGACCCAGCATTCATGGTTGGATAATATTTGACCGAATAGATCACGTCCAGAACGCAGTGAAGAAAATATATCGGAACATAACCGTCAATGCCGACCGTTATCTCCAATTGGTTTCAACAAGACGGCGCCACTTTCCACACATCGCATTAATAAATGGATTTATTGAGAGTACACTTCGGTGAGCGGATAATTTCACGTTTTAGGCCGGTCGATTGGCCACCAAGATCGTATTTGAAATAGATAAGATTCAAAAAATGAATGCCAAAGAATGTTCTTTTGAATGATAATAAGCATTCCCAATTAAATTGTTTAATGCGGACTGTAATTGTTTGTGGTTATAAGTAAATAAGCTTTATTGAAAGGTATATTTTGTTAGAATATTTTGAATGAAATGCTTTTTGGACTGAGTTTTGACCAAAACCTGATATCTGAAATTATCGTTGTATGGGAGCATTATGTTGTACGTCCCATTACGATGATTTTCAGAACCAATTTTCAATTCGATTTGTATGTGTAGTATACCAAATTTCACGTTCGTCGGTACTTTAATTTCAAATCTGAAATATCGGTCATCTATATGCTATAGTGGTCCGATACGGTTGGTTCCAACAAATGGTCGATTAAACGTAAATTTTTCAAAAACTGAGCGACTAGTTTGCGTTCAAACTGACAGACGGACAGACAGACTTGGCTAAATCAACCAAGCTCGTGATTCTGATACGATTGGCATTCATTTCGGTGGCTCTATCTCCTTATGGTGCTTACATACTTCAGACCACAGTTAATATACCATTTCATGTACATTAAAGATATAAAAAACATAAACAATATTAACAATTCTATAGCACAACTACCATTACAGAAGCGGTGTAATGAGTGGTAGCAAAATCGGGAATAGGAATCAACAACCGCATGCATATAAATATAAATATTCGTATATATATATACGTTTGTTTGTATTTCGTTGTTGTTCGCTCCTTTGTCTGTTGTTCTTCTTCTTTACCTTTTTTCGCTGATATTTCTGTTATTGCCACGGCAATCATCACATTTCATTCCTTAATAAATTAGCTTTTCGGTTAATAGGATATTAATAAATATTTTTTTCCAATCGCGCTGGTATAGTATTAATCAACCGCAAATATCTGCTGACAAGCTAACAACCAAAACCATACTTAGGTGTTTTCTCACGGACGTATACATTCGCTTACATAGAAAGTAAAAATATAACTGAATACTTCATATAACAGCAACTAATCGGCATAAAAATACGAGTGCGCATACTAGCTGTGGTAAACACAGGAGAAAGATACCACACGAAAGATTATAGTTAGCTACCTATCCTTTGTCACTTATCAACCCCCGTCTGGCGGAATGAGACGCAGGTTTGTACCAAATATCTGCACTAAGTAATTCGAAAGAGTCGAAATCAATTCAGCTTGTCTTCTGGTATATACTTTTGGAGCACCTATTAGTGAAAGGAACTCAGTAATAAGAACGTGAGAAAGATTTCTTCACTTGCTGAGTAAGTGAGTGCGCAATGGACTATTTTGAATATGTGACAGAGTGTACAACACTGAGTACGTTTAATATTTTCTTTCCTGACCGATATTTTATAATATTATTAATATTAGAGTAACAAAAACTACAAAGTTGCAACAGGTGTTCGAGTGAATATAATATAACAATTTTTATTTTCTGCTTTTCATACTGTTCGAAATAGAGTTCTAATTTTTGAGTCTAAAAATTATGTTATTTTTAACTTATCAAAAATTTTACTATTCAAATTCCAAAACCAAAATATAAATCTCTAGCATAAAAGTAAGCAGTAATCACTATCGAAAAGTCTTATGAAT
Source organism: Neoceratitis asiatica (assembly GCA_030068015.2). Lineage (NCBI taxonomy): Eukaryota > Metazoa > Arthropoda > Insecta > Diptera > Tephritidae > Neoceratitis > Neoceratitis asiatica. The sequence goes on from CM061524.1 coordinate 80,642,640, forward strand.
CCTGTTATATCCGTCGCTTTGGCCTTGCGTTATCAATCGTTTCACATGTGGTTCAAACAGCAAGTGGCGCCCAGGTCGTAGGTGAAATATAACTTCCGAAATGATTACGCCATGTATTTGTACCATATTGTGGTGTGTGCTTTGACACTCTAAGTGATTATCTTTGTGGCGAGAATATCACTTGATAAAGATAACGTGATATTCATAACATTCCAGATGGATATTGTGTTCACGGCTACAATCGATCCATTGGTAGTTGGTTTATCGGTGGCTGTGGATTGTCTGTACTATTTGCTATTATCATCCGGAATGCATTCCGCGCGTTCCGTCGGACTGGTACTTGTTAATTGCAAACTCGAACGTCATTGGATTTACTGAGGTGGTCCAATATAAGGCAGTATCTTAGCCGCACTTTAGGTATACATGACATGATGGGCTCAAAGGCATCTTCCAGACGAGGTTGCAGGAGGGAAGTTCACTGCGATCAGTTATTCAAGGCGCTTTAAAATTTCCATGTTATTTTTTGTAAAATGTATAACGCACTTTATTTTTGTCGACATTATAACATACCAGAACAGGGCACTGATGCACCGGTTTCGAAATAAACATTAGTTAATTGCATTTAAAATATATTTTTCATGAAATTCCTTTTATATTATAAAAGTTTGAATCCTGGCATTATATGTGAAATACTAGCATGTATCGTCCAATGACCACCTCGCTAATTTTTAAAAATTTCGATCCGTTTGAAGTTACTTTCGACCACTTCGGCACATATTGGGCGGTATCTCAGCTTTAACTTGACGAATGTTGGTTTTCTAGTGCTCAAGAAATAAAGATTTAGCCGCATAAGCACCGTATTTTGCGTAACTTCACAAAAAAATATCCAATGGTCTCAAATCGGACGGAATCGGTGGCAAATTGACATCGAGCAATATTCGCTCGTGTTATGTGACATGTGGCACCATCTTGTTGAAACCACATATTTTCCAAGTCGCGTTCTTTAAGTGTAGGCCAAAAAAGTCGGTTATCATTCGTCCATAACGCAGACTCCTAGTTATCGTTCTCAAAGAACTAAGCTTCAATCACACCTCTGGACCAAGCAGCGCACCAAACAGCAAGTTTTTTTTGGGTGTAATGGCCTCTCTTCAATTATTTGACGATTCTTGGTGCCCCAAATGAGACACTGAAAATATTTTGTTGGAAAATTGCGGTCCACTGATTGTTTTAAGCATCCAATCGTCGCAGCTACAGCGTTTTGAACTGGACTTTATATGTACGTTAAGTCCAAGTGCAAAATACGCCATAAGGTGCTGTAAAAAAGTCCCACCTTTTAAGAACGTCGAGAAATGGACACATTAGGGTCTGCGGCTACCTTTTCGCTTAGAGCACCGTATTGTCCTATCCTTTGGCCTATGTGAATGCCGACGCTCTAATAAATAAATATTTACTTTAATAGGTAGTAGGAAGCACTTTTCTTGATGGAAGTTGAAGAAATATTTGCCAAACCCTCGACAATACATATCTCTATAAAGGAAGCCCCCATTGTCTGTCTTATGGTCCGATTCTCCTTGTACATTTCCTCATTAATTGATAATAAAATTCCGATTGCCGCTAAACCGCCAAGAAATTGCGCGAAAATATAGCCAACGACGCAGAGTACATGCCGCAAATAAAGAAAATGCCAAGACTGACCATTGGACTGAGATGCGCACCACTGATGCGTCCAAGTGCGTATGAAATCGAGAATGTAATACATCCCAAGGCAAATGCCACTTGTATAGGGGAGGCGAATGACCATTCTGTGTCAATCGGCTTGAATGAAGTACATAATATGCCGATCATTACAAAAAAGAAGTATCCAATGTCTTCCGCCAACATGGCGCACACAAAATCCATGTTCCAGTCTTCGTTGACGAAAAATGTCTCCCAATCTATCTTACTAAATGTCTTTGGCTTGTTTTTTATGGAAAATATAAGAAAATTTTTATTAATTTTTTTTTGGCTGTCAGTAATAACCACACGTATAAAGAAGAAACGAAATGAAATTAGATTTTTTATATTCACTTCTAGACGAGGCGAATTTATTTAAAGGCAGAACAAACATAACATTTTGTTTTGTTTTTGGTTTTTAGTAGTGATTGTCAAAATTATAGAAAATTATTTGTCTTTTAAAACTGCATAAGCTCTCTGTCCTTTAATTTTGTGTTTGTGATTTATGCGAATAAAGAGTGAAATACTCAGTTTGTAAATTTTTACAAACTATTAAATTGTCCATGAATTTTTAATAATCAAAAAATATGAATTAAAAACCAGATCTGAAATGCAAGAAAGGAGTAGAAACCGTAATCTGACGATTTTACTTGGGTAAATTGAAAGTTCTTCAGTATAGGGCGTATAAGGGTACGAAACTCTTGCTTCAATTTGCTGAAATAACAGCAATGTTCTTCAAACTAGAGCTTAAATAAGTATTTTGATTTGACTAGGCAGAAAGCAATTCAGACATATTTACATACATACGAGTATATACAACACCCGTCAATGTACCAAGTTTCGCTAATGAAATTGTCGTTTGAGTCATAAATTATGATTAAGTTACACATGTGGGATCTGAGGGTTGGACTTAATGTGGTAAGAAATACAACTCTGACCCCAACTACCCGCAAACCTTATTAGATGAACGTTCGATGAAAATAATATAACAATAATAAACTGATGCCGGTTAGTAGCCGAACTAGCCATTTTACATACCTCGCATTGTGCATGTATATTTTTAAACTAACTTATAATTTTTGTCAACTATGATAACTTTAGAATTTATGTGTTCAAATAGAATCGTCGATTTATATGATAATAAATAATTAATAGGACTTCAGTTTGCATTTCTTAATTTCTAAAATTTATTTATAAAATTAATACTGGCAATCCTGTATAACAGCGAGAAAACAGCTGAGTCAGTTTTATGGAAAGTATCAAATAGTCTCGCGATAGCCGAGTGGTTAGCATTTCGTACTGCCATTCGGAAGGCCTGGGTTCGAGCCCAGATTCGAGCAACATCCAAAATTATAGAAAATAAATTTTTCTAATTGCGGTCGCCCTTCGGTAGGGAATGTCAAGCCCTCCGAGTGTATTTTTGACATGAAATATAAGCTGCTCATAAAACCCCATCAGGCTTTCGGAGGTGACTTAAAATAAACTGTAAGTCCCTCCAATTGTTGGTATAAACACCAAGACGCAAAACCACAAGTTGGAGGAGGAGCTGGGGCCAAAAATTACTTCAGCGGTTATACATTTGTATTACAAAAAATCCCAAACTTCCGCTGTATGCGACCTTTTTCACAGTTTCATGGTAAATGGAAATATATGTACGTAAATACATACAAATGTAAATATGTATGTGGTAATAATGTTCGTACTAAATGTATGTACTTATATGTATATACTTGTAAACATATGTATGTACATAAGTACGGAGCATTAGATTCCCAAAATATAAAATTGTAGTGGGATGTAACAAAAGATGAAAACACAAAAAGCGTGAAAGCTATGAGTATCAATTTGTTTGAATAACAAATTTCGACTTCCGCAACAATTAAAATTCCAAATAAAAAAAATTCCGAAGTATGTAAATACCAGAAGGGAAAGAGAGAAATCCACCAAAAATTTTTCAATCAGAACGACGAGCTCAGTAGATTTAGCAACAATATCCGTCTGTTCGTCTGTTTGAACGCAAACTATTCTCTTTTTGAGAATTCTCATGTAATTCTTAGCCAACTTTGGTATACTGATATATTTTTATATTTATACGATCATTTCTTGGATTGTTCATATATGAGGATTTTGGTCAAAAATATGTCAAAAAAGCATCTAGTAGCGTGAAACTTGGTATTCATACCGGAAGACTATATAATGTAGCTGTTTTCAACCGTTGGTGAAAATACAAACGAATGCTAAAAATCAAATTACTTTTGAAGGGTTGAAAGAACCATCTTGTTCATGACCGAATAAACACAATTAGGAAGGTGGAATCGTTTTGGGATTGGGCCGTGTTCGATAAATTAAATTTTTTAAGCATATTTTTAACTTGGTTTCCAAGTTCAGATGACCTTGAATAAATTGCGTTTTTTTCATAATAAGAAAAAGAAAAATTCTTGAACAACCACGTATGAAAATATATATTTATATTTAAAATGATTTTTTAGTTTATGAAAACTTAATTATAATTACTATAAAATATTGACTAATTACTAATGATAATCTATGCTCCAGAGAGAGAAGACTCTTCTAATATTTCGTATTCCCTCATTTACTTATACATATGAATGAGAAGTTGATCTTGACAGTTTTATTGGAGGCTGCGAACTCGCCGTTTATGTTCACAGCAATTAAATTGAAATGTATAGCATCCAGGAGATTAAAATAATATAAAATAATTAAATGTATTTATAAAAACGGCTAAAAAGAAGGCTATTATAAAATTAAAGAATAATAATTAATTTAAAAAAAAGCGGATGTCAAAATATGCTCGCAGCACGTTCAGTGAGTGTATTTATAAATGCATAACGGTATATTTGCTTATTTTTTCTTAGTTAATACATGTTTACATATGTTACAAATATATATATATATATGGCTCAATATATTGTTAGAATTTTTTCTGGCGCTTTCAAAGCCCGGTTTTTTAAATATACTCACCGTGAGTGCTCGAAAGAACGTTATAAAAAATTGCGTCGAAACTAAAAGAGCAGGTCAAACCAACAATCAGCCTCGGATGAGAGATTCCCCTTGATGACGACCCTTGCAACGATTTGAAGGCATGTTACTGGAATGTCTTGTCCCTTAATAAGAATGGTGTCGCTTTTCAGCTAGTTGATGTTCTGGTACAAATAAAAGGCTGTCATTACCGCCGTTCAAGAAGTGGGGTGTAGAAATCTGCTTTAATGAGAAAATCTACAATTCTTTGGTTGAGATACTATAGTGATAGCTGTAGTGAATCTAAAATACCAGAAGATGACGAACCTGAAACTCCCATTCAATGCCTGCCGATAGCATAGACAATCCACCACTTTCCGAATATCGTGAAGTTTGAATAGCAATTGAGGGCTTAAAAAATAAAAAAGCAGGGGAACGCCAGGTTAACGACTGTGCTGTCAAGGCCCTTGCAACAGCTTCTTTGTGGAACTTGGTCGGACTGTAACATGCGGTGTGATTGTATCCTTTGTGTACTCTACCAAATCCATAAAAATGCTGAAAAATAACCATGGGAAAAATACGGAAATATACCATCTACTTGTGGACTTGAAACTTCTTTCGTTTGGTATCCCCGCAAAATGCATACGGCTATGAAAACTCATACGAAGCAACACAAAAAGCTCTGTCCAAATTGCAAAGGACCTCTCCGAGCTGTTCGGTACCAAGCGATGCATCAGAAAATATTATATGTTGTAAGAGCGTAGCGTATTCCGTAGGTATTGATATCATTGGCTTCAAAATTTGCGCCGTAGATTATGCTTTCTACAATCTGCATAAGAAAACGAGGCGAAAGGATCAGGTAGTGAATGAGGAAAAGACGAAATTTATCCTGCCTACAAACTCTCTATCGTCTTGGTTTCCATAAATTTATCTATTTTAGAACTAGCGAAAACATCAATAATAATGTCAGGATTGATGTCCAATGCAGAATCAGTCATTAGCCACGCTGGCTAATACATGAAGCATTGGAAAAATCAGGTAGAGAACCAAATAGAGAGAAGAAATGAATGGCGTACTATTGGTGATTCGGCTATAATCGCGTAAGCGGCGCATATGCAAAAGTAGTAGTAGTAGTAGTAATAGAAGCTCACAGATGCTTAACTAACGAAACGAAACCATTTCGATTTGTTAATATGAAAAATAAACTTAACGAAATGATTTTGTCTCGTTTCGGGTCCAAGTTATCGAAACGGAATGAAATAGTTAAGTTTTAAATGGCCTCTTCTTATAGCAGTACCATCATATTTTAATTGAAACGACTAACATTCTCTGTTAACGATTGAAAACGACAGCATATCGTTTGATGAAAACAAAGTAAAATTTATTTTGATAACTGCACTATCGATAATATGAATGAAAGCACTTATTTTTATACTGTAGTATCATGTTTGGAAAGTATATAACATTTGAACGATCCTTTTTTCTTCTTACTACAATTCGGAGGCCTGGGTTCGAGTCCAAGTCCGAGCAACATCTAAAATCATAGCAATTAAGTTTCATCCGAGTTTAATTCTGATATGAAATAAAAGCTCCTTATAAAAATTTATATGTCGTTCGGAAGCGACTTATCATAAACCGTAGGTCCCTTAATTTAATGGTAAAATAATCAAGACGCAAACCCACAAATCGGAGGAGGAGCTCTGGCGGAAATCGATTCAGCGGTTGGAAAGCTCCAAATATATGTGTATGTGCATAGGTATGGTTGAGTAAATTGCGTAAAAGGATCGGATTTTCATTCTAAAATTTGCTACTGATTAGTTTATAATTTTCTTTCTTGATCTGATTTTGCATTTCATTCCCAGAATATCTTAGTATTACACCCATCATTTTAATTAAGTTTTAATTCTTTTATATTATGTGATGTATCCTTTGACTTTACTGCTACTGAAATCAACAAAATTAGTAACTACAATTTGAAATGCTGTTGCTAGTATCTTTTGAAGTTGACTAAAAATAAATTGAAATTTGCTTTGTCTTTGAGATATATATAGAGAGAAACAGACAGCCTTGAGAGTCTATCACCATTTTATTTTCCAAGCAAAAAAAAAAGGGAAATCCGGAAAACTTGCCAAATGATTTTTCAGCTGCCATTTGCATTCATAACTTCCATTAACTGCAGTCAAAGTCATTTTCACTGTGCGGCAAAAAGCGTATATTTGAAAACACTTTCCCCAACAGTGGACAAAGAAAAAATGAGGACAGATTACCCGTAAAAGCAAGAGTAAAAACAAAGACCAAGCCATACCGAAGTATTTACACCTTTCATGAACATAACAAGTTCACTTCGAGGTGCAATTTCGATTAAGATGACTTCTAGTGTTAATATTTATTTAAACTTACACTTGTAAAAAACAAATCTCATGCTTTTAAATACTCCTTCGTTAGATTCTCGACACAAAAAATTCATCTGAACAAAACGATTGTATGGGAGCTATATGTTACAGTTCTAGAATAGTTTGCCTTCAAACAGGCGGACATTGATAAATCGTCGTTCTGATCGCAATAAATTTTGGTGGAATTCCTCTTCTCTTTCTTTTGCTCATATAATCCGTATCAGTGTTAGTATACCATTTCATGTTCATGAAAGGTATAATGAGAAAACTGAAACTTTATGAAGTGCAGAATATAAGTTTTTCAGCGACCAGTTGCTAATGCGGCAGAAAATGGCCAAAACTCGGGTTGAGTAGCTTTTAAAGTTTACTAAATACACCGCAGTAAGCAAAGTTTGATGACTATGTAAAATACATACTCATAATCAAGAGTACTCTGTGCACGAGTGAAATATATTCTCCACGCGGAACAGAGTAATCCAAAACCTGTTACTATTCATACAAAAACTATGGTCAAATTTACCTTGTGATGGCCTTGGGCTGGACCATACACACCACCTCTGCATAACATCTGAGTACTCCAAGGAGTACCTACATTACACGTGTAGAGTATCTCCGAGAAATTACATTCAAACATACTTTTTAGTTTCGAAAACCATCTGCTTTGGTGAAAAGTTAGTTAATAATTTTCTATTAATATGAATAGTTCATTGTTATACAAATATATAAATATGTAACATATTTTAGCACGTCTTTTCTGTACCAGCAGAGCTCACCAACGAAACGAAACTGATTCATCGATTATAAAACTTATTGCAACTTCATGTAGTGATTGCGATTGGTAAAACAAAAATAATGGTATTGCTGCAATATACTGGTATAGAAACATTAGTTGGTCCAATAGTTCCGGCAGAGGAGTATATTTGTAAGTACTCCCAAAGAACATTCCATCCACAAGTGCTACAGGTTATACTCCTGTCCTTATATGTATGTGTGCATAAAGTGCTATGAATACACTTTATTGTTTAAGCTCAGTCCGTTTTTGCCTTTTGTTCCTCCGTTTGGGTAGCTAAACAGTCAAGTACATGAAATGGTATATTAACGTTGGTCCGAAGGATGTAAGTACCAGAAGGAGAAGAGATATATAGAAAATATAGAGAGAGATAGATATATATAAAATATATACCGATATAATCAGAAAAACAAACTGAGGTTGATTTAGCCATAACTATCCCTTTGAATACAAACTAGTTTCTAATTTTAATAAAATTAGGTACGAAGATATATTATTGAATGTAGTAATCATTTGTGGGAACCGGCCAGATCGATCTACTAAAGGGGTTTTCCATAGGGATTTTATGATTTCCAAATGTCGTTTTGGCCATTTTTAATATGTCATGATCTGTCTTTTTTCATTGTATTTAGTATTCAGAATTTGCTGATTCATCTTCTCCGATGAGGCTCACTTTCATCTGAATGGTGCGGTAAATAAACACACCTGTCGATTCTGGTGCGAAGAAAATCCACAAATTATTCATGAACAACCATTACATTCAACTAAATTGGCAGTTTGGTGCGGTTCTTCGTCGGGTGGAATCATAGGTCCGTACTTCTTTCGAAATGAAGCTAATAGAGCTGTAGAGATACATAACCAACTTTTAATGGCCACAATTTCAAGAAGTTGATATTAAAAACATCTTATTCCAACAAGACGGAGCTACGTGTCACACAGCACGTGCAACAACCGAATTGTTGCGAGAAAGGTTTGGAGATTTAATTATTTCAAGAAATTGTGACATTGAATGGCCTTCAAGGAATTGTGATTTAACACCATTAGACTACTACTTATGGGGTTATTTGAAGTCATTGGTCTTAAGCAATAAATCCGACTCTCTTTAAGCTTTAAAAGTCAATATTGAACGTGCTATTCATGACATACGAGTTGATTTAGTGGAAGAAGTTCTCAAAAATTGGGTTCATCGAATTCGTTCCTGCAAAATATGTCGTGAAGGCCATTTGAATGATTTTATATTCAGAACTTAATTGTATCGATTGTACTTCACATTCAATAAAAAACATTTGAATTTCCTTAACAATTAGCGTGTTTTTTTTTTAAAGAAATCATATCACTTTTATTGGAAGACCCTATATATCAAATAGCTCCCATACAACCAATTTGTTTTCGTGTCAAAAATTCGTGAAAAAAGCATCCAAGGGCGTAAAATTTGGTATTCTTTACGCGTTATATAAAATGAATATTGACACAGAAAATCATCGAAATCAGAGGACTGTGTCAAAACTATTCGTTCAGAAATGAGATTTTGCTTCAAATGCTTCAAAAAACAATCTAAAATCGTGGAATTTTGTGTGCTATATACGTAATTTCAAGTAATTACTGACACTGAAAAGCATCTTAATCGAATTTTGCAATAAGTTTGATAGGTTCGTGAAAGGTATAAATATTTCGGCATAGCCTAAGGCAGCACTTTTTTCTTGTTTTACTTATATATATTTTAGGGATGTCCTTGTTATATAGCTCCCATACAAGCGATTGCTTAGATACTAAATTTAACGATATAACATGTGGAAATAAGACAAATATTAGTTATTTTTTCAATACATTAGATATAAATTTAAATAAATGAAATCTGAAACGGTAGAGATATTACTCTGGTGTCCCCCATTTTGCTATTCTTTAAGCTGACAATCGCCATTCGAAGTTCGTTACAGAGAGTTATGAGAACGTGTTTCGCATCATCATCGATTCGAAATTCTGTTCATCTCAGATGTTGCACTCTCACTACCACTACGCAAGCTGGAGAATTATTTTCTCCATAAATTCTTTATGCTTTGGACAACGACCATCAGATTACGTCCGTAGTTTCTATTTAAGCTTTCTCTTGTATAGACATCTTCTAAAGTATTAACATTTTTATTTTAATTTTTGAGTGTTACCTCTGTCGACCAGTCTCCCGTTCTCAGGTATTTCTTTTCTTGGACTCATAATAGCTGTTGAAAACATAAAAAAGGTTTTGCAAGCACTGGGAATGTTCTTATTTTTGTTACATACATATGTATATTTACTCATACAAAATTTTAAATATTGAATCAAATAAAGACTTCGGTAGCCTCAAAAATTAAATTTAACTAGTTTACTATTGTACTTGGATTTTTGTGTACGCATTTAAAGAATGCCTCGCGCAATTCGCCATACAGTCATTTTTAGTTGGTGTTTTCAATTTGTCTGCGAAATCAGTTTAAAATTTCAGAATCTACGCAATGCCAGAAAAAGTGAAGGCTTTGTTCCTTCGTCTTTGCGTCAAAAACAAGCCATATTGGCCAGACCAGGATCATTGTCCTAATAATACCGGACGTGCCCCAAGTTTATCGGCACTGTGGCGTAAAACTTCTTTTATTATATTAAGGTACAATGTTTTATCCATGATACCCTCAACAAAGACCAAACAACCATCGCGGCTGCAGATATACATGCCCATACCATTACACTGGTCCCACCATGTTTAACAGTTGGCCTGATGTTACATCTCCCAAGTTTAGTATTGCGCTTCCGTCACACGTAAGTCTTCTCCTGAATCTTTGTGGTTAATTTTGGAGCAGATAGTCTAGGATTTTCTTTAATTTTTCGTACAATTAAACGTTCGTCATGTTCATTGAAAATTTTATTTGGGGAATTTCGTCCTTTATTTTGTATACGATTTTCATGTACGAAACGCTCAATCATATTTTTCACTGTTACACTACTTAAATTAACTATCTCAGAAATTTTTCGCTGTGATTTTCCACTTTTGAAAGCGTTTATGATCAAATCTCGCTGTTCGATTGTTGTATTGCCACCCATTTAACTGAACTTAACACACTGGGATTAGCTGAAATTAGTACGTGAAACTTAAAAACACACTAAACTGGCTTTAAATTATTACTGCATGTCAGTTGTAAGAATTAGAAAAGCAGTACAAACCCAATTGGCTTTCGCTACAATATAGACACGTGGGTGCATGAAATAAGCAGTGAGCAAAATTCCTGGGACGCAGCTACATTTCGTGCTATTGTAGGGGTAAGACTGTACTTCAACGAATATTATTTTGATTGTTTCATTACTAGAGCATTGCGGAATATAGTATACGGTTTTCCAATAATAGTGATATGAGTTCTAAAAAAACAAATCAATTGTTAAGGAAATTAAAATGTTATTTATTTAATGTAAATGTAAATTAAATATAAATTGATAAGTTTAATCAGCACGAAATAAGCTGTGTACATGTATGTATAAATTGTAGACATATATATGCGTATGTGTATTTATTACGTATTAATGTATTTATGCTTGTAAGAACTTACTACTTTTTAATTAGAATCCAACTATTTTGCCTTTTTACTCTAACTAGTCAATTTTCTATCAAGGTAATTACTATTTAATTAACTGTTATTTTCAGCATAGCAATGTCCTGCGAACTGTAAATTGTCCGGCAATGCATCAAAAAAAAATAAAAATTAATTATTCTGCAGTGAGAATCCAGCCAACACCTGATTTTCTATTGCTTAGGTAAGCTATGTCCGCCTTAAATTTGGCTGCTGAAATAAAAATGCTAACGGTGATTGGTGACGACAAACGCGGAATGCAAGGACAAAATCTGAAGCTAAGCGTAACGAATCAACGAAACGAGGCATATAAATATATATGTTTATACTTGCATTCCTTAGCGTATTGTTAGGTACAAAGTTGTGAGCAAAAGTCGCGTCGCGTTGCGTTTTGTTGGTGTGTATATGCCTTTGTTTTCGCTCGTCGTTCGCGTGAAACGTATGTCAGATAAGCCAAATACAATCGCGACAATAAAAGCAGTTACCAAGTAATTTTCCGATTAGCAGACACAAATGATAAGCCCACAGAAAAATTAAGAGGCGGACAGCAGCCTTATTTATTTGTTTGCATAAACACTCTTTGAAATTTGTTGCTTATTTTTTGGTCTTTTTTTTAATCGCCGTAAGCAACCCTTCGCCTGATTATTAACCTATTCGAAATTTACGTTTTATTATTGACTACTAAGTCCATATTTTCTTACTAACTTAATCAAAAATAATTCTTCAAATATTTCTTTTCAAAAATAGTTTTTTTTTGTCATTTTAGTATTTAAAAAAAAAAAAAAAAACATATTCAACAAAGAAGTACTACATATGCTACATTGAAACAATCATAGCATTTTTTTAAATTAAAAATCGTATTGTATATTGACCTCCTCACTCCTTCCCCTTGCCGGGAAATGCATGTGTAATTTTCATGGTTAAAATAATAATGGGCTCCCTCATTCTCTCTGAAATAAAATTTAATGTTCCGGTTAGAATGTCTAGACATTCTAATATCAATTATTATTATTATTCTTAAAAATCAGCTTATGAATTTTATTTTCCGTAGCTGAACTTTTTTAGTTCTCGACACTAAACAATCCACTGCTCGGCATTCATGAAAAGCAAAACAAGTTCCATACGTTATGCGGACTGCCCCCCTCGTGCGGATGAGCGGAAGGTGGGCAAGCCGTAGGGAAGAGTAATACTATATCAGTAGTAGGAGAGATTAGTTTTAATAATGCACTGTATAAGAAATATAGAGAAAAATGTTTAATTCTGAATTCACAGCGTTAAATATATACTAAAACTGAAGTCTGATCCAGCAAAACCCAGCAAATAACTTGGGGCGCCTCAGAATCTGTCCCTGAAAAAAAATGAAATAAGGAAAGTAGTCAATAAAACTGTATTCAATAGGAAAAATTAGAACTTAAATTATTTTTGATTCCTCGACTTGAATGCAATGTATTTTCAACAAGTACTTATATATGTACGTAATATATCCATCAAAAAAGTATCTACAAATACATAATGAATTGTGTATCATATAACCACCACACTACCGATTTGTTTTGATATAAGGTTTTGCGTCTAAAAATCGACAACAACAAAAATCTAAGGGCGTGAAATTTACTATTCTACCCACAATAAGTTTAATATGCTCATGAAAGGTATAAATACTTCTGCATGGCTGAAGACAGCCCTTCATTTTGTAAACTTTGTTTTTAGAAAAAAATCTCATGTAACATTTTAACTCAAAAAAATCTTGGTTAATTAAAATAAATACTTTAATAAACAATTAATTACATAAAAATTAAATCATTTATGGGAAAACATTTCGTTACGGGGCTAATCATAAAAGTGAAGCACGCAAGCCTCCCGACAGCTCGTTGCCGGATCTACTGTCCATCCCGGAACACATTTACCTTTTGGCGCCCCCATATCAGCCCCCTCTTTACGACAGGGGCATTTATACTTTCGTGAACCTCTCTTTTTTCTTATAAAGGGTTATCCATTTAGTGGTTTCAAAAGTGCAGGGCTGTATTTTTACATCTGTCAAACTTGACTGTAAACCCAAACATGTTTCTGTTTTATAGCTAAAAGTCCAGTATTTATGAAAATGGATCGCTTAACAACCACGCAAAGCATTAAAATTGTGGAAACCTACTACAAAAATAGTTATTCAAACGTGGCCTAACTTCGGGCTTTAAGAAGAAATTATAGTGCACAAAATCGTCTAACTACTCAAGCAAGTGTTTCAAAAGTTTAAGGTAATTTGAAGAGACTGGACCGATTACAGATAATCTAAGGCCTGTGCTCGTTCCACCGCAAATATCGGTACCGCAGGTGAAAGCGTAGCTGAAAACCCGAATGAGTTTATTTCTCCACGTTCTCAAGAGCTTGAACTTACACCTACATCCATATAAAATCCAGTTCACATAACAACTGAAACCAGTTGAACAAACCGCTTCAACAACAAGCAGTGCACCGCGATTTTTCTAATGAAATTTTCTTCAGCGACGGTCACATTTCTCACTCGGTGGATACATAAATAAGCAAAACTGTCCCGTTCGACACCACACAACCGAATATAGCTTTATTGTGAGAGAAATTTCCCGGACGCGTAATATCTCGTCTTGGCGATGTCAATTGGTTGAAATTTCTTTTGTGGTGCTACGCGAAATGCCATGTTTATACACATAAACCTTTAACTCTTGAGCATTTGAAAATCAACACTCGTCAAGTTATGGCTGAGATACCGCATATATTGGTCCAAAAAGTGGTAGAAAATTACCTCAAACTGATCGGATTTTACAATAATTCATGAGGCGGTCATTTGAATGATGTAGTGTTTCACATATAATGTCAAGGTTCAAACTTAAATAATAATAATAATTGTAATAATAATAAATGACTTTTATAAAAAAATTATTTGAAATGTATTTTATTTTCGCTTATTTTGGAAACCTCAAAATGGTTAACCCTTGTAGTATTATTTTCGGAATCAAATGCTAAATCAATGAAATGCCATAAAATTTTAAGTGTCTACTTTTCTTTTGTTATATTATTTTTAATATAAAAGACATTTATTTGGTTTTTTCCAGTACATCTTGAATGGATAACCGACTGTTCCAATATTGATTAGTTGCCTAAAAATTTATGTCAGTAAAGTCCTATGGAAAATATTTAAAAAAACATTAAACTGGAGCTTGTAGGTCTTATTTGGGATAGCTTTAACAAAAAATCTTGAGTGTTCCACGACTTCTTTTGCTTAAATTTCTTTATCCAAAATTATAGAATATTAATTTTCTGATCGCGGTTCGGCAGGAAATGCCAATCCGTTGGCCATCTATTGGCTTGGAGTAAATTGTTGGGAAAACATCAATAAATTAGGGCAGAGCTCTGCAGAAAATCCTTTCAGCTGTTACAAAGCACCAATTATATTTATAATAGTGTTTTTAAAACACGAGTTCCGATAAGTCTAGTCTTCAAAATTTGCCTTTCATCTGATCATCGTTTGTTTGTAATTTAGTCTTCGTTTAAGGTCATTGGTGTTAAAAAAAATCTAGAAAATATAATCAAATTAATCCAAAATTTAAGTCAATTCTTAAAACTAAACCCATAAAGACAGGTCAGAGACCCATAAAGGCGAGTCAAAGACCCATTTAAATTTTTTTTGCCAGAATTTCTTAAAAAAGATTATCATATCGCCATTTGCATTTACGACTTTGAATAAAAATACATCAAATTTATCTTTAAATATCTACTCTTCTCTAGTTAATTTTTTACCGAGAAATATATATATGTAAGTAGCTTACCCTAAATATCACAAAGGGGTAACTTGACCCATTGAAAGATATTAAATATTTTTTTGTTACTAATAGTTGGTTATAATAAAAGACTAGAAGCAGAATCTTCTATATAGGAAGCCTCACAATAAGTAGTAAAACCCTATAACTAAACTAAAATATAAATCTCATGAGCAGGAATGGATTTCTTGTTTAAAAAACTGGGTTGTCTCTTCTCTTCAGGGGAGTTCGACTTAATGCGAAATTGTATTATGCCTTTTTTGTGTTATGATTTAAAGTTCCACTTTATTAGTGCGTGTGCTTAGAACTTTAGGAATATTTTCAATACGTATGTACCACGGTGTGCCCGTTACTGTTCTTAAAATTTTAGGCTGAAGCCTTTTTATTATATCTATATTCGTCGCGCAAGCTCTAAACTTAAGCGGTAGTTTTTTTCCCGGTTGAGCGGCTCTCTAAGTGAACTCAGAGGTATGTAGTTTCGTTAGCTTTCGGAATGGGTAGATTGTTGAGATTCATAGTAGAGCACGTGTTTCGCTTTAATTAGATTAAGGTGTTATTCTAATACTTTAGAATGTTTGTGTAGGCTTATTGTAGAAGTATCATCAGAAAAATTGTCCTGACTACTTTGTCACTTGCAGGAATATCTGCGGTGTATACATAATATTGTATCTTGACTTCATTTCTTGTGAAACATATCAGAGTTTTTTATTGTATGATATCGAGCCCTGTTCGAAAAAAGATGTAAAAGCCAAATAGGAAAATTTATAGAGAAAGTTTTTTCACACATTTTTCAAAAATACTTAATGCAAGAAAGAACGGATTTAAATAACCGTAAAGTGGAAATCGCAAAGATGGTCTATTAAGATTTTCTTCACTATTATTGACCTACTGAAACCATATTATTGATTTTATACAGAGAAATAGCCGTCGGTAAAATCTTACGTTGTCCTTAGTTTGAATATAGATTGGGCTTTATTGCTGAACAATATTTTTGCAATATCATTTTTACAGGATGTTTCAACGCAATGATGGAAATTAAAAATTCACAGTTGGTTACTTTTTAAACTAAGAGCTGATACTATGGCAAATAAATAGCGACTTTGTTAAAAATTCCCGAAAAATGTCGTTTATCTATGTATAAGGATAAGAAGAAACTCTCTGGATTCTAGGTGACAAACGCCTGTTGAACACACTTTTAAAAAAAAACTGTTTTTCTATCCCAAAGTGTTTATTTGTACATGAACTCGGTCGCCACAAAGCTCGACGGAAGCAAAATGCTTGCTCTAACAAAATTATGAACTAAAGACGCCTTCAGACGTAGACATTTTCACACATTTTTTATTTCGTTCACCCAATATCAATATCGCCGTGTGACCAACCTGAAACTAATTTCTGCAATTTATTTTTATACAAATGCAGAAATAGAAATTGCAGTGTATGACTGCGCCCTTTGATTTCTGAAATTGAATTTCCAATGGCACGTGCTGCCCTAGAAATTGTTATTTCACCTGAAAGTGTTGCCAAAGAATTTGAGTATTGCCAGATAAATTTAATTTCAAAAATAGTTATACCAACTAATTTCCAGATTTTGAAATAGAATCTCGAAATTTTTAATTTTTCAAATTTGTGGGCATAGGCATGTCTGCACCCAAGTCAACTCATGTCTTTTGGACAGGCAGCGATGTCAATGCAACTTTTAGGACTATCACGCATAAATACATACATATAAATATCCTACGCGTGAAATATATACTCAATGCGGGCAACAAAGTAATCCAAAACCTACCACGATCCATACAAAAAATATGGTCCAATTATCTTTGTGATGTCCTAGGACTGGACCATATAATTCGTCTCTGCATAACACCCGAGTAATCCATGTAGTACCTACAGGAAATTAGTTTTCAAACTGCTCGACAAAATTACTTCCTACAGGGGATTATATTTTGGAGTAAATGCGAAAAATTACTTTCGAATAAACTCTTTAGTTTCGAGTACCATCTGTTTTGGTGAAAAGTTGGTAAAGGATAATACGTGTATAAATTTGTATTAAAATTGATAACTTATTGTTAGTAAATAAATATTATCTATTATATAATATCTGACCACTTCTTCCTCTATCCAGACTTTTTTTTGAATACTCTTCTATAAACCAATTTAACAACACCTTTCGGAAGTATTTTCGTTTCGAAGCGACACTTAGTTTGTTGGGGAGAGGGCGACGACGAAGAGAGCAGCGTACCGACACTGTTGTGCTCGGTAGACACGCTTTGTTATGTTATGCGTTTGTGTAGATTTTGACATTCCCTTTCATTTTTATTTCACAGTCATTGTAGCTGTTTCAAATTTTAAACGAATGAATGTGGTAAGTATGGAAATTGAATTTTTTTTTAAAAACGAAGAAAATGTGAAATTGACGATAAAAAGCGACAAACATATTCGTGTGTAAACTCAGTTTTTGTATTTCCGGTACTTTTGAAAACGATGCGATTGATATTGGCCTTGTTGTTTTTCATTGCTAATTTTTGTCGAATTTTAGACAAAAGTCGTGTAACATAAGTTTGAGTAATAGTAATAGAGTTCTCCACTGCTGTTCAAATTTAAACTATTCAGTCCTGTCCTGCCATATGCAGAAAATAAGGAATTGATTTTTGGAGTTCGTTGAAGTTTAGTAATAGTGTAACGTGTCTAGCTAAGGTACAGTGTTTTGCATTCAACTAAAATATTCAATCAGAAGATTTCGTGACATGATCTTCAATCGATGCTTTTATACAAATCGTCGATGCGTATGCAATACCACCTATCTACCAGATGCAAAACCTCCCAAATGACGAAAGTGGCAAAAATTAGATTTGGTAACCCTGCATTCCAGGCATCGAGTTTCATCTATAAAAATAAAAAATTTCGTATTCCAGCCGAAAATTGCCGAAAAAAACCGGTAAATGCAAAACCGCATGTAAAGTGTGTAGTCAAATTTTATTTGCAAAACCAACCATCATTTAGTTCTTTTCAGCAAGTTGATCAACCAAGCGTCAGTACTATGGACAGGGAGAGGCCTAATTTTATTGTGTTCTTTGCTATTAAATTTTTTTTAACTGTTTGTGAATATACATAACAGAAATGGCTTCAAATGAAGGAAATGATATAATTATGGAAAATTTTTTGAAAGGTAACAAAAAAAGAAACAATGTTATTTCTGTACATATATAATATCTAAGTGTTTGTCTGTACATTATTAAAATATAAATTTAGATGCTTGGGCGACTCCACCAAGTTCTCCTGGAACTTCCTATTCAGAGTTGGAATTGTCGCCGCACACGCATGAGATGCGCATCTCAATAGAGAAAGATGAAGAATTTTTCAATTTCCCAGTATGTTCAATTCTCCTGTTATGAACAACAACAATTCTATCAAAGGTGACTGTGATATTCATACTTCCCCCAGCAATGAACACCTTCCCGAAATAAAAATTTTGGAAGAAAACACA
Source organism: Neoceratitis asiatica (assembly GCA_030068015.2). Taxonomy (NCBI): domain Eukaryota; kingdom Metazoa; phylum Arthropoda; class Insecta; order Diptera; family Tephritidae; genus Neoceratitis; species Neoceratitis asiatica. Next base: position 80,661,380 of record CM061524.1, read on the forward strand.
AAATTCAACACGATTAGAAAAAAAGAATGATACCATACTTGTCAATTCTGGAGAAATTCATTTAATTACCGTTGACCTACAAGCTGTTAAACTATGCCCAAAATTAAACGCCAGCTCAGCTTATTATAAAACTAAGCTTGCTGTGCATAACTTCACAGCTTACAACTTAGTTACTAAAGAAGTTGTTTCTTATTGGTTTGATGAAACTGCAGCCGACTTAAAGTCTTCAACGTTTGCCAACTTTTTTGTGGACTATATATCATCAATACTTCGTAAAGATGTAAAACCTGTAGTGATTTATTCCGATGGTTGCACATATCAGAATCGAAATTCTGTTGTCGCAAACTCACTCCTAAGGCTTGCCATTGAATACAACGTTGACATAACTCAAAAATTTCTAGTAAAAGGGCATACACAGATGGAGGTAGATTCGGTTCACTCTGTAATTGAGCGGAAATTAAATAATCGGCAAATATATTTACCTATCCAATATATTTTGACTACACATTTTTTAAAGGCTATGATAATAAAAAATATCAATTATATACTCCATACGCCCAGCTCGTAAAAAGGGGGATGAAGTCGTTTTCGATTTACGTGTCTTGAAATACTCTTCTGATGCATCAATCAAGTATAAGTTGTCTATCGAAAGCACTTTTCTAGAGCTTCCACACCGATCTAAACGCAAATGGAACAAAAGCACTCCTAACGCTCTTTATTTGTCTCGTATACCAATAAAAAAATCTAAATACCAGCACTTACAAGAATTGAAACATGTAATTCCTTCAGACTGTGACTACTTTTATGATAACTTACCTTACAAAAAATAGATACTAAGATTTATGTCTGTAAAGTTAATTATAAAAAGATAAAAAGAAAGAAATTTGTTTTTATTCTACATATATGCGGGTTAAAAATATTTACGTGTAAAAATAATAGGAAAATTTATTTGCAAAACCGTCTATAAAAAAAAACTTACAGAAACAAACAATTATGATAAACTTCAGTTCAATACTAGTTTACTGAGGTAAGTTGCACCTATTAAAAGTAGAAAAAAGATTTCAGTTCAAACTTCATTCATAAGATTAAAAGAAAACTCGTTTTTTTCATCTTCTGTAAAATTTGATTGCCATCAGATAGGTGGTATTGCAGTTGGTAGATAGGTGGTATTGCATAGGCATCGACGAAATGTACATATTGTTATCTATTTCGAAATTCAAGAGGGAGGGCGGGGGATGGGAGGTATTTCCTAAGTCTCACTCCCTGAATATGTGGCTGATTGCCATACTTAGCTTCAATTACCGCTCGACTTTTGATGCATCGCAGTGCATGTAACAAATAAATGCACATACATATCAGCAAGAATAGTTCAGTTGGGTTCGGAAGGACTTGTGTACTTACATACGTATGTATAATTACATATATTATGCATAACAAAATCCCTATTGAAATGAATTTTCACGAATATAATATTTGTACTTATCCATATGCAGAAGCATTACTTTCAGGCGAATGTATGTTGATATTTTCGTCTGGCTATTTGCACATCTGTACAAATAACGGTTGTGAAAAAAAGTTTACTACCAATGTCAATGTCAATGTCAATCAGTCCAGGCTAGCCATGTCCCGGCGGATTTCCGCTCATTCAATGCTCGGCAGACATTTGCAAGCGCGACGCTGAGCGCGACGAACGAATACTTGAACGCTCTTTGATTGTTTGTACATACGCAGGTAAGTATATCGCAGGTTATTCAAAACATTCACCAGCAATGTAAACTATTTGGGGACTTTGTTAGATTTATTTGTTAAAACAATGAAGCAGATCGACACGGTAAAGCTAATGAAAACGTCCTCGTATATGATAATATAATCTGTGGTGATGTTGGTAAATTTTGATGAGTGGTCATGTTTAAATTCAGTACATATTAAAATGGTACAAAAAAGTACTGATATTTTCTCATTTTAAAATAATTCATTGAAAAAAAAGTTATTTTTACTTCAATAAAAAAATCAGAATATATATATGTAATGGAGTATTGTAGCTGCTGATGGTCATTTAGACCGAGATCCAATTAGCGGTGTGCGTCTTAATGTTTTTCCTATATTTGAAGGTACCTAATTCTAATTCACTAATGTATTTCCTACAGCAAAAATTAATGCACTTAATTTTTATATCTTTCATGTATATGAAATGCTATATTAACTTTGGTCTCAAATATGTAAGTACCAGAAGGAGAAGAGATAAATCCACCGAAATTTTTACCGACCGTATAAGAATCACGACCTGAATTGATTTAGCCATATCCACCTGTCCGTCTGTCTGTCTGTCCGTCTGCCTGTTTGAACGCAAAATAGTCCCTCAATTTTGGAGATATTTCAATTTAACTTGGTAGGAAGATGCACCTATACGTTTAAGCGATCATTTTTCGCAACCAGCCAGATCGGATAGATGTGTTCAGTTTTGAGTCTTTTGGTCGTGAACTTGGATATTATCCACATATATTATGAATTGCCCCCTACAACCGATTTTTTTCAGATATTTTGAGTCTGAAATTTGGTGTGAAAAATTATCAAAATCGAAATTAGCAAATTGCGATAAATTTGATAATTTCATGACAGCAGTTCTTCTCAAAGGTTAAATACCCTATCCTTAAATATCGCATTATTAATCATTACAATAACATATTTAATATTCCAAAAACTTCAAAAAATATAACTGATATAACAAAATATAGACTTATCTCATTAAATCCTTGTTATGCAAAGTTCGTGGATAAAATAATTGCTAACAGACTATGGTGGTATATTAAAAACTATAATCTCGTTAATCAAAATCAAGTTGACTTCGTTGGAGGTAAATAAATTACAGATAGTCTACTTTATGTAAACTATTTGATAACTGAATACCTTATTAAAAGGAGGCATCTGTAAATTCTTTCCATAGATTTAAACAAAGCATTTGATAAGATTGGTATACACACTATAATTGATATTGATTAGCTTGTAGAATGGAAACTCGGTCCGAAAATTATTAAGTAGATAAAAAATTTTTACGTCCAATCGTAAAATAAAGGGATGTTTAGCCGCTAATTTTTCAAAGGAGTATTCCTTATTTAACGGAATTCCTCCAGGATCTTCAAATTATGTAATTTTATTCAATAAACTTTCTAATATCACTTGAATTATTAACAAAATGTATAAAAAATTTTGCTTATGCTGATGATTTTAATTTAACTATTGATATTTAAAAAAATATATATATACTAACTTTAATCTAACTAATTTATTTGAGAATATTTTAATTTTTAGCAATTTTTAAGATGACTGTCTAACCTAGCAAGTGTAAACAACTACATATATGCAAAAAATCTAATTGTAAATGTATCTTAATAATTAACATGCTTAGTTTTCAAGTCGTTTATAATTTAAAAATACTTGGTATTTATTTAAACAGTAAGTACTCTTGGAATTTTCAAATAAAATAACTTTCCTTTTCCTTCACAAAAACACTTAATATCATGAAATATCTATACAGTAAGGTGTTTGATTGTAGAACTCAAGCTATTGCTAACCTGCTTTACTTATCTCAAAAAGTGATCATGACCTCTACCTATACGAATTAAAAATAATTAAAAATTTGCTGTTTGAAGAAAATATTGTTCCGATAGAAATAAACTACAACATTTTAGTCGCAAAATTGTTCGCAGTTTTATCTAACAGAGATATTATAAGTAAACGTATGAAACAAGTTCCTCATAAAAACCACTCAGAAAATTATTTTTCATTACCGAGACCTTTATATACTTTTTTTACCAGTTCAGAAATCTAAAAGTAAGCTTCTGCAATGGGTTCTTAGAAATACCTTAATCGATTATGATCTTCTTAAGCTTAAGATTATTACCCTATCTCATCAATAAATTTGTAGTGCTTAAAAATCAATAAAATTACTATAACTTTATGTATACAGATGGTTACCAAAATCATGAAAAAATTGGATATGCATATACTTCTAAAACCGAAATTTTGAAATTTTCTATACTGTCTATATATTTGTCAGTCTTTGCTACCGAACAGATATTAGTAATAAAGGAAAGTTTTGCATATGCACTGAGTCACCTTTATCTCTGAATGCCATTTCAAACGCCTTAAACAATTCTTTTTTTCGCATCAGCTATAAGAAATCTTCTTATTAAGTATGCGAATAAAAAAATCCCCGCGCACATTGGAATAAAAGGAAACGAACTTGCTGACCAAATTGCAAAAAGCGTAAAAATTTCACCTCCTATTGGGTCAAATAACTTCAATAAATCAGATATAATAAGTTTTATCAAATTTCGTTATACCATCTTTATTGGCACAAGTAATTCAAAAAACTTTTAACTGGTATAAAAGTATTATCAATAATCGTAGCATAATTTATGATATTAATAACCGAAATATCACTTACTACCTATTTAGATATAATGAAAGCAAATTAATTCGACTGCGCCACAAAAAAAATCACACAAAAAACCATATTGACAAATATTCTCCAAATAAATCCCAATTGTGTAAAACAAGCAATCAAATATCTATGCTCATTTCAATTCATTGTTGGTTTTTTAATCAAATTCGTGAAATGTGAAATGCAATTTTGTTTTATTTTATTGTTACATCTATTCCCAAGTCAAGTTCACACAATTTTATTATACCAAGTAGTTAATAATACTGTTGAATTGTTTTAATTAATTTAATTTTAATTGTCATCATTATACTTATTGTATTCCCCTTTACTTTGTAATTCTTTTTCATTTCTTACACTCTCTAATTTAACCTTGAGGAATGAACATTGTTTTTCGCTAACTAGAAACAAAGTATTTTTTCTTTTATATATATCTGGAAATTCCGCTGCCATCGTATCAGGTTATGGGCCCAGCTGCCCAAAATATTAAATTAAATTAATCAATTAAAGGTCTTGTAGCCATGGTTTCATTATAAGTATGTAGATTTAAATTTTATACTTAAGCTTTCATTTATGAATTTAAAATATTAATTAGTTGATTCTTAATTAAAAGTTTTAATCATTCTTTGCAAATGATTTTCTTTCCAATACTAATTCTACTATCTAATAATTGAAAGCAATATAAAAAATTCGCAACAACTTAGTTTGGTTTTTTTTAGATAGATGTGTAAAGGTTAAAAAAAATTATATTAAATGCCCATCCTTTAGTAATTTGTGATCATTTTAGTTGAACATAATTCTGTTACTGAACTTCGGAGATTTAATATGAATATCTTAACTATTTTGAGTAAGCATATACATTTGTGGGCTTCCAAAATCTGTGCCCAGTTTGTAAAAATGGGCTCGGGAGAATACGTACATTCCGGACTTGAAGATGCATAAATTTATTTTTTGCTAAATAAATTTTCATATACTTGTGAGTTTATCTTGAATATAAATGTTGATGGACTGCCTTTTGCAACATGTTCGAATTTGCATATTTTGCCCATTTGTATAAAGGTCAACGGGATGCCAAAAGTTATGGTCGTAGGTGCTTATTATGGAAAATATAAATTAGGGAATCCTAATGCTTTTTTAGAAATTTTCATATAATATTTATGTGAATTGATGCATGTAGGTTTGAATTTTCAAAATATTGTAGCACATTATTGATATAAAAAAAAAGAACAAAGCTTCTATAGTTGCGGAAATGTACCCAAAAAGGAGATTTTGTAAACCACCAAATATCTACAGAAAAATTTCCGATAGATAATGTCAAAATATTTCCATATGATTATATGCATGCTATATGTCTGATGCTCATGAAAATATTGCTAAGAACAAAACACACATTTTTCTTTAAAAGCGTCGAAATTAAATTATTATACTCAAGACATATATTTTTAGCAAAGAAGTACTGAAAAAATTCACTAGACATCCCCGAAGTTTGGGGGAAATAGAATGATTTAAGGCCACCGAATTAAGGTCCATTCTCTTATACAGAGTTATTTTTGTACTTGCTGTCATCTTAGATGATGTATAGTGTACACTTTTTGCTGCTAACTTTAGGAATTTGTAATCTCTTAAGCCCAAATATGTGTATAAATAGAAACAAATGAATTTACCAACTAATTAATTTTTTTTCTTTTTTGATTTGGAAAAAACGTTGATTTTCTTAATGACGAAACATTTTTAGGTGACAGGTAACAAGATCAACGGAAAAAGTGTCAATTGATTGCTATTTCCCATTCTTTTCAAAATCGAAAGAAAGTCAATGAAAATTTGGAAATAAAGTAATTGATCTTATTTCTTAATACAAAGGAAGTATCGTCAAAGGTGCTTAAAATATGACTATTAAAAAAAATTGCTCATTTAGGTCGTAAATCCCTTGTGATTACGTAAGTATCAACGTGGTGGGCTGCATAAGTGCAAAATGTCTTTACAATATTTATTTGTGGAGGGATAAAAAAAAAACTCTAAATTATTATTAATTAATAATCATCAGTTGGTTAGGAAAAAAATGTTCTTTCGCCGCATGTCAGATACGAATGCTATAATAAAGATTGTTCGGTAAGTGTTTTCATAGATAAAAATGTTTACTGTCAAATCCATTCAAATTAATGAACATAATCATTGCCCTCATTAAAAAACTTAAAGTTACGAATTTAATAAAAACTCAATGCGAGAAATCAAATGATAAAAGGACTGGATTACGAGATAATACTTAATGAAGAATGTAGAAATGATCCAGACCTTGCAGAACATGTTTTTTTCCAAAAATTAGGAGAACTATTGAATCGAAGAAAGAGTGGATTGTCCCCATGGCCAAAAACCCCGGAAGAACTGAAAGGACTGTTTGTAAATGAGGATATTATGAGCGAATTCAGAATTTCAGAGGTGGAAAGAAACCCTTTCTACATATCTACTTTTCTTACACTCACAAACAATTTGTGACATTATTAAAAGCAGCAAAGGAGAACGTCACTATTTATTAGATTGTTGATCATTTTCTACCGTAAACAGGGTCACGTGAGTTGGAAGACTTGTTTTTATAATATTAAAACTTATATTTTTTATAAAATTCCATCAGGGATGGGAGCATTGTTTTCAATTTATTGATAAGAACCTCTTTGAATTCAAGCCACCTCTGCCCAAGCAGATTTTGAACAAGCGTTCCGAAAGGCTCTGAGCAGCATATTCCCCAAAGCGAATTTCACTGGATGTTGATTCCATTATACGCACGATTTAAGACGCCATGAATTGAAAACAAATTACTTTCTTATTTAATATTTAATTTAATTGAGAAGGGACTCTACGATTGCGATATAACAACATAAATCTTAGACGTATACAACTGTTTTAACGAAATCTCGTTGATTTATTCAATTATTACAATTGAAAACAAACATTAGAAATTGAGTTTTAATCTGTTTTTAGCAATAATGTTTATTGGGATATAAGAATAAGTGTACAAAATAACGAATTACTCGTTCCACGTCTTTTGTTTGTTAGAACGCTACGAATACGAATTCATAATGGATTAATAATAATTCCTAATATTGGTACACCACAGTAAGTGAATAGAGGTTGGTGAGATATGTAAATAAGTGCACTTGGATTCATTGAAAAACCAAACTAATTCACATAATGTGGTTGAAGGATAGTTTACTTAACTCTTAGTGTTTATTGAAATTAAAATTCGTACTGATTTTAGTGGTTGCTAACCGAAAAAGGCTAAGTGGTTCTTAATTACTAATGGAAGCTGAAATGAAGGTTTGCTTATGGAAAATTGTTGGTATGTTTGTGTTACATTATATACTTCAGTGTAAGCTTTCCTAATGCTCAAACGCGTTCAAGTGCTTGAGGGAAAGGTGTATATTTATAAGTATATGCTTTCATTTATGCACCAAGTCTCCTCCTTAGCTATGTATGTACATAAATATACTATGTATATGTATATGTGTAATGCAAAATCATAACTGAAAATGCTCAAAGCGGAAAGTAAAAACATTCTTTAACTTTCGATGTGTGCTTCTCTGTATTTGCCATTAGTTTATGTAACTGCTGCCATGTTTTATATTTCAATTTCGTCAGAAGTGCCGCAGAGAGGGGCGAGCTAGGATGGGTATAAAGATATTATTATATATAAAAGCGACAATGCCGACAGCTGTAGCAAGTTGTTTGATCGCAAAGCCGCACTTTTCTCTTACCGTTAAGTGCAGTTGTGCAATGTGGAGTCTATTGCATTTGTTTGGATTTTGAAGCAGTCATATGTATAAATGCTATGGATATGCAGTTTTACTTACATATGAATGTATGTATATTTTCATTTACGCATTTGAATAACTGCACATGGAATAAGTGCCCAGCAAAACTACTTCTACCCGCGAGCACAAATAAAACGCTAATTTATACGCATGGTTTACATGCATCTCTATACTATGAAGTTGGAAGAACGCTTGCAGTGCTAAATATTGTACAATATGTGTTATCTGCAGGTGGGATCCTACAAATAAGACCGAAATGAACCTGGTACCTGTAATAATATGCTTGACCTTTTCCAATTATGGGTTTTTTAGTATTTAAATTGATGAGAGTGTAATAGATTTTTTCCAAAGAACAATTTTTGATATTTTAATTGAAAAGTCACAAGTTTGAAAATAATTAATATTTTTATGTTATATTCGTCACTTTCTTAATTAATACTCAGAAATAATGCTTACGAGCTTTATTTTATCTTCCAGTCATAATAAATACGTATATGTTCATATACATACGTAATAAATATTTTAATAAACAAATGTTAAATATTTTATAAAGATAAAAAGAAGAAAAAAAACAATAAGACACACTGTGCCTCATTATATATTGCATTCGATTTTAAATTTTCTTAGACTATCAACACTTTGAAATCGATTTCAAATGCTTATTCTGTGCTATGCATCTTTATTAAAAAAATCTTTAGTTTGTAAACGGAATTAGTTCCAAGTCTCGGACAACAAAAATTTAGAAAAGAGAGTATATACATATGTGGGAAGATAAAAACATGTTTCCATTGTTTTATACTTCTTGCCAGTTTCATCAAGGCTTCGCCTGTTTCGTGAATGTCGAGTGATACTTCGCCGTAACTTTTCATTTTCAAGATCAATCATATTCGCTCGTCACTTGCGATCAAAGTCGGATATCGATGCAGTTCATAGTATAGACAATTTTCAAGAGGCTCTTCTAAAATCAGCATTTTCAAATTTTGCCCCCCCCTCAACAAATCATCGTTTTCAACACAAACTCAAACAAATTCATTTATAAAGCTAGGGGCACACTTTCCAATTAAAAGCAAATGCAGGAGAGAAATTAGAAATTATCTTAATGTTTCGTATGTACAAATATGAAGTATGTACATTTTCAGTAGAAATTGTATGCACACAACATCGATGTAAGTTGCATGAGCAAGCAGCTGAGTTTGCATGTCAATATAAATGAACCTCTATTGTTTTTTTACACGTAGAGTAAGTACCTAAGAGAGCAAGCAACCTTTAACCAATTAAAAATAACGAAAGAGCATGCATAAAAATTTCATCCAATTTTTTTCATAATTGTTTTTTGTTTCTTATAAAAAATTTTATTTGTTTTTGATACTAAATTTGTTGTTCACAAATTCAAAATTCTATCCGCAATTCGCAGGCGATATTGGCAATTATGCAGAATTTTCATTCACGCATACATTCATACACATTTTCATTCTCTGCAGGAATAAATACTAGTTGTTAACTGCAGTCCTACTAGCTAGCATGTAAGCAACAAGTATTTTAAACATGGCGATGTTCTATGAACTTGGCTCAGTCTCGCCAAGGTTACTGAAATAACTACTTAATTTCCTATATTTTGTACAACAAAGTTTATTTAGTAATGATACAAACGTAAAGATAGCGGGGTGATATTCTCTCTACTAATCTTCCCTTCGGTAAGGTAGAAACCCTCTTCCGAATATACTCTACTAGCTACGCTTTTACAATAATTTAGCTACTCTTCGTAAAGGTAGTGGAGGTGGTATTCCCTCCACTAGCCTTCCCTACGACAGGTGAAAACCCTAGTCGTATATATACTAACGCTCGTGAGGTGGAAATCCCTCAGGTGCGCTACGTTTATCGGTGATAGCCACGGACAAGTATGCCTATCAACCATCTACTGGCTACTTAAGTTATTTACAGAATGTTATTTTATAATGACTACTAATATTATTAACAGTTTTTCCTTAACGCTATGTATGTATGTATCTATATGTACAAGAAAATTCATGATTGAACATGTCTAAAGCGAAGAGGTAAAATTTATAGATATATGTACATACATATGTACATATGTACGTACATATAACGCAAAAAAAAATAAAATTCATAAACGTACTTACATATGTACATAGGTATAACAAAAGAATAGAATTCTACAATAACAACTAGTATCATTAACAGTTTTCTTTAATGCTATGTACGCATGTTCAAGAAAATAATCATGTTTGAACATGTCTAAAGCGAAGCGGTAAAATATATGTGCATGCATATCGCACCCTAAATACAAAAGGGTCACAACTCAAAATACTAAAATTTTCAGGAGAGAAGAAAAACTGTTTATGTAAAAATTATTATAATATTTAAAGAAAATATTGTTCCATTATGAAAAAATACAATATTGAAGAAGGTTCTGCTATATTTTTTTCAATTTTATATTATGTTTGCGAAAATAAAACAAAATTTTGATTTATGACTCTTTAACTGAAATTTTTCGATTAACTAGTGATATTATCTCAAGTTGTGCCTTTTCAACTGATAAAATGTTTTCATTTGTAAGTTTCCTAAGCGCCGGCTGAATAGAAGAATAAGAATAATAAGAAAATTCACAGGAGTGATGAAATGTATGTTTTTATTTACAAAATTCACTCCCAGAGTCACTAAATGCATTAGTGCTACTATCATCATGGTGACAAGACACACTACAATCAGTTTCCATTGTACTTGAGTAATGTTCAAGGTTTGGGCAAGACATTTTAATCGAAGGGGTCACAACTAAAAATTAAATTTTGTATTGCAAATAATTTAAGATTTTACAAAATGCGTGCACAATAAGTAAACAAACAAATAGCTAATACCAATATAATTAACATTTAATTCTTTTTTCTACTTTAAAATAATAAAAACTTATAAAATTTACGACGCTCATGATTATTTAATCAAAGAAGGCGCATAAATAATAATACTGTTAATTGAACTCACTTTTTACAACTAAAGAAGCACAATGCAAAATAATATCCCACGAAATTTTTCACTTTTTACAGTGATAGAGGCAGAACTCAAAATAAAACTCTTTATGTGTAATAAAAGTAATCAGTTGTTCTTGAGCACGTTAACGCAACTAAAAATAATTCTCTTTAGTTGATCGTGCAGAAGCAACACACTTGACATAAAAATATACGTAACTGTATTTTTCCAGTTAAAGAAGATAATGACGTGAACGAAATTTTTGCAGCAGTTAGAGATGTGTACTCTGAATTAATTTATGGAAAAAACTCAGTTTTGGAAATTTTTTGAGTTGTGACTCTTTTGTATTTATGGTGCGATATGTACATATGCACGTATAACGCAACAGAGTAAGTTCATAAATTTACAGCGGTATAACAACTGTTAAATAAGTTCTCTTTAATGCTATGTAGTTTATAAGTAGAATAGAATAGTTTAGGTTCATTATACATGTTTATAAGGAATTAAATATATATGTATGTATGTTTATATTTGTATAACTAGATTTGTATGTATATAGGTTTCGCTGTAAGACCTCCAACATCTGGGATTTTGGGGTCGACTTTATACATATCATATAGCTTTCATACAACCGATTTTTAAGATATGCTAATATTTCAAGGAAGCATCTAAACACGAAAAATTCCAATTGTTCAGGTTTGGGATTCTATGCACGAATATTCTATTAAATATTGAAACGATCGGAATCGGACGACGATATCATATAGCCCCGTTAAAATGTGAGGTTTTGTGTAAAAAATCCACACAAAAAACGCATTTAATGGTAAAGAATTTTGTATGCAACTTATGTAAATTCTTTCATAGTGACACTGAAAGTCACCAAAATCAAATTTTGCATTTTGTAGTAAATGTGATATGTCATGAAAGGTATAATAACTTCGACATGCTCATACTCCTCTTTTGCCCAAGTAGCGTCAACAAACTACTTATTGTACAGTTTTCAATGTAGAGCTGCCAATAGTAAAATGAAGCATAATTGGAAAACAGATTTTTTCTTTGATGTTTAATTTGGATAAAAACATTGTACATATCGACAAATGTTCATTCATTTATGAAAGAAAAATATCTTTACTAATCTATTGCATTTACTCTTTTAATTTATAATTGGTATTTTCTTTCACCTCAACCTTTTTAGTCTCTATTAGTAGTAATATTGGTTTAAATTTTTATGGGTTGATAAAATTTTTTTTTGATTTCTAGTTAACGCTTTTCAAATTCTTTCGCTTTCACTTTTTTGTTGTTGTTTATTTTGTCGTTACTTTAATAGCTGAACTAGTCATTTTTCATAATAAATAATTTATTCCGATTTCCTTTCCGATGTCCTTTTAGTTTATCTAAAATTTATTTATAAAAGTCAATACTGGCAACCTTGTAAATATAACAGCGAGAAATCAGCTGAGTCAGTTTTGCGCAATTAATCAAATCGTCGCTCATTTCTACGGTACAAACAGTTATATGGCTCTCATATGATAGGTCCCTGTGACGCCTGAGTCGCTATGTTCTTGGCATTTTGGCTTGTTGCTGCATAACCGAGCTTAACGTTTGTGCGCACCCTAATCTACATCTTGAACTAATATACAACCGTATATCTTGTAGCAGCAAAACTACGCACCCGCTGAGCATGCATCAGCTTCTGTGCAGAATATTGTAGGACGAAAGCATGCCTGTCGAATGGAACCTAAGTGTGCTCTGCCCCACGGTCTGCGCCAATTATCGTGGGATAAGTCTCCTTAATATCTCATATAAAGTCCTATCTAGCATATTGTGTGAAAGACTAAAGCCCACCGTCAACAAACTGATTGAACCTTATCAGTGTGGCTTTAGACCTGGCAAATCCACCATTGACCAGATATTCACAATGCGCCAAATCTTGGAGAAGACCCGAGAGAAAAAAATCGATACACACCACCTTTTTATCGATTTTAAAGCTGCTTTCGACAGCACGATAAGGAAATGCCTCTACACCGCTATGTCTGCATTTGATATCTCCACGAAACTCATACCAGGCACAACATTCTACAGGAGTGTCCAATTGTTGGCGTATGCCGATGATATTGATATCATTGGTCATAACACCCGCACCGTAAGTTCTGCGTTCTCCAGATTAGATACAGAAGCGAAGCGAATGGGTCTGGGAGTGAACGAGGTCACAACGAAATATATCCTGTGATCAAATAAATAGTCATCGCACTCGCGACTTGAATCCCATGTCACTGTTGACAGTCATAACTTCGAAGTCGTAGATAATTTCGTCTATCTAGGAGCCAGCATTACCAACACCAATATTGTCAGCCTTGAAATCCAACTCAGAATCATTCTTGTCAACAGGTGCTACTTTGGACTGAGTAGGCAATTGAAAATTAAAGTCTTCTCTCGACGATCCAAAACCAAACTCTACAAGTCGCTCATCATTCCCGTCCTGACATATGGTGCGGAAGCCTGGACGATGTATACATCCGATGAGTCGGCTTTAAGAGTTTTCGAAAGAAAAGTTTTTTGGAAAATTTATGGTCCTTCGCGCGTTGGCAACGGCGAATACCGCAGACGATGGAACGATGAGCTGTACTATACGACGACATAGTTCAGCGAATCAAGAGACAGCGGCTACAATGGCTAGACCATGTCGTCCTAATGGATGAAAGCGCTCCAGCTTTGAAAATATTCGATGGAGTACCCGCTGGTGGAAGCAGAGGAAGAGGAAGATCTCCTATAATCGCGTAAGCGGTGCCTACGTCAAAAAAAAAGAAGAAGAAGTGATATAATCAGCTACTGCAAAGTAAAATATGAGATATTTTATCAAATCGTCGGTAAATGCGTACGGGGCGGCATACTAAATATATATACTTATATTTGTATATAGAATAATTGGTTACATTGTGAATATACATTCATACATATTTGAAGTGCAAGAAAACACCTTTTTGTAATAACTAATATTAAAACACGAAAACGCTAGTTTTTTTCATTCAAAAGGGTTACGAAACAGGCGTAAACATAGTACTTAAAAGTTTGTTGAGTGATAGCTTTTTGAAATCAATAAGCAATTAAAATAATTGTGATGTAAGTAAAAGAAAATTTTAGAGTAAAAATGTGATACTTCGATTAATATTTAATAGATTCGTTTTAGTTTACTTTAAAATATACAAACTTTTTAAAAACTTTAACAATGAAAAAACACAAATTATTTTTATTATTACATTTTTTTACTGAACTAATTTCTGTATTAACTGATTTATTTAATGTTATTCGTGAATTTAAAAAAGAAAGTACAAAAAAGAAAATAAAAGGAAAAATTATTACTTTTAGCTTAAATCGCTACCAAAGAATAACCATATTAGAAACAACGAGCAATAAATGAATAAATAAAAGAGAAAGTTATTTATCTGCATTGAGCGGTTTTGTATTATTTCGATGCACATATTTTAATGCTTATTTACTTGATAGCGAAAGTGGTGAAAAAATTTTGTAGAAAAAAATAAGTTGGATTCTAGCTTATTTTTAATTTTGGAAAGTCGTAACTTTTGAGTAGAAAGACAGGAAGTGATATTTGTTATTTTTATTAGATATTTATATTTAACTGCATAGAGAAATTAACCGCTACTATTGCGAATGATATTTCAAATTAAACCTGAATTCTCTACATACGTAATACAATGACAATGCAAGACCACATTGCGGGGCGCAAGAAAATCGATTTATAAAATAAATGTTGACAGTATCAGAAACAATATTCACAAGTATTGTTAACAAACTTTGGAATAAAATCTAAATATTTGGAAAGATTTCTTTCAAAATGATACGATTGTTATACTGCAGCATATGTTTCCATATGTAATAGAAAATTCTAAACTTCTAATTTCTAAATTTAACTGTATATTAAATTGATGATTTGAACAATGGTTTTCAAGTAGTTTCGCAACTTACTTTCATATCTGTGTTTCGACTGTTTATCCGTGTTGGAGTTGTCATCTTATATTATTTCAACAAACTGGCGAGGAGTGCGATTGCGTTTGCATGCGATATTATAATTGGCTTTCTTATAATGGGGAGTTCCGAGTTATCCTCTATCTTTAACATATTTGCATATCATAATTTATAATACGATAAAATATGTTGAAAAGAATTTTCAAAACTTCTTTAATTGTATGGCTTAGAGCGTCGAAAATAGATATTAAGTATATAATTTGCGCATTGTAACTGCTGAAACAATTTTTTGCCGAGCTCCTTGTTATGAACTTTCGACATCTCAACCAACCTACACGTATAGAATTTTAAAGTTGGCTTCCGGTTCCGCTAACCCCCTTAGAACCAGTTGTGTGCACTAGCTTTACAGTTGATTCAGTCATGGGGGGAGTTCGGCTTTTACTGGCATTCAGGATTAAACCAGAAAAATAGCCATCGTAAAAGAACAAACAAGATAAAAAAAATTAATTGCACACAGGAACGAAAAAAAAGAAACTAGTGAACCGACGCACTGTCCTTCCGTGCCTCCTAGATTTCCTAGAGAATCTTTATCCTAAATCAATGTATTAGCAGCCACTGATGCTGTCTCAGCTGCTCCATACCCACCCTACCATTGGTTTCGTTGTTGTTATAGAAACCCCTTTTAAACCCACCAACAAAACATCCGATATCAGACCACTATTTTAAGATTTAATAATTCATAATAATGTTTTCTTGACAAAATTCAAACAATATTAATTTTTTATTTAAACTTAAAATTAGTATTTTTGTTTCAATAAAAAGAAAGAATTACATAATTTGATCAATTTAATTTTAAACCAACCATAATGTATTTACTTTTATAGTTAATTGTCCATTCACATTGATCACCTTGTTTGTTCTAAGTACCCATCTGTCAGATGACAGATGGGAGATTGAGAGATACTGGAGAGGCAGCCAACTTCGTTTTGTTTTTCTTTCTTGGCGGTCTCTTCCGGTGGACATTGAGAAGGAGAAGACACAAAATTAATGTGAAAATAATAAATCTAAACAAAAATTTCGAATCACGTTTTTTTGAATATACCTGCATTAAATCTTCAGGTGTGGGGTGTTGCCCTAAAGCTCCCACCTCAATATTTTGTGAATTAACAAAATTTTAGATACATTTTAGAAGAAAGAAGAATTTCAACCTACAAAAATGCCTAACACACGGTCCACTACGAAAGCACCGTCAGAAATAGTCAGCGGTATCTCTAGTGAGATTGGTAATACTACTTCAACCAATACAGATGGGCAAAAAGCAACAAATGTGCAAGACCAAACTGCCGCTCCTGATTTCTCTGCTATCACCGCTGCCAACACAGGTCATACCGCCGCCGCCACTGCTGTCACTACAAATTCTGCCGTCGTCGCAACTGCCAACACCGCTGTCGCCATAATTAGCACTGCTGTTACTACCAATTCCACCGCTGTTGATACAACCACCGCTGTAGCTACGATTAGCACTGCCGCTACTATCAATTCCACCGCTGTTAGTACTATAACTACTGCTCCCGCTCAGAACAATGCCGCTAACGCTACGGCCGTAGCTACAACTAATAGGGGTACGACAGAAACCTGCTCTGAGATGTATGTCGGTGACGGCACACTTATGCTCAACGTCGACCGTGTCACCCATGGTGCTCAAATGTCCGCCGCCAGCCCTGTTGTTTGTTATAGCACAACTGATATGTTCCCTTCCGATAAGGTAAACCACCTTCAGGAGCAGCTTAAAATTCTAAAACTTAAGCGTGAATTAGCAGAGCTTCAAGCTCAAGTGCCACAACCAGACATATATTCAGACATACGCTTTCGCAAATTTATACATTTCGATGAACTTGATGCAGCTGTTCCAAAATTTAGCGGTGACAACCACTATGATATTTATAAGTGGTTTTACTATTTGAAGACTACGCCGACGGTAACAATTTTACTGAAAGGCATAAGTGTTTAGCACTGAGGCGATGTATGTCTGGTACAGCTAAAGAGTTTGTACTAAATCAGGGCCTCGCAAATTATTCGACATTAAAAACGCTGTTATGTGCCATGTTCAAACGCAACTGCACCAGGCAAGAGGTATACCGCCAACTACGATCACGTAAATTAAAGCCATCAGAAACTTGTGTGAGTTATGTCGTTGCGATGCAGTCAATCGCCGCCCAATCAGATATAGCAGAACAGGAGTTGGTGGATCTGATCATAGACGGCATCCCCGACAACAGCAACAGTATAAGCATTTTATATGGCGCTAACACGGTGAGTGACTTAATCCGACGAATGGAGCGATACGAACAACGGCGACAGAATGTTATCGTGCGTAAACCATCGAACAGTGGTTTAACACGTACTGAAGCGAAAGTGACTGCATCAGAAGATCTATCTGCGGTGCGCTGCTTTAACTGTTCACGCTTTGGGCACTACCAAAGCAACTGCCCGAAACCACAACGACCAGCAGGGTCGTGCTTCACATGTCACCAGCAAGGACACATGCACCGCGATTGCCCGAAGAAGAAGAGCCAGACGACCAGCGTTTCAGCTATTTGCAGTGAAGACCATGATTATCTAGACTCTAAGCAAGAGGTAAGTGTGGCCTTTTATGAAAATAATCGAAGTAGATGGTCAGGGTTTACAAATATTATTTCTCTTTTCGATTCCGGCAGTTCAATTAGCCTTGTGCGAAAATCTATTGCTGAAAGATTTCTGAAGCTACCAAAAATAGCGAAGCCTACGAAGTTTGTTGGGGTCGGTAAAAGCAGAATTCATTCATTTGGCACCATACTATGTGCAGTGAAATTTCGTGAAACAATCAAATACCTCAACATAATTGCGGTTCCAGATGAAACACTAACCATACCACTAATTCTTGGTCAAAACTTTTTGACAAAATTTAATATTCACTTAATAAAAATAAACCACTCAAATTTTGAATTTAATAAAGGGAAAAAGTAATATATTGAAATTAAATGAATTAAATAAAGAGAAATGTAAACCTAATGCATCTGATTCGATTATTTATAAAGCTGTTGATGATTGTGATAAAGTATCGGTTGATGATAACAACATATTAGATGGTATGCGTGCGAAATATGAGCACGAGTCTAATAAGAAAAAGGACTTTGGAAAAGTGAAGCATTATTTGTATAGCGAAAACACTGCTGTACCTGGGGAATGTGATCGGAAGCATATTATGAAAAGAGATTTTGAAAATGTTGAAGATTTCTCAAGTAACGAAAACGATCTGTTTGGTTTAGCTGTGAAAGACATAAATGCTATTGATGAAAGTGTAGTCCAGTCCGAAGTAGATATCGGACCAGGTTTAAATAAAAGTGAACGTGATGCTATAATGCAAATTCTGGTTAGCAATTATTTGTCCCCCACCTCGATAGATAGGAAACCCTATGACTATAAAATGACCATCTGTACAACCGATAATACCCCATTTTATTGTTTGCCGAGGCGGTTGTCTTTCAAAGATAAGGAAGAGGTACAAAAGATCACCGACGATCTCATTGAACGCCAAGTAATACGCCCGAGCAGCTCTCCCTATGCTTCGGCTATCGTGTTGGTAAAAAAAAAAAACGGTGAGACCCGTATGTGTATAGATTATAGGGCTCTCAATAAGAAAACAATTCGGGACAATTTCCCCCTACCTCTAATAGAAGACTGCATTGATTATATGTCAGGGAAGAAGTGGTTTACACTTCTTGATTTAAAGGATGGGTTTAATCAACTAGCAATGGAGGAGAGCTCTATCCCGCTGACTTCTTTCGTGACGCCACATGGACAATTCGAGTACCTTAGGATGCCATTCGGACTTAAGAATGCGCCAGCTAATTTTCAGAGATTCGTCTATAATATCTTTCGGGATCTGATCGATGCAAAGGAAATCTGTGTGTATATTGATGATATATTAATTGCTTCCGATAATTTTGAAGGCCATATTAAGACCCTTAGGAAAGTTTTGAGGAGAGTGTATGAGAAAAACCTGGAATTGAAACTTAGAAAGTGCAGGTTTTGCTACAATGCTGTTGAGTACCTTGGCTATAGGGTTACCTCCTTGGGAATACAACCTTCAGACTCCCACATTAAGGCAATCGCGAACTACCCGACCCCAAGAAATCAAAAGGAGCTTCGTTCCTGCATAGGTTTGTTCTCCTACTTCCGAAAATTCGTGCCATCCTTTTCAAAGATTGCAAAGCCACTTTTGGACTTGTTACGCAAAGATGTCGAGTTTGTTTTCTCAGAATATTGTTTAAAAGCCTTTAGGGATTTGAAGAAAATCTTAGTTAGTGCACCTTTGTTGGCGATTTACGACCGCAATCGTGAAACTCAACTTCATTGTGATGCGAGCAGCTTAGGTTTTGGGTCCGTTCTGTTACAAAAGCAGGATGATGGAAAGTTCCACCCGATCGCATATTTTTCGAAAACTACTTCGCTAGCCGAATCTAGGTACCATAGCTTCGAGCTGGAGACTCTGTCAATTATTTATGCCCTCCGTAGATTCAGAATATATTTAGAGGGTGTGCCATTTAAAATTATCACGGATTGTAACTCGCTTACCATGACCTTAAACAAAAAGCAAATTAACTCTCGAATTGCCAGATGGGCGCTAGAATTAGAAAATTTTGACTATTCTGTACAGCATAGGAGCGGAACTAGCCTTGGTCACGTAGATGCCTCAGCAGGAGCCCATTGTCGGAGAAAGAATGCGAATGTATAAACTCTATCCTGAAGCACAAAGCAGTTGCCATTATGAGTCCTCCGAAACCCCGTGCGATAAAACCTCAGTATATAACCAACCAAGGTAACAGTAAATATAAAAGCGATTATGAAGAAGTTGCTGTCGTAGATCTAGACGATATAGATATTCAGATCCAGATTGCACAGAATAGGGACGAGAAGCTCAAGGAACTTATGAATAAGCTGGAAAAAGAGGTGGTCTCGGGATATGAACTCGTAGATGGATTGGTATGTCGCAAAATGAACGGCAAGTTCATGCTTTGCGTTCCTACAGAGATGCAGACAACCGTTATTCGTACAATACACGAAAAGTTAGGCCACTTTGGTACAGAGAAGTGCTATAATCAGATACGTAAGACTTACTGGTTTGAAAACATGAAAGACAAGATAAATAGATTTATTCAAAATTGCATAAAATGCATTGTCTACTCTGCGCCAGCTCGTTCCAATGAGCATAACATGTTTAATATACCCAAAAAGTGTGTACCATTTGACACTCTTCACTTGGATCACTTTGGCCCTCTGCCGGCAATTAAGTCTAAACGCAAACATATACTCGTTGTTATCGATGCTTTCACGAAGTTTGTCCGGTTGTATCCCGTAAATTCTACCAGTACCAAAGAGGTGTGCTGTTCTCTAGATAAATACTTTAGTTATTATAGCCGTCCAAGGCGTCTCGTAACCGACCGAGGTACTTGCTTCACCTCTGTCGAGTTCAGTGACTATCTCTCAAAGAGAAACATAGGACATGTGAAGATAGCGGTGGCTTCACCACAGGCCAACGGCCAGGTCGAGAGGGTGAATCGTGTCCTAAAGGCCATGCTAAGTAAGCTCACTGAATCCACCGAACACGCTGATTGGACTTCACATCTGCCTCAAATAGAGTACGCCATGAACAACAGTGTTCACTCCACGACGAAATACACACCAAGTGAACTGCTGTTTGGTGTAACCCAACGAGGTTGTATTATTGATGAGTTCACGGAACTTTTAGAAGACAAGCTGTTAACTGAAACTACTAGGGACCTGGGCGAGATCAGACAACGCGCAGTTGAAAATATAGAACGTTCGCAAGAGTATAACCATCAATACTTCTTAAGACACAGTGTTCCTGCAAAGACATATTCGTTAGGGGACTTTGTCGTAATTAAGAACGTAGACACCACGGTGGGAACCAATAAGAAACTCGTCCAGAGATATAGAGGGCCATACGTTATTCATAAAGTGCTGCCTAACGATCGTTACGTTATACGAGATATAGAAAATTGCCAACTGACACATTTACCATACGATGGCGTTGTTGAAGCTATTAAAATTCGAAAGTGGTGCTTGCCAACTAATATTGTAACCGAATCCCCACAGTCACCAACGGCTTAAGGTCACACCACCTAAAGTAATTTTAAACAGATTGAGGTCAATCAATAAGTCAGATTGGCCGAGATGTAATGTATTTACTTTTATAGTTAATTGTCCATTCACATTGATCACCTTGTTTGTTCTAAGTACCCATCTGTCAGATGACAGATGGGAGATTGAGAGATACTGGAGAGGCAGCCAACTTCGTTTTGTTTTTCTTTCTTGGCGGTCTCTTCCGGTGGACATTGAGAAGGAGAAGACACAAAATTAATGTGAAAATAATAAATCTAAACAAAAATTTCGAATCACGTTTTTTTGAATATACCTGCATTAAACAATCAACTTTCTTTTATAATAAGATACAATTTTAGTTTAATTAATTCAAATCTGTAGCTAACTACAAAAAAGTTGTGTAAAAAGAATCCGTGGATCAAGCAACTGAAATTACTTATACATGGAAATGAAAAGAAACGCGTTTGATATGGTACTTATTTATACCCAAATAAATTCGACGAGGTTTTTATGGCAAAGTAAAATAAAAATAATAAATTCAATCTAAATAAAACATCACTTTTTTTGTACTTACATATATATACTTTGATGCTCCGTCGAAGGCCTTCGATGTGTTACGCTGTATATATGCTGATATGGCAACTTTAGGAAATATTATTAAATGTAAAAGCAACAATAAAATAGTTTTCACGTTTCATATTTTCATTTTTATTTTTATTTTACCATCCAATATTTATTCCCAAGTACCTTTTTTTCGCATTCAAGTTTAGTAACTTCATCGTTTCACACACTTTCTTTACATTTTACTTTATATATTTTTATTCTACGTAAATCAAATAATATTCTCTTTTTACACTTTTTGTTGCTACATTTACATTTTTCGCCAAGAAAAAAAATAATGAATTGCCATAGTGTTTTTTTATACTTTTTAAATTTCCGTTTACTCTTTTTCAATCAATTCTAATAAATATATATTTTTCTCAATTATCAATTGCATAAAATAATATTTATTACATTATATATAAAACAAACCTTCAACTTATGTTTTCGATGCCTAATAACATGCGAAACACAAAATGTGTATCCCTCGTCCAGTTAATCTTGTTCTTCTTCGGAGAGCCGCTGACTAAGCTGAGTGTGGGATGCTGTGATAATTATCATCAGCGACCACTGCATGCAGTGTTTTTGTTGTTTTATTTGCTGTTTTTAGAACATGCATTCGAACTTATTTAAAATTATGTGTACATACACTTATTATGCAAATATACGCATAGGAAAAAGAAAAGAAGAACTAACTTTTAATGATATGAATGTATCATTATTTAAGTATTTAGAAGAGCTAAATAACTAATTATTTATTTAATTATTCTTCATTATATTAAAAAAAAATTTAATTTAAAATGTTATTTTTACATTATGAAATTGTCTTTGCTGCTACCTTCTGTATTTGATAATTTTTAAAAAGGTACTTCTTCACACAATTCACTTGCTCCGCTGACTAATCAATCTTCCCCTTTTTCCTGATCTCCGGATAAAACTTACAACTTCACTGGGGCAGGAGTTAGTTTTAGCCAAATGCTACTGGTGTTTAGGGAATACTGGCGATGTTCCCAGGTATCCAGGTTTCCAAAAAAACTTATTTATTTATTTATTTTTTTTTATTAAATTACTTTTAAATTTGTTTTAGTTCATAAAATTTTTCGTTTGTTTTGTAAAATTGATCAAACACGATTTTTTTTATGAGCTACAATTAACTTAAGTTAATTCGCAGTAGTAGTAGCGTGAAAATACTTGCTAAATCCACATCTTCCTCGTTCAACAGCTCCAATCCAAAAGAAAGAACTTTGGGAAGCGGAAATATTATACACCTCATGAGCGACTAAGATTAACTTTTTCAACCATCCCTGTCAATTTTACTACATTTTAAAATTCCAGAATGTATATGGTATACCATAAGAATTATAAGAAGAACTAACTCTTAGTTGTTTTGTCTTAATTTAGTTATAAAAAGGTAAAGATAAAAAAATGTATTACAAATAATATTTAGAATTGTATGCAAGTAAATTATAATTTCTTGAAGTTTTTCTGTTTTATTAATATTTATCTAATGCTCGTCACTCACATTTAGGTGGCGCTAAAGATTGTTCAGGCGGAATAAACTTGAGAAAAAAATAACAAAGATATACGTATGTATACTAGCACGGGTGTTAAGAACCTAGCTGTTGTTATATTCATATGATTTGAAATACATGTACGACAGTACATCCTCTTCCAATATGTGATGTGCGTCTTGATTTTTTTGTTCAACAAAATGAAGAGACCTCTATTTGATTCCGACATGATTCCGGACGGCAGATAGATTTTTACGTCAGAAGCACACACGAAGGGTTTGACATTCCCTAATGAGGGTCGACCGCAGTTAACAATATTAACTTAATTTTTTTATTTGAATTAATTTTATAATATGCTGGATGTTAGTCGGATCAGAACTCAAACCCACGAGTTACATTTAGCTTCTTTAATAAACATGTCGATATATGAAATTACTATACGTTATGGGGAAAACTTTATGAAGATTGAAAATTTACTAAGATTTTGGTAAGTGGATAAATAAAGTGGAGTCTGAATCGTTGAAACTTAACGATTTTTCCAGACTCTGACTGTCGAAAAAACTCGGGTGGTTAGAGAACCACTTAACTAGCTGGAATCCTGCCGACTTTAGTATGTCAGTTACCTCACAGCGAATTCTGTCGAGGGATTCAAAATATTAGATCCGGTTAACAGATCATCATTGTAAAAATCTGTACTTATTATTTTGGCACCGAGTGGATATTCTTGTGCATTCATATCACTTAGCATCTGCAAACACCGTGTAGCGAGAAATGGAGCTGGCGAAGTGCCATACGTTACGGTGTTTAAACGAAGAATTTCCAGAGGCTCGGATGAATGCTTTCTCCACACTATTAATTGAAAATTTCTATCATTTTCATTTACAGGAACTTGGCGGTACATGTTAGTGATGTCCGCCGTAATAGCATACTTATGCATTCGAAAGCGAAGTAGCGTCGAAAAAAGTTCTTCTTGAATGGTCGGTCCTACCATCAAAATGCCATTCAACGAAATTTGTGTTGACGTCCGCCTCGACGCATCGAAAATAACGCGGAGTTTCGAAGACGTACTTTGTGGTCTTAAGACACACTTATGCGGAATGAAATAGTGGGATTCACTCGGGATTTTGTTATCAGTGGGGCTCATGTGGCCCAATGCCAAGTACTCTTCCATGAAGTCCAGATACATTTGGCGAAGTTCTCCAGCGCCTGAAACCGCCGAGCTGCGGTTTCAAATGACTGACACAACGCATTTTGGTCAGTTTTGAACGGCAATCTAACTTGAAGCCGCCCCGTCGGTAAGGCTTCAGTAGTCTTAACGAAGTAGTCTTCGCATTCCATTTGTTCGGCACTGAACTTTGTAGCCTGTGATTCTGAAGGGATTTCTTCCATTGCCCAGAATCTTTGGACAATTTCATCAATTGCTTCGGAATCATGTTCGGCTTTGCATAAGGCACTGCTAGCTTTAGAATGCTCAATTTGGTGGGAGACGTATTTGCCTGAAATAACCCAACCTAAAAGTGTTTTTTGAAGTGTTGGGAACCTTGGATTAGTTTTAATCTGACCAACAGAAAGAAGATCGAAAAATGTTTCGGCTCCCGACAAAAGATCGACCTTTGAGGACTTATGGAACCCAGGATCGGCTAATTCAATGTTAGCTGGAATTTTCCAACCTGTGGTGTTAACAGCCCGGTCTGGGTGATTTGCCGAAATCGCGAGAAACTCAAAATTGTTAACTCAGGATTTTGTGACTGCACTAACTTTTGACCGAACCTTTTGGGTGGCATTACCAATCCCGATGACATTTAAAGTCGCCTTCTCTCGCCGAATTCGCAGCTTTTATGCCAGCTCTTCAGTCATAAAATTAACTTGAGACCCTGAGTCAAGTAAAGCACGAGCTGACACATACTCCGGAGCAAGCTTTTACCTTGACCACTGCTGTCGCTAACATAACGCGATCAGGCACGCTCACTGAGTGCATAGCTTGTGAGGTCGAAGGTTGTGGTGTTGTTTCCAACGATATCGGGTATTGGTGTAACATGGTGTGATGTGAGCGGTTACAAACTTGACACCGTTCTAATTTGCATTTAGAAACCGTATGTCGCTTGCGTAAGCAATTTATACACAATGGGACCGATTTCGCGAAATCGAATCTCTGTTGAGGGGAGAGAGTTTTAAATTTAGGGCATGTGGTTATAAAATGGTTTTTGGAGTTGCAGTGGAAACACGTAGTTGGCTTGGCTTTCGCAGCCACAAGAGACGATTTTGGCTTTTCAGCACTCTTGTTGCTTTGCCTTTGGGTGTCATGCGATTTTGACGATGTCGACGCTTCTTCAGACGAGAGGTGCTGATATCTCTTATTGAGAGCCGCTTCGCACTCACTCCACAGCGGAAGCTTGTCGTAGTCAAGTTGCTCCTCCCATTTTGACCGCGTAGTGGGATCAACCTTCGCCATGGCTAAATGAATTAACATCGCATTTGAAATATTTTTATCATCAC
This sequence comes from Neoceratitis asiatica, assembly GCA_030068015.2. Classification (NCBI taxonomy): domain Eukaryota; kingdom Metazoa; phylum Arthropoda; class Insecta; order Diptera; family Tephritidae; genus Neoceratitis; species Neoceratitis asiatica. The sequence continues at coordinate 80,687,368 of CM061524.1, forward strand.
CCAAAGACAACAGGGAGTCATAAACAGCTGATACGGTGTCGATCATAGACCGCAGCGAAAGCGACGATGGCTTTTGGATTTTCGGCAGCTCAAACAGTTTTGCAACTGTATTCGAAAATATGAGACACTTATTGTCATATACCTTTTTCAGGCTTGCCAGCGCCTTCGGATAATTTTCTTCCGTCATTTGAAATGCCTTCACCGTTCCTAAGGCTTCACCAGACAAACACGACACTAAATGTGTAAATTTTTCAATGTCTGAAAGCGCAGGATTGTTATGAACGAGGCTCTCAAACAAGCTCATAAAATTTTTAAACTCCGAATACTGCCCTCGAAACTTGGGCAGCGACATTTTTGGAAGTCTTGAGCTGTGAGGCGCTATGAAAGAGGTGTCACAAAGGCTTTTTGACTTGTTGCTCTCTGACAATATCGATTTTAACATAGCCTTGGTTCCAACAATTAAATCTTCAATGCTGTCACGAGTGTCATCATCTACATCGATCTCTTCTATTTCAGACTGACACGCCAGAAGCTTTTCGCTGTAACTGTTCGAGTCAACACTCAACTTCCGACGAATCTGATGAGATTGACTTATCGTGAATTCCAGTTTTAATTCTGGATATACTTCTTTTTAAAATTGTCCTTTGTCTTTTTAGAGATGTGGCGTCTTCCACTGGGCCTGGCTGATTCTCATTTTTACCCATCTTGATTCGCTATGCACAGTAACTTTGTACAAAATTATAGTTTGGAAGTTTTCAACTTGATAATACGAAAACAAAAAAAATTGCTGAAACTTCACCAAACTATCGAAAGAAAAAGGCGCAAATCAAGAGAAAGAATCTTATAATCCCTTAATTCGAAGAACTTGACGCAATGTCGAAAATTTTTAAGTTTTAAGGGCATAACCGTGAGCAAATTAATGGTCAACGATTTAACCAAACACTTAAAGCTCTATAGCTTTCGAAAAGTATTTGACAGAATGGTAATCGGAGCCTTGTCGGAAATTGTACGAGGTAGTTTTTTACTAAACAATCCCGAAATCTTGTTTCACGAAATTTGTATAAACAATTTAATTTCAAAGTGAATACAAGATATGCCAATAATTAAAGCTTGTTGGGTGATCTTTGCAGCAATTTAACAAAAAACAACAACCTCAACAGCTTTTTAATTGTTAGCACTTAATACCTGTTCTCTATGAACTGGTTCGTTTCCAAATTCAACTTCCCTTTGGCAAAGTACGCAGCTGCACTTCATTTGGTGGAAAATTAAAATTTTAGTGGCCAAATCTTTGATGACAGCGGTATCGGGTACAGGCGGCACTGGCTAATCAGCTGCAGTATTTTCGTGTATGTGTGCGCGTGTCACTGTGTGCCACACAGTATATAGCGCAAATAGCCTTTTTAATCAAATTTACCTTTTTCACTTAGCGCCCTTTTACAAGTAAGTACCAAACTCTCTTCTTTTTTTTAATATATAGTAACGCACTTGGGTAAGTACCTCTTTAGTAAAATTGATTTATTTTATCTTTTTAGGTTTTTCACAGTGGCACCACTCCTATTTTGCGAGCTACTGTAGGTACACGAACGGTATGTATATGGGTATGTATATGGGTGCGCAGGTAAATTTGTCAGCTATTTGCACTAACTTTTTAAACAGAATTTTTATTTGTTGCAATTTTCAAATTACTTTTGAACATGTATATTTAAACCACTATTTAAATATTTTATTGTATGTATGTAATTTTAATTTTCTAACACTGTTTTTTTTTTTTTTTCATATATTTTTTAACCTTTTATAATTTTATTTATTTATTTAAAAACTGAAAATTTCATTTACAATTTACTTTGCTCTTTTTTACAAGCTTTTTGTTTGTTTATTTTCAGCCACTGCACTGCACTTAAAATGTTATGTATTTTGTGTTTCCACACGCGACCGCGACAGGGAATTAATTTAAAAATTTAATAATTTTTTGTGAGATTTTTGCACAATGTATCTGTTTGTTTTATTCTATTTTAATCGTTTAATTATTTTATAGCTATATATTTTTACTAAATTTCTTTTTTAAAAAAATTAACTTTCAGTTTTTTAGTGTAGCACTCACTTGCACTTCAATAATTTGTAATAATGTATTTAATTGTTTTTAATTTGCACTTTGTCCCTGCTCGGGCGCCATGAAAAATTTACTAAGATTTTTTAGTAATAAATCATTCACTTTTGGTAAGTGGATAAATTAATAAGGTTGATTTTAGCGGAGCACAAATTAAAACTTTAAAATATTGCCTGTCGTCACTTCGCATAAGAAAAGCACCGCCGATCTCGATTACTCATAGACTGTCCAATTTAATATTCAATTTCTCCTTTTTATCATATTTTCTTACATTAAATTTACAGTTTGTCAACTTCCAATTCCAATATCAAAACGGAGCTCTTCGCCTGCACCTATGAGCATACGTATGTGTGTATGTACAAAAGAGCGTGGACAAAGCCGCGCTTATGAGCAGGTATACACACACCGCATGAACACAGGTACATTACAATACAGTAATCATGCATTTCTTACATTAGGGTGGTGCTAAAAAGTTAAGGTAAGTAAATTGGTAAGTAATTGAAATCATTAAAAGGGAAAATAAGGTAAGTAATAAAAAATGTAAGGTAAGTATAAGGTAACTCTATATAAATTCATTTTTTAATTACATATCATTTTAATTTACATTTCATTTAGGTATATTTCAGGTATAGATTACTTAAACTAGTCGTCTGCTTTAACAAAGATGTTAATATAAAAAATTTTTAACGTATTTAGATAAATTCCAAAGTGATAATAAAAAACAGAAAGTTAGTATTTTCATTTGAATTATCGAATGGCACAACGCGAACGCAATATGTATGATTTTATTGAAACCATATTTACTTTCATAGATTTTTCGCTGATCCACTTCGCAGAAAGAAATTAATATGTATGTTAATTTAAGTTCCAAGGTGTTTAGTACAAAACATCTCCTGGAAAATCATAACAACCGAAAAAAAATTAAAAAATCGGCCTAGCAGTGCTGAATTTATATATATGTATATATAGATAAGATCCATGTGGTCACGCAAATAGAAAAAAAAATAACAGCGCATAAATAATTTTCTTTTGAAACAGCTAAATACTCGAAGCGAACTATGTTTTCAGTTTTTCAGAAATTGTCTTTTGTCTCGTTTCGTGCTACCACCACTGCACTGTATAATCTCATTAAACTGGGAGAAATTACCCCTTATCGTGCCCGCCGTGAACACACACCTCATAAGTAGGTTTGGGAACGACGCCATGAAATATGGACAGTGCTTAAGTGACCATTGGACTAATAAAAGTGAGCCTTAAAATATTTTAGATGTCCCAGCCTAAAAAAGGTCTGATGCACGCTGTATACCAAGTTTTTTTAGGTTTGCTGAAATCCTAAAACTGTAGTGTCTTCATCTGAATACCAAAGTTAACATTTTAATTTTTAATTTTTTTATTTTTTATATATATATTTGCATATTGCTGATATATTTGGAAAATGGATTATCCAGTCTTCTTGTCTTCTGAGGGCTCTAATTATTGATAAGAAATAATAGTTTAACTCAGCTATGCTTTTGAGGAGTGCTAAATGAGTCAACAGCAAATATTAATTCATTTTGATTTAGCAAAACTTCATTACTAAGTTTTCAAGTATACATTGCTGTAATTTTTAATATACGCCCTAAATGTCTCAATATGAGTAAATGTTAACAATTGACAGCAGGTATCACAACAGAAAAACTTATTAAAATTCGCACAACAGGAAATGAATGAGCGGTGAAGCGTAAGCACATGCAAATGCATACTATAATACTCGTATTTATATCTGCATATACATATTTAATGTAAATATTTTACCCTCCCTTGATTATTTGCATATGTATACATGTAAAAAAATAGGAGGGACGCTTTTTGTGTACAAAAAATAGTGGGCAGGTGCGAGCAATATGTGTATGAATGCGAAAATGGTTGTTTAAATATTAAATATACTCGTATGCACAAGTACATATACACACAGAAGCATCCGTACACATCATAAAATGATGAATGGAAAAGTACTCTTTCGATTCTCTAATACATTCTTCTGGAAGGCGGAGTGAAATATCTTCATATTTTCGTCCGATTTTGCGCAGTTAACAATAAAAATATTGATTCCTAAAAACAACGTATTACTTTCAACTTATTACATTTAATTTGCTATACAAGGGCTAAATTAATTTTACTTTTCTAACGGTTATACGAAACAGCAGATATTGATATTTACGCATGTATGTATATCAAAGTTCATAGAAAAACAAGAAAGGAGGGCTGTCTTCTCCCATTTAACCTGAGCAGTTATGACGAAACACAGCTACAATTAATAAAACAGTAGTCTGATGATATAAATGATTAACAGAAACACTGTATAATTTTTACTTTCCCTGGAATAATTTCAAGTAAATATATAATATAAATATATATCGACGGCTTGAGTTTCTGCAGAAAAATATTTCACAGAAGTCCCACTTCTTTAATCCAATAACAGATAAAGAAGGCTTTCTGCATTCACTTCTACGGAATTAAAAATGTAAGGTCTTTGTTTCTGATAACATCGGTGGGGTAAGGCCTTCCGCCTCTGCTTTTCAAAAGTCCACTGGTAAGACTTTACCACCAATGACATTTAATGTTAAAATAATGGATTCTGGAACCAGAAAGGAACAAAATTTTTTACTGTGTTGCTCTTAAGCCGAATATAAATGTATACATATGTAAGTGTGTATATCTATATTTCATATTGTTAGCCTTGTCATAACGTACTTTTTTTCAGATATGTCATTGTAAGCGCTTACGTCAATGCAACAACGTATGCACGACAAGCCTTCAGAAATCCGTATGCAAACGGATGGATATGTATGTACATGAGTATATATGCAAGTTTCTATAAATGCGGATATATTTATGTTTACATGTGCATATAAGCCTTAAGGTTAATGTAAAGTTTTATAATTTGGCCACATCATCAGCAGTGTTTATCACCAGAATTTCTACTATACTTTCAAGAGTACTTACTTATATATATATTTATATTAGGGCATGCGTTATTTACCAAGTCTATTTCTTTCGACATATTTTCGGTATAAATTACTTATGAATTTTTTCACATTTCAGATTTGCTCCTGTTGGGCTTATACTTGCAAGAAAAAAAAAATACTGAGTAAATAACGGACATCGTAATGTATAAACATATATGTATTTACAAATGTTGTACTCCCTTTTACTTGTAGGTCTTTAATGTAACAAAATTTAAGTGAGTTTCTGATGAGAAGAGTAAATACATACCGCATTATTTACGTACCAACAATTCTCTCATACAAAATAAAGTCTAGATATTACAACATGGTTGATATGATCATTACATTTTCACTGAATTTCTTTTTTCTTCTTCATTTAATATTGTTTCACCCTCAATAACCATAATATAATAATGTCATAAATTGCTTTGTAAAAAATTGTTTTAATTAACAATTACGTCATTCCCGCAAAACTTATTATTATAGACATCTTCAATCTTTTTATAAACTACCATTATATTGTTCGAAAACTATTTAAAATAAGAAAGCGTCTTAAGAAAATAAATTATACTTGCAGCCACTGCTTCTAAAAGGCCCTTCAAAGCCCTTGGAATTTGTTATTGGAAGTGATTTCCATATCATATTCTTTTTTTAGCCATCAAAATATATTTTTGTGGGTAGGATTTGGTACCCACTTCATGAAAATCCTACCCCAATGAAATATTAAAAAAATACATCGGATGACAGACCCCCCTTTTAATGACGATCACTGCAAACTCGATTTGAGGGCAGACACTTGGATTGTCCGGTCCCTTATTTGGAAAAACGCCGCTGCCCAGCTGACTGATGTCCTCGGTAAACTAAAGGTTGACATCGCTGTCGTCCAAGAAGTGCGATGGATGGGACAAGGAGGAAAGACGGTGTGTCGTTGTGAAATTTACTACAGCGGCCATATAAAGGAGCTCGAATTTTTGGTGGGAGAGAGAGACACCGTTGCCGAGTTCTGGCAAACTGTGGAACTTCATCTCAAGCTCCTTATGTACCGCTGATGCAGAAGCATTTAGATTTCGGCATGACAAACGAAAGAGCTGGTACGATTAGGATTGGAACCTTGGTGTACTCTGCCTAATCCATAAAAATGGGGATCCCACGGTCTGCTCCAATTATCGTTGGATAAACTACCTCAGTATCCCATACAAGGTCCTATTGAGCGTACTGTATTAGAGATTAACAGCTTCAACAACACGAACGTTGTCAGTAATTAAATCCAACGCAGAATCACTATTGTCAACAGGTGCTAATTTGGACTTAGTAGACAATTGAAAATTAAAAAAGTCTCCTCTCGACGAATATAAACCAAACTCTACAAGTCACTCACTATTCCCGTCCTGTTGTATTGTGCAGAAGCGTGGACGATGTCGAAATTCAATAATATAGCACTAGGAGTTTTCAAGAGAAAAGTTTTGCGGAAGATTTATGGACCTTTGCGTATTGGCAATGGCGAATACCGCAGACGATGGAACGACTAGCTGTACGAGATATACGACGACATTGACATAGTTCATCGAATCAAGAGACAGCGTCTTGTCGTCCGAACGAATGAAAGCGCTCCAGCCTTCAAAGTTTTCGATGCAGTACCTGCACATGGAATAAGAGCATGAGAAAGACCTTCACTCCAGAAGGACCTAGTTTCGCCTGATGTTTCCAATTGGCGCCAATATTATTCGACTATAATCGCCCCAGCGTGGTGCCCACGCCAACCTAGTAGTAGTTGACTTTAAATGAATAAAGATTTTAGAAAATAATAATAAAAAATATTGTGTGTCGGCATATCACTTCCAGCTTAATAATATTTTTTACGAAGAAGCTTTCATAATAAGCTCTCCATACTTAGGGAAACTACTTATATAACTTCAGCGAATGATAGTCAGAACCGCCAAGAATCTCTAAAACCTTTTTCAGACCCAACACTTTCTCTCCAAAACAATCAAAACGGAAGTTTGTATACACATAACTCATCCTAATAAAATTTTAGATATGTTCAGTAGCAGTCAAATCAAGCTTATAGCGTAAGCAGGTTATTTATCGTTAAAATATGAAGAGTTCGTAAGTATCAGGTTCTTGTAAAGATCGTGGGATGATTGGTGAGCACTTTCGGTGAAGTCAGCAAACTTTTTTGGAACTAATATTTTAATAATATTGAATTGCTCAGCTTAAAAAATGCAGGGATAAAATCCAATTGAGTATCCATAAACTTTTTCCAAGGCTTTAACCCGGTAAATCGGGAAGAATTTGATATGGTTTATTTGGCATTAGACTTAAACAATGCAAAACATAAAACATTTTTGGGTGAAATATAGGGTTGAATAGCCAACATAAACCTGATTCGAGGTGTAGAATACAGTTTGCAAAAATAAACGTGGAGCTTTCTTTATGGACTCGAACTTATCACGACCATAATATATCTAGCTCCAACAACAAAAATTTTAATATTTTTTAGATTTAAATCTAAGTGTTACATAAAGGAGAGTTTAAAGTGAAAAAAACACCGAAGTATTTTTATTCATTGACAAGCTCAATATTACCGGCACCATAATTCCACCGACAGCCAGAATGAATCCTACGAATTCCCTGAAAACTAATAATTTTGTTTTTGTTAGGGTAACTTTCAGTCCCTATTGCGTGCTTATGTTTATGCTGATCACCTATCATATACCGTAAATCTTCGACAGAATTTGTCAGAATCCCGATATCGCCGACGTTTGTACATAAGAACTTTTATTAAAAATTCAGAAACTTTTACACTGCAAAGAGGCTATCACTTAAGTCTTGTCGTTCACCCTGGCTAACACTAAACGAGTCCAAAAGCACGTCTACAACTATACCTGACAAGATGTACCATCATAGTTTCTTTTGTTTTTATTTAGACAATTCATTTATTACTGAATCTACTTAAACCTACTTAAACCTAACAATAAGCGCACAAATCTTAAAATAATTCGCTGCAATCGGGAATTTCTTGATAGCTCGCACAAAGCGGTAGCTAATACATTGGGATGATTTCTCAGTTTTGTGAGATACTTCGTTTAGATCCTTTTAACTTAAAGCTTAACCAGTAGGATGTCAAGGGCTTTGTGAATATTCACGTTACGAACGTACCACGTTTCGACCGTTAGAACCCTTAGAATTTTTTTACTGGAATCATTAATTAAGAGGGAAACCTATTATGTGTCAAAAGCACATGAGAAATCGGCAAAGAAAGCAAAAGTTTTCTTCTGCGAATTAATGTTCGAACGAACAATACTCCTTAAATTTGACAGATTATCAATTGTTGAGTAGTTTTTACGGGAGCCCGACTGAAATTCGGTAATTATATTATTACAATAAAGCCACGAGTTGAAGGATCAAGGAATTGGCTTCTTAAGAAAAATAATATAGCAAGTTCTGTTAATAGACATAGTAGGGTATCCTTGTAAAACTCTTAACCAGGTGCCTTGTTAGGCTTTTAAGAACAAGGTGTAGCTGAAGTAATTCAAACGGATCGTTGAGAAAAGGGACCATCACAGAGGGTAATTCCCAATGCAAACACGGTACTTCATCTGTACTAGATAACAGTATTTAAAAAATTTTGAAATGGGTCAACATCTGCGAGCGATTTTTTTTTTTTAATTAGCGACCTCACTGGAGTTCCACACATTATTACGCAAAGCTTGGAATAGTTTGAGTGTTGCGATACATACGATATTATTACTAAATTCATCTAAAAGATCCAAAATCTTTTTACGAACATTAAATTTTTTAAATTGTTTTCAAATTTTCATTAGCCACGTGCAAACTCGATGGTTGACGGAAAGAACTACAAAACCAGACACGCAAAGAAAATGAAATTTGTATACGGTTTCAAACATTTCTGTAACCAAGAATACACTCCCACTAATAAATAAATTACTACTACTTTACTTATTATTTTTATTTATTTTTAATATATTAAATAAATAGTCATAAAAAATGGAATGAATGAAGTTTAAAAGGCTACGACTACAGGACCACATAACTACAAAATATCGCTGGCCACAACGATGGCCGTGAAGTCAGTCAATTAATTTATTGAAGCTTTGAGAATTATATATTTCTTCCAATATTGGCAACGTTGCATCCGTTCATTGTAGCCTGTCAAATTAGAAATATATGTATCTAGTTCGTCATTTGACCGTGCAGTCGTGCGTTCGCCAATTCGTTCGTTCCCATGAGAACAAAGGTGGGACAGATATCCACTTCCATGGTGTGCGCAAGAGTATGAATCGAGTATAGCCCTGCAACTAAAACTGCTTACCCAGAGGATAACTACGCCCCATTAAAGCTCATTGTGTTAGCACCTGATAATTTTTGTCTTAAACTAAAAACTAAGAACCATATCACATATAAAGATCATCTAAGAAAATTTAAGAAGGCTCATAATGGCAGTGCTTCCTAAAATATTAATAATAATTTGAAATTTATAATTTCTCAATTATAATCTTCCAATATCGATAAACTTCCCATTAGGGCCATTCGCACGGAGAAAATGCGAATTAAATAGTCAGTTTGGCTCTGCATTGCAATTATTTAAAAAAAAATTTTTTTATATGTGATGGAAAACCACTGTTTTTGCAAAATTTGAAAATGAATGGATTCAGCAGTCGTTTTAAAAGTCGCTGGGTGTTAAAAAATTATGCCTAATAGTATACGGATTTTATTGGTAAAAGCAGAACCAAGCAGCAATAATACTTTTGATCGCCGGAGATCGAACTTGGATCAGCTTAGTCGAACGCAACCAGAAAACAAAAAAGGTGAAAATCATTGCAACATCGAACCTCTTTCAAACAATTTCTGAGAAATCTCGGGAAGGGAATTCAATACACTGTTAAATAACAGTCGAATCGAAATAAAATATTATATTACTAAACTTACTTCTAATATTTATTTTATTCTTTTTTTTTTTAATTTTTAAAAATGCCATAAAAAATAAAAGTGTCATAATAAAATTACAAATGAATATCATATATAAAATAACCAAAGTGCTACATTCGAATTATTAAATTTTGAATTTCTCCAACTTAAGAAAAAGATATATCGAAAATATTTTCATCCAATTTTACGTATAACCCCCGTGCACGGTCCTTATATACTCAAAAAACACTTTCGCAACTCACTTAACAAATATGGAATTTCAATCCAGAATCCCCCTCGTGAACTGAGTCCTGCGCATGGATCTGCTTCCCATTGAAAAAGCATTGTTTTCTGAAACTAAAGGCAAACTCAAATATATTTGTAGGTTGAAAGCACATATAGGAAGAGGAGGAGGGATTACATGAGTTGCCCTTATAAATCCAACAAGTATGCTGTCCAGTTAAAGAAAATATAAACATAGAAGTAGAAATTAACATGTGATGTAAAAGAATAGTTTGTTAAGTCAGTGATTTTTTGAATAAATTATATTTTTTTCGGAAAATCAGCGTTTTATATCTCAATAATAGGGGTTGTTTCTGTGATGACCTCTTCATTCGACCCGAATTTCTTAAAGCTAATCAATTTCTTCAGGTTTGGAAACAAGACAAGACTACACACGTGTGCATCCGTGCATTGTTCCTTTGGAGCACTACTTTTTTTCCAAATGCGGTGATTTCGGCTGCAAAGCAATATCGGATCTGTCCAAAAGTCCTGAAATAATAATATCTCGTGCATTCTAAAAAACCGTGGCCATGACCTTTTTGGCGGTTCACCCAGAGAAACTCCCTATTTGGATTCATGGTGTTTTGGATAAATGTTTGGTCGACGATAGCTTAACGGTGCGAAAGTTCTTTTGCATTGCGTATGAATATCTCCAAACAACAATTTGCGTTTATGGGCGTGTGTGAGCAATATCGACACCCATATTCATGTCAAAATATTCATATAAAATTTTATTTATCCGCTCATTTGTTTTATTCTCCGATTGTCCAATATCATTCCATATTATTTATTGATGATTTTTCTTTTCGGCGACCTAAACGTTAGGCGTCTCTTGTACTGGTACGACAACGGGACTCAGTAAACCGCTTTTAACCATTGAAATTCAGTGCAGAGTCCCATAGTTGTTATCAAGACTTTTCTTGGTTCCTAACTAAATGGTGCTGCTTGCTCAAAATTTTAAAGCAGTCTATTAATCGATAACAGTTGACGGAAGCAGTGTTGTATTTACAGTAGCTGTGTGGTTAGTTCAAAAAGTCTCTGACTTATAAAATATCCTTCGTATATTCGTCAAAACAAGTCATATGCAGTAGGCATATTTTTAGGCGATCACATACGAAGTTTGCTCGACGTTTGTTTTTATTGTTGCAAGGAAGATTAATTATTGTTTTTACAAGAACATCTATTTATATTTTGTTTTATTGTTTTGGAGGGAAGTAATATTGAAATAATAATATGTAATCTGTGTCTTTATTTTGAAAATCATATATAGTACTTTATTTGAAATATTAATAAGCAAATGTAAATGACATCAGATTTTTATGAAAGATTGTATTTGTTTAAGAAAATTAAATTCTTTGAACTAGTTTCTTCGAGCTCATTTACGGAAAATTGAAAGCTTTTCTAATGAGAAAAATGCTGTTATGTTTTCGATTTTAGTAAAATTGTTAAATATTGCAGATAGAGCTTAATTTAATGATTTTCGTAATAAATTTGTATCATTGGCATTGTGGAGAAGTTATGAGGTAAATGAGGCTTCAACGAATGTAAAATATTAAATTTCTAATTCCAACAAATTTTCTTTGATGTGCGTACATTATATGTCATTCGCTTATTTCAGCGACTGAGGAAGCAATCAGAGATATTCAGAAATAAGTCTGTTTTTCGTTACTCAAAGTCTTCTACGAAATTGTGAATATAAGTCCTCGATAACCCGAGCGCCACTGCATTAAACTACTGACAATCACTCCAACGACGGAGATATAACGTTTTAAAATGAAGTCATTATAAGGCTCAATCACCATTTAGTATAGTACGCCATTAGTGATCATTTATTAGCAGCCAATCAAACAACGAACATGGCCGATGAAAACTTACTAAACCATTGTACGAAGTGAAATGCAACTTTGCTGCTTTGTGTTTATGGCTCAGATCCATTTTGTAACGATAAATGCCCAACCAAAATCCTTATTGTAAAATTGTGCACACTCTAGTTACTAGGAATATATAAAGTACCATTTGCCATCTTCACACTCAGTGGCGCTTTCTTTTTTATTTCTTATCTTTGTCATGCGTTTAGCGAAAGGGCATCAATAGTTGACCTAAATAAATAGAGACACACATACGAGGAAGCTACGTGCCGGTTATGACAAAAAGGTAGTATGAATGATTTGGAAGTGTAAAGCAATTCAGAGAAAATAACTTTTTGACTAAACAGATGTGCTTACTGCTGCTAAGTTGTAAGAAAATACGTGAAAATTTACTTGAACAATGAAATATTTATATTATTTACATGCAAAACATGCACACACACAAAAAAACACGTATATATGGCTCACAAAGTGAATGGCAGATGAAGTTCCCAATATTTGTTGCTCAACCAATGAATAATACAGCATGGATTAGAATATGCACATGTTCATTTGTGTGTAGCTATGTTACTTTCCTGTATTTTATTCCCCAGCAATGTACTTTTTATTAGTTTGGTCTTTTTTAGACAGTATTGGTTTTTTGATTAACTTTGTATTTAAATTGATTAGAGTGTGCTAAAATATAATACAAAGCAGTTGCTAAAAGAAAAAATTCTTATATTATTCACAAATAAAATAGTATTTCTCACCTTTCAATTTATGAATTATATGAATGCCAAGATTGAATTATTTATTGACATGTAGTATGCAGAATATAAATTATTAATATCAGTAAGGACGTTTGGGTCAATGGAGGATAAGTTAACATTTTCATATATTGAAAATTTCTTCTACGAAGGATTGAATGATATATATATATGATATTCGCTAAATATAATAATAGAAAACATTTGTGTTTTGCATATGCAAATATATTGTTTTTACTATTTCTTTTAAATTGTGGCCTGCGTCTTGACATTTGTCCAACAAATGGGATACTAACCGCTTTCCAATGGCTGATGTGTTTCATGAACCGCAACCGGATTTTTACGAGAAGTATTTTTTTCAAGCCAATACACTCAGACGGGTTGACATTTGCAGTTGCAGGGAAGTTTAAGTTGGCTCCAAACGATCAATGAATAGTCGACATATACATTCTCTTGTGAGCCCATTATCACCAACATTAACTTAGCGAATACTCGGCATTTTTAGGCGAACTGGCATGGCATTGTTGTCTGCAGCACCGACTCTGTTTAGTTTGGTTATCAAGGTTAATTAATTTATAAATTTTTTAGATGTTTTTTAGGCCATTTTTCAATAACAGTAATTAGTTTTTCGAGCTTTATCAGACCATTTGTGTTCCGAAATAGCTACGACTTCTACCGCTCAGACTGTTGTTGTAATTTTTTCACTATTTCCAAAAGCATATATGGTCTAGTCAAAACTAATTAATTATAAATTTTTTGTTTTTCAGATTTTCGGGGGTTTAATTTTTTTAGTATTTATTTGTCAATTTTTAAAGGCCTCAATCTTATAATTACTATCCGCCTCATTTCTTATTACTTTTTTTATAACACAATTAAAATGTGTGATGGAAAAACAAATCACACCTATTTTTCCACCTTAAGGGTAAGAAGATTTTTTTAAATTTTACATGAGGCTTCGTAGTCTTTTTATCTTCCATTAATATATCGATTTTATTTTATTGTATCTTATGATTTAATATAAATTTTAATATCTTGACAAATCGGTTCTTTTATTGGGGCTACATGATAACATATAGTCCCACTATTTCGACGATTTTCTGTGTTAATGAAGGACTAGATTGCTTTCAAACAGACAGACTTTGCTTATTTAATTTAGCTCATCATTCTGATCCGATCTGAAAAAATCGATTGAATGGGGGCTATATGATAAAGTAGTCTGATTTCGCAGGGTTAGTACCAATATGCAGTTCATAATGTATGTATGTATGAAATACCAAAGTTCACGTTCTTCGGTACTTTTTTGACGGATTCATAACCGTAAATTTCAAATCTAAAAAATCGGTCGTATATATGCTATAGTGGTTCGATCTTTCCGGTTCCTACATATAATCGTTTATATGTATATGCGCATCATCCTACCAAGTTTAGTTGAAATATCTTAAAAATTAGCGAACTAGTTTGCGTTCAAATAGGCAGACGGACAGACGGACACGCAAAGGAAAATGGCTAAATTAATTGAGCTTGTGATTCTGATACGATCGGCGTAAATTTCAGTGGGCCTATCTCTTCTCCTTCTGGTACTTGTATACTTCGGACCAAAGTAAATATACCATTTCATGTACATATGTAAATTGTGCTAGAAAGAGGCACAAAGAGTACAGAGTTCGTTTTACAAGTTTTCAGAAACTACACCACAAAAGTATTGACGTTCTAAACAGAACAATAAATTTGATTTCGGAAGAAAGTGAGTGAATGAGGGAAGTTGATATAAGATTATATTGTTGGCACGTCTTCTTTTAAAATCAAAATGTAAAAATTTTTTCCGTAGTTTTTCGGCAAAAGGAAGGATTTTTTTGAAACTTGAAAGAATTTAATTTAGGACTATATTTTCAAATTTTATAGGGTTATGTTAAAATGCACAACGCTTTAATTAATCTGTTAAGGTCTTTAAATTTAGCATTCGGGAAATCAAATTAAATATTTGAAATAATTTCTTCAGTTATTTAAAAACCGCTCACAAATAATTTCTTAAACAATAGAAAGTGCAGGATGGTTAACATCCTCTGGTTGCACATGAGGAGTGCTTCCCTCTACTAGTGCTTAGCGAAAATAAGATCAAGAATATTGAAATACTAATTTTTCAATAAATTTAATTCATATAGGCAGAGATCAGATATCTCTTCTAAAATTTCATTATATGATGATATTGAAGAGCGAGGTACAATGTCACCGTCTACTTTGTTAAATGATACACATAGAAGATTAAAATCGCCCAAAACAATCAATAAGTCAGTGTCTTTTATCATTACGTTAATAGATTTTAAAAAAGCGATCAGTTGCAGATAAGAAGATAAACCAGATTGAGGAGAATATAACAGATAGCTTGATAAGTATACCCTCTTCCAACACTTAAATTTAATAGATTTTGTATTAGCAACGCTAACCCCCTCATCGAGTTCAATGAGTCTACACCACCGGCTCTGTTTTCACGATGTATTAAAAAAAAAATTTATAAGAACTTGAAAAAATCTAACTCAGTGAACTTGATCAGTGAAATATGTGGTTTAAGCCAAGTTTCAAGAAAATAATTCATATCATAACTTTGTTCAAAACTTTTGAGGTACAAGTTAGTTATTTTAGTATTCAAAACTCTAACATTGTGATAGTAAATACCCAAAGCTGATTTTATGTTCAGTTTTTTGAAATATTTCTTTCAGCCAAATTATTAATTCTTTTTAGGTCCAAAAGAACTCTTTAGCATAGCTTCAAAATGTTCCAAATAACAAAAGTATTTGTTTTAATTTTAGATGATGTGTATATCATCGGCGGAGGTATTTTTTGCAAATCTTGAGACAAATACTGATTTTATTGCAGGGACTACAAAAAGCTAATTTGAAGTTGACTCATATACCGGTTGTTGAAATTAAACAAAACAGTTTGGATTTTCAGATAACGATTTAGTATTACGATTTGAAGTGGTTGTGGAGTGTGTAGCAGCAGATGTTAAC
Organism: Neoceratitis asiatica; assembly: GCA_030068015.2. NCBI lineage: Eukaryota > Metazoa > Arthropoda > Insecta > Diptera > Tephritidae > Neoceratitis > Neoceratitis asiatica. The sequence continues at coordinate 80,703,295 of CM061524.1, forward strand.
CGCATCTCTAGAGGCGGAAAAGCTATCTCAGGCTCTTTGATTATTGCACTAGCGGATTTTGGAGGAGGATATGTTGATGCCAACTTAAATAATTCGACAGTGTCAGCTTCCGGATTTTTCTGACCAGGTGCACTACTGGCATCCGTAAACGGGCTATGACCACGCTTTTTCAAACGAATGTCATCCATACATTGTATGGAGTCTAATCACTTAAAATTTACAAACAAGGCTTCGTTTTCTTTGAATTTCCCATTCAAAGATGATAATTGAATTAGGAAAATCAATTTTGGGTCACATAGAACATCTGATCAATTGCCGTTGATCGACCTTACCGTCGCTAATTGCGTCCAGAATTCGTTCTGTCAGTCCAGTACATCTTAAGTGTGCAATGCCATTGTAAAGTAAGCAACTCAGAAAGCGTTCTGCCCTTAACTTGGTAATTATATAAACACACTTCATATTAGGAATAAAAATAAATTAGGAATAGTAAACGGAAAAAAAAGACAAAACTATTTATAATATAATAATTACAGTTTGAAGTTATCCCTAAATCAGCTGATAAACTTTAGAGTGAACAGCTTTAGTATCACTGAATTATGCGACTAACGAAACAAATGTACAAAATAGAAAAACAATTGTAAATAAACAGTAATAACTCGGAATGTTTAAAGCAAATAAATATTTGATTTTAATTTAAGCAAATTGATTTACAACTTTACAATAGAACAGAATTTTAGAAACACTTTGTTTGTCTGCTTTGACTATTCTCAAATATTACAGTAACACTTTTTATAAATAATTTTATTTTATTCAATCAAAAAATCAAATTAAAACAAACAAAATTTCAGAGGAAAATAAAAACACAACTGCACAGCCTAATGTTTGCATATAAATTGTTATTAGTTGCATAAAATCCCATTTTATTTGGGTAACAAAAATTTAAAATATTTTCTGGATTTATTATTTTTTTAAATCAAATTAACTTATTTTCTTTTTAATTGTGATTTAATCCATCATTTTATAATTATTTGATTTATAGCAAAATTTAAATATTTTTTTTTTCAATTGGCCATCGGTACATGTTCTTTTTGTTTAAAATCAAAAAGTACAAATTTTTTGCGTAGTTTTTCGTCAAAAGCACATCCTTACTTTTTTTTGGGCGCCTGAAAGAACATAATTTTTAACGACCACCCTATTGTACATGTAAATTCTTTTGATGCCCTTCTCTGCTTTTAAATAGTTTGCAAATGACCGTTTTGAAAGTTAAAACTTCCAATAGTTCAAAATTAAGAAGATATTATATTATAAGATATAGATAATACAGTTCTTTTAAATTTTCCGCTACTTATGCTCTATTCTCAACGTAAATATAAAAATAATAATTAATTACTGACCACATTATTCAATGCTTCCGTTAATTTTTTCGCCTCATTTAACATAACGTTTATAACGAATACGTGTGTAAAATAGGAGAAAAATAAATGCAAAACACTAAAACAGAAATCAGAGCAGCCAAACTGTTTTAATTCACTTAACAGCTGTAAGCGAATGTCCTTGTTGCCTCAATGACTGCTTGGCAGACAGACTGATTGAATCGCTATGGAAATGAGCGAAAAATGCACTAAAACCACATATTTACATATGTATATATATTTATTATATATATATATATATATCTCGATGTATACAATATAATTCATCATTCTTGTCAGTGTGTCAGTAAATAAATAAGAACAGCATCCAGAAGTAACCGTTTGCTCGATAGTTGGCTGGCAGTGAGTCAGCTGACGCTTAGAATTTTTAAGCGGAGCAACGTTCAAATTTATATTGCACTTTTGTCAGATGTTTTTAATTTTTTTATATTATTTTGTAAACTAACCCTTAGTATACTAATTTTTTGGTTTGCACTTTCTTGTGGCTTGCTTTTGGGCACATTTTTATTTTCACACTGGCTATGAAAAATGTCCTAATTAAAAAAAATAAATAATAATAAAAAATGTGTACAGTAAAATGAAATAAAATTTTTCGCCTTAGGGCGCACAATTTCACTATCAAGCCGTCTTTCACTCGAAGTCGCCACCAAAAGTTGAATTAAATGATTTTCCTCTACATTGACTAACTTTGACAGCGACTGACAGAGTCCAAAGCTAACTACTTATTCAACAGGTCATGCTCTCAACCTCAGTTGTCTTCCGATAGCTGTGTGGGTTTGTACTCATGTACCTGTTGAGCGTTCACTATCTAACATCGTTATATAGGGTTCTAGTGAAGAAGTAAATGCAAATGGTTGAATGGTTGAATGATTGTAGCAAGTGCTGGCGCAAATGAAAGTATGGTAGTTGGTTGCACCTTTCAATCGTCCACGATTTTGTTGATGTTGTTTTTGTTCTTGTCGCCTTAAATATGTATATACACAACATTAGTCACCATTAGCATAGTCAGAAATCACTTGACTTGAGTGCTAACGACGAGCTCAACCGCCGCCATTAAGGCACGTTACCATGCAGATTAAATCGTTTTAGTTGAATTAACACATTCTTTTTCTCCGGGTAACAGTGGCCGATTTCTATTAGCCTTTTTTTGCTCATAGGTTTTGCTCTGTTTCGCTTTCAGCGCTTTAATATATTTTGGATACCAGCTCATGGGGCCGGCAATTCATTATTACTTTCAATGTAATTTAAACATTTTTATTAATAAATAGTAGTATTTCCGAGTACTGGCAAATTCAGGTCTGGAGATGCTACTCCCCAAAATATTTACCTATTTAGAAAATTAGTAGCTATTCTGAAACCAGAATAATTTGTCAATTAAGGGTTTTATATTATTATGTAATCAGTGCCTTTTATAACGCCGGCTGGAACTACATACAAATACTCAATTACTAGGCACTTTTCATAATTCTATAAATTACTTATATAAGTCCGAATTCGGTAGACTATTGAAATAGATTTAAATAATCATCATTGATTTGAAACCCTATCAAAAATTAATGAATATCCCTTACAACAGACAATGTCATTATTGCCAACTCAATTTCTACCTTTTTTTAAACTTAAGTAATCGCATAATGAAATAAAAGTCTGAAGAAAACAAAAGAGTTTTAAGAAATTAAAAATTCTGCACTATCATTGGCATTCAGATTATTGATCATTTTAAAAATTGGGAAATGAAAATGTGAACATCCATCTTAAAAAATTATTTTCTTACTTCATCTCTATCCCTATCCTATCAAAAATTAATGAATATCCCTTACAACAGACAATGTCATTATTGCCAACTCAATTTCTACCTTTTTTTAAACTTAAGTAATCACATAATGAAATAAAAGTCTGGAGAAAACAAAAGAGTTTTAAGATTTTAAAAATTCTACACTATCATTGGCATTGAGGTTATTGATCATTTTAAAAATTGGGAAATGAAAATGTGAACATTTATCTTAAAAAATTATTTTCTTAATTGGGTAAATCAAACGGGCTGAAGTCGTAGCCTTTCAATTTGCAATTTGAATCATTTTACTGGCCCAGCTTTCGCTATGTCCACTTCTGTGTAATTCTTTATTATCAAGACTGATTTTGTGATACTATTGACTCTCAGGGAAGACAAATTAATTTGTGAAGTTTTATTTTTCACTTGAAGATTCAGACCTCTTCAAAGCAAACTAACTTAAAGTCTACCTTGGAAGAATCTGAAGCAGTTGGTTTATCAATATGACACATAAAGGGTTTTCCAATAGGGATGATATGATTTCTAAGTGTCGTTTTAATATGTCATCATCTATCTTTTTTTTCATTGAATGATGTTATATTCAGAACTTAATTGTATCGATTGTACTTCATATGATATAAAAAAACATTTCAATTGCCTGAACAATTAGTGTGTTTTTTTAAGAAATCATATCGCTATTATTGGAGAACCCTATAGTAGCGGAGACAAGATTCTCATTGTGAGGAGCAATTTAAATATCTGTATCCTCATCTTTTTCTCGAACGCCTATTACTCTTGAAGGAATGCTGATGCCACGAAATAAAAATAAAAAATATTTTGTAACGCCAACTAAATCTGCAATAAAGAATACCAATTTTTTCATTTAAAATCTAACCGTGTTTATTATTATTATAATTTTTTTAAATTTATTTTATTTGTGCATATGCCATGTAAACTTTTATGATTGGTCAGTAAATTTGTAAATTTAAAATTTCAAAGTTAACGCATCTATTATACTTGTAAGTATATGCACTTATACGCATAGTAGGCGTATATAAATGGTACATGCTACTTGAATAAATTCCTCTATTTAACCTTTACCTTATATGCTACTCTCAATGTGTCAGTAAATACATCCACACATTGTCTGTGCTTCATATGCATATCTTCGCAGCTTTTTTTTCGTTGGTGGCCATTGCATAGAAGGCCTTACACCCTCGATGTGAAATTCTAAATTACTAAATTCACCACCATCCCCCGTATGGTATCCCTTGGTACCTTTCAGTATTTTGTCAGGAGGTCGTTTGAGCTAACAGCTCTCTAGAATAAGTCGATTACGTTGGCCTTTATCTTCATTCAACTGTCCTGGTTTTAGTACTCGTCTCTATGTACCACGTACGTAAGTTACCTCGCCAATATGAGTGTTTATCGATGATACGATCTTATCGCAACTTCGCCTCTGCCGCTCGCTCCGTGGTAAGTGTGACATAGTAAAAGTTGTAATACTGCTGACTGTATTCCAAGCATTTTCACCATACATTTTACTAACGCTTGCAGCGTGGAGGGGAAAAAGCTCAGCCATAACTAGGGCTACTTCCTCTGATAACGTGTGGAAGTCAGCGTCAACACGAAGAGCGCACCACGGTTAATTTAATTTAATGTCACGGACGTAGATTTCTATTTCCAATTTCCAATTAATACCAAATGATAGAGCCATAAAGAATTATTTCTTTCACTACTGTCTGTTTTGTTGCCGTTGTTCACTGACGTTTGCTATTATCTAAGGCAGTGGTGGCTGCTGCTGATAACGGACAATGAGGATGCCTCATCCGGATATTCTCCACTTTTCTCCGGCTGCTAAAAAGAACGACTTCTATCTTATGATCTGCTAATCTTAGATTTGCTTATTTAAAATAACTAGAAAAAATGTTGAGAAAGTACGGCTTTACATTGTAATGATCCCAGCTTGCGCTATTGAATGCATTTTGCACATCGAGCGTTACAACTAAACAATATTGTTTGTCTCCAGGTAAACATCGTTAACCAGAGATGACATACTTTTTATTTACACAATTATTTTATTACTGAATATGTTTAAACCTACTTAAGCCTAACATTAAGCATAAAAATTTTAAACTAAAAATATGTTAGTTCGAATTAACCTCGAACCCTTTCGGAAATTTCTTGATGAGTTGCGTTAGCTAACAAATTCGCTGGTTTGTGAGGTGCTTCGTCACCTGGCGTCACCTTTTCCGTATATGTTTCGACATTAAGAACTTCTGCTTGTTTCCGAGCACTTTACCCTTTACTCTTTCACCCAATAAGGGTGATATGATTTCTTTAAAAAAAACACACTAATTGTTAAGGAAATTCAAATGTTTTTTTTATTTAATGTGAAGTACAATCGATACACTTAAGTTCTGAATATAAAATCATTCAAATGGTCTCCACGAATTCTTTTGCAGGAACGAATTTACTTCATATCTGTACATCCCTGTCGTTATGTAAGAATTGCACTCCCCTGAAATCGTCTTGACTTAAATTTTTTTGTTTATACGAACTATTTAGGAAATTCAATGCCATACACACAGCTACACATGTGTAACTAAACAGATAAACAAATAACCATAGCTAACGGACAAACACTAGCAATGTTTCTGAATGCTTTGACTTCAAACTCGTGGTTTACATTGGCATCGCGTAGGCAAGTGGTTGGTTTGAAATGCAAAACTGGTTTTGTGGTCTGCACTTCATCCACTCGAGCGCTTACCGACCATGACTTTCTTATAAATTCGGCTTTACGTTTTTAAATTTCAAACAACCAATTCATCATAAACACAATGAAGTGCACGACGCCATATAACCACACATAACCGATTGCTGGTCGACCGGATTGTTTACATATACGCCATGATGGGCACAAGACACCACGCTCACTAAAACCGCGTACCACATACTCTTGGCTCTCATCATATCAGTTCGATATTATTATCACACATGCAGCACCTCGCCATTTATTGGTTTCGAGACAAATTCCGTTTCCGGACAGTATTTGGTGTCCGTGTTAAAGGTTAATTTTTGCCCAATTTTATTTAATTTAATTTTTTTAAACATGGTGAATGTATATATCTAAGTGATTATGTATTGGTATGTGGTCACTTCATTGGTTTTGCCATTTGATATGGGTTCATTGTGTAATAAAATAAATAAAAAAAATCCCTACACATTATTTTTTTTACTTTTGGCCCGATCAGATGAAATTTATGCTAATGCATTTTTTATACTTATTCTGCTAAAAAAAAAGGCTATCGTTTGCATCAATGTTTATGTGGGAACAATTCAGTTGTTTGCTAGAATTCGGCAAGTTTGAAATTTTGTACCAACTAGTTCTGTTTCCATCAATTTCCAACGTAAGGTATTGATATTTTTTGCACGGCGATGTCCTACGAACTGTCGTATGGGTGTTGAATTTCACAAAAAATAAAAATGAAAATATAAACCTATTTTTCTGCATCGAGATTTGAACCTTGAACCTTACGCACTACAGTGATGACCGCTAACCACTCGGATGCCATGATAATGAAGATGATAAAGCATATTGCGTTCTTCAACAGAACTTCTTAGGAAATGAAAGTAGGCCGTGGCGTACTAGAAACAACACCAGCATACAAATGACATGGTGATGAGAATTAGAATTATTTCCTTTACATGTGAACTGCTTTACAAATAAAGGGTGTATGACTTCATGCTTAAAATACTAGTGTTTAACTAGAAGTTATACATTCTAGTCTACTTTTTCACTACAGGGTAACCGTATATAATATTATGATATATAACTACATATGTATATATGTGGGTTCATTTATCAAATGTAAAATTATTCAATTCAATTTATTCAATTAATTTTTTTAAATTATATTATATTAAATTAGATTATGTTTTAATTTTATATTAGAATTATTATTAAACTTTACATATTTCGTCAAATATAGTTTAAAAACTTTTAAAAATATCTCTACACGGCGCGTGTCAACTCTTTTCGGTATTCGTCAAAATCAAAATTGCTTTTTAGTTTGTCTGTCTATGGGTTGCCTATGTTTTTTACGACAGAGTCGCATTTGTTTGTATGTTCTATTTATATGGTACGGTTGCATTTTTCAGTAAGTGCTACCGGATCTAGTGTTTCGCCTTGTTTCATGTATCGATCTTACATATATGTATATTATATATCGTATAATCACAAACACAAGTCAGGCTATCGGTTTGTGATTATTGATTTCTTTTATGCAACTGTTGGTAGATGCAGTGAAAAAGGTAAAGCGTTATGTTTGCGTGCCTTATCGTGCGAGCAGTTCATATAGTGGTGGCCCATAGCCTTTACGGGGATCTTCGAGATAAATATATACCAACAACTTTAAGTCTGTGGACAGGATTCTATGTAGAGAAAATTTTAATATGCAGAGAAAAATTTCCAAGTATCAAATGGTAATTTAAACTTCTATTGTTCCACACATGGATAGTGTATGGGAGGAATTGATAAGAACAGTAAAATAATCCTTCACGCTATGTTTCCTGCATTTAAGTTCAACTATGAAATTTTAAGATGTGCCCTATGGAAAATTTAAATTATTATTAACTCTCGTCCATTTCTGGCGGAGAAGGATACGCGAGTATGGGCCGACCTTGGCTCGACATAGCAAGTGGTTTGAGAGGGTCAACTCGCTATCCATTGGAAATGCAGTTATATTAGTCAACGACAGCTGACGAACGGAAGCCATAACTCAAACAAGAAAGAACGGTTGTTTTCGGCCATGTCGAAGTCTTTATAAATTTTTTTTTTTTTTTTTTTTTGAAGGATTTTTGATCAAAAATATGATAATATATGATATATCCGATTTCGATAATTTTCACTAACAATATGGAATTCATAATATGTGCAGATTTTTTACCCAAAACCTCACATACTATATACATAGGTTCATAATGTATGTGTAGTAAACCAAATTTTACATTGTTAGGTAATTTTTGTTCTGAAAAATCGGTGGTATATATGCTATAATGGTCCGATCTGGCCATTTCCCACAAGTGATCGTTTAAACGTATAGGAGCATCTTCTCATCAAGTTTGGTTCAAATATCTCGAAAATTGAGGAAATGGTTTGCGTTCAAACAGACGGACATGGCTTAATCAATTCAGCTCGTGATTTTGATACGATCGGTATAAATTTTGGTTGGCCTATCTCTTCTCCTTTAGGTAGTTACATACTTCGGATCAACGTTAATATACCATTACATGCTCGTGAAAGGTATAAAAATTATTTGAGAGAGAAAAAAAATTTTTTTTTATAAATATTATTTTCAAGACAAACAAAATTGAAAAGGATATCAAGAACTATTTTAAAGAAAACATCTCTATGGTGATTAATATTTAGGAAGACTCAATAAACTTTTTGCCGTATAGTGTAAAAGCGCACGACTATTTATGGAAAATTTCCATATCGACCACAGAAATTCTTTTTGGTAAATTTTTGATTGAAGGCCTTTCTGGGGGAGAATTCGCGCGAGTTTTATTTTCTAGAAGGTGTAGTACAAGTATATACGTTGAAATTATAAAAAGGATTTAAATATCGTCTATCTTTTCTAAGTATATTTTTAGATTATTTCATTAGAGTAGCTCCTATTTTTAAGTGGTTATAATACACCTTCTACAATTTTCAAAATGGGTTATGAAATAATGTAGTTAAAGGTTTTAAACGTTGTTGGAAAAATTTTCTTCAAAACTTGGTGTTATAAATTCAATAAAATACTCAAAATTAACATAAATTAAACAAATTGGTATAGGCCTCAGTGGTTTGAGATTCTTTCTAATAGAAACATAATTTACTAATTTACTGTAAGGTTTAATTTTATGTCCATATTTGCACAGTCTCTTAATGATGAGTGTGGTGTGCGTTTCCTTCATTGACCCATTTTACTTCAGTTTCATTCCTTTACATTTTCTAAAAAAATATCATTCAGCTACGGTTCTGTTTTTAACCTTCTCTACTCTGTGTTAACTTTCAGTTTCTATAACATTATACTTACTTGAAATTTATTCTTCCTGTTTTACAACAACATAAAACAACAACAACAAATGTTACCAACTGCCAGCAAAATGATTTGAATCATTGACAAACACTACATGTACACTAGTTTTCTAGCAGCATTTTAATGAATTTACATGCATTGAGTTGCAAAACCCCCGCACATTTTCATTCAATTGACTGCACAAAACGGAACAATCAGAGTGTTTGTAATTTTTACGGTGACTATGCTGCGTGAAAACTGTGTGTAATTTATTGTTCCTGTTGTTGTTGTTGTTTTTTATGCTAGTTATTTTATTAAGTTTTATTGTCTCAGTTGAAATATTCGCAGAAAATCCATTGAACTTGATCTAATTTGGTGGTATTGAAATATATTTATCTTTTTGCAAATCCAAACTGTTACTCAAAAGTTGAAGTTATGTGATTTATTTGCCATTCTACTTATGTAATATTATTTACTTTTACGAGTAGGTAATGGAATATTTAAAATAAATTAATTTGACAAACTGCGTTGATAAATCTTGGATTATTCCTTTGAATAAAGGAATAAACAAAGTTTAGAATAGAAAGGATTGTATTTTTTTTTTAGATTTTTGCGTTCTCATAAATGCTGCGAAAAAACTTCGGAATATATCTGCTAAGTTAAACATCTTCCGGTGGTGAATATAAACTATTTAATTTGGAAGAGTCTGAAATATTATGTACATATTTTTAAAACTTCCAACATAAATTTTGAAATTTTTATGTTCATGAATTGGTAAGAGAAATCGTATTGAATTATGGCACGCAAGCTAAACGGCTTAATGCTATTATTGCTTTTTAGGTGATGTTCAATTTTTTCCAAATTTCTGTACACATGGCTCTGATGGTGCTTTAACGAACACAAAACCTCCGGTCAATACGATTTCGTACGTTTTCAGCCAAAAGCTGATATTAAATTCAATGGTCAAACTACATTCCCAAAGAGTTAACCTTTTGTAACAGATTGAAAGGCATAAAGCAAAATGTTCTTGACCATAATTAGTCATATTTACTTTATTTATTGAAATTTTTATATTTACATTTTTATGTTGTCATTGATAAGAAAATAAAAATTAAATTCCTAAATAAATTTTAATGAACCTTTCTACTCTAACAACATTAAGATCAATTAAGGCTTCAAGAGCTTTTTGCACTGGAATATTTTTCGACAACTCCATAATAAGATAATCTGCTATCCTATGATACGGACGTACAATTAGCGGCATATTATAAGCTAAAAATTTAAAAGTGTTTGGAGATCGCGAACTATAGGCGAGGGATTTGAGATGACGTCTCGTATACTTCCAATATTTTGAGATATGAGCAATTGCTGGCAACGATTATGGATTGATTTCTTAATGTCAACGCTTGTAGGATTTCCTTTATTTAAATTATTATTAGTCGAAATTCTGTTAAAGTTTTTCACAACTCATTAAATTCAATTATTCAATGTATTAACTTATGTTACCACTTCCAATAGTTTGCAAATATGAATGTAAACAAAGCTGTCAGATGTTTCAACGAAATCACAAAATGTTGGTGCGACAAATCAGGTTTTTAAAGTATTTTCGTGGCAGTCCGGACAAGATACAGGGAATAATTTAATGCGCAGACATACATATATCGTTTAACTAATCAAACAGTGATTTCATGCGCTTTTAAATAATATTTGTTTTGAATGACAATTAGTTTTCTTATCATATTGGGACCCTTCATGTACTGAGTGTATTGGTTACTAAAAATGTTTCCTGTATTTTTCTGATGAATATATCAATATATGAGTTTATATAAATCATAAAACCTTTTTATCTAAATAAAAATTTAGAATTGGTGTATATTTTATTGCAGCAGTTGTGGCGGCCGCGATAGCCGAGTGGTTAGCATTGCGTACTGACATTCGGAAGGCCTGGGTTCGAGCCCAGGTTCGAACAACATCCAAAATTATAGAAAATTAATTTTTCTAATTGCGGTCGCCCCTCGGCAGGGAAGGTCAAGCCCTCCGAGTGCATTTCTGGCGTGTAAAAAAGCTCCTCATAAAAATCCATCGGCCGTTCGGAGGCGGCTTAGAATAAACTGTAGGTCCCTCCATTTGTTGGTAAAAACATCAAGACGCAAAACCACAAATTGGAGGAGGAGCTCGGCCGAAAATCGCTTCAGCGGTTACAAAGCGCCAAATATATATATATATATAGTTGTGGTGGGTGATGAGAGACGAAAACTTTTTTGAAATTTTTTATATCTTTCGTATATATATGTGTACAGATTGATATGAAACTGCGGTTAAGTTAGAACACATTTAGTAACGTTATATTTGTACTGAAATGTGTTATATCTACTGCAAATTTCTGCAACATAATATTGAGTACATTTCAGTCCTGAAACGTTACAGCGTTAGTAAAATAACCTTTCCTTACCAGTGAGTATTCTATCGTATTATACATTATGTGCCTGTGTGACGCTATGTCTGCCTTAATTACACTCAACGCAATCAAATGCTTCAAATCTTTTAATTAGTTAATTTAGAAAATATCGACATATGTGTGGACAGAAGGAAAAAAACTATAAGTAACTTTCATACATTGATAGACGTAAGTACTACATTATAAAATAAAATATTTGCATACACATATATAGAAGTGTTTATATTTAATATATACAATATTTAGTTGCTTGCTCGTTTGTCTGACATGGGAAAGATGTAGAATTTTTCGGTAAGATGATATTTTAAGGCACCTTTCCATCATTACTTTATAATATACATAAGTGTAAATGCATTAAGGATTTCAATTTGTCAAATAAATTGCTAAGCTTCTCCATTTATTTTTCTAAAATATGCGCTACGTTCAATACGGTTTGAGGAGCCGGCTCCGCCTTATGAGTCTCGACGTATGTTAATTAATTTGGATTCATTGGAAAAACGAAGAAAAATTATTTCCCTTTCGTACGTGTTCAATATTATTAATAGCATCATCGACTGCCCAATTTTACTACAGCGGATTAGCTTTAATATTCCGCAAAGAAATCTTCGGAGATTTTACTCTTTCTATGGGGAAAACTTCAGAACAGTTTATGCTAGCAACGCGCCTATTGCGCGTGCACTGCGAGAATTCAATGCTTTGTTTTTATCTTCAAATCAAATCGACTTTGCATTATCAAAATCAAGTTTTGTGAGAATTCTGAATTCTATTTGTTAGTAAGAAATTTATGTTTATCTAATACTTACTTCAAATACCTCTCCGGGGGTCTTATGTATTATTATTCTAGTCTGTAAGGTATTCTGGACTGTAGACTCAAATAAATAAATAAATAAATAAATAAATAAATAAATAAATAAATAAATATATTTCATGCTGACGAGTGCTGCTTGGCAGTTTGAGGCTTGTAATTACTTAATGGAATAGGTATGCAAACGGATGGGAAAATGCACAAATAACTTTGAAATTATATATATGTATATATATATATATATATATATATATATATATATAAATATCAAATATCTTGTCTATACGTTTATAACGAAAATTTTAATAGCCCATTCCAAAATAAAATTTATAAGAAATTAATATTAATAAAAAAATAATAAAAGAAAAAAGTAATGTAAAGAGCCTACGGCCATCACAAAATCTTTATACAGTTCACTTGTATATCTAAATTACTGTATTCCATTTTAGGATTTAATACTAATTCTCATATCTAAAAAATTGGAAAAAGGGTGTTATGTGATGTAGTATTCCGTTTCGAAGTTTTTCTGTACCAATATATATTGTAATTTACATTTCCAAATTATCTGAACAAATCGGTAATTCGATTATAAACCAATCTCCAGACATACAAGAAAATATATTGGAAAATTATATTTCAAAATACAATTAAATATTTTATACACATACGCGTACTATATCTATAGATTAGTTGAAATCCTTTACCAAAAAGCGTAGACAAACTGATTTTGAAATTGTATGTCACAAGGAATATTAATTTAATAAAAGCCAAAATAGTATTCAACTATACTCTATGCAATACGGAAGTTGAAGAATTTAAAAACGTTATTTATTAACTACAAAGATTTAAATAAATCTTTTAAATTTTAATTCAAATGTATTCCCGCAAACAATATTGACATGCAAATTGCCGGTTATTACCTTTTGAGTTTAAATGGAATCTCAGATTTATATTTCTTCCTGAGAAAATTAATATTTTTATTGAAATGTATGAAATAACATGACAGGTATGCAATGCTAAGCTTCTTTGGCAGTTAAACTAAATTCATTCAAATTAAATATCATAAAAAATATTTTTTCATAAAAGGCTTCCAGCTCTGTCTGTCATCAGTCGAATCAGCCAGCAGCGACAAATGAAGCTCTGCTTCTCCCTTTGATTTACTCGTTAACTTGGACCACAAAATGATTTCATTTTATTTCGATTCATTTAAAAGAATTCTCTAGGAAAACAGCGACTCAGCATGTTGGCGCATTTTCTACAACAACCAAAGTCTTTATAAAGTACATTCATAAAGCTTTATATTATTGTACATGTAGGCTTTTAACCCTTTTGAGTTTATATAAGTTTTTTTGTTCTTGTATTATTTGTGAATACACTCAGTATTTTATTCCATACGTGCATTGATTGGTAATCACGTTTGCTCGAAACATACAACATTGGAATACACGAAACACAGGTATGTCTGGAAATCAATGTGGAAATGTGGAATTGTGTTGAAATCAATTGTAGTGGACTATGCTAGCCAATGGATCAGACGTCACATTCTTAGATACAAAGCAGAGAAGCGAATTAGAATGTAGCTAAAAGAAAAAGCATAAAATTGGAGCAATCACTGGAATACTAGCGATATTACACGTTTTTAACATTTCAAAAATTTTTACACCGCTTTTGTGCATTAAAATAACATAAGCACAACTGAGAACTATTTTTGTGTTGGTGGAATTTTTAAAGAAGGTGCTGCCATAAAGTTAAGCTTTTACTTACTTTGATTTTAAATTACATTCCGATAAAAGAAATTTATAAAAAATTTCAAGAATGCATGTGAGAGTTATTGGTATCAAATACAAAATTAATAAGTGCTGTTTTCGGCCATGACAAAGACTTTATACTTCTCACTAATCTATCAAATTCATTGTATTTCATTTTAGGATTAAACAGTTATTATCATATCTGATCAAATCGATTGTATGCGGTCTATGTGACGTAGTTTTGCGATTTCGATGCTTTTCAGTGCCAAGATTAACTTGAATTCACGTCAGTGGAATACCAAATTTCAAGCTTTAAGATATTTTTTGAACAAATCGGTTACATGGGGGCTATACGTGATGGTCTTCCGATTTGATGATTTTCAGTAAAAATGTGTATGACCAAAAATTCTAAAATCGGTCCTATATAAGTTATTGTGGTCAGATATGGCCTGTTCCGACAAATGTATTTATAAATTTATCAGCGCATATGCCTACTAAGCTAAAATATCTCAAAAACTGAGGGACTAGTTTGTGTTCAAACTGACAACAGACGGAAATGGCTAAATCAACTTTCGCCTTCTGGTCATTCGGACCAAAGTTAATATACCATTTCATGTGTATGAAAGGTATACAAATAACGTCCTAATATAAACTGAATTTTGTGAATTTAGCACGTCATATAAATATATTTTCTCACAAGTTGCTGTTATTACTTAAACTATATATTTAAAATTTTCTGAAAGTTTATCAGTTCTGCCATCTTCAGTGTCGTTGATCGTTCTGATCTGTCATTATACTTCATCTACACACAAAAACAACCCTAATACAAGAGAGCTAACACCACACACACACATACATGGATGCTGCATAACAACAGCAGGTACTTAATGTAATAACTGAAAATCACTATAAATACCAGACGAAGTATAATGACAGATCAGAACGATCAACGACACTGAAGATGGCAGAAAGCCGAGACCGGTTTGTCTCAAAACCAAATTTGACAAGGGATGACGTTCCAATACTCATCAACTTTTCACCCTGTCGGAGAATCAACTGAAAAAAACCAATATTATATTTTAGTTTTGTCTGTATTGCTTATTTATTATATCTAATTCTCTTATCAATATGTGTGTGTTTATGACAATTACCAAGTCAAAGAGGTTTTGTGTCTTGCTAGCTTTGTGATGGCATTGCACACTTAAAATGTGATGGACTGATAGTGCGAGCTTTTGATGCAATTAACGATGGCAAGGGGATTGAGACGTAGATCAACAGAAATTAATCTCTTCAAAATGCTCCGTCTGACCAAATTAGGCATCATCATATCCTCATCCAAAATCCGTTAGTGCAATAATCAAAGAGCCTGAGATAGCTTCTCCGTCTCTTGAGATGCCGCCAACATCTGCTACTGCACTCTCCAAAACCACTTCCAATTAATGACCAATGTATCCCTACTTTTGCGCTTCTACATACTTTGTAGACGGAGTTATGGAGCGAAGTTTAAAATCTGAAAAAGCTGTCGTATATATGATCCACTGGCAAGGTTCCGACAAATGTGCGTATAGATATTCCAGTTCTTCTGCATACCAAGTTTGATTGAAATATTTCGGTGGGTGCATCTCTTCTCCTTCTGGAGCTTAATTACTTTGGAACAAAGTTAATATACCATTTTAGGCACATGGAAACTATAACAAGTTTGAACAAAAATGTGTTTTACTGGCTGAATAAACAATTTATCTCAAAAATTAATAAATTTATTCCATTGCGAAAACTTTTCGCATAGGTATAAGGTTGCCATTTATTTATTTATTTATTTTTTGTATATAATTTTTTGGTCAAACTTTATGCGCGTTTTCGAATTATACATTTTAAGCCTTAATACAGTTATGTATATATAGTCCTTTATTTGTCAACTCTTGCTTTTCTTTTTCGATCCTCTTCATATGTATGCCTCTATGCTCCCAACAAAGGGGAAATAAATATATATAACGAGCAGGACGGGTGTGCAGCATAAGAGCCAGTAAAAAGCAGAACATGGTAAAAAGAAAACAAAAAACACAAATAAAATGGCTTAATATCTCATGCCAACTCTGCTGGATTTTCAAATGAATGTCGCTGTTGGAGACGCTTTGACACTATGCATTCATACTCTTTACGAGAAATATGCTTGTATGTGTGTAGATGTTAACTATTTGGACACAAGTTGCGCATATGTCCTGATGTGTTGTCCTTATACTTCTATACATCGTTCTTTGTGGGTACGCAGGTGTCGGTAGCACATACTACTTTCTTACTTTGCGACTTAAATATGCAAATAACATATGTATGTAGTTTGGGTAGCTTTGCTGAAATGTTTCTTTGCATGCTATCATTCGGAGGGCCAAGTTTCGGGTCCTGGTCTAAATAGCATCGAAAATTATAGAAAATGAATTTAAATAGAAAATTAATTTGATTGATGTATTTTAGACAGCAATAAAGCTCCTCATAAAAATACATCGACCGCTAGGAGGCGGCTTAAAATAAATTTCAAGACCCACAATTTGTTGGAAAAAATATAATATACTGATTTTCTTTAGTATAAGCACCGCTTTCACAATTATAACCGAATCAACAATTGCGCACCACTCATTTCTTCCTTCGCTGTTTTTTGTCAGTTGGAAATACCTAGTGAAACCAAGAGAGAGGACTTTACTTTTCAATTGTCCACTCAGTCCAAAGTAGCACCTGTTGGTAAGGGTATTTAGCGTTGGATTTCAAGGCTGACATTTTTAGTGTTTTTAATGCTAGTTCCTGGATAGACAAAATTAAATACGACTTCGAAGTTATGACTGTCAACAAAGACGTATGAGCCCAGTTGCGAATGCGATAACTGTTTATTTGATGATACGAGATATTTCTTCTTGGCCTCCTTCACTACCAGGACCATTCGATTCGCTTCTTTGTAATATCAATGTCATCGGCGTATGCCAGCAATTGAAAACGTTTGTTAAAGTTTATGCTTTGTCTATTTAGCTATACGGCACGTATTATTTTTTCCAGCATCAAATTGAAGAAATTACACGATAACTAGTCAATCCGTCTGAAAGCTCGGTTAGTATCGAACGGTTCTGACAGGTCTTTAATAATTCTGACTACGCTTCTGTTATTATTCAGGTCAAATTACATAGGTTATTGATTATCTGGTCAATGGTGAGTTTACCAATCAGTTTGTCCAACCAGTTTGTTAGTGAGTTTAATATTTCAGATAATACGCTAGATAGGACCTTATACGCGATATTGAGGAGGCGCACCAAACGATAATTGGCGCTAACTGTGGAGTTTTTTTTTTGGATTAGGCAGATCACACTTAGACTCCATTCGTTGGGCATGTCTTCGCTCGATCGTGCTCTGAAAATGCTTCCATGTTGAAACCTGTTGTAAGCCGCCGCATCTTTTCTCAAGCTCTCAAGCTCTTTATATTCATGCATTTAAGCATTTTTTTTATTTGTCTAAAAATGAATCTCGTTTCCCTCTTCAGATCACGGTGTCTATCCCACCTCGACTGTCTTACAGTCCATCGCACCATTGTGAGGTAGCAGTCCGTTTTCTCTCCATTGCAGTTCGATATTCCTCATCGTACCAGCCCTTTTTCTGACAGTTATGAAAAAAAAAATGTTTCTGAAGCGGCGGTACTTATGCAGTGTAGTATTTCGTTCTACAGCTCATCGAGTTTCTGATGAGTGTTCTCAAAAAGAAAATGTGTAAGCCAAGTAAAAAACCTGCTGGCTGTCTGCTATGACAGCAGATTTTGGACGTCTAACTTTCCTTGTGTGATTGATTTGATTGTGTGTTTTTCGTTCCAGCGATAGCCATGTTGCTTTATCAATTTTCGTGTGATCAGCCTGTTTGGATGTTTCGTCGTGAAAGCAGAACTTCCTAGCTGTTGCGACAAATACACCCTATTTATCTACCTTCGTGGTGGTGGCGGCCGAACGTCCTAAAATTCCTCTATGCTAATTTTTACCCATAAATACATATAATGTTATTCATTTTACTTTTCGTTAATAGCAATTATTGTCCTTGCAGCAGTATTAAGCAACTAACGGTAATAGAGGGCGATACAGAGGAAGTGTGCGCCTCTTTAGCGCAAATTCTTTATTCTAAATAACAATTTATCCGTTAAGTATTTTATGAGTTAAGCCGGTGTGAGAACCAAAAAATGAACATTTTTTCGATGTTCGAGGTATATCTAGAAAGAAACTGTATGGAAACACTTACGGCCGGAATGATATTAGTTTCATCATGTTAACAACACGGTAGTGCAGCCAGACTTTTTCCTTTCGTAACAAGACCGGCTTGAGATCGATACGTTAAGAACTGTCGATGGAACAATATTTTTTTTGATCAAAGTGCAAAATATGCGGCGTCATCCTTTATCTATAGCCTTTGAGTTTTATAATAAGATGAAATCTGCATATGTGTATAAAGCTACGAATCGTACGAGTGTGTACAGGTGATGTCGCGAGTTTGAAAAAGGTCGTACGTCTATGCATAATGAATAGAGGAACAGGAGACCTTCAATTATGACTGAAGAAATGTTTAACAAAATAGAACATGCGCTCTGTGACGATCGCAGATTGAATGTGGACGAGCTTTCTGCGATGTTTTCGTCAATTTCCTGATATCTACTACACGAAACAATAACGGAAATCCTCTTATATAGATAAGCTGTCCGCGAGATGAGATTGGCGGGAAAGTAATTTTTTGTTCAGTTAAACATTTTTCAAACCTACAAAAATCTGGCATACTTATTTTCTGGATATACCTCGTTTGTAAAGATTTATATAAAATGCGTATGAAAACAAGAAGAAAGACTGCCTTCGCCCACGCCGAAGCTTTTCACCTTTTATGTACATATCATATTTATTGCAAATTTCAAAATTCGATTTCGATGGTATTCAGTGTCAGTTAGTTCATTTCTGAATTTATCATACTTGTGTAGGATACCAAATTTCACGCCCTCAGATATTTTTGCTTGCGTTTTTGACACAAAACCTCATATCTGAACAAGTTAATTATATGGAGGCTATATGATATAGTCTTGCGGTTTCGATGAATTTCAGTACCAATATTTATTTGAAGTTATGTGTGTAGATTTCTAAATTTTACTCTCGTAAATGTGTTTCAGAAGAAGTTTGGACCAAAGCCTCATATATGTAAAAATCGGTGTATGTGAGTTATATGTTATAGTCGTACCATTTCGATGATTTTCAGTAACAATGTGCAATTAATTTTACATATGCATATAGAATACCAAATTCCAAGCTTTAAGATGTACGTTTTTTTTTTGACGGATTTATGGCACAGAGTATCGAATCAGAAAAACCAGTCGTTTATATGCTACAGTGGTCCGATCTGTCCGTTTCCGACAAATATACGTATAAATATAACAGTGCCGAAGTTTGGTTGAAATATCTCAAAAACTGTGGGACTAGTTTGCATGCAAAGAGACCAGCATGGTCCAATTCGTCATTCTAATAGGATCGGTATAAATTTTTCTGCTCTTGGTATTCACATACTTCGGACCAAAGTTAATATACCAATTAATGTACTTAAACCTTCATGAAGAACCACTCTATATATTGACGAATCGGCATAATTTTTCAACGTATTTTCTATATAGGGCTCAGTTTCAGCAATAATCTTCTTACCAGTGAGCATTTGAGGTATACGAACAGGAAGTGGTCCATGGAAGACAAATTTGTCGAATTTCGTGGATATGTGGGCAATTCAAAATTCAATTCATGTAGTAGTCTGGTGTCTTTATGAAACAAAATTTTCTCTATGTCATATATCGACTCGCTTTCCGTTCTATGACAAACATTCTGATTTCCGGATGTAGTGATGATTTTATGTTTCACTCGCTGTTACATATCGACGCAAAAATTACAGTTTAAATAAAGCTTTCTTCAAGTAAAATGCAGCAAAAACAAAATTTTTGTGAATTCTGGTGTTACCATCCATTCATTTAAAGGAATTGCCTTCTGCCCTTCGCTTGTTATATACACTTTTGAATTCATACATAATACATTAAAAATTAATAACACTTAAAGTAACCAAAACGTTTTTAAATTGCAACCATAGATTTGCAAAGCTGCTGCCACCAGTTATTTCATATAATGACATTATATTATTCCACTTTGACTTTTTGAGTATTGGCAATAAAAATAAATTTTTACAGCATACCTTAAAGTTTTAGTATGAGAGGTGATTGTTAAATTGCCTTAGGATTAGGTAAAATACGAATTTGGTATCTATTGAAAAATAGCGAGAATTTTGATTTCTTGGACAAAATGTAAGCAGGTAAGCTGAAAAAAATAAACTTTTCATTTTGTGGAGTAACAATACTTTTTTATAATCAGAAACATGATACAAAAATTAAAAGTAGTTTCAATTGAAATTAAATTTTTGACAGAAAATAAATTTGTTGAAGTTTCATAAATTGTGAAATTCTTATTTGCCTTACCATACAATTATAAGTAAAACAATACTTCAAAGTATTTGAATACATAGTTTTCTATTATTTTATTAAAAAATATATTTAGGAAGTGAACATAACTGGTACTGATTAAATTCAATGTTTTTTACTTATTATCTTTGATGGTCGTGACCGCAAAGACCGATTAGCAGTGTGTACTGTCACAGACCAACATTCAAAATTATAGAAAATATATATTTATTAATCTGGTCGCCCCTCGGCAGAAAACATCAAACCTTCCGAGTGATATGAAATAAAAGCACCTCAGCTCTTTTCCATACGGAGATGGCTAAGAATAAATTCTAGGTCCCTCCATTTAAGGAAAGAACATTAAGATGCACACCACCACCACAAATACGATCGTTTTCTATAACAAAAAAGTGCTAGAATTAAAAGAAAATGTAAACTTCTTACTCGCAAAAATCCTTATCTTTGTTTTCTTTCGAAATAAGAACATTTTTTCATCTCGACTTAGCCTATATTATAAAAACCAAATATTTTATTTTATTAAAACAAAATTTTTATTTCTTTTCTTTTTTTAATAGAAGACAAATTTTCATAAAAGTGGTATTACAATTATTAATTTTTTTTAATATTTTTTTTAATAACTCCATGATTCGCATGATTTTGTTTAAAATTGTCTTTTACAACTCAAGTTATCTACAAAAAGGCATTAAAGTTTTAATTCAATGCATTGTGCTGGTATTTTGTAACATTATATTGTTTGTTTGATGTAATCGAATTGGGCCATGTCATTTTCTTTCAATCAGGCATGATTTCTAATAAGTTAAAAATACAATTTTTCACATATTAATGGCAATTAGTGCTTAGAGATGTAAAATGAATAAAAATATATATTAATGATTCATCGAACTTTCATTACTTAGAAGCAATAAAACCGGGTGTTCGTAAATATACATAATATAGGTGGCATTCAATACCGTATAGTGCTACCGTTATTTTCAATAATAGACTGCAAAAATCTTAGCAAATTTGTTAATATTATTAAATAAGTATTCCAATTGGACTCAATGATGTTTTCAAAATAACTTTTACACCATAAAGTTTTTGTTCGGCGAGTTAGAGGTTTACTGTTCAATTGCTTGCTTTGTTGAAAATAACAATACTTGGAAAGAGTGGCTCTGACATTATTGTTTGTGTTCACACTGGTTTCTAGATAAAAAAAATTATCTATAAGTTCAATGTAGTATGGTAACCATGATTAGAATGATTTAAATTTTGCTTGATGACAGGCGCTTAATGCCAAGCCCATTCGCTTCGCTTCTCGTAGTAGTTGAAGCTAAATATTTTAGTTCTGCATTTCTTAGTAGCTTCTCCATCATTAATCTAAAGAATTCACAGAACTGATATTGTGAATACCAAAAACTCAAATTTAATAAAGAAAATATATCATAGTGGATGATGTATAGTAAATTATAATTAATATCTCGAAGGATGTAGACGGAAATATCACTCATTTAATACAATTGAATGTAGAAAAGCCTTAATCACAGCTCAAAATTACATCTTTTCTCCATAATCGCTTGTAATAAACTTTTAACTAGAAAATTTGGTTGGTTAGAGAACATTAATGAAAAATTTTTAAGCAGATTTTCTATCTGCTCTGTTACGGGTTTAGTCCCGAAATTGTTATGAATTGCGAAGGGACCTTGCATATTGATCTTAAGAACAGCAGCCTTTGGATTCTACATAGGCTAAATTTAGATTCTGGGCCCCAAAGTTGGATTCCTATAATCCAAAGCAAATTCGCAATTTTAAATTAGGTTAAGATTGTTCATTATATCCATGTGGTTTTTCCAAAAGAGTTTTTCTGCGATTATATATTACCAATAATAGAAACTGAAAATAATGTGTATTTTTGGGATTAATGTATACTCTTAGATTCATAGATTTTAATTCTCCAAATACTCAGACATTCTCCACTATTTTAAAATTTTGTCTTAACCTATAAGTGGACGCAACGGGGCTCGAATATATACAAAGAATTACTGTCCCATCCGCAAGGTTTCGGCTTGTGGGAAGATCACTTGTATAAATTAAATAAACACGTTTTCCTAATACGAAATTTTTTGCCAGCAAGAAAGCTTTTAAGTAGGTCATCTAACCAATCTTTATCAAATGCCTGAGCAACATCGAAGAACAGTGTAACTCAATATTATTTTCTTTCAAAGGCAAATATTATGTTTGCAGGGGTTCTATGCACCTGCTCTTCTCTTCTCTAAAGTCGAATTGTCGAAGATTTTAAAGAATATCGTTCATCGAATATGTCTCAGTTTATTTTTTACGTACGGGAATAAAAAGAAGTCATTCGATTCCAAGACAGGATTATACGATGGAAGATTTCAATTGTTTCAGTCGATGTGTGAGAGCTCGCACTATCGTTGTGAAGAGTTATCCGTGTTCGGCAATTGGCTTTTCTAATTTATTGAAAGTCGACTAGCAAATAAATGGCTGTGCACTACTCAGAATTTACTGTAGTGCTGCGGTCCGACATTTCTAGTTTTTCCAAAAAACCGGTAAATATTTTCTTGGAAACGCTTCGTACGTAAACAACTCTTCTTGAATTCGACTCATCTTAAAAAACACAGTCGGCTGCTGTTTGCTTTCGGTCTCATACGCGTAAATCTACGATTCATAAACTGTCACGAAGTCACAGGCGTGTTTTGAAATACCGCTATTGACTTTTTTTTAACATTTCCCTCGACCAATCGATATGAGTCTTTTTGGAGTCATTGACAAATTGTGTGGGATCCGACGTGAGAAATTTTTTTACAATCAAATGTTTCCGGAACATAAATTGTTTCTGAATGACCCTCACGAAATTCATCTTGGATTGATATACGAACTTGATATAATTCATCAGCAAAAATTGAATTAAGTTCAACAGTGCACCATAGCTGAGTTAATTCAAATCAAAAGTTCTAAAAAAAAACGCTCAAAAATGTTTGTGGTTTAATTTCATTTTTTGGCCGAGATGAATATTCCAAGTTAGCGGAAACAACACAAATAGCGCTCGTATGTCAAAATGATCTGAGTATATGTATAACACCAAAAATTTTAAACTTTACGATAAAGTTGTCAGTTGCCAGATTGCAACCCTTGGGTTGCCAAATCCCGATATATATAACGTAACCCTCGTAAACTCCGATAGCTTCCAATATTAGAAAAATAGTGCAATTATAATATGCTATTTAAAATACAAAGCATGTGCTTAATTGCCACATGTGGAAGCTCTTTTATTATATCACCCAATATCCTGTTGTATGCATGAATTTTCTTTTTCATAATGTCATTGGTAACTAATTTCTCTAAGTGATTTAAGAATAAATTTAATAAGTTTTCATCCGAATCTTCAACAAATTCATTGATTAGGCAATTGAAAAGTAAAGTCCTTTTTCGACGAACCAAAACCAAACTCTACAAGTCGCTCATCACTCCCGTCTTGACATATGGTGCAGAAGCCTGGACGATGTCTACATCCGATGAGTCGGCTTTAGGAGTTTTCGAGAGAAAAGTTTTGCGGAAGATTTATGGTCCTTTGCGCGTTGGCAACGGCGAATACCGCAGACGATGGAACGGTGAGCTGTACGAGCTATACGACGACATTGACATAGCTCAGCGAATAAAGAGACAGCGGCTACGCTGGCTAGGTCATGTCGTGGAAAGATCAGGTGGAGAGTGACCTGGTGTCACTTGGTATTTCCAACTGGCGCCAAACAGCAAGAAGAAGAAACGGGTGGCGCGCTATTGTTGACGAGGCTATAATCGCGTAAGCGGTGCCTACGCCAAAGAAGAAGAAGAAGATACATGCTTCGCATTCATCACTCAAATACATAATTCACGTATTCAACATAAGTATCATACCTACATAGGCACCAATTTTCGTCTTGAATAAAAGGATAATTTTAACAAACCTCCTCGATTTATAACCAACGCCAAGCACAAAAGATTAAATAAATAAAATGATTAAAAAAGCTTCTTCAAATAGTCACTGTAACGCATTTGCATATAGTACATATATCTATAATCCAGTTGTACCTTCAATCTGACATAAGTATCAGTTAACCATTTTACTAACTCCTTTTCCTTGAATATATGAGATGTGTTTAAAGGAAAAGGTAAATTTTGAATTTTTATGAAAAGTATTTATTTATTCATCAATATCTATTTTGTCCCCTTCAAAGTAATCCCTCTCGGATATAATACACTTATGTCAACGCTTTTTCCAATCCTCGAAGCACTACTGAAATGCTCTTTTCGGTATGGACATCAGCTCTTTATTCGATTCAGACTTCATCTCATCAATTATGGCAAAACGCGTTCCTTTCATTGGTTTCTTTAGTCTTGGGAATCAAAAAAAGTCAAGTCAGGGAGCCAAATCTGGTGAGTACGGTGGTTGAGGCATGATTATGGTTTTGTTTTTGGCCAAAAAGTCGCTAATAAGAATTAATATGTGAGCTGGTGCATTATCGTGATGCGGAATCCACGATTAGTTTTTCCACAATTCCGATAGTTTGAGCCGTATTGCTTCACGCAAACGTTGCATAACTTCCTTGTAGTATTCCTTATTAACATTGCGACCTTTTGGTAGGAGCTCATGATGCACCACACCATCAAAGAAAACAGTGAGCAAAACAATCACATTTCGTCGAACTTGGCCTGCCCTTTTCGGTCTTGGCAACTTCTACCAGGATGATTGGGTTTCGACGTAATAACCATATACCCACGTTTCGTCACCAGTTATGACCCGTTTGAGCAAACCCGGATCGTTGTTGACGTCATTCAACAACTCTTGAGCGATACAAATGCGACATTGGTTTTGTTCAAAATTTAGAAATTTCGGAACCAAAACATTCGAGAAAATTGAATAGCATGATATGACAACTCTGCACCTTCCCTAATAGCGATTCGACGATTTTCAAGAACAATTTTTATAAATGTTTCAATGTGTTCTTCGTTTGTAGACGTGGTTGCACCTCCAGGACGCTCATCGTCATCAACATCTTAGGAGTCAATGAAAGCACATGACAAACATACGTGTCCGATTATAACAAAAACAAAATATCGACAATCATGTGCACACAGCCCGCGAAAAATCAAAATTCACCTTTTCCTTTGAACATACCTCGTATATTAGCCTACACATTCCATCACTCACTATTGGTCCAAATCCTTTACACTTTCGCTGTGACAGCTGAGCAATAACAAAACGCAACGTGTCGGGAGTATATTGCTGATAAATGTCAGTTATGTTGACATATTTTATAATTGTTGGCAATTCTCCTACACGTGGTAAAAATGGAGCATCAAAAAGAAAAATGCTCAGAGCGCAATAAAGGTATAAAACAATACATATTTGTTAAAGGAGTAAATGTAATCGATTTTTCCTGCCATTAGTATTATATAAATAAACTTTCAACTTTTAAATAAAGTGTAATTTGTTAACATACAAAATCAAGCGCAGCTGTAAGAAAAGTGTAAGCATAGCAATTTAATATTCTGGAGTCTACAACTGAGGGTAATACGCTAGTTCAATTGGCGGATGCGATAGCCGAGTGGTTAGCATTGCGTACTGCTATTCGGAAGGCCTGGGCTCGATCCCAGTTTCGATCAACATCCAAAATTATAGAAAATAAATTTTTCTAATTGCGGTCGCCCCTCGGCAGAGAATGTCAAGCTCTCCGAGTGTATTTCTGGCATGAAATAAAGCTCCTCATAAAAATCCATCAGCCGTTCAGAGGCGGCTTACAATAAACTGTAGATCCCTTCATTTGTTGATACAAACATAAAGAGGCAAAACCACGAATTGGAGGAGGAGCTCGGCCGAAAATCGTTTCAGCGGTTACAAAGCGCCATATATATATATATATATATATATATATATTATATATATATATATATATATATTATATATATATTATATATAATTATATATATATATTACGGAAAATTTTATTGTATGACAGAATTTATTATATATACATATCTGGAAATTAATTTAATTTGCAATCCTTTTACTCAATTTACATTTTACAATAATTTTTTCTTTGAAAAGAAATTAATACAAAACACACAATTATGGACGTTTTGAAGAGACTTCGATAAATTCATTAGATCGAAAAATTCCCAATATCTTCATATTAAGGTTAAACTATATTAACTTTTTATTTTAGCTTCTATACAAATATGAAACATATAGTGTACATTTTCCACTAGACAACAAAAACTGCATCAGCTATCATTATGCTGGTATCCTATGTATTCCAAAGATGTCAAAATTTAAGTAAAACAAGGTTTTATTGAAGCTGGATGCCAAGCAATGGACAAATATTTTAGATTTGTCTCATTAAAAGTATTTTTTTTTTTTTTTTGATAAGAAAGTTCCAAATTAAGTTCCTTTCCCATATATTAACTTTACATAAGATTCATAAGCTTTTTTAATAAATCCTTTTTTTTAGGAAAATCTCTATAAAGATCCTCGACTTTTGACATCTGCAGCGATTTCAGGTCCGAAATTATATCTGGTCTAAAGTTATTATTTTTAAGCCTGTGACAAAATATAAAAAACTATGTTTCAAACAGCTTACAACCCTATTCTGCAACTTTTTGAAATGTCTAATACTTAATATGTGTTACCAATCTTGTGAATTAAAGCTCTCAACCAGGTGGCAACCCCTAATAAAAAAATTTTTTTGGAATAAATTTTTTTTTCTAAGATATTCATAATCTATTTCAATTTATCTACAATTTAAAAAAGGGGCATCCTTCAAAGAATTTTCCACTGTAAGCCTTCACAATACCTTTAAGTTTAATATTATAAAATATAACATTTCATTTAACTCCAAAAGCTTTTTTTTATTATTTTTTTATTTATTTATTTTTTTGATATTCATAAAATAAGGTATATTATTTTATGAATTACAATTTTAAACAAGTAGCAACGCTGCTCAAAAATATTTCCCCCATTAAACCTTTTTTTTCTCATTCATCTTTTTTTTATTTATTAAAATTTTAAGACAGGTGGTTATTTTGCCTAATTGCAATTCTAAATATTTATTAAGCCCACTTGAGCATGCACATTTAATTCGTTTAAGAAGAGTTTTTCCACAAGCCCACTGGCAGAATATTTGTAAGTATAAGAAGATTACAGGTGCCGTATTCTTAAAAACAGAAGCCAACTTCATGATAAATGGTAGTCGGGACAATCCCAGCAATATTAAGAGCTCTGATAACATAATCTTGCTAATTAAAGATTTGTATGTCTCTAATTCGCCAGCTCTTTTAATTTGAATTCGAAAATTCATTTTGTTTACATAAACATTTTTTGCAACCATATATGATTTTTGAAATTTCGAGCAATGTCTGGGAAAACTCTTTCTAGAGATTTTGTCCTTCCATAAAATGGATGGCTTTAAACATGCGTTAAGTCGTCGGCTGGTATCGACCGTCATACTATTATCACCTCCATCGCAAAATTTCTCTAAAGTGATTGTTTCATTTATTTGCATGCTCAAGAGTATTTTGAGGCGGAACGTGCTGTTCGCCCGTCTTCCAGCAACAAATGTTGAAGCAAGTACAAGTGCGATGCCATTATGCGATTGAATTGCTGTCAAAATCATTAAAAATGTTTTTCCTGTTCCATCGTTCTCTACATTCATTAGCGTATTTGAGACATATTTTTGTGGCTAATATAAAAGAGAAATGCTTCTTAGATCGGTTTTTTTTAATACCTCGGAATAATCGCTGGAAGGCAAGAGATTCGGATCGAATTAAGAGGTCATCTCGGAAATAAACAAACAAAAGGTCTTGAAAAACCTATTATTGGAAAAAATAAAAATATTGGAAAAACGTTGGACTAAATTTATAGATCTAAAAGGATGTGGAGAAATAAAATGCTTATGTTCCGGAAAAAATATCTTTACTCAAAAAGTCACTGTTTTATCAAACCACCCACTCAATATGACGTGGTGATCTACGAGCGATCTATATTTTTATTCAAATCATACCTATTTTTTGCATTTTGTTGATCCCCTTCTTTTAAAGAAAATATTGCCCATATATGACTATTCAAACAAAAAACTCCAACATTCTGAATTTAAGGCTTACTGGACGATTGTACGAAATTTAAAGTAAATCGAGCAATGAAAAATATATTCGTCCATTTCCTTTTTTTTTCAGAAGAACCTTCTTCTCACAATAAGAAACACAGCAAAAAAAGAATTAGCGAAATCGGTCCTGCCATTCATGCGATATGCCTTGACCAAAAGAAATAGGGATTCATTTTATACGTTCTATGTATGCATGTAAGGGTATAGCTCGAAAATTATTTGAAAATATGCGGCAACATACAGTATGTTTCAAGACCGAAGGATACTCATGTAGTAACAAAGAAGGTAATCTGCTGACAGATGCCCAGAGCATACTTAATGTATGGAGGGAACACTTCTTCAGTCTGCTGAATGGCATTGAAAGTTAAAAATCTGGAGAAGACGAACCCGAAACCCCAAGCAATATCGATGGTATAGAAGTTCGATTACCTGCCTATGATGAAGTTTGCATAGCGATTGCCCGCTTAAAAATAACAAGCCGGCTGGAGCAGACTGTTTACCGTCTGAGCTATCAAAAACTGGTTTCATTTGGTATTTTCAACTGACGTCAAACACCGAAGAGAAGGAACAAGTGGTGATTCGTCTATAATCAGTAAAGGATAAGAAGATATATATATATATATATATTTATATATAGATTTCTCATTTGCAAAATATATAATGAAGTAAATCATGAAGATTATCACATCTAGGTGTGATGACGAGAATTAATTTCATTTGAGATTTCTCGCTACAAAACAAACCAATTGATTTGTTCAGCTGTGGTCAACATTTTTTTTTGCACTGAGTGAATTAATTGAAAAACCAAATAAATGTTGATGAACGGAAAAGTATATACGCACGTGAAACGTGTAAATATTATAAATAGTTTAATTATTTAGAGAAAAGCACTTTTAACACTAAATAAGCGAAAAATAAAATGTTACTTCAAAAATATAAATAATTACATTTAATTTTTGTCTTTCTAGTTCTACACAAATCAATGTTAAATCAACCAGCAGTAAATAAACGAGTTAGTCAACAACGTAATTATATATACTTTTATAGGTATATCCTCATACATATTTATATGTATATGTACATAAATACCTTGCAAACATTTACGCAAAACGCGTGCAGGATATTATATATTTATTAACAATAAACTATTAATAATAATATAAATATATTATGTTTTACTAACTTTTCGAAACTAGAGAGTATATTCGAATGTAATATTTCGCATATACTCCAAAATAGTATCCCCTATAGGTACCCCATGGAGTACTTGGGTGTTCTGCAGAGTTGGATTATATGGTCCAACCCTAGGACATCACAATGTTAATTGGACCATATTTTTATTATGTTTATGCACTATGCTTAAACATTTACATTTATCCCTCATACGCCGCATCGTGCCGTACAAACCCTGCAAGAACACATACACCAAAAACAGGGACAGCAATGGCGTAAACTCGTGCAATACTGCGCCGGCATGTTGTTAACGCACCAGCTTGTCTAATCGCGTAAAATAATTACCCTGTTGAGAAAAACACTAGTTTTTATTTAGTATCCAATATGTTTGGATTATTTCATTAATTAGTTCAATCTTTTTTCCTTGATACCAATTGGTATTTTTAGCATGGAGGCGTCTTATATGTGTTGAATTTCCACTTTACCAAAAATGAAAAGAAAATTAAAAATTAATTACCCGCAGTGTACCTGCAGTACAACATACGGATACCTATACAAATAACGAGATGCTATGGTTTCATCTTTAAACTATCAGTATATAACTAGAACTTTTGGATACTAGTCTACCTTTTCACTACATGCTAGTCAATTGGTTTGAGTGTGTGTATGTATTTTTGTGCAAGACAAGCTCTTAACCAATCAGTCTTGCATAGATTTGTTGTGTGAAAAGTAGAAGAGCAAGGAGTTAGTGTGTAAAAATTAAATAAAAACATCACAATTTTCCGATTTACGTTTTTCCGTATTATTTGATTTTTCAGTTTATTTGTTTGCATCGCCCGTCAACTAAAATGTATATATGCATAGAACGTGTACGTTTTTATTTATCTCTCACATGTCCATACCCTTCCCCATCTTCTTCAATATCTCGCTCATAGTAAGGCCAAATGCCTACCTCTCCAGTCAATCGCTTGTTACCTCAGATAAAGCAAAAGTTATTACATAAATATTGAGTGTACAAAATGAAAACTTATTTTAAAAGATGCAATTTAACTTTATTTATGTCTTATTTTAAACTGAAAAAGAAAAGAAAATGTAATTCAAATCTACTTACGAAGTATGTCAATTGGTTGAGAAATTGACAGGAATTTAACTTTTGTAACACTTTTGGCATAAATGTCACGGAGTACAAGCACAACGTTGGCCGCTTCTTTCATGACTTTGTCAATCGTCCGCCATCTGCTTTACCCTTTTTAATATTTTCTTTGTTCTTGTGTAAATTGCTTTATTTAGTTATGAAAAAAAAAATATTATTTTCTTTTCTAGCCTTCAAATTGTCCGAATGTTACCGCAATTTTTTTAATTTTTTGTTACGTTTATATTGTAGATTTGTGTTTAAACCTGTAAGGAACTTCTTTTTTACTTGGTAAAAAATTCTCTAAATTAACAAGGTAAACGAAAAGCACAAGAGATCTGTTACTTAATACATCTTGACTACCGCTTTAATAAAAATTAACCCATTTAAATTTGCAAATATTACATTGCATTAGGGTATATGTGGCAGGGAAAGTTATTATATCTGGCAGTATATATCTGACCTGAAGTAGATGAATGTAGGTTCTTCCATTTTTTTTTAAACACCAAGATGCACACCAAAAATTCGAGGTAGAGCTCGGCTGAACATTAATTCTTCAGTAGTTACAAAGCGCTAATGGATGTTCTAGTTATAAAGCGTTTCAATCTAGATGGACAAAGACGTTGAATTAGTTGGAAAATGGCCTTTTGTTGAAATTTTAGCAACATGGGTTCCATTACAAATACTCCTTCAGCTCAAGCTATTATTTGTTTTTTAATGACCACTAGATAGAATAGGTGGTGAAACAGCCTCAATGTTAATATTTTAAGATATTATTCTTTTGATATTGAGTTTCCAACTATCGTGATTTCATATGCGAGCACAAAAGTTTTAGTGTCTTATTTATATAATCTTAACAAGAGCATTTCGATAATCTTTCTTGTCATCTTCTTGGCTTTATGTAATTACTATGTTATTTTTGGCGACATAAACATTAATTTACTTACAGCTGACTCTTTATCCAAGCATTTTTTAGATTCAGTCCCGTGGCATGCCTATAGCTAATTTGTGTATACCTACGAGATTTTGTAGCAATGTTCGTCCTAGTCTTTTTGACATTTTCAAGGTATCAAGTTATACCTCTGTACCTTTGTTTGATCAAATGTATTTCATCTCTGATTTGATCCTTTGCTCGTTCGTGCTTAAACTAAATAATGAAATTGATGAAGGTACGGAGTTCTATTACCGAAGCTATAAACCATAAACTTGTTGAGTTGTTTTCGTAGTTGAATCAGTTCAATTGGATTTTGGAAACGCCTGCGAAAAAATCTACTTCTTAATAGAAAACATTTTATATTTCTTTAAAAAAACATGTACCTATTCGCAAGTATAGGGTTTTCCAATAAGAGTGGTATGATTTCTGAAAAAAACGCTCTAATTTATAAGTAAATTCAAATATTTTTTTATTTAATGTGAAGCACAATCGATACAATTAAGTTCTAAATATAACATCATTTAAATGGCCTCTACCACTTCTTATGTAGGAACGAATTCGATTAACCCAATTGCTGAGCAATTTTTCTACTAAATCAAGTCGTATGTCATGAATAGCACGATCTTTATTGACATTTAAAGCTTAAGGCCAGTGACTTCAAATAATCCCGCAAGAAGTAGCCTAATGGTGTTGAATCATTTGGAAGCCATTCAATTTAACAATTTCTTGAAATAATCGAATATCTAAACCTTTCTCACTATAGTTCGGTTGTGACACGTATCCTCGTCTTGTTGGAACCAGATGTTGCTAAGATCAATTTCTTCCGTTTGGGTCATAAAAAGTTGTCTATCTTCGATATATACCGCTCCTCCCTGCCAGTAACGGTGCTACCAGAAAGAAGTACACACGAAACTGTAAATTTTGGTGAATATAATGGTTGTTTATGAATAATTTGTGGATTTTCGGATCGACAGTTTTGTTGTTTATTTACCTCACCATTCAGATGAAAGTGAGCGTCATCGGAGTAGATGATTTTTTTTTTAAATCGTTATCATTTTCAAGTTATTCCAAGGCAAAATCAGCAAATTTACGACATTTGTGGTGATAAAATTGCTTCAGTTCTTGAGTAAGAACAGTTTTATATGGATACAAGCCCAAATCCTTTTCCCTTTTCCAATTCTTGAGAACGCCTTGAAATCGACAAATTGCGGTCTTCAGCTTGCCTAAACGGCAGCAATATTTTACTCGACCGGTTCTTTATCTTATTGGCACTTGAACATTATCTGAAGAAAACGTGTGCTCGAAATTTACAACAATTCCACGAATAGCGAGCACAGGTGAACGACTATTACGACCATAAAATGGCAAAAGAGCACTAAAAGTTTCAATTGCAGAACGATTATTTTGATAATAATATTGAATAATTTATAAACGTTGTTCTTATGTATATCTTGCAATTGTGAAATTGTAAACATTACTGAATACAGTGAAAATAAAGAGAGATCACAACATATTAAAAATGGCCAAAACGACACTTAGAAATCATATCACTCCTATTGGAAACCCTCTAAATTTCCAAGTCACGTATTTGTCTTTGATTTAATAGAGCAGTTGACTTAGCTTTAAAAAACGTAATGTTCCCTACAAAACCTACAAAAGAAGACCAGCAGATGAAAACTGAAACTTTTACAAATATGACCACAATTCGGATACTTTTTCCGCACGGCTAGTTAAGAAAAACTTTTTCAGTTCAAGGCTAAACGTATTGTTGTCTCCTAAGCAGCGCTGGAGAAATATGAAAAGGCTTGGTATGCGGCCTGGCTCCGAAATACCCTGCACACATTTTAATGAGCTAAATTCTTTATTTGCTTCTAGTGGTTCGTTGACTAATTATATGCTTAGAAAAACGACCACTTACTCAAACACTATTTAACAATTGCATGTTTTCTCTCTGAGTGGAAAGTATCAAATGTCACACCAATAGCCAAAAAACTAGGCGCTTTCTGGGTTTGTGAACTCAGGCCTAAAGGTCTTTCTGGACTTTCGAAGGTGCTTGAGGTGCTAATAGCACGCCAAATATATGACTTCATCCATAAAAATAAACTCCTTAACCCTTTACTCTGTGGTTTCAGAAACGATCACACATATTCTACAGCTGTTTTTAGAGCCTTCGATGTATATCAGTTAGGATTTCGATTATGTGAGAAACTAGCTAAGTATTGCAGTTTTTATTCTTTATTTTTCAGTATTTCCATAAACGACTTTTTAGAACATCATGCTTATACCGATGATGTTGAACTTGAATCTTTCCAGCTTGCTTGTCAACAACTTAATGAAGGTCTAAGCTCAATATTATCATGGTCTACGGAGAGTTCACTTTGCCTCTATACGCAAATATCTTGCTTAATATACGTTGGCGAAGATAAAATATTAGTCAAAACTTTCCTACCGTGTTTATTGGAGCCAAATCGTTATAAATTAGTTGATACAGGTAACAACTTGGGGTTCCTCATTAATTAAGGACTTTCGTGTGATGATCATTTAAATGAAGCTGTGAGTACAGTATTTTTTATTCTACTTTGCCTTAAAGTAACTTCATCTCATGGTAATTATTTGTTTGCTCTATCTTTAACAGATTGCCGTTCAAACTACAAGTAATATTTTTAGCAGTACTTAGCATTAATTCGACCACTTCGGTATGTTCGCCTCGTAAGATTAATTCAATGCTTTTTTGTTTTTAGTTTATTTTAAATTTCTTAAAATTTATAATTATGTACAAATATTTTCTTTCAGAAAGTAAAAAAATATCTACCAAAAAAAAAGCAGGACAGCAGAAGGATATGAACCAAGACAGGA
The DNA here is from genome assembly GCA_030068015.2 of Neoceratitis asiatica. NCBI lineage: Eukaryota > Metazoa > Arthropoda > Insecta > Diptera > Tephritidae > Neoceratitis > Neoceratitis asiatica. The sequence goes on from CM061524.1 coordinate 80,738,319, forward strand.
AGATACTGACATAGAGTATAATTTACCAGACCAAGAGGATGCAGAACCAGAAATGAAAGAGGGAAGGTACTGTCGAGTGCTGAAGAGATTATAACTACAAAATTCTCACTTTTTTTTATAGATATATGCAATATTTCTATTAGAGATTGTAGCAGCTATTAGGTCTTAGAGCTTAATTGTAAGTAGAAGTATCATACAACTCCGTATACAAGAATTTCGGAAACAGAGAAGAAAAAGTCTGATATAGAGTTGGCTGTTGTGTACTGGGATAGAAAATTGTTTTCATATATTTTGATTAAATATAATGTAAAAAGAAAATTAATTTTTACTACTTATTATAACTGTTGATAGGGTTCTATTGCACACGAAATTTTTTTTTTTTTGCCGTCAACTTATTTTGAAAATACTTCTCAAACGGGTTTAATTGCAAAATGAGCACATCCATTGCTCTTCAACCAGATATTTTTCGAAAATTCTAGAATGCATGATCTTAACTAGAATATAAAGCAGTGATGACAGATAAAATAAAATAACTAATCCAGGTCATATTATAAATTTCATTATTGAGCAATTTAATAATTGCCAATAGATGATTTTAAATAATTCATTCAACTTTACTCACTCTGTTCAGTAGCAAAGTTTTGTTAACTGATGCAGAGAAAAAAATAATTATATCTTTAATATGTTTATTTATAATTTAACCATGGCCGCAACGAACACCTAAAATTAATTAAATCGTTAATTGACAAAGAATTACGGACAAAGCGTTATCAGAAATAATTAACCATCTGTAGTATCTTAATTCGGAAAAGTTGTTCTGATCTTTTGGATGATACTTTGAAAGAAAAAAAAATGGCAATACAAGAATGGTTAGAAAATTAAAGTACAAAGTAGGAAGCGATTAAAACAATTCTTATAACAGGGATTTAAAAGCAGCAATTATTAAATAAATTCTAATTACTTCTTAAAAGTTTCTGTTTTAAATAAGCTTTTATTACATGATATTTATACTTATTTATATCCATTATTTATCGTCCTCAATAGCTGAGTGGATGGCGTTGCGTAATATAATTCGGAAGGTCTGGGTTCGAGCCCAAGTTCGAGCAAAATCCAAAATTATAGAAAATAAATTTTTTTAATTGCGGTCGTCCCTCGGCAGGGAATGTCAAGCCCACCGAGTTTATTTCTGGCATGAAATAATGGCTCCTCATAAAAATCCTTCAAAACCACAAAGAGGAGGAGGAGTTCGCCCGAAAATCGCTTAAGCGGTTAAAAAGCACCAAATATATATAATTGTACATTTAATGGCTTTAAATTATATTCTAAATTAATTGTTGAGTTTAAACAAGCACCGATGCGAATATACAAGCACATATATGCAATTAAATGTAGTGTAGGCGAATGTGACCGTATATCATAAACTCCGTTATATAATTATTATCTGCAAAAATTCGCTTATTTGTTAGTATATTAACTAAATTGTATGAACTATAAATATGCTTCTTAACCAAAAGAAAAGCATATCGGCCACAATACTAAACGATAATAAAAGAATATTGGTTTGTTTATAGACAAGTAATAAGCAACAATTAGTATCCTTCAAATCCTTCAACCAAACAGCTTCGCTTCAAGTCCTCTAATTAGCCACTCAGATAAATCACTCAGTCGGCTTTGTTCTCCAGTATTTAATGTTGACGCTGCTAATATTGTGGATGTTGTTAGTGTTATGTTAGCTTACTTTAGTTTTACTTTATTCTTATTTCCCCGTTTTGTTTTCGATATGTTTTGTGTAAATACAAATACTATTTTATGCATCAAATATTTGTTATTCTTGATACTAAACATCTTCTCAATTTCTTAGCTCCTATTTCTATACTTTTGGCTAATATTGTTTAGTACTTAAAAAGCAAGAGTTAAATGTCTTTGCTTTTATAGTTGATCATCAAATAATAGCATCACTAAATAGGTGATTAACGCTCACAAGACTTTTAAAAGTACAAAGTATGCATTGGTGAGTGAACCAAATATTAGTATATCAGCCAGAACCAAAACGGATGAATAAAAAATTGTAGACCTTTTGAATTTTAGGATGTATTAAGAATGCGTACAGCTTATTGTCTTAAAGGTCAAAAGTATAAAAAATTATTGTTTGCCAGAATAGCATATTTCAAACAATACCTCTATTCGAGAAAAAATCGATAAAGAAATCTTTTGTCCTGTACTCTACCATTATGAAGAACTCTACCATATTGGAACATACTAATGTTCATATACACACTAACAAAATATATGAGAAGTTGAAAGAAGCTTTATTTTAATCCTTTATTACCTTTTTAAAAAAAAAAACTATGAATCAAAGAATTGATTTTACGTGAGTGTTATATAGAAAGTAGGCAATATCGTGGACCTTGTCTAGCTAGCGTTTGGTAGGAGCCTCTGTGTCATAAAAATTAACATGCAGATAAATTTTACTTAATAGTATGTATGAACGCATAATTATTTATATATAATAAAACAAGTCAGCGTTGACAAGGGAAACATTCTTATATAAAATCGATTAAATTTCATTAAAGAAAATTTTAAAACAGAATAAAAAAGACGAGTATTAAAAAAAATCATTTAAAATATAAAGGGCGAAAAAAAGTTCATCATTATTGGTTACAGTTCATAAATAATAGAAAATGTATATTAAGCTTCTTAGAAATTAAACATCTGCCTGGCATTCCTTTTGATGAAAACTTTCCAAGGGCTATAGTTAAATAAGTGAACCAATTACTGAAATGCTTATAGTTTATTTTCAGACAAAGTCTTTGCATTTCTTATGCAATGAAGGAAAAAAATAAGTTCTTAGTTTCTTTATGTAAATCTAAACTGCAACAGCATACTCTTTTTCAAACCAACCACATTCTTGGTCACGATATACAAGAAATTATCAACAGAGTGTAATGGAAAAAGAAATTGGAAGCAAATACTAACTCACTTCTGTACGCAATTGAAGTAATTAACACCAAATCTGCCGCCCGGTTAGCATAGCAAATGAATTTGTAGGCAGCATTGGGCGTCCAGTGAATTTTGTAAACCATTTTGATTTTGGTAATGTGAAGAGCTATGGGAGTGGGATAATAATCCCTGTGAGAAAAGTCGCCGATAAGTATGCTGTCACTTGCGTTACCTTCGTACACACAATCTTATTTTTAAGAACGAGACGGTATAAAAATAAAATAACATGAGGAAAACAAGAACAATCCTTTTTTATTATTATAGTAATCATTTACTTCATTCAAATATATATATTTTTACATTTGCACCTTTTGAACCTGCAAGAAACATGCTGCTTATATTTTTATTGCTATGCCCACCAGTGCTTCATTATTCTTTTTGTCTCCTCCCACGCTTTAGTTTTACTGTGTATTGAGTGCAACTTGGCGGCCGCAATAGACGAGTGGTTAGTATTGCATACTATCAATCGGAAGGTCTAGGTCCGAGTCTAGGTTCGCCCTACATCTAAAATTATAGAAAATTAATTTTTTTGTAGTCGCCCCTCGGCAGGGAATTTCCAGCCCTCCAAGTGCATTTCTGACAAGATATAAGAGCTTCTAAAAAAAAAAATGTATAGGCTGTTCGTAAGCGACTTAGAAGAAACTGTAGGCTATTCCTTTTGTTGGTAAAAACATTAAGGCGTAGTGGTTACAATGCGACATATATCTATTTATATATATATATATATATATATATATATATATATATATATATATATATATATATATATATAGTATACGGCCTTCAATTTCTGCGAGCAAGGATGTTTGATGCCGCCATTTTCAGTTTGATTTAATTTTTCTTAAAGTGAATGAGCTGTTATTTAAAATTATGAATTTAAATTATTTGCGATACTTTCATGCTTTCAAGGGCAACTTTTCATATTTATAATTCTTACTTGGAACAATAAATTTGGTTTAGTTGAAAAAGCTGGTAGTCTTCTACCTATTGATTTTTTAAGCATTCGTATATGTACATAATTTTTGAAGTAGAACTGTAAGCGCATTTGCATAAACTAGTTTTCACTAAAAATTTAAACTCTTAAAAATGTAAAATTCTAAAAGAAGGAAAGAAAATATGAATTTTTATATATTTAAGTCTTTCGTATATTTGTTATATACAAGCTTTTCGAATGCACAGACTTTCACTGCGTCCATTTTGTTTATCCCATCGTTTTAAGAACTTTCAACATTTCCAAATTAATTTCAAAGCAAGTCGATTCTTTAAGGTATTTCTAAAAAATGCATCCCTAAATAAGTTTATATATAGTTACTCAAACAGATATTGGTGTTGCTTGAACCATATTCACATTGACACCTTTTCTTTTTGCCTTCTTCTAATTCGTCAATATTACAGTTGAGAACGCCCTTATCTCACATTCTAATGTTGGCAGCAGTGTCAGATCGGGGAAAATTCAACAGGTGACGTGAAAAAGACACCACTAAAATAAAAACAGTCCACAGTTTTAAATTCAAAAGAAATTTACCTTAGTAAAAAAAATTAATTAAATGATAATAGTTGTAATGGTTAAACTTAAAAGAATTAAGTATTCGATTGTTTTTCAAAAAAATCCAACTCCAATAGTAAAATTTCAATTCAAGACGATTTTAATACTTCTTGTTTGTAATAAAATATTCAAAATTTGTTTAAAAATTCCAATAAGGTAATTTTCTGTCACAGTGGCACTCCGGTAATGTTATAAAAAATTAGGAGCGCACTCAAGAAATCGTCGTCTTTGCCATCATTGAAAAGTTTAGAACGATATTATCGAAACTATTACATAGAGCTAAGGATTACTCTTCTTCATTCGCAATTACAGTTGTTTCTTTGAAGTCAAATTCAGGTAAACAGCACAGCGAAACAAATATGCAAAAACATTAACACACAAATTACATTCCAATGCGAACGGGGCTGTGTTTCCACGTGCGAAGGAGCTAGTTGCATCAAGCACAGACACTCCCTATTACTCGTAACGCTATTAAGGTTTTCGCTAATTTTGGCCTTTTACTGTTGTTGTGAGTCAGTTAACGAAAGCTTGTAACTGAAATAAATCGAATAGCGACCAGTGGCAGACAGCTGTGACTTATGTACTTACTCATGTATTATTTATGTATGTATTTAAAACGGAGTCTCAAATTGAGCATCGGAGTGATCGGCTGTCCTTTTATTGGAGAGAAACCATCTGCTAATTTTTTTCGCGTTTCATTTTAAGGATAGCGGTATTTAATTTGATTAAGTTCAAACTAATATATATAATATATATATATATATTGACTACATGCGGAAGTGAAGTTAATGAGTGCATAAAACTGAACAATGGCACACGACTAATAAGCAAGCTAAAAAATTAGTAACAATAACAGCTCTTAATCAAAATATATGTGTAGAAATACAAGAACATCCCACCTTTAACAAAAAAAAAGGTGTAATATATTCAAATGAACTTCGTGACATTGACGAAGAAGAAATAATTGAAGAACTTAAATCTAGTTTTATTATTGATGTGCAGAAAATAAAAAAACGGGTTAATGATAAATTTGTCGAAACTGGTATTTTAGTTTTAACCTTCGCTTTGTCCTCTCTTCCTTCTCATATCAAATCGGTTATGAGAGAGAAACGGTTCGGCAATATATACCTCGCCCCATGCGATGCAATAAATGTTGTGAATTTGGTCATATTGCTAAATATTGTCAAAAATAACAAATTTGCATAAACTGCGGCAATCTCTCTCATATTGACAGAGAGTCATCGGAAAAATGCAATATGAAGACTATATGTATAAGCTGTAAAGCAGCAAACCAACAATGTAACCACTTTGCTCCCAGTAACTGTTGCCAGATATTCGTGAAAGAAAAGGAAATACAAGCAATACGTGCAATTGAAAAAGTGTGACGCAAGGTTGCTATTAAAATTTAACAAACTCGTCACACACAAACAAATACATATGCTAGCAGCGCTGCTGAAAACAACAATCAAGGTGATATTATTTTTTACCCCGAAATTCCAACAGCAACAGAAATAGCAGTAAGTTCAGCAAGCAAAAGTTCACAACGCTCTTCAGAGAGTAAAAGTACAAAAACAATAAACAATGTTCTCAATACGAGTAATAAAATAAAGAAAGTTACTGCGCTACCTAGGAATACACCAGGGCGCCTTGGAAGGCAAGTAAAGAAAAATATGAGAAAGAGAACGTCTTTGCAATTACAAACAAGTAGGTTAGTGGAGACATTTGGTGATGAACTTATCGAAATGGACTCCAATTAAATTTTATTTTCATTTCTTTTTAAAATTTGTAAATAATTGTAAAATAATTTTTAGCTTTAATACAATTCTTATATAATATCTTATATCGATTATGACTAAACTAAGTATTATCCAGTGGAATATAAGAGGCTATTTGAATAATAACAATGAATTGCTTATATTGATTAAAGAGAAATCTCCTAAGATTCTAAGTTTACAAGAAACTCATTTACACAGTACTGTAAATATGCCAATTCCTGTAAATTATAATTTGCTTATATCAAAGAGTGCAAATTCGTTTGTTGCATCTGCACTATTAATTCATATATCCATTAAGTATATCCCAGATATGGCTAGCAATGCATTTGAAAAGATTTCAGCAAAAATCTTTTCAAAAATTAGTTTCATTATTACTTCAATTTATATATCACCAAAAAAGTAATTTAATACCACAGATTTAAAAAATGATTTATGCCAAACACGAATTCCAAATCTTATCACAGGTGATTTCAATGATTAGGGTGTTTTTTTTATAGAGATATAGAACTTCAAGTTGGCATCATTTTTCAAGATGGCCACCGATTTAACAGCTGTCAAGTGATTTATTCTCACTTTGGTTTGGTAATTCATCATGAATAGACTCACGCCTGAACAACGCTTGCAAATAGTGCAATTTTATTTCGAAAATAACGGTTCTGTGCGGAAAACGTATCGCGCACTACGTCCAATGATACGGACCAATGATTCCACCAGCCCATAAAGCGCACCAAACAGTCAGTTTTTCTGGATGTAACGGTGTTTAAACATACACTTGGGGATTACCTTCACCCCAAATGCGGCAGTTTTGTTTGTTGACGTAGCCATTCAACCAGTAGTGCGCTTCATCGCTAAACATCGCTAAAATACCTCTATAAAAAACACCCTATATTAATGAAGAATGCGGTAATATACATAGGATAATTTTGTCAGCTGCTAACCAAGCGATTCCACAAACAAATTCCAAAAATAAACGTTATATTCCCTGGTGGAATGAAAATTTAAGTAAACTTAAAAAGGAAAGAAACAAATTTTTTATACTTTGAAATACAACATTTCTCAGGCAAATTTACTAGATTATAAAAGGTCAAATTCACTGTATAAAAGAGAAATAATATTAGCAAAGAAGAAGTCCTTAGAAGAGTTTACTGGTCAAATAACTCCATCAAGTTCAACAACGCAAATTCGGTCCAACATTACAAAGTTTAGTGGTCTACATAAATTTAAAGGCATTCATTGTTTAAAGCCAGTTAATTCTCAGCATTCAAATATTTTAAATAAGTTTCTCATTGCACAAGAATTCGGAAAATTTTGGTCTGATGAAGCGTTGGACGAAAGGTTTTCCGATTCCTTTAGTAGGGCAAAGAGATCTAATAAGCTCTAGCAACGAAGCAAATTTTATAGAAAGAAAAATTACATTTATTGAATTTGAAATTGCACTGAAGAAGCTCAAAGGAACCACTCCTGCACAAGACCGAATTTCATATCCAATGATAACCAATCTTTCAAATAGAGTTAAAAACCGAATCATAAACTTATTTAACAACATTTTTGATAACTATTCCCCACGTATATTCAGAAAAAGTACAGTAATATCAATTTTAAAACCCAATTCCAATAAGACAGACATAAACTTATATATCTTTAAATTCATGCATTTCTAAAGTAATGGATAAAATCATTACAAATAGATTATGGTGGTATTTAAATAAAAATAAATTTTTAAATAAATATCAAACAGGGTTCAAAAGAGGACACTCAATTTCACATAATCTTTTATACATTGACTTCCTAGTTACCAAATCTCTTTCTACACACAGTCACATTTCCATTTTATCTTTGGATTTTAGAAAAGCTTTTGACAGAATTGGTATACATGCTATAATTGATCAATTAATAGAATGGAAAGTAGGAACTAAAATTATAAATTATATAAAACATTTTATGACAAACAGAAAAATCAGAGTTTGCATTGATTTTACATATTCTCTATTGTTTTCTATTAATAACGGTATTCCACAAGCATCACCCCTATTTGTTGTTCTCTTTATAATAGCCTGTAATAAACTCTGTGATATAATTACAGTCTTTAAACATATTAACTTCTGCGCATATGCTGATGATTTTCAAATCATCATTAAACCCAACAAAAATAAAAATCAGTCAATAGATATGAATACACTATTCAATGAAATAAATATTTGGAGTGATTCCTCTGGCGCTCAATTATCCACACAAAAATGTTAACAGATTCATATTTGTAGAAAGAAAAATTGTAATGTAAAGATCACGGTTGATAATTGCGAAATTCCGGATGTTAATGAATTAAAAATATTGGGCTTATACTTTAACAAGAAGTATAACTGGAGAAATCATATAACTAAATTAAAAGCATCTCTTAACAATCGTTGAAACATAATAAAATGTCTTTCAAGTAATAATTATAACTGCAATCCTTTAATTCTTTTAAAAGTAATTAATGCCATAATAATGTCAAAAATTGATTATGGTATATTTTTGTACGGACAGGAATCATATTCATTATTGAAATATTTGAAATCGATATATAATTCAGCCATCCGTTTAGCAATGGGTGCATATTGTACTACAAATATAAATAACTTATTATTCGAATCAAAAATACTGCCATTAGAAAATCGAAATGTGTGGTCTATCATAGAAATATTTAAATATATAATTCAAGAAAATAATATATTATCAAATATCATAAATAAAATCATTTTATCGAAAAGAATACCGAAATATAAATCTAAAGGGTGTTTTTTATAGAGGTATGGAACTTTAAGTTACAATAAAACAACGATGGATTATTCGATTGACATGAACTTTATTTAACCGAAAGATAATCTTGTTGCATTACATTTTAAATATGATTTCTGGCATATGACCGCCACGGCTGGCGCGGAAGTAGTCCAATCTGGACGTCCAATTTTCGATGACTTTTTCCAACATTTGTAGCCGTGTATCGGCAATAACACGGCGAATGTTGTCTTCCAAATGGTCAAGCGTTTGTGGCTTATTCGCATAGACAAATGACTTTACATAGCCTCACAGAAAGTAGTCTAGCGGTGTTAAATCACAAGATCTTGGAGGCCAATTCACAGGTCCAAAACGTGAAATTAGGCGATCACCAAACGTGTCTTTCAATAAATCTATTGTGGCACGAGCTGTGTGACATGTTGCGCCGTCTTGTTGAAACCACATCTCCTGGACATCATGGTTATTCAATTCAGGAATGAAAAAGTTAGTAATCATGGCTCTATACCGATCACCATTGACTCATTGACTGTAACTTTCTGGCCACCATCGTTTTTGAAAAAGTACGGACCAACATACACTTGAGGATTACCTTCACTCCAAATGCGGCAGTTTTGTTTGTTGACGTAGCCATTCAACCAGAAGTGCGCTTCATCGCTAAACATCGCTAAAATGGATGTAGTGCGCGATACGTTTTCCGCACAGAACCATTATTTTCGAAATAAAATTACACTATTTGCAAGCGTTGTTCAGGCGTGAATCTATTCATGATGAATTGCCAAACCAAACTGAGAATAAATCACTAGACAGCTGTTAAATCGGTCGCCATTTTGAAAAGTAATGCCAACTTAAAGTTTTATACCTCTATAAAAACACCATTTACAATACAAAAATGTATCGAATTATGCAAAATAAAAGATATACCTCACAAACCTTTCAAAACTTCTCCTGAAAAATTTCCACCTTGGTTCCTAAAAAGTTATTGTATTGATTTCAGCCTTAGCCAACTGAAAAAAACTCGTACCTCTCCAGAAATCTATCGAAGTAAATTTAGTTTTATTCGGAATAGATACAAAGACTACACATTCATATTCACAGACGGTTCCAAATTAAATGAAAATACATCGTTCAGTGTAACAACACAAAAAAACTTTTAAACAAAAGTTTAAAAGTTGGAATACTTCCTAGTTATAGCTCTGTTTTTACAGCGGAATTAATAGCCACTTTGGAGGCATTCTTTGGGTACCTAGTCATGTGAATATAACAGGTAATGAGTATGCTGACAAAGCGGCAAAAGAAGCGCACATATTGCCACTGCTAACAACTAATAATAATTATATTACAGATATTATAAAACTTATCAAAACTTATGGTGATAGTGATTACAAAAATATTTTTATTAGAACCTCTCCTTGTATCAAAGAAGTAATTGTCATCAAAATAGCATTAATATTAAACCATCATCTCAATTAGAGCATAAAAGATTAGATTTAGTAAAATATTTCCGTCTAAGGTTTGGACTTACTAGATTGACCCATCAACATTTGTTGGACAGCACATATTCAAAATTTTGCAGTTTTTGTAATTATTCTCAGATAGCCTCAGTTGAACATTTACTCTTCAATTGTCATAAATTTTCTCATATAAGACAAAATAATTTCAACAATAAAAATCAATTAAAATTACTATCTGAACCTAGTAACGAAAATATCAAATGTATAATTAAATTTCTTAAGTTAAGTAAACTTTAACAAAAATTAAAATGTTTCGAGTTAATCGTATTTATTGAAGTTTAGTATATTTAGTATTAAGAAAAATTGAAATTTGCATAAATTATTTGATAAACAATGAAGTATTTTAAGAAAGATATCTGTTCATTTTAAGATTTTATAAAAAAAATTATTTTTACTGTACTCAGCATAAGGCCTATTGTTGCTTTGGCTACTTAACTAAATTATAATTTTATATTGTAATATTAGCTTTTAAATAAATATCATATTTAAATTGCATTTAATGCAAGTAAATTTGTTGTTGCAAGTCGAAATTAAAGTTAGATGTTACATTCATTAGAGCTTCGTTAACATATCACGCTAATTAAAATAGATAATAGTAAATTCGTTTAAATCTATAGAAATAAAATCTTATACCTTTTATTAATATTGGAATTTATAAATGTTTTTTTTTTTTTTTTTTTTTTATTTTGAATAAAACTTAAATAGCTAACTAACATATTTCAGGAACTTCATTTCTATTAATTATTTTTAATTACGCTTAAATTTTTGGTACAAAAACATTAAGCACTTAATACATCAAAAAAATATATAAACTTCTTATTGCACTATAAAGTGGATATGAAGTATATGGAGGTCAATATTATTGGTAGAATATATTCTGAGCATGCAAATATATACAATTCATACTACAGCGTGTGCAAGTTTAACTCAATTCGTCAGAGATAGCAACTTCTAATTAAAAAATGATTCGGATAAGATAGGAAATAATTTGCAAGGAAAATGTAGGTAATCTCTGGGAGAACAGACATTGTACATCAGAAAATATTATAGTATATTATTAATAAATTAAAGAATATTTTTTTGATATGTTATTAACTTTATTTAAAATAATAATAAAATCTTCAAACTCTAATTTTTTTAAATTGTAATACAAAAGAAATATCCATATTGTATGAGTACACACTTCATAAACAGTGCGTTTTGAAATGTCTGCATTACAGGAAATTTCACTATTATTTAGAATTTTTTATAATGCTATTCTAGAATGCACATGAGCATATATATCTACATATACATATATATGAGAAATGTGTAACTTTTTTCTGTATTATATTTCGTACATAAATGGTTGATAAAATGAATTGTAGCATGTGCGTAATTGTGGTACTTTTACTGAATTCAGAAAAATTTGGCTGTTGGTTGCATTGGCATTGCATTTGCCAGCAGCTCCAACCAACCAGTTTTCTAATGCTTGTGTCTGATTACGATGTTTATGGCGTAATAATGAGACTGCGTTCTCAAAGAAGTTATGGTAATAATTAAAAATTATGTAGCAAGTACAACAGAGATGTCTGTAGAAGAATGCTAGAGATTATTTCGAAGGCTTAAGCACCTTAAAGCTAGCCTTTAAAAATATTTTGGCAACTCTCACCTCATAAAAAATGCAAGTGGTGTTTCTCTATATTTATATAGACATTTTTTAAATAGAATACTCTATGTGAATTAAATAATTAGCGCGGACAGGTGCCTATAGCACTATTAACATAAGTGAACAAAAATTTAAGTTTCATTCTCACAAATTTCTTCACCAAATGCTCCACCAAACACAGTACGTCTCGTCTTATTAACCCAAAACAATTAGCTAACTGATTCAAATTAAATACCTGACCTGATAGATTTCGAAGTTACCAAAAACATTGATAGAAACATTATAAATGCCGAAGCCAGTGCCTACTTGTCCTGCGAGTTAGCCAGTTATCGAACAAAAAAATATAGTTAGAAACCATTTCGTCTGACAACACCCCAAACGCATAGGCTTAATTACAATACCTGATCAGCCACATGTAAATGGAGACAGAACTAGTATGTAAAGTAGATATTGAAGGCAGTACCAACTTATTAAACTGTTTGCTCTCAACGGTGACTGCTGTACAAACAGAAACATTGGTGATTGCGTGAAAATTCAATTCTATGCTTGGATCTCAAAACAACAATATTTTGTTGAATTCTACTATTTTTGTGGAAGTGTTCTTTGTGGTCTATATTTTACCACTTTTACTACATACACATCAATCTTTTTCCAGGTATCAATTTTACTTAATAAGGCATTATGTTCCACTTCGTAAAAGTTCGAAAGTAAGTAAACAAAGTACAAAGTTTAATTTTTTGTATTTTTATTTTGGTTTGTGTATTAGTTTAGCAACTCACATATATATTAACCCGCCGTAACTAAACCAGTTGGGCAGACAATAATCCAAAAATTACAAATATATTGACAAATCATATTTGAGTTTTGAAAATTAAAATTTTTTCTAAACATAAAAACTAGAGCAACGTAAGAATATTATTTACTGATGTCTAACAGAATAACAAACCTAGGTGGCTATTGGTAGAAGCATGTTTTAAAAGATTAAGCAAGAATTGAAACAGACACAATATTTCAGAATTTACAACACAGAATACACAAATACTTAACTATGAAACATATATCCATATGGAACCAAATGTGAATGTAATCGTTAGACCGGAAAACTGAGGGACAACAGGAAACCATTGACAACACTGCACGGCAATAAGCGTAGAAAATATATTTACGGTTGTCTCTTATTCATTTAAAAACAAGTAACTACATAAAGGAATATAAGTTTCTTAAAATATATATAAATAAATATAAATAAAAAAATAAAATGAAAACTACAAAATCTTGACGACATTTTTAAGAGCTTTTCTTTCTTCCATCTTTTTTAGCTAATATATTTCCCATCACCAAACGTTTCTTTCATGTACTCGTTCATGTAAGTGCAAACTTTGTCACGTTAAATTGTGCCAAAATGAAACGAAAACCACAACAATGTTAAGCTGGAAAAATATAAGCAAACTACTGATAAGGAACGGTAAGCGTAGTGAGGTAAAAATTGTGATTTCGTGTGAATTGTGGAGTATGCTAAACTCTTCCGTTATTGATCTTATCATAAGGGGTTATGAGGGGTAAGATATGTTTAGAACAAACGAAAATATTTGAAATAAAAATAATTCATCCAAAAAACATGCAAAGGAAGATATTAGCCTGATCATGTGTGAGTCGAATAATTAAATTCTCCATTTCGTGCCAGCATATGAGCTCTCTTTGTAGATTTGTAAAATAGTTCAAATTATTTATGTACATGCATACATATTTCTTAAAAGTCCTATTTTTACTTTAAATTTGTTAACCGAAAGCATTTATATTACAAGGTTATGTCGTCTCGTATCTTCTAACATTTTTCGGAGAACGCGATTGCTTTGCTGCTTTTGATCGCCTGACCACTCAACTGATTGTGCTTCTCCTGGTTTTCTTCTTGTTATTTTACTCGTTTTTATAACATCTTAAATCTTCGGGTCTCCTTCTTCCTAATATACACCAAATTGTTTAATATTTCCGCCATCTTAAAGATGATAAATTATTTCTCTATTTTTTTTCTTTACCAGTTGCTTGTTTCTTTTTTCTATTGAACAAATGAATTCTTTTTGAAATTTTTTGATAAGTCCGGATGCTCTTTCATTTCGAAAACTTAAAATGAAAATTTCTTACTACTAGTTGTAGTTTTTACTTTTTTACTTCTTTTTCTTTCGGAGTTTTGATGTTATTTACTTTGAACTTTAGATTAAGATTGTAGTGCTTCGTCCATCTAGTGAAATCTGAAAATGTATTTTAGTTTAAAAGTGGGAAAAGTCGTAGAGATAGTAGCTTTTTTTTGTAGGACTAGAAGTTTTAGGTTATCAATACTCTGTCCATTCTTCTGCATTCTTTGTTTAGACAATGATGGTAATTGTTACCTGCATACCCGATAGCAACACTGCATGGTTGACTGCGTCGAACTCTTTCGACAAGTCCAGTGGTACCTGGACCATTGCTGAGCCCATGAGTTATCTGAGTGATTATGGCGTATAGTGCGGTGGTGGTACTGTGAACTTTACAAAAGCAAGTGGTAGAAGCAAGACCTCAAGTATCTACAACTAACGTTACACTTTCTTAAGTAGCATTTTATCAAAAACTCATTCTAAAGCGTGTTTTTTATAGAGGTATACTACTTTAAGTTGGCATTACTTTTCGAGATGGCGACCGATTTAACAGCTGTCAAGTGATTTATTCTCAGTTTGGTTTGGCAATTCATCATGAATAGACTCACGCCTGAACAACGCTTGCAAATAGTGCAATTTTATTTCGAAAATAATGGTTCTGTGCGGAAAACTTATCGCGCACTACGTCCATTTTATCGCCGACAAAATCGTCCATCAGAGCAGTTAATTCGATTAACCATGGAACGTTTCGCACCACGTTTACTCTTATTGATAACTCGCATCCCCAGAGATGCCGTACGGTGCGTACAGAAGAAGCTATTGCTGCTGTAGTGTGTAGCATTGAGGAAGACCCGAATGAGTCCATCCGCCATCGAGCACAGGAATTGGATCTGTGTCCATCCACTTTATGGAAGATTTTGCGGAAGACTCTTGGTTTGCGTGCTTACAAAATCCAACTCGTGCAAGAATGTTTGTTCTAAACATATCTTACCCCAAAACGAGATTACCGTTGTTCCCGATTTTCATAAGCGAATTTTGTTTAGCGATGAAGCGCACTTCTGGTTGAATGGCTACGTCAACAAACAAAACTGCCGCATTTGGAGTGAAGGTAATCCTCAAGTGTATGTTCAAACACCGTAACATCCAGAAAAGCTGACTGTTTGGTGCGCTTTATGGGCTGGTGGAATCATTGGTCCGTATTTTTTCAAAAACGATGGTGGCCAGAACGTTACAGTCAATGGTGATCGGTATAGAGCCATGATTACTAACTTTTTCATTCCTGAATTGAATAACCATGATGTGCAGGAGATGTGGATTCAACAAGACGGCGCAACATGTCACACAGCTCGTGCCACAATAGATTTATTGAAAGACACGTTTGGTGACCGCCTAATTTCACGTTTCGGACCTGTGAATTGGCCTCCAAGATCTTGTGATTTAACACCGCTAGACTGCTTTCTGTGGGGCTATGTAAAATATTATCTTTAGGAGTTCTGTTGTGCTATTTTCTATTGCCTATTTGTTTACTATCACTAATTGATTAATAAAACGGTTTCTATGAAAAAATCTTACAAACAACTTTTTTAACATTTCAATTAAGTGTAACTCCCATAATTTTCTTTCTTTCTTATACTTTTCTGTTACCGCCAACTCCAAAAGCTATAATATAAAGAAATAATAGGTCCCATCTTCAGCTACCTTTTGTAATTCCACTTCTTCCCAAAGGAATACATAAAAATTTTTTTTTATCAAAACAGTTCGCAGCTCGTTGCAATTTTAACTACAAATTTATCAGAGCTCGGTGTCTTGTTGCGCTTTTCGCATATTACCAACAAAGTGGACAACATTTTTAAGTTAATTTAAACTTAATAGAAATACGTCCACGTCGTACTTTCCAACCCTAGATTTTGTAGAAATAGCTACAAGTGCACTCACGGCGTACATAT
This sequence comes from Neoceratitis asiatica, assembly GCA_030068015.2. Classification (NCBI taxonomy): domain Eukaryota; kingdom Metazoa; phylum Arthropoda; class Insecta; order Diptera; family Tephritidae; genus Neoceratitis; species Neoceratitis asiatica. The sequence continues at coordinate 80,754,655 of CM061524.1, forward strand.
TTGCAGAAGTGAATTGCTTACAGGTGTAGTATGCTTAAGTGTGTATGTGTGTATGTTCACATGGAAGGGTATATATATTTGACTCAGCCTGCAAACAACGCGAGTACTCCATGCACGCGAGATTAGTTTTCGCGTTCACGAGGGGAGTTTTTAAAAAAGATAACAGATAATTATTTTGTCAAAGGCCAGTGATCAGCTTAAGTGCAAAATTAGAACTGACTTTAATTTAATTTTTCAACAATAAGCAAAGTTATTACAATTATAAAAAGTGCTTAGCTTACTACTTTACATTTTACTTGGTTATTGCTTATTTGACATTTTTACTTAGTTAATACAAGAATGCTTACTTAACATTTTATTTATTTTCTGTTTATGCAGTAACTAATTCTTGGTTCGTGGAAATTAATCAATTCTTTAATTTTGTTTTGTGTTATGTTTCGACAATTTTAAAATAGGCCGGAAGTTGGTTTCAGTTAACTTTTTACTTACAATATTATTAAGAAATTGGTCGATGTCGCCAATTGCTGAGTTGCTATAATTTTTATATGTAACTCGCGTGAAATAAATACTCCACGCGGACAATAGAGTAATCCAAAACCTACCACAATCCACACAAAAAATATGGTCCAATAAACGTTGTGATGCCCAAGGACTGTAATATATACCCCACCTCTGCATAACACCCGAGTACTACATGAAGTACCTACAGTGGATTACATTCTGGAATATCTGTGAAAAATCACATTCGAACATACTTTTATGTTTCGGATTCAACATGCTAAGGTGAAAAGTTAGTAAAACATAATATTTTTTACATAAATTTATATTAATATAAATATTTCATTGTTAATATAATAATTTTAGTTTAAGCATTTTTTCTATGTATTCGCATTGAAATATAGGGTTCTCCAGTGGGGATGAAATGATTTCTAGGTGTCGTCTTGGCCATTTTTAATATGTCATGATCTGTTTTTTTATTGTATTCAGCAATATTTACAATTCCATCACGGCAAGATAAACTCAAAGACAACTTTACTGATTTTGCCTTGAAACAACTTATAACTTATGGATAACGATTTTTTTAATAAAATCATCCTCTCCGATGAGGCTCACTTTCACCTGAGTGGTGAGGTAAATAAACAAAACTGTCGATTCTGGTGCGAAGAAAAACCACAAATTATTCATGAGCAACCATTACCTAAATTGACAGCTAGGTATGGTTTTTTAATCTGGTGGAATCATCGAAATGAAGCTGGAAGCACCGCTACTGTCAATGGAGAACGGTATAGATTGATGAAAACCAACTTTTTATGGCCACAATTGGAAGAAGTTGATCTTAACAACATCTGGGGTTACGTGTCATGCAACACGTGCAACAACCGAATTATTGCGGGAAGGGTTTGGAGATTAGATAATTTCAAGAAATTGTGACATTGAATTGGAGGCCAGAAGTTTTGATTTAACACCATTAGACTACTTCTTGTGGGGTTATTTGAAGTCATTGGTCTTTAGCAATAAAGAAGACTCTCTTCATTCATGACAGACGAGTTGATTTAGTGGAAAAAGTGCTCAAAAATTGGGTTCATCGAATTCGTTCCTGCAAAAGAAGTCGTGGAAGCCATTTGAATGATTTTATATTCAGAATTTAATTGTATCGATTGTACTTCACATTAAATAAAAAACATTTAAATTTCTTTAGCAATTAGTATATCTTTTGTTTTTGTTTTTAAAGAAATCATATCACTCTTATTGGAAAACCCTATATATTATTTCAAAATCTGCATGTCTCTTTTACATACCAGTAGAGCTCACCAACGAAACGAAACTAACTCAGCTGTATGTCGACGCATTTTCTGTATATGAGTAAGTTATTGCGCAATTAAAATTTCGAGTGGTGATTGCGATCGGTAAAATACGAAGAATGGTCGTGCCGTACTAAGCTGGTATAGAAATATGAGTTGGTCCAATAATTCACACAGGAGGTATGTTTGTAGGTACTCCAATGGACCATATGCTCCACAAAAGTTTGCAGGGGAGTAATTATAATTTAGATTCGCACCGTTAGTTACAGCTAGATACTAAATATTTCATAGCAACTACCAGATGATGTAATGAACGACTTGATAGAAATCAAATTGAAACTGGTCAGTTAAGAATTGGTTTTTCGAAAATAATTTACTTTTTCCAAGAGTTTATTTGCGATGCCTAATTGTCCCAAATTCACAAATTTCGGCCGATTGGAGTATAAAGTGCATTGAAATATTCTGATTTTAAAGCGATGGGTTTCAACACAGCTTTCAATTATCCGCGAGTGTTGTATGATTTTTCTTCACAAACAACTTTAGGAAATATAAAAAAACGACATTTGAAGAAAATTATTTCTAAATTATTATTAAAAATCTTTAGATTTTTTCTAAAATGTTAAAAATATCAAGCTTATACCTCTGTTTTTATATTAAAATATTAAAAATAATAATAAAATAAACTTATGGAGAAAAATAGCAACCCTGAATAGAGCACAACTTTCTATTTGATTATCATGGGTGAATAAATTTTCAATAGAGTAATGTTATAAATGGCAACAAACTCTTTGATTTTTCATCGGCTTGAATTCGGTAGCCATATTAGTATTGCATTTTTATTTTAAAAAATCTATAAATTTATTAATTACATTAAAATTATAAATACATAAGTCTACACATATATGTATTAGCGCCAGTGTTTATCCGCCCGAAAGTTTTTGGTTTAAACTCAGCTTCTTATTTCGTGATACTTTTAAGTTTATTAAAGAGACATACTGATATGTTTTCGTCGTGGCATTTCCCATGTGTTTTCTCAATTCTTTATTATATTATTTGTATCTTTCGCACATACCAAGTTTGTTTTTTAATGCACAGAATATCTGTAAGCATGTGCTCTAGTATCTTTCGAACCTATGCACTTTTGATGCCAAAGTTTTTCACATCGTAAGTCTTTTGAGAGAAAACATTTAGAATATGTGAGAAAACTGTTACTGTAATTGAGGAATCTAAAATGAGATTAAATGCCCTTAAGCGGTTAACAACTTGTTAAATAATTATTTTTTTGTACTAAAAATAGGTTTGATAAGATATACATTGCAACTGAACAGAGAAAAGAAAGAGTATATAACTTGGAAGGATGGAAGATGGTTATCGGGACTTTCAAGAAAAGAGCTGCTGGGGTGAAATTGTACTATTATTGAGTAATGTCAAGGTGAACTCATACTACTTCGAATTTTTTTAATATTGCAAACCTGCCTCGCTCCCTACAACTCACGATATAAAACTCAGAAGACATATATAAAGGGTGTATTTTATAGAGGTATAGAACTTTAAGTTGCAATAAAACAACGATGGATTATTCGATTGACATGAATTTTATTTATCCGAAAGATAATCTTGTGGCATTACATTTTAAATTTTAAATATGACCCCCACGGCTGGCGCGGATGTGGTCCAATCTGAACGTCCAATTTTCGATGACTTTTTCCAACATTTGTGGCCGTATATCGGCAATAACACGGCGAATGTTGTCTTCCAAATGGTCAAGCGTTTGTGGCTTATCCGCATAGACCAATGACTTTACATAGCCCCACAGAAAGTAGTCTAGCGGTGTTAAATCACAAGATCTTGGAGGCCAATTCACAGGTCCAAAACGTGAAATTAGGCGATCACCAAACGTGTCTTTCAATAAATCTATTGTGGCACGAGCTGTGTGACATGTTGCGCCGTCTTGTTGAAACCACATCTCCAGGACATCATGGTTATTCAATTCAGGAATGAAAAAGTTAGTAATCATGGCTCTATACCGATCACCATTGACTGTAACGTTCTGGCCACCATCGTTTTTGAAAAAGTACGGACCAACATACACTTGAGGATTACCTTCACTCCAAATGCGGCAGTTTTGTTTGTTGACGTAGCCATTCAACCAGAAGTGCGCTTCATCGCTAAACAAAATTCGCTTATGAAAATCGGGAACAACGGTAATCTCGTTTTGGGCCTATTTGCAAGCGTTGTTAAATCTGTCGCCATCTTGAAAAGTAATGCCAACTTAAAGTTCTATAGGTCTATAAAAAACACCCTTTACATATATAGATCACTTCTGTTTCATTGTTTTCGATTTTCGCTTGGTTACGAAAATTCGAATGAAGATAAAGTTAGATGCTAGTGCAGAAGAAAGAAGACAGTTGGGGTACTAACAAGATTTTACAAAGCTTCGTAGAAAATAAAGTCGTAAAATTGGTTTAAAATATTTGTTGTTGGTTTACATAGAGCAATAAGTTAACACCATTACAACTCCGGGCAATATGTGTTTATCCCAAAAATGTTGTAATGAGGTGCTCACAGCCATTGCTTATTTTTAACATATTCAATTACAAATTATATCTTTATCAGACGATTTCAGTAATTCTTATTGTGTTCTAATCTGCTCAACAGAAAACCATGAGACCAGGTCCGTCAAAGACGAATCGCGTCTGACCACTAACACAAGCTTTGATTAGGACTTAAATCTTCTGATAATTTGATATGACTTCGCTGGGGATTATGGCCTGGCATTAAGCCACTAAAGTTAATGAGAGTCCTCATATAGTTTTTCTTCTATACATAGCACGTAAACTGTGTCCGATTATAAGAGGCACAGTAGTTTAAATTTTCTATCCAAAATGTTCCCGTATCGGCGTTGTGTGATGGTTTTAATTGAATATTTTCCCTATAAAGCGTTTGTTTTTTGATAACCCATTAAGTGCAAGTGATGAAGAGAGGCCACAATATTTTCATTTTAATGTCTTTAGATTAATTTAAATTTAAATTTTTATTTGAATACTATTTTCGGGCTAACAAATATGCGTTGATAAACACACATATGTCCTAGAAAATAAGGAAACCATATTTAAAAAGTGAAATCTGAGCAACCTCTGATCCCAATATCTGAATAAACAATACGAATCGTTGGAGCAATTTCATGTTGACCTCCTCATCTAATTTGATGTGAGACTCTTGTTTTTTTCAATAAATGTATAATTAAATTTACACAAATTTTAGTGTCAATATTTTTTCAAATAAGATGCTTTTATGGCGGATTTTTTACCCAAAACCTCTTATTTGAACGCATAAAACGGGCATAGCTAAATCAACCCAGTTCATCATTCTGACAATTGGTTTAAATTTTGGTTGATCTGTCTTTTCTCCTTCTGGTACTTATTTACTCCGAACCAATGTTAATATACAATTTCATGTACCGGGAAGGTATAAAAAGTCGAATGTTTTTATATTCGTTAGTAAATTCACTGTAGACAGAAATTGCGTCGTTTAACGTCAACGTTGATAACGACAGCTTTTGCATGGTATCTTGAATTACATTGTTCGTTCATTCAATTACTATCTTGAATTATACAGTTCACACGCACGGAATTTGACAGTTCTTTGCGAAGTGGTTTTTTTTTCGGAGAAGAATTAGAGTTTTTGATAAAAGTATCAAGAAAATCTGACCAGAAAATCCCGAAACACATAATTCAGACACAATGAAATCCAAAACGGACATATTCCAGACATGACCAAATCTCTACCAAATAGAAATAATTGAAAACAATAATAATAGGCTAGCTTCGGCCATGCCGAAGTGTACCTTTCATGAATATATCAAATTTCGGTCTGGCTGGTTCCGAAAAATGAGCGTGAAACGTACAAGTGCATCTGCCTACCAAGGTTGGTTAAAATATCTGGAAGCCAGAGGCACTAGTTTATTATATTATTTTTTTTTCAGTGGTTAATATTAAAATGTTTGTGTAAATATAATTTTTTAAACGATCACCAAGAGATAATGTCATAACTTTTTTGAGATCTTAATCAAATTTTTTTTTCTTACAATCCATGTGAAACGCTCCGTTCGGAGGCGGCTAGAAGACAATGAATAATTTTAAAAACATCAAGACGCACACCACGAATCAGGGGAGGAGCTCGGCCAAAAATAGCTTCATCGGTTTTGAGGAGACAATAGGTATTTTGAAAACAAAACTTTTAAATTTTGAATAAAAACGATGTTTGTTTTGTCTACATATTGTGTAATCTGGATTTTTCTGGTCGAGATTATGTTCTGTCTGATTTAAGCAGTGTTGGGATTTTGCCTTTTCTATAATTTTTATAATTGTCTAGATTATATACTGCAGGGATTATGAATACCGGAATTTTGATTTGCTTCTGATCGAAAAATAGGAAAGAGCAAGGATTGCTTTTATGATATTCTAAATATACAACTTATTCAGGATACAAATAGTGTTCCATAAAGCTCGTAAACAATTTTTTTTGGAAAAGGTTGGTCCTTTTTCCAATTCCCGTAACAAATAGTGCTGTACATACTAGGCTAAGTAAAAAATTATGCATTATTGTGTGCAAAATTTCCTGTAAAACGGACCATGAATACAATTATTTAGAATTGATTCTGGGGGTGGACTAGTCCCCGAAAATTTTTTCTTACAAATCTTTACAGGAACTAAGCAAACAAACTAAAAAATTTTAGGTCCTAGAAAAAAGATACGTAAACAAAATTTTTTATATATATTTTTAATTTATTTTATAGATTTTACAAATATTTATTCAATATCTTTAATTAATTTTTTAATTAGATACGTTCAATCTGTTTTATTTTTCAAACTCGACTCTGTCAGTTAATCTAAGATCAGGTTTGAGTGTTCCTTTCGTGCAAAGTGTTACATACGTGCACACAGTTTCATAAAATGAACAGGGATGCATGTTAATAAAAGTAACAAAATGTTTCGTTGAAAGTGATGTCCACTTCTAGTAGTCCTTTATCCGTCCGTCAATCCCATTTTCGGTCATCCTGATATTCTGTTCGCCCCAACGAAGGCTCTTTGGCTTCAATACTCTCCTACTGTATGTGTTACTCTCGGCCCTTTAATGCCGCCAATATTTTGAACGGTGTAACGACCATGATCTCGTGAGCCCCAAAGAATTTTTCTTTAAGCTTAAGTCGGAGACCGTACTGAATGTGCTTGATTGCAACTAGGTCACCTACATCGTACTCTGTTTCTGTTTTACTGTTTTTATTTCACATTTTCTTTTTGAATTCAAATATTCGTTTCGTTAGTATTGATGTTACGACCATATGAACTCTCCTGACTAATCTATTGGCTCGAGTAACTCCTTCTTCGCGCTCACATCCCATTGAATATAAAATTGGTCCAAACTTCTTCTGTATTCACAACTACAACCGATATCTACTCCTGCTGTTATACTTTGCTTTGGGGCCTTCTTTATACTCGATAATTGTTTGAATCTTCTAGTCTAAATCAAGGTAGTCAATATTCATTTGGGTGCCATATTTGCTAGCGCTAATATCACTACCGATATCTAACGGTACTGAAAACATATACACATTGACTTCTATATCTCGAAATAGACGCTATCTGCAACATGCATTTTCTTGTTTTCAGTGTTGAATTCTGTTGGTGGTATCGCATGTCTGCACTGATTTTTCTTATGACAGACCTAACCACACTTAAAGCACCTAATTGTAGATTCCCTGCACTGCATGTTTGTTGTTGTTGTTGTAGAGGATAGCCAACCCCGCCTAGGGTCAGGTAGATCCAGTCTCAGTCAACGGGATCATCTACCGGGAGGCCCAGTAAACGTGCTGTTTCGATGGGTTCGGACCAGAGAGGGAGGGGTGTTAGATGAGTCGGGTTTAGTGGGCATGCAAAGATATAGTTAGTGTCGTGCGGGTATTCATTGCCTGCAGCACATGTGTTAGGAATGTCAGGGTCGAGACTAGGTAGGTAGGATTTGAGCCTGCTACAATATCTAGACCTTAATTGTGCCAGAGTTACGCGGGTCTCTCGATGAAGCTCTAGCTCTTGTGATTGGACTCCGAGAACACCATTCACAGGAAGAGAGTTCACATAGATGTTTATGGCCTGTCTGTATGCCGTCCTGTCCAGTGGGCTGTAAGGAGTCAAGTACTCCCTTCCTGGTCACGTGGCCTACTTTGTCACGTGACCTACTTTTCAACATCGAAAACATATCCTATTTCTATACGATTTGATCTTAATGACACAATCATCTTTTGGCACATGTGTGACAGTTGAACTATTGTTCATATTCTGGTACTTTCTATGACATTTCTCATACACATGAGAAGTTTGTCTATCTTTTTCTTCTTATTATTATTTGGCATAGGCGACACTTACGCGATTATAGCCTCGTCAACAATAGCGCGCCACTCGTTTCTTCTTCTTGCTGTTTGGCGCCAGTTAGAAATACCTAGTGATAAAAGGTCGCTCTCCACCTGATCTTTCCAACGGAGTGGAGGTCTCCCTCTTCCTCTTCTTCCACCAGCGGGCACTTCATCGAATAATTTAAAATCTGGCGTACTTACATCCATTCGGACGACATGACCCAGCCATTGTAGCCGCTGTCTCTTGATTCGCTGAACTGTGTCAATGTCGTCGTATAGCTCGTACAGCTCATCGTTCCATCGTCTGCGGTATTCGCCGTTGCCAACGCGCAAAGGACCATGCATCTTCCGCAATACTTTTCTCTCGAAAACTCCTAAAGCCGACTCATCGGATGTAGACATCGTCCAGGCTTCTGCACCATATGTTAGGACGGGAATGATGAGCGACTTTTAGACTTTGGTTTTGGTTCGTCGAGAGAGGACTTTACTTTTCAATTGCCTACTCAGTCCAAAGTAGCACCTGTTGGCAAGAGTGATTCTGCGTTGGATTTCAAGGCTGACATTGTTGGTGTTGTTAATGCTGGTTCCCAGATACACGAAATTATCTACGACTTCGAAGTTGTGACTGTCAGCAGTGACGTGGGAGCCAAGTCGCGAATGCGATGACTGTTTATTTGATGACAGGAGATACACGAAATTATCTACGACTTCGAAGCTGTGACTGTCAACAGGACGTGGGAGCCAAGTCGCGAATGCGATGACTGTTTATTTGATGACAGGAGATATTTCGTCTTGCCCTCGTTCACTACCAGACCCATTCGCTTCGCTTCTTTGTCTAATCTGGAGAACGAAGAACTGACATTGCGGGTGTTATGACCAATTATATCGATATCACCGGCATACGCCAACAATTTCACGCTCTTGTAGAATATTGTGCCTGGTCTATTTAGCTCTGCAGCTCGTATTATTTTCTCCAGCATTAAATTAAAGAAATCACACGATAAGGGGTCTCATTTAATGAAACTTCCCAATTCTGACCGCGCTTTTGGTACTATCCAGGGTCAGTTTACAAAGCCGTATGAATTTCGTGGGGATATCAAATTCAGACATAGCGGCGTAGAGGCATTTCCTTATCGTTCTGTCGAAGGCACCTTTAAAATCGATAATAGGGTGGTGTGTATCGATTCTTTTCTCTCGGGTCTTCTCCAAGATTTGGCGCATGGTAAATATCTGTTCAATAATGGATTTGCCAGGTCTAAGGTCACACTGACAAAGTCCGATCAGTTTGTTGACGGTGGGCATTAGTCTTTCACACAATACGCTAGATAGGACCTTATATGCGATATTAAGGAGACTTATCCCACGATAAATGGCTCAAACCGTGGGGTCTCCCTTTTTTGGATTGGGCAGAGAAACCTTAGGTTCCATTCGTCAGGCATGCTTTCGTCCGACCATATTCTGCAAAGAAGCTGATGCATGCTCCTTGACAAGGAGTCCCTGCACCTCTTCGCCGCCGTAATTGAATAGTTCTGCCGGTAAGCCATCGGCTCCCGCCGTTTTGTTATTTTTAAGCGGGCAATCACTTTTCGAACTTCTTCATAGTCGGGTGATGGCATTTCTATACCATCGTCATCGATTGGGGTTTCGGATTCGCCATCTCCGGGGTTTTCATTTTCACTGCCATTGAGCAGATTGGAGAAGTGTTCCCTCCATACACTAAGTATACTCTGGACATCTGTTACCAGGTTACCTCCATGGTCCCTACATGAGTTTTCACCGGTCTTGAAACCTTCTGTATGTCGCCGCATCTTCTCATAGAATTTTCGAGCATTACCCTTGTCGGCCAGCTTCTCAAGCTCTTCATACTCACGCATTTCGGCCTCTTTCTTTTTTCGCCTACAAATGCGCCTCGCTTCCCTCTTCAGCTCTCTGTATCTATCCCACCCCGCACGTGTTGTAGTTGGTCGCAAACTTGCGAGGTAGGCAGTCTGTTTTCTCTTTACTGCAGTTCGACAATCCTCATCGTACCAGGTGTTTTTCTGGTATTGTTGAAAACCAATGGTTTCCGCAGCAAGGAATTTGCTATTTCGTTCCACAGTTCCCTTATATCGAGTCGCTGATGGGTGCTCCCAGAGAGCATGTGTGCAAGCTGAGTAGAAAACTTGCTGGCTCTCTGTTGTGATTGCAGCTTTTCAACGTCAAACCTTCCTTGTGTTTTTTGACGGGCGTTCTTTGCCATGCAGAGGCGGGTGCGTATTTTCCTGCTACAAGATAATGATCTGAATCAATATTTGGCTCTCGGAACGTACGCACGTCAAGAACACTGGATACATGTCTGCCGTCTATCACAACGTGATCGATTTGGTTGCGTGTTTTGTGATCTGGCGACAGCCATGTAACTAGATGAATTTTCATATGCTGGATTCTGGTACTACAAACAACCATATTTCGGGTCCCGGCAAAGTCAATCAGCCTCAGCCCGTTTGGGGATGTTTCGTCGTGGAGGCTGAATTTTCCGATTGTTGAGCCAAAAATACCTTCTTTGAAATCGCCTAGCACAATTTTGACATCGTGGCGGGGGCAGCGCTCATAAGTACTAGGCTCTCTCATCTGTCGGGGCGTGGGCGCAAATTACCGGTATGTTGAAGAACTGCGCTTTGATGCGAATTGCGACTAGACGTTCATTCACCGGGATAAATGCCAGGACTCGGCGACGGAGCCTCTCTCACACCACAAACCCAACACTAAATTTGCGCTCCTTTACATAGCCGCACACAAATACAATTCTTCACAAATACCCACCTTCTTCCGTCCTTGTCCCGTCCATCGCATTTCTAGGACGGCGGTGACGTCAGCCCTTAGTCTTACGAGGACATCAACCAGCTGGGAAGCGCCACGTTCCCAATTAAGGGACCGGACATTCCAGGTGCATGCCCTCAAATCGTGATCCTTTAAACGTTTGCGGGGGTCGTCATCAAAAGGGGGGTCTCTCATCCGAGACATTTGTTGATTTTTCATTGGAGTATACTTTTATTGTGGTGCTTTCCAAACCCTACGCACAACCGTAGGGGATTCGCCTTCTCACTTTAGCTCGCCTCCAAACGGATGTTTGTTGGCTACCCGGAGGATACTTGGTCTAAAACCGAAAGCCGTGAGCTGCTTGAACCATTTGTAAACGAATCGTTTCTGGCCACTCCCAGGTGAATGATAGTCAGAAGCGTTCCTCACTTGCGTGAACTTCTACACATGTCCCCAACCTCCAAAGTTCGTCTATAGTGAATGATAAAGAAAGAACCTACCTATTGGAATGAGTATCTGGAATATCATCAATAAAAAGATTTTCTCATCGTTCATATTCATCCGGCAAGCAACCCCAATTAATGAATATATATATTTAAGGAAGCTTCCACTTGCTTGTTTGCGCCTGTTCTTCAAAGTACTATAAGTTTCGTTTGCAATTGGCTTTACGCTGATCTCTTTCTTGAGGATGGACCCTAATTAACGAGATCAAACCTTTAACATCATCGCTGCATCCCTAATAATAGAAATTCAATTCAAAATTAATATCTTTTCGCTATACAATATAAAGGGATTCATTGTAGTAATTTATCGTTCAATCAAATTGCCGAATCGACAATAATAAAAGCCATTATGATTAAACCAGCTGAATATACGTATATATTTATTGTCTTTTAATTTGTGGTTGATTTCGATAAGTTTTCTATAAAAAAATTGTTAAAGGGTCATAATTCACATGATAATTGAGAACAAATCACCTCGTCATTCGTTCTAAAAATAGGGTATGGCAAACTAAGTTTATTCTGTAGGTCTTTGCAGTGCGAACTATAATTTAGAGTGAGTAATGTAATTGCTATGAAAAAGCCAAATATGTCAATATTAAATATGTCTCTATAGCTACCAATAGTTATTGATAACTACTGCGGCAATACTAATAATTTTATTTTTTTCCGGAAAATCGGTCCGCCTATTTAGAAAAATTTCAATTATACATGCTCACACAGAAGAGTAATATATGTATATGTAACCATTTCCCCTTGTATAAACGTGTATTTAAATCCAAAATATAAAATATGAATATCTACACTCATTGGTAAAACTTCCATAGTAATATTTAATAAATATTAATATACTTGAGACCATGTATTAAAAAATTTAAGCCGAAAGAGAAACACAAGTCCAAGTTACGTCACAGTCGTCACCCTCTGAACCTTCACCTACCGTCACATTTCATAATAAGCCGTAAAATTTGGCATACATTATTTTACGGTAAGTATGTAGTTAGAAAGCATTAATGACTTATAAGCATGCCGCCATGCACACATATAAGTATGTTAAAAAGGATTTTGTATGCATTGGTATATGGCATAATTTCCCTCCAAACAACGGAAGTATTCCATGGACTCAGAAATATATACTCCACGCAGACAATAGAGTAATCCAAAATCAACCACAATTCATACGAAAAATTACATTGGAACATGCTTTTTAGTTTCGAATGCAGCCCACTTCGGTGAACATGTAATTATAATTCAGCTGCAATCACAACAGATGGCCATACAGTTTTTTACTCGACTTGCACTCCTGATCTCTGAGAGTTTTCATCAGCATCTCGATATAGAATAATTGGGGAACTTCACCTCAAGCTCTCTACATACCACTGCTGTAAAAACAATTGGATTACGGCTGGGCCAAAGAAAATACTGGTACGGTGATGATTGCCGTGTTGCAGGGGACAACTGCCTACTTCCCAACTTTGCGATCGACCACAATACGTGTGGGGTGGGACAGATACCAAGAGCTGACGAGGGAAGCGAGATGAATTTGCACTCGAAAAAAGAAAGATTCGGCGGTTTACAAAATGTTTCAAGACCGAATCATAATTATATAGAAACCAAAAAGGTAATCTGACCACCGATGTCCAGACGATCGGACGGAGATTGAAAGCTCAGTCAAACCTCTGCCCAATCCAGAAAAAAGGGACCCAAAGGGAGGGATTTAACCGTCAACGAATTCATTTGACCTTATCAGTGTGACTTTAGATCTGGTAAATCAAATTGACAAGATATTCACCACGCGCCAAATCTTGAAAATAACCTCTCCGAGCTAGTCGGTGCCAGACAAGGTTTCAGACTGGGTGACCCTTAACCATGTGGTTTATTCAAAATTATGTTGGCAAAAATAATAAGAGCCGCAGAGCTAAAAATTCAAGGTAAAATATTTTATAAAAGTATACAATTGGTATAATCCGTATCGTTAATTCTGCTCTCTCCAGGTTAGACAAAGAAGCAAAGTGAGTGGACGAGGACAAGACGAAATATCTTCTGTCATCAAACAAACAGTCAACATATTTTGGTCTTGGCTCCCACGTCACTGCTGACCGTCACAACAGTCGTAGATAATACTGCCTCTATAGGAACAATATCAACAATGGTTGCCTTGAAATCCAACTCAGAATTACTTGTCAGCAAGTGCTACTTCCGACTGAGTACGCAATTGAAAAGAACAGTCCTCTCTTGGATGCATTCAGATCAAACTCAACGCGGACTTTAGCAACGGCAAATTTTGCTGACGTTGGGACGTTGAGTTGTACAGGTTATACGAGGATATTGACATAGTTCGGCAAATAAAAGGACAGCGGCTATGTTGACTAGGTCACGTCGTTCGAATGGATGAAAGTGCCTTGAAAATTTTCGATGCAGTACCCGCACATGGAAGCAGAGGAAGAGGAAAACCTTCACTCCGCATTCGAGGGCTATTTGATAAGGCAGTATCTTTCTGAATTTTTCGCGCACTTACTATGAATACAATACTGCTCCGGTCAACTGTTATCGATTAATATACTGCTGTACAATTTTGAACACGCTCCGCCATTTCGTTTGTGTTTTCGTCGAACGTTCGGGTCACCCAAAAGAGGTTGTCACGCCAGAAACCGTCGACAACATTTATGAAATGATCGGAGAATAAAAGTACTTAAGGTGGCTAAGGCTGCAGGCAACTCAACCAAGCGGGTAAATAATATTTCACATGAATATTTGTACATGAAAAAGCTATCCGCGCGATGGGTGGCGTGATTGATCACACACGACTTTAAGCGCAACCGTGTAACCACTTCAAAAGAGTACTTGGCGATATTCAACCGCAATCCAAAAGAAATTTTTGAGCCGTTTCGTTTGTCGGCCAACAAGGTCAAGGCCACAGTTTCTTGAGATAGTTTATTAAATTTACCTCTCCCTGCTAATATTTGAGGACCATATGGTCCATTAGAGTACCTATTGGATTAATCCACTCTATGGTAGCAACGGACTAACTTACGTGTCGACATCAGTTTTTTATTATATGAATATTTATTATTATCAATATAATTTTATATGTATATCGAACTTTTCCAAAGCGGCTTGCATTCGAAACTAAAAATTATATTGAAATATATATATTTTTTGTAGAAGCCCCATAATGTAGGAACCTGTAGGTAATCCATAAAATATTTTTCGGAGTAGTTTACTACAGGAAACTAGCTGTAGGTACTCCATGGAGTGCTCGGATGTCCAACCCTAGGACAACACAATGTTGATTAAACAATTTTTTTGTGTGGATTGTGGTTGATTCCGGATTACTCTACTGTTCGCGTGGATAATAAAAGGTGTTTTTTATAGAGGTATAGAACTTTAAGTTGCATTAAAACAACGATGGATTATTCAATTGACATGAATTTTATTTATCCGAAAGATAATCTTGTGGCATTACATTTTAAATATGATTTCTGGCATATGACCGCCACGGCTGGCGCGGAAGTAGTCCAATCTGGACGTCCAATTTTCGATGACTTTTTCCTACATTTGTGGCCGGCAATAACACGGCGAATGTTATATTCCAAATGGTCAAGCGTTTGTGGCTTATCCGCATAGACCAATGACTTTACATAGCCCCACAGAAAGTAGTCTAGCGGTGTTAAATCACAAGATCTTGGAGGCCAATTCACAGGTCCAAAACGTGAAATTAGGCGGTCACCAAACGTGTCTTTCAATAAATCCAAATTGTGGCAGGAGCTGTGTGACATGTTGCGCCGTCTTGTTGAATCCACATCTCCTGCACATCATGGTTATTCAATTCAGGAATAAAAAAGTTAGTAATCATGGCTCTATACCGATCACCATTGACTGTAACGTTCTGGCCACCATCGTTTTTGAAAAAGTACGGACCAATGATTCCACCAGCCCATAAAGCGCACCAAACAGTCAGTTTTTCTGGATGTAACGGTGTTTCAACATACACTTGAGGATTACCTTCACTACAAATGCGGCATTCAACCAGAAGTGCACTTCATCGCTAAACAAAATTCGCTTATGAAAATCGGGAACAACGGTAATCTCGTTTTGGGTCCTTTCGACAAATCTACGCCTTACGTGAGTCTATTCATTATGAATTGCCAAACGAAACTGAGAATAAACTTGACAGCTGTTAAATCAGTCCCCATCCTGAAAAGTAATGCCAACTTAAAGTTCTATAAAAAACACCCTTTACATTCAACGAGTGGAGTACTCGCTATCTTTGCAGCGATTTCTCCAAAAACATACATATGTATGTATCTATGTAAAATATTTAATTGTTGCTATGTAAACGAAATGTATTTGATATGTTTATAATAATTACAGACATTTCTAATACCGGACAATCAATAAATCTAACATTCAAATTTTACCTTCCTCCGCAAAATAAATGTATGATTACAATCCCCAGAGAAATGCACTTGTCATTCTGAGTATTTCACTATTTCGTCGCAAATAAATACCGCTATATTATATTATGTTTGTGTTTTTATTCCTTTAGTGATTATCATAATACCACATTCATTAATGTTTGATATTCGAGTATGTTATATTGACTTACTCACTATTATATAGAATTCAAATATGTATGTGTATTTATAAATATGCACACATATAAGTATATTGTGTGAGTTATTAAGCCAGTTGTATATAAAATGAAACCATTTAATAAAATTGAATGCACTACTAGAATTTCTCTATTAGAGGAGTTGATAGAACTTGGAGCTTCCTGAAGGGGCATGAGTTCGACGTTTTGGTTGCCCATTGGTATAATATGTAATACCGTCTACTGTATAAGAACTTTTTCATGAAGATCAACTAGTAGAAGCCCGACAGCAAAACGAAGGAGAGGTTTAGAAGCTCCATTTTCATAAGTGGCAATATACAAGTATACTATGAAGAAATTGTATTTGCAAGGTATATATGTGCGTTTACCCATTCCATCATTGAATAACATACTTTAACCATTTTAATCGAAATGTGTATGATATTAGTTCTCCCAGTGCATATTGACTTATGTATGTATGTCCATTTGAACGCAATATTCTTACACTGGAAGGTGCTGATACTTTTTATATACTATCTAAGAAAAACTGTGGTCAGAGACAACCTCTGATAAGTGTACACTTTATGAAAAATTTAAATAGACCTAAAATATTAATCCAGTTTTCTATTTACTGCAATCCTCTTCTTTATTTTTCATTGTTAAGTTCTTACCTACAATTGTAAATTTACTGACAAACTACATTCAGTAATAGTCACAAATTTAGGACACATCATTACTTTTTTATCAATATGTTATATAGTTGATACTTTTTATTGAAGTAGGATAGATAGAACTATATTCCATTTTGATAGATTCTGAATACCTATACAGTGTTGTCCACGGAGGTGTGTTGTCGATATTGTGAATAAGAGTTGTTACAACAACATATTTAATTTAGTTGAAATCTTTTACACTTTTTCCATGAATTGAATTGAAGTCATTCATTTTCCAATAGTGTAATAAATCAAATGATTACGTAAAAAATGAGTTGCCTTTCTTTAAATCAAATATTACAAAAAAGAGAAAGCCGCTATATCCTTCAACAATATATACTACTTGAGCTGCTACAGCTTCCAGTTACTCTCGAGTATGGCATATTATTGCCTGAACATACCTAATTGGGCATAAATTTTCCATCGTTCATGCATGATTGATGAACGAAAATACATTGTGGTGCAATAGCAGCAGCGACAGTACCAACATTTTCTACCGGTATGTCTATTTACAGTTACATACATACACATTACCTTTGTGCTTTTTAAGAATTTGCATTGCAAGTAAATGTGCATATCTATAGAATCAATTTTTTTTTGTTTCTACTTGTTACTGCAATGTGCATAATTATGTTCAAATTATCAAATGTCGTTGTTCGTATTTAGGATTGCATAGGATTGCCCGTTGTTGTTGTTGTTGTTGTTGTTATAACCGCAGAAAATTATCCAAAAGAGGCTCCGGGGAATATTGCTCTAAATCAATAGACTCGTGGTGAAGCAAGGGATATTGTGAAGAAATCTCCACTGACCAATAATGGTTTCCCAACCGCATGGCAAAATTCATCTGACCGCATCGAGAATAAGAGGGTGATGGCCAAAAGTCAGTTGAAAACGTTGTTCGACTTACCCACGGTGACTGTCGAACGCGGAGCCGAGACCAAAAAATTTGCAACGGGCGGCAAATAATTGCATCTCGGTTCTTCAAATGTATGAAATGGAGATTAGCAACTAGGATGCAAGTTTTGTGTTTTTAGTTTCCAGTAGCCTGCCGGACACCACATTAGCTCTCTGGGAGCAAGGAATAGCCAATTTTCCCGACTTCTGGTTAAGTTTTCACACTTGATTTCATTAAATGGAGGAAATCAACTCATGCTGAGACTTATGAGGTATTAATATTGGGTAATGCGGTTAAAAAATTTAATAAAAACACTTATTAATAATTGCAAAGTTTGTCTCATTTACAGTAAACGGACACGAGAAAAAATCATGGCTGCGCTCCCACCGGAAAGAACTGATGTATCCAGGCCCTTCACCAAACCGGCGTGGATTTCACGGGCCCGTGTGAAATCCAAAACTATACGGGTCGGGTATGCCTAATAACCAAAGGACACGTCTGCGTCTTTGTCTGTTTCGCTACAAAGCCAATACACCTGGATTGGCAACTAGCGACTTATCGACATCTACATTCCTAGGTGCGTTTACCAGATTTGTAGCAGGACGTGGTTTTCCGCGTATCGTGTACTCGGACAACGGCGCGAACTTCGTTGGAGCCAACAAAGCTTTGAGACATGATTTCAAAAAATTCATGACCGAAGCTTCACACGATACAATGCAGTCATATGCTCATCAAGAAGTCAAGGGGCACTTCATACCACCAGAAGCTCCTCACATGGGAGGATTATGGGAGGCAGAAGTGAAAAGCTTCAAAAGCCACTTTCGAAAAGTAGCAAATGCGATGCGGTTCACGATGGAGGAATTCTCGACGTTTCTTGCCAAAATAGAAGCAAGCCTTAACTCACGGCCAATAAGTCCAATTTCAGATAATACTAAATCATTCGAACCCTTAACCCCAGAACATTTTCTAATGGGATGACCTCGTAGTTGACAAAGAGAACAACGTACCCCCGAACGAGTGGCGACTTGGCAGAGTTGTTAGAGTTTTCTTAGGGCAAAACAATCGAGTTAGAGTTGTAGATATACCTACGACGCGAGGCATAATTACACGTCCAATTTTGAAATTAATTATGCTTCCCGTCGAAAATTCCACTAATGGTTTATTTAATTCCAGAGATATTCAAAATGGTCCGTGCCAACAACAAAACCAACAACCAAGCGAAGGAACAATACCGGTGCCCCGTGTGCAACCACTACCATCGGTTGCTGCTCTGTCGAGAACTGTGCCGACTGGAGCCAACGGAGAGACTAAAGGCTCTCCTCCTTCATCGTCATTGTGCCAACTGCCTGTCGCCGCGTCACTTGGCCAGATGTTGCCCGTCCACAAGGCACTGCGATCGCTGTCAGGAGCAGCACCACGGTCTCCAACACCTGTGGAAAACCAACAGGGGAGAGGAAGACGTGCCACAGGTCCGAGACGCTAAAGACGGTAGGCCGAACAAAAGGCGTGGTCCGTATCGAGCACAAGCTTTACCGGATGATTCTATCAACGAAGAAGTGCTGGAGATAATTACCAGCGATGAAAATATTCAAGAAGTCCCCGCTGAAAGAAGACAAAGGCCAGACCCCACTACTTTCAGACCGCCACTGTCGAGTATAAGGTAAGCGTCCACCTCAATCAATAAGTGGAGTGGCATATAGAAGCCGCAACAAACGAAATCAACGCAGAGGTCACCAAGCGATGAGAGATGGATTAAAGGATTAAAGGACCCGCTCAAAACTCTACGGGCACGTCAGTCCTCACGCCAACGATGATGGTGAGAGTGAGCACATTTAGTACGGCTCTTCTCGACCCAGGCCAGCCAACGTCAACGATTGCCAGGACCTTGGCGAGACGATTGCATCTGTTGCCACGCAATCCAGCAGAGATGATAAATGTGACCTTAAAAGGCTGGCGTGACCACATCAGCGTGACGGCAAAGGCTAGCCTGATGAAGATTACACCAGCATGCACTTTGGATGCAAGAGTTGTCGATGAATTCGGAATCTACATTATACAAATCGAGTGCGGTCTCGATGATTTTGGGTGCCGATGCATATGGGATCATCCTCCGTCCAGGGCTTATGCCAGCGACGCCAACACGACCTGCTGCCCAGAATACCGTTTTTGGATGAGTGATATCAGGCTGCTCACCATACTAGACGGCGGCGATGGAGGCCGGGAATATTAGATTTTTGTTTAAAAAAATATTGAATATATGAAGTGTAATTTATGAAATTGAAATTAATTAATAGAAATTAATAGAAAAAAAACTCAAGTGTATAATCAAATTAGAATGTAATTTTTCTTGCAGTGTTGCTGCAAGGCGGGCGGCATGTTTATCTGTGCAACCCTGTGCAGTATAAATAATGTCGACCAACAGATGTCGCTGATGTCGGCTCAATGTACGTGGCTCCTCAAATTTATGGGTAGAGTCCAGTTATTCCCGTTCACTGTTGCCGGTCTCAAGGTCTATTTCTTTGATTTCAGCAGCCGCAGCATCAACATCTCTGGTAAGTTTATATTTGTATATACATACAAATTTAATTAAATAAAAAAGACATTGAATTACTTAACTACAAATCTTGCTTTGAGTTCTTTTTGTGGAAGTAGGTAATTTTTATAGATTAAACGGCTTTCTGAAGGACCGGCACCTCCCCGATCCCCGTTTCCAGAAATCAAGAGGAATTCTGGACCCCATCAACCCCGGCGCGAATACCTTCCATTGCAATTACAATTCATATATTATTATTTTTTTATTATATTATATATACTAAGTTCTATAAAAAAAAAATATATAAACAAAGTTTCTGTCATTGAATTGCATCGTTTCAACTAATATATGTATTGTATTCAACTTCGTATTCATATTTAATAAATGTGAATACTCGTAGGATCAATGCAGTAAATTCTTTAAGATTAAAATTGTCTAAGAGTAGACTTTTCAGTGGTAGTGATAGTTCTAGCTCCTTACTCAAGCAGTGCATTGCTTTGCAACTTGTTTTTGAGCGGATCCCCATTTACGTAATTTTTATTCGAAAATCAATTTATAATTAAATTATATTATTCAAGCGCGTATATTAAATCAACCTAAACTAAATTTTAACTGTCAATCCTATCCTATCCAATAAACTCTTTCCTTTCGCCGATTTTTCACTCACTGTATGTAAGGTATGATTTTGAAGAGCTTGAGAAGCTAGCATGGAAATTATACAAAAAAATCTAATTATTCACAGAAGGTTTCAAGATCGGAATATACTCAAGTGGAAGGAGGAGGTAATCTGGTGACAGATGTCCAGAGCATACTTAGTGTATGGAGGGAACACTTCTCCAACCTTCTCAATGACAGTGAAAATGAAACAAGTGAAGATGGTGAACCTGAAACCCCATAATCACCAGACTATGATGAAATTATAAAAGCGATTGACCGCTTAAAAAATAACAAAGCAGCGGGAGCGGGCGGCTTGCCGACCAAGCTTTTTAAATACGGCAGTGTAGGTGCATGCATTAGCTTCTTTGCAAAATATGGTCGGACGAAAGTATGCCCGATGAATGGATTTTAATTTTGCTCTGCGTAATCCAAAAAAAGGAACACCCGACGGTCTTCCCCGTTTATCGTGGGATAAGTCTCCTCAATATCGCATATGAGGTCTAATCTAACGTATTGTGTAAAGGATTAAAGCTAATCTTGGTCAAACTGATCGGCTTCAGACCCTGAAAAATCTACATCAAACCAGATATTCACAATTCGTCAAAGCTTGGATAATACCCGCCAAAAGAATATTTACACACGTGAGACAGATTTTAGATTTAAGGAAACATGCGAACAGAAACTACATCTACGAAGCTATGTCTGAATTTCGTATCCCCGCGAAACTTAAACGGCTGTATAAACTGACGTCGAGCAACACCGGAATCGCACTGTTAGTTCTGATGTCTCAGGTTGGACAAAGAAGCTAAGCAACTCGGATTCCAGGTTACTGTACGGTCATAACTTCTAAGCATAGATAATTTCGTATATCTCGGAACCAAAAATAACAACACCAACTATATCAGCCTTGCAATCCAACGCTGAATCACTCTTGCCAATAGGTGCTACTTTGGATTGAGGCAATCGGACAGAAGATCGAGGGAGGACGAACCAAAACAAAACTCTGCAAAGTGCTCATCATTCCCGTCCTGATCCGAGTATAAGGTGCAGAAGTGTGGACGATGTCGACATCCGATGAGTCGGATGAGTTTTCGAAAGTTAAGTTTTGCGAAAGTTTAAGGTCATTTGCGCGTTGGCATGGCGTAAACCGGAGACGCTGGAACGATGAGCTGTATGAGTTATAAGGCGACATTGACATAGTTTAGCGAATCAGGAGACAAGTGCTATGATGGCGAATCAGAAGAAAAAAAGACCGACTTATTTTTTTCATTCTTTTTATTCTCTTTTAATTCTCTTATTTTGTATTAAATTATATTAATTATATTTAATTTTTCTAATATTTTTTATTTTATTAATGATATTAATTTCATTTAATTTAAAGTTTTATTTTCATTAATTTAATTTATTTTATTAAATTATTTTTTAAATTTTTATTTTTTATTTTTTTTTTATTTAATTTTTTCAGTCTATATTTTGCTCCTTTTATATATCACATATCGGTTATTTACAACAAGTTACATAAAATATTGCTAAATCACGTTCAGATATTTACATTTCCTTATTCTAAAAACGAACGAACAATGGATGTTGTTGATAATATAATGGCTTTTTGTTTACTTAAAAGCTTGTCACTTAATTGGAGCTCGTCAAGCATCTTCAGCAACGTTTTCGGTACTACACCTGTCGACGAGATGATGATTGGAACAATTGCAACCTTGTCCAAGGGCCACATCTGCTTCACTTCTAATGCCAGCTCCTGTTATTGCCTTCTCTTTTCACCATAGCAGTCTTGAAAATTATGAGAATTAGGTATACCAATATCGATAAGAAGCGCTCTCGTTTCTTTCTTCTCGACAAGAATAACATCTGGCCTGATATGTTGGACGCTCCTATCCGTCAGTATCGTGCGATGCTCTTCATTCTCTAGAAGTTCAGCAGGCTTATATTTATAGTAAGACATTTTTTTTTCCAATAATGTAGTACGTATAGCAAGGCTCTGGTGCATAATTTTTGCACCGTTGTTATGTCGCGTCAAGTATTCAGTGGCTAACATAACACACGCCTCTGTGATGTGATGTATAGTTTCAGTTTGTTGCTGAAATTTTATATACTTGTCATTGTCAATTTGTTTGCGAGCAAAATATTTTAAATAATTTCTAGTTGCAATGACTTGGTCTTGAATTGCAAACCTTAGTCCTTCAGTTTCCAAGTAAATGCCAGCATGTTGCAGCCATAAGTTTGAGGCGCATGCGTCGGTTGGCTCAGTATGTGTGGACGCTTACCATGCAATGTTTTCAGCTTCCACTCATTTAGCAACTTTTCGGTTTGTAATGTATCTGCTATTTCAACAGATTGCATGTTTCTGAGATCTAAAGGGGTATATCTATTGTACGCTTTGCATATTGCTATGTGAAGAGTCGTGCTCTATTGAAAAAAAAAAACGACGTAAATCTGAGACTTGCATGACATCAATAAATCCTCGCCCACGTAAGCTTCTAGACAAGTTTATTCTCTGAATTGCTAATTTAGGGTAATGAGATCCGTATTTCGTTAGCAGCGTGCGTGTTGCTCTTTTCACGCTTTCCAATTTCGTATCAGACCACTTTAATATCCCAAAACTATATGTTAGTTTAGGCATCGCAAATAGCTTTGAATAAATTTTTTCCGTTAAAGCAAGATTTTAGAAGCCACTTTGTTCTCTGCATATAACTGTCGGTGATTTATGGCATCATAATATTATGATAAATTCATCTTGCTTGCATAATACCTAGATATTTATAGGTATCATCAGTGTCCAATATCTCTATACTTTCGCTGCCTGTTAGTGGGAAATTTCGTGATACCACTTTGCCACTTTCCACACTGAGTCTTTTACATTTGTCTAGACCAAAGGACATACATATGTCCCTGGAAATTTTTTTGTTCTTTGTAGGAGCTCGTTTCTTTTGCGCTCAGATCCTGAATACAGCTTTATATCATCCATATATATAGATGAGATGAGAGAGCTTGAAGGGCGTTGCGCCGGCGTTTTTTATTTTAAACCCAGCTTTAGCTAAATTGAGGAGGAGAGCGGATTAAGTGCGAGGCAAAACCACAAAGGGCTTAGACTGTCCCCTTGCAAACTACCTCTTCCAATAGATATTGTAGTTGTCTTTTATAAAACCTTGTTTGTTGTTATATTAAGTGTTATCTCCGACCTATTCATTAGATATTTAGCAATATTTATAATATTGGGGGCTATTTTATCTTTTATTATCTGTAACACTTCTAAGAGCCATGAATATGGTACACTATCATATGCTTTTTGGTAATAAATATATGCTGTATATACTTGTATATTCTTTTGTTTGTGGTATGCCTGCTCCATTATGATGGCGTCAATTATAAGTTGCTCCTTGCATCCCTGTGAATGTTTTACGCAGCCTTTTTGTTCCATAGCCAAACTTTTTTCAGCTACTAAGTGGTGATAAAGTTTATTTGCTATGCAGACAGTTAGTAATTTACACAGAGTACATAAACATGTGATTGGCCGGTATTTAGCGGGCTTTTTAGTGTCATTTTTATCCTTCGCAAACAGGTATGTTTGTCCTTTAGTTAAAAAATTTGGTATTTTTGTGGTATCCTCGAGAAAATATGTATAAAATTGGGCAATGAATACATTAATGAAAGAAAAAATTTTAATCCAAAAGGTATGGATATTGTCGGGTCATGTTGCCTTCCAGTTGTGCATTTGTTTGATGGCGTTGCTTATATATTTTTCTATTAGCGCGACATTGTCCATTTCTTTAATTCGTTTACCATTTTCATATTCATTCCTTATCCATATTATGCTATCATTGTGGGTTTTATCCTGTACCCATATTGCTGACCAGAATTTTTCAAAATGACTGATATCGGACACTTCATTTGCGGCTATGGTATCGTCGCTTTGAATTCCTCTATAGAAAAATATTCTGTGATATATTAGGAACCATTGTGCACTCACGGGGTGGTTAGCCCTTCGTGATTCAGCGTGAGTTGCGTGCTTACTACGCACGTAAAGTGTCACCACTTCTCTCTGCGATTTTCAAGTTTTGGTCCGCGAGTGGTATTTTACGTCCCACCTACCCTGTATATTCACCGGACCTTCCCCTGTCCACCACCTGGGAATGCGTCCGATGCAAGACTGGAAACTCCGCACGGAGCTTTTTTTTATTATATTTCAATTATTTTTTTTATTTTTTTATTTTTTTTTTTTTTATTTTACTTGATTTTATTTTATTTTTGTTTAATTTAATTTTTATTTATTTTTGTTTAATTTAATTTATTTATTTTATTTATTTATTTATTATATTTTTCCTTTTATTTGCTTATTTGATTTGAATTTTTTTTAGTTTCTTAAACTAGCATCTGTTAAGGACTTTTTGGCAGGCTTGTAAGTTTCTCAAAAACAACTTGTCATATTACGTAAAGAACGTACACTCAGCTTTTATTGAATAAGGGAAAGTAAAGTATAATAAATATTTCTAGATGGTGTTGAACCTACAAAGGTTTTAGGAATTATAACTAAAAATTTATATCTACCTTATTTTATTGGAAGTTATATATATTCTGATTTAATGGTATCAATAATTGATAATATATATATTTTTTTATATTATTTTATAATTAAAAGTTGAGCTGCATTGTGAGCGGTATTCGAAGAAAACTTATGAGTTAAATCCTCTCAGATTCCTTTAAGTATAAGTTCAGCTGTATTATCGGTAATCTTTTTGTTTAAGTTTTTCGCCGTGATGCAAAAGTGGTTGTTAACTTTTTGACCTTAAATTGAAATTTTGATTTTTTTATACATATTTTTATTTATTTATTTTGTTTTCCACCTAACTTTTTCGTAGCCACCACAAGAGGACCATCACTGCCATCACTGCTACTGCTGGTGTGTTCAACGTTGTTTAGCTGCCAATTTTCAGACTTTGAGCATTTCCGCCACTTTCGTATGCCACACATAAGTTGGGCAAGCACTTCCACTTTCAATGATTCGAAATTTTCGCTATGCATGAAAAGTTCAGACAGTTCATTCTTAGCTTCTGAATATAAAATATTTCTTCTATCTGTAGATTTTACAACATTTTGGTACCTTCGAGGCATACTTTGTGCATTAAAAATTGGTCTTTAATAGTATGGTGGCAACAAATCAACAAAAATGAGAGTACTTGATTAGGTATTGTATTCGATATTTGACTTAATAATAGTTTGTTTCTGTTTGGATGAAAAGATATTGTAAAGTAAAATACCTTTAATATTTCCTTTCAACGACTAAAACTAGACGAAAAGTTTGTCGAACAATTTTTGTAAATATTTCCGTATTTTATCTTCGTAACTTATTTCACTGAAAACTAATAAATACTACAAACTAATATATATGATATGTGAACAATTTTTACATTTATTTGTAACACTTTGCGAAAAGTTCTATGCAAATCGATGAAATGCAAAAGTTTTTTTCAAAACATTTTTTCAATGCATACTTTGTTTTGATTATTGATTGTTTTAAGAGATATTATGCATTAACATTTGCTCTTTTAAATCTTTGTTTATGCATAAAGAATAAAGCAGAATGTAAAAGGCACGATACGATTGTCAATTACTGTAAATATTTTCGTTGAGTAACAATATATTTCGATGTCGCATGCGACACTTAAAAATTATCACTGAGTCGAAAATATTTGTAAAAAAAAACCTCCAAATTTTTGTATTAAGTATGGATAATTTAAGTATAATAATGCAAGAATTTTCAGAAACAATTTGCAATTCGTTATGTATGTGTAGTATACCAAATTTCACGTTCGTAGGTATTGTTTCGACGGATGTGTGACCGAAAATTTCAAACCTTTAAAATCGGTCGTTTATATGGTATAGACAAACGGACAGACGGATATGGTTAAATCAATTCAGCTCTTGATTTTGATATGATCGGTGTAAATTTCGGTGGGCCTATCTCTTCTCCCTCTGGTAGTTACATACTTCGGACCAAAGACCGAACGGATTTAATAACCTATAACAGAAATTTGAATGCACCTTCGTTTTATCAATTTTTCGAAAACAGGACAAACGGAAGTAGAATGTCCTGTCATTGGTTCAAATTAAAATTTTTCTACGTTATAAGCTGGACTAAAAATGGAAGGAAGTGAAAAAGTTAAAGGCATATCCCAGCTGTATTACTTTTTTTGCATTAGTCAACTGGTAGAAGAGCTAGAATTGCATTTCTGCATATGCGCTAAAAAACCGTATTCGTTAGTCCTACTCTCAGTTAATCTAGTTTTTGTTTTGGCATATATGTATAAGATGCATACTTATTATTGTTTTTCCTCATTATAGATATTTATAAATTTAATTTGTATTGCGAAAATAAATATCTTTAAAATCTTCTTAAGTATATTAAGAATAAAAAAAGAAACATAAAAAATATGTTGGAATAAAATGTCGCATTAAACATGTCACGTAACAAGGATTAAAATTAAATAAAAACAAAACTTTTTAATTAAATAACAAGTATTTTTCAGATAGATTTCAGATTTTCAATTCAGAGCATTTTAAATTTAAGTAGCATTAAAATATCCCTTTAAGTTTCACTGAAATCAGTGTTTGATATGTTTGCTTTGAAAACGGCTTCTTTTTTTCGCATACGAATTTATTGTTTTTTTGTAATTATCTTGAAAACGAACTAAAACCAACTTTACTTAGTACCATTTATAGTGCTAATCAAGAGATGTAGGTTTCTCGGCGTTACTTGGTATATTTTTTATTTCACTTAGAATATGTACAAATATTTCATTCGACATTATAGAAATACCCATAAATAGTTTTTATATATACAACACAAATAAAATCCCATGCGCATCATGGCATTAACCTTACGGTAGATATAATTGGTAATATGACCATTAAATATACCAGTGATGAAGGACCCACAAAGCTTCACTGATCACACGACTTTGAATAAATGAAGGAAGGGGCAGAGTATGCATTGTCAAATTAATCGCGTTCAAACAAAAAATTACTTTAAAATTCGAAATCTGTTAATTTAGTTTAAATACAGATAGTATATAACTTATGAACTGTTAGTGAATTTAATAAAATAATTTTTTAAATAAAAAAGTAATGGAAGGAAAACATTTTCTACCGAGCTTCTCATCCAATCTTTGTTGTTATGTTTTTCCATCAAATGACTGATGTATTCTTATAAGGAGCTTTTTAGCCATATTTCGTATGAAAATTTTGTCCGTTCCGCTATGTTTCGATCAATATTCGAAGCTTGCGATTCCATTTAATTCTATCTATTCCTTTCAAAAGTAACGGTAATTTAACACCTTACGCCCACACACCCACAATAGTGTGTTCTGTTGTAAGGCATTGACAAGTATTTAATTATCATGTAGCAGATATATAATCAGACAATTGATAATTCATAGAACAGTGCAGTATTATAAATTCTTGTATCTTACACGCGTTCATGATGAAAAATTTATTAATAGAATTTTAGGTAATTACCAGTATCATTCATTCTTGAGTTTTGCATGACTTAGTAACATATATTTATTTCTTAAGTCTTCTTTTGTTTTATATGGTACACAACATATTTGATACTTGACATGTAGTGTGCATTTTTCAGAACCTCCTACGATGAGATAACTAACAGAAGAATGTAGCAGATCTAAATTCTCTAAATTTCACTGGTAACCACAATATTTACCTCAATACGCTTATATTTCCCTATCAGCACTCGTTACTTTGTTCTATACTGTTGTTTTCTATATTTTGCTTGCTTTTTTTCAGCTAGACAGTGATGTGTTTTTCGTTTACTTTTGACTCAATTTAACGTGACAAAGTTCGCACTTGCTCGGACAGGCACGCAGTGACAGCCAAAAGACACGGATGGAAATATATGACCTAAAAAATGAGAAAGGAAAAAGTTTATAAAAATTGTCGTAAGGATTTTGCTATTTTGTTTGTTTGTAGCATTCTCCAACTTTTCTTAAAATATTTTCATTTTTATTTTTAACGAAAAAGAGAAAACTAACAACAATATTGGTCCTCTGGTTTTACTTTACATTTAACACACTATGTATTTGTCCTTAATATGTTTCTTCTACGTTTCTTATCTTCAACGATTCTGAACTTTTTTTATATATATACTTATTCGTCTACATTGATGACGTGGCCTTCTAAATAGTACCCATTAGAAGTTATGCACTTGTGGCAGCGCTTCTTCAAATCCTCGAAACCTTTCCCTCTTTTAATATATTATTAGACTATAAAACGGCACACAATGGAAAAAAGCGCTCAAACAATGCCTATTGCTTATTTTATACTACAATTTGTATTTATCAAAAGTACTTCAGAGAATTGGATGTTATATAATTTTTTATATTTGCTCGTCCATGTACTCATACCCTGCAATCGAAACTCATGATTCTTTTTATTGATAGGAGACAAATATTAATAATTTTTCAACTGTTTCGGATTAATTTCTTATTGAACATACCAAATCTTGTAATTTCGAAGTCCTTAACGTGTGAGCACTTTTTGTTATAACCTAATTGTATTGAATTTCTTCTTATATATATTTATTTATGCTTTACTTCAATGGGTAAATGTGTTTTCTCGTTTTTTCATTTATTTGGAGTATCGGCAAAAATTTAATTCTTTATTCTCTCCTGCAATGTTGACTTCTGACTTCAATAAAACTATTATTGCAATTTTATTGACATTCCCAGGTCCTTAGAAATTTTATCTTTTCAACGGAATGGAAATATTCCTTTTCATCTGCTTCCATATGCGGGTACTGCATCGAAAGCTTCCAAAGCACGATATAAAGTTACTCTGTCTGAAACGTTTGATAATGAAAAGCTCGGAGGAGTTATTCCCAATTTTGACTGCGCTTGTGGTATTGTCCAGCGCCAACTAGCGTAGCGGTATAAGTTTTGCAGTGGTACTATATTCAGACATAGGGGCATAGATGTAGCTACTTTATTAGTATAGGTGGATGAAGCCATATGTAGTAACTAACGCAAGTGAGGAAAGTTTATTACTGCCATTTAGCCGGGAGTGGCCAAAAACGATTGTTTTACATTCCCTGCTGAGGAGCGATCTCAATTAGAAAAATTCAATTTTCTATAATTTTTTCCCGAACCTGGACTCGAACCCTTCGAATTGTAGTACGCAATCCCAACCACCAGGTTATTGCGGCCATACATATCTATAGCAAAAATATCGTACAACCTGGATATCGTGGATATGCATTAGAACTTAACGTACTGTCTCGACCGCCAACATATATTAAATTTTTTATGTCTTTTCTAGGATATTTATGGAATTTATTTCTTTGAATAGGTTATTTAATATTAGTATGAATTTCCTTATGCCTAAATTGGACCTTTTACACATTTTCGCCTTCTAAGCGAATTTAAACTCGTTTGTTGTAAGAAAATTCAAAAGTATTTTCCAAACATTTTTTATATAAAAACGCAAATTTTGGCCTGAAAAGTGAAGTTCAAATTCTTTATTTGCTTTGTAGGAAAAAAAATTTTTTTTTTCAATTTCATTCCTTTCAGGTAATTGAAATGGTATAATAACTCGCAAGCTAGCCTCTCAGTTCTTGAGATTTTCCAACCGAAATCGGGAGACTATATTATATGGTCCCCACACTAATGATTCGTTCAGATATGAGGTTTTCGGTAAATTAATTATAATTATTGTATAATCCACAAAATGGATTAATTTAGGTGACAAATGTCTTTTCTACAAACATTTGGATATATGTACTCAAAACCAATCAAACACATTAAAATTAACTCACGATTGCCAACTTTGAAAAGTAAAAGTGCGCGATACGTTTTCCGCACAGAACCATTAATTTCGAAATAAAATTGCACTATTTGCAAGCGTTGTTCAGGCGTGAGTCTACTCATGATGAATTGCCAAACCAAACTGAGAATAAATCACTTGACAGCGGTTAAATCAGTCGCCATCTTGAAAAGTAATGCCAACTTAAAGTACTATACCTCTATAAAAAAACACCCTATATATCAGGATTATTGTTCGATTTTATCACGGTTAACCTTTTCGGATGGCTAAATTTATGCAAAATAATAGAAAAAAATAAAAGCACGCTTTGCTAAATAATTTAATTTTTTCTATAATACGCGTGTTTTGAGCATTTATTCCCCATTGCACAAAAGACCTTCGAGTTTCTCTTTATTTTTAAAAATAGGAAAAAGTTACACTGACCGTTGAAAAAAATTCATAGCATAATCAAATCGATATGTCAACATTATCAATAACTTATCATGTAGTTCGTTCGCGAGCGTTCTTAATTACTTATTTCAGTTTTTCCACGTTTTCAACGGTTGTTCATGGGCTGGTAGGTTCAGGATGTTCGACATCTTGACATTTTCACGACCTTCTTGGAACGCTTATACCTCTAAGAAATTCTCACCCTACTCATAGCAGACTCACCATAGATTTTGTTAGTATTTCACACACTTCGTTACTTTTTATTACATTTTATGCAAATGTTTATACAAATTTTTCTTTTCTTTTAACCGAAAATCAGCAACATAGTAAAAAAATTTCACCAAACTGGCGAAAATTAAAAATTATCGTTATTTAATGAATGCACCGCTTATTTTTTTACAATTTGTTTTTTTTTTTTTTAATTGTAATTGTTTCTTTTTATTTTCTTTAATTTTGCTTTGAACTAAATATTGCACCTCTTTAAATTCTTTCTGCTTCTTCTTTAAAAATACTCTTATTGCAATAGCCACTTATGTATGTTATTCTGTTCGATTTGAGTAAATAACCTTTTTATTTTTAACCAGTTTTTGTATTGAATGACTAGTTCTTAGGTATACAACTAATGGGACTTTATTAAACTTTAATATGATTTGTCCATATATTTGTGTTGGTTGATGTATTGTAAGCCCAAATGGTTTTTGGTTACGTCGCGTAAGCTTGCGGATGAGTAAAAATTTCACAGCTATGTGCATATGTATGTGAGTTGCCAAACTGAACCACTAAAAAAAAAAAAAAAAAAAGTGTAGAAACTACTTTCGAAACTTTTATCGAAGTGGAAAATAATGCATTCTTAAGCAGAGTTGGTACGTGAAAAGTAGTTGATGAAAGTAACAAATGCGCTAAGATGTAGACCACAAAGAGCACTTGCATAAAAGCAGTTAACAAAGTGCATGTGTAAAATTGAACGAAATTTAGTTTATATATAAAACGTGTTTTTTACAGAGGTATAGAACTTTAAGTTGGCATTACTTTTCAAAATGGCGACCGATTTAACAGCTGTCTAGTGATTTATTCTCAGTTTGGTTTGGCAATTCATCATGAATAGACTCACGCCTGAACAACGCTTGCAAATAGTGTAATTTTATTTCGAAAATAATGGTTCTGTGCGGAAAACGTATCGCGCACTACATATATTTTATCGTCGACAAAATCGTCCATCAGAGCAGTTAATTCGATTAACCATGGAACGTTTTTGCACCACGTCTACTCTTATTGATAACTCGCATCCCCAGAGATGCCGTACGGTGCGTACAGAAAAAGCTATCGCTGCTGTAGAGCGTAGCATTGAGGAAGACCCGAATGAGTCCATCCGCCATCGAGCACAGGAATTGGATCTGTTTCCATCCACTTTATGGAAGACTTTGCGGAAGGATCTTGGTTTGCGTGCTTACTAAATCCAACTCGTGCAAGAATTGAAGCCAAACGATCATCAAGTAAGTCGTAGATTCGTCGAATGGGCCCAAAACGAGATTACTGTTGTTCCCGATTTTTATAAGCGAATTTTGTTTAGCGATGAAGCGCACTTCTGGTTGAATGGCTACGTCCGCAAACAAAACTGCCGCATTTGGAGTGAAGGTAATCCTCAAGTGTATGTTGAAACACAGTTACATCCAGAAAAACTGACTGCTTGGTACGATTTATGGACTGGTGGAATCATTGGTCCGTACTTTTTCAAAAACGATGGTGGCCAGAACGTTACAGTCAATGGTGATCGGTATAGAGCCATGATTACTAACTTTTTCATTCCTGAATTGAATAACCATGATGTCCAGGAGATGTGGTTTCAACAAGACAGCGCAACATGTCACACAGCTCGTGCCACAATAGATTTATTGAAAGATACGTTTGGTGACCGCCTAATTTCACGTTTTGGACCTGTGAATTGGCCTCCAAGATCTTGTGATTTCACACCGCTAGACTACTTTCTGTGGGGCTATGTAAAGTCATTGGTCTATGCGCCAATGCCACAAACGCTTGACCATTTGGAAGACAACATTCGCCGTGTTATTGCCGATATACGGCCACAAATGTTGGAAAAGGTCATCGAAAATTTGACTTGGCCACAAAATTATCTTTCGGATAAATAAAATTCATATCAATCGAATAATCCATTGTTGTTTAATTGCAACTTAAGGTTCTATACCTCTACAAAAAACACCCTTTATATGTATATATATGTGTGAGAGTATTTCCCAAATCGTGTTAAAAAATTTCTTTGTGATTAGTTGGCAAAAACCAAAGAAAAATATTATTTAAGAATTTAAAATAAATATAAAACATCAACTTTAAGTAAGTTTTGGAGCTAGTAGCCTTACGAATAGTAAGCAAATTTAATATATAAAGCTAATGGAAAAAAAGAGAAGATTCACTGATCAACTGTTTATTGCTTCAAATGCATTGGATTAGGTCATCAGCTTTAAGCTATTAATATTTAATACAATTAAAAAGAAATTTTTTGCTTTGTTTCTTTATATTATAAAAACAACATACATATACGTAGTATGTTCAAAGGAAAAGGTGAAGTTTTTGCTCACGTTTTTATTTGATTACAATGGTGTGGTTTATCATGAGTTCCTGCCAAAATGTCTACTACTAATACAACAAGGAGGTTATGCGACGTTTGCGCGAAGAAATACGGCTCAAACGATCCGTGGATTACGCATCTCGATAATGCACCAGCTCACACATGAACGTTTTTTCGCGATTTTTTTTAGCCAAAAACAAAACCGTATTAATGCCTCTATGACCGTATTCACCAGATTTGGCTCACTGCTACTTTTTCCTAATCCCAAAACTAAAGAAACCAATGAAAGGAAAGCGTTTTACCACAATTGAAGAGATCAAGTCAAAATCGAAGAAAGAGTTGATGGTCATACCGAAAAGCACATTTCAGAAGTGCTTTGCGGAATGAAAAAAGCATTAACACAACTGCATTATATCCGAGACAAATTAGATATTGATGAATAAATAAGTGCTTTTCGGAAAGTTCAAAATTCACATTTTCCTTTGAGCACACCTCACACAAGTGTATTATATATTATGCTTCATATATTATAAAAGTTTGTAAATACTTAAAAGTAAAATTTTACAAACTTTTTCTTCTTATTTTCGTCTTACTTAAAACATAAATCGACTCGCAGTATATCTTATATACATAACTACTGTTTGCTCGAGAAGCGTACATCCCTGCATAATTTTAGGCAAATTCTGTATATATTACATCAAAGCTGCTGTTTTATCTGAACGCATTGTTAATATAAGTAGTGAACTTATGTAAATTGGCAGCTGTGGATTTTCCTTTAACAAAGCCATGTTGGGAATTTGATATAATGGAGGAGATTGAATGAGTCAAATGATCTGTGATAAGCGATTAAAATAATTTTAGAATCGCGTGCAGCTTAGCTATACCTCGGCATTTTCTACAAAAGATCTGCCTCCATTTTTACAAATGGATATAACAAGAGATTCTTTCGAGACAGATAGAAAAGTTTTCTCTGTAAGCGATAAATTTAATAATGAGTGAATGACATCGCCAAGACGAGAGATTACGCGGTCGGGAAATTTCTCTCGCAACAAAGCCATATTAGCTTGTGTTGTGTGGCACATGGCACGATTTTGTTAGAACCACATATTGTCCAAGTCGTGTTCTTCAATTGCAGGCAAAAAAGTCAGTTATCATACGATTATAAAGCTCCGAAAGGGCAGTGGCAATCTCGCCGTTATCGTTTTAAAAGAAGTAAGGGCCAATCACATCCCCGAAATAAAGAGCGCACCATACAATAAATTTTTGGGTGTAATGGCCTTTCTTCAATTATTTGAGTATTCTTGGAGCCCCAAATGTGACAATTTTGTTTATTTACGTATCCAGCGAGTAAGAAATGTGCCTCGTCATTGAAGAAAATTTTGTTGAAAAAATCATGTTCCACTGCCTGTTCCTAAGTACACAATGTGCGCTTGACTTTGTATGGATGCAGTCGCTTTTTGTACTTCCCTGTCCACTTATTGGGTTTTTACTGTTGTTTGTAGCTTAGGGTTAATATTAAAAATTGTTCTCGCTAATTGACAACATTTTCTCACTCTTAACACACTATCATTTTTTTTAATTGCTGCGTTTTTTACACCGTTTTATTACACTTTCAGTCGCGTTTGATATATACTGTACATATTACAAAAATATCTACTTGTTAAATCTTTGTTAAGCAGATATAAACCAAATTTTTTCAGCTGCAGCTAACTATTTTTCTTTGGGAATTCTTCTATAAAACAAGGGAAAAGAAAATGAGTATAAGGAGTGATTAATTGTAATAAGTGCCAATTAACAAACTACGAAAATAAAGCTAAAATAATTATATTTGTCCCGGTTACACGGATGAGGAAAAAGCAGAAAAACTCGCTTGCGCACGGTTGAATTTTAAATCTTATAATAGTTGTTAAAAGGTTTCTGTTTTTGTTTTTAATAAAACTCACAAATACTGATGTTATGTATGTTAAATATATATATATATATATATATATATATATATATATATAGGCATTATCCGTATTACCTGACAAATAAATACATATTATAGCTATTTTGCTTTATTTATGTAGTCAAGTGATTTCGAATGTGAAACACGAGAAATGTTTCTTTAATATGAAAAGAGCCCCTCTTAGAGTTCTTATCCAATCCATCTGTATCTACGTCCCATCATTTGTTAGGAAAATATCAAAATGATTACCACTGGGAACAGTATTCAGATATAAAGTCGTAAGCCCAAGTCTCAACCTTCGCAACTGGATTTCAACTAACTATCGAAATCGTTTTCAAGTAATTCTTTATTTCAAAGTTAACTGAAAATATATAGATCCAGATATTTTAAATCATTTTTCTTAGCTTGTTTTATTTTTTGTTTTTCCCATCTTAATTTTGCAGTCTCTGGGCAATCGATATTTGCTTTCCATAGTGCCTCACTGTTGCACATTACTCTTGTATTTGCATATATATATGCCCATTGCTACATAATTTGATATCATTGCCATATTTTTTTTTTAGCACGCGCCCTCATTATTATGCCATAAACGACGTGATCAGACAAAAGCATTCGTCAACCGCTTGGTGGGAGCTGCTGGTAAATTCAATGCCAATGCAACCAAATGAACTTTCTCAGAATGCAGTAAAATGCCAAGCAACCGCTCACAATTACTACAGTTGACTTTACCAACCATTTATGTACGAAGTATAATGCAAAAAAATAATATTATGTATATACATTGTTCGTATATACAAATATACGAGTATTTGTCTTCACATGTGCTGTACATTAGTGCTGCATTGTCATGAATTGCATCATAAATAAGTACGTAATTTTCATGGAACAAAAAAAAAAGCTGGAATGGAGGTAGCAATAATAAAATGGCAACAATACAAATTCAAATAAGCATAAAAATTTACACGGATTACATTAGAGACTTGTCGAAATGCAACGTGTATGGATTGTGAACTCCTGCAACATTGGCACGGACGAAATGCAACTAGCTCCTGTATATGCAGATATATATATATGTATACAATAAATATACGTTGTGCAACAGCACACCCGCCTTGTAATCTATTAACGACTGAAATACCTACCCACATATGCTGTTGCACAACGTATATTTATTGTATTGAATTTATATAATTTCTAATATTAGTGCATCATAAATTTATAATAGGGGGATTCGCTATGTCTAGGAAATGCATACTATGCAAATATTTCCTATGGAATTGTGCTAGAGATCGATAGCAGTCCCGTTGCAAAATTGTGACAAACTGAATTGAAACAATAGCAACCACACAGGCACAGGGTTGCTTCTTCCTTCATAGGGTTGCTTTTTGCTATCTGCGGGAAATAAATATACGTAAGTTTTGGTATAGGATATTTTTCCTATCGTAGCATATTTTTTTGCATGTGTTTTGTTGTTGTGCCATTGTTTTCCTATCCTAGAAAAAATTTCCTATTCGTGCACCAAAGCATACATTTTCTAGACTTAGAGAATATCCCTAATATTACCTTAATTAATTTTGCCTTGAAAGTAACATAAGGTAACCCAAGTGAAAATGAAAAATGGAACATTCTATTTAAACATCCACAAATAACATCTCCCAAGCACACGGTCAACAAAAACAGCTTAATTATGCGGTAATGATAATAAATTCTTTACAAAGTTCTACAGGTAAAAAAGAGTTTTCTCCCAACATATTTTTTTAACTTGGAACCTTTTCCTAAAACAATGTTAATGCTAAGTTCTAGATTTGAAAATCCAAGCAATTTCCAATTGATTACTCATTCATTCAAATAAGCAAAACTATTAGACAAATGCGACTTGCATACTTCGGACTTGTTTTGCGTTATAATTGATAAGTTCTTTAAATAAGCTCTTAAGAATTGAAATAACTGCTGCATTTGTTTTAAAAGCTGTTTGCCAATCTGCACGAATAAAAGTAAGAATAAATAAAAATAAAATAAAATTACGGTAAACGAACTTGCTCGGATTGAAACTCCTTTCCTACGCATCAAATTACATATATAATAGAGGCGCTTTGCAAGTCGAGCTCCTTCTCTAAACTGTCTTCTAAGTCTTGATGTTTTTCCAACAAATAGAATGGCTGATGGATTTTTATAAGGAGCCTTTGATTCATGTCAAAAATACAATCGGAGGGGTGAACATTGCTTGCCGAAATTAATTTTGTATGTCGGTCGAATGGTAGCACGTACTGTTAACCACTCGGGTTTTATTGCCAAATCTTATAGTATACAAGTTAAATTAGTAAGTAACTACGTAACCAACGAAAAACAAAGATTGGCAAAAAAAAGATCAACACTGCATTTACTTGAAATTAATTTCTTTACAGGAAGTGGACTAGATGCCGAGCTGAGAGACAAATTATTTTATGGTTCGTTAAATATTTGTATGAAGGTATAATTTTGTCTAAACAAACAAATGCCGGAAATAGACCAGAAAGAAAGTTCGATTTGCTTCATATTTTGTTTGTTGGTAGGATTTTGTTTTTCCAGATAAACATGTACATGTTTCTTTACGAGGAGGGATCACATATCAACAGATTGACGAAAATTTAATTAGGATACAATAGAGATAGCGGCTGTATAGAGTTTGACATGATATGGTTGCAAACTATTTTTCTGCAGTCAATCTAATCAAAGATCAAAGTAGTGTATTTTGACTAATTTAGAGGCTGTCAAGTTGTATTTAAATTTCCTTTGAAAACTTTAGTTAGCGACTAGTCTCTGACTGAGAGCGTAAACGCAGATCAGACTAGCTAGTGGCATGTGGAAAATTATTTCAATTAGCGTAAATATGTTAAAGATGTTCTCGCAAATTTTATCTCTAACTCTAACCTAATTGAATAAATTTAATTCAAAATTTGGCTCAAAATTTTAACTTATATTGATTATTTGCAACAGTTCGCATGTTTGCTACAAAATGAGAAAATACAAGTTGATTAGTTTGAATATGGTTTAAATACAGACATTACGGCAGTCTGTCACTGAACATACTTGGATAGTTATTCAGTTTCGGTTATAAGCCTTGCTCGCTAACTGACATCCTTCAACCGTAAAAGGCAAGAATAAGTAGAAAGCATAAGACCGACTTATTCCTTGCTTATATATACATATATATATTGAATGGACTTATCACTCTATAGTTTGGAGGAGGCAGTGTCATAATTTGGGGCTGTATGATGGTAGATGGCAGTTTGGTAAACGATGACACTCAAAATATGGCAACTGAAACAACTTTATATAATTTAAGCGTGACAGCGAATGTATAACATTATAGCACAAATCAAATGAAATTGTTTTAATTAATAAACATAAAATAATAATAAATTGAGTGCGAATTTTTTCTCAAATGATCTTAAAGAAAAAAAACTTTATCTGATTCAAAATCTTGTATCTGCAGACAAGTTACCACGCTGTTTGACCAGAAAATTCGTATCGTATGTATATAAAATTGTTAATAACAATAAAAAAGTTTATTTTGTTCAAAAGATAATTGGAGTCAAGTTCACCCCTGATGACTTGATGAACAAAAAAAAGTGAGATTACCAATCTTCTTGCCCCAAAGATTTTAAATTTATTAAAAGTATGTGGTATTTATAAGAGGGAATAGGAGTATCGAATATCAGGGAACGTAAAGCGTATTTAAGAAATATCTTTTGCAACGCTAACCACTCGGCTATCATGGTGTGACTATTTAAGGAATAATTACTTTCTAACAAAGAGTGAGAAACGTAAAATGAATTACAAGCTGGCAATAACCTTTTGAAGCTTAATGGCATCATTTAACATTTGAAAATACTTTGAGATCATCTGCATAAAGCATAAAAATTCCAAATTTAAAGGAACTATCTATATCACTAATGAATAGAGTAAAAAGTAATGGACCTAGAGTACTACTTGGGGAACACCGGAAGATAAAATAATCGACAAACTGTGTGAAACTTCATCAAAGGCATTTGAGAAATTGGTGTAGACGCAGTCCACCTGAAATCCAGCGCAAAAAGATGCGATACAATATTCACTAAATAAAGCCAGGTTCGATATTGTTGATCAATTCGGAACGAATCCATCCTGGTTCGGCGAAATCAGGCTCTGTTTATCATAAAGCACATTTTATCTTTAACAATAGTTTCAAAGAGTTTGGAGACACTAGACAATTTCGAAATGGGCCTGTAATAACAAATATTGGTAACCGCCTAATTTCACGTTTTGGATCTGTGAATTGGCCTCCAAGATATTGTGATTTAACACCGCTAGACTACTTTCTGTGGGGCTTTGTAAAGTCATCATCACTACGTCAACAAACAAAACTGCCGCATTTGGAGTGAAGGTAATCCTCAAGTATATGTTGAAACACCGTTACATCCAAAAACAGTCAGACCACAAAGAGCACTTGCATAAAAGCAGTTAACAAAGTGCATGTGTAAAATTGAACGAAATTTAGTTTATATATAAAGCGTGTTTTTTATAGAGGTATAGAACTTTAAGTTGGCATTACTTTTCAAGATGGCGACCGATTTAACAGCTGTCAAGTGATTTATTCTCAGTTTGGTTTGGCAATTCAAGAATTGAAGCCAAACGATCATCAAGTAGATTCGTCGAATGGGCACAAAACGAGATTACCGTTGTTCCCGATTTTCATAAGCGAATTTTGTTTAGCGATAAAGCGCACTTCTGGTTGAATGGCTACGCCAACAAACAAAACTGCCGAATTTGGAGTGAAGGTAATCCTCAAGTGTATGTTGAAACACCGTTACATCCAGAAAAACTGACTGTTTGGTGCGCTTTATGGGCTGGTGGAATCATTGGTCCGTACTTTTTCAAAAACGATGCTGGCCAGAACGTTACAGTCAATGGTGATCGGTATAGAGCCATGATTACTAACTTTTTCATTCCTGAATTGAATAACCATGATGTCCAGGAGATGTGGTTTCAACAAGACGGCGCAACATGTCACACAGCTCGTGCCACAATAGATTTATTGAAAGACACGTTTGGTGATCGCCTAATTTCACGTTTTGGACCTGTGAATTGGCCTCCAAGATCTTGTGATTTAACACCGCTAGACTACTTTCTGTGGGGCTATGTAAAGTCATTGGTCTATGCGGATAAGCCACAAACGCTTGACCATTTGGAAGACAACATTCGCCGTGTTATTGTTGATATACGGCCACAAATGTTGGAAAAAGTCATCGAAAATTGGACGTCCAGATTGGACTACATCCGCGCCAGCCGTGGCGGTCATATGCCAGAAATCATATTTAAAATGTAATGCCACAAGTTTATCTTTCGGATAAATGAAATTCATGTCAATCGAATAATTCATCGTTGTTTTATTGCAACTTAAAGTTCTATACCTCTATAAAAAATACCCTTTACATCGAAATATTTCGTTTGCTCATGCAGATGTGTGCATAAACGAATGGATAACAATCAAATATATACTCACAATTTGCGATCTCTGTTTTTTTGTGCGAATGTAAAGAAAAGAAATCTTCTAATTTTTGCGTTGGCACTACGTTCATCAATTTTGCTTCCTTTTAGGTATCATACGGCAATCAGCTATAGGCCACGGACACGTTCGTGAATTTTCCTTATATTAGTGTTTATTAACTCAACTGCATACTCTATGAGTTAGTGTTTACTTCCAGTTTTTTCTTGCAATAAAATTTGTTGGCATTTTGTTTTATATCGAATCAAACACTGCGGTTGGTTGGTCAGTTTAGAAGAAAATTTGCTCTTGAAATTTCGATTTGCAGAAAGTTTTATTTCCTTCATTGTTTATGAAATGCAAATCCATTTAATGAAAATGAACTAGAAATATTTCAGTAACTGGTAACTTTATTTATTTTTTATTTTTATTTTCGGAGAAAATTAGCTTTAGGGATTAAAATTAAAAAAATTAAAATTATCACTCATATCTGAAAAATCGGTTGTAGTGGGCAATATGATATATTTTTCCAACTTCGATGATTTCCAGTACCAATAATTATTTGACTTTGTGTAACACACCAAATTTCATTCCATTTTATAGACTTTTGACAGACTTATAGTGGCCCGATATGTCCTTATAAATACAAGTATAACAAAGCTTTGTCTACCAAGTTTGGTTCGAATTTCCCAAGAAAATGAGCAACTAGTATGCGTTCGGCAGACAGACATATGGGCATGGCTAAATGAACTCAGCTTGATATTCCTATACTATCGGTATGAATTTTGATGGGTCTATCTCTTTTTCCTCTGCTACTTACATACTTCGGACCAAAGAAATGAAATGGTAGATTTATACCATTTTAAGTACATGTATATGAAAGGTATATTAACTTCGGTATGTAAGTATCAGAAGAAGAAGAGATAGATCAGAATGACGAGCTGAGTTGATTTAGCCATGTTGGTCTGTCCTTCTGTCCATCTGTCTGTTTGAAGGAAAACTAGTCCCTCAGTTTTTGAGAAATTACAAAAAATTTGTAAGGCAGATGCACTTATACGTTTAAACGATCATTTGTCGGAACCGGCCAGATGAGAACACTATATACAGATGAAACCATCAAAAAAAAAAAACCTAAAAGATTTGGTATACTATACACGCATAACAATATTTGCATATTGGAAATTTTAGACAGCAGCCGCCGCTGATTTGTTTTATTATAAACTAGATTTTGCCTAAGACTTGATTTGCATGTAATTTCAAAATGGTTTAATAGGGCAAGAGTGACAGCTGCTCAGGAGATCACCGCATTTCTTCATCAGACCTCTTACGCCAGGGATCGAAATCGAACCAACGGATCCTGACTTACCAATTTTTAGCCGCTATATTTACTTAATAGTGGGTTAGTGAGTTTTTTGTAATTCTGCCTACTTTCAGGCATTAATTAGCTGAGAAATGTATAAGCATTTGTCTTTGTTGTATAACAAAAATATTCTAATCAAAACAAAAAATAGGCCTTTCAAATAGAACTCATTAACTTATAACCTATATAAGTTATTACGTTAAAAAGTTTTAATATATATAAAGTATTGTGTAAAAGTTTTTGAATCCAAATGTCAACCAAATCAAATCATATATACGATTTTTGCGAATAAATCGCCTCCAGGCCCACTTTCCGAAAAAGTTTACATAAATTAACATAGGAAATAAACTGCATATTCCAAATCGCAAGTAAATTGAACCAAAAACTATTTTTTAGAAAACTATATTTTCCCTAGCAATATTTTAACTTCGAGAAAATCGCTTCATAAATAAGATTTTTTTGAATGCACCGTGTTTTGTCGTATGTGCACGTTGTATGTAAAATACGCCCTTCAGGTTGCAAGTTCAGGACAAAATCTTTTATATGAAATGAATTGTGACTTATTATTGAACTTCTCATATATTTTGTTAATATTATAAATGTCCATCGTCTTTAATATGT
Organism: Neoceratitis asiatica; assembly: GCA_030068015.2. Taxonomy (NCBI): domain Eukaryota; kingdom Metazoa; phylum Arthropoda; class Insecta; order Diptera; family Tephritidae; genus Neoceratitis; species Neoceratitis asiatica. Next base: position 80,797,854 of record CM061524.1, read on the forward strand.
TCTTACAAAATGTCATCAATCTCGACCAATGTCCTGGCATGTTTTCTTAATAGTGCATGAAAATTAATTTTTTATTGATCCTGATTAAATAATATTTTTCACGCTTTATAAAATTGTAATGTTGTATTCAAAATATTTTATCACGTAAAGCTTTTTCTAAAATCTTGTCGTCTACGTATTAAACAATATTACCGAAAAGAACAACATAACATTTCGAGCACAGAAAGAGATATAAGGTTTTATATGAAAAACAACAAATATATTAAAATTAAGGGAAGAACAACTAAGAAAGTAAAACAACGGTAAGTATGCACCTATAGCTGTGTACTAACTCAACAAAAGCCACAACGCTATCAGCAGTGTCAAGAATAAATTCTAGAACACAAAACCTACATAGTGATTTGTATAAGTGGCTGGTTAAAAACTTGAAGCGAAGCTGTTTGCTTGTTTTAATGTGATATAATTATATATTTACGGTTTATACAGTATTTCCTGTTCAAATTTAGTATTATTATATGTTTACACAATTACACAAACAAACAACATTTAAGTACATATATATGTACATACCCCATTGTGCTCATATATTCGCATGAGTGCTTATTTAAAATCACCTGTTAAATGCAACGCCATTACATGTATGGGTACTCATACATATATACAAGTATACATGGTATGTGCGTGAGTAGAAGAGAGAAATGCTGCCAACATATCACAAAGTCTAACTCAAAAACCAAATACACAAAAGCCTAGACAAGTAATTAACCTTAAGTATGTGTGCCTTTTAGTAAATAAAGAGGAAACACATAAACAACACTTAATATTTAACATATGAAAATTATACACTCATCTTCTCATAAAGGCTACTAAACATCAAGTAGCCCGACAAGCTGCTAAGTAGCCAACCAATTACCAAGCAAGCCTGGTACAGCATCTGTAGGGATATTCCATGAACACACCATCCGTGGACTGTGATTATGACTATGACATATAACTACATAAATACATGATTCGAGAACTTGTTGTTGTGCACACATTCTAACTGACATATACATATAATAGAACGTAAGAAATGTAATAAAAGGTTTATGTCAGCTCGTTTGTATACTTACGTTTGAGACATAATATTATTTTACTATTTCTCAACTCGTAAATTTAATAAAATTTAACAAAAGAAATTTACGTTATGCTCTTTTCTGATGTCCCTACAAATTACTAAGGCCATTATTTAATTAAATTACCCTCAAACAGGCTGATCATAATAATGCAAAGTTTTTTTTTTTTTTTTTAAAGGTTTGAAGTTATTTAATAGCTTTTATAATAATATAAAAAGATATATAAATCTTTAAGCCATTAAAAATTAACGATTAAACAAAGCCTAGGAATATATTTAAATAGACGCTAAACTAGGTAACCCCATCAAAATAAATTGCGGTAAGCTAATTTAACTGCATAAGAAGGTATAAATAAGAAAACTAGAATAACCTACAAAAAAGAAAAAAATTTATAAAAGCAGCACTCAAGGTAATAAATATTTTGTATGATGCAGATTCATTAGTTTTCGAAAAGAGTGTGTGTACATCTAGAACGGAGACGATCTGGAAGAATTGAGCATGATATGTCCAATTCCACCTACTGGAAAATTTAACAATTTCTATATAACTCTCTAACCCAACGATATTTTTTTTAATCAAGAAAATTATATTTTTTCTAAGCTTATATCGAGATTACCTAGCAGTTTTCAAGTAAAGCAATGTTTTGGTTAAATTTTACATAGACAGTTTATTGAAAATAAGTGGAAAAAAACAACTTTAACGTTACCAGATTTGGTCAAATCGGCCTAAAGTTTTCAGCACCGTCTTCTCTTAATCACTCAACACATCAACACATATTTATTTTTGGAGTTGTCTTCACAAAAGCAAATTTATGCGTTGTGTGCGTATGTTTAAAATACAATAAAGAAAAATATGTAGCACAGTTTAGTCATCAGAAAAAAAAGCAACATAAAATATAACGAGTAAAAAACCACCGCATTTGCAAGTGTATTCCATTCCTGCAAAAAATATTTAGCTCTTTGTAACCGCTGAAGCGATTTTCGACTGAGCTCCTTTTCTTATCTCCTTTCTTTGATGTTTTTTCTTTATGACCCACAATTTGTTTTTTGCCGCCTCCGAACGGCTGCTAGATTTTATGAGGAGCTTTTATTTCATTCTCTGCCGAGGAGCGACCACAATAAGAAAAATTAGGTTTCTATAATTTTGAATGTTGGTCGAAACAGGGCTCGAATCCTATTCCATTTATGAAGTACAATAGCACGTAGATGATAGAGTACTTAAAAGCTAACTACATTTCACACAAAATATATGTAATTAACTTTAAGGTGTTCTAGAGTCCGGAGCTCCTACAGAGGATCAAATTAAGGAGAAGGAGTTTAGAATGCGTTCTGAGAAGTTAGAAGCTACTAAAACATAATATTTATCACACAAATTTATATTCATAGTAATAAATATATAATCACATATATATATCATATATATCAATGCTACATAAAAATTTGTATAAGAGTTTTATTTAAAAAAAACAGGTTCCCTTTTGCTTTCTAATATAAAAATTTAAGAAAATTAAATAAACAATTTTTTGTCACTAATTTATATAAAAATATTCAGCTTATTATTAAAAATAAAATCTCTAGTTTTTATACCACCACATTAAACAATTTTTTTTTATAATTTTCTTTGTTTACGTATGAGCGCCCATTTCTTAAGACGTCCAGACATAAAGAGTATCAAAATATTTGTAGTCACAGTCATGTATGAATACAAAAAAGTTCTTAAGTCATACACGATTTATCAAACTGTTCAGCAGGTATGTATTATAAAATTTATAGAATTTCAGATCACTATTGGCCTAGTTCGAAAAACGACCGAACGAGTATCAAATATATATTAGTAAACTATTAATTTTTTGTTTATTTCGAACTTGTATAAACTGGTATGTTAATTAACATTTTTAAAGAAATATTAGTCAATTTAAATTAAATATAGGCTCCCACATTTAATATTTTTAAGCACCTAATAAGATGAAATAAGAGAAAATGCTTGTATCCGTATTTTTACGCCAAAAAAAGGGTATGCTTTATACCGGCCATGAACAGACCAAATTTATTGTATTGAATACTTGATTATAGATTATAAATAATAAGATTATAACCTTATATCTGGGCGATTTTTCGGATTTCGCTTCAGCGGTTATAAAGCGCCAAATATATTTATATATATATAACTTTATATCTGAAAAATCACTTGATTTTAAGTTCCAATATTAATAAAAATTTACGTGTGTAAAATACTTCGCGCTCTTAGATGTATTTTTGGCGGATTTTTTACCTGAAATGAAGCATATGAACATATCAGTTGAATGAGGAATAATTGTTATTCCATCAAATTGATAGACCTACAATTTATTCTAAATCGTCTCTTCTCGTTCTTGTACTTACATACCTCGGATTAAAGTTAGTATACCATTACATATTGCTGAAAGGTATATCTAAATATGATAATAAAGATTTTTTTTTTTAAATTTTTTTTTAAAACTACTACTAAAGATAAATAAAATTAAATAATAACGCTTAAATTGGTTTTTCATTTGGTTTATTTCAATAATTATTTAACAACTTTTTATTTATGTTAGCTAACAAGCGATTGATTGGAAAAGCAGACATTTGACTTTACTGATTGCGTAGAATTGAAGAGTAAGGGAATGGGCTTGTGTTAGTGAGAGATGCACAAACATTTATGAATATTTCCACGTTCTATGCATATACATATTTAGTTGACGAGCGCTGACAGTTAGTAGCAGCAAACAAATCAATTCAAAATAAAATAAACCGAAAAAACGGCAAATCGGAAAAGAGCGATGTTTTTATTTAATTTTTACACGGTAAAACTGTGCTCGATATAATTTTCCTCTTAAGATATTTTTCTTTTTCCATATTTTACTATGCGATTACAAACTGACTGATTTAATAATTTTAAACAAACGCACATTCATAGGAACTAACAGTTTAACACACTAGCTCTATGGCAGACTGATTGGTGGAGAGCACTTCTATCACATAAACACACTAACAAACCAATTGAATAGTTATTTTACGTTGCATAGACAGGCCGTCGCGTTAACAACATACCAGAGGAGTGTTTCACGCATTGATGCCTTTGTTATCATTGCTTCGGGTGTGTGTGTTATTGCAGATTTCCACAGTACGATGGGGCGTAGGAGTGATAAATGTAAATGTTTACTCAAAGTCAATAAATTGATGTTAACGCTTGCTGTGAAAGACTAAAAAATATATATATGTATATGTGTAAAGACAAAAAACACTTCAGCTGAATGTGTCAACCTATGAACTCTCTAATGCAGCTTGAAAGCACTACAAACTAAACATTAGCATTAGTTTGTAAATATGCTAGAAACTCGCGGTAAATGCAATTCGAATTGTGAAGTGAATCAAAGCTGTGAAATAAGTAGTAACACAGCTAGAAGCGATAGCTATATATATACATATAAATATGTATGAGATATACCTAAAAAAGTTTTTTTTCAATGCGCTGTTGACTTGTTTATTTACTACCAGTTGATTTAACATTGAGTTGTGTGGAACTAGATAATTTTTTTCACTTTTAATTCTGTGCGTTATGTTCGTGCCTTTATGCCTTTTTGAAGTTATATATTTTTTATTCATTTTTCCTTATTTGGTTCAAAATTGCATTTGAAAAATTTGCCAAAGTAAATACAATACTGACACGTGTTTGTACGTGAAAGTGTATTTTTTTTCATCAAAATTTAATTGGTTTTGCAATTAGTTTACTTATTGCCAAACAAAAAATTGTTGGCCGTAACCGAACAAATGAATTGCTTTGCTTTCGTAACAGGAAAATAAAACTATTGAAATTAATTCTCGCCATCACACTATGGTATTAAAAAATAAATTTAAAATTGGAGCGATTCAAAAATAATTAAATGCACATTAATTTACAAAAAACTAGTGGATCCCAGCGTGCTTTGCTACACCTATAAAAAGATCAAGAAAATCTAATGTAAACTTGTATGAAGAAATGTCAAAATATTTGTTTTAATCGAAAAAAATTTATTCTTAAAACAGAATTGAAAAAAAAAAGAATTACGAAAGAAGAACGTTATGAATGCGTATTTTGGAATGTATGGTGTACTTGTTGTTATTGCATGTATTTTGTATGGGTAGCGACCAATGTTCACTAATATGGTCAAAACTCTGGAACGGCTGCGCCAATCTTACATTAACTTTCTCCTAATATCCCTTTATAACTCCTAAAGATTTGGTGCAATTTGATCTGGTCATTCCCAAGTTATAGGCGTTCATCAAAATTTGCATAGATTTATATATATATATATATATATATATATATATATATATCTGAATACAAAAGCATTTAGTTCATATTAAAAGCGCTAAATTGAATTTCAAGTGTAAATCTTATAACTACCACGGCCTTCAGTTTATATTACATTTAACAAATTTAGAACTTTATATAAAGTTCTCATTCGGAATACGGACTTAATTTTGAAATGAGATTCAATATCTTAATTCAAAAATAAGCACTCATAAAAGAAGAATTTATTCATTTCTTTCTGCTGTTGGTTATCTTGTTTTCATCCAAATTTTGTTTTATATTATTGGAATGCATCTCGTGACAACACAATAATGACTGAACTTTTATAATATGTCAATCCTTTTGTTATTGTCCAGTGGATACACACTGCGTAAAATATTTATAAACGTTAAAATTAAATAAAAATTAAAATATTTAAATTTAATTCAGTGCAGCCTTAATATAACAAATCTCTTTTAGGGAATCTTTCGAATTCATAGATTTCTCAAAATCTAGAAATATTTCCAAAAAAAAAACCTTGATGAATTTTTTTGGCTTTTCAGAATATAGAAAGGTTTATTGACCTCTGTTTAACGGTTTTTTCACCATAACTTTTATATAGCGTATGATATTAGGCAACTTTTCCAAGTTAATTATGCAATATTATTTTATAAGTCAACAGGTTAAGCCGCGATAAATTCTTTTAAGAAAATTGTGTTGTCTCTTATCAAATAAAAAATAAAAACTGTCTTTTTAGTATTCCCAAGTGTTACTGGAAATCGTTCGTTCTAAGTATCAAGATAAGCATCTACGTAATGTTAATGTTAATGTACAAGGTCTTACCTTGTCAAAACAAGTCATACTACGATCTAACTTCTTTAGTATAAAGTTCATTGACCCCTTCACCAAGGTTGCACTGTATTAAGAGGTTCATTAGTAAATCATCAGTTTTTATTGTTTAGAAAATGTTTTATATGTTTAAAACTTGAAGTTTAATCAATGAATAAATACTTAATCAATACATCATCAAAATACATTAATATGTTGAAAAACTTATGTAAGTACTACTACAACTACAACTACTAATAGTGCCTTTGATTTCACGACTGACTTCGGCGACGACAGACAACTTCAAACTTAACCAAAATGATTTCACTTATTTTAGTCATACCATAGTAGTATTTATTTAATTTATCAAATTGAAAAATAAAACTTGCGGATAAAACTATTTTTCAGAAGATTGCTTTAAAAAAAATAAAAAAAAACCTAATAGAATAAAAATGTTTAAGAGTTACGTAATATTTGACCATGTTTTTAATTCGAATATTTCTGTGCACGGAAAATTTATATATGTTGGTTATCTTGTGCAATTAGGCAGAAATTAATCACAACTAGTCGCATATGGGTGTTACTAGAGATCAATTGGTCTCGGAATCATCATTTGCGGAAGATTGGTAGGTAGAAATTTTTATAAACAAGTTAATTTATTTAAAAATATTTTTGGTTAAAGCTAACGATATGAAATTACCTTTCTTTTTATTACCACTATCAAGAATAAATGTTCATATTAAAAAAACCAGACTTCTCTAGCAACTCCAAAAATTCCACATATTTTTCACTCACATAATGCAGTATTCATAACATGAAAAGTTTATAGGAAAAATTTATTTAAAAAAATAGATATATTGTTATTTTAATTAGTTTTACATCTATAGGAATTAACATTGAAGTTCTTTAAACACCTTATTTTTAACAAAACTAACAACTTTGTAAAATTTGAGATGTACATGTATCATGTATAAGCAAAATAAATGTCATTCCCAATTTATATGATATGTCATAGGATGTAGACCACAAAATGTACAAACTGCTTTCGAAGTTATCACAATCGTTTCCTTCGCAGCAAAATGCGCCCTCGAAGTTTTTGGGGCGAGTATTGCCTACTTTTCAGAACGTTATTAAAAACTCGTCAAATATCCCTGAAATCAATTATCGGTAACAGCGGTTGCATAATTCGCTGAATCTATCGAGTGAATCGATTTTTATCCAAATGCACAGCATTATGTTAAACGTGTTGCAATGAGTAATGGCGCGTATGTAATAAATAAAACAGGTAGTCGAAGTATAAAATAATTAAGATTTACTAAAAAAATATTTAATAACAAGCAAAACCAGTTGATTGTTAAGTGGCATTAAATTAAGTGCTGTCAGATGCTCAAAGAATTGAAAATGGACGGAGGCAATTTAAGACCCACTAATTATATTTAGATTTAACTACTCAACTTCATGTTACTTTCTAGTCAATATTTTTAAGAGTACTGTCGGGTTAAGTGTCTCAATAATAATTAAAGAAGAAAAACAATGATAAAAATTAATTGAATTGTTCATGTTTTCCTCATGGATATATCACATGTGGCAGCATACAAATATCCTTCTGCTTAAAGATCACAATTTGTTGATTATGTTTGATACTTGTTTTTCTAACTGTCGATAGTGCAGGAGGAAATTATTATTATTTTTTAAGTCGCGGTACGATACTATCTATTACTAGCTATGGCAATAAAATTAAACATTTTAGTATTACCATGCAAAAATAGCAGTTGGGGACAGCAAATAATAATGGCAGCTCATATGAAAATGCAAAGCATTTTGTGTACTGGTTGTCCGTTTTTATGAAGTTTTATTTATTCGAGCAACGACAAACGGTAAAATTCGATTTTTGCCGAAAATATATAATTAACTTACCTTTACTACATAATTGTTGTTATTTTTATTCTATATTTTATTATAAATACAGATCTGAAAAGTTTCAATTAAAATAATTTTGATGCTTGATCTTTAGACCATAGTCGATAATAGCAATTTGTGCAATCTCGATTTTTGTATAATAAAATTATTACTTTTGAGTCCGGGAGAGACAGAATTTCTGATGTTGAATTGAAAGTACCAAAATATTTTTCATGAGTCCTTAAAAAGCAAATATATGTTTATGTTTTTACAATTTTGTGATGTTTCTAAAAAAAAAAAGTTCTTGCAGATACGACAGTGATGAGTGAATGAAATAAAATCGAATGTCCTATGGGTGAAAAATTATTGTTTATAATACAACGGTATATAGTACATATCTCACACGCTTAACTAATATCCCATAGAATCACATCACGTATATGGATATTAGATATAACGTAGATATCTTAGAAAATATAGATTGCTCAGAGATTGCTGCATCATGTTAGTATACAGTCTGCTTTGAGTCTGACGTTGCGTTGGTAGGTCGAAATAATGACATGAGGATAATTTTAAAACATATTAAACATATTAAACATATTAAACATATACATTTTCCTGTAAGGCAATGAATAGCGGCTAATCTCTAACTTGCACTGGTAATAATTCAGCCGCTGCAATTTGCAAATAACAAATATTGTAAGAACGTAAATAAAAATATATCTATGGATAGATCAATAATATAATAAGAAGTTTTAATATTTTGGAATAACTGCGTTATTCTTTACAATGATAACTATAATATCTTAATTCAAGTAGATATATATTTATAAAATTTATATTTTAAATTGTCAATATCAATTTTATCCCAAAACTTGTAATAATATATTCTTTATTCCCCTGCCGTGAAAGCTGGCGTGTCACCTTCTACAGATACATACTTGTCCATACTTGTACACTTCAAATATATTAAATTGCTATGTGTACACTTTCTTTGAACTTGCATGTATTCATGTACGCTTCATTTTGTGTTTATAATAAGAAATTGCTGAAAAATCGACGTATCTTATTTTGTCAAACGCACTTGAAGTGCTCATACATTTAGGCGTTTAACAAATATGTGTTGTGCTACACCTTCTTTCCGCTTTGAGTATTTTTTTTGCTGCCTATTAATTTTTCTTATACATGTACATTTAGTAGGAGAATTGCCAACGATCCAGAAGCATGTCAACACAAATGACATTTATCAGCCAAATACGCCCTGACGCATGGCGTTTTGTTATTGCTTAGCTGTGACAACGAAAGTGTTAAGGGGTTGGACCCAGAGTTAAGTGATTGAATGTGTGGGCTAATGGATATTGAAGCAGAAAGGAGTTTGTAAAACACCCAACTGATGCTTATGCCAGATTGATTTGATATGCAGGCAGGCATACCAGAATTATGGTTATATATGCGCACACAATAGAGTGATGATTTCAGTAAGCTTTTTTCACCACCTTGATCACCAATTTTATTTACTGAATTTATTATGCTTGTTGTTAGTTATAAATCAATATTTTTTGCTAAAAATTCTTGTGTATTTCTTTACATGACGTACATGGGCACCTATATAGGCGTGATACGTATGTTGGCATTAATATTTTGTATTTGAGTGATGAATGCAAAGTATATATAGGTTTATTTAGTCTTCAATCTAAAGCCACTATGCATGCTTAATACTCTGAAAATGTACAAATGAAAATTTACACGTGAACATCTTATATACATACGAATGTCAGTACATTAAAGGTAAAGTACCTTTTTTTGTATATCTATATAAAAGTGTCTAGATCACACGCATTCAAGCCTAAACAAGACGGCACTAACATAGTCAACTAAATTGGATGGCATACGTTGCCATAAAATGCATGCATTACATGAATGTAACTTATATATTTTTAAATAAAAAACGAAAAAGGTATGCACTAATTACTTATATATAAGGTCAAAAGACATTCTACGTGAAGGACTAAACGACTAGTAGATCTTACATAGGATATTCAACAATCAAAAAATGTTGGAAAGATTGGAAAGAATATATCGAAATGAAAATGAATCGAAATAGATCAACCCGAAACTTTTTTCTGCAGCATGAAATAAGTTGTCTTTACGTCGCTATGTATGAATTTATATTTCTCTAACACTGAATAACAGGTCATTTGAAAAGTCCCCGGCCTGACAAATAGATGTAATTCAGAAAAATTTAATTCATATGATTTTCAGCTGAAGGATAATGTTTTTTGAATTATGGCCTATTGAGTGAAGCAACATTTGTTAATGTGAACAAAAGTGAATACAAAGAAATTTCGTTGTTTTGATAAAACCTTACTTTTTGAAGGGTAAAAAGTACAGTTGAAGCAAAAATTTGGCTCGATAACGAGTTTCGGTACACTGCTCCAGGAAAATCAACCATTAAGGATTTAAGGTTAGAAGTGGTGATATGAGCACCGAAGACAATGAACGCAGTCCGCCCAAAAGAGGTTATTACCGACGAAAACATCAAAGAAATCCATAAAATGGTTTTGAATGACCATAAATTGAAATTGAATGAAATATCAGGCACTCTAAGATATAAATTGAACGTGTACATCATATAATTCACAAATATTTGGGTATGATAAAGCTCTGTGCAAAGTGGGTGCCACGTAAGCTCACAACTATATTTGACAATTAATGAAACATTGCTCCATCATTTCACTCCGAAATCCAATCGACAGTCAATCGAGTGGACTGCATACTAGGAACCCACTCCAAAACGTGAAAAACGGGACAGTCGGCTGGCAAGTTTATGGCGTCTACATTTTTTGAAGCGCATGGAACAATTTCCATTAGCTACCTTGAAAATAGTCCCTTTATCAACAATAACTATTACGTAGTGTTATTGGACCGGTTTAAGGACGAAATCGCCGAAAAACGCCCGCTTTTGGAGAGAAAATGCTGTTTGACCAAAACAATGCACCGTGTCACAAGTCAGTGAAATCAATGGCAAAAATCCATGAATTGGGCTTTGGATTGCTTCCGAATCTCCGAATCTCCACACCTGTCCCTCAGCTACTATTTCCTGTTCTCAGATCTCTAAAGAATGTTCGCTGGAAAGAAATTCTCGTCGAATGAAGCAAAAGACAAATCTTACTACAAAAATGGTATCGAATAGTTGGATGGTCGCTATAATCAGTGTATCACGTTTGTGTATAAGATAACCCTCGTCGGAATTATCAGGCGAGTATTTGATATTCAGTGCCATTAAAACTTAGACTTCCTTAGTTGTGCTAAATATAAATAACCAAAGACAATATCCATTTCATTCTGCTCTCTTCATCGCTTGGAGAAGATGAAAAAAATTTTCCCAGGTCCATACACCAAAAACCAAAAAAATTAAGCTTTTTGTTCATTATACGTACTAAGTATGGTCGAATTCATGCTCGTAAAACTTTAATTAAAATGACTATAAGGTGCAAAAACTCAATTCGTTCTTTTTTGTAATGGATATATTTTTGATATATTTTACATAATTCTACGGCAATTTAAGAAAATTTTATAAATTTAATTTTTAATTTAATGTGACTAAATATAATAATATTATCATCGTGATAGTAAAAAATTGCCTGGAATTTCATTGCAATAAAAGTCAACTAATAACTTATAAATAACAATTTAATTGTTATTTATGAAAATTCCGATATACTGTATAAAAGAGCATATGGTTAGTGAATAAATTTTTTTCCCACAACCACAATTGTCTGGTTGCCACAAGATCAAAAAAAAATATATTTATGGCCAAATTAAATATTTATAGCGCAAAATAGAAGACTTATTGTAATAATTTATTATTAAAATTACTGTTGAATACCGAGTTGTATTTGGCATCCTCTTAATGCATTTGAATGTGAGTTATGTGTTAAAATTTGCTTTAATATACCATAGCATAACAATGCAATAACGCCAATTTCATTGTAATTATCTCGTTATTATTCTATATATGTACGACTGTATTATGAAACTAAAAATGAAAACGTCTTATATCTGCATAAATAAAAATCTAAAGTTATTTGTAAATATTTTAATAGTTTTTGTATTTTAATAATAATAAAACAAACAGTTTCCCTCCAGCAACTCAACTGACACGGAATTTGCTAAGTAATGAAAATTAAGAGAATGTCAAGCGTCGATATTTAAAAATGCTCAGCTAAAGAAACCAAATTAATCGTCAGAAATATTAGATTATTTATACTACCGAAAAAATGTATTGAGTTACTTTAATGCATTTCGAAATAAATATTTAATTCTCTGAAGAGAAATGAGTTGAAAATAAGTTCATTTGGAATTTCACGAAGAAAAAAAAATATTCCTGGCATTACTTTACGGTTAGAAAGTGCGGATGGATTTGGAAATTATGCAAATCGAGCAACACAAACTGATTTTTAAGGAACTAAATTTTATTAGAATATACTTTATAATTGTTTTCTTACGGAAAACAAACCGTTATATGAACAGAATCGGTCCGATGTGGATATCTTGCGCAACACCTAAGACTACTTCAATTATGCCCGAAAAGGTATCTCTAAATAATACTTTTTGTACTCTGTTAGAGAAATAGTAAAATTGTCATTGTAGAAGACCAGGTTTAAATTCATGAAAATCCAGACTTTTAAAAAATTTTACACTAATTACTCGGTCAAACGCTTAGAATGCGAGCGTGCTTTGTTAAACCAATCTGCTGTTGAAAAATGATAATTTTCTTATAACAAATGAACAAAGAAAATAGATTACTAAAAAGTTATCAAGAATTTCGAATTACATTAATAAACAAAAATCCCCTTAGCACAGTAAAACAGATTGAATGCGCATTGATTAAATAGTTTGAGTATGCATGTACGCGCGCTTTCTCCTTTCAGCGAGATAACCACCCTCGCAAATGTGATAAAGGGATCAATGCAAAAGTTCATTAGGCGCAACCCGAAATAAATGCAACCCCGTATTAACACTAAGAAAGCATGGTAAATACAAATGATTAAAATGTCAAAGTGAAAAGAGTAGAATAATACGATTATAACCCCAGAATATAAAACAACTGGTGGCAGGATATTTGCTAGTCAGCGGTTGGCCTTTAAACACAGCAGCCGCTTTGGCCACGATAAGTTACTTAAAATGTAATTATTGTTTAATATGTTAAAAATTAGATGAATATGGATTCAAAATACAATAGTGTATGCAGAACGAAAAATAGAGCATCATGATTTTTTTTTTATATATACAATCATATATTTTATTCAAACAATTCACTATATCAAAGATACATACTTAAACAGTATTTTTTTTTAATTTTTATTCAAAAATTCCGAAAACTCAGCCGTTGGTACCTCATCTCCCTTGATGTCTCAAAAGAAAATGCTCTCGCCGTGGATAGCATAACTCATTATTGGTTCATTTAAAATCAAAAACAAAAAATATTTCGTTAATACATGGTAAATCTTATTGGACGAATTAAAAATTTAAATTTTTGACAGACTTTGAACAAAAAGCCATGCATTGGCTCGAGAAAATTAATTGTAATGAAAGAAAAAAATCCTTCATTCAATGACTAGATAATGTTATTTCAAAGATGTATGCAAATTTTTAACAAAACCGCTTAATAATTTTTCGAGAAATCGTGTCCACCGACTTAAAAAATAGAGTTTTGATATAAACGCGTTTAAACTTCTAAAAGGTCTATCTCTAAAATTTTGCTCCGATCGATTTGAAATTTTAGGACAATATTTTAAACATATTTTACAATTTAATAAGGCAAAAACATATTTTTTTTTAATTTTCAAACCAACATAACCTGTTAATTTCTTTCAGTGTTTCAGAGTTTTAAGTTTGTTTTCGTATTTTGTTCTCCGTACAAACTCTTCTCATATTGTATATTATATTTTATCCACCACTTCAATTTACAACTCAAAATTTACATTACGTACTTGAAAGCCAGATACTATGTGGTTTGTTGAACTTAACTTTAGCTGGTGGCGCCAGTGATGGTTAAAATTTTATTTTTATTACGAAAAACTTTATGAATTTCAGAAATTCTTGTTATTAGCCTGGCGATTGTGAAGTACTTTGAGAGTAGTTCGATACGGTCAATTTGAGGTTTGAGAAACTTTAAGCTTCTTAATGTGCAAAAACTTTTATATAAACAAAAAAATTAATAAACAAATGTTACAAGCTCTCAAAATATGATTAGAGTTTCGGTAATAAAGATTTTTAAATACAGTATTTATAAATATTTCTTCTTCTTTATTTTTAGCACAGAAGGAAAAAAATTTTTTTAAAAGTTGTGTTATATTATATAATTTTCAGTTAATATATTTCTTTATCCTAATTTTTATGTAAGAAAATAAGCGACTAATAATAATAAACCCGACGAGGCATAACATGCAGAATTTACCAAGTCATGAGAGATTAGAGTTTGTCAAGCATATAACTGTTTTGAGGGTGAATCTGATAGAACAAAGGTGCTGGAATAAGAATTAAAATCATGACACAATCGATAAAACGATTCACTCACTTCATAATATGTTTTGCCTGACTTCAATAGTAGAGATCTAACCTGTTTAGATACACGAGTTGGAACACTGAAGTTTACTCAGAGAAAGTAATATGAACTACAAATTGATCCATTTAGAATTTTAGCTACGAACAAAGTGACTAACATTTCTCTATGACGTGCGACCGTTAGTGTAGGGGAAAATCTCATCGAAAATGTTTTAATTCAAAAAATAATATTATCTAATATTACTAATTTCTAATATTGGCCTCGCTAAAGTCGTATAAAGGGTTTTAGCTACTTCTAAATTCTTTGGACCATCTTTTGACAAAAGCAATACTAAACCAAAGACCACTAGACCAGAGACTATAAAAGACTGATTTCATGACAAATGGGAAAACACATTGTTTAAGGAACAATTAAAACGTTTAGTTAAAGTCACTATAGATTTATTGAATAGTTTTTTAAAAAATATGTAGGAACCATAGATGATCCATAGAAAAATAATGTTTTATATTTATCAAATGATGTAATACATCATCTTCCTAAGAAATAATTGGCGAATTAATTACTGCAGTTGAACGCAAATAATGGTGACAGACGGACAAACCACTTTGAAAAATGGATGAATAATTTGATTTTAAAAGTTGTGTGAACATATTTCACATTACATAGCAGATTTTTATTTCGTGACGAACGGAGAGTTAAATAAAACGCATACGTTTGAAGTAAAAGAAAACATTAAAGAGCCTTTGATTGTGAAAAATTTGTTTCCTAACTTTAGTAATTTAAACATTGTAACATTTCTTGTTAAGTTCAAAAAATTTGCGACGAAGGTGCACGAATTTTAAGTAACCTAAATGTAAACAATTTGTTTAGAAAATTTTCATAGTCCTTTAGGAAGCTCCTTTTCATCTTCTTAAAATTAACTTTTTCAAAGTTGAAACGACATAAAAATTAACAGCAAGTTTACTTATGGTAGAGTGATACAAATCATCTGGCAAATCTAGAGGATTGCTTCTAATAACAGAAAATTTAGAAGCATTATCAATATGAACTAAATCTCTAACTTTACCAATGTGGAAATAAACTAATAATTAATTAAACTTATTTGATTAAGAATTCCAAGAATTTGTGTTCCTGAAATAATTACACTTTATTAAAAGTCTCTGATTTTGCATTTATTGGTAGGTAAAAAAACAGCAGCTATACAAAGAAAATTTTCAAATACGACATCTTGTATGCGTATTTATGTTATTTGCATTAAATATTAAAGTCGCAAAATAGTGAAGTTATATGGGTTGCCGACACTTATACAAATACGACACATATACAAATTTACTAGCTTATAAACAAGAACAACACAGCAGGACATATGAGCAGCACTTGTCCGAATAGTTTTTATTTATATACTTATATAGATACATTCATAGGTATACTCATACTAGTAGATTTTTGTTAAACCGTATTATTGCACACTGTTAATGCGCCGCCAGCTCCGGCATTCATTTGAAAATCCTACCAAGTTGACAAGTGAGTTTTATTTCATCTTTGTTGGTAGCACAGCGGCATCCGTGTGAAAATGCCGGAAAAAGAAAAGCATCGGTGAACAAATATGTAAATATATTTATATGTATGTATATGAATATAATACAAACTGTATTATGAGTTAAGATGTATGGCTCGAAAGGAAGAATAACATTTGAGTGGTAAGGTAAATATTTGAGTGCTAAATCAAAGAGTATAGAATATAAAAAATTCAGGTAGTAATCTTCTACCTTGATATGAAATGACAGAAAACTTTTTCTCACTGGCCTTAGCTTTTTAGTTTTTGAAATATTCTTATTATATTTATTCATTAAAATTGTAGAAAGGGAAGGTTCTTATGAAAAAAATTAAATTTTTCTGGGAAGTTATTGAGGGAACGCTTTTCTGAAAAAATCTTATTTGTGGTTCGAGTTACTTGAAATTCATTTCTTTCCTAGAAGTGGAGCAGATACCAACGTTCTTTAGCCAGTTCCATTTGGTTGAAATTTAATATGTTAGTAGGTTTCGTTTTACATATATTTACAATACTTTCATTCCTGGTAGGACTCACAGATCAATCGAGCGATTAAAATAGGTATGGTTTGAATAAGTATGCAAATCATTCGATGTAGTAATAATACTTTATTAACAGTAGCAATCAGATTTATTTAAAACGTCCATTTAACTGTATGCGGCTACGACTTCGAGTGCGGTTAGAATTTGCAATGCCGATAAATAAATCCTAAGAGCAGTCTCTAAGTGTCTTTGGCATTAATCTTGAAAACCCATGCTTCTCACATGGCCAGTTATATGTCACCTGTTCTCGGATTGGAATACTAGCACATCTATTTATGTTCGCGCAATAAAAACACTAAAAAAATTTATATCATAAAGTATAAGAATAATAATAACATGGTTTTCGAAGTTTTTTTAATTACTTATGCCAATTCAAAATCAATGTTCATAGTTAAGACGGGACAAAGGGTGTCGGGTTTACTAATATACTATAAAAAAACAGATTTGAATATAGGAGCATGGTCTTCCAACTGTCACGTCTGCAATTTTTTTAATTAAAAAAATTATCATAAAAATATAGGGAATTAAAAATATAGGGAATAAAATATTTTAAACATTTCTCTTGTAAAAAAACTGTTGTATTTCTACAGCTTTCATAATACACATACAGTAATATGGGGAAGCTTTCTTTTTATCACTTATAATTTAATTAAGTTGACACTTTATTTGCTCTCTGCGACTTTCTCACCCTCGTCCGTTGTGATGTTTGATTGTCATTTAAGAATATTTATCACCCACAAGCCGCTGACTTTTATCTTTGACACACTTGAGCGCTTGCAATTCAACTGCATGTAAGTGTATTTTAATTAATACATTCCAAAAAATAGAAAGATTTAGTATATCTATAGTATTGGAAATGATTTCAAAATTGATGAATGCTTTAAGCTAATTATATATATATAAATATATATATATATATATATGTACATTATTTTTGTACAACCATCCAAGCTTCTGAAAGTGGAGCCACACGTATCTAATAAACGCGACATCAAACTATCGGACTTCAATTGGTTAGAATTCAGAAGCTTTGTAGATTAGTCACACAGCAGCATATACAAGTATATGTTCTATAACTTAATATATACATAAGTACATATGCCGCAATAAAGTGGTTAGCATTGCGCACCACCATTCAGAATGGCCGGGTTCGAGTTCAGACCCGAGCAACATCAAAAACTTAATTTTTCTAATTGCGGTTGCCAACGACAGAGAATGTCAAGTCCTCCGAGTGTATTTCTGTCATTAAATAAAAGCTCGTCATTAAACCCCAACAAACAGTTTCTGAGGCAACTTCGAGGAAGTTAGTCGTAGTACCTGCAAAGAAATCTGTCTATGTCCCGAGGTTTGCAAAAGATATCTCTGCCGATGATATAAAAAATTATGCTTCATCTAAAATCTGACAATTTAGTTATTAGAAAATATAATTTTACATACAAACGGAATATTTCATCATTCAAAATTGACATCAATTTGGAACATTTTGAAGCGATGCTAAATAGTTCTTTTTGGCCTTCTGACGCTTTTGTTCGGGAATTCGAATACAAGCCAAAAGAAAAATAATTTGGCTAAATGCTAAAATGCCTCCTGAAAAAAATGTTCCAAAAAACTGAAGTTGAAACCTGCTTTAAGTTTATAATACCAAAATCTAAGAAATTTGAATACTAAGTTAACTAACTTATATCTCAAATGTCTAGAAAATAATTACGATGTAATTTCTTTTACTGAAACCTGGCTCGGAATCGGAGATTCTTCCAAGTATTTATAAAATGTTTAGAAAAGGCCGCGAAAACAAAGTCGACGGTGGAGTACTTTTTGCTGTAAACTCCTCGATTCCGTCTGAGGAGGTTAGCCTTGCTTTTGTAGAGCCTGTTGAATTTAAGTGTATTCGCGTACATGTTGGAAGAGGTTATATATATTGAGCTCTCTGTTATATTCCTCCTCAATCGGACCCCTCTGTATATTTACAAAATATCTCTCTTTTGAAATGTGATTGTTTTAGGTGATTTAAATCTTCCATCTGTATCATGGAATAAATTTGTAACCGTCGTACCTCACTCCTGAAGAGCATCTTACAGCGAATTTCTGGAAGAGATGACTAATCTCAGCCTAAATCAAGTGAATCTATATAAAAATAAGTCTGGCAACATCCTTGACTTAATTTTTGTTGATTATGTAACTAAAGCACTAGTAGAGAGAAGCGCTCCTCTAATTACACCAGAGGACGTTTACCACCCTGCTCTTTCCGTTACCTACGAAACCATATGTGATCAGATTATAATAACTGATAAAATCGAATCGACTAATCAATTCGATTTCTCGAAAGCTAACTTTAAACATCTTAATAAGGCTTTATAAAATTATCATGACCTAGATACAATGAGAATATTGATCAAAGCGTCGCCCGTTTTATTTGAAAAATTTGTTCCTAAGCGCATTTGTGTTTATAAAGAACCTGCTCAACCGTGGTACACTAAAAAACTTAGAGTTCCAAAAAATAAAAAAAACCGACATTTTAAGCTTTATAAAATTACAGGTATGCACTCACACTATTTAAAACACTCAATTTTGCGACACAAGCTCTTTAGTTAAAAACGAAAATGTTATAATGCTTACTTGTGCGAAATTCAACGTAGTTTAATAACAAATCCTAAATCATTTGATGGTTTCGTAAACGCTAAGCGCCAGGTATCTGGATTTCCTTCTACTATGACGTATCAAAATAACATTTCCAGTGATAGTCAGAAAATATCCAATTTGTTCGCTAAATTTTTCAAATCTAATTATTTTCCTAGTATTGAAGTAAACTCATATTCTTCTTCTTCTTCTTTGGCGTAGGCACTGCTTACGCGATTATAGCATCGTCAACAAAGCGCGCCACTCGTTTATTCTTTTTGTTGGTTGGCGCCAGTTAGAAATACCAAGTGTTACCAGGTCGCTCTCCACCTGATCTTTCCAACGGAGTGGAGGTCTTCCTCTTCCTCTGCTTCCACCAGCGGGTACTCCATCGAATACTTTCAAAGCTGGAGCGCTTTCATCCATTCGGACGACTGACCTAGCCAACGTAGCCGCTGTCTCTTGATTCGCTGAACTATGTCAATGTCGTCGTATAGCTCGTAAAGTTCATCGTTCCATTCGCCGTTGTCAACGCGCAAAACTTTTCCCTCGGAAACTCCTAAAGCCGACTCATCGGATGTATACATCGTCCAGGCTTCTGCACCATATGTCAGGACGGGAATGATGAGCGACTTGTAGAGTTTGGTTTTGGTTCGTCGAGAGAGGACTTTACTTTTCAATTGCCTACTCAGTACAAAGTAGCACCTGTTGGCAAGAGTGATTCTGCGTTGGATTTCAAGGAAATTGTTGGTGTTGTTAATACTAGTTCCCAGATAGGCGAAATTATCTAGGACTTCGAAGTTGTGACTGTAAACAGTGACGTGGGAGCCAAGTCGCGAATGCGATGACTGTTTATTTGATAACAGGAGATATTTCGTCTTGCCCTCGTTCACTACCAGACCCATTCGCTTCGCTTCTTTGGCTAATCTGCAGAACGCAGAACTTACGTTGCGGGTGTTATGACCAATTATATCATCGGCATACGCCAACAATTGCACACTCTTGTAGAATATTGTGCCTGGTCTGTTTAGCTCTGCAGCTCGTATTATTTTCTCCAGTAAACTCATATTACCCATATAAATTATGTTCGGATAACCATACACCAATAATAACGTCTGAAGATGTATTTATCCATCTGAAGTCCTTAAAAAAGTCATGCACATATGGTCCCGACTAAATACCTTCTTCCTTTTTTGTAAATTGCGCTGAGTATATTCATTCATTTGAAAATCCTACCAAGTTGACAAGTGAGTTTTATTTCATCTTTGTTGGTAGCACAGCGGCATCCGTGTGAAAATGCCGGAAAAAGAAAAGCATCGGTGAACAAATATGTAAATATATTTATATGTATGTATATGAATATAATACAAACTGTATTATGAGTTAAGATGTATGGCTCGAAAGGAAGAATAACATTTGAGTGGTAAGGTAAATATTTGAGTGCTAAATCAAAGAGTATAGAATATAAAAAATTCAGGTAGTAATCTTCTACCTTGATATGAAATGACAGAAAATTTTTCCTCACTGGCCTTAGC
Organism: Neoceratitis asiatica; assembly: GCA_030068015.2. Lineage (NCBI taxonomy): Eukaryota > Metazoa > Arthropoda > Insecta > Diptera > Tephritidae > Neoceratitis > Neoceratitis asiatica. Next base: position 80,818,805 of record CM061524.1, read on the forward strand.
TTTTTAGTTTTTGAAATATTCTTATTATATTTATTCATTAAAATTGTAGAAAGGGAAGGTTCTTATGAAAAAAATTAAATTTTTCTGGGAAGTTATTGAGGGAACGCTTTTCTGAAAAAATCTTATTTGTGGTTCGAGTTACTTGAAATTCATTTCTTTCCTAGAAGTGGAGCAGATACCAACGTTCTTTAGCCAGTTCCATTTGGTTGAAATTTAATATGTTAGTAGGTTTCGTTTTACATATATTTACAATACTTTCATTCCTGGTAGGACTCACAGATCAATCGAGCGATTAAAATAGGTATGGTTTGAATAAGTATGCAAATCATTCGATGTAGTAATAATACTTTATTAACAGTAGCAATCAGATTTATTTAAAACGTCCATTTAACTGTATGCGGCTACGACTTCGAGTGCGGTTAGAATTTGCAATGCCGATAAATAAATCCTAAGAGCAGTCTCTAAGTGTCTTTGGCATTAATCTTGAAAACCCATGCTTCTCACATGGCCAGTTATATGTCACCTGTTCTCGGATTGGAATACTAGCACATCTATTTATGTTCGCGCAATAAAAACACTAAAAAAAATTTATATCATAAAGTATAAGAATAATAATAACATGGTTTTCGAAGTTTTTTTTAATTACTTATGCCAATTCAAAATCAATGTTCATAGTTAAGACGGGACAAAGGGTGTCGGGTTTACTAATATACTATAAAAAAACAGATTTGAATATAGGAGCATGGTCTTCCAACTGTCACGTCTGCAATTTTTTTAATTAAAAAAATTATCATAAAAATATAGGGAATTAAAAATATAGGGAATAAAATATTTTAAACATTTCTCTTGTAAAAAAACTGTTGTATTTCTACAGCTTTCATAATACACATACAGTAATATGGGGAAGCTTTCTTTTTATCACTTATAATTTAATTAAGTTGACACTTTATTTGCTCTCTGCGACTTTCTCACCCTCGTCCGTTGTGATGTTTGATTGTCATTTAAGAATATTTATCACCCACAAGCCGCTGACTTTTATCTTTGACACACTTGAGCGCTTGCAATTCAACTGCATGTAAGTGTATTTTAATTAATACATTCCAAAAAATAGAAAGATTTAGTATATCTATAGTATTGGAAATGATTTCAAAATTGATGAATGCTTTAAGCTAATTATATATATATAAATATATATATATATATATATGTACATTATTTTTGTACAACCATCCAAGCTTCTGAAAGTGGAGCCACACGTATCTAATAAACGCGACATCAAACTATCGGACTTCAATTGGTTAGAATTCAGAAGCTTTGTAGATTAGTCACACAGCAGCATATACAAGTATATGTTCTATAACTTAATATATACATAAGTACATATGCCGCAATAAAGTGGTTAGCATTGCGCACCACCATTCAGAATGGCCGGGTTCGAGTTCAGACCCGAGCAACATCAAAAACTTAATTTTTCTAATTGCGGTTGCCAACGACAGAGAATGTCAAGTCCTCCGAGTGTATTTCTGTCATTAAATAAAAGCTCGTCATTAAACCCCAACAAACAGTTTCTGAGGCAACTTCGAGGAAGTTAGTCGTAGTACCTGCAAAGAAATCTGTCTATGTCCCGAGGTTTGCAAAAGATATCTCTGCCGATGATATAAAAAATTATGCTTCATCTAAAATCTGACAATTTAGTTATTAGAAAATATAATTTTACATACAAACGGAATATTTCATCATTCAAAATTGACATCAATTTGGAACATTTTGAAGCGATGCTAAATAGTTCTTTTTGGCCTTCTGACGCTTTTGTTCGGGAATTCGAATACAAGCCAAAAAGAAAAATAATTTGGCTAAATGCTAAAATGCCTCCTGAAAAAAATGTTCCAAAAAACTGAAGTTGAAACCTGCTTTAAGTTTATAATACCAAAATCTAAGAAATTTGAATACTAAGTTAACTAACTTATATCTCAAATGTCTAGAAAATAATTACGATGTAATTTCTTTTACTGAAACCTGGCTCGGAATCGGAGATTCTTCCAAGTATTTATAAAATGTTTAGAAAAGGCCGCGAAAACAAAGTCGACGGTGGAGTACTTTTTGCTGTAAACTCCTCGATTCCGTCTGAGGAGGTTAGCCTTGCTTTTGTAGAGCCTGTTGAATTTAAGTGTATTCGCGTACATGTTGGAAGAGGTTATATATATTGAGCTCTCTGTTATATTCCTCCTCAATCGGACCCCTCTGTATATTTACAAAATATCTCTCTTTTGAAATGTGATTGTTTTAGGTGATTTAAATCTTCCATCTGTATCATGGAATAAATTTGTAACCGTCGTACCTCACTCCTGAAGAGCATCTTACAGCGAATTTCTGGAAGAGATGACTAATCTCAGCCTAAATCAAGTGAATCTATATAAAAATAAGTCTGGCAACATCCTTGACTTAATTTTTGTTGATTATGTAACTAAAGCACTAGTAGAGAGAAGCGCTCCTCTAATTACACCAGAGGACGTTTACCACCCTGCTCTTTCCGTTACCTACGAAACCATATGTGATCAGATTATAATAACTGATAAAATCGAATCGACTAATCAATTCGATTTCTCGAAAGCTAACTTTAAACATCTTAATAAGGCTTTATAAAATTATCATGACCTAGATACAATGAGAATATTGATCAAAGCGTCGCCCGTTTTATTTGAAAAATTTGTTCCTAAGCGCATTTGTGTTTATAAAGAACCTGCTCAACCGTGGTACACTAAAAAACTTAGAGTTCCAAAAAATAAAAAATAACCGACATTTTAAGCTTTATAAAATTACAGGTATGCACTCACACTATTTAAAACACTCAATTTTGCGACACAAGCTCTTTAGTTAAAAACGAAAATGTTATAATGCTTACTTGTGCGAAATTCAACGTAGTTTAATAACAAATCCTAAATCATTTGATGGTTTCGTAAACGCTAAGCGCCAGGTATCTGGATTTCCTTCTACTATGACGTATCAAAATAACATTTCCAGTGATAGTCAGAAAATATCCAATTTGTTCGCTAAATTTTTCAAATCTAATTATTTTCCTAGTATTGAAGTAAACTCATATTCTTCTTCTTCTTCTTTGGCGTAGGCACTGCTTACGCGATTATAGCATCGTCAACAAAGCGCGCCACTCGTTTATTCTTTTTGTTGGTTGGCGCCAGTTAGAAATACCAAGTGTTACCAGGTCGCTCTCCACCTGATCTTTCCAACGGAGTGGAGGTCTTCCTCTTCCTCTGCTTCCACCAGCGGGTACTCCATCGAATACTTTCAAAGCTGGAGCGCTTTCATCCATTCGGACGACTGACCTAGCCAACGTAGCCGCTGTCTCTTGATTCGCTGAACTATGTCAATGTCGTCGTATAGCTCGTAAAGTTCATCGTTCCATTCGCCGTTGTCAACGCGCAAAACTTTTCCCTCGGAAACTCCTAAAGCCGACTCATCGGATGTATACATCGTCCAGGCTTCTGCACCATATGTCAGGACGGGAATGATGAGCGACTTGTAGAGTTTGGTTTTGGTTCGTCGAGAGAGGACTTTACTTTTCAATTGCCTACTCAGTACAAAGTAGCACCTGTTGGCAAGAGTGATTCTGCGTTGGATTTCAAGGAAATTGTTGGTGTTGTTAATACTAGTTCCCAGATAGGCGAAATTATCTAGGACTTCGAAGTTGTGACTGTAAACAGTGACGTGGGAGCCAAGTCGCGAATGCGATGACTGTTTATTTGATAACAGGAGATATTTCGTCTTGCCCTCGTTCACTACCAGACCCATTCGCTTCGCTTCTTTGGCTAATCTGCAGAACGCAGAACTTACGTTGCGGGTGTTATGACCAATTATATCATCGGCATACGACAACAATTGCACACTCTTGTAGAATATTGTGCCTGGTCTGTTTAGCTCTGCAGCTCGTATTATTTTCTCCAGTAAACTCATATTACCCATATAAATTATGTTCGGATAACCATACACCAATAATAACGTCTGAAGATGTATTTATCCATCTGAAGTCCTTAAAAAAGTCATGCACATATGGTCCCGACTAAATACCTTCTTCCTTTTTTGTAAATTGCGCTGAGTATATTTTCGAACCTTTGACTTATTTAATTAATTTATCACTTTAAGAAAGTATTTTTCCATCTATATGGAAAGAATCTTTTATTATACCCCTTCGTAAAAACGGAAACAGATCTTTGATAGAAAATTACCGAGGTATAGCTAAACTATCTGCGATTCCTAAATTATTTGAATCACTTACCACTGATCATTTGACTCATTCAATCTCTTCATTTATATAACACTCCCAACATGGATTTGTTAAAGGAAAATCTACAACCACCAATTTACTTGAGTTCACTTTTTATATCATCGATGCGCTCAGAAAGAATAGCAGTGTTGACGTAATATATAATGACTTTAGCAAAGCTTTTTATAAGGTGTGTCACCCGTTGCTAATCAAGGAACTTGACTTACTGGGTTTCCAACCAAAATTTTTACAATGGATCTCCACATAACTCTGTATGATCGAACTCAAAGAGTAATGTTTAAAAATTCCGTTTCTGATACCGTTAATGTTTCTTCAGGAGTACCACAGGGTAGCCATCTAGGCCCGATTCTGTTTTCACTATTTATAAACGATATATCTTCTCAGATAAAATTTTCAAAACTTTTAATGTATGCGGATGATGTAAAACTTTATAAATCTTACACTTCGGCAAATGAAGGTATCTTACTGCAAACAGACATCAACATCATAGTTGAATGGTATAAAATAAAACAGATGCCCCTAAATCTTAAAAAATTTAAAGTTAAGTGTTTCTCCCGAAGATCCCCACAGACAATTACTTACACAATAGATAATTACAGTTTGGAGCAGGTTCACAATTTCATTGACCTGGGAATCACTATGGACACCAAACTGAACTTCACACATCACATTGGTGTGTTAGTCAACAAAGCCAACGGCATCTTGGCTTTTGTAAAACGTTTGCCAAAGGAGTTTAATGATCCTTATGTTACAAAAGCTCTGCATGTAACATTAGTGAGACCTATTCTTGAATACGACTCGGTGATTTGGAACCCTAGGTAGTCATCTGAAACTTATCAATCTCCCTACTATCGCCACTCGTCGGGAAATGTTTGGTGTAATTTTCACGGTTAAAATAATAACAGGCTCAATTTGCAGCCCCCCTATTCTCTCTGAAATGAAATTTAATGTTCCGTTCAGAATGTCCAGACATTTTTGCCCCTTGTTTCTGAAAACTTGTAAAACGAATTTTGAATTTCATGAGCCTTTGCATTGTTTATGTCTTGATTTCAACTCTCATTCAAGCACATTTTACATTTCTGACTCGATTTTTCATATTAAGGAAAATATTTTGTCGACTCTCAACTAATCGTTACATTACATTTTATATTTGAAATAATTCTTAAAAATCAGCTGATGAATTTTGCTCTGTAGCTGAACTCTTTTAGTTCTCCACACTAAACAAACCACTCCTCATCGTGACTCGGCATTGATGAAAAATAAAACAAGTACGTCATGCGGACAGCGCCCCTCGTGCGGATGGGCGGGTGGTAGGTAAACCGTTGGGATTAATTAATTAAAAATAATAATTAATTAATATTAATTAATTAATAAAGTCCATCGCCCCTTCGGAGGTGGCTTAAAATAAACTGTGGGCATCTTCATTTTTTGGTAAAAACATCTAGACGCAAAACCACAAAATCGGAGGAGGAACTCAGCCAAAAATCGCTTCAGCGGTTACAATGCATCAAGCCCTAAATACATAAATGCAAATATTCTCGATCCGTGAAACTGTGAATGTATTCTTCAGCATATCAGTGGCACTTTTCAGCATACAATAACTACCCCATATATATATATTGCATATAAGCACATATAAGTTAACACAGTCTAATGTTCCGTACATTGTTTAGGCTACATTGTTACAATCATTTCCGCAACTTAGCCAAATATTTATGAAAGACGATACCCGATACTTCCACTTGTGCAATCGTTTCATAACAAACATTTCGAACCATGGGAATCGCTGAGTCAACATACTCGCAGGCAAATACTAATAACATCGATATCAGCAAATAGCGGCGGCAGCGGACAACATCGTAAGCTGCAAACGCAACAACAGCGACGACGGCGGCGACGACGGTGATGGCTGTGGCTCAGGGTAGAAATAAGTTAGGGTAGAATAATCAGTTCTGTATCAGACTCAATAAAGCACACAAGTGCCTAAAAATAATTGGCGCCCAACGTATGGCTTGAACCTACGACCGAATAATCAATTGAATATAAATCTCAGCCACTTGAAGGAGGCTGAAAGAATTACCAACAAATGAATCGATTGCAGGTCTCAAGGAATAGAAATATAGGTGTAATGGACGCAAACCAAATAACCGCTTTAGTACAGGCTGCCTTAAATGGCGCATTGCAACAGCAACAGGAGTCCTTTGAACACAAACTTACACGACTGACAGAGCAAATTGCCACCTTAACCACAGTGAAAAAGCCACATATGTACGAACCTGTGAAGATCATTTCAGGCATTAAATGCGAAGAACCTCTAGACCTGGTGAAGTCATTGCCAGAGTTTAACGGTCAAGTCACCACCTATGTTTCCTGGCGTCAGGCCGCCTACACGGCTTATGAGGTGTTTCGAAGCCATCAGGGCAGTTCTAGGCATTATCAAGCCGTAGGAATAATTAGAAATAGGCTGAAGCGCTCGGCTGATGCCGTTTTAGCATCTTTTAATACTGTGCTGAATTTCGAGGCGATCATTGCCAGATTAGACTTTACCTATTCGGACAAGCGTCCAATATATCTTATAGAACAGGAACTTTCTACGCTTCGTCAGGGCAACCTGTCAGTTCTGAAATATTTCGACGAAGTGGAGAAGAAGCTAACTCTTCTCACAAATAAAACCATAATGACCCATGAGGGTCCCATTGCGGAATCAATCTGCACAAAGTATATAGCAGACCCGCTTAGGGTATACATTTCGGGTCTGAAAAGACCATTGTGTGACATTCTCTTCGCTTCTCGACCTGATGACTTACCGAGTGCTCTGGCCCTGGCACAAGAAGTCGAGTCAAATAGAGAACGATATGCGTTCGCTACAAGCTTTGCTGCGTCTGCTGAAGATCCAAACAGATTTAAGAAGATCGGTGATAACAACTCAGACCAGAGATTGCGAACCCCCAAAAAAATCCACATTTTCTCAATAGACAACCGAAAAGGAACGGCAGCGAAAATGATCAAGAAGATCAATCAATACCGATGGATATAGACCCATCAGAATCACGGTTTCGCCAGAACTCAAACTGGCGTCAATCACAAAAAGTAAATCAGGGTCAACAACAATACCGAAACAATTCTAAACAGACTCCTAACTTTAACCAACAACAGCAAGTTGGAAAGCGACAGGCAGAATCGGGAAGGAATACTGGATCAAAAATCCAGAGAATAAATAATTTAAACCAGGTTAACCAAGAGATGGCCTACAATCAAGAGGCGAAAGAAGAAATAGAAAATCTCGAAGAGGAAGAACTCAATTTTTTAGGGGGAAGTTCCTGCTTCCGTGGATCGAACGAGGAGTAGGGAACCAAGGAAGAAAAATAAAGCTATTAGTGGACACAGGGGCGTCGAAAAACTATATCAAACCTTTTCCCGAGTTTAAAAATGTTATCCCGGCATCCACACCTTTTCTAGTTAAGTCACTGCACGGAAATAGTCATATGAATGAGAAGTATAGATTCAAGTTATTTGGTGTATGGGCAGACTTTTTTTTTTTAAACTCGAAGATTCAGACATTGTATGGTATTGGCAATAAAAAGATTAAAACAATTGAATGTTTTACCTCGCGCATAGATTTGGATGGCACCGAAGTTGATATTGAGTTTCACGTCGCTAAAAGGTGCGATATTTTGTACGATGCAATTTTGCAAAGATGTATTGAGGCAGGTAGATGTCGTTGTTAATAGTGAAGGCGTAAGATTTACACCGAAGACAATTGTAGAGTATAAACAAGAGACGCCAAAGCAGAGTATAGAAACAGGAGTAGATATCAGTCGTATTGGTGAGTTACAGAAGGAGTTTGGGTCAATTTTATATACAATGAGCAGTGAGCGCGAAGGCCTACGAGTTGAAATTGATCATTTACCATCTGCAGTGAAGGAAGATGTACTCAGTCTTATAACCAATTACAGTGCCGAGAAAAAAGAGAAATCACCAATTGAAATGAAAATTATTGTAAAAGACGAAATTCCAGTATACCAAAGACCTCGCCGGTTATCATATGCAGACCAGGTTGTAGTTGAGAAACAAGTTGAGGAGTGGTTGTCGGATAACATTATACAGGTTAGCACATCAGAGTATGCATCACCGATAGTACTAGTATCGAAAAAACATGGTACAAAGAGATTATGCTGCGACTACCGAACACTTAATGAAAAGATAATCTGCGATAATTTTCCGATGCCTTTAATCGATAATATTTTGCAAAAGCTACAATCAGCAACTGTATATACTACCTTGGATCTTCGTAATGGATTTTTTCACGCGCCAATAGAGCCTGGATCGCGAAAGTATACGGCTTTCGTGACGCATCATGGACAATTTGAATTCTTGTATGCTCCGTTTGGCCTATGCAATTCTCCAGCTATATTTACGAGTTACATTTATGCCATCTTCAGTGATCTTATCCGAAGTGGTACCATAATCGTTTATATGGACGACATAATTATTCCTTCAAAGAGCATGGAGGAAGGGGTGGCTTCTTTGCGGGACGTGTTGGTAATAGCAAAGTCATACGGATTACGATTGAAATGGGAGAATTGTCAATTTTTACAAACTCGGGTAACGTTTTTAGGTTACATTCTGGAGGAGTCAGCGATAACACCATCACATTAGAAGTTTCAGGCAGTAAACCGATTTTCCCTTACCAACCAATAAGAGAATGTTGCAACGTTTTTTGTGACTCACATCATATTTTCGACGTTTTATTCCGAAATACTCTTTGGTCGCTAAACCGTTGGCAGATCTCATGGGGCAGAATGTAGAGTTTCACATCGGAGATAAGCAAATAGCAGCATTTCAACAATTAAAGATTGCTTTAATAAATGCACCCTTACTTAGACTTTCGGACCCGACGTTACAAACAGAGATTCAGACTGATGCATCCATGTTTGGATATGGCGGAGTGCTGATGCAAATGGGTTCAGAAGATAGATTGTTGCATCCAGTTGAGTATATGAGCAGAAAAACTACTCCTGTAGAGCAGAAATACCACTCCTACGAATTGGAAGTTCTCGCAATCATAGAGGCCTTAAAAAAATGGAGAGTATACGTCATGGGAATCAAATTTAAAATAATAACGGATTGTAATGCATTTGCGCTGAAGATGAAAAAGAAGGACGTCCCTTTACGAGTGTCACGTTGGGCTATGTACCTTCAAGACTTTCAGTATGAGATCGAACTCCGTTCAGGAAGTCAGATGAGACGCGTGGACGCATTAAGTCGTATATATTGTTTAATGCTGTCTGATAGCCTACGATACAGAATACGAGAAGAGCAAATTAAAGATGACAAGTTGGCAAGTCGGGAGTTAACGAAATTGTGTTTAGAGAATCCGAAGCAGAGGTATAAGCACGTTGCAAGAGTTCAAATTACGATATTCGACAGTTATTGAAGGAGCTAACTGTAAAGGAGATTGATGAAGAACGAGAAAAAGTGCGGCAAGATGCAAGAAATAATATTAGACTTATGCAAGAAGAAAATGTGCGAAACTTTAATAAAAACCGCAAACCAGAAACAGAGTACGGTGTTGGTGACTTAGTGGCAGTCAAGCGCACTCAGTATGGACCAGGTCTTAAACTTAAACAAAAATACTTTGAGCCATATAAAGTTAAAGAAAAGAGAGATCATGGTCGTTATACAGTTGAAAATATTGGTGACATTGAGGGACCGAGAGTAACTCATACAGTGGCAGAGCATATGAAGCCATGGAGTTCTTCGTTCGGGGCGAACGAAACATCAAGATGGCCGAATGTGGACAATACTTTTAAAGCAACAATTCATTACTTTTATAAACATACATCTCTGTTCATTTGACGAAACTGAAAGGGATAAAAAAATGGACGTTAAAAAGCAGAGTCAGTCGAGTTTGAAGAATAGACCGGATTGGCCGAAGCTGTGTAATTTAATTTTATTAAATAAATAATTTTACTTAAATGTGTTGTTATTCATTTTGCGCAGCGGAAAGCGGGGTTCCCTTGTATGGAATCCAAACTATTAATTGCATGATGATAAATTGATAATAATTCCTATTATTCGCGTTAAAGAACTTACACTAGGATACGAATAAGAAACGCTCTCCTTATAAAAGCTTATTAGGCTTATAAATCTACCTTCACTCTTAGTTTTGAGTTTTATTTTTAACTAAGCTGATAGAGGTATTAACAGTATCCAAACCGTTCTAGCGAACTTAACTTTAGTATCTCTTTAAAATCACTTAGATGCTTTAGGCCCCCTTCTTTGTGTTGATGCAGAAAAAAATGCGTCTGTGTAATGATTTTTATTTTCATTCCGTCAGTTTTGATTCTTCTGATTCAATTTTTTGTATCAAGGAATACTCGTATGTATTTACTGGCAGTTTTAAACTATTCATCAATCATTATTTTGCATTGTTTCTTAATCACAATTTACTTCATAGCCGCTAATGCTAATGCTCAAATCTCTAGTACTTAGTGTAAGAGGCAAATGTACCGCGCTTTTTACCGAACTGTTTTGGGCTAAGGGCAGTCCATTGGTTTTTTCGTCGTTAAAAAAAAGCCTTTAAGTTTTAATTATTTTCCAATATTTTCCTGATTTTGTTCATATTTTTAGTTAATTAAAATCTTTAAGAGAAGAACATATTTATCAATGTTTAATTTATGGAGATAGGTCGATTTATTTAAAATTTCCGAACATAAAATTTCTAATAAAATATTTTGATATGGACGCACAACACTCGTAATAAATTTTAAAAACTTTTCGCTAAAGCGAAAAACTGAACTGCTCAATTAATATAATTAAGATTTACTATTTATTAGTCTAATTCACTACAGACATTCTCAAAATTCGCAGAAGTTGCAAGAAAACGAAACTAAATACCTTGGCATCCACTCAGATAGGCGATTGACCTGAAATAGCGACATTTATGCTAAAATACAACAAGTTGAACTTAAAACCGCCAGTTTAACTTGGTTATTTGTTAAAAACTCAGCGTTATGCTTGGATCACAAAATCTTTTTATACAATTCAGTCATAAAGCCAATATGGATGTATGGAATAAAATTGTAGGGTTCTGTTTGTCCAAATAATATATATAAAATAGAGCGATTTTTGAACTACTAATGGAAAACGCATAAGTGCGAATATCCAAATTCTCTACGCTTCATCATGTCCAGAAAACCGAACAATCTTTCAAAGGTGGGCATATGTCAGCCTTTTCTAGAGCAACGATTTACTTATAATCCATTACTACTATAGGACTAAGGTTGTAATTAACTAATTATTAAGGTTCTAAAACGTCTTAGTTGGCTTTAGTTAAGCAGATTCAATAAATACATTTCTTTATGTTCACAAAATTAGTTTTTAATTTTAATTTTTCAAATTTAAATACTAGAAATATGAAAATCAGCATTCAAAACTACAATTTAATAGATAATTTCTTTTTAAAGAAATAATTCATTATTTTCTCAATAATATTTTAATTAATAAGTATCTTGTTATATTATTTACGTAGTATTCATATAATAAACTTAATTCTTCATTTTTTTTACAGCTTCAAGATGTGGTCACAACTATAATTCATAATTTTCCTGATACGTTTTTGTTTTTCCAGTTTTGCATATATACCCGTATATTTTCCCAAAGTTTTACTTATATATATATATATGTAATACAAATATACATATACCGTACATGTTAATTTCTTTATGACATAAGCTTCAAAAAAATTTTGCTTAATCGACCTTTTTGAAAGCTGCAACTTTCAATAGTTCAAAATTAAGAAAATATTAAATTTTCCATTACATATTTATAAGCAACAAGTGCTTTACTCATTCACTGCCGGAATTGTTCAATGCTTTCTTTACCTTTTTTTTTATAAATTAACTTATCGTTTAGAGTGAATAGTATGTATGTAAAATAAGGAGAAAGAAAAACACGAAAACAGAAATCACAGTAGCCAAACTATCAGTAAACACAGTTTTATTCACTTAACAGCTGTAACCGTATGCCCTTGTTGAGCCACTACCACCACCATGACTAATTGACAGACAGACTGAATAAATCGTTAGGGAAAGTGAGCGAAAAATGGATATACTTTCATATATTTATATACAAATTTATCTAGGTAAATACGTATGTATTTTTGTGTATACCATGCAGTGAAAAGTTAGACTAGTATGCAAAAAGTCTAGCACCTTACTATATAGTATCAAATAGGATAATATCATACCAGTTCGTTATTTGTATTACAGTTCACCAGCAGCGGGAATTACAATAATTTTAGTACGCCACGGCAGAGTTTCTTTTCCTAATAAGCTCTTTTGAAGAAAAGTATGTCGTTGCTCTTTATATAATAACGAAATTCAACGCAAAGTTACACAGATGGGAATTATATGCAAGATGAACTATATATAAATATATTTGGCGCTTTGTAACCGCTGAAGCGATTTTCGGCCAAGCTCCTCCTCCCATTTGTGGTTTTGCGTCTTGATGTTTTTACCAACAAATGGAGGGACCTACAGTTTATTCTAGGCCGCCTCCGAACGGCTGATGGATTTTTATGAGGAGCTTTATTTCAGAAATACACTCGGCGGGCTTGACATTCCCTGCCGAGGGGCGACCGCAATTAGATTTTCTTTCTATCATTTTGGATGTTGCTCGAACCTGGGCTCGAACCCCGGCATTCCGAATGTCAGTACGCAATGCTAACCACTCGGCTATTGCGGCCGCAAGATGAAATAGTTAGTGTAAAAATGCAAAATGCAGTTGGATCCAGTTTACAACTTCAGGGTGTATATACATACATACGTATGTATTTCAGCCATCACACTTAATACCGAAATAAGGAAGTGCAGGGTGCAGAAGAAACCGTTCTATTTAATAACTGACTGGTAGCCAGTCTGTTGACGCTCAGTATTTTTAACAAGACCATCGTTAAAATTTACACTGCAATTTTCTCAGATTTTTTCACTCGTTTTTACATATATAACTTTTTACATTATTTTGTAAACCACAGTTTATTACATCTTTTTTTTTTGGTTTTTAATATCTTGTCGCTTGCAATTTTGTTAGGCAAAATGTATACTCCTGCATAACTAGCTGTACTATAGCTCGGAATCACGTTGTTATAGCTAGTCCTTATTATCGCCTTTCACTCGAAGTTGTCACCAAAAGTTGAATTAAATGATTTTCTTCTAGATTGACTAACAGAGTCAAAAGCTAACGACTTTTTAAACAGTTGTATTAAGGTAGCGGTACGGGTGTGTATGTATGTGCCTGTTGAGCGTTCACAATCTAACATCGTTACATGTATTTCGTTTTAGTGAATTAAAATCAAACATTGTTGTTGTTTTTGTGGTTGTTGTCTGAGAACAGTCTCGTACTTACCTGGCAGTAAAATATCCGTCAGTATTTTAAAGCAAATAAATTATAAACATATGTATAATTTTATTTAACTATTACTTGCAATCTTTCAATATTTTAAGTGCGATTAGAGTTTAAGTGCATAACTAGCCTATTTTTAATTATATTTTTAAACTTATGTAAATGAAATAGTATATTAACTTTGACCCGAAGTATGTAAGTACCAAAAGGAGAAGAGATAGACCCACCAAACTTTATACCGATCATATCAGAAACACGAGCTGAATTGATTTAGCCATGTTCGGCTGTCAATCCGTCCCTTTGTAAGCAAACAAGTTCTCCATTGTTTGTGATATTCCTGCTAAACAATTGCGCTTATACATTAAAACGATATTTGTCAGATTTAAAATGTTGGGTCATAAATTCGTCACAACAGTACCTCAGATCCTGGTAATTGGTATTCTACATCAAAATCAGAATAATATATCATCTCGCCCCTATAAAACCAATTTATTGCTTATATTTATATCCGACGGCTGTCAAATTCTGGGCTTAAGCTGCAGCGCTCAAGAATATTTTAATTTTTAGACCATTGGCATTTATTCTAAATACTAAAATAATTTGTAATTAAGGGTCTTCAAATTCTTTTAGAAAAATAAATTCGTAGGGCTGCTGATTATGCAAACAATACACTTGGGCCGATAGATCAATTGCGATGATCCTGTAAGGTTCCTGTCAAATTCATGAGCCACTTATCCTGTCTTAGTAAGATACTCATAAAAGCGTTTTCCAAGGAACTTTTTTGGCATATTATTTAATGCTCCAAAAATATCATTCGCCAGACTCTTCTTCTTCTTCGTTCCTACAGCTGCGACAAAAATCTTTAAGTTTTTAGATGTTAACAATTGAACACTATATTTGGAATTGACGTTATTTGGTTTTCTCACCAAGCTTAATTTGTGGTAAAGCCACCACTACAAATACGAGGCGTGTGTGTTTCCAATTTGTTTCGAGAAATTTTACAATTTTTTTTTTACAAATTTCTTCAAGGTTGCACCAGCTCTAAAAGCAAGTGTGTAAAGGCGGAGTTGGTTCAATTTTATGTATTGCCAAAGATTTTAAAGTAAGTCACATTGTTTTTTCATAAAATTACGTACGTTCTGAATTTTTTTTTTTGCCAAGGAACTTAGTTTAATCTTCAAAAAATTTTAAATTACATAAATTAATATTAGTTTTTATTAAAAATGTAGTTATCACCTCTTAATATTTTTTATCTTACATGTGTAAATACTGCTCCAAATTATCAGAATTGCAATGGAAGGCTCACCGATTTTCTGTATCAGTTGCAAAGCCTTTGGGAATAGTTATTTCCTATATTGCGTGTTTAAAAATTCAAAACGGTGAAATAGAGTACAGTGGGATACTGTGAAAAACTTTAAAGAAAATTTGTGTGAGTTAAATTTATATGTACATATAAGAAAGAAGTAAAATTTTATTGAAATATTTTTGTTATATTTTGTTTTTTTTTTTTAGCAAAATAAAAAGCCATTTGTAATAATATAAATATCAAGTCTCGAACAGTGTAAATATAACATAGATGGTTCAGTGACGTTAATGGTTATCGTAACCTTTTCTTCTACAAACCTTTAAACTACTTAAATCCATTTCCACTAAAACATTGAGATAAAGCTATTACTTATTACAGGTATGTGACGATCACTTTATCAAATCAAATTCCGCTTTACTTAATATATATAAAATATGATCATCTTAAGTAATTCAAGTACATGTACCATTTTAACCTATATAAAAATATCAAAGAATTTGCCCAAATTTTTAAGTTACTGCATCTATGTGCATACATTTGTATGTATAGTAAGTGTATATGACGCTCACGCTACTTGAATGATTCCTGTCTTGTTACCTTTTTATAAGAGGCACCCACTTAAATACTTCTTGCCATTTCCTTATTTTGTACCATTCTCTCCTCTTCCTATTTGTTAGCACTGACACACCTACCCACTATCTGTGCTCCAACATGTCACGATGCCCTTTGAAGGTTTTTGCTCAGTTTGTGGCCATTGAAAGTCGAGTTGTTTTCCCGCTGTAACCAATATTGTTTGATTTGGTAAACAGTAAATATGCTTCGATCTCCTTTTCCCAACAGGCATACATATTTAGTTATATATATATATATATTTATTTGCGGCGCCCTTGGTTGGCAAATGCAAGCACTCAACTCAAGCGGTGGTATCTTGGCGATTGCTGAGTTGAGGGACTAAAAGATGAGCAATAGGCTTTGAATACACTACCGTTTTATATTTTAATGTATTTTATTTATTTAGTTTATACAGTTACCGGCAAAATTGTTACCATATAAACGGCAAAAATAAGATTTCCATAAACTTTAAACTGTATGTTATTTTAGTTATGTATAAAAAAGAATTTCTATCCTTTTGACTACCTAAAACTCGAGAATTGCTAATGCCGACTTGGCTAATATTGAAAAAAGATCACAGAATAACAGATCGCTGAAAATTGGTATTAGTTAGTATACTGATGTTGCAGGTTCTTTTGATTTTGACGGAACTGCAGCATCCATAGCGATTGCAAGTTATGCTTATATGTTTAAGGTTATTATGCGTAAACATATATTAGATTGGATTAGAGATGCGCGGCCAACTTTAAAGTATTCAGCTCATCCGCTGTAATGTTTGATAATTACATAAAAATAGGTAGCTAGATCAATGATATTGGGAAATTTTATATTTTGCATTAGTTGAAGCTTAACTTTTGGTATTATCTACCTATTACCTCCTTTACAATACATTTTATTAAATCTAAAGTGAACAAAATAACTAAATAAAAAAGAACATCAATAATAAGTAACCTGCTCTTCAAGTATAAAAAAAAATTCTCTCTCTTTTCAACTTCATTCGACCATAAAAAAAATAATTTATTTTCTTTCAATTTACATTTATCCTGGTCTATTGCTACTCTTGTATCTCTTTAAAAACTATTGATCCTAAAAATATGAATTTTATTTTCCAAGCACTGCTTTGGCTTTTCATTCTTTTAGTAACTATTTTAGGCATCTAAATGAAAGCATCCATTTATGTGCTCACAACCAAATATGTTTGTATAAAATCGGGCACTGTAATTTGGCAAAATATTTACTTGACAGCCTATATACATATATATCCGTATCTTTATATATGGAGTCGACTCACTTGAAAATGTCTGATTTAAGTTGTTTTATTTATACGAACGATTTAGCAATGACTTTATTCTTACACACATCTACACATGTGTATATATTTATATAACAATGTAGTCAACGCGAATAACCACAGCCACTTGTAAAGCTAACGGTCGGACAACTAGCAATTTTTTTGTATGATTTAACTTTGAACTCAAACATATTCGTTAATACATATACGAGTACATACGTGAATAACGTTAGCATCGCTTAGGCAAGTGGTTGTTTTAGAAATTCCAAAGTGGTTTTTGCGGTCTGCATTTCACCCACTCGTATATTTACCAGTCATGACTGTATTCGCTCTCTATATGTATTTCAATATGTATTTTATCATGAATGCAATGAGGCGCACGATACCATACAACCGCACACGACTGCTACACGACCGACCAGCTGGGTTATGTATACGCCATGTTGGGCACAAGGCAACAGGCTAAATACCACATACACTTGGCTCTCAATGGTAATACTCATATGCATTTCTGTGGCTGCCCTGCAGTAAATAAAATCATATCAGCTCGCTTTTTATTATCATAATTGTGATTTCCGACACAAGAACATTTGTATGATGCATTTTGCTTGATCAAGCCATTAGTGTGTTGAAATCGGTTATTCTTTCTCATATTATTTTTACTTTTTAAAATAAATGAAATGGTATTTTACTGGTATGATCCATCGCCGGATTAAATTTAATACATTATGGGATTTTGACTAACATTTTGGAATACAACTACTAATTTGCTACTACTGATACTAATCTATTTTATTCTTGCAGGGTATATAAATGGTGAATGTATTTTTGTATTTGTGCATGTATCGGCGTGTTGTCGGTTCATTGGTTTTGCAATTTGATATGGGTTCAATGAGTAAATACGGTGTAGGGATTTTATTATTTTTGCCCCGATCAGATAAAATTTATGCTAAAACATATTTAACTCTTCATCTCTCAGAAAGGTATCGGTTGATCAATGTGTGTGTCTGATATATATCTAAGTGCTTTATGTTATGAAGGTACTACCTACAGTTAAGAACGAGTTGTATATAATATTTAAATAAATCCCATGCTTTTTGTTGTTTCGGAAATGTCATTACTTACTTTTTTTGGTGCATTTGTTGTGGTTGGCAATGCTGTTTAAAATAATAATGCTTTATTTATTATGTCTGGTTAGGTATTTTAAGTAGGACATTTAATCGATTGTATTGATTGATTTTACGTACAATACTTTCAGCACTTTTATTCACATCTTCCTTTTGATTTTCAAAACGTTAAGCTTTCAAAGATTTGAGTAAGGTTAGCCTTTGGAAGTTAAACCAGCAATTCTAGAAAGTATTATTATAGAGAAGAGAAGCATTTAACATCTGTTTGCACTTATGTTTTTGTTGTTGTTGTTATCAAAGGATTTCATAAAACTAACATTTTGTTTAAAGACAAACAAAAAAAGTTGGCAAAAACATGAATGGAAATAAAATTATATAATATTAATTTGAATTTGTATTGAAGGAAGGAAAACGTAGAATAAAATATAGCATAAAATTACATTGTTTCTAAATATATACGTACGTAATAATTAGAAAACATCAATTAATTAATTGTAAAATCAGGATAAGATTTGGAACAATTCAGTGGTCGGGTTAGCAAAGAATTGCTGGTTGAATTTTGTAATATATTTAATTAACCATTAAGTGATAAAAAAAGAGCGAAAATACACTTATACGGATCTAAATAATAATATGATAATAATAACAAATCCTGAAATATCATATTATTATACTACCAAAGGCAATAGCAATGTTTTGCTTTCAACGAGGAGGTATTAATTTGAATATTAAAATTGTTACACCCAAATCAATAAAATTACAAACTTGTTGTAGAATTCGAATATAATTTATTTTTTTGTAAGATGGTGACTGAATATATTTTGAAAACGTCGAGATGTAAAGATTTATTTATATTGTGATAACTGATAAAAAAATACAAATTGCGATTTAGAGATTTAAATAATTTTGTTGAATTGAATTTACATTTTAATATTTGTCGAGTCATTAGTTAATTATATACGAAAAAATTTTATTTCTCTTTTGTTTACATTGGTTTGTCAAACTCTTTTCATTCTGTTTGTTAAGTGGCATAACATTGTCACACTAAAATTGTTCAGTTGAACCATCAAATTTTGTCAGTTGATTTCAGTTAGCCTTAAATTGTATTAATACTTTTGTTTTATTTTTGTTTATATAATATACGTAATTTTGGTATCTTCGATATGAAGTGTGGTTTTTATAATTGTCAATCAAAGGAGATTCAAAACGTTTTCTGTCTTGTAGGCTTTGCGATGGCATTGCAAACTTGAAATATGCTGAACGCAGTTAACGATGGCAAGGGAGTCCTGAGGTCCTGCTTGAGGTGTCCATCGACGGAAATTGATCTCGTCAAGCTTTTCGGTGTGACCGAAATTTCGGCCTCAGAATTGAGAAAGAATTATCCGCCTTGATTGGTAAATTCAAGAAATATGAAGTCATGTTCATAAGTTTTAAATGTTTGAACATCATATATTTTATGAATGATATTCGTTTAAAAAGTCAGAAAAGCTTAAAGTGGACACGGAAGTTGAAATCTGTTTTAATAGTAAAAAACTTTAAAGATTTGAATACTAAGTTAACTATCTCAAAAGTCTCGAAAATAATTATGATGTAATTTCTTTAACTGACACCTGGCTTAAATCTCATATATTTAAGCTAGATATTCTTCCAATTACTTAACAAATTTTTAGAAAAGGCCGTGAAAACAGAGCCGATGTCAGAGTACTTTTCCTGTAGGCTACTCGAAGGTCATATGTATTTAGCTCCCTCTAATATTCCTCCTCAAACAGATTTCAGTATACTTATAACATATCACAGTAATTGTTCTGGGCGATTTTAATCTTTCATGTATTGTATAAAGAATTTTTAATAGAGATGACTGACCTCGGCCTAAATCAATTAAATATATTTAAAAATAAGTCTGACAATATCGTTGATCTCATTTTCATTGATAATGCAACTAAAATACTAATAAAAATAGCGCCCTTCCAGTTACATCAGTGAACGTTTACCACCCTTACATATTATATTAATATTTATCAGGTGTGCCCCAGGCTACTCATCTAGCCCCTATTATGTTATCGCTATTTATTCTGAGAAAAAATGTTCAAAATTTTTAATGCATGCATACACGTCGGCAAATCAAAGTATCTGAATACAAACAGACCTAAACAGTACGGTTTAATGGTGTAAAATAAATCGTATGCCCGTAAGTAAAAAAATTGAAGTTATATGTCTCCCGGGAGGAGCAATACTGATAGTTATTTACACAATATATAATCTTAGATTGGAACAGGTTCAGATTTTGTTGGCCTTGGTATCACTATGGAAAGTAAGTTGAACTTCACACATTACATTGTGGTAGTCAAAAAATCCAAAGGGTTTTTGTAAAACGGTTGTCAAATGAGTTCAATGCAGCATATGATTTGTTTTTTAAGTGAATTTCTTTACTTCCGAGATGAAACAAACTCCTACTCATCGTGACTCGATATTAATTAAAAACAAAACAGGTTCCGTACGTCATGTCCGTTCGGAATAATAATGAGAAGGATTTACTTATGTTAAGCATATCATTGGATATACATATACACCTTTCATTAAATGATATTTGATATATTTACAAATATTTGAGTATTTTATCATTATTAAACGACAAGAACAGAATTGGTTTGCCTTGTGGAAGACCCGAGCATACATCGATTATATCCGAAAAAGTAACCTTATATAATACCGCTTGTGTTCTGCCAAAGAGACGAGATAGGAAGACATTAATTGGAGAAGATTTCACTGAAATATAATAAGATATATTGCTTCATGAAATATAATATGATTTACTCTCTTGAATTCTTTACTAAATCCGGTATATCGTCGCTTGGCATGCAATACTGTGTATATGACACTTTCTAAATTTTACAGTAGCACAAAAAAACTGACTGCTGCAACTGTTTCTTGTCACAACCTTTAGCTTATTAGATATATTATACACTAGCAGTATTATATATGCAATATTTACCAAAAAAAAAAAAAGTCATACAAACCTTCGAAATATAATCTTTTTGATATATACGCGCTATTGTAGTTAGTTTTAGCTCACACACGATATTGAAAAAGAATTGTACATAAATGTTAGTTTACTTTAAATTACTATAGTTAGAAATACAAATGATTATATTAACATTAAGTTAAATAGGTATTAGGAGTAGGTTTAAGTAAATAAAAATATTTAAAGAAAAAATAAGATTTTTATTACTAATGGAGTAAATTATCATAGAAACTCTGATATCGGATATTAAAAAATTCTGAAAAATATATAGTGTTCAAATTTATATTAAGATATTTTTCCAACACGACTTATGGGTTATATTGGCTAATGAATATTTAAGGACCAGCATATTAACTACCAGATCTTCTCTTATCTGCTCTTTGATCATTTGTACGTTTATGGGTTATATTGGCTAATGAATATTTAAGGACCAGCATATTAACTACCAGATCTTCTCTTATCTGCTCTTTGATCATTTGTACGTTCAAAGTGCGAAATACGCTCAAAGGGCGTAATATTGGTAGGAGACCAAAAGAAGTATCAATCATCTTTTTGGCTTGTGGTACATTTTCTTCGCAAGAAAACTGAAACAAAACAGAACAAATACATTTCTTAAAAGAATTATAGAATGAAAGAATTGGATTTGTAAGAATAGAATTTTCCTTTGCAATACCCATGTTAGTAATTGAAAATTAAGTGAAATATTGAAAAAATTATTTGGGTAGTAATAATTGCTTCAAAAAGACTAGTTATAGCAGATATCCTTGTAACCCACCTATTATTTTCACTCAAAGTTCTTATACCATTCGTATGAAAAGAAATTATAAATAACCTTTTCCTTATCAAATCGATAATCCCTTTTTTCAGAGATGCATTAAAGGGGTTTGTTAAAGTCTGTGTTTTGCCAAATATTTAAGAAAGTATGTTGAAAACGTGTCACGAAGCTTTGAACTGCCATAACACATCTTGAAATTGGTGGTGTAATTAGACTTGTACAGTTCTATTAGATACATGATGTATTTAACGAAATTATAAAATTTCTTTGGAATACGTACAATGTTCCTTTAAACCTTAGTTAGGTAAACGTTGTATTTTTTTCCTCCTTAAATTTGTGGTTTTGCGTCTTGATGTTTTTGATGTGGATTGGGACCTGCTTTAACTTTATGTCTTCAATTATTGCAAAACATCCAAAAGCAAAAAAGGAGTTATCTGAGATTATCGCTTAATTAAGTCCACTCCTCTTATCGGGAATTTTTGTCGTCTTACAATATATTTCAGTTGAACTTCTATTGCCTCTACTAAGAATATTAGTGTGTTATATGAAATTATTCACCTGATGTTTCATTTATAATGGTTTTCGCAATGCAATATAATTTTTGTACCATTCATGTATAGGAAATGGTGTATTAATTTTTGCCCGAATTATGTAAGTACCAGAAGGGGAAGAGATAACGATGGCAACCGTTGCAATAGGACGAGTATATAGTATAGCTCCCATACAACCGCTTTGTTCAGATATGTGATTTCGATCATAAACACTCTAAGAATATGAAAATCAATATTCTACACACATATTATGAATGAATTATTGACACAGAAAGTCATCGAAAGGACTTTATCATATAGCCCCTATACAACCGGTTCCTTCAGATATAAGGCTTTTGGTAAAAACACCGCCAAAAAACATCAAGGGTCGTGAAATTTCGTATACTACTCACGTAAATTTAAATAAATATTTACACTAAAAATCGTCAAAATCGAAATTTTAATTTTAAAATAAGTTGTATATGTTCATGAAATGTACAAAGACTTTGGCGTAGCTGAAAGTTTATTTTATCTCCTGTTATATTTGCAGCTGTCATCAGCTGTTTGAAACTTCATTTGGAATAGGGAAATGTAACTTCGAATCACACCTTTTACAGAAAACTCAAATGAAAAAGTTTACTGTTCGAATTTCATTTTATTCCATTACTTTTCTGAAATATGTGTGATTAATTGTAATGTTAAACGATAATTTTTTAATCAAACAAATTATATTGCAATAAATTACATAATTTATATGATGAAAACTAAGGGACAACCTTATTCTCATATATCGCCATCCATATTGCTACACCACATATTACTTACAATTAGGTGAAAACTGTATTTTCGGAGATAAAACTTGTAATATTACGATAAATTACAAAAATAACGCATGAGCAAAATTTAGTGGAAATCTCACTTAAGGTAAGAAGCTACTCGGTGTTTAAACAATTTAAAACCAAATAACCTTATGAAGCTGATACATGGACCAAAAGATGTAGTGAGTGATGCAGTTTGCAAGGTGATTAATTGCCAATAAAACATCTGATCATAGTGAATCAAGAAAACTGATTAGAGAATAATTGAGAGATAATTTTCGGATAAATTCATTACTCATCCAGCTTACACTAACCACTGAAGAAATAATTAATTCAAGTTTAAATTTATTTAGAGATTAACTGAAATAGCTACATTACAACTCTTGTAACCAAAACCAGTGAAAAGACACACATAACGGCACCTGCTATAGAAAAAGCTATTTAAACATAGAATTAAGTTTAAATATTTTTATTCATATTACTTCCCATTTCTAATACACACGTTAAAATTTTATGTTAGCATTTACATAATAGACTTTTATTTTGTCGAATTACATATTTAGTTATATAAAAGTTAAGCCTGCAAAATTGCAAATTAAAATAAGTATAAATTTCTTTTGAAAAAATAAATATTGTTTCGCTTTTAATTCAGGTGTTACAGAGATTCTAAAAATATATACATTTTTCAATTTAAACTCATTTGAATGCTATAAAATTTATTACGAAATTATACAGTAATAATAAAAAAGTAGCTGAATGAATGCCAATATAATTTGGGTATAAAGAGTGTGGGCTGGAAATTTAGTCAACGGATTATTAAGAAATTTATGAATGCAAACATTAAATGCAAATATGTTCAAATATGTCCTCAGTATGGAGGCAGAGAAAGAAATAGAGAAAAATTAATTTTATGATAATTAATATAAAAAGCCTTAATATGAGGATACACTTTTTACAATCTTGGCGGTTGCCGCTTCATCCTAGGCGTACAACTCACAAATAGCAAATTGAATTTTATTTTAAATTCATTGGCAATATAGCGTTTATTTAAATTAGCATATAAACTAGTGCGTAAACTATAATTTACGGCTTTCGCTTGCGATAATACTTAGCCTCCAAAATTATTGCATGTGTTTTAATATATGCTTCTCTGCTTGTCTTTGGTAACCGCATGTGATAATATATCTATTTTATTTATATAATACTCCCACAAAGAATATAATGTTTGCAAATTTTCTCTCCTTCAATTGATTTCCTACGCAACGATTTGATTTCTATGCCAAGTTTCGAGCGAGTCTGTGTATGTAAAATGTGTGCTATTGTAGAGTTGTTCAACTCGAATATCCATAAATACACTCATAACTATACATCTTTGACATATCTTCATACTTTCTTGCATATGAGTTTAAGTATGGAGTATATATGTATGTATGTTGTCATTAAATGTCTGCTTTATATAGGGTGTTTTTTATAGAGGTATAGAACTTTAAATTGGCATTACTTTTCAAGATGGCGACCGATTTAACAGCTGTCAAGTGATTTATTCTCAGTTTGGTTTGGCAATTCATCATGAATAGACTCACGCCTGAACAACGCTTGCAAATAGTGCAATTTTATTTCGAAAATAATGGTTCTGTTCGGAAAACGTATCGCGCACTACGTAAATCAATTGTCGTTGCAGTTGTTGTTGAATAATCGTAAGCATAAAATCAAATAAAATTTAAAGCATTTGCAAAATGTCAGGCTCAGAGACCACTTTATATTAGATAGCCACATAAAATGTATATGTATGTACGCAAAATACATACGCAAGCATTAAAGCCAGAAATTGTGTTTTTGTTGTTTACCAACCCAAAAAGCAAATAATTTTTCTTATTGTTATAATAAAAATAACAAAGTGATTGTTGGTTGAAATCAAAGCATATAAGGCTTTGCTCTATTTTGGTGGCACAAAAGTTTTTTACAGGCAGCGTCAAAAATGAAGTTTTTGGCACTCTTGCATACAAATATATACACACGGCCTCTGTTTTTCCAATATACCGCACGCGGTGGTGCAAACAATAAATTTCCCGGTTTTCCAGCACGTCTCGTTTGCTATACTGTTATCCTTGTCGTTGGCTAATGTGGTATTAAATAGATTTCCCAAAACTCTTTCTACAATGTCAAAAATTTGCTAATTAAAATTAAAATTTGAAATAAGCAGAAATAAAATTTTCTTTTTTGAAATTTTAAGAATTTACAGAATAAGGCCAAAAATTGTTTAGATTAACAGTTGAAGTTGAATGAACAAATAGTTTCAAATATTTATTTAATTATTTATTTATTTAGTCAAATGGCATTAAGGCCATACATATACAAATTTTGGTAGTATTGTTCTCGTATTAAAACAAATTAAAATATATATGTATAACAAAAGGGTGCAACGAAAAAAACAAAACAATGTGCCTGTTCCGGAAACGAACGAAATTATATTTATATAATATCTATCAGATAAACTATTGACTTGGAGATCAAACATTTCTGCTAAAAAGCTGTTGCTGAAGGTTAAATTTTCAGTTAACATCCTTTAATTGCTAGGGGAATAATTGAATGACCAACCATATACCATTAAATTAAACAAGCAGTGATTTTACAAATGGTATGAGCAATAAATCTGTGTATATGCAGTGGCGGACAAAAGTCTACAAACACCCCCTGTTTTCGTTGAATTGAAAGTCCAAAAATGTATTGGAAAATTTAGCGATACAGTTTAATTCAACTATTTTCCCTTAGCATATATACAGTACATACTACATAAGTTATTTTAGCGCAAAAACTTTGTTTATTATCAGGTAACATGATATTTTTAGTATTTATTTGGTCCACTGTTTGCATCAATGACAGCTTGAAGCCATCGTGGCATCGAAGCTACTAAATTTATCAATTCTGAGGGAGTAATATTACCCCAAGCTTTAATAAGACCTTCTTTGAGTAATTCTGAGCTGGAAATCTGATTTTTTCTAATTTTTCTCTCAGACATGTTCAATATCATTCAAATCTTTGCTGTGAGGTGGTGTATGTAGTTGCCTTGGAGCATGATAAAGCAACCAATCCTTAACAATATGGGCCGTGTGCTTTGGATCGTTATCCTGTTGAAAGATCCAGCCTGTGCCAAGCTCCAAACTGTCCACCGAAGGCTTCACATTAGCCTCCAACAATGACTTATATTTGAAGGGATCCATATTACCTTCAATAAAAGTCAACTTTCCAACTCCAGATGCCGCAATTCCTCCCCAAACCATTACGTTACCGCCACCATGCTTCACTGTTGGTACAATATTTTGGGAGTTAAGTGCAGTGTTTTCTTTTCTTCAAACTTTTGCTCTTCCATCGCTGCCGAATAAACTGAACTTCGATTCGTCTGTAAACAAGACTTTTTGCCAAAAATCCATTCCCAATGGTCTGTACCAAAGGTGGACTTAAGATTAAAAAATTTAAAATATCACTACACGATTTCTTCATTTTTCTGTGCTGAATATCTAACACTCGTAGGTCAAGGTATAGTTCTTTTCGCGGAGTCATTGTTGATGCTCATGTGTTTAAACCACAACTAAATTCAATACTAGCAAATTGAAACAAATAATTTAAAAAAAAAAGTAAAAAGAGGGTTTTAACGACAGCCTTTACCTTTAAATATAAATATATGGATTTCAAATATGTGTATGTGTGAATGTATATGGCTGTATAAATATAAATGTTGACATAAACGTTGCTAAGAAATTATAGCAAATAACCCCAGCGACATGTTGGCGGCGATACGTTTTCCGCACAGAACCATTATTTTCGAAATAAAATTGCACTATTTGCAAGCGTTGTTCAGGCGTGAGTCTATTCATCATGAATTGCCAAACCAAACTGAGAATAAATCACTTGACAGCTGTTAAATCGGTCGCCATCTTGAAAAGTAATGCCAACTTAAAGTTCTATACCTCTATAAAAACACCCAGGCCCAGCAACCACAAACGGAGCGGAATATTGTGGTGTTCTTGAGCAGTAAAATAAGTTTTTTCTCAACCTGTTAAAATATATATATATATATATATATATATATATATATAAAGTATTAAGATTAAAAGTTGTGAAATGTGAGAAATTAATAGGTTCAAGTGCAATCGAAATAAAATAGCTTGAAACTAACTGGAGTTGGAGGTAAGCAAATAAATGAATAAATAAAATTTATTATAAAGATTTCTTTTGGAATGTTTTTCACACAAATAGTTTTATATATATACATATTTAAATGTATTTTTAAGTAAATACGCATGGAGTTAAATAATTCAATAAGAAATAAATATATTTTTACATAATATTAAATATGTTATATTTTCAGGTCGCCAGTAAAACAAAATAAAAAAGACCTCCGCGAATTCTTGATTGAAACTACGGTGACTTGGAGTCACACCAGCATTTGAAGAGGAGGATAATAACTAAGTCGAATTTTTTTAGCGCATTACTTTACATTATATTAATAATTTCTTTTAGTTTTTTTATTATTTGTTAAATTTACTTTATTCCAAATTATTGTTAACGCTCTCATTCAAGTCACTTTATTTGTTTTTAGTACTTTTTATTATTCTTTTTAAACTTCTCTCACTTTAAAAATATTTTTTTTTTTGACTCATTCCATTATCACATTATATATTCCATGGTACTTCTTTTTTTTTTTTTTGAAAGACATGTGGCGTTTATAAAACTCTTATTTTTTTGCGATATTAATTTAAATATTTTTTTGTACAAACCTTTTTGTTATTTCTTTTTGCATTTGCTGGTTTGTTTTAAGAATTTTTTTTTTCTTAAACACACTTTCCAACTTAATTTTTTTATTTCCGCACTCACATGGCACTAATGGTAAGATCACTATATATATATATATATATATATATATATATATATGTATATATGTATATAATATAATATGTCTGTAGGTTATATATAAGAGACTCTTCTCCTATACAGGTTCTTCTCTAACATGTTGGTACCATCATCACGGAGCAGATCAGGTGAGTGATTTCTTTTTAATAACTCTTATATATCCAAACATACATACAATAGACACGCGATAGGGACGCGAGTATAAACAACAATAAAAAGGGAGAGAGATTTGAAAAAAAAAGGGAAATACAAACATTTTGTTTTGCTTACATGTATATATATATTTTTTCTAATATATTTTTGAGTGAGTGGAGCTTTATGAGAATAAGAGAATTGAAGATAAGAGAAGGGTATTAACTTATAAAAATAAAAAATAATAATAATAATAATAAGTGATTGTAATTTTTAGCAACGAAAAATAGATGTATTTATGTATATATTATGAAGTTTATATTCAAATAAAAATTAAGAAAACATATTAATAATATGTTTTGCTAATTTAATATTTGGTATGGGTGTTGTGTTTGTGGACATTAGGGGGCATGGGTGTGACGACTGACCCAGGGACGAACTGAGACTAACAGACTGAACGATCGACTGACAGACTTTTTCAGGTATGGGGTCGGTTTAAGATGAGAGGAGTTAGCACAACGACCATGGCTTCAGAATAACATTGTTGAAGAGGGCGGGTAGACTCCACCTGACTGACGAGACAACAACAAACGGACAAGACTGTTTCTCTTCGAACTTTTCATTCCGCGATTTTGTTTTGAGTTTTAGAGTTTTTTTTCACCAATATATTCGGCATGATATTTTTTTTGTTATATAACAACACAGCATATCGACATAACTGCTAGTAAACCCGTGGTGTATGTAGAAATTTGTCAATGGTAGTTCTTCGTTCTTTTCACCATAATTGTTTTATTTTCTGTTAGGGAATGGATTTGTTTTAATACATGTGATTATAAAAGTATTTAAAATAAAACTGCATAAATAAAAATGTAATTTTCACTAAAGTGATAGTACTTTCTACACAACGAATTCAGGTGGAGTATGTAGACTTTTGTCCGCCACTGTATATCAGGTAAACAAATAATTTTTACTAATCACTTTCCCACCACTCATGTCCTGAGTAATTATTGTTTTCTGAAAACGTTTTCGGTAATTTTTCTAATGAACAATAAATAAAAAAAATTCTAAATAAGGTAAAGGGAAATATGGATTGCATAGCCACAAAATTTATACAAAACTTCGATAGTAGGAAAAAAGCGCTTACCAGCTTATTTACCTTCTCGGTATGACTAAGGAAATTGTAAATGAAGTGTTTGTTTTTTCGTTATATACTGAGATGCTCTCGTACACCATAAGGAACGATCACTTTCAAAATTTTATATCCTCCGTATGTATAAATATATGTATCTAACAACAAATATAAGTAATTAGATATGAATTTATCAACCCCCTGCCCCACAATTCGGCAACATGGAATTGAGTAAAATTCAGTCCTCAATGGTTGCAACACTTGCGGAATAACCTTAACTTCCCTGCGAGTATGACATGGTATTAGATATTATTTTCATTTGCACGCTATGTCCACCTTAATTACACTCAATGATAGCAAAAGCAGCAAAACGTTTAATTAGTTAATTTAAACGAAATCAACGTATTGGTCACCTGAGTGGAGAAAACTACAAGTACACTCAAATGTATGGACTTCCATGTATGTACATAAATGCATGACAAAGTATTGCCTGAAATAAAATGTTTAAATATATAAATTTTTATATGTTATATATACAACGTTTATGCATTTGTACGTGTGTGCATTGCTTTGCATAGTCTATCCCATGTATAGTTTTCCGGTAAGATGTTATTTTAACACATCTTTTTCATTTCATTGCCTTGCCAAATACATAGATGTAAATGCATGCATGCAAGTGTTTGGGCTTCAGGGTGTCAAATACTTTTATAAAATAGCCAAGCTAGGTAAGTTGAAGGTAGTAATGAAGTATGGAAATGGGTGAGAAAATTCACAGATAACTTTGAAATTATATATAAGGATATATATGTAACTATATAACAAGTCTTGTTTATTCTCAGTTGGAAAATACGAAATGTATTACTTTTTTTTAAAGAAATATTAACGAATTCTATTCCAAAAAACATGCAGGCCACGTAACTTAAGCTGAGTTACTATGGCTACATTTTTTCAAACTTCTTCTTCAACACTTCTTGATATTTCTTACATTTTTATTCAAATTGAACCTTTCATGTTTGATATTATCCCTTGGGATTCCTAATGATTGGGTTATCAATTATTCGAACTACGGTAGAGGACGCGATACAGTGTGCAGAAGATATTGTTTAAAATGTTTAAATGATAAATTTAAAATTTTTTACTAAACAAATAAATATTACAAAATGAGTAGGCTTGGTAATTCTCTAGTTGCCAGCTTGATAAATTATTTTAGGGTGACGGTAGAGAATACATTACAAGTACTTGAGAACACTTTTTGTAATGAAAATGAATGTAAAAATTTAAATAAGTATTAGCGAGATATATTTAAATTTCTACATCAAATCATTTTTATACATCATCATTTTCTTAATTTCTATGTGCAGTTTGCATTACGATAAAATGACAACTATGCGAGACTATTATCAACGGCATCCATGGCGTTTTAGGAAGACGTATGTACATACAATTTTGTTAATAAATACATATTTAAAAATTACCTGGTTATTTAAATATGCCAGTATTTATTTATAGAAAAAACTTGCTTGAATCAATGTTACTTTTCGCTGCACGGAATAAGGAACTAGAGAATTACTAACGATTGTCCTGGACAAAGTGAAGGATAATCCTGTACAATTTGAGGTAAAAATCTTACAATTTATCTTAAATTTATTTATTGATTGTTTGCATAATTTAACATTTCATAGATTAGTCGTCGTAATTTTTCCCCTTCTTTAGTTAGGGCACTTGGCAATGACTTGTTGATATCGTGCTCCGTTTCCTCAAAACAAGGCCTCTGACTTAAACGATATCACCATCACAAATTTCAAACAAGCCAGTAACTTTCGAGAGAGTAGTACCTTCACCACTCGAGCCTAAGCAATACAATACAATTGTAAATTGCGTTTCAAGATGAAATTGTTTATATGATCAGGATTTGTTAATAATCTCATATATCTTTATTAAGTTAAAAATAGCATCAACATTTTTCCCGATACACGTTTGATCTTTTTAAATCTGCATTCACATTTGGGTAAACTATATTGTATGAATAGTAAAATGTATCTGCTATCTTTACCCATAGCCAACACAGTCATAACATCCCCCCATATTATGTCTTCTTATATTTTTTTCCTTCTGTCATGAAATTAAATGCAATATGAAATAAAATGCAATGTAATTTGAATTCATACCTTCGACCTCACAATAAAATTCTGAAATCATCAAATCATTTAGCGCATTTCCACTAATTTAATAAGTTTTTGTTTTTCACTTGTTCTCGGCTTACTAGTTTTAACTTTGAACAAATAGGAAATATCCGATTTACCCAAATTTTGGAACGTTCATTTAGCCGTAGTGTCAACTCTCTAATATTGTTATTATTACATAAATGCCACATTAGATGAGAGTACCATTAATAAGTCGCTCTTTCCAAGGAGACACATAAATTTGGTAGCTTATGCTGTGTAAAGAATAATATGTTGTGTAATGTATAAATTCTTAAAGCAATTTAAATGGATAGTATACTTGTGGGGGGATTTATGTACTTAGTGTAATTCTGTGTAGAGAGTTGGTGCAGCTTTTGATCATAAATATGCGTTCGTGGATTGCGTGCGAATCTGTTTCACTAATATTTTTTCAAATTCTCTTAACTTAAGACCTATGCAAAAAATAATTATGTAATAAAAGCCAAAACAGTTAGTATCAATTATTTACTATGTGAAATTAAGGAATTCACAAAACATCATTTATTAGCTGCAAGCTTTTAGTAAACCTTTTAAATTAGAATTTATTCACGTAAACAATGTTTTCATGCAAAATATGAAATGATGAAAAAATTAGTACTCTCCTTGAAATAGAGTAAACTTTAATAAGTAAGATTTGGCGTTTCATTCAATTCTGTAAGAATTCATTCACTTTATACAATCATTTCTCTGCTCTACTTCTGCCACAGTTGATTTGATTTACTCCGAGCACTTAATGATTTCATTTCATTTAGATTCTTTTAAAAGAATTCTCCAAGAGAAAAGCTACTCCGCATGTCTGCTCGTTTTCTACAACGCCAAAACAAGAATTCTTGTAAATTACGTTTATGTAATTTTATATTATTGTACACGTGGGCTTGTAATCCTTTTGTGTTTTTGTATTATTTGTAAATTTACTAAGTGTTTTATTCCATCTGTGCAAGCGATTGGCAATCTCTTTTACTTGAAACTTACAACATTGTACCACAGGTAACACTAGTATGTACCAGTGGAATGGTGTTGAAATCAATTATTTTGGACTATGTTAGTCGTATGTATATATGTAGATACAAAGGAGATAAATTAAATTACAACAATCACCGGAATACCAGTGATGTTGCACGTCAACTGCATTTCTATCATTACTAAAATATTTTCACAGTTATTGTGTTCAAAAAACTCATAAAAGGGCACACCTCAGCGATATGCTGCAATAATGCTAAGATTGACTTCTGTGTGGGTACAATAGGGGTACTTCTATGTATAGGAAATGCATGCTAGGGTACACGAACTGCAAGGTTTTTTTTAACCGTGCAATGGCACAACAACAAAACAAATGGATAAAAATGTGCTACGATAGGAAGAATATTGTGTGACTTGAATTTGTCACGGTCGTGCCACCCTCGTTGCACGTTCTCTAGTAAATAGAGTATCCCTAATATTATGCTACGCTATAAAAGTCTGGATCAGTTGGTCAAGAAGGTGCTGCCATAAAGCTAGACATTTTATTACTTTGATTTTAAGTAACATTATGGTAAAAGCAATTTATTAAAATGAATATTATTAGCTGTAGTAATTGGAATAAATAATTAAAATTATATAAATAAAAAATAACGACTTAATCATAATCTGAATCTTGTGAAACGCATAATGTCTTATAAATATATCTTCCTTTCCAACTTGCTGCTGTCACTGTGTTTAAGAAAATAATATGATTTCTGCGAAATTTATTGATTTCGTATATGGATATTGTGGTAAGACTTTTTGCTTGTTGTACACTTTTCTCATGGCATTTTAAGGGATCTCTTTCTTCTTTTTTGACATATCTAGCGAATTATGATTGGTTATTAATGATATATGTATACAGTTATTACTCATACGATAATGTTTTCTTTATTAAATAAGTATAGTAATAAAAATCTATAATACCTCTAAAGGGTTAACATAAAACCCCAAAAATCTCTCTACGACATAATATTAATAAAAATATTTTCCATAACGTAAAAAATAGGTATTGTTTTATACACATACCAATTTACTATACAATTGATAATGTGGATTCCATACAACGGAAGCCTAAAAGTGTTCAACGAGTGAAGTGAACAGTAATTTGGTAATGTGCGGGTTATTGATCTATGTCCTAAGAAAACTCAGACCTCCTGTGCCCTACTTACACAAAAGTTCATTTAATTTCTAAAAACTAGCGTAGGGTTCATAGTCTATCTCAATGGAGTCAGCACATTCTTCAACATAGTGATTATTTTCAATTGGGCAATATATTGCAGGATTCTAACTAAATTATTTAGGTGAAGTTGCAAAAGTTCTTTTTGATCTAAAAAACGGTTTAAAGAGCTTGGCAACATATGCATACTAATTGTTTTGAACCGAGGATTATAAGATTCTTTCTTAAAGGCATCAACTATGTTATAAAATTGTGCCTGAAAATTATAAAAAAATTTAAATAGTGTAAATTAAATTGTAGATTGTCTTTGTGCATCATCGCTTTAGTGAATCGAACTAATTTTGGAAAATGCCTTAAGCTAGAAACAATAAAACCGATTCTCTATTAGTACGAAAATATATATAAAAAACCGTCCAGAAATGTCTTTTTAAGGCCTTCAAAACGACCTACTTACACGAAAACTTTTAACATTACTTTCGACAATCTTAAATTATTTTTGGGGGAAAAAAAAATATTATTTCTTCATTAATCTACAGTAATTTTTACAATGCAGTTATGTCCTTTAAAAATAGCTTTTAAGGTTCGAATGTATATCACAACTGTATTTTAGGCTAATTTAATGTTGAAAAACGAGACAAACAGAAGGCTAGTTTTAAAAATCAAGCATCAGTAATAATTTTATTTTGTTAAGCTAGGCTTAGCGTAAGTAAACATTTATTATTACTATTAAATGAAAGAAGTACAAGATCGCTTCTCAAAAGCAACATGTTACATACCAATGCTGATATGTCCTATCTCCAAAAAACCTCCTCGACTAAAAAAAGCGGCATATACACTATGTTTGGATATGCAAAACCTAAATTCTTTATATTATTATTCTATGCGAATATCACAAAAAAAATTTAGAAAAATCTCAAATATGAAAATTTTTACTCATAATCCCAAATGTGTTTCCCTTATTAATATTAAGCAATTACATTCTGCACACTACATGTCAATGAATAATTCAAACTTCGCATCCATATAAATCCTAAACTGAAAGGTGAGATATTAATAAATTCGTTCATGCCAAAAACCAGCCATTTTGTATGTGTAAAAATAACAAATTTTTTTTTGGCAACTGCTTTGTATTTTCATACAATCTACCCAATTTAAATGCAAAGTTAATCAAAAACTCAATACTGGCTAAAAAGACCAAACTAATAAAATTGCACCATGCTGAGGCATAAAATACATATAAGGTAATATTTGCGGTCCGGGAACAGAGCTTCATATACATAGAGATAAGTATTTGTATATGTGCTACTCCGTACTCCATGCTTTATTATTCATTGTTTATTATATATATATTTATATATATTCAATTTGCGATGTATGTGTTTTTGCGTGTTCGTGCTTTGCATGCAAATATTTATGTCATATTTAAGTAAATTTTCTCGTATTTCCTCTCAGCTTAGCTACAGTAGGCACATATGCTTACTCAACATTTCTTCTGAATTTCTTTACACTTCTAAATAGTTCCTTCTACCTTTTTCTCATAAAACTTTCGCATGCTTACTTGTCAGGGTGTTTTTATTTATTTAGGTCTTCTGTTAAAGCACTTTTGTAAAACGCAATTGAAGCGCGTTTAGCTTAGGATTAGCAAAAGCAAATAAATTGAAATGAAAGAGAAAGAGAAAGAACTAGAGAGTGAGCAAGAGCAAAAGCGGTAACGCATATATTCCTACCAACTGGAGTGTGCATAATTTTACAATGAGGACTTTTGGTTGGCATTTTATCCTTACAAAATGGATTTGAACAACAAACAAAAAGCCGCAAACTTTCACTCCGAAAGAAACTGCATATGCTTGTCGATAGCTGCATTATAGTAGGTATATATTCTTATGATTGCTTGCCTTTTATTGATAATAATACCAGAGTCAGTGTGGGTGCACTTCGGTCAATGGTTTAGTGGGTTTTCATCGACGCTGTTCGGCGGCTCATTGGCTGCTAATAAATTATGAATAACAATAATAAGCTGTACTGTAATTGAGCCATCGTTTCTCTATCATTGAAGCAATTGTCATCAGAAAGGATAAAGTAGTTTTGTAATTCAAGCCTCATTACATTCGTCAAATATTTGTAAGTTTGTAATAGTATCAATAGGTCCATTCATTAATGGGCTTTCGCAACAGTAAACGACAACTTAGTGCTGTGTGTAAGAGTATATGTAAATAAAACTAAAGGAAAAAATTATTTTAAAATTATACAGAATTTTTATTTTAACAAATTTTAAATTCTTCCATCCAAAGAAGGGACCTTTTTAATTGTTTCCTAACTACAATAAATATTTATGGAGCAGTATTGGTATTTGTTTTCTTCATACTTTCAATTAACGAAAGCAACAATAAACATAACTAATTTACTGAAGATGAGCAGCAAAATTTTGGGGTAACTCTTGATTTCAATAACTTTCGGACCACTCCTAAACCAACCTTTGCTGCTGTGTCAATATTTCGGCTCAAAACTAGGAAACTTATTCAATATTCAATATTTTTCAATTCCAATATAATTGAGATTTGTTTTAAATTAATTAATTATTATCTATAATATCAGATTAAACCATAAAAAATCTTTCAAGCTACTTGTCTGCCATTGGATTGAACGGCAGAAGTAACAAAATCAATTATTTTGCGATAGACGAAGAACGTCTCTAGTTTTTAATTGTGCCTACTCTCTGAGGTCGAATCGAACCATTATCTTCCCGCAGCCAAGATATGCACTCGCCTCAATCCAGTTATGAAATGCCTCAATAAGCACAAAGAAAGTTAGACGTCGGAAAAATGTATTTTGCCAAGCAGTTTCCTTCTCGACTTGCACTCTTTATCTCTGAGATCATTCGCCTACAACTCCGTATGAGGGAACCGTTGGACGGAATTTAAAACTCTCTTCCTCAGTACTAAGTAAGCAATGGGTTTTCGACAGTGTCGGAATAAGAATGGTAAGATGCAGATTGCCTCGCTGCAGTATAGTGAAAGGGGCAAACTTATCTCGTCCCATTGCAGTCAATCATGTGAGAAAGATATCGAGAGTTAAAGAGGCGAAAAAGCCAAAAACTGAAATGCGTAGGAGGAAATTGAGACGATGGCCAATAGGTATATTCTGGAAAAGTCTACAAGATAACTTAGAAATTGTTTCTATAACTGAGCTTAAACTAGAGGGGTTAAATGGTGCTGGCCATGCCGAACCTCCAATAAGTGACAGTGGTATAAACGTTCTTCACATATTCCTTCTTTTTCTACAAGTGAAAAAAATTTTTTTTTCGTGAATACAAACTCGCATTTTTGGTAACTCACATAAGTTGTTATTATAAAGCTTTCCACTTTTCCGGAGCATCGGTAAATATCAGAAAATTATCCAGAATGGAGAATTTTAAATAGAAAAACCTATTAAAATATAGTTAGCATAGAAACAGAGTCTTTTCCATTAAATTATTATTCGTGTCGACCATTTAAATTTATTGAATGGCAAACAGTCTTACTGGTAATAAGCTATGTATTTTGAAACTTCCCAAATAGCCTTGAAATTTAATGAAATATACAATATGTTGGCATTGGCCGTAATCCAGAAACTACAGAAGAACGGAAAAAATACCAAAGCACAAAAGAAAAAGTGCAAACAAACAAAGGAGTAAACGTTCTTAACAATAAAACTGCTAAAATCTTTCGCAAGCAAGCGAAAAGATACTTGTATCACATAGAAACCAAGCATATCCCTTTCCGCACCATTTCCACCTTGTTTGGTCACAGCTTTTGTTCTGACAAAAAGCACAAAACCCTTGTTCGTTTAGTTACCAAGTTACAAATTCATTATTTATTTGCTATTTCTCAATTTTCGTCCTTTAATTCACTTTCATTTTTCATTGTTTTTTGCAGCAGCAAAACGTGTATAGATAAAGACTTACAAACATACAAACTATGCTTGGTATGTTATATCTTCAGTTTAATAAGTTTTGTTCGAAAATCTTTGCACGTATTCGTCTTAAGCCAAAAAGCTTCACCTGTGTCGCCAACAAATATTTCGTGCTACCCGTGTTCATTTCAGTTTGAGTTTTCTTTGAGTTAACACATGTCTGACTATACGTACATGTATATAAATTAATGTGTGCATCGAAATGTAATGATGCAAAATTTAGCAACAAGGGAATTCCGAAAAAATTCTCAGAAATTTTACTTTTAGTTTCCCACTGTACAAATATTGTGATACACAAGAATACTTGAAATTAAATAAGCTTTACTCGCGTATGGCAAAGTCTTTAGTAAACCAGTTTATTAATGCCAAGAAATATTGGATAATTGTGTGTTATTCTAATACCAGATGGATATACACGCACTCATATGATTAACCGAAAAATATGCTCGCAAAGCCCATATAGGCTTTAAGAGTTTCATAGAAAGCGATTTAAGGACATTTAGAAGTACACATGAGAAATACAAAGTTTTCACTGTCAACTGTCTATTTCCATAAAATTTTCATAAAAGGAATTGTTAAGTTCAATAAGCAGATGTCCTTCGAGATGTACGTTTTCTGTTCTCGGTCATTAATATACCAGTGTTATACTATATATATATATATATAAATATATATCCTTATATCCGTATATCCTTGCATATCTTTTATATCTTATTTGTTACTTCTTGTCATTTCCTATTTTGCATTCTGGCGCATATGCCCGTTTGTATTTGAATTCACATGCATGAATATGCGCGAGAATGCCATTCTCAAGTGGTCGGTGACGGCTGCGCAACCTCTGATGTCTTGCTCGTATCGGGTAAAGACCCTACTTATAATGTTCAAATAAATTATACTTTCCCTCTTACCCGCAGAGATTTTCTTTGTTTGGAAAGAATTTCAAAAGGGTATTAGCATATAAATATTCAATAAAATATTATTTATTAATCAATTTTCTGGCGCTTTCGTGTTGCATAAATTGAAATATTGAGAATATATTTATAACATATGGGTTTAAAAGTCCCGTGCTAACAACGAAATTTCCCTTTTAAGTTTAAATTGACAATGGGTCCCCCACTTTGAACAGGACTTACTCTTAGTCAAATGCCCATGCAACATTAGGTCATATATTTTGATATGTTTACGATGACACCTTTTACATAGCTTTTTCAGGCAACTTCACTTTTCTGGTTGATTATTTTGATGTTTTCTTGTGCCTTACGTCCACTGGGTTCTGCACCATCATTTAAAGTCAACAAATCGACGTTATATTATTGTTTCTGATGAATCAGAACTCTTACAATAAGTAAGATAATTAATCAAACGATTTGTAATTGTATCAGTTCAGATGCTTTTCTGACAATTTCTGTCAATAAATTCTAGTGATAGGCTATCATTTTTCTGGCTGGTTTGATATTTCGCGGCAGGAATGCGTGTGTGATATTTTCACATCCTCAGACATACACATAATTGGCGTTTGGCAACCGCTGAAACAATTATCGGCCAATTTGTGGTGTGTGTCTTGATGTTTATCCAACAAATGAGGGAACTTACAATTAATTTTAAACCGCTTCAGAACGGTAGATGGGTTTTTATGAGGAGCTTTTTCTTATTAGAAATACACTGGAAGGGGTTGACAAATAGAACAAAAAAGAATGGATCTCTTCGGCCATGCCGAAGTCTTTATACCTCTCATGAACATATCAAATTTATTGCAATTGCAAAATTCGATTTTGATAATTGTCAGTTTCAATATCAACTTGAATTTTCGTCTGTTGAATACCAGATTTCACGCTTCGATACGCATTTTTAACGTTTTTTTTTACCCAAAATCTCACATCACAAAAATATCGGTGTATAGGAGCCATATGTCATATTCGTCTGATTTGGATGACTCAAAACCAGTATGGATTTCACTATGTATGTGTGGTATACCGAATTTCGTACCTAGGTCTGAACGGTTCCGACAAATGATCGTTTAAACGTATAGGCGCATATTCTTACCAAGTTTAGTTTAAATTTCGGTGGCTCTATCTCTTATCCTTCTAGTACTAACATACATCAATTAAAAGTCATGTACACGAAAGGTTTAAATATTAATTTTATATAATTTTCTATTTTATTCGGATAAGAAGTCGAAAGAAAGCCTATCAAATGGCATTACCCTCTTTTAACTGTTGCGGCTGTCAAACATATTAATATAATAATTTCATAGTCCATCGCAGTTGAATGCTACTTTCTATATAAAATATTGTTCGATCTTTCATAAAGAGAATACCACAGTTGGGAAACAACTTAACATTTTTATTACAAACTGAAATATTTTTCAAATTTCTGCAATAAATATATTTTATAGACGAAAATATATTATTTAAAAGTATAAGAATCTAAATTCATGACCAAGGGCATTGATGTAGTTTTAGATAGCAGTGGTTTTGTTTGAAACTGCAACATAATGCATTTTTGAGAACTCTTCCATATTCTATTTCATATTCCGCTTAAATTAAAGGTAGTTCATAAAAAGTTTGCAAATGCCAACATTAATAGTTTTTTCGAGTTGAACATAATTATTAAATAAAAAACAAAATCTTTTACAAAGGAGCAGCTTTACCTTTTTAACAAACATTATATTATGACATTACTTATACAATGTTATGGTTAATATGAGCGAAACAAATTATAAACAACAAATAAAAAAATTCAGTGGAAATACCGTCATTCACGGTGTTATATCCGGACTTTCTTTTGCGTAAGAGAATTTTACTTACTTGTACACATCAGTCACTGTATACCGTAATATAAAAAGAAGTGCAACACTTGCGAAAATATACATATGTTATATTTACAGAGTTATCCATTTTGCGTTTTCCAAAATAAACGTAATTAAAATGCGTTTAAAATAATTTTTTTATAAAATTCCTTTTATATTTTTAAATTTGAATATTAGCATTATATGTGAAATACTACATCATACAAATAACAGCTTCGTGAGTTTTTGCAAACTTCGACGCATTTGAGATAATTTTCGACCACTTCTTTGCACATATTGGGTGGTATTTCAGACATAACTTTCCGAATGTTGGTATGCACGTGCTGAAGAGTTAAAGGTTATCCGCATAAACACGGTCTTTCGCGTAGCCCCACATAAAAGTCCAACGGTGTCAAATCACACACACGTTTTCAAAGAAGTAAGATCCAATCACACATCTGAACCAAAGAGCGCACTGGACAGTAAGTTTTTCGGAGTCCTAACTATGAAAATTTTGCTTATATAAGTTTGCAACGAGTAAGAATGCCTCATCGCAGAAGAAAACTTCGTTGGAAGCACATAATTGTTCAATCACCTAATCAACGTCAGCTAGCTTCAGTTGTTGTATGATTTGGACTTTGTATGAATGTAGGTGTGAGTCCAAGTGCAAAATACGAGGGATAAATAGATACATTCGTGTATTCGGCTACACTTTCACTTGCAGCGGCGATACTTGAGATGGAATGAACAAAACGATGATGCACAGGCCTTCAATATATGTAACCAATTCAGACTCTCCAAATTTTTAAAAATTGTACCAAATTTTACCCCTCTAGAAGCACGACATGTGACCGTGTTTGAATCACCAATGTTTTAGTAGGTTTCAACAATTTTAACGCAGTGTGCAGTTGTTAAGCGATCAATTTTCATAAATGCCCGGGTTTTTTTTAACTAAAAAGAAACATGTTTGGTTTGACAGTTAAATATGACAGATTTCCAAATGCAGCCATGAACTTTCGAGACCACATAATGGATAACCCTTTATATGCATGTACATATGTATATGTAAGTAAGTGCTCTTAAAAATATGGGAAAATTTCCGGTGCTAAGGGATCACATCACTGCTGGTGGTGTGTAAGAAGTAATACAATTTTACATCAACCCCAAGGCTTATAAATGCTCATATGTATAGATTTGCTGACAAATACCCTGCCAACCACGACTACCCACTTTCCCCCACACATTCAAACATTTTTATCTTCTCACGAACACATTTACAAATTTTGTGATCGAATAGAGAAATAAATTTCATGCTAGAACAGCAAATCTAATAATAATTTGTATTCTATTAAGAACTGCGTGTGTTAGAGAAAGCAAAGAATAAACATAGGATTTTTCAAAGTTCTCACATGAGGCAAATTCATTCTCACAGTCATGGTTGCCGTTCGAACTATCATGTACCAATTTAATTCTTAATCTGGTGTATTTAGTAAACATCTGTTAATATAAAATTTTAAAGACTTATCACTGCTTCTTAATTACCCTAGCAAAAAAACTGAAGAATTTTTCTATGAATAATTGCAGTATTTTAAAATCGAGTTTCCTCGACTTAGCTTCATATAATTTTGTATAAATATTATATGAATCTCAAAAATCCAAATAAACTTAGTATTTTAATTGCATATTGTGGCGGATATGCGAAGCGAATGTCAGATAAAAGAGAAAAGCTGATAACTGCAATTATCTAGAGCGTGAATCGAGAACATAACGACTGCCGCTCTTTTTATACCTGAGAATTACCCGAACATTCTGTTCACGCGCTCAAGAATAAGCTGATTATTCGTTTGCCTGCGATAACTGCAGCTGCTCCGTTTATCGTTAACGATGTGGAATTTTCTTTACACTGTGTACCCTTTTGTTTGTCCTTGGTAAGGGTAATTTGCATCTTACTGCCGCGTCTTATGCCTGTCCTTCGTATTTGGGATTTCCCTCACAGTATGTAAATTTTTAGGAGCAAATATGTAATAATTTTGGTGCATTTTTGATGCGTGAGTGGCAGCAGTGATCACAGCCAACTTGAAAATTCACATGAAATGGTATTACTTCAAACGAATACATACCATTGTGCTGTGCTGAAGTAAGCGGTAAGAAATTCAACGAAATTATTATTATTATTTAAATTATTAATATCTTTTTCATTACAGATTTCCCATGCGTTCGAATTCCATAGAGAAGCCAACAAAAGTAAGTATTATTATAAAAACTGTGATCTTAATGGCAATAATTTATGCTCATATACAATTTTTCTTTCATTGCAGATTTGCTTACCACAGAATTCGAGGATTTTCAATTACGCATATACAGTGAGTAGTTGTTTTTAAAAATTATAAAGAATATGATGTGTATTTTTTTTAAAATAGTTTAAATAGTTTAAAAGGTATTAGTATTTAAAGTTGTACTTTTTCACATATATGTACAGGGAGTCCTCTTGTATATTGCTAACAAACAAACTACAAATGCTTGGCTTTATCGTGCTTCGTGAAATAATCTATAAAATAACAATAAACATACAAGCAAATTATATAAATAAAAAGTGTTGCGTGAATATATAAGTACTATGCAAGTCAAACTCGGTGTTGGTCTGGCCCAGGGCTATTTTTTTAAAGCACAGCAACTATCACTGAAATACACATCAATTACATTTATTTTGGAAAGGAACCCCAAACATTTTGAGTAATTTTAAACAAAAGCCGCTGCTATTCATAATTACTAAATTTATTTCCATGTAAATAAGTGCACGGTGTAATCAAAATTAAAGTAAAAAGTGCAAGTTTCAGTGTTGAAATAAATTTTAATATATATCAAAATAAAGATAATACGATTATTTTTCTTTTGGTTATGAAATTGTAAAATTGTAACATTTTTTTCTTAAAACTTTTTCCAGTTTTGAACTTCCTATAAACTCCTACAAATTTTGCGCTGCAACTAAATTTTTATTTTTATTATTATTTTTTTATGAATTTTTCATGTTACATTATTTTCTAATATCCCATTTTTTATGTTTTCAGATCATGTTTGCGGAAATTAGAATTAAGTTATTTTAGTAATTATTTAAGTTAATTTAAAATTTCAATAATATAATTTTTTAATACA
The DNA here is from genome assembly GCA_030068015.2 of Neoceratitis asiatica. Lineage (NCBI taxonomy): Eukaryota > Metazoa > Arthropoda > Insecta > Diptera > Tephritidae > Neoceratitis > Neoceratitis asiatica. The sequence continues at coordinate 80,862,456 of CM061524.1, forward strand.
ACACAATAGTTATTTTATATAATAAATTGTAAATTTTAGATGTTGATCTATCACAATACTTAATTTGTTAAATAGATATTAAAATAATATAATAATGTATATCATATTTTTAAAATATTTTGAGATATTTATATATAAATTTTTTTAATAATAAATACTTCTTTTAAATTTTAAATATGGGAGCGAATTATATGTGGTTATGAATTCGCCTTAAAAAAATGCAACCCTGTCTCCACCTGACGACAGAAATTAGAAAAGGACAGTTATATGTTTTCTTTATGGGGTAAACTGAATAAATGAAACAAGACAGCAAGATCACATGTACACAGAAAAAGTGGGTAAAATCTGCACTCTCTTTAATAAAATGCCTATGCTGTTACCCAGTTTTTTATCCAGTTTTCAGCAAATGCTTGCTCAAATTATCTAGTTTTTTACCCAGTGCTGGTTGGCAGGGTATATGAATATTTATAGAGGCTTGCACACATGCTCATACGTGTACATGCTTATACATCCGTTAGAGCACGGTGTTATGAAAACAGAATTTTAAGCTTTTTATGTGCTTGTCATACACGCGTTATTGATGTAGTAAAAATTGCGTTGATTTAAGCGCTTACAATGACATTTATATATGTACATACATAACTATACGCGTAGGGGAATGGGTACTTTATGAAAAAATGTACGTTATGACAACTTGAACTACAATAAGCTGAGGGATACATATATATTTATGAGGTATACGTGCGCTCTTGGGTAGATATGTATATTTAAACAAGTACTTCTAACCACATATATGTATGTATGTATGTACATTGTTGACACTTGCCCACCATTACTTGTAAACAAAATGTCCCTCTACCTTTTTATATATCTTTCACGTATATGAAATGGTTTATTACCTAACTTTGATCCGAAGTATGTAAATACCACGAAGAAAAAAGATAGACTCACCAAAATTTATACCAATCTTATGAGAATAACGAGCTGATTGATATGGCCATGTCCGTTTGTTTATCTGTCCGCCTGTCCGTCTGTTTGATCGTAAACTAGTCCCTTAATTTTTAAGACGTTTCAAGCAAACTTTTTAGAAAGATGCACTAATACATTTATACGTACTTTTGTTGGAACGGGCCAGATCGGACCACTATAGTGTGGATCTGCTTCCTCTTCTCTACTGCCGTAGATACGCTTAAACGATAATATCCGAGTTAAACCAAGGGAAACCAGGTTACTCTCGACCTGATCCTTCCATCGAAGTGCATATCTTCCTCCTAATCTGATTTTACCGGCTGGTACTGCTTTGAAAACTTTAAACTTTAACTTTAAATCTTCCGAAAAACTTTTCTCTCTAAAACTGCTAACGGAACTTCATCAAATGTTGCATTGTCCATGACATATATGTTAACAGGACGGGAATGATGAGTACCTTGTTGAAATTGGTCTGTATTCATTGAGTGAGCTCTTTCATTCTCAATTTTTTACTCCATCTAAACTAGCAAATGCTTCCAACGTTTGATAACAGAAGGCATTTTGTATTGGAATAATTCACAAGCAGACACATACGCTTCGCTTCCTTACCCAGCCTGGAGAAATTATAACTTACACCGCGGTTGTTGAGGCCATTGATATCAATATTATCGGTTTACACCAGCAGCTATACACTCTTATAGAAGACTTAATCTTCTTTATACAGCTCTGCCGCTGTTATTATTTTCTCTAGCAATAGATTAAATAAATCACAAAATAAAAACTCAACTTGTCTGAGCACTCGTTTAAGACATATCGCCGAAGAGCTATCATCTTTTCGTGATGTCAAAGCCTGCATTTAAATAGACTAAGAGCTGGTGCGTGTCGATGCTCTTTTCATTGGTATTTTTCTTGGTTTGACATATAGTGAAAACCCAAAAGCAAGTATACACTCTTTACTCTATTACTATACCATTCGTGTATATGAAATGGTATATTAACTTTATTCCGAAGTTTGTAAGTACCAGAAGGAAAAGAGACCCATCGAAATTTATAGGGATCGTATCGGTAGCTGTATCTCCCCCGTCTCTTTTAACGCAAACTAATCCCAAAATTTTGAGATATTTCAACCAAACTCATTGGGAAGATGCACCTATACATTTAAACGATAATTTTTCGGACTCGGCCGGATCGGACCACTACTGCATATATACGACCGAATTTTCAGATTTGAAATTTTGTGTCGTATATCCGTAAAGAAAGTATCTACGAACATAAGGAATTGCAAATTGATTATGGAAATCATCGAAATCGCACGAATATAACATATAGCTCGTACACACCGATATTTTTAGATGCGAGGTTTTGCTCAAAATTCAGTTAAAAAGGCATTTAGGAGCCTGAAATTTGGTATTATCCACAATAATTGCAAACTTCAAATTGGTAGTGAAAATTATCGAAATCAAAAGTCGATATCATATAGTGTCAGTGTCAATATGAACTTGAATTTACGTCTGTAGAATACCAATTTCAAAATCCAATTTTGCAATTTACAATAAATTTGATATGCTCATGAATGGTGTAAAGAAGAAAGGCATGGCCGAAGACAACCGTTCTTTTTTTGTTTTTAGCTTAGGTTAATTGGAAAATACATTTTCTTCCAAGAGACGGCCACAAACCAATCTATAATTAAAAATTATTTTTAGACTCAGTTTACTTGAACTTTTTTCTCAATGAAAAAATATATGTACTTAGTTCCCTTCCCGGTAGTGGATTAAGGACTAAGAACCAGGTTAGATTTGCTTGAAATTTGATACGTAGGCTGCTTTTGCCGAATTCTGTTAGCGCGTTCATTACGAACATTAGCTAAATTTTATTAAATTCGCTTCTATATCAATGAGTGTGCATTCCTTTAGTTCTTGAGAATTTTTTATCTCCATGTTTACCAATTGTTCTGGCTTTATATTATGTTTTTGAGTATTTTAGTTAATCATTATAATGTTTTTAAGAGAAAATAAGATACACTAATTGGTTTAAAGTTTTTAAGACTAGCATGTGAGTTTTTTCCGACTTTTAGTATGTGTACTACCTTGACTTTCCTCCATAATTAAGGAATATAGTTTAATTGCAGCACTCCCTAGAAGACAGATATGTTATACCAGGATTACAGTAATTGGACCGGGAATATTCTGTCAGGCCTTCGCAATTGAATCGGATTAAAACTGTCTATTGCCTAACGAACATTAGTTTCTTTTATTATTTCTAAAATCTTGAGATTTATCTCAGCTTCTGTGACTGACAAATATTCAGCTACATGGCTCTATGCACTGAATTCTCTTTTAGTATACATTCAATATAACGGTTTGCCAATTCATCGTATATTAATGTAATATCTAATACTTCCTGAAAATTTCTAGTTATAAGCAGTAGTTGTAAAGGGTGTTTTTTATAGAGGTATAGAACTTTAAGTTGGCATTATTTTTTAAGATGGCGACCGATTTAACAGCTGTCAAGTGATTTATTCTCAGTTTGGTTTGGCAATTCATCATGAATGAATGGCAATTTTCATACAATAGACGCTTGAACAACGCTTGCAAATAGTGCAATTTTATTTCGAAAGTAATGGTTCTGTGCGGAAAACGTATCGCGCACTACGTTCATTTTAGAGATGTTTAGCGATGAAGCGCACTTATGGTTAAATGGCTACGTCAACAAACAAAACTGCCGCATTTGGAGTGAAGTGTATGTTGAAACACCGTTACATCCAGAAAAACTGACTGTTTGGTGCGCTTTATGGGCTGGTGGAATCATTGGTCCGTACTTTTTCAAAAGCGATGGTGGCCAGAACGTTACGGTCAATGGTGATCGGTATAGAGCCATGATTACTAACTTTTTCATTCCTGAATTGAATAACCATGATGTCCAGGAGATGCAGTTTCAACAAGATGGCGCAATATATCACACAGCTCGTGCCACAATAGATTTATTGAAAGATTCGTTTGGTGACCGCCTAATTTCACGTTTTGGACCTGTGAATTGGCCTCCAAGATCTTGTGATTTCACACCGCTAGACTACTTTCTGTGGGGCTATGTAAAGTCATTTGTCTATGCGGATAAGCCACAAACGCTTGACCATTTGGAAGACAACATTCGCCGTGTTATTGCCGATATACGGCCACAAATGTTGGAAAAAGTCATCGAAAATTGGACGTCCAGATTGGACTACATCCGCGCCAGCCGTGGCGGTCATATGCCAGAAATAATATTTAAAATGTAATGCCACAAGATTATCTTTCTCTATAAAAAAAACACCCTATATCACCTCTGTTGTAAAACAGCTTACCTGAATGAAAAAGCAACTCACCTTTTCGTTGATATTGGTGCTTTTCCAAAAAATATGGTGTGCATTGCTATCTTGTACCAGTTCTTTAATCAGCTGCGGGCATACTTGTTTGTCATTATGAAACCTGTAACCCGAAACTAGCCGGCATTTACCTGAATAATCTATTCAATTTATTTAAAGTTTCCCAACTGAACTATCCAATGCTGCAGGCAGACTATTTCAGAGCAATTGACTCTGGCAACAATAGCACTTTATTTTCTATATTTATTGTCCTGGAGAGAAGTATAAACATTTCATTATAATACCTCTTTTCTTTTCCATTCAAAATTTTATTTCATGTTGAACTTAGCAAAAATATTATTTTTCTGCCCGAAGCAATTCGATTTACCTGAAATTCGGCAGATGGTTTTATTTCATGCTAAAACTGATAAAAATTAACCTGAAGTAATTTAAAAAATTCCTAAAAGTATTGGCCATGGAAAAAAAAATCTATAATAAATAACCAACCTTTACAATGAATGTTTTGAAGAAAATCTATAAATTAGTATTCTTAAATTATTTTAGATATGAAATTGTTAGAAATTACGTGCAGACCAGTGCATGATTGATTTTAAGTTATTTCACACTTATTTTTTAATGAATTTTATACTTACATTTTAATTGGACTAAAACTCTTCTATTTAATTCATGAAAACTGGAGAGCTAAATTATTTTAGCATTACACCTTGTTTATTTCTTTTCGTATAAATACAATACAAATTGAAAGTGAATGAGTAAAAATTTTTTAAGGAAAATATTCTAAATGATTTTTTTTACATTTTTACTTACTTGATCATTTCAAATATTCCCAACTCTTTAATCTTTTAAAATTCTATCTATCTCAATTTCTTCATTTTCTCGTTGGTTTGCGAATATGAAAGGTATTATTAGAATAATGAAAATAAAGCCTTTTAAAAAAAATATTTAGTACAAGAATTTTCAAAGCTTATGCTTCAAATAAAAAGTGATAACAACTTTTTTTTAATCAGTTCACTGTTAGCGAACTTATATATATAACCATGAAGATTATCTCAGTTCTTTCCCGCCCATAATTTCTAGAAAAAGAAGTTTATAAATTTTTCTGTCAGCTTTAGTGTAAAATTAACGCTGAATTTCAATCAAATCAAAGGCTAATCAAAGGCTAAAGCGCAGAAGCCCGATACGTTAAATATGTCCGTAAAAACCTACTTTAATTTTTTCCACAAAATTTGTGCACTACTTTCGCTGCCAAGTAAATAAGCATTAAATTGTGTGCCCCAAAATAACACAAAAACCACTCGTTGCATATAAATATATGTATGCCACTTTGTTCACCGCAAAAAGTGTACTTTCTCTTCTTTTCATTTGCTTATTGCTCGTTGTTTATATGTTAAAATGACTGTTTCGGGTAGTGGTCGAGCCAAAAGCAAAACTGTTTTCTCTTTTAAAATTTAATTTTATTTTTTGAAAATTCAAGCGCGAAATTCAGTAAATAATCTATTTTAAAAAGTAGTCAGAAGTAAAGAAATAAATCAATGGTAAAAATTCTTAAAATAAACATTAAGGTCTAAAATTTCTCTCACAAACTAACAAAACTATTCAAAACTGAATGACTGAAACCTTCGATGAGTTCTAATTTAACCCTATGAATTTAAAAAGAAATTGGAAATCATAAGGGAAACTAAAATTTCTTAATAAAAAAATTTTAGGACAACTTCATCAGTTCTTTATTTTAGACATCCCAGTTAACAGATTATTGACTTGAACAAGCCGCCACTCGAACCCATTTACTACTTGATTAGAATTATAGTGACACCAAAAGGATATACAAGTAAAGGCGAGAGAGTTCGAAGAATGTGACGAAGAATTCAATAGTATGCTCAAAGCATACTATTAGACCAATAATAATATAATAACCAATAATAATATAAGTTGAGCAAATGCTAAAGTAAAAGAACACGGCAAATAAAAGTCATTTATACTTATATCAGCTGTTCAATAAAACCTGTAAATATCTGGTAAATGATGACATATCAGAAGAGAAATACAAATAAAAATTAAGAACTATAACGAATAATTTTCCACAAAATTTGTATCTCGGAAACTCCTCATACCGACTCATTAGATGTTGTCATCGTCCATGCCTCCGCACCATCCAGCAGGGCGGGTATGATATGACATTTGCAGAGTTTGGTCTTTGTTTCTCGAGAAAGGCCATCTTACATAAATGGAATGTCGGTCGGCAGGCTAAGATGGTTACCACGCACTAGCTCGCCAGATGACGGTTCTTTCCACCAGCCTTTCCTATCACCCCATGAACAAAAAAAGTTCATATCTGTGTTTAAGAATGATACGGAAGGGAATTTGGAAGGAAGGAAAGAAATAGAGAGACGAGTCAGTTGGAGTTATCCCACCCTTCCTGCGTGTTTGATGTACGCAGCCAAAGGTTCCGCGTTGACTCGTGACATTAATGCAGCACTCCATAATCCTGACCTAGTCCGTTGGCATATGTATTGTGCGACTAGGGATGGTCAACGCTTCCATGTCTCTTTTTTAGCCCCGCGTAACACTCTTACCAAAATCGAAAAGTCCCTGTTACTCCGTCTTCAAATTCTAATAAATAATAATGAATATATTCTTTAATTCCCTTCATCTATAAACCAATACAAAACTTAATCTAAGTAATGTTTCACTTAATGAACTTTTTCTTTTCACAATAAAAATTTAAAGAATACAAGTAAGAATAGATTTATAATGATTTTGCAAAAAAAAAAATATAACAGGTTTTTTCAAAGCCCTCAAAATAGGCGTTTGTTTTTGTGATGACCCCTTAATTCGGCACGAGCCGTTACTGCCCAGCCATTTCTTCAGGTTTGGAAGTAAGAAATAGTCGTAACTAAACGGCGCAAAAACTCATTTGAATTCCGGTTGAACATCGCCAAACACTCACTTTTATAAAAAAGAATTTAAATTCCTTCTTCTTTTTTTTGTTCGCTAATAAAAAAATTATAGTATAATAAAGTAATAATATATAAAAGCAAAATAGAGAAGCCAGTAAAAAGAAAGGTGAAAAAGAAATATATAAATGGCGGAATTAAAAAGAAGTAAAAGTTTATATAGCGGAAAGACAAATCGTTAATGCATTAATCTTTTCATCATCACTAGTAAACTAAATTTAGGCAGAAATAAAAGGCAATGACTAACTAGGCGTTAAATAAGCGTAACTAACTTGTAAACTGTGGTGGAATGTTATAATAAGAAATCCATAAATTTAAAATTGAAATTATGCCAAAAATAAAAAATAATAATAAATTCTTACAAATGACAAATATTCAGAGGCTATTCTAACTAAAAATGAAGTGACTAAGTAGGTTTATAATTTGACTTGGCTAATTTAATTCTCATTCTTCTTCTGTGGGAAAGCTCTAAATAAAAATCAAATATTCAATACAAAAAATTACAACACTAAACAACTAAACCATTAGCACCGAAGATGATAGGCAGAATATTCGAAATGGAAGTTAGACATATAATAAATAAACAAATAAATACACCTATATATATACATATATTACATATTAAATGAAACAACATACAGAAATTTGTTGATGCTCCAGATTTTGCTGCCGTGCTGTTGGTGGTTTATCGCTTTTCTGTCCACTCTCTTGATCGTGGAAAAAAATTAAACTAAACTAACATAAATAAAATAAAATACAATAATTATTACCAAAATGAAATAACAAAAAATAAAAGGAAATAAAGAAACTTAAAAAGAATAAAATAAAATAAATAAATTAAAATAAAATAACTATAATTAAAACTAAATTTAAAAAAAGATAAAATTAAATAAATGAAATGAAATGAAATGAAATAAAAAAATTCAAAAATAGAGAAAACAAATTTTTAAAAGCAAATAAAATTAAATATATTACCTTGAATAAAATTACACAAACTAAAATATAATGAAATAAACTAATACAAAATAAAAATAAATAAATAATACAAAAATAAACTAAAGTTAAGGTAAATAAAAAAAATTTAATTAAATAATTAAATAATAAGAAATAAAATTGTATTACAAGAAATTAAAATAAAATAATAGAAATAAAATTGTATAATGGAGAGGAAAAAAATAAAAATATGCATACAGAGGTATATGAGGAGTGAAAAAATAAAGCCACAATAAAAGGAAATTCGATGGAAATGTAAGTTTGTAAAAGCGTATACAAAATATATGCGATTTTTTAATTTTCCTGTTTTTTTGTGTGATTTTTAAACTAAGTTCTCCCAACAATTCATTTTTTCATTTATGTAACTATTTAATTAAAAAAAATATATTAAGCGCTGATGTTAAAAAGAGGGAGATGTGCTCGTAATTGTGTTACAAATATATGTATGTCTGTATATATAAGATATATTTACTTTTATACTTAGGACTTCCCGTGGCTTAACCATTCTCTACGCATTAATTGAGTTCATAAAATTTGATAAAATAAAAGTGCTTGCACCTAAGACATAGCCCAGGGACACATGATTGTATATGACTAATTTATAAACATAAACAAGAGGAAATTTGAAGAAGAAGAAATGCTAAAATTTAAAGTGCCGTCAGACGTTTATAGCAATTCCACAGGGAATCTGTTTAAATTCATATAATTGTAGAAATAAAAACCAATTGCTACCCATGGCCATGCCTAAAGCATACGGCACTTTATAGTAGACCTTTGTGAAAAAATCAGTTGTATAAGGGGCCTTGTCTTCTCATTTCGATTAATTTCAGTTCCAAAATTTTTTTTTTTTTTTTTTTTTTGTAGAATAAAAAATTTCACTCTCGTAGATACTAACGAATTTTCGACCCATAACCTCATGTTTTGATAAATCGGTTATAAAGGGGCTATGGGATATGGTATTCCGATTCCAATGATTTTCAGAGTCAAATCTATTTGCTTATATATTTACGTTTGTAGAATAACATATTTCAGCTATTAACTTATTTTCTTTTCCATATTTTTGACGCACAACCTCATATCTGAACAACGCGGTGATATAGTTTTACGATAATTATGACTTTCAGTCTAAATAAGTATTTAGATATATATAATTATAGCTTTTATATGATAAAGTCTTCCGATTTCAATGATTTTACGTTTTAGATATCGATGTATTTCAGTTTCAATAATTATTTTTCAATACGTGTGTAAGATACCAACATTACCTCATATCTAAACAAGCCAGTTATTTAGATCTACAGATTTCTTTGATTTTCAATAACAATATGCGGTTCACTACGTGTGTGTATAATTAAAAATATCACGTTTCCGGATGATATTTTGACGGATTTCTGGCTTCTAACCCTCCTATCTGAACAGATCAGTTTTATGGGGGATATTTCATATAGTCTTCTAATTTTAATAACTTTCAGTACCAATATATATGTGTGTAAAATACCACATTTCAGTCTCCTAGATATATTTTTGACGTAGGTTCGACAAAAGCCTCATATCGGAACAGATCGGTGTATGGGAGCTATATGTCGTCTGACTTCGATGACTTTCAACACCAATCTAAATTTTATTATATGTGTCTAGAATGTCGAATTCCACGCTATTAGTTGCTTTTTTGGCGGATTTATGGCAAAAAATTTCAATTATGAAGAATACGTCGTATACAAGGTGTGCTCAAAGGAAAATCTCACTGTTTTCTTCGATTACAATGGTATGGTCCATCATGAGTTCCTGCCAAAAGGTTGTACAGTTAATAAGGAATACTACAAGGAAGTTATTATGTGGAAAAACAATTCGTGGATTCTGCATCACGATAATGCTCCAGCTCATACATCAATGCTTATTCGTGGTTTTTTGGCCAAATACAAAACCGTAACCATGCCTCAACCACCATATTCACCCGAGTTGGCTCCCTGCGACTTTTTCCTATTCCCAAAACTAAATAAACCAATGAAAGGAATTCGTTTTGCCACAATTAATGGGGTCAAGTCAGAATCGATGAAAGAGCTGATGACCGGATCCGACAAAAGTAAATATAAATGTAGCAGTGCGTCTGCCTAAGAAGTTTGGTGGTTAAAAAAAGTTAAATTAAAATTTCATATACATGAAAGGTACAAAAAGTGTTATAAAACAAGTAAACAGTGCCTTTTATTTCAATGTGGTTAAATTTCGATACTTACAAAAATGTAAATTTCACGTTTGATAATAGTTGGAAATTGAAGTTGGAATTCAACTTGAGAGCAAAAGTTTCCTCAAGTGGAAGAGAAAGAAAATGTTTAAATAAAAAATTCCATTTCGATTGAGAACGCATAGTTTCTCCACTTCAATTAGACGTGAAAACAACACTGAAAGTTGGAAATCGAGTTGAATCTGTAATTGACATCAAAACCAATTCTCAACAAAACCATTTATCGGGTATGCACGCAAATTTATGAATAAATGGAAATTTACTCACTGCAAGTGAAAATAGTTGTGTTAATAAAATTTTACAAGGATTAAGCCCTAAAAATTTAAAAATTGAAAAAGCAAGTAAACAAAAATATATTATTAATGATGAAAGTTAAAAAAAAATATTAGTGTATCGAATAGGTCAATATATAAATGCTGTATTCAAATTGAATATATGAAACTAATGGCTGTTATAAAAAGAAAATTGCTACACATAATATAAGTATGATTTATTTGTCTACACATGAGTATATGTGTATGCTTCATACATTTGCACAAAAATACGCTTGTATGAAAGTAAATCATACTTTTTACACGCCTGCCGTTGTTTACACAAAACCATGCCGTTGTCGCCACAATAAACCGCAATTACTGCCGGTATGTAATGCCGACGCAATAATCGCATTTGAGCTGACCGAGTCCGACTGACTGCATTATTGTAACAACTCTGGATGATGTCTGCCCACACTAGCATTATAACGTACCTCCTAGCAGGTTGATTTCGTTGTACAGTATGGCTGCGCATTTGTCACCACGCCAATCTACTTTAACGTTATGTTGTTTTCAATTATTTTGGAGAGCGAGTTAATAAGTTCTTAGCAAAAATTAATGATTGCAAAAGGTGACACACGGATATACATATAACCAAATTATAATTTTTAATCATTTTGAATGCAAAGCTTACAGCATATAGTTAATGGTAACGTACAACGCACGGTTTCCAAGTCTGAACCTTGGCATTATATGTGAAAAACTACGTCATGGAAATGACCACCTCGTGCGTTATTGCAAACTTCCATCCTTTGGAGGTAATTTTCGACCAATTTAGGCACATATTGGGCAGCATTTCAGTCATAACTTGTCAAAGTCAAATTACAAGAATAAAAGGTTTATCCACATAAGCACGGTCTTTTGCGTACAACTATGAAAAAACTCCAACGGTCTCAAATCGTACGATTTCGGTGACCGATTGCCATCGCTAAGATCGAGAGATCTTCTCGCTCCGAATCGACAGTGATAATCTCGCCGTATTCGTTTTCAAAAAAGTAAGATCCAATCACACCTCAGGACGAAAGAGCGCACTAGACAATAAGTTTTTTTGGGACCTCTTTTAGACTATTTGCGGATTTTCGGAGACCCAAATGCGACAGTTTTGCTTATATACGTACCTACCGAATGAGAAATGTTCGTCGTCGCTGAAGAAATTTTTTTTGTGGAAATTTCGCGGTTCATTGCTTTTTGTTAAAGCAGTCAGCTCGCTTCAATTTTTGTGTGAGTTGGGCTTTATATGAGTGTAGGTATTACTCCAAGTGCTGTCATGAACGTCCCGCTACAACCCGCATCAAAGCGAAGTTCTTCAAAAAATCCCTAATTTGGGCCCACTGCTCTACGGAAGAGAAGAACGTAGGGCACAATAAAATCCCTCAAGCTACTTAGTTGTCTCCGGATCAAATAACTCGCAACTAAATCGATCATGCTGTGATGTACTGACGATATATATCCAGTTATATCCGTGTGCGTACGATACGAGAACTTAACATGTGCGGTGTGGGATAGATACAAAGAGCTGAAGGAGGAAGCGAGACGCATGTGCAGACAAAAACGGAAGAAGCCGTTATGGGTAATGCTCGAAAAGTCTATGTGAAGGTGCTCCGGCTTGCAGAAGGTTTCAGAACCCAAAGAGGTTATCTAGCGACTGAAGCACAGAGTGAATTTATAAAAGGAACTGATATGCTGAATGACAGGATATGGCGAAACTGATTTCTCAATCACTGACGTTGTTATAGACGATAAACCCGTTTAAAAAAACTTTGCGGAATATTGGAACCTGAGTGTGCTCTGTCCAACCAACTTCGTCACCAAACATCTTTATCTTGACAAAACTTTATTCTCCTTAACTTTTTAGGAGAAAGATACCCAACCAATTTTGAATTTTTTAATAAATTTTATCCGTTTGAAGGACTCTACATAAAAGATTAACTATTTTGTCAATACCAAAAGAAAGAAAAGAAATTATTCATTAAGAAGTTTACAAGATAATTACAAATGATTTCATTCCATAAGTTAATATCAAGAAACAAATAAAGTTCCATAAATAAAAATTGGAGAAAACATTCACCGTTAATAGCAAAGTTATTAAATAATTTCAATTATATAGTTGCATCCTTTTTTCTTCGCTGAGCTCACAGCTCAAGGAGAGAAAGAAATCAGAATACAAAGTGTAAAATGCAACCTCCGAAATGCATAGTAAAATCCTTAATATGCAAATATGAAATCGCACTGTTCGGCAAATTACACAAAAATGGCAAACGACAGGCGACAGCATGAATGTCGGTTACGATGTCAGTTGAGTTAAGTGTCAGAGCAACAGTTTGCTTAGCATACCGGCATACGTAAGTATGTATGAATATACAGTGATGTTATTCAAGGCCCTGTCACTCATGCAACAGCTGTTGAATTGCCCTTGCTTGGTGGATGTGCAACTGTTGTTGGCGATTGGGAATTAAACAACTCTGAGCCCCGCAAGAATTCATACTATTCCCGCTTGTGTATTTCTCTGGGACCGTAAAAATTGATTACGAGTATCTAGGTTTTTTTTTTACTTCGGAAAGCCGTATAAAAAGAAGAATTGAACCAGAAATCTACCACTTGCGTCTCTTCACTTCTTATCATTTCAGGATTTTTCCAATTTCAATTGAATAATAATAATTATTTTTGGAGTTTCACTAAACAGTCAAACCATAATAATAATTATTGTGAATGAAAAAAATATCGCTTATAAAATAATAATTATTTTTTATCGTTTTTTTTCGCTCAAAATATCGCTGAGATAACTTCCTTCGCAACCATTATTATTATTTATTAGTTATTAGGCCAAAAATTTGCTTTAAAAAGTATAATCCGAAATTTTTTCGTTCACAATAGTAATGATTATTGTTTGAGAGTTTAAGAAAACCTTGAAAAATAATCAATTGAAAAACTATATAAAACAATAAAGAATCATTCAGCCTTATTCTGGAATCCATCTTACGTGCACTGATGTCATCGTAAATTCGAAAGCTTTCACTGAACACACACGAAGCTTCAAATCGTAGAGTTTGGTACAAATTCTCAACGAACATTAGCTATTTGAAATTAAAGGGAAAAAACACATAAAGAAAATAAAATGTAATTATATTTCACTTATTTTAATAAAACTACTTTTAGTTTAGTAAAATTACAACATATGCTTTGAGGTTGAAAATTGGACGACGCGTACTCTCGTTTGTTTTGAATGTTTTGTTGCAGCAAATCCCAGGAAGATGCAAGGGTTCACAAGTGTTCATAGACATTTGGAAAACATTATATCAGTCATTCGCATATTTTATTGAGAGCAACGAATTGATTGCTGATTGCAGCTGATAAAGAGTGCTAAAAATTTAATAAAGAAAAATTTATAAATTATAAAATTTAAGTTTATATTTAAATTTATAATGAATAAATTATGTTACAGCTTTGTTTAAAATATATTGCCTTATACTATTACAGTCTGTTGGCAAAGTCACTAAAAGTTGATGGCTCTAAAGATACTAGCATACATATAGCATTATAGTCTATAACTCGATAGTGCAAACATATGTTGTTAATAGCTGTTGAGACATTTACAATTTGGCTTACTTTCCAGTGTTAGTAATTGAGTTCGCGGGCCACAAAAAACACCTTAATTGATTCCACCTACTCGTTCCTTATATGAAAATCGTGATTGCTTTAAAACGTAGATCAATTAAATATTTAAATATAACGCCCTACTATTATTTACAATCATGGCAATGATTCTATACTATCCTTTCCGATTACATAGAAATTTGTCTTTTTTTTTGGATATACTATTTTTTATGTGGGTACCGTCTATACATCGGATTCGCCCGGAAACCTACACTTTGAATAAAATTCCGTTATGGCAGTACGTGTCTCTTCAATTGTCATATCTGGTTTTATCCATTGCAGATATTGCGTTTAAAGCTTTTGAAAATGTGTACTGTGGCATTGAAACTTCAAAATCTTTTCGTACATTCATGAATTTTTAAACTTACCATTCTAAGGGCATACAAATTATATGAACTACTCAAGACAGTTTTTATTGTGTAAAATTTCTGTTTAAGCTATGCCCTGTCTTATATATAAAAAAAAAAACAAATGTGGGTAGAGGACTTTATCTACTTATAAAACTGATGACCGCTAGCAAAACATTTATATTTAATTTAATTTTAATTCAGTTCAGTTAATGTCGCTATTCGCGGTGTCTCTTTGCGCACCTGTGTTACCGATTTTGGTGCTGATGTTTTCTTCAAAAGTATACCTATAAAAAAGACGATTCTGAAAAACTCAGAGTTTGGAACACAGCAGTATTCTTCTCAGTACGCTCTTCAATTTAAAAAACAAACTAGCTATTTTGGCTAAGCATACATCGCGCTTATCTGACCGCTTTCAACTAGCAAGCGGGTTTCGATAAATTGTACTTATCTTTGAACCGATATTACCATTCACTGAAATTCAGGGTCGACCAGCAGCTAAGATAGACATTAGTGGAATCAACTGAACTTTCTAAAACCGATCTAATTTTGAAAAATCTTTGTTTCAGAAAATTTACCTTTTTAAACATTAATAACAAACAATTGTTATTCAGATGGCGAACACATCCGTATTAGCGTATGAAAGTAATCATATTATATACGAGGTATGTTCAAAGAAAAAGGTGAAAATTTTGCTCACTGTTTTCTTTGATTACAATGGTGCAGTCATCATGAGTTCCTTCCAAAATATCGTACAGTTAATAAGGATACTACAAGGAAGTTATGCAACGTTTGCGTGAGCCAAAACGGCTCAAACGATCAGAATTGTGGGAAAACAAATCATGAATTCTGCATCACGATAGTGCACCAGCTCACACGTCAACGCTTATTCGGGATTTTTTGGCCAAAAACAAAACCGTAATCATGCCTCAACCACCGTATTCAGCAGATCTAGCTCCCTGCGACTTTTTCCTATTCCCAAAACTAACTAATGAAAGAAAAGCGTTTTGCCACAATTGATGAGATCAAGTCAGAATCCAAGAAAGATCTGATGGCCATACCGAAAAGCGCATTTCAGAAGTGCTTCGAGGATTGGAAAAAGCGTTGTCACAAGTGTATTATATCTGAGGGGGATTACTTTGAAAGGGACGAAATAATTAATTAATAAATAAGTACTTTGCCAAAAAATTTAAAATTCACCTTTTCCTTTGAAAACAACTCGTATGAAGGATTTTATACAATATGCTTGCATATACGAATCGTTTAGTTAATTTCTACTTTCGTGCTTGCATTTGCTTTTAACCATAAAGTATGATTGTTGACTTTACAAAGGCAACACACATGTAAGCTCTCCACGTCTACCCCTTTCTTGTTTTAACCTACAAACGCTTTAGAGGTTACTTTCAAAATCAGTTATGTTATGTTATTATTAAAGGTATTTTGACATTTTAATATCTTTATATAAAAGAAATTGAACAAAGAAAATCTTGCTAATTACCCAACAACTACACTATAAGCTTTGGGTGAGTGGCAAAGTTAATTTTTCCAAATATTTTCTGTTTCATAAAAGTCTATCCGGCATGGCCTGTACTTTCATTTACTATAGATGACAAACTATGTTTCTTGGAATTCGACAAAAAAAATGTAATAG
Organism: Neoceratitis asiatica; assembly: GCA_030068015.2. Classification (NCBI taxonomy): domain Eukaryota; kingdom Metazoa; phylum Arthropoda; class Insecta; order Diptera; family Tephritidae; genus Neoceratitis; species Neoceratitis asiatica. Next base: position 80,878,938 of record CM061524.1, read on the forward strand.
GTTAGCAATAATAAGTGCTGTCGGCAGATATAACATGTATACTGAAGAAGTAGGGCAGCAAAAAATCAAGATGTTCTTTTTAGACTCGCTTTAATAATGGCCCTTATTATTTATAAACTGCTTTCGCTTTTCAACTCTGATCGAAAGTGACGACGGAACGAATTTGGTAAGAATTCGCATCTTAACACTAGAAAGACCAAGGCCGTCAAATTGACCGCACTGCGATTTCATTCTTAAATATTTCGCAAACTATTTTTTTTTTCTTCTCATATTATATGACTTTTCCTAATTTGCTATTGTTAGACTAAATCTATATAAAAAATATTGAAATATATATTATATACGATATTCCTTTACAAACACCGACTAAGGCCGCACACCCCACGTCTCAGAAGTTCTCAAATAGAACAAGAACTATTGTAATATCGGAATATACAACCTCCTGTATCAGGTAATGAAATTTTATTGTAAATTAGCGCAGAGGACGCAGAATATCTTGTGTATAAGTTAACTCCACAAAAGTTAACAGCGCGATTCCCACGCGCAACACATTTTCTGCTGACGCTATGTCTGCGAATTTGGAATATCATATCACACCGTAACCGTGTGAAACAAACAAGGCACATGTTGGTGCATGTGACAAAACGCCGGCGCAAGCTTAGGTTAAGAATAAAATGTAATATTTAGTTTAGTTCAGTTCTTGTACTCAAATAAAGATGTGCTCATAGAGCACTAAAAAATAATTTTTTTATATCTCTTAATTAATCCCGAGATAAGTGGCGCCCAACGTAAATGGGCCACGGTAAGCGCGGTAGAACATAAATATTTTAAAATATTTAAATGGCCAATTTCCTTTAAGGAGCAGAGTGCCAAGTGACTTAGTAAAAAGTTACAAGTTCTATTTTCGCAAAAATTAATCGGCGGGTAACGTACCTAACCGTTCGCGAAAAAAACAAAAAACGCTTCCAGCCCGAAAGAAACCAGCCTGAAAGGTCCGTCCTCAGGCAACCTCGACGACCGTCTCCTCAGCAGGACCATTAGTAGCGCGGACGAGCGCAAAAAGGAGCAACCCAGCGGGATTATTCGTAAGACAATTAGCCATAAGGAATTTTAAGAGATACGAAGTTCAATAAAAAAAATAAATTTTTTTTTTGTGAGAAAATTAAAATAAAACTAAATCAAGTCAATACCAATTGAAGTATAATAAAAATAAAATTTTTGTGAGGGAAATTAAATTAGAAACGAAATACTATTAAGGAAAATTTTGTGAAAAAAATAGTGAAACAAAAAATAAAATTGTGCTACAAAAGTATTAACAACAATAAAAAGCTGTAAAATCATAACAGAATACAACAAAGTTGAAGTTTTAAAATATCCTTCAACTTATAATATAACCCTAATTCCGTGAATCCTTATACGGACCCTCCGGAGTAGAAAGGGTCCTCTTCCAAGAAGGGGTCAATAATAACCAAATAATAAAAAATAAATAAAAACCATAAATTTTTTTTTCTTCTCTTCGAAATGGCTACTAATAATAACATTATTAGGCCACCAGTTTTGGAAATTAGTCTAACTCAACCAAATACCGAAAGGGACATGACTAGCCAAATAGCGGAACTAGTCGCTAGATTAGTGGACGCCAGATTAGGCCAAAAAGAAAATACTGTATCGGAAACAGACGAGACCATTACCGTGACAAACGGACACAACATAGGAGAACTGGATAAAATACCTGATGTAGTCAGGAGCCTGAGGGAATTCTCTGGTGAACCAAGAGAATTCAGCTCTTGGAAAAAGAGCGTAGAGAGGATAATAAAAATTTATGAACCAATATGCGGTACTCCAAAATATTTTGGGATACTAAGTGTGATTAGGAATAAAATTATAGGCCAAGCAGACGCGGCATTAGAGTCGTACAACACCCCATTAAATTGGAAGGCAATTTGCAAGTGTCTTACGCTCCACTATACCGACAAACGAGACCTCGGCACTCTCGAATACCAAATGCATTCACTCCTACAAGGACGTTCAACCACACAGGAGTTTTACCAAAGTGTTTACTCCCATTTATCTCTCATTTTAAATAAGATATCCTGCATGGATATGAGCCACGAAACTCTTTGCATTATGACCCAAACATATCGAAATAAAGCACTCGATACGTTCATTCGTGGTTTGAATGGTGACTTACCAAAATTATTAGGTATGAGGGAACCAGTGGACCTTCCACAAGCTTTACATCTCTGCCTCAAACTAGAAAACCAATACTTCAGAACAAATTATGCCCATGGAGTAGCAAGAAACCTCCATAATCCTACCCCAGTACGTCCGACAATAACCTCTGTCATTTCTAATAATCGAATTAATCCAAATAACAAAGGCAACCCTTATTTCTATCCAGAATTAGCATACCTCCCACAACTGCCCAGGAATCCCAATCCAACTCCAAACCCTGGTCTTGGATATAATCAATACAACAATTTTAATAACTTTAGAAACAATCCCGTTCCTCCTCCTCGTCCTTTTGCTCCGAAACCACCGAATAAGCCTGAGCCAATGGAAATAGATCAAAGCGCTCAAACGCGTAATATCAATTATATGAATCGACCGACACAAAACAATACTTCTCAAGCTAAAAGACCAGCTTCAACGCAGCTCCATGCAGACAAAAGACAATGAAATTATAATATTGAGACACAGGACTACGAAGACGTTATGGACAAAAATGAAGAAGCAGGACAATCATTACATGACTATGTTTATCCTTCTGAAAATCCAGAAGATAATTACCAAACGGAACCCGATTCTTCTGAAAATATTGATTTTACAGATATTCATTTTTTAGAATGAATAACTCTTCACTGCCTTATATTGAAGGAAAAACCGGCAATGGAGAGATAATGAAAATATTAATAGATACTGGGTCTAACAAAAATTATGTGCAGCCTCAGTTTGCAAAAAAGACCATTAAAAACGAAACTCCATTTTTCGCATCCTCTATCGGAGGAAATATTCAAATTACTCACCACACTTTTGCAAACGTCTTCGGACTGAAAGATACCACCATAAAATTCTTCCTGATGCCAACGTTGAAATCTTTTCACGCCATTATAGGAAACGATTCATTAAAAGAACTAGATGCAGTAATACATGAAAAAGACAACTATATGTCAATAGGCAAAAATAGAGTTAAAATCAAATTAAAGCAACAATTCTCACAGGACGTTAATCTTATAAATATCAGGACAGAACATCTAAATCAAATACAAAAGGAGAAATTGCAAAAATTAGTTAACAATTTCAAGACGCTATTTGCAGATCCCGAAGAAAAATTAACTTTTACTACTACAGTGAAAGGCGAAATTCGCACCACCACAGATAGGCCAGTTTATACCAAAAGTTACCCTTATCCAATGTGTCTAAAAGAACAGGTGGAAAAACAAATTAAAGAATATTTACGCGATGGAATCATTCGACCATCTAGATCACCATATAACGCCCCCGTATGGGTGGTACCCAAAAAGTTAGATGCATCAGGAGAAAAAAAATATCGTATGGTGGTCGATTAGAGAAAGCTAAACTTAGTAACAGTGTCTGACAAATATCCTATCCCTGAAATCGACGATGTATTGGCCCAGCTCGGTAAAAATAGGTATTTTTCAACAATTGATTTAAAAAGTGGATTTCATCAAATTCCACTAAAAGAATCAGATGTCGAAAAAAACAGCGTTTTCCATAAATAACGGCAAGTACGAGTTTACTCGGCTGCCTTTTGGGCTGAAAAATGCCCCTTCAATTTTTCAAAGAGCACTCGATGACATCCTCAGAGACCACATTGGCAAACAGTGCTATGTTTACATTGATGATATTATCATCTTCAGCAAAGATCAAGAAACCCATTTTAAGGACATAGAAACAATTTTCGAAACTCTAAAAAACGCCAATTTAAAAATACAACTAAATAAAAGCGAATTTTTAAAATCTGAGGTTGAATTTCTCGGATTCATTATTTCCGAGAAGGGTCTTAAAACGAATCCAAAGAAAACAGACGCAATAGTGAATTTTCCAACACCCAAAACCTTGAAAGATCTTCGTTCTTTCCTTGGACTTTCAGGGTATTATCGCCGCTTCATAAAAGATTACGCGAAGCTAGCAAAACCCCTTACAGTCCTTTTAAGGGGGGAAGATGGGCGTAAACCCAAAAACATTTCAAAAAAGACGCTCATATCGCTGGACGAAACAGCAATCGAAGCATTTAATAAAATTAAACAATCTCTGACAGCAGAAGAAGTTATGCTTATTCATCCCGACTATTCAAAAGAATTTCAATTAACAACAGACGCCTCTAACTATGCGATTGGAGCTGTACTATCACAAAACGATAAACCAATTGCTTTTATATCCCGAATACTAAGCCAGACAGAAGAACACTACGCCACGAATGAAAAAGAAATGTTGGCGATTATCTGGGCTTTAAGTAACTTACGAAATTTCCTTTACGGATCTGCGAAAGTTAAAATATTCACCGATCACCAGCCCTTGACCTACGCAATTAGTACAAAAAACAATAACAATAAAATGAAGAGATGGAAAGCCATATTGGAAGAGTACAACTATGAGTTGCACTACAAACCAGGAAAGGCAAACGTGGTTGCAGATGCACTTTCGAGACCGCCCCAAGTAAACTCCTTGACAGGAACCATGCATAGCGACGAAAGCTCCGAACATAATCTAATATATATAACGGAGGCTCCCATAAATGCTTTTAAGAACCAAATCTTCTTAAATGTAGACGACATTTCTACATACAGGTTCAATATAGTTTTTCCCACCTACCACAGGCATACTGTTACTGAAAGCGACTACTCTCGCGAAAAATTAATCCAAATATTAAAACGATATTTTAATCCATCAGTGGTGAATGGCTTAAGCACCGAAGAGCATATCCTTGGAAAAATACAAGAAATTTACCCCCTACACTTCAGAAACTATAAAATCAGATTCACGCGCAAAATGTTAAAAGACGTAACGGACGCAGGTGAGCAGGAGAATGAAATCTTAAAGGAACATAAACGAGCACATCGCAGTGCACGCGAAAATAAAGAGTAGCTCTTACGATCATTCTATTTCCCAAGAATGCAGTCAAAAATAGAATCAATAATAAAGCAGTGTAAAATTTGTAAAACGCAAAAATACGAAAGACACCCTCCAAAACCCATTATTCAGCCAACTCCGATTCCACAATATCCTGGACAGATCGTACATTTAGACATTTACTTCACAAACGACAGAGTTATCCTTACAGCAATAGATAAGTTTTCTAAATACGCACAAGCGGCATTAGTTAGATCAAGAGCCACACAACACATTAAAGAACCTCTAAGAAGACTATTGATGTGTTTTGGAATACCAGAAAGAATAGTTATTGATAATGAAAAATCATTAGGATCAGCTTCAATAGTTCATCTCTTAGAAAACAAACTAAATATAGAAATATTTAAATGCCCACCTTATACTAGTACAGTAAACGGACAAATCGAACGCTTTCATAGCACTTTATCAGAAATAATGCGCTGCCTGAAGGCAGAAAAAGTTCATTCATCCTTTACCGACCTCCTCGACAAATCCATTTGGAAATACAATTACTCTATTCATTCTACCACAAAACGGAAACCTGTAGAGCTATTTTTTGGACGACGTGTAGCCTCTGATCCCCTTCAAGTTGAAGTCGAAAAACAAAAGAATATTCGGAGACTTCAACGTAAACAAGATGCTGACCTAAATTACCACAACAAAAAAAGAAATCCTTACAAAAACTATAACGTGGGCGACGTGATATTTGTAAAAACCAATAAGAGAATAGGAAATAAACTTACATGCCGATACAAAGAGGAAACCGTAGCGGAAAATAAAAACAGCACAGTTACCACAGACTCTGGAAGAATAGTCCATAAAGGATTAATAAGAAACTAAAAAAAAAAAAAAAAAAAAAAAAAACACAACTAAAAATGAATTTTTAGATGATAGGAGTTATTTTTTCGTTTTGCAGGAAACAACATGACGAACTTCATTAGATACATACCGTTTATATTAAAACTATTGACGACTGGCCACTGTGACACCCAAATTTTAGATTACAGCAATTCCCAAATTATTGCAATCGATGAGGGAATTGCACTGATACAGACCGGTACATTCAGACTCATACACAAAATGAGACTAAATCAATACGAGGACGCAATCTTAGACATTGAATCTACTATCAAGACCTACGTGACACCCAAGGACAGCAGTTACCTTTTCCTCAATCATGACATTGAATTAGTAAAAAAACATACTTGACGGACTCAAACCTAGACGAAAACGATCGCTGAACATACTAGGGACAGCCTGGAAATGGTTGGCAGGTACTCCAGACCACGACGATTTTCAACTGTTATCCGACCATACCAATAACTTATTGACTAATAATGACAAACAGGTAATGATTAACAGGATAACGATCAACCGATTAAACGAAATTTCGAAAACGACAAATACCCTTCTAAACACAGTCCAGTCTAGTGAAATAGCAAAAAGAGAGATTATCCGCAACACAGAACGCAAATTGAAAATAATTAAAGAGGAATTGGTTCAGATAGACTACTCAATACAGTGGGCCAAAGCGAACATAGTCAACTCCTTTATTTTATCAAATTTTGAAATTAACATTACAAAAACCCTTTTCGAAGAACAAAATATGCCTTTTGTAAATCTTATAGAAGCCTTGGAGTTTAGCGAAGTTAAAGTCGCATCCAATCAATCAACTTTGTTGTATATTGTTTCACTACCAATAACAGAAAAAAATAGTTGTATAAAGTTGTTATTAAAACCTGTAAAGATGAAAAATGTTAGCATTAAGTTGGAATTTGAAAACATAATATTTTGTAAGAATCAAATTTTGGGAATTAAAAACAAATGTAATACTTTAGATGAGATATCAATTTGTAAAGCCTCAAACTTTGCAAATATAACTAACTCTAAGTGCATCCCTAATCTAATTAAAAGCTTGCCTTCAGCATGCACCACTACCAACAATCAACATTTACCGACAATCGAAGAAATAACACCCAACATCCTTCTACTAAATGACCACAGAGGAGAGGTATCAATAGATAACAGATCTGTATCATTACAAGGAACTTTCCTTATTCACCATAGCAATTCTACAATTTTGGTGCAAAACCAATTATTTAAAAGTAAACAGCTATCAGCTGCTAAGCCATTACCCGCAATAGCGCAAATTTCGAATGCGACCAATATATTTAAAGAAGCCCTGTCCTTACAGATGCTGAAAGAATTACAGATAACGAACACCGAACAGCTGAGAGGAATTAAGTACAAATACGGCGCTAGCCTAACCACTAATTTCATCATCCTTGGCGTAATTATCAGTCTACTGTCATACAGGACGTACATATCCGGAAGAAACTACAAAATCACCATAAACACTCCAACAAATGTGGCCGAAGACCCTTCTGGTACCTCAAATCACAACAGCGAGGACACTGTTGAACTTAAAGGGGGAGGAGTTAACTCCACAAAAGTTAACAGCGCGATTCCCACGCGCAACACATTTTCTGCTGACGCTATGTCTGCGAATTCGGAATATCATATCACACCGTAACCGTGTGAAACAAACAAGGCACATGTTGGTGCATGTGACAAAACGCCGGCGCAAGCTTAGGTTAAGAATAAAATGTAATATTTAGTTTAGTTCAGTTCTTGTACTCAAATAAAGATGTGCTCATAGAGCACTAAAAAATAATTTTTTTATATCTCTTAATTAATCCCGAGATAAGTTATACATCAGCGTTGGGCTTACACTACGCGGTGGACGTTCAGCTAGGATATCATTTCTGCAAACGCTAGTGGAGTAAAACTTTGAAGTCAGCAAAATATATTTAGAGAAATCTCAAGGCATTCTTCATACTCCAAGCGATATATTTAAAATAACAAGCCAATATCTGCGAGGAGACTATTTATTCATGAGTACATCCTTTGTCCAATTAAAAAATGTACTAAAAAGGAAGCATATGACAAGATTCAAGATGTCACTTAGAACTTGGAGCTTGGAACTTGGCAAACTAAATTTAGACATTTTGTGGACGCAAGATTGTGGACCACCCATTTTCAAAAATATTAAGAGCAAATATAAAGTGTGTTTTTTATAGAGGTATAGAACTTTAAGTTGCAATAAAACAACGATGGATTATTCGATTAACATGAATTTTATTTATCCGAAAGATAATCTTGTGGCATTACATTTTAAATATGATTTCTGGCATATGACCGCCACGGCTGGTGCGGATGTAGTCCAATCTGGACGTCCAATTTTCGATGACTTTTTCCAACATTTGTGGCCGTATATCGGCAATAACACGGCGAATGTTGTCTTCCAAATGGTCAAGCGTTTGTGGCTTATCCGCATAGACAAATGACTTTACATAGCCCCTCAGAAAATAGTCTAGCGGTGTTAAAACACAAGATCTTGAAGGCCAATTCACAGGTCCAAAACGTGAAATTAGGCGGTCACCAAACGTGTCTTTCAATAAATCTATTTTGGCACGAGCTGTGTGACATGTTGCGCCGTCTTGTTGAAACCACATCTCCTGGACATCATGGTTATTCAATTGAGGAATGAGAAAGTTAGTAATCATGGCTCTATACCGATCACCATTGACTGTAACGTTCTGGCCACCATCGTTTTTGAAAAAGTACGGACCAATAATTCCACCACCCATAAAGCGCACCAAACAGTCAGTTTTTCTGGATGTAACGGTGATTCAACATACACTTGAAGATTAGCTTCACTCCAAATGCGGCAGTTTTGTTTGTCGCCATCTTGAAAAGTAATGCCAACTTAAAGTTCTATACCTCTATAAAAAACACCCTTTAGATTCAAAGAGATCATGAAATACTTACGTTTTGATTTGAGAAACCCAAAATTTGTTTCAGTTATTTCCATTAAATACTTTCTGTATCTATAAGATGGAAACCGTACAAAGGAGCTAAATGTCGGAGATGCTCGGTTCACGTTTATTACAACATACTTGTTTTCTTTAAAAAGTGAGTGAACAAAGTGAGTATGTGAAAAAAAATCTAAAGGCGGCAATGGCAAGTCGATAGTAATTAAAAAAAAACATGTCAAAACTGCAGAATCTATAAAAAAAACTGTTTGTGGAAAATGTATAAAAAATTACAAAAAAAAAAACAATTTTGTTACAAATGTCACTAAGTTTAAGTGTGAGAATTTTTTATTATTAAAAAAAGATAGAACGGCTGTCCTTGGCCATGTCGAAGTATTTATCCCTTGTATGAACATATCAAATTTATTGCAAATTGCAAAATTATATTTTCAAAATTTTTTTCAAATCTGAAAAACCGGTCGTGTTTATGCTATGGTGGTCCGACCTGATCGGTTCCGACGAATGATCGTTTAAAAGTAAAAATATCGATAGATACTGAAATATCTTAAAAAGATAGAAGGAGAGACAGACAGGCGGACATGGCTAAGTCAATTCAGCTTGTCATTCTGATATGATCGGTATAAATATCGGTGGTATCTCTTTTCCGTCTGGTATTTGCAAACTTCGGACCAAAGTTAATAAAAATTAGTATTGTTTTGACTCACTGAATCTCTGGTACCGTCAAATTTACCGCTGCGGCCTTTGAAGGTATAGAATGAAGCCTGCCCTTGCTGGAAACTGGCAAGACGCATTAAAAGATTGAAACACGCTTCCAGGTGACTACATCTCAAACAACATTTTTAAATGAAGCTTCTAATTGAGATTCACGACCACTCTTTTGTTATATGTTATGTTAGCGCAAAGTAAAGGAAGGAATTATATAACACAAATTTCGGTCAACGCAAAAGTTCTTTTTTAAGGGTTTTGAGTAACTATGTATGTATGTAACTACTCAGAAAATTGAGTTCAGCATATGAGGTCACTCTTTTTCATTTATAATTAGAAATGAATTTTACGACTGGAATATAAAACTAAGGATTAAAATTGTTACAGTTTTTTTCTGACGAACATTTTGTAATCGTCATATGTGAATAAATACAACCATAAATGTATAAAAAAATAGCTCTGCAGCAAGTCGTTTAGAAAAATGTCTTACTCTCTCAGAAATATAATTTTTTTAAATTAAAACTTTTCAACGGAACTGATCAAGTATATTTCTGCAGACACTAAGTTCATTTCGGCTATATTTTTTGGATCCAACGTACAGAGATCCGTCGCAGTGTAAGGCTTTCCAATAACAGTGATACGAGTTCTTAAAAAAAAAACACACACACACTAATTGTTAAAGAAATTCAAATATATATTTATATATATATTAACATATGTTGATATGTATAAGCTTGTTCATATGTATATACAGATGTGCATATAAATTAACGTTTTATTTGTGCTCGCTGGTAGAATTGTTTGGATAAGCACTTATGCCAGTTACAGCTTATTCAAATGCGTAAAAGAGATAATTCATATATATAAGTATGTAGGTATGAAAATCTGCATATACATAGCTTTTATATACATATATAACTGTTTCCAACTCCATACGAAAGTACATACTTATAAATAGTTATGCACTTTTCTCTCAAACACTTGAACGCATTGAACAGTAGGAAAGCACACACTCAAGCAAATAATCTTACACATACACATCTTTGCATACGTAGTTGCGAATCGTATGCCTTGTTGTACAAATAAACACTTCACCTAACAATTTTATATAAGCAAAACTTCATATAAGCTTCAAGTAGTAGTTAAGCACTATTGAGTCTTTTTCTGTTAGCAGCCACTAAAATCATTATGATACTTACCAATTATCATTTCAATAAATACTAAGTGCAAAGTTAAACTATCCTTCACCCACATTATGTTAATGAGTTTGGTTTTCAATGAGTCGAAGTGCACTTGGGTTATCAACATATCTAACCAACCTCTAACCACTAACTAACTACTATAGTATTCGAAGAATGATTTCACTTCAATTGAAATCAATGAAATTTAGAAGTATATAAAGTTAATAGGTTCCTAAGAGAATGCAAGGTTAATAATGGCAAGGGCAGAAAATCTTCTGTAGAGTAAAAGAGAGGGAATTTTACTTTTAAATTGCCTACTCAGTCCAAATTAGCATTTGTTGACAAGTTCGTTGACAGTGAGTTTCAACCTCGCACACATTACTCACTAATATATGCGATATTAAGGAGGCTCATACCACGATAATTGGTGCATCGCCGGCCATTCACTCGTCCGATAATATATTATTCTGTAAAAAAGCTGATACATGTATCTTTTCTGTTCTTCGAAGCTATATTTAAATAGCTCAACCGGTAAGATATCGATTAAAGACACTTTGTTATACTTTGAGCGCTCGGTCTCAAACATGTGCCATTTGCATATTGCAGGGGCTCATTGATTGTTTGTTTACAGGTATGCTAGTAATTGCTTTTCTGTTTCTCAGTATCTCATATAAATATGTTAATATGGATGGGTCGATAAGCCGAATACCACTACACTGATGCTCGCTTTTTCGTGTACGAATGACTGGCAATGGTTGTATGGACACGTTCGAAGTCTAATCAATCCGTAGCCGTAGTATACTGGCATAGCGCAGCCAGCTCATCTATGTACGATCTATTGTTGAATCCAAATCATTTAAATTATTCTCGACCAATCACAAATACACTTCTCGGAAGGAAACTATTATAGAAACTAATCTAATGAAAATACTAAGTACTTACCGAATTTCAAGTAAATCGGACAAGAATTACGATTTTTTCGAATAGGTGTCACCTTGGAAGTAGATTCTGGTAAAAAGTTTTATTCGACCAGCCAGAAATCAATTGAAATAGATAACTAATTATAACAGTTCATTTAAATCGGTCGAATCAGTAAAGCTGCCAATAGCCATAGGGGTATAAAGGTCTTAAAAATCAATTGTTTTCGAAAAATTATATATGAAACTAAAGCAGAACAGATTTTATATTCGAAAAAGAATAAATTGCGACTTCTGGTTATTATGAAAAAACCAGCAGTTTTCTCCAAATACGGACGCCCCTCAGCCGAAACTCTCCTGACTATCTAATTACATATGTTTCTGTGGATGTTTTATTTGACATTTAAATACATCTCTGCCAGCCAAAACTGTTTTGAGAATTAGATAATTTGAGCAAACGTTTGTTTAAAACTGTATAAACAACTAGGCAACATCATCAATTTGTTAAGGAGAGTGCATATTTTACACACTTCCCCTTATACATGTGAAACTACTTCCTTGTTACTCTCATTCAATCACATATTTAAGACAGTATATAGCTGTGCTCTTAAATTTTTTTTTTATCAGACGCAGTAAAAATATTTTTAATTGTCAAAACAAATTTTTAATTTTTGAAACTCTATATTTTATTTTTTGTTTTCATCTTTTGTATACAAAAATATGCATGTACATTTATATATTAATGAAATTACATAGCTCCCATACACCGATTTGTTCAGATATGCGGCTTTGGTAAAAATTTTAGCCTCAGTCAAAAAAAACATCAAGGAGCGGGAAATTTGTGGAGCACATACCATGCAATGTGCTCTTGCAGTTTGCAATAAATTTGGTATTTTTATGAAGGGTATAAAGGCTCCGGTATGGCGGAAGACAGCCTTTTTTGCTTGTTCATAAGTATATTACAATTATTTCCTTTGTGAACTGTAATTTAAGTGCTTTGTTAGATAAACTGTAATTATAACATTTATCTATATGATATTGTCTCTCTATGGCGCAAAATTTCCAGTTTATATTTTTATGAACAATCCGAGAAGACGGTCAGCCGAAACTCACTAAAATGAGAGTTGTATAGGCGCAAATATTTTTATACAATTGAAAAGTATGGGTATGGAGAGCTAAATATCATTTTATTTTATATTTATTTATAAGCAGTATTTATATAGTTGTTCGCTTACTTCAGCAATATTTTTGCCAGGCACCGTAATCATTTTGTGTTATAGAATATAAACAAAATTTAATGATTAATGTTTTGATTTTTATATATTTGCTTAGTGGGTAAACATTATTTGACGGTTTTCTGAAATGGTTAGGTAATAAAATTCATTATTGTGAATAAAAAATATCGCTCAGAAAATAATCACTAAATCGGATAATTCTCTTTCAACGATTTTTTATAAGGTTACATACATATATATATTTGGCGCTTTGTAACCGCTGAAGCGATTTTCGGCCGAGCTCCTCCTCCAATTTGTGGTTTCGCGTCTTGATGTTTTTACCAACAAATGGAGGGACCTACAGTTTATTCTAAGCCGCCTCCGAACGGCTGATGGATTTTTATGAGGAGCTTTATTTCATGCCAGAAATACACTCGGAGGGCTTGACATTCCCTGCCGAGGGGCGACCGCAATTAGAAAAATTTATTTTCAATAATTTTGGATGTTGCTGGAACCTGGGCTCGAACCCATTCGAATGCCTTCCGAATGTCAGTACGCAATGCTAACCATTCGACTATCGCGGCCGCCAGGTTACATACATACAAAAGAATTATTCAAGTTTGAGTGATATATTAAACGAAAAAATAATTCTTAAATGATAATGATTATTTTTGAACGATTTTTTTTTTTTTTTTTGCTCACATCATTAATCATTATTTACAATTCTGGTTATTTGATTTTTTTATTTTCAATATAAACCTGTATACGAAACATTTAAATATTTATAACCAACCATTGTTTCCGAAATGTATTATATACCCGGGAGACGAAGATGCTGGAGGACGAAAAAACTGATTCCCTGATTTTCGGCTACCTTTAAATTTGATATAGTTTTTATTCGCACCAAAATTGACCAACGCCACCGCAGATGTACACGAACGCTTTCATTAGCGGTTTTGCCGTTTTCTTTTGCGGTTGTCTATCTGACTTGAATGTGGTCTTCTTTTGTAATTTTTTTTTTCATTTGGATTTTTACTCTAATCACTGATGGTTGTTATTGTCTCTGTTGTCATTGTGACGGGCCTGTGCGATATTTTTTTTTTCGAATAAGTCCAACCAGGCGCACAAACCGTTTGCGTTGTTATTTGGTTTACATTCCTACTGCATGAGGAAATTGCGAAGTGTTGCATTACATACACAAGCAACCAAAGGAAGTTCAAGTGGTTATTCGTCATTGGTATCGTCGTCAGCTACGCAGCCTGTAAAGGTGTGTCGAACATTGTATTTGCAGAAATACGCTGGGACATGAAAGAAGGGGGTGACAGTGGTAGTTTGTCCGCAACCGTCAACTTTGCAGTGGTGAAGTTTTTATTTGTTTAATTTGTTAGAAAACAACGACGTGAATTGTGCTCCACCTCAATGTGATGGACGAAAAGTCGTGCGCGGATTGCAGCTAGGTAAGGCAACTTATGATCAGACATGTACATATATACGTATGTCCGTTGTAGAACCAAAACTTACACTGGCATAGGGGTCAATCTATATGACATGAGCTGGCTTCAGTTCTGGCATGCTTGTGCGCACAAATTAGCTTATGGTTTGATTTAGCTCCTAATTTTATTAGCGCAAACATTTTGCTTCCGTCGAGCTTTGCGGCGACCGACTTCATGTGCAAATAAACACCTTGCGGTTATGTGATAAAATTTATTCAAAAAGTAACGACAGGTGTGTTTCAATGAGAACGAGAGCTTTCAAGAGGCACCACACCTGGGAAAAAGGTGGTCTAGGAATTTTTTAGACGAGATTTTGAAAATATGAATAAGAGATTTTATGTACGGCAGGTCTTACTTAAAAGACAGCTGTTAATTTCTATCATTGCGTTTAAACAAAAAAATGGTATTACTCAAACAATAAAGCCCAATCCATATTCCAACTCCACAAATCATCAGAATTTTTCATAGAGTTTTTTCGAGGTATTACTACGGAAAAACATTTTCAAAACATTATTTCATTTAGATTAGTGATTGGATGTTTAAAGTATGATTGTTCGGCAATAATACTGCATCGAGACATGAGTTCGTCCCACTGCTGCTTTTCTTTGGAGCATATTGCATAACAAATTGATCAAATTTTGACGAATAAAAAATTATTTGTGATATCGACTATGACAATATTGTTCTAAACAAAGTGAAGGTAGCCTGCCAACAGAGTAAAGAACGATGGTGATTATGGGAAGTATGTAAAACTTAAAGTTGCACCCTATGACTAGAAACACACTTTAGAATAAAAGAATACCTCCTAGATAGCATTAAAAATGAACTTAATCGTTAAATTGATTTTTTTATTTTTTTTGTATTTTTTTTTTTTGCTTGGCGCAATCAAGAAAAAATAACCAAAAACTAAATTAAAATATTAAATGAAGATCCACACAAGCTACTTGTTCTTAAAATTTTAGCTTGGTCGTCCAACGCTTGCTGTCCGCAAGTTAATTGCTTTGTTGGCTTATCCTTTGTGTCTGCTAATCGGAAATTAAGTTGGTAATTGTTTTTATTGTCGCTGATTATCTTCCAACACATTCAACCACATGCACACACAGACGAGTGAAAACAAACCCACATATACCAACACACCACAACATGACTTTTGTTCGCAACTTTTTACCTGCCAATGCGCTAAGAAATACATTTCCACGCTTCGTTGATTCGTTACGCTTGGCTGTAGATTTTGTCTTTGCATTCTGCCTTTGTCGACACTATTCACCGTTAGAGTTATTATTTCAGCTGCCAAATTTGCGGCTGGCAGTACTTATTAGCCTAAATAATAGACAAGCAGTTGTGCAACTTCATCCTGCAAAAAATGCGACTACTCCAGGCACGAGTGAAATACATATACACAATGTATACACATTACGCCGACGATATATTATTCCAAAAGACCTAGACCATTTACTCCACCTCTGTATACTACCAGAATACTCCTACAGGAAATTAGTTTTGAAACTACTCCACAACATTAATCTATGTGATAACTATAGGGGATTACATTATGGAGCATTTACTAAAAACTATACTCAAACATACTCTTCAGTTTCGAATATTTTTCTGCTTCGGTGAAAAGTTAGTAAAACATAATATTTATTATATAACTTTATATTTATAGTAATAAATACGCAAATAAATTAAATGTGGCATAACGTAATAAATTACAATCAAATTAAGTTGTTTTAATTAATAAAAATTAAATAATGAATTAAGAGCATTGCATAGAAAATTGTTCCACAATGATACAACAAGAAAAACATTTTCGAACTCAAATATCTAAAAAATTGTTCCCGCATGGTGAAACTAGAAAAACTTTTTCGGATTCTGATATCTACAAAAAAGTTACCGACTTATTCGAAGCTACAACTCGTGAATAACAATCAAGTAGCGATGCATATAGGAAAGCCATGATAAATTGTTTAAAGGTGATGAATAGAAAATATAAATTTTAAATTGATTCTAATACTTTACAAAATGAACGTTTCGAATTTCCGAAAATTGACATTTTTAGATACGAGGTTCTCCCACAAAGAACTTACAGTGTGCTTGCAATACATTGCAGAGGATTATTTATGTTGGTACTCCAAAGGACCATACGGCCCATAAATGCGTGCAGAGAATCCATTATAACGCAGCGTTGATCCAACTTATGTATCGCCATTGATAAGCCGGTCATTACTCGTGTTTTACCGATCGAAATTAATACAAGAATACATAGAATGCATGAAACTGAAATCTATTCAGTTTCGTTTTTTTGGTGAGAACAAATTTGCAAATTTTAATGTGTTATATATTCATTAGTAATGAATTATACTATAAATATAAATTTTTATGACAAATATTGTGTTTTACAAATTTTTCTCTAAAGCAAGTTTTATTCGAAACTGAAAAGTATGTTCGAATATAATTTTTCGTAAATGCTCCATAATGTAATCTCCTGAAGTTACCCCATGAAGTTATTTTTTGGAGTAGTTTCAAACATATTTTCTGTAGGTATTCTGTGAAGTATATGGAGTGCATGGTCCAGGCCTAGGACATCAGAATGTGAAATGGACCATATATTTCGTATGGATTGTACTTAGTTTTGGAATAATATAATGCCCGCGTGGAGTTCATATTGCAGGCGTGTATGGAGTACTCGCGTTGTTCGCGTATACATGCGGTTTGAGTATACATGCATGCACCCATATATATTAAATCCACACACACATAACTATTTATATATTTATATGCGGGCGTTAGCGAGAATTTAACAGAACACTTTGTGGAAGCAATAATTTGTAAGGCAAACAGCAACTTTTTCCAATAGTTTAGCGATGTCACGCTCGCCTTAGTTGTTCGTTGTTGTCGTATCATGCATCTTCTCACTCTAGGCGTAGGCATGTTGACTTGCCGGCTCGATAGGCGCCGTTTGTCGGAGGTGAAAGTGGAATTGTCCAGGATGGCTCGCTCTTCACTCAACATTGTTATAAACTTGAATAAGTAGCGAGAAAAAGACAAAGAAAAAGACTTTAGCATTCTCTCGCATGGCGTAGATTCTGAAGTTTTAAACCGATTTCGTTAATATAATTAAAACACCAACTAAAACTGATGGCGTGCCAATCGCTCGAGGACTTCTTTAAAGATATTATGTACAAATAGCATTGGGCAGAGACCAAGAGAAATCGCAAAAAAGATAAAATTTAATTTTTGAGACTACCGAAGTCTAATTTAATATTTAAACCCTTACATATATTTACTTAAAGTTTCTATAAACAAAAATCTGAACATACAAATGTTTGCACAGTCACTCTTTGATTTTTAATTTAAAAAAAATCTAATTTTGCAACAGTATCTTAATTTTTTAATTTTCTATCTAAGCATCCAAAAACAGAAAATAAAAAATTCATTAAATTTTGCACAGAGCTTCACAAATTCTACTGTTTTTCTGCTGGTAAGTTTCAGCCCCAAAACAATTTTTGCACGATCTGTTAAAAAATCTAATTTTATCTGATAATATAGAGTTATTACATGAATGGCCTTTGCTTAAACTTCAAAACATATCTGAAGATTTTTCTAGCCCGCGACTATCTTTAATCTTAAAGCCAGCCAAATAACATTTTTATTAGATTCATTTTCATTGAAAACAAGGCAGTTTAAAGAATAAAAAATAATTGTACTCAGCCATGCCGAAGGCTTTATATATACCTTTATACCTTTCATGATTATATCAAATTTATTATATAGTATTTAAGGCTTAAATATTAATTCTCATATCAGAAAAAATCAGTTATAAGGGGTAATATTGTAAATATTGTATAGTCTTCCGATGTCGATGATTTGCTGTGACAATATTAACTTATATTAAAGTCTATAAAATACCAAATTCCACGCCTTTATGGTACACGGGCTATATTACATAGTGTTACGATTTCGGTGTTATCCAGTTTCAAAATTATTTTGCTCTTACATACTTTTGTGACGGATTTTTGACAATAAACTGCATATCTAAACAAACTTTATGATATTATAGACCATTTGAGTACCAAGTTTGGTTGAAATATTTCAAAAATTGAGGGACTCGTTTGCATTCAAACTGACGGACATATATGAGTCAAATCATATCATCACTCTTATCAGATCGATCTTCTCCTTCTGGTACTCACGTATTTCGGACTTCTCCTGCTGGTACTTGAATATTTATATTCGAAATCGACAGATATGATAACTGTATATATTTGAATGGCTATATGTATCTATTCTCCTTTTGTTGCCTAAATACTCTAAATCAAAGTTATAATAATTTATTCCATGAAAGGTATTCTAGTACATAGTATACGAATATACTGAACTTTAACTATCGTCTGCATTTGAATTTGTAATTGATATACTTTCGTAAAACTTCTATTTGAGAATATGGTAAATCAGACTAAGCTTGAACAATAATGTATGTAGGTATGTACATGTACTAACTACAACCCAGAGTCAGCTTTCCGGAAATATGAACCATTAACAGCTTTCCGCTGACAAATTCCTTTACTTCTAGACGCCTGTACTTTTCGGTTGCCTTTTAAGTATATTCATAGCACTTACATACATATATGCATACATAATTACAAGGGGGCACGAGTACATGACTATCTGTAAGTAAATTTTTCGGTCATCAAGCTGTGCTCCTACAGCTGCACAGCCAATTTTGGCCATTTCACTGCCCCCATTGCAACTGGTCGCTTTAGAAACTATCTTCTATGTACTAAATAAAGTTTAATTGCTGATGATCTTTTCTCAGTTTAGTGCTTTTCATGCTTTAAGCTTTCTTTTTTCTTTTTATCTTCTGCATTGTTGGCGCAAGAACTCTGAAACTTGCGTTTTCTGCCGCCACAGCTAAAATAGATTTGATTTTTTTTGGCAAGTTTTTCGGATTTTCTGTTAATAGATTTTATGAACATGTTTTGTTATATTAATCTTGGTCCAAAATACATAAGTATAAGGGGGAGAAGAGATAGACCCATTAAAATTTATTGATAGATCAGTGTTCACCCGAGGAAGGATTTGCATATCTTTAAGTTGATGTATTTTAGCAGATATATGTCTCTCCCAGGTCAATAGTTTCTAAGTTTTTGTTATGAGTATTTTGCCAGGCATTGCAACTGCTATGAAAAAATTGATAAATATCCAAATGTATACTTTCATTTTTAAAATGCGTAACCGCATGCATCTGTGGGTGTTTTCAACATATGACAGTATAAAAATATATTTGTGTAGCTAAGAAAATATGCATCTACTCATATAAATTATTTATATAAATACGTTTGTAAATATTGCATATTACCTGCAATGAAAAGGTAGACTAGCATGCAAAAACTCTAGTTAACTCTAGTATTAACCTGACAAATATCCTAAAGAGGAAGTCATAACAGTTCGTTATTTGCATAGCAGCTCAACAGTAACGGGAATATTAAAAATTTTTTGGTAATAAGTTAATGAGCTTTATTTGAAAAGCCTATTTATGTGTTTGAAATGAATATCTTAAAAAATGGTAAAGGTGACAGCTGTTTCGGAATCACCACATCTCCTTATCACACTTTTTATGGCAGGGATCGGACCAACGGATCGTGGCTTAGCAGGTGGGTGCACTATCAATAAGCTAACATCAGCCATGTAATATCTTATTATAATATTCATCATTACAAACTAACAGCTTTTAAGTGCGCTAATTTTCACCATTACGCTAACCGTTGTTATTATTTCTAGTACACCACGGCTGAGTTTCATTTCCTAATAAGCTCAATTGGAAGTATGTCGTTGCTTATTTTACTACAACGATAGCCCCGTGATTTGAGGTAATGACTGTATCAAGTCAAGTTCTTGGTTTAATTACCTTTACAGGTTAAATTAATTTTAATTTTTATTTTTGTTGAAATAGAATGAAGAGGAAGCATAGTCGGAAAATTAACGGCTCGTAGAGCATTGCCGTGTCAAAAATACTAGTTACTTGCATGGGAAATAGAAGAAATATGAGCTAGCTAGTGAAAAAATGCAAACTAGTTTGATTATAGTTAACAACAAATATTTTCCCTGCAGATTTAAATAAAGATTTTAACGTTTTGCACTTGTTTGTTTTAGTGTGCAAAACACTTTGGCATGAATAGAAACTTGCATACACACATACAAATACAGTCAACGTCATAAGTCTACAAACAGCTAAATACAAAAAAGTTTGTTTCGAAAATTTTTTTAAACTAATAAATTTTTAGGAGTAAAATTTTCTTATTATTATAGAATATTGACAGTTAATGATGCCGTAAATTTGTTTCGCTCAAACGAGATAGCGATACTTTTATTTTTCTAGGTAACAATGGCAACAGTATTGTCGCGGCATTAGTTCGCGTTTTAAGTCATTTGTGCAAATTTTCGATTACACTTTATTTTGTTCTACTCATTATTTAAAAAAATTTAACTAAAATATTTTGGTTTTATAAACTTCATCCAAAAATTTGCAATAGTGTCTAATCGGGATAAAAATTTTTGTAGACGAAAGGAATATTATTATTAAATTTTAGCAGGAAGGAAAATAAAATCACGAAATTTCACGTTTGATTGGAGAATCACATTGTGCAGTCTATACCGTAATAAAAAATTTCAAATCTACGGGAGTTACACTTCAAAACCTCGAACTGGTTGCCCACCGAAACCAACGCTCCGTGAAAGACGGTCAATATTGAATGCGGTAAAGAAAAAACTGCTGTTAACAGCATCATAATTTGCGTGTGATGGTTACATAGGGTTAACATAGTAGAGTAGCACGAAGAAAACTACTAGTTTCACCCATTAGCCGAAAAAAATGCATTGACTATGCAATTAAAAATATATAAACGTGTCAAATGAGTTTTGGAACAATGTGCTTTTCTCCGACGAATCGAAGTGGTGCATTTTCGGCATAAAAGAGCGCAAATTAGTATGGCGTAAACAAGTTGAAGCAATCAACAAATTTAATCTTTATCCAACTGTGAAGCGTGGGATGATGTGTCAGCCAGTGGCACCATCAACTTAGAATTTGTGGAGACAACAATTTGAAACTAAAAGAGTCATTAGTAATAACAACTCAGGAGACCACCAAGCTTGTCAATTAAATTTAAAAATCATTTGGCGGAGGTCCTTAAGAGCCGCGGTTATCTGACTCATTATCAAAAAGCATAAAAAGATAAATTTTTACACAGTAATGCCTTCATATGTTCAGTAATTGTAGACTTTTGATCGAAGAATAAAAGTAACGTTATCTCGTATGTTTGGCGAATTTTTGGAAAAAATTGACGTCAACATTCTACGTTCAATACTATGTAAGAATAAGGAAAATTAATTAAACAGTAGACTTATGACCTTAACTATATGTATACAAATTTATAAAAATTGTATTTGAACATGTTTGTATTATTCGTTTCTATTCTCTTGACGTATTTTTAACCAATATATATATATATATATATATACTTAGTTTTAACGCAAATGTTTTATTAGGTATTCGTTAGTATTGCCGCGCTTGGATATATATATATTGTAACGTTTTTCGTTGCTACCTCGATGATTTCCAAATTTTTCGAGTCCCATCACTGGATTGTTAAATAAAACTCCTAAGATTTGTTCGTTTGGCCTCTTAATCGTCACGAATAAGTCAACGTTTATTAAGTCTTTAATAATTACAATTATTTACTATAGCCAATGGTTTATTTTACAATTCTTTATGATACACAATTATTATCTGCTTCACTCAGCTTCTCCGTTTCTAAAACACACACAGCTCACAGCAATGTTAACTCCACTAAGTTGTCTACTCGTCTCCTCTTATGTTAGCGGCTGCCGCTCTTTTTATACATGTAGACGACTCAAACATTTTGTTCACGCGCTTAGGGATAGACTGATTATTCGTTTGTCTGCGGTAGCTGCAGCTGCTCCGTTTATCCTTAACGACGTGGAATTTCCTGTACAGTGTCTACCCTTTTGTTTGTCCTTGGTAAGGGTAATTTGCATCTTACTGCCGCTTCTTTATTTTCTGTCCTTTTTGGGGAATTGCCTTTACATTGCCAACCTTTTTGTTTGTCCATGGTCCGGGTAATTTGCATCATACGGCCGCTTCTGTCCTTCTCGGGAAATTTCGTTTACATTGTCAACCCTTTTGTTTGGAAATCTCGTCACACTGCTACTATTTTCAATCTGTTCTTCGTATTCGTATATTGGAAAGGTAAACTAGTTTCAAAAACTCAAATACCAGTATGAAATTGGATGGCATAATACCAGTTCGTTATGTATTTATATAAGTTAACTCGACAACTTGCAAAAGTTCAACTAGGTTGACTTTTGCCAACGGTAAATACGAATTCACGCGCCTTCCTTTCGGGTTAAACACTCCAGCAATTTTTCAAAGAGCGTTAGATGATAACGAGATCTTATAGGGAAAATCTTTTATGTATATATCAAAGACATAATAGTCTTCGGCAAAGACGAGCAAAGCCACCTTCAAAATCTAGAAAAACTGTTCCATACGCTCGAAAAAGCAAACATGAAAGTCCAGTTGGACAAATGCGAGTTCTTCAAGAAAGAAGTGGTGTTTCTAGGTTTCATTGTCTCGCCCACAGGAATAAAAACCAATCCTGCGAAAGAAAGCAATTCAGGAATTCCCCTGCCCAAAAACTTTGAAGGACTTAAGATCCTTTCTTGGTTTCTCAGACTACTATCGACTTCATCAGAGATTATGCTAAGCTAGCAAAACCTCTGACCTCGCTTTTAAGAGGGGAGGTTGCACATGTGTCCAAAAACTCCTCCAGCCAGTTGTGTTCGACACTAACGCCATTATTGCTTTCAATAAAATTAAATCCACACTAACATCCAAAGAAGTACTACTATCATAACCCAACTTCAAAGAAGAGTTCCACCTCACTATCGACACGTCAAATTACGTTCTAGGTGCTGTCCGGAAAACCAATAACCTTCATATCCCGATCACTCAATAAAACAAAAGAAAATTAGGTCGCAAATGAGAAAGAAATGTTGGCAATAATCTGGGCCCTAACCTCGCTTAGAAACTACTTGTATGGATCAGCTGTATTTTTCACAGATCACCAACCACTTACTTTTGCATTGAGTAATAAAAATCACTATGGAAAAATGAAGAGATGGAAGTGTATCCTCGAGGAATACAACTACGAAATGAAATACAAACCAGGAAGAACGAACGTCGTTGCAGATGCGCTATCCGGACCGCCGCAAACCGATATTAATACCCTTACAACTACAGACCATAGCGACGAAAGCTCATCTCACCTTCTTATTCCTGCCACCGAAGCCCCCATAAATGCTTTCAAGAACCAACTTTTTTTAATGATTGGAGACGAAGATAGTTATTCGTTCGATTTACCATTTCCTAGTTTCCATAGGCATACAATTACAAAACGACCCAGGAAATTATAGACATATTCAAACGACGTCTTGACCCAAAATTACTAAATGGCCTATACACGACAGAAAGCCTGATGGGAAAGATACAAGAAATTTATCCACTCCATTTTGCCAACATTAAAATTCCTTTTACACAAACTATTCTTCAGGACATCGTATCCGTAAGAGAACAGGAAGAAATAATCAATAAAGAACATCAAAGAGCACACAGAAACAGTTGCGAAAATAAAGCACAAATCTTAAAGAAATTTAAGTTCCCAGGCATGAATTCGAAAATCGTAAAAACGGTTAGGCAATGCTCTACATGCCGTGAACGCAAATACGATAGACACCATCCTAAACCACAGATACAGGAAACACCTAGTCCCAAATTTCCAGGAGACATCGTCTATATTGACATCTATTCAACCGAAAAAGCTCATCCTCACTGCAATTGACAAATTCCCAAAATATGCACAGGTTAAAATAATACAAACGAGAGCGATAGAACACATTAAAGACCCAATAAGAGATCTAATGGTTGCCTTCGGAATACCAAAACTCGTAATAATAGATAACGAAAAATCCTTTAATTCTGCTACCATATCATCCCTACCCAAGGACCAAATGTCCACCAACGTTTATACCACACCACCTTATAGTAGCACCAGCAATGGGCAAATAGAAAGATTCCAAAGTACACTTTCCGAAATAATGAGATGTCTAAAAGCAACTACCGTGGGAATAACGTTCGAAGAATTACTAGAATTACAAGAATACAACTACTCAATACACCCATCGACGAAAAATAAACCGCTAGACACATTCTTTGGAAATAGAATTTATAGTGATCCACAACAAGTAGAACAACAAAGACAGGATAACATTGCCTTACTTAAGAAAATGCAAGAACTAGATCTCTTATATCACAACAGAAATAGGTCCGAAAACAAAAACTTCTCACCAGCAGAAGTCATTTACGTTAAAATTAATTAAAGACTAGTTTCCAAGTTAACTCCACCATATAAAAAAACGGTTTCTGGAAACCACAGGACGACAGTTAAAACAGTATCGGGACGAACAATTCACAAGCCTCTAAATAAGGATTAAATATCTTTCCTTTCTCTTTTAGTGCAATTTTATTTCGAAAATAATGGTTCTGTGCGGAAAAAGTATCGCGCACTACGTCCAATGATACGGGCCAATGATTTCACCAGCGCATAAAGCGCACCAAACAGTCAGGTTTTCTGGATGTAACGGTGTTTCAACATACACTTGAGGATTACCTTCACTCCAAATGCGGCAGTTTTGTTTGTTGACGTAGCCATTCAATCAGAAGTGCGCTTCATCGCTAAACATCGCTAAAATGAACGTAGTGCGCGATACGTTTTCCGCACAGAACCATTGTTTTCGAAATAAAATTGCACTATTTGCAAGCGTTGTTCAGGCGTGAGTCTATTCATGATGAATTGCCAAATCAAACTGAGAATAAATCACTTGACAGCTGTTAAATCAGTCGCCATCTTGAAAAGTAATGCCAACTTAAAGTTCTATACCTCTATAATAAACACCCTTTATTATTACTGTATTTATAGCAGTTCACCAATAACGAGAATAATAATAATTTTCACCAACAAATCATTCGAAAATTGTTGTTATATTTAGTACGCCATGAATGAATTCCATTTCCTAATAAGCTCTGTTGAAGTGAGAGATTGTCGTTACACTTTATATTACAACAATAGCCGACTGATTAGAGGTAATCACTGCAGCGTGTGGTTCTCTGTTCGATTCTCGTTGCAGGTAAATTCATTTTTATATTTATTTTTAATTTAATTTTTGCTGAATTAGAAATTCAACACATACTTTTTTAACACGGAAAATATACAATATTTTGAACTAGTACAAAAAATGCGTTTTTGCATGTCAGAAATACACGCAATTACAAAAAAAAAATTTTTTATAATTTTTGATGTTACTCGAACCTGGGCTCGAACTCAGGCATTCCGAATGACAGTACGCAATGCGAAACACTCGGCTATCGCGGCCGCCGTAAGTATATATACATGATTTTTTTATGGTACATCTGCTTTTTGACCTCCCATTATAATTTTAGATGCCATTTTTATTCAACGTGCCCCCATAATACACAGCGGATATGTTTTGGCGCCATGACTTATATATATAAAACATGTGCATACAAGTACATATACATATGCACATATATTTCGAAAAGCGCGAGCACTCAATGCTCGCGTGAAAAATGTACTCAACGCGAACAAAGGACTACTCCAAAACTAACCACAATCTATACTTAGTATATCATGTACTAAACATTGCGATGTCCTAGGGCTGGACCATATACTCCACCTCTGCGTAACATCCGAGTACCCATGGAAATTAGTATTTAAACTACTCCACAAAATAAGTACAGGGGATTACATTATGGAGCACCTACCAAAAATATATGAATATATATTTAATTTCAAATACAATCCGCTGTGGTGAAGAATTAGTAAATCATAATATTTATCATAATTACAATAATTTAATATTAATAAACTATAACATATTTCAATTTGTGCATTTTTCTATTTTCACTGGTAATTACTAGCTCTAACTTCTGAACGTACCAGCAGAGCTCACCAATGAAACGAAACTGACTGAATTTCAGTTTCAAACATTTTCAGTATTCGAGTATAAAACTTTTTTCGCATTTGCAACTTTTTGTGGTAATTTTAATTGTCAGAACACGAGCAATGATCGGATAACAACAAGATGATGGCCACATTACAGCGGAGTAATCCATGTGTTATACTACAAAGTATAAAAGCAAAAATACCGTTATGTATTTATAAATTCATCAAGCTACCCACTGAACGAATTGCGATCAAATTTTTAAACTCATTTTTCAACTCACACTGCTAATGTATATTTTTTAATTTCCTCCCTTTTACTGATTTTATGCATTTTAAGTATTTTGTTTTGTTTGACATTTATCAAATTCTCAATAAACACTACGTATTCGTTTCAAAATACCAGTATGAAATAGCATGACATAATACCAGTTTATATATTTTTCGCCCGATAAAATTATTAAGTCAAACTTCGTGTCAATAGATCAAGGGTTACGAAATCTCGATTGTGCAAAGTTTTAAATCGTTACTCGAGCTCATCCGAAAATGACAACGAGCTCAAAAATTTAATTTACTAAGTTCGTTGCGATCCCGAAACGATGCAACATTCGTTATTATGTTTATTGGGCCACGAATTTGATGCTTTTTTCAATTCGCTGCGGGAAATTTGCTTTTTAAATTTCCTTTTTATTTTCACCAACCAAACAAAATTAAAAGGAAGCATAAGAAAGAATCGCAAATAACTTTTTATGTGAAATTTTGATTTTTGCGGAAGTGGAAATTTGTTATTCTAACAAATGGCTACTCAAATCTATCACGCTTTTTGTGCTTTTATCTTTTATTGCATTCCGACTGCATTTGTATGTTTTTTTGGA
Source organism: Neoceratitis asiatica (assembly GCA_030068015.2). Taxonomy (NCBI): domain Eukaryota; kingdom Metazoa; phylum Arthropoda; class Insecta; order Diptera; family Tephritidae; genus Neoceratitis; species Neoceratitis asiatica. The sequence continues at coordinate 80,906,387 of CM061524.1, forward strand.
ATTCTAATGTATACCATGGAAAAACGATTAATTCATTTTTAAGCGGATATGTCGTATAGAGCGGTAACGTAGTTTCTATAAAGTTCCACTGAAATCTCCGACATTGAATGCAATGTAAGTTTAGGGGTTTTCGCTAACGGAAATGTATGCATTAATAATTTGTATAGAAAAAATATATATGCATATATAATATATGTATGTGCATATTTTTTCAGCTGTAATCAAACGCTTTAATAATAATATAAGTAATTTAAGGCATAGCTGTTTACTTGGGTAGAAATTCTTATATTCGTAAAAAGTTATATGTACATACATTTATATATACAATATACCTACTTTTAAAAGCTTGCGCAATTCAACAATCTTTCAATATACATATAGTTTAGGCTAAAAATTGAAGTAAATGAAAAGAAAAGGAAAAAGGTTTATTTTAAAAGATTTTTTTTTCACAGCACTAAGGTACCAACTTTGTGTTCAATTAATACAATTGTGTACAATTAGTTGGTGAGTATTTTAATGTTTATAATAAAGTCAACTTTATTCATTTCCAATCAAGAAATATAATATAGAGCTTATAGAAAGCTATTGAAACGTTAATGGCGAAAACCAGCTAGATAAAGAAAAATTAATTTAAAAAATAAAAAATGGTTGCAAACAGAAACTTTAATCCTTGATTTCAAAAAGCATACAGACTGCCAAAACCTCAAACTTAATGATAAGGAAGACACAATCATTAGTGTTATACCCAATGGTTTACTCCCCTTGCACTTATTGGCACGAGGAATGCAGTTTTTTATAGTTCATGCACATCATATGTTATATATAGATTAGCTCGAAGTATATAAGCACCAGAATGGAAGAGATAGACTCAGCAAAATTAATACCGATCAGATCAGACCGATGTGCTGATTTATTCGTGTTCGTCTGTATGTTTAAAGGCAAACTAGTTCCTCATTTTTTGAGATATTTGAACCAAACTTGACATGCATATACATTTGGAAATTTATACGAGCATTTGTCGGAATTAGTCTGTTCTAGAGCGTGAAATTTGGTATTCCATAATGAAATGCCAAACAATACTGAACAAAAATAATATGACAGCTTGGCACGACTCACGCGTGATCTGTCAAAAAAGGTTATTGAAAAAATTACCTCTACTTGGATCACAACTTATTAGCTCAAATTTCTACACCCATATTATGTGTATACCAACAGAGCTCACCTACAAAAGGTAACTGACTCAATTTCGGTTTCATAATTTTTTTTGTATAAAACTTATTTCAACTTCGTGAGGTAATTGCCAAAACCTGAGTAATTTACTTACCTCTCAGCCATACCACCCACATCAGTGGGGTAGTTAGTTAGTTAGTATGTGTTTAATGGATGTATTCTAAAACTGATCGACATATTTAAGTTGCTTAAATTTTTTAATATCTCAAGAAAGTATCGGAATGAGAATCAACGATCAAGAAAAAAATCTTTTTGTGCTAAGTGCTTTCTAGGCTCCTTGATGTTACTCCTCACACTTTCAACATGTAACTTAGCATTTCGTGATCATGAAGAAAATACCGATAGCAATGGTCGAAGCTCGCAAGGAAACATTTTAAGTATTGTTGAGTTATCAGAAAAATGCGATGCCGGTTTACAGAAAATGTTATGTAAAAACGACGGATTCCTCCAAATAAGTGTCGAGGGCAAGGATATAATATATATATATAATATAAGATAGTGAAAGGTACAGTTTAAAAGCTCATAACATGTATCAAACAAATGCAATATAACAAATTTATAATTAGTTTGCACATAATATCAAAAGATGCAACATTTTACCAAATTTTATATTTAATAAAGAAAGTGGGTCGTCAACTTCGATAAAATTGAACACTACATAAAACAAAAGGCGCTAACAACACAATTCTGTTAAATTCCTATTTTACTCAAGAAGATCGAGAACTACAATTTTATTATGGTAATCGTTTCCCATTGAAAATTCTACAAACAACGAATGCAACATCAAAAGCACTTTAGTATAAAACCACTGAATTTCTAAATTTTGTTTCTTAAAAATGAAAATGGTCCATAAAACCTGAGTTTTCTAAAGCTTATCAGAGAAAGTTGAAACGCCATTTTGACAAAGTTTGCTGACGTCTACTAATTTGCAGCCTTTCACTCTGCATGTTTTAAGTTATGATGATATATCGAAAGATGCTCTGTAATTTGTTGACATATATGTATATAAAAAATACATATGTTTGTATATGCATAAATCATTTGCCAGAAAAATTCTCATGTTATATATAATTTCACAAAATAGAAAGCTTGGATTTATTTTTTAGAAACATTTTAAATTTTTATTTTATTTCAAATCTTTATTCAAATATGCACAGCGTACAACTCGTCACGTAATTTTTTGTTTTTGGTATATCAGTGAATGAATGTCTGATCGTACGCTTGTTACGAACTATCATACGAACGTAATAAAACAATCGTACACATACGAAAAGTGAAGCAATTCCCATTTACTTCATACGTGAAACGTTTCACGCAACTTTGTTTCGTACCAACGTTCATCGTTCCAAAAACGATTGAAGGATTCATATAACCACCGATTAAACGCTATACGGTAAAATAAACTACATTTATAATGTCACAGTATCTCTTAAACTTACCCTCTTTTGACCATCTACACTTTCCGCTAGAAACAACATTGTTCCATCGAAACACCTCTTGAAGGAGAATGCGATTAATCTAATACTTATTGTAGATCTATAAACTGTTGCAACATAGTAAAAAAGATGGTAAAGACGATAGCTAAGTTACCTAAAATTCATATTGTTTTTGTAACAGTCGTGTAATCCAAAAAATTCGCATTACGCACTTCTATCTGGATTTATTTGAGTTTCCGATACACATTACAGGTGATTCTAAGACTCATCCGAACTAAAGCGATACGCAATTAGAAAGTTAATTTTCTAAAATCTGCTCTGGCAAATGTTCGAGCCTTTTACCCACTACATGGCAGTATTCACTGTTAATCACTCGGCTGATATGACCGCCGTTTAGAAGTTATGCTGGTGGTGATATAATTACGAAAGGTTATCCGGCCAACACAGCCGCATGGCATTTGTATTTGAGATCTTATACATTTACTTAGAAACATAGGAATATCAGTTCGCTGCTCCATACTTTTCGAAAGGTGAATCTTTTATAAAACGCTGGAATTGAGTTTTATACTCATAATTAGAATTTGATATTTGATATTTGATATTTGATAGAAATTGCGAAGCGAATGTGAGATCAAAAGTGAAGCGATCATTCCAGTCGGTAGTTGTGGACAATCGATTGAGTATATAAGGGCGAAACACAACTGCAAAGCTAATCAATCGTAAAGTGAATGCGTTGGTGATAACACTACTTTGAAGTAAAAATAGTACATTGTGAAAGTTGTAATATAAGTGATTGTAAATAGTGAAGTGAGTTATTAGTTAATGAGTAATAAAAGAACATCGAGTAAATTCTCTATAATCGAGAAACTGCAAACATAGTTGGCGACTTTTATTTAATAATCCAGTGATCGGACTCGAAGGATTTGGCAAATCATTGAGGTTAACTTAGCGAAATCGGAACAATATTTTAATTCATCCAGATTTCAGGGAATTCCTAACAAGCATTAGAAATAAAGTAACAAATTCATTCAGTTTTAATTTGGATGAAATTTCCAGATTAAAAAATTCAAAAAAGAAGAATTTGAAAACTAGTTGAATTACGCACTACTGCCGTACTTTGATTATAATGGTGATTTGGTAATCACCACGAAAGTAGTTTTACACAAACAAATTGTATAGAATTTTAGTTTTTGTATTCCTGCTACTACCGTGTGTGCATTTGCCTTGTATTAAATTATCAGTTTGACTTAATGAAACTTCAAACGTTTAAATAAATTGCAAACATTATTTTACAAATATATGTACATACACATATATGTATGTATATAAAACCAAGTCGTATTAAGTTTTCTTTAAATATTAATATTTGCATGCAAAAATATGTGGAAAAAATTAAGTGCAGCTATACATTTTTGCTAACATTGCAGTTTTTTAGTGGCTGAAGTAACTGATCGCATTGAACTTTTCCTCCGGGAACCTAGTGTGGAATAATACCTTTTGAGCGCTTCACGGTCTTGTGTAGCAAAAGCATAATAAAGTGCACCTAATATACCGCGTACTATTGGGCCGACCCAATAGATCCAATGGTGGTCGAATTCACGATTAACAAGTGCCGGACCGAAGGAACGAGCGAGATTCATGCTCGATAATGATAACAAATAGCCAACCAGATGACCCGCAGCCACCGATAGACCAACAACCAATGGCCAGATAAATTCAAATCATTACGAGTTGGATCGGTCATAGCCTTGAACACGATAACCATCAGGAAAGTTATACATATGTCAACGGCAAGCGCTGCCCACACGCCGACAAATAATGGATGTGAGACACCATTCTGTGCAAGGATATAGCACAAACATTTCAAAAATTTCATTTTACCTAAAACCAAGCATCTTATGCTTATAGCCGGATTCAGATGAGCGCCACTTGCTCTTGTGAGATGCTTGATAACGCAAAGCCAAAAGCGAAGGCGACGGGTATAACTGAAGTCATAAGACTCTTCGATAGTGATATTGTGCTCATAACACCACAAAAACGTAAAAAAATGTGCCCAAAAATTCTCCAAGAAGAGATACTGCGTACTCCACCGTCTTGAAATCATCGGCACCAATGAATTTTCGAAATTTTTTCATTAAATTTTCTGTGTCACTATTTGAATAAATTAGTTATTAAAGTTTTTAAATTAGTTTTTACGGATTCGTTTTATCCCCGAGAGTAATATTTTGATCTTAAAATTTGAAAACCAAAATTTTTGAAAACCTATAATAGTCAGTACAAATGTGAATTTTTATGTAGCATAGTGGCAGAGTGACAAAGTTGTTTTTTGTTCTCAAAAATTATATTCACCATTTCGAACAGTATGAAAAGCTCAAAAAAACTGTTATACCAAACTCTCTCGAACACCTGTTGCAAATAAGTCTCTAGTTATCCTGACTCTTATATTAGCAAGCCAACAATGTAATAAAATAAAAAGACGGTCAGGGAAGAAAGTATTAATCATTCTCAGTATTGTACACTCAAGCACTCAAAGAGGCCATTATACGCTCTCTCTCATTCTCATTATTTAGTTCACTCAACCAATAGCTGCTGCAAAAGTATATAAAAGGAGACGAACTGAACAAATTTCAACTTTTCGAGTTACGAGTTTCTCAGCGCAGTGATTTGGTACAAAACTACATCTCATTCCACACGACGTGGGTTGATAACTGACGAAGGATTGGTTGCTAACGATAAGATTTCGTGTGACATCGTTCTCCCGTATTCACCACGGCTTTGAGGTACAACTTCATCGGCCTGATGGCATCCTGTCATATAACCAATGTATGCATTCGTATTTTCAAGCCGATTAGGTGATGTTGCTTGAAGGACTTAGTTATATTTTTGCTCTTCACGCAAGCGAATATATACGTCGTGAGTGGAGGCGTAAACGGATATTTGCAGTTAATTAATAGTATATGTGCACAATTAAAAAAAACATTTGTGAAAACAAAATTAAGTTTGTAGTATGGTATTTTTGATCACTATTCAAAGCACTATCTTAGTGAATATAAAAGCAATAACTACAAAAATTTAATAATTCAATCCCAGGAATTCGATCTTGAAAGTCGTGATATCGTAGGAACTACTAAATATACTAAGGATTTTTATACGATGTATTTACATACATCTCAGCTAAAAATCGAAATCGCATGCAAGTCAAGGCCGTGCTGCGACTGTTGACTTCTATTCAGCTATATTTGTTACCCAAAACGTGATTAAACTTAGGATAGTTTTAGGCCTATGTTTGCTAGCACACCTTCCGAGAAGTATATAAATTATTAAATGTTAAATTTAAATAAAAATTTTTAAAACGATACTATGCCAAAACGAACTACTTAAAGTGTTGAAATATATTTATGTAAAATGTGGGGAAGCAGCTAAACGACAAACCGAACCAGAATAGGGCTAATATTGTTCACGTAACATTATAAACAAGTTGTAATGTTTTACGGATAATATTCGATGCACTTGTACAGCGCCAAACGATTTTTTTTAAATAATTTTTAATTCAATTTATTTATAACAGCGAAAAATAAATTATTTATTTTATATGAAATCAGGTTTGAGTTCATTTTACACACATACTCGTAAATTACAAAATTCTTCTTATTTATACAAAGAACTAGCGGACCCCAGCATGCTTTGCTACACCTATAAAAAAGTCAAGAAAATCTAATGCAAACTGCTAGCTTTATATGAAAGAATGTCAAAATATTTGATTTATCCAAAAAAATTTATTCTTAAACTAGAATTAAAATTTTTTTATTTTTATTTTATTTTCATTTTCATTTGTTTCATCTTTCTCTGTCTATTTCAATATCACATACAATGTAAAGTACGCGTATTTATTGTTGCATGTATTTTGTATGGGTAGCGTCCAAAGTTCACTAAAATGATCATATCTCTGGAAATTTCACATTAAAGTTCTCCTAATACCACTTTATAACTCCTAAAAATTTGGTATAATTTGATCTGGTGGTTCTCAAGTTATAGGCGTTCATCAAAATTTGCATTGATTTTTATATATGTAACATATACATACATATGTAGATATAAAAATGTAGAGATCAAAAACTTTCAAATTGGCTATTCAGTAGAAAAAATTAATCAAATAAACAACAACAACAACACGGCAGCAGTTCATTAGCTCTTTGACCAATCAGTAGTGGAGGGACCAACAATTCAATGTTGCAGCGGCAAAATAAGCAAAATTCAATTCCGAAGTTATAACTGAAGTTGATTTCAAGTCCCTCCATTTGTTGGCTGCCACAGCGAGGCAATGCTTTTGGCTGCAACCTCTGGCTAAGGTTGCAGTCGAAGGGCGGTGGTATTCTTTTTCAGGTTGTGTGCGCGTTAATTTACATTTGTTTGACTACGTGTGATGTATCCTTCCGCGTGTGCGTGTGATGAATTCATTCAATTAAAACAGAATATAAAATTTTTTAATTAAAATCAGACATAGAGTACTTTGATAGTGCTGGAATTATATATATTTAAAAAAAAACCGTACACTTGTAACATTGACATAACTTCTTTATGTTTGCGAATATATAAATAAATGTATTTGTATTTTTCGAGTGTAGAGTCTAAGAGCGTAGGCATACTTTAACCATACATTTGTACAAATGATATATACATTTTGATTATACATTTTATGTATATGAAACGGTATATTAACTTTGGAGAAGGAGAAGAGATCAACCAAAACTTATACCGATCGGATCAGAATGACGACCTGAGTTGCTTTAGTCATGCCCGTGTGTTTGAGAAATTTAAACCAAAATTGATGTACAGATGCATTTTTATAATTAAGCGATCATTTTGGCACCGATCAGATAGGACCACTAAAATGTGTCACCTCTATATGACCGATTGTTAAGTTTAAAATATTCATTAAGCCTCGCTTCTCTTCTCACATACGGCATGCTTACATATTGTATGCATACCACCTATTTCAACTGTGTACACCTAAAAAAAGTGCTAATACTTACGAGTCCTGAGTTAAATTAAATTAAATAAATATAAATTTTAATACATAAAAATATGTTTGCTAAAATCCCAGATACATAAAACCAGGCTTATGTATTTAATACACAAGTACCATTGAGAAATAAATTCGTAACGATATATTCTGAAATAAAATTGAAGTGCCGTAATTTCTAAAACAACTGTGAATGTGAAATTGTATAGTTTTTTGCATTTATTTATAGACATATCAGCAAACATCATCGGAAGCGAATTTCGGTATATTTAGCTAGAAAAGGTAAGAGCCTCCTTTTTCAGTGAGCGATTATGCTACTACATATAACTGAAGTGGAAATCAATTGATTTATTTTATTACTTTTCATAATTATTTAATTTAATAGAGTGTGGTGGGAGATAAAAACCATATTTTTTACTGCATTGCATTTTTACTACTTTTTAAATTCATTGAAAATTCTAAAATATTGTTACGATCTTGCTGATTCAACCTCGATGATTTCCCAAATCCTTCGGATATGATCTCTGCATTGTTAAATAAAAGTCACCAACTTAATCTGCAATCTCTTATTTTATAAAGAATTTATTAAATGTCCTTTTATTAATCAGTAATTCACAATTCAATTACAATTCACTTCACTGCCTACAATTACTAGTATTACAACTTTCATAATATACTGTTTCTTATTACTTCACAGTAGTGTAATCACCAACGAGTTTACTTTACGACTGATTGACTTGGCAGCTGAGTGTCGCCCTTATATAGTAGTCGGCTCTTCGCAACTCTAGGCGGTTAGTTAATCGAATCGTTGAATGTTCTCGTTTCACACTCTAGAACATGTCAGTTATCGGCTTTTCTCTTTCACTGACATTCGCTTCGCATTTTCGCCACACTGCCCCTCCACCTTAGTCTAATCGTCCCGATCAGACACATTCGCTGTTCCAAACGCTGCAAGCCTCTCTAGGTGGACCACTTTCATCTTGTTTCTCGGCCTCCCAACAGTTTGTATTCGATACACTACGTCGTTTAGTCGTTTGATTATCTTGTATGGACCTTCCCAATTGCATTGAGGCTTTGAGGACGAACCTCTCTTCCATTGTGGATTGTACAGCGTCACCAAATCTCCATTTTGGAAACCTTCTGAGTTCATCGCCTTGTCATACATGGCTTTCATTTTGTCACTCATAATTTGAGTTCGCTGTCTCATAAGAGCATGTATCTCTCTTAACTCTTCCTCGAGATCGGCAGACGCTCCCTTCCCAATTCTTCTTGCATCACCAGTTATTCCAAATTTTAAATCGCTGGGCAACCGAAGTTCACTACTAAACAGTATCCTCGCAGGTGTTTGACCTGTTGTTTCATGCACCTCGGACCGATATCCCATCAGCAAAATCGGTATGTGGATATCTCAATCATCCTGATGTTTGTCCATTACCTTTCTCAAGTGTTTTTCCAGAGTTCGGTTGAAGCGTTCTACCATGCCATCTGATTGAGGATGCAGGGCTGTCGTTCGGGTTTTCGAATACCAAGTATCTGGCGCATCTCCTGGAACACCGTCGATTCAAAGTTTCTTCCTCGGTCTGAGTGCAATTCTATAGGCGCACCATATCTGGTAACCCAATTGTAAGTGAATGCATCCGCAACTGTTTTAGCGTCCTGGTTTGGAATTGGGTAGACTTCAGGCCATTTACTAAAGTAGTCCATAACCACAAGAACGTATTTGTTTCCTTCTCTGCTCATAGGGAATGGACCAACTACATCCATGGCAACCCGCTCAAATGGTGCACCTGAGTTATACTGCTTCATCCGCCCATGGCTTCGTGAAGTTGGGCCTTTAGCTGCTATGCACTCCTTGCAGTTGGCAATCCACTCAGCGACCGATTGACGATAGCCAACCCAATAGAACCTCTGCTTGATTTTCCCCATCGTTTTTGTAATGCCTAGGTGCCCTCCACTAGGACCATTATGGAATTCCTTAAGAACATCCGGAATTCTTAACTTCAGGACTACTATTAGCTTCCGAGAGCATTGGCCATCTTCACTTTCCCATACTCTATGCAAACAGCCAGATATCAACTCTAAACTGTTCCATTGTGCCCTGTATGCCTTCGGGATGGGACTTTCCGCAGCCATTTGTTCCTTACTTGGTCGTATATTTATCTCCAATCCGTGCATTAATAATTCCAAGTCCGGATCTTCTTGCTGACATTTCCTTAAGTGACTTGCCTCCCACTCTTTTGCTGGTGTAACTATCATTAGCCGGACATCTATTATGTCTTCCTTACCCCCGGCTTTTGAGCAGTGCTTACATTCCAAATTACATGATCTATGGGTCATAGCGTCAGCATTTCCGTACGCATTTCCCTTGCGGTGCTCGATGGTGAAGTCATAACTTTGCAGTCTCTCAATCCATCGAGCTAGCTGCTCTTCGGGATTCTTGAACTGTAGTAGCCACTTCAGCGCTGCATGATCCATTCTAACTCGTAAATGTTGACCATACAAATATTTGAGGAAGTGTTTAATGCGATCCACCAACGCTAATAGTTCTCTCCGAGTTCCGCAGTAGTTCCGCTCTGGTTTCTCAATAGACCGGCTGAAGTAGGCAACTATCTTCTCATGCCCATCAATGACTTGCGAAAGTACACCTCCTATGCCATAACCAGTAGCATCTATGCCCAGAATAAATGTTGCACCTGGTTAAATTTGTTGCTATAATTTGTTTCAAGATATTCATCTCAACCGCCTGTTAGGCCGTGAATATGAGTATTTGTATTTGCACAAAATATTCGTTGATTTGCTTGATATTAAAAAAATTATTACTTGACATACTATGCTGGTTATGGGCTTTTATGCGACGCATAAAATTGTAAAATTCGTTTTCGATGATTTTGAGGGTCAATACTAACTTGAGTTCTCGTCTGTAGGATACCAAATTTCACGCTCTTATACACTTTTTGGCGGATTTTTAACACATTTTTTTAAGGAAAATACTCATATCTGATATAATATCCCGAGATCGATGATTTACAGTATAAATGTACAGTTCATTATATGTGTGCAGAGTACTAAATTTCACGCTCCTAGATTTCATTTTTGGCGGAAGCCCAATCGGTGTTTGGGAGCTATATGTTAAAGTTATCGGATTTCGATGTATTTCAGAACCATTTTTAACCATTGCATTTCATTATGTTTGAATAGAATATAAAATTTCTTAGATCTTTGCAACTTTTTTGATAGATTCGGAAAATTTGAAATCTTAAAAATCGGTCATATATATGTTAGGCCATAATGGTCCGATCTAGCTGGTTCCAACAAATGATCGTTTAAAAGTATAAGTACATCTTCTTACCAAGTTTGGTGAAATATAGCGTTCAAACAGACGAACTGCGGATACTTGGACTAATTTTTATGTCGGCGAATTTAACAAGGCTACTATGCTAGCGAAGTAAATTTATTTCATTCATTGAATGTATGAATTTTTTAAATTATTTTTTAGTTTATGTTTAGTTTGATTGAATATCTCTTGATTTTCTATTTATGAACTCGAAAATCTTAAAAATTGTGATAATGTGATTGTGGTTTACGCGAAAAAAATGGAATAATATAATAATAATGGAAAATATACAGTAATTTTTGTGTTTGCACTAGCGACCGTCTTCGATTCGTCAACACTTAGAGAGTTGTGAGTTGAACAAGCAACTGGTATAAACAAAAGTTGTCGAAAATTATTATTGTTTTTTAGACATTACCTAATCAGTTGCTTGTAAAAGAAAAAAATATTATTTCAGTGAGGTTACCAAAGGGAAAAAACGAGCTTACTCCGCCGAAAGGGTAAAACTATGGCCGAATAAAATTCAGGTCAACTCCGGTGCCTAGAAAATGCTATCCTGAGAGTCGAGAGAGACGCGTAATACTGGCACAATTAAGGGCTGGGTATTGTAATAGACTCAACTCCTACTTACCCAGACTCGGCAATGACATACCCAACGTTTGTCCCGCAGGCAACGAATATATTCCTTCAAGCTCCAACTCAGAATCTTCCTCAAGCTCTGAAGAATCGGAAAGGCAATAAAAAAGCCAAATTTTTTTGCGAAGTCATTGAAGGTTACAGTGAAAATTAGTTCAAAATCCACATGAGACTGCAGTCTTCAACTGCTAAGTTTTTAATTGGTACTTATGGAAATATTTATTCTAATGTTATATTTCATGACTTGATGAGCACAGAGCGACCTCTGTTTGAAGAGAGAGTGTTCCACCAAAGAAAAAAATGTATATTTATATTTGGTAAATAGGTAATACCGTCACGTTTCGACAACTATGAAATTTATTTGGAGTGTCTCCTTCAACTGCCTGGGCATTGCTGACACTGTCTCAGGTTGGTTTATAACAATTGGCCTCGACTATATAAAGTGACCTCATGGCATTGTTGGGAGACAAAAGGGAAGTTTGCGGCAAAGAGCAGTTTACCTGGTATAATTGGTACCATAGGCGGCAAAGAGAGTAAAGAAAATTATTTCGATCTAAAGCAGACCAGTAGCATAGTGCCTAAAGCAGTTGTGGATGCGGATAAGAAATTCACAAATGTAAGTTGTGGTGCACCTTGCCCATTAGTGCAGGGTTCTTCGAAGATTCAATCTTTTCGCTACCATGCAAACACAGCCTGAAAGCTTCTTCGAAAATGGCGTCTTCATTTTTGGTGATTCGGCTTATCAAGCTACAGTTTTGTTGGTTCCACCTTTTAAAAACTACTGCTACTTGACTGTGTCACAACGAAATTTTAACAAGTTGCACTCGAGGACGTGTTTGGTTTAGTAAAGACTCGCTTTAGAAGGCTAATACATTTTACGGAACACGCAAATTTATTTGCCATTGTCAATATAATTTTCGGTGATTTTGCTCTTCATAATATTTGCATAATATTTGAGATGAAAACTTTTAAAACTATATGGAAGTTGAACCTCATAGGCAAATATTAACAGAGAGATGAATTGTACCAATACTTATAAAAGAGTGCAGTGCATTCTTAAACTTAAAAAATTACAGAATGCAGTTTTATTTTACCAGGCAAAGACGTATCTACATATAAAAAAAATCATTTTACAAAAAATAATACATTAAAAACTAAGTAATTCACTCATAAACATCGCAATTCTACCTCTTCATCACCTTCAGCACCGAGTCGTTGAAACATTTTTCTTCTTCCAACCTTTTTCCCCTTAGTTGTATTTTTGCCTCATAATATTTTTTCCGGACGGTCTTTCTTCGGCGTGTAGGTAGTTGCTGACAAGGGGTTGAAATAGAAGATGCTATATTGAAAAGAGTTGGGGAATGCTGTGGAGATGTGGATTGTTGGTGTTGGCGTGCTTGAGATAGATTCTCGTAGTTTTGAAGAGGAGACGGTGACGGGTCTAATGAAAATGTGCACACTGTCGAGAGTGGTAGGCTCTTGAAGACGCACCGAGTTAAGGTGTGCTCATTGTATATAAACACATTGTTTCTAAATATACCCACCAATTCCTCCATGTAAGAAGCAATACATGCGTATAACCCCGTCCTGCTCGCATGCATTTCGGTTCTTCCATTGGTGATGAGATTCTTCCTTCGTGCTCGAACTTGTAGTGTTTAATGTGAGGAAGTAAGTGTTAGAAAGTATTGAATACTCCATTATAATTTTTGGTGATGAGATTCTTCCTTCCTTGTCACGTATCATTTTACCAATCCTTTTGCTTCCAGCTGCGCTCATACCTTACGCTTTGTGTAAAAAACTTTTAATAATTTACAGTTCAAAATAATCCAAAAAAAATAAATTAAATTAAATACTTACGATTTATCTTTGCCTGTCATTTTCAATATGAAATTCCTGTTTGAATTTAATTATGTTTGGTATGACATTTGTAAACAAAACTCGGCTACGCGGTTATATTACTTATAGTTTAATGAGGTATAGCCATACTCTCTTATGCTCAGTTCAACTGGGTGACTCTGTTGTTGCTTTCAGGTACGAATTTTTCAACAAGCGAGTAGAGCTCAAACATAGCGAGCAGAGAAGTGGCGAATCGAAGACGGCTATTATTAACTTTGATCTGTAGTATTTACCCATCAAAATTTTACCCGAATGATCAGAATAATGAACGCAAACGGGTTTCTCAGTTTTTGCGATATTTAAACCAAATTCGATATGCAGATATTACTTTCGAACACATTATTCGTTAGAAAAACTAGCGAGAAAGCCATAGGAAAAGTTATTTTAATACTGCATTTTTATCATGATAATCGGCTACGTCTTAGGATATGCCTACTGTTTTATAGAGCCGGCTTTTAATTATATCTTAAGCAATCCCTAAAAATAATTTTGATAAGGAAGTGCTTCTTTCACATTTCTATTTGTTTGTTAACTAAATTTTGCAGAATTTTTCTATATTTTCTGACTTTAGATATTTACTTACACATATATACCTTTCCTGATTTTTATATGACATCATTGCCAATTTAGGTATTTCAAGTTAAAAAAACTATAGAAAAATTTTGTGGACAGACCACTTTTATTTATATAATTTTCATTTGACATTTTTTAAATTTAGTGACATACGACGTTGTATCATACTTCAGAGAAAAAAAATTATATATTTCCAATGGGAATAGCAGATCTTTAGTAACCTAATTATGTTTATCATAAAAACTTAATCTTTAACTAAATAACTTATAACTGCTTAAGAGATTTTTACTGATATCGACAAATATAATATATACAAGTACAATGGCGGAAAAAAGTCTACAAACATGTATTAAAACAAATCCATTCTCTAACATAAAATAAAGCAAAAAAAGGTAAAAAAACGCAAAAACATCGTTGGAAAAAGTCTACATACACCACAGGTTTACCAGCAGTTATGTCGATATGCAGTGTTGTTATGGCGGTTAGGTATCCTTTTTTAAAAAAAATTTAAATTATGTTTTCTAATTTGCTAGGCTTAATTTATGTGTGGTTGATCCGCATTAGCTCCGCGAAAATAAATACCCATTGACGTACGAGGCTTGGTTATTCAGCACAGAAAAAAGAAGAAATCGTATGGTGAAATTTAAAATTTTTTAATCTTAAGTCCACCAAAGGTCCAGACCATTGTAAAAAACTTTGTAAAAAATGGAATGAAGATTCTAAAGTTACTGCTCCAAAAATAGTCGAAAACATTGCAAACTCATCAGGAAGTGTGCCCATTTAAGAACAGTTCGAAGAGCCCTGCACGATAACGGCTTCCACAGTAGAATGCCACGTAAAAAGCTTCTTATTTATAAAAAAATCGCAAACTTCGCTTCGAGTTCGCTTAAGCACATTTAAACAAAGGAATGGATTTTTGGCAAAAAGTCTTGTTTACAGACATATCGAAGTTCAATATATTCGGCAGCCATGGAAGAGCAAAAGTTTGAAGAAATGGAAACACTACACCTAACTCTAAAAAATATAGTAGCAACAGTGAAGCATGGTGGCGGCAACGTAATAGTTTGGGGAGCGGTTGCGACATCTGGAGTTGGAAATCTTGTTTTTATTGAGGGTAATATGGATCGGTTGAAATATAAGTCATTGTTAGAAGCTATTATGAAGCCTTCGGTGGTGAGTTAGGAGCTTGGTGCAGGCTGGATCATTGGACAGGATAACGATCCAAAGTATAGGGTCCATGTTGTTAAGGATTGGTTGCCTTATCATGCTCCAAGGCACGCACGCAACCGCCTAAAAGCTCAGATTTGAATGTTATTGAATATGTCTGATTCTGTTGATTTTTTATGATAAGGGAAAATAGTTGAAATAAACTGTATCGTTAAATTTTCCAATAAATCTTTTGGACTTTCAATTCAACGAAAAGCGGGGGTGTTTGTGGACTTTTGTTCGCAACTGTATATACTAGTAAAGGGTGTTTTTATAGAGGTATAGAACTTTAAGTTGGCATTACTTTTCAAGATAGCGACCGATTTAACAGCTGTCAAGTGATTTATTCTCAGTTTGGTTTGGTAATTCATCATGAATAGACTCACGCCTGAACAACGCTTGCAAATAGTGCAATTTTATTTCGAAAATAATGGTTCTGTGCAGAAAAAGTATCGCGCACTACGTCCATTTTAGCGATGTTTAGCGATGAAGCGCACTTCTGGTTGAATGGCTACGTCAAGAAACAAAACTTCCGCATTTGGAGTGAAGGTAATCTTCAAGTGTATGTTGAAACACCGTTACATCCAGAAAAACTGACTGTTTGGTGCGCTGTATGGGCTGGTGGAGTCATTGGTACGTACTTTTTCAAAAACGATGGTGGCCAGAACGTTACAGTCAATGGTGATCGGTATAGAGTCATGATTACTAACTTTTTCATTCCTGAATTGAATAACCATGATGTCCAGGAGATGTGGTTTCAACAAGACGGCACAACATGTCACACAGCTCGTGCCAAAATAGATTTATTGAAAGACACGTTTGGTGACCGCCTAATTTCACGTTTTGGACCTGTGAATTGGCCTCCAAGATCTTGTGATTTAACACCGCTAGACTACTTTCTGTGGGGCTATGTAAAGTGATTGGTCTATGCGAATAAGGCACAAACGCTTGACCATTTGGAAGACAACATTCGCCGTGTTATTGCCGATATACGGTCACAAATGTTGGAAAAAGTAATCGAAAATTGGACGTCCAGATTGGACTACATCCGCGCCAGCCGTGGGGGTCATATTTAAAATTTAAAATGTAATGCCACGAGATTATCTTTCGGATAAATAAAATTCATGTCAATCGAATAATCCATCGTTGTTTTATTGCAACTTAAAGTTCTAGCTAGAGCACAATGGATTTGTATATTTAAAAACTACTAAAATAAGTAATGCGAAGATAAAGGAAATTATTTTCGATGATCTAAAATCGAGGAGTTAATAAAGTATTCAGATCTTTTGTGACAATTGTTTCAAAGAGTTCGTTATTGAACTGTTACTGGCTGCAATAAATATGCCATTCAATATCAATATTTTCTTTCTTGAAAATTTAGGTTCTCTGTGAGCATCTGGAATTACGCAGTTTTAACAAGAAAGAAGTGCTGTCTTCAGCTATTACGAATTTTAATTTAACATATTATAGACTTCAAAGTTCGATTTCGATTACTTTCAGGGCCAATAATTATTTGAATTTACGTGTGTAGGAACCAAACAATATGGTTTATTGAAGTATTTATAAAATGAGTGTGGGTTTTAGGTTTTTTTACAAACATAAACTGTTTGATAGTGAGACATAGCACATCTTTTACGTTTGATGTGTGAAGGTTTCCATACCACATTATCACATTATTGAACATTTCTCGAGGTAAATGGACTGGTCTCTCAGTTTCTTCAATATCAGGAGGTGGATCATTCATTTCATTGATTTCTCAGGCGGTCCAAATTCAAATCAATACGCTTGGTTTTCTTTAAATTTTGTGGGCCAAAATCTTTTTCTGCACCAATAAGTAGTTTGCAGGACAGCTTCAGGCATTCCAATTAAATATGGTAGCAAAGATGCAAAATTTTCCAGCATCTGATTTCATTTCATCTGTTGGTAGAATGTATAAGTATGCAACAAGAATTACGAAGGAGCTTCATAAATATTCTTTCGCTGACACCTCTACCTCTGTATCTTCACTGCTCGATGCTTTTATGTAGAATTCTATTTCCCTGATGACTAAAAATCTTTAATTCTTCAATAGAGAAAATTACGTTACAAAATTCAAATCAAGACAACGGTGTTTCCACGAAATAATTTTATTTTTATTTTTGTTCGAATAAAAAAATGTAAATAAATATAAATAAAAAATGTAAGCGCTTTTGACACAAATTGCCGTATAAACATTCGATTTCGCAACAAAAATAATTTCATCATAACCTTCCAGTCATATGCATTGTTTCAGCCAGCATTCCGCTTTCGCAATGTCTATTTCTAACAGTTTATTTTTTGAATTAATTTATATTTTGTTATACAGAAACACCCATGAAACTTTAATTTTTTTATTTAATTTTGTTTTTATTAGTAAAAAAGTTTAATGAAAAACTGTGTATTTTTGTTATATGTGTTAATTTGAAACAAAACCCCAAACAAAAAATCGAGGTTATTAGCAGATGAATGTCCGCATAATATTTCGCATTCATTTTTCTGACAATCCGCCTAGCTGTCCCTATACCTACTATCATCATATAGCCCCAAATGATGACACCGCTTCCTTCAAAATCATAAATGCCAAGTGCATTCAATGTAATCAGATCCCCAATAATTGATTTCGGTGCAATCCGAGATTATGACTTTTCTGTATTGCTCCAATGCACAACTTGCATGTATATGTTACGACAAAAATCCAGGTGCAGACTTTTGATGTTGAATAGTCCAGGAGAACGCCAGGTCGAAATTCACCAGGCTCAGAAGAATACCACGTTCAAGATCTTTAATTAATATTTTTATTCTAAGCTTGGCAAATATTTATGCGTTTTTAGGAAAACTCTTTTGTTAGTTTTAATAGCACCGACAGCTTTATATTTTGAGTAAAATCTTTTAAATTCGCTCAAGTGTTACTCACCCCTACTAAGTAAATTTCAGACGCATCAGTTTGTATAGTAATATGCATTACAATAAAATTCAAATACACTAAATAAGGGGTATTTTTTAGATATGAGGTTTTCAAGAAGATATAAAAACATATAATTTAACTTTATGGCCAAGAATTTAGTTTTATTATAAAGATAAAAGTTTTCCATTATCTTTTAAAAATTATTACGGAAAAGAGATTGCTGCGACTAGCTCGAATAAATTTCAAGTCGAATTTTTACTTTCAATTTTAATTTGTTAAGCGCAATTTTATTCATTACAAGGCTATATATACCGTCAGTCTTTTCCATTGCTTATTTATGAATTAAAATTGCTCCTCTTGGTCCTCAATACCCTCAGCCAAATTTGAGTACATTTTTTCTTGTATTATCAACTGATTGCATTACAGTTTCCTTCTTATTATTGGTTATTATTTGATTTGGGCTCTCCAAATTGTTTCATATTTTTAATTCTCCCAACGCAATCATTTATACTGCAACGTTGCAAAATCTGTCCACCTTTTGGGAAATTTTTTTCTATGTCCGAAAAATAACTATATTTGTACAAACATAAATTGTCTTTAACATCTTCCCAAAAAAGTATATATTAAAAAGGGTTTACTTACTTATAAAGTTATTCGCTTTGACATTAATTGCATTTTACATATATGTATACTCCATCCTAGCTGGAGTGATATTAATCAAAATAGTTTATACGATCAAGAGGATCAACGCTGCTACTTTGAAAGGCTATTACCCCGTGCATTTTGTTTTCAAGATATTACAGTTTTTAAATCCGCCGGGTATTAGAAACCCGGCAACAACAACAACAACACTTAAACTGGTGTAAAGTAATAAAAATTACTTGTTTGTTATATTTTCTTCTGTGAGCATTCACAACACTACGAAAAATGCGAGTAAAGAATTGTAAATTGTAGGAAACACGGATCGGATGCGTTTTCAGTTAAACCCATTTTTTTATTTTATCCATACACTTTTTTGTGAATACACAAATTGCATTATCAATCCGGATTGATAATACCAAGAGCAGGCTGAAATGAATAAAACGCTCTCCGTTGATGTTTATAACAGAGGTGAACGAACTAATAAGCACTGCGTAAATAAAACTTGTATGCTAACTTTTAATTTATTTAGTAGTTGCTGAGTAACTAAACACTGCAACAATCGCAACAACATATGATTAATTAATATCTGACAACTTGTCTTGTTATTATAAGCCTTACAGTGATGATTATTAAAACACGTTCAAAAGTTTGAGTGGCTGTAACATACTATTTTAGTTCAAGTGTAAACTTGTATTAAATGATTTTTCGAACTTTATATTTACTAATTTATACCGTATATTCGCAAAATATTGCTCTAAGAAGCAAGTTTCTTATTTTCTTTCTTTTTCTTGAGAGGAAAGACCATATGAAATAAAAAACTTAAAGGCATATTCACGATGCGATGTACTCGTATTAGGCCTAATATTTTCTATTTTAGATAAACTTTTTAAATTAAAAAAAATGCATAAAACTGTAGTTAAATTTTAACGAGATCAGCTGTTATTGTTAATTCAAAAATAAATACTAGGTTCGCTCACAATCTAAAGTATATACATATGATTAATATGTATGTGTCGGAATTACTCCTACTACTCTATGTACGCAATTGATTTCCTCCATTCCATCAGCAACAATTAAACAAAATCAAATAAGAACAAGTTAATACGCAGAAGCAACGGCTATTATCCCTGCAATTTACTTATAAATTTACCAGGAGGCTTGACGGAAACTTTCAGTATATTTGCCATCACATTCTTAAAAGCATCGTGAGATTTTTTGACCGTTTCTTGCCATATGGTCTATGTGTGTAACTTTACTAGCTAATAAGATTAGTTGAATTTTCCAATGAATTTTTATGAGAAGCTTTTATTTCATGTCAAAAATAATCGTAGCCGTAAATAAAATTAAAACTGCTGCATAATTTCATTCACTTTCTATTATTTTTAAACATTTAAAAATAAAATAATAATTTTTCTTAGATAATAGTTAATATTCTATTTATATATATTTTTATATAAGAAACCTATTTATTTAAACTATTAACATTCTCTTAATGAACAACTTTTTCTTAACTTAAAACTTGATCAGAAGCCTTCGACATTATTTTTTAAAGTTCGATTATTTCGCTTTTTTTCTTTCTTCTTTTGCAACACACATTCACTTTACAAATTTATTAGGTATAAAAAAAAGCTTATAACTGAAGTAGCCATTTGACATACCTCTTAGCTGTACCACTCGACTGAAAGGGAGATATGTTGTGAATACTTATTGACGTTGCTTGAAACGGCTAAATGTTTCTCAGCTGCCAGTGTACATGTATACTTTTAAATAAAGTTATAACTTTAGTTAACAATTTTGAGAATTTACGTAAAACAGCGAACAATCAGCTGAGTGAGTTTTACAGCTGCTTTTGATATGTTGTGACAGGTGATTCGCTATGTTTTTGGCTAGTTGCCGCATAGGAGAATATGAACACTATGTACTGTAAAAATAAAGAATTCAGAAAGTAAATACCGCATGACCAGGTTACGTAAGACTAAAGACAGGCTCATTAAGTAAGACTACAATAATCATTATATTGATTTGCATATGTATATGTATAATTAAAAAAAATTTGTATTCCATTATTAATATATCACAAATTTTCAAAAAAAAAAAAAAAGTCTCTTATTCTGGTATGATGTAAATGCATACCGAAATCACATTTATTGAGAATTTTGAAATTAAAAAAAAGCTTAACATAAATCTTATATTTTTTCCGTCAATCGACTACGACATGCTTATTATTTTAACGTAATATCTGTGAATTTACGCGGTTTTCTATCAGTATATAATACTTTTTCCATGACTCCTAACGAATTTATAGAACTGTATAAACTACATTTTTTAAAATTACAGTACATTTTTGTCTCTACTATGTGCACTGTGCGATACCGTTGTTGAAAATTCTTCATTATGAATTTTAGATACTATTACTTAATACAATTACATAACATAACCGGTGGAAAAAGTTTATTTGTATTTTTAAAATACATAATATAAATCAAATAAATGAATGATAAATTAAGGAAATGGGTGAAGCATTTTCAATTCACACACATATAGAGTCATGATTACAACACATATTGACAGTTTAGTTCAATACTTTTTAATACTTCGAACACTTGGAAATATTTTAAATTAAATAAATTTACTTAAACAACAGAGCTAATATATGCTAGATACTTTTTTAAGTACGGCAAATTCATTTTAAATAATAAAGTTTTGATTGAACGAATTTGAAAAATTAACAACCGTGACTAGTTTTTGGAAAATAATAGATTTATATTTATTGAACACCACACATCCCATTTACGTGGTGTACATCATGTTTTCATATGAGTCCATGTTGTAAAGGCAATAGAAGATATCAGTTATTGTTTAAAGAACTAAGCTGATCAGAATTGTTTTCTTATTTCATAAATTTAAACATTTAATTAAGGTAATTTATTTTAAAAATTGATTCAAGTACTTACATTTTTCAATCTATCAAAAAAATTTTTTTTTATATTTGTATTATATTTGTATTTTATATTTTGTATTCTTATTCTGTTAAATATCGAGATTCTTTAAAAAAATATGATTGGAGCAATAAGAATAAATGTCAAGTCGACTTGCTTAAATTTACGTTATAAATAAAATATAGCTCTCACTTACTTCTTGAACACTGTTCATTGCTTCACACATACAAGTATAAATTCATTTGTATACCTTTAATTCACCAGTTTCCTTTTTGAAAGCAATCACCCATTACTACAAACTATTTTATTTTTGTAATTAAGCACTGATTGAGTTGTGGTGCAGAATAAAAGCACTGCAATGCGAAATGTTGTTAAGTAAATAAACAAAAAAAATTTGATTCTGATGCTCTCATGGAATAATAAATACAGTGTGAAGCGGAAAAGCGCATACCAATTTTTCTAGTTAACTTAAACATATGTAATTATATAAACAAATTCTTACGTTCAAATGTATATTAAAATATATTTTTCTTTAAATAAATGCCATAACATTAAAAGCTGTGGAAACTTGGGCAAATATGGTGATATTTGTCCGGAAATTATTCCTTAGGCAAAGCCAATCCTGAAAATTTTAGCTCGAAATTACCATAATTCGTCCGCGAGAGATTATTTTCACTCATATACTCAAATTATATATTAGCTTCTATGTACGAGGGTGATTGGATAAAATAATTTTTTTCCGGCAAATCATCGTTTGTCTCACCATAGTCTCCTTTTAGCTCTATACACATTCAATCCAAATCTCTTACCGAACAGCTATTTCTTCAAGTGTGGAAAAAAACTGTTAACAGGGGGTAAATCTGCACATTCCAGCACATTCTTGATAGGCTAGCAGTTCGTAACCCAATTTATGAATTTTTTACATGGTGTCTACACACGTATGCACCCGTGCATTGTCCTGATGGAACTACACTTTTTTCGCTAAATCAGGTCGTTTCTGCTTCAGGTCAATATCGAATTTATCCAAAAGCTTTTAAGAAGATGTGCCGTTTATCGTTTTACCCTTTTCATGATAATGACATCCCGTGCATCCAAAAAACTGTGAAACCTACAGTCTTTATTGTCCTTTGCAGTTGAATATCCCTACCTGCTCAATTGACATGCTTACAACCACCTCACGCACTTTTATTTTCCGATCGTCCAATATCATTCCATGGATCTTCTCGACGATTTCTGGCGTAACGACCCATTCTGGCGACCTGAACGTCCATCGTCACTTCTACTCCTACGATCAGTAAACCACTTCTTAACGAATGAAATTGATGTTGCACAGTTCCCATAGTACTTATCAAGCCCCTCCTTAGATTCGGCCAAGACAGGAAGCTTAATCAGCACACGAAAATCACTTTTCTCTATTTTTGTTAAAATTCACGAGGTCGTCTTATTTCAACGGTTATTAAATACTAACCAAACCGCGCAGCTTGCAGTGTTTTAATCGATAACAGTTGACAGGAGTAGTGCTGTATTTACAGTAGCTACGCGGCAAATTCAAAAAGTCAATTACTTATTAAACAGTTCTTCTATTTAACTAAATTATGATTTTTTCTCAGTGAAGCTCCTCCACTAACTTGGGGAATACTCTTTCGTATGGCTTTTTATTAAATTGTAATCCTTAGAAAGCCAGTAAATGACAATTTTTTCTGTGCTATTTTTGGTTTTGAAACTAACTACAAAAAATTCATAAAAACCCATTTTTGTCACATTTGATATTGAATAAACTAATATTTTGTGCACAGGTGATTTTTGAGATTTCATTAGAGTGGTATCCCTACGTGCATGCAAATGTTCTGCGTGAATTAATACAAAGGTAACCTTATTTTTTGGGCTAATTTGATGGGTTATATGCAGAATTTTTAGTTATAAATTTTATATTAAAAGAATTTCGATACCAAATATTGACTCATATTTTTTGGTTTCTCTGCGTCATCTGGTTTTGTTTTGATTTCATTTTTATTTAAATTTTTTTAAGTAATAGTACCTTTAGTTCGTGTTATGAAATCTCCAGTTTTAAATTGGTTTCTTCTATTTTGTAATTACATCAGAAATACTAAGAAAGATAATAGAAAAAAACTCAAATACGAAACGTGAAACTATTCGCCAAATTGCATAAAAACTTACGATAATCACCAAAACGAAAACTGCTGTCAACATTTGCAACCCGCCCAAAATGTGCTGGACTTCCACAAATAGCGCATTGAAACCAGCTATCAACAAAAGCGTACATACAAATAAATAAATGTCAAATTGTACAGTCTCAGTTCATGCATGTTGCACATGTGTGAAATAGTCTAACTTAAACTAATTTAATGCAATCTCTATTCCATTAGTATATTACATGCCCAAAATCAATGCCACAAATGTAATCGAAATCATAACCAACCACCAAGCTAACTATTATTGCTGGTTCACTGTTATTGCTGTGCTCAATTGATGTAACAATACTTTCACCTAACAAACAAACAAATATTTTTAAGGGCAAATTTGGTTGAATATTTTGGGGAAGCAAATCAAGGAAATTGTGTACTTCCCAAATAAGAAAAAACTTCAAACGAAGAGAATGTAAAATACATTGCTTTTCTTTAACATAAAGTTGGATGTTCGCTTTAAGAAAAGTCAGCAATTAAACGTAATAAGTTAAGCCATAGAACGCGAAGTGCTTAAAGTCAATGATATAAAAGATGTTTTTTTATACATGTGGTTTTCAATAAGGCACTAATTTTTCAGAGCTGGTATTTTTGACAACTTTTACTTGATTTATACACATATTGGTTCGCCATTTCATAATAAACAAACTTAAAGTTGATTCACACAACAGTTTTTTCCTACAGAAAGTGGTTGAGACGAGGCGAAGTGAAGGTGAATATTGCCGAACATTCACATTTTTTACGCTTCGTCAATTCTCTAATGCAGTATATAGTACTTAAACTTCACAGGAGAGTAAAAATATTACCATAATGCACAAGTATTTCATATTGGTAAATTTTAAATTTTATTAAATTTTACATAGTTATTAAACAACAGAAATAAAAAAATATTTAGGCTTTCATTGTGGCATAGAGCTAGGCTCCTCCTTTTCAATACATTTTACAACTCGCTCACCTCTACATTAACTATTTTGAAAACTAGCTCAGTTTTTTATATTTGTGTTGCTGCCGCACTTGTTTATGTATTTTTTCTAAAGCAATATTTTTTGTCCCCTTCTTTTATCACTACCAATTGTATACGTTAAGGTAAAAATTGAATGAAACTTTTAATTTCTTTGAAACCTTTTTCTACCCTTTACCGATAAATCCAAGTCCACGAGTATATCTTGTCATATTTTTTACTCGGAGACAGTTGCAATTACAACATGGATACAAATTTATTACAAAAAAAAAAAAAAAACAATTGCATTGGTATGCAATTTTGCTTGTTCGTGTTTATGGGTAACAGCATAGGCATTTTATTGAAGAGAGTGCAGATTTTATCCACTATTTCCTTGTTCAGGTGATTGACATCCTTGTTACACTTATTCAATCACGTCATTGAAAATATATATAGCTGTGCTCTTCAAATTTCAAATTTTTTGATTTTAAGGGGAAAGTGGGTAGGCTTGGTTGGCAGGGAAGTGTACATACGTATGTATTTATGAGCAAACTGAAAATCTATATGCACTTTCATCTAGTTGGAATTGTTACTGGTATGCATCAAAGGCAATTAAGAATTGAATCTCGTTTATTGAGGTTTGTTTGGTCTGTCATTTGAAATTTTTTTTTAATTTGTTCGAAAATTTTAAATGTTTAAAGAAACGATAAAAAATTATTAATAGCTTAGAAAACTTAAGAAATTTGAAATTTTAGCTTAGATTTAATAAAAATAAAACTCTCATTAAAATCACGTTGAATTCAAACCTACAATAATTTCATTCCCCCGGTTATAAGTATGTTTTTTAAAATTTTTTGAATATGTATTTCCTACCTTGTCTGCGACTTTCACAAACCTCGATTGGTTGAAAGTAAGCTGTGCATATTTATTAACGGATTACGTCAAGCATTTATGCATTTACAATGAAAAGCATTCATATTCTGCAGGTGTCATATTAATTTTTTGCTTGTTTGTTTGTAAGTATGTATGTCATATATAATTCTTTGTTGAGCAGTTTTCCTTTCCTTCTGCTTTGGTTTTGTTTCTATTGGAAGTAAGGGTGTAAAAATTTAGCATGAATATCAGGATTAACACTGCGATTGGGATGGTGTGGACAGTAAAAGTTTATATTCAAATATTTTCACAGATTAGCAAATTGCAACACTAAGCCGGATAAGTGGAAGAGAATATGCAAAGAAAGGGTTGCACATAGCATAAACATGTATACATCTTAAGCGTTGATATATGAACTACGCAAAATTTCGATTTTACTATATCCATATAGAACTAAAATTATGCACCATTAAAGAGGAGATTGAAATCGCAGCACAAATATACATAACGAAACTACATACTCTACATAACCTTTTGACTACCGACTTGGCCTCCGCAAAAAGTCAAAACTGCCTGAAGAGAAGGGATTTACCAGCCAGCAGCCCTTTTATACCTAAATGGTTATTACATTTTATAATTTAGTTTGAGAATTTATTGTTTGCAAATTCAATAAATAAATGTAAAAAAACTGAGTTTCAAAGTTCAGAATGAAAAAAGGTATTTATGAAAAAAATAAAAAATGATATTTATTTTGAATGCTGTTTAACTCCAATAATGTATTAGCAATATTTAAATTTCATAAGTATTTTTATTCATAATATATTAAAATATTACCCGTGAAACTTGTTATTGATTACTAATATATGACTTTTGATATTTATTTCAGCTTAAACATACTGAAACTTTGACTGCCGTAAACTTTTGAAAGAATAATGTATTTAAAATCAATCAAACCACAGGAGATATAACAAACTTTGGAAGCTGCCATTTAATTTAAAATAAAACATTTAGATTTTTTTAAATTAATTCAACAAAATATTGTTCATAAAAATGCAGTTTTCGCATTCACAGTGCTGGCCAATGTACTGCATGTTTATTTGTTTGATGACAATGGGTAAGCAAAAAATTTATGTTTAATAACATCATGTTTAATAACATCAGCTTTAAAGCTAAAAGTTTTACTTCAAGAAAAATTTTATATATATTTTGCTCCGAAAAAAAAATTTTATGGTACCAAGAAGCCTTTTAAAATACACTTAATAGAAGTTTCTGTCTAAAAATATATATACTTTAAATGTTTTCCCATAGAAATACTGATATTTATAATTTTAAAACACTTTCTATATAATTATGCTATTATTATAAGTGATATTAATATATAATTTGTGTTACATATATGTATATTGAAAATTTCACTCTTAGCTATTAGGGTGAGATTTCGATAACATAACAAATAAAAGGTTTTCAATATTTGGTGCTATTCAAATACTATTTTAATTAACCTTTTTGTTTTTTATTCGACTTACAGAAAAGCCAAGTAGCAAAAATAATAATACAACAAACGGTTGCGGTTTCCAAAATAAATGTAAATAAAGTGCATTTAATATAATTTTTTCATGAAATTCCTTGCTTATTATAAAGTTTAAACCTTTAATTACCATGATATGGAAACACTGTGTCGTTCAAATGATCTACTCGTGAATTTTTGCAAACTTCAATCCGTTGGATCTAATTTTCGACCACTTTTTGACACATATTGGGCGGTATCTCACACATTACTTCAGGCATGTTGGTATTCAATTGCTCAAGAGTTATCGGAATAAACACGGGCTTTTGCGTAGCCCCAAAAAAAAGTCCAACGGTGTCAAATCAGCTCGGCTCTTTCGATTACACTTAATGTATAATCGTTTACATACAAATTAAGTACATTTTAAATAATTTATTAATTACTTAAATAACACTAACCATCTATTTATTATATATTAATCGAAATCGATTAACACATTTTATAGTACATATATACTTATATTAATATTAGCAAATAAGTGTGAGGGGTATAGTCCGTCTGTCACTGAGACAAATATAACATTTTTTTGTGTTGTGCGACAATTCACCTGGTGAGTACTTAAAATAATAACCTCCATAAATTCTCATTAAGCGCTTATATGTGTGCTTATGTTTAATTTTACAATTTGATATATAATCTCCTGAATTTTGACCTGAGTAAGTGAATGCCTTCATCTATATGTGTTTCGAGTCATATATTTTGCTTTAGATATACAGTCATATCAATATTGAAAGCACATATGCATATGTATAAATGTATAGACAAACATTATCTAAACTATTGTAGTTCCTCTTACTTTAAAGTAGTGATAAGTCAGTAAAATCTACCCACACATTTACAATAATATGTTTATACATTAATTCACATATGTAATTATTCCGAGTATGCTCAATTTCATACGGAAATATGCTTTTAACTAATCAACACTTCATTATAATTTAATCTAAAATAATAAGTCTTCAGAGGTTTAAATAGCTTTAAAATGCGTATATAGAAATGCAGCTTTTATTTTATAATATCTAAAATAAATTATATATGTGTAATATGTAATATGTTTTCCTCAACAATATACAAAATATGCCTTTATGTATAATAATAGTAGGAGTAGAGAGATTTCTCAATTTTTAAGAGCTCGTTACTCGTGAAACGTTTATTACGTTAAATTAGTTTCATAACAAGTTTAGGAAAAATTAGTTAAAATTCATATATGTTTCTATTTATTTATATAACAATGTGAAAAATAATTGATTTTCTTAACTGAATAAATTTGCGATTAAAATTTTCTAAGTCATTTTACTCGTACTTATTTATTGTTTCTACTTCCATTTAAAGAAAAACTTCTGAAATCAGCAATGAAATTAATTGAACCAAAAATTTTAATTGAAATTTAAATGGGCATACATAGTTTACCCTAAAGAAAATTACAGCAATAACCGAGTAGTGCATACTACCATTCCGAAGCTCAGGCTTCAAATCCTGGTTCGAGCAATATATATAATTTACAGAAAATGAAAAATAATTAAAATACAATTTCTAATTATGCTTGCCCTTGGGCCTATCCGTATATATTTCTGACGAGAATTAAAATCTTCTCATAAACATTCATGAGTTGTTCCAAAGTGGCTAGTATAAACTATAGATCCCTCCGTATGTTGGAAAATCATTAAGATACACTTAAAAAATTGGACGAGGAGTTCGGCCGTAAACCGCATCAGTAGTTACAAAGCGCCAATAATATAATTGACATTGCCATCTTTAAAATTAAATGGAGTGAGTAATTGAACTGGTATTCGAATCTGGCAAATGAATTCGCTTCAGAAATTTAGAGAAAATAATAGAGCTCCTGCCAAACTAAGCAAAAAGCTAAATTTTTTTATATATTAGATATGATTGGCGCTTTGTAACTGTTAATGGAGAGTGGTATAGATCGATGATAACCAACTTTTTATGGCCACAATTGGAAGAAGTTGATCTTAACAAAATCTGGTCCCAAAAAGACGGGGTTACGTGTCATACAGAATGTGCAACAACCGAATTACTGCGAGAAAGGTTTGGAGATTCGATTATTTCAAGAAATTTTGACATTAAATCGCCTCCATTGTGATTTAATTCAGTTAGACTACTTCTCGTGAAGTTATTTGATGTCATTGGTCTTTAGCAACAAACTAGAGTCTCTTCAAGACTTAAAAGTCAATATTGAAAGTGGTATTCATGACATACGACTTGATTTAGTGTAAAAGTGCTTAAAAATGGGGCTAATGGAATTCTTTCCTGCAAAAGAAGTCTGTGCTCGTCTGTATCTACATATGTATTTGGCAAAAAAAATGAACTTTAACAAACGAATGTGTCGACGAGCAAGTGAAAACCCACTGGTATAATAGATGGCAGCAGCAAACACATCGCAAGGACAGGCGTAAGGACAGGCGACTTGACGCTTGTCTGCAGTACTGCGCCTGACTATTTTTGAACACCAATATATGTGCATATACGAGTATACGACAGACGCATATTTCACTTCTGTTTGCAACCGTGGCCACAAATTCCTGTGGTAACCCGAAACCAACTTTAGACCGCTTCAAAGTAATTCAATGTATGGTGTGGTGGCTTCGCAGATCGAAATATGCTGATTTTGGTTTCCTTTATTTTCTACGGAATCTCTTAATATTACAGTGTAAGAAAGCACAAATGGAGCGTTATGTAAATGTTATTGTGTATTTAATTTTAGTTATTAAATGTATTTTTTTGTTATTTATAAATAAAACAATTTAATTTAATTTATGATTTTTATCTTATTTTATTTCATTTGATATTTTTTTATTTTATTTTTAATTTTTTATTTATTTAGTAACCAAGTGTTATTTAACTTAATGAACTTCCGCTATGTTTACACACCTAGTGATATTTTTGACTAACTCTTCATTTTTTAGGTCTAACTCCATTTCTCCCCTACATATGTACGTATAAACATGCCCTTCATAGCGAATTTGCATAAAACGCATAAAGACACTAACTTGCTGCAGCGCGCTCGCTTCAAAAAAAAAAGAAAAAGAACCGCGAGTTTCTGCCACGAACGTGTCCTGTTTTTTTGTCATATCGTGCCGTATTTTCGTTTTTTGTGAAATGCATACATACGATTATAGCAAATCCAAAAGGGAAAAGTTCACAGAGTAATTTTTATTACCCATTCGTCTGTAATTGTAATTTTGTCACGCATGGAACATGGAATTTTGTAGTATCTTGTTTCCAAGAGTGATTTGAATGTTCTTTCATCGTATACATCTGTATTTTCGGATGTTATATATATATATATATATTAACATTAGCTACGAAGGAAACTCTTTCTCATGTATTTAGAAAGAAGATTTGTTTGCCGTCAAAATCTCATTTTTCGCTTATAGCAACTCCTCAGACTGATACTGTTACATAAAATCCTTACCCCATCAGATAATTACAGGCGTTTCTAGTTTCATTTCAACAAAAATACTGTAAATGATACGGCATGCTAACATAGAAATTTAATATAAAATTTTATATCTATTGATCAGCGTAATAAATATCAATATATACACAGCGCAAAAAAATTTTTAAGGAGAAAATTCCGTAACGTAAATTTTCTCTTCTGTTCTGTAAAAATGTATAAAAATGCTATTCTGAAAAAACAAAATTGTGTAAACACGAACACCGCCTATAAGAACATGAATATTTTGGTAGGGTGAAAGCATTTTGATCGCATACTTTTCAAAAATATCTTAAAGTACCCCATCAGTCAATTGAACCAGTTAGTAATCAATTGGAAACGAATATATCAAGCAAGCTTAACTAGTCAGTTATTTTTCTAGTAATTTTTTTAAGAGGCAAAAATCTGCTGGGGCATTTTAAAAAATTACTCATAGTTTGGTTATCAAATTGAACTGAGGCGGTGTGAATCAAAAAAATTTTGTAGTAAACTATTATTAGGTCACTAGAGCGATGTAGCAGATGTACATGGATATTCATTTTGTGGTTTCTAAAATAAACGTAAATAAAAAGCATTTGAAATAATAATAATCATGTAATTCCTTTTTTATTACCAAGTTGGAATTTTTGCATTATATGTGAAACACTACGCCATACAAATGACCACCTTTTGAGTTTTTGCAAACATCGATCAAACTGAGAATAAATCACTTGACAGCTGTTAAATCGGTCGCCATCTTGAAAAGTAATGCCAACTTAAAGTTCTATACCTCTATAACAAACACCCTTTATAACTGTTTATAAAAAGTTGTTTTTATTTTTATTTTAATTAGGTATTTAAAAGGATGCAAAAAGTTATTCAGATATTTTCCAAAAAGTAAATTAATTTAAAACAAAAATATTTATTTCACTTTTGCTGCTAATTCTTTAAAGTTTGGTGAATAATTGGTGACTGTACTTTTCAGTAATTCTTCAAAGGTTGGTTAGTTAATACTGATCGGTGTTTGGATTTATATATAAATGTATATATATAAGCAAAAAATTTATGTTTAATAACATCATGTTTAATAACATCAGCTTTAAAGCTAAAAGTTTTACTTCAAGAAAAAACTTATATATGTCTTGTTCCGAAAAGTATTAGGCACTAATTTAAGAGTGTCAAGAAGTCTTTTAAAATACACTTACTAGAAGTTTCTGTCTTAAAAAATATATACTTTAATTGTTTTCGTATAGAAATACTGATATTTTTAATTTTAAAACATTTTCTATATAATTCTGCTATTATTATAAGTAACATTAATATAAAATTTGTGTTACATATATGTATATTGAAAATTTCACTCTTAACTATTAGGGTGAGATTTCGATAACATAAAAAATAAAAGATTCTCAACATTTGGTGCTATTCAAATACTATTTTAATTAACCTTTCTGTTTTTTATTCGACTTATATAAAGACCAAAGTAGCAAAAATAATAATACAACAAACCACTTTGCGGTTTCCAAAATAAATGTAAATAAAGTTCATTTAATATAATTTTTTCATGAAATTCCTTGCTTATTATAAAGTTTAAACCTTTAAATACCATAATATGTGAAACGCTATGTCGTTCAAATGATCTACTCGTGAATTTTTGCAAACTTCAATCCGTTGGATCTAATTTTCGACCACTTTTTGGCACATATTGGGCGGTATCTCAACCATTACTTGACGAATATTGGTACTCAATTACTCATGAGTTAAAGTTTTATAAAAAGAATCCAACACATTATATATTTATAAATGGTGTTTTTTATAGAGGTATAGAACTTTAAGTTGCAATAAAACAACGATGGATTATTCGCTTAACATGAATTTTATTTATCCGAAAGATAATCTTATGGCATTACATTTTAAATATGATTTCTGGCATATGACCGCCACGGCTGGCGCGGATGTAGTCCAATCTGGACGTCCAATTTTCGATGACTTTTTCCAACATTTGTAGCCGTGTATCGGCAATAACACGGCGAATGTTGTCTTCCAAATGGTCAAGCGTTTGTGCCTTATTCGCATAGACAAATGACTTTACATAGCCCCACAGAAAGTAGTCTAGCGGTGTTAAATCACAAGATCTTGGAGGCCAATTCACAGGTCCAAAACGTGAAATTAGGCGATCACCAAACGTGTCTTTCAATAAATCTATTGTGGCACGAGCTGTGTGACATGTTGCGCCGTCTTGTTGAAACCACATCTCCTGGACATCATGGTTATTCAATTCAGGAATGAAAAAGTTAGTAATCATGGCTCTATACCGATCACCATTGACTGTAACGTTCTGGCCACCATCGTTTTTGAAACAGTACGAACCAAAGATTCCACCAGCCCATAAAGCGCACCAAACGTCCGTTTTTCTGGATGTAACGGTGTTTCAACAAACACTTGAGGATTGCCTTCACTCCAAATGCGGCAGTTTTGTTTGTTGACGTAGTCATTCAACCAGAAGTGCGCTTCATCGCTAAACAAAATAAAAATGGACGTAGTGCGCGATACGTTTTCCGCACAGACCCATTATTTTCGAAATAAAATTGCACTATTTATAAGCGTCGTTCAGGCATGAGTCTATTCATGATGAATTGCCAAACCAAACTGAGAATAATTCACTTGACAGCTGTTAAATCTGTCGCCATCTTGAAAAGTAATGCCAACTTAAAGTTCTATACCTCTAT
The DNA here is from genome assembly GCA_030068015.2 of Neoceratitis asiatica. NCBI lineage: Eukaryota > Metazoa > Arthropoda > Insecta > Diptera > Tephritidae > Neoceratitis > Neoceratitis asiatica. Next base: position 80,939,971 of record CM061524.1, read on the forward strand.
AAAAACACCCTTTATTAGGAAATAGGTGTGAGGGATCTGTGCATAGTCCGTCTGTCACTCAGACAAATATAACATTTGTTTTTGTAGTGCTACAATTCACCTGGTGATTGCTTAAAATAATAACGTCCATAAATTCTATTTAAGCGCTTATAATTTTACATTTTGGTATAATCTCCTGCATTTTGATCTAAGTAAGTGAATGCCATAATCTATATATGTTTCGATTCATATATTAGATACACAGTCATATCAATATTGGAAGCAGACATACATATATATGTATGAATGTACATACAAACATTATCTAAACTATTTTACATTATCAATTCCCGTAACTTTAAGGTAGTGATAAATCAATAAAATATGCCCATACAATTTCAACATTTCAAAATAAAAAATAGAGTTAAAATTGTGGTACAAAAATGAAAAAAAAAATACATAAATAAAAAATAAAAAATATCAAAAAAATGTGATATAAAAAAATGAGTTTAAGAAATTAAAAAAAAATTAAAAAAAAAAATTAATAAAACGAAAAAGAAATTTAAGCTGATATAAAAAAATAACAAATTAAATGTTTAAAAATAAATTATTAAAACTAATTAAGATAAAATAATAAAGTAAAATAAAATAAATAGAATTAAATAAAATTAAATAATATAAATCAAATAAAATTAAATTACATATACATACTAACAGATCCGGCCACACGTTGTTGTGGCTTTCTATAGTTTGTACAAATTTGATTCTAATTAGTATTGCAAAGGATGGTAAAATGCCCTAATAAAGCAAAATATTAAATAAAGCCAAACGCACCACTCAGATCTACACTTATTTAACGCAAATAATATCTTCTAACGCGCATACATACGCGAACATACTTACGCATGATACATGCTTATATCGTAATCATATTAACTTTTGTCAATACGCTGATGATCCCATTCCCATTTAGGCATATCATTTAAAAATATATTTATATGGGTATGTTTTATAAAAATATATTGGTCAACTTCTTAAAAAAAAAGAGTTTCAACTAAAGAAAACAAGGAGTATTTATATAGTGCTCCTGCCAAACTAAGCAAAAAGCTTCCAATGTACCAAATTGCAGGTAAATTGAACCATAAATAACCTGGTCCACTTCCCGGTATGAAAAATAAGGCTCAATTCAGTCGTTTCGGAGAAATGTGGTAACAAATACTGTGACATGAGAATTTACCATCAGAAAACAACACATTTCCTACCGAGGGGCGACCATAAATAGAAAAATATGTTTTTATAATTTTAGACGTTATTAAAATATCAATATGTATGTGGAAAAAAACGCGTTTTAAAGAAAAATAACAATGCTTTTAAATATCTAAAATTCTGTTATAGCCTTTGAGCTTTAGTTTTTCACTGGCTCAAAGTCTGTATCTATTTACTAATAAAGTAAATAAGCAAACAAACATATACATTAGTATGTTTCTCCTATAAAGAACTGGTAGTTAAAATACATAAATTTCTGCAATGAAAGTAATTGAAACAATAACAATATTACACTAAATTAGTTAATCTAAAAACAAAGATGTATCTCAAGTTATTTCAAATATTCCCAGTACACAAAATAAAAATATTTTCCAAAAAATTTTAAATATTTCTATTTAAAATTGTATTTCCTTTGCTCCTGTTTGAGAATTCCTCGCTTTTTCTGTTTTCATCTTTCTATAAACACAGTGAACTGCATAGATTTATTTCATTTTCTGTTTTAACTTGTATCATAGTATTCAGATTTTAAATTGAGAGATTGTTTGCAAGAACGTAGTAGCGAGCTAGTTGGAAAAACCTACTCCCCTGAGGTTGCAAACTTATCAAGATATTTTTCTATAATGCTATATAGAGAGAGATGGGATTTAAATAAACCAGGGATGAATTAAATAAATAAGTTATTAATTCTTCACTCACATATTAAGTCAATTTTACATTTTTGCTATTAGTAGCTTCCTATAGAGGAGACAGACTACAAGTATTATCTGCATAACATAAGATGAATTATGCTCTTCTAAATGCAGACATGAATGCAATAAAATTTCGTGTATTTGAACTGCATTCGCGAATTTCAATATTCAAGTGCTGCCACATTTGACAGCCTTTACTATTATGGATAGGAGAAATTAGGTTCGCTACTACCAAAAGAAGAGATACATACAAAAATTAGCGAAGAATAAACGAAGACCGCTGCGATACCGATGCCCACGACCGCTCTTCTTTTATATCAGGTAGTTTAACAATCTCAGCGTGAAATATGGTGTTAAGGCGTTTACAACAAATACATTAATAATTGTATTAGTCGTTTTTTATGCGCATATGTATGTATATGGAGTAAAAAATTTGCAAATCACCTTTTTCCTTTATTACTTATTTAAAAATTATACACCAGCATCTAAATCAAGCCTATATAGAATTCAAAGGCTACGGTTAAAAACCTTAGGAGCAATATGCATGCCAGTTTAGTATGTAAAAAACTCTGCAATACACGACGATCTCGGAGTTAACACCTTAAAAAAAAAAATTATAGAAAACCTTCGTAAAAATGAATCGTTAAAGTAATCTAACCATCCAAACTTTCTAGCTAAAAGTTTATTACAGCAGAACTACTCCAAGCGATTAAAGAGAAAGGACTTTAGTTTGAGTTGTGAACATTGTTTTGCCGCATTCCATTGTACAACATGGACGATACTTCCGTCTATAACCTTAAGGATATTTATTATAATTTACTTATTTTACTTTGTTAAAGCGAAATCACACATATTTATAGCTTATTGCTCTTCGCTTACTTTTTATTCGATACAGTGGTAATGATTAACCTGTATTACCTATAAGAATAAGCTTACTTTTTTTTTTAAATTTTTGTAAGTTTCTGGAAAGAAAGATTAAATAAAATACTTCAAATACTGCATATAACACCCTATATAAATTTTAAACGCAGATACATATTCGCGTAAAAACAATAATAATTTTAGAAGAAGAATATTATTGTTTCATATAAATAAGTAATTGTTTTTGCCAATAAAATAGTCGCTAATCGCTTTAAATTTCTCCTCTCCATTTTACGCTCAAAGCCTTTGCCAAATCAGCTGATATCCGAAAGCGCATAAGTACTGTCTGTCAGGGATAAAATCAAATAAGCATTTATGCTATTTAATGCAGTTTAACTCAACTAGTCTGTTTCCGCTATTGGAGAACGAGTGATGAAAAAGTCACAAGCTAACCACAAACAACAAACAAATACCATAACAAAAAATTGGAGAAATTATTATGTTACACTCATTACAGTTATATTGAAATGACTCAAGCAGTAACGTTCTGCATAGCATTATATTCATTGCATGTACTCATCATAATTCTACAACATTTGACTACCAGAGAAGTGAGCAACAACAACAAATTTAACTCCGAGATGCTCATACAAAGCGCATAGATTTTCATTTTATTCTACGTAAATGTTTATATATTTGTATTCCACTAGCTTTTGTTGTCAGAATTTACGGAATTCGGGTAAGACATATCGAGAGGAGGTCATATAGATTAATGCAAAAAACAGGTGTTCGCTTGTGTTGCGTTTGTAAAGATGTATTTAATTTTAGTTCATTAAATTTATTTTATTTTATTTTTTTTGTTATTTAGAAATAAAAAAAATTAATTTAATTTATGTAATTTTATATTATTTTATTTCATTTTATATTATTTTATTTTTATTTTTATTTTTTTATTCATTTAGTAACAAAGTGTTATTTAATTTAATGAACTTCCGCTATGTTTACATACCTAGAGATATTTTTGATTAATCCTAATTTTTTAGGTCTAACTCCATTTCTCCCCTACGTATGTACCTATAAGCTTGTTTTTTTATTTTTATTTTTATTTTTTAGAGTAATGTTTATTGCCCATTCGTCTGTAATTTTGTCACATAGTGTTTGAAACATGGAATTTTGTAGTATCTAGTTTCTAAGAGCGATTTGAATATTCTCTCATCGTATACATCTGTATTTTCGGATGTTCACTAAAGTACTAATTATATATACATATATTTATTTTAACATTAGCTACGGAGGAAACTCTTTTTCATGTATATTAGAAAGAAAATTTGTTTGCCTCCAAAATCTCACTTTTCGCTTATAGTAACTCCTCAGATTGATATTGTTACATAAAAACCTTACCCTTATCAGATACCTCAAGATATCAGAAACTAGTTCATTTCAACAACATTACTGCAAATGAATCGGCATGCTAACATACAAATTTAATATAAAATTTTATATCTATTGATCAGCGTAATAAATATCAATATATACTTAGCGCAAAATAAAATTTAAGAGAAAATTCCGTAGCGAAAATTTTGCATTCTGTTCTTTAAAAATGTATAAAAATGCGACTCGGAAACAAGCAAAATCGTGTAAACACGAATACTTCTTCTAGGAACATTAATATTTTGGTAGGGTGAAAGCATTTTGATTGCATACTTTTCGATGTTAACGCCAACATATCCGAAAATATCTTAATGTACCCCAGCAGTAAATTGAACCAGTTAGTAATCAATTGGAAACGAATAGTTTTTTTTTTAAATTTAAAAAAGATAAATAAAATTATGTGAAATAGTTTATAAATAATCAATAACAATTTTGGTAAGCAATTTGATAAATTTTTTTCTTATATGAAATCAAATCTAGAAGCAAAAATCTGCTTTCCCGTTTATAGCACAAGCAGGTGTACAAATTGTACTTGTTACATTTTGATCAAAATATAAATGAGCCATTTGTTAATTATTTTTAGAATTTAAAAAAAATTTAATTTAATTATTAAGCAAGTTCTTGAATATGGGTCATATTAAAGAATTAATCAAAGTTTGGTTACTAAATTGAATTGAGGCATTTAGAGAGTTTTGTTCCAATTTAATACAGTTCAGTCTAGTATGGTGTGAACAAAATTTTTTGTAGTAAACTAATACTAGGTCACTAGAGCGATGTAGCAGAAGTACAAGGTTATAAATTTTGTGGTTTCTAAAATAAATGTTAATAAAATGCATTTAAAATAATATTAGTCATGCAATTCCATTTTTATTACAAAATTTGAAACTTCGCATTATAAGTGAAACGCTAGGTCATACAAATGAATGCCTCGTGGGCTTTTACGATCTTCGATCTGTTTCGGGTAATTTTCGACCACTTTTTGGCACAGATTGGGCGGCATCTCAACCATTACTTGACGAATATTGGTATTCATTTGCTCAAGAGTTAAAAGTTTGTCCGCATAGACACGGTCTGTCGCGTAGCCGCACAAAAAAAGGCCAACGGTGTCAAGTTGCACGATCTCTGTGACCAATTAACATCACCAAGACGAGAGATTATGTGGCCAAGAAATTTCTCTTGCAAAAAAACCATATTCGCTCGTGTTATGTGGCCTGTTAGACCATATTGTTGGAACCATGACCTAACCAGGCTTCTGCGCCATAAGTCAGGGCGGGAATGATGAGCGACTTGTAGAGTTTGGTTTTGGTTCGTCGAAAGAGGATTTGCCTACTCAGTCCAAAGTAGCACCTGTCGGCAAGAGTGATTATGCGTTGGATTTCAAGGCTGACATTGTTGGTGTTGTTAATGCTGGTTCCAATTTCGAAATTATCTACAATTTCGAAATTGTGACTGTCAACAGTGACATGGGAGCCAAGTGCCGAATGCGATGACTGTTTATTTGGTGACAGGAGATATTTCGTCTTGTTCTCGTTCACTACCAGACCCATTCGCTCCATTTCTTTGTCTAATGTGGAGAACGCAGAACTTACGGTGCGGTTGTTATGAGCAATTATATCAATATCATCGGCATACGCCAAAAATTGCACACTCTCGTAGAAGTTTGTGCCTGGTCTATTTCGACGTAACTACGGCGTTGTAAATGGTCAGCTGACTTCAGTTGTTGTATGAGTTGGACTTTATATGAATGCAGGCATAAGTCCAAGTACAAAATACGAGAGAGAAATATATACATTCGGGTCTTCGGCTACATTTTCATTTGCAGCAGCGATATTTGAGATGGAATGAACAAATCGATGATGCACAGGCCCTCCAATATCTGTAACCGATCCAGTTTCTTTTCTTTAAAATGTTACCAATGGCTTAAGTAGTTTGATTATGTGCACATTAATCTCCTCTTAAAGCACGAAACTAGGACATGTTTGAATCATCATTTTTATAGCAGGTTTCAACAATTTCAAAGCGTTGTGCGATTGTTAAACGATCCATATTCAAAATGCCTGATTTCTAACTAAAACATTTTTGGATTGACAGCTAACTGTGACAAAAGTAAAAATAAAGCTCTGCCCTTTCGAAACCACTAAATGGATAACCCTTTATATGCATTATACTTTTATTACATGTAAAGAATTCAAACATATTTGTTATAAATACATATGTACCAGCATAGCCCAATAAACATAATAGTATGGATGATAGCGCCTCAAATTTTAAGTGGATTCCAGAAAGTAAGGCTTTATTTAGAATGTTATTTTCCATCTTCATTTCAATGGTTTTAATTTTTAATAGATATTCGATAATGCATCGTTTTCAGAAAAAATACAAACGAGCAAACTGTTATTATTGCTATTATTAGTTTTAATTACGATGTGTTTTAAATCAGTATTAAAAAATTTTAATATTTTGAGGAAGTATAAATTGTCGTCGTATAGCTAATCATAACTGACGAGTTTTAAATGTATACATAGTGCTTATTGGGAAGTACGCGCGTGTATAACGGACATGAAAGCCGTACTAGTATGTAAAATGTACATACAAAAACAGGCTAAAAAGCCGGCAACATCTTATTGCAATAATCCATCATGCAGACTTACGCTCGCTCAGCTATTCTTTGGCTACCTCACATATTTTTTACTCTGCTTTTTTTTTATGTCGTATATTTTTATTTATCCTTGCAACACACAAGATAGCTGATTTTCATGCATGTATTCAAAGCATTTGAATAGGCAACCAGTCATGCGACCATGTATGGGGGAGGTAAGGCGAAGACCACAAATCGCGAAGCAAAGCTAAACCACCCGAGCTGGCAACACCATGTAAACACGTATATGCACACAAGCGAACGGATTTATATAATAACATTTGCCTCCACATAAAACATACATCCATGTGTCCCTATGTGGGAAATTTATGCAAGTAATGCAATAATAAAAATTGTTTGAATATATTCGCAGTGAAATGGTAAACTGGTTTGTAAAAACTCTAGTTAAGTACTAGCACTTTTAAAATTAAAGAAAATTCTTAGCAGCTTACCTATGATAGGAAAAAAATTCCGACATCACACCACTGGTATGTTTTGTTTAATTTTTTCGTGTGCTTATTAACAATTAGCTGTTCTTTGAGGATTCTCATCGTCGCGTTTGAAATTCTCGGTTTGAATTTTACCGCGAGAAAATACAATTTTATTTTAATTTTTGATAAAATAGAAATTCAACACACTTGGACATCGGTGCGTTACAAATACCAGATGCTTGTGAAAATGATAGAAGATGAGCCCGTTAGTGCAATAATACAAACTAGTAGCATTCTAGTTAGCGACTAGTACCATTCCCTGGTGGGTTGTATGGCTATAAAATACATGGGAGTATTTGTAAATGTGCAACGATGAAAATTATTGAATTTCAAATGCGCAGCTAAGTGTACAAACTGAGGAAAAATGCAAAGAAATGAGAAAGGGTACTATGGAAATTGCGGATATTACCAAAATAATTCGTTGACGATGACAAATTCAAAAGACTTTGAAATTATTAATAAAACGTCGAAAAACGGAATAATAATGATTATGACTGTAAATGCGATGTAAGACGCCAGTATCAGAAGTGGTTACCCTGCAAACAAGGCGTGTACTCCATGCACGCGTGAAATATATACTCCACGTGGACAACAGAGTAATCCAAAACCTGCCACAATCCATACAAAAAATATGGTCCAATTAACATTGTCATAGGGCTGGACCATATGATCCATCTCTGCATAACACCCGAGTACTCCATTTAGTACCTACAGCTGAGTAATGCGAAAAATTACATTCGAACATACTATTTAGTTTCGAATACCATCTCTTTTGCTTAAAAGCTATTAAAACATATATTTATCGTGTAAATTTATAATAATGTTAATAATTTATTGTTAATATATATATATATAATATCTATTTGTTTGCATATTTGTTCAATGTATTTTCATTAAAATAATAATAAATTCTACCCGCTTTATCCGTAGCAGTAGAGCTCAACAGCGAAATGAAACTGGCTCAATTTTATTTTCACACATTTTCTGTATACGAGTATAAAACTTATCGCGCTATTGTAAATTCGTGTTGTGATAGCGATTGGTATAACACGAAAAATGGTCGTGCAGCACTAAGTTCGTGTAAAAACATGATTTGGTCCAATAGCTCCCACAGAGGAGTATATTTGTAGGTACTCCAATGAACCATATGATCCACAAGTATTTGCAAAGTAGTTTCAGGTTTTTAAATTGGTACGTTTTTCATCAGGCTCATTATGAACGATTTTATCTTAAATATCGAATGTGTGATTAAAATCTGTTTTAATCTTAAAAATGTTTTAGTTTTTATAAGCATTTGAAACGGGGGTTAATAACACAAATAATATAAGCCATTTTCTTTGCTAGCAGAAGCAAGTTAAGTTAATATTGTACTATTACATTGACTTCAGACCAGTTCTTCAGTAATGAAGTATTTAGTTATATGTATGTATTCCGATAAAGTAGATAAAATTATGAAACGTGATATATACACATATTAATTTCAATCTCAATTGATGCAAATGTATATATAGAGTTTGAACCTTTAGTTTACGTATATGGAACATAATTAGGATGTTGACTACAAGAAAACTCATGCGAAAGAAATATTATAATAGACTGTAAAATTTTTAAAAGGAAATGTACAAGCAATTTGAAAGTTATTGTTTACTATATGTCATTAAATTCATATGATGTATACGCATTTCAATAGAATAATTAAATGATTTTGTAATCCCTACTCAAAGATTCACAATTGAACAGAAGAATGGAAAAGGTTTTTCGGAGAATGTTTATGAACCCAAATTAGCATATTCTTATTATATTTTTTGTATAATTCTCGGTAAATTTTGTGTAAAAAAAAATTTCATTGTCCTGAATTTTTTCAAGATTACTCTTCTAACTATCATTAAACTGAACTGACAAACCTCGCTCATCACTACCATATATATTCATGTAACACCTATATCACTGGTTGCATTACTAAATTAGAGTATCATAGGTGAATAGAATCCTTAAAATATTCAAGGGTTAAATCCTTCGCAGTTTGTGCTTGCATACATCAAGGCAATTCTTAGACTCAGTCACCACCAAATACAAACAGGCATATGAGGATTTCCATATGTCTCTCCTAAATTTTAAATAAATATTTGTTTGTATTCCAAAAGCTCTTATACGTATGAAAATGATTCATGACAGATTTTGTATATCATTAATATAATAATCAACATGGAAAGAGTTTCATGCGCCGCAACTACTCACTGTGTAACATGTGTACGTTTGTACGATCTTATAAAAACTCAAATCTCTCCAAGAGTATCATTGAAATCAACTCACAATTCTACAAAAGTATAGATGGTGAGAGAGTAAAATGGCGTAGGTATAAAAATGCAATTTTGTACTTTTCTCGCAGGTATAATGCAATTTAAGGTATATGGTAATGTTATCTCTCCTAACCACTTTCTTTATCTCAGCTATGCACATAGAGTTCCAGCGTCACCCTCTTACCTTACACATCTGCCAATAAACCACTTTCAAGCACTTCGATGCAAATACTGCAGACGAAATTATATATACATATTGCATAAGAAATGAATTATATACAATGCATGCACGGGTGTGCACGCTATATCCCTGCAAACACTTGTGGACCATGTGGTCCACTGGAGTGCCTACATTCAATACACTCCTCTTTGTGAACTATTGGACCAACTCATGTTTATGCACCAACTTAGCACGGCACTATTATTATTCGTGCTTTACCAATCGCAGTTACGTTTGGCTGGCGAGTTCTGCTGGTACACAAAAGGCTTGTTGAAATTATTAATATTAATATTAATATAAATTTATATATATATGTTTTACTAACTTTTCACAAAGCAATTTTTCGCAGATACTCCATAATATGATCCCTTGTAGGTACTCCATGGAGTACTCGGCCCTAGGACATCACAACATTAATTGGATTTTGTGCATGGGTTGTGTTGGGTTTTGGGTTACTCTAATGTCCCCTAGGAGTATATATTTCACGCGTACATGGAGTACATGCGTTGTTTGAGAGGATATAAAACTTACCTTTCAAGCCGTTATCTGTGCGTTGATGTTGTTTATGTGCCAATGTACAAGTATATGAGCAAGGATTTTGTTATTCGAGTACATGCATGAGTGTGTGTTGGTAAGAAAGAAAATTTTTCTATTAGTTTACCAACACCTGCTTCTGCTCGACACCTTCGCTCACTTTCAAAATTACAGAAAATTTGGCTCGATGCAAAAAAATGCATAAAATAATGGCAACCGATATAACAGAAGCAACAACTAAAGCAGCAACCCACTGCTTCGCTTAAAGATGCAAAGCAGGTGTTGTGTTGGCGTTGTTGGCCAGTCGCCTCAACCCTCTCTCTTTTTTTTTTTAGAAATGTATAATATGTGTGCGCGATGAGGTTAAGTTAAATTTTATTGGTGCTAGCTAGATTTACGCCTTGAGGTTTTTTTCGATCCTTGCATTGGCTGCGGACATTTCTTAGTTATGAGAGTGAAGGTTTAGTAACATATGTATAAATATAATAAGAACGTTATCCATATATTGAGTAAGAATAAACCAGAAATACATAGTCATCCATCTGTAGAACAAGTAATTTATAGGCTTAATATACTCTTCATAGAGCTTTCTCAGAAGAAATTGTAGTATGTATAAATTCCTCTGCGTGTATACTATGTAACTTCTGAGCACGAATTAGAGCTCAGTTGGAAATATTAAGTCAAACATACGTAGCGAAGCCGACAGCTTAGATCAGTATTCTATTTTTGACCCATAAGTGACAACCATCCATGAACAAACTTTCCAATTAATAAATCCCTTTAAAGATTTTATATTTATCAAAGATTTTTGGCTTACGAAGAAATTCTTCTTGTGTGTATTTTTCCCAGCCCATAATAAAAATAATAAAAATATTTATAGAAAATGCGTAGCAGAACATATCTGAGGCAACAAGTAATAGCAAATGTTGGCAATAATGAACACCAGCAAAATTACGCACATAAATCACATGTCTTTTTTAAATAAAAATACTCATACATACATATGGGCAAATCATAGCCTGCAAATATTTGTGGACCATATGGTCTATTGGAGTACCTACAAATATACTCCTTTGTGGGAACTATTGGACCAAACTCATGTTTTACACGTGCGGCAAGAACATTCTTTGTGTTAAGAACATTCTTTGTGTTACACCAATCGCTATCACTACACGAATTTAAAATTGAGAAATAAGTTTTATACTCGTATACAGAAAATGTGTGGAAATGAAACTGAGTCAGTTTCGTTTCGCAGTTGAGCTCTGGTGGTACGGAAAAGGCGTGCGGAATTTTTTATTATTTCAACAAAAATACATAGAGCAAATGCGCAAACTAAAATATATTATATATTTATTAACAATAATATTTACACGATAAATAATATGTTTTAATAGTTTTCACCAAAGCAGATTGTATTCGAAACTAAAGAGTAATTTCGAATGTAATTTTTCGCATAAACTTCAAAATATAATTCCCTGTAGGGACTCAATGGAGTACACGGGTGTTATGCAGAGATGGATCATATGGTCCAGCCCTAAGACATCACTATTTTAATTGGACCATATTTTGTATGGATTGTGGCAAGTTTTGGATTACTCTATTGTCCGTGTGGATTACATATTTCACGCGCGTATGGAGTACGCGCCTTGTTTGCAGGGTAGTAGTAAAGTTTGAGGTAATAGTAAGAAAAAATACTTCAGCAGAAGCATGTGTCACATACAATTAATTAAATAGTTGGCATTTTGTAAGTCGCCTCTCTCTATATGGATAATACCCGTAAATTAAATATGTGTGGAGCTGCACATAGACATAGATGAGCTCAAGCAGAATGTCTGATAAATTTAATCAGCACCACCACAATTCAACCGTAAATCATAAAACAATAAACAACACAAAAAAAAAAAGAAATAGAAACAAAACACATGTCCTTAGTAAGTAGCGAGCAGTAGGTATGTTCAGGGAAACAAACAGCTGTTCTCCATTTGTGTGGCGAGTGATTAGAGCGGAAATGTTACATTTACCATATGCTTACATTCTTACACACGTAACCCACACCCACACACATCTAATGAAATAAGAGCAAAAACATTTCGACATAGCAGCACCATAGTCAACTTACACATTTCAGTGGACAATGTATTAATCCCGTAATTAATTAGCAAATTCACCTAACAACAAGATATTATTATACAGTACGACAAAAGCAGTAGGCTAACAACAGTACACATACCCTCATCAACATACATATGTATAAGAGTGTTTGTAATAATGCCGAGCGACATGATGTGGTGTAGAAGGTCATTCAAGCTCGCCAGTTTGCCATCATCTTCAACAAAAATGTATGAAGTGGTCACACCAGTACACAACAACTGAATTATATACATATGAGTGCACATATGCTCATACCTCTACATATAAATTAAAACGCATGGACAGGCCAAGTCAAAATATCGGTTGACTGGATAGCCACCAAAGCGACCAATTAAATTCCACTAGGTATAATGACAGCGTGAATGTACAGAATGGAGAATAAAATTATCTGGGACTAATAAAGCGATAAAAAATTTTTTTTATAAGTTTACTAATATATGCATTTATGCATATTTAACATATATAAGTAACTGCAAATTTAAGTCTATTATAAGATAATCTAGTTTCTAAGAGGAGATTGAGTGAATAATACTCTGAATGTGTCTGATATGGATTGGTTTAGGCTTTGAATAATTATAGTAAAAATAGGTATATTTTGCGGTAATGAAAGGATTCAGGTTAAGTAAGCTTTCGATATAATGTCCTACGAAATTATAGATTTCATTACAAATATTTGAAACAAAAAATATGTTTTAATTATAATTTTATTTACTAATAGGCTCACTAAGATTGAAAATCTTCTGAACTTTAAAACTTTTTTATATTTAAAAGATTAGGTGTATATTATTCGAGGATAAACATTCTTCTTCTCTCCCAAAATAGTACATTAATTAAGAAATTATAAATCTTATAAATAAAAATATTGAAGTGACATCCATGACATCGATATTACAAATATCACTTTGGCAATTACACAGGTCTGCTATCGATTTTCTCTTTCAGTTTGGGTTGCTGATAGATTATGCGGCGCTGATTATGGTACAATCATGTATTTAAAAATAAGCATTATCGCGTTTTTAGTATTCAACCTATTATCAAATTACATAGATCTTCCTAATTTGTTCTACATGACATACAATTACTATACATTTTGCTTTCGGTCTGAAGTATGTGAGTACCAGAAGGAGAAAAGATAGACCCTCCGAAATTTCGGCCGATCGTATCATAATCAAGAGCTAAATTGATTTAGCCATGTCACTCTGTCCGTCTGTCTGTTTGACAGCAAACTACTCACTTAGTTATTGAGATAATTGAACCAAACTTTGTAGAAAGATACACCTATACGTTTAAGCGATCATTTGTCGGAACTGTCGGGATCGTCAAAAATCCTCATAATTCGTACCTACGAGCTTGGAATTTGGTATACCATACATTTATAACCTAATTGCAATTTGAATCTGAAAATCATCCAAATCGTACGAATATAACATATAGTTCTCAAACACCCATATTTTCAGATATGAGGATTTCGTCAAAACTCAGCCAAAAAAGCATAAAGGAGCATGAAATTATTATTAAATTATCCATACACTAGGGTTTTCCAATAAGAGTGATATGATTTAAAAAAAAAAGCAAATGTTGTTAAGGAAATTCAAATCTTTTTTTATTTAATGTGAAGTACAATCGATGCAATTAAGTTCTGAATATAACATCATTCAAATGTCCTCCACGACTTCTTTTGCAGGAACGAATTCGATGAACCCAAATTTTGAGCACTTTTTCCCGTAAATCGTATGTCATGAATAGCACGTTCAATATTGACTTTTAAAACTTGAAGAGAGTCTGGTTTATTTCTAAGGACCAATGACTTCAAATAACTTCACAAGAAGTGGTCTAATGGTGTTAAATCATAACTTCTTGGAGGCCATTCAATGTCACAAATTCAAATAATCGAATCTGCGAACCTTTTTCGCAATAATTTGGTTGTTGCAGATGTTGCTAAGATCAACTTCTTTCAATTATGACCATAAAAAGTTTGTTATCATCGATCTATACTCCTGACAGTAACCGTGCTACCAGCTCCATTTCGAAAGAATTACGGACTGATGATTCCACCAGACCAAAAACCACACCAAACTGTAAATTGAGTTGAATGCAATGGTTGTTCTTGAACAATTTGTGTACTTTCTTCGCACCAAAATCGTCAGTTTTGTTTATTTACCGCACCACTCAGATGAAAGTGAGCCTAATCGGAGAAGATGATTTTCTTAAAAAAATTGTTGTCGTTTTCAAATTGTTCCAAAGCAAGATCAGCAAACTCACGACGGTTATGGTGGTCTATGGATGAAATTGTAAACTGAATACAATGAAAAAAAAGACAGATCATATAAAAAATGACCAAAATGACACTTAGAAATCATATCATCCCTATTGCAAATTCCTTTATTATGAATTGCATATTAGTACTGAAAACCATAGAAATTGGACTGCTACATCATATAGCCCCCATACAACCGATTTTTTCAGATATGAGGTTTTTGGTAAAACATCCCTTAAAAAATTATCAAGGTGCGTGAAATATGGTACTTTACAAAAAAAAAAATCCTAAGAAGTCTAAATTATTAGAGCTAGAAAATGATCGAAATTTTTATTCAAAGCATTAATCTTCGATCGATAAGCATTAATCTTGGTTATCACATTCCTGATGATTCGGGAGCTGCAACTTAGATCGCGGTACAAGAGTTGGAAATATATGAAAGTGGAGGTAAACAATTGCATGAAATTGTTTTTTAATCGGATTAAAGAAATTCTTTCTTCAAATTGTCACGAACTGACTTTTCAAAAAAAAAAAAAAAAATTGAAGGACAATCATGACGTCCTTACTAGCACTTTTAAAAAATACAAATAAATTTGCATCACCTTAAAAGTAACAACCCAGTTTGAAAAGAATTTGTCACAACCGAAATCAGGCTACACAATATTGACTGACCCAAGAAGTAATCTAATAGGTAATTGTTACAAGTCGAAACCCATTAAAATGGTACAAAATTTCTCTAAATAATTAAAAAATGAATTTAATTTATGCTCTTTAATTATTTTAAGTGGGCCAGTACCCCAGTAATTAACAGTGATGTTAAAGAGAAAATATAATTGCGGTCACCACTGGCAAAGGATATGAAATAAAAGGCTTCAAGGTGCACACCACAAATGGTAGAGATAAAGTATTCAACTAAAGTGCGAAAAGTTAATGTCATCCAACCAAATAATTACTATTGATATATATATATATATGTGTTAGTAAAATTATTATGCATTAATGAAATTTTTTCTTAACCTAATATATAAAACAGAAAGAAACCGAAAAAGGGAAATTCCCAAAGCCATGCTTTTTTTTCATAAAAGTTTACTTTTTGAATTTTTGAAATACACTTTTAAAAATGACCTGATCTAAACAAAAAAATTGGGCCATTGATGTCAGGCGGTCGTTTGGCTTACCAACTAACCTTTGGAAAGTAGCAAAAGTGTTTGAAAAGTTTCGAAAATGTCAATTAACACAGAGGAACCTTAAACCACAAAAGTACAATCAACAGTATGTCAGCATATATAATATGCTACTTTTGTAAGTATTATTATTTGAGTAAATTACAAGCAAATTGAAAACAATTCGAACAACTTTGTTTGTGTCGTCTGAATGCTTCTCGAATTCTTCATATGCCTGTAAAGGTGATAAAAAGAAGAGCAATTTTCTTCTCAATTTACCTCAAGCTTGATGGTTGTCAACTCTAGAATGCTTTCAACTATATATTTCATATATTTTTCCTTTTGAGCTTAAAGTGCATAAGCCGAAATATAGGCTGAAGTACCTTAACATAAGATAAGACTCAATAAACCTTTATAAGGGTGGCTACGCCCAATTGCTTCTAAACTGTGAATAGAGCAAGGCAAGTGTACATAGTATCAACAACAATACACACATAAATATAATTTGTGTGTGTATACATAAATATCACAACAATAACAATTTAAAGTTCCTTATATGGTTTTATGTGCTTGAAGTTTGTATAAAACAGCTAAAGAATATAAATAAGATAATCAGGCCATTCTGTATTCCGATTACGTTAACGCTCTCCGCTCCGCCACAACCGTAGTTAGGTATTCTGAGTTACGATCGAAGCGAAAGCAGAAGGGAAGAGAGAAATAATTTCGAAGTCAGCTGGAATGTGAAGGTGTGAAATTGAAACAAAAACAAAGCAAAAAATGCTAACTATTTTTAAATAATATAAATTTACTTATTTAGATCCAAAAAACTTTAGACTCAATAAATTTGCTCTCAATTATGTCCTCGTTTTTTTTGTGCATGAAACTCAATCAAGTGTTTTGAGATGTTTATCTTCACCTAATCAAGTAGTAGCTGATTTGTGTTTTTTATGGAAGGCAGTTACCAACATAGGGTTGGTGCAGGTTATCACGTAGGAATGTATCAGTCAACTGCATCAATACCATTTCATAATTTTCTCAAATTTATGGAGTCATTTATTGGTGGATCAAATTTATTTGGCCAACGTTGATTCAAAACTCCTTAGCATCATTAAGCTCATAAAGCTAAAAAAAGACATCGTTATAACTTTTTCATCTTTCAAAATCATGGCTCGCTAAGTTTTTTATTAAAATTATAATATTTAAGTAGACGAAAATATACAATCGAACTGTTCTCAGCCAGATAAATTACAACGAACAAAAACAAAACTACGATCGAAATGCAGAATACATAGAATTGGATATAATCGAAAATTTCGAAAATTGATCGAAATAGAAAGTAACGCAGAATACCAAATCTTCAGAAAAAAGAAAATTTCGATTCGAGTCGAAATGCAAAATAGAACTGGAAAGACTCCAGGCGAGATCATTCCCTTCCAAGCGGAGACCTTAATTAGAAAAATTAAAATTTTTTAAGTACAATTTCTTTACGTGCGCTGGATTTGAGGAGTAAGTTGCTAAGTGAGTTACGGAGGCGATACGAAAAGTGCGATCATGCGAAGCGAACGGAATTTCATAGGGGAACTACATTGTAGGGGGACCTGCAACTTATACTAAGCCGAACCCAAACGAATCATGTCAGAAATACACTCGGAGGATTTTCAATAATTTTGGATATTGGTCGGAGCAGGCCTCGAAACATAGGTAAAAATTTGTTTCGGAACGTCAAACAGCCGTTATTGTTATTACAATTATTAAATCTAATATTATTTGAAGAATTTGAAGTGACTATTATCTCAATGCAAAGAGCCATCCTCAGTACATTTTGTGATGTTCTTAATATTTTTTTTAGAAATACGACAATTCGCAATCAGCCATATTAAGATTTTTCAAAATAAAAGTTAATCGTTGCGATTTAAATATAATATTTTTGCTTTTGTTATACTAAGTGTATCATCGACATTTACAGCACCACAAAAAACTTTGTTCCCTCTGTACATAAAGGCAGTTTAACACTTGGACAGTGTTCCACTCAAAAGTGACAGCAACACGCTGTAGTCAGAGAACTGAGAATAACGAGAAGGACCAGGGCATGCGATTCTAAGTTCTCTGCTGTAGTATGCCAGGGAAACGCAGCTTAATTTAATTCGAAGCTTTTGCACACCACACCACATTCACCCCGATATCAGCGACATATGTATATGGGCCATTAAATTGTTAACACCTTTTCAATACCGGGAACACATACAACAATTTAACATGGTAAATAGGCGGCGGCAAGTGACTAAAGAAAAAAAACCCGAGAAAAAAAACTACAGCAACAATAAAAGATGTATGTATTGTGGTTGAAGGAAATGAAGAAGAGAAAATAACATAATATCAAATGCGCGGTGACATGAAGTTAAAGTAAAGAGAGAAGGTGATAAGCCATAAGACAAATGAAAGCAAAAGAGCGCAGAGGAGAAAAAAATAGCGGTGGAGCAATTTAAAAATGTTGGATGCAAGTGGTTGCAGCAGCAGCATGCTGTGAAATGGTAACTGCAATTTTTACACTCATGTCTGTTAGTTGCCTAGACTGCCGCGGCTTCGCATCTGCTTGGCCGTCTGCCTTCTTGAATTGTCGTGTCATTTTTCAATTTAACATAAGGCTTTGAAAAATGCTATGAATTTCTTTCTTTTTCGACCACATCTTTGTTCCTCGCTCTGCTCTTGGCTAGCAAACAAGCCAGCCACTGACTGCCTTATTATTTTAATACAAATTTTATGAGCTTAACTGGTAACCGCTGTTGTTTTATTTTCGCCTTCTATTATTGTTTTTGCGGTAAATACCGTTCCACTAATTTGAATTTTTTTTGTCTCACAATTTTATCTCTTCTTTTTGCACTTCGCACTAACGAGTTTTTCACATGTGTTTTTCAAGGCTCTTTAAATTGGATGATATTAAGTAAATTATATATCAGAGTCCAACAGTTCACTGAAAATAATTACATGGGTATAAGCTGCGACAAACCGCCATTTTTCAACTTTTAAAATCTTGCTTCAGGGAAGTATTTTTGAAATTTGCATTTATTATATTGGAAAATAAAAATTAATACTGACTCTACGAAATAAATGCACACATAACTTGCATACACTATATAGCACACGGAAATATTCATATCAATTAATAACCGAGAATTTCTGTAGTAAACAGGCATGTGAAACAACTGAAGCAAACATTACTATGTTAGCATATACTCTGTGATGGAAAATAAAGGGTTTCCTATTTGGTGTTTTCGAAAGTGCAGGGCTGTATTTTGACTGTCAAACTTCACTGTTAAACCAAACATGTTTGGCTGTAGTTAAAAGTTAGACATTTATGAATATGGATTGCTTTTTGAAACCTCCTACAAAAATGGTGATTCAACTGTGGCCAAGTTTTGTGCTTTAAGAGGAGATTATGATGTACATAATCGTCCAAGAAAACTTACTGTGTGGTGCGCTCTTTAGTCCGGAGGTGTGATTGGACCATACTTCTTAAAGAACTATAACGAAGAGACTATCACTGTCAATTCGGAGCGTTATGGCCGTATGACCTTTTTTTTGGCCTGCAATTGAATCGTACGATTTAACACCGTTGGAGTTTTAACCCTTGAGCACTTCAAAACCAACATTCGCCAAGTTGTGACTGAGATATCACCCAAATATATGCGCCAAAAAGGGTCGAAAATTACCTCAAATGGATCGAAGTTTACAAAAATTAACGAGGCTTTCATTTGAATGATGTAGTGTTTACATATAATACCAATAATAATAAAATAATAATAAAAAAAGGGATATCATGAAAAATATTATTCTAAATTAATTCTATTTACGTTATTTTTGGAAACCGAAAAATGGATAACCATTTACATATAAGCTACACAGGACAAATTGAAATTACCCTTTACTGAAATACTGAACTAGATATGAAAATTTAGAGTTCTGTTCTCAAGACTGTAGTATTTGGAATGAATAATCATATTAGTTCGTTATATTTTCTCAATAATCGGTAAGAGCAAACATAAAAAAGATCTATCACCACTAGTATGTTCCGTCAAACTTAAGCACACCACGACTATGCTCAATTTTCTAATATACTCTAATGTAGTGTGTAGTTCGTCATTTATTTCTACTTGTCACGATAGCCAAGTAATTGTGGTGTTCTCGTTTGCGAGCATAAGATTTATGGTTTAAATATGGTAGAAATTCAACATCAATAATTAAAGTAGTACTTAACTAGTATGACGCTGACCCATGATATATCGCCGCATTAAAAATATTAGTCACTAATATAAAAATATTGTGGAAAAGAAACTAGTTGGTGTAGAAATGCAAAGTAGTAGTCTTCTAGTTAACAACTAAGTAGTATTTTTCCCAACAGGGGAATAGTCGAGTTTATTAATTACTGAAACATAATCATCTTATATAGATAAGTGTGCTGGTATGTATGCATATATTCGTGCAAATAAATCATGTTCTTTCACCACAAGGATGGTGAGTTTACTTATATACTCATTACTATTAAAAATAAAAATAAAAATACTTTCATTCATTATACTAAATTATATTCAAATTGATCTTTTCAATTTTGGATGTTATTGATACCAGTACAATGCCAACTACTCGGCTATTGCGTCAATTCTTTTTTTATGTTTCTAAATATATAATTTAATTGACGTTTTATAACCGATAAAGCGTTTTTCGTCCTAGTATCTCCTCTAATTTGTGGTGTGTGTCTTGATAATTTTTCCCAAATCGGTGATCTACAGTTAATTCTAAACCGCCTCCAAATGAGATAGATTTATATAAGAAGCTTTTTATTTCATGCCAGAGGTATCTCTCGAAGGGTTAACATTTCCAATAAAATTAATTTTAAATTAAATATAATAAAGAAATATTTTTTTTTAGCAGTTAAGCAGATTAATTCTAATATTTGTGAAATTCTAAGAGCGATATGTAAACTTATCAAAAAAAGCAGCAAGAATTATTATTAAAATTTATATCGGCCCTGGCACAAAATAGATGTAAGAGCGAAAAAAATCAGGAATTAAATTAAACTTTGTAAATGGTGATTCAAGTTGAGGTACTTTTTTAATAGCCTTTTTTTGATAGACCAACCCTGAGTCGTGTCAAGCCGTCATGTTATTTTTATTCAGTATTGTTTGCAATTTCAAGACTTACGCCTGAACAACGTTTACAAATCATTCAACTTTATTACGAAATTCGCTCAATTTATGGTCAACTGAGTGTACTATTCGCAACACCATCACCCATCTTGAGACCCAATATTTATTATTGGATAATATTCGACCGAATAGACCACGACCAGTACGCAGTGAAGAAAATATAGCGGCCGTAGCTGAGTGTGTACACGAAAACCGTGTAGAGTCGACTCGGCACCATTTGCAGCAACTCGGACTGACGTATAGAACGATTTGGCGCAGTTTACGCCGAGATCTTAAACTCAAAGCGTACAAAATACAGCTTGTGCAAGAACTGAAGCCGCTTGATCATCCAGGCGACATCGCTTCGCTCTAAGGGCTCGTGATTTCCGCGACATTTGGTTTCGACAAGGTCGATTGGCCACCAAGATCGTATTATATCACACCGTTAGACTTTTTCCTGTGGAGATATTTAAAGTCTAAAGTCTATGCGGACAATCCCGCCTCAATTCAGGCCTTGGAGCAAAACGTCACGCTCGTCAATCGCCAGTTACCAGTCGAAATGCTTGAACGAGTCATCAAAAATTGGACTCAACGGATGGACCAACTGCGACGTAGCCGCGGCCAATATTTGAAAGAGATAATGTTCAAAAAAAATACCAAGAATGTCCTTTCGAATAATAATAAACATTCCCTAATAAATTTGAATTTTCTGTATTTTTTTCTTTAAAAAAATGTAGGGAACCACAAAATAGATCACCCTATATAGACATGAAATTAAGTACATAATTTTTATTAAGTCCAATTAATATAAAGTGATGAAAGTGATGTTGGAGTTTGTCTTCTATCTTCAGTTCATTTAAAATTAAAATAAAAGTATTTTTTTTTCTACATTTCATGAACATATACATACATACTTAACTTACATGTATTGCGCTTAAACTTTTTAATCGAAAATTCAACCAATTGTACAGAAGTATGCATAAATTATAATTCACCAATACAGTAAAATGAGTAACTGAATAAAAATATGTTATTAAAAATTCAATAAATATCCCCTTAATTATGCAGGAGCTGTTTGTCGGTAATTTATTTTATTTTAATTAAATTCACAGATATTTGGTATCTTAGTAAAAGAAGAGTATTAATACAGAAAACCTGGAATTCGCTATGACATTAAGAAAAACATTTGAGGACTTGTCTATGGGAGATTTCCGCTTGAAGTTTCTTGAAATGGTTTAATTTGAAAAAGTCTATTTTCTTCAAAATGTTCAAAAAGCTTTGATTTGAAAATTACTATCTATTTATTTAAAAATCAATGCAAATTTTGGTGAACACCTATATCTTGAGAACCACCAAATCAAATTGCAATAAAATTCATAAAATAAAGGAGTTATAAAGGGATATTAGGAGAAGGTTAATGTGAAGATTTCATGAGATGGGCGCAGCCGTTCCTGATATATGGCCATTTTAGTGAACATACAAAATACATGCAATAACAACAAATGCATGTAAAATTCCAAAATACGCGTACAATGCATTTTGTGTGGTTTTAAAACAGAGAGAGAAAGAGTGAAAAAAATAAAAATGAAAATATAAAAAACTGGTTTAAGAATCAAATTTTTTCGATTAAAGCAAATATTTTGACATTTCTTCATACAAAGCTAGCAGTTTACATTAGCTTTTTTTTATAGGTGTAGCAAAGCACGCTGTGGTCCGCTAGTAATTCGATAAATTTTAGATGAAAATATTACTTCTAGATATCTTTGTATTATTCCGATCATGAGAACTAAGTCATTGTTGCTGTTGTTGCTGTTCTAGCAGCTCGCCCACCCCGCCTGGGATCAGGTAGGTCCAGTTTTAGTCATCGAGGTTATCTAACGTGAGGCCCAGGAATCGCCCAATGGGTATGTCAGGGTCGACTCGGGATAGGTAGGAGTTGAGTCGACTACAATATCCAGACCTTAATTGCGGCAGTATTACGCGGGTCTCTCGAGGCAGCTCGAGCTCTTGTTCGGCAAGGGGTTGTGCTTGGATTCGGAGAACACCTTCGTTCATGGTGCAGAATTTTTAATTGGCCATCAGGAAGTCAAAGACCATGATGCGCGTTCAAGTCATTAAAAACTAAACGGCTTGCACCTTTGAGTAGTTCACCTATATCCGTACGGTATCCAACTGGGTAAAAAGTAACCAGTACATATTAAATATTTCGAGCTCCACACCGCCTGACCGGATAGCTATACGCTGACGTTCTAGGGTAGTATCCCTGCGGTCGATGTCGCCATCGATAAGACGGTACTGCACTGTGTTGTGTAGTATGAACGCCAAGCCTCCACTATGATCTTCCTCTTAAATTTAGTATGTCGAATATTTCCCGAAGGGACGTTTATAACTTGGAGGGTGAGGGGATGATGGGCGGATTGTGATTGTTGCTGATATGTTACCTGCTGAGAGCGTTGGCGCATACTGGTGGTAGTTGGCCGCAGTGTAGTATGTACAGGCCTGTTAAGGTCTAAACAGGTCCAACCATTGCACGGGCTGCATCTAACAAAGATGGAAGAACGGTGGAGTCGACTTTGGCACACGCAGCAGAAATAAACCAACGGACTAGGGGTCTACACCAGTCTTGATTAGAAGTATTTATAGCAATCCTGCTGCAGGGTGTTGCTCCGATGATGTTCTAAGAATAGGGTTAATTGAGGACCTAAACGGGGTAAGGCCACCAAAAAGGGTGACGGCCCTTTTGTTAATTTACATAAGTCTTTTAAAGCCAGTGCCGTTATATATGTACATACATATATTGTATATAAATATATATTTGGATTAACGTTTTTAATAAAAAATTAAAAAATTGTTGTTTATTAGCACAAAAAAATATTTCATTGAATTTCATTATACTTTTGATTTTAAACTTTTGAAGAATACTACTTTATAAAGTCATTGCACTCGGCATACGAGTGCTTTAAACTCATTTTAATCGAACTAAACTTCCGTGATACGCTAACAAGTTTTAAATATGGGCTAAAGGAAACTTCTTAAATTCTTAATTCGGCACAGAAATGTTCAAAACAGTCGTAACATCGCATGTCACATGCTATCAAAATAAAAACTGACTGCAGCAATAAGACAAAATTCTTACAAGCGGATCAACAACTAATAATGTAAAAAAAGATTGGTACCTGGCGCCTACTCAGTACACCAAAGAGCGAGAAAAGCAAGACCAAGTGGATTTACTTACAGGTAAGTAAATTCCATCGCAGAAACACAGGCGCAAAAAATAAGGCAGGTTGCCGAAATATGTGTAATAGTGGGATGACATACATACTCGTACATCGGCAACTCAACTTACCAAAAAACATGCCAGAGCGAACAGAAAACTTAAAAGTAGGTTAAAATTTCTTGGCCATGTTTTCACTATCCTGAGTGAGGATCGGCTATGTCGGCATAAACGCTTCCGCTCAATCCTAACACTTGTAATTTTTAAGCGGTGTTTTCTCTGCTTCTTCCAGTTCGTGCAGGGATTCCAAAGGAAAGCCAGTCTAAGCCAACGTTATTCAATGCGCAGCCACGCTCATTCGGTATAATTTGATTTACTGCAATTCGCATGCTCTAGTCAGTATTTAGGTTTGGTGCTGAGAAATTTAATTTAGAAAGTAGTTGTTAGCTTCGTGAGGCTTAGTCCAATAATTTACGTAAATCATGAAAAATTAGACTAGCCCGATTTAATAGTATTTAATCGAAACTTATTAAGCGGTAATTTTAGTAGCGAATGAGCGATTTGTTGTATTCATTCTATCATATAGAAATCATATTCTGGAATACTCTCAACACAATCAACCATTGTCTATTGCTATAAACATTAAATTAATTTAATAAAATAAAATAAAATGAAGCTAAATTAAAAAATTAATTAAAATAAACTAACTAAAATTAAAGTAAACTTTTTTAGAATAAATGAATTTGAATTAAATTTAATTAATATCATTTATATAAAATAAATTAATATATAAAAAATTTAATTAAATTAAAAAAAAATTATTAAAAAAATTAATTTAGTTTAATAAAACTAATTTATAGAATAATTTATTTTATATTAAATTAAACTAAATAAAATTAAATTATATTATGTGGTTATAAGTGAATCAGCTTTATTCAAAAGGTATCTTTGTTAGTATTTTGAATTGAATTTATTGTTATGCAACAAATAAAATGGTAGAAGTGACAGGAGTTCACCACATCTCCTCATCGGACTTCTTTTGTCAAAGGTCGAAAAAATTGATGCTGACTTTACAGGCGAATGCCATGTAATCTGATGTTTGAAATAAATTATATATAATGCAATAAAACAAAATAAATACAAAAAAATCTAATAAAATAAAATTTAATTAGTTTAAATTAATTAAAATAAAATACAGAGTTTTAATATAATATTAAAAAATTTAAATAAACTCAATTTAATTACAATAAAGAAATAAAATTAAATTGTATGAAAAAAGAAAAAGAAAATGAAGCATTATATATTAAAATAAAATAAACTAAAATAAGATAAACTAACCTAAACTAAAAGAAAATAATAAATAAATAAAAAAAATTAAAAAAAAACATAAAAATAAAATAGCGTAAAATAGAATTAAATTAAATTAAATTAAATTAAGTTATATTGAACTATGTAAAAAAATTAAAATAAAACAAGGCAAAACAAATTATAAGGATATTTAATTAAATTTAATAAAATCATCGGATATTGATATCGTCCTCGATTCTGCACCATATAGCACGACGGGAATTTTTGTAGAAAATTAAGTTATTTATAAAAACGGTTTCAATATATTTTTTGGTAAATTCGCCCCTTCAAAAGTTATGATATACATGGGAAGTTTTGATTGTTAGCCCATGAAGCAACAACCACTAACACTCAAGAAAATTTCATAGCAGTAACTTTATTTGTTCATGAGAAAAGTAAATATATGTAAAAATTATTAAAAAACTTTGGTAATTTATATGTAGAATGTATCATCTCATTAAACCTTGCGTTTTGTATAAATATAAATATGTAGCAGAATTTGGACTTATATTTTCTTGTGTGTTACAAAATAAAAATTTAGAGAAGAGACTACTCAGGCTTAGAAATATTTTCAGCCTAAAATTTTCTTAGGGATCATAAAAGAAAAGCCAATATGCATATAATGTATGTATATTAAATTAGCAGATTTTCGATTATGCAGATTTTCAATTAAGCTAACAGGAAAGGAACTGGTAAGTAATTATAATTTAATGAAAACATATTAACTAAACCTTGCATTCAGTTCCACGTAAATAATATACAAAGCCTTGCATGTCTAATGTTGTAATAACCTGGTCAGTCTTTTTACGTACTCAAGCAAATCTTTTTTCGTTCTCAATTATTAAATACAGTTACTAAAAAAAACATTAAAAGCGTTGAAGAACGTTGTGAGAAATAAAAAATTTAAGTATATTAAAAAAAAAACTTTGGTTTTCATGTGTTACAAATGTTTGTATTTAAACTTTCTATAAACATGAAAAGGTATATTATCTATGATCTGAAGTATGTAAGTACCAGAAGGAGAAGAGACATAACCAGCAAAACTTATACCGATCGTATCAGAACGACGAGTGAATTAATTTTGGTTTGAACCAGCCAGATCGGAGCATTATAATATATAGGGCACATACAACCGATATGTTCAAATATGAGCTTTTGCGTTAAAGATCGGTTCAAATTCGTTACTTTACTTTGAAAATTGAAGGTAATAGAAATATATTTTGATAAATTTAGATGATATACTTAGCTTACAAAACTGAACAATAAATATTTCATAATTCTTAAATCTAGCATTCGTATCATATTTTTGTCCATAGATGTATATATATATATGTCATTCTCTGGTGTATTTTAGTTAAACAAAGTATTAAAGCATATGTTCATCCAAACGCAACAACAATTTTACAGATGGATATGTATTGTGCATTTATCAAATATGATCAATTTATCATAGCCTGTAAATCTCGGTGTTTAACTGCATGTCAAGAGTTGTTGTATGTACAAATATTCAATACATGCTATAAGAATTATGACTTTATAAATGGCTTTATAGAGATACGAGTATATATGTTCCCAGCCGAACACATTTACTCAATTTCAATTTAATGTCTCTGTCCTTAGATCAGTAGACGTGAAAATAAAGTCTAATTAAAATTTCATTAACTATAAATTTAAAGATTTATTTTATCTTATATCGAATAATCGGCGTTCCTCATTCACAATACTTTTTTTTTTTTTTTTTTTTTTTTGAAAAAGAAAAAAAAAGAAAAAAGAAAAAATATTTGACACACCAATTTTTGGGGATAAATTTAAATTTAAATTTTTTACGGAAATGAATGGATTTAATTTTAAATTTACATTTCTACTCAAATTGTTTCCGATTAGTAATTTAATATATTTCTGTAAGTAAGTGTACTGAGGCTCCCACGGCCGGAGGAATTTTATTTTCGTCATGTTGCAAAACGGTAGTGTAGCGTGACTTCTTACCTTTGCAACTATACCGGTTCGAAGTCAGCATGTCGAGAATGGTCGACGTGACAACACGTTTCGTGAATAATGTCAATCAAGTCTCCCACCGAGTGCGAAATACGCGGCGTCTGGTGACTGATGATATGTTTAAAAAAATCGAAAATGCGCTCCGTGACTATCAGAAATTTACTGCGGATGAACTTTCTGGCCTGTTTCAACAAAATTACAGACCTCTACTACTTGAAACGATTACAGAAAGTATTGGATATCATAAACTGTTCGCGAAATGAGTTGGCGGGAAATTACTTTTAAGAAGGCATAAAAAAAATCACCACCTGCATAGAGAAGAATGGTGACTATATCGAGAAACAACTACCTTATCGCGTAATTTTTTTGTTTAGATAGAAATTTTCAAAGCCTTGAAAAATTCAGTACACTTACTTTTTGGTTATACCTCGTATGCTTAAGAGTACACCTTTCATTCCTATTGTTATCTGTCGCAAATCAACTCGTCAAATTATGTCTCTTACATACGTATGTGTTTTGCTAATAAATTAATATAAAATTCGATATTAATGCGAAATATGTGCCGATGAAATTAATAATGGAAACTTATTGTCACGCTTAAGTAATCCCAAACAAACGAGCTGTGTAGTTTGCATTTCTGAAATTTAATACGATTTGCATGTAAATTTTAAATTTGAATTTGAATTGAAACAATTATAAATAAATTAAATGCTAATATATACATATTGTTTTTTCCATTTCATTTATTGTATTACATTTCTGTGAATATTAGAAATAAAAGAACTAAAAGCTGTTGGAGGTAGTACTAACTGTACCCCTTTTGTAGCTGCAATAAAAAATCTTTGTTTTTGCAATGATTAATTTGTGCCGTAGCTCGTAGGAATTGGTTTGTTTGGTTAAGTTTTAGTTACTGCTCGTTGAGTATGAGTCCTCAAAAGTACAAAGGTAATGAAAAATTAGAGTAAGGTGAGAAGAAAAGTGATGTTGCAAAAGATTTTAAGATTCCCCTGAGTATTTTCTCAACTACTAGAAAGCATAAGAAGAAGATATTTGTTATGCTACCCAAACTGTTCGAGTGCGAAAAAAAACTGCTTTTCTCGTCTGAAACTGAATTTCCTCGTATGAAAAAAAGCCTGCTCATTTTGCTAAGACAGTGTAGACTACAAAAAGTGTCTATTAGCCGAGTTCGCTACTCTAAGCATAAAAACTTTGCGGCAAGGGAAAGTCGACTTGTGTCTGAAAAAGTTTGTGGGGAAAGTGGAAGTGTTGATGATTCAGTTTGCTTAGATTGGCACTGTAAATTGAAGGCTTTGAATGAAAACTATGATGCCCGAGACACTGATGGAACTGACCTATTTTTGAAATGTTTACAAGTTGTTATTTTTAAAGATGAAAAATGTTATGAGAGAAAACATAGTAAAAAGAGTTTCCAAATTTTATTTGCAGTAAATATGGACGTATCGGTAAAGCTTAAACTCTTAGGGATAGGAAAAGCTATATACCCGCGATGTTTCAAAGAAGTAAAATCGTTTACTACTAATAATTGTGCTAACAAAAGGATTGAATGATTTCACTACAGTCCTATTACATTGTCCAACGTGGAATTATACTACGTTCAACCGAATACAACTTCCAAAGTGCAACCATTTAACCAAGAGATATTTAAGACATTGTATAATTCAAAAATTGTTAAGCTCGTCTTTGAATCTCTCCACCAGAAGCTTATTGCAATATATCACGGTTCTGACGACTATTTTATTGTTTGAAAAGGCTTGGAGAGCTTAGTGATTCCCAGCTGCTTCAAAAAATCCTGTTTCATAAAAGAAGATCAGAAAAATTTCGCAATAGTTACTGATTATCAAGAACCAGCAACAGGACCACTGACATTGATATCAGCGGTGTGAGTTTTCTTACTTCGTTAGAGATCATGAATCACAAATAAGAACCCTTTGGTAGAGGTGTTAGTTAAGGAGGCAGGTGTCTTTCGAAGTATTAATTAATTCCTTACACGAATACGTTTTTTGTGTATCTCTCAACTTTTGTCAATGTAAAAGAATAACAGTTAGTTAATAATTATTGATTATCAACAATTAATAATTCGAATATTTATTACTTTTCTTTTAAAAATTTTGAACTAATTTCGAATTAACAAGAGTCGACTGTAATTTGGAATGCTCAGCCTTGAATATACAACTGCCTGTGCGAAAAAAAGCTCTTCTAAATTCAATCCGCACACTAAAAGTTAGTCTTCTACTTCGTGACGGACATGTCATAAGCATATTGGAAATTGCAAATATTTTATGCTTCATATCCATATTTCATCATTTATTGTTATAACCATTCATGATTTCCTTCGGTTTGGTACTTTAATATAATAATTCATTTAACTTATCATTTATTTGTTTAATATTTTAAAACAAGTGGCAACTCTCCTCCATCATTAAGTTTTTAAATTTCTGTATACAGATATTTGTATAGCAGGTAGCAATGGTGCTTAAAAGACATTAAGCCTTTCTTTACTTTTCTCAGTTTAATACCTATATTGTATTACTTAATTTATTTAATCACTTTTTTATTTCAAGTCTTGTGTAATTTTGCCAAGTTGTAAATCTCAATCATTCTTAAGCCTACTTAAACACACGCGCACATTTTCTACAAAACCAGTTCAGTCATTTAGCATGAGTTCATTCATAGACTCACTTATAGAAGATGTTTATGTACACAATTTTTAAAAAGGTGGCAATGCTCCTGAATTATAATCTTAACTATTCTTAAGTTTTCTTTTATATACGCACATAATTTCATCTAAATTTGTTAAGCCGTTTACGAGGAGTTTAGTCACAATCGCACGTAGGGAATATTTGTATATATATGTACGGGTATAAGAAGATTTAAGTCCTCATTTCCATCATAATCCGAATGTGCTGAATAGTTTTGCACTTATGGGTTTACCATTGCTAATTTTTTATTTTTTTCTCTCTTTTTGCAAATGAATATATAATTTATAAACCGTTGTATTTTAAGGATACCAATTGCGCAAGCAGAACCCCATAATTGTACGGGTATTACATACATTCATATTGACTTTATGAGGTAATTCTATAAGAGGATTTGGAACCCAAGCTGGCTGGTTTTATATTTAGTTCAGTTGACTTTTTCGCTCGTTAAAATGTCTGCAAGAATAAGATATATAGTTATGTTGGATTTGGATATCAGCACTTTTTCAAGTTTGGAAAGAATAGGCAACAAGATTTTTAGGTCATATGATGATTCGGCGTTTGACTATCATGATAATTAATAAATAATGAAATTACATTGCTTAGGGTTAAAACAAACACAATTACTGTAAAATACAACTAATTTCAGATTATAAAAATTTGAAGCCGCGTTAATACGATTTTTTTGTTTGTTAGATATTCTTATTGTTTTGATTTGATAAAACTACGCTTTTATATATTTCGGAGTGTACAACAACAAAATATTTGTTTATGCTTTTATCTCACGTCAAAAGTACACTAATAGTGATTGGCATGTTGGTACGCACTGCTAGCAACTCGACTAATGCATGGAGTTTTTTTTTTGTTATCATATGAATTTAGCCTTATATGCTTTAGAAATCATATTTTGCGGGTTCTGTAGTTTTCATAAAAATTCATTATGCCCAAATCCAATTTCCAATTTTAAGAAATTTCCACAAAATTAATTAAATAACACTATTCCTAATTTTCGATAATAAGTTTTGAACTATTTTAGTATTAATGAGATAGCTAATTGAAATATTTTTCAATCAAACTTTTTAAAATAGGACAAAAAATGTGTTGTCATAAAACGAAATTTTTATAATTTAACTAACTGAAGGGAAATAAAGAAAATAATAAAAAAATACTAAACAAATGTATAATTGAAAATGTAATAAAATTAACTCATAAAAGCATTTTTTAGCAAATCAAGCACAATATCAAAATTTCAGTGACTTATGACTGTATGTATTTTGTGTTAAGTATATACCAATAATTTCATGGGTTTAAATCTATCTCAAACATTTTTACGCATATTTTGGTATATTTTCATGCACGTGCTCGAGTGTGCCGCAATGTCAATTACGCTGCGGTTTTATGCAAGTAATGAAAAATGTTCAAACTGTCATTTCAAATGTATGAATAGTTTGCATAACTTAATTTATTATTATTTGTGTTTAAATAAATATCAAACACCTGTCGATGCAAATCGTACGAAACCTTTTGGTGAAGCGAATTCAGGTGGAAATTTAGGCAATGCACATATATATAAATGTATTATAGTATAGATGTACGTGTACGATTAGTTAATGTGCAGTAATAATTACTTAAATTCCTATTTTATTAAATTAATAATTAAAATAATTAATGTGAAAATTTCATTCATTATTTTGCTTATCTTTGATAAAAATTAATTTGTGGTAAAGTAAGTTATAGATTATTAATAATCGTAATCTCTGAATACTGGAAAAAAATTAATGATATTGTAACGTTTTTCGATTTCCTAAATCCTACGAGCTCTATCACTGGATTGCTATATAAAAGTCCCAAGGTTTTGTTCGTTCGCCTTATTAATTGCCGGAATTTATTGAACGTTGATTCACTTCTCAATAATCACAATTCAGTTCAGTATGCTAAACGGCATATTTAGCAATTCTTTATATCACACAATTATTTTTCGCTGCACACAGTTTATTCTTTTCTACTTACTTACTCCAATGGTAACGCCACTGCGTTTTTTACTCGTCTGCCCGCGGTACCTGATGCCGCTCCTTTTATCTGTCCTTTGTACATAACTACAAATTTATAATATAAAACCTTCATCACAAGAATTCATTAATACCACATAAGGGCTTGCTGCCATATTTGGAAAATATAATTACTCATTAGTCTCATTTAGATTTTGGTTAAACAGCTATTTTTATGGAACCAAATTCATTTAAGAAAGAATCTGACCTTTTCGTCTATTTTTTTACACTGCCTACATCCACATAGTGGGTCTTCAATGAAATCCCGCGACACAAAATTGAAAAATATAAAATCCCGAAAGACATATTCCGTTCTGTAGGTATTGTAAGTCCATTTTTTTTTTTTGAAAAACATCAAGGCACACACCGCAAATCAAAGAAGGAGCTCGGCAGAGGTTATAAGGCGAAATATGTATATATACAATATACTTATATTAATTAATTCATGTACATAATGGCCTATTTTTGTATATTGAAAACATATTTTTATTTTTTTCAATAAATTGTCGGGATTTTATTAGTAGGGCTTTATCTTCTCTGCATATTGAGTTATCTCTAATTTGTCTGGTCGGGATTTCGGGATTTGTGCCAGTTTTAAGTTTTTTTTTAAACTGTCTGGGTTATGTACTGTCTGGATTTTTATAGTTGGGATTATGGAGTCCTCCTACATAGGAGATGACATATTTTAAATATTTATTCATGGATAAAATACAATATTTTTGGGATGAGTATTTCTTTTACTGCATGAGAGAGAGTTGGCACCAGAAATATGCTTGGATTTATTTTTTTGCTATTTAAAGCCTTCTACTCTGATCCAGACATAAGCAAACCAATGTTGGACTTATTAATATAATTTCAAACGGCTATGGATGCTACAGCCCCGTTCTTTTGCATGCTGATATTATTTATTATATGTATTATAATAATTCGTATCTATCATTTATTAGCTTTCGTATGCTAACGAAACGCAGATACCACAAACAGTAATGATTTAGGAGTATTCAAATCGCATAAATTTTACTCAGATGTACACATCTGGAAGAAAATCCTTAATTGGTCAACCCAAAAGTTTTTATGGATGTGATTTATATCTGCACTACATCAGTACTCGCTATTTAATGAGTTTCCTTCGTATATGTGTTCGGCTCATATGCAACTATTCATTAATGATGTTGACAATAAAATTGTGCTCTATTAAACATATAGAAAACACTAGCGACAAACATAGAAACAAAGTTACAATTGCAAAATTAAATATCGAAATCATCCTTCCTCTAAATTATTTCTTTATGATTTTTATTTAATAAATACTAAATTCTGTATGCATGTGAGCATTTTTAAACGCAAGAATCCACAGAGTAATTTTTATAAAATATTTTGAAGCTACTGTTGTTGGCATACAAAACAATTTAAATTATTTGTAAAGATATAATGATATTTTTACTAAATTGAAATAAAATATCATAGCACATTTTTTTATAATATTTGATTTGCAGTTATAACTGCTATTCAAGAATAAAAAAAATCAAATAAATATAGTAAAATGTTTTGAAATTGATAGCTGGTGATAATAGTTTGCAAATAAATGAAGAATAATATTTAGAAATAAATTAAAACAAAAGTATGTTGAATTTGATAAGTGAACGTACTCAGATGTTCGGAAATTTTATTTAAAAAGATATGAAAGAAAGATATGTATATTTTATGTATATGATTTTTAAATAAGAGTGCTATGAATCCTCTAAAAAAAACAACGCACTAATTGTTAAGAAATACAAACGTTTTTTCTTTAGTGTGAAATACATCCGATACAATTATGTTCTGAATATAACATCATTCAAATGGTCTCCATGATTTCTTTTGCAGGAACGAATTCGATGAACCCAATTTTTAAGAGATTTTTACACTAAATCAACTCGTAAGTCATGAATAGCACACTCTTGAAGAGAGTCTGATTTATTGCTAAAGACCAATTTCTTCAAATAACCCCACAAGAAGTAGTCTAATGGTGTTAAATCACATTTTCTTGAAGGTCATTCAATGTCACGATTTCTTGAAGTAATCGAATCTCCAAAACTTTCTCGCAATAATTCGGTTGTTGCACGTGCTGTGTGATACGTAGATGCGTCTTGTGGGAACCAGATGTTGTTAAGATCAACTTCTTCCAATTGTGGCTGTTTACGCGTAGGTCCTTCTTAAGCCTTTTTTTATAAACGAAAAGAACCCGCGTATTGAATTTTATTTTAATTAACAATATATTTATATTTTTACTTATTTACACTTTATATATGTATATCACATAATTTTCGAAATACTGCCCCGTGCACGCTCGCCGATGTGTTGATAGAAAATCTCATATTTTATTTTGCGTTCGCTGCTTATATACGGCTGTATACGGTTGATTCTAATCGGGGTGCGCACAAGGGTTAAGCTCCGACTTAAACAGTGGCCATAAAAAGTTGATTATCATCGATCTATACCGCTCTACCATTGATATTAATGGTGCTGCCAGTTTCATTTCGAAAGAAGTACGGACCGATGATTCCATCAGACCAAAAACCACATCAAACTGTCAATTTAGGTGAATGTAATGGTTGTTCATGAATAATTTATAGATTTTCTTCGCACCAGAATCGACAGTATGGTTAATTTACCGCACCACTCAGATGAAAGTGAGCCTCATCAGAAAATATGATTTTCTTAAAAAAGTTGAAATTGCAGAATGATTATATTTATAATAATATTGAATAATTTGTAAACGTTGTTCTTGCGTATATCTTGCCATGATGAGATTGTAAACATTACTGATTACAGTGAAAAAAATTACAGACCATGACATATTGAAAATGGCCAAAACCACACTTAGAAATCATATCGCTCGATGCGAAGTATTTCCAGACCCGCCGAATGAATACTGATTGAATAACAACGTAGAGTTGATTTAGTCACATCCACCACTCCGTATGTTTGAACACGAACTATTCCCTCAGGTTTTGAGATATTTCAACCAAACTTGGTACGCATATGCTTTTTTACCCTTATACGATCGAACATATCAACGATGTCTACAAAATTTTGGGCCCTATATAGGTCAAAAAAGCATTTATTTAGTTTTATTTACAAATATAATAAAATGCACATTGACACTGAAAATAACTGAGATCGGTCGACTAAAACATATAACTCCCATACACGGAGATTTTTCAGCTTTGGTCAAACCATCGTCAAAAAAGTCTAGAATCCTGAAATTTGATATTATATGTATATATTATGATTTTCAAATTCGATTTGATATTCACCGTAATCGGATGACTAGCCTTCACATATTATCTAGGAGTCTCAAATTTGGTATTATACGGACAAATAATAATAGTACCTTGGCTGGCAAGTTCATCTGTTTTGCAATTTCCCTTTATAAATACCTCTTTGGTCACAAGCTGAGAAATTTTAGTTTTGTTTGGCCGTTCCCTGTAGAATTCTGCGACAGTCCAGCACTTTTGTTGTTAGTGACTTAATTCCAGCCTGAGTATCTCTAAAAATAAAGATGTTGTTACTGATGAGCTCGATTTCAATGTAATCTGCTGCCTCCATAAAGACTAAAATACACTGCAGTGGTTGGCTATCCTGAGTTTCTTGAGAAAACTCCGCCGTCTACTTTTCCATCGAGCTTCAAGCTATCCATATAGATCCTAATATTGTCAACTGATGTTATTATTTCACTCCTTTCTATAGCTACAACAAGTAAAGAGTTGAGAAGAGGGGCTATGTGCAATGAAATGGTAAAACAGGCAGAAAGTGTAGTATTTCATTTTCAGTTTTAAGGGAAATAATCCAACAGCAGATAACAAGGGAGCACCCGCGTTGAAAAGCCTTCCTAATTTGCATAATATGCTAATATAATCCAATATGCTAAGGAATCCATTGCATCGTCGATTTGTAGTAAAAACTTATTGATTTAAACTTTTATATACATATTCCCTTAACAGTTATTTTCAATTATTTACACAAAAGATACTTTTCAACAAAAACAGAGATTTTAGCCAAAAAAATAAATAGAAAGAGAAAATAATTCCCCCAAGTAATGGCGGCGTTTCCAAATTAAAGTAAATATGCCGGTATTTAAAAAATTATTAACTACTTTTTTATAAAGAAATTAGCCCGCATGGAATTAAGATAAGCCAACACAAATATAAAATCATTCAGCCAATCCTCACAATGAAGAATGTAAAAACAAAAGCACACAAGTAAATAGCCGAAAGCAATATGAATGTGACTGATGTTTGTGGCAAAGGTAATTGTTGTAGAGCATGTTCTAATAGTACCCCACACGCAGAGATGACAAATCTTTAAAAACATAAAAAAATGTGAAAATATTTAAAAACAGCTAAAACTAAGTGATTTTGTAAACATATTGATGGACAATGTGGCAAATTGAGAGTTAGAAAAAATCGCAAAACGCGTCATGCTGCAACAAAAAAGTTTTAATTGTCGAGAGGACACTGCGCAGCGTACAGACAACAACTAAACCAACAAGCAAAATACCAAACTTTTTCCTTTTCTCCAAAGTCCACTTTAGCTGGAAAAAATGTAAGCTCTCAAATATTTATTGGGCTTAGCTGCTGTTACCTCCCAACATCATTCTTCCGCATCTAAAATGTGTATTTAGCAGCCAACAAAATACCAAAACAAAGCAAATAACTTTATTTTGATGCGTTAGTTAAATGGCTGTTTAGGGCGGCTCTTTGGTCGGAGGTGGCTCCAATATGTTTTGTGCTGTGTTCTGCTGCAAAACTTTAAAAAGCAATTAACAGTGAAAATAATGGTCGGCAGTGAGCTTGTTAACCGCCTTGGGTATATACAATATATACACAAAAGCTCAGCATTTGTTTGCTGACTATATTGAGTTTCTCACTCTTCGTAAGAACACTTTTATTCAAACGGAGAAATGAATATGCATATCTAAAAATGTATAAATTTTATTCCTGACTTAAATCTTCTTTAAATGTCAGCTATTCACTTGAAAAAAGTTTATTTTTCATATTAGAAAATGTTTGATTTTTTTCTCAAATGCTTCATTCACTCACTCATAGAATTTTGAATATAAAAATTTTGTTTGGTAGTATGAAACAAAAATTAGTGATTTTCAATAAAATTCTGCGTTGCCAAGCTCTAGAGTAATGTATTTAAGTACATCTCCTCTGAGTGTTGAGATTATTTGAATAATCTCTGCAAAGAACTAAACTCTTACAGAACTTAAATTTTCTACTTAGAACTTTTATAAAATTATTCAAATCTCCATAGACATTTTGAAGTTTTTTTTAATACAAGAATTTTATTTTAGTTATCTTAATAGTTGTATCATAAAGAGAGTAATATCCGTGGTAAATAAGCTTTCTCTATCCAGATGTAAATGAAATTGAAATTGGTTTTGAGGTATTGGTTTCAAAAGAGTTTCCTATTGTTATGAATAATAGACACGAAATATGAAATAGGCGAGATTGCATAAACTTATACAGACGGGTTCCAAATGATATTAAAGATATTATTTTCTAATCAATATTATTATAAAAAAACTCATAAAAACTATTTTCGTCTTTAGTCACTTAATTGCAAAGCATGTACTAACATTAACAGATACATATAACGTAAACAACAGTTCCCACAATTCATCAAGGAAATGAGACAACAGTTTCCAAATCTAGTCTACAAATTTGAACTTGTTGCCTTTAAAGTTCAAAACTTTTAACTTTTAATAAAATCAAATTGAAAAACTTACACCGCTTTATGGTTTATTGAATTAGATATTTGGAATTCAAGAAAATGCTCACATTACAGTGTCAATCGAATCAGATTGTTATATAAATGTAATTTGTGGCAGCACGTAAAGACACTTATAGCCAGCCAACAAGTAAATAAGGTTTGAAAGAATGTAGAGGGTGGAAAAGAGGAGCCGAAGAATCTTGAAAACAAGGAGGAAGAAAATACAATAAGTAAACTGAAATTGTTATAAAAACAATAAGCAGAAAAGGTGTGTTGAAAGTTGCAATGCAAAAGGATAATGAAATGTACCCATAACAGTCCATTGAGACTAAAGAAAATAAAATTATACATTAGGGTATTCATTTTCAAATAAATTTTAAGTTGTAAGACGCACACCAAATTTTACACATTAATTTTACAATTATGTACCAGAGATAATATTAGAATGAGTTTTGCGTGAGTTTAATACTTCCTTCGCATCTATCATTTTCAAGTTTAAAATAGTCTACAATTTTATATGAGAAAGCCCACAGGCATCGAAATCATCATTTTAGGAAATGTTGGTATCAAAAGATACTTTAATGCTGCAACTGGATTTCTCTTTCTTACCGAGCTGCTTAGTTTCGCATACGCTGTGTAATACCAAAATCAGATCTTATTATGAAACACCTTGTACCTTTTTAAGTTTTTACACAGTCTTGCTGAAATTCTCATTAAATGCTACACATTGTTGCTTATGGCGCTAGAATTGTTGTTGGTCACGTCGGTCGCATAATTTCCATTGAAGGAGTAGACTCGTTCACCATTACCAACCTGACTACGTGACCTACGTGGCATACCTTTTAACGCTTAGCATTATTACCTAAATGTAGTCTGTATACCTGTTTGCCATTCCTTCACACCTTTTCTGGATAGCACAATTGCACATAGATTTTAGGGCTCTATAAATAAGCCGGCATCCTTGTTGTCCTCACCTTCAATGATGTCGCACACTCGCACGGTAATTTGAATAAATCATTAATTGGCTTGAGTTTAGCTTTACTGATGAAAGTCTAAATATATTACATACAAGTTATAGAAATGCATTTATAAATTACTGACAATCTTTTAAATTATAACTTGCAATAAGGAGCAACTAAAATAATTTTGTTTTTCATTTTTTTTTTTTCTGAATGAACAATATGTCGAGAATATTATGTACAAATTTTAAGTCAATCCGAGTAAAACCAACGGAGTTACAGCGTTTCAAACGACCGGCCGTGCTTCCTGATTTTTATACCTGCCCGGTAGCCGCCCGATACCCCTATTAGAAAAGAGCTGCAATTTCATTTGTTATCCGTCTATGTGTTTTTCAAGAGACTGGAGCTGGAATTGATGACTCTATGTAAGTATAAAAATCAATACTCTTTTATTGATGGTTTATTTCGAATTTGCACGTATGAAAAACTTTAAATCGATTTTCCCGGAAACGTCTTTTTTGCAGTTCGTGAACATCACAACTCAAAATCTACTGAACCGATCCTTTTGAAAACTTGAACATTACTTCTTCACATAAATCAACAGGTAATCAGCAAGAGCTTTTTTTTCATCTTTTTCTATTTTTTAATAACAAATTAGCCGCGATTTTTTTAGTTAAAATCGCGTTTTTACTTCGAAGTGCTGTTAAAAATAGAAAAAACTCTTGCTGATTACTTCGAGAAATACATCACCTTTAAAATGCATATCAATTTTTTGTTTCAGATAATCCGGTAACGAGTTATAATGTACACCGCAAAACCACTTTTTTTCAAGGCACCTCTGGAGATTCACCGTCACCGGCTTATTTATTAATATTTTTCTTTGAATTTTGAATTTTTTCTGACATACTTCAAAAGTTGTACAATAATATGTAATAAAATCTAATAAAATTATATTATTGATGTAACCGAAAAAAAAAATCATAAATATATGCGTTTTTCTCGCTTAACACTTTATATGCAAATTTTACTCCCTTTATTAGTCAGCTTAAACACAAACATTCTGCTCTTTCCCCACATGCATACATACAATAAACATTTATTCAACTTTTTTTTTTGATCGATGCGTGCCGCTGCAACATTGTTTTTTATTTACTTCCTATCATGTGCACTATAACATATTGTAAGATAATATACCAAAAGCAAATAAAAAATTTTACCATAAACAAAATTGATGGTATTAAAAAGGGATTATTTACAGATTTAAGACACCGTCGTATGGTTTATGAATATCTGAATATATGAAAAGTATTTATTTTCCTTTTCATTTCAGAAGTAATATTTTCCGAAGAGCAACCGCACTTAAAAAAATGTATTTATCTTATCTATATAAAATTCTCTCGTCAAAGTGTTTGTCCTCGAACTCCTCCAAAATGGCTGAACCGAATTTTATGAAGTTTCGTATATATTCGTTAGGTCTTTATGATTCGAAATTCGGTACTTAGGCAGTTTTGAGCTTAGAATAGTAGCAACACTACTTTTCTCTCCGGAAGTTCGCCATGGACCATGGTTCGTCAAACCTTAATGATGATTTCCAGGATGAGGACCGATCTAATTGGGAAAAGATTGATTTTTGCGTCGTTTTGTTTAAAATTTTAGATGAAATAGATATAACTTAAATTTGCTTGAAACATTTCTTTGTGGGAGAGGAATGACCGCGTCATGTAATTTTTCAGTTACCGGAGTGTGGGTTCGGCTTATTTCCAAGCATTCATACTGACATTTTCGTAAAAGACTTTAAGTAGTGAACCAACGAATCTAATACGTGGATAGATCAATAATAAAAATAATAAAAAAATTTAAATTTTTATTTAGATGATGGTGAATTAGAACTTTAATGACCCTTTGCAATAAAAATTAGAAAATAGAGAAAGTCACAACAGCGTGTGGTCCAGCCAGTTTTCTAACCAATGACCCTTCGCTTCGTGGCTCATACTAACATCTTCTAGGGTACATCACATTTCGAACCTATGGCTTTAAGTGTGGAATTACATATTGGGCCAAATTTTATTTCATCTACCCTCCCAAAATATATTTTCCACCTTGCTCGAGATAAAGTAAGAGATACACTCTAATCTGACTTGGTCAAAAAAACACTTACGGACATATTTATTTCAAAATTTTAATTAATTAAAGGTATTCGCTTGTCAAACTTGACTCCAAAACTGGGACCAGTCAACTAATTTTTCGCTAATTAAAATATGTTTGTATCAATCTCATTTTTTCAACTTAGCTTAAATCTTTATTGCAGTTGACAGCTGGTGATGGATACTCTCCGCAACTGCTATTGAGCAGTTTATGGCTAAACATCATTTACAAGCATTAACTGTACGCATTCCTTATGGAGGGATTTATTTCTATTACTGGAGCTGGAGTCCATCGGTTGCTTTATGACGTTTAGAAAAATGTGCATATATTAAAAAAAGGATATATTAAAAAAAATTTAAAAAACAGAAACCCTTTTATGAA
This sequence comes from Neoceratitis asiatica, assembly GCA_030068015.2. Classification (NCBI taxonomy): domain Eukaryota; kingdom Metazoa; phylum Arthropoda; class Insecta; order Diptera; family Tephritidae; genus Neoceratitis; species Neoceratitis asiatica. The sequence continues at coordinate 80,981,700 of CM061524.1, forward strand.
GACATTTTTGTTGTTTTTTGCTTTTTTATATTTTATTGTTTATAATCGTTTTGTATAAATATGTATTTGACGATATTTGCATATATAATATTGTTAAATGCCCATAAATGCTGGTCATACAACCATCAAGGAGCTCTGACATTCAATAGATTGCCCACAACTATACCAATGTAAGTTCTTAAATATCTACAATATTTGCATGCTAACACATATAACCTCAAAAGTTCATATTTCATCTACTTCTCATGTAAGCTACCGGTATTTTTGTCACGGTAATGTCCTATGAACTGTCATAGTATGTGTTGAATTTCTAATTCACCAAGATTTCAGAGTTAAATACTAAAATTTTCACAGAAGACTACGATTTCATATTCACAGCTTAGGCTGCTTAAGTATATATATCTTAGAGCGTAGTGTTCAAGCGTCTTACAGTTTTTATTCTCTGAGGAAGCAGGTAGACGTGCTACATTGTCGTGAGAAGTACGCTGCTTTATCTCACACTCACGCACAAATGCACCACTTGGCCAAAAAGAAGAATGTAAAAGTGAGTCAAAGCTATCGGTTGACATCAATTTTAAATGAAGATATGCTCCTCTCAAAAGAAAAATATATTTTCCTAATATCTAAACTAGTCGGTTTAATTTTGTCCAATATATATGAACAGCAATCATTTGCCGTTTTGTCATTCAAGAAGTGAGATATAAGAACGGATCTCCTTTTCGGAACCACAACTATCTCTTTTCAATTGAGTAAAGGGAGGTGCAAGAGGAGCGGGATATGAAGTTTCAGTAGAAGTTGGGGCTTTATCAGATGTATGTAGGTTAACTGCATGCTAATCAGCATCTTCTACTATTTTAGTAGTAGCCCTTGTTCGGAATCCTTGAGAAGTTGAAGATTGAAGATTTTCGGAACAAGATGAATTAAATGTAAAAAGTCCTTATTAACAATTGAACCAGGTCATAAGGGAATTTTAGAATATTGAGGTGTGTCCATGGCAATAGTAATTGAGACTGAAACTAAACCTTCCTTACCATGTTTTCCGTTTTTTAACCTTACTTCTGTTTTGGGAGAGGTAGGTGAGCATATTTAAGCGCGTCGCTTAAGCCAACATAAAATTGTTACCAACGGATATGTGTGTCCTCATCACGCGCCAATCTTTAATATTCTTTTGACCCAGATTTCGTTAGCCGATTGATCGCTCAGCGGCGGTTGTTTTATTTTAAACTTGGGCCCACTTGACAGCCGGCACAATCTTTCTTAGATTTTTTTTTAAAACGTTCTTAGAGACTTGAAAAATGGATAAGGTCGGGAACACGATTGCTTAAACCGGCACATTTACCATAGGCTAACTCATCACATAGCCGACATTCACTTCTCAAAAGAACAAGATATTTTCTCTTAATGAAGTTCTAAAATAAATAAAAGAAAATTAAGTTCAAAAGTCGGTAAGTAGTACTTGTATATGTTTATTTTAATATGTATTGATTTTGTGAGACATCAAACCTCCGCTATTCACTTGAAATAGGCAGGTCTGACAAGACTAAAGGAGATTGATGAAAATTTCTTCACGATCCGGAGCTCTCAGGACCTTTTCTCCAACCGTTCACTACAATATTTCATAACAACAATTGCATGTAATGTTTTATTTTAAAATTATTATCCTGCGTACTTCGCGGTGGTCAACATCAATTATAAAAGAAAAATCGTTATACAAGGTGTGTTCAAAGTAAAATGAATTTTGAACTTGTTTGAAAAGTACTTATATATTAATCAATATCTATTTTGTCCCCTTCAAAGTAATCCCCCTCGGATATAATACACTTGCGCCAACGTTCTTTCCTATCCTCGAAGCATTTCTGAAATACGCTTTTCGGTATGGCCATCAGGTCTTTCTTCGATTCTGTCATGATCTCATCAAATGGTGGCAAAACACTTTTCTTTCATTGGTTTCTTTAGTTTTGGGAATTGGAAAAAGTGTCAGGGAGCCAAATGTGGTAAATACGGTGGTTGAGGCATGATTACGTTTTTTTTAGCCAAAAACTCACAAATAAGCATTGGTGTGTAAGCTGGAGCATTATTCTGATGCAGAATCCACGATTTGTTTTTCCAAAAGTCCGATCGCTTGAGCCGTATTGCTCCATGCAAACGTTGTAATCAAAGAAAACAGTGAGCAAAAAAAAAATGTTGAACTTTCAGTTTATTTCTTACGTACGGGAATAAAAGAAGTCATTCGGGACCAAGGCAGGAATATCATTAAATCGATGTTTAGAGTGCTCAAAATGCATCTATTTCAGTCGAAGTTTACGAGCTCGCAATGTCGTGGAGAAGATCTGTCTTCGGCGGCTGGTTTTCCTGAATTCTTGAAAGACAACGCTGTTCTCTTCTCTGTTCAAATGCGCTGTTCCAGTTGCGATATGTACAGTTTTTTCAAAAACCAGGCAACCATTTGCTTGGAAGAGCTTCGTGCGCGAATAACCTTTCTTGGATTCGGCTCATCTTAAAACACACATACAGCCGACTGCTGTTACTTTCTTGCAGATATGGGTAAAATTACGTTGCATCCCCTGTCATGATATCATAGACGTGTTTCGAAGCATTATCTAATTTTTTTGAACATTTATCTCGTTATTAATGTGACATTTACATCTGTAAATCATAATAAAGAAAGAGAAATATCAACTGAGATGTTCCAATTAAAAACGAATTTGCTGTCAGCTCTTACTTGATAGTACTAAGCGTTCATTTACCAATTTGACAAGAATGAAGAATGACCATCGAAAAAATTGGACCTCGGAGATGTGATCGGGGCTTTTGCCACTGCTAAAGCAAGAAAGAAAGGCAAACATTTAAACGTCATAGCAGTTCTTCTGTGATTATTTTTATGTAACTAATTAATTAATTAATTACTAAAAATTTAATTTCAATAGTTAAACAGTATATTATATTTTTTCAGATCTGTATCAATAACATATATCCTCGAGGATATGTAACACTAACAAAAAGATTAAAATAATTTTTTCGATATAAAAAAAAAATTAATATAAATAAATTGATAGATCAGGACCTGCTTTCTATATCCACCACATGTCTTGCTTTTCTCTCTATTTTCCTGGAAGTAGGTCCCACTGTTGGAAGACTAGTCTACTATAATAATATTTTCTATAATAATATTTTCTATAAATTGCAAAATCTAATATTACAATAACAAATATAAACTTAAACAATCTATTTTATTAACGAATTCATTTTCTAAAATGATGACACGCGGTATGGCCTGCTTCAAAGAAAAGAGTACCAAAAAAGAAAGAAAACTAAAAATCATTAAATACAGAAATGGAGTGCATGAAATCACAATAATAACAACTCGCAGATAATCTTGGTCGAAGTTTTAGTATTTATTTAATCGACAGGTGGGAGCACAAGCAAGTCAGTGTGACGAAAATTCAAGAAGATTCAATTTTTCCACAAATTAAAGACAAAAAATGCCAACATATTTTTCTCCTTTTTAAATATAATATAAATTAGTAAGCGCTGATACGCTTTAGATTCAGAAAATGAAATCAAATAAAATCAAGACAATATGCATGCTGTGAAAATATAGTAAATGATATAAATGTGTTATAAGGAAGCTGAGTATAAACACTTTTAGCAAGAATTTGCATGCTCACCTCCCGCCGGGAAGGGAATAAAATGGAGCGTTTATATATTAATCGCGTAGCTAAATTTCATTTGAAAAAAAAATTATTACTCCTATTTTTTACTGTGGAGAAGCGGTAATAAAGTTGCGTGAAGAGTTATGTCTAATAAAAATGCATAAATTTTAGATGGGTAAAAAAGTTGATTGATTATGCACTTCAGTTAAAGCAAACGCATCACACAAAGCAGACAAATCTTAAAACAGTTAAAGAAAATGTTGATGGTTCTTCCACTGCCTCTCCTTCAAATCTAGATAAACACAAAGTGGTATATTTTACCGCATTATCACTTCTATACCCCACGAAGGGAACCGATTCAGCAGGAGATTATGTCATCTTAAACGTTTGCTTTCCTAATTCCATTATTTCTTTGCTGAGTAACCAGAGCTGTCAGCATCCTTCGCAAACCACTCTCAATGAAGTGTAGATAATATCTTTGTATATAACTGTCTATGACTCTTAAAGTCACAACCCCACGTACATATGTGTACATAATTCAAGTAATGTAAACATATTTTCTAAATACATATTTATTTATGTCGTTGATTTATGACTTTGTTATGCCCCACGGCAACATGCGACCACGCACTACTTCACAAAGAAGGAAATTATATAAAAAGAAATAAACACACCTGAACAAAGGCAAGACCTTACTATACATGTGGGGGTGTGCAAAAGTGAAGGGTGGGTTACAAATACATATCAAAAAGTTGACCATATCTAATTTATGCGAATCCTTCACTAATAGGTAGAAGAGAGGCTGCGAAAGCACTATTTACCCAGACATCATCCTGATGTTTGTGTTTTTCAGTCGGCTAGAAATATTTTAATAATTTTATGCTCTCCCTTCTTTCTCTTCTTCTTCTTTGGCGTAGGCACCGCTTACGCGATTATAGCCTCGTCAACAATAGCGCGCCACTCGTTTCTTCTTCTTGCTGTTTGGCGCCAGTTAGAAATACCAAGTGACACCAGGTCGCTCTCCACCTGATCTTTCCAACGGAGTGGAGGTCTCCCCTTCCTCTGCTTCCACCAGCGGGTACTCCATCGAATACTTTCAAAGCTGGAGCGCTTTCATCCATTCGGACGACATGACCTAGTCAGCATAGCCGCTGTCTCTTTATTCGCTGAGCTATGTCAATGTCGTCGTATAGCTCGTACAGCTCATCGTTCCATCGTCTGCGGTATTCGCCGTTGCCAACGCGCAAAGGACCATAAATCTTCCGCAAAACTTTTCTATCGAAGACTCCTAAAGCCGACGCATCGGATGTAGACATCGTCCAGGCTTCTGCACCATATGTCAGTACGGGGATGATGAGCGACTTGTAGAGTTTGGTTTTAGTTCGTCGAGAGAGGACTTTACTTTGCAATTGCCTACTCAGTCCAAAGTAGCACCTGTCGGCAAGAGTGATTCAGCGTTGGATCTCAAGGCTGACATTGTTGGTGTTGTTAATGCTAGTTCCCAGATACACGAAATTATCTACGACTTCGAAGTTGTGACTGTCAACAGTGACGTGGGAGCCAAGTCGCGAATGCGGTGACTGTTTATTTGATGACAGGAGATATTTCGTCTTGCCCTCGTTCACTACCAGACCCATTCGCTTCGCTTCTTTGTCTAATCTGAAGAACGCAGAACTTACATTGCGGATGTTATGACCAATTATATCAATATCATCAGCATACGCCAACAATTGCACACTCTTGTAGAATATTGTGCCTGGTCTGTTTAGCTCTGCAGCTCGTATTATTTTCTCCAGCATCAAATTAAAGAAGTCACACGATAAAGAGTCTCCTTGTCTGAAACCTCGTTTGGTATCGAATGGCTCGGAGAGGTCTTTCCCAATTCTGACCGCACTTCTGGTATTATCCAGGGTCAGTTTACAAAGCCGTATGAATTTCGTGGGGATATCAAATTCAGACATAGCGGCGTAGAGGCATTTCCTTATCGTGCTGTCGAAGGCAGCTTTAAAATCGATAAAAAGGTGGTGTGTATCGATTCTTTTCTCTTGGGTCTTCTCCAAGATTTGGCGCATGGTAATTATCTGGTCAATGGTGGATTTGCCAGGTCTAAAGCCGCACTGATAAGGTCCAATCAGTTTGTTGACGGTGGGCTTTAGTCTTTCACACAATACGCTAGATAAGACCTTATATGCGATATTAAGGAGACTTATCCCACGATAATTGGCGCAGACCGTGGGGTCTCCCTTTTTTTGGATTGGGCAGAGCACACTTAGGTTCCATTCGTCGGGCATGCTTTCTTCCGACCATATTTTGCAAAGAAGCTGATGCATGCTCCTTGTCAGCTCTTCGCCGCCGTATTTGAAAAGTTCAGCCGGTAAGCCATCGGCTCCCGCCGCTTTGTTATTTCCCCGGCCTCTTTCTTTTTTCGTCTGCAAATGCGTCTTGCTTCCCTCTTCAGCCCTCGGTATCTATCCCACCCCGCACGTGTTGTGGTCGATCGCAAAGTTGCGAGGTAGGCAGTCTGTTTTCTCTCCACTGCAGTTCGACATTCCTCATCGTACCAGTTGTTTTTCTGGTATTGCTGAAAACCAATTGTTTCCGAAGCAGCGGTATGCAAGGAATATAATATTTCGTTCCACAGCTCCCTTATACCAAGTCGCTGATGAGTGCTCCCAGAGAGCAGGTGTGCAAGTCGAGTAGAAAACTTGCTGGCTGTCTGCTGTGATTGCAGCTTTTCGACGGCAAACCTTCCTTGTGTTTGTTGACGGGCGTTATTTGCCACACAGAGGCGAGTGCGTATTTTTGCTGCTACAAGATAATGATCCGAGTCGATATTTGGCCCTCGGAACGTACGCACGTTTAGAACACTGGATACATGTCTTCCGTCTATCACAACGTGATCGATTTGGTTGCGTGTTTTACGATCTGGCGACAGCCATGTTGCTTGATGAATTTTCGTACTATCGTGTATCTGGAACTATAGACAACCATATTTCGGGCCCCGGCAAAGTCAATCAGCCTCAGCCCGTTTGGGGATGTTTCGTCGTGGAGGCTGAATTTTCCGATTGTTGCCCCAAAAATGCATTCTTTGCCCACCCTGGCGTTGAAATCGCCTAGCACAATTTTGACATCGTGGCGGGGGCAGCGCTCATAAGCACGTTCTAGGCTCTCATAGAAAGCATCTTTGGTCACATCATCCTTCTCTTCTGTCGGGGCGTGGGCGCAAATCAACGATATGTTAAAGAACTTCGCTTTGATGCGAATTGCGGCTAGACGTTCATCCACCGAGGTGAATGCCAGGACTCGGCGACGGAGCCTCTCTCCGACCACAAACCCAACACCAAATTTGCGCTCCTTTAAATGGCCGCTGTAGTAGATTTCACAAGGACCCACCTTTTTCCGTCCTTGTCGCGTCCATCGCATTTCTTGGACGGCGGTGATGTCAGCCCTTAGTCTTACGAGGACATCAACCAGCTGGGCAGTGGCATCTTCTCAATTAAGGGACTGGTCATTCCAGGTGCATGCCCTTATATCATGATCCTATAAACGTTTGCGGGGGTCGTCACCAAAAGGGGGTCTCTCATCCGAGGCATATGTTGATTTTTCATTGGAGTATAGTTTTATTGTGGTGCGTTCCAAACCCTACGCACAACCGCAGGGGATTCGCCTTCTCACTTTAGCTCGCCTCCAAACGGATGTTTGTTGGCTACCCAGAGGATACTTGGTCTAGAACCGGAAGTCGTGAGCTGCTTGAGCCATATGTAAAAGAATCGTTTCTGGCCACTCCCAGGTGAATGGCAGTCAGAAACTTTTCTCACTTGCGTGAACTTCTACACATGGCCCCATCCTCCCTCTCCCTTCTTTACTGCTGAAAATAAGGGTATGAAATCAGAAGAGTTGTACGGAATTGTGTGAACAGACATTATCTTACTACGAAGTACGTCATACTGACCGATAGATGTTGACTCGAATTTCCACAATCAAAGCTGAAATTCTTTAGTATGCGAGTTAATAGATGTTTGCAGTGTTGAACTTCTTATTTCTGGAAACATAAGCAAAACTTAAATTCTTTTAAATTGTCACATATACATTATAAAGAAGATATAGTTAGTAGTTGGTTGTACCCAAAAGGATCGGCAACTGCTAGACCAAATTGGGTAAATTTTTATTTATAGGTATGTATTTGTGTAGAAACTGTCAGATAAAAACGATAAAAAATATACAGTAATGCTACTGAGTTCAAGTCGTCAAATACATTTGTCAAGATAATAGTAAAGGATCTGAACCAGGTAGCTTTAGGAGAGTTCCTAAAAGTAACAAAAAAATACTAATAACACAAGCTACTAAAAATAATATCCAAATTTCTCTGATGATCCCTTCATAGGATTCTATGTTTGTCAGAGTTTGGTCAAATTGAACTCGACTCATGCATATTATTCTCCTCTTTAAATTCATTCAATACATCATCAATTAAGTCTTATATATGTATACATATGTATTTATTTCATATTATCCCCCTCTATTTGACAAATGCTGAGGAGTACAATTCATACTAGGCTAATTACTAACTTATTTAGCAATCAGAACTGAAGACTTAAACCCAACCCTCGGCTGTTTGTCCAGCTTGCGGTATACGATTGTCCACTGTCGTTTTAACAAATATCTGACACACGACCGTAATAAAATTAGCACAAAAACTTCATCAAAACTTAAATGTACGTACGTTTGTCTTTGACATTTCAAAATATACATATGTACATACATTTGTACAATATACAAATAGAAAAAGACATAAACCAACCCATAAATATCGGCCAAAGTGCTTTATATTTCATGAAATAAGTTCGAACATATGGAGCGTAAAATATTTGACCAGTAATGAACTGGACACATGGCAGGAGCTTGGCTGTGAGCGAAGTGAATCAGCCTGTAAGGACTTCTGTCAAATATGTGTTTATGTAACTACTCAGAGATTTAACACTGCAATTTATAAGCGTTTCATACACATTCCGCTTGCAAACATATATATGTACATACATATGTACTCGTATGTGTCTAATACATGTGGATTGTAAGCTTTCGCCCTTGTTGTATGTCATTGTCATCATATTGAGAAACTATTGTAGATGGTGCCACCACCCTAAGGAGAAAAATGCGTGAAGAATGTTGACTGGACTTCTCTGTAGATAAGTGTTGCTCTTGATTTGTCAATTTATTGATTTGTGATTTCTTTGTGACATCATCGGTTAACTAACAGTAGCACCTTTTTGAGGTAAGCTATTACACTGCTTAGAAATCATAGTTTTCCTAACATGAAATGAAGTTTGAAGACAGCATTTAGTCCATTTCTTTCTTACGAACCATAACATTAAATTTTTGAGAAGATATTTCTTTGACAGCCGCAGTACCATTCGAAAGGCCAGGGTTCGAATTCTGGTCCGACCAATATCCAAAAATTATTTGAAATTAATTTAAATAAAAAACCAAGTTAATTTTTATAGTTGTCGTCGCCCCTCGGCAAGGAATGTCAACCCCTACTTCTGAAATAAAGGCTCGTTATAAAAATCCATCAGCTATTTGGATGCGGCTTAGATAACTTTGAATTAAAACTTATAAGCATATGAACAATGCAGTTGGACTCCTTTGGAGGCAAGAGTTATGTGTATTTGAGAATTAACTTTGAAACTTGTCTTTTTTAAAATTCGGTGACGGAAAGCTAATGAAAATTGTCGACAGATTTAATGAAAATAAAAAAATATCATTATATCGTTAAGTCAGTGAAAGAAAGCCAAGAACAAGCGACCCTCAATCAGCACGCTAAATTAAACAATGGGACTTTTAAAGGTGTGAACTTCTAAATGTCTATGTAAGACATGAAGTCTCGTTTCAGTCAAGAAATTTTGAATAGCTTACAATTAAGTTTAGCATTCGATATCTTTATGATGGGGATCAGAACCCTTCTTAACAATGACAATTTCATACAACGTTTGAATCTCAAAGGAGAATTCAGTAATAAGCAGTGCCACAGAAATTTTATTTAATTTTAGATAGCTCTGGTACTTTTATTGTAAATGCCGCTCAAAACTTGAAAATTGAACCAGCAATTCTTTTTTTTTTATAATATTGTAATAGAGAGCACATTTTATTAAAAACAACTAATTTAAACGAATTTCAAACGTGGTCACGTTTCGTGCATTAAGAGCAGTTTATGATGCACATAATGGTCTAGCTTATCAAGCAACTGGTAAAATTTTAAAGAAATTTGAAAAAACTGGACCGGTCCAAATTACAAATATTCTATGTCTCACAGTTTTGCTCGCTCCACCTGAAAAATCGCTGCTGGGAATGAAGTCGAGGACTCGAACTTTTTCGAATTTTTTTTTAGCGACGAGGTATATTTCTTACCCGGAGGATGCGCAAATAAGAAAAAATAGTCGCATTTGGGGCTTAGAGAATCCTCAAATAATTTAAGAGAGACCATTACACCAAAAAAAAAAAAAAACTTACAGCGCACCAGACATCTCTTTGGTTCGGAAATTTAATTGGATCTTACTTCTTTGAAACCGATGACACATTCCACACAACGCGAGCAAATATGGAAAATGTCCCGGCCGCGTAAACTCTCGTCTTGGCGATGTACCTTTTTTTATGAAGCTACGCGAAAGGCAATGAATATGCGGATAAAACTTTAATTCTGGAGCATTTCATGGCTGAAAAACCACCCAATATGTGCGAAGAAGTAGTCGCAAATTACCTCAAATGAATCGAAGTCTGCAAAAATTTAAGAGGCTTTCATTTGAACGATTTAGTATTTCACATATGATACCAAGATTCAAAATTTATAATAAAAAAGAGTTTCATGAAAAAATTATTTTAAATGCACCTTATTTGCATTTATTTTGGAAACCGCCAAATAAATAACCCTGTATATATATTAAATTTTAATTGGCACTTTACTCAATTTTGTTTCTACTTCCAACAACGTTTATTTTCTTGTCAGGCATCATTTCGAATAATATTACCTCGTCCTTAGAACCGTTCCTGGTCCTGACTCTGAAGTAAAAGGATGATAAATTTTAAGGAGTTTAATATCGTTAGTGGACGATATTGATATAAATTTAATATAACATTTCATGTTCATATAAGATGCAAAAATTCGTTTAATACAGTTCAATAAAATTGTGAAAAGGCCCAAAATAATTGGTAATGTTACTCCAATATTATGTACATCAGGAAAAAGGCCACAGCAGAGTTATTCCTGTAGAAGTTGTTTTATTTTATATATGCAGGTTTATGAAACATTTCTCAGAATTTTTTTTAAGAGCTCATAAAAAAGAGTGTTTTGAATGTCGTATAATAATTCGCTTTCACTTAAAGTAAGCATTCTTTAAAAAATGATTCTTTCTTTTTTTTTCTATACGTACAACAATTCTTACACCCTCGCTCAACAGATACAATATCATTTAAAACCCGTTCTGTAACGTATTTCGCTGCCTTTCTATAGCATTAATGCAATATATGTATATACAAGTCAACATATACATAAGTAACGAAATGATACATACATCCATATAAAGCGTGTTTTTATAGAGGTATAGAACTTTAAGTTGGCATTACTTTTCAAGATGGCGACCGATTTAACAGCTGTCAAGTGATTTATTCTCAGTTTGGTTTGGCAATTCACCATGAATAGACTCACGCCTGAACAACGCTTGCAAATAGTGCAATTTTATTTCGAAAATAATGGTTCTGTGCGGAAAACGTATCGCGCACTACGTCCATTTTAGCGATGTTCAGCGATGAAGCGCACTTCTGGCTGAATGGCTACGTCAACAAACAAAACTGCCGCATTTGGAGTGAAGGTAATCCTCAAGTGTATGTTGAAACACCGTTACATCCAGAAAAACTGACTGTTTGGTGCGCTTTATGGGCTGGTGGAATCATTGGTCCGTACTTTTTCAAAAACGATGGTGGCCAGAACGTTACAGTCAATACTGATCGGTATAGAGCCATGATTACTAACTTTTTCATTCCTGAATTGAATAACCATGATGTCCAGGAGATGTGGTTTCAACAAGACGGCGCAACATGTCACACAGCTCGTGCCACAACAGATTTATTGAAAGATACGTTTGGTGACCGCCTAATTTCACGTTTTGGACTTGTGAATCGGCCTCCAAGATCTTGTGATTTAACACCGCTAGACTACTTTCTGTGGGGCTATGTAAAGTGATTGGTCTATGCGGATAAGCCACAAACGCTTGACCATTTGGAAGACAACATTCACCGTGTTATTGCTGATATACGGCCACAAATGTTGGAAAAAGTCATCGAAAATTGGACGTCCAGAGTGGACTACATCCGCTCCAGCCGTGGCAGTCATATTCCAAAAGTCATATTTAAAATGTAATGCCACAAGATTATCCTTCGGATAAATAAAATTCATGTCAATCGAATAATCCAGCGTTGTTTTATTGCAACTTAAAGTTCTATACCTCTATAAAAAACACCCTTTACAACTTAAAGCTGCAAAATCATTTCCTGTGTAAAACAATCTTTATAACACCGTAATTCTCGTAGCTAAAGTTATTGCATATTTTGCTTACTATATCGCTTTCACTTTATTTTGCTTCAGTTTTATATGCATGAAGAACACAACAATACACATACATGTTCGTAAGTGATTATTTAATGTATCTCCAACAAATTGTGGCACCACAAGAATTTACTACCAGTGAGCACTTGATTCGGCATCTAAGTGAGCCATTTCATGCTATAGCAAAAAACGGTATGGAAAAGTTAAAGTGAGCTTCTTGAAGGGGCTACAAATGGAAAGTAGTGGGTGTAAGATGTCATACATTTTATTTATATATATAGTTATAAAACTTTCACTTGCTTTTAGCAGTCGGTACGAATAAGGGAAAGCTGCTTACATTCATTCTGTATTCACATTTTGCTCCAATTGTTAAGGAATTTTCAAACAAATGAGGTGTGCAACCAGCATTTTTGTAAGCTAAAAAAAAAGCAATTAACCAAGGAATATGTTTTGTTGCATCCTATATTTTTTGTAAAGCATAAGAACTACTATAGGAGTTTATGTAAAAACATACCCAGTAGAAATTGTTTGAATACAAAATTGATATATAAGTAAGATGCATGCCAGCATATATTTCTATATCTTTTGTTGCATACAATTGTTTTTTTCTATCCTACTACATTTCTTGTTTACATACATATGAAAATTTCTATCCGCAATTCGCGTAAAAAATTGTCACAATATTTCAGAAATATGGCATGGTATTCATTTTCATACATACACAAATACTATGTATATTGTATATAATTATATTTTCAATTTTGAAATGAAGACAATTTTCAAAAGATATTTTTGATTGCAAAACATATGTAAGTATAAGCAGTGCAATTTTATATTTTAATGTTGTTGTTGTTGCTGTAGCCGCAGAAAATTCTCCGAATGGGACTTCGGGGAATATTGCGGGAGTGACACTCCTTGGCCGGATAAAAATCCGGGTCGTTCCGGTGTAAAGACCCGACTGTCGCGGGAACTATGGATTTTAGTCGGCTCTTACGACAGGCATGCCTTACCGCGGGTAAATTCTTGAACCTCTAACCCGCAGGGGTATTTATATTTTATATTATATTTTTATTTTAATGAACCCTTCGTGCTTCATTCCAAATGCAGCTTTATACTTCTTATTTCAACTGGGTATTAAAATGTGTACATATTTTGTTGCGTAACTGGCTTTTGGGGCAAGAAGACGGTGGCTGTGGTGGCATGCTGGTTGGCCCAGGCTAGCTCGAGGGCCTATTGGGGCGGGTTTTTTGCCACTTCTCCTTGCCTACAGCTATAACAAACAAATTTATGGGTTCATGCCTAAAAAAATTGTGTTTGGAAGGAGGAAGGAATGGGAATAGGAAAGGGAAAGAAAAAGGTCCTGTCCGTGTCAGGTAGCGCCGCCCACCCCTCACTAGTGTATGATACACCTGTCCTTGGACTTCACCGTGGCCCCGAGTTTCATCCGGCGAAGTCCCCTTATCCTGACCTAGTTCGTTATTTGCTTATCGTCTGTCAGTAAGTAATGTCAGGTATCTCATCCATATCCTCTTGTATACTGCAGCAAACCCGACACCAACCTGCGAAGAAAATGTGCCTACTCCATTTTTAAATAAAGAAAAATACTCAACTGAATTTGATATTTTCCCCCCATTTTTTATTGTAATATTTTATATGAATTCACAATTAGAATATTTACTTATCTAATTTTATTCTATACAATACACCTATACACTATACTAACTATATTTCACTTTCCTTCTAATGTTCAATTCCTTTTATTTTCATCATTATTATTATTACTTTTTATTTTTATTTTTATTTTTGATTATTTTCCTTTTTTTTGATTTTTGAATCTCCCTTTTTTTAAATGCTTATAACTTTACATTTATATATCTTTGCTCACCCCCTTTTCGTTTGGGCACTCTAAAATTACCCTCATATGTATATAAGTTTATACATATGTATCACCACTCTCATTAATATTTTTCATAAGTCCCACGATGCTAGCGCCAGCATACCTGGAAACCTGGAAAGCTTCAAGGAAAAGTACACGTACGTATTATACATACATACATAAGGATTATAAAACAAAGAGATTTTTAAAGTTTAAAAGGGAAACGAAGTGGAATGTGGAATTGAACAGTAAAATAAAATGTGATTACATTGAAAAGAAATTTCCTTTAGCTAGATAAATTAAAAATTATACAAAATAAATATATATATTTTTTATACTGAGTTACTAAAAAAATTACATATATATTGTATAACAACTTCAAATATTATAATATGATTATTAATGTATAATTCAATCTTTCGAATATTTGTATGACAATTAAAAGTGGGTGCTAGAATATAGAGAAATATGGAAAATGGAATTTGCAGAAGAGAGTGAGTTGTTTAAATAAAGTAAAACAAGCGAAAAGAAGAAATAGGTTTGACATTAAAGTTACACTTGAAGATATTAATAATAATTTTATATAAGAAAATGAATATGAGATAAATGAGTTATAAATTTTGTAATTTATCGGTTTATCTATTTGTGCTGGTTGTTGGTGTTATCTTGTGGTGCATCTGTCTGATTTCTGCTGGTGTATGATGGATTTATTTTTGTTTGTAATGTGTGTGTTTGTGCGAATAGTGTTGATGTGTTTTTTGGGATGTTAATCTCTAATCTCCTCTAGCGTGGGCGTGTGCTTTACACTTTAACTATATATATGTTTTTTATTTATTTATTTTTTTTTTTTTTTAACATTCGCGTTTACATATTTTTTATATTTATATATGTATATATAAATATATATATATATATATATATATATATACATATATTTGTTTTTTGTTTTAATATTTCTTTAAACTATCCACTCGATCACATATAATAGGCCTCGCGGGTAAAATCTAACTCTAACTGATCCTCTAGCGCTACCACTTTACTCCTTTTATATCACTGTCTTCCCCCTTTTTTTGTCGTTGCATAGTTTTCTTGTCTTTTATTTTTGTTTGTTTATATTCTCCTTTCTCCAGTATATGATTTAAACGGTTATCCGTAAACAGTTGTTCAATTTACATCCGCTATTTATTTCCATTTTTACTAACAGGTATAAATGAGGGGAAGTGTACCCAATAATTTGGCCCCCTACGAACTAATTATGTACAAAGTTATCTTGAGAATAGTTTCTTCTGGTTAAATTTTGTTATGGTATGAAATTTTCTACAAGGCGGTCGTTACAATTTATATGTAAATTTAAAATTAAAGACTTTGTACACCAACTTCTGTAAAAAAAAAACTTATTCAACATATCAAAAAATTTTCTGTAAGAAATTTTTTTGTAAGAAATTAAGCCAACTGTAACATAAACATACAAAAATGATCAACAGTGTGTTTCAAAAAATATCCTAGTTCAAAAAATATGCCAATGTTTTTGTCTCATATTTTACATTCAAAACCTTAAAATGTTTGCGAATTATTAACAACTTGTAAATACATTAAGCGCTAATACATAGATATTTCTAAATCTCTCTTAATTTTCTTAATTTTTTATCTTTTGTGAAGCACAAGGCGAATTTATATAGATGATCAAGTAAAGCCAAATAAATGTTGACAATCTTTGCGAAGAATAAATGAAAAAGTATAAATCGCTGTCACTGCACACCCACCTTGTTAAATTCGCCTTGGTTTATGCGCATTTTCTGTGAATTGTGCATAAAATTGGAATATTTGTCAACGAAATTCACTTCATTGAAGCATGAATGAGACTTTCGGGATGTTCACGGCCGCTCGCTGATTCAATTAAATTGAAATACTTGTGAATATTGCCCATGCAGCTCAACATTTAACTGATATTCGTGATTTAAAAATTTTCGTTGATTAAAGCTTATTAAATTTTTTGACCTATTATATAGCTCACTAACCAAATTTAAACAACAAACACTTATTTTTGACTATTGAATATTAAAAAAAAAAACTCAATAGGAAATCATTCTTTTTTTTTATCAAAACATAAAAAACAAAAAACACAAAATAATGATAATTAAATTAAGATTAATTGTTAATTTTCATTTTTATAGATATTGGTCACATTTTTACATATACAGAAAACTTTCATGCGATATGTGAAGGTCTTTGATATCTTCATTAAAAAATACAAAATAATCATTTTTTCGATCCCTGATTTTTGCTTCGAAAATATGTGTATATATGTTTGGGTAGAAATATGAGTTGAGCATATTTGGTGCAAAAACCCCGAACTGTCTTATGGGTTACTATCTTGATTAAAGAATTTACTCGATTGCACGGTGCGTCGGTTCTTTCAAAAAAATTTTGTCATCAGCCATTGTGAATACATATTTATATACTAAAATATATAAAAGTAAATTATCAATAAGAAAACTTTAAAAGTTGTATATCATTCCGCAGTACTTATATAAGCAAACCACTTTGAAAAATTTGTTCTCAGCTATCCCTACCTTCGTTTGTTTGTAGTAAAAATTCTATAAACAAAATAAATATGATAAATAAAATACATACACATACATATATATAACTATATGTCGCTTATTACTGCAATTGTCCAAATGTTTGGCAAACCAACCAACTATTTGACCAAAAGGTTAATTTCACTGACCATTATCTAAAGCTGAAGACCTAACTATTCTTGGCAGCTTATGCCCAACACAATTGGTAGATATTTGACTGGAAGATTTGTCATTAGCCTGAAAAGATTGACTGCATCTGCCAAATGTGTGTAATTGTCACCGTTTCAAGATCCGTATGCTAATGTGACACATAAATGAATTGAATAAACAAATGTCGCACATGTGACATTAAGCAAATACACATATTTGGTCAAATCTATTTATATATAAGTATGTTATATACTAGTAAAGCGGTAATCATGTGTAAATGCAGGCTGTACACCTCATTGTGCTCATGACTACACGACAAAATGACGAGGCTACATTTCTGCATACAAAAGATTTAATTCTGTACAGATTGCTCATTTCCTCATTGCATCTGGTAGAATGAATATATGGTTTGCGGCTTTTGATGCAATCAACCTATCAACGTGAATAATTGTGAATTTCTCGTGACGACGATGGGTATAGTAATTCCAAATAGAAGCAAGCAAGCAATCTGGCCAAGTGTGAATGGGGAATGCAAATTTTCCTGTCTATGAAGGCAAGTGCTCCTACGTGAGTATATGCGTATGTACATATGTAAAGCGGTGCATAGGGGTGTGAGTACAAATGGAATACTACTGCATTGCAGAAAAGTTGATTATACCACGCAGTGAATACAATGTATATCAATACTAACATATATGTCGAGTGATATAACTATGGATTTCGTAGAAGACCCCGGAGTGTACGAAGGCCGACTGGCAGGCGGGTAAACATACATATATTTGGTAATTGTGCTTATTGCTTGACAAAGACAAATGCAATTATTAAAATGCAGGTGAGCGTCCTTGTCGTTATCGACATTTACACACATTTGTCTTGCCATTTGCATTTTTTTTTGATGTTTGGTGATAAATATATGAGAGATTATAAATGGAATTGGAAAACATATAATGTAGACTACATATAGGAATAAATTATATTTTATGAATAAATAAATTTATACAGATGAAGATTAGTGATTACGTATTTAGTTTCAATATGCGCTATAAAAGACAAGGCTTCACTTCACAACATCAGCAAAGACTGACTGAACTTTAAAAATAATTTATATTCATTTGGAAAGATTTTCTCCACCAAATACTTGATCTGAAGTCTCATTTCTTGAAAGATTAATACAGATGAAATTACTCACGATAGCCACTTGCGGACTGTTTTGGACTGTGCGCTTAAGAAATACCTTTTGTTCAGACCGGAAGCCATCAAATAGGTTAGTGTCAGACTCGATGGAACACAATAGGTTTGATTATATTTTCTAAAGCTATTAGGTAGTCAGGCTCGTCCTTTTTCGATGGCACTTTTTTACAAATCTAATCTCTTTCTTCGGTGTGTAGTTCTCATTGTAGTTTTAGTTCCGATGGACATTTAATTCCTTCAGGCAGCTCCCATCTACGTATCAACTCGCTGCTCGATTTAGTTTGTTTAATTTTTAATCATTATTTGATGATTTTCCCCATCATTTATATGGTGCTGATATCTTTCCATGCCTGCTTTAATAAGCGCCGTACAACCCAACCGCGTTAAGGCATGGAAATAATACTTAAACAGATAATATTTAAACAGATAGTTCACCCAAAAACTATGCCAGACACTTCAACATGAGCATTGTTACTAAAAACCCAAAATACTAAAAAGCGCATCGCGTGCTTGCATTTTGAGGCTTGCGCGTTACTATCAATGCACGAAATTCTGTTAAATATAAATCCTGCAGTGAAAACATACCAGTTCGTCATTTGTATAGTAGCTTACCGGTAACGGGAGTAGTAGATTTCACCACTATACCATTCGTTTTTTTGTGATATTGTTAGCATGCCAGGGATGGATTTTATTTATATTTTAATTTTTTTAGTGGGAAGTAAAGATTCAAAACAAATATGGCAGTTCCTACAGCCAGTACAAAAATGCAAAACTGCAAACTCTTTGAAATCTAGTTAATAGTATTTTTCAAAGCAGGGTAAGTATGGTTGCGTGCAAAAAGCAGTGCGCGATACGTTTTCCGCACAGAACCATTATTTTCGAAATAAAATTGCACTATTTGCAAGCGTTGTTCAGGCGTGAGTCTACTCATGATGAATTGACAAACCAAATTGAGAATAAATCACTTGACAGCTGTTAAATCGGTCGCCATCTTGAAAAGTAATGCCAACTTAAAGTTCTATAACTCTATAAAAAACACCCTATATATATATTTATATATAAACAGTACCTTAAAGTGCAACATTTCATCTTAAGCTGACTTAGTACCTAGGACTTCTGATATATCGAAATAAGACAATTACCATTTCAATGAGCGGAAGAGCGCTCCCTTCACTAGGTTGCCTTCCCTAGAGTTACCAGGCCATCAGATTTCTGTTCTGCGGGGAAATCAATCTCAAACCAATCTTCTTGACGACGCACCGATGGGCAATCATCTGTGCTCAAATAGTTTCAACGTTAAACTTCTACATTGCTACCTGTCCGAAATGGTCTGTCTGCAAGAGTTTTCTTTCGATCAGATTTTCAGAATCCTAAAGGTCCTGACTTATCTTACTTTAAATGCTTCTATGTCCAAATTAGCGTTTTGAACGCTATCAAATTTTTTACATTTCGGTCTTAAAGCAAAGTTACTTTGAAATATTTTAATACGATTTAGTATAGTATTATTCTGTTCTGACAGTTCCCACAGTTCAAAGCAAGTAAAGCCAACCAGCATTGGGTCATGGCCTTAAGGGGCTTTTCTACTAAGAGTCCGAAAGCGGTTCGGTTCAAAGTATAAATTTTAGTAAATTAGTCTTTTATCTTCCTTTTAATAATGGGAAATTACATATCAACATTTTTCTTCCCCAATCTGTGTTTTTTTTTTCATTTGACATAAAGTATCACACAATGCAAAACATACCCAGTTATTCCTATTGCCTTACGCCACAATTGGCGTTGGCACGATGACTCGTTTGTTGACTGAATGTCAGCATTATAATATCCTTGTCTAACATCATGGCACCGACACATTTTCCTCTTCACTTTATAAAGTGGACAAGTTGATAACATCACGATGCTTGTATATCCACAAAACAACTTAGTGGTGTTGATATGATGTCCCCGTGGTGGTCTTGTAATTTTTCATGAGTGTAGATATGTGGTCATATCGTTTCTAACATTTTTCATGGTTGATCAGTGTGTTTTCTTGACGTACCCGTATAACGTAGAAAGAAGCAACTGGTGCAAGTATGTTGCGTAACGTGAGGACTAAGGAAAATTATAACCTGATTGAAATCTATTTGTATATTTTTTGTAGCATGATAAATAAAATTTTAGATAAATTAATCAAACAACATTTTAATTTAAGTTTTAAGACAATAACTTTCTCTTTCACTCAGCTCAATGAAATTGTCCAATATTAATTATTAAAATCCGCTCAAGTCAATATTAATTTAATGCCGCCATTGAGCATAAACAGAAGATGTAAAGTTGTGTATAAAAAAATCATAATGCGTGAATCAAATTATTACCTGTACTTCCTTCCACCAACATATTTAACACGCAACAGCTGTTGCTGCTATTATTGCTCTGTTTAAACAGGAAACTATTATATTTTCCGGCACTTCCGCCCTCAAATAAGCCCAGTTCCGTTAAGTAGCACCTTTTCTAAAAAATGATGAAAGCCAATTTACATTTTGTTGTACAACAACAAGACTAACATTTTGATTCATATTGCTATTAAAATCACATAAATCGGAATTAAGCTAAGAAATTTGACAAATAATTTATATATTATTATAAAATTCAATGTTACATAATAGAAACGAGCATTGTCTCTTAATATTTGAACTTCAGTTCAACATTCTTTTTTCTAAATTTTAACGTAAAAATATATTTCCCAAAAATGTTTTGCATCTTTTTATATTCATTTATTTTACTTCACTAGTGCTAGGCACTTACATCTCAGCTCTCAATAGTAGTAGTGATTTTGACGTAGATAATACTTAGCTATGAAAATAAGTGCAGATAGATAAAAGTATTTTTCTCAAGGCCTTTTTAACCTTCACCTTCATAGTCGTCAATCCATTTGCTCCTTTTATTCCCCTGTGTATTATCAGCACGAAATCCCATCAACAGCAGTTCGGTCAGTTTTCAAATAAATATGAAAAAATGTGGCTTTTTAAAATGTGTAGCATTAAAAAATAGTTCTATTTTTCACCTATTTCTTTTTCAACACCTTTTTCAATCATTCGCTTACACTCGCCAGCTTCCCCATTTGTCGCCTCAATTTCATTTTGAATATATTCAAAGACCGGAAAAAATCAAATTAAAAAATTCAGACAAAAAATAAGTTGAGCGTAAAACCCATTTCTTTTGCCTCCATCCTTACTTGTACACACATGCACTATTGAAGCGACTTTAACATAACTATCTGCATATTTTTAATACTATATACATATGTACATAGGTTTATTTTTGTCGCAATTTTTTTTATTTTTCTTTATTTTTACCCATTTTAATTTGGCACAATTCAGTGTTAGTGCTCTTTTATTGGTGTTTCTTTTGTCGCTCCTCGCTCTACCCCCATTTCCTGTCTATTTGTTTGCTTTTTGATTTTCTCTTTTTTTACACAATTTTTGTAATTTTGTAATGCGTTTATTTTTTACATATTAATTCCCGCCGCACACAGCGCCTTTAAAATGCAATCAAGCCACTGATTTTTGATACAAGCCCGACAATACTGGTTCACAAGCAGTCGCGGCAGTGCATTTTGTTGCACGTACGCAAGGGAATCTGTGTCATGTTTTTAAATACCAGATTTGTTTTTCCATTGAATACTTGGTAAAAAAAAATATGATAGGCATTGAACTGTAGTATTCCTCGCTTTATGAAAATCGGTTTGAACTTAAAATCGCAAAAAAATTTCAAGTAAATATGTGCGCTCACAGTTAATTAAATGAAGGATTTTATGTATTTGAGAAATTTTCGGTTCTATAAATAACATAAATAGAGAGCTAAAATAGTAATCAAATTAATTCAGAAATAAATAACAAAAAAATTTGTTTATTAAGGAAGGAGAAACCAAACAAAGCAAAACTTAAATAACTCACCCGTAGATCTTTGAAGTTGAAATTAAAATAATATATTCAAAAAGACCAAACTTAATTTCCAAACACATATTACCTCTGAATTGTCTGATATATATCTCAATTTCTCCTTATCAGTACAGGTTTCGTTAATATGATTGTCTGGATTATTCCATTACATTATTTGCTTTAACGAATCTTCCCTGTAATGTAACAAATTTTTCTCTTCCTTCGGTCTCACAAAGTAGTATTAACTACAAAATGTCTTTTTTATGACGACGAGCCGAGCGCTGCCCAACCTCCCGCCTAACTGACCGACCAACAGGCCGGTGCCCGAAAACCAATTACAGCCCGGACTGTCCTGAATCCGATACCGATTGCGGAAGGTCGCAGCTACACTTGCTTCTTACACTGCGCAATTACAGATTTGCTCATCATCTGCTATAAAGTAATTTGGGATTAAGTAATGTTTAGAATAAAGTAATTATTTATAAGTTTAAAGCTCTCAGTAAATATTTCTTTACACGAAAAAGTGAGTCAGAAGAATCAAAGCTTGCGTGATGAGGATCAAAATCGTTATACAAACATCTGAATGGGGCGTGCATTTCAAAAACAGATAAGGAAAGGGGCCTAAAGTATCTAGATTGTCTTAAAGGGACACTAAAGTTCATCTCGCTAAGTAGAAATAGACTATTGATAATACCTCTTATTAGCTTAGTTAAAAATAAAACTCCAAGCATCCCTCGTCAACTCTGGAGTGAAAGCAAATTAATAATCCTTAATCAGCTTTTATAAGGAGGGAGATTTTTATTCGTATCCCATTGTAAATTCCTTACGTCGAATAATAAAAATTGTTTTTGTACAGATTCCAATTTACTACTATGCAAATGCTAAAGTGGATTCCATACAACGGAACCATATTTCATAATGGGCCTAATATAATGAATATATAACACCTTCATTTTTAATATCATAGGTGCATCAGCATTGCTTTTGCTCTTTTGGAACCTGCATTTTTTTTCTTTTTTTTAATTATTTTGTATAAAAGATATTTTGGGCCTTTTGACAGTTGATTAATGATTTTACTAAACTCAAACTTAACTCAGTTTAAGCCAATAGCGGCTAAATCTAAATATATAGTTTTTTATGACCGATAATTATTTTTATTCTCAGTGCATGCTGAAAAGCGAAATATATTCCTTTATTTTCCCATTTTTTATGTATGGAAAAAATTTTTTTTAACTATTTTAACACCGTACGCCTGGCATCTGCTTCCGGCGGAAATTTTGAAAAATTAGTAGCAATTTTTATAAATGAGCTTAATCGCCGATGCAGGCCAGCAACGGCAGTACACCAGCTTTTAACGAAAAGAGATACAAGCGAATAAGCAAATGGTTATAGGATTGTTAGGGTATTGAGTATAGTTTGCCTCTGCAGGATTTAGACAGTGTGAATGTAGAGCCGCAGAGAATAAACTTCCAGCAATTTGTTTCTATTAATGTTAGCCATATAAAAAAGAAACAAATTTATGCAATCATAAACACTAACCAATGAATCTGTTGCAGCAGTTGGCATTCGCACCCAACTAACAGCGAATACAAACATATGTACATGCGTAAACACATATAGAAACTGAAACACTCGGCTGAGAGAGCGATGAATTTTATGGGTAAAAATAAATGACTTTTGTTTGGCTAAATTTGGGTGTCTATGACGGGCTTAGTGATTGCATTTGTTAGTAATGTTGGATATATGTTAGCATGTTGATTGATTATTAGTGTGCGCTCAACTTCGCTAAATTCACTGGCCGTTTAATTTCAGTTAATGAATTACGAAGAATAGGTACGAAATATAAAAGACGAAGCATTGCTCTTTGTAAGTGTAGGTCCTTTACTGTTTGTAGCTGCGCAAAAAATGAAGATAATTAAGAAAACACTTCTGAATAAGAACAAAAAACGGGAAAATGTGTGAATGTAGTCAAGTGTCCGAAGATAATGTTAGCTAATTAGTAAGGCAAGACAAATTCCTCCAAGCGCACAAGTTAATAACAGGCAATCAAGCAAAGGTTATGTGACAAATGTGTGTAGATAAAGGCATGAAATTGTTGTTTTAGGCGTTGAAAAAACTTGATGTTGCTTATGATATGACATAACAAAGTAGCCGGCAATAAAATTATACGCACAAAAAGTATATATTTATATATATATAAGTTAATAACAAAGTAGTAACCCAGTAGGAACAGTCCCTGAACTTTCTTTTTACATATGATATTGAAATAGTTCATAATTGATGTAACGCCACTCTCCTGTAATGCTTCATTCACATTCTAAATTTACATTACTTTAGATATTAACATTTTTTCTGATTGCTTCTATGCTCTGATGCTAAGCTTTTAACCCATCCAGGTAGTTTTATGCTGTGATAGTCATCGGCATATTAAATTTGGTTTCAAGCTATCAATTTTAATTGAAATTTAATTCCAAAAAAAAAAGGAATATGTTGGTAATACCAAAATTTGAGACTGTATTCAAGCTTCGATTACGCATGCTTGCGCGTAAGTTATTAGCAATGATAAAGCATTCTAACTTAGGCATACACACAACTTTTACAAATGCTGATTTGAAAAGATATATCACATAGTGAGACACTCATCGCTCAACATCAACACAATCAATGATTAAGACAATGATAGGCCGACAGCCAAAAGAGACAACGTGGTAACAAATTTGCATTGTTGAAAAAGAGATATCAAGAAATTTGAATTTAATTTAATTTTTTTAATTATTTTTTTAACTTTTTTATTTTAAATTATATCCTTTAATCAATTTTATTTTATTTTATTAAACTTTATTTCATTTTGTATTGTTCTATTTTTTTATTTTACTCTATTTTATTTTATATTATTTTAACTAATTTTACCTTAAATTATTTTATTTTATTTTATTTTAGTATATATATTTTATTTTAATGTTATTTATTTTATTTTTTTTTTACCATGATTTTATTTATTTATTTTAAGTAAAATTATTTTAATTTATTTTATTTTAATATAATATATTTTAATTTATATCATTTTATAAAATAGTTTATATTTTACTCCATTTTATTTTATTTTATAATATTTTAACTTATTTAATTTTTTTTATTTTCGATTTTACTTTATTTTAATTTAAGATTAATTTGTTTTTATTGCATTTTTAATTTTAATTTATTATACTTCATTTTATTTCATTACATTTTGTTTTATTTCATATTATTTTATCTTATATTTTTTAACTTTTTGATTCCTTTTTTATATTTATTTTGTTATATTTTATTAAATTTCTTTTTATTTCATTTATCTTACTTTGTTTTATTATTTTTAATTACATTTTATTATTTAATTTATTTTATATTATTTTATTTATATTATTTTATTTTTGTTATTTTAGATTTTTTATCATATTTTGTTTTATTCATTTTATGTGATATTATTTTACTTCACTCTCTTAAGCATTTCTATTCTCATTCTTTATTTCCTCTTTTCTGTTGATTTCTGTTAATAATTACTAAGAAAAATTAAAAAATTGATGTATTTCGCACACTGTACGCCGACTTATTTGATCTCTCGTAAGACAACTTATCTTTCCACGTGCTTACTGACATTTTAGAGCCGTTGACTTGTGGTACATCAACTATGTGGCAACAAAACACCTGAAACGACTTTTATTAATGGTGGTTTAGCTGCCAAGTAGGTAGATAGTGGTTTGTACGACGAATAACAATTACGAAGAAATATAACGAAATTGAAATATAGGAAGTACTATAATTCTAATTAAAAAGATACCTTCATATTGGATACTTAGAGGCGTTAACTCGATTTGAGGTGCTCCTCAAATTTTTTTTTAGTAATTAGCTTATTTGGGTTTTGCAAACATATATATGTAGATATGTATATCTTTAAAGGCTGTAGAAATTTTTTGCCGTCAAGTATTTATTTGAAGAGAGGACCTTGCTTTTTCGCTAAGTGTTCATTCTCGGTAGTCGGATGATTTGACAGTCAGCCAAACTCTACGAAAGGTTAGCTGTCAGTGGCAGTAAGCCAAAAAGGTTCGGCTACAGTGTCATGGCAAGTGAAAATGACAAAAACACACGCAGCCATGGAGTAATGACGTATCTGTAACTCAGGTTTTGTGCAAAGCAGGCAAGATTGTCTAAGACAACCAGAGACATGCAATTGACAGTGCGTGACCGAGTGATAAGTTGATTTATATATCTGGTTGATTGATGGAATTGATGAGCAAATACCACTTTTATTTGTATGTAAATTAATTATTTATGCTATCGATTGTGGTGGCAAGGTTGAATGAAGATCCGATCAATAGTAGAATACGATAAAATGATGAAATCACTACAATTTGATGCACTACGATGAAACATCAACTGAGGAACCTAAGTGGCGTCATATGCTCTTGACTCTCGGATGTAGTCGCAGTGGTGTTGGACATATATCAATTGATAGGAAGAAGATTTAATTTTATTTCTCTACTTAAATATGGAAACAATCCTTAAAACATCTTTCTTATGCCCTAAAAATTATTTTTAACTCATTATCTCTATTGTATTTATAGACTTCTTCTTACAATACTTATTACACCTCCCGTATTCACACTTTATCACATTCTTAAGTTAATTTATATTATCTTGAATGCTGCTGCCTGTACTTTCTTCATGTGTCTACACCTCTAACTTAATTAAAGTTTTCACTGAAACCCCCTTCCAACCTTTTGTTCTATTTGTTTTATTTGGTAAATTAAACTAATTTACGCTGTACCTCTACTTTCAATTAAAACTTTTTTACAACTTTATATAATTGTTTCTCTTGCACACCTTTTGTGCGAGCTCTACGCGATGTTGAAATCTAAACGGAGATAAAACACAAAAAATGCGAAGGAATTCGGAGGAAAACTAAAATAGACAAAAATATAATAATATAATAATATTAAGGAAACTTTCCTCATTTATTCTCTACTGACGTTGATCTAGATAGATTAATTACGAATACTCTTAAGATAAAGTACCAACAGCTTCGGCCAAAATATAGAGTTGGATAATAGGTTTAAAGTCCTTTTACATAGATTAATATCCCGTAGCTGAACTTAAGTTTAGATTCGTTAATTGGATTAAGTAAGTTTTGACTAAGGCCAAATGGTTTCAATATTTTTTAAAAAAGTACAATTACACTGATAAATCTAGCTCCAACTGAATTTTGGTAACAAACTTATGATTTCTTTGTATATCTAACTCATAAACCTAATTTGATACCAAAAGTGTACCAAATAATTGTAAACGGGACGACTTAAACGACTTTGACTTAATTTTAAACTATTTTATATAATTTTTAATATTAAATGAAGCAAATAATATATATCATGAAGCTATCGCGCTAAAAGGAATTGAATTAATCAAATGAATATTCTACTGAATATGTAAAATTTTGTTCATATGAATAACACATTTTAGTTAAATAAAAAAATTATAATAATTGCTGATAAGCAATCAGAAGAAAACAAGTTTTTGTGAAATTGAGATGGAGGGGAAACTTTTATAAAAATTAATTAAAAAAAGTCCGTAGAATAAAAAAATATAAAAAATAATGATTAAAATTACCTTATTTATGTCCTTTTTACAAAATTCTTCCAGTTTTTGGAGCTTATTGTAATTTTTATGCCATGAATGGTATATGGTATGTATGCAAAATATGAATGAAGCTTTTGTTATTTCTGTATGGTTTTTTCTGCCCTACCTGTTTGGCTTTGCAAAACGATTTGTCCAAGTGATTAAATTTTTCATTGCATGCTCAGCGTTCATTTGACTACTTACATATTTTGCACATTGTTTTCCTTCCTTCCAACCGACACTCTCCAACATTGAACTTTTTGTTATTTTTTCACTATAAATTGGCTTGGTTTGCATAACAAAATATTTGTCTTTTTATTTAAGTTTTGTACTTTTTTTATTATACTTTCAATTCTACCCCTTTCATTACCTTTTTTCCCTTACAGGAATTTCATATTGCTTTTTTATTGTTGAATTTCCTTGCTGCAAATTTTGTTTTTTCCGGCTGCTATAGCCGAGTGAGTACTTACGTGAGCCTTTGTCTTTAGCTCAAGTTCCTTACTGAAAAATATTGAAAATCAAGCTTTTGGAAGAATAAGCTGAAAATAATTACAAATGCAAAACTGACTTATGAAGAAGTTCGGCCATAAAAATATTCCCGTTCACACATATCACTATTAAATACACCCAACAATATGTATTGGCTTTTTTATGAAAGCTTCTTCGATCTAATACTAGTTTGTTGTATTTAATTTTCATAGTTTTCCTCTCGCTCGACTATTGAACGACGTTTAGAAGTATGGATATTTTTCTTCCCACCAGCACACTCCCTTTGTTCCTTTTATTTTAGCATGTAATACAGAACACGTATGTGTATGAATACATATATGTCCTTCTACATTGGTTCACTCTTGGATTGTTTCTATTGCTTAAAACTCATTCTTTTTCACTGACATGTTAGTTGAATATCGTTGAAATGAATGACTATCATTGCCATGTTGATGATGCTCTTTTAGCATTGCTTATGGCTTAAAATCTCAAGAAAGTACATACATATGTATATCCATGCATATCGTTTTTTACGATGGTATTGTATTCCAGCGTTTTTAGTTTAAAAAATTGTTGTTTTTACACGCCCGCAGGTTTGTTTGTTACAGTCCGAAATATATTCAAAAATTACACAAGAAGTTCATTGGAAAAAACTTTATTTGTATCAAAATCCAAAATCAATGGTATATTTCGTGAGAGATTACATATCCAAGATTTAGGAAAACTTATGGTTTTCTTATTTTCGTTAACTTTTATACGCCACTTTTCCGTAATTCTTTAATTGGCTCAAGGTGTTAATCTAATACATTTGTGGCGAAAAGGGTACATTAGTGCTTGCCCTGTCTGCCACGTATAGCATAATTTTTAGCCAAGAATACTATCCGGTGAAACACCTGCCGTGTTTGGATTTTCATGTTAATGCATTCATTTGCTCTTACAGTAAGTCCAATGAAGGATAGGTATATTTCAAGGATATGATGAAATATGTTAGTTAATGATTTTTATATATAACATTGAATAATTAACTTAACTTCAAAATATGATCGCAGTTTCCAGCAACATCGACATTACAAGCAAATAATATATTTTAACATACGGTGACTATTACCGTAATTCCATTTTCGGCCATTTAGGATTTTTTCAGCTTGGAAATAACTGTAAAATGATTCTAATCAATTTTTATATCCACCTCTGCCCCACCGTATAGCTCTGGCAAAGAGCTTAAGCACATCACGTTATCACATCATATGTATGTGTGGCTACATTTGTGCATATATCCCGTAAAAGTATATACTAATATATAAATGCTATCAGTGCAGAAACTCAATTTTTCAAGTTCATTTCTTTGTCTGCATAAACTATTCTTATTTTTTTAATTTATTTTGTACCATTATTTGTATAAGTTTACCATATGTATGTATGCTTGGAGACGAGGAAATAAATGATGTGTTATTTGCAACAAATGACTTTGTTCAATTGAAATTTAGTGGCTACATTTATTGACTCATCGGTTTTTTCAACATTTCAACTCTTCACTTTCAACCGACAATCCAACTTTGTGTGTTTGTAAGCACTTCTGTTGGGCGTGACATAGTTCTACTTGAATGATTTGCAAATAATTTCATGCCTGCTGATTTTATGTTGCTGCAGGTCCTCAAGTGCTTTTACTTTTTACAAAAAACATTTGAAAAATGCCAGTTTCATGTATTTCTGCATCTCTTTTACTTCAAAGGACACACACCTATATATTCTTTATCTTTCAGTCTATCTACAAATATTAAATATATTTGTATGTATTTTCTATCGTTTTGTATTTATTTATTTATTTAATTCATTTTCACAAAGTCTTTGTGTTTTGTTTCACTCCTATTGAAATTCTAAGATTAATGGTTGGCAATTGTTCGCAGCATGTGTCACTATAAATGGTTGTGTTTAATGGAAGGATATTTGCCTACATATACAGTGCGAGTATATACCATGCAAACAATTCACATTGTGATGTCCTAGGGCTCGACCATATAGTCCATCTCTGCATAACACCCGAGTACTCAATAGAATACCTACAAGGCATTATATTTTGGAGTATTTGCGAAAAATTACATTCGAACATTCTCTTTAGTTTCGAGTACAATCTGCTTTGGTGAAAAGTTAGTAAAAAATAATATATATATAAATAAATTGGTGTAAATATTAATAATATATTGTTAATAAATGTTTAATATCTATTAGTTTGCGTATTTGTTCTACATATTTTCATTAAAATAATAATAAAATCTGCACGCCTTTTGCGTACCAGCAGAGTTCAACAGCGAAACGAAATTGACTCAGTTTCATTTCCACACGTTTTCTGTATACTAGTATAGAACTTGTTGCGTAATTGTAACTTCATGTAGTGATTGCGATCGGTATAACACGAGAAATGGTAGTGCCGCACTAAGTTCGTGTAAAAACATGTGTTGGTCCAATAGTTCCCACAGAGGAGTATATTTGTAGGTACTCCAATGGACCGTATGGCCCACAAATATTTGCAGGGTACTAGAAAATTAATATATACATATGTATTTCAATTCAATGACAATACCTTCGCTACTACAACAGGTGATGTATGTAAATTAATTTAATTAAGGATTGTTTAATGCGGCCTGTATTTATTTTTGGTTATAAGTAAATGAGCTGTATTCAGTTAATTTAATTAATTTCTTATTTATATGTTTATTTTAAATACAAATTTGCTATGAATAGTTAATACATTGAATTTATCATTTCCAAGAATTTGGAAGGACTTTCCTTCTCTATACTATTATGGACCCGACAATTTTAACTTTATAATAAGTTCTTTGAAAGCCTACAATTATAGGAGGTCCTCACCAAATTACTTAATGTGAGCTCGGTGATATTTTCAAAGAATGCAGGTTGAAAAAAAATACATATCCTGAAATCAAATTGTATGAGCTTTAGTCTTTGTGATTGATATGAGGTGTTTAAAAATGTATGTGAAATCTTTTGTGACAAGTAAGTTTTAACGTAAAAATAGTACAATGATGACATTATTTATTTTCTGCACATGAATTAGTATCAGTTTATCGGTTAACGACACATTTATTTTCCGCTATCCTCAGTATAAATACTGTCCAGGCCAAGCAATAGAGGTCGAAAAATGTTTTCACATTAATTGCAGTTGAGAAGGTGACAATTTGGAAAATCTAGTACTTCGTCGCAAAACTCAAATTATACAACAGCAAACATTTGAAATTTTATAAGTACGATTCATTTCTCTTTCTATTCATTTAGAAAATTATTAGAGTCTCATGTGGCTCATTATTTTAACTTCTAAAACCTTTTTAATTATATTTCAAGATTATTCTTTAACTGAAGTGTGTCAGAAAATGTTCATACCTTAGCATGGCTCAAATCCATCAATAATGTTCTGAGATGTCAAATCATACATTATACCAAACAAGTCCTGCCGTTGGTGTATGCACTTATTAGAGTTCGAACGACTGAGAGCACACTGTGTAATTCAGTAGCTTTTTAATAATATGAATAATATTAATAATATCAGTAGCCTATTAATAATATGAAAAATCGTACAATAATAACAATAAAATTATAATTTTTCCGGAATGATCTCGCCCTCCTTCATAAAATGGCTGGGTAAAGACCTCTCCCTGGTAAATGCATTTGAAGGGAATCTTCTGCATATTCAAAATATAATAATATTTAACAGACCTGATTATTACTTCATTTTTCATCACAATAAAGGGATAAAAGCATACTGGTATAAGTGAATAAGTGAACACGTACTTGGGTATGTTTGTAAATACGAGTATACGATATATATAACGTACCTGCAAATTAGAATATATTCCCGAAATATACTTTTACAAGAGGAGACCGGTATGGGTATTCATAAAATATTAAGTCACTCAAACCAAAAAAAAAAATAAAAATAAAAAAAAAAAAAACCAAAAAAAAAAAAAAACAATACGAGACTGCCAACCGCACACCGATTTATTGGATTGCTTGCCAAGTTTGCTTGTCAAGCAGTTCGTTTCACTGTCTTTTTGGTTGTTGGTTGTTGTATACAAGAACAGTATGTAAGCAAGTTGTTTTATTTCAGCATCCCGCCTGGTTGATTCCAAGTGAAGAAAAACGAGAAAAATAAATACATTTAAACATAAAGTAAAATACAAACAAACTAAGTGAAATGGGAAAACGGAATTATAGCAAATTTGACTCTACGTGAACAAACGTTCCAGAAATATTATATATCCGCACATGTGTACTTCCGTACTTAATTTAGCAATGTACGAACATAAGTTAAATTTGCATGTGTATATACATATAAACATTCGGACTTAGTTAAATGAGATTTTTTTACATATATGTAAGTGTACTTTTCTTTGCACGTCTTCTGCATATCTGAACATGTGAAGAGTAAAAAATTTATTGAGAATTAAAATAAATGATAAAAAAATCCTTACAAATATATAATACATTCGCGTCATATATGTAACGTTTATATTTTGATAATTTCTAAATTACGACATTAATACTAATATCAAATAAACAAAAGCTACTAAAGGGTGTTTTTTATAGAGGTATAGAACTTTAAGTTGGCATTACTTTTCAAGATGGCGACCGATTTAACAGCTGTCAGGTGATTTATTCTCAGTTTGGTTTGGCAATTCATCATGAATAGACTCACGTCTGAACAACCCTTGCAAATATTGCAATTTTATTACGAAAATAATGGTTCTGTGCGGAAAACGTATCGCGCGCAACGTCCATTTTATCGTCGACAAAATCGTCCATCAGAGCAGTTAATTCGATTAACCATGGAACGTTTTCGCACCACGTTTACTCTTATTAATAACTCGCATCCCCAGAGACGCCGTACGGTGCGTACAGAAGAAGCTATTGCTGCTGTAGAGCGTAGCATTGAGAAAGACCCGAATGAGTCCATCCGCCATCGAGCACAGGAATTGGATCTGTGTCCATCCACTTTATGGAAGATTTTGCGGAAGGATCTTGGTTTGCGTGCTTACAAAATCCAACTCTTGCAATAATTGAAACCAAACGATCATCAACTAAGGCGTAGATTCGTTGAATGGGCCCAAAACGAGTTTACCGTTGTTCCCGATTTTCATAAGCGAATTTTGTTTAGCGATGAAGCGCACTTCTGGTTGAATGGCAACGTCAACAAACAAAACTGCCGCATTTGGAGTGAAGGTAACCCTCAAGTGTATGTTGAAACACCGTTACATCCAGAAAAACTGACTGTTTGGTGCGCTTTATGGGCTGGTGGAATCATTGGTCCGTACTTTTTCAAAAACGATGGTGGCCAGAACGTTACAGTCAATGCTGATCGGTATAGAGCCATGATTACTAACTTTTTCATTCCTGAATTGAATAACCTTGATGTCCAGGAGATGTGGTTTCAACAAGACGGCGCAACATGTCACACAGCTAGTGCCATAACAGATTTATTGAAAGATACGTTTGGTGACCGCCTAATTTCACGTTTTGGACCTGTGAATCGGCCTCCAAGATCTTGTGATTTAACACCGCTAGACTACTTTCTGTGGGGCTATGTAAAGTGATTGGTCTATGCGGATAAGCCACAAACGCTTGACCATTTGGAAGACAACATTCGCAGTGTTATTGCCCTTATAAAGCCACATATGTTGGAAAAAGTCATCGAAATATGGACGTCCAGAGTGGACTACATCCGCGCCAGCCGTGGCGGTCATATGCCAGAAATCATATTTAAAATGTAATGCCACAAGATTATCTTTCAGATAAATAAAATTCATGTCAATTGAATAATCCATCGTTGTTTTATTGCAACTTAAAGTTATATACCTCTATAAAAACACCCTTTATATTGGGTGAGAAGCCAGCTATACTATATGCATATAGAGGGTGTTTTTTATAGAGGTATAGAACTTTAAGTTGGCATTACTCTTTAAGATGGCGACCGATTTAATAGCTGTCAAGTGATTTATTCTAAGTTTGGTTTGGCAATTCATCATGATTAGACTCACGCCTGAACAACGCTTGTAAATAGTGCAATTTTATTTCGAAAATAATGGTTCTGTGCGGAAAGCGTATCGCGCACTTCTGGTTGAATCACTACGTCAGCAAACAAAACTGCCGCATTTGGAGTGAAGGTAATCCTCAAATGTATGTTGAAATACCGTTACATCCAGAAAAACTGACTGTTTGGTGCGCTTTGTGGGCTGGTGGAATCATTGGTCCGTATCATTGAACGTAGTGCGCGATACGTTTTCCGCACAGAACCATTATTTTCGAAATAAAATATGCACTATTTGCAAGCGTTGTTCAGGCGTGAGTCTATTCATGAAGAATTGCCAAACCAAACTGAGAATAAATCACTTGACAGCTGTTAAATCGGTCGCCATCTTGAAAAGTAATGCCAACTTAAAATTCTATACCTCTATAAAAAACACACTATATTTAACATGAATTAAAATTAAAATGAAGTACTTACTAAATATTTATTCCACCGAACCTAGGCTCTTCTGGGGTTTTCCGCCGAGTAATTTTTCCCATAAAATATTTGTTCCTCGCGAGCTTTCTGAAATCTAACAAAGTGTAATTTCGCTTACACAATGACATCTAATGCGTACATTATATGTATTACATATATGCAATATTTTTTGGTAGCCATAAAATTAACCACAAAAAGAATATTGGGAAACAGTTTTTCACTGCGAGAACACATCCAAAAAATTGTATATGTATATAGATATTTTTCTCTGTTTAACTTGCATCTCATAGGAAATAAAGACATAATTGAGACATTTTTTTCGGTGGTGGCAGAAAAATTAACAACAAAAGTAAAGTAGAAGCTTTTAGTATTTAGTATATTTTTTAGTAGAAAATCGATCCACTCTTAAGGAGCTCATAGTAAAAAGTTGCATACAATTATCTGATCTTAAAATTTTCCTGAAGGCGATTACAATAACTGAAGTATATTCTATTATTATTCTTTGCGATAAAATACTTGCAGAATGCAGCACCAATTTACTCCAACAGCGGCCGATTTCAATTTTATCTTTCAAGATTAGTAAAAGTTTGCGACTCATTAATTTTGATAATCTGCCTAGTAAGCTGGAGACAATCAAAAAAAGTGTTAAGGAGTTGATATTTGTTATCGAACAATGCCGCATATTTACCAGACATTAGTACATTATCTTATACTAGTTAGATTAGTACTCCTACTTATGGTTTACTTTCCTACTAGGAGCTACGCCGGTGTAATTATATTCGATTAAACAGCAAATTTTACATTCACTTTTCCATTGACCAGAAATATCAGGCACTCAGTTTCTTACTTCTATGTGTAACGGAATTCATTGCAGTGAGTGTTTTCAGTCCTCAACAAAATGCAATTAATTGGCGAAATGGTTTGAAGCGCACACATACGTACTCATATGTGTTTGTAAAAAAACATACAAGCAAACTAAAATTGTAGCGCGTCTGCTTTCTTATGTCTGTTGTCGCGTATACAAATTTAATACCAGTCCTTTACAATGGTTACATGTGTACGAGTTTGTTATATATGTATATGCACCGTCCGGAATAGCCGAGTGGTTAGCAGCGCGTAAAGCTGTTAGAAAGCGCCAATACATGCCTAAAATATTTGTAAAGATTTCCAGTATTTTTTTCCACACCCATTTCACCACAAACTGAAAGAGCGCTGTGGCTACAGCAACATCAATAACAAAAGCAACTTACTGCATCTATGTCAGATATGCACTAGTATTTCTCCGCTAACCTTCATTGAAGTTTTGAGTTTTCAACTTTTGTTGACACAAAGTCAAATGAAGAGAATACCCTTGACACTCAATGGAATTCAGTTTGAGATGTACTCGTAAGTAAAAGTATGTACGTTAAGCATTTTAAAAGTTACTAACGAAACAGGATATATAATGAAAGTTAGAGTACAGTGAGCGAATAACAGAAACTGCGAAAGAGTGGATGAATATGTGAATGAATCTTGAGAAGAGAGACAGGTGAACGTGAAAAATTCATAAATTTATCTAAGTATTCTGATTATCATTCAGGGTGATCAGATGAATATTATTAATATATGACAAAATTGTGTTCCACAAATTTCCATATGTTTTCGAAAAGAGATAATACATGTTTATAATAAAATTAGTAATACCTCAGGGAAAAAAGTATATGTGCATTTTTGTTCACAATGCTTTCTTCTCTCTTAATAACAGTATTTACTTTTAAGGTATACAAGTTGTTTTTATTATGTTCTCTGAAATATTTACGTGTTCGAAATTCTTTAAACTTTATCCGTAATACTGTTATTGGAAAAATGTGATCCAGCAGGCATTATACGTAGGAAAAAATTATATGTGCATTGCGAGATTAGTGTTTTTTTTAAAAGCGATGA
This sequence comes from Neoceratitis asiatica, assembly GCA_030068015.2. Lineage (NCBI taxonomy): Eukaryota > Metazoa > Arthropoda > Insecta > Diptera > Tephritidae > Neoceratitis > Neoceratitis asiatica. The sequence goes on from CM061524.1 coordinate 81,018,240, forward strand.
AGTTACGTAAAGTGCATTGGTGCTATTTTTTGTCAGAATCTCGGCAAGTAAAAGAGTTTTGATCATCATTAACATAAATTTTTTTATTGCATATGGTTAAAATTGCCGAGATTACAAATGCACTTTTTTACAAATCTATTAAAAATCCCGAAAGTTATGGTACGTTTAAGCGCAGTGGAAGACCGACTAAAATCGATAATAGATGTAAGCGTGAAATTCGGGTGCTAGCAACGCAAAAAAGCATGTATGTCTTGGGAGTCAAGGCACATTTAAATCTAGGTATATCAAGAAAAGGAGTCCACCATCTTGACGCAAACTAAATTGATTAGATATCAGCCTTGGCGGCCTGTACCCATGCTGCAAAATCGACATATACGTCTGGTCTTTGCTGAAAAACTAAAGTTTTGTACAGCTGAGTTCAAAATTTTTCTGCTGAAAAAAACTGATTTGGACGATTCTGATGGCTGTCATAAGTACTGGAGTGATATAGTAGCCTGGCCGAACTCCCTGTAAGCAAAATCATGGTGGAGGTTCACTGATTACTTGAGCAGCATTTGGACATGATGGAAAGTCACCTCTGTATTTCATACTCACCAGGACAAATGCAGAAGTACTTATTGAAGTACTTATTGAGCTTGCTTGTAATCTTTACAGTGATCCTTGGGCTTTCCAGCAAGACAATGCACCAATCCATACTGCGCGCGCGACTGAAAACTTCCTTTCATTAAAAACATAAATCTTTTGGAGTGGCTAGCAATAAGCACTGATCTTAATCCTCTTGAAGATTTGTGGGGGACACTTTCAAGCAGGGCTTATAAACTACTCAAGGAGACATTATTGGTGGCATGGGATGAAATTAACAATTTAACGTGAAAACTGTTGGTTGATTCCATGCCAAATAGTATTAATCCGTTTTTTTTTATAAAAAAAGGAAAACATATCAATTATTAAAAAAATCGAAAAAATGTTTCCTAAAGCTAAACTTATTATATATCTTTGTACACATATAATAATTGCCAAAGAAGTGCAGATGTTAAGATTTTTGATATTATTTAAAAAATGAGATGAATTTAAATAGTAAAAAGGTGTTTAATGCTGTTTTATTTCAAATTACGTCCATGCACTTTTTTCCCTGAGGTATATCGATACAATATAACTATCAAAATGAAATAAGTCAGTAGAAGTAAAAGATATTTTTGATAAATTTACCTGAAGATCTAAAAAAAAACAAATACAGTCATTATAAGAACCAAATGATTATTGTTTGATAAATTATAGATTCAAAAAGAACTAATTTTAATAATAAATAAATGATAAAGAGCAGAAAACAGAGGGCATTGGGAAGCAGTGAAATGTCACAAAGCTAATATACAAAATCTAAATACTTTTTGAATTGTTTAGTGCGGCCTGTAATTGTTTGTGGTTATAAGTAAATGAGCTTTTATTCAAAGGCCTATCTTGTTAGAATTTTTTTAATTGAATATTTTGTTATACAACAAAGAAAAATTGGTAGAAGTAACAGTTGTTTCGGAGATCACCACATCTCCTCATCACACTTCTTTTTCCAGGAATCGAACCGACGGATTCTGGCATCAGAGGCGAGTGCTCTACCACTGAGCCAACATCTGCCATGTAATCCATTATTTTTTACTAACCAACAACTACTGAGTGCGCTAATATTTAGCCGCTATTTTTATTTAATGTTGGGTTAGTGAGTTTTTTGCAATCGTGCATACATTCAGGCATTAATTGTCTGAGAAATGTTTATAAGTAGGATTGATTAACGGGCTCGACTTATGTGTTATAGTAACAAATTGAATATTAAAACAACAGATTACATCCGTCGGTTCGATTCTTTGCAAAAGAAGTCTGATGAGTAGATGTTGTATAACAAAGTATTCAATTCAAAAATTTCTAACAAAAAGACCTTTGAATAAAAGCTCATTTACTTAAAACTAAATACTTTTTTAGAAACGGATCATATATCATACAGCACTTTTCAATATTCGACATAAACACTAAAATTACTTTATTTCTTTAACGTCAGATTTAAAGCAGTTCATTGCCATCTATAAGTCTTATTGAAAGCCATAAAAAATTGCCGATACATTTATTGGCATGTTCTACATACACTTAAAAAAAGTAGCTAATAATATTTACAGACTAATAAGCAAACGAATAGTAATTAATAAAGATTTATGGTTTCCCAATGCTTAAAAGTACTGTTCTTACTTTTAAATTAAAATGAAACCACACCTGAGTGTAGTAAATTGTAAATGAATTGTATTAACCGATAAAATGAAGTGAAGTTACATACGAAATATATGTACGATGAATAAAAAATAATATATATATTACCTATTTATTCATGCAATGATTTTGGGGGCATATGAGGTTTGTTCAAAAGGTATCAACAAACTCACACTCACAGTTTTCTTCTACTGTAATGGCATCGTGCATTTTGAGTTCTTGAATCAAAGTCACATGTCCAATACAAAATATTACCTGCAAGATATGCGCAATTCGTCTGGATTTCGGGAAGAACAAAAATTTTCTTTAGCACCTTGACACGCACTACACATACATCTTTTCTTTTGCCCGAAAATTTGGTCAAAAACTGTAATGATGATCTGGCCAGACCTGACCTCCAGGGACTTTTTTGTTCCCAAAACTGGAGAGGCCAATGAAAAGAAGATAAAAGCTGCTTCAGAGAGGAAGGGACAAGATCACATAAAATTAGTTTTTAAGAGCGATATTTTTGGCACAGATCTCGTATGCCGACACAAAAAGCAATAGGGCACACTGACCAGCCATGAAATAATGTAACGAAGCGAATCGAAAACATTGGAGCATATCCAACATTGCATGTCTCGACGTAATTACGAGCCAACGAAAAGGAAAATATTGGAGAAAAGATTAAAAAAAGAAAAAATATAAGAATGCTTGTGAAAGGTAATGACTGAAAAATGCTATACGTATGAAATGTGGAGACCAAGCTAAACTAAATTCCAAACAGACATTTGTTGTTATAAGCAACCAACAAACGTAATTTATGTAAAAGTACCGCTACAGCAACAACAACATGAATTGGTACTGTGTACATGGCAAAAAAGAGGAATGCAAAGCGTACGCCTAAATATAGGCTATAAATATTGTATTGCCCTACACTCACCTGAGTGCATTGAGTATTGAAACGTAGAGTAAATTTCTGGTGGCCCACTCCTTCGTCAACAAACCTTTGCACTTTAAACGAACAGCAGCGCAATCTCACTCTTCAAAAGTTCAATAATAAATACAGAAAGGTTTGTATTAACCTTGGCGTATCACTGGAATTTAACCACAAATGAATGAAATGGCAGTGGAAAGCTAAAAAAATTAGAAAATGTAAGCAGAATAAATGGAAGACACGATGACGTCAGTCAAGGAGACAAATAAATTATGCGTAATGGTTACGAATAGTTTCTACATTTTATTGAAAATATTTATTGCAGTTATCATGTTTTTTCTGAAAACTAATAAAGCAATATTTTTAGCCAAAAATTGTGTCAAATAAGAAAGGTAGGTGAAATTTGGAAGTGAGTTGAATTTAAAACTAGTTATTAATTTTGATATGAGCCTAGTGATCAAATAATACTAAATTCTGTCCTACCCGCTTAGAAAAAACAAAAGCATAAACACTATTGAGTTGCATAATTTTAAAGTAAGTTTACATATACTAAAATTAAATACTGATCAAAAATACATTAGAAATTTTAATGGATGAAATATAGCCAACTTTTCGTATGTTGAAACTTTCCACATTCGAAATAGCCTTTGTTTCAGAAGCGAAAAGCTCAAACTCAAATTTATTTTTAACAACATAATAAAATCGAAAGTACCAAGTTACCATTCAAATGACTTAAATGGATTGTGCTATAATTAGACTGTAGGACGGATGCGTTATCAGTTCCCAATTGAGATCTGTTAGTTTTTGGCGGGTCATCAGGGAGGTGTGAAATCTGCCGCTTGCATTAGAGAATTATGCTTATTTGAAATTGGCCAGCTTAAAGCGTTAATTATCATTCCCATTGTTCAATTTTAATAGTCTGATTTCTTTGAAAAAACATAAAATGGAATATGCACTTAAATCCCATAGCCCTGAAAGTATTGTCTTTTTTAAGTGATTTCGATTTTTGTGTATCAATTTTGCTGGGGCTAGTTTGGCTCGATCCATAGTCACTTTCGGACTAAGTTTCTAAAGCAATGGTCATCATAATTACAATTTTTTTTCCAGCTTGAAACTAAATAATACAATATTTGACACATTGATATGAAGGTTACCATGGGTATTTCTTTATTTTGGAGCCTTTGCATCGCTTTGATGTACGCTGGTGCTAAAGAGTTCAAAAGAGTGGTCGTGACCGGTTTGTCGAGAGCGGACGTGCGTTAGAGCTAATTACAAGTGTATTACAGTGAATATAGGGGAAAATAATACTTCTTTGCTACATGCAAAAACATACATACTTAAAACAAAAACTTTTCAAACTAATTTATAATGAGTGAGAAGGATAATCCCTTTGTCATTCCGGAAAAACAATTAAACGAAGTTGTGAATAATAAAAACTATGAAATATCCACAGTGCAAAATACAGCTGGTCAAGTGAATGCGAGAAAAAATTAAGTTCAAGGTGACACTGAACCAAATACAACAAAAACCAACATATGTGAAATAACAGTGAAATAACATATGAGAACATTAAAGCACAAAATAATGCGAAACTAACAACTGGAAAGAAACGTAAACAACAACACGACAATAAATCTGACAGCATGGAAAGTGTAGACGGAGTAGAGAACAGCCGATCAATGGCAGTGTTGCTGCAATCACTCTCCACCCAAATTAGCGAACTAAAATCAGTAATAGCACGGCTTAGTACAGAAAAAGCAGTTCTTCAAGAAGAGAATGACCGCTTAAAAAGTAATAATAAAAACAACAATATGGAACAAAATAACCAAATAAACAATAACACAGCACAAGAAACTTTGGAAATGGAACAAGACAGTTTAGAAGAAGTGAATTTCCCCTTGCTGCCTAATACTTCTTCCAGAGAAACATTCCAAGCTGATGTACACTCAACTAAAAAGCAGTTCAACATTACACAGCCCGTTCGGGAAAAACGTAAATTAAAAAATAACCCACCTGTACTTATATGTTATAATATAAATCAGAAAGAAAATTCTAACAAATTGACAACAATATTAAACCACAAAAACTTTGTATTTAACATTGTCAACAAAAATGTTACTCGTATAAATACATTCATTATAGAAGATTATAACAAAATTAAAAACTTTTTGACACAAGAAAAAATTAAGTTCTACACATTCACACCTAATGAAGAAAAACCACACGCTATTGTAATTAAAAAATTGTCTTATGTATATGAAAATGAAGAAATTCTTAGTTATTTCAATGAAATCAACTTAGACATTAAGATTATTAAACTTTCAAAGTATAAAAATGGAAACTGGTTGATCCAGCTTGATCATAAGTCGAATTTATCAGAGTTCTACAATATAAAATATATACTTAATTGTAAAATTAATTTTGAAAAATGGAAACCTATGCCTCCGACACAATGTAAAAACGGTCAACGATATACACATGTGGCAAGCAATTGTAATATGCCGTACCGTTGTGTTAAATGTGTTGAGTATGTTTATACTAATCCTGAAACAGGCTAGCCAGTTAAAAATATAGGTATTACAGTTAGCTGCATAAATTGTAAAACTGAAGGCCACCCTGCAAACTACAGTAAATGCCCCAAAGACTTGAATTAATTAAACGCCTAAACGAGGGCAATGGCTTAGGAAATACAGTTGATGACACATTAAACAAAAAACCTTTGTCGAGAATAGTAGCTTTATGTTGATGTTTCCGGTCAGAATTATGTTCAGCGATAAGGCCCATTTCTGGCAATGGGTATGTAAACAAGCAAGCTTGCAAATTTTGGACTAAGAGCAACCAGAAGAGATTCAAGAGCTGTCATTTTATCTAGAAAGACAATGGTTTGGTGTTTTGGTGTTTGTTTTATTTCTTCAAAAATGATGCCGGTGAGAACGTAATGGTCAATGGCGACCATTATCGCGCCATGATAACCGATTATTTTATGCCTCAAATTGAAGCTCGTGATCTCTGCGACATTTGGTTTCGGTGAGCAAATAATTTTAAGTTTGCGGCCGCTCGATTGGCCACCAAAATCTTGTGATATCACACCGTTAGACTTTTTCCTGTGGGGATATGTAAAGTCTAAAGCCTGTGCGGACAATTCCGCTCCGATTCAGGCCTTAGAGAAAAACATAACGCGTGTCGTTCGCCACTTACCAGTCGAAATGCTCGAACGAGTCATCGAAAATTGGACTCCACGGATGTACCATCTGAGACGTAGTCCCGGCCAACATTTGAAAAAAAAAATGCCAAAGAATGTTTTTTTTGAATGATAATAAACATTCTCCATTAAATTTGAATTTTCTGTGGTCTTTTTCTTTAAAAAAGTATGGAACCTCGAAATAAATCACCCTTTATATAAATATTAGTGGCGCTTTGTATGAGGGGCTTTCATTTCAAGTCAGAAATACACTCGCATTGCTTGATATTTCCTGCCGAATGGCGACCGCAATTAGGAAAAATTATTTTATATAATTATGGATGATACTCGAACCTGGACTGGAACCCAGGCCTTCCGAATAGTACGCAATGCTAAGCACTCGGCTATCGCTTGTCTGTACATAGTGAAATTAGGAGAATGCCCTCCATCATTTTTGATTCCTTCTTGATTTGTTTGTTGCTTCTTACTTGAAAATACTTTTAAATACTCCATGTAAAGGTTTTAGTGTTCACTATATCAAGGGATTCTCTTTATAGGGTGTTCAATATGACCATAAACGATTATATAAACATTTGTTCAAGTACATTGTTGAAAGAAATATAGAGAGAATATATATAAAGAAATATATTATATATATTGAAACCAAATCTAAATTTTAAATTTATGATATTTCAAATCATAAAATTATATACGAACTTACATATACATAAATATGTGCCTCGCAGTCTTCAGTTATGGACAATGTACCTCGCAGTCTTTAGTTATGAAAAATGCTTAGGTAATAACAAACCAATAATATGAACGGCATATGGTGGTAGGTCCTAATAAAAGTAAAATATCCATCCAACATGTATAGCTGAAGCAATTGCAATTTTTTGAAACCAATGTTATTAATACTAAAATGTTAATTATAATAAAGAAGAAATTAGAAAGCCTAGTATTAAGTTATTGCTTCACATGAAATGGTTGTCAAAATCCACACAAATTTCTTTGCCGTGAAACATGCGTGGAATTTCAAATGTATTTCACTGCAAAGTAGGACTCTGTTCATGCCGTGGAAACACCGCACAATATACTAACGACATGATGGCTGCAACATTTTTTCATAGCTTTTGAAATGTACATGTCAACTAAAATGGCATTTGTTGAAATTGACAAGTGGCTTAAGAGAAAATTCAAAAACAAAGCAAATTTTTTTATCATTTCATTGAATGATTTTATTTGAATAGAATTTTTTAAAATATTCTACTTTAGAAATATAATAAATAAATAAATGTGCATGCATATGTATGTAAAAAAATATTAATAGCTGAAATATATTTTTATTTTGGTTTCGAATATGATATGCATATGTATGAATGTATATTTGCTTTATATGTATTATAAAAATAAATTGAGAAGTAGTATTTCCAGCCTTGAGATCTGAAATTAAGAAAAATTAATATTAACAAAAAAAAGAAAAAGTTATACCATGAAAATGGTATCTAAACAAGTTGTTTTTCATTGTCAAGTTTTCGATCTTGCGTTGTAATAAAAAAACGGCGAGAGATGTTCACAAATTTCAGAACGCTGCGCGCTTCCTAAGAAAACTTGGAGTTCGCAGGGATGTAGTTTTGAAATTCGTCCGCTATTACCACCCAGATTTCGTTGTACTCATCGGCGCTGTTTGAAGGGCAATATCTCGCTATACGGGTCCTTAAAAAAATTGTACAAATAGCAGAACGCAATAACTGCTTCTTGCGCGCTTTTCGGAGGGAAAAACATAGAACAAATGAAAGCGTTTGGATTATTTGAATTGTAATATTCAAATGCACTTTCGCACATATATGTTTTAATATGTATACAGAATTATCTCCAGTACATAACAGAAGTGATGAAAGTCGCCAAAGCGTCCTTTTATTATACTTTTATTCAAAAATTGGTTCTCTCCTTTGAGGAACTTTGCCTCCAATGCCTCTACAATCAGAGTTACCATTTGAGCACCTGACATATAAGCTGCGAATTTCATATGGGGAGGCCCTCATTAATTTGTTTGCTTACATTTTAATTGGTATTTCGACGTTTCTTCTCTTTTGACAATTCATGTTGATAGCCACATTTCACTGCAAATAAAATGCTTGTTGCTAGCGAAAGTTCACGTTTATGAACACTGTACTTGGTGTTACATATGAAATGAGCTAGCATTTTCGTATTAAATGTGAAAATATTTAATTAAATCGAAAATTCATGTAAGTATTTGCCACCATTCACTAGTCAATCCTCTCATAAACAGAGTTTTGTTGCAAATACACCTTGAAGTAGACATAATTTCAATATTTTCCAAAGGTTTTGTTTTCACATTTTCTCTTTTGCTGTCAGCTGTTAGCTTATTTTCAAAACTGTTTCAGCATAAAAACTTCACTTTCACATGTTACACCTGTGCAGGTGCCAATTACACTTTTTTTGCTTCACTGCTCCAACTTATTCCCTCTAGTTAGTGTCGCTCACACTTTTATTCATTTCGCATATATATTTTTGAAGTTTCTTCTTCTTTCCATGTTTCCTATTCGCAGGTTATTCCATGACGTGCATGAGCATTTCTCTAGTCAATATGTGAGTGCTCGCAAAGCAATTCAGTAGCCATTGAATTCAAAGTAATTTTTTAATTCAGAAAATTTTGCATATAAAAATAATTTTTAGCAATAAAATGAAATAAAATTTATAAGGCTTCAAAAACTTCAACAGGCAAAGTTTTGTTTAACTAAAACCGAGCTTACTTATGTGTTATGTTTTCCGTTGTTCTTATGTATAGGATATATGCGATTTGAATGAACACGCTTAAATTTTTAAGATGACACTGGACGGAAAATGCAGTTTCATGAAAAATCGTATTTTCGAGTTGTAGTTGAGATGTGAAAGCACATGTGCAGAAGTTTTACACACAGCTCCACTCTTTTTTAATAATATAGCATATGAAATTAAAATACTACCTTATTGCAGCGCACATTCAAGCCAAAAAATACGCAGCCCCTAAAACATGTACAGTTCGACATCCAGGCGGTTTTATACTCGACTTGTACTCCTACTTTCCGGGAGCGCTCATTATCGATGCAGGTTAACTAAGTAACGGCATTTCAACCTCGCTATATACCATTGATTCGCAAACAAATATTTTTCGAAAATGTTGGAAAAAGAGCTGCATCGTAGCTAGAAGTGGAGAAAACAAGGACTGCACTCTTCCAATTTTGCTTTGGGACCATAACCAGGAAGAAGCATATGCAGAAAAAAACGAAAGGGGCCGAAATGTGTTAATTTGAAAAGTTTGAGAACCTGCCAACAAATTTAATAATCAAAAAATCTATGAAAAAATGGTGGGAGGAGGGTACACTGCTCCAGCCTAATAAATATAAACGTTTTGATGATGAACCTGAATACCATCCTTCTCCAATTTGTGGTGTGCCAAAATATCACTTTTTCAACAAATGGATGGACTTACAGCATGTCAGAAATGCACTCCGAGGGCTTGAAATTTCCTGCCGAGGGACGACCGGAATTATAAGAATTATTTTTAGTCGAACCAGGACTCGAAATAACACGAAAAGTAGTTGCCTCTATTCTGCTATGTGTGTACAATACCAGAAGCGCAGTCAGTATTGCAAAGGACCTCTCCGAAAATTTCAGTGCTAAATGACATTTCAAATAGAGTAACTTTCTATCTCCAACTTAATGTTAAAGAAAATAATATGAGCTACAGAGTTTAATAGACAAGATAAAATCTATTCATAGTGTGCAATTGATGCAGCATACCGTTGATGTTGAAATCATTGACTTTAAAACCCATGATACTAGACCTTATTTCTCTAGATTAGACAAAACAGCGAATCAAATTAGTCTGGAAGTGAACGAAAACAAGATGAACTATCCCTTGACATCAAATAAAGAGTTAACATATTCGTTTCTCGGTTTCCACTTCACTATTGACAGTCTTAACTTTGAAGTTGTAGACAATTCGGTCTATCTTGGAACCAGTATCAACCACACCAACAATGTCAGCCTTGAAATCCAACGAGTGAGTAAGCAATTGAAAAGTAAGACAAACAAATATCGAAATTCTCAAGCCCCTCATCATTCCCTTCCTGCTATATGATGCAGAAGAATGGATGAGTCGGCATGAAGGGTTTTCAGTAGAAATGTAGTGCGGAAGATGTATGGTTCTTTGTGTCATTTTGTCGTGTTGTGTAGTGGCTACGTTGGCTGGTTGAGTCATACAAACGGGTGAAAGCTCTCCATCTTTCCAGCTCTCGATGCAGTACCCTTTTGTGGAAGAGGAGGCTAATCCGTTGGAAGAATCGGATGCAGAAACAGGTCCTTCTTAGTGTTTCCGATTTTCGGCAAACAACTGTAATCACGTAACCGGTGCATACGCTAATGAAGAATAAGATACGAAATTAAATGATGTTGAAAAAGCTTTTACGAGAGAACAGTTTTATGGTACGAAAGATAATTGAAAATACCGATATTAAACGAAAGATTTTAGTTATTAATAAAAATGTATGTTCTATAATACAGAGGTTTGTAGATTTTACTAAGTTGAATTTTTTCTTGCATTTCCAAATTAATTTTTTGGGAGTACGATTCTTCATATAAAATCTTGCATTTGAGAAGATATGTTTTCCACAAAAATTACTAGGGGTATTTGAACTTTTTAAGTTTATTATTTTTCCTCGTGTACAACTGAACGTTTAGGCATGAGAAGTACATATTCTTATAGGAAATTAGACCACCTACAAAAAAGATCTCCTATGATTAAAGTACATAAAAGCTTGCCCCATTTCCGAATTTAATATGAGATCTAAACAAATCGATAATTGGAGGCTATATGATATAGAATTCCTATTTCGATCATATTGAGGAGCAATGGACAATTCGATGAAACATAATGCTGAATTTCACGGTTCTAAAGGATTGTTTGGCGGTTGTATCGGACTATGGAAATAGTATTCCGACGTCGAAGAACTAATGTTCTTCTTATGTGTGTATAGAATATAAAATTTCGGGGTCTTGAGTACTTTTTATCGGATTTATGATACACAATATCAAATCTGAAAAATCGATCGTATATATGCTATGTGGTGGGCTTCGACAAATGATCGCTTAAATGTATACTTGCATCTGCCTATCAAGTTGATTGAAATATCTGCAAAGCGGAGTGACTAGTTTGCGTTCAAACTACGGATAGACGGGCATGGCTAAATCAACTCAGCTCGTCATAATGATACGATCGGTATAAATTTATATTTCTTCTCCTTCTGGTAATTACATACTTCGGACCTAAGATATATACCATTTTATGTAAATGAAAGGTATAAGTATTTTTTGCGTTGCCAATGTAGACCAAACTGAAAACCAATAACTAAATCTTTTCCATTTGTTGCGGTGTATAATTAAGCTTTCTTAATTGAATAAATTCACAATTAAATTCTCTCTAGCCATTTCACTAAGCAAACAATAAATTACCTTTTGAAGAAAATCCACTCAAAACAGAAATAAATTTAATTGCAGCAAAAAATTTTATATTAAATTTCAATAGACATTAGAACAGCCGAAGGACATATCCATCACAAACACTAATTGGCGTAAGTACTTGGCAAATCAACTTCTTTCAAAAGCGGATAAAGTACTGTTATTTTTATTGATTTATTACCAAAAACAATTGGATGAGTATATATTTTAAATAAAATATATATCAAAGAACTTTTATCGCAAATGTATGTAGGTATATAGCACAATCCTTTTTAGGTTAATCATACTTCATAGAAGGGAAAGACGATCTAGTCTAATGATTTTCGTAATTTGACTTGTTAACTGATTAATCACTAAATGAAATAATTAGATGATTGATTGACTTTCCTTTTATGTGAATAGCTTAATTTGCAGATATGCAATTATTTTAAGATATATAGGGTGTTTTTTATAGAGGTATAGAACTTTAAGTTGGCATTATTTTTCAAGATGGCGACCGATTTAACAGCTGTCAAGTGATTTATTCTCAGATTGGTTTGACAATTCATCGTGAATAGACTCACGCCTGAACAACGCTTGCAGATAGTGCAATTTTATTTCGAAAATAATGGTTCTGTGCGGAAAACGTATCGCGCACTACGTCCAATGATAAGGACCAATGATTCCACCAGCCCATAAAGCGCACCAAACAGTCAGTTTTTCTGGATGTAACGGTGTTTCAACATACACTTGAGGATTACCTTCACTCCAAATGCGGCAGCTTTGTTTGTTGACGTAGCCATTCAACCAGAAGTGCGCTTCATCGCTAAACATCGCTAAAATGGACATAGCGCGATACGTTTTCCGCACAGAACCATTATTTTCGAAATAAAATTGCACTATTTGCAAGCGTTTTTCTGGCGTGAGTCTAATCATGATGAATTGCCAAACCAAACTGAGAATAAATCACTGGACAGCTGTTAAATCGGTCGCCATCTTGAGAAGTAATGCCAACTTAAAGTTCTATACCTCTATAAAAAACACCCTTTATAAGCATCTGAAATTATGTTTTAAAATTGATTTCGGGCAAGTGACCACCGTAGCTGGCTCGAATAATTTTCAGCCGATGGACCAAATTTTAAGTATAAATTAAGTAACAGCTGTCAAGAAGATCAATTCCAAAAAAATATTGCCTCGTTAAAAATCACACGTTTAAAAAGAAACCTTTGCAACAATTTTAACGAGTACTCCCTAAACATTTAAAAAAATGTGTGAATTTGAATACCTTGGAATTTAAAATGCTGATAGTTATTCGTTTGTAAATTTTTAACGAGCTTTTAATTCATCTGAACGTTTAAATATTGCCATAAACATTTGATTGCAATTTTTCCTTTTACAATATACCCATTTATATATACTATAAGAGATTTCGAAATGGTTTCAAACAGAAATTTCATTACTTGTTGTAAATAATTAACCAAATAATGAAAAGAATGGAATCTCCGGGTAGCGACAATAAACACAGCAGGAGTACGGAAACGGTTAAGCAACTGACATAAAGAGTATAGCCAAATACACAAGTGTTGACTGAATTCCCTACCAATAAATTGTTTATGTTAATATTATAAAATTCTAAGCTCTAATTCGAGACAAGCATGAATAAAAAGCGTTTGCAATATATTCTTACAACTCTTTTTTCGTTGTTATTAGCATAGGTTACATCGAAACCGTAACCTAAAGAAACGGAATACCAATACCCATATATATATATATATATATATATATATATCATATTCCAGGCACAACATTATCACATAATTATAACCTCAGAATCCAAAACAAAACAAAGTTAAATAAAAATAAGAAAGGTTATGGCGAAGTCTTTATACCTTTCATGTACATATAAAATTTATTGCAATTTGCCCAATTCGGTTTGGCTGATTTTCAGAACACCAAATTTTACGCTCTTAGATGCTCTTTTGGCGGAGTTTTGAGCAAAAACCTCATATTTGAACAAATGGGGGCTATATGATATAATCTTCCGATTTCAATGACTTTCAGTATCAATTTGCAGTCAATATATGTGTGTACATTACCAAATTCCAAGCTTCTATATGTTTTTGAACCAGTCCATCTGCTACCAAGTTAGGTTGAAATATCTCAAATACTGACTTTCCTTTCAAACAGACGGACAGACACAGGGTAAATTGTTAGATATGAAGAAAAACAATACAAAGAAAAACAATCACTAAAGTATGTGGAACTTATGCAAATTTTAAATTAAATATATGTATGAATGTATAAATGTATGTAGTTCATGCATTAACACTGTTACATGAATACAGATATCTATTTCATTGTGTAGTGGTATTACACCGCTAGGCATCCATTTCGTCATAGCTAATGGAAATCCTTATTGAATCCTCGGAAGATGTTATGATAAATTTGCGTTGTTTACGTTTGTCTTTAGTAGTAGTTGCAGTAATAGTCATTGAAGATTACGGATATGAATTAGCTATAGAAGAGCCAGTTTCACTTAATGCATATAAAATATTTATAGTAGGACAATTAGCTTGCTGCAGAGCATAATACATAAGATGGCATTATCTCATAAGCTTTGCTTTAATAGCTGCCAAAAGTAGTTAGAGGAAATTTTCTCTGTGCTGAAAGGTGTTTGTTGATTCATCAAAAACGTTCGATTTGATGTGCAGTTGAATAATTATCTCTTATAAAATTTAGCGCAAATCGATCAAATAACTGCCTATTTCCAATAGCTGACCAAGTGTTTTGGTATGAAACGCCATCTAAACTTATTGTCCGTAATAAATCTTAATCCATACCCAAAGTTTTTTTTAGCTCATTTTGAGTTCCATGGATTAGTGCCGTATTAGTGTCGATACCATTTTTGGGTAGCTCTCGTGTAATTTTTATATCATGTTTCCAAATTTATCGAATATTTCTAGAAATTGCAGATATTGGTATTGAAAATTAACGAGACCAACACGCCAAGTATATATTCGCAAATTACATTCGAAATGGTTACTAACATAATAACTCCCAAAAATAATAATTCAGCAGCTTAGTTAGATGCTAAAGCGTGATTCGTCTTTTTCAAGCAACATATAAATGAACGCTAGAGCCCAGAGGACACCTGTATTTAATGCAAATCACCAAATATATCTATATAATAGTAAGGACTTGCTTGCTATATTCGCAACTTAATCCATTTTTTTATTGAGTAAGAGAGTACCAGAAATTCATAGAAATGTTTGAGCAAAATCTGGTGCTCTACTATGTACCCTAAATTGAACTTCACACGTTACATTGGTATGATAGTCAACAAGGCCAAAGGCATCTTGGCTTTTGTAAAACGGTGGTCAAAGGAGTTTAATGTTCCTTATGTAACTAAAGCTTTGTAAATAACATTAGTAAGACCTATTCTTGAATGCGGCTAGGAGATTTGGAACCCGAGGTTGCAAATCTACTCTGATAAGATAGAGTCTAAAAACCAATTCCTACTGTTTGCACTGGGCCTCTCAGTACAATCTTCCACCTTATATTATTCGTCTGAAACTTCTCAATTTCTCTACTCTCACTAGTCGTCGGGAAATGCTTGTTGTAATTACCATGGTTAAAATAATATCAGGCTCAGCCCCCTTATTCTATCTTAAATCAAATTCACTATTCCATTTCCCTAGTTTCTGAAAACTTGTTAAACGAATTTTGAATTTCACGAGCCTTTGCATTGCTTGCGTGTTAATTTCAACACTCATTTAAGCAAATTTGACATATCTGACTCGCTTTTTCATATTAAGGAAACTATTTTGTCAACTCTCAACTAAGCGTTATATTACATTTTATATTTTACATAATTCCTTAAAATCGGCTGATGATTCTATAGCTGAACTTTTTTAGTTCTCAACACTAAATAAACCCCTGCCAATCGTGACTCGGTGTATTAATGAAAAACATAACCAGTTCCGTATGTCATGCAGACAGCGCCCCTCATGCAAATGGGCGGGAGATGGGTAAACTGTTGGTATTAATAATAGCAAAAAAATAAAAAAAAATGACTGACCTCTTATAAATATTTAGTATTTATACTCTTTGCTTGGAATGCCAATTTTTTCTGATGTGAAATAAGAGGTTCCTCATAAAAGTTCAGAAGCGATTTAAACTATTGGCCACTTTGTTTGCTTGGCAAATATCAAAATACGTTCAAAACATACACACATTAGGGATGGATCTTGGCCGAGATTCGCTTCACCGGTTATTATTTGCTCTTTATATACAATATAAATTTAAGTTCTTATAACTTAATTTTCGAAGTCAAATAAAACTCAAGAAGTTCATTTCACCCAAGGCCATAACCCCTTTTGAAATTATTTCGATGACATCCATACAAAGATACATACTATAGTGACATTATTGTGTATTAAAGAAATTGGATCATAACCAAATATGTCAAACCAAAAAAAAAAAAAAAAAAAGGACAAAGACCTTTTTTTGAAGTTTTAAAAGAGATATTTGCAATACAAATCAATTATTTAGCTCATTAACGTGAAAACATGAAGTAGCAAAAATGGTATGCCAACATTTTTCGTAGAAAGCTTTCGAAAATGTCAATCATCAGAGAGGGAAAGTTATAAATTGTAAGCTCATAGTAAAAGCATTAGTATGTTAGTATGTGTGATTCACACACAAATAATTTGCGAAAATTACACAAGCGAAGTGAAAACAGTTTGAAAAATTTTTTGCTTCGTCCTAAATTTTAGACATACCTGCTGAATTCTGCATACTTGTTCAAAATTTCCAAATTTTTTCTAATTTGCTGATTATCTTAATTTTTTATTTTGAGACCGAAATATTGCCCAAAGTGCTAAGAAAACTTGAAAGATTGATTAGTTGAAGGGTGAATAAAAATAAGATAAAATAAACCTTAACACTGGAACTGGTAACCTTTTATGCCTAATTGTAGAAAAAGAAGGTAGCTCAATTTATGAGGCAAGTCCTTTTTTTTCTATTTCTAGCTTTCTTAGCTTTCCTTTCTTTGTATGTCGATTCCCAAATACAAAAAATACATAAAAAATAATTATTTGAGTGTAACTGAAAGATACAAGTTTCTCATTTTATTTCTCGATATTCTGAAGTACCAAAACAATAGCTTGGAAAGTGAGCAACGATTTATAAGAAATTACTATCAACGTGCTACAGCATGTTATGGACAGCTTTTTGCACAACGAATCGCCGATAACTGTAATAAATAAAAATGTTAACACCTTTTCACAACCGCAGGCAAAAATCATGGAGAAGAAGCGAGAAAAATCTTCAACGATAATAAATATATATGTACTATGGTTGAAGGAGACGAAGTGGAGGTGAAAAAATTTGAGAAGTGCGGGATGACATAAAATCAAAGAAGCAGCGGTAGAACAATTTAAATATATTGTGGTTGCAGCATCAGAATATTGTAAAATGATGACAAAAATGTGTGTATTGCTGAGTGTTTGATGTTTGTGCCTGGCCGACTGTCCTATTGAATTGTTGTGTCATTTTTCAATCTAACGAAAGACTTTGAAAAATGCTATGAATTGCTCTATTTTTCGAATATATCTTTGCTTATCGCTCTGCATGGCAACAAACAAGCCAACTACTGACCCGTAGTTAATTGCCGTGTGATAGACAAAATAGAGCAAAACTTATGGTTGTAGTGTCAACGCGGAAATCAGCTGTTTTCTAGATATTTACGAAATAAAAGAATGTTTGGTACCATATTTGTACATCCATCAAATCTGTGTATCTGCAGCCATGTTTATAGTAGAGCTCAGGATCGAATATCTTTGTGTAATTTGGGCGCTTGAACTGAGCATTGAGCATGTTCATAACTCGAGCATTTCGAGCATTTAAACAAAAATTATCCAGACTGCTCGATACCAGGGTATCTAGAAAAAAGTATTCAGATATTGCACTAAAATTCTAGAAATAAGCACAGTGGAATAATAACTTATAATTATATTGAGTTTTTCGAAGACATATTTATGAAAAGCAAGAGTTTATATTGAATTTTAAAATTAATCTGAAAAAGAATAATTATATATTTTAGGAACCTCTTTTTTTGAAATTTGTGAGCTTGTGAAATGACGTTGTAAATGTCCCTTTTATCCTAATCGGCAATTAATTTTGATCTGAGAAACCAATTTAACAGCCACATCTCTCAAAATTAATATAAGCACACTCTTGGAAGCAGTTATTTCAAAGCATAGCGACATCAACACAACAGTGTTTCCAAAATAGCGGGCTATGTTGGCTGTCTGAGAAACTGAAATTAAAGCTTGACGTATACACTAATTTATGATTTCAATAAATTTTAATTGAATATAATATATCATACTAGTTTTAATAGAATAATATAATAATCTAATAAGGAGATTAATTCAGTTCATAACTTTAAAAATTTAGCTGATTTTGTTTACTAATTTATTAAGTCTAATTTATTAAGTCTATTCAGACCATGACTTAAACTCTGTCTTGATCTGAAATTCCAGCAGAATAGAAGTGTGGAAAACAATATTACCACTGCAAGTAAGGTAAAAACGGATTGCCGTAATAAGACAAAATTCTTAAACGCGTAGGTGCTTAGTACAGTACATCAAAAGACGAGAGAAACGAGACTTAGCAAGCATGTTACCCATGTTTTCATTACCCTGAGTAAGCCTCTTTTGTGTTGGGTTTCTAAAGGAAAGGAATTGTAAACCAACGTTGGAAAAAGAAATGCTACAAACTGATAAAATGAAATTAAGTAAAATAAAATAAAATAAAAAATATAACAAGTATATAAAAAATTAAATTAAAATAAGTAAAAAAAAATTATATAAGTAATAAATAGTATGAAATAAAAATCAAATATAATGAAATGAGTACGAAAATCAAATTCTCATTTTGTTTCATACTTAATATTGGTGTATACCTCAATGCCAAATGTATTAATTATTGGCGACTTTTGTTATAAAGAGCTTTTTAGTTAATTAACAAAAAATGAATTCAAAAATTATGACGGGAAATTAGAGAGAATTAATAGTGCTTCCCAAATTAGCAAAACAACAAGAGGAAAACAAAAAAGGAGCAAAGAGTAAGCCAACTAAGGAATAAGTAAAGCTTAACAGAAAAATAGCTTTAAGTCTTGTGTTTACTTAAAAAAATTTTTTTTTAATTCCCTTGCTACTTTTGTGAAAAAACACTCACTACTCTTATGTTAACATTGATCATTCTACTTCTACTTCAAATTTCATACACATTATACTATGAATATAATCTCTGCAGGGAAAAATTCTAGTTTTTAACTAGAATCCTACTAATTGTGTTTTTGCACTGACTATTTCATCTTCAATCTATGTAATTCCCATGTATCCAACTAATATTTTGAACATGACGATGTTCTACGTGCAGTGAAAGTTTAGGTCCTCAAAAATAAAAATAAAAATAAATATCAATTTGCCTGCAGTGAAATTCGTACCGTGAATAGCTGAGCATTTAAACAGATCTTAGAAAATGAAACTTAGCCTTGGTTTACTTCAAATAACAATATCATACAAATAGCATGGTTGTGAAAGTTGCATAGAAATAATGAACTGGTATGATTTTATCTTTAAAATATAGGATTTTCCACTAAGAGTGATATGATTTCTTAAAAAAAAAACACACTAATTGTTAAGAAATTCAAATGTTTTTTATTTAATGTGAAGTCCACTCAATACAATTAAGTTCTGAATTTAACATCATTCAAATGGCCTCCACGACTTCTTTTGCAAGAACGTATTCGATTAACCCAATTTTTGAGCACTTTTTCCACTAAATCAAGTCGTATGTCATGAATAGCATGTTCAATATTGACTTTCAAAGCTTGTAGAGAGTCTGGTTTATTGCTAAAGACCAATGACTTTTGAAATGACCAATGAAATAACCCCACAAGAAGTAGTCTAATGGTGTTAAATCACAACTTCTTGGAGGCCATTAATGTCACAATTTCTTGAAATAATCGAATCTCCATACATTTCTCGCATTAATTCGGTTGTTGGACGTGTCCCGTCTTGTTGGAACCAGATATTGTTAAGATCAACTTCTTTCAATTGTGGCCATAAAAAGTTGGTTATCATCGATCTATACCGCTTTCCATTGATAGTAACGGTGCTACCAGCTTCATTTCGAAAGAAGTACGGACCGATGATTCCACCAGACCAAAACCACACCAAACTGTCAATTTAGGTGAATATAATGATTGTTAATGTTTTGTTGACAGTTTTGCTTATTTACCGCACCACTCAGATGAAATTGATCCTCATCGGAGAAGATGATTTTTTTTAAAGAGTTGGGTTCATCACATTCGTTCCTGCAAAAGAAATCGTGGAGGGCATTTGAAAGATGTTGTATTCAGAACTTAATTGTATCGATTGTACTTCACATTTAATAAAAAAGCAGTTGAATCTCCTTAAGTAGTTTTTTTTTAAAGAAATAATATCACTCTATTGGAAAACCCTATACTATTATTTAACTAGAATAATTGCATACTAGTTTACCTTTTCACTGCAGGGATACGAGTGCACAACCTAGAATGTGTAATTTTTTTTTTTTTTTTTTTGCATTGACGCGTGCCACCGATATTCAGAAGAGTAGCATCAAAGTTTTGACATTTGCGTGCGAGGGAATGTATATCGTACTAATGAGTTCACAACTGTGGTTGCGAATGGAATTTTTTATTTGCTCTTGCTTTTTTCTATAAAACAAACAACGCTGCAAATGAAAAGTTTATGCATAGAAATGAAAATTAAGAGGAAGAATAATGAAAAATACAAATTTAAAATTAATAAGCCAAATGTGGCTATTTTGTTTTACAACACATTGTTGACAAATGCATAGAAAGAGAATTAGATAATATAAGTATAATATAATGTTGTGGAGGTTTTCCTTTTTTCAGCTTCCACCAGCTAGTACTGCATCGAATACTTTCAAAGCTGGAGTGCATTCATCCATTTGGCCAACATGACCTCCCAGCGTAACCTCTTTTCTCTCTACGCGAGTTTACAAGACCGATTTTAATTCTTGGTTTTAAACGTATTCCGTGAGATATTTTGTCTAGTCCTTTGACTGCCGGAAGTGTTAGAAGCAATTCCTTTGCGTGCTAATAGAGAGTTGCTTTAAAATCTACGCATATTTAATACATAATAATACATAATATTTCATATTACAATTTTAATTTTACGGCTTTGTTTTACCCCGTAGCTCTTCGAAATTCAGAACCTTGTTCTCAATATGTCAGTGGTCTGACTCCAAACAGGATACCTAATAAAAAGCTATGAAAGTACTAAAACTTAGAAAAAATAATTTATATTAACATAATAAAACTTAGTAATTATCTCATACTTAAAATGTCGGATGTAATTAATACGAAATTGTAAAACCATTGGCGTATTAATCGAGTTCACAATATTTCATAGCTGTAAACTAAATGTTTTTTTTTTAATTTTTGCTCAATTTATCGTTTCACTTGAATAGAGGCACTTTTCTTGTTTGCATCATCGAAGGAAAATCCACAAATTATAAAGATTGCATCGGCTCTTCCTTCATCTAAAATAAAAGCGTTGGCAGATATCAAAGCTGGTAAACCATCGGTGCGAAGGTCTAAAGTAAAAGCTCCAAACCTTAAAAATAAAAAAATTACAGAAAAATATCGGTTATAGTATTTGGCAAATAACGAAACTTCGAATTCGCAAGAAATTACATGGTTTAGAGCTTCATTACAAATAAAGACTCCGGTACGTCGAAAAGCGTTGTATAAAGCAAGAAGTATAAATTCAATTTAAATGCTCCGAATAAATATTACCTCCTCTAATCAAGTGAACCGAGTTGTACCGGATGAACAGTAAGCTGGCCAGCCGCTTTTGTTAGTTTTGTCGTTTTTCACTTTGTGCCGTAATTCGTTTAATCAGTGGGTAACGTGGTTGTTGGTAGGCACCACTGTAGGCATTTCGTATAGTCATTAGGTTGAAAATATCGTGACTATATTAAAAACATATCA
The DNA here is from genome assembly GCA_030068015.2 of Neoceratitis asiatica. Classification (NCBI taxonomy): domain Eukaryota; kingdom Metazoa; phylum Arthropoda; class Insecta; order Diptera; family Tephritidae; genus Neoceratitis; species Neoceratitis asiatica. Next base: position 81,040,161 of record CM061524.1, read on the forward strand.
TAAAACAAAATCTTGGAAAAACATTGATATAAAGTTACAAACAATTTTGAAAGTCACTATCCTCTAAATCATTTCTTTGTGACTTTTATTATTAAATGCATTCTTCTGTATACGCATATATACGAGTATGTAAGTAAAGCTGTAAAAAAAAAGAATCACAAAGTAATTATTACGAAATATACTGTTGTTGCCATTCTCCTAACTAATATATAAATTATTTGCAAAACTGCAGTTACTTCTTTTTTTTTTTAAATTGCACTTTGTTTGCCATTTTTTTTGTGAAATAGGGAAATTGAAATAAAATATTGTATTTATTTCTTTATTATTATTTTTAAGAATATAACAGTTACAAAAATTGTACAAACAAATAAATGTTGTAAAATAAAAAAGGCTAATTGAATTTTTTTTAATTAACGTTGAGATTTACATTTGTTAAATAACGGCTAGGTAAGCAAAAATAATATATATCATAAATATATTTATTTGAATGAATGCGAGTATATGAATAAAAGAAAACCTAAAAAAGCAAGCAATTTATTACTTGTTGCTTTGATAATTATTACACTGTGTTTAAAATTATACTAGGAATTATGTCTCACTTGCATACACCTGCAAGCGAAATAGACAAAAGCTACACTTTCTAAGAGCTAGGAATAATTTTTTAGTCAGGCCTGACCACATTCGATTATCACGGCAGTTTAGATCATTATTTTTAAACTCATATGAAACAAATTTTGAACTATATGAACCATTTTCCGACTTATGTCAGGATTTATTTCAGCACATTTGATTTGACGTATTCAAATTTCGTAACAAGAACTTCAAAAACTTAATAAGTATTCTTATATTTCTGCTTATGAATTTGTTTTCTGTCGTTGAGCAGTTTTAAATCTAGCCGCTTAACAAACTCTTGCTTTTCATAACTCCGGTTGGATTTATTATTATTATCATTAAACAACTTTCGCTCCAAATTGACTGTTTCTTCAAATTTGTCTCAACACAAATAATAATGCTTGACAGTCTCAATCGATAATTCAATAAAACTGCAAAGATAAATGAATGAATAAGTAAACTCTTGCATGTAAAAAAAGCTAACCAATGTTTGTCGCCTTGCCTGGTAAGTTGTTAAAACCCGAAATGAGAGGTGATCTAATCTGTTTTGCCATATTCTGTAAGAAGCGGAAACAGTTCAGCACACTTTTTAATTTGCTATAAGCGAGCCAAGTGACTTAATTGTTGTTGTCTGATAGTCGCTGAATGTGAGTATGTTTTTGTGCGGGAGTGGCTCACACCTTAACAAAATGTCAAACAATAAAAAAAGAGGGATCATGTAAGCTAATATTATAAAGTTTAATATGAAAAACATTTTATGGTTTCTAGTTTCCAATCTCGCTGCATGACTCTTGGCAATATAGGGAAGCTCCAAATAAATTAATGTTTCTGGATATTAAACATTTACCACCAAAATCTTGAGATTAGGATCACATATTTTTCTTTGTATGATTTCATAGGCTTTTCCATTATTTCTACGGCTTATGATTGAAACGTGAGTACAATCGACAGTTCCAATAGTGCCTCTGACAAATGGAGAGGCTGATGAAGTAAAAATTTCTTTTGCATCGTGGCGCTCTATTTGGGTCATGCAAAATCTAACCTTGGCGGGAAACATTAACAGTTGATTACATAATTTACACGATGCGTACAAAGGCCTACGAACAATCGGCTTATAGATGTCCCCATTGTTCTTCAACGGGGCGTTGATAACATCCAGTTAGAACCCAAGTGTTTTAATAGTGTTAAAAATTAAAAAAACACTTAAAAGTTAAATTATTTACCTGTTCTCTGCAGATATATCCCTTATTCTTCTGCCTTTTAGTTGGTTATCAAGTTGACAAGAATTTTTCATCTTAATTTGGATATTCAACATATCATGTTGTGAAACGTACGTCAAATACTTAAAATTAATTTTTTATTTTTAATTTTTATTTAGGCTTAATTTTGTTTAGGTAATTTCCTGACCTATATTATTTAATTTGAACCTAAATAAATAAGTATGAAATCTTTTGCTCATGGCGATAAAAGTTTCAAAATATTCAACGTTTAATAAGCAAGTCATCGAGTAGCAATAGCAAATATCGATAAAAATGTATACCGAATAGTCAATGCGATAAAATTTTCGCTAATTTTTTTAACTATTCAAAACTCGTTGAAAAATAATATCACTACTGCACTTGAATAAAGTGTTTAAACTATTTTCCATTCTACCCTACTAAGAATTTGCATTCTATAATTGCAACTAGTAACAAGAGCTGTGCTGTCTGGTACGAAATTCAACCTTTCAAGAATTTTCGTGTACTCATTTCGAGACGAAAACCAGACATTAAGTCAAATTTGCTTGAAAAACTATCGTTTGTCACCCCATATAGCGCAGGACACATACAACCACCCACCTCATAAAAAAGTAATGGTCTCGTAACGGGTGTATAGATTCAGTGAAAGATCATAGGATTTAAACCTTATTTTTTACCAATATCTATAAAGGGCGAAGTGATTATATATCTACTATAATTTGGCTTTCTAGTTAATAACCACGCTCAGAAATTTTGCCTTTGTTGCTAGCTTTAGGTTGACGCTGTCGGATATATTGTCGGTATTTCATACCAAAAGTTTAACCAAAATTTACAACCAATATATACTCTCTGAAGGTACTTTATGTACAGCTGTAGCCTACTTCAATATCATTGGTGTATACTACAATTCTATCTCATTTCCAATCAATTCCTGTCAGAATCAAGTTAACCGTTAGATTCAGAGCGTCGGAAAGATGGCAATGTTTTTTTATAGCATCTTGTATGGGAGTAAACTTTTCAAAGAGACTAATTTCCGGCAAAGATTTTGACTGGGTTTTTAATTCCAGTAAATATGTCAGTATTAATAAAATTATTTTATACTTTTTTGAAAATGAATTAACGCGTATGGAACCAAACTAAGCCAACACAAATATAGAATCACTCAGCCAATCCACACAAACAAGGACATAAAAACAGATACGCACAAGTAAATGACCGAAGGTAATCAGGGCTATTCTACATTTCGATTGCGTTCCCGCTATCCGCTCCGCCACAATCGTAATTTGGTATTCTGAGTTATGCTCGAATTGAAAGAAGTAGAGGAAGAGAGAATACATTTTCGAAGTCAGCTGATTGCATGTGAATGCGTGAAATTGAAACAAAACAAAGCAAACAAATACAAACTATTTTACATAACTCAAATAAATATTGTGGCGAAAATGCGAAGCGAATGACAGATGAAAGAGAGGAGCCGACAACTGACGTCTTCTAGAGCGTACGAGACGATTATCGTAACCGAAACGATTATCGTAACCGAGAGGATTATCGTATGGACGAGATTATTCCGGGGGTTTCGTTTTCAAGCAACAAACAAGTATATAAGGGCGACGTACGGCTGCAAAAGCAATCAGTTGTGAATTAAACTCGTGGAGATTACATTACAGTAAAGTAATAAAAACAGTACATTGTGAAAGTTGTATACAAGTGATTGTAAATAGTAACGTAAACTGTAATTGAATTGTGAATTACCGAATAATTAAAAAGGACATTAATTAAGTCTTTATAAATAAAGAGACTGCAAATTAAGTTGGCGATTTTATTTAACAATCCAGAGGTCGTACCCGAAAGATTAAGGAAATCATCGAGGTTAATCAGCAAAATCGTTACAATTGGTGTCAGAAGTGGGATTGTTAAATAAATTCCAAAGGATAGTAATCGAAAATGGTGAAGATTCAAGATTTGACGATATCTCTTCTCAAGAAGGAGTTGGCCAAGCGAGGATTGTCTACAACAGGAAATAAGGCAGAGCTGCAATCGAGACTGCGAGAATCAATGGAAGCCGAAGGCATCGACTTGAACCAGTACGAATTCCGTCGCGAGGATGAAGATGTATTCTTGAAGGACATTGACAAAGAAGAAGCTATTGATTCTGCGAAGGGGTTGGAGCAGCCATCAGGTAAGATTCAAGAAAATGCCCCTGGCTCATCTACCGGTATGGACATGAACATGTTGTTGAATGCAATTTCACAAATCAATGATAACATGTCACAAAAGATGGATGCACAGAACGCGAACATGTCACAAATCGATGCCAGCATATCACAAAAGCTGGATGCCAAAATGTCTGCAATGAATGACAGCATTACATCACAAATGGTTGAACAGAGGGAGCAAATATCATCCTTAGGAGGAACCATCGCACAAATACAGCAAAATCTGGTGATCGAAAATGCAGAACTTAAGGAAAGACAGAATCAAATCGAGGAGCGACAAGACAAGATAGAGGAGCTAATTGAGACCAAAGTGAACAAATTGGAAGGTCGGCAAGAAGAAATAGAAGAGTTAATTGAAGCCAAAGTCAACACATTGGAAGGTCGTTTCCGGGATTTGCAGTTAAATCGTCCAACCACTTCAGTGAACGCTCCCAAGGTAAAAACACCATCTTTTGACGGAAAAATTCCCTTCCAAGTCTTCAAGCTCCAGTTTGAGAAGACGGCTGAAACAAATAAATGGAGCATGGAGGAAAAATCTGCTGCACTATTCGTTGCGTTGGAAGGACCTGCGGCAGAACTTTTGCAAACTGTACCTGATTATGAGAGAAATGATTACGACGGATTGATGCGAGCCCTGGAAAGACGATATGGTAGCGAACACAGAAGACAAATTTACCAGATGGAGTTAGAAAAGCGCGACCAAAAACCCAACGAATCTCTACAGGAATATGCTTCGGAAATTGAGAGATTGGCTCATTTAGCCATCGGAGACGCATCAGGTGAGCATCTCGAACGGGTGAAAATACAAAAATTCATCAGCGGCATAAAAGACGTTTATACCAAGCGGGAGACATATGCGAATCCAAAGTTAACATTTGCTGAAACAGTGGCGTATGCTCAAACACGTGAAACGGCGGCACTCATAAGCAGACCAGCATACAAAGTTAATAAAGTGGAGGTTGAAACAGCAGATGTGATGACCGAAATATTGAGAACTCTGAAGTCGTTAGAAGGAATGAATCGTTCTGGTGGTAAGAATCAGGCTGGGAAATGCTTTAAATGTGGAAAGCCTGGTCACTTCGCACGCGAATGCAAAACGAGTTCCAGCATACAAGAAGGACAGCGAAAACGGAAGGCTGACGAAGATAAACCATCAACTTCTCAGTCGTTAAACTAAAACGAGCCAGTCTAAAAGGGCGTATGCTGGCTCCTGCAATTGAATGCCCCATAATCTCCGTCTCGCAAATTGGTAGGAAAACGAGCAACATTACTATTGGTGGATATGTGGATGGACGAGCGCGAAAATTAACAGTGGATACGGGCGCATCACACTCCATCATTCGAACTGACCTGATCGCTAAAGAAGTGAGACCATTACCTGGAGCAATATTGAAAACGGCGACTGGTGAGGACACACAAGTGGTGGGAGAAGTAACATGTGAGGTCTCAATAGGGAATGTGATGGTGTTACACAGCTTTATAGTCGCGCAGATCGTAGATGAGGTAATCATAGGAGTGGACTTCTTGATGGAGCAAGGTATCAAGATCGACTTGAATAACAAGGTTATGGAGTATAAGAACATGGAAGTACCACTAAGCATTGGCTACGATTCCACATACAGCAGCAAACAAGTGGTCTTAGAAGGCAGTGAACTGATTCCACCGAAGTCAGAAGCAGTTGTGTGGGCGAAAATTAATGGAGATTGTGGGACAAACAAATTGTGGGTTGTCGAAGCAGCACAAAATTCTACACTGAACTTACTTATTGGAAAAACCCTGGCTAAGACACGAAAGAATGGACGCATCCCAGTGAGAGTATTGAATGACTTCAGATCATCAGTAAAAATTCCTAGTGGAACCGTATTAGGGCAATGTCAAGAGGTAGAAGCCATTATTAACAGCAATGATTCATTTGGAATCGACTCTATTGGCAGCAAGAAGATGGAGGAAGATATCAATGCATGGACGCAAGGGTTGGAAGACAAGTACAAGCACCAGGCCAGTCAGATGATCCGCAAATACTCCAACATATTCGACAAGGATGGCAACAAACCAGGCAGGACCAACGTAGTGAAGCATAGCATTGATACTGGTGACGCAAGACCAATTCGTCAAGCTCCTCGAAGCGTTCCACTAGCCAAACGTGACGCTGTTGGCCAAATAATTAGGGAAATGAGCGAAAGCGATGTTATCGAACCATCGGCAAGTCCATGGAGCTCTCCGGTGGTACTCGTGAAGAAGAAAGATGGCCAGTTGCGGTTCTGCGTGGACTATCGGAGATTAAACGATGTCACAAAGAAAGACAGCTATCCTTTGCCCAGGATCGATGATACACTAGACTCCTTAACTGGCACAGAATGGTTCTCAACACTTGACCTTAAGAGCGGGTATTGGCAAGTAGAAGTGAGTGAAGAAGATAAAGAGAAGACAGCGTTTAGTGCCGGCAACGGTCTATGGCAATTTACGGTAATGCCATTTGGGTTATGCAACGCTCCTGCCACTTTTGAAAGATTAATGGACCATGTGCTCAAAGGACTACACTGGAAGACCTGTTTGGTGTATCTGGATGACATAATCGTATTGGGAAAGAGCTTCGACGAACATCTGAGTAATTTGGAAGAAGTTTTCCAGAGAATAGCTGGCGCTGGTCTTAAACTAAGTCCTAAGAAGTGCTCTTTATTCAAGAAGGAGGTGAATTACTTAGGTCATCAAGTAACCACGAAGGGCATGTGTACTGCGAAGGAAAAAATAGAAGCAGTGAAGGATTGGCCGAGACCCAGAAATTTGCATGAATTAAGAAGTTTTCTTGGGCTGTGTACTTACTATCGTCGCTTTGTTCCGAATTTCGCCAGCGTAGCTCATAGTCTCCATGAACTCACAAGGAAAAATAAATCTTTCGAGTGGAAAACTGAACAAGAGGATGCTTTCCAAGCTTTAAAAGAACGACTATGCACTGCACCTATGCTAGCGTACCCGGTTCCAGGTGCAACATTTATTCTGGACACAGATGCTAGTGGTTATGGCATAGGAGGGGTACTTTCGCAAGTGATTGATGGGCAGGAGAAGATAGTTGCCTACTATAGCCGGTCTATTGGGAAACCAGAGCGGAACTACTGCGTAACGCGGAGAGAACTATTAGCGTTGGTGGATTGCATTAAACACTTCCACAAATATCTGTATGGTCAACATTTCCGCGTTAGAACGGATCATGCAGCGCTGAAGTGGCTACTACAGTTTAAGAATCCCGAAGGGCAGCTTGCACGGTGGATTGAGAGGCTGCAAAGTTATGACTTCACCATCGAGCACCGCAAGGGTAATACGCACGGAAATGCTGACGCTATGTCCCGTCGACCATGTAGTTTGGAATGTAAGCACTGCTCAAAAGCAGAGGGTAAGGAAGACATAATAGACGTCCGGCTAATGACAGTTACATCAGCAGAAGAGTGGGAGGCAAGTCACTTAAGAAAATGTCAGCAAGAAGATCCGGACTTGGAATTGGTAATGCACGGATTGGAGGTGAAAAGACGGCCAAGTAAAGAACAAATGGCAGCGGAAAGTCCCATCGCGAAAGCATACTGGGCACAATGGAACAGTTTAGAATTGATATCTGGCTGTTTGCATAGAGTATGGGAAAGTGAAGATGGCCAGTGCTCTCGGAAGCTTATAGTAGTTCCGAGGTTAAGAATTCCGGATATTCTTAAGGAATTCCATAATGGTCCTAGTGGAGGGCACCTAGGTATTACAAAAACGCTGGAGAAGATCAAGCAGCGGTTCTATTGGGTTGGCTGTCGGCAGTCGATCGCTGAGTGGATTGCTAACTGCACGGAGTGCACTGCAGCTAAAGGGCCAAAGTCACGAAGTCATGGGCAGATGAAGCAGTATAACTCAGGTGCACCATTTGAGCGGGTTGCCATGGATGTAGCCGGTCCGTTCCCTCTAAGCAAACAAGGAAACAAATACGTTCTTGTGGTTATGGACTACTTTAGTAAATGGCCTGAGGTCTACCCAATTCCAAACCAGGAAGCGAAAACAGTTGCGGATGCATTCACTCACAATTGGGTTACCAGATACGGTGCACCTATAGAATTGCACTCAGACCAAGGAAGAAACTTTGAATCGGCGGTGTTCCAGGAGATGTGCCAGATACTTGGTATTCGCAAAACCCGAACGACAGCCCTGCATCCTCAATCAGATGGCATGGTAGAGCGATTCAACCGGACCCTGGAAGAGCACTTGCGGAAAGTAGTGGACAAGAATCAAGATGATTGGGATGTACACATACCGCTTTTCCTGATGGGATATCGGTCCGCAGTGCATGAAACAACAGGTCAAACACCTGCCAGGATACTGTTTGGTAGTGAACTTCGGTTGCCCAGCGATTTAAAATTCGGAATAACTGGTGATGCGAGAAGGATTGGGAAGGAAGCGTCTACTGTTCTCGAGGAAGAGTTAAGAGAGATACATGCTCTTGTGAGGCAGCGAACTCAAATTATGAGTGACAAAATGAAGGCTCGGTATGACAAGGCGATGAACTCCGAAGGCTTCCAAATTGGAGATTTGGTGTTGCTGTACAATCCACAACGAAAGAGAGGTTTGTCCCCAAAACTTCAATGCAATTGGGAAGGTCCATACAAGATAATCAAACGACTAAACGACGTAGTGTATCGAATTCAAACTGTAGGGAGGCCGAGAAACAAGATGAAAGTGGTCCACCTAGAGAGGCTTGCTGCGTTTGGAACAGCGAATGTGTCTGATCGGGACGATCAGACTTAGGTGGAGGGCAGTGTGGCGAAAATGCGAAGCGAATGACAGATGAAAGAGAGGAGCCGACAACTGACGTCTTCTAGAGCGTACGAGACGATTATCGTAACCGAAACGATTATCGTAACCGAGAGGACGAGATTATTCCGGGGGTTTCGTTTTCAAGCAGCAAACAAGTATATAAGGGCGACGTACGGCTGCAAAAGCAATCAGTTGTGAATTAAACTCGTGGAGATTACATTACAGTAAAGTAATAAAAACAGTACATTGTGAAAGTTGTATACAAGTGATTGTAAATAGTAACGTAAACTGTAATTGAATTGTGAATTACCGAATAATTAAAAAGGACATTAATTAAGTCTTTATAAATAAAGAGACTGCAAATTAAGTTGGCGATTTTATTTAACAATCCAGAGGTCGTACCCGAAAGATTAAGGAAATCATCGAGGTTAATCAGCAAAATCGTTACAATATAAACAAAATCGTGTTTTTAACGTTAAATGGAATCAATAGCTTTGGCGATAGTTCATGAGGATTGCGAGACAAATGTTACCCATTTCAGATGAGTTATCTCCACATAATCGAGTAGTAGTAGATTTACGATTTTTTACGGAAGGCAGTCACCAACATAGAGTTGGTGCAGATTATAACATTGGAATATATCACAAAACAGTGTCAATGCCATTGCACAATTTTTTCGAAATCATGGAATCTTTTACTGGTGGATCAACAGTATTTCGGCAACGTTATTTCAAAACTTTCTATTTTTTCATCTTGCAACACAAAAGTATCAAAAAGCATCAAAACTCATTAAACTAAAAAAAAAATGACATCGTTATGACTTTTCCAATTATCAAAATCATGTTTTACTAACATTTTTCTTAAAATTATATTCAGAGCTATTCTACATTTCGATTACGTTAACGTTCTCCGCTCCACCACAATCGTAATTACGTATTCTGAGTTATGATCGAATCGAAAGAAGAAGAGGAAGAGAGAATACTTTTTCGAAGTCAGCTGGATGCATGTGAATGTGTGAAATTGAAGCAAAACAAAAACAATTGCAAAGAGTTTTTGTACAATTCAAATAAATATAAATAAAATCGTGTTTTTAACATTAAATGGAATCAATAGCCTCGGCGATATTTTATGAGGAATGAGTGTTATCCATTTCAGATGAGTGATGAATTTTATGAAATTGAGCTTGCATTTGGTAATCTATTATATAATAAATTTAGTTATTTAGATTCAAAAAAAAAAAAAAAAAAAAAAAAAATTTTGCAAACTTAATAAAGATGCTTTCAAGTATGAACTTGGCATGAAGGCAGTTACCAACATAGAGTTGGTGTAGATTATAACATAGGAGTCTTTTACTGGTGGATCAACTGTATTTCGGCAACGTTATTTCAAAACTTTTTAATTTTTCATGTTGCTTTTGTGTTGTATTAAAATTAAACTTAAAAAAGACATCGTTATGACTTTCCAAATTATTAAAATCATATTTTACTGACATTTTCGCAAAAATTATATTATTTAAATACACGAAAATATACAATCGAATTGTTCTCCGCCAACTAAATTACAACGTACAAAAACGTAATTAGGATCGAAATGCTGAATACATAGAATTGATAGAATCGAAAGTTTCGAAGATTGTTCGAAACGGAACGTAACGCAGAATACTATATCGGCGAAAGGAGAAAATTTCAATTCGAGTCGAAATGCAGAATAGGGCTGAATATGACTGCTACTGATTCCAGTTAAAAGGCAATGTAATTCCTGCAAAGCACCTTATAATAACACGCACGCAATGAAAAATAAAAAAAATAAGAGAATTTGAAAAATGTATATTATTAGCAACGTAAAAATAGCATAGTATAATACTTAGTAAACATGGTGATATACTGCTCTCGAAGGTTGAACTTACTAGAGGAAGACAAACGGCATTGTAGCAGACAGAGGATGAGAAAAAAAACGCAAGGAGTGTCGTGATGCAGTATAAAAAATATTTAATTGTTGGTGGACGCTGCGCAGCGCACAAGCAATTGAACCAGCAAACAAAATATCGAGCTTTTCCCCCAATCCAGTTTAGCTGAAAGAAAAATATGTTGTTGTTAAATATTTGTTGGAAATGGCAACCATGCACCACTCAACACCATTCTGACTAATAATTGTGTATAGCAGACAAAGGAATGTAAAACAAAGCAAAAAACTTTTTTCTTTGGCATGTTAGTCAAATGACTGTTTAGGGCACTACTTTGGTCAGAAGGGGCTAAAATATATTTAGTGTGGTGTTTTGCCGCAAAACGTTAAAAAGCAATTGATAATGAAAACAATGGACGGTAGGGATATTGTTAGCCGACATGCTTCTACAATACATACATAAATTCATTGAAATTATTTTATTTTTTTAATAAGAAATTTCTACTATTCACTTGAAAATATTTAATTCCTGTAAATTAATACAATTTTAATTGTTTCTTCCAAGTGTTTTTTTCATTACTTAGTGACTTTTAAAAATAAATATATATATATATTTTTTTAATACAATAAACTCTTGATTTTTGTTTCAAAGATCTTATAAACCAATATAACTCTGATTTTATTCCCAGTTGCTGCTACTAGCATTACTCATAAACATGACCGACAGGACATTCAGAAAAATTCCGCTAAAAAGTCATTTAGGAGCATGAAATTTGCATATATGTACTGGAAATCATTGAAATCAGAATATTATATCGTCAAACCACCGATTTTTTCTCTACAGATATGCAAGTTGATATTGTCACTGAAAATTATCAAAATCGAATTTTACAATTTTCAATAAATTTGATAGTTCTTTAAAGGTATGCATGACCAAAAACAACCGTTCTTTCTTGTTTCGCTTATGATTATTGCGTGATTGTGTTTTGTGTGCCTGCTTTCTATCCCTGCACACCCTCTTGGACTCCATTATGTAAACAGGCCTTTCTGTTGACATCATCTTCAATGGTGCCACACAAGAGTACCGAAATTTACATTAACTGTTAATTGGCGTGTGTTTACAAAATAATTTTACTTTCGGTTCAAATGAATATATTTATTTACAAGTTATACAATTATATTTATTCAAACAACAATAATTGACAAGAAATATATAAATTCGTAATTTTTTAACACAGTTTTAAGAAAATTATCTGAGTTACGATTTAAAAAGATTGAAACTATACTATACTTACGCTTATAAAAATCTAATTTTTCCGCATTCCTACATAAAAAAAGATTATAAAAATCATAATGGCGTGCTAACGGTTCACACTTTTGGTTTCCTGTTAAAACTTTTTATGGAAATTTTGCTCATTTTATTAGCCAGCTGATATGCAAACACTAACAATATTTTGTTGCATGTATGTAGTATGTATATATATATTAAGCATTTCTACAATATATCTCTGTTCCGAATGGCTTCTTGAATATTTTCGAGAAGTAATTATTTTCATATCGGAAATCTATAAAGAGTGGTTGAGCGGTGCTCGGAAGAATGGTTTTCTAAAATTTTCAGTGCTTGTCTAGTTATATTTCAAATAGTGGTGATCAGGGACGAACATATACATATATATATAATATTATAATATTTTTCCACCCGGAAATAACCTTGTCAAACGAATTACTGAATGAATTGACACTCAGTTTTTGTATTTACAACCTAAACAATGACAATTTATTATTATTCTTCTAACATTCTTTGGGTGAGGAAAATTTTCTAATTAAGAAATCCCAGATTGCAAGACGTTTGGCGAGGTCTTAAATATTTATTAGAAAAATTTCTTGCAAAACATCACAAAATATTTTTAAATAGCGTCTTGCTCTGGATAACATAAAGTTATCTGCCCTACTTGGTACAAAAACTTAATTAAACATGAACAACGGTCAAAATTGTCTTATTTCCTAAAACTTCACGTATGTTCTTATTAAACCTTAAACTTAACTCTAGCACTGAGTCTAGTTGTTTAGATGTTTCCAAATTAAAATATGTTTGCATCACCTTTAATTTTCTTTACTACTTTCCGCAGACTTCATTACCACAAGTTATTATTTTCTTCTGCGACCTCTTGTAGTTGTAGTTTGACCATAAGCACTCAAGAGATAAAATGACTACAACCATCTATTCACTTAATTTAAATCTTTATTGCACTTGACAGCTGTTGATGGATAATTTCCGCAACTACTTTTGAGCTGTTTATTGCTGCTAATGGCTAAACATCGTTTACATATATTAACTGTACGTAATTCCAATGGAGGAATATATTTATATCACCCAAGCTGGTGTACGGCGCCTGCTTTATGATATTTAAAGAAATGTGCATACATGTATTAAAATAAGCACCGAAAGATGTAATAAGGATAAACCCTTTTTGAAAACCTTTTTGTTGTTTTCCTCTTTGCATTTTATTTTATATTTTTATATTTAACACACCTATATAAAAATATGGATTTGGCAATATTTATTTATATCATATTGTTAAGTACTCATATTCTCTGGTCATAAAATCTACGTAAAGAGATTAATATTGCCAAAACAAGTTGCTAAATGCTCACAACACTTACACATACATACGAACGCACATGTGGTCGTGTGCCAGAGCTTTTACAATGTTACAAAATCACAGGAAGTGTTTGTGCTTGGGTACGGCTTTGGAGGTTCAAACCTTTTACCCCGATATGCGGAGCAATGAAAAAAATAAAACAACTCGTTTCAAGTTCAGTAAACAACAACATAATTTCTTTATTTTCTGCTTTCTTAAATACTATTATTTTGCTTATTCCTGCATTTTTGTTAGCGGAAATGCAGCTATAAAAAAATACGAATTAATTGATTAAAATAAGTATTTTTATAATAATTCTAAAGAAATTTGTTTGGTGCATTTTGTTGATTGTTGCATTTTCGTTAGCGGAAATGCGGCCAAAATAAAATTAAAAAATAAAATGTTAACGTTGCATTTTCGTTAGCAGATATGCACCTAAGCAAGTGTAACGATTCGTTGAAAAAAATGTAATTATAAAGTTAGCAACATATGTATGTATGTAATACTATAACAGTTCAACTGACCTATTGGCGTTTTATCAAGCTCATCTACAGACCTACATGAGCCTTGAACAACTACCTATCATCAGCCAACAACAACATTTTTTAGCCGTTCATACCCGTTCATGTATTCATATGTATTTACAACTGAATTTGGGCGCGTACGTGCATGGATGAACTTTCTTGAGTGTGAGTTTTTGTGTTGAAAAGTCAAAAGTGACATTTATGTTTATCCTATAGGCTTCTTATAGCTTAAAGGATTTATTGTCCTTGCTGCTGTATGTGAATGTACGTTCGTTTTCTTAAGAAATTATTTCACATTATTGTACGAGGGTTGCCTTATATTTTTCGGGATTAAAAAACATAAACAAGTAGATATCATCAAAAGTCACCTAATTATTTTACAAAATATTCATTTTTTCTATAAAAAAACAGACCATCATTTGCTTGGAAGTGCTTCGTGCGCGAACAACTATTGCTGGGTTCGGCTCATCTTAAACACCCATACAGACCACTCCTATTTACTTTCCTTATTTGAGTGATTGACAAATTGGGATCCAACGTGAATTTATTTTATAATCAAAAGTTCAGGTCTTATAATCAAAAGGTCTTCTCGAAGGTTTGGCAATTGGTGAAAATCTGGTCAACGGTGCATTTGCCAGGTCTAAACCCACACTGATAAGGGCCGACCGGTTTGTTGACAGTGGGCTTTAATCTTTCACGAAATTCGGACAAAATAGGACCTTATATGCGATATTAATGATTCTTAGCTCACTAAAGAATTGACGCAGACTACGAGGTCTGCCTTTTTTGGATTGGGCAGAGCACACTTAGGTTCCATTCATCCGGCATGCTGACCGTATTGTGCAAAGAAGCTAATGCATGCACCTTGTCAGTTCTTCACCGCCGTATTTGAATAGCTCTGTAAGCCATCCTATCCTGTCGTTTTGTTATTTTTTAAGCGGGCAAGCGTTATACGAGCTTCTCGTGAAATATATATCATAATAAAACTTCCTTAAGGAGTTTTATATATTCGAAATAAAATGGAAAACTTAAAAACAAAAAAAATTAATTTACTTTAAATTTATTTTTATATAAATTATCACAATTTGCAGCGCAAAGACAAAAATAGAATCAGCTTAAAATGAAAATTTATAATATTTTTTTCAAACTGAAAAATTCAATGCTTTTAAGATTCATTTTAATTAAATTTATTAAGTATTTTTGGTCAAAGTAAACGAATAATGATGATGACATCCATGCCTTCGTGCCTTCCTTGTGCTTGTTGACGGGCGCTCCTTGCTGCAAAGAGGCGGGTGCGTATCTGAACGTACGCACGTCTAGAACATTGGCTACATGTCTTCCGTCTATCACAACATGATCGATTTGATTGCATGTTTTTCGATCTAGCTTCAGCCTGTAGCTTGATGAATTTTTGTATGCTGGAATCTGTTACTGCAGACAACCATATTTCGGGCCCCGGCGAAGTCAATCAGCCTCAACCCAAATGGAAAGTTTCGTTGTGAAGTCTGAATTTTCAGATTGTTGGATGGCGGTGTTGACCGCTTTTAGTCTTACGAGGACATCAATCAGCTGAGCACCGGCACCTTCTCTATTAAGGTACCGGACATTCTAGGTGTATGCCCTCAAATCGTGATCTTTTAAACGTTTTCAGGGGTCGTCATAAAAATGAGCGTCTTCCATCCGAGGCATTTGTTGATTTTCTATTGGACTGCACAACGCGAGGGGTTCGCATTCTCACTTTAGTTCGCCTCCAAACGGATATATGTTGGCTACCCAGAAAATACTTGGTCTAAGACGGAAGTTATGAGTTGCTTGAACCATGTGTAAAAGAATCATTTCTGGCCACTCCCAGGTAAATGGCAATTTTTCTCACTTGCGGAGCTTGTACTCATGGCCCCATCTCCCATATCCACTGTCTATTATTGCGATTTTTTGCAATACCGGTGCTGCTACACCTTAGCTCTTTGACAAGGAACGCAAGCATTTCCCGTTCAAATATTTATATGTATATTTATAACTAAAACACGTAAAAGTCTATAAGATATATGATAGGCGAACTGCAACTCAATTTCTAAGATACATTCCTTTATCTGCATAAACTATTCTTTTTTATTTATTTGATACCATTATTTGTACGAGTATACAATATATATACACGCTTGTATACGAGGAAATAAATGATTTGTTATTTGCAACAAATGGCTTTGTTTAATTGAAATTTAATGGCTAAATCTATTGACTTATCGGATTTTTCACTTTTAAACTACAAGCAAGGAAAGGAGTGTTCATTCTAATATCCAGAAGTAAAAATTTATATGTTCTTTACGTACATATTTATCATATGGTTAATAGCATTCGTAAGCATTTCAGATGAGCGTGATATTGTGCTTGAATGCTTTGTAAAAAATTTCATGCCTGCTGATTTTATTCTTCAGGTATTCTTATTTTTCTTAATATTTTTTACTAAAGCTCTGAAAGAAAACCAGTTATGTATATTTCTGTATCTTTGGCTTTAAATGAGATACCCATATTATCTTTCCGAATATCCGTTGCCATTCCATGTGTGAATATGTTTTCCAGCCTTTTGTATTGATTTAATTCATTTATATTGAGATTCTTAGATTAATGGAAATGATATTTTTGTAAACAGTTACGGTGCGAGTATTTAAATAAATATATATGTTTGAGTTTTAATTTAATTACAAATAACCTATAAAAATAAATCAATTGTATTTATTTGTGGGCTGAACAATTTTATTATATTTCCATAATAAATTTAAATAGCTTTCTATTAGCATAACTACAAAAAGTTTTCCGAAATCAAACGTATTAGTTAAAGTAAAAAACGAAGAAATATAGTAGAACTTCACAGCAACCGCATAGTTCTATCTTATCAAGACATATAATTGATGCTGATGTATTTTGAAGACCTAAGCTCTAGGGTGAGTTTGTACGCTCTTTTTAGAATTCATTCATGAAAACAAGATTTTACTAGATGAATTGATATAAGCTTGAGCTTATGGGCATATTTAATTTCTGTGATCCGTCCTGAAAAAGGCTTAGAGGTAGAAAAATAAAGTAACTTCAGCGCTTCATAGCAAAATTCCAATAATTCACTCACAAATATTTAAAAGTTTTATGACTGTTTACCACCACAGACCAACTTAAAGAATATTTCTACACTGATGATGGAACAACATTTAGTGGTGAAAAAAAAAACACACACTCATAGTGTGCTATAAATTAGCACATATGCCAATGGCGATATGGTAAAAATTATTATTATTACCGTGACTAGTTTAACGCTTATAAGTATGGAACTGGTATGAATTCATATTCAACATCCTAGTATTAATCGAGAATTTCTACATATTTTAACTTTTAATTACAGGGTTGTTCAGTTGTGATATTTTGTGTAGTAACTCCTTAAATACTATCTAAGGATGAGAAATTTATCAGCAAATCCTACTAAATAAAATATGTACTTATTGATAATTATCAAAATTTGGCAACTATGATATATGTATATTTCCCATGCTACTGACCGTTCTGATATATAAAAGTCAGATTCACAACTTATTACTTAAACCCTAGTAGTTTTAGGTTAATTTAATTCATTTGTTAATAATTACACAATTTAGCATTTTTGGCTGAATGAAGTAAAATAAAATGTTTTAAATAATAATAAAAACTAATTCAAATACACCAGACATATACAAACAATAAAAAAATATTTAAATTTAAATGTGAACTACTATATTCATAAAAGATGCAAACATTTTGGCATGACCGAAGACATTATATTTTTCTTATCGTAAGATAAGTTTGTATTGCGAAGAATTGTAAATAACAGAATCATGCATTAGAATAATGCATTGTGAATAATGCATTAGATTGAACTGTTAATAGGCTCAAAAAGGATGAAATTAAATTCATATTCAGACGTGTCTCTCAAAATGCATTTACTTAAAAATGTCCAATGGAATAATATATAAAGGGTGTTTTTTTTATAGAGGTATAGAACTTTAAGTTGCAATAAAACAACGATGGATTATTCGATTGACATGAATTTTATTTATCAGAAAGATAATCTTGGACTTTTTCCAACATTTGTGGCCGTATATCGGCAATGACACGGCGAATGTTGTCTTCCAAATGGTCAAGCGTTTGTGGTTTATCCGCATAGACCAATGACTTTACATAGCCGCACAGAAAGTAGTCTAGCACGAGCTGTGTGACATGTTGCGCCGTCTTGTTGAAACCACATCTCCTGGACATCATGGTTATTCAATTCAGGAATGAAAAAGTTAGTAATCATGGCTCTATACCGATTACCATTGACTGTAACGTTCTGGCCACCATCGTTTTTGAAAAAGTGCGGACCAATGATTCCGCCAGCCCATAAAGCGCACCAAACAGTCAGTTTTTCTGGATGTAACGGTGTTTCAACATACACTTGAGGATTACCTTCACTCCAAATGCGGCAGTTTTGTTTGTTGACCTAGCCATTCAACCAGAAGTGTGCTTCATCGATAAAAGGGGCGTCGTGCGCGATACGTTTTCCGCACAGAACCATTATTTTCGAAATAAAATTGCACTATTTGCAAGCGTTGTTCAGGCGTGAGTCTATTCATGATGAATTGTCAAACCAAGCTGAGAATAAATCACTTAACAGCTGTTAAATCGGTCGCCATCTTGAAAAGTAATGCCAACTTAAAGTTCTATACCTCTATAAAAAACACCCTTTATAATAAGTAATATTCAAAAATTTAAATAATATGAATTATTTAGACGTAGTGAGGCTTAATCTGCCACTTATTAATTCTTACTCAATCACATATCTTCTTTACAGATTTTGTACCCACTCTGGGCGGCGCGCCTCCAAATTACAAATGCTGCGCGCCACGGTGATAAAGTGGCACTGAAGCGTCAATATAACTTGGAAGATGGCAGTCTGTATTCAGTGAAATAAGCACAAAGGGTAATGGAAAATATATAGCAAAAAACGATAGTCATGAAAGTGCATCAAGTCACAAGCGTGAGGTAGAGGTAAGTAAGTAAAGGGCGGAAGTAGTATACAATAAAACTTTATTTTGTTACACCAAAATTTAATCAAATAGCAAGCTCTAATATTATTAAAACTGCACTCAACTTTATAAATGCTGAAATAGAAATTACTGGTTTTATAGCAATTTATAATTGTATCTTTTAGACAATTGTAATTGTTTCAGTGATGATTAAATACAAATTGGTAAGTCTAAACAGTTCCCTATACCTCACAATATCGCGTTTATTGATTATTTACATTGAGTTTATGTATTTAAAGAGTTGCCAGTTGAAGTTGGGCCGGGGCAAAAATTTTACTTTTACTGAAAATTCATTTTGCAAACAAAATTATATTAGGCCTTTGAATACAGCTCATTTACTTATAACCAAAAACAAATACAGGCCGCATTAAACAATTCATAATTATATTACTTTCTTTATACATGTACATGAACATCTTCTACATATAAATCGATAAAACTTTTCTGTTTGCATTCAGTTTATTTTGCTCCAGGAAGCAGTATTTAGCTTGGCGTATATTATCACCACACTCGTTTTCTATTACTGTCACTTAGTTTTCCAATACCATGAATAAAAAACTGAGCTCCATATTTTGCAAAAAGTTGAATAAGTGCTAGTTGAAGACTTTCAAATTGTTGTAAAATTGATGGGTTGTTAATTTGAAACTTTTTGTTTGGCTGGCTTATTACTTTAGTATTATTTCCATATTTATCTTCATAGTTGTTTATTTTATAAAGAAGTGAGACATTTAGCACTGGAGTACCGAAATTAATTGATTTTTATTGTGTCAGCTTATTGTAGATATTAATATTTTGTTTACTGGCTGGGATTTTCAACCTTTGATTTTGAAACAATTATACTTGAGTTAAGTTTTCGGTAAAACTAAATTAATATTTTAGAAAATTTTTAATATTAATTTTGTTTTCGTTCAAATATACTAGCTCAAGTTTAAGAGCAGAATTATGCCACTCATACGCCAAGCACAACAAACAAAAATAAATGATAACGATAAGTAATTTTTTTTTAGTTTTAGAGAGAATATTTGAGCGAAAATTCTAAAAAAAAATTAAAAGGGGGAAAAAAGTTGCATACTCTTGAGAAATTACCAGAGGTTCACACTCATCACTTGCTCATTGTTATTTCTAAAGCCGCTGATTGCTGCATTTGAGCAAATCGTGACAAAAAAATTAAAACATGTATTGGTAGGTATACTTATATACCTTTTTCGTACAGATCGTATAAAAATAAATTCATAAATTTTTTGTACATTTTTGTAAATTTTTTTGTTTTCGTGCATGTACTCGTATATACTTATACATATTTATATTTGTAGAAATGCAACTAGTAAAAAAATTTAAATTTTTGGTTTGAAATATCATAAAATTGTGTATTTGTACACATGCTACATCCATATATATGTCTCACAGACTCCAAGTGGTATCAAACGGTTTCACTGCAGCAGTTATGGTAGTAGTTATGGTAATATCAGTGACAATTGTAATAGATAGAGTGATGGTAATGTCACATAGAAATTTTTAGTAATAATGATTATGACATTTTTTGTAAAATTTTATTTGTAATACTTTTAAAAAGTGTCTAAACACTATAGGTTTGCTAAGATTCTCTCCGAATTATTCGCTACACGTTCATTCAAAGAAAAGATGCATAAATTTAAGTACTGCGAAAAACAGAAAATAAAAAAGAGAACGTAACAATGACTAGAAACTCAACGCTGTTATTCGTCGATAATCTATGCAACAAATATTCCCACTTAGTCGAGTATCATACAAACTGCACGTTATATGTATACCACTCACATGGTATTTTCGAACTACACGTGAGGTTTTATTATGCACATATGCATAAATATGTAAAAAGTAAGAAATTAAAACAAATTTAACTGAATTAAGTTGATTCGCGTTTGAGTATACACACACATTATGCATTAGATAAATCGACACTTGGTGTGTAATGCTGCGTGTATATAAAATGCAATGCCACGCATAGTTTTTGTTTCATTCAGGCATATAGAGTACACCTCTTAATATGTTTTGAATTGTTATATTATTATTCTTGGATTTTTTGTCTACATGAATTTTGTTTACCTTTGTGGGATCGATTATGACCTTCTAGATTTAATTTATTATAGCGTTCTGAAATATCTTTTCACCTTTTTCTGGGTGCGAAATATTGTACCTTTTTGTCTAATTTGACTCGGCCCAATTTCGCGTATAAAATTTAAATGAACTATAATATTTTTCGTAAATATTGTTTGTATATTGCGAGTGTAACATAAATCTAAAATACTAATAGTTCAGTCAAAGAAAAGTGTAGATATCCGAAGAGTTGGCTTTAAGAGTATTCGAGAGAAAACTTTTGCGGAAGATTCGTGGTCCTTTGCATAGTTCAGTGAGTTAAGAGACAGCGGCTACACTGACTAAATCATGTCATCCGAATGGATAAAATTACTCCAGATTTGAAAGTACTCGATGTAGTACACGCTGGTGGAAGCATTATGTCCAATAATCCTGTCAGGTTTGAAATCCTTCGCATTTGCGCATTAGACACGATAAGTACAGCATGCAATGGAGCGATGAGCTGTACGAGTTGCACGGCAACATTGACAAAGTTCAGATAAACACCGGCTACGTGGGCTAAGTAATTTCGTCACAATGAATGAAACATTTCGCCGCCGGAAGCAGATTATGAAGGAGACCTCCCCTCCGCTGGGAAGGTCAGGTAGATCGCTTGGTTATTCCAAACAGTGAAAAGAAGAAACCAATGGCGCACCATTGTTGATTCGGTAGGCGGTTCCTACGTGTTGTAGTACTAGTGGATGTGTTTAAGCGGGTGAAGAAGAGTGGTTGAATTTATTTATTGAACACTAGGCTCGTTTAGAAAATACACGGTCTTTAACCCTATGCCATCAGAGGCATCTGACGCTGCGCAGACGCCAATTGCAATCGCTCAAAAGAGCTGGGATAATCAGAAATATGGTGTAATTAACGTTCTTATATCCTAGGAACGGACCACAAACTCCACCTCTGCATAATATTAGAGTACTCCAGAAAATTAGTTTGTACACAACCTCACAAAATTACCACATAAAGTACTTTTATTATGGAAGATCTGCGAAAAATTACATTCGAGCATGGTGTAGTAATTATAACTGTAAAACACGAGCCATGATCAGCTAATAAGAAGCTGATGGCGATGCATAAGTTGGTCCAACTTGCACTACTTTGGATTAATCCAATAGGAACTACATTGGTCCATATGGTCCATAAATATTTGCAAGGGTAGGCTCGCTTATACACTCACAGGAGTAAGCTACATAAGAAGAGCCAAACTGCAAAACATTACTCATTTCTGCAATTTTCACAAATTTGTTAAAGAGCCAGAATAACATATATTTACATACAAATATGTACCTACATATGTATGTGTTGATACATAGGCCAAACACTGATTCGCATATCTCATAAATTGCTGTACCTAACATGCATCCGCGCTCTCCTTGAAAAAAACCTTAATGATGTTAAATATGCATATAGCACTGCCGTTTCTAAAATTTTGGGATATACACAATACTGCATGTATTGTTATCACTCAACTTCTTCTGCTTTGCTTTACTATCTTTATTCAAAAAAAGGTCCTATCTAGCGTATTCTAGGAAAGACTAAAGTCCTTATCAGTGTGGCTTTAGACCTGGCAAATCCACCATTGAGCAGATATTCACCATGTGCCGAATTTTGGAGAAGATCCGAGAGAAAAGAATAGATACATACCACCTTTTTATCGATTTTAAAGCTTCCTTCGACAGCACGATAAGGAAATGTCTCTACCGCGCTATGTCTGAATTTTATATCCCCACGAAACTTATACAGCTTTGTAAACTGACTCTGGATAATACCAGAAGCCCGGTCAGAATTATGAAGGACCTCTCCGAGCCATTCGATACCAAACGAGGTTTCAGACTCTTTATCGTGTGATTTCTTTAATTTGATGCTGGAGATAATAATACGAGCTGCAGAGCTAAACAGACTAGGCACAATATTCTACAAGAGTGTGAAATTGTTGGCGTATACCGATGATATTGATTGCGATCTCCAGATTAGACAAAAAAGCGAAGCGAATGGGTCTGGTAGTGAACGAAGGCAAGACGAAATATCTCATCAAATAAGCAGTCATCGCATTCGTGACTTGGCTCCCACGTCACGGTTGAGTCACAACTTCGAAATCGTAGATAATTTCGTCTATGTGGCAACTAGCATTAACAACACCAACAATGTCAGCCTTGAAATCCACCCAGAATCACTCTTTCCAAAAGGTGCTACTTTGGACTGAGTAGGCAATTGAAAAGTAATATCCTCCCTCGACGAACAAAAACCAAACTCTAGAAGTCGCTCATCATTCCCGTCCTGAGATATCGGCTTTAGGAGTTTACGAGTGAAAATATTTATGGTCCTTTGCGCGTTGGCAACGGCGAATACCGCAGACGATGGAACGATGAGCTGTACGAGCTATACAATGCCATTGACATAGTTCAGCGAATCAAGAGAGAGCGGCTACGCTGGCTAGGTCATGTCGTCCGAATGGATGAAAGCGCTCCAGCTTTGAAAGTATTCCATGGAGCAGCCACTGGCGGAAGCAGGGGAAGAGGAAGACCTCCACTCCGTTGGAAAGATCAAGTGGAGAGCGACCTGGTATCACTTAGTATTTCCAAATGGCGCCAAAAAGCAAAAAGAAGAAACGCCAAAGAAGAAGAAGATATAGTAGCTGCAGTCTTTTTGAGATTCAAAGTTCGAAGAAATAAAATAGAACACCACAAAAATGTTAAATGTGGTAGTTGGGTTAAACAAAAGAATACAATTTTTTTTTCGATGACCTAAGTGTGGTCGATCGCGGGTAGCATCTCACTTCCAACAAACAATCTTAAAAAGGTTGGTTTCTTCAAACAATGTTTATTTAATATTTTGAATTACTTTTCAAAAAGTAAAGATTTATTTACCTCGAGCGAAGCTTAACCTACCGGATAATATAACCAAACGAAAGGCTGATACTGTTTTAACTGGTAAAGAAGAGATTTAGTACCAAGAACTTCTTATGCGAATTAATAAATTAGCGCTCCCTTTTTCACTAGACTACATCACATCTTATCAGAAATAACACTAAATCCTCCTAAAATACCCTCCTAAGAAAGGTATTGCTTGGAAAAGCTTAAAGCCTGCATACTTCTTTAAACTCTGAGAACTCAAATTCTGTGATAGGTGTGGAAATGGTTTGTAGTCAAAGGAGTGATAGGGGAAGGCCAAATCCATTATAATTAAAAGATTTGCTAAATATTTCGTTGTCATAACATTGCTTTCATTATTTGGATAAAAGTTACTAAAATTAGCCAATATTGAGGTTATTGTTTCCTTTACAATTGCTAAAATTGTCAAATAAAATGTTGGCAAATGAATTGAAATTGCAGTTTATTCACATTTAATTCTCTAGGTAATGTGCACATTTGATTCATATATACTTTATTTGTTTGCTTACCTTTTTTTCCTTTTTTATGTTACTCGTATTTTTATAATACTCGTACACTTGAAGTCTTTCTTTCTTGAGTTTAATCCATTTTTTCAAAATTTTCTCCGTTTTCTTAATTTTATGAAGAGTTCAAAATCATATTGTTACGGTAGTTCTTTCTTTCAATTACCATTTATTATTACCATATATAATTTCTCATTTGCATTCTCTCATTACAGAATTCTGCGTCGAATGAGGCCAATTGGTTTTGGCCTCGGACTCGCTCTCCTCCACTGGCGAATATAGTTGTAGAAGTGTCATCCGATGCGGCACCCTTTCACACAGACATCTCAGCCGGTAAATTGAAGGTGGTTGGCGAGTGTCGATAACTATTTGCATGTATGCAAATCTAATTTTTTTAATTTTCAAGGATTAAAAATATATTTGTTTATTGAAATAATAAAGGAGATATGTTTTTATTATATTTTTGGTTATATTTTAAAGTTTATGATCATGTAACGTTTTCAAAATATTCAGTCGATAAAATTGCCGTAGACCTTTTGGAATTAAAATTTAAATTTTCTGAACAAACTAGTTATTCATAAGTCTACATTGATGTTGTCGCCTTTAAAATATTCTATACAAGATATAACACACTTGTGACAATCAACAAAATATACCGCAAACTCATTCTTCTTTAAGCCATGTCATCTACGGCTATAAAACGACGGTCCTTTAATATTCTGATTATTAACGGAAATAGGAAAAGTCAGCAAGCAATGCAGTGTGAGCAGGCGCATAACGATGATTCTATGGTATGAACTTCCTTTCACAAACCCGTTTTTTTCGGACTGCTTCATGCAAACGGCAAATTGAACAGTTTTTGAATAAATTGTGCAGTCACTCGTTTCATACCCAAAATATTGGAAACGTCTCCACGTCCTTCTTGAAAACGCTTATGCCAGTTGTGATCACTTTCTTTACTCATAGAGAGCCTTTGTCACACACTTTTTTGCAATTAATTTCATTTTTGACGCAAAATCGTATACAAATTATTTTATCCTATGTAAATCGCTTACAATTTTGTCCGGCCGAAAGTTTTCAGAAACATATATACAAATGTAACGAAATTTAGAAATTACAGTTATTTTTGATCACATTTCATATACTGATGATATTAAAGAAATAAAGATATACCACCTTAGATTTATATCGGAACGAATTTCCGTCATCCCTTGTCAATTTTGGTTTAGTAACACACCGGTTTCGGCAAACCGCCATCTTCAGTGTTTGGTTTCGTTCTGATCTGTCTATCCGTTGTCATGTATTTATAGTCTGGATGCTGTATCAGGTAGTGTTAGTATTCGTGTATATGAGTCGTGTCTTACGAATGTATCCGAATGGGTACGTGCAATGAGGGTTGTTTTTAACGCTCGTTTATTAGCTGTGGTGTTAGATCAGGTAATTAATTTGAGGATGTTAGGTCAGGTAATGTTAAGTGTATATTTATGGGTCGGTTTTTTTGACGCTCGTTAGTCATGTAGAAGTCAGTGATTTTTGTTTTCTGATTTGTTTTATGTGTGTGCTCGTTTTGTTATTGTACCTGCGGTGTTGTTTGGTCCTCTGTGAATTAGTTTTAGCGGTTCAAATATTGCGTCAGAAATGGTGTTTGTTTGTTCGTTTATTATTCTCCCGTCAAATGTCTTAAGTTTGTATATTTCCATGTTTTCTAGCACATTTAAGCGCCGCCCTTTTCTTTGTACGTGAAGTATTCTGGCTGTGTTTTTGATGTTGGTCGGGTGCATTTGTTTTTGAACATGTGTTGTGATAGTGGGTTTCCGTGTTTTTCTGTTGTAGTCCCTGATGTGCTCTCGGAATCGTGTATTTTTCGTCCTGTTTGCCCTATATAGCTGTGCTGGCATTCGCAGGTAAGCTTGTATATTCCTTGTTTCCTGAATGGCTCTTCCGAGTTAGTGTTGGTTGAGTTGAATTGGTTTTGTGTTTTTCCGACAGGGTGGATACTAAATTTATATCGGAACGAATTTCCGTCATCCCTTGTCAATTTTGGTTTAGTAACACACCGGTTTCGTTCTCAACGAAACCAAACACTGAAGACGGCGGTTTGCCGAAACCGGTGTGTTACTAAACCAAAATTGACAAGGGATGACGGAAATTCGTTCCGATATAAATTTAGTATTGGTTCTTAGTTTTTGTCCTAAGTTGTTCGATGTTCTGAACGCTGTGTTGATATCGTGTTTCTTGAAGAAGTTTGCCAATTTGTATGTCGTTTTTCCAGTGTATGTCATTGCAGTCCAGATCTTGGATTTTTCTTCTGTGTTTTGTATTTTTTGTGATCCATGGTTCCTTCGGAGTTTGTCTATTATGCATTTTTTGTAACCGTTGCTCGTGGCTATGTTGTATATGGTGGTCAGTTCTTTCTTGTATGTTTCCTGAGTGAGGGGTATTCTTTGAAGTCTGTCCACTAGGTGCCTTAATGCCGCATTCTTGTGCTGTTGAGGATGGTTTGATGTAGAATGAATTATGGTGTCTGTAGTTGTTGGTTTCCTGTAGATGTCGTATTTAAACTTGTTTGTAATTCTGTCAATTCTTATTGTAAGGTCCAGGTAGTTCAGTTCTCCTTCTTTCTCGGTCTCCATAGTAAATTTTATGTTTTCATGTTGTCTGTTTAGGAATTCTAGTATTCGTTCTTCATTGTTATTGTTCAATATGCAGATGACGTCGTCGACGTATTTTGCGTAAAATGTCAGTCCTAGTTCGTTTTTTAGTTCTTGCATATATTTTGTTTCCAAGTCCTGCATGAATGCCTCCATGAGAATCGATGACGTTGGGTTTCCCATTCCTAGTCCGTTTGTTTGCCTATATATTTTATTGTTGAACTTGAAGTAGTTTTGCTGTAGAGTTGTTCTTAGTGTGTTTGTGATTTGTGCTGTCTCGATCGTATCTTTGGTTTTGTCACGTAGTGTTTTATTTACTATGTCTAATGTCTCTGGAAGGGGTATGGAGGGATATAAGTCTTTTATGTCAAATGAGACGATTGTGCTGTTTTCTGTGAGTTTGACGGTTTCAAGTCTTTCTACTAGTTCGTTTGTATTCTTTATTGTATGTTCATGGTCGAGTTCAAGCGTGTCATTCAGTATCGTCTTTATATGTTTTGAAAGTTTATAACCCGGCGCTGATTTGAAATTTATTATTGGTCGCATTGGCGTGTCCTGCTTATGAATTTTCGGTAGCGCTATTAGTGGGGGAGCTGATGGGTTCATTTGTGTCAGAGTATGTCCCGTCCTATCATCTATTATTTTTGTGGCATTCTTAATGGCCCTTTTGATTTCCATCTGGTATTTATCGGTGGGATCCTCGCTGATTATGCGGCATTTCATTTCTTTAATTAAGTTTTCGGTTTTTGTTATGTATTTTTCCTTGTCCATGAGTACTGTTGTGTTTCCTTTGTCGGCCTTTGTTGTCACCACGTTGTTCCTTTTTAGTTTTTGTTGAAGCCCCTTCATTATAATCTCCTCTTTGTTCGTGTTTCGATGTTCCTGCTGTTTTATGTCCATGTTGATGATCTCCCTACACATGTGTCTTGCGTGTTCTTGTTCTTCGTAGGGGAGGAGCGATATTGCAACCTCTGCATCCACTATCGCTTGCTCCGTTTTTCTAGCCTTGTTGTTGTCTACTATGTTGTGTTTTAATCCCTTCTCCAGAAGTTTCGTTTCTTCGCTGTTGATGTCCACTGTGGTCAGGTTCACGAACCTATCGTGAAATGTATGTGTTTGTTGGCCGTTATGCTCGTGTCTTCCTGATAGTTTGTCTAATTTCTTGTTCAATGTCTTGTATTTTTGTTGGTGCTCGTTCTTTACTTCAGCTTCTACCCGGTCCAAACAGTCCATCAATATAGTTGTTGGTATTAATTCAGCTAGTTGTAAGTGGATTGCCGAAGAAACGAAACTTCTGGAGAAGGGATTAAAACACAACATAGTAGACAACAACAAGGCTAGAAAAACGGAGCAAGCGATAGTGGATGCAGAGGTTGCAATATCGCTCCTCCCCTACGAAGAACAAGAACACGCAAGACACATGTGTAGGGAGATCATCAACATGGACATAAAACAGCAGGAACATCGAAACACGAACAAAGAGGAGATTATAATGAAGGGGCTTCAACAAAAACTAAAAAGGAACAACGTGGTGACAACAAAGGCCGACAAAGGAAACACAACAGTACTCATGGACAAGGAAAAATACATAACAAAAACCGAAAACTTAATTAAAGAAATGAAATGCCGCATAATCAGCGAGGATCCCACCGATAAATACCAGATGGAAATCAAAAGGGCCATTAAGAATGCCACAAAAATAATAGATGATAGGACGGGACATACTCTGACACAAATGAACCCATCAGCTCCCCCACTAATAGCGCTACCGAAAATTCATAAGCAGGACACGCCAATGCGACCAATAATAAATTTCAAATCAGCGCCGGGTTATAAACTTTCAAAACATATAAAGACGATACTGAATGACACGCTTGAACTCGACCATGAACATACAATAAAGAATACAAACGAACTAGTAGAAAGACTTGAAACCGTCAAACTCACAGAAAACAGCACAATCGTCTCATTTGACATAAAAGACTTATATCCCTCCATACCCCTTCCAGAGACATTAGACATAGTAAATAAAACACTACGTGACAAAACCAAAGATACGATCGAGACAGCACAAATCACAAACACACTAAGAACAACTCTACAGCAAAACTACTTCAAGTTCAACAATAAAATATATAGGCAAACAAACGGACTAGGAATGGGAAACCCAACGTCATCGATTCTCATGGAGGCATTCATGCAGGACTTGGAAACAAAATATATGCAAGAACTAAAAAACGAACTAGGACTGACATTTTACGCAAAATACGTCGACGACGTCATCTGCATATTGAACAATAACAATGAAGAACGAATACTAGAATTCCTAAACAGACAACATGAAAACATAAAATTTACTATGGAGACCGAGAAAGAAGGAGAACTGAACTACCTGGACCTTACAATAAGAATTGACAGAATTACAAACAAGTTTAAATACGACATCTACAGGAAACCAACAACTACAGACACCATAATTCATTCTACATCAAACCATCCTCAACAGCACAAGAATGCGGCATTAAGGCACCTAGTGGACAGACTTCAAAGAATACCCTCACTCAGGAAACATACAAGAAAGAACTGACCACCATATACAACATAGCCACGAGCAACGGTTACAAAAAATGCATAATAGACAAACTCCGAAGGAACCATGGATCACAAAAAATACAAAACACAGAAGAAAAATCCAAGATCTGGACTGCAATGACATACACTGGAAAAACGACATACAAATTGGCAAACTTCTTCAAGAAACACGATATCAACACAGCGTTCAGAACATCGAACAACTTAGGACAAAAACTAAGAACCAATACTAAATTTATATCGGAACGAATTTCCGTCATCCCTTGTCAATTTTGGTTTAGTAACACACCGGTTTCGGCAAACCGCCGTCTTCAGTGTTTGGTTTCGTTGAGAACGAAACCGGTGTGTTACTAAACCAAAATTGACAAGGGATGACGGAAATTCGTTCCGATATAAATTTAGTATCCACCCTGTCGGAAAAACACAAAACCAATTCAACTCAACCAACACTAACTCGGAAGAGCCATTCAGGAAACAAGGAATATACAAGCTTACCTGCGAATGCCAGCACAGCTATATAGGGCAAACAGGACGAAAAATACACGATTCCGAGAGCACATCAGGGACTACAACAGAAAAACACGGAAACCCACTATCATAACACATGTTCAAAAACAAATGCACCCGACCAACATCAAAAACACAGCCAGAATACTTCACGTACAAAGAAAAGGGCGGCGCTTAAATGTGCTAGAAAACATGGAAATATACAAACTTAAGACATTTGACGGGAGAATAATAAACGAACAAACAAACACCATTTCTGACGCAATATTTGAACCGCTAAAACTTATTCACAGAGGACCAAACAACACCGCAGGTACAATAACAAAACGAGTAACAATAAACGAGCACACACATAAAACAAATCAGAAAACAAAAATCACTGACTTCTACATGACTAACGAGCGTCAAAAAAACCGACCCATAAATATACACTTAACATTACCTGACCTAACATCCTCAAACTAATTACCTGATCTAACACCACAACTAATAAACGAGCGTTAAAAACAACCCTCATTGCACGTACCCATTCGGATACATTCGTAAGACACGACTCATATACACGAATACTAACACTACCTGATACAGCATCCAGACTATAAATACATGACAACGGATAGACAGATCAGAACGAAACCAAACACTGAAGATGGCGGTTTGCCGAAACCGGTGTGTTACTAAACCAAAATTGACAAGGGATGACGGAAATTCGTTCCGATATAAATCTAGTATCCACCCTGTCGGAAAAACACAAAACCAAATCAACCTTCTATTTATGGAGAGAAGAGAAGTCTTACATATATTTAATCATTGCTTGTGAGTAAAATAATAAAACTAGAAAAGTAAGAATTATATCTGATGATTGTATAGCTCTATGTTCTATTAATAAATACTAATTATAACTAATAAAACTGATGTTGATTATGGTCTCAGATAGGATGAAATGTGATTTTTTAATACTTGTATAGTTTGATAAGTAAGTTACTTTCTGAATAAAATATATTTTTTAGGCAACTAACAGCTTTATTTCTCAACATAGGCTCCTTCTAGCTCTATATATTTACTATTCCCTGGGAGTTTGTTTCCGTGATGACCTCTTCATTCGATCCGAATCTCTTGCCGCCCACCCATTTATTCAGGTGTGGGAGCTAGAAATAGTGCAGGAGGCTAAATCTGGAGAATAAGCTGAATCGTAACCAATTTATGAATTTTTGTCGTGGTGACTACACACGTGCATTGTCCTGATGGAACAACAGGTTTTTTCCCAATTGCTGTCATTTCTTCTTCAAATCATTATAGAATCTGTCCAAAAGCTCTGAAAAATATTCTCCGGCCATCGCTGTACCCTTTTCACGGTAATCGAAGTGAATGACACCTCGTTCATACCAAAGAAAAACTGTGGCCATCACATTGTTCACCGACTGACTCTCCTTGGCCTTCAACCGGAAAAATTCACTATCTTGATTGCTCTTTGGTTTCCGGTGTGGTACACATACTTTTGTTTTCCAATCGTCCAATATCATTCCTTGTATTTTATTTACGATTATTTCTGACTTGACGACCTCTATTGGACATCCTGAACGTTCGGTCACAATGGAACTCAGTAAACGACTTCTTAACAATAAAAATTAATGGTGCAGGGTCCACATAATATTTATCAAGGCCTTGGTTTCGATGATGGTTTTTCTAAAAAAAAAACTCCTTTAGAATTCACGAAGTCGTTTGCTTCGATGGCTATCAAACACAAACTAAATGGCGCAGGTTGCTCAAAACTTTACAGCAGCCTATCAACTGAAGAGTTTATAAAGTCCATATTTCATTTCAAAAATTTAACCCATGTTAGATGAAAGCCAAAGCCTCTGTAATATGTCACCTAGGATGTGACATCGAAAATTTGTTGTATATAGATCTGAGTTAATGAATAGACGCTTTTGTAAGTTTTTTGTTTGTTAAATAATCAGATGTACATGTGGCGGTGGAAGTTGAATGTCATGTTTAAAGCCTCTGTGATATCATGACCGAATGCTCTGCGCAATCAATAACGGCAACGGTTTATTTTTATTAAATTATTAAGACTGAAATATACAATATATACAATAATACAAATTTTTGATGTAATATAATTATTGCTTTTAGAAAGATTTTAGTACAACATATTTCATTACATGTTTGATATTTGATTTAGTTATATAAATGAAGAGAGAAATAATTTATTTACTTTCTAACGATTTTCCTATTATTTTTTCAAATTTAAGGAGAAGTGTTTTAAGTCAACCCGTATTAAATGTGAGAAATGATTATATTGTATATTTTAGTTGATAAATATTCAATATTATTTATCATAAATGAGCAAGATCACGTCAAGTGGACCCTCCATTTTCCACTTGATCATAAAATTAAGACCATATACTTTAACAATATTTTTTATTACAATAAAATTTTTAGGTACTTCTAATTAAAAAATTGTTTTTATATTAACCGCTAAAGCTTAATTAATGAAACTTTCAGCATTTATTTTTGAAATGTTTATATTTTAATGAAATAATAAACACTAAAAATTATTTTTTATTATCATATTGTTAATTAACTTTTAAGTTAACAAATGAAAATTTCATTGATTTCTCGGTGAAGAAATTAAATATATTTTTATCGTGTACATGCGTTATTTATTTATATTTAAGATTCCGAAAGAAAATTTCACTGCTCGCGATTAGTTTAAACAATAAGAATTTTAAAACAATATGAACAAATAACAATTAAATATAAAATTATCAAACAATTTTTTTATTATTATTATCAATATTATCACTAATACAATAAAAAAATTCTCTATTATTAAACAAAAATAAGAAAAGCGAATATTCGAATCAAATATTAAATTTTGTAGACATTTTTCACCTTTTTTTTAGCTTTGTTAGTAAGAACTTTCTAATCGGAATAAGCTTACATTGCAGTGATACTTCATCCAATAGTTTATGATAGTGGAATTGACGCGTATTTTTTATCGCAACTGCTCGTTCGTATCTTTGTTGGTACTTTTGTTCATGTATGTCATGATCCTGTTGGGAACAAAAAGCAAAATTAATATTTTTAAATGAACTTTCGGCCCACTGGAATAAGGAATGTGGTGTTGTTATATGATTATTTATGTCACAATGAAAGCTAGCACGATAAGCCTGTCTTTTTACACTCCCTGCTAAGCCGTCACACGCTCCTTTGCCATGAGATGTAGCGAAATAAATCCACTTTACTTTAACATCTAAATCCTTCGTGTGATTTATTAAGTTGACGAAATTATATTTATTTTTATACTGCTGCTCCTTCGGAAAAGTACTTAATGTTTTTCACATTATCGGCACCAAATTTATTTTAAAAAAAGTCAATCAGTCTTGTATTATAGAGATGTACCGAACTTGCATCATGACTAACTTTCTCAGAAATAACTACAAAATTTTCATGCTTGATTTCTCCATTTTCATTATAATACGCGATGTATGGGTGAAGTGTAGCTTGATCGTTGGACCAATGGTGCGATTGAATTGCGTCTTGCATAAAAAACGAATAATTTTCGGAAAAATCGAGACATACGATAAACTCTCCAGCTTCAGCAGATTCTTTTTGTAAAGAGAAATAAGACGCTTGAGATTTTGCACAAAATCTTGTTATAATAGCTCGGACCACTTATTTTTCAGCTCACTTAAAAAATCTTCTTTGTTATATGTCGCTTCAACGATTTCAGAATTTAAACAAATGTGTTGGATTATTAACTGGGTAAAAAATGGATAAAAATAATAACTAGGCAAATTTATAAAATGAAATTCGATAATGTTGCACCAATCATGTTAATCTGATAAATTTTTACTTATATTAATTAAAAACAAATAGAAATTTTGTAATCATCTAATTAACAAATTATTATTTTAAAATGTGTGTGAGATCAATAATTTTGTGAGTGATTTGTTTATATTTAGTCTTACCTGTAGGTGCTTTTCCATTGGCTAAAAGATATTTCATTTATGTCATTACTATTAGTCAAAAATTTGAACTTTTCAATAATGGTGTCAACTTCTGGACACTTTTTACACGTAGAAAAAAAACATGATGATGTAGGTTGCACGCTAACAGTGCTTTGAATCAATTCATTTAAGCCTTCTGAGAAATCAATTCTTTTTTCTTTGAGTTCATTTTCTCAGTCTGTGTAATTGCAATTTTACATTTTGGTGAATTTTGCATACACACACATTATGTGTTCCGCTTTTTCCAGCTGAAATAGATTCCGGTGGTCGTAAAGTTTGAAATTAGGTCTGCCAAATTTTTACGCGATCGAGTGTTGAATTATTCAGATTTATTCCTTTTTTAGTATCTGGCTGGGATGCAAATCCTGATCCTTTTCTAATATTTTTAGCAGCTTGTACCATTCTCTTCGAATCTTTGAATTCGCGTCGTATCATTTTTATTGGCCAATCAAATGGAAGAATAGTCAACACTTGAATTTTTTCGGATCTACTGTTTGTTTCGTTATGGGCAGACTTAAAATTATTCAAAAGAACTTCATTTGGATTGGTATGACTAATATAACTACCGCTCAATTTCTTCACAGAAGTTAGAATAGCTTTTTTACACTCAGAGATACTCGACATTCGTTTTAATTTTATTGGTGGTTCACCGACCTCAAATTTATTTATGCAATTTATTAATGCTATAAATTTTTAACTCATTTTCTACAGCATCACATTTGAAGGTCGGGTCTTTCTTGTTATCATCTTTAATCTCATCAATTTCAGCATCAAAATAAATAAAGGTGACGAATGCTTTTCCTATTTTTGTTTAATAATAGAGAATTTTTTTATTGTATTAGTCATAATATTGATAATAATAATAAAAAAAATTGTTTGATAATTTTATATTTAATTGTTATTTGTTCATATTGATTAAACTAATCGCGAGCAGTGAAATTTTCTTTCGGAATCTTAAATATAAATAAATAACGCATGTACATTCGATAAAAAATATTTAATTTCTTCACCGAGAAATTAATGAAATTTTCATTTGTTAACCTAAAAGTTAATAAACAATATGATAATAAACAAATAATGTTTAGTTTTAAATATTTCAATAAAACATAAATATTTCAAAAATAAATGCTGAGTGTTGCATTAATTTATCTTTAACGGTTAATATAAAAACATTTTTTTTAATTAAAATACCTAAAATTTTTATTGTAATAAGAAATATTGTTAATATCTAAATTTTCAAAAATCGTTTGGGGGATCAATTGTTCACGGTAACTACTTATGAAAAAGTATATGGTCTTAATTTTTATTATCAAGTGGAAAATGGAGCTCCAGTTCACGTGATCTTGCTCATATGTATATAACAACTGGAATCCATTTCTTTTTTTTGGAATTAGTTAGGAAATAAGGAGGTCGCAAAATTCGAACCTTAGTTATTCCGCTTTTCTAAGAATTTTTTTTTTTTACTTTTATTAACTTACAGTACACTGTACTGTGAACATCATTGTTCATGTCGTACATGTGATGATAAAATTTAAAACGATTGTATATAAATAATACAAGTGAATGTACAAATAATATTTTGTCGTATCATATAAAACCAAGGGTTTTGTGTATTTATATGTGAAATTAATAGTAATTACCAAATTTCACTATAATTATTTGAAAGTACCAAAGGACGTAAATTTTTAATATTGTATTTAGCAAAATGTTCAAATTTCTTTCTTTAATAAACAAAAAATACTTAAAAATTGTTATTTTTCATTCAAATGGAAATAAGCGGTAAATTAATGGGAGCATAATATCTCATGGTAACTGGTCAGATAACAAACACATTTTCTTTCAATAAGTAATGTTTAACAAATAAAATTGTTTTCAATAACATGGAGTAACGAATGTATTTGTCTTCAATAACTCACCGGTGACATGTCGGATGGTCAAATTAGCCAAATATCCAAATAAATTGCATGCCAATGAAGTGAGTGAAAAAGAGGCTTGAACGAAAGTAACAAATTGAATTTTAAACGGATGAATGAAGAACTACGAAAAGTGTTTATTTATTTATTATTTTCTTGAGATAAATAGCTTTTTTTAGATTATATATGTATTACCTGTTCATTTCTTTAAAAATTTTGGCATAGATCGGAGGCCACCAAAATAAAAATGAGAAAGTGTCACTGAGAGAGAAGAATATATTCATCATGTTTTCTAGACAGTTATAACTCTACACATGTATGAACATTTTGAATACATATACGAAATTAAAATTATGAATTCATAGAATTGTATAAAAATACTTCGTGTATGTTTTGAAAGTCTATAAAAAATCAAAATCATAATTTTTTAAATAAGAATTGTGAATATATAAGCCAATAGAAAGCCTATTTTGGGGCAAACTTACAGCTAGGCTGAAGTCATTCCATAGTTTTATTAATTCGAACGAAAGACTTAGGGATTTCCATCATCTATGAAAATGGATGTTGAAGTTTATAGTGATTGTTATAGTAACGCAGATATGTTCGCATACTCTTTCGGATCTAAATATGCGCCGAGCACAGACACAACCACATAATCTGTTAATTACCCTTACCAATTTACACTCTTTTGATTTCGTAAAAGCATTTTTTATTACCATATTGTTTACCACCACCGTAACACCCTAAAACTATATTTACATGCGGTTCAGAAAATACTTAAATTCTGTATCGAATTTTATACCTATAATTAATGAGCATACTCAACCCTTCAAAATATATCCTTAGTTATGAAAAAGTCGTATATTTTCCCCTGTATAAATGTGGTAGTAGATCTTGCAAATTTATGTTCTATTCCCTAATTGGTAATTAAAAATCACTACGCTGAAAGAGTTACTGGCTTCCAAAATTTAAGAGTAACAATGAACCCTAAGCTTGATTTTAGAAATCATATAAATTCTTGTACTAATTTTTCAAAATGGCATCTAGCTTTTATTAACGGTAGGCTAAGGAAATCAATGAACCATATATTATCAAATTTTTTAACAATTCACACGTAATGCCCATTTTTAAAAATGATTCCGTGGTATGCAATCCGCACTCTCAATGATAAATTTGAATCGGTACAAAAATCATACCGATTATTCGGAAATAAAAATCTCCAGCCTTATAAAAGTCGATTATTAATCTGTCTACCTCCATAGGCCTAGATAGATACTTGGAGTTTTTTTTAACTTAGTTAAAACGAGTGAGTTATTGTATATAGATAGTGAGCTTTAAGTCTCTACTATACCGTTGTATACAATCAGAACAAAGAATTTTAGTGAGTAAGACTAAAACAATTGGTTCTTATTGCATGTTTTGACATTAATGTTATTTCTATCTGCCATTTGTAATCCTTGTCATCACTTAAATTAACTATCAGGCCAACGTAAGCTCTTTTTCTTTTGCCGGAAATCAACCCTTCGGAATAAATGAACTCAATCTTGAAATGAGCTTCCCTTATTACTCAGCTTGAACCCCTTACTTGGATTGGTTTTCTGTAGCAATCATTCCTCTTGTTTTAGTTTTTGCACCCTTTTAAAATCACTCACAAGTCGGCAAGCAGACATTTAAGCCAAACCCAATTGAGAGAGACTAAATAAGAATGCTGGTAGGCAGTGAGGCAGTCAGTCAACCACTCATTCAATCCATAACACTTGAATAAACGCCAGCCAGACTGTGTGTGTACGTATGTTGCCTTGATGACTACGTATCACCCATACAACGCAATCAATCGGCGCTTGTACTCATTTTTGCATTTATATGATTTTTGAGGCTTATATTTGGCAGATTAGTTGTGGGTATCAGAATACATTGTTGTTCAAATAATAAAATAACAACAACATTACAAATATAAATTGGCATTAATGGGCTCACTTTCATCTGAGTGGTGCGGTAAATAAACAAAACTGTCGATTCGATGCGAAAAAAATCCACAAATTACTCACGAACAACCATTACTACTGGTGTGGTTTTCGGTCTGGCGGAATCATTGGCCCATACTTATTTCGAAATGAAGCTGGTAGCACCGTTACTGTCAATGGAGAAATCGATCTTAACAACATCTGGTTCCAACAAGACGGAACTAAGTGTCACATAGCACGTGCAACAATCTAATTATTGCGAGATAGCTTTTGAGATTCGATTATTTCAAGAAATTGTGACATTGAATGGCCTCCACTACTTCTTGTGGGGTTATTTGAAGTCATTGGTCTTTAGCAATAAACCAGACCCTCTTCAAGCTTTAAAAGTCAATATTGAACATGCGACTAGATTTAGTGGAAAAAATACTTAAAAATTGGTTAATCGAAAGAAAAGAAGACGTGGAGACCATTTTAGTGATGTTATATTCAGAACTTAAATGTAACATTTGAATTTCCTTAACAATTGATGTGTTTGTTTTTAAGAAATCGTATTACTCTTATTGAGTTTTTTGTAATCTAGAATATATGTATATACATACATATATATTTATTTACAGGCCTGCATATTTACAAAATGCAATTTATAAGTGGTCAGTGAGGTGATACGGTTAAATGCCTATTAATTGCAATTACATTTATCCTCTTTTAGATCTATATTGAAGGCATGGAAATTATTTCCTTTTCGGAGTAAAAAGTAAAACAAATCTATTATATCTGCAACCGATATAAATTAAAGCGAATTTTTTAAACTCATACTTGTGTATACCGTTGTAAATTTCGTTTTTGATTAATCATTCACTTATGTTGAATAAACAATCCAATAATTATAATTACTTAAATAGCAACCAAAAAAACTTCTTCTTTTAAACGGCCGAAAATAGCCCCGCGATTAAACAATCTATATTCTTATATCTGATTTTATTTGCGTATATCCATCTCTGCTCTTTCTAACAGCTGCGATTGACGGCCCATGAGCTTCGTGTAAAGAGCAGTGTAGTTCCGCCCAATTTTTGACACAAGCCTTGTGGCAGAAGAATTTTGTAAGGCTGAGAGAGTAGTCCGTGTTAAAAAGCTACAAATAACTACAGATGATCTAAACTGATGGCGACTTTAAAGCGTTAAAACCAAATGCTTTCTTCTTTCCTTTGGTGATTTGTCGTACGTTAAAAAAAAACTATATCGTGTTTGTTTACTGGTTCTCTTTCTTTGTCACTACTAATGCTACAACAAGCCAACCTATTATATGAAAGTGTCATATAAATGAAGAGTTATCACCGCTTGACGATGTCGTTACTAACTTTTGTACCATAGCAACCAACGGCGATTTAATTTTTTCCGTAAAACTGACTCAGTTGATTGCTTGCTGTTATACAAGATGGCCAGTATTGTCTTGTATAAATAAATTTAGATAAACAATGTGTATTTCATTGGCGCTTATATTCGAACATATATGTAAGTATAAAATTTGTTGACGAAAATTAAAAATTTGCTTAAAATTTTACACGTATTCTGGCATCTGGCAGCATTTCGCCGTTACAATCAACATCGAAAACTCTTGACAAAATATCACCCTTCCATTCGGGCAGTATGTAAAACAGCTGGATGGGCTATAATTTTTACTGGCGTTAGTACGGCACACACCACAAGAAAGGAGAGACCACTAGTGCTGAAAAACAGGCATTTTTTTTTTTTTTTTGCTAAAAGTCAGAAACTTATAAAAATGGGTCGCTTAAGAAACGCACAACGCGTTAAAATTGTTTGAACCTACTACAAAATAGATGGTTCAAACGTGGCCAGGTTTCGTGCTTTAAAGCAACTGGTAAAATTTCAAAAGAAATGGATCGGTTACAGATATTGTAAGGCCCGAATATCATTGTTTTGCTCGTTCCACCTCAAATATCGCTGCTGTGAAAGTGAAAGTGTAACCGAAAATCCGAATTTGTACATTTATCAAGCTGGGAAAAGCAAGAAACACTTCAAGGATGAAATAAAATCTTTCAATTTTGAAATTCTATGTTTTATATTTATATAACAGTTATGGATATTCAATAATAAGTTGGCGAATTGCAAATTTTAGTAAAATAATTTATACAAAGCGGTTTAACCATTTCAACTGCCAGTTCCTGGCGCTTTACTTAGCCGGGCTAGTAACAACCTTTGTCGTTAGCTCATTTGATTAGTCACCCTTACCGCCGTCAATTAAATCAAATCCGTTTTGGTATTTTTTATTGATTTATTAAAATTCACCTTAGTGTTCAATTCATTTCTTTAGATATTTTACCTCTGTCTTGATTTTAGTTTTTATGCTTTCCTTCAACACTCCCTCTCTGTGTGTGAAATTTATTTTTCCATGCTCCCTTCTTATCTCGGAATTGCCTTATGATTTCTTATTTTTCTTCTTTTAAGCTTTTCATTTGTGACGCCCAAATTGATAGTATTTCCAACGAGCTTTCAATGCCATTCGTTTCATAATTAAAATTGCAAAATACTTTACTTTAGTTGGTTCTCTTTCCTATCACCTGCGAACTGGTGTTTTCTTAATCCGTTTCCTTTTTTGCGCTCTTGTCAATTTGATGGCACAACAACAACAGCATTAACACTTTTTTGTTTTTGCAAATGCCTGTTGGTGTACATTTAAATTCCCTGCATAACAAGTTTTCCTGTAATTTTTTGTAAGAGTTCGCTTGATTTATTCTTTAAAAATATTTTCATTTGTTTATACTTCGTATAAACATTTCGTTTTTCATTTCATTTTCCTGTCCACCTCTTCTTTTGTTTTTTTAATAAATATCCTCTTCCATCACCCAGTGGCATCGAGGCTTTGATTAATTCATAAATAATGTTATTTTTTCTGTTTTTTGACTTTTAATGAATTTAAATTTTATTCCCGTCAATTGATCAGTATGCCAATGGCTAATTGTTGTAAACCAAGCAAAATTGAAAGAACGAGTAAAATTTTATAGAACTAATAGTTCCACTTTAATATTACAGCAGCAAACATAACCGATTGAATAATAGCAATAAACTAAAAGTTTACAAAAGAAAGAAATGCAAAGTTGAAATAAATTTAACTTCTTTGCTAGGTTAGGTTAAACCAGCTGACTGTTTTGCCTTAAATAGATGTGCTGCTCCTCTGCTGTATCAGAGGCAGGCTCAGTTTAATTAGAGAAGCAGAAATGTATTCCAGTGTTTCACACATGCTTTTCTCCCTGCACTTCCTACATATATCGCTGTTGCTAATGCTCAATCAGTGATGCCAGTAAGCTGTGACCTGTCAGCCAACAACCGTCCAGCAGTCCTTTTGAATGCGCGTGAGCAAAAAGTAGCTGCTATTACAGGCATTGCAACTCAACTTATCCGTCTTTCAGCCTTTTCGGAAATTCCACTGCTACCGTTATCAGCTGTCGTGATAGCCGAGTGGTAGGACCATCCGTTTTTTTTTTTTTGGAAAAATATCAAGACAAAAAACCGGAATTGGGGGAGGAGCTCGCCCGAGCTTTAGCTGTTACAAATCACTAATTGTATGTATATATATACATACATATTTATAACCAAAAAACAAAGAAAATTTTCATGCTTACGCAAAATGCTCAAAATATGTAAGGTTAATACCTCGGTTATTGAATTACAAAAACAAGAACTATATCATAACGAATTGTTATTGTGCACAAAACAAATCCATACTCCCAAAAAATTCTCGCAATAAGTAGGCAACATTTTGCAACAGTAGCGGCAGGGAGCCAATATATCACCACACAAAAACTCAAATATCCCTTACTCTTCCCATTATATTCTTCTATATATACTTACATACCAGAAGAGTCAATCCATATTAAAGACCTACTACTTGGAATTAGACCACCTTAATTTCAGCTCAATAACACTGTTGACACGCAGAAGCCTAGAAGCTGTAAATGGATTTGCCGGATTTTTACAGCATATTGATATGAGTAACATAAGCACACCAATAGAAGAGGGTGGTTAATGATATTTTGGTAAAGAAAAAAAAAAACGGAAGTACGTGCAGAAATTTATGCTGAGACGTACGGAATATCGACAGTGGGTTAATGTACTAAAAGCAAAATGCCTAGATCACACAAACATACTCATAATCGAAAGTATGTATTTTTATAAGAGTGCACGTGAGTAATAGTTCGCAGTGCCCACTACTAAACTAGTATACAAAATTCTAGTTCTAAATTAGTATTTTAAAAATGCAACTGACAAATAAGTAGCAGTCGTTCCAACAGCAGGGAAAATAAAAATTTTCTCTACCACAATACGAATGATATCTATTTTCTAATAAACTCTGTTTTTATAGGCAGTTTGCCAAAATATTTTCTTGATTTGATGCTAGCAGGGTCGTTTTCTTTTTCATGTTGCAGCTTCCTTATAAAGTATAAATGTTGTCCGTTTCTGACAAATGAACTACGCGTTTTCGTTCGTGGAACAGCTGTTCGACTGGCCGTTTTCCTCTGTGATGTAGATCAAACTTGACGTAAAATTTCATTATGACCGCAATAAATACTTTGTTGCCACAATAATGATGGAAATGTTTTAATTCTGAAATTTTGTTAGATATTTAAATCGAAATTATGTATTCACATTAGAGCTCCAGATGCCCGGGTATCTAGCATTACGAGCAATACGATGCTCGCTCGATACTCGCTCATTGCTCAACTGCTCAGCAGAACAAAAAAAATTTTATCGGATCTGATACAATTATTACAACTGAAGGGCATCAGAGACTTGGTCGCAATGAAAATACATCAAAGATCAATAACAATTTTTTCCAACCAAAATTTTAAAATAAGTAATTCATTTATCTTGTTGTCATTTATCACATTATCTAAACAACTCATATGATGCCAATTGCATATTATATAATACACCTGGCTTTATCTGATCCGGATAATCGGGATTATACTATATCATAAAAATATCATCATACTAGAAATTTAAATAGAATTTTTGAGGTTTACTATCTCAGAAACTTACAATAAGTCACGTACCTCTTTAGATGGTAACAATAACTTTCATATTTATAATTTGTATAGTCTTTATTTCCATCCTCAGAGGTTTCCTTCTAGGCACATACTATTTTAGAACTGTACATTAAAATATTGTGAAGTGTAGAAGTAGCAAATTGATAAAATTTATCAGAACCCCCGGAACTCGGTTTATCTTCTCTCCATAATTCAGTTATTATCTGCTAAACTATTAAGTCAAGTCTTCAGCCAATATGCAAACTTAATTTAAAAATTCTAATCCAAGCGCCCTAGGGTGCTGAGTCCGTATTGAAGTGAGTTTATGTTTGATATAGAAAGGCTTTTTCGTTTATTTGAAATGTCATTAAAATTGCTTTGTAGTTTCATGGCAAATCGGACATGATCGCATCGATTTTGTACCAGTTACAACATGTAATACTTTGCCGTCTATCAAGGATGAAAAGGCAACGAGTGAAACTTTACAAACTGTAAGATAGTTATTTTTATTTCGAGTATCAACTTTTCTCTTTAAATCATTTCTTTTGTTTCTTTTGCAAATTGTAATCGGATAGGTCGAAAAATCTTGCTAATTGTGGTGACTCGCTGTTTTTAATCTTAAAGCCAGAAAAGTAGTAGCGAATAAATTCTGATCATCTACATTCTTATCTGTTGGCACTTTTTTATAGATTTGTTTATAAAAAGAATGATCGAAAGTTCCGTCGAAGCCGCAGGACAAAATTAATATAACCTCAATATATGTCATCTGATATTAAAAATAGAATTAATCCAATCTTTGTTTTTCATTAAAAACCGAGCTCTTTTTCTACTCGGTTATTAATTTTTGTTAGTACGTTGATTTCAATTTTCTTAATGGAAGCCTCAATCGTTTCATTGGTTTTGCAGATTAGTTATTTAGATAGGAATGCAACTGTTCTCAAATATAGGAAATGACAGGTTCGATATCATTTTTGATAGCATTTTCAAAACAAGAATTTACACTTAGCTCGAACTTCAGAACATCGATACACCCTGACACCAGTCACTTTGCTTAAAGCGTGCATTCAGAGGATGGAAATTTATGCACAAATGTACACATAGAGTACATTTCATAAAAAATACACAAATTACACCGTAATACCTAGTGGATCTTAAGAGAACTATAGATCGAAACTTTGTACACTCCTTACAAACCACATAACTTTGTGTGTAATATAATTAAAATATGTACTTTTTCGACCTCTTTGAAGATAAAAATCCTCTTTTTTTTTTGTAACATAAAATTCATAATTATGGAAATAATAATAAATAGCATAATATCTTAGAGAAATAAAATTTATTAGTATTTAAAACAAATTATATATAACTTAACTCCGGAAAAAGATTTCAAGTAAACTTGCTTAGTATTAGGAAAATTTTTTTATTTAACCAAATGCTTTGAAACTTTGCCAAAGGCTAGCTTAATGCGTTTTTATTAAAGACAGTTAAATAGTTTTTCGAAATGCCAAAATTAGTTTTCTAACACATTTTTAATTTTCCGGCCCAGTGTGTATTTGTACAAATATAGCAAGTTCCTTAGTTATAATACCATTAGAAGGGGAATTGCTATTAAACTTTTTTGCAAAATACAGGAGCAAATAGTTTTTTTTTTCCAGATTTCATAGTTGAACTTATGTATTGTTCTAAATTCGCCTTTAACTTAAAT
The DNA here is from genome assembly GCA_030068015.2 of Neoceratitis asiatica. NCBI lineage: Eukaryota > Metazoa > Arthropoda > Insecta > Diptera > Tephritidae > Neoceratitis > Neoceratitis asiatica. The sequence goes on from CM061524.1 coordinate 81,085,072, forward strand.
GAGTTATCATCAACTGTTTTTTTTTTCTATACTAAACAACAATAACTAAAAAACGCTACATTTCCTCTGGATCTAGCTCAAGCTCCGACTGTGGCAAAACTACCCGAGCTGGTGCATTTGAAGTTGGGCATGACCACTGCGTTGAGTATAACTGGGCTATGTACCGAATCTATTCAGTGTACATCTCGATTTATGGTGCAACCAAATTGTCACCCATAACCGCTTTCAGTAAACGAGTACAAGTTGTTCTGTTTATCAGGACATGTAGCTGTGTAAAATATGTGTTTGTTCTTTGACATCTACGTATGACCACTTCCGTGCAAACATTATCCCACTCACTTAACTGTAACGAGACAGAAAAGTGACAAACGAATGAGACATGGCAGTATGCTGGCCTCCAGCGACCTCGGTGCCTGTGTTTTATTCTTATCAGCCTGGCCCTCATTAGGATGACCAGCACAATATCTTACTTTCTACTCGTTCACTCTATATACTCCACCGTCTACCTATGATTGGGTTCTAACCATAGACTTAAATGAACGGAGGAGTCATTGAACATTCCTTCTGGGTAGGTCACAAAGTTAAATGTGAATTGCAGTGGGAATGAGTATTGTAGCAGTGATCGGTTTCAATAAAATATAGGTAAAAAAAAAATTCCAAGGAAGGCTTCCATGTAGAAGAAAAAAACTTAATGCAGTATAAGAGAGATTCTCGAAAAATATGCGATTTTTAAGAGAGATGAGATTATGAGTGACCTCTACTTGTAGAAAAGGGAAACATTGTGTTAATTGTTTCGGTTGAGTTCATCTAGTCTTTGAAGAGTGCGCAAATATTTCTTAAACCACTTGATACAAAGAAATTTTGCTTCAGTTGGTAAAAACAGTGTATAAAACGTTTCGTTTAAAGCTGGAGGGAGGAAAGCTTATATGCCGTATAGCTAATTTAAACTTCTACAGCAGAATGATCCGTCTGACGCGGAGCGGAAGTGAAAGAGTTTGTGCACATTTATTTTTAAGAAGGCGGTTATTGAGATTTAATACCTATGTTTCCAGTAATTTAATGTCGCAGAACCAATTGAGGATAGTTTTATCATATATAATCTTCTAGTATTCAACTAAAGGCTTGCTAGTTACTCTTAAAGAAATGCAACATAGAGACAAAATTTTTCTATCGTTATGTTAATAGACTACGGGAATGTACAAGAGGTTTAAATATATGTGCAAAACATATGACTCTTCCTAAGTTCTAACTAGTGACAAAGAAGTCAGACTGAAAGCTACAGGTTGCCATTGCCTGTTGGATTCTTGTACTCCTATGCTTTCAAATTAGGTGTGATGGATGAAAATAACTGCAGGAAATTGAACGAATGTGGGAAGACAATATATCACGCAATATGTAAGTGATCGGCGCTGGGTAAGCAGATAATATTTGGTGAGGACAAGCTGATGAATCTTTAATCAGCAGTGGACAAAAAATCAAAATGACTTCTTCAATTTTCAAAAAGAAAAACAATGTTCGTCATACTGAGGACTCAATAAAAAGTGTAGCGGGACATCGCGTTTAGTTTTCCTGGTAACACTATAGACGATAGACAACACGAGAATCTCCAAGGAGACATTCAGTTGGCCCTAGTCTAACTTTACCTGGTTTTTACTCTAATTTTGGTTGTTTCTTTTGTTAGTAACTGGGGGTTATGTGCTCTGATTCTTACGAAACAATATTTTAATAAAAGCAAATATTTGTACATATATGTATATAAAGGGTGTTTTTTTATAGAGGTATAGAACTTTAAGTTGCAATAAAACAACAATGGATTATTCGATTGACATGAATTTTATTTATCAGAAAGATAATCTTGTGGCATTACATTTTAAATATGATTTCTGGCATATGATCGCTACGGCTGGGACGGATGTAGTCCAATCTAGAATTCAAATTTTCGATGACTTTTTCCAGCAGTTGTGGCCGTATAGCGGCAATAACACGGCGAATGTTGTCTTCCAAATGGTCAAGCGTTTGTGGCTTATCCTCATAGACCAATGAAAGTAGTCTAGCGGTGTTAAATCACAACATCTTGGAGGCAAATTCACAGGTTCGAAACGTGAAATTAGGCGGTCACCAAACGTGTCTTTCAATAAATTTATTGTGGCACGAGGTGTGTGACATGTTGCGCCGTCCATTTCAGATGAGTGATGAATTTTATGAAATTGAGCTTGTAATTAAAAAAAAAACTTCAAACTTAATAAAGATGCTTTCAAGTATGCCCTGGATAGTTTTTTCGCAACAAAATCAATCAAGTACTTTGACATGATTATCTCTACCTAATCCAATAGTAGTAGATTTGCGATTTTTTACGGAAGGCAGTTACCAACATATATTTGGTACAGATTCTAACATAGTAGTGTCACAAAACAGTGTCAATGCCATTGCATTTTCTCGAAATCATGGAGTCCTTTACTGGTGGAGCATCTGTGTTTCGGTAACGTATTTTCAAAACTCTCTAATTTTTCTTGTTGCTTTTGTGTTCAAGCTCGTGATCTCCGCAATATTTGGTTTCAACAAGACGACGCCACTTCCAACAAATCGCATCAATCAAAGAATTTTTTTAGAGAACACTTTGGTGAGCAGATAATTTCAAATTTGGGCCGGTCGATTGGCCACCAAGATAGTATGATATCACACCGTTAGACTTTTTTCTGTGGGGATACGTAAAGTCTAAAGTCTATGCGGACAAGCCCGCTTCGATTCAGGCCTTGGAGCAAAACATTACGCTTGTCATTCGCCAGTTACCAATCGAAATGCTCGAACGAGTAATCGAAAATTGGACTCAACGGATGAACGTAACCGCGGCCAACATTTGAAACAAATAATCTTTAAAACTATGAGATACGTTTTCCGCACAGAACCATTATTTTCGAAATAAAATTGCACTATTTGCAAGCGTTGTTCAGGCATGAGTCTATTCATGATGAATTGCCAAACCAAACTGAAAATAAATCACTTGACAGCTGTTAAATCGGTCGCCATCTTGAAAAGTAATGCCAACTTAAAGTTCTATACGTCTATAAAAAACACCCTATATTTCTTATATTTGGCAAGAGGGTGTCAATGGTGGACCTAAATAAATATAAACACGCATACAAAGAAGTTTACGAATGTGCTATGACAAAAAGATAGTACAAATGATTTCGAAGTGTAAAGTAATTCAGAGAAAATACCTGTTTGACTAAACAGATGTGCTTACTGCTACTAAGCTGTAAGAAAATAGGTGAAAATTTACTTGAACGTAATATAATGTTTCCATGCAAAACACGGAAACACTCAAACGCGTACATATGGCTCACAAAGTGAATGACAGATGGAGTTCCCAATATTGGTTGCCCAACCAATGAATAATAAAGCACATCCACCTATTGCTGTTGCTTTCCTGTATATTATTCCCAAGCAGCATGTAGTTTTTGTTTTAGTTTTGCCTTTTTAGACAGTTTTGGTTTTTTGATTAACTTTGTATTTGAATTGATTAGAGTATGCCAAAACATAATGGAAATCAGTTGCTATATTTTTCACAAATGAAATCATATTTCTCACCTTTCAATTTAGGATTTATATGAAAGCGAATATTGAATTATTTATTGGCATGTAGTATGCAGAATATAAGTGGTTAATATAAATAAAGGAGGCAATTTTGGATCAATAGAGGATAAGTAAATATTTTAATATATTGAAAATTTCTTCTACTAAGGATTGAATGATATACATCCTATATCCTTCGCTAAGAATAATAATAGAAAACATTTGTGTTTTGCATCTGAAAATATAATGATTTTACTATCTGAACGATTTCTGATAAATTAAATAATAGATAATAGTTAATAGATTCCTTATAAACTTACTTTCTTACCAAGATATACAAAATCGTATATAACAATATGAAATATACATATTTTATAATGCACTTTTTAATCACTGAAGCGATTTTCGAAAGATATGTTCCTTTAAATCCTGGCCTGCATCTTGATGTTTGTCCAACAAATGGAGTACTAACCGCTTTCGAACGGCTGATGTATTTCCGGAACCGCAACCGGATTTTTACGAGAACCTTTTTTATTTCATGCCCCTACCCGCAGAGGGGTAGATATTTGATTTATATCGGAACGAATTTCCGTCATCCCTTGTCAAATTTGGTTTAGTAACACACCGGTTTCGGCAAACCGCCATCTTCAGTGTTTGGTTTCGTTCCCACTGAAGATGGCGCTTTGCCGAAACCGGTGTGTTACTAAACCAAATTTGACAAGGGATGACGGATCCGATATAAATCTAGTATCCACCCTGTCGGAAAAACACAAAACCAAATCAACTCGGGTAGATATTTACTGCCGAGGGGCGACTGCAATTAGAATGAAATATTTTAAAAATAGAATTTCAGAAAGGAATAAAAAGCAATAAATAATAAATTATTTAAAGGTAATAACTACGTTCTTAAACTAATCGGAGTAAACCTGAAAGGCAAATTCAGTTGGCGCCAAACGATCAATGAAAAATCGACATGTGTCTTCTCTTGTGAGTCCGTTATCACCGACATTAACTTCGCGAATACTCGGCAGTTTCTGCTGAAGAGCTGCGTCGTTGTCAGACATTAGTTTGCTTGGACTAAGTTAATGGCATTGTTGTCTGCAACACCGACTCAGATATACTTACATTAGTTTTGTTATCAAATTTGTAATTTTTTTAGGTGCTTTCTCCGGTCACTATTCAACAACAGTAATTAGTTTATGGAGTTGTGTCAGACCATTTTTGTTTTTGGGAAATGTAAAAAAAACTACAACAACAGCCTAAGCGGTAGAAGTTAAAGCTATTTCGGAAACCACCACGTTTCCTCATCGGACTTCTTCCCAGACAACCTTACTCGAATTGGATCCGAACTTGGGATGTCCACAGCACGAACCAATGGTTAAACCATTAGGCTACGTGTGCCGGTTAAATTCATTGTTGTTTTTCACTTTATGTAGCTGTTTTTTTTTTAAATCTACTAAAAAATATTCTTAACCGACGTCTCTTTTTTTTGTTAGTAAAATTTCGTTAATTCGGAAGGCTCTTTCGTAATTCCTAAATGTTTTTTCAGATCATTGTTCAATAACATTAGTTAGTTTTTGGAGCTGTGTAAACCATTTTCGTTCCGAAATAGCTTCCACCGCTCAGACTGTTGTGGTAATTTTCAAATTTTTCCAAAACAAAGAAAAAATTTATGGTCTGATACAGCTCGAAAGACTAATTATATAATTATAAAATTTTTGTATATCAGATCTACCGGAGGTTATATTTTTTAATATTTATTTTAAAAAAATTTTGATGCCGCAATATTATAATTACTACGCACTTCATTTATTACTATTTCTTCTTATAACACATAACCAACCATTAAAATTTGTGGTCGAAAAACAAATCACACCTATTTCTTTTACCCTTATGGTAAGAAGATTTTTTTTTTGACTGGAACTTCGAAGTATTTTTATCTTTCATTAACATATCGAATTTATTTTATTGTATTTTATGATTAAATATTAATTCTAATAAATTAACAAACCGATTGTTGTATTGGGGTTACATGATAACATATAGTCCCACGATTTCGATGATTTTATGTGTTAATAAAGACTAGATTGCTTTCAAACAGACAGATGCACATGGCTTAATAAATCTAGCTCGTCATTCTGATCCGATCAGTATAAATTTCAGTGGATCTGTAACATTCATTTCATGTTTATGAAAATCATAAACATTATCCAAATTCGACTTAATGATGGTGAAGAAATATGCTCTTTCAGCCATCGAGGCAACGGCACCTCTCTGGTTAAAAAAATTTTCCCAACTTTCTGTTGGACCAAACATATTCTAGCCAATAAAAAAGTGCTTCTGCCCACGGCCAAGTCGAAGTCATATACCATATATATTTTATTGCAAATTTCAAAATTGAAATTCGCTGGTATTCAGTGTCAATTTTTATTTGAACTTACGTGATTAGCATATGAAATTTCAGACCATTAAGGGCTTTTTGCCATATTTTTGACCCAAAACCCTATATCTAAGCGACCAATTCATTACATGTGTGTAAAATTCCGAATTTTATGTTCTAACCTTCTCTATTAAAGTATTTATGGTTCGAAATCACATATTTCAACAAATTGGTCATATAGGAGCTATACTATATAGCAATCCGATTTCGATGCTTTTCATTACTAATATTTAGTTAATTATATGTGCTAAGTATACCGAACATCACATTCTTAGAGTATTATGAAGTATATATGACAAAAATCACATATCTGAACCAAGCGATTGTAGTCGAACGATTCGGCCCGTTCCGACAAATGATCGGTACAGTACAAAAATACAAGCGTATATTAAGTTGGTTGAAATATTTGTAAAACTGATGCGTTCAAATATATGGGTATGGCTAAATCAACTCGGCTTGTCATTCTGATACGATCGGTATAAATTTTGGTGGGTTAGTTCTTCCCTTTTTGATATTCACATAACTCGGAATAAAGCTAATATACCATTTCATGTACATTAAGGTATCAGATTAAGTGTATCTCAAAGATTTTCAATACAATGTCTATTTAATTAAGAAACCGATATTGTAAAACTAAATTTCTCTTACAAGAAAAAGAGTGTCAATCCGTTCTAAGGTTTACAGTCACAAATCCATAGAATTATTCACAGTACCATAACCAAGTTCTAATTATCTTTAAGTATTTCAAAATAAATTTCACTGAGGTTGTATTTACATATGAATTCTCTTTAAAATGAATATTTTTCCCAGATTGAGAAGTTGGCAATGTTTAAATTGACTTTTACTTACTTAAAAGATATAAATAATCTTAATGACGGAAGCAATTACAATCTACATTCTAAATTATATCATTTTATTTGCGATGTAGAAATATTCATATTATCAAGTAGTATATATTATATTATTTTGGTTTTAATAAATACATATAATCTTTAATAAATTGAAGGTTTTAATTTTAAAAACACCTACCCCCATAGTGAAATATTTGTTGAAAAAGATATTAAAAATTATAAAATAAAAAAATTATATATATGCATGAAAAAGTCTCACAGTTTTGACCTACGTTACTGTTAATTGTTGCAAATCACCATTAAACTAATTCAAATTCCTTAACAGACATATTTTAGTCGGAAAATCTTTACAACTTTTAATTTACACAATAATATCATATGTAGGCAGAATATCACTTAACAATATTTCATGTCTCGACCCAAATTACATATAAAACAAGAAAGGCGGCTGTCTTCGGCCGGTATCTTCTGGTACCTAAATATTTCGGACCAAAGTTAATATACCAGTTCATGTACATAAAGATATAAAAGCGAGATATATATGTATGTCGATTGTGCTAGAATGAGAGTTGAAATCAAAGCGCAGAGTGTGAAAAGCTCTTATTATAAGTTTTCGGAAACTATGGCAAAAACTTATTGACGTTCTAAAAGAAACCATAAATTTCATTTCGGAAGGAAGAAGCGGACTAGAAAGTGAGTAAGTGAGGGAGGTTGATAAGTTTCAGACGACTAATATAAGGAGGAAGATTATGTTGATAGTGCCAATGAGAAAGGAAGAAAAGAAAAAGAAGAAATTGTTTTTGAGAAAATTCCCTTCAGTCAGACTAAACGGATGAATGAAGAGACTCATTGCAAAAGTTTCAATTGGATAGAAACCCAGCATTTTAAGTTTTAATAAGGAATGAATGGCGCACTTGGTCAAAAGCTTTGCTGAAGTCGGTATTTACTTATATTGCATCAATACTGCTGTTGTCTCTGAACGCATTGTTAATATGAGTAGTAAACTCAAGTAAATTTCTAGTTGTGGATTTTCCTATAACAAAACCAGGTTGACGATTTGATATAATGGAGGAGATTGCATTAGTCCAATGATCTGTGATAAGCGAATCAAATAATTATGTAATCACATATAGCTGACCTCGGTAATTCTTTCCATATAGATGGAATTATACTATCTTTAAATGATAAATTGATGAGTCAAACGTTCGAAATTATACTCAGCACAATTTTCAAGAAAACAAGAATTTGTGATCAGGACCATATTTACATGAATTTTTTAAGGATTTGAAATAAAGAAAAACCTCGTCGGGCGATAGGGGTGTTTTTTTATAGAGGTATAGAACTTTAAGTTGCAATAAAACAACGATGGATTATTCGATTGACATGAATTTTAATTATCAGAAAGATAATCTTGGACTCTTTCCAACATTTGTGGCCGTATATCGGCAATGACACGGCGAATGTTGTCTTCCAAATGGTCAAGCGTTTGTGGCTTATCCGCATAGACCAATGACTTTACATAGCCGCACAGAAAGTAGTCTAGCACGAGCTGTGTGACATGTTGCGCCGTCTTGTTGAAACCACATCTCCTGGACATCATGGTTATTCAATTCAGGAATGAAAAAGTTAGTAATCATGGCTCTATACCGATCAGTATTGACTGTAACGTTCTGGCCACCATCGTTTTTGAAAAATTACGGACCAATGATTCCAACAGACCATAAAGCGCACCAAACAGTCAGCTTTTCTGGATGTAACGGTGTTTCAACATACACTTGAGGATTACCTTCACTCCAAATGCGGCAGTTTTGTTTGTTGACGTAGCCATTCAACCAGAAGTGCGCTTCATCGCTAAAAAAAATAAAATGGACGTAGTGCGCGATATGTTTTCCGCACAGAACCATTATTTTCGAAATAAAATTGCACTATTTGCAAGCGTTGTTCAGGCGTGAGTCTATTCATGATGAATTGCCAAACCAAACTGAGAATAAATCACTTGACAGCTGTTAAATCGGTCGCCATCTTGAAAAGTAATGCCAACTTAAAGTTCTATACCTCTATAAAAAAACACCCAATACTTGATTACCAGGAAATGAATTGTGAGGGTAATGGGAATTTGATTGGATAAAGGCTCGGAGAATAATAAGATTTAAAAATTGAATTAGAAATTGTTTGTTTATCGCTGGAAATTCTATTTTGAAATGTCATACTAGAAGAAAATTACGATACTTTGACCTTACAATTTACGAAACTATTAGATGATTTAGGATTCCTTATTAAGCTGTGTTTAATTTTGCATAAATAAGAGTTGTAATATTTTCAATTTAACATAAAGAGCTTGTGTCGCAATTATTTTCTATAAATAGAAATAAACAATTAATTTTCTTTTGTAGTAAAAACGATTTGGGTTGTGGATAATAATTGCTTTAAATTTTTGCGTTACAAATGTATTGATCTTGTACATGTAAATTCTTTTGAGACCCATCTCTGCTTGAAAAATAGTTTGCTCCAATGAGTCTTTTGAAAGTTACAACTTCAAATAGTGCAAAATTAAGAAAATATTTTCTTTTTTATATTGGGAAATACAGTTGTTTTAAATTTCATGCTTTTTTGCTCTATCCTTTATGTAAATATAAAAATAACAACTAACTTACTGCCCACACTATTCAATGCTTCCGTTAATTTGTTTGCCTCAAGTAACTTAACGTTTATAGTAGATAGATAGATAGATACGTGTGTAAAAAAGGGGAAAATAAATGCAAAGCACTACGCTGCCAAACTTAAAGTAAACACACTTTAATTCACTTAACAGCAGTAAGCGAATGTCCTTGTTGCCTCAGTGAATGCTTGACAGACAGACTGATTGGATCGCTATGGAAAGCTACAGACAGTGAGCGAAAAATTCACTAAAACCATGTGTATATATTTATATATATATGTATATATAAATTTATCTCGATTTATACAATATAATTCAGCATTCTTGTCAGTGTGTCAGTAAATTCCTAGCACACTTAAGGGCGAAATATGTTAAGTAAGAACAGCGCACAGAAGTAACCGTTTGCTCGAATAGTTGGCTGACAGCCAGTCAGTTGACGCTGAGCATTTTTAACCAGGGCATCGTTCAGATTTATAATACAGTTTTATCAGATGTTTTTACATTTTTTGCATGCTATACTTTATTATGCTCATTTTGTGGTTTGCAGTTTCTTGTTGCTTGCTTTTTGGCACATTTTTCATTTACACTGTCTATGAAAAATGTCCTAATTAAAAAAAATAAAATAAAATGTAATAAAAAATGTGTACAGTAAAATGAAATAAAATTTCACTATCAAACCGTCTTTCACTCAAGGATGCCACCAAAAGTTGAATTAAATGATTTGCCTCTACGTTGACTAACTTTGACAGCGACTGACAGAGTACAAAACTAACAACTTATTCAACAGGTCATGCTCTCATACCTAAGTTGTCTTCCGGTAGCTGTGCGGGTGTGTACTTATGTGCCTGTTGAGCGTTCACTATCTAACATCGTTATACAGGGTTCTAGTGAATAAGTAAATGCAAATGGTTGAATGGTTGAATGATTGTAGAAAGTTCTGGTGCAAATGAAAGCATGAAAGTAGGTTCCCGCTTTCAATCGTTCACGATGTTGTTGATGCTGTTGTCGTCTGCGAGCCGTCTCGTGTATGATTCACTATTCCTCTACATACTCAAGAGGAATTTATCTAAATATGTATGTTCACATCATTAGTCACCATTGGCATAGTCAAAAATCATTTGACTTGACTGCTAACGACAAGCTTGACCGCTGCCATTAAGGCACGTTGCCATGTAGATTAAATCGTTTTAGTTGATTTAACACATTCCTTTTCTCCGGATAGCAATGGCCGATTTCTAATAACCTTTTTTTGCTCATAGGTTTTGCTCTGTTTCGCTTTCAGTGCTTTGATACATTCTGGATGTTAGCACATGCGGGCGGGAATGCCAAATGAAAGCCATATTTAAAACCCAAAAGTCGGCAAACAAAATTAAAGGTATTTATTTAACTGTTGCTTTCTTTTATTAAATTATTTTTAGCCGCAATTAAGGCCACAGTATATAGGCAAATAACTATCATATATTGGCAATTAATTATTACTTTCAATGTAATTTAATCATTTTTATTAATGGTCGTATTACCGAGTACTGGCAAGTTCATTTTATAACGCCGGTTGGACATACATACAAATACGCTTGCAAATAGTGCAATTTTATTTCGAAAATAAAGGTTCTGTACGGAAAACGTACAAGCGTTGTTCAGGCGTGAGTCTATTCATGATAAATTGGCAAACCAAACTGAGAATAAAACACTTGACAGCTGTTAAATCGGTGGCCATCTTGAAAAGTAATGCCAACTTAAAGTTCTATACCTCTATAAAAAAACACCCTTTATTTGTAACGCCAACTAAATCTGCATCGAAGAATTCCCACTTCATCAATTCAAATTCAACCTTATTTATTACTTGTTTTTATTTAGTTTTTATTTGTGCATATGCCATTTAAACGTTTATGATTTATCAGTAATTTTTCCCAAATTTTCAAGTTATCGCATCTATTATACTCGTATGTATATGCATTTATAGGCATAGTAAGTGTATATAAGCGGTACACGCTACTTTAATAATTTCAGCCCTTTAACCTTTTTAAATGGCACTCGCTTATATGCTTCCTTCATTGTGCCATTAAATACACCCACCCACTGTCTGTGCTTCGCCATAATCAGGCCTTTTCCCAGTTTTTTTCATGCGAACATGGAAAGCCTCGAAGGCATTACACCGTCGGAGTGAGATTCTAAATTACTAAATCCACCACCATCCCCCTTTGGTATCCTTTGCTACCTTTCAGTATTTTGTCAGGAGGCCATTTGAACTAATAGTTCACTAGTATAAGTCGATATCGTTTATCTTTATCTTTGTTCAACCGTCCTGGTTTCAGTACTCGTCTCTGTGTACCTCATACGTAAGTTACCTCATCAATATGAGTGTCAATCGATGGTACGCTCCTATCGCAACTTCGTGTCTGCTGCACACTCCATGGTAAGTGCGGCATTATTTATGCTGATTATATTCCAAGCATTTTCACCATATATTTTACTAACACTTGCAGTCTCGATGGGAAATACCGTGCGGAAGTCTGCGTCAACACGAAAGTCGTACCAAGGGTAATTTAATTTAACGCAACGGACGAAAATTTCTATTTCCAATGTTTAATACCAAATAATAGAACCATTAAGAACGATTGTTTTCACTACTGCCTGTTTTGTTACCGTTGTTCGCTGACGTTTGATTTTATTTTAGGCAGTGGTGGCTACTGCTGCTTCATTATAAGCATACTCGAGGTGGTCACGAAAGCTTATCTGGATTTTCTCCACTTTTTTCCGTCTGCTAAAAAGAACAGTTTCCATCTTATGATCATTCAAATAACTCAATAAAATGTTGAGAATGTACGGCCTTATATTGAAGCACTTTAGCGCATTTAATATAATGATCCCAGCTTGGGCTATTGAATGCATTTTGAACATCGAGCATTACAACTAAACAATATTGTTTATCTCCATGCAAACATCGTTAACCAAACATATTTCAGCGATGTACTTTTCTATTTACACAATTATTTCATTACTGAATCTTCTGAAGCGTAACATTAAGCATAGAAATCTTAAAACTAAATTGAAAACGTGTTAGCTCGAGTTAACTCCGATTCCTTTTCGGAAATTTCATGATGAATTGCAAAAAGCGTTAGCCAACGAATTGAAATGATTCGTTCTGTGCGTTTCAATTCCACCTTAAACAGTAAGAACCCAAGAACGCTATTTTGAGGAAGATTAGCTTTTACTCAAAATTCAGTGGTCAGCGAAATCTATTAAGTCAGGAATTTTCCTCCGATTAGTAGGCCAAATTGTTAGTTGACCTGGGAAAATAAAGTCTAAATAAATTGTTGCTTTTGTTTGTAATGGTATTGGAAAATTGGCGCCGTTTGGGCTTATTAATCTAGACCTCTAATAGATTGTAACCTACTTCGGCTATTAATATATTCCCTAGGCTATCAAAAAATTCTTTGATTTTTTGTGATTTTAAACCTAAGAGGAAAATAAATGACTGAGTGGTTAAACTGTTTGCCATAACTTTTCAAAGCAAAGTAGCTTGTAGGTAATTTGTGGCATATGTCTGTAAGACACAGTGTTTAAGGCGGTTTTGTAGAAGTGCCGTCGTGCGCTTTAATAAAATATGAACCCTGGCATTATAAAATGTATTTATCCGTTCGGTGCGTTTCAGACTGGAGCATAACATCTATAGCGTTTTCTGTTAGAAATCATGCTAATTGCCATTTTTGTTGGTTGACATCATTTACATTCCAAAAGCAAATATCAAGCGCGCTCGGTTTTTTTCTCATGAAAATGAATTAAGGGTTATTTGTTATTATCATTGCTTTCACTTAGTTGGGTTTTTCTCGAGTTGCTTTTTTTTATTCACTTTACCTTTTCCAAACAAAAAGCCACAATGTGTTAATCCATCTCACACGTAGCCTAGTGGTTTAACGGTTGGTTCGTGGTGTGAACATCCCAAGCTCGGATCCAATTCGAACAAGGGTGTCTGGAATGAAGTATGATGAGGAAACGTCGTGGTTTCCGAAATAGCTCTAAACTTTATCGCTCAGACTGTTGTTGTAACTAATTCACTTTTTCCAAAAACAAATATGAACTGATACAGCTCGAAAAACTGAGTAATGTCATTCGTTTTTGTTTGCACTCTTTTTTTCTATTATATTCCACTATTTAAAGTTTTGCATTCTAAATGTTTTTCGAAAATCATAAAAGGCTCTAGCTTAATACGCTGTCGGCGAGACTCTATCCGAAGATTTTGGAATTAACACTAATATTTGCGTCTTCCACAAAATGGTAAAAACTCTTTCACGTATGCAAGTACCAAAAACAGTTGCAAAGGCATTAGGGTTAAATTAAAAAAAAAAAAAATTTATCGAGATCAAGTACACCATTTGCTCCGAGACTTTGGGCCTCGATAAATCATCTCTTTTAATTTTTTAACATGTTTGGTTAATAGTTTGTCTACTATAGTTTTCAGTAGTTCCGGCCAATTAAGTTATACATGGTTTTTCAACTTTTTGGTAAACAACTTGTAGCCGAATCTCCATGAATTGTTATATCTGTCGTTGCAAAAATCTAAAAGCGCATTCCGCTTGCTGTCGCGTATACCGTCTTTCAATTGGTTGCGTCTATATTTGTTTATTACCCAATTACTACTACTTGTATGACGAGCTAGTTAACATAGCCGCCTTTTGTTGCCGCATGCATTATTGATTGCCTCCATTAGTTTTCGGCGCTCAATCCCACCGCACTCAAGTTTGGGACGATTAAATTGCGGTTAATCAACGATGACCATTATAGCACGAAGATCTGTGATGTGTGTGTGTAGCATTGATTGATACTCCAGCTAGTGCGTCTAATAAAAAATTCCCGATAAAAGTTAATTTAATGACTAAACCTACACGATTCTTACTAAATGTGCGCGATGTGCCAGTGTTTAGCAGGACTACGCAGAGCACGTTTGGACCGTTTATTAGGATTTCTCTTCGGATTAGTTTTTTTTTTTTTGCAGCCCCATTCAATCTTCCAAGCATTTAAATCGCTCGCTATTTGGACTTGACATATGTGAAGCATAATGAAGCTCGATCATTTGAGCTTTGACATTCCTTAGAAATATGTCCAAAATCCAGGCATTTATAGCACTTTGCAATAGCAGCCTTACCTCTGATTCAACTTATAACCCAACCTATTTGAATTTTAAATTTCGCGAAGAGTGTCTTGTTATTGATGTTAGAAGACTTATCGTGCACATTTGTGCACCTCCATATGCTGTACTTAAATCGAATAGATGATGGTTCGTTTTGTACACCGTTGACTTCTTTCGAGAGAGCTTCAAGCACTTCTGCTTTCGTAGTTACTTCGTCCAAGTATTTTATTTCCAAGTCACACTCGGAAAGACTTGTGCGTTACCATTGATATCGGATTCAACTGCGTATTTGAATTCACGCGTAACCGAGTCATCCTGCTTTCATAGCTCCAGCAGTAGCTCATCGCCGCAGTTTTCCATGTCCTCTTTTCGCTCTATTGTTTCAGTTGAGGTTCTGGCTTCATTATATTTAAGATATCTGCATATGGACAGTTTTTTTTTTCATTATAACCGCGCATGCCCTAACAGTTTTTTCCTGTTTTGCGTGTTAACACCTTCTTTCAGGGACATGGACATTTGCAACTTTCTTTACCCATTTGAACTGGTTTTATTTTATCATCTGGTTATATGCTTTGTACATTTGCAAGATTTTGAATTGCATATCGTTGGTGTTGTTTCAACTTTCCGCCATCTTATTCATGAAGATTACGTACCTTGCGTACGATTGCGTACTTTGTGTTTTGGTAGTGCCGGATATTTGGCGTCGGTTTATAAAGGATTCTTCAATGAATTCTACCGTTTGCATACCTTCGGATGCTAGGACTATCTGATTGAGAGCCTTTTCAACTTTTTTCATCAGTGTCCCTCATTGGTTGATAAAGGGTCCACGCAAATATCGCTGCTGCAAGTGAAAGTGTAACCGAAGATATGAATGTGTCTATTTCCCGACATTCTCAAGAGGACCTTTCTGACGGCGCATTATGGTGTATTTTGCACTTGGACTTACACCTATCCTCAAATAATAGAAAACTTACTATCTGGTACGCTCTTTGGTCCGTTACTTCTTTGAAAACGATAATGGCGAGACTGTCACTGTCAGTTCGGAGCGTAATGGTCGTGTGACAGACGACTTTTTTCGTTGGACTTTTTTTGTGTGGATACGCAAAAACCATGTTTATGCGAATAGCAGTTTAACTCTTAAGTACTATAAAACCAAAATCCGCCAAAAATTGTTCAAAAATTACCTCAACCGGATCAAAATTTACAAAAATTGTTGAGGTGGTCATTTGAATGATGCAGTGATCCACATAAAATGACAAGGTTCAAACTTTATAATAAAAAAACGAAATTTCATGAAAAGGTTTTTTAGATGCATTTTATTTACGTTTATTTTGGAAAATGCCAATTGGATATTATATATTTATATTTATAATAACAACATATAGTTTGTATGGTTACACGTATGTACATAACACACCCTCTGCTAATAGTCTATCTTTACTTACTGATGATGAACCATTCCCTCTTTTGGTAAGAAGATCCGCTGTATTTGTTTAAAATTGAGTTTAATATTTTTTGTATTTTAGTTTTATTATATCATATTTTTTGCTTTTCGATTTCCAGTAAAAATTTATTGTGTATTAGAATGATTATTTTATTTAAAAAATTACGCTCCTTAAGTAAATATCATTTGTTGATTACTTAACATTGATAAGGCAGCGAATTTTATATTTTGCATTAAGCAACGATATTAACACATTTTTCACGCAAATCAATGTTTGAACAGTGTAACCGATACTGCTTGTTTTACAAATGTGCTTTGGTTTTGTTTATCTTTACCGGCAGATATATATATATATATATATGCGGCATCGTGAATTGGCAAACGCACACACTGAACTCAAGCGATGGTTGAAGGACGAAATATTGAAGCAAGGCGAGCAAATTTACGGTTTTGATGCATTACAATAGGATTGGTATATACTTTTAATGAAAATTAAATATAAAATTTTTGTATATATGATTTCACTTTTATTGTTATTATAAATTGTTGATTCAAAAGTTTTTTGATAAAAATGACTTGAATATAATAAATAATACTTATAAATCAAAAAAATTTAATTAATTTAAAAATAAAATTGAATTTTTAAAATTTTCTATCTGATTTCATTCGTTGAACAACACCAATTTATTTGGTTTTTCTATATTCAAAACTTTAGACCTCTGATAAAAATTTACAATCCTTAAAGTATAAATTTTAGGTTGAGCATCGAAGCAAGAGCCGCAGAATGGGTAACAACGCCTGCATGCTTATAAATAATGAAAACGAGTAATTTCTTTTTTGTTCCTTTCTTTGTGACGACAAAACTGTGCTTCGTATTTTGCTGTGGTGTATTTCTAGCCTTGCTAATAAAAAACACAAAAAAATTTCTTATGTAAAAACAATATCTAAAATGAATATAATTACATTGTGTTTTGTTGGTGATCGAACGCATATAAAAAAATATCTGAACCGTTTTTGTTTATTTAATGGGGTTCTTGTTTCGATTTGAAACTCATTTGGTACAAGTTTGAATAACTCTTCTTTTTTTTTTTTGTTACGTCCAACAACGCGAGTAATCCTACCTACCACAATCCATATGAAAAATATTGTCCAATTTGCCATGTGATGTCCTACTGCTGGTCCGTATAATCCACCTCTGCATAACACCCAAGTACTCTATGGAACTCCTACAGGAAATTAGTTGTGAAAATATTCCAGAAAATTACTCCATGGAGTACCTACAGAGAATGAAATATTGAAACATTTACGGAATTATATTCGAACATACTTTTTATTTTAGAATACAATCTGCTTTCATGAAAAGTTAGTAAAATAATAACGGTTACTGTATAAAAAATTGTATTGATAGTAATAAATATACGTATAACATATTTAAATTCGCGCATTTTTTCAACTTTTCACGTCTTATTTGTACCAGCAGAGCTTACAAACGAAACAAAACTGACTAATTTTTTAGTTTCACACATTTTCTATATAAAAAGTGTTTTTTATAGAGGTATAGAACTTTAAATTGGCATTTCTTTTCAAGATGGCGACCGATTTAACAGCTGTCAAGTGATTTATTCTCAGTTTGGTTTGGCAATGCATCATGAATAGACACACGCCTGAACAACGCTTGCAAATAGTGCAATTTTATTTCGAAAATAATGGTTCTGTGCGGAAAACGTATCGCGCAGTACGTCTATTTTAGCGATGTTTAGCGATGAAGCGCACTTCTTGTTGAATGGCTACGCCAACAAACAAAACTGCCGCATTTGGAGTGAAGGTAATCCTCAAGTGTATGTTGAAACACCGTTACATCCAGAAAAACTGACTGTTTGGTGCGCTTTATGGGCTGGTGGAATCATTGGTCCGTATCATTGGACGCAGTGCGCGATACGTTTTCCGCACAGAACCATTATTTTCGAAATAAAATTGCACTATTTGCAAGCGTTGTTCCGGCGTGAGTCTATTCAAGTCTATTCATGATGAATTGCCAAACCAAGCTGAGAGTAAATCACTTGACAGCTGTTAAATCGGTCGCCATCTTGAAAAGTATGGCCAATGGACCATATGGTCCACAAATATCTGCAAGGATACCCCAGGACAGTACACTAGTAGTTTTGAAAAAAGATATCGGCTCGCATCTCTGGTATGTGCACAATTGGGCACTTCAATATGGCAAATATTTGCAATTTACTCTATATCTGTAAATCCTTGTCTTTATATAAGAATTTCACTCACTTGCGAAAAATGCCCATGTTCGTACACATAAACGCATAAAAAAAATCATAACTACTTGTATAGCTTACGGACAGACAACTAGCAATGTTTCTGAATGCCTTGACTTCAAACTCCAAAATAATATTGTACACATATACGAAAATATAAGTGATTCACATTGGGATAGCTTAGCCAAGTGGTTGGCTTGGAAATGCAAAACTGGTTTTTTTGGTGTGTATTTCACCCGCTCGAACGCTTATCGATCATGATGTTTTCTAAACGCGGATTGTAGTTTGTTTAACTCAAAGACAAAAAGCTGTTGCCGGACAGTATTTGGTGTCCGTGTTAAAGATGTATATATATTTTCAATTTAATTTTTCAAAATTTTTTTTATAAAGTGTTTAGTAAAAATCAAAAATTAACTAGTATGGTCCTGATGTGACCAAGAATCAATAACGACTAATATTTTTTCCTGCGGGGTAAGTAACTACATGGTAAATGTATGAGTCTATGTTATTATGCATTGGTGTGTGGTCAGTTCATTGGTTTTGCCATTTGATATGGGTTCATTGAGTAAATACTGTGTAGGGATTTTATTAATTTTGCCCCGATCAGATGAAATTTATTCTAAAGCATTTTTTATTCCTCATCTGTTAGAAGGCTATCGTTTGCGTCAAAGTTTATGAGGGAAAAATTCTAGTTATTAACTAGAATTCAACAAGTTTAGAAATTTACACTAACTAGTTCTGCTCGATGTTCTACGAACTGCCGTATGTGTGTTGAATTTCTAATTCACTAAAAATAAAAATGAAAATATTAATCCATTATCCTGCAGCGTGATTTGAACTGTAAACCTCGCGCTCAACAGTGTTGTCATCTAACCAATCGGATAACGTGATGATGAAGAGAATGAAGCTTATTTCGTTCTTCCACAGATCTTATTAAGAAATGAAAGTCAGCCACGGCATCACTGTATCTGCATCTGTCACTATATATGAAATTCGGATATATACCTACATATATATGTATATAATATATCGTATAATTACATACACAAGTCAGACTATCGGTCTTCGATTTTTTATCTCTTTTATGTAACTTTTGATAGATGCAGTGAAAAGAGATGAAGCGTCCTGTTTGCGTCCCTTAGCGTGCGAGCAATTCATATAGTGGTAGTCCATAGCCTGGACAATGACTCGTGCATAATGTGTAGTCAAAATTTTATCAGTCTACGGGGATCTTCGAGAGAAGTATACACCACCAACCGTGGACAGGAATCTAAAAATTATTTAAAAAATTATATGCAGTGAAAAATTTCCAAGTATAAAATGTGGGTTTAATCTTCTAACTGCCTCACACATGGGAGGTGTATGGGAGCGATTGATAAGAACAATAAAACAATCCTTCACGATATGTGTCCTGCATTTAAGTTCAACGACGAAACTTTAAGATGTGCCCTATGAGAAAGTTGAATTTATTATTAACTCTCGTCCATTTCTGGCGGAGATGGATACACGAGTATGGACGAAGTGGTTTGAGAGTGTCATCCCACGATCAGTAGAGAAAAATATTGGTTAAGGATTCGCTGTTAAAAAAAAGACACATATAACATAAAGTTGCTATAGAAAAACGTGTTTTTTTTTATGAAGAACAGAAAGCAACAGGTAGTGAATAGGCCGGGCGTACCTCAGGCAACGCTTCCATCATTTGTTACTTCATTTTATGTTTACATATAGTACATGTTTTGTAAGAGAATATGCTCATTTTAATTTTCAGTATTCATGTTAGTTGCCTTTCAGCATGAAGCAGTGCTAATATCAGGATTATAATGAGATGATATTGATTGACGCTGAGCGTAGCATAAGTGACGGTCATTTACTCGTAACAAACCTGATTTATCTAGAGAGGATTCAGTGTCATTACAGAGTCCTTTTTACTGATTGGTTCTGCGGCTGATAATGCGGAGATCGTGGAGCTGTAGTACATTTGCTTAGCGTTTCGGATGAGAAGCAGTATATCGCCATGTTGCTACTTTGCTTTTAGCGGCAAGAGAGGTTATTGTCCTGTTGTGTTGAATACGAAGCCATACACAAGCGAAGAAGGTTTTCTCAGAGGCGTCGAAAAACCCATGTAATTATATTGCGCTTCCGGAGAGGACTGCACTCAACATGGCATTTTGATCTTTGTGATTGTAGAGACATTTTTCCGAAAATTTAGAAAAGAAATAATTTGTCTGTTTCGTCCTTGTCAGTTCCTTCCATAGAGAGCTGATGAGGAAGAGTTTTAGCAGTTATCATTATTGGCGATAGCTAGCCTGCCAGGCCGAAAAGTTTCGCAACTGCCGAAAAAATCTGCCCTATCGTCGCACAGTTTGCTTCGGGGAGTGACAACGGAATGTGAAAAGCTGTCTGTGAATTTTTTGTAAAACAAGTTTCTTGAAAAAGGAAAATTCAGAGTGTAAGAGATGAGGTACATCGTTTAGAGTGACCTGTTGTTTGCTGTTATTTTCCTAAACAATAATCCAACCGATTTGAGTACCCGAAACTTTTTCTGACTCTGAGATATTTTCCTACGTCTTGATCTTCTTTGTGTGCATATATTTGGCGATACATTTTCTCTATGTCACATTTTTTTTGTTATTTATTACTATTTTATTGAATATTTCATTTCAGAATAATTAAAAAAGCAATCAGTTAATTCTTATACCTAATACAAGTTAATAATTACCAATGTTTCGATTAACAAAGTATGCACAGAGCAATAAATTTTAAATAAATGTAATTTAGCTTTAACAAAACAAACTTAGTAGTTTAAAAAAGGGATATCAAAACGGATGACACACAGAAAATTATATTAAATGACATCATTGAAAACAAATTTACTTATATAACTGCCACTTAAGTATTACAAGCATGAGCATGATTTGAAGTAGTTGACCAGTGTGCCGCACATCGTTAAGCGAGTAGTTTGAATGATATTGCTTTGACGCATTGAATACTCTCCGGAATTTAGAAGTTTGCTGTCTGGTTTTATCACTGCGTGATTTGGCAAATAGAATGAGAAGTATATACCATCACATACGATTTCTTGAGAACTTCATACGTAGCTTCATGTGGTTCAGAGAGACTTTGGAGTATATCGTTTGGAGCTCAGATTTTTTCAGTATTTTTCGTTCGGTACTGATATATTGTTACTGAGCTTAAGGTTTGGAGTGCCCTTCTGTCATTATGATTGGAAATTCAAATTCGAATGGGAGCTTTTCCGCATAGTGACCATCCTCTCTGCGGTGAATTGTATTCTGGTAGAGATTTTCGCAAAAAGTATCCTATCTTTGGGTGTTTGAATCTGCCGAGATCTTGATTACCTGTGGGTGAACTTTTCAAAAGGTTTCACTACTGGTTCGCTTAATATCCATCCGTAAATGGTATTTTGTGCTATGAGACTTCATACCAGGTTTTTTTGAGTCCTGGAATTAACACATTTGGTAAAATTCCGATACGAATTACCATATAGGTTTTTGTAGGTACGAAACAGTTGGGATCTATTAGTGGTAGCGCTGCCTAATATTTGAGGTCAAGATATTTACCTCGAAAGATAGTAGGAATCACGTTAATTGAGATAGAATTATCGTATAAGTTACGCTTTTATCTTAGGAGAATATTGCATATTTGCACAATTTGTCCGCCCAATCTGAGTACCTCATAAGGCTCTTTGTTATTTGGAGGCCAAGTGTATATGCCATACACAATCAATTTTTCCTTCATGAATATATACAGTTTAGACTGAATAGATGCATACTGTGCAACTCTTACCAACTGTTGATCTCATTTACATCAATACTCCCTCCCCTAGTGAAAATTAAACAAGAATTTAGAACCATTATAACCATCACCAGTTAAAGTGAGGAGGAACTCATAAAGGTAAAGCTTTGTTTATAAGTGAATCACGGATTCCTCCATATGCGTTTCACCAGACATTCTGCCCTAATATACTGAGCTAAGTACATATATTCAAACATAAAATAAGGCTAAAGTATTGTTATTTATTTACTTATTACTATTTACTTATTATGATATCATTTTCATAATTAAATAAAAATCAAGTTCACAAAAGTACACATAAAACAAGAAATAATGGCTGTCTTCTGCCATGCCGAAGTCTTTATACTTACATGAACATATAAAATTTATTGCAAATTGCAAATGATAATTTCAGTTTCAATATGAACTTGACCTTACGTCTGCAGAACACCAAATTTCACGCTCTTAGACGCCTTTTTGCAGAAGTTTTTATTCAAAACCTTATATCTGAGTAAAGCGGTTGTATGGGAACTATATGATATAATAATTCGATTTCTATGTCTTTGAGTACAAATATGCAATGAATAATATTTGTGGATAATACTAAACTTCACGCTCTTAAATGCATTTTTGACTGAGCTTTGACCAAAACTTCACAGCTGAAGATATCGGCGTATGTGAGCTACATCATATATAAGTACTTTTTTGACGGATTTATGACACAAAATTTTATATCTGAATTTTTACTCTATAAATATTTTTTCCAAGACAAACACAATTGAGAAAAATACTAAGTACTTTTTTTAAAGAAAACATCTGACTATAGCGACTAATATTTTGGGAAGAAACTTTTAACATACAATGCAAAATCGTCCGACTATTTACTGACAATTTCCATATAGACCATAGAAACTCTTTTGGTAAATTGAATTGAATATTGAAGACCTTTAAGGGGAAAACTTTCACGAGCTTTATTTTCTAGAAGGTGCAATATATACTTATATGTTGAAATTGTGCAACTCAAATTTCGTTAATCTTTTCTAAGAAGATTTTTTGATTGCCAATTTCGTTAGAGTATCTCCTATTTTTTAAGTGGTTATAAGCGACCTATTACAATTTTCAAAATTGGTTTTGAAATGATGTAGGTAAAGGCTTCGAACGTTGTTGGAAAAATTATCTTCACAACTCAAATTCAACAAATACTTGGTAGGGACACAAATACAGTTACAACATTAAACACAAGCATTTCAATAGAAGAATTGAGCATACAACATAATTCCCATATGATTTATAAAACATAACCTGTAAAGCGTTAGTCTGTACCGGGAGTTCTAAATTGTGTGAGTTTTCAACATGAAATGGTCAGATAATGAAAACCGTATCGCTATTATAGCGCTTTTTAAGTGTGAAATGAAAAAAATTGATATTTTCAAAACACTCCGTCCACTCGGCATTAGTCGCATGTTCGTCTACCGGTGCATAAAACTGTTTGAGGAGACTGGGGATGTTAAAGACCGCCACCGGTCGGGCCGTCCATGCACAGTTCGAACGCCGCAACTCATAAATGCTGCGGAAAAATTTTCTTAAAATATCTGCTAACTTAAACATCTTCCGGTGATGAATATAAACTATTTAATTTGGAAGAGTTTAAAATATTATACGCATGTTTTCAAGACTTACAACATAAATTCTTAAATTTTTATGATCATGAATTGGAAGAAAAATCATATTGAATTAAGGCACGCAAGAACAGCTTATTACTATTTTTTGCATTTTAAGTGATGTTCAATTTTTTCCAAACTTCTGTACGTACACACAGCTGTGACGATAGTGCTTTAAAGAACTCAGAACCTACGGAAAACTTTCCCAAAGAAAATTCCCAAAGAGTTAACCTTTTGTAACGGATTGAAGGGCATAAAGCAAAATGTTATTGACCATAATTAGTCATATTTACTTTATTTATTGAAATTTTTATGTTTACATTTTTATGTTGTCATTAATAACAAAATAAAATTTAAATTCCTTACTAAAGTTTCATGAATCTTTCTACACTAACAGCATTAGGATCAATTAAGGGTTCTTCTATCCTATCATACGGACGTACAATTAGCGGCATATTATCTGCTAAAAATTTAAAAGTGCCTGGAGATCGCGAATAATAGGCGAAGTATTTGAGATGACGTCTCGTATACTTGCAATATTTTGAGATATGAGCAATTGCTGACAACGATTCTGGATTGATTCCTTAATGTCAACGCTTTTAGGATTTCCTTTAATTAGGTAAAATTCTGTTAAAGCTTTGCACAACTCATTAAATTCAATTGTTCAATGTAATAACTTATGTTATCACTTCCCATAGTTTGTAAATATGAATGTAAACAAAGGCTGTCAGATGTTTCAACGAAATCATAAAATATTGGTGCGCAGACATACATATATCTTTTAACTAAATAAACAGTGATTTTAAAAATTGAGTGCGCTATTAAATAATATTTGTTATGAATGAAAACCCTGTGACACAAAATGAGGGTTCATCCCTCAGTAATTGATGAAACCAAATGGAGATGAAACTTTATCCCTCCCATATCAAAACCTCATACCGGGTTTTTGGCCTATAGGTCTGGTTTCATTTTTATTTTTATTTAAAGTTGGCAACCCTGTGTATGAGAAAAGTTTTTTATATCGCTTTTTTTTTTGGATCGTAGAACTAATTTTTGACATTAACTTTTACCTAAATCTTACGATAGGTGGCGCTGTCATACAATTTGTCTTATTTTTGATAGTTTTTCATGCAAAAATAGTATTAATATACATATGTAGTTTCTTTTTTACCAATCACAATTTCTGTGAGTATCGTGTCAGCTCTCTTGCAATACCACAGCAAAATAACTTCTGAAGATTTTGGTAGCGTAAAGCGTCTTATAAAATAAATTTAAAATGAATAAATGTTTGCGAAGGTTAGCGCTTTATTGCTATGTTTGCGGTAAATTCAGCATAGCAACCAATCTGATTGGTATAAGTGTTAGTGCGAAAGAGTGGTATGAACATTATTTTGGGATGCCGGTTGTTCAAGACGTAAATTGGGCTCCCAAAGATATATGTTTAAACCTGCTACGACGACTCACATCTCTGGGTTAAAGGAATAAAAAAAATCGCTGAAGTTTGGTGTTCCGATGATTTGGACTGATCCAGGAAAGTTTATTTTATTTAATGTGTTGAATCTATGTACTCATCCAGAATGGTTGTCCATTCAGGTGAGCATAGTGAAGCGAGTTGTTATGTGTGTTTGAATGATGTAAATGGAAAAACTAAAAGATCGCGAAGATCAATGAAATATATTGGAACAGATTATGTAAGCCTGCCATTATCGCATTCAGATGCTATTCCTGTACCACGGCCACCAAGCCCTACTACGATTTCTATACGAACTGCGAACTTGCAAAACCAGTTGCAGGATCCTGATTATGAAATATCTGAAGCTTCCAAAAATATTATACCAATATCTCAAAATTGGATGGATGACGTGGTAAAACATGTCAATTTATCAAAACGTGATGCAGAGTATATAGCACGTAAGTTAAAACAAAAAAAATTTACTGACACCTGATGTTAAAGTTACTGGTTACCGTCATCGCCAAACAAAATTTCAGCCATTTTTCTCTGCCAATGAAGAAAATACCTTCGTTTACTGTAACGATATTGAAAACTTGTTGCAGAAATGGGTATGACTTATATTCCCCACGAATGGAGGTTATTTATTGATTCATCCAAAACTAGTATGAAAACAGTTTTGCTGTACTACAACAACAAGAAACCTAGCGTTCCGATAGCATACAATTTGAATACTAAAGAAACGTACGAATCTGTGAGGCATTTACTAGAAGCAATAAACTATGAATGCCATAAATGGCGTATATGTTGCGATTTGAAAATGGTAGCTCTGCTTTGTGGATTACAAGGTGGATATACGAAGAATATGTGTTTTATATGTTTGTGGAATACACGTTATAAAGGAACCAATACCAAAAACATGACTGGGAGAACAGAGAAGATTTAGTTGTTAGATCAGATAATGTAATACAAACGTCCCTTGTTCCAATTGAAAAGTGTTGCTACCTCCACTATATATCAAATTGGGTATTTTTAAAAATTTTGTAAAAGCACTTCCTGCAGATGGACCAGCTTTTATTACACTAAGGTCAATATTTCCACGACTTAGTGCAAGCAAAGTAAAAGAAGGTATTTTATATTTACATATAAAATAAGATTTTTTAAAACTTATGTAATTGCTATATCGTTTTACAGGTATGTTTAATGGTCCAGACATAAGGAAATTGATAAAAAATATAGTAAGTTTGATAACTCTTTAAATGAAAATGAGCTAAATGCCTGGAATGCCATAAAAGACGTAATAGCTAATGTTCTCGGTAAACATCGTGCCACGAACATCAGAGTAAAAGTAGATCATCTCATGAATATTTTTGAGAAGCTCGGTGTACATATGAGTTTGAAGGTACATTTTCTTCATCACCATATAGATTGGTTTGAACACCAAATCGCTACGGAATCGGATGAACAAGGCGAAAGTTTTCACCAGGTCGCTTTAACAATGGAGACACGGTATAGGGGGAAAAAACTACTACCAATGTTAGCAGATCTATGCTTGTGGCTAACGAGAAATGAAGAAGACAATACCGACGAGGAAGAGGAGGAAGTAAACTTACCGCGTTGATTTGGTTTTGTGTTTTTCCGACAGGGTGGATACTAGATTTATATCGGAACGAATTTTCGTCATCCCTTGTCAAATTTGGTTGCCGAAACCGGTTTGTTACAAAACCAAAATTGACAAGGGATGACGAAAATTCGTTCCGATATGAATCTAAACTTACCGCCTTCAAAAAGATTCAAGTTTTAGTTTATAAGCACCGTTATTTTTGTAAGCTTTTTATGGCATATTTTTTCAAAATGTCAGAAAATAATTTAATTCTTAACAGAAATATTATTTGTACGTATACTTAATTTTTTATTTCAAACTTTTCACGCCTACATATGTGTATATGTATACTATTTATCATCTTTTTTGTGTGTCAAATATAGTGTAATGTTCCTTTCTATATGTATCATATACGATCATTTCTACAATAAAACTAAAAATATTATTTTTCATGAAAAATAAGACAAATTGTATGACAGCGCCACCTATCGTAAGATTTAGGTAAAAGTTAATGTCAAAAATGAGTTCCTCGATCCAAAAAAAAAGCTATATACAAAAAACCCATCTAAAATTGCTTCATTTGATCAAGTTTTAATCAACTTTTCTCATACACAGGGTTGCCAAATTTAAATAAAAATAAAAATGAAACCAGACCTATGGGCCAAAAGAGGTTTTGATATGGGAGGGATAAGGTTTCATCTCCAATTTCTTTCATCAATTACGTAGAATCTTGTTGCACAGTGCAATTAGTTTTCTTCTCATATTGGGACTCTTTATGTACTGAGTTAAGATTGTTTACTAAAAATGTTTTCGGTATTTTTCTGATGAGTATATCAATATAGAGATTTACATAAATCATAAAACCTTTTTATATAAATGAAAATTTATAATTAGTGTTTATTTTATTGCAGTAGTTGTGGGTAAGTGATGAGAGACGATAACTTTTTTAAAATTTGTATATCTTTCGTATATATGTGTGTATAGATTGATATGAAACTGCGTTTAAGTTAGAACGCATTTAATTACGTTATACTTGTACTTTAATGTCTACTCCAAATTTCTACAATATAAAATTGAGTAAAATTTAGTCTTGAAACGTTGCAGCACTTGTAAAATAACCTTTCCATACCAGTGAGTATGCTATGTTATTAGATATTCATAACATGTGTGACACTATGTCTGGCTTAATTACACCCAATGCAAGCAAATTCTGCAAAACTTTTAATTAGTTATTTTAGAAAAAAATCGACATATTGGTTACCTGAGGGAAAAAACTATAAGTAACTTTCATACATGGATAGACAAAAATACTATAGGGGTTTCCAATAAGAATGATATGATTCCTTTAA
The DNA here is from genome assembly GCA_030068015.2 of Neoceratitis asiatica. Classification (NCBI taxonomy): domain Eukaryota; kingdom Metazoa; phylum Arthropoda; class Insecta; order Diptera; family Tephritidae; genus Neoceratitis; species Neoceratitis asiatica. The sequence goes on from CM061524.1 coordinate 81,113,295, forward strand.
AAAAAAAACACATACTAATTGTTAAGGAAATTCAAATGTTTTTTTTATCTAATGTGAAGTTCAATCAATACAATCAAGTTCATTCCTCCACGACATCTTTTGCAGGAACGAATTCGATGAACCCAATTCTCTAGCACTTTTTCCACTAAATCAAGTAGTATGTGATGAATAGCACGTTCAATATTGATTTTTAAAGCTTGAAGAGAGTCTGGCTTATAGCTAAAGACCAATGACTTTAAATAACCACGCAAGAAGTAGTCTAATAATGTTAAATCACAACTTCTTGGAGGCATTAAATGTCGCAGTTTCTTGAAATAATCGAATCTCCAAACCTTTCTCGCAATAATTCGGTTAATGCCCGTGCTGTGTGACACGTAGCCCCTTCTTGCCAGAACCAGATGTTGTTAAGATCAACTTCTTCCAATTGTGACCATAAAAGGTTTGTTATCATCGATCTATACAGCTCTTCATTGACAGTAACGGTGCTAGCAGCTTCATTTCGAAAGAAGTACGGACCGATGATTCCACCAGACTAAAAACCACACCAAACTGTCAATTTAGGTGAATGTAATGGCGATTTGTGAATTTTCATCGGAGAATATGATTTGTTTAAAAAAGTTGCAATTGCAGAACGATTATTTTGATACTAATATTGAATAATTTGTAAACGTTGTTCTTGCGTATATCCTGCCATGATGAAATTGTAAACATTACTGACTACAATGAAAAAAGACAGATCATGATATACAAAAATATTTGTATACACACATATACAAGTGTTTATATTTAAAATATAGAATATTAAGTTGCTTGTTCATTTGTCTGACATGAAGTAGATGTAGAATTTCTCGGTAAGATGATATTTTAGGGCTCCTTTCATTACCTTATAATATTCATAAGTGTAAATGCATTAAGGATTTCAATTTGTCAAATAAATTGCTAAGCTTCTCAAAATATTTCATGCTGACGAATGCTACTTGGCAACTTGAGGCTTGTAATGACTTAATGGAATAGGTACAGTGATGCCAGTTTTTAAACTTAATTATCTAGTTGCGTTCTGGGACATTCCCGCTCCCGTGAATCACCCGATTCACTACCTTCAACGTCCAGAACGGCTAACCTTGCGACAGCTCTTTGCTTCATACCGGAGTTTGTGCGCACATCAGCTTGCCGGATTTCGCCGTCTTTACCGGTATAAACTCGCTCTACCACTCCTCGACATTATTGCCTTCGGGCACTTTGGGATCACACACGAAGACTAAAGCACTTTATTTCAATGGCTTGGTTGGTTGACACCACTTTTCACGACGCGTTAGAGTAGGAAGATATTCCAGTACCCATCTTTTCCAAAAATGATCTCTGAGTTGGCGGGCACCGCGCCACTGATGTCGGATAACTTGTGGACTTGTTGGCACGTCTGCCACACTAGGAGTGTGTGCAGTGTTGGTGGAGCCCAGTAGAATATAATTTGGCGCTAGTGGTTGTTCTTGATCGGCAGATATGGGCAGGTGCGTAAGAGGCCGGGAGTTGATCATATTCTCCGCCTCGAGCAGAAGGCAGTTTAATGTATGTTCTCGAGGGGCGACTTCTTTGAGCGTTTGACACAACACCCGCTTGACGCGCTGTACCATCCTCGCCCAGGCACCGCCTTCCCATGGGTTAAATGGGGAGTTAAAAATCCAACCGACACCTTGTTGTGACAATTCTCCCTGTACGCGCTCGCAGTCGAAGACTTCGGTGAACCTTTTGGCTTCGTTATCGACACCGACGAAGTTTTTTCCATTATCGGATCTCACATTATTTTTGTTGGAGGAACGACGGACCTCTTACCCAGCGACGGACCTCTTCGTCAGCCACATTTTCCTCTATCGGTATCCAACGCTATTCAGCTACTTTAGTGGCGGTTAAATTTCAGCAATACAATGCTGTACGAATGGTTTATACTTACGACGTACGCTTCGAATCCATTTGATACTGTCGTTGAGTCACACCAAAAGAAACGCTTGTCAGGCTTGAATGAATGTGCTTCGCATATACTTTGTTGTAGACTTCAAAAGGGCGCATTTAGATTTTGCGCAAACGAAGGCAACCTCTACCTCACCTCTGTCGTTTTCAGCTCTCCAATACGAAACGGCAGCAAAAGCGTTTATCCTGGCGTCAACGAAAGTGTATATCTGTACGTGTGTCGGTGCGCCGTTGCGGAAATAATACCTAGGACAGGAGTAGCTGATCGCCTCTGGCAATTGTTTGCGACACCTCTCCCACAATGTGGCAATGTTGACTGGAAGTGGCTCATCCCAGCGCGTCTCGTGTCTCCAGATATCTCTCATTAACAGCTTCGCTCCGATCACAAAATTACTTAAGAACTCCAGCGGATCAAATATTGACATGACCACACTGAGGAGCTCTCTTTTCGTAGGATATCTAGAGCCGTTCATCACTGTTTCACTAACATTGTTGAATTTGAGCTCAAATCTAAAACTGTCAGTCTTCGAGTGCCAATATAAGCCTAATACCCTCTCAGTACCTAAGCTGTCTTTCACGCCAATAGCCTTGTGAATTTCAGCGCCATCTAAAGCAGCCATATGTGTCGCTCTTACTTGCTTTCCAATACTGATAGCTTCGTTTGGTGAGGTGAAACTATCAACGAAGCCATCTACGTAGTGATTCTCCAGAATGGCGGTTATAGCACGAGTTTCATAGCGGCGATCGCTGCTGTGTTCTATCGCGTTCTTCGTCTTGACGTAATGGGCCTCGCAAGGTGAACAGGAGGCACCAAGTGTCATCACGCACATCTCATATACGTCGGGGTTTTGGCTGGATTCATTGTTACGCCATAAGAATCGTTGAGCCCATCTATCCTCTGGTCGTATAAGCACTTGGTGGAACATTTCCTTGATGTCACCACACAAGCCAACTGCTCCTTAGCGAAAACGGATAAGAATAAATGGCAACGGTTTATATTCCTGCGGACCTTTAAGCAGACATCTGTTCAATGAGATACCATTGACCTTGGCGGCAGCGTCAAAAACAATTCGTAATTTATTCGGCTTGTTCGGATTACCTACTGCAAAATGCGGCAAGTACCATGCACGTGGCGGCGGTGAGGCATGTTCGGAAGCCGTGAGCCTGCGTGCGTAACCCTTCTCCACGTAGCTATGGATGATTTGCTTATAGGCGGCGACAAATGAAGCATTACGACTCATCTTCCTCTCGACGCTATTTAACCTGTTGAGTGCCATAGAATAGATAACCGGCAATTCGACCTCATCATGCTTCCATAGAAGTCCAGTCTGGAAACGTGGCCCAACACGGCGAGTTGTCGACTCCAAAATAGCGCGTGCACGAATCTCAGCTTCGCTCTCAATGGGTGGCGCTGGCCTCACACCAAAGCTTTCGGTCTCGAAGAATGCGGCGACCTTATCATGAAGCATTTTATCCAAGCTGGTATTCACGAATAGGCACGATGATGGCGATGGCAATTGGCTACTAACTGGGCCGAACACCAACCAGCCCAGTTCCGTTTTGGTTGCAAACGGTCCGTTCTTCGTCATCCTAATGGTGGTCGATGATACTCCCAAATGGCAATTATATATGCCTATGAGGAGTCGCGGGGTCGCATCATAGTGAGGTTGCATCGGCAAGTTACGTGCTTCTTCATCATCCATAATTTTGTCACTCACCATTGTACATGTAAACTATGAGGCTGCCCCTGGAGCCCTAGCTCTTTTACGATAGCACTATCCACCATTGTTATGGCAGAACCTTCATCTAAAAGAGCATATGTTTCGACGCGACGTTGTATTCCATAGAATGTAACCGGGATGCGATAGGGTACCTTTCTCTTTGGTGAGTTATTAGCACAACTTAACACTATTAATTATCAAATTATTCTCTGAAACTGGAGAAATTTGCCTTAGATGTGCTAGCTGGCTGTGAACTAGTTGCTCTGGGCGACCAAACCTAATGCTCAATGATGCATCCGACGCTGCTAGGATGGATGAGTAATGATTTCACGGTCTCGCGGGCATCACCTTTTAAGCACCTTTGAAGACGTTGGTTTTTGTCAAAGTTGCTGTACCCATACGCCGTTGTAGACTCAACAAACGCTGCATGAAACACAGGCCAGTCTTCTGGACGACCACTGAAATCGGGCAAATCATTTAACTTTTTTGGATGTGTTTACGCCTCTGGCTTAAATATTGCAAGCTGTTTTCAGTGCCCGGCTAATACTTAACATTATGTTAGTATTACGTTTTAACATTACCGTTGCTACCTTCGTTAGGATAAGCAGTTAACATTAACTGTTCAAAACTGTTGAGGCTAACGTTGAACTACAAAAGAAAAGTTCCGTTATTATTATTTTTTCCTTTGTCGAATTGAGAAGAGAGATCCAACCACCATAGTTTTCACCCCAGCAGAAAGGTAATATTAATCTATGTCTCGCTACCAACTTTTCAATCACTAAATTCAGTAATAAAGATTGAACTAATTTATATAAATTATCAATAATACTGACTTTTCATTTATTTTACAAATCATAAAACATCGGGGTCAACTGAATTCACCAAAACCAATCCTGCCCCCGCTGTTCATTGGTCCTTCGACGCCGAGAAAATAATTAAACTGAAATATATTTAAAGCCACCAGTCAAATCCCATTACTCGCCCGGTAAAGCAAACCATTGGAAAAAATTGTGGAAATCAACACATCACACAACAACTTAAAAACAAAAAATAAATTTTTACTAAAGGTACGTGGTTTTTTTAAATTTCTTTGCACTCTTTTAATTAAAAAAAAGAATATAAAATTACGAGCAAAATAAGTGAACTACGGTGAAATAAATCCAACGAAGGTGACCTTGTGAAAGTGACACACACATTTATACATATATATACGCACATACGAAAAACGCGGGCATTAAAAGTATACTTCAAAAGTGTCTTTGAAAAATCTACGGAGTGTTACACTTATTTCTGTTTCTTTTTAATTTAAAATTTAAATTCACACAAATACACAGTGCTGCACAATTAGTCCGTATTGGAAGTTTCAGCTGTGTCATTGTACTTTTAATTACTTAAAAACCGTATTAGCAAATTCACATATTTCATGTCACAAATCATTTTAACAATTGCACAAGAAAGAATTATCACTTAGACTTTAATCAAACTGAAAAAATAAAAGTAAAACTGATTAAAGGTTATCACATTTTTTAAAGGATTGTTTATATAAAAGAATTGGTTAGCGAGCAATACATACAGATACTTACACATCTGTCTAAAACAAAAAGAAACCCAAATACACACATCCATACACAATCTCAAATATATAGATATATATACATACATATGTATATATAGAAAAATATAAAAGTTCAAAAATTACGTATATACATATCTGCTTTGTGAATTCTTTTCATTGGAAACTTTCTGTGGTGGTTTATCGAATTTCTTAACAAATTTGCATTAAGATGGAAAGGTTCACGTGGTTAACAGACTCCGTGGTAGAATTCGACACGGATTTCATGAGCACTGCTATGAGTGAACATTCCATATTTTCCTTAAAAATTCAACAAAATGAATTAAAGGTGATGTGGGATATAGTAAGATCTGTATTTGATGAGTTATTAGCTAACGAATCCCTCTCCTCTAAAGACCTAACCTCGATTCGAAAGAAAAATAAAACTTGCTATACAGCCTTCTTGCGGTAAATGGCACAAAATAACAGTTTAAGTGAAAAGTTAGAAAAGGCTCAAAAAGAAAATGAAGATATGTCTCAAAATGTCCATCTTCCACCTTGTGATACTGACGTATTTAAAGGAGATTATCTCTCTTGGTCGACCTTTTGGGACATGTTTACAGCTATTTATATTGTGAACAAAAGAATAAGTCCAGTAGAAAAGCTTTTCCATCTAAATCAGAAGACTCAAGGTGAAGCAAAAGAAATAGTAAAAAAATGTCCATTAACAAATGAGGGATTTAATACAGCGTGGAAAAATTTGAGCGATAGGTATGAAAATAAAATAATTCTTGTAAATTCACAGCTGAAAATTATTTTCAATATAGCTTCAATAGAAAGTGAATGCGGAAGTTCAATAAAGAAGCTACAGGGGGATATTAATAATTGTATATCATCCTTGCAGAATAATGATGTTGATATAACAAATTGGAATGCGATATTAACATATCTCTGCTGTACAAAACTGCCTGAAACTACCTTATCGCTATGGGATCAGTCCATGGAAAGGAAAACGGAAGTTACCAAGTGAGAGGACATGGATAGGTTTCTTTCCACAGATTCCAAACCCTGGAAACAGTTTCAGGTTTGAGGGGAACAAGAGCGAAAGTGCAAAAAATTCAAAACTTCAGGCAATCGTCCGAATTCTCACAAAAGAGATTAGGTGAATTTCAAACAAGTGTCGCCAAGTACATGTGCACAATGTGTCAAAGCGATGAACACAGAATGCATCAATGTCCCAAATTTCGAGAACTAGCCATAGCTGATAGGATTGCCTTTATAAAAAGCAAAAGCTGTTGTTTGAATTGCCTGAGAGTCGGACATCAGGTGTCGAAGTGCATTAGTAAGTTCAAATGTGCAACTTGCCATTCTCGGCACCACTCACTTCTTCACGTCCAGACAGTACTAAAAGCGACGAACAGTAGTGATTTTTCCGAAGCTTTGGATACTTCTGCTTCAACATCCAAACAGGCTCAAATGGGACGAGACTCTACGAAAGACAAAAACAAAATGATTAACAAAGTTCAAACTCATCACGTCAATACTGGCAAAGGTGTCTTATTAGGAACAGCACGGGTTAACATTCATTTTAATGGCACAAATTATTCAGCAAGAGCGCTAATTGACTCCGGCTCTGAGTGTTCGTTCATTACGGAGATACTCAGACGCAGAATCAAACTGCCAAGCAAAAGGTTGGTTGCTCAGGTTTCGGGCATCAACAATTCGGTTTCAGCGCAGGTAAAAGAAGCGGGTTCTACACAACTGCGGTCCCTAATTGATCCTATGATTGCTATTGAGACAGTGGTATTAGTGTTACCAGAATTAACAGGAAATATACCAACGTGTCATATTTCTGCAACCACAAGACAGACGTTTCCTGATCTAGTTCTGGCTGACAAACGATTCTTTGCCAATGAACCGGTTGACCTGATACTTGGTGGTGATATATATCCACAAATTATTCTTAGCGGTATTAAAAAAATGTTTTAAATACCCTACTAGCCCTAGAAACAGTGTTTGGGTGGATATTGACTGGTAGCGCTGATACATTCACCCCAGTTAACAAATGTGTATCCTATTTCAACGACGTTTCCTTAGACAAGCAGCTAAGAAGCTTTTGGGAGACGGAAGACATGCCAAAAGGCAAGATCTTTACGGAAAATGAAGAGCGGTGCGAGGAGCTATACAAACACACAATGAGACGAAACGAGAACGGCAAATACATTGTGTCACTTCCTTTTATATCGGAGTTTCCAAAGAGTGTCACGTTAGGGCCATCTTTACGAAGAACTTTTTCCCAATTTTACACCCTCGAAAAACGTCTAACAAAAAATCCAGAAGTACACAAGGAATACAATCGCGTAATTATGGAGTACGAGAAAATGGGACACATGGAAAAAATAACTGAGCCTCAGTGCTAAAGGAGGAAAGCACAACAACCAAACTGCGTTTTTAATGCGTCATCGCAAACAGCTAATGGTATCAGTTTTAATGATATTCTTTACCAAGGGCCGACACTACAATCGGATTTGACTATGTTAATTCTCCGTTGGAGACTTTTTAGATACGTCTTCAATAAACAAAGATCACACAAAATATCAGCGCATAGTTTTCCGACCTTCTCCGAATGAGCCGATTAGCACCTTACCTTGCGATAAGGACATTATTACAGCTAGCGGGTGATTCCGAAAGCTCTTATTCTGCCGCATCAAACCTTTTACGCAATCACATGTATGTCGATGACGTCTTGGCTGGAGGACATACAATCGAAACTGCAATTAACGCCAGAGACGAGGTCATAACCGTCCTCTATTCAGCCGGTTTTCCTTTAAGAAAATGGACTTCAAATTTCAACAAGATACTTGAAGGAATTAAAAAATCAGATCGTTTGAGTGAGGATTTTTTAGAGTTTGAAGATACTAGCAGCGTGAAGGCGCTTGGCATAAGGTGGAATGCCCACTCCGATCATTTCCATTTTACAGCTAAACCAATTGAAAGCCACGAAAGTTCGACAAAGAGGTCTATACTGTCAGATATCGCTAAACTTTTTGATCCGCTCGGTTGGTTAGCACCCATTGTTATTGTCGCCAAGATACTAATGCAAAACATCTGGTTAGAGGGAACCGACTGGGATGAGAGTGTATCGCTAACAACACAAGACAAATGGCAAAATTTCAGAAAAAATTACAGCGAAATAAACAAGATTCGTATACCTCGATGGGTGGAGTATTCACCAAAGGAAAAATGGAAATACAAGGATTCTGCGATGCATCTGAGAAGGCAAATGCAGCCGCAGTTTACTTACGAGTTGAACAAAAGGAAAAAATATTTATCAATTTGTTTTTGGCAAAGACCAGAGTAGCTCCAGTCAAAACAATTTCGCTACCACGTTTAGAACTGTGTGAAGCGGTTTTACTAGCTGAAGTCATAAAATCGATTTCCAGTAATCTAGACTTGGACCACTTGCAACAACATCTATGGACTGATTCAACGATTGTTCTTGCCTGGATAAAAAAGCCACCATGTTGGTGGTCTACATTTGTGGCTCATAGAATTACAAAGATCATAGACCAAGTAGAACCCCGCGGACTTAGCCAGTAGAGGCGTCTCGGCGCAAGAATTGGTCGACAACGCCTTGTGGTGGCAGGGTCCTGCTTGGCTGCAGGAAAATGAAGAAAAATGGCCAAACTTGGATACAGATTTTACTACAAATATTGAGGAAAAGCGGGTTAATATTCACACAACAGTAGTTAGTGGAAATAGAGGTGATATTCTTGATCGATTTTCCAGTTTTCCAAGGGTTTTGAGAGTGATACTAGTGATAGATATACTAAGATTCTTTCAAAGAACTCATCCGAAAACCAAGGCTTCATTTGAGCCGAAATCTTTCTTAATTTTAGCCGACGAAATTAAGGCAACGACAACGCGCTTAATAAAAATATCGCAGAAGCTACATTACGGTTCGCAAATTTGAAAAGTGGGGAACCGATCAGTATCAAAAATAAAATATTACCTCTAAATCCTTTCAAAGACAAGGATGACGTGTTACGGACAGGTGGACGGCTAGGTGCATCCCTCGATTTAGCGTACAACGAACGCCACCACGTTATTCTTCCGTACAACTGCAGTTTATCGCGTCTCTTAGTCCAGTTCGTCCATGATGTGTCATTACATGGTGAAAACCAACTAATGTTGCGGCTTATTCGGACGCAATATTGGATTCCCAAGGTTAAAATAATGATTAAGTCAATTATCCGTAACTGCAAAATCTGTACGATTTACAAAAAACGCTCACAAAACCAACTTATGGGGATTCTTCCCCAAGAACGAACAACATTTTCGCGTCCATTTACTAATACGGGGGTTGACTTTACTGGGCCTTTTGACATAAAAAGCTACCGAGGACGCGGATGCCGCATTTCTAAGGGTTATGTCTGCCTATTTGTATGCTTTACTACCAAAGCCATTCATTTAGAAGCTACAAGTGATTTAAGTACAGCATCCTTTCTAGCAGCAGAGTATAATTTACCACCAAACGAATGGAGACTGGGTCAATCATTTGCACTCTGGACCTGATGGCAACATACGGGTGGTGGATATTATAACAGAAAAGGGGCAAGTGACTAGACCCCTTGTAAAACTAATATTGTTGCCAACGTGTGAGAATACCTACGATAAGACAGCCTAACAATCAAAAGAAACCGTTGATGCAAGAATATACCAAAATACCGAAACTTCTAACCGATCGTTGGATAGTCGCAAACATCAAAGTGTACTTACTAACCAGTTCCTTATAAGTTAATATCGATGCCGCCATGGGAGAATCCCGACGATTGGACAGCATCACAATCAAAAACAAACTTTGTTACAAAAATATGTAATACCGTACTTTATTATGCATTATCTGAAAAACATAATTATATAAAATCTTTTACTTAACAGAAAATGACAAAATTACCGAAAAATGCGAACCGATCACTGGAGAGTTGCAAATAGCAAAGTTTGTACTTACATATGTATATGACATTGATGCACTCGAAGCCACTAAATCCGCGAAACCGGAACGATCACCGCCATAGACATTTCGCCCGTGTTTATCCACTTTGCTATCATCACCTCTCCCTGAGAGCTGTAGTGCCCCCTCGACTGAATAACAGCCGGTCAGTAGGCCATATAGACCAAGGAATGTACCACCATCCAAACTTGTACATGACATACGCTTGTAGCTGTCCGGTTCATAAACAGCCAATACGACGAACCGACATTTACCAATACGAACGCACACGCTTTTTTTAAATTAAAGGCACGCCTTTCATTTTTCATAATATCACGTGCATTCTTACCGAAAAGGTACTCGGTGGGATTTTATACCTCGACAAAGAGTATTCCCGTAATGAACGCATCGAATTCATATAAATTGGTACAATAACAACACGATTAATATGAATGACACATATTAGCAACCTCAAATAAACTCACCAAATATACTTCACTATTTTCTTGTAGGGCCATAGCTGCTGAATTTGCAAACGTAAATATGTATTTCCTTTTTAAAAGTAATTTCACGCGTCAATCGCTGGAATGGCAATTTGCGGATAATAATTCCGAACTTCTTTGAAATTACGAATTTCACGCAATGCCACTGTACCGAGACTATAGCGATGTGGTTTTTTAACGCCATCAGTTGATTTTCAGGCTGTTTGCTTATATCAGACATTAATTCCCACAACTATACACTTTGTTATTATCACAAAATTAATCACTATCAATAGTGTACATTGCACGTCAGCTTTTCATAAATGTAACGGTTCAATGAATTAGGCGTTTTTCTTTTTTTCACGTTGCCTTGTCTTGCCGGATTTATTTGTCAATGGCGAGCCGCCATTCACTTAAATTGTATTTGTTGTCGATAACAAGGTGACTACGAAAAATTTTTTTAAAGTCCGCTTACGCGATGCGATTGGTTGCCTCAGGCCGAATTACGCAAGCCCAGGAATGAGCATGCAGAAAGTCGTGGTTGTAATTGTTAAATACCATTAACCAATAACCAATCTAGTTAGTAATTCTCAAAAACAAAAAACAATTAATATATAAATAAATAAATAACTACCATCCCGATACTTTCCTTGAAAATTCACCATTAATGTCAATACGCGCAGATGACTATTTTACAATTTTACGCATGATATTCAGTGTGGTATTGCTCGTTGTACTAATAATTTCATTTTGGTTAGGAATTTGACACAAAATTCAATGAAAAATATAATTTCAGAACAAGAGAAAAATGACTCGCTTTTCAACAATGCGTAAGCGAGCTGAGAGGAGCACTAGCAAATACATATTAATATGTGGCTTTTGCGAAAACAAACACCCCGCCCGACTTTGCCCATTTTTTCGGTCCAAAGCACCAGAAGACCGATTACGAGAAGTTTTGCTACATAGGTATTGTGCAAACTGTCTTTCCGGATCCCATCGAGTAGCAGATTGTACCCATGAGGGGAGATGCCGTCGATGCGGTGACCAACATCTTACATTGCTACATATCGACACCACGTCTACGAAGACGCATCCGCGCAGGAGGGTTTTACGCTCTACGCACTTCGATGAAGATAACGAGAGCGATACAATTTCCCTGGAAGCGTCAGAAGTTGGAGCGGAAACTGCTGCTTTCCGCCCTCCTCCTACACTAAGGGAAGAAAATAAAGCCGTAGAGGGAAACGTTTCAAATCAACGGGGAGCGGAAACTGTTGCTTTCTGCCCAAACCAAGATCTGGGAGTGGAGTCCAACGCACGACATTCATGTAATATCGATGAACAGGCTCGTTTTAGACCGCCTCTACGACACGAACGTAAAAAGCAATCTGCAGCGGAAACGCAACATCAACCACGTCGTCCTCACCTCCAAAAACATCGTCGAAACAAGCGGAAAAATCTAGGGAGAGTGTAACCATATGCGTTCCAACCTCCAGAAAGACGAAATTTTAGATCTGGATTAATAAGAGCATAAACCGCAATGTCGGTACCCTTTCAGTGTCTGACGCCAGTAGCTCCAACTGCCGTGGTAAGAATCGAAGCAGGAGAACGTCTACATTTGGTCAGAGCCTTGATCGATCCGTGCGCAACGTCCTCAGTCATTGCCGAAGATCTTGCACGTGATCTGCACCTTTGCATAACCGCATTTAATCATCATAGAAGATGTTTTATAACGATGCGCGGCAGGTATGGTAACGCAATGACTATTATAACTCATGCAGCAGCCATTCATAATTACGCCAAACAAACACCGATAAGTAATATCGATAGCTCTGTGGCGAGCGCATATACCAACTTGAAGTTAGCCGACCCACGATTTCATATTGCGGCTCCTGTCCGACTAACGCTTGGAGCGGATGTATATGCCAAAATATTACTCGGTGCCATTCCCCCGGGGGCGATCGGCCCACTATTGGCACAAAATACAATCTTTGGCTGGGTCGTTTCAGGTGCACGTTAATGTAAGGTTTATTATGAATGTAATGTTTAATAACAAAAAAAAGGGGTTCACGAATTATCTCAATTATTATTACTAAATAGGAATTAAACGTAAAAGTGCAAATGAATTTTTGAAAACCACATACCATTTTTTATTTATAATTTACCATTTTTCAGCTTTTGATTATACATAAGTACGAATAACGCATAACTGTAACTTCTTATGCTAGTTTAATGTTTATTATATAGAATTATGAAACATGGTAGTTGGACCAATCTCATTTACAAATCTTGCATGCCGCAAGGGGGCCGGCATGTTTACGCCTCTGGCTTAAATATTGCAAGCTGTTTTCAGTGCCCGGCTAATACTTAACATTATGTTAGTATTACGTTTTAACATTACCGCTGCTACCTTCGTTAGGATAAGCAGTTAACATTAACTGTTCAAAACTGTTGAGGCTAACGTTGAACTACAAAAGAAAAGTTCCGTTATTATTATTTTTTCCTTTGTCGAATTGAGAAGAGAGATCCAACCACCATAGTTTTCACCCCAGCAGAAAGATAATATTAACCTATGTCTCGCTACCAACTTTTCAATCACTAAATTCAGTAATAAAGATTGAACTAATTTATATAAATTATCAATAATACTGACTTTTCATTTATTTTACATATCATAAAACATCGGGGTCAACGGTCGACTGAATCCACCAAAACCAATCCTGCCCCCGATGTTCAGGATGGTTTAGTGGATAATGTACGCTGGCATAGGCCAAGTTGGCTTGGGTTGTTGGTGACGGAACGCTCGTCGACTGCGATGAAAATACGTTACTTGTGTGAAGCGTTGTTTGTGAATTATCGTACATAGCTGTGCTACTAACTGAATGTTGTACAGTACAGTAATTCGCAGAAGTAAGCGGCGGCGCGTGTACAACATCAAATGGCATAGCGGTACCCGAGTAAACGTTAGTTTGCAGCGCTTCAAGGTGCGTTAACTGCGACGGCGGTTGCGCCGACTGTTGCGACGGTACTAACTGCGACAATGTGACTACGCCGCTTGCATGAGTAACGGCGGAACTACCGTTGCTCGATAATGCTGCTCGAAGTACTTCATTTTCACGTTCGCGCAACTGTACCTGGGTGGCTATGCGTCTCTCGATGTCATTGAAGTTACGACTATTGGATTTATCTTCGGTGGCTAGGCGTGTAATTAGCGAGGTGTCCGTGACAACTACACTACTTACGGATATTGTACCCATCGGAAGCAGGCGTTTTGGCAATTGTGGTGGTACTATAGTCACTAACTATTGGCATGTTGGGACTTGTGCTCACTGTAGCTGTTTGTGACAACATCGAACCGGTGTTCATCAACCGAGAGCTTCCGCTGCATACGACTGGCAAACAAAAATTAATGAAATGCGTCGACAAATAACGAAGGCGCTGTGACGGCTATGACAGATATAGGCGAGTGTTTTCTCAAGAATAAAATGAAATGCGGCTACTATTACGAGTCAGCAGCACTTAAACGGCGTGTTTATGAAAATTAAAATACTGGCGGCGGTGCCAAATTCTGTTGCAAATGCTAACAAGGCGTTGTTGATGCTGGCACAGCGAAGTTAAGCTTTGCAACACAACGTTTAACAGCCAATGTGCTGATGAAACATCAAACGAAGTAGCAATGCTGTTGATGGCGCAGCTACACGAGACGACAGCACTGTTGATAGCGCAGCAAAAAACGAAGCGACAGCACTGCTGGTAGCGCAGCAAAAAACAAGCCTACAGAACTGCTGGTAGCGCAGCAAAAAACAAGATGACAGCACTGCTGGTGGCGCAGCAAAAAACAAGGTGTCGACGCTGCTGATGGCACAGCTAAACTTGGCGGCTGCGCTGCTGATAGCACAGCTAAAACAAGACGCCACTGCTGATGGCACAGCTAAAATAAGGCGGCTGCGCTGGCGTAGCGAAATAAAATTTTGTCGTTGGCTAGGGGTGCGAATGTACCCATGTTCACGAGAATTTGAATGTGGTTATAACGTGGTTTATTTCTAAAAAATAAATGTTATACACTTATTTTAATACATAAACTAATAATACTTAACACTCACCGCTGTGTGCCCTTCTTGAATTCCAAATAACGAATGAACGATTTTTAGCTGACGAGTTTAATCAAGGCGCATGAATTCGCCTTGACGAACAATCATACGAAACGAATAGAAGGATAGGCACACAGCGATGAGTTTACAGTGATGCCAGTTTTTAAACTTTAATTATCTATTTGCGTTCTGGGACAAGGTATGTAAATGGATGGGGAAATGCACAAATAACTTTGAAATTATAGATATGTATATATATATATATATATATATATATATATCAAAACTCTTGTCTATACGTTTACATTGAAAATTTGCATAGCCTTTTGAAAATAAAATTAATGAGTCATTAATATCTATAAAAAAATAATATAAGAAAAGGTAGTATAAAAAGCCTACGGCCATCACAAAATCTTTTACCATTCACTTATATTTCAAAATTACTCTATTGCATTTTGGGTTTTAATATTAATTCTAATATCTGAAAAATCGGCAAAAGGGAGCTATATGATGTAGTATTCCCATTTCGAAGATTTTCAGTGCCAATATATATTGTAATTTACATTTACAATGCTACATATCTGAACAAATCGGTAATTCGATTATAAACCAATCTCCAGACATACAAGAAAATATATTGGAAAATTATATTTCAAAATATAATTAAATATTTTATATACATACACGTACTATATCTATAGCTTAGTTGAAATCTTTTACCAAAAACCGTAGATAAACTTAAGACTTATACAAGGAATAATAATTTCATAAAAGCCAAAATAGTATTACAAGTATACTTTATGTAATATGGAAGGTGAGGAATTTATACAGCATCATTTATTAACTACAAAGCTTTTACTAAACCTTTTACATTTTAATTCAAATGTATTTCCACAAACAATATTGGCATGCAAATTGCCGGTTATTACTTTTTGAGTTTAAATTAAATTCTCAGATTTTTGCTTCCTGAGAAAATTAATATTTTTATTTAAATGTATGAAATAACGTGACAGGTATGCAATGCTTAGCTTCTTTGGCATTTAAGCTCATTTAATTCAAATTAAATATAATAAAAAAAGATTTTTTCATAAAAGGCTTCCAGCTCTGTAAGGAATTTATACAATCATTAGTCGAATCAGCCAGCAGCGAGGAATGAAGCTCTGCTTCTTCCTTTGATTTACTCCTATCGCATAATGATTTCATTTCATTTCGATTCACTTAAAAGAATTCTCTAGGAAAAAAGCGACCCAGCATGTTTGCGCATTTTCTACAACAACAAAATTCTTATAAAGTACATTCGTAAAGCTTTACATTATTGTACATGTCTTTTTGTTTTTGTATTATTTGTGCATTTTATTCCATCTGTGCAATTGATTGGTAATCGCCGGTATGTACCAGTGAATGGTGTTAGATACAAATCAGAGAGACGAAGAAGAATGTAGATAAAAAGGAAAAACATAAATTTGTAGCAATCACTGGTTTACTAGTCAGATTACACGTTTCAAACATTTCTAAAATATTTTCACCGTTATTGTGCACTAAAAATCATAAACACAACTTAGAGTGTTTTCTGTATGGGTAGAATTTGTAAATAGGGTGCTGCCCTAAAGGTAAACTTTTACTTACTATGATTTTAAATTACATTCCGATAAAATAAATTTATAAAAATTTTCATGAATGAAGGTTGTACTTACTGGTATCAAATAAAAATTTAAGAAGTGCTGTCTTCAGCCGTGATGAAGACTTTATATATTTCACTAATCTATCAAATTTATTGTATTTCATTTTAGGATTAAACAATTATTATCATATCTGATCAAATTGATTATATGGGGTCTATGTGACGTAGTGATGTGACAATTTCAAATCTTAAAAATTGGTCGTATATATGTTATAGGGTCAGATATGGCCTGTTCCGACAAATGTTGTAATATCTCAAAAACTGAGGGACTAGTTTGCCTTCAAACTGACACCAGACGGAAATAGCAGAATAAACTTAGGTCGCCAATCTGTTGGGATCGGTATACGCCTTCTGGTACTTACATTCTTCGGACCATTTCATGTGCATGAAATGTATACAAATAATGTCCTTTTATAGACTGAATACAAATATATTTTCTCACAATTTGCTGTTATTACAAACACTTTTCACTTAAAATTTCCTGAAAGCTTGTCAGCTATTTTAAGAGTTAATCTCAAACTGTAACTGTAATATTATAGTTTTGTCAGGATTTTTTGGTTTATTATATCTAATACTTTTAACAATATGTGGGTGTTTATGATAATTACCAAGGCAAAGACGTTTTGTGTCTTGCTGGCTTTGTGATGGCATTGCACATTTAAAATGTGATGGACTGACAAGGCGAGCTCTAGTCGCAATAAACGATGGCAATGGAAATCGCCTGCTCGAGATGTAGGTCAAGAGAAATTAATCCTTTTAAAATGTTCCGACTGACCAAAAAAATGATTTTTCCAATTGGGAAAAGAATTGTCCGCTTTGTATGAGAATATGAAGCCTATTACAATTAAGTGATTAGACTCCACACAATGTATGGGGGATATTCGTTTGAAAAAGCCTGGCCATAGTCCGCTTAAGGATGCCAGTAAACCCGAAAGCTGACCCTGTCGAATTAACTAAATTTGGCATCATTATATCCTCCTCAAAAATCTGTTAGACGCTGTCCAATAACTGTCACATATAGTGTCCAATAATTGTGTGCTTACAGGTTGGAGTCTCAAAGCAAAATGCTTCCCTTAGAAAGAAAAATTATGATCCAAATAATTTGGATTTAGCACTCAGACTTCAGGGAAACGGAAAACCCAAAGATATGACAGATTTCCTAAGTATATCTTGCATTTTAAATTGAAAAATCTTGAACATAGGACTTCCTTCGGACCACGACCTGAGGAAGAAGAGTATATTTTAAAGCTTTGGACTAAGAGGTTAATGAGGAAGGGTTTCCCTTTAAAAGCTGAAAATTTAGGACGAAGTGTATCCAAGTTTCTCGAGGACAATCCTCGGCCAAATCCTTTTAAGAATAATTATCCTGGGGATGGGTGAGTTAAAGCGTTTTTGAAACGACACTCTGACATCGTTCAGTGAACTAGTGAGGGAGTCACGCAGGCTAGTGCAATCGTCTCGGAACAACACATCAAGAAATGGTTTTCCGAGATACAGCAGTACTTAGAAGATATCGGTCTTTTGCAGTTGTTGAGCGACCCAAGTCGGATGTTCAATGGCGATGAGAGTGGGTTCCAGTTTTGCCCAAAAAAAAAGAAAAGTACTGGCTGTCAAGGGAACTAAAAATGTATACAGTGTTGAAACCAATAATTCCAAAGAGTCAATCACAGTCATGTTTACGTTCTCAGCATCTAGAGAAGCCTGTCCGCCTATGGTTGTTTATATCTACCAAAGAATTCCACAAAAAATGTCTGATGGGATTCCAAAATAATTTTTAATTTTTTAAAGACCGAAAAGTTTAAATATTTATTTTAATTCAACTGCTCTTCGCGTCGAAAACTACGCAAAAGCTATAAACTTTGTCTATTTTTATGAAAACGGGCGGCTTGATATTCATTAAATTTCTCGACTTTGAAAATGTCATTAATTTGCTTAATTTAAACTATATTTCGTTAAAAAAAAAATTGTATATGGAGTTTATTAAAAAACTTACGTTTGTTACCCTCTTGCGTCGTTTTCGACGCATATGAGAAAACATATGTTTTTTGGCGGGAATTGTGAATTAAATACATAATAAAAGAGATATAAAAGAAAAAATAACATGTGCCAACCAAAATATTTGTCAAGTGAAGAGATAGAAACTATTCTAAATGATAGTGGTGAAGATAGCTGCGGCTTCTCCTACATTGGTGGTGAGGTGTATGTGCCAGAAGGGCCAGAAGGTAGTGAAAGTGATATTTTTTCAAGAGATAGTGATTCTGAGGAAGAGGATAACACTCCAACAAATGAGGCTAATGATATTGGGGATATTGCAAATATCGATCAATTGTAATTATCAAAGGATGGCACAATATGGCAGCCAGAACCATTTCAGCCGCAGTGTGGTAGATTTAGGAGTGAAAATGTTATCAATTTTCCCCCTGGCGTTACTCGATTTGCAAAAGGTCGTATTAACGATATCAGAGATGCTTTTTTTCTATTTTTACCTCCACATCTTGAAAATATTATTTTGAAGTATACAAATGCATTTGCCAAAGCTAAGTATGGCGACGATTTCATGCAAATTGATTCCTGTCTGCTTCAAGCTTATATCGATATTTTGATTTTAGCTGGTGTGCATAGGTAAAATATCCTTTCCTTTTTAGGAACCCAATATACAAAATAAATATATTTCTAGATCCAAAAACGAACCAACGGTTGATTTATTTGATACAGAACGTGTTCCCCTATTTTTAGGGCTATTATGTCGAGAAAAACTTTTGAATATTTTACTCAAGTAATTCGATTTGATGACGCCATAAGCCTAAGGCAACAAAAATGTGAAGATAAGTTTGCACCCATCTGAGAAGTGTTTGAAAAATGGTCAAATTTATTAGCTGACTATTACAACCCACACGAATGCACGAACGGTGCAAGTTTCGGCAATATATTCCTTCGAAACCATAGAAATATGGGATCAAGTTCTGGTTATGTGTCTGGTCTGAGACGTGCTACGTGTGGAAAATTCAGCCATATTTGGGGAAGCCAGTCGGTGCAAGTTCATGTGAAAAAAATCATATGGTCTCGGCCAGGAATTGTTGGCAAGCGGTGTTACTATGGTGGGAACTATGAGAAAAAACAAGAGATCCATCCCACCAAATCTTCTAAAATGCAAAAAACTGCCCTTGTGCAAGTCGACATTTGCATTTACAAGCAATACAACGCTTGTTTCATACATTGGGAGGAAAAATAAATGTACAATTTTACAAAGTACTTTACACAAGAATAAAGATGTCGAGAAAGGGACTAAAAAGTTGCCAACTATTATAAATTACTATAATAAAACCAAAGGGTTGTTCACAGAGGTGCGATGTGCTTACTTTTCTGTACAAGTATGCATCCAATCTTTCTTTTTATTCAATATACAGTAGGTGTCGATGCGGTTGATAAGATGCTTTCCTGCTACAGTTGCAAAAGGAAAACTCATAGATGGCCAATAGCTGTATTTGCAAATATAATCGATATATCTGCCTTGAACGCATTAATAATACCCAAAAAACAACAATAAGAAGGAATTTTCTAAAAGAATTAGGATTGTTACTTGCCAGACCATACATGGCAAATAGAACTACAAAGCCAAGAACAAGTTCATCGGCAAATTTGGTTGACTTTGCATCTTCATTGAGCGCACCGAAAAGATCGAAAACCGTACCTCCACAAATAAAAGGCAGGCAAAGATGTTCGATGTGCTGTGAAAATAATTTGGCTTCGAAAAATAACATGCACACTACTAAGCAACAAATAGCTTCTGCTCGAAAGGAGCATGTAAAAACGTCCACAAGCGAAACGTATGCGTTGAGTGTTTGCAAAATAAGCTAAGACTGGTAGAAAAGTAGAAAATTTTCTCGTTAAATAAATAAAAACCCAAATTTTCATTAGTTTTCAACATGCATGATTTCACTTTACCTTTTGAAAACACTGAGTGTTCCCATATGCGTCGAAAACGACGCATGAGGGTATACAATGCAGGTTTTTTTAAGAGCAGATGAAGATTAACGAAGTTCTAAGCTTAATATTATGCTGGTCTACGGAGAGTTTACTTTGTCTCTATACGCAAAAATCTTGCTTAATTTACGTTGGCAAAGATAAAATATTAGTCAAAACTTTCCTACCGTGTTTATTGAAACCAAATCGTTCTAAATTAGTTGATACAGGTGATTTAGGTTCCTCATTAATTAAGGACTTTCGTGTGATGATCATTTAAATGAAGCTGTGAGTACAATATTTTTTACTCTACGATGTCTTAAAGTAACTCTATCTCTTGGTATTTTTTTATTTGTTCTGTCTTTAGCAGATTATCGTACAACCTAATATTTTTAACAGTACTGAGCACTTATCAGATCACGTCGGTATATTCGCCTCGAGAGATTAATTCAATGCCTTTTTGTTTTAGTTTATTTTAAGTTTCTTAAAATGTATAATTATGTACAAATATCATCGTTTGGAAAGTAAAAAAATTCTACCACAAAATTAGCAGGACAAGAGAAGAATATGAACCAAGGCAGGAAGATACTGACATAGATTATAACTTACCAGACAAGGAGGATGCAGAACCAAAAATGAAAGAGGGAAGGTACTGTCGAGTACTGAAGAGGTTATAGCTACAAAACCCTAATTTTTTTTTTAGATATATGTAATATTTCTGTTAGAGATTGGAGCAGCTATTAGGTCTCAGAGCTTAATTGTAAGTAGAAGTGTCATATATATGAATTTCGGAAACAGAAAAGAAAAATTCTGATATAGAGTTTGCTGTTATGCACTGGGATAGACTTTTTTTTCATATATTTTGATTAAATACAATAGAGGGATTCGCTAAGCCTAAGAAAGGCATACTATACAAATATTTCCTATGAAATTGTGCTAGAGATCGAGAGAACTTCCGTTGCAAAATTGTGACATATTCAAGTAAAACAATAACAACCAGACAGGCACAGGGTTGGTTTTATCTTCTCGCTATCTGCGGGAAATAAATTTACATAGATTTTGGTATAGGATATTTTTCCTATCGTAACAAATTTTTATTGCATGTGTTTTGATTAAATACAATAGGAAAAATTGCCTAGTTGCTAATTGTAAAATGAGCACATCCATTGCTCTTCAACCAGAAGTTTTCCGAATATTCTAGAATGCATGATCTTAGCTAGACTAAATGTAATATAAAGCAGTTATGATAGATAAAATAAAATAACTAATCCAGGTCATATTATAAATTTCCTTATTGAGCAATTTAAAAATTGCCAATAGATGATTATAAAAAAATCATCCAACTTTACTCACTCTTTTCAGTAACGAAGTCTTGTTAACTGATTCAGAGAAAAAGGAAATTTATATCTTTAATATGTTTATTTGTAATCAATATTCTTGTAAAAATATTGTTAGCTCATGAGCTAAAACATGGCCGCAACGATAACCAACAATTAATTAAATCGTTAATTGACAAAGAATTAAGGACACAGCATTATCAGAAATAATTAACCATCTGTAGTATCTTAATTCGGAAAAGTTGTTATTGCTATTTTGGATGGTACTTTGAAAAAATAAAAAGTGGTAATACAGGAATGGTTAGAAAATTAAAGTAAAAGTAGCAATTATTAAATAAAAAGAAGTTGGAGACTATTAGGCAAAGAAGTTGATTGCCTTGTTTTTTCTTTGACACCCTTCAAAGCATAAACCAACATTTTTTAAAAGCTTATTTAAGCTAATGTCCAAGTCCAAGATTTGTTAATACATACCTGAGAATAATATTAACGTTTCAGTTCATTCTTAAAAAAGTCGAAGAACAACGAGCGTTTCTGTTACAAGTTGTTTATTAGTGTAACAATTTTTTCCTTTTCTCTTCTTCTAAGATACCATAGCGATTATTTTAGCGCGTAATAAAATGTTATGAAATGTGTACGAGTTGTTTTCATTAAAGACTTTGTTTGTGACAGCCACTGAGGTTTTTATAAGCTCGGCGATTTTCATATGCGTATACACATGTTTCGTTATCTGTTATAACAATGATAAACGGACTTTCATAGTTCGTGAAAATCAAAATATCTGGTAGTTTTTTGAAATAAGAAAAATTTAATTAAACTTGATGTATTGGATTATTTTAGTTTTCTGAAAGCTCTTCATGAAAATTCTAAATTAATGATATTCACTACAACAACAATAAATTTTTCTAATTTCGGTAGTCCCTCGGCAGGATATGTCAAGCCCTCAACATAAAAATCCTTCAGCCATTCGGAGGCGGCTTAAAATAAACTGTAGGTTCCTCCATTTGTTGGTAAATACATCAAGACACAAAACCAAAAACTGGAGGAGGAGCTCGGCCGAAAATCGCTTCAGCGGGTAAAAAGCGCCAAATATACATAATTGTATATTTGATGGCTTGAAATTATATTCTTAATTAATTATTGAACTGTAAATATGATTCTTAACTAAAAAAAAGGCACATCGGCCACAATACTAAACGATAATAAAAGAAAATTGGTTTATTTACAAACAAATAGAAAACAGCAATTAATATCCTCCAAATCTTTCAAGCAAACAGCTTCGCTTCAAGTACCCTCAGACATCAGACACTTAGATAAATCACTCAGTCGGCTTTGTGCTCCAGTATTTCATGTTGACACTGCTAATATTGTGGCTGTTGTTAGTGTTGTGTTAGTTTAATTACATCTGTTTTACTTTACACTTCTTTTCCCATTTTGTTTTCAAGCTGCTTTTTGTAAATACAAAACTATTTTTTGCATCGAATATTTGTTGTTCTTGATACTAAACATCTTCTCAATTTCTGTGCTCCTAATTCTATACTTTTGACTAATACAGTGGCGGACAAAAGTCTACATAAACCACCTGTATTCGCTGAGTGGAAAGTACTATCGCCTTGCTGAAAATGTAGATATACAGTTTTATTTTAAATCCTTTTCTTATCACACGTATTAAAATAAATCCATTCTCTAACATAAAATAAAACAGTCATGGTGAAAAACGCAAACCTTGACAAAAGTCCTTATAAACCCCGGGTTTACTAGCAGTTATGTCGATATGCTGTGTTGTTATGGCGGTTAGGTACCCTTTTTTAATATTTTTTTTAAATTATGTTTTCTAATTTGCTAGTATTGAATTTAGTTGTGGTTTACACTTTAGCATCAACAATGGTTCCGCGAAAAGAAATATCGATTGACGTACAAATCTTGGTTCTTCAGCACAGAAAAGAGAAGAAATCGTATGTTGAAATTAAAAATTTGTAATCATAAGTCCACCAAAGGTGCAGACCATTGCAAAAAAACTTTGAAATAAATGGATCCACCGAAAAAAAGCCACCTGTGGCCACCCAAAGAAGCTAACTCGAAGAGACATCAACTCTATTGTTAAGGGAGTGAATGATGCTCCTAAAGTTACTGCTACAATATTAGCCGAAAACAGCGCAAACTCATCAAGAAAGTGTGTCCATCCAAGAACAATTCGAAGAGCTCTGAACGATAACGGCTTCCACATAAGAACGCCACGTAAACAGCCTCTTATTTCTTTTCGCTTAGAGTTCGCTAAGGGACATTTAGACAAGGGAACGGATTTTTGGCCTGTTTACAGACAAATCGAAGTTCAATATATTTGACAGCAATGTAAGAGCAAAAGTCTGGAGAAAAGAAAAAACTGCAATTTGCTCCAAAAATATAGTACCAACAGTGAGGCATGTTGGCGGTAACATATTGTTTTGGGGAGCTGTTGCGGCATCTGGAGTTGGAAAGATTGTTTTTATTGAGGGTAATATGGATCGGTTGAAATATAAATCATTGTTGGAAGCTAACCTGAAGCCTTCGGTGGACAGCTGGGTGCTTAGCGCAGGCTGGACTTTCAATAGGATAACAACCCAAATTACAGGGTCCATATTGTTAAGGATTTGCTACTTTATCATGCTCCAAGGCAACTACACACACCAACTCAGAGCCCAGATTTGAATGTTATTGACCATGTCAAGGAGATTTTTGAACGAAAAATTAGAAAAGATCAGATTTCGAGCTAAGCATTAATCTAAGAACGTTTTATAAAGCTTGATATTAAACAAAGTTTTTGCGCTAAGATAAGTTATGTATGTACTGCATTTAGACTTTTGTCAATGTTACGCTTTTTTTTGTCATAGTTTTACTATTTATGTTAAAAAGTTATTTTTGTTGGATTTTGTGATAAGGGAAAATAGTTGAAATAAATTATTATTATTATTAATTCCAACGGTTTACCCAACTTCCGCCCATCCGCCCGAGGAGCGCTGTCCGCATGACGTACGGAACTTGTTTTGTTTTTCATCAACGCCGAGTCACGATAAAGAGAGGTTTGTTTAGTGTCGAGAACTAAAAAAGTTCAGCTACAGAAAAAAATTGATCAGCTGATTTTTAAGAATTGTTTCAAATATAAAAAGTTTTGTAACCATTAGTTGAGAGTCGACAAAATAGTTTTCTTAATATGAAAAAGCGAGTCAGATATGTCAAATGTGCTTGAATAAGAGTTGAAATCAAGACACAACCAATGCAAAGGCTCGAGAAATTCAAAATTCGTTTTACAAGTTTTCAAAAAGAAGGCGCAAAAATGTCTGGACATTCTGAACGGAACATTAAATTTGATTTCAGAGAGAATAAGGGGGCTGTAAATTGAGCCTGTTATTATTTTAACCATGAAAATTACACCAAGCATTTCACGACGACTGTCGAGAGTAGGGAGATTGATAAGTTTTAGACGACTATAATAAGAAGGAAGATTGTACTGAGAGCCCAATGCAAATTTCTTAAGGCAAATAGAAGGATTTATTTTTAATAGACTCTATCTTGTCAGAGTAGATTTTCCAATAAACCTTTTGGACTTTCAATTCAACGAAAACGGGGGGTGTATGTAGACTTTTGTCCGCCATTGTAAGTGGCAAGAGTAAATATAAGAAGTATTTGCTTTTATGATTGATCATCAAATAATAGCATCATAGCATCCCTAAATAAATGATTAACGCCCACAGGGCTTTTGAAAGGACCACAAATATACTGGTGAGTTAATCCAATGTTAGTATATCAGCCAAAACCAAAACGGCTGAAAAAAAATTGTAAACCTTTTGAATTTTAAGAAGTATTAAGAATGCGCAGTTTATTGTCTTAAAGATCAAAAAAAAAAATATATTGCTTGCCAGAATAGCGTATTTCAAACAATACCTCTATTCGAGAATAAATCGATAAAGAAGTCTCTTGCCATGTACTCTACCATTATGAAGACAAGCAAGAACATATATTCCTATCAATATTCATAAACACACTTACAAAATATATGAGAAGTTGAGAGAAGTTTGATTTTAATCCGTTATTACCTTATTTAAAAAAAAAAATACTTTGAATCAAGAAGTTGATATTACGTGTGCGTTATATAGAAAATAGGCAATATTGTGGACCTTGCATATCTAGCATTTAGTAGGAGCCTCTGTGTGAAAATTAACATACAAATAAATTTATCTTAATAGTAGAAAAGGGATAAAATCGATGAAATCTGATTTAAAAAAAAATAAAGAGAATAAGAAAGACGAGTATTAAAAAATTAATTTAAAAAAGAAAGGGAAAAAAATTCATTTGGTCAAATATGGTTAAGGAATATAAATCATATTATGAAATTGGTCATAGTTCATAAATAATAGAAAATGTATATTAAGCTACTTAGAAATTAAACATCTACCTGACATTCATTTCGACGAAAACTTTCCAAGGGCTATAGTTAAATAAGTGAGCCAATTACTGAAATATTTATAGTTTATTTTCAGTCAGAGTCTTTGCATTTCTTATGCAATGAAGGGGAAAAAATAAGTTCTTAATTTCTTTATGTAAATCGAAACTGCAACAGCATACTCTTTTTCAAACCAACCACATTCTTGGTCACTGTATACAAGAAATTATCAACAGAGTGTAATGGAAAAAGAAATTGGAAGTAAGTACTAACTGTACTAACTTCTGTACGCAATTGAGGTAATTAACACCAAATCTGCCGCCCGGTTAGAATAGCAAATGAATTTGTAGGCAGCATTGGGCGTCCAGGGAATTTTGTAAACAATTTAGATTTTGGTGTTGTGGAGAGTTATGGGAGTGGGATTATTATAAAGAAAGAAAAAAAAGCTAGTTGTGAGAAGTGTCGCCGATAAGTATGCAGGCACTCGCATGTACGAAGGATAAGCAATCTTATTTTTAAGAACGAAAGGGTATAAAAATATAAGAAAAGGAGGAAAACAAGCACAATAATTTATTTGTTATTACATTAATCCTTTATTTCATTCAAATATATTTATTTTTACATTTTCACCATTTGCAAGCACTCCTGCAAGAAACATGCTGCTTATATTTTTGTTGCTATGTAAACCAATGCCTCTTTGCATTTTTTGTATTTTCTCTCGCTTTATTTTTACTGTGAATTATGTGCAATTTGGCGACCGCAATAGACGAATGGTTAGCATTGCGTACTACCAGTCGTAAGGCCTGGGTTCGAGTCTAGGTATATATATATGTACATATATGGCCTTCGATTTATACAACCAATGCTGTTTGGTGTTGCCATTTCCAGTTTTATTTATTTTTTCTTGAAGTGAATGAGTTGTTATGTACTATTATGAATATAAATTAAATGCGACAATTTTATGCTTTCGAGGGCAACTTTTTATGCATTTATAGTTCTTACTTTCAACAATAAATTTGGTTTAGTTGAAAAAATGGGTCAAGTTTTCTACATATTCATTTTTAAAGCATTCGTATACATAATTTTTAAGTAAAACTTGCAGCGCATTTGCAGAAACTAATTTCCACTATATTTTAAAACACTGAAAAATGTACAATTCTAAATGAATGAAAGAAAATTAGTTTTTTATGTTTTTAAGTCTTCGAATGGACAGACTTTCACTGAGCCCGTTCAGTTTATCCCACCGTTTTAAGAACTTTCGACATTTCCAAATTAAATTGAAAGCAAGTTGATTGCTTAAGTTATATCTTAAAAATCCATCCACAAATAAGTTTATATACAGTTACTCAAACAGATATTGATATTGCTTGAACCACAGTCACATTGCTACCTTTTATTTTTCCCTTCCGCCTGCCCCGTCATGAAAGATGACTATATATGAAACGTACTTAAATTCGTCAACAGTGCTGCTGAGAGCGTTCCCTCGTCTCATATTCTAATGTTGGCAGCAGTGTCAGATCAGGGAACAGTCAACTGCTGATGTGCAAAAGTAAAAATTTAAATAAAAACAATCCAATCCTTTTAATTTCAAAATAAATTTGTTTTAGCAGAAAGTATTAAGGAAATGATATATATATATATATATATATATATATATATATATATATATATATATATATATATATTTGGTGCTTTTTAACCGCTTAAGCGATTTTCGGCCGAGCTCCTCCTCCTCTTTGTGGTTTTGAAGAATTTTCATGAGGAGCCTTTATTTCATGCCAGAAATACATTCGGAGGGTTTGATATTCCCTGCCGAGGGGCGACCGCAATTAGAAAAAATTTTTTTTTTCTTTCTATCATTTTGGATGTCGCTCGAACCTGGGCTCGAACCCAGGCCTTCCGAATGTCAGTACGCAATGCTAACCACTCGGCTATCGCGGGTAATATTAGTTGTAATTGTCAAACTTAAAATAATTATATATTTGAAAACAATTTTCAATAAAATATTTCAGTAAAATTGCATTTAAGACGAGTTTAGTACTTCTTGCTTGTAATAAAATACCCATAAAAAAAATTTTAAATCCGAAACACTACTTTTTTTTATCACAATCGGAAAAGTTATAAGAAATGCAGTTTTTTAGAGCGCATTCAACGTAGAACGAAACTATTACATAGAGCTAAGGATTGTTTTTTTTTCATTCGCAAATACGGTTATTTCTTTGAAGTATCCAAAAAAATAGCACACAAATTACATTCCAATGCGTACGTGGTTATGTTTCCTAGTGCGAAGCATCACAAGTGTATAAATATACAAATTTATTTACATACTTTCAACAAATTTTGCACTAAGCACAGGCACTCGCTACTACCTGTAAGCGGACGCTATTAAGCTTTTCGCTAATTTTTGGCTTTTACTGTTCTTAGGAGCACTGTTGCCGCAGCCTTAAAAATCTAAGTATCCAAAACTTGGCCTGAAATTATCCTAAAGTATCCTTTTTTTTTAATATCCCTTTTTTTAATAAAAAAAAGCCTATAGAAGTTGTAATAAAACACATATATTTCACAAGGATTTGTATAATCGAAACATTTAAATGTTTATTTATGCATGTGAGTCAAAATTTTTACTGAGCACAAAAAAGTATTCCCCAAAAATTCGTCGAACAAAGTGTCCATTCGGATCCGAATGGATCAAACCGACAACAATGGTTGGGAATCAGTTAACGAACAAAGCTTGTAATCGAAATCAAACAAATAGCAACCATGTTCTGTGGCAAACAGCTAAGACGTTTTTATTTAAGCATGCATTATTTATATATGTATTTAAATCATGCTCACGGTAATCATATTTAAATTACATTTAATACAAATAAATCTTTGCTGTTGAAACTAAAGTTAGATATTAAATTAGCGAGAGCATCGTTAACTTATCACGCTAATTAAAATAAATAATAGTAACTTCGATTAAATCTATAGCAATAAAATCTTATACCTTTTGTTATTATTGGAATTTATAAATGTTTTAATATTGATTAAAAAAAGTAAATAACTAACTATTTCAGAAACTCATTTCTATTAATTATTATATAATTACGCTTAAATTTTTTGTACAAAAACATGAAGCATTTAATACATCAAAAAAATAAATAAAAGACAGTTTGACAGACATAACATACTGAATGTTTAATATCTTCTTCTTCAATATTATTGGTCGAATATATTCTGAGCATGAAAATATGTATGTGTATATACAATTCATTTTACAGCGTGTGCAAGTTTAACTCAATTCCTCAGAGATAACAACTTATAACTGAAGAAATGATTCGGATAAAATTAGAAATAACCTTTTCCTCGAATTATTATATCTTTAATAAAATTTTTTATTCAATTAACAAAGGAATACACATGTGAAACCGAAAATTTTCGCAGCGTCTTATGTGCGAGGAAACTGACGGTAATCTCTGGGAAGAGAGACATTATACATCAGAAAATATTATAGTATATTATTAATATATTAAAGTACGTCCTTTTGGTATGTTATTAACAATTAAGATAATAATAGGATCTTCAAAATCTTAATATTTTTTTTATTGTAATGCTAAAAAATATCTCAAAGTTTTAGTTGTTCGCAAACATTGCATTTCGATACGTTTGCATTACAGGAATCCTTCTAAATTTTTACTATCATTTGAATTTCTAGTTTATTTTTGCCACCCCCAAATCGTGCTTTTGTTGGTTTTATAACTAGTTTTAAGGAATTTTTTATAATGCTATTCACGCCATATATACGAGATAATTATATATATATTTTCTGTGTTATATTTCATACATAAATGGTTGATAAATTCTGCTGTGGTACGTGCGTAATTGTGCGTGGGTAGTTGGCATTTTTCTGTATAGAAAAAACTTTGGATGTTGGTTGCATCGGCATTGCATTTGCCAGTAGCTCCAACCAGACTACGCTATTTATCGTATACTAATGAGAGTGCGTGCTCAGAGAAATTATGGTAATAATTACAAATTATGTATCAATAGTCATACCTACACATTTACAACAGAATTGTCTGTGGAAGAATATTAGAGATTATTTCGAAGTCTTCAGCACCTTAAAGCTAGCTTTGTAAAATATTGTCTCACCTCACAAAAAATGCATGTGGGTTTTCTCTATATTTATATAGACTTTTTTAATAAAATATTCTGCGTAAATTAAATAACTAGTGCGAGCAGGTGCCTATTGTTACTATTAACATAAGTGAATAAAAAGTTAAGTTTCATTCTCACAAAATTTGTGGTGATTATTTAAGTAAATATAATGACGCTCCACCAAACACAGTAAGTCTCGTCTTGTAAACCCAAAACAATTATTTAGCTAACTGCTTCAAATTAAATACCTGACCTGATTGACTTTAAAGTTACCAAAAACATTCATAGAAACCTTATAAATGCCGAAGCCAGTGTTACTTGTCCTCCGATCATTCGCCAGTTATGATAAAGTTTTTCGAACAATCAAATATAGTTGAGATAAAATTTCATCTGACAACACCACAAACTAATAGGATTAGGTACAAGAAATACCTGAGCACCCGCATAAAAATGAAGACTGTACTAGTATGTATAGTAGATATAGAAAACAGTATCAACTTATTCAACTGTTGCTCTCAACGGTGACTACTGTATAAACAGAGGAATTGGTTATTTGGTGAAAATTCAGTTCTATGCTTAAATCACAAAATTATTTTATATAACTCAGTCATAAAACCAGTTTATATGTGTGGGAATTCAATTATGGGGATTTCGTTATTTGGAAGGCACCGCTGCACAGCTGATTGATATCCGGTGATAGTTATATAAAAGAGCCTAAATTTAGTTTTGATTTTGTGGCGGCATTCACCCCGGTGGATGAACGTCTAGTCACAATCTGCATCAAAGCGAATTTCTTCAACATATCGCTGATTTGAGCCCACGCTCGGCGGAAGGGAAGAACGTTGTGACCAAAGATTCACGACGAGATAAATGGTACTGAACAGTGTCAGAAAAAAAGCTTGTACGCTGAGGAATGACGAGGTGCAACGTTGTGGTCGACCACAATACGTGTGGGTTGGGATAGATACCGTGAGCTAAAGAGGAAATCAGGATGCATTTGCGGGCAAATAATGAAAGACGCCGAAATGCGTGAATATTAAAAGCTTGAGAAGCTGGCCGACAAGGGTTTAAAACTGGAGCGTAAAGAGGTAATTTGCTGATAATTGTCCAGAGCTTAGTTAGTGTACGGAGAGTACACTGCTCCAGCCTGCTGAATGGTACAGGTGTTACATTACCCGACTATGAAGAAGTTCTAGTAGCAATCACCCGCTTAAAAAATGGCAGCGGACGCCGATAGGTTATCGACAGAGCTTCTCAAATTCAGTGAAAGGGAACTGATAACTGATCGTATGAAAACATATCCAACGAATAGAATCTAAATATGTTAATCCTAATTAAAAAAGAGAGACTCTTCGATCTGCGCCAATTAAGATAAAAACCCACCGTTAAAAAACTGATTGGAAATTTTATCAGTGTGGTTTTATACCTAATAAGGCCACAGTTTAGTAAGTATTCACCACGTGAGAATTTGGAAGACTTGAGAGAAAATAATAGATAAAATAAAATTTTCATCGATTTTAAAGCTACCTTGGGCCCCACGATAAACTCATGCGGCTATGTAATATGACCGTACCAACTGAATTTCAGATATATATAATGTTATATCTTTAATTTGGTGCTGGTGAAAATAATATAAATTTAAATAATAAAATAAATTTAACTTTTCTTCTATTTTTGCAGACACATCACTTAAAAATTTCTTAATCTGGCTTGAGAAATACTTTTACACATACATATAAGCAATCTTTCGATAAATTCTGCACATGCACAATTTTTGTGGAAGTGTTCTTTGCGGTCTATAGCTTACGTTTGCTACATTCTTTAATCTTTTTTCAGATATCAACTCTGCTTAAAAATTTATTATTTTCCACTTTGATAAAAGTTTCGAAAGTAATTTTTCAATTTGCTAAATTTTTTATATTTTTATTTTGGCTTGTGATTTAGTTTGGCGACTCACATATATATCAACCCGATGTAACTAAAACCAGTGGGACAAACAATAAACCAAAAACTTCAAATATATTGACAAATAATTTTGATGTTTCGCGAAGTTAAGTTTGCTTTATAAACATAAAAACTAGAATAAAACGAGAAAGAGCGGCTGTCTTCGTCCATGCTGAAGTTTTTGTACCCTTTATAAATATATCTAAATTATTGCAAATTGCCAAATTCGATTTAAAAATTTCCAGTGTAAACTTAAATTTACATATGTAGAATACCAAATTTCACGCTCTTAGATGTTTTTTTGGCGGATTTTTTACCAAAATCCTCATATCTGAACAAATTGATTGTATGTGGGCTATAAGTATATGATATAATATTCCGATTCCGATTATGTGCATAATAATAAAATTCAGATGCTGTTTTAACGGATTTTTTACCCAAAACCTCATATCTGAACATATCGGTTGTATGGGGGCTATATGATATATATATCCGCAATATTTGTGGATAATACGTCATGGCTAAATCAATTCAGTTCGTGATTCTGATACGATTGGTATAAATTTCGGTGGGCCTATCTATTCTCCTTCTGGTACTTAAATACTTCGGACCAAAATTAATATACCATTTCATGTATATGAAAGGAATAAAAAGGTGATTATTTACTGATGTCTAACATAATAATTAACATAAGTGGCTATTGATAGAAGGACACTTTAAAAGACGAAGCAAGATTTGGAACAGATACAATATTAAATAATGTGAAAAGATTCAGAATTTTAGAACACAGAATACACAAGTACTTAACCATGAAACAGCTATCCATATTAATATAATCGTTAGACCGGAAAACTGAAAGACAACAGCAAACCATTGATAATACTGCATCAGCAATAAGCACATTAAATATATTGCCATTAAATATATTTTCCACCACCAAACGTGTCCCTCAAATGTCAGTGTGTACTCGTTCATACACGTGCAAACTTTGTCACATTAAATTGTGTCAAAAGTAAACGAAAACCACAAGAACATTTAGCTGGGTAAATGTTAACAAACTACAGAAGTCAACTGCATAAAGATGAAATAGTGAGTGCTGATAAGGAAAGGTAAACATTGTGATTTCGGGTGAATTGTGGAGTACGCTCCAATCTTTTACACTACATAAAATTTTTTAAACAAAAATAAATTAATAATTCATGCTAAAAACATGGGTTGAATGATATTGTAGTGTTCTACAACGCTACCAGCTTCTGTTTGTACAATAGTTAGTTAATCACATGTAGGCAAATGGTATTTTTAACATGAACGAAATGTCAATTGTATGATTATATATGAGCTCCATGCTAGTACTACCGCATTGCTTTCGACGGGTTTGCAGAAACTGTTATATTACTATATTTCAACTACAGAGTAGATAGAGCTGGAGGGAAAGTAGGTTTCGAAGGTACATTGAAACGGAACAGATCGGCGAAAATTTCCATCGAAGCTCAAATGCAGTAAATGCTGGAAGCTTCTCTTAATAATGTATACCACTAATCTGTTTTATATTATATATTCCAACAAAGTAAATCAAATAATTATCAAACAGGGTTTTTTTTTTTACAAATATCAATTAAGTATTTTTAATTTTTACTTATTTGTTGCCACTATACCATTAAAGCCGATTTTTTATGCACGAAGATATCCAAAATGCGTTTATAAGAGTAGGAGTATTTGAAACTCATGCTGAACTACTAATAAAAGAAGAAAAGAAAAACGAAAAGGAAGTATGTGTAGAGTCTGTTAGAATGGAAAATATGTTTTGTTGTCGAAAAATATCTGAAGTGATCTACAGTAACTAACAGAAATAGCTTGCATATGAAGATGACTATGAAAACCATAAAAGTTTCTAACCTTTTTCTGATGTATTCGATATAGCTTCATGTTTTTATAATTATAGCTTACTAACGGGTGATCCACTTCGAGGTTTCCTACTTCATTTAAAGAAAAAAACACAGAAAATTCAAATTTAATGGGGAGTGTTTATTATCATTTGACAGAACATTACTTAGCATTTATTTTTTGAAGATTATCTCTTTCAAATAATGACTGCGGCTATGTCTCAGATGGTCCATCCATTGAGTCCAATTTTCGAAGAATCGTTCGAGCATTTCGATTGGTAACTGGAGAATGACACGCGTGATGTTACAAGGCTTGAATCGAAGAGTTTGTTCGCATAGACTTTAGACTTTACATATCCCCACAGCAGAAAGTTCTACCGGTGTGATATCACACGATCTTGGTGGCCAATCGACCGCCCCGAAATATGAAATTAGCAGCTCACCAAAGTGTTCTCTCAATGAATCCATTAATTGAAGTGATGTGACGAATGACGAACTACATTTTCAGGCATCAAATAGTTTGTTATCATAGCGCGATAACGGTCGCCATTGACGGTTATGTTTTCATCGGCATCATTTTTGAAGAAATATTGACCGATGATTTCACCGGCCCACACCCAAACTGTTGTTATTCTGGATAAAATGGCAGCTCTCAAATCTCTTCAGATTTCTCTTCCTCCCAAATACGGCAATTCTGCTTGTTTATATACCCATTGAGCTAGAAATAGGCCACATCGCTTATCAAAATTTGGCTATAAACGTCGGGCGGCTTCAGTTCTTGCACAATATGTATTTTGTACGCTTCCAATTTAAGATCTCGACGTAAATTCGCCAAGTCGTTCCATACGTCAGTCAGAGTTGCTGCGAATGGCGCCGAATCGACTTTCCACTGTCTTCATAAACACTCTCAGCTACGGCCCCTATATTTTTTTCACTGCGTGCTGAACGTGAATCTCAAGATGGGTTATGTTATGGTGTACGTTCAGTAGGTGGATAATGTTGACCATAAGTTGAGCGAAGCGCGCGAAACACGGTATTTACAGAACTTGAATTTTTGTTATAAAATTTAATGATTTGTAAACGTTGTTCAGGCGTAAGTCTTTCCATGATGAAATACCAAATAATACTTAACAAAAATGACATGACAGCTTGACACGGCTCATGCTAGATCTGTCAAAAAAATGCTACTGAAAAAGTAGCTCTACTTGGATCACCCTTGATTACCTAAATAAACTATTATTAAGAGTAGAGAAAAATATTTAATATCCCATATAATCATAACAAAACGCGAGAAGTTTTAATTCATAGCTCAAAAAAAGCAATAGGACTTTGACTAAAGTTCAGTTAAATCTGGAGTTAATGCTATTTAATTTTTATTATGGTCTATTATTTTGTAAAACAACATCGAAAAGATTTGAAAGGTTTTGAAAAAATTTAATTTGATATTTTACATTACGGCAACGAAATATCTTTGAGGTTAGTTTTGCATTGTTATCTTTGTGGGATTAATCCGTTGGGATTAATTAATTAATTAAACTGGTGCAGATCCTTCATATGCGCAAATATAATTATAAGAATGAGTACAATGGAGAGAAGTTAGTAAGCGTTTGTTTCTTGAAAAGCATCTATAATTTGTCTTTTTGAGTTTTCCTTGGGTCACTGCCGAGATGAAATAAAAGCTCGTTACTCCTCATGTCCAATTTTCTAACATGGAATTTAACTTTGTTTAAAGATGGACAAATAATCATGCTTAAACATTATGCGTTCTGTAATAACCAGATTTTGAACTCCCTATATATGCGAGAATATCTGTCATTCATGCAAGTAAATTAAAGGCTTTCGTCATACCATATGACACCAATGTGATCTAAAAATGTTAAACTTGCTATGATCATTAATAGCTTTCAAAACTTAAATTTTTTATTTTTTATTTTTTGGTGATTCAAGGTCAGTTTTTGAAAATTGAGTTTTGCATTCTAAACTGTTATTAAAATTATTTATGTGAGGTAGATTTTGAATTTCATCGTCCACTATTTTTGGCTGAAACTTTTTATATAACGTTGCGTTAAAATTTGAATCTTATATACGCGCATTTGCTCTCATTATATACATCATTTTCTTACTCTCATTCATTATCAGCTATTATGGCCCAACACTCGGTGTCATATTTTTTCGTTGTTTACACTGTTTTATTATATTTTTAACCGTTTGCGATATAAACTAACTACATTACGAAGATATACACTAGTTTTACATCCGTTGTATTAACATAAAATTCTTGGTAGTTAGCTACAGTTCACTCTTTGAATTTTGGCATTTGGGATGTGCTCAGTAGAAGTAAGGGAAAAGGAAATGCATTTTCTTGTGAGTAATACCATAAAAAAGCAGCACTTATCAGCAATATTGGAATTTCTATTACCCTCCCCCATGATCTCTATTTTTATTATATGATGGAAATTTCATCTAAAATTATTGCACACAATCGTTCGGTGCTTGTCATCTCTTTTGCAAATGTTGATAAATTTTCTTGAATTTTACTACCTATGCCGGCTGATACGAATCATATAGGGTGCCATCCCAAGAGAGACTTCTTTTGGGGAAGGACGAATTTTAGAACATCTCTAAGGAAATTATATGCTTTTGTAGACATATAATTAACATTTTGGGCCAAATTTTTTTGCTCATCGCTATATGTGTTGATTGTACTGACAACCATTCTTGCAAAACTACTGCATCCGTGGTAGCATTCTTGGATGCA
Source organism: Neoceratitis asiatica (assembly GCA_030068015.2). NCBI lineage: Eukaryota > Metazoa > Arthropoda > Insecta > Diptera > Tephritidae > Neoceratitis > Neoceratitis asiatica. The sequence continues at coordinate 81,150,219 of CM061524.1, forward strand.
ATAATTGCTCTATTATTAATATCTTTTATCTCAGTTTTAAGTTTTCTATTTTCCTCTTCTAGTTACCTAATTCTAGCGCTTTGCTTATTAGCATACTTTTGATAAAACCTAATAGATTTAGCGCAAGACTCGCGATCACAGTGGGAAGAACTCTCTTCTGGTTCATCATAAAACAAATCGGACAACAGATGAAAATCCTCAAGACTTATATCAGATTCCTGACCAAAATATGTTTCTGAACCTTCGTCAACTGAAACGTTATCAGAATCGTCTACAGGCATAAGTTTCAAACAATATTTTGGGATGGCTCCTTTCTCTATTTGATTATTTGTAACGTCATGATGATTGTCAAAATGACGTTCGCTAATAAACATATTTTTTCGGTTAGAGAATGACATTTTTAGATTACATGCCATTGACCAAATTTTAAAGACAATTGGTGTCTCGGGAAATGTAAATAGTTTCATATTTCCTTCGCATCCATCAATTATACAAGATTTCGTATCTGAATCGTATGCTGGTGGGTCTTCGCTGGCTTCAATGGCTTCAATTTGGCAATTGTCCTCGCACGCTTTATATGTATACAAACATTTATAATTTATTCATTCTCTAAATTCAATTACTGGTTTTAATGAGACATGATGGCTCATATGTATTTAGATTTTATGAATTTTTATTATAGCTACACTGATTTATAATAATTTATAATATTATTTAATTAATTTTATTTTTTTGTGAATATCTTTAACCATCCATATTGAATCAAAATCGTCTAAAAAGAGAATTATATATATACATACATATGTATATACTTATATATGTATGCATATTACACCTCACACCAGAGTCAATATGAAAAAGAAAATATTGCGCCAAAGGGTTTTTAGTCTAAGCATGAATGAGCCCTATTCACCACTAGTTAACAGTGAACTAGCAGAAATCATGTTAAAAATGAGAAAATTAAAGCAAAATAAATGTAAAATTGATAAAACATGTGCTAGATAAATTTAAGCACGAAGATGGTTATTATCAGAATATTCTGAACTTATAAAGTTTTGATGGTTGGCTTTAAAAATGTGTATATTATTATTAGATATTTCTGAAATTTATATATCATCCAGTCATTTAACATATGAGCGTGCGTACAAATAAGCGTAATAAGAACAAGCACGCATGCTCATATTTCTACATACATATATATGTGCAAATTAATTGATACGTATGTACGTACATACGTTTATATGTAAACAAGCAAAAGGCGTACACATTCAGCAAAATATACCATTACCAAGACCGCCTTTTAATGGCCGCTGGTTCAAATTGCAAAAAAAGTCCTCATCGCGAACGCACACATCTCCTTTCGCGCGAGTTACGGCACCACCCTCCACAGCACCAGCACCAGTACCAGCAAGAACAACAAAACCTTGATACAGCAGAAATACACCAAGTAGTTACGGCACCAGTACCAGCAAAACCACCAAGAGGAACAAAGCGCTGATACAACAGAAAGCACAACGAACTACCAAAGCGCACCGATCAACAAATTATGAAATCAACAACGGAAATTGAGCAGACGCATCGATCAGCAGAAAAATAAAATTCAATTGTTATTATTATTGTTATGTACTCAATTTATAGTATAAAAGGCGAGAACTGGCCGCAATAAAACAGAATTCTCTTGTAACGTTTAACTGAAGCAGTTGTGTTTTATTTCAAAAGCTCCAAGTTGGGAGCTAGTGATTAATTTTTTTGGTGTATCCGAGGATCCAACATATAACTGGCGCAGTCGGATAGGCCTAGTGGACGGCTCAAAAGGACAATCCCCAAAAGTTTCGAAGGAAAATCGAAGTAAAATTTTGGAAAAAGTGCAAACACCCAAGAAGGAATATCTTGGCTACAAGCAAACCCTACAAACCGGAGAGTATCAACTCCTTACCACCAAATGAACCTAACAACAATAGTAATCCTGTGGACAAGCACGTAAGTAAAACCGTAAAACCATAACACAACTAACCAAGGGGAATTCAAACAATTAAAATTGTTGGTAAAATTATAACAAACAAAATCAAGCTGCTACACTTACGAATCACTCCAGCTTATAAACAATCCTAATTCCGAGACTCCCACGGGACCCTCCGGAATAGAAAGGAACTGACAAAAAAAAAATAATAATAATAATAACAAATATAGTGAACCCACTACTAGAAAAGCTAGAAAAAGCAGCTCAAAATTAGAAAAAAAAAAAATTTATTATACAAACATAACGAAAAGGAATACAAAAACATAGTAGAATATATTATACAATCTAACAAAAAAAAAAAAAAATTTGGAAAACAAATAAATGCTTGCACATATGTATGCACAGCTAAGAAGATAAAAACACACATTTTGTATTGCGCTTTCCTCAATTCATCTTAACCTAGGGTACTGATGGCATATCTGTAGCGACTCAATAAAGTCCATCCCGAATTAAGAGTATTGACGGTATATCAATACAGCGGTTTAGGTAAAAGTCAAACAAACAAACAAATACATATATGAATACAAAGAAAACGAATATAAAGAAACAAAGAATATATACAAAGACAAACAAAATATAATACAAAACTTATATATAAAGCAAGTACTAAGAGCACATTGGTACAACAGCTTGAACAAAATTTTTCCAAATACTTGTATAACATATCGCACTAACACTAGATGTTTAAGAGATACAACCCCTACCCCAAACCACTTAGGAAAATTTTTAAAAGCAGAAGCCTCAATTCCTTACCCGAAAACTTAGAACTCACACTCGAAATGCCACTACACTCAGATAGTATACCCCAACCCATAACTACACCACCACACTACCGACATCTGACATTTTCAACTCTCTAAGAATACCCGATGCGATCAAGGACTTACCGAAATTTGACGGCAACCCACGGACGCTGTACGAATTCATCAACAATGTCGAGGAAATACTACTGTATATCAGAGGCACCGACAACACACCTTATGGACAAATTTTACTACGTGCCATAAGAAACAAAATTGAAGGACAGGCAAATGAAATAGTAAATATGTACGGGACACCACAAAACTGGGACGATATAAAAAACAATCTTATACTAAATTATTCAGACAAACGGACAGAAACATCCTTAATAAGAGATTTGCACTACCTTCTACAAGGCAGCAAACCAGTCAAAAACTTCTATAACGAGATTATAGAAATACAATCCACATTGAACAACAATATTCTAATACACGAACATGATACAAATATGATTAAAGCAAAGAAAGATCTATTTACAGAAATGTGCTTGAACAGTTTCCTAACCGGGCTAAGAGAACCTCTAGGCTCCACCATAAGAGCATCTAAACCAGAGTCTTTAGCAGAAGCACTCGCCCTCAGCATCAAGGAACAGCATATTAATTACATACGAGGAAACCCAACTAGATTCCAGCCCAAGTGGCAACCAAGACCAAACAACCCCAATTACTCACCCTACTACATGAATAGAAATAACACCAACAAGCGAACACATTATCAATATCAAAATAACCCCAATTACTCACCCTACTACACAAATAGAAACAACACTAACAAACCACAATTCACACACTCCCAACACAACACACCCTTTACATACCAGAACCCAACACAAAACCCATAAATAGCAAATAGCACATTCAACCAACATAACAAACCAGAACCCATGGACACAAGCTCCGAATATATTCAGCGAAGAACTCCCGCTTCGACCCAAAGATCCTTCAGAACCAACCAAACAATGCATAGCAACATATCTAGGCACCCTACATTTAAAAGGGAAGAACTATTCAATCTCCAACAAAACACCCCCTTGGAATCCCACCATACCAGTCAAAAATTAACCAATACGAGGATATACAAGAGATCGACATAAACATCGAGGACAACCAAAATTTTCGCAACTTTGCCTCAAGAACCCGACAGGAAACGTAGATATTAACACACATGGGTTTGAGTTAGGATACATTAACATTTCATCCCCATTTGCCAAACCCCTCAAATTCTTAATCGATACAGGTGCTTCCTCATCCTTTATCAGCCCAAAATACATAGACCCTCAAGACCAATCCAAATGCAAACCCACCACAATAACAACAATCCTAAATAAATACGAGCTAGACAAAGAAGTCATACTACCAACCTTCATCGAATTTAAACAAACAGGCAAATTAAGATTTTTAATTTTCGAATTGCACAACTACTTTGACGGACTAATTGGCCTTGACATCCTCACCTAACTAGAAGCCAAAATTGACTTGCCTAACAAACACTTAGAAACAAAAAACGCTGTAATACCCATAAAATTTAAACCAAACCTCTTACCTCTCTTCACCTCTGGAAAACATATAATACCTCCCAATTCAAAGACAGTCCTAAAAATCCCGGTAAACATCCAAAATGGCGATATATACGTAAATCCTACATACGTCAACAAATCACTTTACATACCAGAAGGCATATACCGCGCCAAAAACTGGTACAGCCTCCTAGAAATCGTAAACACTTCAGACACAAACCAACTCCTATTTATAGAACAACCATTAAAAGTTACAGTATATAACCCCGAAGAATTTGTCGAAGCCTTCAATCTCGAAACAGCCCATGACAACCATGAAGACATTAATGCACTAAAACTACGAATGGAGCACCTCAATAACGAAGAAAAATTACATCTAATAAAACTTTGTCAAAAATATAGAGATATATTTTTCAAAGAAAACGACCCAAAACTGCAATACCCCGATTTCACAAAACCCTTTATTCTAACAACGGACGCAAGCAACTTCGTGTTGGGTGCAGTGTTATCCCAAGGCCGAATAGGAAGCGACAAACCAATCTGTTATGCTAGTCGTACACTCTCATGCAACTATTCAACAATAGAAAAAGAACTATTGGCTATAGTATGGGCCACCCAATACTTCCGCCCTTATTTATTTGGAAGAAAATTTTCCATAATAACAGACCACAGACCCATTACATGGCTCATGAGTCTGAAGGAACCTAACTCCAAACTAATCAGATGGCGTTTAACACTCGCAGAATTCGACTATGAAATAATATACAACAAGAAGAATTAATAGGAAATTAACAAACAATTAACAATTAAACAATAACCAATGAGGCATCAACGAAACATTCCTCCACCTAAAAAGAGAATACTTTTTTCCATTTATGAGAAATAAGTTTGTATGATTTTAATAAACAACTGCGAAAAATGCCAAACATTGAAATACGACAGAAATCCCCCAAAATCCGTATTTCAAAAACCTGAAATCCCCGAAAAACCCCTAGATATCCTGCATATAGACATCTACAACATAAATCACCAACAAATTTATCTTAACGATCATCGACAAATTCTCAAAATTTGCAGCAGCATAAACCCTACCGTCAAGAAACACCATCTCTATACTAAAATCCCTAAAACATTTCATCAACCTCTATGGTATCCCAAGGAAAATATTCGCCGACCAAGGCACCGAATTCACAGCCAATATTTTCAAAGAATTCTGTAGACAATTCCAAATCAGCTTACACATTATATCGTTCCAACAATCCACCAGTAACGCCCCCGTCGAAAGACTACACTCTACACTCACAGAAATATACAGAATAGTCACAACAACCAGGAAAGAAAATAAATTAAGCGAAGATACTTATAATAATTCAATACACTCCTCCACTAAATTAACTCCCTTCGAACTATTTTTCGGCAGAACCTTCAAATTTAACAACACTGTAACATTTAACAACGAACATGAATATCTCACAAAACTTAACGAGTTCCAAAACACCCTCTACCCACTCATTAAAGACAAAATGCAACAAAATTCAAACCAAAACATAGAAAAACAAAGATTCGAACCAGAAAATTTAGATAACAAGACAATCTTCCGAAAAGAAGAAAGACGAAATAGGATAACACCTAGATTTTCTAAACACAGAGTCAAACAGAACAATATACTAACAATAATTACTAGCAAAAACCAAAAAATTCACAAAGCAAAAATAAAGAAATTACACAAGCCAACCAACATACCTAACTAACCCCATAACCCCACTTTCAGACTACCATTTACGCTCACACAACTCATTGACATCCTGGAAATAAACCCCCAACAGAAAGTACTGAAATTTCAACTAGGACCCGCAAAAATAATAACCAGTTACAACCATTATCAACCTTGACGAATACACCAACAACATCAACTACATACACAACACAATCAACACCTTCGAAAAACACCACAGATTCACAACCCTCACCACAATAACAAAATAAAACTTAAGGAATTAGAAAACAAACTACACTACACTACACACACTAAAAATAGATAAACGCGGACTAATTAACGGACTGGGTACCGCCATTAAATTCATTACCGGCAACATGGACACTAATGACGCACTCTTAATAAACAATCAGATACGAAACATCCAAGCAAACACCGACCACATACAAAAAACGGTATCCAACCAACACCAGCTAAATCTGATAATGCTAGAAAGACTACAAAACATCACTGACCACGTCAACTCAGAACAAGATAAAATAGAAACTTACCTCAATAAACTAGCAAACACAGTAACAAAATAAGACAATAACTTCTCACAACTCCAATATATTAACCAAATCAACTACAATATAGACCTCCTAAACAGTCACTTAACCAATATTGCAGAAGCAATAATCCTAGCTAAACTAAATATAATATCTAAATTCATTTTAACTGCTACAGAACTAAACGTAATCTACAAACACATAAAAAACCAACAAAAAAAAAAAAAATAGAAATTAAATCCAAAAAGCAAGTATATGAATTACTTGGATTACAAGCATATTATAACAATTCAAATATTATATTTAACATACAAATACCAAACCTATCAACAGAAGATTACCAACTATTCCACATTATTTCCCTTCCCATAAATAACACAAAACAAATAAAAATAAAACCATATATAACATATAAGAAAAATAATATTCGGTTTTACGATACACCGTGCCCTAAGGTAGAAAACTCCTACTACTGCTTAAACTCACAAAAACAAGAAAGCACAATCAACTCAACCTGCGTCGCCCAAGTAATAAACAATAAAGAAGCCCTCTGCGACCTCGAGGACATAGGCGACACCCACTCAATAACCCAACCTGAACCAAATTTCATACTCTTCATAAACATAAACAAAATTCTAATAAAAAGTTCTTGCAGCGAAAGCCCATACGAAGTTACAGGTATAGCCCTACTACACTATAACAATTGCACACTTGATATCAACGGCGCAATATACAAAGAAAAACCAGCAACATTCTGGGACGAAATCTACCTATTACCAACCACCCAATCCGAAATAAAACCGAAAAGCATAATAGAAAAACTTAACCTCAACAAACTAAGGAAATACCAACCGGAAAGTGACAAAACGACATCAAACAAACAAAACATAACCTACATAATCATCTTCACCTTAAGCATCGCATTCACCGTAACCAGCATATATATCATCAGGACAACAAAAATTAAATATACACCAAATTCTTTGGTCATCGCTCAGGCCCCCACGTCTTCCTTGTGGCCGTCGCTTTACTCTAAGGGGGGAGGAGTTACGGCACCACCCACCACAGCACCAGCACCAGTACCAGCAAGAACAACAAAACCTTGATACAGCAGAAATACACCAAGTAGTTACGGCACCAGTACCAGCAAAACCACCAAGAGGAACAAAGCGCTGATACAACAGAAAGCACAACGAACTACCAAAACTCACCGATCAACAAATTGTGAAATCAACAACGGAAATTGAGCAGACGCATCGATCAGCAGAAAAATAAAATTCAATTGTTATTATTATTGTTATGTACTCAATTTATAGTATAAAAGGCGAGAACTGGCCGCAATAAAACAGAATTCTCTTGTAACGTTTAACTGAAGCAGTTGTGTTTTATTTCAAAAGCTCCAAGTTGGGAGCTAGTGATTAATTTTTTTAGTGTATCCCAGGATCCAACATATAACTCGCGACTCTTCCACAAATTCTCATTAAATTTATGTTTAATACTTGGATATTATCGAAACTTTTATAGAAACTAGAAACCAATGACCATTTACTTATGTAAAAGTACTGTAGCTAGATGCACACTGCATGTTTCAAATGTGATGTGCATATTCGTGGTACATAAAGTTCACTGTACCTGAACTTCTACACCAAAATTCGAAAAATTAAATAAATGACACAAAAATCAAACATTCATGAAAGCTTAGTAGTGCTCTGATGGACGATTTTGTCGACGATAAAATGGACGCGCGATACGTTTTCCGCACAGAACCATTATTTTCGAAATAAAATTGCACTATTTGCAAGCGTTGTTCAGGCGTGAGTCTATTCATGATGAATTGCCAAACCAAACTGAGAATAAATCACTTGACAGCTGTTAAATCGGTCGCCATCTTGAAAAGTAATGCCAACTTAAAGTTCTATACCTCTATAAAAAACACCCTTTATTAACATTCTCTGGTAATACTAACAGTAACAGTAACAGGTGGCTAACAGCTGTTGCACAAAAAGTAGAAATTAAAAAAAAAAGATTTGTAGAAAAGCAGTTTAGTATCAGTAGACAAAACATTTTTATAAGAAAATAATATATTCATAATATATACAGCTCTTAACTTAATATATCTTAATTTACTTGATAAATGCATTTTTCTTTTGAGTTTTCATACTTTCAAATTAACGCATCCTTTCAAAGTAACACAATTATGTAAATACTCGTAATTAAAAAAATGTATAAAATAAAATTCTAAGATGGCAGGTGCGATAATTTTTCAAATAAATAGAAATAAATTATACATAAAATAACACCAAAGAAGTTAAAAAAAGTAATTGAAATAAATGAAAATAAAGTGCTACAAATAAAATATTAATAAAAAAAAATGATATGAGTAGGCTAAGATTTTATTCGGTTGATTACAATCAATTTGAGCTGTAAAGCATAATATGAACAAGTAGATATTACAACAAAAATAAATTAATTAAAATTAAATAAACACAATAAAATAAATAAAATAAAATAACATAGTACAATATAAAATAAAATAAGATAAAATATTATAAAATAAAATAAAATAAAAAATAAGATAAAATAAAAAAAATAAAAAAAATATAAAAAAAATAAAATAAAGTAAAATAAATTAAAAAGAATTAAATTAAATTAAGAAAATAAAATAAAATAAAATAAAATAAAATAAAAAATACAAAAATAAAAAATAATAATTTAAAATAATATAAAGCAAAATGAAATAAAATTATATTTAGATTAAATATAGAAAAATTAAAAATAAAGTTCGATCACACTAACACAACCCTAAATTTATGACCAAACGACGAGTAATATAGGAGTATTATAAATAATTGATGCTTAGCGATATGCGCTCAACTCTGTTATAAAAGCCCGGCATGCAAGTAATTATAAATATTTTCCATTTTAAATGTAAAACATTTAAAGCTTATCAAATCAGATTGAAGTAATAGTTAGATGAGTACGATATGTTTGTTGTGCTGAACAATTGAGTACTGAGCTGCTCGTATTGCTCTATGTCCGGGTATCCATATATGTAGATAATTTTAAATGAGTCCATTCAACAAAAGTTTGCTTATTATTTTTTTTTATATTTATACAGCGTAATATTATATTAAAAATGTCGTATATAGCAAGGATGCGAATATAATTTAAAACTCTTCTTGTGTTATTGAAAATACCAAACATTATTAGACTTCAATAATAGATATATTGAATTAAATAATTTGTTATGAAAAGTGGGTGCAATGTTATTAATTAAGTAAATGGAAAATGAGGCAAAGGAGATTAATGCACTTTAACTATAAAAAATATTTTTATTTATCTTCATTACATTATCAAACCTTCACCTGGAAAATATATTATGTAAAAATCAAAAATAAAATTAAATATATTTTTTTTAAATAAAATTGATATCATTACTCGCAGATGTATCATATAAGCTATATGTTTCTTAGTGCCTAGTGAATAAAATTCAGAGTATAATGACTCGTAATTCTCATTAAATTGCATTGTGGCCAATTTGATACCGTAATTTTTTTTCCTATTTTTACACCTCCAAAATTTTAATTCCTAAAAATCGCAATTTCAAAGTCGTAGATAATTTCGTTTGTTTTTGAGCCAGCCTAAACACCGACAACAATATTAACCTGGAAATTTTTACTTTGGACTGAGTAGATAATTGAAAAGTAAAGCCTCGTTACATGAACAAAGACCAAAATCTACAAGTCACTCATCATTTCCGACCTGCTTTATGGTGCAGAGACATGGACGATGACAACACCTGATCGGCGTTAGGAGTACGTGGTAATTCAAATTGGCGCCAAACAGCGAAAAGAGGGAAGTGGTGTCTACACCACTAAAGAAAAAAAAGATGTGCGTAGATAAATAATATAAATATAAATACATACGATTAACAGGTATTTTTGCATGTGCAGACTTTAAATTCGCCCAAGATTTTATATAAACTTGATAAATTTTTGTGGTTTTTTTAATTTTTTCTGTATGACTTTAATATAAACATTCTTATATAATAGCAATTATACATGTAAATGAGCAGGAATCAGGAGCTTCACAATGTTAAATTTTATAACAATTGCTATATAGGCCATAGCGAATAAACTTATGAGTATATGTAAAGGGTGATCCATTTCTAGGTTCCCTAATTTTAAATAAAAAACACACAAAAATTCAAATTTATTGGGGAATGTTTATTATCATTCGAAAGAAACTTCTTTGGATGGTCTATCCGTTGCGTTCAATTTTCGATTATTCGTTCGAGCATTTCGACTGGTAACTGGCGAATGACACGCGTGATGTTTTGCTCTAAGGCCTAGTACAGCATAAAACCTTAGATTGCTCCCCGGCGATGTCGGTCAGCCGCTACCAATTAGGAAAATTCAGTGATGGAGGCTCCTGGTGTTAGTAATTTAAGCTCTTTTACATATATGAGCGCTTTAATATACGTCAAAGGACATACCTGCTTCTGTCCTTATCCCGTCCTTGGACGTCGATGATGTTACCCTAAATTTCACCAAGGGCATCAAATATCTGGTAAACAAGACCTTACTAAGAAGACTTTCCAGTTGAATGCCCTCGAGTCATAATCCTATGTACGCTTGCCGTAGTTAACATCAAAATTGGAAGTTCTCATCTGAGTCGGCATTCACCTTTTAAGGCAGCTGGTTACCACGTATAAGGTCCAAGCCCCGCGCACAACCTCACTGTGCGAGTAAGCACAGGATGAAAAAATATAGCACTCAAGTTATTGATTTACCCCCTAAGAATAACGTCAAAACCTAATGTCTCGTCCAACGGTCGTGTAATATATTACTCAATGAATTTCTTCCAGATGTATGTATGTAGGGGTAATCAAATGATGGTCTGCAAGGGTGACCCTTGCCGTAGAATGGCAATATATACTGCTCGACATGAAGTTAGGGACAAAACTGTTTAGGTGATTATGGATGAGTCGAATAATTAAATTCTCTATTTCGTGCCAGCATGTGAGCTCCCTTCGCAGATTTGTAAAACAGCTCAAATTGCTTATGTACATGCATACATATTTATTTTTTAAACTAAATAGAAAGGAATTGTTAACGTTTCCTTAGCTTAAATTTAAAAGCCCTATTTTTACTTTAAATTTGTCAAGCGCAAGTTTCTCTATTACAAGATTATGTCGTTTTGAATCTTCTAACATTTTTTGGAGAACGTCATTGCTTTTCTGCTTTCGATCGCCTGACTGCTCCCCTGATTGTGTCAGTATTTCCTTTACTGATTTAGATTGAGCTTGCTTGTATTGGTTCTCAAAAACGTTTTTTGTAAAATGTGTCTTGTATTTTTATTCGTTGGTATAACATTTAAAAATTTTCAAGTCTCCTTTTTTTTGGTTTTTTGATTAATGCACTCCAAATTGTTTGGTATTTCCGCCGTCGTATAGACGACAACATCCTGTTTTAAAGATAATGGATTATTTCCTATTTTTTCTCTACCAGTTGCTTGTTTCTCTCTTTTTTGCCGAAATAAAGTCTAACCAAACTTGTATTTAATTTAAACTTAGCAAGCAATATTTGAAATTATTTATCGTCTACTGTCCAAAATACTTTATTATTTTTATTTTAATTTTTGTAATTTTTTGATAGGTCCGGATGTTCTTTCATTTTGGAAACTATACATCTAAATTTTTCCCTACTGGCTGTGTTTTTTACTTTTTTAGTTTTTTTTTTCAATTTTTGTTTGGTATTCATTGTTTAAAGATCAAAATTCAATTTTTTCTGTTCAAGCATCCGCAACACAATACATGACGGGTGGAAACAATTGCAAATTGTTTGAAGCACAGATCGGATGCATTTTCGATAAAACCTATTTTTTATATTTTATTCGCACGCGGCATTGTCGATCCGCTCACTCTCTTTTCGATCCACACACTGCGTTATCGATCCCACACTGCTACGTTGATCCGTAAACTGAATTGCTATTCGGTTTAAATAATACCATCATCGGACTAAAGTGAGTATAACTCCCTAAATTTAGTGATAATCGCTGTCGTACAATATTAGGAGTGAAGGTTTTATTAAGAGCCAGAGTTTTGATGTTATTTACTTTGAACTTTAGATCAAGATTGTAGTCATTCATCCAACTGGTGAAACTTGTAAATTTTTGTCAGTTTAAAAATGGGAAAAGTCGTAGAGATAGCAATTTATTTTTAAGTAAGGCTAGAAGTTTTAGGTTATCAATACTCTGTCTAAAAGTCGTTTAGATCATGACGGTAATTAGTACCTCCATGCCCTATAGTAACACCGTATGATTGACTACGTCTAGCTCATTCGACCATTGCTGAGTGCTTATGGCATATAGTGCGGTGGTTTTACTATGCACTTTACAAAAGCCGGACTAATGTGTTGTTGGACTAAGATGGTGGGTAAATGGTGGGAGAGGCAAGGCCTCAAGCGTCTACAGAGTAGAGAAATGATATCGGCCAATATGACTCCTCTGTGTCATCCTCGATGAGGAGTTGCTCTTCTAATGTTACATTATCATAAGTAGCGTTGTATCTAAAGCTATAGAAGGAGCTTTCAAATGATGAAATAGCCAATAATAGGTTTATGAATCTAAAGTTTTTACATTGTACTGTGCTCTTCTACCCGATTGTAAAAATAAAACCTCCTGACCCTTCTAGTTTCCTGGAAATAATGTAAGCTGGCTCTCGGCGGTGTAAACAGTGTGCGGATTGTAATAGCGTAGCAATATTGTTTTCTTTCAAAATGAATGTTATTTGTCTACTGAGGTCATATGTACGTCTTGTAGCTGACAACAAAAATAAACGCATCCTTTAACCCCATTATTATTTGTGGCATTTAGTCAATATTTCCAATTAGATAATTTAATAAATATTTTGGTCAAAACTACCACTACTATTAATAAATCATTTATAAAGTTTATTCTCTCATAGACTTGTTAACATCACTTGAGATAACTGTCATGTTTATATACTCATGTGTTGGCTGTACTTTTGAACGAGAATCTCCATTTCATATATTTTTTTTATGTGGCTTACCTTAAACCACAACCGATTATATCATTATTAACATCCGTCCTTCCAGTCTGAAATATTGCGAATAACTCTCATAGTTAGATTGTGTGATTGTTTTAATGGAATATTTTCAATACGAAACGCTCTTTTAGAGATACATTAGGTTCAAGTGATGAAGCGAGATCATAATATTTTCATTTTAATGTCGGTAGATTAATTTTTATTGCATTTTTGATTTTAATACTATTTTTGGGCAAAAAAATCAGCGTTGATAACAAACATATGTCTTGGAATATAAGGAAACTACATTTAAAAAGTGAAGTATGGACAACCTCTGATCCCAATATCTAAATATACAGATAAATACAAACCGTTGCAGCAATTTCAGGCTGAACTCCTCCTCTAATTTGAGGTGTAACTCTTGTTGGCTTTTCAACAAATGTATAATTAAATTTTCACATTTAAACGAATAAGACGCATAAAGCTAAATCAACTGAATTCATCATTATGTTACAATTGGTTTAAATTTTGGGGGGTCGATCTTTTCTCCCTCTGGTACTTACTTCCTCCGAACCAATGTTAATATTCCATTTCATGTACCTGAAAAGTAGTTTTTTTTTTTGATATTCGTTAGTAAATTCAGTGTAGACAGAAATTGCGCCGTGTAACGTCGATGCTGTCAATGACAGCTTTTGCATGGTATATCGAGTTATGCTGTTCGTTCCCTCAATTAATATTTTGAACTATCGCGTTCACATGCTCGTAATTTGGTAGTTTTTCTGACGTTCTGATTTTTTTTTTTTGGTTTGAAAATGGGAGGAAAAATAAAGTTTTTGATAAAAGTATCAAGAAAATGGGACCAGAATTTTAATCCAAATGGTCCATTACGAAATTCAGACACAAAAAGTCCGGAAGCACATAATTCAGACACTAAAATCCAAAACGGACATATTCCAAATATGACCAAATTTCTGCTTTCCATAAACGACACAATCCAGACCAAAAAAAAAAAAAAAAAGAAGTGTTATCTTTGGTCATGCCGAAGTCTTTATACCTTTCATGAATATATAAAACTTTTTGCAAATAACAAAATTTGGTTTCGCTGATTACCAAATTCCACCCTCTTATATCCTTTTTTGGCGGAATTTTGACACAAAACCTCATATCTGAACAAATCGGTTGTTTGAGGGCTATATGATATAGTAATCCAATTTCGATGATTTTCAATTTGCAATTCATTATATTTGGATAGTATGCCAAATTTAATTTATTTGAAAGATTTATGACAAATTTTTGAAAAATCGGTCTGATCAGGCCGGTTCCGATAAACGATCGTTTAAACATATTAGTGCATCTGCCTACCAAGGTCGGTTAAATATCTGAAAAACTGAGGCACTAGTCTATTATATTATTACTTAATTTTTTCAATTGTTAATATTAAAATGTTTCAGTAAATATAATTTTTAAACGATCATTAAGAGAGGGTTTCATTACTTCTTATCTTCATAAAATACTTTTTTCTTACAATCCATGTAAAACGTTTCGTTCAAAGGTGACTCTGAATACACTATAGGATTATTTGAAAAACATCAAGGCGCACACCATGAAGGTTCCAGTAAACTGAACCCTGAATACCATAATTTCGAATGGATTCGTCTCTAGTTCACTCCCCGTAATTTTTTTTTCTTAAAAACCTTCCCTGGAGCTAAGCAAACAAACTGAAAAATTTTCAGATCCTAGAAAACAAATACACAAGCAAATGTTTTTAAGTAGGATTTATTTTACCGACGCGCAAGTTGATATAAACTACCTTTTAGATTTTTCAAAGATTTATTCAATATCTTTAAATAAACTTTTAATTAGATACGTGCGATCTGTTTTATTCTTCAAACACGACTCTCTGTCCGTTTGCCTAACATCGGATTTGAGGTTTCTTTTCATTCAATTGGTGTTACATACGTTCACATAGTTTCATAAAACGATCTGAGATGCTGTTAATAAAAGTAACAAGTTGTTTCGTTAAAAGTGATGTACACTTATAGTAGTTTTTCAACCTTCAATCCCACATTCGGCCATGCTGATGTTTTGTTCGCTTCGAACGAAGAACTCCATGGATTCATATACTCTGAATTATTGTTTAAGTTTGAGTCATGGCCCGTACTGCGCTTGGTTGAAACTAGGTTTGACTTTATGAACTCTCTCAACTTATCAATTGGTACGAGGAACTCCTGGCATTTTGAATAGGTGCTGAATATTGTCCTCTTTACAGAACTACTCAAAATATTTCAAACTAAAATCTGTAATCATTCTGTATAGCTTTCCAAAAATCGCTGATTTATTCTTTAGGCACTCTTAACCTCCTGATTACAGTACTCTTTGCCTAAGCATATCTCCCATATCTATAAGCTATGTTAATAACCTCTTGTTCCATACACGTTGATACTACCAATATATATTTAGCGAAATCTTTATGGAGGATACCATGTTTTATGAAATATTCATGATAACTTTCTCGAAGTAAAAGCTTTTCCAACTTTTCAGCTGTGATAAAGCGTGCACTTAAGAGGACACCACCCTAGTTGCAATTCCTAATTTGTGCGCAACCTAGTGCGTCTTTTGCGTGGATACCAAACCATATTTCATACTGATAGTCTTTTAGGTACATAAACAATATTAAATTACAAAAAAGGGCAGTCCATATTTTTCAACGTCAGCGAAAACGCGTCACAATCCGTTGTTATTTCAAATTTGACTCCTATAACGTATACTCTAAATTTCTTTACGGTCTCTATGATTGCGAGAACTTCCAATTCGTTCAAATGGTATTTCTATTCATAAACTCAACTGTATAAAGCAGTATATCCTCTGACCCATTTTGCATCAACACTCAGCCATTCGTCGGAAATATGAGAAGAGTCCGAATAGACGTTGCAACACTGTATTATTGGTGGATATGGGAAAATTGTTTACTGCATAAGTCTTCTGCTGCGATGGTGTTATGGTTGACTCCTCCACAATATAACCTAAAAACGTAATCCGATTTTGTAAAAAATTTACACTTCTCTCATATAAACTATTATGGTATCACTTCCGATATTCTTATATTGATTTTGTATCATATTTGTTTTTTGATACTAGTACTATCGATGATGTGTACTGCTATGCGAAAACCTGTATAATGTTATCCCATAATGATTTGTTTACTTCTTTCTCAACTATAACCTGGTCTGTGTGTGACAACCGACGGCATTTTTTTTATACTGGAACTTTGTGTTTTACAATAACCTTTATTTTGATTGGCGCTGTCTCCTTTTTCGGCACTATAATTGGTTCAAAGACTGGATATATCTTCTTTCACTTCAGATCATATTTACTTGCAAGTCTTCCCGCTCAAAAATAAAATAAAAAGTTGGTCCGAACTTCTTCCGTGATTCACCAATACTAGTGATATCTACTCCCGCTCCTATACTTTGCTTTGGCGTCTCCTGATTATACTCTACAATTGTCTTCGGTGTAAATCTAACGCCCTCACTATTAATAACAACATATACTTGCTTCAATGCGTCATTGCCAAAAATTGCTTATCAACTTCGGTGCTATCCAAATCTAAGCGCACAGTGAAGGATACAATACCATATATTGTTAGAATCTTCGAGTTTAAACCAATGTAGCCAATATTGATTAGGGTGTTATATCTGTTAGTGCTAATATCACTACATGTATTTATATAAAAGTACTGAAAAAGTATATCCGGTGATTTGTATATATCGAAATAGACACGTATCTTGTGATACTAACTTGGATTTCAACTACTTCGAAATTTACAACATGCACGTTCCTGTTCTCAGTCTTGAATTCTGTTCGTGGTATCGCTAGTCCACACTAATTTTCCTTATGACCGAATTGACCACATTTAAAATACCTAATTGCAGATTCCGTGCACTGCTTGGTCATGTGTCCTACTTTCCAATACCAAAAACATATCTTATTGCTATACGCTTTGCTCTTAATGGCACATGCGTCACAGTTGATGTAGGAGTATATTCAATTTCTATTGTTTTCCACGAAATTTCTCATATACATGAAGGATTTCTTTAAGTTCGTCTATAGTGAATGATTTTTAAAGGATCTGCCTATTGCAACGTATATCTGGAATACCATCAACAAAATAATGTTCTCATCGTCCATTTTCATCTGGCCAGCAACCCCAATTAGTGAATATACTATTTAAGGAAGCTTTCAGTGGCTATTTGTGTCTGTGGCTTAAAGTACTAGAGATTTCCTTTGCAATAAGCTTTATGTTGATCTCTTTTTTGAGAATGGACCTTACTAAACGAAGTTAAATCTTTAACATCATTACTGCACCCTTAGTAATAGAAATTCAATTCAAAATAAATATACTTTTCTTGTAGTTGAATATTTTTTTCATTAAACAAATCTGAGCATACACATGTATAAGTATATAAAGGATTCATTAAGTAATTTATCGTTCAAACGAATTTCTGACTGCACCATCTGAATATATTTATTTATTGTCTTTTAATTTATGGTCGATTTCGATAAGTTTTCTATAAAAATTAGGAAAGATCTTGATCGTAATTCACATGATAATTGTGAACAAATCACCTCATCATTCGTTCTCAAAATATGGTATGGCAATTAAGTTTATCCTGTATGTCTTTGCAGTACGAGGGAGTGAATTACGTAATTGCTGTGAAAAAGCCATATTTGTTAATACAAAATATTTCTCCATAGCTGTGAATAGTTTTTGATAACTATTGCTGTAATACACCTATTAAGAAGAACTTCAATAACACACAAGCACACAGAAGAGTAATATGTAACCATTTTCCCTTGTATAAACGTATACAAAAATTCAAAAAATAAAATATCAGTATCCGTACTCATTGGTTAAACTTCCTGAATAATATTTATAAATTTGAATATATTTGAGAAATTTAATTAAAAAATTTAAGCTGAAAGAAAAACAAAAGCGCACGTAAAATTAATCTACACTCTGAGCCGCAAGGTTCTCCATACTTGGGTTTATTGTGAAAACTCGTATATCTTGGACATCAGTGATGTTAGTCCTAACGTATGACATGAAGCGAGCATTTATTGATACAACAACAATTTATATTTATTCTACATCGAATAATCCTTTAATATACAAATACATATTTTTATAAATTAAGGTTACACAGTTAAAAATTTGTAATACAAAATTTATTATACTTTTAATATACCTGAAATATTTACGAATTTCGATAATGAGCAAATATAACATGCAACTAATAATCAGCATTTTAATAAACTTATATACAATTCAATTTCATATTACTGGTCTGGTCAATTTAGACACTCGAAGCTACATAAATTCCCACCAACCTGAAAATCCGTAAGATTGTCTAAAATATTATTAATAATAAAAAGCGAAAGTTCCCCATCTTTCCACTGTAAGGGGAAAACTCTTTTCAAGGTCATATAAAAATACTTCAGACAAAAATTGTAGATCATAAAATTATCTACAAAAAAGTATAAATATTTATATTTATTATCCTACGAGCCACCGTTTTTGATATATAACGATTCAGAAAGTTGTAATAGTTGTAATCGCCATAATATGCAGAGGTTTCCACGCCACGTATGAGGTAGTGTACTTAGCATTTTTTTTCAAGTGGTTTCCCCAGGAGGCATATTCCACCGGTCACTTGTGATCCTGTTTAATTTGAAACTATTGCAAAATACTGGATATTATATGATAGTGAAAACATGCTCCCTAAAAGTGATCACATTATGGAGTATCTGCAAAAAATTACATTGCAAGATACTTTTTAGTTTCGAATACAGCCCACTTTGGTGAACATTTAATTATAATTTAGCTGTAATCTCAACAGACGGCCGCACGGTTTTTTACTCGCACTGGTACGATGATGATTATCGTGCTACAGCGGACAAACTGCCTACCTCACAACTTTGCGATCGACCACAATACGTGAGGGGTGGGAAAGATACCGAGAGCTGAAGATGGAAGCAAGACGAATTTGCAGACGAAAAAAAGAGGCAGAAATACGTGAAAATGAAGAGCTTAAGAAGCTGGCCGAAATAGTTATTGCCAAAATTTCTGTAAATAGATTCGGCGCTTTACAAAAGGTTTTAAGGCCGAAGCATAGCCGCAAACAGAATTGAGAAGAACCTCTCCGAGTCGCTCGGTACCAGACAATGTTTCAGACAGGGTGAACATTTATCGGATGGTTTCTTTAGCTTGATGATATAAATAATAATAAGAGCCGCAGATTGCTGGTGTATGCTGGAAGCAAGTAAACGAGAACATGATGAAATATCTTCTGTAATGAAAAAAGCAGTCAGGTTATTCGTGTCTTGACTCCCACGTCATTACTGACAGTCACAACCTGGAAGTCGTAGATAACTTTGTCAGGCCTAAAATCCAACGCAGAATTACTCTTACCAGCAGGCTTCTTTGGACTGAGTAGGGAATTGAAAAGTTCTCTCTCAATGAATCAATACTTCTACAAGGACTTTTCGAGAGAAAAGTTTGAGAAAGAAAAATATGCCGCTTGCTTACAATCAATAAAACACTTCTCCTGTCCACAGTTATCGATTAAGAGACAGCTGTACAATTTTGACCACGCTCCGCAATTTCGTTTGTATTTTCCACCCATTGAAATACAATTTGACGTAATAAATACTAAGCAAACTCTGCACCATTAATTTCAATGGTTAAAAAGTGGTCGTACTACTACCAATGACGTCGAACGTTCAGTTCGCCTAACAGAGGTCGTCAACCAGAAATCGTCGATAAAATCTATAAAATGATCGAAGAATAAGAGTTCGTGACGTGGCTGAGGCTGAATATTTGTATAGAAAAAAGCTATCCGGTTAAACGAATATTTATTACTATCAATATAAATATGTTTTATTAACATTTCACCAAAGCGGTTTGTATTCGAAACTAAAAATTATGTTGGAATTTAACTTTTCGTAGGTGCTCCATAATGTAAGCACCATTATGTACTCCATGGAATAATTTTGTGGGGTAGTTCCAAAACTAATTTCCTGTAGGTACTCCATGGAGTGCTCGGATTCCGGATTGCTCTATTGTCCTCCGCGGATAAGTACGAGCGCATGTTTACAAGGATGTCTCCAAAAACATACATATGTACGCATTTATGTATAATAAATTGAGCTTATTTTAATGTTGCTATGTAAACGAAATACAATTGATATGTTTATAATAATTACAGAAATTTCTAGTACTTGACAATCAACAAAGCTGACATTCAAATTTTACCTGCCTCCGCATAATGAATGCATGATTACAATCCCCATAGAAATACACTTGTCATTCTGAGTATTTCACTATTTCGTGGCAAATAAATACCGCTATATTATTCTATGTTTGTGCTTTTATTCCTTTAGAGATTATCATATTACCACATTCATTAATGTTTGATTGAGTTTAGTACTATATACGAGTATGTTATACTGACTTACTCACTTCTAAATAGAATTCAAATATGTATTTGTATTTATAAATATGCATACATATAAGTATATAGTGTGAGTTATTAAATCATTCGTAAATAAACTGAAACTATTTAATAAAATTGAATGCACTACCAGAATTTGCTTCATTAGAAAGTCATGAATTCGGGGATATGTCAATACCGTCTACTATACTTTTTCATGAAGATCAACCAGTAGGTTTAAGAGCACCATTATCATAAGCAACAATATATACTATAAAGAAATGGTATTGTATCCAAGTATTACATCAAGAAACCTAACTGACCATTTCCATTAGGTCGTCGCTTATTAATATACAATATGTAAATCAACAAGGTATATAAGTGCGATTTACCATTCCATTAAATAGAAATCCGTATCATATTAGTTCTCCCAGTGCTTGTTGACTTATATATGTAGTCTATTTGAACGCAATATCCTTAGAATTATTATTTAGCGTGAATAAGTTATAAGTATCTCTGATAAATACGGGTTATCAACTCGAATTGGCTGGTGCTTTCAACTTTGATAAATACATCTTTTTACTTAGGCTTCAGCACTGGGCGCTCATAAATTTTATATAAAAATGTTGGGACCTATAATTCTAAGCCGCCTCATGCCAGAAATGACACCCGATGGAGCTGATATTTCTTATGTACTATCTAGGAAAGAGTGTGGACAGAGACAGCCTCTGATAAATATACACTTTATGAAAAGTTTAAACATAGCTAAAATATTAATCAAATTTTCTATTTCTTACAATTGTCTTTTTTATTTTTCATTATTAATCTTTTAACAACAGTTGCATATTCACTCATTACTTTATTATCAGTATGATATACAGTCGATTCCATTTTTATAGATTCTGAACACCTATACAGAGTGTGTTGTCGATATTTGAAATAAGAGTTGTTACAACAGCATATTTAATTTAATTGAAATTTTTTTAATTTTAGCCATGAATTGATAAGGATCTATCAGTTTGTTGTCGGTGTGCTTTAATCTTCCACACAATATGTTAGGTAGGACCTTATATGCGATATTAAGGAGGCTTATCCCACGATAATTGGCGCAGACCATGGGGTTTCACTTTTTTGAATTGGGCAGAGTACACTTAGGACCCTCGGGTATACTTTCAGTACTTCGCCGCCATATTTGAATAGCTCTGCCGGAAAGCCATCGGCTTCCGGCGCTTTGTTCTTTTTTAATCGGGCAATCGTTATTCGAACTTCTTCATAGTCAAGTGATGGAACGCCTATATCATTGTAATCGATTGGGGTTTTGGGTTCGCCCTACCCACTTTCACTACCATTGGGATGGCTGGAAAAGTGTTCCCTCCATTAACTCAGGATGTCGTGATCATCGTTGATCAGATTACCTCCTTGGTGGCTACTTGAGTATGCTCCGGTCTTGAAACCTTCTGTAAGTCGTAGCATCTTTTCATAGAAATTTCGAGCATTAATCATGTCAGATAGTTCGGCCTCATTTTTTTTTCATCCGAAAAAGCCTCTCGCTTCCCTCTTCAGCTCTCGGTATCTATCCCACTCCACACGTCTTTTAGTCGATCGCAAAGTTGCGAGGTAGACAGTCTGCTTTCTCACCACTGCAGTTCGACACTCCTTGATATTTTTCTTTCGAAACGTACGTACGACTAGAACACTGGATACATGCCTTCTATTTATCACAACTTGATCGGTTGGTTGCGTGTCTTTCGATCTGGCGGCAGCCATGTAGCTTGTGAATTTTCATTCATGGAATCTACTACTACAGACAACCATATTTCCTACCCCGGTGAAGTCAATCAGCCCAGCCTGGCGCTGAAATCGCTTAGCAGAATTTTGATATCATGGAGGAAATTGCGTTCATAAGTACATTCTAGGCTCTTCTAGAAAGCATATTTGGTCACATCCTCCTTCTCTTCTGTCGGGTGTGTTCTCAAATCAGCAATATGTTGAAGAACTGCGTTTTGATGCGAATTACGGCGAGTCATTCATACACCAAGGTGAAGGGCAGGACTCGGTGAAGGAATCTCCTTCCCCCTACAAACCCAACACCAAATCTGCGCGCCTTTAAATGACGCTATAATCGATTTCACAAGGACCCACCTTCTTCCGTCCTGTCCATCGCATTTCTTGGACGACGGTAATGTCAGCCTTTAGTCTTACGAGGACATAAACTAGCTGGGCAGCGGCACCTTCCCAATTAAGGGATCGGACATTCCAAGTTCATGCCCTCAAATCGTGATACTTTAAATGTTTGTAGGGGTCGTCATCAAAAGGGAGGTCTCTCATCCGGAGCATTTGTTGATTTTTCATTGGAGTATAGTTTTTATGTGGTAGTTCTCAAACCCTACGCACAACCGCGACAGATTCCTTTTCTCATTTAATCTCGCCTTCAAGCGGATGTTTGTTTGCTACCCAGAGGATACTTGGTCCAAGACTTGAAGTGACCATAAAAAGAATCGTTTCTGGTCACAAACCGCAAATAATTTATCTTTCGATTAAATAAATAGGACTTATCAAATCAGTTATTCTATTCAAATCGACATATCCAAGA
The DNA here is from genome assembly GCA_030068015.2 of Neoceratitis asiatica. Lineage (NCBI taxonomy): Eukaryota > Metazoa > Arthropoda > Insecta > Diptera > Tephritidae > Neoceratitis > Neoceratitis asiatica. The sequence goes on from CM061524.1 coordinate 81,173,952, forward strand.
AATCAATGAAATATTATTTTAAACGTCTTAATTCAATTGCGACCATCATACTAGTTGTAATAATTTTTCGTGGTTTAGAGTACTTATGAGTAACTTTATCGGAACGGAATATAAGTCAAATTTTATTCAATTATTTCAATTTAAATAAATAAATTTTAATGTATGATCTTTCAACTAGAAGTATATTTCTAATATTTCAGTATATATGTAAAAAAAATTATGAATAAAAGGAGATGTGTGCGTATATGTTTTTCGTTTAGATATGTAGGGAAACCACGTAGTTTCCTTTGTCTTTAAGTGGGAAAAATAAAATTCTTGTGAACAATCATTATGTCTATATCCCTACCAACATAATAGTAATAATAGTTATTTGGTTTTATATGTGCTAAATGAGATCTGCAAAATTATTATTATTCACGGATGAAGAGCTTATCTATACAAAACACATCTGTATTTATTCACGTACTTGTTTATTATTCAAAAGTGCATACGTGCGTAGGCCTGTGATTGAATGCTTTAACGTATTTAAATATGTAGCAGAAATATATGATACAAACACACAAGTGTAAATATGTAATACAATAAAATCAGTGCATTGATTTATGGGCAATATATTTATTCAACGAGCAAGTGATCCGGCAAACTACTCAACGATTATGCGAGTTTGGAATATAATGTAAAAGGGGCGGACAAAAGTCTACCAGCACCCTCTTTTCGTTGAATTGAAAGTCCAAAAGGTTTATTGGAAAATTTTCTAATACAGTTTATTTCAATTATTTTCCCTTATCATAAAAAAAACAACAAAAATAATTTTTTAACATAAATGAGTAAAGCTATGACAAAAAAAGCGTAAATCCAACAATGACAAAATTCTACAAACAGTACATCATACATAACATATCTTATAGCAAAAACATACATAACATATCTTAGCGCAAAAACTTTGGTTAATATCAGGTAACCTGATCTTTTTAGTATTTAGTTCGTTCACCGTTTGCATCAATAACAGCTTGAAGCCGTCATGGCATCGAAGCTACTAAATTTATCAATTCTGAAGGAGTAATACTGTCCCAAGCTTCAATAAGACGTTCTTTGAGTAATACTGGGCTGGAAATATGATTTTTTCTAATTTTTCGCCGAAAATTTCTCCCAGACATATTCGAGAACATTCATATCTGAGCTTTGAGGTGGTGTGTGCGTGCCTTGAACCACGATAAAGCAATTAATCCTTAACAATATGGACCATATGCTTTTAATCGTTATCCTGTCCAAAGATCCAGCCTGCGCTCCTAACTGTCCACCGAAGGCTTCAGAATAACTTCCAACAATGATATGGTCTAGTCCTAGGATATCACAATGTTGATTTGACAATATTTTTGTATAGATTGTGGCAGGTTTTGGATTACTCTATTGTGAGGAGTATATATTTCGCGCGTGCATGGAGTACTCGCGTTGTTTGTAGGATCTTTTACGTACCAGCAGAGCTCCCCAGAAAAACGAAACTGACTCGGTTTCATTTGGACACATTTTCTGTATACGAGTATAAGAATTATTGTGCAATTGTAATATCGTGCAGTGATTGCGGTCGGTAAAACACGAAGAATGATCATACCGCAATAAGCTGGTCTAGAAACATGAGTTGGTCCAATAGTAGGTAGTCCAATGGACCATATTGTCCGTAAATATTTGCAGGGCAGCAATCTACTTATAAAGGGTGTTTTTTTATAGAGGTATAGAACTTTAAGTTGGCATTACTTTTCAAGATGGCGACCGATTTAACATCTGCCAAGTGATTTATCCTCAGTTTGGTTAGGCAATCCATCATGAATAGACTCACGCCTGAACAACGCTTGCAAATAGTGCAATTTTATTTCGAAAATAATGGTTCTGTGCGAAAAACGTATCGCGCACTACGTCCAATGATACGGACCAATGATTCCACTAGCCCATAAAGCGCACCAAACAGTCAGTTTTTCTGGATGTAACGGTGATTCAACATACACTTGAGGATTACCTTCACTCCAAATGCGGCAGTTTTGTTTGTTGTTTGAGCCATTCAACCAGAAGTCCGCTTCATCGCTAAACATCGCTAAAATTGACGTAGTGCGCGATACGTTTTCCGCACAGAACCATTATTTTCGAAATAAAATTGCACTATTTGCAAGCGTTGTTCAGGCGTGAGTCTATTCACGACGAATTGCCAAACCAAACTGAGAATAAATCACTGGACAGCTGTTAAATCAGTCGCCATCTTGAAAAGTAATGCCAACTTAAAGTTCTATACCTCTATAAAAAAAACCCTATATATATCATTTCCTTAATACTTTCTGCTAAAACAAATTTCTTTGAAATTAAAAGGATTGGATTATTTTATTTAAATTTTTACTTTGCACATCAGCAGTTGACTGTTCCCTGATCTGACACTGCTGCCAACATTAGAATATGAGACGAGGGAACACTCTCAGCTGCACTGTTGACGAATTTAAGTACGTTTCATATTTAGTCATCTTTCATTACGGGGCAGGCGGAAGGGAAAAATAAAAGGTAGCAATGTGACTGTGGTTCAAGCAATATCAATATCTGTTTGAGTAACTGTATATAAACTTATTTGTGGATGGATTTTTAAGATATAACTTAAGCAATCAACTTGCTTTCAATTTAATTTGGAAATGTCGAAAGTTCTTAAAACGGTGGGATAAACAGAACGGGCTCAGTGAAAGTCTGTCCATTCGAAGACTTAAAAACATAAAAAACTAATTTTCTTTCATTCATTTAGAATTGTACATTTTTCAGTGTTTTAAAATATAGTGGAAATTAGTTTCTGCAAATGCGCTGCAAGTTTTACTTAAAAATTATGTATACGAATGCTTTAAAAATGAATATGTAGAAAACTTGACCCATTTTTTCAACTAAACCAAATTTATTGTTGAAAGTAAGAACTATAAATGCATAAAAAGTTGCCCTCGAAAGCATAAAATTATCGCATTTAATTTATATTCATAATAGTACATAACAACTCATTCACTTCAAGAAAAAATAAATAAAACTGGAAATGGCAACACCAAACAGCATTGGTTGTATAAATCGAAGGCCATATATGTACATATATATATACCTAGACTCGAACCCAGGCCTTACGACTGGTAGTACGCAATGCTAACCATTCGTCTATTGCGGTCGCCAAATTGCACATAATTCACAGTAAAAATAAAGCGAGAGAAAATACAAAAAATGCAAAGAGGCATTGGTTTACATGGCAACAAAAATATAAGCAGGATGTTACTTGCAGGAGAGCTTGCAAATGGTGAAAATGTAAAAATAAATATATTTGAATGAAATAAAGGATTAATGTAATAACAAATAAATTATTGTGCTTGTTTTCCTCCTTTTCTTATATTTTTATACCCTTTCGTTCTTAAAAATAAGATTGCTTATCCTTCGTACATGCGAGTGCCTGCATACTTATCGGCGACACTTCTCACAACTAGCTTTTTTTTCTTTCTTTATAATAATCCCACTCCCATAACTCTCCACAACACCAAAATCAAAATTGTTTACAAAATTCCCTGGACGCCCAATGCTGCCTACAAATTCATTTGCTATTCTAACCGGGCGGCAGATTTGGTGTTAATTACCTCAATTGCGTACAGAAGTTAGTACAGTTTGTACTTCCAATTTCTTTTTCCATTACACTCTGTTGATAATTTCTTGTATATAGTGACCAAGAATGTGGTCGGTTTGAAAAAGAGTATGCTGTTGCAGTTTCGATTTACATAAAGAAATTAAGAACTTATTTTTTCCCCTTCATTGCATAAGAAATGCAAAGACTCTGACTGAAAATAAACTATAAATATTTCAGTAATTGGCTCACTTATTTAACTATAGCCCTTGGAAAGTTTTCGTCGAAATGAATGTCAGGTAGATGTTTAATTTCTAAGTAGCTTAATATACATTTTCTATTATTTATGAACTATGACCAATTTCATAATATGATTTATATTCCTTAACCATATTTGACCAAATGAATTTTTTTCCCTTTCTTTTTTAAATTAATTTTTTAATACTCGTCTTTCTTATTTTTTTTTTTTTTTTTAAATCAGATTTCATCGATTTTATCCCTTTTCTACTATTAAGATAAATTTATTTGTATGTTAATTTTCACACAGAGGCTCCTACTAAATGCTAGATATGCAAGGTCCACAATATTGCCTATTTTCTATATAACGCACACGTAATATCAACTTCTTGATTCAAAGTATTTTTTTTTTAAATAAGGTAATAACGGATTAAAATCAAACTTCTCTCAACTTCTCATATATTTTGTAAGTGTGTTTATGAATATTGATAGGAATATATGTTCTTGCTTGTCTTCATAATGGTAGAGTACATGGCAAGAGACTTCTTTATCGATTTATTCTCGAATAGAGGTATTGTTTGAAATATGTTATTCCGGCAAGCAATAATTTTTTTATCTTTAAGACAATAAACTGTGCGCATTCTTAATACTTCCTAAAATTCAAAAGGTTTACAATTTTTTTCAGCCCTTTTGGTTCTGGCTGATATACTAACATTGGATTAACTCACCAGTATATTTGTGGTCCTTTTAAAAGCCCTGTGGGCGTTAATCATTTATTTAGGGATGCTATGATGCTATTATGATGATCAATCATAAAAGCAAATACTTCTTATATTTACTCTTGCCACTTACAGTGGCGGACAAAAGTATACATACACCCCCCGTTTTCGTTGAATTGAAAGTCCAAAAGGTTTATTGGAAAATCTACTCTGACAAGATAGAGTCTATTAAAAAGAAATCCTTCTATTTGCCTTAAGAAATTTGCATTGGGCTCTCAGTACAATCTTCCTTCTTATTATAGTCGTCTAAAACTTATCAATCTCCCTACTCTCGACAGTCGTCGTGAAATGCTTGGTGTAATTTTCATGGTTAAAATAATAACAGGCTCAATTTACAGCCCCCTTATTCTCTCTGAAATCAAATTTAATGTTTCGTTCAGAATGTCCAGACATTTTTGCGCCTTCTTTTTGAAAACTTGTAAAACGAATTTTGAATTTCTCGAGCCTTTGCATTGGTTGTGTCTTGATTTCAACTCTTATTCAAGCACATTTGACATATCTGACTCGCTTTTTCATATTAAGAAAACTATTTTGTCGACTCTCAACTAATGGTTACAAAACTTTTTATATTTGAAACAATTCTTAAAAATCAGCTGATCAATTTTTTTCTGTAGCTGAACTTTTTTAGTTCTCGACACTAAACAAACCTCTCTTTATCGTGACTCGGCGTTGATGAAAAACAAAACAAGTTCCGTACGTCATGCGGACAGCGCTCCTCGGGCGGATGGGCGGAAGTTGGGTAAACCGTTGGAATTAATAATAATAATAATTTATTTCAACTATTTTCCCTTATCACAAAATCCAACAAAAATAACTTTTTAACATAAATAGTAAAACTATGACAAAAAAAAGCGTAACATTGACAAAAGTCTAACTGCAGTACATACATAACTTATCTTAGCGCAAAAACTTTGTTTAATATCAAGCTTTATAAAACGTTCTTAGATTAATGCTTAGCTTGAAATCTGATCTTTCGTTCAAAAATCTCCTTGACATGGACAATAACATTCAAATCTGGGCTCTGAGTTGGTGTGTGTAGTTGCCTTGGAGCATGATAAAGTAGCAAATCCTTAACAATATGGACCCTGTAATTTGGGTTGTTATCCTATTGAAAGTCCAGCCTGCGCTAAGCACCCAGCTGTCCACCGAAGGCTTCAGGTTAGCTTCCAACAATGATTTATATTTCAACCGATCCATATTACCCTCAATAAAAACAATCTTTCCAACTCCAGATGCCGCAACAGCTCCCCAAAACAATATGTTACCGCCAACATGCCTCACTGTTGGTACTATATTTTTGGAGCAAATTGCAGTTTTTTCTTTTCTCCAGACTTTTGCTCTTACATTGCTGTCAAATATATTGAACTTCGATTTGTCTGTAAACAGGCCAAAAATCCGTTCCCTTGTCTAAATGTCCCTTAGCGAACTCTAAGCGAAATTCTTTTTTTTTTCAGAAATAAGAGGCTGTTTACGTGGCGGTTTTATGTGGAAGCCGTTATCGTTCAGAGCTCTTCGAATTTTTCTTGGATGGACACACTTTCTTGATGAGTTTGCGCTGTTTTCGGCTAATATTGTAGCAGTAACTTTAGGAGCATCATTCACTCCCTTAATAGAGTTGATGTCTCTTCGAGTTAGCTTCTTTGGGTGGCCACAGGTGGCTTTTTTTCGGTGGATCCTTTTATTTCAAAGTTTTTTTACAATGGTCTGTACCTTTGGTGGACTTATGATTAAAAATTTTTAATTTCAACATACGATTTCTTCTCTTTTCTGTGCTGAAGAACCAAGATTTGTACGTCAATCGATATTTCTTTTCGCGGAACCATTGTTGATGCTAAAGTGTAAACCACAACTAAATTCAATACTAGCAAATTAGAAAACATAATTTAAAAAAAATATTAAAAAAGGGTACCTAACCGCCATAACAACACAGCATATCGACATAACTGCTAGTAAACCCGGGGTTTATAAGGACTTTTGTCAAGGTTTGCGTTTTTCACCATGACTGTTTTATTTTATGTTAGAGAATGGATTTATTTTAATACGTGTGATAAGAAAAGGTTTTAAAATAAAACTGTATATCTACATTTTCAGCAAGGCGATAGTACTTTCCACTCAGCGAATACAGGTGGTTTATGTAGACTTTTGTCCGCCACTGTATTAGTCAAAAGTATAGAATTAGGAGCACAGAAATTGAGAAGATGTTTAGTATCAAGAACAACAAATATTCGATGCAAAAAATAGTATTTGTATTTACAAAAAGCAGCTTGAAAACAAAATGGGAAAAGAAGTGTAAAGTAAAACAGATGTAATTAAACTAACACAACACTAACAACAGCCACAATATTAGCAGTGTCAACATGAAATACTGGAGCACAAAGCCGACTGAGTGATTTATCTAAGTGTCTGATGTCTGAGGGTACTTGAAGCGAAGCTGTTTGCTTGAAAGATTTGGAGGATATTAATTGCTGTTTTCTATTTGTTTGTAAATAAACCAATTTTCTTTTATTATCGTTTAGTATTGTGGCCGATGTGCTTTTTTTTTTAGTTAAGAATCATATTTACAGTTCAATAATTAATTAAGAATATAATTTCAAGCCATCAAATATACAATTATGTATATTTGGCGCTTTTTACCCGCTGAAGCGATTTTCGGCCGAGCTCCTCAGTTTTTGGTTTTGCGTCTTGATGTATTTACCAACAAATGGAGGAACCTACAGTTTATTTTAAGCCGCCTCCGAATGGCTGAAGGATTTTTATGTTGAGCTTTTATTTCATGCCAGAAATACACTCAGAGGGCTTGACATACCCTGCCGAGGGACTACCGAAATTAGAAAAATTTATTTTCTATAATTTTGGATGTTGCTCGAACCTGGACCCGAGCCCAGACCTTCCGAATTATAGTACGCAATGCCATCCACTCGGCTATTGCATCCGATAAATAATGGATATAAATAAGTATATATAGCATGTGCTTGAATAGAAGAGAGAAGTGTTGTCTACCTACCAGAAATTGTGACTCAAAAACCGCATACACAAAAACCTAAACAAGTAATTAACATTAGTAGATAAACAGAAAATATAACCATTCAAAATATGTAAAAGCATACACACCTACATAGCAATCTATAAAGACTTCTTAACTTCGAGTAACCCAGACAAGCTGCTAAGTAGCCAACCAATTACCAAGCAAGCATGGACACTAGGTTGATTGTAAGAAATTCGTTTCGGATTTTCCAACGTAAACTTAAAATTTAAACCATTTGCTCGTATATTATTCGATAAAAGTTTTTAATTGTATTCATTTTTCTCTTAATAAAAGCATATTTAAAACTGAAACTTTAAGCAGTTTATTAGCATTTATAATACCAGGTTGTAGTGAATGTCATTAATTTAGAATTTTCATGAAGAGCTTTCAGAAAACTAAAATAATCCAATACATCAAGTTCAATTAAATATTTCTTATTTCAAAAAACTACCAGATATTTTGATTTTCACGAACTATGAAAGTCCGTTTATCATTGTTATAACAGATAACGAAACATGTGTATACGCATATGAAAATCGCCGAGCTTATAAAAACCTCAGTGGTTGTCACAAACAAAGTCTTCAATGAAAAAAACTCGTACACATTTCATAACATTTTATTACGCGCTAAAATAATCGCTATGTTATGTTTGAAGAAGAGAAAAGGAAAAAATGGTTACACTAATAAACAACTTGTAACAGAAACGCTCGTTGTTCTTCGACTTTTTTAAGAATGAACTGAAACCTTAATATTATTCTCAGGTATGTATTAACAAATCTTGGACTTGGACATTAGCTTAAATAAGCTTTTAAAAAATGTTGGTTTTTGCTTTGAAGGGTGTCAAAGAAGAAACAAGGCAATCAACTTCTTTGCCTATTAGTCGCCAACTTCTTTTTATTTAATAATTTCTACTTTTACTTTAATTTTCTAACCATTCTTGTATTACCACTTTTTATTTTTTCAAAGTACCATCCAAAATAGCAATAACAACTTTTCCGAATTAAGATACTACAGATGGTTAATTATTTCTGATAATGCTTTGTCCTTAATTCTTTGTCAATTAACGATTTAATTAATTGTTGGTTATCGTTGCGGCCATGTTTTAGCTCATGAGCTAACAATATTTTTACAAGAATATTGATTACAAATAAACATATTAAAGATATAAATTGCCTTTTTCTCTGAATCAGTTAACAAGACTTCGTTACTGAAAAGAGTTTACTGGATGATTTTTTATAATCATCTATTGGCAATTTTTAAATTGCTCAATAAGGAAATTTATAATATGACCTGGATTAGTTATTTTATTTTATCTATCATAACTGCTTTATATTACATTTAGTATAGCTAAGATCATGCATTCTAGAATTTTCGGAAAACTTCTGGTTGAAGAGAAATGGATGTGCTCATTTTACAATTAAACTTGTTTGAGAAGTATTTTCAAAATATGTTGACGGCAAAAAAAGAATTTCATTGCAAGTAATGGAACCCTATTAACAGTTATCACAAGTAGTCAAAATTAGGGGTAATTTCGAAATCTAGGAAAAGCATCGTACGGAAATAAATTTACATAGGTTTTGGTATAAGATATTTTTCCTATCGTAACATATTTTTTTGCGTGTGTTTTGATATATTCATATATATGGCACTTCTACTTACAATTAAGCTCTGAGACCTAATAGCTGCTACAATTTCTAACAGAAATATTACATATATCTAAAAAAAAATTAGGGTTTTGTAGCTATAACCTCTTCAGTACTCGACAGTACCTTCCCTCTTTCATTTTTGGTACTGCATCCTCTTCGTCTGGTAAGTTATACTATATGTCAGTATCTTCCTGCCTTGGTTCATATTCTTCTCTTGTCCTGCTAATTTTGTGGTAGAAATTTTTTTACTTTCCAAACGATAATATTTGTACATAATTATAAATTTTAAGAAACTTAAAATAAACTAAAACAAAAAGGCATTGAATTAATCTCTCGAGGCGAATATACCGACGTGATCTGATAAGTGCTCAGTACTGTTAAAAATATTAGGTTGTACGATAATCTCTTAAAGACAGAACAAACAAAAAAGTACCAAGAGATGGAGTTACTTTAAGACATCGTAGAGTAAAAAATATTGTACTCACAGCTTCATTTAAATGATCATCACACGAAAGTCCTTAATTAATGAGGAACCTAAATCACCTGTATCAACTAATTTAAAACGATTTGGTTTCAATAAACACGGTAGGAAAGTTTTGACTAATATTTTATCTTTGCCAACGTAAATTAAGCAAGATTTTTGCGTATAGAGACAAAGTAAACTCTCCGTAGACCAGCATAATATTGAGTTTAGACCTTCGTTAATCTTCATCTGCTCTTAAAAAAAACCTGCATTGTCTACCCTCATGCGTCGTTTTCGACGCATATGGGAACACTCAGTGTTTTCAATAGGTAAAGTGAAATCATGCATGTTGAAAACTAATGAAAATTTGGGTTTTTATTTATTTAACGACATCTTCATTGTTGTGTAAAGTACTTTGTAAAATTGTACATTTATTTTTCCTCCCAATGTATGAAACGAGCGTTGTATTGCTTGTAAATGCAAATGTCGACTTGTACAAGGGCAGTTTTTTGCATTTTAGAAGATTTGGTGGGATGGATCTCTTGTTTTTTCTCATAGTTCCCACCATAGTAACACCGCTTGCCAACAATTCCTGGCCGAGACCATATGATTTTTTTCACATGAACTTGCACCGACTGGTTTCCCCAAATATGGCTGAATTTTCCACACGTAGCACGTCTCAGACCAGACACATAACCAGAACTTGATCCCATATTTCTATGGTTTCGAAGGAATATATTGCCGAAACTTGCACCGTTCGTGCATTCGTGTGGGTTGTAATAGTCAGCTAATAAATTTGACCATTTTTCAAACACTTCTCAGATGGGTGCAAACTTATCTTCACATTTTTGTTGCCTTAGGCTTATGGCGTCATCAAATCGAATTACTTGAGTAAAATATTCAAAAGTTTTTCTCGACATAATAGCCCTAAAAATAGGGCGAACACATTCTGTATCAAATAAATCAACCGTTGGTTCGTTTTTGGATCTAGAAATATATTTATTTTGTATATTGGGTTCCTAAAAAGGAAAGGATATTTTACCTATGCACACCAGCTAAAATCAAAATATCGATATAAGCTTGAAGCAGACAGGAATCAATTTGCATGAAATCGTCGCCATACTTAGCTTTGGCAAATGCATTTGTATACTTCAAAATAATATTTTCAAGATGTGGAGGTAAAAATAGAAAAAAAAGCATCTCTGATATCGTTAATACGACCATTTGCAACTCGAGTAACGCCAGGGGGAAGATTGATAACATTTTCACTCCTAAATCTACCACACTGCGGCTGAAATGGTTCTGGCTGCCATATTGTGCCATCCTTTGATAATTACAATTGATCGATATTTGCAATATCCCCAATATCATTAGCCTCATTTGTTGGAGTGTTATCCTCTTCCTCAGAATCACTATCTCTTGAAAAAATATCACTTTCACTACCTTCTGGCCCTTCTGGCACATACACCTCACCACCAATGTAGGAGAAGCCGCAGCTATCTTCACCACTATCATTTAGAATAGTTTCTATCTCTTCACTTGACAAATATTTTGGTTGGCACATGTTATTTTTCTTTTATATCTCTTTTATTATGTATTTAATTCACAATTCCCGCCAAAAAACATATGTTTTCTCATATGCGTCGAAAACGACGCAAGAGGGTAACAAACGTAAGTTTTTTAATAAACTCCATATACAATTTTTTTTTTAACGAAATATAGTTTAAATTAAGCAAATTAATGACATTTTCAAAGTCGAGAAATTTAATGAATATCAAGCCGCCCGTTTTCATAAAAATAGACAAAGTTTATAGCTTTTGCGTAGTTTTCGACGCGAAGAGCAGATGAAGGTTAAGTTGTTGACAAGTAAGCTGTAAAGATTCAAGTTCAACATCATCGGCATAAGCATGTAAACGTGATGTTCTGAAAAGTCGTTTATGGAAATACTGAATAATGGGGTCCCTAAAGAATGAAAACTTCAACAATTAGCTAGTTTTTCACACAACTGAAATCCTAACCGATATACGTCGAAGGTTCTAAAAGCAGCTATAGAATATGTGACCGTCTATGAAACCACTTAGTAAAAGGTTAAGGAGTTTATTTTTATGGATTTAGTGAGATATTTGGCGCGCTATTAGCATCTCAAGCACCATCGAAAGTCCAGATAGACCTTTAGACCTGAATTCGCAAACCAAAGAAGCGCTTGGTTTCTTGGATATTGGTGTGACATTTGATACTTTCCACTTAGATAGAAAACATGAGATTGCTAAATAGTGTTGGAGTATGTGAAATTTTTCCAGAGAGTGAGCGTGGGAAGATAAAGTTGTATTTTTTCTGTCTAGTTCCAACTAGAAGGTCTCACACAGCCCATTGAACAACCGAATTATTGCGAGAAAGGTTTGGATAATCGATTATTTCAACAAATTGTGACATTGAATAGCCTCCAAGAAGTTGTAATTTAACAACATTCGACTACTTCTTGTGGAGTTATTTGAAGTCATTGGTCTTTAGCAATAAACTATATTCCCTTTAGGCTTTAGAAATCAATATAGAATGTGGATTAAGCGAATTCGTTCCTGCAAAAGAAGTCGTGGAGGCCATTTGAATGATGTTATATTCAGAACTTAATTGTATCGATTGTACTTCACATTAAATAAAAAAACATTTGAATTTCCTTAACAATTAGTGTGTTTTTTTTTTTGTAAATCATATCACTCTTATTGGAAAACCCTATACTTGCGAATAGGTACATGCTTTTAAAAGAAATATAAAATGTTTTCTTTTAAGAAGTAGAGTTCTTTGCAGGATTTTGCAAAATTCCAATTGAATTCCAAACACAACAAGTTTACGGTTTACAGTTCAGTTCATCAATTTCGTTGTTAAATTTAAGCATGAACGAGAAAAAAATCAAATCGTGATCAGAGATGAAATACATTTGATCAAAGAAAGGTACAGAGGTAGAACTTCAGACCGTGAAATTGTGAAAAATCTCGTAAGTATACAAAAATTAACTATAGGCATGCCGCGGGACTGAATCTAAAAAATGCTTGGATAAAATGTCAGCTGTAAGTAAATTAATGTTTATGTCGCCAAAAATAACATAGTGATTGCAGTAAAGAAGACGAGAAGAAAGATTATCGAAATGCTCTTGTTAAGATTATATAAATAAGAAACTAAAACTTTTGTGCTCGCATCTGAAATCACGATAGTTGGAAACTCAATATCAGAAAAATAATATCTTAAAATACTAACATTGAGGTTGTTTCACCACCTATTCTACCCAGTGGTCATAAAAAAAACAAATTATAGCTTGAGATGAAGGAGTATTTCTAATGGAGCCCATGTAAGATTACCAAAATACAAATAACAGACAATTTTGCAACTAATTCAACGTCTTTGGCTACCTAGATTGAAGCGCTTTATAACTAGAACATTCATCTGCCACATATATATATATATATATATATATATATATATATATATATATGTAATTAGCGTTTGCTAACTGCTGAAGCGATGTTCAGCCGAGCTCTACCTCAAATTTTTTGTGTGCATCTTGATGTTAAAAAAAAAATGAAGAAATTACAGTTTATAATGAGCTTCTATTTCATGTCAGATATACACTACACATTAAAATTCCCTGCCGACGCACATATACCCTTATGCAATGTAATATTTGCAAATTTAAATGGATTAATTTTTATTAAAACTACAGTCAAGATTAAGTAAGTATCAGGTCTCTTGTGCTTTTCGTTTAATATGTTAATTTAGAGATTTTCCTGCCAAGTAAAATTTAAGTTCCTTGCAGGTTTAAACACAAATCTACAATTTAAACATAACAAAAAACATTTTAAAAATTACGGTAATTTTCTGACAATTTGAAGGCTACAAATTTTTTTTTTCATAACCAAATTAAGCAATTTACACAAGAACAAAGAAAATTTAAAAAGGGTAAAGCAGCTGGCGGACGATTGACAAAGTCATAAAAGAAGCGGCCAACATTGTGCTTGGATTACGTGACACTTATGCCAAAAGTGTTACAAAAGTTAAATTCCTGTCAACTTCTCAGCCAATTGAGATACTTAGTAAGTAGATTTGAATTACATTTTCTTTCATTTTCCAGTTTCAAATAAGTCATAAATAAATTTTCTATTTTCAAATAACTATTCATTTTGTACATCTCAATATTTATTTAATAACTTTTAATTTATCTTAGCTAACATACAATTGATTGTAGAGGTAGGCTTTTGGCCTGCTATTAACGAGGTATTGAAGATGATGGGGAGGGGTATGGATATGTGAGAAATAAATAAAAACGTACACGTTCCAAGTGATTCAACACCATTAGACTACTTCTTGCGGGATTATTTGAAGTCACTGGCCTTAGGCTTTAAAGGTCAATAAAGATCGTGCTATTCATGACATACGACTTGATTTAGTAGAAAAATTGCTCAGCAATTGGGTTAATCGAATTCGTTCCTACAAAAGAAGTGGTAGAGGCCATTTGAATGATGTCATATTCAGAACTTAATTGTATCGATTGTGCTTCACATTAAATAAAAAAATATTTGAATTTACTTATAAATTAGAGCGGTTTTTTTTTAAGAAATCATACCACTCTTATTGGAAAACCCTATACTTGCGAATAGGTACATGTGTTTTAAAGAAATATAAAATGTTTGCTATTAAGAAGTAGATTTTTTCGCAGGCGTTTCCAAAATCCAATTGAACTGATTCAACTACGAAAACAACTCAACAAGTTTATGGTTTATAGCTTCGGTAATAGAACTCCGTACCTTCATCAATTTCGTTATTTAGTTTAAGCACGAACGAGCAAAGGATCAAATCAGAGATGAAACACATTTGATCAAACAAAGGTACAGAGGTAGAACTTGATACCTTGAAAATGTGAAAAAGACTAGGACGAACATTGCTACAAAATCTCGTAAATATACAAAAATTAGCTATAGGCATGCCACGGGACTGAATCTAAAAAATGCTTGGAGTCAGCTGTAAGTAAATTAATGTTTATGTCGCCAAAAATAACATAGTAATTACAGCCAAGAAGATGACAAGAAAGATTATCGAAATGCTCTTGTTAAGATTATATAAATAAGACACTAAAACTTTTGTGCTCGCATATGAAATCACGATAGTTGGAAACTCAATATCAAAAGAATAATATCTTAAAATATTCTATTCTATCTAGTGCTCATTAAAAAACAAATTATAGCTTGAGCTGAAGGAGTATTTGTAATGGAACCCATGTTGCTAAAATTTCAACAAAAGGCCATTTTCCAACTAATTCAACGTCTTTGTCCATCTAGATTGAAACGCTTTATAACTAGAACATCCATTAGCGCTTTGTAACTACTGAAGCGATGTTCAGCCGAGCTCCACCTCATTTTTGGTGTGCATCTTGATGTTTAAAAAAAATGGAGGAACCTACATTCATCTATTTCAGGCCAGATATATACTGCACATTAACATTCCCTGCCGACACACATATACCCTTATGCAATGTAATATTTGCAAATTTAAATGGGTTAATTTTTATTAAAGCGACAGTCAAGATGAATTAAGTAACAGATCTCTTGTGCTTTTCGTTTACCTTGTTAATTTATAGATTTTTCTGCCAAGTAAAATAGAAGTTCCTTACAGGTTTAAACACAAATCTACAATATAAATGTAACAAAAAAAATTACAAAAATACGGTACAGTTTAAAATAAGACACAAATAAAGTTAAATTGCATCTTTTAAAATAAGTTTTCATTTTGTACACTCAATATTTATGTAATAACTTTTGCTTTATCAGAGCTAACAAGCGATTGATTGGAGAGGTAGGCATTTGGCCTTACTATGAGCGAGATATTGAAGAAGATGGGGAAGGGTATGGATATGTGAGAGATAAATAAAAACGTACACGTTCTATGCATATATACAATTTAGTTGACGGGCGATGCAAACAAATAAATTGAAAAATCAAATAATACGGAAAAACGGTAAATCGGAAAATTATGATGTTTTTATTTAATTTTTACACATTAACACCTTGCTAAATATAAATTTCCATTTTATTCTTGTTATATTACTTTTCTTTTTTTTTACATTATACAAACCTACTGATTCAATAATTTTATACCTGAACACATTCAGAGTACCTAACGTTGTCCCATAACAACTCTATGCAAGACTGATTGGTTGAGAGCTTGTCTTGCACAAAAATACATAGATACACTCAAACCAATTAACTACCATGTAGTGAAAAGTGAAAAGGACTAGTATCCAAAAATTCTAGTTATATACTAATATTTTAAAGATGAAATCATAGCATCTCGTTATTTGTATAGGTATCCGTATGTTGTACTGCAGGTACACTGCAAGAATATAAATTTTTAATTTTCTTTTCATTTCTGGTAAAGAACACACATAAAACAGTTAAAAATACCAGTCGATAACAAGGAAAAAATGGAACTAGTTAATAAAAAATTATAACAAGTTGGATTCTAGATAAAAACTAGTGGTGTTTTCTCACCAGGGTCATTATTTTATGCGATTAGACCAGCTAGTGCGTTAACAACATGCCGGCGGAGTATTACTAGCGTTGACGCCATTGCTGTCACTGATTTTAGTGTGTGTATATGTGTGTGGATAAATGTAAATGTTTACGCATAGTGAATAAAATGATGTTAACGCCCGCAGCAAAAGCTTTGTTTACTGACGGTCAACAGAGAAAAACAAATAAATACAAAAAAAAAAAAAATAACAATACGTTTGAATCAATCTATTCACTCTCTAATACAGCTAGAGAGAGCAGCAAGCAAAGCATCAGTGCTAGTGTGGTAGATCTGCTTAAAGCTCGTGGCAAATGCATTTCAAATTGTGAAGTGAATCAAAGCCAAGAATTAAGTAGTAATATAACTAGATATGATAACTATACATATGTACGTATATATACATTTAAATATGTAAGAGGATATACATATAAAAGTATATATAATTATGTTCTTGACTAACTCGTTTATTTACTGCTAGTTGATTTAACATTGATTTGAATTGAACTAGAAAAAAACATAAATTAAATTTTATTAATTTATTTACTCACCCGTGCATGTTCGCGCCTTTTTTCAAGTGACATATTTTTGTTTATTTATTAATTTCGCTTATTTTGTGTTAAAAGTACTTTTCACTAATTTCTAAAACTAAATATAATATTTAAGCAGTTTTCACGGACGTGTATATTTTTCAATTCATCAAAATTTACTTGGTTTTACAATCACTTCACTCAGTGCAAAACAAAAAAATGTTGACTACAGATAAAAAATTAAGATGTGAAAAAAATTTATATTGGAGAGTTTAAAAAATAATTAAATGCACTTTATTTTTAAATAATTATCTCTGTAAATACAAAATTTATTCAGACTAAGGTGCTGAATAAAAAATTAAATAATATAAATTATTTGGAGCGCAATTTAAATTGTTTAGTTTAAATTCAAATAATTAAATGTTTGCAATACTATGACATGAGAATCTTCATTATATATTTTACAAAAGGGGAAATCTATACATACATGTCTTCTTCCTCTTTGGCGACTATAGACGAATCAACAATAGCGAACCACTTGGAAATACCAAATGAAACCAGCTATTTAAATAGCTCAGCCGGTAAGCCGTCTGCTCCAGCCGTTTTGTTATTTTTTATGCGATCAATCGCTATTCGAACTTCATCATAGTCGGGTGATGGAACTTCTATACCATCCACATCGCTTGGGGTTTCGAGCTCGTCTTCTCCGACATTCAATACGCTGGAGAAGTGTTCACTCTGGGAATCTGTCAGCAGATTACCTCCTTGTGCGATTTAAGAAACGTTTCTCTTTTATAAGAGCAACAAATATATGTCTATGATACACTATTGAAAGTAGTGAACGATGGAACTTTTTAATATCATTAATTTTGACAGCAATTCGATTACTTAATGGCATCGCACTTGTACTTGCTTCAACATTTCTTGTAGCTATGTTGTTGGAAGGCGATCGAACAGCTAATTCCGCCTCAAAATACTCTTGAGCATGCAAATAAATGAATCAATCACTTTAGAGAAATTTTGCGATTGAGGTGTTAATAGTATGACGATCGTTGTCAGCCGACCACTTAACGTATTTTTAAAGACATCCATTTTATTGAAATACCATATCTCTATAAATCAGACATCACTAGAAATTTTAAGAAACATATATGCTTGCAAAAATGTTTTTTGTAAACAAAATGAATTTTTGAATTCAAAATAAAACAGCTTAATATTGCTGGGATTGCCCCGATTACCATCTATCATACAGATGGCTTTTGTTTTTAAGAATTCGAAGAAAACGGGCGTGTCACCTCTAATATTCTTAAATTTACAAATATTCTGCCCGTGGGTTTGTGACAAAACTCTTCCTAAGCGTGATAAAAGAAACTTGAGAATAGTTGAATTATAATTCAGCATATTTGTTACCTGTTTTGAGATTGTTAATATATAAAAATCTTGTTTAAGCATCTAAATGACTGAACTCGTGCTAAATGACCATTTGGGTGAAAGTTTGTGTGCACGTTCAGCGCATAAAATTTAAATTAAAAAAAAAAAAAATAGATAAATGAGATGAAATATTAAACTGAAAAGATTAAGAAAGGCTTAATAGGGAGAAAAATTTTGAGCAGCGTTGCCGCTTGTTTCAAAATTGTAATTCATAAAATATTATACCTTGCTATTTATATATGGTGATCAAAAAAAATATATAAAAAGGTTTATGCTGGAGAAATTTTTGGAGAGTTTCTACCTGTTTCAAAATATTAATACAATTAATAAGTTAAATGAAATGTTATATTTTATAATATTAAACTTAAGGGTATTCTGAAGGTTGCAGTGGAAAATTTTTTAAGGATGCCCCATTTTTAAATTGTAGATAAATTCAAATAGGTTACATACACAATATGGGTTCAAGATGAATACCTAGACAAAATATTTATGCGAAAATATTTTTGGTAAGGGTTGTCACATGGCTGAGAGCTTTAATTCACAATATTGGTAACACATATTAAGTATTACAAAATGAAATATTTCAAAAATTTGCAGAAGAGGGTTGCAAGCTGTTTGAAAATTTTAATTCAGATGGCTTCTCATTGAAACATATTTTTTTATGTTTTTGTCACAGGTTTAAAAATAATAACTTTAGGACCTGAAATCGCTGCAGATGTCAAAAGTCGAGGATCTTGATGGAGATTTTCTAAAAAAAAACAGAATTTATTAAAAAAGCTTATGAAATTAATCATATAATTGAAATGTGAATATACCGCTAAATTATGTTATGTTAAGTTAATATATGAAATAGGAACTTAATTTAGAACTTTCTTATTAAAAAATAATAAAAAAGTACTTTTAATGAGACAAAACTAAATATATAAAAATATTTGGAATTTTTCGATCTAATGTTTCTTCAAAACGTCCATAATTGTGTGTATTTACCGGCTTAATTTTTTCTCAGATATTATTCAATTTCGTTTCAAAGACAAAATTATTTTAATTTCGTTTAAAAAAAAGTAAAAGCTTGCAAGTTAAATTAATTTCCAGATATAAATTTACATACATAATAAATTCTGTCATACAATAAAATTTTCCAATTGTTTGTGCGTGCAACCCTGCGCAGCAGCTTCTATATACACCTGCAGATGTCCCTGCTGCTGGTGAACATTCACAACTCATCCCTGTCGGGAAGGGGTCCTGTTAACCCAAGCCCGTTGTGCTTTCCATCCTTTGTGGAAGGCATGAAAGGCCGATGTAGCCGCTTTAGCCTCCTCTTTTAACGTCAATCCCAGCAACAGCAACATCAAGAAGGTGAGTTTTAGCTCTTGTGTCTTTTTTTCAACATATTGTTACATACATATATATTATATATACTTTGTACATACATACATGCATTTTGCTGTTGGTATAAATTCATATGTATAATTAATAACGTTCTTTTATTTAAATTTTTGGAGAAGGTAGTTTCTTCTTTTCAGAATTGATCGCCAGTAAGATCGGCCCCTAACGCGATCCCCGTTTCCAGAATTCAGGAGAAATTCTGGCCCCCAACATCCCCGGCGCGAATATTGGTCCTTCGAGCCGGATATTCAAGGTGATCAAAATGTTTTTGTTGTTTCCTTTTTTTGTCTCGTGAATGCACGAATAGTAATAATACATTATTTATTTTCCTGTTGAATTGGCGTATCACCCTCAGTTATATACCCCATAATAATAAATTGGTGTGTACACTTTTTTTTTTAAGCTCCGTTTAATTTTGTATATTAACAAAGGACACTTTTTTTAAAATTAGAGAGTTTATTTATATAATAGTAATAGCAGGAAAAAATCGACAGATGTCTTATTCTGTCAAACGCACTTAAAGTGTTCATACATTTACGCCGTTCGCAAATAAATATTGTGTTACACCTTCATTGCGCTCTGAGCTTTTTTCTTTTTTTGCTGCTCCATTTTTATCACATGTAGGAGAATTACCGATAATCATGAAATATGTTAACACAACTGACATTTATCTGAAAAAAACGCCCGATACATTGCATGCTGTTATTGCTCAGCTGTCACAACGAAAGTGTAAAGGATTTGGGCCAAGATTGAGTGATTGAAAGTGTGGACTAAAGTATATTAAAAGGGAAAGGCGTTAGTAAAATACCTAACTGATACTTATGTCAGATTGAATTGTTATGCAAGTAGGTACAACTGGATTATAGGTATATGTACTATAGGTAGACAGTGACAATGTGAGGAAGTTTTTTTCTCCATGATGATCAGCCATTTTATTTATTGAATCTTTTGTGTTTGGCGTTGGTTATAAATCGAAGTTGTTTGTCAAAATTTTTCTATATTGCTTTTTTTTTCAAGGCGAACATAGGTGCCAATGTAAGTATGTATTGAATTCGTGCATTTGTATTTGAGCGACAAATGCGAAGTATGTATGTTGTATGTTAATTCAGCCTTCAATATAAAGCGTCAATATCGTGAATATTTTATACATAACCACATTTCAGTACTTTGTAGATAAGATACCTTACTTTGTCTTTTATATCTAAATATAAGGACATAAAGAATTCTGGTAAATTATTTGGAGCACATCACATTTGGACGCATTGAATTCGAACCAAAGCTGCACTAATACTCGTATATTAAACGGATGACACGCATTATCCTAGTGGTTAACATTGTGCATTACTATTCGGAAGGCCAGGGTTCGAGTCTTAGTTCGATCAAGATCCTAAGGTATAGAAAATTAATTTTCCTATATCCGGTCGCTCCTCGGCTGGGAATGTCAAGCCTTCTGAGTGAATTTCTGGCTTGAAACAATAATCTCCTCATAAAAATCACTCTAGGTCCCTCCATTTGCTGAAAAAAAAATCATGAAGACGGACACCACAAATTGAAGAAGAAGCTCGGCTGAAAATCGATCATAACAGAACCATAACAGAGCAGATAGAAAATATGCTTAAAAATTACTCATAAGCTTCTCTAACCAACCAAACACTTTCGATAAAAGTTTGTTTCAGCAGAACTACTCAAAGCGATTAAAGAGAAAGGACTTTAGTCTGAACTGTGATTAAGGCTTTGCCACATTCAATTGTATTACATGAGTGATATTTCCGTCTACATCCTTCAAGATATTAACTATAATTTACAATACGTTACACGACTGGCTTGATACAATAAGTGTTTTTGAAAGCAGCTTTGGCAATACGCGATATTGAATGCAACCAATAATATGTATACTTACGAGCTACCCAGTCTTATTTTTTCTAAATAATGAAAATTCGATAAATGATTAAAATATATTTTTTTCTATAAACTATATAGATTTATTTTACAGCTTGCCTAGACATATCAGAAAGGGAGTACTGGACTAAAGCGACTCCGTACAGCATTACCGACAAGAACTGTTGGGCACTATGGTATAGACAAGCTTTAAACGTCATTCACCGAGAGTACGTTAAGACCTTTGTGAACTCTCTTCCAAACACTGTACACACTGCTAATCACTCTTCCATTGCGGTCGCGAGCGTAAAAGATAATAAGTAAAATAATAAAGCATTGAATTTGATCAGAACCAGTTATGTTCCCCCCCTCAATATATTTATTTTATAATATAATAGAAAACTCTTTTCATTAGTGCTTTATTTGTAATCACAGTAAATGCTTAAAAGCATACAAATATTACGGAGTATATGGTTCATAAGTATGTTGGTAAATAAGTAAATGGTGATCTAAGTAGAGGTACTTTTTTCAATAGCCTTTTTTGACTAATCACGCATATGTCCTGTCAAGTTGGCTTGTTATTTTTGATCAGTATTGTTTGTCATTTCATCATGGAAAGACTTACGCCTGAACAAAGTTTACAAATCATTCAACTTTATTACGGAATTTCAAGTTCTGAAAAGAATGTGTTTCGCGCACTTCGATCAACTTATGGTCAACATAATCGGCCTACTGAGCCTACTATTCGCAATACCATCTTCTTGAGACCCAACATTAATGATTGTATAATATTCGATCGAATAGACCACGTCCAGTGGCCGTAGCTGATAGTGCACACGAAGACCGTGGAGAGTCGATTCGGCTCCGTTCGCAGCATTTCGTACAAAGTACTGCTTGTGCAAAAACTTAAACCGCTCGACCTTCCCATGCGACATCGCTTCGCTCTATGGGCTCTTGAAAAGTTCCAAGGAGATCCGACGGTTTCGAGCCAAATTGTGCTCAGCGATGAGGCTCATTTCTGGTTTAGTGGGTATGTTAAAAAGCAAAATTTGGGACAGAAACTACAACGGTTTGTTGTGGTTTGTGTGATAACCGATTAGGCTCGTTAGATCGTGTGATATCAAACTGTTAGACTTGTTGCTATGGGGATATGTAAAATCTAAACTCTATGCGGACAACCCCGCTTCGATTCAGGTCTTAGAGAAAAACATCACGCGTATCATTCGCCAGTTACCAGGCGGTCAACATTTGAAAGAGATAACATTCAAAAAATAAATGCCTAAGAATGTTCTCTCGAATGATAATAAACATTCCCCTTTACGCTTGCTTTTTCTGTGTTTTCTTTCTTTACAAAAGTAGGGAACTTCGAAATGGATTACCCTTTATAATAAATTTATGGTAGACACTTTTAAATCTAAATATATTCTCGAAAGATACTTTAGGAGGAGGTGAAGAAGTGGACGAAGGGGTGGGCCGGAGACTCTTTGGAGGAAGGCATCAAAAAATTTTACTCCGCTTAACCACCTGCATAGAAAGAAATAGCGACTATGTTGAAAAAAGCTTATATTATGTGTTGAAGTATTACGTAATTTTTTTTGTTAAATCCTTAAAACCTTCAAAAATTCAGTACACTAATTTTCATATTTCGGAAAAACTGAAAGGAGTTCGGATAAAATACGTGTGTTTACGTGCATATGCACTTACATATAATTACGGCAAACTTATTTTCCTGGGAAAATGTTGTTTAAATATAGTGGCTAGTTATTGGCAGGAAATGTGTGTGCGCTGCAATAATTTCACCATATAAATACATACATACATAAGTATATGAAAGAATCTCTGTTTAGGTAGCCTTTCAAACACATCACTCATACACCGTGTTATAACAACGTTAAAACAAGACCATTTTCATATGTAGGAGTATGCGATTGTATAGATTGTCTGTTAGTTGGAGGGAGGTATTGATCTACATTTTCTTATAATAATGATAAGCGCACAAGCTGAAGGTTGTGCATTGCGACTAAGCTTATGTATATATAAACATGTATGAATCTGTTTGTAGTATTTGCACGTAATTAAATATCCTGACAGTGTACACGCCAATCGCTCTGGCGATCACTTTGATTTATTTCAATGCAATTAGCGCCAGTTACAATGACCAAAAAGGCGATTTGTTTTTGTGACTTGACCGCAAATTCATTGTTGAAATAAACATATACCATAAGCAACTTAAATATAAATATCTATATACAAAACTATACACTTACAGATATATGTAAATACATAAATGTAAAAAAATTAAAATGTAACAACAGACATATATTGTTTATAAATATAATGATGCTTTCCATCTCAATTAAACCGGCCGATTCGGGTCACTATTTTATTTTTAAACGAAATTTAAATATGCTATGCTTTAGTCAAAATAAAGAGACCCGTATTTTTTTCAGGCCCAAAAATTTTTTTTTTCGAGATTTATCGGCAATTTCGTTTTTTGGGTAAAAATCGATTTTTTTAGTAATTCGCGGACTTTTTTTTTCAATTGGCCATACTTTTGACAAAAATTGACCGATTTCAATGATTTTTACTTCTAATCATTCTTGATGATCCGCACTATCAGATAAAAGTTTGAAACTTACTCAAAAATAAGTAATAATTTTTGAGATATTGAATTTAAAAAAAAATTGCAATTTTTTTTTAAATTCAATATCTCAAAAAGTGTGTTTTTTTTTCGAAACTTTTTTTTACATCAAACAGAGGCGTAGAATTTTCATTTTAAAAAATTTTTCTCGACTAAAATTTTTTGTTTCAGAGTTACGTTTTTTTGAATAAAAAATTGGTTTTTCGTGCTAATGTGAACTGCGCCCAATGAATACCGATTTTTAATTTTCAATACATATATGAAATGATAATGTATTGTAGTTTTTTAGTATTTAAGTACTTTTAAATGGTTTATTTTTAGTAAACAATCGAATTTCATCCTTCCTTAATCTAAACTTATAAACCTTACTTCATAATGTACAGCTTCATTCAGCAACTATCCACTCATGTTCACAAGTTCTTGCGGTAAACACTTTTTTTTTTTTTTTTTTTTTTGTTTTCCCCAAGTTCATTTTTTCACACATGTGTCTCTCGAATTTCTTTATATGCTTGATTTTTTTCTAAACAGATTTCTTTTTGCTTCGAAAACTTTTCACTTCTTCAACCTTCAGGAAAAGATGTTTGATTTAGGAGTTTTTATCTGCAATATATCAACAAATGATTTCGCGTATTGAATATACTGTGTTTCATCCGCACTTAAATTGTGGCCAATTGAAAAAAAAGTCCGCGAATTACTGAAAAAATCGATTTTTACCCAAAAAACGAAATTGCCGATAAATCTCGAAAAAAAATTTTTGGGCCTGAAAAAAATACGGGTCTCTTTATTTTGACTAAAGCATAACATATTTAAATTTCGTTTAAAAATAAAATAGTGACCCGAATCGGCCCGTTGAATTGAGATTGAAAGCAGCAATATATATATATATGTATATAGTTAGAGTTTGAAAGAAAACAACTTCATCTTTTCGTTGTTATTTTCGAATTCTATTTTTATTATTAGAACCATTCTTGCTTAAGGTTAACGTTAAGCTCGATTTCTTAAAACTAAACAGAAATATATTTTGCCTACGATGCAGATTCACACGCTTGAATATGCTTCGTTGGCCTAACGCACTCAGGTTACAATTCTGTGCAAAAGTGTAAACAAAATGTGTTTATAATTTATTAGGGGGATTCATTCCATATAACTTTTATTAGGGGGATTCGCTCCATATAACTATATACAAGTATACATAGGTCGCAGGAAATACTAACCTCAGAAGTGCGAGATGGTCAGATACAGCAGTTTCGGAGATCACCACATGTCCTCATCAGACTTCTTTTGCCAGGAATCGAACCGACGGATTCTGGCATCACAAGCGAGTGCTCTACCAACTGAGCCAACGCCTGCCATGCAATCTGTTGTTGTATTATTCAATTTTTTACTAACCAACAATTATTAAGTGCGCTAATATTTAGCCGCGATTACGTTCCCGCTCTCCGTTCCGCCGAAATCGGAATTAGGTATTCTGAGTTACGATCGAATGGAAAGAAGAAGAGGAAGAGAGAATACATTTTCGAAATCAGCTGCTTGCATATGAATGTGTGAAATTGAAACACAACAAAGCAAACTGACAGAAATTATTTTCCCAAAAAATAAGTAAATCTGAATAAAATTGAAGTTTAATTTACAATTTCTGATACTATACAGATGGAAACAATAGCCGTGGCGGTATTTCATGAGGAGAATATCAACGCAACCGACAATGTGGTAGCGAGTGTGGAAAGAAGAAGATTGCGAGACCACTGTGATCCGTTTCATATGAATGATGAATTGCAAGTACATAATTTTTCTTATTACTGATAATTTTTAATTAAATTAAAACTTTAAACTGAATGAAGACGACTTCAAGTATGTGCTAGATACTTTTACGGAAGAAAGTAAATCAAGTGCTTTGACATCATTATCTGCACTTAATCGGGTAGTAGCTGCTTTGAGATTTTTTGCCGAAGGCAGTTACCAACACGGAGTTGGTGCAGATTTTAACGTAGGAATGCCTCAGTCAACAGTGTCAAAGTCACTTACTAATTTTCTTAAAGTAATGCAGCGAATATAATACGCACACAAAAATAATCAAACCTTCTGAAGAAGATTTTCTGTACTACAATAGAAAAGGATTTTATAGCGGTGTGTATATGGTGGTGAGTACTATTTATTACACCAGAGCAGAATTTAAATTAAATAAATTTTATCTATTTACTTAAAGGTGTGCGATAACAAAATGCGAATTAAAAGCATTGATGCTCGGTATCCTGGATGCAATCATGATTCTCACGTTTGGGGGCTTGCGCACTCCACAATATTTGCATTTACTACAAAGTGAATGATTTGAGCGGAAATTTGTTCGAGTTTGAAAGCCATCAAGAAGAGTGGGAAGAAGAAGAAGGCAGTGACCCCGATTATACATTCATAGCGAACCATATCTATTCTTTTTAGGAATTTAATAAAAATAAAAACCATTAATTATATTTTCTATTTAATTAAATTAATTTCACAGCCATAATTATTAATCTTAAATAAAATAAAATTCATAAAATTAATTTAATTATTTTAAGAAAATAAACTAAAACTTAAATAAAAAAAGGATAAACAAATAAAAGCTAATAATAATTACAAAAGTTAATCAAGTATTATGGTAATTAAGTATTATTATTAACTAATTATTAATTAATTATATTATTTAAGCGCACTTAAATCTGAAATTGAATTTTTTCCGCCAACCAAATTTCAACGTACAAAAACGTAGCTACGATCGAAATGCAGAATACATAAAGTGAATAGAATCGAAAGATTCGAAGTTTGATCGAAACGGAACGTAACGCAGAATACCAAATCAGCGGAACGGAGAAAATATCGATTCGAGTCGAAATGTGGAATAGGGCTGATTATTTTTTAATTTACTTTATGTTTGTAGCGTAGAACTTTTCTGTTTATATTCAATTCATTTTACGCCTAAAAGCAGTCTTCAACTTGGCGTACATTATCACCACTCTCATGTTGCATTACAGGCATTCAGTTCTTCAACGCCCATTTTTCAACACAATTACTTGTAATAATTGTTGAATGGAGACTGAATGAAGACTTTCGAATTGTAAAGTGTATGAAGAAAGACTGGTGGATTGTTAAATTAATAATTTTTGTTTGGATGGAATATTCATTACTTTTTATTACTATTATAACATTTGTATCAACATTTACTTGCTCATTGTATACAGAAATAAGGGAAAAAAATCAGCACTGGAATTTGTAGATTAATTTATTTTTATTATTTTTGGTTATAGACTTTAATTGCTTATTTTTTGCTATAACCTTTGGTTTTAAAGAATGAATACATCACTTATATATTACTTTGTAAAAAGTTTACTAAACTATTTAATTTTAAGGAAACAAATTTTAATAATATATAAGTATAAGCACAACAAACAAAAGACTACAATGACAAGTGTTCCAAGTTCACTTAATTTAAAAATTATACACAAATATTAGCATTTGTACAAGCGATTACTTAATGAATCATAAACAAATATAAGAACAATATATGATAAAAGAGCAAGCATGAAATGGGGTATTCTGGAGAAGCTAAAAAAAAACACATTTGTCTGTAGAAAAATTCATTTGCAAATTAATTTAATATAAATTTATGCAATACATGTTTATCTAGCTAAATATATTTGAAGTACGTATATACATTTACGTAAGCACATCCAAATGTCTCGCAGTCTTCATTGTATTTTATTGCTAATAATAATAATAAAAATATACATATGCTAAAAATTAGTCAGCAATGATTTGCATATAAAACTTCTTAGTTAGCACTTTCGCAGCAAAAATTGGTACGATTTAATTATATATGAAACTAGCATTTGTTGCTCTTCTCTTTTGGTTGACAGAAATTGGATTAGTTTCGAAATTATTTCAGCCATAACGCGGCATTTGCGGTCAATGTCTGGTGAACTAAACCCTCGAGACTACCTGGAGATTCGCTGCGGAATGATCATGCAACGCTTGTAAAACGAATTTGTGCATGCAAAAACACAATAAAATTTCTAAAATTTAAGATACATAATGACACTGATTTAACAATTAGAATATAGCATACGTGCCGTTTTTGTTTATACTATCTATAAAAACATTAAGAAAGAGGATCGCGTGTTATATGTGTGTTAAAGCACTTTAACGACAAAATACCGGTTTAGAATCTAAGACATAACTTTGTTACTTACAGTGTAGTGCAGTGCAGATAGTGTAAGCCAAAACCTGATACATTTTATTCACGAAATAATGTTGTACAGAAAGCCTTAAACATTATTTGCAGCTTTAATTGGTATAAATTTATACACCAAATTAATTTTAAATATCCTTCAAAATTTTCAAATCGATTTGAATGAGAGAAACTGTCAAGTGCAGCTTAAAAACAAGCGAATTATAAATCCAAATTGTAAATAGTTTTATTCATCTAAAGGGTTTTCCAATAGGGGTGATATGATTTCTAAGTTTCGTTTTGGCCATTTTTAATATGTCGTGATCTGTCATTTAATGTTTAATGTTTAATGTTTACATTTTCATCATCAACAAAACTGTCGATTCTGGTGCGAAGAAAATTCGCAAATTGTTTTTGAACACAAATTACATTCACCTAAATTGACAGTTTGGTGTGGTTTCTAGTATGGTGGAACCATTGTTCCGTACTTCTTTCGAAATGAAGCCTCTTGCACCGTTACTATCAATGGAGAGCGATATAGATCGATGATAATCAACTTTTTATGGCCATAATTGGAAGAAGTTGATTTTAAAAACATCTGGTTCTAACCCGACGTGTCATACAACACGAGCAACAACCGATTTATTGCGAGAAAGGTTTGGAGATTGTGACTAAACACCATTACACCACTTCTTGTGGGGATATTTGAAGTTATTGGTCTTTAACAAAAAACCAGACTCTCTTCAATCTTCAAAAGTCAATTATGAACGTGCTATTCATGACATACGACTTTATTTAGAGGAAAAAATGCTAAAAAATTGGGTTCATCGAGTTCGTTTCTGCAAAAGAAGTCGTGGAGGCTATTTAAATGATGTTATATTCAGAATTTAATTGTATCGATTGTACTTCACATTAAAAAAAAACATTTGAATTTTCTTAACAATTAGTGTTTTTTTTTTAAGAAATCATATCACTATTATTGGGAAACCCTATATTATATTTTTCATTAATGTGTATTTAAATAAATGAAATTATAAACAAAGTCAATATACTTAAAGCTAAGTTATTTTCATTATCAGAATAACAAACACCCTTTCGGCATTCACGTCGCTAGTCCTCTCAATATATTAAAGTTTTAATCCCACCTAGTTAACGATATCGTAGATTTAGTTGAACTAGCGATCTAACATATCCGAACAGCAAAGGTATATTCGTTAGATAAACGAGTAAGTAGATAGTAATTTCTGAGAGTTTGTGAAATTGTAAATGATGCACTGAGATAGCCGAAGTAATCCATATTAGATGTATGAGTTAAGCTGAATTTAAGCACAAGCGGTGCACCGCTAACAAATTTTCTTACCTTCAAATATGTGTGCCGGTCCCAAGCTATAAGGAACACCTATTAGTTTACCTAACAAAAAATAAATATGAGCAATCCTGATTCAGTTTTACGCAAAAAATCAAATCATCGCTGGTTGTTACTGTTCAAACTTCAGAGGCAACACAGTCGAATGGTGATATGATGAAATGAATGATAAGCCCCGGATCAGGATCAAAAGAAAACTAAAGAAGGAGAGCGCGTCTGTATTTTCCAATTGTTGAATCTGTGTTTTTATTTAGTGTATCGTCGCATGCAAAAATTTGTTTCGATGACAAGCGTTAGCGACCAATTATGTCGACTAGTTAATACAACAAAATTCTATTGCAAATGCTGCATAACCGTTCGTTAGTGAATTACTTAACGCCTGGTAATGTGTCAAAATCTTAGTTATCAGTCGTTAGTTGACAAATTCAGCACTACTGGGATATGCCACAGCAAAATATATACGTATATCAGCACGGCCACTCATAAGCATTTTGTATCTGCCATTTTCGTCAAGTGTCAAAGGCTTTGTTGTCGAATATTTGTTTGTAGGTTTTGAGTTTTTATTTATTATTTTTATATACAATTTCTTTATTTTTTACATTTGCAAGCTTACAATTCGCGTTAGCTCTTTAATTTTCTCTCTTCCTCATTCTGTGTGAAATTCTCACATTTCATCACTTGTTCCATGAACTTTCAAATGAGAAAAATTGTGCTTATAGTGTCGCTTTCACACTTTTTATTGACTGGCGCTCAGTTAAGTTTTTCTTTCTGTCCCTCGGTGTTCATGTTATTGTTATTTCATTATTGTACATGAGCATTTCTGTAACTTATTTAAGATTGTTAGCAAAGCTTTTCTAAAATAATGGAAAGAATTTTCAGTAAGCAAACAAAATATAAAGGTGTTGACCCAGCCAAATTGGTGGTATGTTCTTATGTAAAATACATAAATGTGAGTTACCTCTGTCGTATGATTTTAACTTTTCCAATAGAGGACACTTTTAGGTATATGCCTACAAGCATGCTCCATTTCTAAAGTTAATATGAGGACACTATTAATAAAGGCTAATACATTGACCAACAAACTTTAACAAGTGAATGGCCAATGGTCACTGTGAAGTTTGAAGGATAGCTCAAAACTCTGCCAATTTTTTAATAGTTAAATCTCGGAAACGTTTACTCTTAGGAAAAAAGTATTTACACATTTGTATAGCTAATTATCTGATCCACAATTGTTTCTAAATATTCTTATGATAACCGTTTTCACCTTTATTGGTTTGTGACCTTTAACCCCTAGTAAATTGTTTACTGGCCTATGAGAACTTTTTGAATTTAATTTGTGATAGTGTTTTGAATCATCTTACCAACATTCAGCTGTCTTATTTGACCGGCTTAAATATATGCACCGATTTTTTTTCGTCAACTTTTTTTTTTAATTTGATTGCTATTGTAAAATACAAAGTTTGTTTTTTGAGTACTAAGTTGTTTTAATGGAATACACCCCAGAAGAAATTTTTTTTTGGACGAATATCTTCGATGAAAATTTTTTTGTCTAACGACATGAATGAAAATTATATCAAAATTTCCCTAAACAGTGAGTTAAACCTTAATTCTGCAAAATTGTATCTAGTTTCCATTCAATTACTCCATTCAATTGCTTGAGATTGTGATAGGAAAGATTTGTTTCCAATTTTTGAAGTCTTATTATACAATATAAAAGCGCTTACACACATTACCATTATTAAAGACTTTGATGTCCTAACATATAGTTAGAGTAATATCACATACATTCTTAAAATTGTCACATATAATTTTTACCAATAGCCATTATTGGGAAGGTCAGGGTTTGAATGCTCATCCGACAAAACACCAAAAAATTTTACAAGCTTGGAATAAACTCTTGGTCATTCCAATTGTTTGAAAAACATTGAAATGCAATAACCCTTGTTCAGAGCACACACATAACTGTGGGAAAATGTAATGCTCTTGGGTGGAAGTTCTGCCATGGGACTTTATAACCAAGTATCACAATAAAATTAGCAACAATTTATTAAGGAAATCGATGGAAATATTTCTTACTTTTTAACAAACAAAATATTTTATACTGACACAAATTCCCTACACTCAATTGTATATATGTTCATGAAGTCTATTAAATTCCTTAGAGGAAAAAAATGTATTTTAATGAAAAGAGTTTCACTGAGTCAATGCTATTTAAAAAATTTTACAGTATTGTAACATCAAACATTTGATCAAAACTATTGTTATAAAAATTCTCAACGTGGTTGTATATGGGATATTCTACTACTTCTACAAGTTTATAAGTGAATAACAATTTGAGCTAAAAAACAGGTTTTTTTTGCCACAAGATGGCATGTATTATGTACATATGCGCACATATACACATACGGGTATTAGGGATAAAACTATTTGTTTATGCATATTGTGCGCACAAAACTAAATTTCCTTGTTACGGCTTTTAACTTATAACGTAGAGTTGAAATAAATGTTGTGATAATTGTATTAGTATTAATATTAGTATATTATCTCCTATAGGTGTTCCAACAGCTTTTAGAAAGCGGTCTAATTTAACTCCAGCATGATTTACTTGCATTGATTTACATTTTCTAAAATTTTCTCACCATTTAAACTTTTATGCGTGTCCAGAAATGTGTCCCTTACAATATATACTTCAAAATTCTGAATGCTTTGAGTAACTGTCCATTGTTGATATTTCCTGTTCCGCAAATCGTCCCTTTCCTTCCCTCAAATGACTAGCTAACATTAGTACCAGCATAGTTTCAACAGCACTTTTTGCACTATTATAAGAAGCAACGGAGGAGGTGTTCACTCAAATATGAGGCCAAAATAGTATATTATTGTTTTTGTTGCGATATAAGTTTTGGGTTGATAATCTTAATGAAAAGCAATTAGCTCTTGCAAACATTTTCAAATGCTGTGCCCCATTGTGACTTGAGAATTGTGAATATGTAAGAATGGTGCTGTTGTTAAAGGAAAAATAGTTATAACTATAATATTCAGGAATTTAGTGCAAGGAAAAACAAATGTCATGTAATAAGTTGCAAGTTGGCAAGAAAATTATGGTGTCTGGCAAACAAATGAATATTTTAGCAAAAACTTGCTATGGCTTAATAGCTACACTGGAAGGATATATTCTTCAAAATTCAATAAATTGAAACTAATTTTTATTAACAAAAACCAAAACTGTTGTAATTATAATAAACGGTAGCCAAGTTATTCTCCAATCTCTTCATAAAACTTCTTATTTATTCCATCTTTCTTGCGTGGATATAAAATGTTATGATTTGGTGGAATTTTAAAGTGCGGAAACAAGATTTTTAGCTCTGTTAAGTAAAGCATTAAGGGAGTTGACTGTCATTATAATCTTAAGGAATAATTTTAATAATATTTAGTTATTTTCCACATTTTATCTTTTAAAAGTCAGTAATAGAAGAATTGCGTGAAAGTAATTAAGGTAAGTATTTGAAACATTTATCATTAGTTTAAGCGGCTTACAGACGGGTAAACAAATTTATGCAATCTGCTTAAATTTAAACACATTGCTGTGTCTGTAGGGCATTTTATAAGCAGTTTATAAACAATATACAACATTTTTTTTTTTGCAATTGGTTTACAATTGGTCTAGTGATGTTAAAAATGATAACCACTGAAGTACTTAAAAACTTAGATGGTCGTGAGGTTTTTAAACTTTTTTACTCCTGTCAAACTTTTATGCATTTTAGTTTCCCAATTAAATAAAAAATAATAATCAAACTACTTATTACCGTCGGAATTAAAAAAATTAATATATATTTACGTTCATGCATATATGCAATAATGCAATTCTAAAGTGGTCAGTGAAGTGATACGGCTAACTGGTCCTGATCAGATATCTGATTACCTGACAAGTTTTTTGCGTCTTTCCATCCCGTCACTTTTGGTTAAATGCAGCTTTTTTTAACGAGCCTGGTTCTCAATGAAGACAAAAATTTCAATAGTAATTAAATATAGAATTATTGGGACTAAAAATATATGCAAACTTATTCTACTCTAAATATAAAAAAAATTTCAAACATAGCGTTTTGAAGCATTTTTCCCAAAAATGGTTTATTATGAGTGGATTAAGTGTAGTCTACATTTTTTTTTTTAAGAATTCCACTAATGGTGTAAGTTTTCAGTCAAATTATTCCATTATTAAATATGAGCCAAATCAAAAAGTAATTAAAATTTTATTTGCAAAAAATTTCCAAGCAGAATTTACTTTTTTACAGAATCGAAATCAACGTTATGGGCATCACTGTCATACGAAAGCTATTTATATTTTATAAATGCTAGATATATAGATACTGGGACCTTTATAAAATTTTTTTATATTATATTCACGAACTGCAAAAATATCAATTTATTTTTATCTCAAGACAGGGTTTTCTGTAAGTCTCACAACTAATTTTTATCTCTAAACTCCAAACCTTGACCTCTCAATGAAGGAATTAACTAATTTAACAAATATGTACATACATTAGGAAGTAGGCACTCGTTTGTTTGAAAAATCCCTTGTGGGTACAACCAAGTGCCTGTGACCATGTTTACTGTTTTATCTATCTAACTCAGCACTTCAACACCCCCGCGCGCAGATATGTAGGCGGGGACATAAAACCAAAAAGTCATATTTAATCTCTATCATTAACTGATTGCTGTTTACAAGCACACAAAGGGCCACAAGGATGCCAGCATCATTATATATATATGTATTAGGGTGGTTTCTGGTTGTATGGCAGAAAAGAAAAGGGTTATATTCTCGGTCTCTCCCCATAAAATATAAGGGATATGCCCTTAAACTAATTATATATATATGTATTAGGGTGGTTTCTAGTTGTATGGCAGAAAAGAAAAGGGTTATATTCTCGGTCTCTCCCCATAAAATATAAGGCATATGCCCTTAAACTAATTTGACAAAGTTTTAGGTAAATCTAACAACGATTGAAATCCTAAATTTTTTTTTTAATTTTACCTCTCTCTCATTTAACTTTCCACACCCCATTCATATTGGATTTTTTATTATTAATATTTCCAAACTCCTTTATCTTTAAAAATAACTGGTATAACACAAATCAGGCGAATAATATTGGTGTTACATGATAAATGAAATAAACATCACGTACTTCAAGCACATACATACAAGAGAGAGATTTTTATAATGAAATTATAAATATTGCGTAAAGAACATAAATTACATTTTAGTTGTTAAGACGAGTGTAAGATGATTTCATGTGTGAGTTATATTTTTTTCTATAATCAGTGACGACTTTTAGGAAATCTTGTTTGTATTCTTTTTCTTTGCTTCTTTATAAACTTTTGTTTCCTTCAAGTATAGAGAGTGTACAGACAAATATTGGGAAGAAATACTGAACGACTCGGCCTGTTATTTCTGGCAGTTTTTCATCCTAATGCAAGGTGCTGCGATTCATCCATTAACATAAATCTTACCACTGATACTTCATTATCATAGCTTTTTAAATTTAAGTATATGACCTACCGTTAGTTGTTTATCAGTTGAACTATTTTTTCCATTCTTGATATGTACATATTTTCTAATTTCGCAATACATTGTTTCATTTGAATACAATTCAATTTTAATTCTAACTTCTCACAATAAAAAACCTGAAAAAAAGTTGTTCAGCCTATAACAGCTTTGCACCAAAAATTTGGGAACAGTCTATCACAACTAATTCAAATTTATTCAAGATTTCAATCGCTGTGAGCTACCTCTAAACCTTATTTGATGGTAATGAAATTGTTTATATGTAAGTATATTAATTTTTGGAATACTCCTAGGGATGTGACCAAGAATCTGAACTTATTTCACCTTAAATTACATATGCACGCTTGTATGTAGGAGAGGCATAAAAAAGGAAAGTAGACTAGAAAAATCCGTAAAATAATTGCTTAAAGCATTTGCAAGCCAGCATTAAATTTATATATTTATACGTATATATGAGTATGTACAAAAAAGTGTCTGCAAATAGTCCTTATAGTGCAGTCGTATGTTATCGCTAGAACTCTGTTGTCGGCTATACTTGTGAGTAAGTACTAAAGCGAAATTATCACCCTTTGAATGAAAGTACTTTAGCCACGCACTTATATATGTGTGTGCATAAAACCGCAAGCAAGCAAATTTCTTCGCCAACAAAAAATTGTCGGTGTACATACTATATAAAAATACAGATATATGCGAGCATTTACATACACTTCATATGTTTATAGTTATATTAATATCTTTGTGGATTTAGTTTCAGCATACATAGCAACTTATGTATGTACTCATTAATGAGGTACATGAAGGTCAGCCTAGTGCGCAAACATAACTCATTTTCGCTAACCTAGCAAATTTGTCAAATTTCCAGGAAAACATATAGAGTTTTCCAATAAGATTTAATTTCCTTTTTAAATATAATACTTATATAACATCATTTAAATGGCCTCCATGACTTCTTTTGCAACAACAAATTCGATTATCTCAATTTTTGAGCACTTTTTCCACTAAATCAAGTCGTGTGTCATCAATATCTCGTCCAATATTGACTTCTAAAGCTTGAAGAGAGTCTGGTTTATTGCTAAATACCAATGACTTCAAATAACCCCAAATAATAAGAAGTAGTTTAATGGTGTTGAATCACAACTTATTGGAGGCCATTCAATGTCACAATTTCTTGAAATAATCGAATCTCTAAACCTGTCTCGCAATAAATCGGTTGTTGCACCTGTTGTGTGACACGTAGCCCCATCTTGTTGGAACCATATTTTGTTAAGATCAACTTCTTCCCATTGTGGTATCGATCTATACCGCTCTCCATTGACAGTAACCACTGCCAATTTAGGTAAATGTAATGGTTATTCACGAAAAATTTGTGGATTTTCTTTTCACCAGAATAGGCAGTTTTGTTAATTTATCTCACCATTCAGGTGAAAGTGAGCCTCATAGGAGAAGATGGTTTTCTTAAAAAAATCAGCAGCGCTGAAATTGTAAAAATTACCGGATACAATGAAAAAAGACAGATCATGACATATTGAAAACGGCCAAAACGACACTTAGAAATCATATCATCCCTATTGCAAAACCTTTTATATGTATAAACAAATATGCGTGAGTGCAGGTACATAGTCCAAAGGAGCTTCACATGAAGCATGTATTGTTAAAACTAACGTGCAGTCGTGCTGCCTCTGAAACAAACCTTGCACTTAAAGCCCCCTCCACTGATCGCCAGAAGTTTGGGGCATACGCAATGCGGTATGCGCCAGTTTAACTCAGTTTCTGCTTTACTTAACTATCTTTATACGAAAAGTTTATAAATTATTTTATTTGGTAAACTAGTGAGTGACATGTGTAATTGGGTTTAAAACCCAGTCAGAACAAAATATTTTTTTTAATATCGTCAGTACCTCGGAATCCTGAATATATTTATGAGCTCTAATTCGATTGTCTACATCTATAACCAATAGAAAAATTTCTACATTTTAACAATATTCAGTATTTCAATTTTCATAGTGTAGACAGCTGTTCGTTTTTCAGTCGACATTTTGTCAATCACGGTTTTTCAAATGAGAGCTATCATTGCAAGAACTACCATTTAAGTTTTTGGTGGAAATTACCAAAACTTGCACATATATTTATTATTTTTCACATTTGTTTCAGGCAACCTCAGGTCAGCAACAAAAAATAATTATCTAAGCTGATGGAACTGATCAAAAAGGATCCGGTTTTGAGCAAAAAACTTACGTCAAAAAAGGTTTATAAAGAGTGCATACTACAGTGGCTTTGTTCTGTTCAAACTTGCTTATAAGGCGTTATTATGTATGGTTGGAGGCTATATAAAGTATGGTACTTAATAAATTGTCTAGTAGCTAGTAGCAAAGTCTTCCTTACTCTATTTGAATATTTACTTTATAAAAATACTTAAATGTTAGCTAAATGTTGTAGAAATGAACAAATGCATAAAGTATGCAAAAAACTTATAATCATAGCGTTGATGCTAAAAAGCCTCTTCTGTTATAATACAAATGTTACAAGGTTTTGCTTTCTGCACCGGATTCCACGTATTCAGCAATTCTGCAAGGAAATTAGTTTAATCTCGTCCCGTTATATTTTGGAATACATTTATCGAATGTTTTCTGGGCAAAGAATGCTTCCTAGTGCACCCAACATCTCGGTTAAAACTACTGATACAGTAAATTCAGCACGCCCAACTGATCTTACGCCAATTCTCAATTGGTAAGAGCCTATGCGCACAAAATCTCTAGGATGATGGCCAATATTACAGTGTTAAATATACTCGATATGTAGGGCCCTTCCAATCCTTGATCTATTCAAGAATGACAAAAAAAAAAACTTAGGCGGAAATTTGATAAAAATCTGAATAGAAAATTAAATATTAGCAAAAAAAAAAAAAATGGGAACTCAGAGTGATCTCGTCGGAAGTGGAAATCGATCGTGATCAAAATTTCTTGGCGTCTGCCAAATCTATAATAAGATTTAGAGTTTAATAGATATTGTTTAAACTACATTTTTTTTGGATGCAAAACGAATTTTCTCCTTATTTGGCGTCTACATTATCGGAAAAAGTGGCTAAAATAAACCATTATTTACATTATTCTGGGCTTTACAATCGCTTCAGTTCATATGTTTGAAACCAAATTGCATTTTATTCACATTGAAGTACTTCCTTTTCATTTCCTTATAACCATACCATATTGGCGGTCATTTCCTTTACGAATTTCTCATTTCCCTTTTCACCATATAAATGTCTGATAATAAGTAGAAGTATGGAAGTACCAGAATGAGAAGGAATAGACCCACCGAGATTTATAACGATCGTATCAGATCGACGAACTGAGTTGATTGAGCCATGTCCCTCATCGTTCTGACTGTCTCTTTGAACGCAAACTAGTTCCTAGTTGGAGTTATTTCAACCAAGCTTAGTAAGAGTATGCACCAATACGTTTAAACGATTATATGTAGGAACCGGTCAGATCGAACCACTATAGTATATATCCGACCGAGTTTTCAAATTTGATTTTTTTCTCATAAATCCGTCAAAAAAGTACCGAAGAAAGTGAAATTTGGTATACTGGTCATGCATAATGAATATTTCTTCTGAAAATTATTGATATCGGACGACCGCAACATATATACAGATTTTTCCAAATGTGAGGCTATAGTCGAAACGCAGTCAAAAAAGCATCTAGGAGCGTAAAATTTGGTTCCCTAAACAAGTAATATAAAATAAACATTGGTAGTAAAAGTCATCGAAATTGCAATACTATATCAAATAGCCCCCGTATAACCGATTTGTTTAGATATGATGTTTTGAGTTAAAAATCCGCCAAAAAAACAGCCAGCAGCTTGAGATTTGGTATTAGGCACACTGATTTTAAATTGTATAGTGGGAGTGAAAATCACTGTTGCCGGTCTTTGAATAATACGGCGAGTGCGACATGATACATCTGGGTACGCTAGCTGATGTGCGGCCTAGCTCGCCGGATTGGGGTGGGCTTTGATGCTGAACGATATATTGTCTCACGTTAACAAGAATGAAAAAAATCGTACCCTTATGAACAGATCTAATGATCCCCCTGTACCACCCTTTATCAGACTTAGTCATCTGCCCCTCTCCCGCGTTGTCGAACTTCCCCCGCTTACTCGGCCATGGCTGACGTCGGCACATTATTCCAGCCCCTATATTGGTCAATTTTCTTACCACCCCATTGCTACTTCATACCGTTCTTAATATCCCCGAAGCTTCCTCATATTCCTTTGCGGTCCTCCTCTGTCCGTACATTCGATATCCTCTCCCATACTGTTACACAAACAATGGTATCTAATGACAATTCCTTTTTATTGTTAGAAATTCCTTTAAAGTCAAATATTACTCATAGCTTAATTTTAGTTCTACTCTTTAGCTTTTTTTATATTTATGACTCGTTATTTCAATTCATATTCATTAAGTATGTACATATTTCAATTTTAGGATTTATTTTTGAGTCTTCATTAATTTGGATTCAACTGACCATTATTTTGCATGGTAATTTTAAGTTTTTGTTTCAAATTCAATACAATCGGGTGAAGCCCAACATAGTCACCCTCTACGCACTAGGCACGTTGGCCTTTACAAAATTAGCTAAAATAATTAAAGGCTTGTAAGATGCTTAGACTAATTAATGCTAAAAAAATACAATAAAACTATATGTTTGACGAGCAACGATTGATGGACGTATACAACTACTATCACCTGCGGTCCCACGTTGTAATTTGCCTTCGTCCTACAATAGCTTGCTGACAATGACACAAGCGTACGTTTATGTATCCGATATTACGTTGTTTTCTTCTTTCGCTGGCATACCATGCGCTGGGTATAATAATTTGCTGAGCGCCGCCCGTGGTAAAAATATGTGATGAATGTTGTTTTTTTTTTGCTGGCTGAACTGGAGCGTCGCGGTACTCCCACGACCAAGAACATGTGCGGCTGACTGCGCAGCATTTTCTGTTTGCGCACCTGGTGACGTAAAACGTGAGCGCACTGACAAGATGAGCATCAATACGCGATAGCCCAATGCAATCACTCACAAATAAATCAAAATTAATAATTTACTTGAAATTAAAAAAAAAATTTTTTATATATATTCGCTATAACACTTTCGAATACATATTTTCTATTCGGATGATGAAGATTGAAAGGGTCGGAAAATAAAATTTGCAAACTTAGCTGCATAGTTTAGTAAGCATTCTATCATAGTGGGAGTGAAAATCAAAGAAATTGTGATACTAGATATAAGGATGGAGTCAAAAATCCGCCAAAAAACCATCTAGGAGTATTCTGCAAACATAAAATCAAGTTTATACTGGCATGGAAAATTGTCGATATCGAACTGTAATTTGCAGTAAATGTTATATGTTCATGAAAGGTATAAAAACTCTTGTTTAGCATAAATAAATAAGTCCAGGGTATTTTTCAAAAAATTTCAACTGAGTTGCACTGTCAACGCCATGTTACTGTAATTGACGACTAGTAAAAGTTTTTTACATATGGTATTTCTTCAAACGCTGCGTACATGGGAATTTATGGCAAGGAAAATGCATTACTTCAAAAATTTGAGATATTGTTAGCAATAAAAAGAACAAGAGAAATCGCTCTCTTAAGGGAATAAAATATGCATTTTGTCATTAAAAAGAACCGTTAGCAGCAATAAAATATACCAATAAAACAATAAAAACCAAAGAAAGCATAATTAAATCACAATAAACATCATTAAGGGCTTATACAAAGCATATTTTTTTTAGATTTTATTCTAATATAATTTTTTTATACGACAGTGGAATTTTTTTTTAAGTAATACATAACAAACTAGCCTTCAAACAGCCGTACTAGCATAAACTGAAAAGGCTTATACAAACAAATACCTTGAACATTTTAAAGTAATTCGATAGCTTTCCATTAAAGCCGTCTAGGGCCCCTCACCAATGACTCCAGTGCACATTGGCAATATTTGTATATAATATAATATAATATAATATATATATATATTGTAACGATTTTGCTGAATCAATAATTTAATTAATGTCCTTTTATTACTCAGTAATTCACAATTCAATTACAATTCAATTCACTATTTACAATCACTTGTATTACAACTTTCACAATGTACTATTTCTTATTACTTCACTGAAGTGTAATCTCCAATGCGTTTACTTTACGACTGATTAGCTTCGCAGTTGCGTGTCGCCCTTATATACTAGTAGGTTGTTCGCAACCAACTGCCTAGAATGATCAAATCGTTCTCGATAACGAAAGATCTCGTTTTACGCTCTAGACCATGCCAGTAATTGGCTTCTCTCTTTCATCTGACATTCGCTTCGCATTTTCGCCACACTGCCGTCCACCTAAGTCGGATCGTCCCGATCAGACACATTTGTTGTTCCAAACGCTGCAAGCCTCTATAGGTGGACCACTTTCATCTTACTTCTTGGCCTCCCAACAGTCAGGATTCGATACACTACGTCATTTAGTCATTTGATGATCTTGTAAGGGTCTTCCCAATTGTATTGAAGCTTGGAGTATAAACTTTTCTTCCGTTGTGGATTGTACAGCAACACCAAATCTCCATTTTGCAAGCCTTCGGAGTTTATCGTCTTGTCATGCCTGACCTTCATTTGTTACTCGT
Organism: Neoceratitis asiatica; assembly: GCA_030068015.2. Lineage (NCBI taxonomy): Eukaryota > Metazoa > Arthropoda > Insecta > Diptera > Tephritidae > Neoceratitis > Neoceratitis asiatica. The sequence continues at coordinate 81,215,943 of CM061524.1, forward strand.
AGTTTGAGTTCGCTGACTCACAAGAGCATGTGTGTCTCTTAACTCTTCCTCTAGAACACTAGACGCTTTCTTCCCAATTTTTCTCGCATCACCATTTATTCCAAATTTGAAATCGCTCGCAACCGAAGTTCACTACCAAAGAGTATCCTTGCAGGGGTTTGACCCGTTGTTTCATGCGTTGCCGATCAATATCTCATCAGGAACAGCGATATGTGGATATCCCAAACATCCTGATGCTTGGTCACTACTTTCCGCAAGTGCTTTTCCAGGGTCCGGTTGAAATCTTCTACCATGCCATCTGATTGGGGATGCAAAGATGTCGATCGGGGTTTTCGAATACCAAGTTTAGGCGAGAGCAATTCTGAGGCGCACCGTATCTGGTAAACCAATTGTGTGTGAATGCATCCGCAACTGTTTTGGCTTCTTGGTTTGTAATTGCTAGCTGCCCTTCGGGATTCTTGAACTGCTGTAGCCAGTTCAGCGCTGCATGATCCATTGTAACTCGGAAATGTTGACCAAACAGATATCTGCGGAAGTGTTTGATGCAATCCACCAACGCTAATAGTTCTCTCCAAGTTACGCAGTAGCTCCGCTTTGGTTTCCCAATAGACCGGCTAGAGTAGGCAACTATCTTCTCCTTCCCATCAATCACTTGCGAAATCACTCCTCCTATGCCAAACCACTACCATCTGTGTCCAGAATAAATATTGCACCTGGAGCCGGGTACGCTAGCATAGGCGCAGTGCATATCCGTTCTTGCAAAGCTTGGAAAGCCTCCTCCTGTTCAGTTTTCCACTCTAAAGATCTATTTTTCCTAGTGAGCTCATGGCGACTATGAGCTACGCTAGCGAAATTCGGAACAAATCGGCGATAGCAAGTGCACAGCCCAATAAAGCTTCTTAATTCATGCAAGTTTCTGTCATTTGATACACAAAAATGCCGTAGATTTAGTGTAGAAAAAGGTAGAATTATTATGCAAGATTTTGAGTTATCAAACAATGAAAATATTAGTGCCAAACCAGAGAATCATACATACAAATACCTTGGCTTGACTCAAGAATGCATCATTCTGAAATCGTTCGAGCAACAACGGAGAAATATGTAACGCGAGTGATAAGCTTGTTGAAGTCGCATCTTAATGGTTTTAACCGAAAGATGCTTTGAATAAAGCTATCAACACATTTCCTATCCTAGTGTTAACACACGTGTTTGGAAAGACAAAATGGTATGACACAAACCTAGAAAAGGAGAAAAGGACGACACGGGTATTACTTAACTTACAAAATTCGGAATATATCATCCGAAATCAGCCATACAACGTGTCTACTTACCACGAAGACAAGGACTGCGAAGAATGGCAGACATCAAATATATACACCAAAAGTGTGTATGCAACCTCAGGTTGTTTTTTCATAAGCAACAAAGCCAACTGCATAAAGTAGTATGTCATTTAGATGTGAAATACACCCTTCTAAATTTAAATGACACCTCAACGAGTGATATCCCAACAGACGTTCAGCATTTTCAGTCATTAATTTTGCAATGGATAATGAAGTCAGTCCACAGAAAATATCCACGTGCAATCGATTAACCAGAAATAGACTCAACTGCATCCAACGACTGAAACCGAAGTTTTTATGTGCGCTATATAGGACCAAGTAATTTCAACTAAAAATTATAAAATATATATCATCCGTGCGGCCTTTGAAAATTATCTATGTCGACGATGCCAAAAACAACCTGAAACTTTTCACCACATTACAGGTGCATGTGCTCTATTAGCAGTACCGTATAACTGAAAATAAATAACAACGTTCAATTCTGAATTTTAAATACAACCCTCAAACAATTTTACAGTTCAACAGTTCAACAAAGTTATACTTGGATCAATTAATATTGACGGATCATCCTACACCACACAACAGACCTGACATAACTGTAATCGAGAAACAAGAAAAAGGGGCTCTGCTAATAGACATAGACGTGACGAAAAGCACAACCTGCAGGAATGCTACACAGAAGAGTGTAGAAAATACCTCAATTTAGGGCATGAAGTTAAGGAAATGTGGAGACTAGATAGCTTCGATATAATTCCAACTATCATATCATCTACGGGAGTTATTCCGAAAAATTTAAACACTAGTCTAGATAAATTGAAAATTACTGAAAAGCGACACCTGATACAGAAGGCTGTTATATTATCCACTACTTCAATAGTTAGAAAAATTTTAAACATAGAATAATTTAAAAAAAAAAATAATTGTAATTAGATTCTTGTATCCTTCCAACATAAACTTATTTTTATTCATAACCAATGTACAGTGTATGATTTATAAGTTTTAAAAATAGTATTAAGTATTTTGTTGTAAAACGACCGATACGTAATGGATACTTTTTAGAGAGGAAAAATAAAATAAATAAATTAAAATAAAATAAAACAAAACAAAATAAAATAAAATAAACTAAATAAAAACTTATAATAAAATAATTTAAAAAATATATAAAAAATAAAATAAAATAAGATAACATAAAATAAATAAAATAAAATAAAATAAAATAAAATAAAATAAAATAAAAAATAAAATGGAATAAAATAATATAAAATAAAAGAAAATAAAATAAAATAACAATAAAATAATAAGATAAAATAAAATAAAATAAAATAAATTAGAATAAAATAAAATGAAATAAAATATATATAAAATGGAATAAAATAAAATGAAATAAAATAAAATAAAATAAAATAAATAAAATAAAATAAAATAAAATAAACTAAAATAATTAAAATAAAACAAAGTAAAGTAAAGTAAAATAAAATAGAAAAAAATGAAATAAAATAAAAGGAATAAAATGAAAAAATATCAAATGAAATTAAAGTTAATGTAAATGTTAAAGTAAAGAATTCTCAATAACATTCACTTGCAACACTAGATTCTTAATGGCATTTTGCTACAGCAGCAAAAGCTCAAGATCAACAATGAATTTTTCGTGTATTCAAAGTGATTATTTAGCCGTGCATGCAAAACAATCATGTGACTTTCCTGCTGTCGCATCGATTGGGGAAGGAACGTGGCATTAATATCTATATATATATGTATATACAGTGGTACCGTCATATAAATACCGGCACTCATTTGATTTTATAAGTATACATACATATGTTTATTTATATGTAAGAATTTTATGACTTTTTTATTGACTACATATGCGCATATGTACTTTTATATATTGTCGAAGTTAAACAAGTCCAATGTAAATTTGGTTCATCACTTCGACGCTAAGTTTTTTAAGGCAGTAGGATTTAAAATTTATGTACTTATATACACTTTTGTATAAGTTTAGCCCACGTTTATGCTCTACAATATCTATTATTGATTGAAGTCAATTGCTATTTAGCCAGTTTTATGAAATATGATGAATATTTTAAGTAAACTACTGGTTTTTAGTACATATATTTATTTTAATATTTTTGTAGAACTCTACAGGATATCTGGCTTAAGTATGCTCTATTTAATTGCACTGAAGGTACCATCAGACGTAGCAATTTTCACGAAATTTTTATTCATACACGGATTTTGCTGTCAAAAAATTTTAATTTCACCCAGAAACTTGTTTCTACAATTTAATTTCATATAACTGCGCAAATTAAAATTATAGTATGTAAGTCCTCTTATTTATCTGCAATTTGATTACTGAAATCCTATTTTTAATTGCTCATGCTGCACTAGCAATTTTTATTTATCTTGAAAGTGCTTTCGAGATAAATTTGAGGATTTGAGTATTGTCAGAGAAATTTTATATCGCAGAATGCGCGATCACTCTAATTTCCAGTAATTTAAATTCAATTAATGAACTTATTTTGATTTCTACTTCGAACGTCCAAAAGCTCGGCATTATTTCAACCCTCTCCAGGAGTGTTGCTTATACGTCAAGTTTTGACTGACTTCAAACAGAAATAGTTACAGAAAATATTTGCCTTCTTCATGTTTTGATTTTTATTACCCAATATTACCACATATTTAATTGCTGATGGCATTTCTATTTAGGTAATTGCTTTTAAATTTGGAAAATTTGCTCAAATGTTTATTGCATTCTAGTACAGTGTACATACGTATTTGCCAAATGGTACACAAACGATGAAAGTTTAAATGATTTGCTTCTGAATTCCTCAAGCCTTTGGTAATTATATGAAGTAGCAAAAAGAATTTTACAGCGCATTTAAACTACAAAAAAATTAATTCCAAGAAGTTTTTAATTTTTATTGTACATCAGTAACATACTATTAACATAATCGCGTGTTAAAAACAACTGTTTAACACACTTTCTTATAAATTTCATTAATTTTCAATGTTGTTAATTCAAATTGAAAATTTAAAGAAATTTGCTGCATTCATCACGCTTAACACTCGTAATACTTGCTGAAGTATTATATGTAACAGGAGTCGTACATAAATTTAGCTTCTTCGTAATATTACTTTTATACGCGAACATCTTTATGACGCCACATTCTCTTATGTTAAATTAATATCCTTTAATTGTTTAGTATTGGTGGCATTTTATTTTCCTCCTTTTCCAAGAGATCAAATACTGAGCAACCAACAAACATTCACTGAGCATACAATTTCCAAATAAACTAATAGAAGCGTAGAAAACACGGTGAAAGGGGACTGGTTTTATGAAAGTAATAGCAGTGTTGCTTAAATTCCATTCTGTTAAAAAAGGTGGCATGTATAATTAAGTGACGCTACCTTAGGCATGGCAATGAGGCAGATTGTCCTTGCACATTCAAGTTCTATTAAGTGACCCAAGTGAAGTAAAAACCGATTAAAATACTTTTTTGGATTACTCGATATTAAAAAAAAAAAAAAAAACAATATTATATGATAGAGAAATACTGATAAAGGAGGTATGTGAGGTTAAAATAAAAGGGTTCCCACCTTTTTGCATATTATTTGCAAGTTTAATATACAGTCCATGTCGGCGGCCGCAATAGTCGAGTACTTATCATTGCATCCGAAGATAGAGGAAATTGTTGTAATTGCGGTCGCCCTTGGCAGGGAAACAAAAGCTCCTCATAAAAATTAATCGGTGCCCATCCATTTGCTGGTAAGAATATCAAGACGCAAACCCACAAATTGGAGGATGAGCTCGGTCGAAAATTGATTCAGCAGTTACAAGGCGCCAAATATATATATAGGTCCATGATGATGATATGACAAAAAAATATTTTGAAAAATTAAGTAACCCGAGAACCAAGACCCAATGACGGAATTTATATCAAACTGCTTGTACAATTTTTTACCGCTATTCAGAAAACTGGGAAATCCAGCTGTTGCAAAACTATCTTAATATCTTTCTTTCTTGATTTCTAAAAGATTTTATTTTCATACATTTTATTGTCAGACAACCTTTTTGGGGATTTTGATGAAATGGACTGTTTAGGTCTAAACAGTTTAGCGTAGTATTTAATGTTTCAAGTCAGAATGATACTAATTTAACAGGCATGTCTCATTCTGGGCCTGTATTACAGTCTGGTTTGACTAAACTAACTTTACTTCGGGGGATATATAAATATGTGTTCAATACAGATGTCGAAAAATAAGTTAAATAATTTCATAAATTAAAAGATAATTAGATTAAACATATCAAGTATCAGAGAATAGTTTACTAACTGAAGACCGTAGCGCTCCGGGTAATTGTGTTCTAGCAATAGGGACATTGCTTTAACTCGCTGACGCTGAAACTATTTATGTTATAGCATTGATGATGCCGTCAAGGCCAAACGCGAAATCTCTGAAGTGTTCTTATTAGCCAATCTTCCATAACAGAAATTGATCGATAATTGCGACGAAATACTAAGAGAACTTGAAGATGCTATATGGTAAAAGGTTTAGGAATTCGATGAAACGCTCGCTCCGATTATTTTCCTAATTGCAACAGTACTGCCTTTTTTACACAATTTATTTATTATATATTTAAACTTACTTAAGCCTAACAGTAATACAGTAATAAAGTCATATCTCTTATGTAAAACAAGAAGAAATAATCTTATTGTATACATCAAACATGTCCAAAGTTATCTCGTTACAAATATGTTAATTTGTTTAGTTCAGACTCTAAAGTATGCTGTGCTCCGGTTCAAATAAAAGAAACCTCGATTTTATAAAAAATGAGATGTTTAAAGATGTATTAAAAGAAGAAGAAATTTCAGAAGAAAAAAAAATTTATGTGAAATTTATACTTTCATAAGCATCGTTATAAATGAATAAAGCCATTCTTAAGTTAACTTACAAACTAAGCTCACCGAATCGGTAGAGCACATTGGCTTTTTATCAGATATCACAAAATTAAAGGTGTAGAATTCGAAGGTTTAGAGAATTTTGGAGGATATATAATTTCTTAATTAAAACTGAGCATATATGGCTGAATTGTACCTAGTTTCTCCAATCAAAATTTTACATATGTAAACTTGTATTGCAAGGTGGTCTCTATAAACCAACGGCAGAATTTTTGAATATTTTGGAAGAACTAAATACTTTGTTTTTAAAAATTAAGGTTTGGATATTTATCCTTAGCACCAAATTATATGTTTAATTTGTAAAAATGCAGCAAAAATAATAGAGGAACAAATTGTTAGAAAATTGTTCTTAGGAAGAAAATATTTTCGGATAAATTAAATAGAAATGTAAAAGAAGGCAAAATTAGAAAAACAGAAACATAAGTGTGTTAAATATTATTGTTTTTAGCTATTACAGGAAAAAAAACGACTTAAAAAAAACATTCCAAAATTAATGCATTTTGTTTTGCTCGGCTTTATTTAAAAAATAGAATTCAATCAATCTGAAATATGTGTGGTCAAAATGTGTATTTACATATATAAACATATGTATGTTAATTTATATACATAAAGAATAACAAAAGAAAAAAAATCACCCAAGAATAATGCTTTAACAACATCACACTTTTTTATCACCAGACGCGTTTAATGTAAAAAATTTCGAAGTGAAACTACCTTATAAATTATTGTGTCATAGGCTACAAAATTAAAGTTAGTATCAGAACACGCTATGAAAGCAAGATAATGGGTGAAAAGTGCTTATGCTATTATAAAGTGTGATTTATTTATTTAAATATGAATTTATAGAAATGTAGAAAACGAGGCTATACTTGTATATATTTCAATAACCTCAGTTAACCAATTTACTATATCTTTCAGCGAAATATCTGAGAAATTATTCCTGCGCCTAAATTTTTTACAATTTAAGCCATTTCTAAGCCAAATTGTCACTTTTAAACGCTATATTATTTTTCCTGTTTCCCGTTATTTCACCTTTGCTTGTTCGTTGTTTTTCAGGCTTCTCTTCAACACTACATTATTTCGTTTAAACTATTCATTAGTATGGCGCAATATAATTGTTTTTCCAACGCGGTCACATTGCTATTCGATTCATAATTAAAATTGCAAAAGACTTTACTTGAAAGTAGTTATTTCTATCCCCTAGTTCCGCCGAGCTTTTGTGCTTTCTATCTCGTCTTTTATTCTCAATTTTATCAGTATGATGTATCTACTTGTATATTTGTTACCACAATAACAGCAGAGAGAAATCTGTTTAATTTTTTTTTGTACCTGTCTATTTGCTTGAAAAATTATTTTCCGCTTCTTTCTATTTCAAGTCTAAATTTTAAATTCTCTGCATAACTAGTTTCCCAGTAATATATTGTAAGGGTTCAGTTGATTCCTTCTTTAACGCTATTTTTGCCTCTTCAATCTACTTTTCGTTTTTAATCAATATGTTCTGTCATCAGGCTGCGGTAATTTCCCCTCAATGTTGATCAGTATGTCAATGGCTAATTGACAGCCACTCATTCCTTCAATTAATTTTATACAAACCAAGAAAAGTACAATGAACGAACAAAATTTTTTTAATAAAAATAATTAAAAATTTTTAATTCAATAACTCAAAAACTTAGATTTGGGTAATAAATTATAAAAATAATATATAATATACCAAAAAATTAAATAATGAAATACAATGACCGAATAAATATTGTTATTGCAAGTTGGATATTTTTGTCCTAGAATATATAAAAAGTTATGCATACACTTTAATTTTTTATTTTTCTTTGTTTAACAGTAATAAAAATATACTTGAAATTTGATGTCTCGCTTCTATGAATACTAGATATTTCAACACTACTCGTAAGCATTTTACGAAAACAATATTGTGACGAAAATCCCATACCAAGGACAAACAAAACTGTTGACGATGTAAAAGCAATTCCCGGAAGGACAGAAAATAAAGAAGCGGCTGTATAATGCAAATTACCCATACCAAGGACAAACAAAAGGGTAGACAGATTAAAGGAAATTCCACGTCGTTAAGGATGAACGGAGTAGCTGCAGCTACCGCAGGCAAACGAACAATCAGCCTATCCTTAAGCGCGTGAACAGAATGGTTAGGTCATCTACAGGTATAAAAAGAGAGGCAGCCGCTATCACAAAAGGGAAGACGAATAGACAACATAGTGGAGTTAACACTGCTGTGACCTGTGTGTGTTTGAGAAACGGATAAGCTGAGTGAAGCAGATAATAAGTGTGTAAAAATAATTGTAAAATAAGCCGTTGGCTAAAGACAAAATTGTAGAAATAAATTCCTGACGGTGAAGAAACCGAACAAATAAATCTTGGGAGTTTATTTAGTAATCCAGTGATCGGACTCGAACAAAAGGAGAATAATCGAGGTGAATTTAGCAAGTTCGTTACAATATGTTACATATCGTCGATGCATATGCAATACAGCCTATCTACCAGATGCAAAACCTCCCAAATGACGAAAGTGGCAAAAACGAGTTTCATCGAGTTTCATCTATAAAAATAAAAAATTTCGTATTCCAGCCGAAAATTGCCGAAAAAAACGGTAAATGCAAAACCGCATGTAAAGTGTGTAGTCAAATTTTATTTGCAAAACCAACCATCATTTAATTCTGTTCAGCAAGTCGATCAACGAAGCGTCAGTACCACGAACAGGGAGAGGCCTAATTTTATTGTGTTCTTTGCTATTAAATTTTTTTAACTGTTTGTGAATATACATACCAGAAATGGCTTCAAATGAAGGATGGTATAATTATGGAAAATTTTTTGAAAGGTAACAAAAAAAGAAACAATGTTATTTATGTACATATATAATATCTAAGTGTTTGTATGTACATTATTAAAATATAAATTTAGATGCTTGGGCGACTCCACCAAGTTCTCCTGGGACTTCCTATTCAGAGTTGGAATTGTCGCCGCACACGCATGGAATGCGCATCTCAATAGAGAATGATGAAGAATTTTTCAATTTCCCCAGTATGTTCAATTCTCCTGTTATGAACAGCAACAATTCTATCAAAGGTGACTGTGATACTCATACTTCCCCCAGCAATGAACACCTTCCAGAAATACAAATTTTTGGAGGAAAACAAAAATAAAAGACGAAAACGGAACACAGACAATTGGAAAAGAGAGATCAACAAAAAGAAAATAATGATTGGAGAAGGGTACATAGGCTTTCGCAGAACACAAAACAAAGTAGTCCAAGATGTGCCACGAATGAAGAGAGTGCTTAATAAGTCAACTTGTGCTAAAGCGTGCCAAAAGAGTAAAAAATTTGATTGTAAAAGGTTTAGTGAGCAGAAAAGAGAACAAATTTTTGCACACTTTTGGTAAAACATTAATTGGCAACAAAAACAAAAATTTGTTTGCTCGCTGGTTCACGTTCAAACTACAAAAACAAATAAGCGCAGGAAATTAAAGAAATCAAATTCTTTTGTGTATTTTCTCAAAGATGGTACCGAGAGGCGAAGGGTTTGCAAAAATATGTTTTTATCGACCTTAGGACTCAAGGCATGGACTGTACGTTCGTGGCTTACTAATACACAGGTTTCGTGCAGCTCTCAAAAGCAACGAAAACCCACAAATGATTCCAAAAAAAAACTTGCAAAAAATTTTTTGGCATCTTTGCCAAAGCTCCCGTCACACTACTGCAGGTCATCATCAAGCAAACTCTATTTAGAGCCAGTCATTGAATCAAAATCACAGTTGTACTCTCTTTATAAGACAGTTGGAAAATTCAGCCTTCACCACGAAACATCCCAAATCGTGCTGATAATGATTGCCTTCGCTGGGGCCCGAAATATGGTTGTCTGTAGTAAGATTCCTGCATAAGAAAATTCATTAAGCTACATGACTGTAGCTGGATCGAAAAACACGCAACCAAATAAATCATGTTGTGACACACGGAAAACATATATCTGGTATTCTAGATGCTCGCACGTTCCGAGGGACAAATATCGAACCGGATAACTATCTTGTAGCAGCAAAGATAATCACCCACCTCTGTGCAGTAAAGAACGCCCATCAACAAACACAAGGAAGGTTCGATGTCGACGCAATACAGCTGTTATCCAGCAGGTTCTCTACTCGACTTGCATACTTGCTCTCTGAGAGCAATCATCAGCTGTGGAACGAAATAACAAGCAAGCAAGAGCTGGTACGATGAGCAATGTCGAACTGCAGTGGAGAAAAAGCTGATTATCTACCTCGCAACTCCCCTATCGACTACAACATGTGCGAGTCGCATGCAGACGAAAAAAAAAGTACTGCGTAAGTATGAAGAGCTTGAGAAGCTTACCGGTAAAAAAAATTCAAACACGGCGTTAAAGAACTGACGAGGTGCATGAATGAACTGTTTTGCAGAATACGGTCGGACGAAATAATGCCCGATGAATGGAACCTAAGTGTGAAGCACTCAGGATTAGGAAAGACCTCTAAAAGCCGTTTGATATCAACTGAGGTTTCAGACAGGGTGACTCATTATCGTGTGACTTCTTCGATTTGATGCTGTAGAAAATAATACGAGCTGAAAATCTAAATAGGCTATTATTGAGAATTCGAATTCGGTAAATGAGGCATTATCTTCACCTGAGAGGAAAAATTAGAAAAGGCGATGGATATAGAACATGAAACCCTGTGGCGAAATGAAACCATGGGATTGGTAGTTGAACTTATATATGAAAACGTTATTGGATGCTAACGGGGTTTTGTTTTCAATTAAACTTAGAACAGATGGTTCTATTGAAAAATACTAGGAAATTGGTTGCATTAGGCTGCTCGAAAAAATATAATGAGGATTACTGCGAAATCTTTGCACGTGTTCCATGTCATTCAACCATCCGCTTGATTTTAGCTTTAGCAGTAATACAGAAATTATTAGTTAACCATGTAGATTTTGTTGCTGAGTACTGAATGGTGAATTTGAAAAAACGGTTTACATGTTACAACTACCTATGTTTAAAGATTCGGAAAATTTTAATAAAGTTTCTAGACAAAAGGCTTTGTATGGTGTTAAATAAGTTAGACAAGAATAGAATCGGAAAGGCACTGATATATTATTGAGAATTAGTTTTAAAAGATGTAAGTCGGATATATCTGTTTACATTAGCCGAAATGGTAAAAACGTTAATATTATTGGTTTATATATCGACGCATGACCAAGTAAGAAAGAAATGAGCGATTGAACGAGTTGTCGATCGAGGCGACATCACGATTAATCAGATGTGGTATGTTGAACAAATTCTTCAGTAATGGGATATGGTAGATTGCAAACCTGCAGAAACCCCATGTGCTACTGGTACGGTGTTACGAAAATGTATCAATCAGTGTAAAGCCCACCATCAACAAACTGATCGGACCTTATCAGTGTGGCTTTAGACCTGGCAAATCCACCATTGACCAGATATTCACCATGCGCCAAATCTTGGAGAAGACCCGAGAGAAAACACCACTTTTTTTTATCGATTTTAAAGCTGCTTTCGACAACTCGATAAGGAACTGCCTCTACGCCGCTATGTCTGAATTTGATATCCCCACAAAACTCATACGGCTTTGCAAACTGACTCTGGATAATACAGAAGCGCAGTCAGAATAGGCAAGAACCTCCCCGAGCCTTTCGATACCAAAGGAGATGATGTAGGAAATAATACGACCTGAAAATCTAAATAGGCTAGTTACCATCTTCTACAAGAGTGTGAACTTGTTGGCGTATGCCATTCATATGATATCATTGGCCATAAACACCACATGAGTTCTGCTTTCTCCAAGTTAGACAAAGAAGTGAAGCGAATCGAAAGTGTCTGGTAGTGAGCGAGGGTAAGACGAAATATCTCCTGTCATCAACAGACATTCGCGACTTGGCTTCAACGTCCACGTAGTCGTTCATCATTTCCGTCATAACACATGGAGTTTTCGAGTGAAAAGTTATGCGAAAGAGTTATGGTTCTTTGCGCATTGGCAAAGCTGGACGAGCTATACGACGACATTGTCATAGTTCAGCGAATCAAGAGACAACGGCTGAGCTGGTTAAGTCATGTCGTCCAAAAAGATGAAAGCAGAGGAAGAAGAAAGCCTCCACTCCGTTGGAAGGATCATTTATTTATGCGCCAGCAGACCCGGTCAATCGTTGTTGTGTCCAATATTTTAATAATAGATTTTGCAAAGGACCTAACTATTAGCATCGATTGATTTAGCTGCTTATTTTTCTCTTTGTACCGCTCACGTGGTATTCAAAGTCTTTCACGTGAATGTCAAAATTAGTGACTCAGAGTAAGCCAAACGTACTATTTGGAGCTAACCGTTTAGGTTAGTATTAACGAAAAAATAACAGAACAGCTTATATAAAGTTACGTCTAAATCTATACAGAAAATTTATTATTAGCTCTGACTTATGTAATCTAGAGTTGTCAGTCAGTTTCTCTGATAAGTATTGAATAAATAAACAAAGTGCTGTGCTTAAAAATTTAAGAAGAGTGCTCAAGGCTCACTTTCATATAAACACTTAGTGAGCGCAACGCATACATAGCATACATACTTCACAGTTGTTTCTTCCAACTTCGTCTCGGAAAAATCCAAAACCCCGCAATGCAAGCGGGTAAAACAACAAAAGCAACTCATATACAGGGCAGGCAGGTATCTGTATGTCACTAGAAAATCTAATAATTAAAATTGATAGGTAACAACTTCCACTTTTGTCTCCTAAAAAGAGGCAATATAGATTAGACTAAAATTCAAGCGTATTCAGAAAAATCTTACATTTCTTTCGAAAAATAATAAAAACAATTACTCTTATTAGATTAATAGCTCGAAGGGCCTAGTAGAGGTTATGAAGGGAATAGAAGCTAAATACAACTAAATACAATAGGCACGCAAGAAGTAAAACATGTTTTTTGATCCGTTATTACCAATTTGGTATGTTTGAGGAAAAAATATTTATAAGATGAAATATTTAATACACCGTAGAATTTCAGTTGAAGATCCACATAAAAGAAATGTATATCTCTTAAATTTTTGCTGCTTTTGCCACGACTCCTAAGTAAAATTAAAAGAAAAAAATTTCAGATTGATTTTGTCGGTTTTAGCATAAAACAAAACCATACACTAATTTCAGCCAAATCGAAGACGATCGCGCAGAAAATCACCAGTTTTTTTACGTTGAATATAGAATGGTTGCATATGAATATAGTTATACAAAATAAATATTTTCATAAAAATTTCATTTTGAAAAGAAGAAAGGGAAAACCCTTACTTTGGACGGGTATATAAAAAATCAGCTATCTGTTTATATTACAAATTTGATATATAATTATATAGCTGATGCATATACATACATACATACATACATACATACACATCTCACCATGTTTTATTGAGCTTAACAACAGCACAAATATGCAAAGGATAGCAATATCTTTTTTAATGCACATATAATAGATCCTAATAAACATATCTGTCAACTTTTAGAAATTCAACCAAAAATTGCCATGAATTTAATTAGGCTTACGACCCATTTATGCAACGTTATTTACCAACTATATTTACACAATTTTTTTCTTTTTAGTCATTAGAGTAACTTAATTGCTTCCACCAGCGCAAACATTACTAAATAATACATATTTTGATGCTGTCAAAGATTTTCGGTTGACATGTTATCGACATGGTTTATTCACTTAAGTATTTTTTTAATTATTCAGAAGAGAACATTTAGGGTTGAACCTTTTGCTATGAAAGTTTACCTGTTTTCTACTCATCAAAAGTTGGAGTATATATGCAATGAATAATAAATTACTAAATAATATTACCTTAGAAAATTTGTTGCTATATTTCATTACGTAACTAACATCATTTACTTTTCAACATCACCAATTTACTGATGTTTTGGAAAGGAGCGAACACGAATGGATTTAGTTTGGCAATAAGCTATGTAACAATAGCCCGCCGTCGAAGAATTGACCCCAATATATACATATACATTTTTTTTCTTTAATTAATAATTATAGCTTCAAGCGTTATTTTTGTCAAAAACCACCATTAGACAGATTTGAGACAAATTCCCTGAATATTGAAGCTTTAGATGCATTTTTTTATGGAGATTTTGAGAAGAATAGAGCTTTCATAGTCCATTAAATGTACCACATAGTAGTTTTTTTCGAATTCATCGAATTTTCCAAATAGGCAGAAATTTTGACGGCGTTTCATCTCAATTGCTTCGTTGCATTTGTAGGTGGGATCGCATGTTTAATAGAATTTTACGAGATGCATGTAGTCGATAACATTACTAGAAAAGTTTTTGGATACCAAAACGCAAATTTTGTTCGAACAATTAGTGGCCTTCCTCAAGGAAGGTCATGCCCAAGTAACCCAACTATTTCGCCTGACTAAGAGCTTACTCAAACATAACAACCATCTTTTAGATCTTCTAGCAATATTTTTCAATGTATGTAATAGCCTCCATGGAGTTGGAATCGCTTGTAGATTGGCTATGCTAGCTGTCTTTAGGTTCTAAGCTCGGCGGATCGTGGTAAGTTTTGTCACTACTTACTGCAGCCTTCCAATCATTACAATAAAAACAATGTATGCGCGTAATTAATTTATAAATTAAACTAAACAAATTAAATTCATCAGAATTTCCCAGAATCACCCACAATAAAATATACGGACGGACGACTGAAAAGAATGAAACCTGTAAAACCTAATCTGAAAAACAATGTCACTTCTCTACTCTCCCCTACCCATAAAAAAGAGACACTTTTCCAGTTACCCTAAATGCCAACCAAAACCCACAGATCTAGAATGAAATCGTCCCACAAAACCCACAATAAAGTTTATAATTTCATTTCAAATAATTAAAAATTCTTTTATTAACTAAATCGATATTTTTATGTAAATATAATATCCATTTTTTTAAATTAATTATTGTCGTTTTAATAAACCGAATTATTAATTTTCGACCACTTTTTTAGACATATTGGGCGGTATCTCATCCATAATTTGACGAATAATAGTTTTCATGTGATCAAGAGTTAAATTG
The DNA here is from genome assembly GCA_030068015.2 of Neoceratitis asiatica. NCBI lineage: Eukaryota > Metazoa > Arthropoda > Insecta > Diptera > Tephritidae > Neoceratitis > Neoceratitis asiatica. The sequence continues at coordinate 81,231,347 of CM061524.1, forward strand.
TTATCCGCATACACATGGTCTTTCGCGTAGCTCCACAAAAAAATTCCTCACGGTGTCAAAACGCACGATCCCGGTGGAAAATTGACATCGTCAAGACGAGAGATTATGCAGGCGGAAAATTTCTTTCGCACCAAAGCAATATTCGTTCGTATTGTGTGGTACGTGGCACCATATTGTTGAAACCACATATGTAGATATGTCCAAGTCATGTTCATAAAAGGCCGATTATCATACGACCATAACGCTCTAAATTGTCAGCGACAGTCGTGCCGTTATCATTTTCAAAGGATTACGCTCCAGTCACACCTCCGGACCAAAGATCACACCAGACAGTAAGTTTTTTTGGGTGTATTAGCCTCTTCAATTATTTGATTTTTTATGTCTACATATGTTTATTTAAAATTTATTTATGCAAAGTGTAAAAATCATTGAAACACCTAAGAAGTTTTGACAAACAAAATAATTTTTTTTGTTATAAATAGATGGCTGTATTCAAAGGCTTATTTTAAAAAAAAAAATTTTTTTAATTGAATATTTTGTAATACAATAAAGAAAAATTGGTAGAAGTGACAGCTGTTTCAGAGATCACCATATCTCCTCATCAGATTTCTTTTGCCAGGAATCGAACCGACGGATTCTGGCATCACAGGCGAGTGCTCCAACAACTGAGCCAACGTATGCCTTGTAATCTATTGTTGTATTATTAAATTTTTTACTAACCAACAAATATTAAGTGCCCTTTTTGTTCTGCTGAGTTGATGAGCAATGAGGGAGTATCGAGCGAGCGTCGAGCTGCTCGCAGTGCTCGATACCCGGGTATCTGGAGCTCTAATATAAAGTTAGCATGAGCCGAGAGGTTGGCTCTGCGTACTACAATTCGGAAGCACTGGTTCCAGGTTCGAGCAAAATCCAAAATTATAGAAAATCAATTTTTCTTATTGCGGTCGTCCCTTGGCAGGGAATGTCAAGCACTCCGAGTGTATTTTTGACTTCTTACTTAGAATAACTGTAGATCACTCTGTTTGTTAGAAAAATATCAAAATGCAAAATCAACGTTCAAGATCAAAAGAAGATTTGTTTAAGAGTAACGTCAATAGCGGAAGCTCAGATTGAAATTTTGCTCAAAGTATTGACAGCTGATTAGAACATTTCATTAAAGTGGTTACTTCTGTTCCTGTATTGTATTAGATACCTTAACATATTTGAGAACCTTTAAAATACATGATAATAGACATAGTTAAGGAAAAATTATTAAAAAAAATTGAATAAACGTGCTCACATGTGCCAAGGAAAAGGAAGAAGAAAACATAGAACTTTTTATGCTCGCACAAACTGCCCAAAATCTTAATAATAATCTTAATGCCACGGTTATTGAATCAGAAAAAAAAAACCATAACTAAATCCTAACAAATAACAATGTGCGCGAACCAAATATAGACTTCTACCTTTAGTTGCATAATAAGTAGGTAATCTACATATAAGCAGCATCTTGCCATGGGGAAAATCAGGAAAGAAACAATATAATACCACGCGCCAACTCAAATATCCTCCCTCTCTTCCTATTACACTCTACTACCCATACATACATGTCACATTAATACCGATAATAAGTCAATCTAAGCGCCTCCTACTCAGAATTAGGTCAATGTAATACGAGTATCAACTCAGTAACATTAGTGGCGACACGCAGATGCTTTAGACGCTGTGAATGGATTTGCTGCATTTGGTTAGCATATGGATAATATTAACTCAGACAATAGAATAGGGCGGATAATAAGATTTGGGCGGAGGAGAAAAACAAAAGAAGTAAGTACACAAAGTTATGCGTAGACGCCCCGAATGTCGACACTCGATTAATGTACTAAATGCCAAAGGCCTAAATCTTACAAATCTACTCATAACCATACGTGTGTATTTATATGGGAGCGCACGTGAATAATATTTCCCAGTAGTGGGAAGCTGACTAGTATGAAAAAAATATAGTTTTAAAGTAATATTATACCGATTCTCCTGCTTCTGGCAAAACAGTCCAACCGTCCACCAACACGAATAAGAACCGTTTTCAGCACTAAACAACTTATGCTTTTGTTACATTTAGGCTCACCATGGATGTTTTTAATTTTCTAAGGTCTGGGGTGGCGCGCATCTTATCTACACATTTCTTGTTATGACGATTATCACAGTGAACCCTAATAAAATATGAATAGGTGTAGATAAGTCATTTATTTCTGCGATATAGTAATTTCAAGCAACATCCTTGAGTTAAATATAATGGTCGGAAGCAGGGGAAAACAATGAAAGATGAATTAGTAAAAAAAAGCTAGTACCATTATGGTTCATAATCAGCATCTTTTCCATCAATATTGTTTCCAGACTCACAAGTACACCATTTTATGTATTGGCAGTGATTCTTGGGAATTTCACCAAGCAATGCGCTGAGTATATATATGTATGCATTATGTAATAAATTTAGGCGCCAAGAACTCGGAAAGGTGTGAGAATTAAGTAATAAAAACGAAAAAGGAGGAAATAAAACACACAAAAAAGAAAGAACTTATAAAGCAATAGTAAGCAAGCCTATTGTGTTGGGGTATAAAGTAAACTGAGTGAAGTTATGCGACATAGTAAAAGACATGTTACTACGCCGAAATTGTTCGGAAATACATATATGTAACATATGTTATGAAAATCAAAGGCGTAAATGCATACGTCTACCAATTTTCATTTAAAAAATTTTGACCATCTGTTCATACGTTTGAGCTATGATTCGAGCATTCAGTCGCATCTCAAACTTGTTTATCTTCTTAACCCTATTCGATTATATACCAATAGTTTAAATAATTTTTATGAAATAATTTTATCACCCATTTTTTGCTATGATATTTTAAATACAAATCTAAATTTCAAGAGCTCTATAAAGAGACTTTTTAGTCATAATTTTGTTTTAGATTTTACAATTTTCTATAACTAATAATTATTTACTTCTTTTACTACTGTATTGTTCCAAAATAAAAATTAAATATATAATAATTTCAGATGTGCAATTTAAAACTAATTTCTACATACATATATCGACCATTCTAACGCGCTCTGATATATTCTAAATACTACTCAACGGAAATAATATGAAACGATTAAAATTAATTCACGAACCAAATTATTGGAACAAATGATGCAGATTTAAAAAACGAAAAACTAGGGATTTTTTATGAAAAATTGATTTTTTCCAAACTCAATGACACATACTTAATATTATCGGATTATATTGAAAGATGGTACAAAAATACCATAATCCTTGCAACCACCCCTTAATTTGTTGGAAAAACATCAAGACATATACCTCTAGAAGAGTAGCAATATCACAGCAGAGGTTATAGAGCTCCAATTATGTACTTAAATATATATATATTGCAAAATTTACGAAAACGACGGTACTTTTCTCAAAAAAAGGGGTTACAGTTATTCAATTAGAATAATTGAATTCAAAATTTAAAACTACAAATTTCTAAAATGTTTGTACTCTTTAAGTGTTAAAGCTAGCGTGGCCAGCAAGTAACGGTAACGAATATAAAAGTACAAACACTTTGCAACTTCTTGCTTTCAACAACAACACATTTTTGAAAATATATTTTCTTGCCGTCGTATTAGCTTAGTAACCCACGCATTTAAACACTTTTCATACCAAACACAAACATAATAATTTTTCTTCTATTTGGTGCTCCAGCCTTTATATCGGATAAATGTTTGTTTCTTCTCTTTTCGTTTCGCAGCAGCTGCTCGACTGGCTCTGGGCTATAGGCCAACTTTGCAAATACATAAAATATCATTACGACCACAATACACGTTTCTTTGCCACAATTAAGATAGAAATAATTTTATATTAAATTTATGTTGCATATCTTATTCGATAACACATATTTATACATATATATATGTATGTAAGTACATATTTTATTATTTTCTATTAATACTTGTTTTCATTTCACGTTCCTTGTTTCTTTATTTTATTATGACTTTCATGAAATTGTACATTAGCTTCGATCCAAAGAAGTACTAGAACGAGAAGAGATAAACCCAAAAAAAGTTATACCGATCATATCAGAGTTTCATTAGCCATGTCTGTTTGTTCTTTCGTTTGTTTGAAAGAAAGTTTGTCCCTCAGTTTTTGAAATATTTTAACCAAACTTGGTAAGCACTTATACGTTTAAGCAATCATTTGCAGGAACCGGACAGATTGCACATTTTAGCATATAAGTTGGACTTTTGGTCGACAAAAGTCTTAAAAATAATTAACACAAAACAATTGTAGGTTTTTAGTTTGTTTTTCATTACGCGGCTTCGAGTCGCGGACACGACGTTCTCTGTAATCGACTTCGATCAGAATGCAAATCAAATACAATTTTTCTTAATTAATAAACCTTAGGCTAAGGTATAGAAAGTGTTTGCTAAGCGAAACTTAATTAAAATTAAAGCGAAAAATTAAATAAGCTATTGACATTATTATTATTATAGTAAATAACATTTTGCTCCTTTCTGAAACATACCAAACATATGGCTAGAAGGGTAAATAAGGAGAAAGCGCTGTACTTAGTAATGGCAGAGTCTGATTTGAGTGAACGAATACTTTTAGTGTTATTAATGTGCAGTTGATTTAACATTTCCAAAGATAACAAGTCTATAAATTCATTTCCAACAGGCGTCTGTTGGATTAGCGATGGCAAAATTTGTAATTGGGGGGCTTCCAGGCTTCTTATCGTTTACTTTGACAGTGGTGTTATAAAATTTAATTTAAAATGTGCATTTGATACGTTCGTTATTAAAAGTGCCGTTAAAATCATTCAATAGGATTATACCGAGCGTAATTTGTTCTATTTGAGGGATATGGTATCCGTGAGATATCGGGCAAGATAAGTTTGCTCCGATCAATAGTGGTGGGATGCACGAATCTTTGGAAATGTTTATCAATTGATTTGCCTTGAAAAATTTTATTGTATTGACCACAGTGCACTTATTTAGAATACCAAAGACTTTATATTCGGTTTTCATAATTTTTTCCTATTTTATATTAATTATTTTATTATCTCTTTTTACCGGTTTGAGAGTTACATTTATAAAATTTTCCTCACTAGTAAGTGAAATTACAATTATATAGAATATTTCTTTCCCGTTGTACAGAACTTTAATGTCAGCAAATTCAAGAGCCTCTCCTATAGAAACAATGCATTATCTTCTTTTAATTTGCTTAGGGCTAGCTTTATTTCTTTTTTATTCAAAAGCACTGCGTTGATTACATTTTGTTTAGCCCACTGCATGGCATATCTTATATTAACTAAATCCTCTTTTATAAATCTTACTTTTGTTTCCAGATTTATTGCGACTTCAAACAAAGAATAATTTTCCTTGTTAATAATATTGCTTATCTGGTTTGTGATCTTAGTAAGATTTTGTAACCTTTCTATCAGGGCGTCATTATTGACTACCTGTTGGTTATTGTTCTCGATTGTTTGATTCAAAATTTTGGATACTATTTCGAAATCATCGTGATCCGGGGATCCAGCGATGTATTTCCATGCCGTGCCTATTATATTTATAGCTCTCTTTTTTCTAAGCTCTTCGATTGGCTCTATTTATTGCCTCTGTAGTGCTGCGCATCTGTAGGATTTCGTGGGTTAAAAGTGGGAAGAATTGGCTAGTCTTTGGGATGTTACGTAGCATGTAACTTTCTGCTTTGTCCGTGTAAGTTTTGTACTGTTCTAGGTCGATTACGTGGACTATCTTAGATGATCCGTCCTGTATTTTTCTGGGTCCGTTACTGACTGTTATTAGATGGGTCATGGTGTAGTTTATTACTTTTAACTCGTTTGCTATGGTCAAGTGGAGAAAGACACTGAAATGGAACGAGAAATGGAACACTTTTAGTTTTTAATGTTGCTTTTGTGGACAACTTTGCCAGATTCTGTTTTAGTTGTAGTTGAATTGTCCTCTCTAACTACTTCTTGCTTGAATCTCGGGGTTAACTTAGTGCCTAAACGGTTGTTAATTTTCACGTAGATTACGTCCCCTGGCTTATAAACTTGCTTGCGTAAAGCGGGGCTTTATAGATTTGAATTCCTAACTGATCTTGTAGCATGAAGGTAATCGTTGCTGAATTAAATAATTTTTCGTTATCAAAGATTAGCATCCTTGGAACGCCGTATAAGAAGAGTAATTCCCGCAATGGTTCGTCTTCAGTTGCTCCTGATTTAATAATCTTCCCCTGAGCATATTTCGAGAATTTGTCCAATGCTGTCATAACTAGCTGGTTTTCTGTTCTATAAATGTCTACATGGAGAATCTCTTCAGGATAAGATGGAATAGGTGTTTTTTTGAGTTCGGGCTTTGGTGGATGTCTGTCATATTTATTTTCCCTATAAATCGTACATTGTCTGATTATTTGGTTGATTTTATTGTTTAATTTTGGTAAGCAGAACTTTTCGAGGATGTGGGCCTTGTTTACTTTTTAGTTTCTATGGGCTCTTTTGTGTGTTCTTATGATGATATCCTTTTGCTGTTCCTCATTTTTGATGTCTTAAACTTGGAGGCTTGTGAACCTGATGCGATATTTCGCGAAATGGTTCGGGAATATTTCTTGGATTTTTCCCATTATTGCTTCTGGGGCTTTTATCTCGTTTATTACCGATGGGCTCAAATATTTTCCCAAGATTTGGACGATATCGTTGGGGGTATTTCGTGTTAAGGCTATCGAATGCCTGTGTATGGTGGGGAATAATATTTCAAATTGATACGGGAATGAAAAATTTGCATCAAAAATTATTTGATTCTTAAAGGCGTTTATGGGGGCTTCGACGCATTATATGAGGTTATGTGATGAACTATCATCGCTGTGCGTCATTGCAGACATGGAATTTACTTCCACGGCCACGGTGTCCACGGGTATTCTGGAAAGTGCGTCTGCTACCACGTTGCTTTTTCCCGGTTTATAGAATAACTCGTAGTCATATTCCTCGAGTATAGCCTTCCAGCGTTTCATTTTGCTATTGTTATTCTTATTAGATAGTGCGTAGGTGAGTGGCTGATGGTCTGTGAAAATATTTACTTTTGCGGGTTTCGAAGGGCATTAAGTGCCCAAATGATGGCGAGCATTTCTTTCTCGTTCGCCGCGTTGTGCTCTTCGGTTTTACTTAGTGTTCTGGATATGAAGGTAATGGGTCTATCTTTTTGCGAAAGGACCGCCCCGAGTGCAAAATCTGATGCATCGGTGATTAATGCAAATGGTTCGTCGTAATTTGGGTAAAATAAAAGTAAATCTCTTGAAATTAGAGATTTTTTGATTTTGTTAAGTGCTTCAATAGCATCTTTATTAAGGTCTTTGGCGACTTTTGACGACTGTCGTTTAGAAACGTGTCCTTCTTCTCCTTTTAAAAGTGAGGTGAGAGGCTTTGTCAATTTAGCGTAGTCTTTTATAAATCGTCGACAGTAGCCGGATAGGCCGAGTAAAGATCGAAGTTCTTTAAGAGTTCGTGGTTTGGGGAAATTGACTATTGCCTCAACTTTTTTTGGGTTAGTTTTTATGCCCCCTTTTGAGATTACGAATCCTAAAAATTCGACTTTCTGTCTGAAAAAGTGGCATTTGTCTAATTGCACCTTCATGTTGGCCTTTTCTAGTGTTCGGAAGACTTTTTTGATGTCCTCAATGTGTTCTTCTTCAGAATTGCTGTAGGTGACTATGTCATCGATATAGACATAGCATATCTTGCCGATAAGGTCGCGCAGAATGTCATCTAGTGGGCGCTGAAAAATGGATGGCGCGTTTTTCAGGCCAAAGGGTAAGCGGGTAAATTCGTATTTTCCATTATTAATGGAAAATGCCGTTTTTTCTATGTCTGAATCTTTCAGAGGAATTTGATGAAAACCGCTCTTAAGGTCTAGAACTGAGAAAATTTTAGTGTTTCATAATTTTGGTAAAACATCAGAGATTTCGGGTATGGGGTATCTATCAGAAATTGTCGCACTATTCACTTTTCTATAATCGACTACCATTCTGTATTGCTTATTCTCGACTAGCATTTCGACTTCGCTTTTTAATGCGGATTGATATGGATAAAATTTGGTATAAATAGGGGTGCTCGTTGAGGTGCAGATTTCTCCAACTACTCTTGTAGTATAAGTCAGTTTTTCGTCCGGTTCTGCGAAAAGTTTTGGGAATTGCTTGACCAGTGAGCTCATAACTTTTTTTGTTCTGAGCTTAGCTCCTCTTCTTTAAAGTCGATTGAGTTGACAGTTTGACTAGCTAATTACTTAAGCCGGATTTTTATTTTATCGCGGAGAAGCATGTAGTTTTTATTGGCATAGATAACTGCGTCTAATACATATATACCGTGAAATGATTTTAGGGTGGGCATTAGGAAGAATTGAAGTTTGGCATTAAGGTTGAAGAGATTGAGGTAGGTGTGTGTTTTCATTTCGACATCACCTGCTACCGATTTGGCGTAGAAAGGGGATTTATTGGGGATTGATTTTTTTACGAGTCTCGGTTGGATGTAGTTTTTATTCGAGCCCGTGTCAATGAGAATCTTGATAATTTCGCCGCTCTTCGTTTTACACTCAAAGTATGGAAGCGAAGAGCTCGTCATCCTAAAAAATGGATGTCGCTCAGCTTTAGCTCTTGTTTGTCGTTTTCTGTGGCTTCTGTTTCTGGTTGGATGGTTTCCCTAGTTTGATTGTAGTCATCGGTTTCACCTTCATCAGTATTGTCGTGGTCGGGGATGTCTGCTTGTTCATTATTAATGTGGAAAGTGCGTTGGGCCTTAGTTGGTTGAACATTTTGCCACGAGGGTAGATTCGGTGATCTCTTTCTTTCTTTATGAACAGATTCTGGTGTGGTCTGTTAGTGTAGTTTACTTGCATGGATTGGATACTTCTGTCGATGTCCATACGTTCCGGTGGCGGCAGTGGCTTAGGGCCTGCTGGCCTTGGCGGAATTCGCTTTGTTTGGTAATATCTCTATTCTACTGCGCTAGAATTTGGTGTAGGGGGGGTTTTGAAGTCGCGGGACATATGCGACCTGCGGGTAAAATGGTTATTTGGTTCGTTGTGTACCACTTCTTTGGGGTAATGGTGGTGGTGCGTATTGGTGGTTCTTCTTCGACGGCTGATTGTTGTAATTTTGGGCATGATGAGTGCGGAATTTCTGGTTTTCTAGTTTTAGGCACAGGTGGAGAGCCTGTGGTAAATCAGCTGGTTCTCTCATACCTAGCAATCTTGGGAGGTCGCCGCTCAGGCCTCTTACAAAGGTGTCGAGAGCCTTTGACATATAGGTTTGTGTGAGCAAGTTCATGGCCTCACTCCCTGCTTCTAAACAACCTATTTTATTCAGGATAAGGGACAGGTTTGAGTAGACCGCTTGGTATAATTCCTGTACCGGTTGGTTACCCTGTACCAATGCTGTCATCTGGTACTCTAAAGTTGACACATCTCTTTTATCCGCGTTTGGAGATTTAAACATTTTAGAATTGCGGGCCAGTCCAGTGAAGTGTTGTACGACTCAAGTGCTATGTCTGCATTCCCTATTTTGTTTCTTATAATATTAAGAATGCCATAATGTTTTGGCCTTCCTTTCAGTGGTTCGTAATTTTTTAGTATTCTTTCAACACTTTTCTTCCAAGAGTTGAATTCTCCTGGTTTTCCTGAAAACTCACGAAACCATTTAACTACATCCGGGATCTTATCTAAGTCGTCAAAGTCTCCTGCGTGTTCTACCTCGATAACTTGATCTACGGCGCTTGGTACGTTTGTATTTGGGTTGAGGGAAGCCTGTAATATCATAGGGAGTTGATGGTTTATATCCTCTAGTGTTATTTGGGATATATGATTTCTGAGCTGGACCATGTTTACGTTTGGTGGGATAGAAGGACTTGGTGGATTTGGGACATTTGGATTGTTCGCGTTCAGCACTGCTGGGCGTACTAGATCATTCGCATTTGACATATTTGTCTTTTTTCTTAATCGCGTGTTAACGAGAGGTTTCAAAATCTTAATTAAAAATTTTGTGTTGTGTTTTTTTTTTATTAAAACTAATCAAACGTAATTATTTTTCTATTTCTTTCTTCGCTTTTGCTAAATTTGGTTTTTCTTATAAAAAAATTTTTTGCTGTTCTTTTTTTCTTTTATTGTATGTTTTTTTTTTGTAGAAAAGGGAGCTCAATGTTTGTGACTTACAGTATTATGCTGGTTTTGATGCTGACACTGATGCTGCTGTCTTATAGTTGCTGCTGCCTTAAACTTGCTGCTGCTTTATTGTTGCTGCTGCTTTATAGTTGCTGCTGCCTTATAGCTGCTGCTGCCTTGTAGTTGCTGCTGCCTTATAGCTGCTGCTGCCTTATAGTTGCTGCTGCTTTATTATTGCTGCTGCTTTATTGTTGCTGCTGCCTTACTATTGCTGCTGTGGGTATAGTTGTTCCCGCTATTATAGTTGCTGCTCTTTAAATTCTTGTTCACTTTTGGAACTTTTTTAGTTTTCGATGTTTTCTCGAAATTATTTTTGTTATTCTTGATTTATTTTTTTGAATTATTTAGCACTTTTTGCTCTTGAGTCCTTTGATATTTTTTGTTTTTGAATTACTTTGTATTTTTTTTTATTTGACACTTTTTGTCCCTTGTTTTTAATTCAATGCTTTTTTGTATTTCTTATTGTTTCTTAAACACCTTTTTTCTGGTAGAGCGGCTGCGGTCGAGCGCGTCCGTTTTTCCGTAAGGATACTAGGGGACATCGTTCTCTACACTTACGCGAGGTTGTTGTGGTTTTTCTTATTCTTATTCGCTCGGGCGCCAGTTGGACTTTTAGTCGACAAAAGTCTTAAAAATAATTAACACAGAACAATTGTGGGTTTTTAGTTTGTTTTTTATTACGCGGCTTCGAGTCGCGGACACGACGATTTCTGTAATCGAGTTCGATCAGAATGCAATGCAAATACAATTTGTCTTAATTAATAAACCTTAGGCTAAGGTATAGAAAGTGTTTGCTAAGCGAAACTTAATTAAATAGGCTATTGACATGAAATGTTTACTTAAGCGAAACTATAAAATTAAAGCGAAAAATTAAATAAGCTATAGACATGTAAAATATACATATTGATTTCTCAAGCCAGACGCTGATTCTGCCTGTTACTGTGGAAGTGTCGAAATAAGGAAAATTGCATTAATTGAGTTGCTTGCACTTTTCGGGTACACGCGCAAGTTAGGGTCAACAACATATTTTGTGTTAACTTATATACGACTGATTTTTAAAAATTGTGGATTGAAAAACCGTCAAAAAAGTACTAGTACGAAAATCATCGAAATCGGACAATTTGTTAGGATATGAGACGTAGGAACACTAAATATTATATCCTACACAACTAAATTAAAATTAATATTGACACTGAAAATCATCGAAATCGATTATTTCAATTGGCAATAAATTTCATGAAAGGTATAAATAAGGCATGACCGAAGAAAGCCCTTCCTTCTTGTTTTATTTATTCTCGTTGTTATTTTCTGACACCGCAGTACTTATTTTGATTGAAATTATAATATCGGAAGCGGTTTACTTATAAAAAGAATTGTTAGTGCTGAGAAGCACAGATTATTTGGTTAAAATATTAGACAACTTCCCTTTGGGATAAGTTCAAGCATTATTGGAACATGTTCCAAACATTTAGTGCTTGAATGATTCTCAAACTCACCTTAAACTAGCTAATAAGCGAAAACGGGTGAACAGTCCGTCTGATATTGAAAAGACATCTATTCCTCCCCAGAAGAAAACTGCGCAGGGAAAAATTCCTCTTTCAGTAATGAATCTTATAAACTTCTCTTCTTCTTGTCCGCTGGCTGAGAAACCTACAACTTCTCAGGTACAAAAGCCTTTTGTAGTTTCATTGGACCCCCAACCTCAAACCATGATAAATAATAATTTGCAAATTCCAGAGTCAGGTTTCAGAAAGTTGGTTGTTGTTCCACCCAAAAAATCTATTTTTGTGTTTAGATTTGCAAATGATACAACTGTTGATGAGTTTAAGGCATTACATCTCGTCAAAATTAAATGCTAATGATTTAAGCATTCGAAAAATTAATTTTAATTATGAAAGTAATATATCGTTATTCAAAATTGACGCTTCTGTTGAAACATTTGAAATTCTTTTGAGCAGTTCATTCTGGCCCCCGGTGGCTGTTGTACGTGAAATTGAGAATGAAGTTAAGAAGAAAATGATAAGAACATTATTCAAATTCCACAACCAAACGAGGGACCAAAAAACTAATCAGTAATCTTTCGCTGCGTATCTATTATCAAAATGCTAGAGGTCTGAATACCAAGTTGACAGATCTATATCTAAGCAGTCTTCTTTGCAACTTCAAATAAATTTCATTTACGGAAATGTGGCTAAAACCTCACGTTTTTTATGATGAGATTTTATGCAGCGAGTATAAAATTTATAAAAGTGATCGCTTAAACAGAATCAGAGGGAGAGTTCCCTTTGCGGTTCATTCGTCTTTACCCTCAGAAGAGTTTGCACTTCACTCATAGATTTCATTGAATTTAAATGCATCCGTGTTCGCTTTGATAAGGACTTTAATAATTTCATTTTATCTTACATACCTCAACAGTCTGACATATGAGTACATCTTCAGCTTATTAGTCTTGGGAGATTTCCTTGTATATCATCGAAATAAATCGATGATAACATCATTCCTGTTTGTACTCGACCATGTTTTACCAAGCTCTTTGAGAAAATGTCTGAGATTTTCCTTAACTAAATTAATTTATTATCAAATAAGTTTCATAAAATCCTTGATTCAGCGTATGTTCACAACATTTCAAAAATTTCTGTGATTCGGTACGATCCTGTTGTTCTTCCAGAGGATACCTATAATCCTGCTTTGGAGATAACTTTTGAAATCACGGACAGGCTTCGAGTTGACAACGCAATATCTCTATTTGGTTCTAGCTCTTGCTTTAATTTCGCGAAATCTTACTTAAAACAGTTAAATCAGGAACTATAAACATTGATTTGGACCGTCTATACAGGTAATATTGAGGAAGGTGTTCTTCATTTTAATAATGTAATTGTAAAATTGCTTGAAATTTTGTACCAAAACTTTCTTGTGCTTGAACTAAATGTACCAATTTTTGGTTCAGAAAGGATTTAAATTTGGTAAAAACCCGAAAGTATCGCGCTCTTAATCTGTTTAAAATAAACTAGTTTACCTATAGACTATATGAAATGCCCTAAGCTGCGTCGTAAGTACTTTGAACTTAATAAAAAATGTTACAACGACTACTTAACTAAGTCCTAAAATGCTTTATGATTTCTTTACCTCCAAACGCAATCTTTTTGTTTCCATCCGCCATGACAGAAAAATCTACTACATCAAGTGACTTTCATCATATCTCGAATATGTTTGCACAATTTTTCAAGTCTAATTACTCTATCAATTCACATGGAAACAATTTTGTCCGTCAAAAGCATTTTTATCCTCAATGCTCAATTAACACTCCAATTGTTTCTCACGAAGATGTGTATTGCCAGTTAAAGGGTTTAAAGGGCTCTTGCAGTTACGGCCCTGACATGATTCCAACATGCTTTTTTAAATATTGTACTGAAAACTTGTACTGGCCTTTGATAAACCTCTTTAATGTATCCCTAAAACAAGGCATATTCCCTTTGACATGGAAAAAAATCATTTGTAATACCCTTGCATAAGAATGTTAGTAGATCTTCGATTGAAAATTAAATAGGGATAGCAAAGATATCTGATATACCTAAACTTTTTGAAGTCATAATTACTGCCCAATTAACTTTTTCCATAATTCCTTTCATTTGCAGTTCCCATCATGGGTTTTGCAAAGGCAAATCTACTATTACTAATTTGCTGGAATTTGTTACTCACGTTTCAAATGGATTTAGGGAAAACTAGGACATTGATGTTATATATACTGACTTCAGTAAAGCATTCGACAGAGTAAATCATACAATACTTATTAAAAAACTAAATCATCTTGGATTTCAACCAAGCCTGCTCCAAGGGATATCTTCCTATCACAATTTGACTTCAGTTATAAAATATTCAAAGGTTTTATTATAAAATTGGGTTCATCGAATTCGTTCCTGCAAAAGAAGTTGTGGAGGCCATTTAAATGATGTTATATTCAGAACTTAATTATATCGATTGTACTTCACATTAAATAAAAAACATTATAATTTCCTTAAAAATTAGTGTGTGTTTTTTTTTTTTAAAGAAATCATATCACTCTTATTGAAAAATCATATATTTATGCATATGCAGATATCGGGTGAATTTCAAGATATAGATAGAGGTACTGCTAACCTAAGTCACGACATGTCTTCTGTTTCACGGTGGGTCATTCAAAATAACCGCTGTCTTAACCCAGCGAAGTCGTACGTCCTACCTGTCTAAAGAAAGAAAATCAGTTTTAGCTACTTTCCATTTGTTTGTCTTGATAATAGTTCTTGTATTAGTTTAAAAAATTACCAATATAGATTTTGCTATTAATTGTAATCTCACCTGCGTTGATCACATTAACTCTGTAATAGACAAAGTATATAGTACTCTAAGCATATTAAAGGAGTTCTCGCTATTTGGTCCTACTATTACCAAGCAAAATCTTGTGCCTAAATTCATTATTACCTTTTGTGAGTTCGTATACAGCAAGCTCGACTTCAGGTCTCCTCATAAATTAATATGATATTTAATAATATTACACGCTATGTTTATGGTACATGGAATACTGTATCAGCCCGGACTTCTAGTTTCTTAGGTTGTAAAAATCTGATAACTTATTGAGTTCAAACTGAAGCAATACCTCTAAGAAAAACTATTTTTTCCAAAATGTGAACATTCTTAAGGTCTAATTATGCCTGCCTAGACTGTTCTTTGTCAATACTATCATAATTTGGATTTTTGGCTTGCTCCTTAGGAGCAAAATCAACAAAAGCAATTTCAGAAATATTTTTTATAGATATTTCTCTAAAAACTAATATATGTTTTACATATCTGTGTTATCTCTTATAATAACGTCTCAAATAAGAAAACTACTTTGATTTATTTATCTGATGTACAATACCTTGAAAATATGTAGCCGAAATTGTAAAGTAGTTTTTTTTAAATACATATTTTTCAGTTAATCGACATCATTAATGAAATTTATTCGAATTGGAAAGTATAAAAAATCACTTGCGACAACGAAACTGAAGCTTCTACATTTTTAATGGTCTATGTACTTTATATTTCTCTCAGTGTAATTCAGGAGACTTGCTCTTTTTTCAATAACTCTCTGAAAGGTTAAAGTATCAGGAAAAAGTTGCACTTCCCAAGCAGTCTAAAGCTCTGAATCTATTGCCAATAAATGCTTTTCGATTCAGGGCTTTCCGCAAGTCTTAAGAGACGTCCTTTAATAGCATGAAAAACTGATTTTATAAAAAAAAAACCAGTTCTTAAATAAATATTGCGGATTATATGAAAATACTAATAATATTTCAAATTATAAAGAAAAATATTTATGTCCACTCACAATTGTGTGTAGTTTCTTTAATATTAATTAACATTAAATCAAATAGCTTTTAAATTTTCTTAACAATTATTTTGTTTATTTTTTTTAAAGGAAGCATATCACTCTTATTTGAAATCCCTATATATGTAAATGAAGCAACGATTGAAACTCAAACTTAGAATATTATATACACCAAAAGTTGAACTGAATTGAATGGAACTTTGATTTCTCGTCAGAAAATTTGATAGCAAATTTATCCAAATAGTAGCTAATTTTCTTTGTCTCTGTTTCAAAATCCTTCTTGACTTTTGTAGAGATTAAAAGGAAATTAAAAGTTTAACCAATACGTATGTATGGCACAATTTCGGACATTTTTACTCTGACTTTGCTACCCCTTAAACTGTAACAACCAGAACCTTGAGAGACCTGTAGAGGTATAGAGGCAAATCCTTTTGATTTTTATATACAAGTGGATGTTTTTAAAAGGAGGTATCATTCAAATCCTTGAATATAATAGAGATGAGGAATTACCTAAACGTGTTTAAAATTTTGAGTATGCCTTACTGACTGATACAGAAGCTTTAACTAGAGAACGAAAATGAGGCATTTAGAAATTTTTATCTGTCATAATTTGAAAGAAAATAAAAAAATCTATTTTCCGAAAATTATAGATTGCCCTCACCCCTTAAGGTAGTACTATAGAGTAAGCCATAATCTACATACAGAAAGCCTTGCTTTAGTCTTGTCCTGTTGAAAATAATGTAACTGCTTCAAGGCATTGAGTTTGATTTTACCATGCTGATATAAAATATTGCATTATATGCATAAAGAGATGAAGAGAATACTAAAAACAAACACTGAAAGAACTACTCGGGTTTGTTTCTTACGTAATTTATTTATATCATTGGTAGCACTAACTTAAAATATATACCCTTAGTAGATAGAGTACATATTTCCCCTAAATTAAAACGGCCTCACGTAAGTGTAATTAACAATCAATCTTCAAGCAGCTGTAAATATATACTTTTCACTCTTTTAGTTGTTTACTTCTTTATGTACATATGAGTATATACAAACGTTAATAATTATTCATTAGTGAAATGTATTTTACTTGAAACGTGCTGAGAATGTCCAATTTGATTCAGAAGAGTACTTCTGCGTATGTATAATGAATCTTATACAAATATTAATGAATATTGCCTACATTAATTATCATACACTATCAAACAACTGAGCACAGATTGCTGAAATTCTACAAATTGCCTGTACATGCTTATTCCGCCCAAACCGATCCTAATCTCGCCAAGGAAAATTGTTAATGTCATACGAAAGCAATTGAATGAAGTGATTAATCGCCAAATAATTCATTAGATCACTGCCAGTATTATGGTAAATATGGCATTTGTATTCGTGGCCGCAATAGTCGAGTGTTTAGCATTGTGTACTATAATTCGGAGGCCAGGGTTCGAGTCCTGGTTCGACCAAAATCCAAAATTATAAAAAATTAAATGATTGGTTTTTCATGTTCACGAAATGGCATGTTATCGTTAGTCCGAAGTATTAAAGTACCAGGCGCACCAAAATTAATATCTATCGTATCAAAATGACGAGCTGAGTTGATTTAGCCAGGTCCGTCCATCTGTTTCAACGCAAATTTTTCTCTCAGTTCTCAGTAGGTCGTATTTCTGAAAATGCATTCATCATTTGTCGGCACCGACCGGCAAAGATGACTACTTAAGAAACTATTTATCTCGTGAGAATGCTCAGAAAATCAGCATCATCAGATGCAAAAGTTTTTCTCTGCGATTTTTGGAGAATTTTTGGGAATTTTTTTGATAATAAAAGGTTGAGCAAATGAATATTTTTGCACATTTACAACTACGCTTGGCAAATATTTGTTTTCAATAAATACAAGCAATATTTGTTCTTAATTTCAACTTACAAATTTACCGCGTTCAATGAAATTTATGGATAACCTATAATGCTTTTCTGATGAAAAATGGTGCATTCCATTATTGATTAAGTGGTACTGAGGCTTGTTTACTATCAGCTGTTGAAAGTTTCTTCATTTGCCTTTGTTATCAGCCATAAAAAATAATCGAGGAACGCTATGATCCATATTTTGAGAGAATTTCGTATGTAGTCATCTTTGGGCCCGATCAGTGGGCTATGTCACATATTTCTCATACAACCCATTTGTACAGATATGTGATACTTCAATAAATTATCTATAAACATGAATTATGGTATTATGTACACATATAATTAAAAATCATCGAAATTGGAAGACTAAATAGTATAGCCCCCACTGAGTCAATCATACATGAAGTTCATGGTCAAGTATCTACTAAACAAACTTGAAAAATTTGGTATGCTACCCACGAAAATTCAAATATATAT
This sequence comes from Neoceratitis asiatica, assembly GCA_030068015.2. Taxonomy (NCBI): domain Eukaryota; kingdom Metazoa; phylum Arthropoda; class Insecta; order Diptera; family Tephritidae; genus Neoceratitis; species Neoceratitis asiatica. The sequence goes on from CM061524.1 coordinate 81,249,294, forward strand.
TAACATAAAAAGTTATCGAAATAATTTTTTTTATATTGAAATAAATTTTGTAGGTTCATGAAAGGTATACAAACTTTAGCATGGCCAAAGACAGAATTTTTTCTTGTCCTAATTCCGGTCCAACGTCGGCAGGGAATGTCACTCCCTCCGAACGCGTTTCTAATATTAAATACTATAAAAATACATCGGTCGTTCGAAGGCGGCTTAAAATAATATTTAGACCCTCCATTTGTTGGTAACCAACCATCAAGTCACACAATACAATAGGAGGAGGAGCTGGACCGAAAATGCCTTTTAAAATTTATAATTTGTTTGTAATATGATATATTTATATTTTTCAAGTCTCTGTATATAAGATGGGGCTTAGCCGCACGCGTTAAGAGTTTTAGAAATGCGTTAAGACACAAAATAATTGCTTTTCTCAGCCATTCCGATACCTATCATGAACATATCAAATTTATTGAATTGTACTATTTCTTGAGGCTATACGATATATTCTTCCCATTTCGACGATTTTCATTTTCAATATTTGCTTATACATGCATGTGTGGAATACCAAATTTTACGCTCTTGGGTGCATTTTTAATACATTTTTGATCCTAAAAATTATATCTGGAGGCTATATGATATGTTTTCCGATTTAGATGATTTTCGGGGTCAATATTTATTTGTACATATATGTAAAGAATACCAAGTTTCATACTCTTACAAGACAAACGGACAATCACACCGACTGACAGACAAACGGGAATGGCTAAATCAACTCAGTTCGCAGTTCTGATCGGATTTTGATAGGCCTATCTCCTCGTTTTCTTGTACTCATATACTTCGAACCAAAGTTTATACACCATTTTATATTCGAAAGGTATTAAATTCTACTGTGTTTATGCGCAATCCATGTAAACAATGTATACAATTAAATATATCTGCCATAAAATATTGCATTCCAGAAATCACACATACATCACACAGCAATAATAGGTTTGACACACGATCCTAATTCTCAAATGGCAAATTTTAAGCAATAAATTTTCCAAACTCAATACAAAACAAAAACAATAGATTGCTTCATACATATGCATCGCCCATACTAAGTCAATGCATGCACTTTAGAAATCGTTATGAGACAAAAAACACATCTCTCAAAGTACCTGCAAGTTGTGCCAAAGCAATAGTCACACACTCTCTCTCTTACAAACTTATCCTCATTGGAATTAGAAAATTTCCAACGATAAATCATGTTCTGCCAAATTATTTGTAGGAGTTATTCACACTATTTCAGGCTGAATGAAGGGGTGTTGGTGTTTATCATGGAATAATCGGTTATAGTTTATGATCAGCTACATAAAGCAAATATAAGTCGTATAATATACATATAATTGGCGTTTTGTAACCTAAATTAGTTGTTTATTTCATTTATTTTTTTAAATTTTGAATGCTGGTTTGAGAGAGGACTCGAACCCATGACCTTCCAAATGATAGTACACACGGCTGTTGCGCCAATACAATAATAGTAAGTGTTAATTCAAGTGATACAAACAAGTCTTTGCGAGTATGAACTTGTTTAATTATTTACTGATGTATCTTTGAGGAAAATATTCATTAATTTATTCCATTGGCAAACAAGATGTTGATTAAATGTATTAAATAGTAATATGACAAGAGAGTGTGTTTAATTTTTATATTAGCTACCTGACATATGTACATACATGTACTTACCTGGATGAAAATGAACCTGAGAAGACCAAAGTACTTTTAGTTTTAAGCCATATTATCTGCGCTACGTAAATCGCACGCCAGTCGAAACGGAGAGAGCCATCTTACACACGTATATTCTAGGTTGGTACTTGATTGGTATGTATTTGGGATCTAATTTATCTACTAACGTGCTATAATTTATTATTTTGCCACCCCTAACAATTAAATCGTTTACGCCCTCAAAAGCCCAGTGGTTAGGAGAGCGAACTGTCATGCGAAAGTTCCGAGTAAAAATGCAAGCAAGTAACATTTTAGTTAATAACTAGTATCCGTATGAATGAGCCAAAATTCCTAACCTCAATTTTCAGGCGTACATACATATATATATATATATATTTATCAGAGAACTGTTTGATCATGTTCGCAAAAATTCTGTGGTGCACAGAATTCGCTATTATTTTTTATTAACACTTTCTTTTTTATTTTTGGAGTGTTTTATAAAGTAAGATGTTTGGAATGCTATACCGAGAAACATATCTACAATAAAAATAGCATAAATCATATTTCAAAAAACAATTACTAAATTTCGCTCATAGAAAAAATCCTAGATCCTATACAGCTCTACATATTTTTATCATTAATTTGAGTAGGTACAAAGCATATCTCAGCTTTTACTTTAGCACCAAAGGCAGCCCATAACATCCGCAAGACTCCACCGTCACTATGGTGGCGCTTATAGCAAATCTGCCGAGGATGGCGGGTATCCCCCCAATATTTCTGGCGACCGCTCTAACGATCGAAATTGATTTTTGTTTTAGTCCTAAAAATAATTGTATTGAATTCGTCTTCCCAGAATCTAAACTTTTCATAAAAAGCGATGGGCGCATTTTTATGACGGGGGGTGAGACTAGGCTGGGTATTTAATTTTCATATTTCAGTAGGCAATCTTTTCGTAAAATTTGGATGATAGTATCAGTTGGGCTTTAATGTTTAAAGACTACGCTTACAAATAGCGTATTCTTCGGAATCTTTTAAGAAGTTAGTGATTATATTTCGCGGATGGTTTGTTGAAATAGCAATTTTTCTAATCTTGTCTCTACTTTCATACATGGTTTTTATTTTAACTTGTTCTTCTTGAGAGTTCCGTTTCACGAGGCAATCTAAGCTAAACAATTAATTTCTTCATAAAATTACTATGAATTTGTATATAATTATAATCTTTATTGAAGCTGCTGCACTCAAGAAATAATTAAGAAAGTTTGCATACAAAGCTATTTTCGATGAAACTAATATAGTTTTATTTTAGAAGCTGCAAATGGGGGTTAAATAAATAATTTTCATCATGATTTTGACGATATTTTGTGCCATAGAGTCTTTAATATTTTTGTTTGGACAGAAAATCTGAAAATTATACATGTATCAATATCTTGACACTTACCCCGAACATGCGAACACAGTGTAAATCTGTGCTCAAACCACATAAGTATAACTTCTTGTATATAACGAGTAAAAGGATCAACACTCGCCCTAAAGAAATCGAATAAAAAAAATCCGAGTGGTGATTCGAAGGTTGGTGAAAAGTATAAACTCGTTGCAGCTCCCCGATATATACATCTAACATACTGCTACAAATGCCAAATGCATAACTAGAGTATCTGGATACACATAAAAGTCCGTTAGCCAGTCTGACTGGAAGCCAAGTTTTTTTAATGAGCCGTGGGTTATTTAGCGTGGGAACATTTTTTTAAATATTTTGCGCACTGACCTATACTTTTACATTGTTTGTTAAAATAATAGTAAGTTTATTCCTTAATTATATTATATATGTTAGCAGAGCTTAGTACCATGGACTCGAATCTTGACTGGTAAATATTAATTATAATTTTTGGAATTTCGGTCGGTGTTGAAAAAATATCAAGACGTATTATCTCTTCTCTTACTAATACGCTCTTCCCTCCTATTGGGGTATTCTTGGTATTAACTCTCCACTGAGGATGAGGGGAAAGGAGGGGGAGGCTCGCATGCATTTAATATTATTTCGTAAACATACGAGTATTTTCGGTAAATGTTAAATAAAAATAGTTTATTATCTTTCTATTCAACATTTGGTAACAGTATTAACAGAATACTTACACAAAACCTTAATTTTTTATTGGTCAAGCTTTTAAACTGGAATTTAAAAGTATGTTTTTTAAATGAGTTTACTTATCGCAAAATCACTTTGCGAAAGCTATTAAGTTACTAGCGACATCTTTCCATATTATGAAAAGTAAGGGCAATGATAAGTACTTTAACTGAATGTATAAACTATGACTAACTTTGGCAGTGTGGGCAGTTGAGAACATAAAGACCACGTATACATAGATAATCATATACATAATTGTTTCCCTTATTTATGTCACAAAAATTTTAGTTATTTTCAAAGAAAAAAATTTTCAAAACAGTATGAAGTTATAGTCATTCCCGCAAGTTGGCAAAAAGCGCTTTTGCTGCCAAAGATTATAATATTCTGTGTAAACACCCAACAATATGAGTATTGAAATCCAACGAGGAGTTACTCTTGTCAAAAGTTGTAGCAACTTGGACTGAAGAGACAATTGAAAATTAAATCCTTTCCTGACGAACCAAGACCAAACTCTACAAGTCGGTCATGATTTCCGTCCTTATATATGCATAAATAATTATGTGAGTTTAAATCTCTCAAAGATAAATGTTTATTTTTCAACAAATCTCAATATAAAAAACTCACACGGTTAACTACCTTATTACCTTTTATTTCCAAACGTTTACCAAATCATCAATTCGGTTTTCTGAAAAACATGGAACTATAGAACAAATCCGATTTTCGGCCGAGTTCCTCCTCCAATTGTGGGTTTTCGTCTTTCAAATGCCTACAAACGGCTGGCGGATTCCATGAGGAGCTCATATTTCATGGCAGAAATACACTCGGAGGGCTTGAAATTCTCTGACGAGGGGCGACCGCAATTAGAAAAATTTATTTTTTATAATTTTGGAAGTTGCTCGAACTTAGACTTGAACACAGGACTTCCGAATTGTATTACGCAATGCTAATCACTCGGCTATGGAATCGCTATATTTCTACTAAAATACAGCACCTAAAGCTTGAAACCGCCACCATAAATTGGGTTTTTGGTAAAAATTCAGACCTATGTTTGTATCATTTATACAATTGCGTCACAAAGTCAATACGGATGTATGGAATTTAATTATGTGGCTCTGCTTGTTCGACTGTAGAGCTCCATTTATATACAATGTACCTGTATAGTCAGAAAGATTATTTAGTTTGCTTTTATTGAATTTTATTTTATTTAATTTTACTAGATTTTGTTTTACAAATTCAAGTCGCATCTGTTAATGATTTTCATTGCAGGGCATGTACAAAGTATGAAGTTCTCCTACATATTTTGTAAGCAAATAAGTATATTATATTATAATACATTTATAATATACACACAAATCAAATTTTATAATATGAGGGAGATTACAAAAGAACAAGGCATTTAGCTTTAATCAAATTGAGATAGACTTAAATATTAAAAAGAAAAAAAGGAAAGGCTATCTTCAGGCCATGCCGAAGTCTTTATACCGTTCATGAATAGATCAAAATTATTGCAAATTACATGAAAAAATTTCAATAATTTACAGTGTCAATATAAACTTGAAGTTATATCTGCCTTCTTATCTGATTTTTTGATCCAAAACCTGAACAAATCGATTGCTAGCTAGCTATACGTTTTCCAGATTTACCAATTTGAAGTTTATTATGTGTGTGTGTAGTATACCAACTTTCACATTATTAGCTATTTTTTTGACGTATTTATGACCCAAAATTTCAAATCTGAAAAATCGGTCGTGTATATGTTACAGTGATCCGATCTTTTCGGTTCCGACAAATGATAGTTTAAAGGTATATGTGTATTTTCCTACCGAGATTGAGCTCGCGATTCTGATTCGATCAGTATAAATTTTGATGGGTATATCTCTTCCCCTTCTGGTATCTACATACTTCGGACCAAAGTTAATGTACGATTTCATGCTTAGAATAATTAAATTCGTATATATTCTTCTTTAATAGCAATAATAATAGAAAATACGAAACAGTTTTTCCCACTAGTGCGAGCTTAAATTTGAGCTTCGTATTGTGAGCCAACCTGCAATACTTTTAAACTCCATTATACATCTGTTCAGCCATCTTAGCGTTTATCTTCATGTTTATGTTTTATATATAAGACAATGATAAATATAATTTCTTAAAAGTATTACTTAAGAATAAGGATTTAGATATTCTCTGTAAATCTTGTTCCTTACCAGAAAGGTATGCTTCTCCATACTACTTTTAGTGTCTTTTTTTTTTTTTTTTTTACTGATAGGTTTAACAGGAATTTCAAAACATTTTAGGTTCTTTACTCTCGCAAGTTGAAAAGCAAAGGCATTGCCTTACCTCCTAACTTCATCCTCGCCAACACAAAAGGACAATCACTGTCATATTTGCTACTACTGGTACGAGCAAAGATTGTTTAGCTGTCAATTTTCGGTATTTTTGGTATAAAAGTTAGACAAGCACTTCCATTTTCAATCATTCGAAATATTTGCGAGGTTTATACAGTTAATTTTTAACTACTGTATAAAAAATATGTTTTTTTTACAACAGTTTGGATATCTGTACTTAAAAACACAAGTACTTGATTTTGGACCTAGGCAAATAAAATTGGTTTCTATGATAATTTATGACAATAACTCTTCAACACGTTACTTAAGATTGATGCAAGATTTTAGTATTGTCAATAACTTAATTAATATGATTTTTGACAATTAAAGGTAATTTTATTAAATTAAAAAGGAACAACTCAGTAATTAAGAGTGAAGGAATTGAGTTCTTTGGATTAACTGAGATCTGTTTCACGTATTAGAGAAAAAGTATATTCTTACATCACGACTTCGTTCCAAAAATGCACAAAAAAAATATGCCACATAAAAACGTATATGCGATCAGCTCCACATCGGGATCCGTTTCTACATCTGATAAATCTAAATACGTATAATATTATAGGATGTCTAAGGTCAAAAAAAGAGGGATGCAAAATGAAGTCTATATTTTGAACTTCAGGAACGAATTCTATCGGGGCCCGTCTTTTCTGCTAGCAATCAGCGGTTGGAGGTTCGCGACCTCATCCCAAAGATCTCTGTTATTACAATTTGTACTAAAGAGCCTCTATTTATTCTATTTTATTTTAAAAAAAATTAGTCACCGTGGTTATATTGAATTAGTACCTATATTTTACACATTAAGAAGCTCAATTCATCAATTCTTTTAATATTCTCTACTTGATTTACAATAATTTCTGGGTTGTTTTTCAAATCTTGATTCATGCGTATTGTTTTCTTGGTACGAATACTTTTCTTGTACTGTAATTTTTGAATTTTCAAACGTTTCTTCATTTATTTTTAGTTTACAATTATAAAAATTTATTAATACGTTGTTTCTTAATATTAATTCTCTACCGTCGCAATTTTGCATTAATTTTATGTTATTGGCGTTTTTAACCAATATGGAGTCATATTCGATACTTTCAATAATTGTTTTGTTATTGAATCTCAATTTACAATGGTTGAATCTCAGTACAATTTAATTTTTTCAGATCCTCTGCAGCAAGAACCTGTTACCACACTTTTTATAACGAAATTTTAATTTTTTTCGTTTGAATGTTCTTTTTGTTTCATTTTGCTCCCCATTGCAGCAACTCTACTCATATTTTTGTAACAACTTCAACTTACAACTTCATATTTACATTGTCTTACTTGAAAACCAAGCAATGTGCGATTTGTTGAACTCAACTTTAGCTTATGGCGCCAAAGATAAATTCAAATTTTATTTTGTTTACAAAAGCTTTCTGAATTTCAGACATTTCTATTATTAGTCTGGCAATGTTGAAGTACTTCATAAGTAGTTGGCTTACGTTCAATGCTGGGTTTGAAGAAAATTCAAATTTTTACATACATATCCACATATAAAAAATGGGCAAAAAATTTTAATAATATGTAATAAATATATTTATACAAAAAATTGCATGTAAATAATTTATTATTTTTAATTGCAGTTTTAAACATCTCTACATTGATTCAAGTTTGGATAATAACTATTTTTAAATATAATATTTATAAATAATTTTTTTTATTTATAACAGGTCAATTGAAAAGTCCCTGGCCTGACACATAGATGGTGCTACTAGAATGAATTAATTAATGATTTTTAATTAGTCCTACCCTTCAAAAGACGCGTGTATAAATTTGATAGTTGTCGGATCATTAGTTTGTGAATTAGCATTTTGAGTGGAACATTTTTTGTTATTGTGAAAAAAATTTATTAAAAGAGATATCACGTGTTTATCAAATATTGCTTTTTAAAGGGGAAAGAATAAAGTTGAAGAAAAAACTTGGCTTGATAACGAGTTCCCGGACACTTCCTCAGGAAAATCAACCATCAAGGTTTGGCATACTAAGTTTAGAAGTGAGATCCCCAAAAGAGGCTGTTACCGACAAAATCATCAAAACTCCACGAAATAATGTTAATTGACCGTAAATTGAAATTGAAAGATATCAACTGAACGTGTACATCATATCATTCATGAATATATGGGTATGAGAAAGCTTTGTACAAAGTGGGTGCCAAGAGAGATCACTCTTGACCAAAAACAACAAACAAATGAAAGACCATCAACGACTATTATATAATGTTATTAGAACGTTTGAAGGACGAAATCGCCGAAAAACGGCCGCATTTGAAGAAAAAGAAATTGCACCGTATTCTCCAGACTCTCAGATCTGTTCTCAGATCTCAAAAGTATGTTCGCTGGGAAGAAATTTTCGTCAAATAAAGAGGTGAACGCCGAAACCTAAGCCTATTTTGAAGCAAAGGATAAATCGTACTACAAAAATATGTACAAGTTGCTATATGTAAGCTATTAATTTTTGTGTACATGAATTAGCGTATCTGAAAATTGCTTTGTATGATTTAAGAATTTATTTCGTTTGTGTTAATAAAATATAATTATTTGCTAAAGGTAGTAATTATACACAAACATATTTTGTCATCATTTAATGCAAAGGTGATGTCAAAAATTAATATTAATTCAAAGCAGTCTGTGTATCATGATCAGTTCTGTTTAATATCTTTAAAAAAAGTTTGCCCAACAATTTTTACTAAATTAATATAATTCACAAATTTTTCGATGGAAAATATTTTCATAAAATTGTAAAAATTTATTCATATAATTGTGATAATTGCTATTTTAATTCTTCCTTTTTGTTTAAGTAGTACCTGAACAAAACTTCACCAGCAGAAAATGTAGTATGCTAAGTAACCTTGTCAGGAATATAACGAAGATGCTCAAAGTGGACATATAAAAGGACCAAAACATTTACGGTCACGTTGATGAACAATAATCGTACGAACGACCTTTATTTACACATAAGTATGTACATATGTATGTATGATTCTTAAATATGGAAAGTTAAATAATACACTAAATAAAAAATATATCAGAGTGAAGTAATATCTAATAAATGGGTCAAGGAGAAATATAAATTGGTAATGTATGCTCAATCTGTAACCAACAGTTCTAGATGATGTACGCACATACATATGAATATCTATGGCATGTTGCCTGCTCTACCGAGGTGATGTACCAATGGATGTAAAGGCAGTTATAAAGGAAGTTATAAAATATCACTGGCGTATTGAACTTTTGTGCTAACGGGTTTAAAATTGATATTAAATACGGGAATTCAGTACGGGGATTTAGATCAAACATCAAAGGCAGTAATATCACACACTATTGCTTTTTTTGTCGTATTCAATAATTTTGCTCACAAATTTTATCTGAGATTCAAGAACCGTGGTATGTAGAAGCTACAATAGAAAGAAGCGAATCCACAGAAGCACCGGAGAATTTAGCTTCATTAGAGCGTGGAGATAAAGAGGTCGTTGGCGCTGATCAAAAACAAAATGATAACTCTGATGATGAACTTTAAGGATTAAGATTAATTTGTTACTTATTTCACTAAAAAAAATAATACTTATTTATAAATTAAGAGGAGACTAAAAACCGGATTTTTATCCGGCCAAGGACCGTCACTCCTGCAATATTCCTCGAAAGTCATTATGGGCAATATTTTAGCGGTTACTACAACAAAAACAGATGCGTAACTGATTTCTTTGTGTATTCGGTTCTTCTAGAGGCCTTTTATACAAATAATTTAAAATATAAATAAAAAATACAAAGCTTTTAAGCAAAATTTATAATACATAAAAACAAAGAAGTCATTTTCTTAACAAATACTAAAAATTTTATTTGGTTATAAGTGAATGAACTTTATACAAAAGGCCAATTTTGTTAGAATATTTTTAAATGAATATTTTGTTATAAAGGGTTTTCCAATAGGGATTATATGATTTCTAAGTGTCGTTTTGCCATTTTTAGCATGTCATGATTTGTCAATTTTTTCATTGTATTCAGTAATGTTTACAATTTCATCATGGCAAGATATACGCAAGAACAACGTTTACAAATTATTCAATATTATTATTAAAATACTCTTCTGCAATTGCAATTTTTTTAAGTAAATAATCTTCTCTGATGAGGTTCACTTTCATCTGAGTGGTGCGGTTAATAAACAAAACTCTCGATTCTGGCACGAAGAAATCCACAAATTATTTATGAACAACCATTACATTCACCTAAATTGACAGTTTAGTGTGGTATTAGGTCTGATGGAATCACCGGTCCGTAATTCTTTCGAAATGAAGCTGGTAGCACCGTTACTGTCAATTGAGAGCAGTATAGATCGATTATAACCAACTTTTTATGGTCACAATTGGAAGAAGTTGATCTAACAACATCTGGTTCCAACAAGACAGGGCCACGTGTCACACAGCACGTGCAACAACCGAGTTATTACGAGAAAGGTTTGGAAATTCGATTATTTCAAGAAATTGTGACATTAAATGGCCTGCAAGAAGTTGTAATTTAACACCATTAGACTACTTCTTGTGGGGCTATTTGAAGTCATTGGTCTTTAGCAATAAGCCAGACCCTCTTCAAGATTGAAAAGTTAATATTGAACATGCTATTCATGACATACGACTTGATTTGGTGGAAAAAAGGCTCAAAAATTGGGTGCATCGAATTATTCCTACTTTCTTAACAATTAGTGTTTTTTTTTAAAGAAGTCATATCACACTTACTGGAAAACCCTATTGGTAGAAGTGACAGCTGTTTCTGAGATCACCACATCTCCTCATAAGATTCATTTTGTAAGGGACCGATCCAGCGGATCTTAACATCACAGGCTAGTGCCCTACTACTGAGCCACCTCTGCCCTGTAATCTGTTGTAATATTCAATTTATTACTTACCAAAAGCTCTTAAGTGCGCTAAGATTTACCGCTATTTTTACTTAATGTTGGGTAGTGAGTTTTTGCAATCCTGCGTTCAGGCATTTATTGTCTGAAAAATTTATATAAGTAGGATTAATTGTCGGACTCAACTTATAAACAATTAATTGAAAATTTTATTATATGCATATTTCAGTTTACATATGGACATTAGGACTTTCTTCAATTAGTATGTATGCGAATTTGGAAAATAGACGCCGTAACAGGTTTTTGTTATATTAAAATAGTACAAAATAATTCAGGTACTATTGATCCTTACTAAATTTTCCTGTTAAAATTTATTATAGATTTTATTTATTATTTATACAGTCCCTTTTAGCGTTGTTTAGCGATGGCTACGTCAGCAAACAAAACTGCCGCATTTGAAGTGAAGGTAATCCTCAAGTGTATGTTGAAATACCGTTATATCCAGAAAAACTGACTGTTTGGTGCGCTTTATGGGCTGGTGGAATCATTGATCCGTACTTTTTCAAAAACGATGGTGGCCAGAACGTTACAGTCAATGGTGATCGGTATAGAGCCATGATTACTAACTTTTTCATTCCTGAATTTAATAACCATGATGTCCAGGAGATGTGGTTTCAACAAGACGGCGCAACATGTCACACAGCTCGTGCCACAATAGATTTATTGAAAGACACGTTTGGTGACCGCCTACTTTCACGTTTTGGATCTGTGAATTGGCCTCCAAGATCTTGTGATTTAACACCGCTAGACTACTTTCTGTGGAGCTATGTAACGTCATTGGTCTATGCGGATAAGCCACAAACGCTTGACCATTTGGAAGACAACATTCGCCGTGTTATTGCCGATATACGGCAACAAATGTTGGAAAAAGTCATCGAAAATTGGACGTTCAGATTGGTCTACATCCGCGCCAGCCGTGGCGGTCATATGCCAGAAATCATATTTAAAATGTAATGCCACAAGATTATCTTTCGGATAAATAAAATTGTTGTCAATCGAATAATCCATCGTTGTTTTATTGCAACTTAAAGTTCTATACCTCTATAAAAAACACCCTTTACATACATATGCGCGCTTAAAAAACATATATAACACTTGATACTTTTTTGCGTTTTAGATTATATAACTTGTTGCTTTAATTACAGTTTGGAACTATTGTTTAGAATCAATAAAGAAGTATACCCGTTTTATTATTTTATTTTGTTTTTGGAATTAATAAGGCTTTTGCAAACATAATAGATAATAAATATTTGGAAAATTTTTGGGCTAAAGATATTATGATAATTATAATTAATAGAATTTCTTTTTTTTAAGTAAATTTTTGCTATGTTTTCTATGTTAATTTTTTCGAAACGCTCCTTCGATTCAAAAATATATTGCCTAAACGACCCTTTTGAAACTTACAACTTTCAATAGTTCAAAATTAAGAAAATATTAGCATTCCGGTAAGAAAATACAGCTGTTTTAACATTTACGATTTGCATGATGTATCCTTAATGCAATACTTTTTTGCTTAATATAACTTAGTGAATGTATAAGTTAACTCGACAGCTTGCAAAAGTTCAACTAGGTTCACTTTTGCCAATGGTCTACACGCGCATCCGCATAACAGCTGACATTTCAACACAGGTGGCGGAAACAACAGTCAGCAGACAATCCAAGTAAACAACAGTCAGCAGAAAGATCGATTCTGCAATAACAAGAAATAGGGCGCACATGGAAATGCAAAGTGACGTGAGGCCAATAGTAGGTGTAATTTTAAGTTAAGCAAATAATTGTAATTAGTCTTAAGTTTGGATTAATAAAATAAAGTAACGCTTGCGCGGACGATAGTCCGCCTGCTTTTTTAAAAACAAAATTCCGTAACTAAAAACTCAACTGGCGCCAGAGCAGGGACCGGTTTGGGTTCGCGTAAAAGTAATATCGAAAGTAATACTGGTTAAAATCGCATTGAATTCCAGTAGCAGACGCAGCAAAAAGGATCTACACCCCACCGCCGGGAAGTGAATAGAGTAAGGATAGTATTAAGAATAAAAACTATGAATTAAATTAATTAATTAAGTAAAACGTAATATTTTTTTTTTGAATTACAAATTATACAGGAACTCTTTTCAATCATTTAATAAATATTGGAAATTAAGAATAGTGAAGAATTGAAAAGAGAATCCTACAAAAGTGTAAAGAAAATAAGAAAGAAGACAAGAGTTTTTCTAACAATTTAATAATAATATTGTGAATTGAAAATAGCAAAAAAAATCGTAACTCCAAAAGCTAAATTAAGAAATAGGTAATAAGAATATATTTTTATTTATCGGGCTTGTAAAGCCAATAAAATAATATAATTCGAAGCTGCGATTCACCACCTTCGGGGGGACCCTCCAGCTTATAACCACAAACAATCTCTGCGATTCACATTCCAGAGAATTATAAATAAAAACATCCAAATAAAATAAAATAATTTTCGAATGGCAAACCCTAACAACTTAATCAGACCCCCTATGCTTAACGCATCTGTGCCTAACTCATCCTCCCAACCAACTGCTTCCTCTTCAGGTTCATTTAATATGGATCAACTGACAACTATAGTGACAGGACTTGTCAACAATATTTTTAGACAAGAAGGACGAAATATGGTACAAGCAGCTCTCAATCCAAATGCAAATTTTTCTCACATAACTGACGTGACTATTGACGCAAGTCACCTGAACAATTTAACGGAACTTGACAAAATACCAGACGTTGTTAGATGCCTGCGAATTCTCCGGTAATCCAGTAGAATATAACTCTTGGAAAAAGAGCGTAGATCGTATTCTCCAGATCTACGAGCCCCTTAAAGGAACGCCGAAATATTACGGCATCCTCAACGTTATAAGAAACAAAGTTGTGGGCAATGCCGATATTGCCCTCGAATCTTATAATACACCATTGGATTGGAAGGCTATCTTAAGATGTCTTACTCTTCATTACGCCGATAAGCGAGATTTAGGTACCATAGAGTACCAAATGACCTCCTTAGTGCAGAATCTATGCATTTACTTACTTAACTTTCGTTCTCATTACGCTTTAAATAGCAATAGTCAAAATAGGAAGACTCACGACTTCCGACCACCTCTCCTACCCAAGAAACCAGTTAACGAATTTTATCCCCAATTATTAACATGTATGCCAAGACCCCAAATGCAACCCCAAAACTTTGCGAATCAGTATCGCCCTCATTTTCCCACCAACAATTTCCGTAACGTCCAACAGCAAAGACCATTAAGGCAACAGACTCACACTAAACCTCAATTTTCACGTCCAGAACCAATGGATATTGACGAAACTCTTCATTCTAGAGCGTAAATTATATGAATAGACCTCAAGTCAATAACGCTGTGAAAAGACCAGCAAACTTTTCACAACAAGTGCCTTTCAAACAACAAAGGAATTTTCATATAGAACCATACTACCAAGAAGACTGCCAACAAGACCAACAATATGACACGCACCAATACAACCAGCTCCCACTCCACAGGAGTATGAAGCCGCATTGACAGCGGAAGATAATGGACAATCAGCTCAAGATTATGCTGAAGGAAATGTACAGCATGAAGTACAGGATCACATCGATATTCATTTTTTAGAATGAACAGTTCTTCGTTACCTTACATCGAATGCAAAACGAAGAACGGAAAAATTCTTAAATTGTTGATCGATACAGGGTCAAGCAAGAATTACATACAACCTTGTTATGTCCCAAAGACAATACCTAACGACGAACCATTCTTTGCGAATTCTATCGCTGGACAAATCAAAATTACTCATCATACGGTTATCAACTTATTTGGAAAATTTGGCCCACCCCTCAAATTTTTCTTACTCCCCTCTCTAAAATCTTTTGACGGGATAATAGGAAACGACAGCTTAAAGGACCTTCATGCAACAATTAACATACGGGACGACACCTTGACAATAGATAAGGGTTTAAAAATTAAAAATAAACAAAAACTCTCCCCTACAGTTAATAAAATAGACGTCAGAACTGACCATATGACAGCTACTCAAAAACAACATATAAACTATTTAACAAAAAAATATACAAATCTTTTTACCGTTCCAGACGAAAAGCTGACTTATACCACTACAGTGGTAGGAGACATCAGAACCTCCTCAAGTTCCCCAGTTTATGCCAAATACTATCCATATCCTCTCGCAATGAGAGACTTTGTGACTAAAGAAATAGAAAATTTATTAAAAGACGGAATTATAAGACCGTCCCTTTCACCCTATAACTCACCCGTGTGGGTTGTACCAAAAAAACTAGATACATCAGGTCAGAGAAAATACAGATTAGTAATAGATTACAGGAAACTAAATACACTGACAATAGACGATAGATATCCTATCCCAGAAATCAATGAAGTCATCTCACAATAGGAAATAATAAATACTTCTCCGTTCTGGACTTGAAAAGTGGCTTTCATCAGATTCCACTAAAGGAATCCGACAGCATTAAAAAGACATCATTTTCAATTAACAACGGTAAATACGAATTCACGCGCCTTCCTTTCGGGTTAAAAAACGCTCCAGCAATTTTTCAAAGAGCGCTAGATGACATATTACGAGATCTTATAGGGAAAATCTGTTATGTCTATATCGACGACATAATAGTTTTTAGAAGCAAACATGAAAGTCCAGTTGGACAAATGCGAGTTCTTCAAGAAGGAAGTGGAGTTTTTAGGTTTCAATGTCTCGCCCACAGGAATAAAGACCAATCCTGCGAAAGTTACTGCAATTCACGAATTCCCCTGCTCAAAAACTTTGAAGGACTTAAGATCCTTCCTTGGCCTCTCAGGCTATTATCGACGCTTCATCAGAGATTATGCTGAGCTAGCAAAACCTCTGACCTGCTTTTAAGAGGGGAAGATGGACATGTGTCCAAAAACTCTTCCAACAAAAAGCCAGTTGTGCTCGACATGATTGATTTCAATAAAATTAAATCCACACTAACATCCAAAGAAGTAGTACTATCATACCCCAATTTCAAAGAAGAATTCCACCTCACTACCGACGCGTCAAATTACGCTCTAGGTGCTGTCCTGGAACAATCCGGAAAACCAATAACCTTCATATCCCGATCACTCAATAAAACAGAAGAAAATTATGCCGCGAATGAGAAAGAAATGCTGGCAATAATCTGGGCCCTAACCTCACTTAGAAACTACTTGTACGGATCAGCGAAAGTTGTAATTTTCACAGATCACCAACCTCTTACTTTTGCATTGAGTAATAAAAATCACAATGGAAAAATGAAGAGATGGAAGTGTATCCTCGAGATATACAACTACGAGATCAAATACAAACCAGGAAGAACTAGCGTCATTGCAGACGCGCTATCCAGATCGCCGCAAACCGATATTAATACCCTTACAACCACATACCAAAGCGATGAAAGCTCATCTCATTTTCTTATTCCTGCCACCGAAGCCCCCATAAATGCTTTCAAGAACCAACTTTTTTAATGATTGGAGACGAAGATAGTTATTCGTTCCATTTACCATTTCCTAGTTTCCATAGGCATACAATTACAAAACGAAACTATTCGACCCAGGAAATTATAGACATATTCAAACGACGTCTTGACCCAAAATTACTAAACGGCCTATACACGACAGAAAGCCTGATAGGAAAGATACAAGAAATTTATCCACTCCATTTTGCCAACATTAAAATTCCTTTTACACAAACTATTCTTCAGGACATCGTATCCGTAACAGAACAGGAAGAAATAATCAATAAAGAACATCAAAGAGCACACAGAAACAGTTGCGAAAATAAAGCACAAATCCTAAAGAAATTTTAGTTCCCAGGCATGCATTGAAAATCGAAAAAACGGTTAGGCAATGCTCCACATGCCGTGAACACAAATACGATCGACACCCTCCTAAACCACAGATACAAGAAACACCTATTCCCCAATTCCCAGGAGACATCGTCCATATTGACATCTATTCAACTGAAAAAAGGCTCATCCTCACTGCAATTGACAAATTCTCAAAATATGCACAGGTTAAAATAATACAATCGAGAGCGATAGAACACGTTAAAGACCCAATAAGAGAACGGTTGCCTTCGGAATACCAAAACTCGTAATAATAGATAACGAAAAATCCCTTAATTCTGCTACCATATCATCCCTACTCAAGGACCAAATGTCCATTAACGTGTATACTACACCACCTTATAGTAGCACCAGCAATGGGCAAATAGAAAGATTCCATAGTACACTTTCCGAAATATTGAGATGTCTAAAAGCAACTTCCGTAGGAATAACGTTTGAAGAATTATTATTCAAATCAGTCCAAGAATACAACTCCTCAATACACTCAACGACGAAAAGTAAACCGATAGACATATTCTTTGGAAATAGAATTTATAGCGACCCACAACAGTTAGAACAACAAAGACAGGATAACATTGCCTTACTTAAGAAAAAGCAAGAACTAGATCTCTTATATCACAACAAAAATAGGACCGAAAACAAAAACTTCTCAACCGGAGAAGTCATTAACGTTAAAATCAATAAACGACTAGGATCCAAGTTAACTCCAAAATATAAAAAAGAAACGGTTTCTGAAAACCACAGGAAGACAGTTAAAACAGTATCGGAACGAACAATTCACAAGTCTCTAATAAAGAATTAAATATCTCTCCTTTCACTTTTAGGAAAAATGGACCAATACATACTTTTCGTCATCTGTATTTTTATTACAACTTCCTCTTCGGACGTACAAATTTTGGACTATAGCAAATACCAGCTAGTGACGATAGACAATGGACAAGCAAAAATACAAGACGGCACATTCAGATTCGTTCATCTCATTGACTTAGAGAAATACGAACAATTTTTAACAGAGACATATGAAGAGATGATCAACCAAATCCCTAACAATCACTTCCTATATCCCATTCTAAAACATGAAACCATCCAAACCCTTGAAATCCTAAACGCATTAAAACATTCCCAACATGCTAGAATAAGAAAATCAATTGACATTTTGGGAACGGCATGGAAGTTCATAGCCGGAACCCCTGATCATGAAGATCTTAATATAATAACAAATAATTTGAATAAATTAAATGAAAACAATAACAACCAAGTAGTGATTAATAAACTATTCGAGACACGAATAAATAATATAAATCATATAATAAACAAAATGCTTAATACAATTAGGAAAGATGAAAACATTATAACAGAAATTATAATTAATTTGCAAAATAAGATTAGACTAGTTAAAGAAGAACTAATTAATATTAGATATGCCATCCAATGGGCAAAAGATAATATCTCAAATTCGGTAATATTAAGCAAAGAAGAATTAAAATTGTCAATTAACAAACTAAAAGAAGAAAATATACCTTTTAAGAGTGCCGAAGAAGCACTGGAACTATCAAAAGTAAATGTTTTAAGCAATGAAATGAAAATTTTATATATGGTAAAAATACCTCTAACACTTAAGGAAACATTTAAAAGAATCATTATAAGACCCGTGAAAAAGGTAAATAATATTGTAATTAAAGTTGAATACAAAGAAATACTAAAAGGAAAAAATTCTACATTCTACATAGATTTAGTAGATTTAAGCAAAGATTCATGTATAACTAGAATTATTTATAGCTTGAATTCGACTTGTTCAACAACAAATAGCCATCACGTCCCTACATTAGAAGAAGTCAAACAAGGAGTAATACTGCTAAACCAATTTGGCGGCAAATTAGTATCCGACGAAATATCCCAAGCAATTAATGGCACTCATGTTATTATGTTCAATAATTCAACAATAAAAATAAACGACCAACAATTTAGTAATATTGAAGCAAGAACGATCGAAACTATCCCCGCAATTCTCCAGCCAATCCCACTAGAGAAAGATCATATAGAACTCCTCTCCTTAGAAGCATTGAAAGATCTGCACATCAAAAACGCAGACGAAATCAACTCTATTAAAAAAGCTACATTTTCTTTCGGAGGCCTAACAATGGCAGCAATTTCAATAATTATAATAATTATCTTCTTCCTGAGAAAACGTTCCATAAATATCCAATATGTCGAAAAGGAAGTTATAAAGCCAGTACAAATCAAAACGAGCCAGGAAGATACGTTGACAGGCATTACTAGTCACACTCCAACATATGTAAGTTTCAATAACTTACCGTTCTATTAATGATCGAGGACGATCATGCTTAAAGGGGGAAGAGTTAACTCGACAGCTTGCAAAAGTTCAACTAGGTTCACTTTTGCCAATGGTCGACACGCGCATCCGCATAACCGCTGACACTTCAACACAGGTAGCGGAAACAACAGTCAGCAGACAATCGAAGTAAACAACAGTCAGCAGAAAGATCGATTCTGCAATAACAAGAAATAGGGCGCACATGGAAATGCAACGTGACGTGAGGCCAATAGTAGGTGTAATTTTAAGTTAAGCAAATAATTGTAATTAGTCTTAAGTTTGGATTAATAAAATAAAGTAATGCCTGCGCGGACGATAGTCCGCCTGCTTTTTTAAAAACTAACTAAAAACTCAACTTATATAAAAGAGCAGAAAAAAAATAGAACACTAAAACAGAAATCACAGCAGCCATACTCTAAGTAAGCACACTTTAATTCACTTAACAGCTTTAAGCGACTACTTAACATACTGACATACTGATCGAATCGCTAGGGGAAGAGGAACGGCAGTGAAATAAAAATGCACTAAAACACCACTACCACATAAATATATATAAGTGTATAAAAATATCTCAATGTATACAATCTATATGAATTTCAGCATGCCTTTCAGTGTGGCAGTAATTGCCTAGCTCACTTAAGAGCGAAATTAGTAAGTACAGTGCGCACAACTAGCCGTTTGCTCGTATACTCGACTGACAGTCAGTCAGTTGACGTAGACTATTTTTAACCAGGGCATCATTAAAATTCATATTACACTCTTGCCAGGTTTTTTCAAGTTTTAAATATCTTGAGCCATTTTGTAAACTGCAATTTATTTTTTAGTTTTTAATTTTTTGTATTAAGGAGTATTTTTTTTTTAGATTTCAGACATTTATAAATGTAAGTATAGTATTTGCTGCTAAATAAGTAATGAGTTCAGCCTCCAGGTGCACAATTTCATTATCAAAATACTCAAAAGCGCTTTTTTTAATTTAGTAATTTTATTTGCCAAAATATGTACTCCTGCATACTTACAGTTACTATAGCCATGAAACACATAACTGTAGTTAGCCATTATTATCGCCTTGCACTGGAAGCTGAAATCAGAAGTTGAATGAAATGATTTTACTCTACATTGACTAGCGCTGACACCGACTGACATAGTATAAAGATAACGGCTTATTCGACAGGTTATGAGGGCATCTTACGGTAACTGCGAGTATGTACATTTGTGACAGTTGAGCGTTCACAATCTAACCTCGTTATATGTATAACGTTTTAGTTAATAAGTGAAAGCAATTGGTTGAATAAATGAAGGAAGTGCTGGCGCAAATTAAGGCATGACAGTTGGTTTCAATCGACGAGACTGGGTTTGCTTTTGTTGTTGTCATATTCGAGCAGTCTCACACATACTTTCAACATTCTTTTACTCTCTTATATCAGTGGTCACTAAAATAAAAATGACACAGTTTTAGCAAAAGAACATAATTTTAAAGTGCATTTTCTTTGAGAATGAGAAAATACGTATGAGCAGCGACGCCACATTTTTGCTGTGAAATGGCGATCATGTACATCATTAGACACCATTAGCATAGTTAGTTGGGCAGCACTTGACTAGGATGAGCGTAACAGCCGCCAAAAAGGCAGGTATCCATACATATATATGAACGTCGCTATTACCATCTCATGCCTTTTGCTTTTCTTTAATACTTTCCCCTAGGTTTCCAATCTGTAAGCTGTGTCGTTTCCATGAAGATTAAATCATATAAGCCGAGTTCACACATTCCAGGGATGAGTATAGAACTTCAATAAATCTTTTTTCGTTTAGAGATTTCCTTTATTTCGCTTTAATTTTTATTTTAGTAACCTAAATCGTACCATGACGGAGAGTTCATTAGTGTTTCATTAGTGTTTCACTTAGGGTGTCTTCTAAATGATCTTGTCGGGTGTTGGTTACGGCTGAATAATGATGGAGACAATGTTCCACACACTCCTCATATTCTTCGTTAAAAATTTTAACAATTGATCAATTATGTCCAGAAGTGAATTTGTTGAAATATAATATAAAATATAAGGTATAATAATGGGTTCGGTGGAGTACCGATGTTTTAATTATCGGTGATAGCCTTCTTTCGATTTGCAAGTATTTTCATTTTCACATAAATATGTAAGTTTTCAGAAGAAGGTTACATGACCTCGCAAAATTTTTCGGAACTTAAGCGACTTGATGCTTTTTTCCTTCTACCTTCACTTCAGACAATTTTATATATATTTGCGTCCCTTCCTTTATGCCTCCACGGATAGTTCTGGCGTCCCACCGTCAATATTTCGGTAACTGACGAACCTGTAATTGGTGAAATTTATACATTTAACAAGTCACCCGTTTCAAGCCGTTGCCAGCTCTTGGACTGATACATCACAGTTTGGTAACCTATTCAACTCAAATTAAATAAAGAAAAGTGTAATCCTTTCCTACCCTAACAAGTTTGAGCGTCTATCAGATATTAATTTTTTTGTTATTATTGGTAACACAATTTCTTTGTAGAAGAAGTAGAAGAAATACAAAATTTTTTATGCAATCTTTTTTCTCGTACACCACAATCAATTTATCCCAGGTTTGAATATATACACGTTTACAAACAAATCAAATGAAATTCAAGCAAACAAATCATGAACAGAAAAATTATTTTTACAATCTCGGCCTTTAATAAATGAAATAAATTTGAGAATGCTGCTATAGTTACTTCATGATGATAAATTCGCCTTGGTGTTAAGATATTGAAAATTTTGTTAAAGTCGCATTTAAAATACGAAGTTTTCTCAACTAGCTTTCATACAATGCATACTAAATTGCAAGAGTTGGAGTCTTGGCCAGACCAACTTCCAAAATTACAGAAACTTAAATTAAATAAATATATTAATTATATTTTTTTTAATTCCGGTCTCCCTTCAAATAATTTTAAATTCTCCGTTGAAAACACCTGGATCAGTAAGTTAATCAAGGTGGCCCATGTTAGACAATTAAATGTCTGTATCCTGTTTTCTCTTGAGGGAATGAGGGAATACATTTTATCTTTAAGAAAATAAGAAACGTTTGGCGGCCTTGTGACCTTACTCTATATCGTGTAATGCCATTGGCCAAAATAAAAAATGCCCACATAATCAATTAAAGTTTATTCTTCTTATTTGGCGTAGGCACCGCTTACGCGATTATAGCCTCGTCAACAATTTCACGCCACTCGTTTCTTCTCTTTGCTGTTTGGCGCCAGTTACAAATACCAAGTGATACCAGGTCGCTCTCCCTCCGAACCTTCCAATGGAGTGGAGGTCTTCCTCTTCCTCTGATTTCGCCAGCGGGTACTCCATCGAATACCTTCAAAGCTGGAGCGCTGTCATCCATTCGGTGGACATGACCTAGCCAGCGTAGCCGCTGTCTCTTGATTCTCTGAACTATGTCAGTGTCGTCGTATAGCACGTACAGATCATCTGCGTATATCAATATCATCGGCATACGCCAACAATTGCACACTCTTGTAGAGTATTGTGCCTGGTCTGTTTAGCTCTGCAGCTCGTATTATTTTCTCCAGCATCAAATTGAAGAAATCACACGATAAAGAGTCTCCTTGTCTGAAACCTCGTTTGGTATCGAATAGCTCGAAGAGGTCCTTCCCAATTCTGACCGCGCTTCTGGTATTATCCAGGGTCAGTTTACAAAACCGTATAAGTTTTGTGGGGATATCAAATTCAGACATAGCGGCGTAGAGGCATTTCCTTCTCGTGCTGTCGAGGGCAGCTTTAAAATCGATAAAAAGGTGGTGTGTATCGATTCTTTTCTCTCGGGTCTTCTCCAAGATTTGGCGCATGGTGAATATGTGGTCAATGGTGGATTTGCCAGGTCTAAGGCCACACTGATAAGGTCCGATCAGTTCGTTGACGGTGGGCATTAGTCTTTCACACAATACGTTAGATAGGACCTTATATGCGATATTAAGGAGACTTATTCCACGATAATTGGCGCAGATCGTGGGGTCGCCCTTTTTTTTGGATTTGGCAGAGCACACTTAGGTTCCATTCGTCAGGAATGTTGTCCTCCGACCATATTCTGCAAAGAAGCTAATGCATGCTCCTTGCCAGATCTTTGCCGCCGTACTTGAATAGTTCTGCCGGTAAGCCATCGACTCCCGCCCCTTTGTTATTTTTTAAGCGGGCAATCGCTGTCGAACTTCTTCATAGTCGGGTGATGGCACTTCTATACTACCATCGTCATCGATTGGGGTTTCGGGTTCGCCGTTTCCGGGGTTTTCATTTTCACTGCCATTGAGCAGGTTGGAGAAGTGTTCCCTCCATACACTAAGTATACTTTGGACATCTGCCACCAGATTACCTCCATTGTCCCTACATGAGTTTGCTCCGATCTTGAAACCTTCTGTAAGTAGCCGCATCTTCTCATAGAATTTTCGAACATTACCCTTGTCGGCCAGCTTCTCAAGCTCTTCATATTCACGTATTTCGGCCTCTTTCTTTTTTCGTCTGCAAATGCGTATCGCTTCTCTCTTCAGCTCTCGGTATCTATCCCACCCCACACGTGTTGTAGTCGATCGCAAAGTTACGAGGTAGGCAGTTTGTTTTCTCTCTACTGAAGTTCGACATTCCTCATCGTACCAGCTGTTTTTCTGGTATTGTTAAAAACCAATGGTTTCCGAAGCAGTGGTACGCAAGGAATTTACTATTTCGCTCAACAGCTCCCTTATATCGAGTCGCTGATGAGTGCTCCCAGAGAGCAGGTGTGCAAGCCGAGTAGAAAGCTTGCTGGCTGTATGCTGTGATTGCAGCTTTTCAACGTCAAACCTTCCTTGTGTTTGTTGACGCGCGTTCGTTGCCACACAGAGGCGGGTGCGTATTTTTGCTGCTACAAGATAATGATCCGAGTCGATATTTGGCACTTGGAACGTACGCACGTCTAGAACACTAGATACATGTCTTACAGACAACCATATTTCGGGCCCCGGCAAAGTCAATCAGGTAGGCCGTTTGGGGATGTTTCGTCGTGTAGGCTGAATTTTCCGTTTGTTGCACCAAAAATACCTTCTTTGTCTACCCTGGGGTTGAAATCGCCTAGCACAATTTTGACATCGTGGCAGGGGCAGCGCTCACAAGTACGTTCTAGGCTCTCATAAAAAGCATATTTGGTCACATCATCCTTCTCTTCTGTCGGGGCCCAAATTGACGATAAGTTGAAGAACTTCGCTTTGATGCGAATTGCGGCTAGAGGTTCGTCCACCGGGGTGAATGCCAGGACTCGGCGACGGAGCCTCTCTCCCACCACAAACCCAACACAAAATTTGCGCTCCTTTAAATGACCGCTGTAATAGGTTTCACAAGGACCCACTGTCTTCCGTCCTTGTCCCGTCCATCGCATTTCTTGGACGGCGGTGATGTCAGCCCTTAGTGTTACGAGGACATCAACCAGCTGGGCAGGGGCACCCTCCCAATTAAGGGACCGGACATTACAGCTGCATGCCCTCAAATCATGATCCTTTATACGTTTGCAGGGGTCGTCATCAAAAGGGGGGTCTCTCATCCGAGGCATTTGTTGATTTTTCATTGGAGTATAGTTTTCATGTGGTGGGTTCCAAACCCTACGCACAATTAAAGTTTAGCCTTATTTATTATTCGTCGATAGAATAATTATTCCTGCCCTTAAACAGTTCCTTAGGAGGCACCCATTCATATATCCTTCCATTTCCTTATTTTATACATACTGCTTGTGTTCCAACATGTCTATCTACTCCTTTGGAGGCCATTGGAAAGTTGTTTTTCCGGTGTAACCGATACTATTTGCATTGGTAAGCAGTAAATGTGTTCAATCTCTTGTTTGTTTACCTTTTCCGGCAGACATAAATATATATTTGACGGCGAGCTTTAATGGTATGTGGTGATTGATTGGTTGAGTAACTAAGAGTTGAACCGATGCGAACAAGTTTTTAATAAAAGGGTTGGTGTGCACCAAATTTTTTGAATAAAGAAATATTTATCTTCGTCCATTTGGCTTTCCTAATGAATATAAAATAGCTCTAAATTTTTTCCATTGTATATTGTTGATTTGCAAGTTTCTTTATAAAGAGTAGGAAATGTAAATACTTATAAATGGCAACAACTTAATAAATTTGAAATAAAAATTGTATTTAAAATAATTTTATGGCAAGAACTTAATAAATTTGAAATAAAAATTGTATTTAAAATAATTTACCATTCCAACAAAACCAAATTATTTTATTTCAATATAATTTCCTAACAAAATCCATCCGCAAGACTGATAACATTTACATAACAGCTTGTGCCACTTGTAATTTATTACCTCATAGTCTTTCAGGTTGTACAAGAGTTTTTTCTGCTAACTGCTTCGGTAGCCGAATCAATGCCTTAAGTTTCAAGAGATGAAAAATATCATCAATGTCAAAACTAAACAAGAGTGTTCACTTAATGAAGGCATTAAAAAATACAATTGTCAACTCCCTCATACTCCAAAAAGAATTACTAAAAAATCTAACCAAATCACAGCGTCTTCAAGAAAACCTATCAATGACAATAATTTAAATTCCAAATCTCCCATTTCACATAATAATATTCCTACGTTTAGAACTTTTTCCAACCAATCTTTCAGTTATTTGCAATGTTGATGACTCTAAACTTAACATCCTTTCTATTATACCATGCCTTTTCCCAACAAATTTCTCTCGATTCGCCAAATACTCTTTATATATATCTTTGGCGCCTGTAACTGCTAAAGCGATTTTTGGCCAAGCTCCTCCTTCAACCTACATTTTATTCTAAGCCACCTCCGAACGACCGATGGATTTTTATGAGGATAATTTATTTCATGCCAGAAATATATTCGGAGGGGCTGACATTTTCTGCCGAGGGGCGACCGCAATCAGAAAAAATAATTTTCTATAATATTGGATGTTGCCCGAACCTGGACTCGAACTCAAGCCTTCCGAATTGCAGTACGCAATGCTAACCACTCCTCTATCGTGGAGTACTCGAATGTTATGTAGATTAGGAGTATATGGTCCAACCCTAGGACTTCATAATGTTAATTATACCATATTTTTGGTATGGATTACCCAACGTGGGCAGGGTATATATTTCACCTGTGCATGGAGGATTCACTATGTTCTCAGAGGAATGATGAAAAGAGGCACCGATGCGCATCTTTGATATGTATGTATGTATGCCATCGATTCCTTCTGGAGTCGGATTTGATCCACTTTAAATGGACAGATTCAAGTAAAATTTTGTACACATTTCAAGACTAACTAAAAAGTAAAATATAAATATAATTTAAAAAAAATAACACAGACTCTTTTAAGCTTATGTTAAAAAATATATTTTACTTTTTAGTTTGGTATTCTCTAAAAGCGTAATTTTTAGTTCTTTTTTAAACAGATAGAATTTTTTTCTTCTGGAATATTTTTGGAAATGGTTGGCCTCTTAAAAATTGATAATCCTAAAAATATATTTATTTTAGGTTTATTGCTTTGACTTGTAAATATTTCAATAAATACATCTAAAGGAAAGTCGCAAAAATGGTCAGCACCAAGAACCTGCATGTTATACATAAAACTAAAAATATATGTATGCAATCGGACATATACTTTAATATGTCAAAATATTTGCAGTATATGTACATATATTTTTATGTGTTCGTATCTTTGTATATGAAAGCCAGGCACTTGAAAATGTCTTGATTTAAGTTGTTTTATTTATACCAACGATTTATCAAAGTCAATGTCTACACATACTTATATTACAATATATATATATGCATCTAAACGTATAAACGAATAACCACATCCACTTGTAAAGCTAACGGTCGAATAATTAGCAATGTTCTGAATGCTTTAACTGTACACACACATAAAGGAAAACATACGTGAATAACGTTGGCATCGCTTTGGTATGTGGTTGTTTTGGAAATTTCAAAGTGGTTTCTAAGGCTTTTTACTCCCACCCGAACACTTACTTACGCTTATAAATTCCGCATTAACTCTTTCCATTTCAAATAAGCATTTCATCATAAATGCAATGAGGCGCATGATACTATACAACTGCACCAAACCGATTGCCGGCCGACGTATTCGCCACGTTGGGCCCTAAGCACCAGACCCACTGACACTACATACTCTTGGATCCCAATATAAGTACAAGTACTTGTGATTAACTAGATAAATTCTATTGTATACTAGTATGATGCTGATGCGACCAATCGTCAACTTGTGAAAATATTGGAAGATTAAGTATTTGTGCTAAAATGTAGGCTATTACTATTGATTTCCTGCAAGGTGTGCACGTGGTGAATGCATGTATGTATGCGTGCATGTATTGGCATGTGGTCTGTTCATTGGTTTTGACATTTGATATTTAGTAAATGTTGCTCAGGGAATTTATTACTTTTGTTCCGCTCAGAAGGGATGATCAACCCGCGGCCTTATTACATCGTTTGTGCGGGCCGCAGAGGATTTTGAGACTCGAATTGTTCAGAACATAAAAATTATATCTAAAAAAAAAAATGTGATGAGATCAAATATGTCTGCACAGTATTCAAGTTCAAGGTTATATAGCGGTGTTACATTAAACGTTATAAAATCGTTTATTTTGGTCTAATTTTACAATCATAAAAATTTTGTTTGGCTCTTTCCCACATTTAATTGACTTAAAATTTCGATATTAGTTCAAACATGTTTTTTATACCTTTCATGTAGAAGGATAAGAGATAGACCCACCGAATTTATACCGATTCTGGTTTAGCCTTGCCCGTCCGTCCATCTGTTTGCCTATTGCATATTAGTTTGAGAATCATCGAAATCGGACGACTATAACATACATCATACACCATTATTTTCAGATGTGAAGTTTTGGTTAAAACTCAGGTAAAATACGCATTTAGGAGCATGAAACTTTGTATTATGCACTCATATTATGAATTGCGTATTGTTACTGAAAATCATAGAAATCGCACTGCTATATCAACTACCCACAATACAACCGGTTTGTTAATTGTATATTGGAAAATCATCCAAATCGAAATACTATATCATATAGCCCCCTACAACCGATTACAAAAAATTATAAATATCAGTAAATAATGACAAGTTGTGATTTTTAAACCTCTATTGTGTTAAATACAATTATGATCACCGCAGCCATTCTTAGAAGTGATAAAGTAATTACGTAAATTTTTGCGGATGATATGCTAAAATAAGTCGGCAAAAATTCCGAAATACAGCCAAAAAATATTATAGCAACACATTAACTTTACTGAAGAATGACTAGTAAAATTGCGCCAAAGTTAATGAAAATAAGTGCTAACACAGGACTGTTTCACTGTTTCACTCACTAATGTACTTATTACGCAATCAAATTAAATTATATACCTTGATATTTACTTGGATATACAATTAATTTTGAACGACACGTTTCCCTTAAATGTTAACGGAATTATGTGAAGCTTTAATTGAAATTTAAGTGCAAAATATAACATTTTTAATACTTAAATCCAAAATTAAAAAACGAAATTATTTTTATTGCTCTCGACATCGTCAGAAAATGTCACCACCTCCAAATAAATTTTTGGAAAGAAATTAAGAAATTCATGCGAAAAAATCATCAGTAGTTCGAAGGCGGCTTAGAAAAAACTTTGGGCTCATCTACACCAAGAAGAATACACCAAGACCTTCACCACGAATTGTAAGAGCCATAGTTTGGTTATAAAACTCTAATATGTATATGGCCATTCCATATTAAACGTAATATTCTGCGCGGTGCTATTTTGCGCAAAGAGCATAATTTTCATATTTCGCAAACCAATTTTCCAGCGTGTGATGGAGGAATGTATTACCGCGAAAAAGATATTATTTTTTTACAAAGGTGGCGATCGAAATTTCTAATTGACGGAGTAGACAGCACAATGTCTCCACTTGATTGAAAATCTTTTATCAATCATGAAATTATGGCTGGGCAAGATAAGAACAATTATAAGCAATCTTTGAGTTCGTGTATAAGCGAGATGGAATTAAATTCCAAGAGATATTTAACCGAGTTATTTTAAACAAAGACGTGTAAAAAAAATAGTACAAGTATTTACTTAATTTTCTTGAAATGTGCACAAGTGAGTGTATGTGGGTTATTTTCGTTTCTTCGCTTAAATTCTTTTAATTTATCAAACTTATTCTTGAACCTACTCCTATTTGTTAAGTATAAATTAATAAAAGTAAAATAAAAAAAGTCTTTTGATTTGCTAGCAATGCTTTTGTTTTATATATGACGAATGTCAGTATTGTGAACATCACTCACCTTTGCTCTCCACTATAACTTGTTTTCCTTTTAAGACTCTGAAAAGTATGAATTTTAAATGTAATTTATGTTTCGTTTTTCTTGATATTGCTTGGCTAAATTTTAGATATATTAAATGTATTTGAAAGCAAACTAAGTCTTTTAAAAATATATGTAGTATACAAGTTTTTCAATGTCGTGCAATAATTATATAACTGAATACATTAGCTTTCCAGTGCTATCAAATTTTCCAAAATCGATTAACTCTTTGACTTTCGGCTTATTTTATGGTGGTCCTTCATGAGTATCAAATTTTTTCCCCCGATCATAACTTCTTGGAAACAAATTCTAAAAACATTTCAGGACGATTTATGTAATTGTATGTTTTGGCATGCAATTAATTCAACAGTTTTTTCAAATCGATTGCAGTTGCAAAGCGAAAATTATATAATTCTTTACTACTTTCCTAAGCCTCGCGAATGTAATTTTAAGTTAAAATTCAAAATTTAATGTCAAAGCTAGATAAAAGAATGATCGCCTTGCATAACCCATTTATTTAAGTGTTGGAAATGTGCTAAGATTCCATATCGTTTATCAATCAAGTGATACTACCTGTGTACAAATGTGTAGGTCTTGACTTATCTGAAAATAATTACAATCACAAATCATGAAAGAAAGTCAGTAAATGACAGTTCAGATGACAATTTTCAATGATGATGAATTGCTATAACTAAGGGAGTTGTAAAAGACGTAATTATAAAGAAAATATTAGAGAGATCGAAACACGTGAGAGTGGGGAACTTGGCCAACATAGAAAATGCACAGAAATGATCTATAACTGTGATCTTGTAACTGTTGCTGTTGAATATTTAATTAGTAGAAGAACATTCCTTGAACAAGTTTTATTACAAAATGATGAAAACATCCCAGATGCTGTACCCGAACCCAAAATAGCGATGTGTAATGTGTAAGACGAGCTGTACCAGATACGTTAATTTAAAAAAACGCCTACGATGTGAAAGCATTCCAGAATTTTAGGTTTTAGATGCTATATTTGCCGAATTAAAATGAAAAGAAAGAGAACGGAAATTAGTTGCGAAAATAATTATATTGAAGCTTAAGAGATGAATCCAATAGATGAAAGGCATACTGTAGCATGCGGTCAGAAAATTAGAATCCTAAGTAATCGCTTACTAAGGTTTTTGCTAAAATTTTAAAGTGGCCACTGACGGCTTATTATTTGCAACGTTAATTAATCAACTTTCTGATCCGGACCCGATTTCTTATAATCTGATCTGTGATTACCTTCCAATTTATCTGCTCATTAGATGTCACTGACGGCTGTCCAGTCACAGATACCTTTCAGGCACAATCGCGCACTACGTCCATTTTAGCGGTGTTTAGCGATGAAGCGCACTTCTGGTTGAATGGCTACGTCAACAAACAAAACTGCCGCATTTGGAGTGAAGGTAATACTCAAGTGTATGTTGAAATACCGCTACATCCAGAAGAACTGACTGTTTGGTGCGCTTTATGGGCTGGTGGAATTATCGGTCCGTATCATTGGACGTAGTGCACGTTTTTCGCACAGAACCATTATTTTCGAAATAAAATTGCACTATTTGCAAGCGTTGTTCAGGCGTGAGTCTATTCACGATGAATTGCTAAACCAAACTGAGAATAAACCACTTGACAGATGTTAAATCGGTCGCCATCTTGAAAAGCAATGCCAACTTAAAGTTCTATACCTCTATAAAAAACACCCTATACATTAGGTGGATTACACTGAAGTTCCGATCGTCGGGCATGAACTCGTCCGACCATATTCTTTAAAGAAGCTGATGCATGCACCTTGCTAATTCTTCGCCGCCGTATTTCAATAGCTCGGCCGGTAAGCCATCGGCTCCTGCCGCTTTGTTATTTTTAAACGGGCAATCGCTATTCGGACTTCGCCATAGTTGGATATTGGAATTGGAGAAGTGTTTCTTTAGGGTTGGTGTCGAAATTCTGTATGTACAAAATTCTAAAAACAAAATTCTGCCTTTTAAAATTCTGCTTTTTAAAATTCTGCTTTTTTAAAATTCTGCTTTTTTTAAATTCTGCTTTCTAAAATTCTGTATTACAAAATTCTGTATTGCAAAATTCTGTATTACAAAATTCTGTATTAAAATAGAATGTTAACAATGTTAAAAAACGTGCGTACGTTTTCAAAATAATTACATGACCTCTTTGACATTGTTAACATTATATTTTAATACAGAATTTCGTAATACAGAACATTGTGGGATATTCATTGTCAAATTTAGGTATGGTTATTAGTTAGTAAAACTTTTTACACAATTTGAGTATATGCGCCCCATTGCTTTTAACATATTCGTACATGTGTACATACCTACATTAATTATAGTTGACAACAGTTATACATTGGTATGTACATATGTTTGCAATCAAATATTACCTGGAGATTAGAACTTCTATCACAAATGAGGAATTAAAATTTCACCACACCTGTCTACAGCGGTTCTATATTGTTTGCTTACCTTCTGTTATGTGCTGACTTTTTTTGAAAAAGCGTGGTTTAATATTATATTGATAAAAATGTCCGAAATAAGAATTTTGAAAACAAATAAAAATAAGGAAATGTTGGGTGTTGATGGGTATTTCTATTATTTAGAAAGAATAACAAATCAAATGATATAATTGGTCGTGTTTCAAAAGAATAGCGTGTCCCTGTAAATCTCGACTGAATTAAAAGACGGTATCCATTGTGTGATTAAAAGGTCCGGTGTACATACCCATAGCCCTGAGGCAGTGGAAGGTTTTGTTCGCGATGCTAATATAAAGCTTAAAGAGTTATCTAAAAAAAACATGCTTGCCAGCTAGCCAGATAATTCGAGAAACCATTGTGCTAACACCGAGCGAAAGCCGTGATGCTTTACCTTTTAAAATGGCCCAAAAAAGTAAAATAATGCGGACTACAAAAAAGAAATGGAACATGAAAGAACCAAAAACTGTAGACGATATTGATATGCCACTTATTTTATATATCCTTGAAGACGAGCTTTTCGTCTTAGCAGAAAAGTGGGTCGATGATGAATTTTTTATAATATTGGGGACAAAATCTTCATTGGAAATGCTGAATAGCAGTGACTGCTGGGCTGTTGATGGAACTTTCAATGTTGTTCCTCGCGTTATGAGGCAACTTTTTTCCATACATGGCAGAGTACATGGCGAAATCGTGCCTCTCGTTTTTTGCTTGATGAGCAAAAAAACATTGAAGTCATATGTCGCTGTTTTTAACGAGTTGCTGACGATTGCAGGTAACCATGTACTAAATTTATGCCCTCGGCGTATAATTTGCGATTTCGAAATGGGTATCATATCGGCAATTAAGCAATGTTTTCCAAATAGTGATTTACGCGGCTGTTTGTTCCATTTTGGACAAATAATATGGCGAAAGGTTCAGAAGGAGAGGTAATTAAAGCCTATTTTATGGTTGTTTATGTATACTAAGTAATAATATGATCTTTATGTATAGATTGGCTCAAAAATATGGGACTACGGTGGAATTCGCACTGCAAGTCCGAATGATTAAAAGCTTAGCTTTCGTACCGCCAAGCGAAATACCGAATTACTTTCAAACATCACTTAATAAATGCGATGATGAAAGTGTAAAAAAATTTACTAGTTTGGTTTGATAAAAATTATATTGATATAAATAATAAAAATTCCAAATATTCTCCCGAGTTTTTGTCAGTGCATGACCATTATGCATCGCAAACAGAAACGTTTCCTAGAACACAAAACAATATTGAAGCGTGGCATCGCAGGCTGAAAGTTATTGTTGGAAGAAGAAACTCGCAATTTTACCATCTTGTGCTAAGTTTGCAAAAGGAACTTATTTTAGCGAAAACTCAAATATCAAGGGAAGAAAATGGAGAGAGAAAAAAAAGGAAAATAATTTAAAAAAAAAAACAAACAGCTGCGAAGAATTATTAAGAAAAGAAATGAATTAAGTCACACTACATATTTAAAAAGAATTGCAAAAAATATTGTAATTGGCTAAACTAAAATATTGTTATCGCTTAAACAAATATGTATATTTATATATGTTTATTTTGTTACTTCTTGTATGACGAAAATCACAAAACTTGAATAAAGCAGAATTTTTCGCATTAAACATGCAGAATTTTGAAAAAGCAGAATTTCAGAAAGCAGAATTTTAAAAAGCAGAATTTTAAAAAAGCCGAATTTTGTTCAATCAGAATTTTTTTGCAATTTACAGAATTTTGTCACCCAGAATTTTGTAATGCAGAATAATGACACGCTCCCGTTTCTTTAATACACTGAGTATACTCTGGACGTCAGTGACCAGTTGTTTCGATAAGATTAAATAAAACACATTCATATATATACATATTAAATATATATACATATTTTTTTGGTAAAAAAAAAACATATTTTAGAGTCGAAAAAATTTTTTTTTACCAGGTCGGTAGGTAGGTAAGAGTGCAACCCGAAGAACTGTTGACCCTCGGCCCTAAATTCGGACTTAATTCGCAATTTTGATGCACTATCGTAAGGTCTTCAAATTCTTGCTATCTGGTTTTATCTCTGCGTTCAAAAAAAAAAAAGGTTCTCGCATTGAAACTACTTATATACTTTATACTTTTTTGGGCAGCTATTCAAGGTTTGGTACCTGATGAAATCCAAATGTATTATGTCGGGCTCGTGATAGTCCTGTGCATTCACAAAGGAAGTGGAACCATTTTATCATATTTCTCCCAGTTCTTGTCTTGTCATACTTAGGAAATATCTGCTTCGTTATCTTGCATTTGATTATAGAACTCATTCTATCCTGAGATACTTGTTCAAATTATTTATGTAGCTCTCTCTTATCTGAGAGCGTATACTGAAATTCGAAATATGGTTATAATTTATGTTAAAACGACATGAAATGCATAAATCGACATGAAACATTTTAAAAAAAAGTTTCCTCGAAATTATGCGCGAGGTAAAAATAGCGAAAAATCTTAAGGTAGTAAATAAAGTATGTCATAAGTTGGCTAGTAATAAAATAATTTGGCAGCACTAAAAAACTAGTGCAAAGGGTACATATCTTAATTAAATCTAAGTTTTGGCTGAATTTTAATCAAATCGAAGGCCATCGAGCAGAGGCCTGTTACTTTTAATATGTAATGTCCGCATATATAAATGTTATATTTAATAAGGCCGCTTTGTCTGACGTTGTCTTCCAATGTAAAGTTTTCCGATAAGATGTTATTTTAACACACTATATATATATGGATAAGTGCTGGATTTAAGTTTGTCAGAAATTTTTATTAAATTTAAGGCAAGTTGAAGGTGGTAAACTTAATTGAATAGGTGTCCGAAGGAGTGGAAAAATGCAAATATATATCCTTGGAATTATATATAGGTATGTATTTACATATATAATAAGTATTTTCTATTGACCTATATTAAAAATTTTAATAGCGTAAAAGCAAAATCAATGAGAAACTTAAAATTAATGAAAATAGATAAAACAAAATTGAGTTATTTATTAGTGTATTATATTTTGAGCGAAACCTGCATGATAACAACATCCGAAGGGATGTTATTTTGCTGCTAGATTTAAGAAGAAACTGATGAATTTTAGCGAAATACATTCGGCAACAAACAGCTTAGAAAATAAATATTTTTCTGTTGTATTGAAGAAAAAGGAAAGCGGACAATATTGTCCTTTACGAGCGCTACCAGAAAGCCAACATAAAATAATCAAGACTGTTTTGCATTAACATTTTTTTAAGAAATGAGAAGACCCTTGGAGACACTTGAGATATAGAAAAACTTCCTATGATGGTCGCATCATAGAAATACTACTGGGATATAAAAACTCTATCAGTCTTAGAAAAAGGGAATTCTGTATAAAAGAAGGAATCATCACAGCTCCTTTATACCTATACTCTTAATAAATAAAAATAAATAAATGAAATTATGGACCAATATCCATACTCTCTAATTTTTTAAAATTCTTAGCTTGTCCGTCGGTTGGCACGTAGATATTACTTTCATCGATTCTTCTTAAGCATTTGACACTATCGAATAAAATATTCTGAGATCTTATCCCTACAATAATATTTGTTTAGATTGAAGGCACTAAGTTTTATGCTTTTGCCGCCCTCTCGGATTCTTCTCAGGGTAGAGTATTCTTGTCCCTATTTTATTTTTCCTATTTATTAATGAAATCTTTTTCAAACACACTACTTTATGCTGATGACTTAAAGCTGTTCAGAAAAAGAAATATTGTGCATCTGATGTTAATTTAATGCAACATTATATTACCTAACTTCTTGTAGCATACAAAACAAACGATCTCCTAATATTAAGAAATACTTTCATGTTACTTTTTCGAAACCTCAAAACTGTTTTCGATCCTTATATAATCTTACTAATGTTTTCCTCGAAGTTAAAGAATTTTCATATTTTGGAGTAATTTTAGATGGTGGGGTGTCGTTTTTTAACCGCATTAGCCATTTGGTTCGAAAACCTTATGCAAATTCAAAATTTTTGCAGCGTAATTCTTAAGGCTTTAGAGATCCTTACACGAGCACTAGAAAAATTTTGTACAACACTCCAATTCATTAAAAGCTGGAATATGGTTCTGTAACTTGGAATCCAACTTACTCAACACATTCCAATAGGGTTGTAAGAGTGCTAAGAAATTTCATCCGTTTTTCTGATCCATATTCATCATACAGTGCTCGATGAAGATTATATCATTGAAGTTCTTTAGTCATAGACACACTTTGCAGTCTATTACGTTTGTCTATGACCTTATTTCGGGGTTCATTGATTGTGCAGAACTTCCTCATGAAATTATTTTTAATGTCCTGCAAAAACTCTACGTTCCTACTATTCTTTTAATTTTAAGAGCTAAATCAAATATTATAACTTGGTTCAAATTACTCGTGAACTCACTGAGTTGAACATCATTTATAATACTCTTAATCTGGATTACGCAATACGAAGAAATGCTTTTTTGTGTAAAGTACTTATTTATTCTTAGTTTCTCTCTGCTTCGTAATCAGGAAGTAATAATATTTTGCTATTTATAAAAGTTAAATTATACTTAAAAGAAGCAGTAATGATCAAATATGCTTAATAGATGCATATGCGTACTTCAGCGTAGAGAAACTGAATCCTTTTGCAAAGAATAATAATTTAATAAAAGTCATACTGTTTTGGCTTTACATTCTGAAATATGGAAATAAATGAATTTTCACAGCAGCAATTAATAAACCTGTTAAATTTAATTAAAGTTTATTCACGCGAACAATATATGTAAGCAAACAGATGACCATTATATTTTGAGTTCAAATAAAACTCTCAGATTTATATTTCTTTGTAACGAAGTGAATACTTATATTAAAATTAATGAAATTGCATCACAGGTATGCTGCACTAAGCTGAAGCTCAATTTACTCAAATTTAATAAGGAGTAAATAGTTTTCCATAAAAGGATTCACCTCTGTAAGAATTCATTCACTTTATACAAGCATTTAGCCAATCAGTCAACAGGAAGTAATGAAGCTCTACCGTTTCTTTGATTTACTCTGAGCACATAATAATTTCTTTTTATTTGGATTCATTATCTACAAAACCAAAAAAATATCGGATATAGTATATTTATACCCATATAATTGTATATCATTGTAAGCGTGGGCTTGTAATCTTTTGTGTTTTTGTGAGCTTTTTTGTTTTTGTATTATTTGTACATTTACTGAGTATTTTATCCCATCTGTGCAATCGATTGCCAATCTCATTTACTTGAAACTTACATGACTGTAACACAGGTAGCACAGAAGTTGGTGTTGAAATAGATTGTAGTGAGCTACGCAGGCAAATGCAGCAGACGGCGAAGACTTAGTGCCAAAACAAAGATGCGAAGAAGAATGCAGCTACAATGGAAAAAATATATAATTACAACGATCAATGGAATACCACCTATGTTACACGTCATCTCCATTTCTACCATTTCCAAAATATTTGCACCGTTATTGTGTTCTAGAAACACATAAACACTGCTGCTGTTTAATTGCCGTAAAAGCGAATTTGTGTGTTGTTTCAGTTGGTCAAGTGGATCCTTCTATGAAGTTGAACTTCTTTATGATCTTTTTATCTCGACTTAAGAAATTTATGCAAATTATATAATTTATATTATATATACATAAGCATATTGGACTGATTGTAAAATTATGTAATGAAGGCACTAATAATGTTAAAATTATGCATAAAAATAAGTAGAACATAATTGCTGACCAGCGAATCGAACTTATAATACTTATATTTGTATAAAATTAACGATTAGATAACCAAATAATCAAGTGGACGGTACAAGTTTCGGTTTTATCTCCAAGTAATATTTTTAAGTGTCTACTTTTACATGAAAATTGACCTCTTCTGCAAAACTTTTGAAGTTGCCCTAAGCTATAACAAAAACAGTGCCAAAATGGATAGACATAGACATGATTAAGGACCTGCTTCTAAATGAATAGTTTTGTGTGAGTTCTCAAATTCAAAGCTAATAAACACTTACACAGCGATATAAAACTCATAAAATAAGCAATAATTTATTCTTTTCCAACCAAATTACACTTTCAAAAATCAAAATCGATTTTATTAAGTCCGAAATCGATTTTATTAAGTCCGAATACGTTTCTGAACTGGCTCCTCAGATTTTAGCAAACGAAAAATTGCATCAGTTTTGAAAATCACATAGCCAGCAATATATATATAATTTAAAATATCTAAAGGACAGCATAATTGTTTTTGTATGCCTCGAAACACTTCTTGTCGTACGTTCCATCTCATCCCGTTGCTTATTTTATGCTATAAATTTTATATTATGGAGCATATTTTCTTCAAATTGAGACAGTTTCTTTACATTGTTTAGATAATTGGGCGCTATAAAAATTTATATCTTTACTCTTCTATGTAATGTCATCCTACATTCGGAAATTACTATTTCTTGCACATTTTCTTATTTATCAGAGAATGCAAATGAAGGATTATCCATTTAGTGTTTGACATCTGTCAAACCAGAAATGTTTTGTTTTAGTTAAAGTCAGGCATTTATGAAAATGTATCGCTTAAGAACAGTATAACGCGATAAATTTGTTGAAAAATACTACAAAAATGGTGATTCAAACGTGGTCATGTTGCATGTTTCCTGCCCGTTCTACCTCAAATATCGATGATGTAAGTGAAAATCTAGCCGAAGACCCGAATGTGTATATTTCTCGACGTACATTATGACGTATTTTGCACTTGGACTTACACTTACATCCATATAAAGTACATATCACCCAAGAACTGAAGCCAGCTGACCATTCACAACTCCGTAGTTACGTCGATTGGATGCTTGAACAATAAACAGAGGACCCTTATTTTTCCTAAAAAAAAATTCTTCAGTGGCGAAACACATTTCTCACGTATACCTCGAAATTGGGGATGCGGGAATCCTCAAATAATTGAAGAGAGGCCAATACATAAAATAAAAAAAACTTTATGTCTGGTGCGCTCATTGGTTCGGAGGTGTAATTAAACTTTATTTTTTTGAAAACGATAATGGCGGCATTTAGTTGAAAACCACCTTTTTTAAAACTATTTGGACGTAGACATCAATTAAGCAGATTTGCTAACTAAAGAAAAAACACAGAAAATTCAAATCTAGTTCGAAATGTTTATTATCATTCGAAAGAACATTTTTGGCATTTATTATTTGAGATTAGCTCTTTCAAATGTTGGCCGCGGCTACGTCTCAGATGGTCCACCCGTTAAGTCCAATTTTCGATGACTCGTTCAAGTATTTCGACTGTTTACTGGCAAGTGACACGCGTGATGTTTCCCCCCAAAGCCTGAATCGAAGCGGGATTGTCCGCACAGTATTTAGACTTTACATATCCCCACAGGAAAAATCTAACGGTGTGATATCACATGACCACCAACAATCGACCGGCCAAAAACGAGAAATTATCTGCTCACCGAAGTGTTCGCTAAATAAATCGAGCGATTGATGCGGTCTGTGTGTAGTGGCGCCGTCTTGTTGAAACCAAATGTCGCTTTGATCACGAGCTTCAATTTCATGGTTACGTTCTCACCGGCATCATTTTTGAAGAATTGTGGACCGATGATTCCACCGGCTCACAACCCACACAAAACTATTTTTATTTCTGGATAAAATGGCAGCTCTTGAATCTCTTCAGGTTTCCTTTTGTCCCAAATGCGACAAGTTTGGTTGTTTACATACTCATTGAGCCAGAAATGGGCCTCAGCGCTGAACAAAAATTGGCTCGAAAACGTCGGATCTTCTTCGAACTTTTCAAGAGCCCATAGAGCAACGAACGACTTCAGTTCTTGCACAAGCTGTATTTTTCTTGACGTAAAATGCGCCAAGGTCTTCCATACGTTAGTCCGAGTTGCTGTGAACGGCGGCGAATCGACTCTCAACGGTCTTCGTGTACACTCTCAGCTGCAACCTCTATATTTTCTTCACTGCGTGCTAGGCGTGGTCAATTCGGTCGAATATTATTCAGTAATGGATGCTGGGTCTCAAGATGGGTGATGGTGTCGCGAATATTATGTTTATGTTCAGTAGGTTGATTATGCTGAAACACATTCTTTACAGAATGTGGATTTTCGTTGAATGATTTTTAACATTATTTAGGCATAGGTCTTTCCTTGATGAAATGCCAGACAATACTGAACAAAAGTAACGTGACAGTTTGACACAATTCACGCGTGATCTGTCAAAAAAGGCTGTTGAAAGGCTCTACTTGGATCACCCTTTAATTCTTTTATATATCACGATTTTCGTTGCATATTGTTCTTTGTATGTAACCAAAGTTCTTTGATGCTAAAAAGATGTGTTATAGTCATAAAAGAATAATATGTTCAGTACATAATTTTGAAAAATAATAGATAGGCTTTTACTAGGTATAACTGAAATGCAGGAAAAATTGAGAATTTTTTTTTTTGGAGTATAAGATTTAAGTTGGATTTAGCTTGAGTGAACATTTAATTATTACTTTTAAATGGAATGAGGTTGAATTCCAAAATCAAAATTTTACCTACAAATGCTAATATAATTTTTTTATGTTATCCACGAATGTCGCATATCTCATTCCATAGTTTGTAGAAGAAATTTGATAAAAAATTACTCAAAGGTATCTCCTTAATTAATATTAAGCACTTGCATTGTGCATACTTCAATAATTCAAACTTCACATTCATATAAATCGTAACCTAAGCTGTGAGAATTTAATAAATTCGTTCACGCATACGATTTTATTTGTGGAAAATATTAGATATTTTTTTAGAACCTAACTAACCAAT
The DNA here is from genome assembly GCA_030068015.2 of Neoceratitis asiatica. Classification (NCBI taxonomy): domain Eukaryota; kingdom Metazoa; phylum Arthropoda; class Insecta; order Diptera; family Tephritidae; genus Neoceratitis; species Neoceratitis asiatica. The sequence continues at coordinate 81,290,362 of CM061524.1, forward strand.
TGAAATTTAAAGTTTATCAAAAACACACTCTTTTTCTTCTTCTTCTTTGGCGTAGGCACAACTTACGCGATTATAGCCTCGTCAACAATTGCACGCCACCCGTTTCTTCTCTTTGCTGTTTGGTGTCAGTTACAAATACCAAGTGATACCAGGTCGCTCTCCACCCGAACCTTCCAACGGAGTGGAGGTCTTCCTCTTCCTCTGATTCCGCCAGCGGGTACTCCATCGAATACTTTCAAAGCTGGAGTGCTTTCATCCATTCGGACGACACAACCTAGCCATTGTAGCCGCTGTCTCTTGATTCGCTGAACTATGTCAATGTCGTATAGCTCATACAGTCTGCGGTATTCGCCGTTGCCAATGCGCAAAGGACTCTTAAAGCCGACTCATCGGATGTATACATCGTCCAGACTTCCGCACCATATGTCAGGACGGGAATGATGAGCGACTTGTAGAGTTTGGTTTTGGATCGTCGAGAGAAGACTTTAATTTTCAATTGCCTACTCAGTCCAAAGTAGCACCTGTTGGCAAGAATGATTCTGCGTTGGATTTCAAGGCTAACATTATTGGTGTTGTTAATGCTGGCTCCTAGATAGACAAAATTATCTACGACTTCGAAGTTATGACTGTGAACAGTGACATGGGATTCAAGTCGCGAGTGCGATGACTATTTATTTGATCACAGGAGATATTTCGTTGTGACCTCGTTCACTCCCAGACCCATTCGCTTCGCTTCTGTATCTAATCTGGAGAACGCAGAACTTACGGTGCGATTGTTATGACCAATTATATCAATATCATCAGAATACGCCAACAGTTGCACACTTTTGTAAAAGTTTGTGCCTGTTCTATTTAGCTTTGCAGCTCGTATTATTTTACCGTCTAAAGAATACCAAACTAATTAAAACTACACCTTGCTGGGGAATAAAATACATGAAAGGATATGTGTGTTGGCCGGCAACAGAGCTATTCATGTATATATGTTTATGCTACCCCGTGCTTTATCATCCATTGGTCGGCCAACAAATATTGGTAACTTTATCTGCCATTCACTTCGTGAGCCTTATACATACTTTGGGCATAGTCTGGTTTTGTGTGAGCGCGTGTTTTGCATGCAAATATTTATATTGTGTTTAAGTAAATTTTTCTACAGCCTAACCGCAGCATAAATATCTGTTTAATCAAAAAAGTTTTTTTTTGAATTTCTTTACAGTTCTATATCATTATTTCTACCCTTTTGTCATAACACATTCGGAAGCATGATTGTATGTGTGTTTCTATTTATTTAGGTCCTCTATTGACGCGCTTTTGTAAAACGCTATTGAAGCGCGTTTAACTTTGGGCTAGCAAAGGAAAAGATGTTGAAATAAAAGAGAAAGCACCAAAGAAGGAGCAAATGGGAAAACGGTAATTTATATATTCCTACCAACTGGAGTGTGCATAATTTTACAATAAGGACTTTTGTTTGGCATTTTACCCCTGCAAAATGGGTCTGAACCGCGAACAAAAAGCCGCAAAGCTTCACTAACAAAAGATCTGCAAACATTTATTAAGCTTGTCGTTGGCTGCATAGAGTGTGTGCTTGTCTTTTATTGCTGGCAATACCAATGCCAATGAATGTAGCCTATCGCGTTTGTCGCTGCGGGTGCACTTCAGTCAATGGTTTAGTGGGTTCTCATCGATGTTCGTGGCTTCATTGGCTGCTAATAAACGATGACTAACGGCTTAATATGCTTCATGGTGATTGAGCCTTATAATGATTTTATTTTCATACGAGTTTCAGCTATTTTCCTATAAAGTCTATGTATATATGCTTGAAATACCTCTATCATTGCCAGCAGCAAAAAATCCAGTGGTGTTCCTTTCATCAAGGCATTTATATTGACAGTCTCGCAGAAGATTTTGAGTAGCAAATAGGGGACCAATCTCTATCAAACCCTGATACTCAGTTGAGTAAAATATGCAAACGCAAAATAGTTTGTTGTTTTAAGCAAATCAAAAAGACTGTGAGAAGAGATTAATAGAATTTATCATACACTAAGAAAGTTAATTATTGGGAAAACATTAAGACGCAAAAGACAATTTAAAGGAGGAGCTCGGACGAATATCACTTCAGCGGTTACAAAGTATATATATATATATATATATATGTTAATGTGTTTTGCAAAAAAATGGATGGTCCCACAATTTATTCTAATCTGACTCCGAACGACCGATGGATTTTTATGAGGAGCTTCAGATCCATTCAATTTTGTCAGATATCGGTTTAAAAGATTTAGATGGAATTTTATGTATGCATCAAGGGAAGTCGGAAATAGATAAATTTATAATTCAACAAAGTAGCCACCTATTTGAAATTTTTTAGATACCATATAAAATCTTATGTATGTCTGTGACTGAACAATTACAATTCGCAGAGCTACTACCTGTTTTGAAATTTTGATTTAAGAACTGTAATAAAATAAATGAAATATTTCTATATAGATATCAAACTGAAGATATTTAAAAAAAGGTCAATTGAAAAATATTTTTGATTAGCGTTGCCACCTATCTACATTTTTTTAATATTAAATAAAAAATAAAATTAAAAATATTACTATTACTATATTGATCTTGTAATCAAGACATTTCTAAAACTTAACGGTGGAATAGAAGAATATGGTTTCTTAAAATAATAAATTGTGCAATATTTATATCAAGATGTAGATATTTAGGAAAATCTTCATGCGAAAATATTTTTGAAAAAGGTTTCCAGTTGTCTGAAAATTTTAAATTAAAATATTATTATCGCAAATGAAATTATCAAAATGGAGAGATTTCAAAAATTTTTTGAGTTTTGCCACCGGTATTAAAAACTGTAATGCAGATGGCTCATGAAGCTAAATATATTTTTTAGTATTCTTCGTGGAAGTGTTCAAACATTCGGAAATGAATGAATGAAAATTCCTTAAGAAATAAACTAAACTTATGAAATATTACTAATGGTTGAAATGTTAATATCCCAAAAAATGTTTCACTTTTTATAATATACATTTTGTAGCAGGGAAACACACCAAGGTCGCTACTACAAAATTTATATTATAAACAGTGAAGCATTTTTTGGGATATTAACATTTCAACCATTATACATATATCTATCTATATATATATATATTGAGAGAAATCACGCTAAATATTATAAGTATATCGAATTCCATTTTTTCCAAATGTTTGGAACCATTTAAATTTAATGAAAGCTAGTTCTATACATGTATTATCTATGCATGTATTTTCAAGCTTATGAAAAGGCTTACCGCAAAATATGTTGGCATTGGCCATGGTCCAAAACTGCAGAAGAGCAAGTACAACAGCAAAAGAGGAAGAGAACAAATAAGTAAACATTTTTAGCAAGTGAAAAGATACTTATAGTACAAAGAGAACAAGCAAATTTCTTTCCGCACCACTTCCATCTTCTTTGGTCCAAGTTTTTCAGAAGAAATTTCTTAAAAATGGACAAAGTCCTTGCCTGTTAAGCTGCCAAGTATGTTTCTGCTCTTTACAAATGCATTATTTATTTATATTTCTCAATTTTCGTTATTTTATTTACTTTCCCATTTCAGTGTTCTTTACAGAGAGTAGACAAGAGACTTACATACAAACTAAAAAGTCTGAACCTGTGCTGTTAACAAATATTTTTTGCTCCTAATTTCTATTCATTTCAGTTTCTTTGGATTAAAATATGTATATGAACATAAATGAATGTGTGTATCGAAAGGTAATGATGCAAAAACTAGCAACAAGTAAACTCCGAAAAAGTATTCCGCATCTCTGAATCGCCGATGTGGCACTTTTGTTTTAGGGCAGACCAAGTTTTCGTTATCTTACAGTTGCTTATGGTTCAATTTTGTTCAATCTGCTTGTTTAAATTGTAAGTGAAGCTTTCACCTGATCATTGCTAACAAACATGGTATAATTTTCGCTTCTGTCTCGATAGATGCTTTCAACTTGTCGACTTTTTATTTATCGACAATTCAAAAACTCTGCACCATACAGTTTGACGGTAATAATAACACTCTTTTGCAAAATCTTTTTCATTAAAACTCCTAGCACCGACTGACCATGTTGTCATTGTCCTTGCATCCGCAACATAAAGCTGGGCTATAATGATCAGCGACTTTTATAGTTTTATTTTGATTCGTCGAGAGAGGACTTTACTTTTCAATCCTCTACTCAGTCCAGTGCGGCACCTGTTGACAAGAGTGATTCTGCATTGTATTTCAAGATTCTCATTGTTGGTATTGTTGATGCTAGTTCCAAAGTCTACCTCTTCAAAGTAATAACTGTCAACCTTGACTTGGGAGCCGAGGTGCAAGTGCATTGACTGTATATTTGATCACAGAAGGTATTTAGTCTTGCCCTCGTTCGCTTCGCTTCTTTGTCTAACCTGAAGTAAGCAGAACTTACGGAACCGTTGTTATGGCCAATTATAACAATATCATCGCCATACGCCAACAATTGCACACTCTTGTAAAAGATTGTACTTGTTCTATTTATCTCTACAGCCCTAATTAGTTTCCCCATGAGGTTGAAAAAATCATACGATAAAGAGTCTGAAACATGGTTTTGTACCGAAATGTCTACCCAATTCTGACTGCGTTTGTGATATTGTCCAGTGTAACAAAGGCAGTTTTTTTTTTGCTCTCGAAGGCAGCTTTAAATCAATGAAGGGTAGTGTGCATCGATTTTTTTCTCAGATGTCTTCTCCAAGATTTAGCGTGCGGTGAAGATCTTGTCAATGGTGGATTTACCAGTTCTAAAGCTCTCATACATTACGCCAGATAGGACCTTGGCAGTCAAAACTATCCTCACTTGCGTGAATTCCTACACAAGGATTTTATTAGATATGTAAATATGACGCATTATTTGAGGATTCTTATTTCAAGTGATGGTTAAATGGTAAACTAAAAAATCTTTTACAAATGATCTGTTTTACCTTTTTAGCAAACATTTTATTATTATACTGCAAACTTACGGTAAATATGAGCGAAACAATACTAAATGACACAAAAATATTCGGTACAAAAGCCATGAATAATAATAACGACATTTAAGCCAAGGTGTAATATCCGGTCGCTTGTATGAATTTACTTGTATACATCATTCCCTCATTCAAATGAGCTTACATTATATACTCACAAGTGAAAGTAAGTTCAACACTTCTAATTACACATACATGTATATGTATATACATATAAATAGCACTTTTAAAATATAGCAAAAATTGTGGTGCTACGAGATCACAGTATTGCTGCTAGTGGTACAAAATAATAAAACTTTACATGAATCTCAAGGCTAATACAATCAATATATATATATATATATACATTTGTAAAGGTTTTGGATATATGTTGAAATGTGTACCTGCATACGAATCAGTGAGGAGGTATGGAGTTATATAAAAAAACTTTAAGCTTTTTATGTGCATGTCGAACACTCACTTACAATGGACATTTATTCGCAGAGCTATATAAATAGGGGAATGGGCACGTTATGACAGGGCTAACGATGGTAAATATATGAGATGTGCGGAAGCTTCTGTGTATATATACGATTCAATATGTAGGTAACCACTCAAAAATGAATACACCTATATTACTTATACATATATGTTTGTGTATCTTTGACATTTTCCCACCATTGTTTGGACCTATTTTTTACAAATACATTTTTTTTACAAAAATATACACATAGTCAAAATAGTATAAAATATATATATGAAGTTATAAATATTATAAAGGGTGTTTTTTTAGACATGTAGTTTTCAGGAAGAAATAAAATGTATATAATTTAATCGTATGGCTAAGAATTTAGCTTTTTTATAAATATAAGAGTTTTCTATTATGCTTTAAACGTGATTTCGGGCAAATGACAGCCGCGACTGGCTCCAAACAATTCCAGCCGAGAGGCCTAATTTTCGACCACTTTCTACAGTAATATACTTGTAAAACAATCTGTTCATTATGAAATGGCAAGCCAAACTGACCATAAATCAAATAACAAATGTCAAAAGCACCAATTCCGAAAAAAGTTTGCCTTATTGCAACCACACGCCTAAAAAAAGATCCTTACTTTGCAATTGCATGCGCTCATGCGTTAGAGTTCATTAATTTCCTGTAGTGCACATTTTAATAAGGTTTTCTATTGTGATAACTCCTGTCACTTATTAACTTTTGTTGGCACTTTCGGCACATATTGAGCTATAGCGGGTGTATAATAATTATCACAACGATATGTACGTGAAAAACTTGTCGGGAGGTTTTTGTTAAACCAAAATATTCGTTGTTGAGTTGTCTAGCACACCTCAAATGCATAGTTGATATCATATTTCAACTATTTTTGCTTGCAAGGCTGCCAATTAAAACCTTCAAAAAAAAAAACATTTTCCCGTTCCTAAATACACCAGTACTATGCATAACATATATGAAAAATTATGAGCTTTCTTATTTAGATCAGGTTTCAGATTCGTTGTAAACTTAAAATTGGTCAATATTGCGCTCCACAATATATTTTTAAATAAATAACTGCTGTTATATCTCCTTCTTCTATAAAAAAAACACATTTTATGTATGATTTGTGTATTAGTATAAACTTCAGGCAATAATTATGTGTTTTGCATTGTTGGTGTTTGATACCTGAAGGTCCTCGCGTAGCAAAACCGAAATAAAAACGGAAAATCAAGAAGATTTTCTATAAATCTATATAAATATAAATCTTGCATTATTTTGTAAAGATCTACATATCTCGAAAAGTTACCGACCGATTGACTTGAACTTTCAGCGAAGTCTACGTGCCGCCGATCTACTGTTTTAATTGAAATTTAGTACACAATAGGCTTTTTACCAATATTAAGAGAAAGACCAGTTTTTTCGGGCAGGTGAACCTAGGAAGATCTATAAAAAAAAATAAGTTATTGTTCTATTTACCTGAATTTTTTTACATATTTATCTTCTTGCCTAAATTCAGATGAGAAATACTTTTTCCGATCTATCCTAAAAATTATTATGTTATTTAGATAGGGAAACGTTTTTCTTCCGAGAAAAACCGACCGACAATCTCAAACAATTTAATTTAAGGTTTGATTTACTTGCAATTTGGTAAATATTTAGCTTTTTGCCTACAATAAACAGGGAACTCTGTTTCCTTCACGAAGTAGGTAAATAACCGATTTATTAAAAAAATAAAGCTATGGTTCAATTTACTTCAAATTTTGATTTTTTTCTTCAGGAAACAAACCAGGCACCGATATTTTTGAGACAAATGTTTTATGGGTCGGTTTTGTAGAATTTTTGTAAGGAGTTATCATTTTGTGTAGACAAACAAATGGCCATAATTGATCATGGAGAAAGTTCGATTTGGTTTAAATTTAGTACTAGGTTAACAGATACAAAGCTTTATTATAGGAATGGGATCACACATCAACAAATCAGCGAAAGTAGGTATGATTTTAATAAAAATATAGATTGTTCGTAGATCGCTGCATCATGTTAGTACATATTCAGTCGGTTTTGAGTTTTACGATGCAGTTATATCCATATGATTGCAAACTGTTTCTATATTAAACGAGCGGATACCAAACTAGAGCCGTTTGGCTTTCTTTCAGACATTCATACCGACTACCTCAGCCGCTGAAAGAAGTAATTACCAAATATTGTTAGCACATGAAAACAAATATGTGAATAGATCAATAATAGAAAAAGAAACTTGATAATTAGGATTAACTGCATCGAATCGAGCTACTTCTACTGCTTCGTTCGATGCGGATCTGCGTCGTGCACTGAAAATATTTTGTTATATGTCCTAAGAAATATACCGTGGTTGACGCTGGAGCAAAAAGATATTTACAATCGCATAATGCAAATCTTGAATGATGGATTTGGAGGTATTTTTCCTTTACATTCACCTGGAGGGACTGTCAAAACTTTCCTTATTAGGCTGATTCTGCCAAAAATTCTATCATAAAATGACATAACCGGCGGAAGACCTTTTTTCTTTATTTGGTTACGACCCGGTAGGCAAGGAATCTTCGAGATACGAGCAGCCCGTACTACCCGCATGCCCGATTTACCTCCTGGCACCTACGGACTAAACCCAGCCTCCTTCGTACGCTGGGCCTGTGGGACCCCCACGGCACTATCCATTCTGATATTACTCCGCGGGGCAGGCACTGGACATTATTATGTCCCGTCACTCAACGTGCGATTTCGCGGCGCGCTCTGCGCTCTTCTTGCCTGAGACGCTTGATTATCTCAGTGATGATATTTGCGCACTTCGTCCATGTATGCTTTTCGGACAGTATTGCCTTCAACAGATTTTCTGGGGTCAACGTGCCTCCTATACAATGATTTAGCTGCTTGCGCTCTTCTTTAAACCTGTCGCAGTATAAAAGAATGTGCTCTATGTTTTGGCTGGTGCTCTGTCTTGGGTCTCCCATATTTGGCATTAGCCTCGTGATAGCTGTTCTTTGAAGTTCAGCCGGCGATCAAGAACAACTCCGATATATTTAATGGCTGGGCTAGATTCTATCGTGTAGCCTCCTACTCTTACTTGTATCCCCTCCACCTTTTTGCGACTAGTCATTAGCAACGCCTCCGTTTTGTGGTCTGCTAACTCCAGACCTGCTGTTGAAAGCCATGTTTTCACGAACACTATGGTTCCATTGCATATGTGTGATACATCAGTCAAGTGTTTTGCTACCATTACAATAGCTATATCATCAGCATAGCCAACGTTAGATCCACCATCCGGATTCCTTATTTTAAAAATGCTATAGTACATTATGTTCCACAGGATTGGACCGATAGCCGACCCTTGCGGAACACCTGCTGTTATTGTATACTTCATCGGGCCTTCGTTTGTATCATATAGCAGTACTATTTCACTAAAATAGCTCACAATTATGCGTATTAGATAGTTCGGAATGTTCATGTTTTTGTTGCTGTTATTATTTCGCCCCAGTTAGCAGAGTTGAAAGCATTTTTCACATCTAACGTAACTATGGCGCAGTACTGCTTGTAGCCTTCGAACCATCTTTTGCCTTCAAGAGCTTTACGGGCAATATTGCAGACAACGGCTACGGAGTAAATTGTTGAGCGCTTTTTTCGGAAACCATATTGCCACCTCGAAAGACCGTGATCACCTTCCGTAATCTCTTGTAGTCGAGCGCATAGGACTGACTCAAATAACTTGCCTGCTTCCGGCGGAAGACCTGTTCATTCTGCTTTGCCCCTGAACTTGAAATCCATTCAAATTTCTATGTGTAATATTTCCAAAACATCCGAAACGTGAAAATTATTACTATAATGCATACTTATTGTCTGCACAGAATGGACAATGGCACACAAAATTTCACTTATGTCTTGGTCGTTCGTTGCATAATCTACGTGACAACAAGCAACCATTTGACGAAGCAATAATATTGCTGATAAATATTGCCTGTCATTCCTTAATCAGCACCAGAGGACGAGATTAATGCGTACCTAACCTAATCAACATTGTAGCGACATGTAGAAACCCTGAAATTAGCCGTCAATATGCTTATCAACATACAAACTGATCCATCGGCAGATAACTTTTCACGCCAGTTACTGGAAATGGGGAACGGCAAAATACCAATTGGCTGGACTTCAGGACGGCTAACGTTACCCTATTAATTCTGTAATGTATTGACGTCAAAAGAGCAAAAGAAAAGCTATCCTCGCTACAATCAACAAACTTGTCTACAGTCTCAACCATTCTATTCAGTGTAACATAATGATCAGCTGAAACTCAAATGCAAAAGCAAATGCATCGCTCAATGCAGATCTAACCCAATATTGCTACCACTATAGGCGAAAACGTTGAGCGAATGCTAAGGTGAAAGAAAATATAAAGAAATATGAAACATGTGACAAAGTTTAGCCAAAGAGAAGTATTAAAAAATTTAAGAAATTTTCATAAATAATAAATTATAAATTATTTAGAAAATAAGCAAATACTTACATTTAAATAAAACCAGAGATCGAAAACAATCATTTTTTTATTTTTATATTATTAAGTTTGAGCTTTTAAATGATTTTTTCAACAAATGGTAGATGGTAAAATCTTTATGTTCTAAATTTACCATTTTATGAACTATAAACTAACATCAAATTTAAGCACATATGTTTGAGTATTTCCACAGAAAAATTCATTGAATTTGGGAAAATATTTTGCACCACAACTTCTTAAGTAAAAAGATAATGGCATTAAATTTTATATTTACTCTGAATACCATCAAAAGAAAGTGATCAGTAAAAGTCATTAAGATGTGATAACTAGTGCCCATAGATGCAAAACAATTTTTTTCGCTTGGAAAAAGAAATTCGAGTTTATATTATTTCTATTATTGAAGCTCCCACACAGCCTTATTTATTGGGTTTCGCGTGAAAATTTGTGTTTTCGCCATATCTGTCAGACGAAAGCACATCAAAAAACAATTTTCGCTGAAAACCATATGAAAATGATTGAAAGTGGTCTATCAGACGAAGGGTGTTATAAGGTTTTGAAAAAAAAAAAAAATTATTTAGTATGGAAATGAGAATTAGCGAAGTTCAAAATATTTGTGTGGATTTAGTTGCAAACTAAAAACCTACAAGAGCAAATACTCTCTGGCTTAAGCATACCAGCAGTGCCATCTAAAAATATATATGGAACTTAAAATTTAATTCGATGAAGCAATGCATTAAATCCCTAGTAAAAAATAAAATGGTTTCATTAAAAAGAGACTCTGCTTCACGGTGGTGTTATTTTATTGAAGAATATCTAGTTTGCATTGAATTTCAATTAAAAATATATTCTTTGGTGAGAATAATAAATTGTTAAACAAATAGAGGTCGTAGAAAAAGTTGCAGCGGTCTATCTGGATCCCCGAATTTGGCGACTATTGATAAAAAAACTTCGAATATGGAGCAGACTAAGTCTCACTTAAAAAAAAAAAAAATTTGTTTGATCCAAAAATTAAATAATTGCGTAAATTTTAATTATTTAATACTCATTATTTCGGTCTTAACTTCTTTAATCCAAATTTAATGTAAATTTATAGTTTTAAACTTGGTCAGTTTAGAACAGAAAGATTTTATCATATACCATTTATTAGAAATGAGTTATGACATTTTGAGCGATTCGTTCTGACCAAAAAATAAAATTAAAAAATTAATTTTATTAATTAATTTTTTTTTTATTAAAAAAATAAAACTTAGAACTTGCTTCTTGGGTCGCGGAACTCATTTTTCATGTTAATTTTTATGAGTCTCAGATATGCACAAATAAAAAATTATAAAAATAAATTAACAAAAATAAAATTGAAAGTATTACATAAAATAATATGAACAAAACTCTATGAAATTTTATTAGAAAATATAAAATAAAATCAACTAAAGCTTTCGTTTTGCTTAAAATAAAGCAAAAGGAAATAAAATAAAAAATTAAGAAAACATAAAACAAATCCAAAAAAAGTCAAAGAACTATTCTGAAATGCAAGGTAAAGACAAAGTTATATATGTATGTACATTTAAAAGCATTAGAAGTTATTATTAGGTATTAGCTACATATTAATTAAACTCTCTTAAGTAAAAAAAATTAAAAGAACTGTTGGGGACATATGCCTCTATCAGCACGCAAAACAAATTTGATAAAAAGGTTTACCGCCACAAATGAGGAATAATAAGAAATCAAATTGCGTAACAAACAAGTATTAAAATATGCATGCATAGAGAGATTAAAGTGAAAAAGCCATTAAAGCATACAAAGGAAGCAGTTCGAAGAGAGTTAAAGTCTGCAATAGCACATAAAAAACAGCTATGTACATTTAAGTTTATGTTTAAGTTCCAATGTATTTATACCCACAATTAGTTGCCTTTCAGATTTGAGCTCAAACATTTTAATTTTATTTTTCCTGTCTGATATTTAAAAAAATAGTACAGTCACAAATTAAAATAAAATTAAATAAAACAAACATAAAGCAGCGAAGTAAAAGAAAGGAGCAAGCTATAATTGAGTTAAAAATATAGCATAAGGAAGGAGAGCGAGATTCGATTTTTTCAGACATTTCGTCAATCACAATTGAAGGTCTTCCGCCCCGCTACTCATCATGGGCAAACGTAAGACCTTTTATAAACTCGCGACACCTTTTTTACACACTCGTACGATTCATAGTTTTATCACCATATGCAGTTTTTACATCATTATAAATCTCAAACGGAGGATTTCCTCCTAAACGAGATAATGGATGACGCCGCGTATTTCCCACTTGGTGTGGTACTGGACATTGTTCACGAAACGTGTTGTCGTGTCGGCAGCTCTCAACGTACAGACCTCAAACCAGTCTCGTTGGAAAGTCTGGCTACACAATCGTGTCGCCCACATTACGAAAGTAATGGCCGTGACAGTTTTTTTTCAATTCGATTCTATATGATTTTGTTTTCAACTTTATTCCACATACGTCACGGTGTCCTAATACTATATATTTATTTCTCAAGGAAGTGAAATATATTTGATTTATACTCAATAAAAAAGTATTTCAGCTGCATTCAAGAAAATTTTTGAAATAGAAAAAAAGAGTAAATCTTATCCAAATTAGCAATAAGTAAATTGATGTAAAGTTGGCAAGGCAGTTATCTTATCTCAACCTGTGCATGTGTCCTTGTATAGGTTTGGAATATGATATGCTTTAGCATCCAAAAAGTCAAAAGCCAGGATGGGCACATATTTGTTTTCAATGATAATTGAAGGTTACTTAAAATATAAAAACAGCACTTCAACAACTAACCAACTGGAAGGCTAAGAAATATTCGTTAATTGGCTGGCGGCAGGCTTCTCCCGGATTAACTCAAATAATATGAAAACCATAAACATGGGTACCTTAGGTACAACGAATTTGAAAAAAATCCCAAATCAATAATTGATTTAACATATTTCTAACTATGAGAAAAATTTTAAAAATAAATCTAGCTTAATATACACTATACAACAGATTGAATATATTCCTACATGTGCTATTTACGTGTACTTTTCATTTACATTTGTCGAATACTTCTACCTAAGAGGGTACAAAGTTTTCTGACAAGTTTACCTTTTAACTTAAGCACTTATACACACAACCACAAAATTGCGCTGACACTCACAACATTTGTCGCGCTAAAATCAATAATGGTTTTGTTGGCGACCACACTTGAAGTTGATATGCAACACTTTGATTCCATTAAAAGTTCGTGTGCGTCTGCAAGCAAATTTATGTTAACATATATACATATATAAATATATATATATATAAAGGGTGTTTTTTTGTTGAAGGAATAGAACTTTAAGTTGGCATTACTTTTCAAGATGGCGACCGATTTAACAGCTGTCAAGTGATTTATTCTCAGTTTGGTTTGGGGATTCATCATGAATGGACTCACGCCTGAACAACGCTTGCAAATAGTGCAATTTTATTTCGAAAACAATGGTTCTGTGCGGAAAACGTATCGCGCACTACGTCCATTTTAGCGGTGTTTAGCGATGAAGCGCACTTCTGGTTGAATGGCTACGTCAACAAACAAAATTGCCGCATTTGGAGTGAAGGTAATCCTCAAGTATATGCTGAAGCACCGTTACATCCAGAAAAACTGACTGTTTGGTGCGCTTTATGGGCTGGTGGAATCATTGGTCCGTATCATTGGACGTAGTGCACGATACGTTTTCCGCACAGAACCATTATTTTCGAAATAAAATTGCACTATTTGCAAGCATTGTTCAGGCGTGAGTCTATTCATGATGAATTGCCAAACCAAACTGAGAATAAATCACTTGACAGCTGTTAAATCGGTCTTCATCTTGAAAAGTAATGCCAACTTAAAGTTCTATACCTCTATAAAAAAACACCCTATATATATATATATATATATATTGGAGAAGAATGTAACGGTCTCGCATACCCGTTTACGTGTGAAAAGTTATTCTATAAAACTATGACGTACTTCATGAAGCAACACCTTTCCGATTGCACACAAAGCTTATGGCACAGTAGACAAGCTTGGCGTGCTAGTTATTATTGGTTTTAATTGTTTAAATAATGAAAAGGTAATTTACTAGGTGATGGACCCGTCACTGACACATGCATTCATGCTGCAGCAACCATGCTGAGTGAGAACGAGTAAGTGAGTGGTTAACGGATCATTGGGTGAGCGCTTTTGGGGAGCAATAAAAAGCTCGTAAATAAAAATTTAATCACTACAAGTGAACAGGTTTTTGTTGGTGTAATTGTACAAGGATAAAGCGCTGAAAAATATAAATACAGAAAAAATAGGTAAATAAATTAATAGATTAATATTGAAAGTTTTTATAAAATATTTTCGTATTGAATTACTCAACGTATAAACAAGGAAATTAAAGGCTGCTGTATATCAATGCTTTTTTAAACGCATAAATATGACTTATTTGACTACATGCATACATATAAATATGTGTTAATGGGAGTATATAAATTATAGAGCCGTGCTTTATTTATTTACACAAAAATACACTTGGATGTAAATATAAAAAATGTAAATGTGTAAAATGTAAAGCATAATTTTAACACTTCTGACATTGTTTGTACAAAAGTATGTATGCAGCTATCGGCACAATAAACCACAATTACTGTCTGTATGTAATGCCGGCGCCGTAATCGCGTTTGAGCTGAGGCAGTGCGGTCACATTGTATCAGTCGAAATGCCACGGCACTGTATCACCAACTGCATTATTACAATTACTCTGGCTGATGCTCATACATATTGACATTACAACGCACAAACAAACATACACACATGTAAAACATTCGTGTATGTTTGCGTATTTACCACCACAGCAATCTACTTTAACATCATGTTGCTGTCAATTAAAAAATTTCTAGTGAAATTATTGGCATTAAAAGAGATCATATTTTTAATAATTTTCAATGCAAAAAGATGACAGCTTCGCAACACTTCCAAATAGTTAGCGATAACGTTCAAGCTCATTGCGATTTACGTAAATATATATGTATATATTTATATGTTTCATTGTTTGTGTTCAAGCAGACGAAAATACAGATAATTAGGTATGATGAAACTCGCTTGAAAATAGAGTTTTTAACCAAATAACTGCTTACATACATAAATATAGGGTTTTTTTTATAGAGGTATAGAACTTTAAGTTGGCATTACTTCTCAAGATGGCGACCGATTTAACAGCTGTCAAGTGATTTATTCTCAGTTTGGTTTGGCAATTCATCATGAATAGACTCACGCCTGTACAACGCTTTTAAATAGTGGAATGTTATTTCGAAAATAATGGTTCTGTGCGGAAAACGTATCGCGCACTACGTCCATTTTAGCGATGTTTAGCGATGAAGCGCACTTCTGGTTGAATGGCTACGTCAACAAACAAAACTGCCGCATTTGGAGTGAAGGGAATCCTCAAGTGTATGTCGAAACACCGTTACATCCAGAAAAACTGACTGCTTGGTGCGCTTTATTGGCTGGTGGAATCATTGGTCCGTATCATTGGACGTAGTGTGCGATACGCTTTCCGCACAGAACCATTATTTTCGAAATAAAATTGCACTATTTGCAAGCGTTGTTCAGGCGTGAGTCTATTCATAATGAATTGCCAAACCAAACTGAGAATAAATCATTTAACAGCTGTTAAATCGGTCGCCATCTTGAAAAGTAATGCCAACTTAAAATTCTATACCTCTATAAAAAAACACCCTATACATATTTGCATATACATACCCAGGAAAAAAGTCGCTTACCTCAGAAACGAAAATGGAATCGAATAAACAAGTTTGAGGCTATTCCACTTTTGTTTCTATGAGCCATTAGTTTAACACGGGCGTGTTACTGGAGGCAATGTTTTTACAAGTAAGCGCAAGCGGATGAGGAATGCCTAATCTTATCGATGTACAAAGATACGAAGATCTTACGTTTTTAATTTCACGTAAGAGCATATATATATAGCTTTCTTCATAAATAAATTCAGCACCTTACGTTTCACATTCCTTAAACGCCAATACAGAATACATGAATAAGGATATAAATATAGAAAATATGATATTACTTTTGACGTTGTAAACGCGTAATAATTAAGAAGTGAAATATCATTTAAATTTTTTTTCAGCGGAATCCCAAGCCGTTTGACACACATATGTACCTAGTTTATTCATACATACTTCACACATACATACGTTTTAATACAAGTCCAAATATATAATGCTTTTATAGAAAATTAAAATAATTAGGTAGAGTTATTGATTAAAATTAATATGAACATTTGAACACACAATTCATTTCACACTTACTGTAACAAATATAACATTTACATTTTAATAAAGTTTTTTGAGAATATTATACATTTAACATTTAACGTGGAAAGTAAAAATTATGGAAAAAGGTTAACAATTTTAAACATACATACTCGCCAAAAATACTTTTAACTTTCTAATCTACAATACAATTTTATATTGTTTAGTGACTTTCTCGACAAATAAAATGCCTATATCTGTCATGAAAATTAGAACATCAAATAATAATCCGTCGGTCAGTCGTTTCAAGAAAAGATGGAATCATCAAAATCCATACGGATTATTAGGATGGGAGTTGAATTAATTTTGTCATGCTCGCCCAATTATAAGTTTAAATGCAATTTAGTCCGCATTTTGCAGGATATTTGAGCGATAATTTGTCAGATGATGCCGCTTTTCATTTTATGAATAGCTAGCGGATCAAAAAAATTTAACTGAAATTTTGAATTTTCGATTTTTTTGGAAAAGCAAACGAAAAAAATTGATTTAAAATTTTTTTTCCAAACTCTTTTTTATTAATTTAAAAAACAAAAAATTTAATTTAATTTCATCTTCATTTATTTCACTCTTTCTCTCTTTATTTCAACGTCACATACAACGTAATGTACGCGTATTTTGGAATGTTACATGTGTTTGTTATT
Source organism: Neoceratitis asiatica (assembly GCA_030068015.2). NCBI lineage: Eukaryota > Metazoa > Arthropoda > Insecta > Diptera > Tephritidae > Neoceratitis > Neoceratitis asiatica. The sequence goes on from CM061524.1 coordinate 81,307,360, forward strand.
GTTGCACGTATTTTGTATGGGTAGCGACCAGTGTCCACTAAAATGGTCAGGAACGGCTGCGCCAATCTCATGAAAACTTCTCATTAACCTTCTCCAAATATCCCTTTATAACTCCCAATGTAGTAGTTCTCAACTTATCAAAATTTACATTCTTTTTTATATATATAGATTCGTCGAGTTGACATATAATGTCTTCTTGTTCAGAAAAGAATATATGGGTTCTGGTTACTCCAACTGTGAAAACTAAAAATATAATTTTTCTTGTGTTATGCAGAATATATCATGTGAAAATTTTATTTTATTAAATAACTTATTAATCAGATTTACATATGTATGTAAGGAACTATTCCTTCCTTAACATTCGTTTATTAAAGGCGGAAAACACCGTTGCCTTTATTGTCATAAATTTATATATATATATATATTTATATATATATATATATTTTTTTTGGTAAAAAAAGACATTATTTAACTTTTTGCCACTATAGGTATTTTTGAATTATTATTTTGTTTTTAAGTAGATGAAGGTATAATTAAAATAAATACATGATTTTGCAGACGAATTTTTTTTATTAATAGTAATGCACATTTGACCATACATATCTATGTCTGCTGTTTCGAATAACCATTAGAGTGCAGAATTTATGTAACCTATTGTCAGAAATCAACAAGCGAAGTTATTTAATACATAAAATCGGACGAAAATATGAAGATATTCTACCTTCCTTCTAGAGGAATGTATTAGAGATTCGAAAGAGTATTTGCCATTCCATTTTCATTTCCATATAATAAACAAAAAAATATTTTTTTATTCCAAATCAAGTCATACTATTTATATTCGATTGCTCATAGAGGCGTTTCAATTATTTTTGCTGAGTATAAATATGTTTTACATTCACAAATATTTGTACATATATACATTCATGTATGATGAAAAACATATAGCATAGTATACCATAGGTACTCTTGTAATTATGCTATATATGTATTTTTATACATTTATAATTACATTTTTCCCCAATGTTAATTAAGTTTTAATTGTTGATTTTCCAGAAACTTCATTTACGGCCAAATGTAGAGTTTGTGCATATGTACATACTCGTATAAGTGTGTTTTTTATTGCAAAGTTTTTTATGTTACTGGAATCGGATTCTAATTTAAAAAAAATGTGACTCAAATGATATATATTATGACATAAATTTAGTGTGGCTATGGTAAGACCTGAGTGATCTTATATACATAAATATGTCGGTTGATGTAATTCCTAGAGATATACAAGAAAAATGTAGATTTTCCAAATAGTGTACGGCTCACTCCAATTTCTCGGATTTGGTCAAATTGCAGATAGTTCAAATTTTAATGTGATTTCAATGGAATCGAAATCAATAGGGAACAATTACATAAGCAATGTTTTATTTTTAATTAATCTTTATGCGTGCACTGTTCATGTATGTACGTATTACACGATATTTTGAATCGGATACCTGTTAAATCACGTAATAATAATTAGTGGTGAAACGAAAATATATTCATAAATATGTATCCACGATCTTTCCTTGAATCTATGTCGGAGGAAGAGGTGCTCCTCGTTTTAGTAGTAGAAAAATGCTAGTAACTCTAATCATAAAAGTCCACTTTCTGGAACGATGTTAAGTATTCTTCCTTAGAAGCCTTCATCACGGAATTTCAAGCCCTCCGGGTGTATTTATGATTTTTTTCTTATACATAATATAGGTTAATCATTACCACTGTATGGATTAACAAAGTAAGCAAAGAGCAATAGATTATAAATTTATGTAATTAAGCTTTAACAATGAATGTATTTATATACATATGGATCATTGGGGATACTGAATACTCAAAATTTTTAATTTTACAAACGGAATATAAGAAACGATGACATAGAGTAAATTATAATAAATATCTTTAAGGATATAAACGGAAGTATAAACGCTTATGTCCATTATCTTTAATCACTTCTGGTATTTCTGTTGTAATAAACTTTTAGCTAGAAAGTTTGGGCGGTTAGATAAACTTAACCATTAATTTTTACGCAGTTTTTCTGTCTCTTCTCCTACAGTGTTAATTCCAAGATCATTGAAAGTTGCAGATTTTTTTACATAACAAGAAACCTTGAATATTCTCTTAAGGTTTTAGACTGGCCTTGAATTCTGAGAAGACTAGATTTAAGTGCTGAGCCCCAAAATTGGATCCCGTCTGTCCAAAATGGCTTTATAAGCATTATCAAAAAGTAATACTTTGTTTTCTTACCTTAGTTTGACTTATAACCTATAATTTTTTTATCTGTGTGGTTTTTCCAAATGAATCTTCGATCCAATGCAACTCCCGAGTAAGTAACAAATTGTTTATATGATATTATGTTATCATTTAAGGAGATTGAAGAGTATTAGTTTTCAACTTCATTGTCGACATCTGTTATTGATTTAAGGGGAGTATGTGATTTAAATACGAGCTTATGAATTGGTTTTCGTATTAAACCAATTTATGAATTTAATGGTTAAAATTGGTTGCAATTCATTAAAAACTCAAATTGTTTTAATGGAGCATAAACAAGGCAATATGTCGAAAAGTGGTTTCATGTTTGCTTGTGCTCTAGTCATATCACGAGTTATTCCGAAGTCAATCAGATCTGGAGTTTTCCTTAGATCGATCTGTCAGTAAGTATGTTGGCTGTCCAGTAGATAACTCGGTAACAACCTCTTTTGGGCGTCCACGGCGTTCACTACGTCTAAACCTAGCATACCAATCCTTGATGGTTGATTTTCCTGAGGAAATGCTCGGAAACTCGTCAACAAGCCAACTTTTTGCTTCAACTGCATTTTTCTTCTCAAAAAAAAAAAAATATTTTGTCAACATGCGAAATTCCTTTTTATCCTTTTTATCCAAAAGTTGTTCACTCATACAAATTTTTGTTCACAATAACTCTCTGTAAAATTTATTTCCATTTTGAATTTTTAATCGAGATTTCTAAGCAATGTATAGATCTGGAACATTGCAAAGGCGTTCTATTTTGCAGAGAAAATATGCGTGTTTTGATCTAAATTTTTTGGTATCATTTACAAATGGCAAGCGTATTTCCTGATATCAAAATCACATTAATAATTACAACTTATATTTTTTCAAAGTTTAAAATAAATTTTTTTCGACAAAAAAAACTATTCGGCATATATGTAGTTGACTTAATTTATAATAAATTCTATAAAGGTGCAGTGCAAGTGTCATTAACAATTTATCATTAGCACTCTGTTCACAAGTTAAATAAAAAAATTAAATATATTTTTTTAAAGAACTTGTTATTCATATGAAATTATTAAGTTATTTGAATTATATAGGCGCATATATTTTCTATTCCCACAGTACGAAGAGAGAAAAGCAACACAATGAAAAATGCAAACCCTGAAATGCACAGTAAAATTAATATGCTAATATGAAATCGTTTGGTAAATAACAAAAAATGACAAGCTACAGGCGTCAGCCACAGTGTCGGTATCAGTGTCAGTTGAGTTAAAAGTGTCAGCGCACAGTTTGCTAACCATAGCGACATTCCCAAATATGCATGAATCTACTCGTATACTTTATGTATATATTGTAGAGAAGCCTTCATTCACAGTGGTGTTATAAAAGTTACTGCTGCCTCCCACAGCTGTTCAACTGCTTGTGCTCGGAGAACGTGAACTGTTCCTGGCAATTGGGAATTTAACAACTTTTCATTCCACAAGAATTCATACCATTTACGTTTTTTTAAATCTGCGTACGCTTTTTGGCATTAAAATAGAATCAGTTGTTTTCAGTTATTGCTGTTGCTTTGCTTTTATTACTGATGTTATCAATTGCTGCCGCCAAGGCGTTATCAATTTTTGATTTGCCAATGGAATATGTGGTAGCATATTTCCATTTTAGACAATTTTCTTTTTTTGACACCTTCTGATTTTCCATTTTAGTGATAGTTGTTAAATATGAGAAGGAAAAAAATATTTAAAGAAGCAAAATATATCCTAAATTAATTTTTGCAGGTTCGCAAAATATATGTATATATCTTTATACATGTAGGAATGAAGCAAACCCTTACGAAGAAGGCAATCACAAACTGGAGGAAAGAAAGACGATAGACAAAAAATAAACCCAGACCTTTTCTCAATTAACGTCGTAGTGAATTTAATTATATTTAATACCCAAAAACTTAAATAAAATACTTAAGGAACATGTTTATTACCTAACTCCTCGTACATATTTCAATGGCTTCCTAGATATTGGAGTAAAAAGCTTTTCTTATTCGAAAAATTCATAATTGCAGACTGATAAAAAACGCATAGAGCAGTTTCAATTTATGTAAGTAGATCAGAGACCAGAATCCAGGGACGAGATAAAAAAATTTTTTTTTGGATCGACTTACTTGAAATTTGTTTCAAATGGTAATCTTTGTTAAGATAAACTCAAACGGTCTAATCGAAAAGATCTTGTTTATAGTTCGATTTGTTTGAACTCTGAATATATGTTTTTTTTAAATAAACATATGCCGTATTCTTTTCCTCAAATTTGAGACTGGTATCGATTTGCTCAAAATTGTGTTCGCAGGTAGTTCTCTGTCTAAATTAACTAACTAGTATTTTTAATATATATTTTTTTTCTGAGAAGGGATCACCGATAAACATAGATCCTGTGTACCTTCTATAGGTTATTTTATCTTATACAATATTGTTACGTCCACACGTTTGCAAGCTATTCTTATACGATTAATGTCATTGACCAAAAAGCGAATACGCCTGCAAAGAACGGATCGGCCTGTATTTTTGAAAAGCAGCGTCTTAACTGCCGTCAATTACCACTAAATTATTAAGATTTCAAATCTAAAACTTATTTTTTATTGTTCATTGTTAGATTTTACTCAAGCAGATAAATTATTTAAATTTTTAGGTGTTCAAAAGAATGTGTATATCAAATTGGTGTAATTCGACCTTGAGGCATTCATAAAAATTCATCAGCCATCCGGAGGCGTATTAGAATTATTGTAGGTGGCTGGATTTCAGCGGGTACAAATCACCAGTTACGAAGGTTTCTTTATATAGTATTTCGGGATGTGGCAAACCTATTGTTGCAATATGGCAACTGACAACTTTATCGTAAAGTTTGATATTTTCGATGTTATTACAGTAACTTATAATAATCCTCTTGGCCAAAGAATGGAAATAAATTGCGTAGATTAACTAAGCAATCGATGAACTTAATTAAAATTTTGGCGGTAATGCTCCATTAAGGACCAGTGTTTAATGATGGGATGGTAAGCTTGTGAAGGTCGTCCAAAAATAGTTGTTGTTCCGGAAACTATTGCTGGTATGCGCAAACCGATTTTGCAAGATCGACATGTGACATATCGTTAGATCCGACATCTATAGGCTTGAGCGGAATCAGTATACATTCAACATTACATAACCATTTGATCGTTAAAACACTCCTAAGATATCGTGACATGTAATGAAGCAATCGACTGTATGGTGGTTTCAAAATAAATCGAATCTAACAAAAGCTGTTCCCGCACGAAGTTCTACCAAGTAAAAGGTTGTATGTGTCTTCTAGAAATCCTGGAGGTGTCACAATCGTACCACTAGAACAACGCGGAACAATAAATTATAAGTGGTACACTACTATTTGTTTGACAGTTATATTTTAAGAAATCAGGAAAACCAGCCACCGAAAATGGATTACTCTTTACCACGACGATGGGATCTCTCACATATTGACTAAAACAACTGCATTTTCGAGCACTCAAAACACCGATTCGATAAGTCGTCCACCGAATAGTTCTGACTTGACACCAAGTGACTGCTTTTTATTACAAGATATAAAAAATAAACTGAGATGTCAACGTTTTTCGACAAGTAAAGAGGCGGTTGCTGCGTTCAAAACGCATTTTTTTATGATACATCAATCAGAGTGAAAATAGGTCTACGACGATTTAAGCCGATTTTCGATGATTAATATTTGTTTTTGTTTTCTAAACCGCTCATTCATCTGGCACACAAATAGCGTACTTACCTTTACTTCATCTCTTTCGTGAACTATGGACGTAAAAGTTATATGAACCGGGCAAACTTAAGATCCTTTGCTATTGAGTCAAAATTTTGGTTCGAGCAGCAATTCACAGATTTCTCTTTTGTTGAAAAATAATCTTGCATGAAGGTCAAAAGTCATTTAAATTTTAATACGTTTATGTTATGTAGCTCATTTTACGTAAGTTTAGATATGATTTTAGATATGAAGACACTAATTGTTATTATTAAATTATAAATATTTATTATTATTTATTATTTAAATATTACTCTACACCAACAAAAAAAATGTCAATAGTTTTTCTTGAGATAACAATAATTATATAACAAATCTAAATGATCAAGCTCTTATTATCAAGTTCTTCTTAATATGCTAGAGACCATTTACCACTATTAAGATGGACTAAAAAATACTATCCTTGCTAAACATACAGTTGCGGTCAAAAGTCTGTTTTCGTTGAATTGAAAGTCCAAAAGATTTATTTGAAAATTTAACGATACAGTTTATTTAAATTATTTTCCTTTATCATAAAAAACTAACAAAAATAATTTTTTAACATAAACGAGTAGAGCTATGACAAAAAAAGCGTAAATCCAACAATGACAAAAGTTTACAAACAGTACATAACTTACCTTAGCGCAAAAACTTTAGTTAATATCAGGTAACATGATCTTTTTAGTATTTAGTTGGTTCACCGCTAGCATCAATAACAGCTTGAAGAGGTCATAAATCTATCAATTCTGAGGGAGTAATACTGTCTCAAGCTTCAATAAGACGTTCTTTGAGTAATGCCGAGCTGGAAATCTGATTTTTTCTAATATTCCTGTCCAAAGATCTAGCCTGCGCCAAGCTTCTAACTGCCCACCTAAGGCTTCAGAATAGCTTCCAACAATGACTTATATTTCAACCGATCCATATTACCCTCAATAAAAACAACTCCAGATACCACAACCGCTCCCCAAACTATCACGTTGCCGCCACCATGCTTCACTGTTGGTACAATATTTTTGGAGTTAAGTGCAGTGTTTTCTTTTCTCCAAATTTTTTCTCTTCCATCACTGCCGAATATATTGAACTTCGATTCGTCTGTATAAAAGACTTTTTGCCAAAAACCCATTCCCTTATTTAAATATGCTTTAGCGAACTCCAAGCGAAGTTGACCCTTTTTTTTTAGAAATAATAATAACCTTTTTAGGTGGCATTTTACTGTGGAAGTCGTTATCGTTAAGGACGCTTCGAAGTGTTCTTAAATGGACACACTTTCATGATGAGTTTGCGATGTCTTCGACTAATTTTGGAGCAGTAACTTTAGAATCATTATTCACTTCCTTCAGAATAAAGCTGATATCTCTTCAAGTCAGCTTCTTCGGGCGGCCAACACGTGGGTTTTTTTTCGATGGATTCATATTTTTTTTAAGTTTTTTACAATGGTCTGTACCTTTGGTCCACCTAAGTTTAAATTTTTTTAAATTTCACCATACGATTTCTTTTCTTTTCTGTGCTGAATAACCAAGACTCGTACGTCAATGGATATTTCTTTTCGCGGAGCCTTTGTTGATTCTAATGCGTTTAAACCACAACTAAATTTGATAGTAGCAAATTAGAAAACATAATTTAAAAAAAAATACTAAAAAAGGGCACCTAACCGCCATAGCAACACAGCATATCGACATAACTGCTAGTAAAACTGTGGTGTTTGTAGACTTTTGTCAAGGTTTGCGTTTTTCACCATGATTGTTTTATTTTATGTTACAGAATGGATTTATTTTAATACGTGTGATAAGAAAAGGATTTAAAATAAAACTGTATATCTACATTTTCAGCAAAGCGATAGTACTTTCTACACCACGAATACAGGCGGTGTTTGTATACTTTTGCCCGCCACTGCATATCAACAAACAGTGCTTGTTTAGACAGCGAACACATATCAATGAGAACCTGAAAGTATATCTACTTCATAGACAAGTGCTTTGCAAAGTAAACTTACATACAAATAAAAAACTGTATTAATTACTCACTTCGTGAGCAGCAGCTTTTATATAGAAACTGTACTTGTTGGCATTACAAAGGAAACACAAGTAATCGCCCTTTATTGTTTGGTGCCAGAACTATTGATTAAAAAATAAAAACAGACAACTTTATTTCCGGCAATTGGACCAGAGATTGATTTATGGTTCGAGTTCTTAAAATTTGGTACATATGTATGTTCTTGCTTAGATTATCGTTAGCAGATTAGCACTTCTTTGTCCGGGGCAAGTAGAAAAAGAACGATCTGTTCGAAAAAATCGTTAATTTGGTTCGATTTACTTTAAGTTTAGATTAATATAAACACACATTTTTCTCCCAAGTAGTGGGCTTGGTCTTTGGCCCACTTAGAGGAAATAAAAATATTTATTATTTCAGTAATGGAACTGATATAACCGGAATAATCACATGGACCATGGACGAATATCGCTTTGCTTGAAAATTTAGTTTCTACCCAGAAACGGCTAACGGATCTACAGATCGACAAGTAGATGTGATTTAAAGGCAATTACTAGTACTGCATTGACGTAGGCACCGCTTGCGCGATTATAGCCGAATCAATAATTGCGCGCCATTGGCTTCTTGTTACCACAGTTTGGCGCCAATTGGAAATGACAAGTGAAATCAGACCCTTCTGAATTTGATCTTTCCAATAGAGTGAAGGTCTTCTTCTTGTGGCTAAGATTCTCAAGGAGAATATTTGTAGTGGTGAAGCTGATAAAAAGGTCAGTACCGAAAAAAGTGCTTCAATTGTGGGAAATCAGGTTACTTCGCGCGCGAATACAAGCCTGGCTCCGACAGACATTAGAGATGACGAAAACACTGATCGAAAACAGTGGGAAAGACGATATAAGACACATCTGGCTAATAACAATTACACCAGAAGCAGATGGGGAGGCAAACCACTTATAGAAATGTCACACGGCTAATTGAGAGTGAAAATGGCAGCGGACAGACCCATAGCCTTATCTTGGACCCAATGAAGCAGTGCGGGAAAGTGAAGATAGCCAGTGCTTCCGCACTCTAATAGTAGTTCCGGGGCTAAAAATCCAAACATTCTCAAGGAATTCAACAATGGTGCCAGTGGAGGACACCAGGGAATTATGGAAGCCTTAGATAAGAACTCCGAACAAGGAAGCTAAAACCATTGCGGATGCATTCACCTATAATTGGGTTACCGGATACGGTACACCTATTAAATCGAGCCCTGGAAAAATATTTGGGAAAGGACAAACATAAGAATGATTGGGATATCCATATATGACTGTTCTTGATGGGATATCGGTCGGCAATGCATGAAACAACCTGCAAAGCTACTCTTTGATAGTGAACTTCGATTGCTCGGTGATTTAAAATTTGGAGTAAATGGTGATGCAAGAAGAATTGTGAAGGAAACATCTAGCGATATCGAAATATTATTAACACGTTTCGGCAATTTAAAATATACTTGCACTTTTCAATCTTTCGTGTTCCAGATTCTCTCTTCTTTCTTCAGTTGTACTTTTGGTAAATTGAATTTGTTTTCCTCCCTTCGCTTTTTCAAGTTCCAGTTTTTTTGTTTCTAATTCTATTTTTTGTTTGGTTTCTTGGGAGGCATTTATATTTATATTTTCGCAGAAAAATAATATCTGACTTTCTGCGATACGTACATCTTTATTTATGTAAACGCTAAATATTTTATGCACGTAACTACCTACAATACGAAAGTAGTTTGATAAGTCAACGACTTTTTAAATAATTTTTTTTCGGCAAATAAGCATTTTATTTTTCAACATTGTCTCCTCCTAGCCCTATACATGTAGTCCAGCCTTTTTACAATATTGGTATTCCTTCCAAATAAAAGAGATTATCAAGGCCCTAAAGATAGGCGTCTGTTTCTGTGATGTCTTCTTCATTCGGCCTGAACCTCTTACTACTCTACATTTCTACAGGTTTGGAAAGAAGAAACATTCGAATTAGGATGAATCGGAAGAATATGCTGGATAGCGCAGTGTTTGTAGCCCAATTTCTTTTTTCCTCCAAAGACGCTTGTTTTTGTTTCTTATCAATACCGATTCTGTAAAAAAGCTCTAAATAATATTCACTGGTTTTACCTTTTTCAAAGTAATCGATGTTATTGACGCCCTGCGTATCTCAAAAAATGTGGTCATAATTTTGTTGGTCGACAGACCTATCCTGGCCTTCTTTGGTGCCCGTTCACCCGGATAAATCTGCTACCATAATGGTTTTTTTCTCTGATGCGATGTGATGGATCAATTCTCGTCGGCGGTAACGAAATGGTGAAAAAATTCGTTTGGTTTACTGTTGAACATCACCAATCACTCCTTTGAAGTGTTACACGATTGCGCTATGGTCATGTGCGCTTCACGTCCAAATATTTATGTCAAATGTGATGTACCCACTCAGTTGAGATGTCTACAGCCTATACCACTCGAGCACTTTAATTCTCCGATCGTCCAATATCATTCCATGGTTGTTGTTATTTTATTGGTGATTTCTGGCGTGAAAACCTTTTTTGGGTGACCTAAACGTTCGTTGTATTGATATGACCACAACGGAACTCAGTAGACCACTTCTTAACCATTGAAAGTTTTGAGGCAAAGTTCAAATAGTATTTATCAAGTCTTTCCTTGGTTTCCTTGATGATTTTCTTTCAAAAAGTTATGTTTAAACAGCACACGAAATTCACTTTTTTCCATTTTTCTTAAAATTCACGAGGTCGTCTGCTATCAACGGATGTCAAACACAAACTAAATGACGCAGCTTGCACAAAATTTTACAGCGGTCTACTAATCGATAACACTTGACGGGAGCAGTGTTGTATTTACGGTACCTGCTCGCTAATTTCAAAGAGTCAAGTAAATTTTTAAACTTAAATCTCAATTATTTTTTCTATACAGACCATTCTGTTACGAAACTATTTATTATTTGTATATATAAATATATAGTGGCGCTTTGTAATCGGCCAAAAATACGTAATGTAATAAAAATTATTCTGATAACATGAGCAAAATTATCAATTCCAACTTATATACATTACTATATACTTAGTCCTCTACTCAAACGCTCGCAAGATACTCTATATTACACAGCTGCACTTAATGGCAAGACAACGGTGTATAATTATTTCTTTATACCCGCCACAGCTCGTAACAAAATTTTTTCGCTATGAGCATCTACTTGCAAATATTTATGGAGCATATGGTCCTATGGAATACTTCTTGAATAAATCCACTGTAGTGCAGGTTGGACAAACTTACGTGTCGCCATCAGCTAAAACTGACATACTTACATATTTGTAGGTGCAAGTGAAACTAGGTTGACCTTATCCTCTCAAAGAAGTGGTTGATTCCATCTTACTATGCTTCTAGCCAACGTAGCCACCGCTGTACTTGTTGTAGTTGTTGTAGCGACAAGCTGAACCCCGAATAGGAGCAGGCAAGACTAGTCTAACACATCGAGGCCATCTAATTGAAGTTCTAAGAAATTGACTGTTTCAATGGGCGTGAACCATAGGGATAGGAGTGTGAAAGAAGTTGATTTTAGATGGCATGCAAAGAGGTGGGACTTTGAGTCTCGCTGGTCCCTGACGTTCAGATCGGTGCAGCCTAATTTGCTTCCGACTAGCAAATTTGCCTTGTATGTTGTAAGTAACTTTTAGTAACTTGGGGTTATTAATTGTCCCAATTTAAATCGATCAGGTTAGAGTCGATACTCTTTCCTCGGGTGGTGAAAATGGTTTCTTGAATTTTGTTCGTTGGGGAAAAGTTAGTAAGATAGATAAGTTAGTAAAATATAATAGTTTTATATAAATTTATATAAATATTAACAGTTTATTGTTAATAAAATTATAACATATCTTAGTTTGCGCATTAATTCTACGTATTTGCATTGAAATAATAATAAATTCCAGCAAAATAAATAATAAATTTCAGAAACTGACTAAGTTTCATTTTCACACATTTTCTGTGTACGAAAATAAAACTCAGTGCGCAATTGTAAATTCGTGTAGTAATAGTGATCGGTGACCCACAAATGATGGTCATACCGAGCTAAGCTTATATAGAAATATGAGTTGGTCCAATAATTCCCACAGAGGAGTATATTTGTTGTAAATGTTTGTAAGGGTTGCTATCAGATATACATACATATATATGTGTATATTTCTGAGCTCCGTATTCGAAAAATAGTTTTTTTTAACGAGAAGTACAACGCTATATTTGATAAATATTTCGGGTATATTAAAATCAACTGAAGTCAAATGTTATTGTGTTGGCATTAACTAAAAATATGCACTTTGCATTATAAAGGCCAGGTGTAGCTAAAGGAAAGGAGCATGCGTTTTTCAGCATCCCAGGAGGAACAAGAGTAATTTTTAAGTTTTAAGAACACTTTTACGATATATTACTATATTTAATTTCATTTATTTTATTTTCATTATTTTGCTTATTTTATTTTCTTTTATTTTATTTTAATGTTGTATATTATATTTCATTTCATTTATTATATTAAATTTTCTTTTATAATAATTTTTTTTAAATATTTTAGAAGAAATTTATTCTTGTTCGTCACATTAGAGAACATATATTTAACGCATTCTGTTATTGTACTATATTAAATATTAAATTTAACTGACTCTCTTCTGTGAAGTACTTAATTAATAAACATGTTTTTAACTAAAAAGTCTACGGCGTATATATATACTCATAACAATTTTTGTTTTATTTATTTCTGTTTTTTTATCCTTTAGTAGATTTAGAATGCACTTTGACGTATACATCCATGTAACAATGCATCATTTAATTTATTTAGAAATAGCGCATTTTCTACATACCTAGTGGTACTATTGGGTGATTCCCCAAATTCTTTGTCTATCTTGCGGCGAAAAGGTAAAAATGTATGCGAAAATTCTAATTAAATACTAGTATGAAGTAAAATGAAATCATTCAAGGTCATCACCCTGCAGGGAAAAATACTAGTTGCTAATTAGAATCCAACTAGTTTGATCATTTGCTTTAGCTAAAACTAAAATAAAATAGCAAATAAAACTAAAAATGAGGTTGCTTGCACCAAGATTCGAACCGTGAACCTTATGCGCTCCAGTGATAATCACTCTGGTATTATTTTAGTGTAAAAAGCAACGACTAAATGCCCACTTTCCAAAATAAACATATAATTATATACCGATTATCAAATTTAATTTACTATCTATAAGAAACACTCTATACGTACCCAATAAGAAATGAATAAATTGTAATTAGTAAACTTTAAACAGTACTTGTCACCTCTACTTTAATTCTCTTATACTGTAGATATTAGTTTAAATATAAGCCGAAGGCCCTGGCAGCCAGTGCTTTAGTACGTAAGTGGAATAATTATTAATAATTGTTTCTCTTTTAAATAAATAAAAAAAAATAAAAATGCGCACTTCAACATAGCTCATTAGGATATGAAACTTAGTCGTGGTGTTCTAGAAATAACAGCATTATACGAATGGCGTGGTGGTGAAAATTATTAATATTCACGTTACTGGTGAAATGCTATACAAATAGCGAACTGATAATTTTATTTCATATCAGTATTCAACTAAAATTTTTGCATTATACTCTAGCTTTTCACTGGAAATTTGCATGAAACGCATACAAATACAGACTTGCTGCATCGCATACGCTTCGAAAAAGTTCGGTGGCGGCTTTTCACGGCAATATTTGCTGATTAAGAAGAGAGAACCACATTATATTGCTCTAACAAACAACTAGGAATTTCTTCCACGAACATGTCCTCTTGTTTTTGTCATATCGTAACGTATTTCCTTTTTTTTGGGAAATGTATTCATATATATATATAGGGTGTTTTTTTTAGAGGTATAGAACTTTAAGTTGGCATTACATTTCATTTTAGCGATGTTTAGCGATGAAGCGCACTTCTGGTTGAATGGCTACGTCAACAAACAAAACTGCCGCATTTAGAGTGAAGGTAATCCTCAAGTGTTTGTTGAAACACCGTTACATCCAGAAAAGCTGACTGTTTGGTGCGCTTTATGGGCTGGTGGAATCATTGGTCCGTATCATTGGACGTAGTGCGCGTTACGTTTTCCGCACAGAACCATTATTTTCGAAATAAAATTGCACTATTTGCAAGCGTTGTTCAGGCGTGAGTCTATTCATGATGAATTGCCAAACCAAACTGAGAATAAATCACTTGACAGTTGTTAAGTCGGTCGCCATCTTGAAAAGTAATGCTAACTTAAAGTTCTATACCTCTATAAAAAAACACCCTATACATATGTACATTGTAGTTGTGTGCACACTATTGCAAATCCAAAAAACAAAAAGTCCCAAAATATTAGGGGGATTCTCTATGTCTGGGAAATGCATACTATGCAAATATTTCCTATGGAATTGTGCTAGAGATCCAGAGCACCCCCGTTGCAAAATTGTTACATATTTAAGAGAAACAATAATAACAACCCGGCACAGGATTGCTTTTTCCTTCCTGCTATCAAGGATGTAACAAGGATGTCAATCACATGTACAAGGAAAAAGTGGGTAAAATCTGCACTCTCTTTAACAAATGCCTATGCTGTTACCCAGTTTTTATCCAGTTTTGAGCAAACACTTGCGCAAATTATCTAGTTTTTTACCCAGTCTTAGTGGGCAGGGTTGTATAGTGACTATACGCTATTTATATGTATTAGTATTTATAATATGAAGGCTGAGTGTGTATTACTAACAAACAGACGCTTTCTTATCCGCATTAACCCGCGGGATAATTTTGTGTCACCAAAATCTCACTTATCACTTACAGTAACCGTTAGTTAAAAGTTTATCAGATACTTACAGATGTCAATTAATCTTAACTATTTCAACTAAAAATACTGTAAAAGATTCGAAGTACTCTTGCTTTCAATTCAACTAGTTAATAACTAATTGCAAACGAATATATCATACTACTCAGCCACTTGCTTGGAATTTTTTTATTTGAAAGCGGTTAAATGAAATAAAATTATGTATAATAGTTTATTAATATTCAACAACAGTGGTTTTAATAGATATTACAAATTAAACGTGTTATCTTCTGTTCAAAATATAAATTAGTAATTCACTCATTCATTCGATTTTCAATTGATACAATTTACATAATTTGAACTTTATGCTAAATTTTTAAACTTTAATTATAATTATATCAAACATAATAGGTCCGTTTATTGAAATTGAAAATGGAGTAGAGCTCAAGTTCGATCGGAACAGGACATCTGGCAAAAAAAAAAACAGCATAATAAGTTAGAGCAACTCGGAGAAATAATTTCATGAAACACTTTTCGGGCAACAATTTTTATATATGAATGTTTGACATATCTCTTGTAAACAAAATTAAAAATAAATAAGACTTTTTATATATATCAAGGGGTTCGCTTAGTTCAGGAAGTGCATGGTATGTAAAGATCTTATCTTCTTATCTTCTAAATTAGGTTTCCACGAGAGCTTTCTATCCAGCATTAATCCCAGATAGCCAACTTTCAGCCCTAATGAAAATATAGTATCATTTACTATTAGTAGGGAGAAATCAGGTATCCTGTGTTTCCAAGTGCACATCATAAGCGCTGTTTTGCTCGCATTTAAGGTTAAAATTCATGATTCGGCCCAGTGGCTTATATCATATACTCGTAGAATTGTTTTCATAAGATTGGTGGGGTTGTCCGGGAATTTCCGTCTATCTGAAATAGGCTGACCTTGCTTCTACTCGTTTCCCACTTTTGTGGTGTCCTGGTTACTGTAATTGTGTACAATAAATCAATACAGATAATTTAGAAATTAAGACTTTTCTTAGCCATTAAGCATGTCTTGCTCTTACCTTAATAGTTCATAGTTCAATGTCCTCAATCGGTAAACACAATGCTCCATTAACCCATGACTCTCAGGCTAGTCTTCCGCCATGCGGTTAATTAGGGCTAACGAAGCTAGTTTATTATGTTGCAGACTTATTTGAAGAAGGCGCACTATTTAAATTTACGTCTGCATCTCCTTCAGAATCTCGCTCCACCGTCTGCCGCATTCGCCATTACCAACACGTAAATCGTCCATACATCTTCGGAAGAACTTTTCTCTCGAAAATTCCTAAAGCCGACTCATCGCTCCACATCCTACAAGCTTATGCACCATACATAAGAACGGTAATGATGAGCGACTTGTAGTTTGGCTTTGGTTCGTCGAAAGAGGGCTTTAATTTTAAATTGCATACTCAGTCCAACAAGTGCTGGCAAAAATGATTCTGCTGTGGATTTCAAGGCTGGCATTGTTTATATTGTGGCGAAAATGCGAGGCGAATGATAGATGAAAGAGAGGAGCCGACAACTGGCATGTTCTAGAGCGTAAAACGAGGCGATTATTGTAACGAGACGATTATCGTAACGAGACGATTATCGTAACGACGCGATTATTCCAGGGGTTCGTTTTCAAGCAGCAAACAAGTATATAAAGACGACACACGACTTCACAAGTAATCAGTCGTGAAGCAAAAGCGTTGGAGATTACATTAAATTTGAGTAATAAAAACAGTACATTGTGAAAGTTGTATACAAGTGATTGTAAATAGTAAAGTAAATTGTAATTGAATTGTGAATTACCGAGTAATCAAAAGGACATTAATTAAATTTTTTATAAATAAAGAAACTGCAAATTAAGTTGGCGATTTGATTTAACAATACGGGTACGATCTCTGGACCCGAAGGATTTGGGAAATCATCGAGGTGATTCAGCAATATCGTAACAATATTGTTAATGCTGATTCTCAGGTATACGAAATAATTTACGTTTTCGAAGTTATGACTGTTAACAGTGACATGAGAGCTAAATCGCGAATGCGATGACTGTTTATTTGATGATAAGAGACATTTCGTCTTTCCCTAGTTTACTACTTGACTTATTAGCTTCACTTCATTGTCTAACGTGGAGAAAGCAGAGCTTACTGTGCTATAGTCATTGCCAACGATATCAATATATCGACATACACCATCAAATGTACACTCCTATAAAAATTTATACCTGGTCACTACAATTCGGACTGCGCTTCCGGTATTATCCGTGGTCAGTTTACATAGCCGTATAAGTTTTGCTTTTGTGAGGATATCAAATTCAGACAAAGCGGAGTAGAGACAGCTCCTCGTCGGGCTGTCGAAGGCAGCTTTCGAATTGATGAAAAGTAAGGATTCTTTTCTCTCGGATCGTCTTAATGATTTGGCGCAAGGTGAATAGCTGGGAAATTTCACACAATACGCTAGATAGGACCTTATATGTGATATTGAGGAGGCTTGTCTCATAATAATTGACTCAGACCGTGGGGTCCCTTTTTTGAATTTGGCAGAGCACACTTAGGTTCTATTTGTCAGTCATTCTTTCGTCCGTTCATGTTCAACTATTTCTTATTTTTAAGTGGGCAATCGCTATTCGAACTTCATCATAGTCTGGTGATAGAACCTCCTTACCATCGCCATTGATTGGGGTTTCGGATTTGCTATCTTCGCGTATTTGACTTTCACGGCCCGTGATAGTTTTACTAGCTGCGGTGTAGCTGGTACTCAGACAATTGGACGATTATAATCCACTCTACCAACTTGGTTCCACCTCACCAACTTTAGCAATCGCGACCTTATATAGCTTGACTAATCTCTTATCATTTCAAGCTATAAACCCTGGTAACAGCCCACATCAGCGCATGACGATGGCGGACCTGAGTTTAGTTGTACCCTTCTAAGTGACATAGGTAGGCAGCACGACACTTCTCCGCATACATAACTTTCGCTATTAAAGTCGTTAGTTTTAGGCTTATGACACATGAAGATAAGCTTAGTTTATTTTTTTTATTTGCAACAAATTTTGTATAAAACAAAATATTGGTTATCCGGAATTCTTTCTTACTTTCGTTAAAATTATAATTCTATGTTAAGTCTCTGAATACCATAGTGAATTCAAGTCCCATAAATGAATACAGTCCTCAACGATTTTGAAAACTTCACTTCTTCTCATTTGTGAAAGTACACATCGTACACCACTGAATACGTGCAGACATTTACGAATCTCATTATAACTCCTCTAAATTTAAAATTGATATTTCTATGTATTCGAAAAGTAATAATATAAATGCATACATGGAATGATGTATGACAATGTGTGTACTGCAATTTTGTATATCATTAATGTAGTAATCATCAACAGCATTAGCTGTTTCACTGCACTGCCATCATTGCGAAGGGATGGATGGCGAAAGCGTAAAATGGATTAAAGAGGGTAAAGAACGCAATTTTGAACTTTGTTGCAGGTATAATGCAATTTAGTGTCTATGTTCAATCTCATAACCACCTCCATTAGCTCGGCTATTCATATTTAGCTTCAGCGACACCCACTTACCTTACACAACTGCCAATAAACCACTTCGATGAATATAGCAGATCAAACATATATACTGTAACGGAAATCTCAAATACGAAGGACAGACTGAAAGGAGTAGCAGTGTGATGAGATTTCCAAATAAAAACGAGACACAAAAGAAGTGGCAGTCTGATGCAAATTACCCTTACCAAGGACAAATAAAAGGGTCGATAGTGTAAAGAAAATTCCCCGTCGTTAAGGATAAATGGAGCGGCTGCAGCTACCACAGGCAAACGAATCATAAGCCTATTCTTGAGCGCGTGAAAAGAATGTTTAGATAATCCTCAGGAAAAAAAAAGATCAGCAGCCGCCATCACAGAAGGAGACGAGAAGACAAATCAGTGGAGTTAACATTGCTGTGAGCTGTGTATTTTAGAAACGGATAAGCTATGTGAAGCAGAGAATAATTGTGTGCCATAAAGAATTGTGAATAAGCCCTTGGGTAGAGTAAAGAATTGTAATTATTAAAGACTTAATAAACGTTGAGTAAATTCTTGACGATTTAGAGGCCAAACGAACAAATCTTGGGAGTTTTATTTAGCAATCCAGTGATCGGACGCAAAAGATTTGGGAAATCATTGAGGGTAGTCACGAAAAACGTTACAATACATAAGTATGGATGGAGTATATGTCAGGATATTGCCTGCAGTTAAAACTAAGTCTAGCAAGCGAAAATTCCAGTTAAGCCCTAATATGTTGTAATTGAAATCAGACCAGTTTCCAATTTCTTGGTAAATGTTCACCAGTTACGGCAATAATAATAATTTTCAATTGTCTTTGTTTTTTTTTTGAGTTGGTTTTTTTTTTTATAAAACAATAAAAATTATGAAAGGGGCAGCTGTTTCGGTAATCACAACATTACCTCCACAGACTTCACTAACCCAGTGTTTGTCATTATGTACTATTCGGAAGGCCAAGGTCTGAGTCCTGGTTCGACAACATCAAAAAAATATAGAAAATTATTTATGCAATTAATTATTTATTCACTAACCCAGTGTTTGTCATTATGTACTATTCGGAATGCCAAGGTCTGAGTCCTGGTTCGACAACATCAAAAAAATATAGAAAATTATTTATTCCAATTGCAGTCGCCCCTCATTAGGGAATGTCAATCCCACGGAGTGCATTTCTGTTACATGAAATAAAATATCCTCATAAAAATCCAACGGCCGTTCGGAAGCGACTTAGAATAAATTGAAGGTATCTCCATATGTTTGGAAAAAACATCAGGATGCACAACACAAACTAGAGCAGGAGCTTAACGAAAATAACTTCACCAGTTACAAAGCGCCAATTATTATAATAATAATAGTTGAATTCTAGGTAACAATTGATATTTTTCGCTGCAGGGTTGTTATTCGAGTATTATTACATTTATGTATGTGAGTGTGTGCGGTTAAAAAGAAAATCCTTATATTAGTTTACCAACTCTTGCCGCTTCAACGCCTTCATTCACTTGCAAAATTGCAGAAAATATTGATGAATACAAAACAAAAAGCAAGAAAAATTCACGTCGAAATAACAGAAGCAAAAACTAAAGCATCAAACCATTGCTTCACCAGAAGACGTAAGAGCATATGCAGCCGTTGGCGTTGTTGGCCTGTCGCCTCGTCGTTCTCTTTCTAGGGCTGAGTTACGCTGAGTAATTTCTTTTGACAGGCAAAATGCTTTTAACATGAAAAAATCCTTAAATATTTGCACTTTTTAAGTCCAATCAAAATTTTCTCCATTTCGCGGTTTTTGGGAAATGAACAATGTGTGTAAGAGATAAGTGGGAAGGGAAGGATGCACAATTTAGTTGAGAGGTATTTGCAGTAGAAATAGGATTTGAGAAAAACAGGTTTCGAAACAATAGTTATAATTTTGAAATTAAAAATAAATATACTTATAGATTAATTGTTAAGTTATGTTAATTGAGAAGAAAAGTTAGTCTTTCAGGTTCATATTAGTCTAGGGGAATGCCAACCACATCCGTGATATTGCAAGAGACTAAATACAAATATCCTGACGTTAAAATCATGATTTGATCGCAAAAATCAACCACTCGGAAACGACCTAACAATCAATATGGTAGGTGGAAACCTCGTACAAATATTATAATAATATCTACATATCCATGCTTTTTTATCTCAGAATTGGTTAGTATTGGTGCAAGGTTTTATGTTTTTGGGTTATTTTTCGATCGGTGTCTTGGCTGCAAACACTTCGAAATTATAACAGTCAAGAGGTGATAGCATATGTATAAACATAGTAAGGATTTAATTTTTATTCTCGCAACTTAATTTTGCATAATGTAAAAGTGCACAAGAAATACATGACACAACATTGCCTTAGTAGAACTAGTAAAGTACAGGCATGAGAAACCTATGTTCTTTTGGAAGAAGGAGATATAATGTAAGTTTCTTACGCCTCGTATACTTGTCAAGAAGCTCTCTTAGAAAAAAATATTTTATTTATAATTTCCATTGAATAAGAGCTCTACTCTAAATGAAATTATATTTTAGACTATTTCCATGAACAAAGCGAGCTCAGAACGAAATAAATGAGGCAATAAGTAACAGCAGATGTTGGAAATAATAAACACAAGCAAAGGTTCAAGCACATAATTCATATGTCTTTTTAAATAAAAAAAAATCAGTAAAATGTAACGCTTCAGCAAAAGCATGTGGCACTTGCAATTAATTAAAATGTTGACATTTTGTAAGTAACTCTCTCTATTTCTGTAAGAAATTAAATATGTGTAGAGCTTGCACAGGCTCATATATGAGCTTAAGTAGAATGGTTGGTAACGAAGAAGAGAAGAACACATATACAAATTAGGTAAGTTTCCTCCCTAATTCAACACTTAATCCAAAAAAAGTAGGGAAAAAAACACATGTCCTTAGTAAGTAATGACAATATGCATACATAGATACACATATTCGATAAAGAAATGAAAGCAAAAATTTTTCGGGATAATGACAGGAGCAACAACTTCAAACATACAGCATTACACATTTCAGTGGACAATGCATTAATCCCGTAATTAACTAGCAAATTCACTTTACTCAGAAGCATGTTTCATATGATTATGTATGTACAAATTACTAATTTCTAGGTGCTGTGAAGATATATTTGCGCGGTTCAAAGTATAATCTCCTTAATAATAGCTGTACATTTTACTTAAAAAAAAGCAACAAAACAAAACGGATACTGGAGGGAGATATATGTTCACAAAAGTATTTTGCCTATTATTTGAAAACAGTATTTCTACAAAAATTTATTTCGTTTGAAATTTTTTGCGCAACAGGTGTCTATGAGTGCATATTACTATCAGTATTACTCACAATTAGGTGCAACACATTTTCATTTATTTGACTGTTCACATCACAAATATTTAGTTTTCAACTATGTATTATTCGTGGCGTCAGAAAAGCTTGCCCTTTCATACCGTTTTGTTCGTAGGGTTGCATTATATATCTTAGCCCATTTACATAGATTAACCCATTACCTTGCATTAACCTATTCCAACATAAATTTTATATAGTATTTAAATAATGTTTAAATAAATTTTAGTCAAAGGCAAACCACTTTTTTATGTTTCCTTATAATTATAAAGGACGCTAAATATATTTAATGAAATATTTACACAGTAGTAAGTAAAAGTTATAAGAGTATGAAGCTAAATTATAAAAGAAATCAGAACAAATATAACTTCTCTCAAACGTCTTCTTATGAAAAATACTTCTAACTGTTTGTATCAGAGTGTATTAAAAAAGGCCGAGTGCTACAATATGCTGTAGAAGGTCATTCAGGCTCGCCAGTTTGCCACAATGCGATATTCAACGAAAACAATTGCTGTTGAATCATATACACATAAGTAAATTTAAGCACATGTACTTGTACGAAAAAGTGAAAATTTCATTTGGCTGGATAGCCAGCAATGCGATCAATGACATTACATAAGGTATAATGAAAGTGAGGTTGCACAGAATGAAACATATCTATATATGTATCTTTATATAAGTGGGTTATAAGATAACTTACCAGTATACGAGGAGATACGGAAAGCTGGCAAACTGTGAAGTGTATAACAAATTAAGTCCCCGCTGGATTGCCGACCAAGCTAAAACCCTCCTAGTACGCACTGGCACCTATTTAAGTACTGTATTCCTGTAATTTTGAGTATAAATCTAATACCAGCTGGTGCAAAGAAAATGAATACACACACACATTTGGGGGCACCCATAAAATAAACGAAAAATTTTAAACCGAATTGGTGTTTTGGTATCACTTTGTTACAATGAAGAAAAGGAAATTTTTCGATAGCAGAATTCTTTCGAGTAATTTGGATTAATGGTATGTTAGAAGACGCCTGTGAGGCTTTACCTGGTTTGGCTATCATTAATATCCAAGCAGTGCTTATATCAGAAGTCAAAAATGAAATTGACCTGAAATTTTGAAAATTTTTTCACGCGTTTTGGAAGTAACTTAGTTTCACAAAAAAAAAACATTAAAAAGTTCAGAGACCAATACTAGTGCAACACGGGATAACTCTTATATCATTTTTGGTGTTGTATCCTTGAGATTTTTTTTGAGTTCAGTTGCTAAGTCGAATTTACAACTTCTAGTATTTCTTTGCTATTGGTGGCAAATGGACGCAGTGTTTAAGGCGGTTTCACGGAAATACACCGATGCCGTCAAAAACTTGGGAAAGCAGTGATCAAAGAAGAAATATATTCCAAAAAAAAAAAAAACAGACTACATGCGCTTGATTTATCACTCAGGGAATCTAATATATAATCGATTTAAGTCCATAAGCACCAGTGGTTAGAAGTGTGAACTACCATGCAAGGGGTCACGTGTTCGATTCTTTGGCAGACCAACATATAACCATATAAAAAAAATTAAAAATGCGGTCTCTACTCGCAGCTTGGAATAAAATTAAGGTTACTAGATTTCTTGGGAAAGCATCAAGGTGTACTCCACAAATTAGAAAAAGAATCTCAGCCGAAAAGAGCTCAGCGGTTACAAAGTGCTATTAATATAAATATATGTATAAACTTGAGTTCTTATAAAGAAGCCTTGGCAGTCAAGTAAGTTAAAGCGAATAAAATTCATATCACCCAACAAAATTAATCTTCATAAGGTCTCCGGGTCATACTAGCTCCACTTTAGGAAGAAAATTGTTTTTATTTGAAACCCGGGGGGTCGATATTTCTAGTATTTTATTACTTTTAATTATTTAAGGTACTAAAATGGTACTTGGGACTTTGGACTCATATATTTAAATATAATATTTATAAACCTTAACAAAAAGAAATAATCGTGTTGAATTTGGCCCAGAGTAAACAAGCTACTATTATTAAAGAATTTCGGCTTTATCTGATGCATAATCTCTACAAAATTGGAATAAATATTGATAGAAATGTATTTATCAAGTCAAGTTTAAATTTTTGCTTTAAAGGTTTAGTTTTTTTTAGTAAGACTGTATCTTGAATGAAAATTTCATCTTAAGTTTACCAGAACTACTACAAAATGGAATCAAATTTTGAGTCGTTTCTGAAGCGGTTACAAGTTAAATCTGGGATATGCAACAATATATAAGCAAAGATAGGGCACATAGCAGCAAAAAAAAAAATGTCTGTAGTTCTTTATTTGACAGCTAGATCTAAAAAGATGCCAAATATGTCTGATTTCCATAAATCCATATTACTTGTAATAACTTTGTACGTAAGCATCTTTCTAAAATTATTGTTTTATGTACC
The DNA here is from genome assembly GCA_030068015.2 of Neoceratitis asiatica. Taxonomy (NCBI): domain Eukaryota; kingdom Metazoa; phylum Arthropoda; class Insecta; order Diptera; family Tephritidae; genus Neoceratitis; species Neoceratitis asiatica. The sequence goes on from CM061524.1 coordinate 81,331,628, forward strand.
AATGCAATTAAAAATTAATTTAAATTTGACACGAATTAAATTTTATATTTTTCTTGGATAATATCCTTATTCTAAATATTAAAAAGATTTGTTAAATGATATTAAAAATATAAGCGAATAAACAACAGTCGGTCGTATATATATGAATGATACTCACACCAATAATTTGAGTAAATTAATAGCAAGATGAAACAATTTGAATAACTTTAAGTTGCTAACTTCGAGTTAAATTCTTCATTAGCGAGCAAGGGAGGAGAAGAGGGGAACAAGCTATTTTATTCTCATATGTCAGAGTGTATGACTCGAAATATGAACTAAAATGGTCAGATATAAGCTTAATTAAATGAAAATTACACAAAAGTTAGACAAAAAGAGACAAAAAAACTGGCTCCAGCAATCTTTTATGCCTACTTGAATAAACCTTAACGACAAGTGAAATACGAAAGATAGGACAATTTGTGTGGCAAGTACCTTTTTGGTTTATATTTCTCCCTGACTTAGGCTTCATTTCTTTATGTTTCAACCCCAAAATACTTGCTGTTAAATAACTACTAAACTTATAGCAAGATAAGTGTTCATAATATCAACAAAAATACTTAAAAAAATCATCTGAGTGTAACTAAAACATACCACAAGTATCTAATTTTATTGTATATGCATAAAATTTGCATTAAGCAAACAGCAATTTATTTCGAAAAAATTCAAGTGAAACCCAATGATTTCTCTGAAACTTCCTTATGTACGTTAAGCAAAAAAGATAGTGGAGTATAGGAATATGCTTTCTTTGTTATGAACACGAAGACATTAGTGTTATTACAATCGTTAAAAATGTTTTATGACTGCGAGAAATAATCAGCACATTTCCTGTTATTCTGCATTTTTTTCCTAAGAACAAATTCGCTCCAGACCAAACATGATTTTTAAAAAGAAAGTTCATGAATAAAACTTAAAGCCCCTCAAAAACACTAAAAAAATGTTTGATCCCTCCTTAGTCATCAGCAATTTAAAACATAGAAAGCGAGAAGGGATTTGTAAAATTAAATACCACTCATAAGTAACAGAAACACTCTGCTGCGCGCCATGGACACGCCCCTTAATTTAATTCACAGATTTTTGCACACCATTCACCGCTACACTCACACCGATATCTGCGACATTTAGGGGACATTAAAGTGTTAACACATTTTCAATACCGCAATTACTTACATAAAAAATTTCACATTGTATTGTAAGGCGGCGGTAAGAGACTATAGAAAAAAAAATTAAAAAATGTGAGGAAAAACTACAGCAATAATAAAAATATATATATATTATGGCTGAAGGAGACGAAAGAGAAGAGAAAAAATTTGTCAAAAGCGCGACGACATGAAATCAAAGTAAAGTAAGAAGGTGATAAGTCATAAGGCAAAAGTAAGCAAAAGAGAACAGATGTGGAAGAATCAGCGGAGGTGGAATTTAATGTAAAGTCTTTCGGTCGGCTAGACTGGCGCTGTCCCACATCTGCCTGGCCGACTGCCTTCTCGAATTCTCGTGTCAGTTTTTAACTTAACATAATACTTTGAAAAATGTTATGAATTGCTTTCTTTTGCAACCACATCTTTGTTTCTCGTTCTGCTGTTGACAAGCAAACAAGCCAGCCACTGACTGCCTTTTTCTTTTAATACAAATTTTATGAACTTAACTACAGGCATCCGCTGTTGTTTTACCTCTTCCTTCTTTTATATTTTAAAGTTTCTTTCATTGTCTGATATTAAAAAATTATATATGTAAGTGCATATGCGCCCAACAATATACTGCCAATTTGGATGATAACGTAGGAGTTTAAAAAGGATCAAAGCAAATATTTTTAATAACCCTAAATTTGAACAAATTCGATTGTATGGTAATCAAACCTAAACTTAAACGTAATTTAGTAATAACTTACTAAACTATCTCAAAATATTGTTAAATAAAATGGATTCAATTTATATTAAATATTTATTTATTAAAATATGGTGGTTCAACCTCAAATGAGCTAAGTGAAACTCAGCTTTTAATATAAGAAAATAAGATTTTTATAATATAATTTAAGCTTTTCAAAATTAAAAAATAAAATTTAAAAATGCATAGCATTAGCAAATTATTAAAAAGTAAACAACAATTATATTATCACGCATTTGCTAAACTTATATAAAAACCATGTTAAGAATGATGTCATAGCGATTAAAAATTGGTTTTAATTTCAGACATGAAATGAAGAGTAAATTTTGACACAGTGAAATAACATTGTCAACATTTTATATTATGACAACACCTGCGGTTATAAAGTGTTAAGGATCAAAATATGACACAATAAGCAAATGGATGATAAATTTTGATATAGATTGAGAATTTTTCAAAGGCACAAATACTATTTAATAAATATTGTACACATAGTATTGTATAAGCATTTACATAGTTTTAACAATGTAATTACAATTTTTCAAATCGACGAGGGGACGTAAATTAGAGTTAAAGGAAATATTACCTCAGTATTTTGGTTATTCAGTTTGATCTGTATAAGAATATCTAATAAGTAATAGGGCAATTCCAATCGTTGTTGTTCATCAACCTCATTTTCACTGTTTAAAGGAATAGCTAGATGTACACCAATGGTTAAGGGAATTTGAATAAAATTCAGAAATTATTGGATAGGACGATTAACAAAAGTTTGTGAATGCAAGGCAATTGCAGCGGAATGTTGAGGAATCAGAAGAAATTTGAAAGTGAAAGTTTATTCGAATAACTTTATTCTTTAGTGGTAATAGGTAGTAGAGTTCCACGTGATGATGTTAGTATTATATTTCACTACAATTGGCAGCCAAGTCCCACTTAAGATAAGTAACTGCAAACATCACTTCTGGCAATGATCTTGAATTCACGTATGTACTAATTATTATTTAAAAAGATAAAAATGATTGAGTTATTATACTAAAATGAAAGGAAGAAACACATTACAGTAATAAAATATAAATATATAGTGTCTATTGATGGTATGGGGAATTAAATTGAGGTCGTAGATCACTCCAAGATGAAATTCCTGAAGTTCGTCCAAAAACAGTTATTCTTCAAAAGACTATTGCTACTGTACGCAAACTGATATCGTGAGATTGATGCAACTGTAGGCCTTAGTGAGCACACCATAATTTCAATCTTGCATGAACATCTGACTCGTGTCGATTGGTCTAGGCAAAAAAGTCTGTGACAGGTGATGAATTTTGAGTCATCTACTGTATAGTCCTGACTTGGCACCGGATATACTTCCCGTATTTCATATATAAACAAAGAGCTTAACGTTTCTCTATATCTGCAAAGGCAGGTAATACGTACAGAACGAATTTTTTGGATATACTTCAATCAGAGTGCTTCGCATGCAAAAGTGTATAGATCTTAATGGAAAATATTTTTAAAAGCAAAAAAGGCATTTTCGATACTTAATATTGGTTTTTGTTCTCTAGTCCCTCTAAAAACTTTGAATTTTTTTTAAACTTTTGGATATAAATACTGTAATGATAGTCGCTGGCACTTAAAAAAATGCGTTAAGCACTGCCTTGGTGCTATAATTTACAGATAAGGAATTTGTGAAAACCTAAGTGCGTTGCGTAAAGTCCACGAAACGAAGTTTTCTTTTAATTTTCGTAAATAATCTTTCTTTAAGCCAAGTAAATCAGCGGAAAAAATCATTTGTGTATACTATAAATATATGTTAGATTTAATTTATTTATCTATATATATATGAGGTGCGTTAGAAAAATAATTCGAATTTTTGAATTTCGGTGGGTTCAGACCCTCAATCCAAAAAATATTTTTTCATTATATTTCATTGTTGTTTTTGTCTGTGACAGCAAATAAAAAGGTTAGACAAGTTTTAAAATATGAATCAAATGTTGCGTAGAAAGTGGAATAACATAAAGCTCGTATAACAAATTGAGCGAAATGTAAACAAGGGCTATGAGTGAAGCAAGAGCTTACGAGAGGTAAAACCGTTTTAAAGAAGCCCGTGAAGATGTTGAAGTGACGAAAGCTCTTGACACCTCATCAATTTAATAACCGATTAAAACGTGGAGAAAATGATATAAATATTTGATTGAAAATATATTATTAGAGGTTTTATTTTTCGAGATACGATCTATTTGCCAGAAATTTATTATTTTAATTACATACTTTAATACCAAATTGGAAAGAACACTCAAAGGAAAATAGGAACATTATTAAAGAAAATCCGCAGATAAAGCTGGGATGCACTATGACATTAAATTAAACACTGAAGCTTTTTACGGGAGCACTCCGCAATCCCGACATTCAAAATGTAGACAGTACATAATACAAACAAGACACATTACCGACACTACATAAAATAGACATAAAATCCTGACAAAACAAAATACAGATAACTCACTACCTATCCAAGACGAAATTCCGAAAGTATAAAATCCCGACAACTCTTTAACCCGACAAAATAGATACTTTTCGTTTTTATGAAAATTTTTCAATTTTTCCATCAATTTACTGAAACAAAAGTATGTTTAAAATGAACCCCAAATAGTCCATTTTGTAGATACATATGCGATTTTTGTCGAGCTCTTCTTATACTAATATACGGGATTTTGTATTTCGGAATTTCATACACCCCTTTTTTACAGCCGTTTTCTGTACTTTTCTTTAATTTATAAAATAATAATTTTTGCTCGCACTATCTAACAGATTACAATAAAATCATAAATTTTAGTTTCCATATGATAGTAGTGATTATAGATGTTTGTGTATTATTCGGATTATGAGGCGCAAGTCTTTCAAATTCAGTTGCTCCAAAAATTTTTATTCACTAACACGGAGAAATATTTCATTGAAGTGAAGTCATTGCACTTTTAAAAAAGTTCCTTAAACCCAGATTGGTCGAACTAAGCTTTTGTGATTCGTTAACAAATTTGTAATATGAGCTAAATAAAATAGTGGTGCCTAGCGCCCACTCAATACACCAAAAGTCTAGAGAAGGAGAATAAGTGTGTTTATTTACATGCAATTCAAAGCCATCGCAGACACATTATACTTATCATAACCCGAGTGAGCCTCATCTCTTGCGGCATAAACGCTTTCTCTCATTCATAATAAAAATAAAAATAAATTTAAAGTGAGGTTTTCCGCCTCCTTATGGTTTGGATTTGGGATTTTTAGTGAAAATAATTGTAAAACAACGTTTCGCAATGCCTTTGGCATAGTTTGATTAACTCCAATTCGTACACCCTTCACAGCAGGAAGTAAAGTTTGGTATCTTCGAGCAGTTTAGTTTAATAACACCGGTCAACACGTTTTTGGGTCTGACTTTTTCATAATAAATTTCAGTTTATTTTACGCTAAAAATAAGGAACAATTATAATTTGAGTAATGTTTCTTTCTTTCTTCTTATGTTCTCTTTTAATAAAAAATAAATTAAAATATTGCTAATCAACGCATGTATATATTTAGGGCAAAAGTAAGCTTATGAAATAAAATTTGTGTGATTTTATGTTTGAAAACAGTAACCATAAAAAAATTGGTTTTTTTTGACCGGTAGAATTTAAATAATGAAAGTTGGTATATCGATGCTATTCTTCTCTAGATTTTGCTTGCAAATTACTACAATTCATTAGGACTAAACTTGCTTCGGTACATTTTAATCAACGTTAATTCAGAGGCATCTTTAATAGCGAGTGGTGTAAAAACCTAACTTTTTAAATAAACTGACGTATTGCATTTCATTCCATTAAAGAAATCATATTCAGATATTATTTTTATATTTCAATGGTAATGTTATTAAAAAAGTTACTTACTATATGTGCTCTCCCTTTTAGTCTCTTTTTGTTATTAAGAGCCTTTTAGTTAATTAACACAACATTTATTCTGTGATAATGTGGAACTAGGAAAAATAGTACGTTAAAACTTAGCAAAACAACAAAGGAGAATGAACAAAGCGACAAAATTAATTAATTAAGTTAAAAGAAAGAAAAATGCAACCTCATATTGAACAGAAATTTCAAATGTAGTTAAAATAAAAGAAAAGGTGTGTATTTCCGTGGACAGATGGTGAGAGGGTGACTGGAAAGTCTAGTTCAAATAGCGATTTTGATTTTGTAAACACATTGTGGTACATGCTTCAAATAACATCCTCAAAATATTTTTAAGAACAACTACGGGTAAATTATTGTTTTTTTTTCAAGTCAATTTATTAATTTGAAGCAAAAATTAATTTTTCACAGATATCACCTATAACCCCAAAAAAGTTTTCGTATCCTTCTGCAGAGTTTAAAAACTTGGTATATAGCTATATTTATAGGGTTTCTATTTAGTTTTTATCTTTTTTATTATTTTGTTTCGTGAACTTGCTATTTATAGTTTTTATAATAAAAGTCACAGATAATTCTTGTTGAAAGCATTCATTGCTCTTATGTTCGCACTAGTCCTTCTCCGTCAATTTGAAATTACATACAAATCTTATATGTATGAATACTTGAACATATCATACGAGTACACGGCATAACGTACTCGAAAATTTACATTTATTTGCGTGCATTGTTGCGTGCCAGCGACAATCATTGCATCAAAGCTTTTGCAAAAAGATTTATAATATCTTCAAAGCTTGAAATGAAAAATTGTATGTAACAAGAAAGTTGCAAAACAAAAAATATTGTGAATTCAAATTTAAAAATAAATCCGAATTTAGTTTGAATAAGTTTGTAAATTGGAAGCCGAGCTCCTCCTGCAATGAAAAGCCTTGTCAGAAATACATTCGGAGGGGTTGGATTCATCTGTCAAGGGGCGACCACAATTAGAAAAATTTACCTAATTTTTTTGTTAAGGCCAGATCAGGAGTTGAAGGTAAGCTTTCCGAATGTCAGTATGCGGCATTTAGTATTAATTTTAAATTTATTTATGCAAAATGTAAAAATCGTTGAAACGCTTGCAGTGCTCGATACCCGGGTTTCTGGAGCTTTAGTATGTATGTATTTATCTATATGGCAAGAGCTGTTGTATGTATAAGTCAACGCATGATAATTTACATATTTAATTTATGCAATAATAATTATGACTTTATGACATTATAAATGGCTTTATGAACACATAACAGGCCAATTGAAAAGTCCCCGGCTTGACACATAAAAGGCGCTAATAGAATTAAGCACACATAGATTTTTAGTTAGACCTAACCTTCACAATTATTTATGAATTATAGCACTTTGAGTAAAGCAACTTTAGTTATTGTGAAACAATGGATAAAAAGAAATTTCGCGTGTTGATATAATATTGATCTTTGAAGAGAAAAGTACTGTTGGTGTGAAAACTTGGCTTGATAGTCACTGTGAAGATGTCAACTGAACGTGTATATCATATCATTCATGAATATTTGGGTATAAGAAAGCTCTGTGCAAAGTGAGTGCCGCGCGAGCTTACTTTTGATCAAAAACAATGACGAGTTGCTGATTCGAAGCAGTGTTTGGAGATGTTCAAGCATAATAATAATGCTTGCATCGATATGTGACAACGGATAAAACTCCATCATTTCACTCCAAAGTCCAAGCGACGGTCATCCGAGTGCACTGCACACGATAAACCCGCTCCTTTGTAAAACGAAATAGTCGGCTGGAATAATTTGCATTAACTACCTTGGAAAAGGAAGGAACATCAACAGCGACAATTACATAGCATTATTGGACCGCTTGAAGAAAAGGAAAGTACTGTTTCAAGAAGAAAATGCACCGTGTCACATGTGAGTAAAATCGATGGCAAAAATCTATGAATTGGGCTTTGAATTGCCTCCACATCCACCGTATTCTCCAGATCTGTCCCCCAGTCATTATTTCCTCTTCTAGAATGAAGAGGTGAACGACGAAACTGGGGCCTATTTTAAAGCAAAGGACACATCGTCGGATCGCTATGAAATAAACATGTGTACAGGTCTAATATTAAAGCTATTAGTGCGAAGGTAATAATTTATAATGTATTTTGAGACCTTAAACTGACACAAATTGCTTTATTTTATGAAAAAATCGATTGAGCCAATTTTAACGCAGAGCGTTTATCGAAACAGTCGGTAAGGTCGGCTTTCATTACAAAATGCCTCCAACTGAGATGAGGTTAATCAGTTCCCTAAATATGTTTGTTTCATGTACCAGATTCTAGCATAAGAGAATTTATCAAGCCCCACGGCTGTTTACGAACAGAGAACTCAATCCTTAATTTGGTGGTAGAACGAACACTGGAAACATGTGTTTGTTTTAGATGTGTGTACACTCCAAGGACCAAATATTAGCTGGGATCACTAACTTATCGCAGCAAAGATACGAAACCGATTCATGCAGCTAAGGACACATTATTTTATTTTTAGACCATCAGCAAAAATTTTAATATAATTTTTGTGTGTTGGGTACATATGATTTTGTTATTTTGTGATGCAAATAAAACGACTTTATTTCATTCTTGTCCGATGTTTCGCTAAATATCTCAGCATCTCAGGGGCTAACATACAAAAATGTTACATTTTCAAAATATTACTTAATATTAAACACAAGTGATATACATATATTACTACCGTTAGGTATGGTAGCTTGATAATTTTGATTAAACGCAGAGAAGCTGCAATCATAATTTTTCTTGCTTACTCTCTTAGATCATTCATCAAAGGCTCGGTATAAGGGACTGTGGGACGAATTTTCAAAATCCTATTCAATGAAAAAATTCAGCAGCTTACAGAATGTTTCAAGATCGGAGCAGACTCACGTAGGCCCTAAAGAGATGGCCTGATGTCCGATATTCAGAGAATACTGAGATAAGGTAAAATCTTTTTCAATAGTGTAAAATTGATCATTTGACTCAAGAACCGCGCTGTTAGTTCTGCTTTTAAAGAAGCGAGCGAATAGGTAGGGTAGGGTAAAAACAAGACGAAATATCACCGGTCATCAATCAAACAGTTAGCGCATTCATTCCATGAGTAAGCAAGTAATTGAAAAGTAAAGTCTTCTTTGGACGAATCAAAACCCAACTCTACAAATGGCTCATCATTCCCATATATATATATATATATATTTGGCGCTTTGTAACCGCTGAAGCTATTTTCGGCCGAGCTCCTCCTCCAATTTGTGGTTTTGCGTCTTGATGTTTTTACTAACAAATGGAGGGACCTACAGTTTATTCTAAGCCGCCTCCGAACGGCTGATGTATTTTTATGAGGAGCTTTATTTCATGTCAGAAATACACTCGGAGGGCATGACATTCCCTGCCGAGGGAAGACCGCAATTAGAAAAAAAAAAATTTTCTATTATTTTGGATGTTGCTCGAACCTGGGCTCGAACCCAGGCCTTCCGAATGTCAGTACGCAATGGTAACCACTCGGCTATCGCGGCCGCCATCATTCCCATACTGCTGCATATATGGTGGCTATGATGATGGCAACATCTGATAAGTCGACATAAGGAGTTTAGGAAAGAAAGTCATTACGGAAGATTTATGGTCCTTTGCACATTGGTAGCTGCAAATACAGTAATAGTTGAGTGAATCAAGAGACAGTGACTACGTTGGCTTGATGATGCTGTCCGAATGGATGAGCATTCGATGCAGAAAACGTCAGTAGAAGTAGAGAATATGGAAAACTTCCATTGCGTCGGAAACGTCAACTAGCTTCATTTCATTATACATCCATATCGGTGTCTCCGATTGGAGCCAAATGGCGAAAATATGAAATAATTGACATACTGTAGGTAAATCGTATACAATCGCGTAAGCGGTGAAAAGACAAATAAAGAAAGAAATATTTTCGGCCTAAAATTAATTTTTTTGTATTATATATTTTTTGTAGCAGTTACTTATGCACTGAGCAAGATTTCGAATTGAAGAAATTTACCCGAAATTACTTAAATAAAATTATTCATAATTATCTGTTTATAATAAAATTTTAATTATTTTAATATTCAAGAGGCGTTTTATTGAAGTATTCTCTAAATGAATTTTTTGAAATAATTTATTACCGACTAGAATTTTATTGAAAAAACCGAATATTTACCAAATAGCTATAAATATGGAAGATAATCAAAAATAACTAAGTTGGTGCGTAGTTTAAAAAATTCGGATTTGCATAACTCATAAATGCATTTGTAAGCAGATAAAGCACAAAAAATTTCAATCATTGACAAGTATTAAATTTAAAATACTTATTTTAGTTTTTACACAGTCGTGAAAAACATTCAAATTGTCATTGCAAATGTGTGAATATTTTGCATAATTGAAATTATTTTTATATGTATTTAAATAAAACACAAAAACGATACAAATCGAACAGTGCTTCGGTCAAGCGTATACTGTTGGAAGCTTATGGCAATGCATACATATATTTGTATAAGTGTAAAGATGTATGTGCACTCTTAGTTATTGTGCAATAATAATTACTTAAATTCCTTTTTTACTCAATATTTCAATATTTCATTCAAATTTTTAAATATACTTCATAATAAATAATTTGTGGTTAAAGATAACTATAATTGAGTAATAATAAATGTCATGCCCGCATACTGACAAAAAATTAATGGCAGCTTTCTACGGGAAACGATCATAACCACAAATATAAAGTATAAATCTTTTATAAATTAATCCTTAAATTGAAAGCTGTTCGTATTTACTGACATAAGAATATTTATTTAACTCTTAGTTAGTTAACTTTAGAGTTTTCTATAGACATATGCTTTTATAGAAACAAATTCAACAAACTGTGGATATCAAAAAAATGTGAATTTTTATTAATTTAAATTTCAGCAAAAAAATGTTCACCTAAAACTTTGTAATTTAATATATGAGCAATGAAGTGTGAAGACGGCTGAGCTTTTTGGCCATTTTCACATAGTCTGTGTTGCGTCGAACTTTTTTTTTGGATTAGTATTTTCTCTGCTGCAATTAATTTCTATAAGATTAGTTGGGAGGAGTAATATACAATGAGTCACTTTTTCAATTTTCGTAGTTACAACTGCTATGGATGCTACAACCCGCCAGACTCCAAATAACTCATTACTGTCATGTTAAATTAATTAATTATCTACAAAGTTATTGTGTAGTCCATAATTTGGAGACGTCAGCTATCTGCATTTGAAGAAATTCTCCAAATTTTTTTATTAACAATTGTATTTTATATTTTGACCAGATTCAATAAATAAATACAAATATAAATTAATAATATAGCTGTTTGCAATTCGCATGTACTATAGTGGGCCCGTTATTATAATTAAGGTTTTATTTTGAATCTTTTGCTATATCTTCATTCCTCGCGCAAGCTCTACGCCATATCTGGCTTCTACATATCCATATCAGTTTTATTCTTGTTATAGAAGAAATTTATTGTTAAAGAAAATTACTTTTTGTTTAGCTGACAGATTTGAGTTTATGATAATTGATTTTATATAATCCTAACACAACAACTTGTAAAATTATTTTTTGTGCTGGTCATAGGTATTAAGACAACATTTATTGATATCAAATACATTTGAAAATGAAAATAAATTTTTTTTATTTTAATGTTTTGTATGAAAAACAAGTTAAATTATAAATTAAAATCTAAGTATCTTATTACGCAAGTGAAATAAAGTCATTCCAAAGTCTCAATAAAATCAAATTCACATTTATTTATTATTTAATATTATAATATTATTTAATAAACTTTAATATTAACTTGAGTTTACGTCTATGTCACACCAAATATCAAGCTCTTAGATGCTTTTTTGACGGATTTTGGACGCAATACCTCGTAAGATTTCAATGATTTTCAGTACCATGTAAGGTTTATTATATATGTAATTAATATTAAATTTGATCTGAAATGCTTTTTACGGACGGATTTATAGTATTATGGATGTCTATAATGTTAAAAACGGTAGAATATATGTTACAGTGGTCCGATTTGGCCGGTTCCAAGAAATGTACGAACAAATGTACCAGTATACCTGCCTACAAGGTATGTTGAAATATATCATAAAGTGAGGGACTAGCTTGTGTTCAAACAGACGGACAAACGGACATGAATATGCCAACACAGCTCATCATTCTGATACCATCGGTATAAAATTTGGTGGGCCTATATATTCTCGTTCTGGTACTTACATACATCGGACCAAAGTTCAAATATCATTTCATGGACATGAAAGGAGATTGCAGCAATAAAGCCTGACCTAAAAATATTGAGGTTCATTCGTATATAAAATTTTTTGAAGAGTCAATAGCGTTCTGAATTTCAACAGGTTATAAAACAAGAAGTTTAGTATCTCCTATATAAATTATTTGCAGAATTACAATTGTTTCCATGGTTTTTTCTACCTTCCGCTCTTCTTTGAAATTTGTATTGTGAAATTTGAAAAGTAAAATAAAATATAATTGTTTATATATACTTATTATAGTTTTTTGCATTTATAACTGTTAATAACTATACAATAATAACAAGTAAAAAAAAAAAAACCTACCACTTGCTTCTTAAATAACGACCATTGCTTTGTGATAGTATTTATAATTAAACTTTTCAAAAAAGTATATATGGAAATATGATATATTCGCATGCATCTGCAAATAGACAAATAATACTGAGAAAAATAATATTTATCAATTGATTAATACATCAGTTTACATTTTTATGGTAAACAGAATTCTTCTAATTTATTTTTAAAGAAGTAATTATTTTGCTTATTTTCAGAATTTTGGAAAAAAATATAAAAGAAAGTTTTAAATAAGAGATTTTGAGAATGCATTTTTGTTTAGTCTAAGCACGGATGCGATTTTCTAAACGCTTGGTTGAACTTATTCGCTACCTAATTTAAGCGTTTTCGTATAGTTGAACAATCCTTTAGCGGTACTTGAAATACTTCAAGCTCTGTAATTTTCGTTCCATTAAAAAATCTAAAAAAACTGTCTATTTATCGAGTCAATATGTCGACCCTGGGCAGGGAATGTCGAGTGTATTTCTGACTTGAAGTGAAAGCTCTTCGAAAAATTCATCAGCGTTTCGAGGCGGCTTAGAATAAAATATAGGTCGCTACATTTGTTGGTAAAAACATTAATTCACAAAACTACAAATTGGAGGAGGAGCTCGGCGGAAAATCGTTTCAGCGGTTATATATATATATATATAACATATTGATAGCCAACTCACGATGGCCGAACGCATGCGGAGACGACGAGTAACAATTTGGCAAAGTGAAATTGAAAAAAAAAAATCGCAAAGCGCGTCAAATTGCCATTAAAAGCTTTAATTGTTGAGGGTACGCTGCGCAGTGTGCAAAAATACTAAACCAACAAACAAAAGACAACATTTTTCCACTCCCCCAAAGTCCACTTTAACTGATATGTAAGCTGTCAAAATTTTGTTGAGTGTGGCTGATGTGTACCTCCCGACACCGTTCTGCCGTCTCTAAAATCAAATGTGTTTTTAATAGCCAACAAAATGTCAAAACGAAGCAAATTATTATTTTGAAGGGTCAGTCAAATGACTGTTTAGGGTGGCACTTTAGGAGGTAGCTTCATTGTGTTCTGTGTTGTGTTTTGCTGTAAAACTTTAAAAAGCAATTGACACTGAGAATAATGGTCGGCGGTCAGCTAGTTAACCGGCATGATAGACATTAAAGCGCGGTAATTTTTGCTGAGTCTGTCTTTATTGAGCTTTGCGTTTTAATATAAGGCTGTTATTCAACGAAAAAATTAATTTGTTATGAATATATTAGAATTCTGTTCAAAAATGTTTGAATGTTTTCTTGGTAATTTTTATTTGATTGAATTATTAACTATTTCCTTGAAAAAAAAAAGTTTTCAGAAAATTATTCCAATCTCCATAGTCTTTAGAAAGTAATAACTTAGTTCAAGAAGAAGAAGTGATAACCCAAGTAAAAAGGCTTTCATTATCATTCATTATCAAAATTGATGTTGGGTTTCAAGAGATGTTTTCATATAAGTTTCCTCTTCGTGTCCTCAAATCAATATTATTGCAAAAAGCTCCTAAATGCTATTTTGAAATTATAGTTACTTGATTAAAAAAAACTAATAACATTAAGAGGTATATACGTAAATAACAGGAAATTGGATACAACTTATTCCAGGACTTTCCTACAAATTTTCCCTTGAGCCCTTTACATTTAAAACTTTTTGAATTTTAACCCCATTAACTTATGGATTATTGAATCATATATTTATTAAACATTTAAGAAAATGTCCACATTAGAATCAGATTGCAATATAAAGTTAATTTGTAGCAGCACGTAAGGACACATACAGCCAGCCAACAAGTAAATAAAATTTGAAAGAACCAGGAGAGTGAGAAATAGAAATCGGTGAGATATCAAAACAAAAGTGAAGAATAATAACAAGTGTTATATAAAAAAGAAGAAGAAATTGTGTGTTGAATGTTACAATACAAAAGAATAATAAAATGTAGCCATAATAGTTCACGTGCTTTGGTGCTTTGATTAAACAAAATATATAAAATCATACACGAGGGTGTACGATAAGTATAGTGAATGGTCCTCAGAAAAGCATTGGACTCATCATTTAAGTTGTCTATAGATTTATAGGTATCGTAAAATAAAATAAAAAGAAGTATTGTCTTCGACCATGTTTTAATTCGTTGCATGTCCATATCAAATGTACTAAAAAATTAGATTTCGATGATTTTTAGTGTCAATATAAACTATAATTCACGTCTGTAGAATATCAAAAATTTTGAAGGATTTTTGACGCTAAACCTCATCTGAAAAAATCTGTCATATGCGAGCTATATAATATTCACTCCATTTTGATAGACTAGGCTATGAGCCTAGCATACCAAATTTGGCACAAAGTTTCAAATCTTAAAAATTGGTGGTATATGTGCTATAATGGTCCGATTTGGCCGGCCCGGACAAATGTAAAGGGTGTTTTTTTATAGAGGTATAGAACTTTAAGTTGCAATAAAACAACGATGGATTATTCGAGTGACATGAATTTTATTTATCCGAATGATAATCTTGGGCATTACATTTTAAATATGATTTCTGGCATATGAACGCCACGGCTGGCGCGGATGTAGTCCAATCTGGATGTCCAATTTTCGATGACTTTTTCCAACATTTGTGGCCGTATATCGGCAATAACACGGCGAATGTTATCTACCAAATGGTCAAGCGTTTGTGGCTTATCGGCATAGACCAATGACTTTACATAGCCCCACAGAAAGTAGTCTAGCGGTGTTAAATCACAAGATCTTGGAGGCCAATTCACAGGTCCAAAACGTGAAATAAGGCGGTCATCAAATGCGTCTTTCAATAAATCTATGGTGGCACGAGCTGTGTGACATGTTGCGCCATCTTGTTGAAAACACATCTCCTGGACAACATGGTTATTCAATTCAGGAATGAAAAAGTTAGTAATCATGGCTCTATACCGATCACCATTGACTGTAACGTTCTGGCCACCATCGTTTTTGAAAAAGTACGGTCCAATGATTCCACCAGCCCATAAAGCGCACCAAACAGTCAGCTTTTCTGGATGTAACGGTGTTTCAACATACACTTGAGGATTACCTTCACTCCAAATGCGGCAGTTTTGTTTGTTGACGTAGCCATTCAACCAGAAGTGCGCTTCATCGCTAAACAAAATTCGCTAATTTTTTTTTCCGTTTTCCGCACAGAACCATTATTTTCGAAATAAAATTGCACTATTTGCAAGCATTGTTCAGGCGTGAGTCTATTCATGATGAATTGCCAAACCAAACTGAGAATAAATCACTTGACAGCTGTTAAATCGGTCGCCATCTTGAAAAGTAATGCCAACTTAAAGTTCTATACCTCTATAAAAAACATCCTTTACGTACAAATGTACCAGTATATCAACAAATATATTATAAAGTGAGGGACTAGTTTGCGTCCAAACAGACGGATAGGTGGACACGGCTATATCAATTCCGCTCTTCATTCTGTTATAATTAGTATAAATTGTGATGAGTATATCTCTTCTCCTTTTGGTACTTACATACAAGTTTATATACCATTTTATGTACTTGAAAGGTATAAAAACGGTTCGCCATAATGGAAAAAAATAAGAAACCTATTTTTTTTAATTTTTGGTGAAATTTCTCTTTAGTAGTGTTTCTTAGGTTGTTTTCAATAATACAGTATCCTCATGAGGCCCTTATATGGTGAAATCTTGGGTGAAATCAGAAATAGAAAACATTTTAGTATAAGAAGGTGGTTAAATTTTTTTTTAACACGGCGCACCATTTAAAAAAAATGCAATACATAAATCTATAGAAAATTTAACAAAAAAAAACATATATTTTTAACGTAAACTCGGTTTTCCGAAGTATCTTTTGAACCCACAATTATCTTTCACTTTTCTTGCACAACTATCATACTCAGGTATACAATTATCTTTCATTTTACAAGCAAAAACCTATAACATAATTTCAAAAGACTTTCGATTTCAATTTTATTTTTTTTTAAATTGACCTCTTGATTAAAAAATATTGGTTAGTAAAAAAATAATAGAAACCCCCCGGTAAATGCAATAACACAAAACTGGTTTTTAACCAATTTTAATATTGCGGACCGTTTTTTTTTTAATTCAAGAACCTCATAATTTCTTCGAATATTGAATAAAAAAATCAACCAAAAAATTAAAAATTTCTAACTTAGTAAATTAAGCTTTCAGCGTCAAAGAGTTTTCTTGGTAAGAGCAAAATTAACTACAGATATGAAACACTTTAATATTGTACTTTTTCTTAAGTTTGTCAACACAACGCTCCTTAGCCTGGTCATTCTTGTGATGGCACTTAGAATTTTTACAGGTCACGAATGGTCGCATACTTTGCATTGACTGAATAGACTCCTTCAACGCTGTCATGACTTACGTGCCTCACCTTTCTTCGCTTGGCATTGTTACCCTAGTTACATTTCTGTACACCTTCCTTGGATAGGGCAATTGCGCATCGATGTTAGGACTCTATTATGTTATGTAAACCGTCATTGATGTTCGGGCATTTACATAAATTGTCAATTAGCGTAAGTTTCCCAGATATTTTGTTTTCAATTCAGATGAATACATTTAAATACAATTTATATAAATGAGTTTACACAAAGTTTACTATAATTGACAAAAAAATATAGAAATTCGATTTTTTTACAGAGTTGTAAGAAAAGGCTCTACATTGTAACTTACTATATCCGAGACTGAAACTATTCAATATTTACTTTTATGATCTTTAATAATCGCTAGATATACAAGCGTGGTCAAGGTTCACCCTTTTGGTTTCCTGTTAAAACTCTGTATGCAAATTTTCTCGTTCTATTATCCTGCTTATGCTTAAGCTCCGTCAACATTTTGCTCTTTCTCACATGCGTATCTAATACATGCCTGCATACATTAAGCATTTATTACAAATTTTCCGTTTACCTATTTTTCCATAAGTATTATTTTAATAAAAAAAAAAAAAAATTAATTAAATTTCAGAACCACTCAAATTAATGGTGCAAAAAAATAATTTATTAACAGAGCTCCAAGCTGAATATATTTAAGAAATATAAATATATTTTCTTTCATGCTGGAAATACATGCGGAGTGGTTGTAGTTTCCTTCAAAGGCTCATACTAATACCTTATTGGTTACTGTAGACCCCAAGGAGGGTTAATAGAGGACGGATATAACATACGAGCTTTATTTACTATTAGGAAGAGTTTTTCATCATCAGTGTCTTTGCGAACGCAATTGAATTCAGCAAGTCAACGTTTTATTCTGATTTCAGATGGACCAGAGTTCTTAAAACACTTTTTATGTCCTTGCTTCGCTTATTTGTATTTATTACCATCAAGGGGCAGTGTAAAATTAGAACACGCAATTGTTTTTGATCCATTTTTTTAATATCAAGAGTAAGTCACCATTAGCACAATAACTTATAATAATGGAACAACTTTCTTATGAAATTCAAGATTATAAGATATTTGTCGAGATCATCAGAAAATATTTATTTGAAAATTTGTTCTGTATAAGTAATATGTATTTTCTTGCTTGCTCTGGTTTCTTGCTTGCTCTGGTACAAAAAATAATAATTACAAAAGTATTGCGGTGAAGATTTTGTATTATTGCTTAAAACTACAATTATGTTTTTATTAAAACATTAACCTAAACTATCATTGAGCCAAATTGGTTAAATGGGAGTTATAGGATATTGTCTTCCGATTCCGATGATTTTCAGTACTAATATTAATTTGAAGTTATTTGTATAGAATACTAAATATTATGTTATTAAATGATTTTTTTGCAGAGTTTTGACCACAGCCTCAGCTTATAATAAATCGGTGAATATGTTATATTACCTATATGTTATAGTCTTCCGATTCAGATGATTTTCAGTATCAATGAACAACTCATTATATGTGTGTATTATCCAAGTTTCACGCTTGCAGATGCTTTTTTGAAGGATTTTTGACTCAAAACCTATTATCTGCACAAATCGGTTAAATGAGAGCTATATAATATAGTCATAACTACAAGTATGTTTTTATTAAAACATAAACTTAAACCTATGAATGAGCCCTATCGTTTAGTTCTTTCCAAATTAAAATACGCTTATATCATTCTTATTTTGCTTCGCTCCTCTCCGCAGACTTCGTTATTACAAGTAATTATTTCCTTCGGGTACCGCTCCTAGTTTCATATTGACCAAAGGGTTAAACAAAATGGAAATGATGGATACTTTCAGCATTTGCTTTTGAGCTGTTTATTGCCGTCTATGACTAAACATCATTTACATACAATAACTGTACGCAATCTCAATGGAGGTTTTTATTTTTTTGCTAGAGCGGCGGTTACTTTATGACGTTTAAACAAATGTGCATATATTGAAAAAAACAATGAAATATGTGTTTTAAGAAAGAACCCTTGTTTTGAATAACTTTTTGCTCTTTGCCTCTCTGCTTTTTAATTTGAGTTTAGTGTGTTTAACACAACTATATGTAAATATGAATTTGGTAATATTTATTTCATATTGCTAAGTGCTCATAAATGCTGGTCATACAGCCTACATAAAAGATCTCTGACATTCAAAATATTGCCCATATCAATACCCACATAAATTCCTAAATTCCCACAACACTTGTACATGCAAATGTACGTATTTGTTTTTACAATTACAAAATCTGTGTATTGAAATATATCTTACCAGTGTGTGAACGTTTGTGCGCCTGTTGGCCTTTGAAATGTTCAACTACCTGTTGGCCGCAATTGACCCGTTTGCGCTTCATGAAGCTCAAGCAATTACTGTTAGTCAGCCAGCACCAACACAGTTCACCCAATTTTTTTTTTTTAATTCATATGGAAAAGTGGGGTCTGTAGTTGACAGCGATGATACTTGTAGAGATACATTCCTATATCTGTGTTTGTGGGTTCTGACAACTGTTTGCCCTGAGTTCAAATGACCAAAGCGACATTTATGTGCGTCCGGTATGCATGTTGTGGTTTAAAGGGTTTATCGTCTATGCCGCCAAGGGCGATATTATAATACATATATAAATATGCGTTGGTGTGCTTATGGGTTTATTTCACATTTTAAGCCAAATGACAAGTGTTGAATCAAATGCACATCATAATATTTAATAGCTAAATTCACCCCGCAGCCTCCATTTTTTTGTGCGTATTTATGTGTTGACATTTAAAATCCTTTTAAAAGTGTTTGTAATAATATTGGCCTTTATTGTTGCCATTGTGCAGGAAGTTAATATCCTTTTCCCTGGTATCGCTCAATCGATAAGCGCCTATACACTCGCTCATCTATATTATTTCATTCAAATGAAAAAATGTATTAAATTTTTTTACTGAATTGTACTTTAATATATTTTAGTAAACGGAGTTCCCTCTATCTAATCTACATTGCGGAAACGGCGTAACTTGAATTGTATTTTCGTAAGAGAGTGCACTTGCCTATCTGTGGCTTCCTAATGATGCTTAAACTCCCTTCTATATATAACAATATATTTATATATATTGAAGAAAAAAATTACTTTTATAAAATTCTGGAGCCAATAGAAATTAAGGAAATCCATTTTAATATATTTTTTAAACTTCCTTTTTTTTTGGATATATTTGTAACAATTATATTGAATAGAAATTTATAGCAGTTAGTTTATTTAAATTTTTTCAATAGTGTCGAGATCCCTGCTACAGCTCCTTAATTTATCCTTCCTTTAAAATACAACACTACCTCAGATACGAAGTAAGAAGCAGGGTATCGTTTAGTAATACTCTCCGGTTGTGTGTTGTCTAATGTTTTAAGTGAGTAAACTACATTTCTAATAAAACTTTATAGAACTAGTATATTTTAAGATACAGATTAGTAGCTACATAAATAACTATTCGTGACAATATTCAGGAATCTTTAATAATACTTCGTTTAAAGAATTTTTCAATTTAAACCAAAAAAAAACTTATATTTCTAATTTTATGTACTTTGCATTTATGCATTTTTGCACATGTAATCAAGTTCAGCAAAGGCGGTTTAAGCCAGCAGAATATATATTTAAAAATTATATCGCATGATATAAGCCTCACACTTGGATCGCACGGAGCAAGACTTAACAAGTTTGATCTCAACCCTGAATGCGCCTTGCTATCCGGTCCCATTGGTAGACATCCACCTTCTGTGGAACAGAGATATCGAAACAGCGACGTCACGGGTTAGTCTATTATATTTAATATTTATTTACAAATTCATTTATTTATACAAAGCCTTCGAATTAAAATTTAATACAAACGCGATTGACGAGGATAACGATATCTGGGATCATCCGTTCAACACTTGCTTTCAATAAGGAGAAAATTGTTACTTAATTCATCAATTAAGAATAACTGAGCTGTGTTTTAGCTACTCCTAATCTAAAATAAGAAAGAAGGGCTGTCTTCGGAGATGTCGAAATCTTTATACTTTTCATGAACATACCAAATTTATTGCAAATTTTTTTTGGCGGATTTTTGACACGAAACCTCATATATAGACAAATCGATATGTTATGGAGCAATATGATATAGTAGTTTAATTTCTATGACCCTCCTACAAACTTCTTTTACGGAGTTTTGACCCAAAATTTCATATCTGATTTAATCGATATGACTTAGTAGTCCGAAATCGATGATTTTCAGTACCAACGTGCAGTTTATAATTACTAAAAACTCTTAATTTTGAGAAAAAATACCTGTTCTTAAAAATGTTATTAATAGTAAAGCATATCAGTTAGATTGAGGAAAGTTTGGTATAATTCGGATACAAGCATAGATCGTGAGTATATTTACATATATGTTAAATAATAGTAGATGCCGTGCTAAGATCAATTCAATAACGTCGACTTCGGCTGTGCTCAGTTAGACAGGCGCCTTTTAATTTTTACTGAGTAAACGTAATTCGAGTTTTGCGTATTATAAAACTAATTCTGGAGTTTATATGAATCGTTAAATTAGAGTAAGTCGAAGCTCGCCGGGTGTAATGATAAGTTTAAGATTTTGCGTTAATTAAATATTAATAAGACTTTTAATATTTGCAGACATATTCACTACTATATCAGTTATAATATCTAATAATTGTTCGAAATACATAAAGCCAAATTAAATTTTGACTGGGGTTGCTGCAATTGTTGAAATATTCTAAACAGATAGAACTAAAGCTTTCATTAAAAATCAGTGCGTACTCGCCAACAAATTGTGTCAGTAGTATATCTTACTTTTGATATTTCAGCGAGAACTTCTTCGATTCCCTCAAATTAGCTCCCGCTGGTGGAAAAATGCTACTAAAGATTTTTCATATCTCGTACCTCTCACTACTATCCACTGTGTAGGCGGAAACGGCCATATCATAACTATAAAAATTTCTAAGCATATTTCTCTCTTTTTTATTAGCAAAAAATAAAATGTGATTTCCCAGTAATAAAGGTGAATTTCAAGATTTGATTTTATTAACACATTAATTTTCTAAAAATTTATTAAAAAAAGATGGCATCACGACATGTTCTGCTTAAAAGAAAAAGTAGCAAAGAACAAAGAAATATAAGAACCAGAAGTGGAATGCATAAAAGAAAAAATTATTACAATACAAAAATATTTCTGACTGAAGCGTTACCATTTTTCGGCGCCGAGATTTCTTATTTCAGCGGCGGGTGGACGCCAAAAAAAAAACTTGCAAAAGTTACACGGAATTGAATTTTTTTCTATAAGACAAAAAAATGGCATAGCACGTAAAATAATGTACATATGTTTTATTTTTGTCTTTATATAAAATATAAACTGGTATGTCAGGTAAGTGCGGAAGTACTTTAAAATTTGAAAATAAAAACAAACGCTATCAAAAGAATACGCATGCTGGGGAAATATCATAAATTACATGAATATGATATATGGAAACTGACCAAAAACACTTTTAGTAATTCGCATTTCCACCTCCTGCCATTAAATGAATGGAGAGAGTCAAAATTTCAACGGTAGGTGCGTAGCAAACTCACATTTTTACAATTGCTTATTTTGAAACAGTAAAAAAAGGTTTAATGCACATAAAACAGGAGAAAAATGGTTTTCATGCACAGTTATGGCCTTATTCACGATTTTTTTACAACTATGTAATGTAGTAAAATTGTTAAAAAAGAAAATATGCGTCAAAAATTAATATGCTGTGATTTTACGCTTCAGTTAACGCAACGCTTTTGTTTGTCAACTAAAAGAAAATGAAATGTATAAAAACACAAAGTATTCGTTCTTTATTTTAAAATAAGTTGGCTAAGAGTTGATTATGTTCAATAATTTTATATCAAAGGAAAGTTATTCAATTAAAGATTCAGTTTAAAGGCAATTTATTTAGTTTTTCATTGGTTTGGTATTTTTTAAATAAATAAAAATATTTTGAAACAATAAAGAACGGCTTTCTTCGGTCATGCCGAAGTCTTTTACCTTTCATGAACATATCAAAATTTTTGCAAATTCGGTTCGATGAATCTCCGTTTCAATATAAACATGACTTTATGTGTGTAGAATACAAAAGTTCACGTTCCTAGATGCTTTTTAACGGGTTTTCGACCCAAAATCTTATATCGGAACAAATCGGTTGTATGGGGCTTTAGGATATAGTATTCCGATTTCGATGAATTTTGCTACCAATATGCAATTCATAATATGTATGGATAATACCAAATTTGATGCTCCTAGATGCTTGTTTGACTGAATTTTGACAAGCCTCACATCTGAATAAATCGGTGTATGGGAGCTTCGTTCCAAAGTTATGTACATGAAACCAACACAAAAAAACACTTTTCTGAATAGCCAAAATAGTAAATTTTTGCTTTGAATATGCATCTTTTTATATGTTTTGAAAAAAAAAAGAAACATATAACGTTCATGTTATATATGTTATATAGAAATGTAAAAAAAATAGTCAAATTATCTTTTTACTCTTAATTGGAATTCGTTCGGTACGTATTTATTCATTCCATTGAGCATATGTTAGATGGCTCAGAACTTGGCTTTCAGGTATTTCGACTTTACTGGCTGTATACAATTCAATTAATGTAAACAAATGTTTTATTTATTTATGTCGCTGATTTATGGATTTGTTATTGCTCGCGGCGATATGCGACCACGCACTACTCCACAAAGAAGAAAATAATATAAAAAATAATTAAATATTC
The DNA here is from genome assembly GCA_030068015.2 of Neoceratitis asiatica. Lineage (NCBI taxonomy): Eukaryota > Metazoa > Arthropoda > Insecta > Diptera > Tephritidae > Neoceratitis > Neoceratitis asiatica. The sequence continues at coordinate 81,355,327 of CM061524.1, forward strand.
TTTAAATAAAAGCAAAAGAGCAATGGCAAGACATATTAGATAAGTAGATGTGTGTAAAAATGGGGAGTGGGTTATAAATGTTTATCAAAAATATTGATTTTAAATTATGCTCTTGCTTTACTTTAGTGCAATTTAGATGAAATTTTATATGTAGGTGGCTTATTAACTTGCTACCTTATTCTGCATAATTCTGTATGATGTTTAATGAAATAATGAGTTTTAGCGAAGTTCCTCACAAGCACCAATTATAAATTCACAACATTTAGTATGGTAATGTAGCATCCAACCATACATAAATATCATAGGAAACCAACTTAGAAAGCACTAATTAAATATGTAATGATAGTAAAATAATTTTAATCGTAAGAGCCGAGTGATCAATCAGAAAATTCTGCTTGTGTTATATTAATAGCGCTCATGCAATTCACTTCTTTGATTTACGACATAAGATGACAATATCCATAAAATACAGAAGAAATATTGACTGCTCTGTCAGCTTTTTTATTTTATAACATGTAGGTTTATGAAATTGTTCATCTCAAAATTCTTTAAAGAAACTCATAAACAAAAATGTTTTTGAATGGCATATGATAATTCGCTCCCAAATAGACATATCTAAATGGCACTTTATAAACACTGATTTAAAGCCGATTGGTGGTGTGCGTCTTGATGTTTTTCCAACAAGTGTACAAAGGCTTAGACCTTGTGTCCAAAAATTTTTTTTATTGTAAGAACTTTGAGCAACTGCAATATTTATACGAATGAGAAAAAGTGATGTGATGAGTACTTTACTCTTTCATATATAACACTCAAGGCATTAATATAGTTGCAAACTATTAACGGCTTTTAAAGAAATTCAATACCAATACATATATATATTTAATATCTTATTTTTTATACTTTTTGTTTCTTGATCTCACTAGTTTTGTGCAGCAATCGTTAAGCACTGCTTTAAATATTTTTAACAACAAAAAATTGTATATATTTTGACGGCTTTTTAAAAGCTTTCACATATATTGTGTGTAAAATTGGAATATTTGTCAACGAAATTCATTTCATTCAAGCATGAATGAGACTGTCCCGTCGGTCACAACCACTCGCTGATTTAAATTCGAATATTCGTTGTACTGTTTGTATTGTACTGTTTGTATTACGTTTGTTACAATTATTATTATTATTATTAATATCATTATTATTATTATTGTTATTATTATTATTTTACGAATTGTGCATTGAATTCGTCAATTCATGTAGTTCACTACTTAAATTACATTTTAAATCACTTACAAAAAGTATGTGTATGCATGTTTGTTGAAAGATATAAATAATATAAATAATAACTGAGTACTTTAAAAGAGTGATTTAAAACTATAGAGTTCTTCTACTGAACAGTTTAGCATATTTGATCAGCTTGAAATTAATTGGGAATATTCAAGTATCATATTTTATTATTATTATTATTATTCCCAACGGTTTACCCATCTCCCGCCATCCGCTTATGACATACGGAAAATATTTTGCTTTTCATCAGAGTTACGATGAGCAGGGGTTTGTTTAGTGCCGAGAACTAAAAAATTTCACTACAGGACAAAAATGCATCAGCTGAGATTTAAGAATAGCTTAATTCAAATATAAAATTTTATTTGATGATTAGTTGAGAGTCGACAAATTAATGCAAATGTGCTTCAATGTTATTACTTTAACCATGAAAATTACACCAAGAATTTCGCGGCGACTGGTGAGAGTAGGAAGATTGATAAGTTTCAGACGACTAGTATAAGGAGAAAGATTTTGCTGAGAGTCCCAATGTAAATTTCTTAAGGCAAAAGAAGGGAATTGTTTTAAATAGACTATCCTATCAGAGAAGATTTATTACCTCGGGTTCCAAATCACCGAGCGGTATTCCGAAATAGGCCTTACTAATGTTATATACAAAGCCTTAGTAACATAAGGATCATTAAACTCCTTTGACCATCGTTTTACAAAAGCTAAGATGCCTTTGGCTTTGTTGAGTGCCACACCGATGTGATGTGTGAAGTTCAATTTAGGGTCCATAGTGATCCCCAGGTCATTTTTGACCTGCTTAAAAGTGTAATTATCTATAGTGTAAGTAATTGTCTATGTGGATCTTCGAGAGAAACACATAACTTTACATTTCTTAAGATTTAGTGCCATCCGATTTATTTTACACCATTAAACCATGCTGTTAATGTCTGTAAGTTCGATCATACAGGCATGAGGAGATCCATTCTAAAATTTTTTTTAGAAATCCAGTAAGTCAAGTTTCTTGATTAGCAAGGAGTGTCACACTTTATTACTTAGATATATTTCTTTTAATTATATTATATCAGAAGGATTATGTTATAAGTGAGAGTAAACATATTACTGGAAATTCCAAGGAATACTGCGTTAATCATGAAAGATTATCTTATAGTACACATATACGATGACTCCTATATTGCCACTTCACATTTCTCTCACACACATGGCTAGGAAACAGAAAATAAAATTACAAATGTAGCAGAATATAGAAATGAAAATACAAACAAAAATTTATTTACTAACTCACTGTTCTTACAATAGATATAAATTGGCTCAGGAAGCCGTTAATATTGCATGCCATTTGAAGATTGCATGGAATTTGCTTTAGTGGTATGCCTATTGTATGCAAATCTATATATATTTTTACTCAATATACTGTGGACACAAACATCACCGACTTGGCTTAAGGTCAGCCCACACTCCATTCCTACAATAAGGCTGACAACTATATTGCAGTACCTACGTATATAAAGTATCCGCTTTGGAAAATTTGGCTCAACGTTTTTATCAATGACCATTTTATTGTTGTAATAATTCTAAAATCATAATAAAGATGTAAGTATGTATATATCGCTCATTATAGCATTTAACCGAATATTTAAACAAAAAAGGGAATTTCATTGATCTTTCTCAGTGAAAAATTGGAAGTTTAGGCACTAAACAACTGGCAAAAATATTTGATTATAAGCTTTGTCATTCGCATGACAATCTTGACTGCAGGTGCAAAATGCGTAGTTATTGTCATTATTCCAAGATTCATAAATGAATTGGATGAGTAAATATTCGTGTGGTGGTAGTCATGTATTAATGCACTTTTCGGCACCTAATTGAGCTCGTATGAATACACGAAGAAATTAAGAGGCAGCAAAAGATTTAATTCCAAACAGATTGCTCCTTTCCTCATTGTATCTAATAATTAGCATATGGTTGAGGCTTTTAATGCTATAAACTTAAGTAATTGTGAATATCTCGTACCGAAGATGGGTATAGTAATCCCAAATAGAAGCGAGCAAGCAATTTGAACTAGTGTGAATGGAGAATGGAAATCTTCAGGACTATGAAGGCTAATGATTGTATGTGAGTAAGCTCATGTGTATGCATATAAAATTCGATTGACATGAATTTTATTTATCCGAAAGATAATCTTGGGCATTACATTTTAAATATGATTTCTGGCATATGATCGCCACGGCTGGCGCGGATGTAGTCCAATCTGGATGTCCAATTTTCGATGACTTTTTCCAACATTTGTGGCCGTATATCGGCAATAACACGGCGAATGTTGTCTTCCAAATGGTCAAGCGTTTGTGGCTTATCCGGATAGACCAATGACTTTACATAGCCCCACAGAAAGTAGTCTAGCGGTGTTAAATTACAAGATATTGGAGGCCAATTCACAGGTCCAAAACGTGAAATTAGGCGATCACCAAACGTGTCTTTCAATAAATCTATTGTGGCACGAGCTGTGTGACATGTTGCGGCGTCTTGTTGAAACCACATCTCCTGGACATCATGGTTATTCGTCAGTTAGTAATCATGGCTCTATACCGTTCTGGCCACCATCGTTTTTGAAAAAGTACGGACCAATGATTCCACCAGCCCATAAAGCGCACCAAACAGTCAGTTTTTCTGAATGTAACGGTGTTTCAACATACACTTGAGGATTACCTTCACTCCAAATGCGGCAGTTTTGTTTGTTGACGTAGCCACTCAACCAGAAGTGCGCTTCATCGCTAAACAAAATTCGCTTATGAAAATCGGGAACAACGGTAATCTCGTTTTGGGCCCATTCGACGAATCTACGCCTTACTTGATGATCGTTTGGCTTCAATTCTTGCACGAGTTGGATTTTGTAAGCACGCAAACCAAGATCCTTCCGTAAAATCTTCCATAAAGTGGATGGACACATATCCAATTCCTGTGCTTGATGGTGGACGGACTCATTCGGGTCTTCCTCAATGCTACGCTCTACAGCAGCAATAGCTTCTTCTGTAGGCACCGTACGGCGTCTCTGGGGATGCGAGTTATCAATAAGAGTAAACGTGGTGCGAAAACGTTCCGTGGTTAATCGAATTAACTGCTCTGATGAATGATTTTGTCGACGATAAAATGGACGTAGTGCGCGATACGCTTTCCGCACAGAACCATTATTTTCGAAATAAAATTGCACTATTTGCAAGCGTTGTTCAGGCATGAGTATATTCATGATGAATTGCCAAACCAAACTGAGAATAAATCACTTGACAGCTGTTAAATCGGTCGCCATCTTGAAAAGTAATGCCAACTTAAAGTTCTATACCTCTATAAAAAACATCCTTTATATCGGTGCATAAGTGTGTGGTTTCAAATCGAATATCACTGCATTGTAACTGAGCTGTTATGCATACATACATCGCATATAAATATGAGTACCAATTGTACTTATTGTTTTGCAAGAGCAAATGCAATTATAATTTAATAATTATTAAAATGCAGTTGGCACCGCACGATACCACATTGCGAAGTCAACGTTTCCTTGTCGTAGTTATCGACATTTACGAACAAATATATTTTCATTTGTTATTTTGAAATTGTGTGTGTTTAATGATAAACAAAATAGACTGAGTGACTGACTGACTATTTATTATATATCAATTTCTTAAGATTTTTTAATACTTCGTCCGAAGTTTCACATCTTAAGAGATCAGATTAGGAGAAATTAGTTGCAATAACTGGGTGCGAAACATTTTGGACTATTCGCTCAAAAAGTACATTTTTTCAGACTGCAAGCCATCACTTATCTTAGCTTCGAGCAAAATGGAACAAAATAAATGTGATTATATTTCCTAAAGTGAATACGATAATATATTTACTGACTCTTCTTTAAAACTCTAAGACCTTCAACTCCGTTTTTTCTCTCTCCTCAGTGTGCAGTTCTCATTATAGTTTTAGGTCCAGTAAGACCCTAGGCATTTAAATCCATCAGACGACTCCCGTTCACGTATACAATCACCGCTCGAGCTAGTAAAGTATAGTAAATTTCATATAAGAGATTTAAGTTTTTCATGATCATCATGATATCATCGACGTCATTCTATATTCACTTTTAAAAGTTAAGCCCAACAGATATCCAAAAGTTGTTCACTCAAAAACAAAACCAACCACTCCAGCGATAATTTGAAATCCTTGCTTACAGTCCAAAATGCGTAAAAATGACCGAAATGCTGTCAGTTTTGCCTCAAACGGAGCCGCAAGCGCCCTGTTGCATGTCGCATACATGAAGTTATGCTTTTAAAATCCACAAGTTCCCACACGCATACATGAATATGTCATACATGTACAATATATATGTATAGTTGCGAGCAAAAAACAAATATTTACTTATCTAGCAAAAACAATGATTAACCGAACCACTTATGAGCATTAGTACGAAATAGAAGTGCAAGGAATTTACAACATGTTGCAAGTACGGAGTAAAAACAAAGCAAAAAGTTAACAAGCGGAACATATGAAAGACTTTCACCAGGCAGAAGGACCTACAACGATGAATCCTCTTGTATATCAGTGGTCGCCAAAAATTGAAATATCTTTTCATTTAATAACTATAAAAAAAAATATCTAACTGAAATTTTGAATTTACAATTTTTTTTTGAAATGGAAACGAAAAAAATTGATTTCAAATTTTCTTCCAAACTTTTTTAAATTGTTTTAAATTTATTTTAAATTTCCATTTTTTCACTCTTTTTCTCTCTTTTTCAACACCATATACAACTTAATGTACGCGTATTTTGGAATTTTACATGTATTTGTTATTGTTGCATGTATTTTCTGTGGGTAGCGACCAATGTTCACCAAAATGGTCATATCTCTGGATGTCTCATAAAAACTTCACATTCTTCTAATATCCCTTTATAACTCCTAAAAATTTGGGGTAATTCGATCTGGTGGTTCTCAAGTTATAGGCTTTAAGAAAAATTTGCATTGATTTTATATATTTTTTATATATATTGAAGTTTGTTATATATTTGTATCGTTATAAAATATAAGAAATGCCACTAAAAGCTTTTAAAAACATAATTTACTCCTGAGAACAAGAGAATAAGTAATTATGTCTGAACAGCGACGCCTCTGTTTTTATATCACACGGTGACCTGTGATGTATAAGCATATGCATTTGTGAATACTTTTCATTAAGGAATTTTTCGTGACCTTAGAAAAATTTTACTGTGTGTAGTACCTTAAGGTGTGGAAATTTATCTCATGTGGAACGAGCTGCAATAATGATTTTTTCTGTCTAATTTTCACATATACTAATATTTCATCTTGCATAAGAATGAAAAACAAAAATTATTTACTCAAATGCATAAAAGCAACTAGTCTTTAAACGACCACGTACAATATTATGGCAAGTTTTACATGCAAATTTTATGATTGCGGTTTCTTGATTATAAAGAATTTACTCAATGTTCTTTTATTACTCAATAACTAACAATTCACTTCACTCTTTACAATCACTTATAATACAACTTTCACAATGTACTATTTTTACTTCACTGTAGTGTTATCACCAACACATTCACTTTAGGACAGATTCGACTCTGCAGTTGTGTTTCACCCTTATATTCTGAATCGATTGTTCGCAACTCGAATGTCAGTTATCCGCTTCTCTCTTTCATCTGACATTCGCTACGCATTTTCGACACAGTTTTAATATTTTTTCCTGGCCTTTTCTTTGTTGACTGAATGTCAGTGTTTCCAAAATCCCTGTCTAATATCACAGCTCCCGCACATTTTCTCTCACCGCTTCATAAAGTGCACCAGTTGATAACATCTCGCCTCTCCTATCTCTCTTTATTTGTCCAACCTTTTTTTGTACTACATGTTATGAATATTGTGTCAGGCTGGCTGGAAATTCTAAATGCGTGTAGAAACACGTTTATTATTTTCAGCACCTTTTTATCAGTTTACTATATTCTGCGTTGTATTTGCTTGTAAGGTGGGGTACAACTTAATTTATACCCTACATAAACTCAATCGCATTTAAATTGAATACAGATTCAAAAAAAAAGCCCACGTTTCAACACAATAGCTCTAACTAACGTGTACTTTAACTCAGGATCATGTATATGGTCCAATTTGAATAAAAATTTATTAACGCCATCGAGCCATATACAAAAATGAAAATTGCAGTTTAAAGATCCTACGACGTAAATCAAATGGTTACCTTGACTGTTTTCCACCAATATATTTATTTGACACATAAGCTGTTGCTGCTAATTTTGTTTTGTTTAAACAGGAAATGAACATATTTTCCGCCACTTCCACCCTAAAATAAGCCCCAGTTCCGTTAAGAAGCATCTTTTAAAAAAAATATAAATCAAATTAATATACTGTTGTTTAACAATAAAATCATCATATCTTGATTTATATTGTTAGTTAAAGCGCATAAACTGATGAGCTAATAAAATTAACAAATAATTTAAATTATGTAAATTTCAATGTTGAATTATAAAACCGAAGATTCCACTTTTAATACATGAATTTTCAGTTAAACATTCCTATTATCAAAATTTTAGGATAAAAAATTATTTTTAAAACGCTTCTCATGTTAGATTTATAATTTCAACTTGTTTCTTTTCACTAATGCTACGCCGTTTAATCTCTGTTCCCTAGCGGGGGGTAGTGATTTTGACCGAAAAAATACGTAGGTATGTTTTGTAAATAAATGCATAGATATAGAAATATTTTTATCAGCCTCCACCTTCATAGCCGGCATTAAGTTTGCTTTTCCAATTCATCTGTTTATTATCATCAGCACGAAATTTCATCAGCAGTTTTCAGCTCGCTTACAGCGGCTACTTAATTTCAACACCTTGTCGTGTACACTTGCAAGCCACGCCATTTATTGCCCGGAATCTTATACTAAATGAAGTAAATGACTGTTGGCAGCGGTAAGGATTACAAAAAATCTCAAATACAAAATTTAAGTTGGAATTTAGTGATGCGTAACACCGCTTTCTTGCCTTGTAAAAAAAGAATGTTCTTCATGGACGCATGAAATACGAGTATATGATCCGCACATACAATAGATTACTCCAAAACTAACAACACCAATTAATTTTGAAACTACTCCACAAAAGTACTCAATGGGGTACTTTCAGGGGATTTCATTTCGTACATACATACTTCTTAGTTTCGAATTTAATCCTTCTTGATGAATAACTATTAAAACATAATATTATATATAAATTATTACAATAAATATGTAACGTATTTCAATTTGAGCATATGCCCTAATTTCATTGGAATATAAATATAAGTTCCAACTTCTGTACGTACCAGCAGAGCTTATCAACGAAATGAAGCTGACTCAATTTCAGTTTCATATATTTCCAATACACGAGCATAAAACTTATTACGCAATTACAACTGCGAGCAGTAATTGCAGCTGATAGCGAAATGTTAGTTGGTCCTACGCTGCACTAAAGTGGATTAATCCAATAGATACTCCAATGGACAATTTGGTTCACAAATTTTTGAAGGGTATGTTAATTTATGTATATGTATATATATATTTACATAAATTTTCTTTTTGTAATTTGTGTCGCCACCTTTTCTTACTTTCTTACTTATTTTTTTCCCTTTTCACCCCTTTTTAATTTCACACAATTCTTTTTTAGTGCTCCTTTATTATGGGTTCTTTTACGCTCCTCTCATCTACTTGTGCTACCCTCCCGTACGCAATATTTTCTGTCTATTTATTTTATTGCTGATTTTTCACTTTTTCCATACAATTTTTAATGTCTTTTTTATTTCATTTTAATTTCCGCCGCACATAGCGCAATTAAAATGAAATCAAGCCACTGATTTTCGCTCCAATTTCGGTAACACTGGCCGACAAACAGTCGCGGCAGTGCATTTATTTTTGCGTACGCAAGGGAATTTAGTTGCTATATTTATACTTGGTAAATTATATTAAAGGTATTGAATTATTGTATTCGGTGCTTTATGAAGCTCGGTTTGAACTTAAGGTCGTATAAAATTTCAAAAGTAAATATGTAAGTTCAATTATTATTATATAATGATAGATGAGACCTTTGGTGTGTTTGGAGAGATTTCGGTGCCATAAATAACCTAAATTCAGAGATAATATAGCACAAAAACAATTCACAAGTAAGAATTCGAGAAATAAAACATATAAAACTTGTTTGTCATCATTTGACACATTTTATTTCCGAAAATACTACATTTATTTTGAACCCCCTTACTTTGCTTCAATTATATTCGTAGTTAACTTTTTTGTTATTTGACATCAATATTAATATTCTGAACTCAGAATTGTTTTTTTATAACCCTTTTCCCTCTTTTTAAAAATATTATCAGATGGGCAATATTTTGGTTAGAACGGATTATCATTATTTGCGTTAAGGAATCTTTAACGGGATTTCATCATTTTTTTCCAAGAAAGATTAACTTCAACGTACCTTCAAAAGAATCCAAAAGTTTTAAAATCATTACAATGAATAAAATGAAATACATGATCCTTTTCAGATGCTTATATGTACAGCAGGTGTCTACAATGAATACTGACCGAGGGCAAAGCACTTATCATATCTATCAAATCTTAGTATTCAGACCCACTCGCATTAATTTCAACGCAGAGGAACGCACTTAATACTAATAGTCAATAACATATATTGGAAATTTGATCGTACCAATAGCGGGTATTTTTTAGTATAACGGTGACATCGTATTCAGAGAATTTGCAATATATACTTAAAGGTCCTACATCATTAGAGTAGTGGCGTTCGGCTGCTTTATGATTTTACTAAACTCAAATAAGTAACCAATTTAAGCACGGCAAAAGCTAAATCTAAATGAAGATGTAATTTTTTATGGCCAATAATTATTTTTTATTCTCCCAGTGTATGCTGAACTTTGCATAAGAGCGAAACATATTTATTTATTTTTCTCATTTATATTTACTTACGAAATCATTTTTTGCATCTATTATAACACCGTAAAAAATCTGCTTCCCTCGGAAATTTAGAAAAATTAGTAACAATTTTTATAAATGAGCTTCTTCGTCGATGCCAGCTTTTAACGAATATAGACACAAGGGCAAATACAAATGGGTATGGGATGGAGAGGAGTATGAGTGGATTTTGCAATTATTACAGTTTATTTCTATTAATGTTAGCCATATAAAACAAACCACATGCAAACAAATTTCCATAACCTTAAACACTAACTAACGCATTAGTTACATCTGAATGACATTCACATCAAACTAATAGGTAATACAAACATACATAAGTTGACACATATTGAAATTGAGCCTACTGCTGACAGAGGGAGACGAATTTTATGGGTAAAAATAAAGTACTTTCCTTTACCTTGTTTTGTGCATCTGTTTTCAGTTTTAGGAGTTGAGTTTGAGTTGAGTTGTTGGTAATGTTGGACATTTGCCATCATGTTGATTGATGACTGTATTAGAGTGCGTTCAATTTCACTAAATTCCGTGGCTATTTATTTTCAATTAATGATTACTAAGAAGAGGCCAAGGGCCCAAGCTAATCGTGCCTAACGACTAATGTAGGTAATAAAGTGAATGTTATGTAATGACTGAGCGTTGATAATTAGCAAGGCATAAAATTGATGGAAACCAAATGCTTTTTTGAAAGCATATGGTTTTAATTGTTGTTGTTGTTGTTTACGATATAGAATAAAATACTAAGCGGTAATCAGATATATATATATATATTTAGGAGGGTCACGAAAAATTTATTTTGAAATTGTTATATAAGAAGACGGATAAATATTTTTCAATGATTTTGCCTTATTGAAATGCCTCAAAACTCCAACTAATGAGAAAATATCCTTTTACTCATATGGCAGCCGCAGCTGGCCTGGCAAATTTTTCAACACATGTTCTATTCTGTGACGGTCTATCGTTACTTCAATTGTATGGCGATTTCAATTTCGTGCTTTAAGTCATGAATGTCCTCTGGATGGTTAACGTTTTTTATTTAATTTTTTTTCTTAGATATTTTTTTATAATTATATTAGGTCAACTCCGTGTTTATTGCCTTATTAAAAAATATAGATATTACGCCAGTAGTATGTGGCAAAAAAAAACAACTTAAACGACCTATATTAATGACTGTTAAATAGGTAGATAGTGCTACAATCAGTGAAACTGATAACAACAATTGCGGAGAAAATTAGCTAGAATGTAATAAAGAGCATGCGGAAACAAATACTATTCTAAGTAATGAATACTTGGAGGCGACAACTCGAACTAAAGTGCTTCTCAATTGTTCCGTGAGCACTAAACATATTTAGATTATAAGTATATATGTTGTAGGTGTGCACTTGTATAAGTTATTACTTACATCCTCAAACATTCTAAAATATATAATTTTTTCCCGCCATGTATGCATTTACGCCTAGCTTCTTCGTTGAGTGGTGTCCATTCAGTCAGTCGATTAGCAGTCAGTCAAGCTTTACGAGTGGTTAATGCAGCTGTCAGTCGTCATTAACCCAATGCGAATCAGCTATGGTGTCATGTCGAGTCAAATGTCAAAGACACACAACATAGAGTTAGCGACATGCGAGTGACAGTACGCGACCGAATGATAAATTTATTAATATGTCTGGTTGATTGATGGAATTGACAAACCTTTCTATTGTATAACTACCACTTACATATTATATTTTAATAAAAACATGTATCAAATTTAGATTATCGATCTCCGACTAATAGTAGGATATGATGAATGAAATAATGTGTGAGAAAAATCATGAAACGTTTTTTTCATTTCTCTACATTTTGATGAACAATTTTGTTATTAAATTTCCGAGACTTATCTCGTCTCCACAATGAAGCTTTCGCAGTCAGTTAAGGGTGATATACTTCTTCAGGACACAAAACTTGGTTATCGCGAAGCGATCTTAAGATCGGCAAAATTGATCTTTAAAAGATTTCCGCATAGGGTGGAAATACAAAACAGGGATAACTAGACTCTTCCCATAGATTTGAGGAGTCATGTACATTGTGCCGACAGCAGCGACATCTGTTGGTTGATGTTGTTTATACTGCACAGAGTTGCACACGTAAACATGCCACCCGCCTTGCAGCAACACTGCAAAAAAAATTACATTCTAATTTGATTGCACACTTCAGTTTTTTTTTCTATTAATTTCTATTACCCAATATTGTAAGAGATTATACCAATGGTATGGCCGGTGTAGACCGTTCGGATCAAGTGCTGCCCTAATCTAGTGCTATGAGAGAAACTCTTCGGTGGTATAAAAATAGCTGTACACATCATAGAAGTGGCTGTGCATAATGCATATATATTTTATTGTCAGCAACCGAACGCAGAAAGGAAAACATCTTTCAAATTTAGAGAAGAAGTTCTACAATATTGGCTAAATGGAGGCCAAGATGCAATCATTCAATCTCATTCCATCTCGTCAATCATACCCCAAGAAAAAAGTTCCCTTCATTATCTTGATGCTATTCCTCCCACACAACAAAAGAAAAACCCAACTCGCAAATGTAGAGTTTGTGCAACTAAAAGCATTCGAAAGGAGACTCGATATTAATGTCCAAGCTGTCCTGATAAACCTCCATTATGTATTGGACTTTGTTAAAAATCCTATCATGAAGATAAGGTATCATAAGTGATTTAGTTCCTATAAAATTTTGTTATAAATACACGATGAAGTTGATTTTTGAGTGAAAGATCATTCTCTAAAAGAAATAAAGTATTATTTTTGTAAAAATTTTATTTGTAGTATTTATCAAGTTTTTTACATATTTATATTACGTTTGTGGCAAAAAAAATTTGCTAATTCAAAAGCCTGCATATTATAATATATTTAAAGTAGGACGAGTATACTCGTCTTTGGCAGCGAATGGGTTAAATTCAATATCATAAAATACACTTCATATATTCAAAATTTTTTCTAATCTAAAATCTAAAATTCTCAGCCCCCATCGCTGCCGTCTAGTATGGTGAGCAGCCCGATATCACCCATCCAAAAATGGTATTCTGGGCAGCAGGTCTTGTTGGAATTGCTGGCATAAGCCCTGGACGAAGGATGATCCCATATGCATCAGCACCCAAAATCATCGAGACCGCACTCGATTTGTAGAATGCTGGGTCTGCCAACCGCGAATTGTCGAATACATCGACGACCCTTGCATCCAAAGTCCGCGCTGGTGTGATCTTCATCAGGCTAGCCACTACCTTTCCTTCACGTTGATGCGGTCACGACAGCCTTTTAAGGTGACATTTACCATCTCAGCTGGATTGCGTGGCAACAGGTGCAGTCGCCTTGCCAAGGTTTTGGTAATCGTTGACGTTGGCTGGTCTGGGTCGAGAAGAGCTCGTACTAAATGCGTTCGACCACTGGTCATCACTCTCACCATCATCGTGGGTGTGAGGACTGACGTGCCCGTAGAGCTTTGAACGGGTCCTTTAATCCGCTCTCGGGCGTCTCTCATCGCCACGTGACCTCTGCGTTGGCTTTGTTTGTTGCGGCTTCTATATGCCGCACCTTTTCCGCTTGTTGATTGGGGTAGACTCTGGGCCACAAACCTTATACCCGACAGTGGCGGCCTGAATATAGGGGGGTTGGCCTTTGTCTTCTTTCAGCGGGGACTTCTTCAATATCTTCTTCGCTGGCAATTATTTCCAGCACCTCTTCATCGCTGGAATCGTCAGGTAAAGCTCGTGCTCGATACGGACTACCGTCTTTAGCATCTAGAACCTGCGACACGTCTTCCTCTGCACTGTCGGTCTCCCACAGGTGTAGGAGACTGTGGTGCTGCTCCTGAAGGCGATCGCAGTGCCTTGTAGACGGGCAGCTGCTGGCCAAGTGACGCGGCGACAGGCAGTTGGCACAATGACGATGAAGGAGGACAGCCCTTAGTCTCTTCGTTGGTTCCAGTCGGCGCTGCTCTCGACAGAACAGCAACCGATGGTTGTGGTTGCACACGGGGCACCGGTGCTGTTCCTTTGCTTGCTTGTTGGATTTGTTGTTAGCACGGACCATTTTGAATATCTCTGGAATTAAATAAATCATTAGTGGATTTTTCGACGGGAAGCATAATTAATTTCACAATTGGACGTGGATTGTCTTGCCCTAAGAAAACCCTAACAACTCTACCAAGTCGCCACTCGTTCGGGGGTAGGTTGTCATCTTTGACAACTACAAAGTCATCAACTTCTACATTTCGATGTGGATACTGCCACTTAACTCTTTTGTTTAGTTCCTTTAAGTACTCTACCTTCCATCGCTGACAGAAGCCTTGGTAAAGCGCTTTCAACTTTTGCCATCGGTTGACGATAAATGCCGGGTTTCCGCTGATTTCGGGTTCAGCGATCGCGAGAAGCGGACTTCCAATTAGAAAATGTCCTGGGGTTAGGGGTTCGAATGATTCAGGATTATCTGAAATTGGACTAATTGGCCGTGAGTTAAGATACGCTTCTATTTTGGCAAGCAACGTCGAGAATTCCTCCATCGTGAACCGCATCGCATTTGCTACTTTTCGAAACTGGGTTTTGAAGCTTTTCACTCCTGCCTCCCATAATCCTCCCATGTGAGGAGCTCCTGGTGGTAAGAAGTGCCAGTTAACTTCTTAATGAGCATATGACTGTATTGTATCGTGTGAAGCTTTGGTCATGAATTTTTTGAAATCATGTCTCGAAGCCTTGTTGGCTCCAACGAAGTTCGTGCCGTTGTCCGAGTATACGTTACGCGGACAACCACGTCTTGCTACAAATCTGGCAGACGCACCTAGAAATGTGGATGTCGATAAGTCGCTAGTTGCCTGCAGGTATATTGCCTTTGTAGCGAAACAGACAACGACGCAGACGTATCCTTTGGTTAATAGGCATGTCCGAGCCGTATAGTTTTTGAAATCAAACGGGCCCGTGAAATCTACGCCAGTATTGGTGAAGGGCCTGGATACATCAGTTCTTTCCGGTGGGAGCGCAGCCACGAGTTGTTCTCGTGTCCGTTTTCTGTAAATGAGACAAACTTTGCAATTATTAATAAGTGTTTTTTATTAAATTTTTTAACCGCACTACCCAATATTCCGGCCTCATAAGCCTGATTTCCTCCATGTAATGAAATCAAGTGTGAGAACTTAACCAGAAGTCGTGAATATTGGCAATTATATGGTAAGATAATCGGGCAGCGTTCATTATACGATAACGACGCTAGCGCTAGTCTTCCGCCTATTCTCATAATTCCATTTTTAAGAAGAAATGGATTGAGAGTATTGGTAGAGCTCCTAGCGCTTACTGCATTTGATGAAGTTAGTGCACCGTATTCATCCGGATAACAATGTTTCTGTGTCAACAAAATTAACCGTGTTTTTATCTCTCGAATTTCATCAGCTGTTATTCCGGCAGAATTGCTATGATTTGTTAATTTGTGTACCTGATGTATTTTCCGATAGAATTGAAATATTCGTGTAACTACCCTCAACGCGCGAGAAAAATCGGAAAATCGTTCTAAAATGTCTTCTGTGTTTGTGATTCGTGTTGCGTGAGTTCTAATACTTTTTTGTTCCAGTTCCGTTTCCAGTGGCTCACTCTGCCCCTGTTGTCATTCTGCTTGTTGCTTCTTTAACCCTGCCACCAAAGAGTTCTTTCTGCAAGTTCATGTGGAGATATGCCGCGGCTACCAAGATCTGCCGGGTTGTCCTTTGAATCCACGTGATTCCAGCCAGTCGATCCGACGAGTTCCTCGATCTTTGATATTCTATTCGCCACGAAGGTAGTCCAACAGCACGGGGGTTCTGTAGCCATGAAAATACAATGCTAGAGTATGTCCGTTTGTATACAACTGGTTGAGCAACATCGAATTGTGGAAGTAAAGCGTTAATTAATTCTGCTAAAAGTAGTGCCCCACATTATTCTAACTGTGGTAGAGAAATTGTTTTTACTGGCGCCACTTTGGTCTTACTTACCAGCAGATTTTCGTTTGGAACATTACCTGCATTTCGTTCCCGAACTGTTACATATAGTGCCGCAGTATATGCCTTTTCGGAAATCTATCAAACTCAAGATCGTTCCATGGTGTAAAACTAACCCACCTTGGAATTCCGATCTTTGAAATGTGAATATAATTCTTCAGAATCCCATCTTAAGTAAATATCTCTCGGTATGTTGTCATCCCAGTCTATTTTGGTTAGCCAAATATCCTGCATCAGAATTTTTGCCTCTATGACAATTGGGCCTAACCAACCTACAGGATCAAACAGTTTTGCTACACACGATAATACCTCTCTCTTGATGTAGCCTGGTTTTATGTGCATCTCCTGGACCACCTGATTCCTAACATCCTTTCTTCGCTTAAGTCATCAATCTCCAAGAAATCTTCCTTAAGGAGGTGCTCCTTTGGTATATCCGCTAATATTTCTTTGGAGTTTAAGGTCCACTTTCGAAGGGGAAATCCTGCACCTTTGAGTGCCTCTACCAGTTCATTACGTGTGCGAATGGCTGTTTCGCTATCATGTGCACCTGCAAGAACATCATCAACATGCTTATGCTGTTTTAAAACCCTGGATGCTAAAGGGTAATTCAGGCTAATATTTTCTGCTAGCTGAAGAAGTGTTCGTATCGCTAAATATGGAGCAAAATTAACTCCAAAAGTCACCGTTTGGAGTTCATAATACACTAACTCCTCCTTGGATGATTCCCTAAATAAAATCCTATGAAACCGATTGTCCTTTGGATTTAGTAAAATTTGCAGATACATCTTTTCAATATCTGCATTGAATACATATTTGAAAAATCGCCATTTCAATAACAATGCAATGATATTAGCTTGAAGAACTGGACCAGAGTGAAGTACATCGTTTAGACTTACCCCATTCGAAGTCGGGTTAGAGGCGTTGAAGACCACACGAACTCTTGTAGTGGTGCTGTCCAGTTTTATTACTGCATGATGTGGCAGGTAATATGATCCTGGTTCTTTCCTTCCAGAACTGCTGTCTACGGGTTTCATATGACCGAGGGTTATATATTCGCGCAGTACCCGATGGTACTCTTCCTTAAGTTCCGGTTTTTGCATCATAGCTGCTTCGTTCCTAAAAAATTGCTGCGCTGCACCGGTCAGCGAATATCCAATATTTATGTCCACTGGGAATTTCTGGCGAAATGGAAGAGTTACCATATATCTTCCTTCCTCATTTTTGGACGTCGCGCTTACATATTGCCGTTCGCAGAATGTTTCTTCAGGAGTGATTAGTTTTTTACTTGGGACTTGTTCTAGTTCCCAATACCGAGTAAGCTCAGAGCTTGAAATTTCGGTGTACATCGAAATATATGATTTTTTAATCGTATTGGGGGATTGAGGAGTTGGACCTGTTAAGATCCAACCGAAGACTGTCTCCTGCGCCAGAAGAGAGCCGAAAACGTTCTTCTTAACGTTTCCCATCATTGTTTGCAACCTGTTTACTTTTATTAAATTTGACATCGGCTAAGTCAATTGGGGGCAGCACACCAACATCTATTTGATCTACTGAAAACTGGGAGAGGTTTCCTGTCAGTTGGGGGAGAAGCAGGCCTCTTGCCTCAATTCTAACCGCGGGGTTGACAGGAGAACCTAAGACAAATTGTGCGACCTCTCGCACCTTAGTCGAAGTCGTAGCATTAATGCCGCATATTTGCATGTCAGCAGGTTGCATTGGAAGCTTGATGAGACGTTGTAATCGCTTTGTCATGAAAGTGCCTTCTGATCCTGAATCAAGAAGAGCCCTTGCCTCATATTTCACTCCTGCATGGCAAATATGTACTATCGCTGTACCTAATAAAACATTTTTCGCGTTTCTTGCGAAAAGTGCGTTAACATTCCTAGATGTGGTTGGGAGTTGATCAGGCCTAACCTCCGTGTGTCCTGCTGGTGGTCGAGTAGTTGAAGTCGAAGGCTTGTTCCCAGTTGGACTCCGATGCAGCAGCGAATGATGTCGTTGATGGCAATTTAAGCAGCTAAAAGTGTTTTTGCAATCTCTTGCTAAATGTGAATGTGCTAAACAATTCATACACAAGTTATATTTCCTAGCTACTTTTATGCGATCGTCTACTTTCATACCTAGAAATTTGGGGCTTATTTTAACACATGCGTCTCCTGCGGATACAGCCTGTAAGCAGACAGTGAAAATTTGGCGTGATGAGTTGAGATCTTTTTTCCATAAGCTGGTGCTGAAACGCGATTTTGCACTAACTTAGACACTCTTGTGCTTTGTATGTCTGAAACCGTTTCCACCGTTTGAAACCTATTTGTTAAAAAGTTATCCAGTTCCTACCACCTCGGAATTTCGGCCTTATGCACGATTCCTTGCTCAGCTAATGTGGTGTCCGGAAATCTACTGGAAACTAAAAACACAAAAATTGCATCCCAGTTGCTAATATCCATTTCATAAATTTGCTTTGTATGTCTGAAACCGTTTCCACCGTTTGAAACCTATTTGTTAAAAAGTTACCCAGTTCCTACCAGCTCGGAATTTCGGCCTTATGCACGATTCCTTGCTCCCAGAGAGCTAATGTGGTGTCCGGCAACCTACTGGAAACTAAAAACACAAAAATTGCATCCCAGTTGCTAATCTCCATTTCATACATTTGGAGAATCGATATGCAATTATTTACCGCCCGTTGCAAATTTTTTATTTCGGCTCCGCGTTCGACAGTCACCGTGGGTAAGTTGAACAACGTTTTCAACTGACTGTTGACCATCACCCTCTTATTCTCGAAGCGGTCAGATAAATTTTGCCAAGCGGTTGTGAAACCATCATTGGTCAGAGGGGATTTCTTCACAATATCCCTTGCTTCACCACCAGTCTCTTGATTTAGGTACTATAATTTTTCTACCGGAGTAATATTGGAGTTATTTATATATATTGCCGAAAAAATGGCCATGCCATGTAATCACCATAAAAAATTTCGGTGTCACATGGCGGAAGATTAATCCTTGAGCGAGGGATCGATTGCAGTTCCCGCACTGCATGATTAACCGTGGATGAACTTTGTTGGACAAAGGTCAAGTTGTGCATTGTTTAACCCATCAGTGCTGCACACGTCAGGTATGATGTGTAGCAATCCTGATACCTGGTTTTAGCAGAGCGTATTGCCATACTGCCCGCGTCGTCAGCAGATAAATTCCGCGAATAGATATTAAATGACTGATTGACTTTCAACCACAACGCCTTTAGTTCTTCCTTCTGAATCTCAAGTGAAAAAACTGAGTGATTTGCACTTGGAGTGTTGTTATAAAGGGTGTTTTTTATAGAGGTATATAACTTTAAGTTGGCATTACTTTTCAAGATGGCGACCGATTTAACAGCTGTCAAGTGATTTATTCTCAGTTTGGTTTGGCAATTCATCATGAATAAACTCACGCCTCACAACGCTTACAAATAGTGCAATTTTATTTCGAAAATAATTTTTCTGTGCAGAAAACGTATCGCGCACTACGTCCATTAGCGATGAAGCGCACTTCTGGTTGAATGGCTACGTCAACAAACAAAACTGCCGCATTTGGAGCGAAGGTAATCCTCAAGTGTATGTTGAAACAACGTTACATCCAGAAAAACTGACTGTTTGTTGCGTTTTATGGGCTGGTGGAATCATTGGTCCGTACTTTTTCAAAAACGATGGTGGCCAGAACGTTACAGTCAATAGTGATCGGTATAGATCCATGATTACTAACTTTTTCATTCCTGAATTGAATAACCATGATGTCCAGGAGATGTGGTTTCAATAAGACGGCGCAACATGTCACACAGCTCATGCCACAATAGATTTATTGAAAGACACGTTTGGTGATCGCCTAATTTCACGTTTTGGACCTGTGAATTGGCCTCCAAGATCTTGTGATTTAACACCTCTAGAATACTTTCTATGGGGCTATGTAAAGTCTTTGGTCTATGCGGATAAGCCACAAACGCTTGACCATTTGGAAGACAACATTCGCCGTGTTATTGCCGATATACGGCTACAAATGGTGGAAAAGTCATCGAAAATTAAACGTCCAGAGTGGACTACATCCGCGCCAGCCGTGGCGGTCATATGCCAGAAAGCATATTTAAAATATAATGCCACAAGATTATCTTTCGGATAAATAAAATTCATGTCAATCGAGTAATCCATCGTTGTTTTATTGCAACTTAAAGTTCTATACCTCTATAAAAACACCCTTTACTTCACGACGGATTACTTTTGCAGCCATGTGTCGCCCTCGTTTACGATAATCGTCTCGTTTACGCATTATCGTCTCGTTTACGCATTTTCGCCACAGTATATTGTTACGATTTTGCTGATTCCCTCGATGATTTCCCAAATCCTTCGGATACGGACTGTTAAATAAAAATCGCCAGCTTAATTTACAGTCTTTTTATTTATAAAGACTTATTTAATGCCCTTTTATTATTCAGTAATTCACAATTCAATTTACAATTTAATTTTCTATTTACAATCACTTGTATAAAACTTCACAATGTACTGTTTTTACTATAATGTAATTTCCAACGCGTTTACTTCACGACTGAATCATTTGGCAGCTGAATGTGGCTCTTATATAGTAGTCGGCTGCTCGAAACCAACCGTCTAGCGTTCTCGCTAACGAATGTTCTCGTTTCTCGCTATAGAACACGCCAGCTATCGGCTTCTCTCTTTCATCTGTCATTCGCTTTGCTTTTTCGCCACACTGCCCTCCACCTAAGTCTGATCGTCCCGATCAGACATATTCGCAGTTCCAAAAGCAGCAAGCCTCTCTAGGTGAACCACTTTCATCTTGTTTCTTCACCTCCCAACGGTTTGGATTCGATACACTACGTCGTTTAGTCGTTTGATTATCTTGTATGGACCTTCCCAATTGCATTGAAGTTTTGGGGACAAACCGCTCTTCCGTTGTGGATTGTACAGCAACACCAAATCTCCATTTTGGAAACCTTCGGAGTTCATCGCCTTGTCATACCTAGCCTTCATTTTATCACTCATAATTTGAGTTCGCTGTCTCACAAGCATGTATCTCTCTTAACTCTTCCTCGAGAACAGCAGACGCTTCTTTCCCCATTCTTCTCGCATCCCCAGTTATGCCAAATTTTAAATCGCTGGGCAACCGAAGTTCACTACCAAACAATATCCTGGCAGGTGTTTGACCTGTTGTTTCATGCACTGCGGACCGATATCTCATTAGGAAAAGCGGCATGTGTACATCCCAATCATCTTGATGCTTGTCCACTACTTTCCGCAAGTGCTCTTTCAGAGTCCGGTTGAATCGCTCTACCATGGCATCTGATTGAGGATGCAGGGCTGTCGTTCGTGTTTTGCGAATACCAAGTATCTGGCACACCGCCGATTCAAAGTTTCTTCCTTGGTCTGAGTACAATTCTATAGGCGCACCGTATCTGGCAACCCAACTGTGAGTGAATGCATCCGCAACCGTTTTCGCTTCTTGGTTTGGAATTGGGTAGACCTCAGGCCATTTACTAAAGTAGTCCATAACCACAAGAACGTATTTGTTTCCTCGCCTGCTCATAGGGAATGAACCGGCTACATCCATGGCAACCCGCTCAAATGGTGCACTTGAGTTGTACTGAGCCATCTGCCCACGACTTCGTGACTTTGGGCCTTCAGCTGCTATGCACTCCGTGCAATTAGCAATCCACTCAGCTCTCGACTGACGACAGCCAACCCAATAGAACAGCTGCTTGATCTTCTCCACCGCTTTTGTAATGCCTAGGTGCCCTCCACTAGGACCATTATGGAATTCCTTAAGAACATCCGGAATTCTTAACCTCGG
Organism: Neoceratitis asiatica; assembly: GCA_030068015.2. Taxonomy (NCBI): domain Eukaryota; kingdom Metazoa; phylum Arthropoda; class Insecta; order Diptera; family Tephritidae; genus Neoceratitis; species Neoceratitis asiatica. Next base: position 81,377,452 of record CM061524.1, read on the forward strand.
AACTACTATAAGCTTCCGAGAGCGCTGGCCATCTTCATTTTCCCATACTCTATGCAAACAGCCAGATATCAACTCTAAACTGTTCCATTGTGCCCAGTATGCTTTCGCGATGGGGCTTTCCACTGCCATTTGTTCCTTACTTGGCCGTCTGTTCACCTCCAATCCGTGCATTACCAATTCTATGTCCGGATCTTCTTGCTGACATTTCCTTAAGTGACTTGCCTCCCACTCTTCTGCTGGTGTAAATGTCATTAGCCGGACGTAAGCAGTGCTTACATTCCAAATTACATGGTCGACGGGACATAGCGTCAGCATTTCCGTGCGTATTCCCCTTACGGTGCTCGATGGTGAAGTCATAACTTTGCAGTATCTCAATCCATCGTGCCAACTGCACTTCGGGATTCTTGAAATGTAGTAGCCACTTCAGCGCTGCATGATCCATTCTAACTCGAAAATGTTGACCATACAGATATTTGTGGAAATGTTTAATGCAATCCACTAAGCTAATAGTTCTCTCCGTGTTATGCAGTAGTTCCGCTCTGGTTTCCCAATAGACCGGCTATAGTAGGCAACTATTTTCTCCTGCCCATCAATCACTTGCGAAAGTACACCTCCTATGCCATATCCACTAGCATCTGTGTCCAGAATAAATGTTGCACCTTGAACCGGGTACGCTAGCATAGGTGCAGTGCATAGTCGTTCTTTTAACGCTTGGAAAGCCTCCTCTTGTTCATTTCTCCACTCGAAAGATCTATTTTTCCTAGTGAGCTCATAGAGACTATGAGCTACGTTAGCGAAATTCGGAACAAAGCGGCGATAGTAAGTACATAGCCCAAGAAAACTTCTTAATTCATGCAAATTTCTGGGTCTCAGCCAATCCTTCACTGCTTCTATTTTTTCCTTCGCAGTACAAACGCCCTTCGTTGTTACTTGATGACCTAAGTAATTCACCTCTTTCTTGAATAAAGAGCACTTTTTAGGACTTAGTTTAAGACCAGCCCCAGCTATTCTCTGGAATACTTCTTCCAAATTACTCAGATGTTCTTCGAAGCTTTTTCCCATTACGATGATGTCATCCAGATACACCAAACAGGTCTTCCAGTGTAGTCCTTTGAGCACATGGTCCATTAGTCTTTCAAAAGTGGCAGGAGCGTTGCATAACCCAAATGGCATTACCGTAAATTGCCATAGACCGTTGCCAACACTAAAGGCTGTCTTCTCTTTATCCTCTTCACTCACTTCTACTTGCCAATAACCGCTCTTAAGATCATGTGTTGAGAACCATTCTGTGCCAGTTAACGAGTCTAGTGTATCATCGATCCTGGGCAAAGTATAGCTGTCTTTCTTCGTAACATCGTTTAATCTCCGATAGTCCACGCAGAACCGCAACTGGCCATCTTTCTTCTTCACGAGTACTACCGGAGAGCTCCATGGACTTGCCGATGGTTTGATAACGCCGCTTTCGCTCATTTCCTTAATTATTTGACCAACAGCGTCACGTTTGGCCAGTGGAACGCTTCGAGGAGCTTGACGAATCGGTCTTGCGTCACCAGTATCAATGCAATGCTTCACTACTTTGGTTCTGCCTGGTTTGTTGCCATCCTTGTCGAATATGTTGCAGTATTTACGGATCATCTGGCTGGTCTTGTGCTTGTACTTGTCTTCCAACCCTTGCGTCCATGCATTTATATCTTCGTCCATGCCCTTGCTGCCACTAGAGTCGATTCCAGATGAATCATTGCATTTGATGATAGCTTCTACCTCTTGAAGTCATTTAATACTCTCACTGGGATGCGTCCATTCTTTTGTGTCTTAGCCAGGGTTTTACCAATAAGTACGTCCGGTGTAGAATTTTGTGCTGCTTCGACAACCCACAATTTGTTTGTCTCACAATCTCCATTAATTTTCGCCCAAACAACTGCTTCTGACTTTGGTGGAATCAGTTCGCTGCCTTCTACGACCACTTGTTTGCTGCTGTATTTGGAATCATAACCAATGCTTAGTGGTACTTCCATGTTCTTATACTCCATAATTTTGTTATTCAAGTCGATCTTGATACCTTGATCCATCAAGAAGTCCACTCCTATGATTACCTCATCTACGATCTGCGCGACTATAAAGCTATGTAACATCGTCACATTCCCTATTGTAAACTCACATGTTACTTCTCCCACCACTTGGTTGTCCTCACCAGTCGCCGTTTTCAATCTTGCTCCAGGTAATGGTCTCAATTAGATCCTCTATTTTTTCTTGCCGACCATGCAATTCGTTGATTTTGCTCTCAATTTGATCCGGTCTTTACTTGAGTTCTGCATTGTCTCTCACCACATTTTAATGTATTTGTGCGATTGTTCCTTCTAAGGATGATATTTGCTCGCTATGTTCAATCCTTTGTGCATCCAGCTGGCATTCATTGCATACATATTTTGTGAAATTGCAGCCAACAACGTGTTCATGTCCATGCCCGTAGATGATCCAGGAGCCTTTCTTGAATCTTACTTGAGGGCTGCTCCAACTCCTTCGCAGAATCATTAGCCTCTTCCTTGTCAATATCCTTCAAGGATATATCTTCATCCTCGCGACGAAATTCGTATTGGCTCAAGTGGATGCCTTTGAGCATTATTAATAAGGGTAATACATTGATCAGTTTTACAAGTGATTGAACAAATAACATGAAACTTGAACAAATATTATTAAATCACTGTCAAAATGACTGAAGTAAATTCTGGTGTCTATTAAAAATCATCTGCGGAGATCATTACTATTACTCGCATTTCTTCTGTGCATTTTGCTCTTGTTGACTGAAAATTATCGCCTCGTCACCATTCAAGTGAAAATTTTATTAATGATTTCGTTGCACATTTTTGTTTAACAACTTTTTCGCATTCAAACTTTTACTCTTTTACTGTACTTTCTCAGCATTCTCTTTCTGTTAACCCTACTGCTGTTTTTCAACTTTTTATCTGGACACTTTGCTGCTTCAACACCTATTATACGTGAAGGCTTTCTCATCTGATCTCTTATTAAAAAATAAAGCAAAAAAAAATTAAAGAGTGCTACAACGTTAAGCGCTTCATCTTTGACATGCTTTAAATGCGTTGGGTAAAATGACTTTGTGAACACAATTGCTGTTTAATGAACTGATGACAGAGAGATTTCTGCAAAACATTAAATTTCTTTAACCCATAAGACCTTTCTCTGATTTATACGAGTAAAAACTATTTGAGATTAGAAATCAAAAGTTAAAACATTTTTTGTTTCTGATATATGCTTCTATAAGTTTTGATTCTTAAGAATAACTTAGTTCAAATATAAATGTTATTTAATGTTTAGTTGAGAGTCGACGAAATAGTTTTTTTTAATATGAAAAGGCGAGTCAAGCGTGATTTAATTATAGTTGAAATCAAGACACAAACAATTCAAGGGCTCGTGAAATTCAAAATTCGTTTTACATGTTTTAGAAACGAACAAAAATGTCTGGGCATCCTAAGTGGGACCGGTTATTATTTTAACCATGAAGATTACACCAAGCTTTTCTCGACGATTGGCAAGAGTAGGAAGATTGATAAGTTTCAAAAATGTCTGGACATTCTAAGCAGGATATTAAATATTATTTCAGATAGAATGAGGGGGCAAGAAATTGAACCGGTTATTATTTTAACCAAGAAAATTACACCAAACATTTCCCGACAACTGGCGAGAGTAGGGAGATTAATAAGTTTCAGACCACTAGTATAAGGAGAAAGATAATACTGAGAGTCTCAATGCAAGTTTCTTAAGGCAAATAAGAGAACTGTTTGTGAATAGACTCTATCCTGTCAGAGCAGATTTGGTTCCAAATTACAGAGGCCTATTTCAGAATAGGTCTTACTAATATTGTATACAAAGCTTTAGTAACATAAGGATCATTAAACTACTTTGACCATAGGTCTTACTAATGTTGTATACAAAGCTTTAGTAACATAAGGATTATTAAACTACTTTGACCACTGTTTTAAAAAATCCAAGATGCATTTATTGAATATGACAGTTAATTCAGTTGTTTTAGAAAAACTGGAAAAAAGACTATTATAACCAATGAAAAACTAGGATATCATTGTGGATATATAGTGCATGGAAAGTGTACATCGAGGCAATCCAAATCGACAGAAATATTAAAATAGAGGATAAATGGTCGAGAGGTTATTTTATAATAAGAAGGCATACCTATTATAAATAGTAGACTAAATAACAACTTCCGAATATAGGCACGAAGTTGTATAATTTAAACAAGTGAATTTTTTACTATCTTATGAAATTTATGTTGTGAACAACTGCTTATTTCCTCTATGGGAATTAGTTTTGAAAAAATTATGAATCTTCGTTATGAATTATCGTTAGAAAAAGTGATTCGCAGTTTTATCGTAAGGATCAATCGTCCTTGTTATGTTTGGCACCGTAGTCGTTTTTCAGTCCACATTACATCGTGTTAAAGTAAAAATTATATTGCCGAAAGGTATTGCGACGACGACGACAGTTTATCAATAATTTACAAAAATATAAATTAAGCAGGATTCATGTTTCATTGTTACAAATTACAAAATTCGATTTCGATTATTTTCAGTAAAAATATTAGCCAGAATTTTAGTCTGAACATTACCAAATTTCACGTTCATAGATGCTTTATTTACGGATTTTTTATTCAAAACCCCACATACAAACAAATCGGTTGTATGGGGCTACATAATATAGTGTTCCAATTTCTATGATTTTCAGTTCCAATATTTATTTGAAGTTATGTGTGTAGAATACCAGGTTCTTAGATGATATTTTGATGGAGTTTCGAACAAATCTCATATCTGAATAAATCGGTTTATGGGAGTGATATATTATAGTTGTATGGCATACTAATTGAAATCTGAAAAATCTATCGGGTTCGTACTTATGCTATAGTGAACCGATTTAGGCGTTTCTCCCTCCTTACGCTACGCAGATAAGCGTTATCTTAGGACTTTTGAATAAAAATTTACGAATTTAAGCCAGAAAAATACCAAAATAAATTATCAGCTCTCGCTTAGTTATAATAATAAAAGCCCAAGTGCATTCAGAGTAAACTATATGCGCCCTAATAGATAACTACAGGAAAAAGAAACTCGACGATTTCGGCAGGAAATGCCAGTAAACTCTTCAGGATGTTTATCATTCGAAAACTACAACCACCATCTAAGGATTCATGCCATATACAAAAAACTTTAATAAAAATAATTATAAAACTAACCGGTAGAGAGCTTATTATTCATGAAAAAAAATTGTAATTCTAAGAAATTCCCATTATTAGTACCACCTCCAAGGCCTTCCAGCACAGACAAAACTTCCATTCCGATGGAAGTCGATTCGTTACTATATTCCCATAAAGTAATCATATAAGCAAGTCCAACTATACTCCCGCAACAAGATCACAAATCACTTCAAACATACCGGGAAATAAGCAGACTTATGAAATATGAACATACGTATGAACAACAGTAAAGTGAAAATATAAATATTATGATGGAAAATAATAACTCACAAAATAAGTAGACTATACTTGAATTGTCATGCTGCTAACTTCAAAGTATCTTGACGATGCTATAGGGTTCGATACGCTCAAAGAATTAGGAGCAATAATTGGCAGAAAAAAACGATATATTACATACTGAGGAAATTAGATTACAAGAAAAAATGATTAAGTAAGTCAATAATATCGAAATTACAAGTGGTAATGATAAAGAAAACATTATGAAGAAATACGAAGAGATGTTCGGTCCTATTTCGAAAAAAATACTGTAGATACAAGTGTCCGTGTGGATATTAAAACACCACCGGATGAGGCCTTTTATATTGAATCCTACTCTTATCCAACCTTAAAGAAGAAGTGAAAATAACATACAACTAGACGAGGCCCTCGAAAATCCTTTATTGGGTAGCGCTTAAAAGCCAGGTCGATCTGAAAAAAATTATGGAAGAAGTATATATTTTAAACGCTTTAATACGATACTATTTTTGCATATCCTATTCCGGATATAAATAATACATTAGCAAATTTAGGCAAATCTAAATGGTTTACCACACTCGATGTAACATCTGGATTTCACCAGATCAAAATGAAAGATACAGACACAAAAAAAAAAAATGTTTTCAACATTTAATGATAAATATGAATTTAGTATGCTGCCCTTTTGAACTAATAAATGCGCTTATATAAACGATATTATAATTGTGGCTAAATATAGGGAAGAACATTAAAGAAATTTTTATAATTTATTTAAAAATGGAAATTCCTCAAAACACATGTGCAGTTTTTGGGTCATGTGATTAGACAGTATGGAACCCTAACAAAATTTTTTCTATAAAGAGGATATTGTTAACTAAGATTTGATAAGGATTTAGGAGAAATTGCTAAGTCCCTTACTAATGAAATAAAAATCCTTTATTCGCAAACAAAGGTAAGTCAAACGAAAATGGTGAGCATTTCAAAATATATACTTATCCAGATACCTTAAAAAAAACGCTATTGAAAAGGAGATGCTTGCTATTATATGGGCACTTGACAAGCTTTGAACTCATTGTACTGAGCAAAGGAAATAAAAATATTAACAAACCTGGATTTATTGATATGCTTTATAGCGGCTATCAACTGAAATTAACGTCCTATCATCTTCTGCTGATAAGTGCCAACATAGTAGAGATGGAGGCAATACCGATTTCATGCCGAAGTCTTTATATCTTTTTGTCGAAGTCTTTATACCTATTTGTTTAAATTAATTATATGCAAAATTGGATTTTTATGATTTTCATTGTTTAGATTTATTTGAATTTACGTGAGTAGAATACGAAATTTCACACCATTGGATGTTTTTTTGAATTTTTTACCCAAAACCTCATATCTGACCGAATTGGTTGCATAGAAGCTATACTATATAGCCGTCCGCTTTAAAGGATTTTCAATGACAATACTCATTCAATTATAAGTTTTGAGAACTTTTCATTTTTAGATGCTTTATTAAAGTATTTATGACCCAAAATCAAATATCTTAACAAATCGCCTGTAGGGGAGTTATATAATATCGTCGACCTATCTTGCCAGTTCCGACTAATGATTAATATACTAAAGGGTGTTTTTTTATAGAGGTATAGAACTTTAAGTTGGCATTACTTTTCAAGATGGCGACCGATTTAACAGCTGTTAAGTGATTTATTCTCAGTTTGGTTTGGCAATTCATCATGTATAGACTCAGGTAAGGCGTAGATTCGTCGAATGGACCCAAAACGAGATTACCGTTGTTCCCGATTTTCATAAGGGAATTTTGTTTAGCGATGAAGCGCACTTCTGGTTGAATGGTTACGTCAACAAACAAAACTGCCGCATTTGGAGTGAAGGTAATCCTTAAGTGTATGTTGAAACACCGTTACATCCAGAAAAACTGACTGTTTGATGCGCTTTATGGGCTGGTGGAATCATTGGTCCGTACTTTTTCAAAAGCGATGATGGCCAGAACGTTACAGTCAATGGTGATCGGTATAGAGCCACGATTACTAACTTTTTCATTCCTGAATTGAATAACCATGATGTCCAGGAGATGTGGTTTCGACAAGACGGCGCAAAATATCACACAGCTCGTGCCGCAATAGATTTATTGAAAGACACGTTTGGTGACCGCCTAATTTCACGTTTTGGACCTGTGAATTGGCCTCCAAGATCTTGTGATTTAACACCGCTAGACTACTTTCTGTGGGGCTATGTAAAGTCATTGGTCTATGCGGATAAGCCACAAACGCTTCACCATTTGGAAGACAACATTCGCCGTGTTATTGCCGATATACGGCCACAAATGTTGGAAAAAGTCATCGAAAATTGGACGTCCAGATTGGACTACATCCGCGCCAGCCGTGGCGGTCATATGCCAGAAATTATATTTAAAGTGTAATGCCACAAGATTATCTTTCGGATAAATAAAATTCATGTCAATCGAATAATCCATCGTTGTTTTATTGCAACTTAAAGTTCTATACCTCTATAAAAACACACATTACAAAAATACGACCACATACTAATTTTCGTTAAAATATCTCAAAAACTGTGTGACTAGTTTGCGTACAAACAGGCGGACGGATATATGGATAACAGATAGACTTAACTGAACCAACTCAGCTTGTCATTCTAGTCAGATTGGTATAAATTTTGGTAGGTATATCTCTTCTCCTTTTTGTGGGTAAATACTTCAGACCAAAGTTGTATAATTACAAAAGAACTTGTGAAATTTTTCATTATAATAAATATTACTGCCGACCTTGCAAGCAGGAAACCTAGGCTTTATAGATATTACGGAAGTTGCATGTGAAAAATAGATACATAGTTACATGTTCAAAATTTATGAAATTTTTTAGAATAAAAGTTTTTTTACATATCCTAGATAAACCAAACACACTGATTCATTTCCTGCCTGTACCAAAAGTTTTGGTAATGAACAATGCAGGTAGTTTCATCAGCCCAATCACAATAAAATAACTAAAGGCATTGGGAATTGAACTATCAGTATATTTGACCCTTCTACTTTTTTGATGGAACTGGCGGCATAAACTATTAAGATTTTTAAGGACTTTAAGGACATTGTTAGTAACGATAAAGACACAAACTTGTTAGCAACTAAGATAAAAAGACAAACAAAAAATGACTAAAGTAAGAAGATATGAACCAGGTGAAATAGTTATCAAAAAGTACAAACATATGAAAACAAAACCTATTTTTGTGAAAGGGACCGTAGGCAAATATAACAATGTAACAATTACAACTGTGGATAACACACGAATTAATAAGTCTCATTTGAAAAATTGGCTACCATCTCCATTTGTTTGGTTGATACCATGCTTAACGTGATATACGGCGGACGTTTAGCCTTTAATTATATAGCTAGAGTTTTAAATTTCACAGATTGAAACCATTATGAAACAACTAAGGGAAATAAACGTTAAAAACAAACTATCAATCAACTATATTCAGGGAAGTGTGTGATAGTCGATGATATAGCAATATGCAGAAGAACTCAATTACAATCCTTAGATGAAAGAAAGTCATTATATTTTACAAATTCTCATTGGAAGTAGAGCAAACGTGCGAAAGAAAATTTAGCTAAATTTAGATAAGTCCCGAATGACGCCTTTATCTTGAATTTTTATAATGTAGGGAACAACTTTCAAAGCAACTTAACCGAAAGAGAAATTAAGTTAAATATAAAATACCTTCATATCTTCGTAGCAATACTTCGTGGGCTGGAATTATATGCGATCCTTTTGTACCGCAAAAATTTTCAATTTGTTCCTCCAATAATAGATATCCAGCCTACTGCAATAAATTACCCTACAATTTAAATACTTTATTATTTATATCAGAGCGACGCTGACGTATGTTATTGGAAGCGGGTTCAAAATCCGAATCACCAAAAAAAGTTATTGTAAAAGAAAGAAATTTCAAGGAATAGCCAAAAATTATATAACGAAACAAATTAAATTCTATAAAAATGTTACTTTTAAGCCGCAGGTTAAATAAAAAATTTAAATCGAAAGGCTCAGCCGAACGATAATCGTTTATTGAATACTTTGACCTTCGCTCGGTATTTTGTATGTATAAGTATACTTATTTAAAACAAGAAAATACGTCTATTTTTGGTCATGCCGAAGTCTTTATACATTTCATGTTCGTTATACATTGTTTGGCAGATTTTTGGACCAAGACCTCATATCTGAACAATTTGGTTGTATGGGGCTATATGATATAGGGGTTCGATTTCGATGATTTTCACTAAGAATATGCAATTTATAATATTGTGGCGAAAATGCGAAGCGAATGACAGATGAAAGAGAGGAGCCGATAACTGGCATGTTCTAGAGCGTAAACAAGACGATTATCGTAAACGAGATGATTATCATAACGAGAGGATTATCGTAACGACGCGATTATTCTGGGGGTTTCGTTTTCAAGCAGCAAACAAGTATATAAGGGCGACACATGACTGCAAAATTAATCAGTCGTGAAGTAAAATCGTTGGCGATTACATTACATTGAAGTAATAAAAACAGTACATTGTGAAAGTTGTATACAAGTGATTGTAAATAGTAAAGTAAATTGTAATTGAATTGTGAATTACTGAGGAATCAAAAGGACATTAATTAAATTCTTTATAAATAAAGAAACTGCAAATTAAGTTGGCGATTTTATTTAACAATCCAGAGATCGTACCCGAAGGATTTGGGAAATCATCGAGGTTAATCAGCAAGATCGTAACAATTGGTGTCAGAAGTGGGATGAGGTAATCATAGGAGTGGACTTCTTGATGAATGAAGGTATCAAAATCGACTTGAATAACAAAATTATTGAGTATAAGAACATGGAAGTACCACTAAACATTGGCTATAATTTCACATACCAGCAGCAAACAAGTGGTCTTAGAAGGCAGTGAACTGATTTCACCAAAATCAGAAGCCGTTGTTTGGACGAAAATTAATGGAGATTGTGGGACAAACAAAAAAATTATGGGTTGTCGAAGCAGCACAAAATTCTACACCGGACGTACTTATTGGTAAAACCCTGGCTAAGACACAAAAGAATGGACGCATCCCAGTGAGATTATTAAATGACTTCAGATCACCAGTAAAAATTCCTAGTGGAACTGTATTAGGGCAATGTCAAGAGGTAGAAGCAATCATTAACTGCAATGATTCATCTGGAATCGAGTCTATTGGCAGCAAGGACATGGAAGAAGATATCAATGCATGGACACAAGGGTTGGAAGACAAGTACAAGCACAAGGCCAGCCAGATGGGAAAGAGCTTCGATGAACATCTGAGTAATTTGGAAGAAGTTTTCCAGAGAATGGCTGGCGCTGGTCTTAAACTAAGTCCTAAAAAGTGCTCTTTATTCAAGAAGGAGGTGAATTACTTAGGTCATCAAGTAACAACGAAGGGCCCAGGAGACCCAGAAATTTGCATGAATTAAGAAGTTTTCTCGGGCTGTGTACTTACTATCGCCGCTTTGTTCCGAATTTCGCTAGCGTAGCTCATAAGGAAAAATAGATCTTTCGAGTGGAAACTGAACAAGCGTTAAAAGAACGACTATGCACTGCCCCTATGCTAGCGTACCCGGTTCCAGGTCCAACAATTATTCTGGACACAGATGCTAGTGGTTATGGCATAGGAGGTGTACCTAAGCAAGTGATTGATGGGCAGGAGAAGATAGTTACCTATTATAGCCGGTCTATTGGGAAACCAGAGCGGAACTACTGCGTGACGCGGAGAGAACTATTAGCGTTGGTGGATTGCATTAAACACTTCCACAAATATCTGTATGGTCAACATTTCCGCGTTAGAACGGCTTATGCAGCGCTGAAGTGGCTACTACAGTTCAAGAATCCCGAAGGGCAGTTTGCACGGTGGATTGAGAGGCTGCAAAGTTATGACTTCATCATCGAGCGCCGTAAGGGGAACACGCACGGAAATGCTGACGCTATGTCCCGTCGACCATGTAGTTTGGAATGTAAGCATTGCTCAAAAGCGGAGGATAAGGAACACATAATAGACGTCCGGCTAATGACAGTTACATCAGCAGAAGAGTGGGAGGCAAGTCACTTAAGGAAATGTCAGCAAGAAGATCCGGACTTGGAATTGGTAATGCACGGATTGGAGGTGAACAGACGGCCAAGTAAAGAACAAATTTCAGCGGAAAGTCCCATCGCGAAAGAATACTGTTCACAATGGAACAGTTTAGAGTTGTTTGCATAGAGTATGGGAAAGTGAAGATGGCCAGTGCTCTCGGATGCTTATAGTAGTTCCGAGGTTAAGAATTCCGGATGTTCTTAAGGAATTCCATAATGGTCCTAGTGGAGGGCACCTAGGCATTACAAAAACGCTGGAGAAGATCAAGCAGCGGTTCTATTGGGTTGGCTGTCGTCAGTCGATCGCTGAGTGGATTGCTAATTGCACGGAGTGCATAGCAGCTAAAGGACCAAAGTTGTATGTGATTGTAAATAGTAAAGTAAATTGTAATTGAATTGTGAATTACTGAGGAATCAAAAGGACATTAATTAAATTCTTTATAAATAAAGAAACTGCAAATTAAGTTGTCGATTTTATTTAACAATCCAGAGATCGTACCCGAAGGATTTGGGAAATCATCGAGGTTAATCAGCAAGAACGTAGCAATATGTTTATAGGGTACCAAAATTCATGCTCCTAATTTCTTGTTTGACCAAAGCCTCACATGAAAACAATTAGACGTATGGGAGCTATATTTTACAGTTGGCCGATTTCGATGATTTTCAGAATCAATTTGCAATTCAATATGTATGTTGATATATTATTTTTGCGTTCGTAGGTCCTTTTTTGATGGTTTATTACTCAATGTTTAAAATGTGAAAAATCGGTTTATATGCTATAATGGTCCAATCTGCCCGTTCCGCCCAATTATTTTTTAAGCGTATAGGTGCAGCTTCCACCACGCTTGGTTAAAATATTTCAAAAATTGAGGGAGTAGTTTGTGTTCAAACAGACATACGAACGGACAGAAAGACGGACAGACGGACATGGCTAAATCAAATCAGCTCGTCACTCTGATACGATCGGTATAAATTCCGGTGGGTTTATCTCTTCTTCTTCTTGTACTGCGTACTTCGGACAAAAGTTAATATGCCATTTCTCTCTCGATCTCTAGCACAATTCCATAGGAAATATTTGCATAGTATGCATTTCCTAGACACACTCCCATAATGACTTATCTTACAATTTTCCCAGTCTAATATTTTAATATATTACAGTAGTGTTATTACAAATGTGGTTGCTTTGTATGTTCGCCACAACATGAATAAAAAATTTAAAAAATTCCAAAGTTAGTACTATTCGTTAAGAATTTTGGTGCCGACAGATATTGCATCAATTAACGTCGCTATCGACAACACAATTTTGAAGAGCTTTAATATTGGTTGGAGGTATACTTAACTACATTAATTAAAGATCCTTACAGCCGTCTGAATGGATAACGGTATGAACCAGGTACCTTAATCCTCATATGAAACTTTCCCACCTGCTAAAGAACCATTAAGTTTTTTTCTTTTCTTGAAACATGTTCAGTACTACTTAATTAGTCTCATCTCATATCTCTACATTTAAAGAATAAATCTTTCGAGGCTTGGTTGGCCTTTAGTTTGTAGACCTTGCTTCAGTTGTCTACCATGGTGTTACCCAACCGCCATACTTTTATGGTAGGTGGGATAATTCAAAGGTTCTTTCCACAGGTTTAAAATTTTTTAATTTAATATGGTAGCTCTAATAGAAAGAGTAAGTCGTGTTCGCTTGCATTTTGAAAAATGCCTAGACGATTATTTAAAGGTAATTCACTTCCATATTTCTCATCTTCTCTAGCCTTCTTGACCATCAGTTCCTTTGCCTTTCTCTTATGGAACTTTGTTCGCATTTCAATTTAAGGTTTACGCGTCGGCAATATCAGAATTATGCATATGTATAAAACTCCCAAAGATATGCAAAATTAAAGAAAAATTAAATTAAAATGCAAATAAGAAACGACGAATATGAGCATAAGTGTGAAATTGTATGACAAAAGTAACCACTGATTTTTGACAAAATATTAACCATTTATTACGTAGTTATAAATATTTAAATATTCTACATATGCATGGTGGCGGGGGGTATCTGCATATGCATAAATGCTTTCACAAGGTTAATAAATTGCTGAAAACTCTAGAAAATTAAAATGAAACTCTAATCTCACACTTCTACATACACTTGCACGGTATGTATAATATGTTGAATGTAAATTAAAAGGACAAAACAAAAGTGTTTATATAAATAGCGAGAAATGGTGATTTGTGGTAGTTAAAGGGCAAACTTTTATACAAATTTGAATGTATGTTATTGTGTCTCTGAAATGTCGCGATCTTATTTTCTAATATAAATTACGTATATATATGTATACTAACGTATGTAACATGGAAATTTATTGTGTGCAAAAGTTTGCCCTGGTGCAAATTATCAGCTGCATTTAGTGACTCCTTTTGGATAATTTGCAAAATCTGGCTCCATGCCGACGCAAAATAGACGCAAATAGAGGCAAAATATAGCGGCAATATAAAAAAGCAACCACATGCATGCTTGTAAACACATACCAACACAAACACATTCATTCGTATGAGCTTCTAACGGATGAACCTGATGAGCACGAGTTGTCTAGACCGCTGGCATGGCTTAATGTTCCGGCTTGGACATTAAGCATAATTACTGGCGCGTGATGTTACAGCAGCGATTTTAACAAGTATAATAACAACAACACTAACAAAACCAGCATTAAAGAGAGCGGTAGAAAATTACTCGAGCAGTTTACACTCCAACTGAGCATGTTTGGCAGTTTAGATGCTACTTTCGCATACAAATTGCTTTGTCCTGAAGTAGGTCATAAATTACAACTTCACTTTCTGTCAAGACCGCAAATATGTCTAGGTATTATCTAGCAGTGTTGTCAGGGGGCTTAAATTTTATTCGCTAGCAATATATGGTATATGCTTTAAGACGTTTTTCTTTGTAGAATTTTTTTCAAATATTGGGTCTCAAATGATCAATCCACGTAACAAACGTAACAAAAAGGTATGCTGGTTTTCGATTTGACTCAATTTCGGCATAACTGACAGAAATCGGAATCAGAAATTATTTAAAAAAATTTTCCGCGAAATTGTGATGGTGTAAAAATGACTGCTTCGATCCTAATAAGTTCGAAATAAAATTTCGAATGGTCCTTTGGAAAAATAGATTAAAATATATAGAATTAATCGAACTAAAAAGAATTATTAATTATTACTTACTTAAAAATTCATCGGCCGTTTACAGGTGACTTAGAATAAACTGTTGATCCATCCATTTATGTAAAAACATCAAGACGTAAACGTGCCATATATAAAGGGTTCTCCAGTAGGGATTATACGACTTCTAAGGATCGTTTTTGCCATTTTTAATATGTCATGATCTGTCTTTTTTTTATAGTATTTTGTAATGTTTACAATTTCATCATTTGACAACCATAAACATCGTGAATTTGCTGATTTTGCCTTAGAACAACTTGAAAACGATAGCGATTTTTTTAATAAAACATCTTCAAAAGTGAGAAAAAGAAGAAGCGAAGAAAATCCAAAAAAATTGGATGAACAATCGTTACATTCACTTAAATTGAGTGTTTGATGTGGTTTTTGGTCTGGTGGAATCATCGGTCCGTACTTCTTTCGAAATGAAGCTGGTAGCACTGTTACTGTCAATGGAGAGCGATATAGATCGATGATTACCAACTTTTCATGGCCACAATTGGAAGAAGTTGATCTTAACAACACCTGATTCCAACAAGATGGGGCTATGTGTCACACAGCACTTGCAACAATCGAATTATTGCGAGAGTGGTTTGGAGATTCCATTATTTCAAGAAATTGTGACATTGAGGCCAGAAGTTGTGATTTAACACCATTATACTACTTCTTGTGGGATTATTTGAAGTCATTGGTCCTTAGTAATAAACCAAACTCTCTTCAAGTTCTAAAAGTCAATATTGAACATGCTATTCATGACATGGAAATAGTGCTCAAAAATTGGGTCCATCGAATTCGTTCTTGCAAAAGAAGAAGAAAAAAAAGAATAGTGGAGGCCATTTGAATGATGCTATATTCAGAACCTATTTGTATTGATTGTTCTTCACATTAAATTAAAAACATTCGATTTTCCTTAAGAATTAGTATGGTTTTTTCAAAAGAAATCCTATCACTCTTATTGGAAAACCCTATAGTATTTTAGGAAAACCTTTTTGGGTCAAATGACACTGTTTTTATGTAAAAATAAAAAATTATGTCAAACATACGTTCGTGCTTGTACTTATATTTGTATCTTACTATTTACCACAGTATTGCGTCATAGTATTTTATGAGGAGCAATATTATTTCATACCAGAAATACGCTAAGAAGTGTTGTTGTTAATCCGATATGTTAAACTCCTTATTACATGATTGCCTTATCTACAGATTTGTATTTATGTGCTTAATATTTGGTATTTGCATATTGCAACGGGATTTGAATAGATCGGTCCCTGCTTAAAGTTAAAAGCTACATATGTATCGAATATCAAATAAATCGAACCATGAATAAGATTTTTTGGGATAGAGCGATCCCAGGTACACTTTCCGGAAATAATATTCACTTGGTAGGAACATAAATACTGTTACAACATTAAACACCCGTAATTTCAATAGAAGAATTGAGCTTATCACATAATTCCCATATGATTTATAAAATATAACCTGTAAAGCGTTAGTCTGTATCGGGAATTCTAAATTGTGTGAGTTTTCAACATGGAGTGGTCAGATAATGAAAACCATATCGCTGTTATAGCGCTTTTTAAGTATGAAATGAAAAAAGGTGATATTTTCAAAACACCCCGTCCGCATTGTAGTCGCATGTTCGTCTACCGGTGCATAAAGTGTTTGAGGAGACTGGGGATGTTAAAGTCCGCCATCGGTCGGGGCGTCCACGCACAGTTCGAACGCCGCAAGTCATCAAAGCTGCCAAATCAAGAATTCTGCGAAATCCGCTCTGAAAACAGAAAATCATGGCCCGGGAGATGAATGTTTCGCAAAAGTCCATGAGTCGAATTATTAGAAAAAACTTGGGACTTGGGGCTTTCAAACTCCGTACCGGATATTTTTTGACTGCAGCTTTGAAAAAAAATTGGGTAGTAAAATGCAAAAGTCTTTTGGTAAAGCACGCTGATAACTTGCACAGAAAAATCTTGTTTACCGATGAAAAAAATGTTACCGTGCAGGAAAAATTTAATAAACAAAATGATAGGGTATATGCACGGTCATCTAAGGAAACATCTGAACTGATTCCACGGGTTGAAAAAGGTCATCACCCAGCTTCAGTGATGGTTTGGTGGGGTGTCTCTTACTGACTTGCATTTTTGCGAACAAGGGGTCAAAACATCGGCCAAAGTTTACCAAGAAACCGTTTTGGAAGCTGTTGTAAGACCACTTAATCATTTCGTATTCCAAAACCAACCATGGACTTTTCAGCAAGACTCTGCGCCGGCCCATAAAGCTAAAACGACCCAAATCTGGCTCCAAGACAATTTACCAGCATTCATTTCCTCTGAAGAGTGGCCCTCTGGCAGTCCGGATTTCATCCCACTGGATTACAAATTGTGGAGAGTTTTAGAGGAAATGGTTTGCCACAAAAGATACACCAACATTGATTCTCTTAAGACAGCTTTTATTCGTGCTGTGGCCAATTTCCCAATGGAGGTGGTGCGTGCGGCTATTGATGATTGGCCATTCCGACTTAAGATGTGCGTGAAGGCCAAAGGCGGGCATTTCGAATGAATACTGCTTTTTTGTATACAATATATATCAATAAATATGTAAAAAAAATTGGTCCAAAAACATTCATTATTTTTTATTTTATAGCATAAAATGTGTGTAACAGTATTTATGTCCCTACAAACATTCACTTTTATATACATATATAAACAATTACAGATATAATTTTGCAGAACATAGAATGTTGTTGGACTTCAAATGAACATATATATAGGAAAAATTAATGAACATAACATTCATAAACGTTGCCCAATAATTGTAATTTATTTATTTAAAAATCAAGTAAAATTCAATCAAACTAAAAGGTTGCCAACAATACTGTTGAAATATATTGCTAAGCCCAAATATTTGTGCATTTTCTAAACCAAGAACTGCTATTGGGTTGGTTATGAATACAACTCAAAAAGTTATTTCTTACAAGTTATGAGGCCACCTGAACTTTAATCAATTTAAATGTCCATATGTTACGAGGCATGCTCATTATCAATAACAAAGAATATATTTTTTAATCAGGAAGCATATACTTTTCAATTTCTTCATTGCACTTCGCAACGCTTCATTGGCGAAAAGTTTAATAAGCTATTTAAATACATAGCAGGGCAGTACGAGCAGCTTAAATTAGGCAATAAAACACATTTTTGCTCTATATTATATTTCTCACAAGTCACTCAAGTCGCAGCAACCATGAATGCGCGCGCTAAACATCGAACAAGCGCCGCTAATTAAGCTATTAAGTGATAAACATAAACTTCAAATGGTAGTTTAGCAGAGCAAGAGAAGCAGCAACAGTGAAGCATATTTTTGAAATGACCACAAGCAAATAGTATAATGACTTCTGAAAGTGCCTTATGCGCGCAACAAGCTTGTATATTTACAAGAAAACGCTAACCCGAAAGCAAGAAAAAGACTACGTTCCGTAGTCGCGGTCAATTTTTATGAGGTCACGTTGCTATTTAACCGCCAAAAAACAATAAAACAGACTTAAAGATGCAACAAAGTACCGTCAGCTTGATTGCAAAGGCGTCAAAAGCTTGAGTGTTTGTATGCAAGCGCGAAACAAACGACCATAAAAACATATAAAAAATTTAAAATTTCTTCTATTGGCTGAAATGAATACAAGTTTACTTTCGTTTGTTACAATACATCCTAACATATAAGGCGCACGAGCACATAATCGCCACGTAACCCACTTGATTCGATTTAATTGTTTCCTTTGCACGCTTGCTAGAACACGCAATGCCTGTTCAAAACAGAAAAAACTATGCACACAATAACAAAGTTTTTCTCTGCTACTTGCACCGGCTTCGTTCCACCCTTTGCGCTTATGTTCTCTACCAGTATCCCGTTGCTACAATTCCTAATAATATATTGTTTGCGCAATGCTACAAGATTCCTCGTATTTGATGAAATCAAATGCAATTAAATGTTTGCACCTTAAATAACAAACCGGATTTTGTCCACGAGATGTGGTATTTTTTTTTGAATTTAAAGTTTAAACCAACTGAATACAAAACACTGTAATAAAATTTTATTCAGTAATGGAATTCTTATGGAAATTTATTATATTCTACTGGTTTTTGCGTCAAGCTTATTTTTAGCTAAAATCTCGATAAGTGGCCTTTTCCATCATTTGGTTCCATCTCTTTATTTTTCGGGTTCCTGTTCCTCCTCGCTGTCCTCTTCGTTGGTTGGAAAGTTGGTAATACAAAACAATATATCTTTAACTGCAATCCATGCAATTGATCTCCTAATGTCTGGACCATTTAAACTACAAATAATAAAATTAAAAAAAAAAGAATTCCAAGTTCTTATTTAATAAAGAATAAAATACCTTCTTTTATTTTGTTGCACTGAGGCTTGGAAATTTTGACCGTAAAGTATAAAACCGTGTCCATCGAAAGGAAGTGTTTTAATGCAATTTTTAAATATACCAAATTTAATATGAATTGGAGGTAGTAAAACTTTAATTACCAAATCGTCACTATTTTGGTATTGGCTTCCTTCATAAAGTGTTCCATAAACAAGTAAAGCACGTGTTATTCGTGTATCCTCCTTGTATTCTACTTAAAAGAGAACAACTATTTTGAAATCACAACATATACAACATTTATGGTTTCCATTGTTTACTGATTCCTGTAGATATCTCACTGATTTTCTTTTGATCAAATTTTATGCTATTGGAATGCCCGGCGTCTTGTTGTATTACTTAAAACTGTTTTCATACTTTTTTTTGAAGAATTAATGAATAATCTCCATTTATGAGGAACAAACTTTATACCGATTTCTATAAAAAGTTTTGGTATATTCTTATAATGTATTTTTTCGATGACGGAAGAAAATTGATGAAAATCTGTCTGACGTTTACGACAACCAGTTTTTATTTCATGGACCTCGTAAATTGTGTTCTTTCAATTTCCGTGTTTAGTCCTCTGAATAACGCTTTGACATATTCGGACGTTTTAACACTTCATTCATCCACCTACCTACAGGCGGTCATTGGCAGTACAGGGTTATAAATCAAAGACAAATTGTATGACCATCGTGAGTTTTCGTTAAATATAAACATGAAAAATGAAATTCCCGACCCAAAAGAGGGTAGCATACAATCAGTTTCCGGAAGAACTCCATTATTGTATGGAATCTTAATACAGTGCTTAAAATTTAAACTTGAATAAAAACAAAACGGATGTATCCGTTTCGGGGTGTTGTTAAAGGACACGTATAAATACATTTTTTATCACAGTGTTATTAGTTAGCTTTTAGTTACTAGTTATTAGTTATTAGTTATTAGTTATTAGTTATTAGTTATTAGTTATTAGTTATTAGTTATTAGTTATTAGTTATTAGTTATTAGTTATTAGTTATTAGTTATTAGTTATTAGTTATTAGTTATTATTTATTATTTATTAGTTAATATTTATTAGTTATTAGTTATTAGTTATTAGTTATTAGTTATTAGTTATTAGTTATTAGTTATTAGTTATTAGTTATTAGTTATTAGTTATTAGTTATTAGTTATTAGTTATTAGTTATTAGTTATTAGTTATTAGTTATTAGTTATTAGTTATTAGTTATTAATTATTAGTTATTAGTTATTAGTTATTAGTTATTAGTTATTAATTATTAGTTGTTAGTTATTAGTTGTTAGTTGTTAGTTATTAGTTATTAGTTATTATTTATTAGTTATTAGTTATTAATTATTAGTTATTAGTTATTAGTTATTAGTTATTAGTTATTAAGTATTAGTTATTAGTTATTAGTTATTAGTTATTAGTTATTAGTTATTAGTTATTAGTTATTAGTTATTATTTATTAGTTATTAGTTATTAGTTATTAGTTATTAGTTATTAGTTATTAGTTATTAGTTATTAGTTATTAGTTATTAGTTATTAGTTATTAGTTATTAGTTATTAGTTATTAGTTATTAGTTATTAGTTATTAGTTATTAGTTATTAGTTAATAGTTATTAGTTATTAGTTATTAGTTATTAGTTATTAGTTATTAGTTATTAGTTATTAGTTATTAGTTATTAGTTATTAGTTATTAGTTATTAGTTATTAGTTATTAGTTATTAGTTATTAGTTATTGGTTATTGTTATTAGTTATTAGTTATTAGTAATTAGTTATTATTTATTAGTTATTAGTTATTATATATAACATACTATGTTTATTAACAGTTTGAACATATCATTATATATGTTTTGTGTTTTGGGGATTAGTTTCAGCAGTGTTTTATATTCCAAATGTATAAGTGCAAATTCAGCTTTAAGGCAGCACTATGCTACTAATAATTCGTAAACCTCATCTTTACCCATTTTCAAAAGAAAAAAAATATGTTTCCATTAGTTTTGAATTATATCCTCAGAAAGCTTTTAAGACAGATTTCTTTCTACGATGAGTCACTAGTAGAACGCTATTAACTACTTATGCATTGCAGGTTTTGTCTGAATAAAGTTTAGGATGTTGTTGGTTCCAAACTATTTGAATGTTACGGTTCAAGGAAAACTAGGCTTAGCATTTGTATCGTCTGCTACAAGTTTGTACAAACGATATATCACATCTCTTTATTTGCATTCTTCACTGGAATACCAATTAAATTTTCTTCCATTTTCATGAAAAAGATCACTCATTTGTATATATATATATATATACTCGTATATATATTGGCGCATTTGTAACCGCTGAAGCGATTTTCGGCCGAGCTCGTCCTCCAGTTTGTGGCAACAACAACAGTAATGCAGCAAACAACTGAAACAACCATTGAAGAAGATCGGGCCATGTTGAGAGCCAAAGGGCAAATATTATCAACAAGTGGGACAAGTGTTGATGAATGCACTTCAAAAGCTATTATAACAAAAGAAAACTAGCTGAAGCATCAAAATCAATAGCATCTTCAATTGTTTGCCGTGTATGCGCAATTGCAGTCGACCAAATGATATATTGGACGTGATAGCAAAAGACGAATTCGCAATTAATTGAGAGAATAACTGCTCTGCGACGGCAACAGCAAAAACATAACCAGTAGCATATTGTATATAGTGGAGCACGCAGATAAATATGATAGCTGAGACAGGTAAAGACGCAACAATATAGACCCGTCAGCCTGTTGCCTTGCCTTTCAAAACTTGTTTAAATAGTGTTGCTATCAAAAAATTTTGCAAGAAAATGATACAACCGATACTCACAAGTTTGGTATTCGCGTGAAACATGACACAATTGAACAAGTGACTCACATAATTAATGAAATTAGGAATGTTTTCGAGTTCAAAGAATACTGCACTCCAGTTTTTTCTGATGTAGTCCAAGCATTTCACAAGGTGCGATATGGTGGGCTAATTCTAATAATTAAACAATAATTATCCAACACTTTCCACAATATCCTTGAATTCTACTTATCCAAAAAGTGATTCATAGTAGAATAAAATTACAGAGGAATATAATGTTACGGCAGGTGCTCCGCAAGGACCAATTTTTAATATAATGTTAATGCTGATATTCCTACAAATGACAAAGTAGTCACATCAATGTGCGCATGGAGCTGTCATAATAAGTTTGCACAAATGCAACATTACGTTGATCTAACAACTCTTTAAAGTAATTGAATAAATGTTGTGATAATAGCGCATAATAGCCAAGGAAGATAGTTGGAAACACATCACTTTTCTATTGAAGCCAAAAAACGGGCTCTACTATCAAGCTCAACAATATACCTATTCCGCAAGCAAACGGAAAAACATACCTTGGAATTCACTTAGACAGTCGCTTTGTCATAAAACAAAAATACGTTAAAAGACTGTACAATTATCCAAACCCGCCTAAAAAGCATGAATTTACCAACCTTGTATAGAGAAGCACTGAGCCACAACCCATTCTTAGCTCATGGACTATTATATTTTTAATTTCACATAGTTGATAAAATATAAATCCGCAAAAATATTATTTACATATGTGGACCTACTTGTAAACACTAAAATTCTATGAATTATACGATTTCCTAGATAATGATTTTACATGAATATAATTCATTTATCTAAAGAAGAAATTTACTCAATTTCTTCTCGATAAAATTTTGAAGAATGTTCAAGAATGAATTGAAATCAAAGGCCATGTGCTGAGCCTATCATGACCCATTACACTTCGGGGTAGAGTTTTTATTCATAGTAGAAAACCATGTGACCAAAATGGTAAGGAGTGGTTTAATAGCGCGAAAATACGTTCAGTCACAATACCTGAACGTTTTCGAAACTTCATTTGAGCAGATATTTTTGAACTCCTGTATTCTGCTTTCAACAGAGACGATGACATCTTATCTTAGAAGTATGGTTCTAACTTGCTCAACTTTTCCAATTTAATTACTGAAGCAAGTTCTGGAAGATAAAGAGAAATTTTGTACTAAAACGTCGAGGCATGGAATTAATATTGCGAATCTGAAGTGACCTTAACTTAAGGAAGTTTGCGAGTAGGTCGAAAAATTTTCCAAAAAAAAAATCATCTGCAGATAAAGACTTTTCATGAAGAAGAACAAAGCTGACCAGTTTTACAAAAATGCTAATTTTCAATATTAAATCATATTTCTGAATCGAAAAAAAAGAGTCGATGTTGTTTATAAAGACCAGATAGATTCTCCGCACTGCCGGTACTTTGTACTTACGATATTTTGAAAAACAATGTGATTAGTTTTTACGAATACCCCATAACTGCAGTATGAATAACAGTGGCCACGTTTCGTGCTTCTAGAGGAGATTATGGTGCACATAATCGTCCAACTACTCAAGAAATCGGTAAAATTTTAAAGATTACGGTTACGGATATTGCAAGGCCTGTTTATTATCGGATTGCTCATTCAACCCTAAATATCGCTGCTGCAAGTGAATATGCAGCCGAAGACCCGAAAATGTCTAGGTTCTCAAGAGCTCGGGTTTTTTAAGGCACATTGTGGCGTATTTTGTACTTGGACTTACTCATACATCCATAACATAAAATTTTGTTTAGCGACGGGAGACACTCGGTGGATACGTAAATAATTAAAATTGTCGAATTTGTGGCTCCGAGAATTCTCAAATCATTGAAGAGTCCTCAACATGTGAATCATTTTATTCCACTTTAAAATTCGTGAAATCCAAACACCGATCAGTATTAACTAACCAACCTTTGAAGAATTACTGAAAAGTACAGTCACCAATTATTCACCAAACTTTAAAGAATTATCAGTAAAAGTGAAATAAATATTTATTTAAAACGTAAATTATACACACACTCGTATATTTATTATTACTGATAAGTACACATGTGTTATATGGCAACATAAAAGGTGTATTAACAAAATTACGAAAAAAACACATCATTAAGTACTGCGAATGAGTGCAATCCAAATGAATATTTATTTAAAAAAATGAAAATATTTCATTTATAATTATATTAAGTTATCAAATAATAAAATATGTAATTATTTACAAAAAGCTCCAAAACTTGCCCTACGTAATTATGATCTCGTAAAAATATTTATTTTTAAAGAATGAATTGCTTAGGTATATAAAATTGAGCCGAATAGAACCAAACACAAACAAACGAACAAAGAAAGTTAATTTGAAAAACATATTTGAAATTATAAATTATTTAATATGGCCTGTAATTGTTTGTGGTTATAAGTAAATGAATTTCATTCAAAGGCCTATTTTGTTAGAATTTTTTGAATTCAGTATTTTATATACAACAAAGGAAAATTGGTAGAAGTGACAGCTGTTTCGGAGACCACCACATCTCCTCATCAGATTTCTTTTTAACCAACAATTGTTAAGTGCGCTAATATATTTGAAATTAATTTACTTGAAAATGGGATTCAGAGCTGCAAACTGGAAATAAAAGAATGTAAGAGATTCTATGTGCTACTAGTTGAAAAATAAAATTAATGAATTTCGCATGTTGGAAGTAATGATTAATCAAATATTATATTACTGTATTTAATACTCGTCCAAACTGATTTAAGATAGTTCGAAACCACCCATGGGAATGTATTTGTTGACCACTTGCAATCCATTCTGAGAGAAATATATTTCCAATATTAATTAATAAGAAAAAACCCAGCAACAGTATACAAAATTTTAGATCGTAGTTTAATAGAACTAAACTTCAGTAAGATTGTGTAATGCACGGATGCGAGCCTTCTGTTTTACATGTTACAAATTATAAAAGTATATTTTATGTAGAGCTCTTAATAAATACATTTATACTCATACATATCTAGCTGTGGTAAGTACATTCATAAAATCATAATTCAAGTCAAGCGGGTGCGCCAAAAATTTTTGGGCTTAAAACATTTGAAAATGCAACTGCATTTGAACGGCTTCATCATTTGCATATGCCTACATATAGATTTTTGGTAAAAAAGTCCAGCCTCTTTTTTCTGGAGGAGTCTCAAGTTAATTAGAAATTTAGTTTCAATGAAAACCGAAAACAATAAATCAGCTGATACACCCTACTGAAAAAATCACAACTAAAATGTCGACAATGGGCGCTTTAAACATTTGAAATATACTTGTAGACAGCAGCAATGCTTTTCGGCATATACATACGTAGATGCATCCAAGCTCATTTTTATAGTTTTAGTCATTTTAGTCATTATGCAAATCAGTTAGCAGCAATAAATTGTTGTTATAGCTGCATTTACCCTGCAAATCACGCGAGTACTCCAGATATACATATATATATATATATATATATATATATATGTATATATATATATATACTTATATATATAAATCCAAACACCGATCAGTATTAACTAACCAACCTTTGAATAATTACTGAAAAGTAGAGTCACCAATTATTCACCAAACTTTAAAGAATTAGCAGTAAAAGTGAAATAAATATTTTTGTTTTAAATTAATTTAATTTTTGGATAATATCTGAATAACTTTTTGCATCCTTTTAAATACCTAATTTGAACTGTAAATAAGCTTGACCACCCCTTTACTATGTATTCATGCGAAAATTATTTATGAATGTATATGAAAGTATATCTAAAGCCCTTAGCTTCTTATAGCAACACTTAATAATATTACGAAAAGCGTTAAACCAAAGAGTAAACTATATATTTGCCATCAAAATCATAAAAAAAACTTTTTATAAACATTTATACATACAATAAAAACACATAACTCGAAATTTCTGTACTAAAAGCAAATACGTTTCCAACAAAACAAATAAAAATAAATCAACAATATATATTAGTATTAAAACTTTTTTAATCAGTATCTCTTGAAAACACTCTACACATATACACAAACTCACATATATAAAACGTAAACTATACACATACTCGTATATTTATTAATACTGATAAATACACATGTGTTATATGGCAAAATAAAAGGTGTATTAACATAAGTAAGAACAAAAATCACATCATTAAGTACTGCGAATGAGTGAAATCCAAATGAATATTTATTTTAAAATATGAAAAAAATATATAATTATTTACAAAAAGCTCAAAAAAAATATATAAATGGTGTTTTATATAGAGGTATAGAACTTTAAGTTGGCATTACTTTTCAAGACCGATTTAACAGCTGTCAAGTGATTTATTCTCAGTTTGGTTTGGCAATTCATCATGAATAGACTCACGCCTAACCAACGCTTGCAAATAGTGCAATTTTATTTCGAAAATAATGGTTCTGTTTTTTTTTTTTTTTTTTTTTTTTGTTTAGCGAAGAAGCGCACTTCTGGTTGAATGGCTACGTCAACAAACAAAACTGCCACATGTGGAGTGAAGGTAATCCTCAAGTGTATGTTGAAACACCGTTACATCCAGAAAAACTGACCGTTTGGTGCGCTTTATGGGCTGGTGGAATCATTGTTCCGTACTTTTTCAAAAACGATAGTGGCCAGAACGTTACAGTCAATGGTGATCGGTATAGAGCCATGATTACTAACTTTTTCATTCCTGAATGGAATAACCATGATGTCCAGAAGATGTGGTTTCAACAAGACGGCGCAACATGTCACACAGCTCGTACTACAATAGATTTATTGAAAGACACGTTTCGTGACCGCCTAATTTCACGTTTTGGACCTGTGAATTGGCCTCCATGATCTTGTGATTTAACACCGCTAGACTACTTTCTGTGGGGCTATGCAAAGTCTTTGGTCTATGCGGATAAGCCACAAACGCTTGACCATTTGGAAGAGAACATTCGCCGTGTTATTGCCGATATACGGCCACTTTGGCGGCTATAAACCAAGCAGCCATCAGTAACCTACGACAGTAATAGTAGATAATTATAGCAGCAGCGCTTACTTAATTTCGCTGCTGCTTCTTGCCCATCCTAATATGGCCTCGTCGTCCTACTTACTTAAAAAGTCGATAAAGTAGTCCCTCGAAGCGAAGAAGGCCTTTTTAAGCTTTATGATATCTGCTACATTGGTATGCTATAAAGTTGTTATAGAAGCTTAATAATCGAAGATTGATTTTCTTTCTCAAGCTTCACTCAATTCCAAAAATAAGAAGTTATATATAGGTACATACATAAAACTTTGTACAATATTGATCGCATATAAAATATATATAATGAGTGTTTTTTATAGAGGTATAGAACTTTAATTTGCAATAAAACAACGGTGGATTATTCAATTGACATGAATTTTATTTATCCGAATGATAATCTTGTGGCATTACATCTTAAATATGATTTCTGGCATATGACCGCCACAGCTGGCGCGGATGTAGTCCAATCGATGACTTTTTCCAACATTTGTGGCCGTATATCGGCAATAACACGGCGAATGTTCTCTTCCAAATGGTCAAGCGTTTGTGGCTTATCCGCATAGACCAAAGACTTTGCATAGCCCCACAGAAAGTAGTCTAGCGGTGTTAAATCACAAGATCATGGAGGCCAATTCACAGGTCCAAAACGTGAAATTAGGCGGTCACGAAACGTGTCTTTCAATAAATCTATTGTAGTACGAGCTGTGTGACATGTTGCGCCGTCTTGTTGAAACCACATCTTCTGGACATCATGGTTATTCCATTCAGGAATGAAAAAGTTAGTAATCATGGCTCTATACCGATCACCATTGACTGTAACGTTCTGGCCACTATCGTTTTTGAAAAAGTACGGAACAATGATTCCACCAGCCCATAAAGCGCACCAAACGGTCAGTTTTTCTGGATGTAACGGTGTTTCAACATACACTTGAGGATTACCTTCACTCCACATGTGGCAGTTTTGTTTGTTGACGTAGCCATTCAACCAGAAGTGCGCTTCTTCGCTAAACAAA
Organism: Neoceratitis asiatica; assembly: GCA_030068015.2. NCBI lineage: Eukaryota > Metazoa > Arthropoda > Insecta > Diptera > Tephritidae > Neoceratitis > Neoceratitis asiatica. Next base: position 81,405,654 of record CM061524.1, read on the forward strand.
AAAAAAAAAAAAAAAAAAACAGAACCATTATTTTCGAAATAAAATTGCACTATTTGCAAGCGTTGTTCAGGCGTGAGTCTATTCATGATGAATTGCCAAACCAAACTGAGAATAAATCACTTGACAGCAGTTAAATCGGTCGCCATCTTGAAAAGTAATGCCAACTTAAAGTTCTATACCTCTATAAAAAACACCCTTTATATATGTAATATATAAAGAAATCAAAAACCGCAAATTGGAGAAGAAGCTCGGCCGAAAATCAATTAAACTTAAGCCTATTTGATAGTTTTGCCTTTTTGATAAAGCTAATTGGCTGTTGTTACGTTTCGTTTTGTAATTATACATATTTTTTTATATTATTAACTAGTATATATTATTGTATGTACAAATTAAGTCGATCTGTTCTCAAGAGATGGCTCCACCTGCAAGTTGCTGGCAATCTTGAAAGCGGTTAATTACATCTTTATAAACTTTTCACATCTGTCAACAAATATTTATTGGTATCAGCGTGTGTTTTCCACAACATTGTTTTTTGCCTCTTCGAAAATTCCCAGATTTGTGTTAAGTAATAGCAGTAGTTTCGGATCAATATCTATTCCAATCGCAAATTCAACTCGTTATCGACTACAACTAATGCGTTTTAGCCGTTATTTCACGGCCAGAATCGATCAAATGACATGAAAAAAAGATTTTGCAACATGACAACGCCGTGGATGTATCAGTCAAAACTGAATTAAAACGCTGAAATGAGACTTTGTCCCTTCCGACTACTGACTTTTACGACGGATGCAACCGATTTAGGGGATCACCGGTTTGGGTATTCTTAAGAAATCGAAGAATTGCTTAATGATCTGCTCAAAGAATGAGAGAACTAATTTTTTATACATGGTGTTCTAAAATTACCAGAGAGATGAGAGAAAGTAATAGCTCACGATCTGCATAATCTCGACTTGAAAAAAAAATAGCTCTGAACAGATGGAAGCTCATCTCCAATGATCCGTCAAATGACAAATGAAAAAAAAATATTTAAATACACCCGTATACACATTGATACCTAACTATTAAGCAATCAAAATTTTATAAACGAAAAAGATTTTTCAACCACAAAAACAATATCTATGCAGTTCTATAGAATCTTTTCATATTCAAAAACATAAATAAGGACAATGAATGTAATGGCTATATGACAATAGAAATGGACAAATATTAGGTAACTACAGACAAAAGGAAGAAATGATATTGTTTGACCGAGTGCAGGTGTGATTGCAAATTATGCGCTGGAGTACGGGGGAAGAGTTGAAATAGTTGTTGCAAAAGTTTCAATTGTTTATTACAAATCAGTAATGATTCACTGACTTTTCCACATGTGAATATTTTATTTTCAGTAGCAAAACCAGTAGCAAGCCCTCTTTTAAAAATCTGTCTCAGGTAGATATCATTCTTTAAAAGTTTAGTTGTAATCTTTATTTATTAATTTTGTTATTATTAACTTATTTTATATTATCGTTAATAATTTTTTTTTAGAGCGGCCTCATTAAAAAATAGTTTCCACTTTAAGCTTAAATAACCCTTTTATAAAAATATTATTAATTTCATCGATTTTCTTAATTAAAAAATTGCATGCCATTGAATTCTCACTTCATAAATGGTTGAAATGCAATTTTGTCAATCATTTGAACCGATATTTACTGAGATTCCCTACAATTAAAAAGCCAAAAACGTTAAAATGAACATTAATAGGTTCGAGAGGCTTAAACGATTTTTATTTTAATGGTAAATATAATCGGTGACATTAAAAACTTAGTGAAATTTATAATAAGATAGTACTTATACTTAATGCTTGAAAAATTCCAAGTCTTAAATATGACGTGACTTTCCACAAAAGTATTAAGTATTAAAAAAATACACGAGTTAGAAATATTTACGTAAGAGTTAGATTTAGATAGAAACTATATTACCACAGTAGGCCATACTATATAATTAATTGCATATCTCTGTATTTACGCCTACCACTTATACCGTGCCAATTTAAATAGTAGTAAATACATAGTAGCTTATACCAAGATAACAATTCGAGTTATCTAATAAAATTCATGTAGACTTACATAGCCTTCAATTATAAAATAAGGAACATATTTAACAAATAATAACGAAATAAAATCTCATTGATGTTCATTTATATGTGCTGCAGCAAAAGTAAAAGGTGTCAACAGGACAACAAAGAAAAACAGACTCATTCAATGAATATATAGCCAAGCAAAACCAAACAAGGATATAAATAAAAATGCAAAATGAACAACCAAAAAAATGGCTGTAGGTAAATTCACACAGTTTAAATACACACATGCATGCCTAACGCGACCACAATGAAGGTGAAGTGCAATAGGGTTAACACCCAAGATCTACTACTCTACCTTGCGCTCTCTATTAGGTACTCCATGCTGTTATATTTTACACTTATAATGACATGCATCTACGAATATACATTCTTTTCTATTCATAACCTATGTGTACTTCTTATCCTTGTTTGTTAGCTTCTGTACGCTGACGCGAACGCGTAAATGTCAAGTGCAGCATTTTCGGCATTCCCATGTCCGCGCTCATGCTACGGGCTAAAACCCACCAACAAAGCACCCAAGCAAAGTAGACTGGTTGACACTGTTAGGTATGGGCAGAAAGTAATAGGCAGCAACCAGCCAGTCAACCAACCACCCAACCAACCATCCAACCATGCACTTCACATATTCATTCATTCATTGAAACACTATTTATTTATTATTTGCAAAGAAAATATCCTATGATATATGATATACCGATCTGGCCAGTTCCAACAACTCAGGTCGTGATTCTGATCATTTCGGTATACATTACGAAGGGCCTATCTCTTCTTTTTCTCGTACCAACATACTTCAAACCAAAATTAGTATACAACTTAATTTTCATGATTTCGGAAAAAATTGAGGAGAGAATACAGGAAATGTATCTTTAAAGACATTTTAGCTCCGATTTTTCGATAATTTTCCTATGATATGCTTAAAATTCATGGAAGTGTGGTTACAAAAAAGTCGGTGTAAATTAAATTATATAAATTAAAATCCAACATATCGAATCAAATGATATTATTATGATATTATTATTCACAGAAACTCTCAATAGGACGTTTGCCTGTGATGCCAGAATCCGTCGGGTCGATTCCTGGCAAAAGAAGTCTGAGGAGGAGATGTGGTGATCTCCGAAACAGCTGTCACTTCTATCCATTTTTCTTTGTTGTATAACAAAATATTCATTGAAAAAATTCCTAACAGAATGGGTCTGTGAATACAGCTCATTTAATTATAACCACAAACAATTGCAGGCCGCATTAAACAATTCTTAATTTAAAACAATTTTTTTATTATTATAATTTTTTTTTTTTTTTCAATTAAACCTTTCGAAATTTTTCGAATAATTAATATTAAAATTGTTAAAAATATCTTGTGATATAAATAAAAATTTGTGAGCCGCTTCATAATGACAAAAATCATTCAGTTCATCTAATCTCCCCTGCCATTAAAAACTTAATTTATACAAAAATTCTTATATCGTTATCTATGTCATTATAAATTTTTTAATACATTGACTTCTCTTCAGGAGTCCAGTTTTGATTGGCTGTAGGCAGAAATTGTTAGAATAAATACTTGCGATCTTGTTGTTATTATTTAAACTTTTGTTTCGAAAATGGTTATTACATACTCCTATATATGTATATATGTAGGTATTTGCCAAGTGGTAGACAAACGCTGAAAGTCCAGTTGATTTTCTTGGGAACTTATAAATGGCTTAAGTAGTTATTGAAAAAAATAAGCTAAGGTAATAAATACCTTAACAAAATATTATAATCACGTATCAGAAGCAGGTAGCAAAGTCAATTTCTTATTGATTGCATCACGCTGTTAAGTCAATTTGAAAATTCAAAGCCAACCGTGGACTATTTTCTGTATCAATTCGTCACCACCACCTCACGACCACCTCCTATCTACTCAAATATTCTAACACACGTTGTCGTTGCGCTTAATATTGCTTACTTTTTGTCTTATACTTATATATAAGTATGCATATAGCACTTCCGTGGCGCTACTTTTATATATATGTGCGACGCAAAATTAATATTTAATTGCTATCCTTTAATTGTCTTAGTTTTTCTGACATTATAGCTTCCTCCTTTCCCAAAAGACTAAATGTCGAGCAGTCAACAAATTTGATATTTCAGTTAGTAAACAATTTCCAAATAATATAATGGCAGCGCAAAAGGCATGGCGAAAAGCGAGTAGTTTTTTTGTAAACGATAGCTTTATTGCTTACATATAATAGGAGTATGGAGGGGTATAAACAGATTTAAATAATTTTTGGATTGTTCAGTATTAATCAAGGTTGGTAAAGCTGTTGGAATGAATAGATATCATATCACACAGTAAACGTTTATGTGAGGTTACATTAAGAAATACGGATAACACAATCTCCAGCCAATAAAATATAACGACAACACCTTATACCGTGAGAGCAATAGGCCACAATTATTTTTTCTTCGGCAAAGCATAATCGAGATAGATATAGACAAATATGCATAAAACTTAACGGGAAAATAAATGAAATCGGGCCAAATTTACACCGACTGTAATAAAGGGTGTTTTTTTATAGAGGTATAGAACTTTAAGTTGGCATTACTTTTCAAGATGTCGACCGATTTAACAGCTGTCAAGTGATTTATTCTTAGTTTGGTTTGACAATTCATCATGAATAGACTCACGCCTGAACAACGCTTGCAAATAGTGCAATTTTATTTCGAAAATAATGGTTCTGTGCGGAAAATGTATCGCGCACTACGTCCAATGATACGGACCAATGATTCCACCAGCCCATAAAGCGCACCAAACAGTCCAGTTTTTCTGGATGTAACGGTGTTTCAACATACACTTGAGGATTACCTTCACTCCAAATGCGGCAGGTTTGTTTGTTGACGTAGCCATTCAACCAGAAGTGCGCTTCTTCGCTAAACATCGCTAAAATGAACGTAGTGCGCGATACGTTTTCCGCACAGAACCATTATTTTCGAAATAAAATTGCACTATATGCAAGTTCTATACCTCTATAAAAAAACACCCTATATAACGGTAATTAAGAAAAGTACGAAAATCGTCATGATTCAGTAACTAAATTGGCAATTAAAGTCATATTTGTAAGGGACGATTTCGGGTGAACTTGGTACCATACACTTAACAATATAACCCTTTTAAGCAAAATTGGAAGTAATTTGTAGCAAATATGGTTGCCGTAAATTCAGAAACGGACCTACCTGCTATAAAACATTCTTACTATGTTTGGAATCAAATAATTACGAAGCTTTAATTACGAAGCTAACCACGAAAACTTGATCTTACTTAATGGATATGATACTGTAAATACAACAGTGCTGGTATTGATTAATTGATTGCTGTACAATTTTGAGCAAGCTGCGCCATTTATTTTGTGTTTGACAGACATAGAAAGCTGACGAAAACACTTGATGAGTACTATGGGGTCTCTTTACCATCAATTTCAATGGTTAAGAATGGTTTATTGAGTTCTGTTGTGATCGTACCAATACGAGCGTCGGTGAAAGTTCAGGTCGCCTAAAAGAGATCATGACTCCAGAAATCATTGATAAAATCCGTAGCATGATATTGTACGATCAAATAATAAAAGCGCTTGAGGTGACTGAGGCTGTAGGCTTCTCAAATAAGCAGGTAATTCACATTTTACATGAATATTTCGACAAGAAAAAGTTATCCGCGCTATGGATGCTGTGATTGCTCACACACGACAATAAGCGCAACTGTCTAATCACTTTAAAAGGGTATTTCGCGATGTTCTGCCGCAATCCAATAGAATTTTTGCACCGCTTCCTTACCATAGATGAATAATGGATCCACCACACCACACCACAGACCAAAGAACAACCGAGTGAGTGGATTCGTATGGCTAAGTGTGCAACAAATAACGCGAAGGTGGGCATGTCGGTCAACAAGGTCATGACCACAATTTTTTGCATGTTTCACATAACTGGATGAGTAGTCCTTTCCTTCAATAAATCATACAAATTTTAAAACACAAACATGGATTTATACAAAAGAGTATATATAAATCTTAAATCTTACTTCTGCCTCATTCACATCGATTACTTGAAAACGCTAAAACGACCACCGCCGAATATTATTTACAGCTTTTGCACAGCTTTGATATTGGTTTCAAAGTACCGCTATTTTTTTTTAAATTGCTGTTCCATCAGGACAAACACAGGTGCATACGTAAGAAGTCGCTTCTTCTTCTTCTTCTTTGAAGCAGACACCACTTACGTGATTATAGCCGCATTAACAATAGCGCTCCATTCGTTCCTTCGTTTCGCTGTTTGGCACCGGCTGAAGAAACCAAGTGAGGTCGCTCTATAACTGATCCTTCCAACGGAGTGAGGATCTTCCTCCTACCCTGCTTCCACCGGCATAACCTAGCAAGCGTGGCCGCTGTCTTTTAATTCGCTGAACTATGTCAATGTCGTCGTATAAATCGTACAGCTTATCGTTCCACCGCCTGCGGTATTCACCGTTGCGAATGCTGAAGGGACCATAAATCTTCCATAAAACTTTTTTCTCGAATACTCCTAAAACCGACTCATCGGATGTGGACATCCACATCCAAGCTTCTGTCTACTGGGCGGGAATGATGAGCGACTTATAGAGTTTGGTATTGGTTCTACGAGATTGTACTTTAATTTCCAATTGTCTACTAAGTCGGAAGTAGCACCTGATGCATTTCAAGGTTAATACTTTATTGTTGTAATGCTGGTTCTTGGTAGGCAAAATTATCTACGACTTCGAAGTTATGACTGTCAACCTGTCAACAGTGACGTTACTCCTTCGTTTCGTTTCTGATAGCTTCTTATATAAGTTTGTGGATATATTCTTTTAATAAACTAATGTAGTCAATTCAATTAAACAAATTTCAATTGCTTAGTTTTTGACGGTCTACTGAGCCGCCGATCAGTAGCAATCCTTGTTTTTAGCAAATTCGGTTAAGTCACCGTTGCCATCGTAATTTTTATCAAATCTGTTTTATATTTTTTAGTATTCTATTCAAGTTCACCTGTGTGTTTCATTTCTTTGTCAGTCAAGCAATTTCTAGTGATAGTCATATATGTTCATGTTCTCTGCACTCTGACCTGTCCAATGCTGAAGTGGATTAGTCGCACTGAAGCGTGAGCGATTTTCTCCCACGTGCTCAGAAATTTAATAAGTTCAATGTTGATATTGTCTGTGGTGACTTTAAGAATTTGAAATAATTTTGATTCTGTACTATTGCAAAATTGTACATGTACATTTATTAAATTTTTTAACATATTTGAGAGCGAGATTTCAAAGAAATTACCGTCGACACATGCATACTAAAAAATATGTTTTCTAGTTCCTCTTTAAATTTTAAACCTTTTTTGCAAATTGGCACATTCTGTATTAATTTCACTGAAGCTAAGTTCATATGAAAATTTTCAGTCAGCGAAGAAGTATACAAATCAAATAGTAAACTAGCAAATGAGGAAGTACACATATATCTTAGATGCAACCTTAGTTAACACCTTTACTATATATGTCAGCAAAATATCTCAGAGAAGTGTTTAAGAGAAATACCAAATAAATTTTATAAGTTGCTCAGTAAATTGCCACTTTTAAATTCTATTATATTTTGACAATTTTTCGCTTTTTAACCTCTGCCTTGCTTGTTGTTTATACGCCTTTCTTTACCACTCCATTACTGTGTGCGAAATTTATTTGTCCACTCTTCCCTTTTACCACGAAAATTACTTATTTTCACGTTCCTCCAAATTCACATTTCTCTTCATTTAAGCTTTTCGTTTTGGTCCCACAAATTAATTATTTTTCCAACGCGGTCGCATTTACAATAATTAAAATTGCAAAATACTTCACTTGACATAGTTGGTTCTCTCACCGAGTATCGACGATTTCAATCTTTCTTCTTTTCGTCCGTCATCACCTCGCATCTACGAAGCGTAAATCATAATTTCTTCTGCGTTTGGCTTATAAAACATTTTGGTTATATATATATATCTATATATTAGTTTTTACTCAAAGCTGATCAGTATGTCTTTAACCGATTGCCACTCATTCATTCATTCAATTAATTTAAATGCAAACCGATCCAAGTTCAATGAACGTCCAAGTAATTTTAAAGAATTAATAATTCCACTTCTTATTTTAGCAGTCACGGTTTTAAACGATTGAAAAATTTAAAGGAAAGAAAGTCACTGTAATTTATCTTCTACATATATAAAAATCTTTGTTTTTATGTTTGTTTTCTAAGGTCTCCGAAACCAGGAACCGACCTAATCAAAAAAATCGTATTTATGGTTCGATTTACTTGAAAACCTTTACTTACTAGGAAGTGGACCAGATACCGATCTATCTAAAAAATATTTTTGAGAGGATTTGGTTAAAATTTTGTTGGAGGGTATCTGGATAAACATATATAACAAAGTATTTTGTTTCCGCATGAGGATTTGGGACTAGGGACCAAATTTGTTTTGCTCAAAAATTAGTTGTAGCTTTCTGTAAAACACATATTATACTTTCTTTTCGAAAAAATACACTTAGTGGTCAACAAAAATTAGTATGATTTGGATAAATGTATAGATTGTGTATGTTAGTCATGTTAAGGCTATTGATCGAATACACATCCACACAAAACCAAAATAGTAGGAGGGCTGCAGTCGTATGTTGACGATGCCTGCGGGCCTACTTTCTCAACCTGACCAGCAGCCGATTCTGGCTTTTCAAGTCCCTGTCTCGTAAAACTTCTCCACCTCTTCATGCCATGATGGCATTAAAGCCGTTTATCTGGGCACTTAGCCAGATACTTGACTTTTAACTAAAACCAAACATGTGTGGTTTGACAGTTAGGTTTGACAGATGACAAAACACAGCAGTGCAATTTCGAAACCACTAAATGAATAGCCCTTAATGACCGCAGCAGATCCTCGTCATTAGCGGTTGCATTTGATTCACAAGATGCATGCAATATACTCTATCTCATTCTAGAAACATAATTCAAATACAATTTTCATAATGTTGTCCGTCATATTGGATAAATCAGTTTGAAATCTGAAAACGTAACTCCGTATTCATAATTAGTGACTCCAAAAACCGTCCTGTACCAATTTTCATAGAAATCGAACAAATTTTCAATTTTCGACAGCCATATATGAACCGTCATTTTAAATTTTGAAAATTTGTCTCCAAACGTGGTGGAGCCAAACGGACATCAAATTCGTATTTAGTGCATCAAAATACGTCAGAGTGTATTCTGATCTCCAGAAAACTTTTTTTTTGTGTGTGGTGTGTTATCAAAGCCACAACTTGCCGATACATGAACTCGATTCGATTCAGAAGCATCTGAATATCAAAAGGCAGGTAGTTTGAATCACACAGTAGAAACATTGTATTGTTTTATAGTAAGATAAAGCAGTCCTTGCCAACAGGCTTGCAAGTCAGGGAAGTCTAGTGAATATATTACGTTCTGTGAACGATCTGTAGTAAATGATTTGGAGCGTAAGGCATGTCTGTGGACTCGCTAAGGCAATGCATTTGTTTTTAATAAATATGAAACAAATTTTAAATATGATTTGAAATAAATAAAAAAAATTTTAATTTCTTATTTTTTTGCTTGTTTTTCTAAATCTTTTTATTTACTATGCCGAAAATCAACTATGCCGAACAAGCGAAAAAAAAATATATATATATAGAATGTTTTATTAACATAACTTTGAATGCATAATGTTAATCAAATCAGCTTCCTTAGTATTAAGTCTAACTGTATAACTTTTTGCTGTTCCCTGAATCGACCTTTCTTCTTCTTTTTAAAAAAGATTTATAAAAATCAATGTTTTCTTTTATCTTTTCGGTGGAAAGTTTATTTAGTAATTAAATTTTTTTTAAATTCTGAAAATTTGTAAGAATTTAAAAAAATAATTAGTTCACCCTTTTTAAATTCGTCATAATAAATAAACAAAACCGACAAGGAGTATATGGGTTTTCGAAAAATTTACACCCTCAAAACAAATAAGGTTAAATACATCTTCGTTGTTAATGGGTTAAATATCTAAATAACGTAACATCTTATTCCTTAAAATGCCTAGTGATATTTTCATCATGTAACTATCTGTCTTTTGAGCCTTCTACATATACTTTAATATTAAGGAGACTTATCCCACGATAGTTGGCGCAGACCGTGGGCTATCCCTTTTTTTGGATTGCAGAGCACACTTAAGTTCCATTTGTCAGGCATGCTTTCTTCTGACCATATTTTACAAAGAAGCTGAAGCATGCTCCTTGTCAGCTTTTCGCCGCCGTATTTGAAAAGTTCTGCCGGTAAGCCATCGGCTCCCGCCGCTTTGTTATTTTTTAAGCGGGAATCGCTATCCGAACTTCTTCATAGGCGGGTGATGGCACCTCTAAAACATCGTCATCGATTGGGGTTTCGGGTTCGCCATCTCCGGTGTTTTCATTTTCACTGCCATTGAGCAGGTTGGAGAAGTGTTCCCTCCATACATGATTTTGCTCCGGTCTTGAAATTTTCTGTAGGTTGCCGCATCTTCTCATAGAGTTTTCGAGCATTACCCTTGTCGGCCAGCTTCTCAAGCTCTTCATACTCACGCATTTCGGCCTCTTTCTTTTTTCGTCTACAAATGCGTCTCGCTTCCCTCTCCAGCTCTCGGTATCTATCCCACCCCGCACGTGTTGTGGTCGATCGCAAAGTTGCGAGGTAGGCAGTCTGTTTTCTCTCCACTGCAGTTCGACATTCCTCATCGTACCAATTGTTTTTCTGGTATTGCTGAAAACCAATTGTTTCCGAAGCAGCGGTACGCAAGGAATTTGATATTTCGTTCCACAGCTCCCTTATACCAAGTCGCTGATGAGTGCTCCCAGAGAGCAGGTGTGCAAGCCGAGTAGAAAACTTGCTGGCTGTCTGCTGTGGTTGCAGCTTTTCGACGTCAAACCTTCCTTGTGTTTGTAGTCGTAGTAGGGTACGGAATAATTGCCCAACCGTTGAAGAATTGACTCTAACGTACTTTTTTTGTATTTCAAACGAATAATATTAATTCGTGCGTTATAAACCGTCAATTTGGTTTGAGCTACCATTTAATAGATTCGAGTAATATTAATCGAAATTTCTTGCTCATTTCTTGCTGCTTTATCAAGTTTAATAGTTCCTGGCTAGTAGTAAGTAAACGACTTGAATTCCCATCGGAAAATTGGTGAGCCTTCCACAAGAATGTTCATGGCCACAATAAAGGTTGGACACGACAAAGTATTTTCTCACTCTAGCAGTAAGAATCTATTTCGGAATATTTTTCACTCCACTGTAAGGTACTATTAAAAAACCACTTCAGCAATATAGTTCAGTGCGCCAACGTGAATAAAAAAATGCAAAAATTGGTAATCTTCATATCTCGGTTTTTGAACCATGAAAAACAAGAACTTAATAATAAAAAAAAACATTGTTCACGTAATAAACCCATACTCCCAAAAAAGAGTCTCACAAGAATTAAATATCTACCTATGTGCAACATGTTGCTACAGCAAAAATTAACCTAGAGCGCCCTAACATACATACATACCACATGAGAGCCGATAATAAGTCAATTCGTATTGAAGCACCTATTACTTGGAATTAGGCCAAAGTACTATTAGTTCAATAACATTATTGGCGCCTTTGGAAGCTATGAATGGATCTGGCAAATTTGGTTATTATATATTAATAATATTAAAACAAACAAGATAATAATAATTGGGAGGAGAAGAAAAACAACAAAAGTAATGCAGAAAGTTTTGCGTAGTTGTACGAAATGTCGACAGCCATTCAATGTACTAAATAGATTATTTCCAGACTCACAAGTCCACCATTTTACGTATAGGCAGTGGTAGTTTGGGTACTTCACAAAGCAATATGCTGTGAAGTTTCTGTAATTGATAATTATTAATTTTTATTATTTTTGTGTTGTTCAAAAAAAGTGCAAATTTTATAAATATATTCAGTAGGTTCGAGAATAAAGCGTAAACTATTTTTCACACCTGGCAGTGAATCAGGGACAGACTGGTACAGAAAGCCACGCAACATGTGGGTTATCTTACATTAAATATGTGGAGGTATTTCAAATATTAAATATATAAAAGCTTCTCATTTGGCTTGTTCTTTTGGAACAATTTTATATTTTACAAAGTCCGATATATGTAGATCTTCGATATTTTGCAAATATATATTTACTACAAATATGTGGTACCGATGTTGATGATGTCATATCAAAACCGACAAAAAAAACTTAGTTTAGGGGCCAAAAATCTGAAAATGAAAATCTGGGTAGAAATAGTTAAAGAGCTATAACACATAAAATTTTAATAAATCAAAAAAATAAGCATCAATTCGAGATAAAAAAAAAATTAAAAAACGACTTCTTTGTTGACCAGTGTGATATAGAGAGCGGGATACTTACAAATGCCGTAAAGCATTGGAAGTTTGCCGTTGGTTTTATTGCAAAAGTTATAAAAAGGACCAACTTTAAGAAAAACAACCGTACTTTATAATGTCCTGTTAAAAATACGCTTTTACGGAATATTGAAACCCTTCAAAAGGCTTTCAGAATTAAAAAAAAGTATATAAAACGCAATTCAGTATTTTTTAAAGAGCCAGGATAATATTTATTTTACCGGAAGATGGTTGATGGAAAAGTCTACCTACGATTTCGGAACTGTGTCTTGCATATTACTAATGATTTAGGTTCTTCGTACTTCTGTCTAGGCAATTGTGGAGACTGACTCTTCTTCAATAGCCCTTTGAAACGATAAAGTCTTTGGAGAAGGCTCCACTTGCCAAGCAGCATTGAGCTGTAATTCTACTTACACGGTATGAATGGTCGATCTGGATATATGACCTTCCAAAAGCCTCAAGAATCGTCCTGTGTTTTGCAGACTAGCCAATTTTAGGTGACCGCAGCAGCCATAAATTTAACAGTGCATCCTATATATCAGACAACTATCAAAAAAATAATTTCTTAGATAAATAAAAATACGATAAAGTAGTAAATTAAAACGTTAATTCAACTGATGCAGTAGCATCGCTCACCTGGCTTGACACCCCGCCGTAAAAGAGGTTGCATAAAAAATAGTTGCACAAAGCATATGAGTTTCTTCAAGAACACTGAGGACTTGAAGACAATAATTTAAAGAGATGCATCTCTAATATATTTTCCCTAAACGAATAATTATATTCATTTGGCTATCGAAGTGCTATGTAGGTAGCAGAAAAATACATCTCATCATGCTGAATATATAAAGGCAGCACTTCTATAAAAAGTTGAAACGTGCCGATGAAGATGAAATCATAACAGTTCTATATTTTTAGCAGTTCGCCATTATAATAATTTCTACCACCCCGCCACTGCTCCAGCACTCCACGGATATGTTACATTCTCTGTCTAGCTCTGTTGAAGTGAGCTGCATGCCGCTACTTTATACATATATCGTCACGGCAGCCGAGTGGTGAGCTAATATGATGCTTCTGTCGATGCATATTTGTACAATTGACGGTTCCTTTATAACTAGTATTTTTTCCTGAAGGGTACTTGCATGTACCCAGTTACTATGAGAGTGGACAAATAACACATTCTTCTCATTTCTAAAGTGGCTTCGATAGAAGAAATGTTTATGCCATAAGGTTTCTTCAGAATTAGATGGATTTCTGGATAGACAGTCATTATGTCTCACTTCAGAGGAGAAAAATCTATACAAGAAAAGCCGACTTCAATGAAAAGTGTAGATTGTGTGAAAAGAGGTGTTCTCTGCATATATCAAAAGTTTCTAGATAGATCCTTTCTAACCTTCTCAATTCATCTGCTGGTTAATACGAGAACTAAATGCAATGTTATTTACCTATCTTCTTGATTGCATACAATATGCTGAGTATCTGCATAACCCATTACACATCTGATAGTAAAAACAGCAATAAACAGCAGACATTGTCACCAAATACACCAAAACCATCGAAATCAATTTGTCTATTTGCGCAATAGATATGTATGTCTGTACGAATATGTATCATAAATCCAACGCTTATCAACTCACGCATCATTTCATTGTTCGGTGTAGACATTTAACAGATCCATGTCCGCTCTGAAACAATAAAACGCTCTTTATCAATCCAACTATGAATTGACGCCCTTGATTAAATTGCTCCTTGCAGAACGAAACACGCGGAAGCAACATACAAAATCATATTTATATACATACATATATTCTTCAACGTAGGTATGTGTAAATATGTAAAGGAAAGCCATATCAGCCGTATTAACTGCCACTTACACTAAGTGCTCCTCCCCAAATTCACGCCCAGAAACTACTATTGCTTACTTCTGAGCATGAAATGGTTAAGTGGTTAAGCAATAGCACGTCATGGTGTGCTTCACAAAGTGATTTTAATTAGACTTAGAGAGAAATACAAGAGCAAGAGAAGGTGGAGCACACAATGGCTCCCCGGGTGACATGTTCTCGCCCACATAATTCCAGATAAACCCATTAGATATTTTGTAAAAACAAAAAGATCTGGACTTTATCTTACTTACGTTCAGGGTACTTTCGACAAAGTTAAGAATCAACTAATTTGTACTTTTTATGCGTGGTCGATTTAAATGTTACAAGATATGTACATAAGTAATTAATTTTTAATGGATTGATTATAAATGTGAAAGGATGCAAAAATGTACTTTATAGTTGTAAAGGTAAATTATAATACGAGAGTTTCATTAAATATTTTGGGATATGGCAGCCCTGGTATTCCAATATAGTAAATGAAAACTTTATCGTAAAATTTGACATTTTTGATGTTATATATATTCAGAATGTCTTAACATATGACCAATAATTGTGTGTTTACAAATATAAAATATTAAAAAAAAAATCATCTTGGCTAAAAAATGGAATTAACTCGCGAATATTTTCGTGAGATTATTTTTTGAAACTTTCGTCGTGGATTAACTTAGCGACAGTGCATCGACGAACTTAATTTAATTTTTGATAATGAAGCTCCACATCAAGGATCAGTATTTCATGATGGTCTGGTGATTACAATCAAGACGAATTTAGTGAAGGTCTGGGCGCAAACTTACATTGCAAGATCGACATGTCGACATGACCTATCGTGAGATTGAGACAAATATAAGTATTAATGAGACCATTAAAAAAAATTTGTTCCCGTTGGATCCCACACAATTTGGCATTCGCTCAAAAAGAGGTTCGTGTCGATTGGTCAAGAGAAATATTAAAACAATACGATAGCGGTGCTTCGCATATATGTACAAGTCTATGATATCGTGGCAGCTAATGAATCATAGATTTACGCGTATGGGTCCGAAAGACAACAACAGTTGACAGTATGGGCTTTCAAGATGAGTCGCATCCATCAGAAGTTGTTCACACACGAAGCACTTCCAACCAATTGACTGTATTTTTGGAGAAACTGAACATGTCATAACCGTAATAATTGAACAACAGAAAACCAAAAGTCATTTATTCATTCATTTATTTACTAGTTGTCTTTTAAAAAATCAGGAAAACTAATCTACGAAAACGGAAATCTCTCCACGACAATTTGAGCTTTCACACATCGACTGAAACGACTGCATTTTTGAACATTCTAAACATAATATTCTACAGTATAATCCTAACTCGGCACCCAGTGACTCCTTTTATTCCCATCAAAAGAAAATAAACTCGGCACCTGAAAAGGCCGTTCAGAATGCATGTTTGGAGGTACCCCAATTAGAGTGGTAAAAGTGCTCCGACCATTGGTTCAAACGCATTCAAAAGTGTATTAATCCTAATGGATAATATTTGTTTTTGTTCTCTTATCCCGAAATATATAATGCAACCGTCATATCACCAGTATACACAGTTTTGATCCTACGAAACCAAAATTGGTTACTACGAGTATCATAATTCAAGACGCTAAATCCAAATCCTCACTTTGTTTTTATACCTTTGGTCAAAAGTATGTAAGGACCAGAAGGAAAGAAGATGGACCCACCTAATTTATAACGATCATATCAGAATCAAGAGCTGATTTGATTTAGCCATGTTCGTCTGTTCGTTTGTCTGTTTAAACTCAAACTAGTACCTCAATTTTGGAGATACCTAAGAACGTGGAATTTGGTAAACTACACAAATTATCGAAATCGTACGAATATAACTTATATAAATACCATTCACCAATATTTTTAGATGTGATGTTTTAGTCAAAACTCAGTCAAAAAAGCATTTAGGAGCCTAATATTTGGTATTATCCACAAACAGTATAAATCGCATATTGGTACTGAAAATCATCAAAATTAGAATACTATATCATATAGCCCTCATACAAACGATCTGTTCCGATATGAGGTTTTGGGTCAAAATTCCGCCAAAAAAGCATCTAAGAGTGTGAAACGCTCATAGCTTCAAATTAATATTGGTAATAAAAATCATCATGTAATCGGAAGACTATATCATATGACCCACAAATAGTCTGTTCAGATATGAGGTTTTGCGTTCAAAGTCTCTGAAAAAAGCATCTAAGAGCGTGAAATTTGGTATTCTACACGCGTAAATTCAAATTCATATTGACACTGAAAATTATCAAAAACGAATTTTACCATTTGAATAAGTTTAATATGTTCATGAAAGTTAAGAAGACTTCTGCATGGCCGAAAACAGCCGTTCGTTGTTGTCAAATTCTCTTCATTTATTAAAATGAAAGTACCAAATTGGACATTAATAATTACACCATCGGATAGTTAGACGACTAATCTTCATAAACCGCTTTTATATCGCAGGTAGGAACCGAGCATTATGCGAAAAATCGAGGTACTTTATGCACCTTTTTGAACACCGAAAAACATATATCCTGCACGCTAAAAAAAAATGCATACCGTCAGATAGTTTAAGGACCACAATATAATATTCAACAAACCGCACTCCTGCCATAAATGCGGATAAGCACCAACAAGGGCAAAGACACACAATGCTGCCATCACGCGAGTTATTGGAAACTAAAACCAATGTGCCAACCCGATTATCTAATCGGATTTAACTTGAATTTGGTAATTTATGTATTCATATAGTCGTAACCGCTAAATCGATTTTTGGCCAAGCTCCTTCTCGAATTTGCAGTGTTTTAATGCTTTTCCAACAATTGGAGGCTTATACTAAGCCTAAGCCGAACGGCTGAGGGATCTTTATGAGAAGCTTTTATTTCATGTCAGAAATTCAGAAATACACTCAGAGGGGTTGTCATTCCCTGCCGAGGGGCGACCGCTATTAGAAAAATTAACTTAATTTTTATTTAAATGATTTTATTTAAGTGATTTCCAAGAAGTAATAAAACGCAAACCAATTTTCCAAAATGTGCGATGGGTAAAAAATGTGAAAGATTCACTGGAAGTTGTGTAATTGTATGCGTGTTTGCATATGATGAGAGCTCAAAGAATATTGAGATTCGAAGCAACCTTCTGTAACTAATTGTGAGACATTAAGTAAATGGCGGACAGTTAGAATAACAATTTCAAACTCGGCACTTTTCCATGAACGCGCCTGAGAACCGCTTTATCTTTGACATCGGAACTTTAAAGTTAATTACATAGTTGTTATAAATGAACGTGTATGATCGGTTAGGTTGTCATAAAAAAGTGTATATTAACAACGAGTTGGAAAAATAACAATTAATAACAAGTAATGAATTCATATAGTAGTTTCGTACTTTCCAATCAAGTGTAAAATTAAAATAGAATGGTGTGCAGAATAATGGCAAAGCAAAACCTGCAGAGGTGTTCAGGTGTTTCGAATATGGTCATCAAAAAAATGGATTATAACGAATTAGCCCTGCTGCTTCAAAGAACTCTGCGGAAAGATCGACGAAAATCCGTGGTGGAAATTGAAACTCAAAATGGCAAGAAAAATGTGACAACGTGCTCCACGTGCTCTCTTACCTGCGCAGCTTCCAGTGAAACGACAATATCGAATAGAGGAGTCAGCTGAAATAGAATAGCAGAGAGGTTTGGTAATACCAGGCCTGGATGGAAGACTGATATTTTTACAGAAGCCAAAAACCAGCTGGGGAGCCCAGCTAATACCGAAGACTTTACATGGCAAGATACTATAACGGCTCATTTGTGCCCTATTAGAATTGCACTTAGGGAAAGGGTATCAGGGCATCCGAAAATCAACATCTGTTCCGAAAGCAGAAATCAACCATCGGCGCAACTAAATGGCTCACTAAGATAGCCAACATGGCAATAGAAGGATCAAGATGGATGTATGGCACAAAAGAATATTGCGTCACGCTTGAAGAATGGAAACACGAAAGGCAAACACAATTAAATATACTGAAGCTTAACACCGTCAGCAAAGCGCACAAAAGTTTTCCAAGTGTGCAAAACTGGAAAAGTGGACTTGTCGCGGAGCCGGAGCAAGTACGGCGTAGTGAAGAGAGTGAAAATTACTTAAAAAGCAGGTAAGTGTGTCTACTATGAATGAACAATGCAACGGTTGCGAGTAAGTGTCGAGTGGGGCGCAGCTGTTGTTCGAGGTATTCGAAGAGAGGTAGAATCACCTCTTGGACTTATTTGTTGTATGAAAAATGTATATGCATCATGCTTATCAAGTGAAATATATGAATGTATGTTTATTACGAAGTGCATGCATTATTTGCACTTTTTCTAATTTTAAAATTATGTTGACGATGTTTATTCCTTCAAAATTTGTCTTCATCATCCCAAATGTATGCCCGTTATGCATGTGTTGCCACCAGAGCAGCTCTACATTGCAAGTATAACTATATTTACATATGCATACAAATGAACCTATATGTATGTGGGCAGCTTCCCTCTACTACCGGCATTACACAAGTGGGTTTATATAACACGCTGACGTTCGAACTTTCCTTTAGCGCTTTCTTTATTATTGCTATTTACTTTTTTAAACACTTTCAATATGCTTGTTGTTTGTAATACACTTACTATATCAGTGATGCACGCATGAAGCAAAACGAAGTACAGCTGTTGCTACTACTCCAATTCCAACTCCTCATCCCACCCATCAATTTTAGCTTCAGTTAGTTTAAGTTGTTGTTGTATTTTTTTTTACTTGCAATAGCAGTTATATTTTTTTATGATTATGTACGACCGGTACCGCTTTTGGTATGACACCGCAACTGAGCGGTGCAACGTCAATATGGTGTGGCCAATCTCTCGCGAAAGGTGTCATCGCTGACCGTATATCAACTCCTGTTGCTGCAATAACGAAAAATTATTTAGTTACTTTGTACTCGATGGCATATTTGTAAATTACACCCATAATGCACATAAATGCACAGTAGAGTACCTGTGACATTCTTATTGGCAGTTTTTAGTCAATAGCATGGCGTAAATTTTTTATAAAATAACGCTACTTCGAGGACAGGAGCATGTATTTACTTATAGATGGGCACGTATAGTTATGTTTTGACTGTCACATGCGAAATTAATTTATTTGTATAAACATATACTTGTACAAGCAAGATCTAGATAGCAAACTTAAAAGTGCAATATTGTCCTCACACAAATGTTCATTAACTTTGATGTAAGTTTTCCTGCAACGAATATTTTGCATTATCATTAGTTAAATTTAAACACGTGTGAATGGTAGAAAATCTCTCAAAAAGCTAAGTCAAATTTTTTACGCAATATTTCTGAATGACATGCGGCAGGACAATCACGCACAACACATGCTAATCTCTTTTATCAAACGTTAAGACTTAGTTTAGAGTACTCTTCGTAGAGACACCATTCATGAAAGGTATTCCGAAAACCCGATTTTAATAAGAAGCCTTGCTTATCCGAAGAAAAAGAAAATCATATTTCCAATTAAAAGGTGATAGCAATTCTTGCTCTTTGTACCTTTTATACCCGATGCCAACAAGTTTTTTATTTCAATCTAAATAATTTAATTATACCTTGGTAAAAGTTTTGGCTATGTATACGCTATTTCTTCGATATCATAAGTACTAATTACTAAAAGTTCAAAGAACATAATTTAGACACAAAACTTCAATTTAAAAAGAAGAAAAATGTTTTAATGTTACTAATCCACACTTAATACAAAACGAAAACGGCCCCAAACAATTTTTTTCAGAGTAATTAATGCAAAGTGCATTTAATTGACTCATAACCAATATAGCAGAGGAATTCCGCATAGCAGAATTGGAGAGCTTGAGGAACAGCAAGCGCTATTATTTAAATAAATCCAAAAAATTGGGAGTGCGTGTAAGTCACACGAGTGATGTGGCCGAGTGCATATTCAGAAGATATGACAACGAAACAACCATCAATATATATTTATGTATTTGTATTAAACAAATTTAATTTAAATAGTGTAGAAAACGTTTTAGCTATGAATATTGAAGTAGCAGTCGTAAAATTTTGGAGTCGAATATTATTAAGTAAGACTAAGTTCAAGCTCGATATTTTTAACGCAAGCAACCCTAAGAAAACATTTTCTTCTCTTCTATTTCCAGATAAATCAAAAGCGCTCCTCTGCGGATACTGCTGATTTGCAGACTTAGACAGGGCAGATTATCCATCAAATGGAAAATTTCGTGAAGTTAATAAAAACGGTGATGGCTCTGAAGCCAAAACTTCATCCCTGATGGAACCATTGGGAGTAACTTTTTGAGCAGATGCTTCAAAGTACTGCAAATAGGTAGGGGCTTATAAGTAACTACAATTCAAAATTAATTTTATTTCACTTTATTCAATGTTTTTTCTTCTACTGAAGTGTTTATTTATTATAAGTTAGAAATAATATAATATATAAAAATATATGCGTACATATGTATGTAATTTTTTTTTTTTTTTTTTTTTTTTTTTTTGAAGCTTAAACATATTTTTATTTTGGTTCTGAAATTTTGATCATAAAGATCTAAAGAAAAAATATTATTGTAATTTGTTCTTCTCGTTGCCAAGGTATCCATCCAACGTAGGAATAAAAAACGTCGAAAGATTTTCCCGAATTTCAAATGCCACCAATCATTTCCTCGAATTCGCTGTACTCATTGGCATAGTTCGTCTATTGCCCGTCTGCGCTCTACGTGCCCTTAAAGGGAAATTATTGAAATAGCAATTAATACTTTTTGCGGTTTCTACGTGGAACATAACATCTTTCTTGAGAGGCTGCAGAATTTTGAACACAATGTGCCAAATGAATTTTCGACACATCGTCTCGCTTTGCTAAGCCTGTAATTGAAAATTTTATGTTCGTCTTCCAGCCACCTTTTTTGCGATGATACAAACGGTTTTATAATATGCATATGCAACGGAAAATCATCAACTGCAACAAAAACATAAAGGTGTTCAACAAACTTCGACACATCGATGGCACCGCTACAGTGTGGAAAATCCCACTTACGTCCAATGCGTTGTATTTATCCAATTGTTGACGCAGGTATTTCCAAGGCTAATATAAAAGTAATGGCACCCCAAATTTCGGTTAAAATTAGTTCAAAGTGTGGTTTGCTGATACAGATGCAACATACCGTTGAAAAGTTCCGAAAGCAAAGTACCTTATTCAATTAAACAATGAAAATAATATAACAGCACATTAGCATCTGGCGGACAAGTGACGTTAACGTTGGAGTAAGCTGCGTGTTTTTAGAAAAGTATAAGCTAAGTGCAGCGGAAAATAATTGTGTGTTATAAAGAATTGTACAATAGACCATTGAGTATAGTGAATAGAATTGTAGTTATTGCAGACTCAATAAATGTTGCGTAAATCCTTAACAAATAAGAAGCCGAACGAATTAATCTTTGGACTATAATCAAGTGACCGAACTCGAAGGATTTGGGAAATCATCGAGGGTAGTTACGAAAGTCGTTACAATATAATTATTATTTTTAAAGAAGTTATCGTGCCGGCCGTTCGTAATCAACTGAACACTGTGAGATTTTAAAAATGGTTGTCCACGTAGTGTTCATTAAAAATGAGTCTCATTTATATGGACTTATATATATTGCATAGATCACGTTTCTTTCTAAATTCATTAAAGAAAGACCACGTCCATCAAGTGTTATCGTTTTACATGTATATTAAAGTAAAGTGTTAGTCGAAGAACTAATGTTTATTGTAAAACAATTAAATTTGTATTTCCAAATAGAAAAGTAAGATATTTATAAAAATTAATAAAAATGCTGCCTTTTATTTCAGCTTTTGAGGACCCTAATTCGAAGAAATGTAGAATAACAATTACGGAATTCTTATTCCGTATTTACTTATAACTGCTTACGAATGTAGCTAAAGGAACACCGGTAATTATCAATAGTTATATGCAATTTGGCAGATCTCACAACCATACTGTTACTTCCAAATTTGAAGCCTTTGGCTTCGACACCTACCTCACTTCAAGACTTTCCTTTTATATTGAGGCTCTAGAGGTGGCTTCCATCCTTAAAAATTTTTCTTGTTTTTTTTTTACTTTTAAAATTAAATTAAACAAAAAAATAAATGTATAGCATTCCTTCTCAAAAACACCTCAATTATTTGATACCCCTTTTGTAATATCATTAAATAATTTGCAATTGTTTTTTGTAAATAGATCTTGTGAAACCATTTAAAATGATAGAAAATCAGTTTTTCTCAGGGTTCTAGCAAAAAGTTTCCTTTCGGAATCAATGAAACATTGCTATTAATTCATCAAAAATGCCTACAACGTAGACATTTGCAATTCATTTAAAAAGTTAACGCGCCCAAATAAATTAAAAACAGAAAGATTAAAGGTCAATTAAAATTAAAAATGGAAACGATAACGAATACATTAAATTAATCAGTTAAAAAAAAATCGCCAAATTGTTAATAAATGTGAAAATAGTTATAACATTTTGGTACTAGTTCATTTTTGTATATATTTTGTAAATAAACAGATAGGAAAAACTGTTTTTACTTTGGAATTATTAATATAATCTAAGGAAAAAAGGAATACTTGCTCAATTGAAAATAAACTTATGTTAATGCTATTAAGATAGGAATATATGTATATAATTATTTCATATAATACTTGTATATATGATTTAAAAATTTCGACATTTTAAGCGGTTAACGAGGAGTTAGTTGAAACGAAAAGCCGACGAAAACTTTTGCTTTCAACTTTTCTTATTCATAGACTATTTAAAACACTGATGTTATAGGTACAAAATATGATATTGGATTTATTTTGAGCAGTTTTCAGAGTTGTCTAATATAATTTAATTTCTTAAAGCTGCATTTATCTGCAGCTAGTATTAATTGGTATGAATGGAATGAAAACAAGTATTTCTTTTCTTAACAATATATATAGCTCCTTCATGATAAGATTTACAATCATCTCGCATTCTTTACTGCATTGACCACATCCACTAAGATTTTTAAAATAAAGCATATTTAAGAAGTAAACATGATACTAATCCGTTTGTTAAACTTTATCAAACAATTTTCTTTTGTTAAAATTGTAAAATAAATATTATTATTTATTGGGGCAATCAATAAAATATTTAAGCAAAAACTCCCAAAATGAATATTTGCTCTAAAACTATTTGTTAAAAACTAACAAATATTGCAAATATATTCCCAGCAAAATAGATATGGAAAAATATGTATTAAAAAATAATTAATAATACTAAAAGTAATACAAAACAAAAACCAATCAGAGAAAAAAATTTAAAAAAGCTTTAAAATACAAAGATATAAACAGAAATATTAATAAATTGAGAGGAAGCAGAGATATGATGAAAAAAAAACAATATCAAAAAGATTAAATAAAATTGATATGAAAATATGCAAATATAAATTTCGCACATGCTGAAATAGTGGTAGACTAGGAATATACTTGGGACAGTTATAGTCAGCGGTGACACGAACACATGCACATATAAATAACTTTTTGTAAATGTGAAAAAAAAAACGTTTGTGTGGGATGGTAAGTTATGATTTAAAACGGAAATTTCCTTACACATTCTTACAAAATATTATATACACACTTTTTTATTCAGCATATGTTCGGGATTAAAATATGGCAAAATATCCAGAAGTGCTGTACCACACTCGTAAATACTGCCAGCAGACACTCATTAGACGATTCTCATATAGAAGGTCGAAAATAATAAAATGGTATGATCATATCAATAGTTACAACGAATACATATAGACACACGAGCAACAACAAAAAATAATAACAATAAAAAAAATTTCAACGGTGAAGTGGATAGTAGATTTATTTATCGGGGCTCTAGGAAGCTAGCGCAAGAACATTTCAAACTAATTCACGGTTTCTTTATAATCATTATAAGTATATTAGCGAAGTAATGAATTCAAATTCTATCTTCGAGTGCTTTCATATATCAATTATAAGTTATTTAGTTAGTTTAGTTTACTTGGATACAATGCTTAAAACTCAAGAACGCCTGGACCGATTTTAATAACTTGCACTAATTGGGAAGTGAGTCAGGACGGTATGTTATGTAGCTGCTTGTTTGTGGTAAGGTCGAGTGACGCATCGGCAGGCTTGCGGTTCCTGTACTAGCTCAACGGTTGGGGTGGGTTGTTGGTCACTCACTTTGCCTATGCTACAGTAACAAAAAAAAATTATCATGCCGAATGTATTGGTAAAAAAAAAACTCAAAACAAAATCGCGGAATGAAAAGCTCGAAGAGAGACAGTCTTATCCATTTGTTGTTGTCTCGTCAGTCAGGTGGAGTCTACCCACCCTCTTCAACAATGTTATTGTGAAGCCATGGTCGTTGTGCTAACTCCTCTTATCTTACAATGATCCCATACCTGAAAAACTCTGTCAGTCGGTCGTTCAGTCTGTTTGTCTCAGTTTGTCCCTGGGTCAGTCGTCACATCCATGTCTCCTCATGTCCATAAACACAACACCCACACAAAATACTAAATTAGCAATACATATTACTAATATGTTTTCTTAATTTTTATTTGAACATAAACTTCATATATATATATATATATATATATATATTTGTGGTTAAAAATTACAATCACTTATTATTCTTATAATTTTTTTAATATAAATTAATACTCTTCTCTTATCTTTAATTCTCTTATTCTCATAAAGCTCCACTCACTCAAAAATATATTAAAAAAATTTAGGCAAAAAAAAGGTTTGTATTTTCCTCCTTTTTTCAAGTCTCTCTCCCCTATATATATATATCATTATTGTTTCTCTAATTGACATATGGATCATTCATTATTGATCTCACTTGAGCCGAAAGATATGGTTCCATGTGCCACGTGAGTGTGGAAATAAAAAAAATTAAGTCGGAGAGTGTGTTTAAAAAAAAAAAAAATAATTCGAAAAACAAACCAGCACTTGCAAAAGAAATAAAAAAAAGGTTTGTAAAACAAAATATTGAAATTAATGTCCCAAAAAAAGGAGTTTTATAAACGCCACATGTTTTTCAAAAAAAAAGGAAGTACCATGGAATATATAATGCGATAATAAAATGAGTCAAAAGAATAAGATTATTAAAGTGAAAGAAATTGGAGGAAATTTATATTATTGGTAATAAAAATAAAATTGCACTATTTGAAAGCGTTGTTCAGGCGTGAGTCTATTCATGATGAATTGCCAAACCAAACTGAGAATAAATCACTTGACAGCTGTTAAATCGGTCGCCATCTTGAAAAGTAATGCCAACTTAAAGTTCTATACCTCTATAAAAAACATCCTATACAACTGTGGTTTTACACATTCGTCCCAACTCTTCACTCTCGTTTCCAAAGATTCTTCGCATTAGTTAAACATCCGTTGGAGAAGTATTCATTGGCTGATACTCATATTTGTCTGCATACTAATTAGTAAAATTTTTTAGTTCGCAGGAATGTTATGTATGAGGTGTCAAGAAAAAAGCCACAAAAAATGTGCAACTGCTAAGTATGGTAGTGAAAAAATGTTGAGAAAACAATAGTTCACGTAATAAATTGGCAAGTGGTAAGTAAAGATAGCGCAATATGCTTAGTGCCATGAGCAGGCAGGCAGATGCTGACGGTTAAGGTGAGCACCCCGGTGGCAAGCAAAATGAAAATGGTACATATATTTATATTTAGCCTTAGGTGAACATATTTTTTTTTTTGCATTTAGAAAAGCTCTGTCTTGTCACATATGTTGGCAACAAAAACATTTGCATATGCTAAGGCGTCTATGCCCGACCGCAAATATTGCTATGCAAATACGACTCAAGTTGTTTTGTAGGTATAGTTACGGTTACTTTACCGTTTCGATTTTATCTTTCCAGAGTTTTGAAAAGTGTTAAAATCACGAGTAAAATTGATGAAATTCGTTGGACTTTTGAGAAAATTAGAAAAAAGTATAAGAAGTATTAGCTGAATTCTAAAAAAGAGGTTATGTGCTCATGTGTGGTGAAACATCCTAAAATTTTTTCACTTAAGAATTGGTGTATAGTGAAATTCCGACAACCAAATCCTCGAAATTCAAAATGTTAAAATTCATAATCCAGACACAACACAATGCAAACGAAGAATTCAGAAAAACATTTTAAATTAATTTAAAAAAACGCCCGATGTAGAGTTTTTCAACCTCAGTATTATGGATTGGAAAGAAACTCATACTTTGATCTAATAAAAGTTAAAAAGGGGATTTCCTTCCGGGTGTTTCGCCAGGTTATTCTGAGTGCTTGCTCTGAACTGCCCATAGCGAAGTAGCTTGCTCTCAAATCTATTACTACTACATTAAGAGTCTGGCCATGAGAGATTCAGATTTTGAAACATATTTGCATTGGACCAACTTTTTATATGAGTTCAACCTTTCTTCAAATAAGAAGTATTTATACCAACTTCGAAGTAAATCCCTCTCCAAACAACTTTCTACATTTTATAACAAGGCAAAGACGATGAATTTCAATTAAAAAAGAAACAAACCTTTTACGAATTCTATTAAAAATTATTTGTAAAGAATTTGAAGATGGCCCCCGCCGTTCAAATGGGAAAATCATTTCTTATGGGTTGCGTACTTCGTTTTGGCTGTACTTTATTCCATCATATAGTAAGTCATTCAGGACAAATCATTTTACTTAGAATAAAAAGATATCGCCTTGCTACTTACCAAGGGAAGTCCCATTTCAAAATAATTTGATATCAATAAAAGGAAAGTTAGGAACAGTACCACTATTTATTTTACGCTCCTATATGTTTTTTTGACGGATTTTTTACGCAAAACCTGATATCTGAATAAATCGCTTGTATGCGGGCTGTATGATATCGTATTCCGATTTCGTTAATTTTCAGTACCAATATTTATTTGAAATTACGTGTGTAGAATACATTATTTCAGATCCTTAGGTGCTTAACTCAGCTCGTCTGTATACATTTTGGTGGGTTTATCTCTTCTTTTTCAGTAACTTATATACTTCGGACCAAAGTTTAGATATAATTTCAGGGCAAATCTTTTAAATAAAGAAGATTTGGAATATGTTAATTATTCGTATGTTTCAGATCATCCCCAAGTGTCAATATGTAACAAAGAAATCATCACAAATTATGCTTACATAAAAATGTTCCACATACTCTGTTGCATGAAATCTCAATGAAGTACTTTACTAGTAGAATGCTGAGTAAAATAAAACTAACCAAATCATGCCACAAATAAAAAAATACCGCTGCCAATGTCCATGAGCACCATTCAACCACTTACTCGGTCGTGAGCTAAGCTAAATCACTCACTCTCTGTGGGCGCAACAATAATGAGAATAACAATAACAAACCAGCAACTAGTCATTATCACCGACATGACAAGACAAATTTAGATTTATTGTAACATCAACGGAGAGAGAAAAATGGAAATAGAAGTAAAATTATACATGCTTGAGGATACTTGTATGTTGAACTTTTGAAATAGCCGGTGTACGGGGTAGATGAGCGTCATAACCACATCCATAGACTTATTTAAAAAATATGAAGTTGGAAGCTAAGACATTTAAATTTTTTAGGGGCTGTTACTAAAGGACAGTGGTTAGAAATACAAGCTATAATTTTTTGAGCATTTTGAATTACAGCTACGATAGACAAGAATATGATTCAGTGGGTTGACAAAAAATTCATGATTTGAAGTAGATGCTCCTTAAAGACGGATAATTGTTTTATGTACGGAAATATTAACTGTACATAAACATTTTTCTATTTTTTATTCATTCGAAGCCCATTCATTAAACAAGTTTTTTACTGTAAGTAATTAAAAAAAAATTTTATTAAATGTAATATAATAGAATTAAATAAAAAATAAATCTAACAATAAAACAATCATAATAAAGTTGACAAAAATTTTGAACTAAAATTTTATTACAACAAAAGTACTTCAAGTTACCTTGCAAACACTGAAGTTTAAACTATGATTATGGGTCATGCCGTAATCAGTGGCACTCCGTACATATACATTTTTTATGTCATATTCTTTATGATAACTCTTTTAAATACTTATAAATTTACCTGTTTGATATTTCTAATGATATCCCTTTTTCTTGATAAATAGTTTTCGGATTTTTAAACAAAATACTTTAGAAAATTTTAATCAGATTTTAATAAAATCCTATATCTTCAAAAGTTTTGTCTAAAAAATTATTTCGTTTTTTTTCAACTTTTAATGCTTTAATGATCATATTTTAACTATTCAAATACTGAAGAATAAGTTAAAATAAGGACAAATACGCATATATAAAAAACAAAAAAACAAAAAAAAATATGAAAATAGAAAATTGAAAATAAGCAAATACTAAAATACACACAAATATTTGACATAATGTCGAATTTATTTTAACTTATATTTTATTTGCAATCTATCTTACATGAGACATTCAGCAAATTATATCTTATAAGGTAATGACAGCGGTAGGTTTGCTTTGCACAAACCTACATAGAGAAATACGTATAAATTTGATATATTTACATACATTCTTACGTTATATAAATTTCAAAATAATTTTTTTTTTCTTTCGAAATTTTCCCGATTATTGACAACAACAAAATTTTATTCACTACTATCCACTATTTTCCACTATGAAGCTTATTACTTATTAAACTTAAAACGCAATTAAATAATGGACAAGGATGGGCATATTATTCATAGATATTACAAAAATTTTATAAAATATTTCTGTGGCTATAATAAATAATAATAAGTTCAAACAATTACTCTACCAAACAAAGGAGGCATCCTAAATACCACGGATGATAAATATTTTTTGACAAATTGGTATGCACTCTCTAATGCATAAATTACGGATTCATTTGAGCGAGCAACCCAACGTCCAAATGCACATATTTATATGCATAATCTTTATATTAATGTCTTTGAATACAGTTATGCGTAATATTATTGACGAAGGATTTTATTTTAAATTTAACTTAAAGCCAAATGTCTTAAAATTAGTTACAAGCATGTGTTGGGTACAAAACCATTTTTTCGAGTCAATATTATTCTTTATAAATAGATAAATACCTTACAACTACCAGAATTCACTGCACCCCAACTGTTTGCATCCACTTATCCCTTCCTAGTTACTATTTGAAATTAAATATTATATTGAGAAATTTTTCGGCCTTTCAAGGTGTCTTATGGATTTTTTTTTTTTTGTATTTATGGAAAAATGTTTACCAAACTGTAATTTACAAATTCGCATGCTAGCACTTAACAAAAACAAAAATAAAACGAAATGCTTACTGAGCCAACACACACATAAAATACAACACTCTAATGTATAACTAGACGGAACCGACATGCCGTCGTACAAATATGTGGGTTTAGTGGCAGGACAAACAGCCGTTGACAACGAGCCAACAACAGCAAATACCATGAAACCGACACTATAAGCCCATAACAAACCATGGAACGGACAAGGGTGCTATCACGGAAAAAAACCGAACAATCATCATAAACCAGACGGTTATTCACCATTATACGACGAAACAGAACCGAAAAATACTTCTGGTTGTGAAGAGTGCAACAGACAAACGGATGAAGCTAATCTGAAATTGAGGAAGTGGCAAAACGAGACGAGTGGAAAAAATTAAAATAGTCAGACGAGACATTAATATAAATAATAGTCAAATTATATACTCATTCATACAGCAACAAAAATAGCAGCAACAATAATATTAAAAATATTTACATCGAATATAGTGTTTCTCAAGCCCTAAACAATATTCAGCAGATAAAAGATGCTTCACAATAGGCATGGACAGACAATCGAGTATATAAATTACCATGAAAAAATACGACTAGTTCCGAATAAGTTCGCAATTAGTACGCGACTTTGAAATTTTTATCCTATTTATTTAATGACTAAATATTAAATAAAATAGTAAAAAGTAATATTAATAAAAATTAATATGAATAAAATCACAAAAAAAAATTAAAGTTAAAGTTAAAATAATGTTAATCAGGATTTCAACCTGGATTACTAAACAGGCCACACAGAAACACAGCTGAAATATTCTAAAAAACAAGAGGAAGATTAAGATGCAAATAACAAAAGATTTTTGGTTTAGGAATACTTTCTCATTTACTTCACTAGTCTTCGATTTTTTTTGTATGCTTATTCACTTTTAATTATTGTATATAAAGGTTTTGTAACGATTATGAATGTGTTTTATAAAGGATATTTTAAAGCTAACAATTAAAATATAAAATTTATTTAGAACAATTTTTAATAAAGTTGTCAGAAGAATCGCAGAGGTAATTACTGATCGTGGTCTGCCATCCGTTGGATCGGTGTGTGTTCAACTGAGAGTTTGGATAACGGGAACACTGCAGGGTATAATGGCGTCAATGGAGGTGATATCGAACGGTAGCTCCAAAATTTTCTTCACTTAATCGTAGAGATTCAACGATGGAGTTGGAGTATTGTAAGGAGTATCAAGATGGATGGGTTGTCTAAGAGTAAGAAGAAAACTCCGCACTTCACGACGATCAGGAGATTAAAGAGAGTAGAAAAAACTAATTAAGGTTATCTAACTTTTTATTTTGGTAATGGCTTGCTTGCATTATTTAAAAGAATTAGTTGAAAGATTTGAAATTTTTTTAGATTCTGAAAATAAATTGAATAGTTTGAAACCAGTTCTGGGATCACCAGTTTAGATTGAAAAATAGTAATAATAATAAACACAACGATTACCCTCCGCCCGCCCAATTCGCTTAAGGTACAGAATATGTGGTGTCATCAGATGCAAGAGATTGTCGAGATTTAAAACTGTTCAGCTACAGAAAACAATTATTTAACAACGGAAATTTAGTAATTCGAAACTTTTAAAATTTAAGTGTTGAGAGAAGCAATAATATTTTTATTTATGTTAAAAAGAGAGTCTGATAGGTCAAAGGCACAGGAGTAACAATTAAAAGCATGGCACTATTACCTAAATTATTCATTCACTTCATAATTTGTTTTGACTTATTTCAGGAGTTCTAGATACAAGAACGTAGAAGTTTACCTCAGAAAAACAATGAACTACATATGAACACATTAAGAAGTTGGACTAAGGACAAGGCGCCTAACATTTAGTTATAGATTTATCAAATGATATAATATATCTTCCTGAGAAACAATTGGAGAATTAGTTATTGCAGTTAAACGCAAATGATGTTGACAGACGGACAAACTACTTTGAAAATTAGTTGAGTAATTTGATTTAAAAAATTCTGCGATCTTATTGGAAATACTTAGACTGTTACATGACTTAGAAGATTCGTATTTGAATATTTTGAAATACCCTTGACTTCCTATTCTTTAAGAAACATACTTACCTTGTTAAGCACAAACTCATTCGTTCTATTTTAGGTGAAATAGTAGTTTTTGACTACTATTAATTGCTGTTTGATGGTTCTGCAACGTTTATTCACCAAGTACGTTAAGTCTCTGTCTGTCGAACGCCGCACTCTCACATTGCATTTTCTGTACTTGTCTGCCAGAACTAAATAGAAGATACGCGACTCTTGCACCGTTAATAGTCCTACTAGCTTCTTTTTCTTTAGTAAAATCCTAGTTAGCTTTGCGCCTTATCTGTTTCACATAACTTTTGCCATTCTGCAGACCTTTGCTTTTGCGTCCCAAATTTTATTCACCTGAATGTCTCATTGCCCAATGTAAACGCCGCCGACTTCGTGCTGTGCGAATGTTAGACCTCAATGGCCATTTGGCTTTCTACTCGTACATAAATAGGTACAATTATTAGCCTTTTCTGCAGTACGCCTGCCTAAGTGTGGCTGCAGCTTACTTTCGTTCACCGCACAGCTTATTTTGGAACCATCTCTAAAAATACGCTGACCTCAAAATCTTGCTTCAATAATACGCTTCAATTGTAGCTGAAATCCGCTTCTCGAAGGTCAGGCGTGGAATAATGTACCATCACAACAAATATATAGTGCGATTTGGGAATACTTAAAGTTAATTCGAGAATGCTGCGAAATCAGTTCGCCCTTGTGAATATAATGTTAAAAATATTTCAAGGGTATTTTGGAATTTGTACAAGTCTAGTTTGAGAAAACTCGATTTTCCATGAGCAATGAAACGAATTGAAAGGCTGAGTAATTTTGGGTAAATTTTATAAAAAGGTTGAGATCACGTTTACAATATTTCGGACTTCGTCTAAGGAAAGTTTCAAAATCAGCTCGAAAGCCAGGTGCAATATTTATTAAAGTGGTTTCAGCCAACATTAGACTAGCCTCCTTAGAGGACTGCATCATCGTCTCTATTTGAATTCATTTTGCGATCTCTCGCGCAGAACAAACTTTTATGTTATATATTGATACGCTCGTAATGTCCCTAAATTCATTTTTCATCCATTATTAAGGATCTAATTTACATGCATTTTTTGCATTTCCGCATTTTTTTTGCCCCAGTTTTTGCAGCCACCGAATATATATGTGTGTATTCATAAAGGAGAGCACCCTGCGAAAAACACGAGTCCTCCATGTACGCGTGAAATATATACTACCCGCGGACAATGTGTTACTCTACAAATAATCACAAACTATGCAAATTTGTGATCCTATTAGCGATATGAACTCCACCTCTGCATAATATTCGAGTACTCTTTAGTGGACCTACAGGAATCTGGTTTTGAAATTACTCCACACAAATGGAGTAGCTACAGGGGATTACGCATATCTTCAGTATACGAATATAAATTGGCGCTATTGAGAATCCGTGTAGTAATTGCGATCGTTAAAACACGAGCAATGATCGGCTAACAACGTAAGTTGGTCCAACTTGCACTACAGTGGATTAATGCAATGGGTACTCCAATCGACCATATTGTCCTCGAATTTTTGCAGGGTATTGGCAAATTACCTGTGAAAAGACTGCTCGAAGGGATAAATTCTTGCATTTCCATGCGACTGCCTCGTAATATGTATTCGTTTTTATGACCGGGAAAGTCATTGGTGGCAACATCAGTCACCAGAATGATGACGCCACAACCAACAACAGCAAAATCTAACAAAAATAAATAAAAACACTAGCCGAAGTACGGTAATGGCAACAGCACGCCAACGACCGAGATGACATCCGCCGAATTGTCGCCAATCTCCACATGATTTTGCCGCAAACACACATATTTCACACACTCATTCATTTATACTTTCGCACTGAATCAAACTGCGGGTTGTCTGGGCAACTCTCTCCCATATATATGTATGTACAGATATACAAGTGAATATATTCGTGTGAAATTGTTTTTCCTTTCCATCACTTCTGTATTCTTCTTTTTTTCACAGAAACGCTGAATTGAACACGATGACTAACGTTAGTTGTTGCTGGTTTACGACTGCAACGCCATCTACGGATAAGTTTTTATGCATTGGATATACCATGCCACCTACGTCGATTATGACTGCACACAGGGTGACTCGCATACGAGGTATTTGCTGCTGGTTTCGCAAATTATGGAATATGTACAAATTTCCGTAGTGCGCGATACGTTTTCCGCCCAGAACCATCATTTTCGAAATAAAATTTCATTATTTGCAAGCGTTGTTCAGGCGTGAGTCTATTCATGATGAATTGCAAACCAAACTGAGAATAAATCACATGACAGCTGTTAAATCGGTCGCCATATTGAAAAGTAATGCCAACTAAAAGTTCTATACCTCTGTAAAACCACCCTTTATATATGTAAATATATTAATTTATTTTTAAAATGTGTTTGCACGAAATAATTTAAATGACCTTTAACAATAATTTCTCAATATTGTGCCAGGTACACCTAAGTTTTCTTAATCTTCTCCGAATACAAAATATTTCAGGGACTGTTTTTAGACCATTGAATATTACCAGGAAATACCACATATACATATATTATAAAAATATGTACAATATAGCAAAATATAAATGTACCTACAATGAAATATGCATGCTTCAAACTTTCTCAAAAGATGGTGTTTGATTTATATAAACGACATACTGAAGCATAATAAATATGTATTATAGCTCTTGATAGTCGATTAATTCGTTATATTTGAATACCATTTTCACTATCTAATAGTTCGAAGGTACCATTACAATTTGAACATAGTTTTCAACACTTTAAATAAATACAGATTAACAACCACTATCCTGAAATATATAATCCACGCGGACAATAGAGTAATCCAAAACCTGACACAATCCATACAAAATATATGCTCCAATTTACATTGTGATGTCCTAGGGCTGGACCATATAATCCATCTCTGCATAACACCCGAGTACTCCATGGAGTACCTACAAGGGATTATATTTTGGAGTATATGCGAAAAATTACATTCGAACATGCCCTTTAGTTTCGAATACAATCTGCTTTGATGTAGAGCTATAAAAACATATTATTTATGATGTAAGTTTATATTAATATTAATAATTTATTGTTAATAAATATATAATATCTATTAGTTTGCGTATCTGTTTTACGTATTTTCTTGAATTAGTAATAAATTCTGCACGTCTTTTGCGTACCAGCAGAGCTCAACACCGAAACGAAACTGACTCAGTTTCATTTAAACACATTTTCTGTATACGAGTACAGAACTTATTGCGCAAATGTAACTTCGTGTAGTGAATGCGCTCGGTATAACACGAAAAATGGTCGTGATGCACAAAGTTCGTGTAAAAACATAAGTTGGTCTAAAATTTGCCACAGAGGAGTAGAATTGTAGGTACTCCAATGTACCATATGGTCCATAAATATTTGCAGGGCAAATGTGCGACTACTATTTCCTTTTTTAGCTCATCCATCTGCTGATTTGCACACACATATATTTGGAAACTAAACGGACCTTTCCCTACAAATATTTGTGAACCATATGGCTCATTGGAGTAGGTACTGGATTAGTACACTCTATAGCAACGTTGGACCAACTTGCATACCAACATCAGTTTGTTGTTGGTCGATTAATGCTCGTGTTTTAACGATCGTAATTACACCACAAAGTCCCAATTGCGCAATAAGTTTTATACTCGTACTTGTATACTGAAAAATGAATGAATCTGCTATTGAGTCAGTTTCGTTTCGTTGGCGTGCTCTATTGTTACGTACGGAAGTTTGGGCTAATACTTATATTCTAATAAAAATTGAACATTGCACAAATTTAAATGTTTTAAATTTATTAGTAATAATATATAATACTTTATAACGTGATCCCATGCAGGCACTCGATGAATAAATTTTTTGGAGTAGTTTGAAAATTAATTTCCTGAATTACTTCATTGTCCGCGTGGAATATATACTTCCCACGTGCTTGGAGTTCTTGCATTTTTACAGGTTTCAGCAGCCAGTACGCCAAAAATTCATTTCGATTTTCAGTCCGATTGAGTGGTGAGCACTTTAGGCACTTTACAATTGTTGCTAAAGAAATGAAAAAAAAATCAATATTTTTTTTTGTAAAACGTTTTGAATTTTATTCTGTTATTGAATCTACTCATGGGCCAAGTGGACAAAAAAACGCGCTGCACAAAGTTCGGGAACATATACTTTTTTACATACATGTTAGCTGATTTCATTTTTTTTGGTCTGACGTTTCACAGTACTCATTGAATTGCTTCGGGCTGCTGACTTTTATATATTTACCTATAAATATGTAAGGATGCAAAACACTGCTAGAAGCTTTATCATACATACATGTGTATATTTGCCGAGATATGTACAGTGGCGGACAAAAGTCTACAAACACCCCCTGTTTTCGTTGAATTGAAGGTCCAAAAGGTTTTTTGGAAAATGTAATGATAAAGTTTATTTCAATTACTTTCCCTTATCATAAAAAACCAAAAAAAAATTTTTTTTTTAACATAAAATAGTGAAGCTATGCAGAAAAAGCGTTAATACAACAATGACAAAAGTCTATATACAATACATACATAACTTATCTTAGCGCAAAAACTTTGATTAATATCAGGTAAACTGATCTTTTTAGTATTCAGTTGGTGCACCGTTTGCATCAATAACAACTTGAAGCCGTCGTGGCATCGAAGCTACTAAATTTATCAATTCTGAGGGAGTAATACTGTCCCAAGCTTCAATAAGACGTTCTTTGAGTAATGCTGAGCTGGAAATCTAATTTTTTATAATTTCTCGCTGAAAATTTCTGTCAGACATATTCAATAACATTCAGATATGGGCTTTCAGGTGGTGTGTAGTTGCCTTGGAGCATGATAAAGGAACCAATCCCTAACAATATGGACCGTATGCTTTGGATTGTTATCCTGTCCAAAGATCCAGCCTGCGCCAAGCTCATAACTGTCCACCAAAGCCTTCAGAATAGCTTCCAACAATGACTTATAATTCAACCGATCCATATTACCCTCAATAAAAACAAGCTTTCCAACTCTAGATGCCGCAACCGCTCCCCAAACTATTACTTACTACTACTAACTGTTGGTATTATATTTTTGGAGTTAAGTGCAGTGTTTTTTTTTTTCAAATTTCTTTCCACATTTTTTCTCTTTCATCACTGCCGAATATATTGAACTTCGATTCGTCTGTAAACAAGATTTTTTTTTCAAAAATCCATTTCTTTGTCTAAATGTGCTTTAGCCAATCCAAACGAAGTTTAAGATTTTTTCAGACATAAGAAGTTTTTTACGTAACATTCTACTGTGGAAGCCGTTATTGTTCAGAGCTCTTCGAATTGTTTTTGATGATTTTGCAATATTTTCGACTAATTTTGGAGCAGTAACTTTAGAATCATTATTCACTTCCTTCAGAATAAAGCTGATATCTCTTCACACGCGGCTTTTTTTCGGTGGGTCCACTTTTTTTAAGTTTTTTACAAAGGTCTGTACCTTTGGTGGATTTAAGGTTAAAATTTTTGATATTTCACCATACGATTTCTTCTCTTTTCTGTGCTGAATAACCAAGACTCGGACGTCAATGGACATTTCTTTTCGCGGAGCCATTGTTGATGGTAATGTGTTTAAACCACAAGTAAATTCACCTAACCTAACCACCAAAACAACACAGCGTATGGACATAACTGCTAATAAACCTGTGGTGTTTTTAGACTTTTGTCAAGGGCATTTTTGCCTTTTTTCACCATAATTGTTTTATTTTATGTTAGAGAATGGATTTGTTTTAACACATTTGATTAGAAAAGTATTTGAAATAAAACTGTAAACCTAGATTTTTCAGCAAAGTGATAGTACTTTCTACACAACGAATACAGGCAGTACAAACAACACCGCTTTCTTTGTCGGCCACTGTATGTGCCGAACCTCCAAAACGTACATTTTAATATAAATAGATCTAAACTCATTTAATATGTTTAGGAGAGACTTTATTAAAAGAACTATCCACATATAACATACTTATTTCAAGATTAAAGATTAAGATTAAGACTAATTTTTTCTTAATCTAAAAAAAATTATGTCCATTAATATATTAATACATTTTATACAACACTGCCACGCATTTCGAGCTGCATAAATTTCACGCAACATTGAGTTGCAAAACGAGCACCGATGCATGTCCCCACATTTGGGATTATTGAGAAGTATTAGTGCAAATGGTGCAGCGACTAAAAGAAAAAACTGCTTACAAATAATATGAAATTTTGCAAATTTTCAAGAGCACTGAGCGTTAAATCAATAATAATATAAAGAATGAATTACATTTTGGTTTAGAAATGGAAGTAAGTAAATTATTTTATGAATAACAAACAAAATATTAAATCAAACAGAATGATATAATGTTTTTAAAGAAAAACACTAAAAAGTTGAATTTAACATATACGAAGACATTGACATAGGGAACAAACAGGCAGAGGCTGTGCCGTCTAGGACTTGTCATCCGGATGTATGAAAGCACTACAGTTTTGGAAGTCTTCTATACTGTGTCCGCCAATGCTTGCAATAATTAACACTTCAAAATTAGTAAAGCTATTTGATAATAACAAAGAAATTTATTTCTTACATCTACTTACATAAAATAAGCCGAACAAAAAATTTTAAACTCTTAAAAATCAGTAAATAGCATTTAGCCATTAGTAGTAACGAACGCTGAGTAAAATTTAAATCTTCAGAAGACTGGCAGATCCCTTCTCTGAAGGCATGGTCGGCTTGCTGGGCGGGATAAAACATTCGCTATAGGAATCGAATGACTTTGCAGTTTCGACAGGTATTTTGGATAGGTAATTGACCACCATAAAGAAACTGACCGAACCGTACCACACTGTCAACAAACTGATTGGACCTTATCAGTGTGGCTTAAGACCTTAGCAAATACACCATTGGCCAGATATTCACCATGCGTCAAGACTTGGAGAAGATCCTACAGGAAAGAATCGATACACACCACTTTTCATCGATTTTAAAGCTGCCTTCGACAGCACGATAAGGAACTGCCTCTATGACGCTATGTCTAAACTTGATATATCCACAAAACTCGTACGTCTGTATAAACTTATCCTGGATAATACCAGAAGTGCAGTCAGAATTCGGAAGGGCTATCCGAGCCGTTCGAAATCCAACGAGTTTCAGACAGGGTGATTGTTTATCGTGTGATTTCTTAAATTTGATGCTGGAGTATATAATACGAGCTGAAGAGCTAAATAGACCAGATACAATATTCTACAAAAGTCTAGAATTGCTGTCGTATGCCAATAATATTTTTATCATTGGCCATAACAGCCGCAACGTAAGTTCTGCTTTCTCCAGGTTAGACAAAAATGCGAAGCGAATGTGTTGGATAGTGAATGAAGGCAAGATGAAATATCGCCAGTCAAATATCAGCTTTGAAATCCAATGCAGCCAACAGGTGCTACTTTGGACTAAGTAGGTAATTGTAAAGTAAAGTCCTATTTCACGTTCCACTTTAGGAGTTTTCGAGAGAAAGTTGTTTGCGAAAAATTTATGCTAGGTTACGTCGTCCGAATAGGTGCAAGCACTCCAGCTTTGAATGAACACGTTGGAGCTCTCGCTGGTGGAAACAGAAGAAGAGGAAGGCCTAACGTCCGTTGGAAAGATCTACTGGAGAGCGACCTGGTTTCACTTGGTATTAAAAAACTGGCGCCGAACAGCAAAGGGAAGTAATGGGTGGCGCGCAATTGTTGATGCGCCTATAATTGACCCTGTTATGTTTATCATATTACTTTAAGGTTTGTATAATATATTCTCGTTGAGGATATACTGGTGTGCGCTTGTTAGGCTTCTTATCATTTTTGATTGAAATCGCTGTATATTATGTACATTACTTCAAAGCATAGTCCTTAACTGTTTGTCAATTAGCAATTTAGCGTGGCGGTTTTAAGTTTCAGACGATGCATTTTTATGGAAATATGCTTTCGAAGTGTAAATAAAGGAATTAATCTCACAAAACCAACAATGGAATCTGGATTTAGATCTTATTTGGTGTTTCGAATTGGGGGCTCAAATCAGTTTTACATCTTCTATACCTGAGAAGAATATTTTTAATAATAAACATTCTCTAAACACAATTTATATAATACCGTAATACATTACCAGGTACCACAATGACCACAATACTCGCAAGCCGATTTAATTATCAAAAACAACTTTATTGTCGCGGCACTTACAGTTTTGAATTCCCATAATCGAGTACTAATAACAAAAGTTTATTTAAAGACAAAGAAAGAAAATCAATCAATTATTTATTCTGTAATATTAATACACTACCTACACAAACGCGAATATGCATTTATAAGTATTTACATCAGAGATGTTTCGCTGTTTTTGACGGTATTAATTTCATTTAGTCTTGCTTTCGGTGGCAAAGAGAAAGCAGGAAACATTTACCGGTCCCTTGGTACAGCGCGTCTTTTTCTTCTTGATTTGTATTTGTTTTTATAACTACTAATATAATATGCACATATGTATATATGCTTGCATGTACATATTTATTTATCAAGCTGCAAAAGTGCGTACAAAGTGACTGACTGAGAAACTGCGAAGTCAAACGAGCAAATTGGATAAGGAATCAGAAGGATGGACTGATATGTTCCATGCGATTTAGCGATTTATGCGTATGATTTGAAAGTTGAACTTTTCAATTGAAAATTTTAAGACAACGGCGGCAGAAGCTTATATTTATTTGTAGTTATATGTGTAGTCAAAACAGTAAAAGCTTGAAAAACTGAAAATCAAACAAAATAATAATATTTTTTTGTTTCTTAGTAGCACTTTTAACTATTTTTCTGTCACCTTAAAGCGATCTATTGCATTGTGCGATCAGTGAGCTTGATATTTTCGACATTTCAAACAAGCAACACAATTTCGCTGTTAATTGTAATTTTCCGGTTTCTAGCTTCGTTTTCTTCTCTATTAGATATTGTCTATAGTTACTGCTGTTGCTAGCATACTATTGACTTTGAACTAGATGTTAATTTAACTCAATAACTATTAATTACTGGACAGTGATCAGAACATTCAGCAAATATTAAATTGCTATCTTAGATTTTGATGACTGAAAAATGAATCGAATCTGACAGTTTCATTAGGTCTGTAGCACAATAAGTTGGTTGTCTTTCTAAGATAAAATCAAATCTATTTTTGGTACTCATGATCATTTTATATAACTATCGGTCTTTTGGGTTTTTTGAAACATGATAAAAGTACTTTATCGAAATTTTGAACTTTTCCTATATTTGAACAAGAATCTTGCAATGCCAAAATCAAATTTATTGCACATTTCAAAATATAATTTCGATGATTTTCTGTGTAAATATAAATTTAAATTCACTAACTTTGGATTTGTTGAAATATCTCAAAAACTGAAAGACTAGACAGACGGACAGATGCTCATGACTAAATCAACTCAGCTCGTCATTCTGATACTATTAGTATAAAATTTGGTGGGTCTATCTCTCTCCTTTTGGTACTTGCATTCGTCGAACCAAAACTAATATATCATTTCATTTACAAACAATTCCTAATTTAAAGTAACACGCCTTTCAAACGACAGCTTTGATTCTTTTAACTTACTCTTCTGTATAGAGAAATATTTACTGAAAGTTTTAAACTAATACATAATTTCTGTATTCTCAGCTTTTCTTAGGTGGGGGGTAGGGTTTTAAAATTACTTTATTTTTCATTTATTTTTTATTTTTTTACTGAATGAACAATATGTCGAAAATAACTATCGAGTAAATAAATCGAGTAAAACTAACGGAGTTACAGAGTTTCAAACGAATGGCCGTGCTACCTGATTTTTATACCTACCCGGTTGCCGCCCGATACCCCTATTAGAAAGCAGCTGCAATTTCATTTGTTATCCCTTTCCCTTTCTCCGTCAATGTGTCTTTCAAAAGACTGAAGCTGGCATTGATGACTCTATGTAAGTATAAAAATTAATATTCTTTTATTGATGGTTTATTTCGAATTTTCACGTATGAAAAACTTTAAATCGATTTTCCCGAAAACGTCTTTTTTTGAAGTTCGTGAACATCACAACTCAAAATCTACTGAACCGATCCTTTTGAAAATTTGAACATTACTTCTTCACATAAATCAACAGGTAATCAGTAAGAGTTTTTATTTATCTTTTTTTATTTTTTAATAACAAATTAACCGCGATTTTTTTTAAGCTAAAATCGTGTTTTTACTTCGAAGCGCCGTAAAAAATAGAAAAAACACTATTGCAGATTACCTCGAGAAATACATCACCTTTAAAATGCACCGTCACCGGCTTATTTATTAATATTTTTCTTTGAAAATTTTTTGTGACATACTTCAAAAGTTGTACAATAATATGTGCATATGAAATAAAATTTAATAAAATTGTTTATCGATGTCGCCGAAAAAAAATCATAAAAATATGCGTTTTTCTCGCCTTTAATCGCAATTGAATTTATAGCAGCTGATGAGCAAATCTGTAGCTGTTCAGTGTAAGAGGCAAGTGTAACACGACATTCCGCGATCGGTTTCCGGTCTGTTAGATTTTACGTTTATCCATTAGGCGCGTCCCTCGGTCAGTTGGGTGAGAGGTTGGGCAGCACTGGTTACGTCGTCGAGAAAAAAAAACAAGAAATAACGGCTGCCTTCGACCATACCTTTCATTAAAATATATGATTTCGAAAATTCCAAAGAATACCAAAGAATACCAAATTTTGTCAGATCATTTTTTGACGGACTTTTGACCCAGAAACTCATATATGAATAAATCGTTTGTAT
The DNA here is from genome assembly GCA_030068015.2 of Neoceratitis asiatica. Lineage (NCBI taxonomy): Eukaryota > Metazoa > Arthropoda > Insecta > Diptera > Tephritidae > Neoceratitis > Neoceratitis asiatica. The sequence continues at coordinate 81,448,435 of CM061524.1, forward strand.
CTGAACTATACGATATAGCCGCCCGATTCCGATGATTTTCAGAACCAAAAAGTGATTCATTATGTAAGTGTAGTGTACTAAATTTCACGATCTTAGATACTTTGATGAACTTATGACCCAAAATTTAACATCTAAAAAATAGGTGTATATATACTATAGTGATCCAATCTGGTCGGTTTCGACAAATGATCGTTTAAATGTATAGGTGCTTCTTCCTACCATGTTTGGTTGAAGTATCTCATAAAGTGAGGACTAAGTTGCGTTCAAACGGTCAGACGGACAGACAGACGGACATGGCTATATCAACTTAGCTCCTCATTCAGTTGCAATCGGTATAAATTTCGGTGGGTTTATCTCTTCGCCTTCTGTGCCATAACATAAAATTACATACTTCGGGCCAGGGTTAATATGTATATGAAAGATATAAGAAACAACAATTTCGAAGAATACAATGTTTAGTGGCTTAAGTGGTCTGTGGCTTGCGTCATTATGACAAATCGGCTAAGATTCAAATGATACTTAATTAATTTATTTTGCGCTTATGCGTAAAGCACTAAAATCGATATAATTGTTAAGCTTTATTAAAAGTCAACGCAATAAAAATCCCAACGGTACGGCGCCATTTTCGTAAACTTTAATTCATAAATATTTTTGACGACAGCGAATTCACTTCAAGTAAAAAATAACTAATATTTCCAAGTCTGGTTCATCACATATTCAGACACTAAAATCTTTTTGTAACAGAGGAAAGTTTCAGTTGTCCTGACACAGGAATAATATACGATGAATGTGTAACAATGACTGAATGATCTCCTTTCTACAGCGTTAATGCCATTTTTATTACACGAAGACACTACGCAAAAAAAAAAAAAAAATCAACCAGTGAAGATCAGCGCCTTTACTTTCTTAATGTATTGACCCGTTACATCAACAAAAAATTGTGATTTATGCCTACAATGACAAAACATTAGTGACAGATACATGCATAGAATGCCTATAAATGAAGGTTAAGGAAACACGTGTGGAACACCTATTTGCATTGGTATGTTTGTATAAAGGACCTCATATGTAAACGGAAAGGCAATTAGAACTTCAAATTATATTAACTAAAATTTGTTAGCGAATTCCATTAATACAATAAATTAATGGACTGAAAGAAAAGAAAGGAGATGAATAAGCCTTTTACAGGCACAAGCTGAAGAAGAATCAAAGGTGGTAATAATAAAATGGAAAATAAAAGCACTAATAAGTCAACAGTGTAAACTTTTGGGATTTAGAAATCATTCTGGAACACTTTTCTTGTGATGGCTCTACAATATCCCAGCGTATTTCGGGGAAGGTATTGGGGAAAATATTACCTAAATAGTCTGGAGAAAACCATAAAATATTAAATAATGAAACTAAAAATATCGTATTTTTAAATTTAAAATATTTTAGTTATGCAAATTTTATTTTCAATACCAAGAATGCAATATTTACATAGTTAATACATAAAGTATATTTTAAAAATAATAAGTTTACACTGTTGACTTATTGGTGCTTTTATTTATATGTATACAATACAGACAAAAACTTCACGTAGTAAGTAATATATATTAAAATTGATTTAAATTAAGAATAAATTGTCAACAGTTAAATTAAAAATAAAATATTTATTTATTTTATCTTTTAAATCGTAAATATCTTTTCGATATTTCTTTAGTTACGCCATTAATTTGATTATGTTTTCACCTCCAATCTATTGGGAATTTATAATTTATTTCTTTTTGATAAGTATATCAAGGGTTATTTATTTAGTGGTTTCGAAAGTGAAGGGATCTAATATGACATTTTTCAAACCTAACTGTCAAACAAACAATGTTTTGTTATAGTTAGAAGTCAGAAATTAAATTAATCACCAAACAACCGCACAACACGCTAAAATTGTTGAAACCTAACACAAAAATGGTTATTCCTATGGTCCACATAATCATCCAACTACTCAAGCAATTGGTACAATTTTTAAGAAATTTTAAGAGATTGGATCGGCTATAGCTATTGTAAGGCCTGTGCATCATCGTTTTGCTCGTTCCACCGCAAGTATCGTTGCTGTACGAGAAAGTGTAGCCGAAGACCCGAGTGTGTACATTTCTCAACGTTTTCAAAGCTGGGCCTCTCTTATGGCAGATTATGGCGTCTTTTTTACTTGGACTTACACCTACATACATATAGAGTCCAGCTCATATAACAACTGAAGCCGTAGTTACGTCGATTGTGTGCTTCAACAACAAGCAGCGCACTTCGATTTTTACAACAAAATATTCTTCACATACGAGGCACATTTCTCACTCGGTTAATACGAAAATAAGCAAAATTGCCGCACTTGGGGCTCAAGAATCCTCCAATAATTGAAAAGTTACCATTACACCCAAAAGCTTACCGTCAGTTGCACTCTTTGGACCTTAATTCTGTGAAAACGATAACGATGAGACTGACACTATCAATTCAGAGCGTTATGGTAGTATGATAACCGACTTTGTTTGGCCTGTATTCTGTGAAAACGATAACGATGAGACTGACACTATCAATTCAGAGCGTTACGGTAGTATGATAACCGACTTTGTTTGGCCTGTAATTAAAGAAAACGACTTGGACAATATGTAGTTCCGACGAGATGGTGCCACATGCCACACAACATGAGCGAATATCGTTTTATTGCGAAAGACCTTGTTTATGCGGATAACCCAACATTCGTCAAATTATGGCGAGATACTTGCCAATATATTCAAAAAGGACGAAAATTATCTCAAGCGGATCGAAGTTTGAAAAAATTTACGAGACAGTCATTTTAATGATGTAATGTTTCACATATAGTGCCCAGGTTCAAACTTAATAATAAAAAAGGAATTTCATGAAAAAAAATATTTAAATGCAGTTTATTTACGTTTATTATAGAAAATGGCAAAACGGATAACCCTGTATAACTATGTTGATCACTTTTACTGCTTACACTTTGATTATATATTTTATCAATTTAGTTCAATTAATTTTTAAATTAACCCCTTTTGTTTGGTACTGACTTTGAAATTCATCGCTTTATTGAATTTATGCAACTTACTAGCTACAACTGTACCAAGCGAGACAAAACCCCAAATAGAATGGAAATTTTTGATGAAAACTAAATGATTATATAAGTTTTTTTTCATGTTACTCCACTCAGATATTCCACTTATCTTTATCTGGAATAGGCAATATAAGCGAAAATCAATTGTATTATTTTCGAAGCATTATCGAAAAAGTGAAAGATAATGAAGACATTTTGATTCCGAACTTTTTGCTGGAATATTACATACTATATCAAACAACAAATGGGAAATAAATACACATGCACACATACTATATCAAACAATAAATGAGAAATAAATACACATGCACACATACTATATCAAACAATAAATGAGAAATATATACACTTGCACACACGTATGTATATTTTTAGCTACCATAAAGTAACATAGCATGAGTAACAAGCGAAGCGTGGTTGATAACCGTCATAAGGAGGCGATGCTAATATTATACCACAACAACATATTTAGCCGTTTAAAGTGCAAACATTACAGCATTAGTAGATGAATTTCCGCACAATGAATGTATGTATCATACATTGAGGAGCAAGAATTCAGCCATTGAAGTTTTTGTTTTCAAAAAACAAAGTTTTCCAGTTTAGCTTCCTTTGTAAAATTATTTAAAAAAAAATCCGTCAGTATCAATCTTAAGTGACAGCATTTGATATGAAAAAAAAATTAAATTATTTTATTGTGAATTAATAATTTAAATTTTGATGTAAAGTTTTTAAGCAACTTAAAATTTTTACAAATTGTACTTATAAAATAAAAATTGTTGAAATTTATATTTTTACAACTTTATCGCAAATATATTAGTTTTTTTTTATTATGACATGTTTCGAAATTCGGATTAATTCTTTGAAAAAAATTTAAACCCAAATATAATTAAATTTTTAACTATTAAAATTTAAAACAAATTTTGATAATGGTTCCAAAAATAAATTTAGGTAAATACTTTTGAAAACCTTCAAATTGAAAAAAAAAAGTTCTCCATATTTTGCCGCCCATTATTTGTATTGTATAAGTTTGTCCGTATGTAGAAGAAATAGGTAACGAGACAAATAAACAAGTACATACTCGCCCCCATACAAACTCATATTTGGTTAACATTTCAAAAGCAAGTACTTCTACTTGAGGAACATACTTTTAATAATTGAAAATTGGACAACAACAACAATAGTAATAGGTAATTTAAAAATATAGCTATGTATATCAGTAAACTGGTCTTCGGGCAAAATTAATAGATTGAAATTGATGCAACTAGCGCAAACGACCAAAGGAGCAGGAAAACATAAACCCAACTATTTTGCAGAGGAACAAAAAAATTAAAGCAACAGTAATGGCGAAAAATCGGACCAAAGGAAATTAAGAAAAAAATTCAACAAAGGTTTGCACTTTTTCTTGTTTTGTACTGAAATTTTGTTTAAAGAAAAATTAATTATAAAATTATAGAAAATACTCACCAGCCTAAAGGCTTGGTTTCAGTGAATAACACCCAAAAAAGCATGTCAAGAAAATGATAATAATACACGTAAATAAAATAAATAATGAATTTAGTAAGAATGTAGTAAGCTTAAATAATGAGCTATAACATACTTTTGAGTACGCTTTTGGTTTTTGATGTACTAAAAATTGAACAGGCGAATTTGTCTTAGAAATAGCTAGTTTACCTTAAATTTATAAAAAAATCAATATGCAGAAACTCCGTAATTTTTTTATTCAAGTGTAAGCTGCTTTAAACGAGAACAAATTGAAACTCATAGTCGTAATTTAATAAAAGGTTAAATTAGACATAGGGAAAACTTATAACGCTTTTCACCGATAATACCTGTACTAGACTTTTTCTTTTATTTATTTTTTAATTTTTTAATTTTTTTTTTGGTATTAGAAATCTACTGGTATTACAATTACAATTTTACTCGGCACTGGAAATTCTATCTGGTCATTTCAATCTAAATCGAGCTCTCTTTTTGGCAATTTTTCTACTGAAATGGATCAGTTCTTTTATACAGAAATGAAAGACAAGTGTTTTTAAAAATTTCTAACCATTTTTAAACTATTTATTGTTCTTGTGCTTGGTATATAATTCTTGAATATATTGTTATATACTCGTTTATCTGAAACGGCTATAGAAGATTTCTAAACTAAGAAAAGGCAACTAGTCAGCCAGTCATTCTGCGAATCAACTACCATATTAACTACAAAGCAACACGGCAAATGCTGCATTTTTGACTTTATCACGTGCCACATTAATTGAAAGTGTGGACGATGATGCAATTGTATTCACATTGCTCACTCTTTTGAAAGTACGAAGCAAACGAGCGTGTTGTAAGTCCATATAGAGTATGTTATAAGTGCAAGACAGATAGCCAGCAAAGGACATTTCCGTATTGTGTATTCCGTGTATTGTTTATTTCCACAAATTTTTCTATTTGTCGTACAGCAAAAATGCCATACTCACATATTAAGCTTTTGCAATGTTCTGACCATTTTGAAATAGCCTTGAATTCGATGACTGCTACATTTATGTAGCTTAAGAAAACTACACTCACCACGCATATAGTGTAGAAGATCTATCAATGTTTGCACTGTACGCCTTAGACGGAAACGGAAATACGCTTTTCCAGCAGACTTGATTTTCAACGCATGTGGAGCACGTGCGAAACGGCAACATTTTAAAACGCAGCAGAGGTAGCAGGTAAACTTTTTTGTATGCGTGTACGGTGAACATCATTTTCGAATTGTCTATAATTCTTTTGTTGCAATTAAGAAATGAAGTTTTGCAAGAAAGAAATTAAGCGAGGTCATAACAAAAGATGAACTGGCCTCATGAGAGTCAGCCAAAGTCAAATAAAACTTTATATCATTCATAATATGTATACTGGCTTATCTTTCTTTTATATTGTTTGTAGCTTTTAGTAAAGGAAAAATTAAAAAAAAAAACAACGACTAGAAACTAACAACTCTATTATCTTATTAACGCTTGTGCGAAAGTGATTTTATTTCCTAGGTAACATAAAATACTGTAGGTGACCTGTTAAAAAGATAAATGCTTTAAGTTAAAGTAAAATGTTATAGAAGCCAGATATTTAAAGGGGCTTTGGCAGAGAAGATTTACATTCTTTTAAAAGAAGTTATAGTTTTACACGGGCGACAATTATAAATTCCTTGTATATAATTTAATATAAAATTATTTATCATATTTCATTAAAAAAAAATATTCACAAATGATTTTTCTTAATAAGAGGAAAGGAAAGTAGTTAAAGAAAGAAAGTAAAGAAAAATTATGTTGGGTGAGTATGTTGATAGGAACACTTTTTCCTAAAAAATGGAGTGACACACCGAACCGAATCCAAACTTCTGTATTAGTATGGGAATTTCCAACCGAAATGGATAATCATTTTCGCATGTTATTCACTCGTTTACTGCGGCCGCAATATGCATACTTTTGTAATCATTAAATTTACATAGAATATTATCTCTTTTAAAAATGTTTTCCCACGGTGTTAAGCGATTAGTGTAATATCTTTATCGCCACATTAGTCAAGCTAATTAGGAACTATATTAAATAATCTGTGTATATTATATTAAGTATGATATTTTAAAGAATACAAGCATGGAATTATTATTAATATTTTACGCCGCATTAAACATTACTTCGCACATTTCCAAAAACAGGTGAAATTGAAATAAATTGTACAAAAACAATGCTTGTGAACACACAAACACCCAATCAAATCAGGAAATAAACAATTTATGTTGCTTGCCTTTTGGCGGTTTGCCTTGTCCTCACTTGCCCCCGAACAAGAGCCAAAGAAGAGAGTTACAGCGTCGGTAATTAAATAAATCTATGTATTTCCTTAAGAGCACAGTACAAAAAACGGATGCTGAGGGGTGAATTTATTATTTATGTGCTTTTATGTGCCGTATGTATTAATTTGGGAAACCAAGTCTGTACTCTTCATTTTTTTATTCTTGTAAGCAGTGCAAAGAAATATGCTCAACCGGCGGCATTTGCCACCCCACGAATAAAAGTTCATTACGAACAAACGTAATGCTAAATGTATATTAGTTTTAAATATACAAATTTTAAAAGTTTTATGAAAATTTGAGTGAGCTCATACAGGTATGGAAACTATATCAAAAAAGGGTTTAGAAACATCAAAATGAATATTAAACTAGCTAACTATAGCAGCCATATCCATAAAGTAAGATCGAGTTGGCACAATGAATTCCATAAATATTCACAAGATTGGTTAAAAATAGAGTCTTTAATATCCTCATTCAATCTAGCATATCTGTCAAGATTAATTGAAGTTCTGTTGGTTAATGCCTTAAATATTTGAACTTAAGTCAACCGGGGAAAATAAAACATTCGTTATATTGGACAAAAGCGTAGTTTTTTGCCCCATTGCGCCCATATTTATTTAATTATAGTTTATCGCACAGCTTAATCAATTCGGCCCATCATTCGATGAAGTTTGGTACAACATAATATCAACATATATCTTGGTTATTTTCGCCATCATATAAGGGAGTTGCATTATATATTTCATCATTAGAGATAAAAAATAAACATAATTATCATCGAAAATCGCTGTATTGATATTGAAAATAACCTCCATTAAGATCTATTCAGATTTTCATACGATTGAACAAATTGTGGAAGCACTTTTGCCCTTCTAATTGAGGTATTTCAAAATCACGCGTTTTAATCGCATCAACCGCTTCATCAGATGTCAAAAACGGTCACCCTTCAGTTTATTTTTTACTAGTTACTCATAAAATCGATTTTTTCTTTAAACTAAGTGTTCATGCAATATTGAACGTATGCAGGTTTTACCAAAGCTCATAGTTGTCGCAATCTCACGATAAATCACAAGGCGATCTTACGATATCAGTTTGCGCACATCAATAGTATTTGGAATAACAACTATGATCTACGACCTCTATTAAATTCACCATTCCATCGATAAATATCGATAAACACTGAACCTTGATGAAGCTTCATCGTCAAAAATTTAATTAAGTTCATCGAGGTAGTGTTGCTGAGTTAATCCGCGTTGAAAGTTATAAAAAATATTTGCGATTTAATTCAATTTTTTTTATCAAGATGAATATTTTAAATCACTGTAAACAACACGAATAGTCAAGACGGGCTGTGTATATAGATCACTAAAAATGTCAAACTTTAAAAACCCATCTTTGAAAAAATTAATTAAGTTAATGATTTATTCATGTAGCTTTGAACAAAATATTTATCAATTCATTTATTTGGCGAAAATGAGATATTAATTAACTTCAACAAAGAACAATGTGGTTACAACATTATTAATTTAATTTTCCGACTCATTATTTCCGCCACTATGGCGTTAGGCGTTGTCACTGTCTGACAATAGATTTATTCACTTTCCTGTGGGTAAGGAAAGTAGAAATTCGAAAAATTCTAAAAGATAAGTCTAGCATAAAGATGAAATAACATTCCAGTTAATAACTAGTTTTTCGAAAGAGAACGAGTTAAGATGCTTAACTTCAATTGTTGGGCGCACCCTATATACTTATATGTAATTACATAGATATCTACATATTTTAGAATATGGAAAACCTAATTTACTGCTTCTGCTAATGCTCTATGCATGTACGAATAAATGTATGTTAACTGCGAAACTCTCGTTAATATTGCATAAAAAAGTTGAAGCTATAAATAAATGTGAAGAAAAAACGGTCAATAAAAATTTCATAAATAATTAAGTATATGGATTAGACAAAATGTGATTTACAATTACAGCCTGCAACCATTTACTGCTACAAATCAGTCAGATCGCCTGATTAGAAGCCAAATTTATTAAATGAACTATGTGTATGCAATGAATATTTTTAGCTGCAATTGTATGCCAAACCAGCTGGAATTTTTTCAACGATAAATGGACTTACGCAAGGAGCATCTGCTGAACCGTGAAAAAACCAATATAATCTGCGAAAATATTAAATCCGAGTATAAAATTAGCAATTCCACATCTTATTGACTTCAATATTTACAAAGTATCCCAGAAGTTACAATTCCATAAGTTTTTAACCTTATCGAAACAGAAACTTAAAATGATTAATACAATACAACCATTGTCTTGTTAAAAAGCTTAGAGAGTAGTCACTTTAATTATTTATTTCGAAATTGGCTTATTTGTTATACAGAGTTTTCAGGTAGTGTTGTATAATAGATAAAGTGAATAAAAGAACGGAAAATATTTTAGATTTAAGATAGATATCATAATCCGAATTAAATAAAAATAACTAAATAGTGCATAATAACATGCATTGCTAACCACTAGGCTGCTGCCTATTTGAAGCTTTATATCTTAATATCTATTACTTCAAGTCAACATAGCTCTGTATTATAAATACTTGTAATTTAGTGTGCACATACCTCTTACAGATATTGATATTTGTGTCACCAGCAGCAAAGCAACTTTGGTTGCCATAAAGACTGCATTGGCTCTGAACTATGGCTAAGTGTACAGGTATTGTTGTTGCGGCAAGTCAAAAATTCATTCATTTCTACTGAGCAAGACCAACACCAATAAATTCTACAATTTTCATGCTGCGTTTGCAAAATGGTTACCACTTTGCGATTCCTATTGTGGCTTTGGTTCTTAAGCGTTTCCTCGTTGTTGTTTATAGTTTAGTTTTTTTTCTTTCATCCGGCTGTATCATTTTGCAATGGTGTTGTTAGCGGGTGACTGTTAATGACCATAAATTAGAAGTTAATTTATTTAGTAGCCACTTGGGAGTAATTTAATTTCCAGTCTATTTTCAAAAGTAGGTAGAAGCTTTTATCAAAGTTGACTCCTACATAATTCGACTCGTAGGTGTCTCTTAAGTCGTGTAACAAAGCAAGTAGGTGCTTTTTTGATTTAGAGGTAGGTGAATTAAAAAAAAGTTCGTGCAAAATTTATTTTCGAAAATTTAAGAATTTTTAGTTTTGTAAATAAGACCAAAATTTTTTTTTAACAGACATTCACTTAATTAACTTTTATAATTAAATAGCTTCAAATACTTGTATCTACAAAAATTCAAAATATGTTAAGCATATATATATAGGGTGTTTTTTTTATAGAGGTATAGAACTTTAAGTTGGCATTACTTTTCAAGATGGCGACCGATTTAACAGCTGTCAAGTGATTTATTCTCAGTTTGGTTTGGCAATTCATCATGAATAGACTCACGCCTGAACAACGCTTGCAAGTAGTAATAGAAGGTAATCCTTAAGTGTATGTTGAAACACCGTTACATCAAGAAAAACTGACGGTTTGGTGCGCTTTATGGGCTGGTGTAATCATAGGTCCGTATCATTGGACGTAGTGCGGGATACGTTTTCCGCACAGAACCATTATTTTCGAAATAAAATTGCACTATTTGCAAGCGTTGTCAGGCCTGAGTCTATGATGAATTGCCAAACCAAACTGAGAATAAATCACTTGACAGCTGTTAAATCGGTCGCCATCTTGAAAAGTAATGCCAACTTAAAGTTCTATACCTCTGTAAAAAACACCCTATATATGTATACACGCAAAATTGCATTCTCTTGGATGTTATTCCATTACACCTAAAGTTTATAATAATTTTATTCTTTTGAGACCATAAAAATACTAGTGGTATGCAATTTAAGTTACACTTATTTCATGTTAAAGAAGTATATAATTTGGTCTAATGTTGAATTGTGTGACAATAGCAAACACACATACATTTTCACGGAAACCTTTTTCACTCCTTTCTGCTTTGTTTCATTTACTTGCAGACAAAACTTTTTAAAACAAAATGTTCTCTTATTCTTCCATTATTTGTTGTTTTGTGTGGAGTTAGTACTCAAATATTTGTGTCTTCTTTGTAGTTTATTATTGTTTTTTAATACCGACTTTTGAAAGTGCGCTTTTAAAAGCGTTTAGATGTAGGCTTTATAATTTACTCCAACTTATATTACTTTAGCCCTCATAAGACCTTCGTAAAATTTACTTATTTTAAGTGAAAAAAAATGTTATTCATAGAAAAATTTGAGGTCTGATATTTTATGACTTTTATTTATTTTAGATACTAAAGAGATACTAGTGATGTTTAGTTTATATCTCTGAGAATTCTAGGTGTACCTACTTTTTGAATATAAGGTCTTCGAGTAAAATTTTACCCATTATACAGTTATTTTTGCTTTTCTTGTCAGGATGATTTGCTCAAAATACTATTATGAATGAATCTTCGATTTCTGGAACACCTGTAAATTCAAAATAAACAAGATGCTTTATAACGTTAGAGATAGAAGAGCGTCCATTGAAAATATTGTCCCAAGACATGAAATGAACTTTGTTTAGTACTAAAATTAATTTTTTTTTAATATTTGAGCGATAAGATTTTTACTTGGATTTACAAAAAGAGAAATAAATGCGATTAAAAATAACTAAATGCAGCAAAATGCAAAGTTTTATAAAACATTCAAGTATGTTAATTAAATTATAATATAAATAAATAAATAACTTTTGAGATTATGAAAAATGAAAATAGTTTAATTCAATGTTGCAAAAATTAAAAATAAACTGATATATGAAGAGTTAACTAAGTAATTTATTGAAGTAAAAATCCAAAACCTATTTGTATTTAGCGAAATTTTGCAGTTTTGTTTATTTCTGGATTACAAATGATTTAACTGATTAATAAATTGAATTATTGCGGTATTGTTATCAATGGGCAAATTTTTGTTGATCAAAACTAATTAATTATAAAAGATTCCCCCCCCTGTTTTGCTATAAAAAATATTTTAAAAAGTGAAATTATTATACTTTATTGTATTTTTCTTGTATTTCGTCAATTATCAGATATGTCGGAAGCGTTACTGCCACACGCTTCCGATTTAGTAATACGAACAACAGTTTATTATTTAGTTTAAGTTTATTAATATCTAATTTAGATTTGGTACATTAAATTTGGAGAAAGGTTAATAATTAGTTATTATAATTCAATTAAAATTACACATTAAGATTTATTAGTAGTTATTACACAGTTCAATTTGTTAAATAAACCTTTAATATCTCACAACCGATACGAAACGATTAATTCCGAGCTAGTTTAACGACTGTCTTTTTATTTCTGTCCGCTTTTAATTTCCTCTCTGCTTACGTCTATATGTTCACGTTGTAGTGGCCAGAATATTGTCTATGTTATATTACCACAGATGATGATGATGTGATTGACAAAAAATAATAAAAGGTTCTAGTTTAGTTTTCAATAACATCCTTTACAATACCAATTATTCTTATAATGCTTGTTATCCAATTATCCCAGTTTTCGTCCATCTGACGCTGATCCACTTCTCAGAAAAAATTATTATATGTGTTATTCAATGCTACCGACGTACAAAATGCCAACAAAGAAGAGAAAATGAATCCCAATGACTCTCTCGTACAAACATTCCTTGAATTTTTTTTCCGAAAATTTAAGCATATGAAATCTTAGATACAAGTTTTAAGAACAGATCGGTTCTAGGTCTGTTTTCCGAAAGAAAAAGCTTTCGTAATGCTAGTATAAGCGGATAACCCTTCAAGGGCATAAAAATAAAACGACTTTAAAAACATCGACTTTTTGTTTTTTATATGCTTTCGAAAATCATTCCAATGCCCTTTTTGCTCTTTTTACTAATAATCGTAATAGAAAAGGTCAGAATTTTGTTATTTCCCAAATAGCCATTATAAATAACTGCACTTAAATTTTTTCAAACTTTGTAGATATATGTACTTTTATTATTATACGATCATTTATGGCAACTGTAACATATATGACAGATATTCGGGTTTAGGTATTAAATCGTCAAAAAGGCATTTACAAGGGCGTAATTTGGTATTAAACATAGGCAGATTCAAATAAATATTGGTTCTGAAAATCATTGAAATCGGAATACTTTATCATACAGCTTTTCTACAACGATTTTACTCAGATATAATGTTTAGGGCAAAAAATGCAGCAAAGAAACATTTAAGAGCGTGAAATTTAATATTCAGCATACGTATATACTTACAAATAAAAATTGACACTGAAAATCATCGAAATCGGAGAACTATACATACAACCAATTTCTTAAAATATGATAATTAATATTTAATGCTAAAATGCAATCAGTTTTAAATTTTAATTTTTTTCTTTTCTTATTTTCATTATTTATTAAATTCATCGTAATTTTGGGTATAATAAAAAATTCATAATTTGAATACGAGTTCGAGATTTTTAAAAATATAACAAAACTTTCTTTAAATTGGATTACAGAAAAAAATTAGCATCAAAGTCGTTGACCCCGCTCGGACACTTAAAAAAAAATAATGGTATGCCCATATAGTATATGTAATTGACCCTTTCTAACCGCTGAAGCGGTTTTATGTCGAGCTTCCCTTCCAATATGTGGTGTTCGTCTTTATGTTTTTCCAACAAATGTAGGTACCTACATTTTATCCTAAACCGCCTCCGAACGGGTGATGGATATTTATGAGGCGCTTTTTTCATGTCAGCAATACACTCGGAAGGGCTTATATTCCTTTTCAAGGGATTGCGGAAATTAGAAGAAAAATCTACTAAAATTGTGCTCACAGTCTCGGCTGTTGCAACAGTTTGTATCCAGTAATGAAAAAAAGATAATATTGCATATAATTTAAGTATGCGCTGTTTAGTGGTGATTTATGTCGTGACAATTGTCTGAATTGGAGTATTTGCAATTCTAAATTTTCTGCGCGGGTTGTACGTTCATCAACTGTTTAATTTCTTCTAAACTTCTAAGCTATCGTCCTTTTGCAGAAGATATAGATAATTGTAATTTTGCTTTAGATATATTTGAAATATTTTTTAACAACCATAAATTTGTTATCAAATTCATATCAAATGTTCCTAACTAAGGAACGGACTCTTCAGATTTTGAATATTGTACTATATATTTCGGGAATAGAGAGCAAACACAAATATTAATCATCAGAAGTCATTTTAAGATATTAAACAATTATCAAAGCTCTTTTGCCACTCTGATTGAAATATCTCCAAAACATGACTTTTAAACACATCAACCGCCTCTTCAGGTGTCGAAAAACGTTGACCTCACAGTTCGTTTTTACGTACAGGAAAGACGTCATTCGGTGCCTAATCTGGACTGTAATGCTTGTGTACCACTCAAAATTTACTGCTCTGCGTTACTCATAAACTTTGGTTTATATTCGGGCTCATACGCGTGAATCTACGTTTTATTACCATTTACGATGTCATATACGTTTTTCGAAGCACCGTTATCATATTTTTTTAACATTTCTCTCGACCAATCGAGAAGAGCCTTTTTTTTTTGAGCAATTTACAGATTGCGTTGGATCCAACGCGAAATTTTGAATGTGTGGTGATCTTCAGCATATCATCGATAAACATTGATCTTTGATGAAGCTTCCTCGCCAAAAACTTAATTAAGTTCATCAATGCACTGAATTAATCGACGTCGAATGTTGTAAAAATAATCGATTGAAATTTGTAAGGCATCGCTGAATTATTAGCAGTGCGGAAAGCCATAGGTTCGTTTTTTAGTAAGACCAACATCCATGTTAAAGAAAAAGTGTAGGTCCATTCATCTATTGCTTGGAAAAACAGCGAGACTCACACCTCTATTTTTAGATTTTTTCCTCGAAACTGGAAATAGTTTCAAGAAAGACGATCAAAAAAAAAAAAAAAGAATACGAGTGGTTATCCGGCATGGCATGTAACGGTACACAAAAAAACCATAAACAACAGATTTATACGGAGTGTGTAAATAGTTATGTGCATAACATATTACAAGGTGTGTTCAAAGGAAAAGGTGAATTTTGAATTTTTTTGAAAAGTACTTATTTATTCATCAATATCTAATTTTTGTTCTTGGCCAAAAAAAAAATCTAGAATAAGCATTGATGTGTGAGCTGGTGCATTATCGTGACGTAGAATCCACATTTGTTTTTCTAAAATTCCGAGTGTTTGAGCCGTATTGCTTCAAGCAAACGTTGCATAACTTCCTTGTAGTATTCCATATTAACTGTGCAACCTTTGGCCGGAGCTCATGATGCACCGCACCATTGTAATCAAAGAAAACAGTGAGAAAAGCCTTCACCTTTTCCTTCGAATATACCTCGTATGTACATGTCCCTACAAAAACTTTTAAGCCATATGATCCATCGGAGAAACTATTGGATTATTCCACTGTAGTACAGTGTTGGCTTGCTTATGTTTATCCACACATGCAGTAATTTTGAGAAGTTGCTCAATTATGTTCCTCAGACAATATTTTTTTTAATGAATTGTGGTTAGGTTTGGAATATTCTATAGTCTGCGCGTTGTATATATTTCCCACGTTCATGTAGTAGTCGTGTTTTTCGCAGATTATGCATACATCATACAGTGTTAATAGGTGTACTAGCAGCAGCAATATATACTTTGAGGCACAGTAAAGTGTGGTTTTTTTACTGGTAGCCATCGAGTAGCTAGTGTAGTCGAACATGAGAAAACAGCAATTATTGCACACTCCCAGTCTCTAAAATACAATAAGTATATTATTTTATTATCCTCTTCTACAACAAGGAGTCTGTAACCACACAGCTGTTGTTCGTTCTCGCGTAAAATCATGTAAAAAGTGCAATGCTGTTATAAATGAGAAACCTCATTAAAGAGCAATACATAGGAAAGAAGGGCAAGGCACAGACCACGGCTTTAATTAAAAAAGAATTATATAACTTATCGATAGCTTTTGAATCTAAATCCGTCTTAATAAAAAATTTCCTTAAAAAATATGATAACATTCCAAAAATTATGCATTGAGAATAACTCTAATTATTTCCATTCACAAACATTTTTTTAATTTAATTAAATTGAAGAAAAATACAAATCAATTTGGAGAGCATGACTATTGTGTATCCTAAGATTACGCTTAGTGGCAATCAAAGCTGTTCATTGGGGCATATGAGTATATCCTTCTTATACAATAATTTAAAAAGACTTTGTGCTTACCATACATATATACAGATGTGCAAATCTTGACTGCACTCAAAATTAATCTAAGCATCTGGTTAACCTAACAGGAATTCTTGTGACTTCGAACAGACATTTACATACATACATATGTGCGAGCGAAAAGTGCATAAATGCTTATTGCACTTCATACAATTAGCAAACTGTTATTGAGACTATGTTACAGCTTCGCCTTTTCAAATAATTGTTGCCACTTGCATTAGCTACATAGTTTAAATGCGGTTTAGGTCAGATGAAAAATTTTAGTAACACTAAACTCTTAGCTACATGCAGTTGTACGAACAGAGGGATAATTTGATTTTTGAAGCACTGTGAAGCGGCCAAGA
Source organism: Neoceratitis asiatica (assembly GCA_030068015.2). Lineage (NCBI taxonomy): Eukaryota > Metazoa > Arthropoda > Insecta > Diptera > Tephritidae > Neoceratitis > Neoceratitis asiatica. Next base: position 81,464,924 of record CM061524.1, read on the forward strand.
CCTCCCCAAGCAAGTAATCTTTGACCGAAGTATCAACTTTGCACATATCAGTAAACACTATAGTGTCCCCTAAGGGGAGGGAAGCTGGCTGCAAGATAAAAGGGGAAAAGCTGCAGTTTGGAAATCTCCTGCTTGAACATAGAGGAACTAGTTAGCATGAAGGAAAAAGAGGAATATAGCTGCACCAAACGAGCAACTAGAAACTTTAAAAATTATACATTAGTAGCTGAACGGGGAAAGGTGCTACTTTAAGGGGTACTACATACCAAAAAGGCAAAAACGTAACGCTGGATCGATCATTGATAAGACTTTCTGTGTCTCAGGTAGCGACAACTAAGAATAAGTAATAATCCCGATAACCTACGTCTCTGAATTCCATATAAAAGTAAGCGTTATGAATTATAAAACGCAATAGAAAAAAATTTAAAAAATTAAACAGCGAAACCTTTCAGAAACTGATAGGAAACATCGATGATAACAATTGAAGCAGTGGATACAGCATCGTAATAAATGATGATTTCATACAACTAAGGAAATGCCAGAACTCTTTATTGAGTTGTACAGAAGTGCGTCCAAGAAGGTAAAAAAAAGGAAGCGACAGCGTGCGCATTTTATGATTCTAGGGCGGCGTCTGCACTAACCACAATTTTTCTGCGAATTACGTTAAATATCCCAAAATATTTGGGTGAACTTACGCTAAGTTCATAGAATTTATGAATACGTTCGACACTTTATTACAGCTGATTTATTCCGATGGGTTGCCATTGAATTCACGTAATAATCTGACTACGTCTATTACTTGGTCCATATCAGCTAAATTGTTCCTAGAACGTTCTTCGTCTATCTGATCAGTCACAACGTGTGCAGAAAGATATAATATTTATTTTAAGATATTGGTTAAAACTGTAGCAAAAATCTCTTTCATCAGTTCCCTAATTATAAAATTAAGCTCTGGGGTGGTATTTGCCGAAATATAAGCAGTATGGTGGTGGCGGAGCTGCTGTTTCGGGTGCGTATACAATAGCATTTTCTAGCATTGAAGGACTAATTATACTTATTATTATGTTTATCATGTATACTTTAGGTATAAGTAAACACTTATGTATACTTGTTAGGTATGCTTATAGGTCTTTATTAATTACGATTCAAATAGCAACAGTCCTATGTCGAGTAAACGTATTGTTCATTACTCGAGTTAGTATTGCCTATGTCCGATCTAGCAGAGTTGCTTCTATTTTGGTATAAAGCGAGTATTATGTTACTGACGGGTTCTTAATATGTCCGTCCGCTTCGCGTTGTCCGTCTGCGTACATCTCTTACATTCGGCTGTAGTAATCAATGTCTTCATATTTTCAGCTACTGTTGTGGTTTCATAAGAACCTTCATGGTCACCTACTTTTCGTCTTCATATCTTCCGTGTCCTATTTTAGATGTTAGAATCAGACCTCACAATTCACCTATTAGTTAAGTTTAAAAAAAAATATATATATATATAAATTACTGGAAGTACTCAAACAGGCAGAAACTTCATTCCCTGTCATAAAAGTTCTCTCTTCCATTTCCTTTTTGAATCGACAGCAAACATCACCGTAGGAGAACCTTCACTATAACGATAAAAAAGTGCAAATTACTAATCGAAATAATTAATAATTATAATTTAAATCCGTTTTATGTAAAGTTGAAAAAGTTTAAAAATCGTGATTCAGATTCATCTTCATATATATCAAGAGTGGACACCCAACCTATAATTCTATATCAAATTAGTAACATTTATTAGTTTTGGTTCTTTCTTCCACAAGTTCCATTAATTCTTATTTTATGAATTTCTACTGAAATTTATTGTTTATTTATATTAAATTTTTTCTTAATCTTCAAATTGTTAGTTATTTGATTTAGACAAAAATAGAATGGAGTAAAAATATAATTAAAAATATTAATGTAACATTGGCGATTTATATGTAGTTAGTTGCTATTTCAATTAATTTTGCTACATTTTGCTTTCTATATAAATCGCCATGTAATACCTATTACATTACCTACTTTTCAATTTAATTTAGTTCCTAAACATTAAAATAATTAAAGCCTTAAAATTAAGTGAAATGTACATATTGCTATAAATACTAACAAAACTCTGTAAGTTCACAAGCTGTCCAGCTGTTTACGCCAACGTTGTTGGAGCTAACCGATAATATGTAAGTGACTTTCCAATATTATTATTTTTCATTATGTTTTTTCTATATTATTATGTACATGTACATTTTTCTATATTATTATGTGCATATAAGAACTATATCATCTTATATATTAATAGTTATTTAATTGAAAACATAATAATATTTTCCATATTGAGTTTAAACTTAAAATTCTTTAGTTTTTTTAAGATTTAAATATGAATAAAGAGTGGAGTTGTTAAATAAAGTTTTGTCGGTTACCAATTTAGTTGTTGGAGTCGTTTCGGTTAGGTAGTGGAGAGCAATGTTTACTCTCAATGCAATGTAGGAAGCGAGAGGAAATAAGGGAGAATAACATCATTTCTAATCTCAAATAGAAGGTACTTGTTTGTTTTTTTTTGGCTTACGCAGGGCTTTATTTTCACAAAGCTTACGCGAGTGCAAGGCATAGAATGCGCACAATTACCTCTTTTTCACATTTTTCTGATTTTTTTTGTCTGTCCGATTTCTGCTGTGTGAATGGTTTGGCAGTCCGTTCGCATTTTTTTTTTGTGTAATTAAAATGTTGTGCATCTTCTTGATAACATTCGTCTGGTTTGTTTTTGTCCAAGTTCTGTGCATGAATCAATTTACTACAAGGGTAAAGTGCAAGCAGCAGAAACCCCGACCACCCGGTCCATGACAGATTTTTTACGGAATATGACCATATTGATTTCTTTTAATTGCTACCAAATCGCCCATTTTGTACTTTATTTCATGTTTGGGTTTCAAATTTAAAGTACTTCTATTCTCTTCCTGTATGATATGTTTTCTTGAGAACTGTTTCTAACCCTCTCACATTCGACTTCTAACTTTCCTATCAATGCTTCATCTAGTAAATTTCTAAATTCTATCTTCTGGTCCACGCATGACTAAAGCTGTCATTATTTTGAATTGAGCTAGACAAGTACTTCTTGAGAGAGTATTAATTATCAAACGTTGGACTCTACGTGCTTATACCAATTTGCAGGATCATTGTAGCATAATTTATTCAAAAAGGGTATAATAATTCGATGCTGAATACCTTCTCTGTTTCAATATTCATCAAAAGCCTCTATCAGTAGTTACTATTTGTGTGTAACCAAATACCTATGCTTGTTTTTATAAACGTTCTACTACGGATGCTGCTACCGTATTTCTGGTAGGATAAAGCCAAAGAAACTTGGTAAATGCGTCAACTACAACAACCAAATGACTGTTTTGTTTAATGATATGTGGTTAGTAGTTTATCGTCCATATCTGTTGGAGTAAGCCAAATTTTCATCTTACCAGATTTTGATTCTCCAATAGTTTGAAAAAACTTTTTACAACTTTCGCAAACTTGTGTCCAACCTCTTCAATTTAAAAAGATCCTGTATCTTTCTCGTTGACCTATGTCCTTGATAATCTGCAGTACGATTTCCATTTCTATCTATTGTGGAACTACTAACAACTGGTTTGTGGGATCTTTGTGCACTATGTCATTCTTCTTGGACTACAGCATAACCTTCTAAAACCATCGAAAAAATTAAGTTAGACCTAAGAGATTTCCTATTCCAAAGTGGTGGAAGCATTTCTACAGCTCTAATCTTATCTTATCTTCTGAAGATTCTTCTATTATACACCCTAGAAACGGAATCCTTTTCATTAAAAATTCACTTTTGCCACTTAGATGCAATATTAAATTCATACTGCTGACTGTGTGTAACGAAAGAAGTATACTTTTTAGAGTTTGACTCAACCGGAGCATGAAAGAATCAATTTTTCATATCCAACGTTGTAAAAATTCTTGAATCTTGCAGTCTTTCCGAAACGTCGTCGATGAGTGGCCGTGTAATTTTCTCACTCAGTCACAATAAAATTTTTTGTCCCGTTTTTCTTCCAAACAAGAACTACTGGCGACGAGTATTCAGAATTACTTTGATGAATTATACCACATTTCAACCAACTGGCTATCTGTTCATCATATTCTACGCGTTGGAAAGCGTATGAAGCTCTACGAGGAGATTGATATACGATTTTAGCATCTGACAATATAATTTTAATTTCTACCGGAGACTGGAAGTTTTTAAAGTTTTGTAGTAGGGTTGTATGCTGTTGTTTTTTGATGAAATAGTAGACAAAAGACTCCGTTTGAATATTTCTATAAAGCCTTGAATTGAGAAGACTACCACTTTGAGCATGACAACGACCTTTTGTATGCTGCAAAAATTGTTCATTTGAGGGTATCGTAGAGCACTACTCACATACCGACAACTCCACTTAAGTCGCCAATTCTTAATCAGATCGAGCATTAAAAACATTATTTGAATTGCCGCGTTCGAGAGCACTATATTACATAGATAATAGACTAAAATAGACTAAAGCAAATATTGTGTTTTTTTTTTGTATTCTATGGGCGTGGTGGCCCATCAAACATTGATAATACCAAGTAACGGTGACTTCTGTCCAGCAGTGTAAATCGTCACTATTAAATCTTGACTTTAAATTTTGAACTTTATGCACAAGTTTATTAAATACTTTCACATATTTTTCACATTGCGAGATCACTATTTATTCTACAGTGCTTTAGTAACACCGTTTTCAACCTAAAGCGATTTTTGTTTTTTGTTTTGTAAGTATAAGTAAAACACTTAAGTATGCTTATAATTAGGTCGTTATTTATTAACATTCAAACAGCAACTGTCCTCTGTCTTGTTCATTCTTCGAGTTGGCATTGCATATGTCCGGTCTCGGAAAGCTGCTTTCTTTGGTAGTTTAAAATAATAGTATTTACGCTTCATGTTATCTGTCCGTGTACGTCTCTTACAATTACTTTTATTTGATAATTATTTTTGACAAAATATCGATTGAACTATTTCTAATATTTCCACTTTTCTTTTACTTAAGCCTATAATATTTTAATAATTTATTTGATTCATACTATTAAAATCAAATTAATTCAAATAATTTTAATTAGATTTTAATATTTTTTTCCAATCTATAATTTTCCACTCTCACCTACGTATTATATAAATAATTTATAATATGCTTACGTAGCTATACCACGACGCATTGAGGTGTACCGTTTATATCCTACTAAGGGTCCAACAATGCACACTCTTTGTGAGATGGGGGCCTACCAAATCCTTTCAAGTCGAGTTCGTTTAAGCTACGAGCCGCACTACGCCTGTTAATAGTTGACGTCCTTATTCGTTTCGAGTGACCGACCTCGACTGGCACGTTGGGCGCTAGAAAAAAATTAGTTTTTCGGCTGGAAGCCGTGTTGTTTACTTTAATTATATATTTAGACTCATTACGTTTTAAAGATTTACTTAACTCCACACCTCAATTTTTTGTTGTCACGTTACATTATCCGATTTTTTCTCTTGACCTTACTTGAGGGTTTCGGGTGTACAGACTTGTAGTCAGCATTTTTTGTGGATGATGTGTAGGAACTGGATAATTGGAAGGAATATTTAAAGTTTTAAATGTTATGTTAACTTGTACTAACAAAATTTATGTATATAGGTAAATTGAATTATTTTTTGATGAGTGAGATTTTTACTCAAGACAAAATATAAAATTTAATTAAATTCTGTCCTTTAGTTCGTTATATAAACAAAAAACCATGATCAATTCTTTTAACTTAATTGCAGCTTCGATTTAAGCTTTTTGCATTGAGTATTCCTACAAGACATAGTCTTCATCTTATTTGCGCTGATTTATTTTCCCACATTCAAAAGTATAGCATTTCCTTGTTTAATATTTCTGCTATTATAAAAGGTTCACTCATTCGAATTGACATGATTTTACTATTAATAATCTTAAGGAAATGTAAAATTGAAATAGTTTCAAATAGCTTACAATTTAAACTTTATTTTCTTTTATTTCCTTTTCCTGTAATTTTTCATATATTTTGATTAAATATATTTTAATTTTATTTTATTTTATTTTAATTTAAGTTATTATTATTTGTTTTATTAAATTTTAGTTGATTTTAGTACTCTCAACGTTTTATTTCCAAAATACCATTCCTGTTTGGGCTTCAAACAGTTCTCGTGTATTTAAGGTGAGTAGGTTCCTTCTTCTTAATAATTTGGATTCGTCTTTACTTTGCGTGGACTTCAAAATGTTATTTACTGCAATACTTTGCACTCGCAAAACTATTTAAAATTCCATACAATATTAGTTTACTCTTTACACAGACTTATACACATTGCACAATAACAACTTGCAACATACTTACATACATAAAAACTAACTTGGTCCATTTATTTGAAAGACATCTCACATGGTTTTATCTATCCTAGCCTATATTTGTTTACATTTCATTGCTTTTAAAGACATACAGTTTGTTGAGGTTCTTTTTGCATTTCCTATTTATTCAATTCAATTATATTACGATATTATTAGCGAATTAGTATTATCTATACTATATTTCAATTATCTATTTGCTATTCACGACGATCGATCGGCCTTTCAAACTCGTGTATTATGTTTTTAGTCTGAGTGGCATATTTTTACAAACCTACAAAATAAGGATTGTGATGAATCTAAACAGAAGCAATCTACAATCAGCTTCTCATCTCATCCCTCATGGGAAAGAAATTGGAGTCGAGGGTCCCGTGCTAGTAAAAGATATTTACTTTCTATATTTAGCTACCCAAGGAGATGGTTTGGTTTATTTTACTATTATTGTAGGTTTGATGGATAAATTTAAGATCTCATATGGCCCAAAATAGTTGTTATTTTATTCTCATTTAGACTATTTCCAGAAAATCTTGGAGATAAGAATAAAAACCAAAGTGAAGAATTTCACTGAAATATCAATAATATCGAAAAAGATAACATTGAAGGTGGCGTGTTTTGATGATGACAGTCTATAGCTGGACACTTTAGAAAGCCTTTCCAAATCCTTCTCATGTTGTCGGAAAACCTGACATCCTATGACAAAATGAAAATAATTTTCGAATTTAGCGATACACCAGATAATCAACACAACTCTCAACCCATTTTACATAAAGGTTTTTTTTAAATATTTTTCTTGAATATGTTTAGGAAAAGAGTGTAACTAAAAAATAACATTACAATATAGATATCAAAAAGAGATATTATAAGTACATATCTGTGATTAGTTAATGTTTAAATAAATATTTCATGATCATTATCGATGGAAAAATAATTTATTATTCTACTCTTTCAATATATTACAGTTTGTTGAATGTATACCAAATACATTCAGGCGAATAAGAATGTTTGGAAACCCACAGAGTGTATCATATTTTAAATATGCGTATTATTTTTAATTTTTTATTCAATGTACTCACTAATAGCAATACTTATGAACTTACTGAAACAGTCAAATCACATACGGTATACAAAAAAATCACTGAAAGTACATTTCGATATCATTAACTTCACGATCGAATGAACTGAATATTATGCCACAATATACAGCTGTATGCGAAATAGAAATAAAAAAATTGCATAATAATAAACAGAATCAAATTCCAAATGCAGTGCTGGTAGAAAAATATATGAAAATTTATGCATAAAAAAAACATTTATATATGAGATGCTTTTTGGCGTGAATATGCCCTAAAAATTATATTGGAAATTGTTATTTGAAAACAAAGCGCCCACATAAAATGGCCTGAATGCTGATTACAGGTGTGATAATTATTACTGAATATTTATGAATTGGTGTGTGTGTATGTAAATTGATATTAAAATATATTGTTAAATAGCGTATGAAAATCACCAATTCATAAACTTATCTTGATATGAAATTGCTCGTGATGAAATATATGTAAATGTGTGTATAACAACTCAATACCTAAATAAATACTGCGCACATTTTTTTATCTTTACTTTTTGCATTCAATATTTTACATCAAATACCTGCAAATAAATTAATAATATACGAACGCAGATGCTCAGTGAAGTGTGCAAATATACACAGAGATAAATATTATATGAAGTGTTTAAAATAGCCGAATGGCTAGCGTTGCGAACTATCATTCGGGCGGCCAGGGTTCGTGCCCAACATCCAAAAATATACAAAATAAGATTTTCTAAATGCGGTCGCCCTTCGGCAGGGCTGCGCTCCGAATGTATTTTTAACATGAAATAAAAGCTTCAAATAAAAATCCATAGGTCGTTCAGAAGCGGCCAATTTGTAAGTTTCTCCATTTGAAGGAAAACTATAAAACGCATCCCCCGTATTGGAGAAGGGGCTCGACCGAAAATCGTTTCATCGTTTACAAAGCGTCGATTATTTATATACAATTTAAATCGTTTGATGCTATGATGCTATAAAAGTAGATAAAAATATACTTAAATATATATTTAAAATCGGAGTTGTTCAAATTCCCTGCCAAAGGGGCGGCCGTAGTTTGAACAGAAACTGCTGCCCCGTCCATGCCGAAGTTTATCTTCAATGAGCATTTCAAATTTATTGCAGATGCAAAATTTGTTTTCGCAGATCTTCAATGTCAAGTTTGTTAAAATTTACTTTTGTAAAAAACAAAATTTCACAATCTTAGATGCTGCTTGGTCGGATTTTTGGTCTAAATTCTCAATTCTGAAAAATCAGGTGTATTGGGGCTATAAGATATAGCTTTCCGATTTTGACGATTTTTATTACAAATATTGACCAATAATTATGTGTATATAATACCAAATTTCACGCTTCTTGAAATCTTTCTGACGGATTTTTTTACCAAACTTTCATATCTGGACAAATCGATTGTTTGAAGGATTTATAAATAGTCTTCGATTGCTATAATATTAAGTACACTGTGACACAAAATGAGAGGTCATCTCTCCGTAATTGATGAAACCAAATGGAGATGAAACTTTATCCCTCCCATATCAAAACCTCATACTGGGTTTTTGGCCTGGTTTCGTTTATTTTTATTTAAAGAGGAACTCATTTTTGACATTAACTTTTACCTAAATCTTACGATAGGTGGCGCTGTTATACAACTTGTCTTATTTTTGATAGTTTTTCATGCAAAAATAGTATTAATATATGTAGTTTTTTTACCAATCACAATTTCTGTGAGTTTCGTGTCAGCTCTCTTGCAATCCCACAGCAAAATAAATTCTGAAGATTTGGTAGCGTAAAACGTCTTATAAAATAAATTTAAAATGAATAAATGTTTGCTAAAGTTAGCGCTTTATTGCTATGTTTGCGGTAAATTCAGCATAGCAACCAATCTGATTGGTATAAGTGTTAGTGCGAAAGAGTGGTATGAATATTATTTTGGGATGCCGGTTGTTCAAGACGTAAATTGGGCTCCCAAAGATATATGTAGAACCTGCTACGACGACTTACGTCTCTGGGTTAAGGAATAAAAAAATCGCTAAAGTTTGGTGTTCCGATGATTTGGACTGATTCAGGTAAGTTTATTTTATTTAATGTGTTGAATCTATGTACTCATTCAGAATGGTTGTCCATTCAGGTGAGCATAGTGAAGCGAGTTGTTATGTGTGTTTAAATGATGTAAATGGCAAAACTTAAAGATCGCGAAGATCAATGAAATATATTGGAACAGATTATGCAAGCCTGCCATTATCGCATTCAGATGCTATTCCTGTACCACGGCCACCAAGCCCTACTACGATTTCTATATGGACTGCGAACTTGCAAAACCAGTTGCAGGATCCTGATTATGAAATATCTGAAGCTTCCAAAAATATGATACCAATATCTCAAAATTGGATGGTTGACGTGGTAAAATATGTCAATTTATCAAAACGTGATACAGAGTATATAGCACATAAGTTAAAACAAAAAAAATTTACTGACACCTGATGTTAAAGTTACTGGTTACCATCATCGCCAAGCAAAATTTCAGCCATTTTTCTCTGCCAATGAAGAAAACACCTTCGTTTACTGTAACGATATTGATATAGGTTATTTATTGATTAATCCAAACCTAGTATGAAAGCAGTTTTGCTGTACTACAACAACAAGAAACATAGCGTTCCGATAGCATACAATTTGAACACTAAAGAAACGTACGAATCTGTGAGGCATCTACTAGAAGCAATAAACTATGAAAACCATAAATGGCGTATATGTTGCGATTTCAAAATGGTAGCTCTGCTTTGTGGATTACAAGGTGGACATACGAAGAATATGTGTTTTATATGTTTGTGGAATACACGTTATAAAGGGAACCAATACCAAAAACATGACTGGGAGAACAGAGAAGATTTAGTTGTTGGATCATATAATGTAATACACACGTCCCTTGTTCCAATTGAATAAGTGTTGCTACCTCCACTACATATCAAATAGGGTATTTTTAAAAAAATTGTAAAAGCACTTCTTGCAGATGGACCAGCTTTTATTACACTAAGGTCAATATTTCCACGACTTAGTGCAAGCAAAGTAAAAGAAGGTATTTTATATTTACATATAAAATAAAAAATTTTAAGATTTATGTAATTGCTATATCGTTTTACAGGTGTGTTTAATGGTCCAGACATAAAAAAATTGATTAAAAAAATAGTAAGTTTGATAACTCTTTAAATCAAAATGAGCTAAATGCCTGGAATGCCATAAAAGACGTAATAGCTAATGTTCTCGGTAAACATCGTGCCACGAATATCAGAGAAAAAGTAGATCATCTCATGAATATGTTTGAGAAGCTCGGTGTATATATGAGTTTGAAGGTACATTTTCTCCATCACCATATAGATTGGTTTGAACACCAAATCGCTACGGAATCGGATGAACAAGGCGAACGTTTTCACCAGGTCGCTTTAACAATGGAGACACGGTATAGGGGAAAAAACTACTACCAATGTTAGCAGATCTATGCTTGTGGCTAACGAGAAATGAAGAAGACAATACCGACGAGGAAGAGGAGGAAGAAAATTTACCGCCTTCAAAAAGACTCAAGTTTTAGTTTTTAAGCACCGTTATTTTTGTAAGCTTTTTATGGCATATGTTTTCAAAATGTCAGAAAATAATTTATTTCTTAACAGAAATATTACTTAGTACGTATACTTAATTTTTTATTTCAAACTTTTCACGCCTATATTTATGTATTTATCATCTTTTTTGTGTGCCAAATATAGTGTAATGTTCCTTTCTATATGTATCATATACGATCATTTCTACAATAAAATTAAAAATATTATTTTTCATGAAAAATAAGGCAAATTGTATGACCGCGCCACCTATCGTAAGATTTAGGTAAAAGTTAATGTCAAAAATGAGTTCCTCGATCAAAAAAAAGCGATATACAAAAAACCCATCTAAAATTGCTTCATTTGATCAAGTTTTAATCAACTTTTCTCATACACAGGGTTGCCAACTTTAAATAAAAATAAAAATGAAACCAGACCTTTAGCCCGAAAACCCAGTATGAGGTTTTGATATGGGAGGAATAAGGTTTCATCTCCAATTAGTTTCATCAATTACGTAGAATCTTGTTGCACAGTGGTATTAGTAGTTAATTCTATAAACGTGTACACTACTCCTTTAACGGATTTTTGATATAAAATCTGAAATCTGAAAAATTCGTGGATATATGTTATAAAAGTCCGGTTCCGACAAATCGTATAAATGTTAAAATACATTTGTGTACCAAGTTTGGTTGAAATATCTCAAAAACTGGGGGACTAGTTTGCGTTCAAACAGACGAACAGACGGACGTCGCTAAATCAACTTAGCTCGTCGTTCTGATTCGATTGGTATAAATTTTGATAAAAATTCACATACTATTTAATGAAAGGTATAACAACTAAATTTTGTTTATTTAAATTAATTTTCTATAATTTTGCATGTTTGGTCGGACCATGCCTTCCAATGCGTAGTACGCGCAGCAAAGCTCTTTGTATAAATATACGTTTAATACTAATGTTTATAAGCACGCAAGCAGAACTTAACACATCACTGCATTATCCACAAAGTAATAAATTGTTCTTATTTCCGTACAATTAAAATGAATCGTTTCGAATGCGTGAAGATTCCAAAATGTGATGACGTGTTTACCAAACAAAATCGACACTCTGCAAGAACTTTATCACATATTAGCAACAATCGCACGTACAAACGAGTTTTTACATGAAAGGATGTTTAAAAAAATTGTATTCATTAATTATAACTATTAGCAACAAACGATTATTATTATTATTATAAATACAACTCATTATTTGCTCATTTTCCAAAAAAAATATGGCGGAAACAGCAAGTTGAGCGTAGTTTGTGCTTATTTATCTCGTTAGTCTTTTCTGTTAAGATTTCTTGTTACTCCGCACAGGTTAAGGTCTACGCAATTTCTAATTTTATTTTTATCATAGACTAAAAAAAACGAATCATAAAAAATAATCTAAGCAATAAAAGTTTCATAAATCTCGAACAGATGCACCTCACATTAGATTTGTTACAGAAAACTGTCAAGCCGCTTATTATGGACTCCACACAGATGGTGTTACCGTTGAATTTGAAATTTCTTTTTCAACTAGACGTGACACAGATGAGTTTTTGATCGTTATTTTCCGTTACATCGCTTTTCTGCAATGTTTTTCTTTTATTTTTATGTGTTGTATATTATTTTGGATATCTATTTAACTTCTAAGTTACAGTGCAATATAAGAACAACAAAGTGATAGTACAAGGAATTTATTCACGTAAAATTTTCAGTAAAATGTCACCAAAAATTCTAATCTCAACAATGCCAGCATAATGTATAATTCAGGAGAATAGCGTGATAATTGTCTCCAAGAATGTTTATCGAGAACAAGAGTTGCATACCTAGAAAGGCAGCGGACCATTCGTGTATTAATACGTGAATCATTCCTCTTGCGTTTAATTATGCACCAGACATTAATTACTCAGCTGATCCCAAAGCTACTATCAGTGCGATGGAAAAAATATGCAAATGATATCAGGCGTTAAAATTTCGCAATGAAACACCTGGCATGTATTGTGCCTCAGAGAAAGTTGTATTATTACCGCTTTCTACTCCGTCTGAACCTTTGGCAATTCAAGTGATCTAAAATTATTTTTACGTAAGACACGGAAGTTTATTCTTGCTTTCAAATGGCACTATTTAGAGTATCAAAAATCTGCAATCTCTCTTCTGATGGTCGTAATTTTGAAACAACAATAGGGTCATTGATGTCAATACCAAATGAAAATCCAAAATTTCTCCACACCTAGTTTACGGGCAGCTGTGAAGAACGTGTAACAACGCGATGCCATCTGATTCATCTGATTCTATTGTTCCAAATTAAAAGTTGGCAATTATCAAATCGTCATTATAGCCGACAATATGCCATCGGGAGGACACGCTGGCAGATTCAATGCACCAACCGCAGATGAAGTTGCGATTATTATGGTCTGTGATCCAGGTGATAACAGATCTATTAAAATAACCCACCGAGATAATAGAGTAAGTAGAATTTCAGATACATACCATTCGTACGACGCACTCCAATACCCGTTAATATTCTGGCAAGGATAAGAAGAATATCACATCAATATAAAACAGAGTGATCCAATCAACTTTAATGAATTAAGTAAAAAAGTTAGTTCAATGAATTACTACTCGCATTGATGAATGATTAGACATAATCAGTACAACTATATTCTTTTATATCGTCAGTTGTATCATCAATAAGTGGGTATGTTTGCTAAATTCATTCGGTTTAACCAGGCTTAAATACGATCTGAGGATTACATCCACTTACGAGATGCTATTGTTGGAAACATAGCTACAGCGGTAGTCTACGGAACAACCAAAAATACATTCAGGACGGGCGTCCTGGTTTATTTATAACATTTACGTGCAATCCAAATTGGGAAGAAATACAAACTATAGGTCAACAATTGATACATTGTCGTTCTGTTACCGCGCATTCCAATGACACCGTCAGATTCTCCAACACCATTCAAAAGACTTCAATTTCCTATTCGTATATCTTTCGCGATGACTATAAATAAGTTAAAAGGCCAAATAATGTCTACTTGCAGCTTAGATTTGGAGAATCCAAGTTTCTCCCATGAGCAATTAAAAGTGGCCTGTTCACGCGTAGGTAGACCATCAAGTTTATGTATATTAACAAAAGACAGGTTGACCAAAAACATTGTACAACAACTGGCGCTTCAGTAAACTTTAACTGTGATTTGTTGTGTAGTATTTATTAATAAAATGAAAATGAAAATTTGTGGTAAATTTTTTTTAAAATCCTTTCCAAATCACTCAGCCACAGTAACGCGTGGCCGTGTCTGCTAGTAAGTTATAAATTATTCTAGAATGTACAAGAACGTTTGTGTAAATAAATTTAATCGCGCGTTTGCCACATTTATTTATTTATTTATTTATTTTACATAAGTTCAGTATGTTTCCCAACATACACGTACAAACATTTATGCCTGCTGCTAATATCTATTCTTTTCTTCATTTAGTAGTCGTGGATACCCTGCAAATATTTTTGGATGATATGGTCCATTGGAGTACCTACTGGATTAATCCACTGTACAGCAGTGTTGGAACAACTTACGTATCGCCATCAACTTGTTTTTAGCCGATCATTGTTCGTGTTTTAATGATGGCAACTGAAGTTGCACTTACAGTTGCGGACAAAAGTCTACATACAATTTAGTTGTGATTTCAATACATTAACATCAACAATGGCTCCGTGAAAAGAAATGTCCATTGACGTACGAGTCTTAGCTATTCAGCACACAAAAAACAATAGTGGAATCTCAAAAATTTTAATCTTAAGTCGACCAACAGCGCAGACCATTGTAAAAAATGGACCCACACAAAAAAAAATAGTCGAGTGTTGGCCGTCCGAAGAAACTAACTCGAAGAGGCATCAGCTTTATTCTGAAGGAAGTGAATGATGATACTAAATTTACTGCTCAAAAACTAGCCGAAAATATTGAAAGCTCATCAAGAAAGTGTGTCCATCCAAAAACAATTTGAAAAGCTCTGAACGATAATGGCTTCCACGGTAGAACGCCACGTAAAAAGCCTAATTTTTATGAAAAAAAATCGAAAAACTTCCTTTGGAGCTTGCTAAAGCACATTTAGACAAGGGGATGGATTTTTGGCAAAACGTTTTGTTTACAGACATATCGAAGTTCAATATATTCGGCAGCGATGGAAGAGCAAAAGTTTGAGGAAGAGAAAACACTGCACTTAACTCCAAAAAATATAGTACTCACAGTGAAGAATGGTGGCGGCAACGTAATAGTTTAGGAGCGGTTGTGGAATCTGGAGTTGGAAAGCTTGTTTTTATTGAGGGTGGATCGGATGAAATATAAGTCATTGTTGGAAGCTACTCTGGAGCATTCAGTGGAGTGTTAGGAGGGTGGCGCAGGCTGAACCTTTCAACAGGATAACGATGCAAAGCAAATTGTACATATTGTTAAGGATTTGCTGCTTTATCATGCTCCAAGCAACTATACACTCAAAGCTCAGATTTTAATGTTATTGAACATGTCTGGGAGATTTTTCAGCTAAAATTTAGAAACAGTCAGATTTCCAGCTGAGATTTACTCAAAAAACATCTTATTGAAGATTGGGATAGTATTACTCCCTCAGAATTGACAAATTTAGTAGCTTCGATGCCACGACGGTTTCAAGCTGTTATTGATGCGAACGTTGAACCAACTAAATATCAAAAAGGATCATGTTACCTGATGCTAACCACAGTTGTTGCCCTAAGATAAGTTTTGTATGTACTGTATGTAGACTTTTGTCAATGTTGGATTTACGTTTTTTTGTCATAGCTTTATTATTTTTTGTTAAAAAATTATTTTTTGTTGTTTCTTATGATAAGGGAAAATAGTTGAAATAAACTATGTCGTTAAATTTTCCAATAAACCTTTTGTACTTTCAATTAAATGGAAGCAGGGAGTGTATGTAGACTACTGTCCCCCACTGTACGTAATAAGTTCTATACTCCTATACTGCGAATGTATGAAATATAAAGGTGAGCTCTGCTGGTGCTACTATTTATATTGCAGTGAAAATAGAACAAATGAGCAAATTGCAATATGTTATATTTATTAGTAATATTATTACTATGGATATAAATTTATGTAATAAATATTATGTTTTACCAACTAAT
Organism: Neoceratitis asiatica; assembly: GCA_030068015.2. Taxonomy (NCBI): domain Eukaryota; kingdom Metazoa; phylum Arthropoda; class Insecta; order Diptera; family Tephritidae; genus Neoceratitis; species Neoceratitis asiatica. The sequence continues at coordinate 81,481,198 of CM061524.1, forward strand.
TTCCTGTAGGTACTTAATGGAGTACTGGACCATATGGTCCACGGTCCAGTTCTTGAATATCAAAACGTTAATTTGACCATATTTGTTATGGATTGTGCTTCATTTTGGACTAGTCTATTTTCCGAGTGGAGGATATTTCACGCGTATATGAAGTATTCGCGCTGTTGGCAGGGTGGTATACATAATGAACACACTAATTTGCAATGATTATAGTTTCTAGTATAAATATACATTTGCAATTGACTGTTTGTTCTGACATTAACATTCCAAACTCGTAAAGCGTTGAGTAGTTTGCCAATTCATTTGCTCGCTGAGTAAATATATCGCTCACACATCAATACCCTGATTTTATTGTTTATATATTTACATGTGTGTGTAACTTATTTTATATCCAATGAGTATCCAAGTATACACACATATGTATGTACATGTGAAAAATAAGCATGCACGTGGATAAATATAGAAGAGTTCTTTGTAGAATACTCATGAGCCATTCAGGTGTGAATAATAATATTTTTTGTAGATCTGAATTAGCATATACGTATATATAAACCAAATAATAATAATTACTGGTAGGCATATTGATTGTGTGAGTGGTCCACTTAAACACAAGGATATCCTTGTGGTTTTCACCACATATAATGATGTACTTTTACATGTATGACGAAGTTTGTAGTTTTATTACTACATTTAATGAATTTATTGGAACAAAATTTTATATACTGACAGTTGAAAGGTTATAGATTAAAATTTATTGAAAAAGTTTTTAAACTCCGTTATTTTAAATAGTTTTTAAAACCCGTTATTTTACAACAATACAATTTTTGAGTTAAAGGGGAGTAGGGCTTTAAAATTATTATTTTTTTCATTTTCATTTTATTTTTTTTTCTAAATAAACAATATTCGAGATTTTATTATATTATATCGATTTTCCCGAAAACGTCTTTTTTGAAGTTCGTGAACATCAGAACTCAAATTCAAAAGGTAATCAGCAAGAGTTTTTTTTCATCTTTTTCTATTTTTTAATAACAAATTAACCGCGATTTTTTTAGCTAAAATCGCGTTTTTCACTTCGAAGTGCTGTAAATAAATAGAAAAAAAAAACTCTTGCTGATTACCTCGAGAAATACATCACCTTTAAAATGGATATGAATTTTTTTGTTTCAGATAATCCGGTAACGAGTTATAATGTACACCGAAAAACCACTTTTTTTCAAGGCACCTCTGGAGATTCACCGTCACCGGCTTATTTATTAATATTTTGAAATACTTTAAAAGTTGTACAATAATATGTAATAAAATTTAATAAAATTATATTATTGATGTCGCCGAAAAAAAATCATAAATATATGCGTTTTTCTCGCCTTTAAAACCCTATCCCCCTTAAACTAGTTTAATTAGAAGTAATCCAAGAAAATTTAAATTTTGTGGTTACGTTATGATTAAGTTGCTCATACGCACGGCATATCTAAAACTCAAAATTATTGTATTTGGTAGCCAAATAAGGTCGAAAATAAAGAAACAATTCAAAATGTTATCTTAACCCCGTTAGCTTTACAAGTGAAAAAAGAGCTTTTAGCTGGCCCCTCGAAGGAAACTGAGTACATGGTCGACAGAAGAGCGTCACATAAAGAGGTCAAAAAATAATAATTGCAACATAAGGCGAGCGACAGCCTGAAAGAATGGTAAGAGATGGTGGGTTATAAAGCGTGATCAAAATAGAAGTACTTTTTTCAATAGCCTTTTTATGACAGATCACGTATCCAGCTGTCATGTTATTTTTGTTCAGTATTGTTTGACATTTCATTATGCAAAGACTTACGCCTGAACAACATTTAAAAATCATTCAACTTTATTACGAAAGTTCACGTTCTGCAAAGAATGTGTTTCGTGCTCATCGCTCAACTTATGGTCAACATAATCGGCTTACTGGGCATACTATTCGCAACACCATCACCTATCTTGAGACCCATCATTCTTTACCGAATAATATTCGACCAAATAGACCATGCAGGAAAGAATATAGCGGTCGTAGCTGAGAGTGTACATGAAGACCGTGGAGAGTTGATTCGGCGCCGTTTTCAGGAACTCGCACTCTGACGTATAGAACGACTTGGCGCATTTTATGTTGAGAGCATACAAAATACAACACAGTGCTAGAACTGAAGCCGCTCAACCTTCCCAAGTAACATCGCTTCGCTCTATGGGCTCGGAAAAGTTCCAAGAAGATCCGACGTTTTTGAGCCAAATTTTGTTCAGCGATGAGGCCCATTTCTGGCTCAATGTGTATGTAAACAAGCAAAACTTCCACATTTGGAACGAAGAGAAACCCGAAAAGATTCAAGCGCTGCCGTTTCATCCAGAAAAACAACGTTTTAATGTGGTTTGTGGGCCGGTGGAATCATCGGTCCATATTTCTTCGAAAATCATGCCAGTGAGAGCGGAACCGTCAATTGCGACCGTTGCCGCGCCATGATAACCGACTATTTGATGCCTGAAATTGAAACTCGTGATCTTTCCAACATTTTGTTTCAACAAGACTTCCACTTTGCGCCACTTCCTACACATCACATTAATCAAAGGAGATATTGAGAGAACACTTCGGTGAACGGATAATATCAGGCCTTGGAGCAAAATATCACGCGCGCCATTCGCCAGTAACTAGTTGAAATGCTCGAACAAGTCTTCGGAAATTGGACTCAACGGAAGGACCATATGAGATGTAGCAGAGTAATTACCAAAAAATGTACGAACGAGAGGGCTTATATTTCAAAGGCAGCGAACATGGCATCAGAAACGAGGTTAAGTAAAGTAACAAAGTAACACCTGATCGTCGCACTACTGGACCGCAGCAACGCGAGAATAGGCGGGCAACTTTAATACCGTCGTTTAATGGTGTAGGCTGGTGTAATGGAGACAAGATCATAAATTCAACCGAATAGGCTAAAGAGAGTGATTTAAACTCTCCAAAAGCAACGTGAGAACGTGAACCCAGAAGCGGTGGATAAAACCTTAATCCATATCAAATCCAAAACCAAAGTATGGAATCCATACAAGGCAAAATTGGAGGATTTTTTGCAATTACTGCAGACTTAAAACTGGAATATACCAATTCAATATAACTCCTGATTTCTACAAGTTATACAAAGAAGCGAAGCGAATGAGTCTTGTAGTGAACGTATTCGGTTCCCACGTCTCTGGTGGCAGTCATAACTTCGAAGTCTTAGATAATTTTATCCCCTGCTAATAGGTTTTGCTTTGAACTGAGTAAGCAATTGAAAAGTTAAGTCCTCTCTTGACGAACCAACACCAAAATTCTATAAGTTGCTCATCATTCCCGTCCTGATATATCGTACAGAAACTTGGACGATGTCGGCAATCAATGAGTGCTTAAAGAGTTTTCAAGAAAAAAGGTTTGGGGAAGGTTTTTGGTTCATTATGCACTCTATCACTCCTGGGAGCTCCTTTCGTTAGAATCGCTGAAAAAGCTTATTAACGCTCACTTTCTATCTGTTTCACCGGAGTGGTAACATGTAGTGGCGATGACCAGAACAGAACAGTTGGAAGGCGTTGATACCTTAGCAACTACATAAAGATTGTTAATTCAATCCGAGATATTTGCAATAGAAATGCCAGCAGGTGAAGACCTTACTTTGCAAAGAAGCAATCAATAGATTGACAGAGAAAAGGAAAATCCATATTTACTGGCTAAAGTGGGAGAACTTTCGGAGCAGGAGGTAGTAGTAAAAATAAAACACACACAAGGAATATTTTTATGTCTTAAGGCTGTCATACAACGAAAATTATGTGCAAAGCATACGACGCAAAGCTCACTAAGTTTCTCCTTGCGACAAAGGCGTCAGACTCCACACTTATAGTGAAATTTTTACGAGGGCATAGCTTGTTGGCGTCGTATCCCCTCATATGAGGCCTTGCTGAAGACAAAAAATGCAAGAAATGTAAGGAAGGAGCAGATGTAATCCACAAATGCCCGGCGTTCTGCAAACAGGATAATCTCATTTGGCGAGGATAGACTGCAGGATCGTCAGTCTGCAGCAGTTAGGAAGTGTAGCAGAACATAAACTTTTTCCAACGTTAATCATCTGGTAACACCATCATCGCCTATATGAAACTCACTAAGGAGGAAACTAGTAAACCTAACATAATATATTAGTGCAAGATGGTTACAGTTGTGGGAGCGTATTGCATATAAGTACATCTACCATCAAACGCATATGTAAGTTCGAAGCTAGCTGCAAATATATCAAAATACAACATAATTTGGCATTAATAAAAATTGCTAACAAACATAAATGAATATAAAACAATTATTTGGCTACAACTTGTCATTAAAAAAAAGTTTCTATTTCTATATTTCATTTTTGCTGTAGGTCTTTTTGAGGTGGGGATAGTAATTAAATTTACCTCTGGAACACAGTAATTTATGCTGACAAATCGAAGTTTTCTCTTTTCGACTCAGGTGGAAAAGCTTACCTGTGGTGGAAACCCAGTACTGAGCTTCAGAGATGTAACATCAGGCTGTTAAACATAGTTTGGATAGTGTTATCGTATGGTCATGTATATCTGCAGGCGGCGTTGGAAATTTAGTATTTGTTGAGGGTATTACGGATAAAACGATGTACCTTAATATATTAAAAGAAAATTTACACCAAAGGGCTGAGAAACTTGGTATACGTAAAACTTTCCGGTATTATCATCACACCGATTCTAAACACAAATCGACAATAGTGCAGACGTGGCTAATATGGAATTGTTCACACGTAATGAAACCACGCAGTCACCCCGCATGAACTCGATCCAGAATTTACAGTCTTTATCAGAAAATGAAATCCGTATACACCGTTTAACTAATAAGGAACAACTAAAAAGTGCAATTCCGGAAGAGTGGAACAAAATTGGAAAAGAAAGTACAAAAAATGTTAGTTGAGCTTTATTAAGGGCTAAAATAATTTCACTTCTTTTTGTAAAAAGTACACTATGATAAATTTGTTAATGTTTATAGTTTTTTGTTCATAAGTTGTTAATTAATAATTAAAAAATAATAAAAGGAGTATCTTTTATAAACTACACATACATATCAACAACTGGGAGTTTGAATTATTTCGATATGTGTTTTTGTTGTCAGTATATAGCATTTCAAATATTATAACTGAATTTTCATGAAATCAGATATGAACCATTGTATATGTCATAGTCGAAAATTATCAAAAACAGTCTGTTCGAATATTCAAACGGACGGACGAAGACAGAAAGATGGAGAGACATTTTGATAATATCGGTATAAATGTATCTCTTCTCTTTCTGGTACTTCCCATTTCATATTCATAAAAAGTATAAAAAGACGAATAGGTGAGCATTTGTTCTAAATTATAGAAGCGCGACTAATCAGTTACTCGAATTTACTGATAAATTCAAATCATCTATTAAGAAAAACATTACCAGTCTTTAATAACCTTATCTATATGGAACGATTTGTTGTCATGAAACCAAATATATTTTATCATACATGTCGTAATAGACCTACACTTTTTTTTAAAACTAATTGTTTTAATAGTAACTCCCTAATAAATGTGTCCTATGTCAATATAATGCCTAATTTCAAACTCGAAAAACATACTCACGTATTTTTATTTCTAGCTTCACATTTTCCTAGCACATACACATATACTTACACAAACACTCTTTATCTGCCCCTAGTCAAATCCATTGTAGCTCCACTTCAAAGCCTCCCTCTTTCCTCAAGCCAAATACAAATTTAGGGCGCTAATTCACTTTACATTTCTCTTTCTTACCCTTCTTGCTGCGGCGAGGAGACTCATTTAACGTTTTTTCGTAAGCATCTATCACTCGCCGTCTGGAGGTTGCTCTTTTTGACATTTAACCATTCAAAACTGGTAATTACCCACGTAAATATTTTAAACTTGGGGGAAAGCAACTGCTCGTGTTTACATTGTTTTTATAATTTGCCTATATAATTTCATATAAATTCATTCAGGGCTATTCTACATTTCGATTACGTTCCCGCTCTCCGCTCCGCCACAATCGTAATTTGGTATTCTGAGTTACGATCGAATCGAAAGAAGTAGAAGAATAGAGAATACATTTTCGAAGTCAGCTGGTTGCATGTGAATGCGTGAAATTGAAACAAAGCAAAGCAAACAAATACAAACTATTTTTCATAACTCAAATAAATATACATTCAGCCCTATTCTGCATTTCGACTCGAATCGAAATTTTCTCCGTTCGGCGAATTTGGTATTCTGCGTTACGTTTCGTTTCGATCAATCTTCGAAACTTTCGATTCTATCCAATTTTATGTATTCTGCATTTCGATCGTAGCTACGTTTTTGTACGTTGTAATTTAGATGGCGGAGAAAAGTTCGTTTGTATATTTTCGTGTACTTAAGTACCATAATTTTAACAAAAATGTTAGTAAAACATAATTTTGATAATTGGAAAAGTCATAACGATGTCTTTTTTTAGTTTAGTGTGTTTAATGATGCTTTTTGATACAGCACAAATGCAACATGAAAAATTAGAGAGTTTTTGAGAATAACAATGCCGAAATAGAGTTGATCCGCCAGTAAAAGACTCCATGATTTCGAGAAAGCTGTATAATGGCATTGACTCTATTGAATGACACATTCCTATGTTATAATCTGTCGAACACTATGTTGGTAACTGCCTTCCGTAAAAAATCGCAAATCTGCTACTACTCGATTAGGTGGAGATAATCATGTCAAAGTGCTGAAGTACTTGATTGAGTTTCTTACGAAAAACTATCCAGGACATACTTGAAAGCATCTGTATTAAGTTTGAAGTTTAACGAAATTTGTTATATACTAAACGATTACCAATTAAAAACTCAATTTCATAAAATTCATCACTCATCTGAAATGGATAACACTTGTCTCGTAATGCTCATGAAATATCGTCTAGGCTATTGATCTCATTAACCGTTAAAACCACGATTTTATTATTTGAATACTACAAAAACTCCTTGCATTTGTTTGTTTTGTTTTGTTTCAATTTCGCACATTCACATGCAACCAGCTGACTTCGAAAATATATTCTCTCTTCCTCTTCTTCTTTCGATTCGATCGTAACTCAGAATACCTAATTTCGATTGTGGCGTAGCGGAGAGCGGGAACGTAATCGAAATGTAGAATAGCCCTGATTAAATCGTGTTTTTAACGTTAAATAGAATCAATAGCCTCGGCGATATTTCATGAGGATTGCGAGAAAAATGTTATCCATTTCAGATGTGTGATGAATTTTATAAAATTGAGCTTGTAATTGGTAATATATTATAAAATAAATTTAGTTATTTAGATTAAAAAAAAAACTTCAAACATAATAAAGATGCTTTCAAGTATGTCCTGGATAGTTTTTCGCAAGAAACTCAATCAAGTACTTTGTCATGATTATCTCCACCTAATCGAGTAGTAGCAGAAGGCAGTTACCAACATAGAGTTGGAGAAGATAATAACATAGGAATGTGTCACTCAACAGTGTCAATGCCATTGTACAACTTTCTCGAAATCATGTAGTCTTACTGGTGGATCAACTGTATTTCGGCAACGTTATTTCAAAACTCTCTATTTTTCATCTTGCTTTTGTGTTGTATCAAAAAGCATCATTAAACTCATTAAATTAAAAAAAGACATCGTTATGACTTTTTCAATTATCAAGATCATGTTTTACTAACATTTTTCTTAAAATTATATTATTTAAGTACATGAAAATATACAATCGAATCGTTCTCCGCCAACTAATTTACAACGTACAAAAACGTATTTACGATCGAAATGCAGAATACATAGAATTGGATTGAATCGAAAGTTTCGAAGATTAATCGAAACGGAACGTAACGCAGAACATCAAATCCGCCGAACGGAGAAAATTTCGATTCGAGTCGAAATGTGGAATAGGGCTGATTATCTTCGCTTTGTTTCTCGAGCCATCAAGGGAGCATAAAGCTTAATTTTTAATTTACATATTTTATTACAAATGCTTTTTTCTCTCTAGCTATATGTGCCTGGAAAAGTTTCACTTTATATGTTTCCCTCCATATAAATTATTGCGGTTTTACAATTGTAAGTGAATGTGTGTTTGTGAAAGGTGAAAATCAATTGAATTTAAAATGTTTTAAAATATTCCCATATGTGGATTTTTTTCTGAAAGATTGTCACTTGCAAAAAATATTTCCTTAATCATGATGACAAAAAAGTATTTCCTTATCAACGTTATTATGTTTAAGAAAATCCAGATATCAAATTATTTATATATATATATATATATAGTTAGCCCATTATAGTTCTTAGAGTTTTAGGCTGGAATCTTTGTAAAATAAATCTGAACCCCATAAATGGATTCCATACCTTATTATCGGCTTTATGATCGCTTTAGAGATAATTACTTCGTTGTCCAGACTGATTTCTCGCTTATAACCCAATACAAACTGGCATTTTAAGTTTGAGCTGCATTTTTTTTAACCGAAATATGTGGTCTATAGGTTAAGCACCCGGCTGAATTAGTTTCGAGGTACGTGATTTCGTTACATTGTTAAGCTCGATAGTAGGGCACGCTTTTAGCTTTAATGTAAAAGTGATGTGTTAGCACTTATTTTCATTGACTTTTATGCGCCATTTTGCTAAAAAAATTTCAATTAGTTTAAAGTGCTGCCCAAATACGTTTGTGGCTGTATTGGGCCACTTAATATAACTGTGTCATTTGCAGAAATTGATGTTATTCCTTTCTCATTTATAGGAATGTCGCCGTGTATAGTATATATAATAACAGCCCAAGAAAACTAACTTGCGAAAAACCTACCATTGGTGAGTACTCTTCTGTTGTATATTCATTTAATTTCACGGTGAATCGCCTGTTTTATAAGTAGGATTAAAATATATTATGGAACAAGTTAGGTAATACCTTTTTAATCTTATGGACTTATTCCATCATGCCACACCTTGTCAGAAGCTTGAGCCACATCGAGCAAAACGCCCAAGCAATTGTCTCTGAATTCGAATGCCTTTCTTATATCTTGGTTGAATATGGTTGGACGGAAGCATGCCCAAATATTTCAAGCTGGTTATGCTCTGCTCAACACACAAAAATTGAGGCCCATCAGTCTGCGCCATCTACCGTTGGACAAGCCTCCTCAATATCCTATAAAAGTCCTTTAGAACATATTGTGTGAGAGATTGAAGCCCACTGTCAAAGAACTGATTGCACTTTGTTAGTGTGCCTTAGACCTCGAAAATCTACAACAATCTAGATAATCACCATTCACCAAACCTTGGATAAGACCCGTGAAAAAGAGATTTACGCCGCTATGTCTGAACTTGGTATCACCGCAAAAATTAAACGGCTTTGCAAACTGACGTTGAGCAACACCGGAAACTGCATCAGGATCTCATATCTGTTCGATTCCAACTGAGTTTTCATATAAGGTGACTCTCTACCATGTGATTTACTTAATCTATTGCTGGCATACGAACTGCAGAGCTGGATAGACAAGGTACAATTTTCTATAAGAGTGTCAATTTCTGTCGTATGCCTCAACCACTGCGCCTCGAGTTCTGCTTTCTCCAACACTAAATGTGTTGGTCTGTTAGTAAACAAGAACAAGATGAAACATGTGTCATTTCATCCAACAAACAGTCATACATTCGCGAATTGGCTTCCATGTCATTGTGGACGGTCATAACTTTGAAGCCGCAGATAATTTCGACGACTTAGAAACCAGTATTAACACCAACAACAATGTCAGCCTTAAAATCCAAGGTACAATCACTTTTGCTAACAGATGCTACTTTGAACTAAGGAGGAAATTGAAAAGTAAAGTTTTCTCTCGACCAACAAAGACCAAACTCTACAAGTCACTGATCATTCCCGTCCAGCTTTATGTTGTGGAGACATGTACGATGACAACATGGTCAGTCGACGCCAGGAGTTTTAGTGAAAAAGTTTTGCGAAGCAGTTGGGGTTCTTTACGCATTGGCAATGACGAATACCGTAGGCGGTGGTATGAACATAATTTAGGGAAACAGCCGCTACGGTGGCTGTTTGGATACCTTAGTTTTGAAAGTATTCAACCTCTACTTCCGTTAGAAAGATGAGCTGGAGAAGAGCATGGTATCTCTAATTTCCGCTAAGTAGTGAAAAGAAAAAACGGGTGGCACGCTATTGTTAGCTGAGCTATAATCGTAGAAGTGCTGTCTACATCAGTAAAGAATAAAAAGAAGAATGAATCCATAATATATTTATTATTTCAAAATAATGATAAACAATTTAATTTAATTTTGTCAATCGGATAATGTTAATTGATAATATAGTTAAATTGGCAAATACATTAATGCAATCTCGTATTTTAACTAAACAAAAATATAAAATTTGGATAATCCGAAATTAATTGCAGAGGGAAATTTGATAATGCTGTATGCATACTACTTACAATACAAATATAAACGGTGGAACGGGGCAACTGGTAATTGTATGAAATAATTTAATAAAACTAATAAATTTGCAAATACATTTAGTAAACCATTCGTCTAATGGAGGGATGAAAATGGGGTTATATTCTGCATTTAAGAATATTCATATAAATGTACATACATAAATATGTAATAATATTATAGGCATATAACAGAGTTTAAGCATTTAGAAGAGAAAGAAATTTTTACCTACATATATTCCTTGTTGTTTAATTATTTGCTTGGTCCTTTGTTGTTCCCACGAACAGAACAGGAACAATTCTAAACTTAAACGACGATGATAATTGTATCAATTGCAATGGCGACATTTTGTAATTTAAACATAATTATGCACCAGAAGATAATCAATGCGGTAACAAATCCAACAACAACAAGATAATATACATTTACCTGCAATGCATATGCTTGCAAAACTCAAACCTATGTGTACGCACCGATAGCAATGGCTGATGTTGCCACTTCTACTGCTGTTACTACTGTACCAAAATTCGTTGTCGGCCATCAACCATGCATGAATGGTTGAAAATTTATAATAGTGTATACACTCGAAAATAGTTTATTGGTGGAATACTTGGAGATAATAGCAAAATCATGTGGTATGTATGGACAGGTATCAAGCCTACTTTCTCACTTTTAAGTAATATTTCATTTAAACAAAGACAACTAATTATTTATGGAATAATGCAAACTAGTTCCTCAGTTTTTGATATAATTTAACCAAACTTAGTAGGCGGATGCACTGGTACAATTGTATGTTAATTTATCGGAACCGGTCAGATCGTATCACTAAAATATATATGGTAACGATTTTCCAGATTTGAAGATTTGGACTATAAATCCTTCAAAAAACCATATAAGAGCGTAAAATTTTATATTCTATACACATATAAAATGGTAACGAAAATCATTGAATTTGGAAGACCTATATCATTTAACTCCATATAACTGATTTGTTCATATATTAGGTTTTGCTTAAAAAATACGTGAAAAGCTATCGTTATCAGAAGCCCAAGGAGACTCTAAAGTAGTTTTCCAGGAAGATTGAGATGCTAAATCAATTGGGTTAGGGAGATGGTCTTGAGAATACCTCGAAGGTATAAAAATCATCGGAATAAGGATAAAAAACGTCGGAATAAGGTAAAAGTTTAGCTCATAAGTAGCACACGTAAGCGAACCTAAAGCCTATGTTTACCGAAACCAAGGAAAAGCGAACTGTGTGAAATTGGAAATTCCAAATGCTACAGAAGAAATCTTGGAAATGCCCAAATTCCACAAGAACTCTTGTAGTGGTGCAACCGCCAAACAGATTAATATCAGGATTTGCTACAATTGCAGAAGATTTGGATACTTCGCCGCAAATGTAATATGGATTCCACCAGACAAGAAGGAAAGCGAAAACACAAATTTGAGAAAGAATGACTTATAATTTCCATCTCGGAGATCGGTAATAAAGCAAGCAATATAATCATGGGTAGATATTTGGATGGATATGAGCGAGTACTAGCTGTACTTAATCACAAAGGAAGTATGTTCAGTACATGGTGCATGGAGCAAAGTTGAGAACAGTAACTGGTTAGGACACCAAGGTTGTAGAAACAAGAAAGAAAGGCTGAGCATAGCTTGAATTTATGCCTGTAAAGTACCAAATTTCACGCTCTTAGAGGATATTTTGGCGGATTTTGGACTCAACATCTCATATCTGATCAAATCGGTTGAATGGGGCTATGTGATATTTTATTCCAATTTCAATTATTTTCGCTACCAATGTACAGTTCACAATATGTGTATATAATATCAAATTCCATGCTCCTAGATACCTTTTTTGGGTGATTTGACCCAAAATTTCATATCTGAACAAATCAGTTGCATGGAGACTATATAATACAGTAGTCCAATTTTGGAAATAAAATTTGTGGTTATTAAATATTATCTTTTGCGTAAAAAACCATACCGAAACCAATGAAAGACATTATAAATACTATGGGACTCTGCACCGCGAATTTCTATAGTTAAGAATGTTTTCATGAGTTCTGAGAAATCGTCAATAAAATCCATGGAATGATATTGGACGATCGGAGAGTAGAAAAGCAGGAGGTGAATGAGGATGTAGGCTTCTAAACTGAGAAGTACATCACATTTTATCTGACACACATTTCATCTGAATAATCAAGAGAGTGGGTTTCTCGGGTTTCTCCGGGTGAAGGTGCACCAAAAAAGGTCAAGATGAGTCTATAAGACAACAAGTTCGTGGCGACAGTTTTTTGGGATGAAGGAAGTGACATTTACATCGGTTCCTTTGAAAGGGTAAAAATATCAACGTCGAATAGTATTCACAGCATTCAGACAAATTGGATATGGATATTGATTTGAAGCAGAAACGGCCGCATTTGGCGAAAAAAGTGCTGCTCCATCAGGATAGTGCACGGGTGGGCACGTGTGTAGTCACCATGGTAAAACTGATAAATTAAGCATTAACTCGTACCCCCTTCAGCATATTCACCAAACTTAGCCTGCCCGCCTGCTGCGAAGATTTCCTGTTTGCAAGTTTAAATAAATTTTTGGATGGTAGGAGATTCGAATAAAGATGTCCTCGAAAACCTTATTAAAGCCTTGAAACCCTTTTATTTAGAAGGACTACAAAAATTGGAAAAGGCGCTGTACCAAATTTATAGTGCTAGATACTATTTTGAGAAATAACGCGCTGATTGGTCGAAAAAATATATTTTATTAAAAAAAGTCACTGAATTATCATCGGGACAATAAATTCTGCTAATAAATGAAAATAGTATCAGTTTATTTACAACTGTCTCAATTACTCCCAATACATGAATATCTGTAAATACATCATACATATATTATGCATCCGGATGAAAATTGATATTATCACCACATCTCAGAATTAATTGAATGTAGTATAATGATGATCTTCAGATGAATTTATTTGCCACAAAATAGTGAATTACTCATAAAACAATTGTATTTCTACGGTGATTGTAATCAGGTTTGCTTATTGAAACTGAAAAAGACTAGAGCAGAGCAGCTGCCAAAACTAATAAGTAAGTTAGAGTTTATCTGAGAAATAATGTCATGAATCACTTTTCAGGCAACAATTTCTAAATGTAAATGTTTGATGTTTCTATGACAAAAACAAATCAAAATATTTAAAATTCTTAATATATATTTGTTTTAAATTTTTTTGTTCTTTTCAATTTATTTAAGTTATTTTCTGTGACGTGTTTACATTTCATAGTCGTATTCTGCCCTGTTTCGTTTTCTAATGTATCAAAAAATTGTATTGCTTACTCTAAGTTACTCTACCAAAAAGATTGCTACACAGAACTAGAAGTTATTCTAGCTTTTTGCTGAGGGATTTATGCTTTGTATAAATATGTTTTGAAAATGGTCCAAGTTCTCTGATAGAAGAAACTAGCTCATTGGAACAATTTGGTCTTTTACTTTTCAATCCACCATTCACAAAAATTGACCTGAATATGAAAATCGATATGTGATTTCAATCCGAGTCCTCAGGGAAATTCGTGAATATGAAAATGGGAAAACGGCTGTTAATTTTTTGAAACCTGATATAAAATAGATCAGCTCAATAAAAAAACTTATTATAAATATTTCAGTTGTATTTGTTAATAATTACATTTTATATTTTATCATATATATATTTGCTTATACTTGCTTGCCAATATGAAGTGCGGTTTTGAAAATTGCCAAGTCAAAGGCGATTCAGAACGTTTTCTGTCTTGCTGGCTTTGCGATGGCATTACCCACTTGAAATGTGCTGGACTGACCGGACGAATTCTAGAAGCAATTAACGATGGCAAGGGAGTTCGTTGGTCCTGTTTGAGGTGCCGATCAACTGAAATTGATCAATTCAAGCTGTTTCGTCTGTCCAAAAATGGGTTCTCCCAACTTGGAATAGAATTGTCTGTTTTGAATGATAAATTCATAGAACATGAAGCCGTGTTCATAAATTTCAAATGTTTGGACTCCATACAATGTATGAATGATGTTCGTTTGAAGAAGCGCAAACGTGCTCATAGTCCGCTTAAAGATGCTAACAGCGCAGCCAGTCAAAAAAATCTTAAAGCGGACACATTTGAATTAATTAATCTTGCGTCTCCGTGTCCTCCTGTTAATAAACCGATTACTAGCATCGTCAATGAGTCCGAAATTGCTTCACCAACTGCTGAAATGCCGTCACCATCTAAGGGTGTTAAACCGTCCGCTAACGTTTCAAATAAAAAGTCTTTGAACGAAAACTCAAACACTGTTGTTAACCCCCAACAACCAGTTTCTGAGGCAACTTCGTGGAAGTTAGTCGTAGTACCTGCAACGAAATCTGTCTTTGTCTCGAGATTTGCAAAAGATACCTCTGCCGCTGATATAAGGAATTACGTTTTATCTAAAATTGAAACTGACAATTTAGTTATTAGAAAATTTAATTTTACATACGAACGAAATATTTCATCATTCAAAATTGACATCAATTTTGAAGCGATGCTAAATAGTTCTTTTAGGCCTTCTGGTGCTTTTGTTCGGGAATTCGAATACAAGCCAAAAAGAAAGAATAATTTAGCTAAAATTCCGCCTGAAAAAAATGTTCCAAAAAACTGAAGTTGAAACCTGCTTTAAGTCTATGCTACCAAAATGTAAGAGGCTTGAATACAAAGTTAACTAACTTATATCTCAAATGTCTCGAAAATAATAACGATGTAATTTCTTTTACTGAAACCTGGCTTAAACCTCATGTTTTAACTCGGAGATTCTTCCAAGTACTTATCAAATTTTTAGACAATACCGTGAAAACAGAGTCCGCGGTGGAGTACTTTTTGATGTAAACTCCTCGATTCCGTCTGAGGAGGTTAGCATTGCTTTTGTAGAACCTGTTGAATTTAAGTATATTCGAGTACATGTTGGAAGAGGTTATATATATTTAGCTCTCTGTTATATTCCTCTCTAATCGGACCTCTCTGTAGATTTACAACATATCTCTCTTTTGAAATCAGTTAACGTAATGATGAAAGATACTGATCCAGTGATTGTTTTAGGCGATTTTAACCTTCCATGTGTATCATGGAATAAATTTGACGGTTACATCGTACCTCAATCCTCAAGAGCATCTTACAATGAATTTCTGGAAGAGATGACTGACCTCAGCCTAAATCAAGTGAATCTATATAAAAATAAGTCTGGCAACATCCTTGACCTAATTTTTGTTGATAATGTAACTAAAGCACTAGTAGAGAGAAGCACTCCTCTAGTTACATTGGAGGACGTTTACCACCCTGCTCTTGCCATTGCCTACGAAACCATATGTGATCAGATTTTAATAACTGACAAAAACGAATCGACTACTCAATTGGATTTCTCGAAAGCAAATTTTAAACATCTTAATAAGGCTCTATCAAAATTATCTTGGCTTAAATATAATGAAAATATTGATCAAAGCGTCGCGCATTCCAACTTAACTGTATTTAACTTATTTGAAAAATTTGTTCCTAAGCTCATTTGTGTTTATAAAGAACCTGCTCAACCGTGGTACACTAAAGAACTTAGAGTTCTAAAATATAAAAAAACCGACATTTCAAGCTTAATAAAAGTACAGGTATGCACTCACATTATTTAAAATATTTATCGATCTGAAATCCTTAAGAAAGTCATTTATGTCTTAAAGAAAGTATTTTTCCATCTATATGGAAAGAATCTTTTATTATACCCCTTCATAAAAATGGAAACAGATCTTTGATAGAAAATTACTGAGGTATAGCTAAACTATCTTCGATTCCTAAATTATTTGAATCACTTATCACTGATAATTTGACTCATTCAATTTCTTCATTTATATCACACTGCCAACATGGATTTGTTAAAGGAAAATCTACAACCACCAATTTATTTGAGTTCATTTCTTATATCATCGATGCGTTCAGAAAGAACAGCAGCGTTGACGTAATATATACTGACTTTAGCAAAGCTTTCGAAAAGGTGTGTCACTCGTTACTAATCAAGAAACTTGACTTACTGGGTTTCCAACCAAAATTTTTACAATGGATCTAAACATATCTGTATGATCGAACTCAAAGAGTAATGTTTAAGAATTCCGTTACAGATACCGTTAATGTTTGTTCAGGAGTACCTCAGGGTAGCCATCTAGGCCCGACTCTATTTTCACTATTTATAAACGATATATCTTCTCAGATAAAATTTTCAAAACTTTTAATGTATGTAGATGATTTAAAACTTTATAAATCTTACACTTCGGCAAATGAAGGTATCTTACTGCAAACACACATAAACAGCATGGTTGAATCGTGTAAAATAAATCAGATGCCAATAAATCTTAAAATATGTAAAGTGATGTGCTTCTCCCGAAGATCCACACAGACAATTACTTCCACTATAGATAATTACAGTTTGGAGCAGGTTCACAGTTTTATTGACCTGGGGATCACTATGGACTCTAAACTGAACTTCACACATCACATTGGTGTGTTAGTCAACAAAGCCAAAGGCATCTTGGCTTTTGTAAAACGTTGGTCAAGGGAGTTTAATGATCCTTATGTTACAAAAGCTCTGTATGTAACATTAGTGAGACCCATTCTTGAATACGGATCGGTGATTTGGAACCCTAGGTATCAAGTTAGACAAGTTAGATTCTATTCAAAAACAATTTCTCCTATTTGCCTTAAGAAATTTGTATTGGTACTCTCAGTACAATCTTCCTTCTTATACTAGTCGTCTGAAACTTATCAATCTCCCTACTCTCGCCAGTCGTCGTGAAATGCTTGGTGTAATTTTCATGGTTAAAATTAACAGGCTCAAGTTGCAGCCCCCTTATTCTCTCTGAAATCAAATTTAATGTTCCGTTCAGAATGTCCAGACATTTTTGCCCCTTGTTTCTGAAAACTTGTAAAACTTGAATTTCACGAGCCTTTGCATTGCTTGCTCTAGATTTCAACTCTCATTCAAGCACATTTGACATATCTGACTCGCTTTTTCATATTGAGAAAACTATTTTGTCAACTCTCAACTAACCGTTATATTACATTTTATATTTTATATAATTCTTAAAAATCAGCTGATGAATTTTGCTCTGTAGCTGAAATCCTTTAGTTCTAGACACTAAACACCCCTCCTCATCGTGACTCGGCATTGATGAAAAATAAAACAAGTTCCGTACGTTATGCGGACAGCGCCCCGCGTGCGTATGGGCGGGAGGTGGGTAAACCGTTGGGATTAATTAATTAATTTCGTTTACAAAGCAACAATGAATAAGCTGAATATAATATGCAGAGTTTCATACAAAGTAATGTACGTAGATACATATATATGTTTTTGCGAAATAGGCGTAATTATGCTTTACAATCGTGAATTTCCTTCTGAAATAGTAAAGTGACTATATTAAAACAAAGTCACAAATTTTCTCAACGCTATTTTTGTTCTCTATACTCATATGTGTATGTGATCACATTTTTATAAGCATACTTATCGCCAAAAGGAGATATTTGTATTTAAATATAACGAATATTTTAGACGGCAATCGCTAGTCATTAATGCTGACTACATATAGATTATATAATAACAATGTATGCCGAATGTTTGGGCCCATGCATTTAAATAACATAAGCTTAGCTAGTTTGAATTCACACGCATATCCTGTTTTAGGCTGTGCATATCCTTTTGGGTCTTTCAATGATTTTCGGTGCTAATATTTACTTGAACTTAGGTGTGTAGGGTACAACATAAAATCGGTCGAATATGTTGATGCATGATAAAAAAAAATCTCCACGACACATTTGGTTGATATATTTAAAAAATTGAGAGGCAAATTTGCATTCAAATAAACGGATAGGCGGACATGACTAAATCAAATTAGCTCGACAATTCTGATTCGATCGATATAAAATGTGGTGGGTCTCTCTCTTGTTCTTCTGGTATTTACATACTACGGTTCAAACTCAATATAATATTTCATGTTCATAAATTTTATTTTTTAAGAGTTTGTGTTTATTTATACCTTGTAATAATTAATACAATCACTTTATTTTTTACGAAGAAGTTACAAAATTTCGTATTCATTTTCCTAATATGTTATCGACCGATAATATGTTTTGGACCCCTAAATTTATAGCGTTTGGTAAGTACAATGAGAAGCGAACACGAATCAGTTACAAAATTTTTATATTTACCTTTTTTCTTGAATAAGAAGGGGTCTGAGAAATCTTAATTTCTGCGGGGTGTCAGTACCTGGAAAAAAATATATAAAAATTTCTGCCCAATAAATAAAAAGTCGAAATTTGGAGAAAATATTAAAAAAAAAACACAAATAAAACAATGCGTATTAAAATTAAAATATAGTGAATAAGTAAAGAATTGTGAATACTTTTTCCCGTTGTGCGACATCATCAAAGAAGGTCGAAGAATATCGCGAAGCATATGTAATTTTTGTACATACTATCAAAATGAGTGAATATAATAAAGCCTGATCCAAGAGGAGGTACTTTTTTCAGTAGCATTTTTTTGACAGATCTATCGTGAGCCGTGTCGAGCTGTCATGTTATTTTTGTTCAGTATTGTTTGGTATTTCATCATGGAAAGACTTGCGTCTGAACAACGTTTACAAATCTTTCAACTTTATTACGAAATTTCACGTTCTGTAAAGAATGTGTTTCGCGCGCTTCGCTCAACTTATGGTCAACATAATCGGCCTAATGAGCTATTATTCGCAACACCATCACCTATCATGAGACCAACATTTATTACTGGATAATATTCGACCGAATAGACCACGTTTTTTCCAACAAAGTTTTGTCACATTTGGGGATCCGAAAATCCTCAAAGAACTGAATTCAGAGCATTACGGTACCGACTTTTTTGATCTGAAATTGAAGAACATGCCCTGTAGAATATGTGGTTTCAAAAAGTTGGTGCCACATTCCACCCTTCACGAGCGCATATGATTTTATTCCACGAAAAAATTCCAGGTCGCGTAATCTCTTGTCTTGGCGATGTCAATTGGCCACATAGATCTAGCGAGTTGACACCACTGGACCTTTTTTGTGGAGCTACGCGAAAGAACGTAATTATGCAGATAGGCCTTTAACTTTTGATCACTTGAAAACCAACATTCGTATAGTTAGTGCTGAGATGCCACCCAATGTGTTCCAAAATGTGGTCGAAAATTATCTTAAATGAATCGAAGTTAACAATAATTCACGAGCCGGTAATTTGAATGATATAATGTCTCACATATAATACAAACAGAACTTAATTGTATCGAATAAAAAACAATTGGTGGATTTTTTTATTTTTTTATTTTTTATTTTTAAATAAATCATATCACTCTAATTGGAAAACTCAATATATGAAAGGCATCAAAGGAATTTTATGAAAAAACTATTTTAGATGCATTTTATATACGTTTATTTTAGAAAACGCAAAATTGATAACTATGTGTAACACCACTAACTAAGAGATTTGAAAAATACCATTCCTAGTAGGGTTTTTGGCTTGCGTAATGTATACCATTTGTATTACCGACCCAAAACAAATACTCATGGTGGACAGAAATACACACTCACCGATTAAAACGAGTTCCGCTTCATCGGAACTACCCCAAGTAAGTTTAATTCTCAATCAGCACAGAATTTTTTGGCTTCAACAGCTTTTCATCAAACATCTGCTTGTATTTACTTTTAAATTTTTTCTCGCTTACAACTTTATATATGTACATATAATCAAACGTATATACTTAGTGATTAGTCGAGTGCATGATACGCGAAACGGCCTGAAAATGTACGAATTTATTTACACGAGAACAAGCCTTTGAAATATTGGGAAAATTTGGCAAAATTAAGTCTGCCGTAACTAGGAAAATTCCACATTTTATGCAAAATCGTTTACATTCAAAAGGAAATCAAAGTTGATATTATGAACACGAATTTGAGATAATTAACAGTGAACAGTTTTGTGAACATGAATTGGTGCATATTTTTCTTGATTTTATTCTTAATTTTTTTTTTAAACATTTAGAAATCAAAAAAGTCTTTTAAAATGAATGACATTAGTTTTATTATCTTCCGAATTCGGTTTTTGGATTAAATTGTGGGCTGTCACGCGTTAAAATATGAAGAAAGCACAATAAGGAGTACTTTTGACTCTTCAGGACTCGCCGAAAACCAATATGGATTGCGTAAGCACAGGTCAACCATTTATGCGGTCAAAAAAGTGGCAAATATCACAAGCAGAGCCATAGAAGGAACGAAATGGATGTATGACACAAAAGAATACTGTGCGGTAGTAATGTTTGACGTGAAAAATGCTTTAAAAAGTACATGGCGACGATTGGGGTGCTGCAAGGCTCGGTACTAGGCCCACAGCTGTGGAGTATTATGACTTCCACTACTAAAGGGGCTTTAAGTTATGGGCTCCGCTGACGACATTGCAGTAACTATGGTTGGAAAGGAACATAGTCAAATATGAAATCAATGTGAAAACACTAATTTAAAGAAAAAAAAACTGGCTCAAAGCAAGAAAGCTCCCACTGGCAGGACAAAAAACTGGAGCAGTGCTAATTACAAACAGAAAAAAGAGAGAAACTTCTCTACTTAGTATCAACTCATACAACAGAACCACCTGACATACGCTGAAGTACCTAGACGTTATAATAGAAACGCGGCTCGACTATAAGGCGCACATCGAGAAAGCACGTGAAAAAGCGAAGCTAATAACAGCGGACCTATCTGGGATGATGGCCACTACTGGCGGACCAAGTCTGAACAAGCGAGAACTCCTATCTTGCAACCAGATATAATGGCAATGGAACTCAAAAGACTTTAGACAAATCCAGAGGTATTAGAAGGCGACTCGCAACAAAAGAGCGGAACGCAGAAGAACCGGAGAATACCTCAATAAGTATGGTCACGAAGACGGGACAGATTGTTCTTTATGTGGTAATGGTAGCGAAAGCTCGCAGCACATCTTATTTTCTTACCCGAAATACGAAGTAGAGAGAACAGACATAGGGACATTTACTAAAGAACGGATGTCTCCAAAAAACTTTGTACACCACATTATACAAAGTAAAATCGTGTGGAATTAAGGGAAAATAGGGTCAAAAATTGGTCTTCAAGAATTAAGAATAAAGTAACGGCAACGCTATAGCGGAAACAGAAGACATAACAGAGAGTAGATCAGAATGTTGTTCATTAAAAGCCAGTCTTCGCCTTATAGGACCAGTGAGCTGTAGTCGGAGTTAAGGGGTTCAGCTAAGTGAGACAATTCTCACTGGGCGTGGTCCCGAAAGAGGTGCACCCTTAGCGAGCAGTATGAATCGTGCATGCCGTCTATGACTGCCGGTATCTATGAAAGATTCCCCTTTCGAAAGAATAAATAATGTATGTCGTATCTTACACAAATGAATATTGCTTACATTTATCATCAAATACACACATAGCACCTATCTTTGCTACACTATCAGCAACTGAACGCAGATAATTGAAATTCTACAAATTTCCTGCACATGCCTGCACCTCTCCAACCGATAACCATCCTGCCCAGGAAAATCTTAAATTGCGTACGAATAGAATTGAATAAAGTGATTCATCGTCAAATGGTTCAATAGTTCACAGGCAGTCAAGCATTGTGATATGTATTGTGGCTAATAAGGCATATAGTGCAACACAGCAATATATATATATACTTACTTGAATGTATGCATACATGTACAAGCAAATTCTTTTCTATTGTCTATCAAAAACAGGAAGATGTATTTTCGAATGGGGAGAGGCTTTTCTTTTCTCTCAAAAAAGAGGAGGATACTGCTTTTATAGCAATAGAGAACCTTCACATATCCAAATTTAGGGGAGTTGCAGAAAGTTAAATTTAATTTTTTTTAAATGAATATAGCTCACGTAATAATAAATATAAATAAAACGTCAAATGCATTTTTGCCACCAAAGCATGAATTAAAACTTTATTTTGCGATGATGACTACAGCAATTTATTTAAATTATGATTTATTTCAGAGGTAAATTGTTTGAGGAAGAGATGGAATAAACTAGGTCCATGACGTATACTAATGTGACAAAGAAAATTAGCTGTATAAAATATGGTACCATCTGGTTTGAAAACAAGATACCCATCTTCCCTGCATTTAAAAGCTTGGATTTAGATTTACATGGCTTAGTTTGGCGCTAAAAAACAGTAATCATTACAAATATCAGAGTCCCTTTTTACTTCGGGTCCTTATTTTCCAAGAGCACTCCTCCACAAGACTATAGACGAAGATGGAAACGAGATTTCTTACACAGAAATGTTGCTGTTACTCCGGAACAACAATTGTTCTTTTGATATCCAGTTCTAATCGATTAATTAAGGTAAATTTATTTATTTAAAAGTTAGTCTAATAATGTAGATTACTCCTTAAATAAACGGTGCTTAATTAGTAAAAAGATGTACATAGAGGAGGTTGAAAAAATTAGTTTTTGAATTAAAATTAATTTAATTTTTATTCCTTTAGTATTTTATGTGATTTCAGAGCCACGATACACATATATGAGAAGTTCAGAAGTACGTAAAGATTTTTCAGTGAGATATGAAAATTAAAAAAAAAAATGCAACTGTACTCATGCGTAGCCCACTAAACATGAATACAATTATATATGCGTGCCTACACATAAAGGAATGCATCCCACACTTTCCAGAATTGCCCATAAAGGCAAACTAACCAACACAAACGCTGTAATAATAGGTTTGACAAACGCTCGCAATTGTCAAATGACAAATTTTTGGCCATAAATTTTCCAGGCTCAATACAGAACAAAAACTAATAGTTGCTTCATTCACATAAACATTATATTCATACATACAACTACGCACTTTCTGAAATCTTTATATAGACAAAAAATAGCAATAGCTGATTCTCCTAAAATTCAAAACACTAGCAAGTTGTTCCAATACAAAACATAACACACACATTCTCTAATAACACATACACGAGTACTCGTATATACATTCATTTCATTCCACACCACGCACTACACTGATACCACCAACGCACATCATTCTTGCAATTTGAAAATATCCTACAATATATCATATTCTGCCAAATTATCTATGAGAATTATTCAAAATTTTTCAGGTTGGAAGCATAGTTGGTGTTTATCATGAAATAATCGGTTGTGGTTTATGGTTGCGTCACATAAAGAAAATGTGGTAAATGGAGCATATAATTTCAGGAGTACAGGCAATGCGTATGCATATACTCGTACACATAATTAAAGTTGAGTAAAGTAATAAAAACCCATGTATGAAAGAATGAATTTAGTTAATGCTTTATTGATGTAGCTTTGAACAAAATATTTATTCATTTATTCATTTGGCAAAAATATGTTTGTTAACTTCAATAAATAGTAATATGGTTACGGAAAGTGTTAAGTTTTTATATTACCTACTCGTTGTATGTTGTTATCTTAAACTAACCTCAGTAAATCAAATTGATCTTATCATATCAGACTACCTCGCCAGTAGCGAAGGCACTTGAGGCCTTGATACCGGAATGGATTATTCGCACGATTGGTCCTGATCACACGGGAACTAGTGTCATTCACGCAATGCTACTATCGGGCATTCGTAATAATTACCCCCGGGTTTGAAGAGATGGACCATGAATTGTCTGAGTGGTCGACAGCCATTGGTGGAAATTCAAGCAATTTCAAACTTAGGATATTAAAAGAGAAATTAATAAAGGTGGTATCTTCCACAGCTCCTTTTAGTTTTTACATTTCATAACTCTTTCCAACACAAGATAGCATCGACAACAAAACTCCGGCGGTTAATAACCCAAAGTTAATTGAAGTGACAACGGATAACCTGCTCCGTAGATGTAACGCTGCAATTATTTGAATTATTTTCACTACTTATATGCAATTCATAATATGTGTACATAATACCAAAGTCACGCTCCTAGATGCCTTTTTGGCGGAGTTTTGACCCAAAACCTCATATCTGAAAAAATCGGTTGTTTGGGGCTATAGGATTATTTTCACTATCAGTATGCAATTCATATTTGCGTTCAAACAGACAGGCGGACGAACCGACACAGCTAAATGAGCTCAGCTGGTCATTTTAATTAGATCGTTATAAATTTCGGTGGGTCTTTGTTATCTCTTCTTCTTCTTGTGCTCACATACTTCGGACCATAGTTAATATAACATTTCATGTACATGAAGGTTAAACAATTTGTAGAGCTAGAAAATTTTTTATGCACTTTAATCCGTTGAACGCATAACTAAATCGTACTTCGGCAATAAACCGTTTTTTGTGATTAAATTTTACTGTTAACGTAAAAATAAAAAATTCTCCATGACGAATGAGCAACATCTCGCTTTATCCCGTGTTTACTAAATATCGTTCATTCGACATGACAAATTATTTTCAGTGATTTCGATTACATTAAAATTACTTATATGCATCTTAGATTATATTATCTACTAATGTGTTATTTATTTATTTTTGCCACCCCTCCTCCACTCCTTATGTTAGGTGTTGTCACTGTCTGACAACAGATTCATTCATCTGTCTGTAAATAGAAATTCGACTTGCCTAAATGAACTATGATTTTAAAACTATATATAATTCATTAATGAAAAATGCTGGAGACACTAGTAGAAAGAAGCACTTCTCTAGTTACACCAGAGGACGTTTACAACCCTGCTCTTGCTTCACCGAAGAAACTATGTGTGATCAGATTTTAATAACTGATAAAATCGAATCGACTATTCAAATCGATTTTTCGAAAGCTAACTTTAAAGATCTTATTAAGGCTCTATCAAAATTATCATGGCCTAGATACGGTGCGAATATTGATCAAAGAAATAAATAAATAACCGATATTTCAAGCTTTATAAAAGTACAGTTATGCACTCACATTATTCAAAATACTCAATTTTGCGACACAAGCTCTTTGATTTAAATCGAAAATGTTAATGCTTATTTGTTCAAAATTAAACGTAGTTTAATAACACATCATTTTATGGTTTCGTAAACGCTAAGCGCCAATTATATGGATTTCCTTCTACTATGACGTTTCAAAATAACATTTCCAGTGATAGTCAGACAATTTCAAATTTTTTCGTTAAATTTTTCAAATCTAATTATTTTCCTAGTATTCAAGTAAACTCATATTACCCATATAAATTATAATCAAGTAACTTAGTCCATACACCTACAATATCTTCTGAAGATGTATTTATCCATCTGTAGTCCTCAAAAAGTCTTGGTTTCTTGTAAATTGTTCTGAGTATATTTTCGAACATTTCACTCATTTATTTTTCCATCTATATGGAAAGAATTTTTATTATACCCCTTCATATAAACGGAACAGAATATTAAAGATGTGTAGTTAAACTTTCTCTTCAATCTCTCCATTTATATCAGATGCCCCTAAATCTTAAAATATGTAAAGTGATGTGTTTCTCCCGAAAAGTCGCACAGACAATTACTTACAATAAATATAATTACAATTTGGAACAGATTCACAGTTTTATTGACCTGGAGATCATTTCGGACCCTAAATTGAACTTCACATATCACATTGGTCAAAGGCATCTTGGTTTTTGTAAAACGTTGGTCAAAGGAGTTTAGTGATCCTTATGTTTCTAAAGCCTTGTATATAACATTAGTAAGACCTATTCTTGAATACGGATCGGTGATTTGGAACCCTAGGTATCAAGTTAGACAAGTTAGAGTCTATTCAAAAACAATTTCTCCTATTTGCCTTAAGAAATTTGTATTGGGACTCTCAGTACAATCTTCCTTCTTATACTGGTCGTCTGAAACTTATCAATCTCCCTACTCTCGCCAGACGTCGGGAAATTCTTGGTGTAATTTTCATGGTTAAAATAATAACAAGCTCAATTTCCAGCCGCCTTATTCTCTCTGAAATCAAATTTAATGTTCTCTTCAGAATGTCCAGATATTTTTGCCCTCTGTTTCTGAAAACTTGTTAAACGAATTTTGAATTTCACGAGCCTTTGCATTGTTTTTGTCTTGATTTCAACTCTCATTCAAGCACATTTGACATATATGACTCGGTTTTTATATTAAGACTGAGTTTACACACGAATACTTCTGTCGAAGCGACATTCAGTGCGTAGGGGAGAGGGCGACGACGAAGAGAGCAGCGTACCGACACTGTTGTGCTCGGTTGACTCAATTTGTTATCTTATTAGTTTGTGTAGATTTTGACATTCCCTTTGATTTTTATTTCACAGTCATTGTAGCTGTTTCAAATTTTCAACGAATGAATGTGGTAAGTATGGAAATTGAAATTTTTTTTTTAAGAACGAAGAAAATGAAATGCCAAAAAATTGTTCTCCATGGCTGGCAACAGTAAAAGAGAAATTGACGATAAAAAGCGACAAACATATTCGTGTGTAAACTCAGTCTAAGAAATTTATTTTGTCGACACTCAACTAATCGTTCCATTAAATTTAAATTAGAAATAATTCTTAAAAATCAGCTGATGAATTTTGTTCTGTAGCTGAATTTTTTTAGTTCTCGACACTAAACAAACTCCTGTCATCGTAACTCTGATAAAGAATAAAAAAAAGTTCCGTACGTCATGCGGACAGCGCCCCGCGTGCGGATGGGTGGGAGGTGGGTAAACCGTTGGGATTAATAATAATGAGTATAGTGTCGAAATTCAAACTATTAACAATCCAGCTAATAACTGCAAGTAGTATTACGTAAGTGTTATGACCTGAGATGTTTAACTTCAATTGCTGATCACAATTTATATACTTATCTGTAATTACATAGATATGTGCTTATTTTAAAATATTGAAATCCTAATTTACTGCTAATGCTAATGCTTTCTGTTTGTGCGTGCAACCCTGCGCAGCAAGCTTCCATATACACCTTCAGATGTCCCTGCTGCTGGTGAATATTCACGACTCATCCTTGTCGGAAAGGGTCCCGTTTACCCAAGCCCCGTTTTGCCTTCCATCCTTTGTGGAAGGCATAAAAGGCCGATGTTGCCGTTTTAGCCTCCTCTTTTATCGTCAATCCCAGCAGCAGCAACATCAAGTTTCTTCTTTTCAGAATTGATCGCCAATAAGCCTCAAGAGTTAATATTGACGGCCATCATTTTTTCCCCGCCAAAAACAAAATTTTTGGACAAGCAAAATTTTGCATATTTTATCTGCAAAATTTTGCTGCCAAAAATTTAAAAAATTAATCAACAAGGTAAGTGGCCAAAGAGGATAAAGCAGAGGAAATCTTGGTGCGCAGCTGCTGGACAAACAAAAGGTGAGTATCAAGTGATACGCTGACCGTCCGCATATATGTACATATGCGCATATGTGAATATATAAATGTGTACATGTACATATGTGAGTACATAAAAAAAAAAAATAGTGAGAAAATATTGCACTTATATATATATATATATATATATATATATATGCAATAAGTGGGCAAAGCGCAAAAGAAAAAAGAAATATAAAAAAAAAAAAATTAAAAACAAAAAAAACAATACAGCAAAGTGCCGTGAAAAAAAGATGCCCAGCTGTACCAAAAAGTAAAAAAAAAGCGGTGAAATAAGGTGCCGTACCAAAAAGAGAAAGAAAAAAAAAACGTATAGGTGGAAAGTGTGTTGCGAGCGTCAAAAAAAGAAAAAAAAAATTTATAAATATTAGTAAGAATAATACCAGACGCACATTCGCACAAAAGTGTTTGTACAAAAAACAAGAGAAAAAAAAAAGTGAAAAGGTATTTGAAGTGCGGCACTGCGACATTGAAAAGTGTGTGTTGCGAGCGTCGGCGCATAGTGCTTTAAGGCAAGACCCCACATTTAAGTGAGTAGGGCAGTGAAAAGTGTAGTGAAAAAAGTTTGAAGTGCTGCGCCGACAAAAGTGTCGTACAGTAAGGCGCTCAACTGCACCAAACAGCGAAAGTAAAAGTCTGTGATAATTCGGCAAAATTGCCAGAAAACAATACGCCGAGCTGCAAGGAAAGTGAAAGTGTTGCAAGGTGAAAGGTGTGTGCTACGAGTGTCAACGAAATTGCCATTAAGCAAGGTGCCGAGCAACAACGAAGTGGAAGTGCAGCAAGGCCTATGAGGTTGGCCAGCCACCAGGACGACAACAGTCAGTTCAAAAAAAAAAAAAGGCGAATCTAGGTGAGTTCGTCCCGATTGACTTAAAATATAATCAAAAAAATTTTATTTATCTTAAAAATATTTAAATAAATATTAAACGAAGCTTTAAGAATATTTTACGCGTTTTTTTCTGGACTGTTTTCAGTCTTTAATATAATTAAAAAAAAAAAATTATTGAACAATTGTGAAGTATTATTTCATATTTGGCGATTTTTATGTGAGAAAAATATTTTTTGCAGTTTTTCACTTTTATAAGGTGAAACCCAAACCCCCTATAAGCATAAAAATTTCGAAATAATCTTTTGAGAAAATTTTATTGAGTAAAATTTTTCGGGATTTCTCATATGAAAATTTTTGTTTGTGAAAGTTTTTCGATTTTATATGGTGCGGCCTGTACTACGAGAGTACCGCTGCAACGATTATTACTATTTTCACAACCCCAACCCCCGTTTAAGCAAACAAGTATATAAAATACAAATTTCGAAAAATCTTTGAGAAAATTTATCAAGTAAAATTTTTCGGGATTTTTATATAAAAGTTTTGTTGTCGAAATCTATGGTGCGGCCTGTACTAAGAGAGTACAGCTGCAACGATCATTACTATTTCACAACCCCAACCCCTTGTAAGCATAAAATTTTCGAAATAATCCTTTGAGAAAATTTTATCGAGTAAAATTTTTCGGGATTTTTCAAATAAAATTTTTGTTGTTGAAATTTATGGTGCGGCCTGTACTACGAGAGTACAGCTGCAATGACCATTACTATTTCATAACGCCCAACGTTTAGCAAGGCCCACACCAACGGCCTAACGTTCTGCAAGGCCCACACCAACGGCCCAACGTTAAGCAAGGCCCACACCAACGGACCAGCGTTCAGCAAGGCCCACACCAACGGCCCAACTTTCAACAACATAAAGGGAAAAGTCTAAGCAAAAGTAACGGTGAGTACACCTTTATCTTGTATCCTTTAGTATTTTTTATCGTATGCACAAATAATCGATATTGATACCATGCGAAGAATTTCGATCATTTCAAGTTTAATTTTAAACAAGAATATTTTCTTAGAATCTGATCAAAGAATATTTTATTGACTTAAGGCTTATACTCGGAGCACCGAATAGCCCCAAGTCCGCCCGTTATAAAAAAAAAAGAAATATAAAGGTTTTAAATATTTTTAAAATATTTTTTGACTGGAGGCCTCGAAAAGCACCAAGTCACCCCGATATAACATACGGTCCGAAATTAAAGTGAGCTTATAAACTCAAACTTCTGTATAAATTAAAACCTTTAAAGAATGTTTTCAAAAAAAAAAAAAAAAACCAGAACCCATTCAATTGTCTGAATTGCCACCAAAGGCATCATTCGCTGCTACAATGGTTTCGCACAAGAAACCAGAACGCTTCACATACCTCGCGCCCTTATCCAGGAAATCGAGAAAATGGATCTCAACTTCCAACTGGTGGCGCGAATGTGCAAGCATTATTTGCAAAAAGTGCAAAAAAATGTTATTCTAGGAACAGCAATAGTCAACGTTTGCCATGAAGGAGTGAACTATCAAGCGAGAGCCCTATTGGATTCGGTTATAAAGAGTTGAAGGAAGACTTGCGCTATCGAGTTTGTTGTACAACGAACGTTTTCCTATCATTCTACCATACGTTTGCCAAATTTTCAAACGACTTGTAAAATTCTCTCATCTCATTTTGCTCCATGGAGCAAATCAATTGATGTTGAGACTATCGGAATATTGGATCATTAAAATGAAAAATCTCATAAAAAATATTGTACATAATTGTAAAGTTTATATTATTTCAGGAAGGTAGCAAACCTTATGCGCTTCACGATGGAGGAATTTTCAACATTATTGGCAAAAATAGAAGCATGCCTTAATTTCAGACCAATCAGCCCACTATCAGATAACCCTGACTCGACGGTGCCACTTACACCAGGTCGGAGGACTCTTACTTGCAATGGCTGAAACAGAACTTAACGTGAACCCGATTTCGAATGTGAACGGATGGCAGAAGATTAAGGCAATTCACCAAGGATTCTGCAGACGTTGGAAGACAGAATATCTTAAGGAACTGCAGAACCGTATCAAGGGGAATTCACCTCAACGGAACATCGAAGTGGACGACTTTGTAGTTATAAAAGAGGATAAATTACCCCCAAACGAATGGCGACTCGGCAGAGTCAGTAGAGGTTTTTCTAGGTTCCGATGATCGAGTACGAGTCGCAGGGATCCGGACGGAACGCGGAATGATCACCAGACCGATCGTGAAATTAGTCTATTTGCTATTTGCTAAGACTTAATTAACATCCTTATTTCTTTTCAGAATTTTTCTATCCAACAACCGAAAATGGTACGTGCAAAAAATAGCAATGGCACCCCCGTCGGCAAGACTGGCCACAGTTGCCCCGTCTGCCACTACAACCACCGGTTGATATTTTGCCGAGATCTACGGAGAATGGAGTCCGCCGAGAGACTGCGTGCCGTCCTCGTGCATCGGCATTGCGCAAATTGCCTCTCCCCGCATAACACGGCAGCAAAGTGCACCTCAGCAAAGTGCTGTGACCGATGCGAACAGCGGCACCACAGTCTCCTACACCTGGATGAGCAGCGTGAGGAAGACGTCCTGCTTGTTCGGTCCGAAGACAAAGTACGACAACGACAACGACGACAACACAACCCGTACCGTGCTATCACTCTAGACAGCAGTGACGAAGATGAAGTGCTGATCATAGATGCAGATGAAGGTGATCTACAACCGACAGCCACTGAAGCCCCCGCCAGCGGATCGCCACCGATTTTTAGACCGCCTCTGTCAAGAATTCGGTCGGTGATTCAACGAGTTCAGGCGTCGGACAGAAATGACGGTCGGCAAGCCCAACACAAACGTCCGCACAGCCGTCAGCAGTCACGCCGAGGCATGAGAGACGCCCGAGAGCGGATCACCGGCTTGAGCCGATATGCACCAGGGCATTCTGTCCTCACGCCAACAATAACGGCAAAAGTGTTGGACGCAGGGAAATGGCATACGGTACGCGCTATTGTTGACCCCGCACAAAAGATGTCGACCATTTCTCGGCCATTGGCGCGCCAACTTCAAGTTCTGCCACGCGGATGTAATGGGATCTGCAAGCTCGTACTTAAGGGCTGGCATGAACGCCTTGAAGTAGCCACTGAAGTTAAAGTGACCCTATCACGGGTAACACCGGAGAGGACCCTGGATGCAAGGATTAGGAGCGAATTCGATAACATTCGTCTTGCAGACCCAAATTTTTACCGCGCGAGTAATATATCGCTCATTCTCGGCGCTGAGGTATACGCAGCGATCCTCCGCCCAGGACTGATGGCAGCCACCCCCACACGACCAGCAGCACAAAACACCATCTTTGGCTGGATGCTCTCCGGCAGCACACCATTTTAAGAAGAGAGGATTTTAGTTTTAAGCCACAATAAAAAAAAACGAAATTTAGCTTTAAGGAATGAAATGTAATGAATTTATGAATAGGAATTAACTTATTATATGTATTTATATTTATTGCAGTGATGCTGCAAGGCGGGCGGCATGTTTGTGCGTGCAACCCTGCGCAGCAAGCTTCCATATACACCTTCAGATGTCCCTGCTGCTGGTGAATATTCACGACTCATCCTGTTCGGAAAGGGTCCCGTTAACCCAAGCCCCGTTTTGCCTTCCATCCTTTGTGGAAGGCATAAAAGGCCGTTTTAGCCTCCTCTTTTATCGTCGATCTCAGCAGCAGCAACATCAAGTTTCTTCCTTTCAGAATTGATCGCCAGAAAGATCGGCCCCTAACTCGATCCCCGTTTCCAGAATTCAGGAGGAATTCTGGCCCGCAATATCCCCGGCGCGAATACTTTCTATACTTGTACGAATAAATTAACTGCGCCAAATTGTATGCCAAAATTTTATTTGTCATTTAATGTTGCATAAAAAGGCCGAAGTTATAAATAAAATTGCAAAAGAAAAGCGTTCAATAAAAAATTTCATAAAAAAGTATATATATGCCTTAGACAAAATGTGATGTACGATTACGGCCTGCAACCAGTTACTGCTGCAAATGCCAAATGCATATCTGGCACAGCTCTGTGCACATACAAGTTAGTCAAACCGCCTGACTGAAGGCCAAGTTTATTAAATGAATTCGTTGTTTATTAGCAATAAAGATTTTTAGCTGCAATTGTATGCCAAAGCATCTTGAACTCTCTCTGCGATATCTTAAATACGGGATTATGTAAGGAGTGTCTGCTAAAAAATCCTTAATCACGAACGGCTGAGAAATATTTATAAAAATGGGAAAGAATTCATGTATGTGAGCCATCTTTATATGACATAACTTTAATAATTACATTATTTTTCCACTTGTGTATTACAGCTGGGCTAAATAGTAAATGAGGGTATGTCTCATTTGCGTCAGTGTGGGAAAGTGCATAATATGGTAAATGCTTAATATTTTATACTACTCCTTATTAAAAATATTTTTGCACACCGACATATAATTTTAGATTTTTACTGTTAAAATAATTATAAAGTTTTTCCTTAATTAAATTACTCGTGGTTCACTACTGACACTAGTGAGCCCCAAATGAGTGTGTACTGTCAGAATTTCGAACTATGTAAAAATCAAATTATTTGTGAAGTTTCTGTCGTTCCTCAGTAAGGTATAGCCCATAATATGCCATTGTATTTAAAAAAATAAAATTATCTAATGAAATGACGGAATAATTTAATTATTTTTAATAATTATAATTTATTTTTATTTTTAATAGGATGTTTTTTAATTTTTTTTAATTTCCAAAAAGGTCTTACTTGTCACCCCTTGCAGTAACAGAACAATTTTACAAAGGCTCCTAAGTTATTGCCAATTTCTTAAGTCCTTTACTAGGATACATAAAATGTGAAAAATTTTGACAGCTTCTAGATTTTACTAGAAAAGCTTTAAATAGCATTAAAAAGTTTTAGTCGTGAAGACCAACTATACATATCTATCTTCCACTCGTATTAATTTGTGGCATTTAGTGATTTTAAAATCAAAAATAGTTTAAAGCAGTATTAAGTTGCATTCAGACAAGCTAGGTAAGGTAATATGTTAAAATTAAGTTCTTATTAAAAATAGTCTATCGTGATAAAAAAAATAAACATTTATTTATTTATAACATATCATGTGATTGATATATGTATATACAATTTTATAAATCCGCTTTTTATACCAGTTCAACACACTATTAAACATTTTTATAACGCTGTTTTCACTTTTTCAAATATTTTCTCCTATAGCAACAACAAGAAGGATTGTTGAGAGGTAATTCTCGTCCTTTAAAATTCAATAATTTTTGCCTCGCCAGCAAAATCTTTCCCGGAACAATTCTCTGAGGATTTTTTTATTATGATATATGAATTTATACTTTATTACTTAGGATCGTGTAACTAGCTCAATTCCAAATGATAATTTTTGTCATCCGGATTTGTAACGTTTTTTGTATATTGCATGTACATAAAAGGGTATAATAACTTTGGTTCGAAATATGTTAGTACAAGAAGGATACCGATCGTATCAGAATAACGAGCTGTATTTATTTAGCCATGTCCGTCTGTCAGTTTGAAGGCAAATTAGTCCCTCAATTTTTAAGATATTTCAAGCAAACTTTATACCTGTGTGCTTTGTCAAGATCAGAAATCCAGATACCATATATTTTTATATATAAATTTTGGGTCACTAATCCGTAAAAAAAATCTAAGAACGTGAAAATAATAAACTGCATATTCGTACAGAAAGTCTTCGAAATCGGACTACTATAACATATAGCTGCCCTACACCGATTTCTTCAGATGTGTTCAAAACTCAGTCAAAAAAGCATCTAAGAGCGTGAAATTTGGTACCCTTCCGACATTCATTTCAAGCTTCTATTGACACTGAAAATCATCGAAACCCCATTTTGCGATTTGCAATAAATTTGATGTGTTCATGAAAGTTACAGAGAAGTCGGCATGGCCGAAGAAAGCCGTTCTTTCTTGTTATTTTTATGTTTCAAAACAAAGCACGTCATACCGGTGCGGTGCGTATTTGCTTTCATAATGTTGATGCATATAAAATATTATCCTTACACAATAAAAAAGATTGGAACCAGAAATAATTCATCTGATTATGCTCACATTATTGAGCGAATATGGATAAACTCTTTAATTCGATAAAAATTTATCACATCACAAATAATGTTAAAAGATAAACACGAAAACGAAATCAAATGAAAGTTAAAGGCGCTAAATATTATATCTTGGTATTCTTAAGTTGAAAAATCTCAAGGGATGATATTTAAATACTGAAAACAATTACTATTGTGACGTAAATCCAAGACAAATAAAAGGAGCGACAGCTAGTACGTATCAAGTATCAAGAATGTTTGGGTCATCGTCAAGTATTAAAGGAGCGGCAACAGCTATCATAGGCAGATGAGTAGAAAATGCAGTGTCGTTAACATTGTAGTAAGCTGTGTTATAAAGAATTGTGAAATATACCGTTGAGTGAATAGAATTGTAAGTATTGCGGACTAAATAAAGGTTCAGTAAATTCCTAACAAATACGAACATGATTTGTGAAATCATCGAAGGTAATTACAAAAATGTTACGTTACGTTTATTAAACATATGTATGTACATACCAGAAATAGGCGGGTACCAGTTTTAAGTACTAACTTATGCAAATAACTAAAACCAAGCTGGGCTTTCTTATTTCTTTACTATATGTGTCTTAGCATTAATCTGCTAAGTATTATTAGTATAAAAATAAAAATATTAATAAAATATATTTATTATTATTTAAGCTGATAATATATTTTAATATCAATTTAAATAATCCTTTTTATAAATTTGATGAAGATTCGGACAAAATTTTTATTAAATTTAATCTTGGATCACTTAAGGAAATTATTATGACTGATATTAAGAAAAAGAAAGTTCCTGGATATGAAAAGGTGATATGATAAAAGAGTTTCCACAAAGGGGGGAAAATAATTTATATCTTTAATAGCATATTAAGTTTTCACTATTTTTCTAAGTCTTGGAAACTCTCGGAGATCATTATAATTCTAAGCTAGGTTTGAACAACATCCAAATCATAGAAAAATATTTTTCTTATTGAAATCGCCTCTCGCAGGGAAGCCTTCCGACTTATAAACCTATCGGCCGTTCGGAGGCGGCAGAGAATAAACTGTAGGTCCCTCACACAAATTGGAGGAGGAGCTCGGCCAAAAATTTCTTCAGCGGTTACAAAGCCTATTAGCTTAATAACGATATTATCCAAAATCTTCGAAAACCTTTTATTAAAAAGATACAACTTATCTTAGAATCGAAACGGACCACAAAATGCCACCAAAACGATTTTAGAGAACAGCATAGCACCATGGAGCATAAGCACGGAATCGGAACAAATATAATATCAGCTTTTGAAAGATAACAATATTTCACTGCAGTGTTCCTCGTTATTGCTCAGGTATCTGATAACATTGGGCTATTAAAAAGGGTGATCCAAGTAGAGATACTTTTTTCATGGCATTTCATCCTGGAAAGACTTACTCCTGAACAACGTTTAAAAATCATTCAACTTTATTACAAAAATTTACATTCTGTGAAGAATGTGTTTTGCGCGCTTATCGCTCAACTTATGGTCCATATAATCGGATAGATATCTGAGACATAGCAGGGTCCAACATTTGAAATAGATAATCTTAAAAAATAAATACCAAAGAATGAGCTTTCGAATAATAATAAAATGGAATTTTCTGTGTTTTTTTCTTTAAAAAAAGGGGAACCTCGAAATGGATCACCCGTTAGAGTTTGCGTTGATTCGTCAAGAAAGGACTTTATTTTTCAGTTGTCTACTCAAACCAAAGCAGCAATTGTTGGCAAGAATGATTTTGCGTCTGACAAAGGCTGACATTGTTGGTGTTGTCGATGCTGGTTCCCAGATGGACGGAATTATCTACAACTCCAAAGTATATAACTATATATCAAAAGAACAAAGAGCAAAAAACAGCATATATTTTTTTAAGTTGAACATTCGTGGATGAAACTGTAATACTTATGGCATAAGTGCGGTATGTATACATACAAATATTCATAAGCACCTGTACTCGCTAGTTATAAAATGTATCACCCTCAAGCTCCTGATCGCTGCTTATGAACATACATAGTTGCTATTATACAAGTATTATAAAGTTTCACTTAACGTCATAAAATTAAAAAATCCCAATTACCAATTATCAAGCTTACGTGAAAGTTAAACACTTTTAATTTGAACTCATGCGCTTGCAAAAATACACCTTAGAAGTATGTACCCATAAAGACATATTTTAAAAAATGCTTCCGTACAAATATTTTGATTAACTCTCATAAATAATTTGTCTGCACACACTTCTAAGTAAGTCAATTGCATGCGGAAGCTAACTTTTTTCGGAACAAAGTTTAGGCACCAAAATTACGAGTTTTACATCAACTTATTTCACTACAAAGCTACCACTTTCGTTTTTTTTTCAGATCTAATGTGATTTATGATTTCATGATTTTTAGAATTTTATTTGGCTAATAATTTTTATTTTTCGAGTTTTACTTCAACACTCAAACAATAATTATTATTATTGTGATTGAAAATATATTGCTCACAAAATAATCATTATTCCATGATCATAACTTTTTTCGTTCAAAATATCATTCAGCCTTGAATAACTCCTTTTTCAATCATATATCAGTTTTTCTGAACACTTCCTGCAAAAATGATAATATGACTTTGAGCAATATTTTGAGTGAAAAAAAGCAATCAAAGAATAGTAATTATTTTCTGAGTGATATAGTTTCGCTCACAATTATAATGATTATTGTTTGAGCGTTTGAGTAAATCTCGAAAAATAATTAATAACAGCTGAAAAGAATTATTAAAATCAGTAAATAATCATGAAGTAGTGATTTTTATTTTATTACTTGTAATGATTACGGTTCTTGCTTATTCAATATTATTTTACCTACTAGCATGACATAACCTTTAAACTTGCCTCAACCGATTATCGTATACATCGATAAAAA
Organism: Neoceratitis asiatica; assembly: GCA_030068015.2. Lineage (NCBI taxonomy): Eukaryota > Metazoa > Arthropoda > Insecta > Diptera > Tephritidae > Neoceratitis > Neoceratitis asiatica. Next base: position 81,518,983 of record CM061524.1, read on the forward strand.
AAATAATTAATTGATATATAATCCATCCATATAAATTTTAATTACCATGTTTATCCTAATTAAAAATAATATAAAGTTCTGCTTGATTTTGATATCAAATATTTTCACAGTGTGGGCTTAATAAGAATAGAAGATAGAATAAAGATAAACCAAAATAAATGAATGCATAATAGTTAGCAGGGACTCGTTTACTTTAACTCTTATTTTTCACATGATCTATGTCACAAGCCTATAACTTAACTATTACTATTTCTTCCATTGCAATTGCAATTTAAAGTAAAATAAGAAATAAACGATATATTTTTTCATTATATGATATATACTAAATTCTATAAATATGAAAAAACTATAAACGAAGTTTAATCATATCGTTTGAAATAATCTAAATGTAACATACATGTATTGTATTCAACTTCGTACTCATATTTAATATAGTATAGTATATGTAGCATTCCTGCAGTAAATTCTACAAGGTTAAAATTGGCTCAGAATAGACGTTTTGACGACAGTGGTAGCTCTAGCTTATTATACAAGCAGTGCATTACTTTGCAACTTGTTTTTGAGCTGATCCGAATGTAAATAACAGATGTCCAGAGAATTATCGGGTATGGAGGAACTCTTCGCCAGCTGAAATCGAACAGAAAAACAAATCTTAAGTTTCAACTTTAATGGTTAAAAAGGTACGGATATACGCTATTCATATTTTATATCCGATGTTTTCAAAAACCAAATATTATATGTATAATAACAATTAATATTAATTTGCATGGAACATTAATAGACATATGTTCATTGATTGGTCAAGGATAAGATAGTGCTGCAGCAATGAATTAAACTTAGACTTTGTACATGCTTGTGAAGTCTCACATATTTGGCATTGCGTGGGAGTGGTTATAGCTGTACTTTAAAAGAAATTGGCCAAAAGGTACTTACTACAAAAATTAAAGAAATCAAGGAAAGTGGTGTTAATGTGCCACAATGCATTACTAAGGTTTATAGAGATATATATTTCAATCACTGAGATTCTTGAAGAGCTAGTTTGTGAACTTTACATTGAAGTTTCGTCGAAGGCAAATGGATTTTTGAAATATCTTATATGCGGCGAGTTTTTTTAAGCTTTTCTATGGTATCAACAATATTATAGCTCACGTTACCATTGTGTTAGACTCCACAGTCGTCTAACTGAGAGTAAGCATTTGCTACTAAGCACATTGAACTCGTTTGGCTAGTTATTTAAAATTTTCAAAGTAATATAAATGGAAAATTTTCGAACAAGCCTGTGAGTGGTGAAGTAAACCTCCCGCGAAGCTATTGCGGCGAATGTTAGCAAACGAAAGAAATCACCCAATATAGTTGTTGGCTCAACTGCTAATGCAAATTTGGAGGTCGTGCGACGTGATGATGTTAGGCGCATGATATGGTTGCACATATCGTCTTTTATGAACACTGTTACTGAAGAAAATATTTTGGATTACCATGCCGTTCATGCTTCTGTTAATAAAAGAAACTTGATCTGCTTTAAATTGATAAAAAAGGGTGTGGAGCCACATATGATAAAATGGGTAAATTTTAAGCTCGGCGTACCTGAAGAGATATCGGACACGGCTTTAAAATCTGAAATCTGGTCGGCGAATGTCACAGTAAAACCTTTTCGTTCCTTCCTTTCCTTATCGTATCTGGTCTTCCGACTAAATGTTCGGCAGTATTTACGTTTAGCTCTTTTTTAGACTATGATATTTTCGTTTTTGTTGAATCTTGGCTGAATGGTAAATTCTTTAGTAGTTAATTTTTGATCCAAATCAGTATAACTTCTTCCGTAAGGACCGGAATAGTGTTAAAACGGGTTACTCCAAAGGAGGGGGTGTTCTCATTGCTGTTCGTAGAAAGTTCCAGGCGGCATTGGTAACACTTGCTAACTCTGATACACTTATTGATCAGCTCTGTGTACGTGTTCATGGTTCCTCTGGAATCTTTTATTTGTGCGCCTCGTATATTCCTCCGAATAGTGCAGATAGTTTATATATTGCACATGCGGATAATGTTCTTTATCTGTCTTCGAATCTTGTGGGTGATAATCATCTTTGTGTCCTTGGGGATTTCAATTTATATAACTTAAATTAGTCTCGTATTGAAACCACGGCTGTTTTTATGGCCTCTAATGTCAACTCTTCAGCCGAGATTCATACTATTGACAGTTTTTTAAGCGTTGATTTAATTCAAATCAATGGTCTACGTAATAGGCTAAACAGAATCTCAGACATAGTGTTTATATCAAACAATGTTAAATTTACATTTTCTGAATGCATTACACCAATCTCACAGGCTGATATGCATTACGTTCCTATTACTCTCAAACTAGAGATTTATGAATTTGCAGAAATTTCTGATAACCCTGAAATAGAATTTAACTACACCGCTTGCAATTTCTCTATTTTTAATAATGCCTTGATTAGCATTGATTGGTTTGCCGCCTTCCGTGGTAATGATGTTACTTTATGCTTTAATACTTTTAAAAATATAGTTTATAACTTGTGCTTGCAGCATGTCCCTATTTATAAAAAAAGAAAATATAGGACGCCCTGGCATACTAAGAGGCTTAAACATTTAAGGAATTCAAAATTTCAATTCTATATTCTGCCTGAATAAATTCTTGCACAGAAATTATATTCTGAATTTTGAGAACAATATAATGTTGAACTCAAAAGCTTTCTGGCGTTTCATCGTGTCCAATAAGGCTTGCTCATCTATCCCAAATAAGGTTTTTTTTTCAATGATACATTTGCGAATAGTGCTGCATATTCTGCGAACCTTTTTGCTGATTTCTTCTGTTCAAATTTTGAACCAGACTATCACTCAACCTCCAGTTTTCCTTCCTTTAGTGCCTCGGCTCTAAATTTCGTCTCTTTGCGAATATCTGTTACGGATGTTGTGAACGGCATTCGAACGGAATATTTAAGATTGGTAATAAAAATGATGCTCGCAATTATAGGCCGATCTCGAAGCTCACTTCTGTTTCTAAGCTTTTCGAAATAATAGTAAATGATAAAATATATTTTGCGGTAAAAGGCCTAATCTCGGACAATCAGCATGGTTTCGTCCCAAATCGCTCCACCGTTACCAACTTGCCAATATTCAGTGAATACTGCATCTCCGCGTTTCATAATAGATTGCAAGTTGACACGATTTACACCGATTTCTCAAAGGCTTTCGAGAAGGTATCGCACCAGATACTCCTGGCGAAACTGGCGGCGCTGGGCTTTCATTCCAAATTTTTGCTGTGGATCGAATCTTACCTGTCTAATAGACGTTGTGTAGTCGACGTAAACAATGCCACATCCCGGCCCTTTATTGCTTCTTCAGGAGTCCCGCAAGGAAGCATTTTAGGGCCCCTATTTTTCATTTTGTTTATTAATGATATTGGTTCATGCTTTTCTTTTGCGGAGTTCTTATTATACGCTGATGATTTAAAAATTATTCGCAGAAACTGTTCTGCATTCACAAACCGTCACACTCTCAAGGCACTATACTGTGCTTTTTTCATATCGAGGCTGGAATATGCTGCTGTCATTTGAAGACCCTATCAAGTTGGACCCTCAAAACGTATAGAAAGAGTGCAGAAAGTTTTTTTACGAGTTGCTCTCCGATCGCTGAATTTTACGGACCCTTTACCATCATATGAAGCGAGATGCTTATTGATCGAACTCCATACACTTGAAAGTAGAAGATCAATTCTGTCGTGCTGTTTTGTAATTGGTATAATCTCCGGAGTTGTTGACTGTCCAGCACTTATAAGCAAAATTTGCTTCAATGTCCCATGCATGAATTTCCGGCAGATTGAAACTTTTAGAATTGGTTTTGCTAGAACTAATTATGCCGCAAATGCCCCATCGTAAGGGCTTGTTCTGATCTCAATTTGTTTTTCAGTTCTACGGGTGCTGACCTCACTTCAGAACATGTAAATCTAATTAGTCATTTAAGATCTTATTTTTTTTAGTTATAGTACTTATAGTCTGTAAGAATTTTGTCAATTCAAAGACTTAAATTACAAATAAACAAATAAACAAATAAAGTAGAAATAAACATTTTGTTTGGAACTCGATCGGAAAAGAAATATTAAATGGTTTAACCCTTAGAGTTCTAAACGCTGATTTGATTTCTACATTGAAGAAAAGTTATCCATGAATTTACCGCTAAAATATCTTAGACTAACGGTAATAATGTATGTATATTATATTATCGTATTTTTTTTTAATAAAATGTTTAACTTTTATCTGTGTTTTTGTTACATTTGTGGGACAAATCCTTGCCTGGAACAACTTATTCATAATATAAATATTTGTTTAGTCATAGAAGTTGTTATACTATTTCATTTTACTTTACTACATTTTATTTTTATTTTAATAAGATCTACTATACCTTATTTAATTTTTTTTTAATATGTTGTAATTTATTTTAGTTCATTTTATTTTAACTTATTCCATTTTGATTAATTTTATTTAATTTTGTATATATATATTTTTTTACTTTGTTTTATTTATTTTTATTATTATATTTTCGTATCCATTTACGTACGTCCATTTTAGCGATGTTTAGCCATGAAGCGCACTTCTGGTTGAATGGTTACGTCAAAAAACAAAACTGCCGCATTTGGAGTGAAGGCCTCAAGTGTATGTTGAAACACCGTTACATCCAGAAAAACTGACTGTTTGGTGCGCTTTATTAAAAAAAAAAATTAAATAAAAATTAATAAATAAAAAAGTTTGGAAAAAAATTTTAAATCAAATTTTTCCGTTTTCTTTTCCAAAAGGAAATCGAAAATCCTAAATTTCAGCTGGAATATTTTGATTTTTTTATAGGTGTAGCATAACACGCTGGGGTCCGCTAGTAATATTATAAATTCAAATATGAGTTACATTTTGAACGGCATTCGAAAAATCCTTTAATCCTTTTAGATTCCTTTAAATATAAGCTCAGCTATATTCTCGATTAATCTTATTGTTTAAGTTTTTCGCAACTGACTATACTAGTAATCTTTGCAATAATCTTTTTCTTTTGTTTTTTGCTGTTTAATAATACTTTCAAAAATACTGTTAGATACTATCCTCTAGAAAATTGAAAAACAAAAGCAATTGTTAACTTTTTGACTTTAAATTGAAATTTTAAATTTTTTATATATTTTTTAATTTTTTTAATTTTCTTTCCTCCTAACTTTGTCTTAGACACCATAAAAAAACCATCACTGCCATCATTGATACCGCTGCTGCTTGCAACGTTTGTTTAGCTGCAAATTTTCAGACTTTCAGCATTTCCGCTACTTTCGTATGCCACACATAAGTTAGAGAAGCACTTACACTTTAAAGCATTCCAAATTTTTGCTATGCATGCAAAGTTCAGAGAGTTCATTTTTAGCTTATGAACAAAAAAATACCTTATTTTTTATGTGTAGATTTTACAACATTTTGGTACTTTCAAGGCATATTTTGTGCATAATAAATTGACCGTTGCCACCAGCCAAAAAGAAAGGTACTCGATCAAGAATTTAGTTCGATATTTGTCCAAAAACACATCTGTACTTAATAATACTTTGTTTCTGTTCGGTTGTAAAGATATTGTAAAATAAAATACCTTTTATATTTTCTTTGAACGACTAAAACCAGACGAGAAAGTAGTCGAAGAATTTTTTGTAAATATTTTTGTATTTTACCTTCGTAACTTATTCCATTACAAACTAATAAATAATAAAAAGAAAACTGATTTGTATATGGGTATTTTCACAGATATCCACCGTATCTAAGAAAAAGTCAATGTCTATAAAAGTACGTTGCTTTAACATATTTTCATAGGGAATTTATCAAATTTAGCTTTGCGAAATATTCTATGCAAAGTCGATGAAACGCAAAAGTTTTTTTTTAACATTTTTCAATGCATATTTTGTTTTGATTATTGATCCTTATAACAGATATTATGCATTGACATATGCTGTTTTAAATCTCTGTTTATGTATAAAACTATAAGACAAATGAAAGAAGTAAAAAAGATATATAAAAAATATAATGGCACAAAATTTTGTCACATGTCACGTAACAAGTATTAAAATTAAATAAGCAAATTCAGGCAAATCAATTCGAAGCATTTTAAATTTAGTTCGCATTAAAATATCCTTTCAAGTTCCGCTGAAATCAGTGTTTGATTTGTTTGCTTTGGAAACGACTTTTTTTTTGTCGCATATGAATGTATTGATATTTTGTAATTATCTTGAAAACGAAATATTTACTAAAACCAACTTTAGTACCTTTTATAGTGATATTCAAGAGATGTAGGTTTCTCTTTATGTCAAAAAGAATGACATGCGCGTCATGACATTAACCTTACGGTAGAGACAATTGGTAATATGACCATTAGATATATCAGTGATGAAGTGTTCAGATGAACAGTTACTCTGTCTGAAGCCTGGTTTGGTACCGAAAGGCTCGGAGAAGGTCTACCAATTCTGACTGCGTTTGTGGTATTATCCAGTGTAAATTTACATAGAGATATAAGTTTTGCAGGGATAATATATTCAGCGGCATAGATGTAGCTCCTTTGTTAATATAGGAAGATGGAACCATATGTAGAAAGTTAACGCAAGTGAAGATAGTTTTTTACTGTCACTCACCTATAAGTGGCAACAAGCGTTTCTTTTTTTTTTTGCATATGCATCAAGCTTAGACCAAGTATCCTCTGGTTAGCAAACATTCTTTTGGAGGCGAGCTATAGTTAGAAAGCGGAGCCCAAAAAAATCCTGCCCAATGAGAAAAAATGTCTCGGAATATGTCATACATATCTAAGGCAAAAATATCGTACAACCTTTATATCGTGAACATAAAAATTTTATGGCTTTCCTAGCATATTTATGAAATTTATTTCTTTGAAAAGACTCTTTGCTATTATCATGAATTTCCAGGGCCTAAATTGGAACATTTACACATTTTAACCTTCTAAGCGAATATGAATTCAGTTGTTGGCTCAAATTTTGGTCTTAATTATGATTATCGTTTTGTGTAATTCTCCAAAATAGATTAATTTAGTTGACAAATGTCTTTTCTACAAAAATTTGGATATATGTATCCTTTAAGCATTTTTCAAACACATAAAAATCAACTCAAGATTACCAATTTTAAAAATTAATATATCAGGATTGTTGTTCGACTTTTAGTTAAGCTTTTCTGATAGCTTAATATATGCAAAGTAGTAGAAAAGATTAAAAAGCAGGCAGGTAGCCAGTAACCTTCATTTTTTATATAACCCGGGTGTTTTGTGCATTTTACCCCATTGTGCGATGGACCTTCAAGTTGCTCTTTATTTTTTAAAATAGTAAAAAGACAGATTGAACATTGAAAAAATGCATAACATAATCAAATCGATACAACAACATTATCAGTAACTTCTCAAATTGTTCGCTAGCGAGCGTTCATAATTATTTCTTTGAGTTTTTCCACGTTTTCAACGGTTGTTCATGGGCTGGTGGGTCCAGGATGTTTGACATCTTCAAAGTTTTCATGGCCTCCTTGAAACGCTTATACCACTAATAAATTCTTGCTCTACTCATATCAGACTCACTATATGCTTTTATTAGTATTTCGCACACTTTGTTACTTTTTATTGCATTTTTACGCAAAATTTTATCACATTCTTTGATCTATTTCTTTTAACCGATAACCAGCAATATGGTAAAAAAATCTCCAGGTTCGGGAAGTTTAAAAATTCTCGTTATTTTATGAATATACACTTTGGTTTTTTTTTTAATTGCATTTATTTCTCTTACTATTTTAATAAATTTTAATTTGAACCTAATATTGTTTCTCTTTAAATTCTTGCTTCTTCTTCTTTAAAAATATTCTTTTATCAATAGCCACTTATGTTTGTTATTCTGTTCGATTTGAGTAAATTACCTTTGTTATTTTTATCCAGTTTTTGTATTGCTATATACAACTAATGGGAATTTATTAAACTTTAATATGATTTGTCCAATTATCTGTGTTGGTTGATATATTGTTTGCCCAACTAGTTTTTGGTTACGTTGAGTAAGCTTGTGGATGAGCATGAATTTCACAGCTATGTTCATATCTATGTGAGTTGTCAAACTGAACCACTAAGAAAAAAAAACAAGGTGTAGAAACTACTTTCGAAACTTTTATCGAAGTGGAAAATAATCCATCCTTAAGCAGAGTTGGTACCTGGAAAGTTGTAGATGAAAGTAACAAATGCGGTAAGCTGTAGACCACAAAAAGCACTTGCCCAAAAGCAGTTAAGAAAATACATGTGTAAAATTGAACGAATGATTGTTTGTATATATGTTTATATATGTGTAAAAGTATTTCCAAAACCGTGTTAAGAAATTTCTTTGCGATTCGTTTGCAAAAAAAAAATTATTTTTAGAAATTTTTAAATATATATAAAACATTAACTCTTAAGAACTTATATATAAAGTTTTGGAGCTAGTACCCTTACAAATAGAAAGCAAATAAATACATAGTTAATTGAAAAAAGGAGAAAATTCACTGATCAACTGTTTGTTGTTTAAAATGTTCAAATGCATTGGATTAACTTATCAGGTTAAGCATCTACATATGCATAAAATCAGTTAGTAATTGTAATAATTCCCAATTAACAAAGTATTACGAAAAAAACTAAAGTAATTACTTTTGTCCCCGGTCACAGGGATGAGGAAAAATAGATAAACTGGCTTGCGCCCAATTGAATTTTACATCTTATAAGAATTGTTAGAATCGTTTTTTTTTTCGTTTTTAATAAACCTCAACTGGTTTTGTGTCCGTTAAAAATATATATCTTAAGACATTAGTCGTAGTACCTAACAAATAAATACATATTTTAACATATTTTAGTACTTTATTTATGTGGTCAAGTGGTTTTAAATGTGAAACACGAGAAATGTATATCTAAAATTAAAAAGCTGCTTTTAGAATTTTTATCCAATCTGTCTATATCTACGTTCCATCATTTAAAAATATCAAAATGATTAGCACTGGGAACAGTATTCAGAGCTAAAATCGTAAGCCCAAGTCTCAACCTTCGCAACTGCATTTCAACTAACTATTGACATCTCAAGTATTCCTTTATTTCAAAGTTAACTGAGAATATATAGATCCAGATGCTCCAAATTATTTTTCTTATCTTATTTAATTTTTATTTTTTCATTTAAATTGTGCAGTTTCTGGGCAGTCGATATTTCCTTTTGCTATAATGCCCCACTGTTGCACATTACATGTGTATTTGCATATATATATGCCCATTGCTACATAATTTGATATCATTGCCATAACTTTTCTTAGCACGCGCTCTCATTATTATGCCATAAATGACTTAATCGGACAAAAGCATTGGTAAACCGCTTGGTGCGAGCTGCTGGCAAATTCAATGCCAATGCAACCAAATGAACTTTCTCAGAATGCAGTAAAATGTCAAGCACCCGTGCACAATTACGTACTTTCTACAGCTGACTTTATCAAGCGTTTATGTATGAAGCTTAATGCAAAAAACAAAGAATATTATGTATATACATTGTTCGTATATACAAAATACGAGTATGTGTGTTCACATGTGCTGTATTCAAAGTGTATTGAGTGTGAACTACTGCAACCTTGGCATGGAAGAAATGCAACTAGCTCTTGTATATGCATATATCTATATATACAACTATATATATATATATATAAGTATGTATTTCAGTTGTTAATAAATTACAAGGCGAAGGGATGTTCACCCAACTAGTTATGCTCTTGCACAACGTATATTTATTGTATTGAATTTATATAATTCCTAGTATTAGTCCGTCATAAATTTATTAGAGAGTTATTCGCTATGTCTAGGAAATTCATAATATGCAAATATTTCCTGTGGAATTGTGCTAGAGATCGATAGCACCCCCGTTGCAAAATTGTGACATACTGAAGTGAAACAATAACAACCACACATGTACAGGGTTGCTTTTTCCTTCATAGGGTTGGTTTTTCCTCCATGCTATCTGTGGGAAATAAATATACATACGTTTTGGTATAGGATATTCTCCCTATCGTAGCATATTTTTTTTTGTATGTGTTTTGTTTCATTTCATCATTATAAACTTCCACAGGTTTAAAAAAGAGTTTCTCCTGAGCTTTTTCCCAAAAAAATGACAATGCTAAATTCTAGATTTGAAAATCCTAGTAATTTCCAATTGATTACATAGTTACACAAATGAGAAAAACTATTAGACAAATGCGATATGCATACTTCGGACTTGTTTTACGTTGTAATTGATAAGTTCTTAAAGTAAGCTCTTAAGAACTGAAATATCTGCTGCATTTGTTTTAACAGCTCTAAATACAAAATTTATGATGTTAATATTATCCGTTTAAATCTGACATTTTACTATTCGGCACGAAAAGAAGTTAGAATAAATAAAAATAAATTAAAAGTACGTTAAACGGACTTGCTAGGATTGAAACTCCTTTCCTACGCATCAAATTACATACATAATTGAGGAGATTTGCAAGTCGAGCTCCTGCTCCAAACTGTGACCTAAATCTTGATGTTTTTCCAACAAATGGAATGGCTGATGGATTTTTATAAGGAGCCTTTGATTCACGTCAGACATACAATAGGATGAGTTAATATTGCCTGCCGAAATTAATTTTGCATGTCGGTCGAATGGTAGCACGCGCTGTTAACTAGTCGGGTTTCGTGGCCAAATCTTATAGTATACAAGTTAAATTAGTAAGTAACTACGTAACCAACGAAAAATAAAGATTGGCAAAAAAAAAAGAATATATTTTGATCTTTAGCCGAAGAAAACATTCAATTGCTTCCCCCAAACATCTCAAATATCGCCGTTTTTCGTGCATATGGATGCTGGGTGATTAGAATATTTTGTTTTTGTTTATGTATCCCTTACGTTAATTTAATACGTTTCTCATTAACGATATAATAATATACAAAAATTATTTTCGGTTAGTCATGATTTATTTATTTTTGATATAAGCCAAATCCCTTAATACAGTAAAAATACATATTTTCTGTGTTTTTGTATTCGAATGTATTCGACTCCTAAAATAACAATTCAATTGACTTCGAACATATTTCATCTCAATTTAAAGTAGGGTAACATGTGGCCGCGATAGTCGAGTGGTTAGCATTGCGTACTGCTATTTGGAAGGCCTGGGTTCGAGCCCAGATTCGACCAACATCCAAAATTAAAGAAAATAAAATTTTCTAATTGCGGTCGCCCCTCGTCAGGGAATGTCAAGTCCTCCGAGTGTATTTCTGGCATGGAATAAGAGCTTCTTACAAAAATCCATTGGCCGTTCGGAGGTGGCTTAGAATAAACTGTAGATCCCTTAATTTGTTTGTAAAAAACATCAAGACGCAAAACCACAAATTGGAGGAGGACAAGCTTCAGCGGTTACAAAGCCCCAAATATATAGCAGGTGAGATCATGATAAATACCAAAAGCGACTGTTATAAGGTTTGGAAATTTTTGTTTGTTTTTGCTTTATTGAAGGACTTAGGTTTTTTGTGCCAAAACTTTTAACATATTTATAGAATCTCCTTGACGAAAATTTGATTCAGATAAAATATAGATAGTTCGTAGATTACTTCGTAATATTCAACAGCTGTAAGCTGTTTATAGTTTGACATTATAAAGGGTGTTTTTTTATAGAGGTATAGAACTTTAAGTTGCAATAAAACAACGATGGATTATTCGATTGACATGAATTTTATTTATCCGAAAGATAATCTTGTGGCATTACATTTTAAATATGATTTCTGGCATGTGACCGCCACGGCTGGCGCGGATGTAGTCCAATCGATGACTTTTTCCAACATTTGTGGCCGTATATCGGCAATAACAGGGCGAATGTTCTCTTCCAAATGGTCAAGCGTTTGTGGCTTATCGGCATAGACCAAAGACTTTACATAGCCCCACAGAAATTAGTCTAGCGGTGTTAAATCACAAGATCTTGGAGACCAATTCACAGGTCTAAAACGTGAAATTAGGCAGTCACCAAACGTGTCTTTCAATAAATCTATTGTGGCACGAGCTGTGTGACATGTTGCGCCGTCTTGTTGAAACCACATCTCTTGGACATCATGGTTATTCAATTCAGGAATGGAAAAGTTAGTAATCATGGCTCTATACCGATCACCATTGACTGTAACGTTCTGGCCACCATCGTTTTTGAAAAAGTACGGACCAATGATTCCACCAGCCCATAAAGCGCACCAAACAGTCAGTTTTTCTGGATGTAACGGTGTTTCAACATACACTTGAGGATTACCTTCACTTCAAATGCGGCAGTTTTGTTTGTTGACGTAGCCATTCAACCAGAAGTGCGCTTCATCGCTTAACAAAATTCGCTTATGAAAATCGGGAACAACGGTAATCTCTTTTTGGGCCCATTCGAAGAATCTACGCCTTACTTGATGATCGCTTGGCTTCAATTCTTGCACGAGTTGGATTTTGTAAGGACGCAAACCAAGATCCTTCCGCAAAATCTTCCATAAAGTGGATGGACACAGATCCAATTCCTGTGCTCGATGTGGATGGACTCATTCGGGTCTTCCTCAGTGCTACGCTCTACAGCAGCAATAGCTTCTTCTGTACGCACCGTACGGCGACTCTGGGGACGCGAGTTATCAATAAGAGTAAACGTGGTGCGAAAACGTTCCATGGTTAATCGAATTAACTGCTCTGATGGACGATTTTGTCGACGATAAAATGGACGTAGTGCGCGATACGTTTTCCGCATAGAAGCATTATTTTCGAAATAAAATTGCACTATTTGCATGCGTTGTTCAGGCGTGAGTCTATTCATGATGAATTGCCTAACCAAACTGAGAATAACCACCTGACAGCTGTTAAATCGGTCGCCATCTTGAAAAGTAATGCCAACTTAAAGTTCTATACTTCTATAAAAAAACACCCTTTATGATTACAAACTATTTTTCTTCTTTCAAACTAAGCATAGATCCAAGTAATGTATTTTGACTAATTTAGAGGCCAACAAGTTATATTTAGGTTTTCGTTGAAAACTTTGGTTAGCAATATATCCCTGATTGAGAGCGTAGTGACGTTCGGCTTAGTCCGTAACATATATTTACTGCTATTTTGTTTTTGAAAATTATTTTAATTAATAAGAATGAACAAAAACCTTGCTACTCGCCTTACCATCATACAGTCTCAAATGATGATACTGCATCCTCCAAACTCTAAAGTGATAAGTCAATTTAACGTAAGCTGATCTCAAATTATTGATTTCGGTGTAACCACAGTCACAGGCTTTTGAATTTGAGAAACATTCCTTACAGTCTCAATGGAGAGGTTTATTTCGAGAGAGCTTTTCAATATGCTCAGCAGTTGCGTTTCTGAAGATCGTATTTATTTTTTAGTTAATTAATTTTTGTAATTCTTGAATTAATTGAAAAAACTTTTGCATTTTTATATGGAGTTTTTATTTCATGTCAGAAATACACTCCAAAAGGTTGTCGATCGCTATTGAAAATAAAATTTTTTAAACTAATTTTCTTTCGTTTTGGACATTGGTGTATCCAGAACTCAAAACATGTTCCTCCGCATGGTAGTACATTCCGTTAATTACTCAGATACTGTGGCCGCCACGAGAATAATGTTATTACGTATAATTAAGCATTTGAATGTGATATTTGCATATTTGCTTACTCCATTTGTTCCGCTGTGTTACTTGCTTGCATTTGACATCAAAGAATCAACCGTGAATGAAGAAGAAGAAGAGAAAAAGCAAGAGCTGCATGTAGTAGTTTCATTCATATTCTTCAAAACGCTGTACAAAATTGTATAATCAATTGTAAGTTGAATTTAGTGTAGAAGAATGTTCTTAGTTATTTTTTAGAGTGTCCATATTAACCTTTTGTCCTTTGCTGCCAAGTATATTATTTTTTAACAGGGTGTTATGCATTGCCCAAACGAGTAGTATACTTGTCCTAATTTAATTATCTTACAACATGCAGGTAATTAAATATAATTGAAAAAATACTATAAATAAAATTTGAAAATAATTATAATTAATTTCTTATTTGAAAAGAATTTAAATTAAGCAAAAATCAAATTCATCGTGTATATTTAACAAAATTTTTTTGTAACGAAATTAATTTTAATATTTCATCTTCATGACGATTTACAGAAGCTTGTGTCTCGTTTTATTGATTTTTCAGTATTTTATCCTTCTGCTTGATTTATAATTTGTTTTTCTACTAAAATGAATGCAAATATGAAAAAAAGGTCTCGAGTCCTATCGTCTTCCCATGATTATGTATAATAACATACATTGTATGTGCCCTTACCAAGAAATAACGAAGTTCGGTAAACAATGGCATTCAAAATATAAATGTCAACGGAAACAACTTCATATAATCTAGGCATGGCAGCAAATGAGTTAAATATTTTATAACATGTTAAGCAACAAATCAAATGAAATTGTTTTATTTAATAAATATAATATAATAAATTACAAAAAATTGAGAGCGCAATATTTCTCCAATGATCTTATAGAAGAAAACTTTATATGAATCAAAACCACGTATCTACAAAAACGTATTTTATCTGCATAAAATTGATAATAACAATCTAATATCGATGCAGATAGTAAAAGTCAGAACCAGTATAACTTTTTATTTATTTAGTCCAAAAATGGTTTCTTACAGACTATATACGTAACTAATAACAGAGTAGATAATAACTAGAGAAATTAAAACTCCATTTTTAAACTATGCACAAATACAATACAACAAGGTGAGATTACCTATCTTCTTGCTTCCAAAGATTTTAGATTTATTAAAAGTAAATGAAATTCATAAGAGGAAATAAGATCATCAAATCTCAAGGAACGTAAAACATATTTAAGAAATATCTTTTGCAACCATTCAATCCTAAGTATATGATTCTTATGACTTGGTTTTCAGATAAAAGCAACATATTCCAAATTTGAACGAACAAAAGTAGTGTGTAAAAACTTTAAAAAGATAATCTTGTGGCATTACATTTTAAATATGAGATCTGGCATATGACCGCCACGGCTGGCGCGGATGTAGTCCAATCTGGACGTCAAATTTTCGATGACTTTTTCCAACATTTGTGGCCGTATATCGGCAATAACATGGCGAATGTTGTCTTCCAAATAGTCAAGCGTTTGTGGCTTATCGGCATAGACCAATGACTTTACATAGCCCCACAGAAAGTAGTCTAGTGCTGCTAAATCACAAGATATTGGAGGCCAATTTACAGGTCCAAAACGTGAAATTAGGCGGTCACCAAACATGTCTTTCAATAAATCTGTTGTGGCACGAGCTGTGTGACATGTTGCGCCGTCTTGTTGAAACCACATCTCCTGTACATCATGGTTATTCAATTCAGGAATGAAAAAGTTAGTAATCATGGCTCTATACCGATCACCATTGACTGTAACGCTCTGGCCACCATCGTTTTTGAAAAAGTACGGACCAATGATTCCACCAGCCCATAAAGCGCACCAAACAGTCAGTTTTTCTGGATGTAACGGTGTTTCAACATACACTTGAGGATTACCTTCACTCCAAATGCGGCAGTTTTGTTTGTTGACGTAACCATTCAACCAGAAGTGCGCTTCATCGCTAAACAAAATTCGCTTATGAAAATCGGGAACAACGGTAATCTCGTTTTGGGCCATTCGACGAATCTACGCCTTACTTGATGATCGTTTGGCTTCAATTCTTGCACGAGTTGGATTTTGTAAGCACGCAAACCAAGATCCTTCCGTAAAATCTTCCATAAAGTGGATGGACACAGATCCAATTCCTGTGCTCAATGGCGGATGGACTCATTCGGGTCTTCCTCAATGCTACGCTCTACAGCAGCAATAGCTTCTTCTGTACGCACCGTACGGCGACTCTGGGGATGCGAGTTATCAATAAGAGTAAACGTGGTGCGAAAACGTTCCATGGTTAATCGAATTAACTGCTCTGATGGACGATTTTGTCGACGATAAAATGGACGTAGTGCGCTATACGTTTTCCGCATAGAACCATTATTTTCGAAATAAAATTGCACTATTTGCACTAAGGGCGACTGCAATTAGAAAATTAATTTTCTATAGTTTTGGATGTTGCTCGAACCTGGACTCGATCCTAGGCCTTCCAAATTGTAGTTCGCAATGGTAACCACTCGGCTATCGCGGTATGACTATCTAAAGAATAATTACTTCGCAAATTTAAAGGCACTATTAATAACACTAATGAATAGAGTAAAAAGTAATGGATCTACAATACTACTTGAGGGATACCAGAAGATGAAATATAGGGTTCAGAGGAGAATTGTAAGAATTGTTCGCTAAAATAAAAAAGACTTAATACAATCTAAAAAAGTTAAGTCAAATCCGAAGCGAGACAGCTTATATATCAACAATTTGAGAAACTTTATCGAAGGCATTTGAGAAATTGGTGTAGACGCAGTCCACCTGAAATCCAGTGGAAAAATATGCGATACAATATTCGCTAAAACCAGCCAGGTTCGATATTGTCGATCAATTCGGAACGAATCCATGCTGGTTCGGCGAAATCAGGCTTTTAGTTGTAAAGCACATTTTATCTTTAACAATGCTTTGAAAAAGTCTCGAGACACTAGACAATTTTGAAATTGGCCTTTAATTACAAATATAACTTTTATTACTACCGTTGTAAATAGGGCTAATGGAAGTAACTTTCCAATCGTCAAAGAAAATAACTGACATTAAAACCAAGTTAAGATTATTTAAAAAGGTAATACTGAAGCGGGACAATTTTTCAATAAATGAACTGAAATACTATTTTACAATTTATTATAAGTTTTTACAAAAATTAAGTAACTCTAAACTTTTTATTTCCAAAAATTGCGTTTTGTATATACGATGTTCTCACAGATATGGGACGAAATATATTAAGTCTTAAAAGCAGTTTAGATTGAAGTTTCCTGCAAAAGTTTTTCAGATATTAAAAAATATGGAAAATTTGTTTGTGTTAATGCGTTTAAAGTTTTACTTAAATATTTAAAACTGGTCATCTTATGAACACAAAATTATTTAAAATCAATAAGTGTATAACTTGACCCACTTTTGCTACCAAGTTTATTGTTGCAAGTAGGAGCTGTAAAATGTATAAAAAGTTGCCCTTGAAAGCATAAAAATTTTGCATTTAATTTGTATTAATAATTGTACATAAAAACTCATTCACTCGAAGTGAAAATAAATAAAAGTAAAAATAATATCAGAAAGCAGCATTGCTCGGGAAAAATTTAAAGCAAAAATCAAAGAATGTTGCACTGTTAATTGTGATAAAAATACAGCGAGGTGGAAGACAAAAAAAGGAAAGTATATGAATTACAATGAGGTAAAAGCATAGCTTAATCGGCATTTCTTTCACTGAATGAGCAAAGAACCCACCGGCGAAGAAAGCATAAGCAGCATGCTGGCTTGTAGGCAGAATTGTTAGCAGTGCGTACAAATGGCAAAAATATAAAAAAATGTGAAGGAAGTAAGGGAAATAAGACACAGAATCAAGCGACTAAAAATTTATACATAATTAATAAAATTTCAACTATTGCATTAGGTTTTCTCGTTTTCATTTATTTCTATACGTCAGTTCTCACAACTAGTGGTTGTTTTTTCTTTCCTTTTAATAGTCATACTCCTACAAATGTCCACTCAAAATGTGCATTGTTTGCTAGCTACCCTGGGCACCCAATGCTGCAGCAAATGCCCTTGGTTCACTTATGAACGTAATGCAAACTTAAAAATCAGCTTTTTTATTTTCTTTACATAAGTACAAAAAAAAAACTGTGTCGAAATGTGAGCGTGTATTTGCTATGACTTGTTTATTTGCATTCATCAACCGTTTTTAGATACATCTGCATAAACAAACGGAATATTTCAATAAATGTATAATGAACAAAAATTAAAAAAAAAACAACTAATGTAGTAAGCCCATTTATTTATAATACACATTATACCCCATTATCCACATGGTACTCCTATAAGTTTAATTGTGACAAGTGATAATTGACACTGAGCTGACTGACGGTCTGAGACGTTACCATGTGTGATTTGAGAAAATTTAGATTTTTTCCATAGAAACTGCTTCTATCTTCTAAAAAGAATAAGCTAATGAAAATTTAATTTTTTTTAATATTATTAAATTGTGCTATTTTGTAATGTGGGTTGTATGTTGTTCGAGCATACACTTGGTGCGGCTATAGATGAATGTGACGTTGTGCTGAAGGTGCGCTCGATATTTACATGTAAATCATAACTATATTTCCTTTCTGTTCGTATTATTTATTGAATGTATATACATATATTGAATATTACAAGTTTTTGTATAACTAATTAATTATATTAAAATTTATGATTTAAATGTAAATTGAAAATTGCGACCAATCGTTTTCGCCAATGTCGAAAAAAGGGAAAGATAGAAATGTGTAGGAGCTGACAGCTGATGTTTGAGCAGGCAGTTGATACGCGAAGTTTAATTGCAGGGTTGTTGGAGTTGTTGATTTGACAGCTAGGTGGCGCGGGGGCCTCATCACTCTCAACACGGTGTGTAGGATTAAATGTACCATAATTTTTTACAAGATTGTTATCAGAAACTGGAAGCGGGCATATCTCTTTGTATAATGCTCTTGCTGGTTTTGATAGTGGCAACTCTTGCTATACCATCCTCGCCTTTATATAAATTTATGATCCGTCCTAAGCTCCACCTCAGTGGAAGGGCGTTTCCATCCTTTATTAGAACAAGAGTTCCTACTGGGACATCTTCCTTCCGTGACTGCCACTTGGTCCGTTGCTGAAGTACCGATATATACTACGTAGGAAATCTACTCCAAACGAGCGTCTTAAATTTTCTATACATTTATAATGAATCAGCATAGATTCAGTAGTTAAATGTTAATTTTCAAGGTAAGAGGTCAGGGGTCGACCGATCAGGAAATGTGCTGGAGTAAGAAGAGATGGATCATTAGGGTTGAGGACATAGGATACATTGGACGAGAATTAAGATTAGCTTCTATATATATATATATATATATATATATATATATATATATATACATATATATATATTTGGCGCTTTGTAATCGCTGAAACGATTTTTGGCCGAGCTCCTCCTTCAATTTGTGGTTTTGCGTCTTGATGTTTATACCAACAAATGGAGGCACCTACAGTTTATTCTAAGCCACCTCCGAACGGCTTATGGAATTTTATGAGAAGCTTTTATTTCATGTCAGAAATACACTTGGAGGGCTTGACGTTCCCTGCCGAGGCACGACCGCAATTAGAAAATTTTATTTTCTTTAATTTTGGATGTTGGTCGAATCTGAGCTCGAACACAGGCCTTCCGAATGACAGTACGCAATGCTAACCACTCGGCTATCTCTGCCGCCTTTATAAGATTACTAAATTCAATTATCCATTGACCGTTATTTTGCAAAAAAACCGAAATTTCCAGGGAAGCACGTACAAAAATACTACTATTATCTGAAAATACTTTTAAAGTCGATAAATGAACCTTTTCAATAAATGAACTGAACAAATAACCTTTCAAAGTTAAACAAGCGACCAATTCTAAATGCAACGCTTGAGCTGCAAAACACACGAATAGATATAAACATTTTTCGAACTTAGCACCTATACTTTTCTTGCTTAGAATAAAAAATGGGCCACTTATAATCCACTCCCCAATGTAAAAATAGAAATCGGCTTTCTAAACGTTCGGATAAAAGATTTCCCATGAGTGGAATTACTACCTTTCCTCTCATACGGCAGCACTTGACATATTGCCTTACGATCCTTCGAGCGAGGTTTCTACCTCCTAATGGCAACCAGTTTTCTCTGATATGAAAAAGCAATAATTGGATAGCTTTTGATATTCTTTATTGTATATAAAGTGGTTTGCGTTTAATAATCTCCCGCCTACTCTGAGGAGATTGTCAATAAATACGTTGAGAGTAGTCAAATTTCGGTTTGACTTTAATTCTAAATTTTTACCTAAAGAGTAGTACTCATTACGAAACGATTATGTTTGAGTTAATCGTGTTAAAACCAACAATGATTTTTCGAACTCTTCTACAGAGAGTATTCCTCAGAACTTACTTTCATTGTCTTTAGTACGAGTGTTATGGATAAAACGCAACATGTACGCACCACCGCGCTGTAATCTAAAAAGTTTAGAACATCTACTGAAGTCAATAAATGGCTGTTTTCAGAGTTTGCTGTCTCCATACCTAATGAGATAATCGGATTCTGACACCTGTCTGCTACACTTCCAAATAAAATACAGGGTTATTCCACCACGCTGATTCATTATGTTCATTCAAACACACTCCACGTGATATAAAATTGGCTGAATTTTGTTTTGACTTCACGTGATTACTTGTCATATATTTCTGCTACACGATTCCTAACGAAAGGCTTTAGCTGCTGTGGAGGCATTCGCAAACAGGACAAAACTATTGTGGAGTCGGTCCACAATACTATTTTACTGAATGGTAGGCGTAATGATTTCGAAATTTTAACTAATAATCTTGTACCTAATAACGCAACGCATAATTCAAGCCTTAGTATACTAACTGGCCTAATTGGAGCAACCGCTCCCTTTGAACACAATAAATTTACTGTTGCATCTCCACCACATCAACTTATCAGACTTCTTACAAAGGGGATCGAAATCGAACCAGCGGGTCCTGACTACACAGGTGCGTGTTCTACCGCTGAGACAAAATCTGCCAAGATATCCGTTGTTGTAGCATTAAATTCATTACTAGTCAACAACTATTAAGTGCGCAAAATTTTAGTTATTATATTTACTTAATAGTGGGCTAGTGTCTTTTTTTACAATTATTCTTACTTACAATATATAAGGATTTTTAATTTTTTTTAATTTTGTATAACAAAAAATTAAATTCAAAACAAAAAGTTGGATAAATAATAAATTAAATTTTTGCCAGTAAATCAGCTCCAGGCCCACTCTTCGGAGTTTTCCATAAATGAACCTAGAAAAAAACTGCATATTCCACATTGCAAACAAATTAAACGAAAAAATAGTTTTTGAGTTGAATTGAATGAAGTTGAATTCAAAGTATTTTAACTATCTCATTGGGATCTGCCTGATGAACTCGTATTTGGTCCACTTATTTGATGTTAGTTTAAAATTTTTGAGACGTTAATAAAATCTTTAGTTGTATGCCTATATATATAAAACCACACAGAACATCTTGTCGTTTAAGTGTTAAATAAAATTAGCGAAAAGAAGAGGATAACATTCCGACCACAGAAAGGGAGATGAGGTTAGGTATGAACAACAACAAATATTTTAAGCAAGAGAAAAGTATTTGTATAATAAAAATCAACATAAAATTAAAGGAAAGAAAGAGGGAGAAAGTAAAACAGCTGTAAGCATACACTTGGAGCTGTGTGCTAACAGCAACGACAATATTAGCTGTGTCAAGAATAAATGCTAGAACACAAAGCCTACTTTGTGAAGCTTGCAGCTAAGCTGTTTGTTTTAATTTGATATGTCTATAAATTTACAGTTTACACAACTTGGCACATATATAGTATTATAATATGTTTACATAATTACAAAAACAAACACTGCATTGAAGTATATTATATGTATTAGGGTGGTCGTTAAAAATTAAATACTTTTAGGCGTCCAAAAAAATCCTTCCCTTTGACGAAAAACTATTAAAAAATTTTACTTTTTATTTTTAAACAAAAAGAACACGTGCCGATGGCGGATTGAAGTTGAGTGTGTTTGAACGCTGTAAACAATTTATCAGTTGTGAACGATGTCGCTGAACGCGGTGTAAAATTAATGCAAGAATACAATGATTGGTTCATGGAAGATGATCAAAAACTTTTTATAATTCAAATTTGGGATGATTACATTAAAAATATAAATCAAAGCTTGCTCAAACTTTGGAATTGATCAGTCAGTCTATAAGAAATAAATTTGCACTTTTCGTTTTAAAAATAAATAAATAATATTAAATATAACTAAATATAAGTAAAAGTAACAAAATTGTTTATATTTTAGGGATAAATGGTTTCAGCGCTAAAATCACTGACTTAATAGAGTTTATAAGTTTACTAATAAGACTATCTCGATGGATATGACATCCAAAACCGAAAGAAACCTTTTTTTAGAGAATTTAATTTCCTACAAGCATGTTTTCATGATTTTTTTTTTCAAATTTAAATACTGTGAAAAGTATTTAAAAAAACTAAATTTTTATCGAAAAATGAACTTCAGTTGGCCGTCGGCACGTTTTTTTTTTTTTTTTTTTTTTAAATCAAAAAGTAAAAATATTATTATAGTTTTTCGTCAAAATGAAAGGATTTTTTGGGTGCATGAAATAATTTAATTTTTAACGACCACACTAATATGTCTACATTTGTCTTCATATATTCGCATGAGCGCTTATTTAAAACCACTCATTATTACAATTACAAGTACTCATATATACAAGTAAGTATACATAGTATGTGTGTTCGTAGAAAATAGAAATGATGCCTTCATATCTCAAGTCGAACTTAAAAACCAAATACATAAAATCCTGTACAAGTAATTAACGTTAAATATGTGTGACTTTTAGTAAATAAAGAGGAACTACATAAAAAACGCTTAATATTCAACGTATGAAAATTATACACTCATCTACTTCTAAAGGCTACTAAACTTCAAGTAACCCCCACAAGCTGCTAAGTAGCTAACCAATTACCAAGCAAGCCTGGTACCACATCAGTAGGGATATTCCATGAACGCACCATCCTTTGACTGTAATTATGAGTGTGACATATAACTAAAGGGTGTTTTTTATAGAGGTATAGAAGTTTAAGTTGGCATTACTTTTCAGATGGCAACCGATTTAACAGCTGTCAAGTGATTTATTCTCAGTTTGGTTTGGCAATTCATCATGAATAGACCCACGCCTGAACAACGCTTGCAAATAGTGCAATTTTATTTCGGAAATAATGGTTCTGTGCGGAAAACGAGATTACCGTTATTCCCGATTTTCATAAGCGAATTTTGTTTAGCGATGAAGCGCACTTCTGGTTGAATGGCTACGTCAACAAACAAAACTGCCGCATTTGAAGTGAAGGTAATCCTCAAGTGTATGTTGAAACACCGTTACATCCAGAAAAACTGACTGTTTGGTGCGCTTTATGGGCTGGTGGAATCATTGGTCCGTACTGTTTCAAAAACGATGGTGGCGTGAATTGAATAACCATGATGTCCAGGAGATGTGGTTTCAACAAGACGGCGCAACAAGTCACACAGCTCGTGACACAATAGGTTTATTGAAAGACACGTTTGGTGACCGCCTAATTTCACGTTTTCGACCTGTGAATTGGCCTCCAAGATCTTGTGATTTAACACCGCTAGACTACTTTCTGTGGGGCTATGTAAAGTCATTGGTCTATGTGGATAAGCCACAAACGCTTGACCATTTGGAAGACAACATTCGCCGTGTTATTGCCGATATATGGCCACAAATGTTGGAAAAAGTCATCGAAAATTGGACGTCCAGATTGGACTACATCCGCGCCAGCCGTGGCGGTCATATGTCAGAAATCATATTTAAAATGTAATGCCATAAGATTATCTTCCGGATAAATAAAATTCATGTAAATCGAATTATTCATAGTTGTTTTATTGCAACTTAAAGTTCTATACCTCTATTAAAACACCCTTTATATAATTACATGATTCAATAACTTGTTGTTGTGCACACATTCTTACTGACATATCCGTATAAAAGAGCATAATAAATGTAAAAAAAAATATAATATCTTTGTTTGTATACTCATGTTTGAGAAATAAAAAGAAACATTCCTGATCAGCTGTTCATAATATTATTTTGCCATTTCGCAACATTTAACAAATGAAATTTACGTTATGCTCTTTTCTGATGTTCATATCAAATTACTAAGGCCATTATTTAATTAAGTTTTCTCCAGATTAGCTGCTTATGGCAATGCTAAGCAAATCCAACATATATATGTATATATATATTTTAGTTTGAAGTTATTTAATAGCTTCTTAATAATTTAAAAATATAAAAAAATTTAAGCTATTAAAAAATAATTATTTAATAAATATGAAAATTATATTTATTTCGACGCTAAACTAGGTAACCCGATTAAAAATAAGTTGTGGTAAACTAATTAAACTGGAATAAACTTGAAAATTAGAATAACCTACAAAAAAAAAAGGATAGAAGATCACGCTACTTCTTTTAAATTCGAAATCACCTCGGCAGCAGCACTCAAGGTAATAAATAAATATGTGTGCAGATTTATTAGTTTTCAAAAAGGAATTTGTCTACATCTCAAATGCAGACGATCGGGATGCGCAGGATATGACTAAATCCACCTACTGGAAAATATTTCTATAAAGTTTTAAAAAATATCAACTTCTATATCACTCACAGTATCTAACCCAATAGTACTTTTTCATTAAAAAAATTATATTTTGTCTAAACTTATATCGATCCTATCCAGACGTTTCCAACCAAAAAACCTTTGTGGTTAAATTTTACTTATACAGTTTATAGAAAATGAGTGAAAAAAACTTTTAACGTTACCGAATTTGGTCACATCGGGCTAAATCTTTCCGCATCATCTTCGCTTTAGATATATTTCCCAGAAATAAATCAAGGTTTAAATTGCTGACCAAAGTGCGCACCTTTTCAATTGGTGTAGTATCTACTAATACTACCAAAAATACGGTAGAAGTGCGCATATAAAAATGTGTTTATGAAGCAACAAAACAGTAAGCAGCGTATAAACGCAGACACAAAAATGAGTTATTGTATTATGATCAAATGAAATACTAAATCGAAGCAAAAAAAAAAAGCGCATCAAATAACCAAAAACGGTAAAGAAATTCACAAAATATTTTTTGAGTGCTTAATCACTCAACACATCAATATATATTCATTTTGGGAGTTGTCTTTACAAAAGCAAATTTACGCGTTGTGTGTTCGTATGTTTAAAATACAATAAAGCAAAATATGTAGCATAGTTTAATCATCAGAAAAAAGCAATATAACATATCACGAGTAAAAAACTAGCACTTTTGCAGGTGTATTTACTGTTCCATTCCGGCAAAAAATATTTGGCTCTTTGTAATCGCTTAAGCAATTTTCGACTAAGCTCCTTTTTTATCTCCTTTCGTTGATGTTTATTTCTTCATGACCTACAATTTGTTTTATGCCGGCTCCGAAAGGCTGTTTGATTTTATGAAGAGCTTTTATTTCATGCCTCTCGGTGGGCTTGACATTCTCTAATTTTGGATGTTGGTCGAAACAGGACTCGAATCCTATTCCATGCATGAAATACAATAGCAGGTGGATGATAGATTACTTAAAAGCTAACTACATTTCACACAAAATAAATGGTGTAATTAACTTTCAGGTGTCCTAGAGCCGGAGTACCTACAAAAGATCACATTATGGAGTATCAAGAAAAATTATATTCCAACATATTTTTTAGTTTCGAATGCATTCTGAAAAGTTAAAAGCTAGTAAAATGTTATATTTCACCCAAATTTATATTCAAAGTAATAAATATATAACATATTTCAATTTGCACATGCTAAATAAAAATTTGTATAAGAGTTTTGTTTTAAAAAAACGGTTCCTTTTTGCTTTCTAATATAAAATTCTAAAAAAAAAATAAAACATTTTTTGTCACTAATTTATATAAAAATATTCCGCTTATTATTATTAATAGTTTTTATATAATCACATTAAATAATTCCTTTTTTATAATTTTCTTTGTTTACGTATGAGCGCCCATTTCTTAAGACGTTCAGACGTAAAGAGTATCACATATATATAGTATACATAAAAGTTCTTAAGTCGTACATTCCCTGCTTCGATATATCAAACAAAAGATATGTATTATAAAAGTTATAGAATTTCAGATCACTATTAGACTAGTTCGAAAAACGACACAACGAGTATCAAATATATTGTAACGAACTTGCTAAATTCACCTCGATTATTTTCACCCTTTCGAGTCCGATCACTGGATTACTAAACAAACTCCCAAGATTTATTTGTTCGGCTTTTTAACTGTCAGGAATTTATTTCTACAATTTTGTCTTTAGCCAACGGCTTATTTTACAATTATTTATACACACTTATTATCTGCTTCACTCAGCTTATCCGTTTCTCAAACACACACAGCTCACAGCAGTGTTAACTCCACTAAGTTGTCTACTCGTCTCTTCTTGTGATAGCGGCTGCCTCTCTTTTTATACTTGTAGATGACCTAACCATTCTGTTCACGCGTTTAAGGATAGGCTGATTGTTCGTTTGCCTGCAGTAGATGCAGCTACTCCGATCAACGACGTGGAATTTCCTTTAATCTGTCTACCCTTTTGTTTGTCCTTGGTATGGGTAATTTGCATTATACAGCCGCTTCTTTTTCTGTCCTTCCAGGAAATTGTATTTACATTGTTAATAGTTTTGTCTGTCCTTGGTATGGGATTTTCGTCACAATATATTAGTAGTTTCTACCTTTGTTTTAAATCCGTTGCTTCCTTGCTAAATTATCAATTTTTTTGCTTATTTCGAACTTGTATAAACTGGTATGTTAAGTAATATTTTTAAATAAATACTAGTCAGTATATCGAAGGGATCACATAGAAAAATTAAGTTTGTATGTTGGCCTGAAAATGACTCTTCTCCTTCTGGTACTTACATAACTCAGATTAAAGTTAGTATACCATTTCATATTGCTGAAAGGTATAATTAAATATGTATAAATATAAATTTGATTTTTTTTTTCAAACTACTACTAAAAAAAATTAAATTATAACGCTTAAATTGGTTTTTCATTTTGTTTATTTCAATATTTATTTAACAACTTATTATTAATGTTAGCTAACAAGCGATTGATTGGAAAGGCAGACATTTGACATTACTAATTGCGTAGTATTGAAGAGTAAGGGAATGGGCTTGGATTAGTGCGAGATACCAAAATATTTACAAATATTTCCACGTTCTATGCATATACATATTTAGTTGACGAGCGTCGACAGTTAGTAGCAGCAAACAAATCAATTCATAATCAAATAAACCGGAAAAACGGTAATTTGGAAAAGAACGAAGTTTTTATTTAATTTTTACACGGTAACACCGTGCTCAATAGAATTTTCCGCTTTGTTTTTCTTATGATATTTTTTATTTTCCATATTTTATTATGCGTTTACAAACTGACTGATTTAATAATTTTAAACAAGCTCACATTTATAGGCACTAACAGTTTGGCACACCAGCTCTGTGGCAGACTGATTGATTGAAAGCCTTTCTGCCATATAAGCACACTGAAAAACCAATTGAATAGTTACTTTATAATGCATAGACAGGCCATCGCGTTAACAACGTACCAGCGGAGTGTTTGTCGGATTGCTGCCTTTGTTGCTATTGCTTTTGGTGTGTTTGTTCTTGCAGGTTTGTACAGTACGATGGGGCGTATGAGTGATAAATGTAAGTGTTTACGCAAAGTCAATAAATGGATGTTAACGCTTGCAGCAAAAGACTAAAATATATATACATATATAAATATGTAATGACACAACACATTCCAGCTGAATGTGTCGCCTATGCACTCTCTAATGCGGTAAAACAAACCAAATATGATAGAAACTCACAGCAAATGCAATTCAAATTGTTAAGCGAATCAAAGCTGTGAAATAAGTAGTAACACAGCTAGAACCGTTAGCTATTCATATGCATATAAATATTTATGATATATACCTAAAAAAAAATATTTCATTGCGCTGTTGACTAACTCGTTTATTTACTACCGGTTGATTTAACATTGATTTGCGTGGAACTACAAAATTTTGTAACTTTCAGCACTTTATTTATTCTCACGTTCATACTCGTGCCTTTATGCCCTTTTGAAGTAATATATTTTTTTATTCATTTTGCTCATTTAGTGTCAAAATTGCGTTTGCCTAATTTGTCAAAGTAAATACAATACTGACACGTGTTTGTGCGTGAAACGTGACACGTTTTATTCGTCAAAATTTAATTGGTTTTAGTGCCACACAAAAAATTGTTGACTTTAGCCGAACAAATAAATTGATTTGCTTTTGTAGTAGGAAATTAAGACTATCGAAATTAATTCTCGCCACTACACTATGGTATTAAAAAATAAATTTAATATTGGAGCGTTTCAGAAATAATTAAATGCACTTTAATTTACAATAAATATCTCTCTGAATACAAAATGTATTTAGTTCATATTAAAAGTGTTAAAGGCAAAATGAAAGTAAATGAAATCCTGTCCAGCACAACTTAAATTGTTTAAATTTAATTTCAAATGTAAATGCCTTGATAAATTTTCATTTATATCACATTTAATAAATTTATAACTTTATATAAATTTCACATTTGGAAGACGGACTTAACTTTGCACTTAGTTATTGGAACCTCAAAAATAATTAGTTTAAAAACAATAATTTATTTTATTTACAGCTCTTTGCATACTTTTTTCACCAAACTTGTTTTTTATATTATTGGCATGCATCCCGTGACAACAGAGCAATGACTGGACTTTCATAATATCCTTTTGTTATTTTCCAGTAGATACCAACTGCTTAAAATATTTATAAAAAAAATTTCATATAAGAGCGTTTCAAAAATAATTAAATGCTCTCTAATTTACAAAAAAAACTCTCTCTGAATACAAAATTTATTTAGTTCATATTAAAAGTGTTAAATGAAAAATGGAAGTAAATGAAATCCTGTCCAGCACAACTTAAATTGTTTAAATTGAATTTTAAATGTAAATGTTATAACTACCACGCCTTGATAAACTTTAATCTATATCAAATTTAATAAATTTATAACTTTATAACTTTATATAAAGTTAACATTTGGAAGACTGACTTAATTTTGAACTTAGTTATTGGAACCTCAAAAATAATTAGATTTAAAAATTATAATTTATTAAATTCTATCAGCTATGGCTATTTTGTTTTCACCGAAATTCTGTTTTGTATTATTGGAATGCATCCCGTGACAACACAGTGACTGAAATTTCATAATATGTGAATTTTTTTGTTATTTTCTAGTGGATACCAATTGCTTAAAATATTTATAAGCGTTAAAATAAAAAGATAAGACAGTGTAATACAACAGGTCTCATTTTAGAGAATTTTTCGAATTTACGAATTTTTCAAAATCTCTTAGAAGCGCACGAAATATTTTTTACATTATGAATATATGTTTACCAAAAAAAAAAAGTATTTGAGTTTTTGATAGTTGCATTTCTTAACCTTTATTTGACGATTATTTCGCCATAACCTGTACATAGCGTATTATAAAAGGTATAAAAACAGAATTTAATTTAGCAGTGAATAATAAGACAATGGGGAGTAGGATCTCAGGATCGAATTTATTTGTGCTATCCAACGTCTTCACTCACTACGTGGCAATCAAAGTGCACCATTAAAATCATATAGCATAGTGAAACAAAAATTATGATATGAGGTTGTTTTACTTACGGAGTAGGTTTAATTCATAAAATGAGTGGAATATTGGATCATGGTGGATATTTTAGAAAATATTATTAAGCATGGTTTGGATAAAAATATTGATCGCTCGGAGATTGCTGCATCGTGTTAGTATACAGTCTACTTTGAGTTTGACGAGGCGGTTACGTCCATATGGTTGTATAGCGTAAGTCGAAGCAGTAACATGCGGAAGCATATTTTTGTATAAGACTATGCGTAGCGATCAATATCTGACTTGCTCTGGTAATAACTCATCCCCTGCAATATACGAATACCAAATATTGTAAGAACGTAAATAAAATTATATGGATAGGTCAATAATATAATAAGAAGATTAATATTTTGGATTAACTACGTTATACTTTACAATGCCAATTATAATATCTAAATTCAATTAAATAGGAAATAAGAAAAAGCCACAGCAATACCTGGCCGGGTCTTCTAGTATATATGTATATATATATATGTGTAAATATAATTTTAAAAATTGACTATACATATTTGATCCCAAAACTTGTTGTAATAATACATTCTTTATTCCCCTGTCTTGGAACCTGGCGTGTCAACTCCTTCAGAATACACCCACACTTCATGTATTTATATATGCTTGATTTTGTAAAAATTTTATGTTTATAATAAGAAATTGCTGAAATATCGACAGATACCTTATTTTGTCAAACGCGTTTGAAGTGCTCATACTTTTTGCGTTTGGAAAATATGTGTTGTGCTACACCTTCCTTGCGCTTTGTTTTTATTTTTATTTTTTCGCTGCCTATTAATTTTTTATACATGTTCATATAGAAGCAGAATTGTCGACAATAAAGAAGTATGTCAACACAAGTGAAATTTGTCAGCAAAATACGCCCAGACGCATTGCGTTTTGGTATTGCGTAGCTCACAACGAAGATGTAAAGGGGTTGGACCCAGAGTTAAATGAGTGAATGTGCGAGATAATGGATATTAAAGTAGAAAGGAGTTTGTAAAACGCCCAAGAGAAGCTTATGTCAGATTGACTTGATATGCAGATAGGCATACCAGAATTATGATTATATTTATTGAATCTTTTGTGCTTGTTGTTAGTTATAAAAAAAAGTTTTTTGCTAAAAATCATTGTGTATTTCTTTACATGGCGTACATAAGCGCCTATGTAGGTGTGATACACATGTTGTATACGTGCATTGGCATTAACATTTTGTATTTTATTGTAAATGCGAAGTATATAGGTTCATCTAGCCTTCAAAGTGATGACACTGTGTATAATTAATACTCTGAAAATGTACATATGAAAAGAAAAGTGAGGTGATAATAACGCGAACATCTTATATATGTACATACGAATGTCAGTACATTAAAGGTAAAGTAAATTATTTTGTATATCTACATAAAAAAGTCTAGAGCACACGTAAGCACATAAATAAAAATATAATCAACTATATTAGTGCTATCTTGTTTTGGCTTGAAAGCGTGTGCTCTACACAATTTCATATAGATATACAAAAAAAGGTACATGAATGTAACTTACATATTTTTAAAATAAAAAACGAAAAGGTATGCACTAATTACATAAGGTCATATGGCGTTCTAAGTGAAGGACTAAATGACTAGTATATCTTTCATACGATATTCAACAATCGAAAAATGTTTGAAAGAATCGAAATAGATCAACCCGAAACTTCTAAGTTGATTTTGATGTAAAAATACAGTTGAAGCAAAAACTTAGCTCGATATCTAGTTTGGATGTTACCGACGAAAACATCAAAACATCCACAAAATGGTTTTGAATGACCGTAAATTGAAATTGAATGAAGTAGCAGTAGAGATTTCAACTGAACGTACTGTACATCATATCATTCACGATTGTTTGGGTATGAGAAAGCTCTGTGCCGCGCAAACTCACTTTTGAGCAAAAACAACCACGAGTTGATGATTCAGAGCAGTCTTTGGAGATGAAACCAGAGTTTTTGCAACCATATATAACAATGAATGGAACTTGGCTCCGTCATTTCACTCCGAAATATAATCGACAGTCAACTGAGTGGACTGCATACTATGAACCCGCTCCAAAGCGTGAACAACGGGACAGACGATGGTAAGATTATGGCGTCTGTACTTTTTGATGCGCATGGAATAATTTTCATTAGCTACCTTGAAAATAGCCCTTTATCAAGAACAACTAATACGCAACGTTATTGGATCGGTTTTAGGACGAAATCGCCGAAAAATGGCCACAATATCCTTTGCATAATTTTTTCAGTTTAATAAGGGAAAACTTATTACAAAATGCAGAAAAAAGAAGAACGTTCAACGGTGGCGCGTATTTTTAATATTTATTTCAATCATAGATAATTTTGTTTATTTAAAAACTAGTATGAGCCCCAACAACAAGGATAGCTGTAACATTGGACTGAGTCAGCAGAAAAAGGAATCTGTAAAACCGTTACATCAATATGAGAGACCGCTTTCGAAAACTGGATATATAAATAAACATATGCATATCAATATTTAAGAAATTATAAAACAAATCGATTAGCCATGCCTACCCGTACGTCTGTGTATACGATAACTCTCGTCGGAATTATCAGGTGAGTATTTTATGTTCAGTTCCACTAAAACTTAGACTTCCTTACTTGTGCAAAATATAAATAACCAAAGACAATATCCATTTCTTCCATTTGGTAAAGATGAAAATATGTTTCCCAAGTCCATACACCAAAAACCAAAAAATAAAGCCTTTTGTCCATTATACGCACGAAGTATGGTCGAATTCTTACTCGTATATCTTTACTTAAAATTCCTTTAAGTTACAACAACTCAATTCGTTCGTTTTTATAATGAATATATTTTTTATATATTTTACAGAATTCTACGGCAATTCAACAATTTTTTATATATTTAATTTTTAATTTTATGTTTAATTGCAACTGACCAAGTATAATAATATTATCGTCGTGATTATACAAAATTGCCTGGAATTTCTTTGCAATAAAAGTCAACAAATAACTTATAAATAACAATTTAATTGTTATTTATGAAAATTCCGATAACCTGTATAAAAGAGCATATGTTTTGCGACTATAAAAGGTATGTTTGGCCAGAACCACAACTGTCTGATTGCCACAAGATCAAAAGTAAAAACATTTATGGCCAAATTAAAAATGTATAGTGCAAAAGTGATTGTAATAATTTATAATTAAAATTACTATTGAATACCGAGTCGTATATTTTTTGCATGCTTTTAAAGCACTTGATGTAAGTTTTGTGGGAAAATTTGCATTAATATACCTATTATTATATAATAATAGCGTAATAAATCTGTTTGTAAATATCTCGTTATTATTCTACATATGTATGTACGACTGTACTGTGAAAATAAACAGGAAAATGTATTATATTTATATGTTTAAATAAAATTCTAAAGTTATTTGTAAATATACTGATAGTTTCCCCCTGCCGTCCAACTGGCACGAGGGTCGCCATCTATATTACGTTCGGAATTTGTTAAGTCATGAAAATTAAGAGAATGGCAAGCGTGAACTACAGAAACCAAATTAATCGTCAGAAATATTAGATTATTTATACTGCTGAAAAAAATTTATTGAGTTTCTAAGATGCATTTCGAAATAAATATTTAATTCTCTTAAGTGAAATGAGCTAAAAATACGCAAATTTGGAATTTTACAAAGAACAAAAAATGTCTGCCATTACTTTGCGATTAGAATCCATCCTATCCATCCACACTGATTTAGAAATTATGCAAATCGAGCAACAAAAAAACTAATTTTTAACGAACTAAATTTTATGAGAATAGACTTTATGAATGTTTTCTTACAGAAAAAAATCGTTACAAGAACAGAATCGGTCCCAGGTGGCTATCTTGCGCAACACCTAAGACTACATCAATTATACCCGTATCTTTAAATAATACTCTTTGCGTTCTGTTACAGGGATACCAAGATTGCCATTAAACACAAACAGGTTTAAATTCAAGAAAATCCAGACTTTTAATAAATATTACACCATTTTCTCGGTCAAACGCTTAGCTTGCGGATTTGCTGTTGAAGAATTATACAAATGAACAAAGAAAATAGATTACTAAAAATTATTCAAGAATTTCGAATTACATTAATAAACAAAAATAACCTTACCATAGTAATACTTTTGGTATTAAATTACACCCCATCAGAGAAATGTAATATAAAAATAAATCTGTGCAAATACAATTAATTTAATATTTTATGCATGATCATCAAGTCAGCAGTGGGTAGCAGTTTAAATGCGGATTGATTAAATCGTTTGAGTATGCATGTATGCGCACTCTCTCCTTTCAGCGAGATAACCACCCTCGTAAATGTGGTAAAGGGGTGCGTCACCTGCGTGCGCATAATATGATTTACAATGCTCGTGCTGCTGCAACTAATCAAAAGTTCATTAGTCGCAAATAAATTCAACCTAGTAGTAACACTAAGGAAGCGTCGTAAATAAAAATGTTTAAAAAGTCAAACTGAAAAAAATTGATTAATACGTTTGTAACCCCAAATTTTCAAGTAACTAGTGGCAGCAGATTTGCTAATCATCGGTTGGTATTTAAATACAGCAGCTGTTTTGGCCACGGTAAGTTACGTAAAATATAATTAGTATTTAATATTTTAAAAATGAGATGAATATGGATTCAAAATACAATAGTGTAAGCAGAAAGAAAAATAGTACATCGTGATATAATTTTTAATTAAATTCGCTTAAATTTTTTTCAGAGTTTATGAAACAGGAAACTGCCGGTTTTTAAGTTTTTTTTCCTATTTTCTTCATCGTACAAACTCTTGTCATATTGTATATTGTATTTTAGCAACAACTTCAAGTTTCAACTCATAATTTATATTACTGTATTTGAAAACCAGACAATATGTGGTTTGTTGAACTTAAATTTAGCTGGTGGCGCCGGAGATGAATTGATATTTCATTCTGATTACGAAAACTTTATGAATTTCACAAATTCTTGTTATTAGCCTAGCGATGGTGAAGTATGTTAAGAGTAGTTCGATATGGTAAATTTGAGGTTTGAGAAAACTCTAATCTTTTTAATGTTCAAAAACTTGTATAAAAAATAAAATAAATAAATGTTATTAGCGCTCTAAATATGATTAGAGTTTTGGTTATAAAATTTTTAATTACAATATTTACAAATATATTTTTATTTTTTTATTTTTAGCAAAGAAGGGAAAACATATTTTTAATATGTTGCGTTATACCATATA
The DNA here is from genome assembly GCA_030068015.2 of Neoceratitis asiatica. Taxonomy (NCBI): domain Eukaryota; kingdom Metazoa; phylum Arthropoda; class Insecta; order Diptera; family Tephritidae; genus Neoceratitis; species Neoceratitis asiatica. The sequence continues at coordinate 81,553,848 of CM061524.1, forward strand.
ATTTTCTATTATTAAGTGATCCGTTTTTAAGGTTCCCTATTTTTTTAAAGAAAAAAATTAATTATTTAAATCTGATGGGGAATGTTAATTATCATTCGAAAAATATTCATTTAGTCCAATTTTCGATGACTCGCTCAAGAATTTCGACTGGTAACTGGTGAATGACACGCGTGCTGTGTTCCTCCAAGGCCAGAATCGAAGCGGGATTATCCGCATAGACTTTAGAATTTACATATCCTTACACGAAAATGTCTAACGAAGTGATATCACACGATCTTGGTGGCCAATCGACCGGCCCAAAACGTGAAATTATCTGCTAACCGAAGTGTTCTCTCAATAAAGCCATTGATTGATGCGATGTGTGGGAAGTGGCACCGGCTATTGACGTTTACGTTGTCACCGGCATCATTTTTGAAGAGATATGGACCGATGATTCCACCGGCCCACAAACCATAACAAACCGTTGTTTTTTCTGGATAAAATGGCAGCTCTTGAATTTCTTCAGATTGCTCTTCATACCAATTGTATCAATTTTCCTTCTTTACACACCCATTGAGCCAGAAATGGGCCTCATCGCTGAAAAAAATTTGGCTCGAAAACGTCGGATCTTTTTGGAACTTTTCAAGAGACCATAAAGCGAAGCGATATCACTTGGAAAGGTTGAGCGGGTTCAGTTCTTGCACAAGCTGCATTTTGTAAGATCTTGACGTGAAATGCGCCAAGTCGACTCTCCCCGGTCTTCGTGTACACTCTGAGCTACGGCCGCGGTATGTTCTTCACTGCGTGCTGAATGTGATCTATTCGGTCGAATATTACCCAATAATGAATGCTGTGTTTCAAGATGGGTGATAGTGTTGCGAATAGTACGCTCAGCAAGCCGATTATGTTGACCATAAGTTGAGCGAAACACATTCTTTACAGATCGTGAATTTTCGTAACAAAGTTGAATGATTTGTAAACGTTGTTCAGGCGTAAGTCTTTCCATGACAAAATGCCTAACATAACTGAACAAAAATAACACGACAGCTTGACGCGACTCACGCGTGATCTGTCAAAAAAAGGCTATTGAAAAAGTACCTCTACTGGGATCATCCCTTATTTTACTGTTCCTAGGCTGAAGACAAATAAATAATAAAATAACTATTCAATTAACAAAATTCTTTTCCACTGTTCATGCTAGTCTATTTCCAAATTTTCTTATAAACTCCTCAATTTTATATATAAAAATAAGCGAATAAAAGTAATAAGTCCAACGATTACCCTCCTCCCGCTCTACCGGCACAAGGCCATCTGTACCATCCTCATAACGTACGGAATTTGCTGAGTCATGACAGGAAAGAGATTTTTAAGCTTAGAAATGCTCAGTTATAGTATAAAATTTATTCAAAAGCTGAAATTTTGTAATTTAACACAATCGATGAAACGATTCATTCACTTCATTATATGTTTTGCCTGACTTCAATAGTAAAGGTCTAAACTGTTCAGATACACGAGTTGGAACATTGAAGTTGACCTCAGATAACGTAATGAACTACAAATGGATCCATTAAGAAAGTTAACTACGAACAAGGCGTGCGAGAGTGGGTAGACTTAATAGCTACAAACGGTTAGTAGACGGTTAGTAGTAGGGAGAAAGATTTGACCTGGACTCCCATCGAAAATAGCTTAATGCAAAAAGTGAAAAATGAACAGACTCGAACTTATCGGAATGATCCTGATAATTATTGAGCCATAACAATGAACAATATTATAATATTGAACTCACCAAAGTCGTATAAAGTGTTTTAGGAAAAAATCGCTTAACAAAAGAAAAATCATTTTTAGCTTTTGAGACTATTGTTAGTGTTAATATGAAAAGAGAGGTTAAGCTTGGGGTCTATCGTAACCCCCAAATCAACAAAGTTAAACACTTTTGCTAGACTATAGTTGTTTTGTATAAGGAGAAGTTTGTACAAGTTTTCGTGAAACGCTTATCATTTTACATTTTATTAAGATTCAAAGCATTTCGATATTAATACACCAAGTAACTAAACTGTTTAGATCCATCTGCAATAAATGACTTTCGTCGATCGAAGTATATGACATAAAAAGTTTCACATCATCATCATATAACAGAATATTTGAATGTTTTATTACGGAAGATATATAACTTATAAAGGAAGGAATATCATGTATATAAAGAACAGAAACTGACAGTTATATACCGACACTTGCATACTAAAATGTACTAGCATATAAAAGTACAATAACAACACAGCAGGACATATGTATGCGCAGCACTTTTCCAAATAGTTCATATTTATACTAATCTAGACACATACATACATGTAGGTATACTCATACTCAGAGGTATAGAAGATGGCGACCGATTTAACAGCTGTTAAGCGATTTATTCTCAGTTTGGTTTGGCAATTCATCATGAACAGATTCAAGTAAGGCGTAGATTCGTCGAATCGCCCAAAACGAGATTACCGTTGTTCCCGATTTTCATAAGCGAATTTTGTTTAGCGATGAAGCGCACTTCAACGATGAAGCTAGGTCAACAAACAAAACTGCCTTATTTGGAGTGAAGGTAATCCTCAAGTGTATGTTGAAACACCGTTACATCCAGAAAAACTGACTGTTTGGTGCATTTTATAGGCTGGTGGAATCATTTGCCCGTATCATTTGACGTAGTGCTCGATACGTTTTCCGCACAGAACCATTATTTTCGAAATAAAATTGCACTATTTTCAAGCGTTGTTCAGGTGTGAGTCTATTCATGATGAATTGCCAAACCAAACTGAGAATAAATCACTTGACAGCTGTTAAATCGGTCGCCATCTTGAAAAGTAGTGCCAACTTAAAGTTCTATACCTCTATAAAAAACACCCTATATTTATTGCACCTTTGTTGGTAGCACAGAGGCATCTGTGTAAAAATGCCGGAAAAAGGAAAGCATCAATGGAAAAATAAACATATTTGTATGTATATGAATATAATACTACCTCTATAACTGTACTATGGATGTATGACGCTAAAGCGCTAATAGCATATGAGTGGTAAAGTAAAGCATATACAATATAAAACTTATAGGTAGCAATCTTATACCTTGATATGAAATGACAGAAAAGTTTTTTTCACTGTATAAAAAATGAATTCATATTTCCCTTGAACACGGCATCACAGCCTGATCGTTTTCGTTATTTATTATTATAATAATTTAAATTTTTTTTATTGCCAAGAGGCAAGAAGGTTCTTATGGAAAAAATAATATTTTTCTGGGAAGTTATGAAGGAACGCTTTTCTGAAAAAATCTTATTTATGGTTCTATTTACTTGAAATTCATTTCTTTCCTAGACGTGAAACAGTTACCAACCTTTTTCAGCAAGTTCGATATGCTTGAAATTTAATACGTTGGTAGGTTTTTGTTTGGTTTGGTTTACAATTCTTTATTTCCTGGTAGGAATCAAAGATCAATAGAGCGATTAAAACAGGTATGATTGAATAATTTTATAAATCCGTCGAAGTAGTAATAAATACAACATTAGTAATAATGCTCAGGATACGTTTTCGTATGTACGCCAATAATAAACAAATCTGGTGACCCGTAGCTTTGTTTATAACGTTCACATGCAGAGGCGAAGATATTTTGATTTCACGTATTCCTTTAACTTCGAATACCAACAAAACTATTTATAAACACTTCGTCTCCGAAATGTTTTTTATTTATTTATGCCAATTCGAATTCCAAATTCATAGGTAAGACAAGACAAAGTCTGCCAGGTTTACTTGTATACAATAAAAAAGCAGACTTCAATTTAAGAGCCTGATTTTCCACCTGTTACGTCTGTACTTATTTCATTTAAAATTATATTAGATATCATAAAATATATAGAATTAAGATATTATACATTTCTCTTGTAAAAAGGGACAATTGTATATATAGTTATGTACAAACATTCCAGTAATATGTGGAAGCTTTCTTTTTATCACTTATAATTTAATCAAGTTGACACTTTGTTTGCTATCTGCGATTTTCCCACTGTCATTTGTTATGATATTTGATTGTCATTTATGTATATTTATCTCCCACATGCCGCTGATTTTTCTTTTGACACACCTTAATGCTTGTAATAATAAAATAATTTTAATTAATACATCCCAAAAAAAGTAATCAGATTTAGTATACCTATAGTATTGAAATTATTTTAAAAATTATAATTAAATGCTTTTTCAGGTCACCGTTTAATAATATTATTCAGTTTTTGTGAGCCAAACTATATTTTATTTTTGGAAATGTGAAATTGGTTAGAATTCAGGAACTTTGTGGATTAGTTACATATTTTTCAAGTAAAAAGGACTTATCTATTAAGTTTTGCTCTTAAATATATTTAAAAATTTAGTTTTATTGTCATAAATACTTTAGCAATATTTTTTTGTAAATAAATATATATGCATGTGCTTATGCCCCAACAGCGGAGTGGTTAGCATTGCTTACTAACATTCGAATTTCCAGGTCTTAGCAACATCTCAAATTGTAGAACATCCATTTTCGAATTCCGGTCGCTCCTCGGCGATGAATGTCTAGCTCTCTAAGTATATTTCTGACATGAAATGAAAGCTCCTCATAAAAAGCCATCAGCCGTTCGGAGGCGGCTTAGAATAAACTGTAGGTCCTTCCGAAAATCCCTTCAGCAGTTACAAAGCGCCAAGTATAAGAAGGTTGATCCAAGTAGAGATATTTTTTTCAATAGGATCAATCAATTTCAATTTTTTGACAGATCACGCGTGAGTCGTATCTAGCTGTCACGTTATTTTTGTTCAGTATTGTTTGGCATTTCATCATGGAAAGAATTAAGCCTGAACAACGTTTACAAATCACTCAACTTTATTACGAAACAAAAAAACGTTTTGGCGTGGTATGTGGGCCGGTGGAATCATCGGTCCATATTTCTTCAAAAATGATGCCGGTGACAATATAACCGTGATCGTTATCGCGCCATGATAACCGACTATTTGATGCCTGAAATTGAGCTCGTGATCTCCGCGATATTTGGCTTCAACAGGATGGCACCATTTCCCACATATTGCATCAACTAATGGCTTTATTGAAAGAACACTTCGGTTAGCAGATAATTTCACGTCTTGGGCCGGTCGATTGGCCAAAGATCGCGTGATATCACTCCGTTAGACTTTTACTTGTGGGGATATGTAAAATCTAAAGTCTATACGTTACCAGTCGAAATTCTCGAACGAGTCATCAAAAATGGATGGAACATCTGAAACGTAGCCGCGGCCATTTGAAAGAGATAATCTTCAAAAAATAAATGCCTAAAAATGTTCTTTCGGATGATAAAAACATTCCCCATTAAATTTGAATTTTCTGTGTTTTTTCTTTAAAAAAAAGTAGGGAACCTCAAAATGGATCACCCTTTATAAGTGATTGTAAATAATGAAGTGAATTGTTAGTTATTGAGTAATAAAAGAACATTCAATAAATTCTTTATACTCAAGGAACTGCGGATAAAGTTGACGCCTTTTATTTAACAATCCAGTCATCGGACTCGAAGGATTTGGGAAATAATCGAGCTAACTTCGCAAAACCATAACAATATTTTTAGACAGTCCTAAATTGGTTTGTGTCTAAATGAAATCTGACAATTTCGTCTCGTAAAATTACCATTTGTTTTTATGGGAAAGTGACAGTTTGCTGAATTGTTGAGATTGTCAGGTAATCTAGTTGAAAAGTACTTTTTAGTTCTTTATTTAACTACTGAGTAACTATTGTGAAGAGGTATGTATCGTATATACTGTTGTTACGTGACCGTTTAAATATAAACTCTATAGAGGTGTTGAATACTCCAGGCTTCCTCTTAAGATATATTGTACATACGGACATTGCTATGTGAAGTGCCAACGTGCCGCGGCTATTAATGCATTTTTATGTCACTTTACACAACCCAAAACAAACAAATCAAGAAAGACAAAAGCGACACACACTGGTCCAAACGCTTAATCTCTCTGGAAATGTCTCATAATTTGCTTTTGCAAAAACACATCGTCCTTTAGGAACAGAGGAACAAATTGAATTGCCAACTAACATATATTCATCTGTGTTATTTCCGCATCGAGAACGACCACTGTTGCTTTCACATCTCCGCTTATTCGACAAATTTCTATTTGTTGTTGCAAAAGTCTTTTCGTAGTGTGATTTACCTTTGCGAAGTAACTTCCGCGAATATATGCAGTATTGGCATCCAGAAGTTTGTTCTACGAGAGAAAGATGTTGGTGTTACGATTTATTACACCTGCCCTCATGAAGGTACCAGTGTAAGTTTTTTTTTGTATATACACCATCCATATAAATCCGAAACCTTTTCCTTAAAGTTTTAAATAAAAAGGAGGTCAAAATTTTACCTTCTTCCAGATAGATTGGGCGATTGAACCAGTGTGAGATGGAGGTAAATTGGACAGTATACCAATGCAAACATTCAAATACTTACATAAGTATACTTGTATGTACTTGTGTGAAAATTCAGCACGAGCTCGTTTGTTACATTTCTGCATGTTTCATATTTCATTTGCGCCAACTACAAAAAGCAATGGATACAAAGACACCCAGACATTTGTACATATGTACATATGTATAATGTACAGGCCCGTATATTGAAGTGATAAAATGTAATATTTATTTACTTTTGCATCTTCTTTGGCTACTGTTTGTAGTCTGCTCGCATCAAGAAAGAGCTATTTATTTTAGCCCTGTATATATCTGAAATTATATTTTCTATCATAAATTACCGGTATTTAATAAAATAATGTTATAAAGAAAAGAAAGTAAAGAGTAACACCTGATGTACCACAAGGTAGGCATCTCGGCTCTTTTCTATAACTTATATATATTCATGATCTTCCAAATGTGATGCTTCATTCAAAAGCACGATTGTTTAAGCTCTTCAAATCCTATTGAAGATAGAGAACTTTTGCAACATGACCTAAACAATTTCGTAAGGTGGTGAGAACTGTATGTCGCTAAGCTTACACAAGTGTAAATATATGTTCTTCTCTTTAAAATGTTTTCATCTTTGCAATCTTTATTGACTTCATTGACTTAAGTGTTACAATGAACCCTAAGCTAGATTTTAGAAATCATATAAATTCCTGTGCTTAAAAGGCTAATGGAGTCCTAGTCATTCATTCATCGGTGGGCTAAGGAGCCCAATGGCACATTTATTACCAAATTACGTTACACTTCACTTGTTATGCCTATTTTGGAATATGGTTCCGTTGAATGGAATCCAAACTATTAATTTCATAGTGATAAGTTAAAAGCCATTCCATATTTGCATTGGGATGTGAATAAAAAACACCCTTCTTATAAAAGCTGATTAGGCTTATTAATCTGGGTTTACTCCGTAGTCGACCTGAGATGATTGGAGTTTTATTTTTAACTTAGCTGATGAGAGGTATTACCAATATTCCTTTCCTACTAGCTGTGCAAGAAGTGCAAGAATCAAATGTAACGGCGTCCCTCAGCGAACTGTTTCGAGTTTAGGGCAGTCCGTGCTTCAATTGGTTTTGGGTCACCGGTCTGTTGGATTTTACGTTTATCCATCAAGCGATCCCTTCTCTCGGTTGGTCGGGATCGTCGTTAAAAAGAATGCCTTTAAGTTTTAATTATTTTCCAATGTATTCCTGATTCTTTCCCATTAGTTTTATTTGGTTATTTGGCGTTGCATTTAGACATTTTATTATTTTATATTTTTAGTTAATTAAAATCTTTGATAGAATAAACACATTTATCATAGTTTAATTTATGGAAATGAAAGAAAGTCAGGTCGATTAGTTAAATTTTTTTTTACATAAAACTTCCAATAAATCATTTCGATATGGATTAACAATACTCGTGTAAATTTAAAAACTATCGCTCAAGCGAAAAACTGAATTAATCAATTAAAATAGTTTAGATTTACTAATTATTAGTCGTTTCTTCATGGTCACTGCAAATATTCTCAACATTCGCAGAAGTTACAGCTATTTTATGCAGGAGCAAGTTTCCAATCCTAATACTGAAACTAAAGAACGTAATGATTCCCCAAAAAAACCAAATTAAATATATTGGCATCCACCTCGATAGACGATTGACCTGGAATAACCACATCTCTGCTAAAATACATCAATTTAAACTTAAAACCGCCCGCTTAAATTGGTTATAAGGTAAAAATTCAGTGTTATGCTTGGATCACAGAATTCTTTATACTCTTCAGTCATGAAGACAATATGGATGTGTAGGATACAATTATGTTGTTCTGCTTAAGATTCTAAAACTCATCTAGGCTTTAATGAAGCAGATTCTATAAATACATTTTTTGTGCTCAAAAAAATTAAAATTTGTAGTTTAATTTTTCAAATTCAAAACTAAAATTGATTCGATAATTTCTTTTTAAATAAATAATTCATTATCTTCTCAATAATATTTTAATTAATTAGTATATTGTTATATGATTTATGTAATAATCATATACTTAACTGGTAGCCTTTGATACTATATGCTGATGTATCGTAAATCTTTTTAGTAAAATAATAAATATTTAAAAACTTGTACAGCTTCAAGATATGGTGATAAATATAATTCATAATTTTTCTGATATGTTTTTGTTTTTACAGTTTTGCGTGTATACACGTATATTTTCCCAAAGTTTACTTGTATATGTGTAATGCGAATATACATATACTGTGCATGTAAATTTCTTTGTGACCTTGGCTTCAAAAAATGTTTGCTAAATCGACCTTTTTGATATTTACAACTTTAAATAGTTCAAAATTAACAAAGTAATATTTTTTCCATTAGAAAATACAGCTGTGTTAACATTTAAGGATTTTATACTCTATCCGTATTACATATATAAAAGGAACAACTACTTTACTAATTCAATGCAGGAAGTGTTCACAGCTTTCTTTATTTAATTTTTTTTTTTTTCATAAATTAACATATCGGTTAGAGGGAATAGTATGTATGTAAACTAAGAAGAAAGTAAAACTCTAAAATAGAAATCACAGTAGCCAAATTATAAGTAAACACAGTTTAATACATTTAACAGCTGTAGGCGAATGACCTTGCTGCGCCACTACCGCCACCATGACTATTTGACAGACAGACTGAATAAATCGCTAGGGAAAGTGAGCGAAAAATGGACACACTTTCATATATTTATATATGAATTTATCTAGGAAATGGCGTATGTATTTTTTGTATGTCATGCAGTGAAAAGTTAGACTACTAGGATGCAAAAGGTCTAGTAAAATACTAGTATCAAATAGGATGAAATCACCAGTTCGTTATTTGTATTACAGTTCACCAGTAACGGGAATAACAATAATTTTAGTACGCCACGGCTGAGTTTCATTTCCTAATAAGCTCTGTTGAAGTATGAAGTATGTCGTTGCTCTTTATATTATAACGATAGCAGAGTGGTTAGAGGTTATCGGTGTAGCGCGTGAAGTTCATGACTTTAGTGTCGTTGCAGATAAAGTCATTTTCAATATTATTTTTATTTTTGGTGAATTGAAAAATTTTGTAAACCACACTTTATTATACTCTTTTTTCGGTTTTTAGTTTCTCGCCACTTGCTTTTTGGCACATTTTTCATTCCCATTGGTTATATATGTAATGCTATATATGATCTATATTTCCTATTAAAAAATGAAAAATGTATGGAATAAAATGAAAACAAATTTTACGCTTATGGGCGCAATAATAAAATGAGTTTTCTCTACATTGGCTAATGTTGACAGCGACTAACAGAGTCCAAAGTTAACGACTTTTTAAACAGTTGTATTAAGGTAGCGATACGGGTGTGTACTTATGTTCCCGTTGAGCGTTCACAATTAATTGCTAAATATTGGTCACTTATATATACCTGCGTACCTAATAGAGCTTCAAAAATTATTTTGAATTATCTCAAACTATATTTTTCGTAAATCTTATCTATGGTTGTTGATGATGATGAAAAAATACTAATGTATAAATAACGCAACGAAAAATAAAATTAAAATAATAAAATATTGTACTCTGATTGACTTTATCAATTTTCAAATCTCAAATCAATTGATATTTTCTAAGTGTACCATTAATTTAAGAATTTTACTTTTTTATGCCTATTTCCATAAGTTAAAAAATACAATTAAATATCGGTTTTATTAATTATGTTAACTACTTTACGACTTAAGCTACCTGAATAAGCTTTCAGTAAAAATTATTATTACTACCAGATTAAGGATAACAATAACAAAAACGACATATCTTAAAATATGATTATTTTATAGTTTTTCTTTGTTAAACAAAAATCTAATTTTAGTTGCATATTTTAAAACTAATAATTTTTCAATAGTGCCACTCGTCGGGGCATAGAGACCACATACTTATAAATACCATTTCATCGTCGACCTCTAAATGGCGCTGAATATTAAGTGCAGCAAGATCATTAAGGCGGTCTTCACTCATTGTCGATCTTAAATAAGTCTTAAGATGACCCAAAGTTGAAAATGTTCGTTCATTTCCTGCAGTCGTAATAGGCAAAACAGCCAGAAGTCTCAAAATTTGATATACATTGGGGAAAGCATAAATATTACAAATATCAAGGGCTTCTAAAGAATTCTTGATCTTCATACCCGCTATGCGCTTGCTCCACAACTGTGCCTCACTCGTCCATATAGCTGGCAATGAGGTGCTTGAGACCTTACAGGATTTATTAGAACAAACAATAACCAAATACTAATAAATAGTACTTACCGTTCTTGATTTTTTACTGCATTCAGGTCTAGCATCAACACGCTTAAAATATTGGAACAAATTCCGCTTCGTAATTAAAGATTTCACTTTTTATTTGATTATTACAGCACAAATCTTATTTTTAATGGCAACCTGCCGAATTATATTTTTCAACTGAGTCAGTTAGTAGAAGCAGTTTCCAAGGCATATTTGCTACCAATTTTTGATCTCTTTGGTACCAATTTTTGATCTCTTTGGTGCCTGAAAACTGCTTCTACCGAAAAAAGCACTTTGCTTATTTTTTTCTTAAACACTTTATTTAATAATAGACAGACACAGGGTTGCGTTTATTTTAAGGCGACTTCATACTTACATATATTCGCTCCCATATTTAAAATTAAAAACAGTTTATTGCTATTTAAAAAAAATGTATTTACAAATTTATTTATTTTAAAAATATGATTATATTTACATTATTATATATATATTTTAATATCTAATTAACAAATTATGTATTGTAATTGATTAATATCTAAAATTTTACAATTTTACCATTTCATAACCAACAAAAAGATAATCGTATTATCTTTATTTTGATATACATTAAAATTTATTTCAACACTGAAAAAATGAGTGTATTATACCAAGAAACTTGCAGTTTTTACTTTAAATTTGCTTACACAGTGCACTTATTTACATGGAAATAAATTTAGTAAATATGAATAGCAGCGGCTTTTGTTTAAAATTACGCAAAATTTTTGGAGTTCCTTTCCAAAAGAAGTGTAATTGATGTGTATTTCATTGATAGTTGCTGTGCTTTAAAAAAAAATAGCCCTGGGCCAGACCAACACCGCTATTGACTTGCATAGTATATTCATGCAACATTTTTTATTTATATAATTTGCTTGCACATTTATTGTTATTTTATAGATTATATTACGAAGCACGATAAAGCCAAGCTTTCGTAGTTTGCTTGTTAGCAATATACAGGAGGACTCCCTGTACATATGTATGAAAAAGTACAACTTTAAATATTAATAACTTTTAAACTATTAAAACTATTTTGAAAAAAATACACATCATATTATTTAAACAAAATAGTTAGTTAATAGTTTTTAAAAACAACTACTCACTGTATATGCGTAAGTGAAAAAAATTTGTTTACCACAGAAACAAATCTGCTATGAAAGAAAATTTTTATATAAGCATAAATTATTGCCATTAAGATCACAGTTTTTATAATAATACTTACTTGTGTTGGCTTCTCTATAAACTTGGAATGCCTGGGAAATCTTAAATGAAACTGATATTAATAATTTAAATAATTTTAAAAATTTCGTTCAATTTCTTACCGCTTACTTCAGCACAGGAGTGCGCCACAACGAATTCAATAGTATGTATTCGCTTGAAATAATACCATTTCATGGGAATTTTCAAGACGGCTGTGATCAGTGTTGCCACTCACGCATCAAAAATGCACCAAAATTATTACATATTTGCTCCTAAAAATATACATACTGTCACGGAAATCCCAAATACAAAGGACAGGCATAAGAAGCGGCAGTAAGATGCAAATTAACCTTACCAAGGACAAACAAAAGGGTACACAGTGTAAAGAAAATCTCACGTCGTCACAGAATGTGTGGGGGAAAGTGAGTAGTCGTGGTTGGCAGGGTATATATACAGTTGAATGCCTCTAAATATGTATGTGTACATCATTAGTCACCATTGGCATAGTCAGACATCACTTGACTTGGATGCCAAGGACGAGCACAACCGCTGCCATTAAGACACATATACGAATGGACAAAGGTTTTACGATACTATCTCGAATTTTACTGCTTTTTTGAATACTTTCTCTTGGGTTGCCCGTTTGTGTGCATTGCTGTTAATTTGCCATGCAGATTAAATCGTTCTAGTTGAGTTAACACATTCCTTTTCTCAGTGGAGAAGTGCAGTGTTTCTATTAACACCTTTTCGCTCTTATATTTTGCTTTCTTTCGCTTTGATTTTTATTTAAGTAAGCTTAACCCAAGGGTACTAGGGTTGAGTCCGTCAGTGTTTTAAAGAAAACAAAATATAAACATATGTACATTTATATTTAACTATTACTTGTAATTTATGAATTTTGGCAATTGTATGTATTTTTGAACGTACTCCATCACTTCTTTCAATTTATTTTACAGTTTTCTTTATATCTTTTATGTACATGAAATAGTTATTAACTTTGACCCGAAGTATGTTATTAACAGAAGGAGAAGAGATAGACCCATCGAAATGTATACCGATCGTATCGGAATGACAAGCTGAATTGATTTATCCAAGTCCGTCTGTCAGTCCGTCTGTTTGAACGCAAACTAATTACCCACTATAGCATATATGCGACCGATTTTTCAGATTTTAAGTTTTTTCCATAATCAGTCTAAGAAAATACCCCAGATCCTGGTATTTGGTATTCTACATTAAAATCTATCTATAAAACCAAATTCTTGTTTATATTTATTTCCAAAAGCGTTCAAATTCCCAGCTTGAGCTGCTGCGTTCTAAAATATTTTAATTTTTAGACAATTGGTCTTTTTCTTAAATACTAAAATAAATTGTTAATAAAGGCTTCTTTAAAAAAATTTAAAAATGGAAACTCATCGGTCTGCTGATTTTCTAATCAGCACACTTAGGCCGATAAAGCAGTTGTGAAGACATTATTAGGTTCCTGTCAAATTCATCAACCATTTATCGTGGCTCAGTGAGACACTCCCAAAAGCATTTTCTAAGGAACTTTTTTGCATGTTGTTTAAAGCTGAATAATTCCAAAGATCATGTTCGTCAGACTTTTCTTCCCCTTCGTTCCTGCGGCTGCGACAAAAATCATTGAGTTTTCAGATGTTAACAATTGAACACTATCATTGGAATAGCCGTTATTTGTTTTTCTCACCAAGCTTAATGTGTGGTAAAACCCGTATTCAATTTAACATTTTTTGGAAAGATGCGATGTGGAGTAAACTGCCTTATTTTATAAATTTGTTGATATACACTTTTGTGCTGAAAGCTGGAAATTTTAGTATAAAGAATATGTAAATTTATTGGAAAGTTAAATATATATCTACACTAGCGGATTCCGGCTTGCTTTGCTACATCTATAAAAAATCAAGAAAATCTAATACAAGCTGCTGGCTTTGTATGAAAAAATGTCAAAATATTTGTTTTAATCGAAATTTTTTTATTCTTAAATCAGATTTTTTTAATTTTTTTTTTTTTATTTTTTTTTCATTTTCATTTTTTTCGCCTTTCTCTTTCTCTTTCAACACCACATATAACGTAATGTACGCGTATTTTGGAATTTTACATGTATTTGTAGTTGTTGCATGTTTTTTTGTATTGGTAGCGACCATTGTTCACAAAAATTGTCAAATCTGTGGAACGGCTACGCCAATGAAAACTTCACATTAACCTTCTCCTAATCCCTTTATAATTCCTAAAAATTTGGTGCTATTTAATCTGGCGGGTCTCATAGGCATTCATCAATATTTGCATTGATTTTTATATATTTAGATAGATATAAGAAGGAAGTAAAATTTTCCTGAAACATTTTTGTTATTTTTTTTCTGTAGTGTCATACGGTTACATTTATAAATATTGTCGCCCTTTTATGTTGCTAAGTTCACATATATTGGCTACTTGAATCATTCCTGCGCTATTACATTTTTGTAAGAGGCACCCAATTAATTATTTCCTGACATTTCCTAATCTTATATCTTTCTCTCCCCTGCCTATTTGTTAGCACTTACCCACCTACACACTATCGGTGCTCCAAAATATCATGATGACCTTTGCAGGTTTTGGCTCAGTTTGTGGCCATTGAAAGTCGAGTTGTTTTCCCGGAGTGACCAATATTGTTTACTTTGGTAAACAGTAAATATGCTTCAATCTTCTTTTTCCGACAGGCATACATATATATATTTATTTATTTGGGGCGACCTTAGTTGGCAAATGCAAACACTCAACTCAAGCGGTGTTATGTGAGCGATTGATGAGTTGAGGGACAAAAAGTTGAGCAATAGGGTTTGAATACACAACATTTTTTTAATGTAGAAATATTTAATGTATTTTATTTATTTAGTTTATACATTTACTGGCAAAGCTTGCTACCATATAAACGGCAGAAATAACATTTAACTTGAAATTGTATGTTACCTTAGTTATATATAAAAATTGATGTTAGCTTGGCTGGCTAAAACTCGAGAATTGCTAATGTCGACTTGGCTAATATTGAAAAAGGATCACAGAATATCACATCGGCAAGTGGTATTATATTAGTATACTGCGGCTGCAGGTGCTTTTAGCATCCATAGCGATTGCAAGCTATGCTTATACGTTTAACGTTATTGTGCGTGAACGTATATTAGATCAGATTAGTGGTGCGCGGCCTAATATGTCACTTCACATAGATCAGCCGCTGTAATATTTGAAAGTTACATAAAAATAGGTAGCTAGATCAATAAATTGGGAAATTTTATATTCATAAGTTGAATACTAATTTTTGTTATTATTTACCAATTATCTCCTTTACAATACAAGTTATGAAATCTTAAGTGAATGAAAAAAAAAACAACAACGATATGTAACCTGCTCTTCTAGTATAAATAAAATATTTATTTTCAACTTCGTTCCACCATAAAATATAATAATATATTTTTCTTTTGCTATAAATTTATCCAGGTCTATTTCTACTTCTGTATCTCTTAAAAACTAATAATCCTTAAAATATGAATTTTATTTTCAATGCCTTGCTTCGGCTTTTCAACTTTTTAGTAACTATGTTAAGCATCTAGACGAAAACTGCAAATATGGCCAAAACAACAACATGCGTATATATTTCGCATAAAAATTTTGCATGATTTTACTTTCAATTTATATACTCACAACTAAATATATTTGTATAAAATCGGGCACTACAATTTGTCAAAATATTTAGTTGACAGCCTATATACTCGTATCTTTATATATGGAATCGACTCACTTGAAAATGTCTGATTTAAGTTGTTCTATCTATACGAACGATTTAGCAATGACTTCATACCTACACACATCTACACATGTTTACATATTTATGTAACAATGTAGTCAAAGTAAATATCTAAACGTATAAACGAATAACCACAGCCACTTGAAAAGCTGACGGTCGGACAACTATATGCTTTGACTTTGAACTCAAATATATCGAAAATACATATACGAGTACATATGTGAATAACTTGGCATCGCTTAGTAGGCAAGTGGTTGTTTTAGAAATTCCAAAGTGTTTTTGCGGTCTGCACTTCACCCACCCGCATACTTACCAACCATGACTTTATTCGCTCTCTATACGTATTTCAATAAGCATTTTATCATAAATGCAATGAGGCGCACGATACCATACAACCGCACACAGCTGCCACACGAACGACCGACTGGGTTACGTATACGCCACAGGCTAAAAACCACATACACTTGGCTCTCAATTGCAATACTCATATGCATTTCTGTAGCTACCCTGTGATTTTTGACATAACAACATTGGTATGATGCATTTTTAACTCAGTTATTCTTTCTCAAATTCTTTTTACTTTTTCAAATAAATGAAATGGTATTTTACTGGTATGATCCATCGTCAGATTGCATTTAATAGATTATGGGATTTTTACTAACATTTTGAATACAACTACTAATTTGCTGCTACTGATACTATTCTATTTTATTCTTGCAGGGAATATAAATGGTGAATGTATGTTTGTATGTGTGCATGAATTGGCGTGTGGTCGGTTCATTGGTTTTGCAATTTGATATGGGTTCGATGATCGGTTGATCAATGTGTGTGTCTGATATATATCTAAGTGTTTTATGTTATGAAGGTACTACCTACAGTTAGGTACGAGTTGTATATAATATTTAAATAATTCACATGCTTTTTGTTGTTTCTTAACTCTATTTCTCAAATTTACTTTAATTTTTTTTGTGGTTGGAAAAAAAAAGAATAATATATAGCATAAAATTACGTTTTTACTACAAATATACGAAAGTATTAATTAAGGAAATATTAATTAATTGATTGGAAAATCAGGATATGGTTTGCAACAATTCAATATTCGGGTTATCAAAAAAAAAAATAGTTCAATTTTATAATATATTTAATTAACCATTAACTCAGTGATAAAAAGAGAGAAAATACACTTATACGGGTATATATAAAAATACGATACTATTGTTATTATTCTGAAATATTAGATTATTATACTATCAAAGGTAAGGGTACGCCCTGCTTTCAATGCAGTGGTATTAATTCAAATATTATTATTATATTATATTAATTCAAAATTACGTACTTGTTCCAGACTAAGTTAGTTGGTAAGGTGGTAACTGAATATATTATATACATATATAATTTTCATTGATTTTTTATTTGTTTAAATAAAAATAAATACTTATTTCAGGTGTTAATGAATATAGTTTGGAGCACTAAGGCTAAACGATACAAAAATACAAATTGAAATTTGGAATTTTAAATAATTTTGTTGAATTAAATTTGTATTTTAATACATGTAGAGTAATTAGTTGTTTTTATAAAAATAATTTGTTTATGTTCATATACATTTATTTGGCTTGATATTTTCTTTTGTTTACATTTACTTGTCAGCTGTATGTGCTGTTTGTTAAGTCACAAAGTCATAGTCACACTAAAACTGTTCACCTAAGCCATAAAATTGTGTCAATTGAATTCAGTTAGCCTTAAGCTGTATTAATACCCTTGTTTCTTATTTCTTTATATAATAAACATATTTTTAATGCTGCCAAATCAAAGGCGATTTAAAACGTTTTCTGTCTTGTAGGCTTTGCGATGACATTGCACACTTGATGAGCTGGACTGACTTAATAAATTCCGGAAAGGGAGTTTGTGTTTGTTGTTTGAAATTCATCTCTTCAAGCTTTCTCGTGTGACCAAAAATGGGTCTCAGAATTAGGAAATAATTATCCGCCTTGATTGGTATTCAAGGAATATGAAGCCAAATTCATAAATTTGATATGTTTGGACTCCATACATTGTATGAATTATATTCGTCATCATATTCCAGGCAAACGTATCTTGTTAAAAAATCTTAAAGCACACATGACTGTATAAAGTAATCTTGCACGTCCGTGTCCTCCTCCTAACTCATTAGTACCGCTGCCAAGAGTCTGGAATCGCTTCACCAACTACACTGTCCACCACCATTTCGAATGGAAAACCTATTCGGTTGTTTGAAAATGCCAGCCATGTTGTTAAACCCCAACAACCGATATCTGAGTCAACTTCGAGGAAGCTTGCTGTAGTCCCTGCAATAAAATCTGTTTTTGCCTCAAGGTTTGAAAGAGGTAACTCAGCCGATGATGTAAAGCGTAACATTTCATCTACAATTAAAACTGATAGCATAGTTATTATCGCTGAAATAAATCCTCTTAAAAAGGAAGTTGAAATCTGCTCTAATTGTAAAAAACGTAAAAGATTTTAATACTAAGTTAACTATCTCAAAAGTCTCGAAAATAATTATGATGTAATTTCTTTAATTGAATCCTAGCTTAGATCTCATATTTTTAAGTCGAAGATTCTTCCAAGTACTTAACAAATTTTTAAAAAAAAGACCGTGAAAACAGAGTCGGTGGTGGAGTACTTTCTCCTGTAGGCTACTCGAATTCATCGGAGAATATTAGCCCCGCTTTTGCAGAACCAGCTGAATTTATCTACAAAATGGAAGAGGTTATATATATTAGGCTATTTGTGTTCTGTCACAGATATAGGAAGCTATCCATTGGAGACAACTCGGCTAAAACCCAATAAAATCTAGTTTTTTATTAAATAATATATATTTTACTCTGCCGAACTCTTTACTAAATTCTGTATATCGTGTTTTGGCGTGCAATACCGTTTATACGCAAAATGTAATACCGCGTATTGACTCTTGCAAAATTTTACAGTAGCACGAAAAAACTGACAGATGCAACTTTTTTCGACTGAAATATTAGTTTATTAGATTTATACTCGTAGTATTCAATATGCAATATTTATAAAAAAAGAGTCATAGAGACCTTAGAAATAAAATCGATCTTGGTTCTATCTCATTTCTCTCTTATACGCGATATTGAAAAAAATTATGTCCAAATGTAATTTATTTTCCGATGTTATAGTTAGAAATACAAAATACTATATCTCAATTAAGTTAAATAGGTATTCAGAAGTAGGTTCAAGAAAATAAAAATATTATAAAAATATTATAAGATGTTTACATCTAATGGGGTTAATTATCGTAGAAACTTTGATATAATACATTATAAAACTTTGAAAATTTAATAGTACTTAAACTGATATTTAGATACTTTTCAAACGCGACGTGTGGGTTATATCGTATGACGAGTACTTTAGGATCCGCAAATAAACCCTATTATCTTCTTTTAAATAATATTTAAAGTTTTCAACACAATTGGTGGTGTAATTCAATCGTATTCGAGATATCATATAAGTCACTTGGTGTAGTAGCTTTTTATGAATTGGCGGACAGAAACAAAGAGACCCTGCGTTTGTAGTTAAAAAAATTATAAAAATTTGTAGGATTACGGACAATGACAATTAACCTTAATTTAGGAAACGCTATATTTTTTTTTTTAAGTTCAATGAACTTGCGACGCAAGTAGAGCTTTTCATATGTTCTATATGCAAGCTAGTTTTCTTATACAGGTTAAAATCGCGGGATTTCGGGGTTTTTTTTAATTAAATTTAATTCATTCTTAATCCTGAAATTGGTATATTTAGTTAAAACTCCGCTGAAGAAGTTTTCGGCCGAGCTCCTTTTCCACTTTGTGGTTTTCCGTCTTGATGTTTTTTTTATTCTTTTTTTTAACCAACAAATTTGGGAACCAACAGTTCATTCTAAGCCGCCTGCGAACGGGCGATAGATTTTCATGATTAGCTTTTATTTTATTTCAGAAATAAACTCGGAGGGGTTGATATTACCTACATTACAATTCGATAAATTAATTTTCTATAATTATTGATTAAAAATAATTTTCTATAATTTTTGATGTTGCTCGAACCTGGACTTGAACCCAGCAACTTCCGAATTGTAGCACACAATGCTAACCAATTGGCTATTTCAGGCGGCTGTGACATTTAATACGTGTGACATATTTGTAGAGGAAAATGTGGAATCTCGTTATTTTTTGAAAAATGAAACTACAACTAGCAAGGCTTTTGGATCAATGGCAACACTTTGCGAAACTGAAAATGATATAAACATTCGAGCATTTAAAGCATTCGATGCTGTAACCGGCAATAGAATTAGATGAAACAAAAGACCGGAAAAAGGCCTTAACTGGGTGTCTTTAATTATTGCAAAACAGAGAACATTAACCATGCTAATCCATGTCTCAGATCAGGGATTTGTGTCGTTGCTTTATACAATATATTTTAGTTGAACTTTTGTTGACTCAACTAAAAATATTGGTATATTATATGGACTTATTCACCTGATGTTTCACTTATAGCAGTTTTTGTGTTTATTGTATTTTTTCCATTACATTATTTTATCGTGTATGTGCATTGCTAAAACAATCAAATACCTATTTTTTGAAATTGTTGAGCTTTTGTTTATTTCTAGCACCATAATTAGATTTTAAGTAATAACTTTAAGACTTTAATAGATTAGATTTTAATAAATACTATATTTTTCGGCTATAAAACAGATAGTCCGTTTTTCGTACGGAAAAAGGAAAAAATAAACATAAAATTGTACCGTTGTTTTGATGTGCTCTTATTCCTTTATTTTTACGAGATTTCCTTAAATATTACCCATATAAAAATGCAAAAAAAAGTTACGATTGAAAAATTGAAAATTCTTCCATTTGATATTTTGGTGTTTTGCAGTATACGAAAATCATTTCGACTTTTTTTCGTACATGAAATTGTCATGTTCTGAAAACCGGTACCACATATATAGGTCCAAACCCCTTTAAAATGGCTTTGTGGATATATTGAAAGACTTGCAAAACTTTTTATGAAATTAGCAAATATGTATATTAAATATTAAAAGAATTGTATGTTTATCTTAAAGTATATGAATATGCCTTCCATGCATGTCCATAAGAATTTGACAAAATGCTGTAGAACAGGTGCTAAAGTAAATATAGAAAAACTGTGTAAGAACAAATGATCTTAACTATAACACCTTCAATGTCTTATATGCACTTCAAGTCTCCGTTTGAGACAAACCTCTTTGTCATACACCCTTCTGCGGCCAGAATTATCGCCTCGATGAAGTAAATTAGCTTTACCCGTACCTAAAATGAGGTACTATTACTACTTGTAAGATCATCTTATTTCATTTGTCGGTCGGGGTGAAATCTTTCTTTGTAATTTGCTTTCAAATTCAGTATGTTTGCGTCTTACTGATTATGATATAAACCATTTTGAATACTAAAATTTTGTTTAACGCAAATTTCACTTATGTCGTTCAAATTTTTATACCATACATGTATATGAAATGGTATATTAACTTCCGTCTGAAGTATGTAAATACCAGAAGGAGAAGAGATAGGCTCACCAAAATTTGTATATACTTATTATAAACTTACAACCACTGCAATAGGACGACTATATAGTATAGCTCCCATACAACCGATTTGTTCAGATATAAGGTTTTCGGTAAAAATTCCGCCAAAAAAAATCAAGGAGCATGAAATTTCGTATACTACTCACGTAAATTTAAATAAATATTTACACTGAAAATCATCAAAATCATGAAACGTAAAAAGACTTCGGCATGATCGAAAGTTTATTGCTTTTACTGTTATATTTGTAGCTATCATCAGCTATTTGAAACTTCATTTGGAATAGAAAAATGTAAATTCGAATCACACCTTTGGCAGAACACCCAAAATGTATAAATTTTCTATTCGAATTTCATTTATTTCCACTACTTTTCTGAAATATGAGTGATTAATTGTAATCTTATACGATAATTTTCAACCAACAAATTATATTTCAGTAAATTACGAAATTTATATGATGTGCTGTAGAACATCAAGGGACAATCTTATTCTCATATATCCTGTAATTAAAGAAATTGCAACTACGGATAATTAGATATTCATTTTTTTACACCACATATTACTTCCAATACGGTGACAACGGTACTATCGGAGATAAAATTTGTAATATTACGATAACTTCCAAAAAGAATTCATGTACAAAAGTTGGTCGAAATAAATAAATTTCTCATTTAAGTTAAGAAGTTACTCGGTGTTTAAAAAATTTAAACCTAAATAACTTTATGAAGCTGCTATATGAACCAAAATGTGTATTTTGTGATGCATTTGTTAGACTGGTTTGTAAGGTGATTAATTGCCAATAAAACAACGGATCTTAGTGAATCAAGAAAACCGATTAGAGAATAATTTAAGGATGATTTTCGGATAAATTCATTACTCATCGAGCTTACACTAACCACTGAAGAAATAATTAGTTCGAGTTTAAATTTATTTAAAGATTAACTGAAATAGCTACACTAGAACTCTTGTAACCAAAACCAGTGAAAAGACTTCCATAACGGCACTGCTTTATTTATGAGCCAATGGGATCTGCTATAGGAAAAAAACTATTTATTAAGTGTATTCAAATATAGAATTAAGTTAAAATATTGTTATTCATATTACTTCCCATTTCTAATACTCATGTTTAAATATGTTATCATTTACATAATAGACTTTTATCTTGTCGAATTATATACTTAGTTATATAAAAGTTAAGCCTGCAAAATTTCTTATTACAATAAGTATAAATTACTTTTGAAAAAATAAATCTTGATTCGCTTTGAATTCAAGTGTTACAGATATCTATTCAAAGCAGGGTTTTTTTAAAAATATATACATTTTTCAATTAAAACTCACTTTAGTGCTATAAAATTGGATGATATATGATTACCCCATATCAACCTCCTTGTTTTCCTTTGTTAGATGTGATATATGTATGATTTTTACAATCCCTTTTTGAAGGTTAAGTCTAAGTTAATCATTTTCAACAAAGCTTTCGGCATGTTCTTCCAATGTTTGGTCGAAAATTTTTCCTCAATATGGAAGTTAACCAAATAGTTTTCACGCTTAATTTATACTACACGTTTGTAGATATATATATATGTAAATGTATATAGAATACTTATGTACAGTATTTACTTATATGTTCGTTTCCTTTCGCTACCGAATTTGCGCAAGTATTTTTATTATTATTGTCAGTCCAGTGAATTTCCTCCAACTCCGTTACTTTATAATTTCCACCACATTTCAACTTCAACTGTGATATCTACTCAATTTCAATATTAAATTGGTTTGAATGAATTTCTAGATTAATGTCAAACATTGCACTATAGATTTTTGCGAAGGCCAAAAAAACCATTTTCGTAGAGCTGAATTTGGATATACACAAGAACACTAACATACATGTACATGTGCATACGTGATGGTGAGCTGCTTTGCAAGGGCATAATGTATAAATACGTATATGAGCACTCTCCTACTTCTCTAAATGACTCCAAAAGCGCGTAAATCAACTGTCGTTGCTGTTGTTGTTGTTTAATCGTAAGCATAAAATCAAATTTAATTTAACGCATTTCCAAATTATCAGGCTCCGAGAACACTTATATCAGATATACACGAAACATATATATGAATGAGCGTAAAATATATACGCAAGCACTAAAACCATGAATTTTAATATATATGTGAAACCAAAAAACAAATAATTTATCCTGTTGTTATAACAAAAATAACAAAGTGATTGTTGGTTAAAATCAAAGCATAAAAAAAAAGAAACTTTTTGCTAAGAAAAAATTTTGGACGAAGTATTATTTAATTTGCAATTGTGTGGATGGCGATAATGCTAAAAACTGTATAAAAATGATTTATATGTCAATAAATAAGCAAATGAAAACATATGTTTTCGTACCTTTCAAAATAATGCAACATTTTTATTAGTCGTCTAAGATGCTGATGAAATAACATGGAACTAACTTTCAGCAACAAATAATATAATTAATTAGTACCTGAACAAGCTATATAAATTACGCAAAAGCCTACCGACAGAGTGACTGGAAAGTAATTCGATTAGGAAGCGTTGGTTTTCGATATGTAGCTACAGCCTCCATTATTGTAATAATCAGTTTTCCAAAAAATTTGTTTTAGCCCAAAAAAGATTGTAACTATCACGGTATAAAATTAAATTTTAAAATAGATGCGCTCCAAAAAAACAAAAATGGTACAAAAAACATATATCAGTATACATGAGATTGTATAAATATAACATGATACAACAATATAGAAAGTCAGTTTCAGCTCGAATTTTTTGACAATAATCGCGATGCGCAAAATTCTTCGATTGACAACTTATAAAAAATGCAGATTGGATATTTTTCATGCAGAACTTATAGTATTGAATTATAGTAATGTATATGTACATATTTACAGTAATTGCGCGGCAAATTCAAAAAATCTCTGACTTATCAAACAGATCTCTTAATACAATACATTCAATTTGCCTGAATTTTTGTACGAAAGTTTTTTTCCCGTAGATAATTATATAAAGTAATTTTTTTCTTAGGAGTGGGCTAGAGACAAGGTTAGAGAATAATTATTTTTATACTTCGACTTTGGGTTGTTTTTAGTTTGTCGAGGCTGTTATATGTTACCTGTAATAAGCATAAGTAATATACTGATGTTCGACTTACTTCAATGTCTTCATATTCATATTATCAAAAGAGACTTGAAGCTTAAAAAGAATTTATCTATCACCACCTTTATAATAAAATTACAATATCTATATTGAATAAGAAAGTTTTCAGTGTTTTTTTTTTTTTCATTAATTATACTTTGATATATTTGGCTCTCCAAAATAAACAAATTATGAAAACAATATCATTTCTGCTAAAATATCTTTAAAGTTGAAAGATTGTTTTGCCTTCGAAGATTATATGTCCAAATCCATTCAGCTCTCCATCTCCGCCAAATCAACCCAAATTTTGGTGGATCAAACTGTTCTCCTTCAGGAACTTTTATACAGCTTCTTAAAGGTGCGATACAATGATCATGAAAAGTATATAGGGAAAGGTATATTAGTTCAGAGGGTTCAAAATATAATACAAATCTTAATGCATTAATAGCAGGGTTGGACTACTTTGAATAAAAATTATTCAAATAAAAAATAAAATATTATTCATCATTTATAAAATTTTGAGTGATGAAAGACCGGTTATTTTTTATTCAAAAAAATCAAAGTGATGAATAACGTGTTATTTTCATTCAATCGCTTCTTGAATAAAAATAACATGTTATTCGTCACTCAAGAAATTCTGAGTGATGAATAACATGTTATTTTTATTTATGGAATTCTTGAATAACGATAAAACTTCATTTTTATTCAGTTATTTAAAAATAAAAAATAAGTACCTCGAGATCCCGGAAAATTATACACAGGTGCGCATTATGCAGCTCGTGTGTATTTTGGAATCATTCTGGGATCATTTGGGTCATTTTTGGGATCATTTCGGGACTGTTTTGGGATCATTTTGGGACATTTTTTGGACATTTTTGGGATCATTTTGGGACATTTTTGAGATCATTTGGGGACATTTTGGGACGCTAAGCATCGGTAAAATGGACGTAGTGCGCGATACGTTTTCCGCACAGAACTATTATTTTCGAAATAAAATTGCACTATTTGCAAGCGTTGTTCAGGCGTGAGTCTATTCATGATAATTTTCCAAACCAAACTGAGAATAAATCACTTGACAGCTGTTAAATCGGTCGCCATCTTGAAAAGCAATGCCAACTTAAAGTTCTATACGTCTATAAAAAACACCCTATATATACTACTTGAGAACACTTATTGTAATGAAACTTATTTCGTTTATAATTTCTTCAAATTTATATATTAAATCATTTCATGCAGGACAAAGTAATATGGAAGATATTAATGGGATTCAATTAATGGCATAAAGGAAAAGATAGCATTTATTGCAAACTTCGTAAAATGGCAATGTGAAAAACACAGTTTTTTTCCCCTTTTCTCTAAATAGTTTTATTAGAGTCCAAATTAGCTATAAACTTAATTCGATTACTCTTAGTTATTAAAAGTACGGGCATCATACACACTCCCTGGAAAACCCAACTCCTTATTTGCAATCTGTAGTTGTACATGTCCTGGGCTTTAACAGAGTAGATGTGCTTCCAAAAAAAGTACGCTTCTGGATGTTGTGAAGGTTTTTCGGGAAAAGGGATTTCGGTGCCATCAACGTATCCAGGTAACATATTATTCCAGGATTCTGACACGAGCATCCTACGTTCATCGGCATTTGTCAAAAATAGATGCTCATCTGTGTGTTTTAATAGCAATTTAAAGATTATTTTAGTTAAAATCTAAATCATTATGTGAAAACAATGAAAGCCTCTGACTCAAATGACACCACCATCACTAGTTCAAAACAAGCCAGCAATTTTCGCGAGAGCAGTACCTTCGCCACTTGAGCCTAATACAATACAATTATGAATTGCGTTTGAAGAGGAAATTGTTTGCATTACATACACTATTTTGAATGAATGGTACAACGTATCTTCATGCTGTGTATACTTAGTGTATGGAGGATACACTTCTCCGACCTCCTCAATGGCAGTGAAAGTGAAAACCCCGGAGAAGGTGAACCCGAAACTCCAATCGATGAAGATGGCACTTCTAACATCACCCGACTATGAAGAAGATCGAATAGCGATTGCCCGCTTAAAAAATAATAAAGCGGCGGGAGCCGATGAATTAATGGGATAAGTCTACGTAGTATCGCATATAAGGTCCTATCAGGCGTATTGTGTGAAAGACTAAAGCTCACCGTCAACAACCTGATCGGACCTTATCAGTGTGGATGTAGACCTGGAAAATCTACCATTGACCGGATATTCACCATGCGTAAAATCTTGGAAAATACCAGAGAAAAAAGAATCGATACACACCACCTTTTTATTGATTTTAAAGCTGCCTTCGACAGCTGCTCGGAGCTGTTCGATACGAAACGAGATTTCAGACAAGGAGACTCTTTATCGTGTGATTTCTTTAATTTGATGCTGGAGAAAATAATACGAGCTGCAGAGCTAAACAGACCAGGCACAATATTCTACAAGAGTGTGCAATTGTTGGCATATGCCCATGATATTGATATAATTGGTCATAACATCCGCAATGTAAGTTCTGCGTTCTCCAGATTATACAAAGAAGCGAAGCGAATGGGTCTGGTAGTGAACAAGGGCAAGACGAAATATCTCCTGTCATCAAATAAACAGTCATCGCATTCGCGACTTGGCTCCCACGTCACTGTTGACAGTCACAACTTCGAAGTCGTAGATAATTTCGTCTACCTGAAAACAAGCATTAACAACACCAACAATGTCAGCCTCTAAATCTAACGCAGAATCACTCTTGCCAACAGGTGCTACTTTGGACTGAGTAGGCAATTGAAAAGTAAAGTCCTCTCTCGACGAACCATAACCAAACTCTACAAATCGCTCATCATTCCCGTCCTGACATATGGTGCAGAAGCCAGGCCGATGTCTACATCCAATAAGTCGGCTTTAGGAGTTTTCGCGAGAAAAGTTTTGCGGAAGATTTATGATCCTTTTGCGCATTGGCAACGGCGAATACCGCAGACGATGGAACGATGAGCTGTGCGAGCTATACGACGACATTGATATAGTTCAGCGAACCAAGAGGCAGCGGCTACGCTGGCTTGGTCATGTGGTCCGAATGGATGAAAGCGCTCCAGCTTTGAAAGTATTAAATGGAGTACCCGCTTGCGGAGACAGAGGAAGACCTCCACTCCGTTGGAACGATCAAGTGGAGAGTGAACTTGTATCACTTGGTATTTCTAACAGGCGCCAAACAGCAAAGAGAAGAAACGAGTGCTTCGTAATTGTTGACGAGGCTATAATCGCGCAAGGGGTGCCTACGCCGAAGAAGAAGAAGAGAGAGAGGTAAATAATAAAAGTAAGTACAAACTCTTTTTAGTTATATTTTATATTTAGAGTATTTCATTTGGTTTATATAGAAAGATTTCGGAAATATACCCATGTCTTCAACATAACGGCGGGCCTGTAGCTGGGTATCTGACTTATTTTATAATTAGTCGGGGTGGTTATCTCGGATGTCCTTGTTGTGGAATGAGTATACTTGTGGGGGGATTTCTGTACTTTGTGTAATTCTGTGTAGAGAATTGCTGCAGCTTTTGAGTATACATATGCGTTCGTGGATTGCGTGAACTTCGTGTTTTTTTCGTTTCGAATTACCACGATTTATGATTATATGTATTTGCAAAGTTCGTTCGTTTAGAAAGAGATATGCTTACGATTGAATCTGCTTCACCATTTCAAATCTCTTTCGCTGAGATCTAATAGCGGTGGTGAGACAATTTTTTTTTTGGAGAATTTTTAGTCTCGAAGGTATTCGAGCGTATATGTATATAGCTCTGCGCTTAAAAGTAAAAAAAAACGCACATGGACATTTTATTCCTTATTTATTAAAAAATTGTTCGTCAATTGTCAAAAAGTCAATAAATACTATGTAACAAAACTTGGTAGCACTAACTCTATCTGCGTCTATTTCATGGCGCACACAAAAACCTAAATGCTTTATATTATTATTCTATGCGAATATCACAAAAAAAAAATTTACAAAAATCTCAAATATGAGAATTTAAACTCTTAATCCCAAATGTGTCTCCCGTATTAATATTAAACAATTACATTCATCACACTACGTTTCAGTGAATAATTCGAACTTCGCATTCATATAAATCCTAAACTAAAAAGTGAGATATTAACAAATTCGTTCATGCCAAAAACCAACCATTTTATATGTGTAAAATATAACAAATGTTTCTTTTAGCAACTTCTTTGTAAAGTGTGTTTTTTATAGAGGTATAGAACTTTGAGTTGGCATTACTTTTCAAGGTGATAACCGATTTAACAGCTGTCAAGTGATTTATTCTCAGTTTGGTTTGGCAATTCGTCATGAATAAACTCACGCCTGAACAGCGCTTGCAAATAGTGCAATTTTATTTCGAAAATAATGGTTCTGTGTGGAAATCGTATCGCGTACTACGTCCATTTTAGCGATGTTTAGCGATGACGCGCACTTCTGGTTGAATGGCTACGTCAACAAACAAAACTGCCGCATTTGGAGTGAAGGTAATCCTCAAGTGTATGTTGAAACACCGTTACATCCAGAAAAACTGACTGTTTGGTGCGGTTTATGGGCTGGAGGAATCATTGGTCCGTATCATTGGACGTAGTGCGCGATACGTTTTCCGCACAGAACCATTATTTTCGAAATAAAATTGCACTATTCGCAAGCGTTGTTCAGGGGTGAGTCTATTCATGATGAATTGCCAAACCAAGCTGAGAATAAATCACTTGACAGCTGTTAAATCGGTCGCCATCTTGAAAAGTAATGCCAACTTAAACTTCTATATCTCTATAAAAAACTCCCTATATTTTCATGCAATCTTCCCAATTTAAATGCAAAGTTAATCAAAAACTCAATGCTGGCTAAAAAGACCAAACTAATAAAAACTACACCCTGCTGGGGGATAAAATACATAAAAGGTAATCTGTGTGGTCCGGGAATAGAGCTTCCCATACATATACATATGCACTTGTATGTGTGTTGCTTTATTATTTTGGTTATTATTTGTTTGGTCAACAAATATTGGTAACTTCATCTGCCATTCACTTTGCGATGCATGTGTTCGTGTGTGTGTGCTTTGCATTCAAATATTTATGTTGTGTTTAAGTAAATTTTCACGTATTTTCTCTCGGCTTAGCCGCAGCAGGCAGATCTGCTTAGATAACATTTTTTTCTGAATTTCTTTACACTTCTAAATAATTCCTTCTACCTTTTTCTCATAAAACATTCGCATGATTGTTTGTCAGTGTGTCTCTATTTATTTAGGTCCTCTCTTAAAGCACTTTTGTAAAACGCTATTGAAGCGCATTTAGCTTAGGATTAGCGAAAGAAAAGAAATTGAAATAAAAGAGAAAGAGAAAGAACTAGAAAGTGGGCAAGAGCGAAAGCGGTAACGCATATATTCCTAGCAACTGGAGTGTGCATAATTTTACAATGAGGGCTTTTGGTTTGGCATTTTATTCTTACAAACAAAAAGCTGCAAAACTTCATTAACAACAGAACTGCAAACATTTATTATGCTTGTCGTTGGGTATATATACTTGTGATTGCTTGCCTTTTTGTTAATAATACCAGAGTCACCGTGAATGCACTTCAGTTAATGGTTTAGTGGGTTTTTATCGACACTGTTCAGCGGCACATTGGCTACTAATAAATGATGACTAACAGCAATATGCCGTACGCCTTCATTCTTATACGCTTTTCCCTTATCTTCATTGATATGATCTTTCATGAAATGTATCTGTCATTAAAACAATTGTCATCAGAAAGGAGAAAGTAGATTTTTAATTTAAGACTCATTACATTCGTCAAGTATCTGTAAGATTTTAATAGTATCAATAGGTTCCATCCATTGATTGGCATTCGAAAAAGTAAGTATATAAACGACAACTCACTGCTAATTTTATGTGTATATAAAACTTCAGGAAAAATATATTTTAAAATTTTACAGAGTTTTTATTTTAACAAATTTTTTTAGATTCTTCCATCCAAAGTAAAAACCTTTTTAATTGCTTCCTAACTACAATACATAATTATAGATCAGTACTGATATTTGTTTTTTTTCATATTTTCAATCAACGA
Organism: Neoceratitis asiatica; assembly: GCA_030068015.2. Lineage (NCBI taxonomy): Eukaryota > Metazoa > Arthropoda > Insecta > Diptera > Tephritidae > Neoceratitis > Neoceratitis asiatica. Next base: position 81,584,456 of record CM061524.1, read on the forward strand.
AAGCAAAAATAAACATAACTAATATTAACTTGATTCCAATAACTTACGGACCACTCCTGAGAATTATATGAACCACCCTTTGCTGCTGTGTCAATATTTCGGTCTGAAACTAGGAAACTTATTCACTGTTAAATAATTTTTAATTCCAAATATAATTGGCGTTTGTTCAAAATTAATTAATTATTATCTATAATATCAGATTCAATCACAAAATATCCTTCAAGCTATTTAGCTGTCAACGGATATAACGACACAAGTAACAAGTCGATTATGTTGCGATGGACGAAAAACATCTCTAGTATTTTAGATGTGTCTACTCTCTGAGATCGACTCGAACCATTATCTTATCGTAGCCAAGATATGCACTCGCCTCTTTCCAGTTATGAAATGCCTCAATAAGCACAAGGAAAGTTAGACGTCGCAAAAATGTATGTTGCCAAACAATTTCCTTCTCGACTTGCACTCCTTATCTCTGAGATCATTCGCCAACAACTCCGTATGAGGGAACCGTTGGACGGAATTTAAAATTCCCTTCATATCAGTACCGATAGGTAGATTCTGGAAAATTCTATAAGATAAGAACTTAAACTAGAGGGGTGAAATGGAAATGTACGTTCAGAGCATATTTAATTTATGTGCAAATACTCCTCCAACCTGCTAAGCTGCAGGGAAAAAGAAAAATATGGAGATGGCCATGCCGAACCTCCAATCGTGGTATACACGTTCCACATTATGATAACTTCAACATTCTTTCAAACACTTCCACAAGCGACAAAATAAATTTTTTTCAGGATTGAAATTTTAAATGGGTAATTCGTATTTAAAGGTTGTTAGTATACAAGCAAAAAAATTTCCATTAAATAATTATTCGTGTTGACCATTTAAATTAATTGAAATGCAAACAGTCATACTGGTAATAAGCTATATGTTTTGAAACTTTCCAAATAGCCTTAAAATTTAACGAAATATACAATATGTTGGCGTTGGCCATGGTCCAGATACTACGGAAGAAAGGGAAAGGACACCGAAGCACAAAAGAAAAAGTGCAAACAAACAAAGAAGTAAACATTCTTAACAATAAAACTGCTAAAATCTTACTCAAACAAGTGAAAAGATGCTTGTATTACATAGAAAACAAGCATATCACAGCTTTTGTTCTGACGAAAAGTACAAAACCCTTATTTCTTTAGTTACCAAGCATATTGCCAGCTCTTGACAAATCCATTATTTATTTGCTATTTCTCAATTTTGTCCTTTAATTCACTTTCCCTTTTCAGTACAGTTTGCAGCAAAACGTGCACAGATAAAGACTTACGAACATACAAACTATACCTTGGTATGTTATATCTTCAGTTTAATAAGTTTTGTTCGGAAATCTTTGCACGTATTCATCTTAAGCCAAAAAGCTTCACCTGTGTCGCCAACAAGCATTTCGTGCTACCCGTATTCATTTCAGATTGAGTTTTCTTAGAGTTAACACATGTCTGAATATACTTATACATACATGTATATAAATTGAAGTGTGCATCGAAATGTAATGATGCAAAAATTAGCAATAAGAGAACTCCGAAAAAATCCTCAGATATGTTATTTCTAGTGTCCCACTGTACAAATACTGTGATACACAAGAATACTTGAAATAAAATAAGTTTTACTCGCATATGGCAAAGTCTTAAGTAAGCCAGTTTATTAATGCCAACAAATATTGGATAATTGTGTGTTTTTCTAATACCAGATGGATATACACGCACTCATATGTATAAACCAAAAAATTTGCTCGCAAAGCCCATATAGGCTTTAAGAGTTTCATAGAAAGTGACTTAAGGGCAGTTATAAGTGCAACAAAATTATCCAAATGAGAAATATAAAATTTTCACTGTCAACTATCTATGTATGTCCATAAAATTTCCATAAAAGGAATTTTTATGTTTAATACGGAGATGTGCTTCGAGATGTACGTTTTCTGTCCTCGATCTTTAATATACCAGTGTTATACTAGTTCAATACGGGAAAAATCTATTTTTGACCCAAAATGGTATATTCTTTTTTTACACGAGGAGCGGCGGAGATGTCTTTCGAGGTGTACGTTTTCTGTTCTCGGTCATTAATATACCAGTGTTATACTATTTCAATGCGGGAAAAATCTATTTTTAACCCAAAATGGTATGTTCTTTGTTTACACGGAGATCGTATATTCTTGCATATCTTTAAGCTCAGGGTTATTTATTGATTCTTTTCATTTCTCATAATCTTTCGCATTCTGGCATATATAACCGTTTATCTTTGTATTCAAATGCATGCATATACGCAAAAATGTAATTCTCAAATGGTCAAGTAATACACCTAAAGTGCTTATAGATTCCAAAAATAATTATCTTTTTTTAGATTAAGGATAGGTCTGATTTTTATTTCATCTACCCATCCCTGGTCTCTTGAGCCCTGGTTTCTTGAGCCGTGACGGCTACGCAAGCCCTGATGTCTTGAGCGCATCGGGTAATGATCAGTGCGTTACGCCCAAATTCTGACTTGAGCCAAGTGTTCAAATAAATTCTGCTATCCCTCTTACTCGCTTAGATATTTTTTATTTATAAATAATTTAATAAATAGTATTATCATATAAATGTTCAATCAACTTCTTTTTATTAATCAATTGTTATTATTGTAACACATGGGTTGAAAAGTACCGGGCTAACAAATAAAATGCTCTTTTAATTCATCAATATATTATCCATCAAAAGTATTTTGAATATCATTCAAAATAGCTTTTTTGTAACTAATTATCTATTGCCTCAAAATAGTTCTGAGTTTCTGCAATAATTTCTCCATTCGAGCAAAATTTCTTATTGCTGAGCTTGAGCGATTTCGGTAGATGCGCAAGCTATTCGAAATTCAATTGATGCAGTATTTCCATTATTTTTATAGACTTAAAGTGTTTTGTCGTGCTGAAATTTCTGCAATGTGCGTTTTTTTGTTTGTTTGTTGCAATTTCGGTTTTAAATCGCTCCAATAATGTTATATAACATTCACTGTTGATGGCTTTTCCCTTCTCAAGATAGATGGATATTACACCGCGCACATCTGAAAATACCGAAGACATAACCTTTTTGAGTCCTTAGTGAAATGAGGAATCGATGTTTCATCGATTGTCACATAATAACGGAAAATGTCGGTTTGTTATGATTAATCATGGTCAAACGCTACTCAGATTCATCAACACATTCCTGTTTTTGGTGACGCGTTGACCCACTTTAAAGAGGGTTTTCTATGAGCGAAATGCTCATGCAATATTAAGTCAATTATTTTGATATGTTTACGATGTCATCTTTTTTACGTATTTACGATGACAGCCATTCCAGGCAACTTTTCTGGTTGATTTTTTTTAAGGTTTTCTCATGTAATAGCCTTACGTCCACTGAGTTCTGCATCATCATTTGAATTCAACAAAACAACGTTATATTATTGCTTCTGATGAATCAGACCTCTTACAATAAGTAAGCTAATTAAACAAAAGATTTGTAATTGTATCAGTTCAAGAGCTTTTCTAACAACTTCAGTCATTAAATTTTAGTGGTATATTATAATTTTTTTCCGACTGGTATGATGTTTCGCCGCAGGATATATGTGCGATATTTTCACATCCACAGACGCCTACATACGTATAATTGGCGCCTTGTAACCGCTGAAGCGATTTTCGGCCGAACACCTCCTTCAATTTGTAATGTGTAGATGGGTTTTTATGAGGAGATTTTCGTGTTTCAATATCAACTTGAATTTTCGTCTATTGAATACCACATTTCAAGCTTCGAAGCGTCTTTTAACGGATTTTTTACCCAAATTCTCGCATCTGAAAATATTGGTGTATGGGAGCTATATGTTATGTTCGTCTGATTTCGATGATTTTCAGAACCAGTATGCAGTTCACTGCGTATGTATGTATGTATGTGTGGTATACCGAATATCGTTTTTAGGTTTGATTAAGCTTGGTTGAAATATCTCGCAGATGAGTACTACTTTCTATATGAAATATTGATCGATATTTTATAGAAAGTACCACACTTGGTAAATAACTTAACACTTTTATTACAAAGCGCAATTTTAAAATTTTTTTCAATAAATATATTCTATAAAAATATAAGAACCTAGACTTCATGACCAAGGGCATTGAAGGAGTTTAAGATACCAGTGGTTTTATTTAAGCTGAATTTTTTAGAACTTTTTCATATTTTAAACTCCGTTTACATAGTTTCCGCACAAGGCAATGGTAGTTTATAAAAAGTTTGAACGGGATTATTAAATAAAGAACAAAATATTTCACAAAGGAGCTGCTTTACCTTTTTAACAAACATTTTATTATGATATTACAATGTAATGGTAAATATGAGCGAAACTAATTTAAACAACAAATAAATAAAAAATCGTGGAAATACCGGCATTCATGGTGTAATGTCCGGAATTTCTTTTGTGTGAGAGAATTTAACTTACTTTTACACATCAGTCACTCTATACCTTAATATAAAAAGACGTTGAACACTTGCGTAAATATACATATGTTATATTTACAGGGTTATCCATTAGGTGATTGAACAACAACAACAAGTTATCCAATTTTCCTCTTCCCAAAATAAAGGTAAACAAAATGCATTTAAAATTATTTTTTCTAAAATTTCGTTTTTATTATAAAGTTTGAATATTAGCATTTTATGTGAAATACTACATCATACAAATAACAGCCTCGTGGGTTTTTGAAAACTTCGACCCATTTGAGATAATTTTCGACCACTTCTTGGTATTTCAGACATATCTTTCCGAATGTTGGTATTCAAGTGTTCAAAAGTTAAAGGTTTATCCGCATAAACACGGTCTTTCGCGTAGCCCCACAAAAAAGTCCAACGGTGTCAAATCACACGATCTCGGTGGTCAATGGACTTTACCTAGACGAGAGATTACGCGACTGGGAAATTTTTTTCGCATCAAAGCCGTATTCGCTCGTGTTGCGTGGCACGTGGCACCATCTTGTTGGGACCACATATTGTCCAAGTCGTGTTATTCAATTGCAGGCCAGGTTGGTTATCATACGACCTTAACGCTTCTAATTGACAGTGAAAGTCTCGCCGTTATCGTCTTCAAAGAAGTAAGGTCCAATCACATATCTGAGGCAAAGCGTTCTCTGGAAAGTAAGTTTTTTTTCGTAGCTCTAACTGCGAAAATTTTGCTTATATACGTTTGCAACGAGTAAGAACGCCTCATCGTAGAAGAAAACTTTGTGGGAAAAATTGCAGTCCACCGCTTGTTGTTCAATCACCTAATCGACGTAACTACGGCGTTGTGAATGGTCAGCTAGCTTCAGTTGTTGTATGATTTTGACTTTATATGAATGTAGGTTTAAGTCCAAAAGCAAAATACGAGAGAGAAATAGATACATTCGGGTCTTCGGCTACACTTTCATTTGCAGCGGCGATATTTGAGATGGAATGAACAAAACGATGATGCACAGTTCTTACAATATCTGTAACCGATCCAGACTCTCCAAATTTTTAAAAAATTTACCAATTTCTTGAGTAGTTGGACGATTTGCACCATGATCCCCTCTTGAAGCACGAAATGTGGCCATGTTTGAATCACAATTGTTGTAGTAGGTTTCAATAATTTTAACGCGGTGAACGTTTGTTAAGCGATCCATTTTCATAACTGCCCGTTTTTTTCCTAACTAAAAAGAAACATGTTTAGTTTGACAGTTACATTTGACAGATTTCAAAATGTAGCCCTGTACTTTCGAAACCACTAGATGAATTACCCTTTATATGTATGGACAAATATGTAAGAAAGTGTTTTTAAAAATATAGGAAAAATCCGGTGCTGAGGGATCACATCACTGTTGGTGGTAGGTAAGAAATAATACAATATACGTCAGACTCAAGGCTTATAAATGCACGTATGTATAGATTTGTAGCCAAATATATGAATATTTATAGAGGTTTACATATATGCTAATATAGGTACATACTTATACATCCGTTAGGGCACGGAGTTATGAAAGCAGAATTGTAAACTTTTTATGTGCTTGTCATACACGCGCTATTGATGGAGTAAAAATTTCGTTGATTTAAGCGCTTACAATGACATTTATGTATATATGTACATACATACATACATACATAACTATATGCGTATAGAGATGGGCATTTATGAAAAAAGGTACGTTGTGACAACTTGAACTACAATAAGCTGAGGGACATATATTTTTATGAGGTATGTGGGCGCTCTAGGGTAGATATGTATATTTAAACAAGTACTTCTAACGACATAAATGTATGTATGTATATACATTGTTGACACTTGCCCGCCATTATTTGTAAAATAATAACGAACTGAGATGATTTAGCCATGTCCGTATGTTCATCTATCCGCCTGTCTGTCTGTTTGAACGCAAACTAGTACCTCAGTTCTCAATATATTTCAAGCAAACTTTGTAGGAAGATGCACTACTATATTTATACGTATTTTTGTCGGAACCGGCTAAATTGGACCTCTGTAGCACATATCTTCTTCCTGTTATTTACTGACGTAGACACGCTTACACGATTATATCGGAGTTAAACCAAGTGAAATCAGGTTACTCTCGACCTGATCCTTCCTCCTCATCTGCTTCCATCGGCAGGTACTGCTTTGAAAACTTTCAAAGCCGCAGTTCTCTCATTCCTTCGGACCACATGACCACATAGCCAGCATAGCCACTCTCTTCATTTGCTGAACTATGTCAATATCGCTGTATATCCCGCATAAATCTTCCGCAAAACTTTTCTCACTAAAGCTTTTAACGGCACAATATATGTTGGAAGGATGGGAATGTTGAGTGTCTTGTTGCTAGTGTCTCCAACGTTATATAACAGAAGGCATTTTGTATTGGCATAGTTCACTACCAGGTCCATATGTTTCGCTTCCTTATCCAGCCTGGAGAAATCTTACCTTACATCGCGGTTTTTGAGGTCATTTAGATCAATATCATCGGTTTACGCCAGCAGCTATACACTCTTATGGAAGACTAAACCTTCTTTATACAGCTCTGCAGGTGTTATTATTTTCTCTAGCAACAGATTAAATAAATCATAGAATAAAAATTCAACTTGTCTGAAATATCGTTTAAGACATATCGGCGAAGAGCTAGCAGCTAATAATAAATAAACGAAGAGCTGGTGCGCTCTTTTCACTGGTCTTTTCCTTGGTTTGACATATGGTGAAAATCTGGGCAGTAACTGCTTACCCAAAAGCAAATATGTACTCTTTACTATATTACTATACCATTCGTGTATGTGAAATGGTATAATAACTTTGGTCCGAAGTTTGTAAGTACCAGAAGGAAAAGAGACCCATCGAAATTTATAGGGATCGTATCGGAAGCCGCCTGTCTGTCTGTCCCCTGTCTGTTTTAACGCAAACTAATCCCAAAATTTTTGAGATATTTCAACCAAACTCATTAGGGAGATGCATTTATCATTTAAACTAACTCGGCCGGATCGGACCACTACTGCATATATACGACCGAATTTTCAGATTTGAAATTTTGGGTCATATATCCGTAAAAAAATTATATACGAACATAACGAATTGCAAATTTATTCTGAAAATCATAGAAATCGCAAGAATATAACATATAGCTCGTATACACCGATATTTTCAGATGCGAGGTTTTGCTCAAAATTCAGTTAAAAAGGCATTTAGGAGCCTGAAATTTGGTATTATCTACAATAAATGCAAACTTCAAATTGGTAGTGAAAATTATCGAAATCGAAATTCGATATCATATAACCCCCATACAACCGATTTGTTCAGATATTAGGTTTTGGGTCAAAAATTTGGTATTTTACAGACGTAAATTCAAATGCATATGTCCAGTGTCAATATGAACTTGAATTTACGTCTGTAGAATATCAAATTTCAAAATCGAATTTGGAATTTACAATAAATTTGATATGTTCATGAATGGTGTAAAGAAGAAAGGCATGGCCGAAGATAACCGGTCTTTTTTGTTTTTAGCTTAGGTTAATTGAAAAATACTTTATCTTCCAACAGACGGTCACAAACAAACAATTAAAAATTATTTTAAGACTCGGTTTGATTGAACTTTTTTCTCAATGAAAAAATATATGTATTTAGTTTCCTTCCTCGGTAGTGAATTGGCTTGAAATTTGATACGTAGGTTTATTTTGTTTAAATTTACATATAGACTTAGGTCTTTTCTAAGAAGTTTATCGGCGAAAGATCTAAGATATTTGGTATGATTTGGATATGACACTATGTTAGCACGTCACGACTAAAGTTAGTATAATATACAGAAGTAAGCAATATAAATAATAGATTGCGCTGTTTTGCAAGAAAGATTATAACCTGCTAAATGGTGTTAAATACGTTCTTCTTTATTCTATCTTCTAAACTAGGTTTTCATGAGAGCTTCATGCTCAATGTTAATCATAAGTAACTCGATTTCTCCCCTAATGATAACATATTGTCTTTCACTATTGGTAGGTAGAAATCTGTAATCCCCACAGAAAAGGGGATCGCACGCCATACGAGAAGTATATCTTTGAAAATTGTTGCAGCTCACAACTAGTTTCACAGGCGATTATGATATGCCAAATTCTGTTAGAGCGTTCTTTATGACCCTTGGTAAAATTTTATTAAAATCGCGCCTATGTCAATAAGTGTGCAATCCTTTACTCAATTAAATCGAAACCAATGCGCAGAAACCTGATACGTTTTATATGACCGATAGAATCTATCTCAACTTTTTCCATAAAATTGGTGCACCACTTTCGCTACCATATAAATAAATATTAAAATATGTGCACCAAAATAATACAAAACCACTCGTTTCAGTTAAATAAATGTAGACCACTTCGCTCACCACAAAGATTGTACTTTCTCTTATTTTTATTTGCTTATTGCTCGTTATTTATATGTTAATATAACTGTTTTTAGTATTGGTCGAGCCACAAGCAAACCTTTTTTCTCTTTTTCTATTTTAAAATTTTATTTTATTTTTTGAAAATTCAAGCGCGAAATTCTGTAAATAATCTGGTTTAAAAAGTATTCAAAAGTAAAGAAAGAAATCAATGGTAAAAATTCTTAAAATAAACCTTAAGGTCTAAAATTTCTCTCAAAAACTAACAAAACCATTCAAAACGTTTTGCATGAATGGCTGAATCCTTCGATAAGTTCTAATTTAACCCTATGAATTTAAAAAAAATGGAAATCATATGGGAAACTAAAATTTCTTAATAATAAAATTTTAGGACAACTTCATCAGTTCTTTACGTTAGACATCCCAGTTAACAGATTATTGACTTGAACAAGCCACCACTCAAACCCATTACTTAAAGTAAAAACGAGAGAGTTCGAAGAATATGATGGAGAATTCAATAGTATGCTCAAAGCAAATGAATCGTCGATGAGGACATAAACCCATAATACTACTAGTCTAGGGGAAAAGTTAAGCAAATGCTAAAGAAAGAGAAAACACCAAATAAACAGTCATTTATACTCATACCAGCTGTTCAATAAAACCTGTAAATATCTGGTAAATGATGACAAACCAGAAGAGACATACAAATAAAAATTAAGAATTATAACGAACAATTGTATTCGAAGACAATCTATTAAGCAAATAAACTCCTCCCTATTCATCTTTTGGATGAGCATTTTCCACGGGATAACAGCCGATCAATATCATGCCAGTCGTTTCAGCTCCTAATTCACCCGATCTTTCCAACCTAGAGCAGGTATTCCTCTTCCTTTACTTCAACCAGCGGATAGTGAAACGAATCTTCATAAGTGATTTTCATCCATTCATTTAGTCGACATGACCTCGCCAGCGTAGCTGGTGTCCCTACGCAAAGAACCTTAAATTTTACACAAAATTTGTATCTCGAAAACTCCTATTACCGACTCATTAGATGATGTCATCGTCCATAAATCCGCATCATACAGCAGGCCGGTTGTGATGTGAGACTTGCAGAGTTTGGTCTTTGTTTCTCGAAAGAGGCCATCTTACATAAATGGGATGTCGGTCGGTAAGCTAAGATGGTTATCAAGCATGGTGGTGTCACCCCGCACTAGCTCGCCGGATGGAGGTTCTTTTCACCAGCCTCTCCTATCCCCCCATGAACAAAAAGTTTATACCTGTGTTTAAGCATGATGCGGAAGGGAATTTGGAAGGAAGGAAAGAAATAGAGGGACGAGTCAGTTGGAGTCATCTCATCCCTCCTGCGTGTTTAATGTACGCATCCAAAGGTTCTGCGTTGACTCCTGACCAAGTACGTTGTTATATGTATTGTCCGACTAGTACTGGTCAACATTTCCATGTCTCCCTTTAACCCCCTTGTAACACTCATACCAAAATCGAAAAGTCACGAGTACTACGTCTTCAGATCCTAATAAATAATAATGAAAATTTTTTTAATTCCCTTCATTTATAAACCAATAAAGACTATATCTAACTAATGTTTCAGCTAATGAGATTTTTCTTTTCACAATAAAAATCTAAAAAGTATAAGTAGGGATAAATTTATAATTATTTTACCAATTTTTGTGATCCTTCCATATAACAGGTTTTTTCAAGGCCCTCAAAATAGGCGTTTGCTTTTGTGATAACCCCTTAATTCGACACGAAGCCGTTACTGCCCAGCCATTCCTTCAGGTTTGGAAATAAGAAATAGTCGTAACTAAATGGCGAAAAATTCATTTGAATTCCGGTTGAACATCGCCTAACATTTCTCTAAAGTGGTTACAAGCTTGTATATAAAGGGTGTTTTTTGTAGAGATATAGAACTTTAAGTTGCAATAAAACAACGATGGATTATTCGATTGACATGAATTTTATTTATCCGAAAGATAATCTTGTGGCATTACATTTTAAATATGATTTCTGGCATATGACCGCCACGGCTGGCGCGGATGTAGTCCAATCTGGACGTCCAATTTTCGATGACTTTTCCCAACATTTGTGGCCGTATATCGGCAATAACACGGCGAATGTTGTCTTCCAAATAGTCAAGCGTTTGTGGCTTACCCGCATAGACCAATGACTTTACATAGCCCCACAGAAAGTAGTCTAGCGGTGTTAAATCACAAGATATTGGAGACCAATTCACAGGTCCAAAACGTGACATTAGGCGGTCACCAAACGTGTCTTTCAATAAATCTATTGTGGCACGAGCTGTGTGACATGTTGCGCCGTCTTGTTGAAACCACATCTCCTGGACATCATGGTTATTCAATTCAGGAATGGAAAAGTTAGTAATCATGGCTCTATACCGATCACCATTGACTGTCACGCTCTGGCCGCCATCGGTTTTGAAAAAGTACGGACCAATGATTCCACCAGCCCATAAAGCGCACCAAACGGTCAGTTTTTCTGGATGTAACGGTGTTTCAACATACACTTGAGGATTACCTTCACTCCACATGCGGCAGTTTTGTTTGTTGACGTAGCCATTCAACCAGAAGTGCGCGTCATCGCTAATGGACGTAGTGCGCAATACGTTTTCCGCACAGAACCATTATTTTCGAAATAAAATTGCACTATTTGCAAGCGTTGTTCAGGCGTGAGTTCCTTCATGATGAATTGCCAAACCAAACTGAGAATAAATTACTTGGCAGCTGTTAAATCGGTCGCCATCTTGAAAAGTAATGCCAACTTAAAGCTCTATACCTTTATAAAAAACACCCTTTACCAGCAGCACAGCGGAAGCTGACTGCCTGCAGTGCAGGCCCTGCACTAATCAATCATCATACAATGCTGCTGTGGTTGACAAAACACTTCGCTTAAATACATATTCTGTACACCTACGCTTCGGAATAACCGAAGCAAAATCGTAAGCTCAACGAACCTGAACAGGTCGTCGCAAAAAAGTATTTAAGCGTGTCAGTTTACTAATTAGATCAACTAGAATTATAAAAGTGAAATTAGATGTAAATAAAGTGTTTAAGAAAAAATAAGCAAAGTGCTTTTTTCGGTAGAAGCAGTTTTCAGGCACCAAAGAGATCAAAAATTGGTACCAAAGAGATCAAAAATTGGTAGCAAATATGCCTTGAAAACTGCTTCTACTGACTGACTCAGTTGAAAAATATAATTCGGCAGGTTGCCATTAAAAATAAGGTTTGTGCTGTAATAATCAAATAAAAAGTGAAATCTTTAATTACGAAGCGGAATTTGTTCCAATATTTTAAGTGTGTTTATGCTAGACCTGAATGCAGCAAAAAATCAAAAACAGTAAGTACTATTTATTAGTATTTGGTTATTGTTTTTTCTAAGAAATCCTGTAAGGTGGCAAGCACCTTGGGTTTTTTTATCGAATTTCGGTAAAAAATTATGTCGCTATTAGTGATTGTTTTGGCGACGGTTTATTAAAGGCGGTTAAGCGTTAGCAATTTCATAAATAGTTTAGCCTTTTCGGTATCACAATTTGCACCGTTTGGGAAACGACAGTCTCCATATTTTTATACTCAACGTGCATATCACATATATTCAGGATAAAAACAGGAATTAATTTAGCCATGTCCGTCCGTCTATCCGCCTGTCATCACGATAACTTGGGTAAATATTGCGGTATCTTATGTAAGGCATTGTACGAGTTCTTTGGAACTCGTCTCCTATTGCTATTTAAAAAGAGAAATCGGATGATAACCGCGCCCACGTTTTTACATATAGCTAAAAACTCTTACAAATTTTTTTTTTATAAAAGAGGACGTGGTCCTTTAATCGATTTAGTAAAATTTACTGAATATAATTTCTGTTAAAGTCTCAAACAAAACAGGAAGCTGCTTGTGTTTGACAAGAGCACAGACATGTTCTATAACATAAGTCCTGATTCAGAATAGGGGTTTTTCGGTTTGAGAAAAAAAGCAAAAAAAAACTCTCGCCTGTAAAATTTGATTTATGGTGATTACGATAAAATCGAAATTAAGGCTCCATATGTTTATATGTTTTTCAGTTTTCTTCAATAACAAATAAATATAATAATTAACTAGAAATTATTATAACCATCTTGAAGTAATGAAAAATTTACTAAAAATAATCAGTTTTTTTATGTTTTCCAAAAACTTTAACAGAAACTATATTCAGTAAATTTTACTAAATCGGCTAAAGAACCACGTTCTGTTTTATATAAAAAAATTTGTAAAAGTTTTTAGATGCATAAAATAAGCATGTTTCTAGTAAAAGCTGGAAAATATATTTATAACACTGCCGTTCGTGTTTAGAATGTGCCTCAGCAGGATTAGAAAAGTTATTTATATAAAATGAACTGTACAATTGAGACTCACGCATAGTATACAATGTTCGGTTACATCCGAACTTAGACACCCTTACTTGTTTTTATTAAGATCTTACTTTTCTAAATCTTTATGCATCATTTAAACAATTCAGGTGAATGAACGTAATGAAATAACCAACACCATTAAATCAAAATCTACAGAGCAACAATCCCCAGTCTCCGAAATATTAACTTCACCATCTGTAACTCCTGAACCAACTACAACAAAGCGTTTGGCAGCAGTCAATCAATTTGACATTAGCTTGTTCCTCAATAAGTCAACAGCTGACAGTATTGAGTCTTCTATTAAGCTTCAAAATAAAATTTGGATACCTCCATCAAATTATGAGTTTCCTGCATCTGAGCAACGAAATTTGAAATTTCAATGCGCTTGGCTGCAGAAGTACACATGGTTAGCCTATTCAGGAAAGGAAGATGGTACTTTTTGTAAATGTTGCGTATTATTTGGTGTGCGAGAAGGGGGAGCTAATAAAAAAATATTGGGACAATTGGTACTAATACCATTCCGGAACTGGAAAAACGCGTTAGAGGCATTCATCAAACATCAATCCACAGATTATCACAAAAAAGCACTACTACAGTCGACTATGCGAGCTAGTATTGACCATGAAAAAAATTTACCAAAATTTACTATCACAACAAAAGTTGGATTTTATTACAAAGAGCAAAACATTTTTAGTTCCCATTATCGATACCATAATTTTGTGCGGTAGACAGGGTATAGCGTTGTTTGGATCGAAAGAGAATGGCAGGGTAACTTCTAGTGAACCACTCAACAACGATAGAAACTTTCGGTCGCTATTAAGTTATCGAGCTAAGGGTGATGTCTTGAAAACACATTTGGAGTCATCATCGAAAAACCCCACGTACACAAGCCCTCGTATTCAAAATGAGTTGATTTTTATTTGCTTCTCATTGATACAAAAACAAATTATTGAAAAAGTGAATAGATCGCAAGCTTTTTCAATATTAGCAGACGAGACTTCAGATATTTCAGGCGTTGAACAAATGTCGATTTGTGTAAGATATTTGAACACTGACGAAGGTACTCATAAAATTTGTGAAAGTTTCTTGACATTCACACCTGTGACCGATTTCTCTGGAAAAGGATTAGCGGAAACTCTAATAAATTTTCTTGAATCTTCTGGCATCGACCTTACATATTTAGTTGGGCAAGGATATGATGGAGCTAGGGCTATGAGTGGCGAATTCCTTGGTGCGCAGAGTTGCGTCAAAGACAAATATCCGCTAGCCAATTATTCCCACTGCGCTTCGCACAGTTTTTACTTAGCTGTTAATGATGCATGCAAAAGTAATGAAATAAAAAATTTCATAGGCACATCAAGAGTGTTTACGGATTTTTTAAATATCCAAAGAGGTAACTTGCTCTACAAAAGGCTATCACGCTGAACAAAATTTGACGAAGAACAAAAAATTAAAAAGTCATTGTGCCACAAAATGGGTTGAGCTGCTCAACTTGAGCAGTATGAAGCTGTAGCGACCTACCTTTATTTACAGCTTGCAGTTATCTCCGCCTTACATAATATATCAGCTACATGGAGGGACTCAACAGCATCCGAAGCTTTTCAGTTGATGTCAGCAATCAAAACATTTGTATTTCAGGTATAATAAAAACAATATGGGCCTGCTCGATAATGCATCACTGCATAGTGTTCTCAAAGCATTACTTTCAACATTGGAACCCTAGTCTCCTTTGTTATAGGAGTATAAGCAATTTTCGCAAAACAAATAGTAATTATTGGGTATTATCAGGAAACTGCTTAGACGGCAGCGAAAGATCGAGGCAAACTATGCAGTGATGCTTGTATTTACTGCATTATGGGGTAAGGTGAATTTATCAAATTAAATCTTATTTTTTATTTAAGATCACATTGCAAGTACTCACGTCAGTCGATTCCTTGACCTTGACATTGAGTCGCGCTCTACAAAGTGTCAATGAGGATTTATGCGAAGTTGTGGTGCTAGCACATGCTGAAAAAATATTTTGGTATCGAGAAGGGAACTTGCGGAAGAGAATTTTTAAACAATTTTTCAAGCAGCATTGGTTATAAGTGATGAGTACGATATTAAAATTCGGAAACCAAGACTTGCACGCACGAATTTGCAGCTTTCCATTGAAGAGTAGAAGAGAATTGCAATTTACATCCCTTACTTGGATCTTTTCATAACGCATTTGCAAGATCGATTTTTGAAATACAGAGACATTTTATCTAATTTTACTTGTCTCTTCCCAGAAAAAACAGAAGATTTTGATATAGAGCCTTGCTGTAAGCTATTCAAAACATATCAATCTATTTTACATGACTCATTGCCAGCAATATGGACGAGTGAGGCACAGTTGTGCAGCAAGCGAATAGCGGGTATGAAGATCAAGAATTCTTTAGAAGCCCTTGATATTTGTAATATTTATGCTTTCCCCAATGTATATCAAATTTTGAGACTTCTGGCTGTTTTGCCTATTACGACTGCAGGAAATGAACGAACATTTTCAACTTTGGGTCATCTTAAGACTTATTTAAGATCGACAATGAGTGAAGACCGCCTTAATGGTCTTGCTGCACTTAATATGCATCGCAATTTAGAGGTCGACGTTGAATTGTATTAAAATAATTTTTCTCTATTCCCCGACCTGTGGCACTGTTGAAAGATTATTAGTTTTAAAATATGCAACTAAAATGTGATTTTTTTTAACAAAGAAAAATTATAAAATAATAATATTTTAAGATATCTCGTTTTTGTTATTGAAAGTAGTTTTTAGCACCCACCCTCCTCCGACCAGCTAACTCTTCCTTTGAACACAGTATTCCTTAATCCGGTAGTAATAATAATTTTTACTAAAAGAAGCCGATATGGGTAATGCTCGAAAACTCTATGAGAAGGTGCTGCGACTTGAAGAAAGTCCGAAGAGGTTACCTAGCGACTGAAGAACAGGAGGAATTCATAGATGGAACTGATTTGCTGAATGACACGGTATGGCGAACCTGATTCCTCAATCGATGATGGTGGTATAGATGTTAAACCCGTTTAAAAAAAAAACAAAGCGGCGGGTGGCACCAACTTTTTTGCGGAATATTGGAACCTGAGTGGGCAGAACACACGGCGCTGTTGACAGTCATAATTTCGAAGTCTTAGATAATTCCGACTATTAATACCAACGAAAATGTCAGAATAGAAGTCCAGCATAAATCAGTCATACAAATTTTCTTCAAATTTTTGTTCACAGTAACCCATTTATTATTACGATTTTTTCAAAATAAATGGACCTAATATGTTGCAAAGACATTGTAAATTTATTGCAGTGTATTACTATATTAAATTACGTCCGCCTCAAATTGTGCCAATATTTAACGTTTTTGACATTCCCATGTGATTCGACACCAAATGTTAGAGTTGCTAGCTAGCTTCAAATATATTTTTTCGACAATAAAAACTACAGAGCATATTTAATTTAATTCATAATGAATTTATAGAGGGGCAGCTTAAGCTTATCGATTTTTATAGGAAATGTATTAATCTGTTCTGTGGATAAGATTATCCCAGCTTATGGTAGTCTACAGAATTGAAACAACTTCGTCACCAAACATCTTTATCTTGACATAACCTACTTCTCTATAAATTTTTAAATAATATAGTGTAAGTATAAAAAAGATACCCAAACAACTTTGAATTTCTTAATACCTTTTATCAATTGAAGTACTATATATAAAAAATTTATTATTTTTTGCAATATCAAGAGAAGTAAAAGAAATAACTCATTAATATACATTGTTTAGAAGTTAATTACAAATGATGTCATTCCCCAAGTTAAAATCAAGAAACAAATAAAGCTCCATAAATAAAAATTAAAGAAAAAAACTTACCATTAATAAAAAAGTTATTAGATAATTTGAATTACATAGCTGCATCGTGTTTTATTCTCTCAACTCACAACTCAAAAAGAGAAAGAAATCAGAATACAAAATGCAAAATTCAAACCCGAAATGCACAGTAAAATTCTTAATATGCAAAATATGAAATCACATTGTTGAACAGTTTGCTTGCCATACCGGGAAACGTAGTATGTGTGGATATACAGTGGTGTTATTTAAGTCCCTGCTGCTACCAGCAGCAGCTAATAAATTGTTCTTGCTTAGAGGTCGTGCAACTGTTGTTGGCGATTGGGAATTAAACAGCTTTGAGCTTCGCAAGAATTCATACTATTCCCGCTTGTGTGTATCTCTGGGACTGTAAATAATGATTACATGCATCTAGGTTTTTTTTACTTCGGAAAGGCGTATAAACAAAATGATTGAACCGGAAGGCTACCAATTGCGTTTCCTCTCTGAAGTGATTTATCATCTCATGATTTTTACAATTTCGTTTTGGGGAAAAGTGAAAAAATTACTACAACAGTCGGAGCGGTAAAAGTTGTAGCTAATATGGAAACCACCAGGTCTCTTCATCAGATTTTTTTTCACACGCCATTGTTCGAATTGGGTCCGAATTTAGGAAGTCCACAGCAAAAAGTGAGCAAGGGTGTCTGGAAATAAGTCTGATGAGGAAACGTGGTGATTTCCAAAATATTTTATAGATTGATGCTATAATATCCTTTCCAATTATAATAGAGAAATTTGTCTTTTTTTAAAGTAACTAGTTTTATGTGGGTACCGTCTACACACCGGATTCCGCCCGGAGATCTTTAATTTGTGTAAAAATTCATTTTCGAAGCACGTTTCTCTTCCATTGTTAAAACTGGTTTTATCCATTGTAGACATTACCTTTAAAACTTTTGAAAGTGTGTACTGAGCCCTATCTTCAATGTTCAATATTTAAAAAATAAAAATCCAAATATAATTTTTTCTTAAAAAAAAATGTGTACGTGAAAATTTGAAATGGAGACGATGCCGAAAATTTGAGCAAATCCAGCCTCTGAAAATTTTTTGGATTTTCGATTTCGATTTTTCACTCATTTTCAATAAATTATATCTAAGCTTCTATTTAACTCAGAGTCTCGAATGCAGCATTATTCTTCTCAGTAGCCTCTTGAATTAAAAAAACCAACTTGACATATTATCTAAGCTTACATCGGGTTTATCGCACAGCTTTCAATTAACAAGCGGGCTTCGTTAAATTTTACCTATCTATGAACTGTTAATAACACTCACTGAAGTTCGGGGCCGACAAGCAGCTAATGTCTTTTGCTAGGATAGACATTAATGGAAACCAATCGAATTTTGAAAAATCGTTGTTTTCAGACAGCTTGAAGTTTTTGCTATACACCTTATTTCAGGAAAGTTGCTTTGTTGCATTCCTAAAATGTGTGAAAATAAAAATAAAACATTAGGAATGCTGGTATAAAACAACATAAAAAATTTTGTTGGCGTTTTATAAGATTTGAAGCTATTTTTACCGAGCTCTTCTTCCCCCTTGTTCTTCTTAATATTTTTCGACAAAAGGAAGTACGTACAGTTTATGCAGCCGCCTTCAAATGGATTTTTAGGAGTTTTAATTTCCTGTCAGAAATACACTGGGAGGAGTTAACCGATTTACAACAACAATGCAACCTTAATTTACTGATTGTACAAAAGATTCATTCACCGTTTGTACATAAATTTCTGAATGCGATTTTCACAATAAAAACACATATTAATATTCTGAAATGAATATTCCCATATAGATATTTCAGTGCTATTGCCGAAAACAAGAAAAGTTTTAATAACTTTTCTTGAAAATTTTCATAAAATTAAAGGGGCCAAGTACTTAACTTATTCATATGTAAATGCCTCTTAACAAAAAGTGAACAGTATGCAAACGTAAAATTCTATTCAAAACTATTCAATTTTCTATTATAAATCTCACTCTCACTTCTCATTATCGCTATTAAGGTAGATTCAGAAAATTCACCTTCTTTTTTAAACATTAATATTAAACAATGATTGTTTAGATGGCGAGCACATGCAAATGAGCGTACGAAAGTTTGTATATTGCATATGAAAGGTTTTATACAATGTACATCCACATACGAAACGTTTAGTTAATTTCTACTTTCGTGCCTGCATTTGCTTTTAACCAGAAAGTGTGATTGTTGGCTTTACAAAAGCAACACACATGTAAGCTCTCCACGTCAACCTCTTTATTGTTTCAACATACAAACGAATTAGACCTTGACTTCAATATCAGAAAACGATGCTTTGTTTCGAAGGGGTGGGGGTAATATTTTAAAAATGATTAAATATTTATTATTATTATTAAGGGTATTTGTAATAGTGCTTTGCCACATAAATTTCACGAATTGACAATTTATAAAACCTTTGATAGTTGACATTTTGGTTTCGTAATATAAAAAGTTAACTTTTGCCAAATATTTTCTGTTTTATAATAATAAAGAATTTCTCAATAGAACGATATCGGTATCTACAACTAGCTCTGTCAGTTAATGAAAGTGGTGACGATTTATCAGGTAGTTTTGTTACTCCGAAGTAGATTGTAGATCGGAAATTGCAGACGCTGGTGTCAAAGCCAGCAAAATATACTTAAAGAACAGGCTAATATCTATGTGGAGACTATTTATTTATGAGTATATTCTTCGTCGTATAAAAAAATTTACTAAAAAGGAAGCATATGACAAGAGCCAAAATGACACTTGGAACTTGGAAAACTAGATTTAAACATTTTGTGGTCACAATATTGTGGACCACCCGTTATCAAAAATACAAAGAACAAAAGTAGATTCAAGGAGATCACTAAATACTTACGTTTTGAATTGTGAAATCCTCCGTTCTGCTCGCTTAGCTAACGACAAATTTGTGATGATTTTGGATATATAGAAAAATTTTATAGATAACTATCAAATAAGTTACATTCCTAGAGGAAATTTGACAGTTGAGCAGTTATTTCCATTAAATATTCGCTGTCCGTTTTTACAATATATAGAGAGTAAGGACCTATGTTATGTTGAGGATTTCTGTATCCAGAAGATGGAACCGTACAAACGAGCTAGAAGTCGGAGATGCTCGGTTCGCGTTTTTTACAACGTACTTGGTTCTTTAACAAGTGAGTGATCTACGCGGGTATGTGAAATTAAAAAATCTACTTCAACTGCGACCCAATGGCAAGTTATATATTTGTGAAACAAGTGAACGATGTACTAGAAACAATAAAGGCGGCAATGGCAAGTCGATAGTAATTGTAAAAAATAAAACTTGTGAAAACCGCATAATCTATAAAACAAGCTGTTTGCGAAAAATGTACAAAAAAAATATCTTTTGTTACAAACGTCATCAAGTTTAAGTTGGAAAATTGTTTATTATTAAAAAAAAAAAAAAAACAAGACAGAACAGCTGTCTTCGGTCATGTCGGAATCTTTATACCTTTTATGAACTAATCAAATTTATTGCAAATTGCAAAACTCTATTTTGAAGATTTTCAATGTCATTAAAAACTTGTAACTACGTCTGTGGAATAAAAAATTTCACGCCATTTCTTGAATTTCAGAAGGATGTTTGACCCAACATCTGAAAAAATCAGTTGTATTGGACCGTATGATATAGCAGTCCGATTTAAATTACTTTCGGAACCAATATAGAAATTATTATGATGTAGATGTAGCATACCAAATTTCACATTCTTAGATCCTTTTTGACGGATTTATGAACTGAAATTTCAAATCTGAAATATCGGTAGTATATATGCAATAGTAGTCCGATCCTACTAGTTCCCACAAATAATTGCTTGAACGTATAGGTGCATCTTCCTACCGAGCTTGGTTGCAAATTATCAAAAATTGAGGAACTACTTTGCGGTCAAACAGATAGACGGACCGACGGACAGACGGACATGGCTAAATCAATCCAGCTCGTGATTCTGATACGATCGGTATAAATCTCGGTGTGTCTATCTCTAATCCTTCTGTTACTTACATACTTCGGACCATAGTTAATATACCGTTTCATGTGCATGAAAGGTATAAAAAAAATTAGTATTATTTTCAATTTTTAATACTACATACGCAATAATTTCATAAGTTTTCTTACTGAATCTCTAGTGACGTCAAAATGGACACAAATTTCGGTCTATGCAAAATATCTATTTTTTTTTTTTGAAGCGTTTTGAGTAACTATGTAGTTTCTCGGAAAAGGGAGACCAGCGTATGAGGTCACCCTTTTTCATTTCTAATTAGAAATGAATTTTACGACTTTAATATAAAATTAAGGGTTAAGATCGTTACATATAAAAGTTTACAGATAAACGAAGTCGAAAAATATCTGTTGACCATTTTTTAATCGTCACAGGTACATTAAGAAAGTGAATAAATATAATCATAAGAAATAAAAAAATAGCACTACAAGTCGTTCAAAAAAATTTCTTACTCCCTCACAAATATAAAAGGTAAAAAAACGTTTCAGTGGAAGTGGTCAAGTATATTTATGCAGACACCAAGTTCATTTCGGTCCTGTTTTTTGTATCCAATGTACAGAGAAAATTCGTAGTATAACTAAAATTATTCTGAGAACTTTTTGTACTTCCCTGAAAAGATTATAAATTCCAACATATATATATCAATTTTGATGAACGCCTATAACTTGAGAACCACCAAATCGAATTGCACTAAACTTAGGGTTTATAAAGGGATATTAGAGAAGGTTAATGTGAAGTTTCCATTAGATTGGCTCAGCCGTTCCAGTAAAATTCCAGAATATGCGTACATTACGTTGTGTGTGGTGTTGAAAGAGAGAGAGAAAGAGTGAAAGTAGAGAATGTAAATCTGCATATACACAGCATTTATATATATAACTGTTTCCAACTCCATACGAAAGTACATACTCATAAATATTTAGGCACTTTTCTTTCAAACACTTGAACGCATTGAACATTAGGAAAGCATGCACTCAATCAAATATTTGTATGCCTTTTGGTACAAATAAACACTTCACCTAACAATTTTATATAAGCAAAACGTCATATACGCTTCAAGTAGTAGTTAAGAGCTATTGAGTCTTTTTCTGTTAGTAGCCACTAAAATCATTATGATACTTACTAATTATCATTTCAATAAATACTAAGTGCAAAGTTAAACTATCCTTCCCACATTATGTGAATGAGTTCAGGGAGTCGAAGTGCACTCGGGTTATCAACATAACTAACCAACCTCTAACCACTGACTGTGGTACACCAACGAATCTGCATTTTGTATAACCATTATTGTATTCGAAGAGTGATTTCACTTAATTTAAAATCAATGAAATTTTAGAAGTATATAAATTTAATCGGTTCTTAAGCGAATTGAAGGTTAATAATGGCAAGGGCAGAAAATCTTCTGAAGAGTAAAAGAACGTGGAACGGTGAACACCCCAAAACATTGCAACTTCACCATATTACTTTGAACCAACAGTTAGTTGCTTATATATATATATATATATTATGCATACATATATATATATATATATATATATATATATATATATATATATATGTATGTATGTATGTATAATATTTATTTGAGGCCACTTTAGCCGATTGGTTAGCAATGCCTTCTGAATTTCGGAAGGCCTGGGTTCGAACCCAGGTTCAACCACTATCCAAAATTATAGATAATTAATTTTCCTAATTGCGGTTGTCCCTCGGCAGGAAATGTCAAATGTATATCTGACATGAAATAAAAGGCTCCTCATAAAAATCCATCGGCTGAGAATAAATTGTAGGTCCCTCCAATTTATGGTGAAAAATATCAAGACCCAAAGCCACAAATTGGAGGAGGAGCTCGGCCTCAGCGCTTACAAAGCGCCAAATATTATAATGCTCGAGCTCTGTTAATACACCTGAAAATTATAATTATGGTTCAGTGCCCTGTGAAAACTACTGTCAGCCTTTTTGTTTTTTGAATCTAAAGGAAATAATTTTCAAAGAATGAGCAAAAGCTCTAATTAAGCTTCAACTAATATAAAATCTAATTATGATAGTATTATTGAATATTTAAATGTTTATTGGTGAAAGTGAAATGAGATCGTTATCTATCTGAATTTTCCTATGCTTCCAACAGCGGAGTGTTTTCATTCATTCGAGCGGCATAAGCTAGCCAGCACAGCCGCTGTCTCTTAATTCGCTGAATTCAATCGTATATTCTCACAGCTCTGTCCGCTGTGGTATTCTTCATTATCAATACGCTTAGGACCATAAATTTTACAGAAAACCCTTCTCTCGAGAACTCCTAGTTTCGACCCATTGGAAACGGCAGCACGGATATGATGAAGGACTTGTGGAGTTTAATTTTAGTTCGTCGAGAGGGAATTTTACTCTTCAATTCCCTATTCAGTCCAAATAAGCATCTATTGGCAAGTTCGTTGACAGTGAGTTTAAATCTGTCACACATTACGCTTAATATATGCGATATTAAGGAGGCTTCTACTACGATATTTGGTGCCTTCCTCTTTTTATGGTCGTCGGTCATGCTTTCGTCCGATAGTATGTTATTCTGTAAAAAAGCTGATACATGTATTTTATCAATTCTTCACAGCTATATTTAAATAGCACAACCAGTAAGCGATCGACTCAAGACACTATTTTATTTTTTAAGGGGGGGATGTATGAGACCGCCATCTTCATATTACAGGTGCTCACTTTTTATTTGAATGCAGATATGCTAGTAATTGCTTTTCTGTTTCTTAATATTATGCGTGTATGACTGACTGACAATGGTTGTAACGATACGTTCTAAGTCTAATCAACCCGTAGCCATAGTATACTAACATGGGTCAGGTTATCAATCACGTCATTAAGAAAATATATATGTAGCTGTGCTCTTAGGCTTTTTTTATCAAACGGTGCAGGCGCATGCGAATAAAAAATATTTTTAATTGTTAAATAATTTTTTATTTTTCAAATTCTTTCTATTTTATTTCTTTGTTTTCACCTTCTATATACAAACATATGCATGTACATTTATATATGAAAGAAATTATACTTTTTTTTTTAAAACAAAGGTTAAGTAATAATAATTAAAAGAAAAAATTTGCACATTTCTTTGATGATGACTTTGCTAAAAGCAAAAAATGATATGCATTCAAAACTTAAGAAATAAAAATAAAACTCACCAAAATATGTTGTTACGTTGCCATACCACGGCATCCCGATTTATTATTAAATTAAATTAAAATTTATTATCTTAATTCACATTTATATGTGTACCTTAAAACCCAATCCACAATCAGCAAGAATTTTGTTTTTCAAATTATGAAAATGCCAGCAAAAGAAGTGCTGCCAAACAAAGGGCAAGAAAAATTATTTTTGACAATTGACAATGAAAATGTTGTGGGGGAAAGAGCAAAAGTTTTGAATGTGTTTGCAAATTTTTTGATTTTAAGGGGAAAATCTTTGCTGGCAGGTATAATTTATGACTATGTGTGATAACGGAATTTTAATAGTCTTCTTATATATATGTGTGTACCAGCAAGATCACCGGATCACCGATATCAGACAACTTTAGCATATACATAGCTCACATACAACCGATTTGTTCAGATATGAGATTTGGGTTCAAAATTAATTAAAAAAGCATCTGGGAGCATAAATTTTGTATATTCACACATATTATGAATTGCATATTGGTAGTGGCGTAGGCAAAGCTACGCGATTATAGCCGCATCAACAATAGCGCGCCGCCACTCGTTTCTTCTCTTTGCTGTTTGGCACCATTTGGAAATATCAAGTGAAACCAAGTAGCTCCCCACTTGATCCTTCCAACGGAGTGGAGGTCTTCTTCATCTTCCTCTGCTTCCTCCAGTGGGTACTCCATCGAATACTCTCAAAGCGTGAGCTGTCTCTTGATTCGCTGAATTATGTCAATGTTGTCGTATAGCTCGTACAGCTCATCGTTTCATTCGCCATTGTCAACGTGCAAAACTTTTCTCTCGAAAACTCCTAAAGCCGACTCATCGGCTGTCGACATCGTCCAGGCTTCTGCCACCATATATCAGGACGAAAATGGTTTTGGTTCGTCGAGAGAGAACTTTACTTTTTAATTGCCTACTCAGTCCAAAGTAGCACCTGTTGGCAAGTATGATTCTGCATTGGATTTCAAGGCTGACATTGTTGATGCTGTAAATGTTAGTTCCTAGATATACGGAACTGTCTACGACCTCGAAGTTATGACCATCAACAGTGACGTGGGAGCCATGTCGCGAATACGATGATTGTTTATATCATGACAGGAGATACTTCGTCTTGCCATCGTTCAGTATCAGATACATTCGCTTCGCTTCTTGGTCTAATGTGGAGAACGCAGAACTTACGGTGCGGTTATTATAACCAATTATATCAATATCATCGGCATACGTGAAGAATTGTACACTCTTGTATAAAAAATTTTCTGGTCTATTTATCTATCTATAAAGGGTCACCTTGTCTGAAACTTCGTTTATTATCGAACGGCTCGGAGAGGTCCTTCTCCCTTCTGACCGCGCTTCTGGAATTATTCAGAGTCAATTATTTTTCATTGGAGAATAGTTTTTTTGGTGTGAGTTCCAAAGCCTACGCACAACCGCCAAACGAATATTTGTAGTCTACCCAGAGGATACTTTACGACCAGAAGTCGTGAGCTGCTTGAACCATATGTAAAAGAATAGTTTCTGGCCACTCCCAGGTGAATGGCGGTCACTTACTTACTTCCGTGAACTTCTACACATGGCCCCATTCTCCAAATCGGAATACTAAATCATAATCTCATATATGAGGATTTGGGTCAAGAATTCCTAAAATGAGCGTCTGGAAGCGTGAGATGTGGTATTCTACAGAAGTAAATTCAATTTGATATTGACACTGAAAATTATCAAAATCGAGTTTTGCAATTTTCAATAATTTGGTATGTTCATGAAAGGTATAAAGGCACCGACATGGCGGAAGACAGCCTTTCTTGCTTGTTCATACTTGTATTACATTTATTTTCTTTGTGAACTGTAATTTGTGTGCTTTGTTAGATAAACTGCAATTATCTATATGAAATTATTTCTCTATGGCGCAAAGTTGATACTTTCATGAGCAATCGGATTAGACGCTCAGCCGCAAAACACTTAAGACTTAAGAGGTTGTAAAATGACAATTATGTTCAAATAATTAACAAATATGGGTTTTTTTAGTTATTTCATTATTTTATATTTTATTTATTTTTATATTTTATTTATAGTTGGTTGCCCATTTAAGCAATATTTTCATCAAGTAAGAAGAAAAGTATTATTTAAGTTTGTGTGCTATATTCAACGAAAAATAACTGTAAAAAATAATTATTATATTTGAAATTTTTTTTTTGCTCACAATAACGTTATTGTGTGAGTGTTTAACTAAAACTCAAAATATAAATATTACCAATGAAGCAAAATTATAAAAATGATGAAATAAGGAAGAGGACGCCATTAATCTTTTTCTTTTTCATTCAAGAAAATAGAGATATTCATTATTTAAAATCCCGGACTTTTAATATATTTTATTTTCAATATAAACCTGTACACGAAATATTTAAAATGAATAACCAACTATTTTTTCCGAAATGTTTTATATACCCGGGAGACAAAGATTCTGAGGGACGAAAAAACTGTTCACCTGATTTTCGCCAAGCGTTTAGCTATCTTTAAAGGTAATATAGTTTTTTATTCGCATCAAAATAGACCAAAGTCACCGCAGACGTACGCGAACGGTTTCATTAGCGGTTTTACCATTATCAAAGGCGGTTGTCTATCTGCCTTGAATGTGTATTTTATATTTTTAATTTCATTTAGATTTTTACTGTAATCACTGATAGCTGTTATTTTTTCTATGATTGGCTCTGTTGTCGTTGTTGCGGTCTTTTTTTTCCGAATAAATCCAACCAGGAGCACAAGCAGTTTGCTTTGTTTGATATAAAGGGTGTTTTTTTATAGAGGTATAGAACTTTAAGTTGGCATTACTTTTCAAAATGGCGACCGCTTTAACAGCTGCCAAGTGCTTTATTCTCAGTTTGGTTTGTCAATTCATCATGAATAGACTCGCGCCTGAACAACGCTTGCAAATAGTGCAATTTTATTTCGAAAATAATGGTTCTATGCGGAAAACGTATCGCGTATTTTTTTTAGCGATAAAGTGCACTTCTAGTTGAATGACAACAACAAACAAAACTGCCGCATTTGGAGTGAAGGTAATCCTCAAGTATATGTTGAAACACCGTTACATCCAGAAAAACTGACCGTTTGGTGCGCTTTATGGGTTGGTGGAATCATTGGTCCGTACTTTTTCAAAAACGATGGTGGCCAGAACGTTACAGTCAATGGTGATCGGTATAGAGCCATGATTACTAACTTTTTCATTCCTGAATTTAATAACCATGATGTCCAGGAGATGTGGTTTCAACAAGACGGCGCAACATGTCACACAGCTCGTGCCACAATAGATTTATTGAAAGACACGTTTGGTGACCGCCTGATTTCACGTTTTGGACCTGTTAATTGGCCTCCAAGATCTTGTGATTTAACACCGCTAGACTGCTTTCTGTGGGGCTATGTAAAGTCATTGGTCTATGCGGGTAAGCCACAAACGCTTGACCATTTGGAAGACAACATTCGCCGTGTTATTGCCGATATACGGCCACAAATGTTGGGAAAAGTCATCGAAAATTGGACGTCCAGATTGGACTACATCCGCTCCAGCCTTGGCGGTCATATGCCTTAAAATGTAATGCCACAAGATTATTTTTCGGATAAATAAAATTCATGTCAATCGAATAATCCATCGTTGTTTTATTGCAACTTAAAGTTCTATACCTCTATAAGAAACACCATTTATATTCCTACTGCATGAGGTGAGGAAATTGCGAACTGTTGCGTTACATACATATTTACGAGGTATGTTGAAAGGAAATTGTGAAGGTTTGGCTCATTGTTTTCTTCGATTACAATGGTGTGGTGTATCTTGAGTTCCTGTCAAAAGGTCGTGCAGTTAATAAGGAATACTACAAGAAAGTTATGAAATGTTTGCGTGAAGCTATACGGCTCAAACGATCGGAATTGTGGAAAAACAAGTCGTGGATTCTGCACCACGATAATGCACCAGCTCATACACCAAAGCTATTCGTTATTTTTTGGACAAGTAAAAATCGTAATCATGCCTCAATCACTGCATTCACTGTGTTCACCAGATTTGGCTCACTGCGACTGTTTCCTATTCCCAAAACTAAAGAAACCAATAAAAGCAAAGCGTTTTGCCATAATTGATAAGATCAGGTCAGAATCAAAGAAAGTGCTTCGAGGATTGGAAAAAGCTTTGGCATAAGTGTATTATATCCAAGGGTGATTAGTTTGAAGGGGACAAAATAGATATTGATGAAAAGTACTTACCAAAAAATTCCAATATATTCCCTTCCGAACCCATTTACTCAGCTATTCTTGGTGATGCCCGTATGTAAGTTTATTTGTTTTATTCGTTAGAAAACAATGGCGTGAATTGTGCTTCACCTCAATGTGTATATATGTATGTCTGTTGTAGCACCAAAACTTAAACTGGTTTGGTTTTCTGTCCATATGACATGATTCAGTTCTGGCATGCTTGTGCGCACAAATTAACTTCTGGTTTGATTTAGTTCATAATTTTGTTAACGCGAACATTTTGCTTCCGTCGAGCTTTGTGGTGTCCGACGTCATGTGCAAATAAACACTTTGCGATTATGTGATAAAGTTTATTCAAAAAGTAGTGACAGGTGTGTTTCAACGAAAATGCACTGAGCTTTTTGTTATCTGTATCCATAGATAAACACTTTTTGAAGAAAATTCAAGTAACGTCACACTTAATTTTCGAAGCCAAGAGGCATCACACCTGGAAAAAAAGGTGGTCCAGAAATTCTTTAGACGAAATTTTGAATATTACTAGGAGTTTTTATGTCAGGCAGGTCTTAGTTAAAAAAGCGAACAGCTGTTAATTTTATTAATTTATGTCATTGCGTTTAAACCAAAATATGGTATTGTTCAAACGCTGTTGAACAATAAAGCCGAATCCACATTCCACAAATCATCCGAAATTTTCATAGAGTTTTTCCGAGATATTACTTTCGAAGAAAATTTTCTAAATATTATTTCATTTAGTTTAGTGATGGGATCTTTAAAGCATGATCAGTAAACAATAAGACGGCATCGAGACATGAGCTGCTGCTTTTCATTGGAGCATATTTTAAGGGCTCCAATGCATAACAAAATGTCCACAAATTATTGTAAGATATAGCCGGGTGCTGAATTTGTATTGTCAGCTATTGATGTATAAAAAATCTTTTGTGATATCGACTATTTCAATACTGTTCTAAACGAAGTGAAGGTAACCTGCCAACAGAGTAAAGGATGATGGTAATTCCGGGAAGTATGTAAAACTCCAAGCTGCATCCTATGACTAGAAACACACCTTAGAATGAAAGAATACCACCTAGATAAGATAAAAAATTAACTTAGGCGTTAAATTAAATTTTCTACTTTTCTACTTTTCGTAGTACAAGTAAAACGTGCTAAGCATAAACGCAACTTAATAATCAGCCGACGGATGTTTGGCGCAATCAAGAAAAAATAACCAAAAACTAAATTAAAATATTAAATAAGCGGTTATGCAAACTAGAAAATGGAGATAAACACAAGCTACTTGTTCTTAAAATTTTAACTTGGCCGTCCAACGCTCGTTGTCCGCAAGTTAATTGTTTTTGTTGGCTTATCCTTTGTGTCTTTCAATCGGAAATTAAATTGGTAACTGCTTTTATTGTCTTCCAATACATTCAACCACACACACAGACGAGCGAAAACGAACCCACATATACCAACACATCACAGCGTGACTTTTGTACGCAACTTCTTACCTGCCAATGCGCTAAGAAATACATTGCCGCGCTTCGTTGATTCGTTACGCTTGGCTGTAGATTTTGTCTTTGCATTCTGCGTTTGTCGACACTATTCACAGTTAGAATTATTATCTCAGCTGCCAAATTTGCGGCTGGCATTACTTGTTGGCCTAAATAATGGGCAAGTAGTTGTGCGGCTATTCCCTGCAAAAAACGCGACTATTCCATGCACTGGTGAAATACACATGTATTATATATACAATTTACGCTGAAAATAAAGTAATCCTACATGAAATTAGTTTTGAAACTAATCCACCAAATTACTCTATGTGATAACTATATTAACACAACATAGTATCAATAATATAACTTTATATTGACAGTAATAAACATGTTAAATTACAAACAAATGAAGTTGCTTTAATTAATAATTATAAAATAATAATGATTCGGAAATTTGCATAAAAAAATTTTCTCCAATGATATAACAAGAAAAACTTTTTCTGGTTCAAAACCTCGTATCTACAAAAAAGCTCGTATCTACATAAAAGTTACAAAGTTATTTGATTCGAAAACTCGTAAATAACTTTCATTTATCTATGCAGATAGAAAATCCTTGGTAAATTATTTTAAGATTATGAATAGAAAGTATAAATTTCCAATTAATTCTAATACTTTAATTAAGTAGCTCTAAACGTTTCGAATTTCCGAAGCTTGCCATTTTGTGGGTACAAGGTTCTCCCAAAAATAACTTACTGTGTGTAACTTCACGTAATGAGTGCTATCGGTAAACACGATGAAAGGTCGTGCCAAAAAACGTAGTAGATACCATGTAGACCATATAGCCCATAAATTATTGCAGAGAATCCATAATACGCAGCGTTTGTCCAACTTACGTATCGCCATCGATAAACCGATTACTGTTCGTGTTTTACCGGTCGAAAGTAATACACGAAGTTGCAAGTGCGCAATAAGTTTTATACTCGAATACAAATAATGTATGAAACTGAAATTTATTCAGTTTCGTCTATTTGGTGAGAACAAATGCGCAAATTGAAATGTGTTATATATTGATTAGTACTGAATTATACTTTAAGTATAAATTTGTATGACAAATACTGTGTTTTGCTAATTCTTCACCAAAAAAAAAGAAATGTATTCAAACCTGGAAAGTATGTTCAAATGTAATGAAGTTACCCCATGAAGTTATCTTGTGGAGTGATTTTCAACTAATTTTCTGTAGGTACTCAGTGAGGTATGTGAAGTACATGGGCCAGGCCTTGGACGTCAGAGTGATAAATAGATCATATATTTTGTATAAATTGTAGTTAGTTTTGGAGTAATATAATGCCCACGTGGAGTACATATTTCATTCGTGTAAGGAGTACACACATTTTGTTCGCTGGGTTCAAGTATATATGCATACACCCATATATATTAAATTCACACACACATAACTATAAACTTAACGAGAATTTAACAGAACACTTTGCGGAAGCAACAATTTGTAAGGCAAACAGCGATTTTTTTTTCAACAGTTTAGCGATTTCACGCTCGTCTTAGTTGTTCGTTGTCTTCGCATCGTGCATCTTTCTCACTGTAGGTGTAGGCACGTAGACTTGCCGGTTCGTTAGGCGCCGTTTGTCGGAGGTGAAAGTGGCATTGTCCAGGATGGCTTGCTCTTCATGCAACATTGTTTTATACTTGAACAAGTAGCGAGAAGAAAACGAAGAAGAAAAACTTTAGCTTTCTCTCGCATGGCGTAGATTCTGAAGTTTTAAACCCATTTCGTTAATATAATAAAAACACCAACTAAAACTGATGGTGTGGCGAATCGCTCGAGGACTTATTTAAACATATTATGTAAATACAAACAGAATTGAGCAGGTACCAAGAGAAATTGTAAAAAAGGTAAAATTTTATTAATTTTGAAACTACCGAAGTCTAATTTATTTATGTATACATAAAGGTACTAAAAAATCGAAATGTTCAAATGTTTGCACCAATCATTAATTAATTTTCCAAAAAAATCTAATTTGACAACAGATTTAATTTTGTACAGAGCTTCACAAATTCTACTATTTTGCTGCAGGTAAGTTTAAACCGTCAAAACAATTTTTGCACTATCCGTTAGAAAAGCTACGTAAATTCATCTGAAAATATAGAGATATTCTATGAATGGTCTTTGCTTAAACTTCAAAACATGTCAAAAGATTTGTTTAGCCGGCGACTATCTTTATTCAAAAGCCAACCAAATAATATTTTTATTTGATTCATTTTCGATGTAAACAAAATAGTTTAAACAAGAAAAATTTGAGGCTTAAATATTAAGTTTCATATCAGAAAAAATCAGTTATAAGGGGCAATATCTTATATAATATGAACCTGAATTTAAGTCTGTAAAATTACAAATTTCACTTATGACATGACAATTTACTTCTGAGTATCAAGTTTGGTTTAAATATCTCGGAAAAGACGGAGTCAAGTCCTCTCGTCATTTTTATCATATCGGTATAAATTTTGGTGGGCCTCTGTCTTCTACTTCTGGTACTTACATATTTCAGACTTCTACTTCTGGTATTTACAGATTTATATTCGTTTTGAAGTTCCCGAAAGGTATAAAAATCCTTTGTAGACAGACAAGCCTGATCGAATTAATCATATATCTTTATATTTCAATGGCTATATGTATCTCTTCGCCCTTTGTTTCCTAAATACTTTAAACCTAAGTTATAATAGATTACATATCGTTTACATAGTATACGAGTATACTGAACTTTAAGTAATGTCTGCATTTGAATTTGTAATCGATAAACTTTCGTAAAACTTCTATTTGAGAGTATAGTAAAACATACTAAGCTTCAACATTAATGTATGTAGGGATGTGCATGTACTAACTACAACCAACAGTCAGCTTTCCGGAAATATGAACCAGTAATAGCTTTCCGCTGACAAATTCCATTACTCCTAGACGCCTGTATTTTTCGGCACTTACTTACATACTTACAAGAGGGCACGAGTACATGACTATCTGTAAGTAAATTCTTCGGTCATCATGCTGTGCTCTAACAGCTGCACAGCCAATTTTGGCCATTTTACTGCTCCTATTACAACTGGTCGCTTTAGAAACTATCTTCTATGTACTAAATAAACTTTAATTGCTTATGTTGGCAAGCTGAAATATTTTTCACTACTTTTCTCACTTTTACTGATGATCTTTGTTCAGTATGGTGATTTTCATGCTTTAAACTTTCTTTTTCTTTTTTCTTTTCATCTTTCTGCATTGTTGGCGCAAGAACTCTGAAACTTGCGTTTTCTGCCGCCACAGCTAAAATAGATTTGAGTACAGTTAATGGAAATGCTGAATACAGATGGCTGATGGAAAATCGGATTTTCTGTTAAAGCTTTTATGAACATGTTATGTTATATTAACTTTTGTCCGAAGTGTGTAAGTGTAAGGAGGAGAAGAGATAGACCCATTAAAATTTATACCGATATGATCAGTGTTCACCCGAGCAGCGCAAATTCCTGCATATCTTTAGGTTCTTGCTAATTGCTTCCTGCCTTTTGAGTTTTTTTCATTCTGGCATATATGTAAGTATTTAAATGCATGCATATGTGCAAGAATCCAATTCTCAAGGTGATGAAGCCAAAGCGCATTTATTCTTCAATGGAATTTATCATATTATGGTCGAAATCAGATATTAATTATCTGTTTGTGTACTCCCATCTCTGCTTTCTTGAGCGGTTTATGATTGGCGTCTAGGCAGCGTTAAATACCTCTGATGGAGTTGAAAATTTGGTATGCTCATGAAAGGTATAAAGACTTCAGAGTAGGCGAAGACATCACATCTTTCCTTTTCTTTTGCTCCTGTACAAGGGACTGAATGTACTTATGTTACTATTTACATGAAATTTTATACTTGTTCTCTGTGCAATTTCATAATTCAGAGGGTGTGGGTTACTAACTATTCTTATCAATAATATAATAAAAAACTTATTATTTTCTATTAGTTGATGCTTTAATAAGGCTTAAGAATAACAACTTTGAAAACCCAATTATAATAAAAATTGGACATAATATGGAAAGCACCAACAACGTGTGTCCGAGTATATTATTATATAAAAAAGTATATGAACAAAACAGGTGAAAAATTAACATTAATGCAAAACAAAGCCTGGCAAGAAATCAACAGCTTTATATTGTTTATCTGTTACCGATGTAATTGAAGCATTATTTTATTACACCACAGAAACATATTTATTGTATCTACTTTGTTAAGGCTAACAATAAGTTTTAAGGTAAGCCTATTAATAGTAATTTACTTCTGGATAATCTTAAAACTCGGCTTTAGAGAAAAGTACAGCACAAGCAAATGCATAGATTTGTAATGCACAAAAGATCAGCATTTGAAGACAAGCAATATAGATGGACCATTATAAAAGCTGAAAGGTACGCTTTCCGTAAATAAAGAGTTATCCATTCAGCGATTTCGAATGTGCAGGGCTGTATTGTTACACCAGTCAAATCAAACAGAAAGCTATAACTTCTACTGCTCAGTCTGTTGTTGTATTTTTTCTACTTTTCTCAATAACAAAATATGGTCTGATACAGCTCGAAATTATATTGAACAATGTCCTGAACAGTGTTGTATAACAAAATATTCAATTAAAATAATAATTTTTCTAACAAAAATAGGCCTTTGAATACAGCTCATTTACTTATAACCAAAAATATTTTTTTTTTAGTCCAAAATCATACATTTATGAAAATGGATCACCTATTTAAAAAAAAAGCTGATTCTATGTTATTTTAGACGTTCTTAAGAGATGGGACTTTCTTAAGGCATATTATGGCGTATTTTGCACTTGAATTTGCACCTACATCCATATGCAAGTCCAGATCACACAGCAACTGAAGTCAGCTGAGCATTCACAACGCTGCAGTAACGTCGATTGGATGCTTAAACAACAAGCGGTGGATCGTGATTTTTCCACAAAAATTGTCTTCAGCGACCAGGAACATTTCTCACTCCAGTTGATAAGTAAATAAGCAAAATTTTCACATTTAGGGCTCCGGAAATATACAACTAATTGAAGAGAGGCCATTATACCTAAAATAAACTTACTGTCTGGTGCGCTCTTTGGTTCGGAGCTGTGATTGGACCCTACTGCTCTGAAAACGATAACGGCGATAAATTTATAATAAAAAAGGAATTTCAGGAAAATAATTATATTAAATGCATTTCATGTACTTTCTTTTGGAAGCAGCAAAATGGATAGCCATGTATTTATGCCGCACTAAAAATTGTTCTTATTTTAGGGCCCATCTTAAATAGCTTCCCACAAACCGAAATCTCGTTACATCAACTTTTGCGGATTATACAGTAATACTTAGTGTTCATTCAAACACCGTTACGGTAAAGGCTGTCTTGGAAAAATCAAATAAATTAAATATTTGCTTCAACTAAATGGAAAATTTCTAATTTGCATACAATTTGGGCGATAAGTCCAGACTAAGCACAGAAAACGAAGTTTTGCTTATTAATATGGACGTACAGGATACAATTTCAGGGTTCAGTATTTTATTTTAGCCTAGATAGAATTCAAAGGATACAGTCAAAACCCTTATGATCAATTAACAGGGCTCCCGCAATTCACAACGATCTCTGGCTTAAAACCGTATTATAGGAGATAGTAAATGTCTTGTTTTTTTGATATTTGCCGTCTATATCCTTTATATTTATTACAATTTACTATGTGTCATCCTTTATGATATCTCTTGTTACATTATTAAGATTGAGTTAAATATATAATAGATATAATAAAATTATATTTGCAATTAATTGTATTTTCTTACATTGTTAATTGATGCTGTGGTTATGATTGACTTGTGTTAGGTATTACAATTGCTTTAAGGTTTTCGAAAATATTGTTAGTTTCTGAAGAGAAAGATTCAATAAAAAACTTCAGGGAAAAACTGGCTGATTACTTTTTTGAAGGCGTGTTCGGCTTGCAGAAAAGGATAAAACGGATGATTTTGCAGTTTAGACACGTATTTTGGCCAAGTATTTGTCATTTCTGTTTTAGCCATTGGTGTTTCAAAAACTCGATTTATATTCTCCCACGTTGAACCTGTGACGCTTCGTAGCAATTTTGATTGTATCTGGTTGATCTGTATTTTTGGATACTAATTGCATAAGTCCCAATTGTATTCTAAACATCCATTTTGTCTTTATAACTGAATTGTGTAAAATTTTGTGATCCAAGCATTTGCCCAATTTCATATGGCGGTTTTAGCTTTAAGTTGACGTTTGCTGAGATATGTCTCTTCCAGGTCAATAGATTATATGTATTTGTTATGAGTATTTTGCTAGGCCTTGCAACTGCTATGAAAAAATGGATAAATATCCAAATGTATACTTTAATATCTATAATGTTTAACGGCAGGCATCTGTGGATGTTTTCAACATATGACAGTATACAAATATATTTGTGTAGCTAAGAAAATATGCATCTACACATAATAATTATTTATATACATACGCTTGTGAATATTGCATATGCCCTCCAGTGAAAAGGTAGACTATTCTAAAGAGGAAATCATAACAGTTCGTTATTTGTATAGCCTCTCAACAGTAACGGGAATATTAATAATTTTTGTAATAAGTTAATGAGCTTTATTTGAAAGGCCTATTTGTGTGTTTGAAATGAATATCTTAAAAAATGGTAAAATTGACAGCTGTTTCGGAATCACCGCATCTCCTTATCAGATTTCTTATGGCAGGGATCGAACCAACGGATCGTGGCTTAACAGGTGGGTGCGCTACCAATAAGCCAACATCAGCCACGTAATATCGTATTGTAATATTCATCATTACAAACCAACAGCTGTTAAGTGCGCTAACTTTCACCATTACGCTAACCGTTGTTGTTATTTCTAGTACACCACGGCTGAGTTTCATTTCCTAATAAGCTCAATTCGAAGTATGTCGTTGCTCAGTTTACCACAACGATAGCCCCGTGGTTTGAGGTAATAGCTGTATCGCGTCAGGTTCTTGGTTCAATTACCACTACAGGTAAGATTAGTTTTGATTTTTATTCTTGTTGAAATAGAAATTCAACATGCATCAATAAACTTGTATTTAAGTAGAATGAAGAGGAAGTTTAGTCGGAAAATTAACGGCTCGTAGCCGTTTAGC
Source organism: Neoceratitis asiatica (assembly GCA_030068015.2). Lineage (NCBI taxonomy): Eukaryota > Metazoa > Arthropoda > Insecta > Diptera > Tephritidae > Neoceratitis > Neoceratitis asiatica. Next base: position 81,621,820 of record CM061524.1, read on the forward strand.
TCGGCATTGCTGTGATAAAAATACTAGTTGCTTGCATGGGAAATAGAAGGAATATGAGCTAGTTAGCGAAAAAAGGCAAACTAATTGGATTATAGTTAACAACAAATATTTTCCCTGCTGGGTTTGTATAAATGTTTTAATTTTTTGCACTTTTGTTTGTTTTAGTATGCAAAACACTTTGGCCGCATGAATAGAAACTTGCATACACACATACAAATACAATCAACGTCATAAGTCTACAAACAGCTAACTACAAAAAAGTTTGTTTCGAAATATTTTTTAAACTAATAAGTTTTTAGGAGTAAACTTTTCTTATTCTTATACAGTATTGACAGTAGAATGATGTCGTAGATTTGTTTCGCTCAAACGAGATAGCGGTTTAATTTTAATTTTTATTTTTAATTTTTTAATTTTTTTAGGTAACAATGGCAGCAGTAATGTCGCGGCATTAGTTCGTGTTTTAAGTCATTTGTGAAAATTTTCGATTGCACTTTATTTTATTCTCCTCATTATTTAAAAAAGTTTAACTAATATATTTTTGTTTTATAAACTTGATCCAAAAATTTGCAATAGTGTCCAATCGGGATAAAAATTAGTGTAGACGAAAGGAAGGAAAATCAAATCACGAAATTTCACGTTTGATTGGAAGATCACACTGTTCAGTCTATACCGTAATAAAAAATTTCAAATCTACGGGAGTTATCACTTCAAAACCTCGAACTGGTCGCCAACCGAAAATAACGCTCCGTGAAAGACGGTCAATATTGAATGCGGTAAAGCAAAATCTACGTTTAACAGCATCATAAATTGCGTGTGATGGTTACATAGGGTTAATATAGTAGAGTAGCATGAAGAAAACTACTCGTTTCACCCATTAACCGAAAAAAATGCATTGACTTTGCAACTAAAAAAATGTAAACGTGCCGAAAGAGTTTTGGAACAATGTAATTTTCTCCGACGAATCGAAGTAGCGAATTTTCGGCATACAATGGCGCAAATTTGTATGGCGTAAACAAGTTGAAGAAATCAACAAATGTAATCTTTATCCAACTGTGAAGAATGGGGGTGGTGGTGTGATAGTCTGGGGTTATATGTCAGCCAGTGGCACCGGCAACTAAGAATTTTAAGAATTTGAAACTAAAAAAGTAATCAGTAATAACAACTCAGGAGACCACCAGGCTTGTCAATTAAATGAAAAACCATTTGACGGAGGGCCTTAAGAGCCGTGGCTATCTGACTCGTTATCAAATAGCATACGAAGTTAAGTTTTTACACAGTATTGCCTTCATATGTTCAGCTTGTTACTGTTGTTTCCGCAAAAGTGGATTTGAACATGTTTGTATTATTTGTTTCTATTCTCTTGACGTATTTTTAACAAATATTTTTTTTAGTTTTGTACGCAAATGTTTTATTAAGCATTCGTTAGTATTGCCGCGCTTGGATAAATACATATATATATATATTTATGTATATACATATAATTTTTTTTGCTTGCACTACTTTTCAATTTGTTCTGTATTGTATACCAATTTTTTCAACGCTTTCTACCAGTTCGTAATTGTTATGCGTTCGTTATTTTACTACGGATATTTTGGTTTTGTTGTCCGACTGTTGACGTTTAAAGTTTTCTACGAAATGCAATCAAATTTGTATTTGATTTATTACACATATAGAAAAAAGTATTGGGAAGGTAGACTTCTACTTAAATACCAGTATGAAATAGAATGACATAATACCAGTTCGTTATTATTACTATATTTATAGCAGTTCACCAATAACGAGAATAATAATAATTTTCACCAACACATCAATCGAAAATTGTTGTTATATTTAGCAGTCCTAATAAGCTCTGTTAAAGTGAGATATTGTCGTTACGCTTTATATCGATTCTCGTTGCAGGAAAATTTATTTTTATATTTATTTTTAATTAAGTTTTGGTGAATTAAGAATCCAGCACATACTTATCGTAACACGGAAAATATACAACATTTTGAACTAGTACAAAAATGCAATCTATATATATATATATATATATATATATATATATATATATATATATATATATATAAATTTGGCGCTTCGTAACCGCTGAAGTGATCTTCGGCCGAGCTCCTCCTCCAGTTTGTGGTTCTTCGTCTTGATATTTTTACTAATAAATGGAGGGACCTACTGTTTATTCTAAGCCACCTCCGCACGGCCAATGGATTTTTATGAGCAGCTTTTTTACATGTCAGAAATACACTCGGAGGGCTTGACATTCCTTGCCGAGGGGCGACCGCAATAAGAAAAAATAAGTTTCTATAATATTGGATGTTGCTCGAACCTGGGCTCGAACCCAGGCCTTCTGAATGACAGTACGCAATGCTAACCACTCGGCTATCGCGGCCGTCGTAAGTATGTATATGCATGAGTTTTTTTATGCCACATCTTCGTTTTGACCTCCTCTTATAATTTTAGATGCAAGCGGATATGTTTTGGTGCCATGTACATATACATATATGCAACATGTGTATACTTAAAGTGCGAGTACTCCTTGCTCGCGTGATATATTTACTCCACGCGCACAAAGGACTAATCCAAAACTACCCACAATCTACTTATTATGGTCCAACTAACATTGTGATGTCCTAGGGCTGGACCATATAATCCATTTCTGCATAACACCCGAGTATTCCATGGAGTACCTACAGGGGATTATATTTTGGAGTATATGCGAAAAATTACATTCGAACATGCTCTTTAGTTTCAAATACAATCTGCTTTGGTGAAATCTATTAAAACATATTATTTATGGTGTCAACTTATATTAAGATTAATAATTTATTGTTAATAAATTCTGCACGTGTTTCCGTACCAGCAGAGCTCAACAGCGAAACGAAACTGACTCAGTTTCATTTCCACACATTTTCTGTATACGAGTATATAACTTATTGCGCAATTGTAACTTCGTGTAGTGATTGCGATTGGTATAAGACGAAGAATGGTCGTGACGCCCAAATTTCGAGTAAAAACATGAGTTGGTCCAAAACTTGCCACAAAGGAGTATATTTGTAGGTACTCCGATGGGCCATATGGTCCATAAATATATGCAGCGAGATTGCATATGTAAACATGTATTATACTACAAAGAATAAAAGCAAAAATACCGTTATGTATTTATAAATACACCAAGCTACCCACTGAACGAATTGCGATCAAATTTTGAAACTCATTTTTAACTCACACTGAAATGTTTATTTTTTAATTTCCTCCTTTTTACTGATTTTATGCATTTCATATTTTTTGTTTTGTTTGATGGGTGATATGCAGTTCAATTGCACTTATCAAATTCCCAATAAACACTACGTATTCGTTTCAAAATACCAGTATGAAATAGGATGGCATAATACCAGTTCGTTATGTGTTTATATATTTTTCGCCCGATAAAATTATTAAGCCAAACTTCTTGTCGATAGAACAGGAGTTACGAAATCTCAATTGTGCAAAGTTTTAAATCGTTACTCGAGCTCATCTGAAAATGAAAACGAGATCAAAAATTTAATTTACTAAGTTCTTTGCGATCCCGAAACGATGTAACATTCGTTATTATGTTCATTGGGTCATGAATTTGATGCTTTTTTCAATTCGCTGCGGCAATTTGCTTTTTAAAATTCGTTTGTATTTCCACCAACCAAACAATATTAAAAAGAAACATAAAAACGAATTGCAAATAACTTTTTACGTGAAATTTTTATTGTTGCGGAAATGGAAATTTGTTATTCTAACAAATGGCTACTCAAAGCTTTCACGCTTCTTTTATTGCATTCCGATTGCATTTGTATATTTTTTTTGAATTCTCATGTACATATGTACATATGTATATACAAGTACGTATGCATCTAATATGAACATATGTACATATATGTATATGCATATGTATCTATTTGCTTTTACAATGCTTCTGTGGAAAAACGATTAATGCATTAAACGGATATGACGCATAGAGCGGAAACGTAGTTTCTATAAAATTTCACCGAAGCGGAATCTTCGACATTGGATGCAATGTAAGTTTGGGGATTTCGGTAACGGATATGTATGCATTAAAAACTTGTATGGAAAAACTATGTATGCATATATAATATACATAGGAATGTATATGCAAATATTTTTTTCATCTGTAATCAAACGCTTTAATAATAATATAAGTAATTTAAGGCATACTTGTTTCCTTTGGTAAAAATGTTTATTTTCGTAAAAAGATATATGTACATACATTTATATATACAATATACATAACATGTATTTAAATCGATTTACGATTTCGCGATATGCAACTTGCTTTTAAAAGTTAGAGTAATTCAATAATCTTTCAATGTAAAGTTTGAAATTTGGACAAACGAGTAAATGAAAAGAAAAAGTTTATTTTAAAAGATATTTGTTTTCACAACACTAAGGTACCAACTGTACAATTAGTTGGTGCATAATAAGGCTATTTTAATGTTTATAATAAAGCTAACTTTATTCATTTTCGATTAATATATGTATCTAGTTTCGAGCTTTTAGAAAACTATTGAAAGGTCGTGGTAAAAATCAGGTAAAGTTTAAAACAAAAATCTGTTTAGAAAATATATAAAAAAATTTCAAATAGAATTATAAATCCTTGATTTTAAAAATCATACAAACTGCCAAATTTTTGCTGCCAACGATTTACTCACCTCCCCCTACTTCACACGAGGTGTGCAGTCTTTTATATAGTTCATGTACATGAAATGTTGTATTAAGATTGGTCCGAAGTATTTAAGTACCAGAAGGGAAGAGATAGACTCATCAAAATTTATACCGATCGGATTAGAACGATGTGCTGATTTAGTCGTGTCCGTCTGTCCGTATGTTTGAAGGCAAATTAGTTCTTCAGTTTTTGAAATATTTGAATCAAACTTGATGCGGATGCATTTGTAAATTTATACGAACAAAATTTGGCTTTCTACGCATATAAAATTAACTACTCTTTCGCACTGAAAATCATGGAAATCGGAAGGCTATAGCTTCCATACACCGATATCTTTTCAAATATGAGATTTTGCGTCAAAGCTCTGTGAAAAAAGAGAGAGGAGTTTATATACACGTAAACTAAATTAAATATTGATATTGAAATTCATCGAAACCGGAACGCTCTGTTGTTTAGTCTCCAAACTACTGATTTGTTCAAATATAAGGTCTGGTGACTAAAATCTATTAAATAAGCTAGAGCTAGAGCGTGAAATTTGGTATTCTACAATCGTGGATTCAAGTTAATATTGACACTGAAAACCATCGAAATCGAATACGGCAATTTGCAATAAATTTGATATGTTCATGAAACGGACAAAGACTTCGGCATGACATCCTTTCTTTCTTATTTTCATATGAAAAGGAGAGTCAAATATTTGAAATATGCTATATAAAAGAATTGAAATCAAGGCGCAAACGTTGCAAAGTGTCAAAAAATTTAAAACTCAGAAACAAGTGATACAAACGTCTGGACATTCTACACGACACAGTAGATTTGATTTCAAATATAAGGTGGCTAGGAATTAATTAGATGCATTTCCATGCGACTAGGGTGGTTAATAAGTTTAAAATGACTAATATAAAGAGGAATACCATATTAAGAGTCCCAAGGCAATTTTTTAAGGCAAATAGGAGGAATTGTTTTTTAATCAATTTTGTCCTATTAAAATAGATTTGATAACTCGGGTTTCAAATGATCCAGAAGTATTGCAGAAAAGCCTTACTAATGTTGTATGCAAAGCGTTAGGAATAAAGAATAATAGGATTCTTAAATTTCTGTGACCACTGTTTATAAACGCCACCTTTGTTGAAAATAAAATGACGAACCTCTTCCAAATTTTATTTATCTATTGTATAAGTAGCTGTCTTCTGGAGAAACACATAACTTTAAACTTTTCAAAATTTAAGGGCTTACGTTTTATTTTACACCATTTAACTATGCTGCTTAGGTCTGTTTGTAGCAAGACATCTCGTTTGCTGAAATGTAAGATTTATAAAGTTTTTTTTTTAAATTAAAAGTTTTGCAAATTGTTTCCTAGAAGAAAAATAATTTATAAATAGGTTAAAAAAAACGGTCCAAGATGGGTACCCTGGGACACACCTGAGGAAACATTAACGGTATCTGAAATTCAATATTTAAGCACTATTCTTTGAGTGCGATCATGCTGTCATGAGAAGACGCATTGCACAAATTTTGGCATGAAACCCAATATGGCAAGTTTTTTGATTAGCAGCGAAAGCCCTGATTAAGTCTTCATATACTCGTGTTACATCAACGCCGCATTCTCTGTGAACGCATTTATAGTACAAAAGGGGAATTCAAATAAATTGGTAGCTGTATTACAGATTTTCTTTTAACAAAGCCATGTTGGGAATGTGATATAATAGATGAGATTAAATGCGGCAAAATATCAGTGATAACTGATATAATTGAAATAACTTTGGAATTGCAGGGAGTTTAGTTATACCAAATCAAATTTCAACCAAAGATCTGATTTCATTTTTATGAAGGAGTATAATAAAAGATTATTTCCATACAGATGGAAAAAATCTCTCTTTAAATGGTGAATTCAATTACTGACTAAAGAGCACTTAAGTACACTTAGTGCAATTTACGAATTGAAAGAAGGTTCATGACTTTTTAAGGACTTATATAGACAAATACATCGCCGGACTATATAATGGATGTGTGGACTGAGTTATTCCGACATAGTTTGTAAGCGAAATAAGAAATTTGTGAGGGTATCTAAGAAAGGTGTACAGAACAACATAAAACGTTAAACCATCAGAATTTTAAGAACGATATGAAAGAGGAAGCTCGCACCATGCAAAGCTATCAAATAGAGTAATAAAAAAAATGTACTCGATCTAACAACTTCCGGAAAGTAACTAATGAAAGGAAATGATACAAATGGAATGAAGAATGAAACAAAAAAACATACGTTGCTAAATGCATATGAGTATATACATAACATACATATGTACGATTTTACCACATACATAATTGCGGCCAGTTACAATCAGAACAATCAGCGAGAGATAAAGCCACACATTCACAAACTTTTCGAAACACTTCAGTTTGCTGGTTTTATGAAAAATAGGACAAGATAAATTTAGAGAAAAAAAGTTGGCAACATAACAGAATCGATTTAAAGGCTGCCTATTCAGGTTGCACCGATTTCATACTTAGCAGTAAAATTGACAGACATACTGGCGACTATAAAAATTGCTTTTAATTGGAAATAAAAATAATTCGCCAGACATTTGGGAAGGAAATTAGGACGCAGGGTTAATTAGCCCATTTGACAATTCTATTGCTAAAAGCAGTAAGCAAATGGACTTAGTATGGGGATATTTGTAACTGGTATAAATATACATATATTGTCATATTTTGGGTTTCGAAATTATTATTATTTTAAAGCGCCTAAAGTTCATTAAATCTCCTGTCACTGTTATGCGATACGCATAAGTGCTTTGAGCATTAGGGTAGGACCATACAGTCCACCTCTGCGCCCCTGCCTCTGCACTTCCAGGATCTTAATTTACGAAGTATTTAAGAAAGATCACAATAATAATAATAAAGGTAAAAGTAATAAGAATAAAACATATTTCTTTCTGGATAGATGGTTTCTTGAAATTGTAAAATATTAGCATAAATTTCTACATGCCTTTTATATACATGCCAACAGAGCTAACCAACGAAATGTACTTGATTTAATTTCAGTTTCATAATTTGTTTTGTATAAAACTTATTCAACTTAGTGAAGTAATTGTGATTTCTAAAACCCGAGTAATTATTGGGTAATGGCAGAACTAGCTATTTTACTTACCTCCCAGCCATACCACCCAACTGGAAGAGGGATATGTTGTCAATAGTTATCGAATGTTGCCAGATGGCATTGTTCATGTATACTTTTAAATGCAATCAAATATACATGATTTATATGATAATAAATAATTAATTACGATTTCAGTTTTATTTCTTTTGAAATAAGTGCATTTCCTCAATTTATCCAAATTTTATTTATAGAAGTCAATACGTGCAACATTGTATAACAGCGAGCAATCAGCTAAGTCACGTTTACGGAAAAAATCCAATCGCCACTACGTGCGACGGTACAAACGTCAGTAACGGCACCGTCAAGCTGTGATAACTTTTAAATTACATAGTACTCTCATATGATAGGTTGGGACATTTGAGTCGCTATGTTTTTGGCTCCAATGCTGCATTACAGAGGAGTATGTTAGGCGATACTTCAATTACTTCAAAACATTTTTATTTGAATATTGCACGGGCTACCCCTATAATATTTTCCGGCACAATTCGGCTGTACTTCTGGAGTACATTGATGTGTCCGTACATCAGTGACGTAGTTAAAATGGCAGGACTGGCAAAATGCCACGGTCTCAGAAGAACCTTCTTCTTCCTTATAATTGCACAAACAAATTACAACGAGTTCATCTTTCGGCACTTCGAAAGCAGTTTTACACAAGCAAATTGTATAGAATTTTAGTTTTAGTATTCTTACTACTACCGTGTATTGAATTATCGTTGAAGAAAAAAAATTGACAATCCGATTTTGATCAGTTTAACTTAATGAAACTTCAAATGTTAGCCTTACTGGCGTCAATGTAAGATAAATGACAAATATTATTTTACAAATATATGTACATACACATATATATATGTATATAAAACCAAGTCGTTTTAAGTTTCCTTTAAATATTAATATTTGTAAGCAAAAATATGTAGAAGAAATTAAGTGCAGCTATACAGTTTTGCTAACATTGCAGTTTTTAAGTGGCTGAAGTAATTGATCGCATTGAACGTTGTCTCCTGAAATCTCGTGTTGAATAAAACCTTTTGAGCGCTTCACTGTCTTTTATAGCAAAAGCATAATAAAGTGCGACTAAAATACCGCCTACTATTGGGCCGACCCAATAGATCCAATGGTGGTCGAATCCACGATTAACAAGTGCCTGTCCGAAGGAACGCGCGGGATTCATGCTCGCTTGATAACGCAAAGCCAGAGAGCGAAGGCGACGGGTGAAGTCATAAGACTCTTCGATTGTGATATTCCGCACATAACGCCACAAAAACGTAAAGAAATGTGCCCAAAAATTCTCCAAGAAGATTACGTAGTATCTCCACCGTCTTGAAATCATCGGCACCAATGAATTTTCGAAATTTTTTCATTAAATTTTCAGGGTTTACTATTTGAATAAATTAGTTATAAAAGTTTTTAAATTAGTTTTTACGGCTTCCTTTTATACCAGAGATTAATATTTTGATTTTAAAATTTGAAAACCAAAATTTTTGAAAACCTATAATAATAAAAATGACAACACACATATGAATTTTTATGTAGAATAGTGGCAGAGTGACAAAGTTATTTTTTGACTCAAAAATTGTATTCACCATTTCGAACAGCATGAAAAGCTCAAAAAAACTGTTATACCAAACTCTCTCGAACACCTGTTGCCAATAAGTCTATAGTTATCCTGACTCTTATATTAGCAAGTCAACGTTGATAATAAAGGGTGTTTTTTATAGAGGTATAGAACTTTAAGTTGCAATAAAACAACGATGGATTATTCGATTGACATGAACTTTATTTATCAGAAAGATAATCTTGTGGCATTACATTTTAAGGCATATGACCGCCACGGCTGGCGCGGATGTATTCCAATCTGGACGTCCAATTTTCGATGACTTTTCCCAACATTTGTGCCCGTATATCGGCAATAACACGGCGAATGTTGTCTTCCAAGTAGTCAAGCGTTTGTGGTTTATCCGCATAGACCAATGACTTTACATAGCCCCACAGAAAGTAGTCTAGCGGTGTTAAATCACAAGATCTTGGAGGCCAATTCAAAGGTCCAAAACGTGAAATTAGGCGGTCACCACACGTGTCTTTCAATAAATCTATTGTGGCACGAGCTGTGTGACATGTTGCGCCGTCTTGTTGAAACCACATCTCCTGGAAACCATGGTTATTCAACTCAGGAATGAAAAAGTTAGTAATCATGGCTCTATACCGATCACCATTGACTGTAACGTTCTGGCCAAAATCGTTTTTGAAAAAGTACGGACCAATGATTCCACCAGCCCATAAAGCGCACCAAACAGTCAGTTTTTCTGGATGTAACGGTGTTTCAACATACACTTGAGGATTACCTTCACTCAACATGCGGCAGTTTTGTTTGTTGACGTAGCCATTCAACCAGAAGTGCGTTTCTTCGCTAAACAAAAAAAAAAAAAAAAAACAGAACCATTATTTTCGAAATAAAATTGCACTATTTGCAAGCGTTGTTCAGACACGAGTCTATTCATGATGAATTGACAAACCAAACTGAGAATAAATCACTTGACAGCTGTTAAATCCGTCGCCATCTTGAAAAGTAATGCCAACTTAAAGTTCTATACCTCTATAAAAAACACCCTTTATAATAAAAAGATGTTAAGGGAAGGAAATATTAATCATTCTCAGTGTTGTACACTCAAGCACTCGAAAGAGTCCATTGCACACTCTCATGTATTCTCAATTTAACTTCACTCAACCAATATTGCAGCAGCTATTTGTATACACAAGGAGACGAACTGAACCAATTTCAACTCTTACGAGTCTCTTAGTGCAGTGATTTGGTACAAATCTGCATCTCATTCCACTCGACGAGGTTTGATAACTGACCAAGGATTGGTTGTTAACGATAAGCTTTCGTGTGACATCGTTCTCCCGTGTTCACCACGGCTTGAGGTACAACTTCATCGGCCTGCTGGCATCGTGTCGATCCGATTAAATGCTGTTGTTTGAATGATTCAGTTATATTTTGGTCTTCACGTAAGGAAGCGTATACGTCGTGAGTGGACGCGTAAAGGCGGCTTTGGTTTTTCGCTTGTCAACGGATATTTGCAGTTGATTAATAGTATACGTGCTCAATTAAAAAAAACATTTGTGAAAACAAACTTAAATCGATATCTTAGTGAATATAAAAGCGATAAATACAAAAATTTAATAATTCAATGACGCAATAATTCGATCTTGAAGGTCGTGATATCGTACTATTGTGTTGCGACTCAGTTTTTTTCATTGCCATCAAGCGTGCGTGACTTGCAACCAAAACATAGCATTGCAGTGTTTTGGTTGAAACTGAAAAGCCCACATGTATTGGAATGAAATGCGGTAAATATCGTGACAATAACAAGAATATCAGCAAAACGACGTATATAGGAAGAGAAAACAGAAAATAAAACACACACAGAAACCGAATCTAATTAGCAGTTAGCAAATTGATTAAAAAATATAAGTAAATAAACAATTCAAAACTGCCAAAGAAAGGAACTACTAAATATACTATATATTTTTATACATATGTACGTTTATGTATGTACATATATCAGCTAAAAATATTGTAATCGAAATCGCATGCAAGTCAAAAGCTGTGCTGCGGTTGTTGACTTCTATTCAGCTATATATGGTGTTTTTTGTAGAGGTATAGAACTTTAAGTTGGCATTACTTTTCAAGATGGCGACCGATTTAACAGCTGTTAAGTGATTTATTCTCGGTTTGGTTCGGCAATTCATCGTGAATAGACTCACGCCTGAACAACGCTTGCAAATAGTGCAATTTTATTTCGAAAATAATGGTTCTGTGCGGAAAACGTATCGCGCACTACGTCTAATTATACGGACCAATGATTCCACCAGCCCATAAAGTGCACCAAACAGTCAGTTTTTCTGGATGCAACGGTGTTTCAACATACACTTGAGGATTACCTTCACTCCAAATGCGGCAGTTTTGTTTGTTGACGTAGCCATTCGACCAGAAGTGCGCTTCATCGCTAAACATCACTAAAATGGACGTAGTGCGCGATACGTTTTCCGCACAGAACCATTATTTTCGAAATAAAATTGCACTATTTACAAGCGTTGTTCAGGCGTGAGTCTAATCATGATGAATTGCCAAACCAAACTTAGAATAAATCACTTGACAGCTGTTAAATCGGTCGCCATCTTAAAGAGTAATGTCAACTTAAAGTTCTATACCTCTATAAAAAACACCCTTTGTTTGTTAGCCAAAACGTGATTAAACTTAATTCTAAAGCGATACTATGCCAAAAAAAATTACTTAAAATATTCAAATATATTTGTGTAAAAAGTGGTGAATGAACGACAACCCGAACCAGAATAGGGCTAATATTGTTCACATAACATTATAAATAAGTGGTTTATGTTTTACGGATAATATTCGATGCACTTGTAAAGCGCCAAATTATTATTTTTTAATAATTTTTAATTCAATTTATTTATAACAGCGAAAATTAAATTATTTATTTCATATGAAATTAGGTTTCTTTGGTTATATTTGGGTTCACTTTACACGCATACTCGTAAACCACAAAATTCTTCTTGTTTATACAAAGAATATAAAAGTAATATATAATAAATAGTATATAAAAGTATATTGATAAAAATAGAAATCAAAAACTTTGAAATTGGCTATTCAGTAGAAAAAATTAAAGAAATAAACAAAAACAACCAGCGCAGTTCATTAGCTCTTCGACCAAATAGCAGTGGAGGGATCAACGATTTAATGTTGCAGCGGTAAAAAGGAAAATCCATTTCCGAAGTTATAACTGAAGTTGATTTCAAGTCTCTCCAATTGTTGGCTGCCACAGCGAGGTAGTGCTTTTGGCCGCAACCTGTGGTTGCAGTGGAAGGGCAGTGGTGCCTTTTTCAGGTTGTGTGCGCGTTAATTTACATTTGCTTGACTCCGTGTGATGTATCCTTCCGTATGTGCGTGTGATTACTTATTTATGCGTGTTTCAACATTTATTAAAATTCATTCAATTAAAACAGAATATAAAAGTTTTTAATTAAAATCAGACATGGAGCAATTGTATAGTCGTGGAATTCGAATCGCAAAGAATAATATATTATAAGTAGTAGTATGTGTTATATATTTTTTAACAAAAAAATACCCGGTGAAAACCGTACACTTGCAACATCGATATAACCTTTTTATGCTTACGAATATATAAGTAAATGCATTTTCATTTTTCAATTGTAGAGCCTAAGAGGGTAGACCTACTTTAACCATACATTTGTACAAATGATATATAATTATACATTTCATGTACATGAAACGGTATATTAACTTTGGTCCGAAGTAAGTAAATACCAGAAGGAGAAGAGATAGATGAACCAAAATGTATTCCGATTGGATCAGAATGACGTCCTGAGTTCATTTAGTCATATCCGTCTGTTTGGGTAATTTAAATCAAAATTTATGCGTATTTTTATATTTAAACGATCATGTGTTGGCACCGATCAGATAGGACCACTACAACTATACGACCGATTTGCTGAGATATAAGTAATAGTTAAATTTAACATTTTCATAAAGCCTTCGCTTCTCTTCTTACATACGGAATGCATACACCTTGTATGCCTACGAACTATTTCAACTGTGTACACCTAAAAAAAAGTGCTAATACTTACGAGAGAAATTGAGAAATATGTACGTAAAAATATATGTCTAAATGAAGCTGAAGTGCCATAAATTCTAAAACAACTGTGAATGTGAAGTTGTGTAGTTTTTTGCATTTATTTATGAACATATCAGCAAATATCATCGGAAGGGAATTTCGGAAAATTTGGCTTAAAAAGGTAAGTGCCTCCTTTGCTAGTAAGCGATTATGCTAATATAACTGAAGTGGAAATCAAAAGATTTCTTTTATTATTTTTCATAATTATTTAATTTAATAAAGTGTGGTGCGAGATAAAAACCATATTTTTTACAGATTGCATTTTTACTACATTTTAAATTCATTGAAAATTCTAAAATATTTAACTTAGCAAAACAAAAAACATGTTTTTCTGGACATCCGAAAAATTAAACGGTTAAGTTATCTTTACGAACCATAAAAGTTTCTTTAAAATGGCATTCATTTGTTATTGCATATTTTGCATGTTTGATAAAAGTAATGGATTTTGCATAGTTTTGCAATAAATTAATTTTTATTTAGCATGTTTTTGGATTTTTTGAATAAATTTGTTGCTATAATTTTTTTTTGAATATTCATCGCAACCACTTGTTTGGCCGTGAATATTTTCACAACAAATTCATTGATTTGCTTGAAATTAAAAAAATTGTTACTTAGCATATTATGCTGGTATGCCGCGTTCTAGTGAACTATTCATAAAAAGATGGAGAACATGGTTTAATGCAAATATTAATTCCAGAAAAATGCAACAAAGCAGTGAAATAAGTGAAATTTTAAACTTGCGCCCTCTGAAATCCAAAAATGTTTTTGTACGTAACAGTTATAGGCTTTTATGCGAAGTATAAAAATAATTGGGATGGCGTTATTCTTTGAAAGATGCAATTGATTTGATAAAGGAAAGTAAAAAAATTGGGCAAAAAGTTCTATTAGGCAAAAAAATTATAGCAAAACAAATTATGTTCCATAAAGGTATAAATATTTCCTCGATATAAGAAAACTTGCAGGTATTCTGGAAATCAATTAAAAATTAGTTTTTTGAAAGCTTTAATAACACGTCAATAACGCAATAATCAAAACTGACTCTACTATGTAATGGCGGCCCTATTAGCTGAGGGTTTTGCAGTACATACTGCCATTCGGATGGCCAGGGTTCGAGTACTGGTTCGATCAACATCCAAAAACTATAGAATACTAATTGAAATAAAAAATTGATTAGTTTTCTAATTGAGGTCGTCCCCGCAGGGAACAACTACCCCTCCAAGTATATTTCTGACATGAAATAAAAGCTCCTAATAAATATACATCAGCCGTTCGTAGGCTGCTTAGTATAAGTTGTAGATTCCTCCACTCTGTTGGAAAAACATCAAGAAATGCACTACAGTTGAATATCCGGGAAGAAGACCAGGAACCAGCCTATAAGAAACAAGAAAGGACAACTGCCTTCGACCATGCCGAAGTTCTTATACCTTTCATAACATCTCAAATTTATTGAATGAAAAATTCGTTTTCGACGATTTGAAAGAGTCAATACTAACTTGAATTCGCGTCTGTAGGATACCAAATTTCACGCTCTTAAATGCTTTTTGGTGGATTTTTAACACATTTTTTTAAGGCAAAAACTCATATCTGAACAAATCATTTATATGGGGCTATATGATACAATATTCCGAGATCGATGATTTTCAATCAATGTACAGTTCATAATATGTGTGCAGAATACTAAATTTCACGCTCCTAGATTTCCTCTTTGACGGAAGCCAAATTTGGTGATTGGGAGCTATATGTTAAAGTCATCCGATTTCGATGTATTTCGGAATCATTTTAAAGCATTGCATTGCAACACTTAGAGAGTTGTAAATTGAACAAGCAACTGGTTTAAAAAAAAAAGTTGTCGAAAATTATTATTATTATTATTTTTTCTTTTTGACATCACCTAATCAATTGCTTGTAAAACAGACAATGATTATTTCAGGAAGGTTACCAGAGGGCCAAAACGGGGTTACGTCGCCGAAATGATGAAAGCCTCTGGACGAATAAAATCCGGGTCAACTCCGGTGCGTAGAAAATGCTAACGTGAGAGTCGAGAGAGCCGCGTAACACTGGTACAATTAAGTGCTCAGACTCAACTCCTACTTATCCAGACTCGGCAATGACATACCCAACGTTTGTCCCGCAGCTCTGAAGAATCGGAACGGGAATAAAAGTGCAAATGCCAAAACTTTTGCGAAGTCATTGAAGGTAACAGTGAAAATTAGTTTAAAATCACATGAGACCGGGTCCTTCAACTGTTAAGTTTTTAATCGGTATTTATGGAAATATTTATTCTAATGTTATATATCATGACTTCATATGCCGTTACTATTGTGCTTTCAGAGAATTATAGAAGTAGCGCTGAGCCAGAACTAACTCTGTTCCAATGAAAAAGGTGTATATTTATATTTGGTATATAAGTAATACCGTCACGTTTCGACAACTCGGAAATTTATTTGGGGTGTCTCCTTCAACCGCCTGGGCTATTGTTAACAGTGTCTCAGGTCGGTTTATAAAAATTGGTTACAACAATATAAAGTGCAATTGGTGCCATAGACTGTAGTCATATTCGCAATTAGAGCACTAAAGGAGAGTAAATAACATTATTTAAATCTAAAGTACACCTATAGCCTAGTGCTTTAAGCAGTTGTGGATGCAGATAAGAAATTAACATATGTAACTTGTGGTGAGCCTGGCTTGCTTCATGCAGGTACAAAATGGTTGGTTCCACCTTATAAAGACTATGGCAACTTACTGTGTCGCAACGAAATTTTAACAAGTTGAACTCGTCTACGCGTTTAGCTGTGGAGATCGCGTTTGATTTATTAAATACTCGCTTTAGAAGGCTATTACATTTTACTGAACAAGCATATTTATGTGTCGTTGTCAATATAATTTTTAGGGCTTGTGGTCTGCATAACATTTGTATAACATTTGACGACTTAACCAATGAACAATATAGAAGATGAACCTCATGAAGGCAATCACCAGGCTAATAGTAACAAACGAGATTAATTGTACCAATACTTATAAAAGAGTGCGATAAATAATAAACTCAAAAAGTTACAGAATGCAGTTTTATTTGACCAGGCACATACGTATCTTTATTTGAAAAATTCATTTTACAAAAAATAACATTAAAAACTAAGTAATTAACTAATAAATATCGCAAAATATATAAAACTAACTTTCATTTAAATCAAAAAAGATTCACTAATATATTAAAAACTAAGAAATTAACATTTTTCTTTGCTGAGATTGTTTTAGGATCTCTAGTTTTTGTAATTCTACCACCTTCAGCACCGAGTCATTGAACCGTTTTTATTCTTCCGACCTTTTTCCCGTAAGTTTAATTTTGCCTCATAATATTTTTCTCGGGCGATCTTTCTGCGGCGCACAGGTAATGGTTGCTGAGGCGGGGTTAAAATAGATAACGTAGGCTGTGTGGAAGATTCTATATTGGAAGGAGTTGGTGAAGGCTGTGGAGAATCTCGTTGTTTTGTAGAGACGGTGACGGGTCTAACGAAAACGTTCATACTGTCGGCGCCCAGAGTTAAGGTGTGCTCGTTGGATATAAGCACACTGTTTCCAAATATCTCCTACATTTCATCCATGTACGGAGCAATACATGCGGATGACCCCATCCTGCTCGTATGCATTTCGGTTCATCCTTTGGTGATGAGATTCTTCCTTCCGTGTCACGTATCAGTTTAGCAATCTTTTTGTTTCCAGCAGCGTCCATACCTTACCATTTGTGTAAAAAAAGTTTTGATAATTTAGAGTTCTAAATAACGAAAAAAAAAATTAAATACTTACGATTCATCTTTACTTGCTATTTTCAATATGAAATTCCGGTATAAAATTTGTAAACAAAACTTGGCTAAGCGGTTAACTTTGTGGTTGCTTTCACGTACAAATTTTTCAACAAGCGAGCAGAGCTCAAACATAACGAGCAGAGAAGTGACGAATCGAATTATTATTAGATATTATTAACTTTGATCTGTAGTATTTACCCATCAAAATTTTACCCAAATGATCAGAATAATTATCGCAAACGATTTTCTCAGTTGTTGAGATATTTAAACGAAATTAGATACGTAGGTATTACTTTGGAACTGAGTTCATGATAATCGCATAAACACCTCTGTGCTTAATGTTTTATGGAAACGTGTTTTAATCATATTTCCAGCAATTCCTAAAAATGAATTTTGATAAGGAAGTCCTTTTTTGTATATGTTTGTAAACTAAATTTTACAGAAATTTTCTATATTTTAAGACATTAGCAATTTGCTACGTTACATTTCCTGATTTTTATCCGATATCGTTGCCAATTTAAATACCTAAATTTTATTAAACAATTACGTTTTTTTTTCTTTATAGAGATAATGAACACAATCTAATGTCATTACAAAATTAAAAATATATACTTTTATAAAGAGCTATCGACTTGGTAGCTAAGCTGAAAAATTTAATGGACATCATGAAAATACTAAATATATATATTTTGCAGGTTAGGGACAAAAATGAAAGAATATTTTTTAAGTTTAAAAAAGTTACAAATAGATATAACATAAAAGCAAAAAGCTACCATTTCTCAGTGCTGTTAAGGTAAATTCGAAGAGGAATAACTTCTACAAAATGTTTTATAGGCTTATTTACTAACGTGAATAAGCTACTGCATACATATGTATTTTTTTACAATTGCCAAGGCACAGAAGCCAGAACCATAATATATTCTCATTCTTTACCAAACACCATATACAACATTTATCCGCGTAACTATTTCAATTATCCTTCCGACTAACTCTATGTTCTTCTTCTCAGGGATGTTATTCATTGGCGTTGCTGTCGGTATTGCTGCTTTTGTACCTGTTGCTGGCGCCAAAGTTACACCGACACACTCGGTAAAGGAAATATGAGTTGAGCACAGTTACATTGCATCTTTCTCTACGTAGTTGCACAGCACTCGAAAACTTTAATCCTTCAATAATATTATTTTTTGCGCAAAGTACATTAGTACCGATAACTGTGTGGGCTTAGATATCGAAGAGTTGTAGAAAAAGAAGCAAGAATTGAAAGTAATAGGAAAGGAAGTATCCCATAATTGCATGGCGATAGCATGGGAATTAACGCACATTCAGGTACTCTCGGGCACTTCATTTAATTTTCCCATCAAAACTAATTTTTTTTTTTTTGCTTTTATCTTCTTCATTTTGATAGATACTTCATAACTTTGTTATCAGTGAAACTTAATTTTAATTCCAAAGTTAAATTTATAATTACAAATAAGCTTTAGGGGAAAAAATGATTGGAACATTATGTTGACAGACCACTTTTAGTTGTAAAATTATCTTCCAATATTTTTAAATTTAGTGACATTCAATTTTGCCTCATACTTCAGAGTATAAAAATATATATTTTCAATGGGAACAGCAGATCTTTAGTATCCTGATTATGTTTATCATAAAAACTCAATGTTTCAATAACACATAACTGCTCGTTTCAGTAAACATAATATTCCTAGTACAATACACGGAAGAAACGGTTGCGAATAAGTAGGCATAAAATTAATTATGTTTGTAGTAATTGAAATTTAATGTTTTATAAGTAGCTGTTCAGATTATGTAAACATATTGGGAAGGTGCAATAACGATCGTGATTCATTTTGCTATATATGTAGAGAATTAACTTCTTAGATCTTCTTTCAAAAACGGTGGACGTTTGAAAGTTGATGCCCTATGAATGGTATAGAAAAGGCTAAGTGAACTTCTTTAACCCCTGGACAAAGTCTTCTGAAATACGTCTTCTATTAAATAAGACCTTATTAAACAGTTTGTACTAGGGATGGATCACAATGGATACGGATTTTTATACCTTATTTTATATCGCGTATATGATCGATGGTCAACTGTACAACCACCCCAGTCGGCATCGGTATAACCTATTAACGGATCACCTGTTTTGCGAAACTTCAATCCATGATGGGCTGTTCCATCAAGGTATCTAAGTACCCTTTTCGCAGCTAGCCAATGGCTCATCAATGGGCATGTGACAAACTGCGCCAATCGAGAAACTGTGTTAGCAATATCAGGTCGCGTCGCTACGGACAAGTACATCAAGCTTCCAATCAATTCCCTGTATGGATTTCCATCGGATGGCTTATTATTTGAATCTAGAAATTGCGCTTTTACATCAGAAGGCGTTATAATATTATTGCATTTTTCCATGCCGTACTGCTTTAATAACTCCATCACGTAAGAAGTTTGCTTTAGATGAATACCATCATTCGTTTGCTCAATCTCCAAGCCTAGGCAATATTTCGCTTTGCCAAGGTCTTTAATTTCAAATTCATTTAGTAATTGTTGCTTCATATATTCAATACTTTTCAAATTGTTTGATGCAATTAATAAATCATCAACGTAAACCAACAACAAACAAAACTGTTTATTAATTTTACCATAAAATAAACATGGCTCATTTTTCAAAGGTTTCAGTCCCATTTTGGATAACTTTGTGCTGAGTTTTATATACCATTGACGGCCAGACTGCTTTAGACCATATAATGCTCTCTTCAGCTTACAAACATTTCCGCCTCTACGTAAATTTTCCAGCATCTTCTCAGCACGTAAACCCATATTACTACTTCCCCCTTGTTTTGATACAATGCGTTCCAACATTTCAAAAAGTTTATCAGGAACCTTCATCAAAACTTCTTCTTCTAGGGAGCCATTAAGGTATGCTGTCACAACATCAAATTGCCAGACTGTTAGTTCAAAGTGCACTGCCAATGCTAGCAAAAGTCTAACTGTATCCAGCCTTGCTACTGGTGCAAATGTTTGATTATAATTTACGCCATACTTTTGACTATATCCTTTAGCTACAAGACGAGCCTTACGCCGCTCAATCTTACCCTCATAATTGTATTTATTTGTAAGCACAAATCGACAACCAACAATATTTTTATGGTTATCAGCCTTAATGATATCAAACGTGTCATTTTTGATCAAGCTCATAACTTCGGATTCAATAGCAAGCTTCCAGTCATCACTATCAGGACCTTCTAAAGCAAAACGAGTATCAATTTCAGCTATGCCCGAAAATACATCATCATTGATATCTTCTGAGATATCTTCTGGCTGAGCAGGCTGAACGTCTTCTTCTACAGAATTTCGAGAACGGAATACTTTCCGTGGACGGCCTCTGCATCCAGTACGTAGAAGTTTGGGCCTACCCGGTCCCCTGCCTGCGTCCTCTTTATCATCAATGGATTCTTTCGAGCCTGGGTCTATCTGAGAACAATCTTTCTCAGTTATTTGTGACGGAAATTCAACAAACTGCTCACAACGTGCATCACCTTCATCATCTTTGTGTAAAAGCAACAAATCATCTGACAGGTCATCTTCTGTCGACTGTTTTTGGTCAGCTTCTAAGAACTTAACATCTCGGGCACATATAATTTGATGGGAGCTAGGAACCCATATACGATAGCCTTTTCTATCCAGTGGATACCCTACAAATATACCTTCTATAGCTCTAGGTTCTAATTTATTTTTACCTGGATCCTTATTGAGCACCATAACTTTCGATCCGAAAATCTTCAAGCAATCTAATTCTGGACTTTTACCGTAGAGCTTTTCATAAGGTGTCTTCCATTTAATACTGCTTGATGGACATCTGTTGCGAATAAAACATGAGGTAGCTACAGCCTCCGACCAAAACGACGCGCCCAAAGCAGATTGTAGCAATAGGCAGCGAGCCATATCCGTCAATGTCCGATTCATCCTTTCGGCCAACCCGTTCTGCTCCGGAGTTCATGGGATACTGAGCCTTCTCAAAATTCCATTATCTGCAAGGTATTGATCAAACTCATTATTACAATACTGACGGCCATTGTCCGATTGTAGACACATTATTTTCTGACCTGTTTGTCTTTCAATACACTTTTGATACAATTTAAAAGCAGTTAAAACATCAGATTTTTTACGTAAAAAGTATACCTGACACCATCTCGAGCAGTCATCTATGAAGGTAACAAAGTATCTGGAACGACCAATAGACTCTTCTCTAAAAGGACCAACGACATCCGAGTGTACAACCTTACATGGCTCACGAATTTTATTAAACGGTAATGCAGTCATTTTTCCCTTTAAACAAATTTCACATTTTACTAATTCCTCAGTTTCGCTGTATTTGTTCGAAGGTAGTATTCCATCACGAAGAATTCTGATTAAATCTTTTGCATTCAAGTGGCCAAGTCGACAATGCCATTTAAATAATTCTGAACATTTTTCTTGAGCAATGCCACATTCGCTATTTTCACGCAAATAATACAAGTCGCCTTTTCTATCTGCGACAAGAGTAGTTTTGCCACTTACATCATTAACAAATGCACCGTCTTTGTAAAAAGTTACTGTATGACCTTTATCTGTGATTTTTGCAACAGAAATTAAATTCGTACGTAAATCCGGTACAAATAAGGTATTCTTAAATTCAATTTGTCGTTCACCCATATCACCAGCTACTCGTAGGTGAACCGTTCCCTTACCTTTAACATCTGCACAAGCCTGACTTGCAAGGTTTAGTTTAGCCTTAGACGAATTGCTGATATACGAAAAATTTGATACATCGCCACATAAATGTGCGGTACATCCGCTGTCTAGAATCCAAGAATGCTTCGCACGACTATTGGTGTCACAATATAATTGTTTGCCAGCCGTATGACACGCTGCATACGATTCGTCGATTTCGTTGGATTGTTTCAAACGATTAGGATTTTCTCCTCTTCGAAACTTACAAGCATTTGCCTTGTGGCCTGGTGCCCCACACTTAAAATATTTAAAAGTGCCTTTTGAAACACTCTTATAATTTTTCTTCTCAAGCTTCTTTGTGAAATTCGCGCGATTGCCAGCTGCCATAGCAATCACTGCACCTCCAGAACTTTGTTTACGCGCTTCACTTTCTTCTATGATCTTAATCTTTAACACTTCAGCCTTGGGCAATTCATCCCTTGATTCTATAGCACACCGAAAGTTCTCATACGACGAGGGAAGGCTATACAGCAGCATAATGGACAATAAATCACCATTAATAGGAACACTCATGCTTTCAAGTTTATCCACAGCGTCAAAAAATGTAGCAATATGTTCTTTTACATTACCACCTTCATCGAGTTTTTGTAACATCAGCTGTTTCAGAAGTGTAGCTTTGCGAGCCGGCCCCTTCGATGCATAAATCGACTCCAATTTGAGCCATACTTCACGCGATGTTTCGCAACCACGAATTTGCTTCAACTCTGATGGTTGAATTGATAAGATTAAGTCCGCTTTCGCCTTTTTATCAGACTTCAGCCATGCACTCATACCATCAGCATCACTCTCCGGCGGCATCACACACGTACCATTAACAAAATCCCAAAGTTCATTTTTGGTGAGAAGCGCCTCTACTTGCATACTCCAGGTGTCAAAGTTCTCCTTTGATAACAGCTCAATTCTTGATGAGCTAATTATCGAATTACCAGCCATTTCTCCAACAAATTTGTAGCTGTCAACACGTTTTTCTTTGCTTCTAGAAAACTCCTCTTTTGGTTCTGCTTCGCCGCTGCTATTACTCATAATATGCAGGCAATAACCTCAGCTTTAATATTTTGGGCAGCTGGGCCCATAACCTGATACGATGGCAGCGGAATTCCCAGATATATATAAAAGAAAAAATACTTTGTTTCTAGTTAGCGAAAAACAATGTTTATTCCTCACGGTTAAATTAGAGAGAGAGTAAGAAAAGAAAAAGAATTACAAAGTAAAAGGAAATACAATAAGTATAATGATGACAATTAAAAATAGAGATGCCATATAAATGTGCATATTGAAAATAAAGGAAGATATTCTTGAATATTTCCAACATGTTCCATAAAGGTATAAATATTTCCTCGATATAAGAAAACTTGCAGGTATTCTGGAAATCAATTAAAAATTAGTTTTTTGAAAGCTTTAATAACACGTCAATAACGCAATAATCAAAACTGACTCTACTATGTAATGGCGGCCCTATTAGCTGAGGGTTTTGCAGTACATACTGCCATTCGGATGGCCAGGGTTCGAGTACTGGTTCGATCAACATCCAAAAACTATAGAATACTAATTGAAATAAAAAATTGATTAGTTTTCTAATTGAGGTCGTCCCCGCAGGGAACAACTACCCCTCCAAGTATATTTCTGACATGAAATAAAAGCTCCTAATAAATATACATCAGCCGTTCGTAGGCTGCTTAGTATAAGTTGTAGATTCCTCCACTCTGTTGGAAAAACATCAAGAAATGCACTACAGTTGAATATCCGGGAAGAAGACCAGGAACCAGCCTATAAGAAACAAGAAAGGACAACTGCCTTCGACCATGCCGAAGTTCTTATACCTTTCATAACATCTCAAATTTATTGAATGAAAAATTCGTTTTCGACGATTTGAAAGAGTCAATACTAACTTGAATTCGCGTCTGTAGGATACCAAATTTCACGCTCTTAAATGCTTTTTGGTGGATTTTTAACACATTTTTTAAGGCAAAAACTCATATCTGAACAAATCATTTATATGGGGCTATATGATACAATATTCCGAGATCGATGATTTTCAATCAATGTATAGTTCATAATATGTGTGCAGAATACTAAATTTCACGCTCCTAGATTTCCTCTTTGACGGAAGCCAAATTTGGTGATTGGGAGCTATATGTTAAAGTCATCCGATTTCTATGTATTTCGGAATCATTTTAAAGCATTGCATTGCAACACTTAGAGAGTTGTGAATTGAACAAGCAACTGGTATAAAAAAAAAGTTGTCGAAAATTATTATTATTATTATTTTTTCTTTTTGACATCACCTAATCAATTGCTTGTAAAACAGACAATGATTATTTCAGGAAGGTTACCAGAGGGCCAAAACGGGGTTACGTCGCCGAAATGATGAAAGCCTCTGGACGAATAAAATCCGGGTCAACTCCGGTGCGTAGAAAATGCTAACGTGAGAGTCGAGAGAGCCGCGTAACACTGGTACAATTAAGTGCTCAGACTCAACTCCTACTTATCCAGACTCGGCAATGACATACCCAACGTTTGTCCCGCAGCTCTGAAGAATCGGAACGGGAATAAAAGTGCAAATGCCAAAACTTTTGCGAAGTCATTGAAGGTAACAGTGAAAATTAGTTTAAAACTCACATGAGACTGGGTCCTTCAACTGTTAAGTTTTTAATCGGTATTTATGGAAATATTTATTCTAATGTTATATATCATGACTTCATATGTCGTTACTATTGTGCTTTCAGAGAATTATAGAAGTAGCGCTGAGCCAGAACTAACTCTGTTCCAATGAAAAAGGTGTATATTTATATTTGGTATATAAGTAATACCGTCACGTTTCGACAACTCGGAAATTTATTTGGGGTGTCTCCTTCAACCGCCTGGGCTATTGTTAACAGTGGTTCAGGTCGGTTTATAAAAATTGGTTACAACAATATAAAGTGCAATTGGTGCCATAGACTGTAGTCATATTCGCAATTAGAGCACTAAAGGAGAGTAAATAAAATTATTTAAATCTAAAGTACACCTATAGCCTAGTGCTTTAAGCAGTTGTGGATGCAGATAAGAAATTAACATATGTAACTTGTGGTGAGCCTGGCTTGCTTCATGCAGGTACAAAATGGTTGGTTCCACCTTATAAAGACTATGGCAACTTACTGTGTCGCAACGAAATTTTAACAAGTTGAACTCGTCTACGCGTTTAGCTGTGGAGATCGCGTTTGATTTATTAAATACTCGCTTTAGAAGGCTATTACATTTTACTGAACAAGCATATTTATGTGTCGTTGTCAATATAATTTTTAGGGCTTGTGGTCTGCATAACATTTGTAAAACATTTGACGACTTAACCAATGAACAATATAGAAGATGAACCTCATGAAGGCAATCACCAGGCTAATAGTAACAAACGAGATTAATTGTACCAATACTTATAAAAGAGTGCGATAAATAATAAACTCAAAAAGTTACAGAATGCAGTTTTATTTGACCAGGCACATACGTATCTTTATTTGAAAAATTCATTTTACAAAAAATAACATTAAAAACTAAGTAATTAACTAATAAATATCGCAAAATATATAAAACTAACTTTCATTTAAATCAAAAAAGTTTCACTAATATATTAAAAACTAAGAAATTAAAATTTTTCTTTGCTGAGATTGTTTTAGGATCTCTAGTTTTTGTAATTCTACCACCTTCAGCACCGAGTCATTGAACCGTTTTTATTCTTCCGACCTTTTTCCCGTAAGTTTAATTTTGCCTCATAATATTTTTCTCGGGCGATCTTTCTGCGGCGCACAGGTAATGGTTGCTGAGGAGGGGTTAAAATAGATAACGTAGGCTGTGTGGAAGATTCTATATTGGAAGGAGTTGGTGAAGGCTGTGGAGAATCTCGTTGTTTTGTAGAGACGGTGACGGGTCTAACGAAAACGTTCATACTGTCGGCGCCCAGAGTTAAGGTGTGCTCGTTGGATATAAGCACACTGTTTCCAAATATCTCCTACATTTCATCCATGTAAGGAGCAATACATGCGGATGACCCCATCCTGCTCGTATGCATTTCGGTTCATCCTTTGGTGATGAGATTCTTCCTTCTAAATAACGAAAAAAAATTAAATACTTACGATTCATCTTTACTTGCTATTTTCAATATGAAATTCCGGTATAAAATTTGTAAACAAAACTTGGCTAAGCGGTTAACTTTGTGGTTGCTTTCACGTACAAATTTTTCAACAAGCGAGCAGAGCTCAAACATAACGAGCAGAGAAGTGACGAATCGAATTATTATTAGATATTATTAACTTTGATCTGTAGTATTTACCCATCAAAATTTTACCCAAATGATCAGAATAATTATCGCAAACGATTTTCTCAGTTGTTGAGATATTTAAACGAAATTAGATACGTAGGTATTACTTTGGAACTGAGTTCATGATAATCGCATAAACACCTCTGTGCTTAATGTTTTATGGAAACGTGTTTTAATCATATTTCCAGCAATTCCTAAAAATGAATTTTGATAAGGAAGTCCTTTTTTGTATATGTTTGTAAACTAAATTTTACAGAAATTTTCTATATTTTAAGACATTAGCAATTTGCTACGTTACATTTCCTGATTTTTATCCGATATCGTTGCCAATTTAAATACCTAAATTTTATTAAACAATTACGTTTTTTTTTCTTTATAGAGATAATGAACACAATCTAATGTCATTACAAAATTAAAAATATATACTTTTATATAGAGCTATCGACTTGGTAGCTAAGCTGAAAAATTTAATGGACATCATGAAAATACTAAATATATATATTTTGCAGGTTAGGGACAAAAATGAAAGAATATTTTTTAAGTTTAAAAAAGTTACAAATAGATATAACATAAAAGCAAAAAGCTACCATTTCTCAGTGCTGTTAAGGTAAATTCGAAGAGGAATAACTTCTACAAAATGTTTTATAGGCTTATTTACTAACGTGAATAAGCTACTGCATACATATGTATTTTTTTACAATTGCCAAGGCACAGAAGCCAGAACCATAATATATTCTCATTCTTTACCAAACACCATATACAACATTTATCCGCGTAACTATTTCAATTATCCTTCCGACTAACTCTATGTTCTTCTTCTCAGGGATGTTATTCATTGGCGTTGCTGTCGGTATTGCTGCTTTTGTACCTGTTGCTGGCGCCAAAGTTACACCGACACACTCGGTAAAGGAAATATGAGTTGAGCACAGTTACATTGCATCTTTCTCTACGTAGTTGCACAGCACTCGAAAACTTTAATCCTTCAATAATATTATTTTTTGCGCAAAGTACATTAGTACCGATAACTGTGTGGGCTTAGATATCGAAGAGTTGTAGAAAAAGAAGCAAGAATTGAAAGTAATAGGAAAGGAAGTATCCCATAATTGCATGGCGATAGCATGGGAATTAACGCACATTCAGGTACTCTCGGGCACTTCATTTAATTTTCCCATCAAAACTAATTTTTTTTTTTTTTGCTTTTATCTTCTTCATTTTGATAGATACTTCATAACTTTGTTATCAGTGAAACTTAATTTTAATTCCAAAGTTAAATTTATAATTACAAATAAGCTTTAGGGGAAAAAATGATTGGAACATTATGTTGACATACCACTTTTATTGGAAAATTATCTTCCAATATTTTTAAATTTAGTGACATTCAATTTTGCCTCATACTTCAGAGTATAAAAATATATATTTTCAATGGGAACAGCAGATCTTTAGTATCCTGATTATGTTTATCATAAAAACTCAATGTTTCAATAACACATAACTGCTCGTTTCAGTAAACATAATATTCCTAGTACAATACACGGAAGAAACGGTTGCGAATAAGTAGGCATAAAATTAATTATGTTTGTAGTAATTGAAATTTAATGTTTTATAAGTAGCTGTTCAGATTATGTAAACATATTGGGAAGGTGCAATAACGATCGTGATTCATTTTGCTATATATGTAGAGAATTAACTTCTTAGATCTTCTTTCAAAAACGGTGGACGTTTGAAAGTTGATGCCCTATGAATGGTATAGAAAAGGCTAAGTGAACTTCTTTAACCCCTGGACAAAGTCTTCTGAAATACGTCTTCTATTAAATAAGACCTTATTAAACAGTTTGTACTAGGGATGGATCACAATGGATACGGATTTTTATACCTTATTTTATACTGAAATCGGGGAGTAATAAAGGATTCAGATCTTTTGAGACAATTGTTTCAAAGAGTTTGTTAGCGAACTGTTATTTGCTGCCATACGTCACTCAATATTTATCTTTAGACACATTCATAGGTTTTTTTGTTGAAAACTTTGGTGCTGTGAGCATCCGGTATTAGACAGTTGGAACAAGATAAAAGTGCTGTCTTCGTTGATTTTCAGGCCCAATATTTATTTGAATTTACGTGTGTAGGAACCAAATAATATGGTTTACTATAGTATTTATATAATTAATGTTTGAGGGCTATATGATTTAGTGGATGGATCATTCCATTACAAAAATACCTTCGCATTATAAATTTCGTTCGAATATCTTAAAAACTGAGATATTAGTATGCATTCAAACAGATTGACGGACAGGCAGATACACAGACGGTCATGACTAAATCAATTCAGCTCGTTATTCTGATCACATCGGTATTAATTTTAATGGGTATTTCTTTTCCCCTTCCGACCATTTCATGTTCATTGAAAATATAAAAACGTTGATACGGCAAATACAACCAACGAACGACGATTTAGGCTTTTTTACTAACATAAATTGTTTGATAGTGAGGCATAGCACATCTTTTATATTTGCTGTCTGGAAGTTTCCGCAAATGGGCTGGTCTCTCAGTTTATTTACTATCTGGTGGAGGATCATTAATTTCATTGATTCATCAGGCTATCCAAATCTAAATCAATACGCTTGTTTTTTTTTCGATTTGGTAGTCCGAAATCTTTTTCCACAGTATACTTAATCGTTTTTTCCGAACAGCTTCCGGCATTCCAATTAAACGTGATATCAGATATGCAAAATCTTCCACATCTTATTCATCTTCGCATCACTTCATTGCATCAACATCTGCTGGTGCCTTATAAATATTCCTTCGCTTAACCGAAACTGAAATTTCTTCGTCTTCATCTTCCCTGCTCAATGTATTTATGAAGGATTCTATTTTCCCACTAGTTCTTTAATAGAGAAAATTACTTCAAGCTTTTCATACAAATTCTCATCTAGATATAAACATGTCGCAACCAAAATTATTTCATCATTCCCTTAAAGTCACATGCATCGTTTCATCCAGCGCTCCGTTTTCATAATGCCTATTTCTAACAGTTTACTTTTACAAGGAAACGTTAGCTAGACTGGCTTAGTTGTTATATTTATTATTAAGAACCACTCATGAAACGTAAATTATTTTAATTTTTTTAATAAACAAAAAGTTTAAGAAATACTGATTATTTTTTTATCCTATGTATTGATTTGAAACAAAACCCTAAATAAAAAACCGAGGTTATTAGTAGGCGAATGTCCACATAATATTTCTCATGAATTTTTCCAACAATCCGTCTAGCTATTCTTACGCCGCCTACCATCATACAACCCCAAATGATGACACTGTTTCCTCTAGAGTCTAAAGTGTTAAGGCCATCAACATCATTAGATCCCAAGTAATGGATTTCGGTTCGACTTTTCTGTATTGCTCCAATGCCCAACTTGCATGCATCCGAAAAAAATTCAGACGCATGCTGTTAATTCTGATAAGCTAGCAATGAAAATTTTAGAACTTTGTTCAAACTCTGTGTATTTTTCTCTGACGCTTGGCCATATTTGGGTATATATGAAAACACCTATATTAGATTTAATAGCACCTACCACTGCACGACGGTTTTATCCATTAAATTAAAGTCGGATGCATTACGGCGGGACACACCTGTTCCGCATTCGGCTCACTTTTTTTCAGTAAACGCTATTATTATATTCAATTACATTTTTTAATGATTCTGAGAAAAACAGTGAAACCATAATCAGACAAACTCAACATAAAGGTAGAGATAAAACTGCAGATGTGTTTTGGTTGCCTGTTTAGGTCGTGTTAACATGTGAACTCTCTTTGCGGATTTATATATAATTCGAGTTTCTTAAGTAGATATTTTCGAGACATGAGGTTTTCAAGAAGAAATAAAAAATATATAATTTAAATGTAAGACCAAGAATTTGCCTTTTTTAAGAAGATAAAGCTTTGCCATTAAATTTCAGCAGAGAGCCCAAATTTCTACTTTCACTTTTAATTTGCTAAGCGCAACTTTCTTTATTATAAAGTTATGCCATTTCGATACTTCTATATTTTTTTGGAAAATTGCCATGCTTTGCTTTTTTTGAACTCCTAGCCGCTCTACGCATTGGGTCAGTCTTTCCAATTGCTAATTTATTAATTATAATTGCTTCTCTTGGTCCTCAATACCCTAAGCAATTTTTGTGTAAAGTTTTTCCTTTATTTTTAATTTATTGTATTACAAATCAAATTAGTCAGGTCTCCTTTTTTGCTTATTTGATTAGGCTCTCCAAATTGTTTCATATTTTTAATTTTCCCCACGCGATCATTTAGAATGCAACGTCGCAAAAATGTGTCAACATTTTGTGAAATTTTTTCTATGTCCGGATGCGGTTTCTTTTCGGAAATAAAACATCTAAATTGCTCTAAATTGATTTGTTTTTAATATTTATTGTTTAGCACGGCGTCATTGTGGCTATTTAATAGATTTTTGCCGTCGTGACCGATTATGATAACATGAACGGCCATGAACATTACTGTATAATTTAGCAAGTTTTCGCCAATTTAATTTTTGTAAATAAAAGGATTAGGAGCATATGCACATTACATATAAAATATAAACATTTATTTCTTAAAAAAGGGCATTCTACAAATCTAAAAGAAAACAAGCTTGAATCCTGAAGTCAACTTGCTAGAAAATAACCTAAAAAAATTGTACAGAAAAACTAACTATCATTAATTATCTAAGATATAAAGTAATTCGTTATTGATATAGACAAAAATTCGGTGTAATGTGACATTTAAATCTTTTTAAAGACGTGTATACTCCGTCCTAGCTGCAGCGATGCTAAAGTATCAACGCATTTTGTTTTAAAGATATTACGGTTTTAGAATCCGTCGGATATTATATGCCCGGCCATAATGACACCGCGTTAAGTAATAAAAATAAAGTCTTTCTTATATTTTCTTATTTGAGCATCCGCAAAACTATAAACAGCGAGTGTAAAAATTTTTAAATTTTATGAAACACTGCATTGTGGGTCAGCACACTGTATTATCCTTCCCACGCTGCTTTCTAAATCCGAAAATTGCATTATCAATCCAGTTTGATAATACCAATAGCAGGCTTAAATCAGTAAAACTCCCTCCGCAGCCTTCCGTCAATATTCCGCAACTAATAAAAATTTTGTAAAGAAAACTTGTATGATATCCTTTAATTTACTCCGTAGTTACTAAGTAACTTAACAATGTACTTACTAACTTCTTGAAATATATATATGCCATGCTTAGAGAATTCAATAACAACCGCAACATTTGAATTATGAACATCTAATACATTTTTTTTTATTATTCTAAGCCTAACAGTGATTACTATACAAACGCGTAGTCAAAAGCTTGAGTGGATGTACTAGTGTAGTACGAATGTAAACTTTTATTAAACAATTTTTCGAACTTTATGGTTAATAATTAATACTACTTATATATATTCGCAAAATATTGTTCTAAGAGGCAGGTTTCTCATTTTCTTTATCTTTCTTGAGTGGAAATATCATAGTTCCAAATAATGAAATAAAAAACTTAGATGTCATATTCACGATGTGATGTATTAGGCCTACTACTTTCTATTTTTGATAAACTTGTAGTTAAAAGTTAACAAGCTGTTATAGCCAATTCAGAAATAAATACTAGGTTCGCTCACAATCTAAAGAATATATATGATTAATATGTAGGTGTCGGAGTTACTCTCACTACTCCATCTACGAAATGAATTTTCTCCATTTCTTACAGAACGATGGAGGTTCTTTTTGAAAACGAAGTGTACCTCTCCCTCGCCAAATAAAAATTAAATTGGCTGACACAAATCAATTCCTTTGAAACTTTCTCATTTCATAATTTCATTTATTTCTTACACATATTTTAACATAATCACAAATACATAAGAGCTTTCAAGGCCCATACTTGAAAGATTTTTCCTCTCTACCTCGCTCTCAGCAACAATGAAACCAAAGAACAAGTTAATACGCAGAAGCAACGGCTATTATCCCTGTAAACAGAAAACTGGTAAATTGATAAGTTAATTTACCCGGAGGCCTGACGGAAACTTCTTTTTTTAATGTAAATAAAATTAAAACTGCTTTATAATTTCATTCACTTTCTATTATTTTTAAACATTTACAAAATAAATTTTTTTATATGATAGTTAATATTCTATTTATATATAGTTTTTATATACGAAACCTATTTATTTTAATTCTTAGAAACATCTTTCTCTTAAAATATATTTCGAAAGTTCCTCTGCTCTGTCCAGTACTCGAATTCACGCTTTTCGGATAATTATACATGATGCTAATAACTCGGCTACATCGGTATATTAATAAAACTCGACATTATATTTTGAAGTTTAAGTTTTTCGCTTTTTTCTTCCCAGCAGTGAATTTTCTAATGAATCATCGCATCGTGAAGAAAAGCGAATAATAATTGTGAGTGTATTCGTAGTAGCAAAAAGTTTGTATAATTATTGGAGTTTCGGTCACACAAGTTTAGCAGGGCATGTTTGCAGCACACATTCACTTTACCAATTTATTAGGTATAAAAACAAGTGACTTATAGCTGAACTAGCCATTTGACATACTTCCCAGCCGAACCATCTGACTGAAAGGGGGATGTGTTGTGAATATTTATCGACGTTGCTTGAAGTGTACATGTATACTTTTAAACAAAGTTATAATTTTCGTCAACAAATTTCAAATTATTCATGTAAAAGCCAATCAAATGTATATACATGATATACACAACAGCGAGAAATAAGCTGAGTATGTGTTGCGGAAAAATTAAAATCTCTGTTGTTTTTGATAGATTGTGACAGCTGATTCGCTATATTTTTGGCTAATTGCTGCATAGAAGAAAAAGAAACTGTTAAAAATGAGGAATTCCGAAAGTAAATAGTGTGTGACCCGGTTATATAAGACTAAAGTACGGCTCATTAAGGAAGACTACAATAATCATTATATTGACATTTGTATATGTATAATGTAGTATTCTACTATATTATTACAATTTTTCAAAAATAACTGGAAAATTTTGCTTCGAGTTTAATAAATATAAGTTTAACACCAATGTTATATTTTTCTTTGAACAGATCACGTGCTGATTGTTATTTTAGCGTAACATCAGTGAACTTATGTGGCTTTCTATGAGTATATAAATACTTTTTCCGTGAATCTCTTTACGAATTTATAAAACTGTATAAACTAGATTTCCTAAAATTACAATACAGTTTTTTTATTCTTTTTTTTACCGTATGTACTATGCGAAACCGATATTACAACAACCTTCATTGAAAAAAAAGTTATTTCGTATTTTTTAAAACCTAATTTGTTATTTGTTTAAATTAGAGATGTTAAACACACGAAACGAAAATAATAATTTTTTATAAGTTGAACACCGCACAGCCCATATATAAAGGGTGTTTTTTATAGAGGTATAGAACTTTAAGTTGGCATTACTTTTCAAGATGGCGACCGATTTAACAGCTGTCAAGTGATTTATTCTCAGTTTGGTTTGGCAATTCATCACGCCTGAACAACGCTTGCAAATAGTGCAATTTTATTTCGAAAATAATGTCTCTGTACGGAAAACGTATCGCGCACTACGTCCATTTTAGCGATGTTTAGCGATGAAGCGCACTTCTGGTTGAATGGCTAGGTCAACAAACAAAACTGGTGCATTTGGAGTGAAGGTAATCCTCAAGTGTATGTTGAAACACCGTTACATCCAGAAAAACTGACTGTTTGGTGCGCTTTATGGGCTTTTGGAATCAATGGTCCGTAATTTTTCAAAAACGATGGTGGCCAGAACGTTACAGTCAATGGTGATCGGTATAGAGTCATGATTACTAACTTTTTCATTCCTGAATCGAATAACCATGATGTCCAGGAGATATGGTTTCAACAAGACGGCGCAACATGTCACACAGCTCGTGCCACAATAGATTTATTGAAAGACACATTTGGTGACCGCCTAATTTCACGTTTTGGACCTGTTAATTGGCCTCCAAAATCTTGTGATTTAACACCGCTAGACTACTTTCTGTGGGGCTATGTAAAGTCATTGGTATATGCGGGTAAGCCACAAACGCTTGACCATTTGGAAGACAACATTCGCCGTGTTATTGCCGATATACGGCCACAAATGTTGGAAAAAGTCATCGAAAATTGGACGTCCAGATTGGACTACATCCGCGCCAGCCGTGGCGGTCATATGCCAGAAATCATATTTAAAATATAATGCCACAAGATTATCTTTCTGATAAATAAAATTCATGTCAATCGAATAATCCATCGCTGTTTTATTGCAACTTAAAGTTCTATACCTCTATAAAAAACACCCTTTATATGTATATCATGTTTACATATGAGTCCATGTTTTGAAGGCAATATATAAAGATATAATTTATTGTTTAAAAAACTAAGCTGATCAGAATTGTTGTCTTATTTGATAAATTTAAACATTTAATTTAGGTAATTTGGTTGAAATGCTCATTTTTTTTTCAATCTGCCAAATAATTTTTTGTTGTTGTAATTTTGTGGCTTGCATTCTAATTCTGTTAAATATCGAGATTCCTTTAAAAAAAAGTGAAGCGCCGACTCTCTCGCCTACCTAAAGTATGATTGGAGCAATAAAAATAAATGTCAAGTCAACTTGCCTCAATTTTCCAAATAAATATAAAATATAGCTCTTACTTACTTCTTGAACACTGTTCATTGCTGCACATATACAAGTATAACCTCATTTGTATACCTTTGATTCACCAGTCTTTTTTTTGCAAGCAATCACGCATTACTACAAACTATTTTAGGTTTTTAATTAAGCGCTGATTGAGTTGTGGTGCAAAAGAAAAAGCACTGCAATGCGAAATGGTGTTAAGTAAATAAGCAAAAAATTGTTGATTCTGATGCTCGGTCATGGAATAATAAATAAAGTGTGGAAAGGAGAAGCGCATACCAATTTTTCTAGTTAACTTACACATATGTAATTATATAGCAAGTCCTTACGTTCAAATATATATTTAAATATACTATTATTTCACAGCAGTCTACTAATCGATAGCAGTTGACAGGAGCAGTACCGCGCGGCAAATTCAATAAGTCACTTACTTATCAAACAGCCCTCGTTTGTAACATTATTATGAATTTTTCTCAGTGAAGCTCCTCCTCTAACCTGTCGTGTGCTCACACTTTCGAAAAGCCTTTTCTTAAAAATTGAAATCCTTAGAAAAACAGTATAGTGACAATTTTTTTCTGTGTTACTTTGTTTGTAAAACTAACTACAAAAAAACCATAAACCCACTTTTTCTGCTTTTGACATTGGATAAACTAATTTTTTGTGCACACGTGACTTTTCAAAATTTCATTAGAGTGGTATCCCATATATGCATGCAAATGTTCTACTTGTAGTGATAAAATTGGGCTAATTTGACTGTGTTATATTATATGCAAAATTTTCAGATCTGAATTTTGTATTAAAAGAGTTTCAATACCAAATATTGGCTAACATTTTTGTTTTTGTTTTGATTTCATTTTTATTTCTAATTTTTTAAGTAATTGTATCTTCACTTCGTGTTATGAAATCTCCAGTTTTAAATTGGTTTCTTCTATTTTGTGATTACATCACAAATACTAAAAAATATAAAGGAAATAAAATTCAAAAACGAATCGTGAAAATATTCGCCAAATTGCATACAATTTTACGATAATTACCAAAAGGAAAGCTGTTATCCACATTTGCAATCCGCCCATAAAGTGCTGGGCTTCCACAAATAGCGCATGGAAACTAGTTATCAGCAAACATACACATAAAAATAAAGATGTCCCATAGTACAGACTCAGTGCATGCATATTGCACATATGTAAAATGTTCTAACTTAAACTAACTTCATGCAATCTATATTCCATTAGTATATTAACTGCCACAAATGTAATCGAAATCATAATCAACTACTAAGCCAAGTATTAGCGCTGGTTATTTGAAACAGTTAACATTTATGGGTTGCATTTCATTGTTATTGCTGTACTCAGTTGGTATAACAATACTTTAACAAAAAATTTCATATTGATTTAATGATAAATAATGATAAGCTCAGCTGATTATTATTATTATAATTTTTTTTTTTGGTTGTGTCTGTTATCATCAAGAGAAGGTTCTTATGGAAAAATAAAACCTAATTACTTAAAATTTGGGTGACAGGCAGTTTTTGCTTTAGTTTGGATTGGCATCAATTTTTCTTCCGAGAAATAGACCCGGGACTGATCCATCCAAAAAAAAAAATATTTTTGGTTTAATTTACTTGAAATTAATTTCCTTCTAGATTCCGACCTTTTTGAGAAAAATATTTTTATGGGAATTTTTGGTTGAATTTTTGTGCGGAAGCAAACCAATCAAGAAAATTTTGTATTTCCCAAATATGAAAAGTCCTCATCCGAAGAGAATGTGAAAGGGTTATTTCAATTTGGACTAACATACAATTTATTAACATAATACGCGGTATTCTTGGTTAGAAGAATAATTTTTTTTTTTTAATATACAGGAAATCAATAAATAATCAAGAAATGTCGGCAATTAGACGTAATATAAAGGGTGTTTTTTATACATGTGGTTTTCAATGAGGCACTACTTTTTTCAGAATGGTTTTTTTGCAGCTTTTACTTGATTTATACACAATTGGTTTTGCCATTTCATAACGAACAGACTTAAAGTTGATTCATATATGAGTTTTGTCTCATAGAAAGTTGTTGGCAAAGTGAAGGTGAAGCGAAATATTGCCGAACATTCAAATTTTTCACATTTTTTAAATGCAATATACAGTAGCTAAACTTTTACAAAGTTATTAAACAACAGAAATAAAAATGTCGGGTAATTTTTAGGCATACCCTCGTTTCGCTTCGCTCTGCAGATCAGAGGTTCATCTGTGAAGCAAGGCAAAGCAGGTTTTATGTGAATCAGCCTTGACTTAAATTTGGCGCGCTATTGGTGACATAAAACGGTTGTAAAAAAGGTCGAAAATGTGTCCTCTCGGCTGATATTCGAGTCATACTCGGCGGTCACTTGCCCGAAGTCATTTTTAAAAGATAATAAAAAACCCTTATATTTATAATACAAATTTTTGGTCATAAAATTAAATTAAATTAAATTAGGTTTATTTCTTCTTGAAAACCACAAGTCTAAGAAAAACACCATTTATAAGAGCAAGTCAAAAGACGAGCATCGCGATGCACTGAATGGAGTTGAACGGAATGGAATCGAATTTAAAAACTTAAAATTGCAATAATATATCAATATCCTCAATATCCTTTCTTATTTTGGTAAGGTGAATGAGTATCAGTTTTCAATGAAGAAGTTGAGCTTTCGAAACTGACGTAAAAGTCGGTTCAATTAATTATTATTCATATAGACTGACGATGTCTTAAAATGTCGACAACTCTTCCACCAATATGCTTTGGATATGTACGTTAAATTTAAAACTAAGAAATTAATGTTTATCGGGCAAAACTGCATCTGAAGCATATATTCATCTTCTATGACATCAATGCTGACGGAAATATACATAATGTAGGTAAAACATCTTTCTCCCAGCAAATATGTCATAAATCCGCGACATATTCATGAATACGCTCAGGACGCATTTGTTTATAGCACTCACATGCAAAGGTGTGGAACTTTTGATTCCACGTATTCCTTTGATACCGAACGAAATGGGATTCGCCTTTAAATAGCTACAAATAAATACGAGGGCGTATAGAAGTTGCAATGTCGATAAATAAATCTCAATGGCAGTCGATAAGCGTATTTGGTGTTAAACTTGAAAATCCATGCTTTCGCATGACCAGTTATACGTCGCCTGTTCCCTTGGCGGGAACACCAACAAAATTATTTATATACGGACCATAAAACAAAAACATTAGCATAGGAATAAAAAAATTTGTTTCCGAATTTTTTTTTTTAATTAGACCAATTCGAAATCAATATTAATAATTAAGACCGGACTGCGCTTTTCGTGTCTACTAGTAATATATAATCAGAAAATTGTGTGAGAACTTGAAACCTTTCAGCTGATTCTGAGAAATCAAGATCGCCCCGACTTAAAATCATCGCTTTAAGAAAAACGAATTTCAAGTTTCAGAAGATTTTTTACCTAAGACAGGTATGACTCCGAAAGAAATGAATTTTCTTCAGATTTCTAGAAAATACACTTTAGTATACTTATATGTACATTAGGAAAATGCATGTGATATATATATATATATATATATATATATATTTTTTTTTTTTTTGTTGAAAAATCTAACAGCTTTTTGTTTCGTTTGGTATTTACAAAAATTTATTTCTTGTTGCTTAGATTTAAAAAACACATCTACTTTTAAAGTTTTTATTTTGTGGATTGTAAATGTCTTTTCTACTCACAGCTAATAACTAAATACAAAAATAAAATTAGTTAAAATATTTCTCCCAAGTTACTTCAATGCGCTTCATCGCAAATTTATCCCGTATTTAAAAAGGTTTTGTATATTGATTAAATTTTTTCCAAGGGGAGCTACGCTCCTCCTTTTCAACTAAAATAGCTCAGTTTTTTTTTACAATTATGTTGTTGCCGCACTTGTTCATGTATTTTTTCTTAAGTAATATATTTCGTTCCCTCCTTCCATCACAACCAATTCTATACGTTAAGGTAAAAATTAAATGAAAGTTTCAATTGCTTTGCAACCTTTTTCTGCCCCTTACCGTTATATCCAATTTCACAGGTTTATTGCTTGTTATATTTTTTCCTCGGCGACAATTGCAATTACAACATGCATACAAATTTATTTATAAAAAACAATTGCATTGGTATGCAATTATGCTTGTTCGTGTTTATGGAAATTTTCGTGCTATCCCACACAGGTATGTGTACATACGTATGTATTTATGTGCGAACTAAAAATCTATATGCACTTTCATCTAGTTGGAATTTTTACTGCAACAAAGGCAATTAAGGAATGAATGGTTCTTTTGTTCTATAAATTTTGTTCCTAAAATTAAAAAAATTAATAATAAATAATTATTAATAGTTAAAAAGCTTTAGAAATTTTTGAAATTTTAGCTAGTATTTAGTAATAATGAAACTCTCCTTAAAATCACGCTGAATTCAAATAAATTCTGCTAATCTCTTCTACCTACCTACAGTAATTTCCTCATAGTATTATACTACTTCGCTGAGCTCATTCGCCCCGTTATTTTTTGTTTTTTAAACTTTCTCGACTATGTATTTCCTGCCTTGCCTGTGACTTTCACAAACCTCGATTGGTTGAAAGTAAGCTGTGTATATTTATTAACGGATTAAGTCAAGCATTTATGCATTTACAGTGAAAAGCATTCATATCCTGCAGCCTGCAGGTGTCATATTTTTTGTTTGTTTGATTGTAAGTATGTATGTCATATACAATTCTTTGTTGAGCAGTTTTTCATTCCTTCTACTTTGGTTTAGTTTGTGTTGGAAGTAAGGGTGTGAAAATTGCGCATTGATATCAGGATTAACACTGCGGTTGTGATGGTGTGGCTAGTAAAAGTTTATGTTTAAATATTTTCACAGATTATCAAATTGCACCACAAAGCCGGATAAATGGTAGAAAATATGGAAAGAAAGGGTTACACAAGCGTTACACAAGGGTTATATAAGCGTTGAGATATAAACTACACAAAATTTCGATTTTACTAAATATCCATATAGAACTAAAAATACGCACCATTAATTAAGAGATTGAAATCGTAACACAAAAATACATAACAGAATTATATACCCCATATAACCCTTTGGCTACCACCTTGGGCTCCACAAGCCAAACCCGCCGGAAGAGAAGAGATTTACCAGCCCCTTAATGCACAACAGCGAACCAGCAGCCCTTTGATGCCTAATGGGCTATTAAATTTTATAATTTATGTTAGTTTTAGAATTTATTATTTGCAGATTCAATAAATAAATACAAACGTAAACAAATCAATTTCATAGTTCAGAATGGAAACGATATTTATGAAAAAAATAAAAAGGGAAATTTATTCTGAATGCTGTTATCCTTAATATATTAAAAAATGGCCAGTGAAACTTGTTATTGATTACTAACATATGACTTTTGTGTTTAATTTCAGCTTACACGTACTGAAACAAACCACCGGTGATATAACAAACCTCGGAAGCTGCCATTTAATTCAAAATAAAAAATTTAAATTTTCTTAATTAATTCAACAAAATATTGTCAATAAAAATGCAGTTTTCGCTTTCACGGTGCCGGCCTATGTGCTTCATATTTATATTCTTGCTGACAATGGGTAAGCAAAGAATTTATATTATTAAGGTCAAAAGTTTTACTTCATGAAAAAATAATGTATTTTTTGTTCCGAAAAGTACTGGAAAATAACCATAGAGTGCCACGAAATATCTTAAAATACATTTACTACAAGTCTCTATTTAAAAAATATCTACTTTAGATGTTTCCGCATAGAAATACTGATATTTTTAATTTAAAACATTTTTATATAATTCATCTATTATTAAATTTAATATATATTTTGTGTTGCATGTACGTATATTGAAAATTTCACTCTTAACACTCTTAACTGCAATACACGACGATCTCGGAGTTAACACCGTAAAAAAGAGATAGAAAACCTGCGAAAAATCAATCGTTAAAGTTATCTAACCATCCAAACTTTCTAGCTAAAATTGTATCACAGCAGAACTACTCCAAGCGATTAAAGAGAAAGAACTTAAGCTTGAGCTGTGAACACCGTTTTGCCGCATGCCATTGTACAACATGTACGATACTTCCGTCTATAACCTTAAGGTTATTTATTATAATTTACTTATTTTACTTCGTTAAAGTGAAATCACATATATTTATAGTTTATTGCTTGATGATTAACCTATTTTATGTATAAGCTGAAGATTTTTTTAAATTATTGTAAGTTTCTGGAAAGAAAATTTCAACCAAATACTTATTTTATCTGCAGCTATTTTATAGTTGCACATAAAACTTAAAACATAAAACCCTATATAAATTTTAAACGCAGATACATATTCGCGTAAAAATAATAATAATTTTAGAAGAAGAATATTACATTTTCTTATGAATAAGTAATTGTCTTTGCCAATAAAATAGTCGCTAATCGCTTTAAATTTCTCCTCTCCATTTTACGCTCAAAGCCTTTGCCAAATCAACTGATATCCAAAAGCGCATAAGACTTAACTAGGAAACGTAAGCGTAATCCCGAGATTTGGAAACAAAATGTGAGAAAAAATCTTCGTAATCGAGGCTCAAGCATGTGCTCAATCTTGTTTTTATACATGTACCAGGTTTTTCCTAAATACCCCATCAATATCTGAACGAGTCATCTACTACTTTTTTCGCAAACAAGCATCCAAAAAATGTATGATCTCTATAAAATTTCGCTCAATAATTCAGTCAGTTTAGATATTTTCAGGCAGGTATTTAACACAAAGTTCAACTTAGGGTTTTATGCACCAAGTAAGGATGTTTCCGACAAATGTAATCTCTTTAAAGCAAATAATGCTAAACAAACGGTCGCTTCTATTCAACTGCATAAAAAACATTTAAATGAAAAAAGATTTACAATAGCTGAATGTGATGCTGATATCCAGATTATTGACAAAAATACAGCGGTTTTAGTGTATGATCTGCAAAATATATTTTCACTTCCGACATTGCCTGTGCCTTAATTAAAATATTGAATAAAGTTTCAGAAGTGCATCCAAACATCAATACCATTATATTATGGAGTGACTCATACGTTCCGCAAAGCAGGAATCGTATAACGGCGACTGCTTTGTTACAATTCTTACACGATCATCCACATATTATAGAAATTAAAAAAAAAATCAGTGAGCCAGGACATTCTTGCTTACAACTGGTTGATTGTGTTCACAGCGTAATTGAAAGCTACTTACGGAACGTCGAAATTCCTAGTCAGCTGACATTATTAAGACTGCTTAAGAACACGAACTTTCCAAATACAAAACTCTGTTTATTACAAATGATTGATAGTGACTTTAAGTATAAAATCGGAAAATATGAATTTCAAAGATGTACAATTTTTTAAATGCAAATCGCATTCTAATGTGCTTCTACTTGCTGTGAATTAATAAATTTATAATACTTTTGTGAAAAATAAAATGCAAAATTTAACTAATTTAAAAAATCTTTAATTTAGTTCAAATTGAGAGCACGTTTTGCCGTATGTTATACATATTCCTGTAAAACTATTGCTAATGATAACATACGACAAAATTTTACTGAAGAAAATCCTTTATAAATTCCAAAATAATAAACAATAAATAACAAAAATAAAATAATTTTAGAATTTCGTGGATTAGTAGTATTCTCTCAGACTTTAGAGAAAATCTATTGACGCGTTTTGAAGAAATACAATTCCAAACTTTAAATCCGATTTCCCAAAAGCCTTTAAATGCAGCATACGACATTAATTTATCCGGGCGACGAAGTGCTGTCTGTCAGGGGTAAAAATCACATAAGCATTTGTGCTATTTAATGCAGCTTAACTCAGCTAGACTGCCTCCTTTATTAGGGAACGAATGGTGAAAAAGTCACAATCTAACCACAAACAACAAACAAATACAACAAATACACTCATTCCAGTTATATTGAAATGACTCAAGCAGTAACGTCTCGCATAGCATTAGGTATATTCTTTGCATGCACTCATCATATTTCTACAACTTTTCTCAACTATTATCCAGGAGAAGTGAGCAACAGCAACAAGTTTAACTCCGAGCTGCTCGTACAAAACACATAGCTTTACATTTTATTCTACGTGAAAGTTTATATATTTGTATTCCACACGCTTTTGTTGTCAGAATT
Source organism: Neoceratitis asiatica (assembly GCA_030068015.2). Taxonomy (NCBI): domain Eukaryota; kingdom Metazoa; phylum Arthropoda; class Insecta; order Diptera; family Tephritidae; genus Neoceratitis; species Neoceratitis asiatica. Next base: position 81,665,161 of record CM061524.1, read on the forward strand.
TACGGGATTCGGGTAAGACATAAAGGAAGGATGGCATATAAATTATTACAAAAAACAGTGTATGTTTGTATTGCGTTTTTTCACGCGAAACTAAATTTACACCATTTTTACATTTAATATTGCCATTTGAGAGCAGCTTTTTAAATGAAAATCACTGCCCTATATTAGCCAAATATTTTGGATATTGTTGAAGTCGACGGTTATAATGTTGCTAGTACCAGCAGCGAGACTTTTGAATTAAATTCGGATTTTAAGTTAGTATTACAATTTTAATTTTTTCTTTGAAAAAGTAGTCATAAAATTTGACTAAATAGCAGACTGTACAAAGAGTAACACATAATATCGTAGGGACAGGCGATTGGCGATGTTTGATCGTCACCTCCAATTATCGTTAACAGCAACATCTAATCTTAATTGCTTGTATTCAGTACTGCGCGAGTTAACTTATTTTACACATTTATTTCTGTACTTACAAATTAACAATTCTTCCTTTTTATTAATTAAATTACAAAAAAGGTTTGATTCAGCAAAAATGTAAAGTTAAACTTACAAATCAACAATTCTTACTAACTAAATTACAAAGTTTTTGAATCAGCAAAAATATAAGGTTGTGAAATTTATGGGAATAAAATTAGTGCTAAAAATTAGTGTATTTGCTTAATCGGCGTCTGGGTTACTTCCGTTGCATTGCATAGCGTTGTTGGTGCAGTGCGTTATGCAACTTGTATATTAGGTTACTATCGTTCGCTTTGGCTTTGGTGGTGCTTCCTGTTGTTGTCGGCATGGTGGGAACGTAACTCCTCCCCCTTGGAATGGAGCGACGGCCAGAAGGATTGCGAAATGGCTGGAGCGACTATGGGTGGTACCTGGGGTAGGTATTTGAGTGTTCTTCTTTTTACTCCCAGTACTATGGCGATTATTGTTAGGATTCCTAATATTGTTACTGCTGATGTGATAGAGATCGATCTTATGTTGCTCTCGTATTGTAGTGCTGCTATGGAGGCGTTGTATTTGAAGTTGTATTCCTGCAGTTTGGGTAGCCTCATGGGTAAGGATATTGATTTGGGTTGAACTGTCAATTTGGGTGGAAGTATTAGTTGAATCTCATCCCAGAATTTTTCGAGCATGTCTGTGTAGGTTACGCCGTTGGTTTGGGTTGGTTGTTGTTGTTAAATCTATCTCGTTCAGGTGACAGCTAGAAGTTTTGTTGTTAAATATTGCGCCGATGCATGTTGATTTTTCGGTTGAAATTTCGTTGGCCGGATTCTTACAGTAGTATATGTTTTCTATTTTCTGGCATGCCTCGCCGAATAACCAAATTTTCTTATTGTTATATGCTATATAAGGCTTAGTTACTATTTGTTTCGTATTATTTATGGGGAGTGGAATGATGTTATAAAATTTACATTCTTGGTTTTCTATTTGTGGTATTCTAACGTTAAAAATTATGTTTGAGTTGTTATAGTAAGCTTGTAATTCTATTAGATCGTACATATGTTCGTCAGATATTACTTCTATTTCTTTATCTTTTAGTAATTTCTTTATTGCATCAATTTCTTCTTTGTTAAAAATTAGGTTTGAGATTATGTTTAGTTTAGCTAATGTTACTGTTTGTGCAATTTCTTTAAGGTGGTTATTAAGGGAATTTATGTTATAATTGATTTGGTGTATGTATTGAATTCCCTCGATTGTACTGTCGTCTTTGTATATTTTGTTTAGTATGTTATCTAAGTAATTGTGTGTCTGTTTTTGTTCTAAGTTGATGTAGTCTGTTATGTTTTTTAGTCTTTGTATCATTTGGTTGTTTAGCATGTGTTGTTGTATGGTATAGTCTTTTGTAGCTGATTGGTCTCTGTGTAGTTTTGATATTTCTGTGTTAAGTCTGATAGCGTCTTCTGTGTCCATGTTTCCTGTAATAAATTTGATGACTGCCCCTAGTCCATTTATAAGTCCGCGTTTGGGTCTTCTTGTGGGTAATAATGAAAGTAGTGTTGCTCTAAGGTCGTTAAATTTTTGGTTAGATATTTTAAGTAAAATTTTGAGGGAGGTATGGCTTTCGATTCTTTTTAGTACATGTGAGATTTCCTGTAGGTTGTCCTCGTAATTGGTTAGATTAACCACATGTAGTAGGTTGAAGTGTGTACGGATTATTTTACAGGGTCCTAGTTTAATTTGAATTAAGTTTTGGTCGTTTTCCAGCCGTTGTATTTGAATGTGTTGTGCTGCCACTATGTATAGTCTGTATTTGTTAAGATTTTATATTTTATTTTTTTCTAGGTCTGGCTTTATGTATTTTTCTGTAGCTATTATTGTTATATGTCTATTTTCTTTAACTTTTTATTTCTTGAAACGTGAAGTTACTTTGTTACGTCTACATTCTTTCCTATAGACGGTTTCATTTGTTGCTCTTTCCTCTGGGTCTTCTCTGTTTTCGTTTAATTTATCTATTATTTTGTCCATTGCCTTATCCACTTTTTCTTTGATCAAGGGATAAAGTTTGGTTTGGAATTCTTGGAGTTTATTGAGATAGTCGTGTTCATTTGAAAAGTTAATTTCCTCATTAAATTTATAAGTTTTTCCAAAAAATAGTTCGTATGGTGTGTGTTTTGTGGACGAGTGGGTTGAGTTATTGTAGGTTATTAATGTTTCGCTGACCATTTCTTCGTGGTCTGTATTTAGTTTATTTTCTTTTCTAGTGGTTAGGATTATTCTGTAGATTTCTGTCAAAGTCGAGTGCAGGCGTTCTACAGGAGCATTACTTGACGTTTGTTGGAATGATGTAAAGTGAATGTTAATGTCGTATTGTCTACAGAAGTCTTTGAATATTTGAGCACAAAATTCTGAACCTAGGTCACAGACTATATTTTTGGGTATGCCGTATAGGCTTATGAAGTGTTTAAGGGATTTTATGATACATATGCTATTTCTTGTGGGTAATGTGTAATTTATCTATGATTGTTAATAATTGTTTATTATTTATGCAGTAGATGTCGATGTGTAAGGTGTCAAGAGGTTTCAAAGGACTTTAAATTTTTTTTTATTTTAATTTGGGTGGTTGTCTGTCATATTTTTGTGTTTTACAATGGTCGCAGTTGTTTATAATTTTATTTATTTTGTTGGTCATTTTAGGAAAGTAGTATTTGCGTTTGAGGTGGAGATATGTCTCCTGAATTCCCCTGTGGTTACTGTTTTTGTGGTATTCGTTGATGACTTGATCTTGTTCATCATCATCGGGTATATCGATTAATATGTTAGTACAACGTATGGGTTTGAAAATTTTGTTTTGTGAAAAATGTTCGGAAAATACTTTTTGTACAACTTTGAATGTTTCATTGTCGCAGAAAATGGCTATTTGCTTGTTCGGAATTACATATTTTTTGAAAATGTCTATTATTTTTGGCTCTGTAAAATTTGTATCTTGTATTAATCGTCTTTGTTTATTCCTAAAGGGTAATTCCAGTGTTACTTTTGGTATACTGTCGGTTTTTTCTATTATAATTTGCAAGTTGAATTCATTAATGGGTCTTTCTGAGAGTGGTATATTGTTGTCAAGATTTTCATCGTTTGAATGTGCAGTGGAGCAGTTTGTTTCTTGTTCTGGTGTGTCATCCGGAATATCATCCGCCATGTTAATTTCTAGTGTTTCCGTATTTTTATCAGTTTTTATGCGGCTTAACGCGTCTGCGTTGGTGTTGCATTTCCCTTTCTTGTAGATTATCCCATAATCGTATTCTTCTAACTTCAGTCTCCAACGAATGAGTTTTGAGTTCGGATCTTTGAGTGACATGATCCATGTCAGAGGTCTGTGATCCGTTACTATTAAAAATTTTCGTCCATAGAGGTACGGACGAAAGTACTTGGTGGCCCATATTATGGCCAGTAATTCTTTCTCAATGGTGGAATAGTTGGTTTCTGAAGTGGAAAGGTGGCGGCTAGCGTAACATATTGGTCTATCGTTGTTTAACGGTCCCTGTGACAGTACGGCACCTATGGCGTAGTTGCTAGCGTCTGTGGTTAGGATAAATGGTTTAGCAAAATTTTGGTATTGGAGGATTGGATCGTTCAAGAGAAGGTTTTTGCATATTTCAAATGCTTCTGTATATTCGTTGTCTAGGGTCACCTTCCTACCTTTCTTTAAGCATGCAGTCATTGGTTTTACTATTCGTGCAAAATCTTTTATAAATTTGCGGTAATAGCCTAATAACCCCAGAAAGGATTTTATTTTTTTCTGCGTTTTTGGGATAGGGAAATTCTTGATGGCCTGAATTTTCGAAGGGTTGGGCTTGATGCCTTCTGTTGAGACGATATGTCCCAGGAATTCGATTTCCTTACGTAGGAATTCTGACTTGTCGATTCCTCCAATCTTTGAAAAACTATTTTTAAGTTCTGTATATGTTCTTCTAGTGACGTAGCGAAGATGATGATATCATCGAGGTATACCAAACAAATCTTGCCTACTAAGTCCCTGAGGACATTATCCATAACTCTTTGAAAGGTAGACGGCGCATTCTTAAGCCCGAAGGGCATTCTAACAAACTCGTAGTGGCCGCCGTCCACTGTAAATGCTGTCTTTGCAACATCGCTAGGATGCATTTCCCCCTGGTGAAATCCATTTGCTAGATCTAAGGTGGTGAAATACATACATTTTCCTAATTTGTCAAGAATCTCGTTGATATTTGGTATCGGGTAGCGGTCTGCGATAGTTTTTTCATTTAATTTCCTGAAATCTATCACTAGACGCCATTTCTGTTTTCCACTAGCGTCTTTCTTTTTGGGCACTATCCACACTGGTGCGCTCCATGGTGAATAGCTGTGCCTAATTATGCCCTGGTCTAACATTTTGTTTATTTGTGATTGAACTTCCTGTTTGTGGATGTATGGATAGCGATATGATTTTGAGTAGATCGGTATATCGTCTGTCGTGATTATTCGGTGTTTTATTTCATTTGTAAAGCTGAGGTTTTGTCCTTCTTGGTAAAATATATTACTAAATTCTCTACATGTTTTTAAGAGTAGTTTTTTCTCTTCTTCGTCTAAGTGATCTGTACGCAGGAGGTGTTTTATGTCGGTCGGAGGTGGATCGCATGAAAGCGTTGGGTCAAGCATGTTTATTTCCACAAAATCATTACTATCGTAGGGTTCCACTTTTATAGGTTGTTCAATGAATAATATTTGGTCTGAATTCGAGTTGTTGATTACTTCGACGGGCGCGAACCAGTAGTTCGCTGTATAAATTCCTTCTGTAACGAATAAATCCTCTTTGATCTTTGTGTAGGGTATATAAAAGCTACCTTCTTTGATATCGACCGGTAATTTTACTCTTGCTTTTGTGAAGCTTGGAATAGGGTGTTTGCTTGAAGTATAGTTTGGCTTAAGTTTTAAATCGATTTCTGAATTCTTTGTAAATAGTTTTTTAAATACTAGGTCAATTCTTGCTTCTAATTTTGTGAGTGCATCTAGTCCTAGAAGTCCGTCAAAATAATTGTGAAATTTAAATAGAAGAAAATTTAATGATCCGTTTTGTCGAAATTCTACAAAAATTGGTAATTTCACTTCCTTGTTTATGGTGTGTCTCCCCAGAATTGTGTTTATGGTTAGCGGGGGGGCGGGTTATTTGATTTGTTGTATTTATGAATAGTGGATTTATGAAAGATGATGAGGCTCCCGTGTCTACGAGGAAGCGAAGGGGTCTACCGAATGGCGAGGAGATGTTGGTATATGTTAGTTCTAGGCCATGAGCGTTTACATCTAAGTAGCCCAATGGCTCTTCGAGGCTGGATTTTGAATTTTGGGTGTCATCGATGTTGAACGTTTCTTTTTCTGTCTGTTCTTCTTCTTCACTGTTTATGTTGTTAATTTCTTCTATTTTGTAGTTCTGTTGCCTATTAAAATGGTTCTGCGTCGACTGGTGTGGTGTGAAGTTTCGTCTAGTTGTGAATGTATTTTGTCTTGTCATATGGCTGTTTGAAGTTTTTATTTGTAGTAGTTGGCGATTTGGGTTATAATTATTAAATGGATTTTGCGAGTAGGTGGGTTGGTTCTGTGTGGAGTAGGGTCTTGCTTGTGGATATCTCGGTTGGTTAAAGGCTATTGGGGGTCTCTGGAATCTTTGTATTTGGTTTGAGGTATTTTGATTTTATATGAAGTGTGGTTTGGGGTAAGGGTTACTATTATATCTGTTCATTTTATTTGAGGTTATATTCTGTTCTTTCTGACAATAGGTCAAGGCAGTGCCTAGATCTTCGGGACGCATTGCTCTTATGTTTGCGCCTAAAGGTTCTCTTAAACCGGTTAAGAAAACGTTTAGTGCCATTTCCTGAAATAGTTTTTTCTTTGAATCTTGTATAGTTTGATTGGTTTTTTTATACGCATGTTATTTAATAGTGCAGACTGTATGTCGAGGATTGTGTTATAAAATTGTTCAGTACTTTGGTTGTATTGTTTAATGCTGTGTAATTCTCTAATCAGTGTGCTTTCGTCTCTTTTGTCTGTGTATAGGTTCATTAATGTCTTTTTTATTTCGTCCCAATTTAGAGGAGTAAGGTGTGCGTTAAGCGCTTCGTTTGCCGGTCCTACTATTTTGTTTCTTATTGCCCTAAGCATTATTTGTCCATAGGGAGTACCGTCCGTGTTCTTAATGAATAGTAGGATTTCCTCTACGTTTTTGATGAAATCCGGTAAAAATTTCTGATTCCCGTCAAATGTCTGTAAGTCCTTTATTACGTCTGGGATTTTTAAATTGTTAAATATCTCTTCCGGGTTGGCCATTTTAACGGTTTTTACGGTTGTTCTTTGTTCACTTGCTGTGCTGTCTCTTCACTAATAGTTGGTAGTGCTTTTTTGTGTTTGTTGGAGAGGTACTCAGTAGCTTTTCGTTTAACGTTTTGTAACATTTATATATAATTACATTGATTAGTGTGTGTTGATTTTGTACTATTTTATGTTTAAAAATAGCACAATATTTAATAGATTAGGGAGATTTATAATTGTGTCGTGATATTTGCAAAATAATATTATAATAATAATATAATATATAATATATTTTTGTATAATGATTAATTGAATATTGGTTCTCGACTTACAGGCAGCTCCAGCTTAATAGAATTTTTTTTTATCATGATTTATTTATTTATTTATTTATTTATTGCGATATGTGCAATCCTGGTATTGTACTTGCGATATGTCTTCGCAATTTAGTACGTTACACAGAATATTACGATATTGCCTCGTAATTTTTTGTACACATTCACTAATTATTATATATATGTGGCAACCACTACTCAACAGCTGATAGCATAACTGACAGTTGTCAAAAATGTAAAATAAGAATAATGAATTTCACTTTTCCTTTTTTCTTTCCGCCTTTTGTAAGAAGCACACGTCTTCATCAGCAATTTTCATTTTTAATTATACCGATCATAATTGTAAGTAGTTGTAAGGCTTTTCATAAATAAAGTAACTACAATTGGTGACCCCGACGTGATCCGGAATGGCAAACGTAGATGGTAGCGTTACAACACCGCAAACACCAGATTCACGCAATACGCTGGGCGTACACTCAATATCGCTGCCCAGATTGCCTCTACCCACATTGACAGAAAGCAACATCGAGGCGTACTTCTACTCCTTGGAGTTCTGGTTCGAGGCGTGTATGGTTATTGGTGATACACGCAAGTACAACATCGTATTGGCAAGCGTTCCGCCACACAAATTAATTGAGCTACGACCTTCGATCGATACAACACCTGTTACCGGGAAATATGAGTACATTAAGCAGAAAGTGATTGATCATTTTGCCGACAGCGAGCAGCGGCGCTTGCAAAGAGTCCTATCGGAGATGCCTCTCGCTAACAAAAAACCAAGCGAACTTTACAATGAAATGAAGCGCGTAGCGGGCACTTCGCTTAGTGACAATGTGTTGCTAAATCTTTGGATCGGCCGCCTACCTCCGCACGCACGCGCTGCGATCATAGCGGCAGAAGTTCAGATAGCGCAGAGATTACGCATCGCAGACTCAATAATAGAATCTTTGAATGCTTCTGCTACCGAAGTCGCAGCAGTATCATCAACTTTAAACGAAATGAAGCAAATGCAAGAGGAAATATCAGCAATATCACGTGATGTTCGTACACTTTTAGACAATCGCCAACGACGTTCGCCCTCTCGTTTGCCATCTCGCTCACACTCACGTTCCCGATCTAAAGATCGTCATTCCGCTGACGATGTGTGCTGGTATCACGCCACATATAAAAACAAAGCACAGAATTGCCGAGAACCATGTGCTTTCAGTAGAAAGGCAACTTCTAACCTAAAGTCACAATAGGTAAGCTCAGCTGAAGTATCGGAGTTAGGCGAATGCTCCGTAAATCTGAATACATCGCGCCTATGCGTTCGTGATGTAACAACCCACATTAACTTTTTAATAGATACGGGCGCTGATGTGTCAGTCGTTCCAAAAAGTCAGCACTCAGCTCGAGCTACACCTACATCAACAAAATTGTTCGCCGCTAATGGCACCGCAATAAACGTTTATGGCCAAGTTCTGCTAAAACTTAGTTTAGGTCTGCGCCGTGAATTTATTTGGAACTTTTTAATTGCAGACGTGAGTCATGCAATCATAGGTGCGGATTTCTTGGCAAATTTTAGCCTAATAGTCGATATAAAAAATAAATGTTTACATGACGAATTAACATCGCTTAAAACTGTTTGTAAAACGCGGGCGCATAACATATCATCAGTGAAAACTATTGATGCCGACGCGCCATTCTCGAATATTTTAAAACAATACCCCGAAATAACACGTACTGCGAATCCTGAAATAAAATCGAAGGCGATGGTTACTCATCGCATTGAAACTACAGGGCAGCCTGTATTCGCTAAACCACGTCGACTCTCGCCAGAGAAACTAAGCGCGGCTCGCGCAGAATTCGAGACACTTATGAAGCTGGGCATTTGTCGTCCGTCATGCAGCAACTGGGCCAGCCCACTTCATATGGTAAGAAAAGCAGACGGATCTTGGAGACCTTGTGGCGACTACCGCGCCTTAAACGCCAACACGGTCCCGGATCGTTACCCACTACCGTATTTGCAAGATTTTTCCGCCGCTCTCTTCGGAAAAACAGTCTTCTCCAAGATCGATCTCCAGAAAGCATTTCACCAGGTGCCCATACATCCAGACGACGTGGCCAAGACGGCGATAACTACGCCGTTTGGGCTCTACGAATTTAATTACATGACGTTTGGGTTGCGCAACGCCGCGCAAACCTTTCAAAGATTGATACACGAAGTTTTCCGAGGACTTGATTTTGTGTTCGCTTATCTGGACGACGTTTGCATCGCTTCGGCAACACCCGAGGAACACGAATCGCACCTGCACATCGTATTTCAGCGACTAAAAGATAATGGCTTAACCATTAATGTTGCCAAATCTCAATTAGGCGCAACGGAGCTAAATTTTCTCGGCCACCGTATCACCAGTGAAGGAATTCTACCGCTTCAAGAACGCGTAAAAGCCCTACTTGAATATCCAAGGCCGGCAATCGCAAAGGACCTAAAACGATTTTTGGCGATGATGAATTTTTACCGCCGATTTCTAAAGCACGCCATACAAACACAATCGCCGCTCTTTAAAATGGTCCCAGGTAATCAGCGTAACGACAAAACCATATTAAATTGGACACCAGAAAGCATACAATGTTTCGAAGAATGCAAGAAGCAGCTGGCCGATTGCGCATTGCTTGCGCATCCATCACCGAACGCCGAACTTTCGCTTTGGGTAGACGCGTCAAATTTCGCCGCTGGTGCCGTTCTCAACCAGGTCATAAAAAACAAAGTTCAACCGCTGGGATTCTTCTCACGAAAATTTTCGGCCGCCGAAATGCGATACAGCACCTACGACAGGGAGTTGACTGCCATGTACGCCGCGACACGCTACTTTCGCTACCTCATCGAAGGTAGGCGCTGTCATATTTACACCGATCATAAGCCTTTGACTTTTGCGTTCAAGCAAAAGCTCGAAAAGGCGTCAGATCGACAAGCTCGACAACTCGATGTCATCGGTCAACTAACAACGGACATACGCTTTATAGAGGGTCAAAACAACATCGTTGCTGACTTGCTCTCGCGGATACAGCAAATCTGCACCAACACAAAGGCAGGGCACACCAACGCAGAGGTGGATCTATTAACCCATATTTCGCTAGATGAAAATCAAGTCCAACAAATAGATTCACTGCCAATAAATTACGACGACCTAGCCGAAGATCAGTCACAAGATGAAGAGCTCCGAGCATTGATGGAGGAAGGTAGTACTAATTCTTTAAAGTTAAAACGTTTTGCTTTTCCTTTCAGCAAGAACTTAGTATACTGCGACGTCTCCAATGATCGCATACGACCGTTCATAACTAAAAAGTTTCGAAAGCAAGTTCTACGCTCTACCCATGGCCTATCACATCCTGGTTCAAGGGGCACTGCAAAGCTTTTATGTGACCGCTTTGTATGGCCCGGTATTCGAAAAGACAGCATCGAGTTCGCACGCTCATGTGTACATTGCCAACGCAACAAAATAAGCCGTCACGCGACTGCGTCGCTAGTTAGAAGGAGCCTTCCATCGCAAAGGTTTGCGCACATTAACATTGACGTTGTAGGCCCGTTTCCATTAGCAGATGGTTGTCGATATTGCCTGACCATAATCGACCGCTTCACCCGTTGGCCAGAAGCCATCCCCATCGCCGACTCAACTGCTAATACAGTGGCGCGCGCCTTGATTAGCGGTTGGATTTCAAGGTTTGGTGTACCTATCGATGTTACGTCAGATTTAGGACGGCAGTTTGTTGGCTCAATTTTTCAAGAGCTGATGAATATTTTGGGAATCCGTCATTTACGCACCACTCCATATCACCCGCAGGCAAACGGGATAGTCGAACGCTGGCATCGCACCTTAAAAACAGCAATTTTGTGCCACGACTCTCAAAGATGGACATCGTACTTGCCAATAATACTACTGGGTTTACGTTCCACATTTAAAGAGGACATGCACTGCACGGCAGCAGAACTTGTGTATGGTACGACGCTTAAGTTACCGTCCGAATTTTTTGTTAACGGTGACAAAAGAACAGAATCCGAGATCGCTCGGCAACTTCGAGACGCCATGCGTGACCTACGACCAGTTGACACCACCTGGGATACTGTTAAGAAGCCGTTTGTTCATTCACATCTACAAACCTGTGAAAACGTTTTCCTCAGAGACGACCTAATAAGACCATCACTTTCGCCCCCATACTCAGGTCCTCATAAGGTCGTGAAACGCACTCCCAAATATTACATAATCGACGTTAACGGCAGAGAGACGAAAGCATCAATTGATCGATTAAAACCTGCATTTCTAACTTGTGATCAGTGAAACGATTTACGTTCATACTACGGGGGGAGTACTGTGGCAACCACTACTCAACAGCTGATAGCATAACTGACAGTTGTCAAAAATGTAAAATAAGAATAATGAATTTCACTTTTCCTTTTTTCTTTCCGCCTTTTGTAAGAAGCACACGTCTTCATCAGCAATTTTCATTTTTAATTATACCGATCATAATTGTAAGTAGTTGTAAGGCTTTTCATAAATAAAGTAACTACATATATATATATTGTGTGTGTGATCTGTGCAATTTCGGTATTAGTATTTGCGATATGCCCTCGCAATTTTTTATACTTTACACGAAATATTGCGATATTCCCTCGCAATTTTTTCTACATAGCCACTCTTACTTTTATTACTTTATTTAATTTAATTTTATTATTATTTTTATTTATTTAATTTTCATCTCCGTGGTTGTTGATTGATGCGTTGGTTCTCGGCTGCATGTGTCCTTCCGTTGGTGTCTCCTCTTTGTTGGGATTTGGTGTTTGATTTACTGATTTTATAATTTCTTTGCACCGCACTAATTTTACTAGTCACTTTTAGGAAGGTTTCAGCCGCCGTTCGACTGCGCCAGTTAACTTATTTTACACACGAAGAACGAAAAAAATATAGACTTTGCCTTCAACTTGGCATTAAAACAACCGATTCGTTTTGTCACAAAATTTATTCTGTACTTACAAATCAACAATTCTTACTAACTAAATTACGAAGTGTTTGAATCAGCAAAAATATAAGGTTGTGAAATTTATGGGAATAAAATTAGTGCTAAAAATTAGTGTATTTGCTAAATCGGCGTCTGGGTTACTTCCATTGCATTGCATAGCGTTGTTGGTGCAGTGCGTTATGCAACTTGTATATTAGGTTACTATCGTTCGCTTTGGCTTTGGTGGTGCTTCCTGTTGTTGTTGGCATGGTGGGAACGTAACTCGCGTGACTATTTTTGAACATCAATGCATGTACATATACGAGTATACGACTGACGCATATGCGTTCACTTCGTTTTGCAACCGTAGCCACATATTGTTGCTTCTAGCTTATGGTAACCAGAAACCAACTTTAGACCGCATCAAAGTAAATACATGGTGCGGTGGCTTCGTAGATCGCAATAGGCGGAATTTGGTTGCTTTATTTTCCACGGAATCTGTTAACATTACAGTATAAGAAAGGACAAAGGGAGCGTTATGTAAGGGTTATTGTATATTTAATTTTAGTTCATTAAATGTTTTTTATATTATTCTTTATAAATAAAACAATTTAATTTAATTTATATATTTTAATCTTATTTAATTCCATATTATATTATTTTATTTTATTTTTATTTTTTTATTCATTCAGTAGCTTTGTACCATAGCGTACCATAGTGTAAGTGTACCATAGCGTATACGCAGTCTTTATGAAACCAAGCGTTATTTAAATTAATGAACTTCCGCTATGTTTATATACCTAGTGATATTTTTGATTAACTCCTCAATTTTTAGGTCAAACTCCATTTCTCCCCTAAGTATGTACGTATAAGCATTCCATTCATAGCGAATTTGCATAAAACGCATAAAAAGACTAATTTCCAGCAGCGCGTTCGCTTTTTTTTGTCATATTTAAAAGCAAATATACTCAGAGTAACGTTTATTATCCACTCGTATTCTGTAATTTTGTCACATAGTGTTTGAAACATGGAATTTTGTAGTATCGAGTTTCCAAGAGCGATTTGAATGTTCGTTCATTGCTAATTATAAATGCATATATATATATATATATATATATATATATTAACATTAGCTACGAAGGAAATTCTTTTCCATTTATAATAGAAAGAAGATGTGTTTCCGTCAAAATCTCATTTTTCGCTTGTAGCAAGTCCTCAGACTGATACTGTTACATAAAATCCTTACCTCTATCAGATATTTACAGGTGTCAGAAACTAGTTCATTTCAACAAAAATACTGCAAATGAATCAGCATGATAACATACAAATTTAATATAAAATTTTATATCTATTGATCAGCGTAACAAATATCAATATAAACACAACGCAAAAAAAAACTTTAAAGAGAAAATTCCGTAGATAGAATTTTGCATTCTGTTCTGTAAAAATGTGTAAAAATTCGAGTCGGGAAAAAGCAAAATTGTGTAAATGCGAACACCTCTTATAAGAAGATGAATATTTTGGTAGGGTGAAAACATTTTGATTGCATACTTTTCGATGTTAACGCCACCATATCCGAAAATATCTTAAGTACCCCAGCAGTAAATTGAACCAGTTAGTAATCAATTGGAAAATAATAGTGATTTTTTCAATTTAAAAAAGATAAGTAAAATTATGTGGAATAGTTTATAAATATTCAAAAACAATTTTGTTAAATAATTCAATTGAATTTTTTCTTATATGAAATCGCGTCTAGGAAAAAATCTGCTTCCTGTTTATAACACATTCAGGTGTACAAATTATACATATTACTATTTTATCAAAATATAAATGTTAATTATTTTCAGAATTTTTTAAAAGTTTAATTTAATTATTAATCAAGTACTTGAATATTTAGTAAAATTAAAGCTATATCCTAAATGGGTCATATTAAAAAATTAATCAAAGTTTGGTTATTAAATTGAACTGAGGCATTTAGAGAGTTTTGTTACAGTTTGATACATTTCAGCCTAGTGTGGTGTGAATCAAAAAAATTTTGTATTAAACTATTACTAGGTCACTAGAGCGATGTAGCAGAAGTACAAAGTTATCAATTTTGTGGTTTCTAAAATAAATGTTGATAAAATGCATTTAAATAATATTGATCATACAATTCCCTTTTTATTACAAAATTTGAACTTTTGCACATGTTGGGCGGCATCTCAACCATTACTTGACTAATGTTTGTATTCAAGTGCTTAAGAGTTAAAGGTTCATCCCTATCGATACGGTCAGAGATTATGCGGACGGGAAATTTCTCTCGCAAAAAAACCATATTCGCTCGGTTATATGGCCTGTGATACCATCTTGTTGGAACCATATATTGGCCTAGTCGTGTTCTTCAATATCAGGCAAAAAAAAATTCAGTTATCGTACGACTATAATGCTCAGAATTAACAACGATAGTCTCTTAGATATGGTTGCCAAACAAAGAAGCCCCAGTCACACCTCCGTACTAAAGAGTGCATGAGATAGTAAGTGGTTTTTGGGTGTAATAGCCTCTCTTCAATTATTTGTGGAATCTCGGAGCCCCAAATGCGACTATTTATCTTATTTACGTCTCCATCTTAGTGAAGAATGTGCCTAGTCGCTGAAGACAATTTTGTTGGAAAATCGCGGTCAACTGCTTCTTGTTCAAGCACCCAATCGACGTAACTTCTCCGTCTTCTCATTTGGCGTAGGCACCGCTTACGCGATTATAGCCTCGTCAACAACGTTTCTTCCCTTTGCTCTTTGGCGCCAGTTGAAAATACCAAGTGAAATCAGGTCGCTCTCCACCTGATCTTTCCAACGGAGTGGAGGTCTTCCTCTTTCTCTGCTTCCGCCAGAGGGTACTCCATCGAAAACTTTCAAAGCTGGAGCGTTTTCATCCATTCGGACGACATGACCTAGCCAGCGTAGCCGCTGCCTCTTGATTCGCTGAACTATGTCAATGTCGTCATATAGCTCGTACAGCTCATCGTTCCATCGTCTGCGGTATTCGCCGTTGCCAACGCGTAAAGGACCTCTTTACTTTTCAATTGCCTACTCAGACCAAAGTAGCACCTGTTGGCAAGAGTGATTCTGCGTTGGATTTCAAGGCTGACATTGTTGGTGTGCTTAATGCTGGTTCCCAGATAGACGAAATTATCTACGAATTCGAAGTTATGACTATCAACAGTGACGTGGGAGCCAAGACGCGAATGCGATGACTGTTTATTTGATGACAGAAGATATTTCGTCTTGCCCTCGTTCACTACGAGACCCATTCGGTCGCTTCTTTGTTTAATGTGGAGAACGCAGAACTTACGGTGCAGTTTTTATGACCAATTATATAAATATCATCGGCATACGCCAACAAATGCACACTCTTGTAGAAGATTGTGCCTAGTCTATTTCCACGTAAATACGGCGTTGTAAATGGTCAGCTGACTTCAGTTGTTATATGAGTTGGACTTTATATGAATGTAGTCATAAGTGCAAGTGCAAAATACGAGAGAGAAATATATAAATTCGGGTCTTCGGCTAAACTCCCACTTGCAGCAGCGATATTTGAGACGGAATGAACAAATCGATAATGCACAGGCCCTCCAATATCTGTTACCGACCGAGCCTCTTAAAATTTCTTTAAAATGTTACCAATTGCTTAAGTGGTTGGACGATTATGTGCGCCATAATCTCCTCTTAAAGCACGAAACGTGGACATGTTTGAATCGCCATTTTTATAGCAGGTTTCAACAATTTCAAAGTTTTGTGCGATTCATATTCAAAATACCTGATTTTTAACTAAAATAAAACATTTTTGGATTGACAGCTAGGTTTGACACAAGTCAGAATAAAGCTCTGCACCATGGACGATAGCGCCTCGAATTTGAAGTGGATTCCAGAAAGTAAGGTTTTATTTTAGAATGTTATTTTCCATCTTCGTTTTAATTGTTTTTAAATTTTAATGGATATTCGAAAATACAGCTTTTTCACAAAAAATACAAACGAACAAACAGGTCAAAGTTATTATTGCTATTATTAGTTTTAATAACGATTTTTTTTTAAATCAGTATTAAAAAAAAGGTAAATATTTTGAGAAAGTATAAATTGGTGTCTTATAGCTAATCATAACTGACGAGGTTTAAATGGATACATAGTACTTATTGGGAGGTACGCGCGTGTGTAACTGACATGAAAGCCGTACTTGTATGTAAAATGTACATACAAAAACAGGCTACAAAGCCGGCAACATCGTACTGCAATAATCCATCATGCCGACTTACGCTCGCTCCGCTATTCTTTGGCTACCTCACATATTTTTTATTCTGCTTTTTTTTTATGTCGTATATTTTTATTTATTCTTGCAACACACAAGGTGGCTTATTTTCATGCATGTATTCGAAGCATTTGAGTAGGAAACCAGTCATGCGACCATGTGTGGGGGAGGTAAGGCGAAGACCACAAATCGCGACACAAAGCTAAACCATCCGAGCTGGCGACGCCACGTAAACACGTATATGCACACAAGCGAACGGATTTATATAATAACATTTTCATCCCCACATACATCTAGCCATATGTATATATGTCGAATATTTATGACAGTCATGCAATAATAAAAATTGTATGAATATATTCGCAGTGAAAAGATAAACTAGGAAGTAAAAACTCTAGTTAAGTACTAGTACTTCTTAAATTAAAGCAAATGTGTAGTAGTTCACCTGTAGTAGGAAAAGTAAACATTTCCAACATAACCCCACTGGTATGTTGTGTTTTATTTTCTCGTGTGCTTATCTGAAATTTGCAGTTGCCGTTGTTTCCGGATTCTCATCGTCGCGCTTGAAATCTGGGTTGGAATATTACCGCCGGCAAATACAACTCTATTTTAATTTTGAGTAAAATAGAAATTCAACACACTAGGACATCGATGTGTTAAAAATACCAGATGCTTATGAAAATTATAGAAAATGAACTAGTTAGTGAAAAAATGCAAACTAGTAGCGTTCTGGTTAGCGACTACTACATTCCCTGGTGGGTTGTATAGCTGTAAGAATATATGGAAGTATTTGTAAATGTGCAGTGATGAAAATTATTGAAATTCAAATAGAAAATGTGCAGCTAAGTGTACAAATTGCAGGAAAATGCAAAGAGAAGGAAAAGGGTACTACGGAAATTATGGATATTTTCAAAATAATTCGTTGATGATATCGTGGAAAATTCAAAACGTCAAAAACCAGAATAATAATGAGTATGACTGTAAATGCATACATAGAAAGCAATGATGACAATAATGATGATAATAATAAGCGAGGTAAGATGTTATAGTATTACATACATACATATGTTGCTAACTTTATAATTACATTTTTTTTCAACGAATCGTTACACTTGCTTGGGTGCATATCTGCTAACGAAAATGCAACGTTAACATTTTATTTTTTAATTTTATTTTGGCCGCATTTGCGCTAACGAAAATGCAACAATCAACAAAATGCACCAAACAAATTTCTTTAGAATTATTATGCAAATACTTATTTTAATCAATTAATTTGTATTTTTTTATAGCCGTATTTCCGCTAACAAAAATGCAGCAATAAGCAAAATAATAGTATTTAAGAAAGCAGAGAATAAAGAAATTATGCTGTTGTTTACTGAACTTGAAACGAGTTGTTTTATTTCTTTCATTGCTCCGCATATCGGGGTAAAAAGTGTAAAACACTGATATCAGAAGTGGTTAGTTTCAGGCTTCAAATTGGAACGTTTTTCATCAGGCTCATTATAAACGATTTTATCTATCGCATTATGAGGCTTTACGGAAAATTATGAAATTACTTATTGATATTTTTCTTCTTCTAACTAGCGGTAAACTGAACTGGCAAGCCTCTTTCATCATTTCCACATAAATTCACGTATTGAATTAGAGTAGCATAGGTGAACAGAATCCTTAAAAATTCAAGGGTTAAATCCTTCCTTTTGTGCTTTCATACATCAAAGCAACGCTTAGACTTAGTCACCATCAAATACAAGCAAACAAGTGAGATTTCCATGTGTCTCTCCTAAATTTTAAATAAATATTTGTGTGTATTCAAAAAGCACTCTTATACATATGTATGTAAAATTATTCATGACAATGTGTGTACGAGATTTTGTGTATCATTAATATAATAATCAACAACAGCATCAGCGGCTTCACTGTATCTCTCGTCATCGCCATCGTCGTATCGTCATCGGAAAGAATTACATGCGCCGCAACTTTCAAGTACTTTCATGCAAATGCCGCAGACGTATTTACATATGCATATTGCATATAAAATATATTTATATACAATGCATGCATGTGTGTGCACGATATATCCCTGAAAATACTTGTGGACCATATGGTTCATTGGAGTACCCACAAATATACTCCTCTTTGTGAACTATTGTACCAACTCATCTATTCTATACCAACTTAGTGCGGCATGGCCATTTTTGGTGTTTTACCAATCGCTATCACTACACGAATTTACATTTGCGCCATAGGTTTTATACTCATGTACAGAAAATGTGTGGAAATGAAACTGAGTCAGTTTCGTTTGGATGTTGAGCTCTGTTGGTACACAATAGGCGTGTTGAATTTATTAATATTAATATAAATATAAATTTATATAAAAATTTTTATGTTTTACTAATTTTTCACAAAGCAGATGCTATTCGAAACCAAAAAGTATGTTTAAATGTAATTTTTCGCAGATGCTCCATAATATGATCCCTTATATGTAGGTAATCCCTGGAGTACTCGGCCCTAGGACATCACAACATTAATTGGACCATATTTTTTGCATGGGTTGTGATGGGTTTCGGTTTACTCTAATATCCCCGTGGAGTATATATTTCACACGTACATAGAGTACTTGCGTTGTTTGCAGAGATGTAAAACTTACCCTTCAAGCCGTCATCTGTGTGTTGACGTTGTTTATGTGCCAATATATAGGAGCAAGAATTTTGTTATTCGGGAACATGTATGTATGTGTGCTGGTAAGAAAGCAGATTTTTTCTATTTTTTTTCTATTAGTTTACCAACTCCTGCTGCTGCTCAACGACTTCATTCACTTTCAAAATTACAGAAAATTTGGCCCGATGCAAAAAAAAACGCGTAAAATAAAGGCAGCCGATATAACAGAAGCAACAACTAAAGCAGCAACCCACTGCTTCACTTAAATATGCAAAGCAGGTGCTGTGTTGGCGTTGTTGGCCAGTCGCCCCAGCAATCTCTAGCTAAAGCTGAGTTGCGTTGAGTAATTTTTTTTGTCATTAGGCAAAATTCGTTTATCGTGAAAAAATTCTTACTAATACCTGTTACTGCTCTCCACAGTGCCGACCATTGTACAGCCTCCATAGTAAAATAACTTCTCGTCTATTTCCGCTACCGGCGAACAGCTGAGATCACCTGATCGTTTTCGTTTCTCATTTCGGTTGTCATTCGTAACTTCGAGCGCTGGGATGCATTGGCATGCAGTACAATGCAGAAAAAAAAGTACCTATAACTAAATGACATAAAATGATGCTGAAATTGGAAAAAATAATAATTTATTTCATTATTAAGTACATGGGAAATGTTAAAAGTATTACTTACAAGTTATTTTCATTAATATTTGAATAGTTTATTAACTTTTTTATACATTTAATAAGTAATTTTTAAAGTAATATTTAAAGGGACCTCACAAATGCAACCATGCGTAATTATTTTCTTTGTTGTATTTCCTCTTATTCGCATTTCAATATGCAGATTTATTGATTTGTTGATGAAGGTAAATATAGTTTTCGTTATTAAAAACGCTTATTTACTAATGAACTTTTTCTTTTATAGGTAAAGGAAGTGGTGAACTACTAGCCATATTTGATCTACGACGTATACAAAAGGTTTTTATTGGGTTATTGTATTTCCTTTTGTATACGTAACAAGATGCAGATTTATTGTTTGGCAGACGAAGGTAAATATAGTTTTCGTTATTAAAAACGCTTATTTACTAATAAACTTCTTGATTTATAGATACAGGAACTGCTGTACTACCACATATAGGTACATATGATTTATACCTCGGTGCCATGAGCTGCTATACGAAACCATATGGAGCGCAGTCGCAAGGATAGGATGGCAAGTGCCAATTGATTCGTGTTGAACCTAGACACACATGCTGCAACAAGACAAATAATATTCTGCCACCTAACAAGAAATGTAAATCCCAACATATTTTCCGCTTTATTATATTGGGATGGTGATATGCTTAGGCATGTAAATTTAGTGTGCACTAGAAGGAAATACGCGATACTGTGATTTGTGAAAGGTTTGCCGCAATGGTGGTAGTACATTTAATGACTTAAATGTAAAATAAATACACAGAAACTTCTACAAAATACATGTTTGAAATCTGCATTTGGCTATGTTTAAGCAAAATTTGTGCTACATACAGTTTTCAGTGAGTTGCGCCTAATAAAATCAGGTTGCTGTATGTATATTCCCGTATAGAATATGCTTCATTTTGGGTCTCGTGAGGTCGTATGTGTACAAGTACCTGAAGTGCGGAATTCTAACCCAAGTAAAAAAACGCACCAAATTTTGTATGAAATTTGTTTTATTGTTGTAATATTACTGTCATATAATTTAATAAAGGTGTTAAATACATAAGTCAATAAAACCAACAAAATATATTTTATTGAATATTGTAGTTTTATTAAATAAAAACATTTTCATTAGCATGCTATATACCATTCATATATATACAGTACAATGTACTTAATTACAACTACGGTTTATATAAATTTGTGTATGTGCTCAGTTAAGTACAGTATACATTATTCAGTTAAACTGAATTTAGTTTTTCATTGCATGCCTCGAAAATAACATTGGTTTTCGGCGCTGCCAGTGCATAGTATCCAAGTTAACTCAATAAACTAAAATTGCACAAACCTGAATTAATAAGTTTCTTAAAATAAAAGTCATTTTTTAAGCTCGAACTTCAAAGTTCATTGTGTTTTGAACTTTATTTTTTTTCAATTTTTCATTTCACAAGAAAACCGATACAAATCTTATATACATATGTATACTCATAATTTTAAAGTAACATATTTTAGTTAATTTTCTTTTTGGACAAATAACTATATACATAAATGGCATATAAAAGACATTCTGCAATAAAAACTTCGGTATACCTCATTTTATTCAGCAACTAACATTATTTCTGTGACAATCTCATTCTCTAAAGTGTACATACATAAATGCTTACAAACATTCTTCTCAATTGGGTTTGTGTTTATTCCTCATTTCAAAAAAGTATTTTAAAGAATGCTCACTTTTCAAAGAAAACTTTATGGAAATCAATACCAATATAAATGGAATGGGTAAAATTCAGTTCATCTCGCTGTTTTGAATTCCTTATATTTTGTTTTCCATGCTTTCTTATAATTCTTCACTTAAGCTGAAAATAGGAAAATACACAAGTAATTAGAACTATGTGTATATATCCTAAGCAAGAACTTTACCTGATGAATACTTATGATGATGTACTTTATTAATGAACTTTTAAATATTTAAAATTCGCCTCTAAATTGTTGAAAAAAACTCAAAATGAATGAAAAATAAACATAAACAAACCAGCGCAGGGTTGTACCTACATCGGATTCGGTTTTAATATTTTGGTAAATAACTTTGTAATTATTTTTCATATTCTACTAAATTTATAGAAAAAAACGATTGCACATATTTGAGCGAAATCTTTCCAAGAAGTTTTATTGATCTATTGAAAGAAAATATTCAAAATTTGTGTAAACATACCTGATGTTCTTAAATTATTAACAAAAATTCTTGCAACACAACAACCCTACTTCGAATTCATTGCTTCACGAAGCCCAGGCTGTGATTTACGACACCCTGGCTGTTTCACAGCACCCTGGTTTGACAACCGATAAAAGGAACCGATTGAAGAAGGAAGTAAAATGGAAACGGAGTTAGGTTACTATGGAGGCTGTACAATGGTGCCGACGGTGTTGGTGCCCTTTTTTCGTAACAGATGATATTACGCATTTTTTAAGTTCAATCAAAATTTTTTTGCATTTCGTTTCTTTTTTATTTTGGTAAATAAATATATAATCAGGGCTATTCTACATTTCGATTACGTTCCCGCTCTCCGCTCCGCCACAATCGAAATTAGGTATTCTGAGTTACGATCGAGTCGAAAGAAGAAGAGGAAGAGAGAATATATTTTCGAAGTCAGCTGGTTGCACGTGAATGTGCGAAATTGAAACAAAACAAAGCAAACAAATGCAAAGAGTTTTTGTACAATTCAAATAAATTTAAATAAAATCGTGTTTTTAATGGTTAATGAGATAGCCTAGACGATATTTCATGAGGATTGCGAGACAAGTGTTATCAATTGAGTTTTTAATTGGTAATCTTTTATATAACAAACTTCAAACTTAATAAAGATGCTCTCAAGTATGTCCTGGATAGTTTTTCGCAAGAAACTCAATCAAGTACTTTAGTACTTTGACATGATTATCTCCACCTAATCGAATAGTAGCAGATTTTTTACGGAAGGTAGTTACCAACATAGTGTTCTGCAGATTATAACATAGGAATGTGTCACTCAACAGTGTCAATGCCATTATACAACTTTCTCGAAATCATGGAGTCTTTTACTGGCGGATCAATTGTATTGTTTTTATGTTGTATCAAAAAGCATCATTAAACAAATTAAACTAAAAAAAAGACATCGTTATGACTTTTCCAATTATCAAAATCATGTTTTATTAACATTTTTGGTAAAATTATGTTACTTAAGTACACAAAAATATACAATCAAACTGTTCTCCGCCAACTAAATTACAACGTACAAAAACGTAGCTACGATCGAAATGCAGAATACATAAAATTGGATAGAATCGAAAGTTTCGAAGCTTGATCGAAACGAATCGTAACGCAGAATACCAAATCCGCCGAACTGAGAAAATTTCGATTCGAGGCGAAATGCAGAATAGGGCTGAATATGTGTGGAGCTACACAGAGTCATAGATGAGTTCAAGCAGAATGGCTGATAAATTTAGTCAGCAGTTTCCACCACAATTCAACCGTAAATCTCAAAACAATAAACAAAACAAAAAACGAAAAAAGAAATAGAAGCAAAACACATGTTCTTAGTAAGTAGTGAGCAGTAGATATGTTCAGTGAAACAAACAGCTGTCCTTCATTTGTGTCGGCGAGTGATTAGAGCGGAAATGTTACATTTACCACATGCTTACAGTCCTCACACACGTAAACCACATCTACACATATATAAAGTAATAAGGGCATAAACATTTCAAAGTCAACTTCAAACTGCCAACATTACACATTTCAGTAGACAATGCATTAATCCCGTAATTAATTAGCAAATTCACAAGATACTATTGTACAATACGACAAAAGCAGGAGGCTAACAGCAGTACACACATCCTCATCTACATACATTTGTATAAGAGAGTTTGCAATAATGTCGAGTGACATAGTGTGGTGTAGAAGGTCATTCAGGTTCGCCAATTTACCATCATTTTCAACAAAAACATATGAAGTGGTCACACCAATATACACATACCTCCATGTATAAATTAAAACACATAGACAGGAAAAGTCAAAATATCGGTTGACTTGATATCCACCAATGCGACCAATTAAATTCCATTAGGTATAATGACAGTATGAATGCACAGAATGGAAAATAAAATTATCTGGGACTAATAAAGTGATTAAAAAAAGCTTTTTATAAGTTTACTAACATATGCATTTATGCATACTTAACATATATAAGTAACTATAAATTTAGGTCAGTAGATTATAAGATAATCTAACATTTTAAGAGGAGATTGAGTGAATAATACTCCGAGTGTGTCTGATATTGATTGGTTTCGGCTTTGAATAATATATAGTAATAAAAAATATATTTTGCGGTAATGAAAAGATTCAGGGGTAAGTATATTTACAGGTTTAAGTAAGTTTTACGGTATAATGTCCTACGAAATTATAGATTTCATTGCAAATATTTGAAAAAAAAAATATGTTTTAATTATAATTTTAGATACTAATAGACTCACTTGTAAATCTTCTGAATTTTAAAACTTTTCTAAATTTAAAATATTATATATATATATTTGGCGCTTTGTAAACGCTGAAGGGATTTTCGGCCGAGCTCCTCCTCCAGTTTGTGCGTCTTGATGTTTTACCACGAAATGAAGGGACCTACAGTTCTTCTAAGCCGCCTCGAAACGGCCGATGGATTTTTACGAGGAGCTTTTATTTCATGTCAGAAATATACTCGGAAGGCTTAACATTCCCTACCGAGGGGCGACCGCAATTAGAAAAATTACGTTCTATAATTTTGAATGTTGGTCGAACCTGGGCTCGAACCCAGCCCTTCCGAATGGCAGTACGCAATGCTTACCACTCGGCTATTGCGGCCGACAAAAGATTAGGTGTATATTATTCGAGGATAAGCATTCTTCTTCTCTCCTAAAATACATTAATTAAGAAATTATGAATCTTATAAATAAAAATATTGAAGTGACATATTACAAATATCACTTTGGTAATTACACAGGTCTGCTATCGATTTTCCCTTTCAGTTTTGGTTGCTGACACATTATGCGGCGCTGATTTTGGCAAAATTATGTGTTTAAAAATAAATCACTATCGCATTTTTAGTTTGAATAGCATTACCAAATTACATATATCTTCCCTATTTGTTATTCATGACGTACACTTACTATATATTCTTATACCTTTCATGTACATGGAATGATATATTAACTTCGGTCCGAAGTATATAAGTGCCAGAAGGAGAAGAGATAGACCCTCCGAAATTTATATCGACCGTATCATAATCACAAACTGAACTGATTTAGCCATGTCCCTCTATCCGTCTGTCCGTTTGAACGCTAACTAGTCTATCAATTTATGAGATAACTGAAACAAACTTTGTAGAAAGATGCACCTATATATTTAAACGATTATTTTTCGGAGCTGGCCGGATCGTCATAAATCCGTCATAATCCGTACCTGCGAAGGTGGAATTTTATGTGCTATACATCCGGGTTATCGCTAAAAATTCAATTCTTTCAGGCGCCCAAAAAAATCCTTCCTTTTGGCGAAAAACTGCGGGAGAAATTTGACTTTTTGATTTTAAGCAAAAAGAACACGTACCGACGGCCAATTAAAGTTCGTTTCACATTCGGCACTGAAAACTTTATTTATCCTAAAATATAAACAATTATGTTACTTCTATTTACAATTAGTTATTCAGTTTAGTTAATTACTACCAAATATTTAATATTATTTATTTTCAAAACGAAATTTTTTTCCCTAGTTTTTCGTCAAAAGGAAGATTTTTTTAGGGCGTGTGAAAGAATTTCATTTTTAACTATCACCCTACTACACATTCGTAACGAATTGCAAATTGGTTATGAAAATCATCGAAATCGTACGAATATAACATACAGTCCCCACCCACCGATATTTTCAAATGGGAGGTTTTCGTCAAAACTCAGTTAAACTAGCTTAAGGGGCATGTAAGTTGGTATTATCTGCTACATCACATAGCCCCAATTCAACCAATTTCTTCAGATATGAGGTTTTTGATTAAAACATCCGTTAAAAAATCATCTAGGTGTGTGAAATTTGGTATTCTACAGATATAAATTCAAGTTGATATTGACACTGAAAATTATCAAAATCGAATTTTGCAATTTGGAATAAATATGGTATGTTAGAGAGACTATGGTCTTACCGAAGACAGCTTTCTTTCTTGTTTTTATTAAAAATTCACTTAAATCGGTAGAGGAGGATTAATGAATGTGAAATGTGTCATCTACATTTTTAGGAACATATCAGTATTATTGAGCTAAACTGATTGAAGCTAAACTGAAATAGACATTTCAGTTGGTGCAGACATAAGTTTTCGTTCGAAAATTGAGTGTAATTAGTAAGCAGTCTGAAAATCTTCTAAAAATTCATATTTTTTAGCCAAATGGGATGACCGATAAGCATTAATCTTTGTTATCACATTCCTGACAATTCGGGAACTGCAACTTAGATCGCGGTGCAAGAGTTTGAAAGATATGAAAGTAGAAGTAAATAATTGCGTGTAACTGTTTCTTAATCCGAATAAAGAAATTCTTCAAATTCACACGCATTGACTTTTCCAAAAAATAGAAGGACAATCTTTTTCTTAATAACTCTTATAGAAAATACAAATAAATTTGCAACACCTTAAAAAGAACAGGTAATCTAATGGTAATCGTCGGAAGTCCATTAAATGGTATACAATTTCCCTAAATAATTAGAAAATGAACTGAATTTAATATAAGTTCCTTAATTAGTTTAAGTGGGCCAATAGCCGAGTGGTCAGCAGTGATGTTAAAGAAAAAAAATTAAATGGGGTCGACCTCGGCAAAGGATTCTGATAAGAAATAAAAGGATCCTCATAAAAATCCATCACCAGTTCGGAGGTGGCTAAGAATAAATTTTAAGTCTTCCCATCAAAGTGCACACCACAAATGGTTAAGGTAAAGTATGCATATATTAAATTCGTATAATAAAGTCTTCAAAGTCAAGTAAAGAGTGATAAGTTCATTTCATCCAAGAAAATAATTACTATTGAAATTATTTCCAATCTTTTTCTTATATTATTACACTTTGCATAAATACATATATATGTATTAATCAAATTATTATGTATTAATGAAATTATTTCCTAACCTAATATGTCAAACAGTAAGAAACCCAAAAAGCCAAAGTTCCAAAGCCACGCGTTGATTTATAAAAGTTTACTTTTTGAAGTTTTAAAATGCACTTTTAAAAATGATCTGATCTAAACTAGAAAATTGGGAAATTGATGTCGGGCGGTCGGATGGCTTACCAACTAAATTTTGGAAACCTTTTACTTAGCTCATCAACGTGAAAACACGAAGTAGCAAAAGTGGTTTTAAAAGTTTCGAAAATGTCAATTAAAGGGGAGATACGTTATATACGCCTACAAAAGTACAATAAACCGTATATCAGTATGTAAAATATGCTATTTGTGTGAGTATTTTTATTTGCGTAAATTACACGCAAGGTGAAAACAATTCGAACAACTTTGTCATGCTTTGTTTTAATCCTTAGGCATACCTGTCGAATTCTTCATACGCCTGTAAAGGTGATGAAGAGAAGATCAATTTTCTTCTCAATTTAGCTCAAACGTGCTGATTATCAGCACTAGAATACTATTAACTATGTTTTTCATATATTTTTTCTTTTGAGATTAAAGTATTAAAGTATTAAGCCGAAATATAGGCTAAAGCACATCAAAATAAGATAAGACTCAATAAGCCTTTATAAGGGTGGTACACAGTGGGTTGGAGAATTTGTGTGGCAAGACAAGTGTACATAATATCAACAACAAAGAACACAGAAACATAATTTGTGTGTGCATAGCTAAATATCACAACAATAACATAATTTAAAGTTTCTAATATGATTTTATGTGCTTGAAGTTTGTATAAAACATGTAAACAATATAAATAAGATAATCAAGCTATCCTGTATTCCAATTACGTTCCCGCTCTCCGCTCCGCCACAACCGTAGTTAGGTATTCTGAGTTACGATCGAATCAAAAGCAGAATAGGAATAGAAAAACATTTTCGAATTCAGCTGGAATGTGATTGTGTGAAATTGAAAAAAACAAAGCAAAAAAATGTAAACTATTTTTAAATAATATAATATGTAATAAATTTACTTATTTAGATCCAAGAAAATTAAAAAAAAATTGCTCAATAAATTTGCTTTCAATTATGTTATGGATTTTGTTGTTCACGAAACCCAATCAAGTGTTTTGACATGTTTATCTTCACCTAATCGAGTAGTAGCTGATTTGCGTTTTTTTTGGAAGACAGTTACCAAATTATAAAATAGGAATATGCCAGTCGACAGTGTCAATATCACTGGTGGATCAAATGTATTTGGCCAAGGCTGTTTCAAAACTCCTTAGCATCATTAAGCTCATAAAATTAAAATAAAAGACATCGATATGACATTTCCAACTTTCAAAATAATATTTTACTTACATTTTTGATGAATTTATAAGTACATGGAAATATAGAATAGAACTGTTCACGCCAACTAAATTACAACGTACATAAAACGTAACTACGATCGAAATGCAAAATACATAGAATTAGATAGAGTCGAAAATTTCGAATATTGATTGAAACGGAAAGTTACACAGGATACCAAATCCGCCAAATGGAGAAAATTAGAAAAATTATAATTTTTTAAGTAAAATTTCTTTACGTGGGCTGGACTTAAGGAGTAAATTCCTGAAGTTAACAGGGGAACTATATTCATTCCACCAAATGTAGTGGCCTACGACTTATACTAAGCCGAGTCCAAACGAATCATGTCAGAAATATACTCGGAGGATTTTCTATAATTTTTGATGTTTGCCGGATCAGCTCGAAACCTGGCTTTCCGCGTGACACTGAAGCGGGCCCACAACCACATGTATATATCGACTATTTTTGGTAAATAATAAAGGTAAAACTTTGTTTCGGAACATTAATCAGACGTTATTTTTATTACAATTATTAAATCTAATATTATTTGAAGAATTTGAAGTAACTATTACCTCATTGCAAAAAAACCACTATCAGTACATTTTGTGATGTTCTTAAATTTTTTTTTCAGAAATACGGTAATTCACAATCAGCCAAACTAACATTTAAAAAAAAAATTTAATCATTGCGATTTAAATATAAACTCTTTGCTTTTGTTATACTAAAATATATCACCCGCATTTAAAGCACCACAGAAAGCTTTGTTCCCTCTTTACCTAAAGGTAGTTTAAAAGTGACAGTGAGCAACGATATACAAAAATTTAATACCACTCAAAATTGACAGTAACATGCTGTAGCATGCCATGGACACGCAGCTTAACTTAATTCGAAGCTTTTGCACACCACACCACATTCACCCCGATATCAGCGGCATATGTATATGGGCCATTAAATTGTTAACACATTTCAATACCGCAAGTAAATAGGCGGGGGCAAGTGACTAAAGAAAAAAAATATATATGAGAAAAAAAAGACGAAGAAGCCGTCTGCCGTCTGCCTTCTTGAATTGTCGCCTCATTTTTCAACTTAACATAAGACTTTGAAAAATGCTATTAATTGCATCCTTATTCAACCACATCTTTGTTTCTTTCTCTGCTCTGGGCTAGCAAACAAGCCAGCCACTGACTGCCTTACTCTTTTAATACAAATTTTATGAGCTTAACTACTGGCCGCCCTGTTGTATTATTTCCGCCTTCTATTATTGTTTTTTCGGGGAAATCTATTATACTTTTTTAATTTTTTTGTCTTACAATTTTATCTCTTCTTTTTGGACTTCGCACTAACGAGTTTTTCACATGTGTTTTTCGAGGCACTTTAAATTTGATGATATTAAATTAATTATATATATATCAAAGCCCAACAGTTCACTGAAAATTTGAATGATGGGAGTCTGCCGAGTGAGCGCTGCAAATAAATATATGGGTATAAGCTGCGACAAAACCGCCATTTTGCAACTTTTAAAATCTTGCTTCAGGGAAGTTTTTTTGATATTAGCATTTATTTATACTATATTGGAAAATAAAAATTAATACTAATATATATATATATTATAATATTCATATCAATTAATAACCGAGTATTTCTGTAGCAAACAGGCATGTGAAACAACTGAAGCAAACATTACTATGTAAGTATATACTCTGTGATGGAAAAAACAATGCGCTAAAATTGTTGAAACTTCCTAAAAAAATGGTGATTCAAATGTGGCCAAGTTTTGTGCTTTAAGAGGAGATTATGATGTACATAATCGTCCAAGAAAACTTACTGCCTGGCGCGCTCTTTAGTCTGGAGGTGTGATTGGACCCTACTTCTTTAAGAACGATAACGAAGAGACTGTCACTGTCAATTCGGAGCGTTATGGTCGTATGACCATTTTTGGCCTGCAATTGAATCGTACGATTTAACACCGTTGGACTTTTAACCCTTGAGCACTTCAGGACCAACATTTGTTAGGTTGTGGCTGAGATACCACCCCAATATACGCCAAAAAGGGTCGAAAATTACCTCAAACGGATCGAAGTTTGCAAAAATTAACAAGGCGGTCATTTGAATGATGTAGTACTTACATATAATAATAATAATAATAATAATAATAAGAAAATAGTAATATAAAAGGGATATAATGAAAAATATTCTATTTACGTTAATTTTGGAAACCGAAAATGGACAACCATTTACATATAAGCTACGCAGGACAATTCAAAATTAGCCTATAGTGAAATACTGAATTAGAATAGAAAATTTAGAGTTCTGTTCTCAAGATTGCAGTATTTTGAAAAAAAAAGTCATATTAGTTCGTAATATTTTCTCAATCATCAGTAATAGAAAACATAAGAAACATAAATTTAAGCACATTGCGGCTGTGTTCAATTTTCTAACATACTCTAATGTAGCGTGTAATAATTTCTACTTGTCAGGATAGCAAGTGATTGTGGTGTTCTTATTCTCGAACATAAGATTTACGGTTTCAATCTGGTAGAAATTCAACATCAATAAGTGAAATAGTATTTAATTAGTATGATGCTGACCCATAATAGGGCGTGGCGCATTGAAAATATTAGTCGCTAGTATAGAAATGTGGTGGAAAATTAACTAGTTACTGTAGAAATGCAAAGTATTAGTCTTCTAGTTAACAACTAAGTAGTATTTTTCCCTACAGTGGAATAGTTGGGTTTATCAATTACTGAAACATTTTCATTTCATATACATACGTGTGCTGGTGTGTATGTATATATTCACAAATAAATCATGTTCTTTCACCACAATGATGTTGAAGTTACGTTTATTCCTATTAAAAATAAAAAAATACTAGTTGATTATACTAAATTATATTTAAATTAATTTTTTAAATTTTGGATGTTGGTGATACCAGTGCCATGCCAACTACTCGGCTATTGCGCCAATTATTTTTTTATATTTCTAAATATATAATTTAATCGGCGTTTTATAACCGATAAAGCGTTTTTCGCCCTAGCATCTCTAATTTGTGGTATGTGCCATGATAATTTTTCAACAAATGGGGGGATATACAGTTAATTCTAAGCCGCAAACGTCTGATAGATTTATATGAGAAGCTTTTTATTTCATGCGAGAGATACTTTCTCGAAGAATTAACATTTCGAATAAAATTAATTTTAAATTAAAAATAATAAAGGAATATTTTTTAGCAGATAAGCAGATTAATTCTAATATTTGTGAAATCCTAAGAGCGATGTGTAAACCTATCAATTAAAGCAGCAAGAATTATAACTCAAATTTATATCGAGCCGTGAGCTCAAAGCGAAAAAAAACTTCATGAAGTAAATTAAACTTTATAAAGGGTGATCCAAATTGAGGTCCATTTTTAATAGCTTTTTTTGATAGATCAACCGTGAGTCGTAGCAAGCTGTCATGTTATTTTGTTCATCATGAAAAGACTTACGCCTAGACAACGTTTCCAAATCATTCAACTTTACTACGAAAATTCACGTTCTATAAAGAATGTGTTTCGAGCACTTCGCTCAACTTATAGTCAACATAATCGGCCTACTGAGCGTACTATTCGCAACACCATCACCCATCTTGAGACCCAGCATTCATTATTGGATAATATTCGACCGAATAGACCACGTTCAACACGTTGTGCAGAAAATATAGCGGCCGAAGCTGAGAGTGTACACGAAGACCGTGGGGAGTCGATTCGGCGCCGTTCGCAGCAGCTCGGACTGACGTATGGAACGACTTGGTGCAGTTTACGTCGCTCCACCTTCCCAAGCGTCATCACTTCGCTCTATGGGCTCTTGCAAGGTTCCCAGAAGATGCGACGTTTTCGAGCCAAATTTTGTTCAGCGATGAGGCCCATTTCTTGCTCAATGGGTATGGAAAAAAGCAAAATTTCCGCATTTGGGACGAAGAGCAACCTGAAAAGATTCAAGAGCTGCCATTTCATCCAGAAAAAAACAACGTTTTAATGTGGTTTGTGGGCCTGTGGAATCATCGATCTATATTTCTTCAAAAATGATGCCGGTGAGATCGTAACCGTCAATGGCGACCGTTATCGCGCCATGATAACCGACTATTTGTTGTCTGAAATTGAAGCTCGTGATCTCCGCGACATTTGGTTTCAACAAAGCGGCACCACTTCCTATACAACGCGTCAATCAATGAAATCAATGAGAGAAGAATTCGGTGAGTAGATAATTTCACGTTTTGGGCCGGTCTATTGGCCACCAATCTTGTGTGTTATATCACCGTCAGAAATATCACCTGTCACCTGTCACCTGTGGAAATATGTAAATTCTAAAGTCTATGCAGACAACACCGCTTCGATTGATACCTTGGAACAAAACATCGCGCGTGTTATTCGCCAGTTGCCAGTCGAAATGCTCGAACGCGTCATCCAAAATTGGACTCAACGCATTGATTCTCTCAGTCGTAGCCGCGGCCAATATTTGAACGAGATAATCTTCAAAAAAAAATTTATGTCAAAGAATGTTATTTCGAATGATAATAAATATTCCCTATTAAAATTGAAATTTCTGTGTTTTTTTTTCTTTAAAAAGGTAGGAAACCTCGAAATGGATCACTCTTTACATACGGAATACTCTTTACAATCGGAATCGGTCAGATCGGATCACTGAAATATCTATGCATACAATAATAATAATACAATAAATATCTCATAATTTTTAGACATGACATTCGTCTCAGCTCTATATATATACCATTCTCTAGTGTATTTTAGTTAAACAAAGTATTCAAGCATATGTTCATCTACACGCAACAACTCTTGTGGATATGTATTGTCCTTTTATCAAATATACTCAATTTATCTTAGCCTGTAAAGCTTGGTGTTTAATTGCATGTCAAGAGTTGTTGTATGTACAAATATTCAATATATACGATAAGAATTATGACTTTATAAATGTCTTTATAAAGATATGAGTATATGTATATGTACCCAGACGAATACATATCTACATATGTTTTACTCAATTTCAATTTAATGTCTCTGTCCGTAGATCAGTAGACGTGAATATAAAGTCTAATTAATTTTCCATTATCTGGAAATTTAAAGATTTATTTTATCTTTCATAGAATAATCTCCGTTCTTCAACATTTACAATAATTTTTATTTTATTTTTTATTTTTTTTCTTTGAAAAAAAAATAACGATTTGACACAACAAATTTTCGCAATAAATGTATATAAAAACTTTTCACGGAAATAAATTAGTTTAATTTCATAATTAGAAAGTGCAAATCACCAAATTCGAATGAAAGGTCATTGAGAATAGTCGATGTGACAACATGTTTCGTGAATAATGTCAATCAAGTCTCCTGACAAATACCAAATACTCCGCGGTATTCGCAGCGTATGTTTCAATTGTGACTGACGAAATGTTTGATAAAATCAAAAATTCGCTCGCTCCTTCGATGTTTTCACAAAATTACTGATCTCGGTTACTCGAAACGATCACAGAAACTATCGGATATCATAAACTGTACATGAAATGGGTTGGCGGGAAAATACTTTTAGGAAGGCACAAAAAAATTCACCCACTGCATAGAGAGAAATGGTGACTATATCGAAAACTTGCTTACCTTAAGTGAAATATCACGTAATTTTTTTGTTTAAATAGAAATTTTCAAAATCTTGAAAAATTTAGTACTCTTACTTTTTGGTACACATTTCATTTCTATTGGTATCTGTCGCAAATCAACTCGTCAATTATGTCTCTTTGCATACGTATTTATATTACTAATAAATGAACATAAAATTCGATATTGATGCGAAATATGTACAGATGAAATTGATAATGGAAATATATTGTCACGCTTTAGTAGTCCCAAACAAACAGGCTGTGTAATTTACATTTCTGAAATTTGATACGATTTGCTTGTAAATTTTAAATTCTAATTCCATTTGAAACAATTATAAATAAACTAATCGCTAATATATATATATATATACATATTGTTTTTCCTTTCCATTGTATTGTATGAAATTTCAGTACATTATGGAAATAAAAAAATAAAGGAATTGGTTGTTTATTTAAGTTTCAGTTCGTTGTTTGTATACAGATTAAATAAAATTATTATAAGTTACCCGTATGAGTCCTCAAAAGTACAAATGTAATGAAAAATAGAGGAAGGTGAGAAGAAAAGTAATGTTGCCAAACAATTTAAGATTCCCCTGAGTACTCTCTCAACAAGAAGAAAACGTATGTCATGCTACTCAGACTGTTCGAGTACGAAAAAGAATTGCTAAAGGTGTATTTCCTCGTCTGGAAGAAAGCCTGCTCATTTGGCTAGGGTAGTGTAGAGGACAAAAAGTGTCTCTTAGCCGAAACTTGTTAAAGAAAAAACGCAAAAGAGTTCGAGAAAACTCTAAGTCTCAAAATCTTTGCGACAAGGGAAGGTCGACTTGCAAATTTAAATAGAAAAATTGAGTTCTGTTTGTAGGGAAAGTAAAAGTGTTAATGATGCATTTTGCTTAGATTAGCACTGTAATTTAAGACTATGATGCAGATCAAATTGGCTATTTTTCAACTGTTTATCGTACAAGATGCTTACTTTTAAAGATAAAAAAATATCATCCGAGAAAACATAGTAAAAAGAGTTTGCTAATTTTATTTGCAATGAAACTCCGATGTTTCAAAGAACTGAAATCGTTTCCTACTGATTATTGTGCTAACAAAAGGGTTGAATGACGTCAGAGCTTTTTAACAATTGGCGTTTAAAATATAATGGAGACATGAAATAACAAAAGCGAAAAATTTTACCTTTTCAGACAATTGCACTGTGCACAACAGTCCTATTACATCGTCCAACGTAGAAGTATATTTCTTTTCGCCGGATACAACTTCCACATTCAACCATTCAACCATTTGACCAGGAGATCATCCATTATTTTAAGAAGTATCGTAAAGAAATTGTTAAGCTCGTTTTAGAATCTCTCCACAAGCAGCTTATTGCAAATATCATGGTTCTGACGACTATTTTATTAACTGACAAGGCATGGAGATCTTAATGATTCCCAGCTGCTTAAAAAATTCTGTTTCATTTAAAAAGTTTAGAAAAATTTTCCAATAGTTACTGATTATCAAAAACCATCAACAGAACCACTAACATTATCATCAGCGTTGTGAGATTTTTTTCATCGTTAGCGATCGTGAAGATATTTCTGTCTCAGGTTCACTAACCAATAGCGAAATTTTATCTGCGACAGTTTTGCACTCAGGGGTTTACCATTGGTATTTCTCTATTTTTTTCTTGTTGCGCATATAAATACATAATTTATAAATCGCTGTATTTTAAGGATACTTACTAATTGTGCAAGCCGATTGTACGAGTATTACCTACATCCATATTGACTCAAGCTATTTAGGCAATATGATGACGACAGCGTTGCGCCATTTCGGGGTGTCGCTATCATGGTAATTAATAATTACTGAAATGACATTGCTTAAGGTTAAAACAAACACAACCAATGTAAAATACAACTAATTTCAGGTTATACAAATTTAAAGTCGCGTTAATATAAATTTTTCGTTTGATATTCTTATTGTCTTGATTTGACAAAAATACGCCTTTAAATGTTCCTGAGTGTAAAACTAGACAAACTACAAATAAAATAGAGACTGCTAACAACTCGGCTAAAGCGTGGTTTATGTTTTGTTATCATATGAATGTACCATTATTTACTTTAGAGAGCATATTTTACGGGTTTTATAGTTTTCATAAAAGTTCATCATGCGCAAATCAAATTTCAAATTTAAAGATATTTTCTATAACAAGATTTGAGCTATTTTAATATTAAAGAGCTAGCCCCTTGAAATAAATTTAAATCAATTTTTTTTTAAATGGTTTTAAGTATTTACTAATCATTTCATGTGTTTATATCTATTTAAAATATTTATATGCATATTTTAGTACATTATAATGCGCGTACTCGATTGTGCCGCAATGTCAATTATGCTGTGGTTTTATGCATGAAGTGAATAACGTTCAAACTGCCATTTCAAATGTATGAATATTTTGCATAATTTAATTTAA
Source organism: Neoceratitis asiatica (assembly GCA_030068015.2). Classification (NCBI taxonomy): domain Eukaryota; kingdom Metazoa; phylum Arthropoda; class Insecta; order Diptera; family Tephritidae; genus Neoceratitis; species Neoceratitis asiatica. Next base: position 81,701,417 of record CM061524.1, read on the forward strand.
TATTATTTGTATTTAAATAAATATCAAACACCTGTCGAAGAAAATCGCACAAAAACTTTCCTTGAAGCGTATTCAGGTGGAAATTTATGACAATGCCCATATGTATAATTGTATAAGCATACAGATGTAAGTGCACAATTAGTTAATGTGCAATAATAATAACTTAAATTCCTATTTTACTTCAATTAATAATTAAAATAATTAGTGTCAAAAATTCATTCATCATTTTGCTTATCCTTGATAAAGAGTAATTTGTGGTACGATAATTTATTGATTATTAGTAAAACTAATGTCTGCATGCTGAAAAAAATTTAATGTCATTATAGCGTTTTTCGATTTCCCAAATCCGTCGAGTTCGATCACTGGATTGCTATATAAAAGTCCCAAGATTTTTCTACGTTTATCAATAATCACAATTATATTCACTACACTCAAAGATTTATTTTACAATTCCCCTGCACACATATTTTTACTTTTTTCCTTGCATTTTTACTTACAACAATGTTAATGCCACTCCACTTTCTACTCGCCTGCCTGAGGTAGCTGCTGCCGCTCCTTTTACCTGTCCTTTTACTTTCAGTTTCCGTCAAAATATTATTCTGCGGATATAACCACAACTTAAAAATATAAATCCAAAACTAGAAGAATTTATTAATGTCACATAAGGTCTTGCTGCCATATTTATATATATATATATATATATATATATATATATATTTATTTATATATTTTAGGGTAGTGGTTTATCCCTAACTTATTCGTATCTACGTGTTTGGTAAAACTAGCCACAAGAGCCAGTACTGTCTTCAAGCGTCTAAGCTTTACCAAACGCAGCTGATAAAAACACGGGACTTCTGGAGTTCTGTGTGCGCGTCTTTATTATCCGCTGTACGAATGAATAAGTTCACATTTGAGTATCCTCTTGTATAGCTAAAATTATTACAATATGAAACACAAATTGAGTAAAAGTTTAATTAACAATTTGGAATGATCTATTGAGGAATTCCAAAGCTTTCTTAGCTTTAACAAGAGCTTAAACTAGAACTTTTAATGTAATGTTAACTTAAGTCTATGTAAACATAACAGAGTCATATAACATAATTAATAGGATGTATAAGTACGTATAATAAGCATGTATTCGGGTAAAGCGGCTACAATATATATATATTTACCCATTAGTCTACTTTAGAATTTTTTTAAACAGGTTTTTTTTTATGGAACCAAACTCCTTTTTTAACTATAAATTTAAGAATGAAGCTGACCTTTTCGTCTATTTTTTTGCATTGCCACATCTAAAGGGCGAGTTTGCAATGAAATCCCGAGACACAGGATTCGGAAATACAAAATCCCAAAACATATTCCGTTTGGAGTCGTCTTCGAATAAACTGTAGGACCATTTGTTTGAAAAACATAAAGGCACACACCAAAAATCAAAGAACAAGCTCGGATAAAAATCGCCACAACGGTTATAAGGCGACATATACGTATATATATATGTATATATTTATTATTTATTTGTTTTTTTAATTTATTTATTTATTTAATCTTGAAATTGTTACATTTCTTACAGACTAATTACAAAGAAAAAATTAGGCAAATACAAACTAACTTAACTGGCCATTAAATAACATTTTGAACTTTTTTCCACAATAGGAAAAATCCAAAACTGAAGAATTCGGGAGCAAATTAAACTCTTTAAGGGCTCTGACAACAGGAGCACTAGCAGCATAATTGGTCCTCGCCAGCCCCACAAAAAATGTGGCATAATTCCTTAAACAAATATTAGGAATAAGAAAGAAAACACGTTCAAGTAAAAAGGGGCAATCCACCACCCCAGATATCAAGTTAAAGATGAAAGTTAGAGATAAAAAGGTTCTCCTACAATTTAATGTCTTTAAATCTATAAGTAAACATCTTGATTCATAAGCGGGAACTGGAAGTTCAAAATGAAGGGGGCGCAAAGCATACTTTATAAAGATTTTCTGAACTCTCTCCAATCGACTAATATGACAAGCATAATACGGACGCCAGATAATAACAGCGTATTCTAGTTTCAAGCGTACCAGTGATGTAAAAAGTGTCTTTAAAGTATATGGATCCGAGAAATCTGAACTGAAACGTCTAACAAGAGCCAGCATAGAGTACGACTTTGCTAGGGTATAATTAAGATGGCTTTGAAATGAGAACTTGGAATCAAAGACCACCCCAAGTTCAGTGATTTTGGAAACAATGCCTAATTGTGAGCCTCCAATAAAATATGAAGTAGGGATAAGAGTACGGGACTTGGAATAGGAGACATGGGAACATTTTTTAATATTTAAGGGAAGCATATTTTTCTGGCACCAAGCTACAATATTGTCTAGATCACTCTGAAGTTTAAACGAGTCAGAGGAACACGTTATATTGCTAAAAATCTTCATGTCATCAGCATACAAGAGACATTTTGAATACTTAAAACAAGTAGTAATGTCATTGATGAACATCACAAAAAAAAATCGGACCCAAAATACTTCCCTGAGGAACACCTGACGAGGCAATAAAAGAATACGACGACACCCCATCAACTACAACTGCACAAGATCGATTAGAAAGATACGACTTAACCCAATTTAAAAAATTTGAGTGAAAGCCAAAACTCTGTAACTTTAATAGCAAAATGCGATGATTAACTTTATCAAACGCTTTCGAAAAATCAGTATACACGGTGTCAACTTGGGCCCCGTTACTAAAGGCATCAATACATAATAAATTAGAGGTAGTTGATTTCCCCAACATGAAACCGTGCTGATCTACAGAGATGAGACGATTAATTGAAAAAAAAAATTTATTTTTTACTATGCATTCAAAAAGTTTTGAGACAGTAGAAATTTTGGAAATAGGGCGATAATTAGCAATATCATTTTTATTGCCAGATTTAAAAACCGGAGTGATAAAGGAGATTTTCCAAGCATCAATGAAAACTCCTTTCTCAAGAGATTTATTGAAAAGCAGCCAAATGGGGTAGGCGAGAGCTGAGCAGCTTTTAAAAAGGTGAGACGACAAACCATCAACATCACTCTGAGACGACATTTTGATTTGATGAATCCCAAGTTCAATATCGTCTAAAGAGAGTTCAAGAGCCCCAAAGTTTAGTGAAGAACCACTAGCATCCAAGCCACTGTAAAAATCACCACTACTCAGGTCAGGGTCAGCCTTCGAAATAATCAGCAAACAGATTAGCAGCATCTAAAGCCGAATCTGTTTGAGCATATTTGTAAAATATCGCAGGGGGAATACTAGAACACGATTTCTTTGAATTTACATTACGCCAAAAAGCCTTCGGATTCAGTTTAATATCGTCTTCGAATTTACTTATATAATTCCGCTTCAAAACTTTGCTCAACGAATTAAATTCGTTTAGATATTTTAAATACAAGTCTTTGTAAAGAGGAGACCTAAGTTTTTTAAATTTTTTGAAAAACTTGTTTCTCAAATTCTTCAGTTTTTTCAACTCCCTTGTGAACCAAGGAATTTTGTAAACGTTTTTTTTACCTTCGGAATATGTTGACAGCAAAATATTAAAACAACTGTTAACTTCAACCGCAGCAAAAAGCGAGTCCCAACCAATAGACTCAATTGCCACATTAACAACATCAGCATTATAATTTTTAAAACAAAACTTGGAATGCGTATCTTCAACGTACGTGTTAAACTCATAAAATTCCAAACGAAGAACAAGCGGTACATGATGGGGACCAGGATTGGGCAGAGGGTCTAGATATTCCTGGAGGCGATAATTCATATTATCACTTGAAAACATATTCAGTAAATTTAAAAAATTTGGTGCCGGCTGGATGAAAAGTTGTAAGGATATTATTACAAGGATATTGGGATGATAGATGCTTAAGCACCGTTCTTTTGCATGCTGTATTTACAAAGTTCGTGCGTAATCAATAATTTTTATCTATCTTTCATTAGCTTTCGTATGCTAACGAAACGCAGCGAACAAAAACAATCACGATTTATTAGTATTCCATCGCATAAATTTTACTCGGCTGTACACATCTGGAAGAAAATCGTCAACCCATTTTGTTTTAATTAAGTGTGGATAGGTATAACTACAAAGTTTTTATGGATGTGATTCAAATCTATACTCCATCAGTACTTGTGGCGGATCGATGCTTCAGACAATCTATCATTACTTCCAAACCTCGCTATTTAGTGTTTTCGACTCGTATCTGTGCTCGGCTCATATGCAACTATTCAACAATGATGTTGGCAATAAAATTCTGCTCTATTAAATATATATAGAACAACACTAGCGACAAACATAAAAACTTTAGAATTGCAAAATTAAATATGGAAATCGTCCTTCCTCTAAATTATTTTTTTAAGATTTTTATTTAATAAATACTAAATTCTGTATGCACGAGTGCATTTATAAAAGGAAGAATTCAGAGTAATTTTATAAAATATTTTGAAGCTACTGTTGTTGGCATTCCAAACAATTTAAATTATTTGTAAAGTTTTAATGTTATTTTTTTCTAAATTCAAATAAAATAGCATATTTTTTTATAATATTTTTTTTTTGCGTTTATAACTTCTACTCAAGAATAAAAAAACAACAACAAAAGGAATCAATAAAAAAAGAAATAAATATAGTCAAATAGAAAGCATTGTAGGGTTATAAATAGTTTTTCCTAACCGCGAGTTAGATATAAAAACAACTAAGTAAAATTTAAATGGGGCTGTGCAATTAAAGGGACAAGAAAAGAAAAACCTCGCGCAAATAAAACACGTCCTCTTGGTGGTCGACAATAGACTGACTATTTTAATGATTTCAATATTTCAAAAAGGTATAACAATTCAAGTTGTGCTTAAAATTATAAAGTGTTTGTATGTACATATGTATGTTCATTGCGATAGACAAGCGAAAGAAGATGCAAAGCAGGTGACAAACTTTCGCTATTGTCTTGGCATATGTATATATGTAAGCATACATGCGTGTGTGTATACAAATAATGCATCAGGTATTTTAGGTAATACATAAGTACATGTATGTTTGTATGATTGAGTGCATGCTCTCATATTAGACATATTAATGCGACTGTTAGGTAAATTAGCAAATGTAAAGAAAATGATTGAATTTGAAGTAAATGATTCTTAAATGTTATTGACCCTCGACAGCTGTGATATTAAACAGGGTGTCTGATAAGGTGACCCAACAAGCATTACTAAACTTTTTTTCAAATGGTTTGAAATTGTTAGCTGATAATAATAGTTAGCAAATAAATGAAGAATATTATTTAGAAATAAATTAAAACAAAAGTCTGTTGAGTTTGATAAGTGAACGTACTCAGGCGTAAAATTTTTTTTAAAAAGTTTTAAAAGAAAGATATGCTATAATTATACATTTCATGTATTGAGTTTTACAATAAGAGTGATATGCCTTCTTTAAAACAAAAAAACACACTAAGTTTAAGGAAATTTAAATATTTTTTATTTAATGTGAAGTACAATCAATACAATTAAATTCTGAATATAACATCATTCAAATGGCCTTCACGACTCCTTTTGCAGGAACGAATTGGATGAACCCAATTTTTGAACACTTTTTCCACTAAATCAAGTCGTAGGTCATGACTAACTCGTTCCATCAGACCAAAAACTACACCAAACTGTCAATTTAGGTGAATGGAGGATTTTTCATGAACAATTTATGGGTTTTCTTCGCCCCAGAATAGACAGTTTTGTTTATTTACCGCACTACTCAAATAAAAGTGAGCCTCGTCGGAGAATTTTCTTAAAAAAGCAATTGCAGAACAATTATTTTTATTATAATATTGAATGATTTGTAAACGTTGCTCTTGCGTATATCTTGCTATGATGAGATTGTAAAAATTACTGAATACAGTGAAAAAAATATTATAGATCATAAAATATTAAAAATGGCCAAAACGACACTTAGAAATCCTATTACTTGATGCGAAGTATTTCCAGACCCACCGAATGAATACTGATTGAATAAGAACGACGAGTTGATTTAGTCACATCCACCACTCCGTCTGTTTGAACGCAAACTATTCCCTCAGGTTTTGAGATATCTCAACCAAACTTGGTACGCATATGCTTTTTACATTTATATAATCGAACATATTAATTAATCCCAACGGTTTACCCAACGGTTTGCCCAACATATCAACGATCTATACAAAAGTTTGGGTCCTAAATAGGTCAAAAAAGCATTTATTTAGTATCAGTTTCTTAATAAAACTTCGCTGTCTACTTTTTCATCGAGCTTCAATCTATCCATGTAGATCCTAATATTGTCAACTGATGTTATTATTTCACTCTTTAATGAATTGAGAAGAAGAACTATGTGCAATGAAATGGTATCTTTCAAGGAATTTCTAGGTCCCCTTTTGGTCAGCATTTCAATCTGATAGCACATTTAGTCCAGTGGTATAATATTTAGGATTTTATTTAACGCCGAATTTGACTTTGTCTTGAGTGCACCACTTCTACGGTACTCATCGTTGCTGAAGCTCAAATTTTGTTTATAAATTTGACTTAATTCTTTGCTATTTGATTTATGAAGTCAAGCAGTATGGTGATTACCCTTCTTTTCAATAATTTGAGAGAGGAAATTATCTATAAACCCTCCAAGTAATTTAAGAGGAAAGGACAATAGGGCTTAGGTCCTTTTGGTTGCTTTGTGGAGCTTTACTGGATTGGTTTTATGCCATTTAAATGTAGCCACATTTTCATAATTTTAATATTGTGTTATTGCTCAGAGATAATTCCATTTACTCATATATTTTATAGGAGATGATGGTTTTAATTACACATGCTATTATTTCTTTTTAAATAGGAATTTCTACAGATTCTTATTTAGCTTTCAGACCCTAATATCGACTGGCAGAATGTGTAGCATTTCATTTTCAGTTTTAAGGAAAATAATCCAGCAGAAAATAATAAGAGAGCACCCGCGTTGAAATGCCTTCCTAATTTGCATAATACGCTAATATAATCCCATGGAGAAATCCATAGCGTCGTCGATAGTTTTTTGTAATAAAACTTATTGATTTATACTTTTATACACATATTCCCTTAACAGTAATTTTCAATTATTTACACAAAAGATACTTTTCAACAAAGACAGAGATTTTAGCCAAAAAAGTCCTCTGAGAAAATAACTCCCCAAGTAATGGCGGCGCTCCAAAATTAAAGTAAATATGCCGGTATTTAAACAATTATTAACTACTTTTTTATAAAAAAAATGATTTCGCGTGGAATTAAGATAAGCCAACACAAATATAAAATCACTCAGCCAATCCTAACAATGAAGAATGTAAAAACAAAAGCACACAGCTAAATGTCCGAAAGCAATATGCATGTGGCTGATGTTTGTGGCAGTTAAAAGCTAAAGTAATTGTTGCAGTGCACGTTATAATAATAACCCGCACGCAGAGATGAAAATGCCTTAAAATAATTCTAAACATGCGAATTTTTTTTTATAATAAACTATGTAAAAACAGCTAAAACTAAGTGCTTTTGTAAACATATTGATAGACAATGTGGAAAATTGAGAGTTAGAAAAAATCGCAAAACGCGTCATGCTGCAACAAAAACGTTTCAATTGTCGAGGGGACACTGCGCAGCGTACAAGCAACAACTAAACCAAAAAACAAAACACCAAACTTTTCCCTGTCCTCCAAAGTCCAGTTTAGCCGGAAAAAATGTAAGCTGTCCAATATTTATTGGGCGCGGCTGCTGTGTGTCTCCCAACATCTATCTTCTGCCTCTAAAATGTGTATTTAATAACCAACAAAATACCAAAACAAAGCAAACAACTTTATTTTGATGTGTTATTCAAATGACTGTTTAGGGCGGCTCTTTGGTCGGAGGTGGCTCCAACATGTTGTGCTCTGCTTTGCTGCAAAACTGACAAAAGCAATTGACAGTGAAAATAATGGTAGGCAGTGAGCTCGGTAACCGCCATGGGATTGAGTTTCTCACTTTTTATAATAAGACTTTTCTGCAGACGGAAAAATGAATACGCATATTTAAAAATTTATAAATTTTATTCCTGACTTAAATCTTATTTAAATGTTAGCTATTCACTTGAAAAAAGTTAATTTTTGATATTAGTATGCATTTGAGCTCCACTGAGTATTGAGATTCTTTGAATATTCTCTGCAAAGATATAAACTATTATAAAACTTAAGTATTCTACTTCAAACTTTTATAAAATTATTCAAATCTCCATAGACATTTTGAAGTTTTTTTTAATACAAGAATTTAGTTTTTGTTATCTCATAAATTCTAGGATGAAGACAGTAATATCCGTGGTAAATAAGCTTTCTCTATCAAGCAGTAAATGAAATTGAAATTGGTTTCGAGGTGTTGGTTTCAAAAGAGTTTCCTGTTGTTATGAATAATAGAAACGAAATGTGAGATAGGCGACATTGCATCAAGCTACACAGAGGAGTTCCAAATGATATGAAAGATACTATTTTCAAATCAATATTTACACAAAAAATCTCCTAAAATTTTTTTAGACTTAAATCACGGCTTGTGAAACATGTCCTGACATTAACAGATATATATAACGTAAACAACATTTCCCATAATTAATCAAGAAAATGAGGTTAGAGCTCATATACAACAGTTTTCAAATATTGTCTAAAAATTTTCTCTTGTTGCCTTTAAAGTTCAAAACTTTTAACTTTTAATAAAATAAAATTGAAAACCTTACACCGCTTTGTGGTTTATTGAATTAGTTATTTGAAATTCAAGAAAACGCTCACAATACAGTATCAATCGAATCAGATTGTTATATAAATGTAATTTGTGGCAGCACGTAAAGACACTTACAGCCAGCCAACAAATAAATAAGATTTGAAAGAATGTAGAGGGTGAAAAAGAGGAGTCGAATGCCCATAAAAACAGGTAAAGTGAAATTGTTATAAAAACAATAAGCAGAAAATATGTGCTGAAAGTTGCAATGCAAAAGGATAATGAAATGTACCCATAATAGTCCATTGGAACTAAACAAAATAAAATGATACATTAGGGTATACGTATTTGAATTAATTTTACGTTTTACGACGCTCACCAATATATATACTTATACACAATATTTCTTTTGCAGCTATCATTTTTAAGTTTAAAATAGTCTTTAACTTTGCATGCAAAAGGCCACAGGCGTCGATGTCATCATGTTAGGAAATTTTGGCATCAAAGAATACTTTAATGCTACAACTAATTTCTTTATATATTTTTCGAAATAACGCAATACAAAACTTATTCGAAAAAATATAAAACATTAGAATTCATCCCTATAAAACCAATTAAAATTCTAAGAAAGGGCTTAAACTTTTTTTTTGCAATAAAGGCATTTGTTTTTAATTAGAAACAGTAATAAACGTAACCTTATTGTTTGTGTGAATGACCTTGTGGACCGATATAGCTCTCAATTTCTTCCAAGAAACCAATATTATCTCATTAAACATATCGCACATTTAGATAAATAGCTTCACAAGGAGCTGTCCTAATTAATAATAATTTTTAATTTATTGAGCATCATAGTATCTTGGTACCGATACCCTTCTGAGGTCGATGCTATATATTTTCGTCCCATGGCTTTTGGTTGCCTTGTACATAAAATTATTCAGAAGGAGATGACGTCATCTTAAACGTTTGCTTTCTTAGTCCCATTATTTCATTGCTTATTCGCCAGAGCTATCAACATCCTTCGCAAACCACCCCAAATGAAGTGTAGAAAAACTCTCTATAAAATAGTCTATGACTTTTAAAATCACAACCCCACATGCATATACATATGTACACAATTCAAGTAATGTAAACATATTTTCTAAATACATATTTATTTATGTCGTTGATTTATGGCTTTGTTATGCCCTGAGGCGACATGCGACCACGCACCACTTCGCAAAGAACGAAATAATACAAAAAGAAATAAACACAATCGAACAAAGGCAAGACATTATTACATATGTGGGGGTGTGCAAAAGTGAAGGGTGGGTTACAAATACGTATGAAAAATGTTGACCATATCTAATTTGTGCGAATCCTTCACTCATATGTTTGTTTGAAGAGAGGCTGCGAAAACACTATTTACCCAGGCATCATTTTGGTTGTGTTTAGAAAGATTTTAAAAATTATATTCTCTCCCCTCTTTACTGCTGAAAATAAGGGGATGAAATCAGAAGAGTTGTACTTACGAAGTAGGTCAGACTTATACTTTTTACCCCGATATGCGGAGCAATGAAAAAAAATAAAACAACTCGTTTCAGGTTCAGTAAACATGATTTCTTTATTCTCTGCTTTCTTAAATACTATTATTTTGTTTATTGCTGCATTTTTGTTAGCGGAAATGCAGCTATAAAAAAATACAAATTAATTGATTAAAATAAGTATTTGCATAATAATTCTATAGAAATTTGTTTGGTACATTTTGTTGATGGTTGCATTTTCGTTAGCGGATATGCACCTGAGCAATATAAAGTTAGCAACATATGTATGTATGTAATATTATGACATGTATGTATGTAATACTATAATAAATAATTCTAGAGAAATTCGTTTGGTGCATTTTGTTGATTCTTGCATTTTCGTTAGCGGAAATGCGGACAAAATAAAATTAAAAATAAAATGTTAACGTTGCATTTTCATTAGCAGGTATGCACCTAAGTAATATAAAGTTAGCAATATATGTATGTATGTAATATTATAACATGTATGTATGTAATACTATAACACCCCCACCATTAGTTTGAGGCTCCGACGAAATTATAATATTTTTATTGGGTTATTTATAGTGGTTTCATTTTTTAATTGTAGGTTTGGAATATATTTTATTTTTCTGTTTTTAAAGAAGTATATGAAATTAACTGAGATACATATTGATATGATAATTGAGATATCTATGCTATAACTAATTATTTTTGAATTTTTATCTGTATGCAGTACTTGTTCCAGTGTTTTTTCGTACTCTATTTGTTTTAGGTATAAAGATTCAATTTTTATGTCTGCTAGTGTTGTATTACTAGTGTCTTTAATTTTTGTTATAAGACTAGGTAAGATAAATTTATCGTACAATTTTATTTTAACATTTTTAAAAGTTTTATTCAATACGTCTATTTCACAATTTTCAAATTTGATTAGATAATTTCCTGTAATTTGTAATTTAGCTTTGTTGCAATTATGGGATATTGTATTGTTAAAGTGTTTGAGAACTAATATTCCAGGAATTATTTCAATTATTTCTTGTGTATTTAATGTTTGCATTTTGCAATTAGCTTCTTCAAAGTTTAATATATTATTTAAACAAGTATCGTTAATTTTTATAAGATTTCTTTTTAGATTATCCTTAACATATGTACTATAAATATTGTTTTCTAAATCTATGAGAACATCAGAATGGTTAACTTTTATGGATTTATTATTTTTGTCAGGAATGGGTACGAATGTCACCATGGATAGTGATTCTTGCGAATATTGTGGTATAGAGAGAATTATTATAATGTTACCTTCGTGAAGTTCTATGGATACTTTAATATTGGCGTAACTGTCAAAGTCTGTGATTAGTTCAAGTTCAGTTTGAGTTAGAATGTCTGTTGGGATGATTCCCAGTTTCCCGGAGAAAATAATCTGCCCGATGTCGTCTACATGATGTCGTAAGAGTGAGATGTCATTGTTAATCTGGTATATGTGTTCTATAAATGTTATATCGTCTTATATGGTTGAAATTTTATTTCCTATAATATTCTTGAATTTAGTTAAGTAATCTCCGATAGTGTTTTGCTGGTAGTTTATATGATTAGTTATGTTCTGGATTTGGGAGTTCATGACATTGTTTATATAGGTTAGTTTGTTCAACTTGTTTGTTAAGTTTTCGTCGTTTGCGCGTAGCAACTCAAGAGTTTTAGTTATTTGTTCTTCGTCGTCGCTGTCCATTATACCTGCAATTATTTTAAGGCCTTTGCCTACAATGTTTAAGAGAGCTCGTTTCTGTCGGAAATGTGGATTCAGATTTTCAATCTTTGCCTTTAATAGCATAAAGTTCTTGCTTACTGTATTAATTAATTTTTGTGATTCGCTACTGGATGTCTTTAGGATGTCAATATTGGTTTTGATTATTTCCATAGTTCGTTCATATTCTGTGGTGTTTATCATATGCAACACCTTTACGTAGTGTTCAATAATTTTAGTTTCTCCTGTTTTAATTGGTATGTATCCGTTATTGTTTGATAGGTCTTGTAAGTCGATAGTTTGGGCCCTGACGGTTGCAGTAATTGCTATTATTATTATAATCCGTTTAGTCATCTAAAACGAAAATGTAGTGGGGTTACTTTGCTTTGATTGTGGGGTTATTTTTATCTTGGTATTTCTTTAGTGGTCTTATATGGGTTTTGTAATACTTATGACCTGTCTTGGTGTTTTTTATGTGATCTTCGTCAATTTTCTTGGATCCTATCTTTCTATATTTCCTATGATTTTTGCCCCCTCGAATTTCTCTTATGTAGTTAGTACCTTCATCTATCTCTATATCAATCCTATTTTTATTAAGTTTACTTATATAACTTTGTTTTTTCTTTAGTATTAAATTATGTATCTCTGGATATTTTCCTTCATTTACTTTACCGTTGACGAAATCTATTGGTTTAGTTTGTGTGGTACTGTGAATAGTGTTGTTATAAAATCCTATAATACGAGATATTTTCTCCTCTGTTGTTTCGCTTTTAGACTGCTCATCGTGTCGTAGTAATCTTAAGTGTTCGTTCAATGTATTATGGAGTCGTTCGACGTCCGCATTTGACGTATGGTTACTATTTGAAGTGTAGTATATGTTAATATTCTCTTTCTTTAGGAATTCTTGCATCGGAATGGCTTTAAATCCCAACTCGTTGTCCACAACAATTTTTTCTATTTTCCCAAATGTGCTAGTGTATTGAATCAATTTCATTTTAAAATCCACCCATGATCTTCCATTAATTTTGTAAGCTACCGCATGTTTGGTAAACTTATCAATCATGGTTATATATAACTGTTTCTCTAATGTATAGAAAACATCTAAGTGTAATATTTCTCTAGGTCTTTTGGGTGTTTCTGTTAGTTTGTAAGGTATTCTAGGTGGTCTTCTGTCATACTTTTCTAGGGTACATACTTCACAGTTATTAATAAACTGGGTTATTCTTATTTTAAGTTTGGGGTTATAAATTCTTGTTTTTAGTTCCTCGAACACTGATTGAATCCCTCTGTGGTTTTTGCTTAAATGTTCTTCTTCAATTATTTTTGTAAGTTCAAGTTCGTCTTTTATATCGTCTAGTTTTTTAAAGCACCTGATTAATTTGAATCCGTTATTACTTGAGAAGAATTCTCTATAGGTATCCCTGAAGATATTGTAAAATTCATCTTCTATTAGGACGGCATTTACTTGACTTGGGTGACAGTGGTTTTTCAAGATCATAATTGCGTGTTCTTTATCTAATTCCTTAATTGCTATTGTTTTCCTAATATTCTTAAAAATAGTTTCGGTTTTTATCCGTGCTGATCCGGAATGAGTTTTTTTTTATGATGACTTGATTTTTAAACAAATTTATAGGACAAGCACTCTCTGTTAAATTTGGTTGGATAGTTTCTAGCGAGTTAATATTGACAGTTTCTTTTTCGATTCTGGATAATGCGTCCGCATTACTGTTTTTCGTCCCTTTTTTGTACTTTATCTCATAGTCAAATTCTGACAGTTTTAGTCTCCACCTGACTAATTTTGAGTTTGGTTCCTTTCGATTGTAAATTTTCGACCGAAAAGGTATGGTCGGAAATATTTAGTAGCCCAGACGATGGCTAAAAGCTCTTTCTCAATAGTGCTATAATTACACTCATGTTCGTTGAGGGTACGGCTTGCATAGCAAATGGGATGGTTTTCTTGTGAAAGTATTGCTCCTAAAGCGAAATTACTTGCGTCTGTTGTTAAAGTGAATTTTTTTTGAGAAATTTGGATATGCTAGAATCGGATCATGCGTTAGCAATGTTCTGAGAGTGTTGAAATTCTCTAAGTATTGTGGGTCAACAATATTTATTTTGGCATTTTTCTTTAAATATTTAGTCATAGGTTTAGCAATCATTGAATAATCCTTTATGAATTTGCGATAGTAACCGGTTAAGCCAAGGAATTGTTTAATTTGTTTAGGTGTTTTTGGTATAGGGAAATTGATTACGCATTCTATTTTTTCGGATTGGGTTTTATACCCTCTAATGTCACGATGTGACCAAGGAACTCGGTTTCCTTTTTTAAAAATTCTGATTTGTCTAGTTGTATTTTGAGGTTGGCTTCTTGTAGCCGATTAAAAATAAGTTTTATTGAATTAATGTGTTCTTGTAAAGAAGTCGAAAATATTATTACGTCGTCCAGGTAAACTAGACAGATTTTGTTGATATAATCTTTAAGTACGTGATTCATTAACCTTTGAAATGTCGCTGGGGCCGTCTTTAGCCCAAATGGCATTCGTAGGAATTCATAGTGTCCTCCTTCGACGGTGAAGGCGGTCTTCTGAATATCTTCTTCCTTAATCTCAATTTGGTGAAATCCTTTCGCCAAATCCAAAGTGGTGAAATACTGGCATCTTCCCAGTTTGTCAAGAATTTCATCGATATTTGGAATGGGATATCTGTCATCTATGGTTACTTCATTGAGTTTCCGATAATCGATGACAAGCCTCCATTTGGGTTTTCCACTTGCATCGGCCTTCTTCGCTACGATCCAAATGGGTGCAGAATAAGGAGAATTGCTATGTCTAATAATGTTATTATCAAGCATATCCTGAATTTGTGCTTGGACTTCATGTTTGTGTACAAAAGGGTAACGATATGATTTAGTGTGTATGGGAATATTGTTTGTGGTCCTAATTTCATGCTTTATAGCTGAAGTAAAGGTTAGTTTAGTGTTTTCTTGATAAAATATATCTGAATATTTTTTCACTACTTTTAAAAGTTCTGTCTTCTCTTCGGAATTAAGATGTTCTGTTCGGATTTGTTCAAGAAGTGGTTTAGGTTCGTTTTTTTCTATTATACTGAAATTTTCGTGGTCTACCTTCTGCGTAGTTACACGATTATTTTCGGACAATAAATTAATGTATACTGCTTGATTTTCTGTATTTAGGATGCCTTCATTTAAAATTATTGAATCATTTTCTTCTTTAAAATAAAGGAGTCATTTGGTATCTGTATCCGTTTTTCGTTTTCAAAATGCATTGGCAACGTCTCATTACCAATGGTTATTTCTCTTTTCTTATAATCTATAAGCGCATTAAATGGTCTTAATATATCATTGCCAATTAGGCCATCGTAGAAGTCATGGAATTTTGTTATGTAAAACTCGAGCGTTTCACTCGATCCGTTAGTATTAAATTCCTTAAAAGTGGGTACTATTGCTTTTTTATTTATATAAATTTGGTGTTGCAGGGTTCTAATAAGAATTGGGTTTGTTTCGAAGATTCTTTTTGGGTGACAAATTCCTGGGTTGAGGATGGAATTTGTTGCTCCTTTATCAATTATTAATTTTATAAATCCTAATTTAGTTTTAATTTTTATAAATGGAAGTTTGTATCCGAGGCGGATACCCGAAAATTTTCCGTTGTTTCGATCTTGCCAATGTCCATCGGTTCAGGTTGGTTTCCAAAGGTTTGTCTATTAAGATGGAGGTGAGGATTTTGTTGAGCATGATTTTGCATGCTTATTTGCTGGTTATTCCTTTCATGACTTTGGAATGGTTGTTGGAAATTTCTTCCATGATTGTTAAATGGTTGTTGGAAGTTTCTTCCATGATTGTTAAATGGTTGTTGGGAGTTTCCGTGTTGTATGTTGGTCTTGGGTCGGTGATTCCCTCGTTTAATATGGTGTATATTAGACTGTGTCCTATTCTCGGTATATGCATACCCAGCTTGAAATAAAATGTCCATAGCCTGTTCTAGGTCTTCTGGGTTTCTACAGAATAGAATGGATTTCATAGGCTCTGGGATTTTACTTTTGAAGATGTTGAGGGCGGTGCGTTTGTTATTCATAGCACTTTGCCTAGTTGCTTCTGTTTCCCCTAGTATAATGACTAATTTATTATTTAATCTATGAAGCTTGTTTTTACTTCATTGTAAAAATCTAGTGTATTTGTCTTGAAGGACACACCTCTTAGCTCGTCGAAAAGTTCTTCGCACGATCGTCTGTCTCCGAAATTATTTTGCAGCGTATTTTTTATGTCTGTCCAGGAAACCACGTGGCAGTTTATTTCGATCGCCTGCCTTGCTTTTCCTTTGAGTTTTGATTTAATAATGTCGGAAAAAAGTAGTTGTGAGAGTTCATCGTACGTGCGTAAATGTGGATATATTCGGTCAACAAGTGTGGTAAATGTCTGTAGGTCTTTTGGGTCTCCCCAAAATTCTGGTAAGGTATTCAAATATTTTAAAGGGTTTAAAGTTAATCTGTTAACTTGAGCTTGATCTTGTTCTGCCATTCTCACAATTTTTTTTTTTTTATTCTAATACGTTTTTTCTTGTTTTTTTATTTAAATATATATATATATATTTTTTTTTTTTAATATTTGTTTCTTGTTTAATTTTTATTAAACTTGTCTTATGAAAAAATTTCTTTCTGTAGTCTTTTAACTTCTTCTTTAGATAAATACAGTATTTTTCTTTGAATAAACTTATTTACTACTTATAAAAAATGAAAGTCTTACTTTGTTATTATCTGGTGAATTTGATGCTGTTGTAATATATTCACTTCTCCGTTATTATGGTTGTTGTTTTTGTTTTTGATGCTACTGTTCCTGTTGATGTTGTTGTTGTTGCCAATTTTTATTTCACTCTTCTGCTTTGTTGTTTTCTGGTGAATTTGATGCTGTTGTAATATATTCACTTCTCCGTTATTATGGTTGTTGTTTTTGTTTTTGATGCTACTGGTCCTGTTGATGTTGTTGTTGTTGCCAATTTTTATTTCACTCTTCTGCTTTGTTGTTTTCTGGTGAATTTGATGCCGTTGTGATATATTTTATTTTCTGTTGTTATGGTTGTTGTTTTCAAATTTTGTTGTTGATGCTGCTGCTGCTGGTTTTGTTGTTGCTAATATTTATCTCACTTATTACCACATTTATTTGCGTTAATAACATAATCTTTTATGTTAAAGCTCTTTAATATTTGTCTAGTCAATAATCTTTTATTAACATTTATTTGTTTTTAACATAATCTTTTATGTTAAACTTTTTTTATGTTTGTTCTGTCCATTAACATAATCTTTTATGTTTTAGTCATTCGGTTTTTATTTTTAACATAATCTTTTATGTAAAAACTCTTTAATATTTGTCTTGTCAATTAACATAATCTTATATGTTTTATTAACACTTATTTGTTTTTAAACATAATCTTTTATGTAAAAAAATTTTTTCGCTTCGATACCCGCTAAGGCATAAAAATGTCAAGTATCACTTTAATTTTTTCACTAAAAGCCACAAGGATACCCGGGTATCCTACCGACTGCGCCACTTTTTACACCGATATGCGGAGCAATGAAAAAAAATAAAACAACTCGTTTCAGGTTCAGTAAACAACAGCATGATTTCTTTATTCTCTGCTTTCTTAAATACTATTATTTTGCTTATTGCTGCATTTTTGTTATCGGAAATGCAGCTATAAAAAAATACAAATTAATTGATTAAAATTTGCATAATAATTCTAAAGAAATTTGTTTGGTACATTTTGTTGATGGTTGCATTTTCGTTAGCGGATATGCACCTGAGCAATATAAAGTTAGCAACATATGTATGTATGTAATATTATGACATGTATGTATGTAATACTATAATAAATAATTCTAGAGAAATTCGTTTGGTGCATTTTGTTGATTCTTGCATTTTCGTTAGCGGAAATGCGGACAAAATAAAATTAAAAATAAAATGTTAACGTTGCATTTTCATTAGCAGGTATGCACCTAAGTAATATAAAGTTAGCAATATATGTATGTATGTAATATTATAACATGTATGTATGTAATACTATAACAACTTATCCGATGGAGGTTGACTCGAATTTCCGCAATAAAATGGAATGGAAAAAACAGTGTTGAACCTCTTATTTCTGGAAATATAAGCAAAACTTTCATTTTTTAGAATTGTCACCTATACTCAAATTATAAAAAAGATGGAGTTGTTCCCAAAGGGATCTGCAACTGCTGGACCAATTTGGGTAAATTTTTATACATTGGTATATATTCTACACAACTCTCTCAAACATTAAACGAAAGAGAAATATACCGTTACGCCATTGAGTTCTAATCGGCAAATACATTTGTTAAGATAATAATAAAGGATCTCAACCAGATAGTTTTAGGAAAGTTCCGAAAAATAGCGAAAATTTACTAATAACAAAAACTAATATATTTTTAGTATCCAAACTTTCTCTGATCATCCCTTCATAGGATTCTATGTACAAGAGATCTTGGTCAAATTTAACTTAACTCATGCATATTATTCTCCACTTTCCATTCATTCAATGTATCATCAATTAAGTCTTATATATGTATATGTATGTATGTATTTCATATTATCTCCCTTTATTTGACAAATGTCGAGGAGTACAATTCATACTAGGCTAATTACTCGTAACTTATTTAACAATCAAAACCGAAGACTTAATTCCAACCCTCGGCTGTTTTTCCAGCTTGCTGTATACGATTGTCCACTGTCCTTTTAACAAGTATCTGACACATGATCGGTATCAAATTAGCACAAAAACTTTATTAAAACATAAATGTACGAGTATTGTGTCTTCGACTTTTCAAAATATACATATGTACATACATTTGTACGGCATACACAGAGAAAAACATAAAGCCACCCATAAATATCGGCCAAAGTGCTTTGTATCCCATGAAATAAAGTTCGAACATATGAAGCGTAAAATATTTGACCTGTAATGAACTGGACAGGAGCTTGGCTGTGAGCGAAGTGAACCAACCTGTAAGGACTTCAGTAATAGATGTCTTTATGTAAATACTCAGAGACTTAACACTGCAAGTTCTACGCGTTTCATACACATTCTGCGCACAAACATATATATACTCGTATGTGTCTAACAAATGTGGATATTTAGCTTTCTCCTTGTTGTATGTCATAGTCATCACCACCCTAAGCAGAAAAATGAGTGAATTATGTTGACTGGACTTCTCTGTAGAAAAATATTGCTCTTGATTTGTCAATTTATTGATTTGTGATTTCTTTCTGACATTATCGGTTAACTAACAGTACCACCTTTTTGAAGTAAGCTATTACCCTACTTAGAAACTCATAGTTTTCCTAACATGAAATGAAGTTCAAAGACAGTAATTTAGTCCATTTCTTTCTTACGAAGCATAACATTAAATTTTTGAGAAGATATTTCTTTGACGGACACAGTACCATACGAAAGGCCAGGGTTAGAATTCTGGTCCGACCAATATCTAAAATTTATTTGAAATTAATTTAAATAAAAAACCAAGTTAATTTATGTAGTTGCGGTCGACTCCGGCAGGGAATGTCAACCCCTCCGAGTGCACTTCTGAAATAAAGGCTCTTCATAAAAATCCATCAGCGGCTTAGATAACTTTGAATTAAAACTTATAAACATATGAACAATTCATTTAGACTCCTTTAGAGGCAAGAGTTATGTGTATTTGAGAATTAACTTTCAAACTTGTCTGTTTTCAAATAATAAAAATAAAAAATATCCTTATATCTTTAAGTCACCTTTTTGAGAATAACAATTTCATAAAACGTTTGAGTCTCAAAGGAGAATTATATAATATATAGTGCCACAGAAACTTTAATTAATTTTGTCGCTTAATACTTGGTAATTAATTCGGCAAATTCCAAAAAATGATAATGTGGTAGCACATTTTGATCAAAAAGCAATTAAATTTTTTTTTTCTTTAATTAACATTTAATATTAATGAAACCTACTAAAAAATGATGATTCAAACGTGGTCATGTTTCGTGCTTTAAGAGCAGATTATGATGCACATAATAGTCCAATTAATCAAGCAACAGATAAAGTTTCAAAGAAATTTGAAAAGATTGGACCGGTTACAAATATTCAAAGGCCTCTGCATCATAAATTTGCTCACTCCACCTCAAATATCGCTGCGGGGCATGAAGCCTAAGAGCTGAATGTGTATATTTCTCTACGTCCTCAAGAGCCGGTTTCACGGATACGAAAAAATAGTCGCATTTGGGACTCCAGGAATACTCAAATAATTGAAGAGAGACCAAAAAAAAAAAAAACTTACAGCGCACCAGACAGCTCTTTGGTCCGGAAATGTGATTGAACCTTACTTCTTTGAAAACGATAGCGACGAGACTGTCACTATCAATTCGGAGCGTTATGGTCGTATGATAATCGACTTTTTATGGCCCGCTATTGAAGACCACGACTTGGCCACTATGTGGTTCCAACAATATGGTGACACATTCCACACAACATGATAGAATATGACGTTATATCGAGAGAAATGTCCCGTCCGAGTAAAATCTCGTCTTGGCGATGTCGATTGCCGTTGTACTTTTTTTGAGCATTTGAGACCCAACTTTCGTCAAGTTATGACTGAGAAAGCCCAATATGTACCAAAAAGTGGTCAAAAATTACATCAAACGGATCGAAGTTTGCAAAAATTCATGAGGCGTTCATTTGAGGTAGCTCTGTATATATATTCAATTTTAATTGACACTTTATAACCACTTAATCGATTTTCTATCGATATTCTCCACTTTGGTGTGTGTCTTATGGTCCATCCAACAAATAGAGAGATCTACACTCCTACTAGTGTGGTAGTCATTACCTGGCTTGGACAACCGCAATTATAAAATTTTTTTTTATTAATTTGAATATTGTACTGGCTAGGACTCGATCCGATTCGCTGTAATGTACAATTTCAATTAATTCATAATGTGTATTTACTAAAGTTTTGTTTTGGGCAATGAAAATTATCAATTTTGTCACTAATATAAACAGTGATTTTATTCCTTCGAATAACATTATCTACGCCTTGGAATCGTTCCTGGTTCTGCCTCTGAAATAAAAAAATGATAAATTGTAAAGAGCTTAATATCATTAGTGGTCGATACTGATATAAATTTAGTATATCTTTTCACGTTCATGTAAGTTGCAAAAATTTATTTAATAAAGTTCAATAAAATAGTGAAAACGCCCAAAGTAATTGGCAGAGTTACTCCAATATTATGTATATCAAGAAATATAATTACTGCCCTGTGAAAATATCACTGCAGACTTCTATGTTTCCTATGGAATTGTGCTAGAAGCGAGAGCACCCCCGTTGCAAAATTTTGACATATTCAAGTGAAACAATAACAACCACACAGGCACAGGGTTACTTTTCCTTCACAGGGTTGCATTTCCTTCTTGCAAGCTGTGGGAAATAAATATATAGGTTTTGGTTTTTTTGGTATAGGATATTTTTCCTATCGTAGCATATGTTTTTGCACGCTTTTTTTTATTGTTGTGCCCATTGCACGGATAGGAAAACTTTCCTATCAAAAATAAGAACTACTTCACGAGTGTATGTACCGAGGAGAAATTGTTTGTATGCAAAATTGAAATAAGATGCATTAATAAGTAGATATGTGTGCATTCCAGCATATCTTTCTTTATTTTTTGGTTTGTTTTTTCTATCATACTATATTTGTTGTTTGCATACATATGAAATTTCTATCAGCAATCCGCGTATCAAATTGTGACAATATTTCGGAAATATTTTATGGTATTAATTTTCATACATACACACATGCTATGTACAAATTTTTTTTTAGAAGATTTTTTTAATTGCAAAACCTGTGTAAGTATAATTAGTTCAATTTTGTATTTTAATGATCTCTTCGTGATTCTTCCCGCATGCGGCTTTATATTTCTTATTTCAACTGCGTGCTAATATGCGTACATATTTATATGTATGTGAATTTAAATTTTAAGATTTTGTACACCAATTTCTGTAATAAAAAAACGTATTTAACATATCCAAAAATTTGTCCCCTTATACTAAACATATGTATATTTTAAGTTTTCGAAATTAAAATAATTTTATGGCACAGCAAGTGTGTACGTAAACATAAAAATTTGCAGTCGTAAATAAGTAGAAACCGTGAATATTTTTGAAAGCTTGCAACTATAAATGTTATAGTTCGATGCTAGTTCATTGCTCAACTGTTCAGCAGAACAAAATAATTTCAGTTTTATTTGTTAAAATTTCTTTGGCGTTTCAATGATTTTTGCACATAGCATAAATAAATTTAAAATTATCAAACAAAAAACATTCTGAGAGAATGTCAAATTTTTTGTCAAAGTATTCCAAATTGTCTTTCTCGAAAATTTTCGAGGAATGATTATTGTGCAAGTGAGCGAGTGCTCATTACTCAAGTGCTCAAACTGCTCGAAAAATATCTTGAGTTCTAATATATGTGTATGACAAAGACTTTTTTGCAACAACGATTTAGAAGTTAGATATTTTGTTTATTTATTTTATTGTAAGAACTTGAGCCAACTGTAACATACCCTGCTATAACAGGTAAATTTAACGCTAATACATAGATATTTCTAAATCTCTCTTAATTGTTTACCTTCTGTGAAGCACAAGGCGAATTTATAAAAGTGAGAGCAGGAGAACAAAAATAACACCTACTGTGTATTTTGTTTTTGTATTTGGTAGCGATTATTAAAACCATGGAAAATTCATTGTCTTTTAAAAGTCAACCAACTCTCCCATAAAATTTTTTCACATGTAAGCCACAATCACATTATCAAGTAAAACCAAATAAATGTTGACAATCTTTGCGAAGAATATATGAAAAATGTCAAATTCGCTTGTTAAAGTTTAGAACGCAACCTCATGCTGTGAAGCTGTGTTTTATTTTGCTGTGCTACTTTTGTGTAAATCTTTGTGCCAATTGAATATTATTTCAGTGAATACAAAAAATTTGGAGTGCTAAATTTGTGCGCACCATTAAATGATAAGTTATATTTTCATTAATATCAATTATTTGTGTTTTTCTGCATATTTTTTAATTTTTATTTAGCTTTTACGCCGAGTCATTTTCTAATTACATACTACATTTTTACATATTAACTTTTTGTTGCTTTTCAATTTTTTTGTTGCTATTTTCATTCTTTTGTCACAGCTGTTTGCGTCCTGTTTTTTAAGTGTCACATCACAGTGTATTTAAAACTGCTCACTACACTGTCTTTAAAACTGTTTTATTTTATTAAATATTAGCGCCTGTAATTGTGCTTTGATTTGTTCAATATTTTAATACTTTATTTTTTTATTTTTTTATTTTACTTTTCTTATTTTTCATAACTACAATATTAAAATGAATTGCTCTTATGGTAATTGCAATATTAAAGGCGAGTCTGAGCGCTGTGTATCTTGCTGGCTATGCGATGGACTCGCCCATATAAAATGTGCTGGTTTAACAGGAAGAATTCTGGATTCAATTAACGATGGAAAAGGATTAAGATGGTCATGTATTAAATGTAGATTTACTGAAATTGAATTCTACAAATTGTACAAGCAAACTCGTGATGGCTTTAGAGAGATTGGTCGTGAACTTGTTCACTTTGTGATAAGTTCAAGCATTATGAAAACATGTTCCAAACATTTAAATGCTTGAGTGATTCTCATAGTGACCCCGAAATAGCTAACAAGCGAAAACGGTCCGTCTGATGTGGAAATGGCATATATTTCTCCCAAAAAGAAAACTTCACTTATGGTTAAGGATAAAACTCTTCCAACAATTAAGTTTATAAACTTGTCGTCACCTTGCCCGCCGGTTGAGAAACCCTCTACATCCCAGGTGCAGAGGCCTACGGAAGTTTCAGTACAACCCCAACCTCAAGCCATTATAAATAATAGTCTGCAAATTCAAGAGTCTGGTTTCAGGAAGTTGGTTGTTGTTCCACCCAAAAAATCTATTTTTGCGTCTAGATTTGCCAATGATACAACTGTTGATGATTTAAGGCATTAAATCTCGTCAAAAATAAATACTAATGATTTCAATATTCGAAAATTTAATTTTAGTTATGAAAGAAACATATCGTCATTTAAAATTGATGTTTATGTTGATACATTTGAGATTATTTTAAACAGCTCGTTCTGGCCCCTAGGAGCTGTTGTAAGTGAATTTGAACATAGGGTTATTAAGAAAATTGATAAAAATATTGCTCGAATTCCACGACCAAACGAGGGACCAAAAAACTAATTTGTAATCTTTCGCTTCGTATTTATTATCAAAATGTTAGAGGCCTGAATACTAAGTTGACTGATCTTTATTTAAGCAGTCTTCATTGCAACTTCAACGTAATTTCATTTACAGAAACGTGGATAAAACCTCACGTTTTTGATAATGAGATTTTATGCAGCGAGTATCAAATCTATAGAAGTGATCGCTTGAACATAATCGGAGGGGGGTTCTCCTTGCGGTTCATTCGTCTTTACCCTCAGAAGAAGTTTGTACTTCCCGCATAGATTCCACTGAACTTAAATGCAACCGTGTTCGTACTGGTAAGGACTTTATTTATATAATTTTATCTTACATACCGCCCCAGTCTGACATATCAGCATATCTTCAACTTATTAGATCAATTGAAAGTATTATTTCTTTGATGAAATATTCTGACTCCAATATTGTCTTGGGATACTTCAATTTGCCTTGTATATCATGGAAACAAATCGATGATAACATTACTCCCGTTTGCATTGAGTTCTTAGAGAAAATGTCTGAGCTCTGCGTTAACCAAATTAATTTAGTACCAAATAAATTTCAATTGTAAAATTGTTTGAAAATTTTGTACCAAAACGTGCTTGTGCTTTAACTAAATGTACCAATTTATGGTTTACAAAAGATTTAAATTTGTTAAAAAACAGAAAATCTCGCGCCTTTAAACAGTATAAAAGAACAAGCTTGCCTACAGACTATGTAAAATACTCAAAGCTACGTCGTAAGTACTTTGAACTTAGCAAAATATTTTACAACAGCTACTTAAATAAGGTTAAAAGGAGCATTGTACGCAATCCTAAGATGTTTTATAACTTCGTTAACTCCAAACGCAGAGTCTCTTTGTTTCCATCCGCCATGATATATAAATCTACTACATCAAGTGATTTTCTACATATCTTTAATATGTTTGCACAATTTTTCAGGTCTAATTACATTATCAATTCAACTGGAAATAATTTTGTCCGTCAAGAGAATTTTTATCCTCAAAGCTCAATTAATACCCCAATCGTTTCTTCCGAAGATGTGTGATGTCAGTTAAAGGCTATAAAGAGCTCTTTCAGTTACGTCCCTGATATGATTCCAACATGCTTTCTTAAATATTGTGCTGAAAATTCTTACCGGCCTTTGAAAAACCTCTTTAATGCATCCCTAAAACAAGGCATATTCCCTTTGACATGGAAAAAATCATTTATAATACCCTTGCATAAGAATGGTAGTAGATCTTCGATTGAAAATTATAGAGGGATAGCAAAGATATCTGCTATACCTAAACTTTTTGAAGCCATAATTACTGCCCAATTAACTTTTTCCATATTTCCTTTAATTTCCAGTTCCCAGCATGGATTTTGCAAAGGGAAATCTACTATTACTAATTTGCTGGAATTTGTTACTCACGTTTCAAATGGATTTAGAGAAAACAAGAATACTGATGTTATATATACTGACTTCAGTAAAGCATTCGACAGAGTAAATCATACAATACTTATTAAAAAACTAGATCTTCTTGGATTTCAACCAAGCCTTCTCCAATGGATATCTTCCTATCTCTGCAACAGGACTCAAAGAGTATTATTTAATGATACCTTTTCTGACATAATTGATGTAACATCTGGTGTTCCGCAAGGTAGCCACCTGGGGCCGATTCTGTTCTTGTTATTTATTAACGATTTGTCTTCAGTTATAAAATATTCAATGATTTTATTATATGCTGATGATGTAAAGCTTTTCCAATCTTATACCTCAATTAATGAAAGATGTTTATTACAAACCGATTTGAACAATTTAGTAACTTGGTGTAATAACAATGATGTGCCTCTTAACCTTAATAAATGTAAAACCATGTTATTTACACGAAAATATGTTCAACCACCATCTTACATAACTATAGTCTAGAGCAAGTATGTAATTTTGTTGATTTGGGTGTAAAATGGATACCAAACTCAACTTCAGTCTTCATATTAATACAACTGTGTTGAAAGCTAAAGGCGTCCTTGCCTTTGTAAAGCGGTGGTCCAAGGAATTCAGAGACCCTTATATTACGAAAATACTTTTTACGTCATTAGTAAGACCAATATTGGAGTACGCTTGGGTTGTGTGGAACCCTAATTATAAAATCCATTCTGATAAAATTTAGTCCGTGCAAAAACAGTTTCTGTTGTATACTTTGCGTCATTTGCACTGGGATTCCCGCCAAAATCTTCCTCCGTATACTAGTCGCTTAAAACTTATAAA
Organism: Neoceratitis asiatica; assembly: GCA_030068015.2. NCBI lineage: Eukaryota > Metazoa > Arthropoda > Insecta > Diptera > Tephritidae > Neoceratitis > Neoceratitis asiatica. The sequence goes on from CM061524.1 coordinate 81,727,959, forward strand.
TTTACCCATACTTTCCAGCCGTACAGAAATGTTAGAAATAAGTTCTTTAGTCAAGGTTCTAAATGGTGGAGTAAATTTTAATGTCCCCATCCGATTATCACGACAATTTAGACCAATATTCCTAAAATCTTGTAAAACAAACTTTGAACTATATGAACTGTTTCGCCGTTTATGTCAGGATTTCAATTGTTATTCCAGCATATTCGATATGACAGACTCACTTTTCGTAACAAAAAATGCTATACTAACTTCTCTTAACAAGTAACCCACTAATTTAAAAAAGAAATCGCTTTGACATTTTAATTTCGCGCAGAGATGGTAATATCATTATAAGTGATTTAAAAACTTTCGTTCATTAATTTATTAAATTCTCAGACTTATCATATAGCTCACCAACCAAATTTAAACAACAAACACATATTTTTTGACTATTTTCAAAGGAAAGTTCACAAAATTTGGTAAGAAAATAATTTTTACTTTTGATCAGAAAAGTAACTAATATTAATTATAGTAATTAATATTCCTTAAGAAATTTTAAAACTCAAAGTTCAATGAATATTTTGAAAAAAAAAAAAAATAAATAAACCTTATACATAAGATAATGACAAATAAATTGAAATTTATTATTATTTGTTTCGCACAAAGTCCGCCCATAAATATATCTCTACATATACAGAAAACTTTTATGCGATTCTTTTCATTAAAAAATAAAAAATAATGATTTTTTCGATCCCTGATTTCAGGAGTGATTAGAGTTTCTTCCTCAATCTAGTCAATTCATGTAAAAAAAAAAAACAATTATTGAAGAGCCGTTGAGAAAACATTTTTATATACAAAAATATAAAAAAGTAAATGATTAATAAGAAAGCTTTAATTCTTAAGTTAGTTACCCATTCCACAGTACTTATAAACGGTGATCCATGTAGAGGTACTTTTTCAATAGCCTTTTTTGGACAGATCGCGCATGAGTCGTATCAATCCATCATATTATTTTCAGTCATCATGTCATATTATCGTTCAGTATTGTTCGGCATTTCATCATGGAGAGACTTACGCCTGAACAACTTTTACCAATTATTCAACTTTATTACAACCGTAATAAACTGTAAACCGTTGCCGTTCGAAGCAACTCAGAGTGACGTATGAAACGACTTGGGCATTTTACGTCAGGATCTTAAATTAAAAGAATACCAAATACAGCTTGTGCAAGGGCTCTTGAAAAGCTTCAAGAAAATCCGACGTTTTCGAGCCACATTTTATTCAGCGATGAGGTTCATTTATGGCTCAAGGGGTATGTAAACAAGCGAAATTTCTTCATTTGGGACAAACAACAATCTGAAGAGATTCAAGAACTGCCATTTCATCCCGAAAAACAACGATTTGGTATGGTTTCTGGGCCGGTGGAACACCGATACATAATTCTTCAAAAATTAAGCCGGTGAGAACATAACCGTCAATGGCGACCGTTGTCGCGCCATGATAACCGACTATTGATGCCTGAAATTGAAGCTCGTGATCTCCGCGACATTTGATTTCAACAAGTCGGCGTCACATTCCACAAATCGCATCAATTAATGGATTTATTGAGAGAACACTTCGGTGAGCAGACAATTTCAATTTTTGGGCCGGTCGATTGGACACCAATCTTGTGTGTTATCACACCGTCAGACTTTTTCCTGTGGGGATATGTAAAGTCTAAAGTCTATGTGGACAATCCCGCTTCGATTCGGGCTTGGAGCAAAATATCACGCGTGTCATTTGCCAGTTACCAGTTAAAATTTGGACTCAACGGATGTACCATCTCAGACTTAGCCGCGGCCAACATTTGAAGGAGGTAATCTTCAATGAAGGAAGATTGGGCCTCACGCAAGTGAGGAAAGTTTCTGACTGCCATTCACCTGGAAGTGGCCAGAAACGATTCTGTTACATATGGTTCAAGCAGCTCACGACTTCCGGTTTTAGACCAAGTATCCTCTGCGTAGCCAGCAAACATTCGTTTGGAGGAGAGCTAAAATGAGAAGGCGAATCCCCTTTCCGACAGAAGGGAAGGATGATGTGACCAAAGATGCTTCTATGAGAGCCTAGAACGTACTTATGAGCGCTGCCCCCGTCACGATGTCAAAATTGTGCTAGGCGATTTCAATGTCAGGGTGGGCAAAAAAGGTATTTTTGGCGCAACAATCGGAAAACTCAGCCGCCACGACGAAACATCCCCAAACGGGCTGAGGCTGATTGACTTTGCCGGGGCCCGAAATATGGATGTCTGTAGTACCAGATTGCAGTATACGAAAATTCATGAAGCTATATGGCTGTCGCCAGATCGTAAAACACGCAACCAAATCGATCACGTTGTGATAGACGGAAGACATGTATCCAGTGTTCTAGACTTGCGTACGTTCCGAGGGCCAAATATCGACTCGGATCATTATCTTATAGCAGAAAAATACGCACCCGCCTCTGTGTGGCAAAGAACGCCCGTCAACAAACACAAGGAACGTTTGACGTTGAAAATCTGTAATCACAGCAGACAACTTTTCTACTCGGCTTGCACACCTGCTCTCTGGGAGCACCCATCAGCGACTCTATATAAGGGAACTGTGAAACGAAATAGCAAATTCCTTGCGTACCGCTGCTTCGGAAACCATTGGTTTTCAACAATACCAGAAACACACCTGGTATGATGAGGACTGTCGAACTGCAGTAAAGAGAAAACAGACTGCCTACCTCGCAACTTTGAGATCGACCACAACACGTGCGGGGTGGGATAGATACCGAGAGCTGAAGAGGGAAGCGAGGCGCATTTGCAGACGAAAAAAGACAGAGGCCGAAATGCGTGAGTATAAAGAGCTTGAGAAGCTGGCCGACAAGGGTAATGCTCGAAAATTCTATGAGAAGATGCGGCGACTTACAGAAGGTTTCAAGACCGGAGCAAACTCATGTAGGGACAATGGAGGTAATCTGGTAACAGATGTCCAGAGTATACTTAGTGTATGGAGGGAACACTTCTCCAACCTGCTCAATGGCAGTGAAAATGAAAACCCCGGAGATGGTGAACCCGAACCCCCAATCGATGACAATGGTATAGAAGTACCATCACCCGATTATGAAGAAGTTCGGATAGCGATTACCCGCTTAAAAAATAACAAAGCGGCGGGAGCCGATGGCTTACCGGCAGAACTATTCAATACGGCGGCGAAGAGCTGACAAGAAGCATGCATCAGCTTCTTTGCAAAATATGGTCTGAAGAAAGCATGCCTGACGAATGGAATCTAAATGTACTCTGCCCAATCCAAAAAAAGGGAGACCCCACGGTCTACGCCAATTATCGTGGGATAAGTCTCCTTAATATCGCATATAAGGTCTTATCTAGCGTATTGTGTGAAATACTTAAGCCCACCGTCAACAAACTGATTGGTCGTTATCAGTGTGGCTTTAGACATGAAAAATCCACTATTGGCCAGATATTTACCATGCGCCAAATCTTGGAGAAGACCCGAGAGAAAAGAATCGATACCCACCACCTTTTTATCGATTTTAAAGATGCCTTCGACAGCACGATAAGGAAATACCTCTACGCCGCTATGTCTGAATTTGATATCCCCACGAAACTCATACGGCTTTGTAAACTGACCCTGGATAATACCAGAAGCCCGGTCAGAATTGGGAAGGACTTCTCCTAGCCATTCGATACCAAACGAGGTTTCAGACAAGGAGCTCTTTATCGTGTGATTTATTTAATTTGATGCTGGAGAAAATAATACGAGCTGCAGAGCTAAACAGACCAGGCACAATATTCTACAAGAGCAATTGTTTGTATATGCCGATGATATTGATATAATTGGTCATAACATCCGCAATGTAAGTTCTGCGTTCTCCAGATTATACAAAGAAACGAAACGAATGGGTCTGGTAGTGAACGAGGGCAAGACGAAATATCTCCTGTCATCAAATAAACAGTCATCGTCGTAGATAATTTCGTGTATCTGGGAACCAGCATTAACAACACCAACTATGTCAGCCTTAAAATTCAACGCAGAATCACTCTTGCCAACAGGTGCTACTTTGGACTGAGTAGGCAATGAAAAGTAAAGTCCTCTCTCGACGAATCAAAACCAAACTCTACAAGTCGCTCATCATTCCCGTCCTGACATATGGTGCAGAAGCCTGGACGATGTCTACATCCGATGAGTCGGCTTTAGGAGTTTTCGAGAGAAAAGTTTTGCGGAAGATTTATGGTACTTTGCGCGTTGGCAACGGCGAATACCGCAGACGATGGAATGATGAGCTGTACGAGCTATACGACGACATTGACATAGCTCAGCGAATAAAGAGACAGCGGCTACACTAGCTAGGTCATGTCGTCCGAATGGATGAAAGCGCTCCAGCTTTGAAAGTATTCGATGGAGTACCCGCTGGTGGAAGCAGGGGAAGAGGGAGACCTCCACTCCGTTGGAAAGATCAGGTGGCGAGCGACCTGGTGTCACTTGGTATTTCCAACTGGCGCCAAACAGCAAGAAGAAGAAACGAGTGGCGCGCTATTGTTGACGAGGCTATAATCGCGTAAGCGGTGCCTACGCCAAAGAAGAAGAAGAAGAAGAAGAATCTTCAATGAATGTTCTTTCGAATAATAATAAATATTCCCCATTAAATTTAAATTTTCTGTGTTCCTTTAAAGAAGTAGGGAACCTCGAAATGAATCACCTTTTATAAGGAAAACACTTTGGAATTTTTTTTTTGAGAGATACTTTGTTCTGAGCCACCGCAATCTATGAATCAATAGCCATTTGATTGTGGTAAAAATTCTATAATCAAAATAAAGATGAATAAAGATGATAAAAGAGATATATATAAATATATGTCCCTTATTACTGCAATGGTCCAAATATTTGGCAAACCAATCAACTATTTGACCAAAAGGATAATTTCACTGACCATTCTCTAAAGCTGAAAGCTGAACCATTCTTGGCAGCTTATGCACTACACAATTGGTAGATATTTGACTGGAAGCTTTGTCATTAGCAAGACAAGCTTGACTGCAGCTGCCAAATGTGTAGTAATTGTCAATGTTTCAAGATCCGTATGCTAATGTGACACATAAATGAATTGAATGAACAAATGTTGCATATAAGACGTTAAGCTAATACACATATTTGGTCAAATCTGTTTATATATAACAGTGTTATATACTCGTAAGGCGGTAATCATGTATAAATGCAGCCTGTACACCTCATTGTGCTCGTATGACTACACGACCAAATGACGAGGCCACATTCCTGCATACAAGAGATTTAATTCTGTACAGATTGCTCATTTCCTCACTGCATCTGAGTGAGTAATTGTGTATTTCTCGTGACAAAGATTGGTATAGTAATTCCAAATAGAAGCGAGAAAGTAATCTGGCCAAGTGTGAATGGGGAATGCAAATTTTCCTGTGAGTACAAGTGGAATACTACTGCATTGCAGAAAAGCTGATTATACCGCACAGGGAATACATATGTATATCAATACTAACATATATGTCGAGTGATATAATTATCGATTTCGTAGAAGACCCCGGAGTGTACGAAGGGTGACTGGCAGGCGGCTAAACATACATATGTTTGGTAATTGTGCTTATTGCTCGACAAAGGCAAATTCAATTATTAAAATGCAGTGCGTCCTTGTCGTTATCGACACACTTTATTTGCACACACTTTTCTTGCCATTTGCCTTTGTTTGAGAGATTCTAAATAGAACTGCAAGCATATCATGTAGACTACATATAAGTACAAAATAAATTTTATGAATAAATAAATTTATACAGATGAAGATAAGTGATTACGCATTTAATTTCAATATGCGATATAAAAGACAAGGCTTCAATTCACAACATCAGCAAAGACTGACTGAACTTTAAAAATAATTTATATCCATTTGGAAATATTAATATAGATGAAATTACTCACGATAGCCAATTACGGACTGTTTTGGACTGTACGCTTAATAAATACCTTTTGTTCAGACCGGAAGCGATCAAATTGGTTAGTTTCAGACTCAATAGATCACAATAGGTTTGATTATATTTTCTTAAGTTATTTAGATAGTCAGGCTCATCCTTTTTCGATGGCACTTTTTAAAAAATTTAGTTTTAGTTCCGATTTTCTGGACAACTCCTTCAGGCAGCTCCCGTCCACGTATCAACTCACCGTCCACCAGACACTTCAACATGGGCAGTGTTACTAAAAACCCAAAATACCAAAGAGCGCATCGCGGGATTGCATTTTGAGGCTTGCGCATTGCTGTCGCTGTTGCCACAAACCGAACCGAAGGCGCCCTGTCGCATGTCACATGTGTACATAAAGTTATGCTTTCAAATTGTATTTACGAGGGCTTGCGAAATACTCTAAAGTGAAAAGATAGGCCAGGTATACGAAAAATCTTGCTAAATACTAGTATTTTCCAGATGAAATCATACGGTTCGTCATTCGTATAGTAGCTCACCAGTTACGGGAATAATAATAATTTCCACCACTACACCATTCATTTTGTTATATTTTAGCATGCAACGGGTGTGTTTTATTTAAATTTTTTTTTTCTTTTTTTTTTGGAAGTAGAAATTGAAATAAAATATGACAGCTGCTATATGTATCATTTGGCAGCATGGGAAGTATATGGAAGATTAACTACTTAGTACAAAACTGCAAACTATTTGAAATCTAGTAAACATATAAGGGGAATTCTCTATGTCTAGGAAATGCATGCTACTTTGCACAACACAGCAAAGTTTCGCTATCCGTGAAATGGCACAACAACAAAACACATGCAAAAAAAATGCTACGATAGGAAAAATATCCTATATGAAAACCTATGTATACTTATTCCCACAGATAGCAAGAAGGAAAAAGCTACCCTGTGAAAGAAAACGCAACCCTGTGCCGTGTTGTGGCTATTGTTTCTCTTGAATATGTCACAATTTTTCAATGGGGGTGCTCTCGATCTCTAGCAAAATTCCATAGGCAATATTTGCATAGTATGCATTTCCTATACATAGATAATACTCTAAAGTTTTTATCCCAGCAGGATAAGTAGAGTTGCGTCCAAAATGCAACTTCTTATTCGCTTAACAAAAGCATCGGTTAATTGAACCACTAAGGAGCCTGAGCATGTAAAGAATGAGCTAAGCAAAGTAGAGTTAAAACAAACGATAAATTAAAAAAATAGAAGGTTTTTTCAAATAAATTCGTTATACAGTGATTAATCTGCTTCCAATATGTGTATGTGCATATGTATTAGTGAATCCTTTTTTTTAAGTTAAGGAATTTGTGGTGGCTTCATGACCTTTTAATTATCATTTTATTTATTCAAATTTAGTAACTCCTTCGACATCGGAAGCCTCACAATATGTAATAAAATCTGTTTACTAAACTTAAACATAATACTCATTAGCAGGAATAGGTTACTGGCTCAACTGTGCTCTTTAGAAAGCTGGTTTGACTCTTTTCTTCACTCGAGGATGATGACGCAGTTTTTTAAGTATTTTTGTGTAACGATTTCTACCTGATGCTTTCCGTCTCGATTCAACCGGTCCATTCGGGTAACTATTTTATTTTCAAACGAAATTTTAATATGTTATGCTTTCGTTATGCTTTGGTAAAAATAAAGAGACACGTATTTTTTTTTTTGGCCCGAAAAATTTTTTTTTCGAGTTTTATCGACAATTTCGTTTTTTGGGTAAAAATCGATTTTTTCGGTAATTCGGGGACTTCTTTTTTTCAATTGGCCATATTTTTGACAAAAATTGACGGATTTCTATGATTTTTACTTCTAATAATTTGTGATGATCCGCACTATCAGATAGAGGTTTGGAAATTACTCAGAAATATCTTGGGGAAAACAAAAAAAAAACCGCAAGAACTTGTGAACATGAGTGGAAAGTTACTGAATGAAGCTGTACATTATGAAGTAAGGTTTATAAGTTTAGATTAAGGAAGGATGAAATTCGATTGTTTAATAAAAATAAACATTTTAAAGATATTTAATACCAAAAAACTACAATACATTATCATTCCATACATGTATTGATAATTAAAAATCGGTATTCATTGGGCGTAGTTCGCATTAACACGAAAAACCAATTTTTTATTCAAAAAATCGTAATTCTGAAACAAAAAATTTTAGTCGAGGGAAATTTTTTTAATGAAAATTCAAAGTCTCTGTTTGATGTAAAAAAAGTTTCGAAGAAAAAAAATACACTTTTTGAGATATTCAATTTAAAAAAAAAAATTAGAAATTTTTCTATTGCAAAATAAAAAATTATTACTTATTTCTGAGTAATTTCCAAACTTCTATCTGATAGTGCGGATCATCACGAATGATTAGAAGTAAAAATCATAGAAATCGGTCAATTTTTGTCAAAAATATGGCCAATTGAAAAAAAGAAGTCCCCGAATTACCGAAAAAATCGATGTTTACCCAAAAAACGAAATTGTCGATAAATTTCGAAAAACAAATTTTTCGGGCCAAAAAAAAAAAACAATACGTGTCTCTTTATTTTTATTAAAGCATAACATATTAAAATTTCGTTTAAAAATAAAATAGTGACCCGAATGGACCGGTTGAATCGAGATGGAAAGCATCACCTTCTTTTTGATGGTGCGTATATTTGTCGCTCAAGCGGAACCCTATAACTTGATTCCATACATCCATAACGGCTTTGTGATCGCTTTATAAAGGAAGACTTTGTTATCCAGACTGAACCCAAATTTCTTGCTTATAAGCCAATGCAGACTGGCATGTTTAAATTTAAGCTGTATCTTTTGGCGGAGATGTGTCGTCTCCATTCTTCAATGCCCTAATACTTTTGTAGCTGGAATGAGGCATTTGTGCCAAATTAACAGCAGTGTCATCTTAAAAAGTACACGTCATTGCTTTGCCACTTGTAGGAATGTCTGGCGTGTACAGTGTATATAATAAGGGGCCAAGAATACTACCTTGCGGTACACCTGCTTTATTGGGTATTCCGTTGTTATATATTCATTTACTATTACAGTGAATCGCCTATTTGTAAAGTAGTATTCAAGGGTATTATGAAATAAGTTAGGTAATTTTTTTAAATTTTATGAATAAGTCCATCATGCCACACATTGTCAAAAACTTTAGTCATACCGAGAATCCAAGAGCTTTTCTTATTTCATTAGTTATATGATATTTATTTGTGACGAGTTTCTCGCTGAAGTCAAACTGATGTGTAGGAGTCATTTTCATAGAGAAAAAGAGAAATTTTTATAGCAGGACTTTTTATAAAAGTTTGGAAAGCAAGGCAATAGACTGGTTGGTCTATATGATGACGACAGAATTGTGTCCTTACCTCGTTTAGCTATCATAACTAACAAATAACAATCAGGCCTTGTGCACCCTTCAACTGATAAGTGTAGTACTTCTTATTGTTTCTTTTTTTTTTTGAAGAAATGTAACGACTTTTAGAAAGTTTCTTTCGTAGTATAAATTGCATTTTCGTCTCATCTATGCTACCTTTGTTAAGCAGTACAATATGGAAATAGTTGTTACCTATTGTTTTGATAAGTTTGATACGAGAAAATTGAGGTTGTTACCTTTTAGTGTAATGCCATTAGCATGTACTGTGGAGACCACGATATTAATTTTTTTGCATTGCTCTTTTTTTGCTGGATTTGTTTTTCTCTTTACGTTTGTGATATTTTTGTACCGATCAATATCAGTTGGCTGTCTCACCATTTTCCAAATTCGTCGACCGCACTGGAGTTGTTACTGCTGCTGTGCTGCTTTTTTGTACAGCTACTTGTGTTTCCGCTGTTATTGTTGCACCCCATGATACACTCATTATTTTTCTTGTTGCCGCTGAAGTCCAAAGCTGTTTTGATATCATAAGAGAAGCACCGTTTCATTTGCACTGATGTTGGGTGGAAATTTAGGGGCAACAACAGTGAAATAGGCATTTTTTTTTGGTTTGAGCGCTCACTAATCACATCACTGTTTCACCACTTATAGTTTATGTATACTTTTTTTCCTTTTATTTATTTAAAATTTTTTTACCTGTTTGTTTTTTTCTTCTTCATTTTTTGTTGCGCCAAATCAATCACTTGCACTTCTTTAAATCAATATATACAATTTTTGATTTAATCTGGATGGTTATTGGTAAATCCTATCAAATATACATTCGTCCAGTTTGTAAACACTAACACAATCGTAACCTTACATAATTTTCACTTTGTATTGTACCTTGTATAACACCTTTTGTACCGGCAGGGAATATCAATTATCAAGCCCTCCGAGCGTATTTCTGTCATGAAATAAAAGCTCCTAACAAAAATATATCGGCCGTTCGGAGACAGCTTGGAATAAACTGTAGGTCCTTTCAATTTGTCGGTAAAAACATCAAGACACAAAATCACAAGTTGGTCGCTTCAGAGGTTACAAAGCGCCAAATATACATATACATATATATATATATATATATATATATATATATATATATATATATATATATATATATATATATATATATATCACCTTAAGGTGCAACAATTCATCTTCTGCTGATTTAGTACCTAGGACTTCTAATATATCGAAATATCACAATTACCATTTCAATGAGTGGAAGAGCGCTCCCTTCACCAGGTTGCCTTCCCTAGAATTACCAGACCATCAGATTTCTGTTCTGCGAGGACACCATTCTCAAACCAATCTTCTTGACGAGGCGTCGGCGGCCAATCATCTGTTCTCAAATAGTTTCAACGTTAAACTTCTACATTGCTACCTGCCCGCTAAAGGAATGATCTGCAAGAGTTTTTTTCGATCAGATTCTCAGAATCCTAAAGGTCCTGACTTATCTCACTTTGAATGCTTGTACGACCAATTTAGCGTTTTGAACGCTATCAATTTATTTTTAATTTCGGTCTTAAAGCAAAGTTACTTTGGTCGCTTTTAATACGATCTAGTATAGTACTATTCCGTTCTGACAGTTCTCACAGCAGAGCAAGTAAAGCCAGCCAGCATTGGGTCATGGCCTTAAGGGGCTTTTCTATTAAGAGTCTGAAAGCGGTTCAGTTCAGAAGTATAAATTTTAGTAAATTAGTCTTTTATCTTCCTTTTTATAATGGGAAATTACATATCAATAATTTTCTTCGCCCAGTTATTCCTTTTGCCTTACGTCACAATTGGCGTTGGCACGATGACTCGTTTGTTGACTAAATGTCATCACTACACCTTCACATTTTTCTCTCCACTTTATAAAGTGGACAAGTGGACAAGTGGAACATCATGTCCACCAGACAACTTAGTTTTGGTTATATGATGTCCCTGTGGTTGTCTCGTAATTTTTCATGAGTGTAGATATGTGGTCATATCGTTTCTAACATTTTTGATGGTTGATCAGTTTATTACTTTCTGTGTTTCCTTGACGTACCCGTATAACATAGAAAGAAGCAACTGGTGAAAATATGTTGCGTATCGTGAGGACTAAGAAAAATTATAACCTGATTGAAATCTATTTGTATATTTTGTTATAGCATGATAAATAAAATGTATCTAAAATTTTTGATAAATGAATCAAACAACATTTTAATTTAATAGACAAGTTTTAAGAAAATAACTTTTTCTTTCAATCAGCTCAATGAAAATGTCCAATATTAATTACCAAATTCTGGTGAAGTCAATATTAATTTAATGCCGCAGAACATGGGAAATTGTGTATAAAACATCATACGGCGTAAATCAAATTATTACCTGTACTTGCTTCGACCAACATATTTAACACACAACAGCTGTTGCTTTGTTTAAACAGGAATTTAACATATTTTCCGGTACTTCCGCCCTGAAATAAGCCACAGTTCCGTTAAGTAGCAGCTTTTCTAAAAAAGATGAAAGTAAATTTATATTTTGTTACAACAACAAAACCAACATGTTGATTCATTTTGCTACTAAAAGCATTCACTGTTAATATTTGAATTTCAGTTCACATTATCTAAAGTTTAGCGTAAAAATATATTTCCCAAAACCTTTTTCGTCTTTTATTTTCATTTATTTTACTTCACTAGTGCTAGGAGGATGGGGCCATGTGTAGAAGTTCACGCAAGTGAGGAAAGCTTCTGACTGCCATTCACCTGGGAGTGGCCAGAAACGATTCTTTTACATACGGTTCAAGCAGCTCACGACTTCCGGTTTTAGACCAAGTATCCTCTGCGTAGCCAACAAACATACGTTTGGAGGCGAGCTAAAGTGAGAAAGCGAATCCCCTTTCCGACAGAAGGGAAGGATGATGTGACCAAAGATGCTTTCTATGAGAGCCTAGAACGTACTTATGAGCGCTGCCCCCGTCACGATGTCAAAATTGTGCTAGGCGATTTCAACGCCAGGGTGGGCAAAGAAGGTATTTTTGGCGCAACAATCGGAAAATTCAGCATCCACGACGAAACATCCCCAAACGGGCTGAGGCTGATTGACTTTGTCGGGGCCCGAAATAGGGATGTCTGTAGTACCAGATTGCAGTATACAAAAATTCATCAAGCTATATGGCTGTCGCCAGATCGTAAAACAAGCAACCAAATCGATCACGATGTGATAGACGGAAGACATGTATCCAGTGTTCTAGACTTGCGTACGTTCCGAGGGCCATATATCGACTCGGATCATTATCTTATAGCAGCAAAAATACGCACCCGCCTCTGTGTGGCAAAGAACGCCCGTCAACAAACACAAGGAAGGTTTGACATTGAAAAGCTGTAATCACAGCAGACAGCCAGCAAGTTTTCTACTCGGCTTGCACACCTGCTCTCTGGGAGCACTCCACAGCGTGAGCTGCTTGAACCGTATGTAAAAGAAATAGCAAATTCCTTGCGTACCGCTGCTTCGGAAACCATTGGTTTTCAACAATACCAGAAAAACAGCTGGTACGATGAGGAATGTCGAACTGCAGTAAAGAGAAAACAGACTTCCTACCTCACAACTTTGCGATCAACCACAACACGTGCGGGGTGGGATAGATATCGAGAGCTGAAGAGGGAAGCGAGACGTATTTGCACACGAAAAAAGCTTTCTTTGACTGAGTATGAAGAGCTTGAGAAGCTGGCCGACAAGGGTAATGCTCGAAAATTCTATGAGAAGATGCGGCGACTTGCAGAAGGTTTCAAACCGGAGCAAACCCATGTAGGGACAATGGAGGTAACCTGGTGATAGATGTCCAGAGTACACTTAGTGTATGGAGGGAACACTTCTCCAACCTGCTCAATGGCAGTGTAAATGAAAACCCCGGAGATGGCGAACCCGAAACCCCAATCGGAAAAGGAAGACCTCCACTTCGTTGGAAAGATCAGGTGGAGAGCGAGCTGGTATCACTTGGTATTTCTAACTGGCTCCAAACAGCAAAAAGAAGAAACGAGTGGGGCGCTATTGTTGACGAGGCTATAATCGCGTAAGCGGTACCTACGCCAAAGAAGAATAAGAAGAAGTGCTAGGCATTTTAATCTCAGCTCTCAATAGTAGTAGTGATTTTGACCTAGATAATACTTAGCTATGAAAATAAGTACAGATAGAAAAAGTATTTTTCTCACGGCCTTTTTAACCTTCACCTTCATAGCCGTCAACCCATTTGCTATTTTTATTCACCCGTATATTATCAGCACGAAATCCAATCAGCAGCTTTGCAGTTCGCTCAGTAATTTTTTACAGCGGCTTTTTAATAAGTGTAGCATGAAGAAATCGTTTTGATTTTTCACCTATTTTATTTTCTCCATTTTTCGCTTACACTCGCAACCTTCGCCATTTGTTGCCCGCAATTTTTTTTTTGTATAAAATTCAAACACCAAAAAAAATTAATTAAAAAAGTCAGACAAAAATTAAGTTGAGCGTAATACCGCTTTCGTCTGCTTCAATCCTTGTTTGCACATACAAGCGCAATTGAAGCGACTTTAACTATCTGTATATTTTTATATATGTACATCGGTTTATTTTTATCGCCAGATTTTGTTATTTTCTTACTTATATTTCTTTATTTTATCCCATTTTTCTACCCCTATTTCCTGTGTATTTGTTTGCTTTCTGATTTTCACTTTTTCCACACAATTTTTTTAATGCGTTTATTTATTACATTTTAATTTCCGCCGCACACAGCGCAATTAAAATGAAATCAAGCCACTGATTTCTATTACAAGCCCGACAATACTGGTTCGCAAGCAGTCGCGGCAGTGCATTTATTTTCACGTACGCAAGAGAATCTGTGTCATATTTTTTTAAATGCCAGATTATTGTTGCCATTGAATACTTGGTAAAAAAATATGATAGCCATTGAAGTGTAGTATTTTGCGTTATATGAAACTCGGTTTGAACTTAAAATCGCAAAATTTTCAATTTTCAAGTAAATATGTGTGCTCACAGTTTCTAAATGAAGGATTTTATGTATTTGAGGAATTTTCGGTGCAGTAAATAACATAAATAGAGAGCTAAAATGGTAACCAAATACTTCAGAAATAAATAGCAAAAAAAAGGCCATTAAGGAAGAAGAAACAAAACAAAGAAAAACTTGAAAAACTCATCCGTAGATCCTTGAAGTTAAAATTAAATTACTATATTCAAAAAGATCACACTTAATTTTCGAAAATGTATTTCCTTTTTTTTTCCAAAAAAAAAATTATTTTCTTGTTGTTTAACTTTTCTTCATATTTTTCATGTTTTATTATGTTCCATAGAAAATTTCAATATAACCTCAAATGCGCGTATAAAAAACGCTGTTATTGTTTTTTATATCACACCAAAAAATTTTGAAAATTTTCGGCGAATTACTAAAAAATCCATATTTTTCTGATTTTTTTTTAATCTCCTCAGATTAACCAAAACCGAAGTTTTTTGCCCTATTAACCCTAAAATTTTCAGAAATGAGGTAATGTAGGCAAATACTCTGCATTATTTGATGTCGATCCCATTTGCTCCTTATCAGTAAAGATTTCTTTAATATAAGATCACCAGTAGCTTAGTAATGATCCGAATCATTCTCATTATTTGCGTTAACGAATCTTCTCTGGAATGTAAACAACTTTTCTCTTACTTCGTTCATATCAAGTAGTATTAACTTCAAAATGCCTATTTTACGACGAAGAATCCAGCGTTGTCCAACCTCCCGCCCAACCGACCGATGGGCGCGCCTGTTGGATAAACGTAAAATCCAACAGAACGGTGACTGAGAGCCAGGTACAGCCCGGACTGTCCTAAATCCCAGACCGATTGCAGAACGTCGCGACTACACTTGCCTCTTACAATGAGCAACTACAGATTTGCTCATCAGCTGCTATAAAGTAATTTGGGATTAAGAAACGTTGAGAATAAAGAGAGTAAAGTTTAAAACTCTCAGTAGATATTTCCTTACACAAAAAAGTGAGCCAGAAGAAACAAAGCTGGCGTAGTGAGAATTAAAATTGTTATACAAATATCTGAATGGATCGTAAATTTCAAAATTAAAACAAGGGAAGGGGCCTAAAGTATTTTGAGTATATTAAAAGGACACTAAAATTAATATCGCTAAGTAGGAAAATACTATTTATAATACCTATTATCACCTTAATTAAAAATAAAACTCCAAGCATCTCAACTCTGGAGTGAAGGCAGATTAATAAGCCTTAATCAGCTTTTATAAGAAAGGGAAATTTTTATTCGCATCCCAATATAAATTCTGTAACACCAATAATAAAAATTGTTTTTGTACACCATATTCCATAATGGGCCTAACGAGTGAAGTGTAGCTTCTGTAAATTTTAAGGCTATTATAATGAATATATAACACTTTCGGTAGTCCTGTTTTGATAATTCCTAATCATTGGATGGGGTTTAATTGTCCGGTTAGACGAGATGTTTGTAGTATATAAAAAAAAAGACACTGCTGAATACAAAAAGAAAACTAAACTACCAGGCCCCAGGAAATTTATTTGTAAAGGACATACGTCTGTCGTTTTAAATATCATAAGTGCATCAGCATTGCTTTTGCTCTTTTGTAACCTGCATTTTTTTTGTTTTTAAATAGTAACAAGCAATTATTTTATATAAAAGATATTTTGGGCATTTAGGCAGTTGTTTAAAGATTTTACTAAACTCAAACTTAACTCGTTTTAAGCGTAGTAGCGGCTAAATCTAAATATGTAGTTTTTTATGGCCAATAATTATTTTCATTCTCACAGTGCATACTGAAAAGAGAAAATATTTCCTTATTTTCCCAATTTTTTTACGTATGGAAAAATTTTTTTAGTAACTATTTTAACACGGTATGCCTGGCATCTGCTTCCGGCGGAAATTTTGAAAAATTAGTAACAATTTTTATAAATGAGCTTAACGCCGATACAGGCTAGCAACGGCAGTACGTCAGCTTTTAACGAAGAGATTCGTGAGGGTATTGAGTGAAGAATTGGGACAGTGTGAATGCGGAGGCGCAGAGAATAAACTCCAAGCAATTTGTTTCTTTTAATGCTAGCCATATAAAAAAGAACCCGCACAAACAAATTTATAGTACACTAACCAACGAATCAGTTGCAGCTGTATGGCATTCACACCCAACTAACAGCGAATACAAACATACATGCGTAAACACATAGTGAAATTGAATCACTCGGCTGAGAGAGGGAGACGGATTTGTTTGGCTAGATTTGTGCGTCTGTGTCGGGCTTAGTGATCGCATTTGTTAGTAATGTTGGCTTTATGTTAGCATATTGATTGATAAGGGTATCAGTGTGCGTTCAATTTCGCTAAATTCACTGGCCGTTTAATTTCAATTAATGAATTACGAAGAATAGGTACGAAATATAAAAGAAGAAGCATTGCTCTTTGTAAGTGTAGGTCCTGTTTGTAGCTGCCCAAAAAATTAAGATAAATCAGAAAACACTTCTGAATAAGAACAGAAAACAGGAAAATGTGTGAATGTAGTCAGGTGTCCGAAGATAATGTTAGTTAATTAGTAAGGCAAGACAAATTCCGCCAAGCCCACAAGTTAATAGCAGATAATCAAGCAAAGGCTAAGTGACAAATGTATGTAGATATAGACATAAAATGTTTGCAGATAAAACAATCTTTGACGGTATGTGGTTCCAATGATGTTGCTTACGATAGGAAATAACAAAGTAAGTGGCATTAAAATTACACGCACATGAGTTAATAAGAAACCGTCTAGTAGGGACAGTCCCGGAACTTTCTTTTTACATATGACATTGAAATGGTTCATAATTGATGTAACGCCAGTCTCCTACAATGTTTAATTCGCGATTTACGATCATTAAAAATTTGAATAAAATAGCTTTGGTTTTTTATATGAGAATGCTTATAATTTACATTCCTTTAGATATTTATATTTTTTCTGATTGCTGTTATGCTCTGGCGCTAGGATTTGAACCCATCTAGTAGTCTTACGCTGTGAAGTCACCAGCATATTAAAATTGGTTTCAAGCTATTGACAATTTTAGTTGAAGATTAATTAACAAACAAAAGGTATATGTTGGTAATACCAATTTCTTTTTTTGACTGTATTGCAGCTTCGATTACGTACGTTTGCAGAGTCGACACGTAAGGTATTAGCAAAGATAGAGCATTCTGACTTAGTCATACACACAAATTTTACAAATGTTGATATGAAAAGATATATCACATAGTGAGGCACTCATCGCTCACATCAACACAATCAATGATTAAGACAATGATAGGCCGACAGCAAAAAGAGACAACAAGGTAACAAATTTGAATTGTTGGAAAAGAAATATCAAGAAATTTTCGCACTTTAAACCAAGTGAATAAAGCCATAAAGTAAGCGTAGATTCATACTTTAAAAGGCAAATATTTAAATTTTAAGATATCTAGTATACAGTGTGGCGTAATTTCCAAAAGTTGATACAATTTAAAATAGAAGCTGATGGTATTTTCTCAGACATAGTGCGTACAAGCTTCTATTTTATCTGGTTTCAATTTATCTTTGTTGTCTTGTCTTTTTATTTTTATTTATTTTTCGTAGCTATTATTTTATTTTAAGTTATATTTTAATTTAATTTCATTTTTATTATTATTTTATCTTTTTTCTTTTAAATTATATTATTTAATCAACTCTATTTTAATATATTACATTTTAGTTCATTTTGTATTATTCTATTTTGTTTTATTTTACACTATTTTATCTTATATTATTTTAACTCATTTTACTTTAAATTATTTTGTTTTATTTTGTTTTAGATTATATATTTTATATTAATTGTTTTAATGTTTTATTTTATTATTCTATTTATTTTTTTTAAATAATATTATTTTAATTTATTTTATTTTTTTATATCATTTTATAAAATAGTTTATATTTTACTCCATTTTATTTTATTTTATAATTTTTAACTTATATTTCTTTAACTTATTTTATTTCATTTTATTTTATACTATATTTTATTCTAATTTTAATTTTATTTTATTTTATGTTAATTTTAATTAATTTTTATCATATTATTCATTTTAATTTATTATAATTTTTTATTTTATTGCATTTTGTTTTATTTCATTTCATTTTACCTTAATTTTTTAACTTTTATTTATTTTTATTTTATTTTTTATTATATGTTATGAAATTTATTTTTATTTCATTCCTTTTTATTTTGTTATATTATTTTTAATTACATTTTATTATTTATATTATTTTGTATTATTTTATTTTCTTTTGTCTTTTTTATTATTTTAGATTTTTTTTATCTTATTTTATTTTATTTCATTTTATATGATTTTATTTCCTTCCTTTCCTCAAATATTTCTATTTTTATTATTTATTTCCTCTTTTTTATTGCTTTCTGTTACTAAGGAAAATGATATCTTTCGCACACTGTACTACAGGTCATTTGGTTCCTCGTAAGACAACTTATCAATCCGCGTGCTTACTGCCGTTTAAGAGCCGTTGACTTGTGGTACATCATTTATGTGGCAACAAAACACCTGACGACTTTTATTAATAGCGGTTTAGCTGCCAAGTAGGTAGATAGTGGTTTGTACGACCAATAACAATTACGAAGAAATTTAGCGAATTTGATATAAAAAGCATATGGAAGTACTATACTTCTGGTTGAGAAGATACCTGTATATTGCATACTTGGAGGCGTTAACTCGATTTGACGAGCTCTTCAAATGTTTTTTTAGTTTTTAGCTTATTTAGGTTTTGCAAACATATATATGTGGATATGTATATCTTTAAATATTGTTGAAATTTTTTGCCGTCGAGTATGTATTTGAAGAGAGGACCTTGCTTCTTCGCTAAGTGTTAATTCTCAATGGTCGGATGATTTGACATTCAGCCAAGCTCTGCGAGTGGTTAAAGGAGTCGTCATTAAGCCAAAAAGAAATGTCTACGGCGTCGTGAAAATAACAAAAACACACAAACGCAAACACGATAAGTTGATTTATATATTTGGTTGATTGATGGAATTGATGCGCAAATACCACCTTTATTTGTATGTAAATTAATTATTTATGATATCGATTGCGGTGAAAAAGTTGAATGAAGATCCGATCAATAGCAGAAGACGACGAAATGATAGAAATATTACAATTTGATGCACTACGGTGAAACATCAATTGAGAAACGTAATTCGCGTCATGCATTCTTGACTCGGATGTAGTCGCAGTGAAGTGGTGCATATACCAGTTGAGAGTAAGAAGACAATAAGGAAAAAATTCTTAAAACATCTCTCTCATGCCCTAAAAATTATTTTAACTCATTATCTGTACTGTATATATAAACTTCTTCTTCCAATACTTATTACACCCCCGTAATCACACTTTATCCCATTCTTAAGTTAATTTGTATTGCATTGAATGCTGTTGCCTGTACTTTCTTCATGTGTCTACACCTCTAGCTTAATTTAGTTTTCACCGAAACCTCCTACCTATTGTTCTATTAGTTTTATTTGGTACATTAAACTTAATTAAACTAAACGCTGCACCTCTACTTTCAATTAAAACTTTTTTTACAACTTTATATAACATACACATTTGTGCAAGCTCAATGCGAAGTTAACGGGAATATCTTAATGGATATAAAACAAAAAACGCGAAGGAATTCGGAATTCGAAAAACTAAAATAGACAAAAAAAATAATAATTAATTTTGCACGCTGGTTTTAAGGAAATTTTTGTCATTTTATTCTCTACTGATGTTGATCGATATAGATTAATTATGAATAATCTTAAGATCAAGCACAAACAGCTTCGATCGAGATATAGAATTAGATATCAGGTTTAGAGTCCTTTTTGATAGATTCCTAATCTGTAGCTTAAGGTTGGGATCGGAAAAGGCAGACAAATTGGTGACAACTTGAGATATTCGGAATACAGAAGGTGTTTGAATATGTCTGTCAGAAAATTTTATTCAGAATTTAAGGATAGTGTAATAGATTGATTAATTTATTTGTGTTGAATACTATAAAAAGCTACTCTACGTAATTTGTGTGAACTTCAGTTTTCTACTCCTTCTGTTTCGCTATTCGTTTGTCCCGTTATTTTGAGCGTACTTAGATCGTTCGTTTTCCGCTATTTAGTCATTTCTTGTAAGCACGCGTAGCAAACGAATGGAGTAAAAAACTGGGGTAAGTAAATATAATATCATTGCCATGTGAATCTAATATGTACTTTATTTTAAGAAATAAACTTGCTTAAATTGGCATTGATATGACTTCTTTAAAAAAAAACACTAATTGTTAAGGAAATTCAAATATTTTTTATTTAATGTGAAGTACAATCAATCCATTCTTAAAAGTTCTGAACATAACATTATTCAAATGGTCTCCATCTTTTGCAGGAACGAATTCGAATTTTTGAGCACTTTTTCCATTAAATCAAGGCGTATGTCATGAATAACACGTTCAACTTTGACTTTTAAAGCTTGAGGAGAGTTTGGTTTATTGCTAAAGACCAAAAAAAATCACAACTTCTTGGAGGCCATTCAATGTCACAATTTCTTGAAATAACCAAATCTCCAAATAAAATAAAAAATTATAATAAGTTGCTGATAAACAATCAGAAAAAAAATATACTTGGCTTTCTATTACTACTGCTGATTGAACAATTAGCAAAACGATTTGTCCAAGTGATTAAATATTTCATTGCATGCTCAACGTTCATTTGCCTCCTTGCACATTTTGCACATTGTTTTCCTTCCTTCCGACCGACACTCTGCAACATTGAACTTTTTGCTATTTTTCACCATAAATTGGCTGGGTTTGCAAAACATAATATTTGTCTTTTTAACCTTCATCTGCTCAAAAAAAAAACTTGCATTGTCTACCCTCTTGCGTCGTTTTCGACGCATATGGGACTACTCAGTGTTTTCAGTAGGTAAAGTGAAATCATGCACGTTGAAAACTAATGAAAATTTGGGTTTTTATTTATTTAACGAGAAAATTTTATTTTTTTTATCAGTCTTAGCTTATTTTCCAAACACTTAACGCATACGTTTCGGTTGTGGACGTTTTTACATGCACCTTTCGAGCAGAAGCAACAAATAGTAGTGTGCATGTTATTTTTCGAAGCCAAATTATTTTCACAGCAAATCGACCATCTTTGCCTGCCTTTTATTTGTGGAGGTACGGTTTTCGATCTTTTTGGTGCGTTCGATGAAGAAGCAATTTCAACCAAATTTGCCGATGAACTTGTTCTTAGCTTTGTGGTTCTATTTGCCATGTATGGTCTGGCAAGTAACAATCCTAATTCTTTTAGAAAATTACTTCTTATTGTTGTTTTTTGGGTAGGTTGCCAATTAGGGTTAATTTCTTTGAAAAATATTAATACGTTCAAGGCATATATATCGATTATATTTGCAAATACAGCCATTGGTCATCTATGAGTTTTCCTTTTGCAACTGTAGCAGGAAAGCATCTTATCAACCATATTGACACCTCCTGTATATTGAATGAAAAGAAAGATTGGATGCATACAAAAAAGTAAGCACATCGCACCGCTATGAACAAACTTTGGTTTTATTATAGTAATTTATAATAGTTGGCAGCTTCTTCGTCCCGGGTTCGACATCTTTATTGTTGTGTAGAATACTTTGTAAAATTGTACATTTATTTTTCCTCCCAATGTATGAAACAAGCGTTGTATTGCTTGTAAATGCAAATGTTCACTTGTACAAGGGTAGTTTTTTGCATTTCAGAAGATTTGGTGGGATGGATCTCTTGTTTTTTCTCATAGTTCCCACCATAGTAAAACCTCTTGCCAACAATTCCTGGCCGAGACCATATGAAGAAAAAAAGTTATCCATTGTCACGTTGTGACATTTCGAACCGCGAACCAAGTCCAAAACCACACGTTGACCCTGATTTTTTTCACATGAACTTTCACCGACTGGTTTCCCCAAATATGGCTGAATATTCCACACCCAGCACGTCTCAGAACAGACACATAACCAGAGCTTGATCCCATATTTCTATGGTTTCGAAGGGATGTTTTGCCGAAACTTGCACCGACCTCTAAAACCTAGCAGCTGTTCATCAACGGTTACACATTCGTGTGGGTCGTAATAGTCAGCTAATAAATTTAACCATTTTTCAAACACTTCTCGGATGGGTGCAAAATTATCTTCACATTTTTGTTGCCTTCGGCTTATGGCGTCATCAAATCGAATTACTTGAGTAATATATTCAAAAGTTTTTCTCGACATAATAGCCCTAAAAATAGGGCGACCACACTCTGTATCAAATAAATCAACCGTTGGTTCATTTCTGGATCTAGAAATATATTTATTTTGTATATTGGGTTCCTAAAAAGGAAAGGATATTTTACCTATGCACACCAGCTAAAATCAAAATACCGATATAAGCTTGAAGCAGACAGGAATCAATTTGCATGAAATCGTCGCCATACTTAGCTTTGGCAAATGCATTTGTATACTTCAAAATAATATTTTCAAGATGTGGAGGTAAAAATAGAAGAAAAGCATCTCTGATATCGTTAACACGAGCTTTTGCAAATCGAATAACACCAGGGGGAAGATTGATAACATTTTCACTCCTAAATCTACCACACTGCGGCTGAAATGGTTCTGGCTGCCATATTGTGCCATCCTTTGATAAGTACAATGGATCGATATTTGCAATATCACCAATATCATTAGCCTCATTTGTTGGAGTGTTATCCTCTTCCACAGAATCAGTATCTCTTGAAAAAAATCACTTGCACTACCTTCTGGATATTCTGGCACATACACCTCATCACTAGTATCGGAGCTGCAGCTATCTTCACCACTTTCATTTAGAAGAGTTTCTATCTCTCCACTTGACTAATATTTTGGATGGCACAATGTATTTAATTCACAATTCAATCACAAATAACTTCTTCACTCGCAAAAAGCACATTGACAAGTAAGTTGCCCACCAAAAACATATGTTTTCTCATATGCGTGAAAACGACGCAAGAGGGTAACAAACGTAACTTTTTTAATAAACTCCATATACATTTTTTTTTTTTTGAACGAAAAATAGTTTAAATTAAGCAAATTAATAACATTTCCAAAGTCGAGAAATTTAATGAATATCAAGCCGCCCGTTTTCATAAAAATAGACAAATTTTATAGCTTTTGCGTAGTTTTCGACGCGAAGAGCAGATGAAGGTTAAATATTTAAGTTTTGTACTTTTTTATTATTCTTTCAATTCTACCCCTTTCATTACCTTTTTTCCCTTACAGGAATTTCTTATTGTTTTTTATTGTTGAATTTCCTTGCTGAATATTTTTCTCTTTTCCGGTCGCCGTAGCCTAGTGAGTACTAACGTGAGCCTGTGTCTTTGGTTCAAGTTTCTTACTGAAAAATATTGAAATTCATACTTTTGGAAAAAAATAAGCTGAAAATAATTACGAATGCAAAACTAACTCAAGAAGAAGTTCGGCCATAAAAATATCCCTGTTCACACAAATCACTATTAAATACACACCACAATATGTGTGTACTTTATAAGTACAGAAACTCAATTTCTTTGTCTGCATAAACTATTCTTATTTTTTTATTTTTTTTTTGTACCATTATTTGTATAAGTTTATCATATGTATGCATGCTTGGAGACGAGGAAAGAAATTATTTATTATTTGCAACAAATGAATTTATTCAATTGAAATTTAATGGCTACATTTATTGACTCACCGGTTTTTTCAACTCTTCATTTTCAACCGACAAACCAACACCCATACACATACGCCATCTACATCCCTGCAGCGAAGAATACTACGTGTTGACCAGAGTCCAACTAGTTTGCATTTTTACATAACTGGTTCATTTTCCACCCATTTCTCATGTAAGCATCTGGAATTTCTAGATTGGCGATGTCCTATGGGGGTGGGAATTATTATTATTACCATTACTTGTGACCGGCGAAACCGATCTGATTTCATCTTAAAAATACTAGTATTAAACCAGAGTGTTTGAATCCTAGTGTAGCTTTTCACTGCAGGGATGCTACAAAAAGAAGAACAATTTTTTCACTCAAAAATCGACAAGTAAAAAATGTACGCATATTCGAACTAATATTTAAATGTGTTTTTAAGCATTCCTGTTGGGCGTGACATAGTTCTACTTGAATGCTTTGCAAATAATTTCATGCCTGCTGATTTTATGTTGCTGCAGGTCCTCAAGTGCTTTTACTTTTTACAAAAACATTTGAAAAATGCCAGTTTCGTGTATTTCTGCATCTCTTTTGCTTCAAAGGACATACACCTATATATTCATTATCTTTCTATCTATCTACAAATAGTAAATATATTTATTTATTTATTTAATTCATTTTCACAATGTCTTTTTTCACTTCTATTGAGATTCTAAGATAATTGGTTACAATTGTTCGCAGCAGGTCTTTAATGAAAGGATATTTGCCTAGACATACAGTGCTAGTATATAAATATATGCATATGCATTTCAATGTACGTGAATGGCAATGCCTTCACTACTAATAGATGGTGTATGTATGCAAATGAGTTGTACAATAATTAAATCATATTTTCCTTTTAATTATGGCATTGTAAGTGAAAGGCTATCAATGTGAAAACTATTACCTGAAAGTTCTTAAATAAATTTATTTAATTAGTTTCCTATTTTTATGTTGTTTTTTTTTTTAATTACAAATTAACTAAAAATAATTAATCAATTGAGGTTATCGTTACCAAAAGTTTGAAAGGACTTCCTTTATCTAAATTAACTTAATTTTTTTTCTACCTGACAATTTTGACTTTATAGTAAAGCTTTAAAGAATGCAGGTTGCCAAAAAAATACATATTTAGAAAACAAATTGTATGAGCGTTAATATATGTGATTGGTATGAGGTGTTTAAAAATTTATATGAAATCTTTTGTGACAAGGAAGTTAAAAAAAAATTCATTTTTTTTTCTGCACATGAATTTCTATCAGTTCAATTGACAATTAAGTAAATCTAGTGAGTGTTTGGTCACAAAGATCAAATTATACATCAAACATTTGAAATTTTATCATTCATTCATCATTCATTTCTTTTTCTATTCATTTAGAAAATTATTAGAGTTTCATGTAGTTATATATTAAAGTATGAGTTTCCCCAAGATTTACTTAAAATTATCTGCTGACAGAGCCACGAATGTCTATTATAGTAAAGATGGTTATTGAGATTCGATCTGGCAAAATATTATACGCCTTTTACTTTTTTCCCTCAATATTAAATGCCGACAGAGCCACGAATGTCTACTGTCGTCAATTCCAAGACCAAATAAGTCCATAAGAAAACCAAAATTTTAAGCTTTTTGCTGTATGCGTATGCAATTATTAGAGTTTGAACGACTGGGAGCGAAACATCGTACAATAATATTAATAAAATTATCATTTTTTCGGAAGGTCCTCGTTCTTTATAAAATGGATGCGTAAAGATTTCTCCATGATAAATGCATCCGAAGGGAATCCTCCGCAGATTCAAAATATAATAATATTTAACACTCTTTTTTACTATTTAATTTTTCATCACAATAAAGACAAAAAGCATACATACGTACTTGAGTATGCTGTAAATACGAGTATGCGATATATTTAACGTACCTACCTGTAATTTTGAATATATTCCCGAAATATACTTTTACAAGTCGAGCCCGAAATGGGTATTCATAAAATTTTAAAAGCCACTCAATCAAAAAAATAAAAATAAAATAAATAAAATAAAATAAAAACAAAAAATAAAATACGACACTGCCAACCGCACACCGATTTATTGGACTGCTTGTCAAGCAGTTCGTTTGACTGTCTTTTTGGTTGTTGGTTGCTGCATACTAGAACAGTATATAAGCAAGTTGTTGCCTGCCGGTTGTCAAGTGAAGAAAAGCGAAAAAAGTTTATATATCTAAACATAAAATAAAATACAAACAAACTAAGTGAAATGGGAAAACGCAATCAAAGCAAATTTAACTCCACGTGAGCAAACGTTCCAGAAAAGTATATATCCGCACATGTGTAACTTATATACTTTACTTATACTTATATACTGCAGAATGGGACGTAGAACAAATAAGCAAACTAATAGATATTATATATTTATTAACAATAAATTATTAATATTAATATCAATTTATATATATATATATTATCTTTTACTAACTTTTTGTATTCGAAACTAAAGAGTATGTTCGAATGTTTTTTTTCGCATATACTCCAAAATATAATAAAACAGGTACTCCGTGGAGTACTCGAGTGTTATGTAGAGATGGACCATATTTTTTGTATGGATTGTGCCATGTTTTGGATTACTCTATGTTTCACGTAGAGTATATATTTCACGCGTGCACGGAGTACTCGTCTTGTTTGCATCGTATTTTGATAATTCCTAAATCATTACATTAATACTAATAATAAATAATAAACTTCTGGGGTTTTACTGAAGTCTAGCAAAGAGTAATTTAGCTTGGCATCTAAAGCGTAAGTTATATGTATTATATATCTGCAATATTTTTTCATAGCCACAAAATTGAATATCACAGGAATCTATTTTTACTCACAAAAAATAATCTCAGAAAAAATTTGCACTGCGAGAACACATCCAAAAATTGTATATGTATATAAATATTTTACTTTGTTTAACAAGCATCTGGTAAGAAAAGAAGAGACATTTTTTTCAGTGGTGTCTAGAAAATTCTCAACAAAATTGAAATATAAGCTTTTAGTAACATAGTTCGGAACTAATTAGAAAATCAATCCACTGTATAATCAGCTCGTAGTAAGAAGTTGCATACAATTATCTGATCTTAAAATTACACTCAAGAAGATTACAATAACTGAGAAATATTCTATTATTATCTTTGTAATGAAATACTTGCTGAAAAAAGCAATAATTTACTCCAAAAGCGGTTGATTTCAATGTAATTTACATTACAAGCTTGCGTCTCAATCAGTTTCATAATCAGCCTAGTAAAAAAAGTGTTAAGGAGTTTATATTTGTTATCGAACAATGCTAGATTACCAAGTATTTAGAAAAGAGAGTAACTGCATTATTTACCTGACATTAGCACATTATTTGATACTAATTATATTAGTACTCCCAGTAGGTTTAGTTTCCGACTAGGAGCTATGCCGGTGTAATGATATTCGATTAAACAGTAAATTTTACATTCCCTCTTCCATTGGCCAGAAATATCAGGCACTCAGTTTTTCAAGCCAAGAGAGGGAATATCAAGATCAATGAAGATTTTTTAACGGGATATGTTCTGGAAATGTTAATTTGGTGTGCAGATGACCCAGTTGATCATATTGTATTTTATTGTTGGAAATTTTCGGGCAGAATCGTTATGTAAGAACAGATATGATAAACAGTTTTCACTAGCAGGTTACTTTCTTACCTATATGAATATATAGACTCCCAAAATCCAGTGAATAGTTAAAATGACCAAATTCGCAGCAAAATTGTAAGGAAGAAAAAGTCTAGTTACCCGTAATATATGCGCTTTTGACTTAAATAACAGTGTTTTAATTTCGATTCCTACTTCTATGTGTAACCCAATTAATTGTAGTGAGTATTTGAGTTCTCAACAAAATGCAATTAATTGACGAAATGTTTTGAAGTGAAACATACGTACGTATGTTTTTGTAAATAAAAAACATATAAACAAACTAAACTTGTAGCGTGTCTGCTTTCTTATGTCTGTTGTCGCGTATACAAATTAAATACCAGATCTTTTACTATGGCTACATATGCACACTCGCATGTGTACGAGTTTATTGTACATGCATATATACACCGTCCGGAATAACCGAGTAGTTATCAGCGCATGATGCCATTCGCAAGATCAGAGTTCGAGTGCTGGTCCGACCAATATCCAAAAATTGTAGAAAATTGATTTAAATTAAAAATAAATAAGTTAATTTATCTAATTGCGAAGATCGGCAGGGCATTTCAACCCCTCCGAATGTAGCTCTAGTATTAAGTAAAAAAAACTATCGACCGTTCGAAGGCGACTTAAGCTGTAGATTTCTCTATTTGCTGGAAAAATATCAAACTGGAGAAGCAGTTAGGCCGAAAATCACTTCAGCGGTTAGAAAGCGCTACTAAAGCGTGTTTTTTATAGAGGTATAGAACTTTAGGTTGGCATTACTTTTCAAAATGGCGACCGATTTTACAGCTGTCAAGTGATTTATTCTCAGTTTGGTTTGGCAATTCATCATGAATAGACTCACGCCTAAACAACGCTTGCAAATAGTGCAATTTTATTTCGAAAATAATGGTTCTGTGCGGAAAACGTATCGCGCACTACGTCCATTTTATCGTCGACAAAATCGTCCATCAGAGCAGTTAATTCGATTAACCATGGAACGTGTTCGCACCACGTTTACTCTTATAGATAACTCGCATCCCAAGAGACGACGTACGGTGCGAACAGAAGAAGCTATTGAGCATTGAGGAAGACCCGAATGAGTCCATCCGCCATCGAGCACAGGAATTGGATCTGTGTCCATCCACTTTATGGAAGATTTTGCGGAAGGATCTTGGTTTGCGTGCTTACAAAATCCAACTCGTGCAAGAATTGAAGCCAAACGATCATCAAGTAAGGCGTAGATTCGTCGAATGGGCCCAAAACGAGATTACCGTTATACCCGATTTTCATAAGCGAATTTTGTTTAGCGATGAAGCGCACTTCTGGTTGAATGGCTACGTCAACAAACAAAACTGCCGTATTTGAAACACCGTTACATCCAGAAAAACTGACTGTTTGGTGCGTTTTATGGGCTGGTGGAAACATTGGTCCCTACTTTTTCAAAAACGATGGTGGCCAGAACGTTACTGTCAATGGTGATCGGTATAGAGCCATGATTACTAACTTTTTCATTCCTGAATTTAATAACCATGATGTCCAGGAGATGTGGTTTCAACAAGACGGCGCAACATGTCACACAGCTCGTGCCACAATAGATTTATTGAAAGACACGTTTGGTGACCGCCTAATGTCACGTTTTGGACCTGTGAATTGGTCTCCAAGATCTTGTGAGTGTGGGCTATGTAAAGTCATTGGTCTATGCGGATAAGCCACATACGCTTGACCATTTGGAAGACAACATTCGCCATCTTATTGCCGATATACGGCCACAAATGTTGGAGAAAGTCATCGAAAATTGGACGTCCAGATTGGACTACATCCGCGCCAGCCGTGGCGGTCATATGCCAGAAATCATATTTAAAATGTAATGCCACAAGATTATCTTTCGGATAAATAAAATTCATGTCAGTCGAATAATCCATCGTTGTTTTATTGCAACTTAAACTTCTGTACCTCTATAAAAACACCCTTTATATGTTTAAATCTATTTTAGCACTACAGTTGTGAAAGTTTATTAAAAAGTTACCACTTACGTCTAAAGATCGTTCGTCACATGAACTGCTTAATTTTGTAATATTTTGGGTTTTCAATAGAAGTAATCCTGATTTAATTTTAATAATTTGTTATTTCTGATTCTTAATTTTAACACAATTATTCTTATAAATACAAATTTTTGAAAGTTTTAAATTATTTTTGTGTACATCTCCGTTAAAATCGTAAGTATTGTTTTTTATTTTTATAATTCCTTGACTTTTGAATGCTAGTTCCCTGAAGTTACTATCTGGCAAGGGAAAAATAATCGAGTGAGATGCAATTTCTAAGTATTTTGGTATTTTTATGGCAAAAATTATCTTTTTGTCGTTATATTTAGCTGTGCCTAATTTCAAATTTTGTAATTTAAACATATCTACGTCGTACTGTATTATCTCGTCGCTGGTCAGTATGTTGTTGGTCATAATACCTAGCCTTGAGGAAGTGATATTATTCTGAATATCATCTTTATCTTTAGTAAGATTCCTATATATGTGACTTGTCTAAAAAGTTTGTCATTTCTGATCCTTGTATCATTTAACCCATTAGTAAACACTTTTCTGTTCTTTTCTATTGCAGCTTTCAGTGTTTTGAATGTCTTGTTAAAATGGTCGTTAATGAAAATACTTTTGTTTAAAGTGTCGATGGCTCTATCATTGTTTTCTTCAACTACTTTAAAATTTTCCTCAATTTCAACTCTGTCTTCATCATCCATAGTCCCAAATAACCACCTTAACCCTGATCCTGCAATGTTCAAAAGCCCTCTCTTTTCACGGTGTGGTAGTATCGTATGTAGTTTTGTGGTTAACGTATTTATTTCGTATTCCAATAACAATTTATCCTGCTGGTCAGTTACCTGTTGTGTCATGCAAAGTTTGTAATATTGTAGAAATATCTTCCGGTTCGATTATGCTCAAAATCATATAGTCTTAATTAATTGTACGTCGTCCAATTTCACTTCCACAAACCCAGGGTTGATATCTAGTTTGTCAACAATCAGTGATGTTCTCGTTATGGGTATTAGCATTGTCAAAAACAGTAATATCCAATTGATCTGCAAATTTAGTAGGTCGTTTAATATTTGTCGGGTGCATATTGTCTAGCTTCAGCTTTCTATATTTGGGTTCGTTCTTGTGCCTTAGTGCTTTGTAGTTTTTAACATATCCCTCGTCCTTATTATATTGAAAGTTTTCCCTCTTTCTATAAAGTTTGTTTATTATATTCTCTTTAGCCCTCTTGAGCAACTCGAAAATTTTTGTTTTGTGCTTTTCTCCATTTAAAACTTCTATCGGTCTTGCCTTAATCGTAGAGTGGATTGAGTGATTATACAATTCTATACATTTAAATATTCTTTCCTGGGTAGATAATTTGGATTTATCTGCTTCTAGTACTCTAAGTTTTTCTCCTATTCTTATCCTATTGTGACTGTTTGTCTTTGTAACGTTTATGCAGTTAAATTCATTGTCAAGTATTAACTTAGATGACTGTTTGGCTTTGTAAAGTGTGTTTCAACATTTTCTTCTCTTAGGAAATCCCTAACGTTTACGCAGTTAAATTTATTGTCAAGTATTAATTTAGATGGTTTCCCTTTTATTGAACAATATTGTCGCAATTTCTCAACCAGAGTCATACTATTCCTATCTTCCAGATGAAATGCCATGGTATGTTTAGAAAATCTGTCTAAAAATGTAATAAAATTATTTTTACTATTAGTGTAAACATCAGCATGTACTATTTGATTAAGGTCTGTAGGTGTTTCCGTTAAATGATATTTCGGTTTTATTGGCTTTCTGTCATATTTTGCCCTATTGTAGACGTCGCAATTATTTATATATTTTTGTATAAGGTTTTTCAAATTTTTAAAATATACTAAGGTTTTCAGATCCTCGTATCCCTCAATTATTCCTACATATCCTGTTTCTTTTTTGTCATATTTTGCGATATATCTAAAAACTTCATCAAATTGTCTCCCATAAAGGTGTGGTCGAAAATAATTTACCCCCCAGACAATAGCAAGAAGTTCCATCTCAGTTGTTGAATACTTCCTCTCATGTTCATTTAAAGTTCGGCTTGCATAACTGATAAGGTGGTCCTGCTGAGTTAACACGGAACCAATTGCGAAATCACTTGCATCTGTTGTCGGTGCAAATTTTTTCTCAAAATCCGTATACTTAAGAATCGGTGGACTTCACAAGAGAGACTTTAGTTTCTCAAAAACATTTAGGTATTGTGGGTCATTGGTGTTTATCCTTGCTCCTTTCTTTAGATACCTCGTTAGTCCATGAGCTACCTTTGCATAATCCTTAATGAGTTTTCTATAGTAGCCGGTCATACCAAGAAAAGATTTAATTTGCTTAGTTGTCTTTGGCAGTTTTAATTTTTGTATATTGACTATTTAATTCAAGTTATGTTTTACCCCCTCGGTAGTTAAAATGTGTCCCAAATATTCCGTAGTTCGCGAAAAGAAATTGCATTTATCTACTTGCAGCTTCAAATTGTGTTGACGTATTCTGTTAAAAACCTGTTGGATATTTACCAAATGCTCCTCCAGGCCTGAACTAAAAATTAGAACATCGTCCAGGTAAACCACACAAATTTTGTTTATGTAATCCCTGAGAACTGAATTCATTAACCTCTGGAATATTGCGGGAGCATTTTTCAACCCAAATGGCGTCCTCAAAAATTTAAAGTATCCTTGAAGAGTAGAAAATGCTGTTTTTGGTCTATCCTCTGGCCTAATTAAGACCTGTCGAAACCCTTTTGCTAGGTCCAACGTGGTTAAATACTGTGACCTTCCCAATTTTTCTAGAATTGTCTCTATATTGGGAATAGGAAATTCGTTTGAATTATCTAATTTTTTGGGGACAATCCAAAGTGGAGAATAGTACGGAGGATTCCTCTCTTTAATTATTCCTTGCTTCAACATGTCCGAAATTTGGCTATTTATCTACTTTTGGGGTATCTATAAATTATTCTATATATCGGTTTGTCTGGTGTGGTGACTATTTCGTGTTGTACTTCGTAAGCATGAGTTAAATTATGTCCTTCATGAAAAATATATCACAGTTCTTTTGAATTATTTCCTTGAGCTTTTTCTTCTCTTCTCTGTTCATGTCTTGTCTAAGAAGTTTTTCCAAAAATTTGATTTAAAGGAGACACCTCTAGGGAATGAACTTTATCGTATGTGTAAGGACATGCATTTATGATTTTTATCTTGTTACCATTAATTTCTACAATGCCCTCTTCCAGGTTTATAACTGCTTTAAGTGGAATCAATAAGATTTGTCCTATCAGTCCGTCAAACGCTTTATCCTTGAAATTTGTTCATTTCCAGCTCATATAGCTATTTTCATTAAATTCTTTTGGAAGTTCTGTTATAATTTCTTTAGTAATGACCGTCTGTCCGCTTAATGTGTTAAATTCTAATTTTTCCTGTAGTGTAATTAGTTTGTGCTGTTTTAATTTACCGTAGTCTAATAAAGTTGTTGTGGACCCTGTATCTATGAGACATTTCAACTCTTCCTCTCCCACTGTTATTTCTACTATCGGTAAAGCCGAGTTTCGGCTGGAAACTGAAAATTTGTTTCGCTTCTTTCACCCGGTACATGTTCAACTTCCATTGGTTGATTCTATCTATTCTGATCAAATTATCTGTAGCTGTTACTTTGCGTTTGTTTAAAACCAAATCTTGATGAATTCGCTCTTTCATTATTGAAATGAGAGTTATTTTGCCTGTTGCCTGAACTTCCTGGAAACCTTCCTTGATTATTTTGATTATTGTATTTGCTATCTCTCGCCTGATTGTATTGAAATCTATTATCCATTTTTGATTATAATTACTGTTCAAATTCTTCTTGGCCATGCCTGTCTCTTCTAATATTCGATAGATTGCCCTTAGGGAACTTGCATTCCTAGTATAAACCACTGCTGACATATATGGCGGTAAGTTATCTAAAAATGTCCTAAGCATTAGTGACTCGTTTGTCGTTGGACAAAACTCTACTGGCTTATTTTCACCTAGTTTATATTTAGTATTTAACTTATTCAAAATATGATTTAAATCTTCAAAATATTGACTTACATTATACATCTTAATATTATGAGCCGAATGGTATAGTTGCGTGTAGGTCTCCCCGACCCCGAAGTTTGTGATTAGTTCTGCTTTTACTTCTTCCCATAATGCCGTGGTTTCCAGTGTTTTTATGCAAAGTGTTTTTATGAAAAAGTGAAAATATCAGCTCTGCTTCCATGATAAATGATGCCGTCGCCCCGGAATTCCTTGATCCGTGACGCTTCCTTGACCGACGCTGCCACAACTTGGTTTTGTGCCATTATAATAATTAAAATTTAATTTTCGCGACAACCGGTCTTCCGTTCAAAGTTATTTTGTCAGTTCTTTAATTTTAAATTTAAATAAAAAAAATTTTTTAAGGTTCTTGTCTTTGGACAAAGAATTAAAATATATTTCGCGATTAGTTCGAAAAATTTTCACGTTTATCGCTCCTTTATTGTCTTCAGACAAGTCGGACACTCACGTTTCACAGGAGAAACTTTTGAGAATATTTGTCGCGATCGGTTCGATAAAATCGCTTATATTTAGGTAAGAACCCGTAGACTGCGTCAATTATGTCGTCGAGGCCTTCTGGCCTCAAAATAAAAGACGTTTACTTTGTTATTTGTATGAACTAAGATTCGTTTTATTTTTCAAAAGTGCTCCTATATATTATTTATATATTTATATATATTTTTCTCTTTTCTCTTTCCTTCTTCTTACAAACAAATTCTGTCCTCAATGTTTCCGCATTGGTTTGCACAGCTATGCAACGATCGGTGTCATATTGCTTTGCTGTGACCGAAAAATGAATTGGACATATGTTTTCAATTGCATATTGTATATTTGTGTTGGGTTAATTTATAATGCCGGTTAAGTGGCATTTCTGTTGGCCTATTTATGTTTGTAAAATATGCTTTGTTTATCTAGACCAATCTATTGGAACGTTATTCGAGAGTGTAATTAATCAATTTTTTCTCTAATATCAATTATTAAAAAAGTAATTATTGCCTAAGAAATGCAAATGTTAATATTTTTCATATTGCTTTTGTTTTTGTTGATACTAAAAATGAGATGAATTTAAATAGTAAAAGGTATTTCCTGCTGTTTTATTTCAAATTACGTCCATGCACTTTCCTCTCTGAGGTATATATATCGATACAATGAACTATCAAAATGAAATAAGTCAGTAGCAGTAGAAGACATTTTTGATAAATTTACCTGAAAATTAAAAAAAAATATACAATATATTATAACTACCAAATGATTAATATTTGATAAATTATTGTTTCAAAAAGAATTACTTTCAATAATAATTAAATGATAAAGATAAATGTCTCAAAATTAATATACTAAACCCAAAGAAGCGTACATTTAATTTTAATTTCAACTAAATACTTTTTTTTAGAAACGGATCATGTATCATGCAGCATTTTCAGCTAATCAATTTCAATTCGAAATATTTGACATAAACCCTCAAGTTATATTTATCTCTTTTATGTCAAATTTAATGAAATTCATTACAATTTGTAAGTCTTATTGAAAGCCATAAAAAATTGGCGATACATTTATTGGCATGTTTTACATACATTTAAAAAAAATAGCAGCTAATAATATTTACAGACTAATAAGCAAAAGAATAGTAAGTTATAAAGATGTATAGTTTCCCAATGCTTAAAAGCTTTTACTTTTAAAATAAAATGAACTCACAACTGAGTGTAGTAAATTGTAAATGAATTTTATTAACCGATAAATTGAAGTGAAGTTACATACAAAATATATGTATCAACAAGTGTAAGTTTGAATAGAAAATAATATATATTTTTACGTACTTATTTATGCAATGATTTTGGGTGCATACGAGGTTCGTTCAAAAAGTATCCCAAAATATACACACAGTTTTCTTCGACTGCAAGGGCGTCGTGCATTATGAGTTCTTGCCACAGAGTCATACTATCAAAAAAGAATATTACCTGCAAGATATTCGCAATTCGCGACCTGGTGACCTGGCCAGATTTGGCCCCAAGGGATTTTTGGGTTCCCAAAACTGAAGAGACCCATGAAGAGAGGACAAGTAAAAGATAAAAACTGCTTCAAAGAAGAAGGAACAAGATCACAAGAAATGATTTTTTTAAGTGCGATAATTTTTGTACAGACTTCGTATTCCGACTCAAAAAGCAAAATGGCACACTGATAAACCATGAAATAATGTAACGAAGCGAATCGAAAACGTTGGAGCATATCGAAAATTGCATGTCTCGACGTAATTACCAGCCAACGAAAAGGAAAAAATTGGAACAAAAGATCAAAAAAAAGAAAAAAAATTAAGAAGGTTCGTGAAAGGTAAAGACTGAAATATGCTATTCGTACGAAACGTGGAGACCAAACTAAAATAAATTCCAAAGAGACATTTGCTGTCACATGCAACAAAAAAACGTACTTTATGTAATGAGTACCGCTACAACAACATGAATCAGTAGTGTGTACATGGCAGCAAAGTGGAATGCAAAGCGTACGCCTAAATGTAGGCTATAAATATTGTATTACGCTACACTCACCTGAGCGCAACGAGGAAACGCAACGAGGAAATTTCAACAAGCCTTGCCCTTGCCCTTTAAGCGAACAGCAGCGCATATGGGAATCTCACTCTTCAAAAGTTCAACGATTTGCAATAAAAATATATAATAGATACAAAAAGGCGCATCATTCGAATTTAACCACAAATGAATAAAATGTCAGTGAAAAGCTAAAAAAAAAATTAGAAAAGCGAAATAAACTGTTTGCCCCAATAAGTGGTCTGCGGATTTAAAACAAACCGTTAATTTTCGAATAAATGGACGACGCGACGACGTCAATCATATCTGCCAATAAAAGATTTAATGAAGGAGGCAAATAAATTATGCGTGACGGTTACGAATAGTTTCTACACAAATAGTATGTCTATTTATTTATAAGCCATCGTTTTGGTAAATTTATATATAAATTTAAATATTTATTGCAGTTACGTTGCAATATTTTTAACCAAAAATTATGTTGCAAAAAAGTTAGGGACATTTGGAAGTGATTTGAATTTACAACTAGTTATTATAAATAGTTTTGATATGAGCCTAGTGCTCAAATAAATTCTGAATACTATCCTTCCCGCTTAGACAAAAACAAAAGCACAGACATTATTGCAATGCATATTTTTTAAGTAAGTTTACATGTAAATAAATAATATATATATATATATATACATATACACATATATATATATATATATATATAAATATATATATATATATATATATATATATATAATCACTGAAAAGATTTTTGTGCGAGCTCCTCACTTAACTAGTGGTTTTTCAACAAATGGAGGAACCTAAAGTTTATTCTAAGCCACCTTCGAACGGCCGATGGATTTTTATGAGGATCCTTTTATTTCATGTCAGAAATACACTCGGAGGGCTTGACATTCCATACCGAGGGGCGACCGCAATTAGAAAAATTAATTTTCTGTAATTTTGAATATTGCTCGAACCTGGACTAGAACCCAGGCTTTCCGAATTGTAGTACGTAATGCTAAGCACCCGGCTACGCGGCCGCCATATATCTACATATACTAAAATTAAATACTGATAAAAAATACATTAAATATTTTGATGTATGAACTCTAGCCAACTTTTCGTACGTTGGAAATATCCACATTCAAGTAGCCTTTAGCTTGGTAACTACAATATATTTTTTATCACCTCCTATTATTCAGTTGTGAAATGAATACGAATCAGAAAGGAGTCGACTATGTTTTGTTGAGGCAGATTGCTATTTATTTGTAAAGGAAACATAGCATCTAGTTTTTTCCTTAAGATGCTGTAATTGAAAGTAAATGGTTAACTCCATAGTTCGAGATTCTCTACTAACTCTCGAGTTATCAAACGCCGATTATTTTCGATTACCCCAGAAAATTGCGGTAGAACAACCGTCACTCCCACGACATGACACAATTTATTACAACCAGGCAAGATAAGACCCAATACATAAAAAAGAGACGAGAAATCAAATACTTCAAACCCTGAAGACAAGCACATGTTAGCCTTCAAATTATTTCTTCAGAGTTATAATATTGTTGTTCTATCTAACACCTCACCTATAAGTATATTTTTTTATATTCCTGATTATAAGTTGTACAGCACTAGTCAACTAGATGGAAAAAATCTTGGTTGCACAGCTGTTCTTATAAGAAACCATTTAAGGTATAGCGTTTCTTTGGAGATTACAATGCAAAATAAATTAAAATTGGTTTGTTTATATTTTTCAACAAGAAAGAAGAGCTTTGAAAAGTTAGCAAAAATCTCAAGCCGACACAAGATATTGAAACGCAGGTGTGACAGGTCAGAACTGAAAAAGAAAGGCGACTTGATTTGCAGAGCACCTCAAGGAGTGCACCATGGTACATGCGTAATGAAAATATTTAGAGAGAGAGGTATAAACATAGGCATCATCAAAGAAGAGAATGAAATCTAAACACAAAAAGACATAACAAAACTGCGTCATCGTCCAAATCCTTTAGCTAACACCTTGGCCTCCGGAACAAGTCAAACCAGTCTTCTAAAAAGCAATTACTGCCAATGGTCCTTATGTTTTAGTAAAATTATTAGATCTTTTTTACTTATTGTGAGGCTTCCGATGTCGAAGCAGATTCAGTAATGAAATACAATTGTTAATGAAAAATACACTCAAGGTTATTGACATTAAGGTTGACCTCCATTAAAAAAAAACCAAATGTCAACAAAATATTAATAATATTACGTTGGAAAAATGCAAATTTGATACCATATAATTATTTTCGAAATTTAATTTACTAACCTTCACGCTTCCGCATACATTTATAAAAAATCTATTTCAGTTATAAACTCTTTATTTATAATTATTCATATCTTTGTTTCTTTACAGATTTTGCGCGATATAAGCGTAAAAATACCACATGCAGCGCATCACGGTGAAAAGGTGATACTCAAGTGTCTCTATGACTTGGAAGGCGACAGTCTATATTCAGTGAAATGGTACAAAGGTCGACGGGAATACCATAGTTTTATGCCAAAAGAAACGCCGGCCATTAAATTATATCAAATAACTGGCGTGAGGGTAGAGGTAAGTTTTAGTGGACGAAACAAAGTGACATTAGGCAAAAAATTAAATTAAATCTCAAAATTGGACTAAATTTCGAAAACGACGAAGCATAAAAAATTTTTTATATAGCTACAGTTACAAATTTATCTTTTTGGCAATATTGTTAATTACAATTTGCGTTGGCGATTAAAAAGAAATTGTCAAGTCTAAACAGTTTTCCATTCTATATTAAGTGTCAACATTTTAACGGTAACAATTTCTTGAATAGTCTAAATTTAAGATCAGAAAAATACATTTATATATTTTCCTTATAAGGGATTTTCTCACTTTTAAAATTTATTTATTTCTCTCACGAAAAAATGAATTAACAGCAATGAAATTTTGGTAAATATTATAGTGGAAAATAAATATTCTTCAAAAAAGGTCTTAACATATTTAATTCTCGATAATTATATGTACCTTTCATCGCTCTAACATTATTTAGTGAAGGGGAAAAATAATTGTAAAGCATAAAAATCACTTGGTAATTTATGTTAAGAACTCACCGTATTGAGGGCAAGGTTTAATATGAATATAAAAAGTGTATTTTGGTATTATATTTTCTTTTGGACTGCAAACTGAAAAAATTAGCTTAGAAATAACGAACACACTAACATATATATATAAATAATTTGAATGCGCAGAGCTTTCACGTTTACATTCAATTCATTTTGCGCTTGAAAGCAGTCTTCAACTTGGCGTTCTTCTGACCTACGCCACTCTCGTCTTGCATTACTGTCACTTTGTTTTTTAACATCATGAGCTGCATATTTGGCAAAAAGTTGAATAAGTGCTGCATGGAAACTTTCTAGCGAATATGAAGTAGGATTTGTTGGTTGTTAATTTAAAGCTTTATGTTTGTATGGAATATTCATAACTTTTTATTACTATTTCAATATTTTTCTCCACAGTCTGTTTTTTATTGTATACAGAAGTGAGGTATAAAATTCAGCGCTGGAATTTTGAAATTAAATGTTTTGTTTTTGCTTCTTCCAGACTTTAATTGCTTGTTATATGACTTTATGAGTGCTAACCCTTGATTTTAAAGTAATAATACTTCAATTAAAAACCTTTTAATTTTAAAAGTAAAAATGTTATAAAGTTTCCAGTAAAACAAAATTTCAATATTTAATAAAATCTGCCTTAATTTAATGCAATTTACTTCAACCTATATCCTCGTTTACTGAAATAGAGTTATATATATATATATATATATATATATATATATATATATATTAGGAAGCGAATGTCACATGGAAAAGAGAAACCGATAACTGGAATGTTCTATAGCTTAAATCGAGAACAATTCCATCATTTCAGGCGATAGTTTCTAACAGTCAATTTAGTATATTAGGACGAAACCAACTGCAGTGCTAATATGTCGGAAAGAGAATGCGTTGGTGATAACACTACATTAAATTAAAAATTAGTACATTGTGAAAGTTGTAATATAAGTGATTGTAAATAGTGAAGCCAATTGTAAGTTATTGAGTAATAAAACGGCATTTAATAAATTATTTGTAAATAAGAAACTGCAAACATAGTTGGCTACTTTTAATTAACAATCCAGTTATCGCACAAGGATTTGGGATTATATAGTTAGTGCTTTTTAACCGCAGAAATGAATTCCGCCGAGCACCTTCTCCAATTTGTGTTCTTATGGCTTGGTGTTTTTTTTTCTTTCAATAAATGAATAATATAGTTTATTCTAAGCCACCTTCGAACGGTCGATGGATTTTTACGGAAGGGCTTGACATTTCCTTCCGAATAGCGATCGCAATTCGAAAAAATAATTTTCTATGACTTTGGATGTTGATAGAACCAGAAAACAAATTCTAGCCTTCCAAATAGTTATTCCAAGGCTTGTTGGCCTTATTCACTATACCAAGACAAGGATTTTTGTTCAAGAACTCGCTTTATTTGCCCAACAAAATCTCATTTTGTGAATGTAAATCCAAGAGACCTTAAGATATAAATCTCATAATAATTTTTTGCATTCATAATCTTTTAAGTACACATAAAAAAAACACTCTTTATACTATAATCGATTTGCACTCGACATTGTGTATCCACTAAGTTCAACAAACAAACAGATGATTTTGTAACAAAAAACATCAAAAATACAAATTAGGAGAAAATCTCACTTCTTTTGGTTCCTTCTTGAGTTGTTTGTTGCTTCTTACTTGAAAATACCTGTAAAAATTATGTTCATAATTTACACTTTTTCGATATTTCGTTACTTAGAGTACTCCATGTAAAAATTTGGGTTCGAACGGTTCTCTATATAAGGTATTCACTATGACCAGGAACAATGGTATAAACATTTGTTCAAGTCGATTGTTGAAAAAATAAAGAGAGGATATGTATATAAGCAAATTATTATATATATTGAAACTAGTTCAAAATTTTTCATTTATGATATTTAAATCATAAATAAATCATTCTCGTTAAGGAATTTACATTGAGATGCGAATAAAAACCGATTAAGGCTTATAAATCTGCCTTCACTCCAGAGTATATTATCAATGTACAATCCTACTTAGCGAGATTAACTTT
Organism: Neoceratitis asiatica; assembly: GCA_030068015.2. Classification (NCBI taxonomy): domain Eukaryota; kingdom Metazoa; phylum Arthropoda; class Insecta; order Diptera; family Tephritidae; genus Neoceratitis; species Neoceratitis asiatica. The sequence goes on from CM061524.1 coordinate 81,769,558, forward strand.
AGTATCCCTTTAAGACAATCTAGACATTTTAGGCCCACTGCCTTGAGTTTTTGCAAAACAAATTTGGAAATGCAAGACCCATTCAGATATTTGTGTAACGTTTTTATTTCTCATAACACCAGCTTTAATTCTACTGCTTCACTTTTTTGTATAAAGAAATATTTAATGAGAGCTTTAAACTATAAATAATCTCTTTATTCTAAACGAATCCGATCGCTCTTGATTCAGGACAGTCCGGACTGTACCTGGTTTCCGGTCACCGGTGTGTTGGATTTTACGTTTATGCATTAAGCGCGCCCTTCGGTCGGTCGGGCAACGCCTCGTCATCGAAAAAAAAATATATAAATATATGTACATATATATATGTATATATGCATGTCTCGCACTCTTCAATTATGGTAATGCTAATGTAATAACAGACCAATGATGTGAGTGGCATAAGGTAGTAGCTCGTAATAAAAATAAAATATAGCTAAAGTAACTGCAATGTTTTCAAACCAATGTTATTAATACTAAAATGTTAATAATAATGATGAAGAAATAAGAAATCCTAGTATTAAGTTATCGTTTCACGTGAAATGGCTGTAAACATCCATACAAATTTCCTTGCCGTTAAATATGCCTGGAATTTCAAATGTATTTCACTGCAAAATACGACTCAGTTCAAGCCGTGGAAACACCGCGCAACATACTAACAACATGGTGCCTAAAACATTTTTTACGGCTTTTAATATGTACATGTCATCTAAAATTTAACGAAAAGTGACATTTGTTGAAATTGACAAGTGGCTTACGAGTAAATTCAAAAACGAAGTTCATTTTTTATCATTTTATTCAATATTTTTATTTGTAAAAATTTTTTTAATTATTCTATTTATGAAATATTATGAATAAAAATATCTGCATACATATCAGCTCATGTCTGTATATATGTGTGTAAAATAATAAAAAATATTAATTAGTGAATTATATTTTTATTTTGGTTGCGAATATGATATACATATGTATGAATGTATATTTGCTATGTATGTGTTATACAAATAAATTGAGAAGTAGTATTTCCGGTCCGAGACCTGAAAAAAAATTAGTATTAAGAAAAAAAAAATACTATGAAAATTGAATCAAACAAGTTATTTTTCATTGCCAAGATATCGATCATGCGTTGAAATAAAAAAAACTGCTTGGAATTTTCCCAAATTTCAGATGCTGATTGCCGAAAACTTGAACGCTGGGCACTTCCGCTGAAAACTGGGAGTTTGCAGGGATGTAGTTGCGAAATTCCATCTCTATCACTACCACGATTTCGCTGTACTTGGCGTAGTTCGAGCAGAAATATTGCGCCCAAGGGATCTTTAAAAAGAAATTGTACAAATAGCAGCCCAAAGTGTACAAATAAAAACCCAAATGAAAACGTTTAGGATATTTGAATTGTAATATTCAAATGAATATATGTTTAAATTTGAACACAGAATTATCTCCAGTACATAACACTGGCCTACAAAAAAAAATTTTTGGTTTGGTGCAACTCTGTTCACATCTGTAGTCGGTAAGGTAGGTAGTATGAACTGCATTGCTGCTACTAGATGTCAGTTGACAGCTCTGGTTTACCTACGATTCTTATTTTAACTTTTTTCCGGTTTTATTCGAAATAAGTCAATGTTATAATGACTTTTATAAGTCGAGATGTTGCATTAACGATCCTGATATGTTTTGTTACATATGTGGTGAGTATATAATGAAAGATCAACGGAAACCGATTAATGACACGGGTAATTCGCATGTATTCTGCATACTTTGGTATTGAAATTAAAAAAAAAAAACAAGAGCTGATATGAAAAATGTGACTAGTTTTCTCGTATCAGCTCGTATCGTATATACCCAAAATCCGATCTAAAATCTTAGGCACCAAAATGAGTGTAGGCCAGTGTAACGGAAGTGATGAAAGTCGCCAAATATTTAATATTTACATTCTTTACAAAACGTCTCTTTATTAAATTTTCCTTCAAAAATTGGTTCACTCCTTTGTGGGAATTAGACTACAATTCAACTACAATCAGAGTTACCATTTCAACACCTGACATAAAAGCTGTGAATTTCATTTGGGGTGGCCCTCATAAATTTGCTTGTTTACTTTTTATTTGGCATTTTGTCGTTTTTGCATTTTTGACAATTCTTGTTGATAGCAGCATTTGTTGCAAGCGAAATTTTACAGCTGTGAACTTATTATTTGGCTTTACATATGAAACGAGCTAGCATTTTCTTATTAAAAAGTGGAAATATTTAATTAGATTCAAAATTTATGTAAGTATTTGCCGACATTCACTAGTCAATCCTCTCATAAACAGAGTTTTGTAGCAAATAAACCTTGAAGTAGACATATTTTCAATATTTTCCAAAGGTTTTGTTTTCACATTTTCTCTTTTAGTTGTCAGCTGTCGCCTTAGTCTCAAAACTGTTTCAGCATAAAAACTTCACTTTCACATGTTGCACCTTTTCTGTATTATGCTTATTACACCTGTGCAACAAGTAGTAGTTTGAATGCAGGTGAATGCACACATGTACATATATAATAAAGTAGAAAGGTTGTTTTTAATTTTCCAGCATTATATGCTTCAGCAAAATACATATACCAACACGCCCATACACAATAGTTTTGTATCTGTCATTTTTGTGTCAAAGGCTTTATTGAAGAAAGTTTGTTCGTCTTTTTTTTATACTATTTTTCTTAATTGTTTTTTACATTTGCAACACTGACAACAACTCTCGATAGCTTTTGATATTTTCTTCCTCATCCTTTAAAAAGTTCTAACATTTTAATGCCTTTTTCCATGATCATTCAAATGAGGAGAATGTACGAGTATGTGTTTTTGTGCCAAACGGCAGTGCAGGTGCCAATTACAGTTTTTTGTTTCACTGGGCCCCAGCTTTTCCCTCTAGCTAGTGTCGCTCTCACACTTTTTATTCATTGCCTCATAGATTTTTAAGTTTCTCCTTCTGTTTCTTGGTGTTTACAATTTGCTTTTCACGTTTCCTATTCGCAGGTTATTCCATGATGTGCATGAGCATTTCTCTAGTCAATTTGTGAGTGCTCGCAAAGCAATTCAGTAGCCATTGAATTCATTAGCCATCCAAAGCAAGTTTTTAATTCAGACAATTTCTCATATGGAAATAATTTTTAGCAAGCTACCAGCTTCAAAAACTTCAACAGCCAAAATTTTGTTTACCTAAAACCAAGCTTACTTATGTGTTTCGTTTGCCATTGTTCTTATGTATACGATATATGCGATTTGAATGAACAAGATGACACTAGAGGGAAAACGCAGTTTCATGAAAAATCGTATTTTCAAATTGTAGTTGGGATGTGAAAGCACATGTGCAGAAGTTGCACACACAGCTCCACTCTTTTTTAATGATATTGCATATGAAATTAAAATACTATTTTATTGCAGCGCACATTCAAGCCAAAAAATGCGCAGTTCTTAGTTCCTAAGACATGTAAAGTTTGAAAGCCAGGACGTTTTATACTCGAATTGTAGTCCTACTTTCCGGGAGCGCTCATTATCAACTCGATGTAGGTTAACTGAGTAACCGCATTTCAACCTCGCTATGTGCCATTGATTCACAAACAAATAGTTTTCGAAAATGTTGGAAAAAGAGCACATCGTAGTTAGTAGTGAAGAGAAAAAGGACTGCACTCTTGCAACTTTGCTTTGGGACCATAACCAGGAAGAAGCAGACAAAAAACGAAAGGGGCCGAAATGTGTTAATTTGAAAAGTTTGAGAACCTGCCAACAAATTTAATAATCAAAAAATCTATGAAAAAGAGATGGGAGGAGGGTACACTTCTCCAGCCTGATGAATATAAACACTCCTTGATGATGAATTCGAATCCCATCCTCCTCCAATGATGAATTTTTATGAGGAGCTTTTATTTCATGTCAGAAATACACTCGGAGGGCTTGACATTTCCTGCCAAGGGACGACCGGAATTATAAGAATTGTTTTTAGTCTAACTTGAAATAAAAGGAAAAGTAGCTGCCTCTATGCTGTTATGCCTGTACAATACCAGAAGACCAATCAGTAATACAAAGAACCTGTCCGAGAATTTCGGTGCCAAATGACATTTAAAACAGAGTAACTTTCTATCTTCAACTTAATGTTAGAGAAAATAATATAAGCTATAGAGCTTAATAAACCAGATACAATCTACTCATATTGTGCAATTGTTGCAGTATACCCTTGATATTGAAATTATTGGCCTTAAAACCCACGATACTAGACCTTATTTCTCTAGATTAGACAAAAAAGCGAATCGAATTAGTCTGGAAGTGAACGAGAACAAGATGAACTATCCATCGACATCAAATAAAGAGTTAACACTTCATTATTGACAGTAATAACTTTGAAGTTGTGGACAATTCGATCCATCTTGTAACCAGTATCCACCACAGAAACAATGTCAGCCTTGAAAACCAACGAGTGAGTAGGCAATTGAAAATTAAGACAAACAAAGGCCGAAACCCTCAAGCTCCTCATCATTCCCTTCCTGCTATATGATACAGAAGAATGAATGAGTCGGCATGAAGGGTTTTCAGTAGAAATGTTATGCGGAAGATGCATTATCCTTTGAGTCATTGTGTCGTTGACATAGATCAGCAAATAAAGGGATAGTGGCTACGTTGGTTGGGTTGGGTCATACGAACGTATGAAAGCTCTCAATCTCTCCAGCTCTTTGGTGGAAGAGGAGGCCAATATGTTGGAAGAATCGAGTGGAGAAACTGGTACTTCTTAGTGTTTCCGATTTTCGGCAAACTGCTATAATCACGTAACCGCTGCCTACCCCACCACAATTTCTAAGATTTTCTCATCACTCGGTAATGTATTAATTGGTCGTAACTCCTCTGCTTTAATAGTATTTTTTTCCACTCTGTAGGAAATGTACCATTACTCAGACTTTCGTTAATTATTTCAGAATAGAAAAAACCTAAATATGGAATTGCATCTTTAACTACACCATCTGACATTAATTTTTGACCACCTCTCTTGGCTTTGAACTTACTGCCAATTTCTAATATATCAACTGTATTCACTTTGGAAAATTTAAAAACAGAGTTTACATGATTAAATGAGTTTACACTTCTATCAACTGCCTCTATGTTGTTGCAAATTTCTGATATGCTATCTACGAAATATTTATTTAGGTTGTTTGCAATTTCAGATTCACTGTTGTATAACTGACCGTTAATTAAAATTTTCTTGATGGAATTACTCTCCTTCGTGATACATATAGCCTGTTTCAGATATTTCCACATCATTTTACTATCATGACTGTTGATATCAATATTATATTCAATATAACTAACTCTTTTAGTTTTTACTAGCTTTTTGTATTCTTTTTTTACCATTCTGTATTCATCCCATTCTCCTGATATTTCGGCACGCTTATAAATATCAAATTTATATTTATTCATGTTGGCTAACTCACTGTCGTACCATTTATTAATTAATTTTACTTGCACTATTTTTTCATAAGTCTGATTTTGCATGGCATTTAAAACATAGTAGTTTATTTGAAACACCTTATTATCAATATTAATATTCATAAAATTACTAAAGTCGCAATGACGCAGTTGGTAAACAAGTGCTTCCTCATTATAATACTCCAATAAAGTTATTTTTTTAATGCTCCTCATCTCAAATTTTGGGTTTCCTTTAATATTAAATTGAATTGTTTCATGATCTGAAATTTGATGTTCTCCTAACTTTTCACACACTATATCACTTGAGTTAGAGAAATGCAAATCTATTTTTGTTTGGGATGTACTTGTTATGCGAGTATCAAAATTGACCTTCTGATGCATAGCGAACGACCCAAAGAGATCAATTAGCTATATGTTGTTACATTATTCAAATTAATATTAAAATCACCTACAATTATGTTACTTTCGGACATTTCACAAGTACTGCCTAACACATTTAGTAAGTAGTTCAAAAAATCCGCATTACTTGTGCTAGGTGAGTGGTAAACCACCCCAATTTGCCATTTTGGGTTAAAGTGCTTTAGTTTTATAACAATACACCAGATATTTTTATTGATTACTTTATTAAATTTCACGCTGTATTCAATAGTATCGTGAATATAAATCAGCACTCCACCAGTATGCCTACTATGAGAATCACATCGTACTAATTTGAAAGATTTTATTTCTAACTCTTGATTTGTAATGTCATTTGTTGTACACGTTTCAGCACATAAAATGATAGCTGGATTTTTAATTTCAATGACCCTCTCCAATTCAAATTTATTGGATAAAATACTATTAATTTTAGATACAAACAATTTAAACTATTTTTTAATTGCTACTTTCTGATCTTTGATTTACTTTCAATATATCTTTTATATGCTGGACATTCTTTACTGAACGCAGTATGGTGTACGTCCGCATCTAAAAGCTTTTTTTGAACTAAATCGCAACAATTTACACAATTATATACATTAGATAAGCAATCTTTTATGTCGTGATTCGCTCCACATTTACTACATGCTTTTTTGTTGATACATTCTACAGCCTTGTGATTAAAACCTAAACATTTATAGCATCTAAAAACTCTTACATATTCAAGAGTAATGCAAGAGTCCCACTCTACATTTAATCCCTTTTGTGTCAAAATATTTTCATACGTTTCTATATCGGTTTCAACAAGAGCATTAAAGCATTCTTCTCTGCGACTATAATTCTCATAAATTTTTATTACTTTGAACTCTTTGCCCTCACATGCCCTATTTTGCTAGTTACACATTCAATCAAGCGCTCACTGCTAAGCCTCTCTGTTAATCCGACGATCTTAAATATTTTCTTAATCTCTTTCTTATCTTTAGATTTCTCCAACTCGTACTCATTTCCCATCTGTTCTGCTATCTTCTTCTGCACAAGCTCACACGATTCTTTGTTCTTACATTGCACTACTATGCCACCGTTGTTGATTTCCTTCACTTTCGTCACATGACATTCTGTTGGCTCTATTACTGTTTTAAGCGCTGCTTTAGTATGTTTATTTTTCTTTGCTTTGTCTTTCGGTTCAATGACAATTCGGTTTTCACTTTGGGCGGCTACATTTGCATATGATAGTTTGTTGTTAACAGTAGTGTTGTTGTTGTTATTCACATTTGCACTCGTTAGAACTTCGTTTAACTTTTCGTTATTGTTTTCAATAGTTTTTGCTAATTCAGCTAATATATCTTTTCTTATTTGGTTGATTTTTACTTCCACATTATGTTCAAGCAGTTTATTGAAATCCGTAACCAAACTGCCTTTTAACTGCTGGATTTTATTGCTTAATGCTTCTTCGATTATGTCTTTTGCTTCTTTTTTACCTAGTTTGTTATGATCGTATTTTAGTATCAGATGTTTGATTTCAACAAATTTCGTGTTTGTATTAGATAAAGAACATTGGTTGCAAAACCACTTAATGTTTAGGTTTTCGCACATCACTTTTATTTCATTTCTTTTTAAATTAGTGCAATTAAGGCAGAAGACGCCATCACATCCACCTGAGCACGAAATTGCATCGTTTGTTTGCACCAATTTTACCCTGCACTCCTTGCACTCAGCTGCCGACATTTTTCATCAAAAAATAGCCTTTAACGTGTAATTTAATACGATATGTAATTATTTGTATGCAATTTACATAATTTCACTTTCGCATTGATTAATTACATTAAATTGGAATTAAAATATTTTTCTGTATTGAATTTTTATAATTATTTTTCTCTTTTTTCCTTCACTTTTAGTGTTACAATTTATTTATATTATGTTACGAAAGATACTTCAAAAATACCGATATTAAACGAAAGATGTTAGTTATTATTTAAAAATATATGTTCTATAATATTGAGGTTTGTAGACTTTATTAAGTTGACTTTTTTATTGCATTTCCAAATTAAATTTTTGGGAGTACAATTCTAAAAGCACCTTTTAATATTCATATTAAAACTTGCATTTAAGAAGATATGTTTTCCACAAAAGTAAATTTTCTTGTAGGAAATTAGACGACCTACAAAAAATATCTATAATTTAAAATTATTAATCAATGAACAACTAAAAGTACATATAAGCTTGCCCCATTTCCGAATTTAATATCAGATCTAAACAAATCGATAATTTGAAGGCTATATGATATAGAATTCCTATTTCGATCATATTGAGCAATGGACAATTCGATATATGCTTGAAATATAAGGCCAAATTTCACGGTTCTAAAGGATTTTTGGCGGTTGTATCGGATTTGACTTTTTAACGGATTAATGATGCAAAATATAAAATCTGAAAAATCGGTCGTATATATACTATGTGGTGGGTTCCGACAAATTATCGCTTAAATGTATACTTGCATCTGCGTATCAAGTTGGTTGAAATATCTGAAAAGCGGGGTTTGCCTTTAAACTACGGACAGACGGACAGGGCTACATCAACGCAGCTCGTCATAATGATACGATGGGTATAAATTTCTATTTCTTCTCCTTCTGGTAATTACATACTTCGGACCTAAGATCTATACCATTTTATGTAAATGAAAGGTATATATATTTTTAGCGTCTCCAATGTAGACCAAACTGAAAAGCAATAACTAAATCTCTTTCCATTTGTTACGGTTTTACTAACTAAACAATCAATTACCTTTTGAAGAAAATGCTTTCAAATCAGAAAATTTAATTGAAGCAAAAATTTTATTTTAAATTTCAATAGACATTAGAATAGCCGAAGAACATATCCATCTCAAACACTAATTGGAGTGAGTACCCGGAAAATCAACTTCTTTCAAAAGTTTACGCGGATAAATTAGTGTTATTGTTATTGATTGTTGGTAACAATTGTATTATGAAAGAAATATGTAGAAAGAGATTCTATCTTAAATGTATGTAGGTATATAGATATACACAATCCTTTCTAGGTTAATCATACTTCAGAAAAGGGAAGGACGATCGAATCTAGTGATTTTTGTAATTTGACTCGGTAATTGAGCGGTTTCATTTAATGATTAGATGATTGATTGACTTTTCTTTTATGTGCATAGCTTAATTTGTAGATATGCAATTATTTTAAGATATATATAAGGGGTATTTTATTTGAATTGTGGATTTCAAGAAGAAATAAAACACATATAAGTAAATGAGCTGTATTCAAAGGCTAATTTTTGTTAGAAACATTAGTTTTTAATTGAATATTTTGTTATACAACAAAGAAAAATTGGTAGAAGTGACAGCTGTTTCGAAGATCACCACATCTCCTCATCAGACTTCTTTTGACAGGAATCGAACCGACGGATTCTGGCATCACAGGCGAGTGCTCTAACAACTGAGCCAAGTACTTATAAACAAAAACAATTACAGGCCGCATTAAATAATCCATAATATATAAGTCGAGCCCGACAAGCAATCCTATTTATATACATTTCTCAGGCAATTAATGCCTGAATGTATGCAGGATTGCGAAATACTCGCTAACCCAACATTAAATAAAAATAGCGGCTAAATATTAGCGCATTTAATAGTTGTTGGTTAGTAAAAAATTGAATAATACAACAACAGATTACATGGCAAACGTTGGCTTAGTCGTTAGAGCACTCGCCAGTGATGCCAGAATCCGTCGGTTCGATTCCTGGTAAAAGAAGTTTGATGAGGAGATGTGGTGATCTCCGAAACAGCTGTCACTTCTACCAATTTTTCTTTGTTGTATAACAAAATATTCAATTAAAAAATAATGTTTCTAACAACAATAGGCCCTTGAATACAGCTCATTTACTTATAAACAAAAACAATTATAGGGCGCATTAAACAATCCATAAAACGCATATAATTTAATGATATGGCAAAAATTAAGCTTTATTATAAACATAAGGAATTGAAATGACGTTTTAAAATTTAGTTCGGGCAAGTAGGTGGCTCGAATAATTTCCAGCCGATAGGCCCAATTTTCGTCCACTTTATGTAGCAGTTGGGACCGTACGTCAGCAATAAAGAATCGACTATAAGTTAGTCTGTGCATTATGAAATGGCAAACCGAACTAAGTATAAATTAAGTAGCAGCTGTCAGGAAGACCAATTCCGAAAAAAAAATTGCCTAATTGAAAACCACACGTCTAAAAAAGCACCCTTTGCAACAGTTTTAACGACTACTCACAAAAAATTTGAAAAAAATTGTGTGTAGGAAAAACCATGCTATAAAGGTTTTCAAATGTTCTTTTTACAATTATTATGACATAAGCCCATTAATAAGTGAGTATTTCTGCAAATGTGAGTACCCTGAAATTTAAAAAGCTATAATTATTCGTTTGTAGTTTTTTTTTAATGAAGGTAAAGGTGAATAACGTTTACATAATTCCATAAACAGTTGGAGAAATAGCCAATAACTGTATATGGTCTTGTACACCAATCAATAGAGAAGAGATTGCAGATTTTTTTTATTATATATATATGTACTTTTAAGAGATTTTGTAATGGTTTCAAACTGAAATTTCAATAACGAAACATTTATAATAACCTTCATACATTTAAAAATTTGTTGTAAATAATGACCTTTACCCAACCGCCAAAAATGTAAGACGCCAAAAGAGTGGAGTAAAAAGTGTGTTCTAATCCGAAACAAACATGAAAAAAATATACGATTTGTTTTTGTTGTTCATCTTGGGTTACATCGAAACCGTAACCAATCAAAGGAAATAACAACACCCAACAGGGCATACGAGTATACTATGGCCTATAATATGCGAGGTATGTTCAAAGGAAAATTTGAAGGTTTTGCTCACTGCTTTCCTTGATTACAGTGGTGCGGTGCATTATGAGTTCCTGCCAAAAGGTCGTACTGTTAATAAGGAATACTACAAGTAAGTTTTTCAAAGTTAGTGTGAAGCAATACGGCTCAAACGATCGGAATAGTGGAAAAACAAATCGCTCATACATCAATGCTTATTCGTAATTTCTTAACCAAAAAAAAAGCCGTATTCATCAGATTTGACTCCCGGCGACTTTTTCCTGTTCTAAAACTAAAGAAGCCAATGAAAGGAAAGCGTTTTGCCACCATTGATGAGATCAAGTCAGAATCGAAGAAAAAGCTCATGGACAATTTCCGGATGAGCCCCTCCTCCAATTTGTGCGTCTTGATTTTTTTATTAACATATGGTGGGACCCACACTTTATTCTAAGTCACCTCCGGACGACCGAAGAATTTTTACGAACTTTTATTTCATATTGGAAATTCACTCGGAGGGCTTGACATTCCCTGCCGAGGAATGACCACAATTAGAAAAATTAATTTTCTATAAATTTTGAACCTTCCAACACAGGTCTTCCGAAATGTAGTACGCAACACTAACTACTCGGCTATTGTGGCCGCCATAGTATATCATATTCCACGTATAATTAAGTATTACATGCTCACAAAATTATTAATTCAGAACCCAAATTTTCTTTTATAATAACAAGAAAGGCCATGCCGAAGTCTTTATACATTTAATGTAAAGGGTGTTTTTTATAGAGGTATAGAACTTTAAGTTGCAATAAAACAACGATGGATTATTCGATCGACATGAATTTTATTTATCGGAAAGATAATCTTGTGGCATTACATTTTAAATATGAGATCTGGCATATGACCGCCACGGCTGGTGCGGATGTAGTCCAATCTGGACGTCCAATTTTCGATGACTTTCTCCAACATTTGTGGCCGTATATCGGCAATAACACGGCGAATGTTGTCTTCCAAATGGTCAAGCGTTTGTGGCTTATCCGCATAGACCAATGACTTTACATAGCCCCACAGAAAGTAGTCTAGCGGTGTTAAATCACAAGATCTTGGAGGCCAATTCACAGGTCCAAAACGTGACATTAGGCGGTCACCAAACATGTCCTTCAATAAATCTATTTTGGCACGAGCTGTGTGACATGTTGCGCCGTCTTGTTGAAACCACATCTCCTGGACATCATGGTTATTCAATTGAGGAATGAAAAAGTTAGTAATCATGGCTCTATACTGATCACCATTGACTGTAACGTTCTGGCCACCATCGTTTTTGAAAAAGTAGGGACCAATGATTCCACCAGCCCATAAAGCGCACCAAACAGTCAGTTTTTCTGGATGTAACGGTGTTTCAACATACACTTGAGGATTACCTTCACTCCAAATGCGGCAGTTTTGTTTGTTGACGTAGCCATTCAACCAGAAGTGCGCTTCATCGCTAAACAAAATTCGCTCATGAAAATCGGGAACAACGGTAATCTCGGTTTGGGCCCATTCGACGAATCTACGCCTTACTTGATGATCGTTTGGCCTCAATTCTTGCACGAGTTGGATTTTGTAAGCACGCAAACCAAGATCCTTCCGCAAAATCTTCCATAAAGTGGATGGACACAGATCCAATTCCTGTGCTCGGTGGCAAATGGACTCATTCGGGTCTTCCTCAATGCTACGCTCTACAGCAGCAATAGCTTCTTCTGTACGCACCATACGGCGTCTCTGGGGATGCGAGTTATCAATAAGAGTAAACGTAGTGCGAAAACGTTCCATGGTTAAAGGAATTAACTGCTCTGATCGACGATAAAATGGACGTAGTGCGCGATACGTTTTCCGCACAGAACCATTATTTTCGAAATAAAATTGCACTATTTACAAGCGTTGTTCAGCCGTGAGTCTATTCATGATGAAATGCCAAACCAAACTGAGAATAAATCACTTGGCAGCTGTTAAATCGGTCGCCATCTTGAAAAGTAATGCGATTTGAAAGTTCTATACCTCTGTAAAAAAAACACCCTTTACATATCAAATTTATTGAAAATTACTAAATTCGATTTCGATGATTTTCAGTGTCAATATTAACTTGAGTTAATGTCTATAAAACACCAAATTTTACGCTGTTAGATGTTTTTGACGGATATTTTACGCAAAATTTTATATCTGGACAAATCGGTTATAAAGGGGATATATGACATAGTCTTCCGAATTCTATGACTTTTAGTATCAATGTGGAGTGCTATATGTATGTATACTACCAAATTTCAATCAAAATGTTTTATATGTTTTGGTTGACCGATTTCGATGATTTTCATAACAATATTCAGTCCATTATAAATATATGTCTAGAATAAAAACGTTCTTAGATGCTTTTTTGACGCAATTATGGCTCGAAATTTAAAAACTGAAAAATTAGTCGTAGAGTCGTATTATCTATAGTAGTCCGATCCGATCTGGCTGGTTCCGAAAAATCCACGTATAAATGAACCATTGCATCTGTTACCAAGTAAGGTTGATATATCTTAAAAATTTAAGGACTATCTTGCGTTCAAACAAACGGACAGAAGGACTTGTAAATTGTTTGTTTATAAAGAAACACAATAAATTATGTAGCATGTATGTAAACTTAAATTTAAAAATACATATGTATGAATTTATAAATGTAGGTAGTTCAAGCATGAACACGCATGCTATTTAATTGTACACTCGTATTACATGAATCCGCTAGGCATCCATTTCTCCATAGCTAATGCAAATTCTTATTGGATCCTCTGCAGGTGTTACGATAAATTGGCGTTACTTACGTTCGTCTTCAGTGACAGTTTATTAGGTATAATTCTTTGAAGATTGCGAAGATGAATTAGAAGAGCCAGTTTCGCTTAATGCATTTAAAATATTTATAGTAAGACAATTAGCTTTAGGCATTGTTGCAGAGCATGGTATAGAAGATGACATTATCTCATAAGTTTTGCCGTAATCGCTGCCAAGTGTAATTGAATGACTATTTATTCTGTATTGAAGGGTTTGTTGTCAATTCATTATAGACGTTCGATTTGATGTACAGTCGAATAATTATCTCGTATAACATTTAGCGCAGATCGATAAAATGACTGCCTGTTTCCAACGGATGACCAAATGTTACGGTATAAACATCATCTAAACGTATTGTCCGTAATAAATCATAATCCATACCCAATTGTTTTTTGATATTCTTATTATCTTATTACAGATGCAATCTCGTTAATTTTCAGTACCAACACTCCCATTATATACATGTGGGTTCATAAGTCAACATTTATTTAATTATATTGTTTTGTTTTACATTGGAATATTATTCTAAAAATCAATCGGTCTGAAATATCTTTAAAAATCAATCGGTCTGAAATATCTTTAAAAATCAATCGGTACGGCGCGTGTTGACTCTACTCGATCTCCGTGCCAACTAACTCGTTTTTCGTTTATCCGTCTGTGTGTTGCATTTTCTATTCCTGAGTTGCATTTTCTTGTCTGGCTGTGGGTTGCCTTTGTTTTCTATCCCTGAGTTGCATTTGCTTGTCTGTTCCTACATTCGGCCATCCTGATGGTTCATTCGACCCGAATGATTCACACCACTTTTTCATGTATTCCGACACAGTGATTGTTTTTTTCGGTCCTTCATGGTCTCCGACCTTTATTACCTCGTACCTGCCATGTTTATGCATAGCAATTACTTTATAGGGACCCAAAAATTTAGGTTTCAACTTTAAACCAGGTCCGAATTGTGTTCTCTTTACCGCAACTAAGTCATTTACCTTATATTGAATTTCAGATTTTCTCTTTGAATTATAGCTTTTACAATTTTCTTGTTGTAGTTTCTGAATATTATTTTGAGCATCTTTTCTTAAACTATCTCTTTCCCTATCCATTTCTTCTACCACTGCATCTCGTACTAACTCTCCTAGTTCTAAATCATCAGCAACTCGCATATTCAGTCCGGTTAAAATCTTAAACGGTGTAAATTTCGTACTCCTAGGTGGTGTATTATTAATTATCTGCTGGACACGTCCTACATACTTATACCACTGCGATGGATTTTCTTTCGATAGTTTCGCGAGCATAGGAACAACAATCTTATGGATACGTTCAACTTGTCCATTTCCTCTCGGTACACCTGTTGCTATAACTAAATGCTGAATGTTATTTCCCTTACAATATTCCGAGAATACTTCTGCTGTAAACGCAGTTCCTCTGTCCGAAATAATTCTTCTCGGATTTCCAAACACAATCGATAACTTTTCTAAACAGTCAATAACTGATGCACTGTCAGTTGACCTTACTGGGTACAACCAAACAAACTTCGAAAAACCGTCAACAATTACCAATATATGTTTATATTTCTTTGCAGTTAATTCCAAAGGTCCAACGTGGTCAATATAAAAAGTTGATAAAGGTGTATTTTCTTTATCAATTGGTGAAAGAAAACCTTCTTTCTTACCCGTTTTTTTTTCAGTGATAATGCACTCAACACAATTTCTAACGACTTTTTCTACTTTTGATCGTAAATTACAAATATAGAACTCCTTTTCCAAACAATCCTGGGCTTTCTTTATACCATAGTGTCCTTTTCTATGTGCTAATCTAATAATTTCTTCCTCCATTGCTGCTGGTACTACTAGCAACTCTAATACTGGATTTTTATAAAGCAAATCGTATTTTATGAAGAAATCCATATACTCTTTCGTTTCTAACACTTTGCGGATTGCTTTTATCCATTCGTCGTTCATCTGAGCTTCTTTCAACTGGTGTTTTATAGAGTCTTCTATCATCAAACAAGACATTCTACTCAACGCATCAACATGTCTCATTTTAGTTCCAGATCGGTGTTCAATGGTAAATGAAAAATCTTGAAGGAAAATGGCCCACCTCGAAACCCTTAAAGGAACCTCACTTTTCTTTAACGTTTGAGTGAACGCGTTACAATCTGTTATGATTTTAAAACTTAAACCCATGAGATAAATACGCCACTTCTTTAAAGCTTCTATAATAGCTAGAACCTCGAGTTCGTATGAATGATATTTTTCTTCTTGCGGAGTTGTTAGGCGACTCATGTACTGTACTGGATGATACTGTTGATCAGTTGAGTCTTTTTGCAACAGGACCGCCCCATAGCCGTACTGATGCACGCATCAGTATGTACTTCAGTTTCTGCCCGCGGATCATAGAGTCTAAGTACTGGCGCACTTGACAAGGCAGATTTAAGTTGCTCAATTGCCAAAAGTTGCTCATCGCCCATCTTAAACTTAACACTCTTCCGTAACAAGTCTGTAAGTGGCTTAGCTTTTGCTGCGTAATCAGCCACAAACCTCCGAAAATATGAAGTTAACCCCAAAAAACGTTGAACCGATTTTACATTATTTGGAATTGGAAAATTTGATACCGTACGTATTTTCTCTTCTGAAGGTCTTATAGCACCATCCTCTACTAAATATCCTAAAAACGACACTCTTCTCATTAAAAACTGACACTTTTCCCACCGTATTCGCAAACCATATTCCGATGCTCTTTCTAAAACTAGTTTAAGTTTCTGAATATTACTCTCTTCATCTTTTGCTGGCACAATGATATCGTCCATGTACACGATAATAGTACCATTCTGTATCAAATCTCTGAAAACTGAACTAACAAATCGACAAAAAACTGCGGGGGAATTCGATATTCCAAACGGAACATATGAAAACTCGTACTGACCGTGGTGTGTAACAAATGATGTATACTTTTGAGACTCGGCTGCCACTAATACGTGAAAGAATCCATTCGCCAAATCTAAGGTTGTAAACACTTTTGCACTTTGTAATCGTTCAAGCACATCATCGATCAGCACCATAGGGAAATTATCCTTAATTATCTTCTGGTTTAATTTTCGGTAATCGCAACACATTCTTTTAGACCCATCTTTTTTCGCCACTAACACTACAGGAGAAGCATACTCTGAAGTACTCTGCTGGATTATTCTCTCTTCTAACCATTGGCTAACTTGTTTTTCAATAAAACATTTATCTATATAAGACACTCTTCTAGGGGTAGTATGTACAGGTACATCGTCTGTGAGAATAATCTTCATAGAAACTGGACTTTCTTTTTTCTTAATAGGTGAATACGTATTAATCGTAGATGATAAAACTGCAGCCTGTTCTTTATTCAAATGATTCAAGTCAACTTCTCGATTATTTCTTTCCTCATCTTCCATGAACAAACAAATACTTTCAAATTCAGTAAATAAATCATTTTGTTCAAGTCTTTTAACGAATATTGCTTCACCTTCCCTTACCAATATGTCAACCTTCCCCAATACGCTATTGCCTATTATTGCAGCATTACGCAAATCATTTTCTCTTACTACATGGAAAGTAATAATCAGTTTGACATCGTCTATATTCATCTCTATATCAAAACTTCCTAGCGTAATAATAGCACTATCTTTCAGTCCTACTAAACGTCGTTTGTCGATGCTCAAGTGAATATCTTGGAATATCAAGCTTCATCAAAGTATCATAACGCATAATACATAGATCACTTCCAGTATCAACTAATGCGGAAAAAGTAAAACCATTCTGATGAATGTTCTTAAATATTAGTCCGCCCTCATCTCTTAGAACATTTACATTTCTTTCAATCTTGACTAAGTTGTTCGGTGGACTATTATCTGTACATTGAAAGGACGATGTCCTATCTTATTGCAATTGTAACAACGATAACAACGATACTGCTTTCCTGGGCAATTCTTTGTAAAATGTGACTCCTCACCGCACTTAAAACATTTCTTATTTTCATCCGCATTGCTATTTACTTTAACATCTGAACGCTTGAAATCCGATTGATTTTGAGAAATTCTAGGCTGAAGTTTTTGAGTGGACCTAATTTTTTCGTATATTTTTATCTGCTTTTTAAGCTCACTAATATTTCTGGCTTGATATAAAACAGCTTTATTTATTTTGGAATCTGCAATACCGTTCACAAAATACTCAATAACACTTTCATCATCGATTCTAATAGGTTTGCCAATTTCTACTAAACAGTATAAATACTCAATCAATGATTCAGATACTTTTTTACGACGATTCCTTAAAATGTTGTGTATTTCAGCTGAAGATAGTTTTGTACCAAACTCTTCAATAAGTATGCTTTTCAATGATATCCAATCACGTATACCACTTAAGCTCCTAATAAACAACTTAGCTGCACCTTTTAGAAGTTGCTTTGCGTAAATAAACATTTGTAAATCGTTCCACCCTACTGTAGCCGCATTATCTTCAAACTCTATTACCCACTGGTTAACGTCTAGTGAGTCATTACCAGTAAATTAAGATATGCTATCCTCAATGTCTCTTAAGGTAAAATGTGAAATATTCCTAACACGTGGAACCATCGTTTCTACGTCTTCATACTGGCTTACACTCGATTCTTCGCCACTGAGTTCACCATCATTTAAGCCGAAATGTCGGATCAATCGTGTCTGTAAGTCTAATTTTCTTCCGTTCGTTGGCAATCCCAATTCTACCAATTTTTCTTTTAATACCATCACGGTCATAGCTTTAATAGTTTGAACGTCCATTTTGAATCAACACTAGCACACGTTTACAAAATTAATGATTTTACGAGTTCGTAGTTGTAATATCTTATAATTAGTCTTACAGTTATATTTGTTAAGATTTACTTTTTGAAAATTTCGTATTTAAAACATATTCATACTTAAAGGTAACAATACATTCACAAATCTTCTTCTATCCTAATACTTTTTCTGTAGCTTTGAACAAACGAATATGCAAATCAAAACAAACGATACAACTTCGCTTCTTCTTCTTCTTAAAACTTATTATTAAGTAACTTTAACATAACAATAGCAGCTTCAATTTATTTTTATATTTTCCGCATACTAACAATGCTGTCTCTTTCTCACGTAGAATACCAAAAAAACATACTATTCCTATATTGGAATCTTCTCTAACAATCAGTGCTGCTGTTTACTTTCTTACTTTTTCTCCGCTTGCTCTGCTACTTCCTGGACTATTCACTGTTCTCACCGCTTGCTCTTTTGTTCTTCTTCTGTTACTGTTGTCGCATACTGTCGTTTCTCTAACTTAACGCTTGTTATCCACCAGTTGTTTCCTACACATTTCGTTTCGTCTCCTTTCTCTATTTTCTCATTTCACTGCTTTTATTTTAAATTGTTCGTTCAGGTTAGACTCATGATGCAATAAGACAAGGTGTTGTACGTGGTGACAGCTCGTTTTATCGGCTCCCTTAGCTCAAGGTTGTATTTTAAGGGGGACGAAACAAGAGAAAAAAGGGAAGAAAAAAGGGCACTTTGCGAAAAAGTATCAAAATTTAATACTCTTTTTCGCCTTTTATGCTTCACTATATCTTAATATATTTTGTTTTGAAAAAGACTTTAACGTTAGTTTATTGCAAAAAGTGTACCATTAACTTTTATAATCGCAAACGTACTTAATAAAACGAGATAAATAAGCATATTTTATGAACGTTTTATTAAAGTAATTAACTTTTTGATGCGAAAATACATTCGGCATTTGAAAAACAGTTTTTTTACGTCCATTTCACAATCACAACCTTCGCTTTTCTAATAACGCTTCAATAAATTTATTTTGGGTCTCGATGACTTGACCATTAAATTGATAAAACAGCACCTCAAGTGCCTTTATTTTATTTAAAAACGCGGTGGAAGGTTTTATCAAAGCTCCCTTGATATTTCGTCCACCCATGTATACGTATTTTCTTTGCTGATATAGTGCGAGAGTCCTAATTTTCTAATAATATAGCCTGCTACATACTCCAATCCATCCTCGTGTAAGGCTTCAATATTATCAACTTGTGATGGTGACTCATCAATGTTAGAAGTGGAATCGGAATTATCATTGACCTCATTATAAAATAATAATTCATTGATTAGGTCATAATTCAGCCATTGTGTTTCATCATCTTCAACGTTTCCACGTATTGCCAATGATTCTGTGTTTCGTGCTATAAATATGTATGATTAAAATACCAAAAAATTAATAGGACGTGTAGGTTTTTACCTAATAAATATATTCGCAGCCTATATTTAAACTGCATCGCTGTTGGATGATCGTGTAAGCCCCCTCTTGCACGCTTAGCCCCAAAAAATGTTCCACTATGACTTGATTCAATCGATATGTCAAGATATATTCCATGCCATATACTTCCTTGACGTACTTATATAAATTCCGCAAGGACACGCATCTCCTTCGCACATTCATCCATTTTGGAGAAAATTTTTAACTGCTCCTCAAGTTGCATACCAAAAGGTCTTTTGAAGGGGAACACCTGGATTGTCGATAGCTTTGAGTTTAAGAGATCGAACCAATCGTTAATAATTTCATAAATACTTGCTGTTTCCACGGCTTTATAAACGCTCAGGCCAAGTGTGTAGCAGCGTCTTATGGCACTAGACGTAGAATGTGAAAACACTTGGGCCGCTAATTTGACTTTACTTTCTGTACCCATTTCGCCACAGTTGACTCACTTGGAAGAGGATGACCACTCTTCAACATATGGGCATAGGCTTTGGGGCCAGCCGCATTAAGAGCTATAGCAGACGACATATCTTTCCACGTCCAATGAATACTCCTGGACGGGTTTTCAATTTTTCTGATTTCGCCTTCTGTTAAATATGCTTGAAGATTTTTTCGTATCTTCTGTAGCTCTTCTACTTGGTTTTTCAGTCTTTTTATTTCTGCCTCCAGTATTGGCTCGCGATACGCAATGCTTCTAAATAAAGATATACATATGTAATAATAATAATTATACATAACAGATCGTAAAATTACTCTGTTTGGGTTGATGCGTCCACAAATTTTGGCTCATTATAAACTACATCTATTGGCATTGGGACAGAATCATTACACAACCTAATTCGTTTTTGATCAGAGCCCGACAAGAAATCCGAAGAAGAGAAATGCAAACCGCATATTTTTGCCCCGGGTGTTAGCACCACACCGCAAGCTTCCGCCCATTTTTTTCTTTTAATTTCATTTTTTGGTGCATGATACATCTTTATGCCTTCAACGTTCCACGTCTTATGATATAAGGCACAACTTGCTTTAGGCATTTTCAAAAAACTGAAAACGCAAAAGGTTTCAGATTATCTACCTTTATTTATATAATAAAAGTTTATTGTTGTTGAAAGTTTATTCTTTTAAAAAATTAATTCTTTATTTCAATAAGTTTTTTATTTACACAAAATGAATTAATTGCTCATTAATTTTAATCTTAACAATTAAATACTAAATGTATATTCTTTCATTTTAAAAATTAAATATTTTAATTAGTGTACCTTTCTTAAGTTAATTATTATATGCTCCAACAGTTGCAGTAATCTTAGTTACATGTGAAGCACAGTTAGAGCACAGTCCACGAAATAATCTGCACAGAAAGCAAAGTGGTTGATGCAGCTTCCACTCCGTTGGAAGGATCAGGTGGAGAACGACCTGGTCTCACTTGGTATTTCCAACTGGCGCTAAACAGCAAGAAGAAGGAACGATTGGCGCGCTATTGTTGATGCGGGTTTAATAAACTTGGTTACAGGCGAGGATACATGTATTTAAATACCACGCAAACAGGTTACAAAAAGCACTCGGAAAGCGAAACGATACGGATGAAAACCTTTGAAAAAATGTTTTTTAATAGCTAGTAAAATAAATTTTGCAAAAATACTTACGCGTTGACCAGTATATTTGAAATACTCCCAAGAGCCGACGAAATTTCTTGCATACGCACAAACCAACACAAAACCTTTTGAATACAATTTCATATAGATATTATATTGCAAATACATAATATACTTACGATGTGACCAATTCTTTTAAAAAATCAAGAGACTTTTGGTTAATTTTATTGAATTTTATTGTAAATATGCAAATTTTAATATATTTAAATTCAAATTGTCAACGAATATCAATAGCATAAAAAACGAAAAAATGTCTCAGTGATGCTAACGCATTTCATTTCAGTTCTACGCAAAAGTAGATTTTTATAACTTCTATTTCTTCTTTTAAATGTTCAAATTCAACGATTTATTGAATTTTGAAAACAACGCCGCCGCCATTTTGAATCCACGGTTTTCCACAAAATCGTGTTTAACCTCCAACAAAAAAAATTTTTTTTTTTCTGTTCAAATAGATTTTCAATGTTCTAGAATTTTAGGCACACTAGCACTTTTCATATGATCATTTAGGTTTTGCGTAACGCTAAAGGATTTTTTTACAGTTTTAATGCGCACTTATCCCGGTTGAGCTCCCAATTCTGTGGGTTCATAAGTCAACATTTATTTAATTATATTGTTTTGTTTTACATTGGAATATTATTCTAAAAATCAATCGGTCTGAAATGTCTTTAAAAATCAATCGGTCTGAAATATCTTTAAAAATCAATCGGTACGGCGCGTGTTGACTCTACTCGATCTCCGTGCCAACTAACTCGTTTTTAGTTTGTCCGTCTGTGTGTTGCATTTTCTATTCCTGAGTTGCATTTGCTTGTCTGTTCCTACATACATATACAAATATTATATTCAATATTGTCACTAACATACTTATGACACCTAAAAATAATAATTTAGCGGCTAGCAGTTATTAGAGAAGGCGTGTGACTGCATATAAATGAGTGCCAAAGCCCAGAGGACAACTGCATTAATGGCCGGTGGTGATAGCGATGCGGATATCGCCACACCCACCAACGAACCATTATTTCCACCCAAAATCACTACAGCAGCTGCAGCTGTGCTATCTATAATGACAGTGCCGAAAATAAAAATAAAACGATTCCAAACACTTCGTTTTTGCTCATTAAAATTGGCATCGGGCCAAAACAATTCATAACATTTACAGTTGAACCAACTGAATCGATTACCAATATCCCACTCGGGATTCTGTATTGTTGCTGATCTGGGTTGTGTGATTTACATTTTATTTATTTATTATTTTTAACAACGTAAATTTCCTTTCAAACTTATTCTAAGAAATTCGCTGCTTATGAGTTTCAGAATTTTGTGCTGCATACAGCATTATATGAAATACAAAAATTGATATTCACTTGTAAAATTTTGCGTACTATTATGAGACCGGTAAGAAATGAATGGAGAAGAATGAAAAGAATGTATACTAGTTGAATTTAACAAGATGAAGCGAATTCAAGTCTTTTCATTCATTAAATACCAAGTTTGGCAATCAGTTATTAAAAGCAAAAACATGGTAATTGTTGTATTTATTCTTCTGCTCTCACTTTTATAAATACGTCTTGAATGTACACGAAAATTCAATATGATGTTGCCATATTTTACTTTCCATCGCATGCCATATAGCGACAAACACCTCTCCCATAAAATTTGCTTTTTAGTCTCTTTATTGTAAATGCACAGTTTACTAATCTCATTCCACACCAGTGTTGTCATTAACGAATTCCCAAACAATTATCCAGAAAGAGACATCTTTCAACCGCACGAAGAAAGGCTACGCAAGGTTTTAGTTCGTCAATTCTGGGCTAATAATCTGTCGCTCAGTCACAACGCACAAAACTCTTCAGCGATGAAAAGTGCCACTGATGTGGAGAGAAGCAACATGCGAAGAAGAACCTCGGGCCAACATACGTAAAAGGGAAATAAATCCATGGAGTAACAAATCTGAGACGAGTTCTAGAAAGCGCTCACCATTGTCTGGGACGCACACTGGTCCTCTCCCACCGGAAGTCGAAGAAGGCGAAGTGATAAAATCCGGACGGAAACTCAGTATTTCCTACCCGCGAACAAGGGAGCGGAGATTAGGATTTTCCGGTCCATCCTCCAGCACAGGTGGCAAACGAACCATTGCTGCCATCAACGAACCTTATCACAGACTGTTAATTTTAAGTAGGAGGGCGCCAAAGACGACCAAAGAGAATAATCATAACTTTGCGAGGGAAGCACGGTTTACACAAGAACACTGCATGTCTTTATTTTTATTTCTAATATCATATCACAATATACAATTCCTTCCACATACCCTATTTTGAGTGACTTATCCAAGAGAATTAAAATGCAATGAATAAAAAAAATTTAAATAATAAGATAATAATTAGGAAAAAAAATAAAAATAAAATAAAAAAAAGCCATGCAAAATAAAATAAAAAATAAAAAAATTATTTAATCCAAATTTAAATATATTATGTTAATTAAATTAATATAAATTAAAAGAAAATATACTTATCTTTTTTTGAAAGACCCATTTTTTGTTTCGAATTGTATGTATATATA
This sequence comes from Neoceratitis asiatica, assembly GCA_030068015.2. NCBI lineage: Eukaryota > Metazoa > Arthropoda > Insecta > Diptera > Tephritidae > Neoceratitis > Neoceratitis asiatica. The sequence goes on from CM061524.1 coordinate 81,793,645, forward strand.
TACATATTACACAACAAAGAAAACTGGTGACTGACAAAGGATTATGATTCAAAGACGAATGTTGACCCACTCAAACAATATCAGCCCTGTTGTCTGTTGTTGTAATGTCCAATTCTTTGCTAACTGACAACTAAGTGAACTCAGTTTTAACCGACTATGATCCTACTTGTTAGCCTTTTCGCACCAACTAGTTCATCTTCCATATATTTCCCATGTAAGCAATTAGTATTTTTAACACGGCGATGTCCTACGAAATGTCATATATAAGTATGTGTTGAATTTCTAATTCACCAAAAATAAAAATAAAAATAGAAATGAATTTGCCGCAGAATCTACTAGAATCGAACCGAGGACCTTACGTGCTACAGTGATAACCTCTACCACTCGGCTATAGTTGTGATTTGAAGTATCGTTGAAATCGACACGCAATCCCACTTCCAAGCGAAGAAAGAGATGTATGGTGAGGGAGTTAAATGGAGATATAAATCAATTTTTCTCGTACTTGTAATGCAAATCACTGCTTATGGTATAGTTATATTCATTATCCTAGCCATCATATGTGGCACCTGAGCAGCCCCCTATCTTACACACCTGCAACCACTTCGATGCAAATACCGCAGACGCATTTGAATTACGAGTAAATACTAGATACTTTGCCAAAGTACTGTGTACTTTTGTACTCGAGTCCTTCGTACAAGTACTTGGGCAGGTGTCGAGTACCTGAATCACATGAATAATGCTGTATTGCCTTTTTAGCAATACTTTTTCATCCGATCTCAACACCGACGATGAAAGTGAACAATTAGGCTTTTAGGCTCTAAAAGTTCCAGATTGTTTCTTCTTCAAAGGTTATTAGTAATGAAAACTTTATTTATTTATTTTTCACATTTAAAACTGAAAATCAAATATGAAAAAATTGGCAACATTTCGAAAAACAAAAGCAAATGGAAGATATTTGAAAACATTACTCTATGCGTATAAAAATTTGTGGGGACGGTCAAGTCAAATCTGTATAATAATGCCAAGTTTTACAAAGTTGGTGTCATCATCACATTCTAACACCTTCAGTTAAGATATGTAAGAAATTAAATTCATTTGATATACTCGTCATTTTAATTAATATATATAAATATGTATTTTATACTAATAGAGTACTCGTAAATAAGAGTATGTCACCACGAAACGCAAAATTCGTAAAATTCAGGTAAATTTTGTAAAGTAACTTACGCTTAGATATACTTTTTATTTATATTTATATTTATTCGCGCCGGGGTTGATAGGGTCCAAAATTCCTCCTGAATTCTGGAAAACGGGGATCGGGGGATGTGCCCAACTTCCACAGCAATCCAACCTATAAGAAATTAAAACCTACTTCCTCTCCAAGATGGTGCAATTAGCGTTTTTGTAGGTTATTTAAATATATTCTTTTGTATTTTATTATATATAAAAATTATAAGTCATAAATTAGTGGAGACTCACCTTGATGTCGCTCCTATGAAGACATATTTGAAAAAGAGAACTATTGTCAGGCAACATTGGCCTTTTATAGATTCCACAGAAGGTGGAAATCTACATTGAATATCTAACGAGATTCAAACTCCCAAAATGGTTTATCATGTTATCTTCCAATGTATCAGCGACATCTATGTGCGAGGCTGTTGCGGCGCAGCAGGGTTGCACGCATATACAAAATTTTTATATAAATCATTGCACATAGTGGAAGGTAAGAAAACAAGAGCTTTCTGTTTCATTTACAACATATATATGCAAAATTTACGTTATTGGGCAAAAGAAACAAGACAAGAACAGACCTTGTTGGATTTTCGATACCAATTTCAACCTCAACAAACTAACCCACTACAATGATGGGAGGATATCAATGAAGTATTTTCAATCCGGTATAAAATGGTAAAGAGTTTTCTTTGTGTGATGGCAACATCTGTGCCAAATGGACATTTATTTTAAAGGGTTTTCCAATAGGGATGATATGATTTCTAAGTGTCGTTATGGCCACTTTTAAAATGTCCTGATCTGTTTTTTTTTTTTTCATTGTGTTCAGTAATGTTTACAATTTCATCATGGATGATATACGCAAAAACCACTCTCCTTATTTTGCCTTGCAACAACTTGAAAACGATAACGATTTTTTAAGAAAATCATCTTCTCCGATAAAGCTCACTTTCATCTGAGTGGTGCGGTAAATAAGCAAAACTGTCGATTTTAGTGCGAAGAAAATACACAAATTATTCATGGACAAGCATTACATTCACCTAAATTGACAATTTGGTGTGGTTTTTGGTCTAGTGGAATCATCGGCCCGTACTTCTTTCGAAATGAAGCTGGAAGCACCGTTACTGTCAATGAAGAGCGGTATAGATCGATGATAACCAACTTTTTATGGCCACAATTGGAAGAAGTTGATTTTAACAACATCTTGTTCCAAAAAAAATGGGGCTACGTGTCACACAGCACGCGCAACAACTGAATTATTGCGAGAAGAGTTTGGAGATTCGATTATTTCAAGAAATTGTGATATTGAATGATCTCCAAGAAGTTGTGATTTAACATCATTAGAGTACTTCTTGTGGGATTATTTGAAGTCATTGGTCTTTAGCAATTAACCAGACTCTCTTCAAACTTTAAAAGTGAATATTAAACGTGCTATTCATGTCATACGACTTGATTTAGTGGAAAAAGTGCTCAAAAATTGGGTTCATTGAATTGGTTCCTGCGAAAGAAGCCATGGAGACTACTTGAATGATTTTATATTCAGAACTTAATTGTATCGATTGTACTTCACATTAAATAAAATCATATGGATTTCCTTAACAATTAGTGTGTGTTTTTTTAAAGAAATCATTACACTTCTTTTGCGAAACCCCATGTATTCTAAAACTACTCAAAACTTGTGGGAAATTGGCTGTCAAACTGCCGTATAAAAGTGAAGGAGCATGTCGCATTCACTTATTTCCACAAAACACAGCTGAAGCAAGCTGATACCACTACCTTATTTAAGTATAATAAAAATGTTGTAATATATTAAAATAAACTACACTTACACTAGAAGGCGACCGTATGGGACTGTATTAATTACTAATATCTAACGCAGTAGTTTGCCGAAATAAAGTAAATGTATTATTAAGTGCAGCGTACAGTGTTTTTTTTTCACTCAAAAATTATTGAAGTTAACAACGTAAGAAAAAGATGAAGAACGGGAATTAATTTGAAAAAGAGAGAGATTAATTAAAGTGATAATGCTCACAATATTGCTATGATCAGTAATTACTTGATGGATTATCATTTACGCTCTTTCTAAATTGTCAACTTTTTTCAAATTTGCCGATTATCTTAATTTTTTAGTTCGAGACCGAAATATGGCCTAAAGTGGTCAGAAAGCTTGAAAGCTTGATTAGATGAAAGGTGAATAAAAAATAATATAAAACAAAGATTAACACTGGCGCTGGTAACCTTTTATGTCTAATTAAATAAACCTTAACGATAAGTAGTACACGGAAGGTAGCTCAATTTTTGTGGCAAGTCCTTTTTTGTTTCTATTTCTAGTACCCTTAGTCTTCCTTTCTTTATGTGTCGACGCCCAAACGCCTGTTATCAAATAACTTGTAAGCTTTGACTACAGCGAAGAAATGTGCTTAATATCAGAAAAAATACTTGAAATAATTATTTGAGTGTAACTGAAAGATGCAAGTATATACATTTTTTGCCGATATTCGGAAGTACCAAAATAATTGCATGTGAGCAATGATTTATTTATAAGAATATAATAACATTGACAGCAACGCTGTCAATAATGAATAAAAGTTTAACACCTTTTCACAACCGTAGGAAAAAGACACGGGGAAAAAGCAAGTAAAATCAGCAATACCAATAAATATATATGTATTATGGTTGAAGGAGAGGAAGAGGAGGAGAAAAAATATGTAAAGTGTGGGATGACATAAAATCAAAGTAAAGTGATAAGTCATAAGAGAAAAAAAAGTATAAGAGCGTAGAGAAGAAAAAAGCAGCGGTGGAACAATTTAAATATATTGTGGTTTGCAGCAGCAGCATATTGTAAAATGCTGACAACAATTTTTATATTGCTGCGTGTTTGATGCATGTGCCTGGCCGACTGGCTTCTTGAATTATCTTTACATTTTTTTCAATTTATCGAAAGACTCTGAAATATGACATGAATTGCTCTCTTTTTCGAATATATATTTGCTTATCGCTCTTCATGGCAACCAACAAGCCAACCCCTGATTGCTTTATAATAGAAATATTTACGAACGTGTCTCTGACCCGTAGCTAACTGCCGTGTGATACACAAAAGTGAGCAAAACTTATGGCTGTAGTATCAACGCAGAAATCAACTGTTTTATTTCTTAACATATTTTCAAAATACAGCGGAGTTTGGTATTATTTATTTGTATAAAAGTACATCCATAAAATCCTTCTATCTGCAGCCATGCTTATACTAGAGCTCAGGATCGAATACATATTTTCGTGCAGTTTGAGCATTTGAGCATTGAGAATTGAGCATTGATCATGTTCATAACTCAAGCATTTCGAGACTACTCGACATCAGGGTATCTGGAGTTCTAGTTTATACACACATCTGCATGAGCAAGGGGAATATTACAATTTTTAAAAACTGACCACAACAATAAACTCATTTATAAAGAGTCAACATTACCAAATAGCTAAATTTAGCTATTTTAATAAAAATTTAAATTTTTTATTTTTTTATTTTTACTGATTTATAACATTTGATATGATAACTCTGTTTTGGATGAGAACGAAGACATACTTATTGTGACACTTCACACGGAACGTCCATTTGTGTTTGTGAATGTTTCTACCATTACTCTTCTAATATACAGCTGCTGCTGCTTTTTTCAACTTATTCAGGACTCTCTAAATTGTCTGATATAAAGTTAATTTTTTACATATATATAGTATACATTATACTGTGGAATGAATGCTAACGGAGTATATAAAGTGAGTGGGACAAAAAAATTCACTTTAATAGCTGTGACAAACTGCCGTTTTCCAGCTTTTAAATTTTACTTTAAGTATTCTTTAAATCTGCAAATCACTATATTGGGCGCAAAGGTCTAAATATATGCGCCATTAAAGAAGAAATTGAAATATTTACACTGAAATACCTAGAAAACTACACAATCATCCGAACACTCTGGCCTACAGTGGGCCGGTTAGGGTTAGGCGGAAAATTATTTGTTATGTAATTTTTGTCGGAATTTAGGATCACTTGTTTTTTCCATTGTGACTGTTTCTATTAAACTTTCCGAATTTTCGAGCAGCATCTTATATTGTAGTCATAGGCTCTGCAACTGTCCGAGCTGACCCTATGTGTTGCACTCGTCGTAGTTTAGTTCTGGAATAAGAAAAATAAGTAATTTACAACTAAAGAAAATCGTAATTAATAATATTATCGGTAACAAGAAAGGTAGAACACAACTATAGACAGTAAAAAAAGTATTTTACCAGTTATTTGAAACTTCATCTAAGTTTTCCAATTTTGGTCAACCAACCTTATTGCTATACAGCTACTCACCTTATAACAATAACACGCACGCAATGAAAAATTCAAGAAAAAACTAAAAGAATTTCAAAAAAATTTGTATTATTAGCAACTTAAAAAAGCTCAGCCAAATTACTGTTTATGGCAGTTCTTTGGCCGGAAGGGGCTCTAATGTACTTAGTGTAGCGTTTTGTCGCAAAGCTTTAAAAAGCAATTAATGAAAACAATGAACTGCAGTGGGCTTGCTCATGGATATTCTTCTATATATCTACAATACATACATAAAAGCGCTGTAATTTCTGCTAATTCAGTTGCTTCGTAATAATTCAGTTGCTTCGTAATAATAAATAAATTAATTCCTTTAGATTAATAAACTTTTAACTGTTTCTCCCAAGTATTTTTTTATTTTTTTATTCTTTATTACTTAGTGAATTTTACAAACAAAAATTTAGTTTGATTGAAGGATTTGCAATTTTCTGTATTATTCTGTGTTACCAAAGTCGAGGGCAACTTAATAAATGCGTTCAAGCTCCATTGAATATGGAAATTATTAAAATACACTCTGTGAAGGAATTAATTCTTAATGAAATGAAGTTTTTGACTGAAAAGTTTTATAAATTTATTTGAGTACCGTAAACATTAAAAATCATGACTGAATAATTTTAGTTATTTGAATGGTTCTAACATGAAGAGAGAAAGTGATACCCTGAAAATAAACTTTATATATCAATCAGTAAGTGAAATTGAAGTTGGATATATTTTCATCTAGTTGCGAATAGTTGAAACGAAATTTCGGATGGACGACGTGCGTCGAATTCAAAATGTTTTAAACTAAAGTGATTTGATATGAAAGTATGTACTAACATTAATAAATATATATTCACATAATTCATCAAGTAAATGACGTTAGAGATCATCTATAATATGTAATGGTAATGAGATACAACAATTTCCATATATCACATAAAAATTTGCCTTTTAGAGTTTTAAGTTCGATTAGATATTCGAAATTCAAGAAAACACTCATATTACGGTGTCCATCGAATCAAATATGAGATGAGTAATTAACAAAATTTGATTTAGTTTCCAGTTTTCATATCGGAAAATATGGTTCAAAAAACAACTTTGATGTTGTAACTCGATTTCGTCTTATGAATTCAACCAGCAACATCAGAAGCACTCTTATTGAAAAAAAAAAAAAAACAATTAAAAAAATCGTTTTTAGCATTTTTCAGCAAATGCATACAGTTTTTTGTTTTTAATTTCACCAAACTCAAGATTTATATTTCAAAGATCTTATGAAACAATAAAGGCCTTATTTTATTCCTGGTTGCTGCTACGAGCATTACCCCAGAAACATGTCCGGCATATATGTACAGCAATCGCTTCCTGTCGAGAAAAGAGTATTTCCCGCTTTTTATAAATTTTTAATTTCTTCAGAAACAGGAACATTTCTGTCCGCATCAAAGTATCCAGCCTAAAAATATGAAGTCGATACTCTTCTGTGGAAGATTCTCTACTTTATCGTCCTATGATCTTTAGTTAGTTACGTGAACGCAGTGCAGTACTAAAATTATCTATATGGATATATATGAAATAACTTAATATTGTACTTTTTTTAAAGTGTTCAAAATTCCTTACTATGCCAAGATGAGATCCTCATTAAATGCCATTCATTGTTGTGATGGTGTTGGAATTGCTGCTGGTCACGCCAGTAGCATACTTTCCATTGACTGAGTATACACGTTCTACGCAGCCATGTCCTACGTGATATACCTTTTTATACACTTGATATACATGGAATGGTATATTAACTTTGGTAAGAAGTATGAAAGTACCAGAAGGATAAGAGATATACCCGCCAATATTTATACCGATCGTATCAGAATCATGAGCTGAATTGGTTTAGCTATGCCCGTTTGTCCGTCTGTCTATTTGAACGCAAACTAGTCCCTCACTTTTTGAAATATTTTAACCAAACTAGGTAAGCAGATGCACGTATACGTTTAAATGACTGTATGATAGAACCGGCTGGATGTGATCACCATAGCATATATACGACCGATTTTTCAGATTTGAAATTTTGATTAAAAAATCCGTATTAAAGTACCTAAGAACATTAAAAAAAGGCATTTAGGAGCATGAAATTTGGTGTTATGCACATATATTATGAATTACATATTGGTAGTGAAAATCATCGAAATCGGAATATTATATCAATTAGCCCCTATACAACCGACCTGTTCAAATATAAGGTTTTGGGTCAAAAATCCATACAAAAAGTACTTAAGTGTCCGAAATTTTGTATTCTACAGGCGTAAATTCCAATTGATATTGACACTGAAAATTATCAAAATCGAATTTTTGAAATTTTCAATTTTTTCTTTCTTGCTTCGGTTAGAATTATTGCCTGATTGTCTCTTGTGTGCCTGCTTTACTTCCCTGGACACCTTTCTTGGGAAATTTACATTAATGATGAATACATTTATTTACAATTTATATAATTGTATTTATTGAAAGTTAACAATAAGATTTATATTTTAAGAAATTGATCTAAGTTGCGGTTTAAAGAAACTGAAACTGCACTATACTTACGCTTATAAAACTTTAATTTTCTTGTCATTCTACATTAAAAATGCTTATAAAAATATACTAAACTGTGATGTAGTATGAAGCATAAAGGCGTGCTAACCGTTCAAGCGTTTGGTTTTCTGTTAAAACTTCTTATGAAAATTTTACTAATTTTCATAGCCAGTTTATACTTAAATGCTAACATAATCCTAATATATACTACATACGTGGGTATATTAAGCATTTGTACAATATATCTCTGCTCCGAACGGCTTTTTGAATATTTTTTAGAAGTAACTATTTTCATATCGGAAATCTATAAAGAATGTGCTGAATGTGCTTTGGAGAATGGTTTCCTAACATTATCCGTGCTAGTTTAGTTATCTTTCATATAGTGGCAATCAGGAACGAATATGTAACAATTATTTATAATAGTATCTACCAAAGAAAAACTTGTCAAACAAAAATTATGTGTGTACGTAAAGAGAGTATGCAAGGTAAACATTCTTTGGGTGAGGACAATTTTTTTATAAACAAATTCCAGAAATTTATTAAAAAAATTTCCTACAAAATAATACAAACCATTTTTTAATCTCTTATCCCAAAATATATTTTCTTACTTGCTCTGGATTACACAAAGTTTCGCTCTGCCACACTTGGTTCCTAAAACCACTGGTATCTTCTTGTTAAAACTTAATCTTAACTATAAATTAAAGTAAGTTTATTAAATATTTTACCTAATTTTCTTTACTGCTTACCACAGACTTAATTACCACAAGTTAATATTTCCTTTTAGGAGATCTAGTTGTAGTTTGACCATAAGCACTCAAGGGTTAAAAGCAACATCAGGTTTCCGTTATGCTTAAAATGGCTAAACATCGTTTACATGCATTAACTGCACGGAATCCCTATGGAGGAGCTCAAGCTGGAGTATGACGCTTGCTTTATGATATCTAAACAATTGTGCATATATGTATTAAAATAAGCACCGAAAAATGTAAAATGCATTTTATTTGATTTTGTATATTTACACACCCATATGAAAGTACGTATTTGACAATATTTATTTATATCATATTGTTAAGTACTTATAGATTCATAATAGTCATAGTCATAAAATCTACATAACAGGCATTAAGGGTTTATGTGACCACTACTCTTTCACATACATATGAACACACATATGTTCGGGTGTCTGAACTTTTACAATTACAAAATCACAGGCAGTGTTTGTGCTTTGGTACGGCTTTGAAAGGTTCAACTTAACTCTTAATCGCAGTTGACCCATTAGCGTTAAGCTCACCTACGTACCTACATATGCCTTGAACAATTAGTGATCATCAGCCAATACCAACATTTCTTACACATTTTTGTTAAATTTCTATGCGAAAGTGGGGAGTGCATTTGACAGAGATGCAAATTATACATATATACAGTGGCGGACAAAAGTCTACAAACACCGCCTGTATTCCTTGTGTAGAAAGTACTATCACTTTGCTGAAAAACATAGGTACACAGTTTTATTTTAAATGATTTTCTTATCACATGTATTAAACCAAATTTATTCTCTAACATAAAATAAAACAATAATGGTATGAAAAAATGCCCTTAACAGTCTACAAACAACCCAGGTTTATTAGCAGTTATGTCGATATGCTTTGCTGTTATGACGGTTAGGTACCCTTTTTTACTATTTGTTTTTAATTTTGTTTTCTAATTTGCTAGTATTGAATTTAGTTGTGGTTTAAACACATTAGCATCAAAATTGACTACGCGAAAAAAATATCCACTGACGTAACAAACTTGGTTATTCAGCACAGAAAAGAGAAGAAATCGTATGGTGAAATTTAAAATATTTTAAACTTAACCACCAACAGTACAGACCATTTTAAAAAACTTTGAAAAAGAAAAATGGAGCCACCGAAAATAAGCCGGGCGTTAGCCGCCTGAAGAAACTAACTCCAAGAGACATCAGTTTTATTCTGAAGGAAGTGAATGTTGATCCTAAAGTTATTGCTCTAAAATTAGCCGAAAACATCGCAAATTCATCAAGAGCGATGATGAATTCGCGATGTTTTCGGCTAATTTTGGAGCAAGAAAGTGTGTCCATCCAAGAACATTTCGAAAAGCTCTGAACGATAACGGCTTACATAGTAGAAAACCACGTAAAAAGCCTATTATTTCTGAAAGAAACCGTAAACTTCGCTTGGAGTTCGCCAAAGCACATTTAGACAAGGGAATGGATTTTTGGCAAAAAGTCTTGTTTACAGACAAAACGAAGTTCAATATATTCGGCAGCGGTGGAAGAGCAAAAATTTGGAGAAAAGAAAATAATGCACTTAACGCCAAAAATATAGTACCAAGTGTGAAGCATGGTGGCGGCAACGTAATGGTTTGGGGAACATTAGCGGCTCCTGAAGTTGGAAAGTTTGTTTGTATTGAGGGTGATATGGATCGGTTCAAATATAAGTCATTGTTGGAAGCTAATCTTAAACCTTAGGTGGACAGTTTGGAGCTTGGCGCAGGCTGCATATTTCAACAGGATCACGATCAAACGCACACGACCCATATTGTTAAGGATTGGTTGCGTTACTATTCTCCAAGGCAACTACACAGACCACCTCAATGCACAGATTTGAATGTTATTAAATATGTCTGGGAGATTTTAGAGCGAAAAATTACAAAAAATCAGATTTCCAGCTCAGCATTACTCAAATAACTTCTTATTAAAGCTTGAAACAGTATTATTCCATCAGAATTGACAAATTTAGTTGCTTCGATGCCACGACGCCTCCAACCTGTTATTGATGCAAACGGTGGACCAACTAAATGCTAAAAATATCATGTTACCTGTTATATTAACCACAGTTTTGCGCTAAGATAAGTATGTATGTACTGTATGTAGACTTTTGTCAATGTTGGATTTATTCATGTTAAAAAATTATTTTTGTTGGTTTTTAATGATAAGGGAAAATAGTTGAAATAAATTGTTTTGTTAATTTTTCCAATAAACTTTTGGACTTTGAGCGAAAATAGGGGGTGTATGTAGACTTCTTTTCGACACTGCTATTATGCCCGTTCATGTATTTATATGTATTTGCAACTGAATGTGGGCACGCAAGTGCATGAGTGAACATGATTGCTTAGGGGTCAAATCTCGAAAGTGACATTTATGCTTGTCCAATATGCTTGTTGTGGTTTAAAGGATTTGTTGTTCTTGTGTTGTATGTAAATATACGTTCTTTTTCTTAAGGGTTTATTTCATATTCTTGTACGGGATTAAAGAACATAAACAAAAATTAATCATCAAAAATCGGTTTATTATTTTTCAAAATATTTTCCAGTAAGTTCTTTAAACTTTAGCATGATTTTGAACCAATTGTCGAAGCATTCTTGTCACTCTGATTGAGATATCTCAAAAACTTGCAACTTCTGACCACATGGGCCGTCGTTTCGGTGTCGAAAAACGTTGATCTCTTAGCTTATTTTTAAACACGCGAATAAGGAGAAATCATTCGGTGCCAAATCATGTCTATACTGTGGATTCCTCATCAAATCGTGTTTTGAGTGCTCAAAAATGCAGTTTTTCAGTGAATGTGAGACAGATCGCAATAGTTTTTCCGATTTTTTGAAAGACAGCCGGCAAACAAATGCCTGTGTACCAATAACAAGTTATTGTTCTGCACTGTATTAGTGGTAAGATTGCGACATTCCCAGTTTTTATAACAAACCGATAAACATTTCTTTGGAAGCGCTTCGTGCGCGAACAACTTTTGTTGGATTCAGCTCATATGAAACACCCATTCAGTCGACTGCTGTACACTTTCGGGCTAATACGCATAAATCCACGATTCAGCACCCATCACGATGTCAAAGGCTTGTTTCGAAGCACCACTATCCTATTATCGGGTGATATCACACCGTTAGACTTTCCTGTGGGGATATGTAAAGTCGAAAGTATATGCGGACAATTCCATTTCGTTTCAGACCTTGGAGAAAAACATTACGAGTGTCATTCGCCAGTTACGAGTCGAAGGGCTGGAACGAGTCATCGAAAAATATTCTTTCAAATGATAATAAACATTCCTCATTAAATTTGAATTTTATGTTTTTTTTTTTTTTTCTTTAACAAGTAAGGATTTAACTCGTGTGATGGAACGTTTATAGTATCGTCATCGATTGGGATTTCAGGCTCGCCATATCCGGGGCTTTCACTTTCGCTGCCATTGAGCAGGTTGAGGAAGTGTTTCATCCATACACTAATCATGCTATGAACATCTGCCACCAGATTACCTCCTTGGACCCTACAAGCTTGCTCCGTTCTTGAAATCTTCTCTAAGTCGTCGCATCCTCCCATAGAATTTTCGAGCATTACCCTTGTCGGCCAGCTTCTCAAGATCTTCATATTCACACAATTTGACCTCTTTCTCTTCCTGTGCAAATGCGCCTCGCTACCCTCTTCAGCTTTCGATATCTATTCTACCCCACACGTGTTGCAGCTGATCGCAAAATTGCGAGGTAGGCAGTCTCCTTTATCTCCACTGCAGTTCGACATTCCTTATTGTACTAGCTGTCTTTGTGGCATTGTTGAAAACCAATTGTTTCCGAAACAGCGGTCGCTGTTTTCCATTGGACTGTTATTTTTCATGCGCTGGGTATTAAACTTTACACACAACCGCGAGGGGTTCGCCTTCTCACTTTAGCTCACCTCCAAACGGATGTTTATTGGCTACGCAGAGGATACTTGGTCTAAGACCGGGACTCATTAGCTGCTTTAATAATATGTAAAAGAATCGTGTCTGGCCACTCCCAGGTGAATGGCAGTCAAAAACTTTCCTCACTTGTGGAACTTCTAAACTTGGCCCCAGCCTCCATATTCACTGTCTATTATTGCGATTCTCGGCAATATCTCTTTAATTATATAAATGAATTATGATAAACAGATACCATTTTTGATACCATTATTTGTATGCCTGCTGATTTTATTCTTCAGGTCTTCTTATTTTTCTTATTATTTTTTACTAAAGCTTTGAAAAAAGCCAGTTATGTATATTTCTGCAACTTTGGCTTTAAATGGCATGCCCATATCATCTGTATATCTACCACTATTCCATCTGTGCATATGTTATCCAGCCTTTTGTATTTATTTAATTAATTTTCATAATATCTTTATATTTCGTTTCATTTCTATTGATATTCTTAGATAAATGAGTTACAGTTGTTGGCAGCAGTTGCCTCTATAAATGAATGTGTTAGAGGAAAGAAACAAAAATATTACGGAATAATTTTACTTTATTTTTATAATAAACTTAAAAAGCTTTCCGAATTCAAACGTATTAGCTGAAGTAAAAAACGAATAAATAGAGTAGAACTTCACAGATACATCATAGCTTTATCTTATCAAGATATACAATTGATGCTGATGTATTTTGGAAACCTAAGCCCTAGTGTGAGTTTTTACGCTGTCTTTAGAACTTCTGCTCTGTATATACAAGTTTCGACGATATGCATTAAGACAAGTGAAGATTCATACAATACCTCTCTTAAAATAAGTTAATTCATGAAAACAAGATTTTACTACTTATAGATGAATTGGTATCAGCTTGAGCGTATGGACATATTTAATTTCTGTGATCTTAAGGGTTAAAGCCGTCCTGAAAAAGGGATAGAGATAGAAAAATATCTGCAGTTTAATTGCAATTGATAAAGTAACTTCAGCACTTCATGGCAAAATTCCAATAATTCACTCACAAATATTTAAAACTTTTATGACTGTTCCCCACCACAGACCAATTTAAAGAATATTTCTACCCTGATGATGGAACAACATATAGTGTGCTATAAATTAGCATGTATACCAATGGCTGGATGGTAAAAATTATTATTATTTCCGTGAGTAGTTAAACGCTTAAAAGTAAGGAACTGGTATGAATTCATATTCAACACCCTAGTATACATACTTTAACTTTTAATTGCAGGGTTGTTAAGCTGTGATATTTTGTGTAGTAATTCTTTAAATAATATCTAAGGATGAGAAATTTATCAGCAAACCCTACTAAATGAAATACGTACTTATTGAAAATTATCTAAATTTGGCAGCTATGACATATGTATATTTCCCATGCTACTGATCGTTCTGATATATAAAAGTCAGATTCACAACTTATTTCTTAAGCCCTAGAAGATTAAAGTTAATTTAATTCATTTGTTAATAATTACACAATTAAGCATTTTTGACTGAATGAAGTTTAATTTAAGGTTTTAAATGTTAAGAAAACTAATTCAAATACCTCAAACATGTACAAACAATGAAAACATATTTAAATTTAATTGTATATTCACAAAAGATGTAAACATTTTGGCATGACTGAAGGCATTATCTTTTTTTTTGTCGTAAGATAATTTTGTATTGAGAGGAATTGTGAATAACAGAATCTTGTCTTAAATAATTGTTTTATTGAGAATCATTGTGAACAATGAATTGATTAAACTGTTCATAGACTCAAAAAGGAATGAAATTAAATTCATATTCAGACGTGTCTCTCAAAATACTTTTACTCAAAAATGTCCCATGGAATAATGTATATAATAAGTAATATTCAAAAATCTAAATAGTATGAATTATTTAGACGTAGTGATGCTTAATCTGCCACTTATTAATTATTACTCAATCACTTATTTTCTTTACAGATTTTGTATCCACTCTGCGCGACGTACGCCTCAAAATACCACATGCTGCGCGCCGCGGTGATAAAGTGGCACTGAAACGTCTATATAACTTGGAGGATGGCAGTCTGTATTCAGTAAAATAAGCACAAAGAATGATGGAAAATATATAGCAAAAAACGCTAGCCATGAAAGTGTAACAAGTCACAGGCGTGGGGAGAGATAGGTTAGTAGTGGGTGGAAGTAGGCGATAATATACAATAAAATTTTATTTTATTACACCAAAATTTAATCAAATACCAAGCTCTAATATTCTTAAAACTGCACTCAACTTTGTAAACGCTGAAATAGAAATTACTGGTTTTATAGCAATTTATAATTGTAACTTTTAGACAATTGTATTTTTCAATGGTGATTAAAGACAAATTGGCAAGTCTAAACAGTTCCCTATACCTCACAATATCGCGTTTATTGATTATTTACATTGAGTGTATGTGTTTAAAGAGTTCACAGCTGAAGTTGATCCGCAGTAAAAGTTTTACTTTTACTTAAAGTTCATTCTGCAAACAAAATTAGATTATTTTCTTTATGGATGTACATATACATCTTTTACATATAAATGGATAAAACTTTTATGTTTACATTCAATTAATTTTGCGCCAGGAAGACGTATTCAACTTGGCTTATATCATCGCCACACTCGTCCTCCATTATTTTCACTTAGTTTTCCAACACTATGAATAGAAACCTAAGCTCCATATTTTTCTAAAAATTTAATAAGTCCCAGATGAAGACTTTCAAATTGTTGTAAATTGGTTGGTTGATAATATGAAATTTTTTATTTGGCTGACCTATTCATTACTTTTATAATTAATTCGATATTTTATCCATAGTTGTTTAGTTTATAGAAGTGAAACATATAATTCAAGGCTGGAATACTAAAATTAATTGATTTTTATGGTTTCAGCTTATTGCAGATATTAATAGATTGTTTTATGGCTGAGATTTATAACCTTTGATTTTGAATCAATTATACTTGAATTAAGTTTTCGGTAAAATTAAGCTTAAATCTTTTACAAAATTTTTAGTATTAATTTTATTTTCTTTACAATATACTAGCTCAAGTTTGAGAGCAGAATTATGTCACTCAGACGCCACGCAACACAAATAAAAATAAACGGTAATAAGTGCACCATTTTCGCTAAACAAATATGAGCATTTGTACATGTCGATTGTTTGAAGAGTTTTAGAATATTTGAGCGAAAGTTCTAAAAAAATTTAAAAGAGAAATACAAAATTACATACTCTTGAAAAATTAATAGATGTTCGCACTTATCACTTGCTCATTGTTGTTTCTAAAGCCGCCGATTGCAGGTTTTTATGTGCTTCATTATTTTTATATTGTTTTTCGAGCAAATCGTGACCAAAAATAAAAATAAAAAT
The DNA here is from genome assembly GCA_030068015.2 of Neoceratitis asiatica. NCBI lineage: Eukaryota > Metazoa > Arthropoda > Insecta > Diptera > Tephritidae > Neoceratitis > Neoceratitis asiatica. Next base: position 81,809,867 of record CM061524.1, read on the forward strand.
AAAGGCATGTATTGATAGATATACTTATATACCTTTTTGGTACGGATCGTATGGAAATAAATTTACTATATATGTATACAGGTACAGTTTGTGTTTTCGTACATGTATATACTTATACATATTTATATTTGTAGAAATAAAACTAGTCCAAAAATTTAAATTTTTGGTTTGAAATAGCATAAAATTGTGTATATGTACATATTTTACATACATGTGTATGTCTCAAAGCCTGCAACTAGTATTAAACGGTTTCACTGTAGCTGTTATGGTAGTAGTTATGCTGATGGTAATGTCAATGACAATTGTAATAGATAAAGTGATGGTAATGTCACACAGAAATTTGTAATAATAATAATTATGACATTTGTTGTATAATAATACTCACATTAAACGTAAAACGTAATGCTGCAAGAGCATATAAGAAGAGATAATGTTGTAAGTATCAGGTCTCTATGATAGGCGGCTTAGACTGTGCGTTGGCCGATCAACCATTCAGACATATAAAGTACACCTCTTTAAATTTTTTGAATCCTTATATCTCGGAAACGATTGTTATTAGAATATTTGTCTAAATAAATTGGAAATAAAATATTTTTTATGACCTTTGGCCCCTGCATAAACGATTATTTAGATATAATTTATGATAATGTTCTCAACTATCCTCCTGCTGGGTGCGAGTTATTGTACCCTCAGTCCTATTTTTGGTCTAATTTGACTAGGCTCAATGTCGCATATAAGATTTTAATTAGCTATGATTTTTTTTGGTAAATATTGTTTATATATTGCGAGTCTAACATAGATCTAAAAAAACTAATAGTTCAGTCAAAGAAAGATGCAGAGGGAAGATTTAAATTTGCCTCATAAACGCGGTATTGCACCTCAAGCTGCGATATACTCATATTTATATGATGTGTTCGTACATATATGTATATATGTAAATAACACATTCTGTTAGGCATTTACAATAACAATATATATTTATAGATTGATGTTTATCCATTTAATGGTTTCGAAAGTGCAGGGATGTATTTTTACATCTGTCAAACCAAATATTTTTTGTTTTAGTTAAAAAACAGGCATCTATGAAAACGTATCGCTTACAAACGACACAATGCGTTAAACATACAAAAATGGCCACGTTTTGTGCTTTAAGAGGAGATTATGGTGCACATAATCGTCCAACTACTCAATTAATTGGTAAGATTTTAAAGAAATTTTAATAAACTGAATCGGTTACAGATATTGTAAGGCCTGTGCGTCATCGTTTTGCTAGCTCACTCAAATTGCGCTGCTGTAAGTTAAAGAATAGTCGAAGATTCAAATGTGCCCATTTCTCGACGTTATCAAGAGCTGGGACTTTCTACAGCATATTATGGTATATTTTGTACTTGACTTACACCGACATCCATATAAAGTATATTGGATGCTTGAACAACAAGCAGTATACAACATTTTTTCGAGGCAATTTTCTCACTCGGTGGTCACGTAAATAAGCAAAATTTTCATATTTGGTACTCCGAGAATCTTCATATAATTGAAAAAAGGCCATCACAACAAAAAAAAAAACAAAAATTAATGTCTGGTGCGTTCTTTGGGACGGATGTGTACGGAGGTGTAACTGGACCTTACTTCTTTGAAAACGATAACGGGGAGACTGTCATTCTCGATTCGGAGCACTATGGTCGTTTGATAACCGACTTTTTATAGTCTGCAATTATAGAAAACGACTTGAAAATATGTGATTCCAACAAGATGGTGCCACATGCCACACAACACGCTTTATTGCGAGAGAAATTTCCCGGCCGCGTAATCTCTCGTCTTAAGAGAGCTGTAGGGCTAAATATACAAGGTACAGTCTTTAAGAAGAGGAAGAGGAATTGCTGGAGTAAGCGGATGATACTAAAATGATCAGGTAATGAGCGATTAAAAAACGAAAGATCTGTTGTTGTCAAACAAACGGTCATGGCGCTCGCGTCTTGTATCCTACGCCACTGTTAATAGTCATAATTTTGAAATCCTTGATAATTTCGTCTATCTAGGGCCAAAAATAAAAAATAATAGTAATTCCAGCCTTGAAATCTCACCTAGAATCATTCTTTTCAGCAAACTTTGAATTAAGTAAGCGATTGAAAATTTAAGTCTTCGCTCGATGAACCAAAAACATACTCTACAAATTGCGTTCCCGTCCTAGCGTGTTGCGTAGAAGCTTGCACGGTGTCGACATCCGAAGATCCGGCATTAGGGTGTTCGGGAGAAAAACTGTGCGTAAGGTTTATGGTTCTTTGCATAGCTCAGCGAATTAAGAGGCAGTGGCTACGATGACTATGTCATATCGTCCGAATGGATAAAAGTACTCGATCTCGTGGTAGCATTAAGGCCAACAGCAATGTCGGCCTCATTTGTGGATTAGACACGGTAAGTACTGCATACAATGGAACGAAGGACTGTACGAATTGTACGCGGGCTAGATAATGTCGTCACAATGGATGAAAATATTTGAGCTCCGATAGTGTTCGATGTAGTACCCGCTGACTGAAGCAATTTATGAAGGAGACCTCCTCTCCATTGGAAAGGTCTGGTGAATCGCTTGGTTATTCCAAACAGGGAAGAGAAGAAACGAATGGCGCACTATTGTAAGCGGTCCCTGCGCCAGTATAGAAGCAGTGTGCATGTGTCTAAGTGGGTGGAGAAGAATGTCTGAATTTGTTTATTGAGCAATGGGCTCGTTTAGAAAAAAAACAGTCTTTAGCCCAATTCCATCAGAAACATTTGACGCTGTACAAATGCCAATTGCAATCGCGCAAAATAAAGACGTAAAAAAGAGGTCAGATAATCAGATATCTGATCTGGACCATTGAATGATGATTTCCTTTGGAAACAATAAGCACTTAGGCCGAATCACTTCAATGACCACTTGAGAATTACATTCTTGCATATATGTATGAACGTAAATATTTACATATATACATACATGTCACAGCAATTAGCCAATACACAAAGTTATACTCCATGCACGCGTAAAACATAGTTATACTCGCGGATATTAGAGTGATCCAACACCAACCGAAATCCTTACAAAAAATATAGTGTAATTAACGTTATGATATCCTAGGGCTGGACCACGTACTCAACATCTGCATAATATTAGAGTACTCCAGAAAATTAGTTTGTACACCAAAGCACTTACATTATGGAAGATCTGCGAAAAATTATATTCGAACATCGTGTAGTAATTGTGACCGTTAAAACACGAGCCATGATCGGCTAATAAGAAGCTGATGGCGATGCATAAGTTGGTCCAACCTGCACTACTGTGGATTAATCCAATAGGAAATACACTGGACCATATGGTCCATAAATATTTACACTTATAATATACATGTAGTTATACTAATAGCCTTGTAAGCATTAGTTTAATTTCTGCACACATTACAATCAATATTCACAGGAGTAAGCTACATAAGGAGAGTCAAACTGCAAAAAATTACTCATTTCTGCAATTTTCACAAATTTGCTAAAGAGCCAGAATAACATATCTGTACATACAAATATGTACCTACATATGTATGTGTAGACACATAGGCCAAACACTGCTTCACACATCTCATAAATTGGTGTACCTAACATATATTCGTGCTCTTCTTGGAACAAACCTTAAAATTATATATGCATACCGCACTCTCTTCTCTAAAACTTTGGGATATACACAATACAGCATACACTGGTATCACTCAACTTCTGCTTTGCTTTACTATCTTTATTTAAAAAACGTATGTACTATTTTAATTTGTTGTTCGTATTACGACCACTGTAATCTAGTGTTTAGCAACATGAGCAAGTTGACCTATAAGATGGTTCAAATCCTGATCCGAACAGTACTTAGCTTTTTAAATATAATCAATATTTCCGAATAAATTTCTGATATTAAAAATTTTGTTTCTAAAAACAACAAACGGCAAAAGTTTGAAACCGAAAACGTTAAAAAAGTATTTTCAAGAAAACATCTTATTTCATGCAAAATTAAGCACATAAAATATTTCGAGAAAGTATAATATACCGTCCTGCTATATAGTATAGAAGCCACAACTGATATCCCGGCGTTGGAACGAAATATATAACTACATTAACGAATTAAGAAATATTGGTCTTATCATTAATAGGAGCTCCAACATTCTAGCTTTGAAACGTGCATTAGGCATTAATTAGGCATTAAAATAGCAGACAATCTGGCTCCTGCTTACGAGGCTATCATTGTTAATTATTTCATACATTGGAGACTCAGAGTTGGAAGAAATAAAATAGAACACCACATCGAATGCTCGCTCATCCATAGTTGGGTTAAACAGAGGAATACAATGAGCTTCTTCGGTGTCTTAAGTGCGGTCGATCGCGGGTAGAACCTCAGGCTCCACTTTCAACAAACAGTCGTAAAAAGGCTGGTTTATTTTTAAAAAGTAATAATTTTACTTCCCTTGCCTGCAACGTAACTATCAGTTAATGTAACTAAACAAAAGACTGATGCTGTTTTAACTGATATAGAAGAGATTTAATACGAAAAACATCTTATGGGAATTAACAAATTAGCGCTCCCTTTTTCTCTAGAGAACATCACATCTTATCAGAAAGAACATTACATCCTCCTAAAATACCCTCTTACGAAAGGTAAGAATAAAAACTTGCATACTTCCTTATATTCTCAGAACTTAAATTCCGTGTTTGGTGTGGAAATAGTTTGTAGTAAAAAATATGATAGGTGAGGACAGAATCCATTATAATTAAAAAATTTGATAAATATTTCTGTTATGTTATAAAATTCCTTTTATAACATTGAAAAAAAGTTACTATATTTAGCCAATATTAATTAGCCATATATAACTGAAATTGCAGTTTATTTACATTTAATTCTCGGGGTAATGTGCACATTTGATTCATACATACTTTATTTGTTTACTCACACTTTTTTCCCTTTCTTATGTTACTCATATTTTTATAATACTCGTAAACTTTCCCAAAAATTTCTCCGTTTTCTTAATTTTATGAAAAGTTTAAAGTCATATTGTTACGTTAGTTGTTTCTTTCAGTTATCATTTATTATTACCATATATAATTTATCATTTGCATTCTCTCATAACAGAATTCTGCGTCGAATGAGAGCCAATGGGTTTTGGCCCCGGACTCGCTCTCCTCCACTGGAGAATATAGTTGTGATGTGTCAGACATCTCTGCCGGTAAATTTAAGGTGATTGGCGAGTGTCGATAAATCTTCGCATGTATGCAAATTTAATTTTTCATTTTCAAGGATTAAAAATATATTTGTTTATAAAAAGAATAAAGGAAATATGTTTATATTATATTTTTGGGTATATTTTAAAGTTTATGATCATGTAACGTTTTCAAAATGTTCAGTCGATAAAATTGATAATTAAACAATAGAATTGCTCAAAATACCTTAAATTTGCCGTAGACATTTTGGATGTAATATTTGTACATCTGTGGTTATATACGAAGTGTGTGCCAAAAGAAAAAAGAATTTAAATTTTTTGATCAAACTAGATATAAGAATACTAGAATAAGTCTACATTGATGTTGCCGCCTTTAAAATGTTCCATACAAGATATTATGCACTTGTAAAAATCAACAAAACGTATCGCAAACTCGTTCTTCTTTCAGCCATGTCATCTACGGCTATAAAACGACGGCCCTTTAATATTCTCTTTATTACTGGAAATAGGAAAAGTTACACACAGCTATGTCAACAAGCAGGCTCATAACGATGATACTATGGTACGAACTGCTTTTAAAAAAATCGAGCGTTTTTTCGGATTGCTTCATGAAAACGGCAAATTGAACAGTTTTGGAACAAATTTTGGAGTCACTGGTTTCATACCCAAAATATTGGAAAACCTAGCTAATGTAGATGTGGGCATTCATCGCCTTCAACGTCTCTACGTCCTTCTTGAAAATGCTTATGTGATCACTTACTTTACTTATAGAAGGCCTGTGTGACACACTTTCTTAATATTTGACAAATGGACTTTCTAACCCCACGTAATTTAAAAATTACAGTTATTTTTGATCACTCATATACTGTTGATTTTAAAGATATAAAGCTATACGTTTTTATTTATGGGGAAGTCGCTTTGATATGTGAATCAATCTTTGTAATTAAAAAATCAAATAAGTTTAAAAAATATTTTTATTTTGTACAAAGAAAAAATAATAATGAAACCAAAAAATAATAATTATTTCTTTCTTTTCTCTCTTTATCAATTATTTCTTGTCAAAAATTTTATGTAAAGAAAAAGTATTGTTTTTGATCAGTAGAAAGGCTTTACATATATGTATATCATCATTTCTTGTGAGCGAAGTAATAAAACTAGAATAGTAAGAATTATATCTAATGATAGTATCTCTTTTTAAAAGTTCAATTTCCGAACAATAGAATAAATCTTAAAATTAATAAATACTAATTATTAATAAATAATTTTTATTACTAATAAAACTTATATTGATTATGATCTCAGAGAGGCACAATCGGGATTTTTAAATACTTGTTTGGTTTGATCAGTTACTTATCAGTTCCTTACAGTTACAGTCAGTTAACTCTTTGAAGAAAATATATATTTTTCGGCAACTAAGCGTTTTTTCATTCAACCTGAATCTCTTACCGTGCAAACACTTTTTCAGGTTTGGAAACAAGAAATAGCCGCAGGGAGCTAAGTCTGGAGAAAAAGCTGGATGGGGTTGCAGTCCTTAGATAATTTATGAATTTTTGTCGTGGTGACTATGCACTTATGCACCCGTGCATTGTCCTGATGTCATTTCTTCTTCAAATCATTATCGAATCTGTCTTAAAGCTCTGAAAAATATTCGCCCGTCATATTTATCCTTCTCACGGTAATCGAAATGAATGACACTTCGTTCATACCAAAAAAAAAAAAAACTGTGGTCATCACCTTGTTCGCCGACTGACTCTCCTTGGCCTTCACCCGGAAAAATGCATTATCTTGATTGCTCTTTGGTTTCCGGTGTGGTGTAGTGGATACATATTTCTTCTACGGTAACGATACGGGGCAAAACACACACTTTTATTTTCCGCTCAACCAATATCATTCCTTGTATTTTATTTACAATTTCTAGCTTGACGACCTGAACGTACGGTCACTATGGAACTCAGTAAACGACTCCTTAAGGCATTCCTTGGCTTCGGTGATGGTTTTTCTATGGAAAAATTCTGTTAGAATTCACGAAGTGATCTGCTTCAATGGCTGTCAAACACAAACTAGGTGGCGCAACTTGCTCCAAACTTTACAGCAGCCTATTAATTGGCAACAGTTGAACAAAGCAGTGTTGTATTTACAGTAACTGTATGGCAAGTTTCAAAATTCACTGACTTATCACACAGTGCTGGTAGATGGAAGATGAACTAGTTAGTGCAAGATTCTAAACTGGTTGGATTATTGTTTGTAAATAGAGCAAATTGGATTATTAGTAATTAAAGGCTAAAATTTTATAAATTTTATTTTCGTTTGGTCGTCATCTGGTAAACGACATTGTTTTTATGTTGTGTATGTGATTAAAATAACAATAAACCGCTGAAGCAATTTTCGGACAAGCTCTCCTCCAATTTGTGGTTTTTCGTCTTGATGTTTTCGCAACAAATGGAGAGACCTGCAGTAGCTCTTATTTTCTTTTTCTTATTTTCTTTGACAATCTATCCATATAATTCAAATTTATAACAGTTAAAACCGTTTTTAAATTCCATTTTTCATTCCAAAAATTTAACCCATGATAAATGGAGTCAAAGCTACTGTAATATGTCATCTAGGATGTGACATAGAAAATTTGTTGTATATTGATCTGAGTTAATGAATAGACGCTTTTTTAATTTTTTTTTAATATGATTTTTTTTCTTTCTAAATAATCAAGGTGTATAAGTGGCGGTGGAAGTTGAATGTCATGTTTAAAGCATCTGTAATATCATGGCCGAATGCTCTGCGCAATCAATACCGGCAACGGTTTATTTTTATTAAATTATTAGGACTGAAATAATTAAATACAAATTTTTAATGTAATATAAATATTGCTTTTAGAAAGATTTTAGTAAAACATATTTCATTCGATGTTTGAGATTTGATTTAGTTTTATAAATGAGGAGAGAAATATTTTATTTACTTTCTTACGGTAATATTCAATATTATTTATCATATATGTATATAAAACTGGTAATCCGTATCTTCTTAATATATTTGTATTTGAGATGCCTTGTGGTATACTAAGGAATACTTGGGAAATAAGGATGTCGCAAAATTCGAACCTTAATTATTCCGCTTTTCTAAGAATTTATTTTTTGCTTATTACTCTTATTAACTTATAGTACACTGTACTGTGAATATCAATGGGCCTATCTTACATGTGATGATAAGATTTAAAACGATTTTATATTAAATAATACAAGTGAATATACAAATAATATTTTGTTTTATAATATATAAAGTCATAGGTTTTTGTGTATTTATATGTGAAATTAATAGTAATTACCAAATTTCATTATAATTATTTGAAAATACAAACGGAAGTAAATTTTTAATATTGTATTTAGTTAAATATTCAATTTTTTTTCTTAAATAAACAAAAAATACTTAAAAATTGTTATTTTTCATTCAAATGGAAATAAGCGGTAAATTAGTGGGAGCATAATATCTCATGGTAACTGGTCGGATAACAAACACATTTTCTTTCAAAAGTAATGTTTAACAAATAAAATTGTTTTCAATAACTTGTAGTAACGAATGTATTTGTTTTCAATAACTCACCGGTGACATGTCGGATGGCCAAATTATCCAAATATCCAAATAAATTGCATGCCAATGAATATAATGTGCGTGGGTGAAAAAGAGGCTTGATCGAAAGTAACAAATGCAATTTCAATGGATGATTGGAGAACTACCAAGAGTTTTTATTTATTTATTATTTTTTTGAGATAAATAATTTTTTTTTAGATTATATATGCATTACCTGTTCATTTACTTAAAAATTTTGGTATAGATCGGAGGCCACCAAAATAAAAATGAGAGAGTGTCACTGAGAGAGAAGAATAGATTCATAATGTTTTTTAGACAGTTATAACTACACATGTATGAACATTTTATATACATATGTATACGAGATTAAAATTATGAATTCATAGAATTGTATAAAAAAGACTTAGTGTATGTTTTGAAAAGGTATAAAAATCAAAATCATATTTTTTTAATATAAGAATTGTGAATATATAAGCCAATAGAAAACTTATTTTGAGGCAAACTTACAGCTAGGCGAAGGTCATTCCATACTTTTGTTAATTCGAAACGAAAGACTTAGGGATTTCCATCATCTATGAAAATGGATGATAAAATTTATAGTGATTTTTATAGCAAAACAGATATGTTCGCATACTTTTTCCGCCTTAACGCCCTAAAGCGCTCATTTATATGCGGTCCAGATACTACGAATATCCAATCTAGTGTACTTAAATTCTGTACCGAATTTATATACATATATCGTTATGAAAAATTCGTATATTTTCCCCTGTATAAATGTTGTAGTAGATTTTGTATAATGAATTACCGGGCATTGCAAAGTTATGTTCTATTCCCTAATTGGTAATTCAAAATCCCAACGCTGAAAGAGTTACTGGCTTCCTTGACTTAAGAGTAACAATGAACCCTAAGCTTGATTTTCGAAATCATATAAATTCTTGTACTAATTTTTCAAAATGCCATATAGCTTTTATTAACAATGGGCTAAGGAAATCAATGACCCATATATTATCAAATTGGTTAACAATTCACACGTAATGCCCATTTTGGAGAATGATTCCGTGGTATGCAATCCACACTCTCAATAATAAATTGGAATCGGTACAAAAACCATACTGATTATGCAAAAATAAGAATCCAGCCTTATAAAAGTCGATTTTTGATCTGCCTACCTTCATAGGCCTAAATAGATCCTTAGAGTTTTTTTTAACTTAGTTTAACTTATCAAAATTGTTTGACCGAGAAAACATAATTTTTTTTTTTTTTTGAATGAATTTAAAGCTATGAACAATGAATTTCATCGTATATCAATTTGTGTCACGTCTGTTGCAAAAATACCTTACATCTCCTTAACTGTAATATCATTAAATTTCACTCCCTTTTAATGCTAACAAACATATGCATATCCATTCCTGCATATGTACATAATTCTTCGTTCTTTATAAAATATTTACAAATATTTTACAGGATTATCCATTTTGCGGTATCCAAAAAAAGGCATATATTTAAAATATTTTTTTAATGAAATTACTTTCTGGATATAAAGTTGGAACTTTGGCATTATATGTGAAACACTACATCATTCATATGACCGCCTGAGGTAATTTTCGATAATTTTTTAGCACATATTGGTCTGTATCTCAGTTATAACTCGACGAATGTTGGTCTTTAAGTGCTCAAGTTTTAAGGGTTTATTCGCATAAACACGGTATTTCGCGTAACCCCACAAAAAAATCTAACGGTGTCAAATCGCACGATGGGTGGTTAACGAGACATTACGCGGCCCAAAAATCTCTTTCAATAAAGCTGTATTCGCTCGTGTTAGGTGGCAGTGGCGCCATCTTGTTGGAACCACATATTGTCCAAGTCATATTTTTCAATTGCAGGCCAACAAAGCCAGTTATCATACGGCCATAACGCTCCGAATTGACAGTGATAATTAATGTTAATGTTTTCAAGAAGTAAGGAGCCTCAAAAGCGAAATTTTTTCTTATTTACGTATCCACCGAGTGCGAAATATGTCTCGTCGCTGAAGAAAATATTACTGGAAATATCGCGGTAGGTGTAATACCATAATATGATGCGAGAAAACAGTCATATTAAGGTGGTTCGAGCAAAGCGATGATGAGTAGGCCTTAAAATATCTGTAACCCATGCAGTCTCTTCAAATTTCTTTAAAATTTTAATTAATTACTTGAGTAGTTGAACTTTTATGTACACCATTATCTCCTCTTGAAGCACGAAACGTGGCCACGTTTGAATCACCAGTTTTCGAGTAGGTTTCAACAATTTTAACGCTTTGTGCGGTGCAATTTCATGAATGAATGACATTTAACTAAAACAAAACATTTTTGGTTTGACAGATGTCAAAATACAGCACTACACTTCTGCGACCACTAAACGGATAACCCTGTGTATATATATACATGTTTATACATAAGTCTCATCCTTGAATGGCAATGGCACAACACGTCATCACTGTCAGAGCTGCGAGGTATGTAAATGGGTAGTTCGGCTTTAATTGTTCACTGACGGCTATAGCAACAAATTTAGCTATGCTGATAGTAATGTTTTTGTTGTTGTTAAAAACAAAAAGGCCAGCAACAAGAGCACTTCACGAAAGCAGAAGAGGCCGGGATATTGCAAACATCAATAAGAATAGCATTTTTTAAACATGATGAAACCCTTTTGAAATACCTTTCGAAGTCTCTGTGTTGATACCCACATTGTTATATTTAATTTGTGAAATCAATCTTTTAAAATAAAACTTTAAACAAAGGGGAACCCTTAATATTTTCAATTTGATCCCATTATATTAACAATTTTAATGCATTTAAAATTTAAAATGGTGGCACCCTTCAAAAACTTTTTGCACCATAAGACTTCAAGACTCTCTTTTACCACAAGATTATACTTAATTCAACTTGCCAATATAAGTGTATTAAAATTTTCAAACAGGTGGAAACTCTTTTCAAAGTTTTTTCACCATTAGTTCTTAAACCCGATACCCATATAGTAATGGATAATTTATTTTATACATTTTTATATTAAAATTTTTAAACAGCTGGCAACGCTATTCTAAATTATTTTTTGATTAAACTTTCTTTAATTTCTTCATTTTGATATCCATATTGTAATATTTGATTTAGTTTTTTCTCTTTTTTCAAATATAAATTTGAGAACAGATGGTAGCTGTACGATGTGTACATGAGTAGACTTGAGCAATAACAAATCGTACGTCCATATTGGTATAAACGTTTAGTTTGAGTTCGTATACATACATACTTTGCTGAATTATAAACCTAACAATTCTAGATTTGTCTTGAATACACACATAAAATTTCGCTCGTTCTCGGGTCATAAGGTAACAATGAAAATGCAAACCTATTTTTATATATAAGATCAGAGGTGCTATGGGCCTTTTCCAAAAGCAAACTTCACCTAAACTATCTACATAATAGCCCAAAAAATACTATGTAAACCTAGTTGAATTCGTTGGAGTCGCTCTCAAGTTATAAGTTAACATAAAAAATTTTATGTATATGAATTCGGAACAACTTAACATTTGCATTATACCCCGCTCTCAAATTATAAAATAACAAATTAACTGTTAAACCAATCGGTTCCAGTTATGAGGTAACATCAAAAACTTGTCCTTGTTTCAAATACATGAAATAAATATCAACTTTGTTCCAAAATATAAAAGTACAAGAAGGACCCACCGAAAATTATATCGATCGTATCAGAATAACGAGCTGAATTAATTTAGCTATGTTCGTCTGTCGGTCGCAAACTACTTCCTCAATTTTAAAGATATCTCAATCAAACTTGACCATGAAATTTGGTATACCACACATACATAATGAATTGTATATTGGTTCTAAAAATATCTCAATCAAACTTGACCATGAAATTTGGTATACCACACATACATAATGAATTGTATATTGGTTCTAAAAATCATCGAAATCGGAACACTATATCATATATCTCCAATACACCGATTTTCTCAGATGTGAGGCTATAGTCAAAACTCAGTCAAAAAAGCATTAAATTTTGTATCCACACACACATTATGAATTGCAGATGGTACTGGAAGTCTTCGAAATCGGATTACTATACCATAGAGAACAAACAGCCGTTCTTTCTTGTTTTTATATATAAGATAATGAATGAAATTAAATTTTTGTTAGATGGAATTCTGGTAAGTAAGCGTAGGCTATAATCGCGGCGATGCATATGCCAAGGAAGAAGAAGAGGAATCGTAGGGAGACACGAATTTCAGTGATTATAGTTAGCAATACGAATACTGATGAATTATTTTCGCACTTCCAGATAAACATGGACTCAAATCCGAGTGTATGTAATGCATACATAATTACATTCCAAAGCATAAACATAAGAATATTAATAATAATAAATAATGTTCTTATTATTATCTCTAATTGGAATTAGCGATATACTTGTGTTCTACAAGCCCAATCATAATAGCAATTATAAGTGTATAATTTGCTCACTTAATTTAATAATATAAACATACTTTCCAAAATATACAAAAGCTCACATGTCTTCAATGCTATATATTTGTTGTAACTGTTTTTAAACAATTGATTCATCCTTTATTATTGAACTTTTAAAAAGTATTAATGATAGTACAGCAAGAATTGAATCATTTTATTTTAATCATACTTTGAAAGTTTTAAAAAGTTTAAGTTACAGTATTTTTTCTTATTACATGTACATTTAAGCACTTATATTTTTATTTCAGAGATAAATTTTATTCTAAATTCAATGCACATAGACTCGAGTCACTTAGAAAAGCTGTTACCATTTAATAACTGATCGTGAGAGGTGATTTGAAACGTTTCATATTTATATATCCGCTATTATACGTATCTTTTATTGCCCTCTTTTAGATGTAAAAAATATACAAACAATGGTTTTTTCTTAAGTCATAAATCAGGTTGCGCTTCCTTTTTGTTTTACAGAGATATTAGCGACCAAGGTTTTATAAATCTGTAATATAAATTTCTTAATGAGAGCCAGTCTTAGTATTCTCCATAAAAGCGAGTGTATGTAATACCCTCGCTACCGACCTCGAGGTAGCGTGACTCATAGGCAGTGTAGGGTATATTTTCATGTTTACTCTGAGTTAGTAGCTCTATTATTTTGATCGTCATGAGCATTGGGTCATCGAAGGAGGTTTCGTACGCCCTCGCACATTTCTGGAGTTTGTCGTCATCCATGATGCTCAGCTGCAAGTTTTGATTGGCTGAGTAAAAAATTAAATAAAAATTAAAAAATTAAATGTCATATTTATTTGAAATTCTTGAAATTTTCAGAAACTGAACATTGAACAGGTGTGTGTGTAAGCTCAAAAAAGTCTTACAGTTCTAAAGTTTTTTACGGCATAACCATATTGTTTGTAAACATTTTATGGACAGAAAATTAATAAAAAAGAATTTAGAAGCACAACAAGGCGCCAACATGTCTGGGTAAAGCGTAACAGTTAATTAGAATTACCTAACCTAGCCCATTTCATACATTGAAAAAAAAAAAGAAAAAAGAAATTAATCAAATAAAAATAAATCAATATAAACAATGTTATTAAATTTATGTGTATTATATTTTGTAACCGACACCTATTCATAAAAGAAACAAGGGAGAGCCAAAATCATATATACCCAACTTTTTCTACACTCAGCGGGAACTATGACGTCTTTTGAAATTTTTGCAAGTTTCGAGTGCTGAGAGCAAATAAATAATCCTGCATTTTCTCAAAAACCAGCTTACCAAAATATTGATTTTTTCTATAAAAATTGGAAATTATAAATTTTTATTTATCTACCTTATCGTCAGCAATAGTAAATGCTTCTTCAGTCGGCCGAAAATAGTCCCCCGCGATTAAACAATCTATATTCTTACATCTGATATTTTTTTGTATCTATCCATCTCTGCTCTTTGTAACAGTTGCGATTGACGGCTCATGAGCTTCGCGTAAAGAGCAGTGCCGTTCCGCCCAATTTTTGACACGATCAAATAATTTCAACACTCTCTCTCACCCGCTTATTCATATACGAATACAAGAATTTTGTAGCGCTGAGAGACTAGTTCGTGTTAAAATGCTACAAGTAACTACAGGTGAGATGAACTAATTAGGACTTCAAAACGTTCAAACCAAATGCTTTCTTCTTCGCTTTGGTGATTTGCAGTACATTAAAAAAACTGTATTGTATTTGTTTACTGGTTCTCTTTCTTTGTGACGACTAATACTGCAACCAGCCAAAAATTTAACAACTCATCTGCACAACCTCTTACATGAAAGCATCATATAAATGAAAAGTTATCACCGCTTGACGATGTCGTTACAAACTTTTGTCCCGTAGCAACCAACGGCGATTTAATTTTTTCCGTAACACTGACTCAGTTCATTGCTTGCTGTTACACAAGGTGGCCAGAATTGTCTTGTATAAATAAATTTTGATAAACTATGTACATATATTGCATTGGCGCTTATATTCGAACGTATAAATTCTAAAATATGTTGACGAAAATTATAAATTTGCTTAAAATTTTACAAGTATATTGGCATCTGGCAGCATTTCGCCGTTGCAATCACCATCGAAAACTACTGACAACATATTACCTTTACATTCGCGTTGTACGGCTATGCAGTATATAAAACAGCTAGATCGGCTTTAATTTTTACTGGTGTTAGTACTACAAAAAGCGCAAGAAAGGAGAGTACAGCAGTGATGCTGTAAACAGGCACCGGTGCGATTTTTTTCTTCTTCTTTTGTTTTAGCTAAAAGTCAGGCACTTATGAAAATGGATCGCTTAATAACCACAGAACGCGTTAAAATTGTTGAAATTTACTACAAAAAAAGTGATTCAAACGTGGCCACATTTTGAGCTTTAAGAGAAGATTATGGTGCACATCGATTTGTCCGTTCCACCTCAAATATCGCTGCTGTAAGTGAAAGTGTAGCCGAAAATCCGAATGTGTATATTTCCCGACGTACTCAAGAGAAATAAAATCTTTCATATTTAAAATTCTGGATGTTTATATAACAATTATAGATATTCAAGAATAAGTTGGCGAATTTCTACTTTAATAAACTAATTTATACAAAGTGGTTTAACTATTTCAACTGCCAGTTCTTGGCGGTCTACTTAGCCGCCGAGGAACATGCTCTCTTCCGCGCTAGTAACAAGCATTGTACTTAGCTCATTTGATTAGTCACCCTAGTCAATTAAATCAAATCAGTCTTAGTATTTTTTTTAATTTTTATTCTATTAAATTTCACTTGAGTGTTTAATTCCTTTGGGAGGCAAGCACTGAGGCGTGCGTAATTTTCCCCACGTACTCAGAATTTTAATAAATTCAATGTTTTTATTGTCTGTGGTGACTTTAAGAATTTCAAAAATCTTTGATTCTTTGCTATTGTCAAGTTGTTTTTTTTTTAATAATTTGTCATCGACAATACAACAACGTAAATTTATATTAAAAGAAAATTATATTTTGGTTTATTCTTTCTTTTTTGAGCTGTAGGGTTAAAAGGTAAGAAATGAGTAACCTTGTATTTAAATTGTTTTTATTTTACTGATACTTAGTTTATATGATAATTTACTTTCAGGAGTTAAAGCTTTTACCATTCAGCCGTTTACAATATCTTTTTTTAGATATTTTACCTCTGCACTGCTTGTTGTCTTTATGCTTTTATTCAACACTATGTTACTGTGTGTGAAATTTATTTTTCCATTCTGCCCTCTTATCATCGAAATTGCCTTCTGATTTCTTATTTTTCTTTTTTTAAGCAATTTGTTTCTCGCAAATTTATAGGATTTCCAAAGAGCTTGCATTGCCATTCGATTCATAATTAAAATTGCAAAATACTTTATTTTAGTTGGTTCTCTACTTATCACCTGCGAGCTGGAGTTTTCTCGATCTATTTCCGTTTTTCTGCTCTTATCAACTTGCTGTAACAACAACAACAGCATTAATCTAATTGTTTTTTTCTTGTTTGCATTTGACTGTTGGCATAAAAAATAATTTTCCGCTATTTCTATTTCAAGTGTAAATTTTAACTCCCTGCATAACAAGATTTCCTGCAATTTTTTGTAAGAGTTCGCTTGATTTCTTTTTTAATAATATTTTAATTTGTTTATACTTACTGCTCTCGGTCGCATTTCATTTTCTTGTCCATCTCTTCTTTTGTTTTTTTAATCAATATCCTCTTTCATCACCCAGTGGCAACGGAGCGTCGATTAATTCATAAATAATGATTTTTCCTATTCTTTTGGCTTCTAATGAAACTCAGTTTTATTCTAATTGCTGCCAACCAAGCAAGATTGAATTAACGAACAAAAATGTATGGTGCAACCAAATTGCCACCCATAACCGCTTTTAGTAAACGAGTACAAGTTGTTCTGTTTATCAGGAAATGTAGCTGTGTACCTGTAAATATGTGTTTGTTCTCCGACGTCTACGTATGACCCCATCGTGCAAACATTATTCCATGCACTTAACTGTAACGAAATAGAAAAGTGACAAACGAATGAGACATGGCAATATGCTGGCCTCCAGCGACCTCGATGCCAGTGCTTTGTCCTTATTAGCCTGGCCCCCATTAGGATGGGAAGCGCAATATCTTATTTTCTACTCGTTCACTCTCTATACTCCACCTACCTATGCTTGATTTCTTACCATAGACTTAAATGAGTTGAGGAGTCACTGAACCTTCCTTCGGGGTAGGTCACAAAGTTAAATGTGAATTGCAGTGGGAATGTTTATTATAGCAATGATCGGTTTCAATCAAATATAGGTAAAAATTTATTCCAAAGAAGGCTTCTTTATAGAAGAAAATCACTTAATGCAATAGAAGAGAGATCCTCGAAAAATATGTGTTTTTTAAGAGAGATGAGATTATGACCCCTACTTTTATAAAGGGGAAACATTGTGCTAATTGTATAAATTGATTTAATTTTGTCTTTGAAAAGGGCGCAAATATTTCCCAAGTCACTTGACACAAAGAATTTTGCTTGAGTTGGTAAAAACAGTGTGACTGGCTCGTATAATACGTTTCGTTTAAAGCTGGAGGGAGGAAAACTTATATGCCGTATAGCGAATTTGAACTTCTAGAGAATAGAAGCTACAGGTTGTCACTGCATGTTGGATTCTTGAATGCCTATGCTTTCAAATTAGGTGCGATGGATGAAAGTAAAGGCAGGAAATTCGACGAATGTGGGAAGACAATACAGCACGCTACATTTAAGTGCCCGACGCTCGGTAGCCAGAAGATATTTTGTGAGGACAAGCTGATGAATCTTCAATCAACAGCGGACAAAGAATCAAAGTGACTACTTCAATTTTCAAAGAGAAAAACAATGTTCGTCATACTAAGGGCTCAATAAAGTGTAGCGGTACATCGCGTTTAGTGTTCCTGGTAACACGATGGATTTGGTGGAGACATTCTGTTGATCCTAACTTATCTTTACATGGTTTTTACTCTATTTATGGTTGTTTCTTTTGTTAGTAACTCTGGTTTAATTGCTTTAATTCTTGTGAAACAATATTTTAATAAAAGCAAACTTTTGTACATACATGTATATACATATTTGATTATAAAATTGCATTGAGTGAGTGTCCACATTTTCGTATTTGATTGCGAAAAGATTGTTAGCAACTTGAGTGTGAAGTAGGGCTCACAGCAAGCAACCCTTTAATTTATTCACACCTACTTACATAAATAGGCTAAAATGTAACACCGCCAACAAAACGCATAAAAGTAGCCTAAGTGTGCAAAAGTGCAAAGGTGGACTTGTCGCGTAACCAGAGGATCATACACAGCAGCCACATTGGAGAAAGGGAGTTCGGGAGTTTGTTGCTACAACACAAAGCATTCGAACAGAGGGCATTTTATTTTTGCATGAGCAATGTCTATATCCATACCAATAGTGTATATGTATATGTATGCTTATGTCAAATTGCTTGCAATGTTTGTATTTCTTGAAATTTACCATTTTGTTATTGTAGTAGTTGTAAGGAAATGCTTCTTCCTTCAAATAATTCCCTCACTCATCTCAGTTTTGCTGCCGGCGCTGCGCAAGTGGCTTTTGTGCAACACTTTTAACTGAGTTTCATAAAAACGTTTTCTTACTTGCAACAAACATTGAGTGAGGCACTTCAATGTAGTCAACATCAGAGTGTAACAGAATGAGCAGCTGGTAAAACGAACGCTGCATGCTAGGTTGTAGTGCAAAACAGAAACAGAAAGACACAATCAACTAATCATACATACATACACACAGACACGTTTTAAGCTTTAGCCGAATCGGAAGCTGACGTCAGTGCTGTCCTTTGGAACTTCCTTTGTTATTGTTACTTTTTTAACATTGTTGATATGTTTGTTGTTGGTTTTACACTTACTATATTAGTTATGCCACTATGTTGCATGTACCAGCCGAATATGCAGCGAAACGGAACTCCATCTGGTGTTTTTTTTAGTGCAATACACGCTTTTATTCCTATTCTAGTTTTGCCTTATGAAAAAAGTGGTTCCTGATGTTGTATTTTTTTAGTTACTTGTTGTTAATTTATATTAATGTATATGTTAGATCGGTTGGTCGGCCGATACAGCCCCTGGCATGATGCCACAACTGAGCGCGACTTTCTGCACCGTCAAGTCGGTGTCGCAACCCTCTTTCCAAAGGTCGCTTGGCTGCACTTATGTCGACTCTTCTCGCTATTTGCTGCAACAGTGTGTAAATTTGCGAACATTTTTAAGTTATTTAGTACTCGAGGTATATTTGTACCCGTATATGCATAAAAGGAGCATGCACTAAACGGCACAAAAATGCATGAAATATCTCTGCTTTGAGGATGTGTGTATGCATTTAACAATAGACACACATATACAGTTATGCCTTAACTGTCAGATTCGTAAATAATCAATTTCGATAAATATGTATTTATGCAAGCAATATGTAAATAGAAGACAGAAAAGTGAAAATTATTCCCACACAAATCTTCATTAACACTCATTTGTATTTTCCGTCAACGACCATTTGCATTATCATTAGTAAGATTTAAACATAAGTAAACGGTCAAAAAATTTTCAGAAAGCTTTAGTATGGAAAAAGCAGTTGCATGTCATGAAACTTAATAGTTTTTAAAAAATTATTACATATTTATACAATTCTATATTCATTAATAATTAATTAATTTCTAAGCAAAATCATATCATCTTTAAAACTATTTAAAAATAGTTCTTCAGAATTCAATTCTCTCGTTGGGATTCCTTCTCAAGAAATTTTTCCAGTTAAAGACTTTTTACTTCACCAAATTAATAAAACAATAAACCGTTCCCCCTGACAACATCCAGAGCAAATTAGGTTAAGTACTAAACTAGTTTGTGAAATGGATATTAGGACAACAACTTATTCACCTGTTTACTCTCAACAGCTTCTACTGTAGCAATACCGAAACCAAGAGAGTCTCCGAAGTACGATAGAGACTATCAACGACCAAACTGAGTGCCTTGTAATCGAAAAACGTTGCAGAATTAACGATCCCTTTCATATAATCTGAAACCAAAAGCAGCTAAGAAAGATCTGAGGAAGGATTTAGTATTGAAGAAGAGGCGCAATTAAGATTTATTTTTACTTTAACGCCGAGTTCTTCTCATCATAGAATTCACTACAGAAGGCAGAAAACCACATTGTAGAGAAAAGGCAGAATGTTTTGCAAATCATCTTAGCAAAGTATTTCAACCTAATGCAGATATGAATAACTCTTCGATTTCATCTTTGCCTCATAATGTCTTAAAACCATTAAGTAAGTATGACCTCTTCTTAGATAAAAATCCTAACAAAACCGTGTTGTGCTTTCCAAACTTTCAGAAAATGTGATACTGTTCAAAAATATCTCCTGGTCGCCCCGAGTACGAAACTACACCAAATCAATAATTCTGTTTAAAAGAAAAACATGGTGCTGTAAAACAAATCCATCGCATTACCAATGAGTCCAGACGTGGAATTTACTATTAAACTAGTATTTTAACGATTTTTTAATCGATAACAAAAATTGGTGTCAATTTGAACGAATTGACTATTCGCTATGCGTATTTTAATGCTATTTGCTATAGCTTAATCATCTGTTTCGTTAACTAGTCGATTAATTAAGCGACGAAGATTTTGAAACTCTTAGCGCCATAGACAAAAGGTTTTTTTTAAGGTTAAAATAAAATATAAACCGTGAAATTCACTCTTTGTCAGTGAATAGAAGTTTGCTTCGTGAAATAAATGGAAGATGTTTTAAACTTGAATTCAACTGAGTTTCAAGATTTATATTGATTATTGCGATTCTTCGCAATGGGATGCTATCAGCGTGCCATTGAAGAGCAATGATGTATATCTATGACCCAGTCCTATATAAGCAGTTATATTCATCGCGTAACAGAGGCAATCAGTTTTTCCATGTTTTTCGACAAGGTGAGATTTTCTATTACTCAAACGGAAGGGGAAACTGCAATGTAAATTTCCACTTCACCATCCGAACCATGTGTTGGAAGTACCGTTAGGACTAGCGATTGCATTTACATATGTCTCAATCAAGAGACCCAGAGATCATGAAGAAGCCAATGTCTGCCCCCATTAATATCATTTATAACAATGTGCAAATGGTAAGAGTGGAATTTTTGAAAAATTTTAAGTAACACAGCTTAATATATGCGTTTTGTATATAGATGTGTTAACCTAACGTCAAAACTTTGGCGGTAAATGCCAGAAGCACTGCACGAGAAATTTATTTGGAGCTCCTCTTTAGTGCGAAGAGACAGGCAGCGTAGTTTGGAAGGTGAAAACCGTAATATGTTTTTAATTTTAAACTTTGTAATCCATTGCAACTAGCTTATTAAAAGTATTTGCTATCAGTAAGTAAAGGAATTTATCTTAGACGAGTACCAAATTATGGTTGGTGTTCCTCAAGAACGCGTTTTGGGGCCAATTTTTTATGCCTTATGTAAATACACTGAGAAAACAACTTAAAACTTGTTGGAAGTTAGCTGTCAAACCAGAGCATCAAAGTGAACGAACATAAGTGTAAGTACGTCATTAAACTCAAAACTCTCAGCCTTATTGGTTATTGGACAATATGCTTCGATCACAAATTCTTTTTAAACAATTCAGTCATAATTCCAATACGACTGTATGGAATACAATTATAGGGTTCTGCTTGTGCATATAGTATTAATAAAATAGATCGATTTCGAAAAAAACTTTGAAGAGAAACGTTTTTCCTGTTTTATTAAGACTATAAACTCATTGCTAGGCTTAAATAAATTAGATTCAATAATTTGGGGAATAAAATAATCAGCATTCTTTCTCAAAAATTTATTCACTTTGGTTGTTATTTACATCTTTTAAGATAAAATGAAGAACTTTTTCAGTTGAAAATAAATTTATGTTAATGCACTTAAAAATAAATAAATATTTAAAATGGTGTCATCTACTAATAAATAATAATATTTCTCAATATTGTGTGTGGTGCCTACATATGATAGATCTTTAACTTTTTATCACACAAATACAAAACTATAGGAAATTAGATGCTTGCTTAAGCTTTTTGCACTTTTAGTTCATTACTTCATATATCATACACCATGTCAAAATTTTCGGCTTTTTAAGCGGTTAATGAGGAATTAGTACATACGAAAAGCCGGAAACAACTTTTGATTACCATCTTTTTCGTTTCAATAGTCTTACTGGAGTTTTGGTAGAAAAAGGTCTTATGGATTTATTTGGAGCAGATTTCAGAGACATCTATAAGTTCCCTAAACTTGCATATATCTGAAGAAAGTTTTGTTTTGTTTTTGTAATATTGGAGTTATTTATATATATTGCCGTAAATTAATCCCGAAAAGATGGCCATGCCATGTAATCACCATAAAAAATTTCGGTGTCACATGACCGAAGATTAATCCTTGAGCGAGGGACCGATTCCGGTTCCCGCACTGCGTGATTAACCGTGGATGAACTTTGTTGGACAAAGGTCAGGTTGTGCATGGTTTCGCCCATGCACACGTCAGGTATGCTGCGTAGCAATCCTTATACCTGATTTTGGCAGAGCGTATTGCCAAACTGCCCGCTTCTTCACCAGTTAAATTCCGAGAATAGCTATCGAATGACTCCTTGACTTTCAACCACAACGCTTTTAATTCTTTTTTTTTTTTGAATCTCAAGAGAAAAAACTGAGTGATTTGCACATGGAGTGTTGTTATACAACTCTTCAAACTCTAAAAGCGCATCACAGGCGCGAGAAAAGTTATTAGCATAAGCCATTTCGTGAATTTTAATCGAAAAAATATTAAAAAATAATTATATGATACATCTCGCTATCAGCGAAGGAAGTTCGGTATACTTTGAAATCTGATACTACGTTGAACCAGTTCAGAAACTGAGATGTTCGAAATCTGTCTTATATAAACAGATAAATCGCGTATATCAACTTTCGATAAGAATTAAAATTAAATTTTTTTTTAATTAATTGTAAAAATGTGATATTCTGACGTACTAGCTCAACAATATACACAAAGAATACTTCGGGTAATTCGCTAAACCCTTTTTTTTTTTTAGCAATTGTAGAAATGTGGTATTCCCACGTACTAGCTAATAAAGTACACAATTTTTTTTACGATAAAATTTAGAGTCAAAATTAATTAGAATTTAACAGACTCACCCTTGGTTGGACATCACTGCTTGATGAACAGTATATGGAGGCCTTGCTGCACAGCTTGGGTCTTTGATGGTGGTCTTACTGCAAAATATTGTACTGCCGCCGCAAAACGTTTGGCCGTTGGTTACACAGGTGGTACCTTCACTGTACACACCAATTTTTTTTTATACTTTATATTGGGCGCCCACTTTTCCACAATTTTTTTTTTCACAATTTTTTTTTGTACACTTTTACGACAAATCTTTATCTTTTTATAGGGCCTTACTTTATTTTATAATAGGGCCTTACGACATTTTCAACGCCTGTGCTCTCAGTTTTCCAAAAAAAAAAAGTTTTTAACTTCCAAAAAAAAAAATTTTCCACTTCCACAAAAATTTTTTTTACCATATATTTTATTATATATTTTTTTACTTTATATTAGGGGCTTTGCCTTACGATGTTTCAAGCGCCCACTATTCCACAAAAATAATTTTTTTTGCACTTTTCCACCAAACATTTTTTTTATTTTTTTGTACCAAAGTTTTTTTTTACTTCTATTGCCTTTTTTTCCAACGTATTTATATTTTTCACTTTTGTGGCAATTGTAAGGCCTTTTTCACTTTTTACTAATATTTGGCTTTTTTCACTATTTGCTCAAAATTGGCGATTATGGCAATTTTTTAACCTTTTTTCCACTTTTTGCCAATTTTGAGGCCTTTTTTCACTCTTATACGTTCTGCCGTCCAGAACTTATAGATGTATATATACATATATTTTGCAACCGGAATATCTCAATAATTAACCGGGAATGCACCGATTCGTCTTGACTAAAATTGAGGTTGGACAGGCCTTCATGTGCGTTCGATTTTTAAAAGAAATTATTTGGCCGGAAATGGCCGCTTTTCCTTTTCCACTGGACGATACGCAGAGTTATTTCGGCTTTTTTTTTTAACAAGATTGCGCAACTTTGCAAAATTTAATGTTTTACTCAAAAGGCGACTTGGCAAGTAGTAATTTTTTTATTTTTATTTTTTATTTTGATTATTTCTTTGTAAAATTCTTAATTTTACAAAAGAATAATAAAAATGGTACATTTCTTTCCTTTGTACGATAAGTTTTACAAAAAATAAATTTCGAATTCGCTTTCTGAAAGATCCGGCTCGAAGGACCAATATTCGCACCGGGGTTGATGGGGTCCAGAATTCCTCTTGATTTCTGGAAACGGGGATCGGGGGAGGTGCCGTTCCTTCAGAAAGCCGTTTAATCTGTAAGAATTACCTATTTCGACAAAAAGAACTCAAAGCAAGGTTTGTAGTTAAGTAGTTTAATGTCTTTTTTATTTAATTAAATATGTATGCTTATACAAATATAAACTTACCAGAGATGTTGCTGCTGCGGCTGCTGAAATCAAAGAAAGAGAGCTTGAGACCGGCAACAGTGATCTTTTAGAGATTTCCACATAGGGTGGAAATCCAAAAGGGGGATAACTGCACTCTTCCCATTAATTTGAGGAGACACATACAATGAACCGACAGCAGCGACATCTGTTGGTCGATATTATTTATACTGCACGGGAAGTTAAGTAATAGCCTTGTGATATGGATCGTGGGAAAAATTACAGGTAAAGCATACGAGCCCCTCTAACCATTCTGCATTCATATAAATATTTTCGTTTATCTTAAAATTTATATAATTAAGTAAAATACGAAATTGTTCTGTTCGGAAATGGATTATATGGGTTATGCCATGTTAACAGGTTAACAACTCTACGAACAAAACAGGACCAAATGACGCCACGTATAAAATAACTCAATTCAAAACGGACTTAATTGTAAGCGGACGTGCATTTAATTAAATAACTTAAAAAATAATTTAATGTAAAACTATTAATAATTTTAAAGCACAACATTTCTAAATAAATATAAGAAAAATAAGATAATTTGCGTATTTTATTTGGCTCGAATTGTAAACTGATAATGAATAACCAGGGACCGTAATCAGTATAAGTAAAAAAATAAAAATTACTACTTAATGATAATTTATTACTTTTTAAAATTTTGTTAAGTTGATACTAATTATTTTTGGAAATTTACCAAAACACTCAAGCAATAATCACTCAAGCAATAATCACACAATATATCACTCAAATATCCCATATATATTATATTATTCTTTTCAATGAAGTCTTTAGAAAAATTTACATACGATTTTATGAAGTGTATGACTGAAAAAGGAGTTATCCAAGTTTGAGCGATCAAATAATAATGACCACCCTCTGAGAAATATATTAACGGTCCCAATAGGCGTATTCTCTGTGTCTAGGAAATGCATGCTACGGACAAGAAAACAAATCCAAAAAATGTGCTACAATAGTAAAAATATCCTATATCCAAACCTACGTATATTTATATCCCACAAATTGCATGAAAGAAAAAGCAAACCTGTGCCGTGTTGTTATTATTGTTTCACTTGAATGTTCCACAATTTTGCAACGGAGATGCTCTCGATTTCTAGCACAATTCCATAGGAAATATTTGCATAGTATGCATTTCCTAGACACAGAGAATCCCTCTAATAATAAGGATTTGGTTTGAGTGTTTAAGTAAAACTCGAAAAATAAATGTTATTAACCAATTTAAATTATAAAAATCATCCAATGACAAATCACTTTAGATCTGAAAAAAGAATACAAGTGATAGCCTTACTATGAAATCGTTTCTTTTTGCGACTTTTTTATGTGGGTGATTTTTTCATCACATAAAGTATAGACAGTTATTATTTATGTTACCTGTTAATAAAAACTAATTATATTAAACGCAGTGCTTACCAATAAAGTAACCGATAATATATTTATTCCTTCGTCACCAGTAGTGCATAGCGAGTAAGAATCCGAACTTAAAAAATGTTAAACAAAGTTAGCTTAAGCATGTTATTGACTTACCTAGAAGTGTGTGCAGACAAATTATTTATGAGTGTTAGCCACAATATTTGTGGGTAATATACATGTGTCTCTATGTGTACACACTTCTAACGGGTATTTTTGCACGCGCATGAGTTCAAGTTCAGAGTGTTTAACGTTCACGTAAACTTGATAATTTTGTGATTGTTGAGATTTTTTAATTTTACGACTTTAGGAAAAACCTTTAAATATAATACCAACTAAGTATAATCGTAAGAATCAGGAGCTTAAAGGTGACACATTTTGTAACTAACCAATATAGGTGCCTATGAATATATGTTTGTATACACCAGCACCGCAACTACTGAAAAAAAGTGCTGTCTTTTTGCTCTTTGTTCATTTTCATGTAATGAAACTAAAAAGCAGCAATTGCTAATATTTCAAATTATTGGAAGCAATACCAGTTACGGCTGGGTCTCGTGGTGAACGAGGACAAGAAGAAATACCTCCTGTCATTACACAAACAGTCAGTGTCAACATTCTTAGTTCCCACGTCATTCTTGGTAGTCATGACTTTCAGCATCAAAAAACACCAACTACTTCAGCCTTGAAATCCAACGCAGAATCACTTCTGCCAACAGTTGCTACTTTGGTTTGAGTAGGCAATTGAAAAGTAAAGCCCTCTCCCGACGAATTAAAATCAAACTCTACAAATCGCTAATTATTCCCGTTCCGCTGTATTGTGCAGAAACATGGACGATGTTGACATCCCAGCAGAAGTATTTAAGTGTTTTCGAGAGAAAGGTTTTGTGGAAGATTTATGGACCTTTGAGGGTTGGTAACGACGAATATAGCAGACGATGGAACGATGAGCTGTTAATTAGCGACATTGATATAGTTAAACGAATGAAAACCGGAAACGCTGACTAGATCATGTCGTCCGTAGGGATGAAATCGCTCCGGTTTTAAAAGTCTTCGATGCAGTACCTTCACATGGAAGTAGAGGAAGACCTCCAGTCCATTGGAAAGACAAAGCTTAGAAGCACCTGGTTTGCCTGGTATTTCCAATTGGCACTAAACTGCGAGAAGAAGAAACGAATGGCCCGTAATTATTGATTCGGTTATAATTGCGAAAGCGGTACCTATGCCAATGTAGTAGCAGTAATACGAGGCAACATAGCAAACTCTTCGACAAAAGTTCGTGACCCCAATGTAATTGAGATAATTTTAAATTTATTAGCAGATAACATTCCACCTTTAAAACATAGAAAATTCTTTACAAAGTGAAGCTAAGGCACATTATAAATTTCTTTTTTTAATACATTCAATTGCAGTGCAGAAAGCTATCGAAGCCTTAATGCACCTAGTCTTGTTGTTACTGTAGATAATAACATGAAATTTTTAAAAAGTTTACAAGTTATACTAAAAATAACACAAAAAGGAAATCTGAAAATTTTAATAAATAAGGTTACAAAAGTTGAACTCTCTGGGATAGTAGTTTGAACATTTAACTTAGTACCGGTTTCTGAAATAAAATATTGTAGCTTCTTTTCCAAATTAAGTAGTTTATATTCATCATCTTAAGTTTTTGAAATTAGGAAATATTTCTCGAAATTTTCCGCAACATTTATGAGAACGCAAAAGTCTATAAAGATAATTCAATTAACTTGCGCTTCTAATTTATATTTATTTTAAATTCATAGCCTTTTGAAAGCAAAGATTTCCCCACATCGGCGATATTACATTCAGCCGCCTATTTTATCAATGTATTTTTTGACAATGAATCCACTTCGATAAAAAAATCGATCAAGTTAATGAAGACACCAAGTGTATTGAATGAAATGGGAGCATTCAGAATGTTTTCCAGGGTCAATTAATTTTCGATGTGTTTTTGTTACGCGACAGATTTTATATGGCGAAAACACAGTTATCACACGAAAACCATAATTTGCTACAAATACATGAATACGATGTCGGTCGAAGAAAGGTATAAACTCAGGCACATCATCATTCACATTTTTGTTTGGTATATTCTTAGAACGAACAACGCGTAAATTCACTTTTGCAAAAATAAACCATAAAATGAATATGTATAGAAAATATTGATAAATTTTAGTTTTTATCGAATAATAATAATACGACTTAACAAAAAAAAATTATTTAAATAATATTGATATTCAAAAACACAGTTATTTTATTATGTTTTTTTTTTAATAATTTTTTTTGTTGCATTTTATTGAATATTTCTTTCCAGAAAATAATTTAAAAAATCTTAAGCAATGCTTTTACCTCATAAGGCCCTTAATTATAACTGTATCAATTAATAAAGTAAGCAAAGAGCAATAAATTATCAATATATGTAATTTAGCTTTAACAAAATATAACATCATGCCGAAGTCTTTATACCTTTCAAGAATACAGCAAATTTATTGCGAATTTCAAAATTCGATTTTGATAATTTTCAGTATCAGTATCAACTTGAATTTACATCTGTAAAATACCACAATTCACGCTTATAGATGCTTTTAGAATTCTTACATCTAAAATTATAATATAGTAGTAAATTTCGATGATTTGCACTACCAATATGGAATTCATAATATGTATAGGTAATAGCAAACTTCACGATTCTTGATGATTTTTTGACTGAGTTTTGACCACATCTGAAGAAATCGGTGTACGGCAGCTATATGATATAGGCGTCCGATTTCGAAGATTTTCTGATGCAATAAGCAATTCATTATGTTTGTGTAGTATACCAATTCTCACGTTCTTAGTTACTTTTTTGACGGGTTTGTGACCTAAAATTTATATATAAAAATATACTCTGTAGTAGTGCGATCTTGACATATGATCGTTAAACGTACCGGTACAAAGTAAGCATGAAATATCTTGAAAATGGAGGTACTAGTTTGTTTTCAAACAGACAGCTCGTTATTTTTATATGATCGGTATAAGTCTCGGTGGGTCTATCTCCTCTCCTTTTTGTACTAACATACCTCGGACCAAATTTAATATACCATTTTATGTACATGAAATATATAAAAACGATAGAAATCCTCATGAAATTTTTTTTCTTTTAATATTGAACTAGTTACACGAGCGTAAGCAATCAAATATAAATTCATATATCATAGAACATTTCAGAGTTCCGGGAGTGATTTTGGCGAAAAAGCGCATTGAATTGTAAAGGACGAGAATTACCTCTCAACAATCCTTTCTTGTTGTTGCTATTCGAGAAAATATTTGAAACAGTAACAACTTATAAACAGTTAAGCGTTATGATAATGTCTAACGGTGGGCTAAACTGGTATGAATCACGGATTTATAACAATTTTATATACATCAATCACATCATATATTATAAAAAAATTAATTTTCAATTTTTTTGTCATCATAGACTATTTTTAATAAATAACTTAATTTTTCTACAGTGAACACTTTTCCTTACTTAGCTTGTCTGAATGCAACTTAATACTGCTTTGAACATTTTTTGATTTTAAAAACACTAAAATGCTACAAATTAATAAAAACATTAGATAGATATGTATAGGTGGCTGATATTTTTTCTTTTTAAAGATTTTGTAGTCAAATCTCCTAATTGTCAAAGCTCTTCATGGTTTATGTATCCAGTTAAAGGACTGAAGAAATATGCAGCAAATTAGCAGCTTTTTGAAAATTGTTCTGTCCCTATGAAGGACAAATAAACCCGTTTCGGACATTAAAAAACTCCTAATAAAAACACAAAAATAAAAAATTTTAATAAAAATAAAAAAATCATTCTGACAATCTGTTATTCATAATTGGGAGGGGAGTAAATAGCATATTAACGTTTATCATTCACTAAAAATTTGCTTATTAAATCCCATATCTTCCATTACAGATTATTTGCTATACTCTATCGACAGCAACTACACAAATAATTTTTTTTAAATAGATTTTCTTTCTTCTTGCGCAGACTGGACAAAGTTCAAACTTGTGGTAGTATACACTCATAACCTTTTGAATAATGCGGACGCCAGTAATGAAACACAAGTAATTTTGTTAAGGAAGAACTTTTTTTATTATTTTTAGAGAAAGAACCTATAATTATATGTTGGTGTTCAAAATTTTTTTAATAAGGAGTAGTATAAAAATTAAGCCTTTACCAGGTTATGCACACACGCATACCAACACAAATGAGACACACCATTGACTATTTTGTCTAGCTTTAATACACAGGTGGGAAAATAATATAATTATTATAGTTATGGCATATACGAGTAGAAATGTCTCATACACATGAATTCTTTCCTGTTTTTATGTATATACACAAGCATGACTGTAAGATTCTCCTTACATATTGTAATATATTATAAATATTTCTCATCCTTTCGTAATTAATGGTTTTTTAGCATATACTCATTAGGTAAGATCGTATTTAAGATATCTTAGAAAGAATTCCAGCTGCTTTGGCATGCAATTGCAGCTAAGAAATCTTAATTGCTAATAAACGCACAGTTCATTTAATAAACTAATTTAATAAAGTCAAGCGTTCTGAATGATTTGTATGTGCATCGAGCTACTCCAGTTATGCATTTGACATTCGTAGTAGTAAATGGTTGCAGGCTGTAATTGTAAATCACATTTTAACAAATGCATATACATACTTATTTATGAAATTTGTATTGACCGCTTTTCTTTTGCAACTTTATTTATAGCTTCGACCTTTTTATGCATCGTTAAATGAGAGCTAAAATTTTGGCATACGATTTTACGCAATTAACATACATTTATTCGTACATGCATATAAAGCATTACCAGTAGCAGTATATTATGGTTTCAATATTTTTAAGTATGTACATATGTTAAACATCTCAGGTCATAACACTTCATGTACAGAAATGGTATATTATCTTTGATCCAAAGTATCTAAGCACTAGAACCACCGAAAATTATGATGATCGTATTAAAATGACGAGCTGAGTCCCATTAGCCATGCCGGTCTATCGCCTGTCTGTTTGAACGCTACCTATTCCCTTGATTTCAGCAAAACTTGGTAGGAAGATGCATCTATAGGTTTAAACGATCATTTGTTGGAACCGGCCAGATCGGACCACACGTAAACACGACCGATTTTTAGATTTGAAATTTTGGGTCATAAATCCATCAAAAAAGTACATAATAACGTGAAAATTGGTATAATACACATACATAATGAATCGCATTTGGTTCGGAAAATCATATCAATCATATAGATATAAAGCGTTGGTCAAAACTCGGCCAAAAAGGCATTTAGGAGCGTGAAATTTAGTATCATTAACATATATTATGAATTGCGTACAGGTAGTGAAAATAAATTAAATAATTGCAACACTTCATTTAGAGAGCAGGCTATTCGTTGATCTTTTCAATTAATTTTGGGTTATTAACAGCCGGAGTTTTGTTGTCGACGCTCTCTTGCTTTCTTGCTGGAAGGAGCTATGAAATATAAAAACTAATGCCACTTCCTTTAATCCCTCTTTTAATTTTCCTAAGTTTGTAATTGTGACCTCGAAATTCCGCCAATGTCCAGTGTCATAAGGATCAATCGTGTGAATAGTCCATTACGATCTCAAAGCCTCAAGTGTTCTCGCTACTGAGCAGAGCAGGACCTTGTTGAAGAAGTCTGCTTTTGTTAAGTTCTAATAGCATTTCGTAAGCGTTGCCACAAATAGAAGCGAGGACAGCATTACTCCTGGATCGAATGTATCATTTATGTATATATGTATTAGAACTTCCCGTACTTTCAATACGAAATTAATTGGGCTTATAAAATCAAACCCTGTAGCATAGTCGTGTGTTCTCCTCCTCGGCTTTGATAATAAAATCACCTGCAATTTTTCTGCTTCTTGGAATATATTTAAGCTGGCTCTAGCCACTTCAAATTATGTGCAGATTCCAACAGCTCAGTCAATATTACTTTTGTTCAAGATAAGATCAGATGATTTACTGAGGTTCATTTAAGATCGATGCAACTTGTAGCCAATAAAAAAATTAAAAATATTCTCTAAAAATATTACTATTTATTGAAGTTAACCAACATATTATTTTCGCCAAATAAATAAATTAAAAAATATTTTGTTCATAGATACATCAATAAATCATTCACTAAATTCATTCTTTCATAGATGGTTTTTTATTACTTGACTCAGCTTTATTTATATGTACGAGTATATGCATACACGTTGACTGTACTTTTGAAATTATATGCTCCATTTTCCATATTATCTTTATGTGACGCAACCATATACCATAACCGCTTATTTCATGATAAGCACCAACATCGCTGCTTCCCACCTGAAAAATTGCGAATAACTCGCATAGATAATTTGTCTGAACATGATATATTGCGGAAGATTCTCCAATTGCAATGATGATGTGCGTTGGTGGTAACAGTGTAGAGAGTGGTGTGGAGTGAAATGAATGTATATACGAGTACTCGTGTATGTGTTATGAGAGAATGTGGGTGTTATGTTTTGTATTAGCACAACTTGCTAGTGCTTTGAATTTTAGGAGAATCAGTTATTGCAATTTTTTGCCTACATAAAGGTTTCAGAAAGTGCGTTGTTGTAGGTATGAATGTAATGTGTATGTGATTGAAGAAACTGTTAATTTTTGAATTGTATTGAATTTGGAAAATTTATGGCCAAAAATTTGCCATTTGACAATTACGACCGTTTAGTTTGCTCTTATCGGCAATTCTGGAATGTGTGGGATGCATTCCTTTATGTGTAGGCATGGATATATAAATGTATTCATGTTTAGTGGGCTACGCATAAGTACAGCTGCATTTTTTAAAATAAATTTTCATATCTCACTGAAAAATCGTTACGGATTTTGAAAAACGCGCTGAATTTCTCATACATGTGTATCGTGGCTCTGAAATCACATAAAACACAATAGGAATAATTATTAAATTAATTTTAATTCAAAAACTAATTTTTTCATATTGCGATTTTCTTGCGGCAGGGACCGTCAACCTCCTCTACATATATCTATTTACTAATTAAACATTGTTTATTTAAGGAGTATTCTACATTATTAGACCAAATTTTAAATATATAAATTAACCTTAATTAATCGGTTAGAACTGGATATCAAAAGTACAGTTTTTGTTCCGGAGTAACAGCAAAATTTCAGTGTAAGAAATTTCGTTTACATCTTCGTTTATAGTCTTGTGAAGGAATACTCTTTGAAAATAAGGACCAGATGTAAAAAGGGACTCTGATATTTGTATTGATTACTGCTTATTAGCGTGAAAGTTCCCATCATAAATTATGTAAATCTAAATCCGAGATTTTAAATGAAGGACAGATATGTGTCTTGTTTTCAAACCTGATGGTACCATATTTTGTACTCCAAATTTGCGCTCCTTTATATGGTCACATTAGTAGTAAACGACATGCACCAAGCTCATTATAACTTTTCCACAAAAAATTCACCTCTGAAGTAAATCATAATCTAAATATATTGCTGTAGTCATCATCGCGAGAAAAAGTTTTAATTCATATTTGCTATTTTTTATAATTTTTCGTTCATAAAATCTCCATAAAATATTTATTAACAATCAAATCTGAGCTTTCAGGTGTTGCGTGCGTGCCTTGGAGCATAATAAAGCAACCAATCCTTATTGACTGTTTGCTTTGGGTCGTTATTCTGTTGAAAAATCCAGCCTGCGCCAAGCTCCTAACTGTCCATCGAAGGCTTCACATTAGCTTCCAACAATGACTTATATTTGAACCGATCCATATTACCCTCAATAAGAACAAGCTTTTCAACTTCAGATGCCGCAACCGCTCCCCAAAATATTACGTTGCCGCCACCATGCTTCACTGTTGGCACTATATTTTTGGCGTTAAGTGCAGTGTTTTCTTTCTTACAAATTTTTGCTCTTCCATCGCTGCCGAATATATTGAACTCCGATTTGTCTGTAAACAAAACTTTTTGCCAAAAATCAATTCCCTTGTCCAAATGTGCTTTGGCGAACTCCAAGCGAAATTTTTTTAGAAATAAGAAGCTTTTAACGTGGAAGTCAT
Organism: Neoceratitis asiatica; assembly: GCA_030068015.2. Classification (NCBI taxonomy): domain Eukaryota; kingdom Metazoa; phylum Arthropoda; class Insecta; order Diptera; family Tephritidae; genus Neoceratitis; species Neoceratitis asiatica. Next base: position 81,844,337 of record CM061524.1, read on the forward strand.
TATCGTTCAGAGCTCTTCAAATTGTTCTTGGATGGACACACTTTCTTGGTGAGCTTACGATGTTTGCGGCTAATTTTGGAGCAGTAACTATAGAATCATCATTCACTTCTTTCAGAATAAAGCTGATGTATTTTCAAGTTAGCTTCTTCGGGCGCCCAACACGCGGCTTTTTTTTTGGTGGATCCATTTTTTTTAAGTTTTTTACAATGGTCTGTACCCTGGACTTAAAATTAAAATATTTTAAATTTCGCAATACGATTTTTTCTCTCTTCTGTGCTGAATAACCAAGATTCTTACGTCAATAGATATTTCTTTTCGCGGAGCCATTGTTAATGCTAATGTGTTTAAACTACAACTAAATTCAATACTAGCAAATTAGAAAACATAATTTAAAAAAAAATAATAATGAAAAAGGGTACCTAACCGCCATAACAGCACAGCACATCGACATAACTGCGTTTTTTCACCATAATTATTTTATTTTGTGTTAGAGAATGGATTTGTTTTAATACATGTGATTAGAAAAAGATTTAAAATAAAATTGTAAACCTACATTTTTCAGCAAAGCGATAGTACTTTCTACACAACAGGCGGTGTATGTATACTTTTGTCCGCCACTGTATATATTGTTGTGTTACAATGTATGCCATATAGGCCACAGTACATATCTCAATGCTTGACTGCCGTGAACTATTGAACCATTTGGCGATGAATCACTTTATTCAATTCTATTCGTACGTAATTTATGATTTTCCTGGGCGGTATGATTATCGGTTTAGGCGGAGCAGGCATGTACAGGAAATTTGTAGAATTTCAATTATCTGCGTTCAGTTGCTGATAGTGTAGCAAATATAAGTGTTAATATGTGTATTTGATAAAAAATTCATTTATATTTGTATAAGATGCGACATACATTTTTTTCATTTCTTCACAGAACCAACATTAGCTAGGATTGACTCTTCATGGACAACTTTCTGATCTACTCTCTGTTATGTATTCGGTTTTCGCTACTGCGTTGCCGTCCCTTTATTCCCAATTCCTGGAGAGCAATTGCGAAGAATATTTTCACTTTATTCCACACGGTTTTACATTACATCATGTTTTTACATAGTATAATTTTTTTTGGAGACACCCGTTCTTTAATAAGAGTCTCTATGTCTTTTCTCTCTAATTCGTATTTCGAGCAGGAAAAGAATATGAGCTGCGAGCTTGCGCTACCGTTCGTGACCGTACTTATTGAGGTATTCTCTGAAGTAGCCGTGTCCGGTAAGAAAATATTCCGATTATCAGGTAATAGTCTGTCTCTCCGTGTCCGTGTCTCTCCACCAAGGCTTGCACCTCACCGATCAGCTTGTACGTCCAACTACCTTTCTCAGTCATATCTCAGAGCCTCTTTCACTCATACTCCTCAGTCTTTCTGCGATCCGCTTCCCTGTAGTGAGTTGCCTTGCCATGCCTCTGGATTTATCGTAAACTCTTTTGAGTTGCCATTGTATCTGGTGGCATGATACTACTATGCCCCCAGATGTGCGAAATCACCCGATAACTCTGATTGAATTTAATCTGTTCTCAGATCTTGCTTTCTTAGCGTGAGTTATATTCTGCACTGCTGGTCCCCTTTCGACGCTGCATGCATTAGCACCGACTGACTTACTTTAGCGAGGAGTTCTTGCTTGCTCTGGTTTGGTCCGCCAATATTGGTCATCATCCTAGACAGGCCCGCTATTACTCGAGTTATGTTATATACGTCGATATTAAGTAGAGCAGTTCCTTCCTTTTCTGTACTGCTTCAGTTTTTAAATTCCTTTCCTAACACACCTACTGCAATGTCGTCAGAGTGCTCGATAATTTGAACCCCCTTTGATGGGTTGGAGGTCACAGTGCTCCGTCATAAAGTACTTTCCACAGCAGTGGGCCCAGCACTGAACCTTGCGGTACCCTATTCGTCACCCGGTACTCTTTAGTTCTATCGCCGGTGTCATAAAGTAACAGCATATTCGACAGGTATTTGGAGATAACCCTTAGTAAGTAGCTCGGTGTTCTCTTACATTCACTCAGTATCTGTGGCCAATAAGTAGAATTAAAAGCATTTTTAACGTCAAGCGTTACTACTTCTCAATATTCTTTGGTTCCATACATCCATTTCTATGGCTTTGCTTGCGATATTTGCCATTTTTTTGACGGCATCAATGATTGACCTGTGCTTACGGAATCCATATTGGTTTTCGTCGAGTCCTGGAGGTTGTTGATCTATGTGTTGCTCAAGTCAAGCTTAGCGACATACATATATAAGTAAAATTGTACCCACACACATGGACAAAAGTGTTCGTTATTGTACTTTCTTACCATTTTAATCCATTTAATCCAAAAACCAAATTTCGAAGATAGTAAAATAAATGTCATTCATTTTAGCATAATTTTTTTTTACTTCTAAATGTTTATCAAAAACAAATTAAGAAAAATATGCACAAATTCCTGTTAATAATATTGAGTTTGATTCCATTTTGTCTTTGTAGGCACCTGTAAACGGTTTTGCATAAAAAGCAGAAATTTTCTGATTACATTAGACTTAATTTTGCTAATAGCTAATTTTCCCAATAGCTCGTATCTCGTGCAAATAAATTTGTTCATTTTCAGGTCGTTTCGGGTACCATGCATTCGACTAATTAGTAAGAATAAACATTTGATTATATGTAAATATATAAAGCAGATGTTTGATGAAAGAGATAGCCAACAAATTCTGTGCTGATTGATAATTACACTTACTAGAGGCCGTTTTGATGAAGCGGAACTCGTTTCAATCGGTGAGTCTATGTTACTATCTAACATGAGTATTTGTTTGGGATTGGTAATACAAATGGTATACATTAAGCAAGTAAAAAACCTAATGAGCTAAATTTATTTAGCCATATTCGTCTGTCTATTTGAATGCAAACTAATCCTTAAATTTTTGAGATATTTCAACTAAATTTGGTAGGAAGATGCACCTATATGCTTAAAAAATCATTTGTCGAAACCGGCTATATCGGACCGCTATAATATATAAACGACTGATTTTTCAAATGTGAAATTTTGGGTTATAAATCCGTAAAGGAAGTATCCTCGAACGTGAAATTTGGTACACTACACATTCATAATGAATTGTATATTGGCTCTGAACATCGAAATCCACATATTGGTACTGAAAATCATCAAAATCGGATTCTATATCATATATGTGTAAAAAAGCTCGCTAATAAGGCATCTAAGAGCGTTGAACTGGTATTCTACAGACGTAAATTCAAATTGATATTGCCATTGAAAATTGTCAAAATCGCATTTTGCAATTGGCAATAAATTTTGAATGTTCATGAGAGGTAAAGGGTGTTTTTTATAGAGGTATAGAACTTTAAGTTGCAATCAAACAACGATAGATTATTCGATTGACATGAATTTTATTTATCCGAAAGATAATCTTGTGGCATCACATTTTAAGTATGAGATCTGGCATATGACCGCCACGGCTGGCGCGGATGTAGTCCAATCTGGACGTCCAATTTTCGATGACTTTTTCCAACATTTGTGGCCGTATATCGACAATAACACGGCGAATGTTGTCTTCCGAATGGTCAAGCGTTTGTGGCTTACCCGCATAGACTAATGACTTTACATAGCCCCACAGAAAGTAGTCTAGCGGTGTTAAATCACAAGATCTTGGAGGCCAATTCCCAGGTCCAAAACGTGAAATTAGGCCGTCACCAAACGTGTCTTTCAATAAATCTATTGTGGCACAAGCTGTGTGACATGTTGCGCCGTCTTGTTGAAACCACATCTCCTGGACATCATGGTTATTCAATTCAGGAAAAAGTTAGTAATCATGGCTCTATACCGATCACCATTGACAGTAACGTTCTGGCCACCATCGTTTTTGAAAAAGTACGGACCAATGATTCCTCCAGCCCATAAAACGCACCAAACAGTCAGTTTTTCTGGATATAACGGTGTTTCAACATACACTTGAGGATTACCTTCACTCCAAATGCGGCAGTTTTGTTTGTTGACGTAGCCATTCAACCAGAAGTGCGCTTCATCGCTAAACATCGCTAAAATGGACGTAGTGCGCGATACGTTTTCCGCACAGAACCATTATTTTCGAAATAAAGTTGCACTATTCGCAAGCGTTGCGTTGCGTTTGCAAGGCGTGAGTATATTCATGATGAATTGCCAAACCAAGCTGAGAATAAATCACTTGGCAGCTGTTAAATCGGTCGCCATCTTGAAAAGTAATGCCAACTTAAAGTTCTATACCTCTATAAAAACACCCTATATATGCAAATGTCAGGACAAGCGAGAGTATTTCTAGCATGAAAAATTACCTTCAAAAAAATATATTAATTTTTTCTTTTTGATTCTTACTAATCCACACTTTTTTGGAGGTGGTTCTATGTCATTATCTATAAGAGTGGTGACAACTTTTTTATTTATTTATTGGTGTGATATTGTATTCAATAAAGTAAACTCTATTTGAATTAGCACCACTTGTAAAGTCTAAATAAAATCTGTCTTTATAAAGAATCTTTTTCACAAGACATGCATTTTTGAGCTTTGCAATTACATAAAGCCTCTTTAGGATGCATTGACTCGTTTCAATGTCCCGCTTTCAGCTATATTTCAGGTTCCACTAATTAATAATAATTCAGAAACCCTTCGAATGGAATTTTTAAATTTATTTATTTTTTAATAAGATAAGTTTGCATATTGTTGTACTTTTAACTACAAAGTAAAGTTTCTGTGTTTTTCGCATTTTGTCAATATAAGTGGATAACAATTTTGCGTTAATGTAAACTTAATTAAAATGCTTATTCGTTTGAGTAAACTCATATACAAGTATACATCTTGATCACTTGGAAGGGTATATCTTTGACCAATTATGTTTCGTTTTAATCCATAGCTCTGGACTGGGTACCAAAAGATCGTTAAAGATCATATCGAAGCTGGACAGATTCGTCCATCAGCATTTGAGTATAATGGCTTAGGAAACTTAGGCAAAGAGTTTCCACAAAACATTCATTATCGGCTTGTTCTTTCTCACAAATCCCAAAGGGTTAGTGATTTCGAAAGTGAGATGTGTACTTTGCAATCTGTCATATTTAACTGTCCAATTCGACATGTTTTGTTTTAGTTAAAAGTCCGACATTTATGAAAATGAATCGTTAAACAACAGCAAAACTCGCTAAAATTGTTGAAACCTACTACAAAAATAGTTATTCAAACGAGGCTCCACGTTTCTTGTTTTAAGATGAAATTATGATGCTCTTAATTTTCCAACTACACAAGCAAGCGGCCGCGATAGTCCAGTGGTTAGCATTTCCCACTGCCATTCGGAAGGCCTGTGTTCGAGCCCTGGTTCGAGCAACATCCAAAATTATAGAAAATTACTTTTTCTAATTGCGGTCGCCCCTCGGTAGGGAATGTCAAGCCCTCCGAATTTATTTCTGGCATGAAATAAATCTCCTCCTAAAAATCCATCAGTCGTTCGGAGGCGGCTTAGAGTAAACTTGTAGGTCCCTCCAATTGTTGGTAAAAACATCAATACGCAAAACCACAAATTGGAGGAGGAGCTCGGCCGAAAATCGCTTCAGCGGTTACAAAGCGCCAAATATGATATATATATACTCAAGCAATTGGAGAAATTTTAAAGAAATTTGAAGAGACTGGATCAGCTACAGATATTGTAAGGCCTATGTATCATCGTTTCGCTCGTCCCACCAAAAATATCGCTGCTGTAAGTGAAAGTGTACCCGAAAGCTGGGACTTTCTTACGGAATATTGTGGCGTATTTTGTACTTGGACTTATACATACATCCATATAAAGTCCACCTTATACAACACTGAAGCCACTTGATCATTCACAACGTCGTAGTTACGTCGATTGGGTGCTTGAACGACAATCAGTTAACCGATTTTTCTAAATAAATTTTCTTCTACGACTCACTCAGTGGATACGTAAATAAATAAATTGAAGAGAAGCCATTATACCAAAAAAAAAAAACACAAAAAAAAAAATACTATCGGTGTGAAGAACACGACTCGAACAATATGTGGTTCTAACAAGATGGTTTCACCAAACTTGGTATGCGGGCATATTTTTGTAAAGTTCTGTCGACTATATCATATAGCTTCCATACCACCGATTTGTTCAGAAATGTCATTTTTGGTAATAAATTTTGTAATCGCTGCAGCGATTTTCGACTGAGCTTCTCCTCCAATTTATAGTTTCGCGTCTTAATGGTTTTATCAAAAAAATTGAGGGATTACAGTTTATACTAGAAAAATTTATTTTCTATAATTTTGGATATTGGTCGTACCTGTACTCGAACTCTGGCCTTCCGAATGATAGCACACATCGGCTATTGCAGCCATCAATAATGTATCTAAGGACGAGAAATTCACTTGTGTATACACATATAATTAACTAAATATGAAAATGGTTGAAATCAGACAACTGTATAGCAGAGCTCCAATACAACCGATTCGTTCGAACATAAGGGTTTGGGTTACGCCAGATCATATAGTGGTTTGAAATTTCGTATGCTTCTCATGTAAATTCAGATAAATATTGACACATAAAATCGCCAAATCGAATTTTGCATTTCGCAAAAAATTTAATTCCATAATGAAAGGTATAATGGATTCGGCTTTTTTTTTTTTAATCATTTTTTCGGTGGAGTCAGATTATAACTGATTCCACAAACTTATCCATTTGCCGTTAGTTGCAATATTAGTATTATATTTGGCTTCCGCTGACATTAGTGCGCACATTCTTACTTGTACAAAAGTCCATAAATTTACTAATGTACTTCTATACATACATATATCTGTCTGCATACTTATGTATGTGTATGCCAGTATATGTTCATCCGAAAATTCCGCTTTTGGACTTAGTATCCGTTGTATTCATTATTGCGTAATACTTTTATATCTATTGAACATACCGCCATGCTTTTCTCGTAGTATTTCCCATGTGCTTGTCTTAATTATGTCCATTAGTTTCTCCATCTTTTATAGTTTTTTTCCGGATATTGTTTGTAGCTTTCGCTGTGACATTTTGTTTGCTTATTTTTTTGTGATAGTCAACCTGCGCAGGCATGGTCTCCGTTTTTGTTGTTATTTCTGAGATAACGTTGAGTTCGCTGTAAATTTGTCTCAACTTTTTAATTAGAGTTGGAAATATGTTAAAATTATTTTTTTTTTCATTTTTTTTTTTTTCTGAATGAACAATAAGTCGAGAATATTATGTACAAATTTTAAGTCAATCCGTAACTATATGTATACATGTATGTATGTAACTATAAAAATTAATATTCTTTTATTGATGGTTTATTTCGAATTTTCACGTATGAAAAACTTTAAATCGATTTTCCCGAAAACGTCTTTTTTGAAGTTCGTGAACATAACAACTCAAAATCTACTGAAGCGATCCTTTTGAAAATTTGAACATTACTTCTTCACATAAATCAACAGGTAATCAGCAAGAGTTCTTTTTTCATCCTTTTCTATTTTTTAATAACAAATTAACCGCGATTTTTTAGCTAAAATCTCGTTTTTACTTCGAAGTGCTGAAGAAGTAGAAATTTTTTTGTTTGAGATAATCCGGTAACAAGTTATAATGTACACCGCAAAACCACTTTTTTCAAGGCACCTTTGGAGATTCACCGTTGCCGGCTTATTCATTAATATTTTTATTTGAAAATTTTTTGTGACATACTTCAAAAGTTGTAAAATAATATGTAATAAAATTTAATACAATTATATTATTGATGTCGCCGAAAAAAAATAATAAAAATTTGCGTTTTTCTCGCCTTTAAAACCCTCGACCCCCCGGAAATAAAATATGTATTATACATACTATGTAAGAAAACTATGACTGTCATTTAGGTGTCTGAAATTTTATTCAGTGAATGCACTGCCAAAGAAAAGTATATATTAAGAGCTTGTTCAATTTTTTTTTTTCGAAAGAGTGTACGTATTGAAAGGTTCTTCTTCATCTTTTGTTCGATTAGTTGAGAGATCTAGCTTTATTATATATTATGGCTTGGAATTCAGCCAGTACAGTTAAATACCGTAGCAGTTAAATTTTAGCAACAGAGTCTTTCTTTTAACCACAACTTCCAAAAAAAAAAAATATTGCAATTTTTAAAGTGTCTCAAAATAACAGGTTGTTAATTCAATAGTACTATACGCCGACTAGTTGTGTAAGGACTCCCAAAATCCCACATGTTGGAGGCCTTACAGCAAAACATATATATGTACATACATATCAAGTTATACAAATATATACATATATATTGAATTCCTTATAAACATGTATAATGAATCTAAACTATTCTATTCCTAACTACATAGCATTAAAGAGAACTTATTTAACAGTTGTTATGCCGATGTACATATGTATGTATGTATGTATGCACATTTATGAACTTACTCCGTTGCGTTATGCGTACATAAGTTAACGGAAACAAAGTTAACGAACTCTTTCCCAATAAATTTAAAGTAGATTTTTCGCAACTCAGCGTCTTCAATTAAATTTTTGTCAATATTAATAAAATGCAATAATTGCAATAATGCAATAATTGCAATAACGAATAACTGCAATAATGCAATAATGTAATTATTTCTTAATAATAATATCACACCACCTTTGTAATCAGGTCATTTAGAATAATATAAAATAAGATTTTTGTAAAATAGCTTTAGTTCTGATTTTAATAAAGAACGGTCAAGTAGACCGCTGTTACAATAAATAAAGTTTTTTTTAGAATTCCCGACAAGGGGAATTATTAAATACAAAGTAATTTAAAAACAAAAAAAATATCAAAAGACTCAAAGGCAAAAAGTGCTAAATAATAAAAAAAAAATAATCATCAAGAAAAACAAATATAACTTCGATAAAACATCAACAACTACAAAAGTTAAAAAAGTGAACCAAAAATAAAGCAGCAGCAATAAGGCAGCAGCAAAAATAAAGCAGCAGCAATTAGGCAGCAGCAGCTATAAGGATCAGCTACTACAAGGCAGCAGCAGCTATAAGGCAGCAGCAACAATAAAGCAGCAGCAACTTTAAGGCAGCAGCAACTATAAGACAGCAGTGTCAGCATCAAAACCAGCATATCCTGGAACACAAGCAATGACGGTGAAAATTTTCATAATACTGTAAGTCACAAACATTAAACTTACCTTTTTTTAAGAAAAAAAAGAGAACAGCAAAATTTGTTTATAAGAAAAACCAAATTTGGCAAAAGAGAAAAATAATTACGCAAAATTGTTAACCAAATGAATGTTACTGGAAAATTTAAATTAGAGTCCGAAGTAAAGAGAATTCTATTATGCATATACTTGCTGAGAAAAAGAAATAGAAATTTTAACAGAAGTGCCTTATATTTTGAAAGCAATAAGAAAAAATGAAAAGAAATATTATCTGAAAATTAGAAAGCAAAATAAAAAAACGGTTAAGGGTATGATAAATAATAAGTTCTAAAATAAAAATAAAAAATAAATTTTATACAAAAAGATTGTCCCCTTCTAAATATTGTGAAAAAATAATAATAACAAAAATGGCAAACCCAAAAAATTTAATCCGCCCTCCAGTCCTTCCGGCGAACTCAGTCCCTAGTTCACAAAATGTACAACTAGTATAGAAGAACTGACCTCATTAATATCAAATATAGCTACATACGTTTTTAGGAAACAAGGACCACAGGTAGTTCAGTCCGCGTTAAATCCAAATGCTGGTTTAGGAAATGTTAGTGATCAACCTATAGATAGGCAAAACGATAATTTAGACGGTATGGACAAAATACCGGATGTAGTAAAATGTCTCAAAGAATTCTCTGGGCAACCAGGTGAATTCAATTCTTGGAAAAAAGGAGTGGATAGGATATTAAAAATTTACGAGCCAATAAAGGGAACTCCCAAATATTATGGCATTTTGAGCGTTATCAGGAATAAAATAGTAGGAAACGCTGATATAGCATTGGAATCGTATAATACACCGTTAAATTGGCAAGCGATTTCACAATGTTTGTTAGCGCACTACGGCGACAAGAGAGACCTGTCTACCCTTGAGTACCAAATGCCAACACTGGTACAGGGTAACAATAATGTTCAGGAATTTTATCAAAAGGTCTACACTCACCTTTCATTGATCTTAAATAAATTAGGATGCCTTGAAATGGGCAATGAATAACTGAGTATGCTTACGAAGTCATACAGAGACAAAGCTTTGGATACTTTTGTTAGGGGCCTAAATGGAGATTTACCACGGCTCTTGGGCATCAGAGAACCATCTGACTTGCCTCAAGCTCTGTACCTTTGCCTTGAACTGGAAAATCAGAACTTTCGTTCTCATCATGCGTACAACGCAAAGAGAAATCTATCTTCGCAACAGTCCTCAAAGCGAAATTTCGAACAAAAGCAAGTATTTTATCCCCATCTGGCACACATTCTAAACATTGGCCAACCCAGCCAATCTTTGTTCAACAATAGGGAGCAAAATAACATAAACCCTCCTCGTCCTCCTAAGCCACAACCACGACCAGAACCAATGGATGTGGATCGAAGTTTACGATCACATCGCATAAACTATATGAACAGGCCGCAGCAAAATCAATTTTTTGGTAAAAGACCAAATCAATTCGGCAATCAGCAACAACAAAAAAATCAAAGAACATTTCACATCAATACAGGTAAAATAGGGAACAGGCAGGGCATCGAAGAAGACAAACAATATGGAGAACCCAGCGACATTCATTTTTTAGTATAATAAGCTCTTCGTTACCTTACTTTGAGGTTAAGACGGAGAGCGGGAAGGTACTAAAAATCCTAGTAGATACCGGCTCCAGTAAAAATTATATTAAACCAAAATTTGCAAAAAAACCCATTCCAAATAAAAGTCCTTTTTTTGCAAAATCTGTTGTCGGCGACATCAAAATAAGCGAGCATACTTACGCAAACTTTTTAAAATCGAAGAAGAAATAAAATTCTATTTAATGCCTTCTTTAGAAACTTTTGATGGCATCCTTGGGAATGACACCCTTAGGGAATTAGAAGCAGCTATTATTACAAATAAAAATTACATGGTATTAAAGAATGGATTTAAGATAAACCTCAAACAACTTCCTACTCAGAATGTGAATACTATAAATATTGAAGAAGATAATATGTCGTCAGTCCAAAAAGGAAAAATGGATAAAATACTGAACGTTCACTCTAATCTTTTTTGTGAACCAGATGAAGAGCTTACCTACACTACGAAAGTTGTAGGCGAAATAAGAACCACAACTGACTCTCCCGTATATACAAAATTTTACCCTTATCCCGCGTCACTAAGAACGGAAGTGGAAAATCAGGTAAAAAAACTACTAAATGATGGCATTATAACACCATCAAGATCACCTTTTAATTCTCCAGTGTTGATCGTGCCAAAAAAAGCAGATTCGGCTGGAAACAAGCAATACCGGATGGTGATTGACTACAGAAAATTGAATTCAATTACCATCGCGGATAAGTATCCAGTTCTAGAGATTTCAGAAGTAATCTCTCAACTCGGTACTAGTAAGTTCTTTTCAGTACTTGACCTTAAAAGTGGTTTCCATCAGATCCCACTAAAAAAATCTGATATGGAGAAAACCGCGTTCAGCATAAATAATGGAAAATATGAATTTACGCGTCTCCCATTTGGCCTAAAGAATGCGCCATAAATTTTTCAGCACGCACTTGATGACATTCTACGTAAATACATAGGAAGATGTTGTTATGTCTACATAGACGACATCATAATTTTTAGTAGAACAGAGGATGAACATATTAGGCATATACAAAATATTTTTGAGGCAATAGAAGAATCCAACATGAAGGTTCAGTTGGATAAATGTCATTTCTTTAAGGAAGAAGTAGAATTTTTAGGATATATTATCACAAGTCAGGCCATAAAAACGAATCCAGAAAGGGTTAAAGCAGTAAAGAATTTTCCACAGCCAAAAACACTTAAAGAGCCCCGCAGTTTTCTTGGAATGTCAGGGTATTACCGTCGTTTTATTAAAGACTATGCTAAACTTGCTAAACCCCTGACATACCTTTTAAGAGGGGAAGGAGGTCGTACCTCAAAAAATAAATCAGCCAGGGTCGAAATCTTTTTAGACCAAGAAGCTATTGAATCCTTTGAAAAAATTAAGCACTCCCTCATTTCCGAAGATGTTATTCTGGCCTACCCAGATTTTGGTAAGGATTTTGAATTGGTAACCGATGCTTCAAATTTTGCAATTGGAGCAGTTTTATCTCAGTGTGGAAAACCCATCTCATTTATTTCAAGAACTCTAAATAGGGCCAAAGAGCATTATGCCGCTAACGAGAAGGAAATGTTAGCAATTATATGGGCCTTAAATGCTTTTAGAAACTTCTTGTACGGATCAAGAAAGGTTAAAATATATACGGACCATCAACCGTTGACATATGCCCTCAGCAATAAAAATAACAATAGCAAAATGAAAAGGTGGAAGTCGATACTGGAAGAATACGATTACGAACTCTGTTACAAGCCAGGTAAAACAAACGTTGTGGCCGATGCCCTATCAAGGATTCCACCGCAGGAAACACCTTTAAATTCCTTATCAATTGCCACTAACTCGGATGATAGCTCCTCTCATAGGGCTTATATTTAGTGTTGAAACACCAATTAATGCCTTTAAGAATCAGATATTCCTAAACATAAATGTTACTCCAGAATATCAATTCAAAATAGTATTCCCTACATATCACCGTCATATAGTTACCGAACCCTATTATTCGGAAGCGACATTACTTAATATCCTTAAACGTTACCTTAAACCATCCGTAGTAAACTGTATAAAAACTGAGGAAGATATTATTGGGAAAATTCAACACTTGTATCCCTTACATTTTAGTAAATACAAGGTAAGATTCACACAAGTAGTAGTAGAAGATATAACAAATAGCCGAGAGCAGGAAGAAATAATAATTAAATATCACAACAGAGCCCATAGAAACTGTAAGTAAACTAAGATACAAATTTTGGAAAGGTACTATTTTCCATCAATGGCAAACAAGATTAAAAGAGTCATAAAAAATTGCGTAACCTGCAAAACTAATAAGTATGAACGGCACCCTTCCAAACCACAAATACAACCAACTCCTATCCCTCAGTACCCAGGGCAAATAGTCCATATAGACATACTTTTAATAGGGAAACAACTACTGTTAACTGCATTAGACAAGTTTTCGAAATACGCTGTAGTAAAATCCATTCGCTCAAAAGCAGCGGAAGATGTGAGACAACCCTTGAGGGACATCCTTTTTTCTCTTATACCTGAATCAATAGTAATGGATAACGAAAAATCATTTAATTCAGAGTCGATAAGATTTATGATGGAAAACGAATTTGGAATTTCGGTATTTAGAACCGCGCCATATTCAAGTAGTTCAAATGGTCAAGTAGAGCGCTTCCATTCCACGCTCCAGGAAATTATGCGTTGCCTACAGAATGACCGCAAGCATCGATCGTTTCAGGAACTCTTAGAAAGATCAGTAAAAGAATATAACCATTCTGTGCATACGGTTATAGGAAAAAAACCAATGGAAGCATTCTTTGGTAGACGTGTCAGTTCTGATCCCCAATTGCTAGAAAAAGATAGAGATGAAACAAAAAAGAAACTTTTAGAAAAACAAAAAGTCGATCTCAATTATCATAATGCAAATAGACTTCCTTCCCCCAAAAGATTATTCAGAAGGAGATGAACTTTTTGTAAGAATAGACAGAAAGTTGGGAAATAAATTGTCTGCAAGATACAGGAAAGAAATTGTAGCACAAAACTTCAATACTACAATTAAAACCAAATCCGGACGTATAGTTCATAAAAGCCACATTAGAAATTAAGATGCCTTGGAGAACCTTGAACATAATAAAAATAAAAAATATACCATAAAATTCTGTTGCAGGATACATCATGAGACTTCTACTTACAATCCTCACTTGGATATTAACAACGAACGCACAACAATTAGATATACACGACTTGACCAACAACAATGGCTACATACCGATAAGGACAGGAGAACTAAAAGTAATTAACCACTATGACAAGGTTCTACACTTTATCAACCTAAAATCGTATGAAAAAAGCATGGCAGCAATATCCGAAAATATTAACGCCTTGAAGACTATAACTTTTGAGGACAAACAACTGCTAGATACCATTAATAGAGACTCAATGCTACTGCAAGCGAAAATAAATAGTCTACAAGTCCACTCAAAAACAAAACGAGGACTGGTAAACATTTTAGGAAAAGGACTGAAATATATAGCAGGGTCTATGGACAACGACGACGAAATACTAATAAATGAAGCTATAAACCAAATACAGGATAACGAACGAATTACTAATGATACACTTAAAAATTTAGTTTGTGTAAATAATTTTATATCAGGACAAATACACAATATTACACAACATATAAATAACCAACAATTAACTATTAGTAGATACATTAATAAGTTCAGAGACGAATCAGTAAACAGAATACAAACTTTAGAGGACGAAGTAAAATTGATTGAACAAGTTTATAGAATCGATAAAGACATATCGCTTTTGAAGGATCACATCGATGACATAGGGCAAATTATATTTTCAAGTAAATTAGGAATAATTCCTACGGACATTTTGACACAGAAGGAGATTGACTTAATAACTGACTTTGACAGCTACAATAGTAAGAAAATTGCAGTAATTTTTGATAATAATAACATTATACTTACTTTACTCATCCCCCAATTTTCCGCCAATACCTTAACCAAAATAAGGTTTGAACCCCTTCCTAATGCCATGAATAAATCCCTTGTTTTAAACCAGTATGAGATACTGATGAATAACAATAATAACATCTTTGATATAAATGTAAAAGGAAATTTAGAAAAAAATTGGTTAAGTTGGAAAACAAATTTATAGAAAATACACTGAGAACACTGAACTAGAGTTATCAGAAGAATCACTGGCAACAGAAGTTACGCCTGGAATAATAAATTTTAAGAATTTTGATAAAAATTTAACCCATAATTGTAATAAGCTAGATATAAGACAGAAAGGAACATTTCTTATAAACTTTGTAAGATCGAAACATCTAATACCACCTATACCAATATTAATACTAAAACCCATGAAACGTTTATACTAGCCAATTTAATAAAAAATAAAAGAGAAATGTAGCAAAACTTGAGTTAAAATTAGAAAATATTCATATTAAACAAAAATATCATGAAAATGAAATTAGATTATTAATGGACAAGAATAAAAATATAAATATTGTTAGCATAAGCACAGACGCTTTAATTTTAGTTATCATAATTTCTTTAACTTTTATCATTTCTTTATTTGTAAAGTATAAGCGGAAACTCTACTTTTCCCACACAAGCAATACAGAGTATACGGCACAAAAAAAATTTAGCCATACCTAACAATTTCGGTACCTCAGCTAAACGTCCCAGAACGATTGAGGACAATCGATTTAAGAGGGGAAGAGTTAACGGAAACAAAGTTAACGAACTCTTTCCCAATAAATTTAAAGTAGATTTTTCGCAACTCAGCGTCTTCAATTAAATTTTTGTCAATATTAATAAAATGCAATAATTGCAATAATGCAATACATACAATAAATAAAGTTTTTTTTATAGAATTCCCGACAAGGGAGGTATGTACATATGTACACATATTTTAAATTTTATCTCTTCGCTTTAGACATGTTCAATCATAATTTTCTTGAACATGTAAATACAGTTTGTCAAACAATTGTTTGCAAAATCCAAAACGTAATAGAAATTCAATTTAAACTTAAAATTTTAATAATAAATTCTTATTTTTCAGACTTTTTTTGTTTACAATACTGTTTAAACATGTATTAGCGATAAGTGTACCGAGAATAAAGTCAAAAGGAAGAACCCAAACAAGAGAAAAACAAACAAAACCTAAAAGTAATAAATTTGTCGCTGTCAAATAATTATTTGCAAAATGTGCGCACGACTGGAAAAACCAACGGGAAATCCAATTTACAGCTACTTTTTTGCTTTGTGTTTTAATTTTGCAGCATGCAAGCACTCATTTTGATTTTCAGTTCGAACAGTGAACAAGTAGCTCTTTTGAAAATCCTTTTTGCAATGCCTGGCAAGCGAGTCGACAAAAATTTGATCAAATTAGTTTATTTCCATTATTACAAGGGGAAAACTGCTAAGGAGTTGGCTGAAATGTTTGAAATTAAGTTAAGGACAGTTTATAATATTATTCAACGTGCAGAAAAACAAAATAGACTACATTTAAACAACTCTGGAGGCAGACCACCGAAGCTTTTATGTCGGGATCAATCTAAAATATTGAAAGAAGTTAATAAAAACCCTCGAATAGGCTTGAGAGAATTGACAAATGTCATTAAAAATGATTGCAATACGAGCGTGGGCCATGAAATTGTGCGAACAGTGCTTAATAAACACAAATACTCTTCACATGTAGCAAGAAAAAAGCCGTTACTTTCAATAGTTAATATTGAAAAGCGATTGACGTTTGCTATTGCTAACGTACAAAAGCCACCGGAGTTCTGCGATGACGTAATCTTTTGTGACGAGACAAAAATAATGATGTATTACCATGATGGACCTGGAAAAGTTTGGCGAAAGCCGAAAACAGCTTTGCAACAAAACAATATAGTCCTAACCGTAAAATTTGGTAAACTCGCTGTCATGATATGGGGTTGTTTTTCAACCAAGGTTGTTGGAGAACTGCGCATTTTCAATGATATAATGACCAAAGAGTTTTATTTGGACATACTCAAGAACGAATTGACGAATAGCGCAAAAAATTTTGGTTTTGTTGACCCACAAAATAGCAATAAGTTGAAGTATAAGCTATATCAGGACAACGATCCAAAACATAAATCGCTGTTATGTCGGACCTGGGTGCTATATAATTGAAACAAATTTTTAGATACCCCTGCCCAGAGTCCAGATTTGAACCCCATCGAAAATTTGTGGGCATTTTTAAAGAAGATGGTGGGCAAACGGAGCCCAACTAACAGAAGTGCTTTAATTGAAGCCATTAAAGAAGAATGGAAAAACCTGCCTTTAGTTTATGATCTTAATAGATTGGTGCAATCAATGCCGCGACGGCTTCAGGTCGTGATAGATCCCAATGGCAAGCACACCAAATATTAGACTTTGTTTACTTTTAGTTTTTATATTGAAAAAATTTTTGAACAATATGATTGGATTTTGCAAAGAATTATTT
This sequence comes from Neoceratitis asiatica, assembly GCA_030068015.2. Lineage (NCBI taxonomy): Eukaryota > Metazoa > Arthropoda > Insecta > Diptera > Tephritidae > Neoceratitis > Neoceratitis asiatica. The sequence continues at coordinate 81,861,658 of CM061524.1, forward strand.
GACAGCGACAAATGTATTACTTTTAGGTTTTCTTTATTTTTCTTTTGTTTGGGTTCTTCCTTTTGATTTTTTTCTCGGTATACTTATCGCTAATACATGTTTAAACAGTATTGTAAACAAAAAAGGACTAAAAATATGAATTTATTATTAAAATTTTAAGTTTAAATTGAATTTCTATTATGTTTTTGATTTTGCAAACAATTGTTGGACAAACTATATGTACATACATAGCGTTAAGGAAAAACTGTTAATAATATTAGTTGTTATTATAAAATAACATTCTGCCTGCGTGTAGGATAGTATAAAAGGGCATGCGAATTGTAAATGAAGTAAAGTAGCCAGTAGATGGTTGATAGGCATAGTTGTCCGTGGTTATCAGCGACAAAGGCAGCGTACCTGAGGGATTTCCACCTCACGAGCGCCTAGTTTGTATACGACTAGGGTTTTCACCAGGTCGTAGGGAAGACTAGTGGAGGGAATACCACCTACACTACCTTTAGGAAGAGTAGCTACCTAATTGTAGAAGCGTGGCTAGTATAGTATATTCGGGAGAGGGTTTCTACCTTACCGAAGGGAAGATTAGCGGAGGGCATATCACCCCGCTATCTTTACGTTTGTATTATATAATACTAAATAAACTTTGTTGTACGAAATATAGGATATTGAGTAGTTATTTCAGTAACCTTGGCGATACTGAGCTAACCCCAGCCAAGAGGGAAACTTCGTTACAGTTGGTCGCGAGAAAACAAAAAACCCGTTTTCATAAGTTATATAGTACATAAAATACCGGTATAATTATGACGTGGACATACCTAATGTTTATTATATACAACAACTTACCTACAGTTTATTCTAATCCACCATTGAACGGCTTATGGATTTCTACGAAGAGCGCTTATTTCTTGTCAGCGAGGCACTCGAACTGATTGACAATCCCTGACGAAGGGCGACCGGAATTAAAAACAAGAAAGAAGTGATATCTTTGGTCATGCCGAAGTTTTTATACGTTTCATGAATAAATCAACTATATTGCATGGATTCATTTAAGTCTAAGCTTCTAATAAAATCGAATAAAAAATAATTATTCCAATCATTCCTTGTAGTCGTCCCTAATATTATTTATATTTTATTCTCTTTACAAAAATGTATATTGTTTTCATTAGTGTCATTGTTTAAAAACGTCTTTTTTAACAAATTTTTTAGTCGATTATTATAATTTTTTTGCCAATTCTATTGGAATCGCCGAAATAACGGGAAATTCCTAATGACATTATCAGAAACATACTTACGATGTTGATAACCAAAATATAATAGTCTTCGCTAAAGTCTTTTTTCTATTTTGTAGCCCCTTATATACTCCCGTGTTGATCAAACTTTGAACAAAGCAAGCTTTCTTCCTAATTAAATACAAACCTTAATTTATTATATGTAGGGTCCGATTCTGAACCAGTTACAGCAGATAACTCCGGACCTCCTAGTAATATTTCACTATATTTATAAGTAAGAATAACTAAAAGTCCTTCCACTTTTTCAAGGTGTTATACACATCCACTTTTATATTATGTACAAAACTTACATATATAGTGCGTTTTTTTATAGAGGTATAGAACTTTAAAATTGCATTACTTTTCAAGATGGCGACCGATTTAACAGCTGTCAAGTGATTTATCGGTCGCCATCTTGAAAAGTAATGCCAACTTAAAGTTCTATACCTCTAAAAAAAACACCCTGTACATAAAAAGTAAAATGTTAACTCGATATTAATTACACCATTACTTGTATTTTTATATAACCGGGAAAATATTTATGCATTTGGTTAAAAATGTCTTTTATACAGAAATATTTGCATACGCATCAATTATGCAATTTTCAAGCATATAAAATTCAACATGTGATTAACATTGAATGATCATATCTCAAGAATACTTTGTACGCTTTAATAATTTATTACATGTAGTACGTCAGATAAACCTAACGGGAAGTTGTATAATAAATCGTTCCATCGACACAAGGTATAATATAAGCATCGTAAATTGCACCGTCAATACTAAGTATCATCATAGCAGTGTGACAGAAACGGAATAGAAATAAACGGTATTCTTTATTAAGAAGGACGAATTTTACTACATAGAAAATTTATTATAATTATAATATACCTAAAAAAATATAAATTTTGATAATGAGCAAAAATTACTCGCGACTAATAGATAATAAAATATTTAATTCAATTTACGCTCAGTTGTATTCAATTCAATTTTATATTGTGTGTGAAAAAATGTAAACGCCTAAAGTTTAAATGTTGTAACGTTATGCATACATTTTTATCTAAGCCAAATACGTGGAAGCCTAGTACATTTATTAACGCTTCAGTACATATAGTGTTTTGTTTGTTGCGTACCACAATAAATTCATCAGTTTCAATTAAGCAATTTTACCGCAATTATCGTACAATAATGATGACAATAACAATTGCAACAAAAGCAAACAATTAGCAAAAACTGGATGAGAAAATCAACCATTGCATAAATATACAATATATGCAAATATGTATGAAATTACAGTTATGTAAAATGTACCTGTAAAAGCTGAGATGCAAATTCACCAAACAGGATACGCACAGCCCGAAACAGGATTTACAAAAATAAATGCAAACTAATTAAATTTACGTAAATGCATGGGTCCAAATATTCGGTATACATTGTTATTATATAGGGTGTTTTTTATAGAGGCATAGAAATTTAAGTTGGCATTACTTTTCAAGATGGCGGCCGATTTAACAGCTGTCAAGTGATTTATTCTCAGTTTGGTTTAGCAATTCATCATGAATAGACTCACGCCTGAACAACGCTTGCAAATAGTGCAATTTTATTTCAAAAATAATGGTTCTGTGCGGAAAACGTATCGCGCACTACGTCCAATGATACGGACCAATGATTCCACCGGCCCATAAAGCGCACCAAACCTTCAGTTTTTCTGGATGTAACGTTTTTTCAACATACACTTGAGTATTACCTTCACTCCAAATGTGGCAGTTTTGTTTCAACCAGAAGTGCTCTTCATCGCTAAACATCGCTAAAACCAAACTGAGAATAAATCACTTGACAGCTGTTAAATCGGTCGCCATCTTGAAAAGTAATGCCAACTTAAAGTTCTATACCTCTATAAAAAAACACCCTTTACAATGTGTATGATTAATGACTAGCGATTGCCCAGTAATATCTTCGTTATATTAACATACACATAACTAAATTTGGCGATAAGCATGCCTATAAAAATTCTGCTACATCCTCATATAAGTATATAGAGCAAAAATAGAGTTGAGAAAATTTTAGACTTTGTTTTAATTTGTTACTATTTCAGCAGGAAATTCACGATAGTAAAGCATAATTACGCCTATATCCCTAAATGCATACATGTGTATGTCTCTAAGTACATTTCTTTGTATGAAGGTCTGTATATTATATTCAGCATATTCCTTGTTGCTCTGTAAACGAAATGCAACTGAAATATTTATAATAAGTTTTGTTTATTGAGTTGATATGGGTTATGTCTGATTACTCTATTTCAAAAAATTAACAGCCGTGTTCCCATTTTCACATTCACAAATTTCCCTATGTATTCGGATTAAAATCAAATATCGACTTTCATATTGAAGTAAATTTTTGTGAATTAAATCCGAGTGTTCTGTTGTGAGTGAATTGAAAAGTAAAGGGCCTTACTTGAGTAATTTTTAACATATTTGTACAAAGCACACATACATCTCTTAGCGAAAAACTAGAATAACTCCTAATTCTGTGTAGACGTTTTTTTTGGTAAAAAAACTTTGAGCCAGCACTAAAATTTTCTGAAGAAAACGAAAGAGGGAAGAATATGACTATGGAATGTTAACCGGTCACAGAAAAAAAAAATGAAATAATATTGAAAAGAAAAAAAATTAGTTTTAAAATAAATATATAAAGAATTAAAATTTTTTTTTTTTTTTGATATAGGAACATCAAATATTTACATTTGGAAATTGTTGCCCGAAAAGTGTTTCATGCCATTATCGCTCAGATTTGCCCTAACTCGCTCTATTATTTTTGCCAGCCGCTCTGCTCTAATCTTTTTCAATTTGAATAAGCAAACCTATAATACATAAATTTTCCCCGCATTTGACAATCTCTACTGCTGACGTTCAAATTTTACCTGTCTCCGTATAATGAATGCATGATAACAATCACCATAGAAATTGTCATTCTGAGTATTTCATTATTTTGTGGCAAATAAATGCCGCTACATTATTTTATATTTGTTCATGTATTCATTCGAAGATAATCATAATACTACATTTAATTAATGTTTATATCTGGTAAAAAATATCAATTTTGATCTGGGATTGTATAACAAATGAGTTTAGGACAACATACATGCATAATTTAAATGTGTATGTATATTTATAGATATTCATTGAGAGTAATTAAGTCAGTTGCAAATAAACTGACACTATTTTCATTTATTAGTAGAATTTATCGTCCCGTATATGAAGCTACGAGGGTGGTTTGATAATTCACAGACTTTTTTAATAACACATACTCGTATTTTTTCGACGAATAAGCGCTTTATTTTTCTACATAGTCTCCTTCTAGCACTATAAATTTGGTACAGCGCCTTTTTCAATTTATGTATTACTTCCAAACAAAAGGATTCTTGAGGTTTTAACGAGGTTTTTGAATACCTCTTTGCTCGATCCAAATCTCTTACCGCCAAGTCATTTATTCAGGCTTTCAAACAAGAAATAATCACTGCGGGCTGAATCTTGAGAATAAGCTGGAGGGGGTAAGAGTTCATAGCTCTATTTCTCAATATTTACCATTATGACTAAGCATGTGTGCACCGTGCATTGTCCTATTGGAGCAACTTTTTTCCGCCAAATGCGGTCGTTTCTGCTTCAAATCAATATCGAATCTGTCAAAAAGCTGTGAATAATAATCGTCATTGATAGTTATACTCATTTCAAGATAACCGATGTAAATGTCACCTCGGGCATCCCAAAAAACTGTTGCCACGAGCTTGTTGGATAAATCCACCTTGGCCTTCTTTGGTGCACGTTCATCCGAAGGAGCCTACTGTCTTTATTGTTCTTTGGTATCTGATGTGGTGTGGTGGATTGCGATTGAACATCGTCGTTTAAAGTGGTTACATGGTTGCGCTTTTGATCGGGTGGGAGCATTGGCAGCACCCATTGCGCGGATAGCTTTTTTTATGTCGAAATATTCAGAAAAAAAGGTGATGTACCTTCTCAGCATAGAACCCTACAGCCTCATTCACCTCCTGTTTTTTTATTCTCCTATCGTCCGATATTATTCCATAGATTTTATTGACTATTTTTCAAAACTCAGGAGACCATTCTTAACCATAGAAATTCATGGTGCAGGGTCTCATAGTATTTATATTGTCTTCCATTGGTTGCGGTGACGGTTTTTTATGGAAAAAATAATGTTTAATATGCACATGTAATCCATTTATTTCTATTTTCGTTAAAATTCACGAGGTCGTCAGCTTTCAATGGCTGTCAACCACAAACTTAATTGAAAATCGGACTACCCTAACCCAAAGGAGCTAGCCGCTCGATCTTCCTGGCAAACAACTGTAGGGTATTCTTTGGCTACTGGTAACGGTAGCTTTTCCAACACATTCTTTAAAGAAAACCTAATATCTGAACAAATCTATTATATGGGGTTAACTAACAAAATCTTCCGAATTCAATACTATTTTTTATGTGTCTCTTATATGCTTCTTTGGCAGATTTATGGTCCAAAACTTCAAGTCTGAAAAATCGGTCGCATATAATGATCCGATTCGGCCGTTTCCGACAAATTTATCAGTTTATCTGTCTACTAAGTGACTAGTTTGCATTCAAACAGGGGGACGTACAGACATGTGTAATAAACTCGCTCGCAATTCTGATACGATCGGTATAAATTTTGGAGATTCTATCACTTCTCCTTCCAAAGTTAATATACGATTTCATGTAGATGAGTTAATAAAAAGTAATATAATTTCACACCAAAATATGTGCACTAAACACTTATGCAAGAGCAATTATAACATTTTTAGTCATCCAGTTTAATAAAAATAAACTATGTGAAAAATCATCTTAATCCATAAATAATGAGTTGTCTCTGTTTAAACGAAATATTATTAAAAAAATTGAGAAAGTGGGGTTGATACCTGTCCATGGCTGTAGATACATACCACATGATTTTGTACTGTTTCCAAGTATTCCAGCAATAACCTATTTTTGAGTGAATGCACCATTATAAATTTTCCACCATTCATGCATAGCTGATGACCGAAAACGCATTTTGGTACAACAGCAACAGCAGCGGCAACATCAGCCTTTGGTATCGGTGCATACACATACGATTGAGTTTTGTAGGCATATACATTCCAGGTAAACGTGCATTATTTATGCATCCCACATTGTTGTTGTTGTACTTGTTGCATAACTCTTAAAATTACAAAATGCCGCTATTGTAATTGAAACAATTATCATCGTCGTTTAAGTTTAAAATTGTTCCTGTTCTGTTCGTGGGAATAAACGGGAACAAGCAATTAGTTAACACAATAAGAGATATATGCAGGTAAGAATTTCTTCTCTTCTGAATTCTTAAACTCTGTAATATGCTTATAATGTTATTACATGTTTATGTATGCAAATTTATAGGAATATTCGTAAATACAGAATATAACCACACTTTCATTCCTACATTCGACCCTTTATTTACCAAATGAATTTGCCGAATTTATTAGTTTAATTAAATTCTCTTCATTCAATTACCAGTTGCCCCATTGCCATATTCGGACGTTTCACCGATTTTAATTGTACTGTAAGCAGTATGCTTACAATATTATCAAATATCCCTCTGCAATTAATTTTTAATTATCTAAATTTTATATTTTTGTTTACTTAAATTATAAATTTTATATTTTTGTTTACTTAAAATACGAGCTTGCTTGCGATCATTGCTGTTGTTGTTGATGTATATTAAAATTTGAATGTCTAAATATATGCATTTATTCAATTGTCAATTTAACTATTTTATCAATTTACATTATCCGATTTACAAAATAAAAATAAATTGTTGTGTCATTATTTTTAAAATAATAAATATATTTATGATTCAATCTTATTTTTATTCTTTACTGGCGTAGACATCACTTACGCGATTATAGCCCAGCTAACAATAGTGCGCCACCCCTTTCTTCTCTTAGCCCGTTTCTACTTAGCGCCAATTAGAGATGACAACTATTTCTCCAGCTAATCTTTCTAACGGAAGTAGAGGTTAAATACTTTCAAAACTAAGGTATCCTGTAGCCACCGTAGCCGCTGTTTCCCTAAATTATGTTCATACCACCGCCTACGGTATTCGTCGTTGCCAATGCGTAAAGGACCACAACTCTTTCGCAAGACCTTTTTCACTAAATCTCCTGGCACCAACAGACCATGTTGTCATCGTTCATGTCTCCGTAACATGAAGCTGGACGGCAATTATCAGCTACTTGCAGAGTTTGGTCTTTATTGGTCGAGAGAAAACTTTACTTTTCAATTGCCTCCTCAGTTCAAAGTAGCACCTGTTGGAAAAAGTGATTTTATCTTAGCTTTTCAGGCTGACATTGTTGTTGGTGTTAATACTGGTTTCTAGATGGACGAAATTATCTACGGCTTCAAAGTTATGACCGTTAACAGTGACATGGAAGCCAATTCGCGAAAGTGATGACTGTTTGCTGGATGACACGACACATGTTTCGTCTTGTCCTTGTTTACTAACAGACCAACAAATTTAGCTTTCCAATAAGATCTGGGGAAAGCAGAACTCGCGGCACAGTAGTTGAGGCATTCGACAGAAATTGACATTCTTATGGAATATTGTACCTTGTCTATTCAGCTCTGCAGCTCGTATTATTTTCCAGCAATAGATTAGAGAAATCACATGGTAGAGAGTCACCTTATATGAAAAGTCAGTTGGAATCGAACAGATATAATATCTGGACGCAGTTTCCGGTGTTGCTCAGCATCAGTTTACACAGCCGTTTAATTATTGCGGTGATATTAAATTCAGACAAATCGGCGTAGAGGTAGGTCCTGTTCACATGCTTCTTTAAAATCTACGAAGTCTATGTCGTGTGTGCAAATCTTCTTTTTACGGGTCTTATCCAAGGTTTGGTGAATGGTGAATATCTAGTTTGTTGTTGTTTGCAGGTCTAAAGCACACTGAAAAAGTCTACTCAGTTCGTTGACAGTGGGCTTCAATCTCTCACACAATATGCCCTGAAGGACTTTTATACGATATTGAGGAGGCTTGTCCATTGGCACAGACTGGTGGGTGCCCATTTTTGTGTATTGGGCTGAGCATAACTAGTTTCCAACATCTGGGCATGCTTTGTTCCAACCATATTCAACGAAGATATAAGAAAGGCATTCGAATTCAGAGTACTGCTCGGCCATTTTTCTCGATGTGGCTCAAGCTTCTGACTAGCTGTGCCATGATAGACTTATTCATAAGATTAAAAAAGGATTACCTAGCTTATTTCATAATATATTTTAATCCTAGTTATAAAAAAGCGATTCTCCATAACTATTCGCGCCGGGGATGATGTGTTTCATAATTCCTCTTGAATTCTGGAAACGGGGGTCAGGGGAGGTGCCAGTCCTTCAGAAAGCCAATTAATCTGTAAAAATTACCTATTTTCGCACACAAAAAAACTCAAGAGCAAGATTTATAGTTAAAGTAATTCAATAACTCTTTTTTATTAAATTAAATACATATGTATGTATAAGTATATACAAACTTAAAACTTACCAAGGGATGTTGCTGCTACGGCTGCTTAAATCAAAAGAAAGAGAGCTTGAGACCGGCAACATTGATCTTTTATAGACTTCCACATAGGGTGGAAATCCAAAACGGGGATAACTGCACTCTTCCCATAAATTCAAGGAGTCACGTATATTGTGTCGACAGCCGCGACATCTGTTGGTCAATATTATACTGCACAGGATTGCACACATAAACATGCCACCGGCCTTGCAGCAACACTGCAAAAAATTCCATTGTAATTTGATTGTACACTTCAGTTTTTTTCTATTAATTAATTTCAATTTCATAAAATACACTTCATATATTCAAAAATTTTTCTAATCTAAAATCTAAAATTCTCAGTCTCCATCGCTGCCGTCTAGTATGGTAAGCAGCCCGATATCACCCATCCAAAAATGGTATTCTGGGCAGCAGGTCTTGTTGGAGTTGCTGGTATAAGCCCTGGATGAAGGATGATTCCATATGCATCAGCACCCAAAATCATCGAGACCGCACTCGATTTGTAGAATGCTGGGTCTGCCAACCGCAAATTGTCGAATTCATCGACGACCCTTGCATCCAAAGTGCGTGCTGGTGCTAGCCACTACCTTTCCTTCACGTTGATGCGGTCACGCCAGCCTTTTAAAGTGACATTTACCATCTCAGCTGGATTGCGTGGCAACAGGTGCAGTCGCCTCGCCAAGGTTTTGGTAATCGTTGGCGTTGGCTGGTCTGGGTCGAGAAGAGCTCATACTAAATGCGTTCGACCATTGGCCTTAATCTTCTTTCAGGGTGGACTTCTTCAATATCTTCTTCGCTGGCAATTATCTCCAGCACCTCTTCATCGCTAGAATCGTCCGGTAAAGCTTGTGCTCGATACGGACCACGCCTTTGATTCGGCCTACCGTCTTTAGCGTCTAGGACCTGTGGCACGCCTTCCTCTGCCCTTTCGGCCTCCCACATGTGTAGGAGACTGTGGTGTCGCTCCTGACAGCGATCGCAGTGCCTTGTGGACCGGCAGCTGCTGTCCAAGTGACGCGGCGACAGGCAGTTGGCACAATGACGATGAAGGAGGACAGCCCTTAGTCTCTCCTTTGGCTCCAGTCGGCGCAGTTCTCGACAGAACAGCTACCGATGGTTGTGGTTGCACACGGAGCACCGGTGTTGTTCCTTTGCTTGGTTGTTGGATTTGTTGTTGGCACGGACCATTTTGAATATCTCTGGAATTAAATAAATCATTAGTGGATGTTTCGACGGGAAGTATAATTAGTTTCACAATTGGACGTGTATTATGCCTCGCGTCGTAAGTATATCTACAACTCTATCTCAATTGTCTTGCCCTAAGAAAACCCTAACAACTCTGCCAAGTCGCCACTCGTTCGGGGTAGGTTGTCCTCTTTGACAACTACGAAGTCATCAACTTCTACATTTCGATGTGGATACTGCCACTTAACTCTTTTGTGTAGTTCCTTTAAGTACTCTAACTTCCATCGCTGACAGAAGCCTTGGTAGAGCGCTTTCAACTTTTGCCATCGGTTGATGATAGATGTCGGGTTTCTGCTGATTTCGGACTCAGCGACCGCGGGAAGCGGACTTCCGATTAAAAAATGTCCTGAGGTTAGGGGAATGATCAGGTTAGGGGAATGATCGAATGATTCAGAATTATCTGAAATTGGACTAATTGGCCGTGAATTAAGGCATGCTTCTATTTTGGCAAGCAACGTCGAGAATTCTTCCATTGTGAACCGCATCGCATTTGCTACTTTTCGAAAGTGGGTTCTGAAGCTTTTCACTCCTGCCTCCCATAATCCACCCATGTGAGGAGCTCGTGGCGGTATGAAGTGCCAGTTGATTTCTTGATGAGCATATGACTGCATTGTATCGTGTGAATCTTCGGTTATGAATTTTTTTAAATCATATATCAAAGCTTTGTTGGCTCCAACGAAGTTCGTGCCGTTGTCCGAGTACACGTTACGCGGACAACCACGTCTTGCTACAAATCTGGCAAACGCACCTAGGAATGTGGATGTCGATAAGTCGCTAGCTGCCTCCAGGTGTATTGCCTTTGTAGCGAAACAGACAAAGACGCAGACGTATCCTTTGGTTATTTGGCATGCCCGACCCGTATAGTTTTTAATTTCAAACGGGCCCGTGAAATCTACGCCAGTATTGGTGAAGGACCTGAATACATCAGTTTTTTCCGGTGGGAGCGCAGCCATGAGTTGTTCTCGTTTCCATTTTCTGTAAATGAGACAAACTTTGCAATTATTACTAAGAGTTTTTATTAAATTTTTAACCGCACTTCCCAATATTCCGACCTCATAAGCCTTAACATGAGCTGATTTCCTCCATGTAATGAAATCAAGTGTGAGAACTTAACCAGAAGTCGTGAAAATTGGCAATTATATGGTAAGATGATCAGGTATCGTTCATTATATGATAACGATGCTAGCGCTAGCCTTCCGCCTACTCTCATAATTCCATTTTTAACAAGAAATAGATTGAGAGTATTGATAGAGCTCCTAGCGCTTACTGGATTTGATGAAGTCGGGGCACCGTATTCATCCGGATAACAACGTTTCTGTGTCAACAAAATTAACCGTGTGTTTATCTCTCGAATTTCATCAGCTGTTATTCCAGCAGAATCGCTATGATTTGTTAATTTGTGTACCGGATGTATTTTCCGATAGAATTGAAATATTCGTGCAACTACACTCAGCGCGCGCGAAAAATCGGAAAATCGTTCTAAAATGTCTTCTGTGTTTTTAATTCGTGCTGCGTGAGTTCTATTTTGTTCCCGTTCCGTTTCCAGTAGCTAACTTTGCCTCTGTGGCCATTCTTCTTGTTGCTTCTTTAAACAGGTTGGACCTTGCCACCCAAGAGTGCTTTCAACAAGTTCTAGTGGGGATATGCGGCAGCCACCAAGATGTTCCGGGTTGTCCTTTGAATCCACGTGATTCCAGCCAGTCGACCCGACGAGTTCCTCGATCTTTGAAATTCTATTCGCCGCGAAGGTCGTCCAGCAGCACGAGGGTTTCTGTAGCCATGAAAGCACAATGGTAGAGTCTGTCCATTTGTATACAACTGGTTGAGCAACATAAAACTGTGGAAGTAAAGCGTTAATTAATTCTGCTAAAAGTAGTGTCCCACATAATTCTAAACGTGGTAGAGAAATTGTTTTTACTGGCGCCACTTTGGTCTTACTTACCAACAGATTTACATTTGGAACATTACTTGTATTTCGTTCCCGAACTCTTACATATAATGCCGCAGCATATGCCTTTTCGGAGACATCACAAAATCCATGAAACTCAAGATCATTCCATGGTGTAAAACTAATCCACCTTGGAATTCGGATCTTTGAAATGTGAATATAAATCTTCACAAAATTTTCCCATCTTAAGTAAATACTTCTCGGTATGTTGTCATCCCAATCTATTTTGGTTAGCCAAATATCCTGCATCCGAATTTTTTCCTCCATGACAATTGGGCCTAACCAACCTGCAGGATCAAACAGTTTTGCTACACATAATAATACGTCTCCCTTGGTGTAGTTTGGTTTTATATGCATCTCCTGGACGTTGAAATAGAACCTATCTTGAACAGCATTCCACCTTATTCCTAAAATCCTTGCTTCGCTTAAGTCGTCAATCTCCAAGAAATCTTCCCTAAGGAGGTGCTCCTTTGGTATATCTACTAATATTTCTTTGGAATTTGAGGTCCATCAAGCTGGAAAATGTTTTAAATGTGGAGAGCCTGGTCACTTCGAATGCAAAACGGGTTCCAGCATACAGCAAGGACAGCGAAAACGGAAGGCTGAGGAGGATGAACCATCAACTTCTCAGTCGTTAAACTAAAACGAGCCAGTCTAAAGGGGCGTATGTTGGCTCCTGCAGTTGAATGCCCCATAATCTCCGTCTCGCAAATTGGCAGAAAAACGAGCAACATTACTATTGGTGGATATGTGGATGGACGAGCGCGAATATTAACAGTGCATACGGGTGCATCACACTCCATCATTCGAACTGACCTGATCGCTTAAGAAATGAGACCATTACCTGGAGCAAGATTCAAAACGGCGACTGGTGAGGACAATCAAGTGGTAGGAGAAGTAATATGTGAGGTTACAATAGGGAATGTGACGGTGTTACACAACTTTATAGTCGCGCAGATTGTAGATGAGGTAATCATAGGAGTGGACTTCTTGATGGATCAAGGTATCAAGCTCAACTTGAGTAACAAAATTATGGAGTATAAGAACATGGAAGTTCCACTAAGCATTGGCTTTAATTCCACATACAGCAGCAAGCAAGTGGTCTTAGAAGGTAGTGAACTGATTCCACCAAACTCAGAAGCAGTTGTTTGGGCGAAACTTAATGGAGATTGTGGGACAAACAAATTGTGGGTTGTCGAAGCAGCACAAAATTCTACACCGGACGTACTTATTGGTAAAACCTTGGCTAAGACGCAAAAGAATGGACGCATCCCAGTGAGATTATTAATGAATTCAGATCACCAGTAAAAATTCCTGGAGGAACTGAATTAGGGCAAAGTCAAGGGGTGAAAGCCATCATCAACTGCAAAGATTCATCTGGAAGCGGCTACATTGATAGGAAGGAGATGGAGGAAGATATCAGTGCATGGACGCAAGGGTTGGAAGACAAGTACAAGCAAAACGCCAGCCAACTTATCCTCAAATACTCCAACATATTCGACAAGGATGGCAACAAACAAGGCAGGATCAACGTAGTGAAACATTGCATTGATAAAAGTGACGCAAGACCAATTCGTCAAGCTCCTTGAAGCGTTCCATTAGCCAAAAGTGACGCTCTTGGCCAAATAATTAAGGGAATGAGCGAAAGCGGTGTTATCGAACCATCGGGAAGTCCATGGAGCTATCCGGTAGTTCTCGTGAAGAAGAAAGATGGCCAGTTGCGTTTCTGCGTTGTCTATCGGAGATTAAACGACGGCAGAAAGAAAGACAGCTATCCTTTGCTCAAGATCGATGATACACTAAACTCGTTAACTGGCACAGAATGATTCTCAACACTCGACCTTAAAAGCGGGTATTGGCAAGTGGAAGTGAGTGAAGAAGATAAAGAGAAGACAGCCTTTAGTGTTGGCAATGGTCTATGGCAATTTACGGTAATGCCACTTTCGAAAGATTAATGGACCATGTGCTCAAAGGACTACACTGATAGACTTGTTTGGTGCATCTGGATGACATTATCGTAGTGAGAAAGAGCTTCGATGAACATCTGAGTAATTTGGAAGAAGTTTTCAAGAGAATAGCTGGCGCTGGTCTTAAACTAAGTCCTAAGAAGTGTTGATGGGGACCATGTGTAGAAGTTCACTCAAGTGAGAAAAGTTTCTGACTGCCATTCACCTGGGAGTGGCCAGAAACGATTCTTTTGCATATGGCTCAAGCAGATCACGACTTCCGGTTCTAGACCAAGTATCCTCTGGGTAGCCAACAAACATCCGTTTGGAGGCGAGCTAAAGTGAGAAGGCGAATCCCCTGCGGTTGTGCGTAGGGTTTGGAACCCACCACATAAAAACTATACTCCAATGAAAAATCAGCAATTGCCTCGGACGAGAGACCCCCATTTTGATGACGACCCCCGTAAATATTTAAATGATCATGATTTAAGGGCATGCACCTGTAATGTCCGGTCCTTTAATTGGGAAGGTGCCGCTGCCCAACTGGTTGATGTCCTCGTAAGACTAGAGGCTGACATCACCGCCGTCCAAGAAATGCGATGGACGGGACAAGGACGGAAAAAGGTGGGTCCTTGTGAAATCTACTACAGCGGCCATTTAAAGGAGCGCAAATTTGGTGTTGGGTTTGTGGTGGGAGAGAGGCTCCGTCGCCGAGTTCTGGCATTCACCCCGGTGGATGAATTTCTAGCCGCAATTCGCATCAAAGCGAAGTTTTTTAACATATCGTTGATTTGCGCCCACGCCCCGACAGAAGAGAAAGATGATGTGACCAAAGATGCTTTCTATGAGAGCCTAGAACGTGCTTATGAGCGCTGCCCCCACTACGATGTCAAAATTGTGATAGGCGATTTCAACGCCAGGGTGGGCAAAGAAGGCATTTTTGGCGCAACAATCGGAAAATTCAGCCTCCACGACGAAACATCCCCAAACGGGCTGAGGCATATTGACTTTGCCGGGGCCCGAAATATGGTTGTCTGTAGTACCAGATTCCAGCATGCAAAAATTCATCAAGCAACATAGCTGTCGCCAGATCGTAAAACACGCAACCAAATCGATCACGTTGTGATAGACGGAAGACATGTATCCAGTGTTCTAGACGTGCGTACGTTCCGAGGGTCATATATCGACTCGGATCATTATCTTATAGCAGAAAAAATACGCACCCGCCTCTGTGTGGCAAAGAACGCCCGTCAACAAACACAAGGAAGGTTTGACGTCGAAAAGCTGCAATCACAGCATACAGCCAGCAAGTTTTCTACCCGACTTGCACACTTGCTCTCTGCGAGCACTCATCAGCAACTCGATATAAGGGAGCTGTGGAGCGAAGTAGCAATTTCCTTCCATACCGCTGCTTCGGAAACCATTGGTTTTCAACAATACCAGAAAAACAGCAGGTACGATGAGGAATGTCGAACTGCAGTAAAGAGAAAACAGACTACCTACCTCGTAACTTTGCGATCGACTACAACACGTGCGGGGTTGGATAGATATCGAGAGCTAAAGAGGGAATCGAGACGGATTTGCAGACGAAAAAAGAAAGAGGCCGAAATGCGTGAGTCTGAAGAGCTTGAGAAGCTGGCCGACAAGGGTAATGCTCGAAAATTCTATGAGAAGATGTGCCGCCTTACAGAAGGTTTCAAGACCGGAGCAAACTCATGTAGGGACAATAGAGGTAATCTGGTGACAGATGTCCAGAGTATACTTAGTGTATGGAGGGAACACTTCTCTAACCTGCTCAATGGCAGTGAAAATGAAAGCCCCGGATATGGCGAACCCGAAACCCCAATCGATGACGATGGTGTAGCTCTTCCCAATCCAAAAAAAAGGGAGATCCCACGGTCTGCGCCAATTATCGTGGGATAAGTCTCCTTAATATCGCATATATGGTCTTATCTAGCGTATTGTGTGAAAGACTAAAGCCCACCGTTAACAAACTGATTGGACCTTATCAGTGCGGCTTTAGACCTGGCAAATCCACCATTGACCAGATATTTACCATGCGCCAAATCTTGGAGAAGACCCGAGAGAAAAGAATCGATACACACCACCTTTTTATCGATTTTAAAGCAGCCTTCGACAGCACGATAAGGAAATGCCTCTACGCCGCTATGTCTGAATTTGATATCCCCACGAAACTCATACGGCTTTGTAAACTGACCCTGGATAATAACAGAATTGCGGTCAGAATTGGAAAGGACCTCTCCAAGCCATTCGATAGCAAACGAGGTTTCAGACAAGGAGACTCTTTATCGTGTGATTTCTTTAATTTGACGCTGGAGAAAATAATACGAGCTGCAGAGCTAAACAGACCAGGCACAATATTCTACAAGAGTGTGCAATTGTTGGCGTATGCCGATGATATTGATATAATTGGTCATAACACCCGCAATGTAAGTTCTGCGTTCTCCAGATTAGACAAGGAAGCGAAGCGAATGGGTCTGGTAGTAAACAAGGGCAAGACGAAATATCTCCTGTCATCAAATAAACAGTCATCGCATTCGCGACTTGGCTCCCACGTTACTGTTGACAGTCACAAATTCGAAGTCGTAGATAATTTCGTGTATCTGGGAACTAGCATTAACAACACCAACAATGTCAGCCTTGAAATCCAACGCAGAATCACTCTTGCTAACAGGTGCTACTTTGGACTGAGAAGGCAATTGCAAAGTAAAGTCCTCTCTCGACGAACTAAAACCAAACTCTACAAGTCGCTCATCATCCCCGTCCTGACATATGGTGCAGAAGCCTGGACGATGTCTACATCCGATGAGTCGGCTTTAGGAGTTTTCGAGAGAAAAGTTTTGCGGAAGATTTATGGTCCTTTGCGCGTTGGCAACGGCGAATACCGCAGACGATGGAACGCTGAGCTGTACGAGCTATACGACGACATTGACATAGCTCAGCGAATAAAGAGACAGCGGCTACGCTGGCTAGGTCATGTCGTCCGAATGGATGAAAGCGCTCCAGCTTTGAAAGTATTCGATGGAGTACCCGCTGGTGGAAGCAGAGGAAGAGGAAGACCTCCACTCCGTTGGAAAGATCAGGTGGAGAGCGACCTGGTGTCACTTGGTATTTCTAACTGGCGCCAAACAGCAAGAAGAAGAAACGAGTGGCGCGCTATTGTTGACGAGGCTATAATCGCGTAAGCGGTGAAGAAGAAGTGTTTTTAACTAAAGAAGGAGGTGAATTACTTAGGTCATCAAGAAACCACGAAGGGCGTTTGTACTGCGATGGAAAAAATAGAAGCAGTGAAGGATCGGCCGAGACCCAGAAATTTGCATGAATTAAGAAGCTTTCTTGGGCTGTGTACTTACTATCGCCGATTTGTTCCGAATTTCGCCAGCGTAGCTCATAGTCTTCATGAGCTCACTAGGAAAAATAGATCTTTCGAGTGGAAGACTGAACAAGAGGAGGCTTTCCAAGCTTTGAAAGAACGGCTATGCACTGTTCCTATGCTAGCGTACCCGTACGAGGTGCAACATTTATTCTGGACACAGATGCTAGTGGTTATGGCATAGGAGGTGTTCGCAAGTGCTTGATGGGCAGGAGAAGATAGTTGCCTACTATAGCCGGTCTATTGGGAAACCAGAGCGGAACTACTGCGTAACTCGGAGAGAACTATTAGCGTTGGTGGATTGCATTAAACACTTCCACAAATATCTGTATGGTCAACATTTCCGAGTTAGAACGGATCATGCAGCGCTGAAGTGGCTACTACAGTTCAAGATTCCCCAAGGGCAATTGGCACGGTGGATTGAGAGACTGCAAAGTTCTGACTTCACCATCGAGCCCCGCAAAGGTAAGACGCACGGAAATGCTGACGCTATGTCCCGTCGACAATGTAGTTTGGAATGTAAGCATTGCTCAAAAGCCGAGGGTAAGGAAGACATAATAGGCGTCCGGCTAATGACAGTTACATCAGCAGAAGAATAGGAGGCAAGTCACTCAAGGAAATGTCAGCAAGAAGATCCGGACTTGGAATTATTAATGCACGGATTGGAGATGAATAGACGGCCAACTAAGGAACAAATGGCAGCGGAAAGTCCCATCGCGAAGGCATACTGGGCACAATGGAACATTTTAGAGTTGATATCTGGTTGCTTACATAGAGTATGGGAAATTGAAGATGGCCAGTGCTCTCGAAAGCTAATAGTAGTTCCGAGGTTAAGAATTCCGGATGTTCTTAAGAGATTCCATAATGGTCCTAGTGGAGGGCACCTAGGCATTACAAAAATGCCGGAGAAGATCAAGCAGTGGTTCTATTGGGTTGGCTGTCGTCAGTCGATCGCTGAGTGAATTGCTAACTGCAAGAAGTGCATTGCAGCTAAAGGGCCTAAGTCACGAAGTCATCGGCAGATGAAGCTGTATAACTCAGGCGCACCATTTGAGCGGGTTGCCATGGATGTAGCCCGTCCATTCCCTATGAGCAGACAAGGAAATAAATATGTTCTTGTGGTTATGGACTACTTTAGTAAATTGCCTGAGGTCTACCCAATTCCAAACCAGGAAGCGAAAACGGTTGCGGGTGCATTCACTCACAGTTGGGTTACCAGATACGGTGCGCCTATAGAATTGTACTCAGACCAAGGAAAAAACTTTGAATCGGCGGTGTTCCAGGAATGCGTCAGATACTTGGTATTCGAAAAACACGAACGACAGCCATGCATCCTAAATCAAATGGCATGGTAGAGCGATTCAACCGGATCCTTGAAGAGCACTTGCGGAAAGTAGTGGACAAGCATCACGATGATTGGGATGTGCACATACCGCTTTTTTCTGATGGGATATCGGTCCGCAGTGCATGAAACAGCAGGTCAAACACCTGCGAGGATTCTGTTGGGAAGTGAACTTCGTTTGCCCAGCGATTTAAAATTTTTTATTTTAAAAATATTGCGCCACTTTGCAAAGTTTAATGTTTTACTCAAAAAGCCGCGCGACCTGGCAAGTAGAAAATTTTTTTATATTTTTCTAATTTTTTTTTAAATTATTATAATTTTTTTTTCTTTTGATTATTCCTAAAAATAGTACCTTCCTTTCCTTTGTACGATAATAATTCCTCTTGAATTCTGGAAACGGGGATCGGGGGAGGTGCCGGTTCTTCAGAAAGCCAATTAATCTGTAAAAATTACCTATTTCCGCACAAAAAAACTCAAAAGCAAGATTTGTAGTTAAAGTAATTCAATAAATCTTTTTTATTAAATTAAATATGTATGTATATACAGACTTAGAACTTACCAAGAGATGTTGCTGCTGCGACTGCTAAAATCAAAACGAAGATAACATTGATCTTTTATAGATTTCCACATAAGGTGGAAATCCAAAACTGGACTCTTCCCATAAATTTAATGAGTCACGTGTATTGTGCCGACAGCAGCGACATCTGTTGGTCAATATTACTTATACTGCACAGGGTTGCACACATAAACAGTAACATTAAATGAATATACAACAGAAGAGTATTCAACAACGGAAGATGTTTAGCAATTTAGTGTTCTTGGGTCATTATTAAATATACTGTACACGGCAGATATACCTACAAATGACAAAGTAATGATGTCAACTTTTGCGGATAACACAGTTATATTAAGTCTGCACAAATGCCCCATTAGAGCCACAAAAGTATTAGGGTAGTGCTTTAAACTAATTGAAAAATAGTTAGCAAAAAACGGGCAAAAGTAAATTAAAATTAGTGCAATCACATCACTTTTACATTAAGGCTAGAAACGTGCCCTAGCTTAACAATGTAACTATTCCGCAAGCTAACGAAATCACTTACCTCGAAACTAACTCAGACAGATGATCAACCTGGAGACCACACATTTCGGTTACTAAAATGCAGCTTAAACTTAAGTATGCCAGTCCGCATTGGGTTATAAGCAAGAAATCAGTCTGTACAACGAAGTCGTCATCTATAAAGCGATCATACAGCAGATATGTATGTATGGAATCCATTTATGGGGTTCAGATTATGCGACAAATACTGATATATAACGATGAAGATTCCAGTCTAAAACTCCAATATCTATAACGGGCGCAACGTGATGCATGCGTAATGAAAACATCCACAAAGACCTAAACATACGCACCATTATAGAGGAGTAGAAGTCATTAAACAAAAACACATAACAAAACCGCATAATCATTCGAACCCTTTGGCTAACACCTTGGCCTCGGCAACAAGCCAAACCCGCCTGAAGAGAATCAACATTGAGCCAGCACCCCATTCCTGTTAATGTTTTAGTTTTGTTATAAGATTTTATTTCTTATTGTGAGGCTTCCAGATTGCAAGCAGATTCAGTAAATAAATAAAATATTAATAAAAAAATCTAATAATTATAATTGCAAATCGTATATCTGAACAATCAAATGCTTGGGAACTATATGATACAGTTGTTGGATTTTGGTAATATATTAATATTTAATTTGTAATGTGTGAACCGTTTACATAACTTAAAAAAAATTCATTTACATATAAAATTTCGTTCGAATATTTCAAAAACAGACCGACTAGTTTTGTATACTAATTTCGTACTTAATTTATTAAGATTTATCACTTTAAATTCAAAATTCCTACTCTAAAGCACCTGCTACACAATTTTTCTTAAACCAAGTAAATTTATTTTAGCTCAGGGTTTTCATCATATAAAACAGATGGTATTTTCTTGTCGTAATGATCCAGAAAAAAAAACACTTTCTAATTTTTATCAAACCTACATAAGGTTAACTATGTAACATTTATTCGCTCACCTTATCAATGTTATTAAACTTTAATCCGTAAATAGGTTGAAAAAAATTATGGGAATATTTTAGAACATTTTATTTAAAAGAATTTCCTTAACATTTAAATTCAATTGATTCTCACCCTTCAACAAACATATATTCACTTACAATTGTAAAACCGCAATAACTTATATGGAGGGAAACTTGTTGAGCGAGACTTTTCCACGCACTTACACTAAAAATAATAAGAAGCATTTGTAATAAAATATGTAAAAAAAAATTAAGCTCTTATGCCCACCTCTCTATGGCTGGGCAAAACATAAAAACAATGTAAACACAAACAATCGCACTCGCTCAAGGCAAAAATATATACCTGGGTAATTACCACTTTTAAAAGGTTGAACGCCAAAAAGAGCAACCGCCAGACGGTTAGTGATAAAATTTAACGACATGACGAGAAGTGTGTCTTCTCGTCGCAGCCAGAAGAGTAGGAAAGCGAAAAGTAAAGTGAACTAGCGCCCCAAATTTGTATTTAGTTTGAGGAAGGGTGTTGCTTTAGTGGAGCTACAATGTGGGAAAGATCATCATTCTGCTTTATTCAAAGCGAACGAGATTTGCCTGGGGGCAGATAAAGTTTGTTTGTATAAGTATATATGTGTGCTAGGAAATACGAGTATGTGCACCTGGAAATAAGAATACGTGAGTATACTTTTCGATTTAGAAATTATGCATTATATTACCCCAGGGCAAACCTATTAGGGAGTTACTATTAAAAACAATAATTTAAAAAAAAATTGTAGATCTATTACTACATAGATTGTAGAATATTTTTGGTTTCATGGCAAAAAAAAATTATTTCACTATAGGTCAGGTTTTATTATATAAGTATAGGGTGTTTTTTACAGAGGTATAGAACTTTAAGTTGGCTTACTTTTCAAGATGGCGACCGATTTAACAGCTGTCAAGTGATTTATTCTCAGTTTGGTTTGGCAATTCATCATGAATAGACTCACGCCTGAACAACGCTTGCAAATAGTGCAATTTTATTTCAAAAATAATGGATCTGTGCGGAAAAGTATGGCGCACTACGTCCATTTTAGCGATGTTTAGCGATGAAGCGCACTTCTGGTTGAATGGCTACGTCAACAAACAAAACTGCCGCATTTGGAGTGAAGGTAATCCTCAAGTGTATGTTGAAACACCGTTACATCCAGAAAAACTGACTGTTTGGTGCGTTTTATGGGCTGGTGGAATCATTGGTCCGTATAATTGGACGTAGTGTGCGATATGTTTTCCGCACAGAACCATTATTTTCGAAATAAAATTGCACTATTTGCAAGCGTTGTTCAGGCGTGAGTCTATTCATGATGAATTGCCAAACCAAACTGAGACTAAATCACTTGACAGCTGTTAAATCGGTCGCCATCTTGAAAAGTAATGCCAACTTAAAGTTCCGTACCTCTGTAAAAAACACCCTATAGTTTAAAACAAGCTAATAACCATTTTCGGCTTGACTTGACTAACCATGCTCTGAATGATTACATACAGGATAATTGCAGCTTTAGATGAGGTTATGAGAAACTGGTAATCGTTTTCTTAATGTATGATTTGAATTAATCAGCTAATTCACTTTTTGTGAATAGGAAATGGGAAGTATCAGAAAGAGAAGAGATACGATATTATCAAAATACCTCTCCGGCTTTCGTCCGTTTTTTTGAATATTTGAATGAATAGTTTTTAATATTTGTCGACTATGGCTCACAGCTATTTTCATGCAAGTTCAATTATAAAATTTTAAATGCTATCTTTTAATACAGCTTTTAGTCAAGCAGGCACAGACGCAACTAGTTTTTTGTTGCACTTATTAGTTGTTCCTCATTACTTGTGCGGTGTTTATTGTCGTTATTTTCTAATAAGGACCAGAAATTCTCAATAGGGTACATGTCAGTTGACTGGGCCGGTAGATTCATTTTAATAATTCCATATTAACCACATGTGCACTATTGTCGATTAATACCCTCAACAAAGACCAAATTTTTAACGCCGCCTGTAGGCATATATACCCATACCGTACTACCACCGCCCCCACTATGTTTAACAGTTGGCCTGATGTTACATCTCTGAAGCTCAGTATTGGGTTTCCGCCACAAGCTATTCCATCTGAACCCAATAGGTTGAACATAGATTCGTCAGCAAAAATTACTGTGCTCTAGAAGTCAAAATCCTCAATTTCCAGCTCCATGGTAAAAGGCAATTCGGCTTAGTTTTTTCTTTTTTTTGGCTAAGGAACGGTTTCTTTCAAGATATGTGCACACGTGATACCCGATATTATTTGGTATATTTCGGCCTTTATTTTGCATGCGGTTTTTCTACACGATATATTTTGCACTGTCGCACTTCTTTAACATATCTCAGCAATTTTTCGCTGCGATTTTCCATTTTTGATATGGTTTATGACCAATTTAACTGAAATCTGTACGCTGATAACGTAAAACTAAAAACACACTAGAACTGGCTTCAAACTATTACTGAATGTCATTTGTCACATTTAGAAAATCCCACTACCATTACAAACTCATCTTTCTTTCGCTACAACGTAGACAAGTGGATGCATGAAATGAGCTCTGATCAGGATTCCTGCAGCTGCATCTCATGTCTTTGTAATATTAGACTACACTTCTCCAAATTTTACTTTACTTTCTTGATGGTTAAAGAATGGCAGAATATATATATATTATATTTTTCTAATTGCAATTATTTTCCATTTTATGGCAATATGATATGATAAGTTTAATCTGCATGAAATTAGCTGTGAGCCACTGTATCTTGCACACAACCGATATACATATAAGATATATAAAGTATGATATTTTGGGTCATAAGTGCTTCAATAAACCATCTAAGAACATGAAATTTGCTCGTCTTCATGACTTACAGTTTATGCTAAGCTGCAAGAATTTTACATTTTTACACTTATTATATGCTTATATACATACATATTTTATTTCTAATAAATACTTGCTATAGCTTACAAATAAAATATAGTATGCGTAACGTAAGCGTATGTGTGTGTGGTTGTATATTTCCAACAATTCTACAACCGTAAATATTTGAAAAGCAATGTAGTTAATGGTAATACTTACATAACACTCGTTCAAATAGCATTACTTTGGGTGCAAAATTTCTACATTGATGAATGAGTCAAAGGCAACAAAAAGAACTATTCAAAAACATACATATAAACGGATGTGCTGCAAAATACTCCTCTTCGACACCACAGTATATCTTCGTATAGTTCGTCCCTATTTTATAAATTCAACAACCAGTACTGTGTTGGTGCTTCTGCTGCCATTATGTCACGGCACGCCAAACCATGTTTTGAGCAGTTATTTTCGTTTTTACGTGGGAGAGATACAACAATCGAATTGTACAATTAAATAGCAGGAAAAAACAATAAAGTGTTTCAAAATATACCAACTTCTGGTTAAACTTTGGCATTTACAAAATTTAACAATTGACAGCCTTTTTTGGAATCATTTTTCATGTGTGGTTCCATTTGCTTTCGAACAAACATAAAAAGAAAATTATAGTTTCCACTAATGGCCAGCAAGCGATTTTTAATCAAAGAAGCTTTAGTTTTGCTAGTATTTGTTTCTCTCAATTGCAGTATAAAGTAGATGCGGATTCAGTTCGAGATATGAGATAATTCTACAACCACCCCCACCTCAACAAGACCTTAGGTAAAAATGAGATATAAAAATTTAAACTTATTTTTTAGTGACAAATTGCAGTCAAATAATGTGTTCGAAAAGCTTTTTCATAATATTTTGGTCCCTTTTTCATTTCTTTATATTACATTGTTTGTTTTATAAACATTTATGTTGGCTACTTCCTGCTCTCAGAATACTCCGTTTTCTGACTACCCTCTATACCCATGTGTAACTATAGCCGATAATGGCTCTCCCTCTGCCAATTATTTGATTGTCTCCCCATCTATTACGCCGATTCTATCTTCCTCCCTTTTTCGCTGTTCGCCAAATAATAGAAATATAACTTTCGCTCATACATCCATCAAAGAGTTTGATTAGTGGTCTCATTTCCAGATTTCCCCAGCATGGGAAAATTCCATCCATACCTGAAGACTTATAAACGGAGAAAGTCTGTATTGCCCATCTTTATGTAGTAGTTAAGATATCCACGCCTTCCAACAGCTCCGTTCTGGCAATTGCCTCTAGACGTTACAGCTCCAGTGCACAAGATGGAAAGTGTGCTTTGGATGGAATAAGCTTTTTCAGCGATTCTATGGAAATGAGTTCCCCTGGATTTTACATTTTTGTGCTGTAGATTGATTTCAGAACTGATAGATTGCGCGTCCCCTTTCGTCGCCATCCTGACTATTGTTTTCGTGTCAATCATATCCCTGCCCAGTGTTTTCTTGACTTCCTCTTTTCTTTTTTCTTATGTCTTTTTCGTAGGCGCAAATAAACACTGCTCACACCCCACGACATTATTCCTTACTCTGAGTAGAGCAGGTCTTTCGTCTCTTAGTTAATTTGGAGGATATATATCCGCTCCTCCTCCGTAGGCTTTATTTTCCACACTTTTAATTGGAGATCTTGACGTAAAATGCGACAGGACGTGGTCTATTGGGTCGATTACAAGTATTATCCAATAATAAGTATTTTTAATAAAGTTGAATCATCTGTAAATGTTGTTCAGGCGTAAATTTTCCATGAAAAAATGCCAAACAATATTGAACAAAAATAACATGACAGCTTGACACGAATCATTACGTGATCTGTCAAAAAAAGGCTATTGAAAAAGTACATTTACTTGGATCACCCTTTACAACCCACCATCTTTTAGAGTGTCTCCCGCCATTTGTTGCGATAATTCTTTCTCGACCTCTTTATGTGGCACTCTTCTGTCGACCATGTACTCAGTCTCTTTCGAGGTGCCAGCTAAAAGTTCTGTTTTCCCTTGTGAAGTTAACGGAAAAAATGTTTCCTTCGTCGGAGTCATCACTATCTACATTTCCCTATGACCCTTAAGCATAATCAGTGGTCAAGGTAGTGTATAAGGAAAATATGGGTCCACCGCAGTAGCGCCCCTTACCGCGGAAAGGATATCGTTACTCCCCGAGGTGGCGCGGTGTCAGGCTCCAACGTATCATTTCTCTTTAGCCTCTTATTACTAATATTAGAATTGTCAAATGGAACACAAGCTACTATTTTGTTTTAAAGGGGTTATTTTAGAATAAAACAAAAAAGAAAGGCTGTCTTCCGGCAGGCCGAAGTACTTATACCGGTGTATAAAAGCTATAGTGATAGTCGTCCGGTTTCGATAATCTTTAGCACCAATGCGCAATTCGTTATATAAAGGGTTTTCCAATAGGTATGATATGATTTATAAGTGTGGTTTTGGCCATTTTTAAGAAGTCATGATCTGTCATTTTTTTCCATTGTATTCAGTAATGTTTAGAATTTCATCCATGGACCACCATAAACGTCGCGCATTTGCTGATTTTGCTTGGAAATCATCTTCTCCGATGAGGCTCACTTTCATCTGAGTGGTGCGGTAAATAAACAAAGCTGTCGATTCTGGTGCGAAAAATATCCACAAATTTTTTATGAACAACCGTACTTATTTCGAAGTGAAGCTGGTAGCACCATTACTGTCAATAGAGAGCAGTATAGATCGACGGTAACCAACTTTTTAAGGCCACAATAAGAAGAAGTTGATTTTAACAACATATGGTTCCTACAAGGTTAGAAAGGTTTGGGATTCAATTATTTCAATAAATTGTGGTATTGTGGTATACGACATACGACTTGATTTTGTGAAAAAAGTGCTCAAAAATTGGGTTCATCGAATTCGTTCCTGCAAAAGAAGTCATGGAGGTCATTTAAATGTTGTTATATTCAGAACCTAATTGTATCGATTGTACTTCACACATATATTCAAATCTGAAAAACCGGTGGATGTATGTATGTCCTATCTGGCCGGTTCCGACAAATGATATAAATATAAAAATACATCAGCATACCAAATTTGGTTGAAGTTTCTCAAAAACTGAGGGACTAGCTTGCGATCGAACCGACAGGCATGGCTAACTCAAGTCAGCCCGTCGCTCTGATTCAATCGGTATACATTTTGGTGGGTCTATAAGAGCACCCTTTTGGTGCTTACATACTTCGGACTGAAGTTAGTACACCATTGCATGTACATGAAAGGTATAATAACTACATCGCTTTGGAAGAACATCTGCGTTTATTTTCCAACTGTTGTTGCTCCGTTAGCGTAAAATTTCTTTTAGAAAATTATGCTATTTCAGTTGAAATGCTTTCACATTTAACGAAAAAGAAAATGGAGCTGGAAAGATGGAAAAAATACAAATATACAGTTCACATAGTATTTTCAACATTCAATGAATTAAATTTTTTAATGATTTATTTTAATTTCGATCTCATTTGGCTACCAGTAACAATAATTTTGAATATTGTATCTACCGTGCGTATGAGTAACTTAATCGGAAAGCAACCATATAATTTATAACTTTTTCAATTATTTCTAATTTAAATGTTTTAACCGAAAATAACGGATTTTTAATAGTATAGTGTTATTGTAACAGAATTTAAAAACTTTTTCAATAATTTTTAATCTATGACCTATCAACTGTCAGTATACAAAATTTTGTTACAGTAAATTCAGGAAAAATAGTAATAAAACTATAAACTTTGTCAAACGTGTAGAAGTGCCTCATTATATGTAATGCAAACCACAACGATATCCTTGTATTTAAGTAGTAGCAATATGCCTACTAGTGTACTAGTAATTATGATTATTTGGTTTATATATTATTATTCACACTTGAATAGCTCATGAGTAATTTACAAAAAAACTCTTATATATTTATCCACGCGCATGTTTATTGTTCACACGTACGTATATTTGTGTGTATACTTTGGATATAAATGCATGTTACAAGCACATGTTAATATACACATGGCAGAAAAAGTCTTCGCTCACTCACTGTATTAAAGTATTCAACTAATAAAAATTAAACATTTTAAAACAATAACTATTTTATTTTCCCTTATTTTGAAGACAATTATTTGAAGAATGTTTGAGCAAAATTTTGTAGAATTCGAGCTGCGTGGTTCTGAGTTAAAGGGATTTTAGTACCGCTACTTAAGTTAATTGAGCAGAAAAAGTGTGCGTTCACTTTAAAAAGCGATGGTTTGTTGCATTGAAAATACAATTTTTTTATGTTTAATTTATTTTAAATGATACACGATAATAATTGCGATTAGGAAGAAGCTAAAGCGTATGTAAATATAAGAGAAACTCTTTATTTTTTTGACTATGGACCAAAAGCGAAAGGAACATACATTCTGACACTGGATTTTTATATAGTAAGATTTTAATTTTTATATATTTTTTATTTTCCTTTATTTTTTTTATAAATATACTACTTTTTATTTTCAAAAATAGTGCTTAGATTTTTTTTATTATTCGTAATTTTTTTTAGTCTATAATAAAAATAAAATCAGAGATAGCATATACCTTAACCTGTGCGAAGTAACACGAAATTGTAACAAAAAATACTAACGAGATAAATAAGCATAAACTACGCTCAACTTGCAGTTTCCGCCATATTTTTTTGGGAAACAGCAAATAATGGGTTGTATTTATAATGGTAATATTAATAATTTGTTGCTAATAGTTATAATTAATGAATAGAATGTTTTAAAATATCCTTTCATGTAAAAACACGTTTGTACGTGCGATTGTTGCTAATAAGTGATAAAGTTCTTACAGAGTGTCGATTTGGCTTGGTAGCCACGTCATCACATTATGGAATCTTTACGCATTCGAAACCATTCATTTTAATTGTACGGAAATAAGCAGAATATGTTACTTAGTGGAAAATACAGTGAAAGTGTGAAGTTCTGCTTGCGTGCTTATAAACATAAGTATTTAACGTATGTTTATATAAAGAGCTTTGCTATGCATACTACCCATCGGAAGGCATGGTCCGACTAAACATGACAAATTATAGAAAATTCATTTGATAAAAAAAATTTTATTTGTGATATCTTTCATGAAATAGCATGTGAACTTTTAAAAAAATTTATACCGATCGGATCAGAACGATGACATAATTTACAATATTTACACATAATTATTGATCAGTATTTGCAATGAGAATTATCAAAATCGGAGAGATATATCTTATAGTCCCAATACAAGCGATTTTTCGGATTTGAGAATTTAAGATATGTTGTTTTTTACTAACAACAATTTAATCAAGCTTGACATTGAAAATTTGAAATGTTCTTTGAAGATGAACTCCGGTATGACCGAGGGCAGCAGTTTTTGTTCTAATTGCAACCGCCCCTTGAACAACTTCGAGTATATAGTGTTATCTATTTTCATAGCATCTTCCAAAAAACTTTAGCAAGAACTCCTAAAGGTTTAAATAGTCTAAGTAACATACATTTGGTAAGTAGTCAAAATTTATGTTTTAGCATTAAATATTCATTCTATATAAGCATGATGTAAATATGTTTAAAGTGCAAATGAAGAAGAAGGCTTTGAGTTTTATTTTATTTTTTACTCTCATCTATATTTCAAACTGGATATACTAAACAAAAGAATTATTAGAGATTTTTATTCATGCTCACTTTTTTCAATTTTTAAAACACTATGACCGTGAATGGTTTAAAAGGTAATATTCATTTATCAGCGTACAAAAATGGAATGGATGAGCGCCATATGGATTTTTATGAGAAGCGCAGTCCTGCCGAGGGGCGACCGCATTTCGAAAATCTTATTTTCTATATTTTTGGATGTTGGTTGAACCAGGGCTCGAACCCTGGACGTCCGAATGATAGTTCGCAATGTTAACCACTCGGCTATTTTAAACACTTCATGTAATATGTGTCTATGTGTGTGTTTGAACCAGAGAACGTATAATATGTCAAATCGATGCTAGAACACGATGAGTGCATAGGGTTGTATTTTTAGCATTTCCCCCAGCTAACATTGGTGTATGTTAGCTTTAGATAAAGAATTTTTCGGCTTCTTACCAAATAAAGGAAAATATTGTTTACAATATATAAAAAAAATTTTGGGTTAGTGATGAAATTATGACACTTTATCAATATTTTTCATGCCATTTTTAAATTTCTATATTATCTGATAGAAAATATTTAATTTTTACTCGCAATATATGTTGATATGCCGTCGGCATTTCGCAATAGCGTTTATTTGTACTCTAAAATTTCAATTTAAAATTTGATATCCTGTAATAGACATATGTACATATGCTCTTATCTAACTACTTTTATGCATATGTATCATGACATACATATTGTGGCGAAAATGCGAAGCGAATGACAGATGAAAGAGAGGAGCCGACAACTGACATCTTCTAGAGCGTACGAGACGATTATCGTAACCGAAACGATTATCGTAACCGAGAGGATTATCGTATGGACGAGATTATTCCGGGGGTTTCGTTTTCGTGCAAAAGCAATCAGTTGTGAATTAAACTCGAGGATATTACATCAGAGTAAAGTAATAAAAACAGTACATTGTGAAAGTTGTATACAAGTGATTGTAAATAGTAACGTAAATTGTAATTGAATTGTGAATTACCGAATAATTAAAAAGGACATTAATTAAGTCTTTATAAATAAAGAGACTGCAAATTAAGTTGGCGATTTTATTTAACAATCCAGAGGTCGTACCCGAAAGATTAAGGAAATCATCGAGGTTAATCAGCAAGATCGTAACAATTGGTGTCAGAAGTGGGATTGTTAAATAAATTCCAAAGGATAATTATTTAAAAATGGTGAAGATTCAAGATTTGACGATACCTCTTCTCAAGAAGGAGTTGGCCAAGCGAGGATTGTCTACAACTGGAAATAAGGCAGAGCTGCAATCGAGACTGCGAGAAGCAATGGAAGTCGAAGGCATCGATTTGAACCAGTACGAATTCCGTCGCGCGGATGAAGATGTATCCTTGAAGGACATTGACAAAGAAGAAGCTATTGATTCTGCGAAGGGGTTGGAGCAGCCATCAGGTAAGATTCAAGAAAATGCCCCTGGCTCATCTACCGGTATGGACATGAACATGTTGTTGAATGCAATTTCACAAATCGATGCCAGCATATCACAAAAGATGGATGCACAGGATGCCAAGATATCACAAAAGATGGATTAAAAGTTTGATGGATTAGAAGGAACAATCGCGCAAATACAGCAAAATCTGGAGAAAGACAATGCAGAACTTAAGGAAAGACAGGATCTAATTGAGAGCAAAGTCAACGAATTGCACGGTCGGCAAGAAAAAATAGAAGAATTAATTGAAGCCAAAGTCAACACATTGGAAGGTCGTTTCCGGGATTTGCAGTTAAATCGTCCAACCACTTCAGTGAACGCTCCCAAGGCAAAAACACCATCGTTTGACGGAAAAATTCCCTTCCAAGTCTTCAAGCTCCAGTTTGAGAAGACGGCTGAAACCAATAAATGGAGCATGGAGGAAAAATCTGCTGCATTATTCGTTGCGTTGGAAGGACCTGCGGCAGAACTTCTGCAAACTGTACCTGATTATGAGAGAAATGATTACGACGGATTAATGCGAGCCCTGGAAAGACGATATGGTTAGTTAGAAAAGCGCGACCAAAAACCCAACGAATCTCTACAGGAATATGCCTCGGAAATTGAGAGATTGGCTCATTTAGCCATCGGAGACGCATCAGGTGAGCATCTCGAACGGGTGAAAATACAAAAATTCATCAGCGGCATAAAAGACGTTTATACTAAACGGGAGACATATGCGAATCCAAAGTTAACATTCGCTGAAACAGTGGCGTATGCTCAAACACGTGAAACGGCGGCACTCATAAGCAGACGAGCATACAAAGTTAATAAAGTGGAGGTTGAAACATCAGATGTGATGACCGAAATATTGAGAACTCTGAAGTCGTTAGAAGGAATGAATCGTTCTGGTGGTAAGAATCAGGCTGGGAAATGCTTTAAATGTGGAAAGCCTGGTCACTTCGCACGCGAATGCAAAACGGGTTCCAGCATACAAGAAGGACAGCGAAAACGGAAGGCTGACGAAGATAAACCATCAACTTCTCAGTCGTTAAACTAAAACGAGCCAGTCTAAAAGGGCGTATGCTGGCTCCTGCAATTGAATGCCCCATAATCTCCGTCTCGCAAATTGGTAGGAAAACGAGCAACATTACTATTGGTGGATATGTGGATGGACGAGCGCGAAAATTAACAGTGGATACGGGCGCATCACACTCTATCATTCGAACTGACCTGATCGCTAAAGAAGTGAGACCATTACCTGGAGCAATATTGAAAACGGCGACTGGTGAGGACACACAAGTGGTGGGAGAAGTAACATGTGAGGTCTCAATAGGGAATGTGACGGTGTTACACAGCTTTATAGTCGCGCAGATCGTAGATGAGGTAATCATAGGAGTGGACTTCTTGATGGAGCAAGGTATGAAGATCGATTTGAATAACAAGGTTATGGAGTATAAGAACATGGAAGTACCACTAAGCATGGGCTACGATTCCACATACAGCAGCAAACAAGTGGTCTTAGAAGGCAGTGAACTGATTCCACCGAAGTCAGAAGCAGTTGTTTGGGCGAAAATTAATGGAGATTGTGGGACAAACAAATTGTGGGTTGTCGAAGCAGCACAAAATTCTACACTGGACTTACTAATTGGAAAAACCCTGACTAAGACACGAAAGAATGGACGCATCCCAGTGAGAGTATTAAATGACTTCAGATCATCAGTAAAAATTCCTAGTGGAACTGTATTAGGGCAATGTCAAGAGGTAGAAGCCATTATTAACAGCAATGATTCATCTGGAATCGACTCTATTGGCAGCAAGGAGATGGAGGAAGATATCAATGCATGGACGCAAGGGTTGGAAGACAAGTACAAGCACAAGGCCAGCCAGATGATCCGTAAATACTCCAACATATTCGACAAGGATGGCAACAAACCAGGCAGAACCAAAGTAGTGAAGCATTGCATTGATACTGGTGACGGAAGACCAATTCGTCAAGCTCCTAGAAGCGTTCCATTAGCCAAACGTGACACTAAGGAAATGAGCGAAAGCGGTGTTATCGAACCATCGGCAAGTCCATGGAGCTCTCCGGTAGTACTCGTGAAGAAGAAAGATGGCCAGTTGCGGTTCTGCATGGACTATCGGAGATTAAATGATGTCACAAAGAAAGACAGCTATCCTTTGCCCAGGATCGATGATACACTAGACTCGTTAACTGGCACAGAATGGTTCTCAACACTTGACCTTAAGAGCGGGTATTGGCAAGTAGAAGTGAGTGAAGAAGATAAAGAGAAGACAGCGTTTAGTGCCGGCAACGGTCTATGGCAATTTACAGTAATGCCATTTGGGTTATGCAACGCTCCTGCCACTTTTGAAAGATTAATGGACCATGTGCTCAAAGGACTACACTGGAAGACCTGTTTGGTGTATCTGGATGACATAATCGTATTGGGAAAGAGCTTCGACGAACATCTGAGTAATTTGGAAGAAGTTTTCCAGAGAATAGCTGGCGCTGGTCTCAAACTAAGTCCTAAGAAGTGCTCTTTATTCAAGAAGGAGGTGAATTACTTAGGTCATCAAGTAACCACGAAGGGCGTGTGTACTGCGAAGGAAAAAATAGAAGCAGTGAAGGATTGGCCGAGACCCAGAAATTTGCATGAATTAAGAAGTTTCCTTGGGCTGTGTACTTACTATCGTCGCTTTGTTCCGAATTTCGCCAGCGTAGCTCATAGTCTCCATGAACTCACAAGGAAAACTAAATCTTTCGAGTGGAAAACTGAACAAGAGGATGCTTTCCAAGCTTTAAAAGAACGATTATGCACTGCACCTATGCTAGCGTACCCGGTTCCATGTGCAACATTTATTCTGGACACAGATGCTAGTGGTTATGGCATAGGAGGTGTACTTTCGCAAGTGATTGATGGGCAGGAGAAGATAGTTGCCTACTATAGCCGGACTATTGGAAAACCGGAGCGGAACTAGAAACAAACTACTTTAGTAAATGGCCTGAGGTCTACCCAATTCCAAACCAGGAAGCGAAAACAGTTGCGGATGCATTCACTCACAATTGGGTTACCAGATACGGTGCACCTATAGAATTGCACTCAGACCAAGGAAGAAACTTTGAATCGGCGGTGTTCCAGGAGATGTGCCAGATACTTGGTATTCGCAAAACCCGAACGTCAGCCCTGCATCCTCAATCAGATGGCATGGTAGAGCGATTCAACCGGACCCTGGAAGAGCACTTGCGGAAAGTAGTGGACAAGAATCAAGATGATTGGGATGTACACATACCGCTTTTCCTTATGGGATATCGGTCCGCAGTGCATGAAACAACAGGTCAAACACCTGCCAGGATACTGTTTGGTAGTGAACTTCGGTTGCCCAGCGATTTAAAATTTGGAATAACTGGTGATGCGAGAAGAATTGGGAAGGAAGCGTCTACTGTTCTCGAGGAAGAGTTAAGAGAGATACATGCTCTTGTGAGGCAGCGAACTCAAATTATGAGTGACAAAATGAAGGCTCGGTATGACAAGGCGATGAACTCCGAAGGCTTCCAAAATGGAGATTTGGTGTTGCTGTACAATCCACAACGAAAGAGAGGTTTGTCCCCAAAACTTCAATGCAATTGGGAAGGTCCATACAAGATAATCAAACGACTAAACGACGTAGTGTATCGAATTCAAACTGTAAGGAGGCCAAGAAACAAGATGAAAGTGGTCCACCTAGAGAGGCTTGCTGCGTTTGGAACAGCGAATGTGTCTGATCGGGACGATCAGACTTAGGTGGAGGGCAGTGTGGCGAAAATGCGAAGCGAATGACAGATGAAAGAGAGGAGCCGACAACTGACATCTTCTAGAGCGTACGAGACGATTATCGTAACCGAAACGATTATCGTAACCGAGAGGATTATCGTATGGACGAGATTATTCCGGGGGTTTCGTTTTCAAGCAGCAAACAAGTATATAAGGGCGACGTACGGCTGCAAAAGCAATCAGTTGTGAATTAAACTCGAGGAGATTACATCAGAGTAAAGTAATAAAAACAGTACATTGTGAAAGTTGTATACAAGTGATTGTAAATAGTAACGTAAATTGTAATTGAATTGTGAATTACCGAATAATTAAAAAGGACATTAATTAAGTCTTTATAAATAAAGAGACTGCAAATTAAGTTGGCGATTTTATTTAACAATCCAGAGGTCGTACCCGAAAGATTAAGGAAATCATCGAGGTTAATCAGCAAGATCGTAACAATATGTACATTCACTATCGAAAATAATGACCTGTGTCAAGAAATCTGTATATACATACATACACACATGCACACACACTATTTGGATGTACACGTATGCATTCATACTTCGATCACTCGATCCCTCGAAATTATTCTTACAAAACTCAAATCGAATACAACAATAACATTTTCATTCATAGACGCAAGCGCCGTACAACAAAGCAAAGTGCGTTTATTCATAAATACCACCGCGCACATGCCCCGCATAGTCTTGCCAACAAGCTGCTTCTTCGCGACGGGGACAAAAAACACAAATAAAAAATCATGGTCGCGAAATGTTACGCAAAAGCAACAATAACAAAAAGTTCCTTTGACTCCGGCAAAAAGTCAAGTGTCAGCCACCGAAATGAAGCAAACCATACAAAAACTACGATTGTGCTTCTATATTTGCTGTTCGCCTGTTACCTCAATATGAAACAAGCTGCTGCTTTGCGCAGGCACACGACAAAAGTACCACGAGTTCAAATCCTCGCTCCTTTTTCGGATTTTAATTTTTTTTAGATTGGGCGAATTTTTCAATCATCACCAAGAATTGCTTTTGATCGAAGGGGGGTATAAGGGTAAGAAGTTGGCATGCCCTTTTGTATGTATGCGTTTTTCGTATACATACATGGACCTTTGAATGGGTTTGGCCGTTTTCAAGAATGTTTGATTTTTGTGTCATTTATTTTATTTTTCGAATAGTGTAGATATTCAGGTACAGTGAACTTTGTGTACCACGAATATGCACATCGCATTTGAACCATGCAGTGTGCATCTAGCTATACTGTTTTTACATAATTAATTTCTCATTAATTTCTAGTTTCTATAAAAATTTTGATAAATTTAATGAAAAAAACAATATATTTAAAAAATTTCACGTGCTTCTTTAAACATTTGTTTAACAAATGTAAAGAACTCAGTTCGGATTATCGAGAGTGCGTTTTACAATTGTCCATTGAAGACACAAAATTCTTCAACTTCTAATTTTTGGCACTTTGGTTTGTGTAAGAGTCGCGCGAAGGGAGATGTGTGCGTTCGCGATGAGAACTTTTTTTTTGCAATATAAACCAGCGTTGGCATGGGAATAGTTATTTTGCTTTTTGCTTGTTTACATATAAACGTATGTACGGTCATACATATCAATTCATGTGCACATATATATGTATGTAGAAATATGAGCATGCGTGCTTGTTCTTATTACGCTTATTTGTACGAACGCTCAGATGTGAATTGACTGGATGGATTTGATGTTGTGCATTGTATGCACATTAAAAAAATATTAGTAGAAAAAAAAAATATAATTTTTAAATTTCAGAAATCTATACTTCTATACTTCTATACTATCTATATCTATACTAATTATATAAAACTGCTTATATGAAAATATTCGTAACGGCTAATCTCGAAAAGTAATGGCCCAATTTTTATGAATTTTTTTTAAGAAGCAAAAATAAACCAGGTGGCGTTTTCATTTTTTCCATTTTCAAAACTTAAAGCCCCTTATTTCTAGGATGAAATTTATAAAAGCTTCAAATAATGCAAGCATAAGAATTTTCATAGATCGAACTCAAGCTACGGCGGAACAAAAATGTGTGTGTGGGTGTGTATGAACTCAACGTAGAGAAAATGTATTTTGACTAAGAGATGCATAAGCCTTCGACAAAAGAAAAGAAAAACAAAGAGCGTTTTTGGTGATTCCCCAAATTATAATAACACGAGAAACGAGACAGTCGCTGAGCATGCAAATCGTTTAGAGAACTCACGGTTGCGTGGAATGCAGAGGAGACATGTGGCGATTCATACGAAATCAGCATTTAACTACAGACCGGATTTAAACTATATGGAACATTCTTCCCTTTTCATGGGTCGTATGAGTGAAATTTGCGTTTTTTGTAAAGCTCGAAAGTACCGAACGAAACCCCAGGTATGTGTTGTAGTAAGGGCCATGTCAAATTAAATGATATCGGCGAGCCTCCTCCAACAGTTAAGGCGCTACTTACAGGCGAGCATATGTTGTCCAACCATTTTAAACAAAATATTAGAAAGTACAATGGTTGTTTCGCTATGACGTCGTTTGGTGGTAATGAAATAAGAGAAGGAAATTTCATGCCCACTTTTAAAATACATGGACAAGTGTACCACATTATTGGAAGCCTATTGCCACCGTCTAACATGGTTCCAAAATTTTTGCAAGTTTATTTTTTTCCGAAGAGGAACAGCTTTCGTTGCGCCAAAATGCTGCACCAACTTTTCAAAGAGATATCTTAAAATTAATTCAAGAAATTCTTCTCGGCAATAATGTGTACGTTCAAAGTTTTATGACTTCTATGGAACGTATGCATTCTAATTCCAATAACTATAGGGTTATAATCCATGCCGACAAGTACCCTGTTAGCGAACACCGTGGTCGCTATAATTCTCCGACTACAGGCGAGGTCGCAGTATTGATAGTTGATGAGAATGCTGGTCCCCGCGATATTATCTTACATGGCTGCTAAAATGATTACCGGGAGGTTAAATTTTATAAGAGCACATCAAAAGACATTGCATGCAGATAATTATATACATCTAATGGATGCTGTTAACGAGGATTGCAATCCCGAAAATATAGGCCAGTTGGTAATTTTGCCGTCTTCATTTACTGGATCGCCTCGATATTTGCATGAACTTACACAAGACGCCCTATTATATGTCCGTCATTATGGAAGGCCCGATTTATTTATTACTTTTACGTGTAATCCAGAGTGGATAGACATCAAAAACGAATTGTTTCCAAATCAAAGACCAAGTGAGCGTCTTGACATTGTATCAAGAGTATTCCATGTCAAACTACACCAACTCATGAACTTGATTACGAAAAAAGATATTTTTGATTTTCCAAATAAGGACGAAGACCCTTTGTTGTATGATATAGTTACAAAAAATATGATCCACGGCCCATGTGGTGCTAATAATTCATCATCGCCATGTATGTTGAATGGACGATGCTCAA
Source organism: Neoceratitis asiatica (assembly GCA_030068015.2). Taxonomy (NCBI): domain Eukaryota; kingdom Metazoa; phylum Arthropoda; class Insecta; order Diptera; family Tephritidae; genus Neoceratitis; species Neoceratitis asiatica. The sequence goes on from CM061524.1 coordinate 81,899,812, forward strand.
AACGATATCCACGCGAGCTCCTCTAACATACGCAGACCGGGGAAGATGGATATCCAAACTATAGGCGAAGATCCTCAGCGGACGGTGGCCATACGCATTTACGTGCTTATGGGTACCAAGTTGACAACCGATGGATCGTTCCATATTGCCCCGTTCTATCCAGATGTTTCTCCGTTCACATAAATGTAGAGTACTGCCATTCGGTGAAAGCAATTAAATATATTTGCAAATATGTGAATAAAAGTAGTGACGCAGCGACATTTTCAGTGCAAAATAATATGGACGAAGTGCAAAATTTTTTGAATGGCAGATATTTAAGCAAGTCCGAAGGTATTTGGAGATTACTAGGATTTTCGATACATGAGCGATTCCCAGCGGTTGTACATCTATCTGTTCACTTAGAAAATGGACAAAGGGTTTATTTCACACCGAGTAATGTCGAGCAAGTACTGCAGCAGCCACCACAAACCACTCTGACAGCATTTTTTTCCCTTTGTTCAGTTGATGATTTTGCAAAGACTTTGCTTTACTCCGAGGTACCCGCCTATTACACTTGGGTTAATAAAAAGTGGCAACGTAGAAAACGAGGATGATAGTCAGTCTCAGCGAGCGGGCAGAAAATGAGAGAGCTTTTTTCGATCATGCTTATATATTGCGAGATTTCTGATCCAGCACATTTATGGAATTTGTTCTGCAAAAACTTATGTGAAGATATATTATATAGTGTGCGCGAGAGTAGTAATGACCCTGAAATGGACTTTACTGAAGATATATTTAATACGGGGCTTATTCTTCTTGATAATTTGGTTTTTTCGTATGGTGAGAAACGTATAAAGGAGTTCGCTTTACCTGAACCTAACCGCAGTATATCAGACCTACACTCCATTTCAAGCATATCCGAAACAACGCACAATACCCATGGCCTCCACCAATTTTTATTAGAAAATGAGCCAAAGCTAACCACAGAGCAAGAGTAATATACGCTAAGGTCTGCTCCAGTGTAGAAGACGATGCAGGAAATATTTTTTTCTCATTCGGAGGCACAGGTAAAACCTTTGTGACTTCACTTATTTTAGCTAAAGTTCGCATCGAAGGCAAACTTGCTGTTGCAGTTGCTTCTTCTGACATTGCTGCTACTCTTCTGCGTGGGGGAAGAACTGCTCATTCCACCTTTAAGCTACCACTTAATTTTTCACCAGAACAAAGGAGTGCCTGCTTCATTAAGAAAAATAGTTCCACCGCTGATATTCTTCAGATAGCATTTCTTATAATTTGGGACGAGTGCACAATGTCTCATAAGTATCACATCGATGCTATAGATTTATCACTTAGAGATTTAAGCTCTTCTCAGGCGCCAATGGGTGGAATTACATTTGTATTCACAGGAGACTTTCGGCAAACTCTACCAGTGGTTCCAAAGGGAACAAGAGCAGATATTGTCAACGCATGCATAAAGAAATCAGATATGTGGTCAAATGTACAAACGTTGAAATTGTCGCCAATATGAGAGTGAATCTCTGTGAAACTGGCTCTTCTAATCAGTTTGCAGATTTCATATTTAAAATAGGCAATGGTTGCAAGTCCCTAACCTGCGATGGTTATGTAACATTGCCAGAAATCATAAGAACATGCGTCGGAACAATTGATGAACTCATTGATAAGGTATACTCAGATGTTGCTAATTTGCAAAACAAGCACTCCAAGTGGTTATATGAACGAGCTATCATCACTTCAATAAACTCTGCCGCAGACGAAATTAATAAAGCTGTTTCTGATAGAATACCAACAGAGTACACAATTTATACTTCCCTTGACGAAGTTACAGATAAAGAAGACATTGTTCACTATCCAGCGGAGTTTCTTAACTCTCTTAACCCCTCCGGCCTACCACCGTTTGAACTACGTCTGAAAATTGGTATGCCAATAATGCTTCTACGAAATCTTAAGCCTCCCAATTTATGTAATGGTACTAGACTAAAAATCACGCAATTAATGCCTAATGTCATATAAGCGATAATTTTAACTGGTCCTGCAGCAGGCGAAACAACAATGATTCCGCGGATACCAATGATACCCAGCGATCTACCTTTTAGTATTAAGCGAGTCCAGTTTCCTTTGAGAATATGTTTTGCAATTACAATTAACAAGTCCCAAGGGCAAACATTTAGCTATGTTGGAGTAGACCTTCGCAACGAGGTGTTTTCTCACGGTCAACTATATGTCGCTCTCTCACGAACTGGTTCACCACAAAACCAGAGTTTTCTTATACCTGGAAATGGCAACAAAACAAAGAATGTTGTGTTCACGGAAGTTTTTATTAATGAATAAGATGTACCTTATTTTATGAACTAATTTTTGCGTTTCACAATCCATTTTACTAATGTAGGTACCTAACGTTGTTTGAATTATTATAACTTTGAGTTTTTTGTTGTTAATAAATGAATTGTTTATAGCGTTGTTTAATTTTAAAGTGTTTGCATTTAATCTAAAGGAGGGCACAAAATATGAATGTGTAACCCGTTCTTACACTCTACTCAAAGCTAAACATCGGTATATTTAATTTTTGCGGCGTAACGAAGTAAGCCGGGTACTTGCTAGTATCTAATAAAAATGTACACATTTTTAAAAGCCAATCATCAAAAATTGATAAGCTCAGAATATTCGGATAATAACCTTACATTTACCTCGCACAGGTTTTATAAAGTTTACATTTATTTTGCATTAATTTTCTCATTTTTAACATGATTTCTGGTATACGTTCTTATACGTTCTCTGGTTATACATTCAACAAACTGTAATAAATAGCATGAAATAAATTCCGAACAACATAGTATGTATTGAAAGAGTAGAATAAAAAATTGTTTTTCCATCGATTGTGACCATGAAATATTTCTTTAAACTTTTATTAATGAAAGATATGTACTTATAATATCTTTTTTTGATACCTATATTGTAATATTATTTTTTAGTCACACTTTTTTTTTTCTAAACATATTCAAGAAAAAAAATAAAAATAAAAACATTTTGGAAAAAAGGGTGGAGAGAGAGTTTTGATTATATGGTGTATTACTAAATCCGAAAATTATTTTCATTTTGTCATTGTAAGTCGAGTCTACTGATAATGTGAGACGGATATGGAAAGTCTTTCTAAAGCATCCAGCTATAGACTGCCATCATCCATCTTCAATGGCATCTTTTTCCATCTTCTTGATATTTTAGTGATGCTTCCTCTTGGTTTTTACTCTTATCTCTGTAGTCGAAATGGGAATAAAGAAAATAACCAACTATTTTGAGCCATATGGGATCTTAAATGTATCCATCAAACCTACAATAATAGTAAAATAAACCAAACCATCTCCTTGGTAGCTATAACATAGAAAGTAAATATCTTTTACTAGCACGGGACCCTGGACACTCCAATTTCTTTCCAATGAGGGATGAGACGAGAAGCTGATTGTAGATTGGGATATGAAATTGATTGCTTCTATTTTGAATCTTCGCAATCCTTATTTTATAAGTATGTAAAGATGTGCGACTCAGACTATAAACAGATAGGCTGCCCGAGTACACGAGTTTGGAAGGCCGGTAGAATTAATATGCGCCGTGAGAAGCAATTAGAGATAAATGAAATCAAAACTTAAAATTTTCAGAGTACAAAATCATTTAATATTTAAATTACAAGATATATAAAAAAATACTAAATTAACTACCTTATTCGTATTTGTAAAAATAATGATTTAGCATTGGATAACTTTTAAAAGTGGGCCTTTAATAAAAAAAAAATCCTCATTATTGACTTCCTATTATACATATAACAGTTCGTATTGCTATTAGTAACTTTCCCATCATTTTATACCGCAATTGAATTCTTAAAAATTCTATGTGTAGTATTTTATCCACAAACCTGTATAAATTTTTCATCTTTGGTGTGCTTGTAAAGGGTGTTTTTAATAGAGGTATAGAACTTTAAGTTGCAAAAAAGCAACGATGGATTATTCGGTTGACATGAATTTTATTTATCCGAAAGATAATCTTCTGGCATTACATTTTAAATATGATTTCTGACATATGACCGCCACGGCTGGCGCGGATGTAGTCCAATCTGGATGTCCAATTTTCGATGACTTTTTCCAACATTTGTGGCCGTATATAGGCAATAACACTGCGCATGTTGTCTTCCAAATGGTCAAGCGTTTGTGGCTTATCCGCATAGACCAATGACTTTACATAGCCCCACAGAAAGTAGTCTATCGGTGTTAAATCACAAGATCTTGGAGGACAATTCACAGGTCCAAAACGTGAAATTAGGCGGTCACCAAATATGTCTTTCAGTAAATCTATTGTGGCACGAGCTGTGTGACATGTTGCGCCGTCTTGGTGAAACCACATCTCCTGTACATCATGGTTATTCAATTCAGGAATGAAAAAGTTAGTAATTATGGCTCTATACCGATCACCATTGACTGTAACGTTCTGGCCACCATCGTTTTTGAAGAAGTACGGACCAATGATTCCACCAGCCCATAAAGCGCACCAAACAGTCAGTTTTTCTGGATGTAACGGTGTTTCAACATATACTTGAGGATTACCTTCACTCCAAATGCGGCAGTTTTCTTTGTTGACGTAGCCATTCAACCAGAAGTGCGATTCATCGCTAAACATCGCTAAAATGGACGTAGTGCGCGATACGTTTTCCGCACAGAAGCATTATTTTCGAAATAAAATTGCACTATTTGCAAGCGTTGTTAAGGTGTGAGTCTATTCACGATGAATTGCCAAACCAAACTGAGAATAAATCACTTGTCAGCTGTTAAATCGGTCGCCATCTTGAAAAGTAATGCCAACTTAAAGTTCCATACCTCTATAAAAAACACCCTTTATATGCAAAATTACCTCCAGAATACTATTGATAATTGAAGTATGGTATAGCTAATACAATTTCCCTGATGATATCGTAATATAATTCAGTTGAATAAAAATATATGCAAAAAGAACTTGAATAAGCTCTATGCCTTTAAGGGCAATGAAATGTAAACAATTATGGGCAATATGGATAGACAAAACCATATGAGATGTCTTTCAATGAAAATAAATGGATCAAGAGAGTTTTATGTATGTAAGTATGTTGCAAGTTGTTATTGTGCACTGGGTATAAGTTTGCGCAAATAATAAATTTATATTGTATGGGGTATTAATAAGAGTAAATAACATTTTAAAGTTCTTGCAGAACAAAGAAGAATTCAAGTTGTTAAGAAGAAGGAACTGTTGGAGAGAAACATGAATGGTACTTTGGAAATAAAATGTTGACAGAACTAAACTCAATTAAACTATAATAAAACAAATAATAATAATATAAATTAAAATGAAATAAAACACAGTTAAACTAAATTGAATTGAATTGAAAAATAACAGGAAAAGGAAATAAAATAAGAATAAGCTTTTAGGAATAACCAAAGCAAAAAAATTGATCAGCGTTTTTTTATGTAACGAAATTGATGACAGAATTTAAATATTTTTAGAAATGTAAAATTTAAAAAAAGTTCTGATAATGCCACTTTTTATATTTAGCCTTTAGTAAAAATCTGACTCATTAAAAATAATTTAATTTAACATACATACATTTTGTTAGTACAAGTTAACATAAAAATTTAAAACTTTAAATATTCCTTTACATACGACGTAGTGCACGATACGCTTTCCGCACAGAACCATTATTTTCGAAATAAAATTGCACTATTAGCAAGCGTTGTTCAGGGGTGAGTCTATTCATGATGAATTGCCAAACCAAACTGAGAATAAATCACTTGACAGCTGTGAAATCGGTCGCCATCTTGAAAAGTAATGCCAACTTAAAGTTCTATACCTCTATAAAAAACACGCTTTACTAGCATTCAGAAAGTGTTTTCTTCCGGGAAATCGACCTAGAACCGATATATTCTTAAAAGTTATATCTAAGGTTTTATATGTTTAAAATTTTCGGAAAAAAATTAAATGAATTTTTGTACGAATTTTGTTTGTTTCGATAATCATTTGGATTCATTCTCTTTTCTTTCTTGACACTTTGTATGTCGGTAGTCTTGAATAACACATATAACAATTTTTTCTGAGAAGTGGATCAGCGTTAGATCGACGAAAACAGGGTTGATTGGAAAACAAGCATTATAAGAATAATTGATACTGTAAAGGATGTGATTGCAAATTAAACTAGAACCTTTTATTATTTTTTGTCAATCACATCCTTTACAATGCTAATTATAATATCTGTGGTAGTATAACATAGATCTGGCCACTACAACATGGACAGGTAGACGGAAGCAGAGAGAAAAATACAAGCGGACATAAATAAAGAAGGCAGTCGTTAAACTAGCTCGGAATTAATCGTTTTGTATCGGCTGTGAGATATTAAAGGTTTATTTAACAAATTTAAATGTGTAATAATTATTAATAAATCTTAATGTGTAATTTTAGGTAATATTAATTAATTATAATAACTATTATTAACCTTTCTCCAAATTTAATGTACCAAATCTAAATTAAATATTAATAAACTTAAACCAAATAATAAACTGTTGTTCGTATTACAAAATCGGAAGCGTGTGACAGTAATGCTTCCCACATTTCTGATAACTGACGAATTGCAAGAAAAATACTACAAAGTATGGTAATTTCACTTTTTAAATCGTTTTTTAAAGAAAAACAGGCTGGAGAAAATCTTTTATAAATAATTAGTTTTAATCAACAAAACTTAGTCCATTGATACCAATGCCGCAGTAATTCAATTTATCAAACAATTAAATTATTTGTAATCCAGAAATAACTACAACTGCAAAATTTCCGTAAATACAAATAAGTTTTGGATTTTTACTTCAATAAATTACTTAGTTAACTGACAACTCTTCAAATAGCAGTTTATTTTTAATTTTTGCAACATTGAGTTACACTATTTTCTGTTTTCATAATCTCAAAAGTTATTTATTTATTTATATTATTATTTAATTAACATACTTGAATGATCTATAAAACTTAGCATATTTTATTGAGCTACATTTAGTAACTAAATTTCATATTTTTAATGGCACTTATTTCTCTTTTTGTAAAACCAAGTAAAAAATTTATCGCTCATATATTAAAAAAGAAAAAAATTACAAAACGACAATATTTTCTATGGACCCTCTTCTATATCTAACGTTATACAACATCTTGTTTATATTGAATTTACTGACCAGAAAAACAAAAATAACTGTTCTATTTATAATGGATAAAATTTCACTCGAAGACCTTATATTTAAAAAAAGGTACGCGTAGAGAATTCGCAACTAAACATCACTAGTATCTCTTTAGTATCTAAAATAAATAAAAGTCATAAAATATCATAAATGCTAACCGCAAATTTTTCGATGAATAACGATTTTTCACTTAAAATAAGTAAATTTTACCCGCAGGTCTTATGATGGTTAAATAATATGAACTGTAGTAAATTAAGAAAGCCTTCGTCTAAACTCTTTTAAAATCGCAATTAACAAGTCGGTGAAAAACAACAATAAACTACAAACAAAAAACAAAACAAGTTCTAACACCACTAAAAGCAACAAGTAATGGAAAAATAAAAAGTTTTTTCCGCAAATAAAAGGAACAAAGGAGTAAGTAGTGGAAAAGGTTTTAGTGAAAATCTGTGTGTGTTTGTTATTGTCACACAATTTAGCATTAGACAAAATTATATACTCATTTAAGTTGAAATAAGTGTCACTTAGGTTCCCTACCGCTAGTATTATTATGGTCTCAAATGAATAAAATTATAATAAACTTTAGGTGTAATGGCGTAACATCTACGAGAATGCAACTTTATATATAAAAAATTAATAATACTAAATCTTTGTTTTTTTTTGCAAACAATTCTCGGAAATAGTTTTTTGCACAAATTTTTATTAAATTCACCTACCTCTAAATCACAACAGTACCTACTTGCTTTGTTACACGACTTAAGAGACACCTACGAGTCAAAGTGTGTAGGAGCCAACTTTTATAGACTTACTCCTACTTTTGAAAATAGACTGGAAATTAAATTACTCCCAAGTGGCTACTAAAAGAATTAACTTCTAATTTATGGTCATTAACAGTCACCCGCTAATAACACCATGGCAAATGGATACACCCAGATAAAAGAAAAAACTGAAACTAAAAACAAAAACGAGGAAACTCCAAGGAGCCAAAACCACAACAGGAAAAGTAAAGTGGTAACTATTTTGCAAATACAGCATGAAAAGTACAGAGTTCATTGGTGTTGATCTTGCTCAGTACAGGAGCATGAATTTTTGACCTTCCACAACAAAAATATCTATATACTTAGTCACAATTCAGAGCCAACTCAGCTTTTATGGCAACCAAAGTTGCCTTGAATGCACTGGTGACACAAATATCAATATCTGTTAGAGGTATGTACACACTAAATTATAACTATTTATAATACAAAACTTTTTAATTTGAAGTAATGGATGTTAAGATATAAAGCTTCAAATATTTTTGGAATGTCGAACTATTGATAATATGATATCTATATTAAATCCAAAATATTTTCCGTTCGTTTTTTCTCTTTATCTTGTATACAACACTACCTGAAAACTCTGTATAAAAAATTAGTCAATTTCGAAATTAATACTTAAATTGACAACTCTCTAAGCTTTTTAACAAAATGATGGTGTTATTGTAGTAATCATTTAAATTTCTGTTTCGATAAGGTTATAACTTTAAATAAACTACGCACGATAGAATTGTAACTTCTCGGAATTGTAACTTTGCGAACATTTCAGTCAATAAGATGTGGGATTGATAATTTTATTCTCGGCTGTAACATGTTCGCAGAATATATTGGTTGACTCACGGCTCAGCAGATACTCCTTACGTAAGTTCATTTATTTAAGATATCGTAGAAAAAATTCCAACTGGTTTGACATACAACTGCAGCTAAAAACTCATCATTGCTAATAAACACACATTTAATAAATTTGGCTTCTATTCAGATGGCCTGACTGACTTGTACGCGCATTCGGATACTCCAGTTATGCATTTGGCTTTTGTAGCAGTAAATGGTTACAGGCTGTAATTGGAAATCATATTTTGACTAATGCATATACATACTTATTTATGAAATTTGTATTGACCGCTTTTTTTTTGCAATTTTATTTTATTAGCTCCGGCATTTTTGTGCAACATTAAATTTGTGTTAGAATTTTGGCATACGATTTTGCGCAGTTAACACACATTCATTCGTACATGAATAGAAAGCGTTAGCATAAGCAGTAAATTATATTCTCAATATTTTAAAATATGTAGATATCTAAGGAATTACATATAAGTATATAGGGTGCGCCCAACAATTGAAGTTAAGTTTGCTCTTTCACTTACGAATAACTATTTATTAACTAAAATGTTATTTGTTTGCATTTTACACTCACATTCATCTTCTATCATTTTTCATTCGTAGGCTATTAATACTATTAATATTCCAGTTTACTTAGGAAAGTCGAATTTCCTATTTTCTTACCTACAGGAAGGTAAATTGTCTGACAGTTACAACATCTAACATAATATAGTGGCGAATCCACTAAGGAGTGGAAAAAATTAATTAATACCACATTAATAGATAAAATAAATCCTAAACACATACGATCCAAGTACCAACCGGTTATATAATTGGGGACCAATATTAGAATCTACGGTTCAAATAAGTTATTTTGATATAATTGAAATCCCTGGAAACAAGGTTGCCAGGTCGTATGCACGACATTTAATTAACAGGGGAAAAATGCTTGAATTGCTCATTCGTCATGGCGAACATTTTATTTTTAAGTTGAGAGTTCCTTAATTAAATCAATGAAAAAACGGGTTATTGCCTAAGTACGATTTAGTTTTGTATTCAAAGTATTGAAGTGCATGTAAATTTTGCTTGCTTTAAATTTACAAATCTTTTTAGTACCGAAACATCCAGTTTTTGCTACTTTTGCGGGTTTTGCAGTTTACTCGGTATTTACAAAAAATTCTAACTCAGGGTGTTGAAAAAATTTGTTTTTTGAATGCGGAGTAATTTATTATCGCCCGCCGATAGCCTTGCAGCTTGCTAGCAACATTTTTTTGTACACTCGTAAGATACTGCTGGCTACATTTAGGGACAGTCGCTGTCATATGAGGAGTGAAGGTGTGCGTACTATCCGTTGTCACTTCAATTAACTTTGGGTTATTAATAGCCGGAGTTTTGCTGTCGACGCTCCCTTGCGGTAGAAAGAGTTATGAAATGTAAATATTAAAAAAAGCAGTGAGAAGATACCACCTCTCTAAATCCCTTGTTCAATTTTCTTAAGTTCGAAATTGTGACATCGAAGTACCAAAGACTGTCAACATCTCTTCAACCCCGGGGGTAATTAGTACCCTATAGAAGCATTGATCCTTGAGCTAACGTATCATTTATGTATATACATATTAGCCCTTCCCGTACGTTCAATATAAAATTAAGTTAGGCTTACGAAACTCAACCTTTTAGCATTGTTGCATGTTTTTCGCCTTGGCAGAAAAAAGACACCTGGAAATTTTCAACTTTTTGTAACATTACATATCTAAGCTGGGTTTAGCCGCTTTAAGTTATGTGCGAATTTTTACAACTCAGTCTATATTATTTTTGTTAAAGATAAGATCAATTTGATCTACTGAGGTTAGTTTGAAATCGAAGTAACAACATACAACTTTTAGCTAACATAAAAACTAAACACATTCGCTAGCTATATTATTATTTGTTATAGTTAATTGATATCTCTTTTTCGCCAAATAAAAAAAATTAATAAATATTTTGTACAAAGCTACATCAATAAATCATTAACTAAGTTCATTATTTCAAAGATAAATTTTTATTACTTGATTCAACTTTTGAAATTATATGCTCCATTTTCCATATTCTCTTTATGTGACGCCTGCCATAAACTACAACCGATTATTTCATGATAAACACCAACTATGCTTCGGGCCTAAAAAATTGCGATTAACTCTCATAGATAGTTTGGCAGAACATGATATATTGAGAGACATTTTGTAATTGCAATGAGAATGTGCGTTGGTGGTATGAGTTTAGTGTGTAGTGTGGAGTGAAATGAATGGATATACGAGTACAAGAGTTGCCTTTTATATCCAGATTTGACAAAAATTGTGTTGCAACATGGCAATGACAACTTTGACATTTTTAATGATCTACATGCTCAGAACGTTTTGACTATTTGTGCTGTTTACAGTGGCATAAAATTTTCATCTCGTTCAAAAAATGGAATTAAAACGCGTACATTTTTTATAACTTTCGACGCAGATTAACTCAGCAACAGTGCATCGATGAACTTAATTAAATTTTTGACGATGATGCTTCATCAAGGATCCGTGTTAATCGATGGTACGGTGAATTAAATCGAAGTCGTAGATCATAGTTGTTGTTCCGAAAACTATTGATGTGCGCAAACTGATATTGTAAGTTCACCTTGTGATCGTCTTGTGATCTATCGTAAACATTTAATTGTAAAAAAAAAAACGATTTTATGAGTAACCCACCGTATAGTCCTGACTTGGCACCGAATGACGTCATTTTATTCTGGTACGTAAAAAATAAACTAAGAGGTCACCGTTTTTCAACACCTGATGAAGCGGTTGATGCGGTTATAATGCATGTGTTGGAGATACCTCAATGAAATATGTAATTCAACTCCTTTATATGACAGCGTAAATAACCGATATATATGTTGGCATACATATGTTATACCAAACCTCATCGAATGATGGGACGAATTGATTTAGCTCTATGCTTGTCCGTCTTTGTGCCCGTCCGTCTGTTTAGGCATTTATAGTATACTTGATTCACATATTCCTTGGGTCATAAATACTTACTCCATTGCGAATGGTTGAAATCGGATCAAATTCACGTCCACCTCCCATATAATGGTAATTTAAGAAAGAGCGATAAATGGTTAAATATGAGTAGTAGACTCACTTTTGGGTCAAGGAGTATACCTCGAAAACTACCTTATAGAATTTAATAAAGTATAATGCTTCCATTTTTCCGTATCGACACTAATTAAATGTGGCCAGCATGGGACAAACAACACTTTTGTCTAATATAACGAACTTTTTATTTTAAACTCCCCACCATGCATGACACAAGATCGATATATAAAGCATTGACCAACAGAACTTCAATTAATTTTGGCCGGTATGCTACATTTAATGAGAACATTGGACTGTCAAAAAGGGCTGACAAGGATCCAGAAATAAGCCCACCTCACATATTAAAGCCTCTATTTTTGACAAATATTGTAAAATATTTATGGAATTTATCGAGACAACTCGATCTTTATTAATGGATATTGCAGCTTAGTGAAGCAAGCTTTTCTTCACCAAGCTAGTTTAGTATTCTTATTGTTTTACATACATTCTATTCTGATATAACGTATTATACCCTTATGAGCCTATTCCTTTAAAAATCACAAGAGAAAATGCCACACAAATTTTCCTCATACTTAAAGCTTATTTTAAACTGCGTGCTAATTTGTTTACCATAATGTTTGCAGCAACACAAACTCAAATAACTTCTGCATACAATCAAAATTAAAACACCCGAAAGGGAATGTGTTTGCTGCATGCGCCATTTAGGGTTACTTTTGTTCGTAATGAACTTTTATTCGTGGGTTGACAGAGGCCGTCGCTTGTGCATATTTCTTTGCACTTCTGTTGTAAAAGAATATTAAAAAAATGAAAAGTACAGACTTGGTTGCGCAAACTAATACGCAAGGCACATAAAAACACATAAGTAATAAATGCACCCCTCTGCATCCGTTTTTTGTATTGTGCTTTTAAGGAAATACATTTTTTTAATTACCCACACTGTAACTCTCTTGTTTGACTCTTGTTCAGTGGCAAGTGAGGACAAGGCACAAGGCACTGATTTGATTGGGTATTTGTGCGCTCACAGGCGTTATTTTTGTACAATATACTTCAATGTATTGACCATCAAGTCTGCTGGGAAAAGCGTATTTCCGTTTCCGACCAAAGCACGCAGCACATACATACATACTTGGTATACCCAACCAATAGATAATCTACACTATATGCATGGTGAGACAATTTTCTTAAGCTACATAAATGAAAAGTAAATGCGTGTCCTTCTGTAGCAGTCATCCAATTTGACTAGAGTACGAAGGGTGGGAGCCCAACATAAGCGACACGCACAAAAACTAAAATTGTGAGTACGTCATTTTTGCTGTACGACAAACAGAAAAATTTGTGAATGCACACAAATATAAAACACTACATATATAAATATATTTTTATTTCCTTATAACATTACAATCACGGAAGTGTACTTTCCAGACTATCTGTTTTGCACTTATAACATACACTGTATGAGCTTGCAACACTCTCGTTTGATCCGTACTTTCCAAAGAGTGAATTCAATGTGAGTACGATTGCATCATCATACACACTTTCAATTAATGCGGCACGTGACGAAGTCAAAAATGCCGACATTTGCCGTGTGACTTTGTAGTTAGTATCGTAGCTGATTCACTGAACGACTAGCTAGCTAGTTGGCTCTTTTACTTCACAAAGCCGATCTAGTATAAAGCTATTTTAATATATTTTTCACAGCTAAATAAACGAGTACATAATAGTATATCCTACAATTATATTCAAAGCACATAAAATGGTTTAAGAATGGTTTAAAATTTTTGAGAACAATTCCATTTCTTTTGTCGAGTATTTGTAATACTATTATAGCTCTAATACCACCCAAAACAAGAAATAGTAGAAAAGCTCTTGTACAGGCATTCTTGGTGAAAATTTTTTCACTCCTTTTAAAAGCGTTTTGAGTTTTTCGCTATGTCTAATTTAACCCAAATTAAGTTTGGACCATGAGTTTCAATTTGTGGTGGTTTGTGTCTTAAGGCAGCTTAAGCTTGAATAAAAAATTTGTGGAATTTTTACATATTTACATTTTTTTATAAATTTAAGGTAAGCTAGCTATTGTTATGTGGACATTAAGCTAAATTAGCTTAAGCAGGTTTATATTTAACTTATTTCCAGGAAAAATGCAGCCTGTTAAATAATCTGTACATTAAAAACCAAAAGCGAACTCAAAATTATGCTATAGCTCACATTTTAAGCTTACTACATTCTTGCTGAATTCATTATTTATTTTATTTACGTGTATTGACATCCTTTTCTTGTCATGCGTTTTGTATGTGGTACTCACCGCAACCAAGCCTTTGGGCATGTGAATACTTTCTTTAATTATGTAATTAATTTTTTCCTTAAACAAAATTTCAGTAAAAAACAGACAAAATGTGCAAACTTTTTTTGAATTTATTCCAAATTTCCTTTTGTCCGATTTTTCGCCATTACTGTTGCTTTTATTTTTGGTTTTTGGTCTTCTACAAAATAGTTGGGGTTCTGTTTTCCTGCTCCTTCGGTGCAAAATTTGTTTGCGCTAATTGCATCAATTTCAATTAATTAATTTGCCCGAAGACCGGTATACTGTTATGCATAGCTATATTTTTAAACTACATATTACTGTTGTCGTTGTTGTCCAATTTTTAATTATTAAAAGTATGTTCTTCAAGTAGCAGTACTTGATTTTTAAATGTTAACCAAATATGAGTTTGCTACTGTTGCAGCCACCATTATGCCGTTAACACCAACAACATTACCGCAACAAAATTTCTTCTACATACGGACAAACTTATGTATGTACAATACAAACAAAGAGCGGCAAAATATGAAGATTTTTTTCAATTTGAAGATTTTCAAATGTATTTATAAAAATTTGTTTTCAATTTTAATAGTTGAAAATAAAAATATTTTTTGCGTATTAGTCCTGTCAATTTAGACATTCGAAGCTACATAAATTCCCAACTAGCTGAAAATCGGTAATATTGTTTAAATACAATTAAAAATAAAATTTCTTTCTTCTTTCCCCTGTAAGGAAACAATTTTATTCAAGGTCAAAGGTCAAGAAACTTGTTTTTCGCCATTTTCAGCAAAACGATAATTTTATCATAAAATTACCTCGAATAAAATTTGTAGATCATAAAATTATCTACAAAAAATTGATTAATACTTATTTTCCGACGAGCCACCGTTTTTGAGATATAGCGATTCATAAAGTTGTAAAAGTTGCTTTCGGCACACTTTTCCACACAACCTATGGGGTAATATACTTGGCGCGTTATTTTTAACGTGTTTTTCCCAGTAGACATATTCCACGGTCACTTGAGATCCTGTGTAATTTCATACTATTGCAAAATAATGGATATTAGCACAGATTGAAAAGATAAATGCAATTTAATTTACAAAAAAAAAGTAGTGAAATTTAATCGTCCAAGTCTTAACTTTCGAATTCTTCTTCTTGTTTTTCTTCTTGATCTTCTTGGCCTTGTTCGTCTTGTTCTTCTTCTTGTTCTTGTTCTTTTTCATCTTCATCCTAGGTGCATGTAAACTGCGTTAGTAGCGATGTATCGCATGTCGCCTTCTTGGAATCACGGATCATCTACTATTGGTGAATCAATATTAGAGCACGACCGGTCTTGACAATATGTACATGCCAGGAAACAAAGCAGTCCGACTTTTTGCAACCACATATAGCACTGCATCCTTTTTGCAGTTGCAAAAAATCTTGTTTAGCAGTTTTCCGGCGCAGGTGGATGTAAAGTTTGCACTGGTTCTAATGAATTGTTGACCAACTTCCAACTCCAGTCTGTAGGGTCTAGCTGATAACTAAGCCACATTTAAACTTGGCAATACTCGCGGAAAAGATTTTGATGAGCAGCAACCGAAGTTGGAGGAAGACAAGCTAATTGTATTTACTTGCTTTTTACTTTTGGTGTTTTTTAACGAAAGATGCATATACTTATCTAAGCAGGTATATTTTTAAGAGCTCTGAGAAAGAAGAAAGCAAATACCGTTAGTGATAATTTCTTGTCGAGTTGAATTACTATTTTTAAAAACTTCAGCACATTGAACTAATTTTTTTTTTCAAACATTTTGAAAACTGTTATTTTACCCCTTATGTAAAATGCAGATGTCGTATCACAGCCAGTTATTGCGTGTAAAAATAGCACATGATTTTGACACTTTGCAAAAGTAGATAAACTTTTTGATGAATATGCTTCCGATTGATGTTGAGCTTTCCTGGTTTTAAGAAGAAAATAGTTTTTAAGTTGGAGTACGAACAGTGATTAATACAAATAAGTCCACATCTTCACCAAAAACAATAGTTTTATGTGTCAAATTGAGTTGCTCTATTGCTGTTTCAATTATCAATACATCAGCATCATTATTAGCTTGTTTTACCAATATATATTTAGCAGTAAATTTTTCTCTCAACATTGAAATGAACCGACACTTGCTGTAAGTATTAGTAAGAAATTTTTGTTGACTGGTTGGAGCTGTCATCATTATAGCCATCAACTACGACAGTAACTCTGGAACCAAAATGTCGGCGTACAGACTGTACGTATTTATCTAACATAACATTGAATGTTTCTCCGCTGTCCAACACAACACGATGTATTAAGTATCCTCCGAGATATATGTCGCATTTGAGTTTTCACTACCATATAATATCCATTACTTTGCAATAGTTTAAAAACAGGATCTCAAATTATTATGACGATTACAACTTTTACAACTTTTTGAATCGCTATATCTCAAAAACGGTGGTTCGTAGGAAAATAAGTATTAATAAATTTTTTGTAGATAATTTTATGATCCACAATTTTATTAATTTTATGATAAAACTTACCGTTTTGCTGAAAATCGCGAAAAACTCATTTCTTGACCTTTGGCCTTGAATAAAATATTTTCCTTACAGGGGAAAGGCGGGGATGTTTCAAATTTTATTTTTAATTGTATTTTAAACAATCTTACCGATTTTCAGCTTGGTGGGAATTTATATAGCTTTACTCTTATTTTTTGTCTAATTTGACCGGACTATATAATAATTTTTTAATTTTTTTTTTAAGAATTTATAAGAAATTTGAAAAATTTAATAAAAAAAAAATATATTTGCTAAAGTTGTGAAAATATGAATTTCAACAATTTTTTTTATACAAAGTAGCTTAAAGACTTTTGCATCAAAATTTAGATTTCTAATTCACATTAAATAATTAAATTTTCTTTGTTCATATCAATTGCATTCACTTAAGACTGATACGGATTTTTTTTAATAGTTCATCCAAAACATAAGGCAACTTTACAAAGGAAGCTGGAAAACATTGTTTATGGAAAACAAAAACCTCAATGGTTCATTTCTTGCTCCTCACTGTATAAATGTATGTAAGCAATTGTGCGGACATTCATCTACTAGTGCTGTAATGTTTTGGTATAATATTAGCATCGTCTCCTTATGACGGTTATCAAACAGGCTTCGCTTGTTACTCCTACTAAGTTACTTTATGTAAACATACATACATGTATTTATTTCTCATTTATTGTTTGATGTATGTAATATCTCAGCAAAAATTCGGAATCGCTTTTAGTAGTAATTTATTTAAGTAGACATTACATTAGAATGTGTTCTTTATATTTTATTATATTTGCTTATTCACCGAGTGAGAAATGTGCGTCGTAGGTGAAGAATATTTTTTTGTAAAAATCGAGGTACTCTGCTTGTTGTTGAAGCACACAATCGACGTAACTACGGCGTTGTGAATAGTTCACTGACTTCAGTTGTTGTATAACCTGGACTTTATATAGATGTAGGTGTAAGTCTAAGTAAAAAATATGCCATAATATGCCATAAGAAAGGCCCAGCTTTGAAAGCGTCGAGAAATATACACATTTGGGTCTTCGGCTACAATTTCACGTCTTCTTCGTCTTCTTCTTTGGCGTAGGCGCCGCTTACGCGATTATAGTCTCGTCAACAATAGCGTGCCACTCGTTTCTTCTTCTTGCTTTTTGGCGCCAGTTAGAAATACCAAGTGATACCAGGTCGCTATCCACCTGATCTTTCCAACGGAGTGGAGGTCTTTCTCTTCCTCTGCTTCCGCCAGCGGGTACTCCATCGAATACTTTCAAAGCTGGAGCGCTTTCATCCATTCGGACGACATGACCTAGCCGCTGTCTCTTGATTCGCTAAACTATGTCAATGTCGTCGTATAGCTCATACAGTTCATCGCTTCATCGTTTGCGGTATTTGCCGTTTCCAACGCGCAAAGTACCATAAATATTCCGCAAAACTTTTCTCTCGAAAACTCCTAAAGCCGACTCATCGGATGGATACATCGTCCAGGCTTCTGCACCATATGTCAGGACGGGAATGATGAGCGACTTGTTTGGTTTTGGTTCGTCGAGAGAGGACTTTACTTTTCAATTGCCTACTCAGTCCAAAGTAGCACCTGTTGGCAAGAGTGATTCTGCGTTGGATTTCAAGGCTGACATTGTTGGTGTTGTTAATGCTAGCTCCCAGATAAACGAAATTATATACGACTTCGAAGTTGTGACTGTCAACAGTGACGTGGGAGCCAAGTCGCGAATGCGGTGACTGTTTATTTGATAACAGGAGATACTTCGTCTTGCCCTCGTTCACTACCAGACCCATTCGCTTCACTTCTTTGTCTAATCTCGAGAACGCAGAACTTACGTTGCAGTTGTTATGACCAATTACTTCAATATCATCGGAATACGCCAACAATTGCACACTCTTTTAGAATATTGTGCCTGGTCTGTTTAGCTCTGCAGCTCGTATTATTTTCTCCAGCATCAAATTAAAGAAATCACACGATATAGAGTCTCCTTGTCTGAAACCTCGTTTGGTATCGAATGACTGGGATAGGGCCTTCCCAATTCTGACCTCGCTTCTGGTATTACCCAGGGTCAGTTTACAAAGCTGTCTATGTTTCGTTAGCGGCGTAGAGGAATTTCCTTATCGAAGGCAGCTTTAAAATCGATAAAAAGGTGGTGTTTATCGATTATTTTCTCTCGGGTCTTCTCCAAGATTTAGCGCATGGTAAATATCTGGTCAATGGTGGATTTGCCAGGCCTAAATCCACACTGATAAGGTCCGATAAGTTTGTTGACGGTGGGCTTTAGTCTTTTACACAATACGCTAGATAGGACCTTATATGCAATATTAAGGAGACTTATCCCATGATAAATGGCGCAGACCGTGGGGTCTCCCTTTTTTGTATTGGGCAGAGCACACTTAGTTTCCATTCGTCAGGCATGCTTTCGTCTGACCATATTCTGCAAAGAAGCTGATGCATGCTCCTTGTCAGCTCTTCGCCGCCGTATTTGAATAGTTTTGCCGGTAAGCCATCGGCTCCCGCCGCTTTGTTATTTTTTAAGCGGGCAATCGCTATCCGAACTTCTTCATAGTCGGGTGGTTGCACTTCTATACCGTCGTCATCGATTGGGGTTTCGGGTTCGCCATATCCGGGGCTTTCATTTTCACTGCCTTTGAGCAGGTTGGAGAAGTTATCCCTCAATACACTAAGTATACTCTGGTCATCTGTCACCAGATTACCTCCATTGTCCCTACATGACTTTGCTCCGGTCTTGAAACCTTCTGTATGTCGCCGCATCTTCTCATAGAATTTTCGAGCATTACCCTTGTTGGCCAGCTTCTCAAGCTCATCATATTCACGCATTTCGGCCTCTATCTTTTTTCGTCTGCAAATGCATCTCGCTTCCCTCTTTAGCTCTTGATATCTATCCCACCCCGCACGTATTGTAGTCGATCGCAAAGTTACGACGTAGGCAGTCTGTTTTCTCTCTACTGAAGTTCGACATTCCTCATCGTACCAGCTGTTTTTCTGGTATTGTTGAAAACCAATGGTTTCCGAAGCAGCGGTACGGAAGGAAATTGCTATTTCGTTCCACAGCTCCCTTATATCGAGTCGCTGATGAGTGCTCCCAGAGAGCAGGTGCACACAGGTGAGCCGAGTAGAAAACTTGCTGGCTGTATGCTGTGATTGCAGCTTTTCAACGTCAAACCTTCCTTGTGTTTGTAGACGGGCGTTCTTTGCCACAGAGAGACGGGTGCTTATTTTTTCTGCTACAAGATAATGATCCGATTCGATATTTGGCCCTCGGAACGTACGCACGTCTAGAACACTGGATACATGTCTTCCGTCTATCACAACGAGATCGATTTGGTTGAGTGTTTCACGATCTGGCGACAGCCATGTTCCTTGATGAATTTTCGTATGCTCGAATCTGGTACTACAGACAACCATATTTCGGGTCCCGGCAAAGTCAATCAGCCTCAGCCCGTTTGGGGATGTTTCGTCGTGGATGCTGAATTTTCCGATTGTTGCGCCAAGAATACATTCTTTGCCCACCCTGGCGTTAAAATCGGCTAGCAAAATTTTGACATTGTGGCGGGGGCAGCGCTCATAATCACGTTCTAGGCTCTCATAGAAAGCATCTTTGGTCACATCATCTTTCTCTTCTGTCGGGGCGTGGGCGCAAATTAACGATAAGTTGAAGAACTTCGCTTTGATGCGAATTGCGGCTAGACGTTCATCCACCGGGGTGAATGCCAGGACTCGGCGACGGAGCCTCTCTCCCACCACAAACACA
This sequence comes from Neoceratitis asiatica, assembly GCA_030068015.2. Lineage (NCBI taxonomy): Eukaryota > Metazoa > Arthropoda > Insecta > Diptera > Tephritidae > Neoceratitis > Neoceratitis asiatica. The sequence goes on from CM061524.1 coordinate 81,920,410, forward strand.
ACACCAAATTTGCGCTTATTTAAATGGCCGCTGTAATAGATTTCACAAGGACCCACCTTCTTCCGTCCTTGTCCCGTTCATCGCATTTCTTGAACGGCGGTGATGCCAGCCATTAGTCTTACGAGGACATCAACCAGTTGGGCAGCGGCACCTTCCCAATTAAAGGACCGGACATTACAGGTGCATGCCCTTAAATCATGATCATTTAAATATTTACGGGGGTTGTCATCAATAGGGTGGTATCTCATCCGAGGCATTTGTTGATTTTTCATTGGAGTATAGTTTTCATGTGTTGGGTTCCAGTGAGTAATTAACTGTCAATCAGTTGACATCTTCTTACTGTGCTCTCTCTGAATTCTCAGTTCGCTATCTAGAGTAGTGTTATTGTGAGTGATTTTTTTTCCTTTTCCTTTTTGCACTACCATCGTGTGCTTCTATTTAACAAAATATATATAGTGAATATTACAGGTTTTAACTAAATTTTTGATTCAAAATGGCCTCCGATCGAGGAGGTGGAGATCTAAATTATTTTGCAATATTGGGGGAGAAACTCCCCGTAAAACGTAAAACAGCGAACCTTAATAATCCTCGTGACTTTCGCCAGTTAAAGAAAATCTCTTATACTGAAAGTTCCAAGCCAGTTTCCTGCCTCAAATTCTTGACAATCAAAAACAAAGGTGATAAGCCATTAAAAGACTTTAACATCTTCCTCATACATAAAGCTCTTGAATCCATAACCACGGAAAACCTGCTTTCAATTTCATTTAATATATCTTCTTATTCTCGCCAAAAATAATCAGCAAACAAAAAAATTCCTTAAAGCTACTAAGCTGTCCAACTTGTGCGATATAACAGTTTCCCTACACCCAACACTAAACACTGTAAAAGGTATCATATACTCTGGTTTTCTAGCTAATCTCAGTGTAAAAGAAATCTTAAGTGATTTACGCGACCAAGGTGTCACTGATTGCACAAAAATAACCAAAATTAAAGACAGCAAAATTGTTAACACACCACTGCACTTGATAGTTATGAGCTCCTAAAAGAGGTAAATATAGCCTGGCTAAAAATTAAAGTCGAACCTTATATTCCCTCTCCAATGCAGTGCAAAACTGCTTCATAATCGGTCATACTGCCAAACACTGTAAATTTGAATAAATCTGGAATACACGAACCAGCTCCTTACATAAAATTAGAATGCATAAACTGCAAACAAGATCACCGTTCCGACAACAAGAACTGCCCTACATACCGAAAAAGAAAAGACATATTAACATTCACCATAAATAAATGTTCCTTTAGAACAGCAACAGAAACAATAAATAATTCACAAACAGAATATAGTCCGCTATCTGAGAAATTAGAAGAAGCAATTGAAAAAAGAAAAAGAAAAACCCAAGAACAAAAAACACAATCCACTACTAATATCAATACTAACCCGAGCAACTCTCTCACTTCTACCCACTATCCACAAACCAACAATAATTTTATCACTGAACGTGATTCCATAATGCATGCAGATCAAATATAATCCACTCAAGAGCAAACTTCTCCAAATAATAATCCAACAACTAATTTCACCATAGATCACTCTTTAACTAACAATATTCCGTCCTTTTCTTCTTTTCAATAATCTACTGAACCAAATACTCAACAATTCATTTAATCAATACCCACCAAATGAAATTATGGACTCAAAAACATCAACAATTGATACAGAGAGTTCTGACAATTCACAATCAATGGATCTATAGGAAATACTTACAATCGAAATTCTCCTATTTCGATCGTTGAGCTTTTTATATACATATGTATATATTCTCTCATAAATGGTACTTAATGTTCTTCAATGGAACCTTAACGGCTACCAAAATAACTACAATGAGCTCACTACACTAATTAAATACAACAATTATCATATAATCGCACTCCAAGAAACTCACCTTATTTCAAACCCGCAACCACACTTTGTACCCAAACACTTTCACATTTACACCAAAAATGACATTGCCTTAAATAATATCTCCGAGGGGCGTAGCTTTGTTAGTTCACAACTCCGCACAGCATACACCGGTTAACTCCAATACAAACATTTTAGCCATATCCATCAGAGTAAAATCGCATACCATCGTCGTAGTGATAAGCATTTACATAGCTCCTAGAGAAACAATATCTGAACAAGACCTTCATCAACTTGTTGGCAACTATAACGAGTCAGTTTTGCTACTGGGTGACTTCCATGCTTGGAGCCCACATTGGCGATCTTCTAGCTTTAATAAATACGGCAGGACCATTACAAAGTTTATTCAAAACAGCTAATTAATCATTTTGAATGATAAATCACCTACACATTCTGCTATCCTCACACTCCAAATTTAAATAAATCTCTTAAATACAAACTTGTTTCAGCCTATTGGGCCAAATATCAAATAGAAATCATCCAACACCTCGACCATCTTACACTTCAACCGGAAAATATTAACAAATCAGCAGCACTTCTCCTAAACAAAATACATCTAAGCGCCAAGTACTCTATTCCAGTTGTCAGTCCAAGACCTAATCAACGAAGAACTTATTGGTGGAAAAAAATCTAACCACCCTCAGACAAAGAAAATGCTATCTCTTTAAACTAGTTATTAGAAATCCGACTAAAGAAAACAATTTGGAATATAAAAGAGCAAATGCTATTTTCAAAAGAGAGGTAAGAACTCTGGAATAAAGTAAACTGCATATATGAACAAAAAACCTCAAAATATATCCATATTATTCGTTCTTCGAAGAACACCCTGTCATCACCCATAGAAATATCAAACTACCTAGCCAAAACATGGTCAGACCTCTCTAAAGACTGCAATTTTCATAGCCGTACCAAATTCTATTATGCTAGTCCAGTTCCAATTAACTATGCACTCAGCAAACAAGCAAAACAAATTGAGCTACCTTTTTCCATGCTAGAACTCAGCTCATGCCTTTCAACTCTAACAGGGAAAGCACCTGGGATCGATAATATCCCTTACCCCCTTCTCAAAAGGCTCCCACTTGACGGCAGGCTTAAACTTTGCGAGCTCTACAATTTAGTTTTCTCCACTTCCTTAATCCTCCAACAATGGAAAACTTCAGTAATTATTCCGAAATATCACATTGAAGGATACCGCCCTATATCCCTTATATCCTGTATATCTAAGGTTATGGAAAAAATGATATCTAGAATCATGTGGATTTAAACTACAAGAAGCTTCTCCTAGATAATCAAACAGCATTTAAACCATTGGCACCATTGATGCCCTTCTCTCCTTAGACTTACACATATCAAACTATATCTTCCAGAAAACACTTCTCATTGCTAGCGTTAGATAAGGAAAAAGCATTTGGCAGAGTTGGGATACATTCGATAATTGAACAATTATTAGAGTGGAAAATTGGACCAAATATCATCAATTACATCTGGAATTACCTCAAAAATAGGAAAATACGAGTGAAAGCTAATGGAGTTCTCTCCGAACTTTATCCTCTGGAGAACGGGTGGTCTCCACTATCTGTCACACTATTTCTAATTGCATATAATAAACTTAATGTTATCATTCGAAATAACAAATATTTTAATCATATCACCTACGCCGATGATATCTATGTATTTGCAAAGGTACGAAACAATCATAAATTTTATAACGAGTTTCACAAATTAATCAATGAAATTTGTAGCTGGTACAAAACCAGTAGAACGAAAATATCGTTCGAAAAATCTAAACATTTACATATTTGTCATAAACACAGTTGTAGTAACCTAGATATAAGTATCAATAATCAGTCTATACTAAATGTCAAAACTTTAAAAATTCTTGGATTGATCTTCAATAATAAATACACATGGAACGACCATATCGAAACTTTATGTACGCAACTTCATAGTAGACTAAATATAATTAAATGCCTAAGCAATCCCAAATTAAAGTGTAATACAAACTTCCTTGTCCTAATAGTCAGATCAATATTCCTATCAAAAATAGATTACTGCCTTCCCATTTATGGATATACAACAAAAAACAATATTGCAAAACTATCATCAGTGTACCACTCAGCAGTCAGATTAGCTATCGGAGCTTTCCGGACAACTGCAATTGTAAATATTCTTACGGAAGATGGACTTCCACAGATCGAAGATAGAATTAAATACAAAACTTCAAATATGACCTCCAAACTGATCGATTCGAGCGGATCTCCCATAAAAAAGCTGGTGAAAAACCAACTAAAGAGAAAACGCCAACATAAGAAGCCATCAACTATCAAAACTCTCATAAGTTTATCAAAAGAGCTCGGCATAAACATAAACACAGGTTCGTCGTTCGGCATACAGTCTCCACCGTGGATGCTTCGTAACAGCTCAGTCAACTTAAAGCTCACAGATTATAAAATGGACGAAACACCTAGCATAGATAGTCTTTACTCATCCCGATTGGAAAATATTATGCACCGACGCTTCTAAACACAAAGAAATGCGTGCAGCGTCGTCGATGACAACTCAACCATCAGTGCAAATATATTGCCTTCAAATGCTTCTGTCTTCACAGCTGAAGCAAGAGCTATCCTTATGGCCTGCAAAATTGCTAAATCAAGCAAAACAAAATATATAATTTGCTCTGATTCTTTGTCATCACTACATGGAATCCTCAACATCAACCAAAACAATCCAATATTAAGGCAAATTCGCAATACATTAATCCAAAATCACCATAAAATTAAACTACTTTGGGTTCCTAGCCATATTGGAATACCAGGAAATACGCGCTGATAGTTCAGCAAAGCTGGCAACAGTCTCTCCACTCAAACTAATCAGCACCTTAAGCAAAGAGGATATCAAGAACGCTGTGCGTAAAGTTCTGGACAAACTACTCCCACACCTACAAGTCAATCAACCCCATGCGCTGCTCTCCTATTTTCCAATTGAAATATCAAGAAAAAACTCAATTATCTACACACGCTTCCGATTAGGACATATTTGTCTAACGCACAAACATATTATATAAAAATCACAACCACCAACTTGCAATTTTTGTTACACTGCTCCTCTTACCATATCCCATATCCTTTATTCCTGTCCCCATCTAGAATATATAAGGCAAGAGATTTTTGGCGATAATATAATGCAGACATTAGTAAATGTAACTATAGAAAAAATTAAAAAACTGATCAAATTTATTTGTAAATTAAATCTCTACTTTGAAATTTAATACTATAAGCATATATACATATGTAAATATATATACATATGTAAATATATATACATATGTAAATATATATAAATTATATTAATTACTTTAATTACTTTAAGACGATTCTATGTAAAACTAGAAGCGGATGGCCTATGTTGCTAGTTCTGTATTCAATTGTTTAGGTTAATTTATTATCATAAAGAATAAATAAATAAATTAATTAATGTGTTGGATTCCAAACCATACGCATAACCGCAGGGGATTCGCCTTCTCACTTTAGCTCGCCTCCAAACGGATGTTTGTTGGCTACCCAGAGGATACTTGGATTGGGCAGTCGTGAGCTGCTTGAACCATATGTAAAAGAATCGTTTCTGGACACTCCCAGGTGAATGGCAATCAGAAGCTTTCCTCACTTGCGTGAACTTCTACACATGGCCTCATCCTCCAGCAAAACGATAATACAAAGGCCTTACAATATCTGCAACTGATCCAATCTCTTCAAATTTATTAAAATTTTTTACCAATTGCTGAGTAGTTGGACGATTATGTGAACCATAGTCTGCTCTTAAAGTACGAATTGTAGCCACGTTGGAATAACCATTTTCGTGGTAGGTTTCCTGTGCGAAGTGCGGTTGTTTGGCGATTTATTTTCATGAATGTCTGACTATTGACTATAATAAAACATTGTTTGTTTGACAGTTAAGTTTGACAGATGTCAAATTACATCCCTGCACTTTCAAAACAACTAAATAGATGACCCTTGATATAATTATAAAAAAGAAACAAATTATAATTCCAATAATTAAGTTAATGACGTAAATAAAGAAACTGCGAAATAAAATTTCCGATTGAAAAGGTAAAGCCAATAAATAACTTTTCTTTTTTTAATTAACTGTTGTTAATTTATTCTTAATTTTATTTAATTATAGAGACTGCAATGGAACTTTAAAAGAAGTAGGAAACTTAATTTATATTAATTAGTGTCTTCATGTAATAGAGATGGCATTAAAATATGGAGATCACTTAACTATTGTTACATATTCTTCGTATACTATTCCTATGTCAGGAAACTTTCCTCGGTTAGAAAAAGATTTTAGGGGCTGAGTAAGTATAAGAATAAAATGGTTCCTATTTCATTTGTATCTTGCTAAGTAAGTAAATATGTCATTCTTCAAAATTGTTGCACTTTTCTTTCGACGCCGAACCCAGCGTTGTTCAACCTCCCACCCAACCCACCGAGGTGCGCGCCTCATAGATAAATGTAAAATCCAACAGTAAAACTGTCCTGAATCCTAAGCTGATCAAGAAAGATCACGGTTACACTTTCCTCTTACACTGAGCAGCTACAGATTTGCTCATAAGCTGCTATAAAGTTTAAAACTCTTTGTAAATATTTCTCTACAAAAAAAATAGTTAGAAGAAATGTTTGATTGTGAAAAATTTAAATAATTTTGCGAATAACCTTAAATTTGGAATTGTATGTACATGAAATGATATATTAACTTTGGTCCGATGAATGTACATAAGTATCAAAAGGAGAAGGGACAGACACACCAATTTTGTACTGTTCGTATCAGAATGACGAGCTGAGTTGATTTAGCCATGGGCGTCTGTCCGTCTGTCTAGTCCCTGAGTTTTTCAGATATTTCAGATGTGAATTTCAATTTATATTGACATTTCAAAATTGACATCATCAAAATCTTATTTCGAAATGTACAATAAATTTGATATTCGGCATTGTAAGACAGCTTATCATTCTTTTTCAAATTTGGAGAAAGTTCAAGTTTTGCAATAAATAGAGATTATTATTAAAACGGAAATTGTTTTAATAAGCAAAAAAGGCCCATAGTTTATATAACATAAAGTGGACATGAGTGGCAAAAATAAATTTGATTTTATCTCAGTAAGACAACCAACTTACTCGCTAACAGATCTAATGAAACTATCCGATTCGATTATTTTGCTGTCACCAAAATCTTAGATAGCAATTTAATATTTGCTGAAATCTGTTCTCATAGATCTTCTGATAGCTGTCCAATAATTAATAGTTATTGAATTGAATTAACATCTAGTTGAAAGCCAATAGTACGCGTATGCTAGAAACTGCAGCAACTATAGGCAATAACAACTAGAGAAATTAACGAAGATAGAAACCGCAAAATTACAATTGGCACCGAAATAGAGATACTTGTTTGAAACAAGCTATGCTTGCATCGAAATTTCAAACTCAACGATCGCTTAATACAATAGATCGATTTAAGGTGACAGAAACGATTTTGCTTGATTTTCCCAATGCCAAAGCTTGATCTCTATGCTTATATCAAAATTTGTTTCTTATTGGCTTGGTATTGTTTTTGTTAACGGAGTTTATCCAAAATTTTAGCTTTTGGCGTTTAATTTTATTTATACACCTAAATTGGGACTAAAAAGTTTTTCAAGTTTTTACTGTTTTGACTGCATATATAATATAACTACATATATATAAATACAAACTTCTGCCGTCGTTGCCTTAGAATTTACAATTAAAAAGTTTTACTTTCAAGTCACGCATGAACCGCAAAATAGCGTGGAACCCGTTAGTCCATCCTTTTAATTTCTTATTAAATTTGCTCCTTAACTTCACAGCTTCTCAGGTCCATCATTTAGTACGCAGTTTTGAAAAACGCTAAAGACATTATAGACAAACGAACCAACAACAAAATGCAGCTTTATAAATAAAAATGTACATGCATGCATACATACATATGTACATATTATGTTAGTTAAGTAAAAACAAATACAAATTAAGATGAAAACGAGGAAGAAGCGCTGTACAAAGGGACGATTGAATGTTTTTTTCTTTCTCTTTACCGTCGAAAGCAGGACTAAACGAAATTAATACCCTCCAAAGCAGCGAAACATCTTTGATGTAAATATTTATAAATGCATATTTGCATTTGTGTAGGTAGTGTAAAATAATACAAAATAAATAAGTTATTGGTTAGTTTTGGAAGATTACTTCCTTTCTTTACATTCCAAAACTGTAAAATACAGCACAAGAAATTTAACCGCCAGGCTAATTGCTAGTTTCTAAAAATTTCAATGTCTAGATCACTTAGGTTCTGCTTGCGGAAGTAGTATACATAATATACAGTGATTTCAATAAAAAATGCTACGAAGCCTAACAGGTGCACCCGGTATATACGCAATGAGAATATATATTTGTAGCTCTTGAAGTAATATGATAAACACTACAGCGAAAATTCTTTTTGTTTCGTGTAAGCACCGCTAACGCAGTTATAGGCGCTTCAACAATAGCGAGCCACTTATTCTTTATTTTAGCTGTTTGGCGCCAGTTGGTAATACCAAGTGAAACCAGGTCACTCTCCACCTGATCCTTCCAACGGAGTGGAGGCCTTCTAATTCCCCTGATTCCACTAGCGGAAAATTTATCGAGTACTTTCAAAGCTGGAGCGTTTTGATCCATTCGCACGACATGTCTTAGCCAGCGCATCCGCTGTCTCTTGATTCGCTGAACTATGTCAATGTCGTCGTATAGCTCATACAGCTCATAGTTCTATCGCCTGCGGTATTCACCCTTTGCCAACGCGCAAAGGACCATACATCTTCCGCAAAACTTTTCCCTCGAAAACTTTTAAAGCCGACAATGCGTAAATCGACATCGTCCAGGCTTCAGCACTATATGTCAGGACGGGAATGATGAGCGACTAGAGAGGACTTCACTTTTCAATTGACTACTTAATCCAAAGTAGCACCTTTTAGCAAGAGTGATGCTGCATTGGATTTCAAGGCTGATATTTTTGGTGATTAACTGGGACTTCGAAGTTATAACTGTCAACAGTGGCATGGGAGCCAAGTCGCGAACGCGATGACTGTTTATTTGATGAGAGGATAGAGAATTCAGAACTTAAGGTGCGGTTGTTCTGACCTATTATTTCAATATTATCGGCATATGCCAACAATTGTACACTTTTGTAGAAGATTGTACCTGGTATATTTAGCTCTGCAGCTCATATTATTTTCTCCAGCATGAAATTGAATAAATCACTAGATATCTGAAACCTCGTTTGATATCAAACGGTTTGGAGAATCCTTACCTATTCTTAGTACGGTTCTTCTATATATTATCAAATTCAGACATAGTGTGAAGGAAGGAACTGCCTCTACCTTATCGTGCTATCGAAGGCAGTTTAAATCGATGAAAAGGTGGTGTGTATCGAATCTTTTCTCTGGGGTTTTCTCAAAGATTTTTCGCATGGTGAATATCTGGCCAATGGTGGAATTCCTAGATCTAAGGCCACACTGATGATGTCCGATCAGTTTGTTGACGGTGGGCAATTACCTATCAAAAATACCTATCGAACCTGCAAAATCATCCGAATCTTATAGCAAATGTTTTATCCTGTCCAGCAAGCCGAGCAAGCCTTCAGAGAAGAGATTTTCTAGTCTTTGGAAGACCTACATTTTACCCGACGTCCGTTACTACTAATGGACTAAAGTTGCAATTCATTGATGTTTAAGAAATTAATTTTTGCTTGGCTCATTTTATATAAGTAGATTCAATAAATAAATTTCTTTTTTGTTATAAAAAAGCTCTGTTATTATTGCAATGTTAATTATTGTAAGCAAAGGCGGGTACAGTATCATAATCTTTCAAAACAGTAGTGCTTTCATACATTTGGACAACAAGTCCTAGCCGGCACAGCCTCTGTCTCTATTTTCGCTATGCCAATGGCGTCGTTATGTCAAATTCTACTTTTTAATGTTTTCCTTTAAAAACATATCCATTCAGTTTAATTTAATATTTTGTTTTCTACATATAAAATAATTTATTCGCTTGCATTTCTAAACCAAAATGTAATTCATTCGAAAAGTCCCGAAATTTAATGTTATTTGGAAACAGTTATTGCTTGTAGTTGGTGCACCATTTGCTCTTATACTTCTCAATAATCCCAAATGTGGGGACATGCATCGGTGCTCGTTTTGCAACTCAATGTTGCATGAAATTTATGCAGTTGGAAAAATATATGTATTCATATTTCAATTCATAAGCAAGTTAAGAAAAATAATGTGTATGTCTTTCACATTATTTTTTTTTTAGATTAAGAAAAAATGAATCTTAATCAAAATCTTTAATCTTGATATAGATTGTTAGATTTATATACAATATTTTGTACATATTTATGTGGGAAAATACTTGGCAACACTACATGTATGTTATTATCATTGAAATATAATAAAATAGAGAAAAATATAATCCTCCAATTGCGGTGTGCGTCTTGATGCCTTAATGCGTCGCGAAAGCAATTAAAGGTGAATATATTCTCAGAACACAGATGCAGCCGCATGAATATTTACATTGTATTTGATGAAGCTTTTCTTTATATCGGAGAAAAAAACTCTCTAATATACATATTATTTCTCTCTTTCTTTATCTATTCTTTTCTATCCTCATAAAAACGAATCAAAATTTTATTTAAATCATGAAATCCGATTTGCAAGTGAACTTTTCACTTTTACTTATTATTATTACATTTTTTGGAGGTTTAGGTCGTACATAGCTCGGCACATATGTATATAGGTATATATGAAAAGCTTATATCAGTGTTTTACATCCTTATACTCGTATATTTATATGTAAATACACAAAAGCCTGCAGGACGAGCGGGTTTATATGTGTGTAAAAAAGTATATATACGTTTACCGAACTTTGTGTAGCGCCGTTTTTTGTGCCCACTTGGCCATTGAGTAGATTCAATCACAAAATAAAATTCAAAACGTTGTTCAAAAAAATTTCGATATTTTTCGTTTCTTTAACAACAATTGTAAAGTGGCTCTCTCATCACTCAATTGGACTGACAATCGAAATGAATTTTTCGGAGCACTGGCTGCTGAACCCTGCAAACAACGCGAGTACTCCATGTACGCGTGAAATATATATTCCACGCGGAAAATGGAGTAACTAAAAACCAACCACAATCCATACAAAATATATGGTCTAATTTATATTTTGATGTCCTAGAGCTGGACCATATACTCTGTGTATAACATCCAAGTAGTCCATGGAGATCTACAAGAAATTAGTTTTCAAACTACTCCACAAAATTACTTCATGGAGTACCTACAGGGGATTACGTTATGGAGTATTATATATTATTACTAATAAATTTATAACATTTAAATTAGTGCAGTGTTCTATTTTCATTGGAATAAATATATTAGCTACAAATTCTGTACGGAAAAACAGAGCTCGCCAACGAAACGAAACTGATTCAATATCATATTCATTCATTTTTCAGTATACAAGTACGAGTATAAAACTGCAATTAGGACTTCGTGGTGTAATTACGATCGTTAAAACACGAGCATTAATCAACTAACAATAAACTGAGCATTAACCGGTATGTAAGTTGGGCCAACGCTGCTATAGAGTGGACTAATCCAATAGCTACTCCAATGAGCCATATGGTCCACAAATATTTCTAGGGAAAGGTCAGTTTAGTTTCCATATATATGTGTGTGCAGCATTTTGAATTCTACAAAACTATTCAGAAAAACAAAACATTGCAGATGGATGAGTTAAAAAATGAAATAGGAGTAACACAATTGGCTTAGTAATTGCATATATACATATGAACACAGGCAAACAAACGAATTATTTGCACCTTACAACAATGGATTTTACACATATATACTTATGTATGTGTGTATTACTAGATGCGGAGATACGAAATGAATAGCATAGAATTGGAAAGGCTTATCAAAAACTAAATAAATAAATAAATTTGAGATTTTTGAAATTCATAAACTGCATTAAACATCGCGTGTCATCGAATAATACACCGCTAAAGTATTATAAAACTTCTCTTTAATTGGTAGCACAAACGTAATTTTGCTGATACCGTTGTGAAATATATATAATTATGAGCTAATTTCAATTCAAACTTTTGCTGACCGCTGACGAGTTAAAAATTCATTAAACTTGCATTATATAAAACTTCTGCATATAAAAAATATTAAAAATGTTCAGTCACAAAAAGGTCAAAAACTATCTTACGGTGAAATAATTACGCTGAAATGCAATTTCTAATTTAATAACATTGTTATAGGGCTATCAAATGATCTTACAAGCTACTTATATGTCAATTTGTGCTTCAGCGTTTTAACGTTTTCGAAGAAAATTGTTACTGACCGTTTTAATTTAATTAGATTTGTATTGAAAATTATATACCTATCACCTCTTATAGTTTTACATACAAATCAATTTATGTATGCACAAATGCTTTTTAAAAACGATGTACGTACTTGCCTATTTAAATTCATATGTATGAACATACATAGGGTTTTCCAATAAGAGTGATATGATTTCTTTTGAAAAAAAAACACACTAATTTTTAAGGAAATTCAAATGTTTTTTATTTAATGAGAAGTAAAATCGATTCAATTAAGTTTTGAATGGCCTCCTTGACTTCCTTTGCAGGAACGAATTCGATGAACCCAATTTTGAGCACTTTTTTTACTAAATCAAGTCGTATGTCATAAATAGCACGTTCAATATTGAATTTTAAAGCTTGAAGAGAGTCTAGTTTATTGCTAAATACCAATGACTTCAAAACTTAATTGTACCGATTGTACTTCACATTAAATAAAAAACATTTGAATTTCCTTAACAATTAATGTGTTTTTTTTAAGAAATCATATCACTCTTACTGGAAAACCCTATATATATATTCGTATTTATGTAACATATGCTATATGTTTTATTCAACAATAAATGGTGAGGTGATATTGTAAAGACCCGGAATGAAATTAACATCACTAATTGGCATTTGAAGTTGTTATTTGTTATTTTTGTTATTATTGTTGCTGTTTGCGGTCAAGTCACGAAATCAAATCGTTAACATCTTTTGGTAATTGTAGATAGGGTGAATTGCATGGAAATAAATCAGAGTAACCACCATAGTGATTGGCGTTTGTTTGCCAGGATATTCAATCGCATACATGTACGCTCATAATATTGTGGTATACGCATAACCTGTCGCTTATCTCTCGTATCAGTAACCGGTTACATATATGTGTAGTTTCATTTCACAACCTTGAGCCTACATATGTGCTTGACAATATTAACTATGCATAGATTAATACTTCCCTCCAACTGACACCACTGATCCAACTTATCGATCATATGTACAATCGCATACTCCTACTCCGTATGAGTGATGTGTTTGTAAAGCTGTCTCAATGGCATTTAAATATCTGGTTAAAATAACTGCATCTGACACACATATATTCATAAATTTTCATGCCAACAAATTTTCACTGTTTAAAACCATATTTTCCTAGCAAAATAAATTTGTAAAAATTTACATGTGCGTTTGCATATATGATATATGATGATACATATGTACATTCATTAATAAATATGAATTTGCCTCTAACTGGCCTGTAACTGGGTACTATGATAAATTGGCTGTGGCTACAATCGCTGTTAGGATATTGGCCCACTATTTTCAAATTGCGTTAACGTCATTGCCGTTTAAGCACATCTAACTTTAGTAACAAACATACATACGTATTTAATCCAAGGGCTTGTATTCGCAGGTGAAAGTATATCTAAATTGCACTCCTTTTACACCTTGCACACCTCCACTCACAGTTCGTTTGAAAAATTAGAATTAAGTGTTCATCTAGTACCGGGGAGGTATTATTTATTTTTCAGTTGAAGTTAAAATGGCTTGGATCATGAACACTATAGATCGTTTGTTGCGATTTCGGATTCTGTTTTGCTTCTTTTACAAGACCATTGAATTCTGTGGGGCAACGCTTAATGTTGTAATTTTGTTATATATATTATTTAAATACATATGTATATATATAATGCATGTTTGAACATAATTTGGTGTAAAAATTTAAATTGTATTAGTTTCATGTCATATTTGTCCTCTGAAATGCTCTGAGATTTATAAAAAAAAATTGATATTTTAAGTTGTTTGAAATTCTATAAGAAAAAGTTAAATTCAATTACAAAGTTAGGTTCATCGTTATAATGTAGATTTTGTTGAAGTCTAAGTTAGTCTTAATTGTACCAGGATCATATTAATGACCTCACTAACCACCATAATAGTAATTAGTAATAATTAGTAATATTATATTGTCTCTAACAACCCCTCAAACATATCGAAAACGATACAATACAACATGGCCATAAACCAAAGTTTCTTACTCCTTAAATTCTCCAATTCTCAAGTTGAATCCAAACTTTACTCACTTTAACAAAGGTATTGTTTTTATTAGGAACTTTAACTGCCGGGAACCAAATTTTATAAAAGAAGATGCAACTGTTCGAATATTTAATAAATAAATTTCAATGGAAAAAAATACTTAATACACCAAAATCCATTTGATTTATTTTTGAATGTGAATTTTTTGTTAATGATCATTTCGAAAATAGCAAAAAAGCATATTATTTTTAATTAATAATCTTTCATATCAACTAATCATAATTACTTAACCGATTATTGAGTATATTTTGCCATCATTGTGGTGCTGATTGGAAGCTGTTATGGCAAGGGGACTTAATGTATGAAAGGCAGTTTGCCTGATGGTGCATTACTTTTTGAATTAAAATTTTTAGATTATAAGTATGAGTACTAAGTATGAGACAATGCAATAAATCAATGGACCAAGTATTTGCTTCAAAATTTATGTTTGTATACTTCTTGGCAAGCTATGTGTGTTATCCATGCACAGTACACAAATAAATATTAGGGATTTTTCTACCACTATTTACTATAAAAAATTAAATTAAAATAAATGTTTAGTGTAATGCATACGTCAATGTACTCTTTGCTCTCGCAATACATATAAAGCGAAGCATACAAATTTTAACTGAACGTTTGACAAAATGCCAGTGAAGCCATCAGTAGACATAAAACCGAACAGCGACATCGGTTATTTCAGTTATGATTGCATAAATACAGAAATAAATGAATGTACCAGAATATATTAGTGAATTTTTCATTGAATAACATTAAAAAAATGTCAATTGCAACATGTTTCAAGTTGTAAAAAGTTTTTATTTGAAATTTTTGATGAGGAGTTTTCATTTGAGGTCAGATTAACCCCTTTTTAGGAAAAAAACTTTCCCTATTTTCACTAGTTAAAATCATTTATAATTCTAAAGGAAAATTTTGTTTTATCGTAATGAAATATGGAGGTTTGCTGCTATGGGGTAATAATTTTGTAATAAACCTATTTCATTTAATTTTTAAACACAAACTTGAAAATTACTAGTAACAATATTGTGCATACCTAGCTCCTAATCATAATCGAAGGTGATAAATATTCAACCGATACTAAATGATTTCAGGGCTAGAAGAGATGCTACAGTGGAGCCTCTCCGACATAATCGGTTTAAGGGTTAGCTAAAGTCTTATTGCAGCATCTCTTCACCAGAGATATAGATAAAACGGGGACGGTCTTAAAGTAAGTGGCTCGCTATATAAATGGTCGCAAAATGTAAACCTAATCGCCAAGTCAGGCTGTAAAAAAAGTAAAACGCCTCCGGTGAGAGACCCCGCTTTTGACGACCACTGCAAACGCATTAAGGAAAATGATTTAAGGGCATGTACCTCCAATGTTCGGTCCATTAATTATGAAGGTGTCACAGTTGGTTAATGTCCTCGCAAGACTAAAGTCTGACATCACCGCCGGCCAAGGAATGCGATGGAAGGGACAAGAATTTAAGAGATTTTCGCCAAGTGCGGAATCTTGTAAAAATCCCGAGACAAATATGATCGGTAAAAATTACCTTTAATTAATTAAATTAATTAAACGCTCCTTCAGGTGACTTCTTTAGTTTATTGGTGAAAAAAAAAACCAGCTGCAAAGGATAGAGATTTGCAAGTGCGTGAACGGCAAATACTGCAACCGATAGAACGATGAGATCTACTAAATATACGTTGACATAGAATACATAGTTCAGCGATGATGGCTAGGTCATCTTGTCCGAATTGATGAAAGCTATGAAAGCATTTGGTGCAGTACGCGCCTAGTGAAAGTACTCTGTTAGAAAGATCAGGTAGAGAATAACATGCCTTGGTTGATCGGTTGGTTGGTTGGTCAACTTTCCGAGTTGATGTTAACACGGCAGTGGTAGCAGAAGAATAACTTAAATTTTTCGATTAAAAGATAAGCCTTAGTATGTATTAATTAGACGTCACCCTGTCATTAGATTTGCTAGCATTTTAAGTGCCATTTTTTACAGCTTTTTATTTAAACGAACAGAAACAGCGAAGTTATTACTGAAAACTTTAGTGTGAATAAGGCAGGAATTATCATTAAACTCATATGGAAGCTGCAAAAAAAATTCCCCTAGACCACTCAGGAAGAAACAACTTTCTCTTTAGTATCTCGCTAGCAGATATAAAAAACGCTTTAATATGATTTTGTCACATACAAATAACTCTTTTTTATATTGAATCGATTTACAGATAGTCTGTGAAATACAATATATAACAAAAAAAGGATATTTTTAATGTAATCATACCATTGCCCTTTAGAACAGTGCACAGAATGATTGAGGTTAGCAGAAAACGATTTTACACCAATTATACGAGTGAATTACATTAAGAAGAAGTAGATTTCGGGAACTTGGGGTTGAGGTATCAAAAAAAAAATTTACTGATTTGTCAAATAACAGTCACCTGTACAACAATAGCTGCACGTTTTTTTTTCTATCCCTTCGCAGTCTGACAGCACAAACTTTTAAATAAAAAAGCGAAGGCGTCACCAAGTCTGCAACAAAAATTTATATTCCCTGTTCGTAGAGCTGAAAAGTGAGTATGATGTACAAACAATAATATTTTTCTATAACTTTGTAAAATGCGGAAATAACCGTAACCATATAAATAAAATTATTCACTATTGATTTTGAAGTTAAACTGCAAACGGAAAACTTTCCCGAAAAAGAGAAGTAAGTAATAATATGAAGTTCAAACAGAAGAATAAGAAAAATAAATGACTTAGGAAAAAAAAATATTTTGTTGGCTTCTGAGTTTGCTGACTGA
Source organism: Neoceratitis asiatica (assembly GCA_030068015.2). NCBI lineage: Eukaryota > Metazoa > Arthropoda > Insecta > Diptera > Tephritidae > Neoceratitis > Neoceratitis asiatica. Next base: position 81,937,688 of record CM061524.1, read on the forward strand.
TGCTTTCTGCCAATGATGGATGCAGATAAAAGGTCAAATATAAGTTATCTGTGCTACGTAAATAAATGGCATATTCTTCATACATTTATTTATGTAAAACTGCTATAGTAAATGGCCAGTTGGCTAGCTGCTTTTCCCTATTTTAAGAAGGAAATAAAATATGAAAAAGAATAGTACATTTCACAATTTTCAACACAAAGACAAAACACTTTTCACTTAAATAGTGGCAGAAAATCGTGTATTGTACAACTACAATGAAATGCTGAATAGAATCGCAACAAAATCGAAAAGATAATTAATCTTAATCATGTTGGGGCTTGGAGTTCGCACATCAAGGTTTGGGATGTCGACCGATCGCTAATATGTAGAAGATATCAAATATCTAGACTAATCATGACGACTCATTTGAAGTTGAAGTCGGTAAGGGTATATGTATTTATTTTAGGAATATTTATTTTGTGAATATTAAAGAGGAAAAAATCGGAATTAATAAAGCACCACTTATGAATATAAAAGACGCACACCCCAAATTGAAGAAGGACTCGGCCAGCAAATCGTTTCAGCGGTTACAAAGTGTCAGCTATAATGTATGTTTACAAGTACAATTTTTTGTTTATTTATACAATCTTCCTTGAAAAGACCGACCTTACCCACTTATCGACTTCCTTGACCATTTCGCACATTCATATTCTTTAATGAGAAAATTTTGAGCAATTGTATTCAAACAGTATTTTTCGTTTTTATCTATAAAAAAATTGTCAATTTAACCACTTTATCGTTTACTTTAAAAAGCCTTTGTTCAAAATGCATCTCCTCCTTCTCCGGATGTCGCTCGTTTATGGATCTGGTATTATAGGTAGTTGGTAGTGGTTTCAATATAAATTTACCATAATTCTTGCCAAAAGAATAGAATAACAAACCTTATGTCTATTGTTGCTGCTACCCTAGTGCCCCTAAAGTAGATTTAAGTAGAATTTCAGTGTGCGCTAATTCAGTAGTCTGGTTGTATTATGTACATATGCCTGTAATGTTGCCGCCATATTTTATCGCTCAATTTACTTTACACTCAGTTTACCAATCACTTTGAGGCTTGCGTTATTCAATGCTGTTTTTCTCTAACTTTTGTTCATTTGTAATTCTAAGAGCAAACGGTCAATTCATTGAAATTTATAAGTACAAAACTGATCCAGCTAATCTCTTATGCAATATTACTATGTAGGTTAAAGCAACAAACACTTATTCTTATGTACATGTAATGAAAAGTATAAAAGAAACTAAAATCTTTATTTAGTATTAAATACTATGTGAAATGGAGAAAAAAAGAAAATCAATAAAAAATTAAACTGCCCTTAGCTTGTTGCAAAGGATTTAAAATTGCAGAATTAATTCAAGAGCATATTTGAACGGCGAAATATAAATGAAAAGTAGATAATTTTTGCATTCAAAGAAAGAAGCAATGCGAAAGTAATATTATGGATCAATGAAACAAGGTTTTTTAGTTGCTTTGAATCACTTTACAATGTACCCTGCTCTTCTTTTTATATGCCTTTTACCCAATAAATATTACAGATCGCACTGGATAACAAAGGCTATTTTTCATTCTTTGGCTATCTGAATATTTTTAGAAATCAGTGACAAATTAATCAATAATTTTGAAAATATGCACTATATGTGGAAAATTCGTAATAAGTTAATTGTTGTATCGGAGAATAGCTGATTATTCTGATATTGCAACATACTATTGGTAATTGTTTCGTCGAATGGAAAAATTGAATTATTATTATTCGCCGATATATCGACTAGTCGTAGAATTTCGAGCTGTAATTCAAAATCAAAGATTGATCACGAGCAGTACACAAAACACCGGTTGGTTGAATCGCTTCTCAGAATTACAGTGAAGTTATGATAACAAAGAACTTTGTTACGAAAAAAAAAATGTAAAATGTAACGTAGAGATGCATGCGTATGTATTTTAATTTTTTTCTATGTTTTTTCCAATCGCATATCTGTGATTAGTGGTTGTTAATTTGTATTTATTTAAAGCGTTCAAAAAGTTGTTCAAAATCTAATGGTGCCTTCGAAATATTAGCATATTGAAAATGGTCTTCGAATATAAAGAAATAATTGATTACCAAGAGCTATAATACATATTTATTATGCTTCAGTATGTCGTTTATATAAATCAAACACCATCTTTTGAGAAAGGTTGAAGCGTAGGTGAAATAAATATAAAATTCACTTGACTAACTGCATGCATATTTTATTGTAGGTATGTAAATATATATTTTGCCATATTGTACATATTTTTGTAATATATAAATGGTATTTCCTGTTAATATTCTATGGTCTAAAAACATTTAAATACAGTGACTCACAGAAATATTTTGTATTCGGAGAGGATTAAGAAAACTTATGTGTACCTGGTACAATATTAAGAAATTCTTGTTAAAGTTCATTTAAATTATTTCGTGCAAACACATTTAAAAAATAAATGAATATATTTACAAATATATATCGAGATAGAGAAAAATTATGTTAAAACGAAACAATTCGTGTAAAAAGTGAACAATTTTTTTTCTTAAATCGCGTTAAATCAAATTCGTGTAGAAATATAATTACGCGTAAAATCATACAACGAACTCCATCATTCAAATAATAGGCAAGATACTACTCACAAGAGCTGACATTTTTTTCTCCTAACTTTATTTTATTATTGTTACATTCATCGACAGTCTGTACAATTTATTTTAAGGATATATCCAGCGTTGCTTTTAAAAAAGCAAATACACTTCAACAGCGCCAAGAAATTTGAATTTTTTACTAATAAGACCACAAGCCAAATACTTTTTTGAGTCAATGTATTTGCAAATCGAGATATACTTTTTGTAGCAGTTATGATATGTAATTTTTTAAATTGAAATGTGTATTGAAATACCGATGCATTTAAAAAAAAAAAATTTTTTTTCCTTTTCTCTAAAATAAAAGTTTGCATACGATGAAAACAAGTTTGAATTATAACTGAAATTTAATAAGAATCTTTCTATAAAAATTTTGGAATCGCCTCTTAAATTTTTTGAAAAGGTCACATATAATTCATCCTAATATATTACATACCCATTTTTTATTCCTTTTACCATATCGTTTTAACAGTAGAGTATTATGTTATATGCAAATTATTATTATTAGTAATAGATTTTTGAGCAGATAAGTACATACAAATGTACATACTTATGTTTGTATTGAAGTATGGGCACCTTTTTCTATAAGCACCTATGTATGTACATGCATTTACAATATATAAATTAGTGAGTTACATTAATTAATCTATTGTTATGCATATTTCTGTACTAAATCGCATATAATTACAGATTTCAATGAATTAAAGGCCTTCTTTCCTCATTCCTTGAACAAAAGAAATTCGTAAGTAACAGAACGGAATAATAAATATTCATAAATAACTGCATTGTAATTTGGTCATAAAATAAGCAAATTTAAGCTGATAGCTTATAAAATTTGTGATAGAGAAGGTAATAAGTGAATTAAATATCTAATTTTCTCCTTGCAAAGTTTCTAATGTAACAACGGGTTAATATGCCTCTTTGCTGCTGGTATAGTCGGTTAATTTTAGTTTTCATAGTTAGATATACGTAGCTGAGTAATAATAATAATTAGGAATTGCCAGTTATAAAATTTTAATTTAAAGTTCAGCATACTTTGTATGTGTATATATTGATAACAACTTTCATAACGTCTTTTTTTTTAAATTAATAAATTTTGCGCTTACCAAAAGCAAAAGGTTAAAAAGCAAGTTGCCGGGCAATGATGAAAGTACTCTTCACACATCATTTCTTCATAATTCTCTGAGTCAGCCAAACTTTCATCGTAAGTTGAGTTGGTATGAGAAAAAGAAATCAATGTGATGACACGGAATCTATGGTCTACTCCCCACGATATTTTCCTGTTTAAAGACATGTCAAAAAATACTGATAATAATAAACTACTTCAAAATCTGTACGGAAAATATCTTTTGTGAAGAAGTAACTGGCATTCATCTATCACAAATTTAACGGTATCATACCAGTTGAAATATGTAAAAAGTATTCTATCAAGAAAAATAAATAAATTGACCCCATCTTAGTACCTTGGAACTGGTTTAATTTCAGTCAAAACAAGTCGGTTTGAAGTATATTTTTTCATCGTTTGGATATTTCATAAATCCCTGCAGGGAAAAATACTAGTTGTTAACTAGAATCCGACTACTTTGCCTTTTTGCGCTAGCTAGTCCATCTTCTATATATTTCCCTTGTCAGCAACTAGTATTTTTAACACGGCGATACCCTATAAGCTGTTATATATAAGTATGTGTAGAATTTCTAATTACCTAAAAATTAAACTTTAAATAAAAATTATTTTGCCTGCAGCGAGATTCGAATCACGAACCTTATGCGCTACAGTGGTATCAAGTTGATCCTATTTCCCATTAGTATTTAATTAGAATTTTTGTATACTATCTTTTCACTAAAGGGTTTCATAATATGGAAATTAGTCAATGTGAATAGGGTTTTCCAACAAGAGTGATATAATTTGTTTAAAAAAAAAAAAACATTAATTGTTAAGGAAATTCAAATGTTTTTATTTCAAGTGAATTACAATCGATACAATTAAGTTCTGAACATAACATCATTCAAATGATTTCCACGACTCCTTTTGCAGGAATGAATGCGTTTAACCCAATTTTTGAGCACTTTTTCCACTAAATCAAGTCGTATGTCATGAATAACTCGTTCAATATTGACTTTTAAAGCTTGAAGAGAGTCTGGCTTATTGCTAAAGACCAATGACTTCAAATAATCCAACAAGAAGTAGTCTAATGGTGTTAAATCACAACTTCTTAGAGAACATTCAATGTCAGAATTTATTGAAATAATCGAATCTCCAAACCTTTCTGGCTATAATTCGGTTGTTGCACGCCTTGTTGGAACCAGATGTTGTTAGGATCAACTTATTCCAATTTTGGCCATCGATCGATTTGTTATCATCGATCTAAACCGCTCTCAATTGACAGTAATGGTGATACCAGCTTTATTTCGAAATAAGTACGGATCGGTAATTCCACAAAACCAAAAACCGCACAGAAATGCCAAATTAGGTGAATGTAATCGTTGTTCCTGAATAATTTGTGGATTTTCTTCGGACCAGAATCGATATTTTTGTTTATTTACCGCACCACTCAGATGAAAGTGAGCCTGATCAGAGAAGATGATTTTCTTAAAAAAAAATCGTTATCGTTTTAAAGCTGTTCCAAGGCAAAATCAGCATATTCACGACGTTTATGGTGGTCCATGGATAAAATTGTAAACATTACTGAATACATAGAAAAAAAAGACAGATCATGACACATTAAAAATGGTCAAAACGACACTTAGAAATCATATAATCTCTTTTGGAAAACGCTTTATAAACTGTTCTAAAAAGAAATTCAGAAACCAAACAGGAAGCTTGTACATATTCCATAATTTTCGAAACCAGCAGCAAATACCTCGTATGCGAGTCACCCTGTGTGCAGTCATAATCGACGTAGGTGGCATGTTATATCCAATGCATAAAAACTTATCCGTAGATGCCGTTGCAATCGTAAACAAGCAACAACAAACGTTAGTCATCGTGTTCAATTCAGCGTTTCTGTGAAAAAAAAGAATACATGTTTATCTGTACATATACATATCTGAGCACACAAACAAAAACGTCAGACAGAGTTGCCTTGGCTGTTAGGAAATGCAACTGAGTTTACAACCCGCAGTTTTATTCAGTGCAATGTATGTGTGTGTGAAATATGTGTATTTGCGGCAAAATCCTGTGGAGACTGGCGACAATTTGGCGGATGTCATTTCAGTCGTTGGCGTGTTGTTGCCATTACAGTACATCGGCTAGTGTTTGTATTTATTTTTGTTAGCTTTTGCTGTTGTTGGTTGAGGCGTAATCATTCTGGCGGCTGATGTTGTCGTAGATGTCTTTTCTGGTCATACAAACGAACACATATTAAGAGACAGTCGCACGGAAATGCAAGAATTGATTCGTTCGAGCAGACTTTTCACATGCAAGTTGTCACTACCTTGCAAAAATTCGAGGACAATATTGTCGATTGGAGTACCTATTGCATTAATCCACTGTAGTGTAAGTTGGACCAATGTAGTGCAAGTTGTTGTTAGCTGATCAGTGCTTGTGTTTTCGCGATCGCAATAGCGCCAATACTAAAATAAAATAAATAAAATAAATAGAAAATGTAAGTAATCCCCTGTAGGTACTCCATGAAATAATTGCGTGGTGTAATTTCGAAACTAACTTTTCCACTTAGGAGCACTCGGATTGTATACAGAGGTGGAGTCTATATCGCAATATTAATTTGATCACATATTTTGAATAGATTGTGGTTAGTTTTGGAGTAACATTTTGTCCGCAAAGAGTATATATTTCACACGTGCTCTCCTTCATGCATATATATGTTTATAAACCTTCGGTTGCTGCGGCAACTGGGGCATAAAAATGCGGAAATGCAAAGAATGTATGTAAACAAGATCCCTAATGATGGATGGAAATGGCTGCATTTAAAGACCTTACGAGCATATCAATATATAAAGGTTTATTCTGGGTGACAAATAGAAAAATTAATTCAAAGGAAGACGATGATGCAGTCATATAAGAATGCTAGGCTAATGTTGGCTGAAATCGCTCCAATAATCATTAAAAAAGAGATATTAGTTCAACGCATTCAACATATTCTACAAACCATATATATAAAAAGAAAATAAGGAAAACGATATTGCAACTGGCTTCCGAACTTCTATTGAAAATTTCTCAAGATGCGGTCAGAAATATTGTAAAAGTAATAGAAAGCTATTTATAAAATTGACCCAAAATTACTCAGTCTTTCAATTTGTTTCATTGCTCCTGAAACAGGATTTTTTAATCGTCCAAAAAGAGTCTCTAGTTGTCTGAAACTGTGCTAATTCCAAAAAAGTCTTGAAATATTTTCAACATTCTTTTCAACAAACTTTCGCAGCAATCAAAATTGGAGTATATATATAAAAGTTATGTTGATGAGGTCATGTAATGGACTCGAAGAAGTTTGAATAGATAGTTACAACTAGTTTTTTAAGTAAATTATTTTAAGGAATCTAAAAAAATTTCAAATCTTAAAACTAATTTTTTTTACGTAATTCAAGTAAATCATTACCAAATTAATAAAAGTTAGATAATCATTAATCCCCAGATCGCTGTGATTGCGGAGTTTTTATCTTACTCATAGAAACCTCATCTATTTGAAACTCCTTACACTAATCCACCTCCCTGTTTAAGTAAAGAAAATCGCTCTTGGTGTATCGTAGGTACCGCGTTTGCATAACGGACACAATCCCAATTCTCAGTTGAATACACACCTATTACTGGATAACAGACCACGGGTAGTAATAACTTCTGCGACTCGCTTGACAACTTTATTAAAAATTGTTTTAAAGAAATTTAATATTTTAGTTGCTAGCTTCATAATATATTTTATAAAACATATTCATAAGCATTACAAAACCATTATATCTTCTCTTCTTCTTTGGCGTAGGCACCGCTTACGCGATTATAGCCTCGTCAACAATAGCGCGCCACTCGTTTCTTCTTCTTGCTGTTTGGCGCCAGTTAGAAATACCAAGTGACACCAGGTCGCTCTCCACCTGATCTTTCCAACGGAGTGGAGGTCTCCCTCTTCCTCTGCTTCCACCAGCTCCATCGAATACTTTCAAAGCTGGAGCGCTTTCATCCATTCGGACGACATGACCTAGCCAGCGTAGCCGCTGTCTCTTTATTCGCTGAGCTATGTCAATGTCGTCGTATAGCTCGTACAGCTCATCGTTCCATTGTCTGCGGTATTCGCCGTTGCCAACGTGCAAAGGACCATAAATCTTCCGCAAAACTTTTCTCTCGAAAACTCCTAAAGCCGACTCATCGGATTTAGACATCGTCCAGGCTTCTGCACCATATGTCAGGACGGGGATGATGAGCGACTTGTAGAGTTTGGTTTTAGTTCGTCGAGAGAGGACTTTACTTTGCAATTGCCTACTCAGTCCAAAGTAGCACCTGTTAGCAAGAGTGATTCTGCGTTGGATTTCAAGGCTGACATTGTTGGTGTTGTTAATGCTAGTTCCCAGATACACGAAATTATCTACGACTTCGAAGTTGTGACTGTCAACAGTGACCTGGGAGCCAAGTCGCGAATGCGATGACTGTTTATTTGATAAAAGGAGATATTTCGTCTTGCCCTCGTTCACTACCAGACCCATTCGCTTCACTTCTTTGTCTAATCTGGAGAACGCAGAACTTAAATTGCGGGTGTTATGACCAATTATATCAATATCATCGGCATACGCCAAAAATTGCACGCTCTTGTAGAATATTGTGCCTGGTCTGTTTAGCTCTGCAGCTCGTATTATTTTCTCCAGCATCAAATTAAAGAAATCACACGATAAAGAGTCTCCTTGTCTGAAACCTCGTTTGGTATCGAATGGCTTGGAGAGGTCCTTCCCAATTCTGACCGCACTTCTGGTATTTTCCAGGGTCAGTTTACAAAGCCGTATGAGTTTCGTGGGGATATCAAATTTAGACATAGCAGCGTAGAGGCAGTTCCTTATCGTGCTCTCGAAGGCAGCTTTAAAATCGATAAAAAGGTGGTGTGTATCGATTCTCTTTTCTCGGGTCTTCTCCAAGATTTGGCGCATGGTGAATATCTGATCAATGGTGGATTTGCCAGGTCTAAAGCCACACTGATAAGGTCCGATATGTTTGTTGACGGTGGGCTTTAGTTTTTCACACAATACGCTAGATAAGACCTTATATGCGATATTAAGGAGATAATTGGCGCAGACCGTGGGGTCTCCCTTTTTTTGGATTGGGCAGAGCACACTTAGGTTCCATTCATCAGGCATGCTTTCTTCCGACCATATTTTGTAAAGAAACTGATGCATGCTCCTTGTCAGCTCTTCGCCGCCGTATTTGACAAGTTCTGCCGGTAATCCATCGGCTCCCGCCGCTTTGTTATTTTTTAAGCGGGCAATCGCTATCCGAACTTCTTCATAGTCGGGTGATGGCACTTCTATACCATCGTCATCGATTGGGGTTTCGGGTTCGCCATCTCCGTGGCTTTCGTTTTCACTGCCATTGAGCAGGTTAGAGAAGTGTTCCCTCCATACACAAAGTATACTCTGGACATCTGTCACCAGATTACCTCTATTGTCCCTACATGAGTTTGCTCCGGTCTTGAAACCTTCTGTAAGGCGGCACATCTTCTCATAGAATTTCCGAGCATTACCCTTGTCGGCCAGCTTCTCAAGCTCTTCAGACTCACGCATTTCGGCCTCTTTTTTTTTCGTCTGCAAATCCGTCTCGCTTCCCTCTTTAGCTCTCGATATCTATCAAACCCCGCACGTGTTGTAGTCGATCGCAAAGTTACGAGGTAGGTAGTCTGTTTTCTCTTTACTGCAGTTCGACATTCCTCATCGTACCTGCTGTTTTTCTGGTATTGTTGAAAACCAATGGTTTCCGAAGCAGCGGTATGGAAGGAAATTGCTACTTCGCTCCACAGCTTCCTTATATCGAGTCGCTGATGAGTGCTCGCAGAGAGCAAGTGTGCAAGTCGGGTAGAAAACTTGCTGGCTGTCTGCTGTGATTGCAGCTTTTCGACGGCAAACCTTCCTTGTGTATGTTGACGGGCGTTCTTTGCCACACAGAGGCGAGTGCGTATTTTTTCTGCTACAAGATAATGATCCGAGTCGATATTTGGCCCTCGGAACGTACGCACGTCTAGAACACTGGATACATGTCTTCCGTCTATCACAACGTGATCGATTTGGTTGCGTGTTTAACGATCTGGTGACAGCTTGATGAATTTTTGTATGCTCGAATATGGTACTACAAACAACCATATTTCGGGCCCCGGCAAATTCAATCAGCCTCAGCCCGTTTGGGGATGTTTCGTCGTGGATGCTGAATTTTCCGACTTTTGCGCCAAAAATGCCTTCTTTGCCCACCCTGGCGTTGAAATCGCCTAGCACAATTTTGACATCGTGGCGGGGGCAGCGCTCATAAGCACGTTCTAGGCTCTCATAGAAAGCATCTTTGATCACATCATCCTTCTCTTCTGTCGGGGCGTGGGCGCAAATCAACGATATGTTAAAGAAGTTCGCTTTGATGCGAATTGCGGCTAGACGTTCATCCACAGGGGTGAATGCCAGGACTCGGCGACAGAGCCTCTCTTCCACCACAAACCCAACACCAAATTTGCGCTCCTTTAAATGGCCGCTGTAGTAGTTTTCACAAGGACCCACCTTTTTCCGTCCTTGTCCCGTCCATCGCATTTCTTGGACGGCGGTGATGTCAGCCTTTAGTCTTACGAGGACATCAACCAGCTGGGCAGCGGCACCTTCCCAATTAAGGGACCGGACATTCCAGGTGCATGCCCTCAAATCATGATCCTTAAAACGTTTGCGGGGGTCTCTCGTCCGAGGCAATTGCTGATTTTTCATTGGAGTATAATTTTTATGTGGTGGGTTCCAAACCCTACGCACAACTGCAGGGGATTCGCCTTCTCATTTTAGCTCGCCTCCAAACGGATGTTTGTTGGCTACCCAGAGGATACTTGGTCTAGAACCGGAAGTCGTGAGCTGCTTGAGCCATATGTAAAAGAATCGTTTCTGGCCACTCCCAGGTGAATGGCACTCAGAAACTTTTCTCACTTGCGTGAACTTCTACACATGGCCCCATCCTCCATATACAATAACTGAAAATGAATAAGCATACAAAATCGAAAGCAATGCCAAGGCGAGTAAGTGAGAAATGATCCCTAAAACAACAATAACGAATACACTTGAAATGCAAGTAAAAACTGTTTGTTTTCGAGCAACATTGCAACTATATTTCAATTCAACTGACTACCATTTGCTGTTGAGGCTTCAGTCACTGCCTCCCCCATAGATTCAAGTGCTACTTATATTTTCTATAAGTATATGTGTAACTCTCTGCTCAACTGCGAATAAGTGGTTTGTAACATTTATTCTTGTCGCCACCACCGCGTTTTCAGCAAAGATTTGCGATATAAAATAAAACTATTACCATTTTTTAAGTGTTGGAGCATTCCATTCTTATTGCTTTGTCTCATTTTGTTGGTGTTGTTGAACTTGGCTTATTCTTGTTTTTGTTTAGCCTTTTTCCGCATTTTCATTTGGTGGTGCGTACAAGACACTTTTTGGTTGTTAAATTGTGTGTTACTGCTTTGCCGCATAACTCACATACATACTTACATATTTTTTATTACTACTGATGATGAAAATCGAATTTTTTACTATATATTTTTAAATTTATTCCAACCAATCCTCTTATTTTAATAATTAAATGACAAATGTGACATTGGAAAAATACCAACATTGAATAATATAAACGAATGAGTTAATTTGGAAGAGAAATGTGAAGAATTTATTTTTAGATTTTAACAGTTTTGTGTCAAAATGAGGGATACTGAATGAACAGCTATAAATAGAGTTATAGAAAAAATATTAATTTTTTTATTTTTCAATTTGAAATTTTTTGTTATTTGCATCTTATCCTTCCTCTTGTTTTCCTAGAATATTGCAGATGTATTTCTCTAACTTGAATTTTTTGCTGATTTTAATCATAATAATTTTAATTTAAAAAAATTATATTTTTTAAATTTGATCTTAGATAATTTTTTATTTATTATTATTTATTTTTTTTATTTAGATTATTTTTTATTGATTAGATAAATAAACATTTTTAATTATATTGTTGTTGCTATTTTTGTAGTTGTGTGAATGAGTATTTAATATGACTTTTATTTATGCTAATGTCTTGTCTGACTATTTTAATTTTTTCCACTCGTCTCGCTTTGCCACTTCTTCCGTTTGCGATTAGCTTCATCGGTGAGTTTTTTACACTTCAGCTTGAACGTTTGTCTGTTGCACTCTTTACGACCAGAAGTATTTTTCGGTTCTGTTTCGTCATGTAATGGTGAATAACCGTATGGTTCATGACGATTGTTCGGTCTCTTTTCATGGTAGGACCCTTATCCGTTACATATTGCGGTTTCATGGTATTTGCTCTTGTTGGCTCGTTGGCGGCTGCCAAGTCAGCGCTGAATACATTACAACATAGATGCTGTCTCATTCCATTATCGCGACAAATCAGCAGCCAACTTTAGTGGCAAGTCCTGCTGCGGCTGTTTGTCCTGCCACTAAACCCACATATTTGTATGTCGGCATGTCGGTGGTTCTGCTCTGGCTGAATTTGTAACGCCGTGTTATACATTAGAGTGTTGTACTTGTGTTAGCTCAGTAAGCACTGTCGCTCATTTCATCTTCCTCATTTCTAAAAAAAAAAAAAAAAAAAAAAAAAAAAAAAACTTTTTATTTAATTTTTGCTTTTGTTTATTGCTAGCATATAAATGTATAACTTACTGTCCACAAATACAAAAAAAAACGACTCTAAGTCATCTTGAAAAGGCCGAAAGATTCCTTAACATAGTATTTAAGTTCAAATAGCAACTAGGAAGGGATAAATGGATACAATCAGTTGGGGTACAGTGAATTCTGGAAGTTGTAAGGTGTTTATATATTTATAATGAATAATATTGATTCGAAGAAATGAAAACAAATAATTTAACTAACTAATTTTAAGGCATTTCGTTTTAAGTTAAATTTAAAATAGAATCCTTCGCCAAAAATATGACCCGTAACTATATTCAAAGGTATTAATATCAAAATTATGCATATAAATATGTGCTCTTTGGACGCTGGGTTGCTCGCTCAAATGAATTCGTAATTTATGCATTAGAGAGTGCATGCCCTTTTTTCAAAAAATATTTATCATTCGTAGTATTTAGCATAGCTCTCTCATTGGTAGAGCTTTTTTTGAACCTATTATTATTTAATATCGCCACAGAAATATTTAGTAAAATATTTTGTAATCTCTCTGAATTATATGCCCATCATTTTCCATTATTTAATTACATCTTAAGTTTAATAAGTAATAAGTTTAATAGTAGAAAATAGTGGATAGTATAAAATAAAAATTATGTCAAATATTTGTGTGTATTTTAGTATTTGCTTATTTTCGATTGTAATTTTTTTTTTTTGTTATATGCATATTTGTCATTATTTTAACCTATTTTGGGTATTTGAATAGTTAAATTATGAGCATTAAAGCAGTAAAAGTTGAAAAAAAAAGGAAATAATTTTTTAGAAAATATTTGATTTATTAAAATCTGCATTAATTTTCTAAAATATTAGAAATATCAAACATGTAAATTTAGAAGCTTTTAAAAGAGTTATCATAAAGAATACTCCATAAAAAATGTGTTTAGATGGAAAACGACTGCCACGGAGTGCCATTGATTGCGGCATAGCCCATAATCACAGTTTAAACTTAAGTGTGTGCAAGAGTACTTTTGTTGTAATAAAATTGTAGTTCAAAATTTTTTTCACCTTTATTATGAATATTTCATTGTCAGAATAATATTTTATTTATTTATATTATATTACATTTAATATAATTTTTTTTTTTTAATTACTTATAGCAAAAAAAATTATTTAATGAATGGGTTTTGAGTGAATAAAAAAAATTAAAAAATGTTTATGTACAATTATCCCTCTAAGGATAGCATCTTCTTCAAATCACCTTTTTTTGTCAACCCACTGATTCATATTCGCGCTTATCGTCGTTGTAACTCAAAACGCTCTAAAAAATTATAACTTGTTTTTCCAACTACTGTCATTTAGTAACAACACCTAAAAATTTTATATGCCTTAGCTTCCAACAGCACAGTTTTTTATAAAATCTATGGATGTGCATACCTATTTCCATTTTTCTCTCTTCATTGATTACACTATAAATCTAAATTTGTCTTGCTAGTTTGTTATTGTTATTCTCATTGTTGTTGCGTCCACAGTGATGATTTAGTTCAGTTCACAACTGAGTATGTGGTTCAATGGTGCTAATGTACACTGGCAGTAGTGTTGGTGGAAATTTTTGGTCTTTTGGTATGACTTGGGTGATTTTATTTTACACAGCACTCTACTAATAATGAACTTCATTAAGATTTTATGCAATAATGCATGCTATTTTCGATGCTAGATATCGACGCATGGAGATGGTCTGAAATATTCGAATAATTTTCATTTTGAAATCTTCTTTAAGTTAAAAAAAAAAATAGAGCGAATGGTGATTATAAAAAAAATTATTTGTGAAATATATCTATATTATCTCTATGAAAAGATTTAATCCTAAAATTTAAATACATTCTACTGCATCGAATACTTTATACCTGTCATGATCAAAATTTAGTAAGTTGGGAACAAACTTTGCTGACACATGCTTTGTAAAAAAAATTCCAACAAAAAGTTACGACAGTCCTCAAAAATTTTCTTCATTTTCTACACATTTTGTTTTATGTTGATACGCGTCTAAAGTAAGCATCTAACCCTCATCCTTTCTCTTAAAAACTTCATTCAACATAAAACCATTATTTGTATATACAATTTTTATACCTCTCATGCACGCGAAATTATAACTTTGGTCCGAAATATGTAAGTAGCAGAAAGAGAAGGGATATACCCATCAAAATGTTTACGAATTTTTTCAGAATGACGAGCTGAGTTGATTTCGCCATGTCCGTCCGCCTGTCTGTTTGAACGCAAAATAGTCCCTCAGTTTTTGAGCAAAACCAAAAACCTGGTAGGTAAATGCACTTATAAAAGGTGTTTTCTATAGAGGTATAGAACTTTAAGTTGCAATAAAACAACGATGGATTATTCGATTGTCATGCATTTTATTTATCCGAAAGATAATCTTGTGGCATTATATTTTAAATATGCTTTCTAGCATATGACCGTTACGGCTGGCGCGGATGTAGTCCAATCTGGACGTCCAATTTTCGATGACTTTTTCAAACATTTGTGGCCGTATATCGGCAATAACCATAAAGCGCACCAAACAGTCAGTTTTTCTGGATGTAACGATGTTTCAACATACACTTGAGGATTACTTTCACTCCAAATGCGGCAGTTTTGTTTGTTGACGTAGCCATTCAACCAGAAGTGCGCTTCATCGCTAAACATCGCTAAAATGGACGTAGTGCGCGATACGTTTTCCGCACAGAAGCATTATTTTCGAAATAAAGTTGCACTATTCGCAAGCGTTGCGTTGCGTTTGCAAGGCGTGAGTATATTCATGATGAATTGCCAAACCAAACTGAGAATAAATCACTTGACAGCTTTTAAATCGGTCACCATCTTGAAAAGTAATGAAAACTTAAAGTTCTATACCTCTATAAAAAACACCCTATACTTTTAAGTGATCATTTGTCGGAACTGGCTAGATAAGATCAGTATAGCATATATACTACCGATTCTTCAGATTTGAAATTTGGGGTTAGAAATAAGTCAAGTAAGCACCTAAGAACCTCAAACCAACCCCCATACAACCGATTTATTCAGATATGAGTCAAAAAACATATAGGAGTATAAGATAAATAGTGATACTGTTACAGGTTTTCCGTATATTTATATCAAAGTATTTTGAAATGTAGTAGTCCTATTTTGGTGGCTTGCAAGGTGATCTCTTTTCTTCCTGGCGAATAGCTGAAAAAGCTAATTTTAACATATTCACATAAAAAGATTTATCCTGAAAAAAAGTGAATACCATATTTTTTACAATTCTGTCTAAACTTACTCAAACTTAGCTTACATATTATTATATTTAATTCTCCTTATATTTTTTCTAATTTTTTCTTTTTCTAATCTCAAAAGTATAACGATCTTCATCATTTTACTCGAGATTTTAACAATTTTTACAACTCTCCAATGATAAAATCGAAACGGTAAATGTAACTGAAACTACACCTACAAAACAACTTCAATTCTATTTGCATAGCCAGACTTGCGGTCGGGCATAGACGCATTGGCATATACTAATGGTTTTTATTGCCAACATACTTGACAAGACAGAGCATTTATAAAAACAAAAAACAGGTTCACCTTAGGCTAAATTTAAATACATGTCCGATTTGCATGCATACAGCTATGTACCCTGCCAACCACGAATACCCACTTTCCACCACACATTCACACATTTTTATCTTCTCACGAACACATTTACAAATTTTGTGAACGAATAGAAAAATAAATTTCCTTAACTTAGTCCTGCTAGAACAGCGAATCTAATAATAATTTGTATTCTATTAAGAACTGCGTGTGTTAGAGAAAGCAAAGAATAAACATAGGGTTTTTCAAAGTTCTCACATGAAGCGAACTCATTCTCACAGTCATGGTTGCCGTGCGAACTATCATGTACCAATTTAATTGTTAATATGGTGTATTTAGTAAACATCTGTCAATATAAAATTTTAAAGACTTATCACAGTTTCTTAATTACTCTAGCAAAAAAACTGAAGAATTTTTCTACGAATAATTGCAGTATTTAAAATCGAATATTCTCGACTACCCTTCATATAATTTTGTATATATGTAATATTATATGAATCTCACAAATTCAAATAAACTTACTATTTTAAGTGCAGAATTACATATTGTGGCGGATATGCGAAGCGAATGTCAGATAAAAGAGAAAAAAAAACTGAAATTATCTATAGCGTGAATCGAGAACATAGCGACTGCCGCTCTTTTTATACCTGAGGATGACCAAAACATTCTGTTCACGTGCTTAAGAATAAGCTGATTATTCGTTTGCCTGCCGTTGCTGCAGCGGAATTTTCTTTACACTGTGTACCCTTTTGTTTGCCCTTGGTAAGGGTAATTTGCATCTTACTGCCACTTCTTATGTCTGTCCTTCGTATTTGAGATTTTCGTCACAGTATGTATATTTTTAGGAGCAAATATGTAATAATTTTGGTGCATTTTCGATACGTGAGTGGCAACAGTGATCACAGCCATCTTGAAAATTCACATGAAATGGTATTACGTCAAGCGAATACATACCATTGTGCTGTGCTGAAGTAAGCGGTAAGAAATTCAACGAAATTATTAAAATTATTTAAATTATTAATATCATTTTCATTTCAGATTTCCCAGGCGTTCCAAATCCATAGAGAAGCTAACAAAAGTAAGTATTATTATAAAAACTGTGATCTTAATGGCAATAATTTATGCACATATACAATTTTTCTTTCATTGCAGATTTGCTTACCGCAGAATTCGAGGATTTTCAATTACGCATATACAGTGAGTAGTTGTTTTTAAAAATTATTATTATGTGACGGTGATAATGAGAACAGTGGCTTTTGTTTAAATAATATGATGTATATTTTTTTCAAAATAGTTTAAATAGTTTAAAAGTTATTAGTATTTAAAGTTGTACTTTTTCATATATATGTACAGGGAGTCCTCCTGTATATTGCTAACAAACAAACTAAAAATGCTTGGCTTTATCGTGCTTCGTGAAATAATTTATAAAGTAGCAATAAATATGCAAGCAAATTATATAAAAAAAAGTGTTGCGTGAATATACTATGCAAGTCAAAATCGGTGTTGGTCTGGCCCAGAGCCATATTTTTTTAAAGCACAGCAACTATCAATGAAACACACATCAATTACGCTTATTTTGGAAAAGAACTCCAAACATTTTGAGTAATTTTAAACAAAAGCCGCTGCTATTCATAATTACTAAATTTATTTCCATGTAAATAAGTGCACTGTGTAAGCAAATTTACAGTAAAAAGTGCAAGTTTTTTGGTATAATACACTCCTTTTTTCAGTGTTGAAATAAATTTTAATATATATCAAAATAAAAAGACAATACGATTATCTTTCTTTGGTTATGAAATTGTAAAATTGTAAAAACTTTTTCTTAAAAAATTTTCCAGTTTTCAAATTCCTATAACCAAAGTTTACGCTGTAACTAAATTTTTAATTTCTATTATTATTATTTTACGATTTTTTAATGTTACATTATTTTCTAATAACTCATTTTTTATATTTTCAGATCATGTTTGCGGAATTTAGAATTTAAGTTAATTTAAAATTAATGGATTAATTTAAAATTTCCATAATTTTTTATACAAATAATTAGTTATAAATCGATTAAAATATATAATTGTTAATTTGATATTTAAATATATGTAATCATATTTTTAAAATAAATAAATTTATAAATAATTTTTTTTTAAGTAGCAAACAACTTTTTTTTAATTTTAAATATGGGAGCGAATTATATTTAAGTATGAATTCGCCTTTTAAAAAAATGCAACCCTGTGTCAATCTGACGAGAGAAATTAGATAAGGACATTTATATGTTTTCTTTATGGGCCAAACTGAATGGGTGAAACAAGACAGCAAGATCACATGTACACGGAAAAAGTGGGTAAAATCTGCACTCTCTTTAATAAAATGCCTATGCTGTTACTCAGTTTTTTATCCACTATTCAGCAAATGCTTGTTCAAATTATCTAGTTTTTTACCCAGTGCAGTTGTTTATTCTTTAACAAAACAATAACAAAGACAACAAATACCTTTTGCAATCCTCTGCTACTTGTTTGAGACCGGGGTGGTCTCTTTCACCGTCAGCTTCTGCCTGTCTGCTCATGACACTAATCATACTACGCTGCCTTTACTTAACCCTGCCAATTATTACGTGAACTATTGTTTCCTCAGCAGTTTTTAACTACTATCCTTAGCAGTTGCACGTTTTTCTTACCCTTTTTTTGCCACCTCAGCTCCTTTGAAATACATAACATCCCTGCGAACTAAAGAATTAAACGAATTAGTATGCAGTCAAACACGAGTATCAGCGAATGAAAGATTTTCCAATGGATGTTTGACTGTTGCAGAAAGTTTTTGGAAAAGAAAGTGAAGAGTTGGGACGAATTTGTAAAGCCACAGTTGTTTATAAGTCTCTGGTAAAGTATATATGATTAATAAGTACTTGTTTTTGCATTATGGATGAAATATTATTTTATCTGTCATTCGTTGAAACGAATAGTTTAAGAAAGACCAGAGAAGATGTTGGTGAAGGTTGACGCAACGCGTCCAGCATGAGATCGTCAGTAGTAATAATAAATGCGATAGCGAGAATAGGTGTTCTGGATTTGACGTAATGTTAATACGCATGATTTTTTGCATTTCACAAAGTGAAGTAATCCTGGTACTTTTTTCTCTATTGTCTCGGTTGTGCGAAACTTAGACTGAAAGCCAACTAAATTAGATCGGACAGAAATATTCGGCGTACTGACAGAATTTCTGTAATCAAACATTCCAACCCCCGAATTATTGAAAATTTATGAAAGGGATTAATGGAAATTCTTATTCTAGATGGTTTTCCAATAGGGATGATATGATTTCTAAGTGTCGTTTTGGCCATTTTTAATATATCATAATCTGTCTTTTTTTCATTGTATTCAGTAATGTTAACATTTTCATCATGGCAAGATATACGCAAGAACAACGTTTACAAATTATTCAATATTATTATCAAAATAATCGTTCGTGCGCTTTTGCCATTTTATGGTCGTAATAATCGTTCACATGTGCTCGTTATTCGTAGAGTTGTTGAAAATTTCGAACGTACATTTTCTTTACATGATGTTTAAGTGCCAATAAGACAAAGAACCGGTCGAAGTAATAAAAATATTGCCGTTCAGGCAAGTATTGCTGCAGACCGCAATTTGTCGATTCACTGACGTTCCCAAGAATTGGGACTGTCTCAAACCACACCTGGGGAATTTTTGGAAAGGATTTGGGCTTGAATCCGTATAATTTGTTCTTAGTCAAGAGCTGAAGCTATTGGACTACCATAAACGCCGTGCATTTGCTGATTTTGTCTTGAAACAACTTGAAAACGGTAACAATTTAAAAAAAAATCAATTCCGAGTTATTTATTATCAAAATGTTAGAGGTCTGAATACCAAGTTGACTGATCTTTATTTAAGCAGTCTTCATTGCAACTTCAACGTAAATTCATTTACAGAAACGTGGCTAAACCTCACGTTTTTGATAATGAGATTTTATGCAGCGAGTATCAAATCTATAGAAGTGATCGCTTGAACATAATCGGAGGGGGAGTTCTCCTTGCGGTTCATTCGTCTTTACCCTCAGAAGAAGTTTGTACTTCTCTCATATATTCCATTGAACTTAAATGCATCCGTGTTCGTACTGGTAAGGACTTTGTTTATATAATTTTAACTTACATACCTCCCCAGTCTGATAGATCAGTATATCTTCAACTTATTAAATCAATTGAAAGTATTATTTCATTGATGAAAGATTCTGACTCCATTATGGTCTTGGGAGACTTCAATTTGCGTTGTACATCATGGAAACAAATCGATGATAACATCACTTCCGTTTGTACTCGACCATGTTTTACCGAGTTCTTAGAGAAAATGTCTGAGCTTGGCGTTAACCAAATTAATTTAGTACCAAATAAATTTCATAAAATCCAAAATTTTCTGTGATTCGGTGCGAGCCTTTTGTTCTGCCAGAGGATACCTATCATCCGCCTTTGGAGATAACTTTTGAAGTCATGGACAGCCTATGGGTTGATAACGTGGAATCTCTATTTGGTTCTAGTTCTTGCTTTAATTTTGCAAAAGCTAACTTAAAAAGTTAAATCAGGAACTATCCCAATTGATTTGGCCTGTCTATAAAGGTAATATCGAGGAAAGTGTTCTTCATTTTAAAATTACAATTGTAAAATTGTTTGAAAATTTTGTACCCAAACGTGCTTGTGCTTTAACTAAATGTACCAATTTTTGGCTTTAAGGTATAAAAAACTAGCTTGCCTATAGATTATATAAAATACTCAAATCTACGTCGTAAGTACTTTGAACTTAGCAAAAAATATTACAACGACCACTTAAGATTAAAAGGATCATTTTACGTAATCCTAAGATATTTTATGATTTCGTTAACTCCAAACGCAGAGTCCCTTTGTTTCCATCCGCGATGACATGTAAATCTACCACATGTAGTGACGTTCATCATATCTCGAATATTTTTGCACAATTTTTCGGGTTAATTACTCTACCTATTCACCTGGAAACAATTTTGTCCGTCAAGAGAATTTTTATGCTCAAAGCTCAATTAACATCCCAACTGTTTCTGCTGAAGATGTTTTATGCAAGTTAAAGGCTTTAAAGAGCTCTGTCAGTTACGGTTCTGACATGATTCCAAAATGTTTTCTTAAATATTGTGCTGAAAATTTGTACCGACCTTTGACAAACCTCTTTAATGCATCCCTAAAACAAGGCAATATAAAAGATCATTTATAATTCCGTTGCATAAGAATGGTAGTAGATCTTCGATTGAAAATTATAGAGGGATAGCAAAGATGTTTGCTGTAACTAAACTTTTTGAATCCATAATTACTGCCCAATTAACTTTTTCCATATTTTCTTTAATTTCCAGGTCCCAGCATGGGTTTTGCAAAAGCACATCTACTTACGATTTGTCTTCAGTTATAAAATATTCCAAGACCTTATTATATGCCGATGATGTAAAGCTTTTCCAATCTTATACCTCAATTAATGAAATCTGTTTTTTACAAATCGCACAATTTAGTAACTTGGTGTAATAACAATGAGGCTAAGCGGCATACCTAAAAAATGTAAAACCATGTTATTTACACGAAAATATATTCAATCACCACTTGACACAATAAACAACTATAGTATGGATCAAGTATGTAATTTTGTTGATTTGGGTGTAACAATGGATACCAAACTCAACTTCAATCTTCGTATCAATACAACTATGTTGAAAGCTAAAGGTGCCCTTTATATATTATATACTATACACACTTTCTAGCCGTAAACAAATGTTAGGAATAATTTTTTTAGTAAAGCTTTAAATGGGCTGATTTGCAGTTCATTTCTCTTAGGTGAAGTAAATTTTAATGTTCCCATCCGATTATCACGACAATTTAGACCAATTTTCTAAAAAAAAAAATTTTTTTCTGTATCTGAGCAGTTTTAAATCTTGACGCTTAACATACTCTTGCTTTCATGATTCGGCAAATTCCGTAAGTTATGCGGATGGCACCCCTCGTGTCGGTTGGGCAGGAGGAGTGTAACCGTTGGGCTTAATTAAAGAAAATCATCTTCTCCGATGAGGCTCACTTTCCTATGAGTGGTGCGGTAAATAAACAAAACTGTCGACTCTGGTGCGAAGAAAATCCACAAATTTTTCATGAACATCCATTACATTCACCTAAATTTACAGTTTGGTGTGTTTTTGGTCTGGTGGAATCATCGGTCCCTACTTCTTTCGAAATGAAGCTGGTAGCACTGTTACTGTCAATGGGGAGCGGTATAGATCGATGATAACAAATCGATCGGTGGCCACAATTGGAAGAAGTTGATTTTAACAACATCTGGTTCCAACAAGATGGGGCTACGTGTAACACAGCAGGTGCAACAACGGAATTATTGCGAGAAAGGTTTGGAGATTCGATTATTTCAAGAAATTGTGACATTGAATGGCCTCCAAGAAGTTATGATTTAACACCATTAGACTACTTCTTGTCGGGTTATTTGAAGTCATTGGCCTTTAGCAATAAACCAGACTCTCTTCAAGCTTTAAAAATTCAATACTGAACGTGCCATTCATGACATACGACTTGATTTAGTGAAAAAAATTACTCAAAAATTGGGTTCATCGAAGTCGTGGAAGCCATTTGAATGATGTTACATTTAGAACTTAATTGTATCGATTGTACTTCACTTTAAATAAAAAACATTTGAATTTCCTTAACAACTAGTGTGTTTTTTCTTTAGAAGAATATATGCATATTGACCGTTGCTGCTTACTGGAAATTTAAAAAACGTACTTTGCATGAACTTATGTAAATATATACATACTGAGATTTGCATACCAAATGAGTAAATGAATGAAATTGCGTTTTTGGAACCCGGTTGAACGAGTGCTTTTGCTCTGTGTGAGCTGTTGTCTTGTTGATTTGTTGCCGAAGAGAAATTCAAATGACCAGTCAACAGCTGTCACTTAGGCGAATGTGAGTAAATGTGATGCTAGTGAAGTCCACTATGAGATATCATAGTTAATTTAAATCAGTTCTAACCAATTTGGTTCTCCCTGCGCTACTTATGTGTGTCTAATATTTTTCTATTTACAATAAGTTGAATACTTTTAGAATTGTCTGTATTTCTTTCTGCTTTTATATATTTCAACTGCTTGAGATTGTATGTTAGCTTTGGTCCGTATAGAAATTATACTGATCGTACCGGAATGACTAGCTGAGTTGATTTAATCGCAGTTATACAGGTGATTCCAAAACAAAAAGTTGACATTTGGATTGGAAAATTTAGCTATATAACATAAACCCTAAATAGGAGATTGATATATATATATATATATATATGTATATTTGGCGCTGAAGCGATTTTCGGCCGAGCTCCTCCTCCAAGTTGTGGTTTTGCGTCTTGATGTTTTTACCAACAAATGGAGGGACCTACAGTTTATTCTAAGCCGCCTCCGAACGGCTGATGGATTTTTATGAGGATCTTTATTTCATGCCAGAAATACATTCGGAGGGCTTGAGATTCCCTGCCGAGGGGCGACCGCAATTAGAAAAAAAAATTTCTGTCATTTTGGATGTTGCTCGAGATTGATACAAAATATAAATTCGTAATTTATGCTTGGAGTACAGACTAAAACGACGGTTCAGGACAATAACTATTTGAGATCCTATGAGTATTTTGGAAATAATATTTCGTATTATATACTAAAAGACGCAGCAACAAGTTGTTGCGTTAATATATTTAGGTTTTAAAAATAATATTGTAAAGTAGATGATAGGTAAAAAATAACGATGATTTCCAAAAGTTTCAAATAATAAACAATAATAAATTTCACATTATATTATTGATTTGTTTGTTCATATGTTCCTTCAAAGTTTAAGATTTAAATATTATAGCGGATGAGTAATTTTTTTTTTTTTTTTGATCAGATATAATCAAGGATTGCCACTACTCTGCTCTAACATGCACTTACGCACAATAACGCTAACGCTATGGATACAACAGATCCGTCAAACTGGAAACAACCTACAGCCGTATTTTATTAACATCATACCAATTTTCTTCAAGCTATTGATTTGTGATTCTATTTTAGGAAATAAATTATTATATATATTAATCGGGGGAAAGCTACCTTCGTGAAAATTTCAACCAAAATGAACCAATAAACCTAATTCTAATAATAAGCTTTTTTAAAAGTACTAATATTTATCCCTAAAAAGAAAATAATCTAGAGTAAATTTGATAAAAAATATGATTTTTTTTTAATAAGTCTTTAACTTATTTAACGGAAGAAGAACCAGTATTCCAGTTAATCATAGCAAGATTTAGATCAAATAAGAATTTTGCGATAGATCAAGCTAAGTTCACTTCCCAGAAAAAAGTGGTACTCATCTTATTTTAAGAAAAACTCAACCGTGTACCAAATATCAAGTAAATCGAAGTATAAGGTAAAATTTTTTCGGGAAAATCGTTCCCCTGCCCGCTTCCGGGAAAAGTTTATTTTTTCTTCATATCAACAATTAAAAAAATATGAACTGTTCTTAGTTGATGAATTATTTATATTTAAATGAACTTTATTTTTCTGACATATGGTAACCCTTACCGAAAATAACCAAATTTCACACCAACATTCTCCGGGATTCAATGAAGTCATCCTTAAAGTTTTATTATATTATACCTTTATTGGTATCAATGAACTTCGAAAATAACTTGTAAAATTTGCTCGTCAAACTAATCCCTGACCCGCGTGGCAATCTAAATATTGTCAAAGATGCATTAGTAATCTTTGAACATAAAACTATCATAATTTGAACTTCCTCGTTCATAAATATGTAAACGAACACTCTTCTAATGTTAATCATTTTTACGAACGTAGAATTGGCAGCTTCTGTCTGGCGGCAAAAACATGTTTTCATATCCTTGACACAGATAACACTAACTCTGCAGAAGTACTATAGAAGATGAGCACGTGCTTACATGCACAATGCTAGTATTTATGTAGAGTCTCAGTGCAGAAGCGTAGAGTTCGGAGATTTTGAGAAAGGGCTCTTCTATGCAATGATTTGTCTATTGAACATTGGTATGCAAACATTTATATGAGTACGATATATCTCTCGAAATGTGTTGATTTGTAAAAATTGATTTGTGTCTCCTTTAAAGTAGAACACAAAAAACCATAAAAAATGCATTCGAATGTTTTACTAGCATATTATTATGATGCTAATCTGTTAGATGGGTGAGCTTTTGCACCTTCTTGTTGGGTACTCTATTGGGAAAAGACAGACAAATAGGTTGACCAACAATTTCTACAATTGTATTGCTCTGCAAAACGCACGGGAAGTTTATATGGGGTTGTGGTTGTATTTGGCTACAAAAACGTATGTATGTATAAATGAAGGAACATTTAAAAATTAAAGAAGCGGAAGATGAGAAGTTGCAAATGTTTGCACTCTTTTAACTGGTTGGAAGTAAACACTTATACGAAGGCGTTTGCCTATTTATAAAGTATTAGAAGATCCGACCCACGTTTTTGTTGCTTTCTGTATTCTGCTCAATTTAAATTTTATAATCGGTATTTGAAAGGAGGTGATAGGTAAGGAATAACGAAAAGTCATAATTAAACGTTACCTAAATTAAGGTAAACGCCACTGTTTTGATCTAACATATACTTACCAACAACAATGTTAAAAATATGAAACAGCAACGTAAAACTGAAAACAACATGCAGCTGCAGCCGTTGATCTGGAATTCTCTTTTTGTAACTAAAGTATTCTATATGTATGTATATCATTATCTTGTAGCAGCAAAAATACGCACCCGCCTCTGTGTGGCAAATAACGCCCGTCTACAAACACAAGGAAGGTTTGACGTCGAAAAGCTGCAATCACAGCAGACAGACAGCAAGTTTTCTACTCGGCTTGCGCACCTGCTCTCTGGAAGCACTGATCAGCGACTTGCTATAAAGGAGCTGTGGAACGAAATATCAAATTCCTTGCATACCGCTGCTTCGGGAACAATTGGTTTTTAGCAATACCAGAAAAACAACTGGTACGATGAGAAATGTCGAACTATGTCGAACTGCAGTGGAGAGAAAACAGACTGCCTACCTCGTAACTTTGAGATCGACCGGGGGTGGGATGAATACCGAGAGCTGAAAAGGCAAGCGAGCCGCATTTGCAGACGAAAAAAGAAAGAGGCCGAAATTCGTGAGTATGAAGAGCTTGAGAAGCTGGCCGACAAGAGTAATGCTCGAAAATTCTATGAGAAGATGCGGCGACTTACAGAAGGTTTCAAGACCGGAGCAAACTCATGTAGGGACCATGGAAGTAACCTGGTGACAGACGTCCAGAGTATACTTAGTGTATGGAGGGAACACTTCTCCAAACTGCTCAATGGCAGTGAAAATGAAAACCCCGGATATGGCGAACCCGAAACCCCAATCGATGACGATAGTATAGAGGTTCCATCACCCGACTATGAAGAAGTTCGGATAGCGATTGCCCGCTTAAAAAATAACAAAGCGGCGGGAGCCGATGGCTTACCGGCAGAACTTTTCAAATACGGCGGCAAAGAGCTGGCAAGCAGCATGCATCAGCTTCTTTGCAAAATATGGTCGGAAGATAGCATGCCTGACGAATGGAACCTAAATGTGCTCTGCCAAATCCAAAAAAAGGGAGACCCCACGGATATAAGGTCTTATCTAGCGTATTGTGTGAAAGACTAAAGCCCACCGTCAACAAACTGATTGGACTTTATCAGCGTGACTTTAGACCTGGCAAATCCACCATTGGCCAGATATTTACCATGCGCCAAATCTTGGAGAAGACCCGAGAGAAAAGAATCGATACACACCACCTTTTTATCGATTTTAAAGCTGCCTTCGACAGCACGATAAGGAGATGCCTCTACGCCGCTATGTCTGAATTTGATAGCCCCACGAAAGTCACCCGGCTGTGCAAACTGACCCCGGATAATACCAGAAGCGCGGTCAGAATTGGGAAGGACCTCTCCCAGCCATTCGATACCAAACGAGGTTTCAGACAAGGAGAGTCTTTATCGTGTGATTTCTTTAATTTGATGCTGGAGAAAATAATACGAGCTGCAGAGCTAAACAGACCAGGCACAATATTCTACAAGAGTGTGCAATTGTTTGCGTATGCCGATGATATTGATATAATAGGTTATAACATCCGCAATGTACGTTCTGCGTTCTCCAGATTAGACAAAGAAGCGAAGCGAATTGGTCTGGTAGTGAACAAGGCAAGACGAAAATGTCATCAAATAAACAGTCATCGCATTCGCGACTTGGCTCCCATGTCACTGTTGACAGTCACAACTTCGAAGTCGTAGATAATTTCGTTTATCTGGGAACCAGCATTAACAACACCAACAATGTCAGTGCTACCTTGGACTGAGAAGGCAGTTGAAAAGTAAAGTCCTCTCTCGACAAATCAAAACCAAACTCTACAAGTCGCTCATCATTTTCGTCCTGACATATGGTGCAGAAGCCTGGACGATATCTACATCCGATGAGTCGGCTTTAGGAGTTTTCGAGAGAAAAGTTTTGCGGAAGATTTATGCTCCTTTGCGCGTTGGCATCGGCGAATACCGCAGGTGATGAACAATGAGCTGTACGAGCTATACGACGACATTGACATAGCTCAGCGAATAAGGAGACAGCGGCTACGCTGGCTAGGTCATTTCGTTCGAATGGATGAAAGCGCTCCAGCTTTGAAAGTATTCGATGGAGTACCCGCTGGTGGAAGCAGAGGAAGAGGGAGACCTCCACTCCGTTGGAAAGATCAGGTGGAGAGCGACCTGGTGTCACTTGGTACTTCTAACAGGCGCCAAACAGCAAGAAGAAGAAACGAGTGGCGCGCTATTGTTGACGAGAGTAAACTAATCTTATAATATGATATATGGAAGCACTCGAAGATAGAATTCAATTTATAACTTCGCTAACATAATGATTATGAAAAGAATTAGTTTGAAATGTTCTTGAGCTAGCTGTCCAATTCGTTCCTGCAAAACAAGTCTTGGAGGCCATTTGAATGATGTTATATTCAGAACTTAATTGCATCGATTGTACTTTACATTAAATAAAAGTATTTCAATTTCCTTAACAATTAGTGTGTTAATTAATCCCAACGGTTTGCCCACCTTTCGCCCATCCGCACGAGGGGCGCTGTCCGCGTGACGTACGGCACTTGCTTTATTTTTCATCAAAGGCCGAGTCACGATAAGGAGAGGTTTGTTTAGTGTCGAGGACTAAAAGAGTTCAGCTACAGAGCAAAATTCATCAGCTGATTTTTAAGAATTATGTAAAATATAAAATGTAATGTAAAGATTAGTTGAGAGTCGACAAAATAGTTTTCTTAATATGAAAAAACGAGTCAGATATGTCAAATGCGCTTGAATGAGAGTTGAAATCAAGACACAAACAATGCAAAGGCTCGTAAAATTCAAAATTTGTTTTACAAGTTTTTAGAAACAAGAGGCAAAAATGTCTGGACATTCTGAGCGGAACACTAAATTTGATTTCAGAGAGAATAAGGGGGCTGGAAATTGAGCCTGTTATTATTTCAACAATGAAAATTACACCAAGCATTTCCCGACGACTGGCGAGAGCAGGGAGATTGATAAGTTTCAGACGGCTAGTATAAGAAGGAAGATTGTATTGAGAGTCCCAATGCAAATTTCTTAAGGCAAATGGGAGAAATTGTTTTTGGATAGACTCTAGCTTGTCAGAGTATATTTAATACCTAGGGTTCCAAATTAACGAGCCGTATTCAAGAATAGGTGTCACTAATGTTACATACAGAGCTTTTGTAACATAAGGATCATTAAACTCCTTTGAACAACGTTTTACAAAATCCAAGATGCCTTTGGCTTTATTGACTAACACACCAATGTGATGTGTGAAGTTCAGTTTAGGGTCCATAGTGATCCCTAGGTCAATAAAATTGTGAACCTGCTCCAAACTGTAATTATCTATAATGTAAGTAATTGTCTGTGTGGATCTTCGGGAGAAACACATAACTTACATTTTTTAATATTTAGGGGCATCTGATTTATTTTACACCATTCAACCATGCTGTTTATGTCTGTTTGCAGTAAGATACCTTCATTTGCCGAAGTGTAAGATTTATAAAGTTTTGCATCATCCGCATACATTAAAAGTTTTAAAATTTTATCTGAGAAGATATATCGTTTATAAATAATGAAAACAGAATCGGGCCTAGATGGCCACCCTGAGGTACTCCTGAAGAAACATTAACGGTATCTGAGATGGAATTCTTAAAGACTTAACTTTACTTTTTGAAGTATAAGATCAACGAAATCAGTTCATTATTCAAGAGTGGTTCAATTTAACAGATATTGGTTCACAACAAAATATCGTTGCGATCAATCCCAGTTTGCAAACTTTATTTTGCTGTATTCGCCAAATGTTTTCCTTGAAAGCCCGTTCTTTTAGTTTTTTGTTTCATATCCAATACTATCCACTTCACCATTTCACATTTATCATTTAAATTTGTTATGATTTTATTGTTGTCTGTTGCTCGTGTGTTTAAATGTATTTGTTGTATACTATTTTATTATTTTATGAACTTCTATATGAGAATCGTCTAATGAGTGTCTACTGGCAGTATTTGCGATTGTGCTTCAGCACTTCCGGATATTTTGCCATATTTTAATCCCGAAAATATGCTAGATTTAAAAAGTCCATATATAATATTTTGTAAGAAGGTTAAACTCCCACAAGAAAATTTCGTTTTAAATTATAACTCATCATCCCACATAAGGGTTTTTTTTTCTTATTTACAAAAAATTATTTATATGTACTTGTGTTCGTGTCACTGCTGACGAGAACTGTCCCAAGTATATTTGTAGTCTACGACTATTTCATCATGTGCGAAATTCATATTTGCATATTTTCATATCAATATCATTTAATTCTTTTGATATTGTTTTGTTTTTCATCATCTCTCTGCTTCCTCTCAATTTATTCATATTGCTGTTTATGTCACTGTGTTTTCAAGGTTTTTTAATTATTTTTTCCGATTGCTTTTTCTACTTTATTACTTCTAGTATTGTTATTTTTATTTTAATATACATTTTTTAATATTCAGTTTGCGGGGAATGTATTTGCAATATTTGTTAGTTTTCAGCAATTAGTTTTAGAGCAAATGTTCATTTTGGGTATTATTGCTTGAATATTTTATTGATTGCCCCAATAAAAAATAATATTTATTTTACAATTTTAACAAAATAAAATTGTTTGATAAAGCTTAACAAACGGAGTAGTAGCATTTGTAACTTATTGAATATGCTTTATTTTAAAAATCTTAGTGGATGTGGTCAATGCAGTAATGAATGCGTGATGAATGTAAATTTTATCACAAAGACTAAAAAAAGCTTTAGAATTGTCCATACATTGCTATGAAGAAGAAATATTTGTTTTCACTCCATCCACACCAAACAATTCTAGCTGCGGATGAGTGCAGCTTTAAGTGATTATATTAGACAACTCTGACAACTGCGCAAAAAAAATCCAATATTACATTTTGTATCTATAACACCAGTGTTTTAAATGGTCTATGAAGCAGAAAAGTTGAAAGCAAAAGTTGCCGTCGGCTTTTTGTTTCAACTAATTACTCATTAACCGCTTAAAAAGTCGAAATTTTAATACCATGTATATTAAATGAAATAATTATATACACATATTCTAACAATTTTCATATTTATTAATAATTTGGCGATTTTTTTTAATACTAATTAATTTAATATATTCGTTATCGTTTCCATTTTCAATTTAAATTGAATTATAAGCTTTCAGTTTTTATTTTATTTAGGCCCGTTCACTTCTTAAAATAATTGCAAATTTCATTTGTATATGTGTTCGATGAATTAAAACCAATGTTTCATTAATTCCAACAGAAAACTTTTTGCTAGAACCCTGAGAAAAACTAATTTTCTATCATCTTAAATGGTTCCACAAGATCAATTTACAAAAAAAAAAATTGCAAGTTATTTAATAATATTATAAAGGGGTTATCCAATATTACAGGTGTTTCGGAGAATGAATGCTACTTATTTAATTTTTTGTTTAAATAAATTTTTAAAGTAAAAACCACTTTAAGCAGAATAATTTTTGAAGAGGGAGCCACCTCTAGAGTCTCAATATAAAGAGAAAGGCTTGAAGTGAGGAGTAAGGCTGAAGACATAATTCTTTAAATTTTGGAAATCAATGTGTGGTTGTTAGATCTGCCAAATTCCTAGCTACATTCGTAAACAGTTATAAAGATTCCGTAATTTCGGAAACAATTTCAAACTTTGAAATAAAAGGCACCATTTTGTTTATTATAAAAAATTATCTTATTTTTCTATTTGGAAATCAATGTAAATGTAAATTTAATTGTATTGCAATAAACGTTAGTTCTTCAACTAACACCTTTATTTTGATATACATGAAGACGAAAACTACAGTTTTCTTTTGCCATATTACTTGAACAAAATCTTTTTACCTAAAAACCTTACTAAATCTAATACCAATTTACGAGACTTTTTATTTATTAAATATAAGCTCAAAAACTTCGAAAAGTCACCCTTTTTTCCTATTTATTAATTAATTATATCGTAACATATATACCTAAACGCTGATAGACTAAAATTATTATGGTCTCCCTCACTTATGTATAAAAAGAAATATATTTCCTTAACTTAAAGAGTACTATTCTGAAGCGGTATAAGATGTCAGGATATATTCCACAAATTTCTGTTTTAGTTTAAAACATTTCGAAAAAATTACCGAGCCTTGTTGCCATTATACGTTCAATATATAATTTTCTCCTTGTTTTCAAAATAATAAACCTAAGAAGCATTGTTTGGCTCATCCACACTAATCTTACAATTTTAAATGTCTTTCTTTCTTCTAACTAAAGAAAATAAAACTTACACTCTTTTCCCATAACTGCTTTTTAAACTTTCATTTCATCAGAAAATTCTGTTGATGAAGGTTGCGATCAACTCAGAAATAAATTTTCATACTTGCATTGGCGTTTAGTTCAAGGATTAGAAAGAAAATTCAAAATGGTTTGCCAAAAATGTTTAAAATAAAAAGTTTAAACTTAGTATGAAACAAAAGCTGTCTTCGGTCGAATTCTTTATACCTTTCATGAACATATCAAATTGATTGCAAGTTGCAAAATTCGACTTTGATCATTTTCAGTGTCAATATAAACTGTAATTAACGTCTATAAAATTCCAGATTTCACGCTTCTAGACGCTTTTTTAGATGATTTTTGGCCCAAATCCTCATATCTGAAATTATTATATAGTACTCCGATTTTGATGATTTTCCCTACCAATATGCAGTTCACAATATGTGTGGATAATGCCAAATTTTATTCTCCTAGATGCTTTTTTGGCGAATTTTTACCTCAAGACCTCATATCTGAATAAATCGTTTGTTTAGGGGCTATGGTATATGATATACTATTCCGATTTCGATGATATTCAGAACCCATTTCAAATTCATATTGCATTCGTAGTACACCAAATTTCACGTTCTTAGGTGCTTGTTGAGGGATTTATGACCAAAATTTTAAATCTGAAAAATCGGTCGTTTATGGCCAGTTCCGACAAATGATAATTTAAATTTGGTTGAAATATCTCAAAAACTGTGGGGCTACTTTGCGTTCAAACAAACGGTCGAACGATCGACAGGGCGACATGGCTAAATCAACTCAGCTCGCCATTCTGATTTGATTAATATAAATTTCGGTAGGTCTATCTTCTCCTTCTGGTACTTACATAATGTAAACAAAGAAAGGTAGGAGGACCGCCCAA
Source organism: Neoceratitis asiatica (assembly GCA_030068015.2). Classification (NCBI taxonomy): domain Eukaryota; kingdom Metazoa; phylum Arthropoda; class Insecta; order Diptera; family Tephritidae; genus Neoceratitis; species Neoceratitis asiatica. The sequence goes on from CM061524.1 coordinate 81,970,632, forward strand.
AGGGAAATTCGCAAATTTTGGTAAGAAAAAATGTTTTTGAAACAAATACTTTTAATATACGTTAGCTAGTTGATTATTTTTAATAGAGTTTGTAACATTTATCAGGATTCCGTCAAGGATATACAATGTTGGAAGAAGCAGCTTGAATGGCAGAAGCTCAAGTGGTGACTCTGCTTGCAGATGCCATGAAGGCAGAGGCCCGTAAAGGAGTGAACCAATTTTTTAAGGAAAGAGGGATAAACGTACGCTTTGCAAAAAATAAATAAGTATGTAAGTATATAATATTTAGTGACTTCCATAATTTTCGTAGATAATTCTGTATTCGTATTAAAACGTATGTGTAAGTATGGTTATAGCAAGTATGGGTATTTGGATATTACAATTCAAATGATCCTTTAAGTTTACATTTGGATGTATAGAACATCTGGCTACTTTAGGTGCATTGGTCTTTTATGTATACATACATACTTATTTATATGGTAATGGTATCAGCGCATTAGTAGCAGCTGACTGCATTTACTTGCTATAAACATAATAAAATAAATGCACACTCACATTAATTCATTAATTATTAGTTTTAATTACTTACATACTAGATGCAGTTTGATGCCTTTTGTGTTAAAGTAAGTTCGTATTTATTACTTAACTTAGCAACTGTTATTATGTTTTCATTGTTTAATTGAATAAGGTACTTTTCTTGCGGAACTCTTCAACGACATGTTGCATCTGTATCAGCAACCAACACTTTGGACTAATTTTAACCGAAGTTTGTGGTGCTATTATTTGTACATTAGCCATGGAAATACCGCTGTTAACAATTGGAGAACTACAATGCGTTGGACATATTTTGGACGTACGTTTAACTATTTGAATTTTCCACACCTTAGCGGGGCCATAGATTTGAACACCTGTTGAACACCTTTATGTTTTTTTTGCATATGATGCTTTACCATTGCGTATGTGGATTGTGAAATCATTTGTGTCTTCGCGAAACAGGAGGCTAGAAGAGAAACAAAAATTTTCAATTACAGGCTTACAGAGTGCGACAATGTGTCAAAAAAGCATTTGTTATATTTTATTCAACCGCCTCTGAAGAAAAAAAAAATTTTTTTTTACGTAGAAACCGCAAACAGTAGTAATTGCAAGCTGTTATTCCAATTATTTCCCTTTTAGGGACACTTAAAGCACAGACGGGCAATAGTCGAACTATGCCAATGAGTACAGCGAATTCGAGGAATCCCTGAAAACTCCCTGTATTCATCTTGGAAAGGCAGGAGCGATACCTTGGCAAAGAAAAATAGTTTGCTTAGATTAAATTTTCGTGGTATTTCTTTTTTATTACAATAATATTTCTTTTCCTTAAATCTTTCAGATCGAGATTTCAGAACCAAAATAAAAATATGTTTCAGCATATATTTTTTATTATATTGTTTCTAACTTTTAATAAATAAAAAAATCGGTAGAAGAAAAAACATTGCATAAAGTGAAATAAAATTAATTTTCAATTGAAGTTACTTGTAAGCCATTTGGGTAAATTTCTCACCTAACCTTTTTGCACTGCTCAAAAAGCTACTCCAAATGATTCTATAGGGGATGAAGTTTCTGCTTTTGAACCATACCCTCTTTTATTAACTTCATGATATTTTCCATTTTATAGATGATTTACACTGTCTAAGTGTGCAAATCAGCAGTATCTACAGAGGAGCGCTCGCTTTTTTGATATATATATATATATATTTTATATATATATTTGACGAATTTTAATCGCTGATGAATTTTTTGGCCAAGCTCATATATATATATATACATATATATATATATTTGAGGAATTTTAATCGCTGACGAAATTTTTGGCCAAGCTCCTATATATATATATATATACATACATACATACATATATATATATATATATATATATATATATGAGGAGCTCGACCAAAAATAGCATCAGCGATTAAAATTCGTCAAATATATATATATATATATATATATAAATTGGTTAAAAAATATAAAATCATATTGCTCCCTTTGCATATTAAACTAGGTTTAATGAAACAATTTGTCAAGGCGTCCAAGAATAAAAAAGAAAAATTGATAGACATTTGCATTTTATTCTCCTAGACAAGCTTCCAGAGAACCTTGGTTCCTTTAGGGAAAAACAATGGGAACAATTTTACAGGACCTAACAACTATGGAAGAGAGGTACACTGATTATATCAGCATATGTTGGCTCACAACTGCGGGAGGATGTATCGTGAAAATCGGGTAAGAAAAGTTTTCATAAGAATTTAATCAAATTATTAAATTAGTATAAAGACTTAATTTTAAACAAAGTATTACACTTTCTTGCCACTAAAACCACTGTTGACCAGTGTTATTTCATTTATTTTCCAAAATTTGGTTTCACTTATCATGTCACTCCTGTCTACATAATAAATATAATAATGAGAACAGTTTAGACTTTGCTTTGCGAGAGATTTTCTACCATTTACTTGTGTTTAAATGTCATTAATCATAATGCAAAATGCTCGCTGCAGGAAAACTGACATCAGAGTTAATGATGATTTGAGTGAGAATAATGTTGCACTTTTGTGTTTCCTATCTACATGTTACTTGTACATGTTCATGCCCTCGAAGTAACGTTATTTTATAAATTTTAGCGCCATTCCAGCAGCTTGTACGCTTCTACAAAGCTGACTAAAAACTGCCATTAAGAATGTCACAGTTACTCTACTGTGCATTTATGGTGCATGTACTGCTGGACATGTAATTTACAAATATGCTATCGAGCACTAAGTAACTAAAGAATTTTCCACTGTTGCGGCAAACCGCAACAAGAGTTGATATACGGTCAGCGACGACACCTTTCGTGAGAGATTGGTGACACCATATTGACGTTGCAATGAATTGCGCTCAGTTGCGGTGTCATACCAAGCGCTCTACCGGCCGAACATAATCATAAAAAAAATTGCTGTTACAAGTAACAGAAAATAAAAATACAAGTTGAACTAATAGAAGCTTAACTTTTTAGGTGAGATGATGAGCTGGATCTGGAGTAGTGGCAACAGCTGTACTTCATTTTCCTTCATGCATGCATCACTAATATAATCAGTGTATTAAAAATAAGACTCATATCGAAAGTAGGAAGCGCTAAGGGATTGCTTGAACGTTAGCACGTTACACAAAAACCACTTATGCAATGCCAGCAGCAGAAGAGAACTATCCACACACGTATGTATATGTACATTTGTTTAATATGTGTAAAGATACTAAAGATACTACTGCCGCTTTCAACTAAATCCAGCGGCAACACATGCATGTCGTGCATGCACTTGGGGTGATGAAGACAAATTTTGAAGGAATACAAATCTTCCTGCAACAATTATAAAAAAATGTTCAATTTAGAAATAGTACAAATTGCATGCATTATTCGCCATAAACATACATACATACACTTCACATGATAATCATGATACATATACACTTTTCGTGCAACAAAAATGTCCAATTATAAGCACCTCTCTTCGAATACCTCGAACAACAGCTGCGCTCCGCTCGGCACTTATTCGTTACCGTTGCACTGCTCATTCATAGTACACACACTTACCTGCTTTTTAAGTAATTTCGTATACACGATATGAATTGTCTCCATTTGGGATCACGTCCATCCGGACTTGCGGAACACTACGCTCACGTACAAAGTCTTTAAGTCCATCGTTATTTCATGTATTCGGCTCAGGGAACTGTCTTAGGCATTACATCGTGGGGCCATTTGGCACGTCAATCATGCCCTTCTGGTATACCTCAGGCAGGAAAAGAAGATATGCAGAGCGTTTTTTGTGTATTAGATAATAGTCACCTTCTCCATGCTTTCATACTTCAAATAAGCTTATGTCCAACTTCCCGTCGTTTCCGTGTCCCATCGTGTTAGCCTTTTGTGTTTCCACTCTTTAAGAGTGACGCTATACATCCATCTTGATCCTTCTATTGCCATGTTGGCTACATCAGTGAGCCATTTAATTGCACCGATGGTTTATTTATGCTTTCGGAACCGATGCTGATTATCGGAGACGCCCTGATACCCTTTCTCTAAGTGCAATTCAAGTATTGCACAAATGAGCCGTTATATTATCTTGCCATGGAAAGTCTTCGGTATTAGCTGGGCTCCCCAGCTCGTTATTTGGCTTCTGTAAAAAGATCAGGCTTACATAAAGGCCTGGTATTACCAAACTTCTCTGCTGTTTGAATCACCTTTGCATCAGTGACTAAAGAGCCATCTATTTCAGCTGATCCCTCTACTCGATATTGTTGTTTCGCCGGAGGCTGGGCAGGGAAGAGAGTTTTCATGCCAGTTTTCAATAGCGTGGGGCAGGTTGCCACATTTCACTTGCCATCTTAGAGTTTCGACATAACTAATTTATAAAGATCATAGACTTTTCCTTATAATCACTTTTTTTTGAGCTCGTTGCGTTTTCATTTAAAGCATTCGCGTAGTCGATTCTCTTCTCTACTTCTTCTTTCACAAATCATTCTCGCTTTGTGGCCTTCGCTTCTTAAGATTCGATTTCTTTATTTCACCAGTATCAAATTACCATCTAGCGAAAGTCTGAAGAGTTCCTCGCATAGAGTTTAAATTTTTCATCCATTTTTTTATACCGTCTTAGTGAGGGATTGATAATTATTATGTGTGTAGAGGTCAAACACCTTCAGGATGGTTGTCCACACCAGAGAGTATTTTTTACCAGCTATTTGGTGATCGGTGTTTGCACGTTATCGCAAAATGTCAATTTCCTCTGCACTTGACACAGCACTTACTCCTCGCATTCGATGCATGTTTTCAGAAGATGTCACATTTATACTGAGGTTTTGCTTTGCCTTATTCTGCAAAATCAAAGTATGCTGGATTTTTCACTCGATTGGTAAGTACAAAACTAATATATTTTATATTCATCATATGTTAGTATTTGTTATTTGTCCAACTCGTTGTTAATAATCACTCCTTTATGAAATTTCTTTGAATTAATTAGAAATATACACACATCGGATTAGAATATTATTTTTTTATATAGTTGCATACCAGCAGCATCCTAAACTTTATAGTTAGTACTATTGGTTTATAAGAACTTGATAAGTATCACGCAGTGAACCGATCGTAAATATTCATTTATAACAACTAAGTAATTAACTTAAAAGTTCCGAAGTCAAAGCCAAAGCGGCTCGCAGGTGCGTGGTGAGTCGGAAATTGTTATTCTAACTGCCCACTATTTACTTACTTTAGTACCTCACCATTAGTAACAGGGGGTTGCTCCCCTATGGTATTGTACAGTATTATGCAGCCATACTTTTGTTTTGCTAGCATTTGATATTGTTCGCACCGCCAAGTATAGGTAGATTCTGTGTCAATCGATTACATGTGAGTTACTGTTATTGCGACATTACCAAGGTGTTGCTCTTTTGTTATTTGTCACTAAGGGAAATGAAAAGTGAAAAAGTATGCACCAGGTACGTATATACTTGAGTAACACTTATAGAGAAAAAATTACACTGTGAATTTTTTCGCTGATAGGACAATAACACTGCAGAATTGGTCATCTCCATCACCATAAATTAGGCTCAAAACTTTGAAGTATATATATTCATTTTGAGAAATAAATGAGGGTTAATTAGGTCAATTCGAATCTCAATGTTTTTTGAGTTCTCATCATATGCAAACACACATTTAATTATCAATTTTAAGTTAACGAAATGTTTACCAAAAATATACTGATTCTCCTTCCTTTGCCTCTGATGGTTGCACGTCAGATGCCAATGTTGTGAAAGAAGAAGAAGGAAGAAGGAGAGAATGAGAATTGAGGGGAAAAGGTTGCTTGGAAGATTCGAGGGCAAATAGACATATGTGTGAATAATGAGTATATAATTTGATTTATTTTATTATAAATACGTTTAAGTTACATATGTAAATACTAACATTCCAGCTGTATGATTATTACCATTATGATACCATTTTGACTCTATTATTATTTCGATGGTGTGTTGTTATGATTAAGCATAACTTTTCTCTTAAGCAGAAGATTAGAAAGAGATGAAATAAATAAAGTTGGAAAGACAATTTTAAGAAATACAAACTATCAATTTGACAGATCATCCTAATCCGCCCTTGCTCTTTACCTGTTCTTTTCAGCTTCTCTTCATATGTCCTTAAGGGTTTAGGTGAATTTCAGATGATAAAAGAAAGGAATCTTCACTATTTATTTTATATATACAATCATATATTTTATTCGAACATTTTACTATATAAAATATACATATTTAAACTGTATTTTGTGAAATTTTTATTCAAAAATTCCGAAAACTCAGCCGTTGGTACCTCATCTCCCTTGACGTCTCAAAAGAAAATTATCTCTCCGTTACAAAAAAAAAACACATTTTTGATCAAATTTTCGCCATACATTGGTTCGAAAAAATTAGTTGTAATAAAAAAATCCTTTGTTGAGTGACTAGATAATGTTATTACAAATATGTGGGCCAAATTTGAACAAAATCGCTTTATAACTTTTCGAGGAATCGTGTCCACCGGCTAAATAAATAGGGTTTTGAGATAAATGCGTTTTAAGTTTCAAAATGCAAAGACGTTGCATGATGGGCAGAACTTCAATAGGGTCTATCACTTTAGAATTTTACTCCAATCGATTTGAAATTTTAGGAAAATATTTAAAAACATCGTACAATTTAATAAGACAAAAAAAAATCGATTTTTAAAAATTTCAAACCCACCTAACTCCTTAATATACCTAAGATTGCCATTTATTTATTTTAAATTCAGTAAGGAAGCCCTTTATACTTGTGTCAATATATCCTTGGAGACAAACTGATAATGGTAGTTCTTTAAATTATTGGTGGAGCATTTTGAAGTGAACTCGAAACTATTTCGGAGCTAAGTTTGGGAAGCTACGAGTAAAAGAGTAGTATTATTTTGGTGAGCCAATCTCTTTTCTTCCTTCAAGCAAAATATGCAATACAAGTTGTGTTACTGTAACACTTTTTTAAATTTAATTTTTAAAATTTTATTTAAAAAAAATTGTTATGCTGCCGACGTGCAATCTTTATTTGATATAAAAGTACGCTAACGAAACAGGGGCTGATCGCTTGAGCCGCTCCTATTATATTTAAACAATAATTTTTTTTACCTGTAAGGCTTCTGTATTACAGTACAAGAGATTAAGCTGTTGAGTGTATAATTTTGAGCTCGGGATTGCATTATAATCAGAAGCTTCTAAAATTTTGTTTTGACAGAACTTTCTTACCATACCTGATAATGTTTTTCTCGCAGATGAACCAATTTTTATCCGTGTAATTCTTCTTATATTTCATTCTATATTTTATGTCTTATACAAAGGCCACAATCATCAAGTGGTTAGCATTATGTACTACCATTCGGAGGGCCAGGTTTCGAGCCTTGGTCTGACCAAAATCCAAAATTATAGCAAATTAATTTAAATAAAAATTTAGTGTAAATAACATTAAACAAAAGTTCCTCATAAGAATCCCTCAGCTGTTTGGAGGCAACTTAGTATAAGCTGTATGCCCTTCAATTTTCGGAAAAGCATTAAGACGCACACCACAAGTTAGAGGAGGAGATTGGTTAAAAATCGCTTAACCAGTTCCGACTATATATGACAAGTTAGTAAATTCAAGTCAATTTATGGATTCGAGCAAATTAGTTAAAAAATTTGGTTGCGTAGGCTAAAAACTGTGTATACTGGTGATACAACAAAAGCAAATATTAATCATTTAAATGCGTTTGAACCAATGGCCGAAGCACTTTTGCCCCTCTGGTTGAGGTATCTCCAAAACATGCGTTCTGAACGCATTAACGGCCTCTGCATGTGTCGAAAAACATTAACCTCTCAGTTAATTTGTTTTTATAGGGAGTAAAAATAAGTCATTCGGTTCCAACAAATGCATTTATTTCAGTCGATGCGTGAGAGCTCGAATTGTTATGGTGAAGAGAGATCCGTTTTCTGGGGCTAGTTTTCCTGATTTCTTAAAAGACAACTGGCAAACAAATGGTTGTGTACCAACCTGAATTTACTGTTCTGCGCTGTTCTAGTGGTACAGTTGCGACATGTTTAGTTTCTTCAAAAATATAGGCAACCTTTTGCTTGGAAGTGCTTCGTGTACGAACAACTTTTGTTTGATTCTGTTCATCTTTAACACCCACACTGTCAACGGCTGTTGACTTTCGGGCTCATACGAGTAAATCTACGATTCATTACCTGTTACGATATCATAGACGTATTGCAAAGCACCGATATCGTATTTTTTTAATATTTCTCTTGACCAATCGAAACAAGCCTTTTTTTTAGCGATGGACAAATTGTGTGAGATCCAACGTAAAGAAATTGTTTTCTTCAAAAATGTTCATGCGGTATTGAATGTATGATGGTCCCACTAATGCCTCTAGTTGTTTAAATTTCACAATAGGTCACATTGCGATCTTGCAATATTAACTTGCACATGACATCAATAGTTTCCGGAACAACAACTTTATGGGACGGCCTTCACGAAATTCGTCCTGGAGTGATCTACGACCTCGATTGAATTCACCATCCCATCCGTAGACAATGGTCTTTAATGGAGTTCCAAAAATTTTATTAAGTTAATCGACGCACTGTTGCTGAAATTTGTAATTTTGTTGTTGTTTTATAATTTAACCTTACAACTCTAAAGTAAACTTTGCATCCTTGAAAATCAATCCGTTAAAAATTAATTACTTATGTACGTATATTCTATTATTAAAATCGACCCGGGCATAAAAAGTACAAGTTAGTTAATTCTTAACTTTGTCGAAAGTACCCTGAATGTAAGTGAAAACAAAGTCCAGATATTTTTGTTTTTACAAAACATCTAATGGGTTTATCTGGAATGATGTGGGAGAGGACATGACACCTGGTGACCCATTGTGTGCTCCACCTTCTCTTGATCTTGTATTTCCCTCTAAGTCTAATTAACGTCACTTTGTAAAGCCATGGTGTGCTCTGCTTAACCACTCAACCATTTCATGCTCATAATGGGAATATTGCAAACGATGGAAGTTTACAATAGTAGTTGTCTGGGCGTGAATTTGGGGAGGAGCACTTAGTGTAAGTGGCAGTTAATACGTATGTTATGGCTCTTCTATTCATGTTTACACATACCTACGTTGAAGAATGTATGTATGAAAGTTATTATGAATTTATATGTCGCTTCCGCGTGTTTCGTGGTTCAATGGTAACCAATATGGGCACAGCAACAGCGTCTTCAGCGTCAGGCAGATTAGCGTTTTGCAAGGGACCATTTAATCAAGGGCGTAAATTCATATATATACATAACTTAGTATAAGTAAACTCGTATTCTCTTGTACAAGAACGTTTGTACACTCAAGTAATATAGTTGGATTGATAATTTATTGTTTCAGATTGGACATGGATCTTTTAAATGTCTACACCGAACAATGAAATGTGGTTTATGATGCGTGAGTTGATGAGCGTTGTATTTATGATACGTATTTGCACAGGCATACATATCTATTGTGCAAATAGACAAATTGATTTTGATGTTTTTGGTGTGTTTAGTGAAAATGTCTGCTCAAATATATAATCAGAAACATTGCATTGTAATGTGGCAGTTAGGATTCTTGAGAACCAGAAGCCATTATTGACGTTTTTACTATCAGATGTGAAATGGGTGATGTAGATACTTAGCAACCAAGAAAAAAGGTCAATAATGTTGCATTTAGTACTCGCATTAACGATGAGATGAATTGAGATAATAGTGTATTGTTGAATGCTAGATAATTGGTTTTGCTTAACTCTACTAGCTGTCTGACTATTAAATATTTTGATAGCCCCAAAGCACCGAATATGAAAAACAATATTCCCAAAAACATTTACTTTATGCAGAAAATACCACTTTTTATACAAGACACACTTTTGTTTGAAGTCTACTTTTCTTGTATAAATTTTTCTCCTTACTATTGGGTTCCTCCTGCTTTCACCTGAAGTGAGACATGTGGGACATAATAACATATCAATCCAGAAATCTATCTAATTCTGAAGAAACGTTATGACAGAAATATTTCTTCCATCGAAGCCATTTTAGAATTGAGAGAAAGATGTTACTTGTCCACTCTCATAGTAACTGGGTACAACTAGGTATCCTTCAGGAAAAAATACTAGTCGTCAACTAGAATCCATGGTACTTTTAAACAAGGCGATTTCTTACGAATTGTCAATTTTCCAAATATGCATCAGCAGCACCATAATAATAGCTCACCATTCGGATATCGTGACGATATATGTATAAACTAGCGGCATGCAGCGCACTTCAACAGAACTGGACAGATATATAACATATCCGGAGTGCTGGAGTAGTTGCGCGCTGGTAGAAATTATTATTATTCCCTTACTGGGGAGCTGCTAAAAATATAAAACTGTTATGATTTCATCTAGACATTTAACTAGAACTGAATCATATCAGAATAACTTTCCACTGCAGTCTAGTGTTGGGGGCATTTAGTTTAAAAGAACATCTACATATTTAATCAACCCTTCAATTGGAAAGTATGGGCTCGTACTTTCTGATGTGACAGCCAAATAAATATAATTCTTCGTTTGGGGATAAGATATTAGATATGCATTTCTTTAAATCGGAGTCTTCAACTAAGTATCCAGTACTCTTGGAGAAACTCTTGTGCTTTATGCAACTTTTTTTATACAATCTTTTTTATGGCTTTAGGTATCAACAAACACTAATAGCTAGCGGAAACGCTCAAGGGGACAACAAAATAGGGGGTTTCTAATTAAAATCTTGAAACAATAGTATCAAATGTTAATGCCTAATTACGTGTGGGCAGAAGAATGTGGCGACTCACACGTAAACAAAAGAAAGAATAAAAGATAATATTTAGTGTTGAGATATTATCAAACGATTTATTAAATTTAAAAATGTTGTACAATTAATAAGATTAATCAGTGACAATTATATGAGGCTTATCAGAAATGGCGCAGTGGCTGATGTTGTCAGCTTGAAGGTTTTTCGCAAGTGAAGTTTTGTTACTTATTTCATACGGTCGCGCATAACCGTTTTCAATAATAGTTATTTATAAGAGAGACAAAACGTTAGTTTGTCTGTGGGAGCAAGCATGCATAGTCACCACACATTAAGGTGGTCCTTTATATTTAGGCTGTTGGCCTAAACAATGCCCAAGCGAGCGGACTTTAAGTCTACAAATCTCAAGGAGTGCAGCGATCTAAGGAAATCAATAATAGCTTTCGAATTTAAGAAAATAAAAAAGAGTTAATAACCTAAGCGAAAATCTTTTTAGGGTTCGAAAACAAAAATGTCCGGCAATGCAATTGAAAACACTGTGACACAAAATGAGGGTTCATCTCTCCGTAATTGATGAAACCAAATGGAGATGAAACTTTATCTCTCCCGTATCGAAACTTCATACTGGGGTTTTGGCCTATAGGTCTGGTTACATTTCTATTTTTATTTAAAGTTGGCAACCCTGTGTATGAGAAAAGCTGATTAAAACTTGATCAAATGAAGCAATTTTAGATGGTTTTTTTTTTTGTATATCGCTTTTTTTGGATCGAGGAACTCATTTTTGACATTAACTTTTACCTAAATCTTACAATAGGTGGCGCTGTCATCCAATTTGTCTTATTTTTGATAGTTTTTCATGCAAAAATAGTAATAATATATGTAGTTTTTTTACCAATCACAATTTCTATGAGTTTCGTGTCAGCTCACTTGCAATACCACAGCAAAATAACTTCTGAAGATTTTAGTAGCGTAAAGCGTCTTATAAAATAAATTTAAAAAGAATAAATGTTTGCGAAAGTTAGCGCTTTATTGCTATGTTTGCGGTAAATTCAGCATAGCGCGAAAGAGTGGTATGAACATTATTTTGGGATGCCGGTTGTTCAAGACGTAAATTGGGCTCCCAAAGATATATGTAGAACCTGCTACGACGACTTACGTCTCTGGGTTAAAGGAATAAAAAAAATCGCTAAAGTTTGGTGTTCCGATGATTTGGACTGATCCAGGTAAGTTTATTTTATTTATTGTGTTGAATCTATGTACTCATTCAGAATGGTTGTGCATTCAGGTGAGCATAGTGAAGCGAGTTGTTATGTGTGTTTGGATGATGTAAATGGAAAAACTAAGAGATCGCGAAGATCAATGAAATATATTGGAACAGATTATGTAAGCCTGCCATTATCGCATTCAGATGCTATTCCTGTACCACGGCCACCAAGCCCTACTACGATTTCTATATGGACTGCAGAGTATATAGCACATAAGTTAAAACAAAATAATTTACTGACACCTGATGTTAAAGTTACTGGTTACCGTCATCGCCGAGCAAAATTTTAGCCATTTTTCTCTGCCAATGAAGAAAACACATTCGTTTACTGTAACGATATTGAAAAACTTGTTGCAGAAATGGGTATGACCTATATTCCCCACGAATGGAGGTTATTATTGATTCATCCAAAACTAGTATGAAGGCAGTTTTGCTGTACTACAACAACAAGAAACCTAGCGTTCCGATAGCATACAATTTGAACACTAAAGAAACGTACGAATCTTTGAGGCATCTACTAGAAACAATAAACTAGCCATAAATGGCGTATATGTTGCGATTTGAAAATGGTAGCCCTGCTTTGTGGATTATAAGGTGGATATACGAAGAATATGTGTTTTATATGTTTGTGGAATACACGTTATAAAGGGAACCAATACCAAAAACATGACTGGGAGAACAGAGAAGATTTAGTTGTTGGATCAGATAATGTAATACACACGTCGCTTGTTACAATTGAAAAAGTGTTGCTACCTCCACTACATATCAAATTGGGTATTTTTAAAAATTTTGTAAAATCACTTCCTGCAGATGGACCAGCTTTTATTACACTAAGGTCAATATTTCCACGACTTAGTGCAAGCAAAGTAAAAGAAGGTATTTTATATTTACATATAAAATAAGATTTTTTAAGATTTATGCAATTGCTATATCGTTTTACAGACATGTTTAATGGTCCAGACATAAGAAAATTGATAAAAAAAATAGTAAGTTTGATAACTCTTTAAATGAAAATGAGCTAAATGCCTGGAATGCCATAAAAGACGTAATAGCTAATGTTCTCGGTAAACATCGTGCCACGAACATCAGAGAAAAAGTAGATCATCTCATGAATATGTTTGAGAAGCTCGGTGTACATATGAGTTTGAAGGTACATTTTCTCCATCACCATATAAATTGGTTTGAACACCAAATCGCAACGGAATCGGATGAACAAGGTGAACGTTTTCACCAGGTCGCTTTAACAATGGAGACACGGTATAGGGGAAAAAACTATTACCAATGTTAGCAGATCTATGCTGGTGGCTAACGGGAAATGAATAAGATAATACCGACGAGGAAGAGGAGAAAGAAAACTTACCGCCTTCAAAAAGATTCAAGTTTTAGTTTTTAAGCACCGTTATTTTTGTAAGCTTTTTATGGCATATTTTTTCAAAATGTCAGAAAATAATTTAATTCTTAACAGAAATGTTACTTTGTACGTATACTTAATTTTTTATTTCAAACTTTTCACGCCTACATATGTGTATATATGTACTATTTATCATCTTTTTTGTGTGCCAAATATAGTGTCATCTTCCTTTCTATATGTATCATATACGATCATTTCTACAATAAAACTAAAAATATTATTTTTCATGAAAAATAAGACAAATTGTATGCCAGCGCCACCTATCGTAAGATTTAGGTAAAAGTTAATTTCAAAAATGAGTTCCTCGATCCAAAAAAAAGCGATATACGAAAAAACTATCTAAAATTGCTTCATTTGATCAAGTTAAGTTAATCAACTCTTCTCATACACAGGGTTGCCAACTTTAAATAAAAATAAAAATGAAACCAGACCTACAGGCCAAAAACCCAGTATGAGGTTTTGATACGGGAGGGATAAAGTTTTATCTCCAATTGGTTTTGTCAATGACGTAGAATCTTGTCGCACAGTGTAATTAACCAATGATGAGTGAAAATGGCTTAGAGCTACCAAACTTAGATTATGTTTACGAAGAAATAGATGATAAAAGTGTTATTAAAAAACAGATCTTTTTAAGGACAACGTTAGAAAGGGTTTTGAATATAATCACAACGAGTTAATAAGCTATAGAAATTATAACATGAAAAAAAATTGAGAGTTAATAATTAAAAAAAATATATAGTAAAATAGCGCAAACGCATTAGCGCATAAATCTCAGCTTCCCGTTTATTACAAATGTAAAGGCAGAAATATTAATAAAATATGATAATAAGATAAAGATAACACAAATCGTAATATAATTCTTTAAAGAATTTATATCATAAATCGCTTATTTATGGTAATGAATCTTAATTGAAAACGGAAACGTTTGTTTATATGGAAAATATGGACATATTTTTCACATCACTAATTTACAGTATTCTGGCAATACAATTAAAGAAGAGAAGCACAATTTTCATAAATAATTCGATAAAACAACAATGGATTTTAGAAATTAGACCACAGAATCAGATCAAAAATCTTTTCAGGAAAATTAAAGAAGCATAATGTTATGCTAAAAAAAGTATTAATGAAGTAGGGGAACTTTGGAAATGTATAGCAATCCCTCAGATCAGAATGATTTTTATAAAAATTACTTGTAATGACAAATTAGATTTTTAAAAATAATTACAGAATTATCAGGCTGAGTAAATAAGATTAAGACGATACCCTTGCAGAATCTTTAAATAAACACAAAATCAATATATTATACATGAATTACAAAATTTTATATATAAAATAATAACATTTAGTGAAATAAGAATTTTAAAGCTGTACTTAATAAATTGAAAAACATTACATACTACCAACAATTTCATTATGAAAATATTAAAACAAAGGTTTGATTTTGTGATAATCATGTTAAAAAAAAAACAATTTTTATAAAATATAGAAAATAATAAAGAAAAACGAAAATTAAAAAACACAAATCTAACAGAAAAAGAAAATAAGATTATAAGTAATCGTTTATCTTTTTATATATTATTATACTTTTAAAAGTAATTCTAACAATATTCATTTGTCTAAAATATAAAATTCTGAATAAATTTTTCCGTTCAAGTAAAAATATTGAAAAACTAGAAAATACATAAATAATGATGCTAAATCAAATAGAAGTTCAAATAGAAAATAAAATTGAATCACAGAGCTTAAAGCCCAGTTGCTATAGCTCCTAACATAATTACCTTATAAGATTTATGTTGTAAGCTAATTCTACAAATAAATAAAATAAATAAATATGGAATCATAGACGATTCATTTTAGGAATGACGAGCTAACGATGGCGTTGCAATATATACCCAATATTAATTGTAAATGATACAATTAAATATACATGTACATTTGTCCACTCAAGTAAAACTCACTATTAATTGATTTTGAATTATACACACTCAGCATACTTGAGATTTCACAAAACATGACATTTAATATTACTTTTCCGTTCTTTAATTTAATTAATATAAATGGCACTTAAATTTTAAATAATTCCTTGTTATTTTTTTGAAATTAAATATAACAATCGTTTTTTATTCCGCTGAAGGCGATAAAATATATATTTCTAAAATTCCTTAATAAAGAATTATTAATTTGCATGCCACTCGTGCAAGCATCGTTCTTCGTCTGCAATCTCTCAAGCATAGACAATATATATTTATATATGTATGTAAGTAATACAACGTATGTACGTATATAACTCACATATGGTAAAGGTCTGTTTAGCATTGTTCTGGCATTAATGTACTGTTCAAGTATTTAATTCGTGAATCGTATTTAATTCGGTGAATGCTTAGTTGCTTGCGTTGGCGGGGCCACCAATCGTATTTGCTTTGAGTACCCTTGCATGTCTAAATGACAGTAATAATAAACGTTGGCTGACTGCTGGGGAAGCTACTGTCTGATTTTTTGCCATTTCCATGTTCTTGTTTGTTGTACCTTTAATTAATTATGTTGTTCTGGAAAAACGATGAGGATATTTTGTTATTGGACGCATTTGAAAATAAGTAAATATATTTATATATTTTATATTATATATTATGTTCAATAAAAATCCTGTATAAATGTATTCTTGGCAGATGTTGACAATTTTAATTAATAGTTCCAATAATTTCGTTGATGGGAAAAGGATTATTAGGAAATTTATTATTATAATTTAACAGTGCAAAAGAGAACTTGTACTGTAGTTTTGCGTAAAAATTAGCTCAAAATGCAAATAACTGAGAAGTGAGATTAATTAAATCGAAAAATGAAGCATCAGAAGAATGGAATTTGCGAGAAGAAAGAATTTTTCAGATTGGAAATGTTATAAAAAACAAAAAGGTGCTGAGAGAGGTTACTTCAGATTAGAGTATAAGTAGTTTAAATAAAAACCTACTTCGATAGTATGTGAAATGGCTAACTTAGTTCTCGTTGATAGTCGAAGTACCATTACCACTACCAGGTAAAATTTGGTCTATAGAAACTACACACTATATATATTTACTTGTATGATATCTAGAATGCACTACTACGTTATGGCTACTGCGGTCAAAGACGCTTCTTGCGGAGGACCATGCATACTGTTGCTTGGCAAATTAAAGTCTTTTCAAAGACTATCGTTTCAAAGAGCTATTGCCTTGACAGGAATAAAATAAACCGATACAATTAGTAAAATGCCATCAATCATGTCACCTAATTTAAAAATTTCTTTTTTCAATAACGCTAATGTGTATTTTCGGGGGTTTTGTCGCAGATAAATAATTTAAAGTATTTTCCAGATTTAGGCCACTCAAAACTCCGTTAAAATAAATATTATCCCTGGCTCTTTATAAATATTGAATTATGTTTCATATATGCATATGTAACTTTTTTTAATTCCACCAGCTTTTTAAATGGTTTCATTATTCCGTAAAAACGTATTTTCACTAGGACACTATAAAATATGGTTGTTTGCCTTAAAGTTGGTCATTTTTTATAATTTTTTCACTAAATTTAGTAGAAAAATTTCAATGCTTTGCGGCATTTGTAATTATCCGGCTTTCTACATTACACTGTACAAAAGTAGTTTTTTCTTGTTTTTTTTTTTAATCTCGAATTGAAGCTTATTTTGTAATATAGTAACATTTTTTGTGTTTAGCTAATTAACCTCTTTACCTATTTCTACTCAGCTTTCCATTTTCAGATTTTTGGCCCCTAAACCAAGTATTTTTTTGGGTTGTTTTTGACATGTCAACATCGTTACCACATATTTGTGGTAAATATATATTTGCAAAATATCGAAGATCTACATATATCGGACGTTGTAAAAAATAAAATTTTTCCCAAAGAACAAGCCAAAGATTCCCCAAATTTTTGCAAGAAAAGTGTGGTAGGTCTGCGGTTATAGTCCAGTAAAAAGCGATGCAGTAAAGTTCATAGCAAACATGAACTTCGAAGCAATAATGGCAATAACTGCTTTTGCGTAGTAAAAAATAAACATATTCATTCTGGAAATCAAAATACACAGTCATGTGCTAACCCTTATGCTCAACGACCTCAATTAAAATCACGAGAAATACAACCCAACACATCTAAGTCTTATTAATTAATCCCAACGGTTTACCCACCTCCCGCTCATCCGCACGCGGGGCGCTGTCCGCATGACGTACGGAACTTGTTTTATTTTTGATTTTTAAGAATTATTTCAAATATAAAATGTAATGTAAAGATTAGTTTAGAGTCGACAAAATAGTTTTCTTAATATGAAAAAGCGAGTCAGATATGTCAAATATGCTTGAATGAGAGTTGAAATCGTGAAATTCAAAATTCGTTTTACAAGTTTTCAGAAACAAGGGCCAAAAATGTCTAGACATTCTGAACGGAACATTAAATTTGATTTCAGAGAGCACAAGGGGGCTGCATATTGAGCCTGTTATTATTTTAACCATTAAAATTACACCAAACATTTCCCGACGACTGGCGAGAGTAGGGAGATTGATAAGTTTCAGAGTACTAGTATAAGAGGGAAGATTGTATTGAGAGTCCCAATGCAAATTTCTTAAGGCAAATAGAAGAAATTGTTTTTGAATAGACTCTGATTTGTCATAGTAGATTTGATACGTAGGGTTCCAAATCACCGAGCTGTATTCAAGAATGGGTCTCACTAATGTTACATACAGAGCTTTTTTAACATAAGGATCATTAATTCCTTTGACCAACGTTTTACAAAAGCCAATATGCCTTTGGCTTTGTTGACTAACACGCCAATGTGATGTGTGAAGTTCAGTTTAGGGTCCATAGTGATACCCAGGTCAATAAGGCTGTGAACCTGCTCCAAACTGTAATTATCTATAGGGTAAGTAATTGTCTGTGTGGATCTTCGGGAGAAACACATAACTTTACATTTTTTAAGATTTAGGGGCACTGATTTATTTTACACCATTCAACCATGCTGTTTATGTCTGTTTGCAGTAAGATACCTTCATTTGCCGAAGTGTAAGATTTATAAAGTTTTAAATCATCTACATACATTAAAAGTTTTGAAAATTTTATCTGAGAAGATATATCGTTTATAAATAATGAAAACAGAATCGGGCCTATATGGCTACCCTGTGGTACTCCTGAAGAAACATTAACGGTATCAGAAACGGAATTCTTAAACATTACTCTTTGAGTTCGATTATACAGAGTTATGTGGAGATCCATTGTAAAAATTTTGGTTGGAAACCCAGTAAGTCAAGTTTCTTGATTAGAAACGAGTGACACACCTTATCGAAAGCTTTGCTAAAGTCAGTATATATTACGTCAACGCTGCTGTTCTTTCTGAACGCATCGATGATATAAGAAGTGAACTCAAGTAAATTGGTGGTTGTAGATTTTCCTTTAACAAATCCATGTTGGGAGTGTGATATAAATGAAGAGATTCAATGAGTCAAATGATCAGTGATAAGTGATTCAAATAATTTAGGAATCGCAGATAGTTTAGCGATACCGCGGTAATTTTCTATCAAGGATCTGTTTCCATTTTTATGAAGGGGTATAATAAAAGATTCTTTCCATATAGATGGAAAAATACCTTCCTTAAGAGATAAATTGAATAAATGAGTCAAAGGTTCTAAAATATACTCAGCGCAATTTACAAGAAAGCAGGAAGGTATTTGGTCCGGACCATATGTACATGACTCTTTTAAGGACTTCAGATAGATAAATATTTATATGGGTAATATGAGTTTACTTGAATACTAGGAGAATAATTAGATTTGAAAAATTTAGCGAGCAAATTGGAAATTGCCTGACTATCACTGGAAATGTTATTTTGAAACGTCATAGTAGAAAGAAATCCAGATACCTGGCGCTTAGCGTTTACGAAACCATAAAATGATTTAGCATTTGTTAATAAACTACGTTTAATTTTGCACCAATAAGGATTATAGCATTTGCGATTTAAATAAAAGAGCTTGTGTCGCAAAATTGAGTATTTTAAATAATGTGAGTGCATATCTGTACTTCTATAAAGCTTGAAATGTCGTGTTTTTTTATTTTTTAGAACTCTAAGTTCTTTAGTGAACCACGGTTGAGCAGGTTCTTTATAAACACAAATGCGCTTAAGAACACATTTTTCAAATAAGTTTAATACAGTTAATTTGAAATGCGCGACGGTTTGATCAATATCCTCATTGTATCTAGGCCATGATAATTTTGATAAAGCCTTATTAAGCTGTTTAAAATTAGCTTTCGAGAAATCAAATTGAGTAGTCGATTCGCTTTTATCAGTTATTAAAATCTGATCACATATGGTTTCGTAGGTAATGGCAAGAGCAGGGTGGTAAACGTCCTCCGGTGTAACTAGAGGAGTGATTCTCTCTACTATTGCTTTAGTTACATTATCAACGAAAATTAGGTCAAGGACGTTGCCAGACTTATTTTTATGTAGATTCACTTGATTTAGGCTGAGGTCAGTCATCTCTTCCAGAAATTCATTGTAAGATGCTCTTGAGGAGTGAGGTACGATGTAACTGTCAAATTTATTCCATTATACACATGGAAGATTAAAATCACCTAAAACAATAACCGAATCAGTATCTTTCATCATTATGTTAACTGATGTTGTAAATATACAGAGAGGTCCGATTGAGGAGGAATATAACAGAGAGCTAAATATATATAACCTCTTCCGACATGCACTCGAATACACTTAAATTCAACAGGTTCTACAAAAGCAAGGCTAACCTCCTCAGACGGAATCGAGAAGTTTACAGCAAAAAGTAATCCATCGCCGACTCTGTTTTCACAGTCTTTTCTAAAAATTTGATAAGTACTTGGAAGAATCTCCGAGTTAAAAACATAAGGTTTAAGCCAGGTTTCAGTAAAAGAAATTGCATCGTAATTATTTTCGAGACATTTGAGATATAAGTTAACTTTATATTCAAACCTCTTACATTTTTGTAGTATAGACTTAAAGCAGGTTTCAACATCAGTTTTTTGGAACATTTTTTTCAGACGGAATTTTAGCTAAATTATTATTTCTTTTTGGCTTGTATTCGAATTCCCGAACAAAAGCACCAGAAGGCCAAAAAGAACTATTTAGAATCGCCTCAAAATGTTCCAAATTGATGTCAATTTTGAATGATGAAATATTCCGTTCGTATGTAGAATTAAATTTTCTAATTTCTAATTTTCAATTTTAGATAAAACGTAATTCCATATATCATCGGCAGAGGTATCATTTGCAAATCTCGAGACAAAGACAGATTTCGTTGCAGGTACTACGACTAACTTCCTCGAAGTTGCCTCAGAAACTCGTTGTTGGGGTTTCTATTATGACCGAGATCCCTGTGAATCCATATGAAATACATCTAGAAAATAATCTGATGCATACTAGTACAGAAAAATTGAGAGTCAACATTTTTGTGCCCCACCATACTACGCAACTAATGATAGATCCTCTTCTTTTCTTCTTTATTGGCGTAGGCACTGCTGACTTCAAAGCTGGAGTGTTTTTATCCATCTGTATGTCATGACCTATCCAGTTAAGTCAATGTCGTCGTATATCTCATATCTTTCGAGTAGCTGATGAATTTCTATGAGAAGCTTATATATTTAATATCTGAAATACCTCCGCATGTTTAATGCAAGATCACCCTAACGATGTGTGGCTTTCTGAATTTTGTCCAATCTTTCTATTCTAATTGGTATTGCAATAAAGAAAAAAACCTAAATTAAACATCTTATTTAACAATTGGGCAGCAAACATACCTGCGCCCGAACTATGCTTATATCCAAATCATACTATTTTTTGTTTATTTGTAGGTGCTCCCTTTCCTGGTTACTGGTCCATTTTCGGGGAACAAAAGTACTCAATTTAAACGTATCAACTAAAAAAAATTGTCAAATCGAACCATATATAAAAAAATAATTTCAAGTAAAAGGAACTATAGCAACAATGGAGAGAAAGGTAGTGTCCACACTAATTTAATCAAAAAGCTTCCCATGTATCAAATTTAAAGTAAATGAAACCATAAACACGATTTATTCGAATAGGTCAGTCCCTGATTCACTGCCAGGTGTGAAAAATAGTTTAGCCTTATCCTCAAACCTACTGAAATACACTGTGACACGAGGATATATATATTCTTCTCCGAAACGACTCACCTGATTTGTATGATATTTTGTTGTATATATATATATATATATATATATATAGAAAAACACTGAAAAAGTAAATTGAAGAATTAGGGACCAAAAATTTTTAAATTCTTCTACTCATTGATATATTTTTTACATTCGAAACGAAGCTGTAATGATTTAGTGATTGCATCAGTGTATTTTTCACCATCCCCATCGTTTTGGTGACTGACATGAGCTTATTACTTGAGACATATATTCAGCATATTGCTTCGTGAAGTACCCAAACTACACTGTGTGCTTATGTGTAAAATGGTGAAATTGTAAATCTTGAAACAATCTATTTAGTACATTGAACGGCGTTTTTATTCTTCTCCCAAATATTATTATCCGCCTTCTTATATTGCTTGTTTTAATATTAATAATATGTTAGCCGAATTAGTCAAATCAATTCACAGCTTCTAAAAGCGTCAATAATGTTATTGAGTTGATAGTACTTTGGCCTAATTCCAGGTGGTAGGAATTGTACTTATTACCGGCACTCATGTGGAGATTTGTGTTGGTATGTATCATTATATTCGCTCTCCGTTGATTTTCATTGTAGCAACATGTTGTCCATCGGTAGATACTTACTTCTTGTGACACTATTTTTGGGAGTATAGATTTATTTCGTGCACATTATTATTTGTTATTACTAAGTTCTGATTTTTTATGATTCAATAACCACGATTACCAATTTTTGCATTTTTTATTCACTTGGTGCAGTGAACCATATTGCTGAAGTGTTTTTTTTTAAGTATTTTATTTATTTATTTTTGAAATAATATTCCAAAATGGATTGTTCCTCTGCTAGGGTGAAATACTTGGTCGCCTTGGGTCTTCATTACGGCCATGAACATTCTTATGGAAGGCTCACAAATTTTCCGATCGGAACTCAAGATCACTCCTGCAAAAAAAGAACGCAGCAAGAAATTAGCAAGAAATTTCGTTTAATATTTCTCAGATCTATGAAATGATAAATTAAACGAAATGGTGCTGTTTATAACGAACGAATTAAAATTATTCGTTTGATATACAAAAAAAGGATGTTAAAGTAAATTTTCTTACGTCTGGGCAATTATTCCTTAACCTACTGTAGGATTACTTCCATTAATATTTATTCCTTTCAAAACATCACTATTTTGATTTTATTATTATATATTCTGCATTGTTAAACAAATTTCAAGTTAATGCACTGTTTCTTCAATTGTTTTTTTTTTTCTAATAGCTCATGAAGAAAAAACATAATGTTAAATTTTTGTTTTTTATATAACATGAATAAAAACAGTAAACAAATTGCGGAAAGTATATGTAAAGGGTGTTTTTTATAGAGGTAGAGAACTTTAAAATACAATAAAACAACGATGGATTATTCGATTGACATGCATTTTATTTATCCGAAAGATAATCTTGTGGCATTATATTTTAAATATGATTTCTGGCATATGACCGCCACGGCTGGCGCGGATGTAGTCCATTCTGGACGTCCAATTTTCGATGACTTTTTCCAACATTTGTGGCCGTATATCGGCAATAACACGGCGAATGTTGCCTTCCAAATGGTCAAGCGTTTGTGGCTTATCCGCATAGACCAATGACTTTACATAGCCCCACAGAAAGTAGTCTAGCGGTGTTAAATCACAAGATCTTGGAGGCCAATTCACAGGTCCAAAACGTGACATTAGGCGGTCACCAAACATGTCTTTCAATAAATCTATTGTGGCGCGAGCTGTGTGACATGTTGGGCCGTCTTGTTGCATCCACATCTCCTGGACATCAAGGTTATTCAATTCAGGAATGAAAAAGTTAGTAATCATGGCTCTATACTGATCACCATTGACTGTAACGTTCTGGCCACCATCGTTTTTGAAAAAGTACGGACCAATGATTCCACCAGCCCATAAAGCGCACCAAACAGTCAGTTTTTCTGGATGTAAAGGTGTTCCAACATACACTTGAGGATTACCTTCACTCCAAATGCGGCAGTTTTGTTTGTTGACGTAGCCATTCAACCATCGCTAAACATCGCTAAAATGGACGTAGTGCGCGATACGTTTTCCGCACAGAACCATTATTTTCGAAATAAAATTGCACTATTTGCAAGCGTTGTTCAGGCGTGAGTCTATTCATGATGAATTGCCAAACCAAACTGAGAATAAATCACTTGACAGCTGTTAAATCGGTCGCCATCTTGAAAAGTAATGCCAACTTAAAGTTCTATACCTCTATAAAAAGCACCCTTCAAAAGGCTCAAAAAACAGATCAAAAAATAGATTTTAACCCATTCACAACGAAGATGTATTTAATTCCAAATTTATCGGATGTGGTGATAAGGTATTTGTTTTGAGGGTATAAATTTTACGAAAACCCGTATACTCCTTGTCGTTTTTGTTTATCTATTATGGCGAATTTAAAAGGGGTGAACAAATTATTTTTTTAAATTCATACAAATTTGCAGAAATTAAAAAAAAATTTAAAGATTAAATAATCTTTCCACCGAAAAGATACAAGATAACATTGATTTTCGTAAATCTTTATTAAAAAAAGAAGAATAAAGCTCGATACAGGGAACAGCAAAGAGTCATACAGTTAGACTAAATACTAAGGAAGCTGATTTGATTAACATTATACATTCAAAGTTATGCTAATAAAACATTCTATATAAATAAATATATATATATATATTTTGTTTGTTGGTTTGTTTTATAGTTGGCCCATTATAACCGCTGACGCGATTTTCGGAAAAGTAAATATATTACTGTTAATTGAACAATTATTTTTTATATGATTTGCATTTGACATTTGCACGAAATATTTACATACATAAAATTCTCCTTCTCCTAACGGTGCGGATGCAACAAAAACATCATTTCTAGATTTTTTTAGGCACACGCACGGCTTAGCAATCAATTTGAATGCACGAAGCAGTCATTGCTTGAGCTTGAACTTTCTGCTGCTGTAGCAAAAAAAAATATATAAAGGACGCCCCATTAAGAGTTTCTGTTTATAATAATATCATAACAATAGCAATTGATTTGATATATTTGATTTTAATTTACTTAATTTAATTTACAACATTTTTTGTAACCACACTTCCACAAATTTTAAGCAAATTATTTGAAAGTTATCGAAAGATTGGGGCTGGAATATCTTTAAACATACATTTCCTGACCTCTCTTCGATTTTTTTTCGAAAGCATGGAAAAGAATTTGTATACTAATTTTGGTATGAAGTATAATAATACCAGAAAGAGAAGAGATAGGCCCTTCGAAATGTATACCGAAATAATCACAATTACGACCTGAGTTGTCGGAACTGGCCAGATCGGTGTGTCATATATCATATAGCTTATAAAAAATCAAATGTTAAAAAAAGAAAGAAAAAATATACAACGGCGGGAAATTTGATTTTCTACTCACTTGACATGTTTATGAAAGGTGATGAAGGTTTTGAATTATTTAATTTTACTTTTCTAAAATTTTTGCTTTTTTGATTAAATTATTGAAATTCTTAATGGGATGTTTCCTTTACAAATAAGAACATTCTTACATAATAAGTAGGTAGGTTGAGTGTTTCAATGAATGAATGAGTGAGTGGAAGGCATACTTGGATGGTTGGTTGGCTGGCTGGTTGCTGCCTACTACTTTCTGCTCATACCTAACAGTGTCAACCAGTCCACTTTGCTTGGGTGCCTTGTTGATGGGCTTTAGCCCGTAGCATGAGGGCGGGCGTGGGAATGTCGAAAATGCTGCACTTGACATTACGTGCGACTGTTTCGCGTCAGCATAAAGAAGCTAACAAACAAGAATAATAAGAACACATATGTAGGTTTGTGGATAGAAATGTATGCATAGATGCGTGTCATTATAAGTGTAAAATATAAAAGTATGGATTACAAAATACAGACCGCAAGGTAGAGTAGAAGATCTTGAGTTTTAATGGTCATTATGTGTACCAATTTGCACCCTGTTGCACTTCACCTTCCTTCTGGTCGTTTTAGGCATGCATGTCTGTATCTAAATTATATGAATTTACCTATAGCCATTGCTTTTGGTTGCTCATTTTGGTTTTTTATTCATATCTTTGTTTGGTTTTGCTTGTTATATGTTCATTGAATGAATGCGTTTTTCTTTGTTGTTCTGTTGACATCTTTTACTTTTGTTGCAGCACACACAAATTAATATCAATGAGATTTTATTTCGATATTATTTGTTAAATATGTTCCCTATTTTATTATTGAAGGGTATGCAAATCCACATGAATTATATTAGATAACCCGAATTGATGTCATATTCAGATTATTCATTTCGGAGGTATAAAATAATACTACAATTTAAATTGCAAGGTATAAGTAGTAGGCATAAATACAGAATTTTTAGATATGCAATTACTTATTTAGTATGGCCTACTGCGGTAATATTATTTCCCCCTCAAAGTAATTAATTGACCAAACTAATGTACATTGCTTAATTTCCAAAAGTATCTTTATTTATCACCCAAGAATTATTCGAGGTTAATTGTATAGAATAGAATGTTTTAACCATTACGAAAATATTTCTAACTCGTGTCAATACTTAATTCCTTTGTGAAAAGTCACACTATTTTAAACATTTGGAATTTTTCAAACATAATGTATTAACTTATTATAAATTTTTGTACTTTTAATCATGCACATATTATCTAGGTCTAAGTAAAAGTAGATCAATTTTAATATACAGTTATTTTACGGAGTTTCCAGTGTAACTGATTGGGTTTACCATTAAACTAAAGATCGTTTAAGCTTCTTGTACCTTTTAATGTTCATTTTAACATTTTTGACAATTTAATGATAAATATCGGTTGAAATGATTGGAAAAATTGGATTTAAACCATTTTTGAAGTGAGAATACAACGGCATGCAATTTTTTATTTAGAAAATCGATGAAATTGATAATTTTTTTATCAAAGCGTTATTTAAGCTTAAATTGCAAATAGGTTTTTAAAGGGACCGTCTTTCCAAAAAAAGAAATAAATAAATAAATAAATAAATATTAATAATTTTATATTAAATAAGTAATAGTAATAATAATAATAATATAACTAAATTAAATAAAAATAATAAATATGTAATGAAATTTGTCGAATAAATGAAAGATTACAGCTAAACTGTTTAAAGAACGATATCTACCTGAGGCAGATTTTATAAAGGAGTTGTCAAAAAATTTAATTTTATTACAATCGGGATTTTTTTAACGAAAATAATATTGCATGAGGACAAGTATTTAAAAAATAATGGTATTTTGTAATAAACATATGAAATTTTTGCAACAACGGTTTGAACTTTACCCTAGTACTCAGGCGCATGATTTGCAATCACACCTGACTTCTCATTATTACCTATTATGTAGTAAAACAATAGTTTTTCGTTGCTTTTACCTTTTTAACATATGTACGTACATACATATATGCGTACAAAAAACTTTTGTCTTTACTTACCTAATATTTGTATATTTCTATTATCGTATAGCCATTACATTCATTGCCCGCATTTATGCTTTTGAATATGAAAAGATTCTATAGAACAGTGCATAGGCATTGTTTTGGTGGTTGCGTTGAATTCATTACATATAGTGAAAAATCTTTTTCGTTTATAAAATTGTAATTGTTTAACAGTTAGGTGTCAATGTGTATACGGGTGTATTTAGATAATTTTTTAATCATTTGTCATTTGACGGATCAAAAGGAATTGGCACAACTATATCATGATCATGGTGGAATCAGAAAAAGGTATGGTCGATAGCAACGTCAAACACAATCGGCTGCGTTAATCACTCTAATATAACTCACTAAAAAAAACTAGCGAAAAGTTACTAAAAGTACTCCGTACAAGTATTTTTTATGAAATTCTACATAAACATCGCTGTCTTTTGATTTTGACCTAACATCATGCATCACAATATTTTCATTTTAGGCAATCTAATTAACAGCATCTTCAATGACTTCCATAGTTGTGATTCAGTTATAGTTAAGAAACATTTATTTAACTTTTTACACGTTTCTGTGCTGGGGCGTCCAGGGCGTTCGTTATCTTAAATTTCTCTTCACTGCCTTGGAAACGCTCATATCACTCCTAAACAATTGCGTACTTCTAAAGTATTTCGGTTTTGATCGCAATATTCGAATGCGATTTTAGCATTTAGAAAATGACTAATGTTTCCTGTGACTTGTGTCATACGACTTGGGCAAATGTCAAGCGATTTTTTTTGCCACGGGAAGAAAAGAAGGCTGAGTTGGAAATTGAATCGCTAAACATATTGTGTAAAAATTGTGGTTTTGTTTTCGCTCAAAATCAAATTAAGAAACTTGAAACGCCAGGTAATAGTATGCACTGGAAATATGGCGATATGGAGTGGCCTTTACTACTAAATGTGGCATATAGGGCACATAGCTACTTATACTAGAAGGGTTTTCCGTTATCTACGGAGCGAACTTCGAGAAACAATTTCCCAAATAATTCGGAAAAAGTCTACCTCAGATTTGTCAGTAACCTTCAAGCTGACTGAAAAGCATTTAACGGTTCACCATTCTGGCTGGCAAAATGTAAGGCTTGCAGAGCGGCTAACTTCTCATGGCCCCGCATTATATACCGGGGCTTTATTACCACCGAAACTACTTTGGTGGACTTTCTCTTTGAACTGGACACCACAATCCGATAGTTTTCCAACATTTTAAACTCGGAGAGTGGTACTGCGTGTGGAGGAATGCACTACTAACCACTTGAATAATATGCTCACCAAATAAAAGGACATATACATACGTATGTACATACATCTAAGAATATATTGTAGATACCACGATTTATTGAAAGGACATAAAAATAGAAAAAAACTAATTAGAGTAGAAGCCCAACAGAAAATCGTATAATAGAAATTCCGTTTTTAAAACAATATTTTTTAAAAGCTTGTAGATATAGATTGTTTAGTATTAATTAATTTTAAATTCTATTATATAACCTTATAGGTTATAATTAGTTTCCCACATAGATGATTTAACTATACATTTGAACTATTCATCTAAATAATCTTAACTTCTGCAACTTTAACATAAAACTTTTTCTATATTGAAACAATATTTGTAATTATATAACTTTTTCATAAAATAACTGGTACCTTTAAATATGTGTATTAATTTCCCTAAATATATATATTTTTTTCTTCTTCTTTATTTCCGTTTCTATTCAAATTTCGAAAAACAAGGTGAAGATGAGGTAGTATCAAATTCTCTTTATACTCTTTTTACTTCACCTGGTTATTATTTCGTCATGATAACTCCCCTCCAACTGGTTGATCAGTTATGTTTTTTTTTATCATTACACTTTTCAATTGGATCAGAACCACGATCTGAGTTGATTTAGCTATGTCCGCCTATTTGAGTGTAAACTATACCCTCAGTTTATGATATATTTCATTGGTAGGCAGACGTATTTGTATATTTATGCGATCATTTGTCGGAACCGGCCAGATAAGATAAAAATAACTTGTAGTCTCCATACAACCGCTTTATTAAAAAATAATCATCAAATTCGGTATTCTACACACTAACTATATATAAATAAATATACTCACCGAAAAACCATTGAAATCGAAGGAGTATATCATATAGTCCCTACAAAACCGAATTTTACATTGAGAATTAATATTTCACACTAAAATGCAATGCAATAAGTTTGAAATGTTCATGAAAGGTATAAAAACTTCGGCATATTTTGCGATATTTATAAACCTAACATATATAAATTCTTGAAAGGTATTATCTGGGGGTTATGATGGTTTATGGATATGTAGCTAATATTTCAATCAACCCCAGTTCATGTAGACTATCAAGAAAAGCATATTCTATGAAGTAAAACCTTTTCATTGCACATTAGGCGTTATTTTTTTTTTTCAGTATACAGACAGAATTTAGGATTTAAATGGTATTCACATGAAATTTAAGTTTGAGTTATCCATTTTGCGGCACTTCTCTTTCATGTTACCAACGCGATCTATTTGTTTTAAATTTATATTTAATTCTCTTTCACTTTCGACATACGACTCATATAAATCTATACAACAATTTACATCAACACTTTATTTACGTTCGCATTGTTGCTTCTATTTACATTATTATAGCGATAACACACAAATTCAGGAGGGAAGCGCAATAAAAACTAAAAGGCATGCATTGCAATCTACACCGGCACCCACAACTAACTGGCCCAATTTGATCCGCAGCAATCAGACAAATACATCACTGACCTCTAAATTTTTCCACACTTCTTCAGTTCTACTTCCAATGGATAATACCACATACCTATTAACTCGTATTTGCTTTTTGAGTGAAAATTTGGTTTGTGGGTTAGTCGCTTACAGGAGGTAAAGGGGAATCGTTCCTGGTGCAATGAATGTAAAGCTTATGACAGTTATTTTTGCTTATACTGTAGTTATTTTCGTTTATGAGTGATGTTGCTTTCTGCTGCTCTTTGGATCAGTTGAGGCAGTGTACATACTTGCTATTCAGTCTGAAGTTTATTAATGTATTTTGGACTAGAACTCCACTAGAACTCCATGGTATGGACGATTAGCGCGACTCTGCTGCTACATGTAAGTAAGGTATGTGTGCATATGTACCTATTTGAAGTGATTGCGTTGTGTGCACGAAATGCAGTCATCAACGAACACAAATGCAACAAACACAAAGTTTGGTTGGCATTCGTTCAAGCTTTATTGGTTGAATGAGTGGTTGCCTGATTCACTGCCTTCCTGCAATATCCTGATTTGGGAAATTTTTCTGTGGAGAAAAATACGCTTGGGTTTGCATGTGATAGGCTTAAGTGTCTGCTTGCTGGCTTGTGAGTGATTTTAAATGGACGCATATACGTATACTATGAAAAAAGTTAAGCAAGAGGAATAACTGCCACAGGAAATCAATCCAAGTGAGGGACTGAAGCTAAGTCATAAAGGAAGGCTCATTTCAAGTATGAGATCATTTATTCCGATCGGTCGATATCCAAGCAAGAAAAAAAAGACGAAATTTCTTTTTTTATTTATCTGCTGCTCACTTTATGTACTACCAACACTTGTCGTTGCTGAAATCTGTACATATGGAACTTGCGTTGGCCAGGTAGTTAGTTTGAGTGATGACAAGGATTACCAATGGCAGTTGCAAATAACAACCAACTACTGGGGGATGCTCGTTGAACTTTCGAAAGAAATATTTGCAAGCCGTACCACTAACATTTAGGCAACATTTTGAAAAAATATTTAAAAAAAATTTGTTATAAACATTTATATAGGGCTTTGGAGACTATCAAATAATAATGTCAAGCATTGCATGTGTGTGACTGAAGTTAAACTCATCAATCATCACTTCATCTTAGCGTTTGGCTGTTTGTCGTCATTGGAAGATGATGCACTCTTATCGACAGAAGTACAATGTTTGGACTCATTCTGAATGAGAGTTATAGTTTTTGCCATAATAATTTCTTTACAGTCATCGACTGATTTTCGCTGCGTACGGTTGTGTTGACAGTGTTCTGAGTGACTTTTTTTCGTGATCTTCTTTTGTTTCGACTTCTTTCTATTTCATCACAGAGTGAACTAAATAATTATCTTTCCTACCTTTATCTTCAAGCCCAAAAACAAAAAAGAAAAAAACTCATCACAATTTAATTGAAGACTTTCCTATTTTACCCATAGTTAAAAAAGATCATCCAAAATACTTGGTGGTAAGTGCTGTGAACGCTAATAAACCCTTGAATAAGTTTTCATGTTTTGCTGTGCATAAAGCACTAAAAAATATAAGCTCTGAAATTATTAATATATCTGAACTGAGAGATGGCAATTTGTTGTTATTTGAGAAGAACGCTCAAGCGCTGAAAAGTTCATAGCAACAAAAACCTTATTTGGAATTTGCGAAATAAAATGTGACTACCATAAAAACCTTAATAGCGTAAAGGGAACAGTTTACGCACCATGTCTAAACGAAGTACCAGATAAAGAAATCATAGAGAATTTGAAAGAACAGGGTGTTGTGTCAATTTTCAAATTTCCTAAATATATAAACAATACACCAACTCCAAGTGGAGTCGTTCTACTTACGTTTGACATGTATCACCTATCTGGAAAAATTGAAATCTCATGGTACACCACTAAAGTAAGACCGTATTACGAGAACCCAATGAGATGTAAATCTTGCCAACTCCTTGGTCATACAACTAAACGATGCAATACAAATGCCCCTGTTTGTGACGAATGTGCACTTCCACCCCACTCACCCTCGCTTTGTAGTAGTCATCCCGTTTCCAGCAAGTCATGTCCTATGTATATACAAATGAAGGAAATAATTACAATAAAAACCGACAACAAATGCACCATGCGCGAAGCAATGAAAATATAAAAAACGCAAATTCCTCCCACTCTTAAAGAAACTTCTACTAGTACCTCTTATGCTAACATAACAAAACTCAATACCTACAATAATCAAGAAAACAACAATCTCAATAACGCCAACTCGGAACAAACAAGTTCGAGTAGCAACAACAGTATCAATATATCAAACGAATATACAAACAAAAGCAAATCAAAAGAAAAAGAAGAAAACAATACCACAGTATCTGTCCTTAACACAGCAACCTCAGCATCATTCGACGACTCTTCTACGCTGTCAATGTTGTCCGCACTAATCTCTCACCTTACTTCCCCAGCATTAGACCCCTCTCTCTTAGAAGCTCCTTTAACGGAGTCCCCAATGTTAGAGTAATTTATGCAAATTTTGCAATGGAATATGAACGGTATATTTAATAATTACCCAGATTTAAATATACTAATAAACGAATATCTTCCTGATGTCGTAGCAATACAAGAAACACATCTCCCCTTTAACAATAATTTTCATGCCCATAACAAATATCACAGCTACTATCATAACAATAGTCAAAATACCACTTGTAAACAAGGAATAGCTGTCTTTATTAAAAAAACTATACCCCACAAACGTATTCAAATCAACTCAAACATCTCATGTTTAGCACTTGAAATAGAAATCGCTTTTAAAGTTACAATTCTCAATTGTTACATCCCTCCTCATCAAAATTCTTGCGTTGGAGATATTACAAATATCTTGAACAACATCGATACC
The DNA here is from genome assembly GCA_030068015.2 of Neoceratitis asiatica. Taxonomy (NCBI): domain Eukaryota; kingdom Metazoa; phylum Arthropoda; class Insecta; order Diptera; family Tephritidae; genus Neoceratitis; species Neoceratitis asiatica. The sequence continues at coordinate 82,003,547 of CM061524.1, forward strand.
CCTATTCTAGTAGTAGGGGACTTTAATGCATGGAGCCCCTTATGGGGGTCCACAGATACCAACAGGCGAGGTGAAATAATAGAGGACGTCATATTATCCCATGATCTAATTGTACTTAACGACGGTGCGCCAACGCATTTCTCGACCCATGGAACATTCACTCACCCCGATATTGTCCTAGCTTCGACTTTACTAGCCCCTAAGCTTTCCTCCTATACCATCGATGACCTTCACAATAGTGACCACTTTCCCATCATAACTTCCCTTGCAATTCCCAAACCATACAACGTCAAACCCAGATCAAAGTTTCTTACACATAAAGCAGATTGGTCTACCTTTTCATCCCTCTGCTTATCCTTGTCTAATAAAAAATTACCCCTTAAAAACATAAATGCAGAAACTTCAGCGATAAAATCAATCATTCTCTCTGCCGCTCATCTTTCTATCCCCCAGACGAGCACCAAAAAATTCTCAGCAAAACTGCCCTATTGGTCCAATACCTTAAACATTTTAAGAAATAATAAAAGGCGCTTATGGACAAAATTTAAACACAATAGAACCGATACTAACCTAATTAATTATAAAAAAGCCAACGCTAAATTTAGAAAGGAGTTAAAATCAGCTAAACGTCAATCACTAGAAAAAATTACTACAAATATTAACCCCTCCTCGAGCCCCAAAAACATATGGTCAGATTTAAAATACCTGACAGGCGGTACCCAACGAATTGGCATACATCATATCCAGACGGAACAAGGACCGATTTACTCCCCAAATGATATTTGTGAAAAATTTGGTCAAACATGGTCATCCCTTTCAAATGATAGCAACTTCCATAACAGGTTCAAACTAAAAAAAGGAAATATTTTAAATGAGAACTATAGCAATCCACATCCATCCCCAAAAGCCCTTATAATTAACTCCCATATAACTGCAATAGAATTTGATACTATAATTTCAACGCTTTCAGGTACAACACCTGGACCGGACAGAATACCTTACCCCATACTAAAACAAATCCCACTTGTACTTAAAAATAGACTCGTTAAACTCTACAACGACATCTTTAGTTCCGGTAATTATCCCCAACAATGAAAGACTGCCACAGTTATCCCCATTCTTAAGCCTAACAAAAACCCTCAATTTATAAAGAATTATAGACCGATCTCCCTACTCCCGTATATCCCTTCGAATCATGTGGTACGCAAAATCGAGTGGCTTCACTAACCCCCACCAATTTGGTTTCCAAAAAGGTTTAGGAGTAATGGATCCTCTATTATATTTTGAGCACTTTGCCTCTACAGCGATTACAGCTCGTAATCACACCTCCGTACTAAGCTTAGACTTTGAAAAGGCCTTCGATAAAATTGGGGTGCATGTAGTACTAGAAGAGCTAAAACGTTGGAAAGTTGGTACAAAAATTTATAACGTTGTAAAATCATTTCTGAGTCATCGCAAATTTTTTATTTCTAAAAATAAACATCACTCACAAATATATCACCTATACAATGGTATACCCCAAGGCTCACCCCTATCGGCGACTCTTTTTATAATAGCTTTCAACAAAATAAGCACTTTAATCCCTACTAGTCCGACCATTCAACACTTTTCTTATGCCGATGATGTAGTTATCTTCACCAAAAATAAGAACTTACATAAAGTGAAAGAAATATTTTTAAAAATTTTAAATGATATTAGTAAATGGTCTGAGGAATCTGGGGCAAATATCTCAACAAGCAAATGCTCCACCTTCCACATTTGCAGAAAACACCGGTGCTCCTTCCCATACCTTTCCTTTCGTAACCTTCAAATACCTCACACTAATTCCTTAAAAATATTTGGTATAATATTTGATAAAACCATGTCATTTAAGGAACATTGTAAATACGTTAGGTTAAGCTTATCTACTAGACTGTACATTATAAAATTTCTATCTTCTAAGTATTCTTTATGTCATACAAATACACTTGTAAATATTACCAAGGCGTTATTACTATCAAAGATAGATTACGGTGTTTCAATATATGGTCATTGTGCTAAAAGTCATATCAAGCTCCTTTGCGCTCCTTATCATGCGGCAGCTAGAAGGTCCATTCGAGCCTTTCCAACTTCACCAATCAAACCAATCTTAACAGAAGCCGGGTTACCTACTATAGACCAAAGGACTGCCAAGATAACGATGGGTCTCATTCCAAAGTTGCTAAATATTCGGAACAAACTGTTGTTCGCACAAGTGAAAAACGGTCTTAATAATTTAAAAAACATAAATCATCATAAATCATCTACCATAATACGCGCCTTAGCCATAGCGAAAGAACTACAAATCATTGCTATCCCATCATTGGTTGAAACAGCGATATTCCCCTTCGTCTCTAAACTTAAGCCATCATATATCAATACCTTACAACATCACCTTAAGAGTACTACCAGTAATAGTGAATATATCCAACTATATAATGCTTAGAGCATTACAACAAAGGTTGGGAGGTGCTCTATACAGACGGATCTAAATCAGACATCGGTACTGCATTTGCTGTGACAAACATACTGGGTGCTACCATTGCTGTATATTCTCTTCCATCATACTGCTCTGCATTTACAGCCGAGGCAGCTGCCTTACTAGAAGAAGTACTTTTTTCATCGAAACGCGGTAGAAAAACTGTTATTTGCTCTGACAGCAAATCTGAGATCGAAGCTGTCTTCAACCAAACGAACGACACCCCCATCATAATAAAGATACGCAACGTTCTGTTCCATAACACAAGTGAAATAAAATTAATGTGGGTGCCTGCGCACATAGGAATCCAAGGCAATGAAATCGCTGATAGAAGATCTAAACAAGCTTGTGGTGAACCATTGTACACATCTGAGCATTTCACCGATAAAGATATAAAAAATTTAGTTAACCAAGTTCTTGATGAAAAAATCTTAAATCAAAACCAGTCTACCCCTCACATTCCTACTCTAGGAATATAATAACATTTATACGTTTCCGGATTGGACACACACTTACAACACACGCACATGTATTGAAAGGCCTACCTAAACCAAGTTGCGCGCGTTCTGGTTCTACAGTTTTCAATGTTATGCATATCCTTGACAATTGCCCAGACCTACAAGAAATAAGAAATGCAGTATTCAACAACTCCAAGCCGTCAGATCATCTTAAACTCCCAAACGACCGTAACATTAAACTAATTGCAAAATTTGTAACTCTTTCCAAAATAAACATATAATTATATACCGATTATCAAATTTAATTTACAATCTATAACAAACACTCTATACGTACCCAATAAGAAATGAATAAATTGTAATTAGTAAACTTTAAACAGTACTTGTCACCTCTACTTTAATTCTCTTATACTGTAGATATTAGTTTAAATATAAGCCGAAGGCCCTGGCAGCCAGTGCTTTAGTACGTAAGTGGAATAATTATTAATAATTGTTTCTCTTTTAAATAAATATATAAATAAAAAAAATTTCTCTAATTGGTTGTCAATGTCTACTAACTAGAGTTTTGGTCTTTTGGAGGGTTTAGGAGAATGTATAAGTGGGGACGACCAAATTGTCGACTGCCAAATTCAAATTTCAATTATTATAAATTTTTGTTAAATAGAGCCGACAACAAGTGGGTGATGTGGACGTGTAGTCGATAAAAGACGACGACACCAATACACCTTAAGTTTCGATGAATTGGTTGGGTAGTATAAATGGGTATTTAAAGACAAAGTAATAAATATTTCTACTAGGTAGAATAGGTTTGATTGATAATTTTTGTTTGACCTTTGCTAAAACTTGAAGAAATTATTTTGAAATAGCCAGATAGTACCAGTACTGCCCGAAGGATTTTTAACTTCGTGCTAGGTAAGCGCTAAAAACGTCATTTCGTATATTTTCCCGCTATCTCATTTCCTCCTCACCATATACCAATTTTGCTTCGTTACCTTCGTTACCTTAGAGTTAGAGATAAGACGTTTTTTTTTTTTAATACAGATTATGCAGATGGTGAGCTATTACTTTTTCTCATCTTTCTGGTAATCTTCGAATACCATCTTTACAAAATTGTCCTCTCTTTCCTCGATCCAATCATTGAACGATTCTCTGTTTTATTTAGAAAACTCAAACCGGTGACCTTCCAAATCGTTTGCACCCGTCGAAAAAGCAAGTAGTCGGAAGGAGCAAAGTCCATTTCAGCGTTTCAAGTTAGTTTTGACTGATACAACTACAGCGTTGTCATATTGCAAAATCACCTTATCATGCCTTTTGATCGGTTCTGACCGTTTTTCGCAAAATAAGCGGCTCAACCCCATCAGTTGTAGTCAACAACGAGATCAGTTTGCGTTTGAAAAGTATATTGATCCAATATGGTATCTATTTCCTCACCTTCAAACATTTTGGGTTGCCCAGGACGATCTTTGGCTTCGACGCTGAAATCAACACTTTTGAAGCGCCGAAGCCACTGCATGACTTTTCGGTCGGCGCAGATTTCCTCAACATTCATTGAAACTTCTTCCAAATGTATTATTTAATATAAGAGGCAGGAGAGGCAGAAAACAATGTTGTTATCGGTAACAGACTTTGATGCCACTAATTATTATAACTTTATAAAAAAGTTTAATATACTCCAATATTATTTTACTCTAACTCAAAACTGTATATTTTATATTTTATGATTTAGAATATTAATAAATATTTTGGAGCACTATTTCTTTATATTTTAATGAATAAATAGTTTTTTGATATAAGAAATACATATATTTATCGCCAACTTCCAAGAATCTACAAAAAAAATAGCAAAAGTCATAGAGGCTTAAGCTAGGAAGCTAGAAAACAAATAAAACTTATGTAGATTACTAATTATATATAAATATATATTTGGCGCTTTGTAACCGCTTTGTATTTAAGTACGCACTAATTATTTTCGCTTTTATTATAACGGAAGTACATATTAAATAAAGCTAAAAAATCTCCCTTAAGCCTAGCATAAAGCGCCATATGATTAGCTAAACATCTGAGTTTACATCAAACTCCCTCGAAAACGCTACTGCCCTTTTTTCGTGCAGTTTAATATTTAATTTTTTTTTTTATAAAAAATACGGGTACCAATTTGCTCAAATCTATTAGTTGACCACTTACCATCCACTTCACCAGGGATCAGTGATCATCATTTAAGCCAGTATTTTAACAGTCCACAAGTTGCTTTATTCGTATCAGCTGAAGATTTTGCTGCTTTTAATAAAAAAATAAAAAATTATAATTATAATATAAATAAGTAAAAATCGACATATCTTTCTTCTTCCGTAAGTTTTCGTAAGATATACATATATAAATATTTATATATATATATATATATATATATATATATATTTTGCGATTAATATGGTACAAAGTCTTCTGTACATATATAAATAATTTTCTATGTTTGGAATTGAATGCAGTTGAGAAAGAAAATCAATGTTCGATTGTTCTTAAATTTCTTCCTTTCTTACGTTTATTAGCAAAAGGTAAGCACTAAGAATAAAACAAATGCAGAAACTTTAATAATAATATGACTCATTATAAATAGAGGGTAAACTCCAAAATTAATCTCAGTTCTATGTACATGCATATTAGGACAAAGTTCTAAAACAATATTTTAGTTTTTTTTTTAAACGTTACCATTAGGTGGGTTTGGAATTAGAAGCATAATTATATGGCTTTTATGATAACTACGCATACCAATTGAGCAGATATCAACAAGCTTGGGAGGTTTTCTACGCTTCGAGGGACTGCTTTATCGACTTTCCAAGTAAGTCGATTATTTGTATATTCACAAGCTTCTTTTCTTTTGGTTATAAGAGCTGCATTCAAAGGCCTATTTTTGTTAGAAAAATTATTTTTCATTGAATATTTTGTTATACATAAAGAAAAATTGGTAGAAGTGACAGCTGTTTCCGAGATCACCATATCTCCTGATCAGACTTCTTTTGCCAGGAATCGAACCGACGGATTCTGGCATCACAGGCGAGTGCTCTACCAACTGAACCAACGCCTGCCATGTAATATGTTGTTGTATTATTCAATTTTTTACTAACCAACAACTATTAAGCACGCTAATATTTAGCCACTATTTTTACTTAATGTTGGGATAGCGAGTTTTTGCAATCTTGCATACATTCAGATAATAGTCTGAGAAATGTATATAAGTAGGATTGGTTATCGGGCTCGACTTATATTTATGAATTGTCTAATGTGGCCTGTAATTGTTTTTGGTTATAAGTAAATGAGCTGTATTCTTTTTTTCTTTCTTTTCTTTTAGTTTTTTTTTGTAATCCCTCGGCTATTGTTGCTGTCTTAATTCTGATTAAATTTTTATAAAAGTCGCCATCAATTATTCACGGATCGAATCTTATTGCAGCCAAATAAATATTTATTTAAATTTTTGATAGAATAGAAATCCAAGTTGCATAAATACAATACTAATTAACTAGTATGAAGCTGATGCATAGTCCGGCAATTGAGAGTTTGTAGGACGTCGGTTTAACTACCAATTGCATAAATGGGAAACAAATGAAAGATGAGCTCGTTAGTGTAAAAATGCAAATTTAATAGATTCTAGTTCCAACTGGTATTTTGCCATGCTCGGAAGATTCCGGTGCAATATACACTTAAGGATGAAGCGGTGAAAATGTATATTAGGGTGGTGGTTTAAAATTAAATTATTTCAGGCGCCAAATAAAATTCTTTCTTTTGACGAAAAACAAGGAAAAAATTTCCTTTTTGATTTTAAACAAAAAGAACATGTGACGATGGCCAATTGAAGTTCATTTTACTTACTCAACCCTGGGAATTGATCAATCAGTCTATAAGAAATAAATTTGCACTTTTTCGTTTTAAAATAAGTAAATAATATTAAATATAGCTTGGTAGTCATTAACTAAACCTATTTGATTAACTAGTTGTAAATAGAAGTAACAAAATTGTTAATATTTTATGGAAAATAATGTTTTCAGTGCTGAATGGGAAATGAACTTCAAATGGCCATCGGCACGTGGTCTTTTTGTTTAAAATCAAATAGTAATATTTTTCCCGCAGTTTTGAAAAAAGAAAGAATTTTTTTGGGCGACTGAAAGAATTTAATTTTTTAACGACCACCCTAATGCATATGCATATATACAATATATACATATATATAATATCTACAAATCTCTAGCGCCAAAATTCCCTGCATATATTTATGGTTCAAATGATCCAATGGAGTACCTACAAATATCTCCTCCGGTTGTAATATTGGATCAACTAATATTTCTATACCAGCTACCTGCACGACCATTTCTGATGTTTCACCGATCTCAAACACTACAAGAAGTTTCCGTTGCGTAATAAGTTTTAGACTTGTATACAGGAATCATGTGAAATGAAAATGAGCCAGTTTCGTTTCATTGGTACGGTGATAAAAACATGTTCAAATTTAAATATATTCATGTATATTATTACTATGTTATGCACATGTTATTTGATCCAGCCCTAGAACATCAAAAATTAAATTGAACCATATTGATTTATGAAGGGTGATTCGTTTTGGATTGTCCGCATGCTTGGAGTACTCGTAATGCCACAATAGCGGAGTGGTTAACATTGCGTATTACAATGCGGAAGGTCTGGGTTCAAGTCCAGGTTTGAACAACATCAGAAATTATAGAAAATTAATTTTTCTAATTGCGGTCGCCCCATGGCAGGGAATGCCAAGCCCTCTGAGTGTATTTCTGACATGAAATAAACGCTCTTCATAAAATATCCATCGGCAGTTCGGAGGCGGCTTAAAATAAACTGTAGGTCCCTCCATTTTTTGGTAAGAAACATCAAGACGCAAAACCAGAAATAGGAGGATGATCTCGGCCAATAATCGCTTGAGTGGTTACAAATCGCTATATATATATAAATATATATATATATATATATATATATGGAGTACTCGCGTCGTTTGCAGTGGGAATGCATAACAGCAAATTTATTGCTGTTACCTGATTGAGTTTGCACATTGACAAAATGACTGAAACTACAAAAGTGAGTTTGGATGTATCTACATATGTAAAGGGTGTTTTTTTTATAGAGGTATATAATTTTAAGTTGGCATTACTTTTCAAGATGGCGACCGATTTAACAGCTGTCAAGTGATTTATTCTCAGTTTGGTTTGGCAATTCATCATGAATAGACTCACGCCTGAACAACGCTTGCAAATAGTGCAATTTAATTTCGAAAATAATGGTTCTGTGCGGAAAACGTATCGCGCACTACGCCAATTTTAGCGATGTTTAGCGATGAAGCGCACTTCTGGTTGAATGGCTACGTCAACAAACAAAATTGCCGCATTTGGAGTGAAGGTAATCCTCAAGTGTATGTTGAAACACCGTTACATCCAGAAAAACTGACTGTTTGGAATGACTAAGTTTCTTCAAATTTTTTAAAATTTTACCAATTGCTTGAGTAGTTGGACGATGATGCGCACCATAATCTCCTCTTAAAATATGAAATGTGGACACTTTTATTCATTTGTAAAAAATAATATTATTGTTTTTTAAAATATCGAATATATAAAGTACAGACAGCATGGATAATATATCTGGTCTTCATAAACAGCATCCAGTTTTCTTCCTGCGATTCAAAAAAGTGATTTCTTAGTGAAAGGCTGCTCAGCTTGGATTTTCTTCAGGAAAAGTCTTTAGCTGCAGAAGATTTTTTGGGGAAATTGCTTGCATTGACACTTTGATACCAAATAGATAGAAAGATTTATCTTAAATGAATCAGTACTACCAAGCCTTCAATTGCTTCTTCCAGGATTTGGTACAGTAAGTAAATCGGACGAGTTGAACAAGTTAGCACCATACTTCTAAGATAAGATGTCATCGTCTGAAAACGTTGGGGTATTGTGACTGAACGTATTTTCGAGCTATTAAACCTCTTCTTACCATTTTCTAGTAAAAAAAGCTACTGTCGAGAGATCTTTTTCTACTATGAAAAGAAAAAACTCTACGCCGAAGTGTACTGGGTCATGATAGACTCAGACTACCGCTCAAAACAGATGAGATTGCTCCATTAGAAAAATGAATTATATTCATGTAGAATAATTTATCTAGTAATACGTATAATTCATGGAATTTATGTATTTATTAGTAGCTCTCCATATGTAAGTACTAGTTTTGCGAAATTATAAGTTATCAAATATGACAAATTAAAGTATTTGTACGAATTAAACAACATTTTGAAACTGAAAGCTATTCTAATTGATTTGCCTATTCATATTAATGCAAATATATAAATTACTGGGGCAAGAAATTAATGTTAATAGTGAACGGTAAAGTTAATACGACCTCAAAGTTATTACTTGCATTTTATATACCACACCATTATTCCAATAGAAGAAGTGGAGATGTATTCGTTTAATTGAAGCAAGTAATAACGTGTCGAAAGTTTTTGGCTGATCAATAATTAAGACGTTGCACATCGATGAGCAATAATAACCGGTATCACTTTAGAATTTGAGGTTTTCTACTGAAACTAAAACCTGGCTAGGAGCGTGATTGCTTCTGCTTGACATCGAAAGCTTTACAATAAGTAGTCAAATTTTAAGAACTAAATATAATGGTCCATGAGCTAAGAATGGGTTGTGACTCGATGTTGCTCTATACAAAGTTGGCAAATTCCTCCTTTTTCGACGTTTTTGACTTGTTTTAGAGGCCAAGATGTTAGCAAACGAGTTTGGATTAAGCGCCTGCCTAAGTGAATTCCAAGATATGTCGCTTTGTTGACTTTGACAGTAAAGCACGCTTTTGGCTCCAATGAAAAAGTGATGTGTTCCCTATTATCATCGTTGACTTTTGTGCGCTATTGTTTTAACATTTATTCAATTAGCTTAAGATGTTGTTAGAACATATTTGTGGATATAATTTGTCATTTGTGCTGACTTATTACGACAACTTCATACGAAAAAGTTGATGTGACTACTTTGTCAGTTGTAGGAATATCTGCGGTGAACAGTATATGCAATATTGGTCCAAAAACACTATCTTGCGGAGCATCTACTGTAGTTTTATATTACTCTGTTATGTATTCGTTTACTTTTAGTGTAAATTATTATTTATGTATACGAATTATACCATCATATCGAAACTTGTCAAATAAGTGGGCTACATCTGAAAAACACACTGAACTCGAAAGCATTCCTATGCGAGCTACTATTTAATTGTGCCATGTTTCTCGCGAATACCGAACTGATGAGTAGCGGTTGTATCATTTTCATGCACAAAATTTTGATAGCAACACTAGTTAAAAAAGTTTTGAAAGGCAAAACAGCAAGTGATTGGTCTATATGGTGACGGCAGAGTTGCGTCTTTACCTGGCTCAGCTATCATATTTATCTACGTGCTCAACTGCATTATGCTGCTGGTTATGTTTATGCTGTTGCCGTCGCAAAGCAGTTATTCTCTCAATTAATTGCGAATTCGTCTTTTGCTTTCACGTCCAATATTTCGATATGCACCGCAAACAGGTCTTGCAGCAAGTGAATATGCTATTGTTTTTGATGCTTCAGCTATTTTTCTGTCGTTATGCTTTTGAAGTGCCTTCATCCACTTGTCCTTAATATTTTCCCTATGGCTCTCAATAAGCCCCGTTCTTCTTCAATAGTTGTTTAAGTTGTTTGCTACTTTATTGTTGTTGTTGCTTTGGACGACTTTCTTTCATGCCAAATAAACAATTATTCTTACAATTGGTGAAAATATGATGCAATATACTAATAAGTGTTGTCGAACGATGAGCAACAATGTCAGACATTGAACTGTTGTTTTATTCATTATTCAACATTTCTTTAATATTTTCTTATATAAAGATATGTTCAAACTGTTAATAAACATAGTATGTTATATATAATAACCAATAACTAATAACTAATAACTAATAACTAATAACTAATAACTAATAACTACTAAATAATAAATAATAACTAATAACTAATAACTAATAACTAATAACCAATAACTAATAACTAATTACTAATAACTAATAACTAATAACTAATAACTAATAACTAATAACTAATAACTAATAACTAATAACTAATAACTAATAACTAATAACTAATAACTAATAACTAATAACCAATAACTAATAACTAATAACTAATAACTAATAACTAATAACTAATAACTAATAACTAATAACTAATAACTAATAACTAATAACTAATAACTAATAACTAATAACTAATAACTAATAACTAATAAATAATAACTAATAACTAATAACTAATAACTAATAACTAATAACTAATAACCAGTAACTAATAACTAATAACTAGTAACTAATAACTAATAACAAATAACTAATAACTAATAACTAATAACTAATAACTAATAACTAATAACTAATAACTAATAACTAATAACTAATAACTAATAACTAATAACTAATAACTAATAACTAATAACTAATAACTAATAACTAATAACTAATAACTAATAACTAATAACTAATAACCAGAAAAATAAAAAAGACGGAACCATATGATAGAAAAGGCCACCTATCGAGACTTTTAGCTAAAAATAAACATAAACAATTAATTCCTTGACGCAATAAACAGTAGAACATAAAAAACTTCCATAAAAATTTTATTACTGTATAAAATTTTTATTACTGTATATATGTATGTATAGAATTTTCCTGAACTTTAAATTCACAAAAAAAAACACAAGATCTAGAGGGAAAAATTCGGTTCGTGGTTTTGTTATTTAAGGTGGAAACATTCATTTGCATTTGGTTTCATGAAATACGAAGAATCTTGTTGCACTGCGTAATTAGTGTCTAATTGACAGCGTCTTATGACTGATGTGTGCATATCACACACTGGAAAGGATTTTGTGATTTTGGACTGAAAACTTAAGATTAGTGAGTTATGAATAACAACTTTAACAAACGATTACTGACTGTTCCTGTAGTTAGAATTTTTTTGTGTTTCAATATTTTGTAGGCTTAACAATGAAAATATTTATTTTTTACTTTTTGCTTGGGTTTATTTAGCTAATATGAATGGCGCACGCAAATAATATACTAAATATTAGGAATTGGAACAACTATTAGGATTTGGAAAACTCGTAGAGAACATAAACGAAGGGCGGAACTTAGCCATTGAAAGTAGAAAAACTTTGATTTTGCTGTTTTTGACAGGCAGAGAACACGCAAGTGTTCTAAGGAAACAATTAAGTCGCATCAAGTGGGTTAAATGGCGATTGTGTGCTCGTGCGTTTAATATGTTATGATGTGTTGTAGCAAACGAAAGTACGTTCGTATTCATTTCAGCCAATATATGAAATGTTAAATTGTTTATATGTTTTTATGGTCGTTTGTTTCACGCTTGCACACAAACACTCAAATCTTTCGATGCCTCTATAACCGGTACTTTGTTGCATATTTAAGTCTATTTTATTGTTTTTGGGCAGTTAAATAACAACGTGACCTCATAAAAATTGACCGAGACTATAGAACATAGTGTTTTTCCAACGAACAAAAGTTACTTTCTTGCTTTCGGGTTAGCGTTTTTGCGTATTTGTGAGTATACAAGCTTGTTGCGCGCAGAAGGCACTTTCAGAAGCCATTATACTATTTGCTGGTAGTCATTTCAAAAATATGCTTCACTGTTGCAGCTGCTCGTGCTCTGCTAAACTGCCATTTGAAGTTTTTGTTTATCGCTTAATAGCTTAATTAGCGGCGCTTGTTTGATGTTAAGCGCGCTCATTCATGGCTGCTACGACCTGAGTGACTTGTGAGAAATATAATAAATATCATAAATGTGTTTTGTTGCCTAATTTAAGGTGCTCGTACTGCCTTGCTATGTATTTAAATTGCTTAACTTTAACCGTTGCGGTGTCTAATTCACGTAGCTCCCGCTATGGTTTTTGGTGTTGTATGAGTGAGGTATTAGTCTGCAAGTGAAGAAGTTGAAAAGTATATACTTCCTGATTAAAAAGTATTTTCTTTGTTATTGATAATGTACATACCCTCCTAACATATGGCTTTTAAATTGACGAAAGTTAAGGTGACCTCGTTACTTGTAAGAAATAAGTTTCGAGTTGAATTCATAAGTAATCCAATAGCAGTTCTTCTTTTAGATGGTGGCAACCCTTTAATTTGACAATATATCGGAAAATTTGTAATGAGCTAATGTTCCTAAATTTACATGTTTTTTGAATAAATAAATTACAATTATTTGGTAACGGTTATGAAAGTTATGTTCATTAATTTAACCTATACAAATGTTTGTTTGAAGTCTAACAACATTTTATATTCTGAAAAATTCTATCTATAATTGTATATTTATATAAATATGAATGAATGCTTGTCTGTATGTACATTATAGGCTCCAAAACCACTCAGCTGGTTTTTTTCACATTTTCAGTATGGCTTGATTAGAGTCCGAAAAATGTTCCTGTGAAGATTTTTTCCTGAAAATGTACCAGGAACTGATCTGTCCCAAAAATTGTATTCATGATTCGATTTATTTAATATTCGGTACATATGTAGCTTTCAACCTAAATTAACACAGATAGCGCTTTTTCTTCTGAGATGTGGGACCAATCTATTCAACTGCCGCTTCAATATGCAAACGCCAAATATTAAGCACATAAATTCAAATATGTAGATAGGACAATAACTTAATAAGAAGTTTAACATTTCGGATTAACTGCATTATTCTCTCTTTACAATGCCAGTTCTAATATCTAAATCCAACAAGATATTAAAGAACCACAACAATATTTGGGCGGCTATTTCTAGTTTTACATAAAAGCTATATGTATTGGGGAAATTGTAATGTTTGATATTGTTTTATCACTAGCTATATTTTATTGCATCTGCTATAGCCAGGGTTCGAGTCCTGGACCGAACAACATCCAAAAATTTGAGTAAATTATTTAAATTAAATTCATATTTAATTTAGATCACCTCTCCCTCCTCTTATTGTATATCTGACATGAAATAATATTGCTTCCCATAAAATACCACCACTCATCAGTCGGCTTAGAATAAGCTGTAGGTCCTGTTGGAAAAACATTGAGACTAACTCTTCAAATTGTAGGAGGAGCCGTTTCTCTGATTACAACGCACCAATTACATATTGAATTTTCTGCCATGTTATTATTCGTCTATATTTTATGAATTTAACATGATTTGCATAAATCTATCGTTTTTAACCAAAAGTTGGAAAATATTTTACTTTTCTTCAGTTTGGCTTCGCCCTATTGTATTATTTTCGCAATATAATTTTAATAAATTTTTAAATTCTTGCCGTCTGTCTATGTGAAAGAAGTAGAGAAATGTTATTGTTAATGCTGAAAAGGGTCTCCATAATTTGCAGAACTTTTGCAATTTCGCTACGATAAAACGAAATGAAAATTTTGTGCGCATTAAAAAATTGTAGATTTATGACAATTTGTTTCAAAACACTAATGGCACTTGCAATGGCACATAATACAAAGATACAAACATACGTGCAAGTATGAACGTATGTTTCATATAATTTTTTGTTGGAAAGTACTTATTTATTCATTAATATATATTTTGTCCCCTTCCAAGTAATCCCCCTCGTATATAATACACTTGTGCCAACGCTTTTTCTAATCTTCGAAGCACTTCTGAAATACGCTTTTCTGTAAGGCCTTCAGCTCTTTCTTGAATTCTGATTTGATCTCATTAATTGTGGAAAAACGCTTTCCTTTCATTGGTGTCTTTAGTTTTGGGAACATGAAAAAGTCGCAGGGAGCTAAATCAGGTGAATACGGTGTTTGAGGCATGATTATTGTTTTGTTTTTGGGCAAAAAATCACGAATAAGCATTGATATATGAGCTTGTGCATTATCGTAATGCAGAATCTACGATTTGTTTTTTTTTCAAAATTCCGATCGTTTGAGCCGTATTGCTTCACGAAAACATTGAACAACTTCCTTGTAGTATTCTTATTAACTATACGACCATGGACCAGGAACTCATGATGCACCACACCATTGTAATCAAAGAAAACAGTGAGCAAAATCTCCACCTTTTCCTATGAACATACTACGTATTAAAAAAAATAAGCATTTCAATGGCAAAAGTTTCTTGGTGTGGCTTGTTACTTTTTGCACGAAATTATATTAATTCCCAACAATAATAACAATCACCGAAATATTTTAAATAAAAAAGACACACACCAATGCGACAGTTAAACTGAGTTGTTAGCAAGTTAGACCAAGCAAAGCATGTAGGTGGCAAGCTGCTCGCCAAGACCATGACAGTGTATATTTACAAATGTACTAAAATACATATTACTATGCACTCCCACTGGAGGTGCGCTAAAAGAAATATGGTGAATGCATTCAAGGCACTTTTACTTTGACTCGCTCTAACTGTATGTGTATATGTGCTTCTGGGTATGTGAATGTGCTTGCTTGCATTCTGGATAGGGCTTTCCAAATCATAGGTAAGCACTGTTTCGTAAGTGAAATTACACTCGTTGCAAAGTTCGGCTTTTTAAATAAAAGCAGTAGAATGCGTAGCTGAAAATGGATTCAATAGAACAGGTTGTGCTGTACAACTTTGAATATTCAATGGGATTTACCGGCAAACAAATATAAACTACGACTATTAGATGAAGGAGAAGGTTTTGCGAAAATGTAATAAACTTAAAAAGCTATACATATTTATGAATTTTATTTTTACCATTATTAAATATATGACTATTACGCAGTTGTTTAACTAAAACAAATATAAATAAATTATAAAACCAATGAGAAATAAAAGAGTATAGAAAATTGGTGAACCTGTGTCCATTATAACAATCTAAATGGCTGACTTTATATATAATTCAAAAATTAGTGTAAAGTGTAAGTATATATATATATATATATATATATAAATGACGCTTTGTAACCCCTGAAGCGATTTTTCAGCTGAGCTTCTTCTCCAATTTGTGGTTTTGCGTCTTGTGTTTTTACCAACAAATGTAGGGACCTACAGTTTATTCTAAGCCGCCTCCGAACGGCTGATGGATTTTTATGAGGAGCTTGTATTTCATGTCAGAAATACACTCGGAGTGCTTGACATTCCCTGCCGAGGTGCGACCGCAATTAGAAAAATTTATTTTCTATATGAACATCGGGGGCAGGATTTGTTTTGGTGGATTCAGTCGACCGTTGACCCCGATGTTTTATGATCGAGGATATGCAGCAGTCAAGAAAACAGTCTAAAATCTAACTGAATTTTTTTAAATTGTCTGTTTTTACACCTCCTTCAAGGAATTTTTTTTTGAAATAGTTTCAGACCGATTTCTGTCAGTTATGCCGAATTTTAGTCAAATCGAAGACCAACGTAATTTTTTGTTACGCTTAATGTGGACTGACCTACGGCAGGACAAAGCAAAATTAATGTACAGCTGTGTATCGAAAATAATATCATGGATTTTTAGATGCAACACTTTCTAGTGTGTAGATATGTATGTCGCAGCAGAAAGAAAGAAGGCAAACGGTAACTGTTGCTTCCAACTATGTGGATTTGCTGTAATGTGAAGTAATTCACGGTAAGCCCGTGTATGCTTGTGTGGATGTGGGTATGCCTTCTTACAGGTATGTTTGGCATATGTTAAAATTGTTGTGACATGTTTGCTGCGTTCTCACTGCGTTTTGTATGCGAAAGTAGCATCTAAACTGCCCAACATGCTCAACTGGAGTGTAGGTTGCTCGAGTAATTTTCCACCGCTCTGTTGAATGTTGGTTGCGTTAGTGTTGTTGTTATTATACTTGTTGGAATCGCTGCTGTAACATCACGAGCCAGTAATTATGCTTAATGTCCAAGCCGAAACATTAAGGTATGTCAGCGGTGTAGACAACTCGTGTTCTTGGCTTTCATGCGTTAGATGCTCATACGAATATGTGTTTGTGTTGGTATATGTTTGCAAGCATGCACGTATGTAGCTGCTTTGTTTTATATTGCTGCTGCATTTTGCGTATATTTGCAAGATTTTGCAAATTAGCCAAAATAAGTCACTAAATGCAGCTGATACTTTCCATTAGGCAAACTTTTGCACACAACAAATGTTCATGCTACATACGTTAGTATACATATATATACGTAATTTATATTAGCAAATAAGATCACTACATTTTAGAGGCACACTAACTTACATGTAAATTTATATGTACATTCTATAAAAATTTACCCTTTAACTGCCACAAATCACTATTCGCTATTACAAACACACAAACAATTCTGTCCTCTACTTTTAATATACATCAAACATACCATACATACCAGTGCATGTAGAAGTGTGATATTAGAATTTAATGTAATGTAACTTATTATAAATGATTAATATTTCTGTCAAAAATAATTGATTACACTTACGCCCAAATTCGCAAATAAGTCGTTAATTAATTGCATTTTAATTAAATTTTTCTTTAATTTAGCAAATTTTTGGGAGTTTATACATATGCATAATTCTGATATTGCCAAAGCGTTAACTTTAAACGGAAATGCTAACATATTTCCGCAATTGAAAGGCAAAGGTACTGATGGTCAAGAAGGCTAGAGAGCATGAGAAATATGGAAGTGAACTTTATCTTCAAATAAACGTCAGGCATTTTCCAGAATGCAATCGGGGAATCATCGGCCCGTACTTCTTTCGAAATGGAGCTGGTAGCACCTTTACTGTCTTTTTATGCCTACAATTGGAAGAAATTGATCTTAACAACATCTGGTTCCAACAAGACGGGACGGGGAGATTCGATTATTTCAAGGAATTGTTACATTGAATGGCCTCCAAGAAGTAGTGATTTAGCACCATTAGACTACTTCTTGTAGTGTTATTTGAAGTCATTGCTCTCTAGCAATAACCTAGACTCTCTTCAAGCTTTAAAAGTCAATATTGAATGTGTTATTCATGACATACGACTTGATTTAGTGGAAAGTGTGCTCAAAAATTGGGTTCATCGAATTCGTTGCTGCAAAAGAAGTCGTGGAAGCCATTTGATTGATGTTATAATTAGAACTAAAATGGATCGATTATACTTCACATTAAATAAAGAAACATATCAATTTCGTTAACAATAAGTGTGTGTGTTTTTTTTAAAGAAATATCACTCTTATTGAAAACCCCTATATAATTGGCCCTCACACGCTGCTATATATCCAAACAATCACTCTCGTATTTATAGTGTACTAATAAACTTTTCGAAAATTTAAGCTTTTCTGCTAAAAATAAAATTTATTTGCCCCTTACACTTTCTCCCTTCTTTCTCTTAATATTTTTTCATTTCATTAAAAAACAATTAAATGTGAAGTATAAAAGTGGCACTCGTAAAGTCAATATCTTCAGGTAGGTATGACATAACGTAAGTTGGCTATTTAGTTATTTCAGTGGCGCCATTGAAGCACATTTGAAAATTTTTATACTTAAATGGGTAATGCGAATTTAATTTTTTACTTTTACTTAACTTCCTTTTATTTTTTTTTTGTAACGAATTTAATTTAAGTAATTTGTGCGGGAGTTAAGTTATGGATTATATAACCTTAAATAATTTTTTTTTTTTGCTTACGGTGTCAAACGATTTTATAAAGGCACAAACCTGCCATTTAATCATAGGAAGTATACAAATTTGATTATCATCAAGCCCTACTTTAATTTGTTAGTATGTTTGTATTTAATATGTCTGTGAATGAGCACGTGTTGCACAACATGCATATGCCTATTATTTAGGACGTAATCATAAAATATTACATATGTATTATTTTGAATCTTATAAAGGAACCAAATAGATAAACTAGTCGAGTAGAGTATTCTGAGTCCAGTCCGAATACGAGTAGCTACAGGGAAACTGAAGTGATATCATAAGCAAGTTTTGACGCTCTCTATTGAGTTTTAATATGAATGTATTCTCGGCTAAAAAAAATTTAGTAAAAGAAGATAAAAGTTCACAAAAATATGAACATGAAAGTTTTACTGCCAAAGAGATGGCATTAAATGCAGAAAATTGTATTTCTTACACAAGGTTATTAATATAAACAGAACAAATACAGTTCGCCAAATAATAAGTGCAATAGGGAGCTATATAATTGTAATATTAATCTTTGTTCATAAAAATTTGAAAATCACAACTTATCTAAAAAGAAAACACATAAATTACCATGTATATAGGAAACATAAGAATAAGAGAAATATGAAAAAATACGCATACATCAAATAACAATGCACACAAGCAGCAACTACCGGCTAATTATAAATTTCCTAAATAAATACGTTAGATGCATTTAAGTCAAAAATTAACATAAACAAAAAATATTAATTATCTTCTTCTAAGGGCAGATATGAATGCAACAAAATATTGTAAACTGAATTTAAAAATTTAAAAATGGCATTGGTGCAACATATGATTACCTTTTACGATTGTGGTGGGATAAATTGGGTGCGCTGCTGTCAAAAGAAGACATACATAAAAAAAAGGAAAAAGAGATAGAAGGGATGTCTTCGGTCATGCCGCAACCTTTGTATCTATCATGTACACGTCAGATTTATTGCAAATTGCAAAACCTCATATATTAACAAATCGTTCCGATTCCATGATGATTTTCACTACCAGTACCAAAGCTGCTAGATGCTTTTTTAACGGATCTATGGCACGGAATCAAAATCAGATCGGGAAAAACTGGTCGTATATATGCTATAGGAGTTCGATTTCGCCGGTTCCGACAAATATATGTATAAATGTACCAGAACATCTGCCTACCAAGGTTGGATGAAATATTACAAAAACTAAGGGACTAGTTTGCGTTTAAACACATAGACGGACATACGGACATGGCTAAATCAATTCAGCTCGGGATTCTGACATGATCGGTTTAAATTTCACTGGATATATCTCTTCTCCTTTTGGTCTTTACATACTTCAGACCTGAGCTAATATACCATTTCATGTATATGAGAAACATAACAAACGAAGACCATTGCGATCCTATAAGGAATAACGCATACTTATTTTACTGATGAGCATTAAATTATTGCTTACCAATGTTAAGACTTAAGGCGCCGCCAAACGCAAATATATTAATTATTCTGATATTGATTAATAATTTTAGAAAAAGAATGTTACTGTAATGTAATAATAATAAGTAACTTATGATAGGTTTAATTAATAACAAATAGCTGCTAATCGTTTTTAGTTTTTTCTTCTATTTTGGGCTCAAAGTTTTTGCGAAATCAACTAATAAATTCTCATAAGTGCTGTTTTTCAATGATAAAGCTCGAAATTGCATTTGTTCTACTTAATGCAACTTAAATCGTCGCAATCTTCCCTATAACAAACATAAATTTTAATATACATTAATCGAAAAATATGTATATATATGTACACACATCAACACATTCAAACCAGGGTTGCCTTATACATTTCGAGACTAGAAAACAAACACAAATATTAAGCAACTGCTGTTGACTTTCGGACTCATACGTATGAATCCGCGATTCATTATCTGTCAAGATGTCATAAATGAGTTGCGAAGCACCGCTACGTTTTTTTTTTAATTTCTCTCGACCAATCGACACGAGCCTCTTTTTGAGCGATTGGCAAAAAGTGTGCGATCCAAAGTGAACAATTTTTTTTTACAGTCAAATGTTCGAGCAAAATTGAATGCATACTGCTCTCGCTAATGCCTATAGTTGCCACTATCTCACACGGGTTATATTATGATCTCGATAGGTCACATTACGATCTTGCAATATCAGTTTGCGCTCAGCATCAATAGTTTACGGAACTACAATTCTTTACGGACGACCTTCGCGAGTGATCTAGGACCCCGTTGATGAAGCTTCAAAGCCAAAAATGTAATAAATTTCATCAATGCTCTGTTGTTTAGTTAATCCACGTTGAAAGTTAAAATTAATCGCGCTATAATGTTCGCGATTTAATTTAATTTTTTGGCCGGGATTAATATTTTATGTTACTGTAAACGACACAAATAGCGCTCGTATGTCGAAATGTTCTCGGGATGTATAACGTTAAAAATATTTTGGGCCGGTCGATTGGCCACCCAGATAGTGTGATATCACACCGTTAGACTTTTTCCTCTGGAGATATGTGAAGTCCAATGTCTACGCGGACAATCCCGATTCGATTCAGGCATTGAAGCAAAACATCACACGTACCATTCGCCGGTTACCAATCGAAATTCTCGAACAAGTCATCGAAAATTGGAATCAACGGATGGACTATCTGAGATGTAGGCGCGGTCAACATTTGAAAGAGATAATCTTCAAAAAATAAATGCTAAAGAATGTTCTTTCAAATGATAACAAACATTCCCCATTAAAATTGAATTTTCTGTTGGTTTTTGTTTAAAAAGGAAGGAACTTTGAAATGGATCACCCCTGATAAGCAAAAAAAAAAAATGCATACATAAGGCAGAACATTGATATATTCAGATTGCTAGATAGCTTGTGTTGTAAGTTAAATTCGTAGATTTGCAATTTCCAAGTTGGCCACAGCTTCCTCAATCAGAGTCGATTTGATAACTTGGGTTCCAAATCACCGAGCCATATTCAAGAATAGCTTTAGTAACATAAGGATCATAAAACTATTTTGAGCACCGTTTTACAAAAGCCAGGATACCTTTGGATTTGTTGACTATCAGATTAATGTGATGTGTGAAGTTCTATTTAGGGTCCTTAAAACGGTGAATCGTTATAGGTATTTTAAATTATAGTTCATTTTTCCTAAAATTTTATTATATTTTCGATAAATTGAGATCAAAATATGAAAACATTATCACATGTTGTTTTAAAAAATTTTTTGGCAAATAATCCTGTTTGTATATACATAAACCTCTAAAACTGATTTTTATTTTGTTTCTAAACAATTTCATATACACATTGTGTGGATTCTGTTGACTTTTTTCCTCATAGTTGATTTTAGAACACAACACACTTATGTAATTAATTGTTTTAAATTTGGAAACCCGTGGTGTATATAATGGTATATACCCCAGTGGTTTTGCTCGCGTTTAAAATGAAGAAATTAAAAAACCAATTTTATTAGTTTTTGGGTATAATTTGAAGCAATGGTGGAGTCAATATTTGTTGCGGGACTCACACGCACTAGCGCATGAGCTGTGATTACGGTATTTACTCCGTGTTTACCACGCAGGCGGAGTATACAGCCACGTTGGCCTCCGTAACTCGTGGTATCGAGTCGGAGCTCCTCGGCTAATTCGTAGGCGATAATGGAGTTCGGGGAACAGGTTTAGGGAACAGATTATAGCCCGTATTAAATGCAGTCGTCCTCGTGATTCCACTTTCACCACCGCAGTAGGTGCTATGGCTGTCATGGGTTGTAGGGCAAACGATGGAGGCCCGGAAATATTGCGCTGCCCACTTCTGAAGTTTATTGGTAGTTGTGCGGGCCGGGATTCCCTCCTGCGGCAAAGTTCCTGTGATGGTGGGTGAAACGTCCGTGGTTCCGCTCCACGCCTTCGCGTAATTGTGGAGAGTGGGCGGAACTTCCGTGGTTCCGCTCCACGTCTACGCCTGATTGTGTGCTGTGGGCGGAACGTCCGTGGTTCCGCTCCGTGTCTTCTCGTGGTTGTGTGTTGTGGGCGGGTGATTCCGTGCCACTTTGGAAACCCGTGGTGTATATAATGGTATATACCCCAGTGGTTTTGTTCGCGTTTGAACTTTGAAAATTGAGGTGTGGCGGCGGAACGTTTTTTTCCTTTGGTGATTGAAATATCAAGATAAATAAATTTGTATTATTATTTATATTTTAATAATTATATATTATATGTATATGTATTTTTTTTTGACACAGTTTTTATTGCAGTAAGTGCTCGCCACCCACCTTTGAGGGATATGTGCATAAGTGGATACTTATATGGATCTTTATATATATCAAGGTTAAGCTTAATATTTCTGACGCTGATATAACGATTTAAGTGATTTTGTGGAAGCAGAATATATTCCATGTGAAGTGAAACAAAAAAAAAAGAATGAAAAATGCCAGTGAATGTGAAAAAAAATAAGTGCAGTCACAAGTGAGGTTATACAACCTAAGACCTGTATATTGTTGTTAGTGCCGGTGGCTTGAATAATTAAGAACTGTACACGAAAATATTGCAAAATGAAAGAAATCGATGTGAGAAAAAAGGTGAAATTTATTTTGCAGATACGAAAAAGTAAATTGTGTTTTGGTAATTAATTATCAAAAAATAATTGCACTAACAACAGAAGTTGTGTTTTAATAATGAATGCAGATGTGACTACTGTGCACTTATAATTGTGGAATGTTGGCAAAATCACTGTTCACTTTCACAAAATCACTCACGATCTGTATTGAATTAGCAATCGAGTTTTATTGCTTTTTATTTTATTTTTTGTAAATTGCTGCGTATAATGAAAAAAAAAAGAATTTTAAATTGTGAAAAAGTGCACTCAACCACGTACCTTTTGGAAACTTGTTTGGTTTTCTCTGCTTTCTCCTGCTCCAATTGAATCCGTATGAGGTTAATTATATTTTGTGCTGGTGTAGTTGACTTCGGGAACAATATTTTGTGGTGATGACTTCGACTCCAGTATTTGATTGTGGACTGTATAAAAATTGGTACGTTTTAGATCGAAGAAGGATCATGGAAACCCGTGGTGTATATAATGGTATATACCCCAGTGGTTTTGCTCGCGTTTAAAATGAAGAAATTAAGAAACGGATTTTATTAGTTTTTTTAAATTAATAATTTATTTACAATTCTAAAAACAATTTATTTTGAGTGATTAATATAAATACAAATAAATTATTCCTTTGAAAATTGCGGTGTGGCGGCGGAACATCTGTCTCCTTTGGTGATTGAAATATCAAGATAAAGTGAAAAATACAAGAAAGTTGTACCAACCCTCAAATCGGTTAGTTAGTTCCGTTTTTAAGGGGAAATGCAACAATAAAAACGCTACCAGGAAAAGTGCAGTTTTTTCATATGAATATGGTAGTGCATATGTGCATGTATGTCTGTGTAACACAATTTGTGTATAACGCGGTGCATTTAGTTTAGGGTGGTGCATTAAGAAGTTGGATTTAGCACGAAGGTTTAAACAATATTTTTTAATAAGATATTCAGCCCGATAAAATTAGCCAAACAAAAAGCAATCTGAAGATTTACACGAACCCCTTTTAATGAAATCCCGAAAAGAAATCAACCTCTGTGATGTAAAAATTATATTCCAGGTTAAATTTCGCAATCATTTTATTTGTTTGGCTAAATGGTTAATTTTCCTTGAAATTGATTTAATTTAATTAAGTGTATATGAAAATAAACGGAATTATTAGAAAACTTTTACTAATCGTCAAGAACCGTAACATGGTGTTGATAGTGCGAGACTCCACGCAAAGTGCTTATGAATATTTGTAAATAAATAAAAAAATTCCGCTTTTCCTATAATCAAAATATAGTCTAATATAGCTCGAAAAACTATTTAATGTTATTGAACAGTGACCTGAAAAAGCATCTAAGGCGTTGCCATAAGGTATTTGTTGGTAGATTTTCATAAAACTACCAACTACCAAAAAGATTTTTTGATCGTGAATAAGTAGAAAGAGGGAAAAGTGAAAAACAACAATCAAATAACCCAGTACACAAGTAGCCTAATGCTTAAACCATTGGTTTGTGTTGTGGGCATCCCAAGTTCGGATCCAATTCGAACATAAGTGTCTGGAAAGAAATCTGATGAGGAAACGTGGAGATTTCCGAAATAAGTTTAATTTCTACCGCGCAGACTGCTGTTGAAATTTTTTCACTTTTCTCATCAACGAAATATGGTCTGATACAACTCGAAAACTAATTACTGTTATTGAACAGTGACCTGAAAAAACATCTAGAAAATAGATAAAGTTTTAATGCAATGTTTTTTTTGAAGAGTTGAATTGAAAAAGGCATCCATACCTTAAAAAGTTAAAGCATATGAAGCGTTTTTAAAGTTACTTTTGTGGCACTTTGCACTAAAGCGGTAAAAGCTGCAACAAATATTGTATTACACGCCGTCATTCAGCTAACTGCAAATAAGAGTACAATATATGAACAATTATTGGCAGCTGCCGTAGAATCAAATGTACTTCCACTGGTAAATGGATTGACACTAAATTTTAAAATGAAAAAAGTTGTTTCATAAAAAAAAAATTATATATGTATATAATTGGCGCTTTGTAACTGATGAAGCGATTTTCGGCCGACTAAAAGGAGACCGATACAAAAAGGTTATATAATTTGAGTGTTTACTTACGGAACTTTATTTAAAAAAGCAGGCGGACTATCGTCCGCGCAAGCATTACTTTATTTTATTAATCCAAACTTAAGACTAGTTACAATTATTTGCTTAACTTAAAATTACACCTACTATTGGCTTCACGTCACGTTGCACTGCCATGTGCGCCCCATTTCTTGTTATTGCAGAATCGATCTTTTTGCTGACTGTTGTTTACTTCAATTGTCTGCTGACTGTTGTTTCCGCTACCTGTGTTGAAGCGTCAGCGGTTATGCGGATGCGCGTGTAGACCATTGGCAAAAGTGAACCTAATTGAAAATTGTCGAGTTAACTCTTCCCCCTTTAAGCATGATCGTCCTCGATCATTAATAGAACGGTAAGTTATTGAAACCTACATATGTTGGAGTGTGACTAGTAATGACTGTCAGCGTATCTTTCTGGCTCGTTTTGATTTGTACTGGCTTTATAACTTCCTTTTCCACATATTGGATATTTATGGAACGTTTTATCAGGAAGAAGATAATTATTATAATTATTGAAATTGCTGCCATTGTTAGGCCTCCGAAAGAAAATGCAGCCTTTTTCATAGAGTTGATTTCGTCTGCGTTTTTGATGTGCAGATCTTTCAATGCTTCTAAGGAGAGGAGTTCTATATGATCTTTCTCTAGTGGGATTGGCTGGAGAATTGCGGGAATAGTTTCGATGGTTCTTGTTTCAATATTACTGAATTGTTGGTCGTTTATTTTTATTGTTGAATTATTGAATATAATAACATGAGTGCCATTAATTGTTTGGGATATTTCGTCGGATACTAATTTGCCGTCAAATTGGTTTAGCAGTATTACTCCTTGTTTAACTTCTTCTTATGTAGGAATATGATGGCTATTTGTTGTTGAACAAGTCGAGTTCAAGCTATAAATAATTCTAGTTATACATGAATCTTTGCTTAAATCTACTAAGTCTATTTTTTGCAAATTGTTACATCATTATCTTTTTCGCATTCGTTCTTTATTCCGAATGTAGAATTTTTTCCTTTTAGTATTTCTTTCTATTCAACTTTAAATACAATATTATTTACCTTTTTTACAGGTGTTTGTGCGTGCAACCCTGCGCAGCAAGCATCCATATACACCTTCAGATGTCCCTGCTGCTGGTGAATATTCACGACTCATCCCTGTCGGGAAGGGTCCCGTTAACACAAGCCCCGTTTTTCCTTCCATCCTTTGTGGAAGGCATAAAAGGCCGATGTTGCCGTTTTAGTCTGCTCTTTTATCGTCAATCCCAGCAGCAGCAACATCAAGGTCAGTTTTTTAGCTCTTGTATTTTTTCTTTTATCTATATATTATATATACTTTGTATATGCATACATGCATTTTTTTGTTGGAATAAATGCATATGTATAATTAATAACTTTCTTTTATTTAAAATTTTGGAGAAGGTGGCTTCTTCTTTTCAGAATTGATCGGCAGAAAGATCGGCCCCTAACTCGATCTCCGTTTCCAAAATTCAGGAGGAATTCTGGCCCCCAACATCCCCGGCGCGAATAACAAGTCTTATAATGATTCTTTTAAATGTTTCCCTAAGTGTTAGAGGAATTTTTAATACATATAAAATTTTCATTTCATTGCTTAAAACATTTACTTTTGAAAGTTCCAGTGCTTCTTCGGCACTCTTAAAAGGTATATTTTCTTCTTCTAGTTTGTTAATTGACAATTTTAATTCTTCTTTGCTTAATATTACCGAATTTAAGATATTATCTTTTGCCCATTGGATGGCATATCTAATATTAATTAGTTCTTCTTTAACTAGTCTAATCTTATTTTGCAAATTAATTATAATTTCTGTTATAGTGTTTTCATCTTTCCTAATTGTATTAAGCATTTTGTTTATTATATGAGTTATATGTTATTGTTTGCATTTAATTTATTCAAATTATTTGTTATTATATTAAGATCTTCATGATCAGGGGTTCCGGCTATGAACTTCCATGCCGTTCCCAAAATGTCAATTGAGTTTCTTATTCTAGCAGGTTGGGAAGGTTTTAATGCGTTTAGGATTTCAAGGGTTTGGATGTTTTCATGTTTTAGAATGGGATATAGGAAGTGATTGTTAGGGATTTGGTTGATCATCTCTTCATTTGTCTCTGTTAAAAATTGCTCGTATTTCTCTAAGTCAATGAGATGAATGAATCTGAATGTGCCGTCTTGTATTTTTGCTTGTCCATTGTCTATCGTCACTAGCTGGGATTTGCTATAGTCTAAAATTTGTACGTTCGAAGAGGAAGTTGTAATAAAAATACAGATGATGAAAAATATGTATTGGTCAATTTTTCCTCAAAGGGCAAGGAGAGGTATTTAATTCTTTATTAAAGACTTGTCAATTGTCGTCCTGTGGTTTTCAGAAACCGTTTCTTTTTTATATTTTGGAGTTAACTTGGATCCTAGTCTTTTATTGATTTTAGCGTAAATGACTTCTCCCGGTGAGAAGGTTTTGTTTTCGGTCCTATTTTTGTTGTGATATAAGAGTTCTAGTTCTTGCTTTTTCTTAAGTAAGGCAATGTTGTTGTTCTAACTGTTGTGGGTTACTATAATTTCTATTTCCAAAGAATATGTCTATCGGTTTACTTTTCGTCGTTGAGTGTATTGAGGAGTTGTATTCTCATTATTTCGGAAAGTGTACTATGGAATCTTTCTATTTGCCCATTGCTGGTGCTACTATAAGGTGGTATATTATAAACGTTGATGGACATTTGGTACTTGAGTAGGGATGATATGGTAGCAGAATTAAGGGATTTTTCGTTATCTATTATTACGAGTTTTGGTATTTCGAAGGCAACCATTAGTTCTCTTATTGGGTGTTCTATAACTCTCGATTGTATTATTTTAACCTGTGCATATTTTGAGAATTTGTCAATTACAGTGACGATGAGCCTTTTCCCGTTTAGTAGTTTTGGGTCAAGATGTCGTTTGAATATGTCTATAATGTCCTGGGTCGAAAAGTTTCGTTTTGTAATTGTATGCATATGGAAATTAGGAAACTGTAAATGGAACGAATAACTATCTTCGTCTCCAATCATTAAGAAAAGTTGTTTCTTGAAAGCATTTATGGGGCTTCGGTGGCAGGAATAAGAAGGTGAGATGAGCTTTCGTCGCTATGGTCTGTGGTTGTAAGGGTATTAATATCGGTTTGCGGCGGTCTGGATAGCGCGTCTGCAATGACTTTAGTTCTTCCTGATTTGTATTTCATCTCGTAGTTGTATTCCACGAGGATACTCTTCCATCTCTTCATTTTCCCATTGTGATTTTTATTACTCAATGCAAAAGTAAGAGGTTGGTGATCTGTGGAAATTACAACTTTCGCTGATCCATACAAGCAGTTTCTAAGTGAGGTTAGGGCCTAAATTATTGCCAGCATTTCTTTCTCATTTGCGGCATAATTTATTTTTATTGAAAGCAATCATGGCGTTAGTGTCGAGCACAACTGGCTTTTTGTTGGAAGAGTTTTTAGACACATGTCCATCTTCCCCCCTTAAAAGCGAGTTCAGAGGTTTTGCTAGCTTAGCATAATCTGTGATGAAGCGTCGATAATAGCCTGAGAGGCCAAGGAAAGATCTTAAGTCTTTCAAAGTTTTTGGGCAGGGGAATTCGTGAATTGCCTTAACTTTCGCAGGATTGGTCTTTATTCCTGTGGGCGAGACAATGAAACCTAAAAACTCCACTTCCTTCTTGAAGAACTCGCATTTGTCCAACTGGACTTTCATGTTTGCTTCTTCGAGAGTGTGGAAAATTTTTTCTAGCTTTTGTAGGTGGCTTTGTTCGTCTTTGCGAAAAATAATTGTTGGAGCGTTATTTAACCCGAAAGGAAGGCACGTGAATTCGTATTTACCGTTGTTAATTGAAAATGCTGTCTTTTCAATGTAGGATTCCTTTAGTGGAATCTGATGAAAGCCACTTTTCAAGTCAAGAACGGGGAGAAGTATTTATTATTTCCTAGTTGTGAGATGACTTTATTGATTTCTGGGATAGGATATCTATTGGCTATTGTCAGTGTATTTAGTTTCCTGTAATCTATTACTAGTCTGTATTTTCTCTGACCTGATGCATCTAGTTTTTTTGGTACAACCCACACGGTTGAGTTATAGGGCGAACGAGACGGTCTTATAATTCGGTCTTTTAATAAATTTTCTATTTCTTTAGTCACAAAGTCTCTCATTGCGAGGGGATATGGATAGTATTTGGTATAAACTGGGGAGCTTGAGGAGGTTCTGATATCTCCTACCACTGTAGTGGTATAAGTCAACTTTTCGTCTGGATCGGTATAAAGATTTGGAAATTTTTTTTTTTTAATAGTTTATATGTTGTTTTTGAGTAGCTGTCATATGGTCAGTTCTGACGTCTATTTTATTAACTGTAGGGGAGAGTTTTTGTTTAATTTTAATTCTTAAACCCTTGTCTATTGTCAAGGTGTTGTACCGTATGTTAATTGTTGCATGAAGGTCCTTTAAGCTGTCGGACGTTACGGAAATTGTTGGTGGAAAAATGAGGGCGATACTGATTCGCAAAGTTTTATGGTTGCATTTGGGGTCTTGGCATATATGTTAATTGGGGATAAAATTCGTTAACTGGTTTCTTGGGTGGGAGAGGTGGTCGGAAGTCGTGAGTCTTCCTATTTTGACTATTGCTATTTAAAGCGTAATGAGAATGAAATTTTTGGTTCTCTAACTTAAGGCAAAGATGGAGAGCTTGCGGAAGGTCTACTGGCTCTCTCATAGCAATGAGTCTTGGTAAGTCGCCTTTCAGTCCTCGTATGAAAGTGGCAAGGGCTTTGTCCCGGTATGTGCGGGTAAGTAAATGCATAGATTCTGCACTGACTTCCATGCAGCGAAGTTTGTTTAAAATAAGGGAAAGTTGGGAATAAACGCGTTGGTAAAATTCTTGAATAGTGAGGTTGCCCTGCACTAAGGAGGTCATTTGGTACTCTAGGGTACCTAAATCTCGCTTATCGGCGTAATGAAGAGTAAGGCATCTTGAGATAGCCTTCCAATCCAATGGTGTATTATAAGATTCGAGGGCAATATCGGCGTTGCCCACAACTTTGTTTCTTATAACGTTGAGGATGCCGTAATATTTCGGCGTTCCTTTAAGGGGCTGAAGATCTGGAGTATACGATATACGCTCTTTTTCCAAGAGTTATATTCTCCTGGATTACCGGAGAATTCGCGCAGGCATCTAACGACGTCTGGTATTTTGTCAAGTTTCGTTAACGGTGACTTGCGTCAATAGTCACGTCAGTTATGTGGGAAAAATTTGCATTCGGATTGAGAGCTGCTTGTACCATATTTCGTCCATCTGGTCTAAAAATATTGTTGACAAGTCCTGTCACTATAGTTGTCAGCTGATCCATATTAAATGAACCTGAATAGGAAGCAGTTGGTTGGGAGGATGAGTTAGGCACAGGTGCGTTAAGCATAGGGGTTCTGATTAGATTGTTAGAGTTTGCCATTCGAAATTTATTTTATTTTATTTGGATATTTTTATTTATAATTCTCTGGAATGTGAATCGCAGAGATTGTTCGTTGTTATATGCTGGAGGGTCCCCCCGAAGGTGGTGAATCGCAAGCCCGATAAATAAAAAATATATTCTTATTACCTATTTCTTAATTTAGCTTTTGAAATTACGGTTTTTTCTAGCTATATTTGATTCACAATATTAATATTAATTTGTTAGAAAACCTCTTGTCTTCTTTCTTATTTTCTTTTCACGTTTGCAGGATCCTCTTTTCAATTTTTCACTATTCTTAATTTCCAATATTTATTAAATGATTGAAAAGAGTTCCTGTATAATTTGTAATTAAAAAAAAAATTATTACGATTTAATTAATTAATTAATTTAATTCATAGTTTTTATTCTTAATACTATCCTTACTCTATTCACTTCCCGGTGGTGGGGTGTAGATCATTTTTGCCGCGTCTGCTACTGGGGCACTTCCGAATCCTCGCACATTGGAAGCATGCGTTCCTTTCCTACAGGAATTCAACGCTGGACCGGCTCTAGATTCGCGTCCTTCGCGTAGATTATCCCACTTTGCTTGCTCGTTGCTTAGTAGCTTGGTTGCAGGTTATTCTCAAGCGCGCTCTGTGTTTTTATCGTTGTCACTAACCTGTTCACACGCGTTAAAAAATTTTAACCAGTATTATTTTGGATATTACTTTTACGCGATCCCAAACCGGTCACTGCTCGGTCGCCAATTGAGTTTTTAGTTACGGAATTTTATTTAAAAAAGCAGGCGGACTATCGTCCGCGCAAGCATTACTTTATTTTATTAATCCAAACTTAAGACTAATTACAATTATTTGCTTAACTTAAAATAACACCTACTATTGGCCTCACGTCACGTTGCACTTCCATGTGCGCCCTATTTCTTCTTATTGCAGAATCGATTATTTATATTTATATACTTATTGCTGATTGTTGTTTACTTCGATTGTCTGCTGACTGTTGTTTCCGCTACCTGTGTTGAAGCGTCAGCGGTTATGCGGATGCGCGTGTAGACCATTGGCAAAAGTGAACCTAGTTGAACTGTTGCAAACTGTCGAGTTAACTTATACACTTACATATGTACATATATATATGCATGAATCTAGAGTATACACTAAGAAGGGTAGAAGGTGAAAAAAGAAAGTTTTATCTATTTTATATATTTATATTTTATCGATCATTTCAAAATTAATTCTTTAAATTTTGGCAATAATTTTTAACCACATGTGTCGTTGTTCACTCAATGCCCGCTCAACCAAAAAGGTTTTTGTCCTCGTCTGTTCAGTTAGACGCAGACACTCCGTTGCTAAGAAATCGGTCTTTTTTCCATCTACACTTATGTATAAGTAGACAAATTTCATTTACTATTTTTATATTTATTGTTTCTAGTTACTTCAATTCCTTTATCGTCTGCAAAGCTCTTTATATACTCAGATGCTTCTCAAATTTTGCCTCATGTGCATCATCTTTATGTTCGGATTTTTTTTTCTGCCATCGTTCAGTTCATTCATAGCTGTTTTTTTCTTTTGTCTGTTAGTTTGGATTTTGCGTTTATTCATTTATCGTTGCTTGTCGTCATGCTATACGATTTTGACTGCATATATACATATATGTACATATGTATGTGTTTTATGATGTATGCAATTTATATAGGCGACGTCGCCAAGTATGCATCACAACTTGTCTGGCTCCGCTGACCGCTGTCATTGCCAAAGCGATTGTATCCCTCGCTTCTTCCCGTATCTCCCTTCAAGAGTTCATAGATGTTGTTTTCATCTTTTTAAATTTTACCGTCGCAAATAGTCAATTTGAGACGGATGTTGCCATGATAAAATAATGGAGGAACAGTTGGCGTCAATCGTTCAATTATGCATGCTTGTATGAGTTGAGATGTATTCAAAGGAAAAGGTGAATTTAGATTTTTTTGAAAAGTACTTATTTATTCATCAATATATATTTTGTCCCCTTCCAAGTAATCCCCCTCGGATATAATACATTTGTGTCAACGCTTTTTCTAATCCTCGAAGCACTTCTGAAATGCGCTTTTCTTTCTTCGATTCTGACTTGATCTCTTCAATTGTGGCAAAACGCTCTCTTTCGATTGGTTTCTTTAGTTCTGGGAATAGGAAAAAGTCGCAGGGTGACAAATCTGGTGAATACGGTGGTTGAGGCATGATTACGGTTTTGTTTTTGGCCAAAAAATCACGAATAAGCATTAATGTGTATGCTGTGCATTATCGTGATGCAGAATCCACGATTTGTTTTTCCACAATTCCGGTCGTTTGAGCCAAATTGCTTCACGCAAACGTTGCATAACTTCTTTGTGGTATTCCTTATTAACTGTACGACCTTTTGGCAGGAACTCATGATTCACCACACCATTGTAGTGAAAGACAACAGTGCCCAAATCCTTCACATTTTCCTTTGAACACACCTTGTCTATGTGCAAATATATATTCTGTATAGAAAAATAGTTGTAATAACTAGAATCCAACTAGTCTGCATGTTTACATTAACTATTTCATCTTCCCTCTCTTTCGTATGTATAAAAATGTTATTTTTAACATAAATCTTCCGCAAAACTTTTCTCTCGAAAACTCATCGTCCAGGCTTCTGCACCATATGTCAGAGCTTATTAATAAATGAAAATCAGCCGTGACGTATTAGAAATAACAACAACATACGAATGGCATGGTGGTGGGAATTATTATTATTATCGTTAATGGTGAATTGCTATGCAAATAACGAACTGGTTAGATACCATCTTTAAAATAACAGTAATAAACTATAGTTTTTGCATACAGGTGTACCTTTTCACTGCAGGATAGAGGCGTTGACGTTAGCGTTGTTTATTTATAAGTTCTTCGGACTATTAATTATGTAGGTAGTTCAGTGGATTAGCGTATATTAAATATTTTTTTGGGAATACATATTTATTTGTTAGCTTTGTTTATTTATTTTTATAATAAATTTCAATTAATGGAAGGTGTTTGGTGCAAACTGATTTAAATAATTTGGTAACTTGGAGTGAAACTCGGCTGTATCGAACCCAATAATAAAGTACATTCCGATGAATTTGAGTACGTTTAAAAAAAGTTTTTATTGTTCGCATTGCAAAAGCGTTCTCGACATAATCTTCCCCTGTATATCAGTTGCTTAAAACTTATCAATTTAAATTTCGAAATCCATGTAAAACAAATTTTAAACTAAGTGAACCATTTCGCCTTTTTTGTAAAGATTTTAATTATAACTCCAGGGCATTTTATTTGACCGACCGAATTAACTAAATATATGTGGTAGTAAATATATTTGTATATATCTGATGTTGATGAATTTGTTTCCTGTGGCTGATCGAACGGCTTAACTACCAACTACCAAGCGTCTACCTCTTAGTGTATGAGCTATGTCAAAAGCTCCATAAGGACAAGCAATTTTCTAGAGATTAATAGAAGTCCTAATCAACTTTATCGATGGAACATTTAGAAATCATTACAAAGAACATATATAAAAAAATATACCCATTAATATAATTAAAGCTTTTCTTTAATGTTTTCATATAAGTTATAAAATAATTTATTTATTTATTTAATCAAAAAAACTTAAGTACGATAAGATGATTATATCTTTTTTAGTACAATAAAGTAATGTATAAAAGATAAGTAGAGATAGACACATTAACAATAAACAATAGGAATAAGAAATGTATAAAAAAAAATAAATAAATCCAAATAATTATAACTAAATTTAAAATTGAATAATAATAAAAAAATATTAAAAAAGGAACGAGAAGTAAAGAATAAAAATATATAAATGGACAGTCTATGTAAAATACGTGTGCATATTATATAATATATAATAACAACTTGAAGTTGCTCCTGTTTAAATTTCTATTTAAATTAGCAGGGATACAAATCCATAAACGACTAGCATTGACAAAGAACAGCGTAGCTGATTTTTGCGATTTATGGTGGATGTAGTAAAAGAAAGCTTGGAATAAAGATGACTGGATATTCAGTCCGAATGAGTTTATAAAGAAAAATGCAATTTCTGGTCATTGCTCATTATTTTCCGAAATTGATCTTATTACTCGTATTAAACAAAATACATATCGACACTTGCCAACCACTTCCAATTCAGATTTCCGTGTGAAAGGATGGTGCATTGGTTGACACTTCATGACTGTATTTGCCAGTGGTGGCGAGCGAAACGGAGTCCAGTACCAATTGACTTCCAATCGATAAAGAGTGCTGAAATGAAAGAACACGAAAGAAACGAAACATTAAAAAATGCAAAAATTATTTAAAAAAAGGAAATGCCGTGATAATGTAACTTCATATATACTTTTTATAAATTAAAAAAGAGAAAAATAAATGACATGAAAGAAGAAAATTAAATATGTAAAATTGCGTATACAAATTAAAGAATATATGAATATGTGTGTAGGGAAGGAAATGGGAAGCTCAAGTAAAGGAAAAGAAAGATTAATGGCCTTCAATATTGCATAATAAAAATATTATTAAGATGTGAAAGAAAATTTCAGTAAGCAAATGAAGTAATTATGATTGGCATGCGCACAATATCCAGGGAATTAAATGTGAATAAAATGAAATTGAGTTTCCTTTTCGAGCATTTTAACTGAGCTATTGTAAAGGCAACAATTATTAAGTCAAAATAAATAATGATTTATGTTATTGGAATTTATATATTTGTACGTGTATGGGAGATTTTGGCGCTGTTTTAATCGAAAAAATAAGGCAAAGCCAAGTGTTCGCAGCTTTAACCAATGTTTGAATGTGTTGAAAGGTGTGATATAAATGACAATGATAACTTCGCCAGCGCACCTTCTCATTGCCCCCTTTGCTTCCTTAGTAATGTTCACAATCTCTGTTTAGGAAACATAGTATTAGATTTCCATTTTAGGGCGGGAACAAAAAACACATCCTGCAATGGCTGCTTCGCATGTACACCTATCGCAATTATATACATATCTTCATTTTTACAGTTCATTTCACCTTCTGCTGATGCTTTTCTGCTCGGGAATTGGAAGTTAATGACGATGTTGCAAAACTAGATGCTGTTACGATCGGGATTTGATCCCAGTTATAATTGAATTGGCTACAGCGGACAGAGTATGCGAATAGAATAAAATAATCTATGAAACTATGCATGCATCGAGATTGCAACTATATATACATACAACAACTTCAAGTACAAGGTTTGCATTATGTGAAGCTCGTTTTGTCTACTCGTATGTGCTTGAACATATGTAGGAACATATTTGTATGTATGT
Organism: Neoceratitis asiatica; assembly: GCA_030068015.2. NCBI lineage: Eukaryota > Metazoa > Arthropoda > Insecta > Diptera > Tephritidae > Neoceratitis > Neoceratitis asiatica. Next base: position 82,039,673 of record CM061524.1, read on the forward strand.
ACATAGAGTATCCCAAAACCATATACAAAATATGGTCCATCTAATATTGTAATGCCCTAGGGTGAACCACATATCTCTGCATAACACCCGAATACTCAATGGAGTACTACAGGAAATTAGTTTTGAAATTACTTCACCAAATTATCACGTCGATTACCTATAGAGGATTACAATATGGAGTATCTGCGACGAAAAATTACATTGGAACATACTTTTTAGTTAAGAATATAAACCGCTTTGGTAAAAAGCTAGTAAAACATAATATAATAATGTCATACAAATTTATATTAATAGTTACAAATATGCATATAAAATATTTTAATTTGCTCATTTTTTTCTATTTTCATTGGAATTTACGTATTAAGGCCAACTTCTGTACGTACCAGCAGAGCTAACTAACGAAACGAAACTGATGCAATTTTAGTTTCACACATATTCAGTATACGATTACAATTGTAACTTCGTGTACTATTTGTGATCGTTAAAATACGAGCAATAATATAGGTGCAACGATGACTACAGTGTAGTAATCCAATAGGTACTCTAATAGATCATATGGCCCATAAATTGAGTAATCCAATAGGTACTCTAATAGATCATATGGTCTATAAATATTTGTAGGGTTATAGAACTTACTCATAAGTGTATCCGACAAATAAGCTTAAGCAATAAAATACTATTGAACCTTAAACGCCAGTTCCAGACAATTTTTTTTATAGCACAAACATATATATAAGTATATCCTTAAATTTACTGCCAGTTTGCCAAAGGCTTTAAGCAATTATTTAGGCCCTCTTTCTGATTTATTTTTTATATAGCCTGTATTAAAAGCTAGTTGACTTAACGAAAATTCTTGTTAAATGAATTCATATCAGTTCATTATTTGTATAGCAATTAATCAATAAAGACAATAACAATGATTTTCTCCACAACGACTGTGGTATTTTGTTGCAATTTCTTGCACAGAACGGATAAATTAACTTTCTTTATAAAGAGGTCAATGCTTGAATTTACACAAAAAAATTGTTGTGTGACTATCAGGAAATGTTCTTTTGTTTATCGTATGACAGTGATGACGGTTATATGGATTTTGATTCTGTAAAAAGTACTTTTTTAGACAGATATTAAGGAAAGGGGTCAACACTTTTGGTTTAGTTGATGGCGATGATTAAAATCTTACACCTTTGGTGGTAGTATTAAAAAATATTATACTCGGATAGATAGATAGATAAGAGAAAATGTCAAGATCTAGCCAACTTTAAGGAAATTAAAATGTCTGAATATTTGATACCTACAGAATACAGCTAAGAAAATTTATAAGAAAAAATATTTTTGAAATGAGTTGCCACCTGTTACGCTTTTTAATTTCAAGAATAATAAAATTGTAGTATTACAATTTGACTGAAACTAAGAAGGATTAAAGGCAAACTGGTTTTGAAGAATGTTGCCATCTATTTCGTTATTAAAAGCTTATGTCAAAAATTTTTTGTTATACTTGTGATTTTTGGTTTGAGTAGATAAGTACATACACACCTTACCTAAACAACAACAACAACTTTACACATTTACAACTCAACTCGCTTCAACTTGACAATGAAGTACCGAATTCGATAATGCTTGAAAGTGCTTATTTGCTCTCCATTTAAGAGAAAAAATGCAAAACTTAATCGCAACAGAATTAAGATAACATAACATACGTGAGTGAATGTCTCCTGCGTTGTTTACTTTAGTTGTCTAAAAAGTTGTGTTCAAAACATGCTGCTCCATATAGTTTTAGAGTTTTCAATTGTTTTTAACTAATCATTACGGTATAAGAGAGATATTAAAGTCACGTCGAACTTAAATAATGTAGCTTTTTTAAATGTTGATTTTGCAGTTTCGAAACGTATTTTTGTCATCTATTTGTAACTTAGGTGTTTTATTGGTATTTCAAGATCTCTATGTATATTCTCGTTGCGCATGTACCACATTGCACCTGTGAGATTTCGTTCCGTTTTTTGATTGGATCCCTGTATTTTATGGATACTAGTTGCGCAGATAGATCCCAATAATTGAATTCTATACATCCTTATTGACTTTATAAAGCTTAAACATGAATTTTTACCCAATAGACAATTTAGGCTAGCGTGTTTCGTTTAAAGCATTGTGTATTTTCCTGGTTTGGCGTTCATGATAATCTACGATTTTATAAACGCATTCGGAAACTGAAAGCAATATTTGATAGTTCTGTTAGCATTTGTTTTATCTGGTATGTGGTCGTATTTTTGGGAATTTTATTTTATAGTTAACTTTTTTGGTATGACGTTTATCTCAAATGAGGCCGTACTTATGTCGGGAATTGGTTTAGAGACATAGTGAGACGAAGATTGAGTCGTAAAATTATTCATTGCTACATTGGACTGGAAGACTTCTCAATTTCCACGATGGCTAAAGTTCATTTCATGGTTCTAAAGTGATTTTTTGAAAAGAATTTGGCGTAAAAGTATAAATAAATCTCCTGAAAACCTCTTCTCCTTCATATTTTAAAGCTATCCCCATTTTTTCTCAACAGCTTTTCGTTTTATTTTTTTATGGTGGAAATCATCTTGGTGGGTCGTACTTCGATTCTTTGTCTTTACTAGAGTAGACACTGAAACAAAATAAATTTAATGAAATGAATATTGTCCTCAATATCCATTTCCCATATGACTTCAGCTTCCACTTTAATGTGTGTGCTAAGGTATTTCTTGTACTTAAGACAATTTGTTTTGGTTGAAAATGATTTTAAAAATGGTTTCCCAACAATATTTGATTGTACGAATCATAACTGGCGAATGGTCCGAGAACAAGTCAGATCTGGCTGCATAAATAAGTTTTTTATCAATGTCTTTTTTAACTGTAAATTCTATACTATCAAGTATTTTATTTAGACCAGTTAGCCAATATTTAGGTTGTCGACTATTAGGTTTAAAAATACAAATACAATACAAATAAATACAATGAGTGTGTTTGACATTTTGATTTTTCATCTGCATCTTCTGGTATCTAAAGAGGTTTTTCCTAATATGCGTTTCAATTAATAGCATAAGGTCAACTTCTCTAATACTGTTTGAGTTATTCATGTACATGAAATGAACTATAAACTTTGGTACGAAGTATGAAAGTACCAGAGGTATAAGAGATAGACCCACCGAAATTTAAACCGATCATATCAGAATCACATGCTGAATTGATTTAACTAGGCCCATTTGTGCGTCTGTTAGTTTTAACGCAAGCTAGTTCCTCAATTTTTGAGATATTTCATCCAAACTTGGTAGGAAGATGCATTTATACGTTTAAACGACCATTCGTCGGAACCGGCCATATATCGGCCAGGTCGGACTATTAACTATAGTGTAACGTATATATACGACCGATTTTTCAGATTTGAAATTTTGGGTCACACATCCGTCATAAGCCGTACATACGAACGTGGAATTTGGCATACTATACATTCAAAACGAACTGCAATTGATTCTGAAAATCATCGAAATCGGATGAAATTAACATATAGCTCCCATATACCTATAATTGCTGATGTGAGGTTTTGGTAAAAACTCAGTCAAAAGAGCATCTAGGAACATAAAACTTGGTATAGGGTGTTTTTTTATAGAGGTATAGAACTTTAAGTTGGTATTACTTTTCAAGAAGGCGACCGATTTAACAGCTGTCAAGTGATTTATTCTCAGTTTGGTTTGGCAATTCATCATGAATAGACTCATGCCTGAACAACGCTTACAAATAGTGAAATTTTATTTCGAAAATAATGGTTCTGTGCGGAAAACGTATCGCGCACTACGTCCAATGATACGGACCAATGATTCCACCAGCCCATAAAGCGCACCAAACAGTCAGTTTTTCTAGATGTAACGGTGTTTCAATATACACTTGAGGATTATCTTCACTCCAAATGCGGCAGTTTTGTTTGTTGACGTAACCATTCAACCAGAAGTGCGCTTCATCGCTAAACATCGCTAAAATGGACGTAGTGCGTGATACGTTTTCCGCACAGAACCATTATTTTCGAAATAAAATTGCACTATTTGCAAGCGTTGTTCAGGCGTGAGTCTATTCATGATGAATTGCGAAACCAAATTGAGAATAAATCACTTGACAGCTGTTAAATCGGTCGCCATCTTGAAAAGTAATGCCAACTTAAAGTTCTATACTTCTATAAAAAAACACCCGTTATATGATTATTAACAATAATTGTCATCGTGAGTTCATATTTATTTACGTATGATTGATTACATGTCATAGCCATAATTATAATGCAAACAAATTGCCCTAAACAAACATGTGCTCGAACCTAAGCTTACATATATGCATATGTATACTCATGTATCAAATCATAACAGACGATTTTTAATACAAACCAGAATTTACTACAGTCATTTTGACAGTGATTTAATAATATTTGTTCACGTTTCATGTTATTTGGTCAATCACTTGTAAAACTGTTCAATGTATTACCCTTATTAATAATGCTCCATATTAATTTCAAAATACTTATATATTGAGGCGAAAATGCGAAGCGAATGTCAGATGAAAGAGAGACGCCGATAACTGGCATGTTCTAGAGCGTAAAACGAGAACATTCTTGTAGCGAGAATGATTCGATTATGCCATGCTTTCGTTTTCAAGCAGCCGACAAGTATATAAGGGCGACACACGACTGAAAAAGCAATCAGTCGTAAAGCAAACGCGTTGGTGATTACATTACAGCGGCGGCCGCGATAGACGAGTCGTTAGCATTGCGTACTGACATTCGGAAGGCCTGGGTTCGAGCCCAAGTTCGAGCAACATCCAAAATGATAGAAAAAATTTTTTCTAATCGCGGTCGCCCCTCGGCAGGGAATGTCAAACCCTCCGAGTGTATTTCTGGCATGAAATAAAGCTCCTCATAAAAATCCATCAGCCGTTCGGAGACGGCTTAGAATAAACTGTAGGTCCCTCCATTTGTTGGTATAAACATCAAGACGCAAAACCACAAATTGGAGGAGGAGCTCGGCCGAAAATCGCTTCAGCGGTTACAAAGCGCCAACTATATATATATATAAAGTAATAAGAAAGAGTATATTGTGAAAGTTGTAATTCAAGTAATTGTAAATAGTAAAGTGAATTGTAATTGAATTGTGAATTACTGAGTAATAAAAGGATATTTAATAAATTCTTTATATATAAATAAACTGCAAATAAAGTTGATGACTTTTATTTAACAATCCAGAGATCGTACGCGAATTATTTGGAAAAACATCGAGGTTGAATCAGCAAGAACAATATACATTAAGGTGCCCGTTATTTAATAAATAGCAGTCATAAGAGACCTTCATTATTTGCTTGTGGTTCTCGTTTCCGATCAAAATGTTTTTTTTTTCTCACGGAGATTATGTGCAATGATGCAACAATAAGACCTCAGACCAAGTTGTTTCTTGATTGTGGCCTGAGTCAATTCTAAATAGTTTATTTGGATTGCGGTAATCTCGAGTTTATACCTTTTGACTCTTACAAAGTTCGACAATGCGTTTACCACGGTACCTACATAAATTTTAGCCCACCAAACGTAAAGTCTTGATAGCGCTCTTGGTTTATTACACCCAAGTGAGACTTGTGTAATTATTTTGTGAATATGGCATGCGCTACAATATATACATATGCGCTGCAGTATTTGAATTTCCTATTATAAACTCAATTGCGTAATGGAAGACCGAAAGAACATAAAATATGTTAGCAATTGATAAGAAGTGATCTCTTTCTTTATGATGTCATACGCTTCTTGACATTTGCGTGACCAATAGAACTTTACGTTTTTTTGCAACAATTTATAGGAGGAATATATCCTGCTTGAAAGATACGGATTGGATTTGGCATCATAAATTAGAATTCCGAGAAAAGCGCGCACTTCGGAAATGTTACTGTAGTAGGTGCCTTTAATACACTTCAAAAGCGTTCTTCATGTTCATGAATAGTAATTCCTAGATAGTTGATTTGTTTTACAAATTTCTTAAATTAAATTTAGCAACAGCTGGTTTTACACAGGAGCTGAGTTTCCTCATTTAGTTGTAGCTGAGTAAATGAATTAGTTAGGTCTAATTTTGTTAATAGCTTGCCTCCTTGCAATGGAGCGAAAATTTCGTATATCCGTATAAAAACATCAAGACGCATAAAAGACGCTTCAGAGGTTACAAAGCGCCAAATATATATAAATAACTGCTCATCTTCTTGAAATTGTCTCTCGAATATTCTATTTAGTAATCCCATGATAATTTTTTTATATAAACACGTATAAGTTTTCACCGAATTTTAAGTTCAGTGCCACATTTTTCACTCTGGTATACCACATGGAAATCGATTCTTCACTATGAAGCGAGTGAATCTTGGGCACACAAATTGTGGCATATATTATATATAAGTACTTTTTTAGAACAAAAATGTAATACCGTTAACTGTATACACAGTACACAAAAATCCTCGACGCTAATCAAAACTACTTCGCACTTTGTTTGGGCCATTACTAGAAATTGAGAGACTGCTAAGCCAGAAACCAGGTGGTTGGACCCTTTCTGAAGAAGAAAAGTCTAAACAATCTGCAAATAACCTTTGCGGAGAATTTCAACTAAATGCGCCAATGAATAAGTTCTCGAAACTATACCAAATTATCACTTCGGTTTTGAGCTGAAAGAGTGGCTCAAGAATTTGATAAGCAATGGCATGATGGACTCATACATAAAATTAAAATCACTTTGTCAAAAAATTTCCATCAGATGTTCATGCCATACGTTGCTATTAGGCGGTTTACAGTTGAAATAAGGGAATTTATATCAAAGGTATATCCAATTATGGCTGGTGTTCCTCAATGCAATGCTTTGGGCCAATATTCTATGTTTTATTTAACAAGCGCAAGAGAACTGACCTCAATATCTGCAGAAAATATCGCTGTTTGATACCAGAGAAAGTGCCCAATCAAAGTCAAATACACAATAGAAATTCACTTAAAATTCGTTAAAAGTTGGATGTCAAACTGGCGCATTAAAGTAAACGTGCAACAGTGTAGACATGTAACATTCACTCTAATGACAGGAACATGCATAACAATGTAGCTAAACGTGGTAATGATCCCTCCAGCAAGCGAAGTTGAATACCTTGACTTCTATCTAGGTAGATGAGAATAGAAAACGCAGTGACTGTGTGTTTTAGAAACGGATAAACTGTGTGATGCTGAAAATAATGGTGTTCTATAAAGAATTGTAATTTAAATGTCGAGTAAATTCCTGACGATTAAGAGGCCAAGCGAACAAATCTTAGGAATTTTGTTTAAGCAATCCAGTGATCGGACTCGAAAGATTTGGAAAATCATCGAGGGTAGCTACGAAAAAAGTTACAATATATATGATAAATATATATGTGCCAACAAAAATGTAAAAGCGTATTTTACAGCTAGAGAAACACGTGTTGCATACTTATATAGTAAATTAGTTTCTATATGAGGCTTCGTACAGATACTTCTACGTTCAAATTCATATTTTTACAATTGCTTTGATATTCATTTATGCGGCAGTTTTGTTTGTTGACGTAGCCATTCAACCAGAAGTGCGCTTCATCGCTAAACATCGCTAAAATGGACGTAGTGCGCGATACGTTTTCCGCACAGAACCATTTTTTTCGAAATAAAATTGCACTATTTGCAAGCGTTGTTCAGGCGTGAGTCTATTCATGATGAATTGCCAAACCAAACTGAGAATGAATCACTTGACAGCTGTTAAATCGGTCGCCATCTTGAAAAGTAATGCTAATTTATAGTTCTATACCTCTATAAAAAACACCCTTTATTATATTTATTACTGTTGTTTATGACAGAAAATGTCTGTTTGGAGTCTATTTAACTGGCCTCCTTATGTCGTGTTTTTTTATTATTTTTATATTATTTTATTTTTTATTTTTTTGGAACTTTTTTCTTTCATATTATTTCATTTCGTTAACCAGTAATTACTGCGAGACGTGCATTGTTCGATATGCTCCAATATTTTCAATGGGATTGGCGGCATTACTTTATGGTTGATCAGTATACCCTAATGCCTTGTGTGTCGGAAATTGCCTTTTGTGCACCCGAAATCATTGTATGAATATGATAGTAATTTTTTTTTATTCGTACACCCAGTTGTCCATATAGGTGTATTTTGTGTATGTCTTCACTTCATTTTATCGATTAATATAATTCATTTATAATTTACTACACTCATTTGTTGATTCATCTTAATTTAGTAAACGCACTGCTTTTGAACATTGGCAAACCAAAATATGTATTACTTACTACATCTGATAAGCAATAAATGTTTAGGCAATCGTTTATGCCTTTCAATTCTTCTTCTTCTTCTTTGGCGTAGGCACCGCTTACGCGATTATAGCCTCGTCAACAATAGTACGCCACTCGTTTCTTCTTCTTACTGTTTGGCGCCAGTTAGAAATACCAAGTGACACCAGGTCGGTCTCCACCTGATCTTTCCAACGGAGTGGAGGTCTCCCTCTTCCTCTGCTTCCACCAGCGGGTACTCCATAGAATACTTTCAAAGCTGGAGCGCTTTCATCCATTCGAACGACATGACCTAGCCAGCGTAGCCGCTGTCTCTTTATTCGCTGAGCTATGTCAATGTCGTCGTATAGCCCGTACAGCTCATCGTTCCATCGTCTGCGGTATTCGCCATTGCCAACGCGCAAAGGACCATAAATCTTCCGCAAAACTTGACTTGGCTGACATTGTTGGTGTTGTTAATGCTGGTTCCCAGATAGACGAAATTATCTACGACTTCGAAGTTGTGACTGTCAACCATGACGTGGGAGTCAAGTCGCGAATGCGATGACTGTTAATTTGATGACAGGAGATATTTCGTCTTGCCCTCGTTCACTACCAGACCCATTCGCTTCGCTTCTTTGTCTAATCTGGAGAACGCAGAACTTACATTGCGGGTGTTACGCCTTTCAATTACACCTGTAATTTGTAGTGAATTACATTAAGTTTGATATAAATGGTATACAAGTTATAGGAGAGTTTGAGAAATGAGTTGAAAATTTAAATTGCTTTTGTGGAAATATATTTCATTGATTATTAAATATTTTTATAAACAATTTAGAAATATATATTTTTAATTTTGATTTGATTTGAAAACAAATTTTATTGTTATTGCTTAAGTATTTCAAAAATAATGCTAATTTTCTGACATTTCACAGATTCTCAATATTATTTTCTACTTTTATTAAACAATAATATTGAATTTGTTTATTATTTTCCATTATTTTACTTTTTTTTGTAAATGTTTCAAAAAAGTGTTCTATACCATTGCTTTCGCTTAATTCAATTTGATATCCATGTTGTATCGATCGACTTATATTATTAATTTATTTTTAATTTATTTATGCTCTTTAAAGAAATATATTCAGTGGTAAGCTAAATTGTACTTCACCGGTTTCTTGTCCAAATAGTTGTTAATTGAAAACCGGAAAACCGCCATAGTACTTTATTTTTTGGTATTTCACCTGATGCTAATCGCACGAAAATCGCTTCAGCGCTAGCAAAGCGCAATATATATATATATATATATATACATATATATATATATATATATAGTGTAAGGCCCTTTTATTCGCGACAACTGACATAGGAAATCAGACAAGCTGCATTTTTATTTTAATTGTGTTTTTATTTTGTTATTTTGTTGTATAAGAACATATGAGTACGGATGTAGGTACTAAAACATTCTGTCAATTACTTGCACTGCAACAAACAGGGTTATCAGTACTAACTTACGTAGAGATACGGAAGTAAGAATGGAAATTCAAACGTGCAAATTTATATGAAAAGTGGTAAATTGTGAAGTTTGTAATATTATATCAGTATTAAATTAAATTTTTTGTGGATCTTTTTCTCTTTATAACTTCTGTGAAGTGATGATAATATTTCATTGTTTTCGTAACTCACTGGTTTGGAAGGGTCCATATGATCGTAAAGGCGAGGCGGTAAAACTTTTGTAAGCTTCTGGAGAGAGAGTTACATATTCCCTATTTACATACTCGTACAAGTGCGTAATACTTCTAACCCCAAGCTTTCAAGAAAAAAATATATTATGTTCCGTATATAATTCGTTAATCGTTGTAAAAATTTTTTTTTGTGTAATATTAATTAAAAATTATCGTAATGCCGAGTAACAAAGTACCAGTCTGACATGTTTGGCAAATCAGCTGCAAAAATTCCTTGGTTTCTCGCTGCTAGGAAAAAAATTTGATAAATTCTGATTTTACACTTTAACGAGGCATTTTTCTCTTTAATGAAGCTAATAATGCTCTTATGGAAGAGAACTTATCTATTAATTAACTTACTAATGTTAACATTCCTAAATAGGTAGGATGTAAAATTTTGATTATGTCAAAAAACGAACGCAATCCGATAACAAATTTATTTGGAAGAGCATAACTTTTTAAAATAACAGCATATTTCTCAGTGGATTTACACTGAGATCCGTTCCATAATTTTACTCATGGTAATATTTATTAAGCTCATATTCATCTTCATTGTTATTCCCGTTACTGGTACGAATTCAAAGTATTTCGTACTATTATTTAACTATAATTTTTGCATACTAGTATCCTTTTTCACTGCAGCTATGCTATATATGTGGTATTGCATACAGAAATGTGCAATTCCTTATGTGAACACTGACTTAATGAAAAATTCGAACGAACAAAACGGGGACATAAACAGCGCCAGTGAACGTATGAAATGGTCAGAGTTAATTTGAATTCGGGGCAAGGTATACGGACCGCGAAAAATTTCTTTGTGAAATAAATCAAATAATTAAATAAATTCACTATGACTATAGGCCGTGTCTTTTGAGTTCACTATTTATTGACTTTACATACACCTGAGTAAGTATGTAAGGACCTTTATACATTTATTTTTACCTCAATAATTTTTTTACATTTCACATGTGCATACATGCAAAAGACGTGCAAATATACGCATTTAAACATTCTGAATATAAGTATGCGTATTGATAAATGAATATTTTTACATATATATCTAATGTATATACGTACTTTAATACATTTGGGGGACTCACAAGATGTCACAATATTATAAGCCATAAGTAAAAATGTAAAAAAATACTGTTTCTGAGAATCTGATTATAATTTTATGCTGATAAACTAGCCGATTCAAGCAAAAGCAAAAGAGAGATAATTATAAAGAGCCGAATACATAGTACTCGGATTTGCAATGTAAGAACAAATATTTTAAAATAGTGTATAATTTTACGACTTTATGGCTTTACGATGCTTAATGGCATTTTACACGTCCCCCAATTGTGTATATTCGTTTGCTTCTATAGACTGCGGCGAAGGAGTAGACTAGTATGTAAAATTTTTAGCTACATTTTTAAAGATGAACCCATACCAGATCAGAGCTAAGTTTTATTTCTCTCTAATAAACTACCGATTATGTTGCTGCTCTCTACAAGCTAAGTGATTAAAGGTCACTGTAGCGCGGAAGGGTCACCGTTCCAATCTTGTTTATTGTTGACCTAATACAATTATATATATAATCTTTAATTTTTATCTTTATTTTTAATCTAAATAATCTGCGAATATATATTTTTTTGGTATCTTCGTTCACGTGTATTTCAATTTGCTTTGATTGTGTTTGTCCCTCTTTATTAATTTATTTCCTTTTTTCATTTTTTCTCCACTTAGCACCCAGTCAGGCGGGCTCAAATAATTCAGTGTGCAGTTGGCAGCCACGTATTTTTTGTTATTTTTCCTTTTTTTCTTTTTTTAAGATTGAGTGATTTTTAATATTTTATGCAGTCTAACTAAACTCCGCTCCGCATAGTCGTGTTTACCTTCGCTGTATTAATAATTTTGGTTTCGCAAGTGCGTGTCCACGTGCTTTGCACAGTTTCATAATATTCCATATTATCATTTAAATTTCTTATTTCAGTGAATATCAATACAAAACTCGTGATTTGAGTGTTCTTTATGAAAAAGAAAAACTCATCCCCTCCGGGGAATAGGTTTAGCATACTATCAAAAGTATGCTAATACCCCCCAAATTAGAACGAAAAAAAGAAACAAATGCGACAAATGAGTTTCTTCCTTCACTTCCAACCATTACCAAAAACAATATTCAAAAAGATCCGAAGTTCATTGTGATCAAATCCGCTGAAGAAAATAATTCCTTATCTAAATACAGCGTGTTTGCAAAAAAGAAGGCCATTGATGGTATTAGTACAGAGTACAACTCAGTTAGCCTTCTACGCGATGGCAGTTTACTGGTTCTTACTAAATCCGAAAAGGTAACAGACAAATTCATAAAAAACAAAAATTTTGGTGGCTTGTGCCCAGTCTCCATAACCCTCCACGAATCCCTAAACAGACGCAAAAGCACAATATTTGACAGAAACTTAGCCGACACTGATAATAAAGAGATTATTGAAGGCCTGAAATCACAGGGTGTAGTTGATGTTTATAAGTTTTCCGAAACCATAAATTATAAAAATATTCCAAAAGGTCGAATGGTATTAACATTTAACTCATACACAGTTCCTACCACTATTGATATAGCATGGTACTCAATAAAAGTCGAAGAATATTTCCCCACGCGTTGCCGGCAATGTCAACTTCTCGGTCATACCATCAAAAAATGTTCCAACAACACAACTTGCGAGAATTGTAATCTCCCCCCAACATGCACCAGAAACTTGCCAGTGTGTGTATAATGTGCGCCAATTGTTTTGGACCTCACCCCTCTTCGGCTAAATAATGTCCTAAATACCTACAACAAAAAGAAATTCTGAAAATAAAAACTCGAAATAAGTGTAACTTTAATGAAGCCAGACGTCTATACAAAATCCAACACCCCCTAATACTCAGCGACAAACAGTCATACACTTCCATAGCGAGTTCGAACACGAACACATCAACTCATTCACATTCAAACTCCACAACTGCAAACGATATCCATACAAACAACACACCTGTGCCTAAATTTCACTCACTAACTATATCTTCTTCCAATACACAATCCCAACCTATTACCAACTCTATGGTTATTAGCTCAGCATCATGTAATACAAATAACAATAACAAAACTACATCACAAAATTATCCGCTCAATCCAACCGCAGCCATCAGCTACAATCTTGAATTCCGAAAATTACACTCTAACTCGAAACAACAAATAAATTATAATCCCTCCTTAAACGATCCCAATTTTTATAATCTCTCTCTACATAATCCTCAACATAATGAAATAACTTCTCAATACAATCAAACCATTACTATGCATTCAGCGTCCACAACACGTGACACAACAAACTCTCACTCTCTTTCGATCCAAAATTCGAGCTTCCAGCACTTATCTAACACCGCTAACATAAGGTCTCTCCCTAACGCCACTAATCAAGAACAAAACTCAGCAGAAAATATTCAATCCACTACATGTACTACATATGTTCCCGTATCTCTCTGATTGTATAAAAATTAGCATCTAAGTTCCGATACTCAATATCCAACAACTGATCAAGACGATCACCTAACTCCTACACATTGTACAGCCTCCATAGTAAAATAACTTCTCGTCTATTTCCGCTTCCGGCGAACAGCTGAGATCACCTGATCGTTTTCGTTTCTCATTTCGGTTGTCATTCGTAACTTCGAGCGCTGGGATGCATTAGCATGCATTACATTGCAGAAAAAAAAGTACCTATAACTAAATGACATAAACTGATACTGAAATTGGAAAAAATAATAATTTATTTCATTATTAAGTACATGGGAAATGTTAAAAGTATTACTTACAAGTTATTTTCATTAATATTTGAATAGTTTATTAACTTTTTTATACATTTAATAAGTAATTCAAATATTGAAATGGACCTCACAAATGCAACCATGCGTAATTATTTTCTTTATTGTATTTCCTCTTATTCGCATTTCAATATGAAGATTTATTGTTTTGTTGATGAAGGTAAATATAGTTTTCGTTATTAAAAACGCTTATTTACTAATGAACTTTTTCATTTATAGGTAAAGGAAGTGGTGAACTACTAGCCATATTTGATCTACGACGTATACAAAAGGTTTTTATTGGGTTATTGTATTTCTTTTTGTATACGTAACAAGATGCATATTTATTGTTTGGCAGACGAAGGTAAATATAGTTTTCGTTATTAAAAACGCTTATTTACTAATAAACTTCTTGATTTATAGATACGCATACGTATATTATACCTCGGTGCCATGAGCTGCTATACGAAACCATATGGAGCGCAGTCGCAAGGATAGGATGGCAAGTGCCAATTGATTCTTGTTGAACCTAGACACACACGCTGCAACAAGACAAATAATATTCTGTCACCTAATAACAAATGTAAATCCCAACATATTTTCCGCTTTATTATATTGGGATGGTGATATGCTTAGGCATGTAAATTTAGTGTGCCCTAGAAGGAAATACGCGATACTGTGATTTGTGAAAGGTTTGCCGCAATGGTGGTAGTACATTTAATGACTTAAATTTAAAATAAATACACAGAAACTTCTACATATACATATACAATACAATGCATGTTTGAAATCTGCATTTGGCTATGTTTAAACAAAATGTGTGCTACATACAGTTTTCAGTGAGTTGCGCCTTATAAAATCAGGTTGCTGTATGTATATTCCCGTATAGAATATGCTTCGTTTTGGGTCTCGTGAGGTCGTATGTGTACAAGTACCTGAAGTACGCACCAAATTTTGTATGAAATTTGTTTTATTGTAATATTACTGTCATATAATTTAATAAAGGTGTTAAATACATATGTCAATGAAACCAACAAAATATATTTTATTGAATATTGTAGTTTTATTAAATAAAAACATTTTAATTAGAATGCTATATACCATACATATATATACAGTACAATGTACTTAATTACAACTACGGTTTATATAAATTTGTGTATGTGCTCAGTTAAGACAGTATACATTATTCAGTTAAACTGAATTTAGTTTTTCATTGCATGCCTCGAAAATAACATTGGTTTTCGGCGCTGCCAGTGCATAGTATCCAAGTCAACTCAATAAACTAAAATTGCACAAACCTGAATTAATAAGTTTCTTAAAATAAAAGTCATTTTTTAAGCTCGAACTTCAAAGTTCATTGTGTTTTGAACTTTATTTTTTTTTCAATTTTTCATTTCACAAGAAAACCAATACAAATCTTATATACATATGTATACTCATAATTTTAAAGTAACATATTTTAGTTAATTTTCTTTTTAGACAAATAACTACATACATAAATGGCATATATAAAGGCATTCTACAATAAAAACTTCGGTATATCTCATTTTATTCAGCAACTAACATTATTTCTGTGACAATCTCATTCTCTAAAGTGTACATACATATGTATGTACATATATGCTTGCATGTACATTATTCCTCATTTCAAAAAAGTATTTTAATGAATGCTCACTTTTCAAAGAGAACTTTAATGGAAATCAATACCAATATAAATGGAATGGGTAAAATTCAGTTCATCTCGCTGTTTTGAATTCCTGATATTTTGTTTTCCATACTTTCTTATAATTCTTCACTTAAGCTGAAAATAGGAAAATACACAAGTAATTAGAAATATGTGTATATATATCATAGGCAAGAACTTTACCTGATTAATACTTATGATGATGTACTTTATTAATGAACTTCAAAATATTTGAAATTCGCCTCTAAATTGTTGAGAAAAACTCAAAATGAATGAAAAATAAACATAAACAAACCAGCGCAGGGTTGTACCTACATCGGTTTCGGTTTTAATATTTTGGTAAATAACTTTGTAATTATTTTTCATATTCTACTAAATTTATGGAAAAAAACGATTGCACATATTTGAGCGAAATCTTTCCAAGAAGTTTTATTGATCTATTGAAAGAAAATATTCAAAATTTGTGTAAACATACCTGATGTTCTTAAATTATTAACAAAAATTCTTGCAACACAACAACCCTACTTCGAATTCATTGCTTCACGAAGCCCAGGCTGTGATTTACGACACCCTGGCTGTTTCACAGCACCCTGGTTTGACAACCGATAAAAGGAACCGATTGAAGAAGGAAGTAAAATGGAAACGGAGTTAGGTTACTATGGAGGCTGTACAATGCTCCTACATCACCAACAACCCAACAGCAAGCAACCGATTATAAGGCATTATTCGCACATCTCGATTCATCAACATAACAACGTATGCAAACAGACGACTTTACCGCTAATGCAAACCGACGATGCTAATGATCCTTAATGTTCTACAATGGAATATGAAAGGTTATCATAACAATTACTCAGAATTAAAAATACTAATAAAAGATCGCAAACCACACGTAATATGCCTCCAAGAAGCACACCTCAAACACAACTTCACTCCACATATACCTAAGAATATATTGGTTACTTCCATAACTTTATACATACAAATCACGCTAAACAAGGCTGTGGTTTACTAATTCATAAATCTATTCCTCATAAAAATTTAAATTTAAACTCTAATCTCTCAACTGTTCCAATAGAAGTCAATTTAAGTTATTCAATCACAATAGTTTCAATATATATTCCCCAAACCAGAACTTTTCAGTTTCAGATTTATCACAGATAACTTCCAACATAAACACACCCATAGTCCTCGCCGGTGACTTTCATGGTTGGAGCCCTCTCTGGGGTTCCCCGAAACCCAACCGTAGAGGCTCAATACTAGAAAACTTCATAATTAGTTATTAAATAACAATAGCCCAACACATTTTTCTACACACAATACCCTGACACATGTTGATGTTACTATCTACATGTTGAAGATCTACACAATAGTGACCACTATCCTATAATATGCACAATTAAACTCTCAACCGAAAGCACATTCCCAATCTCCAAGATCTCTAAATTCAACCTTTCGAAAGCAAACTAGGAAAAATATCAAGCTTACTTCTGTTCAAAAGAGATTCCTGATTCAGAGCATTTTAACATAAACAAAGAAGCGGCCACAATCCAAAAAATCATAAGAGCTGCGGCAAACTTATCCATACCGAAAACTACACACTATAAGCCATCAAGGAACGTACCTTGGTGGACTCCAAAGTTAAACTGTCTCCGCAATGAAAAAATCACCGCATGGAAAGTATATAAAGTTACGAAAACTTTTGAATCCCTAATAACATTTAAGAAGAAAAATTCTCTATTCAATAAAGAAAAGAAATTAGCGAAACGCAAAAGCTTTGAAGAGTTTACAAAGAGGTTAAAACCAAAATCATCTACTACCACAGTGTGGAGGGGTATAAAAACCCTCACTGGAATATACGCGCCAACTCTTATCCCTTCTATAACGATAAATAACTAAGTTATTGCAAAGAACTTCGATATGACGACAGAGTTTTCCCAATATTTCTCCAATGCGTCAAAAATTTCAAATTTCCCTACCACATTCAGAGAACTATCTTCACATAGATTAGCTTTACGCATTGACAACGCTATAAATTACAAAGAACTTGAGTCTGCCCTAAAAACTGTAAATGGTACCACACCCGACTTCGATAAAATAAGCTATGAAATGCTAAGGAAAGTTCCAACACAAATTAAACAGAGAATTTTGAAACTTTATAATGCAATATTCGACACAAGCATAATCCCACAAAATTTTAAGACAGCGACTGTCATCCCTATAGCTAAACCTCAAAAAGACCCCAACTGCATTGAAAACTACCGCTCGTTTTCACTTATACCATGTATGAGTAAAATCATGGGAAAAATTATATCCGCAAGGCTGATGTGGGTTTTAAAAACCAACAAACTTCTATCCTCTTTCCAAGTGGGTTTCAAATTCGGAACCAGTACCCTAGACGCGCTAATTTTCCTCGACCACCACATATGCAAAAATTTAGCAACAAAAAACCACATTTCAATTCTATCCATAGACTTCGCCAAGGCCTTCCATAAAGTTGGCGGTCACGTCGTCTTAAAAAAGTTTCAGGAGTGGCGAGTCGGCCAAAAATATTTAACTACGTCAAGAGCTATCTTACCAACAGAAAAATTCGTTGCAAAGTCAACAATACCTTTTCTACCACACTTCCCATTTACAACGGAATGCCCCAAGGTTCTCCACTCTCAGTTATTTTATTCCTGATAGCATTTGACGACATCAGCAGGCTTATGATCAAACAAAATAATATAAAGCACTGCCTATACGCTGACGACCTGTATCTTATTTGCAACAGTAAAAAAAAAGAAGATATTGAAGTATCCTTCAATAATGCACTTAGCGCCATAAACATTTGGTCACAACATTCAAGTGCTTGTATAGGGTGTTTTTTATAGAGGTATAGAACTTTAAGTTGGCATTACTTTTCAAGATGGCTGTCAAGTGATTTATTCTCAGTTTGGTTTGGCAATTCATCATGAATAGACTCACGCCTGAACAACGCTTGCAAATAGTGCAATTTTATTTCGAAAATAATGGTTCTGTGCGGAAAACGTATCGCGCACTACGTCCATTTTATCGTCAACAAAATCGTCCATCAGAACAGTTAATTCGAATAACCATGGAACGTTTTCGCACCACGTTTACTCTTATTGGATCTGTGTCCATCCACTTTATGGAAGATTTTCCGGAAGGATCCTGGTTTGCGTGCTTACAAAATCCAACTCGTGCAAGAATTGAAGCCAAACGATCATCAAGTAAGGCATAGATTCGTCGATTGGGCCCAAAACGAGATTACCGTTGTTACCGATTTTCATTATCGAATTTTGTTTAGCGATGAAACGCACTTCTGGTTGAATGGCTACGTCAACAAACAAAACTGCCGCATTTGGAGTGAAGGTAATCCTCAAGTGTATGTTGAAACACCGTTACATCAAAAAAACTGACTGGAAAAAGTCATCGAAAATTGGACGTCCAGATTGGACTACATCCGCGCCAGCCGTGGCGGTCATATGCCAGAAATCATATTTAAAATGTAATGCCACAAGATTATCTTTCGGATAAATAAAATTCATGTCAATCGAATAATCCATCGTTGTTTTATTGCAACTTAAAGTTCTACACCTCTATAAAAAACACCCTTTATATATACTTGTATAGTTATATGATTAGAGGTGCCACGCTCCTTTTCCAAATGGAAAACTTCAAATAAACTATCTGCAAAATAGTCCAAGCATGTTGAAGAAATTTGGTTAAATTCTGTTGTAAAGTAACAAATCGGCGGCTTACCAATTTTTGATATTTTTCAGAATTCGGACGAACTTGTTATAAATTATTTCCACGATAACCCGAATATACTGCTTAATTTAGAATGATATCGGTGAAGCCACTCTCAAGTTATGAGGTAACACCAAAAACTTGCACTCATTTTTTTAAGTAAGATTAAAAAATTAATTTAATTAACTCATTTCGATCTCTTTTATTACTTTCTGACTTTCACACCGATTTACATCAGGCGTCTGCAATGGTGGAGATATTACCGAGCTGAGAAATTGTATACGGTGAAAAGCACATAGTGAATATCTAAATTTTTAACTTTAATTTTAAAAATTTCAATCTTGGAAAACTACTGTTAAATTCTTCTAATTTTTTTCATCTCATTTATAAGAATTTGTCCGAGTATAACTGCCTAGCGAGAACGATTATTTTACAGTTCACCAAAAGCATCCAAAAACGTAATGAAACTCTCTCTTCTCCCTTCCCTTCCACTATCGAGGACACACCTGAAATAGAGTACATATATGCGTTGTATCTAATAATATATGTGAGTAATTTAAATTCATATATACCTAAACAAAATAGTAAGCTTTCAAATTTAGGCACTTCTTCACAGGAGTTGTGTTTGGAAATATTGGTCCACGAAACAGAAGGAACTGTCTGCTTCCAAAAATAATTGTTTATGCCATAGAAAGTCATCATTCTCTATTTTTGTGTTACTGAAGCATAGTTAGTTTCTTTGAGGATTGTAGTGGTCGTTCAAAATATCTCCTTCCATCATAGAAAAATATTATAGCCTAAACTTGTTTAACACAGTGCTTTCGCAAATGTCAAGCTGTGAAGTTGTGATCTTATTAAACTCTTTGAAATTTTTAATTTTCATTACTTTTTTATTTAATTAAATTAGATAAATCTAAATTTAGTGTTGTTAAATAAATTTTGGAGGACCTTATTCGTTGGTCCTGCTTGAGGTGTCTATCAACTGAAATTGATCTCTTCAAGCTGTTTCGTCTTTCCAAAAATGGGTTGTCCCAACTTGCAAAAGAATTGTCTGTTTTGAATGATAAATTCAAAGAATATGAAGCCATGTTCATAAATTTCAAATGTTTGGACTCCATACAATGTATGGATGATGTTCGTTAGAAGAAGTGCAAACGTGCTCATAGTCCGCTTAAAGATGCTAACGGCGGAGCCATTCAAAAATATCTTAAAGCGGACACAATGGAATAATTAATCTTGCATCTCCGTGTCCTCCTATTAATAAACCCATTACTAGCATCGTCAATGAGTCCGAAATTTCTTCACCAACTGCTGAAATGCCGTCAACATCTAATGGTGTTAAACCGTCCGCTACCATTTCAAATGAAAAGCCTTTGAACGAAAACTGAAACATTGTTGTTAAACCCCAACAACCAGTTTCTGAGGCAACTTCGTGGAAGTTAGTCGTAGTATCTGTAACGAAATCTGTCTTTGTTTCGAGATTTGCAAAAGATACCTCTGCCGATGATATAAAGAATTACGTTTTATCTAAAATTGAAACCAACAATTTAGTTATTAGAAAATTTAATTTTACATACGAACGGAATATATCATCATTCAAAATTGACATCCATTTGGAACATTTTGAAGCGATGCTAAATAATTCTTTTTGGCCTTCTGGTGCTTTTGTTCGGGAATTCGAATACAAGCCAAAAAGAAATAATAATTTAGCTAAAATTTCGCCTGAAAAAAATGTTCCAAAAAACTGAAGTTGAAACCTGCTTTAAGTCTATACTACCAAAATGTAAGCTTGAATACAAAGTTAACTAACTTATATCTCAAATGTTTTGAAAATAATTACGATGTAATTTCTCTCTCTGTTATATTCCTCCTCAATCGGACCTCTCTGTATATTTACAACATATCTCTCTTTTGAAATCAGTTAACATAATGATGAAAGATACTGATTCAGTGATTGTTTTAGGTGATTTTAATCTTGCATGTGTATAATGAAATAAATTTGACGGTTACATCGTACCTCACTCCTCAAGAGCATCTTACAATGAATTTCTGGAAGAGATGACTGACCTCAGCCTAAATCAAGTGAATCTATATAAAAATAAGTCTGGCAACGTCCTTGACCTAATTTTTGTTGATAATGTAACTAAAGCAATAGTAGAGAGAAGCACTCCTCTAGTTACACCGGAGGACGTTTACCACCCTGCTCTTGCCATTACCTACGAAACCATATGTGATCAGATTTTAATAACTGATAAAAGCGAATCGACTACTCAATTTGATTTCTCGAAAGCTAATTTTAAACAGCTTAATAAGGCTTTATCAAAATTATCATAGCTTAGATACAATGAGGATATTGATCAAACCGTCGCGCATTTCAACTTAACTATATTAAACTTATTTGAAAAATGTGTTCTTAAGCGCATTTGTGTTTATAAAGAACCTGCTCAACCGTGGTTCACTAAAGAACTTAGAGTTCTAAAAAATAAAAAAACACGACATTTCAAGCTTTATAGAAGTACAGATATGCAATCACATTATTTAAAATACTCAATTTTGCGACACAAGCTCTTTTATTTAAATCGCAAATGCTATAATCCTTATTGGTGCAAAATTAAACGTAGTTTATTAACAAATCCTAAATCATTTTATGGTTTCGTAAATGCTAAGCGCCAGGTATCTGGATTTCTTTCTACTATGACGTTTCAAAATAACATTTCCAGTGATAGTCAGGCAATTTCCAATTTGCTCGCTAAATTTTTCAAATCTAATTATTCTCCTAGTATTCAAGTAAACTCATATTACCCATATAAATTATATTCGGGTAACTTAGTCCATACACCAAAAATATCGTCTGAAGATGTATTTATCCATCTGAAGTCCTTAAAAGAGTCATGCACATATGGTCCGGACCAAATACCTTCCTGCTTTCTTGTAAATTGCGCTGAGTATATTTTAGAACCTTTGACTCATTTATTCAATTTATCTCTTAAGGAAGGTATTTTTCCATCTATATGGAAAGAATCTTTTATTATACCCCTTCATAAAAATGGAAACAGATCCTTGATAGAAAATTACCGCGGTATCGCTAAACTATCTGCGATTCCTAAATTATTTGAATCACTTATCACTGATCATTTGACTCATTCAATCTCTTCATTTATATCACACTCCCAACATGGATTTGTTAAAGGAAAATCTACAACCACCAATTTACTTGAGTTCACTTCTTATATCATCGATGCGTTCAGAAAGAACAGCAGTTGACGTTGACGTAATATATACTGACTTTAGCAAAGCTTTCAATAAGGTGTGTCACTCGTTACTAATCAAGAAACTTGACTTACTGGGTTTCCAACCCAGTAAATTTTTACAATGGATCTAAACATATCTGTATAATCGAACTCAAAGAGTAATGTTTAAGAATTCCGTTTCAGATACCGTTAATGTTTGTTCAGGAGTACCTCAGGGTAGCCATCTAGGCCCGATTCTGGTTTCACTATTTATAAACGATATATCTTCTCAGATAAAATTTTCAAAACTTTTAATGTATGCGGATGATGTAAAACTTTATAAATCTTACACTTCGGCAAGTGAACGTATCTTACTGCAAACAGACATAAACAGCATGGGTGAATGGTGTAAAATAAATCAGATGCCCCTATTCCCAGTCGTCGGGAAATGCTTGGTGTAATTTTCATGACTAAAATAAAAACAGGCAATTTGTAGCCCCCTTGTTCTCTCTGAAATCAAATTTAATGTTCCGTTCAGAATGTACAGACATTTTTGCCCCTTGTTTCTGAAAACTTGTAAAACGAATTTTGAATCTCACGAGCCATTGCATTGTTTGTGTCTAGATTTCAACTCTCATTCAAGCACATTTGACATAACTGACTCGCTTTTTCATATTAAGTAAACTATTTTGTCAACTCTCAACTAACCGTCATAATTTACATAATTCTTAAAAATCAGCTGATGAATTTTGCTCTGTAGCTGAACTCTTTTTTTTCCCGACACTAAACAACCCTCTCCTCAGCGTAACTCGGCATTGATGAAAAATAAAACAAGTTCCGTACGTCATGCGGACAGTACCCCGCGTGCGGATGGGCAGGAGGTGGGTAAACCGTTGGGATTAATAATAATAACACGAGTATACGAATATAAAACTTTACCAAAATTTATGTTTAAAATTAGTACATAAAATCGAATGAGGACAAAATCCAATGCACACTAGAAAACCTTTTGAAAAACCTAACAACATATTTGGCACTAAAAATAAAAGTAAAAATACAGGCCGATACCATATTTGGATAGTTGCCTTAAATTTTTAACATAACCTATATCTATATAAATATTTATGTATAAATATTATGTTGGTTTGTGTACCCTTCAACAACTCAAAAAGTTCTGCACCTCAATCGGCGCTGAAATTTTAGCATTATATCTAATCTGCATCAATGATTGTTTTTATGTATTTTTCGCATCAGTCACATATCCGCGTGAGGTGCACCTGTTACTGACCTATTTGAAGAAATCGTATTTATACTTCGATATGCTTGAAATTTACTTTACATACCTTTCTCTCGGGAAAGTAGACATTAGACCGACCTATTCGAAATCATATCTATCTATATAAACCTCTCCTGCCACAGTGTCTGTCCTCGGACTCCTCCAAACGATTGAACCGATTTCAGTGAAATTTCGTAAGTAAATATGTTAAGCTACGAAAATTTTTTGATATTATCATTTGCAAGATATTCAACTTGGAGATTTTTAAAATTATTTTTGCAGTTATCTTCTAAGCAGAAACTATTGTACTATGTTTTATACAAGTATGTATTTATATGCTTTAGGATCTTGTGAAATATTGGTTTCAAAGTAAGAAAACTTTTCATTTAAAAAAATTAAAATGAGTTCAAAATCTTTTGATTTCTCGAAATTTAATTTTATTCTTTTCAGTCTACAAATTTAGCAGTTAGAGCAAATTAAAAGTGTTATTAAATATTTAGTCGACATAAATGACTAATAACGAATGTCTTGCCTTCAAACTTAATACAACCAGATATAGGGAAAGCCACGAAGCTCCTCATCTCCATGATATCGATTTGCATATTTGTAGAGTAATCAAATCACTTTTTCATAATTTCATAGCACGTTGGCTTTCAGTCATTCATAATTCTATATTTCCGGGAAGGGGATCACAGATCAATAGAATAAGATAGATAAATTTTTTTTTTTTAATGTAGATTGTTCTTAGATCGCTGTGTCATTTAAGTATACAGCTTGATGATGCAGTTACATTCATATGGTTGCAAGTAAATTTTAGACGTTCAATCTCATTGTGCACAAGCGTAAATCAAAGGGATGGCAATCGGCTAATTTAGAGACAATCATATTGTATTAATATTTTAGTGGAACGTTTGTTAATATCTCATCTGCTGCAATATGAAATTGCCAAATAAAGACAAAAGAGTATATCAATAATATAATAAGTAGTATAATATTTTGAATTAACTGCATCATTATTCACCACTCTTCTTCTTTACAATATCAATTTTAATGTCTAAGGCAAACAAAATTAAAAAATCTTCAGCAGCGTATGGCAGGGTCTTACAATTTATATAAATATTTAAGAGAAATATTTAAGTGAATTAAATGTAAATTTAAAAACGAAGTTATATTTTCTTATTCTCTATTAACGTATGCTTCACGTCACCAGCACTACAGTTGAGTCAACAAAAAGGTGCAGGCGATTTCTTATTTTGCGGTATGGTTCCTTTCCAACTGATCTTTCATCGGAGTAAAGACCTACCTTTTCTTTGTTTATTGACGCCTGTTTTTGACAAAGGAGCTTAAAGGAATTTCCATGCTAAAAACTGATAATACATATGACCAAATTTTGTAAACTGAAGAAGTCAATCACCTTCAACTCATTGCGAAAGTTTCGTTGATGAGACAAAATTACTCATCAAAATGTAAGGAAATGAAAAAACGTTTGATACTTTTTCTCATAAATAACTATATCCTACTATTAGTCGGAGATCGATAGCGTACATGTGATATATGTTTTTATTAAAATATATTATGTAAGGGGTAGTTATACAAAATAAAAGTTTGTCAATTCTATCCGTCAACCAGACATAATAATAAAATTATCATACTGTCGCGTACTGTCAATCGCATGTCTCTGATTGGCTTAGACAATCTCGCTACCTTGTTCTATATGTAATGTGCACACACTTCCTAACTCTATGTGTGTGTGTATTTGTCATTTGACTCGCCATGGCACCAAAACTGATTCGCATTAGCTTAAAGACGACTGACAGCTGCTTTAACCACTCGTAGAGCTTGGCTGACTGGCAAATCGACCGACTATTTAGAATAGACACCACTCAACGAAGAAGCTAGGCGCTCCTCGCATACTTGGCGGGAATAAATCCTATAAAAGAATGTTTGAAGATATAAGTAAGAAATTGTACAAGTGCATACCTATATACATATAACCTAAATATGTTTCGAGTTGACGCCTCCAAGTATGCAATAATTAGAGATATAAGTGTTTCCGTATGAATTTTATCACATTCTAGCTAATTCTCTCCGTAATGTTGTAATCAGTTTCACTGATTGTACCACTATCTACCTATTTGACAGTCATTAATAAAAGTCGTTGAATTTGTTTGCCACATAACTAATTTAACACAAGTGAATGGCTTTTGCATACTATCTAAATTTTTTAATAAGGCAATAAACACGGGGAATGATAAGTTGACTTATTGTAATAAAAAATAAAAATTACATTTTTTTAAATAATGTAATACAAAAAAAATTAAATTAAAGTAGCCAAAGACGGTCACAGAAAGGGTTTCTGCCCGGCCAGCTGCGGTTGCCTTATGAGTAATATGATATTTTTCCATTAATTGGAGTTTTGAGGCATTTCAATAAAGGAAAAATCATTGAAAAAATATTTATCCGTTTATAGTTTTTTGTTACCCTCCTGTTATATCTCTGATTACCGCTTATTATTTTATTTTATATCGTAACCAACACCGAATTGTTGTAATGCCTAATATGTTGATGGACAATTAAAACCTCATGTCATCAACAATTTGGTTTGCATCTATTTTATACCTAGTGCTGACAGAGTGAGACGAATTTTGTATTCCCTGTTAGTTTGATGTGAATGTCACTCAGCTGCAACTGATTCTTAAGTTAGAGTTTATGGTTGTAGAAATTTGTTTGGGTGGAGTTTGTTTTATATGTCTAACATTAATAGTAATAAATTATTGAGAGTTTGTAAATTGTGCCTCTAAATTGACAATGTCAAAAATCCTCCAGCGGCAAAATCCACTTATTGCACTAATTCTCCTCACAATCCCAAACCCATTTGCTTGTGTGCCTGCATCTATATTCGTTAATACTGGCGTACTGCTGTTAGTGACATGCATCGACGAAAAAGTCCATTTATAAAAATTGCTACTAATTTTTCAAAATTTCCGTCCAAAGCAGATGCCAGGTGTAAGGTGCTAGAATAGATGCAAAAACTTATTTCGGAAGTAAATAAAAATCAGAAAAATTAAGATATATGTTTCGCTTTCATGCAAAGT
The DNA here is from genome assembly GCA_030068015.2 of Neoceratitis asiatica. Classification (NCBI taxonomy): domain Eukaryota; kingdom Metazoa; phylum Arthropoda; class Insecta; order Diptera; family Tephritidae; genus Neoceratitis; species Neoceratitis asiatica. The sequence goes on from CM061524.1 coordinate 82,066,565, forward strand.
TCAGCATGCACTGGGAGAATAAAAAATAATTATTGGCCATAAAAACTACATCTTCATTTAGATTTAGTCGTTACCATGCTCAAATTGGTTACTTGTTTGAATTTAGTAAAGTCATAAATCAAGTGCCTATAAGACCAAAATCTCTCCAAACACACCAAAGGTCTCATCAATCATAATATAATAATATGTGAACTTACATAATTTCTTTCGAGATTTTATACGACTTTAAGTTCAAACCGAGTTTCATAGAGCACCAAATACAATAATTCAATTCCTTCAATATTTTTTACCGAGTATTCAACGGCACTAAAAGCGTTACAAAAAATATAACAAATAAATTCCCTTGTGTACGCAAAAATAAATGTACTCCCGCGACTGTGTGCCAGCCAGTGTTGCCGGAATAGTAGTGGATACCAGAGGTTTGATTTCATTTTAATTGCGCTGTGTACGGCGGAAATTAAAATGAAATAAATAAAGACATTAAAAATTGTATGTATAAAAGAACCCGTAATAAAGGAACACTAAAAAGAATTGCACGAAATTATAGGAGGAGGAGTAAGGAAATAAGAAATGGTGAAGACGCAAATTACAGAAAGAAAACTTATGCACGTATGTATGTACACATACGTTGGACCAACTAACGTTTCGCGATCAGCTTGTTGTTAGCCGATCATTGCTTGTGCTTGAACGATTGCAATTACTACTTACTGTTGGAATTGCGCAATAAGTTTTATTCTATAGTATTGAAAATGTATAAAACTGAATTTAAATTAGCTTCGTTTCGTTGATGAGCTCTGCTGTTATGTGCAGAACTTGGAGCTAATATAAATGAAATTATAATAATTTATACCTATATAATATTATTTCTTATTAGTTGTTCATCAAAGAGGATTACATTCGAAATTAAGAAGTATATCCCAATTGAGTAATTTTGTGCAGTAGCTTCAAAACTAATTGGTGTGGTTAGTTTAGGAGTAATATATTGAGTGTGTGGAGTATATATTTCATGCGTACATGGAGAACAAAGTTTTTCGCAGGGTAGATATTGAAGTTGCTTCAACTGCTTGTATATTTATGGGTACAAGTAAGGATAGGTGCAGGAAAGAGCGGTGTTACGCATCACTTCATTCCAATTTAATTTTTTTATTTGAGATTTTTTTAATCTTTACCGCTGCCAACTGTTATTAAAAAACAATTTTGTGCTAAATAAAATTCCGGGCGACAAATGGTGAGGCTTGCAAGTGTAGACGAAAAGTTGTCGGAATTAGAATTAGATGAAAAATAACAACGATTTCTTAATGCTGCGCATATTAAAAAGCCGCTGTAAGCGAGCTGCAAAGCTGTTAATGTGATTTCGTGCTGATGATAATAAACAAATGAATAGAAAAAGCAAATTTTATGGCGGCTATAAAGGTGAAGGTTAAAAAGGTCGTGATTGCATCGTGATTTATTTACAATACATACCTAGGTATTTTCTAGGTCAAAATCACCACCTCCCTAGAGAGCTGAGATTAAACCGCGTAGCACTAGTGAAGTGAAATAACTTGAAAACAATAATTTAAAATGAGAAGCGTTTTGAAAAATTAAAATTTTTGCGTTAAAATTTTGATAATAGGAATGTGTAACTGAAAATTATATAATCTAATTCAATATTGAAATTTACAATTGTTAAATTATTTTTTAATTTCATTAGCTCACCAATTTATGCGCTTTAACGAACAATGTGAAGCAAGATGTTTCATTTCTTGTTATACAACAGTATATAAATTTGATTTATATTTAAAAAAAAAAGTGCTTCTTAACGGAACTGTGACTTATTTTGGGACAGAATTGGCGGAAAAAATGTTCATTTCCGGTTTAAACAAAACAAAATTAGCAGCAACAGCTTATGTGTTAAATAAACATGTTGGTGGAAGGAATTCAAGGTAATAATTTAGTTTACATTTTGTTTGTGATTCAATGGCATTATAAACTTTTGATATATATTGGATTATTTTCATGATCCTCAGTTAAAGTAGAGCTATTGTGTTAAAACGTGGGCATTTTTGCAATAAATATTCAATTTAAATTAGATTGAGTGTATGTATGGTATACACATTAAAAATTTCCAGGCAGCTACAAAATATTCATAACATGTGAAATAAAGGTTGGACAAATAAAGAGAGAGAGAGGAGTGGTGGGATGTTATCAACTGGTCCACGTTATGAAGCAGTGAGAGAAAATTTATCGGAGCTATGATGTTAGATAAGGTTGTTGGAAACACTGAGAGTCAGCCAACAAAGAAAATGCAAGTAAAAATTTTGTGAACTCACGAAGCCACCACAAATACTTTACCTTAATGAAAATTATTCACAAACACATGTGCTTATACGTCACAGGTCCCCGTTTGATAGCACAATTAAGGCGTCGCTGTTCAGGCGTAATTTCTTTTTTTCTTTCTCTCAGAAATAAACAATGTTTTAAATATTTTTAGTGGCATTCGTCATTTCAAATGTTGGCGACCACTGATATACAGGAATATTCATCGCTGTCTGTCTTTCTGCCTGTTGAAAAGGTTAACAACATGTGAAGTTAACTTTTTGCTTTGTTTTGTCTTGTCTTGCAACTTATTGTAAATTCATTGCACTTCTATTTCGAACTAAGGCTCATAGGTGGCTCGGTTAATCATTGTTTTTGTAAGGCAAGTATTCGTGTGGTAATTTGTGGATTTTAAAAGCATAACTTCATGCATGCGACATAAAACAGGGCGCCTGCGGTTCGGTTTGCGGCAACAGTGACAGCATTTCGCGCATTGCTAGCAACGCGCAAATCTCAAAATGCATTCACGCGATGCACTTTTAGGCGTTTTGGTTTGTTAAAAAGGATTCCAAGTGGGTAAGAACTCAAAATGTTTGGCTTTGTTTTTGTATGAACAACTGTGGATATCTGTTGAGCTTGCAGCTATGCTTAACTTTTTAAAGTGAATATAGAATGACGTCAATGATATCAACGCTGTATAAATGACGGATAAGATGATCATGAACAAATTAAAACTCTTATATGAAATTTACTCTACTTTACTAGCTCTAGCAGAGATTGTATACGTGAACGGAAGCCGTCTGATGGATTTAAATGCTTATAGTCTTACTGGAACTAAAACTATATGAAAACTGCACACTGAAGAGAGAGAAAAAACGGAGTCGAAGGTCTTAGATTATTAAATAAGTGTCATTAAATACATTATCATATTGACTTTGGCAAATAAAATCAAACTTATTTTGTTCCATTTAGTCCGAAGTTAAGATACGTGACTAAAAGCCCTGAACAAAAATTTATTCTGAAGAAATGTACAATTAATTTCGCCTAATCTGATCTCTCAAAATATTAAACTTAGGACGAGGTATTTAAAATTCTTCAGAAATGTATAACAGTCAGTCAGTCATTCAGCCAGGCAGTCAGTCAGTTTATCATTAAACACACACAATTTCAAAATAACAAATGGTAAGACGTGTGTGTCTAAATATCGATAATAACGTCGAGGAAACGCAATCTTGACTTCGAAATGTGGTGCCCCGTGCGGTGCCAACTGCACTTTAATAATTATTAAATTATAATTGCATTTGCTCTTCCAAAGCAATAAGTAAAATTGCTAAACATATGTTCATACACGATGTATGTATGCATGTACTATATGAGCGGTATACCAGCTTTGCTGCAATGTACTTATGCACCGATCTGCATATATACACATGAGCTTACTCACATACAATCATTCGCCTTCATAGTCCTGACTATTTGCATTCCACATTCACACTTCAGGTCAGGTTGTTTGCTCGCTTCTATTTCGAATTTCTATACTCATCGTCAATTACTTACCCCATATACAATTACCCCATATTCACAATTACTCAAGTTGCCAGCATCAAAAGCCGCAAGCCATTTATTCAATTTATCAGACGTAATAAGGAAATGAGCAATCTGTTCAGAATTAAATCTTTCTCTGCCTCTTCACTTTTACGTGTCCTACGAGCACAATTAGAAAATTGAATTCAAACATGAGTACCACCATACGAGGATATAATCATCTATACATAAATACATTAGCTCATTATTTGTTTATAGTCGCATTTGTTACTTTTGTTCATTCAATTCATTTATTTGTCACTTAAGCTTATGGATCTTGGAACAATGGCAATAACTCTGCCAATTGTGTATCACTTAAGCGGCCACTTCTGCATTAGAGAACGGTCAAAGAAACTACCCTTTTTGGTCAAATATTTGGTTAATTGCTGTAATGAGTGATATAGTTATATATATATACATATGTATGTGTATTTTGTTTGACACCTTTATTCTGATTATGGAATTATTATAACAATAAAATAGCCATTTATAAAAACGCTGCTCCTCCTCTCCGAGCCAAATTTTCCAAAGGTAATATTTAATATAGATAGGTACTGCAGTGTAGGTAGTCAGCCTCTCCGAGCCAAATTTTCCAAAGGTAATACTTAATATAGATAGGTACTGCCGTGTAGATAGTAAGCCTTATTGTAGGAAACTGTAAAATTACAATGGCAACCAATGGCAGTGTAGTGTGAACTTAAATACGAGTCGTTGTTGTTTGTGTCAATAGTATCTTGACTACAAAATATATACAATCATATATTTTATTCAAACAATTCACCATATCAAAAATACAACTTTTTAAATATAAATTTTATGAAATTTTTATTTAAAAATTCCGAAAATTCAGGCGTTGGTACCTCATTTCATGACGTCTCAATTAAATAAAAAAAAAATAAAAAAAAATATTTCGTTAGTACATGGATAAATCTTATTATTTGAAGAAGTTAAAAACAAAAAAAAATAAAATTTGAATTTTCGACAGAGTTTGAACAAAAAATTTTGTGATCAAATTTTCGCCATTACAAAAATGCTCGGAAAAATAGATAATATTATTACAAAGATGTGTGCCAAATTTGAATAAGATCGCTTTATAACTTTCCGAGAAGTCGTGTCCACCGTCTTAAAAAATAGAGTTTTGAGATAAACGCGTTTCAAGTTTCAAATTGACACAGACATGGCCTGATGGGTTGAACTTCCAAAGGGTATATCTCTTAGAATTTCACTGTGATCGATTTGAAATTTTAGGAGAGTATTTTAAACATATTTTACAAATTAATAAGGTAAAAATTCGATTTTTTATTTTAATTTTCGAATCCACCTAACCCCTTAAGAAATTTACATTGGTACTCGTCTGAATCTTATCAATTTTCCTACTCTTGTCAGTCGCCGCAAAATGATTGGTGTAATTTTCATTTTCATTTTTAGCCACCAAATTTTGAATTTCACGAGCCTTTGCATTGTTTGTGTATTGATTTCAACTCTCATTCAAGCACATTCGGCATATATGACTCGCTTTTTCATAATAAAAACTATTTTGTCGACTCTAAGCTAATCATTAAATAACGTTTTACATTCGAATTAAGCTATTCTTAAAAATCGACTGATGAATTCTTATCCTGTAGCTGAACATTTTTAGTTCTCATTAATAACTTTCAAAAACATACATACGCATATTTTTTGTAGGTGATTTAAAATGTAATTTAAGTAGTGAACTGCATGAATTGACGAATTCAAAGCACATTTCGTAAAATAGTAATAATAATAATAATAGTAAACATATATACAAACAGTAGAATACTCACAATATAACGAATATTCGAATTTAATTAAATCAGCGTGTGGTGGCGAACGACGGGACGGTCTCATTCACGCTTGAATGAAATGAATTTCGTTGCCAAATATTCCACCGCACAATACACCGAATATGCGTGAAAGTTTTTTAAAAAGGCGTCAAAATAAATACAATTTTTTGTTGTTAAAAAACATTTAAAGCGGTTATTAACGATTGCTGCACAAATCTAGTGAGATAATGAAACAAATGTTAGAAAAATAGGATAAGAAATATATATATGTATTGGTACTGAATTTCTTTAAAAGCCGTTAATAGTTTTGAACTATATTAATACCTTGAGTGTCGTATATGAAAGAGTTAAGTACTTACAATAGCAGTCACATTAATTGGTTGCACTTAAGTTTTCTACAGCGTACTCTTGCTCATTCGTATAAATGTTACAATTGCTTATAGTTCTTACAATTAAAAAAAATTTTGCACAAAAGGTCTAAATTTTCTAAGTCTTAATTATCGTAAATACGCTCCTTGCCTCAAAAAAACGATAATTCAATTCTTTCAAACTACTCATTGATAAGTAAGTGCTTATTTACAAATGAAATTTTTTTTGGTTATGTATTCACCTGCCCCATATAACTTACAAAAATGTTGGTTGCAAGCGTTATTTGTTGGAAAACTGGAGAAAAATGTGAATGAATGTGAGAGCATTTGCTATACCCTGCAGTGAAAACGTAGACTAGTATGAAATAGGTTGAAATCATACCAGTGGGTTTTCTATATAGCAGTTCACCAGTGACGGGAATAATAATAACCACCTCCATGTCATTGGTATGTGGTTATTATTTCTAAAACGCCACGACTGAGTTTCATTTCTTAAAAAACTCTGCTGAAGGGTGCAGTTAGTCATTGCTCTTTATATCAAAACTATAGTCGAGCGGTTAGTGGTTATCACTTTAGCGCATGAAATTTTCCGTTCTATTCTCGCTGCAGGGAAATTAATTTTTATTTTTATTTTCATTTTATTTTTGGTGAATTAAAAATTCAACACATATGTACTTATATATGACAGCTCGTAGTGCATTGCCAATTTAAAGCTACAAGTTACATAGATGGGAAGAATAAGCAACATGAACTAGTTAGTGCAAAAATTCAAACTAAAGGGTGTGTTTTTAGATGTATAGAACTTTAAGTTGCAATATAACAACGATGGATTATTCGATTGACATGAATGTTATTTATCCGAAAAATAATCTTGTGGCATTACATTTTAAATATGATTTCTGGCATATGACCGCCACGGCTGGCGCGGATGTAGTCCAATGTGGACTTCCAACTCTCGATGACTTTTTCCAACATTTGTGGCCGTATATCGGCAATAACACGGCAAATGTTGTCTTCCAAATGGTCAAGCGTTTGTGGCTTATCCGCATAGACCAATGACTTTACATAGCCCCATAGAAAGTAGTCTAGCGGTGTTAAATCACAAGATTTTGGAGGCCAATTCACAGGTCCAAAACGTGAAATTAGGCGGTCACCAAACGTTTCTTTCAATAAATCTATTGTGGCACGAGCTGTGTGACATGTTGCGCCGTCTTGTTGAAACCACATCTCCCTCTTTTTTGCAAAAGTACGGACCAATGATTCCACCAGCACATGAAGCGCAACAAGCAGTCAGTTTTTCTGGATGTAACGGTGTTTAAACATACTCTTGAGGATTACCTTCACTCAAAATGCGGCAGTTTTGTTTGTTGATGTAGCCATTAAACCAGAAGCGCGCTTCATCGCTAAACAAAATTCGCTTATGAAAATCGGGAACAACGGTAATCTCGTTTTGGGCCCATTCGACGAATCTACGCCTTACTTACGTCTATTCATGATGAATTGCCAAACCAAACTGAGAATAAATCACTTGACAGCTGTTAAATCGGTCGCCATCTTGAAAAGTAATGCCAACTTAAAGTTCTATACTTCTATAAAAAACACGCTTTAGTAGGATTTTAGGTGATAAAAAGGTTTTTTTCCCTGCAGGGTACTTATAAAATAAAAATACATAAAATGTATAAAAGCCTAAACCCATTACTTTGCTTTTGCTGTCACATAAAGAAGTTCGCTTTTCCTTGACATTTTAGTTATTTTTTCTTGTACGTTCTGGAATGTAACTACTTCAATTTATAGTATGAAATGGCTCACTTAGAAGCCGAATCAAGTAATCGGTCCTAGTAAACTCTTCGTTGGCAGCACATTGCATGAGCACACTCGAAAATGTATGAAAATGGCTTTGTGCATATAAATTCAAATAAGTAAAGTGGAAACGCAACAGTAAGAAAAAATGCAATTACTATAGCTGAAACAATTACGGTATTATAAAAATTGTTTTACACAATAAAAGCGTTGCAGCATTAAGCTGTACATAGCCGTATCATTTCACGGTTACTTTCTTATATGTTAACTTTTATTTTGTTGCACCAATGCAATAGGACGACAGTAAAATACTGAAACGGACGGCATTTTTGTGTATTTAAAAGAAGAACCCCTCCGAGCGTATTTCTGATATAAAATAAAAACTACTCGTGAAAATCCTGTGGCCGTTCGGAGGTAACTTAGAACACATGTTGGAAAAACATCAAGAAGCACACCACCAATCAGCTGTAAATTGCTTCAGTGGTTATAAAGTGCCGTTTAGATATGTCTACTTGGGAACGAATTATCATATGCCATTCGAAAACATTTTAGTTTATGAGTTTCTTTAAAACTTTCTGAGGCATAAAATATTTCATAAATCTACATCTTATAAAATTAAAAAGCTGACACAGCAGTCAATATTTCTTCTGTATTTTACTGATATTTTCATAGTATGTTGTATATCAAAGAAGTGAATTGCATGAGCCCTATTAATAAAACATAAGCATAATTTTCCGAATGAACACTCGGTTTTTACGATTAAAATTATTTTTCTTTCAAATTTATTTAGGTCTTATTAAGTTGGCTTCCAATAATATTTATATATTTATAAATGAATAAAATAATGAATGTTTTTACATACAGCGGCGGACAAAAGTCTACAAACACCGCCTGTATTTGTTGTATAGAAAGTACTATCACTTTGCTGAAAAATGTAGGTATACAGTTTTATTTCAAATACTTTTCTAATTACATGTATTAAAATACATCCATTTTCTAACATAAAATAAAACAATTATAATGAAAAAACGCAAATATGACCATGCCAAAAGTCTACATACACCACAGGTTTACTAGTGTAAACTATGTCGATGTGCTGTGTTGTTATGGTGGTTAGGTGTCCTTTTTTTACTATTTTTTTTAAATTATGTTTTCTAATTAGCTAGTATTAAAATAAGTTGTTGTTTAAACACATTAACATCAACAATGGTTCCGCGAAAAGAAATATCCATTGACGTACGACTCTTGATTATTCAGCACAGAAAAAAGAAGAAATCGGATGGAGAAATTTCAAAAATTTTAATCTTAAGTCCACCAAAGGTACAGGTCATTGAAAAAAACTTGGATCCACCGAAAAAACACCGCGTGTTGGCCGCCGAAGAAGCTAACTTAAAGAGATAACAGCTTTATTCTGAAGGAAGTGAATGATGATTCTAAAGTTACTGCTCCAAAATTAGTCGAAAACATTGCAAACTCATCAAAAAAGTGCGTTCATTTAAGAAAAATTCGAAGAGCCCTGAACAATGACGGCTTCCACAATAAAATGTAAAAGATTCTTATTTCTTAAAAAAATCGTAAATTTCGCTTGGAGTTCGCTAAAGCACATTTAGACAGAGGAATGTCTTGTTTACAGAAAAATTGAAGTTCAATATATTCGGCAGCGATGCAAGAGCAAAAATTTGGAGAAAAGAAAACACAGCACTTAACCCCAAAAATATAGTACCAACAGTGAAGCATGGTAGCAGCAACGTAATAGGTTGGGTTGCGGTGCGGCATCTGGAGTTGGAAAGCTTGTTTTTATTGAGGGTAATATGGATCGGTTCAAATATAAATCATTGTTGGAAGCTATTCTGAAGCTTGGCGCAGGCTGGATCTTTGGACAGGATAACGATCCAAAGCACACGGTACATATTGTTAAGTATTGGCTGCTTTATCATGCTCCAAGTCACGCACGCACCACCTGAAATCCCAGATTTGAATGTTGTTGAATATGTCTGAGAGATTTTGAGCAAAAAATTAGAAAAAATAAGATTTCCAGCCCAGCATTACTCAAAGAACGTCTTATTGAAGCTTGGGACAGTACTACTCCCTCATAATTGACAAATTTGGTAGCTTCGATGCCACGAAAGCTTCAAGCTGTTATTGATGCAAACGGTGGACCAAATAAATACTAAAAAGGTCATGTTACCTGATATTAATTAAAGCTTTTGCGCTAAGATAAGTTATGTATGTACTGTTTGTATATTTTTGTCATTGTTGGATTTACGTTTTTTTTGTCATAGTTTTACTATTTTATGTTAAAAAAAATTTTTTTTTATGATAAGGGAAAATAGTTGGATTAAACTGCATCGTTAAATTTTCCAATAAATCTTTTGGACTTTCAATTCAACGGAAACGTGAGGTCTTTGTAGACTTTTGTCCGCCACTGTATGTATCTAAAATATGTATATACAAGCTTTCACAAGATGTTACAATGATATAAATCATAAGTAAAAATGACAGAAAATACTATATTTGTGAGCATTTCGTTTTATGTTTTTTCTGATAAACCAAGCAGACGAAATTCTACATAGTGCTCGGATTTGTAATGTAACAACAAATATTTTAAACTAGTGTAAATTTTTACGACTTTAGGACTTTACAATGCTTTATGACATTTTGTGAGTACCCCAATTGTATATATTCGTTTTCATATATAGCATGCGGCGAAGGAGTAGGTAGGAGTAGCTAGTAAGTTGGACTCATACCAGTTCGTTCCTTGTATAGTAATTAATCAATAAGCCATTCTTAGTTTTGTTATTTCTAGTAGGCCAGGGCTGAGTTTTATTTCTATCTGCTAAAGTACAGAGTATGTAGCTGCTCTCTACTAGCTAAGTGATTAGCGGTCACTGTAGCGCGTGAGGCTCACGGTTTGCATCTTGCTAATTTTTGATCTAATACAATTTTATGTAGCCAAACTAAACTTAATTTTTAATTTAATTTTTAGTAAAGTAGAATTTCTACATACACATGACAGTTCGTAGAGCATCGCCTTGTTAAAAATACCAATTGCTTATATAGTTAGGGCAAAAACTTGATTGCGTTTTCTCAATTCACCTAGTGTGCCTCTTTAAAATTTTTTTATTTTTTTTATTTTTATCCCTTTAGGAATTAGTCAGGCGAAATGCTCAAATCGAACAACGTGCTTACATAATGCTCCTATGTTCAGCAATCAGAACATAAGTGACAGCCAAACGCGCTGCTTGACAACAAATCTCAACAAACAATCCAATAATTCAGTGTTTTCCTCTTTCTTAAGATTTAGTTAATTTTAACATTTTACGAATATCCATGCCGCATTTGACTTGCAAAAGTAATCAATTTACTTTCGTTTCTAGAAGCCATTATTTTAGCATAGGCATTTAATTAAAGTAATGCCTATGAGAAGATGCGGCAACTTACCAAAGGTTTCAAGACCGGAGCAAACTCATGTAGGGACCATGGAGGTTAACCTGGTGACAGATGTCCAGAGTAAACTTAGTGTATGGAGGGAACACTTCTCATACGTGCTCAATGGCAGTGAAAATGAAAACCCCGGAGAAGGCGAACCCGAAACCCCAATCGATGACGATGGTATAGAAGTGCCATCACCCGACTATGAAGACGTTCGAATAGCGATTACCCGCTTAAAAAATAACAAAGCGGCGGGAACCGGTGGAACTATTCAAATACGGCGGCGAAGAGCTGACAAGGAGCATGCATCGGATTCTTTACAGAATATGGTCGGACGAAAGCATGCCTGACGAATTGAACCAAAGTGTGCTCTACCAATTCAAAAAAGGGAGATCTCACGGACTGCGCCAAATATCGTGGGACAAGTCTCCTTAATATCGCATATAACGTCCTATCCAGCTTATTGTGTGGAAGACTAAAGCCCACCGTCAACAAACTGATCGGACAGTATCAGCGTGACTTTAGCCCTGGCAAATCCACCATTGACCAGATATTCACCATGCGCCAAAGCTTGGATAATACCCGAGAGAAAAGAATAGATACACACCACCTTTTTATTAAATTTAAAGCTGCCTTCCGCAGCAGATAAGGCCTTGTAAACTGACTCAGTCTTCGCACTCACGACTTGACTCTCACGTCACTGTTGACAGTTGTAACTTCGAAGTTGTATATAATTTCGTCTATCTGGGTACCCAAATTAACAACACCAACAATGTCAGCCTTGAAATCCAACGCACAATCACTCTTGCCAACAGATGCTACTTTGGACTGAGAAGGCAATTGAAAAGTAAAGTCCTCTCTCGACGAACCAAAACCAAACTCTAAAAGTCGCTCATCATTCGGCTTTAGGAGTTTTTGAGATACAAGTTTTGCGGAATATTTATGGTCATTAGCGCGTTGGAAACGGCGTATATCGCAAACGATGAAACGATGAGCTGTACGAGCTTTACGACGACATTGACATAGTTCAGCGAATCAAGAGATAGCGGCTACGCTGGCTAAGTCATGTCGTCCGGATGGATGAAAGCGCTCCAGCTCTGAAAGTATTCGATGGAGTACCCGCTGGCGGAAGCAGAGGAAGAGGAAGACCTCCACCCCGTTGGAAAGATCAGGTGGAGAGCGACCTGGTATCACTTGGTATTTCTAACTGGCGCCAAACAGCAAAAAGAAGAAACGAGTGGCGCGCTATTGTTGACGAGGCTATAATCGCGTAGGTGGTGCCTACGCCAAAGAAGAAGAAGAATGCCTGCGAGGACAGAAGATCTTTCCATATCGATGTTCTCTGAAACGAATGAGGAAAATCTTCCAATTTTAATTCTGCAGAAGTTTTTACAGAAAGCTTACATTATAAGATAATTCATAATAATTTTATGCTATATTATCCAGAGAACCTAATATAGAATATATCAATAGGGATCCATATATATAAAATAAAACATTGTTATTCACGTTTTTAGCGTTTAATAATGAAGGAATAAGATTTATTTAAAAACAATTTTGTGCCCCATGGTGGCTGGAAACAATTTTGTCAGTCAATTATTATCCCATTTGTTTATTATCCTTTCAGTTACGATCTTGACATGATTCCAACATTATTTCTTAAATATTATTTAGAAATTTTGTTTTTGGTCCCTTGAAAAACACCTTTAATGTATCCCTAAAACAAGGCATTTCCCATTTATATGAAAAAGATCATTTATAATTCCATTGTATTAGAATGGATTGAATATTATAAAGGGATAGCAAAGATATCTGCTATACCTAAACATTTTGAAGCCATAATTACTGATCAATTAACTTTTTTATATTTCTTTTAATTTCCAGTTCCCAGAACGGATTTTGCAAAGGAAAATCTTCTCTTATTATTTGCTGGAAATTGTTATTGAGGTTTTAAATGCATTTATGGAAAACAAGAATACTGATGTTATATAAGTATATATCGACTTTGGTAAAACATTCGACGGAGTAAATTAAACCATCTCCAATGGATATCTTCCTATCTCTGCAACAGGACTCAAAGAGTATTATTTAGTGTTACCCTTTCTGGCATAAATGATGTATCATCTGGTGTTCCGCAAGATAAACATTTGGGACCGATTCTGTTCTTGTTATTTATTAACAATTTGACTTCAATTACAAAATATGCAAAAATTTTATCGTGTGCCTATAATGTAAAGCTTTTTTAACCATTAACGAAAGGTGCATTTTACAAACCGATTTAAAAAACTTAGTAAGTCCATGTAAGAACAATGATATGCCTCTTAACCTTAACCACTGCAAAACATATTATTGAGTCCCCTCAAAAACAGTTTTTGTTTTTCGCTTTACGGCATTTGCAATGGGATACCTGCCAAAATCTTCCTCCGCATACTAGTCACCAAAACTTATAAATCTACCCACACTTTCTAGCCGTAGAGAAATGTTCTATTTTTAAAATCTTGCAGAACAAATTTTGAGCTATATTAACCGTTTTCCCATTTATGTCAAGATTGCAAGTTTTATTCCAGCACATTTGATTTGACAGACTTACCTTTCGTAACAAAAAATATTATACTAACTTCTCTTAAGAAGTAACTCACTGCATTTATAGGGTAGTGTTTATAAATAATCTTATATTTGATTTCTGTAGATAAGGGGTTTTAAATTTTGACGCTTAACAAGCTCTTCCTTTCATGACTCGGCAAATTTTATATGCGGATGGCGCCGCTCCTGTTGATTGTGGGGAGGTGGGTAACCGTTGGGCTTAATTATTAATTATTAATAATGAATGTATGCTGAGCCTACTTATAACTATAATTATATCAATCTTACGCTAGCTCACATGACAATCAAATCCGGAACGATAAATGTTTTTGGACGACCTTCACCAAATTCGCTTTGGAGTGATCTACTCCTTCGATTGAATTCACCATGCCACCGATAAATACTGGTATTTGATGTAGCTTTATAACCAAAAATTAAAGTTGTAAAAACTGATCGTGCGAAAACGCTCGCGATTTAATTTTATTTTTAGCCGAGAAAATTTTAAGTTACTGTAAACAAGACAAATAGTGCCCGTAAGTCAAAACGTTCTGGATATGTCAAAATATTGTGATCGTTTATTGAATGAATTGAATGCACCAAATGTGTCAATAATCTCAAATAAAGCTTTTGTAATATTCTAATTGCAAACACGAATGTCTTTTATTTCACGATATATGATTCACGGTCAACGTGAATTCTTCGAAAATATCAGTGAAGGGAAATAAGATAATAAGCGTACAAACTCAAAGAAAATTAAAGGATAATTTATTAGATTGTTTGTGCTATGTGGCTCTTTTGCAGTTCAAGACTTTTCATTGTTTCTTCACTTCAAATAGCACTGACTAAAATTAAATTCGCTCGCAGTCGGCGAGTCATGGTAGTTGTAAGCTTCCGAAGAAATTTATTATTAAGTTACAATTCTTAGGCGCGTTATAATATGCAGAATGAAAATCCTTCTTGGAATCGATAACTCAATTAATTAACTATTAATAGTTTAAAATTTCTAATTAAATAAAGCCTGAAAAATATGAAAATAGCTTTGAGTAAATTTATTTAAGAACTCTCAAGTAATAGTTTTTATTTTGTGTGTCATTTGCTTTCAATGCCATAATAAAAAAGGAAGAGATGATTTCATTATTTTACAACTTATTTGCACATACCTGTCTAGTAGTGAAATATAAGTACGTATATATTTATGTACTTATACTCGGCAAACGTCCTTAAACACAATCATTTATAGAGGCACCTGCAGTGAAAAAATGTCGTATATTAGATGTAGATAGATATAAAGATAATAAATAAATGAATGTATGTCCTTTGATGCAAAAATATAAATAACCCGCTTTTTCCAATGTTTTTATAAAAAGTAAAGACACTTCATGGGATGGGATAGATATCGATTTCAGACAAAAAAGAAATAGGCCGAAATGCGTGAGTATGAAGAGCTTGAGAAGCTGGCCGACAAGGGTAATGCTCGAAGATTTCAAGACCGGAGCAAAATTGTGTAGGGACCATGAAGATCATACTTCGCGTAAGGAGGGAACACTTCTCCGACCTTCTCAATAGCAGTGAAAGTGAAATCACCGGAGATGGCGTACCCAACACCCTAATCGATGACGATGGTATAAAAGTTCCATCACTCGACTATGAAGAAGTTCGAATAGCGATTGCCCGCTTATAAAATAACAAAGAGGCGGGAACCGATGGCTTCCGGCAGATCTATTCAAATACAGCGGCCAAGAACTGACAAGAAGCATGCATCAGCTTCTTTACAGAATATGGTCGGACGAAAGCATGCCTGACGAATGGAACCTAAGTATGTTCTGCCCAATCCAAAAAAGGGAGACTCCACGGTCCGTGTCAAATATCTTGGGATAAGTCTCTTTAATATCGCATATAAGGTCCTATCTATCCCACCGTCAACGAACGGGTCGGATCTTATTAGTGTGGCTTTAGACCTGGTAAATCCACCATTGACCAAACATTCACCATGCGCCAAATCTCGGAAAAGACCCGAGAGCAAATAATCGATAAACATCACCTATTTATCGATTTTAAAGCTGTCTTTGACAGCAGGACAAGGAACTGCCTCTATGCCGCTATGTCTGAAGCGCAGTCAGAATTGTGAAGGACATCTCCGAGCCATTCGATACCAAACGAGGTTTCATACAAGGAGACTCTTTATCGTTTGATTTCTTTAATTTGATGCTGGAGAAAATTATACGAGCTTCAGAGCTAAACTGACCAGGCACAATAATTGGTTATAACAACCGCACCGTAAGTTCTGCGTTCTCCAGATTAGACAAAGAAGCGAAGCGAATGGGTCTTGTATTGAACGAGGACAAGATGAAATATCTCCTGTCATCAAATAAACAGTCATCGCACTCGCGACTTCGCTCCCACGTCACTGTTGACAGTTTTAACTTCGAAGTTGTATATAATTTCGTCTATCAAGGTACCCGAATTAACAATATCAACAATGTCAGCCTTGAAATCCAACGCACAATCACTCT
The DNA here is from genome assembly GCA_030068015.2 of Neoceratitis asiatica. Taxonomy (NCBI): domain Eukaryota; kingdom Metazoa; phylum Arthropoda; class Insecta; order Diptera; family Tephritidae; genus Neoceratitis; species Neoceratitis asiatica. Next base: position 82,082,948 of record CM061524.1, read on the forward strand.
TGCCAACAGATGCTACTTTGGACTGAGAAGGCAATTGAAAAGTAAAGTCCTCTCTTGACGAACCACATCCGATGGACGAAGTCTATATCCGATGAGTCGGCCATAGGAGTTTTCGAGAGAAAAGTTTTGCGGAATATTTATGGTCATTTGCGCGTTGGAAACGGCGTATACCGCAAACGATGAAACGATGAGCTGTACGAGCTATGCGACGACACTGACATAGTTCAGCGAATCAAGAGACAGCGGCTACGCTGGTTAGGTCATATCGCCCGAATGGATGAAAGCGCTCCAGCTATGAAAGTATTCGATGGAGTACCCGCTGACGGAAGCAGAGTAAGAGGAAGACCTCCACTCCGTTGGAAAGATCAGGTGGAGAGCGACCTGGTATCACTTGGTATTTCCAACAAATTTTATTTGTCGATATTTGAAGGAACACTTGTTTGTTTGTGTACAGTATACAGTTGGAGTGTGTACTTTGTCGATTAATATTGAAGAGAGTGAAATATCTGATAAGTCAACATATGTAGTTATTAGATTTCAATAGAACAAAGTCATTTATTGTTTCGTCTAAAAACATGCATTCACAATGTATACTTGTAATAATGTGGGTGGACTGGACTTGAATTCGGAATGGGCTTGAGAAATTGAGCTTGTGTACTCATAACAGATACGTTTATATAAATTCAAGGGTTTTGTATACCGATTTATAATATATATATATATATATATATATATATATATATATATATATATATATATATATCAAATCCTTTAATCTTCCGGAAAGAATAAATCTAATCTGTGTTAAAAGTTTAAGGCTGTTGTTTAGGCCAGTTGGCTAAATATTGTAATATCCTACTAACTGTATTCGAGTAGCCGAAGCGTTTAAAAAGAAATACGTTAATACATAGTAATCGTTTTGTTCAAAATCTGTATATCTGCGCTCTATTTTTTCAGCCCCAAATATTAAAATATGATTTTTTCAGTTATTAAGTCCAATTTGAATCTGGAAGAAAACTGAGCTTAAACAACGATTGCCCAAATTCACAAAGTGTTAGTAAAAAAGCAAATTTGTATACTACCGAAAGGGATTATATTTTTACTGACTTGCACACTTTTTCATATATACAATAAGCGGTACCAAAACAAATGTCCTATTTCATATAACCTCTTTTTACTATACCAATGCATTCTAGATTGGTTGAACACTTCTGCGTAGATCACCATCAGGGATCCTAGAACTTTTTTAGTAAATCGTGTTTGAATTTCTGGCATCTGCATTTTAACAGTTTCAGATCCGTTATCGCAGAATAATAAAATATATTTCACTGAGGAACTTCATTAGCCGTATACTTTAAAATCTTTAAACATGTTGGAAATCTCTTCAAAAACTCCTCAATATCTCTCAATTTAATTTATTATAATTAATTTAATTTCGGATTTCTTACATATCTTCAACTTGATACTCCTATTGTTTAATTTGACAGATTAAATGTATTAAAATTATCAAGCAACAACCTCTTTCTTTAAAAATTACTTTACAATTAAACTTTTAAAATCTCTTTATTCCGACACCCGCATAGTAATGTAAAATGTACAATATATTTTATCAATTCGGTGCTCAAAAATATTATTTCATTAAACCTTTCTTTAATCTTTTGATACCCATATTTCAATTTTTTCATATATAGTTGCTCTGAGAAATGTAAATCTAAGTCATGCTCGAGCACATTTGGACACAAACAATCTTTTCATTAATTTCGATCCAAACCTTATCTTAAGTTCACCGAAAAACTTACAGAATACTTCATGTGGTAAATCAAAAATTTCAAAACGCATAAACGCAAGAACAAAATATTTGTATCTACATGAACATTAGAGATGCCACACTCCTTTTTCCCAAATTGAGAAGATATAAGCCATTTGCATGATAGCCGAAATACCGTGTATAAATTTTGTTGAACTTGGTGAAAAAGTTACAACAAAAACGTTGTACAGATCTGAGTAATTGCCCCTTACCACTGGTGGGGGGAAGCAAACTACTTGGTTGAGATTTTGTAAGAATCTGATTTATTCAATAATGTAAAAGTTCTTATATACAATTTCTTAAAATTTGAAAAAACTAAAAAATTTGAGAAACAAGTTCTTTAAAAGGTTTAAATTATCGAACTTACCTTGTCAGAAATTATGTCGCTAATTTTGAGCGTGATATTAAGCTAAACCCAAAGTCGTTTTGGCGCTACGTCAAGGCTAAAAAAATCGTGCTCAAGCATCCCCTGTCAACCTTTTTTCTGATTTTTTTAGTTCCAATTTTGAGTCTGAAGATATCATTTGTGAAGAGGCGGCAACTAATATTGATACCTCTGTCAATTTTGGCGAACTTTTTTTAACCATTGATGATATCACTCGAGGCATTTCCGTGATTAAGTCTTCAACACAAACGGACATTGATGGGTGTTGCTATTTTTTGTTCAAAAACATCACTGCACTTGCTACCCTATTCTACTTTTTTTCAATAAGTCTCTTATGTGTGGTGATTTTATAGACGCATGGAAGATAACTTCTATTGCCTCGATTTTCAAGAGTGGTAATAAAAGCAATGTCGCCAACTACCGTCCCATTGCCAAACTGTCCGCTATATCTAAGTTGTTTGAAATAGTAGTTAAGGACACGATATATTTTGCTGTAAAGAGTTTAATTTGTGCTAACCAGCATGGTGTTATGCCTGGAAGATCTACTGTAACTGATCTTGCAGTATTTTCGGAATTTTGTATTTCTTCATTTAATATGAAAGCACAAGTGGATACCATCTATACTGACTTTTCGAAAGCCTTCGACAAAGTGAACCATTCATTGTTGGTATCTAAGTTGGGGATTCTGGGTTTTCACTCCAGTATATTATCATGGGTGAAGTCGCACCTGTCCTTTCGACACTGTTTTGTTCGGGTAGATGGTGCCTGCTCACGCCCTTTTATTGCAACGTCGGGCGTACCTCAGGGAAGTGTTCTGGGACCGCTCTTATTTGTTATTTTTATCAGTGACATAAGTCATTGCTTTAGACACTCTAATTTTTTATTATACGCTGATGATTTGAAAATTTTTAAAACAGTCACAAGTCTCACTGATTCCATTATGCTTCAATCCGATCTTGAAAATGTAATTGATTGGTGCAGTAAAAATCGTCTGTACCTAAATACCAGCAAATGCTTTGCCATTTCTTTTTCGAAATCTCGAAATCTCATTCCGGCCTCATATAGTATCGGTGAATCTATATTGAGAAATGTTGATGAAATATCTGATCTCGGGATAATCTTTGATTCTAAGTTCCTTTTTCATAGCCAAATAAACTATGTTATTGCAAAATCCTATCCCATGCTTGCGTTTATTCGCCGCTTCAGTACGGATTTCAGTGGTGCAATCCAAGCTGGAATATGGAAAGTTCATCTGGAGGCCATAACATGCTTGTCATATTGGACGACTTGAGCGGATTCAAAAAACGTTTCTCAGATTTGCTCTTCGTTCGTTACATTTTGAGGATCCAGTTCCGTCATATAGTTCTAGGTGTCTGTTGATCAACTTAAAGTCTTTAAATAGTAGAGGGTCAATCTTATCGCTGATATTTGTTTATGATATTATACAGGGGACGATTGACTCGCCATTTCTTTGGATCGTACACACTTTAATATACCGTCTCGAGCACTACGAAATCATGACTTTTTCGCTATTGATAGAGCTAGAAAAACTTATGCATCCAACTCACCAATTGCAAGGGCTATGAGGGAATATAGCTTGCTTCCTAACTCGAGGGATATTGATTTTTCAATAACAAAGTGTAGGCTTAAACTATTATTAAATGATTTTGTGTAATTATTTAGTAAGTTATTATTTAGTTTTGGCGTATTTAAGTTTTCAATCGGAAATAGTCTGTAAGGAGTTTGTATATCCTAGATTATACTGAATAAATATATAAATAAATAAATAATGTATCATCTGGTGTTCCGCAAGATAAACATTTGGGACCGATTCTGTTCTTGTTATTTATTAACAATTTGACTTCAATTACAAAATATGCAAAAATTTTATCGTGTGCCTATAATGTAAAGCTTTTTTAACCATTAACGAAAGGTGCATTTTACAAACCGATTTAAAAAACTTAGTAAGTCCATGTAAGAACAATGATATGCCTCTTAACCTTAACCACTGCAAAACATATTATTGAGTCCCCTCAAAAACAGTTTTTGTTTTTCGCTTTACGGCATTTGCAATGGGATACCTGCCAAAATCTTCCTCCGCATACTAGTCACCAAAACTTATAAATCTACCCACACTTTCTAGCCGTAGAGAAATGTTCTATTTTTAAAATCTTGCAGAACAAATTTTGAGCTATATTAACCGTTTTCCCATTTATGTCAAGATTGCAAGTTTTATTCCAGCACATTTGATTTGACAGACTTACCTTTCGTAACAAAAAATATTATACTAACTTCTCTTAAGAAGTAACTCACTGCATTTATAGGGTAGTGTTTATAAATAATCTTATATTTGATTTCTGTAGATAAGGGGTTTTAAATTTTGACGCTTAACAAGCTCTTCCTTTCATGACTCGGCAAATTTTATATGCGGATGGCGCCGCTCCTGTTGATTGTGGGGAGGTGGGTAACCGTTGGGCTTAATTATTAATTATTAATAATGAATGTATGCTGAGCCTACTTATAACTATAATTATATCAATCTTACGCTAGCTCACATGACAATCAAATCCGGAACGATAAATGTTTTTGGACGACCTTCACCAAATTCGCTTTGGAGTGATCTACTCCTTCGATTGAATTCACCATGCCACCGATAAATACTGGTATTTGATGTAGCTTTATAACCAAAAATTAAAGTTGTAAAAACTGATCGTGCGAAAACGCTCGCGATTTAATTTTATTTTTAGCCGAGAAAATTTTAAGTTACTGTAAACAAGACAAATAGTGCCCGTAAGTCAAAACGTTCTGGATATGTCAAAATATTGTGATCGTTTATTGAATGAATTGAATGCACCAAATGTGTCAATAATCTCAAATAAAGCTTTTGTAATATTCTAATTGCAAACACGAATGTCTTTTATTTCACGATATATGATTCACGGTCAACGTGAATTCTTCGAAAATATCAGTGAAGGGAAATAAGATAATAAGCGTACAAACTCAAAGAAAATTAAAGGATAATTTATTAGATTGTTTGTGCTATGTGGCTCTTTTGCAGTTCAAGACTTTTCATTGTTTCTTCGCTTCAAATAGCACTGACTAAAATTAAATTCGCTCGCAGTCGGCGAGTCATGGTAGTTGTAAGCTTCCGAAGAAATTTATTATTAAGTTACAATTCTTAGGCGCGTTATAATATGCAGAATGAAAATCCTTCTTGGAATCGATAACTCAATTAATTAACTATTAATAGTTTAAAATTTCTAATTAAATAAAGCCTGAAAAATATGAAAATAGCTTTGAGTAAATTTATTTAAGAACTCTCAAGTAATAGTTTTTATTTTGTGTGTCATTTGCTTTCAATGCCATAATAAAAAAGGAAGAGATGATTTCATTATTTTACAACTTATTTGCACATACCTGTCTAGTAGTGAAATATAAGTACGTATATATTTATGTACTTATACTCGGCAAACGTCCTTAAACACAATCATTTATAGAGGCACCTGCAGTGAAAAAATTTCGTATATTAGATGTAGATAGATATAAAGATAATAAATAAATGAATGTATGTCCTTTGATGCAAAAATATAAATAACCCGCTTTTTCCAATGTTTTTATAAAAAGTAAAGACACTTCATGGGATGGGATAGATATCGAGAGCTTAATAGGGAAACAAGACGCATTTTCAGACAAAAAAGAAATAGGCCGAAATGCGTGAGTATGAAGAGCTTGAGAAGCTGGCCGACAAGGGTAATGCTCGAAGATTTCAAGACCGGAGCAAAATTGTGTAGGGACCATGAAGATCATACTTCGCGTAAGGAGGGAACACTTCTCCGACCTTCTCAATAGCAGTGAAAGTGAAATCACCGGAGATGGCGTACCCAACACCCTAATCGATGACGATGGTATAAAAGTTCCATCACTCGACTATGAAGAAGTTCGAATAGCGATTGCCCGCTTATAAAATAACAAAGAGGCGGGAACCGATGGCTTCCGGCAGATCTATTCAAATACAGCGGCCAAGAACTGACAAGAAGCATGCATCAGCTTCTTTACAGAATATGGTCGGACGAAAGCATGCCTGACGAATGGAACCTAAGTATGTTCTGCCCAATCCAAAAAGGGAGACTCCACGGTCCGTGTCAAATATCTTGGGATAAGTCTCTTTAATATCGCATATAAGGTCCTATCTATCCCACCGTCAACGAACGGGTCGGATCTTATTAGTGTGGCTTTAGACCTGGTAAATCCACCATTGACCAAACATTCACCATGCGCCAAATCTCGGAAAAGACCCGAGAGCAAATAATCGATAAACATCACCTATTTATCGATTTTAAAGCTGTCTTTGACAGCAGGACAAGGAACTGCCTCTATGCCGCTATGTCTGAAGCGCAGTCAGAATTGTGAAGGACATCTCCGAGCCATTCGATACCAAACGAGGTTTCATACAAGGAGACTCTTTATCGTTTGATTTCTTTAATTTGATGCTGGAGAAAATTATACGAGCTTCAGAGCTAAACTGACCAGGCACAATAATTGGTTATAACAACCGCACCGTAAGTTCTGCGTTCTCCAGATTAGACAAAGAAGCGAAGCGAATGGGTCTTGTATTGAACGAGGACAAGATGAAATATCTCCTGTCATCAAATAAACAGTCATCGCACTCGCGACTTCGCTCCCACGTCACTGTTGACAGTTTTAACTTCGAAGTTGTATATAATTTCGTCTATCAAGGTACCCGAATTAACAATATCAACAATGTCAGCCTTGAAATCCAACGCACAATCACTCTTGCCAACAGATGCTACTTTGGACTGAGAAGGCAATTGAAAAGTAAAGTCCTCTCTTGACGAACCACATCCGATGGACGAAGTCTATATCCGATGAGTCGGCCATAGGAGTTTTCGAGAGAAAAGTTTTGCGGAATATTTATGGTCATTTGCGCGTTGGAAACGGCGTATACCGCAAACGATGAAACGATGAGCTGTACGAGCTATGCGACGACACTGACATAGTTCAGCGAATCAAGAGACAGCGGCTACGCTGGTTAGGTCATATCGCCCGAATGGATGAAAGCGCTCCAGCTATGAAAGTATTCGATGGAGTACCCGCTGACGGAAGCAGAGTAAGAGGAAGACCTCCACTCCGTTGGAAAGATCAGGTGGAGAGCGACCTGGTATCACTTGGTATTTCCAACAAATTTTATTTGTCGATATTTGAAGGAACACTTGTTTGTTTGTGTACAGTATACAGTTGGAGTGTGTACTTTGTCGATTAATATTGAAGAGAGTGAAATATCTGATAAGTCAACATATGTAGTTATTAGATTTCAATAGAACAAAGTCATTTATTGTTTCGTCTAAAAACATGCATTCACAATGTATACTTGTAATAATGTGGGTGGACTGGACTTGAATTCGGAATGGGCTTGAGAAATTGAGCTTGTGTACTCATAACAGATACGTTTATATAAATTCAAGGGTTTTGTATACCGATTTATAATATATATATATATATATATATATATATATATATATCAAATCCTTTAATCTTTCGGAAAGAATAAATCTAATCTGTGTTAAAAGTTTAAGGCTGTTGTTTAGGCCAGTTGGCTAAATATTGTAATATCCTACTAACTGTATTCGAGTAGCCGAAGCGTTTAAAAAGAAATACGTTAATACATAGTAATCGTTTTGTTCAAAATCTGTATATCTGCGCTCTATTTTTTCAGCCCCAAATATTAAAATATGATTTTTTCAGTTATTAAGTCCAATTTGAATCTGGAAGAAAACTGAGCTTAAACAACGATTGCCCAAATTCACAAAGTGTTAGTAAAAAAGCAAATTTGTATACTACCGAAAGGGATTATATTTTTACTGACTTGCACACTTTTTCATATATACAATAAGCGGTACCAAAACAAATGTCCTATTTCATATAACCTCTTTTTACTATACCAATGCATTCTAGATTGGTTGAACACTTCTGCGTAGATCACCATCAGGGATCCTAGAACTTTTTTTTAGTAAATCGTGTTTGAATTTCTGGCATCTGCATTTTAACAGTTTCAGATCCGTTATCGCAGAATAATAAAATATATTTCACTGAGGAACTTCATTAGCCGTATACTTTAAAATCTTTAAACATGTTGGAAATCTCTTCAAAAACTCCTCAATATCTCTCAATTTAATTTATTATAATTAATTTAATTTCGGATTTCTTACATATCTTCAACTTGATACTCCTATTGTTTAATTTGACAGATTAAATGTATTAAAATTATCAAGCAACAACCTCTTTCTTTAAAAATTACTTTACAATTAAACTTTTAAAATCTCTTTATTCCGACACCCGCATAGTAATGTAAAATGTACAATATATTTTATCAATTCGGTGCTCAAAAATATTATTTCATTAAACCTTTCTTTAATCTTTTGATACCCATATTTCAATTTTTTCATATATAGTTGCTCTGAGAAATGTAAATCTAAGTCATGCTCGAGCACATTTGGACACAAACAATCTTTTCATTAATTTCGATCCAAACCTTATCTTAAGTTCACCGAAAAACTTACAGAATACTTCATGTGGTAAATCAAAAATTTCAAAACGCATAAACGCAAGAACAAAATATTTGTATCTACATGAACATTAGAGATGCCACACTCCTTTTTCCCAAATTGAGAAGATATAAGCCATTTGCATGATAGCCGAAATACCGTGTATAAATTTTGTTGAACTTGGTGAAAAAGTTACAACAAAAACGTTGTACAGATCTGAGTAATTGCCCCTTACCACTGGTGGGGGGAAGCAAACTACTTGGTTGAGATTTTGTAAGAATCTGATTTATTCAATAATGTAAAAGTTCTTATATACAATTTCTTAAAATTTGAAAAAACTAAAAAATTTGAGAAACAAGTTCTTTAAAAGGTTTAAATTATCGAACTTACCTTGTCAGAAATTATGTCGCTAATTTTGAGCGTGATATTAAGCTAAACCCAAAGTCGTTTTGGCGCTACGTCAAGGCTAAAAAAATTTTTCTGATTTTTTTAGTTCCAATTTTGAGTCTGAAGATATCATTTGTGAAGAGGCGGCAACTAATATTGATACCTCTGTCAATTTTGGCGAACTTTTTTTAACCATTGATGATATCACTCGAGGCATTTCCGTGATTAAGTCTTCAACACAAACGGACATTGATGGGTGTTGCTATTTTTTGTTCAAAAACATCACTGCACTTGCTACCCTATTCTACTTTTTTTCAATAAGTCTCTTATGTGTGGTGATTTTATAGACGCATGGAAGATAACTTCTATTGCCTCGATTTTCAAGAGTGGTAATAAAAGCAATGTCGCCAACTACCGTCCCATTGCCAAACTGTCCGCTATATCTAAGTTGTTTGAAATAGTAGTTAAGGACACGATATATTTTGCTGTAAAGAGTTTAATTTGTGCTAACCAGCATGGTGTTATGCCTGGAAGATCTACTGTAACTGATCTTGCAGTATTTTCGGAATTTTGTATTTCTTCATTTAATATGAAAGCACAAGTGGATACCATCTATACTGACTTTTCGAAAGCCTTCGACAAAGTGAACCATTCATTGTTGGTATCTAAGTTGGGGATTCTGGGTTTTCACTCCAGTATATTATCATGGGTGAAGTCGCACCTGTCCTTTCGACACTGTTTTGTTCGGGTAGATGGTGCCTGCTCACGCCCTTTTATTGCAACGTCGGGCGTACCTCAGGGAAGTGTTCTGGGACCGCTCTTATTTGTTATTTTTATCAGTGACATAAGTCATTGCTTTAGACACTCTAATTTTTTATTATACGCTGATGATTTGAAAATTTTTAAAACAGTCACAAGTCTCACTGATTCCATTATGCTTCAATCCGATCTTGAAAATGTAATTGATTGGTGCAGTAAAAATCGTCTGTACCTAAATACCAGCAAATGCTTTGCCATTTCTTTTTCGAAATCTCGAAATCTCATTCCGGCCTCATATAGTATCGGTGAATCTATATTGAGAAATGTTGATGAAATATCTGATCTCGGGATAATCTTTGATTCTAAGTTCCTTTTTCATAGCCAAATAAACTATGTTATTGCAAAATCCTATCCCATGCTTGCGTTTATTCGCCGCTTCAGTACGGATTTCAGTGGTGCAATCCAAGCTGGAATATGGAAAGTTCATCTGGAGGCCATAACATGCTTGTCATATTGGACGACTTGAGCGGATTCAAAAAACGTTTCTCAGATTTGCTCTTCGTTCGTTACATTTTGAGGATCCAGTTCCGTCATATAGTTCTAGGTGTCTGTTGATCAACTTAAAGTCTTTAAATAGTAGAGGGTCAATCTTATCGCTGATATTTGTTTATGATATTATACAGGGGACGATTGACTCGCCATTTCTTTGGATCGTACACACTTTAATATACCGTCTCGAGCACTACGAAATCATGACTTTTTCGCTATTGATAGAGCTAGAAAAACTTATGCATCCAACTCACCAATTGCAAGGGCTATGAGGGAATATAGCTTGCTTCCTAACTCGAGGGATATTGATTTTTCAATAACAAAGTGTAGGCTTAAACTATTATTAAATGATTTTGTGTAATTATTTAGTAAGTTATTATTTAGTTTTGGCGTATTTAAGTTTTCAATCGGAAATAGTCTGTAAGGAGTTTGTATATCCTAGATTATACTGAATAAATATATAAATAAATAAATAATGTATCATCTGGTGTTCCGCAAGATAAACATTTGGGACCGATTCTGTTCTTGTTATTTATTAACAATTTGACTTCAATTACAAAATATGCAAAAATTTTATCGTGTGCCTATAATGTAAAGCTTTTTTAACCATTAACGAAAGGTGCATTTTACAAACCGATTTAAAAAACTTAGTAAGTCCATGTAAGAACAATGATATGCCTCTTAACCTTAACCACTGCAAAACATATTATTGAGTCCCCTCAAAAACAGTTTTTGTTTTTCGCTTTACGGCATTTGCAATGGGATACCTGCCAAAATCTTCCTCCGCATACTAGTCACCAAAACTTATAAATCTACCCACACTTTCTAGCCGTAGAGAAATGTTCTATTTTTAAAATCTTGCAGAACAAATTTTGAGCTATATTAACCGTTTTCCCATTTATGTCAAGATTGCAAGTTTTATTCCAGCACATTTGATTTGACAGACTTACCTTTCGTAACAAAAAATATTATACTAACTTCTCTTAAGAAGTAACTCACTGCATTTATAGGGTAGTGTTTATAAATAATCTTATATTTGATTTCTGTAGATAAGGGGTTTTAAATTTTGACGCTTAACAAGCTCTTCCTTTCATGACTCGGCAAATTTTATATGCGGATGGCGCCGCTCCTGTTGATTGTGGGGAGGTGGGTAACCGTTGGGCTTAATTATTAATTATTAATAATGAATGTATGCTGAGCCTACTTATAACTATAATTATATCAATCTTACGCTAGCTCACATGACAATCAAATCCGGAACGATAAATGTTTTTGGACGACCTTCACCAAATTCGCTTTGGAGTGATCTACTCCTTCGATTGAATTCACCATGCCACCGATAAATACTGGTATTTGATGTAGCTTTATAACCAAAAATTAAAGTTGTAAAAACTGATCGTGCGAAAACGCTCGCGATTTAATTTTATTTTTAGCCGAGAAAATTTTAAGTTACTGTAAACAAGACAAATAGTGCCCGTAAGTCAAAACGTTCTGGATATGTCAAAATATTGTGATCGTTTATTGAATGAATTGAATGCACCAAATGTGTCAATAATCTCAAATAAAGCTTTTGTAATATTCTAATTGCAAACACGAATGTCTTTTATTTCACGATATATGATTCACGGTCAACGTGAATTCTTCGAAAATATCAGTGAAGGGAAATAAGATAATAAGCGTACAAACTCAAAGAAAATTAAAGGATAATTTATTAGATTGTTTGTGCTATGTGGCTCTTTTGCAGTTCAAGACTTTTCATTGTTTCTTCACTTCAAATAGCACTGACTAAAATTAAATTCGCTCGCAGTCGGCGAGTCATGGTAGTTGTAAGCTTCCGAAGAAATTTATTATTAAGTTACAATTCTTAGGCGCGTTATAATATGCAGAATGAAAATCCTTCTTGGAATCGATAACTCAATTAATTAACTATTAATAGTTTAAAATTTCTAATTAAATAAAGCCTGAAAAATATGAAAATAGCTTTGAGTAAATTTATTTAAGAACTCTCAAGTAATAGTTTTTATTTTGTGTGTCATTTGCTTTCAATGCCATAATAAAAAAGGAAGAGATGATTTCATTATTTTACAACTTATTTGCACATACCTGTCTAGTAGTGAAATATAAGTACGTATATATTTATGTACTTATACTCGGCAAACGTCCTTAAACACAATCATTTATAGAGGCACCTGCAGTGAAAAAATTTCGTATATTAGATGTAGATAGATATAAAGATAATAAATAAATGAATGTATGTCCTTTGATGCAAAAATATAAATAACCCGCTTTTTCCAATGTTTTTATAAAAAGTAAAGACACTTCATGGGATGGGATAGATATCGAGAGCTTAATAGGGAAACAAGACGCATTTTCAGACAAAAAAGAAATAGGCCGAAATGCGTGAGTATGAAGAGCTTGAGAAGCTGGCCGACAAGGGTAATGCTCGAAGATTTCAAGACCGGAGCAAAATTGTGTAGGGACCATGAAGATCATACTTCGCGTAAGGAGGGAACACTTCTCCGACCTTCTCAATAGCAGTGAAAGTGAAATCACCGGAGATGGCGTACCCAACACCCTAATCGATGACGATGGTATAAAAGTTCCATCACTCGACTATGAAGAAGTTCGAATAGCGATTGCCCGCTTATAAAATAACAAAGAGGCGGGAACCGATGGCTTCCGGCAGATCTATTCAAATACAGCGGCGAAGAACTGACAAGAAGCATGCATCAGCTTCTTTACAGAATATGGTCGGACGAAAGCATGCCTGACGAATGGAACCTAAGTATGTTCTGCCCAATCCAAAAAAGGGAGACTCCACGGTCCGTGTCAAATATCGTGGGATAAGTCTCTTTAATATCGCATATAAGGTCCTATCTATCCCACCGTCAACGAACGGGTCGGATCTTATTAGTGTGGCTTTAGACCTGGTAAATCCACCATTGATCAAACATTCATCATGCGCCAAATCTCGGAAAAGACCCGAGAGCAAATAATCGATAAACATCACCTATTTATCGATTTTAAAGCTGTCTTTGACAGCAGGACAAGGAACTGCCTCTATGCCGCTATGTCTGAAGCGCAGTCAGAATTGTGAAGGACATCTCCGAGCCATTCGATACCAAACGAGGTTTCATACAAGGAGACTCTTTATCGTTTGATTTCTTTAATTTGATGCTGGAGAAAATTATACGAGCTTCAGAGCTAAACTGACCAGGCACAATAATTGGTTATAACAACCGCACCGTAAGTTCTGCGTTCTCCAGATTAGACAAAGAAGCGAAGCGAATGGGTCTTGTATTGAACGAGGACAAGATGAAATATCTCCTGTCATCAAATAAACAGTCATCGCACTCGCGACTTCGCTCCCACGTCACTGTTGACAGTTTTAACTTCGAAGTTGTATATAATTTCGTCTATCAAGGTACCCGAATTAACAATATCAACAATGTCAGCCTTGAAATCCAACGCACAATCACTCTTGCCAACAGGTGCTACTTTGGACTGAGAAGGCAATTGAAAAGTAAAGTCCTCTCTTGACGAACCACATCCGATGGACGAAGTCTATATCCGATGAGTCGGCCATAGGAGTTTTCGAGAGAAAAGTTTTGCGGAATATTTATGGTCATTTGCGCGTTGGAAACGGCGTATACCGCAAACGATGAAACGATGAACTGTACGAGCTATGCGACGACACTGACATAGTTCAGCGAATCAAGAGACAGCGGCTACGCTGGTTAGGTCATATCGCCCGAATGGATGAAAGCGCTCCAGCTATGAAAGTATTCGATGGAGTACCCGCTGACGGAAGCAGAGTAAGAGGAAGACCTCCACTCCGTTGGAAAGATCAGGTGGAGAGCGACCTGGTATCACTTGGTATTTCCAACAAATTTTATTTGTCGATATTTGAAGGAACACTTGTTTGTTTGTGTACAGTATACATTTGGAGTGTGTACTTTGTCGATTAATATTGAAGAGAGTGAAATATCTGATAAGTCAATATATGTAGTTATTAGATTTCAATAGAACAAAGTCATTTATTGTTTCGTCTAAAAACATGCATTCACAATGTATACTTGTAATAATGTGGGTGGACTGGACTTGAATTCGGAATGGGCTTGAGAAATTGAGCTTGTGTACTCATAACAGATACGTTTATATAAATTCAAGGGTTTTGTATACCGATTTATAATATATATATATATATATATATATATATATCAAATCCTTTAATCTTTCGGAAAGAATAAATCTAATCTGTGTTAAAAGTTTAAGGCTGTTGTTTAGGCCAGATGGCTAAATATTGTAATATCCTACTAACTGTATTCGAGTAGCCGAAGCGTTTAAAAAGAAATACGTTAATACATAGTAATCGTTTTGTTCAAAATCTGTATATCTGCGCTCTATTTTTTCAGCCCCAAATATTAAAATATGATTTTTTCAGTTATTAAGTCCAATTTGAATCTGGAAGAAAACTGAGCTTAAACAACGATTGCCCAAATTCACAAAGTGTTAGTAAAAAAGCATATTTGTATACTACCGAAAGGGATTATATTTTTACTGACTTGCACACTTTTTCATATATACAATAAGCGGTACCAAAACAAATGTCCTATTTCATATAACCTCTTTTTACTATACCAATGCATTCTAGATTGGTTGAACACTTCTGCGTAGATCACCATCAGGGATCCTAGAACTTTTTTTTAGTAAATCGTGTTTGAATTTCTGGCATCTGCATTTTAACAGTTTCAGATCCGTTATCGCAGAATAATAAAATATATTTCACTGAGGAACTTCATTAGCCGTATACTTTAAAATCTTTAAACATGTTGCAAATCCCTTCAAAAACTCCTCAATATCTCTCAATTTAATTTATTATAATTAATTTAATTTCGGATTTCTTACATATCTTCAACTTGATACTCCTATTGTTTAATTTGACAGATTAAATGTATTAAAATTATCAAGCAACAACCTCTTTCTTTAAAAATTACTTTACAATTAAACTTTTAAAATCTCTTTATTCCGACACCCGCATAGTAATGTAAAATGTACAATATATTTTATCAATTCGGTGCTCAAAAATATTATTTCATTAAACCTTTCTTTAATCTTTTGATACCCATATTTCAATTTTTTCATATATAGTTGCTCTGAGAAATGTAAATCTAAGTCATGCTCGAGCACATTTGGACACAAACAATCTTTTCATTAATTTCGATCCAAACCTTATCTTAAGTTCACCGAAAAACTTACAGAATACTTCATGTGGTAAATCAAAAATTTCAAAACGCATAAACGCAAGAACAAAATATTTGTATCTACATGAACATTAGAGATGCCACACTCCTTTTTCCCAAATTGAGAAGATATAAGCCATTTGCATGATAGCCGAAATACCGTGTATAAATTTTGTTGAACTTGGTGAAAAAGTTACAAAAAAAAACGTTGTACAGATCTGAGTAATTGCCCCTTACCACTGGTGGGGGGAAGCAAACTACTTGGTTGAGATTTTGTAAGAATCTGATTTATTCAATAATGTAAAAGTTCTTATATACAATTTCTTAAAATTTGAAAAAACTAAAAAATTTGAGAAACAAGTTCTTTAAAAGGTTTAAATTATCGAACTTACCTTGTCAGAAATTATGTCGCTAATTTTGAGCGTGATATTAAGCTAAACCCAAAGTCGTTTTGGCGCTACGTCAAGGCTAAAAAAATCGTGCTCAAGCATCCCCTGTCAACCTTTTTTCTGATTTTTTTAGTTCCAATTTTGAGTCTGAAGATATCATTTGTGAAGAGGCGGCAACTAATATTGATACCTCTGTCAATTTTGGCGAACTTTTTTTAACCATTGATGATATCACTCGAGGCATTTCCGTGATTAAGTCTTCAACACAAACGGACATTGATGGGTGTTGCTATTTTTTGTTCAAAAACATCACTGCACTTGCTACCCTATTCTACTTTTTTTCAATAAGTCTCTTATGTGTGGTGATTTTATAGACGCATGGAAGATAACTTCTATTGCCTCGATTTTCAAGAGTGGTAATAAAAGCAATGTCGCCAACTACCGTCCCATTGCCAAACTGTCCGCTATATCTAAGTTGTTTGAAATAGTAGTTAAGGACACGATATATTTTGCTGTAAAGAGTTTAATTTGTGCTAACCAGCATGGTGTTATGCCTGGAAGATCTACTGTAACTGATCTTGCAGTATTTTCGGAATTTTGTATTTCTTCATTTAATATGAAAGCACAAGTGGATACCATCTATACTGACTTTTCGAAAGCCTTCGACAAAGTGAACCATTCATTGTTGGTATCTAAGTTGGGGATTCTGGGTTTTCACTCCAGTATATTATCATGGGTGAAGTCGCACCTGTCCTTTCGACACTGTTTTGTTCGGGTAGATGGTGCTTGCTCACGCCCTTTTATTGCAACGTCGGGCGTACCTCAGGGAAGTGTTCTGGACCGCTCTTATTTGTTATTTTTATCAGTGACATAAGTCATTGCTTTAGACACTCTAATTTTTTATTATACGCTGATGATTTGAAAATTTTTAAAACAGTCACAAGTCTCACTGATTCCATTATGCTTCAATCCGATCTTGAAAATGTAATTGATTGGTGCAGTAAAAATCGTCTGTACCTAAATACCAGCAAATGCTTTGCCATTTCTTTTTCGAAATCTCGAAATCTCATTCCGGCCTCATACAGTATCGGTGAATCTATATTGAGAAATGTTGATGAAATATCTGATCTCGGGATAATCTTTGATTCTAAGTTCCTTTTTCATAGCCAAATAAACTATGTTATTGCAAAATCCTATCCCATGCTTGCGTTTATTCGCCGCTTCAGTACGGATTTCAGTGGTGCAATCCAAGCTGGAATATGGAAAGTTCATCTGGAGGCCATAACATGCTTGTCATATTGGACGACTTGAGCGGATTCAAAAACGTTTCTCAGATTTGCTCTTCGTTCGTTACATTTTGAGGATCCAGTTCCGTCATATAGTTCTAGGTGTCTGTTGATCAACTTAAAGTCTTTAAATAGTAGAGGGTCAATCTTATCGCTGATATTTGTTTATGATATTATACAGGGGACGATTGACTCGCCATTTCTTTGGATCGTACACACTTTAATATACCGTCTCGAGCACTACGAAATCATGACTTTTTCGCTATTGATAGAGCTAGAACAACTTATGCATCCAACTCACCAATTGCAAGAGCTATGAGGGAATATAACTTGCTTCCTAACTCGAGGGATATTGATTTTTCAATAACAAAGTGTAGGCTTAAACTATTATTAAATGATTTTGTGTAATTATTTAGTAAGTTATTATTTAGTTTTGGCGTATTTAAGTTTTCAATCGGAAATAGTCTGTAAGGAGTTTGTATATCCTAGATTATACTGAATAAATATATAAATAAATAAATAAATAAATAAATAAATAAATAAATAAATAAATAAATAAATAAATAAATAAATAAAATTATGTTCCTAATCTAAATATGTATATTTGTGTGTGTGTTATTATGTTTGCCTTAAAATACATCTCTTAATATAGACAATCAGTAGGTCTTTATCTGTGTTTTTATTGCTTTGTGTGTATTTAGGGCACTTACAAGCAGGCATGTATTTTAAACTATTTCTGTATGATAAGAAATTTATCTTATGTTTGGCTATAAATGTCACACAGTAAAATGATTTAGGTATATGTGTATATATGTATGTGCATATGAAAATGTTTGTAATTTATGTATGTTGAGGTTTACAGCATTGTATTGTGAGCAAACTGATAGTTTTCTAAATATATGTATGCATGTTGTAAATATAAATTTTCGTGTGAAGATTGATTCCCAAAATATCTACGGATTGCATTACAGTTCATATGGTTTCTGAAAATATATGTGTTTACATGTATGTACAAATGTACATATGCATTAATGTTTACTGTAACTTAGTAAGACCCAAAACTAAAAAAAGATGTTTAATGATAATTAAACAAACGTTAAGTTATTTATATATATATATGTGTGACAGCACGCTAAGCTTCTAAAGTTTTTAATTCTGTAATACAACCATGCGAACTATCAGTTTTGACATTTTGCTTTGTGTATTCATTCTATGTTTTTGGTTAATCATTCATATTAAAAATAAAACTTTCTTTCTGGATTCGACTTCGAAGAGAACACACGTCTTTTAATTATATGCCGCATCTTCTACATATATATATATAGTTATATGATTGGAGGTGCCACGCTCATTTTTTAATTGGGAAACTTCACATAAACTATCTGCAGAATAGTCCAAGCATGCTAAAGAAATTCGGTTAAATTCTGTTATAAAGTAACATATCGACGGATTACCAAAAACTTCTTATAAATTATTTCCATGATAACCCGTAAGCAGTATATCTTAATTTAGAATGATATCGGTGAAGACGTTTTCAAGTTATGAGATAACACCAAAAACTTGCACTTATTTTTTTTAAGTAAGATTAAAATCAATTTAAATAACTCATTAATATCTCTTTTATTACTTTCTGACTTTCACACCGATTTATGTCAGGCGTCTACAGTGGTGAAGATATTACAGAGCTGAAGAAATCGTATACTGTGAAAACCGAATTACAATAATAGGGAGGGAATATCTAAATTTGTAACGTTAATTTTAAAAAGTAAAAGCTTACAATCTTGGAAAACTATTGTTAAATTCTTTTACTTTTTTTCATCTCATTTATAAGAATTTGTCCGATTATAACTGCTTAGAGAGAACGATTATTTTACAGTTCACCAAAAGCATCCAAAAACGTAATGAAACTCTCTCTTCTCCCTTCCCTTCCACTACCGAAGACACACCTGAAATAGAGTACATATATGCGTTGTATCTAATAATATATGTGCGTAATTTAAATTCATATATACCTAAAAAAATAGTAAGCTTTCAAATTTAGGCATTTCTTCACAGGAGTTGTGTTTGGAAATATTGGTCCACGAAACAGAAGAAACTGTCTGCCTCCGAAAATAATTGTTTACGCAATAGGAAGTCATCATTCTCTATTTTCTTGTTGCCGAAGCATATTTTGTTTCTTTGAAGATCGTAGTGGTCGTTCAAAATATCTTCTTCCATCATAGAAATATATTATAGCACAAACTTGTTTAACAAAAATTTATGTTTCAAATTAGTACATACAATCGAATGAGGACAAAATCCAATGCACACTAGACAACCTTTTGAAAAACATAACAACATATTTGGCAGTAAAAATAAAACTAAAAATACAATCCGATACCATATTTGGATAGTTGCCTTAAAATTGTAACATAACTCATATCTATATGAATATTTATATATAAATATTATGTTGGTTTCTGTACGCTTCAAAAACGCAAAAAGTTCTGCACCTATCTTTCCAGGAAGGAGATCACAGATCAGTAGATCAAGATAGATAAGATTTTCTTTGAAATGTATATTGTGTCATTTAATTATACAGCTTGATGATGCAGTTACATTCATATGGTTGCAAGTAATTTTTAGACGTTAAATCTCATTGTACACAAGCGTAAATCAAAGGGGTGGCAGTCGGCTCATTTAGAGACAATCAAATTGTATTTACATTTCAGTGGAACGTTTGAGTGGCGACTAATCTCTGACTATCTCTGCTAATATCTCAGCCGCTGCAATATGCAATTACCAAATAAAGGCGAAAAAGTATGTAAATAGTACAATAAAATGTATAAGATTTTAGATTAAATGCATTATTCTCCTACTTCTCCTCCCTTACAATACCATTTATAATGTCTAATGCAAATAAAATAAAAATAAAAATCCTCAGCATCGCGAGGAAGGGCTTTACAATTTACAAAAATATTTAAGAGAAATATTTAAGTAAATTAAATGTAAATTTAAAAGCGAAGTTATATTTTCTTATTCTCTATTGACATATGCTTCACGTCACTAGCACTACAGTTGAGTCAACAAAAAGATGCAAGCGATTTCTTATTTTTTCATCGGAGTATATTCCTTTTCCTTGTTTATTGACACCATCTTTTGACAAAGTGACTAAATTGAGTTTTCATGCTAAGAACTGATAATACAGATAACCAAATTTTAGTTCCCGAAAAGGTCAATCGCCCTCAACTCATTGCGAAAGTTTGGCTATGGAGACGAAATAGTACTCGCAGCTGAAATTTAATCAAAATTACCCATCAAAATGTAGGGAAAGCAAAAAACGTTTGATACTTTTTTTTCTCAAACATCATTTCTTTCATCACATCCTACTACTAGTCGGAGATCGATATCCTAGATTTGATACATGTTTTTATTAAAATATAATATGTAAGTGGTAGTTATACAATAGAAAGCTTTGTCAATTCCATCAATCAACCAGACATATTAATAAAATTATCTTTCGGTCGCGTACTGTCACTCGCATGTCTCTGGTTGGCTTAGACAATCCTTCTGCCTTATAATATACGTAATCTACACATACTTCGTAACTCTATGTGTGTGTGTCTTTGTCATTTGACTTGACATGACACCATAGCTGATTCGCAATGGCTTAATGACGACTGACAGCTGCATTAACCACTCGTAGAGCTTGACTGAGTGCACATCGACTGACTATTGAGAATGGGCACCGCTCAATGAAGAAGCTAGGCGCAAATGCTTCTTGGCGGGAAAAAATCCTATATCTAAGAATGTTTGAGGATATAAGTAAGAACTTGTACAAGTGCATACCTACATATATATATATATAACCTAAACATATTCAGTGCTAACAGAACAATTGAGAAGCACGTTAATTCGAGTTGACGCCTCCAAGTATGCAATAATTCGAATTATAGTGTGTTTAATATGAGTCGTTTAGGTTGCTTTGTTTGCCACATAACTGATTTAACACAAGTGAATGGCTTTCGCATAATATCTAAATTTTTTAATAAGGCAATAAAAACGGGGACTGTTAAGTTGACCTATTATTATGAAACAAAGAAAAATAATTTTAATGATATAATAAAAAATAAAAATCAAATACGAAATTGAAATCGAATACGAATTGAAAATATTTTCTCATTATAAAGAGTTTTGTGGCATTCAATAAAGGCAAAACCATTGAAAAATATTTATCCGTCTTTTTATTTAACAAATTTAAAGCCAGTTTTTTGTGACCCTCCTGTTAAATATCTGATTATCGCTTATTATTTTATTCTATATCGTAAGCAACGTCAAATTGTTGTCATGCCTAATATGTTGATGGACAATTAAAACCACATGCCGTTAAAAAGCATTTGGTTTGCATCAATTTTATACCTTGTTAATTATCCACGCTCAGCCATTACATAATTTTATATACATAAACATATACATAAACATTCACTTGATTACCTACATTAGTCGTTAGTCGCGATTGGCTTGGGCCCTAACGAACATTATATTCGGACACTTGTCCTCATTCCCACATTTTCCTGTATTTATGCAGAAGTTATTTTTCGTAAATTGGTTTTTTTTAGCCTTTTCAACCTAATCATTAATTGAAAATAAAGAGCTACGGAATTTAGTGAAATTGAACGCACACTAATACAGTTTTCAATCAACATAATAACGAATATCCAACATTACCAACAACTCAACTCAAACTCAACTTCTAAAACTGACGACGGACGCACAAAACAAGGTAAATCAAAGTAATTTTTTTTACTCATAAAAGTCAGTACTAGGCTCAATTTCAATATGTGTTAACTTATGTATGCTTATATTCCCTGTTAGTTTGATGTGAATGTCACTCAGCTGCAACTGATTCTTTAGTTAGATTTATGGTTGTAGAAATTTGTTTGCGTGGAGTTTATTTTATATGGCTGCCATTAATAGAAATAAATTGTTGGGAGTTTTTACCTTGTGCCTAAAAATTCACAATTTCCAAATCCTTCAGCTGCAAATTCCACTCATATTCAAGAGCAGTAAAAATTCGGTATTTAAAAAGAATATAGCAACTAAACACCCTTGCGTACGCAAAAATAAATGCACTGCCGCCACTGTTTGCAAGCCAGTGTTGCCGGAATCGTAACGGCGGAAAAAAATGAAATAAATAAAGACATTAAAAATTGTGTGAAAAAAAGTGAAAAATCAGAAAGAAAATAAATAGACAATAAATTTAACGTACGGGAAGGTAGCCCAAGTAGATGAGAGGAGCATAAAAGAACCCATAATAAAGGAGCACTAACAAAGAATTGTAAGGAAGGAGGTAATAAAATAAAAAAAGTGGCGACACAAATTACAGAAAGAAAACTTATGTACATATACATAAATGAAAATACCCTGCAAAAATTTGTGAACCAAATGATCCTTTGGATTACATATTATATTAATCCACTTTAGTGCAGCGTTGGACCAACTAACGTTTCGCGTTTTAAACGATTGCATTACTACTCGCAGTTGCAATTGCGCAACTCGTATTGAAAATGTATGACACTGAAATTGAGTCCGCGTCGTTTCGTTGATGAGCTCTGCTGGTACGTACGGAAGTTGGAGCTTACATGTAAAGGGTGTTTTTTATAGAGGTATAGAACTTTAAGTTGGCATTACTTTTCAAGATGGCGACCGATTTAACAGCTGCCAAGTGATTTATTCTCAGTTTGGTTTGGCAACTCATCACGAATAGAGTCACGCCTGAACAACGCTTGCAAATAGTGCAATTTTATTTCGAAAATAATGGTTCTGTGCGGAAAACGCATCGCGCACTACGTCCATTTTAGCGATGTTTAGCGATGAAGCGCACTTCTGGTTGAATGGCTACGTCAACAAACAAAACGGCCGCATTTGGAGTGAAGGTAATCCTCAAGTGTATATTGAAACACCGTTACATCCAGAAAAACTGGCTGTTTGGTGCGCTTTATGGGCTGGTGGAATCATTGGTCCGTATCATTGGACGTAGTGCTGAGAATAAATCACTTGACAGCTGTTAAATCGGTCGCAATCTTGAAAAGTAATGCCAACTGAAAGTTCTATACCTCTATAAAAAACACCCTATATAATCCAATGAAATTAGGGCATATGCGCAAATTTAAATACGTTACATATTTATTGTAATAATTTATATATAATACTAGCGGAGTCCAGCGTACTTTGCTACACCTATAAAAAAATTCAAAAAATCTAACTGAAATTTTGAATTTTCGATTTTGTTTTTGGAAAAGGAAACGAAAAAAATTAATTTAAATTTTTTTCCAAACTTTTGTTTATTAATTTTTTAAATTTTTTTAAATTTATTTTCATTTTAGTTTTTTTTCACTCTTTCTCTCTCTCTCTTTCAACACCAAATACAACGTAATGTACGCGTAGTTTTGAATTTTAGATGTATTTGTTGTGTTGCATAAATTTTGTATGGGTAGCGACCAATGTTCACTAAAATTCACATCTCTGGAACGTCTGCGCCAATCTCATGAAAACTTCACATTAACCTTCTCCTAATATCCTTTTATAACTCCTAAAAATTTGGCGCAATTTCATTTGTGGTTCTCAAGTTATAGGCGTTCATCAAAATTTGTATTGATTTTTATAAATATAGATTACGTTTTATTAGTTATTAGTTGTTGATGAGACTTCGTGCTGATGATAATAAATAAATGAATAGAAAAAGCAAATTGTATGGCGGCTATAAAGGTGAAGATTGGAAAGGCCGTGATAAAGATATTTCTATCTTTATACATTTATCTACAATACATACCTACGTATTTTCTGGGTCAAAATCACTACACCCTAGGGAACTGAGATTAAACTGCGTAGCATTAGTGAATTGAAATAAGTTGAAAATAAAAATTTAACATGAGAAACGTTTTGAAACATTAAAATTTCTGCGTTCAAATTTTTTTAATAATAGAAATGTGTAACTGAAAATTCAGGTATTAGGAATAATACGGTTTTATAATTCAATATTGAAATTTACAATATTTAAATAATTTTTTAAATTCATATCCTCACAAATTTATGCGCTTTAACTAATAATGTAAAGCAAGATGTTTCGTTTGTTGTTATATAACAGTATATAAATTTGTTTTTTATTTTTTAAAAAAGATGCTTCTTAACGGAATTGTGACTTCTTTTGGGGCAGAAGTGGCGGAAAAGATGTTAATTTCCTTTTTGAACAAAGCAAAATTAGAAATAACAGCTTTATGCGCTAAATAGACATGTTGGTGGAAGGAATTCAAGGTAATAATTTGATATACACCTTATAATATTTTAAGTACAACTTTCATATTTTGTTTGCGGTTCAATAGCGTTACTAACTTTATACATTTCATATTCATGATCTTCAGTTAAAGTAGAGTTACTGTGTTAAAATGTGGGCGTTTATTTATATCTATTCAATTTAAATTAGGTTGAGTGTATGTATGGTATACGCATAAAATATTGCCAGACAGCCTAACACAATACACATAACATATGAAATAAAGGTTGGACAAATAAAGAGAGGGAGGAGTGGTGGGATGTTATCAACTGGTCCACTTTATGAAGCAGTGAGAGAAAATTTATCGGAGCTATGATGTTAGATAAGGATGTTGGAAACACTGACAGTCAGTCAACAAAGCAAATGCAAGTAATAATTTTCTAAAGTCACTAAACCACCACAAATACTTTACCCTAATGAAACTTATTCACAAATGCATATGCCTATGCATTACAGCACGCCGTTTGATAGCACAATTGGGGCGTCCCTGATCACATTTATTTTCTTATACTCTCAAAAGTACATTATGCTTTTAAATGCTGTTAGTGACATTTAATATATTATATAACGATAAAAACGTACAACGATTATTCAATAAAAAGACATTTTAAATTTTGACGATCACAGTTTTTCAAGAGGCTTTCATAAGTTCCGCTTTTTAATTTTTAGGTTTGTTTGTACTCCTTACTTGCAACATTTTCTAAATTCCTTGCACTTCTATTTTGTGCTAAAGCTCATAAGCGGCTCGGTTAATCATTGTTTTGTTAGGCTAGTATATATTTGTTTTTTTTTAAGCAGATATATATATGTGGCAGCACAGCATTCACTTGTCACTTTACAATTTGGTTATAAAAGCCATCTGGCATCGCAATTATCGGACGTTTCTTTTCTACTTTCATTCTTACATTTTTTGCACTTGATCGACCCTTCTCCTTTTGAATCTGACAGCGACAAGACGTATTTTTATCATAACCAACACTAAATAAAAGTTTAATATATTTAGTTGTTTAAATATCAAATCAATCTTTAATTTTATTAATAACAAGCATTATCGTATTTGGTAAACCAACATACACACTAAAACTGGTGACCCCAACGTGATCAACACACGCGTTTTGCAAATCGTGTTTATGGCGAATAATGGCAACGATTCATCAACTGGACAACCATCGTCCACCGAAAATGTAGCAGTAGTTTACTCTCGATTGCCCATCCCTCCAATGTCCAGCGTAAATGTGGAGGCATGGTTTACAACAATGGACTTCTGGTTCGTTGCGAATGGAATCACCTCCGACAAGCAAAAGGCAGCGACAGTGCTGGCGGCTTTAGAGCCCAGCGTTATAGTGCAACTTAGCGATGCAATTGCTGCAATTCCATTTGTTGATCGCTATAGTTACGTAAAAACAAAAGTTCTTGCGCACTTCACAGACAGTGAGCACCGCCGTCTTAACCGTCTTTTGTCTGAAATGCCATTGGGAGACAAGCGCCCATCAGAACTGTACAGCGAAATGAAGCGTGTCGCTGGCAACGTTCTTGGTGAGACTGCACTCAAGGGTCTGTGGACGGAGCGTTTGCCTGAAATTGCGCAACCCGTGGTAGCCGCCTCATCTGGTATTGCTTCGGAATTTACCCGAATAGCAGACACAATTGTCGATGCCTTAGCTGCGAACATTCAAGCCAACGTGGTAGCATCGAATTCTCAAGGGGAAATTCAGGAGCTTCGTGCTGCAGTTTTAGAACTCAGCAATTCATTTAAAAAGCTAAATTCCCGATCGCGTTCGCGTTCGCAAACACCCAGGCGGACACGAAATACTCGCTCGAATAGTCGACCTTCAGCAAACAGCAGCTGGTACCACCAGAAATTTGGCAACAATGCACGTAGATGTCGCAGCCCATGTCGTCGTAAGCAACGGGCCGTACAAGCCGTTGCGCAAAGCACCGCACCCTCGTCTTTTTGACATGCTCGGCAAGCGGCAAACTCCGACAAAAATAATGTCACACAACGCTCTGTTTTCCGCTTGCAAGTCACCGACAAAATTACAAAAAAAACGTTTTTTAGTGGACACGGACGCCGACGTCTCCGTACTGCCATTAACTTCTAAAACATAGGACATGCGAACCACATCCACAAAACTGTATGCTGCTAATGGCTTACCAATAAAAGTCATTGGAGAAAAGCGCATGCATCTAGATCTCGGCCTGCGTCGTGACTTTTATTGGCCTTTTGTTTTTGCTGACGTAACATCGCCAATCATAGGTGCCGATTTCCTTCGATACTATGATTTACTCGTAGACATGCGTCGTAATCAGCTAATCGATAATTTAACTAAAGTAAAATCCGAGTTGTCATCTAAAGCACCTATCGCAACAGTTGCAATTAAAACGTTTGATTCAACAAATCAATTCGCTGATATTTTATCTGATTTTGCTGACATTACCCGACTTTCGCCTTACGGCCCTCCTACCAAATCCACAATAATGCATCGAATAGAAACGACAGGTCAGCCTGTATCATGCCGTCCACGCCGATTGGACCCTGAAAAGCTATCCGCTGCAAAAAGGGAATTCGAATTTTTATTAAAATCGGGTATCTGTCGACCCTCGAACAGCAATTGGGCCAGTCCGTTGCACTTAGTCAAAAAAAGTGACGGGACCTGGCGCCCTTGCGGCGATTATCGTGCTTTGAATGCCCAAACCGTACCGGATCGATATCCCATATCTCTCAGACTTCACGAACATATTACGAGGAAAAACGATTTTCTCTAAAGTAGACTTACAAAAAGCCTTTCATCAGGTTCGCATACACCCTGATGACATTGGTAAAACCGCCATAACGACTCCATTTGGGTCGTACGAGTTTATGACATTTGGTTTGTGCAACGCTGCACAAACCTTTTGATTAATGAAGTGCTGAGAGGGCTAGACTTCGTATTCTCGTACATAGACGACATATGTGTCGCTTCATCTTCCGCAACACAACACCGTGAACCTCTGAAAATCGTTTTTCAAAGACTGCGCGAATACCACCTTGCTATAAATGTAAAAAAAAGTGAATTTTTCAAAAACGAATTACATTTTCTCGGGCACTACGTAAATTCAGATGGTATGAAGCCGTTGCCGGACAAGGTAGCAGCTATCGCAAACTTTTCTAAGCCGACCATAGAAATGGAATTAAAAAGTTTTATCGCGATGATAAACTTTTATAGAAGATTCTTGCCACACGCTGCTTCGTACCAAGAGCCACTGCACAAAATGATTCTGGGTAATAAGAAAAAAGATCGCACGCCATTAGTGTGGACAACAGAAGCAGAAGCAGCCTTCGAAAAATTCAAAAGCGAATTAATCAACGCAACATATCTCGCGCATCCCGCAGTGGGAGTACGCCTTGCTCTCTACACTGATGCTTCAGATACTGCTGTTGGTGCTGCGTTACACCAAGTGGTTGATGGACAGCTTCAGCCCTTGGGTTTCTACTCGAAAAAGCTAACAGATGCCCAACGTAAGTACAGTACTTACGATCGCGAGCTGACGGCCATATATCAAGCAATTTGGCATTTTCGATATATGGTCGAAGGTAGAAGTTGTTACGTTGTTACAGACCACCGCCAGCTTCTGTATGCCTTCCGCCAAAAGCTTGAAAAAGCGCCACCTCGACGAATGCGCCAATTAGATTTTATTGGTCAGTTCACCACCGACATAAGGTATACGCCAGGGAAAGAGAAAGTTGCAGCCGACTTCCTATCTCGCATTCAATCGATTGAACAGCTGATAGACTACGAAAAAATTGCAATTACTCAGCAGTGCGACGACGAGCTACAACAACTGCAAGCCCAAGCAGATACGCAATCAATCAGCCTGAAACCTTTTCCCATACCCGGTGGCGACAATCAACTTTTATGTGGCACATCTACATCCACGATAAGGCCGTATATTCCTAAACAATTTCGGAATCAGATATTGTCAACAATTCACAATTTGTCGCATCCAGGAAATCGTGCTACAGCAAACCTAATAACCAGTCGCTTCGTATGGCCAGGGATCCGTAAGGATATTGCTAACTTCGTGAGGAGCTGCGAGTCGTGCCAACGAAATAAAGTGGTTCGACATACGAAATCGCCATTAGTTAAATATGAGCCTCCGAAAGATCGATTTGCACATATTAATATTGATATCATTGGCCCGTTTCCAATATGCGAAGGCCAACGATATTGCTTAACCATCATTGACCGCTACACTCGATGGTTGCACCTATCCCCGACATATGTGCTGAAACCGTAGCAAAAGCTCTTCTCAACAACTGGATAGCACGATTTGGCGTTCCAATGCGCATTTCATCAGACCGAGGCAGGCAGTTCGAGTCTGGGGTATTTGCTGAACTTATAAAAACAATTGGCGCTACCCACTTGCGAACTACACCATATCATCCGCAAGCGAACGGCATCATCGAGCGGTTCCACAGAACGCTCAAAGCTGCGATTTTGTCTCGTGATCCGAACAAGTGGACATATAACTTGCCGTCTATTCTTCTGAGTCTTCGTGTGGTTTATAAGCCAGACATAAATGCTTCTCCTGCTGAGTTGGTCTACGGAACGACGCTTAAAATTCCAGGCGAGTTTTTCAACGCAAGCAAAATTTCCGACCCAACAAGTGAAGCAGTCTCACAATTTCGAGCATCGATGCAAAGTTTAGTGCCCACCAATACAGCATACCACTCATCGCAAAAGCCATACGTAAGTCAAAAACTTCGTTCAGCAACTCACGCCTTCATACGCAACGACGCCATTCGCTAATCGCTTACGCATCCATTCGACGGTCCTTACCCTGTCATTCGCCGTACACCAAAGTATTTTACTGTCAAAGTGCGGGGTAGGTCGACAAACATCAGCGTAGACAGACTCAAACCTGCATTTTTATCGAACTTCGATCAAGAAAATGAGCCGATGCAACAACAACAACAACCGATGCAGCCACAAAATATTTCGACGAAATCTTCACGAACACGGCGCAGAGTAAATTTTTCCAATCGTACATAGTTTCGTCTAGAAGGGGAGTACTGTGGCAGCACAGCAGTTCACTTGTCACTTTACAATTTGGTTATAAAAGCCATCTGGCATCGCAATTATCGGACGTTTCTTTTCTACTTTCATTCTTACATTTTTTGCACTTGATCGACCCTTCTCCTTTTGGATCTGACAGCGACAAGACGTATTTTTATCATAACCAACACTAAATAAAAGTTTAACTAATTTATTTGTTTAAATATCAAATCAATCTTTAATTTTATTAATAACAAGCATTATCGCATTTGGTAAACCAACATACACACTAAATATATATATATATATATATTGTATATGCATGACACATTCATGTATTCGTGTTTGAACTTGTGGATTTTAAAAGCATAATTTCATGTATGCGACATACAACAGGGCGATTGCGGTTCGGTTTGCGGCAACAGTGACAGCATTTCGCGCATTGATAGCAACGCGCAAATCTCAAAATGCATTCACGCGATGCACTTTTAGGCGTTTTGGTTTGTTAGTAAGGATTTCAAAGTGAGTAAGAACTCAAAGTGTTTGGCTTTGTTTTTGGGTGAACAACTTGTGGATATCTGTTGAGCTTGCAGTTATGCTAAACTTTTTAAAGTGAATATAGAATGGCGTCAATGATATCAACGCTGTATAACTGATGGATAAAATGATCATGAAAAAATTAAACCTTTTATATGAAATTTACTATACTTTACTAGCTCATGCAGTGCTTCTATACGTGAAAAGGAGACGTCTGATGGACTACCGTTTTGGCTTTAAGAAATGTAATCACACTTATTCTGTTCCAGTTAGTCCGAAGCTAAGATACATAATGGCTTGTAGTCTGAACAAAATTTACTTTTTGACCATACAGTCCAAAACGATCTGCAATTGGCTATTTCAAAACATTTCGCCTAACCTGATCTCTCAAGATGTTAAACTTGGGACGAGATATTAAAAATTCTTGAGAAATTGATGTATAATAGTCAGTAAATCACTCCGTCACACAGTCGGTCTACAATATTTATCATTAAACACACATAATTTCAAAATAACAATTGGCATGGCATGTGGTTGTTAAATGTCGATAACGACGTCGAAGAAACGCAATATATACTTCGCAATGTGGTGCCGTGCACTTCCAACTGCATTTTAATAATTATTAAATTATAATTGCATTTGCTCTAGAAAATCAATCAGTACAATTGGTACCCATATTTATATGCGATGTATGTATGCACGTAATACAGCTTAGTTGCAATGCAGTGGTATTCGATTTGAAACCGCAAACTTATGCACCGATCTGCATACATACACATGAGCTTGCTGACATTCAATCATTCGCCTTCGTAGTCCTGAAGATTTGCATTCCCCATTCTCACTTCAGATCAGGTAGTCTGCTCGCTTCTATTTGGAATTACTATATCCATCGTCGGTGCGAGATATTCACAATTACCCAAGTTGATAGCCATCCGTTAATTTTATCAGATGTAATTAGAAAATGAACAATCTGTTCAGAATTAAATCTTTTGCTGCCTCTTAATTTGTTCGTGCATTCAAACGGCGATCATGGCGGCCGTGATAGCCGAGTGGTTAGCATTGCGTACTGAAACTCGGAAGGCCTGGGGTCTAAGTACGGTCGCCCCTAGGCAGAGAATGTCAAGCCTTCCGGATGTATTCCTGACATGAAATAAAAGCTCCTCATAAAAATCCATCAGCCGTTCGGAGGCGGCTTAGAATAAACTGTAGGTCCCTACATTTGTTGGTAAAAACACAAGAAGCGAAACCACAAATTGGAGAATGAGCTCGGCCGAAAATCGCTTCAGCGGTTACAAAGCGCCAAATATATATATATATGTATATATAGATATATATTCATACGAGCACAATTGGGTGCAGAAAATCACATTCATAAAAGACTACCACCATATGAGTATACACTCATATATATATACATACATTTGTTCTAATATGTGTATTTGGTTACAGCCGCATTTGTTACTTTTGTTCATTCAATTCATTTATTTGTCACATCAGCATATGAATCTTGGAACAATGACAATAACTACGCATTCGGCAGCTGCAGTCCAGATTTTCTAGCGAATGACAAAGCTTCTTATTAAATATCTCTGCCAATTGTGTATCACATAAGCTGCCACTTCTGCACTAGAGAACCGTCAATGAAATTACCCTTTTTGGTAAAATATTCGGTTAATTATTATAACTAGCAATGTATTTATATATAAATACA
Organism: Neoceratitis asiatica; assembly: GCA_030068015.2. Taxonomy (NCBI): domain Eukaryota; kingdom Metazoa; phylum Arthropoda; class Insecta; order Diptera; family Tephritidae; genus Neoceratitis; species Neoceratitis asiatica. The sequence continues at coordinate 82,114,912 of CM061524.1, forward strand.
TATATATTTGCATTCCAGTTGGCACCTTTATTTTGATTACGGAATTATTATAATAATAAAATGGCCAATGATAAGAACGCTGCTCCTCTCCGAACCAAATTTTCCAAAGCGGATACTTTATATACATAAGTACTGCAGTGTAGATCTCTTCTTCTTCTTCTTTGGCGTAGGCACCGCTTATGCGATTATAGCCACGTCAACAATAGTGCGATACTCGTTTCTTCCTTTTGCTGTTTGGCGCCAGTTAGAAATACCAAGTGATACTAGGTCGCTCTCCACCTGATCTTTCCAACGGAGTGGAGGTCTTCCTCTTCCTCTGCTTCCGCCAGCGGGTACTCCATCGAATCCTTTAAGAGCTGGAGCGCTTTCATCCATTCGAACGACATGACCTAACCAGCGTAGCCGCTGTCTCCTTATTCGCTGAACTATGTCAATGTCGTCGTATAGCTCGTACAGCTCATCGTTCCATTGTCTGCGGTATTCACCGTTGCCAACGAGCAAAGGACCATAAATGTTCCGCAATAATTTTCTCTCGAAAACTCCTAAAACCGACTCATCGTCAGGGATGTCAGGATGGGAATAATGAGCGACTTGTAGAGTTTGGTTTTGGTTCGTCGAGAGAGGGCTTTACTTTTCAGTTGCCTACTCAGTCCAAAGTAGCACCTGTTGGCAAGAGTGATTGTGCGTTGGATTTCAAGGCTGACATTGTTGGTGTTGTTAAAGCTAGTTCCCAGATAAACGAAATTATATACGACTTCGAAGTTTTGACTGTCAACAGTGACGTGGGAGCCAAGTCGCGAATGCGATGACTGTTTATTTGATAACAGGAGATATTTCGTCTTGCCCTCGTTCACTACCAGACCCATTCGCTTCACTTCTTTGTCTAATCTGGAGAACGCAGAACTTACGTTGCGGGTGTTATGACCAATTGCTTCAATATCATCGGAATACGCCAACAATTGCACACTCTTGTAGAATATTGTGGCTGGTCTGTTTAGCTCTGCAGCTCGTATTATTTTCTCCAGCATCAAATTAAAGAAATCACACGATAAAGAGTCTGCTTGTCTGAGACCTCGTTTGGTATCGAATGGCTGGGATAGGGCCTTCCCAATTCTGACCGCGCTTCTGGTATTACCCAGAGTCAGTTTACAAAGCCGTCTAAGTTTCGTGGGGATATCAAATTCAGACATAGCGGCGTAGAGGCATTTCCTTATCGTGCTGTCGAAGGCAGCTTTAAAATCGATAAAAAGGTGGTGTGTATCGATTCTTTTCTCTCGGGTCTTCTCCAATATTTGGCGCATGGTGAATATCTGGTCAATGGTGGATTTGCCAGGTCTAAAGCCACACCGATAAGGTCCAATAAGTTTGTTGACGGGCTTTAGTATTTTACAAAATACGCCAGATAGGACGTTATATGCGATATTAAGGAGACTTATCCCATGATAATTGGCGCAGACCGTGGGGTCTCCCTTTTTTTGGATTGGGCAGAGCACACTTAGGTTCAATCGTCAGGCATGCTTTCGTCTGACCATATTCTGCAAAGAAGCTGATGCATGCTCCTTGCCAGTTCCTCGCTGTATTTGAATAGTTCTGCCGGTAAGCCATCGGCTCCAGCCGCTTTGTTATTTTTTAAGCGGGTAATCGCTACTCGAACTTCTTCATAGTCGGATAATGGCACTTCTATACCATCGTCATCGATTGGGGTTTCGGGTTCGCCATCTCCGGGGCTTTCGTTTTCACTGCCATTGAGCAGGTTAGAGAAGTGTTCCCTCCATACACTAAGCATACTCTGGACATCTGTCACCAGGTTACCTCCATGGTCCCTACATGAGTTTGCTCCGGTCTTGAAACCTTCTGTAAGGTGGCGCATCTTCTCATAGAATTTTCGAGCATTACCCTTGTCGGCCAGCTTCTCAAGCTCTTCATACTCACGCATTTCGGCCTCTTTCTTTTTTCGTCTGCAAATGCGTCTCGCTTCCCTCTTAGCTCTCGATATCTATCCCACCCCGCACGTGTTGTAGTCGATCTCAAAGTTACAGGTAGGCAGTCTGTTTTCTCTCTACTGCAGTTCGACATTCCTCATCGTACCTGCTGTTTTTCTGGTATTGTTGAAAACCAATGGTTTCCGAAGTAGCTGTACGCAAGGAATTTGATATTTCGCTCCATAGCTTCCTTATATAGAGTCGCTGATGAGTGCTCGCAGAGGGCAGGTGTGCAAGCCGAGTAGAAAACTTGCTGGCTGTATGCTGTGGTTGCAGCTTTACAACGTCAAACCTTCCTTGTGTTTGTTGACGGGCGTTCTTTGCCACACAGAGGCGAGTGCGTATTTTTTCTGCTACAAGATAATGATCCGAGTCAATATTTGACCATCGGAACGTACGCACGTCTAGAACACTGGATACATGTCTTCCGTCTGTCATAACGTGATCGATTTGGTTGCGTGTTTCACGATCTGGCGACAGCTATATAGCTTGATGAATTTTTGTATGCTCGAATGTGCTACTACAGACAACCATATTTCAGGCCCCGGCAAAGTCAATCAGCCTCAGCCCGTTTGGGGATTCTTCGTCGTGGATGCTGAATTTTCCGATTTTTGCGCCAAGAATACCTTCTTTGCCTACCCTGGCGTTAAAATCGGCTAGCAAATTTTTGACATCGTGGCGGGGGCAGCGCTCACAAGTACGTTCTAGGCTCTCATAGAAAGCATCTTTGGTCACATCATCCTTCTCTTCTGTCGGAAAGGGGATTCGCCTTCTCACTTTAGCTCGCCTCCAAACGGATGTTTGTTGGCTACGCAGAGGATACTTGGTCTAAAACCGGAAGTCGTGAGCTGCTTGAACCATATGTAAAAGAATCGTTTCTGGCCACTCCCAGGTGAATGGCAGTCAGAAGCTTTCCTCAGCTGTATAATTACGATGGCAACTAAGGCTGTGTTGTGTGACCTTAAAGACGAGTCGGTGTTATTTGTGTCACTAGTATCTTGATTATATATATATATATTTGCATGCAATAGTATACGCACTTCATGCACAACTCAGGCATAAAATTCAAGTAAATTCCATGCAGGCATCAAATGGCACGCAATATTTAAGACATCCTGAGCCAATTTATATTTCTTGTAAGAACAGTGCGTTGGCAAATCGATTTTTGTTTGTATTTTCATTTCTATATTATGTTCATTTTGTAATTTTATTTTCTGTTCCTAACCATGACTGTGAGATAAATATGAAACTGCAATATAGGAGGCATCATATCTGTGTACTCTAATATTTAACTGACCTAACATTTCATGATTAACGCGGTTTTTCTTTGAATTTCCAGTAATATGTTTACTCTTATCAATTACATGACCCTTCTGATATAATCTAACTGAAACAGATATATGTAAGTAATAAAGTGTGACACTCGTTGCTTATCAAGAAACTTAACTCACTGGGTTTCTAACCAAAATTTTTAGAATGGATCTCCTCATACCATGTATGATCGAAATTAAAAAGGTGTGTTTAAAAATTCCATTTCAGAATCCATTAATTCAGGATTACCTTAGGGTAGTCATTTAGGCCCGATTCTGTTTTCACATTTTAAAACGATATATCTTCTCAAATAAAATTTCCATAACTTTTATGTGTGCGGATGATATAAAACTTTATAAATCTTACACTTTGGCAAATGAAGGTATCTTACTACAAACATACCCCAATGGCATGGCTGAATGGTGTAAAATAAATCGGATGCCCCAAAATCTTAAAAAATTTAAAGTTATGCGTTTCTCCCGAAGAGCCATAAAGACAACTACTTACACAATAGATAACTAAAATTTGAAACAAGTTAACCGTTTTATTGACACGACTCATCACATTGGTGTGATAAGCAATAAAGCCATCTTGACTTTTGTAAAACGGTGGTCAAAAGAGTTTGATGATCCGTATGTTACTAAAGCTATGTATACAACATTAGTAAGACCTATTCTGGAATATGGCTCAGTGATTTGGAACTCTAATAGGATAGAGTATCTTCAAAAATAATTCCTCCTATTTGTTTTTTCAGTACAATCTTCTTCCTTATACTAGACGTCTGAAACTCCCTACACTGGCCAGTCACCGGGAAATGATTGATGTGATTTTCATGGTTAAAATAATAACAGACTCTAGACTTTCTAGCCCCTCATTCTCTCTGAAATAAAATTTAATGTTCCGTTTAGTTTACAAATTTTGACATTAACGAGCCTTTCCATTGTTTTGTCTTGATTTGAACTCCCTTCAAACGCAATTGACATATATGACTCGCTTTTTCATATTAAGAAAACTATATTCTAGACTCTCAACTAATAATAATTTCAAGGAGGAGCTGATCAAATTTGCTTAACTGCTCATTAGAAAAACTTTATAGATTTCAATCACTCTTTTTAAAGCGCTCACTTATTTTTTATATTATTAATATCTCTCAACAACCATACATACACATACTTTTTATAGGTGATTTAAATGTAATTTAAGGAGTGAACTTCATGAATTGACGAATTCAATGCACAATTCGTAAAATATTAATAATAACAATAACAGTAAACGTATATACAAACAGTACAATACTCAAAATCATAACGAATATACGAATTGAATTGAATCAGCATGTGGTGGCGACCGGCGGGACAGCCTCATTTATGCCTGAATGAAATGAAGTTCGTTGACAAATATTCCAATTTTACACACAATACAGCGAATATGTGTGAAAACTTTTTAAAAAGCCGTAAAAATAAATACAATTTTTTTTATTTTAAAAAATATTTAAAGCAGTGCTTAACAATTTCTGCAAAAATCTAGTGAGATCATGAAACAAGAGATAAAAAAATAAGATATTAAATATATATACGTATTGGTATTTAATTTCTTTAAAAGCCGTTAACGGTTTGCAAAAATATATTTATGCCTTGAGTGTCATATATAAAAGAGTTAAGTACTCACAAGAGCAGTCACAGTAATAAGTCGGACATATGTTTTTTACAGCGCACTTTTACTTATTCGTATAAAAGTTCTTAAAATTAAAAAAAAAATTTTAACAAAAGGCCTAAATTTTATAAATCTTAATTATTGGAAAAACGCTCCTTGTCTCAGAAAATTTATAATTCAAATCTTTCAAACTGCTAACGGATAAATAGTACTTATTACAACTGTACACTTTTTTGGTTATGTATTCTCATTGTTTAAGATTATTAAAACTTCCCGAATTTAACGTAAAGTGAAGGCGCGAAGTTTTGAAAGGATAAAAGAAATTTACATGTATTGACATACACTCGTATAGTCCCATATATATAGACATATGGAATGCAACAAAACATATTATTTGTGATGTCATGCTCACCTGCCTAATATAGCTTACAAAAATGTTGGTTGCAAGCGTCATTTGTTGGAAAATTCCATAGCAACTGGAGCAAAATGTGAATGCAGAATGAATGTAAGAAGATTTGCTACCGACAAAAAGTACCCTGCAGTGAAAACGTAGACTAGTATGAAATAGGTTGAAGTCATACCAGTGGGTTATCTATATAGCAGTTCACCAGTGACGGGAATAATAATAACCACCTCCATGTCATTGGTATGTGGTTATTATTTCTAAAACGCCACGACTGAGTTTCATTTCTTAAAAAACTCTGCTGAAGGGTGCAGTTAGTCATTGCTCTTTATATCACAACTATGTCCGAGTGGTTAGAGGTTATCACTGCAGCGCGTGAAGTTTTCGGTTCGATTCTTGCTGCAGGAAAATTCATTATTATTTTTATTTTCCTTTTATATTTGGTGAATTAGAAATTCGTAGTCCGTAGGGCATTGCCAGGTTAAAACTACAAGTTGCATAGATGGGAAGTATATGCAAAATGAACTAGTTAGTGCAAAAATTTAAACTTATAGGATTCTAATTATACTTTATACATAAAATATACATAGGCCTAAATCCATTACTTTACTTTTGCTGCCACATCAAGAAGTTCGCTTTTCCTTGACATTTTAGTTAATTTTTTTTTTATACATCCTGGAATGTAGTTACTTCAATTTATAGCATGAAACGGCTCTTTTAGATGCCGAGCCAAGTGCTCAATCCTAGTAAACTCCTCGTTGGCAGCACATTGCATGAGAACATTCGAAAATATATGAAAATTGTCGTGTGCATATAAAATTCAAATAAGTAAAATGGAAGCGCAATAGTGAGGAAAATATGCATTTACTTTAGCTGCAGCAATTACGGTATTATAAAAATTGTTTCACATAATATCAGTGTCGCAGCATTAAGCTGTACATAGCTGTATCATTTCATAAGGTTACTATTTTATATACTAACTTTTACTTTGTACACCAATGCAAAAGGATTAAATGCTATTCTCCCTTTGGAGAAGGGGTTAAAATTTTATTGTATTTAAGAGAAGAACCCCTCCGAGCGCATTTCTGCCATAAAATAAAAACTCCTCATGAAAATGCTGCGGCCGTTCGGAAGTGGCTTAGAACACTTATAAATAGCCTTAGTGGTTATAAAGTGTCATTTAGATATGTCTACTTGGGAACAAATTATCATATGCCATTCGAAAACATTTTAGTTTGTGAGTTTCTTTAAAAGCTTCTGAGACATACAATATTTCATAAACCTACATCTTATAAAATAAAAAAGATGACACAGCAGTCAACATTTCTTCTGTATTTTTTAGATATTGTCATAATATGTTGTAAATCAAAGAAGTGACTTGCATAAGCGCTATTAATAAAACACAAGCAGAATTTTCCGAATGAACACTCGGTTTTACGATTAAAATTATTTTTCATACATTAGATATTTATTTAGTGCTTGCTAAGTTGGTTTCCTATGTTATTTTGTATGGATGCATGCCACCTCACCATTGGTGTTTGTGAGGAACTTCGTTAAAGCTCGCTATTTCATTAAACATCCTGCAGGATTGTGCGGAATAACGTAGAAAGTTAATAAACTAGCTCCATATTAAATTTCATCCAAATTACTCCAGTATTTGCGGAGCCTTTTTTAGCAAACAGTAAAATCTTTCTCCTTTATAATGTAAATAAAGGTAACCATTACTAAAATTTTAGGATTTTCTTTTATTTTCAGCCATAAGAGGTTCATTTCTGCAAACTTTATCGATTGGTATAGTAAATGAGATCTGATTTGCTACAATGCTATTACCGTGTCTTACCAAAAGAAGGCACTAAAGGAATGAAAGAGCATAATTAAAAATCATACTTGCCGACTGAAAAGTATAAATATCTAAGTAAATATCTGAGTAAATAATGTTTTCTCAACCTTTCTTCAAGCAAACCTACGAGGGAAGGATTCACACAAATAACCCACTCCCCATTTTTACACACATCTACATTGTTCATTTGCTTTTATTTAAAGAATATTTAATAAGTTTTTATATTATTTTCTTTTTTGTGAATTAGTGCCGCGAGCAATAACAAAGCCATAAATTCACGACAGAAATTAATATGTGTTTAGAAAATTTGTTTACATTACTCGAATTCTATACAGCCAATTAAGTTAAAATACCCCTCTGAGAAGCCCAGTTTTGAGTCATCTAAAGATGCACAATGGAATGACTAAATACATACCGAACGAATTCCAATTAAGAGTAAAAAGATATTTTGACTATTTTTTAACATTTCTATATAACATATATAACATGAACATGTCTTAAAAATTTACTTTTTTGGCTCTTCAGAAAAGTGTTGGTTTTGTGTTGGTTTCTTGTACATAACTTTGGTCCGAAGCTCCCATACACCGATTTATTCAGATGTGAGGCTTGTCAAAATTCAGCCAAACAAGCATCTAGGAGCATCAAATTTGGTATTATCGATACATATTATGAATTGCATAGCGGTAGCAAAATTCATCGAAATCGGAATACTATATCATATAGCCCCATACAACCGATTTGTTCCGATATGAGATTTTGGGTCAAAAAACCCGCAAAAAAAAGCCTTTAGGAACGTGAACTTTGGTATTCTACAGACATAAATTAATGTTTATGTTCAATCGGAGATTCATCTAACTGAATTGGCAATAAATTTGATATGTTCATGAAAGGTATAAGACTTCGGCATAACCGAAGAAAGTCGTTCTTTATTGTTTTAAAATATTTTTCTTTATTTAAAAAATACCAAACCAACGAAAAAATGAATAAATTGCCTTTAAACTGAATCTTTGATTGAATAGCTTTTCTTTGATATAAATTTATTGAAAATTATCAACTATTAGCCAACTTATGACTTATTTTATATTTCACGATATTCGCTGATCGAGTTGCAAGCATGGCAAAACTTTCAGAAATTCTTTTTTCTAATTTCTGTCAGTAGAAACATTACCATAAAAGCATTTGCCGAATTTCAGACAAATCAAATACCATAGCGCAGAAAATCACCATTTTTGTTACGTTTAGTATGGATTGACCGTATATGTACGAGTATGTGGCGTTTTGAGCTGAAGAGTTATATACAATACTATAACAATATTATAACATTATTTATTATTTATTATTATAATTTACTTAGTTGTAAAAAATCCTGAATAAAGTCATAACTGTTCATGCTCCCTTTTTACTGCTTCAAAATACGAAATCGTAAAAATTTGAGTTTGCTACGCACTTAGCGTTGAAATTTTGCACTCTCTCCATTCACTTCGCGGTAGAAGGAGGAAATGCAAATTGCTAAAAGTTGCTCAGTTTCCATAGATCATATTCATGTCATTAATGATATTTCCCCAACATGCATATTCTTTTTATTGCGTTTATTTTCATTTTGAAATTTTATAGTGCTTCTGCGCTTACCTGACAAAAGGTTTTACTACTTTATATATTTTTTGTCTTATCGAAAAAAATTCAATTCCGTGTAATTTCCGCTAGAGTTTTTTTTTTCTTGTGCAACTACCCGCCGCTGAAAGAAGGTATCACGGCGTCAAAAAATACTAATGCTTCAGTCAGAAATATTTTTGTATTGTAATAATTTTGCTTTTATGCATTCCAGTTCTTTGTTGTTGCTCTAAAAAGTCTGTATTTTCTTATATTTCTTTGTCTTTTGCTACATTTTCTTTTAAGCAGAACATGTAATGATGCCATCTCTTTTTAACAAATTTTTAGGAAATTAATGCGTTAACAAAATCAAATGTTGAAATTCACCTTTATTACTGTGAAATCACATTTTATTTTTTGTATAAAATGTTATTAAAAAAGAGGGAAATATGCTAAGAAATTTCTATAGTTATGATATTACCGTTTTTGCCTACACGTTGGATAACAGTGAGGGTTATGAGATATGAAAAATCTTTAGTAGCATTTTTCTACCAGCGGAAGCTAATTTGAGTGAATCGAAAAAGTTCTCGCTAAATATTAAAAGTAACATATATTACTCACACAACTTGTTGGTGAGTACGCACTGATTTTAAATGAAAGCTTTAGTTTTATCTCTTTAGAATATTTCTACAATTCCAGCAGCCAAAGTCAAAAGTTGATATGGCTTTTCGAATAATTTCGAACAATTATTAGATATTATAACTAATATTGTAGTGAATATGTCTGCTAATATTGAAAGTTTTATTATTACTTAATTAACGCCAAATCTCAAACTTCTCATTATACCCGGCGAACTTCGACTCACTCTAATTTAACGCTTCATATAAACTCCAGAGTGAAAATGAAAAAAAAAAAACAGTTGCAATAAATATCGTATTGAATATGAAATGAAATCGTGAAATTTGTGATGTTGGCGGATGCGATGCGTATTGTTCTATTATCCAGAATTAGTTTTATAATACGCAAATTCGAATCAATTGCATTTGCTCAGTAGAAATTAAAGGACGCCTGTCGAACTGCGCACAGTCGAAGTCGACGTGTGATGCGTATTATGGATTTTCTCTTAGCACGGCATTTACTATTATTTAACATATATTTAAATATATCCACGATCTATGCTTGTATACGAATATACCAAACTTTGCTCAATCTTACTGATATACTTCACTAGTAATAACATTTTTAAAAACAAGTTTTTCTCTCTCAAAATTAAGAGTTTTTAATAATTATAAATTGCATGTTGGTACTGAAAATTATCGAGCTCGGAATACTATAAAATATCGATTTGTTCAGATATGACGTTTTAGGTCACAAATCCGCCAAAAAAGCATCTAAGAGCGTGAAATTTGGTATTCTATAAACGAAAACGCAAGTTTCCATTGACACTGAAAATCATCGAAATTAAATTTTGCAATTTACAATAAATTTAAAATGTTCACGAGAAGTATGCCTTCAGCATGACCGAGGACAGCCGTTCTTTCTTATTTTTTATGGAAACCTTCTACTGGAAATTATAAGTAGCTGAAAAACAGCTCAGCCATTCTTAATTGGTGAATTACGATTCATTTTTCTCCTTATGGAAAGCATGTGTTGAACCGATGGTCTCAGAAATCGTTATCTTCGTCAATCGCGTTTGTATTAAAATTGAGTTCGAGGACTTTGTTTAAATAAATAAATTTGTAAAAAAAAAATATTAAGTATAATAAACCAGCCTGTTACGTCGCTATTTCCAGATCTATGTTCCACGGAAGGTGGATGTCTACCAATTGGACCGGATAGCAAGGCGCATTCCGGGTTGAGGTCAAACTTATTAAGTCTAGGCTCCGCGCGATCTAAGTGTGAGGTTATTGGCATTTATATTTTGTTAGCTTAAAAGCGTCTTTTCTGAACTTGATTACATGTGCAAAAATGTATAAATGCAAAATACATAAAATTAGAAGAAAAAGGGTTTTTTTGGTTAATATTGAAAAAAAATAATATTAAAAATGAAAATGAAGTAGTATTAAAAATTACTGAATATTGTCACGAATAGTTATTTATCTTAATATATCTTATTTATCTTAATATCTTAATATATAAATATTTGTTCTATAAAGATTTATTAGAAATGTAGATTACTGATTTAAAACATTAGATAATACACAACCGGAGTGGATTACTAAAGAAACGCTTCACAATTCGTATCTGAGACAGTGTTGTATTTTAAAGGAACTGATATAAACTTCTATTCAATGTAATTGATACAAATGGATCTAAAAAAGACAAGTTAGAAAATATATTAAAATGGATTTCCTTAATTTTCTTTTGGCCCCAGAATTTTATAAAAATAAATTTTTTCTTCAAAATATAGTAAATACACTGTTGCGATTTTGCTGAACTGTTTCTTATTCTTCACTGCAATGCAATCACCAACGCGTTTACTTTACAACTGATTGACTTGGCAGCTGAGTGTCGCTCTTATATAGTAGTTGGCTGCTCGTGGCGAAAGTCTGGAATAATCGACTCATTCTCGATAACGAATGTTCTCGAATTACGCTTTAGATCATGCCAGCTATCGGCTTCTCTCTTTCATCTGACATTCGCTTCGCATTTTCGCCACACTGGCCTCCACCTAAGTCTGATCGTCCCGATCAGACACATTCGCTGCTCCAAAAGCCGCAAGCCTCTCTAGATGGACCACTTTCATCTTGTTTCTTGGCCTCCCAACGGTCTGGATTCGATACACTACGTTGTTTAGTCGTTTGATTATCTTGTATGGACCTTCCCAATTGGATTGAAGTTTTGGGGACAAACCTCTCTTCCGGAGTTCATCGCCTTGTCATACCTAGCCTTCATTTTGTCACTCATAATTTGTTATCCCAAATTTTAAATCGCTGGGCAACCGAAGTTCACTACCAAACAGTATTCTCGCGGGTGTTTGACCTGTTTTTTCATGCACTGCGGACCAATATCGCATTAGGAAAAACGGTATATGTACATACCAATCATCCTGATGCTTGTCCACCACTTTCCGCAAGTGCTCCTCCAGGGTCTGGTTGAATCGTTCTACTATGCCATCTGATTGAGGATGCAGGGCTGTCGTTCGGGTTTTTCGAATACCAAGTATCTGGCACATCTCCTGGAGCACCGCCGAATCAAAGTTTCTTCCTTGGTCTGAGTGCAATTCTATAGGCGCACCGTATCTGGTAACCCAATTGTAAGTGAATGCATCCGCAACTGTTTTCGCTTCCTGGTTTGGAATTGGGTAGACCTGAGGCAATTTACTAAAGTAGTCCATAAACACAAGAACGCATTTGTTTCCTTGTCTGCTCATAGGGAATGGACCGGCTACATCCATGGCAACCCTCTCAAATGATGCACCTGAGTTATACTCCTTCATCTGCTCATGTCTTCGTGACTTTGGGCCTTTAGCTGCTATGCACTCCGTGCAATTAGCTGCTTGATCTTCTCCAGCGTTTTTGTAATGCCTAGGTGCCCTCCACTAGGACCAGTATGGAATTCCTTAAGAACATCCGGAATTCTTAACCTCGGAACTACTAGTAGCTTTCGAGAGCACTGGCCATCTTCACTTTCCCATACTCTATGCAAACAACCAGATATCAGGGGCTCGATGGTGAAGTCAGAACTTTGCAGTCTCTCAATCCACCGTGCCAACTGCCCTTCGGGATTCTTGAACTGTAGTAGCCACTTCAGCGCTGCATGATCCGTTCTAACTCGGAAATGTTGACCATACAGATATTTGTGGAAGTGTTTAATGCAATCCACCAACGCTAATAGTTCTCTCCGAGTTACGCAATAGTTCCGCTCTGGTTTCCCAATAGACCGGCTATAGTAGGCAACTATCTTCTCCTGCCCATCAAGCACTTGCGAAAGTACACCTCCTATGCCATAACCACTAGCATCTGCGTCCAGAATAAAAGTTGCACCTGGAACCGGGTACGCTAGCATAGGTGCAGTGCATAGCCATTCTTTCAAAGCTTGGAAAGCCTCCTCTTGTTCAGTCTTCCACTCGAAAGATCTATTTTTCCTAGTGAGCTCATGAAGACTATGAGCTACGCTGGCGAAATTCGGAACAAATCGGCGATAGTAAGTACACAGCACAAGAAAGCTTCTTAATTCATGCAAGTTTCTGGGTTTCGCCAATACTCACTGATTCTATTTTTTCCTTCGCAGTACAAACGCCCTTCGTGGTTACTTGATGACCTAAGTAATTCACCTCCTTCTTGAATAAAGAGCACTTCTTAGGACTAAGTTTAAGACCAGCGCCAGCTATTCTCTGGAAAACTTCTTCCAAATTACTCAGATGTTCATCGACGCTTTTTTCCAATACGATGATGTCATCCAGATACACCTAACAAGTCTTCCAGTGTAGTCCTTTGAGCACATGGTCCATTAATCTTTCAAAAGTGGCAGGAGCGTTGCATAACACAAATGGCATTATCGTAAATTGCCATAGACCGTTGCCAACACTAAAGGCTGTCTTCTCTTTATCTTCTTCACTCACTTCTACTTGGCAATACCCGCTCTTAAGGTCATGTGTTGAGAACCATTCTGTGCCAGTTAACGAGTCTAGTGTATCATCGATCCTGGTCAAAGGATAGCTGTCTTTCTTTGTGACATCGTTTAATCTCCGATAGTCCATGCAGAACCGCAACTGGCCATCTTTCTTCTTCACGAGTACTACCGGAGAGCTCCATGGACTTGCCGATGGTTCGATAACACCGCTTTCGCTCATTTCCTTAATTATTTGCCCAACAGTGTCACGTTTGGCTAATGGAACGCTTCTAGGAGCTTGACGAATTGGTCTTCCGTCACCAGTATCAATGCAATGTTTCAATACGTTGGTTCTGCGTGGTTTGTTGCCATCCTTGTCGAATATGTTGGAGTTTTTGAGGATAAGTTCGCTGGCCTTGTGCTTGTACCTGTTTTCCAACCCTTGCGTCCATGCATTTATATCTTCCTCCATCTCCCTCCTACCAATGGAGCCCCTTCCAGATGAATCATTGTATTTGATGATGGCTTCTACCTCTTGACATTGCCCTAATACAGTTCCTCTTGGAATTTTTACTGGTGATCTGAAGTCATTTAATACTCTCACTGTGATGTGTCCATTCTTTTGCATCTTAGCCAGGGTTTTACCAATAAGTACGTGCGGTGTAGAATTTTGTGCTGCCTCGACAACCAACAATTTGTTTGTCCCACAATCTCCATTAATTCTTGCCCAAACAACTGCTTCTGACTTTGGTGGGTTCAGTTCGGTTCCTTCTAGGACCACTTGCTTGCTGCTGTATGTGGGATTATAGCCAATACTTTGTGGTACTTCCATGTTTTTATACTCCATGATTTAGTTATTCAAGTCGATCTTGATACCTTGATCCATCAAGAAGTCCACTCCTATGATTACCTCGTTCTACAATCTGCGCGACTATAAAGTTGTGTAACACCGTCACATTCCCTATTGTAACCTCACATGTTACTTCTCCCACCACTTGTGTGTCCTCACCAGTCGCCGTTTTCAATCGTGCTCCAGATTCATTCCTTCTATCGACTTCAGTGTTCTCAATATATCGGTCCTCACATCTGGTGTTCCAACCTCCACTTTATTGACTTTGTATGCTGGTCTGCTTATGAGTGCCGCCGTTTCACGTGTTTGAGCATACGCAACTGTTTCAGCGAATGTTAACTTTGAATTCGCATATGTCCCTCGCTTGGTGTAAATGTCTTTTATTCCGCTGATGAATCTTTGTATTTTTCACCCTTTCGAGATGCTCACCCGATGCGTCTCCGATGGGTAAATGAGCCAATCTCTCAATTTCCGAAGAATGTTTCTGTAGAGATTCGTTGGTTTTTTTTGGTCGCCCTTTTCTAGCTCCATCTGGTAAATTTGCCTTCTGTGTTCGCTACCATAGAGTCTTTCCAGAGCTCGCATCAATCCGTCGTATTCATTCCTTTCATATTCGGGTATAGTTTGCAAAAGTTCTGCCGCAGGTCCTTCCAACGCAACGAATAGTGCAGGAGATTTTTCCTCTATGTTCCAGTTATTTGTTTCAGCCGTCTTCTCAATCAGGAGCTTAAAGCCTTGGAAACGAATTTTACCGTCAAAGGATGGTGCTTTTACCTTGGGAGCGTTCACTGAAGTGGTTGGACGATTTAACGGACGTATAGGCAAATCCCGGAAACGACCTTCCAATGCGTTCACTTTGCTCTCAATTGGATCCTGTCTTTACTTAAGTTCTGCATTGTCTTTAAACAGATTTTGCTGTATTTGCGCGATTGTTCCTTCTAAGGATGATATCTGCTCCCTCTGTTCAACCATTTGTGATGTAATGCCGGCATTCTGTGCATCCAGCTTTTGTGAGATGCAGAATAACGGGCATCCTGATCATCGAACTTTTCTGATAAGTTGGCATTGATTTGTGAAATTGCAGAAAACAACATTTTGATGTCCATTCCCGTAGATGAAACAGTGCCTTTTCTTGAATCTTACTTGAGGGCTGCTCCAACTCCTTCGCAGAATCACTAGCATCTTCCTTATCAACAATCTTCAAGAATACATCTTCATCCTCGCGGCAGAATTCGTTTCTCGCAGCCGCGATTGCAGCTCTGCCTTATTTCCAGTTGTAGACAATCCTCCCTTTGCCAAATCCCTCTTGAGAGGAGGTATATTCAAATCCTGAATCTTCACCATTTTTCAATTATTATCCTTTGGGATTTATTTAACAATTCTACTTCTGACACCAATTGTTGCGATTTTGCTGAATCAACCTCGATGATTTTCCAAACCCTTCGGGTACGACCACTGGATTGTTAAATAAAAATCGCCACCTTAATTTGCAGTCTCTTTATTTATAAAGACTTTATTTAATATCCTTTTATTGCTCAGTAGATCACAATTCAATTACAATTCACTTTACTATTTACAATTACTTGAATTACAACTTTCGCAATGTGCTGTTTCTTATTACTTCACTGTAATGCAATCACCAATGCGTTTACTTTACAACTGATTGACTTGGCAGCTGAGTGTCGCTCTTATATAGTAGTTGGCTGCTCGCAGCGAAAGTCTGGAATAATCGAATCATTCTCGATAACGAATGTTCTATTCTATTGGCTTCTCTCTTTCATCTGACATTCGCTTCGCATTTTCGCCACAATACTGTCATATATAGGAGGGCTCTTTTATGAATTTACAATTCGTGTTACCCCATTTTCGTAATGTAGATTAGATAGAGGGAATTCCGTTTAATAAAATATATTTAAAAAAATACAAATTAGTGAAAAATTTTAATATTTTTTTTTGTTTCAATGAAATAATATAGACGAGTGAGAGTATATGCGGTTATCGACTGAGCGATACCAGCTAGCAGGATATGAACTTCCTGCATAATGGCAGCAATTAGTGCCAATATTATTACAAACACCTTTTCATCTATTAATAACATAATGAACATTCCACGCATTTCCAGAATGGTTGAATAAAAGACTTTTAAATGTCAACACATAAATACACACAAAGAAAATAGATGCTGCAGGGTGTATTTAGCTATTAAATAATGATGTCATAAGCAAACAAACAAACAAAATAGCGCCCTTGGTGGCATGGACGATAAATCCTTTAAACCAAAACATGCATAAGGGACACGCATAAATGTCTCTTTGGACATTTGAACTCAGGGCAGACAGTTGTCGAACCCACAAACACAGATATAGGTATGTATCTATACAAGTAGCATCGCTGTCAACTACATTTAAAAAAGAAATGGGTGAACTGTATTGATGCTGGCTGACTACTAGTAATTGTTAAAGCGTGTAGGTGAGCCTCATGAAGTGCAAATGGGTCAACTGCGGCCAACAGGTCAGTTGAACATTTCAAAGGCCAACAGGTGTTCACACACTGGTAAGATATATTTCAATACACAGATTTTGTAGTTGTAAAAACACATACGTATATATGTATGTACAAGTGTTGTGGGCATTTAGGAATTTATGTGGTTATTGATATGGGCAATATTTTGAATGTCAGAGATTTAGCAATATGAAATAAATATTTCCAAATTAATATTTACATACGGGTGTGTTAAACACACTAAACTCAAATTAAAAAGGTGAAAGGAAAAGAGAAAAAAGTTATTCAAAACAACGATTCTTTCTTAAAACATATTTTTCATTGCTTCCATCAATATATGCACATTTGTTTAAACATCATAAAGCAACCGCCGCTCCAGCAAAAAAATAGAAACCTTCATTGAGATTGCGTACAGTTATTGTATGTAAATGGCGTTTAGCCATAGACGACAATAAACAACTCAAAAGCAAATGTTGAAAGTATCCATCAACAGCTGTCAATTGCAATAAAGGTTTAAGCTAAGCGGATATATGCTTGGAATTATTATAATAACAACGGAAGTATTGTGTTTAACCCTTTAGTGCTCATAGCCGATATACAACTATTATAGGTACCAGAAAAAAAAATTACTTGTAATAACGAAGCCTGCGGAGAGGAGCGAAGAAATATAAGAATGATGCAAGCGTATTTCAATTTGGAAATGACTAAGCGGATGGACTCATTTATATATATAAAATATATTTTAGAATAATATGTACCTCTGTACTTTAGTTCTCGTACAGAAAAAGTTGTCATACAAATATTTTCTGATGATCTCCACAAATATCTTATAGTCTTGTATTTCATAAGACAGTTGTTTATTTATTGAGTTATCGCGCTAAAAGTGACGTACTTTCGTTAAAAAGCAATGGATCAAAAATAATTTTCTATTCTAAGCTTACACTGCTTCTTGATGGGTAAAATACTATTAAGCGAAGAAAGGACTTAAAAAGTGTTGTAAAAACTCTAAAGTCACAATAAAACGTTAACTTGCTGACTTCAAACGTGGTCGCAACGTCCCTGATTAACCCTCCTTGTAAAATTAAATTAAAATTGTTTTTTAAGGAAACTTATATTTATAGAAAAACGGGTAAATAAAACTCAAAGTTGCAGCTACATGCACCGATGGAAAATTTTTAATAAATGATACGTATTAGATACGCATGTGAATAAGAGCAAAATGTTGATGGGGTTTGTGCATAAGCCGGCTAATAAAACAAGAAACTTTGCATACAGAGTTTTAACAATACACCAAAAGGGTGAACCCTGAGCAGGTATATATGAAATAGTTTAGTATATATGAAGTTGTCTCGGCTTATAGCAAGTTATAATTTAGAGCATTTTCATACAACTGGGTTTAAAAAAATTTCGAATTTTTATATTCTTTGTCAATTATAGTAAACTTTGTGTAAACACATTTATATAAATATTATAAATAAATGTATTCATCTGAATAAAAAATAAAATATCTTACAAACTCACGCTAATTGATAATATATGTAAATGCCCGTGCGAATATCGACATCACTGAAGGTGAGAACAACAGCAAGGCCGGTTTACATAACATAATAGAGTCCTAACATCGATGCGCAATTGTCCTATCCAAGAAAGGTGTGCAGAAATCTGATTAAGGTAACAATGTCAAGTGAAGAAAGGTGAGGCACGTAAGTCATGGCAGCGTTGAAAGAGTCTATTCAGTCAAAGCAAAGTATGTGACCGGCGTGACCTGTAAAAATTCTAAGTGCCATCACAAGAATAAGTAGCACTTGGTAGGAATTTCGCCCGGGCAGTGTAAGCAGCGTTGTGTTGACTTAAGAAAAAGTACAATATTAAGGTCTTTCATATCTATAGCTAATTTTTGTACGACACTGCGTATAAGTAATTAACTAAAAGCCCTAGGGCTCATAATTTTAGGAAATGCTCTTTCCAATGTCAAAGAAGAAGAATAAGCTCTTACCAAGAAAACTCTTTGATGCTGAAAGTTTGTTTTATTAAGTAAGAAATTTTTAATTTTTTTGTTTATTTCTTTATTCAATATTCGAAGAAATTATGAGGTTCTTGAATTAAAAAAAAACGGTCCGCTATATTGATATGGGTTAAAAACCGATATATAAATTTTTGTTTCTTTTTTCGCTTATCGGAGGGTTTCTATTCTTTTTTCCACTAACCAGTATTATGTAATCAAAAGGTCAAATTATAAACATACAAATCGAAATCAAAGTCCCTTGAAATTATGTTGTAGTTTTTTGCTTGTAAAATGAAGGATAATTGCATACTTGAGTATGAGAGTTGTGAAAGAAAAGTGAAAGATATGTATAAGTCCTAAAAATTCTTCAAAAAAGCGAGTTTACATTAAAGATATACGTTACTTTATTTTTATTTCTTTAAATTTATTTTTTGGGATTCTGAAACAATTTTTTAAACTACTTTTTTAGTTAAATTGTCTAGAGATTTATGTATTGTTATTATGTATTTAAAAAAAAAAATTCATCAAATTATACTAAAATATTTTCTATTTCTGATTTCACCCATATACGGATCTCACGCGAATATTGTGTTATTGAAAACAACAAAAGAAGCACTACTATAAAAGAATTTTTTTTCATTATGGCGAACCGTTTCTTATACCTTAAGTACATTTGTCGAAACCAGCAGAATCGAACCACTATAACATACATACGACCGATTTTTTTAGATTTGTAACTTTTTGCCTAATTTGTTATGCTAAGCTGATATTATGAATTGCATATTGGTACTGCAGATTATCAATATCTGATTACTATATAGCCCCCATTTAACCGATTTGTGCATATATGAGGCTTTGTGTCAAAAATCCTTCAAAACAAACATCTACAAGCATGAAACTTGGATTATAAACAAATATAATGAATTGCCCATTTGTTTCAAATTTGAAATTTTTAAAATTTTTTGTGCGTTATAAAGTGTCCTTACCTCCTGCCACAAATTAAATTTACATTACAATCTGATTCTATAAACCATAAGTTAATTGGGTTAAAAGTTTAAAAAAATTGGAACTTTAATGGCTCAAGGGCAAATTTGTAGTCAAGACTTGGAATATTTTGTATTTCATGATATTATAAATGAGCTCTGCGCTCATTTCCTCCTTCCTTTCAATCAAGTAACTATACTTTCAAAATATCTGTTATGAGCATTTTTGCAATAATATTGATTTGAAGACATGAAGAGGAAACCTATATGAAAATATCTCTTGAAACCCTACTCAATTTTGTAATGAGAGATAAAGAAAACCTTTTTGGTATATTATTACTTCTTCTCTTCATGCCAGGACTATTGAAATTACTCAATCAAATACTTGGCTAAATTATTACTTTCTAAAGTCTATGGAGATTGAAATAGTCTTATAATTTTTTTTTCAAGTAAATAGTTAACAATTCCATAAAATAAAAATTACCAAGGAAATGTATATATTTATAGCAAATTAATTTTTTCGTTGATTAAAGCGAAAGGCTCAATAAAGACAGACTCAGCAAAAATTACCGCGCTGTTATGTCTATTTGTATATACATAGAGGCATGCCGGTTATCTAGCTGACTGTCGACCATTATTCTCAGTGTCAATTGCTTTTAAAGCAAAACACAACACAAAACACAACGAATGCCTCCTGATGTGCCACGCTAAACAGACATTTGACTGACCCTTCAAAATAAAGCTGTCTGCTTCGTTTTGACATTTTGTTGGCTACGAAAAACACATTTAATTTTAGAGACGACAGAACGGTTTTGGGAGGTACACATCAGCCAACAAAATTTTGACAGCTTACATATCAGTTAAAGTTTCTTGACTTAGTAGTTTTGCGCGCTGCGCAGCGTCCATTTTTTATTTTATTTATTTCACTTTGGCACATTGTCACTAGTCGTCTCCGCATGCGTTCGTCCATCGTGAGCTGGCTATTAATATGTTTACTAAAGCAATTATTTTTAGTTCCTTTTGCGTAGCACATATTTACACACAAATTATCTAATTTTTTGGTATTTTGATTCCTTTCATGTACATCAAGTGGTATATTATTTTTGATACGAAGTATGTAGCCACCAAAGAGCCTGTCCACTTGTCCGTCCGTCTATCCGCGCGTCTGTTTGAACGCAAACTGGTCTCTCTTCTTCCGAAATGAAGCTATTTGCACCGTTACTGTCAATGGAGAGTGGTAAAGATTGATGATAACCAATTTTTTATGGCCACAATTGGAAGAAGTTGATATTAACAACATCTGGTTCCCACAAGACGGGGCTACGTGTCACACAGTACGTGTAACAACCTAATTATTGGGAGAAAGGTTTGGAGATTCGATTATTTCAAGAAATTGTGACATTGAATGGTCTCCAAGAAGTTGTGACTTAACACCATTAGAATACTTCTTACATACATACATACATACATACACTAACCCTGCGGAAGGTCACGGGTTCGAGTCCAACATCCAAAATGATATAAAAGTAATTTAAATAAAAAATTAAGCTCATTTTTATAATTTCTTCACCCTCCGAGTATATTTCTGAAACAAAAGCTCCTAAAAATATCATAATTGTAAATGTATATGTTTGATAGACGAACTTGCCAGTCAATACACAACCAACAAAGAGTACATAGGTATATCTTTTACTACATGCAATCTGCTACTCTGAAGCGATTTTCAGCCGAGCTCCTCTTCTAATTTGTGGTTTTGCGACATGATGTTTGTACCAAAAAATGTGGAAACCTACGGTTTATTCTAAGTCGACGCGAACTACGCTGGATTTTTGCGAAGAGCTTTTACTTCTTATCAGAAATACACTCGTAGGGCTTGACATTCCCTGCCGAGGATAGACCGCAATTAGAAAAAATAATTTTCTATAATTTTGGATGTTGGTCAAACCTGGGTTCGACCCCAGGCCTTCCGAGTTTCAGTACGCAATGCTAACCACTCGACTATCACGGCCGCCATGAACATGAAATACACGAACAAATCAAGAGGCAGGAAAAGATTTAATTCTGAACAGATTGTTCATTTTCCAATTACATCTGATAAAATGAATACATGACTTGCGGCTTTTGATGCTATCAACTTGTGTAATTGTGAATATCTCGCACCGACGAAGGGTACAGTAATTCCAAATAGAAGCGAGCAGGCTACCTGATCTGAAGTGTGAATGGGGAATGCAAATCTTCAGGACTACGAAGGCGAATGATTGAATGTCAGCAAGCTCATGTGTATGTATGCAGATCGGTGCACTAGTTTGTGGTTTGAAATCGAATACCACTGCATTGCAACTAAGCTGTTTTACGTGCATACATACATCGCATATAAATATGGGTACCAATTGTACTGATTGCTTTTCTAGAGTAAATGCAATTATAATTTAATAATTATTAAAATGCAGTTGGAAGTGCACGGCACCACATTGCGAAGTATATATTGCGTTTCTTCGACGTCGTTATCGACATTTAACAACCACATGCCATGCCAATTGTTATTTTGAAATTATGTGTGTTTAATGATAAATATTGTAGACCGACTGTGTGACGGAATGATTGATTGACTATTATACATCCATTTCTCAAGAATTTTTAATATATCGTCCCAAGTTTAACATCTTGAGAGATCAGGTTAGGCGAAATGATTTGAAATAGCCAATTGCAGATCGTTTTGGACTGTATGGTCAAAAAGTACATTTTGTTCAGACTACAGGCCATTATGTATCTTAGCTTCGGACTAACTGGAACAGAATAAGTGTGATTATATTTTCTTGAGCCACTTGTGGAGTTGGGTTTTTGTTCGTCCAAACGAAACTTTATTTTCCAATTGTTTACTCAGTGACATGTAAGTCCAGAAGCAAATGCGCTAACTGTTTGATTGATGACCGCAGATATTTCGTCTTATTTGCTCACTACCAGACCTATTCGCTCGCTTCTTCATGCAGTCTGAAAAAAGCAGAGCTAACAGCGCGGTTCTTGAGACCAATGATCAATTTTACACTATTGCGAAAGATTTTATCTTGATTCAGTATTCTCTGAGCATCGGGCACCAGGCCGTCTCTTCAGGCCCTACGTGAGTCTGCTCCGGTCTTGAAGCATTCAGTAAGCTGCCGCATTTTTTATAGAATAAGAGTTTTGAAATTCGATGTAAATGAGAAAATAGAGTAAAGAAACGTTTGGCTGTGTGTTGTGATTGCAGCTTCTCTTCGTTTAATCATAACCAGTCTAAATTAAGCTACTATACGTAATGATAGTAATGTACGCATTTAACGTGTGTTTAAGCCCCTGCGATGCTTACATATTTAGCGAAACGTCGAGCGAGAATGTGAAATAAAGTCGTTTTATCAGATAAGCCTAACGCATAACACTTGTCCTTGGACCGTATGCACATCTAAAACAAACACATGCGAGCTCTTCTCTTCGGAAACATCCATGTAGGTTGATAAATTCTCTTATACCAGAATATGTTACTTGAAACAACCATATATCGAGACATGTGGATTAGGTTAAGCTCATCTTAATGTTTCGTAATGAAGGCTGAGTTTATCGAAAATTAATTTTTCTAATTCCGGTCGCTCCTCTTTAATCTAAAGCCCTCCGTTTTTTTGACATGAAAATCCCTGAGCCGTTCGGGGGCGGCTTATAATAAACTGTTGGTCCTTCCATTTGTTGGGAAAGACAACAAGATGTCCCTAAAAAATTGGAAGAGAATACAAATGTATTTGGTTCTGTCTTTGTAACAAGCCAATTGAAAAGTCCCCGGCCTATCATAATAAAACACATTTTTTTTGGCAAAATTATTTTTGTTATTCAACATAATTCCATTCAAATGTGATACACTGACTATAGCAACCCGCCGATTTTTCCTTTGCCTTAAAATAGGCCTCAGTTTCGGCGATCACAATTTTATTCGAGGAAAATTTCTTCCCCACTATTCCCTCGTCGACTATCGATTGGACTTTGGTGGAGCCATGTTTAATCCATTGTTACATAGCGACGCAAAACGGGTTTATTACGCTTGGACATCTCCAAACACTGCTCTGAATCATCAACTTGTCGTTGTTTTTGGTCCAGAGTGAGCTCGCACTGCACCCACTTTGCACGGAATTTCTCATACCCAAACATTAGTAATTTCAATTTACGGTCATTCAAAATTATTTTGAAGATTTTTTTGATGTTTTCGTAGGTAACCTCTTTATGACGTTCACTCATTTCACCATTGTCTAAAGTTAGCATACCAATCCTTGATGGTTGATTTTCTTTAGGCAGAAGCCAAGTTTTTGCACCAACTGTATTTTTCCCTTCAAAAAGCAGTATTTTATCAACACGCGATATTCCCTTTTAACCATTTTTTTTTCAAAATAACAAAGGTTACTTTCCTCAAAATGCTATAATTGACAAACTAATGTGGCATTACATTTTAAATATGACTTCTGGCATATGACCGCCACGGCTGGCGCGGATGTAGTCCAATCTGGACGTCCAATTTTCGATGACTTTCTCCAACATTTGTGGCCGTATATCGGCAATAAGATGGCGAATGTTGTCTTCCAAATGGTCAAGCGTTTGTGGTTTATCCGCATAGACCAATGACTTTACATAGCCCCACAGAAAGTAGTCTAGCGGTGTTAAATCACAAGATCTTGGAGGCCAATTCACAGGTCCAAAACGTGAAATAAGGCGGTCACCAAACGTGTCTTTCAATAAATCTATTGTGGCACGAGCTGTGTGACATGTTGCGCCGCCTTGTTGAAACCACATCTCCTGGACATCATGGTTATTCAATTCAGGAATGAAAAAGTTAGTAATCATGGCTCTATACCGATCACCATTGACTGTAACGTTCTGGCCAAAATCGTTTTTGAAAAAGTACGGACCAATGATTCCACCAGCCCATAAAGCGCACCAAACAGTCAGTTTTTCTGGATGTAACGGTGTTTCAACATCCACTTGAGGATTACCTTCACTCCAAATGCGGCAGGTTTGTTTGTTGACGTAGCCATTCAACCAGAAGTGCGCTTTATCGCTAAACATCGCTAAAATGGACGTAGTGCGCGATACGTTTTCCGCACAGTACCATTATTTTCGAAATAAAATTGCACTATTTGCAAGCGTTGTTCAGGCGTGAGTCTATTCATGATGAATTGCCAAACCAAACTGAGAATGAATCACTTGACAGCTGTTAAATCGGTCGCCATCTTGAAAAGTAATGCCAACTTAAAGTTCTATACCTCTGTAAAAAACACCCTTTATATATATACATATATATATATATATGTATATATATATATATATATATATATATATATATATATAAATTATGAAGTTCCTTGGCACTATGTGCCACTAAAAAAAACCGATACTTTAAGTTTAGTCGCTGGCTTTATTGAGTACTAGAACTAGACTAAAATTAAAAACTAAAATTACCCTACTCTGCGGTACTCGCTGCGTTGCATTGGAAGACGTTGAGGCTGTTGTTTTTTTGGCTCCCACGGCGGCGAAAGCGTGGTGTCAGCAAGTTTATGGGTGCATCTGGTGTTTTCATAATTGTCACGTATTGTGGAGCTGGATTGCCGCCTTGGATGCGGCTGTGTGTTTATTGTTTAGCCTGAACGTGGCTGTTTGTTTACTGTTTAGTCACATACGCCGGAGTTGGGTTTGATTGTGTTAACTTCCCCCCCTCTTAGACGAAATCGCCCCGATTTATTCACTGTTAGGTATTTCAAGTGGTGGATTTACACATCTCAGCACTTCTTGCATATTTATATCATTACTTTGTTGAGTCTGTCTTCTCACGACTATCTTAATAATTTTACTGTTCCTCAGCTTTATAATCACCAGTAGTAGAAGGATCGCTATTGTTATCCATAGAGCAATTCTTGTGCTGCTATGTTGCGTTTCAATTTCTGCTAATTGTTGCAATTCTCTTTATATTTTTGATGTCGATCTCGTCAATATGTTCCAAAATAAGCTCCTCTAGGTACTGGGCTATGTTGAGCTTTTGTAGTCCGGGGGGTTCAATGTTAGCATAAGCTTGTCGCTCCTTATTTTTAAATGCTGTTCCGTTTACTATTACTGTATCAGTAAATGTGATTAAAAATGTTCTATTGATTAGTGTTTCGTCCTTTACTCCGTCTTCCACCACGAAATTATCATTGTTTAGTATGATTATCCCCTCTTTAATTTGGCCAATCTTTCGGTAATTTCTAGCGTAGCTCGTATTACAATGTGCTGTATTTTGTTCAGGTAAATCTAACAAACAACCTCTCTTATTTTCTATTTTGCATAAGTTAATTACTGTTTTACTACTACAATCTTTTAACAATTTAAATCGATTCTCGTGCTTTCCGACGGATTCAGATTCTAGGTGTATTATTTTATTGTTATGGACAACCGGTTTTACAATGAATTTTTTATAAAATCCTTAATTATGGGGTATTGTATTATAAAGTATATTGTTTCATTATTTTGTACCACCTTTAGATTTGAATTACTTAATATAGTTGTTAAGCTAATTTTATCTCTTATACTAGAATCAATATTTAATAATACACTATTTGTTAATAATAGAGGGTTTACAATGTTCATCTTTGCCATTATTACTGAATATATTATGTTATTTAATTCTAATGTAATTATATTATTTCTGTGTGAAACAAGTTCAAAACGATCGTCTTCTTTTGTTATTGACTTTTGTGGCTTAATTTTTTCTGTTATTGCTGCATTTATTGTTACTTGTTCATTATTTGCTTCAATCAATGCTTCAGTTTTTATCTTTATTTCATTAAAATCGTAAGTCTGGAGACCCTGCGACGTATTTAAGTGCCGTACCTATCAAATTAATGCTGCGCGCATATCTAAGATGGAGCGCTAATATATTTACCATTCTAATTATGTGTTCAGAATCTATTTCTATTGTCTTCTGCAGTTCTGTGTATGAAAAGCCTTTGGCAATTTCGAGGGACTCCTAAGCTATTTTAGTAAACTCTGCTATTTCCTTTATTCCTTTCCTCATAGACAGCGACCTCACCATCCTCGATTAATATGTATGAAGACTTTGAATAATCTATAATTTTTGCCGTAGCAATTGCGAAATATAACCTGAAATTATCGAGTATTATCTTTATGAATGTTTTTCCTATCTTTTCTAACGGTAGTACCTAAATCCTCCTGAATTATATTTTCCCCATAAATATATTATAACTTATTTCCTAGTCTCTTATTAATTTTTACGTACTCAATGTCCCCTGTATTATATGTTTTATAAATTAAGTTTTTGTTATGGTACCTTAAATCATCTGCCTGCTTCCTCCTCAATCTTTGTTCAATTTCTACATTTGATGTTTCTTTTCCGTAAATAACGTCTATTGGTTTACAGTCCGTTACCAAGTGGATTGAATTATTATATTTTATTGTTGCTACCTGAATTGTCTCTACGACGTCGCTTAGGTGTCTTTCGCTCTTGATACATCCATTTATTTCTGTCAATGTATCATGAAAGCGTTCCACCTGTCCATTTGATTTGCTATGGTAAGGTGCAACTACGTATTGTTGTATATTATGGTTATTTTAAAGGTAGCTTCGTTTCTTTTTGGATTTTAGTGACGGAAGATGTTTAGTATTTCCATTATACCTATTTTTAAATCAGGGATTGTACGTGTTTCTAATTTTTTTACAATTGTGAATTTAGAAAACTTATCTATACACGTTAAAAAAGATATTTTGGTCGTTGAATAGATATCGATATGTAAAATTTCTCCTGGGTACGTCGGAATCGGGGTTTCCTCAATTATATGGTGTTCTGGTTTTCTGTTGTATTTAGACACAACGCACGTTTTGCATGACTTATTTAATTCTGCTAAGCTCTTTCGTATATTTGGGAAGAAATAATCCCTGGTTATTTGTTTATAATTTTCCCTTGCGTTTCAATGTACCCTGTTATGTTCGTTAATTAAAATCTCTTCCTGATCGTCTCTGTTTGTTACGTCGATTGCAACTTTACGAGTTTACACGAATTTAACGCCCTGGAAGTTCTTCAGCAGTATTTGTTGTACCTGCCCAAGATGTTCTTCCTCGCAGTGAACCGCGTTAACTACGTTTGGATTTATCGTTTCCTTTAGCAGTTGTAAAAATTCTATTCGTCTGTGAAATGTAACTCGTGGCGAATATATTTCTGAAATATAATTTTCGTTTTTTTTTCTTTCATTGTCACTTTTGTAAATTAGAAACTGGTTCTTAAAACTATTTAAACTCGTTTGTACTATCTTTATAGTATCCGTTAAAGATATTTCGGAATATGAACCAGATTCGGATAGATGATTCAGAGCCTGTCTGGATAAGGCATCTGCTACCACGTTTAAGTTACCTGGTTTATAGTAGAACGTTGGAGCAAATTCCTCTATAAAGGCTCTCCAACGCTTAATCTTAGCGTTAGGGTTTTTATCTGACATCGAATATGTGAGGGGTTGGTGGTAAGTTAATAAATCTCCTGTAGTATCCTGACAAGCCCAAAAATGCTCGAAGGCTTCGAACAGTTTTGGGCTCCTCGTATTCAAGGATAGCCCTTACTTTGTAAGGTGCGATTTTTAACCCTTCTTTAGAGACGACAAATCCCAAGAACTCTACCTCCTCCCTGAAAACCTTGACTTCTCTAAGTTTACTTTCATATTCGCATTATTCAGTAGTTTAAAAATTTCTTCGATATATACTAGATGATCGCTTTCATTCTCCGAAAAATAATTATATCATCCACGTATACATGGCATGTTTTCCCCATTTTGTATGTCCTTAGTACGTCATCTATTGTTCTCTGAAAGATACTCGGCGCATTTTTGAGGCCGAATGGCATGCGACAAAACTCGTACTTCCCATTATTTACACTGAAAGCAGTTTTTTTTCCTATCTTTTTCATGTAACAAAATTTGGTGGAATCCTGCCTTAAGGTCAAGCGTTGTGAAATACCTCGCCTTACCCAAATTAGAAAGAATTACCGAAGTATCGGGAATTGGGTATTTGTCGTTTACGGCAATGCTATTTAATTTTCTAAAATCGATAACCAATCGTTTCCTTTTTTGTCCATTCTCATCACTACTTTTTTTATCTACTAACCAAACCGGGTTATCGTAGGCCGATTTGGACGGTTGTATTATTCCATCCTCTAGTAAGTTCTCAATTTCCTTATTAACGAATTCACTAACCGCCATTAGATACGGGTAGCTTCTACTATAAATTGAGTCGTCCGTTACGGTATTTATAGTCGCGATAACGTTTGTATTATATGACAATTTGACGTCTGGGTTTGCAAAAATTTCCTTAACATCCTCTTTAATTTCATAAAACCGTGCCTTTACATACGAAGGCAGGCAATGTGCCAATTCCAGTTGGTTTATTTCATCGCAACTCTTAAATTTAAGTGGTTCCATGCCACCATTAAAAATAAACATCTCCTTCTCTGTGTCTATAATCCCACCTATCTGTTTCATTAAATCATACCCTATAATTCCATCGAACGATTGAAGTTCGGGTAAGATATAAAAGTAAGTATATTCACCCCACACATTCACTAAATACCTTTGATCTATGATCAATTTACTATTAACTGTTTTTAGTGTGAATGGGTGTTGAAGATTTTTGACCCCTTTTAAAAATGTCATGTTCCTAATATAATTTTTGGATGTAACGGTATCAAAGAGAAATTTTAGCAGTTACCCATTTAAAAGTCTCTCTACATATGGCAACTGCGAGCCAAGCCTAAAAAATTACATTCTTCCAATTCAGTGTGATTTATTCCTTGATGCCTAAAAGGTATCTGTTGCGCGCTACTATCCCGACCTTTCTCCGCACTATTGTTGGGTGGAGACTTTACACGAAAACGTTGTCTATTACCGCTAAAGTTACTTTGATATTGGGTCCCTGTGTTTCTGTTCGGAGTCTGTCTGAAGCGGGTGGTACTCGGGTCGACCTCCATTGGAACCGGAGCTCGATCCTTGTTTGCATCCTGCCTAACATTATTGTTTGTGCTCTGATACTCCGGATACAGTCTGGGTCTATTCGGCCTAAACTTATTACAGAGAATAATATGTCGCACAAAGGCTTGTTTAAACCCGATATAAATACCCGGAGTGCATCACCTCTATATTTGTCGTTTAACGAATTTACGAAGGTCGCGTCAACTCGTGTGTCATAGCAACTTTATTATTATTAATGTTAATTTCTTTTCGACTTCCTCGTAAAATTTGATAATAGTGGACCGCCCCTGTCTCAGGGTTGACAACTCTTGCTCGACTAAATGGATTGGACGTTTGTCCGCAAATGAAAATCTAGCCTCGCTATTATCGCATAAAAATTTAATAAAATAGTGCTTGGAACTACCAGCGTATGGTTCGAATAACTTATAAGCGGCAAAGGCCGCTTGCCGCCAGGACACGTATTTGGTTTCGTCCCCATTAAATTCCGGTAGCGTCTTCACTATGTCTAACGGTTCGTCACAAATCGTACCTCCTGTTATTGTCACCGGTTCGTACTCTTTTGCTTGTCTGGGAATTTCAAGCCTATCAACTCTTTCCGTCAGCTGACTAATGCTCGATTGAAGCGTTTGAGTTAGTCTGCTTGCAAAGGCCTCGAATAATTCTATTCGCGCCGGGGATGTTGGGGGCCAGAATTCCTCCTGAATTCTGGAAACGGGGATCGAGTTAGGGGCCGATCTTTCTGGCGATCAATTATGAAAAGAAGAAACTACCTTCTCCAAAAATTTAAATAAAAGAAAGTTATTAATTAAACATATGCATTTATTCCAAGAACAAAATGCTTGTATGCATATACAAAATATATATAATATATATGCGTATATAAAAAGAAAAAATATAAAGGCTAAAAAAAACTCACCTTGATGTTGCTGCTGCTGGGATTGACGATAAAAGAGAGCGCTAAAACGGCAACATCGGCCTTCATAAAGGATGGAAGGTAAAACGGGGCTTGGGTTAACGGGACCCTTCCCGACAGGGATGAGTAGTGAATATTCACCAGCAGCAAGGACACCTGAAGGTGTATATGGAAGCTTGCTGTGCAGGGTTGCACGCACAAACATGCCGCCCGCCTTGCAGCATCACTGCAACATATATAAATACATATAATAAGTTATTTCCTATTCATAAAATTCTTATTCATAAATTCATTAAATTTCATTCCTTAAAGCTAAATTTCGTTTTTATTTATTGTGGCTTAAAACTAAAATCCTCTCTTCTTAAAGTGGTGTGCTACCGGAGAGCATCCAGCCAAAGATGGTGTTTTGTGCTGATGGTCGTGTGGGGGTGGCTGCCATCAGTCCTGGGCGGAGGATCGCTGCGTATACCTCAGCGCCGAGAATCAGCGATATATTACTCGTGCGGTCAAAATTTGGGTCCGCAAGACGAATGTTATCGAATTCGCTCCTAATCCTTGCGTCCAGGGTCCTCTCCGGTGTTGCCCGTGATAGGGTCACTTTAACTTCAGTGGCTACTTCAAGGCGTTCATGCCAGCCCTTAAGTACGAGTTTACAGATCCCATTACATCCGCGTGGCAGAACTTGAAGTTGGCGCGCCAATGACCGAGAAATGGTCGACATCTTTTGTGCGGGGTCAACAATAGCGCGCACCGTATGTCATTTTCCTGCGGCCAACACTTTTGCCGTTATTGTTGGCGTGAGGACAGAATGCCCTGGTGCAAATCGGCTCAAGCCGGTGATCCGCTCTCGGGCGTCTCTCATGCCTCGGCGTGACTGCTGACGGCTGCGCGGACGTTTGCGTTGGGCTTGCCGACTGTCATTCCTGACCGACGTCTGAACTCGTTGAATCACCGACCGAATCCTTGACAGAGGCGGTCTAAAAATCGGTGGCGATCCACTGGCGGGGGCTTCAGTGGCTGTCGATTGCAGATCACCTTCATCCGCATCTATGATCAGCACTTCATCTTCGTCACTGCTGTCTAGGGTGCTAGCACGGTATGGGTTGTGTTGTTGTCGTTGTCGTTGCCGTACTTCGTCTTCGCACCGAACAAGCAGGACGTCTTCCTCACGCTGCTCATCCAGGTGTAGGAGACTGTGGTGCCGCTGTTCGCATCGGTCATAGCTCTTTGCTGAGGTGCACTTTGCTGCCGTGTAATGCGGAGAGAGGCAATTTGCGCAATGGCGATGCACGAGGACGGCACGCAATCTCTGGGCGGGCTCCATTCTCCGTAGATCTCGGCATAATATCAACCGGTGGTTGTGGTGGCAGACAGGGCAGCTGTGGCCAGTCTTGCCGACGGGGGTGCTACTGCTATTTTTTGCACGTACCATTTTCGGTTGTTGGATAGAAAAATTCTGAAAAGAAATAAGGATGTTAATTAAGTCTTTTGAATTGGCAAATAGACTAATTTCACGATCGGTCTGGTGATCATTCCGCGTTCCGGTCGGATCTCTGCGACTCGTACTCGATCATCGGAACCTAGAAAAAACTCTACTGACTCTGCCGAGTCGCCATTCGTTTGGGGGTAAGTTATCTTCTTTGATAACTACAAAGTCGACCACTTCGATGTTCCGTTGAGGTGAATTCCACTTGAAATGCTTCTGCAGTTCCTTAAGATATTCTGTCTTCCAACTTCTGCAGAATCCTTGGTGAATTGCCTTAATCTTCTGCCATCGGTTCACAATCGAAATCGGGTTCACGTTAAGTTCTGGTTCAGCCATTGCAAGTAAGGGTCCTCCGACCAAAAAATGTCCTGGTGTAAGTGGCTCCGTCGAGTCAGGGTTATCTGATAGTGGGCTGATTGGTCTGGAATTAAGGCATGCTTTTATATATATTTAATGTTGAAAATTTATCCATCATGAAGCGCATAAGGTTTGCTACCTTCCTGAAATAATACAAACTTCACAATTATGTACGATATTTTTTATGAGATTTTTCAT
Organism: Neoceratitis asiatica; assembly: GCA_030068015.2. NCBI lineage: Eukaryota > Metazoa > Arthropoda > Insecta > Diptera > Tephritidae > Neoceratitis > Neoceratitis asiatica. The sequence goes on from CM061524.1 coordinate 82,147,552, forward strand.
TCTAACGATCCAATATTCCGATCTTAATAGTCTCAACATCAATTGATTTCCTCCATGGAGCGAAATGAGATGAGAGAATTTTACAAGTCGTTTAAAAAATTGGCAAACGTATGATAGAATGATAGGAAAACGTTCGTTGTACGACAAACTCGATAGCGCAGGTCTTCCTCCAACTCTTAATAACCCGTTTCGATCATGAAATGGAGTTAGAGTTTTAATGGAAATTTTGCGCTGACAGGTTTCGAGGTGCTCAATGCTTGGTATTCATCCGAGTAGCCGTGTTTCTGTGCTAAAACAATAAGCCGCTTCTTGGTTTCTCGAATTTCTTCTGGGGTGATATCCGTCTGAAATTCCCGTCGAAATGGTAACGACACCATGTATCGTCCTTCTCCATCTCGCACTGTTGTGTTTCGAAAATGCTCTTCACAGTATGATTCCTCTTGATTCATCTGCCTTTTAAGGTTTAGAATCTCCTCCAATTCCCAGAATCGTGATATCTCTGCTCCTAATACTTCCATGAAGTATGATGTACAGTTTGATCCTTGAGTACACTGTTGGGAAAGTGAAAATCCATCCGAAAACTGTCTCCTATGCTATAAGCGAACCTAGAACATTTTTTTTTCTTGTGTTACCTAAAATCACCGTCGGATACAAATCTGCACCGATAATTACATCGACCTGTTGACTTTTAAAGAAGCTAGCATTGGCTAATTGAATTTGGGGGCAGAGAATCAATCTGTGATTGATTCACTGTAGACTGGGTGTCTTCTGTCAATTGGGGTAGAATCAGACCTCTTGCCTCGATTCTAAACGGGGGGTTTACAGGAGAACCTATAACGAAATGTGCGACTTTACGCACCTTAACCAATACTGACGAGCTTATTCCACGGACTTGTGTGTCAACAGACCGAGTGCGAATACCGATGCGTTTCTGCAACCGTTCGATGATGAAGGCCGCCTCTGGTCCCGAATCCAGTAGGCTCTCGCTTGATATTTCACTCCTTCATGGCTGTTCCTAGAATAAGGTTTTTTTGCACTTGTTGCAAATAATGCTTGCACATTCGCGCCACCAGTTGAAAGTTGAGATCCATTTTCTCGATTTCCTGGATAAGGGCGCGAGAGATGTGAAGCGTTCTGGTTTCCTGTGCGTTCGTTGTAGCAGCGAATGATGCCTTCAGTGGCAATTCAGACAATTGAAGGGGTTCTGGTTTTTTTTTTTTTTTTTTTTTTGAAAATATTCTTTAAAGGTTTTAATTTATAGAGAAGTTAGAGTTTTTAAGCTCACTTTAATTTAGACCGTACGTTATATCGAGGTGACTCGGTGCTTTTCGAAGCCTCCAGTCAAAAAATATTTTGAAAATATTTAAAACTTAATTTATCTATTTTTTTTATTTTTTTTTTTTATATATATATGGGAATGACTTGGGCTATTCGGTGCACCGAGTATAAGCCTTAAGTCAATATTCTTTGTTTAGAATTATACTTGAAATGTTCGAAATTCTTCGCGGGGCTATTTGCCCATACGATAAAAAAACTAAAAGTTACAAATTAGAAACCGGTGTACTCACCGTTACCTTTGCTTAGACTCTTTCCCTTTATGTTGTTGAACGTTGGGCAGTTGGTGTGGGCCTTGCTGAACGTTGGGCCATTGGTGTGGGTCTTGCTGAACGTTGGGCCGTTGGTGTGGGCCTTGCTGAACGTTGGGCCGTTGGTGTGGGCCTTGCTGAACATTGGGCCTTTGGTGTGGGCCTTGCTGAACGCTGGGCCGTTGGTGTGGGCCTTGCTAAACCTAGGGCTTTTTGAAATAGTAATGGTTGTTGCAGCTGTACTCTCTTGGCACAGGCCGCCTTATAAATTTCAACAACAAAACTTTTATATAAAAATCCCGAAAAATTTTATTGATGAATTTTTCTCAAAAGATTATTTCGAAAATTTTGCTTACACGGGGGTTGGGGTTGTGAAATAGTAATGGCCGTTACATCTGTACTCTCGTAGTACAGGCCGCACCATAAGTTTCAACAACAAAAATTTTTATATAAAAATCCCGAAAAATTTTATTGCTAAATTTTTCTCAAAAGATTATTTCGAAATTTTTATGCTTACACGGGGGTTGGGGTTGTGAGATAGTAGTGGCTGTTGCATCTGTACTCTCGTAGTACAGGCCGCACCATATAAAATCGAAAAACATTCACAAACAAAAAATTTTCATATGAAAATCCCGAAAAAATTTACTTGATAAAATTTTCCCAAAAGATTATTTCGAAAAATTTTTGTTTACACGGTGGTTGAGGTTGTGAAATAGTAATGGTAGTTGCATCTGTACTCTCGTAGTACAGGCCGCCTTATAAATTTCAACAACAAAACTTTTATATAAAATGCCCGAAAAATTTTATTGATAAATTTTTCTCAAAAAGATTATTTCGAAATTTTTATGCTTACACGGGGGTTGGGGTTGTGAGATAGTAATGGCCGTTGCATCTGTACTCTCGTAGTACAGGCCGTATCATAAATTTCAACAACAAAAATTTTTATATGAAAAATCCCGGAAAACTTTACTCGATAAAACTTCCTCAAAGGATTATTTCGAAAATTTTCTGCTTACACGGGGGTTGGGGTTATGAAATAGTAATGGCCGTTGCATCTGTACTCTCGTAGTACAGGCCGCACCATAGATTTCAACAACAAAACTTTTATATAAAAATCCCGAAAAATTTTAATTGATAAATTTTCTCAAAGATTTTGCGAAATTTGTATTTTATAACTTTTTTGCTTAAACGGGAGTTGGAGTTGTGAAAATAGTAATAATCATTGCAGCAGTACTCTCGTAGTACAGGCCGCACCATATAAAATCGAAAAACTTTCACAAACAAAAATTTTCATATGAGAAATCCCGACAAATTTTACTCGATAAAATTTTCTCAAAAGATTATTTCGAAAATTTTTTGTTTACACGGGGGTTGGGGTTGTGAAATAGTAATGGTCGTTGCAGCTGTACTCTCTTAGTACAGGCCGCACCATAAATTTCAACAACAAAACTTTTATATAAAAATCCCGAAACACGGGGGTTGGGTTTCACCTTATAAAAGTGAAAACCTACAAAAAATATATTTTTCTTACATAAAAATCGCCAAATATGAAATAATACTTCACAATTGTTTAATAATTTTTTTTTTTAATTATATTAAAGACTGAAAAACGGTCCAGCAAAAAAAAACGCGTAAAATATTTTTAAAGCTTCGTTTAATATTTATTTAAATATTTTTAAGAAAAATAAAAATTTTCTGATTATATTTTAAGTCAATCGGGACGAACTCACCTAGATGCGGCTTATTTTTTATTATTATTTTTTATCTGACTGTTATTCTGGTCCTGGTCTGTTGGGCCAACCTCGTAGGCCTTGCTGCACTTCCAATTCGTTGTTGATCGGCACCTTGCTTAATGGCAATTTCGTTGACACTCGTAGCACACACCTTTGACCTTGCAACACTTTCACTTTTCTTGCAGCTCCGCGTATTGCTTTCTGGCAATGTTGCCAAAGCTCGTAGCACACACCTTTCACCTTTACAGCACTTTCACTTTTCTCGCAGCTCCGCGTATTGCTTTCTGGCAATTTTGCCGAAGCTCGTATCACACACTTTTACTTCCGCTGTTTGATGCAGTTGGGCGCCTTACTGTACGATACTTTTGCCGGCGCAGCACTTCAACCTTTTTTCACTACACTTTTCACTGCCCTACTCACTTAAATGTGGGGTCTTGCCTTAAAGCACTATGCGCCGACGCTCGCAACACACACTTTTCAATGTCGCAGTGCCGCACTTCAAATACCTTTTCACCCTTTTTTTTTGTCTTGTATTTTGTACAGACACTTTTGTGCGAATGTGCGTCTTGTGTTATTCTTACCAATAATTTTTTTTTTTTTTTTTTTTTTTTTGACGCTCGCAACACACTTTCCACTTATACGTTTTTTTTCTTTTTTTTCTCCTTTTTGGTACAGCTGGGCACCTTATTTCACATCGTCGCTTTTTTTTTACTTTTTGGTACAGCTAGGCACCTTTTTTTTAAGGCACTTTGCTGTATTGTTTTTTTTTGTTTTTAATTTTTCTTATTATTATTTTTTTTTTTTTTTGGTTTCTATATTTTAATTCTTTTGCACTTTTCAATCTTATTACATATATATATGCAATATTTTCTCACAATTTTTTTTTTTTTTGTACTTACATCTGTACATTTACACATATGTATATTTATATATTCACATATGTGCATATGTACATATGTATAAGCGCACGGTCAGCGTATCACTTGATACTCACCTTTTGCTTGTCCTGCAGCTGCGCACCAATATTTCCTCGTCTTTATCCTCCTTTGGCCACTTACCTTGATACGTGATTTTTAAATTTTTGGCAGCAAAATTTTGCAGATAAAATATGCAAAATTTTGCTTGTCCAAAAATTTTGTATTTGGCGGGGAAAAAATGATGGCCGTCAATATCAACTGTTGAGGCTTATTGGAAGGCAGTGGAACATAGTTTAAAGTCCACTGCTGTTCACAATAGCGTGTGATTATGTTTCTATATATATTTTTTAATTAACTTAATTTTTTTTTTTACGTTTTTAAGCAAAACTAATTTGACAAGTGAATGAATTTATGATTTAATGTTAAATCACAAATACATTCACGAGACAAAAATAAGGAAACAACACAAAAAAATTGATCGCCTTGAGGATCCGGCTCGAAGGACCAATATTCGCGCCGGGGATGTTGGGGGCCAGAATTCCTCCTGAATTCTGGGAACGGGGATCGAGTTAGGGGCCGATCTTTCTGGCGATCAATTCTGAAAAGAAGAAACTACCTTCTCCAAAAATTTAAATAAAAGAAAGTTATTAATTAAACATATGCATTTATTCCAAGAACAAAATGCTTGTATGCATATACAAAATGTATATAATATATATGCGTATATAAAAAGAAAAAATATAAAGGCTAAAAAAAACCCACCTTGATGTTGCTGCTGCTGGGATTGACGATAAAAGAGAGCGCTAAAACGGCAACATTGGCCTTTTATGCCTTCATAAAGGATGGAAGGTAAAACGGGGCTTGGGTTAACGGGACCCTTCCCGATAGGGATGAGTCGTGAATATTCACCAGCAGCAGGGACATCTGAAGGTGTATATGGAAGCTTGCTCTGCAGGGATGCATGCACAAACAAATTCTTTTATCTGACTTTCATTCATTTTTATTTCATTTATTATTTCAAATTCCCTGAATAAAGCCAGGTATCTAACTATCGCTATATTCTACTTGATTTTGTTCTCCGTTTCAAGAATATTTTAATTTCTATACTGATTTCACTTAATTCTTTATTATTCCCGACACAGTTTTGCTTTGAATAACATTTTGCATGGCTTCTTTTCAATTTCCACTGATATTTTGATTCTATTTACTTTACTTCATTCTTATTGTTAAAAAAAATTTTTTTTTTTGATTTTAGCTTTAACTTTCAATTTAATTTCTTTAATTCTTCTTTCTTAATTTTAAATTCACTTATAACTTACTTACATTTTAAATATCCTTATATCTTATTTATAACTTACGCTATCGTCGTCAACTGAATTGCCACTCCGTTTCCCATTCTTAAAAGGTTCTGTGTGTTGTTGTTACTATTATTTCCCTCGCCGCTATTGCTGGTTATTACTATTGCAGTTGTTGTTTTCTTCTTCTTTTTTGTTGTTGTTGTTGTTTATCTTTTTCTTTTTCCACTTTTTCCTTGTGTTTTTGTAATTGTTTTTATTAATCTATTTGTGCCTTTTATTCACATAGGGGGATGAATATTTTTAATTGCATTTAAACACTAATACTTATATTTTTTTATTTAAAGTTTATTAATTACATTTTACGTTGGGCGCCAATTATTAAGTTCCTTGGCACTATGTACCACTAAAAAAAACCCGATACTTTAAGTTTGGTTGCTGTCTTTATTGAACTAGACTAAAATTAAAAACTAAAATTACCCTACTCTGCGTTGCATTGGAAGACGTTGAGGCTGTTGTTTTTTCGGCTCCCACGGCGGCGAAAGCGTGGTGTCGGAAAGTTTATGGGTGCTGCTGGTGTTTTCATAATTGTCACGTATTGTGGAGCTGGATTGCCGCCTTAGATGCGGCTGTGTGTTTATTGTTTGGCCTGAATGTGGCTGTTGGTTTACTGTTTAGTCACGTACGCCGGAGTTGGGTGTGATTGTGTTAACTTATATATATATAAGTATACATAAGTATATATATATATATATATATATATATATATATTTACAAAATGGTCTATGGATCTTCATCGAAAACATACTTTTGTTTCAGTAAATTGATGGCAAAATTTTATCAAAAACGAAAAGTAACTTTTTTGTCGGGATTTTATATTTTCGGGATTTTGGCTTGTGTGGGATATTGTGTTATCTGTATTTTGTTTGGTCGGGATTTCGTTATTTATATTTTATTTTATGACCCTCAAGACCCCGAAATTCAAAGATTCTAATTATTTTCCGAGCACATCTCATATATTTATAGATAAATAAAGTAACTCCAACGTATATTATACACGAAGGGTTCTTTCCGCTGCTTTTATTGGTCTAAATAAAGATGAATTGAGAAAATTAAAGGAAAACTTCGTTTCGTGGATTTTACACAACGCACTTAGGTTTTCAAAAATTCCTTAACCGTAAATTATTGCATCAAAGCAGTAACTGACATATTTCATAAGCGCCAGCGACTATCATTACAACATTTACCGCCAAAAGACAATTTCTATAAAAAAAATTCCAAAGGTATTACGTTGACTAGAGAACAAAAAATATTAATCATTTAAAATCGCTTTGTTGCTTTTAAAAATATTCTGCATTAAGATATATACACTTTTTCATGCGTTTGAACCAATCGTCGAAGCATTTTTGCCACAAACACTCATCAACCGCCTCTTCAGGTGTGAAACAGTCTTGGCCTTTTAGTTTATAATAATAAACCAAATCATTTGCTGCCAAGCCAAGATTAGACGGTGGAGGACTCATCAAATTGATGTTTTGAGTGCTCGAAAATGCGATTGTTCCAGTCGATGCTAGAGAGTTCACTTTGCCGTGATGAAGAGTAATCCGTTTTCGGTGGTTGGGTTTCCTGACTTCTTGAAAGACAACTGGAAAACCAATTGTTGTTACTGCTCAGAATTTACTGTTTTCCGTTGTTATCGTAGTACAGAAAGACTGAATGTATGCTGGTCTCAATAAAGCCTATACTTGACTCAATCTCACGATAAGTCACATGTCAATATCAGTTTTTTTACAGCATCAATAATGTCCGGAGGAGATTTTGGTCGACCTACACGAAATTCGTCTTGGAGTGATCTACAACCTCGATTTAATTCCCCATACCATCGACAGAGAATGGTCCTTGATTCTTCATCGCCAAATAAGTAATTAAGTTTTTCGGTGCACTGTTGCTTTAATCCACGACGAAATTTGTAAAAAATAATTGCACGAAAATGTTCGGGATTTAATTCCATTTGGTCAAGATAAATATTTAAAGATACTGTAAACAACACAAATAGCTCTCATATGGCAAAATATTCTGAGTATGTTTAACATCAAAAAAGTCAAACTTTACGATAAAGTTTTCTGTTGTCAGATTGCAACACTAGCGTTGTCAAATCTCGATATATATATAACGCAATTAATTAAAGCTGGAAAATAATTATACCATTTATTTAAATATGTTTAGATTTATTGAAGTGATCAATCTTTATATATGCCAAGGTAATTTTCTCAGTCACTGAGCATCGGCCACCTTTTTATAAACTTTGTTGCGTTGTAAAGTTTGTATTGTTTCATAGCTGTGGATGTTGTATAATTGAATTCGTTTCTCAGTCCATTGTATGAATTTGCGCTATGACAAAATATTTACCAATTAGCATATGAGAAACCAAAATTTCATTTGTAATTTCTTGTTAGACGTACAGAAATTCGATAATTAGGTTTCTAAAATTTAAAATTATTGTTCTTCACTTCCTCAGAAGAATTTTTAAATATTTCATATTAACTTTCGCTTTCTAAATACGAGTATCTCAATTTGTTTAGTTGATATATTTGTAATTTATTATTATGATGTGTTTATTTCGTTCATTTTAGTGCAATAACTGAATAATTTTTATCATTTTTGAATAATAATTAGTACATGTGTGAACTCAAGATCATTGTCCGAAGTATTGTTTGCAGTTACTCATCTTAAGAGGGAATTTGCGCACAATCGCAGCTGCCAATTGTAGTGAAATCTAATACTAACATCATCAGGTGAAACTCTACTACCTATTTCCGATAAAGAATAAAGATATTTGATAAACTGTTTTAATATTGTATTGGATTGGAATGAAAAGTTTAGCCGCAACAGTGGTTTCACAAGCACAAACTTTCGTAAATCGTCCTATCCAATAATTTCTGCATTTTGTTCAAATTCTCTCAACCATTGGTGTACATCTGGATTACATATTCGTTAAAATGTGAAACTGAGGTTGATGAACAACAAGGTTTGGAATTGCCCTATTAATTCTTAGATCTTCTTATACAGACCAAACTGAATAACCAAAATGCCGAGATGATATTTCCTGTAGTTCTACTTTACTCGTCTGCTCGTCCATTTGAAAAATTGTTATTACAATATTAAAACTATGTAAATGTTTATATAGTTTTATGTGTACAATATTTAATAAATAGTATTTGTGCCTTTGAAAAATTCTCAATCCATATTCAAATTTATCATTCATTTGCTTATTGTGTCATATTTAGGTCCTGAACCCTTTATAACCGCAGGTGTACATTTAATATAAAATATTTTTTATTCTTCAAAATATGTTCATAACATAAAATGTTGATAATATAACATTGTCGGAAACTGTTTCAGAACTTACTGTTCATTTCATGTCTGAAATTAAAACCAATTTTTAATCACCATGGCATCATTATTAACTTTGTTTTTCTATAAGCTAGGCAAATGCGTGATAATATAATAGTTATTTTTTTTTTTTTATGATTTGCTAACGCTGAGCATTTTTAGTGGATATTTCTTAATTTGCTATTTTTTGAGGTGACTATTTTAATAAATAAACAAGAGTCGTGTATTTAAGGTAAATTAAATCCATTTTATTTAACAAAATTTTGAGATAGTTTAGTAAGTTATTACTAAATTACGTTTAAACTTAGGTTTTGTTAGTATACAATCGATTTGTTTAGATATGAGATTATTAAAAATTTTTGTGTTGATCCGTGGTTTGAACCTTTGAAGGCTTTATTGCTTTAAATCAAGGAATATAAATTAATTATAAACTATAAAATTCTTACACTTTTAGTGTGTTCCGGTGGGTATTGTTAGCAACACATGCTATCGATTCATCATACTTAAACATAGTGCCACCATTTCACAAAAATTACTAATTCATTAGAGTTGCCTGAATACGATTTTCTGAATTATTATGGTCTGAATTATTTTAAGCTGCGTGAAAAGAGGTTTTGCTTCAAAAATCCGTCAAAAAATATAGGAGCGTGAAAATTGATATTTCATAGACTTGAGTTCTAGTTAAATCATCGAAATTGGAAGACTATTGCCCTCTACAACCGACCTTTCAGATATGAGAATTACTAATTAATTCTAAAATGCAATACAATAAATTTGATAAGTTCATTTTAGACTTCAGCTCGGCCGAAAACAGCACTCCTTTTTTGTTAAATTTGAAAAATGGTAGCTTGTCTTCGTTTATATAGAGCTGTATGTTTACGGTACAATTTCAAACTCATAAATTATCATTCAAATTCGCAGTATATTGTTGGGCGCATATGTGTATGTACATACATATATAATTTTCTTAATATCAGCCAATTTAAAGAGTCTTGAAAAGCACATGTGAAATCTCGTTAGTGCTGCTTTTTAAATATAATATAAAATTGCATGTGAAAACAATGAAAAAAACTTTAAAAGATAAAAGGAGGAGGAGATAAAACAAAAGAAAGTAATTCATGGTATTATTTAAGTTGAAAACTGCCACGAGAATTCGACAAGGCAGTCGGTCGAGTAGATGAGGGGCCACGGAAGTCTAGGCAACCGAAAAACTTGACATTAAATTGCTCCACCGCTGTTTCTGTCTCCTCTGCGCTCTTTTGCTTACTTTTGTCTTATGGCTTATCACCTTCTTACTTTACTTTGATTTCATGTCGTCGCGGTTTTGACAAATTTTTTCTCTTCTCTTTGTCCCGTATAACTCGCAGATATCGATGTGAAGGTAGCGGGGCTTGGTGTGCAAGAAGCTGTGAATTAAATTAAGTTGTGTGTCCATGGCACGTAGCAGAGTGTTGCTGTCACTAATGAGTTGTATTTAATTTTACAAATCGCTTCTCACTTTCTATGTTTTAAACTGCTGATGATTAAGAAGGAGTCCAATATTTTTTAGTGCTTCAAATGTTGGTGATTGTTTTAGTATAAAAGGAGTAAAAAGCCTGTAAGTTTAATTCATGACCTTTTTTTTTAAAAAAAGTAGTTTTAGTAGCAAATTTATTCTTAAAAAAAAAATTGCAGAATAACAGGAAATGTGCTGATGGTTTCTTGTAGTCACAAAACCTTTTTAACGATTATAATAACACTCATGTCTTCGTGATCATAACAAAGAAAGCATATTCTTCTACTACACTATCTTTTTTGCTTGACGTACTTAAAGAAGTTGCAGAGTAATTATTGGATTTTACTTGACATTTTTTCGAAACGAATTGCTGTTTTTCAGCCGCTTATGCAAATTTTAGGCATATAAAATAAAATTAGATACTTGCAATATTTTTTAGTTACACTCAAATAATTTTTCTAAGTATTTTTGTTGATATCATGCACACCTCTCTTGCTGTAAGTTTAGTAATTATTTGGCAGGGGTTTTTGAGCGTTGAAACATAAAGATGTGAAGCCTAAGACAGATAGAAATACAAACCAAAAAGGAACTTGCCACAAAAAATGGCCCATTTTTCGTAACCACTTGTCGTTAAATTTTATTCAAGTAGGCATAAAAGATTGCCAGCGCCAGTGTTTTGTTTCATTTTATGTAACTTTTGTATACCTTTCATTTAATCAAGCTCGTACCTGATCGTTTTAGTTCAAATTTCACCTCATAAAAAAAAATCTAAAAAAGATTTAGAAAAATATAATAGTAGATCTGAAATAAGATGAGAAAAAACTTCTTGTTCCCCTGTTCTCAACCATTGCTTGCTTATGATGAATTTGATCCGAAGTTTCTCAAATTGTTTTCACCTTACTTACAAGGCAAATTACTTGTGTGAGTATCATACATACATACTGCTTTGTGATGTTTATTCACTTATATTTTCAACATCATTTAACTCTTTTTTTTTATATAATAAGGAGTTCACGAAAAAAATAAAATTTCATTCGTGTCAAATTTAAATCTAATTTTTTAATTGCATTGGTAAACAATAATTTTAGAATTATCATTACAAACAAAGTTATCACAAGTAATATAGATTTATGTACTTTTACTATTTGAAATCAGACATAGTTGGCATCGGGTTCTTTTTGATGTACTTTTGTCTAGTTTTCCTACCGATTTTGATGGCTGTTAATCGTGTTTATCGAATTCTTTTTGGAATTACTCTGGAAAGGGTATTCGCGATTATTTACTCCTGAGCTATTATTACAACCACATATTTTTTTTTATATGTAAGCTAGAAGAAGTGTAAAATATAAAATTGTAGAAAACTCTATATTAGTGGCTGCTGTATCTCATGGCAACTCAGGTTTATTTTTGCGAATGGTTTCGACTAAATGGATATGTTATTCCAGTAGTTTTCGTTCAAATTGTAAAAAAAACGATGGGTCTTGGGTCTAGCTGTCAAATAAATAACTAAAGACAAATTTTTTTTGCTGCTATGACTCTTATCTTTGCCTGTATACTGTTGCATATACCAGCCATAACTTGTAACCGCTTCGCAAACAACCCAAAATTTTATTCAATTTTGTGCTAGTTGATGCAAATTTTCAAGAATAGACTCCACCATATAAATTCTGCCCACTGCCCATTAATTCATACATATTAGGGAGGGGAACAAGTTTAGGCAATAAGTCATCCAACTGATTTTACCGTTTACCATTCGTCGTTAGCCTCGAGTGCCTCTATTACCCTTGAAATTACCTTTTCAATATAAAACAATAAATAAAAAATAAATCGAAGAAACATGCGGAATTTGTTTCGTTTATCAGTAGGGAAGGTAACAGAAAATCCGTGAGAAACAACACGTGTACACCGGCAAATTGACAGGTTGTAAAGGACTTAGAATCAAGTCCTTTAAGCCATACCAATGTTGTATATGTGTAGAGTTTTCATTATCCTATTAGTATGTATTTAAATAACTTTGCATAGATAGGGATATTAAATTAATAATTAAAGATAATAAAACCCTTTTTTTAACGCGATTTGTTTGACAGATGCAATGACGTGAACACTGATGCATTTTATGTCGGGTGCCAAAACTAAAACCAAGGAAATAATATCGCGAAGCTAACCAAAATTAAAATCAGTACTAATGATCTATAGCTCTTTAATTTTTTGACTATTCATTTTGGTCGAGTTCGCGATACTATAACTTTTGTTAAGTTTTGGAACGCGACATTAAATCCTCCAACGCGAACACGCACACTGTTTTGATAGATATGATTGAATTTGAACTTTGGGCAGCGATAATAAAGTGCAAATTGACTCTTTGATGTTAGGAACACACCTTCATTGCTAAGACCATCCGCGGACTCCAATAAATATTTAAAAAAGATAATTGGTAAAATTGGTCAAGGCGTTGTAGAGTTACCAACGTATTTTGCTATTCATTTTTATATTATGGATATAAAGTTTTTTCATAATGTTTATGAATAGAAAAGTTGGAATTGCGAATTTTACTGCCTTCGGTTTCAATTCATCATCAATGCTATAGATGTTAGGCTCCTGTCAGAAACGTATATGTTGGATAGATAAAATTTTTATATACCAGGGTCCATATTCTATCCCAAAAATCACCCCGATTGTAAAGCGCATGACGGCACCGGGGTACTTTTATGAAATCGCCTTAAACAATGCGTTTTACAGTCATTTGTCACTAATTATGAGGAAACATTAGAAGTTGTAAATGAGACTTGGCAACTGAAATCAAAAAAATCTCAATGATATGACATTATAACACCAAAAATGCTATCAGAGCGATCACGCGTTGCACTAGCATTTCATGTCAACTAGACTATTTTTGACTTCTGATATAAGCAATATGCGAATATTAATGATAGCCAAGCCTGGTAAAGCCCAAGCAAATGCGTCTTCTTGCAGATCATTATGTCCAAATGATTCGAAAAATATCAACTTAACAAAGTGATACCAAAACATCAATTCGGTATACAACTTTTCGTCTATTTTATGGTTGCCATGCACGTCTTATTCGCACCTGCTGCTATTAGATTTATATTCAAAATTACAAGAATGCACTACCGCACTAGGTACCAGTACTTATAGGAGGGTTTGAGCTTGGTCGGCCAGCGGGGGCTTAATTAATTTGTTATACACTTCACAATTCGTCAGCTTTCTCAATCTCCTCGTATACTGGCAAGCTATCTTATAACCCACTGACTTATATCTGCATTCTCTTATATAAATATACATATATAAACATGTTTCACTCTGTGCAACCTTACTGTACCTCATGTAAAGTAATTGGTAGCATTACTGACTGTCTTGCCAAATGACATTTCGTACGAGTACACGTGCTTACATTTACTCAATTGTTGTTGTACACTGCTGTGAACACCTAATATGTTTTTGTTGAAGATCGCATTGTGGCAAAATGGAGAACCTGAATTACGTTCTGCAACATTTCTCGTTCTGTGGCATTCGGCTTTTTTTTAAACCTTACTTTTTTCTTTCTAATTTATTTGATAATTTAGCTTCATATTCTTATAACTATCCGATCCAAAAATAATATATTTGCTTTACCTGTTTTCTAAGAGCCTAAATTTTTTGTTTTCTTTTTGTTGACGCTGAAAAGTCCCCTTCTTTATTGGAGCTTTACTGTATTTTGGGTTTTTACTGTATTTGTAGCATAGTGTTAATATTGGAAACTGACATATACGGTTCTTTGCAAACTTTCTCTAATTACTTGACTACTTTTCTTACTCTCACCCATTGTCTGCGTTATTTACAATGCTCTGATGTATTTTCAATCATTTGTGACATAAATTAAATATAGTAACAAGACATCTAATAGTTATATTATAAAAAAATTATTTTTTCCAGCTTCATCTAACCCTTTTTTTTTGGCATTTGTGATGTGAACAGTCAAACAAATGAAAATTTAATGCATCTAATTGTAAGTAATACTGATAGTAATATGCACTCATAGCCACTTGTTCGGCAAGAACTGTAAAATGAAATAAATTTTTGTCGAAATCCTGTTTTCAAATAATAGGCAAAATACTTTTGTGAACACATATTTCGCTCGATCGATCGACCGGAATTGTGGGAAAACAAATCTTGATTTTTTGGCCAAAACAAAACCGTAATTATGCTCCAACCACCGTATTCACCAGATTTGGTTCCATGCGACTTTTTCCTATTCCCAAAACTAAAGAAACAAATTAAAGGAAAGCGTTTTGACACAATTGATCAGATAAAGTCAGAATCGAAGAAAGAGCTGATGGCCATACAAAGTGTATTATATCCGAGGGAGATTACTTTGAAGGAGAAAAAATAGGTATTGATGAATAAATAAGTACTTTCCAAAAAAATTCAAAATTCACCTTTTCCTTTGAACACACCTTGTACATGACCATATACAATATACTTCTGTAAGTAACTGTAAATAGATACGGGTGTATGTACTATTATCAGTCTTCTGCTTTTTTCGATTGTATGTTGTTGTCAGGTGAGTTTGCTAGTTAATTACGGGATTAATGCATTGCCCACTGTCTGTTTGAAATTGTTGCTCCTGTGTATCTACGTAAATCTATTGCTCATTACTCTTACTAAGGACATTTGTTTTGCTTTTTTCCTTACCTTCATTTTTTTGGATTTAAGATTAAATTAGGGTGAAACCTGTTTACCTAATTTGTATATGTGTATTTCTCTTCTTTGCTATCAACCATTCTACTTAAGCTCATCTGTGCCTGTGCATAGCTCTACACATATTTAATTTCTTACAGACATAGAGAGAGAGAGAGAGAGTTATTATTTACAAAATGTCAACATTTCAATTAATTGCAAGTGACACATGCTTTTGCTGAAGCGTGTTTAATTTTAACGTTACGTTTTACTCCTATGTATTAATGTTTGTGTTTAATAAGACATATGAATTATGTGCTTGAACCTTTGCTGGTGTTTATTATTGCCAACGTCTGCTGTTACTTATTGCCTCATTTATTTGCTTCTGAGCTTGCTGTGTTCATGGAAAGGAAATTATAAACAAATAATTTTTTCTTCCATAGGTTTCCCATGCCTGTACTTTACTACTTCTGCTAAGGCAATAATGTGTTATATATTTCTTGTGCATTCATAAATTATAAAAAAATTGATTAAGTTGCGAGAATACAAATTAAATCTCTACTATATTCGTACTAGCACCCCTTGATTTTGAAGTGTCTGCAGCCAAAACCCCTATCGGAAAAAAACTTAAAATCATAAAATATTGCACTAACACTAACCAATTTTTAGTTAATTGAAACTAATTTCCGTTAAGCTCCTCCTCAAGTTAGCGGTTTTGCGTTTTTATATTTTTTCCTAAAAACCTACATTATTCTAAAATGCCTTCGAACGAGGGCTCCGAGGTGGGCGACCGCAATTAGAAAAAATAGTTTTCTATATTTTTGTGATGTTGTGGAACCAAGACTCGGATCTCGGCCTTCCGAATAGTGCATAATGTCAAACAATGGTTAGTGAAGTCTGATTAGGTGATTTTGTGATCTACGAAACAGCAGACAATTCTACCATTTTTCATTCTTATAAAACAAAATATTCAACTTAAAACAAATAAATAGTGGAATGACCTAATTTATAAATAAAAATCTCAAAAGTATTTAGAGACCACAATAAACAATTGAAAATTATTATTACTGTCGTAACTGGGGAACTGTTACACATTTACGAAGAAATAGCGAACTGTGCTGACTTCATTTAAAAAATACTAGGGTTTAATTAGAATTTTCGCTAACTAGACTTAATTTTTACTGAAGGGAAGATCCTTGTGTCTATACATTGGCATACATACATCCGAGGTGTGTTGAAAGGAAAATGTGAATTTTGAATTTTTATGAAAGGTACTTATTTGTTCATCAATACCTATTTTGTCCCCTTCAAAGTAATCCCCTCGGATATAATACACTTGTGCCAACACTTTTTCCAATCCTCGAAGCCCTTCTGAAATGCGCTTTTCGATTGATATCATGAATTGTAGCAAAACCCTTACATTTCATTGGTTTTTTTAAATTTGGGAATAGGAAAAGGTTGCAGCGAGCCAAATCTGGTGAACACGGAGGTGAGGCAGTTTTATTTTTGGCCAACAAATCACGAAAAAGCATTGGTATGAGCTGGTACATTATCTTGATGCAGAATTCTCGATTTTTTTTCCACAATTCCGATCATTCGAGCCGTATTGATTGCTTCACGTAAACGTTGCTTAACTTCCTCGTATTATTCCTTATTAACTGTACGACCTTTTGGCAGCAACTCATGATGCACCACACCATTGTAACCAAAGAAAACGGTGATCAAAACTTTCACCTCGTACATACAAATGCTTCTGGCATTTTAATCGAAGTGGTTTATTGGCAGGTGTGTAAGGTAAGTGGGTGGCGCGGAAGCTAAATATGCATAGAGAGATTGAAAATGTACATTACATTGCATTATACCTGCAAGACATGTTCAACATTTTTTTCTTTACTCAATTTCTCACTTTCAACATCTATTTTTTTCTCCACTTCCTTCCGAGGCGGGGCAGTGAAGCCGCTGAAGCTGTTGATGGTTATTACATTAATGATATAAGAGCAATTATCTGGGCACCAGCTACACCGCCACAGGTAGACCACATAGTGCAACTAACAAGGACCGTGAAAGTCAAGCATCCGAAGATGACGAATCCAAAACCCCAATCAACGACGATGATATAGACTCTCCATCACGCGACTATTATTAAGTTCTAAAAGTGATCGCCTGTTTAAAAAATAACAAAGCGGCGGGAGCCAGCGGTAGAGTTACTTAAATATCGCGCCAAGGAACTGATAGGGATGCATTCATATGCTTTTTGCCGAATATGTTCGGACGAAAGAATGCCGGACGTGTGGAACTTAATTGTGTCTGTCTGTGGACATATAAGGTTGTATCTAGCGTATTGTGTGAAAAACTAAATCCAACTATCAAAAAACTGATTGGACCTTATCAGTGTGGCTTTAGACCTGTTAAATTCACTATTGCTCATATATTCACCATGCGACACATAAAAAATATTAGTAAGAAAAAAAAATCATTGAATATCTTTTGCAACAGAGTAGAAACTTCCCGTTTAAGAAAAATACTAGCAAAATCTGTATATAATATTGATTACCGAATTGTAGTTGCACCGTATCAAGTGAAGAGGCCTTAAGTTTATTAATGGATACTCACTTCTCCGGTAACTTATTGGTTAGAAACCATCTTCAAAGAAGTGTTGCAATTCAACTATATTCCTGCATTATTTGGAAAAGTTAAAGTAATATTATTATTAATCCTAACGGTTTACCTAGGCTTCCAAATCACCGAGCCGTATTCAAGAATGGGTCTCACTAGTGTTACATACAGAGCTTTTTTAACATAAGGATCATTAAACCCCTTTGACCAACGTTTTACAAAAGCCAATATGCCTTCGGCTTTGTTGACTAACACACCAATGTGATGTGTGAAGTTCAGTTTAGGGTCCATAGTGATACCCAGGTCAATAAGGCTGTGAACCTACTCCAAACTGCAATTATCTTTAGGGAATGTAATTGTCTGTGTGGATCTTTGCGAGAACACATAACTTTACATTTTTTTAAGATTTAGGGGCGTCTGATTTATTTGACACCATTCAATCATGCTGTTTATGTCTGTTTGCAGTAAGATACCTTCATTTGCCGAAGTGTAAGATTTATAAAGTTTTACATCATCCGCATACATTAAAAGTTTTGAAAATTTTATCTGAGAAGATATATCGTTTATAAATAGTGAAACCATAATCGGGCCTAGGTGACTACCCTGAGGTACTCCTGAACAAACATTAACGGTATCTGAAACGGAATTCTTAAACATTACTCTTTGAGTTCGATTATACAGATATGTTTAGATCCATTGTAAAAATTTACTGGGTTGGAAACCCAGTAAGTCAAGTTTCTTGATTAGTAACGAGTGACACACCTTATTGAAAGCTTTGCTAAAGTCAGTATATATTACGTCAACGTCAACTGCTGTTCTTTCTGAACGCATCGATGATATAAGAAGTGAACTCAAGTAAATTGGTGGTTGTAGATTTTCCTTTAACAAATCCATGTTGGGAGTATGATATAAATGAAGAGATTGAATGATCAAATGATCGGTGAAAAGTGATTTAAATAATTTAGGAATCGCAGATAGTTTAGCGATACCGCGGTAATTTTCTATCAAAGATCTGTTTCCATTTTTATGAAGGGGTATAATAAAAGATTCTTTCCATATAGATGGAAAAATACTTTCTTTAAGATATAATTGAATGAGTCAAAGGATCGAAAATATACTCAGCGCAATTTACAAGAAAGCAGGAAGGTATTTGGTCCGCACCAAATGTGCATTACTTTTTTAAGGACTTCAGATGGATAAATACATCTTCAGACGATATTGTTGGTGTATGGACTAAGTTACCCGAACATAATTTACATGGCTAGTAAGAGTCTACTTGAATACTAGGAGAATAATTAGATTTGAAAAATTTAGCGAACAAATTGGAAATTGTCTGACTATCACTGGAAATGTTATTTTGAAACGTCATAGTAGAAGGAAATCCAGATACCTGGCGCTTAGCGTTTACGAAACCATAAAATGATTTAGGATTTGTTATTAAACTACGTTTAATTTTGCACAAATAAGGATTATAGCATTTGCGATTTAAATAAAAGAGCTTGTGTCGCAAAATTGAGTATTTTAAATAATGTGAGTGCATACCTGTACTTTTATAAAGCTTGAAATGTCGGGTTTTTTTATTTTTGAGTTCTTTAGTGTACCACGGTTGAGCAGGTTCTTTATAAACACAAATGCGCTTAGGATTAAATTTTTCAAATAAGTTAAATACAGTTAAGTTTAAATGCGCGGCTTTGATCAATATTCTCATTGTATTTAGGCCATGATAATTTTGATAAAGCTTTATTAAGATGTTTAAAATTAGCCTTCGAAAAATCAAATGAGTAGTTCAGTTATTAAAATCTGATCACATATGGCTTCGTAGGTAATGGCAAGAGCAGGGTGGTAAACGTCCTCCGGTGTAACTAGAGGAGTGCTTCTCTCTACTAGTGCTTTAGTTACATTATCAACAAAAATTAGGTCAAGGATGTTGCCAGACTTATTTTTATATAGATTCACTTGATTTAGGCTGAGGTCAGTCATCTCTTCCAGAAATTCATTGTAAGATGCTCTTGGGGAGTGAGGTACAATGTAACCGTCAAATTTATTCCATGATACACATGGAAGATTAAAATAGCCTAAAAAATCACTGAATCAGTATCTTTCATCATTACGTGAACTGATTTCAAATGAGAGATATGTTGTAAATATACAGAGAGATCCGATTGAGGAGAAATATAACAGAGAGCTAAATATATATAACCTCTTCCAACTTGTACTCGAATACACTTAAATTCAACAGGTTCTACAAAAGCAAGGCTAACCTCCTCAGACGGAATCGAGAAGTTTACAGCAAAAAGTACTCCACCGCCGACTCTGTTTTCACAGTATTTTCTAAAAATTTGATAAGCACTTGGAAGAATCTCCGAGTTAAAAACATGAGCAAAATTAATTAATTCTATTGTGTCCGCTTTAAGATTTTTTTGAATGGCTGCGCCGTTAGCATCTTTAAGCGAACTATGAGCACGTTTGCACTTCTAACGAACATCATCCATACATTGTATGGAGTCCAAACATTTGAAATTTATGAACATGGCTTCATATTCTTTGAATTTATCATTCAAAACAGACAATTCTTTTGCAAGTTGGGACAACCCATTTTTGGAAAGACGAAACAGCTTGAAGAGATCAATTCCAGTTGATCGACACCTCAAGCAGGACCAACGAACTCCCTTGCCATCGTTAATTGCGTCTAGAATTCGTCCGGTCAGTCCAGCACATTTCAAGTGGGCAATGCCATCGCAAAGCCAGCAAGACAGAAAACGTTCTGAATCGCCTTTGACTTGGCAATTTTGAAAACCGCACTTCATATTGACAAGCAAGTATAAGCAAATATATATATATATATATGATAAAATATAAAATGTAATTATTAACACTATTTGAGGCTAACTGAAATCAGCTGATAAAATTTGATAGTATCTCCAGTGAACAGTTTTAGTTTCACTGTATTATGACACTTAACAAACAGAACGCAAACAGCTGTAACAAACAAATGTAAACAAAAGAGAATGCGCAAATAACAAAAACAAATGTATACGAACAACAGCAATTAAATTCTATATAAACAACCAATGACTCGGCAATTATTAGAAGAAATGAATATAAGAATTCACTTAACAAAACTATTGAAAGTTTAAAAACACAGAATATTTGTATCACTTAGCTTTAAGGTGCTCCAAAATTTATTTAACAACACTAAATTTAAATTTATCTAATTTAATTAAATTAAAAATTAATGAAAATTAAAAATTTCACAGAGCTTAATAAGATCACAACTTCACAGCTTGACGTTTACGAAAGATAAGATATATATACCAAGATCTGGAAAAAACTCACATAGTCTTTAAGCTTTTATACCAATTAGTATATTTTATTTTCCTTTAAAAACTTTAGAACTATTAATTGAAACATACATTGAAAAAAATTGTAAACCAAAACAACTAGCAGTATCACACTAAGCTCGTTGAACGAGGAGATTGAAAAATCACTAGACGTAAAGGATTACATACTCACAACCTTCCTTAACATAAAATGCGCCTTTTGTGGCATTCAGCCAACAGGGAAAAAGAACGGGTTAGTAGAACTGGGCATCTCAGAATCCCTTGGGAAATTAATTGAACGGGTTCACTTGGGCAGGTTCATTATTTCAACGCTGAGAGCTTCAACATTGTGCAGGTCTGTACTTAGAGATACTCCTCCCCTC
Organism: Neoceratitis asiatica; assembly: GCA_030068015.2. Taxonomy (NCBI): domain Eukaryota; kingdom Metazoa; phylum Arthropoda; class Insecta; order Diptera; family Tephritidae; genus Neoceratitis; species Neoceratitis asiatica. The sequence continues at coordinate 82,168,967 of CM061524.1, forward strand.
TTCCCTGTATCGTAACATTGAATAAAATATTTTTGGATCTGTAAAAGAAAGGAAATTCATGTAGTGGTTTATGCTAAAGATGAGCCTGTTTCCGATAGAGTGAAGCTACCGGATACTCTCACCAAATTTAAGCAGACAACTCTATATAATATAAGTTACTGGGTCAAATCATGTGGACTGTACTTAAATGCGAGCAAAACGGAGCTTGTGATATTCAGTAGGAAACACATGATACCTGATTTCTCCCTACTAACAGTAAATTGTACTATATTTTCATTAGGATCGAAAGCTAGCTGCCTGAGATTAACATTGGATAGGAAGCTCGAATGGAAACCAAATATAGAAAATAAGAAGGCCGCGCTACCACCTTAGATATGTAAAAGAATGATGGAGACCAAATGGGGTTAACACCTCGAGCAATACATCGATGCTGCCATTCAAAGCGCCGCACATATCGAAATTCCTGAGCCACTAGCTAAAAATTTGGTGAAAGCTTTTATCGAATCATTTCAAAATTCGAATATCTCTGTTGAAATCTCTGCACAGAGTCATGTATATTCCCTTAGAGAGAAAACGTTAAACAAACTCGACAACTGTTCACAAGAACGTGCGGGTTGGGATTAGTGCTATTGTGGTGCATACTGCATAGCATTGGGATTCCATGACGGGTATTGTGCCATATATGGCGCCTTTGCTTGTGTTTAATATGATATTAATTTTATTATGAAGTATATACATATACGCATGATTATGTTATTGGTATCAAAAATTTGGAGAATTCTTATTTTAAAAACTTAAAATTCCATATCACGTTTCCAAGAAAAAGCCAAAATCGAAGCCCCGTGTTGTTCGAGACAAATCGCTTGAGGAGGAGGAGCTGCGGTGAAAGCTAACACTGGATGTTTTCCTTGTAGCCATAGAAGAGAATATATTAGCCTCGTATGAGGGCACTGCAAATTAACCTCCACAAATCTAGGACAGTGTTAGTTTTTCTTCGGTGTCACCTATCATAATCTGACGAGTTTGTTCCTCAAGTTTTTCGAGTTGAGATCCACCGAAGCAGATTTCAGTTTCATAGTTGATAAGGGGTGTATCACCTTTTAGCTTAAATTCCCAGACCTGTCAACAACGACACGCCTCCTGATGATTTGTTTACGTTGAAACCTTTCGGTAAACTTATTACTTCGGGGAATTTAATCGTCGAGGTGATATGCTAGAGTAAAATTTTCATGGCCCCAGTATGATTTGTTGCACGGAAACTCTTTTGAATGTATCAACTTACATCACTCGTTACTCAGAGGTGGAACGTGTTTTCTACAGTAAAACACAACAATCTTACTTGACTGGAAAGGAAATATATTAGTCCATTAGTTCTCCAGGTCTGCAAAAGAACTATTTAAAATAAATTTAGCTTATGCCTCACGATATGTCGCTGGATCTAGCTATATAAGATGACCTGAACTGGATAAAGAGATTACGCCGAATGAAATCTTTGAACGCCAATTATTGGCGAAAACGTTAATATTTTGATTCCTGATAGACAACAAATTCAAAAAAAAAATATACTTATATATACTACATTTTGGAAAATGTCCTATACCCAAACCTTGATATTTTTAATAGATTTCGGGAATAAAAAACAACTATCAGCTAATTGTTGTTGTTGGGCTTTAATTTTCCACAATTTTACAACAAGCGTAATCTCACAAATTTTCCTACGAAATTTCTTAATACCATGTACTTCCTAGACTAAGCGAATCCCCTTTATATATAAAAAATCATATATATTTAAAGTTTTGTTTACAAGACATATGTCAAGCATTCTTAATAAAAAGTGTCTCACGAGATAATTTATCTGAGCTGCTCTAACTTATTACGATGTTTTTGTAAGATGCCCTGTTCCGATCGAACATGAGCTGCTCTACTCCATTTTCAATTTAAATAAACGAACCTTTTTTTATATATTTAACATAAAGTTCAAATTATAAAAAATGTATCAATAGATAATCTAATAAAAGAACAAATGGCTAATTTATATTTTGAACAGAAGCCAACACGCTTAATTTGTACACCCGAAGCAGGCGCACAACAAATTTTTGTTTCTAGCGGTGACAAAAGACACAAAATAGAGCTAAAATCTATTAATACCAATGTTGTTTATAATTAATAAACTATTATATATAATTTTATTTCATTTAACCGTTTTTAACCGTTTTTAATTAAAAAAATCTTTAGACAAATGGCTGACTAGTATGCTATATTCGTTTGTAATTAGTTATTAACTAGTTGAATTTACAGCAAGAGTGCTTCGAATGGTTTACAGTACTTGTAGTTGAAATAATTTGGATTAACTGACATCTGTAAGTATCTGATAAAAATTTTAAATAGTATGTATGAGGCCTTACTGTAAGTGAGAAGTGAGAGTTTGGTGACAACAAATTATCCCACGGGTTACTGCGGATGAAAGAGCGCCTGTTTGTATAATAATACACACTCAGCATTCCTAGGATAAATACTAATACATATAAATAGCGAATAGTCACTGAATACCACTGAAACTGAAAATTTCACGTTTCAAAAATGCAGACTAATGGAAAATAAACAATATTTGGTGAGTTTTTGTTTTTTTGATTTGCAATAGTATGCATACAACTACAATGTACATATACTTATATATACATGAACACATTCCCCACAAAAAAAAAACGTTACGACATGACAAAAAACAAGAGGACACGTTCGTGACAGAAATGCCCAGTTGTTTGTTAGAGCAATATAATGTGGTTCTATCATCTTCATTAACAAGTATTGCCGTGGAAGTCTATATTTGTATACGTTTCATGCAAATTTGAAATGATCAGTTCGCTATTTGTATAGCAGTTCACCAGTAACGTGAATATTAATAATTTTCACCACCACGCCATTCGTATAATGATATTATTTCTAGAACACCACGACAAAGTTTCATATCCTAATGAGCTATTTTGAAGTGCGCATTTAGTCGTTGCTTTTTATACTACAACAATACCAGAGAGATTATCACTGGAGCGCATAAGGTTCCCGATTCGAATCAGGGTGCAAGCAACCTCCCTTTTAGTTTTAGTTTTGTTTTAGCTAATGCAAATGTTCAAACTAGTTGGATTCTATCTAGCAGCTAGTATTTTTCCCTGCAGGGTGATGACCTTGAATGATTTTATTTTACTTCATACTAGTATTTAATTAAAATTTTCGCATACTAGTCTACCTTTTCATCGCAAGATAGATCAAGAATTTGGATATTCACCCAATAATACCACTACATACTGAGTCAGTTTCATTTTGCTGGTGAGCTCTGAAGTGCAAAAGACGTGCGGAATTTATTATTATTTCAATGCAAATACGTAGAATCAATGCGAAAAACTAAGATATGTTATAAATTTATTAACAGTAAACTATTAAAATTTATATAAATTTATATAAAAATTATTATATTTTACTAACTTTTCCCCAAAACAGATGGTATTCGAAACAAAAAAGTATGTTCGAATGTAATTTTTTGCACGTACTCCATAATATAATCCCCTGTAGGTAATCCATGGAGTACTCGGATGTTATGCAGAAGTAGACTATATGGTCCAGCACTAGGACATCACAAAGTTGATTGACCATATTTTGTGTATGGATTGTGGCAGGTTTTGGATTACTCTTTTGTCCGCGTGGAGTACATATTACACGCGTGCAGGTTTCACTTTCGCCTGAAAAACTCCATGCAAACGAACTTTTGTAGATATGTATATGCCACTTTTTTTTGGTATTTACCCAGATGCCCTCCTTTCGTTATGTATTACCCGAAATCCGTAAATTCTGACACCAAAAGGAAATGGAATAGAAATATATGAGCTTTCACTTAGAATTAAATTTAAAGCTACGTGTTTTCTACGAGCAGCTGGGAGTTATACTTGTTATAGCTACTGACTGCTCTGTGATACACTTTGAGCAAGCGTAGACAAACCGAATTGGGTCCAGCAAATAAGTAAGTGAATAAGCGCAACTTTACTGCTTGAGTTATTTGAATTTAAGTGGAATGAGTATAACTGTTTGACGTATTTTGTTGTTGTTGTAATTGTTGGTTGTTTGTGGTTAACTTGTGGCTGTTTCACCACTCGTTCTCTAAGGAGCTACATATACATAGGAATAAAGTAAAATTGGCTAAATAAAGAACTCTTCATCCATTAATTTTTTCACTCGACTACTCATTTCATAACTTGTTTATTTTAATCCTCACTCGCACCTCTCCCACTATAGCAAAGTGGTGAGCTAAATTTGCAACTTCAGGGAAATGCGTGTTGCAGACTAGCTAAATGCTATGATTCAAATTAAAACAAACAACAAGAGCCATAGATTATTGGTCAACAAAGGGAACAAAATTTCAATTAGATAAATTTCTTATTTTTGAAAATTTTCTTAGTTGTTGTGCTCTGTGAATAATTCAAATAACTTGAGCTAGTTTTTATATTTTTAGATATACTAATTAAGTGAACATTGTAGGAAAATTTATGGAAAATTCTATTTCAATAATTATCAATAGAAACTTTTTTAAATTTTATCTTCCAATGCTAATATGGGGAATGGTCTGTCACCCCTATTAGTAGATATAGACTTAATAGAATAAAGAAGCCATTAGTTTATTTGCATCTTCAAAAATAATTGAACCGACAGAATACAACCAAATTCGAAGAGAACATTTTAGTTTAATAATTTTTTTTTTAATTTAGCTATATTTTATTAAATATATTAATATTTTCATATAATTGCATTATTTACATATAATTTAATATGCAATTAAATGGCAAACCAATCAATCATGTAATCATTAAATCAAGCCACTCAGTTACCGAGTAGTACTACGAAAATCATTAGCTTTGATCGTTTTTCCCTTCCCTGAATTATAATTCACGAGTACATATTACACATATATAAATCATTTTAGGCGCCATATAAATAATACATATATATATATATATATATATATATATATATATACATAAATCATTTTAGGCGCTATAAAAGAAAAACTTTGTTATTATGTAAAATTAAAAATGATGAAGTGTTGATTAGTTAAAAGCATATTTCTGTATATTTTGCACTTTCACTCACACAATATTTTCACTCACTTTAAAAAAAAATCCCTTGTGCTTTTTTAACATTACCTCTTTTATGCCATTTCGTAAATCTGAAATAAATTATTTTATTTTACTGAAACGGAGTTTGTTTTGAAAAGGCCGAAGGATGACATCAATTACACACATATATGTATAATCTACATATATAAATTGATAAATAGACAATATTTATATTACATTTATTTATATATACATTTATATTGATATGTACGTACGTATAAATTGAAAGAAACTACGAGTAATTAAAATGTAAAGCAAATAATATAAAGAAAGTGAATATACGGTATTTTATTTTGTTTTCAAATATTTCAAAATTGGCAAATTTAAAAAAAACTCTGCGCCGGTGGACAAGGGAAGTTGGAAAGGAAAATTGTATGTTTTATTTATGAAGTAAAATGAATGGGTGAAACAAGGAAGCAAGATCACACATATAAGGAAAATGGGCAAAATCTTCACTATCTTTAACAAATTGCTTACGCTGTTACCCAGTTCTTCAGCCAGATTTAATCGAACGTTTGCTCACATTATCTAGTTTTTTACCCAGTCCTAGCTATCAGAGAGATAATTTCTAATGTCAATTAATACAATATAATATGCAAATATATCGCCAGAAATTATTGATATATCACTGAAATGAAATTTTCGGGATTCATATATCTGATTCTGTCAGAATGTTTTAAGTGGTCACGAGGTGGATTGTCGCACAAGAAAAAAATGTAATAAAAATAACAGTCTTAGTAAAAGACCAACTATTTAGAGTTACCACACCTCATATATGGTTTTCCAATAAGATTTATATGATTTCTTTAAAAAAAAAAGCGCACTAATTATTAAGGAAACTCAAATGCTTTTTATTTAATTTGAAGTATAATCGATCCATTTAAGTTCTAAATATAACATCAATCAAATGGCTTTCACGACTTCTTTTGCAGGAACGAATTCGATGAACCCAATTTTTGAGCCCTACTTTTTCTACTATCAAGTCGTATGCCATGAATAGTACGTTCAATATTGACTTTAAATGCTTGAAGATAGTCTGGTGTATTGCTAAAGACCAATGACTGCAAATAACCCCACAAAAAGTAGTTTAATGGTGTTAAATCACAACTTCTTGGAGAACATTCAATGTCACAATTTACTGAAATAATCGAATCTCCAAACCTTACTCGCAATAATTCGGTTGTTGCGCTTTGTGATATGTATCCCCGTCTTGTTGGAACCAGATATTGTTAAGATTTTCTTCCAATTGTGGCCATTAAAAGTTGGCTATCAACGATCTATACGACTCTCCATTGATAGTAACGGTGCTACCAGCTTCATTTCGAAAGAATTACGGACCGATGATTCCACCAGGCCAAAGACCACACTAAACTGTCAATTTAGGTGAATGTAATGGTTGTTCCTGAATAACTTGTGCATTTTATTTGCACCAGAATCGACATTTTTGTTTATTTACCGCACCACTCAGATGAAAATGGGCCTCATCGGAGAAGACGATTTTCTTAAAAAAATTGATATCGTTTTCAAGTTGTTCCAAGGCAAAATCAGCAAACTCACGACGTTTATGGTGGTCCAATGCCTTCAGTTTTTGAGTGAGAACAATTTTATATGGATGCAAGCGCAAATCCTTTCTCGAAATCCGCCATGTTGTTGTTTTGAGACAGTCCCGATTCTTGGGAACGTCTTGGGATCATTAATTCGACAGGTTCTTTGTCTTATTGGCACTTGAACATTATGAAAAGGAAATGCACGTTCGAAAGTTTCAAAAATTCGACGAATAGCGAGCACAGGTGGACGAATATTACGACCATGAAATGGCAAAAGCGCACAAAAAGTTGCAATTGCAGAACGATTATTTTTATAATAATATTGAATAATTTGTAAACGTTGTTATTGTTGCATATATCTTGCCATGATGAAAATGTTAGCATTACTGAATACAATGAAAAAAAAATATGACAGATCATGACATATTAAAAATGGGCAAAATGACACTTGGAAATCATATCATCCCTATTGGAAAACTCTTTATTAATATAAATAAACCACATAAGCCGGCAAAATATTGTTATTGCTCTTTCCTATTGTGTTGAATTTAAATATTATAATTGTTATTGTAAGGAATAATGCAGCTATTCCAAAATATTAAACTTCTTATTATATTATTAACCTATCCACATATTTGTAATTATATGCTTACAGTATTTGGTCGTTGCATATTACACCGGCTGAGTTATTGCCAGAGATATTCAGAAATTAGTCGCCACTCAAAGTTTTCCAAGGAAATATAAATATAAATTCCTCGAAGTATATATTTTGTCGATTTGTTTATCGTAAAAAAGTATTGTATATATTAATCCAGACAAAAAAATATAAACGTACTAATATTCAAGTAAATTGAACTTGCTCCCTGGTCAATTTCCACTATTTCTTTGTTTCGTTTGAACAAAATCGAATCATCACATATATATATCTCAACAAGATCGGTATCTGGCCCACTTCCTTGAAAAATATTAATTTTAAGTAAAGTGAAACGTAAGTTCGTTTTTGTTGAGTCGGTTCTAGACCAACTTTCTGGGAGAAAATGTTCTCCATGTATAAATTTAGTTAAAAAGCTAGCCTGGACCTTATCTTAATTTTGGTCAAAAGCCACTTGTTCACCAAATTTCAATTAAATCGAACAGTAAACGCGATTTTTTGAATAGGAAGAAAAACTGGTACTTAGTTAGCCTGAATGACCATTTTACAACGTAAATTCCTCTGACAACACTCTAATCCTTTGACAGTACTTTCAAGGGATATAAAAATTGCTAGTGCAGCACCAGAAATTGGAAATTTAATTTCAGAAATCAAATTGTTTGCGTTTCACCACGTGCTTGGAACGGTTAAAATGAAATATAAATTATAGACATACAAAAAATATATTGAAAAAAGATATACATATATGCGTGCATATAAATATAAATATAAACCGGCTCAACGATGAGTTACCAATGCGCGAAAATTTCCACCTAACAACAGTAGTGGTATAATACGGCAAGTGGTATAACTTCGTTGACACCAACTGTTGCACCAAAAAAATTCTGAGAGTTAAATCTTTTTGTACACCTCCTGAAAAGCTGCTGAAGCTCAGACATCCATGTTGGCAAGTAGCGCATCAGCAGCACAGCAACAACTGTTCATTGACAAATGCGAAACAAAGAGAAATAGCCAAAAAAAAAAAAAGAGATGAAAGGGTTTAGAGAGTTGACCGGCATTGATGGCTTAATTAATGTGATTAATGCAAAGAGAACGTCAAGTCTCAGAATTCAAGAATTCAAAGTCAGTCTAAAACCTTAAGAGTAATATTTAAGGTTCTTGTTAAGTAAAAAACTCTGCAATTTGCAATGATCTCGCAATAAACATTGTAACAGAAGGGATAGAAAAACTGCGTAAAAACTAATGGTTAAGGTTATAAAGGGTGTTTTTTATAGAGCTATAGAACTTTAAGTTGCAATAAAACAACGATGGATTATTCGATTGACATGAATTTTATTTATCCGAAAGATAATCTTGTGGCATTACATTTTAAATATGATTTCTGGCATATGACCGTCACGGCTGGCGCGGATGTAGTCCAATCTGGACGTCCAATTTTCGATGACTTTTTCCAACATTTGTGGCCGTATATCGGCAATAACACGGCGAATGTTGTCTTCCAAATGGTCAAGCGTTTGTGGCTTATCCGCATAGACCAATGACTTTACATAGCCCCACAGAAAGTAGTCTAGCGGTGTTAAATCACAAGATCTTGGAGGCCAATTCACAGGTCCAAACGTGTCTTTCAATAAATCTATTGTGGCACGAGCTGTGTGACATGTTGCGCCGTCTTGTTGAAACCACATTTCCCGGACATCATGGTTATTCAATTCAGGAATGAAAAAGTTAGTAATCATGGCTCTATACCGATCACCATTGACTGTAACGTTCTGGCCACCATCGTTTTTGAAAAAGTACGGACCAATGATTCCACCAACCCATAAAGCGCACCAAACAGTCAGTTTTTCTGGATGTAACGGTGTTTCAACATACACTTGAGGATTACCTTCACTCCAAATGCGGCAGTTTTGTTTGTTGACGTAGCCATTCAACCAGAAGTGCGCTTCATCGCTAAAAGAAAAAAAAATGGACGTAGTGCGCGATACGTTTTCCGCACAGAACCATTATTTTCGAAATAAAATTGCACTATTTGCAAGCGTTGTTCAGGCGTGAGTCTATCCATGATGAATTTCCAAACCAAACTGAGAATAAATCACTTGACAGCTGTTAATCGGTCGCCATCTTGAAAAGTAATGTCAACTTAAAGTTCTATGCCTCTATAAAAACACCCTTTATAACCACCCAAACTTTCTGGCTAAAAGTTTGTTACAGCAGAACTAGCAAAGTCGATTAAAGATAAGTATTCGCTGCGATTAAGGCTTGGCCGCATTCAATTGTACTACATGGGTGATATTTCCGTATATATCCAGATATTTATTATAATTTACTATATGTCATCGTTTATTATATCCCGTTTGTTAAATTACTAATTTTGAGTATTCGGTATCCCTAATGATCCATATGTATATAAACATATTCTTTGTTAAACTTAATTACATAAATTTATAATTTATTGATCTTTGCTTACTTTCTTAATCTATACAGTGGTATTGATTAACCTATATTATGTATATAAGAAATACACTTGGCTTGAAATTCCATGATGAAGGATTCTAAGGAAGAATATTTATCTTTCCAGAAAATGGACTTTTATGATTTTTGCAAAAAACTAATATATGATTTGTGCAATTTGAAATATCTGCAGTTTGAACAAAGACGTGAAATTGAGTAAGCCGTATTTATTTTACATCTCTCGTACCCTGTGTGGAAAATTTATTTTTTTCTTGTATATCTCTAGGAATTTGATTCCAGCAACATAAATAATTTTGCAATAAAAAAACACACTTATACGAGTATGTACATATGAACAAACTCTACCTTTGGTCTTAAATGAAGTTTCTGGAAAATGAACAATTAAAACTTAATTAACATTGCGGAAAAGTGCAATTATAAATGCATAAAAATACATATCATATTTACAGTACCTATGGTATACTATGCTATAAGCTTTTCATCATACATGAATATATATATATATTTGTGAATGTAAGTTCATATTTGTACCCAGCAAAAATAATTCAAGCGCTTCTATGGGAAATCGAATATAAATAGTATGCCTTGATTTGGAATAAAAAACTATATTTTTGTTTATTATATGGAAACGAAAATGGAATGACAAAGTACTCTTTCGAATATCTAATACATTCTTCTAGAAGGAAAGTAGAACATCTTCACATTTTCGTCCGATTTTATATATTAAATAATTTCGCTAGTTGATTTCTGGCAATAGGTTACATTAATTCTGCACTCTAATAGTTATTCGAAACAGCAGACATAGATATGGTCAAATGCACATCAATATTCATTAAAAAAAATTTCGTCTGCAAAATCATGTACATATTTATTTTAATTATACCTTCATCTACTTAAAAACAAAATAACTTGCTCTAATTCAAAAATACCTATATTGGCAAAAAGTTAAATAATGTCTTTTAACAAAAATATATATATATATATATATATATATATAAATTTATGACATTAAAGGCAACGCTGTTTTCCGCCTTTAGTAAACGAATGTTAGGGAAGTTATAGTTCATTACATACATATGTATGTAGATCTGATTAATAAGTTATTTAAGAAAATTAATTGAAGCTATATACGTACGTATATGCCATTGCCGAGCGATGTAGAAAAATACCACAATTTTCACATGATATATTCCGCATAACACAAGAAAAAATATATTTTTAGTTGCACAGTCGGAGTAACCTGAACCCATATATTCTTTTCTGAACAAGAAGACATTATATGTATGTACATATATCAACTCGACGAATCTATTTATATAAAAAACAATGCAAATTTTGATGAACGCCTATAAGTTGAGAACCACTAGAAAAGGAGTTATAAAGGGATATTAGGAGAAGGGTAATGAGAAGTTTTCATGAGATTGGCGCAGCCGTTCCTGACCATTTTAGTGGACATTGGTCGCTACCCATACAAAACACATGCAACAATAACAAATACATATGTACATGTAACGTTCCAAAATACGCGTACATTACTTTGTATGTGACGTTGAAATAAAGAGAGAAAGAGTGAAAAAAATGAAGATGAAAAAAATTATAAAAATTTTTTTTTTTTAAATATTAATCGAAAAAGTTTGGAAAAAATTTTTAAATCTTTCTTTTTCGTTTGCCTTTCCAAAAAAAAAATCGAAAATTCTAAATTTCAGTTAGATTCTCTTGATTTCTTTTTATATGTAGGTGTAGAAAAGCACGCTGGGATTCGCTAGCTATTCATAAAATGAAAATTGTCATCATCTCATAAATTATCGCTCAAATATCCTGCAAAATGGGGACTAAATTGCATTTAAACTTATAAATAGGCGAGCATGGCAAAATTAATTCAATTCTCATCCTAATTTGTTTTGTTGATTCATTTTTGTAAGTTTAATATATATGTATAAGTATAGTATTTCAAATTATACGTATGAATTTTGATTACTCTATATTTTCTTTAAACGATTGACTGACGGATTATTATGTGATGATCCAGTTTTCATGACAGATATAGGAATTTTCTTGTCGAGGAAATGATTAAACAATATAAAAATGTATTCTGGATTAGAAAGTTAAAACTATTTTTGGCGAGTATGTATATTTCAAATTGTTAACCCTTTTCCATAGTTTTTACTTTCCACTTTAAATGCTAAATGTACAATATTCTCAAAAAACTTTATTCAAAATATGAATTTTACATTTGTTATAGTAAGTGTGAAATGAATTGTGTGTTCAAATGTTCATATTAATTTTAATCAATAACCCTACCTAATTATTTTAATTGTCTAGAAAAGTATTATATGTATGGACTTGTATTAAAACGTATGTATGTGTGAAGTATGTGTGAATAAACTAGGTGTGTGTGTCAAGCGGCTTGGGATTCCGCTGAAAAAAATTTCAATGATATTTCACTTCTTAATTATTAAGCATTTACAACACCAAAGGAATTTCATGTTTTCTATATTTGTATCCTTGTTCATATATTCTGCATTTTACGTAATAATAAGGAATATGAAACGTAAGGTGCTCAATTTACTTATGAAGAAAGCTATATGTATGCTCTTACGTGAAATGAAAAACGTAATATCTTCGTATCTTTGTACATCGATAAGATTAGGCATTCTCCACCCTCTTGCGCTTACTTGTAAAAACATTGCCTCCAGTAACACGCCCGTGTTCAAATAATGGCTCATAGAAACAAAAGTGGAATCGCTCAAACTTGTTTATTCGATTCCATTTTCGTTTCTGAGGTAAGCGAGTTTTTTGCTGGGTATGTATATGCACATATGAATTTATGTGTGTAAGCAGTTATTTGGTTAAATACTCTGTTTTCAAGCGAGTTTTATCATACTTAATTATCTGTATTTTCGTCTGGCTAAACACAAATAATTAAACATATTAATATATGCATATATATTTACGAAAATCGCAATGAGCTTGAACGTTATCGCTAACTATTGGGAAGTGTTGCGAAGCTGTCATCTCTTTGCAATAAAAATTATTAAAAAAATGATTTTATTCTATGTGTGCTCGTGTGTGGTCTTTTAAAGCCAATAATTTTCACTAGAAATTTTTAAATTGAAAGCAACCTGATGTTAAAGTAGATTGCTGTGGTGGCAAATACGAAAACATACACGAATGTTTTACATATGTGTATTATTGTTTGTGCGTTGTAATGTTCATTGTAATTGTAATAATGCAGTCGGTTGGTGATACAGTGCCGTGGCATTTCGACTGATACAATGTGACCGCACTGCCTCAGCTCAAACGCGATTACGGCGCCGGTATTACATACCAACAGTAATTGTGGTTTATTGTGATGACAGCTACATACATGCTTTTGTGCAAATAATGACAGAAGTGTTAAAAGTATGCTTTACATTCACCCAAGTGTATTTTTTTTTTAATAAATAAAGCAGACGGCTCCAGTATTTACATACTCCCATTCACACATACTCATATGTATGCATATAGGCAAATAAGTCATATATATGCGTTTAAAAAAGCATCCCTTAATTTCCTTATTCAATTTTAATACATTATTTATACATTGAGTTATTCAATACTAAAAATATTTTATAAAAACTTTCAATATTAATCCTATTAATTTAATTACCTATTTTTTCTGTGTTTATATTTTTCAGCGCTTAATCCTTGTAAAATTATACCAACACAAATCTGTTCAATTGCAGTGATTAAATTTGTATTTACGAGCTTTTTGTTGCTCCCCAAAAGCGCTACTGATCCTTTAACCACTACCTTACTCGTTCTCACTCAGCATGGTTGCTGTTGCATGTATGCATGTGTCAGTGACGGTGCCATCACCTACCAAATTAACCTTTCATTATTTAAAAAATTAAAAGTAGTTTCAAATTAATTATAACTAACGCGCTAAGCTTGTCTACTGTGCCATAAACTTTGTATGCATCAGGAAAGGTGTTGCAAAATGAAGTTCGTCATAATTTTATAGAGTAACTTTTCGCAAGTAAACGGGTATGTCAAAGCGTTAGATTCTTCTATGTGAGTATGTACTTGTATGTGTATGTTAACAAAAATTTGCTTGCAGACGCACACGAACTCTTAGTAAAGTCAAACTGTTGCACATCAACTTCCATTTCTCCAAGTGTTGTTGCCCACAAAACCAACGACATATTTGAATTTAGTGTAAGTTTTTAGCACTGACAAGTTTTGTTGTGAGTGTGTGTGCGCTTTTGTGGTTGTGTGTATAAGTGCTTAAGTCAAATTGTAAACTTTCCATAAAACTTTCCCTCTTAGGTAGAATTTTTTGGCAAACAAAATACTTTATATATAAATCAAAAGTGCACGTAAATAGCATATGCAGATATATATTCATTCTGTTGTATATTTGATATTAAGCTGAATTTATTTTTAGAACTTTTCACAAAGAAAATAGGTAAAAATCTATTTAATCAAGTAATTATTTGGAATCCAAATTCCTTGAGACATAGATACTGTTTATGGTTTTCACATTATTTGAGTTAATCAGAAAGAAACCAGCCAATGAACGAATATTTCTCAGTGTTCCATTTTGTTATTTTTTTGAGAGTCGTGTTTTTATATTTTAAATAACCGTCAGTTATCATTTAAAACAAATATGTACCCATCTTCGCTTTTGAATTTTTGGATGCTTAAATATATCATATTCCAAACCTATATACTTAAGATATATATATAGGTTGAGATAACCTCGACTAGATAACTGAATTAGGAACTCCACAGCAATATACTTATTGTTAGTTTAGGTAAGTGTCAATCTTTTTTTCTATTTAAAATTTTTTTCAAACAAATTTATTTTTGCCCGGAAAGGAATTTTTGTCAACCTTTGTTTAAGTCTAAGCTTATTAACGATAAATAAGTACTATTATTCTTGAAGTCTATTTAATTAATTCTGACTTATATTTATGTAAAAAAGTGAAATTAAAAAGCCTGATGATAGGTATTAGTACACCATGACGTACGTGGAATAAAGTTAATTGAAGACGAAATATAATCATATCAAGAAATTAAGTGTAATGGAGCTATCACGGCTGTTTTCTATATTTGCAGTCTTTCACTTTCTTCGAACTGCTTCCTTTGTATACTTTAATGGCTTTTTTCACTTCCCATCTCCCTATGCATGCGTATTTTACTTGTTTTTTTATGCAATTTGATTTCATATTTTTTATTTTTTTTGAAATTTTTATTTTCTTGTATTAAAGTGGCACATTCATGAGTTTTAGATAAAAATAAACATGAAAAATGAATTGCCCATTTCCAGAAGAACTCAATTATTTTATTGAATCTTATTATAGTTTTTTTGTATACAGGGTGCTTAAACTTTAAATTCGCATAAAAAAGGAACCATATCTATTATCTATATATTTTATGTGTCACAGTGCAATTATTTTCTGAGTTTCATTTTTCTGGTCAAAAATAAAAATTATTTGCTGAGAAAAAATTTCCCATTCGAAAGTAAAAATTAATTAATAAACTTAATTCATTAATAAAATTATTATTGTTATTGATATTATTATTATTATTATTATTATTATTATTGATTACAACGAATTGCTCAAAATATCAAAGCTCCTTTCCAATGAATGGTAAATGTTAAAACATTTCTGTTTTCAACTAACCAATTTATGAACTATTAATTTAGATTAAATTCAAATTAAAGAAATTAAGGCCGAAAAGATAAGTACTAAAAAATTAAAATTTACGCCATTATTTAATTTTAAGGTCGAACAAATAATTTTTTAAAGTGACACTTAGTCTGCACCAATTTTATAATTATTTTTTATTAGTAGTTGAGGATCCAAATATGATGCTGCAACCTTTTCTACGAATTACATTTGTTTTACAATTTATTAATTTCACCAAAGGATATATTTTCAATTAAAATTCATTACAAAACTGGATATTCATCCCTAAAATACCACGATTGTGCCGAGTAGCAGTGTCGCTTTTTAAAGAAACAATTATATTTTTGACTAGGTACTTAATGCACTACTTCCTAGAATTAAAAGTTAAGTTCACTGCATCTTGGATATTTTTAGATGACACTGCTGGTATGCTACATCTGCTAAGATTTTAAAGGGTGTGGAAATAAAAAACCCGCTACTTTTTGTTTGCAACTAAATCAACACAAATATTTTGAGCTTCGCTAATTCTCATTTTCATACAAAATAATTTTTTTTTTCAAAACCCCATTAATTGTATTATTATTTTTCGTCAGATAGACCACTTTCAATCACACTTATATATTAGCTTGAATGCTTTGGGCTTAAGTGACGCTTAATTATGGAATTAAAATTAAAAATATTTCTTATACAAAGGCAGATTGATTCCACACCAATTAGATGGAGTGGAACGTGAGTTTTCAAATGGTTTTCAGCGAAAATTGAGTTTTGATGTGTTTCGTCTGACAGATATGGCGAAATACAAGTTTTAATGCGAACCCTGATTTTTGCTAAGAAAACATGAAAAGAACAAGGTATTAGGGGGCCGAAAGAAAAAAATTCAGGAAAACCACTATTGCGCTTTCTGTTCATTCCAGAATAAAGATAGGTATAAAGGGTATTTTAATTAGCATGACTGAACTCTCATGACCGGTTTGATTCAGAAAATTTCAGAGTAACGTATCTGCATACTTTAAAAAATTATAGATATAGAATAACAGATTTTATTAAAATGAATTATAGAGAGAATCTCTCTTATCAATGCAATGTAAATAAATAATAATCAATTCCTTATAATAAGGCAGGAACTTTCTAATATTTATAATAAATAAGGCTGTGTGGGGGCTTCAACAATAGAAATAATATAAACTCGTATTTCTTGTTCCCAGTGGATCTACTTCAACTACAAAAATATATAAAATGAAGAAAACATTTTATTACATCTATGAATACTGGTTTTCATATCTTAATGGTATTTACTGATCACTTTCTTTTCATGTTATTCAGAGTAAATATAAAACTTAATGCCATTATCTTTTTGCCTAAAGATGTTATGGTGCGAAATATTTTTCCAAATTCAATTAACTTTTCTGTGGAAATACTCCAACATAAGTGGTTAAATTTGATGTCAATTTCAATAGAACATGAAGATTTTACTATGTGCCATTTATTGAAAAAAATCATTTAAAAAATCAAACTCTATAATTAAAAAAAAATTATTATTTTGATCCCTGGTTTTAATTGAATGTAAATATTAGTTTATTTGCTTAATAATTTAAAATTGCTTATATTTGAATTTTTTTTAAATGTTTTAATACTTCTCCTGTGCTAAACTTTAATCTATTATATATAAATTATATATAATATATTAATTAATCTATTTCAAGATTTTTCCCTCTTAGCTTGCAGTCTCTTTATATTTGGTATTTTCTTTATTTGCTATTGAGCGAATGCTAACAAGGTTTTCGCCTCTAGTAGTGGTAACATTGGGTTAGATCTGCATTGAGCGATGCATTTGATTTTAATAAGCTATTGCATTTTTTATTCAAGTTTGCAAAACTCTTTCGCTTTTACTGTTGTTTTATTTTGGCGTCATTTTAATTCTGATCCTGTAAAAGGGTCATTGGAGATGGCTTGTTTAAATCAATAAGCCATTAATGCGCTAATTTTATTATACTAGATCTATGAGCATTGGGCCTTGTTGTGAAGATATTTAATATTATTTTTTACCTAATTTTTCTTTGTTTATTTCTTTAGTTTTTTGAGTGTACATTCTTTTATTTATTAAATTATTTTAATTTAATGTGTAGTTTTATATTTTTTGATGATGTACGAGATTAGTTGTTTATACTGTAATAATTGCTGGTTAAAGTGAGAAAAGTTTTCGACTGTCATTCACCTAGGAGTGTCCAGAAAAGATTATTTTACATATTATTTAGCAGCCCACGAATTCCGGTCTTTGACCAAGTATCCTCTAAATCGCCAATAAACATCCGTTTGGAGCCGAGTTATAGTGAAAATGTGAGCTTCCGCACAAGTTTAAAGGAAAAAATGCCTCAGATGAGATACCTTCTTTTGATTTTTTTTTTTTTTAGTGCATGCACCTGGAATGTCCGGTCCCTTAATTGGGAAGGTACCGCAGCACAACTGGTTGAACACCCTACGTGCCGCCTGGTAATTACCTAGAAACCGAAAATAATTTGAACAATATCGGTCCAGCTGCTCTCAATTTATTAATTTTTCTTCCGTCACTTATGTATAAATATAAGTTACTAGCTAAACTCCGCCATGCTTTGAAATTTTAGTTCATAAAACCGTTAAAAGTTGCTTAAAAACGTATTACGAATTAACGAATTACAAATTACAAACTAGTACTGAAAATTACTGAAATCGGACTGCTATATCATGTAGCCCTCATACAACCGATTTGTTAAGATTTAAGAGGTTTTAGGTAGAAAGCATCTAGGAAATTTGGCATTACCCATACATATTATGAATTTCATATTGGTAGTGAGAATGATGGAAATCAGAATAGTATATCATAAACCCTTCTACAACCGATTTGTTCGGATGTTTCGTGTCTAAAATCTACCAAAAAATCATCTAAGAACATGAAATTTGGTGTAATAAATACGTAAATTCAAGTTGATATTAATACGAAGATTATGAAAAACGAATTTTGCAATTTGCCGAAGGCAGCCATTTTTTCTTGTTTTATCATAATTTTATTTACTTCATACTTACTATTAACATTTTTGGTGTTACCATCGGCCACGCAAGTAAAACGGTTATCAGGTTATCATTTACGAAGTAATTCGTATCTAAATGTATACCATACAATTCAAAAGATTTACTGTTAGTTTTGTGGACAGTGATTGCAAACGATATTCGAATAGAGAACTTAGTCGTTTGAATTGAAAGGGAGTGGCAAACGGAATGATCGGGATTCGAGGAATGAGGACCTCTTCACCTTTGAAAGGTGGAGTCAGAATTGTTTCTTTTATTAGTTTCTAGCTGATCATTCTGTTACACTGAATAGAATGGTTGAGACTGTAGACAAATTTGTTGATTGCGGCGAGAATTACTCGCTCATTCAGCCAACTATGATCCCTATATATAATTTGATATTTAAAAATACTCCTTGAATTAATTCTTCTTTTGACGCTACTAAATTACATAATTTATTGGGTAACGTTATCCGCCTTCAAGTCCTGTCAATTGGTATTTTGCCGTTCCAATTTCGAGTAACTGTAGTGAAAATACATCTGCCGATAGATCAGTTTGTAGGTTGGGAAGCATGTTGACGGCTAATTTCAGGATTTGTACATGTCGCTACAACGTCGAGTAGCACTAGTCTCGTCCTCTGGTTCTTTCCCAGAAATTACAGGCAATATTTGTCTCAAATCTCTTGTCAGCAGTCTTAATGCTTTGTCAAATGGTTGAATGTTGTCACGAAGATCTTGCAACGACCTACCTTGTGTGCCTTTGTGCATCCATTATAAACAAACAAATAAAATATTACACATCGAAGTCTCAATGAACTGCGAGTTCAGTGGCAATTTCAGAGAAGAATGAGCAGGTCTCCCACGGGGTAGTAAGTAATGTTGCAGCTATTCCTGACAATGCAAGATCCATGCCATTTTGTGATAGAATTGTTGGCAGAATCCTTCTAATACAGAAAGTTTTGACAGCTCTTTTCGGTGCTGGCATGGTAAAGAATGAAGCAGTTAATTCTAAATATTAGACTTCTTTTTCTATTATTTATCATATATAGTCGAAGATTAGTCGCTAATCAAAGTCTTCCTCAAAAATGTAAAATTGAATGCCTGAAAGAGAGCCAAACGGCGTTAGTTTGGTCCCCGCTTGTTTACGAAAAGATTGTATGCCTAAAAATAGTTTGAAACCATATGGATATAACCGAAGCGAAAACTCAAAACAGACTTCATATTAACATGACTCAGCGATCTACGAACGATCTATATTTTTTATCTAAATCATGCCTATTTTTGATTTTATATCTGTTAGTATTTTAAAAAAGTAATGCATTTGTTAATCTAGACAAAAACATACCGACGTACTAAATTTCAAACAAAAGTTTCGCGGAAGAAACCAGGTTCCCTGTGTTGTTTTAGGTAAAAAGCTAAATACTTATGTACCAAATTTCTATTAAATCAAACCATAAATTAGATTTTCGGTCCCAGGTCCATCTTCTCGGAAGAAAAACTTTTCCTTCTCTAAATAAAATAAGAATCTTTAAAATAGATCGGTCTCAGGTCCACTTTTTGAAAAAGTATTTCTCATCTGAATTTAGGCAAGAAGATATATATGTAAAAAATTTCAGGTAAATCGAACAAAAACTTATTTTTTTTTGTGATAGATCGCCCCAGGTTTACCTGTCGGAAAAAACTGGTCCTTCTCTTAATATTAGTAAAAAGCTAATTATGTACTAAATTTCAAGTAAGCCGAACAATAAGCAGATTTTTTAGGAAAGATCGGCACCGCGTCGGCTTCGTTGAAAGTTCAGGTCAATCGGTCGGTAACTTTTCGAGGTATGTAGATCTTTACAAACGAATGCAAGATCTTTAAATATATATGTAGATTTATGGAAAATATTCTTGATTTTCCGTTTTAATTTTGGGTTGTTGCGCGAGAACCTTCAGGTATCAAACACCAACATTGCAAAACACATAATAATTGCCTGTAGTTTATACTAATATATAAATCATTCAAGAAAAGTATTTCTTATGGAGTAAGAGGATGTAACAACAGTTATGTATTTAAAAATATTGTGGAGAGCAATATTTACCAAGTTTTATTTTTTTAAGTTTACAACGAATCTTAAATCTTAAGTTTCTCTATCTAAATAAAAAAGCTCATAATTTTTCATATATGTTTGCATAATACTGGTATGTTTAGGAGAGGAAAAATGTTTTTTCTGAAGGTTATAATTGGCAGCCTTGTACGCAAAAATAGTTGAAATATGATATGAACTAGTCATTTGAGGTGTGCTAAGCAACTCAACAACTAATATTTTGGTTTAACAAATCCACCCGACAGGTTTTTCGCATACATATCGTTGTGATTTTTATTATACACCCACTATAGCTCTTCTTGTCACTTGTCCGAAAACATTTTTAAAACATAATGGCAAACTTTTAACATTATAATAAAACTTAATTCTTTCTTGAACACCACATGTCTAAAAACGCCTTTTA
The DNA here is from genome assembly GCA_030068015.2 of Neoceratitis asiatica. NCBI lineage: Eukaryota > Metazoa > Arthropoda > Insecta > Diptera > Tephritidae > Neoceratitis > Neoceratitis asiatica. Next base: position 82,190,006 of record CM061524.1, read on the forward strand.
TAATATTAATATATTTTGACTAAAATAGGTACACAAAATGGTGGGCAAGTGTCAAAGATACACAAACATATGTGTATATATAATATAGGTGTATTCATGTTTGAGCGGTTGCCTACATACTTACTTGTATATATACACAGCCCTCTCAAAAGGTAGCCTTTGTCATAAAGTTCCCATTCTCCTATTTATATAGCTCTGCATGTGCATAAATGTCAATTTAAGCGCGTGTTCGACATGCACATGCTTAAAGTTTTTTATATAACTCCATAACTCCGCACAGATTCGAATGCAGGTACACATTTCAATATAAATCCAAAACCTCTACAAATGTTTTTTTTTATAAATTTTCGTACAAAAGCCATGAATATCCTCTCGCTCTGATATGAACATTATATATATATATATATATATATATATATATATATATGTATATATATATGATGATTGAGATTGGTGTAAAATTTTATTATTTTGTACCACTAGCAGCAATACTGTGATCTCGTAGCGCCAGAAATTTTGCTACATTTTAAAAGTTCTTCCTTTTTTTTATAAATTTCCGTACAAAAGCCATGAATATCCTGTCGCTCTGATATGAACATTATATATATATATATATATATATATATAAGTGTATATATATGATGATTGAGATTGGTGTAAAATTTTATTATTTTGTACCACCAGCAGCAATACTGTGATCTCGTAGCGCCAGAAATTTTGCTACATTTTAAAAGTTCTTTCTTATATATTTACACATATATGTATGCAATTAAAAGTGTTGAACTTACTTTCACTTGGGAGTATATAATGTAACCTCATTTAAACGAGGGAATGGTGTATAAAAGTAAATGCATACCAACCTAAATATATTCGCATAACATATATACCAACAATGCTTTCACACAAAAGAGCGACAGGATATTACACCTTGACTTGTAACTAAATGTCATTACCATTATTCATGGTTTTTGTATCAAAATTTTTTTTGTCATTTAGTAATGTATCGCTCATATTTACCATAATATTGCAGGATCATAACATAATATTTGCTGAAAAGGTAAACCGATCATTTGTAAAAGATTTTTTACTTTATATTTACAATAATCCTGCTTGACACTCTTACCATTTTAAAAACTACAATTCCATTTCCCCGAAACCATTTAACCGACACTTGAAATAAAAATCCTTAAATAATGCACCCTGTTTGAACCTTTAATAAATGCCTTGTGCAGAAGTCCACACATGTGAGGAAAGTTTTGTCTGCCAATATCCTCTCTGACGTATTGTTTGAGAGCTTAAAGCCAACCGTCAACGAACTAATTGGCGTTGACAGTGTGATTTTAGAACTGGTAAATCCACCATATGCCAAATCTTGGAGAAAACATTTGAGAAAGAATCGATGCACATCACCTTTCATCGATTTTAAAGCTGTTTTCAATAATACAAAAATGAACTGCCTCTATGACGCTCAACAATATCACAAATGCAGTCGGAGTTGAGAAAAACGTCTCCGAATATTTCGGTACAATACCATGTTTCAGGCAGGGTGACTCTTTATCGTGTGATATTTTTAACCTGATGCTGAAAATTAATAAGAGCTACAATTGTTGGTCGATGCCGATGATATTTATATTATTGGCCATAACAACCGCACCGCTAGTTCTCTTTTCTCCAGGTTCGACAAAGAAGCGAAACAAATTACTCTAGTATTGAACGGAGACAAGACGAAATAGCTCCTGCCATCAAATATACAGTCATCGCCTTTGCCCCTCGGCTCCTACGTCACTGTTGACAGTCATTAATTTGAAGAAAATTACCGCGGTATAGCTAAACTATCTGCGATTCCTAAATTATTTAAATCACTTTTCACCGATCATTTGATCATTCAATCTCTTCATTTATATCATACTCCCAACATGGATTTGTTAAAGGAAAATCTACAACCACCAATTTACTTGAGTTCACTTCTTATATCATCGATGCGTTCAGAAAGAACAGCAGTTGACGTTGACGTAATATATACTGACTTTAGCAAAGCTTTCAATAAGGTGTGTCACTCGTTACTAATCAAGAAACTTGACTTACTGGGTTTCCAACCCAGTAAATTTTTACAATGGATCTAAACATATCTGTATAATCGAACTCAAAGAGTAATGTTTAAGAATTCCGTTTCAGATACCGTTAATGTTTGTTCAGGAGTACCTCAGGGTAGTCACCTAGGCCCGATTCTGTTTTCACTATTTATAAACGATATATCTTCTCAGATAAAATTCTAAAACTTTTAATGTATGCGTATGATGTAAAACTTTATAAATCTTAAACTTCGGGAAATGAAGGTATGTATCTTACTGCAAACAGACATAAACAGCATGGTTGAATGGTGTGATATATATCGAAAGCCCCTAAATCTTAAAAACATGTAAAGTTACGTGTTCTCGCAAAGATCCAAACAGGCAAATACTTACACTATAGATAATTACAGTTTGGAGCAGGTTCACAATTGTATTGACCTGGGGATAAATATGGACCCTAAATTGAACTTCATACATCACTTTGTTGTGATAGTCAACAAAGCCAAAGGCATCTTGGCTTTTGTAAAACGTTGGTCAAAGGAGTTTTATGTTCCTTATCTTACTAAAGCTCTGTATATAACATTACGGTTCGGTGATTTGGAACCCGAGGTATCAAATCTACTCTGACAAGCTAGAGTCTATTCAAAAACAATTTCTCTTATTTGCCTTAAGAAATTTGCATTGGGACTCTCAATACAATCTTCCTTCTTATACTAGTCGTCTGAAACTTATCAATCTCCCTGCTCTCGCCAGTCGTCGGGAAATGCTTGGTGTAATTTTCATGGTTAAAATAATAACCGGCTCAATTTCCAGCCTCATTATTCCCTCTGAAATCAAATTTAATGTTTCGTTCAGAATGTGCAGACATTTTTGCCCCTTGTTTCTGAAAACTGGTAAAACGAATTTTGAATTTCACTAGTCTTTGCATTGCTTTTGTCTTGATTTCAACTCTCATTCAAGCATATTTGACATATCTGACTCGCTTTTTCATATTAAGAAAACTATTTTGTCGACTCTCAACTAATCGTTACATTACATTTTATAGTTGAAATAATTCTTAAAAATCAGTTGAACTCTTTTAGTTCTCGACACTAAACAAACCTCTCCTTATCGTGACTTGGCATTGATGAAGAATAAAACAAGCTCCGTACGTCATGTGGACAGCGCCCCTCGTGCGGATGGGCGTAAGGTGGGTAAACCGTTGTTAGTTAGAGATTAGTCACTTTTTTGCTACTCAAAATCTTCTGCTGTAAACCGTAAATATAAGTGCCTTGATGAAAGGCCTGTAAGCTCACGAATATTTGTCGAATGTAATGAGTCATGAATTAAAAACGAAAGTTTTTGCTGCTGACAATTTCTGTGATGATAGAGCTATTTCAAGCATGTATACCCAGACATAGGAGAATAAGCTGAAAAGCGTATGAAAATGAAATCATTATGAGGCTCAATCACCATGAAGCATATTAAGCCGTTAGTCATCGTTTATTAGCTGGTAATGAAGCCACGAACACCGATGAGAACCTACTAAACCATTGACTGAAGTGCAACCGCAGCGACAAAGGCGGCAGGCTACATTCATTGGCATTGGTATTACAAGCAATAAAAGTCAAGCACACAACCACTGTAACGCACACAACGACAAGCATAATAAATGTTTGCAGCTCTTTTGTTAGTGAAGCTTTGCGGATTTTTGTTTGCTCAGACCCATTTTGCAGAGGTAAAATGCCACAATATTTCCTTATTATAAAATTATGTACATTCCAGTAGGTAGGAACATATATATTGCCGTTTTCCCTTTTGTTTACCCTCTGATGCTTTCTCTTTCATTTCAACATCTTTGCTTTTGCTAGCCCAAAGCTAAACGCGCTTTAATAGCGTTTAACAAAAGCGCTTCAATAGAGGACCTAAATCAATAGAGCACCATACAATCAAGTTTAATATGTTCTGGCAAAAAGGTAGAAATAATCATTTAGAAGTGTAAAGAAATTCAGAAAAAAAACTTTTTGACTAAACAGATGTTCATGCTGCGGCCAGGCAGAAAGAAAATACGTGAAAATTTACTTAAACACAATATAAATATTTGCATGCAAAACACGCGCACACACAAACCCATGCATATGCAAAATATAAAGCTCACGAAGTGAATGGCAAATGAAGTTGACAATACTTATTGGCCGATCAATGAATAATAAAATACGGAGTAGCATAAACCTATGTTTAATGTATTTTATTCCCCAGCAGGGTGTAGTTTTTATTAGTTTGGTATTTTTTACACAGTATTGTGTTTTTAATTAACTTTGCATTTGAATTGGTTTAGAGTGTACATAAGACAGTTCCTAAAAAAATATCTAATATTTTCCACAAAGAAAATGGTATGCATGAACGAATTTATTAAATTCTCACCTTTAGTTTATGATTTATATGAATGTGGAGTTTGAATTATTTTAGTATGTACAATATTAATTAAGGAGTTACCTTTGAGGCAATGGAGGATATGTAAACATTTTCATATTTTGTCATTTTTATCGAATCTACAAACGATGGAATGAGATATGTGATATTCGCTTAAAATATTAATAGAAAGCAATTATGTTTTGTATATTTGTTAACAAAATGTATGTACTGCGTTTCGATTATGTTTTGGTGGAAAACAGAAATAATGGATATAAGCATTTGTAGGTAAACGTTGATTTTCGGAAACAACCTTTTGTAGACATTTAATTTTATAGTAATAATTAAATTTTTACTCAAATTATACAAAGCTTAAACCTTTAATTCTTAAGAAATGTTTTTTTTTTCTCAATTTTTCCTGCATAAAAATTCTTCTTATCCTTTAGGAGGCACCATTTGCGATTATATCGGCATCAACAAAGTGCGCCACTCGTCCCTTGTCTTTATTGTTTGGTGCCAATTGGAAATACTAGGTCGCTCTCCACCTGATCTTCCCAACGGAATGAAGGTATTCCTGTTCCTCTGCTTCCACCAGCGGGTACTCTATCGAAAACTTTTAAAGCTGAAACACTTTCATCTATTAGGACGACATGACTTAGCCAGCGTAGCCGCTGTCCCTTGATTCTCTGAATTATGTCAATGTCGGCGTATAGCTCGTACAGCTCATCATTCCATCCCCTGCGGTATTCGCCGTTGCTAACGCGCAAAGGACCATAAATCTTCCGCAAAAACTTACTTTTGGCTTTCACTTTCACTTTGTGATGCGGTAAATAAACAAAACTGTCGATTCGTGTTCGAAAAAAATCCACAAATTATTCATAAACAACCATTGCAATAACCTAAATTGACAGCTTAGTGTGGTTTTTGGTCTGGTGGAATCATCGATCTGTACTTCTTCCGAAATGAATCTGGTAGCACCGTTACTGTCAATGGAGTGCGGTATAGTAAGAAATTGATATTAACAACATCTAGTCCCAATAAGACGGCGCTACGTGTCACACAGCACGTGCAACAACCGAATTATCGCGAGAACGGTTTCGATATACGATTATTTCAAGAAATTGTAACATTGAATAGCCTCCAAGAAGTTGTGATTTAACACCATTAGACTACTTCTTGTGGGGTTATTTGAAGTCATTGGTATTTAGCAATAAACCAGACTCTTCAAGCTTTAAAAGTCAATATTGAACGTGCTATTCATGACATACGACTTGATTTAGTAGAAAAAGTGCTCAAAAATTGAGTTCATCGAATTCGTTTCTGCAAAAGAAGTCGTGGAGGCCATTTGAATGATGTTATAGTCAGAATTTAATTGTAGCGATTGTAATTTACATGAAATAAAAAAAACATTTGAATTTCCTTTACAATTAGGGTTTTTGTTTTAACAAATCAAATTTTTTATTGGAAAGCCCTAAATAAAACTGTTCGTTTAAAAGCAAATTCTTGGTCGTGTCTATGTCTATTCATTTTCGCATTGTTTTGGTTACATCTTAGGGCGACTTCGAAAGTTTTGCATAAGAGGACATTCATTGACATTTAAAGTATTACTTGCCGTTACTTTTATAAATATTTTGCTAATTTCGCTGATGAGTTGTTGAATGATTTACTAATTCAAAAGGGGCAATCAAAATTCCACTGGTCGCAATTATATTCTACTTATTTTTATGCATAATTTCAACATTGTTAGTGCCTTCAAAACATTTTTTTTTTACAATCTACAGTCTAATATACATATGTATGCATATGCTCTCTAAACCAACTAAAGACATTTTTCTACTTGAACTAAATAATTTATTAAGGTGGTGAAATGAATGTAGTTAATATTAAACAAGTGTAACCATGTATATTTCTCAAAAAAATAATTCCAATATAAATTCTTGTGGTAATAGGCAGAAGTAGCATTAACTTTAATTAAAAATTATTTTATTTTATGCCAATTGCTATACTAATATTCATATTTTGTATGAATTTCTTAAAATCATACTGTGTCGGTGCCTCATAGCGTAACATGATCATGCACCCACATACAAAATGCGCTCTTACGTCACTTAAGCAGCAGCAGTGTGTCCTTTTATGAGTTTCTAGAATACAATAACGGTGCAAATATTTTAGAAATAGTAGAAATTCAGATGACGTGTAATATCGATGGTATTCCATTGATTGTTGTAATTTTATTTTCTTGTCTTCAGCGTCTGCTGCATTTGCCAGCGTAGTTCACTACAATCTATTTCAACACCAACTCAATGCTAAGGTAGCACAGGAATACCTGTGTTCCAATTATGTAAGTTTCAAGTAAATGAGATTGGCAATCGATTGCATAGATATGATATAATGCTCAGTAAATGTACAAATAACACAAAAACAAAAAAACTCAAAACACACAAAAGCTTACAAGCCCACGTTTACAATGATATACAATTTTACGAGTATGAATATACTATATAAAAAATTATTTGGTGTTGTAGAAAATGCGCAGACATGCGGAGTAGCTTTTGTGATGCAGAATTTTCACAAATGAATCGAAATAAAATGGAATTATTATTTACTCGAAGTAAATCAAAGAAACGGTGGAGCTTAATTGCTTCCTGTTGACTGATTGGCTAAATGATTGTATAAAGTGAATAAATTTTTACGGAGATGAATACGTTTATGAAAAACAATTTACTCTTTATTTCATTTGAGTAAATGGAGCTTCATAAAGAATTAACGAAATCAGCTTAATGCTGCATACTTGTGATGAAATTTCATTTATTTCCATATAACTATTCATTTCGTCACAAAGAAATATAAATATGTTTGCGAGAATAAATTTAAATCAAATTTAACAGGTTTATTAAAGGCACTGCAGATATTAAATGCTGTGAAATTCATGTATTTCCATGTTTGATAAAGTAAAACCAAAGTAGTAATACTTATATTAAATTATTATTCTAATTAAATAATTATTATTCTATTCTATGATTCAGTTTCTCTACGCTGACGTACGCGTATGCATCTATTAAACATATTTGATTACTATTGCTTCATTTAAATATATTTAATTAAAAATAAGGGATTTTTAAGTGCGGTCAAAAACTACAGAGTAGCGTGAGTAGTATTGTAAGATACAGAAAAAATATTAACACATTTTTAAGATGTTTTTCATTTTCCAATATATTTAGTTCATTTCATTTATTAAATTAAATCTATGGTTACAATAACCTTTCAAACTATATATACAAATTTACTTTATGTTATTTATTTATTACTTACTGCTTGATTTAGCTCTTGTAATTAAAGGAATGGTTGGAACGAAGGATTTTTTTTGGGAAATTTAATGTAATTTGATGAAGAAGTTCTGCAAAATCAATGAAACCAGAAATAAGGTCATAGAAAAACATTATAGACTGCAAAGTATATATATATATATATATATGTATATATATATTTGGCGCTTTGTAACCGCTGCAGCGATTTTTGGCCGAGTTCCTCCTCCATTTTTGTGGTTGTGCGTCTTTATGTTTTTACCAACAAATGAAGGGACCTACAGTTTATTCTAAGCCGCCTCAGAACGGCTGATGGATTTTTATGAGGCGCTTTATTTCATGCCAGAAATACACTCGGAGGGCTTGACATTGCCTGCCGAGGGGCGACCGCAATTAGAAAAATTCATTTTCTATAATTTTTGACGTTGCTCGAACCTGGACTCGAACCCAGGCCTTCCGAATGGCAGTACGCAATGCTAACCACTCGGCTATCGCGACCGACTGCAAAGTGCATCTATGAAAAAGGAACTTCAATGATATAATCTTCATCGAGCACTGTATGGCGATGGATCAGAAAAACGGATGAAATTTCTTAGCACTCTAACAACCCTATTGGAATGTGTTGAGTAAATTGGATTCCAAATTACAGAACCTTATTCCAGCTTTGAAAGAACTGGAGAGTTGTACAACATTTTTCTAGTGCTCGTATAAAGATCTCTAAAGCCTTTAGCATTACGCAGTAAAAATGTTAAATTTTCATAAGATTTTCGAACCAAATGGCTAATGTGGTTAAGAAACAACACCCCACCATCTAAAATTACTACAAAATGTGAAAATTCTTCAACTTTGAGGAGGCCATTAGAAAGATTACATAAGGATCGAAAACAGTTTTGAGATTTCGAAAAAGTAACCTAAAAGCATTTCTTAATATTAAGAGAGCGTTTGTTTTTGATGCAACAAGAAGTTAGATTATTTAGACAATGTTGCATTAAATTAACTTTTAAAAGAAAAAAAAACAGATAATTCAAATCTAATGGGGAATGTTTATTATCATTCGAAAGAACGTTCTTTGTCATTTATTTTTCGAAGATTATCTCTTTCAAATGTTGGCCGCGGCTACGCCTCAGATGATCCATCCATTGAGTCCAATTTTCGATGACTCGTTCGAGCATTTCTACTGGTAACTGGCGAATGACATGTCAGATGTTTCTTCCAAAGACTGAATCGAAACGGGATTGTTCGCATAGACTGTAGACTTTACATACCCCAATAAAAAAGTCTAACCCTGTGATATCACCCAATCTTGGTGGCCAATCGACCGGCCCAAAACGTGAAATTATCTGATCACTGAAATGTTCTCTCAATAAATACATCGATTGAAGTGGCGCCGTGTTGAAACCAAATGTCGCGAACATCACGATCTTCAATTTCCGTCATCAAATAATCGGTTATTATGGCGCGATAACTGTCGCCATTGACGGTTACGTTCTCACCGGAATCATTTTTGAAGAAATATTGACCGATGATTCCACCGGCCCACAAACCATACCAAATCGTTGTTTTTCGGGATGAAATGGCAATTCTTGAATCTCTTCATCCGGAATTTGCCGAGTCATGAAAGCCAGATTTGTTAAGCGTCGATATTTAAAACTGCTCAGCTACAGAAAACAAATTCATCAGCTGAAATATAAGATTATTTATACTACCATAGAAATTTAGCGAGTTACTTGTTAGGAGAAGTTAGTATGGCATTTTTTGTTACGTAAAGTGATTCTGTCACATCGAATGTGCTGGAATAACAATTGAAATCTTGACATAAACGGCAAAATTGTTCACATAGTTCAAAATTTGTTTTACAAGATTTTAAGAATATTGGTCTAAATTGTCGTGATAATCGGATAGGGATATTAAAATTTACTTCACCTTCTCAGCAAATCAGTCCATTTAGAAGCTTGACTAAAAAAAATATTCCTAACATTTCTCTATGGCAAACAAATATGTATATATACATTTTTTTATTATATTTTCATTAATTTTAATTGCCCATTGATTTTAGTTTTAGGCTTTTAAAATTTTCGATATAAACTTATTGGTTATATTATATATATATATATATATATATATATATATATATTATTAAGACTTGTTATATATGTACATATACATACATACATATAATTCCAAAGCAGTATGTGAATTTCTCCACCCCTTCGGACACCTATTCTATTAATTTTGCCAGCTTCAACTTGCTCTAGCACTCGTCCTATGAAATTATTTTAAACTTTGGCAATTTATTAAAATTCTCTGACAAACTTAAATATAACACTTATCCACATACATTTGCACCTATGTATTTATGTTTGGGAAACAAATAAACTTTAAAAATTTCTCAGGAATTGATTTTCTTTTTATTTACATAGAATTTCTTTAATCAATTTTCTGGATGTGTAATTCGTATTTCCAATCGTTCCATTTGACTTATTTAGATACAAATGATGGACTATTTACAACTGTGTAATGATACAATATTCATAAGAAAAATTTAGTAAAAACAGGAAAAAGTATATTTGTTGTCTTGAACAAAAATAATATCATCAGAGACTGCAATGAATTTGTTTTCACTAAACAACAATTACTCGAGTCATGACAAAATATCTTAATCATGGTTTGACTTGAAATTTGGACCTGGGACCTTTTAGACTTTCTGGTAGCTTTTTACCTAAATTAAAATAAGGACTAGCTTTTTCCGCGAGTATGTACCTAGTTTTTGGGAACCTGGGACCGATCTAAGCAATTTCGGCTGCGTATGCAAACACCGAATATTGTTAGCACATACATACATAAATACAAATGATAAGTAGGAAAGAGCCTTTCCCATCTTGAAATCACTGCTTGATTAATTTAAAGATAATACTAAACAATTTAAGTAATAGTTTGTCATTTCAATTAGTTTTGTTATTATTCCATTAGCAGATTTTATAAGTAAATAATCACATTTATAGAATGACAAATAAATCGCATAACAACTTCTAACACAATTCAGATTTGCGAAATGCGAAATGCATTTCAGAACTATAAAATTAGATCAGTCATTGGATTTTCTGAAAAATATTGAATTGAGACAAGATAACTTAATAAAGTAACAACAACAAAAACGGAAACAACAAGTTCCGCATAGCATCCAAATAGCTCAGCCAACGTAGAAATGTCAACTATTCAGATTTGTTCCCTTTCGTGCAGTCAATGGATTGAAAGAGTGCAGTAAGTTGGTTATATAATTGTTAGTGTGCATGTAATACTTGGCAGTGAATCAAATCATTTTACTAGTAGTTGATGTCAATTGGTGCGGTTATTTTGTGCATTGCATTGCCTTTGAAAAGTAGGATAATAAATTTCAAGTAAATATAATGCTATAGAAAATAAGAGTTACCACATAGTAGGAAAGTGAACAACAAAATAGCAGCTGAAATTATTAAACTCATTGATGAGGCAATGGGGGATGCGCTTATTCACCAAAACTTATAGGCTATGCAAATATGGCCGTAAAAGCAAATCTTAGAGTAATTTAACTAACTACATTTATATCAAAACAGATCTGAAAGATCCTGTTAAAATTAATTAAGTTATGGGTATTTTTAATGAGGCCTGTAATTGTTTTTGTTTATAAGTAATGAGCTGTATTCAAAGGCCTATTTTTATTAGAATTATTATTTTTTCATTGAATATTGTTATACAATAAAGAAAAAATGGTAGAAGTGAAAGCTGTTTCGGAGATCACCACATCTCCTCATCAGACCTCTTTTGCCAGGATTCGAACCGACGGATTCTAGCATCACAGGCGAGTGCTCTACCAACTGAGCCAACGCCTGCCATGTAATCTGTTGTTGTATTATTCAATTTTTTACTAGCCAACAACTATTAAGTGCGCTAATATTTAGCCGCTATTTTTACTTAATGTTGGGTTAGCGAGTATTTTGCAATCCTGCATACATTCAGGCATTAAGAAGTCTGATGAGGAGATGTGGTGATCTCCGAAACAGCTGTCACTTCTACCATTTTTTCTTTGTTGTATAACAATATTAATTCAGTTATATTTTAATATAATTGGCGATGTTTAAACGCTGTATTTATTTTTGGTCGAACTTTTCCTCTAATTATTTTGTTTTTGAGTTTCATTGAACTTGTCTTAGTTATATATTTACATATAGGTAGATTTTGTCGAAGACTTGGGTGAGCTCGACATCAATCGAAGATCCCACTAAATCCAAATAATTTTCATAATTATATAAATCAAGCATATGTAAGGAACGCAAATTTCACTAGTCAACAAGAGTGAAACTTTTTTTGTCACATGAATACTTATATAAAATTTTGAGTGTATCAGGTCCCCAAACAATAATATATCAAAGAAAAAATATGTACACATCATGATGCAATAAGGGAACATTCAAACAGACGCGGTGCAGAGCAATACCGTTGCATGCACATATTTATTATCAATATGCTAAATGTTTATAGAAACATGAGATGCAAAAACATAAACGCCAAAAAATTTTGTAAAATATCGACTGCATCCACATAAGTGTATTTACACTGAAATCAAACTATACAGATTTAAAGTTCACGGCAGCAATGATATTGCTATACCGTTTAGTACCGCACCGCTTCTGTTTGAGTGTGTTCGTGGATATCGCTTTCCGCGTAGCTTACGAAATTATACCGGCACGGTAATACCGCGCCTGTGTGAGCGATGCTTAAGATAAGGTGTTATGTGTAGTTTTTTGGCCTCTTTAGCTCAAAGTTGAATTTTGAAAAACAATACAAACGGGAATAACTTGCGGCCGATCTAGGAAAAAATTATTTAATCAAGTTTCCAAACACCAAAAACCATATGAAACGCTGTCACCACTTGTTTCTTGTATAGTGCCTCTCCTGATTATAAACAAATATTTGAAAAGTATCATATCTTTTCAGGAAATATCTGAATGTTATTATAAGTATTTATTAATACTTCACGAAATTCAAAATAATAATTCCAAGGAATGAAAATAAATCAAACAGTTAAAATCTTTTAGTAATGTGAATATTTTGTTTTATTATAAGAAGTTTAGAAAATAGATTTATATTTAGATTTAGATTTTTAGATTTTTAGATTTTTAGACTTTTGAAAAATATTTCACGAAATTCCCCAAAAAGCATGCAGAGACGATACGGATTACTAAAAGGTAGCCGATTTTTCACGAGCGAGCGAGAAAGTTGCTTCGTTATCCAGTCTCTAAATTATTTGATCATGTGTACACATAAGGTTTATTGAGACATCCTAATATCTATTTTCAGAAAAACAAATACAAAAATTTAAAAAAAAATGTATTGCTTAATATAAAAGCAATTCTTAGGATTTTCGTGAATATTTGGATTCTTAGTCCCAACAATAATCTGTTAACTTTGCTGGACTCCACTACCTTTTATAATATTTTTCCATTAAGAAAATATCCTGGTGGACTCTCTCACCTCAGATTTGCCAGAGAGAAATGAATATTTTTAGTGACATTTTACACCCCAAAACCATAACCTCTTGGCTTATTTGAAGATATAAGTTCAATTAGTAATTCCTTATAATTTTCTGATTTATGGTTTCCAAGAAAGTCAAGACAACATTCACAAAACTTGGTCAAGCAAATTTTTCCTGGTTATTTAGTTTTCTTACAAAGTTCTTATCATTATCAATAGCATCATTGGTGGACCTATAAGTCTTCTTTGAAGTTTACAGCTCATAACTACGTGCTGACTTTAGACAAATTCCTAACTAGAATCCGCTAGAAAGTCAATATTTCACTTCTCATTAACAAACTATCACATTTGAACAATTTCAATATTAAAAATAATACGAAGTCAGTGAATTTCTTGAATAAAATATTTTTTTTTTGGCAAATAAGCTTTTTTTCGCGTTTTTTGTATTCATTAGAAATAATAGTGGTTTTCAGAGTCCGTAAAATAGCCATTTATTCAGGTTTGCTGGATGGCGTAACAGTTCGCAATCCAGTTTATGAATTTTTACCATGGTGTCTACACACGTGAGCACCCGTGCATTGTCCTGATGGAACAGCATTTTTTTCGAAAATTGCAATCGTTTGATCGCCCGTAATCGTTTTACTATTTTCAAGGTAGTAGATGTGAATGACAACTCGTGCATCCCAAACAACTGTGGCCTTCTTAGTGCACGTTCACCCTGAGAAACCCACTGTTTCATTATGCTTTAGTCTATAATATGGTGGACCCATGTTTCGTCTGCAATAAAGAAAAGACTCGAAAATTCTTTTGCATTGCGGTCGAACATCGTCAAACACTCTCTTGAAATAGTTACACGGTTGCGTTAACAATCGCGGTGCACATCACGCGAATAACTTTTTCATTTTCAAATGTTCACGGAAAATGTGATGTACTCGCTTAGTTGAGAAGCCTATAACCTCAACCACTCTTACAGTTTTATTCACCGAGACCACTTCTTAAATATTGAAATTGGTGTCCCATATTATTTATCAAGTCTTTCCTTGATTTCGGTGATGGTTTTTGAATAATGCTTAATCAGCAGGCGAAATTCACTTATTTCCATTTTTGTTAAAATTCCCATGTCGTCGGCTTCCAATGGCAGTCAAACACAAACTAAATGGTTAAGATTTTACAGTAATCTATTAATCGATAACAGTTGACGGAAGCAGTATTGTGTTTACCGTAACTGTGCAGCAAATTCAAAAAATCACTAACATATCAAACTGCCCTAGTAATTTACATCGTGCATCGTTTTCGAAAAAAGTATACAGTAACATATGTTGCATAAATGCTTCATTTTCAGTTTAATTCATTTTGGACGGTCATTTGGATTTATTTCTTTTTTACTTATTTTTATTAAAAGTGTACTCCTGCTCGTATTGACATGTACCCGGAAATATAAAAACATCTTTCTAAAAGGTGCTGAAATTTTAATATAAACTAAGTTAATTACTAAGATAAATATTTCATAGAAATTCTATAATGATCAAATTTCCCTAGACTTGTACCATAACCCATTTTGGGTTGTGTTTGAGTTTGTATGATTAATGGTATCAAAATCATTGAGTAAATAAAACAAATGAAAATAAAAATAAACATATTTTGTTCAGCAATTTAAATGTTGATGTTAAGGTTTTAATATAGGTAATGGGAGCGCACATTGCTTTTACGAGCTAAGAGGGATACATTATGGGGTTTATCTTCTGTTATTGCCCATCTTCTATTGTTTAAAAAATGGGGATACACTACTCTAAGTCGAGTACCCGTGCTGATGGCTGAATGGTAAGCGGGCGGTAATCGAATATCTTATAGCAAAAGGTTTCCGTTGATTCGCGGACTAGGTCGGAAGCATTATATGCCTTCTCTACGTATACTGGCTCAGTGGAAAAATGATCAATTTTGTATGCTGACTTCTGAAATAAAAACATGAACCAATACAATAGGAACAAAACGTAAGCGACAATAACGGAAACTTTAATGACGAAATCAACAGTAACAGAGAATAACAGGAACAACGGCAATTACAACGACTAATCTGAATCAAGGATACTTCATGGAATCCGATGAAGACACCCTCCTCGTCTCCATCCAAGATACGATTAAGAGAACTACTATATTAATTACAAGACATAATAAGCCAATAGTGACAGCAGTAAATTTAGAACTCTCTACCTCCAGAGCTACTATGAGCACCGGCCAAGGTGCATTGACAGAACAGGAGGCTGAAGATTTTAGATAGGCTAATGGATATACACATAAAAATAATCATAGCGGATGGCTTATAGTCAGCCCAACATGCATACATTAAGAGCCGATCAACAGAATCTGCAATATACGGGGCGATTTAATTACATTGAAATGTCATTACATCACCAACATTACACAATGATGACCTTTCCTGACATATAGGAAGCATTTAACAATATATAATTAATCACTATCATTTATTCTATGTCACATGGCGGCATAGATAATATGGTTTGCAGATGGATACAATCGATGCTTATTAACAGAATTGATCATAGCAGAGGGACCCCGCTTTTAAGGGTAGTGGCACTGGACATTATACTACTTCAACTCAGCTGAGAAGAAGTGAAAGTATTAGCATATGCTGACGACATTGTATTGATGGTTTCCTTTCACAATCACTGAGCTCAACGAAGGTTACACCTGTCGAATACGGCCGTTATTAGACCAATTCTTACATATGAAGCACTGATTAGAGGGTCAGCATTAAAGAAACAATATAGTTGGTTATTGGATCTAGAAGAGTTAAAGGAACAGTGATGTCCTAAACCAGCTCATAA
The DNA here is from genome assembly GCA_030068015.2 of Neoceratitis asiatica. Classification (NCBI taxonomy): domain Eukaryota; kingdom Metazoa; phylum Arthropoda; class Insecta; order Diptera; family Tephritidae; genus Neoceratitis; species Neoceratitis asiatica. The sequence goes on from CM061524.1 coordinate 82,206,131, forward strand.
CAACTTTAAATATATCATACTATCCTTCCTTCCAAAATGGAATTTCGATGGTTACTTTCAGGTCAGGATACCCTCTTAAATTGATGGAGAAGAGATTGAATAGAGGAGGATGCCATCTCAATCTATACGGACCTGTCGGGTATACTCCAAGGATCTTGAAATCTCTTACTCATAGGCATAGAAAAGGTCTACAGAGCTCTATTGAGTAACTACAGGAGGATACAGAAATCTATTAATCACAGCGTAGTCAGTAGCTTCAGGAAGGTTTTGAGCTGCGAACCAGAAGAGGCTAATGAAACAGTTTCCACTTTCTTTGTGAAGGCACACAACTATCACGAACCCGACATAGAACATTTTGATACAATCAGGTATCAAACCTTAAATGGTTGTTTATAAAAGTATAATGGATGTAAGTAAAGGGTGTTGTTTTTAGAGGTATAGAACTTTAAATTGCAATAAAAAAACGATAGATTATTCGATTGACATGAATTTTATTTATCCGAAAGATAATCTTGTGGCATTACATTTTAAATATGATTTCTGGCATATGACCGCCACGGCTGGCGCGGATGTAGTCCAATCTGGAGTCCAATTTTCGGTGACTTTTTCCAACATTTGTGGCCGTATATCGGCAATAACACGGCGAATGTTGTCTTCCAAATGGTCAAGCGTTTGTGGCTTATCCGCATAGACCAATGACTTTACATAGCCCCACAGAAAGTAGTCTAGCGGTGTTAAATCACAAGATCTTGGAGGCCAATTCACAGGTCCAAAACGTGAAATTAGGCGGTCACCGAACGTGTCTTTCAATAAATCTATTGTGATACGAGCTGTGTGACATGTTGCGCCGTCTTGTTGAAACCACATCTCCTGGACATCATGGTTATTCAAGTCAGGAATGAAAAAGTTAGTAATCATGGCTCTATACCGATCACCATTGACTGTAACGTTCTGGCCACCATCGTTTTTGAAAAAGTACGGACCAATGATTCCACCATCCCATAAAGCGCACCAAACAGTCAGTTTTTCTGGATGTAACGGTGTTTCAACATACACTTGAGGATTACCTTCACTCCAAATGCGGCAGTTTTGTTTGTTGACATAGCCATTCAACCAGAAGTGCGCTTCATCGCTAAACAAAATTCGCTTATGAAAATCGGGAACAACGGTAATCTCGTTTTGGGCCCATTCGACGAATCTACATCTTACTTGATGATCGTTTGGCTTCAATTCTTGCACGAGTTGGATTTTGTAAGCACGCAAACCAAGATCCTTCTGCAAAATCTTCAATAAAGTGGATGGACACAGATCCAATTCCTGTGCTCGATGGCGGATGGACTCATTCGGGTCTTCTTCAATGCCACGCTCTACAGCAGCAATAGCTTTTTCTGTACGCACCGTAAGGCATCCCTGGGGATTCGAGTTATCAATAAGAGTAAACGTGGTGCGAAAACGTTCCATGCTTAATCGAATTAACTGCTCTGATGGACGATTTTGTCGACGATAAAATGGACGTAGTGCGCGATACGTTTTCCGCACAGAACCATTATTTTCGAAATAAAATTGCACTATTTGCAAGCGTTGTTCAGGAGTGAGTCTATTCATGATGAATTGCCAAACCAAACTGAGAAGAAATCACTTGACAGCTGTTAAATCGGTCGCCATCTTGAAAAGTAATGCCAACATAAAGTTCTATACCTCTATAAAAAACACCCTTTAGTTGCATTGCGAGAACCATTTGGTTTGAACGTAAAAAAAGAAATATTTTCGACTGTAAAATATGTTATTTTTGATAATATCCATACTTATTTTATTAAGATAGAAATCTTAACTCACCAATGTATTTAACTGTATGATTTATTTAATCTAATCGAAACAACTTTATTTGTAATTTTTTTTTTCTAATTTTTGATATTTGCAAATACAATATTGTCAATAAATATTCATATTGTTGTATCTAAATTCCTTGAAGACATACATAATTAAATTAATAATTTATTAAGAGCGACAATAATGAGCAGCCACGTTCTTCACATACACATTTACATTCAATTTATTTTATTTAACAATAAGATATTCTCACTCTACAATATGGAAGAAAATCAATTTGTTTACATATGTCGCTTTTTAAATCTCATGATCTCATAATGCCCAAAATTCGTGACTTACTAAAGGTTTGAATACTGAAGCATATTCATGTTGGAACCAAAAAGCTAATCTGATCACTGACGTCCAGGGCATACTTAGTGTGTGAAGGGAACATTTCTCTAATTCCAACATCCGATTATGACGAAGTGCGAATAGCGATTGCCCGTTTAAAAAATAACAAAGGGGCAGGAGTCGATGGCTTACGGCGGCGAAGTATTAAAAAGGTGCATGCATCAGCTTATTTGCAAACACACGCGCGACGATTGGAACCTCAAAAAAAGAGGGACCCCACGCTCTGTGCCAATTATCATGGGATAAGCGTCCATAATATCGCATGAAAGGTCAAATCGAGCGTGTTGTGTGAGAGATTAAAGGCAACCATCAACGACCTGATTGAACCTTAAGGTTTCATCCTTATTCGTGTGGCGCTAGGACCTGATAAATAACCTATTGACCAGATATTCACTATGCGTCAAACCTTGGAGAATACATCTGAAAAAATAGTCGATTCACACCACATCTTCATCGATTTTGAAACTGCCTTCTATAGTACAAAGACGAGTTGCCTCTATCCCGCTTTGTCTGAATTTTCTATTTCTGTAAAACTTATACGGCTATGAAAATTGACACTGGATAATGCCACAAGCGTAGTTAGAATTGGCAAGCACCTCTTCGAGCTGCTTGATACCAAACGAGGTTTCAGACAGGGTGAATCTTTATCGCCTGATATCTTCAAACCGATTGTGGAAAAAGTAATGAGAACCACAGAGCTAAATCGATTAGGTACAAAATTTTAGAAAAAGGTACAATTTCTAGTATATGCATAAGCTTTGTGCGTTGGTAACGGCGAACACCGCACACTGTGGACCTATGAGCTTTATAAGTTATATGACGACATTGACATAGTTCCGCGAATAAAAACCAAGCCAAGCCAAGCTTCAAGAAAAACCAACAAATGACCCGCAATTACTGATTCGGTTATAATCAATTATGCGGCGCCTAAGCCAATGTGGTGGTTGTAGAGTACACAATTTCACATTCATCATTCCGTCATTTAATCGGAAGCTTTGCCTAACTAGTCGAGCCGACTAATTGTCCCTTATAGTACGATTATTCGAGAAGGATATTAAAGTAACGTAAATGCGGCTTTCTTACTGATTACTTAAGTTGTAGGATGCAATCAGTTGTTTCAAAACAAAATGAATTTGTATATGCAAGTAACCAACTAAATAAGAATTTTAGTCGATTGATGCAACGTTGTACATGCACACATAAATATTTATGAAAGAAGAACAAGTTTTTATATAAAATTTTTCATTTTTCTTAATTAAGAAAAAAATAAAAAATTTGGCTTACGTTGAATTGCCATGGCTATATTGGCTACGCAGCACATTCCTCTGGTTTGAACAGATGGTGAAACTATATGTTTTCTAAATGCTCCAACAGCGAGAAATACAAACTAGTTTGTTGAGCTTGACAATCAAAAATATCTACTGCTTTCCAAAAATTTCAACATGAGAGTGAGAAACTATTTTAATTATTTTTTGTTGCCGCTACATGGACGAAGAAGACAGTGTCCGCAAGCTCGAAGCGATCTTAGTTCATTAGAAAAAACTTTTTTAGTTAAATTATTTATTTATTCAAGCATTTTACAATTTCTGTCTCTCCCAAACCAGTTTTTCTTTTACTTTCCACTCAAATATTTTCGTGTCGAAATAAAAAAAAATTTAAATATACAATCTCATATCAACATACATAAAAAAATTCCTGTAATAGTAATTAAGAACAGTTTTGTAAATTATTAGAATAACTGCTCGAGCGGTAGAGGTTATTTATACATACATAGCTATTTCGGAAAACACCACGTTTTCTCATCGAACTTCTTTCTAGACCCCCTAGCGGGGTGCTTGATCAGGTCTTAATTAATTACATTATTTTTTGTTGTAAGAAAGTCACCACATCACCACAACCAGCTAATCAATTTGAAGTTTCCTGAAAAGATTTGAAATCATAGATTTTCTTTCACTTATCTATTAGTTTTGACCTACTCTGACATATGAATTATTTCTAAAAAGTTTTTGAAATAATAATAAGCTTTTCCAAGCTATCCATTCACATTTGAAAAATATAAAACTTTTTCTGGCATGAAGTTTCTTTTTTACAAAAATTACAAACTTCCTAAAGACAAAAGTCTTCATACAGAAATTTTGAAATGCCATCCCAAATACCAAGAAGCAGAAGTCACATCAGTGGTTACAAAGCACCAAATCTTTTGAAATTAACATAAACATAAACAAAGCGAGATAGGAAAGTCTGCATAAATTCTTTAGTTAAATATTTTAATATTTATAATTTATTTTAATTTGTTTGAATGTTATCAAAATTTGATATGTGTAACCCTAATGCTTAATAATTTAATAAATATATAAAATCAAACTGATTTTTATGCAAAATATTTTGCAGTAAATGAAAGTTTTTGGGCCAACTGCTTATATTATTAAGAAGTCACTAGGTACTGTATAACGTGCCTCATCATTACCGATCCAAGCTGCCTGATTTGAACAATATAAAGTATAAATAGAATGGCTGGTATGTAGCCTAAACAATTAATTTTCCCATAACTCATAGCATGAAATTACACCATTCGCGTATTTTCATCCAATTCAACTAAAAGGGTTTAAAAAGTTATAGAAAATATATTTAATGACACATTAGTCAGCAGCAAACAACCAACATAGCCGAAGAGACGAGCTGGAAAGCCGGTTAAATTTATCATTTACACCATTGCGCGCGGAATATTGCAACACCACCAGAACCATGAAAGCATTTTTGGGCAAGTTTGTCAAATACTACTTTTTTGACGCTGTCTGAAAAAAATTTCTGGCGCCGAAAAGGTGGAAAACTTGAGCGCAATGTCATTTCTCTTTGATGCTTTGATTTAAATCTGCAACCACAATGTTCTCTTTATTATAACAATATAATTTTTTTTTTTGGGTTTAGTAAACAAAAATTCAGAAAGCAATTGGTTAAAGATGGTGAAAGAAATCAATGTTCATACGCATACTCAAACCCATTCGTATGAGAACTATTGAGCCAGCAAAGAACTACCATCTGTTGCTCAAACTGCAATTATGGTGTTCATTCCAAATCGTTTGTCGGCTTTCATATTAACAAGTAGTACATTTATTTACATATCTCACTGTCCTGATATACTATATTGTACAGTTCATAAAGCGCAGTCTAATAGAATTGTTTGTTGTTTTAGAGTTGACATTTTTTTTTTAACAGTTTTAAAAATCACAGCAAAAAAATATCAAATCATCGAGGTTTATGAAGCAAAATCGTTAAAATATATATATATATTTATATATATATATAAATATGAATTAGCAATTAAGTCTATACTAGATACATTTTTGTTTTATTTTTTAGTTCGATTGATTATATTATCATTCTGATATTGTTCAACGTATTCACTGGGCAATAGCTACCATCGAGCATTTTAACAAAATAATGGAACAACACCGCTGCTTTTACAAGATTTTCTGATATACTATTTTAGAGCATTACTATGTCGGCCATCTGCTCAAGCCCATACGCATTGCGGCCTTTTTCTTTTTTTTCTGTTTATAAATGCACCCCGCTTCCCTCTTCAGCTCTCACTATCTATTCCAACCTACATGTGCTGTGGTCAAACGCGACGTTGCGAGGTAGGCAATACCGTTTTCTCTCCACTGCAGTTCGATATTCCTCATCGTTGCAGCTCTTATTCTGGCACTGTTTAAAACCAGTTGTTTCCGTAGCGGAGATACGTAGGAAATTTAATATTCCGGTTCAAAGCTCCGCAAAGCGACAAAACATTCTGGCAGATTTCGATTTCTTTGTGTTTGCTGTGCGCGTTTTCGGTGCGACAAGATAACGTAACAAACAATGAAATTTCGCTTTAAAAATAAAACAAAATAATATATGTATATGTATGTAAATATGTATATAAATATGTATATGTGAATACATAATTTCGAATTAAATATCTAACAAAATTTCAGATTTAAAACATTTCCATCATTATTGTGGCAACAAAGTATTTATTGCGGTCATAATTAAATTTTACGTCAAGTTTGATCTGCATCACAGAGGATAACGGCCAGTCGAACAGCTCTTTCACGAACGAAAACGCGTAGTTCATTTGTAAGAAACGGACAACATTTATACTTTATAAGGAAGCTGGAACATGAAAAAGAAACGACCCTGCTAGCATCAACTCAAGAAAATTTAATATGTACTTTTGTATTTGGTATGAAAAGTATCTAAATGAGTGGTTGACACAAAAAAAGGAATATATACAAAAATATATTCTTGCTCAGAATGAGAAGGTTCAAATTAAGTAGCGCACTTTCATATTCATGACCTTTGCTGGGCGCTCTTCGTTCGGCCGTGATAAGGAAAGGTAGATAAATGGTAGAGCTGAAATATATTTATTTGCGGCCGAACTTTCCTCATTATTATAAGTCACCTCAAAACAGCTGATGGATTTCGTAGGAAATTTCGTCAGAAATACACTAGAGAGAATGAAGTGTCTCCCGAACTATATTAAGGGTTTTTTTTAGACGATTTATCTATGAGGCAATACTTTTTTCGGATCTGGTCTATTTTACAGCTGTTTCTTGATTTATAAACAGTTTGGTTTTCTATTTCATATTGAACAGACTGACTTATATATGACTAACAAATATTTTGACAAACTGCCTATAAAAACAGAGTTTATTAGAAAATAGATCCCATTCGTATTGTGGTAGAGAAAATTTTTATTTTCCCTGCTGTTAGTACGATTGCTACTTATTTGCCAGTTGCATTTTTAAAATACTGATTTAGAACTAGAATTTTGTATACTAGTTTAGTAGTGGGTACTGCGAACTATTACTCACGTGCACTCTTATACAAATACATACTTTCGATTATGAGTATGTTTGTGTGATCTAGTCATTTTGCTTTTAGCACATTAACCCACTGTCGACATTCCGTACGCCTTAGCATAAATTTCTGCACGTACTTCGGTTTTTTTTTTTTTCTTTACCAAAATATCATTACCAACCCTCTTCTATTGTTGTGCTTATGTTAGTCATATCAATATGCCGTACAAATCCGACAAATCCATTTACAGCTTCTAAGCTTGTGCGTGTCAACAGTATTAGTGAGCTGATATTAATTCCAAGTAGTAGGTCTTTAATATGGATTGACTTATTATTAGCCCTCTTCTGGTATGTATGTATAAGGAAGAATATACCCTGCCAACCACGACTAACCACTTTTACCCACACATTCACACATTTTTATCTTCTCACGAACACATTTACAAATTTTGTTATCGAATAGAGAAATAAATTTCCTTAACTCAGTCCTGCTAGAACAGCGAATCTAATAATAATTTGTATTCTATTAGGAACTGCGTGTGTTAGAGAAAGCAAAGAATAAACATAGGATTTTTCAAAGTTCTCACATGAAGCGAATTCATTCTCACAGTCATGGTTGCCGTTCGAACTATCATGTACCAATTTAATTGTTAATATGGTGTATTTAGTAAACATCTCTTAATATAAAATTTTAAAGACTTATCACTGTTTCTTAATTACTCTAGCAAAAAAACTGACGAATTTTTCTATGAATAATTGCAGTATTTTAAAATCGAATTTTCTCGACTTAGCTTCATATAATTTTGTATATAATATTATATGAATCTCATAAATCCAAATAAATTTAATATTTTAAATGCAGAATTGCATATTGTGGCGCATATGCGAAGCGAATGTCAGATAAAAGAGAAAAAAAACTGAAATTATCTAGAGCGTGAATCGAGAACATAGCGACTGCCGCTCTTTTTATACCTGAGGATGACCAAAACATTCTGTTCACGTGCTTAAGAATAAGCTGATTATTCGTTTGCCTGCCGTTGCTACAGTTACTCCGTTTATCCTTAACGACGTGGAATTTTCTTTACACTGTGTACCCTTTTTTTGCATCTTACTGCCACTTCTTATACCTGTCCTTCGTATTTGGATTTTCGTCACAGGATGTATATTTTTAGGAGCAAATATGTAATAATTTTGGTGCATTTTCGATGCGTGAGTGGCAACAGTGATCACAACCATCTTGAAAATTCACATGAAATGGTATTACGTCAAGCGAATACATACCATTGTGCTGTGCTGAAGTAAGCGGTAAGAAATTCAACGAAATTATTAAAATTATTTAAATTATTAATAGCATTTTCATTTCAGATTTCCCAGGCGTTCCAAATCCATAGAGAAGCTAACAAAAGTAAGTATTATTATAAAAACTGTGATCTTAATGGCAATAATTTATGCACATATACAATTTTTCTTTCATTGCAGATTTGCTTACCGCAGAATTCGAGGATTTTCAATTACGCATATACAGTGAGTAGTTGTTTTTAAAAATTATTATTATGTGACGGTGATAATGAGAACAGTGGCTTTTGTTTAAATAATATGATGTGTATTTTTTCAAAATAGTTTAAATAGTTTAAAAGTTATTAGTATTTAAAGTTGTACTTTTTCATATATATGTACAGGGAGTCCTCCTGTATATTGCTAACAAACAAACTAAAAATGCTTGGCTTTATCGTGCTTCGTGAAATCATTTATAAAGTAGCAATAAATATGCAAGCAAATTATATAAAAAAAAAGTGTTGCGTGAATATACTATGCAAGTCAAAATCGGTGTTGGTATGGCCCAGAGCTATTTTTTTTTTTTAAAGCACAGCAACTATCCATGAAATACATATCAATTACACTTATTTTGGAAATAAACTCCAAACATTTTGAGTAATTTGAAACAAAAGCCGCTGCGTTATTAATAAATAAATTTATTTCCATGTAAATAAATGAACTGTATAAGCAAATTTAAAGTAAAAAGTGCAAGTCTCTTGGTATAATACACTCCTTTTTTCAGTGTTGAAATAAATTTTAATATTTATCAAAATAAAGATAATACGATTCTCTATCTTTTGGTTATGAAATTGTAAAATTGTAAAAACTTTCTTAAAATTTTTTTCAGTTTTCAAATTCCTATAACCAAATTTTACGCTGTAATTAAATTTTTAATTTCTATTATTATTATTTTATGATTTATTAATGTTACATTATTTTCTAATATCTCATTTTTATATTTTCAGATCATGTTTGTGGAATTTAAAATTTAAGTTAATTTAAAATTTCCATATCGTAATTTTTTTATGCGAATAATAAGTTATAATAATAAATTATAAAATTTTAGATATAAATCGATTAAAATATTTAATTGTTAATTAGATATTTAAATATATGTAATCATATTTTTTAAATAAATAAATTTATAAATATATTTTTTTTAAATAGCAAACAACTGTTTTTAATTATAATAAATATGGAACCGAATTACATGTAAGTATGAATTTCCTTTAACAAAAAAATGCAACCCTGTGTAAAATCTGCACTTTCTTTAATAAAATGCCGATGCTGTTCCCCAGTTTTTTAACCACTATTCAGCAAATGCTTGTTCAAATTATCTAGTTTTTTACCAAGTGCTGGTTGTCAGGGTAATGGGAAAAGTAAGGGATATTTGAGTTTTTGTGTGGTGATATATTGGCTCCCTGCCGCCACTGTTGCAAAATGTTGCCCATCAGCACATTACTTACTTATTGTGAGAATTTTTTGGGAGTATGGATTTGTTTTGTGCACAATAACAATTTGTTATGATATAATTATTGTTTTTATGATTCAATAACCGAGGTATTAACCGTACATATTTTGAGCATTTTGCGTAAGCATGAAAAGTTTCTTTGTTTTTTGGTTATATGTGTGTATGTATATATATACATACAATTAGTGATTTGTAACAGCTGAAGCTCGGGCGAGCTCCTCCCCCAATTTCGGTTTTTTGTGTTGCTATTTTTCAAAAAAAAAAAAAACGTTATCACGACAGCTGTTAACAATAGCAATGAAATTTCCAAAAAGACGGATAAGGAAAACGAATGATGGGGGTGGTAGGTGTCCCTCCCCCCATTCTAAAACTGAAAACCAAACCGACTGGAGATCCCTAGTTTTCGAGATATTTAAATTTAAAGTTGCAAAAAATATGAATTTTTTCCTTAGTTTCTGCTTATCAAAGCAACTACCATAAATTTAGGTGATGCCACCTGTAAAAAAAGTTCCTAAAAAACAATAAAAACACAAATTTTACAGTATTCTTAAGTGAAACACCTTTATATATTAGCGGCCTTCGGCCGCACTATATTGGCGGCCTCCGGCCGCATTTGGGAAAATAACCCAACACCGTTTTCATCTTGAACAGTATTCTTAAGTGAAACACCTTTATAAATTGGCGGCCTTCGGCTGCGCTTGGAAAAATAACCCTCCACCGGACCAACACCGGTTTCGCTTTGAACAGTATTTCCAATAAAATTAAGTTAATATCAAAAATCCTCCAAATTTTTTCCATAAAATTTTATTCATCTTTTTCTGTGGTCATGCAACTCTGCATCGTACAATATTTTTATATTAATGCCGTATGGCAATACCCATTTACTGTCAGTGTGAAACATTACAATTTCAATTGGTCAAAGAAAAATTATGCATAAGTAAAATTGGTTTTATTAATTAAATAATATATAAATGTAATAATCTGTGAAATAGTGAATAAAGACTAATTACGTGTGGGTAGAAGAATATGTCGACTCATACGTAAACAAAAGAAAGAAATTAAAGATAATATTTAGTGTTGAGATATTATCAGTTTATTTATTAAATTAAAAATATTGTACAATTAAAGGAGGTTAATCAGTGACAATTATATGATGCTTACCAGGAGTGGCGCAGTGGCTGATTTTTCGTCTTGACGGTTTTTTGCATGTGAAGTTTTTTACTTATTTCATACGGTCACGTATAACAGTTTTCAATACTATTTATTTTGAAGGGGAAATAAAAAGTTAGTTTTTTGGTGGGAGCACGCATGCATAGTCACCACGCATTAGGGTGGTCGTTTTTATTTAGGCTGTTGGCTTATAATAAATAATATTAAATTTTCATCAACCAATGCGCCACCCAGGATATAGGGTATAAGATCCGCTCAGCTTCCTAAACCTGTGAAAAGAAAGAGAGGTTTTAGGGAATAAAAGTAATGCGGTTGTACCTTCAAAGCACTTTATTAAAGATTTAATTAAAAAAATTTTGTTTGTTTGTTTCTTAAAACTACTTTTGATGGGCCCCTGAAATAATTAGGCCGAAAATGGAGGGCTGGCCCATCAGACCACCCATGGTGGTTGGGGGTATGCCAGTCACCATTAATTGGGCATATACGTCGGAGCCAAGCGTTATTCCGGTAGGAGTGGCTCAATTGAAATTGTTGTCTGCCAACCTCAAAAATTGGAATTGGCTGACGACAGCCGGATCGATGTTGGTGGAGGGGCTTAGACGGCTGTACCGATGGACGAGCTGTGCTTGAGCGGTAATCCGCTCGGTCATGCCATACTTCCCTCGCAGCACTAAAAAACAACGTCTGTTCGCGCAATCGCAGAGTTCAAACCCCAATTCGCTTGCCAACGTGCTATCGATTGTGCTATTAGGTGCACACGGGTCTATCACCGCACGAACCAGATGGAGCCGGCCACTCGACTCTATTGGCACAATGGTCGTCGGCGCTATTGCGATAAATGAACGGATAATTGGAGGAGGGGCGGTGCTTACGTTTATGAGGCCTGTCCGAAAACCGACCGTGGGAAGGCGCTGGAGCTCGAACACGGCGGTTTTTCTGTTTATTGATGCGATTTTTGTCTCGGCGATATGGGCGAACAGGACGTGTGTCCGCGCCATTTCGTCGTTTAGTCCGTCTTTCGTTGTGGGATGAGCGAAAAGGACGAGTTTCCGCGCCATTCCGTTGACCGCAGCGGCTTTGGGGCAGAGGCGAATTCCATGATTTTTGTCGCATAGGCGACAAGGAACAGTGAAGTTTTCGGCACGTTTTTCACTTTTAGTGCGAGTGGCCGTGAAGCGTGGCATTCTGTAAATTGTTTTTATTCTTAAAAACAAATTTTTATTTTTATTTTATTTTTTATTTTAAAATGTCAAGCTGGGTGGCAGGTGTGAACATAAAATCGTCATTAATAGTCAATCAATAATTTATTGATGGTTTGCTTAGTGCACGTACTAAAATCGTGGCATGTGACTCTGACATAATTGAATATATGTACGCTGAGTGTAATTAGCCTTCATCTGCTCTTCGCGTCAAAAACTACGCAAAAGCTATAAAATTTTTCTATTTTTATGAAAATGGGCGGCTTGATATTCATTAAATTTCTCGACTTTGAAAATGTCATTAATTTGCTTAATTTAAACTATTTTTCGTTCAAAAAAAAAAATTGTATATGGAGTTTATTAAAAAAGTTTGTTGCGTCGTTTTCGACGCATTTGAGAAAACATTTGTTTTTTGGCGGGAAACTTACTTGTCAATGTGCTTTTTGCGAGTTAAGAAGTTATTTGTGATTGAATTGTGAATTAAATACATAATAAAAGAGATATAAAATAAAAAATAAAATGTGCCAACCAAAATATTTGTCAAGTGGAGAGATAGAAACTCTTCTAAATGAAAGTGGTGAAGATAGTTGCAGCTTCTCCGACCTTAGTGATGAGGTGTATGTTCCAGAAGGGCCAGAAGGTAGTGAAAGTGATCTTTTTTCAAGAGATAGTGATTCTGAGGAAGGGTATAACACTCCAACAAATGAGGCTAATGATATTGGTGATATTGCAAATATCGATCCATTGGTTGAATGGCTACGTCAACAAACAAAACTGCCGCATTTAGAGTGAAGGCAATCCTCAAGTGTATATTGAAACACCGTTACATCCAGAAAAACTGACTGTTTGGTGCGCTTTATGGGCTGGTGGAATCATTGGTCCGTACTTTTTCAAAAACGATGGTGGCCAGAACGTTACAGTCAATGGTGATCGGTATAGAGCCATGATTACTAACTTTTTCATTCCTGAATTGAATAACCATGATGTCCAGGAGATGTGGTTTCAACAAGACGGCGCAGCATGTCACACAGCTCGTGCCACAATAGATTTATTGAAATACACGTTTGGTGACCGCCTAATTTCACGTTTTGGACCTGTGAATTGGTCTCCAAGATCTTGTGATTTAACAACGCTAGACTACTTTCTGTGGGGCTAAGTAAAGTCATTGGTCTATGCGGATAAGCCACAAACGCTTAACCATTTGGAAGACAACATTCGCCGTCTTATTGCCGATATACGGCCACAAATGTTGGAAAAAGTAATCGAAAACTGGACGTCCAGATTGGACTACATCCGCGCCAGCCGTGGCGGGCATATGCCAGAAATCATATTTAAAATGTAATACCACAAGATTATCTTTCGGATAAATAAAATTCATGTCAATTGAATAATACATCGGTGTTTAATTGCAACTTAAAGTTCTACACCTCTATAAAAAACACCCTTTACTTATCAAAGGATGGCACAATATGGCAGCCAGAACCATTTCACCCACAGTGTGGTAGATTTAGGAGTGAAAATGTTATCAATCTTCCCCCTGGCGTTACTCTATTTGCAAAAGCTCGTGTTAACGATATCAGAGATGCTTTTCTTCTATTTTTACCTCCACATCTTGAAAATATTATTTTGAAGTGTACAAATGCATTTGCCATAGCTAAGTATGGCGACGATTTCGTGCAAATCGATTTCTGTCTGCTTCAAGCTTATATCGGTATTTTGATTTTAGCTAGTGTGCATAGGTTAAATATCCTTTCCTTTTTAGGAACCCAATATACAAAATAAATATATTTCTAGATCCAAAAACGAACCAACGGTTGATTTATTTGATACAGAGTGTGGTCGCCCTATTTTTAGGGCTACTATGTCGAGAAAAACTTTTGAATATATTACTCAAGTAATTCGATTTGATGACGCCATAAGCCGAAGGCAACAAAAATGTGAAGATAAGTTTTCGCCCATCCGAGAAGTGTTTGAAAAATGGTCAAATTTATTAGCTGACTATTACAACCCACACGAATGTGTAACCGTTGATGAACAGCTGCTAGGTTTTAGAGGTCGGTGCAAGTTTCGGCAATATAACCCTTCGAAACCAGAGAAATATGGGATCAAGTTCTGGTTATGTGTCTGTTCTGTGACGTGCTACGTGTGGAAAATTCAGCCATATTTGGGGAAACCAGTCGGTGCAAGTTCATGTGAAAAAAATCAGGGTCAACCGGTTGTTTTGGACTTGGTTCGCAGTTTGAAAGGTCACAACGTGACAATGGATAACTTTTTCTCTTCATATGGTCTCGGCCAGGAATTGTTGGCAAGAGGTGTTACTATGGTGGGAACTATGAGAAAAAACAAGAGATCCATCCCACCAAATCGTCTAAAATGCAAAAAGCTACCCTTTTAGAAGTCAAATGTACAATTTTAGAAAGTACTTTACACAACAATAAAGATGTCGAACCCGGGACTAAAAAGCTGCCAACTATTGTAAATTACTATAATAAAACCAAAGGTTTTTTCATAGCGGTGCGATGTGGTTACTTTTTTGTATGCATCCAATCTTTCTTTACATTCAATATACAGGAGGGTGTCGGTACGGTTGATAAGATGCTTTCCTGCTACAGTTGCAAAAGGAAAACTCATAGATGGCCAATGGCTGTATTTGCAAATATAATCGATATATATGCCCTGAACGCATTAATAATTTTCAAAGAAATTAGCCCTGATTGGCAACCTACCCAAAAAACAACAATAAGAAGGAATTGTCTAAAAGAATTAGGACTGTTACTTGCCAGACCATACATGGCAAATAGAACCACAAAGCCAAGAACAAGTTCATCAGCAAATTTGGTTGAAATTGCTTCTTCATCGAACGCATCGAAAAGATCGAAAACCGTACCTCCACAAATAAAAGGCAGGCAAAGATGTTCGATGAGCTGTGAAAATAATTTGGCTTCGAAAAATAAATAAAAATAATTTGGCTTCTGCTCGAAAGGTGCATGTAAAAACGTCCACAACCGAAACGTATGCGTTAAGTGTTTGGAAAATAAGCTTATTTAAGACTCGTAGAAAAAAAAAGAAAATTTTCTCGTTTCTCGACGGTTGGTTGCGAACAGCCGACTAGTATATAAGGGCGACTTTTATTTAACACTCCAGTGATCGGAACCGAAGGATTTGAGGTTGATTCAACAAAATCGTAACAATACTATTAAAAAAAACCCACACCATTACCGTGAAACGTCTAGTCATTCGTTGGACAGTTACAGGAAATCTATAGCTGTATTGAGGTGACTAAAATTTTCCAACGCACAAAGATTGTACAAGAACGTATAAAGTAATGATGATTTCAACAGCGTGGAGGGGAAATATAACGTAAGTTTGTTGGTGAGAGCACGCATGCATAGTCACCACGCATTAGGGTGGTCGTTTATATTTAGGCTGTTGGCCTAAACAAAAACATCAAAGAAACTTTCTTACACCATATATAAAACGTTTGGGCGCGTATTATTTGAAAATTTGCAATACAATAGTAAATTTTTAACAACAACTTATGCGCAATTAAATAAAAATATTATGAAAACTGAAATCAATTTACATAAATAACATCTATAATAACCACATTTGAAAGTTTCATAAATATAAGTAAAGTATTTTGGCTAATATCAGCATTGGAACCGACTTGGAAAGCTCAGCCAAGGCCTATTTTGTTAGAATTTTTTTAATTGAATATTTTGTTATACAACAAACAAAAATTGGTAGAAGTGACAGCTGTTTCGGAGATCACCATATCTACTCATCAGACTTTCACCAGGAATCGAACCAACGGATTCTGACATCACAGGCGAGTGCTCTAACACTGATCCAACGTCTGCCATTTAATCTGTTGGTGTAATATTCAATTTATTACTAACCAACAACTATTAAGAATAAAGACTAACAACTTTTAAAGAATAAGCATAATAAAATTTATTTGATATTTTTATAAAACATTTCTCACGTTAATTTATTTAATGGATAAAGTAAAGGGGTGAAAATAAGGACATATACAATTCTTCCTCATATGCCATATTTTCATTTGGTGCTGCTTCTATTTTGATTAATTCTATTATCGTATTTTGTAACTATTAGTTATAAATTTTCAGTTAAACTAAGTATCAGTGAAATAAATACAATCAAAATAAAAGGTTACTCTAACATTTCCTACCTTTTACCATAGCTCTGAAAAGAATCAACCCAAATATAATATTCTTTTAATATAAATTGTTGTATTGTCAAATACAAATTATTACAAAAAAAATATTCCCAATAATAAAGAATCAAAGATTTTTGAAGTTCTTAAAGTCACTACAGATAATACAAACATTGAATTTATTAAAACTCTGAGTACGTGGGGAAAAAAGCGCACGCCTCAGTGCTTGCGTCCCAAAGGAATTAAACACTCAGGTAAATTTTAATAAATAAATAAAAAATACCAAAACTGATTTGATTTAATTGACGGCGGCAAGGGTGACTAATCAAAGGAGCTAACGACAAAGGTTGTTACTATCCCGGCTAAGTAGAGCGCCAAGAACTGGCAGTTGAAATGGTTAAACCGCTTTGTAGAAATTGTTTTACTAAAAGTTGCAATTCGCTAACTTATTATTTAATATCCATAACTGTTATATAAATATAAAATTTTTTGCGTGGAAACACATAGAATTTCAAAATTGAAAGATTTTATTTCATCCTTGAAATGTTGCTTGCTTTTCTCAGCTTGATAAATGTACACATTCGGATTTTCGGTTACACTTTCACTTACAGCAGCGATATTTGAGGTGGAACGAGCAAAACAATGATGTTCGGGCCTTACAGTAGCTGTAACCGATCCAGTATTTTCAAATTTCTTTTGAAATTTCACCCGTTGCTTTAAAGCACGAAACGTGGCCACGTTTGAACCATCTATTTTGTAGTAGGTTTAAACAATTTTAACGCGTTGTGCGATTGTTAAGCGATGCATTTTTATAAGTTTCTCAATTTTAGCAAAAAAAATGTCTGTTCTTCAGCACCAGTGTACTCTGTTTTCTTATGGTGTGTGCAGTACTAACGCCAGTAAAAATTATAGCCCATCTAGCTAGTTTACATACTGCCCGACTGTATAACCCGAATGGAAGGGTGATATTTTGTCAAAAGTTTTCTATGTTGATAGTAACGGCGAAATGCTTCCAGATGCCAGAATACATGTAAAATTTTAAGCAAATTTATAATTTTCGTCAACAAATTTTATAACTTATATGTTCGAATATAAGCGCCAATGAAATACACATTGTTTATCTGAATTTATTTATACAAGCCAATACTGGCCATCTTGTAACCAAGCAATCAACTGAGTCAATTTTACGGAAAAAATTAAATCGCCGATCGTTGCTACGGTACAAAAGTTAGTAACGACATCGTCAAGCGATGATAACTTTTCATTTATATGACGCTTTCTTATAATAGGTTTTGCAGATGAGTCATTATATTTTTTTGCTGGTTGCAACATTAGTAGTGAAGAAAGCATTTGGTTTGAACGTTTTAAAGTCCCCATCAGTTCAGATCATCTGTAGTTACTAGTAGCTTTTTAACACGGACTAGTCTCTCAGCCTTACAAAATTCTTCTGGCACCAGGCTCGTGTCAAAAATTGGGCGGAACTGCACTGCTCTTTACACGAAGCTCATGTGCCGTCAAACGCAGCTGTTACAAAGAGCAGAGATGGATAGGCGCAAATAAAATCAGATGTAACAATATACATAGACCGTTTAATAGCGGGGGACTATTTTCGGCCGTTTAAAAGAGAACTTTTTTGGTTGTTATTTAAGTAATTATAATTATTGGATCGTTTATTCAACATAAGTGAATGATTAATCAAAAGTGAAATTTACAACGGTATACACAAGTATGAGTTTAAAAAATTCGCTTTAATTTATATCGGTTGCAGATATAATAGATTTGTTTTCCTTTCTACTCCGAAAAGGAGATAAGTTCCATGCCTTCAACATAGATCTAAAAGAAGATAAATCTCATTGCAAATAATAGGCATTTAACCGTATCACCTCACTGACCACTTGTAAATTGCATTCTGTAAACATGCAGGCCTGTAAATAAATATATATGTATGTATATACATATATACTAGATTACAAAAAGCTCAATAAGAGTGATATGTTTTCTTAAAAAAAAACACATCAATTGTTAAGGAAATTCAAATGTTAAATTTAATTTCTGAATATACCATCACTAAAATGTCCTCCACGACTTCTTTTGCAGGAATGAATTCGATGAAATAATTTTTGAGCACTTTTTCCACTAAATTAAGTCGTATGTTATGAACAGCATGTTCAATATTGACTTTTAAAGCTTTATTATTGCTAAAGACCAATGACTTCAAATAACCCCACAAGAAGTAGTCTAATGGTTATCTCCAACTTCTTGGAGGCCATTCAATGTCACAATTTCTTGAAACAATCGAATCTCAAAAGCTATCTCGCAATGATTAGATTGTTGCACGTGCTGGGTGAAACGTAGTCCCGTCTTGTTGGAACCAGATATTGTTAAGATCGATTTCTTCCAATTGTGGCCATAAAAACTTGGTTATCATCGATCTACACCGCTCTCCATTGACAGTAACGGTTCTACCAGCTTCATTTCGAAAGAAGTACGGACCGATGATTCCACTAAACCAAAAACCACACCAAAGTGTCAATTTAGGTGAATGTAATGGTTTTTCGTGAGTAATTTGTGGATTTTCTTCGCACCCGAATAGACAGTTTTGTTTATTTACCGCACCACTGAGATGAAAGTGAGCCCCATCGGAGAAGATGACGAACATTAATGCCATTTTATATTTGTAATGTTGTTGTTATTTTATTAGTTGAACAACAATGTATTCTAATACCCACAACTAATCGGCCAAATGTAAGCCTCAAAAATCATATAAATGCAACAATGATTCTTCAGCTCTACTTCCCACGGGTAATGCCATACTTCTTTGCTCGCATTTCTAAAGCTTATGGCAATTGCTTTTGTTGTTGTGCCGTAGGTGTTTTCGTTGTTTACAGCTGTTGTTTGAATCATTTAAGTCAGTCTATATCCATAGAACTTCTCATATGGATATGGTGTGATATACGTATGTATATGTAAGATAGGCACATGCGTACAAGTGCCGATTGATTGCGTTGTATGGGTGATATGTAGCCATCAAGGCGACATACGTACACACACAGTCTGGCTGGCGTTTATTCAAGTGTTATGGATTGAATGAGCGGTTGACTGACTGCCTCACTGCCTACCAGTATTTTTATTTAGTCTCTCTCAATTGGATTTGGCTTAAATGTCTATTTGCCGACTTGTGAGTGATTTTAAATGGGTGCAAAAACTAAAACAAGATAAATGATTGCTACAGAAAACCAATCCAAGTAAGGGGATCAAGCTGAGTAATAAGGGAAGCTCGTTTCAAGATTGAGTTCATTTATTCCGAATGGTTGATTTCCGGCAAAAGAAAAAGAACGCGTTGGCCTGATAGTTAATTAAAGTGATGACAAGGATTACAAAGGGCAGTTAAAAATAACATTGTCAAAACATGCAATAACAACCAATTACCGAGCGAAGTTCGTTGAACTTTCGAAAGCAATGGTTAAAGACTTCCAAAATTTGCAAGACCTAACTAACATTTATGTAACATTTTAAATCTATCTAGAAAGAGTGAAGTGGAGTGGTGGACTGCGGCTCAGGAAGAGTTGAATAAATTTCACCTCAACTCAGTAATCAGTTCAAGTCACCAGTTTTTGTTGCTTATATGTACAAGCTTATACTTAGGAAAGTCTTTCAAGGTAATGGCCGCTCATCAAATGACCGTAGGTAGCTCATGACGTAAGTATGATTATATATGGTTGTGCGTATTTTGCATCTACATACATACATATATTATTGCGTTCTAACTTTCACTTTACTGTCCCGACTTGTTTAATTCAATTGCAATTTTGTTAAACTAACTATATTGGGGAAAATCCATATTTTGTATTTAAAAGAAAAACGAAGAATTCTGAGGTTACAACGTTCATTTTACAAAAAAAAAAATTTGATATAAAAATTTATTAAAGTACATCATGGAAAAATATACTAATGAGGTAAAACTGGCTTGATTTCTTGTTTTTTAGACGTTTGTTGTCATCTTAAAAATCCTTCTCGAAATACACGCAATCCTTCGATAACTTGTATGCGCTCCAAAAGGTGAACATCCTGTTATTGTGGCCTAAGTCTATATATATTTTATCGTAATTATAATAATAATTATATATTTATTTTTGAACAGTTTAATATGGATCTACATTTAAATTTTCTCCTGATCGGCATTAAATCCACTTCAGATTGTCAAGAATATTCCCAACTTTGCCGATTTGGTAGCTTTTTCGTTGCCGAAAATGGCCTTATGCGAAGAACCCAGATTATGGAGTTGACCTACCAGCGAGCTAAGAGCCTTCGGACAACTGCTGACCTCGCTTGAATTTACTATTGCTGACGATAAGGTAGATAAATAAAAATTTATAATTTCCAATTTTTATAAAAAAAATCACTATTTGGGTAAGCTGGTATTTGAGAAAATGCAGGATTATTTATTTGCTCTCAGCACTCAAAACTTGCAAAAATTTCAAAAGACGTCATAGTTCACGTTTTCAAAATGCAAAGGTTGTGTGTAGAAAAATTTGAGTATATATAATTTTGGCTCTTCCTTGTTTCGGTTACAAAATATAATACACATACATTTAATAAAAGTTTTTGTTTTTATTTATTTTCATTTGATTTATTTATTTTTAATTATTTTTTCAATATATGAAATGGGCTAGGTTAGGATATTCTGATGAACTGTTACGCTTTACCCAGGCATGTTGTCCCCTTGTTGTGCATCTAAATTCTTTTTTATTAATTTCCTGTTTATAAAATGAACTGTAAGATTTTGTTTGATCTTACACACACACCTGTTTCAAGATTTCGAATAAATATGACATTTAATTTTTTATATTTTATTTTATTTTTTACACAACCAATCAAAACTTGCAGCTGAGCATCATGGATGACGACAAACTCCAGATCTGTGCGAGGACGTACGAAACATCCTTCGATGACGCCATGCTCACAACGATCAAGATAAGAGAGCTACTAACTCAGAGTAATCACGAAAATGCACCCTACACTGCCTATGAGTCACGCTACCTCGAGGTCGGTGCTTGTGTTAGCGAAGTCTTTTCTGAAGAATACTTAGACTGGCCCTCGTTGAGAAATTTATATTACAGAACTATAAAACCTTGGTCGCAAATACCTCTGTTAAACAAAAAGGAAGCGGAACCTGATTTATGACTTCAGAAAAAACCTTTTTTTGTATATTTTTCACAGCTAAAAGAGGGTAATAAAAAATAGTATAATAGCAGATATATAAATATGAAACGTTTTGAATGGCCCTTCACGAGCAGTTATTAAATAGTTACAGCTTTTTTAAGTGATTCGAATCTATGTGCATTGAATTTAGAGTAAAATTTATCTCTGAAATAACAATATAAGTGTTTAAATGTACATGCAATAAAAAAAAATACTGTAACTTAAACTTTTTTTAAAACTTTCAAAGCTTGATTAAAATAAAATGATTTAAATCTTGCGAATTTTTATTTGTTATTTACGTATTTCTTTTTTAATTTTTTGGTGTATTATTTATTATAAATAAATTTTCAAAGTTTTAACACAACATTGTCATATACATATATATATATATATTATAATTACAAATACATATAAGTACATACACTTTTGCTATACTTTCATTAATACCTTTGAAATGTTCAAAAATAAAGGATAAATCATTTGTTTATAAACAGTTACAACAAATGTATAGCTTTGAAAATATGTGAGCTAATGTATATTTTGGAAAGTATATTTATTTTAATAACTGAGTGAGTGAATTATACGCTTACAATTGCTTTTATTATTGGACTTGTAGAACACAATTATATCGGTTAGGAATGAAATATACAAGTTTAAATGACCTATGAAAATATAAAAGTTCTAAAAATAGCATTTTTACAAAATAGGCTAATATTGTATGCATTAGGTGTTGTTTATCTGGAAGTGCGAAAACAATTCATCAGTATACGTATTGTTAACTATAGTCACTGAAATTCGTGTCTCCCTACGCTTCTTCTCCTTCTTTCTTGGCATATGCATCGCCGATATTATAGCCTATATATAAAAACAAGAAAAAACGGCTGTTTGTTTTCTATGGTACAGTAATCCAATTTCGATGATTTCCAGTACCAATGTGCGATTAATAATTTGTGTGTGGATACCAAATTTAATACTTTTTTGACTGAGTTTTGACAAAGCCTCACATCAAAAAAATTGGTGTATTGGAGATATATGATATAGTGTTCTGAGTTCGATGATTTTCGGAACCAATATGCAACTCATTATGTTTGTTTAGTATACCAAATTTCATGGACCTAAATCATTTTTTGAAGAATTTATGAACCAAAATTTCAAATCTGGAAAATCCGTCGCATATATGCTTTAGTGATCTGATCTAACCAGTTCCGACAAATGGTCGTTTAAACGTATGGGTGCATCTTTCTACCAAGTTTGGTTGAAATATCTTTAAAGTAGAGGGAGTAGTTTGCCTTCAATCAGACAGACCGACAGACAGACAGACGGACATGGCTAAATTAATTCAGCTCGTCATTCTGGTACTTACATACTTCTGACCAAAGTTAATATATCATTTCATGTACATGAATATAGACAAGTTTTTGGTGTAAGCTCATAACTGGATAACTGCTTCAAAATCAACCAAAATTAAGCAGTATATTCGGATTATCGTGGAGATGGCTTATAGGAAGTTTGCCCGAATTCCCACTACTAACTGAATTATAAAAATTGATAGACATTTGATTTGTTACAATCTAACTTGAAAGCGGTTATACAGAATTCAACCAAATTCACAATTCTTGTTTGGAGTATAACGCAAATGGATTTTTAAAGTTATTCTTTTACCATATACATACAATTCTGTATGTTAGCTTATAACTTGAAAGCTACTTCATCGAATTCAACCAGATTTACATGTTATATTTGGGCTGTTATATAGATAGTTTAGGTGAAGTTTGCTTTTGGAAAAGGCCCGTGGCACCTCAGGTCTTATATATAAAAATAGTTTTGCGTGTATATTGTTACCTTATAATTCGAGAACGAGCGAAATTTTGTGAGTGTATTCAACATACAATCCATAACATATATATATATGTGGCGCTTTGTAACCGCTGAAGCGATTTTTGGCCGAGCTCTTCCTCCAATTTGTGGTTTTGCGTCTTGATGTTTATACCAACAAATGGAGGGACCTACAATTTATTCTAAGCCGCCTCCGAACGGCTGATGGATTTTTATGATGAGCTTTTATTTCATGTCAAAAATACAATCGGAGGGCTTGACATTTCCTGCCGAGGGGAAACCGCAATTAGAAAAATTTAGTTTCTATAATTTTGGATGTTGCTCGAATCTGGGCTCGAACCCAGGCCTTCCGAATGGCAGTACGCAATACTAACCACTCGGCTATCACGGCCGCTAGAATAGTTGAGTTTATAATTCATCAGAGTAAGGATGTACACAAACTCGAACCAAACTTTGAATCGATATGGTCGTAAGATTGCTCAAGTCTACTCGATAATTATTTAGATTTGCATAT
Source organism: Neoceratitis asiatica (assembly GCA_030068015.2). Lineage (NCBI taxonomy): Eukaryota > Metazoa > Arthropoda > Insecta > Diptera > Tephritidae > Neoceratitis > Neoceratitis asiatica. Next base: position 82,230,075 of record CM061524.1, read on the forward strand.
CGTACAGCTGCCATCTGTTCTTATCTTTGAAAAAAGAAATATATGGATATCAAACTTAACAAATTAAAGAAAGACTTAATGAAGAAATATATTTGAGTAGCGTTGCCAGCTGTTTAAAAATTTTAATATAAAAATATGTAAAAATTAAATTAACCATTACTATATATGAAAAGAGTTATCACCTGTTGGAAAATTATAATTGGTAAGTTCAAATAAGTATAATGCCGATGGTAAAAGACAGTTTTAAAGTCTTATAGTGCGAAAAAAGTTTTTGAAGGATGCCATCTTTTTAAATTTTAAATTCTATCAAATTGTTAATATAGTGGGGTCAAATTGATGATATTAAGGGTTCCCACCTGTCGAAAGTTTTAATTTAAAAGATTGATTTCACAAATTAAATATAAAAATATGGGTATCAACATAGAAGGATTTCGAAATGTTTTTCCTGAGAGTTTCAACATGTTTAAAAATTTGAATGCAAATGGCTCATGAAGTTTCTCAGTGCATTGGCATAGTAAAACGAGATTTTAGACAAATATTCCCTAAAAATATAAACAAATTGAATTGATTGAAAGGTTTTGCTTTTGTATAGTGATACAAACCAGGGTACCGCTATTTCATAAATATTTTTGTCGGTTTATTCTTCTCACGGTTTTATTAGGAACAATGAAATCATAATGGTGCTGCATTAGTGAGTGTTAATTTATTTGTCCTTTTTATATATATTTTTCTGTTGCTATTATTGCTGGCGTTTTTTTCAGATACTGTTACTGATCTTTTGGTTTTTAACAACAACAGCAAAAAGATCCCATCAACATAACTACATTTATTGTTGCAGCCATCAGAGAACAGTTAAAGCCGAATTAGCCATTTACATACCTCCCAGCTGTACCAATCGGCTGGAAAAGGGAACTGTTGTCAATAGTTATCAATGATGCTCGAAACGGCGAAATGTTACCAGCTACCAGTGTGCATGTAAAATTTTAAACAAATTTAAAATTATATAAACGCGAATCAAATATATATATGTACATGATGCATATGTTAATAAATAATTAATTACGATTTCAGTGAGCGGCCTGTTTTACGGAACAAATCAATTCACCGCTGGTTGCTAAGCTATAAACGTCAGTAACGGCATCGTCAAGCGGTAATAGTGAGTTCGTCGTTTCATTTTGCTCCGTTACTTCCTTAGCTCGACTGAAACTGCTGTCCATGCATGGCAAGTATCAGCTATTGTTGTTGTTGTTGTTGTATTTGCTGCGTTTGTTATAACGACAACTGCATTTAATATATATTATCAACACTTGTTGTTAAACTTGAGCTTTTTCCCCCAGCATGACCCTTTCTTCCGCACTGTTGTTGTTGTTTTGGTTGTTTGCCACATTGCTGCTGTTGTTGGCTTCGGTGCCACTATTTCACGCCAAATAAACAATTGTTCACATAATTGGTGAAAATATCGTAAACGTAACGTATCAGCAACAATGACTGGTAGTGACAGTGATGTTGTTTTTCGCCATTGGCATTGGCATAGTTAAAAGGTCAGGCATTTATAAAAATGGCTCGCTTAACAAACCGCACAATGCGTTAAAATTGTTGAAATCTGCTACAAAACTGGTGATTCAAACATGGCAGCGTTTCGTGCTTCAAGAGCAGATTGTGGTGCACATAATCATCCAATTACTTAAGCACTTGGTAAAATTTTAAATTTTAAATTTTAAAATTAAAGAGATTGAATCGGGTACAGATATTGTAAGGCCTGTGCATCATCACTTTCTCGTTCCACCCCAATATAGCTTTTGCAAGTGAAACTGTAGCCGAAGATCCAAATGTGTTTAATTCTCGACGTTCTCAAGAGCTGGAACTTTCTCACGCCACATTATGGCGTATTACACCTACCGCGATTTTTCCAACAATATTTTCTTCATCGACATACATAAATAAGCAAAATAGTCACATTTGGGGTTCAGAGAACAATCAAATATTTGAAGAGAAGCCATTACACAAAAAAAAAAAAAACTTACTGCTTGATGCGCTCTTTGTTCCGGAAGTGTGATTGGATCTTGGTTCTTTGAAAGCGATAATAGCGAGACTATCACTGTCAATTCGGAGCGTTATGGTCGTATGATAACCAACTTTTTTGGCCTGTCATTGAAAAACACGAGCGAATATATTTTTATTGCGAGAGAAATTTTCCGGCCCGTAATCTCTCATATTGGCATTGTTAGTTGCCCACCGAGATCGTGCGATTTGACACCGTTGGACACCGTTTAACTGTTTAGCATCTGAAAACCAACATTCGTCCAATATGTGCCAATATATGCCACAAGTGGTCGAAAATTATCTGAAATGAATCGAAGTTTGCAAAAATTCAAATTTTATGAAAAAAAATATTTTAAATGATTTACTTATGTTTATTTTGGATACCGCAAAATTTGATAGCCCTGTATAATATTTGTAAATATTTTATGTTAGATTTAAAATGGGTGAAATTTAATGATATTTCAGTGAGGGAGATATTTTTGCAACAGACGTGACACACGTTCGGACAAAACACATAAATTTTTTTATATTAATTATATTTTTTTTTATATTAATAATTTTTATAATATTAATTAATTTATTAGTATACGTATAGTTCGTCAAAAAAAAATTATTTCTCGGAGAAATATATATACTTGCATATATATATATTTGGCGCTTTGTAACCGCTGAAGCGTTTTTCGGCCGAGCTCCTGGTGTGTGGTTTTGCGTCTTGCTGTTTTTACCAACAAATGGAAGGACCTACAGTTTATTCTAAGCCGCCTCCGAACGGCCGTTGGATTTTTATGAGGAGCTTTTTTACATGTCAGAAATACACTCGGAGGGCTTTGCGACCGCCAAATAAATACTTTTAATAAATTATTTGTTTTATTCTTCCATACTAAAATTCTTTGTTTTGTTTATGTACATCGTTTTATTAGGGACTGATCGTAAAAAAAATGTATCTCGAAACGCCTAATCTTGTAGGGATACTGAAGTAAAGCTCACTATTTATAATAACTTTTACTCTTATCAACTTAGCTGAAAATAAAACTCCAAGCATATATCTACAGAAGATTCTTATTCGCAAATAATAATAAGAATGGTTTTGAACCGATTCCTATTTATCATTGAGAGTATGAATTCCATACAAGGGAATCATATTCCAAAATAGGACTAATGAGTGAATAGTAAAGTAATTTGTTAATATATGTGCCACTGATTTTCTTAGCCCACCGTTTAATAAAAGCTAGGACCACTTTTGCCTTATTAGCACAAGAATTTATATGGTTTCTAAAATCAAGCTTAGGGTTCATTGCTACACCTAAGTCAATGAAGTCAGTAACTCTTTCAGCATTGTGATTTTGAATTACAAATTTGGAAATAGAACATTAATTTGTGATGCCCCAGTAATTCATTATACAAGATCTGCTACCACATTTATGCAAGGGTGAAATAGACGATTTTTTCATAAGGAAAGATATATATTTAGCTTCATTGAAGCGTTGAATATGTATATGTTGAATATGAAAGAGTGTAAATTGGTGTGGTTGTATCTGTGCTCGGCGCATATTTAGATTAGAAAAAGTATGGGAACATATCTGCGTTACTAAATATAGGCTGTTTTTTATAGAGGTATAGAAATTTAAGTTGGCATTACTTTTCAAGATGGCGACCGATTTAACAGCTGTCAAGTGATTTATTCTCAGTTTGGTTTGGCAATTCATCATGAATAGACTCACGCCTGAACAACGCTTGCAAATAGTGCAATTACGAGATTACCGTTGTTCCCGATTTTCATAAGCGAATTCGATTTAGCGATGAAGCGCACTTCTGGTTGAATGGCTACGTCAACAAACAAAACTGCCGCATTTGGAGTGAAGGTAATCCTCAAGTGTATGTTGAAACGCCGTTACATCCAGAAAAACTGACTGTTTGGTGCGCTTTATGGGCTGGTGGAATCATTGGTCCATACTTTTTCAAAAATGATGGTGGCCAGAACGTTACAGTCAATGGTGATCGGTATAGAGCCATGATTACTAACTTTTTCATTCCTGTCCGCAACATGTCACACAGCTCGTGCGACAATAGATTTATTGAAATACGCGTTTGGTGACCGCCTAATTTCACGTTTTGGACCTGTGAATTGGCCTCCAAGATCTTGTGATTTAACATTTGACCATTTGGAAGACAACATTCGCCGTGTTATTGCCGATATACGGCCACAAATGTTGAAAAAAGTCATCAAAAATTGGACGTACAGATTGGACAACATCCGCGCCAGCCGTGGCGGTCATATGCCAGAAATCATATTTAAAATGTAATCCCACAAGATTATCTTTCGGATAAATAAAATTAATGTCAATCGAATAATCCGTCGTTGTTTTATTGCAACTTAAAATTCTATACCTCTATAAAAAAAACACCCTTTGTATACAATGTACATACACATATTATTATAACTGTTTAAAAAACATTATGAATCTATTCTCATCTCTCAGACGGAAATAAAGTGGCAATGCATATATATTCTCAAAAAAAAAAAAAGTAAAAGCAAAAACAATTTATCTGAAAAAAAAAATTATAATAAAATAAATAAATAAAAAAGTAAAAAATATAAATCGCAATTCTTCACATTTTCTTTTCTTTCTTCTAGCCTATTTTGATCTAGCCTCTTCTTCACTCAACCACACTATATTCATGGGCAAGTAATTTATATTCGTCCCTTCCAATATTTGAGTAGTTTGGCTAACCGACCCGTTACCCGTGATTATTGAAAACAAATGTATTTGTAACCGGTCCAGTTACCCATGAGATATTAATTAATTAACCCTTTTATTTCCATTTGAATGAAGTATAACAATTGTTAATTTTTTTTTGTTTATTGAAAAAATAAATTTGAATATTTAGCTAAATACAGTATTGAAAATTTACGTCCTTTTGCATTTTCAAATAATTATAATGAAATTTGGTAATTACTATTAATTTTACATATAAATAAATAAAAACCTATGACTTTATATAATACAAAAAAATATTATTTGTACATTCTCTTGTGTTATTTAATGGTTTTAAATCTTATTATGATATGTACATTGATGTTCACAGTACAGTGTACTATAAGTTAATAAAGGTAATAAACAAAAAATAAATTCTTAAAAAAGCGGAATAACTAAGGTTCGAATTTTGCGACCTCCTTATTTCCTAAGTAATCCCAATAAGAAGAAATGGATTGCAGTTGTTATATACATATATGATAAATAATATTGAATATTTATCTACTAAAATGTACAATAAAATCATTTCTCACATTTAAAATGGGTTGCCTTAACATGTTTTACTTATCACAATTTTCCCTAAATATGAAAAAATAATATGAAAAGGGTAATGAAGTAAATAAATTATTTCTCTCTTCATATATGTGGCAACTACTACTCAACAGCTGATAGCATAATTGGCAGTTGTCAAAAATGTAAAACAAGAATAATGAATTTCGCTTCCTTTTTCTTTCCGCCTTTTGTAAGAAGCACACGTCTTCATCAGCAATTTCATTTTTAATTATACCGATCATTTTTGTAAGTAGTTGTAAGGCTTTTCTTAAATAAAGTAACCACAATTGGTGACCCCGACGTTCATACTACGGGGGGAGTACTGTGGCAACCACTACTCAACAGATGATAGCATAATTGGCAGTTGTCAAAAATGTATAACAAGAATAATGAATTTCGCTTCCTTTTTCTTTCCGCCTTTTGTAAGAAGCACGCGTCTTCATCACCAATTTCAATTTTAATTATACCGATCATTTTTGTAAGTAGTTGTAAGGCTTTTCTTAAATAAAGTAACCACATATATATAACTAAATCAAATCCCAAACATGGAATGAAATATGTTTTACTAAAATCTTTCTAAAATAATATTTGTATTACATTAAAGATTTGTATTCGCGCCGGGGATGCTGGGGGCCAGAATTCCTCCTGAATTCTGGAAACGGGGATCGAGTTAGGGGCCAATCTTTCTGTCGATCAATTCTGAAAAGAAGAAGCCACCTTCTCCAAAAATTTAAATAAGAGAACGTTATTAATTATACATATGCATTTATTCCAACAACAAAATATATGTATGCATATGCAAAGTATATAATATATATATATATTTTTAAAGAAATACAAGAGCAAAAAAACTCACCTAGATGTTGCTGCTGCTGGGATTGACGATAAAAGAGAAGGCTAAAACGGCAACAGGACCTTTCCCGACAAGGCTGAGTCGTGAATATTCACCAGCAGCGGGGACATCTGAAGATGTATATGGAAGCTTGCTCTGCAGGGTTGCACGCACAAACATGCCGCCCGCCTTGCAGCATCACTGCAACATATATAAATACATATAATAAGTTATTTCCTATTCATAAAATTCATTAAATTTCATTCCTTAAAGCTAAATTTCGTATTTGTTTATTGTGGCTTAAAATTAAAATCCTCTCTTCTTAAAATGGTGTGCTACCGGAGAGAATCCAGTCAAAGATGGTGTTTTGTGCTGCTAGTCGTGTGGGGTGGCTGCTATCAGTCCTGGACGGAGGATCGCTGCGTATAGCCCAGCGCCGGGAATGAGCGATGTATTACTCGTGCGGTAAAAATTTTGGTCCGCAAGACGAATTTTATCGAATTCGCTCCTAATCCTTGCGTCCAGGGTCCTCTCCGGTGTTACCCGTGATAAGGTCACTTCTTTTTTTTTTTTTTCTTTCTTTATTTATTTACGGTCTTCAAGACCTAATTCAAATATCGTTTACAAAAAAAAAATTTATTACACATTTAGTGTTTTACAATATAAAACTAGTTTTTCTTTAAACTTAGCAATATTTTCACAGTCTTTTATTGCGGTAGGTAATTCATTATACATTTTATAACCTATATATTCTAAAGTTTTCTTTGCAAATTCAGTTCTTACTCTAGGCAGTCTTATATTATTACAACTTCTAGTTGCATAGTTGTGAGTCTTATTATTTAATTGTATTCTATAACTTAGGTACTTCGGTAACATTCCTAGTTTTACATTATGTATGAATTTCAATGTAAAGAAACTTATTGATTGCTTTATACTAAGCCCGTTTAACGAGTTTAGCATAGTAATTTTTAGTGTTCTTGGGGAACATTTTAAAATTAATCTCATTGCCTTGTTTTGCTGTATTTGTAGTTTCTTTATTTGAGTATCATTCGCCAATAGCAGGATTGTAGGACAGTACATAAAGTGCGGTTCAATAATTGCTGATATACTAATAATTTGTGACGCTGACTAATGTGTTTACATGTTCTGTACATAAAGCCTATCTTTCTTGAAATTTTATTTTCTAAGTAATTTATATGTTCATCAAAAGTTAAGCTTTCATCAATTAATACTCCTAAATACTTAATTTTGTCGACTTTTTGAAGTTTATCGTTTTTTATCCTTACACCAATGTTGCTTAGATGATTGTTGCCCGTAGTGCTGCGGTTTTTGCAAATTATCATAAACTTTGTTTTATCCACATTTAATTTTAACTTTCTGATGCATAGCCATCTATATAGCGAGTCTAAATCTTCTTGCATTTTCAACATTGCATCATATGCATTCGTTTCACTGATGGTAACCAATGCATCATCCGCAAACAGCCGTATTTTACAATGTCTCAAACATTTCTTAATATCATTGATGTAGATTGTAAATAATATTGGGGCCAGCACAGAACCTTGTGGTAATCCAATGTTTACATCAACGACGGATAAAACTGCACTTCCAATAATCGTCCTCTGTTTCCTATCGCTCAAATAACTTCGGAACCATTCAAAAGCTGTTCCACGGATACCAAGCTTAAATATTACGCTCAACAGTTCTCCTCTATCAACAGTTTCAAATGCCCGTTTTAAATCCAAGAATACGGAAACCACAACTTTTTTTTCAGCGATGTCTACTTTCCATTCCGCAATTACCATGTTCAGTGCTGTTTCGCATGAATGACTCTTTTTGAACCCTGATTCTTCAGGTATTAGCACATTATGTTTGTCTAGGTGAGCTACCAGTTGATTTTTCACCACAGTTTCCATAATTTTTTCATCTACAGGTAAGGTGTTTATCGGACGGAGCTCCTCTGGTTTAACTGTATTTTTAACTTTTTCCACAGGTACTATTGTGGATATTTTCCAGCAACTAGGAACAATGCCACTGTTTAGAGACTCGTTTATTATATCTTTATACAAGTGCGCAATGTATGTCATGGCATCTTTAAACACACCTTCCGACAGAAGCTTTTTCCCGCCATATTTATTTTTAAACGCTTTAGTGATCCTTATTATATCATCTAGCTCTATGTTTATAAATTTAAAAGTCTCAATTGCATTAATTGAGTCGAATTCAGTTGCATTAGGTATTTTTTCAATGCTGTCATTGATTTCAACTATACTTTGTACAAAAAACTGGTTTAGGAGATTGGCTATATCATATTCAGTCTCAATACATTGACCATTGATTACTATTTTGGCAATATCTTTTTTATTATTTGTCAACTCCGCGGTGTCTTTCAGACACTTCCACATCTGTTTCATGTCTCCTTTATTTCTTGTGACTCGATCTTCCATGAATTTCTTCTTTTTATATTTAATTTTTCTCTTATATATTTGTTTAATGGCATTATAATCATCCCAATAGCCCGTGTTTCTTGCAATATTATAGAGGTCAACTTTACTTTTTTTAAGTACTGTTAACTCATGATCATACCATTTGTTCCTGAGTTGCTTCCTAATTCTCTTCTCATATGTTAGTCTTTGCATGGCTTCGTTTAGTATATCGTTCACAACTTGAACTTTATTTTCTACTTCAGCACTAAGCACCAAACTCAGATCAATTGATCGCAACAGGTTTAGTAGATTTTCTGCACTGTAATACTCCCAACAAACGACATTATAATATTCTCTCATTTTGCAATATATTGTTGTAGGCACTTCAAAATGGATAGTCTCATGATCTGAGATTCTATATTCACCTAAATGTTCAGTTTTAATTTCATCATTATTGCTGAATAACAAATCAATTTTTGTAGTTGAGTGCTCTGTTATTCTAGTATTAAAGGTAATTCTCTGTATCATAGCCATCTGGGCAAATGTATTTGCTAGCTGGTTAGAATATGTTGACGATATGTTCATATTAATATTGAAATCTCCAATTATTATATTATTGATTGATTCCTTGAGATGCTCAGTGATGATATCATTTAAATATGTAATAAATTCAGCATCACTGCTACTTGGTGAATGGTAAAGTACACCAATTTGCCATTTTAATGCACATTTTTTAATTTTTATAATAATGCACCATATATTCATATTAAAATCTTTATTGCAGACTATATTAAATTGTAAATTTTCGTGTATATACATTAGGACACCACCAGTATGCCTGCTGTGGGAATCGCATCGAATCAATTTGTAGGTCATAATATCTAGCTCGGAATCCATTATTAAATCCGTTGTGTATGTTTCCGCGCATAATACTATGTGTGGTTTTTTTATTTCCATAAGTCGTTCTAATTAAGCTTTATTTGCAATTATACTATTAATATTAAGATATATACACCTCAAGTTATGCACGTTTGTGCTTTTATTTTTATAATTTTTCGACCTTTGTTTGTTGTTTGCACCTTCCGCTCTTGGTTGCTAGTACCCAATCTTCCTTTTTTTTGCAGCTAGCTTCTGCTGATATACAGGACAGTTTCTATCCCTGGAATCGTGGTTCTCATTTAGTCCCAAATTTAGCTCCTTATTCGTCCTCATACAATTAATGCATTTATTTATAGCATCTTTATTGCATACCGCATATTTATGCTCACCTAAGCATTTAGTGCATACTTCTTTTTCTTTGCAATCAATCGCTTTATGATTAAAGCCCTTGCATTTAAAGCAACACAAAACTTGTACTGCGTCAAATATTCTACAACGATCCCAACCAACATTGAGCATCTCTTCAGCTAGTATCTTTGCGAACGCTTCTATATCAACTTCTAGAATCGCATTATAGAATATTTTGTCGCCCTTTTTAACTTCATATTGCTTCACCATTTTTATCTCCGTTTCGTTTACACAATTATTTTGCCGTCTAATCCTCTGGATAAGTTCATCATCCTCATATTTAAAATTTATACCAGTTACAATGATTTCCGGTTTCACTTTTTTAGGAATCTTTACTTCATAATTATTCCCAATATTATTTACAATGGCATTTTTAATTTTTTCGCGTTCTTGCACATTTGCACTTTCAACAATTACTACTCCGCTTTGCCTAGCTACTATGTTCGTTATTTGCAGATCTTTAGGATCCACTTTCGAGTTCAGGTCATTTTTAGTGATTTTAGCATCTTGTTTACTACTCGGTTTAATTATTATAGCAAGCACTTTTCTTACATCTGGCAACGCTTCTTTTGTTTTGTTTTCTTTTCCAGTTTTTGTTACAGCTGCATATGATACCTTGGCTTCCGTATTTACATTTTTCTTAATTTCAGTACACATTTTTTTATTTTCCTCGCTAATGGCTTCTATCATTTTCTTATTGTCATTTTTGTTGTTTTTTATTTCATCACATACTTGCTCCTTGTTGCGCTTGAAGCATTCAGCTATTTCACGTATTTTGTTTACTTCTTTCACACTTTTTTCGCATGTATCCTGTGCTTTTTGCATTGCCTTTATTCTTTCAGAGAATGCTACCTCCACCGCTTTCAGTACTTGCTTAATTTCGCTCTCGTGTTTCTTCAGTGCACTATCAAATTCGCTCTTATATTCGGCTAGATGTTGTCCATTTTTCTTCACCACCATTTGCATGTCTTTAAGAATGTCATCAACATTATTTATATACTGCAAACAATTTGTACACATAAACCTTAGCATCTCACATTCCTCCAGTGTATTTACACTATATTGGTCCAAACCACAGCATTTTGTTGTTAGATGGTAATATTTACCACACACACCTTCACATCGAATTTTCTGCAGTTCTGTACGATTAGAACCTTTGCATTTGTCACACTTTTTTTCCATCCTCTATCTTACCAATTGGTAATTCGATTTTTATTTTGCAAAAAGATACGCCCGCCAAGTTATTTTACTTTCGGTAAGGCGATTTATTTAATAATTATAAAAATTTTGCAAGAGCTAACAAAATTGCGCGCACAACAGCATAGAGTTTTCGCCTTAACTCCAGTGGCGACTTCAAGGCGTTCATGCTACCCCTTAAGTACGAGGTTGCATTTCTCATTACATCCGCGTGGCAGAACTTGAAGTTGGCGCGCCAATGACCGAGAAATGATCTTTTGTGCGGTGTGAACAATAGTGTCATTCCTGTCCGACGTCTTAACTCGTTGAATCACCGACCGAATCCTTGACAGAGAGGGTCTAAAGATCGGTGGCGATCCGCTGGCGGGGGCTTCAGTGGCTGTCGGTTGCAGATCACCTTCATCTGCATCTATGATCAGCACTTCATCTTCGTCACTGCTGTCTAGGGTGCTGGCACGGTACGGGTTGTGTTGTCGTCGTTGTCGTTGTCGTACTTCGTCTTCGGACCGAACGAGCAGGACGTCTTCCTCACGCTGCTCATCCAGGTGTAGGAGACTGTGGTGCCGCTGTTCGCATCGGTCACAGCTCTTTGCTGAGGTGCACTTTGCTGCCGTGTGATGCGGGGAGAGGCAATTTGCGCTATGCCGATGCACGAGGACGGCACGGCAGTCTTGCGGACGGAGGTGCTATTGCTATTTTGTGCACGTATCATTTTTGAGTGTTGGATATAAAAATTCTGAAAAGAAATAAGGATATTAATTAAGTCTTTTGAATTACCAAATAGACTAATTTCACGATCGGTCTGGTGATCATTCCGCCATGTATTTTGGGGTAAGTTATCCTCTTTGATAACTCCAAAGTCGTCCACTTCGATGTTCCGGTGGGGGGGAGTGCCACTTGACACGCTTCTGCAATTCCTTAAGATATTCCGTCTTCTAACGTCGGCAGAATCTTTGGTAGTGGTGCTATCTGGTTTAATGACTACATGGTGAGGGAGGTAATATGAATCCTCTGGTTTCCCTCGTAGATTTTCAATTATTACCATGTGACCAAGCTTTATATATTCAGTTCCCAGAATCGTGCTAACTGTACTCCTGATACCTCCGTGACGTAGGATGTACAGTGTTATTCTTGAGTAGACTTTTGGGGAAGTGGGCCAATGAGAATCCATCCGAAAACCGTTTCCTGAGCTAAAAGTGGATCTAAAACATTTTTCCTTATGTTACCTAAAATCACCGTTGGATATAAATCTGTACCGATTATTACATCGACCTGTTGACTTTTAAAGAACTTGGCATCGGCGAACTGAATTGGGGGCAGAGAATCAGTCTGTGATTGATTCAATAGAGACTTGGGGAGGTCTCCTGTCAATTGGGGTAGAATCAGACCTCTTGCCTCTATTCTAATCGGGGGGTTTACAGGAGAACCTATAACGAAATGTGCGACTTTAACCAGCTTAGCCAATACTGACGAGCTTATTCCACTGACTTGTGTGTCAACAGATCGAGTGCGAATACCGATGCAACCGTTCGGTGATGAAGGTCGCCTTTGATCCCGAATTCAGTAGGGCTCTCGCTTGACAGTCCACTCCTTCATGGCAAACGTTGATTATTTCTGTTCCTAAAATAACTTTTATTGCACTTGTTGCAAATAATGCTTGCATATTCGCGCTACCAGTTGGAAGTTGAGATCCATTTTCTCGATTTCCTGGAGAAGGGCGCGAAGGATGTGAAGCGTTCTGGTTTCCTGTGGGAGACCGATGTAGCAGCGAATGATGCCTTTGGTGGCAATTCAGACAATTAAATGGGTTCTGGTTTTTTTTTGAAAATATTCTTTAAAGGTTTTAATTTATACAGAAGTTTGAGTATATAAGCTCACTTTAATTTCGGACCGTATGTTATATCGGGGTGACTTGGTGCTTTTCAAAGCCTCCAGTCAAAAAATATTTTTAAAATATTTAAAAACTTTAATTGTTTTTTTAATTTTTTTATCGGGGTGACTTGGTGCTTTTCGAAGCCTCCAGTCAAAAAATATTTACAACAAAAAATGTTTTGAAAATATTAAAAAAAAATTTACATTTTTTTTTTATATCGGGGTGACTTGGACGAGGCCTTCAGCCAAAAATTATTTACAACAAAAAATACTTAAAAACTTTTAATATTTTTTTTATATCGGGGTGACGGTGCTTATCGAGGCCTCGATACTGATCCGGCTCGAAGGACCAATATTCGCGCCGGGTATGCTGGGGGCCAGCAAGGACATCTGAAGGTATATATGGAAGTTTGATGCGCAAGGTTGCACGCACAAACAATTTGTACTTAATTATTTCAGCCCTAATAATTTAATAAAAATAAACCGTTGCCGGTATTGATTACGCAGAGCATTCGGTCATGATATAACAGATGCTTTAAACATGACATTCAACTTCCACCGCCACATATACATGTTGATTATTTACAAAAAAAAAAAAAATTGAAAAGTGTCTATTAATTAACTTAGATCTATATACAACAAATTTTCTATGTCGCATCCTTGTTGACATATTACAGAGGCTTTGGCTCCATCTAACATGAGTTAAATTTTTGAAATGAAATATGAACTTTATAAACGGTTTCATAAATTGTATAACCTGTTATACTGTTTTTAAATTCTATGGATGGATTGTCAGTTTACTGGCAGGTGCAAAAGAAAATAAGAGCTCCTTCAGGTCCCTCCATTTGTTGCGAAAATTTCCGAAAGCGGTTTATTATTTTTTTTTAATCACATATATACAACCTAAAAACTATCAGGGCTATTCGACATTTCGATTACGTTCCCGCTCTCCGCTCCGCCACAATGGTAATTAGGTATTCTGAGTTACCATCGAATCGAAAGAAGAAGAGGAAGAGCGAATACTTTTTCGAAATCAGCTGGTTGCATGGGAATGTGTCAAATTGAAACAAAACAAAGCAAACAATTGAAAAGTGTTTGTACAATTCAAATAAATATAATTTTTTTTTTTAGTTTTTAACGTTAAATGGAATCAAAAGCCTCGGCGATATTTCATGAGAATTGAGAGACAAGTGTCATCCATTTCATATGAGTGATGAATTTTAAGAAATTGAGCTTGTAATTGGTAATCTTTTATATAACAAATTTCGTTATTTAGATTCAAAAAAATTTCAAACTTAAAAAAGCTGCTTTCAAGTATATCCTGGATATTTTTTCACAAGAAGCTCAAACAAGTGCTTTGAAATGATTACCTCCACCTAGACGAGTAGTAGCTGATTTGCATTTTTTTGGGGAAGGCTGCTACCAACACAGAGTTGGTGCAGTTTATAACATAAGAATGTGTCACACAACAGTGTTAATGTCATTAAACATTTTTCTCGAAATCATGGAGTCTTTTACTGATGGATCAGTATTTCGGCAACGTTTTCATGTGGCTGTTGTGTTGTATCAAAAAGCGCCATTAAGTTCATAAATCTAAAAAAATACATCGTTATGACTTTTCCAATTATCAAAATCATGTTTTAGTTATATTTTTGTTAAAATGATGTTCCTCAAGTACACGAAAATATACAATCGAACTGTTCTCCGCCAACTAAATTTTGTACAACGAACGAACGGAGAAAATTTCGATTCGAGTCGAAATGTAGAATAGGACTGAATGTCGTGTACCAGATGACGATCAAACGAAAACAAAAATTGGCGCGCTCTCCGCATATATTTTCTAATTGTTATATCTGTGTTTTTGTTTATATTACATTTCAGGAATTTTAGTGTGTTGTTTAGCCATGGTATACTAGAAATAGCAACATCATACGAATAGCATGAGGCTGAAAATTATTATTTTTCCCGTTTATAGTGCACTACCATACAAATAACGAACTGGTATGATTTTATTTTTAAAATACTAGTATTACTCTAAAATGTTTGCATACTAGTCTGTCTTTTCATTCACTTACATGTAAAGTTGTATGTACAGTTTATAAAATTGTAGCCTTTAATTACTAAAAATCACCATTTTGCGCATTTTTTATACGTTTGTAAACGATTATACACTGTACTTTTAATATAATCCTTAAAACCTTACACTAACTAGTTCGTCTTCCATCTACGAAGTCTGTGGCGCCATTTAGTTTGTGTCATTGAAATAGACGTCTTCGTGAATTTCAACGGAATTAAAGAAAAGCGAATTTAGTGTACTGATTAAGCATTATTTCTTTTTTCGTAGAAAACCCATCATCGAAACCAAGGAAATTCTTGATGAATACTATGTGGTCTCTGAACAATTAATTTCGATTTCGTCCATCCAGGTCGCCCAATAGAGGTCGTCAAGCCAGAAATCGTTAATAAAAAACTAGGAATGATTTTGGACAATCGGAAAATAAAAGTGTGCGCCGTTTCGTTACCGTACACGAAACCACTACATCACACCGGATGCCAAAGAGTAATCAAGATAGTGAATTATCTCGGGTGAAGGTCAAGGAGAGTCAGTCAGCGAACAAGGTCATAGCCACAGTTTTTTTTTTTTGATGATGATGATGATGAGGTGTCATTCACTTCGATTACCGTGAAAAGGGCACCGCGATGACCGGCGGATATTTTTCAGAGCTTTTGGACATATTTAGAATAATTGGAAGAAGAAATGACAGCATTTGGGTAAAAAAGTGCTGTTCCATCAGGACAATGCACGTGTGTAGTCACCACGACAAAAATTCATAAATTGGTTACGATCCAGCTTATTCTCCAGATTTATCCTCCTGCGCCTATTTTTTGCTCTTACACCTAAAGAAATGGGTGTTAGATACCTAAAAAAATATATTTTGTTCAAAAAGTAAGTTACTTATCAAGCTATACAAGTATTTAAAATATTTACAACAACACTTCTTCCTATCTAAGATCATAGTCAATATAAGTTTTAATAGTTATAATTACAATTGTTCAGAAATTGAACTTTTAAATAGAGTTATACCATCATCAGATATAATTCCAAGTTTTCTAGCTTTATTACTTCGCTCACATAAAATGATTGTATATAAGACTTATCTTCTGATCAAAAACTGAAATTAATTGCAAAAAAGTGTGTGACAAAGGCCTTCTATGAGTAAGGTGATCCCAACTGGCATAAGCCTTTTCAAGAAGGACATGGAGACGTTGAAGGCGACGTATGCCCACATCTACATTAGCTATTTTTTCCAATATTTTGGGTATGAAACGAATTTCGAATTTGTTTCAAAACTGTTCAATTTGCAGTTTGCATGAAGCAATCCGAAAAAAACGCTCGGGTTTGTGAAAAGCAGTTCGTACCATAGAATCATCGTTATGAGCCTGCTCACACTTCATTGCTTGCTTACATGGCTGTGTGTGACTTTTCCTATTTCTAGTAATAAACAGAATATTAAATGACCGTCGTTTTATAGCCGTAGATGGCATGGCTGAAAGAAGAACGAGTTTGTGATATGTTTTGTTGATTGTCACAAGTGTGTAATATCTTGTATGGAATATTTTGAGGGGACAACATCAATGTATATTTATGAATAACTAGTTTGTTCAGGAAATTTAAATTCTTTTTAGTTTTGGCACACACTTCGTATTTGACCACAGATGTAGAAGTATTACATCCAAAAGGCATACGGCAAACTTAAAGATATTTTGAGAAATTCTATTGTTTAATTATAAATGAGTGAACATTTCGAAATTGTTACATGATCATAAACATAAAATATACCCAAAAATATAATAATAACATATCTCCTTTATTCTTTCTATAAACAGATATATTAATAATCCTTGAAAATTGAAAAATTTAAATTTTCATACATGCAAATAATTATCAATATCGCCAACCACTTCCAATTCACCGGCTTAGATGTCTGTGTGAAAGGATGACGCATCGGCTGACACTTCACAACTGTTGACAGTGGTGAAGAGCTAATCTGGGGCCAAAACCTCTCATTCGACGCAGAATTCTGTAATGAGAGAATGCAAATGAAGAAGAATATTAATAAATTAAATGGTAACTGAAAGAAGAAAGTACTGTAATAATATAGCTTTTAACTCTTCATAAAATTAAGAAAACAAAGAAAATATTGAGAAAATGGACTAAACTCATGAAACAAAGACATAAAGTGCATAATAAAAATACTTGTAGCATGAAAAAGGGGGAAAAGTGTCAGCAAAAAAAAAGTATTTATGAATGAAATGTGCCAAAGAATTGAATGTGCATAAAATGCAATTTCAGTTCATTCGTTAACATTTTAGTTGAGCAATTGCAGCAGTTGTAAGCACAACAATAACGTTAATATTGGCTAATTTTAGTATCGTTTTTAAACTAAAATAAAAGGAATGTTAAAGCATAAGAAATATTTATCAAATCGTTTAATTAAATTGAAATTGGCACATCCCTATCATATATTTGACTACAAGCCGTTTCCACACCAAACATGGAATTTGAGTTATGCATATATAAGGAAGTAAGCAAGTTTTAAGCTTTTCCAACCAATAACTTTCCTATGAGGGTATTTTAGGAGGATGTAATGCACTTTCTAATAAGATGTGATATGCTCAAAAGAAAAAGGGAGCGCTAATTTGTTAAAATTTTTGCAATTTATCAAATAATGATATATAAATTACATTCTTCTAAATTAAGGTCTCTTAAGTTTTGAAGCGGTTATTTTTTCAAATCTTTTTGGAGAGCTACCGCAGGCATTAGAATTTTCTCTATTTGTAGTATGTACGAGTATTTAAATTTAAATTAATTAATTAAAGAATTTTTATTTTCCGTTTTATTGCCTTTTGCTATCAATTTCTTTATTTTACCATTAATTTGCACACAATCACACCCAAGCCTAGTAGTGAAGATAATGTTACTCACATACATTGAATAACACATAAATTTATTTATATACTCGCTCCGTATCTGTTTACTAAAATTTCCTTTCCCTTGAACACATTCATTTATAGAGGCTTCTGCTGCAAGCACCAGTAACAGATTTATCTTAGAATCTCAATAGAAATGAAACAAAAGATAAAGACATTTTGAAAATGAATTAAATAAAGACAAAAGGCAAGAAAACACATAGACAGAAGTAATAGTAGCGGATATTCAGAAAGATAATAAGGGAATGTAATTCAAAGCCAAAGGTGCAGAAACATACATAACTGGCTTTTTTTTCAGAGCTTTAGTAAAAAATAATAGCACCTGGAGATCCGAAAAATAAAATCAACAGGCATGAAATTATTTGCAAAGCTTTCAAGCACAATATCACGCCCATCTGAAGCGCTTACAAATGCATACTACGATATGGATGTATGTACGTAAAAAAAGAAAAATTGTTACTTCTCGATATAGTGTTCATTCTAACATTTCTTTCTTTGTTAGCAGTATACCGGTGAAAGTCAATAGATAGCTATTAAATTTCAATTGAACAAAATCATTTGTTGCAAATAAAAAATCATTTATATTTTCGTCTACAAACATGCGTACAAATAATGGTATAAAATAACTAAAAATGAATAGTATTATTCAGATAAAGGAATGTATTTCAGAAATTGAGTTGCTATATTCATATCATATACTTCTTATAGACGGGTTTTATTTATAAATATATCTTTCTATATCCACATCTTTCTGAACGTGAAATGTTTGTGTTCCTTTTCAAAGAATTATGGTGTAGCATAATTAATTCATATCATTATAGAGGTATTGCCGAAAATCGCAATAAACTAAGTTGATTTTGGGGATGAGGCCCTGAGTATAAGATCCACAAGTGAGGAAAGTTTTTGACTGCCATTCACCTCGGAGAGGTAAGAAACGATTCCTTTACATATGGGCCAAGCAGCAGATGACATCCGGTCTTAGAAAAAATTAAACCTCACCTCCCACCTCATAAAAAATTACAGTCGAATGAAAAATCAACAAATTATTGGAATAAAATATACCCCTTTTGATGACGACCCTTAAAACGTTTGAAGGATCACGATTCGACGGTATACGCCTGGATTGAGCAGGTGCCGCTGCTCAGCTGGATGATGTCATCGTAAGACTAAAGGCTGACATCACCGCCGTCCAACAATACCTACGTACGTTCCAAGAGCCAAACATCGACTCGAATCTTGTAGTAGCGGGTGCGTATCTCTTACCTGCCGTTGCGTAGCAAGGAACGCCCGTCAAGAACCACAAGAAAGGTTCAACGTCAAAAAGTTGCAATCACAGCTGACAGCCAGCGAGTTTTCTACTCGGCTTTCACAGCTTCTCTCTGACAGCACTCACCAACAACTCGATATAAGGGCTATCTCTTACTGCAGTGCAGTGCCTGGCAACTTTGCGATCGACTACAACAAGTGTGGGGTGGGACAGATACCGAAAGCTGAAGAGAAAAGCGGTAGGCATGTGAAGAGGAAAAAAGAAAGAGGCCGAATTGCGTGAGTATGAAGAGCTTGAAAACCTGTCCGAAAAGAGCAATTCTCGAAAAGAGTAATTCTGCGGCGACTTTCAGAGCACACTTAGTGTATGGAGGGAATTCTTCTTCAACCTGCTCAATGGCAGTGACAGTAAAAACCACGCTTAAACAATAAAAAACTACAGGAGCCGATGGCTTACCTGAAGAGCTACTCAAATACGGCGGCGAAGAACTAACATGGTGCATGCATCAGCTTTTTTGCAGAATACGGTCGGACGAAGACTCGACGAATGGAACCAAAGTGAGCTTTGCCCAATCCAAAAAATGCTGGTCTCACGGTCTGCGCTATTTAGTTAATGGGATAAGCCGCCTTAATATCGCATATAAGGTACTCTCAAGCGAATTGTGTGAAATATTAATGCCCACCGTCATCAAACTGATCAGCGTGGACTTAGATACGCACCACCATTTCATCGATTTTGAAGCTGCCTTCGACAGTATGATAAGAAGCTGCCTCTGACTGAATTTTATATCCCTACAAAACTCATGTCTATGTAAAGTGACCGTGGATAGTACCAGAAGCGCGGTCAGAATGGGGATCTCCGCGCCGTTCGATAAAACCCACATTTCCGACAGGGTGACTCTTCATCTTGTGATTCCTTGTTGAGTAATTTCTCTACATACATTTTATTTATCATGATATAAAATTAAAATAATCAAGTTTTAACTAAACAATTGCGTCATTTGTATTACCGATTATATGATTCGCATTCATCTTTAAGGAGAGCTGACATTTTATTTTAATTAAAATGGATGGTATCAGATATTAACAAAATATCAAAATATGCGAAAAGGGCAAACGAGAATGACAAAACAAATAATTCGTGAAATTAAAAACATATAATGGTTTCCAATTTCAAAACTGCGCTGCATGACTTTTCGCATTAATTAATCGCGCCGTGCTTCTGGGTATTTAACATTTACTGCCAAAACTTTAAGATTAGAGTCCTTGTACAAATATATATATTTTACAGTAGTTGGCTTGTTGTTTGTCATGCAGAGCGACAAGAAAAGATATATTCATGGCATATTTCAGAGTCTTTCGTTAAATTGAAAAATGACAAGACAAGTCGAGAACGCAGTCGGCCAGGCACGTGCATGAAACACTCAGCAATATAAAAATTGTTTTCGTCTTTTTGCAATATGCTGCTGCTGCAACCACAATATATTTAAATTGTTCCACCGCTGCTTCTTCCTACTCTAGGCTCTCTTACTTTCTTCTGCCTTACGGCTTATCACTTTACTTTGATTTCATGTCATCCCGCACTTTACAAATTTTTCTCCTCTTCTGCTCCTTCAACCATAATACATATATGTTGTCGTGACAGATTTTCTCGCTTCTTCCACATGTCTTTTTCCCGCGCTTGTGAAAAGTTCTTAACCTTTTATTCATTAAAGATATCGGCGCTTCGCTGTGCAAAAAGCTGCCCATGACACTCTGCAGCACGTTGCTGTCAGTGTTATTAGTTTCTTATAAATCGTTACTCACTTTACAAGCTATTATTTTGGTACCTCCGAATAGCAGGATATTATTTTACGTCTTCTTTGTAATCAAAGCTTAGAAGTTATTTGATAACAAGCGTTTGGGCGTCGACACATAAAGAAAGGAAGGCTAAGAATGCTAGAAATAGAAACAACAAAGGACTTGCCACCCAAATTGAGCTACCTTCCGTGTATGACTTATCGTTGAGGTTTACTCAAGTAGGCATAAAAGGTTACCAGCGCTAGTGCTAAGCCTTATTTTATCTTATTTTTATTCACCCTTCAACTAACCAAGCTTTCAAGTTTTCTGACCACTTTAGGCCATATTTCGGTCTCAAATAAAAAATTAAGCTAATCAGCAAATTTGAAAAAGTTTAAAATTTTGCTAATGCTTTTACTGTGAGCTTACAATTTATAACTTTCCCTCTCTGCTGATTGTCATTTTCGAGAGCTTTCAACGCCCACCGAAAAGATTTGACATACCATTTTTGCTACTTCACGTTAATGAGCTAAATAATTGATTTATATTGCAAAAGTCTATTTTAAAGCTTCAAAATAAAACTTTTGTAAATAAATAATTACTTTTGGTCTTTGTTTTTTTTTTATCTCTGACTGTTTGACATATTTGGTTTTGATCCAATTTCATTAATACATAATAATGTACTATCGTGTGTATGTTTATATGGATGTAATTGAAATAATTTCAAAAGGGGTTATGGCCTTGGGCATTATTCGACTCCGAAAACTAAGTTATAAGAACTTAAATTTATATTGGATATATACCGGTGAAGCGAATCTCGGCCAAGCTCCATCCCTAATGTATGTATGTTTTTATTGTTTTGATATTTTCCAAACAAATAAAGTGACCAACATTTTATTCTAAGTCGCTTCTGAATTTTTTTGAGGAGCCTCTTATTTCACATCAGAAGTAATTGGAATTCCAAGCAAAGAGATAATAAATATTTTATAAGAGCTCAGTCTGTTTTTTTAATACATATATATATATATATATATTTTTTTTTTTGTTATTATTAATCCCAACGCTTTACCCAACTCCCGCCCATTCGCACGAACGGCACTGTCTGCATAACGTACGGAACTTGTTTTGTTTTTCATTAATACACTGAATCACGATGGGCAGGGTGTCAATAATTAAAAAAGTTTAGCTATAGAAGAAAAATTCATCAGCTGATTTTTAAGAATTATTTCAAATATAAAATGTAATGTAACGATTATTTGAGAGTCGACAAAATAGTTTTCTTAATATGAAAAAGCGAGTCAGATATGTCAAATATGCTTGAACGAGAGTTGAAATCAAGACACAAACAATGCAAAGGCTCGTGAACTTCAAAATTCGTTTTACAAGTTTTTAGAAACAAGGGGCAAAAATGTCTGGACACTCTAAATGGAACATTGAATTTGATTTAAGAGAGGATTAGGGAGCTGGAAATTGAGCCTGTTATTATTTTAACCATGGAAATTACACCAAGCATTTCCCGACGACTAGCGAGAGTAGAGAGAGTGATAAGTTTCAGACGACTAATATATATAAGGAGGAAGATTGGGCTGAGAGATCCAATGCAAATTTCTTAAAGCAAATAAGAGGAATTGTTTTTTAATAAACTCTAACTTGTTAGAGTAGATTTGATACCTCGGGTTCCAAATCACCGAGCCGCATTCAAGAATAGGTCATACTAGTAACATAAGTATCATTAAACTCCTTTGACCACCATTTTACAAAAGCCAAGATGCCTTTGGCTTTGTTGACTATCACACCAATTTGAAGTGTGAAGTTCAATTTGGGGTACACGGTGATTCCCTAGTCAATTAATTAATTAAATATCACAATAAGTTTTAGAATCTTATTAACTAGTGAACTACAGCTTTAGTCCATTCGTAGTAATGAACGACAGGTCAGACGTTGTTCATTAAAATACTGGCAGATTCCTTCTTTCAAGGCGTGTTCGGTTTTGCTGAGCAGGATAAAAAAAATTAGTGGATTCAGATAATTTTATAGTTTTGACAGGTATTTTGTCAAATATTTGTCACTTCTGTATTTCAAGGTCTCTATGCATCTTCTCTTACGCACCGTGAGGTTTCGTAGCGTTTTTATTGAAATCGCTATATTCTATGGATACTAGTTGTGCAAACAGGGTCCTATAATTGTATAATCTGAATTGTTACCCAATAACCATCAGGATGGCGGCTTAAGATGAAATTGCTGTGAAGGTATCACGGGGTTAGCAGAAGAACGTAAATAATAATTCATCAAGCGCAATATGGTGCGCGTAATCACTTAAATTAATCTCTTTCCTCTTCAAACTAATTTCCGGTTTTCCTCTTCTTACGTTGTTAACTTCAAGAATTTTCGTGTCAAAAAAGTACTGTAGACTGTACTTAATAATATATTTTCAAATAGAACTCAACAGTATTTTACGCACATAACTTATTCGTTTAACGACTAGAAGCCAGTTGAGCTTATATCGATCGGCAAAATACTGCGTTAGCTAAAGAAGCACAACGAGGGTTGCCCCATAGGGTGTAAATTTAGTTTATTTTAATCTATTATAATATTTTTATTATAGTAAAATTAGCTTGCTTCAGATATATTTTGTAGAAATAAGTGAATTTGACAAACTCTTTCACTTTTATATAGCAGTTTGACAGCCAACTTCCAACCAGTTTTTAGTGGTTTTCTGATATATTTGAAATATTAACGGGGTATATGCACCTCCATAAAATGCGGTTTTGTCTGCAAATGATGATATTAGTATGGGCTTTAAAACGCTACCTTGAGGAACACCAGCCATAATTGGATACTCCTCTGAGATGAATTCCTTTACTTTAACGGTAAAACTTCTGTTAGTTGGGTATGAAAATCTGATGGACATTTTTTTGCAAAGTCATTTTAATTTTGTATGAGTTCTACATACTATACTTTAGTCAATACTTGAGTTGCATCAAGAAATATTGCTGACCTTAGAGTTGAAAGATGTGATTGAAAGTGATAGTTGGCAGTTCTGTTAGAATTAATGAGATCATAATAAGGATATTTTTTATATTCAACGTTTTGATTATGAAATCAGATGAGGTTACACACACTTCAGTGATAGTCTTTAAAACTTTGTGAGTGAAAGATGAAGTCAAGAAATTATTCACTGCTTCTTTAGGTTGGAATCGTTCGCTAAGGTAATTTGCCAAACGTTTTCTTCATCAGTACCGTTTACTGTCTAAGCAGTTTATCAATTTCCACTGGTGGTTTAAAGTTTTTCGGCCGTCCACAATTTCTCTCTCGCCCAGAAACCCAGGAACCCCAGAAGTTTGGCATTGTTATCACTAAAATAACTACAACGACTAAGTAAATCTTTAAATAACTTGTCAGTTTTAAAAACCGTGGTGAACAATAAACTGCAGAAATTACTAGATTACTTCTCGATTTTGTAGGCACACTGAATTTGCTTTCATATGATTCCAAGAAGTGATATATTAGTCTTTTAATGGTTTTTGACGTGAAATCATTACCTATTATTGATAAACTTTAATTTGCAGTTTTATTAGGGTTTAAAAACAATTATATCTTTTGAGAATTTTCAACATACTCAGCAAGTATAGTTTCAGAGATCTGGATCAAGTCGGTAAACTAGTCGCTTTGTCTCTTTATCTAAAATAGATCGGCTGAAGGAACCCTACTTGCGGTCTACATTTATTTACGGAAATTTTTTATTTATATGGTACAAATAAATACCTGACGGTTAAGAAGCCGAACAAATAAATCTTGGGAGTTTTGTTTAGCGATCCAGTGAACGGACTCGAGAGATTTGGAAAATCATCGAGGCGAACTTAGCAAATTCGTTACAATATATATGACTTATAATGTATTAATTAATTTGTTTTGGAGGGTGATCCTTAAGGCTGTTATTACATTTAAAAAAGTAATTTTAGGACAATTTATGACAAATTTTGTATTTGCTGTTCATATTTAATCGGTCCGTTCTCAAAATATGGGTCCACCAGCAAGTTATGGCCGATCTTGGAAGCGATTACCTAATTCATTGCAAAGGTTTCACATCTGCCAATAATAAATAGTGTGCATCGGCGTCTGTTTCTAACTCCAATTTTATTTTTGACTCCTCGAAAATGTCCGGATTTGTGTTAAATAAACATCATTTGTTGGGTGTTTTGTTTATCTATTTTAATTTGAAGAAAAGTTCAGCTGAAGTCCATCGCATTCTTGTTGGGGTTTATGGTGAATCTGCGCCGGCCGATAAGTTATGCAGCAAGTGGTTTCGGCGTGTCAAAAGTGGTGATTTTAGCGTTGAGATGGGATGTTTTATCCCGCCCGCCGTTTTAACCAGATATTTTTTCTTCCGACAACTGGCTTTTTCGACAGATACAAAACGACTTGGGGGCTCACCGGTTCGGATCTTTTGAAGAAATCGAAGAATGGCTCAAATTTGGAGCGAGGTTACAGTGGACTAACTTTTTAGAAATGGGTTTTGAAAATTACCAGTAAGATGGGAAGAAAGAATCGCTTCCGACGGACAATACTTTGCATGATGTGTGTTTTACCTTTTTTCCATTAAAAATAACACATTTTAGAATTTGAAAATATTAACCGAATTAATGTAAAAATTATCTTTTCAGCACTATTTTCTTATTTAAAGATTTTTAAGTTTTTAATATCCGAACTAGAACTAAACTTAAAAATATAAACCCGGCTTGTTATTCCCTACAATTTTCTTTGTTTATGTTGTTATTGACCTTGCTGCTGATTTTGTTTTAGTGTCATTTTATTTAATTTGTCGGTTGTTGTTGTAGTGTGAGTTGCTGTTGTTGCGATGAAGAATACGAACGAAGATTCCCATGCTTACTGGCTGGCGTGGAGTAATTTCAAAAACACTTGCACTGTGGTGACTATCGTGCCTTGGGTAGTTCGTATTTGTACTATTTCATGTAGGCTTTTAATATATCCAAGATTCCTTAAATTAATTTTGCGCAAAGGGGGTAAGCTGTAATCCAAATTTATTAATTTATTTCCAAATGTTCAGTCAAATTGACAAATAGTTTGGAAGGAATTTCGGAAGTCGGAGTGTTGCCTTCACTACTTCGTTGGAAATTATCGTACCATTATCCTTCGAATGTCACTAAATAAGTGCCGGATATTGAAACCCACGATATTTCCGCTTCTCGAACTTCGACTATTTAGTCGTTTGTAACAATTAAGCCACTGTTGACTTCAATAATCAGATCAAAGATATTGTAGGTAGTTATTATTGCTGAATAGATATATCACACATATAGCATTCGCTTTTATTTTACCAAAATTTGCAGGTAGCGTGCAGTTTGTAATAGGAATTGTTGAACTGCCGCAATCCACAACGGTATCGGTCTCCAAAAAGATAATTTTGTCGTCGAGGCAACGGAAGAACACCATCTAAGCTGCATACTTTCTGTATTCTTGGAAACTCAAGAATAAAGTATATTATTTCGTTATTTTGAAAAAAATTTTAACTTAGAATTACTTAGAACTAATTCTTGCATTTAAAATATACTTAATATATTTCAAATTTCTTTCGTATCCAAAACTATAGGATTTACAATATTCAATATACCCAAAACTATGGAGTAAATGATATTGTCCAAATCCGTTATAACTGCTATATTTCTGGTCATTAGCTTTCCTTATATTAATAATAATTTTGTTAATAATTTTAGTTAACTTATCGATTTGATAAAATAAATACGCATTTGAATGTTTATGTAAAATTGACGGTCACTGGTTTCTATAAATTCTTCTCTAATTGATGTTTTTTCCACACAAAAAATATACCTACAGTTTATTCTCACCTCCGAACAGCCGATGGATTTTTATGAGGAGCTTTTATTTAATGCCACAAATGCATTCTAAAGCTTGACACTCCCTGCCGAGGAATATAAGAGTTGGAAAAATTAATTTTCTATAGTTCTAAATGTTGGTCGAATCCTTTCTTTCCGAATGGTAGTACGCAATGCTAACCCTCGGCTATATGAATAATTAAAAAAGTTACTTATGGATATCGTCACAAATTGGTCAGAAATATAATTCCCACTGAATCTGCCCCCTTCGCAACACTTTTCAGAGTACCAAATATTTCAAACTATAGTGGATATCTTAAGACCAGAAAAAAAAAACATTTGTAAATAATATAATTCACTCAGGTGTCCTACTGAGATAACTCCATAACGAGGGTATAAACCCTTTTATATATCCGTCTATTCGAGAATAGTATAGGTTTCCCATCCCTGTATTTCATTAGTTCTACAAAAGAAATATTATAATATGTATTTCTGGAACTCTATTACTCAATAAATAAATGGATTATGTTGAGAGTATAGCAAGCAAGTCCTAACTATTATATCCATATCGAATGTAATTTGTGAATGAAAAATTTACTAAGATTTTTAGTAATAAATCATTCACTTTTGGTAAGTGGATAAATTAATAAGGTTGATTTTAGGGGGAGCACAAATTAAAACTTTAAAATATTGCCTGTCGTCACTTCGCATAAGAAAAATACCGCCGATCTCGATTACTCATAGACAGTTCAATTTAATATTCAATTTCTCATTTTGTCATATTTTCTTACATTAAATTTACAGTTTGTCAACTTCCAATTCCAATATCAAAACGGAGCTCTTCGCCTGCACCTATAAGCATACGTATGTGTGTATGTAGAAAAGAGCGTGGACAAAGCCGCGCATATGAGCAGGTATACACACACCGCATGCACATAGGTACATTAGAATACAGACTGTAATCATGCATTTACTTACATTAGGGTGGTGCTAAAAAGTTAAGGTAAGTAAATTGGTAAGTAATTGAAATCATTAAAAGGGAAAATAAGGTAAGTGTAAATTAATTATAAGGTAATCTATATAAATTCATTTTTTAATTACATATCATTTTAATTTACATTTCATTTAGGTATATTTCAGATATAGATTACTTAAACTAGTCATTTGCTTTAACACCGGCCACCTTGAAGGAATCTGGATTCTTCAACCATCTGCTAAGGGTAACACGGCAAGCTTATGAATTGGACGCCTAATTGTTCCTGTTTTTGTTCGCACATCGGCCACTCTCACCTTTCCGTCCTGGCCGGCGATCGTGCCTGTCACTCGGCCTAGGATCCATTCCTGGGGCGGGGCGTTGTCTTCGTGAACGACGACGAGCTCTCCTACCTCTACGTTGGGTTGTGGGTGCTGCCACTTGTTGCGCTCCTGCAGACTCAGGAGGTGACTCTTGGACCACGCTTGCCAAAACCGACGCTTGATTGAGCAGACATGCTGCCATCTGTCGGAGTAGCGCGTGCTGGGTTCCGGGTGTTCCGCTTCCTCTGGCATTTCCCTCAGCCGGCAACCGATTAACAGGTGCGCCGGAGTTAGAGCCTCGCCGTCGTTCGGATCCTGGCTGAGTGGAGCGATTGGGCGCAAGTTGAGCACGGCCTCTACCTCGACGAGCAGCGTTTCTATTTCTTCGGCGGTGAGACTCGCGTTGCCTACGGCTCGTACGAGCAGGTGCTTCGCCGACTTCACTGCCGCTTCCCATAACCCGCCGAAGTGTGGAGCCCTGGGAGGTATAAAGGTGAACCTGAACCCTTCTTCTGCGGCGTGTTGGAGTACCGCCCCCTTCTGACTGAGAAATGCTTCCTTCAGTTCCCTAAGTTTGCGATCGGCTCCTACGAAATTCGTCGCCTTGTCGCAGCGAATCGTCGATGGTATTCCCCGGCGTCCAACGAACCTTTTAAGGGCGAGAATAAATTTATCAGAACTCAAATCAGACACAAGTTCTAAATGGACAGCTTTTGAGGTTAAACACACAAAGACCGCAATGTACATTTTTACCGGGGGGCGACCCCGTATCTTTTGTGTGACGTAAATTGAACCGCAAAAATCTACCCCACAAACCATGAAAGGTCGTAGAGCACGCAGCCTGTCGGCTGGAAAATTGCCCATAATTTGGCTTTTTAATTTTGGCTTATAATGAAAGCAATGTATGCAGTTTCGCACGGTTCGACTACATGCCTCTCGAGCATTAACTAAGCAAATTTTTTCACGTAAAATTGCAACCATTGCTTTTGCACCTGCATGATGGTTGCGCAAATGTAGGAACCGTATATACGATTTGACGAACTGCAAATTTTTACTCAATAATAGAGGAAACTTAGCATCGTACGGTATAGGCACATTTAATAAACGACCGCCTACTCGTAACAATTTTAACGACAAGGACTTTTCTGACCACTCATGCAAAAATGGATTCAATTTTTGCAAGCTCGCCGATAGTGGAAGATTTTTTGACAATTTGGTTATTTCTTGGCTATTCATCAAATTGGACAATTTGAACAATTTTTAAGAAGCTTAATTGCAACTCTTGTGCCGATGGTGTTGGATCATATTTGGTGGATTGATTTCTCACCTTTAAGACCCATCGCAGAATATAGGCAAAAACTCGTAATAATTTTTTGTGTGAGGAATATTTTTCAATAACAGTTACGAGTGGATTACGGTCGTCACTCACTGCTACTAAGGCGCTGGCGTTTTTCTTCTTTTCCAGTGCTTGTTCTTCAGGCGTTAATTCGAAATGGGTATTTATTGGCCAACTTGCGGGGTCTTCTAAGAGGAACTGTGGGCCAGAAAACCATATTGAGTTCTGTATTTCATCCACGCTACAACCCCGAGACACTTGATCCACAGGATTTTGTTTAGTTGGCACATGCCGCCACGAAGCACTTTGAGTCATCTCTTGAATCTCGGACACTCTATTTGCAAGTAATGTTTGCAACGTTGATGGATGTGTTTTTATCCAATGCAAAACTATTCGGAGTCTGTCCAGAATGTTATGCTGTCAATAGGTCGATTCAACATTGGCGCAATGCGTGACCATAACTTGGCCAAAAGATGCGCTGCCAGGAGCTCTAACCGAGGAAGAGACTTAGTCTTCAGCGGAGCAACCCTGGATTTTGCAGTAAGCAGAATACATTTAACCTCATTAGCGAATTGGCTTCGAATGTAAATACAACAACCATACGCCCTTATTGAGGCGTAGGCAAAGCCATGTATTTGACAATTAGCACTCGACTCAGTATAAACAAACCGAGGAATGCTGATTGAGGGCAACTGCAATAAATTCGCTTTGAAATTCTGCCAACTGCTGTTGAGATACAACGGAATCGACTCATCCTAATCTAGTTTCTTAATCCACAGCTCTTGCAATAAGAATAAGTGACCACAGCACTAGTGGGGCCAGCAAACCAAGAGGACCAAAGAGTCGAGCAGATACCGATAAAATATTTAGTTTTGTAGCTCGTAACTCATCAAATGTATCATCCAGTTTAAACCGAAATAAGTCGTCTTTCGGCGACCAGTGGATTCCCAGCGTTTTAGTGGAGTCTGAATCGTTGAAACTTAACGATTTTTCCAGACTCTGACTGTCGAAAAAACTCGGGTGGTTAGAGAACCAATTAGCTAGCTGGAATTCTGCCGACTTTAGTATGTCAGTTACCTCACAGCGAATTCTGTCGAGGGATTCAAAATCTTCAGATCCGGTTAACAGATCATCAACGTAAAAATCGGTACTTATTATTTTGGCACCGAGTGGATATTCTTGTGCATTCATATCACTTAGCATCTGCAAACACCGTGTAGCGAGAAATGGAGCTGGCGCAGTGCCATACGTTACGGTGTTTAAACGAAAAATTTGCAGAGGCTCGGATGGATGCTTTCTCCACACTATTAATTGAAAATTTCTATCATTTTCATTTACAAGAACTTGGCGGTACATCTTAGTGATGTCCGCCGTAATAGCATACTTATGCATTCGAAAGCGAAGTAGCGTCGAAAAAAGTTCTTCTTGACTGGTCGGTCCTACCATCAAAATGTCATTCAACGCAATTTGTGTTGACGTCCGACTCGACGCATCGAAAACAACGCGGAGTTTCGTCGACGTACTTTGTGGTCTTAAGACACACTGATGCGGAATGAAATAGTGGGCTTCACTCGGGATTTTGTTATCAGTGGGGATCATGTGGCCCAATGCCAAGTACTCTTCCATGAAGTCCAGATACATTTGACGAAGTTCTGGATCTTTCATTCTGCGAGAAACTCAAAATTGTTAACTCAGGATTTTGTGACTGCACTAACTTTTGACCGAACCTTTTGGGTGGCATTACCAATCCCGATGACATTTAAAGTCGCCTTCTCTCGCCGAATTCGCAGCTTTTGTGCCAGCTCTTCAGTCATAAAATTAACTTGAGACCCTGAGTCAAGTAAAGCACGAGCTGACACCAAGTTTTTACCTTGACCACTGCTGTCGCTAACATAACGCGATCAGGCACGCTCACTGTGTGCATAGATTGTGAGGTCGAAGGTTGTGGTGTTGTTTCGAATGATATCGGGTATTGGTGTAACATGGTGTGATGTGACCGGTTACAAACTTGACACCGTTCTAATTTGCATTTAGAAACCGTATGTCCCTTGCGTAAGCAATTTATACACAATGGGACCGATTTCGCGAAATCAAATCTCTGCTGAGGGGAGAGAGTTTTAAATTTAGGGCAGGTGGTTATAAAATGGTCTTTGGGGTTGCAGTGGAAACACGTAGTTGGCTTGGCTTTCGCAGCCACAAGAGACGATTTTGGCTTTTCAGCACGCTTGTTGCTTTGCCTTTGGGTGTCATGCGATTTTGACGATGTCGACGCTTCTTCAGACGAGAGGTGCTGATATCTCTTATTGAGAGCCGCTTCGCACTCACTCCACAGCGGAAGCTTGTCGTAGTCAAGTTGCTCTTCCCATTTTGACCGCTTAATGGGATCAACCTTCGACATGACTAAATGAATTAACATCGCATTTGAAATATTTTTATCATCACCCAAAGACAACAGGGAGTCATAAACAGCTGATACGGTGTCGATCATGGACCGCAGCGAAAGCGATGCTGGCTTTTGGATTTTCGGCAGCTCAAACAGTTTTGTAACTGTATTCGAAAATATGAGACATTTATTGTCATATACCTTTTTTAGGCTTGCCAGCGCCTTCGGATAATTTTCTTTTTTTTTGATTTCATATATTTTTTAGCTTTGCTCTTTTTTACAAGCTTTTTTTTGTTTATTTTCAGCCACTCCACTGCATTGCACTTCAATAATTTGTAATAATGTATTTAATTGTTTTTAATTTGCACTTTGTCCCTGCTCGGGCGCCATGAAAAATTTACTAAAATTTTTTAGTAATAAATCATTCACTTTTGGTAAGTGGATAAATTAATAAGGTTGATTTTAGGGGGAGCACAAATTAAAACTTTAAAATATTGCCTGTCGTCACTTCGCATAAGAAAAATACCGCCGATCTCGATTACTCATAGACAGTTCAATTTAATATTCAATTTCTCATTTTGTCATATTTTCTTACATTAAATTTACAGTTTGTCAACTTCCAATTCCAATATCAAAACGGAGCTCTTCGCCTGCACCTATAAGCATACGTATGTGTGTATGTAGAAAAGAGCGTGGACAAAGCCGCGCATATGAGCAGGTATACACACACCGCATGCACATAGGTACATTAGAATACAGACTGTAATCATGCATTTACTTACATTAGGGTGGTGCTAAAAAGTTAAGGTAAGTAAATTGGTAAGTAATTGAAATCATTAAAGGGGAAAATAAGGTAAGTGTAAATTAATTATAAGGTAATCTATATAAATTCATTTTTTAATTACATATCATTTTAATTTACATTTCATTTAGGTATATTTCAGGTATATATTACTTAAACTAGTCGTCTGCTTTAACAGTGAATATATACTTGGCGTGTTGGTATTGAAAATTAACGAGGTTGAACCTGTAATTTCTAGAAATATTCAATAAATTTGGAAACATGATATAAAATTTGCACAAGTGCTACCCAAAAATGGTGTCGACACGAATACGGCACTAATCCATGAAACTCAAAATGAACTCAAAAAACTTTGGATTCGTTTAGATGACGTTTGACGATGAGATACCAAAACACTTGGTCACCCATTGGAATAGGCAGTTATTTGATCGATTTGTGCTAAATGTTATAAGAGATAATTATTCGACTGTACATCAAATCGAACTTTTATAATGAATCGACAACAAACCGTTCAATACAGCAAAAAACGTCATCTAACTACACTTGGCAGCAATTACAGCAAAAATTATGAGATAATGTTATCTTATATACCATGCTCTGCAGCAATTTCCAATCAAGCTAATTCTCCTAATATAAATATTTTAAATGCATTAAGTGAAACTGGCTGTTCTGTAGCTAATTCATCTTCGTAATCTTCAATGACTCATACCACAACTACACTAACACTTGCAGATGATTCAATAAGGATTTCCATTAACTGTTAAGAAATGGATGCTTAGCGGATTCTTGTAATACCAGTATACAATCAAAAAGCCATCAGTATTCATGCAACAGTTTTAATACATGAACTACGTACATTCATATATATATTAAATTCAAATTTTCAAAGCTACATAATTTAGTATTTTTTTTATTATTTCTATTGTTTTTCTTCATTTCTATCAATTTACAATGTTTCTGTCGGTCTGTTTGACTGCAAAGTAGTCCCTCAGTATTTGAAATATATCAACCTAACTTGGTAGCAGATGCATTGGTTTAAGCGTACATTTGTCGGAACGAGTCAGACCAAACATATATAATGAACAGTATATTGGTGGTGAAAATCATCGAAATCGGTCGACTATAACATATAACACACACAACTTTTTCAGATAACAGGCTTTGCGTCAAAAATCCGTCAAAAAACATCTAGATGCTTGAAATTTGGTATTTGATATAGTGACTGTAAACCGATACAGAATGTCATTGAAATCGGACGACTATATCATATAGCACCCATATAACTGATTTGTTCAAATATGAGATTTTTGCTCAAAACTCCGTCAAAGGAGCATCTAAAAGTGTAAAATTTAGCGTTCTACAGACATGAACTCAGGTTAATATTGACACTGAAAACCATCCAAATCGAATTTGGCAAATTGCAATAAATGCGATATGTTCATGAAAGGTATAAAGACGTTTCTTGTTTTTATTTAATTTTGTTTCTGTCTTGGGTTCTGTTATAATGTTATGGCTATTTAAGCCTGGAATATGATTTACTGTGGTCTATATGGTATTCTGTTTTTTTAGGTTACAATTCGGTGTAACCAATGCTAATAACAACAAAAAAAGAGTTGTGCAAATGTAATGCAATCGCTTATTTTTTCAGTTTTGCTTCGGATAAGAACTTAGAATTTTATAATATTGACATAAACGCTTTATTGGTAAGGAATCCAGTCAACACCTGTGTACTTGACTATACTTTTTATAATAGTTGATTAATCGTTTCCGTATTCCTGATGTGTATATTGTGACTACCCGATATTCCATTCTTTTCACTACTTGGGCAATTGAGTAAAGATAATTATTTACAACAAGTATTGAAATTTCTGTTTGAAACCATTACGAAATTTCTTTTAGTATATATATGGGTTTAGTATAAAAATAAAAATTGCAATATATTCTCTATTGGTTGGTGTATAGCAACATTATACACTTTTAAACTATTCAACTGTTGATGGCAATATGTAAACGTTCAGATTAATAAAAAAAATCGTTAAATATTTAAAAACTCAAAATTATCGGCTTTTTAAATTTCAAGGTATTCACATTTGCAGAAACACTCACTTATAAATGCG
The DNA here is from genome assembly GCA_030068015.2 of Neoceratitis asiatica. Classification (NCBI taxonomy): domain Eukaryota; kingdom Metazoa; phylum Arthropoda; class Insecta; order Diptera; family Tephritidae; genus Neoceratitis; species Neoceratitis asiatica. The sequence continues at coordinate 82,264,866 of CM061524.1, forward strand.
CTTGTGTCATAATAATTGTAAAAATAACAATGACATACGGCCACAATTGTTACATAAAGTGGACGAAAATTGGGCCTATCGGCTTGAAATTATTCGAGCCAGCTACCTGCCCGAAATAATTTTTAAAACCTAATTTCAAATACTTATCTTTATAGTAAGGCTTAGTTCTTGGCCATATCATTATATTATATGCGTTTTATTTGTTTTTGGGATCCACAGTTCTAATAAAATGCCCTTTATATATATATATATATATCTTAAAATAATTGCATACCTACAAATTAAGCTATATGAAACCGCTCAATTACGGAGTCAAATTGCAAAAATCACTAGATTCGATCGTCCTTCCCTTCTTCGAAGTTAATTAACCTAAAAATGTTTGTACTATATACCTAAATACATTTAAGGTAGAAGCTCTTTCATATGCTTTATATTTCTTTCATAATACAATTGTTACCAGAAATCAATAACAATAACACTAATATATCTGCGTAAACTTTTGAAAGAATTGATTTGCCAAGTATTCACGCCAATTAGTGTTTGTGATGGATATGTCCTTCGGCTATTTTAATGTCTATTAAAATTTAATATAATCATAATAAAATAATAATAATCATAAGTAAATGAGCTGTATTCAAAGGCCTATTTTTGTTAGAAAAATTATTTTTCATTGAATATTTTGTTATACAAGAAAGAAAAAGTGGTAGAAGTGACAGCTGTTTCGGAGATCACCACGTCTCCTCATCAGACTTCTTTTGCCAGGAGTCGAACCGACGGTTTCTGGCATCACAGGCGAGTGCTCTACCAACTGAGCCAACGCCTGCCATGTAATCTGTTGTTGTATTATTCAATTTTTTACTAACCAACAACTATTAAGTGCGCTAATATTTAGCCGCTATTTTTACTTAATGTTGGGTTAGCGAGGTTTTGCAATCCTGCATACATTCAGGCATTAATAGTCTGAGAAATGTATATAAGTAGGATTGCTTGTCGGGCTCGGCTTATATATATTATGGTTTGTTTAATGCGGCCTGTAATTGTTTTTGGTCATAAGTAAATGAGCAGTATTAAAGGCCTATTTTTGTTAGAAAAATTATTTTTCATTGAAGATTTTGTTATACAACAAAGAAAAATTGTGTGTGAAAATGAAAACGTAGTGATCTCCGAAACAGCTGCCGCATTAAAGAAACCATAAATTTATTTCTGATTTGAGTGGATTTTCTTCAAATGGTAATTTATTGTTTGGTTAGTGAAATGGCTAGGGAAAATTTAATTGTGAATTTATTCAATTGAGAAAACTTAATTATACACCGCAACAAATCGAAAGAGATTTAGTTATTGGTTTTCAGTTTGGTCTACATTCGCAACGCTAAAAATACTTATACCTTTCATTTACATAAAATGGTATATATCTTAGGTCCCAAGTATGTAAGTACCAGAAGTAGAAGAAATAGAAATGTATACCGATTGTATAATTGTGACGAGCTGAGTTGATTTAGCCATGTCCGTCTGTCCGTAGTTTGAACGCAAACTAGTCACTCCGCTTTTGAGATATTTCAACCAACTTGATAGACAGATGCAAATATACATTTAGCGATCATTTGTTTTGGTTTTTGTTTTTAGATCTTATATTAAATTCAGAAATGGGGCAAGCTTATATGTACTTTTATTTGTTCTTTATTTAATAATTTAAAATCATAGGAGATCTTTTTTGTAGGTCGTCTAATTTCCTACAATAATATGTACTTCTCATACCTAAACATTCAATTGTTCACGAGGAAAAAATAATAGACTTAAAGAGTTAAAATAACCCTAGTTATTTTTGTGGAAAACATATCTTCTTAAATCCAAGATTTAATATGAATACTAAAAGGTGGTTTTAGACTTGTACTTCCAAAAAATTAATTTGGAAATGCAAGAAAAAAGTCAACTTAGTAAAATCTACAAACCTCAGTATTATAGAGCATACATTTTTATATAATAACTAATATATTTCGTTTAATATCGATATTTTTGAAGTACCTTTCGTAACATAAAACTATTTTCTCGTAAAAGCTTTTTCAATGTCATTTAATTTAGTATCTTATTCTTCATTAGCGTAGGCACCGGTTACGTGATTATAGCAGTTTGCCGAAAATCGGAAACACCAAGAAGGACCTGTTTCTCCACCCGATTCTTCCGACGGATTAGCGTCCTCTTCCACCAAAAAGTACTGCAGCGAGAGCTGGAGAGATGGAGAGCTTTCATCCGTTCGTATGACCCAACCGAGCCAACGTAGCCACTATCCCTTTATTTGCTGATCTATGTCAACGACACAACGACGCAAAGGACCATACATCTTCCGCATAACATTTCTACTGAAAACCCTTCATGCCGACTCATCCATTCTTCTGCATCATATAGCAGGAGGGGAATAATGAGAGGCTTGAGGGTTACGATCTTTGTTTGCACAACAACAATTGCACACTATGAATAATTTGTTTCTTGTCTATTAAGCTCTGTAGCTCATATTACTTTCTCTAACATTAAGTTGAAGATAGAAAGTTACTCCGTATGAAATGTCATTTGGCACTGAAATTCTCAGAGACTGCGCTTCTGGTATTATACAGACATAGCAGCATAGAGGCAGCTACTTTTTGTGTTATTTCAAGTCCTAGTTCGACTAAAAATAATTCTTATAATTCTCGGCAAGAAATGTCAAGCTCTCCGAGTGTATTTCTGACATGAAATAAAAGCTCCTCATAAAAACCCATCAGTTGTTTGGAGGAGGTTTACAATAAGCTGTAGGCCCATTTATTTGTTGAAAAAGTTATATTTTGGCACACCACAAATTGAACGAGGATTGGTTTCGGGTTCATCTTCAAAGGGTGTTTATATCAGGCTGGAGAAGTGTACCCTCCTCCCACCTCTTTTTATTAGAATTTTTGAGTATTAAATTTGTTGGCTTGAATGTGCGCTACAATAAGATAGTATGCAATATCATTAAAAAAGAGTGAAGCTGTGTGTGCAACTTCTGCACATGTGCTTTCACATCCCAACTACAACACGAAAATACGATTTTTTATGAAACTCTATTTTCCCTCCAGTGTCATCTTAAGCCTGTTCATATGCGAAATTGTCTGAATTAAAAACTTGCTTTGAATTCAATGGCTACTGAATTGCCTTGCGAGCACTCACAAATTGACTAGAGAAATGCTCATGCACACCATGGAATAACTTGTGAATAGGAATCATGGAAAATAAACTGTAAACACCAAGCAACAGAAGGAGAAACTTCAAAAATCTATGCGCCAATGAATAAAAAGTGTGAAAACGGCACAAGCTAAAGGGAATAAGCTGACGCAGTTAAACGAAAAAGTGTAATTGGCACCTGCACTCGTACATTCTCCTCATGTGAACGCTCATGAAAAAGATGTGTTAAAATGTTAGAATTTTGCACTGGATGAGGAACAAAATATCAAAAGCAATCGAGAGTAGTTGCCAGTGTTGTAAATGTAAAAAAGAATAAAGAAAAATAGTATAAAAAACAACGACAAACAAACTTTCTTCAATAAAGCCTTTGACACCAAAATGGCAGATACAAAACTTTTGTGTATGGCCGTGTTGGTATATGTATTTTGCTGAAGCATATAATGCTAGAAAATTAAAAACTACCTTTCTACTTTATTATGTATGTACATGTGTACATTCACCTGAAGTCAAATAAATGCATAATCACACACCTAACATGTAACATGTTGTGCAGGTGTAATAAACACAATACAGAAAAGGTGTAACATGTGAAAGTGAAGTTTTTATGCTGAAACGGTTTTGAAACTAAGCTCTAAGACAGCTGACAACAAAAGAGAAAATGTAAAAACAAAACCTTTGGAAAATATTGAAAGTATGTCTTCTTCAAGGTTTATTTGCTACAAAACTCTGTTTATGAGAAGATTGACTAGTGAATGGCGGCAAATACTTAGATGAATTTCGGATCTAATTAAATATTTTCACTTTTTAATACGAAAATGCTAGCTTATTTCATATGTAAAGCCAAGTACTATGTTCATAACCGTGAACTTTCGCTAGCAACAAGCATTTTATTTGCCGTGAAATGCGGCTATCAACATGAATTTTCAAAAGAGGAGAAACGTCAAAATACCAATTAAAATTTAAGCAAACAAATTAATGAGGGCCGCCCCATATGAAATTCGCAACTTGTATGTCAGGTTTTCAAATGGTAAATCTGATTGTAGAAGCATTGCAACCAAAGTTCCACAAAGGAAGTAAAGGATGTAAGTATTAAATATTTGGCGACTTCTATCACTACGCTAATAAGTACATCAAAATCGAGGTAGTGATAGGGGACAAATTTCGCAACCATATCTCTCCAAACTCCATCCTTTCATCAGAAGTGCGCACCGTCCATCCTAGACGGGTTCGGCAATCGGCATCTGAAATTTGTGAAAATCTCTCGCCGTTTTTATTTTATTCCAACGCAGGATCGAAACCTTGGCAATGAAAAACAACTTGTTTAGATTCCATTTTCATAGTAAAACTAAAAAAATATTAATCTTAATTTTTCTTAATTTCAGATCTCAAGGCCGCAAATACTACTTCTCAATTTATTTTTATAATACATACAAAGCAAATATATATGCATATCATATTCAAAAGCAAAATAAAAATATATTTCAGCTATTAATATATTTTTTTAGATACATATGTATGCACATATTTTTATTTATTATATTTCTACAATAGAATAATTAAAAACTCTATACACGTAAAAACATTCAATAAAAAGATATAAAAAAAATTGCTTTGTTTTTGAATTTCCTCATAAGCCACTTGTTAATTTCAACAAATGTCGTTTTAGATGACATGTACATTTTAAAAGCCGTGAAAAAAATGTTGCAGCCATCATGTCCTTAGTATGTTGCGGCATATTTCACGGCAAAGAAATTTGTATGGATTTTGACAACCATTTCACGTGAAGCAATAACTTAATACTAGGCTTTCTAATTTCTTCATTATTATAATTAACATTTTAGTATAAATAACATTGATTTCCAAAGATTGTAATTGCTTCGCCTTCGACAAAGTGAACCATTCATTGTTGGTATCTAAGTTGGGGATTCTGAGTTTTCACTCCAGTATATTATCATGGGTGAAGTCGTACCTGTCCTTTCGACACTGTTGTGTTCGGGTAGATGGTGCCTGCTCACGCTCTTTTATTGCAACGTCGGACGTACCTCAGGGAGGTGTTCTGGGACCGCTCTTATTTGTTATTTTTATCAATGGCATAAGTCATTGCTTTAGACACTCCAATTTTTTATTATACGCTGAAGATTTGAAAATTTTTAAAACAGTCACAAGTCTCACTGATTCCGTTATGCTTCAATCCGATCTTGAAAATGTAATTGATTGGTGCAGTAAAAATCGTCCCTACCTAAATACCAGCAAATGCTTTGCCATTTCTTTTTCGAAATCTCGAAATCTCATTCCGGCCTCATACAGTATTGGTGAATCTATACTGAGAAATGTTGATGAAATATCTGATCTCGGGATAATCTTTGATTCTAAGTTCCTTTTTCATAGCCAAATAAACTATGTTATTGCAAAATCCTATCCCATGCTTGCGTTTATTCGCCGCTTCAGTACGTATTTCAGTGATCCTGTACTCTAAAATTACTTTTCTCATCTTTGGTGCAATCCAAGCTGGAATATGGAAAGTTCATCTGGAGGCCATACCATGCTTGTCATATTGGACGACTTGAGCGGATTCAAAAAACGTTTCTCAGATTTGCTCTTCGTTCGTTACATTTTGAGGATCCAGTCCCGTCATATAGTTCTAGGTGTCTGTTGATCAACTTAAAGTCTTTAAATAGTAGAAGGTCAATCTTATCGATGATATTTATTTATGATATTATACAGGGGACGATTGACTCGCCATTTCTTTTGGATCGTATACACTTTAATATACCGTCTCGAGCACTACGAAATCATGACTTTTTCGCTATTGATAGAGCTAGAACAACTTATGCATCCAACTCACCAATTGCAAGGGCTATGAGGGAATATAACTTGCTTTCTAACTCGAGGGATATTGATTTTTTAATAACAAAGTGTAGATTTAAACTATTATTAATTGATTTTGTGTAAGTTATTATTTAGTTTTGGAGTATTTAAGTTTTCAATGGGAAATAGTCTGTAAGGAGTTTTTATATCCTAGATTATACGGAATAAATAAATAAATAAATAAATAAAATAAGTAAATATAATTTTATGATTTGAAATATCATAAATTTAAAATATAGAATTAGTTTCAATATATATAATATATTTATTTATATATATTCTTCCCATATTTCTTTCAACAATGGACTTGAACAAATGTTTATATAATCGTTTCTGGTCCTATTGAACACCCTATATAGAAAAACCCATTGACATAGTGAACACTCAACACACTTGCATGGAGTATTTAAAAGTATTTTCAATTAAGAAGCAACAAACAACTCAAGAAGGAATCAAAAATGATGGAGGGTATTCTCCTAATTTGTATTTTTTGTGTTGTTTGTTACAAAAGCATCTGTTTTTTGATCTTAGAGATACATTCTTTGTCGAGTGCAAACGGATTATAGTATAAAGCTAGTTTTTCTATGTGTATTAAACAGGTTATGAGTGAAAAAGAAAATATTATGAAATTTATCTCTTGAGATCTCTTGAATTTATATACACAAAGTGCGATTTTCTGGAGCAAAAATTTTAGCCTTGGTATACCTCACTGCCTTGAACAGGCCTTGTAATAGTTAATTCACTATATACAGACAAACGATAGCCGAGTGCTTACCATTGCGTACAATATATCGGAAGACCTGGGTTCGAGTCCAGGTTCGAGCAACATCCAAAATTATATAAAATAATTTTTTTTAATTGCGGTCGTCATTCGGCAGGAAATATCAAAGCATCCGAGTGTATTTCCGACTTGAAATGAATGCTCCTCATACAAAGCGCCAATAATATTTATATAAAGGGTGATCCATTTCGAGGTTCCCTACTTTTTTATAGAAAAAGACCACAGAAAATTCAAATTTAATAGAGAATGTTTATTATCACTCAAAAAAACATTCTTTGCCTTTTTTTCAAATGTTCGCCGAGACTACGTCTCAGATGGTCCATCCGTTGAGTCCAATTTTCGATGACTCGTTCGAGCATTTCGACTGGTAACTGGCGAACGACACGCGTGATGTTTTGCTCCAAGGCCTGAATCGAAGCGGGATTGCCCGCATAGAGTTTAGACTTTACATATCCCCACAGGAAAAAGTCTAACGGTGTGATATCACAAGATCTTGGTAGCCAATCGACCGGCCGGAAACGTGAAATCATCTGAAATTATCCGAAACCAAATGTCGCAGGGATTACGAGCTTCAATTTCGGGCATAAAATAATCGGTTATCATTGCGCGATAATGGTCGCCATTGACGGTTACATTCTCACCGGCATCATTTTTGAAGAAAAACACCAAGCCATTGTTTTTCTGAATAAAATGGCAGCTCTTGAATCTCTTCATGTTGGTCTTTGTCCAAAATTCTGCAAGTTTGCTTGTTTACATACCCCTTAAGCCAGAAATTCTGACCGGAAACGTCGGATCTTCTTGGAACTTTTCAAGAGCCCATAGAGCGAAGCCATGGCGTTTGGGAAGGTCGAGTGGCTTTAGTTCTTGCGCTAGCTGTTTTTTGTATGAATTTAAGATCTCGACGTAAAATGCGCCAAGTCTTTCCATACATTAGTCCGAGTTGTTGCGAACGATGCCGAATCGACTCTCAAGGGTCTTCGTGTACATTCTCAGCTACGGCCGCTATATTTTCTTCCATGATGGAATGCCAAACAATACTGAACAAAAATAACATGACAGCTCGACACGTCTCACGCGTGATCTATCAAAAAATGCTATTGAAGAAAGTACCTTTATTCGGAGCACCCTTTATATATATCGCTACACTACTGTATTTGTTAATAATTTTTATATTGAGCGGCCTTGTTGCTCTTATAATCGTTAATTTTGTTTGTTGTCCGAGCCGTATGAGTGCCATAATTCTACTCTCACATTAATTGAAGGATTATTACTTTAAAATCAAAAGTTAGAACTCAAAGTCATAAAACAAGCAATTATAATCTGGAAGAAGCAAAAACAAAACATTTAATTTCTCTGTATACAATAAACAAATGACTGTGGAAAAAATTATTGAAATAATAATAACCAGTAGTTAATATTCCATCCAAACGTAAAGCTTTATTTTAACAACCAACAAATCCTAATTCATACTCGCTAGAATTTGAAAGTTTTCATTCAGCAGTTATTCAACTTTTTGCAAAATATACAGCTCATGATTTACTCATGGTGTTATCAAACTAAACTTTTTATATTCATATTAAACCTTGCCTTCAATACGATGAGTTTTTAATATAAAAACTGAATAACGGACACGCGAATTTAACATACATTCAAGAAATAATTTTGTTCGCATCATGAAATTTTGGAAAAAGTAATAGTTATTTACAACTGGCAACCCTTTAAAAGAATATACAATCTAAATAATCAACGAAAGCGGTATTGTGGTTGAAATGTGCTGCTGGTGTGTATAATTTCTTTCGCATGACTATTCAAGAAATTTTTGCCGGTAAAATTTTCACAGTTAATATAGAATGGGAAACTGTTAAGACTTGACAATTTTCTTTTAATCCCCACTGCAAATTGTAATTAGCAATATTGCCCAAAAGCTACAATTGTAACTGTAGCTGTATAAAAAAGTTTTTATGCCTCGGCGTTTACGAAATTGAGTCCAAGTTTGAGTACATCTTAGTTTGGCGATCAATCCATGATATAACTAAAACTCGTTAGCGCATATTTTTAAGATTGAGTTTAGATTTTCTTGCCTGATGCCGCCTTATTCCGTCTACAAATACTCACCTTAACCTCACGCCTGATATTTGATAGACTTTAATGTTTCTTTCGGCGTAAAACTGATAAACGTAAAACGTAATATAGACTGTCGCCTTCCAAGTTATAGAGACACTTGAGTATCAGCTTTTCACCTGACGCGCCGCATGTAATATTTTGATGCTTACGTCGCGCAGAAAGGTTAAAAAATCTGCAAAGAAAAAAAATATGAATAATTATAAATGGTTTATATAATTGATTTTTTACAAATGTATGTGCAAATGTGAAGGTCAACAAATTAAATTTCGAGAATAAGTATAAGGTCTAAGATTATTATTTATTTAATTATTAATTATTATATTTTATATGCATTTTTCCAACGTAATATTATTAATATTTTGTTCACATTTGGTTATTTTCTGAATGGAGGTCAACCTTAATGTCAATAATCTTGAGTATATTTTTTTTAATTAAAAATTGTATTTCATTAATGGATCTGCTCCTACATCGGAAGCCTCACAATAAGTAAAAAAGATCTTATAACTGAACTAAAACATAAGTAGCATGAATTGCATTTAAGAAAATTGGTTTGACTTGTTCCGGTGGCCAAGAAGGGTTTGGATGATGACGCAGTGTTGTTATGTTGTTTTTGTGTTGCGATTTCTATCGCTTCTTTGATGATGCCAATGTTTATACCCATGTTGTTCTCGTTGAGATGCTCTGCTCTATTATAAAGGTATAAATTCAAGTTGATATTGACACTGAAATTTATCAAAAATGAATTTTGCGATTTGCGATATGTTCATGAAAGGTAAAAAGACCTCGTCATAGTCGAACCCCCATCTCTTATTTGTTGTTTAAAAATACGATCAAACCTATTTTTGGTACTTCACACTGTAATCCCGTTAAAATTAGTCATTAAATTGCTTATTTTTTATTACGTAATGTGACGTACAGTATACCACTTCCAGAGTAAGGTCAACCCCACTGGTTTTAAGAGTTGATTTCAACCATTTTTTGCGTAAAAGTGAAGAAAGCTATATTTTAGATGGTTTCTTAAAAGAACAGCTGTACCAAAGTCAACATTGAACCTATCCTTAGTTCGCTCATTTTTTGGTCTTCAGGGTTTGAAGTATTTGGTTTGAACCCTAAATATTATTAGCATGCCAATAAATGTATCGACAATTTTCTATGGCTTTCAATAAGACTTATAAATTGTAATGAATAGCATTAATTTGACATAAATGGAATAAAAGTAATTTGGGACTCTATGACGAATATTGCGAACTGAAATTGATGATCGTTTGGCTTCAATTCTTGCACTAGTTGGATTTTGTAAGCTCGCAAACCAAGATCCTTTCGCAAAATCTTCCATAAAGTGGATGGACACAGATCCAATTCCTCTGGTCGATAGCGGATGGACTCATTTGGGTCTTCCTCAATGCTACGCTCTACAGCAGCAATAGCTTCTTCTGTACGCACCGTACGGCGTCTCTGGGGATGCGAGTTATCAATAAGAGTAAACGTGGTGCGAAAACGTTCCATGGTTAATCGAATTAACTGCTCTGATGGACGATTTTGTCGACGATAAAATGGACGTAGTGCGCGATACGTTTTCCGCACAGAACCATTATTTTCTAGTCTATTCATGATAAATTGCCAAGCCAAGCTGAGAATAAATCACTTGATAGCTGTTAAAGCGGTCGACATCTTGAAAAGTAATGCCAACTTATAGTTCTATACCTCTATAAAAAACACGCTTTACATAAGTCGAGCCCGACAATCAATTCTACTTATATACATTTCTCAGACAATTAATGCCTGAATGTATGCACGATTGCATAAACCTCACTAACCCAAAATTAAATAAAAATAGCGGCTAAAAATTAGCGCACTTAGTAGTTGTTGGTTAGTAACAAATTGGATATTACAGCAACAGCTTACATCTCGGATGTTGGCTCAGTGGTATAGCACTCGCCTGTGATGTCAGAATCCGTCGGTTCGATTCCTGGCGATAGAGGTCTGATGAGTAACTGTGGTGATCTCCGAAACAGCTATCACTTCTACCAATTTTTCTTTGTTGTATAATAAAATACTCAATTCAAAAATTTCTAACAAAATAGGCCTTTGAATGAAAGCTATTTCCTTATAACCACGAACAATTACAGGCCCCACTAAACAATTCAAAAAGTATTTAGATTTTGTATATTAATTTTGTGACATTTCACTGCCTTTCAATACCCTCTGTTTTCTTGTTTCTTATTATTGAAAGTAGTTCTTTTTGGATCAATAATTTTTCAAATAATAATCATTTGGTACTTATAATGTACTGTACTTGTTTTTTCTTAGATTTCCAGGTAAATTTATCAAAAATATCTTCTATACTGCTCACTTATTTTATTTTGATAGTTTTGTTATATCGACCTATATACAGGGGAAAAAATCATGTGCATGAACGTGATTTGAAATAAAACAGCACGAAACACCTTTTTACTATTTAAATTCATCTCATCTTATCCTTAGTATCAACAAAAACAAAAGCAAACCAATTTCTAAATGTTTTTTCATAATATGAAAAATCTTAACATTTGCACTTCTTAGGCCATAATTATATGTGTAAAAAGATATACAAGTATAATAAGTCTATATTAAATACAAATTTTTTCGAATTTTTTAATAATTGATATGCTTCCCTTTTATTTAGAAAAAATTGATTAATCCTATTTAATATAGAATCAACCAACTGTTTTAACGGTAAATTGATAGTTATACCCCATGCCACCAATAAGGTCTCCTTTAGTTGATTATAAGTTCTGTTTGAAAGTATCCCCCACAAATCTTCAATAGGGTTAAGGTCAGAGGTTATTGCGGGCCACTCCAAAAGATGTATGTTTTTTAACGAAAGGAATCCAAAAGCTGCCCAAATCATCAGTGAACCTGCACCATGATTTCGCTTTAAGCAACTTTTTCGAGGCAGCTGCATATCGCGCCAGTACTTATGGCAGCCATCAGAATCGTCCAATTTATTTTTTTTTCGGGAGAAAAAATAAACATTTTGAACTCAGCTATCCAAAATTGTAGTTTTACAGCAAAGGCCAGACGTATATGTCGACTTTGCAGCTTGAGTACAGGACTCCGAGCCTCATATCTAACCAATTTAGTTTGCGTCAAGATTTGGCGGACTCTTCTTCTTGATATACCTAGATTTAAATGTTCCTTGGGTTAGAAGCAAGACATGCTTTTCTGCGTTGCTAGCCCCTGAATTTCACTCTGACATCTGTTATCGAATTTAGTTGGTCTTCCACTACGTTTAATGTACCAAAACTTTCTGGATTTAAAGAAAAAATTGTAACTACGATTTCGGCAATTTTCTTTCTCGATTCATGCAAACCTTTAATCAGTCCACGCTTCTTTTCAGACAAATGTGTAGCACGTGGCATTTTAACCATATCCAATATAAATATTTTATGTTAATGATGAACATACTTGTCGAGATTCTAACAAAAATTAGTACGAACGCACTTTACGTTACTTAATCGCTTTTAAAAAGTAGTGTCTTTTCTCGTAATGCACATATAATTTTTTCCTACGTATAATGCCTGCTTGATCATTTTTTTTCCAATAACAGTATTACGGATAAAGTTTAAAGAAAAATTTTGAAGATGTAAATATATAGTAACAAAAACAACTTGTAAACCTAAAAAGAAATACTGTCATTAAGAGAAAAGGAAGCAATGTGAACAATAATGCACATATACTATGTGCTACTAATTTTATTATAAACACGTATTATCTCTTTTCGAGAAATATGGAAATCTGTGTTGCAACTCTCTAGTTTTATGCCTAAAGAGTAATAGACTGGTCGTGCGCAACGTATTCTTTTCTGTTGAACACAATTTTGTCATATATTAATAATATTCACCTGAACACCCGGGATGGTAGTCAGAATACTTAGATAAATTCGCGAATTTTTCACGTTAACCTGTCTTTTTTCTCAAGATTCATTCATACATTCATCCACTGTTTCGCAGTTTCCCTCATTCACTCACTGTCAACTAACTTTCATCATATCCTGGTGTCGTTAGTGACTTTTTAAACGCTAACATACGTACTTAAACATACGAGTATATCTCTAACTGAATTCCATTGAGTGTCAACGATAGTCTCTTCATTTGACTTTGTGTCAACAAAAGTTGAAAACTAAAAACTTCAATGAAAGTTAGCGGAGAAATGCGAGTGCATATCTGACATAGTTGCAGTTTGTTGCTTTTGTTATTGATGTTGCTGTACAAACCTGTATAGATAGATAGGTATATGTAGTGGCGCTTTCTAATTGCTGAAATGATTTTCGGCCCAGCTCCTTCTTCTCGTTCCTTCTCATTGGAGTTTGGCGCCAGTTGGAAATACCAAGTGGGACCAGGTCGCTGTCCGCCTTATCCTTCCAACGGAGTGGAGGTATTCCTCTTCCTCTACTTCCGTCAGCGGGTACTCCATCAAATACTTTCAAAGCTGGAGCGCTTTCATCCATTCGCTGTTTCTTAATTCGCTGAACTATGTCAATATCGTATAGCTCGTACAGCTCATCGTTCCATCGTCTGCGGTATTCGCCGTTGACAACGCGCTATGGACCATAAGTCTTCCACAAAACTTTTCCTTCGATAACTCCTAAAGCCGACTCATCGGATGTCGACATCGTCCAGGCTTCTACACCATATATCAGGACGGGAATGATGGGCGACTTGGTTTGGGTCCATCAAGAGAAGATTTTACTTTTCAATTGTCTACCCAATTCAGAGTAGCACCTATTGGCAAGAGTAATTCTGCATTGGATTTCAAGGCTGACATTGTTGGTGTTGTTAGTGCTGGTTCCTAGATAGATGAAATTATCGGCAACTTCGTGTATATGAGTATCAGGAGATATTTCATCTTGCCCTCGTTCACTACCAGACCCATTTGCTTCGCTTGTTTGCCTAACCTGGAGAACGCAGTGCGGTTGTTACAACCAATTATATCAATATCATCGGCATACACCAACAATTTAACACTTTTGTAGAAGATTTTACCTACTCTGCAGTTCATCGAATCGAACGACTCGGAGAGGTTCTTCCCAATTCTGACTGCGGTTATAATATTATCGAGAGTTAGTTTTTATATCTGTGGGAGTTTTGTGGTGATGTAAAGTTCAGACATAGCGGCTTAGAAACAGTTCTTTATCGTGATGTCGAAGGCAACTTTAAAATAGATCGAAAAGTGGTGTGTATCGATTATTTTCTATCGGGTCGTCTCCAAGATTTGGAATGGTGAATATCTAGACAATGGTGGATTTGCCAGGTCTAAAGCCACACTGAAAGCCGATCTGTTTGTAGACGGTGGGCTTTAATATTTCCCACAATACGCTAGATAGGACCTTGTGTGCGACATGAATGTATTGTATATTTGTAAGAATTTTTGTTTATTTATTTTAATCCTCAATAAATTGTTTACTCATCACATGTTCACACATGTAAAAGACGTGCAAATATAAATACAATTATATATAAGTAAAAAGATTTCTTATAACTAACTATGAATGTACATACAGTGGCGGACAAAAGTCTACATACACCACCTGAATTTGTTGTGTAGAAAGTACTATCACTTTGTTGGAAAATGTAGGTATACAGTTTTATTTTAAATCCTTTTCTAATCACATGCATTAGTTGGTAAAAACATCAAGACCCAAAACCACAAATTGGAGGAGGAGCACGGCCGAAAATCGCTTCAGCGGTTACAAGGCGCCAAATATAGATATATATATATATATATAATCACATGCATTAAAACAAATCAATTCTCTAACTTAAAATAAAACAATTATGGTAAAAAAAGGCAAAATATCCTTGACAAAAGTCTACATACAATACGGGTTTAATTAATTAATTAATCCCAACGGTTTACCCACATTTCGTCCATCCGCACGAGGGGCGCTGTCCGCATGACGTACGGAACTTGTTTTATATTTCATCAATGCCGAGTCACAATAAGGAGAGGTTTGTTTAGTATCAAGAACTAAAAGAGTTCAGCTGATTTTTAAGAATTATTTCAAATATAAAATGTAATGTAACGATTAATTGACAAAATAGTTATCTTAATATGAAAAAGCAAGTCAGATATGTCAAATATGCTTGAATGAGAGTTGAAATCAAGACACAAGCAATGCAAAGACTAGTGAAATTCAAAATTCGTTTTACAAGTTTTCAGAAACAAGGGGCAAAAATGTCTGCACATTCTGAACGAAACATTAAATTTGATTTCAAAGAGAATAATGAGGCCGGAAATTGAGCCGGTTATTATTTTAACCATGAAAATTACACCAAGCATTTCCCGATGACTGGCGAGAGCAGGGATATTGATAAGTTTCAGACGACTAGTATAAGAAGGCAAATAAGAGAAATTGTTTTTGAATAGACTCTAGCTTGTCAGAGTAGATTTGATACCTCGGGTTCCAAATCACCGAGCCGTATTCAAGAATGGGAATGAGAACGTTTTAAAAAATCCAAGATGTCTTCGGCTTTGTTGACTATCACACCAATGTGATGTGTGAAGTTCAGTTTTGGGTCGATAGTGATCCCAAGGTCAATAAAACTGTGAACCTGCTCCAAACTATAATTATCTATAGTGTAAGTAATTGTCTGTGTTTATCTGCGGGAGAAACACATAACTTTACATTTTTTAAGATTTAGGGGCATCCGATTTATTTTCAACCATGCTGTTTATGTCTGTTTGCAGTAAGATACCTTCATTTGCCGACGTGTAAAATTTATAAAGTTTTACATCATCCGTATACATTAAAGGTTTTGAAAATTTTATCTGGGAAGATATATCGTTTATAAATAGTAAAACCAGAATCGGGCCTAGATGGCTACCCTGAGGTACTCCTGAAGAAACATTAACGGTATCTGAAATGGATTTCTTGAACTTTACTCTTTGAGTTTGATCATACAGATATGTGGAGATCCATTGTAAAAATTTTGGTTGGAAACCCAGTAACTCAAGTTTTTTGATTAGCAACGAGTGACACATTTTATCAAAAGCTTGGCTAAAGTCAGTATATATTATCAACGCTGCTGTTCTTTCTGTACACATCGATGATATAAGAAGTGAACTCAAGTAAATTGGTGGTTGTAGATTTTCCTTTAACAAATCCATGTTGGGATGTGATATAAATGAAGAGATTGAATGAGTCAAATGATCAGTGATAAGTGATTCAAATAATTTAGGAATCGCAGAGAGTTTAGCAGTTATGTCGATATACTGTATTGTTATGGAGGTTACGTACCTTTTTTTACTATTTTTTTAATGTTTCCTAATTTGTTTAGTATTGAATTTAGTTGTGGTTTAAGGACATGGGTATCAACAATGGCTCCTCGAAATAAAAAATATCCCTTGAAGTAAGAATCATGGTTATTAAGCACAGAAAAAAGAAGAAATCGTATGGTGAAATTTAAAAAAATTTAATCTTAAGTCCACCTACGGTACAGACCATTGTAAAACAAATTTGAAAAAAAACGAATCCTCCGAAAAAAAGCCGCGTGTTGGCCGACCGAAGAAACTAAATCGAAGAGACAGTGTTTCTTTCTAAAAGAAGTGAATATTGATCCTAAAATTACTGCTCCAAAATTTGCCGAAAACATCGCAAACTCATCAAGAAAGTGTGTCCATCTAAAAACAATTCGAAAGAGCCCTGAACAAAAACGGCTTGCATAGTAGAACGCCACGTAAAAAGCATCTTATTTCTGAAGAAAAATCGTAAAGTTTGCTAAAGCACATTTAGACAATGGAAAATGGATTTTTGGCAAAAAGTCTTGTTTACAAGCGAATCGAAGTTCAATATATTCGGCAGCGATGGAAGAGCAAAAATTCGGAGAAAAGAAAACACTGCACTTCGGTGGACAGTTTGGAGCTTGTCACAAGCTGGATCTTTGAACAGGATAACGCACGCACACACCACCTGAAAGCCCAGATTTGAATGTTAATGAATATTTCTGGGAGTTTTTGAGCGAAAAGTTAGAAAAAATCTGATTTCCAGATCAGCATTACTCAAAGAACGTCTTATTGAAGTTTGGTACAGTATTACTCCCTCTGAATTGACAAATTTAGTAGTTTGATGCCACGATGGCTTTAAGCTCTTATTGATGCGAACGGTGTGATGAAAAATTAAGTAATAATAAGGTGTGTTAAATATTATTATATGTTGAACCTTCAGAGGATTCCCTTCGGATGTATTTATCAGGGAGAGATCTTCACGCAGCCATTTTATTGAGGAGAACGAGATCATTCCGGCAAAATAATAATTTTATTGTTAATATTGTACGATTTTTCATATTATTAAAAGGCTACTGAATGACACAGTGTGCTCTCAGTAGCTCAGTCTCTAATAAGTGTATTCACCACCAGCAAAAAAATTAAAATTTTGGTTTTCATATGGACTTGATTGGTCCAATATATAATGTGACGTCTCAGAACCTTATTGCTGGATTTTAGCCGTGATAAGGTATGAATATTTTCTGACACACTTCTTGAAATATAATTAAAAAAGACCTCAGGTGGACAAAAGTTTTAAAAGTTAAAATAATGGATCGCATAAAACTCTAATAACTTTCTAAATGAATACAAAGAGAAATGAAGTGCATTCTTAAAATTTCAAATGTTTGCTAATGTATAATTTGACTTTTGCGACAAAGCACAATATTTTCTACATTGTCACCTTCTCAACTGCAATTAATATGCAAAAAATTTTCTACCCTATGGCTTGATCTGGATAATATTTATACTGACGATAGCAGAAAAGAATATGTTGGTAAGCGCTAAACTGATACCAATTCATGTGCAGAAAATAAATAATTTCATCATTGAACTATTTTTTCGTTCAAACTTACTTGTCGCAAAAGATTTCATATACATTTTTACACACCTCATACCAATTACAAAGATTAACGCATAGTATTTTTTGCCAACCTGCATTCTTTGAAAAGATCATTGACCTCACATCAAATAATTTGGGAAGGACATGCGATAATTGTAGGCTTTCGAAGTTTTATTATAAGGTTAAAATGGTCAGGCCCGTAACAATGTAGAAAAGGAAAGCCCTTCCAAATTCTTGGTAACAATAAACTCAATTGATTAACTATTTATAGCTAATTTGTAATTAAAATAAATATAAAAAAAAGAAATTAGCTTTAATTAAATTAATTTATTTAAAAACTTTCAAGTAATAGTTTTCATTTTGATAGTCTTTCACTTTCAATGCCATAATTAAAAGGAAGATATGATTTAATTATTGTACAACTAATTTACATACAGACACCATCTATTGTAGTAGTTTAGGCATTGCCATTCACATACATTGAAACACATATGCATATGTTTATATACTCCTTTCATTAAGCACAACCATTTATAGTGACACCTGCTGCGAACAATTTCCAACCATTTATCTTAGAATCTCAATAGAAGTAAAACAAAAGACAAAAACATTTTGAAAATGAATTAAATAAATAAATCAATTCAAAAGGATAGAAAATACATACAAATATATTTAATAATTGTAGATAAACAAAAAGATAATTAATATATAGGCGTATGTACTTTGGAGCAAAAGAGATGCTAAAATACATGAAACTGGCATTTTTCAATTTTTTTTTTGTAAAAAGTAAAAGCACTTGAGGAAAATCAGCAGGCATGAAATTATTTGCAAAGCATTCAAGCAAAACTATGTCACGCCCAACAGAAATGTTTAGTGCTTACAAACACATTTCAATATTAGTTCACATATGCGTACTTTTTTTACGTGTCGATTTTGGAGTGAAAAATTCTCTTTGTAGCATCCCTGCAGTGAAAAGTTATACTAGAATTAAAAAATTCTGGTTTAATACTAGTATTTTTAAAATGAAATCACATCCGTTTCGTAGGCCACAAGTAAGGAAATTAATAATAATTCCCACCATCATAGGGCATAACCAAGCTAGATGGGAAATAGGTGCAAAATGGACTAGTTATGTAAAAATTCAAACTGGTTGGATTCTAGTCAACACGTAGTTTTCTTCCCTGCAGGGATGTAGTAGCGTGTGTGTGTATGGGTGTTGGTTTGTTGGTTGAGAGTTGAAATGTTGAAAAAACCGATGAGTCAATAAATGTAGCCATTAAATTTCAATTGAACAAAGTCACTTGTTGCAAATAACAAATCATTTATTTCCTCATCTCTAAGCATGCATACATATTGCAAACTTGTACAAATAGTGGTACAAAATAAATAAATAAATAAAAATAGTTTATGCAGACAAAGGAATGAACTTGAGAAATTGAGTTTCTGTACTGGAATATATTTACAATGTTTCCACATATATGCACATATTTTAGGATTGTATACCTAAAATTTTTCTGAACGTGATGTGCTTAATCTCTTTGTCAGAGTTTTATGGTGGGCCAGAGGTGGATATCAAAATTTATTCGAATCATTTTACAGATGTTGTCAAACTGAAAAAATTGTAAATGGGAGAAATCCGAATTACGGTAATAGCCACTGTATTTAAAAAAAATTCTAATTGTTTCTAATGTCGATGTTGCTGGAAACTGTGAAATATTTTGAGTTAAGTTATTTATTCAATGCATATACAAAAATCCTTAATTAACATATTTCATCATATCTATGAAATATACTTCTCCAACATTTTCAGTAAAAGCAAATTAATGGATAAGAGATAAAAAACCTAACATAGCAGGTGTTTCACCGGATAGTACTCTTGGCTCAAAGTTATGCTATAAACAACAGACACACATTCAAATGGCAAAGAAAGCACAAATGTACCATTATCGCCACAAATGTATTAGAACAACACTTTAAATCAATTAAAGTTTTACAGCAAAGTGGCGTACAAAAGTTAACGAAAATAAGTGAAAACGCATTAAAGCCAAAAAGCTAACGTATGGAGTCAGTTTCAGTGTTACTTTTTCATGCCACTACAAAACCGATTTTGATGTATGGAAGCTAGGGAATAGAGCTTGAGCGACAAATATAGACATATGTATGCAACATATCACCAATTAGAGGCACCAAGTGTACCTGGGCTCCATATCTGATCTTTCCAACGGAGAGGAGGCATTTGTGTTCCTCTGCTTCTACCACTTGAAGTATTTTGCTCCAACCAGCCGGCGAGGCCTATCCATCATAGTCGCTGTATCTTCATTCGCTATACTACATAGCATACATACCATGATAGATTGGTACAATAGTAAGCAAACGATAAGTTTTTCTAAATCTTAGATAAGTGCCCTCTCTCTATCAAGGTATTTCCATTGAACTTCTTGTGTAATTTTTGAATATTTTCCGACTGTAACAAACAAACCTTTGAGCATGTAAAAACAACCAAACAAAAACCCAGGAATATATTTAATACCATCGTAAAAACAATATACATGCGTATACATATGTATGTACTTTCTTGAGATTGTAAACCATAATCAATGCTAAAAGAGCATCATCAACATTGCAATGATGGTCATTCATTTCAACGACACCCAGCAGACGTGACCGTGAAAAAGAATGAGTCTTAAACAATAGAAATAATCCAAGAGTGAACCAATATAGAAGGAATTCCTATATACACATATATGTATTCATACACATATACGTGTCTATATGTACATAAATGCAAATTCTGTATTACATGCTAAAATAAAAAATACGAAAAAAGTACGCTGGTAGAAAAAAACAAAATATATCCATATCTCTAGAAGTTGTTCAATATTCAAGCGAGAAAAAAAACTATAAAAAATAAACACAACAAACTAGTTTAGATCGATGAAGCTTTCATAGAAAAGCTAACACATATTGTTATGTGTATTTAATAGTGATTTGTGTGAACGGGGATATTTTTATGGCCGAATATCTTCATGAATTAGTTTTGCATTTGTAATTATTTTCAGCCCATTTTTTTCCAAAAGCATGATTTTCAATATTTTTCAATAGGAAACTTGAACCGAAGATACAGGCTCACGTAAGTACTCACTCGGCTACAGCGACCGGAAAAGACAAAATTTACAACAAGGAAATTCAACAATAAAAAAGCAATAAGAAATTCCTGTAAGACAAAAAAGGTAAAGAAAGGGGTAGAATTGAAGGAATAATAAAAAAAAGAACAAAACATTAAAGAAAAACAAATATTACGTTTTGCAAACCAAGCCAATTTATGGGGGAAAAATAACAAAAAGTTCAATGTTGGAGAGTGTCGGTCGGAAGGAAGGAAAACAATGTGCAAAATGTGCAAGGAGGCAAATGAACGTTGAGCATGCAATGAAAAATTGAATCACTTGGACAAATCGTTTTGTAAATTGTTCAACCAGCAATAGCAATAGAAAGTCAACTAGGTAGAACAGAAAATCAACCATAAAGAAATGACAAAAGCTACATCCATATTTTGCATCCATACCATATGCCATTCATGCAATAGAAACCCAAATAAGTAGACCAGAAAAACAACCATAGAAAAATTATAAAAACCTCATCCGTATTTTGCAACCATACCATATGCCATGCATGCCATAAAAATTACGATAAGCCAAAAAAATGGGAAGAATTGTGTAAAAGGGACATAAATAAGGTAATTTTAATTATTTTTTTGTATTTTTTTTTCTATTCTACAGCATTTTTTGAATTAAGTTTTATAAAAAATTTTCCCTCAATCTCACTTTCACAAAAACTTGTTTTTCTTCTGATTGTTTATCAGAAATTATTTTAATTTTTTTCATTAAAGTGTGTTATTTATATGAATACAAATTTACATACTCAATGAAAGTTTTCATTTGAATATTCAATTCCTTTTAGCGCGATTGCTTCATGATATCTATTTTGCTTCATTATTTAAAATTATATAAATTAGTTTAAAATTAATTCAAAGTTCACATGTTGTATCAAATTATGCTTATGAGGTAGATTAGGCAGTGTAACTGCACTTTTGCAAAAAATATTGAAACTATTAGAGCTCAGTCAAAACTTACTAACGTACAGAATTATAGCCTGCTATGAAGGACTAACTTTAATCCAATAAACTTTCGGTACTTACTGACCAACTCTATCCTTAAATTCCCAATAAAACTTTCTGACGGACATACTCAAACACCTTCTGTATTCCGAACATCTCAAGTTGTTAGCTATTTGCATGTTTTAACCGATCCTAGCCTTAATCTACATTTAGGAATCTATCAAAAAGAACTCTAAACCTGATATCTAAGTCTATATTTCTACCGAAACTGTTTGTAGTTTATCTTAAGAGCATTCATAATTAATGTATATAGATCAACATCAGTAGAGAATAAAATGACAAAAAGTTTCTTAAAACCCGCTTGCAAAATTAATTTTTTTTACCTATTTTAGTTTTTCGAATTCCGAATTCCTTTGGTTTTTTTTTTGGTTTTATCTCCATTAAGATATTCCGGTTAACTTCACATTGAGCGTGCAAAAATGGTACGCAAGAGAAACAATTATACAAAGTTGTTAAAAAAAAAGAAGTTTTAATTGAAAGTAAAGGTGCAGCGTAATCAAGTTTAATGTACCAAATAAAACAAATAGACAAAAGTTATGGGGTTTCAGTGAAAGCTAAATTAAGTCAGTGGTGCAGGCAGATGAAGAAAGTACAGCCAGCAGTATTCAATGCAAAACAAATTATCTTAAGAATGGGATAAAGTATGATTATGGGGGTGTAATAAGTATTGGAAGAAGAAGTTTATAAATACAGTACAGATAATAAGTTAAAATAATTTTTTGGGCATAAGAAAGATGTTTTAAGAATAGTTTCCATATTTAGGTAAAGAATAAAAAAATTATGTCTTCTTACTCTCAAGCCCACCTCACTGCGACTACATCCGAGTCAGGAATGTATGACCCTAATTAGGTTCCTCAGTTGATGTTTCACCGTAGTGCATCAAATTGTAGTAGTTTTATCATTTCGTCGTGTTCTACTATTGATCGGATCTTCATTCAACTTTTTCGTCGCAATCGGTAGCATAAATAATTAATTTACATACAGATAAGAGTGGTATTTGTACATCAATTCCATCAATCAACCAGATATATATATCAAGTTATCACTGTCACTTGCATGTTTCTGGTTGTCTTAGACAATCTTGCCTGCTTTACACAAAACCTGAGTTACAGGTATGTCATTACTCCATGTTTGCATGTGTTTTTGCCACTTTCACTTGCCATGACGCCGCAGCTGCTTCTTTTTGACTTAATGACGACTGACAGCTACGTTAACCACTCGTAGAGCTTGGCAGACTGTTAAATCATCCGACCAGGGAGAATGAACACTTAACGAAGAAGCAAGGTCCTCTCTTCAAATACACACTTGACAACAACAAACATTCAATAATCTTTAAAGATATACATATCTACATGTATATGCTTGCAAAGCCTAAATAAGCTAAATACAAAAAAAATTGAGGAGCACGTCAAATCGAGTTAATGCCTCCAAGTATGCAATATGCAGGTATCTTCTCAACCAGAAGTATAGTACTTCCATATTCTTTTCATTTCAATTTCGCTAAATTTCTTCGTAATTGTTATTGGTCGTCAACCACTATCTACCTACTTGGCAGCTAAACCGCCATTAATAAAAGTCGTTCCACGTGTTTTGTTGCCACGTAATTGATGTACCACAAGTCAACGGCTCTTAAACGGCAGTAAGCACGTGGATTGATAAGTTGTCTTACGAGGGACCAAATTACTCGGCGTACAGTGTGCGAAAGATATCAATATTTTAATTTTCCTTAGTAATTATTTACAGAAAGCAATACAAAAGAGGAAATAAAGAATAAGTATAGAAATGTTTGAGGAAGTGAAGGGAATAAATTCATATAAAATGAAATGAAATAAAATAAGATTAAAAAAACTCAAAATAATAAGACAAGAGAAAATAAAATATAAAATAAAATAAAATATATAATAAAGTGAAATTAAAAAAAAAACTAAAAAGAAACTTAATAAAATAAATAAAATAAAAGGAAATAAAGAAGTTTAAAAATAAGAAAAAATAATATGAAATAAAAGAAAATGCAATAAACTAAAATAAAGTATAATAAATTAAAACGAATAATATAAAAAAAAAAATTAAATTAACTTAAAATAAAATAAAATCAAAATTAAATTAAAACAAAGTACAAAATAAAATGAAATAAAATAAGTTGAAGAGAAATAAGTAAAACTATAAAATAAAATGAAATGGAATAAAATATAAACTATTTTATAAAATAATATAAGTTAAAATATATTATACTAAATTAAATAAATAAAAATAATATTATTTAAAAAAAAAGTTATAATAATGAAATAAAACATAAAAAAAAATTAAAATAAAATATAAATCGTGTTTTTTATAGAGGTATAGAACTTTAAGTTGGCATTACTTTTCAAGATGGCGACCGATTTAACAGCTGTTAAGTGATTTATTCTCAGTTTGGTTTGGCAATTCATCATGAATGGACTCACGCCTGAACAACGCAATAGTGCAATTTTATTTCGAAAATAATGGTTCTGTGCGGAAAACGTATCGCGCACCTACCTGTATCTACACATATTTGTCACATAACCTTTGCTTGATTATCTGCTATTATCTTGTGAACTTGGCGGAATTTGTCTTGCCTTACTAATTAACTAACATTATCTTCGGACAGCTGACTGCATTCGCACATTTTCCTGTTTTCTGTTCTTATTCAGAAGTGTTTTCTTATTTATCTTAATTTTTTACGCAGCTACAAACAGTAAAGGACCTACACTTACAAAGAGCAATGCTTCTTCTTTTATATTTCGTACCTATTCTTCGTAATTCATTAATTGAAATTAAACGGCCAGTGAATTTAGCGAAACTGAACGCACACTGATACCCTTATCAATCAATATGCTAACATATAGCCGACATTACTAGCAAATACGATCACAAAGCCCGACATAGACGCACAAATCTAGGCAAACAAAAGTCATTTATTTTTACCCATAAAACTCGTCTCTCTCCCTCAGCCGAGGGCTTCAATTTCAATTTGTGTTTACGCATGTATGTATATATGTTTGTATTCGCTATTAGTTGGCTGTGAATGCCATACAGTTGCAACTGATTCATTGGTTAGTCTTTATGGTTGTATAAATTTGTTTGTGTGTGTTCTTTTTTATATGGCTAACATTAAAAGAAACAAATTGTCGGGAGTTTATTTCTCTGCGCCTCTGCATTCACACTGTCCAAATTCTGCAGTGGCAAACTATACTCAATACACTCACATCTTGTATCTCTCTTCGTTAAAAGCTGGCGTACTGCCGTTGCTGGCCTGTATGGGCGATTAAGCTCATTTATAAAAATTGCTACTAATTTTTCAAAATTTCCGCGGGAAGCAGATGCCTGGCGTACGGTGTTAAAATATTAAAAAAATATATTTCATACATAAATAAAATTGGGAAAATAAAGAAATATATTTCGCTTTTCAGTATGCACTGAGAGAAAAAAAATAATTATTCGCCATAAAAAACTACTTATTTGGATTTAGCCGCTACTGAGCTTAAATTGGTTATATATCTGAGTTCAGAAAACCCTTAATCAAGTGCCAAAAAGCTCAAAATATCTTTTGTGTTAAATAATTGGTTGCTACTACTAAAAAAAAGAGCAGGTGTTTACAATAGAGCAAAAGCAATGCTGATGCACTTATGATATTTAAAACGACAGACGTATATCCTTTACAAATAAATTTCCTGGGGCCTGGTAGTTTAGTTTTTTTTTTTGTATTCAGCAGTGTCTTTTATTTTTTTATATACTACAAACATCTCGTCTAACTGGGAAATTAAACCCCATCCAATGATTATGAATTATCAAAACAGGACTGCCGAAAGTGTTATATATTCATTATAATAGCCTTAAAATTTACAGAAGCTACACTTCACTCGTTAGGCGCATTATGGAATATGGTTCCGTTGTATGGAATCCACATTATTAATTGCATAGCGATAAATTGAAATCTGTACAAAAACAATTTTTATTATTTGTGTTACGGAATTTATATTGGAATACGATTAAAAATTTCCCCTTCTTATAAAGGGTGTTTTTATAGAGGTATAGAACTTTAAGTTGCAATAAAACAACGATGGATTATTCGATTGACATGAATTTTATTTATCCGAAAGATAATCTTGTGGCATTATATTTTAAATATGATTTCTGGCATATGACCGCCACGGCTGGCGCGGATGTAGTCCAACCTGGACGTCCAATTTTCGATAACTTTTTCCAACATTTGTGGCCGTATATCGGCAATAACACGGCGAATGTTGTCTTCCAAATGGTCAAGCGTTTGTGGCTAATCCGCATAGACCAATGACTTTACATAGCCCCACAGAAACTAGTCTAGCGGTGTTAAATCACAATATCTTGGAGGCCAATTCACAGGTCCAAAACGTATAATTAGGCGGTCACCAAACGTGCCTTTCAATAAATCTATTGTGGCACGAGCTATGCGACACGTTGCGCCGCCTTGTTGAAACCATATCTCCTGGACATTATGGTCATTCAATTCAGGAATGAAAAAGTTAGTAATCATGGCTCTATACCGATCACCATTGACTGTAACGTTCTGGCCACCAACGTTTTTGAAAAAGTATGGACCAATGATTCCACCAGCCCATAAAGTGCACCAAACAGTCAGTTTTTCTGGATTTAACGGTGCTTCAACATACACTTGAGGATTACCTTCACTCCAAATGCGGCTGTTTTGTTTGTTGACATAGCCATTCAACCAGAAGTGCGCTTCATCGCTAAGCATCGTTAAAATGGACGTAGTGCGCGATACGTTTTCCACACAGAACCATTATTTTCGAAATAAAATTGCACGATTTGCAAACGTTGTCAGGCGTGGGTCTATTCATGATGAATTGCCAAACCAAACTAAGAATAAATCACTTGACAGCTGTTAAATCGGTCGCCATCTTGAAAAGTAATGCCAACTTAAAGTTCTATACCTCTATAAAAAACACCCTTTATAAGCCGATTAAGGCTTATTAATCTGCCTTCACTCCAGAGTCGACGAGAGATGCTTGGAGTGTTATTTTTAATTAAGGTGATAAGCGATTAGCGATATTAATTTTAGTGCCCTTTTAAGATAATCTAAATACTTTAGGCCCCTTTTCTTGTTTTAATTTTGAAATGCACGATCCATTCAGATGGTTGTATAACAATTTTAATTCCCACTACGCCAGCTTTGTTTCTTCAGACTCCCTTTTTTTGTAAAGAAATATTTACTGAGAGTTTTAAACTTTACTATTTTTATCATCAACGTTTCTTAATCCCAAATTACTTTATAGCAGCTGATGAGCAGATCTGTAGTTGCTCATTGTAAGAGGCAAGTGTAGTCGCGACCTTCTGCAATCGGTCTGAGAATTAGGACAGTCCGGGCTGTACCTGGCTCTCGGTCACCGTTCTGTTGGATTTTACGTTTATCCATCAGGCGCGCCCCTCGGTCGGTTGGGCGGGAGGTTGGACAACGCTGGGTTCTTCGTCGTAAAATAGGCATTTTGAAGTTAATACTACTTGATATGGACGAAGTAAGAGAAAAGCTGTTTACATTCCAGAGAAGATTCGTCAACGCAAATAATGATAATGATTTGGATCATTACTAAGCTACTAGTGATCTTATATTAAAGAAACCTATACTGATAAGGAGAAAATGGGATCGATATCAAACAATGCAGAGTATTTGCCTACATTACCTCATTTCTGAAAATTTTAGGGTTAATATGGCAAAAAACATCGGTTTTCGTTAATCTGAGGAGATTAAAAAAAATTCAGAAAAACATGGATTTTTTAGTAATTCGCCGAAAATTTTCAAAAATTTTTTGGTGTGATGTAGAAAAAAAAACAGCGTTTTTTTATACGCGCATTTGCGCATATATTGAAATTCTCTATGGAACATATTAAAACATGAAAAATATGAAGAAAAGTTAACTACAATTGAAAAACATTATTTTTTTGAAAAAAAAAAGGAAATACGTTTTCGAAAATTAAGTGTGATCTTTTTGAATATAGTAATTTAATTTTAACTTCAAGGATGTATGGATGAGTTATTCAAGTTTTTCTTTGTTTTGTTTCTTCTTCCTTAATGGCCTTTTTTTTGCTATTTATTTCTGAAGTATTTGGTTACCATTTTAGCTCTCTATTTATGTTACTTACTGCACCGAAAATTCCTCAAATACATAAAATCCTTCATTTAATAAACTGTGAGCACACATATTTACTTGAAAATATTGCTATTTTAAGTTCAAACCGAGTTTCATATAGCGCGGAATCCTACAGTTCAATGCCTATCATATTTTTTTACCAAGTATTCAATGACAACAATAATCTGGTATTTAAAAAAATATGACACAGATTCTCTTGCGTACGTGAAAATAAATGCACTGCCGCGACTGCTTGCGAACCAGTATTGTCGGGCTTTTAACAGAAATCAGTGGCTTGATTTCATTTTAATTACGCTGTGTGCGGTGGAAATTAAAATGTAATAAATAAACGCATTAAAAAAAATTGTGTGCAACAAATGAAAATCAGAAAGCAAACAAATAGACAGGAAATGGGGGTAGAGCACGGAAGTGGAATGTAAATGAGAGGAGCGGGAAAAGAAACATCATTGAATTGTGCCAAATAAAAATGGGTAAAAATAAAGAAATATAAGTAAGAAAATAACAAAATTTTGCAAGTAAGGATTGATGCATACGAAAGCGGTATTAGGCTCAACTCAATTTTTTTATTTAATTTGTTTGGGCGTTTGAATTTTATACAAACTAAAATTGCGGGCAACAAATGGCGAAGGTTGCGAGTGTAAACGAAAAATGGGAAAGGTGTTGAAAAATAAATAGGTGAAAAATCAAAACGATTTATTCATGCTACACTTATTAAAAAGCCGCTGTAAAAAAAAACTGAGCGAACTGCAAAGCTGCTGATGGCTTTTCGTACTGATAATACACAGGTGAATAAAACAAGCAAATGGGTTGACGGCTATTAAGGTGAAGGTTAAAAAGGCCGTGAGAAAAATACTTTTATTTATCTGTACTTATTTTCATAGCTAAGTATTATCTAGGTCAAAATCACTACTACTATTGAGAGCTGAGATTAAAATGCCTAGCACTTCTTCTTCATCTTCTTTGGGGTAGGCACCCCTTACGCGATTATAGCCTCGTCAACAATAGCGCGCCACTCGTTTCTTCTTTTTCTTTTCGTGCTCACACGATAAAGAGTCTCCTTGTCTGAAACCTCGTTTGGTATCGAATGGCTCGGAGAGGTCCTTCTGACCGCGCTCTGGTATTATCTAGGGTCAGTTTACAAAGCCGTCTAAGTTTGGTGGGGATATCAAATTCAGGCATAGCAGCGTAGAGGCATTTTCTTGTCGTGCTATCGAAGGCAGCTTTAAAATCGATAAAAAGGTGGTGTGTATCGATTATTTTCTCTCGGGTCTTCTCTAAGATTTGCCGCATAGTGAATATCTGGCCAATGGCGGATTTGCCAGTTGACGGTGGGCTTTAGCCTTTCACACAATACGCTAGATAGGACCTTATATGCGATATTTTTTTGGATTGGGCAGAGCACACTTAGGTTCCATTCGTCAGGCATGCTTTCGTCCGACCATATTCTGCAAAGAAGCTGATGCATGCTCGTTGCCAATTCTTCGCCGCCGTATTTGAATAGTTCTGCCGGTAAGCCATCGGCTCCAGCCGCTTTGTTATTTTTTAAGCGGGTAATCGCTATTCGAACTTCTTCATAGTCGGGTGATGGCACTTCTATACCATCGTCATCGATTGGGGTTTCGGGTTTGCCATCTCCGGGGTTTTCATTTACACTGCCATTGAACAGGTTGGAGAAGTGTTCCGTTCATACACTAAGTATACTCTGGACATCTGCCACCAGGTTACCTCCATGGTCCCTACATAAGTTTGCTCCGGTTTGAAACCTTCTGTAAGTCGCCGCATCTTCTCGAAGGCCAGCTTTTCAAGCTCTTCATACTCACTCATTTCGGCCTCTTTCTTTTTTCGTCTGCAAATGCGTCTCGCTTCCCTCTTCAGCTCTCGATATCTATCCCACCCGGCACGTGTTGTAGTCGATCGCAAAGTTGCGAGGTAGGCAGTCTGTTTTCTCTCTAATGCAGTTCGACATTGTTGAAAACGAATGGTTTCCGAAGCAGCTGTACGCAAGGAATTTGATTTTTCCCTCCATAGCTCCCTTATATAGAGTCGCTGATGAGTGCTCCCAGAGAGCAGAAAACTTGCTGGCTGTCTGCTGAGATTGCAGCTTTTCAACGTCAAACCTTCCTTGTGTTTGTTGACGGTCGTTATTTGCCACACAGAGGCGGGTGCGTATTTTTTCTGCTACAAGATAATGATACGAGTCGATATTTGGCCCTCGGAACATACGCACGTATAGAACACTGGATACATGTCATCCGTCTATCACAACGTGATCGATTTGGTTGCGTGTTTTACGATCTGGCGACAGCCATGTAGCTTGATGAATTTTCGTATGGTGGAATCTGGTACTACAGACAACCATATTTCGGGCCCCGGTAAAGTCAATCAGCCTCAGCCCGTTTGGGGATGTTTCGTCGTGGAGGCTGGATTTTCCGATTGTTGAGCCAAAAATGCCTTCTTTGTCCACCCTGGCGTTGAAATCGCCTAGCACAATTTTGACATCGTGGCGGGGGCAGCGCTCATAAGTACGTTCTAGGCTCTCATAGAAAGAATCTTTTGTCACATCATCCTTCCCTTCTGTCGGAGCGTGGGCGCAAATTAACGATAAGTTGAAGAACTTCGCTTTGATGCGAATTGCGGCTAGATGTTCATCAACCGGGGTGAATGCCAGGACTCGGCGACGGAGCCTCTCTCCCACCACAAACCCAACACCAAATTTGCGCTACTTTAAATAGCCGCTGTAATAGATTTCACAAGGACCCACCTTCTTCCGTCCTTGTCCCGTCCATCGCATTTCTTGGACGGCGGTGATGTCAGCCCTTAGTCTTACGAGGACATCAACCAGCTGGGCAGTGGCACCTTCCCAATTAAGGGACCGGACATTCCAGGTGCATGCCCTTAAATCATGATCCTTTAAACGTTTGCGGGGTCGTCATCAAAAGGGGAGTCTCTCATACGAGGCATATGTTGAATTTTCATTGGAGTATAGTTTTCATGTGGTGGGTTCCAAACCCTACGCACAACCGCAGGGGATTCGCCTTCTCATTTTAGCTCGCCTCCAAACGGATGTTTGTTGGCTACCCAGAGGATACTTGGTCTAAAACCAGAAGTCGTGAGCTGATTGAACCATATGTAAAAGAATCGTTTCTGGCCACTCCCAGGTGAATGGTAGTCAGAAGCTTTCCTCACTTGCGTCAACTTCTACACATGGCCCCATCCTGCTAGCACTAGTGAAGTAAAATAAATGAAAATAAAAGACGAAAAAGGTTTTTGGGAAATATATTTTTGCGCTAACTGAAATTCAAATATTAACAGTGAATGCTGGTTTCTATTATGCAACATTGAATTTTACAATAATATTTAAATTATTTGTCAAATTTCTTAGCTTAATTCCGATTTATGTGCTTTTGGTAGCAAAATGAATCAACATGTTGCTTTTTTTGTAACAAAATATAAATTTACTTTCATCTTTTTTAGAGAAGGTGCTACTTAACGGAACTGTGGCTTATTTCAGGGCGGAAGTACCGGAAAATATGTTAATTTCCTATTTAAACAAAGCAGAATCAACAGCAACAGCTGTTGCGTGTTAAACATGTTGGTGAAAGCAAGTACAGGTAATAATTTAATTTATGCCGTATGATGTTTTATACACAATTTTCCATGTTCTGCGGCACTAAATTAATATTGACTTGACCAGAATTTAGTAATTAATATTGGACATTTTCATTGAGCTGATTGAAAGAGAAAGTTATTTTCTTAAAACTTGGTCGTCTATTAAATTAAAACGTTGTTTGATTAATTTATCAAAAATTTTATATACATCTTATTTATCATGCTATAATAAAACACACAAATAGATTTTAATCAGGTTATAATTTTTCTTAGTCCCCACGTAACGCAACATATTTGCACCAGTTGCTTCTTTCTATGTTATACAAGTACGTCAAGGAAACACAGAAAGTAATACACTGATCAACCATCAAAAATGCTAGAAATGATATGACCACATATTTACACTCATGAAAAATTACGAGACAATCACAGGGACATCATATCACCACCACTAAGTTGTTTGGTGGACATACAAGCAACGTGATGTCCCACTTGTCCACTTGTCCACTTTATAAAATGGAGGGAAAAATGTGTCGATGTAGTGATGACATTCAGTCAACAAACGAGTCATCGTGCCAACGCCAATTGTGACGTAAGGCAAAAGGAATAACTGGGCGAAGAAAATTATTGATATGTAATTTCCCATTATAAAAAGGAAGATAAAAGACTAATTTACTAAAATTTATACTTCTGAACTTAACCGCTGTCAGACTCTTAATAGAAAAGCCCCTTAAGGCCATGACCCAATGCTGGCTGGCTTTACTTGCTTTGCTGTGAGAACTGTCAGAACGGAATAGTACTA
Organism: Neoceratitis asiatica; assembly: GCA_030068015.2. Taxonomy (NCBI): domain Eukaryota; kingdom Metazoa; phylum Arthropoda; class Insecta; order Diptera; family Tephritidae; genus Neoceratitis; species Neoceratitis asiatica. The sequence goes on from CM061524.1 coordinate 82,297,449, forward strand.
TACTAGATCGTATTAAAAGCGACCAAAGTAACTTTGCTTTAAGATCGAAATTAAAAATAAATTGATAGCGTTCAAAACGCTAAATTGGTCGTACAAGCATTCAAAGTGAGATAAGTCAGGACCTTTAGGATTCTGAAAATCTGATCGAAAAAAACTCTTGCAGATCATTCCTTTAGCGGGCAGGTAGCAATGTAGAAGTTTAACGTTGAAACTATTTGAGAACAGATGATTGGCCGCCGACGCGTCGTCAAGAAGATTGGTTTGAGATTGGTGTCCTCGCAGAACAGAAATCTGATGGTCTGGTAATTCTAGGGAAGGCAACCTGGTGAAGGGAGCGCTCTTCCACTCATTGAAATGGTAATTGTCATATTTCGATATATTAGAAGTCCTAGGTACTAAATCAGCAGAAGATGAATTGTTGCACCTTAAGGTGATATATATATATATATATATATATATATATATATATATATGTATATGTATATTTGGCGCTTTGTAACCTCTGAAGCGACCAACTTGTGATTTTGTGTCTTGATGTTTTTACCGACAAATTGAAAGGACCTACAGTTTATACTAAGCTGTCTCCGAACTGCCGATATATTTTTTAGGAGCTTTTATTTCATGACAGAAATACACTCGGAGGGCTTGATAATTGATATTCCCTGCCGGTACAAAAGGTGTTATACAAGGTACAATACAAAGTGAAAATTATGTAAGGTTACGATTGTGTTAGTGTTTACAAACTGGACGAATGTATATTTGATAGGATTTACCAATATCCTTCCAGATTAAATCAAAAATTGTATATATTGATTTAAAGAAGTGCAAGTGATTGATTTGACGCAACAAAAAATGAAGAAGAAAAAAACAAACAGGTAAAAAAATTTTAAATAAATAAAAGGAAAAAAAGTATACATAAACTATAAGTGGTGAAACAGTGATGTGATTAGTGAGCGCTCAAACCAAAAAAAAATGCCTATTTCACTGTTGTTGCCCGTAAATTTCCACCCAACATCAGTGCAAATGCAAACGGTGCTTCTCTTATGATACCAAGACAGCTTTGGACTTCAGCGGCAACAAGAAAAATAATGAGTGTAACATGGGGTGCAACAATAACAGCGGAAACACAAGTAGCTGTACCAAAAAGCAGTAACAACTCCAGTGCGGTCGACGAATTTGGAAAAAGGTGAGACAAGCAAAAAGGATACAGGGTCAACAGCACAGACTGATATTGATCGGTACAAAAATATCACAAACGTAAAGAGAAAATCAAATCCAGCAAAAAAAAAGACCAATGCAAAAAGGATTAATATCGTGGTCTCCACAGTAGATGTTAAAAGGTAACAACCTCAATTTTCTCGTATCAAACTTAGCAAAACAATAGGTAACAAATATTTCCATATTGTAGCGCTTAACAAAGGTAGCATAGATGAGACAAAAATGCAATTATACTACGAAAAAAACTTTCAAAACGTCGTTACATTTCTCAAAAAAAAAAAAAACAATAAGATGTACTACTCTTATCAGTTGAAGGGTGCACAAGGCCTAATTGTTGTTTGTTAGTTATGATAGCTAAACGAGGTAAGGACCCAATTCTGTCGCCATCAGATAGACCAACCAGTCTATTGCCTTGCTTTCCAAACTTTTTGAAAAAGTCCTGATGTCAAAACTTTCTCTTTTTCTCTATGAAAATGACTCCTACACATGATTTTGGCATCAGCGAGAAACTCGTCACAAATAAACATCATATAACTAATGAAATAAGAAAAGCTCTTGAATTCTCGGTATGACTAAAGTTTTTGACAATGTGTGGCATGATGGACTTATTCATAAAATTTAAAAAAATTACCTAACTTATTTCATAATACCTTCGAATACTACTTTAAAAATAGGCGATTCACTGTAATAGTAAACGAATATATAACAGAGGAATACCCAATAAAGCAGGTGTACCGCAAGGTAGTATTCTTGGCCCCTTATTACATACACTGTACACGCCAGACATTCCTACAAGTGACAAAGCAATGACGTCAACTTTTTAAGATGACACTGCTATTAATTTGGCACCAATGCCCCATTCCAGCCACAAAAGTATTAGGGCATTGAAGAATGGAGACGACGTATCCCCGCCAAAAGATACAGCTTAAATTTAAACATACCAGTCTGCATTGTATTATAAGCAAGAAATTTGGGCTCAGTCTGGACAACAAAGTCTTCCTTTATAAAGCAATCACAAAGCCGTTATGGATGTATGAAATCCAGTTATAGGGTTCCGCTTGTGCGACAAATATACGCACCATCAAAAAGAAGGTAGAAATCGTTACACAAAATTACTTAAAAAACTGCATCATCATCCTCGAGTGAAGAAAAGAGTCAAACCAGCCTTCTAAAGAGCAGAGTTAAGCCAGCAACTATTCCTGCTAATGATTTTTATGTTTAGGTCTAGTAAAAAGATTTTATTAAAGATTGTGAGGCTTCCGATGTCGAAGGAGTTACTAAATTTGAATAAATAAAATTATAATTAAAAGTCATGAAGCCACCACAAATTCCTTAACTTAAAAAAAAGGATTCACAAATACATATGCATATACACATATTGGAAGTGGATTAATCACTGTTTAACGAATTTATTTGAAAAAACCTTCAATTTTTTTTATTTCTCGTTTGTTTTAACTCTGCTTTGCTTAGCTCATTCTTTAGGTGCACAGGCTCCTTAGTGGTTCGGTTAACCTATGCTTTTGTTAAGCGAATAAGTAGTTGCTTTTTGGACGCAACTATACTTACCCTGTTGGGATAAATACTTTAGAGTATTCTCTATGTATAGGAAATGCATACTATGCAAATATTTCCTATGGAATTGTGCTAGAGATCGAGAGCACCCCCATTGAAAAATTGTGACATATTCAAGAAAAGCAATAGCGTTTTCTTTCACAGGGTAGCTTTTTTCTTCTTGCTATCTGTGGGAAATAAGTATACAAAGGTTTTCATATAAGATATTTTTCCTATCGTAGCAATTTTTTTTGCATGTGTTTTCACGGATAGCGAAACTTTGCTATGCGTGCAAAGTAGCATGCATTTCCTAGACATAGAGAATTCCCCTTACATGTTTACTAGATTTCAAATAGTTTGCAGTTTTGTACTAAGTAGTTAATCTTCCATATATTTCCCATGCTGCCAAATGATACATATAGCAGCTGTCATATTTGATTTCAATTTCTACTTCCAAAAAAAAAATAAAAATAAAAATTTAAATAAAACACACCCGTGGCATGCTAAAATATAACAAAATCAATGGTGTAGTGGTGGAAATTATTATTATTCCCGTTACTGGTGAGCTACTATACAAATGACGAACCGTATGATTTCATCTGGAAAATACTAGTATTTAGCAAGATTTTTCGTATACTTGGCCTATATTTTCACTTTAGAGTATATATTTTGCAAGCCCTCGTAAATACAATTTGAAAGCATAACTTTATGTACACATGTGACATGCGACAGGGCGCCTTCGGTTCGGTTTGTGGCAACAGCGACAGCAATGCGCAATCACGCGATGCGCTCTTAGGTACTTTGGGTTTTTACTAACAACGCCCATGTTGAAGTGTCTGGCATTGTTTTTGGGTAAACTACTTGTGGATATCTGTTTAAATATTATTTCCATGCTTTAACGCGGTTGGGTTGTACGTGGCTTATTAAAGTAGGAATGGAAAGTAATCAACACCATATAAATGATGGGAAAAATCATCAAAAATTCATTAAAAATTAAACAAACTAAATCGAGCAGCGAGTTGATACGTGGACGGGAGCTACCTGAAGGAGTGTAAATCGGAACTAAAACTACAATGAGAACTAGACACTGAAGAGAGATCTTAGATTTGTAAAAAAGTGCCATCGAAAAAGGATGAGCCTGATTATCTAAATAGCTTAAGAAAATATAATCAAACCTATTGTGTTCTATTGAGTCTGAATCTAACCAATTTGATCACTTCCGGTCTGAACAAAAGGTATTTCTTAAGCGTACAGTCCAAAACCTTCCGTAATTGGCTATCGTGAGTAATTTCATCTATATTAATCTTTCCAAATGGATATAAATTATTTTTAAAGTTCAGTCAGTCTTTGCTGCTGTTGTGAAGTGAAGCCTTGTCTTTAATATCGCATATTGAAATTAAATGCGTAATCACTAATCTTCATTTATATAAATTTATTTATTCATAAAATATAATTTATACTTATATGTAGTCTACATTATATGCTTCCAATTCCATTTAGAATCTCTAATATGTTTATCACCAAACATCAAACAAAGGCAAATTACAAGAAAAGTGTGTGTAAATGTCGATAACGACAAGGACGCACTGCATTTTAATAATTGTATTTGCTTTTGTCGAGCAATAAGCACAATTACCTAACATATGTATGTTTAGCCGCCTGCCAGTCGGCCTTCGTACACTCCGGGGTCTTCTACGAAATCCATAATTATATCACTCGACATATATGTAGTATTGATATACATATGTATTCACTGTGCGGTGTAATCAGCTTTTCTGCAATGCAGTAGTATTCCACTTGTACTCACACACCTATGCACCGCTTTACATATGTACATACGCATATACTCACGTACGAGCACCTGCCTTCATAGGCAGGAAAGTTTACATTCCCCATTAACACTTGGCCAGATTACTTGCTCGCTTCTATTTGGAATTACTATACCCATCGTTGTCACGAGAAATACACAATTACACACGTTGATGGGTTGATAGCATCAAAAGCCGCAAATCATATATTCATTCTATTAGATGCAGTGAGGAAATGAGCAATCTGTACAGAATTAAATCTTTTGTATGCAGGAACGTGGTCTCGTCATTTGGTCGTGTAGTCATACGAGCACAATGAGGTGTACAGGCTGCATTTACACATGATTACCGCCTTATTAGTTAGTATATAACATTGTTATATATAAACAGATTTGACCAAATATGTGTATTAGCTTATCGTCTTATATGCAACATTTGTTCATTCAATTCATTTATGTGTCACATTAGCATACGGATCTTGAAACAGTGATAAATACAACACATTTGGCAGCTGCAGTCAAGCTTGTCTTGCTAATGACAAAGCTTCCAGTCAAATATCTACCAATTGTAAAGTGCATAAGCTGCGAAGAATGGTTCAGCTTTCAGCTTTAGAGAATGGTCAGTGAAATTACCCTTTTGGTCAAATAGTTGGTTGGTTTGCCAAACCTTTGGACAATTGCAGTAATAGGCGACATATATTTATATATAAGTATGTGTATGTACTTTGTTTGACGTTCTTATTTTGTTTATAGAATTTTTACTACAAACGAAGGTTGCGGTAGTTGAGAAAAAATTTTCCAAAGTGGTTTGCTTATATAAGTACTGTCGAAAGGCTATCCAACCTTAGAATTAAAGTTTTCTTATTGATCATTTACTTTTATATATTTTTGTATATACTATGTATTAACAATGGCTCTTCAATAAATGATTTTTTAACATGGTCTGACTAGCTCGAGGAATAAACTCTAAATCACTCCTGATTACATACTTTTTTTTGTAAGAACCGACACACCGTCCAATCGAGTAAATTGTTTAATCACGATAAAAACCATATAAAGACAATTCGGTGTTTTTTCACCAAATATGTACAAACCAAACATATATACACATATTTTCGGAGCAGAAACCAGGGATCGAAAAATTATTATTTTTTATTTTTTAAGGAAAAAATCAAAGACTCACATTTCGCATAAAAGTTTTCTGTATATGTAAAAATGTGACCAATATTTATAAAAATGAAAAATAATAATTAATCTAAATTTAATTAACATTATCTTGTTTATCATCTTTTTTATTAAAAAAATTATTTCTTTTTGAGCCTTTTTTAATATTCATTGCACTTTGAGTTTCAAAATTTCTTAAGTAATAATAATTACTTTCTAAGTTTGTTTCTTCTGATCAAATATAAAAATTATTTTCTCACCAAATTTTGTGAACTTTCCTATGGAAATAGTGAAAAATATGTATATGTTGTTAAATTTGGTTTATGAGCAATATGATAAGTCAGAAAATTTAATAATTATTAATAATCGAAAATTTTGAAATCACAAATTACGATTAAAAGTGATATTAACATCTCTGCGCAAAATTAAAATGTCATTTAAGTGTTGAGATGCATGGGCAATATTCACGAGTATTTCAATTTAATTAAATCAGCGTGCGCCCGTGAACATCCCGAAATTCCCATTCATGCTTCAATGAAATGAATTTATTTGACAAATATTCCAATTTTATGCACAATGTATCGAAAATGCTTATAAGCCAAGGCGAATTTAACAAGGTGGGGTTGCAATAACATCGAGTTTAACTTTTTTCATTTATTCTTCGCAAAGATTGTCAACATTTATTCTGTTTTACTTGATAATGTGATTGTGGCTTACTTGAGAAAAAAGTTTATGGAAGAGTTGGTTGACTTTTAAAAGCCAATGAATTTTCCATGATTTTAACAATCGCTGCCAAATAAAAACACAAAATACACAGCAATTGTTGTTTTTGTTCTCCTTGCCTCAGTTTTTTATATTCGTCGTATATACGTTAGATTAAAAATTAAGAGAAATTTAGAAATATCTATGTACTAGCGTTTAATATATTTACAACCTATTAACAACGTGTAAACATTTTAATATTTTGAATGTAAAATATGAATGAGACTAAGAAAGTTGGCATATATTTTCAACTAAGTGAGCTCTTTGCTGTTATTATGCTGTTATAGCAGCACACTTTTGCTCATTCTTATATTCATATAAGACAATAAAATAATATAGACAATTGTTAATTAAACCCAACGGTCACCCTCCTCCCCTCCCCACAACCGACACGAGGGGCGCCATCTGCACAACGTACGGAATTCGCCGAGTCACGAAAGCAAGAGTTTGTTAAGCGTCGAAATTTAAAACTGCTCAGCTACAGAAAACAAATTCATCAGCTGAAATATAAGATTATTTATAAATACTACCTAAGAAATTTAGAGAGTTACTTGTTAAGACAAGTTAGTACAGTATTTTTTGTTACGAAAAGTGAGTGTGTCACATCGAATGTGCTGGAATAACAATTGAAACGGCGAAACGGTTCATATGGTTCAAACATTTTTTTTGCAAGATTTTAAGGGTAGTGGATTAAATTCACCTAAGAGAAATACAACTGCAAATCTGTCCATTTATAAGCTTGACTGAAAAAATTATACCTGACATTTCTCTACGGCTAGAAAGTGTGGGTAGATTTATAAGCTCTAAGCGACTAGTTACGGAGGAAGATTTTGGCGGGAATCCCAGCGCAAATAATAAGAACAGAATCGGTCCCAGGTGGCCACCTTGCGGAACACCAGATGTTACGTCAATTATGTCAGAAAAGGTATCATTAAGTAATAATCTTTGAGTTCTGTTACAGAGATAGGAAGATATCCATTGGAGAAGGCTTGGCTGAAATCCAAATCTAGTTTTTTAATAAGTATTATATGATTTACTTTGTCGAATGCTTTACTGAAGTAAGTATATATATAACATCAGTATTCTTGTTTTCCCTAAATCCATTTGAAACGTGAGTAACAAATTCCAGCTTATTAGTAAGAGTAGATTTGCATTTGCAAAACCCATGCTGGAAAAAGTAATTTAATAAAAGTAATTAATTAATTATGGCTTCAAAAAGTCTAGGAAAGTATAAAAGATATCTTTGCTACCTATCTATAATTTTCAATCGAAGATATACTACCTTTCTTTTGCAACGGAAATATAAATGATCTCTTCCATATCAAAGGTAAAATTCCTTGTTTAAGAGATGCATTAAAGAGGTTTGTCAAAGGCCGGTACAAATTTTCAGCACAATATTTAAGAAATCATGTTGGAATCATGTCAGGGCCGTAACTGAAAGAGCTCTTTAAAGCCTTTAACTGGTATAAAACATCTTCGGGAGAAACAATTGGGGTGTTAATTGAGCTTCGAGGATAAAAATTCTCTTGATATTCTTGTTTTCCTTAAATTCATTTGAATCCTGAGCAACAAATTCCAGAAAATTTGAAATAGTAGATTTTCCTTTGCAAAACCCATGCTGGAAACTGGAAATTAAAGAAATATGGAAAAAGTTAATTGGGCAGTAATTATAATAAAAAAGTAGGCAAAATGTCTAATTTCTAAAACATAATTGGTTAAAATATCCACATTGTGGAAAAAACGAGCATTTTGAGTACTTTGACAAAAGCTTTGACCTTTTTCTCAGAATATTTGTTTTTGATAATTTTAAATTGAATTGTGCAAAGTGCAAAAATTCTTGAAACGCCAAAGAAATTTTGACAAATAAAACTGAAAATTTCTTGCTCTGCTGAGCAGTTGAGCAACGAACGAGCATCGAACTATAACATTTATAGATTCAAACTTTCAAAAATATCCACGGTTTCTACTTATTTCCAACTGCAAATTTTTATGTTTACATATACATACACTTGCTGTGCCATAAAATTATTTTAAATTCGAAAACTTAAAAATATATGTTTAATATAAAGGGAAACATTTTTGATATATAAAATAAGTTTTTTTTTTATTACAGAAATTGGTGTACAAAATCTTTAGTTTTAAATTTACATATAAATATATACGCATGTTAATACCCAGTTGAAATAAGAAGTACAAAGCGGCATGTGGAATGAAGCACGAAGAGCTTTGCAAACGAAAATATCTTTTAAAATATAATTATATACATACATAGCTATTTTTGCTATTGCATTGCTAGTGCATACAGAGCTGCTTATTCACGTATCTTATATCAATTTTGTATTCAAACAATTGCTACTGGGTATGTTTGTACATACACTCGTACAGGAGTTCTTATGCTTTACAACAAGGGTGCAATAAAACATATTCCTTGCGGTGTCATGGTTACCAGTCCTTGTTTAGCTTACAAAAATGCTGGGTGCACACGTCATTTGTTTGAAAATTCCTTAGCAATTGGAGCAAAATATGAATACAGAACGAATGTAAGCAGCTTTGCCATACTTATTTATTTGTACCGACAGTTAAAAGCAAGTGAAAGTTTTATACAACATATATATATATATATACATAAATAAAATGTATTAAAGCTTATACCTACTACTTTCCATTTGCAGCCGCTTCAAGAAGCTCACTTTTACTTTTCCATTTCGTTTTTTTTTTTTGTTTCAAATGTAGTTACTTGAAGTTATAGCCTGAAATGGCTCACTTAGATGCCGAATCAAGTGCTCACTGGTAGTAAATTCTTCTAGTGCCACACTTTGTCGGAAAAACATTGAATAATCACACACGAGCATGTATGTGTATTATTGTGTGCTTCATGGATATAAAAGTCAAACAAAATAAAGTAAAAGCGATACAGTGAGCAAAATATGCATTAACTTTAGCTGCGAGAATTACGGTGTTATAAAAATTGGTTTACACAGGAAAATATTTTGCAACTTTAAGCAGTATATGACTGTATGTACCCTGCAGGGAAAAATACCAGTTGTGAACTAAAATGTTACTAATTAGCATTTTTTGCACAAACTATTTAACCTTCCATATATTTCCCATGCAAGTAACTAGTATTTTTAACACGATGTCGATACGAAATGTCCTATATAAGTATGTGTTGAATTTCAAATTCGCCAAAAAAAAAAAAAAGAATTGAAATGAATTTGCCTGTAGCGAGAGTCGTACAGAGAACCTCACGTGCAAGTTATTATTCAACATTCAAAAACATTTTTATTTATGAGCATTCAAAAATTCATAATTCATAAATTTTCATATACAAAATAAAGAAGATAACAGTTAACTTTTCTGGAACGATGTATATTAGAAACAACTTCCACGGGAGTAACTCTGCTGTAACTTAAAAGTCTGCAGTGATATTTTCACAGGGCAGTAATTCTATTTCCTGATATATAAGGAACGATTCTAAGGGCTAGTTAATGTTATTCGAAGGGAACAGGAAAATAAACGTTGTTGATATTAGAGACAAAATTGATCATTTTTATTTCCCAAAACAAAGCTTTAGTCAATACACGTTATAAAGAGATTCTACATTAAAGCGAATCGGAGAGTGAAAAAGTGGAGAAGGTCATGGGCTCAAGTCCCAGCCAGTAAAATATTCAAACTTATGGAAAATGTTTCATAGTTGTAATTGTCCAAGCCAGGTCTCTCTATTTGTTGGATAGACTTTAAGAAACACACCAAATTTTATTGGAGGAGCTCCATCAAAACTCATTTTAGCGGCTGTAAAGCGTCAAATAAAATGGGATATATATACATAAATACATTTAAAACTACAAGCAAGTAATTTTGTTGATTTGGGTGAAACAATGAATACTAAACTCAGTTTCGATCTTCATATCAATACAACTGTATTGAAAGCTGAAGGTGTCCTTACCTTTGTAAAGCTACTACGAAAATATTTTTCCGTCATTAGTAAGACTAATATTTCAGTATGGTTCGGTTGTGTGGAACCCAAATTATAAACTCCATTCTAATGCAATTGAGTCCGTTTTTATTGTTCGCTTTGCATCATTTGCAATGAGATCCCCGCTGATTTATTTTTTTTCTGTAGCTGAGCAGTTTTTTTTTAAATCTCGACAAACTAATTTTTTTATGAAACTCTTTTTTTATTATAAAGCTTAAGGCCTGGCATTATATATGAATGACTATATTTTTCAAATGGCCGCCTCGTGATTTTTGTAAGCTTCCATCTTTTGAGTGGTTGGATGGTTATGTGTACCAAAATCTACTCTTAAAGCACGAAACGTGGTCACTTTAGAATCACAAATTTTGTAGTAGGTTTCAACAATTTAATTAATTATATATAAGGATAGTACGATGGTATCCCAATAGGTATCACAATTGACAAATTTCGCGACAATAACCAAATAATTATCTAATGATCCCTTAGTAGACCCAAATAAAAAAACATGTTATATAAATACTCTGTAAATAATGACGAAGACTAGGAAAATTTTACCGAGATTTGATTTTTATGAGATTTGCAATAAAATTATAACAAAATAAAATTTTTGTGGTTATTTCTGAATTTTTGAAATTCAAACGTTGTATGAAATTGTCATTGTTAAGAAGGGTCCTGATTGCTTTCATAAATAAATCGAGTTCACATCTTTAAAAGTTCCCATAGTGGAGTTTAATGTGCTGCTTGAGAGCCACTTGTTATTCGCTTCTTTCACTGTCTTTAGGATATAAGGATATTTTTTTTTAAATTTGTCTATAATTTTCATGAACTTTCCATCACCGAATTTGAAAAATGACAAGTTTGAAAATTAATTCTCAAATACACATAATTCTTGCCTCCAAAGGAGTCGAAATACATACTCTTTTCAAATCCATTTTTTGAATGCAGTTATTCATACATTTAAAAGTTTTAATTCAAATATATTTAAGCCGCATCCAAAAAGCAGATGGATTTTTATGAAGAGCCTTTATTTCAGAAGTACACTCCGAGAATTGACATTCCTTGCCGAGGGGCGACCGCAACTACAAAAATTAACTTGGTTTTTTATTTAAATTACTTTCAAATAACTTTTGGATATTGGTCGGACCAGTATTCGAGCCCTGGCCTTTCGAATGGTGCTGCGACTGCCAAAAAAAAAATCTTCTTAAAAATTTAATATTATGTTTCAAAAGAAAGAAATGGACTGAATGCTGCCTTCGAACGGCTGATATATTTTCATGAGAAACTTTTTATTTCATGTTAGAAAAACTATGAATTTCTAAGCAGGGTAATAGCTTACCTCAAAAAGGTGCTACTGTTAGTTAACCGATGATGTCACAAAGAAATCATAAATCAATAAATTGACTAATCAATAGCAACATTTTTCTACGGAGAAGTCCAGTCAACATTTTTCACGCATTTTTCTCCTTAGAGTGGTGGCACCATCTACTCGATATGATGAGTATGACATACAACAAGGGAGAAAGCTAACAAACCACATCTATGAGCATTAGACACATATGAGTATATATGTATACATGAAGCGCGTGGAGCTTGCAGTGTTAAATATCTGGATAGTTACATAAAGTCATCTTTGACTGAAGTCCTGTTCATAACAGGTCAAATATTTTACGTTCAATATGTTCGAATTTTATTTCATGGAATACAAAGCACTTTGGGCGATATTTATGGGTGGGTTTATGTCCTTTTCTCTTTATAAATTGTAAAAATGTATGTACATATTTATATTTTGAAAAGTCAAGGACAAACGTACGTACATTTATGTTTTGATGAAGTTTTTGTGCTAATTTTATTGCGGTCATGTGTAAGATATTTATTAAAAGGACAATGGACAATTGTATACAGCAAGCCGGACAAACTGCTGGGGGTTGGGATTAAGTCTTTAGTTTTGATTGTTAAATAAGTTACAAGGTAATTAGCATAGTATGAATTGTACTCCTGGGCATTTGTCAAATAAAGGGGAATATTATGAAATACCTACATACATTTACATATGTAAGACTTAATTGATGATGTATTGAATGAATAAAAAGTGGAGAACAAAATGCATGAGTTTAGTTCAATTTGATCTGATATACATAGAATACTATGAAGGGAGCATCAGAGAAAGTTTGGATATTAATATTAGTGTTTTTTTTTTTATTAGTATTTTTTACTAATTTCTTTTCTATTAGCTAGTTGTAAAATTATATTGACAAATGTGTTTTACGACTTCAACTCAGTAGCATCACTGTATATTTTTTATCGTTTTTGTCCGACAGAGTTGTGTAGAATACATACCTATATATAAAATTTACCAAAATTGGTCCAGCAGTTGCACATCCTTTTTGGAACAACCAACAACCCCTATCATCTTTATAATGTTAGTATAGGTGATAATTTTTAAAAAATAAGGCTTTGCTTATATTTCCAGAAATAAAAGGTTCAACATTGCAAGCTTCTATTAACTCGCATACCAAAGAATGTCAGCTTGGAATGTGGAAATTCTATCAGTCTGACGTACTTCACAGAAAGATAGTGTCCGTTCAAAGGAGAGAATATAATTTTTAAAAGCTTTCTAGCCGAATGAAAAACACAAACACCAAAATGATGCCAAACAAATCTAGGGGAGCAGATTCGCACAAATTATATATGGTCAACCTTTTTTATATGTATTTGTAACCCACCCTCCCTTTTGCACACCGCCACATATGTAATAATGTCTTGCCTTTGTTCAATTGTGTTTATTTCTTTTTGTATTATTTCCTTCTTTGTGAAGTGGTGCGTGGTCGCATGTTGCCGTGGGGCATAACATAAGAGTCATAGACAATTTTATAGAAAGAGATTTTCTACACTTCATTGGGGGTGGTTTGCGAAGGACGTTGAAAGCTCTGGCGGATAAGCAAAGAAATAATGGGATTAACAAAGCAAACGTTTAAGATGACGTCATCTCCTGCTGAATGATTTTTCTTCGCGGAGTGAAGAAGTGCTAATACGGTAAAATATACCACGGCCACTTTGTGTTTGTCTTGACATGGAGGAGAGGCAGTGGAAGAACCGTCAAAATTTTCTTTAAATTTTTTTTAGATGGCAGCGGAAAGTCCCATCGCGAAAGCATACTGGGCACAATGGAACAGTTTAGAATTGATATCTGGCTGTTTACATAGAGTATGGGAAAGTGAAGATGGCCAGTGCTCTCGGAAGCTTATAGTAGTTCCGAGGTTAAGAATTCCGGGTGTTCTTAAGGAATTCCATAATGGTCCTAGTGGAGGGCATCTAGGCATTACAAAAACGCTGGAGAAGATCAAGCAGCAGTTCTATTGGGTTGGCTGTCGTCAGTCGATCGCTGAGTGGATTGCTAACTGCACGGAGTGCATTGAAGCTAAAGGGCCAAAGTCACGAAGTCATGGGCAGATGAAACAGTATAACTCAGGTGCACCATTTGAGCGGATGGCCATGAATGTAGCCGGTCCATTCCCTATGAGCCGACAAGGAAACAAATACGTTCTTGTGGTTATGGACTACTTTAGTAAATGGCCTGAGGTCTACCCAATTCCAAACCTGGAAGCGAAAACAGTTGCGGGTGCATTCACTCACATTGGGTTACCAGATACGGTGCGCCTATAGAATTGCACTCAGACCAAGGAAGAAACTTTGAATCGGCGGTGTTCCAGGAGATGTGCCAGGTACTTGGTATTCGCAAAACCCGAACGACAGCCCTGCATCCTCAATCAGATGGCATGGTAGAGCGATTCAACCGGTCCCTGGAAGAGCACTTGCGGAAAGTAGTGGACAAGCATCAAGATGATTGGGATGTAGGGAGGCCGAGAAACAAGATGAAAGTGGTCCACCTAGAGAGGCTTGCTGCGTTTGGAACAGCGAATGTGTCTGATCGGGACGATCAGACTTAGGTGGAGGGCAGTGTGGCGAAAATGCGAAGCGAATGACAGATGAAAGAGAGGAGCCGACAACTGGCATGTTCTAGAGCGTAAATGAGACGATTATCGTAAACGAGACGATTATCGTAACGAGACGATTATCGTAACGACGAGATTATTCCGGGGGTTACGTTTTCAAGCAGCAAACAAGTATATAACGGCGACACATGACTGCAAAAGTAATCAGTCGTGAATTAAAAGCGTTGAAGATTACAATACATTGAATTAATAAAAACAGTACATTGTGAAAGTTGTATACAAGTGATTGTAAATAGTAAAGTAAATTGTAATTGAATTGTGAATTACGGAGTAATCAAAAAGACATTAATTAAATTCTTTACAAATAAAGAAACTGCAAATTAAGTTGGCGATTTTATTTAACAATCCAGAGATCGTACCCGAAGGATTTGGGAAATCATCGAGGTTAATCAGCAAGATCGGAACAATATGAAATTTTAATAGTCTACCAATAACGGGACCTACTTCCAGGGAAATAGAGGAGGTGAGGAAAGCAAGACCTGTAGAGGACATCAATTTATTAATATGTTGGCCAAAATGTAAAGAGAATACCAGACGCAAGAGACAAGCCAATAACTGGTCATGATCTAGAGTGTAAATAGAGAACGTTCGTTATCGAGAACGATTCGAACATTCCAGGTGGTTGGGTGCGAACAATCGACTAGTATATAAGAGCTACACACAACTGCAAAGAATCAGTCGTGAAGTAAACGCGTTGGTGATTACACTCCTGTGGAGTAAAAATAGTACATTGTGAAAGTTTTAATATATGTGATTGTAAATAGTGAAGTGAGTTGTGAATTGAATTGTTAGTTACTGAGTAATAAAAGAACATTGAGTAAATTCTTTATACTCAATAAACTGCATAGCTGGTGACAGTCATTTAATAATCCAGTGGTCGTACCCGAAGAATTTGGGAAATCATCGAGGCTGACTTGGTAAAATCGTTACAATATTATTTTGTTTGTCTTGAAAAAAAATTTGTTTTTTGTTAATGCAAAAGAAACTTTGATGCAGATCTGAAAAATTTACTAACTACTGAAATTCAATTTTTAGTAGTTGATTAATTAATTAATGGTTTTTTCTTTTTTTTTTATATATATATGAACGCTTAAATGTTTGCCTTACTTGCTCTAGCACTAACAAAAGCCTCGATCACTTCTCCGAAGTCCAATTTTCTCGATGTTCATTATTTATTCTTGACAAATTGCTCAGCACTATCAAGCACGAGCTGACAGGAAAATCGTTTTTAAGAAGATCATCTCAGTTGATATTTCTCTTTCGTTATTATGATTTACAGATGTAAATGTCAGATTAAGGTAAAAAAATGACAGCAAAACATATGAAATCATTTATTTAGTTTATCCTGCCATTTGTCGTTTAACCCGAAGCTATGCATTACGGAATAACATGAATAGGTTAAAAACCGTTTTGGACGATATATTATATATATATTATATATATATATATATATATACTAGCGAATTTTTTGTATTATTGAATTTGTTGTAGCTATAATGTAAATTACTTTAATCAATAGGGGTATTCTCTTTGTCTAGGAAATGCATGCTACGGTGCGCGGATAGGGAATTTTCCCTATCCGTGCAATAGCACAACAACAAAACACATGCAAAAAACATATGGTACGATAGGAAAAATATCCTATACCAAATCCTATGTATATTTATTTCCCACAACTAGCAAGAAGGAAAAGGCAACCCTGTGAAGAAAAGGTAACCCTGTGCAATGTAGATTATGTAGTGGGAATTTCGGTGTGCGTTTAATAATATTATTTCATAATTATGATATAGTAAAAAATTTAACGAATAAATATAGATAAGTGAGTGGCTGTTATCGATTCAGTGTGAGCATTGAGCAGGATATGTACTTCCTGTACAATAGAAAAAGTTAAAGCCGTTATTATTACAAGCAATTTTCAAGATAACTATTAATAAAAAAAATAATATCTGCGCATCTCCGAATGGTTGAATAAAAGGATTTAAATTGTCAACATATAAGTATACGCACAAAGAATGGATGCCGCAGGGTGAGATTAGTTATTAAATATTTTGGTGTACTTTGATTCAGCACCTGCTATTTGTCTTAAAATGGTACAGAGGTGTACATACATAATAATGTAGAATAAACCCGTAAGCTCACATACTCATAATAGCGTACGTAATAGCGCCCTTGGCGGCATGGACGATAAATCTTTTAAACCACACATGCATACCGGACAAGCATAAGTGTCGCTTTTTAAATCTGAACACTGGACAAACAAATGCATGAACGCACAAGCGCACACTCAACAGCGTTAACTACTACACGTGCGCAACCATATCCACTTGAAAATACATATATTTATGCATATAAATACATATATTTATACACGTATGTTACGTTCCCTGCAGTGAAAAGGTAGACTAGTATGCAAAAATTCTAGTTAAATTCCAGTATGAAATAAGATGAAATCATACCAATTCGTTATTTGTGTAGCAGTTAACCAGTAACGGGATTAATAATAATTTTCACCACCACGTAATACGTATGTTGTTGTTATTTTTAGTACGCCACGGCTGAATTTCATTGCCTTCTAAGCCCTGGTTAGCATGAGGTTCGTGGTTCGAATCTTGCTCTGGCAAACTCTTTTTTATTTTTATAAAGTTTTCCTTGCTAATATTATATCAAAATTTTTTTATTTACCCATATATATTTATTTCTTTCTAATTATTTTCGCTTAACGCTGATCGTACTTCCATTTATTACATTGCTGGTCCATTTGTTTCAAATTTTTTTTCACTTCAGAGCATTTATAACTTTTTAGTAACATTTTTTATTTATTTTAAAACTTCATTTAAATAAAATGTCTAGTTCCTTTGGAAAATGTAATTCAAAAAGTGGCACAGAACGTTATACGCATGTCGGCTATGGGATGCGATCGTATTCCCGAGCTTATAAACTTTTTAATTCTCTAAGTACGTTTTAAAAAAAATTTACGTAAGATTGTGCCGGCTGTCGAGTGGGCCCAAATTTAAAATAATGCAATTGAATTTTCACAATAATGTTGGTTTTTATTTGTTAACACAAAATATTGTTGATGTACTAGTTAATTGCGCAATTACTTGTAAGTAAGTGTATAAGAAATTCAAAGTACAAAGAGTTTTACAAATGAAAGCAAAGTCCGCTTTCAAAAAGTTTTAATTGTAAATTCTTTAGGTCGAATGGCCGCAGCTAAGCGATCAATCGACTAACGAAATATGGACCAAAAGGATAGTAAGGATTAGCGCGTGATGAGGACACACATATCCGTTGGTAACAATACGGGCAATTCCACACTCACGGCAGTTGCATACAAGTTTATGTTGGCTTAAGCGACGCGCTTAAATATGCTGACCTACCTCTCCAAAACAGAAGCCAGTTTCAAAAAAAATGGGAAACATAGTAAAGAAAGTTTAGTTTCAGTCTCAATTACTATTGCCGTGGACACACCTCAATATTCTCAAATTCTCTCATTACCTGGTTCATTTATTAATAAGGACTTGTTGACATTTAATTCACCTTGGTCTGAAAACCCCCAACCTTCAACTTCCCAAGGATGTCGAACAAGGTTTACTACTAAAATAATAGGAGATGCTGATTAGCATTCACTTAACCTACATACATCTGCTAAAGCCCCACCTTCTACTGAAACTTCATATCCTCCTCCTCTTGCGCTTCCCTGTGCTCAATACAAAAGAGCTAGTTGTGGTTCCGAAAAGGAGATCCGTTCTTGTATCTCACGTCTTGAATGACACAAGAGCAGATGATTTGCGTTCATATATATTGGGCAAAATTAAAACGATTAGTTTAGATATTAGAAAGCTTAATTTTTTCTTTGAGAGCAGCATATCTTCATTTAAAACTGATGTATCGACCGATAGCTTCGATTCACTTTTAAATTCTTCATTTTAGGCAAATGGTGCATTTGTGCGTGAATTTGATATAAAGCAGCGTACTCGTGACAATGTAGCGAGACTACCTGCTTCCTCAGAGCCAAAAAACTGTAGGTGGTTTGATCACTAAGCTCAAAGATGTATACTTAATCAGCTTAAAATGCGAATATAAAATCTTAGTCTTCTCTGAAACTTGGCTTAAGCCAACTGTTTTCAACTCTGAAATTTTGATGAATTAGAAATTCAAGAAATATTCATATATGACAGTTCGTAGGATATTGTTTTGTTAAAAATACCGGTTGCTTACATGAGAAATGGATGGAAGATGAACAGGTAAGTGCAAAAATGCAAACCAGTTGGTTTATAGTTAACAACTAGTATTTTTTCCTGCAGGGTTATATGTACAAGCCGCAACGTTATCAATTTTGCATAGAAATTAATAAAAAATGAAGTTAGAAGTTTTGGTGTCGACTGACTACCAGTAATTGCTCAACGCATATGAAGGCGTGTAGGTGAGCTTGATGAAATGTCAATGGGTTAACTTCGAACAGGTCAGTTGAACATTTCAAGTGTCCACAGACGGACACAAGCGCACACATTGCCGGGATTCATTTCATGTGTTTTCATTTTGTTGGCACTCGAACTTTTATGTGTTAGTATGCATACTTACATTGGTATAGTTGTGGGCAACCGGCGCAGTCCAGCGCCAGTAATAGAAATAAATCCTTCCATTGGGAATGCGTTCAGTCGATTTCACTAAAGATTTAAGCTAAGTGGATAGATGGTTGGAGTTATTTTAATATAAAAGGAAAAGCGCTTTAACCCTTAAGGTATAAGGGTCAAACTACAACTACAAGTGGTCCCAAAAGGAAATAATAGCATAGCTTGAAAACAAAATCTGATGAAATGAGTGAAGAAAAAATTAGAGTGATACAAACATATTTTAATTTGCAAAAATTAACCGACTGGTCCCAGTTATGGAGTTACGTTTAGCAAAGGCATAGCTTTGATTTTAGGAATCAATTCAAAAATTTGAATACAATGCATCGTAAGTGTTTTTTTACCAAGTCAGGAAGAAAATATATTTGGGAAACTAAATGAAATAAAATTTGCACCAATATGCAACTTCACACTTCAATATTCTTCAAATAAATATGTCATGATAATCTTGACAAACGTCTTATAATTTTGGATTTCTTTATAAGAAAATTGTCTACGTCTAAATTATACCGGAAAACTTGCAGTGACATTATTTCAGTAACACTCATTCATTAATTCGTTTTCCCAATTTTTCCTTTATAGATACTTTTATAAAATAGCCGTTATGTAAGACATATGCTGTAAATTATGGGACCACATTGATGCTGCTAGTTTAATTAGATTCACGGCTTTGTCAGAACTTCTAAAGAAAACTACTAAAACTTCATGATATTCTCTAATAATTCTTTGAATCATTCTGCTAAGAGTGACACTACTTTTGTTATTTTCAAAATAATGTATCAACAATTTTTTTTTAATTATACTCTGCTTTTTGATAGGGAAAAATACAGCACTTACTTAAAATCGTAGGTTCGGAATGGCGCTTAATGTGATATAGTCTACAAGATGTTAGTATGAGCCACTAAGCGAAGGGTCATTGGTTAGAAAACTGGCTGCACACACTCTGTTGTGGTTTTCTCTATTTTCTGCAACTTTTATTCTAATTTTTATTGCAAAGGATCAATAAAGTTCTAATTAAGCGTCATATAAATAAAAATTTTACAAATTTTATTTTATTTTGATATTGATCTATCTACATTTTAGTTTCGATAATTCACTACTTAAAGTCTTTCACGAAAATGTCAATATGAATGGTTTGAAGTAAACCGAAACGATACTTCGGCCTTTGAAAAATTACATGAAGCGGTGATTCCTTTCCCGCAAAGAAATGTTTCAATCAAATTGAATTTATTTCAATTTCATCTAAAATTTTAAACAAATCGACGCACAAATCAATATTTTCTCAATTAGATCGGTCCTCATCCTGGAAATCATCATTAAGGTTTGACGAGCCATGGTCCATGGCGAACTTCTGGGGAGAAAAGTAGTGTTGCTACTAATCTAAGCGCAAAACTACCTATGTATTCGAGGACAAACACTGTGATAGGAGAATTTTATATAGATAAGATAAAGATATTTTTTTAAGTGCAGTTGCTCTTGGGAAAATATTACTTTTGAAATGAAAATGAAAATATATTCAGATATTCATAAATCATACGACTGTGGCCTAAGCCCGTATATAATCCCTTTTTAATACCACCAATTTGGTAAGATTGTCAGTAAATTGTAAATGCGTTTGTATAACTTGTTTGCAAATATATTTAGATGTTCATCAGTAAAGCTAAACAGAAAATAAAAATGTCTCGCAAACTCAAGCCAATTGATAATTTATTCAAATTTCCGTGTGAGTGTGCGACATCATTGAAGGTAAGGACAACAAGAATGCCGGTTTACATCGATGTGCCTTTGCCCTATCCAGAAAAGGTGTGCAGGAATGCAAAACAGGTACACAGATCACATTTAGGTAATAATGCTAAGCGTTCAAAGATATACACGTACATATGTCACATAGTCACTTTGGTAATGGTGAAAGAGTCTACTTCTTCAATGGAAACTATGCGACCGACATTACCAACAAAAATTCTAGCGCCATAAGCACCAATGTGTAGTATTTGATGAGGATTTCATCTGGACAGGGTAAAAACTTAAAAAGCTACAATATAAAGGTGTTCTAATGAGATCTGATTTTGGTATTACACAGTTACTGATACTGTGATGCGCCATAAATTAAAAATTACTATTAATTAGGACAGCTTTTTGAGAAGCGTTTTATCCAAATGTGCGATATGTTTAATGAGATAATATCAACATAAGGTCATTCACACAAGCAATAAGGTTACATTTATTACTGTTTCTAACCCTGTTACGATTATGGCACAATTTTTAATTAAAAACAAACCCCTTTATTGAAAAAAAGTTTAAGCCCACTTTCAGAATTTTAATTGGTTTTATAGGAATGAAATCTTATGTTTTATATTTTTTTTGAATAAGTTTCGTATTTTGTTATTTCAAAAAGTATATAAGGAAATCTATTTGCAGCATTAAAGTATCTTTTGATGCCAAAATTTTCTAACATGATGATTTCGATGCCTGTGGCGTTTTGCATGTAAAATTGAATACTATTTTAAACTTAAACTTAGTGAGCGTCGTAAAACGTAAAATTTATTTGAAAATGTATACCCTAATGTATAATTTTATTTTCTTTAGTGCCAATAGACTATTATAGGTACATTTCATTATCCTTTTGCACTGTAACTTTCAACACATATTTTCTGCTTATTGTTTTTATAACAATTTCAGTATACCTGTTATTTTTTCTTCCTCCTTGTTTTTATGGTTCTTCGCTCCTCTTTTTTAGCCTCTACATTCTTTCAAATCTGTTGGCTGGCTGTAAGTGTCTTTACATGCTGCCACAAATTACATTTATATAACAATCTGATTCGATTGACACAGTAATGTGAGCGTTTTCTTGAATTTCAAATATCTAGTTCGATAAACCACAAAGCGGTTTAAGTTTCTCAATTTTATTTTATTAAAATAAAAGTTTTGAACTTTAAAGGCAACAAGAGCAAATTTGTAGACAATACTGTTGTATATGTGCTCTAATCTCATTTCCTTGATGAATTGTGGAAATGTTGTTTACGTTATATGTAACTGTCAATGTCATTACAAGTTTCACAAATATTGATCTGAAAATGGTATCTTTCATATCATTTGGAACCCGTCTATATATCTTGATGCAATATCGCCTATCTCACATTTCGTTTCTATTATTCATAACAAAAGGAAACTCTTTGAAATCAACACCTCGGAACCAATTTCAATTTCAGTTACTGCTTGATAGAGAAAGCTTATTTACCACGGATATTACTCTCTTCGTGCTAGTATTATTGAGATAACTAAAACAAAATTCTTGTATTAAAAAAAACATCACAATGTCTATGGAGATTTGAATAATTTTATAAAAGATTGAAGTAGAAAACTTAAGTTTTGTAAATGTTTATTTCTTTTCAGAGATTATTCAAATAATCTCAATATTCAGTGGAGCTTAAATGCATACTAATATCAAAAATAAATTTTTTCAAGTGAATAGCTGACATTTATATATGATTTAAGTCATAAATAAAATTTATACATTTTCAAATATGCATATTCATTTCTCCGTTTGAAGAAGTCTTATTATAAAAAGCAAAAAATTGCTGTGCTTTTATGCATATATTGTAGATACCCATGGCGGTTAACAAGCTCACTGCATAGCATTATTTTCACTGTCAATTGCTTTTTAAAGTTTTGCTGCAAAACAGAGCACAAAACATGTTGGAGCCACCTCCGACCAAAGAGCCGCCCTAAACAGTCATTTGACCAACCCATCAAAATAAAGCTGTCTGCTTTGTTTTGGCATTTTGTTGGCTGCTAAATACACATTTTAGAGGCAGGGAGGTTGGGAGGTACACAGCTTACATTTTGTTTTCCAGCTATTCTGGACTTAGGAGGAGAGGAAAAAGTTTGGTGTTTTGTTTGTTGATTTAGTTGTTTTTTGTACGCTGCGCAGTGTACTCTCGACAACTAAAACTTTTTTGTTGCAACATGACGCATTTTTATTTTTTTCTAACTCTCAATTTGCCATACTGTCCATCAATATGTTTACAAAAGCACTTAGTTTTAGTTGTTTTTACAAAGTTTAATACACGAATTTTTTTAAAATTTGTTCTATTGTTTTTTAAAGATTTTCATATCTGCGTGTAGGTTGTTATTATAACGTGCTCAGAAACAATTACTTTGGCTTTTAACTGCCACAAACATAAGCCGAATTCATATTGTTTTATATACCAGCATATTTACATTAATTTGGATGCGCCGCCTTTATTTAGGGAATTATTTTTCTCAGAGGACTTTTTTGACTAAAGTATCTGTGTTTGCTGAAATGTCTATTTGTATAAATAAATGAAAATTATTATTTAGGGAATATGTGTATAAAAGTTGAAATCAATAAGTTTTTATTACAAAAAACTACCAACGATACAGTGGATGCCTCCATTGGATTATATGGGCGTATTAAGCAAATTGGGAAATGCCTTCCCGTGTGATTTCTTATTATTTGCTATTAAAAGGTATTGGGATATTAAAACTGAAAATGAAATACTATACTCTTTGGCTGTAGATATTGCGGTCTAGACGTACACTCAAAGGTAAGATTAATTTTCTACCTAAGAATATATTTAAATTTACTTTTCTGGCATGCGTAATTAAAACCATCAGCCACGATATTATCTCTGAGTGAAAACACTATAGTTTAGAATTATCCAAAAAGTGGCTATATTTCAATGGCATACAACAAAGTCAATCTTCATTCCAAAAGCCGGTAGGGCTCCACACATTAACCAAATGGACATAAGTCCTATAAACTTATCGCCATTTTCTCTTAAGTCACTAGGAGGGATTATAGTAAATTTCCTGTTTCAAATTATTGAAAAGAAGGGAAATCACCCTACCGGTTGAATTTATAAATCAGACAGCTAATATTTTGCAAAACTGTCACCACGAGCCTAAGAGAGTATCAAGTAAAGATAAGAAATGGGGTTTAGTTCATAGAACTTGTCACTATACACCAATGGTGAGGCTAATACTTTTATATGGAGTTTCTGTATGTAAAAAAAGTTTTGTTAGTTGAATTTATAAAATATAAAAATATAGACGAAATTCAAGAAAGTGCCAAATGAAGCGTTAAATAAACTTCTAAATATTTGATCAATGGAATTAATGTGTTATCAGATTGCAATGCTAACCTCAGTGGTCACTCGAAATTGTTTGAAAATTATAATTCATTACAGACGGCACAGATCTCTGCTTGTCAACTCATTACTTGCTGCAGTTATAGAATGGAGTGAAATAATAACAGCAGTTGACAATATTAGGATCTACATGGATTGACTGAAGCTCGATGAAAAAGTAGACAGCGGAGTTTTCTTAAGAAACTCATCCTGAGCTTTTTTGCAGGATAGTCAACCACTGCAGTGTATTTTAGTCTATATGGAGGCAGCAGATTACATTGAAATCGAGCTCACAACATCTTTATTTTTAGCGATATTCAGGCTGGAATTAAGTCACTAAGAACAAAAAAAAAGTTCTGGACTGTCGCAGCCGTCTACAGGAAATGGCCAAACAAAACTTAAATTTCTCAGCATGTGGCCAATGAGGTATAAAGAGAAATTGTAAGGCAGACGAACTTGCCAGCCTAGGTACGACCGCTTTAAATGATTTTCGAAACCAATGTGCATATCTTTATGTGTCCGTATAATACCAAATTTGAGACTCCTAGATAATTTGTGAAGGCTGGATGATATAGTAATCCGATTACGATGATCATCAAACCGAATTTGAAAATCATAATATATGTGTATATTATCAAATTTCAGGATTCTAGACTTTTTTGACCAAAGCTGAAAAATCTCCGTGTATAGGAGTTATATGTTTTAGTCGACCGATTTCGGTTATTTTCAATGTGCAGTTCATTATATATGCATATAGTACTAAAAAATGCTTTTTTGACCTATTCAGGACCCAAACTATTTTATACAACGTTGATAAGTTCGAGCGTACCAAGTTTGGTTGAAATATCTCAAAACCTGAGGGAATTAATTTGCGTTCAAACAGACGGAGTGGTTGATGTGACTAAATCAACTCGTCGTTCGTATGCAATCAGTATTCATTCGGCGTGTCTGGAAATACTTCGCATCAAATGATATGATTTCTAAGTGTCGTTTTGGCCAGCTTTAATCATGCCATGATCAGTAATTTTTTTTTATTTAATATTATTATAAAAATAATCGTTCTGCAATTGCAACTTTTTTAAGAAAATTATCTCCTCCGATGAGGCTGACTTTCATTTGAGTGGTAAATAAACAAAACTGTCGATTCTGGTGCGAAGAAAATCCACAAATTATTCATGAACAACTATTAAACTCACCTAAATTGACAGTTTTTGGTCTGGTGGAATCAGCGGTCCGTATTTCTTTCGAAATGAAGCTGGTAGCGCCGTTACTGTCAATGGAGAGCGGTATAGATCGATAATAACCAACTTTTTATGGCCACATTTGGAAAAAGTGATCTTAACAACATCTGGTTCCAACAAGACGAAGCTGCTTGTCACACAGCACGTGCAACAACCGAATTATTGCGAGAAAGTTTTCGAGATTCGATTATTTCAAGAAATTGTGACATTGAATAACCTCCGAGGAGTTGTGATTTAACAGCACTAGACTTGTGGGGTTATTTGCAGTCATTGGTCTTTAGCAATAAACTATACTCTTGACATATGACTTGGTTTGGTGGAAAAAGTGCTCAAACATTTGGTTCCTGCAAAAGAAGTAGTGGAAGCCATTTGAATGATATTATATTCAGAACTTAATTTTATCGATTATACTTCACATTAAATTAAAAAATATTTGAATTTTTGATTGTGTTTGTTTATGGTATCTACGTTTCGTTAGCATACGAAATTGTAGATACGATTTATTAACTACGCACAAACTTTATAAACACATATAATCAATAATACCAGCCTGCAAACGAACGGTACTGAAGCATCTATAGCGGTTAAATTATATTAATAAGTCCAACATTGTGTTGATTATGTCTAATGGAAGGCTTTGAATAGCAAAAAATAAATCCTAGCATATTTCTGGTGCCAACTCTCTCACATAGAAATTAATTTCAGTAGAAAAAATACTCATCCCAAAAATATTGTATTTTATCCATGAATAATTATTTAAAATATGTCATCTACTATGTAGGGAAGAACTGCCTAATCCCAACTATAAAAATCCAGACAGTACATAACCCAGACAGCTTAAAAAGAAAAGCTTAAAACTGGCACGAATCCCGAAATCCCGACCAGAAAAATTACAGATAACCCAATATGCAGTGAAGATAAAGCCCTTAATAAAATCTCGACAACTTTTTATCCCGCCGGCACCAAATAAGTTACTATTCGGTTTTATTAAAATTTTTCCATCAATTTGAAATGAAAAAATTAAAAATATGTTTTCAATATAAAGAAATAGGTCATGTATATACATGTATTAATTAATATAAGTATATTGTATATATACATATATCGCCTTATAACCGCTGCCGAGCTCCTTCTTTGATTTGCGGTGTGCGCCTTGATATTTTTCAAACAAATGGACCTAAAGTCTAATCGTAACTGACTCCGAACGGAATATGTGTATTGGGATTTTAAATTTCTGAATTTTGTGTCTCGGGATTTCATTGCAGACCCACTTTGTAGATGTAGGTCATGTACAAAAATGGACGAAAAGCTCAGCTTCATTCCTAAATGAATTTGGTTCCATAGAAATAGTTGTTAACCAAAATTCAAATGAGATAATGAGTAATTATATTTTCCAAATATGTCAGCAAGTCCTTATGTGGTATTAATGAATTCTTGTGATATAGGCTTTATATTATAAATTTATAGTTATATACCAAGGACAGATAAAATGAGCGGCAGCAGATACCACAGGCAGGCAGTGGCGTTACCATTGGAGTAAGTAAGTAGAAAAGAATAAACTTTGTGCTGCGCAAAATAATTGAGTGATATAAAGAATTGTTAAATATACCATTTAGCATACTGAATAGAATAGCAATTATTGTGGACTAAGTAAACATTGACTAAATTCCAAACAGTTAAGAAGGCGAACGAAAAAATCTTATATAACAATCCAGTGATAGAGCTAGAAGGATTTGGGAAATCGAAAAACATTACAATATCATTAATTTTTTCCAGCATGCAGAAATTATGTTTACTAATAATCTATAAATAATTTTACCACAAATTAATTTTTATCAAGGATGAGCAATACTATGAATGAAATTTTCCCATTAATTATTTTAATTATTAATTAAATAAAATAGAAATTTAAGTATTATTATTGCCCATTAACTAAACGTACACGTACATCTATACGATTTTACATTTATATATATGTGCATAACCATAAATTTCAACCTGAATTCGCTTCACCGAAAGTTTTTGTGTGATTTGCATCGACAGGTGTTTGATATTTATTTAAACACAAATAATAATAAATTATAATAAATTTATTATTAATTATAAATAACTACGCACATGAAAATATACCAAAATATGCGTATAAATGTTTTAGATAGATATAAATTCATGAAACGATTAGTATATATTTAACACCAAATACATAGTCATAAGTCACTAAAGTTTTGATATTGTACTTAATTTGCTAAAAAATGCATTTAC
Source organism: Neoceratitis asiatica (assembly GCA_030068015.2). NCBI lineage: Eukaryota > Metazoa > Arthropoda > Insecta > Diptera > Tephritidae > Neoceratitis > Neoceratitis asiatica. Next base: position 82,325,224 of record CM061524.1, read on the forward strand.
GAGTTAATTTTGTTACATTTTCAATTACTCATTTGCTTAGTAATTTTTTATTATTTTCTTTATTTCCCTTCAGTTAGTTAAATTTTTTATTCAATTTCATCTCGTTTTATGGCAACAAATTTTTTTGTCCTATTTTAAAAAGTTTGATTGAAAAATATTTCAATTAGATACCTCTTTAATATTAAAATAGTTCAAATATTTGATTTTATTATCGAAAAATAGAAATTATTTTATTGAATTAAATTTTGGTAAATTTCTTTAAATTGGAAATTGGATTTGGGCATAATGAATTTTTATGAAAACCACAGAACCCGTAAAATATGATTTCTAAAGCAAATAACGATAAATTCATACATATACATAAAAAAAAAAAAAACCCACGCATTAGTCGAAATGTGCGTACAGTGCGTACCACCATGCCAATCACTATTAGTGTACTTTTTACGTGAGATAAAAGCATCACCGAGCATATTTTATTTTTATATACTCCGAAAGATTTAAAGGCGTATCTTTATCAAATCAAAACAATAAGAATATCTAACAACAAAAATTTGTATTAACGTGACTTTTAATTCTTATAATCTGAAATTAGTTGTATTTTACAGTAACTTTGTTTGTTTTAACCTTAAGCAATATCATTTCATTAATTATTAATTATCATTATAGTCAAACCCCGAATCATAATATCACCTAAAAAGCTTGTTGCCTCTTCTTTCCATACTTGAAAAAGTGCTGCTATCCAAATCCAAAATATATATTATTTTCTGCAGACATTCCACAGAGCGTAAAAGTCAACTGAACTAAACTTAAAACGAGCCAGCATGGATCACAAATCCTTTTATAGAACTCTATCATAAAGTCAATATTGATAAATATAATACCCGATGATGGGGTTCGGCATGCGCAATTGGAACCCTTAAAATGCCACGGTTTATAAAGTATATATTTATTTGTGCAAAGAGATTAAAAATGGATAAATATCTATAGTAAGCCCAAAAGATTATCATGATATTAAAACCTTTAATCTTCTTATACACGTACATATATACAAATATTCTGTACGTGCGATTGTGACTAAACTATTCCTAAACGGCTTAACAAATTTAGCTGAAATTATATGCGTGTATACAAGAAAACTCACAATAGTTAAGATTACAATGTAGGAGCACTGCCACCTGTTTTAAAATTATGTATGTAAACATGTTATAAATATAAGTGTGTCTATGAATGAACTCATGTTAAATGACTGAACTGAGTGTGTTTAAGTAGGCTTCAGAATGCTTTAGATTTACAATGCGGCAGAATTTTCACAATGCTGAAGAAATTTAAAAAAAATTTAATGTCTTTTAAGCAGCATTGGCCCCAGCTAAAAATTGTAATTTAATATAATACATAACAAATTGCTATACAGATATCTGAATAAAGATACTTAAAAACTTATTGATGAAGGTGTTGCCACTTGTTTTAAAATATTAAACAATTAAATTGATAAGTTTAATCAATTGTTATATTGAAGGTATCAAACTGAACGAAATCATGAAGGGTTATCATAATAAATGATATAATATGGGTATGAAGCAGAAGATATTTGCAATTTTCAATGTGATTGACATATGCCATGTCCATCAATAGTTCACAAGGACACACTTTTAAGGTATGCGGTTTGAATTTGGAGGAACCTTGTTTTTTGTGACGTCTGTGCAAGAGTTAGCAGTCTAAATTACAGTCGACTCTCGTTAATTTGAAACTTTCTGCCTCCTTAACTGACACCTCGGCCAAAGAGTTTTTATTTGTATCTGTCGCAGATAAAATTTCGATATTAGTTAAAGAACCTGAGACAGAAATATCTTCACGATCTCTAACGAAGTTAAAAATCTCACACCGCTGATATCAATGTCAGTGGTTCTGTGTTTGTCTAGTTCTTTAAAATCAGTAACTATTAGAAAATTTTTCTGATCTTCTTTTATGAAAGAGGATTTTTTGAAGCAGCATGGAATCATTAAGCTCTTCATGCCGTTTCAATCAATACAATAGCCGTCAGAACCGTTATATTTGCAATAAGCTGCTTAAAAAGTTTCATCAGTGTTAAAAATGTCGCGAGCATCATAGTTTTCAATTAAAGTCTCAAATGTACCATGCCAATCTAAGCAAAATGCATCATTAACACTTCCCCTTACCTCACAAACTTTTTTCGTCACAATTACATTTCTCTTTTTGAAATTTGCAAGTCGACCTTCCTTTGTTGCAAAGTTTTTGATGTTTAGAGTAGACGTGAACTCTTTTGCTTTTTTCCTTTAACAAGTGTGGGCTAATAGACGTCTGCACTGTCTTAGCAAAATTAGCAGGCTTTCTTCCAGACGAGGAAATTCACCTTTAGCAGTTCTTTTTCGTACTCGAACAGTTTGAGTAGCATAATATACATTTTCTTCTCGTGCTTTATTATGGTTGAGAGATTACTCTGGGAATCTTAAATTCTTTTGCAACATCACTTTTCTTTTCACCTTCGTCTAATTTTTAATTACCTTTGTACTTTTGAGGACTCATACGGGTAACTAAAATAAGCTATTATTTAATCTGTATACAAATAACGAACAGTAACTAAAACTTAACCAAACAAACCAATTCGTACAAGCTGCGACACAAATTAATCATTACAAAAACAAAGATGATTTTTTATTGCTGCAACAATCAACAACAACAGTCCGTTGGAGGTAGTACTCCTTTTATTTTTATTTTATTTCTATTAGTCACAGAAATTTAATGCAATAAATGAAATGGAAAAACAATATGTTTATATTAGCATTTAATTTATTTATAATTGTTTCAAATGGAATTAGAATTTAAAATTTACATGCAAATCGTATCAAATTTCAGAAATGCAAATTACACAACTCGTTTGTTTGGGATTACTTAAGCGTGACAATAAGTTTCCATTACTAATTTCATCGGCACATATTTCGCATTAATATCGAATTTTATATTAATTTATTAGCAACACACATACGTATGCAAGAGACATAATTTGACGAGGTGATTTGCGGCAGATAACAGTAGGAATGAAACGTGTACACTTAAACATACGAGGTATAACCAAAAAGTAAGTGTACTGAATTTTTCAAGGATTTGAAAATTTCTATCTAAACAAAAAAATTACGCGATAAGGTAGCTATTTCTCGATATAGTCACCATTCTTCTCTATGCAGCTGGTGTTTTTTTATGCCTTCCTAAAAGTAATTTCCCGCCAACTCATTTCGCGAATAGTTTATGATATCCAATACTTTCTGTAATCGTTTCATGTAGTAGATATCTGTAATTTTGTTGAAACATCCCAGAAAGTTCATCTGCAGTAAATCTCTGATAGTCACGGAGCACACTTTCGATTTTTTTAAACAAATCATCAGTCATCATTTAAGGTCTTCCGCTCCTCATTTATACATACTTGATTCTAAATATCAAACGGAGATAGCTATTGACGCCGCGTATTTCGCACTCGGTGGGAGGCTTCCTGGAGTGGGACACTAAAGTTCCTCCGGCAGTGGGAGCCTCAGTACACTTACTTTCTGGATATATCTCGTAGATGCGTGGGTACAGAATTATATTAAATTACTAATCGGAAACAATTTGAGTAGAAATGTAAATTTAAAATTAAATCAATTCATTTCCGTGAAAATTTTAAATTTTAATTTATCCCAAAAAATTGGTGTGTCAAATATTTTTTCTTTTTTCTTTTTTTTCTTTTTCAAAAAATAAAAAAATTAAATGAAAAGTAGTATGAATGAAGAACGGCGATTATTCGATATAAGATAAAATAAATCTTTAAATTTATGGATAATGAAATTTTAATTAGACTTATCTCTTTTCTACTGATCTAAGGACAAAGACATTAAATTGAAAGAGTAAATATGTTCGGCTGGGTACATATATTCATTTATAAAGTCATAATTCTTATAGCATGTATTGAATATTTATACATACAACAACTCTTGACATGCAGTTAAACAAGAGATTTACAAGCTAAGATAAATTGAGCATATTTGATAAGTGCACAATACATATCCATCTGTAAAAGTGTTCTAGCGTATGGACGAACATATACTTGATTACTTTGTTTAACTAAAATACACTAGAGAATGACATATATATACATCTATGGGCAAAAAAATGATACGAATGCCAGGTTTAAGAATTATGAAATATTTATTGTTCAGTATTGTAAGCTAAGTATATCATCTAAATTTATCAAAATATGTTTCTATTACCTTCAATTTTCAAAGTAAAGTAACGATTTTTGAGCGGATCTTTAACGCAAAAGCTCATATTTGATCATATCAGTTGTATGTGTCCTATATATTATAATGATCCGATCTGGCTGATTCAAACTAAATTAAATTCACTCATCGTTCTGATACGATCGGTATAAGTTTTGCTGGTTGTGTCTCTTCTTCTTCTGGTACTTACATACTTCAGATCATAGTTAATATACCTTTTCATGTTTATAGAAACTTTAAATACAAACATTTGTAACACATGAAAACCAAAGTTTTTTAATATACTTTAATTTTTTATTTCTCACAACGTTCTTCAATGCTTTTAATGATTTGTTTAGTAACTGTATTTAATAATTTAGAATGAAAAAAGAATTGCTTCAGTACGTAGAGACTGACCAGGATATTACAGCATTGGGCATGCAAGGCTTTGTATATTATTTACGAAGAACTGAATGTAAGGTTTAGTTAATATGTTTTCATTAAATTATAATTATTTACCAGTTCCTTTCCTGTTAGCTTAATTGAAAATCTGCATAATCGAAAATCTGCTAATTTAATATACATATGTACATACATTATAAGCGTATTGGCTTTTCTTTTATGATTCCTAAGAAAATTTTAGGCTGAAAATATTTCCAAGAAGGAGAATATTCACTAAATTTTTAGTTTGTAACACACAAGAAAATATAAGTCCAAATTCAGCTACATATTTATGTTTATACTAAACGCAAGGTTTATTGAGATGATAAATTCTACAGATAAATTATTAAAGGTTTTTAATAATTTTTACATATATTTACTTTTCTCATGAACAAATAAAGTTACTGCTATGAAACTTTATTGGATGTTAGTGGTTGTTGCTGCATGGGCTAACAATCAAAACTTCCCATGTATATCATAACTTTTGAATGAGCGAACTTATCAAAAAAAATATATTGAAACCTTTTTTATAAATAACTTAATTTTCTACAAAAATATTAACCATTCCCGTCATGCTATATGGTGCAGAATCGAGGACGATATCAATATCCGATGAGTTGGCATTGGGAGTTTTCGTGAGAAATGTTTGGTCCTTTGCGCATTGGTAGCATAACAATGGAACAATGAGCCATTATTTTTAAGTTAGTATATATTTTAACATCCAATTTTATTTTTCTATTCAATTTTGCATGTACAGCTTGGTTATTTTGAAGAATTCGGCTCATTAAATTTTCATTTAAGTTTTTCTATTTTTCGTTTTCAAGAACTTGTTATAACGTAAAAAAAAAGTAAATAGGGAAGATCATTCGTTCGCACACTGGTACATTCACTCGCGCTAAAATGTCAAAGCTTTGATGCTATGAATACCGTTGGCACGCATCAACGCACACGAATAAAAACATAGACTATGTCGTGCTTACGTATGCTATGCACAAGTATTCGTATTATGATTTGTATGCATTATCAATTGGGCGGAGAAGGATCATTGTAAAAATAAAAGTAGTTGCGTATGAATATTATAATGCAAAATTTAAAAAAGGGCACAAAATAAAAAAGATATTTTTCAGTGCAAATTGATTGCTCACGAAAAATGAAAATATCTATACGAAAACTCTTTTGGAGTTATTGGCGGTATCGGTCAAAAACTCATTTGTGCTGAGCGGCTTCAAATAAATTTTACATGGGCTTCTAATATATATTATGAAGTTATTGAATTTTTTCTCATGCTATAGGTATGCATTAGAAAGCAGAAGAGTAATATTATCGTACCTAAGTAATTTAAAGCATGTGGCTTCTAAATATAATATCCAACTAAAATTTTTCTGACCTATTTTAACTCCATTCTTCAGTTAACCATTCGTCGCTCTTTTCAAAACCAACGCATATCTATTAGTCAACATTTGCAGATATATGTGCATTCAGGTAAATACATACGTTTGTTTTTGTTTCAACTGCATTTGACATATAAACTCAGCATTATGTTTCAATTAGCTTTGTTTTTATTTCTTTTACTTATAACTAAAAAATGAGAGCGTATACACCTTTTAAATAACATTGCCATTGAGATGAAAGAGAAGAACTATTTCATTTAATTATTATATTCATTTTATTATATTATATTATAATTTATTTTTATTTTATATCAGTATACTTCATTTTATTGTATTCTCTTTCATTTAATTTTATTTAATTTAAATTTCATTTATTTTATTTTAACTAAATTTTTATTTATTTAAATTTTTTTAGTTTGTTTTATTAATTTTTATTAAATATCACTATATACTGTTTTACCTTATTTTATTTTACATTTTTGGTTTTAATTTTTGATATAGTTCAATTTAACTTTATTAAATTAATTTAATTTAATTTTATTTATGTTTCATTCTTTTATTTTTTTAATTTTTAATTTTTATATATATACTAAATTTTTTGAGTTTAGCTTAGTTTATCTTATTCTATTTTATTTTATTTTATTTTATTATGCTTTATTTTATTTTTCTTTGTTTTATTTAATTTAATTTAATTTATTTATTGTAATTACATTAATCTTAATTAATTTTTTTAAATATTATATTAAAACTGCGTATTTTATTTTAATTAGTTAACATAAAATAAATTTTATTTAATTTGACTTTTTTATATTTTATTTTGTTTTATTGCATTGTATGTAATATAATTCAATCATCAAATTACATAGCTGATTTTGGCTCAGTGGTAGAGCACTCGCCTGTGGCGTCAGAATCCGTTGGTTCGATGCCTGGCAAAAGAAGTCTGATGAGGAGATGTGGTGGTCTCATTCATTCATTTATTTTAAAACAGTTTAAATTTATTTAAAATATTTTTTTTAATTAAACTTCATTTTAATTTATTTGTTTTTATTAAATTAATTTGGTTTTTATAGCAATAGACAATAGTTGACTATGTTTAGAGCATTTCGGAATATAATTTCTATATAATAGAATGAATACAACAAATCGCTCAATTCGCTATTAAAATTACTGCTTAATATGTTTCGATGAAGCACTAACAAATCGAACTAGTCTAATCAATGGTAATACGTAATTTGCCAGCAGAGAAAAAACTGTGGAAGAGGAGCAGCAATACACAATCTTCCACGATTTACGTAAATTAACGGACTAAACGTCGCGAAGCTAATAAACGGGAATATATCTATGAATTCAATTACTTTCAATTCGTTTAAGAACGAAAATTTTAAATTTTAACCTACTTCTAAGTTTACTGTTCGCTCTGGCGTCCTTTCGGTAACGCTAAAGTTTACTTGCCGATGTTCGAGTACGTATGCAATTGCCACTTTTTCATATATTTCGGCAACATGCCTTATTTCTTGCGCCTGTGTTTCTGCGATGGAATTTACTTGCCTGCAAATAAACCCACTTCGTCTTGCTTTTCTCGCCCTTTGGTGTACTGAGTAGGCGCTAGGCACCAATCCTTTTTTACATTATTAGTTGTTGATCCGCTTGTAAGAATTTTGTCTTATTGCTGCAGTCAGTTTTTACTTTGATGGCATGTGACATGCGATGTTACGACCGTTTTGAATATTTCTGCATTTCAGAAGTTTTTTTTAGCCCATATTTAAAACTTGTTAGCGTATTACGGAAGTTTAGTTCGACTAAACTGAGCTTAAGGCACTCTTCTGCAGAGAGCAATGACTTTATAAAGTAGTATTCTTCAAAAGTATAAAAGCATAAGAACAATTCAATGAAATATTTTTCTGTGCTAAGAAACTATAATTTTTTGATTTTTTATTAAAAAAGTTAATCAGAATATATATTTATATACAATAAATGTATGTACATATATAACGGCATTGGTTTTTAATGACTTATGTAAATTAACTAAAGGACTGTCACCGTTTTGGTGACCTAACCCCGTTTAGGTCCTCAGGTAACCCTATCCTTAGAACATCAACGGAGCACCTTCTTCTTGTCAGGGCTGGTGTAGAAACCAACCCTGGTCCGACGGTTTATTTCTGCGGTGTGTGTCAAAGATGACTCCACCATTCTTCCATCTTTGTTAGACGCAACCTGTGCAATGGTTGGAGTCATCTTGTGACCTGTTCAGGCCTTAACAGGCGTCGCCTGTACATACTAAACTGCGGCCAACTTCCACCACTGTGCGCCAACTCTCTCAGCGGATAACATAGCAGCAACAATCAAGATCCACGCATCAGCTTCTCACCCTCCAAGTTATAAACGCCCCTCCGAGACATATTCGACATAATCAATTTAATTATATATATAATATATAATAACATAAGAAAGGATTGCGAGCGAGATCATGGTAGAGGCTTGGAGTTCATACTACACAACACCGTGCAGTATCGTCTTATCGATGACGACATCGACCGCAGGGATACTATCCTAGAACGTCAGTGCATAGATATCCGGTCAGGCGGTATGGAGTTCGAAAACTTTAATACATACATTCCTACTTTTTACCCAGTTGGATACCGTACTGGTATAGGTGAACTACTCAAAGGTGCAAGCCGCTTAGTTTTGAATGACTGCAATGTGCATCATGGTCTTTAGAATTCCTGATGGCCAATTCAAAATTCTGCACCATGAACGATGGTATTGTCTGAACTCAAGCACAACCCATCGCCGAAAAAGAGCTCGAGCTGCCTCGAGAGACCCGCGTAATACTGCCACAATTAAGGTCTGGATATTGTGGTCGACTCAACTCCTACCTATCCCGACTCGACTCTGACATACCCATTGGGCGTTTCCTGGGCCTCCCTTTAGATGATCTCGATGACTTAGACTGGACTTACCTGATCCTAGGCGGGGTGGGCAAACTGCTACAAAAACAACAACAACAACAACAACAACAACAATGAATTAATTCTCATGATCGGAATAATACTTAGGTATCTGGAAGCAATACTTCCATAAAAAACTAAAATTTATAGCATTATTGTAATTTTCATATCACAGCCTGTTGAATATTTTGAAGAAAATAAACCTTTTCAAATTAAATAAAAAGCCAAAAAAGAAACTGCACGCGTAAAACGCCCAGACAAGTCCTCAAATATTAGCCTAATTTCTAGTGCATTCCAGGTTTTCTGTATTAATACTCTTCTTTACTATGATTGTTCTTTCCAATTATTTGTGAATTTAATTAAAATGAAATAAAATACCTACAAACAGCTCGTGCATAATTCAGTGGATATTTATTGAATTTTTAATAACATATTTTTATTCAGTTACTTATTTTTACTGTATAGGTGAATTCGAGCATGATGTTGCCGATCGTTGAATAATTATTTATTATAATTTATGCGTACTTCTGTACAATTGGTTGAATTTTCGATTAAAAGGTGCATGTAAGTTAAATAAGTTTATATATGTTCACGAAATGTAGCAATTACTTCTTTTCGCCCGTAAATGAATTTTTAGTATTAATAATGGTAATAATGGGTGCATAATTCGATTTGCTATTTGTATCGAACTATAACTATTGGAATCATATTCGTTTCGGTTCTTAAAGGGTTTCGTCTTTGCTGATTACTATTTCTTCGCTGATTGCCTTGTATTAAGTTGCTTAACTTGCACAAAAAGTGAGAACATAATTTTATTTTTAATTTAAATAAACTGCTTCGAAATATCGAGCCCTGTGCGCAAAGAAGACACTTTAACTCCAAAAGTTTCATTACTTTATATCAATTGGACTTAATAAAAATTATGTACTAAATTTTATGTCTATATAGGGTGATCAATTTCGTTATTCCCTACTTTTTTAAAGAAAAAATCACAGAAAATTCAAATTTATTGAATTTATTATCATTCGAAAGAACATTCTTTGGCATTTATTTTTTTAAGATTTTCTCTTTCAAATGTTTGCCGCGGCTTCGTCCATCCGTTGAGTTGAATTTTCGATGATTTGTTCGAGAAATTCGAATGGTAACTGGCGAGTGACACGCGTGATGTTTTGCTTCAAGGCCTGAATAGAAGCGAGATAGTCCGCATAGACTTTAGACTTTACATATCCCCACAGGAAAAAGTCTATCGATGTGATATAACACGATCGTGGTGGCCCGAAACGTGAAATTATCTGCTCACTGAAGTGTTATCTTAATAAATCCATTGATTGATGCGATGTGTGGGAAGTGGCGCAGTCTTGTTGAAACCAAATGTCGCGGAGATCACGAGCCTATAGAGCGAAGCGATGTCGCTTGGAAAGATCGAGTGGCTTCAGTTCATACATAAGCTATATTTTTTACGCTTTCAATTTAAGATCTCGGCATAAATGCGCCAAGTCGTTCCGTACGTCGGTCCGAGTTGCTGCGAATGGCGCCGAATCGATTCTCCACGGTCTTTGTGTACACTCTCAGCTAGGGCCGCTATATTTTCTTCACTGCGTACTGGATGTGGTCTATTCGGTCGAATATTATCCAATAATGAATGCTGGGTGCTACAATCAGTAGGCCGATTATGGTGACCATAAGTTGAGCGAATCACGCGAAACGCATTCTTTACAGAACGTGAATTTTCGTAATAAAGTTGAGTGATTTTCAAACGTTGTTGAGGCGGAAGTCTTTCCATGATGAAATGACAAACAATACTGAACAAAAATAACATGACAGCTGACACGACTCACGGTTGATCTATCAGAAAAAGGCTATTAAAAATGGACCTCTACTTGGATTACCCTTTATAAATTTTAATTTACTTCCAGAATTTTTTTGACCCTATTACAAGGGCTCAATATAAATTTTAATAATAATTCTGGCTGCTTTTTTTGATTGATTTACACATCGCTCTTAGAATGTCACAAATAGTAGATTTAATCGGTTTATCTGCAAAAAAATATATTCCTTTATTATATTTAATTTAAAATTAGTTTTATTCGAAATGTTAACTCTTCGAGAAAGTATTTATGACATGAAATAAAAAGATTTTAATATAAATCTATCAGACGTTTGGAGGCGGCTTAGAATTAACTGCAGATCACCCATTTGCTGAAAAATCATCAAAGCACACGCCACAAATTAGAGGCGATATTAGGGTGAAAAATGTTTTATCCGTTATAAAACGGCAATTAAATTATATATTTAGAAATAAAAAAAGAATTGCCGCAATAGTTGAGTAGTTGGCATTGCACTGGTATTTCCAACTTGCAAAATTTGAAAAATTTATTTAAATAAAATTTAGTATAATGAATGAGTATTTTTTTCATTTCTAATAGTAATGAGTACATACGAGAGTTCAACATCATTGTGGTGAAAGAACATGATTTATTTGCGCGAATACATGCCTACATACCAGCACACGTATGTATATGAAATGAATATATATATATATATATATATATATTTCCATGTAGGGAAAAAAATACTTAGTTGTTAACTAGAATACTACTACTTTGTATTTTTACACCACATAGTTCTTTTTCCATCATATTTATATACTAGCGACTAATATTTTCAATACGGCGATGTCCTACAAAATTTACCAATTATGGGTCAGCGTCATACCAGTTAAATACTACTTCACTTATTGGTGTAAAATTTCTACCAGATTGAAACCGTAAATCCCATGCTCGCAAACGAGAACACCACAATTACTTGGCTGTGGTAGAAATTAGTGACGAACTACACAATACATTAGAGTATATTAGAAAATTGAACACAGTAGTGGTGCGCTTAAATTTAACAGAACATATTAGCGGTGATGGATTTTCTCATTTGTTATATTACTGATGATTGAGAAAATAATACGAACTAATATGATTTTATTTTTTTCAAAATACTACAATCCTGAGAACAAAACTCTAAAATTTCTATTCTAATTCACTAAAAGCTAATTTTGAATTGTGCTGTGTAGCTTATATATAAATGGTTATCCATTTTTCGGTTTCCAAAATTAACGTAAATAGAATTAATTTAGAATAATATTTTTCATTATATCCCTTTTTTATTACTATTTTATTATTATTGGTATTATATGTAAACACTACATTTTTCAAATGACCGCCTCCTTAATTTTTGCAAACTTCGATCCGTTTGAGGTAATTTTCGACCCTTTTTGGCGCATATTGGGATGGTATCTCAGCCACAACTTATCGAATGTTGGTTTTGAAGTGCTCAAGGGTTAAAAGTCCAACGTTCGTTATAGTTCTTAAAGAAGTAAAGCCCAATCACACCTCCGGAATAAAGAGCGCACCACACAGTAAGTTTTTTTGGACGATTATGTACATCAAATCTTCTCTTAAAGCACAAAACTTGGCCACATTTGAATCACCATTTTTGTAGGAGGTTTCAACAATTTTAGCGCATTGTGCGTTCCATTTTCTGACTTTTAACTATAGCCAAACATGTTTGGTTTGACAGTGAAGTTTGACAGATGTCAAAATACAGCCCTGCACCTTCGAAACCACCAAATAGGAAACCCTTTCTTTTCCATCACAGAGTATATACTTAAATAGTAATGCTTGCTTCAGTTGTTTCACATGCCTGTTTGCTACAGAAATACTCGGTTATTAATCGATATGAATATTTCCGTGTGCTATATAGTGTATGCAAGTTATGTGTGCATTTACTCTATAGAGTCAGTATTAATTTTTATTTTCCGATATAGTATAAATAAATGCAAATTTCAAAAATACTTCCCTGAAGCAAGATTTTAAAAGTTGTAAAATGACGGTTTTGTCGCAGCTTATACCCATATATTTATTTGCAGCGCTCACTCAGCAGACTCCCATCATTCAAATATTCAGTGAACTGTTGGGCTGTGATATATAATTTACTTAATATCATCAAATTTAAAGTGCCTGTGAACACATGTGAAAAACTCGTTAGTGCGAAGTGCAAAAAGAAGAGATAAAATTGTAATACAAAAAAAAATCCAATAAGTATAACGGTATTTTACCGTAAAAAACAACAGCGGTTCCCAGTAGTTAAGCTCATAAAATTTGTATTAAAAGAGTAAGGCAGTCAGTGGCTGGCTTGTTTGCTAGCCAAAAGCAGAGCGAGAAACAAAGATATGGTTGAAAAAGAAAGCAATTCATAGCATTTTTCAAAATCTTATGTTAAGTTGAAAAATGACACGACAATTCAAGAAGGCAGTCGTCCAAGCAGATGCGGGGCCGCGGCAGTCTAAGCAACCAAAAGACATGTGTAGAAAAATTGGAGTTAGCATTTCACAGCATGCTGCTGCTGCAACCACTTGCATGCAGCATTTTAAATTGCTCCACCGCTTTTTTTCCCTCCTCTGAGCTCTTTTGCTTTCATTTGTCTTATGGCTTATCACCTTCTTTCTTTAGTTTGACTCCATGTCATCGCGCATTTGAATTATGTTTTCTCTTCTTCTTCGTCTCCTTCAACCACAATACATATGTACATCTTCTATTGTTGCTGTAGGTTTTTTTTTCTCATGTTTTTCTTTCCTTAGTCACTTGCCGCCGCCTATTTACCATGTTGAATTGTTGCGTGTGTTTGCGGTATTGAAAAGGTGTTAACAATTTAATGGCCCATATACATACGTCGCTGATATCGGGGTGAATGTGGTGTGGTGTGCAAAAGCTTCGAATTAAATTAAGCTGCGTGTCCATGGCATGCTACAGCGTGTTGCTGTCACTTTTGAGTGGTATTAAATTTTTGTAAGTCGTTGCTCACTATCCTTTACTGCCTTTAGGTAAAAAAGGGAACAAAGCTTTCTGTGGTGCTTTAAATGCGGGTGATATATTTTAGTATAACAAAAGCAAAAAGTTTATATCTAGATCGCAATGATTAACTTTTTTTTAATCTTTGTTTGGCTCATTGTGAACTACCGTATTTTATATTACCAGAAAAAATTTAAGAACATCACAAAATGTACTGATAATAGTTTTTTTGTATTGAATTTCGTTTGGATTCGGCTTAGTATAGGTTGTAGGTGCCTACATTTGGTGGAATATAGCTCCCTTATCAACTTCTGTTCGCCTCGCGCGATCACACTTTTCTTAACGCCTCCGTAACTCATTCAGTAATTCACTCCTCAAGTCCATCGCACGTAAAGAATTTGTACTTAAACAATTATAATTTTTCCAATCGAGTTCACCCCTCGGAAGGGAATGGCCCCTCCGGGCCTTCCGGGAGTCTTTTATTCAGTTACACTCTGCATTTCGACCTGAATCGAAATTTTTTCAATTAGGCGGATTTGGTATTCTGCGTTACTTTCCGTTTCAATCAATATTCGAAATTTTCGACTCTATCCAATTCTATATATTTTGCATTTCGGTCGTAGTTACGTTTTATGTACGTTGTAATTTAGTTGGTGCGAACAGTTCGATTGTATATTTTCATGTACTTATAAATTTAACAAAAATGTAAGTAAAATATTATTTTGAAAGTTGGAAAACTCATAACGATGTTTTTTATTTTAGTTTTATGAGCTTAATGATGCTAAGGAGTTTTGAAACAACGTTGGCCAAATACATTTGATCCACTAATAAAAGACTTCATGAATTCGAAAAAATTATGCAGTGACATTGACACTGTTGACTGGCATATGTTATAATTTGGATCATCTCTATGTTGATAACTGTCTTCCATAAAAAACGCAAATCAGCTACTAATCGATTAGGCAAAGATAACCATGTCAATGTACTCGATTGAATTGCAAAAATATCCAGAACATACTTGAGAGAAAATTAATTAAGTCTAAAGTTTCTTGAATATAAATATAAAGGGTTTTCCAATAGGGATGCTATGATGATTATTCAATATTATTATCAAAATAATCGTTCTGAAATTGCAACTTTTTTTTTCCGATAAGGCTCACTTTTATTTGAGTAATGCAGTCAATAAATAAAACTGCTGATTCTATTGCGAAGAAAATATACAAATTATTAATGAACAACCATTACATTCACCAAAATTGGCAGTTTGGTGTGATTTTCGGTCTGGTGGAATCATCGCTCCGTACTTCTTTCGAAATGAAGCTGGTAGCACCGTTACTATCAATGGAGAGCGGTATAGATCGATGATAATTAACTTTTTATGGCCACAATTGGAAGAAATTGAATTTAACAACATGTGGTTCCAATAAGACGGAGCTACGTGTCACACAGCACGTTCTAAAACCGAATTATTGCGAGAAAGGCTTGGAGATTCGATTATTTCAAAAAATTGTGATAATGATTGGCTTTCAAGAAGTTGTGATTTACCACCATTAGACTTCTACTTGTGGGATATTTGAAGTCTCCAGAAGAACCAGACTCTCTTCAAGCTTTAAAAGTAAATATTGAACGTACTATTAATGTCATACGACTTGATTTAGTGGAAAAACTGCTCAAAAATTGGGTTTCTCGAATTCGTTCCTGCAAAAGAAGTCATGGAGGCCATTTGAATGATGTTATATTCAGAACTTAATTGTATCGATTGTACTTCACATTACATAAAAAGCGTTTGAATTTCCTTAACAATTAGTATTTTTTTTTTTAAAGAAATCATATCACTTCTATATTAATTATGTAAAAATAATTTGCATTTGTTTGCTTTGTTTTGTTTCAATTTCAACCATTCACATGCCAATCAGCTGACTTCGAAAATATATTTTCTCCTCCTCTTCTTTTTTCGATTCGGTCGTAACTCAGAATACCTAACTACGATTGTGAAGGAGCGGAGAGCGGGAACGTAATCGAAATGCAGAATAGCCATGATTATCTTATATATACATTTTTTTAGCTATTTTATACAAACTTCAGTTTTTTGTTGTTGATATTATGTACATTTGTCTTGCTCTAGAAGACACAGTTTAGAAGCAATTGGGAGTAAACACATAAGGAAAGGAAGGCTAAGTAAGCTAGAAATACAACCAAAACAAGTCTTGCCACACAAATTTTCCAAACCCTCCGTGTACCCTACCCTTATAAAGGTTTATTGAATCTTATCTTATTTTGATGTACTTCAGCCTATATTTCGGCTTATGCACTTTAAACTCAAAAGGAAAAGTATATGAAATATATAGCTAAAAGCATTCTAGTGTTGATAATCAGCTAACTTGATGTAATTTGAGAAGAAAATTGCTCTTCTTTTTATCACCTTTACAGGCATATGAGGAATTCGACAGGCATACTCAGGATTAAAGTAAAGCATGCCAAAGTTGTTTTAATTGTTTTCACTTTGCTTATAATTTACTCAAATAATAATACTAACAAAAAAAGCATATTATACATACTGGCATACGGTTGATTTTACTCTTGTGGGCGTATATAACGTCTCTCCCTATTAATTGACATTTTCGAAACTTTTCAAACCACTTTTGCTACTTAATGCTTTCACGTTGATGAGCTAAGTAAAAGGTTTCCAAAATCTAGTTGGTAAGCCAGCCGACCGCTCGACATCAATTGCACAATTTTGTTGCTTAGGTCAGGTTATTTCAAAGTGTATTTTAAAACTTCAAAAAGTAAACTTTTATAAATAAAAGCATGGCTTTGGAACTTTGGCTTTTTGGGTTTTTTTACTGTTTGACATATAAGGTTAGGAAATAATTTCAGCAATACATAATGTTGACAAATGCATATATATGTATTAATACAAAATGTAATAATAGAACAAAAGGTTGGAAATAATTTCAATAGTAATTATTTTGTTGGTAAAAATGAACTTTTCACATTTTACTTGACTTCGAAGACTTTATTATACGAATTTAATATATGCATACTTTACTTTTAATTTTTGTGGTGTGCATCTTGATGGCGACCACATTTAATTTTTTTTTAACATCACTGTTAACCACTCGGATACTGGCCACGTAAACTAATTAAAAAACTTAGATTAAATTCAGTTCATTTTCTAATTATTTAGAGAAATTGTATACCATAATTGTATTACCATTATGATCCAGAAATATTCATTTTGTTTGCTTTTTCATGCATGAACTACAGTGTCCTAGTAGGTTCAATGGATGTTGATTCAAGATTTTTATTTATAAAATTTATAATTTCTTAATTAATATATTTTGGGAGAGAAGAATAATCTACATCCCAGAAAAATATACACCTAATCTCGTAAATTTAGGAAAATTTTGAAGTTCAGAAAATTTAAAATCTTAGTGATGCTATTAGCATCTAAAATTATAATTAAAACATATTTTTTGTTACACACATTTTTAAGTAAAACTACTTGTACAATTTTATAGGACATTATATCGAAAACTAACTTAGTCTGTAAATAGACAAAATATACTTTTTTTTGCAAAATATACTTTTTTACTACTATATATATCACAATCAGAGTATTATTCACTCAATCTCCTCTTAGAATACTAGATTATAGTAATCTACTGACTTAAATTTGCAGTTACTTATATATGTTAAATATGAATATATGCATATGTTAGTAAACTTATAGAAGCTTTTTGTTAATCACTTTATTAGTCCCAGATAATTTTATTTTCCATTCTGTGCATTCACACTTTCATTATAACTAATGGAATTTAATTGGTCGAATTTGTGGCTCCAGTTAACCGATATTTTGACTTTGCCTGTCCATGTGTTTTAATTTATAAGTGGAGGCATGTGCATATTGGTGTGACCACTTCAAATGTATCTGTTGAAGGTGGTGGCAAATTAGCGAGCATGGATGACCTTCTACACCACACCATGTTACTCGACATTATTACAAACACTTTTATACATATGTATGTTGATGTATTTTGATGAGGGTGTGTGTACTGTATTGTACAATAGTATCTTGTTGTTAGGTGAATTTGCTAATTAATTACAGGATTAATGCATTGTCCACAGAAATGTGTAATGTTGACTGTTTGAAGTTGACTTTGGTGTTGCTATGTCGAAACTTTTTGCTCTTATTTCTTTAGAGAATATGTGTGTGGGTGTGGGTTACGTGTGTGAGGGCTGTAAGCATGTGGTAAATGCAACATTTCCAATGCAATCACTCGGCGCCACAAATGGAGGACAGCTGTTTGTATCACTGAACATATATATGGCTCACTACTTACTAAGGACATATGTTTTCGTTCTATTTCTTTTTTTTGTTTTGTTTATTGTTTTGTGATTTATGGTTGAATTGTGGTGGAACCTGCTGACTAAATTTATCAGTCATTCTGCTTGAGCTCATCTGAGTCTATGCGTAGCTCCTCACATATTTAATTTACGGGTATTAGTTATAGTGAGAGAGGCGACTTACAAAATGTCAACAATTTAATTAATTGTATGTGACACATGCTTTTGCTGAAGTATTTTTTCTTACTATTACAACAAACTTTACTATTACGTTTTGCCATATATATGTATGAGTGTTTTTACTTAAAAAGACATGTGAATTATATGTTTGGTACTTTGCTGGTGTTATTATTGCTAACATTTGCTATTACTTGTTGCCTCATTCATTTTCTTCTAAGCTTGCTTTTTCGTCTGGCGGATATGTTCTGCTATGCACTTTTAATAAATATTTTAAATATTTTTATTATGAGCTGGGAAAAATAATCAAAAATAGGAGCAAAAAAAAAAACTTTGATAAATGTAAAAATCTTTAAAGTATGTTCATGGAACTTGTCACTGATGAGTCAAAAATAAAATGCTGACCTAAGCTATCTGTTTCGTAACTTATGTTTGACCTAATATTTCCACCTACAAATGAGCTCTAATTCGTGTTCGGGATTTACATAGTATACACGCAGAGGAATTTATACATACTACAATTTCTTCTGAGAAAGCTGTATGACGAGTATATTAAGCCATACGAAACTTACTATATACCCACCATATCTTGAGGGACATGAGTTTCAAAATCCTATAATTTACTAGTTCTACAGATAGATGACTATGTATTTCTGGTTTACTCTTACTCAATATATGGATTACGTTCTTACTATATTTATACTTTTGTTACTATACCTTCACACTAAGAAATGTCCGCAGCCAATGCAAGGATCAAGCACCCATAAAATTTAACTTAACACTGCTTATGTTGATATATGTACGCTTATATTGAGGACATGGCAGAAACAGTTCTCCATCTTAAACCAACAATATAGGTTGTTAAGCCGTTTCGAGCGAATGACTTTTTTGGTTGATTTAATTTTATCTGATTTAAAATAGAGCAAGCATAAGACGTTGGCACTCAACATAATTTTGGGGGGCGCACCACTAGACACCTGTTAACTTGCATGATTTTTTTTTTCTTTCTGTTACTGATTAAAATATCGGAACAATTCACCTATCTGTATGTATAAATTATTTTCAGAAATCATAATTATTGTTTTGTTACTTTTTTTCTCCAAATTCAATTTGTACTCCAACTACTACTTTAATATCAAATTTAACTATCAACCAAAATGTAAATCATCAAGAACATCTCCTTCTATCAACTCATCGCGCACACACATTATACATTTCCAAGACTTTTTTTAACTTTTGCGTCAATTCAGATTAAAAAAAGTATATAGAAAATAGCTTATATTATTTATTTGTGTTTCCCCCCGTTTTAAATAATTATAAACACTATAACATTTTTAAGATTAAAACTGATTTTAATCGCATAAACGGTATTTATCGAATTATTTTGGTAATTCTTCTAATTTCTTTGCATTTTTCCTCAATTTGTTCACTTAGCTGCACATTTGATATTTGAAATTCAATAATTTTCATCGCTGCACATTTACAAATACTCCCATATGTTCTTACAGCTATACAACACACCAGAGAATGATACTAGTCGCTAACTAGAATGCCACTAGTTTACATTTTTGTACTAACTAGTTTATTTTCTATAATTTTCACAAGCATATTGTATTTTTAACATACTGATGTCCTAGTGTGTTGAATTTCTATTTTACCAAAAATTAAAATAAATTTGGATTTGCCCGCGGTAATATTCAAACCCAGATTTTCAAGCGCGACGATGAGAATCCGGAAACAACCGCAAACTGCTATTCTCAGATAATCACATGAGAAAATAAAAAACAACATACTAGTGGGGTGATGTTGGAAATTTTACAGGTGAATTGCTACCCATTTGGTTTAATTTTAGAAGTACTAATACTTAACTAGAGTGTTTACTTACTAGTTTACCTTTTCACTGCGAATATATTCATTCAATTTTTATAATTGCATTACTTGCATAAATTTCTCTCATATTGACACATGGATGTATGTTTTATGGGGCTACAAATATTATTATATAAATGTGTTCGCTTGTGTACATATACGTGTTTACATGGCGTCGCCAGCTCGGATGGTTTAGCTTTGTGTCGCGATTTGTGGTCTTCGCCTTACCTCCCCCACACATGGTCGCATGACTGGTTTCCTATTCAAATGCTTCGAATACATGCATGAAAATCAGCCACCTTGTGTGTTGCAAGAATAAATAAAAATATACGACATAAAAAAAAACAGAGTAAAAAATATGTGAGGTAGCCAAAGAATAGCTGAGTGAGCGTAAGTCGGCATGATGGATTATTGCAATACTATGTTGCTGGCTTTGTAGCCTGTTTTTGTATGTACATTTTACATACAAGTACGGGTTTCATGTCCGTTACACACGCGCGTACTTCCCAATAAGCACTATGTATCCATTTAAAACTCGTCTCGCTATACGACGTATAGCAATACGACGACAATTTATGCTTTCTCAAAATATTAACATTTTTTAATACTAATTTAAAAAAAATCGTAATTAAAACGAATAATAGCAATAATAACTTTGACATGTTTGCTCGTTTGTATTTTTTGTGAAAAATTGTATTATCGAATATCCATTAAAAATTAAAAACAATGGAAATGAAGATGGAAAATAACATTCTAAAATAAAACCCTACTTTCTGGAATACACTTCAAATTCGAGGCGCTATCATCCATACTATTATGTTTATTGGGTTATGCTGATACATATATATTTATAACAAATATGTTTGAATTCCTTACATGCAGTAAGAGTATAATAACATAAAAAGTTATCCATTTAGTGGTTTCGAAGGTGCAGAGCTTTATTTTGACTTGTGTCGAACTTAGCTGTCAATCCAAAAATGTTTTATTTTAGTTAAAAATCAGGCATTTTGAATATGTATCGTTTATCAATCGCACAATGCTTTGAAATTGTTGAAACCTGCTATAAAAATGATGATTAAAACAAGTCCACGATTCGTGCTTTAAGAGGAGATTTTGGCGCACATAATCGTCCAACCACTAAGCAATTGGTAAAATTTTGAAGAAATTTTAAGAGACTGGATCGGTTACAGATATTGCAGGGCCTGTGCATCATCGATTTGTTCATTCCATCTTACTTATATCTACATTCATATAAAGTCCAACTCATACAACAACTGAAGCCAACCGACCATTCACAACGCCGTATTACGTCGCTTGGGTGCTTGAACAAGAATCAGTTGACCGCGATTTTTCCAACTAAATTGTCTTCACCGACGAGGCACATTTTTCACTAAG
Source organism: Neoceratitis asiatica (assembly GCA_030068015.2). NCBI lineage: Eukaryota > Metazoa > Arthropoda > Insecta > Diptera > Tephritidae > Neoceratitis > Neoceratitis asiatica. Next base: position 82,346,880 of record CM061524.1, read on the forward strand.
ATGGATTCGTAAAAAAGTTAAATAGTCTCATTTGGGGCTCCGAGATTCCACAAATAATTGAAGAGAGGCCATTACACCCAAAAACCACTTATTGTTTCATGCACTCTTTAGTCCGCAGGTGTGACTGTGCCTTACTTCTTTGGAAACAATGATTAAGAGACTGTCACTGTTAATTCTGAGTGTTATGGTCGTATGATAACCAACTTTTTTTGGTCTGATATTGAAGAACACGACTTGGACAATATGTGGTTCCAACAAGATGGTGTCACATAATCTCTCGTCTTTGTGATGTTAATTGGCCACCGAAATCGTGCGATTTGACACTTTTGGCCTTTTTTTGTGAGGCTACACGAAAGAATGTGTCTATGCGGATAAACCTTTAACTCTTGAGCACTTGAATACCAACATTCGTCAAGTAATGGTTGAGATCCCGCCAAATATGTGCCAAAAAGTAGCCGAAAACTACCCCAAATAGATCAGAGTTTACAAAAGCCCACGAAGCGGTCATTTCTATGACGTAGCATTTCACATATAATGCGAAGTTTCAAATTTTGTAATAAAAAGGGAATTAAATGATTAATATTATTTTAAATGCCTCTGTTCAATTTAATAACCAAACTTTGATTAATTTTTTAATATGACATATTTAGGATAAAGTTTTAATTTTTAGTAAATATTCAATTATTTGTTTAATAATTAAATTAAAATTAAAAAAAAGTAACATTTATAATTTGTATACCTGCATGTGCTATAAACGGGAAAACAGAGTTTTATTATTATTATTTCGCTTAATTTTATTTAAATTAATCTCTTTGAAAAATCCCTAGACAAATGGCTGACTAATTAAGCTTTCTTGATATATTCGTTTCTAATTGATTGCTAACTGGTTCAATTGACTGCTGGGGTACTTAAGATATTTTCGGATATATTGGCGTTAACATCGAAAAGTATGCAATCAAAATGCTTTCACCCTACCAAATATTCTTGTTCTTATAAGACGTGTTCGTGTTTACACAATTTTGCTTTCTTCCGCATTTCATTTTTATACATTTTTACAGAACAGAAGGAAAATTTTCGTTAAGGAATTTTCTCCTTAAAAACTTTTGTGTTGTGCATTTATTGATATTTATTACGCTGGTCAATAGAGATAAAATTTTATATTAATTTTGTATGTTAGCATGCCGATTTATTTGCAATATTTTTGTTGAAATTGACTAGTTTCTGACACCTGTAATTATATGATAGGATTTATTACAAGCGAAATATGAGATTTTGACGGCAAACAAATTTTCTTTCTAATATAAATGAAAAAGAGTTTCCTTCATAGCTATATATATAAATATATATATAAATAAATAAATAAATAAATATATATATATATATATATATATATATGTATATATATATATATTTATATGTAATTAGTACTTTAGTGAACATCCGAAAATATAGATGTATACAATGAAATAACATTCAAATCGCTCTTGGAAACTAGATACTACAAAATTCCATCTTTCAAACACTATGTGACAAAATTACAGACGAATGGTTAATAAACGTTACTCTGAGAATATTTGCTTTTGGATATGATAAAAAAAAACAAGCAAGTTAGTCTTTGTATGCGTTTTATGCAAATTCGCTATGAAGTGCATGCTTATATGTGCATATGTAGATGAGAAATGGAGTTAGACCTAAAAAATGAGGAGTTTATCAAAAATATCACTAGGTATATAAATAACACTTTGTTACATACAGACTGTGTATACCCCACGGTACACTTTAATGAATATAAAAATAAAAATATAAAATGGAATTAAATATGATAAAATTATATATATTAAATTAAATTGTTTTATTTATAAATAATAATAAAAATAAAATAAAATACATTTAATAAACTAAAATTAAACACACAATAACCTCTACATAATTCTCCATTTGTCCTTTCTTATACTGTAATGTTAAGAGATTCAGTGGAAAATAAAGGAAATCAAATTCAGCCTATTTTGATCTGAAGTGAAATATGCGTCAGTCGTATATTCCTATATGCACATATATTGGTGTTCAAATATAGTCACGCGCAGTACTGAAGACAAGCAATGAAGGTTAGATGTTGTTGTTAACTATAATTGGAGGTGACGGTCAAAAACCGCCAATCGCTTGTCCTTACGATGATATGTGTTTGCTTGTGCCATCTAATTTTACCAGTGGGTTTTCACTTGCTTGTTGCACATTCGTTTGTTAAAGTTCATTTTTTTTTGTCATATACATATGTAGATACAGACGAACATGGACTTCTTTTGCAGGAACGAATTCGATGAACCCAATTGTTAAGCACTTTTTCCACTAAATCAAGTCATATTTCATGAATAGCACGTTAAATATTGACTTTTAAGGCTTAAAGAGAGTCTGGTTTATTGCTAAAGAATAATGACTTCAAATAACCCCACAAGAATTAGTCTAATGGTGTTAAATCAAAAGTTCTTGGAGGTCATTCAATGTCACAATTTCTTGAAATAATCGAATATCCAAAGCTTTCTCGCAATAATTCGGTTGTTGGTATGCTGTGTGACACGTAGCCCCGTCTTGTTGGAACCAGATGTTGTTGAAATCAACTTTCTCTAATTGTGGCCATAAAAAGTTGGTTATCATCGATCTATACCGCTCTCTATTGACAACAACGGTGCTACCAGCACCAAAAATACGGACCGATGATTCCACCAGAAAAAAACCACACCAAACTGTCAATTTAGGTGAAAGTAATGGTTGTTCATGAATAATTTATGGATTTTTTCGCCCCAGAATCGACAGTTTTGTTTATTTACCGCACCACTCAGATGAAAGTGAGCCTCATCGGAGAAGAAGATTTTCTTAAAAAATCGTTATCATTTTCAAGCTGTTCCAAGGCAAAATCAGCAAATTCACGACGTTTCTTGTGATCCATGGATGAAACAGTAAACATTACTGAATACAATGAAAAAAAATTGACAGATCATGACGCATTAAAAATGTGTTTGTTTGCTTCTTTACTTTATTAAAAGATATATATACCTAACAGAATAAATAAGCCAATAGTATATTTGCCCCTGCCGTAGGAATTGATATATTTACAGATCAAAGGCTATAGCATTATTTTAAATATTTAATAAAGGAGCTCTATTATTTTCTCCAGAGGTGTGCCAGGGTCAACTTATTCGAAAAAATTCCTTGTTTCTTTACTTGAAGCTCTTTTTTAGGAAGTTCACTAATCTATTTAAAAAACATATACATATAAATATATTGTGACGGAAATCCCAAATACGAAGAACAGATTGAATGAGTAGCAGTGTAGAGGCAATTCCCCGGAAAGGACAGAATATAAAGAAGCGCCAGTAAGATGCAAATTACCCTTACCAGGGCAAGCAAAAGGGTTGACAATGTAAAATCAATTCAACGAAAAGGACAGAAAATAAAAAAGCGGCAGTAAGATGCAAATAACCCTTACCAAGGACAAATAAAAGGGTAGACAGTGTGAAGGAAATTCCACGTCGTTAAGGATAAACGGAGCAGCTGCAGCTACCACAGGCAAACGAATAATCAGCCCATCCTTAAGCGCGTGAACAGAATGTTTGGGTCATCTACAGGTATAAGCGGCAGCCGCTATCACGAGAAGAAACGAGTAGACAACTTAGTGGAGTTAGCATTGCTGTGAGCTGTGTGTTTGAGAAACGGATAAGCTGAGGGAAGCAGATAATAATTGTGTATCATAAGAATTGTAAAATAAGCCATTGGCTATAGTAAAGAATTGTAATTATCAAAGACTTAATAAACATTGAGTGAATTCCTGACGGTTAAGAGGCCAAACGAACAAGTCTTGGGAGTTTCATTTAGCAGTCCAGTGATCGGACTCGAAGGATTTGGGAAATAATCGAGGGTAGCAACGAAAAACGTTACAATACCAGTATGTATATGGGTATTTCTACAAGAATGTCAACTGCATTCCCTTTTACATCTCGGTTTATATGTAAAGAATATAAGAATATTTTAAATTGAACACGATTGCTAATTAGGGTAAAATTTTGTTTTAGTTACAGTGTATTTCTATTTCGCGTGCGACAGTGAAAATGAATATTGTTTATCACTGTGGTCAAGTTACAATTGCGTAAAATTTTTGTAATAAACACATATTTGTATTGAAAATTAAATGAAAAAAAAATTACTTGAAAAAATTAAGCCTTTACCTTATATGCTTTTATAAAATTTGTAGCTTGCAATGTCAAGTCTAAAATGTATAAATACGAAAAAAGTTTTTTTAATGAAAATTTTAAATATTTCAATGTTTATGAGTAATTATAGGTTTACTCTCTAAAAATATACCTGTTTATGATGGTTAGCTGGTACTTCGCAGTCGGTTGCAGTTATAAACGACACACTTACACATAATAAACATGTAGTGTTTATATTTGTCAATGATCAAGAAGAGCGAATTTAACTAGACCGAAATGGTTCCGTTTATTTCTAAAAGTAATTTGAATTACACTTTGTTCATAAAATATAAATTAATATAAAGTTCAAACACTTACCGCAGTATATTCTTCCACTTTCCTGGCTGATCAGTGACTGATGAAAGGAGTGTAATGCATGAATATATACGCACTTTTGCAAACAGTTACACAAATTGCACTTACCGTACAATAATCCAGTCAGCCGGGAAATGGAAATATCATACTGTGGTTTACAAACAACAAATTAAACGAAACAGTAATATTTTTGTACATAAATAAGAAGTTAACGGAATACACAAGAGCACGTAAACAAATTTGCGAACAAGGAGAAACATAAATAAATAACCGAATTGTATGTATGTATATATAAAGAAGAGAGTGTATATGAATTAGGTATGTCGATCAGCAACATCCCCGCCCCCGTGAATCATCCAGATTCACCACCATCTTCAACGTCCAACACTGCCAGCTTTGAAACCGCACGTCTTTTAATGCCGCCAGAAGTCCGTATGTCTGCACGACGCACTTCACCATCGGCCCCATGGAACACTCGCTCGACTTTACCACGACACCATTCTCGACGTGGAATGTTGGGGTCGCATATGAACACCAGATCTCCTTCCCGCAGTGGCTTCGTTGGTTGGCACCACTTCACGCGGCGAGTCAACGTGGGAAGATATTCTTTTATCCACCTTCCCCAAAAATGGTTGTCTATTGACGGGCGATACGCCACTGTTGTCGTAGAACACGAGTTCTTCCCAGGTCCTCATCAGCAATTGGTGTACGCGCAGTATTCGTTTCTCCCAGGAGAAAATCGTTGGGCGTGAGCGGCTGCTCCTGGTCGACGCTGATTGGCAGATGGGTCAGTGGGCGAGAATTCACGACATTTTCCGCTTCAATAAGAAAACTGTTTAGCGTATGCTCTCTTGGTGCAACTTCTTTCATAGTATGACGCAACACCCGCTTGACGCATTGAACCATTCTCTCCCAAGCACCGCCTTCCGCCGGATTGAACGACGAGTTGAACACCCATTCAATGCCCTTCTGCGATAGCTCACTTTGCAACCGATCGCAGTCGAAAACCTCAGTGAATCGTTTTGCTTCTCGATCGGTCCCAACAAAATTCTTGCCATTATCCCATCTGATTCGTATTGGCACTCCTCGTCGGTTTACAAAATTGCGTATGGCGATGATGCATGAATCGGTACTTAAATCATGAGCTAGCTCCAAGTGAACAGCCCGCACAGTCAAACATGTGAAAAGCGCCACCCACCTTTTCTCAGTGCTGCGTCGTATAGTTATGGATACTGGGCCGAAGTAGTCAAGCCCAGTGTAGCTGAATGGACGTACGTGGGGAGTAAGCCTATCCAGAGGAAGCGGTCCCATCAATGGAGTCACATGTTTTGCACCATTTATACGACATACGGCACAACTAGCTATGATACTGCGCAAGAAACTTCTTAGGCGAGGCACCCAATAACTTCGTCGAATGTTCACAATAGTCGCTTCCAAGTTCTGATGGCACATGGCGCTGTGATAATATAATACCAGAAGTTTTGTAAAATGATGTCCAGGCGGCAGGATGATAGGTCGTCGTGCGCTGATTGGAAGCCAGCTGGCAGCATCGATGCGACCTTTCACACGAAGGATGCCCACCTCGTCTATGTACGGCGAAAGTTGCAACAACGAGCTACTAGCAGAAATGTTCTGTCCACTCTCGATTGACGAGATCTCTTCAACATAAACTTCCCGCTGTACTATGCGCCATAGAAGGTGTTTGGCGTTTTCGACCTCCTTAGCAGTAAGGCCATAACATCTGCCTGGCAGGACGCGGCGACGGCAATTGTCAACGAAACGTAAAATCCAAGCCGTCGTCCTTATTAATCTGTTATAAGAAGAAAATTTTTTAAAATACAAAAAATTATAATGCATGACAACCAAAGCGAATTTGGGCCGAAGTTCCTCATCAGATTCGTCATATCCAATGCCGATAGTATCGCTGGAAGGCCAATCACATTCGCTCTGCTTCAGAAATGAAGGTCCACGTGACCAACGCGCTGTTGAGCTGAAATCAATGTGGTCGTTGGAGCGTGTTGACTCATCAGCTACGTTGTACGCGGTGGGCAGCCATCTCTAATTTTTAATGTTTGTGGCGGCTAAAATCTCTGCCACTCTATGCTGTACAAATGGCTTGTAACGCCGATGCTCACTTTGAATCCATTTGATCACCGTCTTTGAATCGCTCCACAGAATGCAATCTTTGATGTCAACAGAGTGTTCTTTACGAAGACAGTGCATAAGGCGAGTGCCTAAAACCGCTGCTTGAAGTTCGAGCCTTGGAACGGTCAGGGTCTTTAGCGGAGCGCATTTTGACTTTGCACATACGAACGTCACCTCAGTTTCACCCGACGAAATTTGGAATCTCCAATAAGCAACAGCTGCGAAGGCATCTTCACTGGCGTCGGCGAAGAGATGGAGCTGCAATCTATGAGGTGCGCCATAGCGAAAATAAAATCGAGGGACTGCATAGTTGGCGACCTCCGGTAGTTGCTTGCGCCATTTCTCCCATGCGGCATTCACAGCGTTTGTCAAGGGATCATCCCAGCCAATTTCATGTTTCCAAACTTCGCGCATAAGCAGTTTGGCGCCTATAACAAAGTTGCTCAACAGTCCTAAAGGATCGAAAATAGACATGACGATGCCTAGAAGCTCTCTTTTCGTAGGCCGTCTAATTCCATTCATCACGGTTGCATCAATGTTATGAAATTTCAAGTTAAACCCAAAACAATCTGAGGACGAGTTCCAGAACACACCAAGTATTCGTTCAACTAGCGTGTCTTCTTTCTTGGCAATTATGCGTGTGTCATTGGTTCCACCAAGTGCAGCTACTACATTTGATGAGTTCGAGGTGAAATGGCGGAGCTCAAACCCGGCGTAATGGCTCGCACCTGTTTCGAAACAGCGATCGCTTCTTCTTCTGAACTGAAACTGTCTACGTAGTCATCGACATAGTGATGGTCCAATATCCCTTTCATCGCACGGGCAGCAGTTTCTCCTTTATTTTGATGATCTAATGCGTTGATCGTCTTGACATAACTTGCAGCACAGGGCGAGCAGGCAGCGCCAAAGGTCATCACGCGCATTTCAAACACATCTGGTGGTTTCGTACGATCACCATCACGCCAAAGGAAACGTTGAGCACATCGATCATCCTGCTTTATGAGGACTTGGTGGAACATTTCTTTTATATCTCCACACATGGCAACGGCACCCTTTCGAAAATGAATCAGAATCAAAGCAAGCAAAGATCGATAATCTTGTTAAGGGAGATTCCGCTTACCTCGGCGGCGGCGTCGAAGACCAAGCGCAACTTACCCGGTTTGTTGGGATTAGCAACAGCAAAATGAGGCAAATACCACGTTGTTGGTGTTATCGCAGCGACTTCTTCGGGTAGCAATTTTCGCGCATAGTTCTTGGCAACATAGGAGTTAATAATGTTTTTATACCCAACGGCGAAATCTGCATCACGACTCATTCTCCGTTCCACGCTGGTCAATCGTTTTAGAGCCATGTTGTAGCTGTCAGGTAATTTAACATCATCCCGCCTCCATATCAGCCCTGTTTGAAACCGCCCATCGACGCGGCATGTGGTCGACTTAAGGATCATTTTGGCACGGATATCTGCCTCACTTTCTATGGGGGGTGCAGCTCTGATACCAAAACTCTCGGTTTCAAAAGAGTCAGCTACCATATTATGTAGCGACTGGTCGGATTTGCTGCCCATATACAAACACGATGCCACCGGTGGTAATGTTGTGGATGTTGGACCAAACACAACCCAACCCAATTCTGTACAGGCGATGAAAGGACCATCCTTTCTTACCTTCAAAGTAGTCGACGGCAAACCCAAATGGCAATGGTCAAGGCCGATTAACAACTTGGGACTTATCCTTGTGTACGTCTGTACTGGCAGTTGTTGCATTTGCTTGGAATCGTAATTCAAATCGTTTTTGCTCAAACTTTGTGAAGGAAGTTGCAAATTCGACACCGCAAACACGCTACGAAGCTTGTATCGCCTTTCCATACCAGCGCCACTAATGAACAAATCGACCACGACTGCGGGCTCCTGCGCTGCACGACCTCCAAACCATTGTATATTTAAACACTGCTTGCGCCCATGTAGACCCAAGTCTCGAGTTAGACCGCTGTCGATCATTGTAATAGACGATCCTTCGTCTAGCAAAGCGTAGGTTTCCACTTGTCTTTGGTTTCCATAAAGCGTAACTGGCAGGATTCGGAAAAGAAGCTTGTTGTCATCAGAACTACAGCTTAAAACGGCTGATCCCAAGTCTTGTGAACGCTGCTGTCTTTGAGACGATGTTTGCGTGGCTGTATACTCGCGCTGGATACGTGTATTCGCTCCTGAAGATAACGCGTTTTCTGCTTGAGGATATGCTAACTGCCTTGTTGATTGCTTCGCGGTTTCTCCAGCTTCGTGTAATAGCTTGTGATGTACTCTTCGACATCCTTCAATAGAGCATTGCTTCCGCCGTTGACAATCCCGTGTACTGTGTCCTAAATTAAGACAAGCAAAGCACAAATGAAAACGTTTCGCGTCTGCCCACCTGCTTGAAACTGAAGATTCTAGGAAGCGAGTACACGCGGCCGGCTTATGTTGGCCCTGGCAAATTGGGCACCTTGACGATCGTTGTGGCTCGACTGTGTGTAAAACAACACGGGATTTTGGCTCCCTTGGTCGGTCTTCCACGCAGATGGTACAAATAACGTTAGCTAACTTAGTTAACCAATCATTGAAATGTTTTACAGTGGCATACGGCTGCACAAGCGCTGCAAAACTTGCCCATTCAATGCGTTTGCTCATAGGCAATTTCGATACCAACTCGTCGAGAAGTGTCGGGTTCGCTAGGTGTAACTCACCTCCAGGAGCGGATTGTAAAAATACACAAATGTTACTGACTTTTGTTGCGAACGGTATAAGCTTCACGATCGAGTTCTCGGAAACGGGTGCTAGTTCCCGCACCTGCGACAGTTGGCTTCGGATTAGTTGTTCAGGCCGACCAAATCGAAATTTCAATTGCTCGATAATGCTACCAACGTTACTGGGGTGGATGAGTAGTGACTTCACTGCCTCACGCGCTTCTCCCTTCAGACTCTTCTGCAACCGTTGTTTGTTTTCGAAATTGCTGTATTCGTACACAGCTGTGGACTCAATGTAACCCGTATGAAATAATGGCCAATCTTCCGGCTTTCCACAGAATTCTGGCAAATCTTGAATTTTCCTAGGTAATCTCGACAGCTGCGTGGCAACAGAATCGCTGTTGGAAGAAATGGGCATCGCCGTTGAGTGAGAGTTGATTGAAGTCACGTCGCTTCCTGGCAGAGTCGAACTATACATGTGGTTTGCCATCGAAACAACGTGAGGTGTACCGATTGGCACATTTACCGTAGGCGGCGGATAACGGTTATCGGCAAACTGGGGCAGCGGTACTGTACAGCTAGCTGGCAACTGTGATTCTGGCAACTGTACAACTCCCGACTGTGCTGTTGTTGGTCTCATTACCTGCGAAACTGAAGCTCCGATGGAACTACTGTTGGTGGCTGCACTAGGGTTGTTTGATGTATCTACGCTGACCATTTCACTACGCGATTTGTGTTCCTTTATTACGGCTTGTGCTGCTGACAAACTGCTCTCTAACATTGCTATGCGCTTCTGCAGAGTCGCAACTACACCATCTTGACGTGCTGCTGCTGCTCGAGTAGTGGTTCCGGAGGCACTAGCGGCACTTTGTAAGTCACTGGCTGGGACGGTGGTGGCAGACGCTTCATTACCCTGGCTGGATTTCGATGAAGTTGCATTTGGAGCGGGACCACTGCTCTCCATGGTTGGCAAACTGGCTGATGTAAGGCGGCGAGGTGATTTACCCATTAACACAGTCACAAGTCAAATGGAACACAAACGCACAAATCCGCAATTATGTCACAAGTTAAAACTGCAAACTCCTGCACATCCACGTTCGCATTGAAGTGTGCGAAATAAAGCTTGTCACTGATCAAGAAGAGCGAATTTAACTAGACCGAAATGGTTCCGTTTATTTCTAAAAGTAATTTGAATTACACTTTGTTCATAAAATATAAATTAATATAAAGTTCAAACACTTACCGCAGTATATTCTTCCACTTTCCTGGCTGATCAGTGACTGATGAAAGGAGTGTAATACATGAATATATACGCACTTTTGCAAACAGTTACACAAATTGCACTTACCGTACAATAATCCAGTCAGCCGGGAAATGGAAATATCATACTGTGGTTTACAAACAACAAATTAAACGAAACAGTAATATTTTGTACATAAATAAGAAGTTAACGGAATACACAAGAGCACGTAAACAAATTTGCGAACAAGGAGAAACATAAATAAATAACCGAATTGTATGTATGTATATATAAAGAAGAGAGTGTATATGAATTAGGTATGTCGATCACTACCATCTTCAACGTCCAACACTGCTAGCTTTGAAACCGCACGTCTTTTAATGCCGCCAGAAGTCCGTATGTCTGCACGACGCACTTCACCATCGGCCCCATGGAACACTCGCTCGACTTTACCACGACACCATTCTCGACGTGGAATGTTGGGGTCGCATATGAACACCAGATCTCCTTCCGGCAGTGGCTTCGTTGGTTGGCACCACTTCACGCGGCGAGTCAACGTGGGAAGATATTCTTTTATCCACCTTCCCCAAAAATGGTTGTCTATTGACGGGCGATACGCCACTGTTGTCGTAGAACACGAGTTCTTCCCAGGTCCTCATCAGCAATTGGTGTACGCGCAGTATTCGTTTCTCCCAGGAGAAAATCGTTGGGCGTGAGCGGCTGCTCCTGGTCGACGCTGATTGGCAGATGGGTCAGTGGGCGAGAATTACAACAATAATATTTGTTTTAAAAATTTAATCGAAATTAAAAAAAAAAATTTTAAATAAATATATCAATTGACAATCTTGAATGTAATTATTAAACAAAATCGATGTATAAATGGAATGGAATTCACAGAAATGGGGTCGTTTATAGAGTTGGAGCCGTCATTGAAACAAAAGTGTGACGAATAACAAATCCAAAAACCTCGTTTTATCCAATGCACTATCGTTTTATCAATTTGCAGAAAACAACGCAAACGGAAATAAAATCTATTTAATGTCACCTGTTATAATTAAAAATTTGTTTCTACATTATAAGTTGGACGAAAAATAAAAAAAGTTCCCGACATATCCCAGCTACATTCATTTTGTTGCAAAAGCAAAGTTATATATAAATAAATCTTTGTTGTAAATATAACTGTATTAAATATATTAAAAATCATTTATACTCATCTTATGCATGTTTACTTAAATAAAAAGAGCTGACAAGGAGCATGCATCTTTGCAGAATATGGTCTGACAACCTTTTCATCGATTTTAAGGCTGCTATCGACAGCACGATAAGGAAATACCTCTACGACGCTATGTCTGAATTTGATATCCCCACAAACCTCATACGGCTTTGTAAACTGACCCTGGATAATACCAGAAGTGCAGTCAGAATTGGGAAGGACCTCCCTGAGCCATTCGATACCAAACGAGGTTTCAGACAAGGAGACTCTTTATCGTGTGATTTCTTTAATGTGATGCTGAAGAAAATAATAAGAGTTGCAGAGCTGAACAAACCAAGCACAATATTCTAAAAGAATGTGCAATTGTTGCCGTATGCCGATGATATTTATATAATTGGTCATAACACCCGCAACGTAAGTTTTGCAGTCTCGAGATTAGACAAAGAGGCGAACCAAATGGGTCTGGTAGTGAACGAGAGCAAGACGAAATATCTCCTGTCATCAAATAAACAGTCATCGCACTCCCGACTTGGCTCCCTCGTCACTGTTGACAATCATAACTTCGAAGTCGTAGATAATTTCGTCTATTTGGGAACCAGCATTAACAGAACCAACAATGTCAGCCATGAAAGCCAACGCAGGATCCCTCTTGCCAACAGGTGCTACTTTTGGCTGAGTAGGCAATTGAAAAGTAAAGTCCTCTCTCGACGAACCAAAACCAAACCCTACAAGTCGCTCATCATTCCCGTCGTGACATATGGTGCAGAAGCCTGGACGATGTCTACATCCGATGAGTCGGCTTTAGGAGTTTTCGAGAGAAAAGTTTTGCGGAAGATTTATGGTCCTTTGCACGTTGGCAACGGCAAATACCGCAGACGATGGAACGATGAGATGTACGAGCTATAATAAAGATGACAATGTCAATTATATTATTGGCGGTTTGTAACCGCTGATGCGGTTTTCGGCCAAACTCCTCCTCCAATTTTTTAAGTGCATCTTAATGATTTTCCAGCAAACGGAGGGATCCGTAGTTTATACCAGCCATTTCAGAAGAGCTGATGAATGTTTATTGGAATATTTTACTTCACGTCAGAAATATATACGGAGGGGCCCAAGGGCAGGCATAATTAGAAATGATATTATTTTTTATTTTCTATAAATTATATATATTGCTCGAACCAGGATTTGAACCCTGAGCTTCGGAATGGTAGTACGCACTACTCGGTTATTGCGGTAATTTTCTTTAGGGTATACTATGTATGCCCATTTAAATTTCAATTAAAATTTTTGCTTCAATTAATTTGATTGCTGATTTCAGAAGTTTTTATTTGAAGGGAAATTTAAACAATAAATTAGTACGAATAAAATGACTTAGAAAATTTTAATTGCATATTTATGCGGTTAATAAAATCAATAATTTTTCACATTGTTAAATAAATAAATAGTAACATATCTTAAATTTAACTAATTTTTCCTAAACTTGTTGTGAAACTAATTTAACGTAATAAACTAAAGACTTATTATTTTAGATTAACCTTCATCTGCTCTTAAAAAAAAACTTGCATTGTCTACCCTCATGCGTCGTTTTCGACGCATATGGGACTACTCAGTGTTTTCAGTAGGTAAAGTGAAATCATACACGTTGAAAACTAATGAAAATTTGGGTTTTTATTTATTTAACAAGAAAATTTTCTATTTTTTCTACCAGTCTTATATAAGCTTATTTTCCAAACACTTAACGCATACGTTTCGGTTATGGACGTTTTTACATGCACCTTTCGAGCAGAAGCAACAAATAGTAGTGTGAATGTTATTTTTCGAAGCCAAATTATTTTTACAGCAATCGAACATCTTTGCCTGTCTTTTATTTGCGGATCTTTTCCGTGCGTTCGATGAAGAAGCAATTTCAACCAAATTTGCCGATGAACTTGCTCTTAGCTTTGTGGTTCTATTTGCCATGTATGGTCTGGCAAGTAACAATCTTAATTCTTTTAGAAAATTCCTTCTTATTTTTGTTTTTTTGGTAGGTTTCCAATTAGGGTTAATTTCTTTGAAAATTATTAAGGCGTTCAATGCAGATATATCGATTATATTTGCAAATACAGCCTTTGGCCATCTATGAGTTTTCCTTTTGCAACTGTAGCAGGAAAGCATCTTATCAACCGTATCGACACCTCCTGTATATTGAATGAAAAGAAAGATTGGATGCATACAAAAAAGTAAGCACATCGCACCGCTATGAACAAACTTTGGTTTTATTATAGTAATTTAAAATAGTTGGCAGCTTTTTAGTCCCGGATTCGACATCTTTATTGTTGTGTAAAGTACTTTGTAAAATTGTACATTTATTTTTCCTCCCAATGTATGAAACAAGCGTTGTATTGCTTGTAAATGCAAATGTTGACTTGCATAAGGGTAGTTTTTTGCATTTTAGAAGATTTGGTGGGATGGATCTCTTGTTTTTTCTCATAGCTCCCACCATAGTAACACATCTTGCCAACAATTCCTGTCAGAGACCATATGAAGAATAAAAGTTATCCATTCAAACCGCGAACCAAGTCCAAAACAACACGTTGACCCTGATTTTTTTCACATGAACTTGCACCGACTGGTTTCCCCGAATATGGCTGAATTTTCCACACGTAGCACGTCTGAGAACAGACACATAACCAGAACTTGATCCCATATTTCTCTGGTTTCGAAGGGTTATATTGCCGAAACTTGCACCGACCTCTAAAACCTAGCAGCTGTTCATCAACGGTTACACATTCGTGTGGGTTGTAATAGTCAGCTAATAAATTTGACCATTTTTCAAACACTTCTCCGATGGGCGCAAACTTATCTTCACATTTTTGTTGCCTTCGGCTTATGGCGTCATCAAATCGAATTACATGAGTAATATATTCAAAAGTTTTTCTCGACATAATAGCCCTAAATGTAGGGCGACCATACTCTGTATCAAATAAATCAACCGTTGGTTCGTTTTTGGATCTAGAAATATATTTATTTTGTATATTGGGTTCCTAAAAAGGAAAGGATATTTAACCTATGCACACCAGCTAAAATCAAAATACCGATATAAGCTTGAAGCAGACAGAAATCGATTTGCACGAAATCGTCGCCATACTTAGCTATGGCAAATGCATTTGTATACTTCAAAATAATATTTTCAAGATGTGGAGGTAAAAATAGAAGAAAAGCATCTCTGATATCGTTAACACGAGCTTTTGCAAATCGAGTAACGCCAGGGAAAAGATTGATAACATTTTCACTCCTAAATCTACCACACTGCGGCTGAAATGGTTCTGGCTGCCATATTTTGCCATCCTTTGATAAGTACAATGGATCAATATTTGCAATATCACCAATATCATTAGCTTCATTTGTTGGAGTGTTATCCTCTTTTTCAGAATCACTATCTCTTTAAAAAAGATCACTTTCACTTCCTTCTGGCCCTTCTGGCACATACACCTCATCACTAATGTCGGAGAAGCTGCAGCTATCTTCACCACTTTCATTTAGAAGAGTTTCTATCTTTCCACTTGACAAATATTTTGGTTGGCACATCTTATTTTTTCTTTTATATCTCTTTTACTATGTATTTAATTCACAATTCAATCACAAATACATAACTTCTTCACTCGCAAAAAAGCACATTTACAAGTAAGTTTCCCGCCAAAAAACATATATTTTCTCATATGCGTCGAAAACGACGCAGGAGGGTAACAAACGTAACTTTTTTTATAAACTTCATATACAATTTTTTTTTGAACGAAAAATAGTTTAAATTAAGCAAATTAATGACAATTTCAAAGTCGAGAAATTTAATGAATATCAAGCCACCCGTTTTCATAAAAATAGACAAATTTTATAGCTTTTGCGTAGTTTTCGACGCGAAGAGCAGATGAAGGTTAAATTATAATGAAGTGTTGATTAGTTAAAAGCAAATTTCTGTATGAAATTGAGCGTACTCATAATAATTACATATGTGAATTTATGTATAAACACATAATAATATGCAAATGTAGGTGTAGATTTTATGGATTTATCACTACCTTATAGTAAGAGTTGATAATGTACAATAATTTAGATAATGTTTGTCTGTACATTCCTACATATGCATATGTGCTTCCAATATTGATATGACTGTGTATCTAAAGCAAAATATATGAATCGAAACATATAAAGATGATGGCATTCACTTACTTAGGTCAAAATACATGAGATTATACCAAAGTGTAAAATTAAACAAATTATAAGTGCTTAATGAGAATTTATGGAGGTTATTATTTTAAGTAATCACCAGGTGAAATGTTGCACAACAAAAACAAATGTTATAATTGTCTCAGTGACAGACGGACTATGCACAGATCCCTCACACCCATTTCCTAATATAAATGTATAAGTATATATATAGCTAACACTATCAAATATGTTATGCGGCACCGTTCAATGACAGTGAATATCATCGATTTCAATTAATATATAAAAGATGACCAGTGTTACCTAATTAATTGAAAATTATTTTAAATGTATGTAGGTTATGCACATACATATGTAAAGTGTTGTCCATTAACTGGATTCAAAAGTACAGTGTTGTATTTTGACTTCTGTCAAATCAAAAATATTTTTTTTTGTCAAAAGTCAGGAAATTATTAAAAGGAATCGCTTATGGATCGCGCAACGCGTTAAAACTATTGAAGCAATTAGTAAGTTTTTAAAGAAATTTGAAGAGACTGAATCGTTTACAGATATTTTTAGGTCTGTGCATCATCGTTTTGTTAATTCAATCTCAAATATAGCTGCTGCAAGTGAAAGTGTAGTCGAAGAGCCGAATGTATATACCATATAAAGTCCAGCTCCCACAACCATTGAAACTAGCTAGCTATACACAATGGTCTTCCGCGACGAGGCACATTTCTCACTCGGTGGATAGGTATATAAGAAAAATTGTCGAGTTTGGGGCTCCAAAATTCCACAAATAGTTGAAGAGAGCCCAAAAACCCTTACTGTCTGGTTCACTCTTGGGTCCGGAGGTGTGACTTTACTTCTTTAAAAACTATAACTACGAGACTGTCACTGTTAATTCGGAGCGTTATGGTCGATAACCTACTTTATTTTTAACCTGCAATTTAAGAACACGACTTGGACAATATGCGGTTGATTCCAACAATATGGTCCCATATGCCACACAACATGAGCGAATATGGCTTCATTGCGAGAGAAATTTCCCGGCCGCGTAATCTCTTGTCTTGTTCATGCCTAGTTGGGTTTATTTTTTTGTGGGGAAACGCGAAAGACCGTATTTATGCACATAAACCTTTAAGTCTTGAGCAATTGAAACCCAACATTCGTTAAGTTATGGATGAGTTACCTCCCAATATGTACTGAAAAGTGGTAAAAAAATACCTCAATCTGATCGAAGTTTGCAAAAATTCACGAGGTGATCACTTGATATTGTGGTTATTAAAGGTTCAGACTTTATAATAAACAAGGAATTTCATGAAAAAATTATATTAAATGCACTTTATTTACTTTTATTTGGAGGCCACAAATTAGATAACTCTTATTTATTTATTTATTTCTCTCCTCTTTTAGAAGTTTTCGCTCTGCGTGTGTTATTCGCGTTGTTCTGTTTGTTGTATTATTATTTTTACGGCTTTGGCTTTTATGTAAGTCAAACAAAAAACAAAAAGGTGAATTAAAATAGTATTTGAATAGAACTAAATGTTGAAAATCTTTTATTTGTAATGTTAACGAAATCCCACCCTTAGTTAAGAGTGAAATTTTCAATATACGTACATGCAACACAAAATATATATTAAATTTAATAATAGATGAATTATATAAAAATATCAGGTTTCTATGCGAAAATTTCTTAAATAGAAACTTGTAGCAAATGCATTTTAAAAGATTTCATTGTCATCAAACATATAAACATGCACCACATTGGCCAGCACTGTGAATGCGAAAACTGCATTTTTATGAATAATATTTTATTGAATTAATTAAGAAAATTTAAATATTTTAATTTAATTTAAATGGCAGCTTCCGAGGTTTTTTATATCTCCGGTGGTTTTATTGATTTTAAATACATTATTCTTTCAAAAGTTTACGGCAGTCAAAGTTTCAATATGTGTAAGCTGAAATAAATATCAAAAATCATATGTTAGTAATCAATAACAAGTTTCACGGGTAATATTGTAATATATTAAGGATAAAAATACTTATGAAATTTAAATATTGCTAAAGTATATTTGGTGCGACGTAAAAAGCATTCAAAATAAATTTTCAGTTTTATTTTTTTCATAAATACCTTTTTCCATTCTGAACTATGAAACGGATTTTTTACATTCGTATTTGTTCATTGAATCTGTAAATAATAAATTCTTAAACTAAATTATAAAATTTAATAGCCCATTAGGTATCAAAGGGCTGCTGGCTCAGTCTTTGACTTGCTGCGGAGGTCAAGGTGGTAGCCAAAGGGTTATGTAGAGTATGTAATTCTGTTATGAATTTTTGTATTATGATTTCAATCTCTTTTTTTTTTGATGGTGCGTATTTTTAGTTCTATAAGAATATTTAATAAAATCGAAATTTTGTGTTGTTTATATCTCAACGCTTAATATGTATACATGTTTATGCTCTGTGTAACCCTTTTTTCCACATTCTGTACCACTTTCCGGCTTTGTGGTGCAATTTGCTAATCTGTGAAAATATTTGAATAAAAACTTTTACTAGCCACACAACCACAACCGCAGTATTAATCCTGATATCCATGCGCAATTTTCACAGCCTTACTTCCAACACAAACAAAGCCAAATTAGAAGGAATGAAAAACTGCTCAACAAAGAATTGTATATGACATACATACTTACAACCAAAGAAACAAAAAATGAATATGACACATGCAGAATATGAATGCTTTTCATTGTAAATGCATAAATGCTTGACTTAATCCGTTAATAGATATGCGCAGCTTACTTTCGACCAATCGAGGTTTGTGAAAGTAACAGGCAAGATGGGAAATACTTATTCAAAAAAACTTAAAAAAACAATATCGGGGGAATGAGCTAAGCGAAGTAATATAGTACTATGAGGAAATTATTGTAGGTTTTAATTCAACGTGATTTTAAGAAAGTTTCATTATTATTAAATCTAAGCTAAAATTTCAAATTTCTGAGGTTTCTTAAACTATTATACTTTTTTGTTATATTTCTTTTTCTTAATTTTTGAAACAAAACACCCCAATGAAAAAGATTCATTCTATAATTGCCTTTGTTGCATACCAGTAACAATTCCAACTAGCTGAAGGTGCATATAGATTTTCAGTTCGCATATAAATACATGTGTATGTAAATATAAGAGATAGCATGAAACAATCCAATTGTTTTTTTTTTTTTATAAATAAATTTATGTGCATGTTGTAATTGCAACTGTCGCCGAGAAAAAAATATGACAAGCACTAAACCTGTGGACTTGGATTTAGCGGTAAAGGGTAGAAAAAGATTGCAAAGCAATAAAAGTTTCATTTAATTTTTACCTAACGTATACAATTGGCTGCGACGGAAGGAGGAGGCGCAAAATATTACTTAAGAAAAAGTAAATAAACAAGTACGGCAACAACACATATATAAAAAAACTGAGCTCGTTTTCAAAATAGTTAAAGTAGAGGCGAGAATGTTATAAAATGTATTGAAAAGGAGGAGCGTAGCTCTCCTTGGAAGGGATTCCATCACTACAAAAAACTTTTATAAATACGGGACAAATATGCGATGAAGCGCAGTGAACTAACACGGAAAAAATGTTTTAACAACTTTTATTTTTGCAGATAAGCTAAAATGGACTTGCTTCAATAATAAAGATAGCGAATCTCTTTGAGAAAATATTGGGTGCCAAATCCAACATCATACTTTTTTATTTTTATTCTACTTTTGAAATAAAGTTTGTTAGGGTGACATATAATTTATTTAAAAAAGTTTGATTTCATATATATAAATATGTTCAGTTTAAAAGGTGAATTAAAAAGTGCTCAAAGAAGGTATGATTAGAAACCTTTCTTAGCTAAAATTGTTTTTATGGCAGATGGCGATGTATTTCCTTATTGACTAAGTCGTGCTGAGGCTTGTTTACCGTCAGTTGCTCAAAGTCTCTTCTTTTGGGTTTGTTACCATGTCGAAGAAAATAATCGAGGAATATATTTATCTGCGTTTTGAGAAAGTTTCATACCGCATTTCATTTGACTCGTTATTCGTTGTTTTTTAATCTTTACCAAAAAATAAAACGAAAAATGGCTAACTTCGAGCACAGTTAAGAAATTCATAGTTCATAGAGCAAATAAACCTTTGCAAGAGCAAATAAAACTTTAAATTGTATTTTATTGCAAGCTCAAACTAGTGTCAGTTATTAAGAAGTAAATTTTTGTAATTACCAAACGAAACAAAAAGCTGTTTAATTAAAAAAACATAAAATAAAATATAAATAAAATAAAGTCAACAGTTCATGCATTTTCTTAATGTATTTTCTAGAAATTTTAAGACAATACATTTCTTTCGGAGTCATACCTGTCTTTGGAAAAAAATCTTCTGAAACTTGAAATTAATTTTTCTTAAAGCGATACATTTAAGTCGGAGCGATCTTGATTTCTCAGAATCAGCTGAAAGCATTGGTTTCAAGTTCTCGAAGAATTTTCTTATTATATATTACTAGTAGACGCGACAGACGCAGTCCTGTCTTAATTATTAATATTGATTTCGAATTGGTCTAATTAAAAACAAAGAAAACATTTCGGAAACAAAGTTTTTATTATTTCTATGCTAATGTTTTTCTAGTCATGTGAAAAGCATGGATTTTCAAGTTTAATACCAAATACGCTTTCGACTGCCATTGACATTTATTTATCGACATTCCAACTGCTATACGCACTCGTATTTATTTGTAGCCATTTAAAGTGGAATCTCATGTCGTTCGGGGTCAAAGAAATACGTGGAATCAAAATTTCCTCACCTTTGCATGTGAGTGCTATGCCAATGCGTCCTGAGCGTATTCATGAACATGTCGCAGATTTATGACCTATTTTGCTGGGAGAAAGATGTTTTACCTACATTATGTATATTTCCGTCAGCATTGATGTCATAGAAGATGAATATATGCTTCAGATGCAGTTTTTCCCGATAAATATTAATTTCTTAATTTTAAATTTAACGTACATATCCAAAGCACATTGGTGGAAGAATTGTCGAAATTTTAAGACATCATTTTCAAGAACCATCAGTCTATATGAATAATAATTAATTGAACCGGCTTTTTCGTCAGTTTCGAAAGCTGCAACTACTTCATTGAAAACTGATACTCATTCACCTTACCAAAATAAGAAAGGATATTGAGGATATTGATATATTATTGCAATTATAAGTTTTTAAATTCGATTCCATTCCGTTCAACTTCATTCAGTGCTTCGCGATGCTCGTCATTTGACTTGCCCTTATAAATGGTGTTTTTCTTAGACATGTGGTTTTCAAGAAGAAATAAAACTAATATAATTTAATTTAATTTTACGACCAAAAATTTATATTATAAATATAAGGGTTTTCCATTATCTTTTAAAAATGACTTCGGGCAAGTGACCGCCGGGTATGACTCGAATACCAGCCGAGAGGACACGCCAAATATAAGTCAAGGCTGATTTACATAAAACCTGCTTTGCCTTGCTTCACAGATGAACCTCTCATCTGCAGAACGAAGCGAAACGAGGTATGCCTAAAATTTAACCCACATTTTTTTCTTTCTGTTGTTTAATAACTTTGTAAAATATAACAAAATTTAAAATTTACCAATATGAAATATATTACGTTGATATTTCCACTATTCGGTGAAGTTTAACTACTATATATTGCATTAAAGAAATGGTGAAAAATGTGAATGTTCGGCAATATTTCGTTTCACCTTCACTATGCCAACCACTTTATATCAGTCAAAACTTTTATGTGAATCAACTTTAAGCCTGTTTATTAGGAAATGGCTAAACCAATTGTGTATAAATCAAGAAAAAGCTGTCAAAAAAAAACCCTCTGAAAAAAAGTGCCTCATTGAAAACCACATGTATAAAAAACAAACACTCTTTATATCATTGATTTTAAGCATTTCGCGTTCTATGTCTTAACTTATTATGTCTGATTGCTGACATTTCTTAAAGCGAGGATTCAACTGTATATTAAAAAAAAGCAATGTATTCTTTTTTGTAACCAAGAATACCGCGTATAATAAATTGCATGTTAGTCTAAATTGAACTAACCCTTTTACATTCTCTTCGGATGAGGATTTTTCATATTTGGGAAATACAAAATTTTCCTTATTGGTTTGCTTCCGCACAAAAATTCAACCAAATGTACCCATAAAAATATTTGTCTCAAAAAGGTCGGAATCTAGAAGGAAATTAATTTCAAGTAAATTCAACCAAAAACAATTTTTTTTTTGGATGGATCAGTCCCGGGTCTACTTCTCTCAAGAAAAAGTGATGCCAATCCAAATTAAGCAAAAACTAAAACTGCCTGTCACCCAAATTTCAAGTAATTATGTTATATTTTTCCATAAGAACCTTCTCTTGATGGGCCAAATTTTTGGAAGCCCAGCACCTTTTGGGCGGATTGCAAATGTGGACAACAGTTTTCCTTTTGTTAATTATCGTAAAATTGTATGCAATTTGGCGAATATTTTCACTATTCGTTTTTGAATTTTATTACTTTTAGAAGAAACCAATTTAAAACTTAATAAAAATGAAATCAAAACAAAAACAAAAATGTTAGCCAATATTTGGTATTGAAACTCTTTTAATACAAAATTCAGATCTGAAAATTTTGCATATAACCCAGTCAAATTAGCCCAAAAAATTTCAATTTTAACACTACAAGTAGAACATTTGCATGCATATAAGGAATACCACTCTAATGAAATTTTGAAAAGTCACGTGTGCACAAAAAATTAGTTTTTCCAATGTCAAAAGTAGAAAAAGTGGGTTTATGGTTTTTTTTGTAGTTAGTTTTACAAACAAAATAACACGGAAAAAAATTGTCACTATACTGTTTTTCAAAGGATTTCAATTTTTAAGGAAAGGCCTTTCGAAAGTGTGAGCACACGACAGGTTAGAGGAGGAGCTTCACTGAGAAAAATTCATAATATAGTTACAAACGAAGGCTGTTTGATAAGTAAGTGACTTATTGAATTTGCCGCGCAGCACTGCTCCTGTCAACTGCTATTGACTAATAGACTGCTGTGAAATTTTGAGCAAGCTGTGCGGTTCGGTTCATGTTTGACAGCCATTGAAACAAGACGACCTCGTGAATTTGAACAAAATTGGGATGGGAAAATAAAAATGCGTGAGGTGGTTGAGGCTGTAAACATGTCAACTGAACGGGTATATAACATTTTTCAACAATATTTGGGAATGAAGAAGCTAACCGCGTGATGGGTTCTACGTTTGCTCACACACGACCATAAGCGCGACCGTGTAATGAGTGTTTGGTGATGTTCAACTGCAATCCCAACCACTTTTCAAAACATATCATTACCATAGATAGAACATAGATCTACCACACCACCAGAGACCAAGGAACAATAAAGTTATTGGGTTTCACATTTTTTTTGGATGCGCGGGATGTAATTCATAGCGATTACCATGAAAAGGGTAAGACAATCACCGACGATTATTATTCAAAGCTTTTGGACAGATTCGTTATTGAACTGAAGCAGAAACGACCGAATTTGGCGAAAAAAGTGTTGTTGCATCACAACAATGCGTGGATGCACGCAGAGCAAATATTTATAAATTGGGAACGAACAGCTACCCCATGCCCCAGATTTAGCCTCCTATTTCTTGTTTCCAAGCCTGATGAAATGGCTCGCAGTAAGAGATTCGGAGGTCATCACAGAAACAAACGACTATTACGAGGGCCCTGAAAAGGCGTATTATTTGGAAGGAATACAAAAAAAACTTGTTAATAAATGTATAGAGCTTAAATGATCTAAATATCTGATTTGCTGAAAAAAAAATTTTTTCAAACCACTCTCGTGCATAGAAGCTGAGATATAATACCTATAAAATAAGTAGAAGAAAACTCTCACGCCGAAGGATTTCGAACTTAAATCTTTAGGATTGGTTCCGTCTTAGGAGTACTCTCGGGACAAAATTCATCATATTCGCCTAAGTTCCCACACATTCTTCGAGCATTAAGATATTTATACGCGTATATTAAGTTATATATTTTTTTCAGCTATTTTTTTTTTCGATAAGGAACAGAAATTTTAATGTTATGAGATTTATATAAAGAAACTAGCAGATCCCAGCGTGCTTTGCTACACCTATAAAAAAATCAAGAAAATCTAATGTAAACTGCTGGCTTTGTATGAAGAAATGTCAAAATATTTGCTTAAGACTGAGTTTACACACGAATACTCCTATCGCTTTTTATCGGCAATTTTGCTTTTGGTATTTCCCTTCACGTTCACACGGGGAAACTTTGTTCATGGCAATTTTCTGCCATTCCATTTCATTTCATTTTCGCATTTTGCTACTCACTCCACCCTTATACAAGTTTTTACATATTTTTCAATATAAATCGTTATCATATGTATTCAACTGTATATATAGACTGATATATTTACATTTACATATAGAAATTCAAATTTTAAATTCCATAAATTCTCTAACATTCATTTCAAATTTATCATAACAGCAACCATTCAGAGAATGTAAATATAAATGTGAAAAGGAATGACAAATTTTACACCTACGAATAAGATAACAAAGCGTGTCAACCGAGCACAACAGTGTCGGTAAGCTGATCTCTTCATCGTCGCCCTCTCCCCAACAAACTAAGAGTCGATTCGACAAAAATATTCGTGTGTAAACTCAGTCTTAATAGAAAATTTTTTATTCTTAAACCAGTTTTTTTATTATTATTTTTTTAATTTTATTTTCATTTTCATTTTTTTCACTCTTTCTCTCTTTCAACACCACATTCAACGTAATGTACGCGTATTTTGGAATTTTATATGTACAAGTATTTATTGTTGTTGCATGTATTTTGTATGGGTAGCGATCAATGTTCATTAAAGATGATCATATCTCTGGAACGGTTGCGCCAATCTAATGAAAATTTCACATTAACCTTCTCCTTATAGTCCTTTACACCTCCTAAAAATTTGGAGCAATTTGATCTGGTGGTTCTCAAGTTATAGGCGTTCATCAAAATTTGCATTGATTTTATATATGAGTCACTCCATTTTTTAAAAAATCTTAAATTTAAGTGTCAAAGTCCTTGGTACAGTCATAACTTTTTATATTTATAATAACCTTCCTGAATAATTAAGATTAGCGCCGTTAAATGGCAAATTTTTTTGGCCGTTGAGTAATAGGTAATTTATTTCAGAAGCCATTTCGATTAACTCCATACTGTAATGTAAATCGTTTCAGTAACGCTGTATCTGAACAAGTTACATCTTTGGTTGATAAGCGCAAAGGCCGCGTTGCAAGCAATAAAATAGATGATACAAATGTTATAAAGCATATAAAGTCATTTCCAGCCTACAGTAGTCACTACACCAGAGCTCATAATCCAAGACGACAATATTTAAATCCTGACTTAAATATTTAGAAGATGTATGAACTATACGTCACAGAATGTGAAAAGGAAAACCTAGGACCAGCGAAAGAAAAAAATTACTAAAGGGAATTTTTTATAGAGGTATAGAACTTTAAGTTGGCATTACTTTTCAAGATGGCTGTCAAGTGATTTATTCTCAGTTTGGTTAGGCAATTCATCATGAATAGACTCACGCCTGAACAACGCTTGCAAATAGTGCAATTTTATTTCGAAAATAATGGTTCTGTGCGGAAAACGTATCGCGCACTACGTCCATTTTATCGTCGACAAAATCGTCCATCAGAGCAGTTAATTCGATTAACCATGGAACGTTTTCGCACCACGTTTACTCTTATTGATAACTCGCATCCCCAGAGACGCCGTACGGTGCGTACAGAAGAAGCTATTGCTGCTGTAGAGTGTAGCATTGAGGAAGACCCAAATGAGTCCATCCGCCATCGAGCAATTGGATCTGTGTCCATCCACTTTATGGAAGATTTTGCGAAAGGATCTTGGTTTGCGTGCTTACAAAATCCAACTCGTGCAAGAATTGAAGCCAAATGATCATCAAGTAAGGCGTAGATTCGTCGAATGGGCCCAAAACGAGATTACCGTTGTTCCCGATTTTCATAAGCGAATTTTGTTTAGCGATGAAGCGCACTTCTGGTTGAATGGCTAAGTCAACAAACAAAACTGCCGCATTTGGAGTGAAAGTAATCCTCAAGTGTATGTTGAAACACCGTAACATCCAGACAAACTGACTGTTTGGTGCACTTTATGGGCTGGTGGAATCATTGGTCCGTACTTTTTCAAAAACGATGGTGGCCAGAACGTTACATTCAATGGTGATCGGTATAGAGCCATGATTACTAACTTTTTCATTCCTTAGTTGAATAACCATGATGTCCAGGAGATGTGGTTTCAACAAGACGGCGCAACATGTCACACAGCTCGTGCCACAATAGATTTATTGAAAGACACGTTTGGACCTGTGAATTGGCCTCCAAGATCTTGTGATTTAACACCGCTAGACTACTTTCTGTGGGGCTATGTAAAGTCATTGGTCTATGCGGATAAGCCACAAACTCTTGACCATTTTGAAGACAACATTCGCCGTGTTATTGCCGATATACGGCCACAAATGTTGGAAAAAGTTATCGAAAATTGGACGTCCAGATTGGACTACATCCGCGCCAGCCGTGGCGGTCATATGCCAGAAATCATATTTAAAATGTAATTCTACAAGATTATCTTTCGGATAAATAAAATTCATGTCAATCGAATAATCCATCGTTTTTTTATTGCAACTTAAAGTTCTATACCTCTATAAAAAACACCTTTTATAATGTGTTCTCTACAAAATTTAATTTACATTTTAAACAACGATCAAGGGATACGTGTCAAACTTGTGAGGCTTTTCAAATAAAAATTCAATCTTCAGACGATGAGGAAATTAAGATAGCAAAAATTGAAAAGGAAACTCACTTAGAAGAGGCTGAACGGGCTCGCAGTCAAATGGCTGCCGATCGAATGGCAATATCGGAAAAATTGTTGGTAGCTTATTATAAGTGAAATTTATATGTTTATAATTTTGGATGTCATGAATTAAATAAAAATATAAGCCACATGTTTGTTTGGACCGAAACTGAAGGATCTCGTGAGTCTCAAGAAATTTCATCTTTTCTAATAAAGCACATAAAGGCTTACGTTGCACACTTCTAAAAAAATAATAACATATTCGTATTCGTGTACCGGGCAAAACAAAAATATTAAAACCGTCTTAAGTTTATTGAAACTTGTTCAAAGCACGGAAGTCAAAGCTGAATCAATTGACATGAAATTTTTAGTAAGTGGCACAGCTATTTGCCAAATGACTCAGATTTTGCCATTATTGAGTCATGTGCGAAAAAAAATCAAAACATTTTTTCATCCGATGATTGGTACCATATAATCAAAACATGTAAAAAGAAAGCGCCATTTCATCTAATCCAAATGATTCACCAAGATTTTTTGCCAAAAAAAACCTTTAGACAGTATATCATTAACAGAAAAGTAACCGTCACAGGGCTTCCAGTAAATTGGCTTAAAATACGCTGGAAAAAATTAGAAAGGTCCAAACCTTATCTCATACAATTCAAATGTGACCATAATGAAGAAAGAGAATTTCAAGCCATTAATATAAGAAAATCTTTAGTGGGTAGACCAGAAAGTTTGAAAAATATAGATCAGCATTTATTATATCCTAAAGGTAGAACTGTGACAAGGGAGAAATGGAGAGACATGATGGACCTGCTAAAATTCATTCCTCCTGTTAAACACGATTACTATAAGAATAATGCCGTTAACATAAAGCTGATATGAATTAATTACAAAAAATATATTATAACAGAACTGCCAACATTCATTTATATGGAAAATCTGTGATAAAAATATAGCTATGTATAACTAACTTTTTCTGTAATAAAAAAAACTTAAAAATGTAAAGACTAAATTTAACTTTAATACTTTTTTTTTCAGTTGTCAAATTGATTAACTCCACCAGTCACATAAAAACTGTAACATTACTGACGATTGTTTGTTGGCTAGTCTTTCTTATTAATTTTATATACCGTTAGATGAATGCTATATCTGCAATTATGCATTCTACATTATATATTTGAATTCATATTATCAGAGGAATTTTAAAAAACAAAATATAGATTACAGGATCGCGTTTCTCAACTTTTCGTTTTATGGAGATAATCGATGTGTGCACTGAGCGGCTCATATATAGATATGTATTTTAATATATATTTGAACGTAAGGACTTGCTTATATTATTAGATATGTATTATGTTAACCCATTCGCTGCGAAGACATTCCCATTGCCATTTATATTTTGAGTGTTATTGTTTACCAAAACCCTGTTATTTATTGGTAAGTGCACATATATTATCATACATAATCATTTACAAGCAGAAAACTAAAGACGAGTATACTCGTCGTTGGCAATAGGAAGGCAGAAGAACTCGATATCCTTTTTCGTATTTGCGTAGGTTTTTGTAGAAAAACAAATAATAAATCACGCAGATGGATAAAACAAAGAAAATGGACTTTGGACTTTGTTACAAATCCTATCATGAAGATAAGGTATCATAAGTGATTTAGTTGCTATAAAATTTTGTTATAAATACACGATAAAGTTGATTTTTGCGTGAAAGATCATTCTCTATAAGAAATAAAGTATTATTTTTGTAAAAATTTTATTTGTAGTACTTCTCAAGTTTTTTACATATTTATATTATGTTTGTGGCAAAAAAAATTTTGTTAATTCAGAAGCCTGCATGTTATAATATATTTAAAGTAGGACGAGTATACTCGTCTTGGCAGTGCAGGATATCCTGCCAAAGACGAATATACTCGTCCTTGGCAGCGAATGGGTTAACTAGAAAAATTGGTTTCACACATTATTTATTATTCCATGATCGAGCATCAGAATCAATAATTTTTTCTTTATTTACTTAACGCAATTTCGCATTGCAGTGCTTTTTCTTTTGCACCACATCTGAATATGGGCTTAATTACACATAAAATAGCTATATTTTATTTATTTGGAAAATTGAGGCAACTTGACTTGACATTTATTTTTATTGCTCCAATCATATCCGAGAAATTCGGATCTTCATTGTTTTTTTTCTTTAAGGGATATTGATATTTAACAGAATCAGGATACAAACCACAAAATTTCAAAACTTTTTTATTTGGTAGATTGAATTGAAATTAAATTAAATTACCTAAATTAAATTATTAAATTTATCAAATAACATAACAATTCTGATCATCTTAGTTCTTTAAGCGATTAATTATATCATATGTAAACATGATGTACAAATATATACGAGCTGTGCGGTGTTTAATAAAATTTATAAAAACTTATTATTTTCCAAAAACTACTCACTGTTGTCTATTTAAAAAAAAAATATGTATGTAGCATATTGTTTGAGCAATTTTATTTGATTTAAAATATTTTCAAGCGTTTGAAGTATTAAAAAGTATCGAACTAAATTGTTAATTTGTGTAAATCGTGAATCTATTAGTGACATCACTAGAGTTTGAATTGAAAATGCTTCACCCATTTCCTTATTCTATTACTCATTTATTTGATTTATATTATTTATTTTAAAAATACATACTTTTTCCACCGGCTATGTTATGTAATTTTATTAAGTAATAGTATTCAAAATTCACAATGAAGATTTTTCAATATCCCACAATGCACATAGTAAAAACAAAAATGGAAAATCTGTACTGTAATTTTAAGAAACGTAGCTTATACAGTTTTATAAATTCGTAAGAAGATTTACGGAAAAAGTATTTATATACTGATAGAAAGCCACAGAAGTTCACTGATGTTACGCTTAAATAACAATCAGGAAGTGGTCAGTTCAACAAAAAATATAACATTGGTGTTAAACTTTTCTTTATTAAACCCGAAGCAAAATTTTCCAGTTATTTTTGAAAAATTGTAATAATTTAGTGGAATACTAAATTTTTTTAAATTAAACATATACAAATGTCAATATAATGATTATTGTAGTCTTCCTTAATGAGTCGTACTTTAGTCTTATTTAAACGGGTCATACAGTATTTACTTTCGGAATTCCTCATTTTTAACGGACATATTGTTCATATTTTCCTTTGCAGCAACTAGCCAAAAATATAGCGAATCAGCTGTCACAACCTATCAAAAGCAACTGCGATTTTAATTTTCCCGCAACACTTACTCAGCTGATTACTCGCTGTTGTGTATATCATGTACATTTGATTGGCTTTTACATGAATAATTTGAAATTTGTTGACGACAAAAGTTAAAATTGTTTAAAAGTATACATGTACACTTCAAGCAACGTCGATAAATATTCACAACATATCCCCCTTTCAGTCGAATGGTTCGGCTGGAAAGTATGTCAAATGGCTAGTTCAGCTATAAGTCACTTGTTTTTATACCTAATAAATTGGTAAAGTGAATGTGTGCTGCAAACATACCCTGCAAAACTTGTGTGACCGAAACTCCAATACTAATACAAACTTTTTGCTATTACTAATACACTCACAATTATTATTCGATTTTCTTCACGATGCGATGATTCATTAGAAAATTCACTGCTGGGAAGAAAAAAGCGAAAAAATTAAACTTCAAAATATAATGTCGAGTTTTATTAATATACCGATGTAGCCAAGTTATTAGCATCATGTATAATTACCCGATAGAGCGTGAATTCGATTATTGGACAGAGCAGGGGAACTTTCGAAATTTCTTTAAGAGAAAGATGTTTCTAAGGAGAATGTTAATAATTTAAATAAATAGGTCTCGCATATAAAAAATATATATAAATAGAATATTAACTATCATATGAAAAAGTTTATTTTTAAATGTTTAAAAATAATAGAAAGTGAATCAAATTATAAAGCAGTTTTAATTTTATTTACGTAAAAAAATAAGAAGTTTCCATTAAGCCTCCGGGTAAATTAACTTATCAATTTACCAGTTTTCTGTTTACAGAGATAATAGCCGTTGATTCTGCGTATTAGCTTGCTCTTTGGTTTCATTGTTGCTGAGAGCGAGGTAGAGAGGAAAATCTTTCAAGTATGGACCTTGAAAGCTCATATGTTTTTGTGATTATGTTAAAAATAAATGAAATTATGAAATGAGAGAGTTTCATAGGAATTGATTTGTGTCAGCCCATTTAATTTATATTTGGCGAGGGAGCGGTACACTTCGTTTTCAAAATGGACCTACAGCGTTCTGTAAGAAATGGAGAAAATTCATTCCGTAGATTGAGTAGTAAGAGTAATTCCGACACCTACATATTAATCATAAATATTCTTTAGACTGTGAGCGAACCTAGTATTAATTTCCGAATTGGCTATAACAGCTTGTTAACATTTAACAAGTTTATCAAAAATAGAAAATAGTAGGCCTAATACATCACATCGTGAATATGACTTCTAAGTTTTTTATTTCATTATTTGGAACTATGATATTTCCACTCAAGAAAGAGGAAGAAAACGAGAAACCTGCCCCTTAGAACAATATTTTGCGAATATATAGTATTAATTATTAAACATAAAGTTCGAAAAATTATTTAATAAAAGTTTACACTCGTACTACACTAATATACCCACTCAAGCTTTTGATTACGCGTTTGTATAAGTAATCACTCTTAGGCTTAGAATAACCAAAAAAAAAAAGTATTAGATGTTAATAATTCAAATATATATTTCAGGAAGTTAGTAAGTACATTGTTAAGTTACTTATTAACTACGGAGTAAATTAAAGGATGGCATACAAGTTTTCTTTTTGAGTTTTACTCATTTAAGCCTGCTATTGGTATTATCAAACTCGATTGATAATGCAATTTGCTGAATTAGAAAGCAGCGTGGGAAGGATAATGCAGTGTGCTGACCCACAATGCAGTGTTTCCTAAAATTTAAAATTTTTTGCACTCGCTGTTTATAGTTTTGCGGATGCTCAAACAAGAAAATATAAGAAAGACTTTATTTTTATTACTTAACCCGGTGTCATTATGGCCGAGCATATAATATCCGACGGATTTTAAGACCGTAATATCTTTAAAAAAGTGCGTTGATACTTTTGATCTTATCAACTACATTGATTAGTATCGCTGCAGCTAGGACGGAGTATACACGTCTTTAAAAAGCGTTAAATGTCACATTACACCGAATTTTTGGCTATATCAATAACGAATTACTTTATATCTTAGATAATTAATGTTTGTACAAAGATAGTTATTTCTTCTGTACAATTTTTTTTGGGTTATTTTCTAGCATGTTGACTTCAGGATTTACGCTTTTGTTTTCTTTTAAATTTGTAGAATGCCCTTTTTTTAAGAAATAAATGTTTACATTTTATATGTAATGTGCATATGTTCCTACTCCTTTTATTTACAAAAGTTATATTGACAAAAACTTGATATATTATACAGTAATGTTCATGGCCGTTCATGTTATCATAGTTGGTCACAACGGCAAAATTCTATTAACTAGCCACAATGACGCCGAGTTAAACAATAAATATTAAAAAAATTATTAGGAAACGTGTAAATAGTAGATAGCAATTTCCGAAATAAAACGGCATCCGGACGTAGAAAGAATTTCACAAAATGTTGACATATTTTGCGACGTTGCATTCTAAATGATCGCGTTGGGATAATTAAAAATATGAAAATTTGGAGAGCCTAATCAAACAACCAAAAAAGGAGACCTGACTAATTTGATTTGTAATAAAGGGTGTTTTTTATAGAGGTATAGAACTTTAAGTTGGCATTACTTTTCAAGATGGCGACCGGTTTAACAGCTGTCAAGTGATTTATTCTCAGTTTGGTTAGGCAATTCACCATGAATAGACTCACGCTTGAACAACGCTTGCAAATAGCGCAATTTTTTTTATTTCGAAAATAATGGTTCTGTGCGGAAAACGTATCGCGCACTACGTCCATTTTATCGTCGACAAAATCATCCATCAGAGCAGTTAATTCGATTAACCATGGAACGTTTTCGCACCACGTTTACTCTTATTGATAACTCGCATCCCCAGAGACGCCGTACGGTCCGTACAGAAGAAGCTATTGCTGCTGTAGAGCGTAGCATTGAGGAAGACCCGAATGAGTCCATCCACAGGAATTGGATCTGTGTCCATCCACTTTATGGAAGATTTTGCGAAAGGATTTTGGTTTGCGGGCTTACAAAATCCAACTCGTGCAAGAATTGAAGCCAAAACGAGATTACCGTTGTTCCCGATTTTCATAAGCGAATTTTGTTTAGCGATGAAGCGCACTTCTGGTTGAATGGCTACGTCAACAAACAAAACTGCCGCATTTGGAGTGAAGGTTATCCTCAAGTGTATGTTGAGACACCGTTACATCCAGAAAAACTGACTGTTTGGTGCGCTTTATGGGCTGGTGGAATCATTGGTCCATACCTTTTCAAAAACGATGGTGGCCAGAACGTTACAGTCAATGGTGATCGGTATAGAGCCATGATTACTAACATTTTCATTTCTGAATTGAATAACCATGATGTCCAGGAGATGTGGTTTCAATAAGACGGCGCAACATGTCACACAGCTCGTGCCACAATAGACCTATTGAAAGACACGTTTGGTGACCGCCTAATTTTACGTTTTGGACCTGTGAATTGGCCTCCAAGATCTTGTGATTTAACACCGCTAGACTACTTTCTGTAGGGCTATGTAAAGTCATTGGTCTATGCGGATAAGCCACAAACGCTTGACCATTTGGAAGACAACATTCCCAGTGTTATTGTCGATATACGGCCACAAATGTTGGAAAAAGTCATCGAAAATTGGACGTCCAGATTGTACTACAACCGCGCCAGCCATGGCGGTCATATGCCAGAAATCATATTTAAAATGTAATGCCACAAGATTATCTTTCGGATAAATAAAATTCATGTCAATCGAGTTATCCATCGTTGTTTTATTGCAACTTAAAGTTCTATACCTCTATAAAAAACACCCTTTATATATTTCTAATTTTGTAATGACATTTTTTTGTGTTCATACTCTATAAAGAAAGAAACGAAATTGAAATACCTAAATTTGCAACGATATCAGATAAAAATCAGGAAATGTAAATATGTGTAAGTGTATTGCTAATATCTTAAAATATAGAAAATTTCTGTAAAATTTAGTTAACAAACATACACAAATGTGAAATAAGGACTTCCTTATGAAAATTTATTTTTCCGTTTCCTAAGCACAACAATGCAGTATTAAAATAGATTTTCCTATGCCTTTCTTGCTAGTTTTTCTAATGAATAGTACTTTCCAAAGTAATATCTACGTATAAAATTTCGTTTAAATATTTCAAAAGCTGAGAAAATCGTCTTCGATTCACCATTTCTCTGCGCGTTATGATTGAGTTCTGTTTGCTTGTTGAAAAATTTGTATGCGAATGCAACAACAAAGTTACCCAGCTGAACTGAACACAAGAGAGTATACCTCATTAAATTGATATAACCGGGTTTTGTTTACAAATTTTATACCAAAGAAAAATAAATTCAAACAGGTTTTCATATTGAAAATGGCAGGCAAATAAAAATCGTAAGAATTAAATTTTTTTTTGGTTATTTAGAACTCTAAATTATCAAAACTTTTTTGTACACAAAGAGTAAGGTGTGGACGTAGCTGCAAACAAAAGGATTGCTAAAATAATACGTGGCGCGGAAGGAAGAATCTCATCACCAAAGGAAGATCCGAAATGCGTGCGAGCAGGACGGGGTCAACCCCATGTATTGCTCCTTACATGGAGGAAATGGAGGAGATATTTGGAAATAGTGTGCTTATATCCAATGAACACACCTTAACTCTGGGCGTCTTTAAAATATTATCATTGGCGAAAGTATGCACGTTTTCGTTAGACCCGTCACCGTCTCTACAAAACAACGAGAATCTACAAGTACACGCATGCCAGCACCAACACTCCACATCTTCACAGCCTTCACCAACTCCTTCCAATATAGCATCTTCTAAAGCGTACATTATCTTTTTTAACCTCTTCTCAGCAACCATTACCTACCCGCCGCAAAAGACCGCCCAAGAAAAATAGATCGTTTCAACGATTCGGTGCTGAAGATGGTGCTAGAGGTAATTCTACCTCCAAAAACAAATAAAAACTAGAGATTTGAAAACAATATCTGCAAAGATGAACATTAATTTCGTACTTTTTAATATATTAGTTAATCTTTTGTAATGTTACGGGAAGTAGTTAGTTTTATATTTTTTACGATATTTATTAGTTTTTAATGTATTATTTTTTGTAAATTAAATTTTTTAAATGTAGATACATACGTTGTGACACTTTAGCGAAAAGATTGGACCTTCGAAGAACCCTGCCCTCATGAAGCGAACTGTAAGTTACATCTGTGAATTTTTTATCCACATCCACAACTGCTAGGTGCTCTTGAGATCGAAATAATTTTCTTTACTCTTCTTTGGCTTTTTTATGCGAATATTAATACAGCCTATGGCACCAATTATTCCATGAAAAACTGCTCTTTGCCGAAAACTTTCTCTTTGTCTCCCAACAGTACCATAAGATCACTTTATTTAGTCGTGGTCAATTGCTATAAACCACCCTGAGACACTGTTAACAATAGCCCCAGCGGTTGAAGAAGACACCTCAAATAAATTTCCGAGTTGTCGAAACGTGACGATTTTACTTATATAGCAAATATGAATATACTCCTTTTTCTTTGGTGGAAAACTCTCTCTTCCACCGGTGCTAGTTCTGGGCTCAGCGATAGTTCTATAGTTCTCTGAATGCAAAATATTAATGGTTCATGAAATCATGATATATAACATTAGAATAAATATTTCCATAAATACCAATTAAAAACTTAACAGTTAAAGGCCGCAGTCTCATTCGGGTTTTGTAACTAAATGTAACTAATTAACCTTCAATTACTTCGCAAAAATTTTGGCATTTACTCTTTTTCCCCCGTTCTGATTCTTCAGAGCTTGAGGAGCTTGAAGGAGTATTTTTTAACATCGATAATACATCAGCGTTCCGCTTATTTCTTCTTACAAAATCAAGTCACTCGTTCTCCATTGTTTTGCTTTTTTGCTTTAATCAATTTCCTGAAAAAATGTTGTTGTTGTTTTAGCGGCTCGCTAAATCCACCTAGGGTCGGTAGGCCCAGTGTTAGTCATCGACGTTGTCTAACGGCAAACCCAGGAAACGTGCAGTTTCGAAGTGTTCGGACCAGAGGAAGAGGTGTGTTAGATGAGTAGAGTTGAGTGGGTATGCAAAGAGATGGTTAGTGTCGTGCTAAACATACGTCGGGTATGTCAGGATCGAGTCTTGATAAGTAGGAGTTGAGTCCACTACAATACCCAGCCCTCAATTGTGCCAGTGTTACGTGGGTCTCCCGAGATCCGGCCAAGGGCTGTCACCATTTCGTCTAACCCCGTTTTGGTCCTCAGATAATTTTCCTGAAATAATCATTACTTCTGTTGTGTTTAAAAGCAATTGATTAGGTGTTGTGAAACAAAACGAATTTTTGACAACTTTTTTTATACCAGTTGCTTGTTTGATTAACTACACTCTAAGTGTTGACGAATCGAAAATGGTCGATAGTAAAAAACGGGTACAAACACAATAATTAACGTGTACTTTGTATTTTCGATTGTCATGGAAAGTTAATTTTCTTATAAAAATACAAAAAATTCTGATCCAATATTTTTTTTCGTAAACCACAATCACATTATCACAATTTTGAATATTATTGAGTTTGCAAAGAGAAAATCCAGTGATTTAACGCAGACGCAAAATAATTTTAACAATCCATGCGTTCATTTAATAAAATAATTTAAATAAATACCTTGTTAAATTCGCCGACATTCCGTCTGTTTGAACGCGAACGATCATTTGTCGGAACCAGCCAGATCAAACCACTATAGTATAACATATACGCGAACGACTTTTCAGATTTGAAATTTTCCTAAATCCGTCCAAAAAGTACCATAGACCTAGGAAATTTGATAATCTGCACAAACATAATGAAACGCACCTTGGTTTTGAAATTAATCGAAATCGGACGACCTTAACATATAGCTCCTAACACCGAATTGGCTACACAGCAGCATAGTTACTTGACATAACAATTTTTTTAATTTCAAGCAAATCAATGAATATGTTGTGCAAATACAAATACTCATATTCACGGCCTAATAGGTGGTTGGGATGAATATTTTGAAACAAATTATAGCAACAAATTAAATCAAAAATTCAAAATATGCTAGGGAAAAATGCATTTATTGCAAAACTATGCAAAATTTATTACTTTTATAAAATATGCAGAATATACAGTAACGAATTAATGCCATTTTAAAGAAACTTTCATGATTCGTAAAGATTCTTAACCGTTTAAACTTTCGGATGTCCAGAAAATACATGTTTTTCGTTTTGCTAAGTTAAATATTTTAGAATTTTCAATAAATTTAAAATGTAGTAAAAATGCAATGCTGTAAAAAATATGGTTTTTATCTCGCACCACACTCTATTATATTAAATAATTATGAAAAATAATAAATCCATTTCAGTTATATATAGTAGTATAATCGCTCATTGACAAAGGAGGCACTTTCTAGCTAAATTTTCCGAAATTCGCTTCCGATGATGTTTGCTGATATGTTCATAAATAAATGCAAAAAACTACACAATGTCAAATTCACAGTTGTTTTAGAAATTATGGC
This sequence comes from Neoceratitis asiatica, assembly GCA_030068015.2. Taxonomy (NCBI): domain Eukaryota; kingdom Metazoa; phylum Arthropoda; class Insecta; order Diptera; family Tephritidae; genus Neoceratitis; species Neoceratitis asiatica. Next base: position 82,384,672 of record CM061524.1, read on the forward strand.
ACTTCAGTTTCATTTCAACATATATTTTTACGTGTATATTTCTCGATGGTACTTGTGTATTAAATTCAGAGGCCGTGTTTTGATTTATCTGGGATTTTAGCAAAATTATTTGGATTTATGCAAATTTATATTTATTTAATTTAATTCAACTCAGCACTTGTAAGTATTAGCACTTTTTTTAGGTGTACACAGTTGAAATAGGTCGTAAGCATACAAGATGTATGCATACCGTATGTGAGAAGAGAACACTTCAGCAAACCGGTCATATAGGGGCTGTGTATTATAGTGGTCCTATCTGATCGGTGCCAACAAATGATTGTTCAAATATAAAAATACATCTGCGCATCAATTTTGATTTACATTTCTCAAACAGACGGATATGACTAAATCAACTCAGGACGTCATTCTGATCCAATCGGTATAAATTGTGGACTTCGGAATAAAGTTAATATACCGTTTTATGTACGTGAAATGTATAATTATAATATATCATTTGTACGAATGTATGGTTAAAGTATGCCTACGTTCTTAAGCTTTACACTTGAAAAATAAAAATACATTTAGTTATATACTTGCAAGCATAAAGAGGTTATAGCGATGTTGCAAATGTACGGTTTCCACCGGGTATTTTTTGTTAAAAAAAAAAATATAACATATACTACTAATAATATATTATTCTTTGCCATTCGAATTCCAGCACTATCCAATTGCTCCATTTCTGATTTTAATTTAAAAAATTTATATTATGTTTTAATTGAATGAATTTTATTTAATAAATGTTGAAACACGCCTAAATAAGTAAAATAATTTATCACACACACACACGGAAGAATACATCACTCGGAGTCAAGCAAATGTAAATTAACAGGCACACAACCTGAAAAGGCTACCACCGCTCTTCGACTGCAACCACAGCCAGAGGTTGCGGCCAAGAGCACTGCCTCGCTGTGGCAGCCAACAAATGGAGAGACTTGAAATCAACTTCAGTTATAACTTCGGAAGTGGATTTTGCTTTTTCTGCCGCTGCAACATTGAATCGTTGATCCCTCCACTGCTATTTGGTCAAAATGCTAAGGAACTGATGCTGTGTTTTGTTGTTGTTGTTTATTTCTTTAATTTTTTCTACTGATTAGCCAATTTGAAAGTTTTTGATTTCTATTTTAATCAGTAGACTTTTATATTCTTTATATAAATAAGAAGCCTTTTGTGGTTTATGAGTATGTGTGTAAACTGAACTGAAATATAATCAAATAAACCTCATTTCATATGTACATACATAAACGTACATATGTATAAAAATCTATAGTATATTTAGTTGTTGTTTTCTTTGGTATTCGTTCGTATTCGGTTTCTGTGTGTGTTTTTGTTTTTCTGTTTTCACTTCCTATATACGTTGTTTTGCTGATATTCTTGTTATTGTCACGATATTCATCGCATTTCATTCCAACACATGTGGGCTTTTGACTTTCAACCGATTCTTCTTCAGCTAACAACCATCGTCGATGGAATGAGATGTAGATTTGGACCAAACCACTACACTAAGTAACTCGTAAAAGTTTAAATTGGTTCAGTTTGCATCCTTGTATATACTTTTGCAGCAGCTATTGGTTGAGTGAACTGAATTATGAGAATTCGAGAGAGCACGCAATGGCCTCTTTCGAGTGCTTGAGTGTACAACTCTGAGAATGATTAATATTTTCTTCCCTGACCTTCTTTTTATTATATTATCAATGTTGGCTTGCTAATATAAGAGTCAGGATAACTAGAAACTTATTTGCAACAGGTGTTCGGGAGAGTTTGGTATAACAGTTTTTTTGAGCTTTTCATACTGTTCGAAATAGTGAATATAATTTTTGAGTCAAAAAAAAACTTTGTCACTCTGCAACTATGCTACATAAAAATCCACATATGTATTGTCATTTTTATTATTGTAGATTTTCAAAAATTTTGCTTTTCAAATTTTAAGATCAAAATATAAATCTCTCGGATAAAAGGAATCCGTAATAACTAATTTAAAAACTTTAATAACTAATTTATTCAAATAGTAACACTGAAAATTTAATGAAAAAATTTCGAAAATTCATTGGTGCCGATGATTTAAAGACAGTGGAGATACTGCGTAATCTTCTTGGAGAATTTTTGGGCACATTTCTTTACGTTTTTGTGGCGTTATGTGCGCAATATCACAATCGAAGAGTCTTATGACTTCACCCGTCGCCTTCGCTTTCTGGTTTTGCGTTATCAAGCGTCTCACATATAGTTCAAAGAGCAAGTGGCGCTCATCTGAATCCGGCTATAAACATAAGTTGCTTGGTTGTAGGTGAAATGAAATTTTTGAAATGTTTGTGCTATATCCTTGCACAGAATTGTGTCTCACATCCATTATTTGTCGGCGTGTGGGCAGCGCTTGCCGTTGAGATATGTATAACTTTCTTGATGGTTACCGTGTTCAAGGCTATGACCGATCCAACTCATATGATTTGAATTTATCTGGTCCATTGGTTGTTGGTCTATCGGTGGCTGCGGGTCATCTGGTTGGTTATTTGTTATCATTATCGAGTATATATCCCGCGCGTTTGTTCGGACCGGCACTTATTAATCGTGAATTCGACCACCATTGGATCTATTGGATCGGCCCAATAGTAGGCAGAATATTAGGCGCACCTTATTATGCTTTTGCTATACAAGAGCGTGAAGCGCTCAAAAAGTACTATTCCATTCGGGGTTCCAGGAGGAATAGTTCAATGCGATCAGTTACTTCAGCCACTTAAAAACTGCACTTAATTTCTTCTTATTTGCATACAAATATTAATATTTAAAGGAAACTTAATACGGCTTGGTTTTTTATACATATATGTGTATGTACATATATTTGTAAAATAATGTTTGTCATTTATCTTACATTTTCGCCAGTGAGGCCAACGTTTGAAGTTTCTTTAAGTCAAACTGATCAAAATCGCATTGTCAATTTTTTTTCTTTAATGATAATTTAATACAAGGCAAATTCACATACGGTAGTAGCAAGAATAAAAAAAATCATATTTAATTTATTTGTGTAAATGCCAAAAGATGAACTTGTATTTTGTTTGCGCAATTATAAGGATATAATTTGTCATAACTCCCGCAATGTAAGTTCTACGTTCTCCAGATCAGACAAACAAGCGAAGCGAATGGGCCTAGTAGTGAACGAGGGCAAGACGAAATATCTCCTGTCATCAAATAAACAGTCATCGCATTCGCGACTTGGCTCCCACGTCACTGTTGACAGTCATAACTTCGAAGTCGTAGATAATTTCGTGTATCTGTCCAACGCAGAATCACTCTTGCCAACAGGTGCTACTTTGGACTGAGTAGGCAATTGAAAAGTAAAGTCCTCTCTCGACGAACCAAAACCAAACTCTACAAGTCGCTCATCATTCCCGTCCTGACATATGGTGCAGAAGCCTGGACGATGTCTACATCCGATGAGTCGGCTTTAGGAGTTTTCGAGAGAAAAGTTTTGCGGAAGATTTATGGTCCTTTGCGCGTTGGCAACAGCGAATACCGCAGACGATGGAACGATGAGCTGTACGAGCTATACGACGACATTGACATATCTCAGCGAATAAAGCGACAGCGGCTACGCTGGCTTGGTCATATCGTCAGAATGGATGAAAGCGCTCCAGCTTTGAAAGTATTCGATGGAGTACCCGCTGGTGGAAGTAGAGGAAGAGGGAGACCTACACTCTGTTGGAAAGATCAGGCGGAGAGCGACCTGGTGTCACTTGGTATTTCTAACTGGCGCCAAACAGCAAGAAGAAGAAACGAGTGGCGCGCTATTGTTGACGAGGCTATAATCGCGTAAGCGGTGCCTACGCCAAAGAAGAAGAAGAATAATTATAAGGAAGAACAAGCAGGCGTATCATAGGCCAACTTCACCTGCTATAAAGACGCCTTGATTTAATAGTATTTGAAAGTTTAACCGACAGCGTACTGACGTACGTGTGGTCAACTAGCTCTCAAATTCTTTTTTGAATTTTGTAATCTGAAAATTTCATCCAATTTATAACTGAATGAATTTTTTACCTTTTTTCTAATGTTATAATTTCTAGTTCCGATTTTCTAAGTTAACCTCGATGATTTTCCAAATCCTTCGGGTCCGATCACTGGATTGTTAAATAGGAGTCGCCAACTATGTTTACAGTTTCTCGATTATAAAGAATTTACTCAATGTTCTTTTATTACTCAATAACTAACAATTCGCTTCACTTTTTACAATCACTTATATTACAACTTTCACAATGTACGCGTTCACTTTACAACAGATTAGATTTACTGTTCTGCTTCGCCCATATATACTAAATCGATTGTTCCAAACAATCCCCTGAAATGATGGAATTGTTCTCGATAATTAATGATCTCGATTCACTCTCCAGAACATTCCAGTTATCGGCTTCTCTTTTTCATCTGAATTCGCTTCGCATTTCCGCCACTGTATTTTCTGTATAATTAAGAGAAAATTTAAACCAAAGCGGACTGAATGAAATTCAGATTATCGAATTCGAATTATGAGTATAAAACTCAATTCCGGCGTTTTATAAAAGATTCACCTTTCGTAAAATATGGAACACCGAACTGATATTCCTTTGTATCTAAGTAGTTGTATAAGATCTTAAATACAAATGCCATGCATCTGTGTTGGCACATTCCGGATCACCTTTTCGTAATTATATCATCACCAGCATATCTTCTAAGTGGCGGTCCGAGTAGTTAGCAGTGGGTACTGTCATGTGCTGGGTAAAGGGCTCGAATACTTGCCAGAGCAGATTCTAGAAAATTAATTTCTAATTGCGTATCGCTTCGGTTCGGATGAGTCTTAGAATAACCTGTAGGTCCCTCCATCTGGTGGAAAAACATCAACAGGCGCACTACAAATTGGAACAATGTTGTTTCTAGCGGAAAGTGTAAATTGTCAAAAGAGGGTAGGTTAGAGAGAAACTGTGCCATTATAAATGTAGTTTATTTTGCCGTAGAGCGGTTAATCGGTGGTTATATGAATCGTTTTTGGATTGGCTTAGATATACTCGAATTGGGAAGATCACTTAATTTATTAGTTAGCTCCGACCACTGATGGTATTCTAGGCCTCTTGGATTATGAATGCCTTTTCGCTGTGAGCCCAGCAGATGAGAAAAGAGGAAAGGTGTTCTATATAAAATCGTGTAATAAAAATGCATACTTGGAAAGAAATAAATGTATTTTCAGCATAATCTATACCCTTTCCTAAAAATTTCTGTTTCTGGGTCGATGGCAACAGAAACTGAAATGCTTACACACCCTTCAAAATAAACGATCTAGCTATAACTCATGCTGACTTTGTAGAAATTCAATGAATACTTCAAGAAATTTCTTATATATTATTACAAGTCTGAAATGATTTTTGACTTCTCAGTCAAATAAAATAAACTGACATCGTGCATTAGCTAACTTTTATGTGCTTTTCGACGCTCATTTACGAAATAATGTTTCCACAACTTGGTTCGACCGAATTTAAAAGCTATTCTTTCCGGCGGAAACGACTTTGTGAGTTTCTTGGCACTTTATTTCTAATGTTGGTACGCAAGACCTTCTCCACGGTGGAAGCTGCACAATGGGCTGTGACTAAAGTGGTCTTCGCGTAAGGCCTCACCGTAGCAGTATTAGTCAAACTATTCAGTCGTATAAGCGGAGCTCACATTAATCCTGCTGTTTCATTGTCGTTTTTCCTGGTGGTTAAGATGGCTACATTACGATTTATTTTCGCAGTTTTCGTCTATGCCTTCGCCAATTGAATGGCGATGCGGAGCTAAAATCTCTGGGATCTTGGCAAAAGATAACGCTAGAACTAATCCTGACAATTATGTTTATTATGTTATTTCGGGCCATGGCTGATAATCGACATCGTACCCAACGCAGTTCTGGTCGGAGGTCGCCTTAAATCCAGTGTTGCATTTCAGCACCGCTGGAAATATTTTTGATGGTGATTGGATGCCGGCTATTGGTTCAACTTTAGGCGGATCTATGAACTTTTGAATATGCCATATAGACGTGATAATTGCTCGTCGAGCATTTTCGATTGGCTACGTAAATCAACGGCTGAGTAATTTTGGGGAGCAAAAGATTTTATTTTATTTCTAAGAAGCACTTTTCTTGTAACAAAAAAACTAAGATTTGTTAAAAAATCAATTTTAAATCGAAAATATATATTTTAATTAATTAAAATCTTGCCCATTTTTGAATTACGTACAAGTATTATAGAGAGAAACACCATTTTAGGTTAATCTTTAAATATGACTGTGTTTGAGAGAGCCGGATCAACAATATTATATGACGGTTAAATGCCGTTTATAAATGCATATTCATGTCGTCATACCGTAGTCGCAATTATACATATATATATATATATATATATATATATATATATATATAAACGAGCTCCTTTTCTGACTTGTGCTTTTGCGTCTAGATGTTTTTTTTGTCAACAAATGGAGGAACCTAGAGTTTATTCTAAGTCGCCTCCGAACCGCCGATGGATTTTTATAAGGAGGGCTTGACATTCCCTGAGGGGCGACCGCAATTAGAAAATTTTTTTCTATCATTTTGGATGTTGCTCGAACCTGGGCTCGAACCCAGGCCTTCCGAATGTCAGTACGCAATGCTAACCACTCGGCTATCGCGGCCGCCAATATATATTTTTTTTCTATAAGTGCAATAAATGGAATAAAAGTTTGAATGCATTTCGTAGAAACTTTTAAACGTCAACAGATGCACCCCAAAACCAAAAGTTCCATAGTACTGTAACATATTACATAACAATTGCGAACTGGTGGAAAGCGTTGAAAAAATTGGTATACAATACAGAACAGCTTGAAAACTAGTGCACGCAAAAAAAATTATTTTTATCCAAGCGAGGCAATACTAACGAATGCCTAATAAAACATTTGCGTTCAAAACTACAAAATATTTAACAATACGTGAAGAGAGTAGGAACAAATAACACAAACATGTTCAAATCCACTTTTGAGGAAACAACAATAAAAATTTTCAAATCATACATTTTTTTATAAATGTGTATACAAACAGTCAGGGTAATAAGTCTACAAGCAGTTGTTTTTAAATATTTTTTTAAACTGATAAAGTTATTGAATTAAAACTTTCTTATTCTTATAGACTATTGAACGTAGATTGAAGATGTCAATTTTTTTTACAAGTTCGCCAAACAGACGAGATAACGGTACTTTTATCTTTCGGGGTAACAAACCAAGCGATTAAAAGTATACAAACACTAAACATATGAAGGCATCACTGTGTAAATTTAACTCTCTATGCAATTTGATAAGTCAGTGTCAGACACCCGCGGCTCTTAAAGACCTCCGCCAAACGGCTTTTCAGGTAACAGAAAAGCTTGGTGGTCTTCTGAGTTGTTGTTACAGACTACTTTTTAAATATTAAGTTTTTGAGCTGTTGTGTACTCGAAACTGTGTGTTTGGGCATATTACGTTTTAAAATGTCTAAATATATATGCATATCCATTTTTGTTTCCATAAATTCTAGGTTGCCGGTGCCAATGCCTGGCATAAAACCCTAGGCCATCATATTACCACCCCCATGCCTCACAGTTGTGAAATTAGTGGTTTTCTTCGCGCTACTCTACTCTGTAACCTTCCTGTTTCAAAATTTTCCACGAAAAAACCACTGAAACGTTTTTCAAAAACTTCTCCTGTCCATCACAAGCAATTCATGATGCTGCTAAACGCAGATTTTTCTTTACGGCTTCAATATTGACCGTCTTTCACGGAACGTTAGTTTTTGTGGCCGACCAGATCGAAATTTTGAAGTGATAACTGCCGGATATTTGAAATATTTTGTTATGGTATAAACTGAATAATATTCCTTTCGTTTTCCTATCGGACACTATTGCAAATTTTTGGATCAAGTTTATAAAACCAAAATATTTTAATTGAAATTTTTTAATTAATAAGGAAAGAACAATAAAGTGTTATCAAAAATGTGCAAAAATAACTTAAAATAAGAACTAATACCGCAACAGTACTGAGTCCTTGTAGACTTTTGATAGCTGCTATTGCTACCTAGAAAAATAAAAGTACCGCTATCTCGTCTGTTTGCATTTTTACACTAACTAGCTCATCTTCCATCTATTTTTTAAGTAAACATTAGGTACTTTTAACATGGCAATGCCCCAACGACATACTTCGAATTGAACTTATTAAGAAATGAAATTCAGCCGTGATGTACTAGAAATAAAAACAACGATTAGCGTAATGGTGAAAATTAGCGCCCTTAAAAGCTGTTGGGTTGTAATGATGAATATTACAATAAGAGATTACATGGCTGATGATTGCTTATTGATAGCGCATCCACCTGTTAATGCACGATCCGTTGGTTCGATCCCTGCCCTTAGAAGTCTGATGAGGAGATTAACAAGATATTCATTTTAAACTCATTAACTTATTACTAAAAATTATTAATATTTCTGTTTCTGTTCAGCTGCTATAAAAATAACAAACTGTTATGATTTCCTCTATAGGATATATGTTAAGTATTTAACTAGAGTTTTTTCATACTAGTCTAAATAATTTATATGTATAGATCCATATTTTCTTAGCTACACAAATACGAAAGAGCATAATTTTATACTGTCATATGTATGCATGCGGTTACGCATTTCAAATATCAAAGTATACATTTGGATGTTTATCCATTTTTTCATAGCAGCTGCAAGGTCTAGCACAACACTCATAACAAAAACATAGAATCTATTGACCTGGAAGAGACATATCTCTGCTATAATTCAATAACTCAAAACTAAAACTCCCAGCTTAAATTTGCTATTGGCCAAATGCTTGGATCACCAAATTTTACACAATTCAGTTATAAAGAAGAAATGGATGTTTAGAATAAAATTGGGACTTCAGCAACTAGTATCCAAAAATACAGATATTTCAATCAAAATTGCTACGAAACATCACAGGTGCACCGTGGTAGAATAAAAACCGAGTTTTTGAAATATTAATGTTAAAAACAGAAGTGACAAATACTTGGTCAAAATACCTGTCTAAACTGCAAAATCAAGACATGTAGTAAATAATAATAAATATTTTGAAGGATAAAGACGGAAAGTAATTATCTCATTAATTTCTAACACATCTTCTACCTCCTCTAATATGGTTTTAAGCCAGAAGTCGTTGTGAATTGCAGGAGCCATGTAAATTGATCATAATGTTTAAGACAGTATGCTTTGAATTCTATCTGGTCTAGATTAAAATGCTGAGCCCTTAAATGTATCCCGTACGTCCACATTAAAAAGCAATACTTTTTTGTCTAAGCTTAATCTGGACTTAGTGCCTATAATCGAGTGCAAATTTGCAATTTTCGATTTAGTCTGACCAACTATTTATTTGTCTGATTTTTCCAAGAGAGCGTTTTATGCAATGTAACTCCAAGGCAAATAACGAATTATGTCAATCCTATTTATAGAGATTCACAGTCATGTGTCTTTTTCAGCGTAAATATTGCACTCATTGACTTGAATTCTCCAGGTATTTAGCCATTCTACTATTATTTTTATATGTTGTTGTTATCTATAAATGGTCGCGACGGGGTGAATGTACACTAAGTATAAGTAATGCTGTATAATCCGCAAAAGTTGATGTAAAGAGATTTCGGTTTATGGAAAGATCGCCTTTATAAATTATAATTTCCTTCCTTCCACCAGCAAATATAATAAGAAAACTTTTTAGTGCGGCATAAATACAGTGTTATCCATCTTGTTGTTTTCAAAACAAACGTATATGGAATGCATTTAAAATAAAAAATTTCATGAAATTTCTTTTTATTATAAAATTTGAATTTCATGAAAGTTTGAACCGTATGTGTTGAAGCACTACGTCGTTGAAATAACCGCCTTGTGAGTTTTTGCAAACTCGATCCATTTGAGGTAGTTTTCGACCACTGTTTGGCACATATTGGGCGGTACCTCAGACATGACTTGACGAATGTTGATTTTCAAATACTCAAGAGTTAAGGGTTTATCCGCTACGCGATCTTTCGCGTAGTCTCACATAAAAAGCCCAAAGGGGTCAAATCGCACGAACTCGTGGTCAATTAAATCGCTAAGACAAGAGATTAAGCGACCGGGAAATTTATCTCGCAATAAAACTATATTTTCTCGTATTGTGTTTGCTGTGGCTAGATCTTATTGGAACCACATATTCTCCAAGTCATGTAAGATCATAACGCATAACGAATTGACAGTGACAGTCTCGCCGCAATCATTTTCAGAGAAGTTAGTTCCAATCACACCTGCGGATCAAAGAACGTACCAGACGGTAAGTTTTTTTGGGGTATCATGGTATCTCTTCAATTATTTGTGGATTCTCGGAGCCCTAAATGCGACTTATTTACATAGACGCCGAGTGAGAAATGTGCCTCGTTACTGAAGACAATTTTATTGGATAAATTGTGGTCCATTGCTTCTTCAAGCACCTAGTCGACGTAACGACAGCTTTGTGAATGCTCAGTTGGCTTTAGTTGTTGTGTGACTTTACATGGATGTAGGTGTATATCCAAGTGCAAAACACGCCATTATATGCCGTAAGAAAATATCAGCTCTTAAGAACGTCAGAAATCGACACATTCGTGTCTTCGGCTAGACTTTCATTTACAACAGCGATATTTGAGGTGGAAAGAGGCCTTGCAATATTTGTAACCTATCTAGTATCATTAATTTTTTTTTTAATATTACCAGTTGTTTGAGTAGCTGGACCAGAATCTCCTCTTATAGCACGAAACGTGGCCACGTTTGAATCACCATTTGTGCGTTTTGCGTTTGTTAAGCGATCCACTTTCATACATACATGCTTGATTTTCAACTAAAACAAAACATGTTTGCTTTTTCACTCACTGTTCAATAACATTAATTATTTTTTCGAGTTTTATCAGTTTTTGGGAAAAGTCAAAAAATTATATTATTATTATTATACATAGCTATTTCGGATACCACCACTTTTCCTCATCATACTTCTTTCTGTTTGGTTTGACAGTTAATTTTGGCTGATGTTAAAAAACAGCCATGCACTTTCTAAATCACTGAATGGATAACCATATGTTTATGGGAAGCACCTCTCAGCTTGTATAATGTTTCATCTGACCAAACTATATCAAATGCCTGACCAATATCGAGAAAAACAACATTACAATACTGTTTGTTTACAAAAGCTAAGTTTTGTGCTTTACAAATCCATGCACTTGGTTGTGCTGTGTTTTTCTCTAAAGCCGAGTTGGGGGCCATCTATTTTATTCACATAATTTTTTTGTGGCTTTCTATATTTTGTCCAGTTTTTATTATAATTGGAAATGCAAAGTTATTTTTGTTAAGCTTTGATAAATGACAAAATACGGTCGAATAGGTTGGTCCCTGGTACAAAAGCAAAAGGAAGTGAAAGAAGTGATGTCTTTGGTTATGTCGAAGGCATATCAAATTTACAACTTCATCAGAGGCACATGACGCTGCCAAGATGTAAATCGCAAACCGCTCAAGAAAACAGGGATAGCAGTACGCAAACATATAATTAATATCTGATTTCGACCATAAGATGATAAATTCCATTAAAAAAAATAAGCACTTTGGCCTCATCACCTTGAGAATTGCATTTCTTCATATATATCCATTCATTTAAATACTTACATATATGCCAAACTCAAATACAGAAAGCAATTAGCAAGAACCTAAAGTTATGCAAGGATTTGCGCTACTCTGGTAAAAACTGAACATATCAGTACAAATTTTAATGGGTCTATCTCTTCTCCTCCTTATACTTATACACTTCGGACCAAGGTTAATATAACATAATGTGTTCATAAAAACTATTAACAGAAAATCCGAAAAACTTGTCAAATGATTTTTCAACAGCCATTTGTACTCAGCATTTGCATTAAATGTACTCAAATCTATTTGAGCTGTGGCGGTAGAAAACGCAAGTTTCAGAATTCTTTCGCCAACAATGCAGAAAGATGAAAAGAAAAAAGAAAAAGTAAATTTTAAAGTATGAAAAGCACCAAACTGAGGAAAGATCATCAGTAAAAGTGAGAAAGTGAGTGAAAAATATTTCAGCTTTCCAACATAAGCAACAAAACTTTATTTAGTACATAGAAGATAGTTTCTTCAGCGACCAGATAAAATTGCGACAGTAAAATGGTCAGAATTTCGGCAGAGCAGCTGCTAGAGAGCTTACTAAATGCCCCGTAGTAAGCACAGCTCGATGACCGAAGAATTTACTTACACATAGTCATGTACTCATGCCCTTGTAAATATGTATGTATGTAAGTGCCATAAATATGCTTAAAAGACAACTGAAAAGTACAGGCGTGTAGAAGAAAAGGAATTTGTCCGCGGAAAGGTGCTACTGATTCATATTTCCGGAAAGCTGACTCTTGGTTGTAGTTAGGTACATGTACATACATGCATAATTGTTGAAGCTTTGCTGTTTTACCATATTCCCAAATACAAGTTTTACGAAAGTTTATCAATTACAAATTCAAATGTAGACATTAGTTAAAGTTCAGTTTACTAAGTACTTTTTAGGCAAAGAAGGGGAAGAGATACATACAGCCATTCAAATACATACAGTTATGATAATTTCGATCAGGCTTGTCTATCTACAAAGGATTTTTATACCTTTCAGGAACCTGAAAACGAATATAAATATGTAAGCACGAGCAAGAGAAGTTCGAAATATGAGTACCAGAGGAGAAGAGAGAGACCCACCAAAATTTATATCGATCTGATAAGAGTGAGGAGATGAGTTGACTATTATATGTCCGTCTGTTTGAATGAAAACGAGTCTCTCAATTTTTCAGATATTTTGACCAAACATGGTACTCAGATGAAAATTTTTATTTATATGAGCATTTATATATTTCATATTCAAAAATCCGTCAAAAAAATATGTAAGGGCATGAAAATTTTGTATTCTGTACACACAAGATCAAGTTTATTACCGAAACTGAATATCATCGAAATCGGAAGACTATATAATATAGCACGCATATCATAAGAGCGTGAAATTTGGTATTTTACAGACGTAAATTCAAGTTAATATTGGCACAGAAAATCATCGACATCGGAAGACTATACAATTTACACTATTGCTCCTTATAACTGGTCTACACAACGTACATGTCATGAAAGCAAGAGTTTGTTAAGCGTTGAGATTTAAAACTGTTCAGCTGCAGAAAACAAATTCATCAGCTGAAATATAAGATAATTTATACTACCATAGAAATTTAGTAAGTTACTTGTTAACAGAAGTTAGTATAAAATTTTTTGTTACGAAAAGTGAGTCTTTCACATCAAATGTGCTGGAATAACAATTGAAATCTTAACATAAAAGGCGAAACGGTTCATATAATTCGAAATTTGTTTTACAAGATTTTGAGAATAGTGGTCTAAATTTTCGTGATAATCATTAAACATAAAACTGTTTTTGAATGGACTCAATTTTATCAGAATGGATTTTATAATTAGGGCACAACGGAACCGTACTCCAATACTGGTCTTACTAATGACGTAAAAAGTATTTTCGTAATATAAGGGTCTCTATATTCTTTAGATCTGTAGTATCTGTATATTATCAGATGAAATAAGCTTTTTTAACAGATTGTGCAACAGTTGTTTTGGCAGCTAAAACTTACCAGCAGAAATACAGTAGAATTTGTGAAGCTCTGTACAAAATTTAATGAATTTTAATTCTCTGTTTTTGGATGCTTAGATGGAAAATTAAAAAATTAAGATTCTGTTGCAAAATTAGATTTTTTTAAATGAAAAATGATTGCGTGGTTGTGCAAACATTTGAATGTTCAGATTTTTGTTTTTTATACTTTTAAGTATATATAAGAGTTTAAATATTAAATTAGACTTCGGTAGTTTCAAAAATAAATTTTGACTTTTTTTACGATTTCTCTTGGCCTCTGCCCAGTGCTATTTGTGCACAATATGTTTAAAGAAGTCCTCGAGCGATTCGCCACACCATCAGTTTTAGTTGGTGTTTTTATTATATTAACGAAATCGGTTTAAAACTTCAGAATCTACGCCATGCGAAATAAAGCTAAAGCTTTCCTTATTCGTCTTCTTCTCGCTACTTGTTCAAGTTTAAAACAATGTTGCATGAAGGGCAAGCTATCCTGGACAATACCACTTTCACCTCCGACAAACGGTGCCTAAGAAGCCGGCAAGTCTACGTGCCTACACCTAGAAAGAGAGAGATGCACGATACGACAACAACGAACAACTAAGGCGAGCGTGAAGTCGCTAAACTGTTAGAAAAAAGTTGCTGTTTGCCTTACAAATTGTTGCTTCCACAAAGTGTTCTATTAAATTATCGCTAACTGCCGCATATAAATATATAGTTATGTGTGTGTGGATTAAATATATATAGATGTACGTAAGTATACTTGAACGCAGTAAACAGCGCGAGTATTCCATACACGCGAGTTACATATAAAAATTATAGCAACTCAGTAATTGGCGACATCGACCAATTTCTTAATAATATTGTAAGTAAAAAGTAAACTGAAACCAACTTCCGGCCTATTTTAAAATTATCGAAAAATAACACAAAACAAAATTAAAGAATTGATTAATTTCCACGAACCAATAATTAGTTACTGCATAAACAGAAAATAAATAAAATATTAAGTAAGCATTCTTGTATTAACTAAGTAAAAATGTCAAATAAGCAATAACCAAGTAAAATGTAAAGTAGTAAGCTAAGAACTTTTTTGCTTATTGTTGAAAAATTAAAATAAAGTCAGTTCTAATTTTGCGCTTAAGCTGATCACTGGCCTTTGCCAAAATAATTATGTTATCTTTTTTATAAACTCCCCTCGTGAACGCGAAAACTAATCTCGCGTGAAATATGTACTTCACGTGCGCATTATATTACTCCAAAACTAACTACAATTTATACGAAATATATGGTTTATTTAACATTCTGATAACCTAGGCCTGGACTATATACTCCAAATACTTTACTGAGTACCTACATAAAATTACAATATGGAGCATTTACGAAAAATTATATTCGAACATACTTTTCAGTTTCAAATAAAATTTGCTTTATTGAAAAGTTAGTAAAACACAGTATTTGTCATAAAAATTTATATTTAAAGTATAATTTATTACTAATGAATATATAACACATTTCAATTTGCGCATTTGTTCTCACCAAATAAACGAAACTGAATAAATCTCAGTTTCATACATTATCTGTATTCGAGTATAAAACATATTGCGCACTTGTAACTTAATGTATTAATTTCGATCTATAAAATACGAACAATGAACGGTTTATCGATGGCGATACGTATGTTGGATAAACGCTGCATATTATGGATTCCCTGCAAGAATTTATGGGCTATATCTTCCCTTGGATCAACTCATGTATCTACTACGTTATTGCGGCGCGACCATTCGTCGTACTTACCGAGAGTACTCATCACGTGAAGTTGCAAGTACACAGCAATTTCCTTTTGGGAGAACCTCGTATCTACAAATCGACAATTTTCGGAAATTCTAAACGTTTAGAGCTACTTAATTTTTGTAAAATATTGGAATCAATTACTTTCTTGAGTAATAGAGTAATTTTGTGAAGTAGTTTCAGAACTACTTTCCTGTAGAAGTATTCTGATATTATGCAGACGTGGAGTAAATGGTCTAGCCGTAGGGCATAGTAATGTTTATTATACCATATATATTATTACTATATTGTCCGCGTGGTAGTGGAGTAGTCGCGTTTTTTTGCAGGATGAAGCTGCACAACTGCTTTTCCATTATTTAGGCTAAAAAGTATGCCAGCCGCAAATTTGGCAGTTGAGATGATAACTCTAACGGTGAATAGTGTCGACAAATGCAGAATGCAAACACAAAATCTATGGCAATGTAGTTCTCAGCGCTTTGGCAGGTAAAAAGTTGCGAACAAAAGTCAAGTTGTGGTATGTTGGTATATGGTAAGGTAAGGATAACCCAACAAAAACAATTAACTTTCGAACTTTCGGACAGCAAACGTTGGACGTACAAGTTAAAATTTTAAGAACAAGTAGCTTGTGTGGATCTTCATTTGCTAGTTTGCATAACCGCTCATTTAATATTTTAATTTAGTTTTTGTTTATTTTTTCTCGATTGCGCCTAGCAGCCCTCGGCTGATTATTAAGTTGCGTTTATGCTCAGCACGTTTTGTTTGTTTAAAAAGGGTTACGAAAAGTAGAAAATTTAATTTAACGCTTAGGTAAATTTTTTATCTTATCTACGTGTTAGACTTTCATTCTAAGGTGTTTTTCTAGTCATAGGGTGAAATTTTGAGTTTTACATACTTATCGAAATCACCTATTCAGCACCCGGTTATATCTTAAAAAAAATTTGTGGACCATTTGCTCAATTTATTATGCATTGAAGCCCTTAAAATAAGCTCCAATAAAAAGTAGCAGCGGGTCAACTCATGTCCCGATGCCGTCTTATTGTTTACCGATCATACCTTAAAGATCCGGTCAATAAACTAAATGAAATAATGTTTTGAAATTTTTCTCGAAAGTAATATCTCGAAAACACTCTATGAACAAATCGAATAATTGGAGTAGAGTTGGGTTGTGGATTGGGATTTTATTGTTGAACAGTGCTTGAGCAATATAATTTTTTCATTTATACGTAATGAGAAAAATTAAGCACAAATTAACAGCTGTTCGCTCTATTGACTGAGACCTGCCGTACATAAAAACTCTTAGGTATATTTTCAAAATTTCGTCTAAAAAATTTCTGGACCATCTTTTTCCCAGGTGTGACGCCTCATGGCTTGGAAAATTCCGTGTGACGTTACTTGAATTTACTTCAAAAAGTGTTTATCTATGGATACAGATAACAAAAAGCTCACTGCATTCTCGTTGAAACACACTACTTTTTAAATAAACTTTATCACATAATCGCAAAGTGTTTATTTGCACATGACGTCGGGCACCGCAAAGCTCGACGGAAGCAAAATGTTTGCGCTAACAAAATTAGGAACTAAATCAAACCATAAGCTAATTTGTGCGAACCAGAATGTCAGTGTAAGTCTTGGTGCTACAACAGGCGACTCACGTCATTGTTTTCTAACAAATAAAACAAATAAACACGCATACGGGTATCAGCAAGAATAATTGAGTAAATGTGTTCGAAAGGGAACTATGAAAACACATGTGTGCCTATATAACTACATATGTGTGTTGGTATTTTCGTCCAGGTATTTGCACTTCACCTTTGTAAAGTTGACGGTTTTAGACAAATTGTTACTATCACTGCCAGCCCATTCTATTCATGTCCTGCGGATTTCTCCCAATATAATACTCGATACACCTTTACAGGCTGCGTCGCTGACGACGATACCAATGACGAACAACCACTTGAGCTTCCTTTGGTTGCTTGTATATAAATGTGTATGTAATGCCACATTACGCAGTTTCCTCACCACATGCAAGAGGAATGTAAACCAAATAAAGCAGACTGCTTGTGCGCCTGGTTGGATTTATTCGGAAAAAAAGACTGCACAAGCCCCGCAACAATGACAACAGAGACAATCATAGGAAAAATAACAACTATCATGATTAGAGTAAAAATCTAAATTAAAATAAAAATACAAAAAAAAAAAACACATTCAAGTCAGATAGACAACCGCAATTGAAAACGGCAAAACCGCTAATGAAAACGTCCGCGTACGTCTGCGGTGACGTTGGTCTATTTTGATGCGAATAAAAAACCATATTACTTTTAAAGATAGCTATTCGCGCCGGGGTTGATGGGGGCCAGAAATTCTCTCGATTTCTGGAAACGTGGATCGGGGGAGGTGCCGGTCCTTCAGAAAGCCGTTTATTCTGTAAAAATTACCAAAGATGTTGCTGCTGCGGCTGCTGAAATCAGTGAAAAGATCTTTGATAGATTTCTACATAGGATGGAAATCCAAAACGGGGATAACTGTACTCTTCCCATAAATTTGATGAATCATGTACATTGTGCCGACAGCAGCGACATCTGTTGGTTGATGTTGTTTCTACTGCACAGGGTTGCACGCG
Source organism: Neoceratitis asiatica (assembly GCA_030068015.2). NCBI lineage: Eukaryota > Metazoa > Arthropoda > Insecta > Diptera > Tephritidae > Neoceratitis > Neoceratitis asiatica. The sequence continues at coordinate 82,402,805 of CM061524.1, forward strand.
TAAACATGCCGCCCGCCTTCCAACAACACTGCTTCAGTTTTTTTTCTATTATTTTCTATTAATTAAATTCAATATCATAAAATACACTTCATATGTTCAAAAAAAATTCTAATCTAAAATCTAAAATTCTCAGCCTCCATCGCTGCCGCCCAGTATGGTAAGCAGCCCGATATCACCCATCCAAAAATGGTATTCTGGGCAGCAGGTCTTGTTGGAGTTGCTGGTATAAGCCCTGGATGAAGGATGATTCCATATGCATCAGCACCCGAAATCATCGAGACCGCACTCGATTTGTAGAATGCTGGGTCTACCAACCGCAAATTGTCGAATTCATCGACGACCCTTGCATCCAAAGTGCGTGCTGGTGTGATCTTCATCAGGCTAGCCACTACCTTTCCTTCACGTTGATGCGGTCACGCCAGCCTTTTAAAGTGACATTTACCATCTCAGCTGGATTGCGTGGCAACAGGTGCAGTCGCCTCGCCAAGGTTTTGGTAATCGTTGGCGTTGGCTGGTCTGGGTCGAGAAGAGCTCGTACTAAATGCGTTCGACCATTGGCCTTAGTCTTCTTTCAGCGTGGACTTCTTCAATATCTTCTTCGCTGGCAATTATCTCCAGCACCTCTTCATCGCTAGAATCGTCCGGTAAAGCTTGTGCTCGATACGGACCACGCCTTTGGTTCGGCCTACCGTCTTTAGCGTCTAGGACCTGTGACTCGCCTTCCTCTGCCCTGTCGGCCTCCCACATGTGTAGGAGACTGTGGTGTCGCTCCTGACAGCGATCGCAGTGCCTTGTGGACGGGCAGCTGCTGTCCAAGTGACGCGGCGACAGGCAGTTGCACAATGACGATGAAGGAGGACAGCCCTTAGTCTTTCCTTTGGCTCCAGTCGGCGCAGTTCTCGATAGAACAGCTACCGATGGTTGTGGTTGCACACGGAGCACCGGTGTTGTTCCTTTGCTTGGTTGTTGGATTTGTTGTTGGCACGGACCATTTTGAATATCTCTGGAATTAAATAAATCATTAGTGGATGTTTCGACGGGAAGTATAATTAGTTTCACAATTGGACGTGTATTATGCCTCGCGTCGTAAGTATATCTACAACTCTAACTCGATTGTCTTGCCCTAAGAAAACCCTAACAACTCTGCCAAGTCGCCACTCGTTCGGGGTAGGTTGTCCTCTTTGACAACTACGAAGTCATCAACTTCTACATTTCGATGTGGATACTGCCACTTAACTCTTTTGTGTAGTTCCTTTAAGTACTCTAACTTCCATCGCTGACAGAAGCCTTGGTAAAGCGCTTTCAACTTTTGCCATCGGTTGATGATAGATGTCGGGTTTCCGCTGATTTCGGGTTCAGCGATCGCGAAAAGCAGACTTCCGAATAGAAAATGCCCTGGGGTTAGGGGTTCGAATAATTCAGGATTATCTGAAATTGGACTAATTGGCCGTGAGTTAAGACACGCTTCTATTTTGGCAAGCAACTTCGAGAATTCCTCCATCGTGAACCGCATCGCATTTGCTACTTTTCGAAAGTGGGTTTTGAAGCTTTTCACTCCTGCCTCCCATAATCCTCCAATGTGAGGAGCTCCTGGTGGTATGAATTGCCAGTTACCTTCTTGATGAGCATATGACTGCATTGTATCGTGTGAAGCTTCGGTCATGAATTTTTTGAAATCATATATCAAAGCCTTGTTGGCTCCAACGAAGTTCGTGCCGTTGTCCGAGTACACGTAGGAATGTGGATATCGATAAGTCGGTAGTTGCCTCCAGGTGTATTGCCTTTGTAGCGAAACAGACAAAAACGCAGACGCATCCTTTGGTTGTTAGACATGCTTGACCAGTATAGTTTTTGATTTCAAACGGGTCCGTGAAATCTACGCCAGTATTGGTGAAGGGCCTGGATACATCAGTTCTTTCCGGTGGGAACGCAGCCATGAGTTGTTCTCGTGTCCGTTTTCTGTAAATGAGACAAACTTTGCAATTATTAATAAGTGTATTTATTAAATTTTTTAAACGCACTACCCAATATTCCGAGCTCATAAGCCTCAGCATGAGTTGATTTCCTCCATGTAACAAAGTCAAGTGTGAGAACTTAACCAGAAGTCGTGAAAATTGGCAATTATATGGTCAGATAATCGGACAGCGTTCATTATACGATAACGATGGTAGCGCTAGTCTTCCGCCTATTCTCATAATTTCATTTTTATCAAGAAACGGATTGAGAGTATTGATAGAGTTCCTAGCGCTTACTGGATTTGATGAAGTTAGTGCACCGTATTCATCCGGATAACAACGTTTCTGTGTAAACAAAATTAACCGTGTGTTTATCTCTCGGATTTCATCAGCTGTTATTCCGGCAGAATCGCTATGATTTGTTAATTTGTGTACCGGATGTATTTTCCGATAGAATTGAGATATTCGTGCAACTACCCTCAACGCGCGGAAAATCTTTCTAAAATGTCTTCTGTGTTTGTGATTCGTGCTGCGTGAGTTCTATTTTGTTCCAGTTCCGTTTCCAGTGGCTAATTTTGCCTCTGTGGCCATTCTGCTTGTTGCTTCTTTAACCAGGTTGGACCTTGCCATCAAAAAGTGATTTCTGCAAGTTCTTGTGGGGATATGCCGCGGCTACCAAGATCTCCCGGATTGTCCTTTGAATCCACGTGATTCCAGCCAGTCGATCTGACGCGTTCCTCGATCTTTGAAACTTTATTCGCCACGAAGGTCGTCCAGCAGCACGGGGGTTTCTGTAGCCACGAAAGCACAATGGTAGAGCCTGTCCATTTGTATACAACTGGTTGAGCAACAACGAACTATGAAAGTAAAGCGTTAATTAATTCTGCTAAAAGTAGTGCCCCAAATAATTCTAACCGTGGTAGAGAAATTGTTTTTACTGGCGCCACTTGGGTCTTATTTACCCGAACTACTTATCACAAAATCCATGAAACTCAAGATCATTCCATGGTGTAAAACTAATCCACCTTGGAATTCGGACCTTTGAAATGTGAATATAATTCTTCAGAAAATTTTCCCATCTTAAGTAAATACTTCTCGGTATGTTGTCATCCCAGTCTATTTTGGTTAGCCAAATATCCTGCATCAGAATTTTTGCCTCTATGACAATTGGGCCTAACCAACTTGCAGGATCAAACAGTTTTGCTGCACACGATAATACCTCTCCCTTGGTATAGCTTGGTTTTATGTGCATCTCCTGGACTTTGAAATGGAACCTATCTTGTACAGCATTCCACCTTATTCCTAACATCCTTGCTTCGCTTAAGTCGTCAATCTCCTAGAAATCTTCCTTAAGAAGGTGCTCCTTTGGTATATCCGCTAATATTTCTTTGGAATTTGAGGTCCACTTTCGAAGGGGAAATCCTGCACCTTTGAGTGCCTCTACCAGTTCATTACGTGTGCGAATGGCTGTTTCGCTATCATGTGCACCTGCAAGAACATCATCAACATACATATGCTGTTTTAAAACCCTGGATGCTAAAGGATACTTCAGGCAAATATCTTCTGCTAGCTTATCGCTAAATTTGGAGCACAATTAACTCCAAAAGTCATCGTTTGGAGTTCATAATCTAATAACTCTTCCTTGGATGATTCCCTGAATAAAATCCTATGAAACTGAGTTTCCTTTGGATGTAGTAAGATTTTCCGATACATTTTTTCAATATCTGCATTGAATACATATTTGAAAAATCGCCCTTTCAATAACAATGCAATGAAATCAGCTTGAAGAACTAGACCAGGGTGAAGTACATCGTTTAGACTTACCCCATTCGAAGTCGGGTCAGAGGCGTTGAAGACCACACGAACTTTTGTAGTGGTGATGCCCAGTTTTATTACTGCATGGTGTGGCAGGTAATATGATCCTGGTCCTTTCCTTCCAGAACTGCTGTCTACGGGTTTCATATGACCGAGGGTTATATATTCGCGCAGTACCCGATGGTACTCTTCCTTAAGTTCCGGTTTTTGCATCATAGCTGCTTCGTTCCTAAGAAATTGCTGCACTGCACCGGTCCGCGAATATCCAATATTTATGTCCACTGGGAATTCCTGGCGAAATGGAAGAGTTACCATATATCTTCCTTCCTCATTTCTTGTCGTCGTGCTTACATATTGCCGCTCGTAGGATGTTTCTTCAGAAGTGATTAGTTTTTTACTTGGGACTTGTTCTAGTTCCCAAAACCGAGTAAGCTCAGAGCTTGAAATTTCGGTGTACATAGAAGGATATGATTTTGTAATCGTATTGGGGCATTGAGGAGTTGGACCTGTTAAGATCCAACCGAAGACTGTCTCCTGCGCCAGAAGAGAATTAGTTAATACCGCATATTTGCATGTCAGCAGGTTGCGTTGGAAGCTTGATGAGACGTTGTAAACGCTTTGTCGTGAAAGTGCCTTCTGATTCCTGAGTCAGGAAGAGCCCTTGCCTCATATTTCACTCCTGCATGGCAAATATGTACTATCGCTGTACCTAAAAAAACATTTTTCGCATACCTTGCGAAAAGTTCGTTGACATTCCTAGATGTGGCTTATTCCCAGTTGTACTCCGATGCAGCAGCGAATGATGTCGTTGATGGCAATTTAAGCAGCTAAAAGTGCTTTTGCAATCTCTTGCTAAATGCGAATGTGCTAAACAATTCATACACAAGTTATATTTCCTAGCGACTTTTACGCGATCGTTTACTTTCATAGCTAGAATTGTGGCGCATGCTTTTAACACATGCGTCTCCTGCGGACACAGCCTTCAAGCAGGCAGTGAAAATTGGGCGTCATGAGTTGAGATCTTCTATCCATAAGCTGGTGCTGAAACGCGATTTTGCGTTTCCAGCGTTTGAAACATATTTGTCAAAAAGTTATCCAGCTCCTCCCACCTCGGAATTTCGGCCTTATGCACGATTCCTTGCTCCCAGAGAGCTAATGTGGTGTCCGGCAATGTACTGAAAACTAAAAAATGTACTGAAAACTAAAAACTAATAATTGCTAATCTCCATTTAATACATTTGGAGAACCGAAATACAATTATTTACCGCCCGTTGCAAATTTTTTATCTCGGCTCCGCTTTCGACAGTCACCGTGGTTAAGTTGAACAACGTTTTCAACTGACTGACCATCACCCTCTTATTCTCGAAGCGGTCAGATAAATTTTGCCAAGCGGTTGTGAAACCATCATTGGTGACTGGGGATTTCTTCACCATATCCCTTGCTTCACCACGAGTCTTTTGATTTAGGTAATATAATTTTTCTACCGTAGTAATATTGGAGTTATTTATTGCCGTAAATAAATCCCGAAAAGATGGTCATGCCATGTAATCACCATGAAAAATTTCGGTCTCACATGACGGGATTAATCCTTGAGCGAGGGACTGATTCCGGTTCCCGCACTGCATTATTAACCGTGGATGAACTTTGTTGGACAAAGGTCAAGTTATGTATTGTTTCACCCATCAGTGCTGCACACATCAGGTACGCTGCTTAGCAATCCTGATACCTGGTTTTGGCAGATCGTATTGCCATACTTCCCGCTTCGTCAGCATATAAATTTCGCGAATAGTTATCAAATGACTCTTTGATTTTCAATCACAACGCCTTTAGTTCTTACTTCTGAATCTCAAGAGAAAAAACTGAGTGATTTGCACTTAGAGTGTTGTTATACAACTCTTCAAACTCTAGAAGTGCATCACAGGTGCGAGGAAAGTCATTAGGGTGGGCCATTTCGAAAATTTTGATCGAAAAAATAATAAAAATATATATATAATATATCTAGCTTTTCACCGCAGAATGTTCGGGTTACTTTAAAAATATGATACTACGTTGTACCAGTGCAGAAATTGAGATGTTCGACATCTGTCGTAAAGCAGATAAATCGCGTATATCAACTTTCGAATTAAAATTTAATTTTTTTTAATTAATTGTAAAAATTTGGTATTCCGACGTACCAGCAAAACAGCAGGTGCCCTACACTTTCCACACAAAAAAAATTTTTTTTTTTTTTCTTACAACGCCAGAAAAAAATTTAAATTTTTTTTTAAATTTTTTCACCAAAAAAAAAAAATTTTTTACACTTCCAATTTTTTTTTTTTCTTATAGTAGGCTTTGCTTTTCGACGCTTCAAGCGCCCACTTTTCCACAAAAAAAAAATTTTTTTCTAAGACATTATTTCACTTTATGGCCTTTTTACACTTTACCACAAAAATAAATTTTTTTGTACTAAGGCCCTTTTTCCACTTTTCCACAAAAAAAAATTTTTTTTTTCTAAGACATTATTTCACTTCTATGGTCATTTTTACACTTTACCAGCAAAAAAAAATTTTTTTTGTACTAAGAATTTTTTTTTCACTTTTATGGCAATTGTAAGCCCTTTTGTCACCTTTTACAAATTTTTATGCCTTTTTTCCTATTATGGCAAGCATTTTATCCACTTTTTGCCAATTTTCTTTTTTTTTCTTTTTTTAATCTTATAGCAATTGTAACACCTTTCGTAACGTTTTGCTAATTTTTTTTACTTTTTTTTATATTTTTTTTTGCATTTATTCCGATTATGGCAATTTTAAGCTCTTTTTTTCTTTTTTCACTTTTTGGTAATTTTGAGTTTTTTTTTCACTATTATGACAATTTAATTTTTTTCTTTTGTACTAAAGCCTTTTTTCACTTCTATTGTCTTTTTAGGTTTTTTTTTTCACTATTTGCTCATAATTGGTGATTGGCAATTTTTTAGCTTATTTCCACTTTTTTTGCCAATTTTGAGGCCTTTTTCACTTTATTGCCTATTTTATGCTTTTTTCACTATTTGTACGTTCTGCCCCAGAACTTATATATATATATGTATATATGTACATATACTTTGCAACCGGAATTTCTCAATAATAACCGGGAAATGCAAAATAAAACAAGAGGATCACTTACCTTAGTCCTTCTGCTACCCACCAGTGGTAGTTTGGCTCCAGCCAGTCCTCGTGGTGCTCGGATGCCTCCGGATAAAAGTAGCTCGCACTTCTGCTCCTATCTTGAAATGAGTAATTTTTTACCGGAAATGCTCATTTTTTGCAATGTAGTTTTTTCGTGCTACCGTCCAGCACATATATGTATATATAAGTATATTTTGCAAGCGGAATTTTTTAATAATTCCCGGTTATTTGCAAAATTAAAGAATCACTTACCTCGAATCTTCAGCTGCTCATCTGTGCTAATTGTGCACCAGTTCGTCCTCTTGGTGCACCGATTCGTCCTAATGAAAATTGTCCCACCTCTGCCTTCCTGTGCGTTCGATTTTAAAAAGATATTATTTGGCCGGAAATGGCCGATTTTCGCACTGTCCTTTTCCACTGGACTATGCGCAGAGTTGTTTCGGCAATTTTTTTTTTAACAAAATTGGGCAACTTTGCAAAGTTTAATGTTTTACTCAAAAGGAAGCGCGACTTGGCAAGTATTTTTATTTTTTATTTTTTTTTTTTTTGATTATTCCTTTGTAAAATTCTTAATTTTACATAAGAATAATAAAAATAGTACCTTCTTTTCCTTTACACTATAATTTTTACAAAAAATTAATTTCGAAGTTGCTTTCTGAAATATCCGGCTCGAAGGACCAATATTCGCGCCGGGGTTGTTGGGGGGCCAGAATTCCTCTTGATTTCTGGAAACGGGGATCGGGGGAGGTGCCGGTCCTTCAGAAAGCCGTTTATTCAGTAAAAAATACCTATTTCCACAAAAAGAACTCAAAAGCAAGATTTTTAGTTAAGTAATTTAATAAATCGTTTTTATTAAATTAAATATGTATGTATACACAAAAATAAGCTTAACAAAGATGATGCTGCTGAAATCAGTGAAAAGAGAGCTTAAGATCGGCAACTCTGATCTTTTATAGATTTCCACATATGGTTAAAATCCAAAACGGGGATAACTGGACTCTTCCCATAAATTTGAGGAGTCATGTACATTGTGCCGATAGCAGAGACATCTGTTGGTTGATGTTGTTTATACTGCAAAGGGTTGCACATGTAAACAACGCCAATGAAAGATATCGTAAATCGCATATTTTCAAGGCTGGACTGTTCTGACCCATCTGGATAACATATTCCACCTAGTCCTTGCCGCAGGACAGAGACTTTTAGAGTATGGTCTTCAAGAGAGGGCTTTATTTTACATTTGCCTGCTCAGTCCATAGAAGTATCTGGTACCAAAAGCAATTCTGTGCTGGAATTCAATTCTGACATTGTTATTGGTATTAATGCTAGTTCCAAAATAGACGGAATTATCTAAGACTTCGAAATTATGACTGTCAATAGCGACATGGGAGTCGAGTCGCAAAATGCGATGACTGTTTGATCCTTGACTGAAGATATTTCGTCCTTCTCGTTCACCTCCAGACTCCTACACTTCGCTTCTATCCAGTCTGGAGAAAACAGAACTGATGACGGGGTTGCTGAGGGAGTGATTTCAATATCGCTGTACGCCAGCTCTTGTACACTCTTATAAAATATTTTGCCTTGCCTATTAAGTCCTACAGCGCTCCTTCAGTAAGTTGGAGATGGGGAGTTAACCTGTCGCGGCAGAGAGGTCCTTTTCAAGATTTTGGTGTTATTTGGCGTGAGGTTTCATAGTAGCATAATTTATGCAGGATTACTAAACTCAGATATAACGATATGGAAGCTATTCTTTTCGTGCTGACACAGGCAGCTTTAAAATCGATAAAGAGGTAGGGTGTGCCTTTTCAAGGACTTTGGGCATTGTGAATAACTGGACATTTATATATTTGACAGGCCTGGCAGATCCTACGATTGTTGGCGGAGATTATAGTATCGCTCTTTTGGTGAATTGGGCAGAGCACACTCAGGTTCCAATATTCCGCAAAGAAGTTGGTGTCACTCGCCGCTTTGTTATTTTTAAATGGGTCTAACATCTATACCACAGCCATCGATTGAGGAATCAGGTTCGCCATGCCCTATCATTCAGCAGATCAGTCCCCTTTATAAATTCCCTCTGTGTTTCAGTCGCTAGATAATCTCTTTGGGCTTTGAAGCCTTCTGCATGGCGCAGCACCTTCTCATAGAGTTCTCGAGCATTATCCATATCGACTTCGTCCTTTTTTGTCTGCATATGCGTCTCGCTTCCCCTTCATATCGTCAGTATATCACCACATGATCGATTTAGTTGCAAGTTATTTGATCCGGAGACAACTAAGTAGCTTGATGGATTTTATTGTGCACTTCGTTCTTCTCTTCCGTCCGGGCGTGGGCGCAAGTTAGGGTTTTTTTGAAGAATTTCGCTTTGATGCGGATTGGGGCGAGGCGTTCATGACAGTCGAATAAGTCTCCCTGCCGTCACGGATACGGCCCCAGGTTTGCACTCCTTTACGTGCCAGGAGGGCATATTCGTTTTCGTCCCTGTCCAATCCATCGCATGGATGGTGATGATGTCAGTCTTTAGACTCACGAGGACATCAACCAGATCTGCTGTGGTACTTTCTCAATTACGATACTTGAAATTCCTTAGTATTTTTCGCGGAGTAACGGCATTTGATATTATGTTATCAAAAACTCTAACATTGGGAAAATTCGTCTGGGAAAATTTTACTTTCACAGCTCCCGTATATCCACAATTTTTAAATGTAATTCGTTTTCTATAAGATAAATAATTTAGCCATAAGGAAAGTACTCATATATGTATTTGCACACATATAAACACACAGTAACGGTAAATGAAGTCCCTAGAAAATCAGTTTTTAAAATTTAATTAATTCCGCAAAAAGTGCAAGTGCAAGTAAGTTAAATATACATATAGGTTTACATAGGCATGGCTTTACAGATATTAAATTTTTATCATATGTGAATAAATATACCTGTACACATGTGCATATAAGTAAATACTTCAATTTCAGTCAAATGTAATTATACTTATATATTTAATTATCTGGTATTTTGAATGCCCACACACATTCAACAAAATATATAAATGTATCCCAGTGTGCGTGAGGCCGAAGATGGAAAAGTTGTTTAAATATCAATTGGAATTCCACATGTTTACCACTTGAAATTCAATTTTTTTTCCAAACTTGTACTTCCATTGTAAAACGAATGGAGGTAAATTCTGAAATTAATCGAATATTTGACTTGTGACACCACTTTTATTGGATTAACAATTTTATTGCTGCACTTGTTAAAAAGATTAAATCACCTGGCGAAAACAACATGTGAAAATTGTTTGTGAATTGAGAGGTAATTCAAAAAAAACCAAAGGAAAACGAGTGAAAAACAAAAAGTTAGCGCTGATGGAGAGCCCATTATCTGCCGACAGTGCTGAACTGCCGCCTTCGCATTCTACTTGGCGATGTTCAACCGCAATTCAAAAGAATTTTTTCGCATTTTTCGTATTTTTTCTTGTTTCCAAACCTAAAGAAGTGACTGTATCGTAACGGATTCAGGTTTAATTAAGAGCTCGTCACAGAAACAAACGCCTATTTTGAGGGCCTTGAATAAACACATTATTTGGGAGGAACTTAAAGATTTGAAAAACGTGGGACTGATAATATAGAACTAAAAGTAGACTATGTTGAGAAATAAAACACTTTTTTGCTGAGAAAAATGTATTTTATTCAAAAAGCCACTGACATATCAAATATCATTCCTTCCTCGAATTTGGAGAATTAATTATAATGTTATAAATATTGTTTCATTGAATATAAGAAGCGCTTCGTCGTTACGTAAATTCAACCAACTTCGAGATTTTTTGAGCAACTTACCCAAATTACCTGATATTATAGCAATTCAAGAAACTTGGTTCAACAATGAAGTTTGAAGTATTTATGATATACCGGGATACAATAATGTTCACTCATGTAGAGGGGATGGTTATGGTGGAACGTCGGTTTATATAAACAAGAAATTAAATTATGTAGTGAACGGGATATATGATGAGAACTATATAAATTGTGTATCTATTACTCTTAATGAAATTAAGACAGATGGTAAATCTCTTAACATTGTTTCCATATACAGATCTCAGAAGTGCACTGAAAATGTATTCCTTCAATTTAGTGATAATCTTCTTTCCACTAATGCTAACGAAACCGTAGTTTATTTGGGTGATACGAACATTGACTTATTAGCTTAAAATTCATCTAGTAGTTGTTTTATCAATCTTTTTAGCATGTATGGCCTTTACAACTGTCATACACTAGTTACTCGTCCAGCAAGCGAGGCGTGCATAGACAACATTTTTTGCAACTTAGAAAGGGAACCTACAATAGATTCTATCGAATGTACGTTATCTGATCACAATCTTTTAGTATGCAAAATTGATTACGAGCTTCCGGATATCCAGTCGGTTGAAAGTGTAGTTTGTAGTGTTGACTACTATAAAGTTAGAAATCAGCTGGAAGAAAAGTTAAATAGGTATGATAGAAATGATCAGTCCGCCTTAGTAGAACTCATGCATAATATTTCAGATACTTTAAAATTAGCTACGACAAAAATAGAACATAAATCCCTTTTACGATATGAAATGGCACCCTGGATAAACAAGAACATTCAAGCTTTGCTGGTGTTAAAAATAAACTTTTTAAAATTCAGAAAAAAACTAGTCGTGATAAGGAGGTATGTGAAAGACTTAGGAGAATAAGCCGGGTTACTAAAAGCGCAACAACTATTATTCGTCTATGCTTAATAAATATGGCTCTGATCCAAAAAAAACGTGGAGATTTTCCACTAACGTGTGACATAGATAAGGCTAACTTTTTAAATAACTTTTTCCTAGAATCCGTAAGAGACTTACAAAACAGCATTGAAGTTCGAGACGATGATGACTGTTGCATGTTTAGAATGTCAACAAAGCTTCAAAACAGTTTCGTGCTGAATGAGATTAGCGCCCAAGACATGGAACTTGCGTTGAAAAACATTGTAATAAACAAAGGCTGTGGACACGACAATATACCACCAAAAGCACTCTTTTTGACAAAAGATATTATAGCACCCGATTTAACACAACCGTTTAGTAACAAGGTTAGATGTTCTACTTATCCAGGAGTTCTTAAAATTCATTAAGTAATACCAATTCAAGAAGTCACTCATGCAAAGAAAGCTGAAGACCGGTTGCTGTTCTACCAATTATAGATAAAGTTTTTGAAAGGATTATATACGATCAACTTATGTATTTTTTGGAGTCAGAAAAGGTGATGTTTCCTTATCAATTTGGGTTTAGAAAAGGTTGCAGCACTGAAGAGGCGGTGGTCAATGTTGTCAATATTATTTGCGATGGCTTAGATCATGGATATGCTGGTGTAGCTGGCATGTTTTATGATTTCAGCAAAGCTTTTGACCTCGTTGACCATCGTATTTTATTGCAAAAGCTAAAATTGTTAGGCATAAGAAATAAGGAACATAAGCTTTTAACAGACTATTTTGAAAATCGAAAACAATATGTAGAAATCAATGGGTCAATGAGTTTCTTAAAATCAATTAGTTGTGGTGTACCACAGGGCAGCGTCTTAGGACCATTACTGTTTAAGCTGTATATAAATGACATTAAGAATCTTAATTTATATGGTCATCTCGTAATGTTTGCAGATGACATTAACTTATTTTACCTGTATAAACATCCCGCAGTTCTTAAGGTTCAGATTGAACACGATGATATTGCTATCTCCGAGTATGCGCGCTAACATAAATTGGTGTTGAATGTGAAAACTATGAATGGTAAAACTAAACTAGTCAGGTTTAGACCACAAATAACGCCTCAAACAAATCTGGAGTTCAGTGTATTTCTTGACGGAAGGGAGATTTTTGAGGTGGACACCGTTAAATATTTGGGAGTTCATCTCGCTAGAAACTTATCTTGAGCCACTCATATTGATGCAATAAAATCTAAAATTTCTCCCGCTATTGGAATTCTTCGTTTCGTAATAAGCTTATAACGCAAGTTAAGTTGTCCTTATACCAGTCTCTTATTCACAGCCATTTGTCGTATCTTCCAATAATATATGCCCATAAGGTAAGCAATGAAATAAGATCCCTCCAATTGTGTCAGAACACCGCACTAAAACTTGTTTTTAACCTCCCAAGAATGCATTCCACATTAAGTCTCTTCAATGAGTATGCGAACTCGATACTACCAATAGCTGGCTTGTATAAAAAGCAACTTTTAATTTACGTTTATAAAAATATTAATAATGTGGGCTACCATGTTTTAAGATTTGATCGAACTCAATCAGTGTTCAATACGCGAAATGCTTAGAGTAGTTAGATGTCGATCAGAGACTTCTAAACAAAGAATAGAATATGCGGGACCTAACCAATGTAATAAATTGCCCAATAATATCAAAACGTTGAGTCGTATATCTAGTTTCAAAATTCAGCTAAAGCGCTATCTTCTAGATAGCGTCGAATCGCATCTTAATTGAATCCTCAGATTAAATGCTAAGTAACTATTCTTCATTAAACTTATATTTTACTTTTATATATGTATGTTTTCCAACCTAATACTTGTAAAAGCCAGATATCCTCTATCAAGCCAATATGGCGCAGAGGAACCGAGAGGCTTGTATTTATTGTGCAATCAATTGTCTTTGTTAATAAAGTTTTGATATATAAAAAAAAAAAGTTGGAATTCAACTAGATGTCAAAGGTTTCTTCAATTGGAAAAGTAAGAAAGTTTTTATTTTAAAATATGGCCTTTTGTTTGAGAACGCATTGTTTCTACACTTGAGTTAGACTTGAAAACAACATTGGAAATTAGAAATCGAGTTGGATCTCCAATTAAACTAAATTTCAAACAAAAACATTTATTGGGTATATACATATAAAGGGTTACCCAGTTTTGGGTTTCGAAAGTGCAGAAAAGTAAGAAAAGCATTTTGACATCCGTAAAACTTATATTTTAAACTAAACATGTTTTTAAGCTAAAAATCGGGCATTTATTCAAACAGATGGCTTAACAATCGCACAACGCGTTAAAATAGTTGACACCAACTGCCAAGATGGTGATTAAAACATGGCCACATTTCATGCTTTAAGAGGAGATTGTAATGCACATATGTAATTGTTTAACTACTCAAGCAATTGGTAAAATATTAAAGAAATTTGAAGATATTGGATCGGCTAAGGTATAGAAAGGCCTGTGTATTATCATTTTATTCATTCCATCTCATATATCGCTGCTGAAAGTGAAAGTGCAGCCGAAGTCCCGAATGTATATATTTCTCACTCGTATTTTGCACTTGGACTTACACCTACATCCATATAAAGTCCAACTCACACAACAATTGAAGCGAGCTGTCTACTTTAACAAAAAGCTATGACCGCGAATTATCTAACCAAATTTACTTCAACGACGAACATTTCTCCTTCGGTGGGTACGTAAATAAGCAAAAGTGTCGCATTTTGGTTTCCAGAAATCCTCAAATAGTTTAAAAGAGGTCATTATACCACAAAAAAAAAAAAAACTTACTGTCTGGTGCGCTCTTTGGTCCTGAGGTGTGATTGGACCTTACTTCTTTAAAAACGATAACGGCGAGACTCTCTCTGTCGATTTGGAGCGAGAAAATCTCTCGACCGTGTAATCTCTTGCCCTGGCGATGGCAATTGGTCACCGAGATTGCAATCATTAATTTTTGCTAAGAACTTATTAACTCACTCTCCAAAATAATTGAAAACAACATAATATTAAAGTAGATTGCTGTGGTGACAAATTCTCAGACATACTCGTACAAGGATGTTCTTACATATGAACATGCCCGATTGCGCGTTATAATGTTAGTGTGGGCGGACAACATCCAGAGTTGTTACAATAATGCAGTCAGTCGGTGATGCAATGTTACCGCATTGCCTAAGCTCAAATGCGAGTATGATTTACTTTCATTCAAGCGTATTTTTTTGCAATACATACTCATATGTAGACAAATAAATTATACTTATATTAAGTGTAGCAATTCTCTTCATATAACAGCCATTAGTTTCCCAATATTTATATATTGAGTTATTCGATACGCTAATGTTTTTTTTTTTTTTTTTAACTTTTATCATTAATCATATTTCTTTGTTTACTTGCTTTTTCAATTATTCAATTTTCAGAGCTTAATCCTTGTAAAATTTTATTAACACAAATATTTTCACTTGCAGTGATTCAATTTCCATTTGCGAGCTTTTTTTTTTGCTCCTAAAAAGCGCTCACCTACTGAGTGGTTAACACTCCCTCACTCACTCGCTCTCACCCAGATTGGTTTCTGACGAATGTATCCATATCTTATTTACCGTGTCATCATCTAATAATTTACCCTTTCATATTTAAACAATCAAAAGTAGTTTCAAATTAATTATAACTAACGCGAAAAGTTTGTCTACTGTGTCATGAACTTTGTGTGCAAAAGGAAATGTTTTGCAACCTGAGTCCTAATTTTGTATGGTATCATTTCACAAGTAAACGAAGAAGCGAAAGTATTAAATACCTCTTCAATATATTTATATATGTAAGAGACTGAAAATTGGTATTCCACACACATAACTTCAAATAAATATTGGTACATTGGTAAATTATAAAATTTAGAAAACTATATATCCCCCATATAACCGATTTCTTCATATAGGCGGATTTGCGGCAAAAATCCGTCAAAATATCAACCAGAAGCGTGACACACTTAGTGATCAGCACATTGTTGTGGAAAATGATCGAAATCTTTAGATCGAAGTAAATTCATCTAAAACCGTGATAGTTGATATTCTCCATACGTATATAAAAATAATTATTGAAACTAAAAATTATCGATATCTAAAACTGAAAATCATTGAAATCGGAAGTATTTATCATATTGTGGCGAAAATGCGAAGCGAATGTCAGATGAAAGAGAGAAACCAATAACTGGCATGATATAGAGCGTAAAACGAGAAAATTCGTCATCGAGAACGATTCGATTATTCTAGGCGGTTGGTAGCGAGCAGCCGACAAGTATATAAGGGCGACACACAGCTGCGGGGAATCAGTCGTAAAGTAAACGTGTTGGTGATTACACTACAGTGAAGTAATAAAAATAGAATATTATACAAGTTGTAATATTGTGAATTACTGAGTAATAAAAGGATATTAAATAAATTCTTTATAAAGAAAGAAACTGCAAATAAAGTTGGTGACTTTTATTTAACAATCAAGGGATCGTACCCTAAGGATTTGGGAAATCATCGAGGTTGAATCAGCAAAATCGTAACAATGTAAAAGCTTAAATATGTAATTATTTAAATCGTTATTGAGACTGAAAGTCATCATTATCGGAAGACTATATCACCGCTTTGTTCATATATGGTACTCTACATACGTAAATACAAATAGATTTCACTTTATGGGTTGAAATTTCATTATAAAAGTGTCTAGGGGAGTGGATTGTATTCTACACACATAAACTGAAATAAATTTTGGAACTGAAATTAATCGAAATCGTAAGACAATATCACATAACTCCCCATATAACCGATTTGTTCAGTAAGGTATGAAGGATTCAACGTGGCCGTAGCCACCACTTCTTTTTATTTCTGCAATTATATGAAATTAAATAGTTTCACTACAAAATTGTTACATCTTCACGTCTGACGGCACTTTAAGTTCTGGCATTTCTTCTTCTTCGAAATGCCTTTTGTTTATGTTTATAAATTAGTCGTATACAGTTATGTGCCACTGGGCCATGCCCTAGGCGCAAGCATTTTTATTTTATCAAATTTTAAGAATCCAATTAATGCGTAGAGAATGGCAAAGCAACAGGTGGTCCTAAGTATCAAAGTAAATATATTTTATATATACAGACATTCACACATTTGTAACGCAATTACGAGTACATCTCCCTCTATTTTACTTCAGCGCTTGATATTTTCTTTTAATTAAATAATTACATAAATAAAAAACGAATTGTTGGGAGAACTTTAGTTTAAAAATCACGAAAGAGCAGTAAAATTAAAAAATCTCAAATGTTTTGTATACGCTTTTACAAACTTACACTTCCATCGAATTTCCTTTTATTGTAGCTTTATTTTTTCACTCCTCATATCTCTGTGTATACAAGTATATATTTAAATTTTTTTCTCTCCATTATCCAATGTAATAAAATTTTATTTCTTATTATTTAATTATTTTCTTTTATTTTTTTGTAATTTATTTAATTTTTTTTAGTTTTTTTTTTACTTTTTTTCACTTATTTCATTTCATTTCATTTATTTAATTTTATCTTATTTTTTTTAATTTTATTTTAATTATAGTCATTTTATTTTATTTATTTTATTTTATTCCATTTTCTATTGTTTCATTTATTTTTATTTTATTTTATTATTTATTTAATTTTTTTCACGATCAACATAGTGGACGGAAAAGCGATAAGCCAACAACACCACGGCAGCAAAATCAGGAACATCAACAAATTTTGTTTCACTTAATATATATATATATATATATATATATATATATATATCTATTTATATATTCTATCTATGTCTATATATATATATATATATATATATATATGTATATATATATATATATATATATATATATATTTATTTATTTATTATTATATATTGAATATTTGATTCCTATTTAAATTTTTTCTACAGAAGAAGAGTGAGAATTAAATGAGTGAAGTCAATTTTATAAACCTACTTACTACTACTACTACTACTTCATTTTTAATTAGATTAGCCTTTGAATATTTGTCATTTGTAAAAGTTTATTATTAATTTTTTTATTTTTTCCACACTTTCAATTTTAAATTTATGGATTTTTAATCATAACATTTCACCACAGTTTACAAGTTACTTTCGCTTATTTAACGCCTAGTTAGTCATTTTCGTTTATTTCTGTCTAAATTTGGTTTACTAGTGATGATGAAAAGATTAATGCATTAACGATCTGTCTTTCCGCTATATAAACTTTTGCTTCTTTTTAATTCCGCCATTTATATATTTCTTTTTCACCAATTGTTGTTATTGACCGTCTTACCTTATCATTTGAGTCTTATAATGCAGGCATATGAGCCGACGAATCCTTCATATATATGTCAGTAGAGCGCACATTTATGTTTACTAATTATTTTAAGCTCTTCCAGTGGGGAGCGCTGAACAACAAAAGCTTATGCTTATCCTTGTAATCACTTCAAAGCAATTTTTTTTTGCCGTTTAGTTACGACTATTTCTTGTATCCAAATCAGAACAAATGGTTGGGCGGTAACGGCTTGGCCGAATGAAGGGTCTTCACAAAAACAAACACCTATTTTAGTTATTTTATTTTTTTAATTTATCCATATATTTTTTTTTTTAATTTATTGTGAAAAGAAAACTCTCATTAACTGAAACATTAGTTAGATTTAATTTTTATTGTTATATAAGTGAAGGGAATTAAAAAATATTCTTATTATTATTTATAAAAATTTGAAGGTGGAGTACTAGTGACTTTTCCATTTTGGTATGAGTGTTACGCGGGTCTTAAAAGAAGACATGGAACATTACATTGAACATTACTAGTCGGACAATACATATGAAAACGGGCTTGGTTAGGATTAGGGAGTGCTGCAGTAATGTCAGGAGTCAACGCGGAATATTTGGCTGCATTCGCTAAAGGGAGGAGGGATGGGATGGCTCCAACTGACTCGTCCCTCTATTTCTTTCTTTTTGTACATGAGGGGATAGGAAAGGCTGGTGGAAATAACCTCCATCCAGCGAGCTAGTGCGGGGTGACGCCACCATGCTTGATAACCATCTTAGCTTACCAACCGACATCCCATTCATGTAAGATGACCTCTCTCGAATAAAAGGTCAAACTCTGCAAGTCTCACATCATACCCGCCCTGCTGTATGATGCGGAGGCATGGACGAGGAAAACATCTAAAGAGTCGGTATTAGGAGTTTCCGAGATAAAAATTTTGTGGAAATTTTGAGGTTCTTTGCGCATGGGCGACGTCGAATACGGCAAACGATGGATCAGCTATGTGAGATTAGCAACGCCATAAAGGTCGGCGAGGCGAGGTCACGTCGACTGAATGACTGGATGAAAATCACTTATGAAGATTCGTTTCGCTTTCTTAAAGTAGAGGAAGAGGAAGACCTCCTATAGGTTGGAAAGATCTGGTGAAGAAGGACCTGAAACGACTGCCGTGATATTGGTAATATGACTATTATCCCGTAAAAGATGATCATCCCAAAGAGAAATGGGGAGGAGTTTATTTGCTTAATAGTTTGCCTTAGAATGCAATTATTCGTTAAAATTCTTAATTTTTATTTGTATTTCTCTTCTGGTATGTCATCATTTACCAGCTAGTTACATGTTTTATTGAACAGCTGGTATAAATCACATTTTACTTGGAGTTTTCCCCTACTTTAGCATTTGCTCAACTTTTCCCCCAGACTAGTATTAATTTTGGTTTATATCTTTCCTCATCGACGATGCATTTGCTTTGAGCGTACTATTGAATCCTTCATCACATTCTTCGAACTCTCTCGTCTTTACTTCTAGAAGTAAATGGGTTTGAGTGGTGTCCTGTTCAAGTCAGCAATCTAATAACTGTGATGTGTAACGTAAAGAACTGATAAAGTTGTCCTAAAATTCTGTTATTAAGAAATTTTAGTCTCCCATATGATTTCAAATTTTTTTTTAAAATTCATAAGGTTAAATTAGAACTTTTCAAAGGGATTAGCCATTCATGCCAAACGTTTTTAATAGTTATGTTAGTTTTTGAGAGGAATTTTAGACCTTAAAGTTTATTTTAAGAACTTTTACCATTGATTTCTTTTTTTGCTTTTGAATATATATATATATATGTGGGAGTAGGTTTGGGACAGGTGGCAACCCACCACATCGTCGGCGGATGGCAACTCTGATCTCATTGAAGAGTCAGTGTTGAAGTTGAAAAGACGACGTAAAGACGTGAAGACGTTCTGCTCTGTTAGATTAAACATTACATTTAACTTTCGAAATATTACATTAAACATTAAATTTAACTTTCGAAATATTACATTAAACATTAAACCGGGTGTTTCCATTCCCACATAATTTGGGGGCTCAACCGGGAACAAAAGTGAAGTTGAAGTGTGGTGTAATTTGAACGGTAACAAAACGAAAAGTGTAGAATTGTCGAGAAGTAAAAAGGAAGAACGACCTAAAAAACAAAAAAACGTGGTAAAAATCGCAAATACTTAACGAAATCAAAGCGTTTTTCCATTTACAAAATGGCGTGTCTCAACAATTTTATTCAGAGCAGCCTGTGCAATAGCAGTAAAGCTAAAATCGCGACGCTACATAAATACATTTTTGAAAGTGAAGGCGATAGAAATAACCGCCAACGACTTCGAGAATTCTGTGGCTTTGCCTATGACGAAAGCAGCGCAGAATTCGAGCAAAAAACAACATACGTGCATGCAAATTTGAATGAACGAGATCTAGTAACCGTTTGCAACATGTTAGGGATCGACTACAATGTGGCTAACGTGGAGCTACACATATTCAGGAACTTACGACGCAATCATTTACTCGCTGAACGCAGCAACGACGAAGCTGATGAGAATGAAGATGAAAAAGGTGAAAACGACGAGAACAACGACGCTGAGCACGGCGAGAACAACGATGCTGAGAACGACGACAAGGAGAGCGACGACGATGTACGGAACAGCAGCGAATTGAGTGTAAATCGTGCTGAAGTTACCAATTACTACAGCTTCCCCTCGGCTGCAAACGAGAGAAACGAAGTTAATAATGTACACACGAGAAACGAAAAATACAACAACAGGTGCATGAGCAACAGTGCTACATGCCAAACACCGAAATTTGCGATGACATTACGCGACGTAGAGGATTCAATTAGAATTTTTGATGGTTCTAATAAGATTCCAGTAGAAGTATGGGCACAAGAATTCGAAGAGCAAGCTACTTTGATGCAATGGGACAACTTACAAAAGCTAGTGTTCGGAAAAAAATCATTACGCGGAATAGCAAAATTATTTGTATTGAGTGAAAGAGGTTTGAATTCGTGGCATGTATTAAAAGACGCATTAATAAGTGAATTTAAATCTACAACGAATAGTGCATTGTTACACAAGCGGTTGTGTGAACGAAAAATAGGAGAGAACGAAAGTGTACAAGAATATTGAATGAAAGAAATAGCTGCCCAAGGTAATATTGAAAATGACGCGTTAATGCAATACATAATTGATGGGATTACTGATTTGAATGTAAACAAAGCGATGTTATACGGTGCAAAAAACTTAAGCGATTTTAAGGATAAGTTGAAGTGCTATGAAAGTATGCGTAGACGCACTACAAATAAAGAGGTGACGACAATAGTGAAAAACAATTTGCAAAAGAATGAGAAAAGAGATATAAGTTGTTTTAACTGTGGTGTAAAAGGGCATCTGTCAAAAGATTGCAAAAACAAAGAAAAGGGTAGAAAATGTTTTCGGTGCAATAATTTCGGGCACATTTCAGCGAATTGCCCAGAAAACAAAAAAGAAGTGAACGTAAATACTCGCCGAATCATAATAAAGCGAGATCTAACTAATAAAAATGTGAAAATCGGTGATGAAAACTATATAGCATTATTCGACACAGGAAGCAAATTTAATATCGTAACGCGAGATGTGCATAAAAATTTAAATATGCCGAAACTGAGTGCGTGTAATATCACTTTAATCGGATTTGGTGGAAATTCAAACGAAAACGGAGTTAAACCGGATGGTTATTTTGAACACGATATAGAAATAGACGGTCAAACATTTTATTTAAGATTTTACGTTGTTTCATCACAGTGTATGGATATCGAAGTAGTTCTCGGCGAAGAGTTGTGTTTAAAAGCGCAAATAACAATAAGCCGCGACGGTTTGCAGATTAAAAAGATCCAAGAGGACAGTGAGTTAAACGAAGAAGCAGCTTTAATGAAAATAGACGCGGTCATTGACAAATATGAACTCGACATTGATGTTAACGCAAGTGAAGTGGCAAAACAAAAAGTTCGCGAACTGATATCTGATTACAAACCAGCAAAGACTGCAACAACAAATGTAGAAATGCGCATAGTGTTAAGTGATGAATCACCAATCTTTTCGAGACCGCGGCGATTGCCTTTCTCACAACTGGCTATTGTGGATGCACAAGTTGACGAATGGTTAAAGGACGGAATAATCGAAGTGTCAAATTCCGACTTTACCAGTCCAGTTGTTTTGGTAAAGAAACGAGACGGATCCCACAGGCTGTGCATAGATTTTCGACGAATCAATAAGGTAATTGTTAAAGACCATTTCCCACTTCCACTCATAGACGACCAACTGGATCGCTTGCAAGATGCAAAGATTTTCAGCACTATCGACCTGAAGAATGGCTTTTTCCACGTCCCGGTGGCAGAATCCAGCAGAAAATACACCTCTTTCATTACCCAAAGCGGGCAGTACCAATTTTGTAAGGTGCCGTTTGGTCTATCTAATTCGCCTGGAATTTTTCAGAGGCATATAAACGCGATTTTTAGAAGTTTGACACGAAAGGGCATTGCACTTCCTTATATTGATGATATCATAATTCCAGCCAGAGACGAGAAAGGAGCGTTAGAAAATCTTGAACTAGTAATTAACGTGTGCCGTGATTACGGTTCGCAACTAAACATTAAAAAATGCCAGTTCCTGAAGAGTAAAGTAACATTCCTCGGTTATGTTATTGAAAACCACAAGCTCCGTGCATCGCCAGAGAAAATCGAGACCGTATTGAATTACAAAATGCCGCAGACGCCAAAACAACTTCTCAGTTTCTTGGGATTAGCAGGGCATTTTAGAAAATTCATACCTGATTATTCCATTATCGCGAAACCCTTAACAGACATGACAAAACAAAACAATTCATTTAAAATTGGGTACCAAGAAGAACAAGCGTTTGATTTACTAAAGAAGGCACTGATTGAAAATCCTGTGCTTGGTATTTATAATCAAAAATACGAAACCGAGTTACACACTGACGCTTCAATAGACGGGTTCGGGGCTGTCCTCTTACAAAAATCTCCAGATGACGGTCAGCTTCACCCAATATATTATATGAGCAAAAAAACTACAGATGCACAAAGAAAATTCACAAGTTATGAACTTGAAATACTCGCTGTGGTGGAGGCTTTGACTAAGTTCAGAGTGTACTTACTTGGTATCAGATTTAAATTAGTTACGGACTGTAACGCATTTACGAAGACATTGGAGAAGAAAAATCTGTGTACACGAGTAGCGAGATGGATCTTACTTTTACAAGAGTTTGATTACATTGTTGAACATAGAAGCGGCGTTCGTATGAAACATGTCGACGCCCTTAGCCGATACGCAGTTATGATGGTACGCGACGATGATCTAACCATTAGAATAGGTCAAGCACAAGTACAAGATGAAAAATTGAAAGCCGTTCGACAAATACTCAGCAATAACAGAAGTTCCTACGATGATTACTTTCTTAAATCCAATATTTTATACAAAATCTGCAATGATACCGAATTAATAGTAGTTCCGGAGGGTATGCAAAACCAAACTATCAGCCGTTCTCATGATAGAGGCCATTTTTCGGTCAAAAAGACAAAAGAACTTATCATTAAAAAAATTTTTATACCAAACATCGATGAGAAAATTAAGAAACACATTGCTTGTTGCGTGCCGTGTATACTGAGCAATCGTAAACTAGGCAAACAAGAGGGTTTACTACATCCGTTGCACAAAGAAGAGACACCATTACACACATTTCACATTGACTTTCTGGGTCCGTTAGAATCAACAAATAAGAATTACAAACATATCTTAGCAGTGGTTGACTCTTTTACTAAGTTTTGCTGGCTGTACCCCACAAAATCGACGACTACGCAAGAAGTCATATCGAAGCTCCAAAGTCAGAGTATCGTTTTTGGAAATCCAGTAAATATTATCTGCGACAGAGGCGCTGCTTTTTCTTCAAACGACTTCCAAACGTATTGTGACAACGAAAATATAAAGCTACTTCAGATAACGACAGGTTTGCCGCGCGTAAATGGTCAAGTTGAGAGGTTGAACGCAATCATTATTTCAGTCTTATCTAAACTCAGTATCGACGACCCGACGAAATGGTTAAAGTATGTGGACAGGGTCCAGCAAACAATTAACTCGACGTTTTCGCGAAGCATAAACACCACACCTTTTGAACTATTAGTTGGTACCAAGATGCGAACCAAAGATGATCACCAAATACGCGATCTCATTCAGCAGGAAATCACAACTTCCTTTAACAACGAACGTTGCGAACAACGTAAACAGGCGAAATTGCAAATCCTCAAAATTCAGCGAGAAAACAAAAAGACGTACAATCTCAGGTGAAAACCAGCGCATCAGTATAAAGTCGGTGATTTGGTAGCGATCAAGCGTACGCAATTTGGTAGTGGTCTCAAACTGAAACCGAAATTTCTGGGTCCCTACCAAATAACAAAAACCAAAGGCAATAACTCGTATGATGTACGAAAACTTACGGACACTGAAGGTCCGATTAATTCAACAACCTGCGCTGAATACATGAAGCCGTGGGCAAAGGATAACGACGCAACATTCGGGGCGAATGTATAACAGGATGGCCGAGTGTGGGAGTAGGTTTGGGACAGGTGGCAACCCACCACATCGTCGGCGGATGGCAACTCTGATCTCATCGAAGAGTCAGTGTTGAAGTTGAAAAGACGACGTAAAGACGTGAAGACGTTCTGCTCTGTTAGATTAAACATTACATTTAACTTTCGAAATATTACATTAAACATTACATTTAACTTTCGAAATATTACATTAAACATTACATTTAAAAAACTAAACCGGGTGTTTCCATTCCCACATATATAAATATATATATATATATATATATATAATAGAAAAAGAATAACAGAACAGAAAATAGAAAAAGAGAAAACAGTTTTGCTTGTGGCTCGACCACTACCAAAAACAGTCATATTAACATATAAACAACGAGCAATAAGCAAATAAAAAGAAGAGAAAGTACAATCTTTGTGGTGAGCGAAGTGTTCTACATTTAGTTATCTGCAACGAGTGGTTTTGTATTATTTAGCTGCACATATTTTAATGCTTATTTATTTGGCAGCGAAAATGGTGCGCAAATACTGTGGAAGAAGTTGAAGTAAATTCTAATGGCCATATTAAACGTATAAACTTCTGTGCTTTAGTCTTCGATTTGATTGAAATTCTGCAAATGACTTAGTTTTTTGCTAAGGCTAACGGAAAAATTCATAAAATTATTTTTCTAGAAATTATGAGCGGGCAAGAACTGAGATAATCTTCACGATTATAAATATAAGTTCGCTAACAGTGAACCGATTTAAAAAAAAAAATGTTATCACTATTTAGTTGAATAAGCTTTGAAAATTGATATACAAAATATTTTTTCAAAATGCTTTGTTCTCTTTATTCTAATAATACGTTTCATATTCGCAAACCATATTCAACGAGAAAAGAAAGAAATTGAGATAGATAGAGTCTCAAAAGATTAAACAGTTGGGAATATTTGAAATGATCAAGTAAGTAAAAATGCAATAAAATCATTTAGAATATTTTCCTTAAAAACTTCTTACACATTCACTTAGTGTTTGTAATAGTATTTATACGAGACGAAATATAAAAGGTGTAGTGTTAAAATAATTTAGATCTCCGGGTAAGTAAGTAAAATACATTAAAAAATAATTATATATCACACTTAAAATCAATCATGAAGTGAACTAGTTTGCTAGTAATTTCTAACAATTTCGTATATAAAATGATTTAAATTACTCATTTATAGATTTTCTTAAAAATATTCATTGTAAAGGTTAATTGTTTATTATAGTTTAATAAACATTTTTTGTTAATATCAAACTTATTTTTGAATAAATAAAAAAATGTCATATATATAATATATTTGGATGAAAATCTTATAGTCCAATAAACTGGCTTTCCAGAGATAGATCCAAATAGGGATCGATTAATTATTAGCCAATTTATAGCTTTTCGATGTTTTTGCCATGCCCAAAACTTTTAGGAATTTTTTTAAAGTACTTCAGTTTGATTTTTGTCATTTGCCGAAATTCAGATAAATCGAATAGCTTCGGACATAAAAATAATATTTTTTCTAAGTTCAACATGAAATAAAATTTTGAATGGAATAGGAAATAGGTACTATAATTAAACTTTTATGCTTCTCTTCAAGGCAATAAATATAGAATTAAACTGCTATTGTTGCCAAAGTCAATTGCTCTGAAATAGTCTGCCTGCAGCGTTGGATAAATTGAATAGATTATTCGGTAAATGCCGGCTGGTTTCAGGTTACATGTTTTATAATGACAAACAAATATCCCTGCAGCTGATTAAAGAACTGGTACAAGATAGCAGGGCATCCAAGTGCTTATTAAAACTTAGGTGTAACTAAAATGCACACCATACTGTTTGGAAAAGCACGAATATCAACGAAAGAGGTGAGTTTCTTCTTAATTAAATTAAGCTTGTTGTACAACAGAGGTAGTACAACTACTGCTTATAACTAGAAATTGTCACGAAGTATTAGATATTACATTAATGAATTGGCAAACCGTTATATTGAATGTATACTGAAAGAGAATTCAGTGCAGTGAGCCATGCGGGTGAATATGTGTCAGTCACGGAAGCTGAAATAGATCGCAGTTATTTAGAAATAATACAAGAAACTAATGTTGGCTGGGCAAAAGTTAAATTGTCAGGGACTGACAGAATATTCCCGGTCCAATTACAGTAATCCTGAGAAAACATATCCGTCTTCTGGGGAGTGGAGCAATTGAACATATACTAAAAGTCAGAAAAAGCTCACATGATAGTCTTAAAGACTTTAAACCAATTAGTGTATCTTATTTTTTCTTAAAAATATTAGGAAGATTAATTAAAATACTCAAAATCATAACATAAAGCCAGAACAATTGGTAATCATGGGGATTAAAAATCCTTAAGAAGTAAAGGAATGCACACTCATTGACATAGAAACAATTTTAATAAAATTTAGCCAAGGGTCATAATGAACACGCTAACAGAATTGGGCATCTCATAATCGTCTGTGAAATTAGTTGGGAGCTGCAACAACACCGATAATGAATGGCAATATGTTATATAGTATTAAGTGAGGAGAAATCGAGTTACTTATGATTATTAATAAAGAAGGCCGTACTTAATACAATTTAGCAGGTTATAATCTCTCTCGCAACACAGCGTCATCTATTATTTATATTGCTTACTTCTTCATATTATACTAACTTAAATCGTGACGTACTAACATAGTGCAGCAAACAGATACATCTCAAGGTCTATGGTCATACCCAAATCATAGCAAATATCTTGGATCTTTCGCCGATAAACTTCTTAGACAAGAACTAAGTATATATGTAAATTTAAACAAAAACAACCTACGTATCAAATTTCAAGCAAATCCAATCTGGTTCTCAGTTCTTAATCTACTACCGAGGAAGGAAACTAAGTACACAAATTTTTTTCATAGGGAAAAAAGATCAAGCAAACCGTGTCTTAAAATACTTTTTAATGATCGATCGGTTTGTGGCCGTCTCTTGGAATAAAAAGAATTTTCCTATTAACCTAAGCTAAAAACAAGAAAGAACGGTTGTCTTCGGCCATGCCTTTCTTTTTTACACCATTCATGAACATATCAAATTTATTTTAATTTGCAAAATTCGATTTTGAAATTTTGTTTTCTACAGAAGTAAATTCAAGTTCATATTGACGCTGAAATATATGATATATTAGTACGATTTCGATGAGTTTCAGAACAAATTTGCAATTCGTTATGTATGTGTAGTGTACCAAATTTCAAGTTCGTAGATACTTTCTTTACGGATTAATTACCCAAAATTTCATATCTGTAGTAGTGGTCCGATCCGGCCGAGTCCGACAAATGATCGTTTAAATTTATAGGTGCATCTTCCTAGTGAGTTTGGTTGAAATATCTCAAAAATTTTGGGATTAGTTTGCGTTCAAACAGACAGACGGAGAGACGGAGAGACGGATATGGCTCAATCAATTCAGCTCGTGATTTCGATAGGATTGCTAAAAATTTCGATGGATCTATCTCTTCTCCTTCTAGTACTTACATACTTCGGACAAAAGTTAATAGTATAGTAATAGAGTAAAGAGTGCATAATTGCTTTTGGGTAATCAGTTACTGCCCACATTTAAAACCATGGAAAATAGCAGTGAAAGGAGTATCGACAAGCACCACCTCTTCGTCTATTTAAATGCAGCCTTTGACAGCTTTGAAAATGTGCTACCTCTTCGCCGATATGTCTGAAACGAGATTTCAGACAAGTTAAATCCTTATTTTGTGATTTATTTAAATTATTCCTAGGGAAATTAATAACACCCGCAGAGCTATATAAAGAAGGTTAAGTCTTCTATAAGAGTATATAGCTGCTGACGTAAACCGATGATATTGATCTCATTGACCTCATCAACCGCGGCGTTAGTTATGTTTTCTCCAGGCTGGATAAGGAAGCACAGCGTATGGGTCTGGTAGTGAGCTATGCCAACACAAAATGCCTTATGTTATCAAACCTTAGAAATAGTTGCTGGTTTGGACGGAGTAAACAGTTGAGAATTAAAGAGCTCTCTACGAGTAAAGATCAATTTCAACAAGGTACTCATCATTCCCGTCCTGTTAACATTTCTTTTGCGGAGGCATGGACAATGCAACATCTGATGAAGTTCCGTTAGGAGTTTTGAGAAAAGTTTTGCGGAAGGTTTATACTCTTTTGCGTGTTGAAAACGACGAATACCGTTGCCGAAGGACCGAGCCGTAGGTAAACAGCGACATTCACGTAGTTAAGCAAACCAAGATACAGTGGTAATGCTGGCTAGGTCATGTGGTCCGAAGCAATGAGAACATAACGGCATAAAGTTTTCAAAGTTTTCAAAGCAGTACACGCCGGTAAAAGCAGATTAGGAGGAAGACATGCACTTCGTTGAAAGGATCAGATAGAGAGTAACCTGGTTTCTCTTGGTTTAACTCGTATATAATCGTTTAAGCGTATCTACGACAGTAGAGAAGAGGAAGAAGATGCATACTATAGTGGTCCGATCTGGCCCGTTCCAACAAAAGTACGTATAAATGTATTAGTGCATCTTTCTAAAAAGTTTGCTTGAAATGTCTTAAAAATTGAGGGACTGCTTTACGATCAACCAGACGGACAGGCGGATAGATGAACAAACGGACATGGCCAGATCAACTCAGCTCGTCATTCTGATAAGATTGGTAAAAATTTTGGTGGGTATATCTGTTTCCTTCGTGGTATTTACATAATTCGGATCATAGTTAGGTAATATACCATTTCATGTACGTGAAAGGTATATAAAACGGTAGTGGGGCATTTTGTTTACAAGTAATGCCGGGCAAGTGTCAACAATGTACATACATTCATACATATATGTGGCCAGAAGTAGTTGTTTAAATATACATATCTACCCAAGAGCGCCCGCATACCTCATAAAATTATATGTCCCTCAGATTATTGTAGTTCAAGTACATATTTTTATAAAGTACCCGTTCCCCTACGCGTATAGCTATGTATGTACATTCATAAATATCATTATGGGCGCTTAAATCAACGCAATTTTTACTCCATCAATAGCGCGTGTACAACAAGCATATAAAAAGCTTACTATTCGTGCACAAACGGATGCATAAGTATGTATAGACATATATAAGCATGTATGCAAGCCCCTAAAAATATTCATATATTTGGCTACAAATCTATACATACGTGCATTTAAAAGCCTTGAGGTTGATGTAAAATTGTATTATTTCTTATCTACCACCAGCAGTGTTGTGATCCCATACCACCGGATTTTTCTATATTTTTAAAAGCACTTTTTTATATATATGTCCATACATATAAAGGGTTATCCATCTAGTGGTTTCGAAAGTACGGGGAAATCTGTAAAATCTAGCAGTCAAACCAACCACATTTCGTTTTAGTTAAAAAAAACGGGCATTTATGAAAATGGATCGCTTAACAACCGCAAAATTTTTGAGACTTACTACAGCAATGGTGATTCAAACACGGTCACATTTCATGCTTCAAGAGAGGATCATGGTACAAATCGTTCAACTACTAATTGATTAAGATTTTTAAAAAATTTGGAGAGTCTGGATCGGTTACAGATATTGTAAGGCCTGTGCATCATCTTTTTTTTTCGATCTCAAATATCGATGCTGCAAATGAAATTGTAGCCGAAGACCAGAATGCATCTATTTCACTCTCGTATTTTGTACTTAGACTTATACCTAAATTCATATAAAGTCCAAATCATAAAACAACTGAAGCTAGCTGACCATTCACAATGCCGTAGGTACGTCGATTAGGTGTTTGAACAACAATCACTTGACCGCGATTTTTCAAACAAAGTTTTATTCTGCGATGAGGCATTCTTACTCGTTGCAAACATATATAAGCAAAATTTTCGCAGTTGAAAACGATAACGGCGATAACCAACCTGGTCTGCAATTGAAAAACACGACTAGGACAATATGTGGTTCCAACAAGACAATATGTGGTTCCAACAAGATGGTGCCGTGTGCCACACAACACGAGCGAATATGGCTTTGATGCGAAAAAAATTTCTCAGTCGCGTAATGTCTCGTCTAGGTGAAGTCCATTGGCCACCGATATCGTTGGACTTTTTTGTGGGGCTACGCGAAAGACTATGTTTATGCGGATAAACCTTTAACTCTTGAGCACTTGAATACCAACATTCGGAAAGTTATGTCTGAAATACCACCCAATATGTGCCAAGAAGTGGTCGAAAATTATCTCAAATGGGTCGAAATTTGAAAAACTCACGAGTCTGTTATTTGTATGATGTAGTATTTCACATATAATGCCAAGATTCAAACTTTATAATAAAAAAGGAAAGAAAAAGAAAAAAATTATTTTGGAAAACGTAAAATGGATAACCCTGTAAATATAATATGTGTATATTTTCGCAAGTGTTGCACTTACTTTTATATTAAGGTATACAGTGATTGATGTGCAAAAGTAAGTAAAACTCTCTTTCACAAAAGAAAGTACGGATATTACACCATGAATGACGGTATTTCCACTGATAATTTTTATTTGTTGTTTAAAATTTGTTTCGCTCATATTTACCATAATATTGTAATAACATAATGTAGTGTTTGTTAAAAAGGTAAAGCTCCTCCTTTGTCAACGATTTTTTTCTTTATTTAATAATTGCGTTCAACACGAAAAAACTTATTAATGTGGGCCTTTGCAAATATTTTAGAAACTACCATTAATTTGTGCGGAATATGAAATAGAATATGAAAGAGTTTTAAAAAATGCATTATGTTGCAGCTTCAATCAAAACCACTGCTATCCAAAACTCCATCAATGCCCTTCGTCATGAATCTAGATTCTTATACTTTTAAATAATATATTTTCGTATATAAAATATATTCATTGCAAAAATATGAAAAATATTTCACTTTGTAATAAAAGTTTTTAGTTATCTGCCAACTGTGGTATTCTCTTTGAAATATCGATCAATATTTCATATAGAAAGTAGCTTTCCATTGCGATGGGCTATGAAATTAATATATTAATATGTTTAACGGCCGCAACAGTCGAGTGGTTAAAAGAGGGTAATGCCATTTGAGAGGCCAGCCTTCGAGTTCTAATCCGACTAAAATAGAAAATTATAGAAAATTAATATTTATACCTTTTATGTACATGATTTTTAACTAAAGTATGTAAATACCAGAAGGAGAAGAGATAGACCCACCGAAATTTAAACTAAACTTGGTAAGAAGATGCGCCTATACGCTGAAACGATCATTTATCGGAACCGGTCAGACCTAGGAACGAAATTCGGTATATCACACATACATAGTGAACTGAATATTGGTTCTGAAAATCATTGAAATCAGACGAATATGACATATGACTCCTACACAGATATTTTTAGATGTGAGATTTTGGGTAAAAAATCCGTTAAAAATGCTTCTCGAAGCGTATAATGTGGTATTTCACAGACGAAAATTCAATTTGATATTGAAATTGAAAATTATCAAAATCGAATTTTGCAATTGCAATAAATTTTATATGTTCATGAGAGGTATAAAGACTTCGGCATGACCGAAGATACCCATTTGTTCTATTTGTCAACCCCTTCCAGTGTATTTCTAACATGAAAAAGCTCCTCATAAAAACCCATCTACTCAATTGTTGGACAAACATCACGATACTCATTACAAATTGAAGGAGGAGTTCGGCCGAAAATCGCTTCAACGGTTACAAAGCGCCAATTATGTGTATGTACATGGGTGAGTGAGGATGTTAAAATATCGCACACATATTCCTGCCGAGAAACATCATACCAGTCAGAAAAAAATTATAGTCTACCACTAAAATTTAATGACTGAAGTTGTGAACTGATACAATTACAAATCTTTTGATTAATTATCTTACTTATTGTAAGAGGTCTGATTCATCAGAAACAATAATATAACGTTGTTTTGTTGAATTCAAATGATGATGCAGAGCTCAGTGGACGTAAGGCTATTACATAAGAAAACATTTAAAAAAATCAACCAGAAAAGTGAAGTTGTGGGAATGGTTGTCATCGTAAATGTGTTAAAAGCTGACACCGTAAACATATCAAAATAATTTACTCAATATTGTATGAGCATTTGGTTCAGAGAGAGCCCTGTTTAAAGTGGGTCAACGCGTCGCCAAAAACACGAATGTGTTGACGACTCTGAGTGTTGTTAGGCCATGTTTAATCCTAACAAACCGACATTTTGCGTCACTATGTGACAATGGATGAAACATCGATTCCTCATTTTACCCAGGAATCAAAATGATTGTCATCGGAGTGTGCACTAAAAACGATCGTCATCAGAGTGGATAGAACAGTGGATATTATACAACGTTATTGGAGCGGACGAAATTGCAAAAAAAAAAAAAAATAACTATCGAATATTGCAAACAAAATATTTCAGCAAGACAAAACACTTTAAGTCTATAAAAGCAAGTTAAATACTGCATTAATTGAACGTCGAATAGCTTACGCATGTACCTAAATCGCCAGATTGGTTTGGAGTGACTACAGATGTCAAAGAAATTTTGCTCGAATGGAGAGATTATTGCTGAAACTCAGAACTATTTTTAGGCAAGAGATAATAAGAGCATAAAGTAATGCAAAGATTTATGCTTCTCGTGTAAACAAAGGATATACCATTTTGGGACAAGAATAGATTTTCCCCGTATTGAACTAGTATAACACTGGTATATAAATGACCGAGAACAGAAAACGTGCATCTCGAAGAACATCTCCGTATTAAACATAACAATTCCTTTTATGAAAATGTTATGGAAATATACAGTTGACAGTGAAAATTATGTATTTCTTTTTTTGATACTTTTGTTGCACTTATGTACTTCTAAATGCCCTTAAGTCGCTTTCTATGAAACTCTTAAACCTTATATGGTGTTATGTGAGCATATCTTTCGATTCATACATATGAGTGCATGGTATTACAATAACACACAAATTATCCAATATTTGTTGGCATTAATAAACTGGCTTATTTAATTCTTCGCCATATGCGAGTAAAGCTTATTTAATTTCAAGTATTTTTGTGTATCACAACATTTGTACAGTGGATTTTTTCGGAATTCCCTTGTTGCTAATTTTTGCATCATTACATTTCGATTCACACATTAACTTATATAGAAGTATGTATATTCATACATGTATTAACTCAAGGAAAAATCAAACTGAAATGGGTACGGGTAGCACGAAATATTTGTTGGCGACACAGGTGAAGTTTTTTGGCTTAAGATGAATACGTGCAAAGATTTTCGAACAAAACTTATTAAAATGAAGATATAACATACCAAGCTATGTTTGTAAGTCTATCTGTGTACGTTTTGCTGCAAAGGACTCTGAAAAGGGAAAGTATATGAAAGGACGAAAATTGAGAAATAGTAAATAAATAATGAAATAAGGGTTTTGTGCTTTTTGTTAGAACAAAAGCTGTGACCAAACAAGTTGGAAATTATTCGAAAAGGGATATGCTTGGTTTCTATGTAATACAAGCATCTTTTCACTTGTTTGCGTAAGATTTTAACAGTTTTATTGCTGAGAATGTTTACTTCTTGGTTTGTTTGCACTTTTGATTTTGTGCTTCGGTATCTTTTTCCTTTCTTCTGTAGTCTCTGGACCATGGCCAATGCCAAAATATTGTATATTTCGTTAAATTTCAAGGCTTTTTGGAAGTTTCAAAATACATAGCTTATTATTAGTAAGACTGTTTGCTTTTCAATAAATTTTAATGATCGACATGAATAATAATTTAATGGAAAAATCTTTGCTTGTATGCTAACTATCTTTCACGCTTTCCTATTTAAAATTCTTCATTCTGGATAATTTTCTATTTACCTATGCTCCGGAATAGTGGAAAGCTGTATAATATCAACTTATGTGAGTTACCAAAAATACTCCTTTCAACTCCTAAACTTTTTTTTCGTTTGTACAGTTGTTTTTGGAATGTTGAAGTTATCATATTGTGGTGAGCGAATGTGTATACCACTGTCACCGATTGGAAGTTCGGCATGGTATTCTCCATATCTTTCTTTTTCACTGCAGTTTTGCAGGCTGGAGGAGTATATCTACATAAATCAAATATGCTATGAACATACATTACCATTTCATTCCTCTAGTTCAAGCTCAGTTATCAAAACCATTTGCAAGTTATCTTATAAAATTTTACAGAATCTACCTATTGACCATCGCCTTCAATTTCCTCTCATCGTACCATTCTTATTCCGAAACTGTCGATAATCCATTACTTACTTGGTACTGATATGAAGGGATCTTTAAAATCCGCCCAACGTTCCCTTATACTCAGTTGTTGGCGAGTGCTCTCAGAGATCAGGAGTGCAAGTCGAGTAGAAAACTGTTTGGCTGCATACAGTTTTGAGACGTCTTACTTTCCTTGTGCTTATTAAGGTATTTCATAACTGGAAGGAAGCGAGTGCATATTTTGGCTGCGAGATGATAATGGTTCGAGTCGACCTCAGAGAGTAGGTACATCTAAAACACTAGAGACTTTTTCGTCCTTCGCAACATAATCGATTTTGTTACTTGTGTCGTTAGATCCGTTATCAGCCAAGTAGCTTAAAAGATATTTTATGATTGAATCTGATATTATAGATAATAATTAATTAATTTTAAACAAACGCCAATTATATTTGGAATTAAAAACTATTTAACAGTGAATAAGTTTCCTAGTTTCAGACCGAAATGTTGACACAGCAGCAAAGGGTGGTTTACATAATTCTCAGAAGTCGTCCGAAAGTTATTGGAATCAAGTTATTTTACCGAAATTTGGCTGCTAATCTGCAGTGAATTGGCTATGTTTATTGTTGCTTTCGTTAACTGAAATTATGAAGAAAACAAACACCAATACTGCTCCATAAATATGTATTTTAGTTAGAAAACAATAAAAAAGATCCCTACTTTGGATGGAAGAATTTAAAATTTTTTGAAATAAAAACTGTAAAATTTTAAAATATATTTTTCCTGTAGTTTTATATACATATACACACAACACTGAGTTGTCGTTTATCTACTTACTTTTTCGAATGCCCATCAATGGATAGAACCTATTGTAATTGAAATAAATACTCAATTTCCTATATTTCGTACAACAAAGTTTATTTAGTATTATATAGTACAAACGTAAAGATAGCGGGGTGATATGCCCTCCACTAATCTTCCCTTCGGTAAGGTAGAAACCCTCTCCCGAATAAACCATACTAGTTACGCTTCTACAATAACTTAGCTACTCTTCGTAAAGGTAGTGGAGGTGGTATTCCCTCCACTAGCCTTCCCTACGACCAGGTGAAAACCCTATTCGTATATAAACTAAGCACTCGTGAGGTGGAAATCCCTCAGGTGCGCTACCTTTGTCGGTGATAACCACGGACAAGTTTGCCTATCAACCATCTACTGGCTACTTAATTTTATTTACAATTCGCCTGCCCTTTTATAAAATCCTGCACGCAGGCAGAATGTCATTTTATAATTACAACTAATATTATTAACAGTTTTTCCTTAACGCTATGTACATGTTCAAGAAAATTCATGATTGAACATGTCTAAAGCGAAGAGTTAAATTTTGAAATATGTGTACATATGTAATATGTACATAACATAGGTATAGCGAAGGAGTAGAATTCTACAATAACAACTAGTATTATTAAAAATTCTCTTTAATGCTATGTACGCATGTTCAAGAAAATATTCATGTTTGAACATGACTAAAGCGAAGAGGTAAATTATATGTACATGCGTAAGTTCATAAATGTACATACATACATACATATGTACATCGGTATAACAAAAAATTAGAGTTTTATAATAACGACGGTTTAATAAGTTATCTTTAAAACTATGTAGTTTAGAATAGATAGTTCATTATATGTGCATGTTCATAGGGAATTCAATATACATATATGTACATATGTATATATGTATATGTATGTATATATGTTTTGCTGTAAGGCCTCTAACATCTAGGATTTTGGGGGTCCTTACACTATTAATACTATTAAAAACTTCCAGATACTTGACGAATATAATGAGTCTTGAATTAAAAAACTACTTTCTCCTTTCTGATGACAAGTGCTTTAATGATAGAGAAATTTCATGCAAGAACCCATAAATGAGAAATAAGGGAAAAGCGTTTAAGAATGAAGTCTCAATTACCGTACAACATATTACTGTTAGTCATAATTTATTAGCAGCCAAAGATCCGCTGAACAGCGTCGATAAAAACCCACTAAACGATTGACCGAAGTGCACTCACAGTGACTCTGGTACTATAAGCAATAAAAAGCAAGCAGTCACAAGTACTTGTATACATACCCAACGACAAGCATAATAAATGTTTGCAGTTCTGTTGTTAATGAAGTTTTGCGGCTTTTTGTTTGTAAGGATAAAATGCCAAACCAAAAGCCCTCATTGTAAAATTATGCACACTCCAGTAGGTAGGAATATATGCGTTACCGCTTTCGCTCTTGCCCACTCTCTAGTTCTTTCTCTTTCCCTTTTATTTCAATTTCTTTTCTTTCGCTAATCCAAAGCTAAACGCGCTTCAATAGCGTTTTACTAAAGTGCTTTAAGAGAGGACCTAAATAAATAGAGACACACTGACAAACAATCATGCGAATGTTTTATGAAAAAAAGGTAGAAGGAATTATTTAGAAGTGTAAAGAAATTTATAAAAAAAATGTTGGCTAAGGAGATGTGCCTGTTGCAGCTAATCTGAGAGAAAATACGTGAAAATTTACTTAAATATGACATAAATATTTGCATGCAAGGCACGCACACACACAAACACATACATCGTAAAGTGAATGGCAGATGAAGTTACCAATATTTGTTGGCCAACCAATGAATAATAAAGCATGGAGTAACACAGATACAAGTACATACGTATATGTATATGAAGCTCTGTTCCGGGACCACAGACATTACCTTTTATGTATTTTATCACCCAGCAGGGTGTAGTTTTTATTAGTTTGGTCTTTTTAGCCAGTATTGAGTTTTTGATTAAATTTGCAATTAAATTGGGAGGATTGTATGAAAATACAAAGCAGTTGCTAAAAGAAAAAGTTGTTATATTTTACACATATAAAATGGTTGGCTTTTTGCATGAACGAATTTATTAATATCTCACCTTTCAGTTTAGGATTTATATGAATGCGAAGTTTGAATTATTTATTGACATGTATGGTGCAGAATGTAATTACTCAATATTAATAAGGGAGACACATTGGGGATTATGAGTAAAAATTTCATATTTGAGCTTTTTGTCAATATTTTTTGTGATATTCGCACAGAATAATAATATAAAGCATTTAAGTTTTGCGTATCCAAACATAATGTATATGCTGTTTTTCTTATTCGGGGAGATTTTTTGGAGATAAGGCATATCAGCATTTGTATGCAATACGTTGTTTTTCAGAAGCAAACTTATAGTTCTTTCATTTAATAGTATTGATTAAATGTTTACTTGAGCTAAACCTATTTCTGATTGTAGATTTTTAAAACGGAAGACTTGTATCAAGGAACAATTGAGAAACATATTCAAACCTTTAAAAAATTAGATGCTTCGTAAAAATTACTGAAGATTAATGATCATTTAATAATTTTAATAAATGCTTGTAACAAATTACAATTTGTTATCGAATAAATTTCTAAATATTTTCAAACATTACTTTTTAAATTGTCGAATGGATTCTAAAAGGTTTTCATTCGACAAACCTTAAAATTCGTAAAGTGATGTTAAAAAATTTTGTGTAAGTAAATTGATTGAAGTCCCTAAAAAGACATTTTTAGACATTTTTGCACTATTAGAGAATCGGTTATTATATTTGTGAAAATAAAAATTTCACTGATTTAAATTTAATTTTTCTAATTTTCTAGAATAATTTCATAACATTAAGAAAGAATTTTACAATTTTTTGTTTAAAACTTTTAGAATGCATATGTTACCAAGCTCTTTAAACCGTCTCGTTTTATAAATCAAAGAGACCTTTTCCAACTTCACCTAAATAATTTAGTTAGAAACCTGCATTTTTTTGCCCATATGAAAATAATAACTATGTTGAAGGAGGTACTGACTCCATTGAACCCGTCATCACTATGAACCCTATGCTAGATTTTAGAAATTAAATGAACTCTTGTGTAAGTAGGGCACAAAGAAGTCTTAGTTTCCTTAGGACATAGATCAATAACCAGTACATTTTCAAATTACTGTTCACTTCACTCGTTGAACACCTTTAAGCTTCCGTTGCATGGAATCCACATTATAAGTTGTAAAGTGGTAAATTGGTATGTTTTTTACATTATGGAAAATAGGATTTATTAATATTATATCGTAGAGAGATTTTTGAGGTTTTATATTAACTTAGTTAATAAGAGGTATTATCGATTTTCATTACTATGCTTATTTAATAAAGAAAAGGTTGTCACACGGTTCAGTACATGTAGAAATTTTCAAGTAATATCTATTTATATACATAAATCATTAAATAACCAAGCTTAATTCACTAGATATATCAAAAAAGAAGAAAGATAGCCCTTAAAATGCCATAAGAAAAGTGTACAACAAGTAAAAAGTCTTACCACAATATCCATATACGAAACCAATAAACTTCGCAGAAATCATAGTATTTTCTTGAACATAGTGACAGCAACAAGTTGGAAAGGAAATTATATTTATAAGACGTTATAGGTTTTTCAAGATTCAAATTATGATTAGGTCATTATTTTATATATATATATATATATATATATTTTTTTTTTTTGATTCCAATTACTACAGCTAATAATATTCATTTTAATAAATTGCTTTTGTCATAATGTTACTTAAAATCAAAGTAATAAAATGTCCAGCTTTATGGCAGCACCTTCTTGACCAACTGATCCAGCATTTTATAGCGTAGCATAATATTAGGGGTAATCTATTTGCTAGAGAAAGTGCAACAGGGGTGGTGACAGCGACAAATTCAAGTCACACACTATTTTTCCTATCGTAGAAAATTTTTATGCATGTGTTTTGTCGGATAGGAAAACCTTACAGCACGTGCGCCCTAGCATGTATTTCCTATACAAAGAGAGTATCCCTATTGTACCCACACAGAAGTCAATCCTAGCATTATTGTGGCATATCGCTGCTGTGTGCCCTTTGATGAGTTTTTTGAACAATAAAAATATTTTAGAAATGAAAGAAATGCAGTTGACGTGCAACATCGCTGGTATTCCAATGATTGCTATAATTTTCCTTTTTTCCTTTGTATCTGTATTCTTCTTTGCTTTTCTGCTTTGATACTAAGTCAGCGGCGTCTGCTCCATTGGCTAACATAGTCCAATATAATCGATTTCAACACCATTCCGCTGGTACATACCTTTGTTACCTGTGTTACAATGTTGTAAGTTTCAAGTAAATGAGATTTCCAATCGATTGCACAGATGGAATAAAATACTTAGTAAATTTACAAATTTACAAATAATACAAAAACGAAAAAGCTCACAAAGACACAAAAGGATTACAAGCCCATGTGTACAATGATATAAAATTATCTGAATGTAATGTACAAGAATTCTTTTTTTTTTGGTGTTGTAGAAAACGAGCAGACATGCGGAGTAGCCTTTCTCTTGGAGAATTCTTTAAAAAAAATCGAAATAAAATGAAATCATTAAGTGCCCGGAGTAAATGAAATCAACGGTGGCAGAAGTAGGGCAGAGAAATGATTGTATCAAGTGAATTAGTTCTTACAGAATTGGAAGCTTTTTATGAAAAATTATTTACTCTTTATTTGAGTAAATTGAGTTAAATAATGAAATGCCTTAGCAGTTTAGCGCTGAATACCTGTCATGCAGTTTCATTTATTTCAATAAGAGTATTAATTTTGTCATCATTTCAAAGTTTGCATGAAAAAATTTCTTACATTCTAATTTAAGAGGTTTACTAAAAGTTTTTCAGCTAATAAATGATGCTTTGTGAACTCCTTAATTTCCATATTTCACAAAGTAAATATTTAATACTAACTGTTTTGGTTTTTATTATATAATTATATTTCGCATAAGCCTTAGGTCACTCTAGGGTTCTTGATAAAAAATGTAAACCAAGCTTTAGCTACTATATATGCATATGTATGTATGCATATTAAGAGATTTTACTACTATTGCTTCCTTAAGGATTAATTTTACTTTTTTTTAAAGGAAGGGAGATATTATAAACATTATTTTGTAATGCAAGAATTTGCATTAAATACATTTAAAATAAGTCATCTTTAAGTGTGATCAAAAACAAGCGAATTGAGTGACATTTCAGTATTTTCAGACAAAAAAATATTTATATATTTTACGATCCTTTTCACTCTTCAGTACATGTTTTTGTAGGCTTACAG
Source organism: Neoceratitis asiatica (assembly GCA_030068015.2). Taxonomy (NCBI): domain Eukaryota; kingdom Metazoa; phylum Arthropoda; class Insecta; order Diptera; family Tephritidae; genus Neoceratitis; species Neoceratitis asiatica. The sequence goes on from CM061524.1 coordinate 82,443,791, forward strand.
ATTTCTGGTATAATAAACTACTGAATTCTCAGATTAGTAGATATTCTATCTATCCAGAAGAATTTTTTACCAGTACTGGTGGGGTTTCTACGCACCAGGCGTTCTATACAGTCCTTTTTTTTTATAGAAAATGCAAAACAATCTTATTTAATCTATTGCTGTTGAAGCCATTGGGCTAGGCATCTATCAAATCAGATATAGCGATAGGAAGGGAAATATTGCTTCGAATACTCAGCCCATTACTCAGAATTTTATCTTTGGATGGGTAGAGAAAAGTACGGCATTAACCATCCAGATAGCCGACATTGTAAATTATACTGTCCCACACTCTACACCCTCAACACACTCATCAAACAGAAAATCCAAATTCTTCCCAGCCGGATGGAATTCGCTCAAGATGAAGTATTCAAATGCTTCAGCTTAGCAGCACCGGAAGAATTAACTGAATTCCAACAAAGATCTTAAACTTTCCTTAGATTTCAGTATGCATTATCTCCAGAAGAATCTTTCAAAGGAAAAATATAAAAGATGTTCCCAATTCCGGTGCTCAAATACCTTGGAGACTAAAAATTCTCCAAAAAAAATGTCTCACCCCCGACATTAGATCTCAGCGAAACAGAATTTAAAACAATATTAGTGAAACAGATTCAATCGTAAGCAGATCTCTTCCTAAACCAACGAACTTTGCAAATATAATCTTAAATCGCGGTAATCTGAAATGAAAAAAAAAACACGAAGTTCACGCAATCCACGAATGCATATGTTCAAAAGCTGCAGCAGCTATCTACACCGAATTACACTAGGACATAAATCCTTCCGCAAGTATACTCATTCAAAAACGAGGACATCCGAGATCCTCAATACGACTAATTATTAAATATGTCAAATACCTAGCTACAGGCCCACCGTCATGTTGAAGACATGGGTATATTTTTCAAAAGGTTTCTATATAAACAAACTGAAATACTCTAAATATAAAATATAACTAAAATTGGTTATTACTTACTTTCGCTACTTACCTACACAATATATTATAAGTATATATACATTACACAATATATTATTCCTTACACAGCATAAGCTACCAAAGTAATGTGTCTCTTTACAAAGAGCAACTTACTAATGGAACTCATCTAATGTGGCATTTATATAATAATGACAATATTAGAAAGTTGCCACTACGGTTAAATGAACGTTCCAAAATTTAGATAAGTCAGATATTTCCTATTTGTCAAAAGTTAAAACTAATAATGCCGAGAACAAGTGAAAAACAAAAACTTATTAATTAGTGGAAATAGCAGCGCTAAATGATTTGATGATTGCAGAATTTTATTGTGAGGTCGAAGGTATGAGTTTAAATTAGATTGTATTTATTTCATATTACATTTAATTTTTAACAGAAGAGAAAAAAAAATCATAAGAAGACATAATATTGCGGAACGTTATGGCTCTGTTGGCTATGGGTACAGAAAGCAGATAGATTGTACTATTCATTTAAAATAGTTCACCTTAATGAGAATACATATTAAAAAAGATTAAACGCAAACGTGTATCTTGGAAAACTTTTGATGCTAGTTTTAACTTGATAAAGAAATATGAGCTTATTAACCAATCAGATCATGTCAACAATTTCACCTTGAAACGCAATTTGCAATTGTATTGTATTGCTTAGGCGAAGTGGCGAAGGTAACACTCTGTCGAAAATTACTGGCTTGTTTGGAATTAGTGATGGTGGTATCATTTAGGTCAGAGGCCTCCATGGTCTTCGTAAATGGTTTTTAATTTCATTGGCTTTTAATTTTAGTACGTAACTGAACTAATCTATAAAGCGCTATAAAACACAAAGATGAGTATTTTCTATTTTCTCCGAATGTCAATGAACGTAAGAAGCTCGTATCAGAAACCTGGAATAAATTACCTAATAGCTTTGAATACGTACCAACATTTATTTTTCGAAAAATTATCACAAGACCAAGAAGTGTACTCTTCTTGAAAGCACATTTCCTTTGCTAAAGCGAAGGAAGTGTGCGACTACAGATTGAAAATAAGACGTTAGACTAGGTATGCGTATGCAAGTAGTTTTAATACCGGCGAATTATCGAATAAAGTTAATACATAATTTGGAGCTATGGATCGCAGGTGAGAGTGCCTACAAATTGTCTCGTCCTCTAATAACACCATTTAGAGAAAATTACAGAGAACTTAGACAGAGCCAAATGACATTATTCAACAAAATATTCAGTTGTTATAGAATTAGAATTGAACACTGTTTTGCATGCTACAAGAAAGATAAAAATAGAATACAAAACTTGAAGAAATGAATGTGTTGCTCTTTTTTACACAACCTTACATGTTAATCCAATAAAATGACCAGCTCAATTATCAACTTGAGGAAACGGAGCACGATATCGACCAGTCATTGCCAAGTGCCCTAATTAACGAAGGGGAGGAATTGCGACGAGTAATCTGTGAAATGTTAAATTATGCAAACAATCGATAAAAAAAAATTGTAAAGACAATGAAATTTTTTATTTATATTTTTTTTTAAGGATATGTACATATATAAAAGTTAAAATTTCACATTAAGAACACATATTATCAAGTTATTAGTTATTTACACATTTTAATCTTTTTCCTTCCAGTCTTAATTTTTCAGTACCGGTTCTAAATTCTTTTTCCATTTATGTAAATTGAATTTTATACCTTCTATTTCTTTTTCAAAATCCACCCGTAATGTTTTTCTCCTGAATCGAAGCGGGATTGTCCTCATAGACTTAAGACTTCATATATCCCCACAGGACAAAGTCTAACGGTGTGGTATCACACGATTTTGATGGCCAATCGACCGGCGCAAAACGTGAAATTATCTGTTCACCGAAGTGTTCTCTCAATAAATCCATTGATTGATGCGATATGAGAATTGGCGCCTCTTGTTGAAACCAAATGTCGCGGAGATTACGAGCTTCAATTTCAGTCATCATATAGTCAGTTATCATGACGGCATCATCTTTGAATTATTCCACCAGCCCACAGACAACACCAAACCGTCGTTTTTTTTGGATGAAATGGCAGCAGAAATAGGCCTCGTCGCTGAACAAAATTTGGCTCCATGATGAAATGCCAAATAATTATGAACAAAAATAACATGAAAGCTTGACACTACTCATGCGTGAATGTGTCAGAAGAAGTCTATTGAAAAAAGTACCTCTAGATGGATTACCCTTTATTCACAAAATTGTATGGACTTACGTCTTCCTAAAATGGTATTTCGAAAAACTATTTTAGTTAACGACTGATATTTATTTATGACAATGAAATGGATGCAAATTGAAAATTGTCTCTCATAGTTATGATTTCGTCGCAAATGCATAATAATATGCAAATTGCACATAAAAATGAAGAAGTGATTTCTGACATTGCAATTTTGCGAAGATTCTAATAAATGCTATATGTTCAATTACGACATCAAATGAGTACCATTATTATCTTCCACATTAAAATAAATTTTCCTTCATGATATGATTTGATATATAAATTTAAAGAAATCATTCACGAAATAAGTTTCATTTCAATAAGTGTTCTCAAGTAATATATTCTCCACCTTCATTCTAAAGTAATTTATCAAGCCAGCAACTAGAGAATTACGAAGCCTATTTATTTTGCAATATTTATTTATTTAATTTGTTTTTACATATTTTAAATTTACCGTTTGAAATTTTGAATCAATATCTTCTGCACACTATATTGCGTCCTCTACCGTAGTCCGAATTGATAACATAATTATTAGGCTTCCCAAGCGAAAATTTCACTCGTGAAAAGTTCAATTTAAATAAAAATGTGAGAAATATCAAGAAGTGTTGAAGAGGAATTCTGGAAAAATGTATAAAACATGAATTCGTTAATTTTTTCATTAAAAAGAAGTAATGCATTCCGTATTTTCCAACTGGAATAAACAAGACTTTTATATAGTTTCATATAAATTTTTATATATAATTCCAAAGTTATCTGTAAATTTTGCCAGCTCTTCACTTACTTCACTTACTTCATTACTACCTTCAACTTATCTATTTGATACATGCATTTACATCTATGTATGTGGCAAGGAATGAAATGAAAAAGATGTGTTAAAATAACATCTAACCCGGAAACTATACACGGGAAAGACTATGCAAGGCAATGCACACGTACAAATGCATAGGCATTGTATATCTTATAACATATAAAAATTTATATTATATTGATAAATTCTTATTTCATTACTTATGTTTGTTGTTATGTACATATAGGTATACATACGGAGGATATAAAATTTTTAGTCATTCAGAGAAGGTAAACAAGCTGTCGAGCGCTTTTTTCTTGATATCGAAGTTTTGTATAAATTTTATGGCTGTGCAATCCGTACCTTACCTTATTTAGATAAATTTTTTGATAAAAAAATTTTTTGATAGAAAAATTACCGAAAACGTTTTCAGAAAACGATAATTAATCAGGACATGAGTGGTGGGAAAATGATTAGTAAATACTATTTGTTTATCTGATATATATACACACAGATTTATAGCTAATATCATTTTTAAAATCACTGTTTAGTTAATTTAAAAATGTATGATATAAAAACACACTTAAAGAATGACAAATAAATCGCATAACAATTTCAACTTTTGGAAAAATGGAAAAATAATGAAATCGAGAAAACATTACATTTAATGATGTGTCAATGTGGTATGCGCTTAACACCATTATAATCTCTAACAATTTTTTCGCTGTGCAAATATGGACATAAAAGTAAACCTTGGCGTAACTTAATAAACTATATATACATATATCAGAACGGATCTGAAATCGCTGAGGGCTATTAAAATAGGTTTAGTTATTTTTTAGTATGTTCTTGAATTAATTTGATTCAAAAATTAAATTTAGAAGAACAATTTTTTAATTGCGTTCAAAATATTCAACTACGTTTTTAGAATAACTTTTATTTTCAACGCCATATTTTCAAGGTTCTAAATTATTCATTTAACCTTCATCTGCTTCATCTGCATATGGGACTACTCAGTGTTTTCAGTTGTGGACGTTTTTACATGCACCTTTCGAGCAGAAGCAACAAATAGTAGTGTGCATGTTATTTTTCGAAGCCAAATTATTCTCACAGCACATCGAACATCTTTGCCTGTCTTTTATTTGTGGAGGTACGGTTTTCAATCTTTTCGGTGCGTTCGATGAAGAAGCAATTTCAACCAAATTTGCTGATGAACTTGTTCTTAGCTTTGTTGTTCTATTTGCCATGTATGGTCTGGCAAGTAACAATCCTAATTCTTTTAGAAAATTCCTTCTTATTGTTGTTTTTGGGTAGGTTGCCAATTGGGGTTTATTTCTTTGAAAATTATTAATGCGTTCAAAGCAGATATATCGATTATATTTGCAAATTCAGCCATTGGCCATCTATGAGTTTTCCTTTTGCAACTGTAGCAGGAAAGCATCTTATCAACCGTATCGACACCCTCCTGTATATTGAATGTAAAGAAAGATTGGATGCATACAAAAAAGTAAGTACATCGCACCGTTATGAACAAACCTTTGGTTTTATTATAGTAATTTATAATAGTTGGCAGCTTTTTAGTCCCGGGTTCGACATCTTTATTGTTGTGTAAAGTACTTTGTAAAATTGTACATTTATTTTTCCTCCCAATGTATGAAACATGCGTTGTATTGCTTGTAAATGCAAATATTGACCTGTACAAGGGTAGTCTTTTGCATTTTAGAAGATTTGGTGGGATGGATCTCTTGTTTTTTCTCACAGTACCCACCATAGTAACACCTCATGCCAACAATGCCAATGACCATATGAAGAAAAAAGTTATCAATTGTCACGGTGTGACTTTTCAAACCGCGAACCAAGTCCAAAACAACATGTTGACCCTGATTTTTTTTCACATGAACTTGCACGGACTGGTTTCCCCAAATATGGCTGAATTTTCCACATGTAGCACGTCTGAGAACAGACACATAACCAGAACTTGATCCCATATTTCTCTGGTTTCGAAGGGATATATTGCTCAAACTTGCACCGACCTCTAAAACTTAGCAGCTGTTCATCAACGATTACACAATAGTCAGCTAATAAATTTGACCATTTTTCAAACACTTCTCGGATGGGCGCAAACTTATCTTCACATTTTTGTTGCCTTCGGCTTATGGCGTCATCAAATCGAATTACTTGAGTAATATATTCAAAAGTTTTTCTCGACATAATAGCCCTAAAAATAGGGCGACCACACTCTGTATCAAATAAATCAACCGTTGGTTCGTTTTTGGATCTATAAATATATTTATTTTGTATACTGGGCTCCTAAAAAGGAAAGGATATTTTACCTATGCACACTAGCTAAAATCAAAATATCGATATAAGCTTGAAGCAGACAGAAATCTATTTGCACGAAATCGTCGCCATACTTAGCTTTGGCAAATGCATTTGTATACTTCAAAATAATATTTTGAAGATGTGGAGGTAAAAATAGAAGAAAAGCATTTCTGATATCGTTAACACGAGCTTTTGCAAATCGAATAATGCTAGGGGGAAGATTGATAATATTTTCACTCCTAAATCTACCACACTGCGGCTGAAATGGTTATGGCTGTCATATTGTGTCATCCTTTGATAAGTAATATGGATCGATATTTGCAATATCACCAATATCATTAGCCTCATTTGTTGGAGTGTTATCCTCTTCCTCAGAATCACTATCTTTTGAAAAAAGATAACTTTCACAACCTTCTGGCCCTTCTGGCACATACGCCTTATCACTAATGTCGGAGAAGCTGCAGCTATCTTCAACACTTTCATTTAGAAGAGTTTCTATCTCTCCACTTGACAAATATTTTGGTTGGCACATCTCATTTTTTTTTATATCTCTCTTATTATGTATTTAATTCACAATTCAATCACAAATAACTTCTTCACTCGCAAAAAGCACATTGACAAGTAAGTTTCCCGCCAAAAAACCTATGTCGCAAGAGGGTAACAAACCTAACTTTTTTAATAAACTCCATATACAATTTTTTTTTGAACGAAAAATAGTTTAAATTAAGCAAATTAATGACATTTTCAAAGTCGAGAAATTTAATGAATATCAAGCCACCCGTTTTCATAAAAATAGACAAATTTTATAGCTTTTGCGTAGTTTTCGACGCGAAGAGCAGATGAAGTTTAAACTATTAAAAGGATGGGAGCTACTTCTATCAAAATTGCACCAGAAAAATTCTGCGTAGAGAACAGATACGAAGTTTAAATCACTAGCACAATTTGAAAGTCTATCCTAAATTAGGTCTATATTGACTAATCCGAGTGTCTTTTCCCTTAAAAATATTTAATTATACTTTCGTTTCTTGGCTTTGTTTTTGACAACTTTTTCGTTCTGTTGTTTGTACTTTTGGCGATTGTTACTGAAAGCTCTTACCCAGACTAGAATTTCTGCATTATTACTTCTGGCAGTTTAGATGCTGTAGGGACCGAAATGGTAACCTGGTGACAGATGTCCAGAGTATACTTAGTGTAGGGAGGGAACACTTCTCCAACCTATTCAATGAGAGTGAAAATGAAAACCCCGGAGATGGCGAACCCGAACCCCCAACCGATGACGTTGGTATACAAGTTCCATCACCCGACTATGAAGAGGTTCGAATAGCGATTGCCCGCTTAAAAAATATCAGAGCGGCGGGAGCCAATGGCTTACTGGCAGAACTATTCAAATACGGCGACGAAGAGCTGACAAGGAGCATGCATCAGCTTCTTTGCAGAATATGGTCGGGCGAAAGCTATGCCTGACGAATGGAACTTAAGTGTGCTCTGCCCACTCCAAAAAAGGGAGACCCACGGTCTGCGCCAATTATCGTGGGATAAGTCTCCCTAATATCGCATATAACGTCCTATCTAGCGTATTTTGTGAAATACTAAAGCCCACCGTCAACAAACTGATCGGAACTTATCAGTGTGGCTTTGGACCTGGCAAATCCACCAGTTACCAAATATTCACCATGCGCCAAATCTTGGAGAAGACCCGAGAGAAAAGAATTGATACACACCACCTTTTTATCGATTTTAAAGCTGCCTTCGACAGCACGATAAGGAAATGCGTCTACGCCGCTATGTCTGAATTTGATATCCCCACGAAACTTATAGGCTTTGTAAACTGACCCTGGATAATACCAGAAGCGCGGTCAGAATTGGGAAGGACCTCTCTGAACCATTCGATACCAAACGAGGTTTCAGACAAGGAGACTCTTTATCGTGTGATTTCTTTAATTTGATGCTGGAGAAAATAATACGAGCTTCAGAGCTAAACAAACCAGGCACAATATTCTACAAGAGTGTGCAATTGTTTGCGTATTCCGATGATATTGAAATAATTGGTTCTGAGTTCTCCATATTAGACAAACAAGCGAAGCGAATGGGTCAGGTAGTGAACGTGGGCAAGATGAAATATCTCCCGTCATCAAATAAACAGTCATCGCATTCGCGGCTTGGCTCCCACGTCACTGTTGACAGTCACAACTTCGAAGTCGTAGATAATTTCGTGTATCTGGGAACCACCATTACCAACACCAACAATTTCAGCCTTGAAATCCAACGCAGAATCACTCTTGCCAACAGGTGCTACTTTGGACTGAGTAGGCAATTGAAAAGTAAAGCCCTCTCTCGACGAACCAAAACCAAACTCTATAAGTCGCTCATCATTCCCGTCCTGACATATGGTGTAGAAGCCTGGACGATGTATACATCCGATGAGTCGGCTTTAGGAGTTTTCGAGAGAAATGTATTGCGGAAAATGTATGGTCCTTTGCGCGTTGGCAACGGCGAATACCGCAGACGATGAAACGATGAGCTGTACGAGCTAATCGACGACATTTACATAGTTCAGCGAATCAAGAGACAGCGGCTACGCTGGCTAGATCATGTCGTCCGAATGGATGAAAGCGCTCCAGCTTTGAAATTATTCGATGGAGTACCCGCTGACGGAAGCAGAGTAAGAGGAAGACCCCCATTCCGTTGGAAAGATCAGGTGGAGAGCGACGTGGTATCATTTGGTATTTCTAACTGGCGCCAAACAGGAAAAAGAAGAAACGAGTGGCGCGCTATTGTTGACGATGCTATAATCGCATAAGCGGTGCCTACGCCAAGGAAGAAGAAGGAGAAGACAGTCAATTTTGAGCAACTTTTTGATATTTTCACACGATTATATTTCCGTTAACCCTAAGGAATATTTTTTTTTTTTTGTATTTAGCAAAGTTATAAATATTGAGTGAGAGAAAAAATTTCAGAATTAACTTCCTTGGAATGGCATGTAGTGCCTCAAAATCACAAAAAATTCCCCTTTTTTAATAATTAAGAGTGTATAATATTTTGAAAGAAGAAAACTGTTGAAAATTTCAATAGGGAAATTTACAAGTGCCCAAATATAGACAAATTTTATTCCCTTTTTTTGGTCATACATTGTCAATAATAAACACACAAGAAAGAATAAACAGATTTAGAGAGCTATGGAAGCAGCATATCATCATTACTTCGATGAAAGTAAAGTAAAAGTATATAAAAGATTTACCGACCTTGTAAGGAGGAGCACCAAGTCAGCAGCCTGAGCATAGCTAATTGGCTATTATATTTTTTGATTAAATTTAAGTTTTGATTACTTATTGTGAAGCTTCGGATGTCGAAGCAGAATCAATCAATAAATAAATATATACATAGGAATATATAATTGTAGCCGCTGAAATGATCTTCGATAGAGTTCCAATTTGTGCTGTGGTGTAATGTCTTCCCAACAAATCCAGGTACCCACCGTATATTCTTAAAATCCTCCGGATGGCTGATGACTTTTATGCGGAGCTTTAATTTTCATGTCCGATATACAATCGGAGGGGTTTACATCCTTTGCTGAGGGGCGACCGTAATTAGAACAATTATTTTAATTATACATTTTATATACAGGAAATTGTATATTAACTATTCTCCAAAGAACGGAAGTAGCAGAAGGAGAAGAGATAGACTCACCTAATTTTATTCCGATCATATCTAAATAACGGGCTGAATTGATTTAGGCATGTCCATCTGTCCGCCTGTATGTTTGAATGCAAACTAGTAATTAAATTTTTTAAATAATCCAACCAAACTTGGTAGGAAGATGCACCTATACATTGAACGAACTTTTGTTGGAAAATTGCCCAAATTGGAATACTATATCATATAACTCCATACAATCGATTTGTTCAGATATGAGGTTTTGGGTAAAAAAAACCGTTAAAAAAGCATTTAGAAGCGTGAAATTTGGTATTCTACAGAAAATCAATAAAATTGAATTTTACGATTTGCAATAATTTTGATACGCTCATGAAAGATATAACTTCGACATGGGCGAATACAGACGTTATTTTTAGTTCTATTTAAATTAACTTTTCAATTCACGAAGTTGGTCAGTCGAAATGTGTCCTTCCAACTGGTAGTGCACAATACTAACCAATCGGCTATTGCGGTCACCAAATAATACCGTTCTAAGTATGTAAGTATGTAACCTACAGGCGTTGAGGACCTGTTCGATTTTTGTTTGATGTGTTCACACATCTTCAAATTTTTTATAGCTCTATAGCTCTAAATAAAAAATAATAAAATATACGAAGAATAGAATTTTAACGCTTTTCAAATGTGATTTTGAATAAAAAAAAGTATTTTAATTTCTATTAATAGATTGAGAATTGTATTATATTTTGAACTCATTGAACTATACGTAATAAGGTGTAAGAAATGAAGGCGTTTATTCTAAACTTATGTACCATTTATGATCATTGTATTTCAACTTTAAAAAGTTGTATAAAAGTACCAGGACGAGACAAGACTGATCCACCAAAATTTTAGTCGTTTTTGTGAAAATGAAAGGCTGAGTGGATCTCGCCATATCTGACTCCTTATTTGAAGGCAAAACAATATTTCAATTTTTGATAATTTGTTTATTTTAGAGAGCTAAATATATAAATAAATAATAATAATAATAAATAAAATAATGTAATAAATAAATTTAAAAAAAAAACACTGAAAATATTTTCAACTATTTTAATTCATTAATAATAATCTTTTTTTAAATTTTTTTTTCATAGATCGCTTTCCAGCCGAATATAAGACAATATTGCGCATAATTCTATAATATGTATATGCATAAGCAATACTGTCATGCAATACTATAATTTCTGCTTGTAAAATATCCAAACAACATTTATTATAAGTTGTAAATCGAAGAGTTCTACGCAAAACGTTTATTGTCAAAAAATAGGACTGAAACTACCTTGCAAAATTGTTGTATCATGATATACTTATACAATCTCATCTATACTGATAAATATTTTTTGTAGCTCAACCATTCTTAAATTTAATTTTATACCGTGTGAGTTACATATTTACATACATATGTATTTTGTCATGCTTTTTCAAATCGTTTACATAGTTTATTAAATTAATTATTTTTTTTTTTTTTGGCTGAAACAGACCATTTCCATTGTCGTGGAAAGTCATCCTGGTGACAAGCTTTTGCTTAATTTCTATAGCTTTTTCAGGTATTAATTAATAATTTTATTTGTTTTTGTCATGCTTTTTCAAATCGTTTACATAGTTTATTAAATTAATTATTATTATTTTTTTTTTGGCTGAAACAGACCATTTCCATTGTCGTGGAAAGTCATCCTGGTGACAAGCTTTTGCTTAATTCCTATAGCTTTTTCAGGTATTAATTAATAATTTTATTTGTTGCTGTTAGAAGTTAGTTCAATATTACCGCATCAGCAACATAAACAGTTAATCAAAATATTGCATTATTCTGAAAAGATGCGAAATCATAAGTTTTCATTTGTTTATTTATTGATATAGAAATCATTTTTATACAGTTTTTTAACATTATAGAAAGCTGTTCTTCGCTATCCACACAATTGCAAAAAAAAATAATGATTTGTTAGCAAAAAGTTCTTTTTATTTAAAAAAACAAAAATAAAAGTCGTCAGACGGCTATTTTGAAACGTAATCCCATATATCAACATCAATTTCTTTGGGTGCCTTACTGTATGTCATAAAACTAAAAATTGCGTTTATTATAATATATCATTAGTAGGAATTGGTGGCTAGTAAAATGGTGTCTCTTTTCTTTAGGCGGCTTGGATTCGTAGACCAAATTTTTATATTGCTTTCGAATGGTTACGCAGTTTTCTTATGTAGTTTTGTACAAAAATTGCCTCTTCTTTGACGGTGGATGGATCCTTATGGATGTTTTCATTACGCATGTACCATTATGGTCCTGATATAATTCTTAGAATTTTAAGCTTAAATCTTTGTAATATATAAGTTTTAGTCGCGCAAAGCTTTACTTCGTAACTGGATTACTCACATCCTTATCATTTTTATGAACGATGAAATACAAGTGGAACACAGAAAAATATATATACGTATACACAAACGCATTCCTATGTGAGTGTTTTTTGTATATCCCCATTCAGTTCTACGAAAATAGGTTTTCTTTTTGGCCTTTGCATAAATCTATAGTGAAATTTTTGACATTAATCTAGAAATTCATTGAAACCAATTTAACATTGGAATTGAATAAATGTCATTGTGGAAGTTGACATATGGTGGAAGTTGTAAAGTAGCGCAGTTGGAGGAAACTCAATGTGCTGAAAATCAATAAAATTACTTGGCCAAATTCGGTAGCGAACCGAAACGAATATATAAGTACATACTGTATATAAGTATTACTATATACATATACATAAATGTATACGAAGGTATGTATATATATTATAAACCAAGTGTGGAAACTATTTGGTTAACTTTCGCATCGAGGGAAAACACAGTGGGAGAATATGACGAAAGCTCTGCTGAAAACGGCTCATTTCGAAAAATGTCCACAAAGAAGATAGAACCTTCAAAAAATCCTTGTAATAATCATATATATATCACATCTAACCAAAGGAAAATAAGGAACAGGATATGGTGTAAATATTATAGCGTGAGGAAGGTTGTACGCAAAATGGCTATAAAACTTAAAATTTAAAGACACAAATGAACTGGCATATGGAGAAAGCTCCCGTTTTAAGCGTGTAGGATCCGCGTGGTAAAGTCCTGCATCTATGATCGGGGAACTTTCCTTAATACCTTTGGTCTATAAGCTATAGAAACAAGTACTCTCTCTAAACAGCTCAACTCTCTATTTTTTTGACTTAGGGTTTTCGTTGGTTACTTGAGATGTTTAAAAATAAGCTTCATTCAGGCGTATTTTTTCGCTTTGTTATGATTTTGGTGCTTTCTGTAATCTGTGGAAAAGTATATCGTTCACACGCTTCAACTTTGGAAATAAGAAATTAAGATAATATCTTCATGTAGGTTGTGCTTGTTTAACATAATATTTTCGCTTAGCAGAGAAGCATATATTAAAGCACATGAAATAATTTTGGAGGGTAAAATATATATATAAAAAAATAAATTATAGTTTACGCACTAGGTTAAATGTTAAAAGCATGACGCCAAGATTATAAGAAGTTCGTACACATTGACGACTCAGTCAATATTATATAGTTCAACTTTGACTATATATTTCCATCTCTTTCGTGTATCCTCTTTTATAAGCTATAGAAAATAGTTATTGTTTTTAATAAGTACATATTAAGGCTTTTTATATTCATTATCATACACTTAACTTTTCTCTATTCCTTTCTTTGCCTCCATACTGAGGACATATTCTTTACTTTCTTAATAATCCGTTGGCTAAATTTCCATCCCAAACTTTTATTACCTAAATTATATTGGCGTTAGCGAAACAATATTTATTTTTTCAAAATTAATTTATACTTATTTTAATGTGCAATTTTGCAGGCTTAACTTTTATATAACTAAGTATATTATTCGACAAAATAAAAGTCTATTATGTAAATGATAGCATAATATTTAAACATGGGTATTAGAAATGGGAAGTAATATGAATAAAAATATTTTAACTTAATTCTATATTTGAATACACTTAATAAATAGTTTTTTTCTATAGCAGATCCCATTCGCTCATAAATAAATCAGTGCCGTCATGTGTGTCTTTTCACTTAATCCCTAAATAAATTTAAACTTAAATTCATTATTTCTTCAATGGTTAGAGTAAGCTCGATGAGTAATGAATTTATCCGAAAATTATTCGCTAATCGGTTTCCTTGATTCACTATGATCCGATGTTTTATTAGCAATTAATCTCCGTGCAAGCTAGTCTAAAAATTGTTTAAACACCGAGTAACTTTTTACCTTAAATGAGAAATTCATTTATTTCCACAAAATTATTCTCAGGCGTTCTTTTTTGTATTTTATCGCAATATTACAAGTTTTATCTCCGAAAATACGACCTAATGCCACCTAATTGGACGTAATGTGTGTAACAAAATGGATACCTAATGATTCGTGGTAGCAAACAATTTAATTGCGCGATATATGAGAATAAGGTTGCCCCTTAGCTCTCATCATATGGATTATGTAATTTATTGCAATATAATTTGTTTGATTAAAAAATTATCGTATAACATTACAATTAGTCACCCATATTCCTGAAAAGTAGTGGAATAAAATGAAATTCTAAAAGTCATTTTGGATGTTCTCTAAAAGGTGTGATTCGAAGTTACATTTCTCTATTCCAAATGAAATTTCAAACAGATGATGACAGCTGTAAATATAAAACGAAATAAAATAAACTTTCAGTTACGCCAAAGTCTTTATACATTTCATGAGCATATACATTGTAAAATGAAAATTTCGATTTAGACGATTTTCAGTGTATATATTTATTTAAATTTACGTCAGTAGTATACGAAATTTTACGCCGCCTCTTGATGTTTTTTTGGCAGAAAACCGAAAACCTTATATCTGAACGAACCGGTTGTATGGGGGCTATATGATAAAGTCCTTTCGATGATTTTCAGTGTCAATAATTCATTCATAATATGTGTGTAGATTATTGAATTTCATATTCTTAGAGTATTTATTATCGAAAATCACATATCTGAACAAATCGGTTGTATGGGGGTTATACTATCGAGTATAGTCGTCCGTTTTCAGTGTTTGGATCTTATCATAATCCCTAAGATGCAAAAATACTGAATTTGAAGAAAAAATAAAAAGAAAGATTTCACTCCAATGATCCATATGATCATTTTAGGCATGGGCAAAGCTAATTAAATTCATCGAGGCCATCTAGGTGAAACAAGGAAAATGCCTATTTCGAACATTCTGACCGCAGTTGTATGTATGGGAAAGAGGTTAATGTCAAACGGGGACTTGAAGTGCATAGAAGAAGTAGATTTAACATGTTATAGTTAAGCTCATTTGTTTTTCCGCAGTTGTTTCTTATTTACTTTAACACCTGTTCAACAGCACTTTTCAAAATATTCATGGACATGCATGGAAGTCATATTCATATACTTTAAGCTTAACATAATATTTTTTTTAATAGCTAATATAGATATTTGCGAATTCTATAAAAAATTTGCCCGATCTTTTAATTTATTCACAAAACCTTTTCATAGTGGTTGGAAACTATATATTTTTATGTGGAATCGGTTTTCAGAACATGATAATTTCATGTTCCAAAAAAAAAAAAACGTCGAACTGATTTGTGTATACTGCAAAACACCAAAATATCAAATGGAAGAATTTTCAATTTTTTAATCGAAAGTGAAAAGTAGAACATGTCTGAATATGTACTAAAGTGTTCCCAAAGGTAATTTTTGCTTTGTATTTTTACATGTGAAATATTCAAGGAATTATAAAGAAATAAAAACAGAGCAAAACAACGTACAATTTTATGTTTCTTTTTTTCCTTTTTTCGTACGAAAAATATACTATCTTTTTTTTTTTAACGGAAAAATCAATTTTTTTTATAATTTTTTCCCATTCTTTGCAAACATTTTCAAATTCATTCATGCAAAGTGCTATAGTTATTAAAATGAAAATAATTATTTAAAATTTGGTTGTAGTCCTAGAAATATTCAAAAGCTCAAAATTTTTAAATAAATAGGTATTTGATTGTTTTAGCCACGAACATTCATACATGCATGGCACAATAAAGTGATGGCAAAAATAAAATAAACGCAAATACCGTTACAAGTGAATCATCAGGTGAATAAGAGCATATAATATACCAATACTTTAGTAGAGTCAACAAAAGTTCAACTAAAATATATTGTATAAAACAACGACAAATATCCTCGCTCTGAGATCTAGGTTAGCATGGCTAATGGTTTTTGGTTTGCAATAATTGAAGATAGAACTTCGAACACTTTAAATGTTCGAATGTTTGTATCATTTTCAGATTCGCAAAGTGTTGCCATTGATTTTAAAGCCTTGCTGGTTGTCGTCTCATTTCTCAAAAAAAAACTTAACACTTTCCTCTACAAATATATCACACGTATTAAATGTCACAAGCACCTGAAATAGCCAAGTGGTTAGCATTGGCTACTACAATTCGGGTTCAAGTCCAGGTTCGAGCAACATCCAAAGTTATAGAAAATAAATTATTCTAATTGTGGTCGCCCCTCTGTAGGGAATGCCGGAGAGGTTGAAAAAAACATCAAGACGGAAAACCAAAAATTGGGGAAGGAGCTCGACCGAAAATTGCTTCAGCAGAGTTTTAATTTCAGGATTAAAAAGGAATTAAATTTGCTAAAAAAACCCAAAATCCCGCGATTTTAGCCGATATAAGAAAACTAGCTTGCATATAGAACATGTCACGTCGCAAGTTCATTGAACCTAAAAAAAAATATTGCATTTACTAAATTAAGGTTAAAAGGAACATTGTCCGTAACCCTACTAATTTTTATAATTACGTTAACTACAAACGCAGAGTCTCTTTGTTTCTCTCCACCAATTCATACAAAGCTACTGCACCAAGTGACTTACCTGATATCTCGAATACGATTGAATTTCACCACCAATTGCGTTATGTTAGTTGAAAATTTTAAATAGTATTTAAAAGAATTAAATAGGGTTTATCTGCGGATCCTAAAGTACCCGTCATACGATATAATCCACAAGTCGCGTTTGAAAAGTATCTAAATATCAGTTTGAGTACTATTAAATTTTCAGAGTTTTATAATGTCTGATATCTAAGTTTTTATGATAATTAATCCCATTAGAAATAAACTCCTTATTATTTTTTATAATATTTTTATTTTCTTCGCCCTACTTCTTAATTTAAATATAATAATTTGTATTTCTAACTATAATATCTGAAATTAAATTAACATTATGGACATAATTTTTTTCAATAGCTCTTATAAGATAAAAATGAGCTAGAACCAAGGCTGATCCTTTTTCTAAAAGTTGTATCACTTTTTTTATAAACATTGCATATTGAATACAACGAGTCTAGCATAAATTTAATGAACCAATATTTCAGTCAAACAAAGTTAAAGCTTTTTTATGTTTACAGTATTATATAAGGTTACTTTTTGGGTCATTATTGATGTATCCTCAGGTCTTACGCAAGATAACCCAATTATTTTGTTGTCATCTAATGACAATTTTTCCTCGGTTAAAAAATATTCAAAAATAAATTAATGAAAGGTGTCTGTTAAAAACCGATTTACATAATTTGATAACTTTGTGCAATAACAATGATATGCATCCTAACCTTAACCAAAGTAAAATCTCGTCATTATTATTCTGAACTCTTCACCCACCTGGTTTGTTTTTAATTAATATCGAGTCACGATGAGTAGTAGTTTGTTTAGTTTCGAATATAAAGAAATTCAGTTACAGAACAAAAATTTATCTGCAGGAGGTTGATAAGTTCCAAGCGACTACCTGTACCATTACTGAACTCATTTTACAACCGGTTTACAGAAGTTAAAATGCCTTTGGATTTTTTGACTATCACACCAATGTAGTGTGCGAGGCTCAGTTTAGGTTCCATAGTGATACCTAGGCCAACAAAACGGTGTACCTGTTCCAAACTGAAATTATCTCCATTCAACCCTGTTGTTTAGGTCTGTTTGTAGTAAGACGTCTTCATTTACCGCATTGTATGATTTATAAAGTTTTATTATTATCTCTCAGAAGAAATATCATTTATAAATAATGAACACTGAATAGGGCTTATATTTGGTACCCTGGGGCACACCTGACGATAAATTAATGACACATGTAAAGAAATTTTTAAACATTACACTTTGAGTTCGATCATACAGGTTTGAGGAAACCCATTATATGAGGGTATATGTGTTTCTTTATAAAGCTTGAAATGTCATGTTTTTTCTTCAAATATTTTTTTATAAAAACAAATACTTTTAGGAACATATTTTTAAAATAAAATGACTGCTGTTAAGATTAAATGTGTGACACTTTCATCAAGTTCAGAGTGGTAAACGTTCACTGACGTGACTAAAGGGTTGCTTTTTAATTAACACTTCAGTTTCATTATCAATCAAAATGAGAAATTTCATTCTACGTTTTCCTTCCTTCCATACAATTTCAATATTACATAATTTTATTTCCATTCATATTTTGCCAACCTTTTTTGTGTGTCATTAAACAAAATGTTAATTTTATGAAATCTCTTGATAACGGCAAAAAAAAGTGCAAACAGATGTTAAATGTTTATTTTATCCATAATAATCGTTTTTGAGACTGCTTGTTAAACTTCCAAAGACCAACATGAAGCTTAACGTTTTGAAAATCCAAAGGAAGATGTGAATAAAAGTGGTGAAAGTATTTGATGCAATATTATTTCAATCGATTAAATATCCTTCTAAAAATTTCTGACCAGACATAAAACCTAATTATTTTAAACGGCATCGCCAACCACAACAAATGCATCAAACACCAAATAATAAATAACTCGTACTTAAGTGTAGGTAGTATCTTCATGACATAGAACACTTAGGTATGTATCAGACACACACATTGATCAACCGATAGCTTTCTAAGGGTTGAAGAGTTAAAAATGCTTTAGCATAAATTTCATCTGATCGGGGCAAAAATAATAAAGTCTCTACACAATATTTACTCATTGAAACCATATCTAAGTGCAAAACCAATGAACTGACCACACGCCAATACATGCACATATACAAACATCCATGGTATCAGTAGTAGCAAAATAGTAGTTGTGTCCAAAAATGGTAGACAAAATCCCATAATGTATGAAGTCATGGATCATACTAGTAAACTTCTATTTCATTTATTTGAAAAACAAAAAATAAATAAATAAAAAGAATATGTAAAAAAATTAAGAACACTTCCGCCAATTAATCTCTTACTACAGAGTTAAACACTCCAACGGCATGATCGAACAAAATACATCATACCAATGTTGCATTGTTGGCAATCGTTATAAATCGTGAAAGCTGATATATTTTGTGATAATAAATAGAACTGATATGATTTTATTCACTGCAGGGTAGTAACAGAAATGTATATGAGTATTGCCATTGAGAGCCAAGTGTAGGTGGTTTTTAGCCCTTTGCCTTGTGCCCAATATGGCGTATACGTAACCCAGCCGGTCGGCCGTGTGCAGTTGTGTGCGGTTGTATGGTATCGTGCGTCTCATTGCATTTATTATAAAATGCTTATAGAAATACGTATAAAGAACGAATAAAGTCATGGTTGTTAAGTACACGAGTGGGTGAAATGCAGACCGCAAAAACCACTTTGGAATTTCTAAAAACAACCACATGCCTAAGCGACGCCAACGTTATTCACGTATGTACTCGTATATGTATTAACGAATATGTTTGAGTTAAAAGTCAAAGCATTGAGAAATATTGCTATTGTCCGACCGTTAGCTTTACAAGTGGCTGTGATTATTCGCTTTAACTATATTGTTACAGAAATATATACATATGTGTAGATGTGTGTAAGAATAAAGTCATCGCTAAATCGTTCGTATAAATAAAAAAAAATTAAATCAGACATTTTCAAGTGAGTCGGCTTCATATATAAAGATACGGATATATTTTTCAAGGCTGTCAAATAAATATTTTGCCAAATTGTAGTGCCCGTTTTTATACCAACATATTTAGTTGTGAGCACATAAATTGAAAATCAAATCATGCAAAATTTATTTTCGAAATATGTAAACAAGCTGTTATTTTGGTCATTTTTTCAGCTTTCGTTTAGATGCTTAACAGAGTTATTAAAAATTTGAAAAGCCGAAGCAGTACATGGAATATAAAATTCATAATTTTAGGATTATTAGTCTTAAAAGAGATACAGAAGTAGAAAAAGACCTAGATAAACTTATATTAAAGGAAAAATAAATTCTTATTTTTTTATGGTCGAACGAAGTTGAATGGATATATTATATTTATACATGAAGAGTAGGTTACATATAGCTGCTGTTATTTTATTTTGTTGTTTCGTTCACTTTAGATTTTATAACATGTATTTTAAAGGAGGTAGGAGGTAAATAATATTAAAAGTTAAGCTTCAAATAATGCAAAATAAAAAAATTCCCAATATTATTGATCTAGCTACCTATTATTATGTAACTTTGAAACATCACAGCGTCTGAGCTATTTTTGAAGTGAAAATTAAATACTTCAAGGTAGGCAATGCACCACTAAATGATCTAACATATGCATACGCACACTAACGTTAAACACATAAGCATAACTTGCAATCACTATGGATGCTGTAGTTTCGTCAAACTCAAGAGAACCTGCAGCCGGAGTATAATAATATATTACCAATTGTCATCGATCTGTTATACTGTGATTCTTTTTAAATATTAACCAAGTCGACATTAGCAATTCTCGAGTTTTATCTGGTCAAACGAAAAGCAGTTAATTTTTCTACATAACTAAAATAACATAAGGTTAAGTTTAAGGAAATGTAATTTCTGCCGTTTATGTGGTAACACATTTTGCCAGTAACTGTATAAACTAAATAAATAAAATACATTAAATTTATCTATATTAAAAAAAAAATGTTGTGTATTCAAACCCTATTGCTCAACTTTTAGTCCCTTAACTCATCAATCGCTCATATACCACCTCTTGAGTTGATTGTTTGCATTTGCCAACCAAGGCCGCCGCAAATAAATATATATGTATGTATGCCTGTCGGAAAAAGAAGATTGAAGCATATTTACTGTTTACCAAAGCAAACAATATTGGTTACACCGGAAAAACAACTCGACTTTCAATGGCCACAAACTGGGCAAAAAGCTGCAAAAGTCATCGTGACATGTTGGAGCACAGACATGGTGTAGGTGTGCCACTAACAAATAGGAAGGGGAGAAAAAGGTATAAAATAAGGAAATGGCAGGAAGTATTTAAGTCGGTACCTCTTATAAAAAGGTAACAGGGCAGGAATCATTCAAGTGGCGTGAGCATTATATACACCTACTATACATACAAATGTATGCACATATATCCATATTTTGGCAAATTTACTGATGTTTTTATAAAGGTTAAATGATATATGTACTTGAATTACTTATGATGAACACATTTTATTAACATAGTAGTAAATAAAGCGGAATTTGATTTGCTAAAGTGGTCATCGCACTCTTCTAATAAGTAATAGCTTTATCTGAATGCTTTAGTGAAAAGTGATTTAAGTAATTTAAAGGTTTACAGAATAAAATGTTACGATAACTGTTTATAAAAAATGTTAATATCAAGAATACCTCATATCAAATTATTATCAAAATTATCTTCAAGTTTTTTTCACAGTATCCCACTGTACTCTATTTCACCGCTTTGAATTTTTAAGCACGCAATATAGGAAATAACCATTCCCAAGGGCTTCACATCTGATACAGGAAGTCGGTGAATGTAAGATATAAAATATTAAGCGATGATAGCTACTTTTTTGATAAAACTAATATTAATTTTTGTAATATAAAAAATTTTGATGATTAAAATAGGTTCTTTGGACACAAAAATATTCTGGACGTACTTAATCCGAATTTTTATTGGGTTGAAAAAGTACAATGTAGGTTCTTGAAATTTCAAGCTTGAAGGTAACAAGCAATATTTACCGGTCCGGCACCCCTTCCTCCTCCCTAGAAGACATAAGCTACGTACTCTACATCACTGGCTGCCAAGCTGGTACGCTGTTGCCTCAACTGCGCTGTGGACGTTGTCGACATTTGGTCCCGCATCTTTCCGAAATAGTGCGTTAAAAACTAGAACAAAAAGTGACAGTGAGGGAAGTTTTTTTTATATATAATTTCATTTTGTTTTATGGTTGGTTGCATGAAGCCCGGGAAATTTATATGTGCGATAACGGTCGCCATTGACGGTTACGTTCTCGCCGGCATCATTTTTGAAGAAATATGAACCGATGATTTCACCGGCCCACAGGTCACACCAAACCGTTTTTTTTTTCTGGATGAAATCGAAGCTCTTGAATTTTTTCAGATTGTTGCTCTTCGTCCCAAATGCGGCAATTTTGTTTGTTTACATACCCATTGAGCCAGAAATAGGCATCATCGCTGAACAAAATTTGACGCGCAAACGTAGGACATCCTTGGAACATTTCGAGAGCTCATAGAGCGAAGCGGGAAGGTCGAGCGGCTTCAGTTCTTGCACAAGCTTTATTTTGTACGCTCTCAATTTAAGATCTCGACTTAAAATGTGCCAAGTCGTTCCATACATCAGTACAAATTGCTACGAACGGTGCCGAATCTATCAAAAAATGGCTATTGAAGAAAACACCTCTGCTTGGATCACTCTTTATAAATTCCAATAGGCTAGTTATGTGACTATGCACTTAAACTCCAATCGCGCTCAAAAAATTCATTTATTACAAGTAATAGGTAAATAGAAATGTACGTATGTTTATAATTTATTTGCTTTAAAACACTGACGAACTCAACCCAACGGTACGATTTAGCTTACTTAAATAAAAATCAAAGTGAAAGAAAGCAAAATCTAAGAGCGAAAAAGTGCTAATAGAAATCCTGCACTTCTCCACTGAGAAAAGGAATGTGTTAACTCAACTAGAACGATTTAATCTGCATGGCAAAGCAACAGCAATGCACACAAATGGGCAACCCAACAGAAAGTATTCAAAAAATCAATAAAATGCATTATAGTATCGTAATACCTTCGTCCAGTTTTATATATATATGCAGCTGTTGCGCTCGTCCTCGGCAGCCAAGTCAAATGGTGTCTGACTTAGCTTTTATCTGTTTACATAAGTACTAGTGGTGACTATTATTTATATATTTTCTTTGAGAAAAACTAACTGCTTTTCTATGGGGATGGCCCGAAAAAATAGCTCTCACTATACCTGCATTAGATGTCAGCTAACACTATCTAACTATTTTGACGAAAAAAATAGCTCTTGGTAGCCACCTTTTTGATTAAAAGAAACTAATTTTTTATCTAAATATCTTAAGTCGTAAAGTAAAGTTAACATAATTAAAAAATCCGATATTAAATTTTTTTTAACTTTTAGAACTAAGCATTTTTTAATTTATATACATAAAATAAAAGTAAAATCATTAAAGTTGCAAATAGAAAACAATAATTAATTTTGGGTTTTAAAATTAATAAAGTAATAGTCAATCATAGTACAATATATTATTGTGTTTATTATATTTTTAGTTTTGTTATATAATGTATGGGGTATATATTCAGTATTTAATCGAATCTCTATTAGGTATGCAAGTAGACAACTAGTTTGCATTTTTGCTCTAACTAGTTCATCTTGCGTATATTTCACATCTACACAACTATTATATTTAACCTGACAATACCCTACGAACTGTCAATTAAAATAAAAATAAAAATTGAAAATAATATTTCTACAACGACACTAAAGCCATGAACTTCACGCGCTACACCGATAACCTCTAACCACCCTGCTATCGTTATAATATAAAGAGCAACGACATAGTTCATACTTCAACAGAGCTTATTAGGAAATGAAACTCAGCCGTGGCGTACTAAAATTATTGTTATTCCCGTTACTGGTAAACTGTAATACAAATAACGAACTGGTATGATTTCATCCTATTTGATACTAGTATTTTGCTAGACCTTTTGCATACTAGGCTAACTTTTCACTGCATGACATACACAAAAATACATACGTCTTTACCTAGATAAATTAATATATAAATATATGAAAGTGTGTCAATTTTTCGCTCACTTTCCTATTCACTCACTTAGCTATTTATTCAGTCTGTCTGTCAAGTAGTCATGATGGTGGTAAAGCGCAGAAAGGCATTCGTTTACAGTTGCTAAGTGAATTAAACTGTGTTTACGTATAGTTTGGCTGCTGTGAATTCTATTTTAGAGTTTTACTTTCTCCTTAGTTTACATACATACTTCTCACTATAAACGATGAGTCAATTTATGAAAAAAAGTAAAGAAAGCATTGAATAATTCCTGTAGTGAATTAGTAAAGTAGTTGTTGCGTTTATGTATGTAATACGGATATAGTATAAGAACCTAAAATGTTAAACAGCTGTATTTTCTAAAAGTTAATATTTTCTTAATTTTGAACTACTGAAAGTTGTAACTATCAAGAAAAGTATGAATTCTTGTTATAATCATATCTTGAAGCTGTACAAATTTCAAAATATTTATTTAGGCATTACACCAATAAGATTCGTGATACATCAGCATATAGTATGATTATTTAATTATATGATTATTTAATTATATGATTATTTCATAAATCATATAACAAGATAGTTATTAATTAAAAGATCATTGGGAAGATAATAAATTATTTCTTTAAGAACAAATTATCGATCTAAAAATTATCCAATTCAGTTTTGAATGTTGATTTTCATATTTATAGAATTTATTTTGAATAATTTTATTTATTTATAATTTTTTTTGAACATAAATAAATGTATTTTTTGCATCTGCTTAGTTAAGGCCTAATTAGAAGTTTTATGATCTTAATAACTAGTTTATTACAGCCATAGTCCATTTGCGGTAATGAACTTTAAGTAAAACGTTACTCTTGAAAATATTAGCAGATCCCATCTTTGAAAGATTGTTCGGATGGCTGGAAAAGATAAACCGTAGATAATTCGGATGATTTGTTTTCGATTGACCTCTTTGCCAGGTATTTGTCATTTTTGTGGTTTTCATTGGAATTTGAAAAACTGCTCTATTTTATAGATATTAGTTGAACAAGCAGAGCCCCATAATTGTATTCCATACATCCATATTGACTTTATGACTGAATTGTATAAAACAATTCTGTGATCCGAGCATAAACCTGAACTTTTACCCATTAACCAATTTAAGCTGGTGGTTTTAAGTTCAAATTGCTGTATTAGCGATTAATTTCGTTTGCTTGGGGATCATTACGTTCTTTGGTTTCAGTATTTGGCTTGGAAACTTGCTCCCACATAAAGCTGTAGCTGTAACCAAATGAACAAAAATTAGGAAAACATTGAAAATAATTTAAATTTAGAGGCGTTTTTTAACGGAGATCCAGGCAAAAGGAGAGATCGCCTGATGGATAAACGTAAATCATAAACTGCCCTGAATCCGAAACAGGTTGTTAAAGGTCGCGGTTACATTGGCCTCTTACATTAAGCAGCTACAGATTTGAGCATTAGCGGCTATGGAATAAATAGCGATTAGGAATCAAAGCAAAATAATGAGATCATTGGTCGTGCATTTAAAAGTTTCTTATGCATCAACACAAATAAAGGGGCCTAAAGCATCTAGATGATCTTAAAGACATACTAAAGTTAAGCTCGCTAGTTCGGAGTGGATAATGCCTCTATCAGCTTAGTTAAAAATAAAAGTAAGAGTGAAGGCAAATTAATAAGCCTTCATCAGCTTTTATATGAAGGGAGTTTCTTATTCGCATCCTGATGTGAGTTCTTTAACTCGAATAATGGGAATTGTTTTCAATTTATCACTATTTAATTAATAGTTTGGATTCCATTCAACGGAACCATATTTCAAAATAGGCATAACGAGTGAAGTGTAAAGTAATGGTGCTTTATGGCCGCTATATTTTCTTCACTGCGTGCTGGACGTGGTCTATTCGGTCGAATATTATCCAAATACGTCTAAAGATGGGTGATGGTGTTGCGAATAGTACGCTCAGTGGGCCGATTATTTTGATCATAAGTTGAGCGAAGCGCGCGAAACACATTCCTTGCAGAACCTGAATTTTCGTAATAGGGTTGAATGATTTGTAAACGTTGTTCAGGCGTAAGTCTTTCCATGATGAAATGCCAAACAATACTGAACAAAAATAACTTGACAGCTTGACACGACTCACGCGTGATCTGTCAAAAAAAAAGCGATTGAAAAAAGTTTATCTACTTGGATCACCTTTTATATACTTGGCGCTTTGTAACTGCTGAAGGGATTTTCGGAAGGACTTACAGCCTAAGTCGCCTCCGAACGGCCGATGGCTTTTTATGAGGAGTTTTAATTTCATGTCAGAAATACACTCGGAGAGCTAGACATTCCCTGCTGAGGGGCGACCGCAATTATAAAAATTAATGTTCTACAATTTAGGATGTTGCTGGGACCTGGGCTCGAATTTTGGCATTCCGATTGGTAACCACTCGGCTATTGGGGCATATGTACATACATATATATTTATTTGTTTCGTTTGAAGCTGCGTGTGTTAGATACGCGAATCTCCACGATCGGAAGCTTGGATGGTTGCATGTTACATTACGTAAAGGTTTTTCATAAATAATGATCAATTTATATACATATAATATTCACTTCAAAAATGTTATTTATCAAATTGATTTATTTTCACATTCCCAAAAATAAAATATGGTTTGGCTCACAAAAACTAAATAATGTTATTGAACAGTGACCTGAAAAAGCATTTACTTATAAATTTTCAAATTATATTTAATACTATAGGCATATTAAATCTTTTTCCTTTTTTTTAATGTATTAATTAAAATACATGTGGTATGTGGGAGATAAATATACATAAATGACAATCAAACATCACAACAAATGACAGTGGGAAAGTCGCAGAGAGTGAACAAAGTGTCAACTTAATTAAGTTATAAGTGATAAAAAGAAAGTTTTCACATATTACTGATATGATACACATACATAAGTATGTGTATTATGAAAGCTGTAGAATTACGACAGTTTTTTATAAGATAAATGTTTAATATTTTTAATTCTTTATATTTTTAATTCCCTATATTTTTAAGATATCAAATATAGTTTTAAGTAAAATATGTTCAAACGTGATAGGTGGAAAATCATGTTCCTAAATTAAAATCTGCTTTTTTATTGTACACTAGTAAACCCTACAGAGTTCACCTCTGTATGTGTATGTATTATAGACAAATCTGGTATGTCATATTGACGTACATACGACAACGTATACTGAGCATAATTACTAATGGTAATAACGTATTTATTACTACTTCGAACGATTTATATATTTATTCAAATCATACCAACTTTAATCGCTCTGATTCCTACCTGGAATGAAGGTATTGTAAATATATGTAAAACCAAACCTACTAACGTATTAAATTTCAAGCAAATCGAGCTTGCTAAAAAGGAATGGTATCTGCTCCACTTCTAGGAAAGAAGTGAATTTAAAGTAAATCGAACCACAAATAAGTTTTTTTCAGAAAAGCGTTCCCTCGATAACTTCCTAGAAAAATGTAATTTTTTTCATAAGAACCTTCTCTGTGCAATAAAAAAATTAACGTTTACGCGTGATGCCGTGACGATTCTAAATTTTTTATTAATAATAAAATAAGAATTTTTCAAAAATTAAAAGATAGAAGATTACTACCTCTATTTTTTACATTGTATACTCTTTGCTTTACCTTTCAAATATTTACCTTAGCACTCCAATGCTGTTCGCGCCATACAGTTTAACCCATCATGTAAAGGGTGTTTTTTATAGAGGTATAGAACTTTAAGTTGGCATTACTTTTCAAGATGGCGACCGATTTAACAGCTGTCAAGTGATTTATTGCCAGTTTGGTTTGGCAATTCATCATGAATAGACTCACGGCTGAACAACGCTTGCAAATAGTGCAATTTTATTTCGAAAATAATGGTTCTGTGCGGAAAACGTATCGCGCATTACGTCCATTTTAGCGATGTTTAGCGATGAAGCGCACTTCTGTTTGAATGGCTACGTCAACAAACAAAAGTGCCGCATTTGGAGTGAAGGTAATCCTCAAGAGTAAATTGAAACACTGTTACATCCAGAAAAACTGACTGTTTGTTGCGCTTTATGGGCTGGTGGAATCATTGGTCAGTACTTTTTCAAAAACGATGGTGGCCAGAACGTTACAGTCAATGGTGATCGGTATAGAGCCATGATTACTAACTTTTTCATTCCTGAATGGAATAACCATGATGTCCAGGAGATGTGGTTTCAACAAGACGGCGCAACATGTCACACAGATCGTGCCAGAAAAGATTTATTCAAAGACACGTTTGGTGACCGCCTAATTTCACGTTTTGGACCTGTGAATTGGCCTCCAAGATCTTGTGATTTAACACCGCTAGACTACTTTCTGTGGGGCTATGTAAAGTCATTGGTCTATGTGGGTAAGCCACAGACGCTTGACCATTTGGAGGACAACATTCGCCGTGTTATTGCCGATATACGGCCACAAATGTTGGAAAAAGTCATCGAAAATTGGACGTCCAGATTGGACTACATCCGCGCCAGCCGTGGCGGTCATATGCCAGAAATCATATTTAAAATGTAATGCCACAAGATTATCTTTCGGATAAATAAAATTCATGTCAATCTAATAATCCATCGTTATTTTATTGCAACTTAAAGTCCTATACCTCTATAAAAACACCCTTTACATATAAAGAGGTGAAATAAATATGAATAACGAGCACGACGTGAGAGCAGCATAATATGAGCCAATGAAAAGCAAAGCATAATGCAAAGAAGAAAAACCACGAATAAAATGGCTCCATCCAAAAAACTCACTTGCCAACTCTGTTGGATTTTCAAATGAATGCCGGAGTTGGCGGCGCTTTAACAATGTGCATTCATAAGGTTTAATAAAAATCTATGTATGTATCTATATAAATATAAACTATTCGGACAAGTGCTGCGCATATATCTTGCTGTGTTGTTCTTGTTTATATGTCAGGGCATTTGTATATGCAAGTGTCGGCAACACATATAACTCTACTATTTGCGACTTTAATATTTTAATGCAAATAACATACCTACGCATACAAGGTGGTGTATTTGAAAATTTTCTTTGTATGACTGCTGGTTTTTTACCTACGATAAATGCAAAATTAGAGACTTTTAAGGAAGGGTATTTATTTCAGGAACACAAATTCTTCGATTTCTTAATCAAAATAGTTTAATTATTTATTAGTTTATTTCCACATTAGCAAGGTTTGAGATTTAGTTCATGTTGATAATGCTTCTAAAATTTCTGTTGTTAGAAACAATCCTCTAGATTTGCCAGATAATTTGTTTCACCCTACCATAAGTAAACTTATGTTAATTTTTATGTCGTTTCAACATTGAAAAAGCTAATTTTAAGAAGATGAATAAGGAGCTTCCTAAATGATATTTACAATTTTCTAAACAAATGGCTCACATTTAGATTACTTAAAGTACGTGTACCTTTGTCGCAAATTTTTTTAACTTAACAAGACATGTTACAATGATCCAATTATTAAAGTTAGGAAACAAATTTTACACAATCAAAAGTTATTCTATGGTTTCGTTAACTTCAAACGTAGGTTTTTTAACTCTCCGTTCGTCATGAAATAAAAATCTGCTATGTAATGTGAAATATGTTCTCACAACTTTTAAAATCTAATTATTCATCCATTTTTCAATGTGGTTTGTTCGTCTGTCAACATTATTTGCGTTCAATTGCAGTAACTAATTCACCAATTTTTCTGGGGAAGACGATGTATTCCAATATTTGATAAATCTAAAACATTATTTATTCTATGGATCAGCTATGATTCCTACATGTTTTTTTGAAAAAACTATTCAACAAATTTGTACATGCCTTTAACTAAACGTTTTAATTGTTCCTTAAATAATGTTTTTCTCCCATTTGTCATGGAATCAGTCTTTTAGAATCTGTGGTCTAGTGGTCTTTGGTTTAGTATTCAAAAGATGGTCCAAAGAATTTAAAAGTAGCCAAAATGACTTTATACGACTTTAGCGAGGCCAACATTACAAAATAGTAATATTAGAAAATAGTATTTTTTAAAGCATTTTTGATGGGATAGCCCCCTACACTAACGGTCGCACGTCGTAGAGAAATGTTAGGCACCTTGTTCGTAGCTGAACTTCTAAATATATCAATTTGTAGTTCATTCCTTTTTTTTTGAGTAAACTTCAATGTTCCAACTCGAGTATCTAAACAGTTTAGTTCTCTACTAATGAAGTCAGGCAAAACATATTATGAAGTGAATGAATCGTTTCATCGATTGTGTCATGATTTTAATTCTTATTCATGATTTTAATGATTATTATTGTGTCATGATTTTAATTCTTATAACCTTTGTTCTATCAGACCCAGAAATGGCGGATTTAAAAAAAAAAACTTTATCGGTTCTCTCAAAATTTAAGTTGAACAGTTATAAGCTTAGCCGGAAGGAGGGTAATCGTTGGTATTATTCTTATTAGTCGCTTGTTTTCTTACATAAAAATTAGGAAACAGAAATGTAATAATTGAAAATTATATGGTATAACACAACATATTAAAAATATTTTTTCCCTTCTATGCTAAAAATAAAGAAGAAAAAATATTTATAAATATTGTAATTAAAAACCTTTATTACCGAAACTCTAATCATATTTGGAGAGCTTTTAACATTTTTTTTTTGTTTGTTTTTTGCACAATAAAAAGCTTAAAGTTTTCTCATACCTCAAATTTACCGTATCGAACTACTCTCAAAGTACTTCACCATGGCCAGGCTAATAACTAATATTTCTGACATTCATAAAGTTTTCGTAATCAAAATAAAATGTTGATTCATCTCTGGCGCCACCAGCTAAAGTTAAGTTCAACAAACCACATATTGTCTGGTTTTCAAGTACAGTAATATAAATTTTGAGTTAGAAGTTGAAATTGTTGCTAAAATACAATATACAATATGAGAAGGGCTTGCATGATGAAGGAATACGAAAAAAAAACTTTAAAATACGGCAGTTTCTTGTTTCAGAAACTCTAAAGTGAATTTCATTAAGAACTATATCACGATGTTCTATTTTTCGTTCTGCATACACTATTCTATTTTGAATACGTATTCATCTAATTTTTAAAATTTTAAACAATAATTACATTTTAAGTCACTTACCGTGACCAAAACGGCTGCTGCGTTTAAATGATGATTAGCAAATATGTTGCCACCAGCTATTTGATATTCCAAGGTTATAATCATTTTATTGCACTGTTTTCTATTTGAGTTTCTAGGCATTTTTGTTTACCATGCTTCCTTAGTGTTAATACGAGGTTGGATTTATTTTGGTTTGCGCCTAATGAACTTTTTATTAGATGCAGCAGCACGTGCACTGTATATCAAATAACCGCACGCATATGGCGCACCCCTTTATCACTTTTACGAGGGTGGTTATCTCGCTGAAAGGAGGGAGCGTGCAGGCATGCATACTCAAACTATTTAATCAATGCGCATTTAAACTGCTGCTTTCTCATAAAATTTAGTTTGATAAAAAATCAAGTTTTCTTGCTCCAAATAAAGTTATTTTCAGCCCATTTCTCTTAACAGAATTAAATGCATTTAAGTAACTCAATAAATTTTTCCGGTAGTATAAATAAGCTAATATTTTTGACGATTAATTTGGTTTCTGCAGCTGTACATTTTGAAATCTCGACACTTGGCATACTCTTAATTTTCATGACTTAGAAAATTCTGTGTCAGTTGGGCGGCAGGAGGGAAACCGTTAGTTTTATTATTTAAAAAAAACTACTAAAATATTTACAATAGCTCTTGAATTTTATTTATACATATATAATACGTTGTCCTATTTATTTTAGCAATATACTCGTCCATATGTAGAATAATAAAGAGATAATTACAAATAGATTTGTGTTATTGAATTGTTATGCCGCTTATATATAATAACAGAAATTTTAATGAAAATTTTCCCACAAAACTCACATTGAAATGCATTAAAATCATGCCAAATACAACTAGGTATTCAACAGTAATTTTAATTATAAATTATTACAATAATTCTTTTATTTTGCGCTATAAATATTTAATTTGGGCAAAAATGTTTTTACTCTTGATCTTGTGGCAACCAGACAGTTGTGGTTATGGCAAACATATTTTTTAGTCACAAAACATATGCTTTTTTGTAGAGTGTATCGGAATATTCAGAAATAACAATTAAATTATTATTTATAAGTTATTAGTTGGCTTTTATTGCAATGAAATTCCAGGCAATTTGGTACAATCTCACGACGATAATATTATTATACTTAGTCAATTGCAATTAAACATTAAATTAAAAGTGAAATATATACAAAATTGTTGAATGGCGTTAAATTATGTAAAATATATGAAAAATATAGTCATTATAAAAACGTATGAATTGAGTTGTTGTACCACATAGGAATTTTAATTAAAGATATACGAGTATAATTTCGACCATACCTAGTACGTATATTGGACAAAAGAATTTAATTTTTTGGTGTTTGGTGTACGGACTTGGACTAAAAAATATGTTTTTTTTTTTTATATTTACCAAGCGATGAAAAGGAAAGGTTGTTTATTGACCTGTGATCGAAAATGGGTAATTTTGTGAGCCGATTATTAAATTGGTTGATTTACTTTCCTGTAATATAAATTTATCATGTTTTAAATATGGTGAGACATGGAATACAACCATGAGTGGGAACAGAAGTTAGTACTCATCCTAAAAGTACTAATCTGCTGTCTATACTTCAAGAGAAAATGTCAATCCAGGCGTCCGCATTGGCATTGTTCTGAAAAACCTTATTTTTGGTTCCTGATCGCCAACGCGTGTGATAGTAGAAGTAATTAAAATTAAAATTTCAATAACTGCTTAATTTAAACAAAGTCAACGCGAACATCAGTTTAAAGAATTCGAAGCCAAGCACATGGAACCCCGTGAAAGTGTTGCGCGAAGATAGATGCTGATACACATTCCAAAATGACATAATTTACAACGCTCGATTGTCACACGTAAAGTACCTGTTATCCGGACTTCCTTCCCAATTTGTATACAACATTTCATCTGAATTGCACCAAAAACCTTGTTCAAGTTTAAATTACCTAACCAAGCTGTTGGAATTAATGCCAGCTTGAACGCATTTCAGTAATAGTCGTGTATATTCGTACAGTTAATTAATGAACTAACCAAGCAACAACAAATTAGCGAATTAAGAAGCATACTTCGAAAACTCTTTTATGTTCCATTTAACTACATAATTTTGCAGCCTTTACTTAAGAGACATTCCACATATTTAACGTTTCAATGTGCTAAATATATCTACTTAATATATATAATTACAAAAGTGCGCGATAAAGCACGAAATTGTTATAAGCAAAAAAGTTTTGAAAAGTATTAATAAAAGAGAAGTATGAAAAAAAATAATAAAATTAATTTTTCATTGTTAGCATAAAGTGTAACTACTTTAATTGATATTCTTTGTTGTTATTCAATAATTAATGGAACTAGTGAGAAAATTTAAGCAATAAACGTTTAATCACATCTTTCTTCTAGCCTTAAAAAAAATAAAAATATTTACAAATAATAAAACTTTAAATGAATTATATATCTAGTTAAGTATTATATATTCCTTGTTTTCATTAAATATATATACCTAAATCAAGAGTTAAAGTAAAATGATTAATTTGTAAATATTTAAAAGTTTGTTGGTGCACAATATCATTATCATAATTTTCGAGCATAACTTCATATTTTTCTTAATTTAAATACTCTTAAAAGTTTTTACCTAAGAAAAAAGATCGCGAAATACCTACATACATGCATATACTTAATAGACAAATTTAAGTAAGAATCCCAACAAAAACCATTGAACTAAGTTTAAGCGCATGCTTAAAGTTAAATTAACATAACATTAAGTACAGCCAACGCAAATCATCAGGCGCCTACTGACATCGTTGGAGGTCAACAACACGTAAGTGCTCTTGAATATGATCACTCTTTTATTTTACATATTTCTTTTCCTTTTTGTTCTTATTTGATACATCATAATTAAGATGTATGTATAAATGTAGGTATGTAACAGTTAAGGTAGATCTCATTGCAATTTTTTACTTTCTTTCGCTTTTTATTAATTTGTTTTTTTTTGTTTTGTTTTTGCTTTTCACCTTTAAAGATTATATTTCTTAACTCATTTAATTTAGTCTTATTATGATGAAGCCACTGTGAAAATTTAGTTTTCTTATTTTTATTTCAAAAATATAATTTTTTTTGTTAATAGGATAATATTGTTAGAGTAGCGAACTGAAGGAACCATAACAATTTTAATTCTAACACAAAATGTAAGGACTCTTTGAAACATTTTCTCTCAAGATGTATTTTGTTTAGATTCATACATGTATTGAAAAGAAGAAATAGCACCTTATATATATATATATATATATATATATATGTAATATATATATATATATATGTATTGATAGGAATAGAAATAAACAATAAAATGTGAATCTGAATATTGGTTATTAAAATGAAGGAGTGTTAAGTTTATTTAAAAGGGGTGTGAGATGATTTAGACCTTCGTTTGGCATTAGTTGGGATCGGAGATATTAGGTTAAAGTATCTCTCATATGGTTGGGTCCGGGAGAGAAGAGAAGCGGATTTATGGCTTCTCCAATTCGATCGAAGCATTTCCGCATTTCAGCATTCCGTCCGTCCTTTTTTTCTATTGGGTTTTAGGGAATGAAGTTTAATTTTTTTTTTGTCCCATTCAGTTAAAACATGTACAATCTTTTGTAATAATAATCTGCGTACACATATGGCAAGCAAGAACCACCCCAATCCGACGAGCTCAGACCTGGTTAAAACTAGCATGCACGCTTCGCCATGTAAGGGGCTTTCGACACATGTATCGTACCATCATTTAGTTAAAATTTTAGTTAACAATAACAAAATTTATATTACAATATACAGACGTACGGACAGGCGTGGCTAAATTGATTTGTTTTATCATTCCGTAAAGATTGGAATATGTTTATTTATCCATATACCCAGTTTTCAATAACGGTTTTTAATATTCATGTAAAGGCTTTAACGATCCCTTTTTTTCTGCTAACTCTGTCCAATGTGGCAGTTATCATTGTTTTTGGTATTCCTACTAGTTTTTAAATAAATAAAAAGTCTATGATATTAACAATATACACCAGTCTTTAACGTTCGTATTTTTTTTGCATTTCATGTTACTTTTTTCTTAACAAACTAACGAAAGATATTAGGAATCTACGGAAAAAATCGAATTAGCTGTTTTGGTTTGATCGATTTCGATTCATTTCCATTTCGATACATTTTTTCCAATCTTTGCAACATTTTTCGATTGTTGAATATCGTATGGGAGATCTACTAGTCACGTAGAATGCCATATGATCTTATATGAGGTGCTGAGAATATATATCCCATAATAATTAGTGCAGACATTTTGCCTTTCATTCTAATAATTCAGACATTTGTTGACTTTTCTGTTTTTGACATATGGTTTTCAGTAGCGCAGCGCTTATTTGTTGTGATGTTTGATGGAAAAAAGGATTTTTTATTTCACAAATATGTAGGTAACATTTATGTAATGCTTTCGTTTTATGGCAATGTATGTCATCCACTTCAGTTGACTATTTAGTGCTTGAATGCGTGTGCTCGAAATTTTATCAGACTCCTTTATGTACGAGTATATATAAAAAATAAGGAATATTACCTTTAATGTACTGACATTCGTATGTATATAAGGTTTCACGTTATTACCAACACAATTTTCTTTTCATGTATACATTTTCACAGTATTAAATATGCACAGTGGCATCACTTTGAAGGCTAAATAAACCTATATTTAAGGTTTGCAAAAAGAGTGATATGATTTCTTTGAAAAAAGAAAACACACTAATTGTTAATTAAATTCAAATGTTTTCTATTTAAAGTGAAGTACAGTCGATTCAATTAAATTCTGAATATAACACCATTCAAATAGCCTCCACGACTTCTTTTGCAGGGACGAATGTTCTTCTTCGCATCTTGTAATTTTACCATTTGTGCGCACTGCTAGCAATTATGCCTGCAAGCAAGCATGCTGCTTATGATTTTATTGCTTTGACCACCAGTCGATTTTTGCTCATGCAGTGAAAGAAATGCCGATTAAGCTATGATTTTACTTCTTTGTAATTCATATACTTTTCTTTGTTTTTTTTTTTGTTTGTCTTCCCCTTCGCTTTATTTTTATTTCGTTTAACAATGCAACATTCTTTGATATTTGCTTTAAATTTTTCGCGAGCAATGCTGCTTGCTGCTGCTATTTTTACGCTTATTAATTTTCCCTTCGATTGAATGAGTTTTTATGTACAATTATTAATGCAAATTAAATGAAAAATTAAATTGCTTTCAAGGGCAACTATTTATACATTTTACAGCTCCTACTTGCAACAATAAACTTGGTTAAAACGCAAAAGTGAGTCAAGTTATATACTTATTGATTTTTAAAACTTTTGTGTATATGAGATGACCAGTTTTAAATTTTTAAGTAAAAATTTAATCGCATTAGCACAAACAAATTTTCCATATATATATCCAATTTTGGTAATAAAAAGTTTAGAGTTACTTAATTTTTGTAAAAAATTATAATAAATTGTAAAATAGTCTTTCATTTCTTTTATTAAAAATTTACCCCCCTTTGGTCTTACCTTTATAAAGAATCATTACTTGGATTTAATGTCAGTTGTTTTCATTGGAAAGTTACTTCCATTAGCCTTATTCACAAGGTTGGTAATAAAAGTAATATTTGTAATTACAGGCCAATTTCGAAATTGTCTAGTGTCTCGAAACTATTTGAAAGCATTGTTAAAGATAAAATGGGCTTCACGATTAAGGGCCTGATTTCGCCGAACCAGCATGGATTCTTTCCTAATTGATGGACAATATCGAACCTGGCTGTATTTAGCGAATATTGTATCTGTCTCGCTTGGGATTTCACTTAATTTTTTTAGATTGCATTAAGTCTTTTATATTTCAACGAGCTTGCGTTGTTACAATTCTCCTCTGAACCCTTTATTTCACCGTCTGGTGTAGTATTCTAGGTCCATTACTTTTTATTATATTCATTAATGATATAAATAGTGCCTTTAAATTTGCAAAGTAATTATTCTTCAAATAGTCATATCGCGATAGCCGAGTGGTTAGCATTGCGTACTACAATTCGGAAGGCCTGGGATCGAGTCCAGGTCCGAGCAACATCCAAAATTCTAGAAAATTAATTTTTCTAATTGCGATCGCCCCTCGGCAGGGAATGTCAACCTCTGCGAGTGTATTTGTGGCATGGAATAAAAGCCACTCATAAAAATCCATCGGTCGTTCGGAGGCAGCTCCATTTGTTGGTAAAAACATCAAGACACAAAACCACAAATTGGAGGAGGAGCTCGGCCAAAAATCGCTTAAGCGGTTACAAAGCACCATATATATATATATATAATAGGCACACTAGCTTTTTTATTTCGAAAGCTTACTCGGTTCTAGGGTTTGTGAGGCGAAATAGCTTAAAATTTACCGACTCATATTCTCTAAAGTTTTTATACAATCTTTTCGTTCGTTCAAATTTGGAATATACTGCTTTTACCTGGAAACCAAGTCTTAAGAATACTTAGGATTGAATGGGTGCAAAAGATAATTCTTAAATATGTTTTACGTGCCTTAGATTCGATGATCCTATTCCCTCTTATGAATTTCACTTACTTTCAATAAAGAAGATCGGTAATCTCACCTTCTTTTGTTCATTAAGTCATTTAAGGTGAACTAGACTCCTCTTATCTTTTAAACGAAATCAATTTTATTTCTCCTTATATAATTTTCGCAGATCTTTGCCTTTTTAGGTACTTAAATGTAATACGGAGTATTCGCGGAATACTCCACTTTTTCGAGCCTTAAATTTATTTTCGCATATTCTAAAAATGGCGTTTTAATTTCCCTTAGTTATTAGTTACGTAAATATAAATTATACTGATCCTGACTTTTACTATCTGCATCGATGTTAGATTGTTATTATCAATTTTATGCAGATACGAGTTTTCTCGTCAAACAGCGTGATAACTTGTTTGTAGATACGAAGTTTTGAATCAGATAAAGTTTCCTTCCATAAGATCATTGGAGAAAAAAAAAAAAAAAGGTTTGTGCTCAACATGTTATAAAACTCATTCGCTGTCATGCCTAGATTATATGAAGTTGTTCCCATTGCCATATTTTCAGAGTCATTGTTTACCAAAATCCGTCTTTTTCTTAGTAAGAGCACAGATGTTATCATACATAATCATTTGAAAGCCTAAGAGCAAAGACAAGTATACTCGTCGATGACAATGGGAAGATAACAAGACTCGACACTTTTTTCATTTCTTCATACGTTTTAGTAGAAAAACAAATTAGATATCAAGCAGAAGGATAAAATAATAAAAAGCAATAAAACAAGACACAAGTTTCTGTAAATTGTCATGAAGAAGAAGTATTAAAATTGATTTTGTTACAAATACACGACGAATTTGATTTTTGCTTAATTAAATTTTTTTTTAATGAATTAAAATATTTTGTAAATTTTATTTATAGTATTTTATTCAAGCTTTATACATTTTGATATTCATATTTATATGGTCATATAAAATTTGCTAATTGCCTGCATGTTATAACATATCTAAAGTAGGACGAGTATACACTACTGCGTTTTGACAATGCATGACACCCTGCCTAAAACTAATATACTAGTCCTCGGTAGCGAAAGGGTTAATTAATATTTAACTATGCTAGGACATTTTTAAATTCTATTAAAGTATGCCAAAATTAACAAGTGGACAATCTAAAAAATGACTAAGAGCATTCTTTTACACCAAATTCAACATTCAATTGATTATAAAATTTGTAATAATCTTCAAACTTTGTAAATCTTCCTCCAATGTAAATCGGTCTTTTATAGAACAGAGTGATAATATAGACTCGATTAATAAGTACCGTAGTTTTTTAGTAACAACTAGTCATAAAAATATTACTCAGCAACAGCAGAAGCAACAAAAGGCTCTAGAAAAAATACGATACTCATTATGAACGTTTTAGGTTATGTTTTACGTAGCAGGGATACTAAAAAATATTTCTCACTAAAAATTTCCACTTAGAAAAAAAATTTAATTACTAAGTTAACACAAAAAGGGAAAAATTGGTGATACAAGCGCAATGAGTGCACAGTAAGTCATTTTGCCCATTCTGCTCCTCACTCCTTTTCAAAAATTTTCAGCATATTCGAAATAAAATTGAGAGCATTAGAATAGAAATTTGTACATATAGCCTGCTCAAACAAAGACCCACATACAATACTGCATGCACAGAAGCAGCCGTTTTTATTTCAATAAGCCTTTTCGGTTGCTGTCCCCCCTACCCGCCTCGTAATTTCCAACGTTTTGAAGAATATGAAAGAAACTACTACGTGCGGCTTTTGCTTTTTCTCTTCTTCTTCTTCATTCACGGTTGTTTCTTTGATGTCAAATGCAAACAAGTAACACAGCAAAACAAATGCAGTAAGCAAATATGCAAATATCACATTCCAATGCTTAATTATACGTAATAACATTATTCTCGTGGCGGCCACAGTATCTGTGTAATTAACGGGATGTACTACCATGCGGAGGAACATGGTTCGAGTCCTGCGCAGACCAATGTCCAGAACTAAAGAAAATTAATTTCAAAAATTTTATTTTCAATAGCAATCGAATCTTGGCATTGAATGAATTGAATTTCTAACATGAAATAAAAGCACTATATAAAAATCCAACAATTATTCCAGTGGTATATCATACTAGTTTTATTACCAATTTTATTATTATTTCAAGAATTTAAAAGTATAAATTAACAAAAACTCGATGCGGCCTGAAGAAATACAACAGCGTGTAGTCCAAGAGTACAGTTGCTCTTAAAGTGAGCAAAAGCTTTTTTATCGAAATCCACAAAAAATATGGCTAGGCGGTCGAAGAAATATCTTAGAAAAAGTCGTTGAGTGTCAAATTGTTCTGGACTTTCAATAACAAAACGTATAAGCAGCA
The DNA here is from genome assembly GCA_030068015.2 of Neoceratitis asiatica. Lineage (NCBI taxonomy): Eukaryota > Metazoa > Arthropoda > Insecta > Diptera > Tephritidae > Neoceratitis > Neoceratitis asiatica. Next base: position 82,484,060 of record CM061524.1, read on the forward strand.
GTTCGAATTCATAAGAACTTGGTGAATTTCGACCAAATACATATTTTCGTGAATACTGGAATCGGTTAAAGGTTGAAAAACCAGTGGTCACTAATCGATATCAGAATTTTCGTAATTGGTTGGAAAAATTAATGCGAAATATTATTTTGCGTTTCCATTTTTACTGGATCTGACGAAATACTCCTTTCCATGGAGACTGTAAGGAATACTTATCAACATTAAAAGCCTGTGGTTACAGTGAAATCAATAATTTGAGATCAGTTTACATTGAATTGGCTTGTCACTTTAGAGTTTGGAGGATGCAGTATCATCATTTGAGGCTATATGATGGTAAGGAGCGTAGTAAGGTTTTTGTTCATTCCTATTAATTAAAATAATTTTCAAAAACTAAATATCAATAAATATATGTCACGAACTAAGCCAAACGTCGCTACGCTCTGTCAGTGATATATTGCCAACCAAAATTTTCAACGAAAACCTAAGTTTAACTTGATGGCCTCTAAATTAGTCAAAATACATTACTTGGAAGAAAGAAAAAAAAATAGTTTGTAACCATATCATGTCAAACTCTAAACAGCCTTCAGCCGTTGAATACTAGGAAGCAATCTATGAACTATTTATATTTTAACCTAATCAAATTTTCGTCAATTTCTTTATATGTGATCCCTCCTCGGAAAGGAGAAAAGTACATGTTCATCTAGAAAAAAAAACCTACCAACGAACAAAATATGAAGTAAATCGAACTTGCTCTCTAGTCTATTTCCGGCAATTGTTTGTCTAGACAAAAAGATACCTCCGTACAAATATTCAACAAACCATAAAATAAGTTGTCTCTATATTCGGCGCCTAGTCCACTTCTGGAAATAAATGAATTTCAAGTAAATCGAACTATGTACATATGTAGACAGCTTAGTGTATACAACATATACTTAAACATAATATTCTATAATTATGCTTAAAGTTTTGGCACAATCAAAATAAGTCCTTTAATAAATAAAAACAAACTGAAATTCCACTTTACAAGAGTCGCTTATTATATTTATCATGATCTCATATGTTATCCTACTATAATTGAGATGAAATATATGGGAAATCAATCTATTCGTTACATAACTGTTCGAATATATTCAGAGCACAAAAACAAAAGAAAATATGTATTTCTACTGCATTAAGGGATTTGTAAAGTTTAATTATAGGTGTGGTAATTTTTGGCTTATATCAAAAATAAATATATCATGTCTAACCGAAAATATTTTTTGTATATTATTACATCGTTAATGAGAAAGGTACTAAATTAACGTAAGGGATACATAAACAAAAATAAAATATTCTAATCACCCAACATCTATATGTACTAAAAAGGCTGTATTTGCAGTGTTTGGGGGAAGCAATTCTTTTCTTCGGCTAGGGATCAAATTACACGCAGAGTAAATAAAATAAATATAAGTCATAAAATATGTGCATCCCCGGTTTCCATGCCCTTCCAAACAGCCGAGACAGTGTTGCTCCTTTTTTGCCAATCTTTATTTTTCTTTGGTTACGTATTGTATGCTATAAAATTTGGTCACGAAACCCGAGTGGTTAAGAGTGCGTGCTATCATTCGGCCGACATATAAAATTAACTTCGGCAGGCAATATTAACCCCTCCGATTGTATTTCTGACGTGAATCAAAGGCTCCTCATAAAAATCCATCAGCCATTCCATTTGTTGGAAAAACATCAAGATTTAGGTCACAGTTTGGAGCAGGAGCTCGATTTGCAAATCGCCTCAATTATATATGTAATTTGATGCGTATGAAAGGAGTTTCAATCTGAGGAAGTACGGTTACCGTACTTTTATTTTATTTATATTTATTCTTACTTTTTGCGTGCCAAATGGTAAAATGTCAGATTTAAAGGGATAATATGAACATCTGAAATTTTTATTTAGAGCTGTTAAAACAAATACAGCAGATATTTCAATTCTTAAGAGCTTACTTAAAGAACTTATCAATTACAACGCAAAGCAAGTCCGAAGTATGCATATTGCATTTGTTTAATAGTTTTGCTCATTTGAATGAATGTGTAATCAATTGGAAATTGATTGGATTTTCAAATCTAGAACTACAAAAATATGTTAATAGAAAACTCTTTTTTAAACCTGTAGGAGTTTGTAAAGAATTTATTATCATTACCGCATAATTAGGCTGTTTTTGTTGACCGTGTGATTGGGAGATGTTATTTATGGATGTTTAAGTAGAATGTTCCATTTTTCATATTCCCTTGGGTTACCTAATGTTACTTTCAAGGCATAATTAATTAAAGTAATATTAGGGGTATTCTGTAAGTCTAGGAAATGCATGCTGCGGTGCACGGATAGGAAATTTTTCCTAGGATAGGAAAACAATGGCAACACAACAAAACACATGCAAAAAATATGCTACGATACTATGAAGGAAGAAGCAACCCTGTGCCTGTGTGATTGTTATTGTTTCAATTTAGTTTGTCACAATTTTGCAACGGGAGGTGCTATCGATCTCTAGCACAATTCCATAGGAAATATTTGCATAGTATGCATTTGCTAGACATAGCGAATCCCCCTATTCTAAATTTATGACGCACTAATACTAGAAATTATATATAAGTAAATTCAATAAATTCATAAATATCCGTTTTACAACAGCATAACTGGTTATATATATATATATATATATATATATATATATATATATACATATATATATGCATATACAGGAGCTAGTTGCATTTCTTCCGAGCCAAAGTTGCAGGAGTTCACACTCCATAACGCTGCATTTCGACACGTCTGTAATGCAATCCTTATAAATTTTCATGCTTATTTGAATTTATATTGTTGCTATGTTATTATTGCTGCCTCCAATCCAGCTTTTTTTTTTGTTCCATGAAAATTACGTACTTTATAATGCAATTCATGACAATGCAACACTAATGTATATTACATGAGAAGACACATACTCGTATATTTGTATATACGAACAATGTATATACATAATATTATTTTTTTGCATTATACTTCGCACATAAATGGTTGATAAAGCCAACTGTAGTACGTGCGTAATTGTGAGCGGTTGCTTGGCATTTTACTGCATTCTGAGAAAGTTCATTTGGTTGCATTGGCATTAAATTTGCCAGCGCCTCCCATCAAGCGGTTTACCAATGCTTTTGTCTGATTACGTTGTTTATGCCATAATAATGAGGGCGCGCGCTAAGAAAAGTTATGGCAATGATTTCAAATTACGTAGCAATGGGTATATATATATAGTAATGTGCAACAGTGAAGCACTATAGCAAAAGCAAATATAGACAGCTAGGAAACTGTACAGTTTAGATTGAAAAATAAAAATAATATAAGATAAGAAAAATAATTTAGAATATCTAGATCTATATATTCTCAGTTAACTTTGAATAAAGGAATACTTGCAGTTGCGAAGGTTGAGACTTGGGCTTACGACTTTAGATCTGAATACTGTTCCCAATGCTAATCATTTTGATATTTTCCCAATAAATGATGATGGAACGTGGATATAGATGAATTGGATAAGAATTCTATGAGGAGCTTTTTTAATTTTATATATACATTTCTCGTGGTTCACATTCGAAACGCAGTAATTAAAAAAATACAGCAAATGACAACAATCTTTTGATATTGTCCCTAAGCTGTATACAACAGTACAAACCCAATTAGTGGACAAGGAAGTTTAAAAAGCGTCTATTAGTTATGATCCCTATAGCATGCAAAGTAACAAATCTTCAAGAAACAGTAAATAAAAAGACATATAATCTTCAACAAATACATAACAAAAGGTTTTGAATTTGTTAGGTATTAGTAAGGTGTCATCCACTTAGTGGTTTTGTAAGTACAGGGTGGTATTTTGACATCTGCTAAACTTAGCTTTCAAGCTAGATAATTTTTTTTTAAAAGTTAGGCATTTATGAAAATTAATCGCTTAACAATCACACAATGCATTAAAATTGTTGAAGCCTACTTTAAAATTGGCGATTCAAACGTAACCACGTTCCGTGCTTTAAGAGGAGACTGCCAACTACTTAAGTAGTAATTAGAAAAATTTTAAAAAAAATTTGAAGATACTAAATCGGTTGCAGATATTGTAAAGCCGGTGTATTATCATTTTGCTCGTTTCACATCAAATATTCGTGAGCTGGGACTTTCCTACACCTACATCCACACAAAGTCCAGCAACTGAAGCCAGTTAACCATTGACAACGCCGTAGTTACGTCGATTGTGTGCTTCAACAACAAGCAGTGGACTGCGATTTTTCCAACAAAATTTTCTTCATCGAGGACGCACATTTCTAACTCGGTAGCTATGCAAATAAGCGAAATTGTCCAATGAGAAATGAGAATCCAAAAATAATTGAAGAGAGACCATTATAAAAAAAAAACTTAATGTCTGGTGCGCTCTTTGGTCTGGAGGTGTGATTGGGCTTTACTTCTTTTAAATGACTGTCTCTGTCAATTCGGAGCATTATGGTCGTACGGTAACCGACTTTTTCCGCTTGCATTTGAAGAACACGGGTTGGACAATATGTGGTTCCAACAAGATGGTGGCACGTTGGCACAACTCGAGCGAATGCGGCTTTGTTGCGAGAAAAATTTCCCGCCCGCATAATCTCTCGTCTGGGTGATGTCAATTGGCCACCGACATCGTCTGATTTAATATTGTTGGACTTTTTTATGGGTTAAAAGACCGTATTTAACTTTTGAGCACTTGAAAACCAACATTCGACACGTTATGTCTGACACACCGTCCAATACGCGTCAAAAACAGGTCGCTAATTGTTTTAAACGGATCTAAGTTTGCAAAAATTCATGAGGTGGTCATGTTATGGACGTGATATTTCACATATAATGCCAAGGTTCGATCTTTATAATTTAAAGAAATAACCATGTGATAACTGATGTAGTTAAATTTCAGTTTCTGAAACTACCTCACGTTGCACCATTTAAGCAAACCGATATTTATAAATAACAGAATTTGTATAACTATTACATTGCGTTTGCGTTACATACAATAATTTGTTCATATTATAAGGTTTAATGTTAACGTTGCAGTTACCCGTACTTATATACATACTGATTTTTTTGCATGTAAAAACGGTTTATGATTTTGTTTTTCTTATTTTTTGTTAGATGTATATACATAAGTGTGTTTAGTGTGATTATTATATTTTTTGTTTTTGTTTTTCTTTTAAATTATGTTTGTTTCGCGAATAAATAAATAAATTTATTTTAATAAATATAAATGTAAATCTTAAGGTATACTATTTTATTTAAAAATAAATATGAAACTATCATAGATTAATTAAAAAAAACTAATGAATTTTATAAAAAGAAAAAAAAATTATTGTACATAAATGCAAATGGCCTTCTGATACTTAGCATCATATAACTAAATTAGTTGTACGATATTATTAAATTTTAGGCATTCTTTAGTGGAATACAAAAGCTGAAAATGTAATGTATATATTTTTTGTATTATTACAATTTAATGATAATAAAGCAAGTTATATACAAAAGTACAAAAAAATAAAAAAGGGAATATCATGAAAAAAAAATGATTCTAAAAATACAGTAATTACATTTCTTTTGGAAACCGCAAAACAGATAAATTTTTATTTGAATACCTCTTATAAAGGGTGTTTTTTATAGAGGTATAGAAATTTAAGTTGCAATAAAACAACGATGGATTACTCGACTGACATGAATTTTATTTATCCGAAAGATAATCTTGTGGCATTACATTTTAAATATGATTTCTGGTATATGACCGCCACGGCTGGCGCGGATGTAGTCCAATCTGGACGTCCAATTTTCGATGACTTTTTCCAAAATTTGTGGCCGTATATCGGCAATAACACGGCGAATGTTGTCTTCCAAATGGTCAAGCGTTTGTGGCTTATCCGCATAGACCAATGACTTTACGTAGCCCCACAGAAAGTAGTCTACCGGTGTTAAACCACAAGATCTTGGAGGCCAATTCACAGGTCCAAAACGTGAAATTAGGAGGTCACCAAACGTGTCTTTCAATAAATCTATTGTGGCACGAGCTGTGTGACATGTGCCGCCGTCTTGTTGAAACCACATCTCTTGGACATCATGGTTATTCAATTCAGGAATGAAAAAGTTAGTAATCATGGCTCTATACCGATCACCATTGACTGTAACGTTCTGGCCACCATCGTTTTTGAAAAAGTACGGACCAATGATTCCACCAGCCCATAAAGCGCACCAAACAGTCTGTTTTTCTGGATGTAACGGTATTTCAACATACACTTGAGGATTACCTTCACTCCAAATGCGGCAGTTTTGTTTGTTGACGTAGCCATTCAACCAGAAGTGCGCTTCATCGCTAATGGACGTGGTGCGCGATACGTTTTCCGCACAAAACCATTATTTTCGAAATAAAAATGAACTATTTGCAAGCGTTGTTCAGGCGTGAGTATATTCATGATGAATTGCCAAACCAAACTGAGAATAAATCACTTGACAGCTGTTAAATCGGTCGCCATCTTGAAAAGTAATGCCAACTTAAAGTTCTATACCTCTATAAAAAACACCCTTTAGAAGTATATTTGTCAATTTTTAATAAGAAATCTACATAACAGGGAGGAATAAATGTTATGTTAAATAATTGGTTTTATTATTATTATTCTCAACGATTTCCCACCTCACTTACAGTCGCACGAGGAGCGCAGATCGCATGACGTATGGAATCTTTTTCTTTGTTTTCATTAACGCCGAGTCACTATGAACAGGAGTTCGTCGAGTGTCGAGAACTAAAAATTAAATATAATTTTATTAACAATTAGTTGAAAGTGGACAAAATTATTTTCTTAGAATGAAAGAGCGAGTCAGATACGTCAATTGTGCTGGAGTGATAGTTGAAATCAAGACATAAAAAATGCAAAGGCTCGTAAAACTCAAAATTCGTTTTACAAATTTTCAGAAACAAGGGGAAAAAACATCTTGACGTTTTAACCGGAACATTAAATTTGATTTCAGATAGAATAAGGGAAATAGAAATTGAGCCCGTTATTATTTTAACCAATATTCTTGATTTTATTTGTGTTGATAATGCGACTAAAGCGCTAGTAGAAAAAACCACTCCTTTAGTTACGCCAAAAAACATTTACGACCATGATCTTGCTATTACTTACAAAATTATATGTGAACGGGTTTAATAGCTAAAGAATGCGATTCAAATATTCAATCTGATTTCTCGAAGGCTAAATTTAAAGATATTAATAATGCATTGATTAAATTACCATGTGCTATTTCAATGAAATGTATTTTTGCTTATAATGATCGTACACCAAAGAACTCAGATATTTGAAAAAAAATATTCAAGATTTATAAAAAATTTATTGACTCATTTACTCAACTTATCGCCTGAAGTTTAAATTTTTTCATCTGTATCGAAAAAATCGTTTATTATACCCCTTCATATAAACGGAAACAGATCTTTGTTAGAAATACTGAGTTTCCAACCAAAACTATTACAACTGAGTATTATAAAAATTCTTCCAACAAAGATGAAAAATTTTCCTCCTTACACGATAAATTGAATAAATGAGTCAAGGGCTCGTATTATAAACTCAGCTTTCATTACAATTTTAATATAATTCAAAAACTACTCGAATCTCAAGATGCTAAAATGCAGTTATATATTAAATAAAAACTCTTAAAATGGTAATCATCTATCATATCTAGTAATATATATTGAAGCACTGCACCAGGTTACACAAAGCAAATTTGATCCCAAAAACGTCTTTCTTACAAAGTGAAAAAAAATGCTCAAATTTTTTTTTGAATTCTAATGTAATCTGTGCTAAAGTCATTTAATGCTGTTAGCCAAAAAATAAATTTTTAAACAAATTTTAGAAAATAGAAAAATACTTTTGAAAGCAATAAATTACGGGTTTTTAACACTTTGTTATTTTTTTACTCTTAGTGAAATATATAGTTCTGAAACTATATGAACATATGAAAAAAATATAAAAATACTAGCTGACCCCAGCGTGCCTTGCTACACCTATGAAAACAATTAAGAAAATTTTACAAGTTATTGTTGTTGTTGCGTGTATTTTATATGGGTAGCGACCAATATTCACTAAAATGGTCATATCTATCTACGCCAATCTCATGAAAAATTTGGTGCAATTTAATCTGGCGATGAAAGTATAGGCGTTCATCAAAATATGCATTGATTTTTATATATTTAGATAAGATTTTCTTAATAACATTTATCTAAACGGGTGGAGAAGATTGTTTGAATTTATTTATTGAGCACCTAGGCTCGTTAAGAAAAAATGGTCCTTAACAAAGGCACATCACTCTGCGCAGACGCCAATCGCAATCCGTTCAAGAAAGCAGGCATGGGAAGACGCAAACAGATCAGATAATTAGATAATTAGATAATTTGATTTTAGATATTTGATCTGGATCAAAACATTATGATTTCCATTGTAAGCACTTTAACGTGTCACTTTACTAACCACTTGAGAATTGCATATGCCAGAATTCAAAGAATCCAAATTGCAGGAAGCTATTAGCCAGTGCCTAAAGTTATGCAAGGATTTTCGCTCCTCCGCCTAAACATTATTTGTATAAAAGTACTGCGAGACAATTTTTGTTTTTAGTAAGGCAAAAATAAGAAGAAAAAGTTTTAAATATATTAATTTTATGCACTTACAATCTATTAAATAATATGTATTATAATACTGTGTTGTGTATGTATGTATATTACTTTAATATTATTAATTTAAGAAACAGTGTAAAAAATATTTGTTCAAGTATTAAGTATGTGGGTGCTTAAAGCTGATGAGCTAATCCAATGCATTTGAAAATTTGAATCAATAAGCAGTTGATCAATGAATTTTCTCTTTTTTTCCATTAACTCTATATTTACAAACAAATACTTAAAAGTTAAGGTTTTATATATATTTAAAATTCCTAAGTATTATTTTTCTTTTGTTTTTGCAAACGAGTCACAAAGAAATTTCTTAACACGGTTTTGGAAATACTTTCACACACACATATGTATATATACATATCATTCGTTCAATTTTACACATGCACTTTCTCAACTGCTATTGTGTAAGTGTTCTGTGTGGTCTTAGCTTACCGCATTTATTACTTTCATCAACTACCTTCCAGGTACCAACTCTGTTAAGAATGCATTATTTTCCACTTCGATAAAAGTTTCGAAAGTAGTTTCTGCACTTTGTTTTTTTCAACTCACATACATATGAACATAGTTGTGAAATTCACTCTCATCCACAAGCTTAGCCGACGTAACCAAAAAAGCAGTTGGACAATCAATATATCAGCCAACACAAATAAATGGGGATACATATTAAGGTATAATAAAGTCCCATCAGTTTTATATCTAAAAACCACAAATCCAATACAAAAACTAAATAAAAATAATAAGATCTTTTACTCAAATCGAACAAAATGGCAAACTTAAGTGGCTTTTGATAGAATAATATGTTTAAATAAGAAGTAGAACGACTTTAAACAGATACAATATTAAATTCAAAGCATAGTTAAGGAAAAGGATGAGAGAAACAGTTGCAACTAAAAATAAAAACCCAAAGTGCAAAAAATAAGCGGTGACGAGAATTTTTAAATTTCGCGAGCTTGGAGAATTTTTTACCATGCTGCTGATTATCGGTTGAAAGAAATAGATCAAAGAACTTGTATAAAACTTTGTGTAAAAATGTGGGAAATACTAACAAAAGCTTATGGTGAGTCTACTATGAGTAGAGGAAGAATTTATTAGTGGTATAGGCATTTCTAAAACGACCGTGAAAGCGTTCAAGATGCCGAACATTCTTGACCTACCAGCCCGTGAACAACCGTTGAAAACGTGGAAAAACTGAAATAAATAACTAAGAACTCTCGCTGACGAACAATTTGATAAGTATTGATAATGTTGGCATATCGATTTGACAATGCTATGCGTTTTTTCAACGGTCAGTGCGAATTTTTCCTATTTTTAAATATAAAATGAAACTTGAAAGTTCTTCACTCAATGGGGAATAAATGCTCAAAATACGCGTAATATAGAAAAAATTAAAATAGCTAGCAAAGCATGTTTTTATATTTTCTATTATCTATTACTATTATATATAACTAAGCCATCAAAAAAGCTTAATCGTGATAAATCGAGCAACAATACTGATATATTACTTTTTAAAGTCAGAAGTTAATTTTTTTATGTGTTTGAAAAATTCTTAATGGATACCTATAAACAAATGTTTGTAGAAAAGACATTTGTCAACTAAATTAATCCATCATACAATTATAATTATAAATTTCAGTTAATTTACCGAAAACCTCATATCTGAACGAATTATTAATATGGGGACTATATGATATAGTCTCCTGATTTCGTTGATTTTTAGTGTATGCGTAGAATACCGCACTTCATGTTATTGAGTTTTTTTGTTGAAGTATTTATAAACCCAAATCAAATGAATCAAATGAATCTGAGCAAGTCGGTTGTATGTGAGTTATAAGACCGATCCGGCCGATTCCGATAAATTAATACATTACAAAAAAAAAACCCGCATACTAAGTTTCGTTGAAATAGCTCAAGAACTGAGAGGCTAATTTGCGACATGACTAAATCAACTCAGTTCGTCATTCTGATACGATCATTATAAATTTAATACACCATTTCAAATACATGAAAGGCACGAAATTGAAAAAAAAATACAAGTTTCTTTGGACAGATCCAAAAAGTATGGCATTTTTAAGAAACTTGAATTTCCATTTTTATAGCAAAATTTGCGTTATCATAAAAAAAAATTTGCAAGTACTTTTCTTACAAAAAACGAATTTAAATTCGCTTTGAAGGCGAAAATGTGTTCCAATTTGGGCACTGGAAGTTCATACTAATAGCAAATAACTTATACATAATATAATTATTAATTATGCTAGAAAAGCCATAAATATTTCAGTCGACATATTGGGGGTGGTCTATGTCGCGACAATACGTAAGGTTCTAATGCATATCCACGATATCCAGGGTGTACGATATTTTTGCCCTAGGTATGTACCCAGAGGATACGTGGTCTAAGTCCGGAAGTCATGAACTGCTTTATCAATATTAACAAAAAAATAAAAATAATTTACAGTAGTAAAAAACTTTCTTAACCAGCTTTAACTTCTACACATGACTCCATTCTCCTATATTAATAAAGGAGGTACGTCCATGCCGCTATGTCTGAATATATTATCTTATATCGCTATGTAAATTGACGCTGGACAATAAAACAAGCGCCGTCAGAATTAGGAAGTTCTTCCGAGCCTTTCGGTACCAAACGAAGTTTCAGACAGAATAACTGTTTATCGTGATTTCTTAAACCTGATGCTAAAATAAATAATAAAAGCCGCAGAGCCAAATAGATAAGGTATAATAATAGTTTTTTTGAACTCCGAAGTCAACATTACAGGAGGGAATCAAGAATTAATCATTTTACTAATACTTTCAATCGTTTTTTAATAAAGCCAGAACCAATGATAATACACTTTTTGGTCGTCAAATAAGTTAAAAAACGAGAAAATATATTTATATATATAATGTCATATGTATATATATATATATATACATATATATACAAAGAAATTCGCTACATTTAGTTTATAATAAAAAGTGTTCACACGTTAATGACTTCGAAATTCAAAAAAATATAGTATTTCGTATGTTCAATAAAAAAGTTATATGAATCAGTTCAAAAATTATTAATATTTGTCTCTTATGAATATGAGGAATCATAATTTTCCAATTCTATGAAATATTTTTAATGGACAGTCCAAGTTTTTAGATAATACGAGTATCGTCAATAATATACAAGTTGGAGTATAAAATATGCAATGGGCGCTGCTTGAGCACTTTTCTCCCATTGTCTGCCGTTTTTCAGTCGAAGAGTACATTAGAAGCGAATCGAAAGAGGTAAATATTTTGAAGATTGGAAGAAGCGCTGCCACTATTTTGAAGACTACATCATCAATGTAGACGAATAAATAAATATTAAAAAAAAAAAAAAACATTTGTTATTTTCTAACCCACCTCGTACATAAAAAAATAGGATCCAGAATCACTGAAGATAAGAAACGTACAAGAAAAATTGTAGCATAATTAGACCGGAAAACTGAATGAAAACAGGAAACCGAAAATTGGCAACATTGCGGTAGCAACAAGCATATGAAGGACAAATACATAGTGTGTTAAATGTGAGGCAAAGCCAGAAAACCAGTTTGTTTTCTCTTTTTCGTTAAATAGAAAATCTCTAAATAAAGGATAAAAGAAAATATTTACGATAAACCAGAGAAGGCTAAAAAAAAGACAACAACGTCCTTACGACAATATTTGTAAACTTTTCCTTTTCTCATGTTTTTAGGTAATATATTTCCTTCCACCAGCTTCCCAACCGACCAACCAACCGTGTATTTTGGCTGTCACTGCGTGCCCGTCCCGACAAGCGCGAACTTTGTCACGCTAAATTGTGTCAAAAGTAAATCAAAACTGTCTAGCTGAGAAAATGCAAGCAAAAATAACAATTAGAGCAAATTAGCGAGTTCTGATAGGGAAATATAAGCGTAGTGACGTAAAAATTGTAGTTATCAGTGAAATTTAGAGAATTTAGATCTGCTACTTTTTTTTTGTTACTTATCTCATCGTAGGAGATTCTGAGAAATACAGAATACACGTCAAGTATCAAATATGTTGTGTATCATATAAAACAAAAGAAAACTTAAGAAATAAAAGTAAGTTACTAAATCATGGATGGAACGGAAAAAATTTTCATACGAAATATGGTTGAAAAGCTCCTTATAAGAATATATCTGTCATTTAGAGGCCCAATTTGTGGGAAAAACATCACAACAAAGATTAGAGGAGAAGCTCGGTAAAAAATGCGTAGAACCCTTACCTTTTTTATTTAAAAATTTATTTTATTAAATTTACTTACAGTTCAAATTAATCGCCTTCAAGCGAAAAAATACTTTAATTTGCGAAATCTGTTAATATATAATTCATATATATATTATTTACTTACTTTATTATATATATATAACTTATATATTAACAGATTTCGCAAATTAAAGTATTTTTTCGCTTGAAGGCGATTAATTTGACAATGCATAATCTGCTATCATCTATTCATGTGATCAGTGAATTTTTGTGTGTCCTTCATCACTGGTATGTTTAATGGTCATATTACCAATTGTCTCTACCGTAAGGTTAATGCCATGATACGCATGCGAGTTCATTTGTGTTGTTCTGTAATGTCGAATGCAACATTTGTACGTATTCAAAGCGAAATAAAAGCATACTAAGGCATTATTCTTTTTGACATAAAGAGAAACCTACATCTCTTGATTAGCACTATAAATGGTACTAAAGTTGGTGTTAGCAAATAGCTCGTTTTCAAGATAATTACAAAATACCAATACATTCATATGCGACACTGATTTCAACGAAACTTGAAGGGATATTTTAATGCTAACTACATTTTAGATTCCCCGAATTGATTTATCTAAATAATACTTTTTATTTGCTTAAAACTGTTTTGTTTTTATTTAATTTTAATCCTTGTTACGTGACAAGTTGAAAGCGACATTTTGTTCCATCATATTTTTTATGTTTCTTTTTTTACTTTTAACATGCTTTAGATGATTTTAAAGATATTTATTTTCACAATGCAAATTAAATTTATAAATATATATAATGAAGAAAAGCAATAAAAAGTATACATCTTAAACATGTGCCAAAACAAAAAATTAAATTAACTGAGATTAGGATTAAAAAATAAAGCTCTAGCTCTAGCTAGCTCTTCTACCAGTTGACTAATGCAACAAAATGAATACAGCTGGGATATGCCTGTAACTTTTTAACTTCCTTCCATTTCTCGTCCAGCTTATAACGTAGAAATAATTTTAATTTGATCCGATGGCAGTACATTCTTCTTCCGTTTGTCCTGTTTTCGGAAAATTGATAAAACGAAAGTACACTGGGAACACAACGTTTTTAGATTTGTAATTTGGCAAATGCTTTTTCAATGAAATCTTCAACTTCATCAACTACTTCCGTTCCGTGAGAGCTAGGAATAAAATTCCTTCCATGTATATATTGAATTTGTTTAATAATGACATTCAAGCTTATCCAAAGACATTTATAATTAATTTAGCACAATTTCAATTATAATATATTAAAGCCTTTGGGAAAAGGCTTTTTTATATTTCAAATAAAGGGTCTAAAACAAAAACAAATACCACGAGATAACCACCATACGCAATAGTCGTTTTCAAAAGTTTTATATTTTTAGGAAAAAATAATTGGTATTTATGCATTTCACACTTGCAATGTCGCACTCTCAATTCATATAAATAAAGAGTGTGAAGCGCTAACTATTTTCAAATATCTGTTATAGATTATTAAATCCATTCTATTATTTGTATACCTTTCATGTACATGAAATGGTATATTAACTATGGTCCGAAGTATATAAGTACGAGAAGAGATAGACCCACCGAAATTTATATCGATTGTATCAAAATCACGAGCTGAATTTATTTAGCCATGCCCGTCTGTTCGCACATATTATGAATGCTATTTTTACATATATTCAATTAATGGTGTAACACAGGGTTATGTAAATAAACGAATTTCTAATTTTTTCATGAATTTCATTTTTGTATCTTTCATATTTTTTGTATGTTAACTTGATAACAACAATTAAAAAGTGCAACTCCAGAAACCAAATAAACATTAACAAAACGTAAAAAATAAATTTATTAAAGCTCGATAGTGTTATAATTTCAAATTAAAGTTTTATTAAAAACTGCAGCGAATATAACACGTAAATAAATGAGTGACCAGCGTTAACCTTTAGAGCAAGGTCACTCGATGCAGAGGACGTCAGGCACTGAGTATGAGTTAAATACTCTGACTAGCTAATACGGAACACAAACAATAAACATAAATGATTTGTTACAATATAACCCATCCAACATGACAACTTTGAGTGGCCTACGTGCCAATTCTGTTAATGAGAATCTTGAAATGAGTACCGAAAGTGAGAATAAAGTGGAATGGCAAACAGTGACAAGCAAAAGGCGACAGTTCGGCTCTCCAACTATTGACCGCAAGCGAACAAAGTCAGACGGCCACATGAACTTAGAAAAAACTAATAACATTACTGAAAACAACAATTATACCATCGGTAGTTGTAGTAATACAAACAACAATAACATCATCAACAATTCCAGTAGCACAAATATGTTTGCCGGCTTAGAAGATGAGTCGGAAAGTCATAACGTAGCAGATCAAAACATGGAAGAGACTTCACCAAAACCACCACCAATTAGTATACCTAATATTACAAACATAAGCTGTATGGTTAAGTATTTAGTTATAAAGCTTTACGAGATAGTCAAATTAGGGTAATGGTCAAATCTATAGATTCATACAGAACTCTAATTGCAGATATGAAGGAAAAACAAATAAACTTCCATACATATCAACTTAACCAGGAGCGTGCGTATAGAATTGTTTTAAAAAATTTACACTACTCTACTCCAGTAGATGAAATAAAAAAAAAAATAGAAGCATTGGGTTTTCAGGTTAGAAACGTGAGTAATATACGAAGCAGATTCACAAATATGCCTTTATGTATGCATTTTGTTGACCTAGAACCAAGCAATAACAATAAGAATATCTTTGACTTAAAATATCTCGGTAACGCTATTGTAAAGGTTGATCCACCGAAGACGGTTACTGACATTGTACAATGTCATCGGTGCCAAGAGTTCGGTCACACCAAATCGTATTGCACAAAGCCGTATAGATCACGCAACAATAGAATGTAGGAAAAGCAAAGATATACCAGCCAAATGCATTAACTGCTTGCAAAACCATCCAGCTAACTATAAGGGATGCAAAAAACCAAATTTTTCAGATAAAAGACACAATGTTTCAACCTATTCTCATGCAGATCAACATTTCCCCCGATTGCATAACTCTACACAAAGGGAATATGTAAATGTCAACCCAAATATGTCTTATGTACAATGTGTCCAAAATAATTCAAATCAAAATAATAATCTTCTTGAAAAGATTGAAAATTTGCTTTCTAAGCAACTTGAAATGACTCAAAGTTTATTTAAAATGATGTCCCTGTTGTTGGAAAAACTATGCAAGTAAACCTCCGAATAGCGATTTGGAACGCCAATGGCTTGAACAGCCATGTTGATGAAGTAAAAATGTTCCTCAATTCAAACAATATTGATATTTTCTTAGTGTCCGAAACTCGTTTCCCTAGTAAATCCTACTTTAAAGTTATGGGTTACAACCTT
The DNA here is from genome assembly GCA_030068015.2 of Neoceratitis asiatica. NCBI lineage: Eukaryota > Metazoa > Arthropoda > Insecta > Diptera > Tephritidae > Neoceratitis > Neoceratitis asiatica. The sequence goes on from CM061524.1 coordinate 82,500,465, forward strand.
ATTTGTGCAAATCATCCCTACGACAGAGCTCATGGGGCTCTGCTGTCTTAATCAGATCCACCATCAAATACGAAATTTTAGAAGAAGTGAGAGAAGAATATTTACAAGCGGCCGGTGTTAAAATTAAATGTGACACTCACGATTTACCCATATACTCAGTATACTTTCCACCACGATTCAGTATAAAAACTGATCAGTATGTTGACATTTTTAGAAATTTTGGTTCCAAACTTTTTGTAGGTGGTTATTTTAATGCGAAGCACCCGTGGTGGGGATCTAGGCTCGTTAACCCCAAAGGCAAAGAGCTTCAACGATGCATCACTTAAAGAAATTATGACATTTTGTCAACAGGCACGCCAACATACTGGCCCAGTGATCCCAGAAAAATCCCGGATCTTCTTGATTTTGTGGTATACACTGGTATACCCATTAGCAAACTAAGTATACAGTAACGACCTTAGTTCCGATCATTCTCCCTTAATTGTAATATACAATGGTAATTTTCATAACATTTCCAAAAAATATAAGATCCTTACCCCAAAAACTGACATCGAATCCTTCCAACAGTGGACTTCTGAACATATTAACTTAAATGTACCGATGGAAACAGGTATTACCTGGACGCAGCAATAGAATCTTTTACAAATCTCATCCATGAGGCTGCACATCTATCAAGCCCTAAGGAACAACCTGCTCCTAACGATAATTTTCAACTCCCAGCTGAGATATTGCAGCTTATTACTTCCAAAAGAAGATTAAGAAAATCCTGGCAGGAAAATAGATATCCTGCAGAAAAGAGAGCTCTTAATAAAGCGACGAAGCAACTAAAGTTAAAGTTATCTGATTTTAAAAATAAGTATTTCAGTTCGTTCATTAAAAATCTTGAACCCACAAAAAATTATGAGCACAGTCTCTGGAGAGCTACAAAGTACCTAAAGCGACCAACCAAGCGTAACGTCGCTGTAAGGAATTCAGATGGTGTATGGTGTAGGAGTGATGAAACCAAAACAGAGGCTTTTGCTAAACATCCCTATCAAACATTTCAGCCTAATTCTTTGAATAACAACAGCGACGATACAGATGTACTAAATTTTCTGGAATGTCCATGTCAAATGGACTTTCCAATCGGTAAGATATTAAATAGCGAAGTCTCAGCAGAAGTGTTTAAATTAAGTAATGACAAAACGCCCGGATACGACTATATTGATAGCAAAGTTATGAAGGCTCTTCCTGAGAAAGCTATCGAATTTCTAACTATTATTTATAATGCTATTCTTAATACAAACCACTACCCAACTCAGCGGAAATGTGCGGCTGTTATCATGGTACCTAAACCAATTAAACCCGAAAACTATGTCAAGTCCTACCGGCCTATTAGTCCTATTAGTCTGTTCGAAACAATTCGAAAGAATATTTTTGCAAAGAATGTTGCCAGTAATTGAGGATCACAACATCATACCTGAACATCAGTTTGGGTTTAGGGTGAAGCATGGTACACCGGAGCAATGCCATAGGATTGCAAATGTTATTACAGATGCACTTGAGGGGAAAAAATACTGTTCTGCAGCTTTTCTAGATATCCAACAAGCCTTTGACAGAGTCTGGCACCCGGGACTTCTTTTTAAAATAAAAAAGCTTTTACCAGCACATTTCTACTTAGTACTCAAATCTTATTTAAGTTTCAGACACTTCTACGTCAGGCACCAAGATACGTCATCAGAAATTTATGGATTAATGCTGGTGTACCTCAGGGTAGTGTTTTAGGTCCCGTCCTATATACTATATTTACATCGGATATGCCAACGTCGGAAGGAGTAGAAGTGGCGACTTTTGCTGAGGATACCGCCTTTATCGCTTGTAGCGAGGCCCCTGTAGAAGCTTCTTCTATTCTTCAAAGTCAACTTGACCTTTTAGGGTCTTGGCTTATAAAATGGAAAATTAAAGTTAACGCAAAAAAGTCCACACACGTCACTTTTACATTAAGAAGAGATCAATGTCCTGCTGTATTTCTCAACAATGATCAGATTCCTACTAGTGATAAGGTCAAATATTTAGGAATGCATCTTGATCGACGCCTTACTTGGAAACCCCATATTAAGGCTAAGCAACAGCAGTTAAAAATAAAAACAAATCGCATGTACTGGCTGTTAGGTCGACTAAGTCTAGAAAATAAAGTTCGGCTCTACAAAGCTATACTTAAACCTATATGGACCTACGGCATTCAGCTTTGGGGTACTGCTAGCTAATCCAATGTGGAGATCCTACAACGGTATCAATCTAAAACATTACGATCAATGGTTAATGCGCCTCGGTTTGTCACCAATGAAGTTATTCACAAGGACCTAGGTTTTCCTTTTATAAAGTGTGAAATACCAAAATGCAGTGCTAGATATCTTACACGCCTATCCAACCACATAAACCCAACTGCTATTTGCTTATTAGACACGATTTATGAAACTATACGGCTAAAGCGCCGCCATATCTTAGACTTGCCATTCCTATAAAATTTGAAATCTCTCTAAAAAAAAAAAGTAATTTTGAAATTTATATAACGTAAGAATGTATGTAAATGTATCAAATTTATACATATTTCTCTATGTAGATTTGTTTAAGGCAAACCTACCGCTGTCATTATCTTATAAGATCTAATTTGCTGAATGTCTCATGTAAGATAGATTGCAAATAAAATTTAAGTAATAAAAATCTTTCATATACATGAAATGGTATATTAGCTTTGGTCGGAAGTATGTAAGTATCAGAAGGAGAAGAGATAGACCCACCGAAGCTTATACCGATCGCATCACGAGCTGAATTGATTTAGTCATGCCCGTTTGTTCTTCTGTCCGTCTGTCCGTCTATCCATCTGTCTGTTTGAAGGCAAACTAGTCCCTCAATTTTTGAGATTTTCAACCAAACTCGGTAGGAAGATACACCTATAGGTTTAAATGATCATTTGTTGGAATCGGAATACTATAGCATTTATACGACCGATTTTTAAGGTTTGAAATTTTCGGTCATACATCCATCAAAACAATACCTACGAACGTAAACATAATGAAATGCAAATTGCGAACGAATAATGAACATGAAATTTGATATTATCCTTACGTATTATGAATTGCATATTTATAATGAAAGCCATCTAAATCGGAATCATATAGCACGCATACAGATATGAAGAAAGCCCGCCAAAAAAGCATCTAAGAGCTTGGAATTTAGTGTTTTAGAGACGTAAATTCAAGATCATATTGACACTGAAATTTATCAAAATCAAGTTTTGCAATTTTCATTAAATTTGATATGTTTATGAAATATAATAGATACTTCTGATTTTTCTTGTTTAAATTAATTTTTTAAATAAAACAATCCGACATCGAATATACTGTTACTCAAAAAAAAAATTTATAGTAATTGATAATCGTATCGTGCCTATTACATTTTTCTTATATTCTTTATACACAAACAAAGATTGAAAAGAGCAAATATCAATGCATAATATCTCTTGTAAGGATCAATGATCAAAACAAAATATGCACTGAGAAATTGTTTTAAATAAAAAATTCATTACATCGACTTTGCATAGTATTTTTCGCAAATTGTTATGAATAAATGTAAAAACTGTCCACATTAGATTAATTTGATAACTTCCTAATGAAAATATGTTAAAACAACATACTTTTATAGACACTGATTTTTTTATATACGGCTGATATATCTGTGAAAATACCCATATATAAATCAGTTTGTATAATTTATTAGTTAATAATGGAATAAATTAGGAAGGTAAAATTCAGAAAAATTTACAAAAAATTGTTCGACAAGTCTTCCATATAGTTTTAGTCGTTGGAAGAAAATATAAAAGGTTTTTTTTTTACAATATATTTTCACCAAACAGAAACTATTATTAAGTACAAATATATTTTTGATCAAATGTCGAATACTCTACCTGGGCAAGTATTCTCTTTTTTGCTGATTAGTTGCCATTGTATTATTAAAAGCCAATTTTTTATGCAGAAGGGGGCATAGGTACCAAAATGTTCTAGACAAAAAAAAAGAACGTATTTTTTATTCAGAAGCTAAAAATGAACTGTGCATACATAGTAAAAATTTGGAATTATTGAAAGTGGAAGTGCTTGCCTAACTCACGTGTGGGAAACGAAAGTAGCAGAAATGCTGAAAGTCTGAAAATTGGCAGCTAAACAAACGTTGAACACACCAGCAGTAGCAATGATGGTAGTGATGGGCCTTTTGTGGTGGCCAAGTAAAAGTTAGGAGGAAAACAAAATAAATAAATAAAAATGTATACAAAAAATTAAAATCTCAATTTAAGGTCAAAATATTAACAATTGTTTTTGCGTCATGATGAAAACTTAAACGAAAAGATTACCGAGAATATAGTTGAACTTATATTTAAAGGAATCAAGAGGATTTAACTCAACGTTTTCTTCGAATACCGCTCAACATGCAGCTCAAATTTGAATTACATAATATAGGGTGTTTTTATAGAGGTATAGAACTTTAAGTTGGCATTACTATTCAAGATGACGACCGATTTAACAGCTGTCAAGTGATTTATTCTCAGTTTGGTTTGGCAACTCATCATGAATAGACTCACGCCTGAACAACGCTTGAAAATAGTGCAATTTTATTTCGAAAATAATGGTTCTGTGCGGAAAACGTATCGCGCACTACGTCCAATGATACGAACCAATGATTCCACCAGCCCATAAAGCGCACCAAACAGTCAGTTTTTCTGGATGTAACGGTGTTTCAACATACACTTGAGGATTACCTTCACTCCAAATGCGGCAGTTTTGTTTGTTGACGTAGCCATTCAACCAGAAGTTCGCTTCATCGCTAAACATCGCTAAAATGGACGTAGTGCGCGATACGTTTTCCGCACAGAACCATTATTTTCGAAATAAAATTTCACTATTTTCAAACGTTGTTCAGGCGTGAGTCTATTCATGATGAATTGCTAAACCAAACTGAGAATAAATCACTTGACAGCTGTTAAATCGGTCGCCATCTTGAAAAGTAATGCCAACTTAAAGTTCTATACCTCTATAAAAAACACCCTATATTATAAATATATATATATATTATCAATTGTTGATATCATTAAATCAGAATTAATATAAGATCCAATAAAAACAAGGTAGATATCAATTTTTAGTTATAATTCCTAAAACCTTTGCAGCTTCACCTACATCTAGAAATATTTATTATAATTAACTTACCTTTATTAAATAAAAGCTGAATGTACTTTCGTTACGCAATATTATAAGTGTTTTTTGGATAACTTACAAGCGTTGCAAAAAAAAGAACAGATCAAGTTTAATATTGGAAGAAACTAAAATAAATTAAAACAAAATAAGCAAATCAAAATAAAAATTTAATAAATAAATAAAATAAGGAAATTAAATTAATCTAAACTAAAATAAAATTAAATAAAACAAAAACAAAATAGAATCAAATAAAATCAAGTTAAATGTAATGAAAGAAATAAAATATAATCGTACAAAAAATAAAAAAAGAAGAATAAAATAAAATAAAATTAATGAAAATAAAAATTTTTATGAAAGGAAATTAATATCATTAAAAAAATTAAAATAAAATAAAATGAAAGATGTTAAGAAAATTAAATATTATTAATAAAATGAAATAAAATAAAATGAAACATTATAAAATAAAAGAATTAAAATAGAATAAAAAGAGTGAAAAAAAAATTACGAAAAACACTAAAAAAATATATATATTAAAAAAATGAATGAAAAAAAATTTATTTAAAAAAAATCATTAACAAAATTAAATTAATGCAGTCTAAGGTCTTTTTCTTCATTTGCTTTGACCAGCAGGTACTCCATCGAATACTTTCAAAGTTCATTCGGATGGCATGCCTAGCCATCGTAGCCGCTGTCCCTTGATGCGCTGAACTATGTCAATGTCGCCGTATAACTCATACAGCTCATCGTTCGATCGACTACGGTATTCGCCGCTGCTAAAGCGGAAAATGACCATAAATCTTCCGCAAAACTTTGCTCTCGAAAACTCATCCGACTAATCGGATGTCGACATCGTCCACACTTCTCCGCCTTATACTCCAATCAGGACGATTTGTATAGTTTTGTTTCGGTTCATCGAGAGAGGGCTTTACTATCAATTGCTTCAGTCCAAAGTAGCACCTATTGGAAAGAGTGATTCAGCGTTGGATTGCAAGGATGAGATAGCTGGTGTTGTTATTGTTGGTTCCGAGTTGGTTAGAAGTTATAACCGTATAGTAATCCGGAAGCCGAGTTGCTTAGCTTCTTTGTCCAACCTGGAGAAATCAGAACTAACAGTGCGATTCCAGTGCTGCTTGACGTCAGTTTACACAGTCGTTTAAGTTTTGCGGGGATACCAAATTCAGACATAGCTTCGTAGAGATAACTTCTGTTCTCATGCTCCCTTAAATTTAAAATCTGTGTCATATGTGAAAATCTTCTTTTAACGGGTACTGTCCAAGCTTTGACGAATTGTGAATATGTGGTTTGATGTAGATTTTTCATGTCTAAAGCCTCACTGATAAGGGCCGATCAGTTTGTCGACGATGGGCTTTAATCTTTCACACAATACGCCAGGTGGGACCTCATATGTGATACTGGGAAGGCTTATCCCACGATAAATGGTGCTTTTTTTGGATTGAGCAGAGCACAATTAAAATCCATTCATCGGGCATACTTTCGTCCGACAATATTTTGCAAAGAAGCTGATGCTGCACCCTGTTGGTTCTTCGCTTTCGTATTTGGAAAGCTCGGTCGGTAAGTCGTGCACTCCCGCTGCTATGTTATTTTTTAAGCGGACAATCGCTATTCGAACTTCATCGTAGTCTGGTGATTATGGGGTTGGAGAAGTGTTCCCTCCATACACTAAGTATGCTCTGGACATCTGTCACCAGATTACCACTTTCGTTCCCACTTGAGCATGTTCCGATCTTGAAACCTTCTGTGAGTAACTAGATTTTCTTGTATAATTTCCATGCTAGCTTCTCAAGCTCTTCATACTCACGCCTTTCATACAATGAGTGGAAAATCGCCGCTAGGACTGAATTTATGGGATAGGATAGGATTGGCAGTGAAAATTTAGTTTAGGTTGATTTAATATACGCGTTTGAATAATATAATTTAATTATAAATTGATTTTCGAATAAAAACTACGTAAATGGTGATCCGCTCGAAAACTAAATGCAAAACAATGCACTGCTGGAATAAAGAGCGAGAACTATCACTGTCGTCGAAACGTCTATTCTGAGCCAATTATATCTTGAAGAATTTACTTCAGGGATGCCACAAGTATTCACATTTATTAAAAATGAGTACGAAGTTGAATACAATACATGTATTAATAGAAACGATACTAATCAATGAAAGAAACTTAGCTTTTTCATATTTATAGACCTTAGTATATATAATATAATAAAAAAATTAATCGTATATTTGCAATTGCAATGCAAAAATAATAGTTAAAGTAAACGAGTCCCCACTAACCATTCTTCATTCATATATTTTAGTTTATCTTTATTTTATCCTCTATTCTGGGAAAATATATATTATAATAATTAAACTTAAATTAAATTATTTTTAATTAGAATAAAAATGGTAACTAAAATTTATATAATGAAATTAACAGGTTATGGTATAAAATGCAACACCACGAACAAAACAGGACAAAATGAAGAGCTTATCTGACGCCATGCATAAAATGACCCAATTCAAACAGGACTTAATCATAAACGGACTTGTATTTAATTAATTAACTTAAAACATAATTTTGCTGTAAAATTATTAATATTTTTAAAACAGAACATTGCTAAATAAATATAAGAAAAAATAAAACGGTGTGCGTATTTTATTTGGCTCGAATTGTAAAATGATAATGAATAACCAGGGACCGTAATCATTATAAAATAAAATAAAAATCACTCCTTAATGATAATTTATTACTTTTTATAATTTTATTAAGTTGATACTAATTATTTTTCGAAATTTACCAAAACTCTTAAGCAATAATCATTATTAATGTAAGCGAAGAAAAATTGACATACGATTTTATGAAGACTGGAAAAGGAGTTATCCAAGGTTGAACGATCAAATAATAATGAACACCTTCTGAGAAATATATTTTCGGTCCCAATAGGGGTATTCTCTGTGTCTAGGAAATGCATGCTACGGACGACAAAACAAATCCAAAAAATGTGCTACGATAGGAAAAATATCCTATATCCAAACCTATAAATATTTATTTCCCAAGTATGTCACAATTTTGCAACGGGGATGCTCTCGATCTCTAGCACAATTTCATAGGAAATATTTGCATAGTATGCATTTCCTAGACACAGAGAATTCTTTAATAATAAGGATTATTCTTTGAGTGTTTAAGTAAAACTCGAAAAATGATTATTATTAACAAATTAAAATTATAGAAATCATGAAATGATAAATCAGTTTAGATCTGAAAAAACAACACAAGTGGTAACCTTACGATGAAATCCTTTCTTTATGCGCCTTTTTGATGTGGAAGATTTTTTCATCACATAAAATATAGATAGTCATTATTTACGACACCTGTTAATTACACCTAATTATATTAAATGCGCTTCTTACCAAAAAAGTAAGCGATAAGCTATTTATTTCTTCGTCACCAGAACCAGGACATCATAACTCCTAAATTTTATTAAATTACGATGTGCCCAATTTCATTGTTCCCATTTTTATACCTCCTAAACTTAAAATTTTTAGACAAAGTTAGCTTCGCATGTTATTGACTTATCTAAAAGTGTATGCAGTCAAATTATTTATGAGAGTTAGCCACAATATTTGTGCGTAATATATATATCACGTAAACTTCACGATATTTTTGTGACTGTGAGATTTTTTAACTTTGTAATTTTAGGATAAACTTCATAATATGATATCTATGTTCATAAAAAACCGTCAGGAGCTTGGGGCCGATACATTTTATAACTAGCGAGTACAAGTGCTTATAAATATACGTATGTATACATCCGAAATTAACACCTGTGAACCGCAACTACCGGTACACCGCATTTATACCATAAGTATATACTATATATATATATATTATTTTCATACACGAATATACAACTTAAAAAAAATATTTGCTGTTTTTTTTGCTCTATGTTCATTTGATATATAGTTATATACTGTGAAGTTGTAGATAATTTCGTCTATCTGGGAGCCAGCACCGACAATGTCAGCCTTCATATAAAACGCAGCATCACTCTTGCCAACAGGTGTTGCTTTGGTTTGAGTAGACAAATGAAAAGTAAAGTCCTCTCTCGTCGAATTAAAACAAAACTCTAACGGGTGATCCATTTCGAGGTTCCCTCCTTTTTTAAAGAAAAAAACCAGAAAATTCAAATTATCATTCGAAGGAACATTCCTTGGCATTAGTTTTTTTGAAAATTATCTACTTCAAATGTTGAACGCGGCTCAGATGGTTCATCCGTTGAGTCCAATTTTCATTCGAGCATTTCGACTAATAATTGGCGAATGACAAGCGTGATGTTTTGCTCCAAGGCCTGAATCGAAGCGGGATTGTCCGTATAGACTTTAGACTTTACATATCCCCACAGGAAAAAGTTTAACGGTGTGATATCACACGATCTTGATGGCCAATCGACCGGCCCAATACGTGATATTATCTGCTCACCGAAGTGTTCTATCAATAAATCCATTGATTAATGTTACGTTCTCACCGGCATCATTTTTGAAGAAATATAGACCAATGAGCCTTTCCATTATGAAATGCCAAACAATACTGAACAAAAATAACATGACAGCTGTAAAAAAAAAGCCTATTGAAAAAAGTACCCCCACTTGGATCACCCTTTGTAATAGCCCAATATTTTCAAATGCCTAAGCAAAAACGAGGAACACTGCAGTGAAATGTTGTTTCCTTTCAAAAGCTGATCTTATATTTGTACGAATCAATTCACATGCTCTATGCTGTTCTCTAAAGCCGTATTGGTGGCATGGTGTGGTTCGTTTCGATTTTAAAATCGGTTGTATTTTTTTAATAGAAGGTCTACGAAGATTTTCGAGAATATCGTTATTAAGCCAATAGGCTTTGTAACCGTTGAAGCGATTGTTGGTCGAGCTCCTCCTCCAACTTGTGTAAGGGACCTACAGTTTATTCTCTGTCGCCTCCAAACGGCCGATGGTTATTTAAAAGGAGTTTTTTATTTCATGTCAGAAATACACTCGGAGGGCTTGGCATTCCCTGCCGATGGGCGACCGTAATAAGAGAAATTAATTTTTTATGATTTGGATGTTGCTCAAACCTAGCTTAGGATTATAATAATCCCCGAGAGTTTCCAAGACTTAGAAACATAGTGAAAACTTAATATGCTATTAAAGATAAAAATTAAGTGTTTTTTCCCTTTGGGGAGCTCTTTTATCATATCACCTTTTCATATCCAGGAGCTTTCTTTTTCTTAATATCAGTGGTAATAATTTCCATAAGAGATCCAAGATTGAATTTAATAAAAAAAATTCCGAATCTTCATCACATTTAGAAAAAGAATTGTTTAAATTGATATTAAAATATATTATCAGCTTCAATAATAGTAAATATTTTTTATTGATATTTTTACTTTTATACTAATAGTACTTAGCAGATTAATGCCAAGACACATATAGTAAAGAAATAAAAAAAACCCAGCTCAGCTTTAGTTATTTGCATAGGTTAGTACAATAGTAGTGCTTAAAACTGGTACCCGCCTATTGCTGGTATGCACATACATATGTTTAATAAACATATCGTAACAATTTTTGTAATTACCTTCGATAATTTCCAAAATCATTTGAATTCGATTAGCAATCTAGTTAATAATAATAGATTAGCTAAATAATAATCCAGAGATATGTTCGTTAGGCTTCTTTTATTGTTACGAATTTACTGAACGTTATTTAGTAAGCAATAGTTACAATTTTATTCACTCAACGGTATATTTCATAATTCTTTATAATACAGCTTACTACAATGTTAACGAAACTGCATTCTCTACTCATCTTCCTGTGATAGCTGCTGCCGCTCCTTTAATACCTGACGATGACCAAACCTTCTTGATACTTGCTGTAGCTCCTTTTATTTGTCTTGGCTTTCCGTCACAATAGCAATTGCTTTCAGTATTTAAATATCATACCTTGAAAATTTTCAACTTAAAAATACCAAGATATACTATTTAGCGCATTTAACTTTCATTTTATTTAGTTCTCGTGTGTATATTTTAGCAGAGACTGTTCCTAACATTATTTGTGATGTGATAAATTGTTACCGAATTATGAAGTTTATCCATATTCTCTCAATAATGTGAGCATAATCAGAAGACATATTTCTGGGTCCAATCCTTTTTTATTGTTTAAAGATAATATTAAATATGCATCAACATTATGAAAGCAAACACGCACCGCACCGGCATGACGTGCTTTGTTTTGAAACGTAAAAAGAAAAAGAAGGCTGTCTTCGGCCATGACGAATTCACTGTACCTTTCATGAACGCATCAAATTTATTGCAAATTTCAAAATTGGATTTCGGTGATTTTCAGTGTTACCATAAACTTGAACCTACGTCTGTAGAATATCAAATTTCTAGCTCTGAGATGCTTTTTAGTGGATTTTTTTTACTCAAACATCATATCTGAACAAATGGATTGCATGCGGAAAATATGATATAGTATTCCAATTTCGATGACCTTCACCATCAATATGGAATTCATAATATGTATGGATAATAACAAATTTCACGTTCCTAGACGCTTTTTTGACTGAGTTATGACCACATCTGAAGAAATCGGTGTATTGCAGCTATATGTTATAGTCGTACGATTTTATAGATTTTCTGCACCAATATGAAATTCATTATGTTTATGCAGTATACGAATTTTCATGTTCTTAGATACTTTTTTGACGGATTTTTTACCCAAAATATAATTGCTATAGTGGTCTGATCTGGCCGGTTCTAACAAATGGTTGTTTAAACGTACAGATGCATCTTCCTACAAAGTTTTCTTAAAAATTGGGGGACGTATTTTCTCGAATATCTTAAAAATTGAGGGACTCATTATTCTGCTAAGATCGATAAAGATTTGTACTTGCTTCGAATCAAAGTTATTATACCCTATTATGAACATGAAATATATAAAAACGATAAATCCGCATGACAAATTGTATATTTTGATATTGAGCTAGTTACACGAGCGTAAGCAATCAATTGTAAATTCATATATCGATACAATAAAATTCTCAGAGCTTGAATTGTTCCGGGCGAGAAAGTATATTGAATTTTAAAGAACGTGAATTACCTCTCAATAATCGTTCCTTGATGTTGCTATTCGAAAAAATATTTGAAACAGAAAAAAAAAACAGGGAAGGAAAAGTTAAGCGTTATAACAGTGCTCAACAGTAGGCTGTTCTGGTATGAAAAACGGATTTATAAAAATTTTATATATTAATAACATATGATGTTATATATGTTAATTTTAAAATCATTAAGTTGCTACAAATTAATAAAAGCAGGCGATAATTCTGTATATGTGGTTTTCACCGCTGACATTTTTTCTACTAAAAAGCTTTGTAGTCAAATCTCCTAACTCTCAAAGCTCTTCACAGCTTATGTATCCAGTTATAGGACTTAAGAAATTGTCAGTACCTTAGCATCCTTTGTAAAATTGTTCTGTCGTAACAAGAAGTGACAAGTAAACCCTTTTTGTAAATTAAAATAAACTAACTTTGTTAATATTAATGTTAATTACAATAAATAAATTATACTGTCATTTCATTTAATGAAAATTTGTTTATTATATTCTATCAAATGCATTAAAGGGGCTCTCTTATCTTCCATGACAGATTAAGCCACAACAACTTCACAAATAATTTTATTTTTAAATAGATTTTCCAAATTTTTTTTTTGCCAGATCGGACATAGCTCGAAATTGTGGCATTACATACGCATAACCATACGTGACCGCCTGTAGTGAATAGTAATTTAATTAAGAAATAACTTCATTATAATTTTACCAGCAAAAATCTAAAATTGCAAAAATATTTTTAATAAGGAATAGTATAAAATGTTAAGCCTTTACCAGGTTATGTACACTCGTACACCATTGAAATTAAAAATACCCTCGTTTACTATTTAGCCTAGCTGTAATACACAAGTGGAAAAAAGAATGTAATAATTATAGTTATGTCATATAGAGATTGCTCACATATATGAATTCTTTACTCCTTCTCTACAGCTGCTTTTGCTTATTATTGCAGCTAAAAAATCTTTACTGCTAATAAACACACAGATCATTTAATAAACTTGGCTTCCAGTCAGACGGTCTGACTGACTTGTATGTACATCCAGATACTCCAGTTATGCGTTTGACATTTGTAGTAGTAAATGGTTGCAGGCTGTAATTGTAAATCATATTTTGACTAACGCAGATACATGCTTATATAAGAAATTTTTATTGACTGCTTTTCCTTTGCACATTTATTTATAGCCTCGGCATGCAATTTTGCGCAGTTCACATACATTTATTTGTACAAGCAGTAAAAGCATTAGAAGTAGCAGTAAATTATGATTTCAATATTTTAAAATTTATACATATCTAAGTAATTACATATAAGTATATAGGGTGCGCTCAACAATTGAAGTAAGCATCTTAGGTCACTCACTTACGAAAAATAAGTTATTAACTATAATGTTATTTCTTTGCATTTTTACGCTACACTCATCTTCCAGCATTTTTCAAATTTCTACCTTCCTTACCAAAAGAAAGGTGAATGAATCTTGTCGGACAGTGATAACACCTAAAATAATATAGTCACTTTAGTAGATAAAATAAATCATAAACACATATGATCCAAGCACCAAACAAATTTTTCTTGCTGTGGATCTACAAATTATTATAACTTTCATGTACATGAAATGGTATATTAACTTTGATCCGCAGTATGCAAGTACCAGAAGGAGAAGAGATAGAAAAAACCCGTCGAAATATATAACGACCGTATTAGAATGACGAGCCGTGTTGTTTGTCCGTCTGTCTGTTTGAATCCAAACTAATCCCTAATTTTTGATATATTTCAACCAAACTTGGTAGGAAGATGTACCTATAAGTCTAAACGATCTTTGTCGGAACCGGCCAGATCGGACCACTATAGCATGTAAAGGGTGTTTTTTATAGAGGTATAGAACTTTAAGTTGGCATTACTTTTCAAGATGGCGACCGATTTAACAGCTGTCAAGTGATTTATTCTCAGTTTGGTTTGGCAATTCATCATGAATAGACTCACGCCTGAACAACGCTTTCAAAAGGGCCCAAAACGACATTACCGTTGTTCCCGATTCTCATAAGTGAATTTTGTTTAGCGATGAAGCGCACTTCTGGTTAAATGGCTACGTCAACAAACAAAAGTGCCGCATTTGGAGTGAAGGTAATCCTCAAGAGTATGTTGAAAAACTGTTACATCCAGAAAAACTGACTGTTTGTTGCGCTTTATGGGCTAGTGGAATCATTGTTCAGTACTTTTTCAAAAACGATGGTGGCCAGAACGTTACAGTCAATGGTGATCGGTATAGAGCCATGATTACTAGCTTTTTCATTCCTGAATTGAATAACCATGATGTCCAGGAGATGTGGTTTCAACAAGACGGCGCAACATGTCACACAGCTCGTGCCACAATAGATTTATTGAAAGACACGTTTGGACCTGTGAATTGGCCTCCAAGATCTTGTGATTTAACACCGCTAGACTACTTTCTGTGGGGATATGTAAAGTCATTGGTCTATGCGGATAAGCCACAAACGCTTGACCATTTGGAAGACAACATTCGCCGTGTTATTGCCGATATACGGCCACAAATGTTGGAAAAAGTCATCGAAAATTGGACGTCCAGATTGGACTACATCCGCGCCAGCCGTGGCGGTCATACCAGAAATCATATTTAAAATGTAATGCCAAAAGATTATCTTTCGGACAAATAAAATTCATGTCAATCGAATAATCCATCGTTGTTTTATTGCATCTTAAAGTTCTATACCTCTATAAAAACACCCTTTATATGACCGAATTTCAGATTTGAAATTCTGGGTCATAAATCCGTAAAAAAATACCTAAGAACGTGAAAGTTGGTATACTATACATACATAATAAATTGTAAATTGGTTCTGAGAATCATCGAAGGCGGAAAACTATAACATGTAGCTCCCACACACCGATTTGTTGAGATATGACGCTTTGGTCAAAACTTAGTCAAACAAACGTCTGTAGCATGAAATTAGATATCCTATACACATATTATGAATAGCATACTGATAGTGAAATAATTGAAATCGGAATACTATATCATGTAGTTCCCTTATAATCGATCTGTTCATATATGAAATGTAAAAATTAAAAAGAGCAGTGAAAAAATACCAACTCCCCTTTTTAATTTTACTAAGCTTGAAATTGTGACCTCAAAATTCCACCAAAGGCTATCGACTACTCAGGTAATTCATGGTCCGCCCTTTCAACCCTGAGTGTAATTAGTAACAATTCCCTATAGTAGCATTGCATGATTGGCGAAATTTTTTGACGAGTCCAGTGTCACTAGGACTGTGTTCATTTTTTAAAAGTTCAAACATGGGTTTATATTATGCATACGCATGGACTGTACTCTTGAAATTACATGCTCCCTTTTCTATATTTTCTTTATGTGACGCAAGAATGAACCACAAGCGATTATTTTATGATAAGCACAAACTATGCTTCCAACCTGAAAAATTGCGAATAACTCTCATAGATAATTTGGCAGAACATGATATACTGTGGGAGGTTTTCAAATTGCTGTTGGTGGTGGTATGAGTTTAGTGCTTGTTGTATAGTGAAATGAATGGATATACGAGTACTCGTATATGTGTTATGAGAGAATGTGTGTATTATGTTTTCTATTGGCACAACTTGCTGTCGCTTTGAATTTTAGGAGAATTAGCTATTGCGATTTTTGCTCATATATCAATTGTATTTCACATTAAATAAAAAACATTTGAATTTTCTTAACAATTAGTGTGTGTTTTTTGTTTTTAAAGATATCATAGTGATATGAAAATGTTCATCGGAAAACCCTATATAAAATTTCAGAAAGTGCGTAGTTGTATGTATGAAGAATGCGTATGTGAATGAAGCAACTATTAGTTTTTGTTTCGTATTGGGTTTGGAAAATTTATGGCAAAAATTTTGCCATTTGACAATTACGAGCGTTTGTCAAACCTATTATTACTGCGTTTGCCTTTGGTTAGTTTGCATTTATAGGCAATTCTATAATGTGTGGGATACATTCCTTTATGTGTAGGTATGTACATATATATAAATGTATTCATGTTTAATGGGCTACGCATAACTATAGTTGCATTTTTTAAAATAAATTTTCATATCTCACTGAAAAATACTTACGGATTTTGAAAAATGCGCTGAACTTCTCATATATGTATATCGTGGATCGTCAACTTCTTCTACATACATCTATTTATTAATTAAACATTGTTTATTTAAAAAGTATTCTACATTATTAGACCAAATTTTGAAAAAATTAGTTTACCTTAATTAATCAGTTAGAACTGGATATCAAAAGTATAGTGGAAAATAATCACCCGAGGTAAAAAAAGGACTCTGATATTTGTAGTGATTACATCTTTTTAGCGTCAAACTTCTTATCATAAATTATGTAAATCTAAATTCGAGCTTTTAAATATGTTTTGTTTTCAAGCCTGATGGAACAAACTGTACTCCGTAAACCGAAATTTGCGCTCCTTTATATGGTCACATTAGTAGCCGTAAAGGACAATAATCTAGTTTATTGCTTCTCTTCCTAAAACAATTCATCACTGAAGTAAATCATAATTTAAACATTTATTATGGCAGGATAAAGCTTTCATTCATGCTCTGGTGGCTACCTCTTGATGGATTTGATATTAATATGGATTTTATATTACACATAGATATGTATGAGTGAGTTACTATGCTGTCGGTTCTGAAATTCTTAGTGCTAGAGACCAATTGGGCGTATTGATTTAAAGTAAAAAAAAAAAAACAATTTTATTTTTAATTTTTATTTTTTATTACGTGAGCTATATTCGTAGCGATTCATTTAAAAATAATTTTAATTCAACCTTCTGAAATGCCCCTAAATGTGGATATGTATTTCTGAACGTTTTCTAATTGCTATAAAAGTATTATCCTCCTCGTTTTTGAGAAAAAAGAAAAGTCTCTCCCCATTTCAAAATACATCTTCCTGGTTTTGATAGACAACATAGCTGGGGAATAATGATTAGTAATCCTAATGATTAGTAATCGGATTAGAAACTTTTATTTTGCAGAATAATTGATTAATTAGGATTAGTTGGCTATACTAATCGATTACTTATTGATTAGATTAGAACTAATCAAAAATCTAATCGCGATTAGTGACGATTAGCATATCTAATCAAAACTAATCAAAACTAATCAAAAAAAAATCGATTAGATATCTCGATTAGTTTTAATTAGGTTTGATTACATCAACTATTTTATTTATATTTAAAATATATCATCGCTACCACTGCCTACACACAATTCTTCGTCTTCGCAATATGCATTTTATCAATATGCATTCTCTTCGCATCCATATGTACATATACAGCTGTACATATAAACACAATAACTACAGCAGAGCACTATTGAATTAATTACACAGCTGACCAGACAGTCCGCGTTAAATAAACACTTTTCGTTTTTCATTGTGGTCTTCAATCTATAAAGTGTGGTAAGTGAAGTGGTGAAAACTCTATTTGTAAATATAACATTTTCAAATTATAAATATCGTAGTTGTCGAAATGGAGCAAAATGTCGGAATGGATCAAGATCTGTTTGAAGACCAAGCTTTCTCGGCAGATGATGATGTGGTTGACCCAAATTTTATCCCGGAGAAGGTGATCCGCAAGAGGAATATTGTTGCGGATAGTGATTCGGCAGTGAGTACTAAAAGAATGCGTAGCGTCGGAAGGAGTTCGCCTAAATTAATTTTCAATTCAGAATTTTACGTGGAAATGGAAAAAGTATGTTAAACTAAGTGTTGGTGAATATTTTTATTAAATTATTGTACTAATGGCTTGTTTTTTCTTACGGCAGTCAAATGGAAGAACAACGGCTAAATGTGCCGCCTGTAATAAAATCATACGAGGAAGCGGGGAAGTAACTTCAAACTTCATATTCTATTTGAAAGTTCGCCACAATGACTTCCACAAAAAGTATTTAAGTATGAAATCTGAAGCTTTTGAAAAAAAAAATTATCCGTGTTTTGGTAGACTGCGCGTTACCTGTTTCTATTGTAGAAAAAGAGTCCTTCCGTGACTTGTTTAGTTGCACTGGATTGCATGTTATGTGTAAAAAGTCTGCCATGAAAAAACTTGACGAACGCTATAATAGCATGGTGTCTGCAGTACGGAATAACATGTCGCAATCAAAGTATTTTTGTACCACACATATAAATCAGCATACATTTAAAGCGTCGAGAATCTCATTTTTTTTTCAGAATGTGCCTTTAATTTTTATACTGCAACTAGTATGAGAAAAAGTGGAGATAAACCCACCAATAAGTGTACCGAAATAACCAGGGCTATGAGCCGAAGACAATCCCGTCCTTACTTGTTTAATAAGATTTATGTTTACAGTGAAATTTTGAATAAAAGTTCTTTTAAGTTTGTTACTTTATGAATTAAACGAAAAAAACAACAAAAATATTTCAAAATAGTTGATCTAATCAAAACTAATCGAGAAATCTAATCGATTTTTTTTTTTTGATTAGTTTTGATTAGTTTTGATTAGTTTTGATTAGATATGCTAAGCGTCGCTAATCGCCATTAGATTTTTGATTAGTTCTAATCTAATCAATTAGTAATCTAAAATATTAAAGAATCAAAAAAATCTAATGATTAGATTATTTTATTTTTCTAATCGTAATGATTTCTAATTCTAATCGAAGTTCCCCAGCTATGATAGACAATACAAAAGAATTTTCTTGTACATGTATGCATACATACGATGCTACTATATATATAATGTTGTGTTGCACTATATGCCTTATTAGCCACAATGCTTGACTGCCTGTGAACTATTGAACCATTTGACGATGAATCACTTTATTCAATTCTATTCGTACGCGATTTGTGATTTTCCTGGGCGGGATGATTATCGGTTTGGGTGGAGCAGGCATGTGCAAAAACTTTGTAGAATTTCAATTATCTGCGTTCAGTTGCTGATAGCGTAGCAAAGATAAGTGCTAATTTGTATATTTGATAAACAATATAAGCAATATTCATTCATATTTGTATAAGATACGACATACATCATTTTTCTTTCCGAAGGTGGAATTTTTTTATTGATATCACCAGTTCTAGACGGCATTATCCCACTATGCTGGGCTTTCGAAACAATACACCTACGTACTATATCCTTAACTCCTACGGACCGTCGATAGGCATTTCTTCACAGAACCAAGCTTAGCTAAGATTGGCTCTTCATGGACAACTTTCTGATCCACTCTCTGTTATGTCTTCGGTTTCCGTTTTCCACAAGATTTTACATTGTAACATGTGGTGCACAATTTTTTTTTTTAGAGACACCCGTTCTTTAATAAGAGTCGCTATGTCTGTTCTCTCTACTTCGCATTTCGGGCAGGAAAAAAATATGCGTAGCGAGCTTTCTGTTCTGTCATCGTGACCATATTTATTGAGGTGTTCTCTGAACCATCCGTGTCCGGTCAGAAAATAATCAGCTCATCAGGTAATAATCCATCTTGCCGTATTACCGATCAGCATGTGCGCCCGCCTACTTTTTTCCGCCATCTTACAGCGCCTCTGCCACTCATATATACTTCTCAGTCTTTCTGCGTTCCACTCTTGTATTGTGAGTCGCCTTACAACTCTGGTTTTGCCCTGATGCCTCTTGCGATACCGTATGGAATTCCCTGATAACTCTGATTGCACTTAAATTGGTCACAGATCTCGGTTCCTTAGCATAAGTTATATTCTGCAATGCTGATCCGCACATCGCCGACACATACATTAACACCGACTGACTTACTTTAGCCACGAGTTCTCGTTTGCTCTGACTTGGTCCGCCAATAGTGGCCATCATCCCAGATAGGTATACTGTTACTCGCGTCGCTTTTTCACATGCTTTCTCGATGTGCGCCTTGTAGTCTAACCGCGTGTCTATGATAACGTCTAGGTACTTCAGCGTCTGCTGGGTGGTTACGTTCAAGCCATCGATATTAAGTAGAGCAGTTTCTATCTTTTTTCTGCTTGTAATTATTACTGATTCGGTTTTTTGTCCTGCTAGTTGGAGCTTTCTTGCTTCTCTTTAAAGCAATTTTTTCACATAGGCTGCCTTTTTGACTGAGTTCATTTCCTACCACACCTACTGAAATGTCGTCAGAGTGCCCGATAATTTGAACCCCCTTTGGCGCAGCGAAAGTTACAGTACTTCATCATAAAGAACGTTCCAAAGCAGTGGGTCCAGTACCGACCCACTCGCCGGTGTCATGAAGTAACAGCCTATTCGACAGGTATTTGGAGATAACTCTGATGGTTTTTTAACTTTGAATTGATTTAACTATGTCCGTCTGTCTGTCTGTCCATCTGTGTGTTTGAACTCAAATTAGTCCTTAAATTTTTGAGATATTTCAACCAAACTTTGTACGAAGTCGCACCTATATGTTTAAACGATCATTTGTCGGAACAGCTCACCGATATTTCAGATTAGAAATCCGTCAAAAAAGTTTTGAAGAACGTGAAATTTGCTACACGAAAGATTCGTAATGAATTGCATATTGGTTTTAAAAATCATGGAAACATAGCTCCCATACCCTGATATTCTCAAATGTGAGGTTTTGGTCAAAACTCTGTCAAAAAAGCATTTAGCAGCATGAAATTTGGTTTTATCCACAAATATTATAAATATCATATTGGCGCTGAAAATCATCAAAATCGAAATACTACGTCATATAGCCCCCATACAACCGATTTGTACAGGTATAAGATTTTGGGTAAAAAAATCCGCTATAACGCATCTAGGAGCGTGAAATTTGGTAGCCTACAGACGTAAATTCAAGTTGTTATTGCAACTGAAAATTACCAAAATCGCATTTTGCAATTTGTAATAAATTTTGAATGTTCTTGAAAGGTATAGAGACTTCGGCATGGCGGAAGACAGCCGGTATTTCTTGTTTTATATAAAGTTTGAACCTTGAATTATTGCTAACTTCTATCCATTTAAGGTAATTTTCGACCGCACTTTGGAACATATTCGGCAGTATCTCAACCCTAAATTGACGAATGTAGGTTTTCAAGTGTTCCAGAGTAAAGGTTTATCCACATAAATACGGTTAATGTTTCTTTAGGAATACCTCAGGGTAGCCGTCTAGGCCCGATTCTGTTTTCTCTATTTATAAACAATATATCCTTTCAGGTAAAATTTTCAAAACTTTTATTGTGTGCGGATGATGTAAAACTTTATAAATCTTACACTTCTGCAAATGTAGGTATCTTACTGCAAACAGATATAAACACCATGGTTTAATGATGTAAAATAAATCGGATGCCCTTAAATCTTAAGAAATGTAAAGTTATGTGTTTTTTCCGAAGATCCACACAGACAATTACTTACCCTATAGATAATTACAGTTTGGAGCAGATTCACAGTTTTATTGACCTGGGGACCACTATGGACCCTAAATTGAACTTCACACATCACATTGGTGTGATAGTCTCGGCTCGGTGATTTGGAACCCTAGGTATCAAATCTACTCTGACAAGCTGGAGTCTATTCAAAAACAATTTCTCCTATTTGCCTTAAGAAATTTGCATTAGGACTTTCAATACAATCTTCCTTCTTATACTAGTCGTCTGAAACTTATCAATCCTCCCTGCTCTCACCAGTCGTCGGGAAATGCTTGGTGTAATTTTCATGGTTAAAATAATAACAGGCTCAATTTCCAGTCCCCTTATTCTCTCTGAAATCAAATTTAGTATTCCGTTCAGAATGTCCAGACATTTTTCCCCTTGTTTCTGGAAATTTGTAAAACGAATTTTTAATTCCACGAGTCTTTGCATTGTTTGTGTCTTGATATCAACTCTCTTTCAAGCATATTTCATATACCTGACTGCTTTTTCATATTAAGAAAACTATTTTGTCGACTCTCAACTAATCGTTCCATTACATTTTATATTTGAAGTAATTTAGTTCTCGGCACTAAACAAACCTCTCCTCAGCGTTACTGGGCATTGATGAAAAATAAAACAAGTTCCATCCGTCAGGCGGACAGCGCCTCGCGTGCGGAGGCGGGAGGTGGGTAAACCGTTGGAATTAGTAATAATAATAAAGTAACGGCCTATTCGGTAGTTGGAGATAACTCTTGCTAAGTAGCTCGGTGTTCTCTTGTATTCGCTCATTATCTGTGGCCAATAAGCAGAATTAAAAGCATTTTTAACGTCAAACGTTACTACCGCTCCGTATTTTTTTGCGCCATACATCTATCTCGTTCCTTCAAGGTACTTAATTGCGATATTTGTCACATTTTTGACCGCATCAATGCTTAACCTGTGATGACGGAATCCATATTAGTTTTCGACGAGTCCTGGAGATTCTTCCTCTAGGTGTTACTAGAGTTGTACGCAACGACATACATGCATGTATGTATGTACATGTATGAATGTACGCTCCCACTAAGCATGACACCTCCACCATTTAATCCAAAAACCAAATTCGGAAGATGCAAAATTAATGTCATTCATTTTAACATATTTTTTTTTAATGTATTGTACTTCTTAATGTTTATCAATAAGAACACCTGTAAACGGTTTTTCATAAAATGTAGAATTTTTCTGGTTACGTCAGACTTAATTTTGCTAAATTTTCCCAATAGCCCATATGCTTGTACTCGTGTAAATAATTCGTGCATTTTCAGG
Source organism: Neoceratitis asiatica (assembly GCA_030068015.2). Classification (NCBI taxonomy): domain Eukaryota; kingdom Metazoa; phylum Arthropoda; class Insecta; order Diptera; family Tephritidae; genus Neoceratitis; species Neoceratitis asiatica. Next base: position 82,523,507 of record CM061524.1, read on the forward strand.
CCGTTTCACGTGCCATGCATTCGACTAATTACTAAGTATATACGTTTGAGTATATGTACATATACAAAGTAGTAAGCAAGAAAAAATAGAAAAGTAAATGCACACATACGTTTGATGAAAAAGAAGCCAACAAATTCTATGCTAATTGATAATTACATTTACTTGAGGCCGTTTTGATGGAGCGGAACTCGTTTTAATCGGTGAGTGTTTGTTACTGTCTACCACGAGTATTTGGTTTGGGTTGGTAATACAAATTGTTATCCATTTTGCATTTTCCAAAATAAACGTATATAAAATGCATTTAAAATAATTTTTTCATAAATTTCCTTTGATACCTTTCATGTATATGAAATGGTATATTAACTTTGGTCCGAAGTATGAAAGTACCAGAATGGCAAGAGATAGATCCACCGAAATTTATGCCGATCGTATCAGAATCACGAGCGTGAAATTTTGTACACTACACATTCATAATGAATTGCATAATGACTCTGAAAATCATCGAAATTGGACGAATAAACATATATTTTCAGATGCGAGGTTTTGGTCAAAACACTGTCAAATTTTTCAATTTGCAATAGATTTTGAACGTTCATGAAAGGTATAAAGACTTCGGCATGGCCGAAGATAGCCGTTCTGTTTTTGTTTATTATAAAGTTTTGACCTTGGTATTATATGTGAAACAGTATATCATTTAAATGACTGGCTCGTGAGTTTTTCCAAACTTCAATCCGTTTGAGGTAATTTTCGACCACTTTTTGGAACATATTGGGCGGTATCTGAGCCATAACTTGACGAATGTTAGTTTACAAGTGCCCAAGAGTTAAATATTTATCCGCGTATATACTGTCTTTCGGGTGGCTCCGCAAAAAAAGTCCAAGGGTGTCAAATCACACCACCTCGATGGGCAATTGACATCGCCAAGACGAGAGATTACACGGCCGGGAAATTTTTCTCGCATTAAAACCATATAAGAAATGTGCCTCATCTCTGAAGAAAACTTTGTTGGAAAAATTTCGTCCACTGCTTGTATTCAAGCACCCAATCAACGTAACTACGGCATTGTGAATGTTCAGCTGGCTTCAGTTGTTGTGAGAGCCGTACTTTAATGGATGTAGGTGTAAGTCCATATTGGGCCGCAAGAAAGTCCAAGCTCTTGAGAACGTCAAGAAATAGACATAATCGGGTCTTCGGCTACACTTTCACTTACAGTAGCGATAGTTGAGGTGGAATGAGAATATTTCTTTAAAATTTCACCAATTGCTTGAGTAGGCGCTATAATCTCCTTTTAAAGCTCGAAACGCAGCCACGTTTCAATCACCATTTTTTAAGTAGGTTTCAACAATTTTAACGCGTTGTGCGGTTAAGCAACCCATTTTCATAAATTCCTGACTTTTAGCTAAAAAAATGACATCAAAGTTAAGTATAACACATGTAAAAATACAGCCCTGCACTTTCGAAACCACTAAATGGAAAACTCTGTATTTTTCATTAGCGCAGTACAATGAATTAGACTAGAATCAGTATTTTTAACTTGAAAAATTACCTTCATAAAAATATCTTAATTTTTTTTTTTTTTTGTTGATTTCTACTAATCCACACTTTTTGTGAGCTGGTTCTATATCATTATCTATAAGAATGACGCAAGACTATATTTTTATATAATTGATGTGCTGCTCTATTCAAAAAAGTTAATTCTATTTGAATTATCATCACTTGTGCTAAATAAATGTTGAATTTTTTACAGGAGACTTTGTTTTGAGCTTTGCAATTACATAAAGCCCCTTAAGGCTTCTCTTCTATCGCATTTAAATTTCATATCATTTTTAAGCATGGTCTCCGAATTTTTTTTTATTTTTACAATTCTTTGAATTAGAAAAGTTTGCAATTTGTTGTACTTTTAACTACAAAATAAATTGTCTGACTCTCAGAGCTCTGTGCCTCGTTGCGTTTTTCTCATGTTGCCAATATAAGCGGACAACCTTTTTACGTTAATTTAAACTTAATTAAAACACGTAATCGTTTGAGTGCACTCACGGCATAAACATTTGTAGAGACGAATTTCTTGCAGATCTAGTATGCTTAAATGTATAAGTATGCATCTTTGATCACTTGGAATGGTATATATTTGCACAATTATACTTAGTTTAACGCCATAACTTTTGGTACCAAAAGATCGTTAAAGATCGTATCGAAGCTGTTTCATCGGACCGGAGCATCAAAATCATATGAGTATAATTTGTTAGGAAACTAAAGCAAGGAGTTTCCACATAGCATTAAATTATAAGCGGGTGTTAACGAAATTTTTCTCACAAATTATTTTAGGCAATTCAAAACTCGTTATTTGTAGAAAATAATATATATAAACGGTTATATTTTCAGTGGTTTCAGAGGTGAAGAGCTGTAGTTAGAGATCTGTGAAAATTAACTGTCCAAATTTTCTCAATCAATTGAAACCTACTACAAAAATAGTGATTCGAACGCGGCTACGTTTCGTGCTTGAAGGTATATAGAGATATCATCTAACTGCTCAAGCAATTGAAAAAACCTACTGTCTGATGCGCTCTTTAGTCCGGAGGTGTGATTGGACCTTATTTTTTCGAAAACAATAACGGTGAGACTTTCACTGGGCAAAATGTGGTTCTAACAAGATGGTTTCACCAAACTTGGTGTGGGTATTTTTTATATCTATATATAGATGCATTATATATATATATATATATATATATATATTTGGCGCTTTTTGTAACCATCGCAGCGATTTTCGGCTCAGCTCCTCCTCCAATTTATGATTTTGCTTCTTGATGTTTTTATCAACAAATAAAGTGACTACAGTTCATACTAGCATAAGCCGCCTCCGAATTTCCTATGAATTTTCCTCAGAAGCTTTTATTTCATATCAGAAATAAGGACGGTGGAAGGTTGATCCAAGTAGAGGTACTTTTTTTCATTGGCTTTTTTTTGACAGATCACGTGAGTCGTGTCAAGCTGTCATGTTATTTTTGTACAATACTGTTTGAAATTTCATCATGGAAATATTTAGGCCTAAACAACGTTTATAAATCATTAAACTTTTTTACGAAAATTCACGTTCTATAAAGAATGTGTTTCGCGCGCTTCGCTCAACTTATGGTCAACATAATCAGCCTACTGAGTATACTTTTCGCAAAACCATCACCCAATCTTGAGACCCAGCATTCATTATTGGATAATATTCGATCGATTATACCACGTTCGGCAGGCAGTGAAGAAAATATAGCGGCCGTAGCTGAGAATGAACACGAAGACCATGGAGAGTCGATTCGGCGCAGCTGCTACTCGGACTGACGTATGGAACGACTTGGCACATTTTACGTCGAGATCTTAAATAGTAAGTGTAAAAAATACAGCTTGTGCAAGAACTGAAGCCTCTCGACCAAAACAAATTTTGTTCGGCGATGAGACCTATTTGTGGCTCAATGGGCATTTGAGATGAAGAGAAACCTGAATAGATTTAAGAGCTGCCATTTCATCTAGAAAAACAACGGTTTTGTGTGGTTTGTGAGCCAGTGGAATCATAGGTCCATATTTCTTCAAAAATGATGCCGGTGAGAACGTAATCGTCAATGGCCGACTATTTGATGTCTGAAATCGAATGGATTTTTTGAGAGAACACTTCGGTGAGCAAATAATTTCTCGTTTTGGGCCACCAAGATCGTGTGATATCACACCGTTCGACTTTTTCCTGTGGGATATGTAAAGTTTAAAGCATATGTGGACAATCTCGCTTCGATTCAGGCCTTGGAGCAAAAAATCTCGCATGTTATTCGCCAGTTACCAGTCGAAATGCTGGAACGAGTCATCGAAAATTGGTCTCAACTGACATACCATCTGAGACGCGGCCAACATTTGAAAGAGATAATTTTCAAAAAATAAATGCCAGAATGTTATTTCGAATGATAATAAAATAAATTAATGGGGAATAAATTTGAATTTTCTGTGAAAATTATTGAAAGCGAACGACTTATAGTATAGTTCCAATTCAACCCATTTATTCGGATATGACGTTTTGGGTCAAAAAATCATATTATGGTTTGAAATTTCGTATGCTTCTCACGTAAGTTCTAATAAATATTGACACATTTTGTATTTTGCAATAAAATTGATTTTTTAATAAAAGGTATAATGACTTCGACCGAAGACAGTCTATGTTTTTTTAAATAAAATTTTCGGTGGAGTAAGATTATAAGTAATGCCACAAGCTCATCCATATTCCATTAGTTGGAATATAGTATACATATTAATATTATATTAGTGCACACATTATTACGTATACAAAAGTCCATCAATTTGCTAATGTACTTTTATAAATACATATGGTTGCATATATATGTTTGTGTATGCTGGTATATGTTCATCCTCAAGTTTTGCTTTTGAACTCAGTCTCCGTTGTATTCATTATTGCGTAATACTTTTACATCTATTGGACATACCGGTATGCTTTTCTCGTGGCAGTTCCCATGTGCTTGCCTTAATTTAGTCCATGAATTTCTCCATCTTTTATTTTTTTTCTCTGTTTTCATGTTATCTGTTTTTGTTGTTGTTTCTGAGATCAGGTCGAGTTCACTGTAAATTTTATCTCAAATTTTTAATTAGAGTTGAATGTGTTTCTTGGTTTAACTACTATTTGTTTCTTGATTATTTTTCTTATGCTTGTATTTAAACACATAATACACATTTAAACACCACTTTGAATTCTATGGCACAGAACATCTGAATAAAAATATATGTTATAGTATCTTCTGCAGTTTGACCTCTTGAAATAAAATATATATTACACATATGTAAAAAAACTGTGGCTGTCATTTAGGATTTGAAATTTGATTCAGTGAATGCACTGCCAAATAAAAGTATTAATAGCTTGTTGACTTATTATTTTTTACTTCGAAAGAGTATACGTCTTGGAAGGTAGTAAGCACAAGTGTTTATCGGAAGATTCAGAAAAGATTTGCTGGGAAGAAGTTGTACTTTATTCGTTAGTTTCATGGTGGGTCTCATTGCAACAAAGACATACGCGTTCTTCTTCATATTTTGTTCGATTAGTTGAGAGATCTAGCTTTATTATATATTATGGCTTGGAATTCAGCCAGTACAGTAAAATACTATAGCAGTTAAATTTTAGCAACAGAGTCTCTATCTTTTCATCCACAGTTCGCATAACAAACATGTTGCAATTTTCTCAAAATAAAAGGTATGTTACTTCCATAGTACTATTTATGATTGTACCTTTTCGCTGATTAGTTGGTCGCGAGCAAACAAAAAAGCCTTTTTCATAAGTTATATAGTACAAAAAATACTGGTAAAATTATGAAATGGACATACCTTATGTTAATTATGTCAATTCTAATCCACCATTGAACGGCTGATGGATTTCTATGAGGAGCGTTTATTTCATCCCAGCGAGGCACTCGAAGGGATTTATAATCGGAATTGAAAACAAGAAAGAAGTGATGTCTTTGGTCTGCTGAAGTTCTTATACCTTTCATGAATAAATCAACTATATTTCATGGATTCATTTAAGTCGAATCTCCTAATAAAATCGAATAAAAAATAATTATATTTTATCCTCTTTACAAAAATGTATATAGTTTTCTTTATTGTCATTGAAAATTGTTTAAAAACGTCTTTTTTAACAAACTTTTTAATTTCCTTTTTGGACTGTCTTCAATGCCAATTCTATTGAAATCGCCGAAATAATGGGAAATTATCAATGGAATTAACAGGAAGGTAGCATTTGAAGACTGCTTTCAGTAAAAGTTCGTACTTACGATGTTGATAACAAAAATATAATAGTTTTCGCTAAAGTCTTTTTCTATTTTGTAGCCCTATAATTACGATCGTGTTGATCGAAGTTTTAACAAAGTAAGCGTTCGTCCGAATTCCATACAAACTTTAATTCATAAAATGTAGGGTCGATTTCTGATCCAGTTACAGCAGATAACTTCGGAACTCCCAGCAGGATCACTATTTTTATGAGTAAAAATAACCAAAAGCCGTTCCACTTCTTCAAGGTATTATTTCCACTCACTTTTATGTTATGCACAAAAATTACATATACTTCGCGAATTTCTTCTGCCTGTTGTGACGATGTCGCACATTGGGAAAAAATGTTCAGAATACACGCATTGCTTATGTTCTTTTTTATTATTGATAATATCTTCAAATTAAAACTTTTTATTTAAATTTTTTTCAAAGACACCTTGTTCATGAGGAAAGGAAAATATACAAATTTTCCAATTATTTAGGGTTTTTCAATAAGAGTGATATGATTTCTTAAAAAAACTGATGTACGTTTTACTCTTTAAAAATTTATTATATGTAGTATGCCAGTCAAGCTTAAAGAAAAGTTGTATTATAAATCGTCCCATCGGTACTAACTATAACATAAACATCGCATTTAATATAAGCATCGTAAATTGTACCGTCAATACTAAGTATCATCATAGGCTGTGTGAAAGAAACGATAAAGAAATAAACCGCAATTGGTACCGGTATTTAGTGAAAAAGGACGAGTTTTACTGCATACAAAATTTATTATATTTATAATAGATAATTAAACATTTAATTCAATTTACGCTCAGTTTTATTCAATTCAATTTCATATAGTGCGTCTAAAATTGTGTACGTTTGAGGTCTTAATGTTGTAACGTTATACATTCGAATTAACGCTTCAGTACCAATTTTGCTTTGCTTGTTGCGTACCACAATAAATTCCGCACTTTCAATTGAGCAATTTTACCGCAACTAACGTACAATAACGATGACAACAACGATTGCAACAAAAGCAAACAATTAGCAACAACTGGATGAGCAAAGCAACAATTGCATAGATACACAATATTAGCAAATATGTATTAAATTACATTTATATAAAATGTACCTGTAAAATCTGAGATGAAAATTCACAAGTAGGATTCGCACAAAAAAAACAGGTTTTACATGTAAATGCAAACTAGGTAAACTTACGTAATTACATGGGTCCATATATTCGCACAGAAAAAACAGGTTTTACATGTAAATGCAAACTAGGTAAACTTACGTAATTACATGGATCCATATATTCGTCATACATTGTTATTATACAATATGGTATAGTACATGTAATCAGCGTTAATGACTGGCGATTACCCACTAAAATCTTTGTTATATTTACTTAAAAATATCTACATGCTGAGATGCTCAGATTTGCTCTAACTTGCTCTATTATTTTTGGCAGCTGCTCTGCTTCAATCTTTTTCAGCTTCAATAAGCAAACCTATAATTACAAAAAATTTCGTCACATTTGACAATCAGTACAGCTGAGAAATACACTTGTTATCGTGAGTAATTCACTATTTTGTGGCAAATAAATACCGATACATTATTTTATGTTTGTGCATATATTCATCTGAAGATAATGATAATACTATATTCAATTAATGTTGATGTGTGGTGATAATATAAATTTTCATTCGGATGCATAATGTATGTATGATGTATTTATAGATATTCATGTATTGGGAGTAATTAAGTCAGTTGTAAATAAACTGACACTATTTTCATTTATTAGCAGAATTTATTGTCCCGTATATGAAACTACGAGGGTGGTTTTATAATTTTCGACCAATCAATGCTTTATATCTCAACATAGTCTCCTTCTAGCACTATAAATTTGGTACAGCGCCTTTTCCAATTTTTTGTATTCCTTCCAAATAAAAGGTTTTCAAGGCTTTAAGGAGATTTTTGAGGTCTTCTTTATTCGACCCGAATCTCCTACCATGCTTTCAAATAAGCTTGCAAACAAGAAATATTATCAACGGGTTAAATCTGATGAATATGCAATTAGTCCAAAAGCTGTGAATACTATTCGTCGTTAATAGTTTTATCCTTTTCAAGCTAATCGATGTAAATGTCCCTCATCCAAAAAAACTGTCGATATGAACTTGTTGACTGATAGACCAACTTTGGTGAACGTTCACCCGGAGAAACCCGAGAAACCCACTGTCTTGATTATTCCTTGATATCTGGTGTGGTGTAGTTGATCCATGGTTAATGAGATTGAGCATCGTCCTTTGAAGTGGCTACATGGTTGCGCAAAATAGAAATATTCAGATAAAATGTGATGAACCTTCTCAGTTTAGAAGCCTACATCCTCAGTCACCTCTTGCTTTTCTACTCTCCTATCGTCCAATATCATTCCATGGATTTTATTGACATAGCTACCGATAGCAACATTGATCGCTTTATTACGGATCTGCGAGATGGAAATTATAGGTCATGCCTTCTAAAATTTATGTTTTCGCGTTCCTTCTTTTCTGGTGGAACCCATATTACATTTGCCGCGAAGTATCCAGATCTTCTGCAATTGTAGCAAATCCTAATCATCTTAATCTTAATATTTTTTCTTGTGTAATTTGGGCATTTCCAAGATTCCTTCCGTCACATCTGAAATTTCCAATTTCACACAGTTCGCTTTCCTTTGGTTTCGGCAAACGTAGGCTTCAGGTTCGCTTACAAGTGCTACTAACGTGCTAAACCTGTTCCTAATTCCGATGATTTTTATTCCTTCGAGGTATTCTCAAGACCATCTCCCTAATCCAATTGAGTTAGCTTCTCAATCTTCTTCAAAATTTTACGCTCTTATATGCATTTTTGACGGATTTGTGGTCCAAAACTTCAAATCTGAAAAATCGTTAACATATATGCTGTAGTGATCCAATCTTACCGATTCCGATACATTTCCATACAAATATATCAGTGCATCTGCCCACTAAGTTTGGTTGAATTATATCGAAAACTGCTAGTCCCTCAGTTTGCACTATTCTATGAATAATGAGTTGTCTTTGTTTAAATGAAATATTATTTTAAAAAAAGTGAGAAAGTAGGCTTGATACCTGTCCATGGCTGTAGATACATACTACATGATTTTGCTACTGTTTCCAAGTATTCTAGCAATAACCTATTTTTGAATTGTGAATGCACCATTATAAATTTTCCATCATTCATGCATGGCTGATGATCGAAACGAATTTTGGTACAACAGCAGCAGAAGCGGCAAAATCAACCTTTGCTATCGGTGCGTATACATACGTTTGAGCTTTGTAAGCATATGGATTGCAGTTAACGTACATTATCTATGCAAACCACATTATTGTTGTTGGATTTGCTACCGCAATGATTATCTTCTGGTGCATAGTTGTGTTTAAATTACGAAATGTCGCCATTGTAATTGATACAATTATCATTGTCGTTTAAGTTTAGAATTGTTCATGTTCTGTTCGTGGCAACAACAAGGGAAAAAGCATCAAAACACAACAAGGGATATATATAGCTAAGAATTTCCTTCTCTTCTGAATGCTTAAATTCTGTTATATGCTTATAAAACTATTATATATTTACGTATGTTCATTTATATGAATATTCGTAAATTCAGAATATAACCGTACTTTCATCCCTCCATTAGACGAATGGTTTACTAAATACATTTGCAAATTTATTAATATAATTAAGTTATTTCATTCAATTACCAGTTGCCCCGTTCCATACAGTTGCATACAGCATTATCAAATTTCCCTCTACAATTAATTTTGAATTATCCAAATTTTATGTTTTTGCTTAGTTAAAATGCGAGATTGCTTATGATCATTGCTGTTGTTGTTGATGCGTATTATAATATGAATTTCTGAATAAATGCATTAATGTATTTGCCAATTTGATTATATTTTCAATTAACATTATACGATTGACAAAATTAAATTAAATTGTATCTTTCTAACGGAAGTAGAGGTTGAATACTTTCAAAACTAAGGTATCCAGACAACATACAGCGCATCGTTCCACGGCGTACGGTATTCGTCATTACCAATGCGTAAAGGCCTACAACTGTTTCGCAAAACCTTTTTCACTAAAACTCCTGGCGCCGACTGACCATGTTGTCATCGTCCATGTCTCCGCAATATAAAGCTGGACGGGAATGATCAGCGACTTGTCGAGTTTCGTCTTTGTTGGTCGAGAGAAAACTTTACTTTTCAATTGCCTCCTTAGTTCAAAGTAGTACCTGTTGGCAAGAGTGATTTTACCTTGGATTTTCAGGCTGACATATGGACGAAATTATCTGCGGCCTCAAAGTTATGACCGTCCACAGTGACATGGAAGCCAATTTGCGAATGTGATGACTGTTTGTTGGATGACATGACACATGTTTCGCCTTGTCCTTGTTTACTAACAGACCAACATATTTTGCTTTCCTAAAAGGTCTAGAGGAAGCAGAGCGGCGTATGGGCTGAGGGATACGACAGCAATTGACACTCTTATAGAATATTGTACCTTGTCTATCCAGCTCTGCAATAAATCAAAGAAATCACATGGTAGAGAGTCACCTTATGTGAAAACTCGGTTGGAATCGAACAAATATGAGATCCTGACGCAGTTTCCGGTGTTGATCAACGTCAGTTTACACAGCCGTGTAATTTTTGCGGTGATACCAAATTCAGACATAGCGACGTAGAGGTAGGTTCTGTTCACTTGCTTCTTTAAAATCTACGAAGTCTATGTCGTATGTGTAAATCTACTTTTCACGGGTCTTATCCAAGGTTTGGTGAATGGTGAATATCTGGTTTGTTGTAGATTTTCCAGGTCTAAGGCACACTGAAAAAGTCCAATCAGTTCATTGACAGTGGGCTTTAATCTCTCACACACTATGTTCGAAAGGACTTTAATACGATATTGAGGAGGCTTTTCCAACAGTAAAGGCTTTGTGTATTTGGCAGAGCATAACTAGCTTCCAATATCAGGGCATGCTTTCGTCCAACCATATTCAACCAAGATATAAGAAAGGCATTCGAATTCAGAGAGTATTGCTCGGCCAATTTTCTCGATGTGGCTCAAGCTTCTGACAAGATAACATAACATAACCCCACAATCATTCGAACCCTTCGGCTAACACCTTGGCCTCGGCAACAAATAAAACCCGCCTGAAGAGAAGAGATAAATAAATCATCCTTCCAAAAAGCAACATTAGGTCAGCAGCCCATTTCTATTAATGGAATATTAGGTTTCAGTTTAGTTATAAGATTTATTACTTATTGTGAGGCTTCTAATATGGCACTCGCATATCTGAACAATCAGTTGTTTTGGAACTGTATGATATTGTTTTCGGATTTTGGTTATATTCATTATCAAAATTTATTTTGTAATGTGTGAAGCGATTACCAAATTTCCTGTTATGAGATGCTTAATTATGAGACTACAAAAATACTCTTACATACAAAATTTCGTTCAAATTTTCAAAAACTGAGAGACTAGTAATCTTATTGCTTAATCATTTTGTATTCAAAATTCCTGCAGCTGCTATACAATTTTTCTTAAACCAAGTCAATTTATATTAGCACCGGGTTTTCATCATATAAAACAAATGATAACCATTCTTAAAAATAATTTGATGTCTGAATTTTCTTAAAAGTTATAAAAGTAATAAAAAAAGAAAATATTTTTAATATTTTAAATACTTGCTATATTGAAGAGAATGTACTATATTTCTGGTCGTATTCATCCAGAAAAAAACACTTGCTAATTTTTCTCAAACCTCCTTAACGTAAACCTTATATTAATTATTCGTTCATCTTATCAACGTTATTAAACCAAAATCCTTAAATAGGTAGCAAAAATCATGGGAACATTTTAGAGCATTGTATTTAAAAGAATTTCCTTAATATTTAAATTCAATTGATTCTCACCTTTCAACAAGCACATATTCACTTACAATTTTAAATTCGCCATAATTTAAACGGAGGGAAACGTGTTAGGCGAAACTTTTCCACGCACTTACACATAGAAAGCAAAAAAGCATTTGTAATAAAATATGTACATTAAAAATTAAGCTCTATGCCACCCCTTGATGGCTCGGGAAATATAGTGGATATAATACATTTATATCTAAGAATATGGGCAAAATATAAAAGCAATTTAAACACGAGCAATCGCACTCGCTCAAGGCTAAAATATTTACCTGGGTAATTATCAGTTTTTAATGTTTGAATGCCAAAAAGGGACAACCGCCAGACGGAGAGTGATAAATGTCAACGACACGACGGGAAGTGTGTCTACTCGTCGCAGCAAGAGAAGTAGGAAAGTGAAAAGTAAAGTGAATGAGCGCCCTGAATTTGTATTTGGTTTGAGGAGAGGGGGATGATTTAATGTGGAGCTACAATGTGGGAGAGATCATCATTTTGCTTGATTCGAAGCAAACGAGATTTACTAGAAATTATGCATTATATTGGCCAAGCAAAAACTTATTAGGGAGTTACTATTAAAAACAATAAGTTTTTAAAAAAATTGTAGGTCTATTACGACATAGATAGTAAAACATATTTGGTTTCATGAAAAATAGAAATTTAAAAATAGAGGAGAGGTTTTATTATATAAGTAATTTAAATCAACCTAATAACCATTTTCAGCTTGACTTCATTAACCATGCTCTGAATGAGTACACACAGGATAATTGCAGCTTAAGATAGGGTTATGAAAGACTGGTAATGTTTTTTTTAATGTCTGGTTTGTATTAATCAGCAAATTCGATTAACAATATATATAAATATGATACTAGACGCATATAATAAATAAACCTTTGAATTCGAACTAGGTTTCAGATATGAGGTTTTGGATCAAAAAGCTACCAAAAAGCATCTACGAGTGAGAATTTGTATGTATAACGTAAATTCAAATAAATATTGACATTGAACACTATCGAAATCGAATTTTGCATTTTCTTTGTTATATATGTATAAATATTTTTTCCTCATAAATACTTGCTATAGCTTACACGCTTATTGCAACATTTGAAATTTTCTAAAGTGAAACAAAGTAAGCGTATCGTAAGCGTATGGGTGCGTGGTTATATAATAAGTACATTCCAAAAAACACTACAACCGAAAACGTTTGAAAGTCAATATGGTCAATGTTAAAATTAACATTACACTCGTTCAATAGAACAATATTTTTCCATAAATTAAGTAAAACCCTTATCTACGACCGAATAATAGGTCTGATTCCTATCGATTCTATCCCATCTATTAACGTTTGTTTAAGGATATGTCAAAAAAATACTACTACTTCATATTTTTTGTTTTTGAACGCCAATTCTATCTACTGTGGCTACTTAGTACCTTTTGTGTAGTCATGCTGTGCTCTCAACAGTACCCTATCATTCTCTGTTTGGTTGATTTGAATATCCACTAAGCGCTGCAATGTTTTTAGGGAAACGTTATCAAACTTATAGGCCTGTAGTCCTCAGCATAGCACCTGAAGACTTATAAGCAGAGAAAGTCTGTATTGCCCCGGCAATGCCGTAGTTAAGATATCAACGCCTTCCAACAGCTCCGTTCTGGCAATCGCCTCTAGACGTTGCAGCTCCAGTACACAAGATGGAAAGTGTGCATTAATAAGATTTTTTAGCGATTCTAACGAAATGAGTTCCCCGCATTCTAAATTTCTGTGCTGAAGATTGATTTGGAGGACATTCGAAGCTGATAATCTGCGCGTCCCCTTTCGTCGCCTTCCTGGCTACTGCTTTCGGGTCATTCATATCCAAACTTAGAGATTTCAAATTCTCCTTCTCTTCTTTTTCTTAGGTGAAAATGAACATTTTCCACACCCTCGACATTATTCCTTACTCTGAGTAGAGCAAGTCTTTCGCCTCTTAGTTAATTTGGAGTATATATCTCCGCTCCTCTTCCATAGGCTTGGATCCGTGAAGTACCCTCCAATCATTCTTCTTTTTCTTCTTTGTCGTAGGCGCCGCTCTCACGATTATAACTGAATCAAATATAGCGCACCGCCCGTTCATTTTCTTCACTGTTTGTCGCCAATTGGAAATACCAAGTAAAACCACGTGGCTCTCCACCCAATTCTTCCAAAGCAGTGGAAGTGTACCTTTTCGTTTCACCGTCTGGGAAATGGCGCCGTTTTGTTGAAACCAAATGTCGCGGAGATCACGAGCTTCAATTGCAGGCATCAAATAGCCGGTAATCATGGCGCGGTTACGTTCACACCGGCATTAATTTTGAAGAAATATGGACCGATGATTCCACCAACCCACAAACCACACTACACCTTATTTTTCTGAATCTCTTCAGGTTCCCCTTCGCCCCAAATGTGGCAATTTTTCTTGTTTACAAATCCATTGAGCCAGAAATGAGCCTCATCGCTGAACAAAATTTGGTTCGAAAACTTCAGATCTTCTTGGAACTTTTCAAGAGCCCATAGAGCGAAGCGATGTCGCTTGGGAAGGTTGAGCGGCTTCAGCTCTTGCACAAGCTGTATTTTGTACACTTTCAATTTGAGAACTCGACGTAAAAATTTTACGGTAAAATGCGCCAGGACGTGGTCTATTCGCTCTATGTTGACCATAAGTTGAGCGAAGCGCGCGAAACGCATTCTTTACAGAACGTGAATTTTTGTAATAAAGTTGAATGATCATGCGTGATCTGCCAAAAAAATGCTATTGAAAAAGTACCTATACCTGGATCAACCTTTGTAACCCACCATCTCTTACCGTGTATCTCGTTCACACCAGGCGCCTATTCTTTCGGAGTTTCGCTCGCCATATGTTGCGATAATTTTTTTCTTTACCTCTTTTTATTTCGAAAATAATGGTTCTGTGCAGAAAACGTATCGCACACTACGTCCAATGATACGGACCAATGATTCCACCAGCCCATAAAGTGCACCAAACAGTCAGTTTTTCTGGATGTAACGGTGTTTCAACATACACTTGAGGATTACCTTCACTCCAAATGCGGCAGTTTTGTTTGTTGACGTAGCCATTCAACCAGAAGTGCGCTTCATCGCTAAACATCGCTAAAATGGACGTAGTGCGCGATACGTTTTCCGCACAGAACCATTATTTTTGAAATAAAATTGCACAAGCATTGTTCAGGCGTGAGTCTATTCATGATAAATTGCCAAACCAAACTGAGAATAAATCACTTGACATCTGTTAAATCGGTCACTATTTTAAAAAGTAATGCCAACTTAACGTTCTATTCCTCAATAAAAAACACCCTTTATATATGTATATGCTAATTGAGATCTACAAAAATTATTATTATTCACACTTGAATAGCTCATGAGTAATCTAAAAAAAAATCATATATTTATCCACGTGCATGCTTATTGTTCACATGCATATACATATATGTGTATACTTTAATGCTCTTCGATATAAATGCATGTTACAAAACACATGTAAATATATGTATACTACAATATAAACGGGGTATTGATGCGTGAGCTATATATTTACTCAGCAATTAAATGAACCGGCAAACTGCTCAACGGCTTACGAGTTTGGAATGTTAATGTAAGAACATACAGTCAAATCCAAATGTATATTTGTACTAGAAACTATACTACCGTGCAAACAACGCGAATACTCCACGCGGAAAATAGAATAATCAAAAACCAACATATATCTATAAAAAAGTATGGTCCAATTAACGTTGTTATGTCCTAGGACTAGACCATTTACTCCACCCCTATTTAAAATCCTGGTAATCCATTTAGTAGCTACACGAAATTTGTTTGAACTACTCCGCAAAATTACTCCATGGAGTACATACAAAGGATTACTTTATGAAGTCCCTGCGAAAAACTACATTCCATTATATTTTTTAGTTTCGAACTCTATCTGCTTGATAAAAAGTTAGTAAAACATAATATTTATCATAAAATTTATATATATAGTAATAATTTATTACTAATACATATATAACATATTTCTATTTGCACATTTGCTTTATTCTCATCCAAAAATATTTGCAGGGTATCCACGACTACTGAATATATTAGCAACAGACATAAATGTTTGTACGTGTATGTTGGGAAACAAACTGAACTTATGTAAATAAACTAATAAATAAATGTGGGTAAACGCACGATTAAATTTATTTGCACAAGCATTCTAGTACAGATTGTCTCTACTTAACAAATAAGTTGAAATCCTTGCAGCAGATTTTTATGTTTTATAATGCATAACTTATCAGCAGACTCGGTTACTGTGGCTAAGTGATTTGGAAAGGATCTAAAAAACAAAATTTAACACAAATTTTCAATTTCATTTTACTAATAAATACTCAACAATGAATCACAGTTAAAGTTTACTGAAGCGCCAGTCGATGTACAATGGTCAACCTGTCTTTTTTTAATACAAATAAACTCGATGGTCTTCCGACACGTGAACAGGTCATGTTTAATTGCTAATGGGAGAAACTGGGATTCTCTAAATCTAAGCTGCAAATAGACATTATTTGGCCTTTTGACTTATTTATAGTTATCGCGAAAGATATACGAATAGGAAATTCCAGTCTTTTTAATGGTATTGGAAAGTCTGACGGTATCATTGGAATGAGTGGTAACAGAACGACTTCTCTTTTAAACTTTTCTGTCAAAGTAGTTGCTTCCAGCATATTTCTGGTGATTTTATTTATTACCAACAGTAAAGAAGACTGTATTGGAAAATTTGTCACCAAAATCATCGAAAATGGTTGACGAATACAACTTGGCGAGGACGTTAAAGCAGCATCAGGAATTGTTTAATCTCAATGATTGTCATCTTCTAAAAGTTGCAGCTCGCCATTAACTGTTCGTGGAGATTGGAAAGAGAGCAGAAAGAAGCATTCATGTTATTTCGGATGTACTGGCATATAGCATGGACTATATATATATAACATTGTTTTTGCGAATTGCCCAAATAAGTCAGTTTTTGACAGAGTGAAAAAATTTGATAAATCTCTTCTGGACGTATTTTAGCATCAAGTCAAATTAAAATGTGAGCTTGAGGTAAGCAACGCTTTGCCGAAAACTGAATATTTTAAAATAAAATCAGTCAAGGATTTTAATTTTTGTTTAAACACTCGTGCAGTAATGTCGTGACGATGTATCGATTGTTGACCTGGTAGTAATAAAGTTTGTATTTCTTCCCAATTTGGATTGCACGTAAATATTATAAATGCCCGTAATGACGTACATTAGTCATCACGTCCTGAATGTATTCTTGGTTGTTCCGTGGACTGCCGCTGTAGCCTGAAGGTAAAATAAACGGAGTGCGGATTTCATTGGTGTTTAAGTTTCCATCTATGTTTCCAACAATATCATCTCGTAAGTGAATGTAATCCTCAGATCGTAATTTAACCTGGTTAAACCGAATTAATTTAGCAAACATATACACGTATTGATGATACAACTGACGATATCGAAGAATATACATAGTTGTCCTGATCATGTATAATCATTCATCGATGCACGTAGTAACTCATTAAAATTGATTGGATCACACTGTTTGATATTGATGTGATATTCTTCTTATCCTTGCCAGAATATTAACGGGTTTTGGAGTGCGACGCACAGAAGGTATATATCTGAAATTCTACTCTAATGACGATTTGATAATTGTCACCTTTTAATTGCGCCGATACTCTTTTGAATAATGGAATCAGTTGAATACGGTTCTCCAAAACAATTGATCTCACTTCTGCTTGTTCAGTGAAATTATGCTGGCATCGTGTTGTTACACGTTTCTCACACCTGCCCGTAAAATAGGTGTGGAAAAATTTTGTATTTTTATTTGACATTGACATCAATGACCCTATTGTTGTTTCAAAATTACGGCCATCAGATGAGAGATTGCAAAATTTTGATGACACAAATGATGTCATTTGAAAGCAAGAATTAAACTTCCTCGTCTTACGCAAAAATAATTTTGGATCATTTGAATTGTCAGAAAGTAGTGATTTCAAAGGTTCAGACAGAGTAGAAAGCGGTAATAATACAATTTTCTCTGGGGCACAATACATGCCAGGTGTTTCATTGCGAAATTTTAACGCCTGACAATATTTGCATATTTTTCATCGCACTTATAGTTGCTTTGGGATCAGCTGAGCTGAGTAATCTTGCAGAGTATCGATTTTGCACGTCATCACATTTTGGAATCTTTACGCATTCGAAACGATTCATTTAAATTGTAAGGAAATAAGCAGAATATAATACTTAGTGGAAAATACAGTGAAAGTGTTAAGTTCTGCTTGCGTGCTTTTAAATATAAGTATTTAACGTATGTTTATATAAAAAGCTTTGCTGTGCGGATGGCATGGTCCGACCAAACATGAAAAATTATAGAAAATTCTTTAAAAAAATATAGTTGTTATATCTTTCATGAAATAGTATGTGAACTTTTAACAAAATTTATATCGATCGGATCAGAACGACGAGCTAAGTTGATTTAGCGTCGTCCGTCTGTTCGTCTGTACGAACGCAAACTAGTCCCCCAGTTTTTGAGACATATCAACCAAAATTGGTACACAAATGTATTTTTACAATTCTACCATTTGTCGGAACTGGCCAGATGGGACTACTATAACACAAATCCATCAATTTATCAGATCGGAAATTTTGTATCAAAATATCGTTAAAGGAGTAGTGTACACGTATATATAAATAACTATTAATACTTAATATTATAGAAATCGAAAACCATTTATTTATCCTCAAAAAATCGATGTTTTCAGATATAAAGGTTTGGTACAAAATCCGACAGAGAATCTTCAAAGGGAGTGAAATTTGGTATTATATACACATAACTATTGGTCAATATTTGTGATGGAAATCTTCAAAACCGGGGAGGTATATCTTATAGCCCCAATACAACCAATTTTTCAGAATTGAGAATTTCGACCAAAACCCCGACCAAGTAGCATCTAAAATTGTGAAATTTTGTTTTTTTACAAACCTTGACATTGAAGATCACCGAAAAAAATATTTTCCATCTGCAATAAATTTGAAATATTAATTGAAGATAGACTTCGGTTTGGTCGAGGGCAGCAGTTTTGTTCTAATTGCGGCCGCCCCTTAGCAGGGAATGTGTAAATGTGTATTTAAGTAAAGGGTGTTTTTTATGGAGGTATAGAACTTTAAGTTGGCATTACTTTTCAAGATGGCGACCGATTTAACAGCTGTCAAGTGATTTATTCTCAGTTTGGTTTGGCAATTCATCATGAATAGACTCACGCCTGAGAAACGCCTGCAAAAGGGCACAAAACGAGATTACCGTTGTTCCCGATTTTCATAAGCGCATTTTGTTTAACAATGAAGCGCACTTCTGGTTGAATGGCTACGTCAAAAGTGCCGCATTTGGAGTGAAGGTAATTCTCAAGTGTATGTTGAAACACCGTTACATCCAGAAAAACTGACTGTTTGTTGCGCTTTATGTGCTGGTGGAATCATTGTTCAGTACTTTTTCAAAAACGATGGTGGCCAGAACTTTATAGTCAATGGTGATCGGTATAGAGCCATGATTACTAACTTTTTCATTCCTGAATTGAATAACCATGATGTCCAGGAGATGTGGTTTCAACAAGACGGCGCAACATGTCACACAGCTCGTGCCACAATAGATTTATTGAAAGACACGTTTGGTGACCGCCTAATTTCACGTTTTGGACCTGTGAATTGGCCTCCAAGATCTTGTGATTTAACACCGGTAGACTACTTTCTGTGGGGCTATGTAAAGTCATTGGTCTATGCGGATAAGCCACAAACGCTTGACCATTTGGAAGACAACATTCGCCGTGTTATTGCCGATATACGGCCACAAATGTTGGAAAAAGTCATCGAAAATTGGACGTCCAGATTGGACTACATCCGCGCCAGCCGTGGCGGTCATACCAGAAATCATATTTAAAATGTAATGCCAAAAGATTATCTTTCGGACAAATAAAATTCATGTCAATCGAATAATCCATCGTTGTTTTATTGCAACTTAAAATTCTATACCTCTATAAAAAAACACCCTTTATATGGTCTTATTTATTTCGTAGCATCTTCCAAAAAACTTAAATACAATAGCGGAAAACTCTTAATAGTATAAATACTTTTAACTGAATATACTAAACAAAAAAACTACCAGAAATTTTTATTCGAACTCACTTTTATAATTTTTAAAACACTATGACCGTGAATGTTTTAAAAGGTAATATTCGTTTATTTGCATACATAAATGGAATGGCTGAGCGACGTCATAAAATTGTAATAAATTTGATGATATATACATACAGAAATAATAGGCGTTTTGAAAACGTTGAAACGATTTTCGGCCGAACCCCTTTTCCAATTCGAGGGATACGTTTTAATGTTTTTTCCTCAAATGAAGGACCTACAGTTTATTTTAGTCTGCTTCTGAACGGCCCATGGTTTTTTATTTGAAGCTTTTATTTCATGTTAAAAATATATTCGGAGCGCAGCCCTGCCGAGAGGCCACCGCATTTAGAAAATCTTATTTTCTATATTTTTGGATGTTAGTTGAACCAGGGCTCGAACCCTGGCCGTCCGAATGATAGTTCGCAATGCTAACCACTCGGCTATTTTAAACATTTCATATAATATGTTTGTGTGTATTTCAACAAATCACTGAACATCTGCGTTCGTATATTTTAATTTATTTGCAGGTATTTGATGTAAAATATTGAGTGTAAAAATTAAAGATACAAAAATGTGCGCAGTATTTATTTACCTATTTGAGTTGTTATACACTCATTTATTCATATTTCATCAACAGCAATTTAATATACAGACAAGTTTATGAATTGGTGATTTTCTACGCTATTTAACAATATATTTTAATATCAATTTACATACACACACACCAATTCATAAATATTCAGTAATAATTATCACACCTGTAATCAGCATTCAGGCCATTTCATGTGGGCGCTTTGTTTTGAAATAAAAATTTCCAATATAATTTCCAGGACATATTCCCGCCAAAAAGCGTCTCATACATAAATATGTATTATTTATGCATAAATTTTCATATATTTATCTACCTGCACTGCATTTGAAATTTGATGGCGTTTATTATTATACAATTTTTTTAAATTTTTTATTTTGCATATAGCTGTATATTTTGGCATAATAATTAGTTCATTCGATCGTGAAGTTAATGATACTGAAATGTACATTCAGTGATTTTTTGGTATACCGTATGTGATTTGATTGTTTCAGTAAGTTTATAAGTATTGCTATTAGTGAGTATATTGAATAAAAAATTAAAAATAATACGCATATTTGAAATATGATACACTCTGTGGGTTTCCAAACATTCTTACTCGCCTGAATGTATTTGGTATATAAGTACATTCAACAAACTGTAATAAATAGCATGAAATAAATGCCGAGCAATATATTGAAAGAGTAGAATAATAAATTATTTTTCCATCGATAATGACCATGAAATATTTCTTTAAACTTTAACTAATCATAGATATGTACTTATAATATTTTTTTTTGATATCCATATTGTAATATTATTTTTTAGTCACGCTTTTTTCCTAAACATATTCAAGAAAAATATTTTTTTTTAAACTTTTTGGAAAAAAGGGTTGAGAGCTGTTTTGATTATATGGTGTATCACTAAATTCGAAAATTATTTTCATTTTGTCATTGTATGTCGAGTTTTCTGACAATGTGAGAAGTATATGGAAAGTCTTTCTAAAGCGTCCAGCTATAGACTGCCATCATCCATCTTCAATGGTATCTTTTCCATCTTCTTGATATTTTAGTTTTGCTTCCCCTTGGTTTTTACTCTTATCTCTGGAAGTAGTCGAAATGGGAATAAAGAAAATATACCAACGATTTTGGTCCATATGAGATCTTAAATGTATCCATCAAACCTACAATAATAGTAAAATAAACCAAACCATCTCCTTGGGTAGCTAAAACATAGAAAGTAAATATCTTTAACTTGCACGGGACCCTGGTCACTCTTATTTCGTTCCAATGAGGGATGAGACGAGAAGCTGATTGTAGATTGGGATATGAAATTGATTGCTTCTGTTTTGAATCTTCGCAATCCTTATTTTATAAGTATGTAAAGATATGCGACTCAGACTAAAACCAGATAGGTTGCCCGAGTACACGAGTTTGAAAGGCCGGTAGAATTAATATCCGCCGTGAGAAGCAATTAGAAATGAATGAAATCGAAACTTAAAATTTTCAGATTCCAAAATCATTTAATATTTAAATTACAGGATATATAAAAAATACTAAATTAACTGCCTTATTCGTATTTGTAAAAATAGTGATTTAGCATTGGACAACTTTTAAAAGTGGGCCTTTAATAAAAAGAAATCCTTATTATTGATTTCCTATTATACATATAACAGTTCGTATTGCTATTAGTAACTTTTTCATCTTTTTATACCGCAATTGAGTTCCTAAAAAATTATATGAAATAAAATACTATCCACAAATTTTTCATATTTGGCTTGTATAGGCAAAATTACCTCCAAAATACTTTTGATAATTGAAATATAGTACAGCTAATACAAATTCCCTGATGATATCGTAATATAATTCAGTTGAATAAAAAGGAAATGCAAAAATAATTTCTGCTTGTGCGTGCAACCCTGCGCATCAAGTTTCCATATACACCTTCAGATGTCACGCTTTTTTCCCTGCTGCTGGTGAATATTCACGACTCATCCTTGTCGGGAAGGGTTCCGTTAACCCAAGCCCCGTTTTTCCTTTGATCCTTTGTGGAAGGCAAAAAAGGCCGATGTTGCCGTTTCAGCTCTCTCTTTTATCGTCAATCCCAGCAGCAGCAACATCAAGTTTCTTCTTTCCAGAATTGATCGCCAGAAAGATCGGCCCCTAACTCGATCCCCGTTTCCAGAATTCAGGAGGAATTCTGGCCCCCTACATCCCCGGCGCGGATCCTCAAGTCGATCAATTTTTTTGTGTTGTTTCCTTTTTTTGTCTCGTGAATATATTTGTGATTTAACATTAAATCATAAATTCATTCACTTGTCAAATTAATTTTGCTTAAAAACGTAAAAAAAATAAAGTTAATTAAAAAAATATATAAAAAAACATAATCGCACGCTATTGTGAACAGCAGTTGACTTTAAGCTACGTTCCACTGCCTTCCAATAAGCCTCAACAGTTAATATTGACGGCCATCATTTTTTTCCCCAAAAAAAATATTTTATCTGCAAAATTTTGCTGCCAAAAATTTGAAAATTGTTCATCAAGGTAAGTGGCCAAAGGAGGATAAAGACGAGGAAATATTGGTGCGCAGCTGCAGGACAAGCAAAAGGTGAGTATCAAGTGATACGTACGTAGGTACATAAAAAAAAGTGAGAAAATATTGCATATATATATGCAATAAGATCGAAAAGTGCAAAAGAATTAAAAAAAAAATATTGAAACAAAAAAAATATATAAAATACATGCACATATGTGAATATATAAATATAAACATGTGTAAAGGTACATATGTATGTAAACGCAGTATTCGAATGCTGCGGACGTGTTTATTTTTCGCTCCGTGATTCTTGTGCTATTTCTGCTGTTATGGAAGTGTTAATAATTATAAATATAATTAGTGCACTGTTTTTGATTTGATATAGTAACTCTCATTTGAATTTGGAACTATTAGCATTTTATTCAAATGCTATACAATATTACCAAAACAATAAATTATTCATAATGCCTTGTGAATGTGGTCAAAAGGTTGATCGCAATAAACCGAAAGTGTTGTGTTCGAAGTGCAATGACCTTTTTCACTTGCAATGTGTTAACATATCATCTGATGATCTTGATTTCCTAATCTCTTCAAAGAAACCATTCTTTTGTAAAATCTGTTCGGTTGCGCGTCGCGCATCCATACGTACTCCCCCATCAAGTGCTCCCCCTATCGTCTCTAATATTGCTGAGAGCATCGGCGAGCTGTGTGAGAATATCCAACAACCATCTCTGCTCGATATTGCTAAAGACATTGCTGCCTTACGCTCAGTAAATACCAGTATACTTACTACTGTGAATTCGCTAAAAAATGATAACACACAATATATAAAAAAGCTGAATGCTCTATCAGACGAAGTTTGCTCTCTTCGCTCATTAATTGTCGCTAAAAATAATATTATCTCCTCGTTAACTAACGAAATAAAAGAAATGCATACTGTTGTTGCTTCCTATGCTAGCGAACGCGAATCAACTCGCAAAGAAAAACATTAAGTCAAACACTCAACTTCTAAACAAACAAAAAATAAGAATGGCTTGGCTGCAAAATCAAAGAGCAATATAAATTACTCTGCTGCAAAATTAAAACAAATCGTGAGAAAAGAAAAGCCTGAATCTGATACAGAAGCAAAACAATCAGAAACTCTTATCGAAGCTGAATCTCTTACTCCTAACAATATACTTAGTATTTGCGATGATGTCGCTGCTAAGGAGGAACCTGTTTTCTTTGATAACAACAATAGGGGTATTCGCCTTTTATAGGAAATGCATACTATGCAAATATTTCCTATGGAATTGTGCTAGAGATCGAGGGCACCCGCGTTGCAAAATTTTGACATATTCAAGTGAAACAATAACAACCACACAGGCACAGGGTTACTTTTCCTTCACAGGGTTGCATTTTCCTTCTTGCTAGCTGTGGGAAATAAATATACATAGGATTTGGTATAGGATATTTTTCCTATCGTACCATATGTTTTTTGCATGTGTTTTGTTGTTGTGCCGTTGCACGAGTAGGAAAAATTTCCTATCCGTGCACCGTAGCATGCATTTCCCAGACAAAGAGAATACCCCTAATGTAACATTATCTGTTGAGCCAGCCAATACGGGTGTTGATGATAGCGTTGTTATTATTGATGCAATTGACATTCAAAGTGATCATGCTACCGAAGCAGAGTGGGTGGTGGTTACGAAGAACAAGAAAGGTGGCAAAAATCAAAGCACCGAGGAAGATTTATACCACATCAATACCGCCGCATCTCTGTCTTCTTCTGCGTCAGCTGTTACCATTGCGAATGTGAGTACTCATCAAAACAATAATGACGATAAACAAATGCGCATTATTGGTTCAAATGTAAGCACCGGGCTTAGTGTTGCTTAGTGTTGATTAAGTGGCTTTATATTGCGTCGTTTTTGCCATCCGTTACTAGCGACAATATTATTGAATACGTCTCCAAATACTCTGGAAGACATAGAGAGTTGCTTTCTTGTCACGGGCTTATTAGGAAAGGTACTGTTGAATCATGGAAGAGAATTACACTGCCGGTGTGACTGTTTGCCCTTTTCGGTTAGGCCGGAAAATGTTCGAACTGAAGACGTAGTCACTAGATCTTACTTAGATATTAGTAAACCTATTAATAAGTCAAAACGAGTTATGCGCTTTATTATCAAAATGTTAGTGGTATGCGTACTAAATCATCACAATTTTATCGTAACGTTAGTTCACACGAGTATGATATATTAGCTCTATCGGAGACTTGGTTGAGTGAAAATTTGTCATCTAACGAATTTTTTGACGGCTATTATAACGTAGATCGTAATGATCGGTGCCCTAACGCCACTGGTCTTGAGAGGGGTGGTGGTATTTTAATTGCTATCAGAGCTGATCTCTGTGGTAAACTAATTACAAGTGATTTGATAGATGATGGCGTTGAACAAATCTGTGTAAGCGTTAAGTTTAATGACAAAAAAACAATAATAATTGCTTTGTCTTATATTCCGCCAAGTAGTGAAATTGCTGTCTATCAGAAACACTTAGATAATATAAATAGTGTCATACATACTGCTCATCTGCCTAATGAGATTATATATTTAGGTGACTTTAATTTAAGTAATATCTCTTGGTCAAGTAGCTGTAATACTTTACCCACAAATATCAGATCTGATATCATATGCTTGTTGTCAGCACTCTGTTCTCTTATGGCTTAAAACAATACAATTCTCAACCAAACAGTAATGTTAGGTTCCTTGATCTCGTTTTTGGATCTGAAGATTTAAGAATATCTTGCCTGGAGTGTCTATCTCCAATCTTAGAAAACAGCTTCCATCAAAATTCTTTGGTTGCAAATTTCGAGTTTTATAACTTTGATAAAACCTCAGTTGAAATTATTTCGGAATATAATTATTTCAAGGCTGATGCTACCGCGATAAATAATTTTTTCCGCGGCACTGATTGGTCCTTCTTGGACTCCACTAACGGGCCGGAGGCTTCCTATGAAAGGCTTTCATTAGCAGTTTCCAACTTTGTTCCGCGAAAACGGAGAATTTTGAACAATAGACCACCATGGCTCAATACTAGACTTAGTAATATTAAAAATAAAAAACGCAAGGCCTTTAAAAAATATAAAAGGAGAAGGAGTGAATCCGATCGTCTTATCTTTGTCAGGCTTAAATCGGTGTTTAATTGTCTCAACAAGTTCTTGTTCAGACAATATATGAACAATCTGGAAACAAAACTGAAGACAAATCCATGTAGTTTCTGGTCGGTTATTAATTCCAAGAGGAAATCTAATGGATTTCCAACGTGCATGGAGTATGACGGTGTATCGTTTAATAGTGCAGTAGATATCTGCAACTTATTTGCCAAATTATTACAGAAGGTATACTCAAATCCTACCTCTTTACCCAGTCTGACATTCTACTCTGGTAATCTGCGTCATATTTCTTCTTTTGATATTACCGCCGAAGATGTATCTCTGGCAATTTCAAAATTGAATAATAGCCCAAATTAGATAGCGAGGGATTTTCTCCGATATTCTTTAAACTCTGTTCATATACAATTTCAGAACCGTTGGCACTTCCTTTCCAGGGGTGCTTGAACCATGGAATCTTTTTAGACTCTTGGAAGTTATGCTCTATAAATCCGGTATTCAAGTCTGGTGACCGTAATGATATTCGTAACTACAGACCTATTGTTAAGCAGAGTACTCTGGTAAAACTATTCGATCATATCCTTCAAAACAAATTGTTTGATATCTTTGAGAAATCTATTGTTGAGTGTCAGCATGGATTTTTTCCTGGCAGGTCTACCTCTACTAATTTGGCTTTAGTCACTAGGCAAATTATAGATGCCTTTGAAACGCATGCGCAACTAGACGTCATATACACTGACTTCTCGAAAGCATTTGATAAGATCAATCACTCTATGCTATTGCACAAACTGGAAATGTACGGAGTGAGTGGAAGTTTGCTGAATTTCTTCTCAAGTTTCCTATCGAATAGAAAGCTTTGTGTCAATCGGAGCCAACCAGTCTACTGTGCCTATTAATGCTTTGTCGGGAATTCCACAGAGAACCCACTATGGCCCTCTGTTGTTCCTAATTTTTATTAACGATTTGCCTCAAAAATTCAAATTTGCTAAATGTTTAATGTTCGCAGACGACGTCAAACTCTTTGTAAGCGTACGCGATACTTCTGACTGCGTTAATTTTTTCTTTTTCTTTTAATGAATGGTGTAGAAGTAATAACTTACTTTTAAATAATAACAAATGTTGCTGTTTCCTATTCAAAAAAGGTAACTACCACATCTTTCAACTACAAATTGAATGCCGGATCTTTAAACGGTTGTTTAGAAATCAAAGATATGGGTGTAATTTTTGACAACCAACTCTCTTTCTCTGGTTACATCGACTTTATTGCTTCAAAATCTTTCGCAATGGTTGGGTTTATTACACGTAATTCCTGTGGCTTTAAGGATCCTATGACTCTGAAGGCACTTTTTGCGTCATTGGTAAGAAGCCGTCTGGAATATTGCTCAATTATATGGAGTCCATTCTATGAAGGGAATTCACATAAACTTGAGAGAGTTCAAAGAATTTTCACCAAAATTGCTCTGCGTATGCTTCACTGGCCCGATGGCCTCCCATCGTACATCAGCAGGTGTAAATTGCTTGGTCTTCAGGCTTTGTATGACCGTAGCTTGCATCTCCCTCATGCTTGCCTATAACGTTATCATCAATATAATAAAAACTGCTCTGATTTATCTAATTTATTCGTTCGATACATTCCACCACGTGATCTAAGGCCTATTTGTTGAAGCAACTCATAGAAAGAATTATGCGTTAAATGAACCCATAACCAAGTCTATAAACCTAGCTACTTAAATAATAGTGTATATAAATTTAAGCTTGAACTTTTCACTATTTTTAATTAGTCTGTAAGAAAGTTCGTACTTTTTAGACCGAAATAAAATAAATAAATAAAATAAATAAAAAAGTACATAAAAAAATATTGAGAACATATTGCATATATATATGCACTAAGATTGAAAAGTGCAAAAGAATAAACAAACAAAAATATAGGGAAAAAAAAACAATACAGCAAAGTGCCGTAAAAAAGGTGCCCAGCTGTACCAAAAAGTAAAAAAAAAAGCTATGATGTGGAATAAGTTGTACCAGAAAAATAAATAAAAATAAACGTATAAGTGAAAAGTGTGTGTTGCGAGCGTCAAAAAAAAAAAATATATATATATATATACATTAGTAAGAATAATACAAGACGCACATTCGCATAAAAGTGTTTGTACAAAAAACAAAAAAAAAGTGAAAAGGTATTTGTGCGGCACTGTGACATTGAAAAGTGTGTGTTGCGAGCGTCGGCGCAAAGTACCTTAAGGCAAGACCCCACATTTAAGTGAGTAGGGCAGTGAAAAGTGTAGTGAAAAAGTTTGAAGTGCTGCGCTGAAGTAAGGCGCCCAACTGCACCAAACAGCGAAAGTAAAAGTGTGTGATACGAGCTTCGGCAAAATTGCCAGAAAGCAATACGCCGATTTGCGAGAAAAGTGAAAGTGCTGTAAAGGTGAAAAGTGTGTGCTACGAGTGTCAACGAAATTGCCATTAAGCAAGGTGCCGAGCAACAACGAAGTGGAAGTGCAGCAAGCCCTATAAGGTTGGCCCAACATTCACCAGGACGACAACAATCAGATAAAATAAAAATTTTAAAGTTTTTAAATATTTTTTTAAAATATTTTCACAACCCCAACCCCCGTGTAAGCATAAACATTTCTAAATAATCTTTTGAGAAAAATTTATCAATAAAATTTTTCGGGATTTTTATATAAAAGTTTTGTTGTTGAAATTTATGGTGCGGCCTGTACTAAGAGAGTACTGCTGCAACGACCATTACTATTTCACAACCCCAACCTCCGTGTAAGCATAACAATTTCGAAATAATCTTTTGCGAAAAATTTACCAATAAAATTTTTCGGGATTTTTATATAAAAGTTTTGTTGTTGAACATTTTTCAACAACAACCATTACTATTTCGAAATATTCTTTTGAGAAAATTTGTCGAGTAAAATTTTTCGGGATTTTTAATAAAAAAAATTTGCTGTTGAAAATTTTTCAATAAAATATGGTGCGGCCTGTACTACGAGAGTACAGCTGCAACGACCATTACTACTTCACAACCCCAACCCCGTGTAAGGAACAAGGCTCTACCAAAGCCCCCTGTGTAAGCAACAAGGCTCTATCAAAGCCCCCCGTGTAAGCGACAAGGCTCTACCAAAGCCTACCGTGTAAGCAACAAGGCCCACACCAACGGTCCAACTTTCAGCAAGGCCCACACCAACGGCCCAACGTTCAACAAGGCCCACATAAAGGAAAAGTCTAAGCAAAAGTAACGGTGAGTACACCGTTTTCTAATTTGTATCCTTTAGTATTTTTATCGTATCTACAAATAATCGAAATTGATACCCGCGAAGAATTTCGATCATTTCAAGTTTAATTTTAAACAAGAATATTTTCTAAGAACCTGATCAAAGAATATTTTATTGACTTAAGGCTTATACTCAGAACATCAAATAGCCCCAAGTCACCCCGTTATAAAAAAAAATTTTAAGTTTTTATATATTTTTGAAATATTTTTTTACTGGAGGCTTCGAAAAGCACCAAGTCACCCCGATATAAGATACGGCCCGAAATTAAAGTGAGCTTATAAACTCAAACTTCTGTATAAATTAAAGCCTTCAAAGAATATTTGCAACAAAAAAAACCAGGACCCATTTAATTGTCTGAATTGCCACCAAAGGCATCATTCGCTGCTACATCGGTTTCCCATAGGAAACCAGAACGCTTCACATCCTTCGCGCCCTTCTGCAGGAAATCGATAAAATGGATCTCAACTTCCAACTGGTAGCGCGAATGTGCAAGCATTATTTGCAACAAGTGCAACAAACGTTATTTTAGGAACAGCAATAACACTGGCCTACAAAAAAAGTGTTTGGCTTGGTGCAGCTCTGTTCACATCTGTAGTCGGTAAGTTAGGTAGTATGAACTACATTGCTGCTACTAGATGTCAGCTGACAGCTCTGGTTTACCTACGATTTTTATTTTAACTTTTTTCCGGTTTTATTCGAAATCAGTCAATGTTATAACGACTTTTATGACATTAATCGTATAAATTTAGTATGGCAAGTAAGTCGAGATGTTGCATTAACGATCCTGGTATGTTTTGTTACATATGTGGAAACCGATTAATGACACGCTTGTATTCTGCATACTTTGGTATTGAAATTGGCAATTATAAACAAGAGCAGATATGAAAAATGTGACTAGTTTTCTCGTATCAGCTCACAAAATGTACCCAAAATCAGGTCCAAAATCTTAAGCACCAAAATGAGTGTAGGTTAGTGTAATCAACGTTTGCTATGAAGGAGTGGAATATCAAGCGAGAACCCTATTGGATTCGGGATCAGAGGCGACCTTCAGCACCGTACGTTTGCAGATACGCATCGCTATTCGCACTCGGTCTTTTGACACACAAGTCAGTGGAATAAGTTCGTCAGTATTGGCTAAGGTGCGTAAAGTCGCACATTTCGTTATAGGTTCTCCTGTAAACCCCCCGTTTAGAATCGAGGCAAGTGGTCTGATTCTACCCCAATTGACAGGAGACCCCCAAATTCTATATTGAATCAATTACAGATTGATTATTTGCTCCCAATTCAGTTAGCCGATGCTAACTTCTTTAAAAGTCAACAGGTCGATGTAATAATCGGTGCAGATTTGTATCCGACGGTGATTTTAGGTAACATAAGAAAAAGAAAATAATCTAGGTTCACTTATAGCACAGGAGAAAGTTTTCTGATGGATTCTCACTTCCCCAACAGTCTACTTAAGGATCACACTGTACATCATACGTCACGGAAGTATCAGCAGCAGAGTTATCATGATTCTGGGAATTGGAGGAGATTCTAAACCTTAAAAGGCAGATGAATCAAGAGGAATCATACTGTGAAGAGCATTTCCGAAACACAACAGTGCGAGATGGAGAAGGACGATACATGGTGTCGTTACCATTTTGACGGGAATTTCAGACGGATATCACCCCAAAAAGAAATTCGAGAAACCAAGAAGCGGCTCATTGTTTTAGCACAGAAACACGGCCACTCGGATGAATACCAAGCATTGAGCACGTCGAAACCTGTCAGCGCAAAAAGTTCCATTAAAACTCTGAATCCATTTCTTGCTCGAAACGGGTTATTAGAGTTGGAGGAAGACTTGCGCTATCGAGTTTGCCGTACAACGAACGGTTTTCCTATCATTCTACCATACGTTTGTCAATTTTCCAAACGACTTGTAAAATTCTCTCATCTTATTTCGCTCCATAGAGGAAATCAATTGATGTTGAGACTATTAAGATAGGAATATTGGATCGTTAAAATGAAAAATCTCATAAAAAATATTGTACATAATTGTAAAGTTTGTATTATTTCAGGAAGGTAGCAAACCTTATGCGCTTCACGGTGGAGGAATTTTCAACATTATTGGCAAAAATAGAAGCATGCCTTAATTCCAGACCAATCAGCCCACTATCAGATAACCCTGACTCAACGGAGCCACTTACACCAGGACATTTTTTTGTCGGAGGACCCTTACTTGCAATGGCTGAACCAGAACTTAACGTGAACCCGATTGCGATAGTGAAGCGATGGCAGAAGATTAAGGCAATTCACCAGGATTCTGCAGACGTTGGAAGACAGAATATCTTAAGGAACTGCAGAAGCGTGTCAAGTGGCGTTACCCTCAACGGAACATCGAAGTGGACGACTTTGTAGTTATCAAAGAGGATAACTTACCCCCAAACGAATGGCGACTCGGCAGAGTCAGTAGGGGTTTTTCTAGGTTCCGATGGTCAATTACGAGTCGCAGAGATCCGAACGGAACGCGGAATGATCACCAGACCGATCGTGAAATTAGTCTATTTGTCAATTGAAAATACTTAATTAACATCCTTATTTCTTTTCATTTTTCTATCCAACAACCGAAAATGGTACGTGCAAAAAATAGCAGTAGCACCCCCGTCGGCAAGACTGGCAGCAAAGTGCACCTCAGCAAAGATGTGACTGATGCGAACAGCGGCACCACAGTCCCCTACACTTGGATGAGCAGCGTGAGTTAGACGTGCTGCTTGGTCAGTCCGAAGACGAAAAACGACAACGACGACAATACAACCCGTACCGTGCTAGCACCCCAGACAGCAGTGACGAAGATGAAGTGCTGATCATAGATGCAGATGAAGGTGATCTGCAACCGACAGCCACTGAAGCCCCCGCCAGCGGATCGCCAGCGATCTTTAGACCCCCTCTGTCAAGGATTTGGTCGGTGATTCAACGACTTCAGACGTCGGACAGGAATTACAGTCGGCAGGCCCAACGCAATCGTCCTCGCAGCCGTCAGCAGTCACGCCGAGGCATGAGAGACGCCCGAGAGCGGATCACCGCCCTGAGCCGATCTGCACCAGGGCATTCTGTCCTCACGCCAACAATAACGGCAAAAGTGTTGGCCGCAGGAAAATGGCATACGGCGCGCGCTCTTGTTGACCCCGCACAAAAGATGTCGACCATTTCTCGGTTGTTGGTGCGCCAACTTCAAGTTCTGCAACGCGGATGTAATGGGATCTGCAAGCTCGTACTTAAGGGCTGGCATGAACGCCTTGAAGTCGCCACTGAAGTTAAAGTGACCATATCACGGGTAACATCGAAAAGGACCCTGAACGCAAGGATTAGGAGCGAATTCGATAACATTCGTCTTGCGGACCCAAATTTTTACCGCCCGAGTAATATATCGCTCATTCTCGGCGCTACCGCAGCGATCCTCCGCCCAGGACTGATGGCAGCTACCTCCACACGACCAGCAGCACAAAACACCATCTTTGGCTGGATACTCTCCGGCAGCACACCATTTTAAGAGGAGAGGATTTTAGTTTTAAGCCACAATACACAAAAACGAAATTTAGCTTTAAAGAATGAAATGTAATGAATTTATGAATAGGAATTAACTTATATGTATTTATATATATTGCAGTGATGCTGCAAGGCGGGCGGCATGTTTGAGCGTGCAACCCTGCGTAGCAAGCTTCCATATACACCTTCAGATGTCCCTGCTGCTGGTGAATATTCACGACTCATCCTTGTCGGGGAGGGTCCCGTTTACCCAAGCCCTGTTTTGCCTTCCATCCTTTGTGGAAGGCATAAAAGGCCGATGTTGCCGTTTTAGCTCTCTCTTTTATCGTCAATCCCAGCAGCAACAACATCAAGTTTCTTCTTTCCAGAATCGATCGCTAGAAAGATCGGCCCCTAACTCGATCCCCGTTT
The DNA here is from genome assembly GCA_030068015.2 of Neoceratitis asiatica. NCBI lineage: Eukaryota > Metazoa > Arthropoda > Insecta > Diptera > Tephritidae > Neoceratitis > Neoceratitis asiatica. The sequence continues at coordinate 82,556,964 of CM061524.1, forward strand.
CCAGAACTCAGGAGGAATTCTGGCCCCCAACATTCCCGGCGCGAATAACTTCCATAAATTCCATGCCTTTAAGAGCAATGAAATGTAAAATGGATCAAGAGGGTTTTATGTATGTAAGTATGTTGCAAGTTGTTATTGTGCACTGGGTATAAGTCTGCGCAAATAATAAATTGATATTGTATGGGGTATTAATAGCAGTCAATAACATTTTAAAGTTCATGCAAAGTAAAAAAGAAGTCAAATTGTTAAGAGGAAGGAAATTTACTCACCTTAAATGTGCGAGAACTGTTGGAGAAAAATATGACTGATACTTTGGAAATAAAACATTGAGAGTACTAAACTCAATTAAAATATAATAAAACAAATAATAATAATATAAATTAAAATAAAATAAAACAAAATTAAACTAAATTGAATTAAATTATATGAAAAATAACAGGAAAAGGAAATAAAATAAGAATAAGCTTTTAAGAATAACCAAAGCAAAAAAATTTATCCGCGTTTTTTTATGTAACGAAAGAGAGGACAGAATTTAAATATTTTTCGAAATGTAAAGTTGAAAGGATTTTTTTTTTTGTGAAAGCTGATAACGCCACTTTCTATATTTAGCCTTTACTAAAAATCTCACTCATTAAAAATAATTCAATTTACCATACATACATTTTAAAACTTTAAATATTACTTCTAATTTCCCAGTTCCTACACATGCATCCACAAAATACGCTGACTACATATCTGAACACCCGACACCCTAAAGCAAGGCCACCGGATAATGCAACATGACAAAGAAAAAGATTGAGGTGAATAGTTAAGTAAAGTTTTAAAACTTAATTAATCGAAATATATAATTAAAGTAAACAACTCGGCCTACAGCCGAAAAATAGTTTTTTTAATAACAAAAAAAAACGGTTAAGTTATCTGTCCAAAGTGTAATCGTGGTCGCTCAATCGAAACTAGTAAAGTCCCTTAAGTAGTGGCTCTCATAGTGCAGCTCGAGTTTAAAAGAACTAGATTAATAAAGAACTCGATAGGCTCCCAAAGAGGGCAGACCCCCACCTCACAAAGAGTGCGCACAGTTGGACAGCTTTGTGAATAGCTTCGTGAGCATATTATAAGTTATTTATATTATTGTTTGAATTTAAATTATTAAAATATTATAGGTTTAAGTGAGAGAAAAAGTGAAAATATTAAAAATAGTTCAAACCAAATGTTGTGAAATTTAATCATCGTATAAAAATAAAACCTACAAATGCTTATTACTATGTGAAAAATATATAATAAATATAATTGTCTAACCTATATTGACAATTAGGCGAAATAAATAAAAAAAACTAAAGAAAAATTGTAGGAGACGTGCACGTACGGAAAACACGAGGCGTCGGCCCACTGGTAACATAATACTATCTTTAAACTACCAAAGAAAGCAACCTTCCTAGACCGGACATAGGCAATACTAACTCGACTAATGAACAAAACAGTTGCTATTTAAATAATAATAAATAGGGATCTAATTATGAGCATACTTATACTTACAAAACCAAAAAACCAAAAATTGGTTTAGGTTGAAAACACTGTTATTAAAACATTGCAGAACAAATAATGGACTCGCAGTGAAAATGAAATATGTGAAAGCGTTTAATAAACTTGTGCATAAAGTTAAACAATTTAAAGGCAAAGTTTAATAGTGACGATATACACTGCTGGATAGAAGTCACCGTTATTTGGTATTATGAATGATTGATGGGAGTCCACGCACACAGAATACAAAAAAACATAAAAGTTCTTTCCTTAACTAAGACTGCAATTAATTTCATACGTTTATTTATTTATTTGTTTACTTCACTTTGCATACCAAAAAAAATTGCTTATTTCTTATGGACCTATATTATATAAAATTTCATTTCTATGGGGAATAGAAATATTTTCAGATGATGTAAGTTTACCGTTATTTTTTATTACATCCTATAAACATTTCTACATTATATGAACTAATTTTTTGTAACTTCAGAAGTTATTCAGAAGTTTACTTTCGACCGCGGAAATTCAAATAATGTTTTTAATGCTCGATCTGGTTAAGATCTGTTGACTTAGGTGGAGTTTTCGGTATGTGAGAAATGTTCTGTGATAGCCTCAATCGAACAATTTTTGCAGCATTCAAATCGTTCTCAATTTCAGGCTTTTTAAGAATATTCAAATACAGTCATTTTTTCACTATTTCATTAAAAAAGCATACAGCAGCATACACCCCTACTACAAGACTTTAAACAACTTCCAGTCTCCGGTAGAAATTAAAATTATATTGTCAGATGATAAACCCGTATATCAATCTCCTTGAATAGTTTCATATGCTGCCCAGTGCGTAATAGATGAACAGATAGCCAGTTGGTTGAAATATGGTATAATTCATTAAAGTAAATCTGAATACTACGCGAGTAGTTCTCGTTTGGGAAAAAAAATATTGTACTGTGACTTTAGAAAACTGAGTGAGAAAATTACACTTGATAAATCCCTTTGCCACTCATCGAATTTTTACAACGTTTGATTTGAAAAACGGATTCTTTCATGTTCCGGTTGAATAAAACTCCAAAAAGGATATATCTTTCGTTTCACACAGTCGGCAGTATGTTTTTAATAGTGAATTTAACTGGCAAAAGTGTAAATTTTTAATGAAAAGAACTCAGTTTCTAGTTTATATAATAGAAGAATACATCCTTCAGAAGATAAGATAAGATTAGAGCTATAGAAATGCTTCGACCACTTTGGAATAGGAAATCTGTTAGGTCTCACTTCATACTTTCGACGCTCTTAGAAGGTTACGCTGTAGTCCAAGACAATTAAGCAAGCTTCTCAAAAAAGAGGAGTTTTAGGATTCGGTCAAGAACAACAGCTAGCATTCCAACAAATCAAGTCAGCGCTGAAAGAAAGCTGAAACGGATTTCCATACTGACCCCAGTAAGCATGGAAATGGAGGTATTTACTTCAACAAGATCCAACTGACCAGCAATTCCACCCTATTCAGTTCATTAGTCTTAAGGCTTTCCCGAAGAGGAAAAGTATCACTCATATGAGTTGGAAGACCTCGCAATAAAACAGATATTGAAAAAATGGCGAAAAATTTAAAATTTCAAGTAATTGCAGTGCGTTTGTAGTGCGTTTGCAGTGGCAATGGAGAAAAATAGGTATCACTTAGAGTTAGCAGATGGGCTATGTACCTCCAAGACTTTGATTATATAATCAAACATATTTCGGTGACGGAGATGCAACATGTTGATGCTCTGAGCCAGAGAACATAGGACACCGAGGAAGAGGAACACAGGTCAACGAGGAGTACACAGATTTAAGTCGAAAAATCTTTTTATATTCCAGTGATTGGGCCCAAGGTTGCGGGAGTTGTAAAAAATTGTGTCGTATTATTGGAGAATCAAAATCTGGGAGAAGGAAGGTTGGCTCCCCAATTAGCTAATTACGATTTTGGTTACCCACAAAGAGTAATTACTGTACGGCTTTCACTGCCAAAAGTTTTGTTGAATATTGCAGCAGAGAATGTTTCCAGCACCTTCTAATTGCAACGGGTATTCCACATGGAAATGGGCAGCATATAAATGGAATCATCATACCACTTTTGACAAAATTATGGTACCATAATCCTGCGAAATGGTATAAGCACATAGATAGAGTCTAACGTTTGATAAATTATACTCACTCAAGCAGTACTTGTCCTAGACCAGAAGACAGAATTTATATAGCTACTACATGAAGCATTGGTAGGAGAGTTAGAAGTCGAAAGTGTATTAGAAAGAAAGCTCAAGAAAACATATCAAAGACACAGGAAGAGAAATGACGCACCTTTAATTTTAAAACTTGAAACAAAGTACAAAAAAGGTGGTTTGGAAGTAACTAAAGGGCTCAATATTGGCCAGGCCTAGATATAAAAGCGAAATTTCTTGGTCCATATTCCGTAAAACACAAAACATTCTCCCTACTGCTTGAGTGATTCGCAGGAATATGATTATTTTATAAATCTAAAATCCTTCGGAAATTATTAATTTAATAATTCACAAGTCTTTTTATGTAGGTATAAGTAAAATACTTAAGTGCGCTTGTTGGGTATACTTATACATCTTAATTTATTATGATCCAAATAGCAACAGTTCTCTGTCGAGCCTATGTCCGGTCTTGCAGAATTGTTTCTGTGGTAGTTTAAAGCGAGCTACCGTTGTAGTTTTATAAGAACCTTCATGGTCACCTACTTTTTCGAATTCATATCTTCCGTGTGCTGCTTTTTGTTTTACGGAATATGGACCAAGAAATTTCGCTTTTATATCTAGGCCTGACCCATATTGAGCCCTTTAATTACTTCCAAATCGCCTTTTTTGTACTTTTTTTCAAGTTTTAAAATTAAAGGTGCGTCATTTCTCTTCCTGTGTCTTTGATATGTTTTCTTGAGCTTTTTTTCTAATACATTCACGTTCGACTTATAACTCTCCTACCAATGCTTCAACAATCCATACAAAAATTATGAAGTAAGACTCAAAATTACTTCATGGATGGATAAACGTGAACTAATCCAACACTACACTACAGTGGAGTAATCCAATAGTTTATCAAATAGATCATAAGGTCTACACATTTTTGCAGGATATATATATATATATATATATATATATATATATATATATATATATATATATATATATATATATATATGTTATGTAAAGGGTGTTTTTTATAGAGGTATAGAACTTTAAGTTGCAATAAAACAACGATGGATTATTCGATTGACATGAATTTTATTTATCCGAAAGATAATCTTGTGGCATTACATTTTAAATATGATTTCTGGCATATGACCGCCACGGCGCGGATGTAGTTCAATCTGGACGTCCAATTTTCGATGACTTTTTCCAACATTTGTGGCCGTATATCGGCAATAAAATGGCGAATGTTGTCTTCCAAATGGTCAAGGGTTTGTGGCTTATCCGCATAGACCAATGACTTTACATAGCCCCACAGAAAGTAGTTTAGCGGTGTTAAATCACAAGATCTTGGAGGCCAATTCACAGGTCCAAAACGTGAAATTAGGCGGTCACCAAACGTGTCTTTCAATAAATCTATTGTGGCGCGAGCTGTGTGACATGTTGCGCCGTCTTGTTGAAACCACATCTCCTGGACATCATGGTTATTCAATTCAGGAATGAAAAAATTAGTAATCATGGCTCTATACCGATCACCATTGACTGAAACGTTCTGGCCACCATCGTTTTTGAAAAAGTACGGACCAATGATTCCACCAGCCCATAGAGCGCACCAAAGCACCAAACAGTCAGTTTTTCTGGATGTAACGGTGTTTCAACATACACTCGAGGATTACCTTCACTCAAAATGCGGCAGTTCTGTTTGTTGACGTAGCCATTCAACCAGAAGTGCGCTTCATCGCTAAACAAAATTCGCTTATGAAAATCGGGAACAACGGTAATCTCGTTTTCCGCACAGAACCATTATTTTCGAAATAAAATTTCACTATTTGCAAGCGTCGTTCAGGCGTGAGTCTATTCATGATGAATTGCCAAACCAAACTGAGAATAAATCACTTGACAACTGTTAAAGCGGTCGCCATCTTGAAAAGTAATGCTAACTTAAAATTTTATACCTCTATAAAAAACACCCTTTATATAAATATTTACACAATCAGTATAAATCTGTTTTGAAAATCTGGTTTTTAGCACCATTTCATGCGATGAAGATGAACCATTTCTATACCCTTTTTGACCCTCTTTCTTGAAACTATTTACAGTTCCGAGAAAAAATCTAAAAATATTATGAAATACAGAACTTGAACAATGTTTGTAGATGCAAATATATTTTAATACGGTCGACGAAAATTCGAAGTAATTCGAATATATACTTGAACATACTTATATTTTCTCCATAAGCTTGAGGTGTGAGTCTCGATGTTTTTCCAAGGAGTAGATGGATGGACCCCCACTTTTCTAATATGGATGTTGGTCTTACTAGGAAACGAACATATGGCTTTCCACACTGCTAACCATACAGTATTATACTCGTAGAGCGAATTATGCTGCAAATAAAGTAAATTAAAAGAAAAGAAAAATATACCCTAAATTTTTGTATGTGAAAATGAGAGTAGAACAATTGTAATTACACTAAAAGGGTTATCCTCCTCCAACCGACACGAGTTCATTTCTCTTAGGTGAAATAAATTTTGATATTACCATCCCCATATTTCAATTGTTATTCCAGCATATTCGATATGACAGACTCACAAATGAACTGAAAATCAGTACATTTATTAGCTTGACTAAAATAATTATTCCTAACATTTCTCTACGGCTAGAAAGTGTGACAAAAACTGTTTTTGAACAGACTCAATTTTATCAGAATGAATTTTATAATTAGGGCTCCACACATTGAACCGTACTCCAATAATGGTCTTACTAATGACATAAAAAGTATTTTCGTAAAATAAGGGTCTCTAAATTCTTTAGACCACCGATTTACAAGGGCAAGGGCACCTTTAGCTGTCAACATAGTAGTACTAATATGAAGATTGAAGTTGAGTTTGGTATCCATTGTTACACCCAAATCAACAAAATTATATACTTGGTCTAGACTATAGTTGTTTATTGTGTAAGCCGGCGATTGAAGATATTTTCGTGTAAATAATATGGTTTTACATTTGTTAAAGTTAAGAAGCATATCATTGTTATTACACCAAGTTATTAAATTGTTCAAATCGGTTTGTAAAAACCATTTTTCCTTAATTGAGGCATATGATTGGAAAAGCTTTACATCATCGGAGTATAATAAAATCTTTGAGTATTTTATAACTGAAGACAAATCGCTAATAAATAACAAGAACAGAATCGGTCCAAGTGGCTACTTGCGGAACATCAGATGTTACATCAATTATGTGAGAAAAGGTATCATTATCATTATCATTATCATACCATTGCCCTACATATATATATCAATATATGGCAACTTATATCGGAATTTGGCACTCTGGAAACTGACAACTTAATCGTGAAGTTTGTTATTATATGAGCGCTGTTTGTATTGTTTATTGTATTTTAAAATATTAATCTGGACCTAAAAATGGAATTAAATCGCGGACATGCTGAAGACCAGCATACATTCAAAATTAAAATAGCATTTGATTTGATAAAAAAAATTTCGCGTTGATTCAAAGCAATTGGTAAATCGCTCAAAATAAGGCTCGTGTCGATTGGTCGAGAGAAATGTTAAAAAAATACGAAAAATGTATATAACATGGTAACTGGTAACAAAACGTGGATTAATGCATATTAACCCGAATATAAACAAAAGTTTTTCATGCACGAAGCACTTCTAAGCAAATATTTTTTTTTTTTTTTGAAAAATCTGGTCATGTCGTAAGCGTACTACAAAACCACGCAGAACAGCAAATTTTGATGGTATACAAGCAATATAGCCCTGACTGGGCGCCGAATGACGTATTTCCTATTGGTAAAAAATTAGCTGTGAGGTCAATGTTTTTCGACACCGGAAGAAGCGGTTGATACGTTTAAAACGCATGTTTTGGAGATACTTTAATCAGAGTGGCAAAATTGAATTGACAATTGTTTCATATCTATAAAATTACTTTTGGTGATTAACAAATATTTCCGGAATATATAATACAATATACAAAATCTGAACCGTTCGTTCCTTAGTAAGGAACTTATATGATGAATTTAATAATAACAAATTTATTGTTTTTAAAAAATATTTCACAGATATCTAAAGCAAAATTATAATTATCTATCATTTTTCATTCATAGACTATATATACTATTAATATGCCAGTTTACTAAGGAAAGTCGAATTTCCTTTTTTCTTACCTATAGGAAGGTAAATTGCCTGACAGTGACAACACCTAACATAATATATTGGCGGATCCACTAAGCAGTGGCAAAAATAAATAAATACCACATTAGTAGATAAAATAAATCTTAAACACATACGATCTAAGTACCAACCGGATATATAATTGGGACCAATTTTATTATCTAAGATTCAAATAAGTTATTTTAATATAATTGAAATCCCTGAAAACAAGGTTTAATTAACAGGGGGAAAATGAAAGATATTGCTCATTCGTCATGGCGTACATTTTATTTTTAAGTTGAGAGTTCCTAAATTTAAATCAAAGAAAAACGGGTTATTGCCTAAGTACGATTTAGTTTTGTATTCAACGTATTAAAGCGCATGCAAATTTTGCTTCCTTTAAATTTCAAAATTTTTTAGTACCGAAACATCCAGCTTACTCGGTATTTACTAATGCTAACTCAGGGTGTTGAAAAAATGTGTTTTTTGAATGCAGAGTATTTTATTATCGGCCGCCAAAAGCCTTATAGGTTGCTAGCAAAATTTTTTGTACATTCGTGAGCTACTTCTGGCTACATTTAGAGACAGTCGCCACCATATGAGGAGTGAAGGTGTGCGTACTGTCCGTTGTCACTTCAATTAACCTTAGGTTATTAACAGCCGGAGTTTTGCTGTCGACGCTCTCTTGTGGTAGAAAGAGTTATGATATGTAAACATTACAAATAGCTGTGAGAAGATACCACCTCCCTAAATCCCTTGTTCAATTTTTTAAGTTCGAAATTGTTACCTCGAAGTTTTACCAAAACTGTCAACCACTCAGGTAATTCATGGTCCATCTCTTCAACCCAGGGGTTAATTAGTACCGATTCCCTATATAAGCATTAAAACACCTTTTTGTAACATAGCGTATCTAAGCTGGATCCATCCGCTTTAAATTATGTGCGGATTCTAACAGCTCAGTCCATATTATTGTTTTTTCAAGATGAGATTAAATTCAACTACTGAGAATAGTTTGAAATCCAAGTAACTACATACAACTTGTAGCTAACATAAAAACTAAACGCATTCGTTAAACATATTATTCTGTCTTGTAGTTAATTAATATCTCATTTTCGCCCAATAAAAAAAATTAATCTTGTAGTTAATTAATATCTCATTTTCGCCAAATAAAAAGAATTAATAAATATCTTATTCAAAGCTACATCAATAAATCATTAAAGCTCGTTTTTCAAGATGAATTTTTATTACTTGATTCAACTTTAATTATGTGTATATGAATACACATTGACTGTACTCTTAAAATAATATACTCCATTTTCCATATTTTCGTTATGTTACACCATGCTTCCAATCTGGAAAATTGCGAATAACTCTAATAGATAATTTGGCAGAACATGATATATTGTGGGAGATTTTGTAATTGCAATGAGAATATGCGTTGGTGGTATGAGTTTAGTGCGTAGTGTGGGGTGAAACGAATGGATATAGGAGTCCAAGAGCTACCTTTTATATCCGGATTTGACAACCCTTGTGTTTCAACCTGGCAACTGACAACTTTTACGTAAAGTTCGACATTTTTAATGATCTACATACTCAAATCGTTTTGACTTTTTGTGTCGTTTACAGTGACTTAAAATATTATCTCGGCCAAAAAATGGAATTAAAGCGCAAACATTTTTTATAACTTTCAAGGATCAGTGTTTATCGATGTTATGGTGAATTTAATCGAGGTCGTAGATCATAGTTGTTGATCTATCGTAAGATTGAGACAACTATAGGCATTGGTGAAACCTGCATACATTCAATATTGCATAAACATTTAATTGTAAAAAAAATCTTTCCTTTTATTCTGGTACGTAAAAAATAAACTAAGAGGTCACCGTTTTTCGACACCTGATGAAGCGGTTGGTGCGATTAAAACGCATGCTTTGGATATACCTTAATTAGAGTGGCAAAAGTGCTTACACAATTTGTTCAAACGTATGAAAATCAAAATAGATCTTAATGAAGAATATTTTGAATATCAATACAGGGATTTTCGATGGGAATTATATTTGTTTTTGATCTCCAATCATGAAATATATAATGTAACTCCCTTATATTACGGCGTAAATAACAGAGATATAAGTTGGCTTACATATGTTATATTAAACTTCATCGAATGATGGGACGAATTGATTTAGCTGTGTGCTTGTGCGTCTCTGTTCTCGTCCGTCTATTTAGATATTTAGAGTAAACTTGATTCACATATGCTTTGGGTCACAATTACTTACTCCATTGTGAATGCTTGAAATCGGACCAAATTCACGTCCACCTCCCATATAATGGTAATTTCAGAAATAGCGATAAATGGTTAAACATGAGTAGTAGACTCACTTTTGGGTCAAAGAGTATATCTCGAAAACCACCTTACAGAATTTAATAAAGTTTAGTGCTTCTTTGGTTTAGTATCGACACTAATTAAATGTATACATTAAAGACTCTATTTTTGACTTGTGGGATATTTATGGAACTTATCGAGACAACTTGACCTTACTTAATGGATATTGCAGCTATAGTGAAATAAGCTTTCTTCACCAAGCTAATCTCTACCTGTTTCGTAAAAAATCACAACAGCCAATACCACACAAATTTTCCTCATACTTAAAGCTTATTTTAAATTGCGTGCTAATTTTCGCACCATAATGCAGCGACACAAACTCAAATAACTTCTGCATACAATCAAAACAAAATGAAAAAATAAAACACTCGAAAGGGACCGTGTTTGCTGCATGCGCCATTTAGCATTACATTTGTTCGTAATGAACTTTTATTCGTGGGGTGACAAAGGCCGCAACTTGTGCATATTTCTTTGCACTTCTGCTGTAAAAGAATTAAAAAATGAAGAGTACAGACTTGTTTGCCCAAATTAATACGTAAGGCACATAAAAACACATAAATAATAAATGCACCCCTCGGCATCCGAAATACATTTATTTAATTACTGACACTGTAACTTTCTTGTTTGGCTCTTTTCCGGTGGCAAGTGAGGGCTAGACACAACGCCAAAAGGCAAGCAACATAAATTACTTGTTTCCTGATTTGATTGGGTATATGTGCGTTCACAGGCGTTGTTTTTGTTCAATTTATTTTAATCATGTGAGAATATTAAAAACTTCTATTTTCGCCTGTTTTCGGAAAAGTGCGAAATAATGTTTAAAGCGGCGTGGAATATTAATAATAATTTCATGCGTGGATTCTTTCAACTATCATATTTAATATTTTGCATACAGGTTATTTAATATACTTCTGAATTAGTTTGACTAATGTGGTGATTAAGAGCTTTCACTAATCGTTTAAAACTGGAATAAACAATCGTGAATAGAAGAATTACTGTTAAGCAGCCGTGGCAAAGCATTTTTAAAGGAGATAATATTCTACGTAAATTTAATGTGTACAAAAGTATGCATATTACGGCCGCAGTAGACGAGTGGATAAAAATGCGCGCCACGGGGCCGTATTGGCTGGTTATAATTTCGACATAACATATGAAAATGATTTTCCATTTGGTTGGAAATTCCCATAATAATACTGCAGTTTGGATCCGGTTTAGAACTGCGTGCCTCTCCATTTTTAGGAAAAATATCAAAGTGTTCATATTATAACAACATACACAGTCAAAAATATTTTACTTGACTTTCTTTCTTTAACAACTTTCCTTTTCACTTATTAAGAAAAATCATTTATGAATCTATTTTTTAATGATGTATAATATACATTTTATCTATTAAATGATATATAAAGAAAATATAATTGAGACCCCTTGTAAAACTACAGATTTTTTTAAAGTATGTAAATATTATCTGCAAATCATCTTTTAATGTCTTGCGTCTACAACATTTTGCTGTTTAATGGCAATAAAATCACTTTCACACAAGCGCAAATTAGATAATATACTTGTTAGTTACTAGTCGTTTTTTCACTTTTTTTATTTTTATTTTGTTAAAAGCTTCCAACAATATAAAAGAAAGATAAGCTAGTATACAAAGTATGAATGATATAAAGTTTTATTTGACTTTGGCTGACTCAATTGGTAACAGTTCATCTTTTGTTATGACGTCGCTTTATTTCTTTCTGAAAAAGCTACTTTTCTTCATTGCATCAAAAGAATTATAGACAATTTGAAAATGATGTTCAACGTACACACAGACAGAAAAGTTTTTCTGCTACTTATGCTGTGTTTTAAAATGTTGCAGCTAAGAGTTTTAACGTATTACTGGAATATTTGAAGTTTCGCACGTGCTCCACATGCATTGACCATCAAGTCTGCTGAAAAAGCGTATTTCCGTTTCCGTCCAAGGTACCCAGGTACATACATACATACTTTGTATACTCAACCAATAGATCCTCTATACTATATACGCGGTGAGTGCAATTTTCTTAAACTACATAAATGAAAAAATCATATGCGTGTCTGTAGCAGTCACCAAATTGGACTAAAGTATGAAGGGTGGGTGTCCCAACATAAGACGACACGCACATTGCAAAAGCTAAATTTGTCAGTACGTCATTTTTGCTGTACGACAAATAGAAAAATTTGTGAATGCACACAAATAGAAAATACTACATATATTATATTATAACATTACAGTCACGGAAATGTACTTTGCAGGCTATCTGTCTTGCACTTATAGCATACACTATATGGGCCAACACGTTCGTTTGCTTTCCAAAGAGTGAGCAATGTGAGTACAATTGTATCATCGTCCACACTTTCAATTAATGTGGCACGTGACAAAATCAAAACTGCCAGCATTTTCCGTGTGGCTTTGAAGTTAGTAGTTAGTTCGCTGAATGACTGACTAGCTAGTTCTTTTATTTTAAAAAGCTTCTATAGCCGATTTCTGATGAACGAGTGCATAACAGTATATTCTAGAAAGCATAGGAACAAAAAACCGTTGAACAATAGTTTGAAATTTTAAGAGAACTCTTGTCTCTACATTTCTATCTGAAAAGACTTACCTACTTCAAAAACAAAAATTGCAAAAAAGAGATCGATTCGGGTAGAAAAGACCAGTCAGAATTTCCTTCCATTTCTTTATGTCCAGTGTCGAGTAAAATTGTAATTGTAATACGAGTAAGGTTCTAATACCACCAAAAACAAGAAATAATAGAAAACTCACAATTTGTTCTGGTTTAAAGCAGCTTACACTTGAATTAATTAATTGTGGAGTTTCTACATATAATTTTTTTTATAAATTTAAGATAACCTATCTATTTCTGCCGATGATATTGATTTAGTTGGTCATAACAACCGCACCGTAAGTTCTGCGTTCTCCAGATTAGACAAAGAAGCGAAGCGACTGGGTCTGGTATTGAACGAGGGCAAGACGAAATATCTCCTGTCAACAAATAAACAGTCACCGCACTCGCGACCAGCATTAACAACACCAACAATTTCAACCTTGAAATACAACGCATAATCACTCTTGCCAACAGTCCAACAAGTAAAGTCCTTTCTCGACGAACCAAAACCAAACTCTACAAGTCGCTTATCATTCCCGTCCTGACATATGGTGCAGAAGCCTGGAGGATACCTACGCCGATGAGTCGGCTTAAGAGTTTTCGAGAGAAAAAAGTTTTGCGGAAGATTTATGGTCCTTTGCGCGTTGGCAACGGCGAATACCGCAGACGACGGAACGATGAGCTGTACGAGATATACGATGACATTGATATAGTTCAGTAAATCAAGAAGACAGCGGCTACGATGGCTAGGTCATGTCGATCGAGCACTCGCTGGCAGAAGCAGAGGAAAAGGAAGACCACCACTCCGTTGGAAAGATCAGGTAGAGAGCGACCTGGTACAACTTGGTATTTCTAACTGGCGCCAAGCATCAAAAACTTTTGTTGACGAGGCTATAATCGCGTAAGCCTTGCCTACGCCAAATAAGAAGAAGAAGAAGCTATTTCTAAGAAAAATTCGGCCTGTTCAATAATTCGTACATCAAAAAACAAAAGCGAATTCAAAAGTATGTTATATCTCATTATTTCTTACTAAATTCATTATTTATTTTATTTACGTGCATTATCATCATTTTCTTGTCATGCTTATTTTGGGTGTTACCCACTGCAACCAAGCCTTTACGCTGGTGAATACTTTCATTAATTCATTTTTCTTTAAACAAAATTTCAATACAAAACAAACAAAAAGTGCAAACCTTTTTTGAATTTGTTTCCAATTTTCCTTTGCTTTAATTTTTAATTTTTTTTTTTTAATTTTTGTTTTTTGTTCTTCTACATAATAGTTGGATTTCTATTGTCCTGCTCCTTCGGTGCACCAGTCTGCGCTAATTGCATCAATTTCAATCAATTAATTTTGGCCGAAGACCGGTTTATTGTTATACATAGCTTTATCTTTAAACTACATATTACTGTTGTTGTTGTTGTTCAATTTTTAATTATTAATAGTATGTTCCTAAAGAAGCTGTACTTGCTTTTTAAATGTTAACCAAGTATGAGTTTGCGTGGAGTCGAGTGTGTACTTGTTTATGCGTTTCGTTACTGTTGCAGCCACTATTATGTCATTAGCACCAACAACATTACCGCAGCCCTATTTTTTCTACATACGGACAAACTTACGTATGTACAATACAAACAATGAGCGGCAAAATATAAAGAATTTTTTTTTTCAATTTGAAGGTTTCTAAAATATTTATTTAAATTTATTTTTAGAACCTTTTCTCAAAATTTTAATAGTTGGAAATAAAAATATTTTTTATATAAATATATTATTAAATTTTTTCCAAGAATTTATACGAAATTTGAAAAATGTCCTAATAAATAAAAACATGAATTTGAACAAAAATTTGATTTTTTAATAATTTATCAAAAAAAAGTGACAAATTTACAAAGAAAGCTAACTGCAATTCTTGCTCCTGACTGCATAAATGTATGTAAGCAATTGTGCGGACACTCCTTTACTAGTGCTGTAATGTTTGCAATTTAAGCAGGTTGTTGTGGTATAATATTAGCATCATCTCTTTTTGACGATTATCAAACACGCTTCGCTTTCTAATCATAGTACATATGTTACTTTTTGGTAGCTATAGAAATACATATATGTATACATCTGCATTTATTTCTCATTTATTGCTTGATATAGTACGTAATATTCCAGCAAAAAATTCGCTTCTTACATTAGGATGTCTCCATTATCCTTCACTTTATCGATAATGCTTCAAAAATTGCCTATTCCAGGTAAATATAAGTGCAGTTGTAGCTAGTAAGTTGCGTCAATTCAGTAAAGTGATGAAGTTCAAAGTCAGTGCCACACAAAAAAAATTTTTTTTTTAATAAATTCAACGAAATTGATATAATATATAATTAAAGTGTAAGGCGTACAAGTGATCAACATAGTTGTACAGAGTTATTCGTTTTGAGTTTTCCATAATAAACGTAAATAAACTACATTTGATATTTTTTTTAATGAAATTCCTTTTTTATTATCAAGTTTGAACCTTGGCATTATATGTGAAACATCACATCTTTCAAATAACCGCCTCGTGAATTCTTTCAAACTTCGATTCGCTTGAGGTAATCTTCGTCCTTTCTAAACATATCTCTCCATAACTTGAGTTCAATAATTAAAAGTTTTTCCGCATAAACAAGGTCTTTCGCGTAGCCTCACAAAAAAGTCCACTGGCCGGGAAATTTCTCTCGCAAAAAAAGCCATATTTGCTTGTGTTGTGTAGCACGTTGCACGATATTGTTGGAGCGACATATTTTCTAAGTCGTATTCCTTAATTGTGGGCCAAGAAAGTCGGTTATCATACGATCATAATGCTCCGAATTGATAGTGACAGTCTCATTGTTATCGTTTTCAAAGAAATAAGTTCCAATTACACCGCCAGACCAAAGAGTGAACCTGACAGTAAGCTTCTCGGTGTAATGGCCACTCTTCAATTATTTGAGGATTCTTTGCTTATTTACGTATTCACAGAGTGAGAAATGTGCATCGTAGAATATTTTGTTGTAAAAATCGAGGACCTATGCTTGTTGTTGAAGCACACAATCGACGTAACTACGGCGTTATGGATAGTTCAATGGCTTCAGTTGTTGTATAAGCTGGACTTTATATAGATGTAGGTGTATGTACAAGTAAAAAATACACCATAATATGCCATAAGAAAGGCCCAGTTTTGAAAACGTCGAGAAATATACACATTCGGGTCTTCGGCTAACTGACCCAATTTTTTCAAATTTCTTAAAAATTTTACCAATTACTGAGTAGTTGGATGATTATGTTAACCATAATCTGCCCATAAAGTAGCCCCGTTGGAATTTTTGTGGTAGGTTTCCACAATTTTAGTGCGAAGTGCGGTTGTTTGGCGATTTACTTTCATAAATGTCTGACTGTTGACTATAAAAAAATATTGTTTGATTGACAGGTAAGTTTGACAGATGTCAAACTACATCCCTACACTTTCGAAACCATTAAATAAATGACCCTTGATATACTTAGAAAAAATTATAATTCCCAATAGATTAAAGGCAAAAAAAATTAATTTAATGACGTAAATAATGAAATTGCGAAATGAAATTTCCGCTTGAAAAGATAAGTCCAATAAATAACTTTTTTTTTTTTAGTTAACTGTTGATAATTTATTCTTAATTTTATTTAATTGTAGAGACTGTAATGGAACTTTAAAAGAAGGAGGAAACTTAATTTGTGTTAACTACTACGTTAAACTTTCTATTACATACATTTATGAATGATATTACTTTTACAAATATACTTTGTATATTAAGTATGTAAATATTGTATTTTTGTATTGAAAATTTTAATTTTCTTAATTAAATTTTTCAAATTTTAAAATATGCTACTTTTGGTTTCTTTATATATTATTTTATGAGTTTCTTGAGATTATTTAAGTAGTGTTTTCTCATTAGCTCCTCTGGAAATTGATTTTGAAGGTATTTTGAATTAGCTATCTTGTAAGGTATTAATCCGTCGTGTTTCTGTAATAAAAATCTAGAAGGGAGAATGGAAGCAATTGTCAATTTATCTTTGGTTTCAATTTTCCACCATTGGGTAATCAAAATTTTTGCTGGAATATTGTAAAGCCATGACAAGATATATATTCCTGATTGACTTCTGAATTCCAAAAGTTTACACTGTTAACTTATTGGTGCTTTGCTTATATTCTCATTATTGTCACCTCTGATTCTTCTTCAGCTTATGCCTGCATAAGGCTTATTCATCTCCGTTCTTTTCTTTTGGTCCATTAATTTATTGTATTAATGCAATTTGATAACAAATTTGAGTGAATTCAAATTGAAGTCCTAATTGCCTTTCTGTATAGATATGAGGTTCTTTTTAAGATTACAAGCATACCAAGGCACGTAGGTGCATAATCTGCTAGTATTAAGTTGTTGTTCCACGCGTGTGTTCTTTCACCTTCATGTATAGGCATTCTATGGATGTATCTGCCATTAATGTTTTGCCATTAATTACAGGCATAAATAGCAACTTTTGTTGGTGTAACGGGTCAATAAATTGATAAAGTATACGTAGATGAGCTGCAGATTTATACTGGTTGATTGTGTACGATAATTTTTTTTTTTTTTTTGCTTAGTGTCTTCATGTAATAGAGATAGCATTACAACTATAGTATGGAGATCACTTAGACTAAGTTATTGTTACACATACTTCGTATATTATTCCTGTGTCAGGAAAGATTTTAGTGGCTGAATAAGTGATTCATCAGACCTGGAAAATTATATATGAAATAATGTTTACTAAAATGGTTCCAATTTCATTTGAATCTTACTAAGCAACTAAATATTGCATTCTTCAAAATTTTTGTACTTTTTTTTCGACGCTGAACCCTTCCCACCCAACTCACCAAGGGCGCGCTTGATCACTGTCCAGTAATTAGTAGTTATTGCACATCTAGTTTAAAGTCAATAGTATTCGTATGCTAGAAACATTAGCGACTATAGACAATAACAACTTGGTTGTGTTTTTATTAACGGATTTTAACTTAAAATTTTAGCTTTCAGCATTTACGAATATACATATCCAAGAGATGGCATAAAATATTACAAAATAAATAACTTGTTGACTTTCTTTCTTTGCCTTTAAATATTCGTTTGCTGTTGTAAGTCAATTACGGGATTTCAAAATAGTAAGTTCCGGGCCAATAATATTGGTTTTGATAATTAAGTCTGCTTACGAGTGTTATTGTGGTACCTGTGAAGTGAGGCAATGTGTTACAGTATTTAGAGAATATTATTAAAATTCGTCTTCACTGATATAGAAGCTGTAAAACTGGTTGCGACGGAGTTCACAATTCGAATCTCTAAATAAAATCTTTATCCGAATTGCATTGTTGGTTTTGTGAGACTACTGGAAAAATACATCATATAAAATTTAAAAAAGCCAGGCTAATTGCTAATTGCTAAAAATTGCAAGGCAATTCTTAAATCACTTAGATTCTGTTTGCAGAAGTAATATATATAATATACAGCGATTTCAATTAAAAATGCTACGAAGCCTAACATACATACCGGTGCATACCGGTATATCCGCAATGAGAATATACATATATAGACCTTAAAATAAAATGACAAACATTAAATTCTTCGCTGTTTGGCGTCAGTTGGTAATACCAGGTGAAACCAGGTCGCTCTCCAGCTGATCCTTCCAATGGACTGGAGGTTTCCTTCTTCATCTGCTTACACAAGCGGGAACTCCATCGAGTTCTTTCAACGCTGGAGTGCTTTCATTCACTCGGACGACATGACCTAGTCAGCATAGTCGCTGTCTGTTGATTTACTGAACTATGTTAAAGACGTCGTATAGCTCGTATATCTTTCCATCGTCTGCGGTACTCGCCGAGCCAAGGGCCATAAATCATCCTCGAAACTTTTCTCTCGAAAACTTCTAAAGCCGATTAATCGGATGTCGACATCGTCCAGGCTTCAGCACGTTATGTCAAGTCGGTAATGAAGTGGGACTTGTAGAGTATGGTTTTGGTTCGACGAGGGGGGACTTCAATTGACTACTCAGTCCAAAGTAGCACATGTTGGAAATTGTGATTCTTCGTTAGATTTCAGGGCTTATATTTTTGGTGCTGATAATGCTTGTTCCTATATAGACGAAATTATCTACGACTTCGAAGTTATGACTATCAACAATCTTTCACATAATTTGTTTTTTTTTTAGATTAAAAAAAATTAATCCTAATCTTAATCTTTAATCTTGAAATAAGTAGGATATATGTAGATAGTTCTTTTCCTAAAGTCTCTCTTAAACATTTTAAATGAATTTAGATTTATATGCAATAAAATGTACATGTTTATGTGGGAACATATCTGGCAACACTATATGTACGTTATTATCACAGAAATATAATAAAAGAGTGAAAAATAGAATCCTCCAATTGCGGTGTGCGTCTTAATGCCTTAATGCTTCACGAATGCATTAAAAAGTGAATATATTCTCAGAACGCTGATGCATCCGCATGAATATTTACACGGTATTTGATGAAGCTTTTGATATCGAAGAAAAAAAAACTCTCTCATATACATATTCTTTCTCTTTTTCTTTATCTATTCGTTTCTATCCACATATAAGCGAATCAAAATTTTATTAAAATCATGAAATCCGATTTACAAGTGACCTTTTCCCTTTTATTTATTATATTATTACATTTTTTTGGAGGTTTAGGTCATACATAGCTCGGCAAATATGTATATATGAATATATGATAAGCTGCTATCAGTGTTTTACATCCTTATACTCGTATATATATATATATATATAAATACATAAAAGCCCGCAGGACGAGGCAATTCAATGAGAACTGTGAAACGTCAGACAAAAAAAAAACAAGCAAATATGTATGTAAAAAAGTATATGTAAGTTTATGAAACTTCGTGAAGCGCGTTTTTGTGCCCTCTTGGCCCCCGAATAGATTCAATCACAAAATAAAATTCAAAACGTTGTTCAAAAAAATTTCGATTTTACTTTCGTTTCTTTAGCAACAATTGTAAAGTGCCTAAAGTGCTCACCACTCAATCGGACTGACAATCGAAATGAATTTTTCGGAGCACTGGCTGCCGAGCCCTGTAAACAACGCGAGCACTCCATGCACGTGTGAAATATATATTCCACTCGGACAGTGGAGTAATTTAAAACCAACCACAATCCATAAAAATATGTTTTGATATCCATATAACTGTACCATATAACTTGTACTTAACAACCGGGTACTCAACAGGAAATTAGTTTTCAAACTACTACACAAAATTACTTCATGGAGTACCTACAGGGGATTACGTTATGGGGTTTTATATATTATTACTAATAAATATAGAACATATTTAAATTTGGACAATGTTCTATTATTTTTTTTATTGGAATATACATATTAGCTCTAATTTCGGTACGTAACAAGGTCGCCAACGTAAAGAAACTGACTAAATATCAGATTCATTTTCCAATATACGAGTACGAGTATAAAATTTATTACGCAATTGAGACTTTGTGTAGTAAGTGCGATCTTTAAAACACGAGCAATAATCGACAAACAACAGACTGAAGTCGCTACATAAATTGGTCCAACGCTGCTATAGAGTGTGCTAATCCAATAGGTACTCCAATGGGCCACATGGTTCACAAATATTTGTAGGGAAAGGTCAATTTAGTTTCCAAATATATATGTGTGTAGCATTTTCAATTCAACAGAACTATTCAGAAAAGCAAAACATTGCAGATGGATGAGTTAGAAAAGGAAATAGTAGTAGCACAGCTGGCATAGTAATTACAAATATACATATGAACACAGACAAACAAATGTATTATTTAGATCATAACACAATTGATTTTACACATATGTACATATGTATGTGTGTAAGACGAGATGGCAAAGAATTGGAAAGGCTTTAAAAAAAATTGAATAAATAAAAAAAATAGATTTTGAAATTCATAAACTGCATTACACATCGCGTATCATCGATTAATTCACTGTTAAAAGATTATAAAACTTACAGCTGGCATAGTAATTACATATATACATATGAACACAGACAAACAAATGTATTATTTAGATCATAAAACAATTGATTTTACACATATGTACATATGTATGTGTGTAAGACGAGATAGCAAAGAATTGGAAAGGCTTTAAAAAAAAAATTGAATAAATAAAAAAATTAGATTTTGAAATTCATAAACTGCATTACACATCGCGTATCATCGATTAATTCACTGTTAAAAGATTATAAAACTTTTACTTCTCTTTAGTACAATTTGCATAAAAATGTTATCAGACAATAGAGACTAACTGATGGAATCTTTGCCAGTCCGATTCGTATGAATTTAAATGAACTATGTGTGTATTATTTGTTATTGTGTTAACGTTCAATTATATAAATTTCCATTTTTTGTTATTAGCTTTTAGAGTTGACATCTACCCGACTAATAAAATTCAAATGGCAGGCAGCATAAATTTAATCGCACTCCAACTTTGGATTTACTTTCTAAATGGGCTTATTTTCTGGCCTGTTGTTGTTGCTGATGGCTAGATGGTGCAAGTATGAATTGATTTTTCTTCTTTTATTTCTTTCCTGTCGTTTTGTATACATTAAGTAAGTTTCGTTGTTTTGATGTCACCAAAGTAGGTTTTTTTAAATTATTTTGCATTCAAATTTTAGCTCCAATTTTTATGGGTCTATTTCGAGGGTACTAAATTTTATATAGCAAAGTTTTTTGTATCTCTCATAAAATTATTAACAAACTGATTTTCAAAACTCAATTTTATAAGGATATGTAACGAAATAAATTTATTAAAAAAATAAAATAAAATCAATCCTTAATTCACTTACGATTCCAAACAGAGCAATATCTTATTAGGTTAATAATTTCAAAACAATACTTATTATAGAGCACAAATCACTGTGGCACAATAATATCACTCCTCATATATACAGTATTTACTATATTGTGCCCCGTCTCATTTAATACAACAATGGTTATACTGACATGACAACCCTACGTACGCGGGAATGTCCTTAATATATTAACTTTATTTGTAATTAAAACCATAGCATTTTATTTAATATACGGAATATAGCCATTCGCACAAGTCAACCTAATTGCTCTAAACATTTATGCGTGACACTACATTTACGATAAGTTTCGCACGGTGCTTCTTTATTTGGTATATAATGAATAATGGCGGCCACGATAGCCGAGTGATTAGCATTGCTTAATACAAATCGGAAGGCCTTGGTTCGGTTTAGAATTAATTGTAGGTTCTTCCATTTGTTGGTAAAAACATTAAGACATAGAACCACAAATTGAAGGAGGAGCAGGCCAAATCTCGCTACAGCGATATATATATATTATGTATAATGAATAAAGCATCTGTAAGAATGTTTTGAAATGGTAATTAATTTTCATTATTGGTAAATAATTTCAAATGGTATTAATATATTAGAGCTCCAAAATACGCTATTTGAAAGTGAAAAATCCAGTTGGATAGATCGCGAGATTGAATTAAATAACGAATCGAACAATTGCAATATTACACGAGTATTCTGTTTTATTAATTGCATTAAAAGCTGAGAAACTGTGAAGATTACATAGAAACTATATAAGACTAATTCTATCCATAAAAATGAGATACATATTGTGGCGAAAATGCGAAGCGAATTTCAGATGAAAGAGAGAAGCCGATAGCTGGCATGTTCTAAAGCGAATTCGAGAACATTCGTAAAGAGAGAGATTCGATTATTCTATGCGGTTGGTTGCGAGCAACCGGGAGTTGTATATAAGGCCGACACACGACTGCAGAGTAGTCAGTCAGTAATCAGTCGTGAAGTAAAAGCGTTGGAGATTACATTACATTGAAGTAATATAAACAGTACATTGTGAAAGTTGTATACAAGTGATTGTAAATAGTATAGTAAATTGTAATTGAATTGTGAATTACTGAGTAATCAAAAGGACATTAATTAAATTCTTTATAAATAAAGAAACTGCAAATTAAGTTGGCGATTTTATTTAACAATCCAGAGATCGTACCAGAAGGATTTGGGAAATCATCGAGGTTAATCAGCAAAATCGTAACAATATAATATCTGATGATATAATGAGGAAAAGAAAGCGATATGTCTAATGTTCTAAATATTTAAGATTATCCTATGGAAAAATTACATTATCGTGTCTCCATGAAAATAAGCACATTTAAGAAATATATCTTGTACCATTTCATTCTTATTTATGTAATTTTTATGACAGCAGCATATTCCAAATATTAACCACATAAAGTTGTATATGATAACTTCAGAGTACATGAGTCGTAAACTTGGAAAAACTTCGCCTAATAAATCCTAGGCTAATATACCTTTTAAAAATAAATCAATTTAAAATAATTACTCCAAGATACTTAATCTGATCTCCTAATCCTCGAAAATACTTTATCTCCGTCTGTATAAACCAAAAGCGTAGTAGATTTAAATCAGCTACTTATATTAATTCAATTTATACTTATTCTATTAATAGCAACTAATTTAATTTTCTACGTATAGAACTGTAGATTTTTAATTGAACAGAAAAGACAAATATTTGCACAAAAAATAACATTTATTGAAGTTTATATACATAGAAATTAGCTTTTACGCGATTTTCCTAAATGACACGTAGCAGGACAATCACGTTGCATCCCCATCAATAAGTCAGCCGTCATATGCAGATCCTATTTGCCTTGATACCGCTCCCCTTCTTCTTGGCTATATCAGTAAGGATCCTCTGATCGAGGCGACTACATAGGGGTATTCTCTTTGTCTAGCAAATGCATACTATGCAAATATTTCCTATGGAATTGTGCTAGGGACAGAGAACGCCCCATTGCATAACTGTGGCATATTCAATTCAAACAGCTGATTTGGTTGTCAAAAAGAAGCGAATAAAAGAAACAAAAGTAAGGCCAAATTATAGTTGATTGTTTTGTTATTGAAAAATGCCGCGCACATCTGAAAAACAAAAGTTAATAAATTACTTAGTGGAGCAAGCATTTTGCGATATTATTTATGAATACGGTATTAATTTTACTTTATTAATAGTTAAAAGATTTAATGAACAATTGTAACTTTTCAGACGATGATAGCTTTTGGAGAATAATGGATGAATTAGCGGAAGAAGTCCTTATTGTTTTATTGCAGATGCTTCGTGTAACCAGAGATCAGTTTTCTTTGCTATTGTCGCTGATTCAAAACAGTGCAGAGTTCAACAATTCACACTCTATCAGGCAATATCCAGTCGATCTTCAACTAGCTATAGTTCTTTACCGTTTGGCTTCGTCCGGTGAAAATGTGGCTATACGTAAAATTGCTACATTATTTGGGGTTGGAGATGGTGCAACTTTGTACAAAATAACAGAAAGAATATTTCGTCCATTTTTAAAACTGAAGTCTAAATATATAGCCTGGCCTGATGCTACCGAAAGGTATGAATTAGTTTCAAAAACATTTCATGAGATGCCTAATTGTATTGGATATATTGACGGTACTGAACTGAAACTTGCTGAAGCACCAGTGAAAAATGATACAATTTATTTTTCAAAAAGTCGAGTGTATTCCATCAAAGCGCAAGTCGTTTGCGACTACAAACTGAAAGTTCGGCATGTTGTCGTAGGACACTTCGGAAGTGTTCATCATGCTCGCATGTTCCGCACCAGTGCTATATTCACCTAAGAAAATACGTTCTTTTCTTCTGAACAATGGTTGGCAGATGATTCCGTCTATCCATTGTTGAACACATTGATAACACCTTTTCGTTCCAACTCTCAGAAGCTGGACTACTCCAAGCGGAAAGCTTTTAATTTACGTCATAGTAAATTTCGCGAAAGAATAGAGAATTGCTTCGGGCTTCTTAAAGAACGTTTTGGAAGCCTTAAAGAAATAAGTATTCGCATACGAGATGAGAAAAGTCACAACTATTGTTCAAACTGGTTCCTCATTTGCTGCATTTTGCATAATATTCTACGTGATTCCACTAACGATATAGAATATGAAATTCATCCCGTCGAAAGTAATGGGGAACCAGAAATCAGCTATGAAAATAGCCGAAGAGGCAATGAAGCAGACTGGAAGCGCAGAACTTTGTATGCATTAATGTTTGGAGATTAAAAAATTTTAATTGAATTAAATACCTGCATATGTACATACATAACATAACATGTCACCTACAAATGTGAATCATACCAAATAATTTAAATCAAAGCAATGAAGTTTTATTTTATTTTTATTTTTATTTTTATATATTATGAAATTTAAATAAAGAAAACAGTGAAATTTTATTAATAATTATTTTTTATTTCCATATTTTTTGTCTATTTCATATTTGGCAATACGTTCCTTCATTTCTAGTTCCATTTTTTTCAGTTCGAAGTCCCTTTCTCGCCATTGTGTTTCCAGTTTCAATTTCTCCTCCTCAATCTCAATCTTTCTCCTCTCAATTTCGGCCTCGGTCTTCAATTTTTCATTTAGTCGCTCATAATGTGGGCACATTTTGTTCAATTTTGCTGAAAAGATAATTTAACACTTATTAATGAGCGAAAATTTTTATTTTTATTTAAATGTATTACTTACCATCAATGGAGATGCCGTCTTCTTCCAGCAAACCTGCCCCGGTTGACCCCAACCAGTCAGTTGCTTTACGAAACTGCGACCGCAAACCTTCCACCGTACCAAATCCCACGACGCATCTAAATTTGCTTTTGTCAAAAGTTTTTTGTAAAATATTTGTGCTGTGGGAGCCTGGAATGTTAAATAAATTCGAAGTTAGCTTAATTTAAAAAAAAAAATATAAAAAAAGTACCTCAAAATTATCTTCCTCCTGCAGGAACTCCAGAATTTGTAGCACCTCCCTATTCGTCCACTTTTTGTTCGGCTGCATCCTCTTCTTCTTTGCTGGCACCTCAATAAAATTTTCCATATTTATTTTTTCCTGCAAAATTAAAAAAATTAGTAATTTAATTTAAATTTAGCAAAATATATTCAAACATGCCTTTCACCGCCAAATTTTCACAAATGAATAACGAAATGAAATGAAATGAAAAATGCCTAAAGTAGCTGACACAGGGTTGCTTTTTCCTTCTTGCTAGCTGTGGGAAATTATTATACATAGGATTTGGTATAGGATATTTTTGCTATCGTAGCATATGTTTTTTGCATGTGTTTTGTTGTTGCGCCATTGCACGGATAGCAAAAATTTCCTATCCGTGCACCGTAGCATACATTTCCTAGACAAAGAGAATACCCCTAATATAATTTAAAAATCTTGTTACCAAAGGGTTATTACATTCTGTTTTCCCAATTCCATGCAAATGCCAATCTCTTTTTGTCCCAGTGTTGATGTTTAGAACGACTATCCCACAGACAATAAAAAACATTGGTATTTGGTGAATACATTTTTTCGTTCGAATAAGAAGTTAACCATTTTTAAATCTACACAAAATCTCCTGTACAAATTCTTTAAGTAGTTCAAGATTCCTTATAAAATCGTTTAAGTATACTTGGGTAACAGGTTTCGCTCTATAGCCGCTATTGCTTCGATATTATTATCGCTAGATACTTCATTACATATTTCTTCAAATGATGGTTCGCGGATGGGACAAGTAGTTGGAAAACGTTCTTCCCCTAAATGTGGTGAAGGTCTTCATGATGATATTAAGTGTCGGATAAATCTTTATTTTAACATTGGAACCACAAAAATAGGAACAGTAGAAGTAACAGTTCTCGAAGTGATCACTTCATTTGAATTTAACTAATTTTTGCTATAAAATAATTAGACCAAATATATGTGTGTTAATTTTGTATTCCTTAGTGTGGATTTAATTATTCATAATTTTCTTGTGCCAGCACGCGGGTGAATCCCGCAAATAACACTAAAGGCTTCGGCCTATAACTATTATGTTATCTCTCTTTATGTCTCTCCAAAAAGGACAACCACCAACTACACATCTCTACAATAAGCCGCCAGCCAGTGATTATGTAATATACGTGAAAGTGTGTTGAAGTAAATGTGTATATATATTTAGTTATATATATATTACCTGGAAAGAAATTTGTTTAGGTCTTTTCGGATCTAGGAAACACTACAGCTTGGCGGAATTAATTTACAAAACAATAAGTTAGCTCATGGTCGCGTTACTATCTATGAGCGTAATTACTATCAATGTTATTCTTCTAAGTTCTAAATAAGGAAATAATGGCACAGAAGACGAGGCAACATATTAGATATGAAGTTTAGTCTTACACCACCCAGGCAGCTAAGCACCTCGTATATACTTATGCGTGCAAGCAATGTTGTTATTGCATCCAAAAAGCCCTTGATAACACAAAACAAATATTTCGTTATTCCGCCGATATAGTTGTGATGCAAAAATATATATTATTATAAGCTAGTTTCAATTCAAAACTTATGAATTTGCTGACCGGTGAAGAGTTAAAAATGCACTAAACTTGCATTATATAAAACTTCTGCGTATAAAAGATATTAAAAATTCTGTGTAAAATTCCCAGTCAAAAAAGGTTAAAAACTATTTTACGATGAAATTTATAAGGCTGTCAAATTATCGTACAATACTTACAGGTCAATTAGTCTCTTCAGCGTTTTCGGAGATAACTATTATTGACTGTCTTAATTTAATGATATTTGTATTAAAAATTATATATGAATCACGTATTATAGTTTTATAGTTTTATAAATTTATGTATGTACAAATGTTTTTTAGAACCATGTACGTACTTGCCTATATAAATTCAAATGTATGTACTTTTGTATATATATATATATGGATTTATATTGCATATACCATGTTTTATTCAACAATAAACGTTGAGGTGAAATTGTAAAGACCCGACATGAAATTAACGGCACTGATTGGCATTTGAAGTGAACTCATAATTGTAGATGAGGTGAATTGCATGGAAATAAATCAAAGTAACCACCATAGTGATTGGCTTTTGTGTCGCCAAGATATTCAATTGCATACATACATGCTCAAAATATTGTGGTATACATATTTACATACATATACATGCCGCTTATCTCTCGTATCAGTAACCGGTTACATATATGCGTAGTTGTGTGCTGGCAATATTAAATATGCATAGAATAATACGTCCCTCCAACTGACACCACTGATCCAACTTATCGATCATATGTACAATCGCGTGCTCCTACGCAAAAATGATTATGGTTTTAACACGTTCCAACACGGCGTATGAGTGATATGCTTGAAAAGCTGTCATAATAGCTACTCTTTCAAATAGTTGTGCAAGTGAATATCTGGTTAAAATTGCTACATCTCACACACTAATTTCATAAATTTTCATACCAACGAATTTTCAATGCGTAAAACCACAATTTCCCAGAAAAATATTTTTTTCTTATTTGCATGTATATTTGCACATATAATATATGATCATCCCTACATACATTATTAAATAAGAATTGAGTACTATCATAAATTGGCTGTGGCTACAATTGCTGTTAAGATATTGACTCATTATTTTCAAATTGCGTTAACGTCATTGCCGTTTAAGCACATCTAACTTTAGTAACACACACATATACATATTTAATCAGTTCGCCTGTATTCGCAGGTCAAAGTATATCTAAATTGCACACCTCCACTCACCGTTGATTTGGGAAGTTATTATTAATTGTTCATCTAGTACCGGTGAGATAATACTTTTTTTCAGTTTCATTTTAAATGGTTTCGATTATGAACACTTATGGAAATTCAACTATGTTGCTCGAATATTTAATTAATAAATTACTAAATACAAAAAAATCAATTTGATTAATTTTTTGAATGTGAATTTTTTGTTTATGTTCATTTCGAAAATAACTTACAGATTATTTTTATTTAATAATCTTTCAGATCAAATAATCATACATACTTAATTAACCGATTAGTGCATTTATCTTGCCATTATTGTCGCACTGATTGAAAGCTATTATGTTGAGGGGCCTTAATGTGCGAAAGGCATTTTGCCTGACGGTACATTATTTTTTAAATTCTGAGTTTGATTGAAAGTAGGCAATATAACAAAGAAATTATGTTCTTCTACTAGTCCATAACTTTTACTAATGTGTATTGTTGATTAAAACGTCTTTAGCATACACTCAGGTCCTGAATGTTTTTTAACGTCGCTCAACTTGTTAACACACTTTTAAGGAAATCAACAACCTACGTTACAATAAAATGTTTATTATTACTGCAATGATTTTAATAAGTATGAGACAACGCAATAAATCAATGGACCAAGTATTGCTTCAAAATTTATGTTCATAAACCCGTTGTGTATTATCCATGCACAATACACGAACACATATTAGGGATTTTTCTACCACTATTTACAAAAAAAAAAAAAAAAAAAAAAAAATGTTTAGTGTGATGCATACGTCAATGTAATCTTTGCTCTCGAAAAGAGCGCAATGCATATAAAGTGACGCATAAAACTATTAACTGTACCTTTGACAAAATGCCAATGAAGGCATCAGTAGGCATAAAGCCGAACAGCGATATCGTTTTCCTTCAGGTATGATTGCATAAATATAGAAACAAATAATGTACGAGCATATACTAGAGAATTTTTCAGTAAATCACATTCAAATAATGGTAAATTCATTATATTTAAAGTTGAAAAAAGTTTTCGTTTCAAATTTTTAATGAGGATGTTTTTCATAAAGAAGTTTTGCTGTTTTGATGTAAAAATTTTGTAATACAACTATTTCATTTAATTTTTAAACCCAAACTTGATAAATGCTAGTAAAAATACTGCGCGTACCTAGTTCCTAACCATAATCGGTAAATATTAAGTCAACGGATACTAAATGATTTCGGTATAAGGGTTAGCTAAAGTCTTATTGCAGTATCTCTTCACCAGAGGTACAGATAGAGCGGGCGTAGGTCTTAAAGTAAAAGGCTCGCTATATAAATGGTCGCAAAATGTAAACCTAATCGCTAAGTCAGGTGGTACGCTGGGTTTGGGACATAGCCACGTGGTAATAGCTCCAATAAAAAAGGTAATAACGTTTTGGATGAGAAACCCCGCTATTGACGACCACTGCAAAAGTATTAACGAAAATGATTTAAGGGCATGTACCTCCAAGGTTCGGTCCATTAATTATGAAGGTACCGCTGCACAGTTGGTTAATGTCCTCGCAAGACTTAAGCTGGCATCAACGCAATAAAAGGGATATAAGACACAATGACGGAGATGAGTAAGTCCTTGTGATATTTACTACGGCGGCATTATAAAATAGCGCAAATTCGGAGCTCACTTATGAGCGCTGCACCAGAAGTGAGCTATAATGATTGAATGTAGTATCAGATTAAAACCAAGGAAACTTATCAAGCTACTTGGCTATCTCCAAATCAAAAAATCGGTCATTTTGTGACAGATGGATGACATTTCTCTAATTTTCTTGATATGCGTTCGCTCTTATGACCTAACAATGGCATTGCTTCGTAGCAGATAAGATATGAACCCGCCTCTATCTAGCAAATAACGCTAATCAAGTGCCACAAAAGACATCTGAACGATATTCTACGCGGCTTACACTTTTGGAATAGCTCTAATCAGCAACTCGGTATAAGGAAAAGATGTTAGTTAGTAGCTGATGCCCACAGTGTTTCTGAATTTATGGAGAGAACTTTTCTCCAAGTTGCCGAATAGTATTGAAAATAAAATACCAGGAGATGGCAAACCCGATTCCCCAATTAATGACGCTGGAACAGGGACACACCTCCTCATTATCGATCAAAGCTCTCTGCCAATAAACTATTTGAACCTTATCAGGGTGGCTTTAGACTTGGAAAATTTATAACTGAAAAGATATTTGAAATGCCCACAATCGTGTAAAACTTCCAAGGCCAATAAGATCGGCACACCCCACCTTTTTGCTGATTTTAAAGCAGCATTCCACAACGCAAATAGGTTTTACTTTTTGCCTCTTACTACACCAAAAGCTTCTTCAGGAACGGGAAGGACCTCTCCAAGGCAATACCAAAAGAGATTTCAGACAAGATGGCTTCTTTAATTTATTGCTGAAGAAAAGAATAATATCTGCCGAGAGTAGAGAGTTGCAGTCGTCTTTAAGAGTGTACAGCTATTGTCGTACGCTAGTGATATTGGATTCGCCATTAAATACGTTTCTACGAGCCAAGCATATGGTAGAGTACGAGGGCAAAGTTAAATAGCTTTTATCATAACGCATACGTCATCGTAGTCGCCTTTCTAGTCGTATATAATTTCGTCTATCTTGGAACAAGCATAAGCACCAACAATGTCAGCGTTCAATTCCAATGCAGAATTCCTCTTGCCAATATATACTACTTTAGACTTTGTACGATGAGTCGCCGTTAGGAGTTTTCGAGAGAAAGGTTTTGCTGAAGATTAATAGTTCTTTGCACTTTAGCATACTGCAGCCGATGGAACGATGACATCTATTAAACATACGGTGTCCTAGAGTACTTAGTTCAGCGAATCAAGAGGCAGCTGCTATGCTGGTTGGTCATGTTGTCCGAATTCATGAAAGCTATTAAAGCATTTGCGAAGGCTCACGCCTGGCGGAAGTACTCTGTTCGAAAGATCAAATGAAGAATGGATGCGCTTATTATTCCCAGTTAGCGCCAAATAACGAAAGGAAGAAACGATTGGCGAGTTGATGTTAACGCGGCAGCAATAGCCGATGAATAAATTTACTTGTTAGTTTAAAAGATCAGTCTTAGTATATATCAATTAGACGTCATTAGATTTGCTAGCCAAGTGCCATTTTTGACAGCTTTTGTTCAAATGAACAGAAGCAACTAAGTTATGACTGAAAACTTGGGTGTGAATAAGACAGAAATTATCACTAATAAGGAAGCTGCATAACAAATTTGACTCGAACCATCAGAAAGAAAAACTTTCTTCTTAGGATCTCATTAGCAGATATAAAGAACGCTTTAGTATGACTTCGTCACATGCAAATAACTCTGTTATATATGGAATTTATTTACTGATAGTCTGTGGAATACTAATAAGAAAAAAAGATATTTTTAATGTAAACAAACCATTGCCTTTTAGTACGGTATGCAGAATGATTGAGGTTAGCAGAAAATGATACTACAGCAGTTATGCGAGAGCATTACATAAGGAGAATTAGATTTCGGAAACTTGGAGTGAAGTGAGTTGAAAGTTAAACCGATTTGTCAAATAACAGCCACTCTAACAATTACGTAGGTATATGCCTTTTAGAGTATTTTCAAAAGTACAAAAAATATACGGTAATCACAAAAAAAAAAAATAGCTACACAATTCTTTCTCTATCCTTTTCCAGTCTGATAGCACAAAAAATTAAATAAAAAAGGGAAGGCATCACCAAGTCTGCAACTAAAATTTATATGCCCTGTATGTGGAGCTGTAAAGTAAGTATTAACAAAATACGAAAATAACCGTAACCATATAAATTAAGTTATTCACTATTGATTTTGAAGATAAACTGCAAACGGAAAAATTTCCTTGAATAGAGAAGGAAGTAGTAATATGAAGTTCAAGCAGAAGAATAAAAAAAATAACTTAGGGAATAAAAATTATTTTGTTGACTTCTAAGTTTGCTGGCTGATGCTATCTATCAATGATGGATGCAGATAAAAGGTTACGTAAATAACTAGCCTGTCTTTCATACGTTTATTTATGTAAAACTGCTTTAATAAATATCCCGTTGGCTAACTGCTTTGCCCTATGTTAAGAAGGAAATAAAAATGAAAGGGAATAGTTCATTTCACAATGCTCAACACAAAGACAAAACACTTTTCACCTAAATACTCATCTTACGGATTAAATAAAAGAGTAGCGGCAGAAAATCGTGTCCTGTGCAACTACATTGAAATACTGAATAAAACCTCAAAAAAACCAAGTCCACAATGGAAAAGAGTTTGAAGGAAAAATTTAAATAAACGATATAAAATAAGGCTATTGAGCCTTTGTTCAACTATTTGTCTTTCTGACATGATTCACCTTGTGTTGTTGCCAAAATTGGCGTAGGTTGGTGAAAAATTGGCTAGTCAGCTTTGTGGCGCCAAAGTTTCCAAAGTTTATCCTGCATAGTGACATTTTAATTTGATAAGCTAATATTTACGTGAAAATAAAACTTTATATTAAAAGAATGCCCGCCTTTGAACTCTGTAGCATGGCCAATAGTTGTGATAGTGAAATAATTGAGAGTCAGTCAGAATTCTTGCATGACCACGATAATTACTCTTAATCATGGTGGGGCTTGGAGTTCATAAAGCAAGACTTAGGATGTCGACCGATCGACCGACACCCCAAATTGGGGAAGGAGTTCGGCCTACAAATCGTTTCAGCGGTTACAAAGGACCAGTTATAACATATGTTTACAAATACAATATTTTATTTATTTATGCAATGGACATTGAAAATGTCCACATCCTGGCTCTTGTAGTTTATTTATTATCTTTCTTAGTTACTTTTAAATTTATCCCAGCATTTATTCCCGAGTGAGAGTTAGTAATATAAGAGAGCAAACGTTAGAGAAAAATTGTTTTCAAGCAGTGATGTCAGTAGACCCTGCATGATTTTTAATATTTTCTGGATTGCTATGGAACAATAATTTTTGTTTTTTTATACAATTTTCTAACTTTTTTTAGACAATTTTATTACATCTCACATTCATCCTTTTATCTATGAACAATTGTCAATTTATCCATTTTATTGTTTACTTTAAACATCCTTTGTTCAAAAAGTATCACCTCCTTCTCCGGATATCGCTCGTTAAAATCAATAAAAAATTAAACTGCCCTTAGCTTTTTGTAAACGATTTAAAAATGGAAAATTAATTCAAGAGCATATTTGAACGGCGAAATATAAATGAAGAGTATATAACTTTTGCATTCAAAGAAAGAAGCAATGCGAAAGTAAAATTATGGATCAATTAAACAAAGTTTTTAGTGGCTTTGAATCACTTTACAATATACACTGCTCTTCTTTTTATATCCCTTTTACCCAGTAAATATTAGATATTGCACTGGTTAACTAAGGCTATTTTTCATTCTTTGAGCTATCTGTGACAAAATAAAACTGTTGAAACCTACTACAAAAATGGTGATTAAAACGTGATCATGTTTGGTGCATCAAGAGGAGATTATGGTGCACGTAATCGTCCAACAGCTCCAGCAAATTGTAAGATTTAAAAAAAAAATTGAAGAAACTAGTTCGGTTACGGAGATTGTAAGGTAAGGTGTATTACCTCAAATATCGCTGCTAAAAGTGAAGGCGAAGCCGAAGACCCGGATGCGCCTATTTATCGACGTTCTCAAGAGCTGAGAATTTCTTACATTTTGTCATATTTTGTACATCCATATACAATCCAGCTCATACTACAACTGAAGCCAGCTAACCTTTTAACACCACACAATTTTTTACTTTTGAAATTGCATATTTTTTATTCTTTTATTTCATGAAAAACATTTTGAAATTCTGACAATAAATATTCTTTAAAATATTTTTACCAATAGAACGAACGATTTTAAAAAAGTCTTGGTAAAGTATAATTAAACTATTTCATGCTGCACATTTTAAAAATGATTAAATTTATAAACTTATTTATATTGATAAAGATCACGGTAAAGCGACGTGTGAAAAGTAAAAAAAAATTTCTTTTTAACTCGTGTTAAATCAGATTTGTGTTGAAAGATAATTACGTGCAAAATCATATAAAAAAAACCCATCTTTCAAATAATATGCAAGATACTTATAAGAGCTTGAATTTTTTTCTCCTAACTCTACTTTATTGTTCATGCAATATAATATGCATCAGCACTGAATTTGCAATTCGAAATTTACTATTTGTTAAAGTAAATAGAATATTGGGATTGTTTTAAAATAAAAGTATGCACACGATGAAGGCAAGCTTGAATTAGAATTAAGAGCTTTACCATATCGTTTGAACAGTAAAGTATTATGATATATGCAAATTATTATTATTATTAAATAATTTTTCTTGCAGATAAGTACATTCAAATGTACATACTTATGGTTGTATGAAAGTATGGGTACATTTTTCTATAAGTAGCTATGTACATGCATTAACAATACACAAATTAGTGAGTTACATTAATTAATCTATTATTATGCATATTTATGCACTAAATCGCCTGTAATTACAGATTTCAATGAATTAAAAGCCTTCTTCCATGTGCCTTGAACAAAAGAAATTCATAAGTACAAGTAGATGAAGCTGCTTGAAAATATGCGAATTATTATAGTCAGAACGGAATAATAAATATTCATAAATAAACGCATTGTAATTTGGTCATAAAATAAGCAAATTTAAGCTGATAGCATATAAAATTTGTGATAGAGAAGGTAATAAGTGAATTCAATGTCTAATTTTCTCCTTGCAAAGTTTCTAATGTAACAACGGGTTAATATGCCTTTTTGCTGCTTGTATAGCCGGTTAAGTTTGGTTTTCATAGCTAGACACACATAGCTGAGTAATAATAATAATAAGGAATTGCCAGTTATAGAATTTTAATTTCAATTTCAAGCATACTTCGTATGTGTATATTTTGTTAACAACTTTTATAACGTCGATGAGTTTCTGGGCAATGATGAAAGTACTCCTAACACATCATTTCTTCATAATTCGCTGAGTCAGCCAAACTTTCATCGCAAGTTGAGTTGGTATGAGAGAAGGAAATCAATGTGATGACTCGGAATCGATGGTCTACTTCCCATGACGTTTTCTAGTATTAGTAGTAACTAGTATTTATCAATCACAAATTTAACGGTTTTCCCTGCAGGGAAAAATACTAGTTGTTAACTAGAATTCAATTACTTTGCCTTATTGCGCTAGCTAGTCCATCTGCTATATAATTCCCTTGTAATCAACTAGTATTTTTAGCCCGGCGATGCCCTATAAGCTGTTATATATAAGTATATGTAAAATTTGTAGTTCCCCAAAAATAGAATTTTAAATAAAAATTATTTTGCCTGCAACGAGATTCGAATCGCGAGCCTTATGCGCTACAGTGGTATAAAGTTAATCCTATTTCGCACTGGTATTTAGTTCGAATTTTTGCATACTACCTTTTCACTAAAGGGTTACATAATATGGAAATAGAATAATATAATATGAGTCAATATGTGTAAACTGCTCTAAATAAAAATTTAGAGACCAAACAGAAAGCTTGTACATATCCCATAATTTTCGAAACCAGTAGCAAATACCTCGTATGCGAGTCACCCTGTGTGCAGTCATAATCGACGTAGGTGGCATGTTATATCCAATGCATAAAAACTTATCCGTAGATGCCGTTGTGTCGTAAACAAGCAAAAACAAACTTTAGTCATCGTGTTCAATTCAGCGTTTCCGTGCAAAAAAAAAGAAGAATACAGAAGTGATGGAAAGGAAAAAACACTCCACACAAATCTATTCACATGTATATCCGTACGTATACATATGTATGTTGGTACACAAACAAAAGTGCCAGACAGACAGTTTACAACCCGCAGTTTTATTCAGTGCGAAAGTGTAAATGCATGTGTGTTTGGGCAAAATCCTGTGGAGATTGGCGACACTTCGGCGGATGTCATCTCGGTCGTTGGAGTGCTGCTGCCTTTACCGTACTTCGGCTAGTGTTTTTACTTATTTTTATTAGCTTTTGCTGTTGTTGGTTGTGGCGTCATCATTCTGGTGGCTGATGTTGCCGCCGATAACTTTCCCGGTCATACAAACGAACAGATATTAAGAAACAGTCGCATGGAAATGCAAGAATTGATCCATTGGAGCACAATTTTCACATGCAAGTTGTCACTATCTTGCAAAATATATTAATATATTACAATATAGTCGATTGGAGTACCTATTGCATTAATCCGTTGTAGTGCAAGTTGGACCAACTTACGTAAAGCCACCAGATTGTTGTTAGCCGATCATTGCTCGCGTTTTAACGATTACAATTACTACACGAATTCGCAATAGCGGCAATACGTTTTATATTCGTATACTGAAAATTTACGTAATCCCCTGTAAGTACTCCGTGGAATAATTGTGTGGAGTAATTTCAAAACTAATTTCCTGTAGGTCCACTAAGGATCACTCATTTTGAATAGAGTGTGATTAGTTTTAGATTAACTCATTCTCTGGGAGGAATATATATTTCACGCGTATATGGAGTACTCGTGTTTTTTTCAGGGTGCTCTCCTTCATGCATACATACATATAAATTTGGTGGCTGCAGCAACTGGGGCAAAAAAATACAAAATGCAAAGAATGCATGTAAATAAGATCCTTAATAATGGATGAGAAAGGCTGCATTTAAGGACCTTACGAACATATCAGTATATAATATAAGGGTTTGTTCTGCGTGGCAAATAGGAAAAGTGAATTCAAAGAAAGACGACGATGCAGTCATCTAAGGAAGCTAGGCTAATTTTGGCTGAATCCACTCTAATAGATATTGTAACTGGCTTTTGAACTGATTCTGAAACTTCCTCTAAACGCAGTCGGAAGTATTGTAAACGTGATCTCAAGTCTATCAATTTTTTTCATTGCTCATGAAAAATCGAATGGTCTCAAACTAGACTTGTACAAATTCCAAAATACCCTAGAAATATTTTCAGCATTAGTTTCAGAAAATTTTCGAAGCAATCGTAGTTCATCAATATATATATAAATGCAACATTGATGAGGTCATGTAATGGACTCGTAAAAGTTTGAATTGAGAAATAATGAGCATGTTTCTGTTGCTGAGATAGTCGCGGAATTTCGCAATGGCGCACTGATTTCACAACGTTGTCGAATTGACTTTAAGTATTCCCAAATCGTACTATATCTTTGTTGTGATCGTTAAGCCAAAACTTTCCTTCAGTGCTCTATTATGATCGAAGTCTACGAGCAAAGTAAAGTATATGAAAACAATGCAGAGGGTCGTCAGACTTTCAATGATCTGCATAACCGTTTCTAAAAACAACATCATAGCTGCAGCTTAATAAAATCAGTTGAAACTCAGGTCATACGGGCACAGTAATATATTTTTATTTCTTTTTTTTTTTTTTATATATATATATATCAAAATTTTATTAACAAAGACAATGGATTGTAAAATAAATACAATCATATATCTAAGCAATTACATAGTACGGTTCCTCTGCGCCATATTGGCTTGATAGAGGATATCTGGCTTTTACAAGTATTAGGTTGGAAAACATACATATATAAAAATAAAATATAAATTTAATGAAGAATAGTTACTTAGCATTTAATCTGAGGATTCAATTAAGAAGCGATTCGACGCTATCTAGAAGATAGCGCTTTAGCTGAATTTTGAAACTAGATATATACGACTCAAATTTTTGATATTATTGGGCAATTTATTATATTGGTTAGGTCCCGCATATTCAATTCTTTGTTTAGAAGTCTCTGATCGGCATCTAACTACTCTAAGCATTTCGCAGTTTCGCGTATAGAACACTGATTGATTTCGATCAAATCTTAAAACATGGTAGCCCACATTATTAATATTTTTATAAACGTAAATTAAAAGTTGCTTTTTATACAAGCCAGCTATTGGTAGTATCGAGTTCGCATACTCATTGAAGAGACTTAATGTGGAATGCATTCTTGGGAGGTTAAAAATAAGTTTTAGTGCGGTGTTCTGACATGATTGGAGGGATCTTATTTCATTGCTTACCTTATGAGCATATATTATTGGAAGATATGACAAATGGCTGTGAATAAGAGACTGGTATAAGGACAACTTAACTTGCGTTGTAAGCTTATTACGAAACTTATAGAGAATTCCAATAGCGGGAGAAATTTTAGATTTTATTGCATCAATATGGGTGGCCCAAGATAAGTTTCTAGCGAGATGAACTCCCAAATATTTAACGGTGTCCACCTCAAAAATCTCCCTTCCGTCAAGAAATACACTGAACTCCAGATATTTGTTTTAGGCGTTATTTGTGGTCTAAACCTGACTAGTTTAGTTTTACCTGCATTCAACACCAATTTATGTAAGCGCGCATACTCGGAGATAGCAATAGCATCGTGTTCAATCTGAACCTTAAGAACTGCGGGATGTTTATACGGGTAAAATAAGCTAATGCCATCTGCAAACATTACGAGACGACCATACAAATTAAGATTCTTAATGTCATTTATATACAGCTTAAACAGTAATGGTCCCAAGACGCTGCCCTGTGGTACACCACAACTAATTGATTTTAAGAAACTCTTTGACCCATTGATCTCTACATATTGTTTTCGGTTTTCAAAATAGTCTGTTAAAAGTTTATGTTCCTTATTTCTTATGCCTAACAAGTTTAGCTTTTGCAATAAAATACGATGGTCAACGAGGTCAAAAGCTTTGCTGAAATCATAAAACATGCCAGCTACACCAGCATATCCACGATCTAAGCCATCGCAAATAATATTGACAACATTGACCACCGCCTCTTCAGTGCCACAACCTTTTCTAAACCCGAATTGATAAGGAAACATCACCTTTTCTTACTCCACAAAATAAATAAGTTGATCGTATATAATCCTTTCAAAAACTTTATCTATAATTGGTAGAACAGCAACCGGTCTGTAATCTTCAGCTTTCTTTGCATGAGTGACTTTTTGAATTGGTATTACTTTATGAATTTTGAGAACTCTTGGATAAGTACAACTTCTAACCATGTTATTAAACGCTTGCGTTAAATAGGGTGTTATAATATCTTTTGTCA
The DNA here is from genome assembly GCA_030068015.2 of Neoceratitis asiatica. NCBI lineage: Eukaryota > Metazoa > Arthropoda > Insecta > Diptera > Tephritidae > Neoceratitis > Neoceratitis asiatica. The sequence goes on from CM061524.1 coordinate 82,596,630, forward strand.
AAAATATTGCTTTTGGTGGTATATTGTCGTGTCCACAGCCTTTGCTTATTACAATGTTTGTCAACGCAAGTTCCATGTCTTGGGCGCTAATCTCATTCAGCATGAAACTGTTTTGAAGCTTTGTTGACATTCTAAACATGCAACAGTCATCATCGTCTCGAACTTCAATGCTGTTTTGTAAGTCTCTTATGGATTCTAGGAAAAAGTTATTTAAAAAGTTAGCCTTATCTATGTCACACGTCAGCGGAACATCATCACTGTCATTGAGCACAATACACTTTTTCTTTTTTCTGCCTAAAATGGTGTTGATAAATCTCCACGTTTTTTTTTTGATCAGAGCCACATTTATTAAGCATAGACGAATAATAGTTGTTCATTGACAACTTTGTTGCACTTTTAATAACCCGGCTTATTCTCCTAAGTCTTTCACATACCTCCTTATCACGACTAGTTTTTTTCCTGAGTTTCAAAAGTTTATTCTTTAACACCAGCAAAGCTTGAATGTTCTTGTTTATCCAGGGTGCTATTTCATATCGTAAAAGGGATTCATGCTCTATTTTTGTCGTAGCTAATTCTAAAGTATTTGAAATATTATGCATGAGTTCTGCTAAGGCGGACTGATCATTTCTATCATACCTATTTAACTTTTCTTCCAGCTGATTTCTAACTTTATCATAGTCAACACTACAAACTACACTTTCAACCGACTGGATATCCGGAAACTCGTAATCAATTTTGCATACTAAAAGATTGTGATCAGATAACGTACATTCGATAGAATCTATTGTAGGTTCCCTTTCTAAGTTGCAAAAAATATTGTCTATGCACGCCTCGCTTGCTGGACGAGTAACTAGTGTATGACAGTTGTAAAGGCCATATATGCTAAAAAGATTGATAAAACAACTACTAGATGAATTTTCAGCTAATAAGTCAATGTTCGTATCACCCAAATAAACTACGGTTTCGTTAGCATTATTGGAAAGATTATCAATAAATTGAAGGAATACATTTTCAGTGCACTTCTGAGATCTGTATATGGAAACAATATTAAGAGATTTACTATCTATCTTAATTTCACTAAGAGTAATAAATACACAATTTATATAGTTCTCATCATATATCCCGTTCACTACATACTTTAATTTCTTGTTTATATAAACCGACGTTCTACCATAACCATCCCCTCTACATGAGTGAACACTATTGTATCCCGGTATATCATAAATACTTGAAACTTCATTGTTGAACCAAGTTTCTTGAATTGCTATAATATCAGGTAATTTGGGTAAGTTGCTCAAAAAATCCCGAAGTTGGTTAAATTTACGTAACGACGAAGCGCTTCTTATATTCAATGAAACAATATTTAGAACATTATAATTAATTTTAGAAAAATAATCTCTATACGATTTTAGGCATTTAAAATAATTGTTGCAAATCATGAGAAAAATATAAAAGGAAAAATTTTAACTATCTGGTAACACGAATTTGTAATAATCGTTATGTTGCCTCACACTCTTCGTAAACGGCATCATCATCGTCGTCTGTGAGACCGCGAAAAACTTGTCTTGTATTTGTTGTTGTCGACAAGGCATGTAACAACCTGTCAACATCATCCATACACTTTATTGTTGTTTCAGGTGCTTGCTCATCTTTCTTCGCTATTATTTTATTGCCTTTAACAAATACAATACTAAAACCAACTGATTTAAGGGATTTTGCATGATTGAATAAAGCAAGTGTCTCTTTACTAAGGCAGTTCCTGGCAAACACATCTTTCTTTGCTTCGATTTCCTTTAGTTTTGACTTGACTGTCATGAACTTGGATTTGCTGGTATTACTGGCGAACTTAACGATCATTGTTTTTGTTTTACGCCGTTTATTTCCAACGAAAAAAGCTTGCTTTATATCGCTTGGCTCAATATCAGCTCCTATTTCGTCAGAAATTTGCATAGCTACTTTTATTGCACTTTCATTGGGTTCGCTCAAGGTTACTCCTCTTACCAAAATATCATTTTGTACCCTTTCATCATTTAACACTTTTAGTGATTGTTTGAGTTCTGCAGCCTATTTACGAAGATGTTGATTTTCTTTTTCTATTATGCTGATCTTCTTCTTATTTTCTTTTACTCCACATAAAATGGTGTCATATTGCGACGACATGAACTGCATTGTTTTGCTTATGTCGTCTAATTGATTTAATTTTTGTTTGATTTCACTCAACCCAAGGGATATTGTTGATTTTGGGTTGTTTTCGCAAAAATGACATACATACTTTTGATTTGGATTCTGTTTAAGATTGTTCAACTGGCGCTTATCCAGGTTTGAACATTGTGCGTGTAAGGATTTTATGCACTTTTCACACTGCACCATTTCATATATACACAAATATGGTACATTCTTCCACATCTGGCCTTCGAGAAGGGATTTCAGCTACAATTGAAGCGTATTACTGAAATAAGATTTTGAGGTTTGCATATTTTTAGAAGTAGTTCCAAAATAAGCTGAACGGTGAATGATAGTAAGCTGCAGCCACACTTAGGCAGGCCTACTGCAGGCAGTCTAACATTCGCACAGCACGAAGTCAGCGGCGTTTACATTGTGCAATGAGACATTCAGGTGAATAAACTTTGGGACGCAAAAGCAAAGGTCTGCGGAATGGCAAAAGTTATGTGAAACAGATAAGGCGCAAAACGAACAGAATTTTACTAACGAAAAAGAGGCTAGTAGAACTATTAACGGTGCACTGCCTGTTACAGTCGCGTATCTTCTATTTATTTCTGGCAGACAAGTACAGAAAATGCAATGTGAGAGTGCGGCGTTTGGCAGACAGAGACTAAACGTACTTGGTGAATAAACGTTGCAGAACCCTTAAACAGCAATGAATAAACGTCTAAAACCACTATTTCACCTAAAATAGAACGAATGAGTTTGTGTTTAACAAGGTAAGTATGTTTCTTAAAGAATAGAAAGTCAAGGGTATTTCAAAATACTCTATTCCTCAATTACAAATCTTCTAAGTCATTTAAAGGTCTAAGTATTTCCAATAAGTTGGCAGAATTTTTTAAATTAAATTACTCAACTAATTTTCAAACTACTTTGTCCGTCTATCAACATCATTTGCGTTTAACTACAATAACTAATTCACCAATTGTTTCTTAGGAAGATATATTATATCATTTGATAAATCTAAAACTAAATGTTAGGTGCCTTGTTCGTAGTCAAACTTCTTAATGTATTAATATGTAGTTCATTGCTTTTGTCTGAGGTAAACTTCTACGTTCTTGTATCTAGATCTCCTGAAATCAGTCAAAACAAATTATGAAGTGAATGAATAATTTCGCTAATTGTGCCTGCACCTTTGACCTATCAGACTCCTTTTTTAACATAAATAAAAATATTATAGCTGCTCTCAACACTTAGTTTTAAAAGTTTTGAATTACTAAATTTCCGTTGTTGAATAATTTTTTTCTGTAGCTAGACAGTTTTAAATCTCAACAATCTCTTGCATCTGATGACTCCGCATATTCTGTACGTTAAGCGGATGGCGCCTCTCCAGTTGGTTGATTACCCTCCATTGTGTTTATTATTATTACTATTTTTCAATCTAAACTGGTTATCCCAGAACTGGTTCCAAACTAGTTCCAACTATTGTGTTAAGTAAATTATTTATTTTCGGAATCTAAAAAAATTTCAAATCTTTAAACTAATTCTCTTACACAATGCAAGCAAGCCATTACCAAAATAAAAAAATTAGATAACCTTAATTAGTTTTTTCTACTCCCTTTAATCTCCTGATCGTTGTGAAGTGCGGAGTTTTCTTCTTACTCTTAGGCAACCCATCCATCTTGATACTCCTTACAATACTCCAACTCCATCGTTGAATCTCTACGGTTAAGTGAAGTAAATTTCGTAGCTACCGTTCGATATCACCTCCATTGACGCCATTACACCCTGCATTGTTCCCGTTATCCAAACTCTCATTTGAACACACACCGATCAAACGGATGACAGACCACGATCAGTAGTTACTTCTGCGATTCTTCTGACAACTTTATTAAAAATTGTTTTAAATAAATTTTAAATATTAATTGTTAGCTTTAAAATATCCTTTATAAAACACATTCATAATCGTTACAAAACCATTATATACAATAACTAAAAGTGAATAAGCATACAAAACAAAAACCGAAGCCAAGTGAAGTAAATGAGAAACGATTCCTAAACCAAAAATCCTTTGTTATTTGCATCTTAATCTTCATCTTATTTTTTAGAATATTGCAGCTATGTTTCTGTGTGGCCATTTTAAAAATCCAGGTTGAAATCCTGATGAACATTATTTTTACTTTAACTTTAATTTTTTTTTGCTGATTTTATTCATATTAATTTTTATTAATATTAATTAGTACTATTTTATTTAATATTTAGTAATGAAATAAATAGGATAAAAATTTCAAAGTCGCGTACTAATTGCGAAGTTATTCGGAACTAGTCGTATTTTTTCAAGGTAATTTATATACTCGCTTGTCTGTCCATGCCTATTGTGAAGCATCTTTTATCTGCTGAATATAGTTTAGGGCTTGGGAAACACTATATTCGATGTAAATATTTTTAATATTATTGTTGCTGCTATTTTTGTTGCTGTATGAATGAGTATATAATTTGACTATTATTTATATTAATGTCTCGTCTGACTATTTTAATTTTTTCCACTCGTCTCGTTTTGCCACTTCCTCAATTTCAGATTAGCCGTTTGTCTGTTGCACTCTTCACAACCAGAAGTATTTTTCGGTTCTGTTTCGTCGTATAATGGTGAATAACCGTCTGGTTTATGATGATTGTTCGGTTTTTTTCCGTGATAGCACCCTTGTCCGTTGCATGGTTTGTTATGGGCTTATAGTGTCGGTTTCATGGTATTTGCTGTTGTTGGTCGTTGGCGGTTGCCAAGTCAACGTTGCTATTCATTTCAGCATTCTATTATCAGCGAAAAATCGGCAGCCAACTTTAGTGGTAAGTCCTGCTGCGGCTGTTTGTTCTGCCACTAAACCCACATATTTGTAGGTCGGCATGTCGGTTCCGTCTAGTTACACATTAGAGTGTTGTATTGTATGTGTGTGTTGGCTCAGTAAGCATTTCGTTTTATTTTTGTTTTTGTTAAGTTCTAGCATGGGTAAATTACAGTTTGGTAAATTACAGGTTGGTAAACATTTTTCCATAAATACAAAAAAAAAACTTTTCCATAAGGCATCTTGAAAGGCCGAAAAATTTCTCAATATAGTATTTAATTTCAAATAGTAACTAGGAAGGGATAAATGGATGCAAACAGTTGAGGTGCAGTGAATTCTGGTAGTTGTAAGGTATTTATCTATTTATAAAGAATAATAGTGACTCGAAAAAATGGTTTTGTTACCCAACACATGCTTGTAACTAATTTTAAGACATTTTGCTTTAAGTTAAATTTAAAAAATCCTTCGTCAATAATATTACACATAACTGTATTCAAAAACATTAGTATAAAGATTATGCATATAAATATGTGCATTTGGACGGTGGGTTGCTCGCTCAAATGAATGCGTAATTTATGAATTAGAGAGTGTATACCAATTTGTCAAAAAATATTTATCATTCGTGGTATTTAGGATGCCTTCTTTTTTGGTAGAGTATTTATTTGAACTTATTATTATTTATTATCGCCACAAAAATATTTTGTAAAATATTTTGTAATCTCTATGAATCATATGCCCATCCTTGTCCATTATTTAATTAATTTTAAGTTTAATAAGTAATAAGCTTAATAGTGGAAAATAGTGGATAGTGTAAAATAAAATTTTTTTTGTCAATACTCGGAAAATTTTCGACAGAAAATAAAAAAATTTTCTATTCGACATTATATCAAATATTTGTGTGTATTTTAGTATTTGCTTATTTTCAGTTTTCAATTTTCATATTTCTTTTATTTTTTTTTTTTTTTTTTGTTATATGCATATTTGTCATTATTTTAACATATTCTTGAGTATTTTAATAGTTAAAATATGAGCATTAAATCATTAAAAGTTGAAAAAAACTTTTGAAGTTATAGGCTTATTTATTAAAATCTGCTTTAAATTTTAAAAGTATTTAAAGTATTTTGTTTAAAAATACGAAAACTAGTTATCAAGAAAAAGGGATATCATTAGAAATATCAAACAGGTAAATTTATAAATATTTAAAAGAGCTATCATAAAGAATATTCAATAAAAAATGTCCATAGATGGAAAATGACTGCCATGGAGTGCCACTGATTACGGCATGGCCCATAATCGCAGTTTAAACTTAAGTGTTTGCAAGGATCACTTGAAGAACTTTTGTTGCAATAAATTTTTAGTTCAAAATTTCTGTCAACTTTATTATGATTGTTTTATTGTTAGATTTATTTTTTAATTAATTATATTATATTACATTTTATATTAAATTTTCTTAAATTACTTACAGTTTAATAAATGGGCTTTGAATGAATAAATAATGGAAAAATGTTTATGTACAGTTAATATTTCCGTGCATAAAACAATTATTACTCTTCAAGGAGCATCTACTTCAAATCATCGATTTCTTGTCAACCCACTGAATGATATTCTTGCCTATCGTAGCTGTAATTCAAAACGCTCAAAAAAAATATAGCTTGTATTTCTAACCACTGTCCTTTAGTAACAGCCCCTAAAAAATTTAAATGCCTTAGTATTAAGGAGGCGAAGTAGTTCGTAGTCAATAGTATTAAATAAATATGTACTAAATATTCCCTGTATCTATGCAACCATGTATGCTGTTTGCATTCCTTTATATACATCGTTTGTAATACGTTTGTTTGTTTGAATAAAGTTAGTCGTTAATTAATCCTCGGAACTTCAGGTTATGGCCCCAGCGCCAAGCGACTGCTAACGGCTAACGTGTGTTGAAAAATAAAAATTAAATTAAATTTGAGTATGGCTGGTGTTGTGCGAATCGAACCGGTAAACGCGGAGAACTATGATTCGTGGAAATTACAGATGCGGGCAATATAAATAAAAAACGATATGTGGGGATATGCAGATGGCTCCATTGTGAAGCCTGACGAAGCTGAAAGACTCGTCGAATGGATACTCCTGGATCAGAAGGCATCAGCGGATATCACGTTGGCGATATCACCAGCGGAGCTAGGGCTCTTTTCGGAGTGCACCAGTGCACGTGAAATTTGGTTGGCATTGGAATCTACATTTCAATCCAAAGGGCCAGCTTGAAAAGCGACATTGCTTAAACGTGTAGTTTTGTCGCGCAAGTTACATATATGAATCGCCCTACAACAAATAATAAAGTTGACAGATTTGCTGAATTTCTTAACCAAATTAATCAGACAGCCGGAAGTTAATAAAATGTAATGCAACACCGTTACCTTTACTTTTGTAAAAAATAATTGTAAATGATAAAAAGCAGTATATTTCTTAGAACCACATAAACTTATTAAAATGTTATGTTCACAACTTAGTCAGCATAAGTATGCATAAGCAAATATGATTAATCAGCAAATGTATATTTTATTTTAAGTTTCAACTAAAGTTATTAATAAATGTAAATTCAGTTTGATTCCCCTATCCAAATTAATTGGTTGTGTATTTTTGATAAACGGAAATTTTTAAATTCTTTTTTAAAAAATCCCAACGCGGTTACGGTAATTAAAGTGGCGCAGTCGGTAGGATCCTTAAAAGAAAAAGTTAAAGGATCCAGTGAAACGAACCGCATTCTACGAATATAACCGTTATACATATAATTCCCTTAATAATTCTGCGAATCTGTAGCCAACTCAGGAGTTCACCAGACCCTCCAGAATATAATAAAATAAAATAAATTTAAACACGAAAAAAGACACCACTAAAAGTGCAGTGAATATTTATCGTAAAGTGTGCAGTGAACGCTATCAAAGTTAACGCCACACCAAAATTTAAATTAAAAAATTATAAAAGTGCAGTGCACGTTTAATAGTACAACGGCAAAAACAAGAAGGCAAATTTAATACGACCGAAACAGAAGTATGGAAGGGGAACATACTCAAATACCAGGAGTAGATTTGGTAGAAGAACTTGCTCGCAGAGAACAGCAAATTAATATTAGAGGAAAAAATTATACTGCGCTAATTGATACGGGAGCTAGTTTGAGTTTAATTAATAGCGAAATTACCGATTTCCCAAAAATTAAATTAAAATATCCTTTGACATTTAGTACATTAACTAATGAGGACAAAATTAATTACGAAGTACATACATTAGCACCAGAAGAATTTAACTTACCTAACAATACTAGAGCAAGGTGGAAAGCTACACCCCACTCAGAGGGCGGAAATATGACTTTATAATAGGCATGGATATGCTTACTTCTCTCAATACTTATATAGATATCGAAAAGGGTAGAGTAATATTGAATCGATAAGAAAGTGCTATTTTAGATAAATTAAATGACTTAAATCAGATTTGTACTCTTGAAGCTGCAGATCTAAATTTAGACAGATTAAACCTAGAACATTTAAATGAGGAATAGAATAAGGAGATAAACTAACTAGCACAACGGAAATTCAACAAGAAATTAAAACTACAACACAACAACAAATTAATTCAAAATTGTATAGATATCCACCTCAGCATGAAATTGCGGTTAGAAAACAAATTAAGGAAATGGAAGAACAAGGAATAATTCAAAAAAGTTATTCAAGGTATTCGAATAATAGTAGTGCCGAAAAAAATAGATAATTCAGGTGAAAAGAAATACAGAATTGTAATAGACTATAGAAAACTGAACGAAGTCACAATAGATAAAAAATATCCTCTTCCAAACATTGATTCCATTCTAGACAAATTACGGAGAGCACAGTATTTCACTACTTTAGATTTAGCAAAAGGGTATCACCAAATTTTAGTAAAAGAAGAAGATCGGGAAAAAACAGCATTTGTAACACCACATGGACTCTATGAATTTATAAGAATGCCGTTCGGGTTAAAGAACGCCCCATCCACATTTCAGCGGCTAATGAATGAAATCCTTAGAGATTATATAAACAAAACTTGCGTCGTGTATTTGGACGACATCCTAATTTTTAGTACGTCACTGAACGAACATATTAGGGCAATAAATGAAATTTTTAAAGTTCTCGAAAGTAAAAATCTAAATATTTGAATTGATAAGTGCAATTTCTTAAAGAAAGAATCAGAATTTTTAGGATACGTTCTAACGGAGGATGGCATGAAGCCAAATCCCAATAAAATAAAAGTCATTGAAAGTTTACAAAACCCAAAAAACAGAAAGCCAAATTAAAAGTTTTCTAGGAATTACCGGTTACTATCGTAAATTCGTAAAAGATTACGCTAGAGTAGCCCAACCAATAACTAAATATTTAAAAAAAAGGCGATAAAATTAGTATTAAAGACCCGACATATATTGAAGCTTTTGAAAAATTAAAAACTCTGATAAGTACCCATCCCATTTTACGTTTTCCAAATTTTGAGAAACAATTTATATTAACAACAGATGCTTCCAATTATGCGATTGGTGCAGTATTATCACAAGAGCGACACCCAGTGTGTTATGCCTCACAACTTTAAATAACCATGAAAGAAACTATTAGCTATAATTTGGAGCGTAAACTATTTCAGACCATACCTTTATGGTAGAAAATTTAAAATTTTTACAGATCATCAACCAATAAAATTTTTACATTCAAAGTACAGAGGTAAAGATATGTCGCCGCGACACCAAAGATGGTTACTGAAGTTAGCGAATACCAGTTCGATGTAGAATATTTAAAAGGAAAAGAAAACAAAGTAGAAGATTTTTTAAGTAGACTAGAAAATTGTGAGGACAAAATTTCAGAAAAGATGGGGAGTGAAATAACAAAAATTTATACTTTTTTTAATAATATTAACTATTAACAATATAGAAGATGATAATGACTCAATTGCAACAGCTCATTCAGCTGAAGAAGATTTAGGTGACCATTTTTACATTAACGATGAAATAGTCAACAAATATAAAACACAAATTCTCCTAACAAATAATAAGACAGATGAAATGAAAATGATCACGGGAAGAGAATAATCTTTGTATCAGAATACGATTTCAGTTCAATGGGTGAGATCTTTAAGAAAGGAAAAATTGGAAGATTTTCAGATATATCGGAAAGGAAATATAATGTCGTTCAGGAAAAACTAATAGAAATGTTTTCCAACAATAATCAAATAGAATTCACTATGAGAGCACAAGATATAGAAACAGAGGTTGAAGCAGTAACACAAATATTATATCATGTCAGAGAAGGTATGCATTCGGGAATACAAGAAACCTACAATCAATTAAAAACTAAAATCTATTATCCGCGATTATTAAAAATGATATATTTAGTTATCAACCAATGCGAAATATGTCAGGAATTCAAATATGATAGAAAACCAATCAGAGCTAAATTTTTATATACGGAGACACCATCAAAGGGAACGAAATAATCCACATTGATACATATATAATAAAGCGTTTTTATTTTCTTACAATAATAGATAAATTTTGAAAATATGGTGTAACATATCCATTAAATGATAGGAATCATGTTACTATTATAGAACAGCTAGAAGACTATTTTACAAAAATAGGTAAACCAAAGAAAATAATAGCTGACAACGAATTTAAGGCCATAAGAATCAAAGAATTTCTAGAAAAAGAAAATGTAGAGCTACATTTAACAGCCGAACAGCCACACCGTAAATGCAGACATAGAAAGATTCCATAATACGATAGCAGAAAAATTTAGGATTCTACACAAATTAGAGAAAGGTTTATCTATTAAACAATTAATACAAAAAGCTATTAGAAATTACAATAACATATTCCACTCAACAATAAAGTGTACCCCTTATGATGTACGTAATAACAAAGTTAGCTAAGAGTTAGTTAAAAAGAATATAGAGCTAATGAAAAAGAAAATTATTACAAAACTTAATGAAAATAGAGAACAATACACTGAAAACAGAAAAGAAGGTTTTATAAAGAATTATAAGGCAGCTAGACATAAGGAACAGCCAAAATATAGAAAAGAGAAATTAGAAAACATACACGCTTGCAATATTAAAAAACCTTTAAAATTTACAGATGTTACTGATAATAATAACAATAATAGGAAGGATCAATTTGACGATAGCCACAATGACGATAACTGAACTAAGAGATATAAAAGGATTTGTTGATTTACAAACTAGAACTCAGGACATTGTAAAATAAACAGACATCGTAATACATGTAATTAATATAAAACAAATAGAAAATATCATTAATGCTATGACCGATAATGTTATATTGATGAAAACAAAAAACAAAGAATTACTGCAAAACGAACTTTTGGATGTTAGAAATAAACTGATAACATTGATACCCAAGAATAACAGGCCAAAAAGAGGACTAGTAAATGCAATAGGTACCATGTCAAAATGGTTAGTCGGAACGATGGACGATTTAGACAGACAATATATTCAGAGTCACCTTTTAAAAATTAATGAAGCAATTAAACAACAAATTATAATTAATGACTATTTTAATACGGCTTTCGAACAATTAGAAAATATTGTTAAAAATGATAGACGAAAAATTGAAAAGGAATTTAATTCAATAAGTGAAATTTTAAATAACGAATATGAAGAAAATGTAAAGCGTGTTTTTTATAGAGGTATAGAACTTTAAGTTGGCATTACTTTTCAAGATGGCCACCGATTTAACAGCTGTCAAGTGATTTATTCTTAGTTTGGTTTGGCAATTCATCATGAATAGACTCACGCCTGAACAACGCTTGCACATAGTGCAATTTTATTTCGAAAATAATGGTTCTGTGCGGAAAACGAGATTACCGTTGTTCCCGATTTTCATAAGCGAATTTTGTTTAGCGATGAAGCGCACTTCTGGTTGAATGGCTACGTCAACAAACAAAACTGCCGCATTTTGAGTGAAGGTAATCCTCATGCGTATGTTGAAACACCGTTACATCCAGAAAAGCTGATTGTTTGGTGCGCTCTATGTGCTGGTGGAATCATTGGTCCGTACTTTTTCAAAAATGATGGTGGCCAGAACTTTATAGTCAATGGTGATCGGTATAGAGCCATGGTTACTAACTTTTTCATTCCTGAATTGAATAACCATGATGTCCAGGAGATGTGGTTTCAACAAGGGGGCGCAACATGTCACACAGCTCGTGCTACAATAGATTTATTGAAAGACACGTTTGGTGACCGCCTAATTTCACGTTTTGGACCTATGAATTGGCCTCCAAGATCTTGTGTGGAAATGTTGGAAAAAGTCATCGAAAATTGGACGTCCAGATTAGACTACATCCGCGCCAGCCGTGACGGTCATATGCCAGAAATCATATTTAAAATGTAATGCCACAAGATCATCTTTCGGATAAATAAAATTCATATCAATCGAATAACCCATTGTTGTTTTATTGCAACTTAAAGTTCTATACCTCTATAAAAAACACCCTTTATATTTAAATGAACTTGCAAAAATAAACTTGTTAAAGAATAAGTTAGAACATTTACAAGACAACATTGTATCTGCTAAATATGGAATAATACACCCTAGTATTTTAACAAACAATGAAATAATAAAGTACAATATTGATTTTGGCAAATTAAAATATTTGCAACTTGGCACAGCAACATTTAACAACACTTGTTTAATATTTGGAATTAAAGTACCAAAATCTTTTGTATCTGTAAAAGTTAGATATTTAGTACCAATACCCAATAAAGAATATCAGGAAATAGATGCTAAAGTAGAGCAAATATTTAAATATGAAAATAAAGAATATAAATTTGAAGAAAATAAACATTTAAGAGAATTAAAACTAAGTAATCATTGTGTAATAAAAAGAAATTAAACTTTTGAAAAATAAAGAACTTGAAATATTACCATTAGATACTAATATTATTGTTATTAAAAATGCATTCAATTTAACTGTTAACCAAACCTGTAAAGACGAACAAATTATAATGAATGGAAATTATATTATATCATACAATAATTGTACATTCAAAGTTAAGGACTACTATTTTTCTAATTTAGTTGAAGAAGATAAAGAAAACATTGTAAATATCAAATTAGAAAGTTTGCATAATTTTATGAAAAATTTACATTCGAAGATATTGTGGAAGAAAGTAAAAATCATAATAGAAACATTGTTGATTTAAAATTTCAAAACAAATTGTCAAATATAAGTAACTTATTTATTTTGGTTCTAATAACAATACTAATTTGCATTATTTTCTTTAAACACAAATCCATTAAAATTAAATTAAATAAAAGAATCTGGGGAATTCTAATCTAAAGGAGGGGGTAGTTACATATATGAATCCCCCTACAACAAATAATAAAGTTGACAAATTTGCTGAATTTCTTAACCAAATTAATCAGACAGCCGGAAGTAAATAAAATGTAATGCAACACCGTTTCCTTTACTTCTGTAAAAATAATTGTAAATGATAAAAAAACAGAATCACTTTGTTCAGTATATTTATTATATATATAGTATATTTCTTAGAACCACATAAACTTATTAAAATGTTATGTTCACAACTTAGTCAGCATAAGTATGCATAAGCAAATATTATTAGTCAGCAAATTTATATTTTATTTTAAGTTTCAACTAAAGTTAAATTCTTTTTTAAAAAATCCAAACGCGGTTACGATAATTAAAGTCGCATGACAGAAGATGAGAAAGTTGAAGATCATCTCAACGCATTTGTTGATGCTGTCGTGAAGTTAAAAGAAATAGGCGTCGCAATTGGCGACGAATTGTTAGCAATATTGTTGTTGTACAGTCTGCCGGCATCATATGAAACGTTTAGATGTGCAGTGGAAACGCGAGACGAATTGCCGAAGCAAGAAGTTTTTCGCGTGAAAATAATAGAAGAGTGCGAGTCGCGAAAGACAAAAGAATGTAAAGTGGACAACGATGTACAGTACGTAAATAAAAATCAAAATCAATCGGGCGGTGATCGGAATTCGTCAAATTATAAGCAAACGAAAAAATGTGTTCGGTGCGGCAAACCAGGTCATTTCGCGAGAAATTGTACGAGTAAGAGTCAAAAGCAAAACACGCATGTGAGTGAATAAGCAAACGAAAAAGCGAAAGTGACATTGAGTACAGTGGAAAAGACATTTGCGGTCCCTGTAGGAAATATGAGATGGTGCCTCGATAGTGGTTGTACATCTCATATGAGCGCGAATGTAAGTATTTTTGAAAGTGTCAAGCAAATTAATGACGAACTAAATTTAGCAAATAACTATTCAACAAAAATAAGCGGAATAGGTTAAGTGTGAGCAAAAGTAGATGTGCGTGGAAAACAAAGCGAGTTAGATATAGAAAATGTGTTGCATGTGGCTGACTTGCGTACGAATTTGATGTCAGTGGCTAAAATTACCGACAGGGGTTATATTGTGAAATTCGAAAAGAATAAGGCGTTTATAATAAACAGTGACAATAAAGTAGTGCTGGAAGCAAAAATAATTGGCAATTTGTTTTTAAAAACAACTAAAAACTTCGCGAATATAACAAACGGTAAAAAGGCAATTGATTTATGACATTATAGAATGGGTCATGTTAACGAGCGCGATTTGAAATCAATGGCAAAAGGTTCGGTGTACGGGTTAAAATTTAATGAAAAAGAGAGACTATCTGTGTGTGAAATTTGCGCAAGTGAAAAACAAGTGCGTGCGGCTTTTCCAAAATCAGATGCGCTTAGAGTAACCAATCGAGATTGTACACAGCGACGTATGTGGGTCAACGAGGCGTGCGTCCAACGGTGGCGCAAAATACTTTCTAACTTTTATAGACGAAAAATCGAGGTTTTGTGAAATATTCTTCATTAAGAACAAATCGGAAGTGTTAAATGTTTTCAAGCAGTATAAAGCAAAAGTTGAAACATTTACGGGCGAGAAAATTAAAGCATTTTAAACCGACAACAGCCGCGAATATAGTAATGAACAATTTGACAATTTCTTAAGTGAGTGCGGAATTAAACGTCGTCTTACGGCACCGTATACTCCGCAGCAAAATGGTATGGCGGAGCGTAAGAATAGAACTCTCGTTGAAATGGCCATGTGCATGATGAAACAAGCGGATGCACCTCCGTCGTTTTGTGCCAAAGCAGTGAATACGGCGTGTTATATTCGAAATCGTTGTGTGACTAGAATGACGGCTGAAATACCATATCGTATGTGGTTAAAACGAAATCCTACAGTAGCGTACATGAAGATATTTGGTACGAAAGCGTTTGTACTTAATAAAAACCCTTCGAAAGGAAAATTTGAACCGCGTGCAGAGCCTTGCATATTAGTTGGCTATTCAGACGAATTGAAAGCATACAGACTTTATTCGAATATTAAAAAGCGTGTAATAATTAGCCGAGATGTAAAGTTTATAGATAAAGCGGGTTTCGAAGAAACATTTGAAGACTTTACGAGCGTAAATGACAAAGATCGAGAAAATGAAAATAAAATAGATGTGATGTTCGAAAACAGAGACAGCGTAGTTTCCTCCAGCGATGAAGAATCGCTAGACGTGCCAATAGTTGAAACGGGTGCGGGTAGGTCGATAACGTTTGTGCGTACTGGTCAGCGAGGTAGACCACGAAAAGTATATCATCATACAGTCAACGGCGCAGATTCAGAGGAGGGTGCTGAGGAATCAGATGATTTTCATGAGTGTAGTGTAGATATGTCAGCAAATCTTGTCACTGAAGATCCGCAAGCTTTAGCGGAGGCATTAAAATCAGAAGATTCGTCTATGTGGTTAAAGGCGCTAGAAGACGAATTTCTGGCGCATGTGCGAAACAGGACTTGGGATATAGTTGAAAAGCCTTCCAATCGTAATGCGATTGGCAATAAATTCGTCTTTCGTACTAAAGATGCAAATCTGAAGAAGGTTAGATTGGTAGCAAAGGGCTACGCTCAACGTCATGGGGAAGATTTTCATGAGGTTTCTTCTCCGGTGGTGCGGTCAACTTCAGTACGGCTTTTCACGGCATTGGCCGCAGAATTAAATATACAGATACATCAGATGAATGTTGTAACGGCGTACTTAAATGGTGATCTGGACGAGAATGTCTACATGGATGTTCCAGATCTACTTCGCAGTGTTTTGAAGAAGATTCAAAGAGGTCAACCCGTCGGCTTAAATGGTTTGACGAAGTTTACCAACTTTGTGCTTAGTTAAGAAAGCTCTGTATGGTTTGCGTCAGTCAGGGTTAATGTGGTATCACAAGTTATCATTAACTTTGAACAAAATTGGGTTAAAGGCATCAAAATTTGAACCGTGTTTCTACGCAAGACGTGAAGGCGAAAATATGATATTAGTCATCAAGTATGTAGACGATTTGCTGTTGGCGTCGAACAACGACAGTTGGTTAAAATCAACGGAGAAAATGCTTTCTCAAAATTTCTATATGAAAGATATCGGTAAGGTTAAAAGGAGCCTTCGTATAGATTTTCATCAAAATCTGGAGAAGAACGAAATATTCTTAGCGCAGTGGTCGTATGCGAGACCAGACATAGCGTATGCAGTAAATTTTATGAGTCAATTCAACACTAGCTACACAGAAGAGCACTGGAAAGAAGGGAAAACATTTTACGGTACATCAAGGGTACATTACATCATGGTTTACTGTACAAGAAAACGGGTTCAAATTTGTACGGTTTAGTCGATGCCGATTGGGGTGCAAATTCAGCAGACAGACGATCGTACTCAGGTTTTGCGTTTTTATATGCTGGGTCGTCTATAAGTTGGGAAGCGCGAAAACAACGTACTATTTCACCTTCAAATACTGAATCAGAATATGTCGCGATCACAGAAGCGGCTAAAGAAGCGTTATATTTGAAAGCTGCATTGAATGAAGTGGGTGTTGATTGTGCTAATGTTAAGTTATTTAATGATAATCAGAGCGCACACAAATTGGCAGTATCTACGAGTTTCCACTCTCGCACAAAACACATTGACCTTCGTTATCACTTCACTAGTGACTGCGTGCAAGTCAAACACAATAATTGTTCATCGCATTTGGGTCTAATTCAATGCAGTTCAGAAGAATAAACTCCCTACTTCGAGAGGAGGTGTTAAGGAGGCGAAGAAGTTCGTAGTCTTAAGTAGTATTAAATAAATATGTACTAAATATTACATCCCTGTATGTATGCAACCATGAATGCTTTTTGCATTCCTTTATATACATACATCGTTTGTAATACGTTTGTTTGAATAAAGTTAAAGTAATTAATTAATTCTCGGAACTTGACTTAGCCAGAGAACTTATAACAACGAGAAGGTGCAATTGACTTTTGGATTATGAGTTCGATTGAAGCTTGTGCAGAGTTAGAAAATCACGGGAAAGGGATTCACCACCCTGTTAAATTTTGCCTGTGAAACTAACAGAATTATGTAAACTGAATGTTTAATATAAGGAAAAAATGTAAAACCAATAAAAATATAATCAAAATCAAACTATTTATTATTTTTTTAATTATTTTTTTCATAAAACATTTTGTTATTTTTTAATTAAAATGCAATAAAAAATAAAATCTTAATATTTCAGAAACTATTTCAAAAACTATAATAAGTTTAAGTTTTTGTATTCAAGTAAAATGTAGTTTTTATGATTACAAAAAAAAATTAAAATAAAAAATTAATAAAATAATTATTTTGAATTATAATATATTTGAACTTGCGCCAAAAGTAAAGACACCAAAAACTTCAAATAACACGCACGCTATTCCAGCTGCGCCACCGTTGACTTAAAAGGGCTTTTACATATTCGGCACTTGTACCCAAATACAGAATAGAACATTGATTCTTCTTCTTTGCTGAGTAAGCATACGAAGGAATATATTCTCCCATCGCGGGTGCTTCGTCTATAAACGACTTCGCTAATACACAAAATGCTTGTGGAAGAGCTGCGCGCGGGGAGAAGTATTGCTTGTCGTATGTGCTTTGTTGGCGATGCGCTTGCGTTTATGTACATTACGAATTTTTTCACATGCTTTACTAGGAACCGTTGAGTATACGCACATGAATTGATATGTATGTACATACATACGTTTATTTGTTTATGCGTACACATCCAGCAGGAATATCATTACCATGACAATGCTATTTTATTGGCCGCTAGTTAAAATTGCAAAAAATGCCCTTCTCATGAAAAAAAACACCCATCATGTCCCTTCGCGCGTTTCTTCCACAAACCAAAATGCCAAAAATTAGAAATTGAAGAATTTTGTGTCTTCACTGGGCAATTTTTAGCAATTTTGCCATCATCATCCTCGGCTTGTGAACAAAGGGCACGCGGGAAGGCAAGGAATTTCTTGCTGGGCAATATGAGGTAATAGGCGAACATTTTCTTCGCGACGATGACAAAAATCACAAACAAAAAAAAAAAAAAAAGTTGATCTGAAGTTGAACACACATACATTCAATGGTACTTGTATGTATACGAAAAACGCATACATACAAAAGGGCATGCCAACTTCTTTCCTCTGTTCCCCGTCATCCACAAGCATTCCTTGGCGACGATTGAAAAATCTGCCAATTTAATAAAATTTAAAATGCGAAAAAGGAAGAAGAAGAAGAACGAAGATAGATTTTGTATGATTTACTTCATTTCGGTGGTTGATGACTATTTGACTTTTTATTTCGCGACCATAATTTTTTGAATTTGTATTTTTTGTCACCGTCGCAAAGAAGCAACTTTTAGGCAGGAGTATGCGGGGCATGCGTGCGGTGTTATTTATGAATAAACACACTTTGCTTTGTTGTACGGCGCTTGCGTCTATGAATGAAAATGGTATTGTTGTATTCGATTTGAGTTTTGTACTTTTGTACGACAGAAGCAAAGAATAATTTCGAGGGATAGAGTAATGGAACTATGTATGAATACGTTTACATGCAAATAATTTCATTAAAGCTACATAATATAATTAAAAGTATTATTTTTTGAATTTGAAAAATAATTTATTTTAGGAAAATATACATAAATATGTACATATGTATGTACATATGTGCCTCTAAATTAAAAACAAAAGCATGCATAAAGTCAGTCAGGCAGAGTTAATAATCCATTATGCATTCATACAGGCAGGTCACTAATGCGATCACTCATAAAACTTCTCTATTCCTTAAGCTATTTGTTATAAGAAGAAGAAGCATAAGGCAATAAAAACAACTACCGCACAAACCCTCCTTCCTTCTACACTTCTTCCACAAACAGTTTCCTCAAGCGAAGTCAAACTTTGCCAAATATCAAAATTTTATGTTGAGCAAAAGTCGCAAACTCATACATTCAAAAGTACCTACATATGTGTATACAAAAAACAAATACACACCAAATATTGTGCGATCCCTTTTCCTTTCCTCCCGCTCCCAACAAGCCGTTTCGGTGACCAAAAATCCAAAAATCAGAAATTCAAGTTGATCTGAAGTTAAAGACACATACATTCAAAGACATCAATGTGTATACGAAAAACTTATACATGCCTACACAAATTGTCAATTCTCTTCCCTTGTACCCGCCATCCACAAGCAATTTCACTGCTTCGGCAACTTACAATTTTTACAAACGACGGCAAGCTGAAAAATCTAAAAATTATGTTCAGCGAAAAAATCTAGTGAAAGAAGCAAAACAAAACTTCTCGTTTGCTGAGATTTGAACCCGAGACAACAAAATTAAATTCAAAGCAGCATAAACATTACGCCACAGACCACTTCAAAAACGCATTATCTAAATAGCTAATTGATGATGGCTTTATAGTAAAAACGGACAAATCTCCAATTTACAAAAGACTAATATATGTACGTACGTACAGAATTTACAAAATACGCAATAATATCCAAATCAAATACATATATGACCCTCATTTGATTTATTTTTAATATTATGTTATATATAAATTTTATTATATTTTAATTTTTTTCTGTTTTTTTTTTAATAATTTAAGTAAAATTTAAAAATAAAAAATAAAAAATAAAAAAAATTGTTATTTAAATTAAATTTCAGGCCATCCGTATTCCTTTGGTTAAAATGCCAAAGCCGAGAAAAATATTAATATAAAGAAAAATTGCATACGATTTCTTTGCTTTTAGCAGAAATTCAATTGACCATACTGCTGATAACATTTATTTTTTTCCGACAGCTCTTAAATTTGGATGTGGTGAATCCCTTTCCCAAAGTTTTTCAGGACATGTATGATGTGGATCGAGGTTGCAACGAATTTGCACCTTCTCGTTGTTATAAGTTCTCTGCAGGTGTATGTGGAGCATTTTTATGTAAGCATAATGTGTGCTATTTTCCTTGTTACATATCGACGCTTGGGGATGATCTGAAACATACGAATAATTATCATATTCCAAATCTTCTTTATTTAAAAGATTTGCCCTGAAATTATATCTAAACTTTGGTCCGAAGTATATATGTGACAGAAAAAGAAGAGATAAACCCACCAAAATTTATACAGATTTTATCAGAATGACGAGCTGAGTTGATTTCGCCATGTCCGTCCGTCTGTCTGTTTGAACGCAAACTAATCTCCCTCAATTTTCGAGGTATTTTTATATTGCCTTTTAACGATCATTTTTCGGAGCCAGCCAGAACATGCCACTATAGCATATATCTACGGATTCTTTAGATTTGAAATTTCGGGTTTCAAATCAGTCAAATAAGCACCTAAGGACCTGAAATATTGTATTCTACACAGGTAATTTCAAATTGTAAAATGTTGCTGTTAGATATTAACACACAACCGTTTGCTCTAAGTTCATTTATTCAAGTACAAAGTAATTACAATGTGAAAACTATACTAAGCGTTTGTACTAAAAGTTATATCGTATTTGGGTTGCCTAAGTTGTATACTTTAGCTATGCATTTTCTAACAAATTTCGCCTCAACCCAAATGCGATTTGCAAAATCAATTTTTTTATAACAAAATCATTACATTACAAATTCATTTTTCTAAATTCTATTATACAAAATCAATTTTCAATAATTTACATAAAGTACAATGTTTATCTCCAGATAATGGTTTTGTAAGTATATCTGCCGCATTCTGCGCTGTCGGGATGTACGCAATATCGATCTCATGGTTGATGTACTTCTCACGTATGTAGTGAAACCTTATGTCGATATGTTTGCTTCTCTTATGTGCCACAAGATTTTTGACGACGAACTGAGCACTTTGATTATCGCAATATATTCGGGATGCATCTTTAATGTACTGCACAAACCCCATTTCTCTTAATAAGCTTCTTATAAACGATAGTTCTTTTGCCGCATTGCACATAGCAACGTGTTCAGCTTCCATTGTGCTGAGGGAAACCGAATGTTGCTTTTTAAGACTCCCAGGAACATAGCGAATGCACTTATCGATTTGCGGTCTGTAGAGTCTGAAGCCCAGTCAGCATCTGAAAAACAAATTAGGCTTTGATGGTTAGCTTTATAGGTTATCATACTCTTTGGTTTCTGCCTTAAATATCTGAGAACACGCTTGGCTGCCACAAAATGCTCCTTGTGTGGATGGCTTTTGAACTGAGCCAACTTTGACACAGTTTGTGCTATATCTGGCCTAGTAATTATTGCCAGATATGTCAAATTACCAATAAGTGGCATGTACTGTTGCGTTCGGCGTCGCAGCTCCTTTGCAGTCTGCCATATTCCAACGCTTCAGCAATTCTTCCACATAACGACCTTGATGACTAGTTATGTTTCCTCGAAGACCATCACGTTCAACTTCCATACCGAGATAGTATAGAATTGGACCACGATCGGCAGCTTCTACTTTCTCGTTTAATTGTCTCATAATTCTTTTCATTGTGTTTTCTGACGAACATGCCAATAAAATATCATCAACATATATACTCAATATGTTAATTTCACCTCTCTCGTACAGAGTGTAGACACAGTTGTCTGCTTTACATCGTTTAAATCCCATTTTGCATAACACTTTGTTAATTTTTTCATTCCAATATCTTCCAGCCTGCTTAAGGCCATAGAGCGACTTTCGAAGTTGACAAACTTTTCCAGAATGACTTTTATCTACGAAACCTTCTGGCTGTCGCATGTACAGCTCCTCCTCCAACTCGCCGTTCAGGTATGCAGCGACGACATCTATATGGTTTACCAGCAACTTATGTTGAACTGCCAAAGCAAGAATCAAACGAATAGTCGCCAGGCTTTTGTGAACAGCCTTGCGCAACTAAATTCGCCTTGTATTTTTCAAGCTTACCAGTCTCATCGTACTTTTTTACGAATACCCATCGACATCCGATTATGTTTTTGCCAGGTGGACGATCAGTTAGAGTCCAAGCATCATTTTTAATGAGGGAGTCATATTCCGCCTGCATTGCGGCCCTTCACTGCGAACTTTCACTTGATTTCATGGCTTCCGCGACTGGTGTAGGGTTTTCACATGCCAAATTTAACACTTCAGGATAATCAGCTATGTACTTCTTCTTTGGGCGACCCACCCTACCAGTTCTACATATACGTGGTCTTCCACGCTTTCATTTACCTAACACTATTTCGCCTTCTTCACTCGAAACAGATTCTTCACTTAAGTCGTTTTCTTGCTCATTTTCACCTTCAACTTTTTCAATGTCTATAGCTTTCAATTTTTTTCTATTTCTATTTCAATTTTGTTTTCTCAATTTTCATTAATTTTTTCTTCATTTTACATCATGCGCCATTACGATGCCTTTCTTCACTGAATCATAAAGTCTATATCCCTTTGTATGGTCAGCGTAACCAACAAATCGAACCTTGGAACCTTTGCAATCGAATTTCGATCTACCTGCTTGTTTATGTAAAACAACGGCTTCGCAGCCAAACACTTTTAAACTGTTGACGCTTGGTTTGTAACCTCGAAAACATTCAAAAGGCGTTTTATTTTTTAAAATTGTAGTTGGGCACCGATTTCTTATGTAAGCGGCCGTATTTACTGACTCAGACCACAACGACTTTGGAAGGTTTGATGACACTAATAAACACCTTGCCATCTCTACTAATGTTCGGTTGGCACGTTCTTCCACCATATTCTGTTCCGGCTTGTAAGCCACAGTCTTTTGATGTACAATACCTTTGGCTTTTAAATAATTTTGGAATTCGGCGCTTAAAAATTCGCGCCAATTGTCACTACGTAGACACTTCACTCTCCTACTTTTTGATTTTCCGCGCGCGTCACAAATTGCCTAAACGCTTAATGCATCAGCTTTTTTCTTTAAAAAATGTACTTCAATAAAGCGCGAAAAATCATCTATACAATTTATAAAATAGCCGCCTTGCGACGTTGTACGCATTGGCCCACATATATCCGAGTGTATAACTTCTAGACATTTTGTTGATCTAACGTTAGTGTATTTACCGAATGCATTTCTTTTTATTTTGCAAATTGCACAAATGTCACAATCAAAATGTCTATAGTTTTTGAATTCTAATCCACGCACCATATTCTTTGCCGAAAGTGTATGCAAATCTTTATAATTTAAATGGCCGAAACGCCGATGCCATTTTTCTATATTTTCTTCATTCTTTTGTACGACTGAATTAATTTTTTCATATTTAAGCGCACTAAATTTTATATGAAAAACTCCGTTATACATTTTCGCAACGAACACTAATTTATTGTCTTTCGTTTTCACTATGGCTTTATTGTTTTTAAAATGTACCTCTTTACCATTACTGAGTATTTTGCTCACTGCTAAGAAATTGTTCTTTAGTTTAGGTACATAAAGTACATCCACCAACAAAATATCACCATATTTGTATTTGAGCAAAATATTTCCATCTCCCTCTGCGTGCACAGCTTCTCCAGATGCCAAAAATACCTCTTGAGTAGATTTACGTAAAGAAGTGAATAATGAGATATCACTGCACATGTAAGATGAAGCTCCGCTATCGAGAATCCAGGTATTCTCACCACACGATCTGTGTGAGTTTGAGACACATAAATTAAGTACAGTTTGAAGTTGTGATCTTTTGCATTACGCTTTAATGTGATCTCTCTTACCGCAACAATAACACTTCACATCGCTCATATTGCGCTTGAAATTCTTGGGCTTATTGTTATTGCGATTGTCACGCTCATTGGAAATATTCGATGACTGATCACTTTTCTCTGGCCTTATATGGTAATTAGCGGAATTATTATAATTAGCGGCTTCAGTACACCGTTGACCGCGTCTTCGCTCTTCTTCCAATATGCTCATTTTTAACGCTTCCATTTTCAGCAACGTGTCTCTGCTTTCAATTGCTATTACGAAGCTCTCTAATTCATCTGGTAGATTACACAACAATAATATGCAAAGAAGGTCATCAGGTACAGTTATGCCTATTTGACTAAGGCTATCGACGATCGAGCAGAACTCATTAATTTGAAGCGCAAATTTTTCTGCTGCGTTTAACTTAAACTGCACCAACTTTTTGTTTAAATTTACCTTTCGAGCTGGACCATCGGCATTATAGAGATTGCTTAAAAGAATCCAAGTTTCTTTCGCCGTTTCACACTTCTTAACGTGAATTAATTCTTGTCCATGTTCTTGCTTCCATCTTTGAAGGTTCCACCTTAGCAGCTTCTTCGATCATAATAATTCTCGCCATTGAGCTTTTCTATATTTGTTAACGAAGAACTCATTTCGCGTCTTAATTAACTTATTTAATCAAACCAAATCGACCAACAATTTATTTTAAAACCGATACTAATGAACTTTAAAGGACCACGTGATCTGGGCCAATAACCCATTGTAAAATTTTGCTGTTAGATATTAACACACAACCGTTTGCTCTAAGTTCATTTATTCAAGTATTAAGTAATTACAATGTGAAAACTATACTAAGCGTTTGTACTAAAAGTTATATGGTATTTGCATACTTTAGCTAAGCATTTTTTAACACAAATAAACATTGGTACTGAAAATTAACGAAATCGGAATACTATATCATGCAGCCCGCATACAAGCGATTTATTCAGGTATGAGGTTTTGCGTAAAAAATCCGTCAAAAGAACATATAGGAGCGTAAAATAAATAGTGGTACTGTTCCTAATTTTTCTTTTATATATATCAAAGTATTTTGAAATGGGACTACTCTTGGTAAGTTGCAAGGCGATCTCTTTTTCTTCCTGGAAAATAGCTATTAGATCAGATATTTAGGAATCTAATTTAATATATTCATGTAAAATGATTTGTCCTGAATGACTTACTATACGATGGAATAAAGTACAGCCAAAACCGTTGATCGTAGAGACCTGAAATTTACTTTTACGAAGTACGCCACCCATAAGAAATGATTTTCCATTTGAATAGCGGGGGCCATTTCGAATGGAATAATCTTCAAATCCTTTATAAATAATTTTTAACAGAATTCGCAAAAGGTTTGTTTCTTTTTTAATTGAAATTCATCGTCTTTGCCTTGTTGTAAAATGTAGAAATTTGTTTTGGGAGGGATTTATTTTGAAGTTGGTATAAATACTTCTTAGTTCAAAAAAGGTTGAACTCATATAAAAACTTGGTCGAATGCAAATATGTTTCAAAATCTGAATCTCTCATGGTCAGACCCTTAATAGTAGTAATAGAATTGAGAGCAAGCTAATTTGCCATGGGCATTCCAGAGCAAGCACTCAGAATAACCTGGCGAAACACCCGGAAGGAAATCCCCTTTTTAACTTTTATTAGATAAAAGTATGAGTTTCTTTCCAATCAATAACACTGAGGTTGAAAATCTGTACATCGGGCGTTTTTTTAAATTAATTTTAAATTTTTTTCTGAATTCTTCGTTTAGATTGTGTTTTGTCTGGATTATGCATTTTGAGATTTTGAATTTCGAGGATTTGGTTGTCGGAATTTCACTATACACCCATTCTTAAGTGAAAAGATTTTAGGATGTTTTACCTTTTATAAATATTTTTTTGTCGAAAACAAAGTTAATAGCGCCTTTAGGGCAGAAATTGTGCTTTTGTTTTTAAGTTATCTTAGAACTCACCGATCTCAATTTGACCACACATAAGCACATCACCTTTTTTTTAGAATTCAGCTGATACTTCTTATACTTTTTTCTAATTTTCTCAAAAGTTTTACGAATTTCATCAATTTTACTCGTGATTTTAAAACTTTTCAAAACTCTCGAATGATAAAATCGAAACGGGAAATGTAACCGTAACTGTACCTACAAAACAACTTGAATCGTATTTGCATAGCCAGATTTGCGGTCGTGCATAGACGCCTTAGCATATGCAAATGTTTTTATTGCCAACATATGTGACAAGACAGAGCTTTTCTAAATACAAAAAAAAAAATGTTCACCTAAGGCTAAATATAAATATATGTACGATTTTCATGTATGTAGCTATATATGTTTAAGTAAATATAAATTATAGTGATGTTTGTTTACTCTGCATATGCAAATTTGTGTCAATTGCATAAAAGAAATGCAAGCTAACTGTAACATTACAATAAAAAAGACAACAAATACCCTTTACAATTCTTAGCTTTTTGCTTGCCACCGGGGTGCTCTCCTTCACCGTCAGCATCTGCCTGCCTGCTCATGGCACTAAGCATATTACGCTACCTCTACTTACCACTTGCCAATTTATTACGTGTTTTCTCAGCATTTTTTTACTACCATACTTAGCAGTTGCACATTTTTTTGTGGCTTTTTTCTTGACACCTCAGCTGTTTTAACATACATAACATTCCTGCGAACTAAAAAATTTTACTAATTAGTATGCAGACAAACATGAGTATCAGCCAATGAATGCTTCTCCAACGGATGTTTAACTAATGCGAAGAATCTTCGGAAACGAAAGTGAAGAGTTGGGACGAAGGTGTAAAACCACAGTTGTACTTAAATCTCTGGTAAAGTATATATGATTAATAAGTGCTTGTTTTAGGTTTATGGAATATTATTTTATCTGTCATTCCTTGAAAAGAATATTTTAAGAAATACCATAGAAGATGTTGGTGAAGTTTGTTGGAACGTGTCCAGCGTGAGATCGGCAGAAGTAATGATAAATGAAATAGCGATAATAGGCATTCTGGATTTAACGTAATGTATTACAGGATGGTTTGCATTCCACAAAGTGAAGTAATCCTAGTACTTTATTCTCTATTATCTCGTTTTTGCGAAAGTTAGACTAAAAGCTAACTAAATTGGATTGGACACAAATATTTGGTATATCATCAAGAGATGTGGATTACAAAGAAATAATTGTATACTGTCCTGCAGAGGCATTTTCTAATATGAAAATATTCGGCAGTGTTGAGTACATGCATATATGCATATTCACCATTGCTGCTTACTAGAAATAAAAAAAGCAATTGGCATAAAGTCTGTGGTTACAACAAATGAGAAAACATTAGTCGGCTCCAAAGGTAATGCAATGCTCGCCCATTCGCGCACTAAACAATAATATTATTTTTGTCGCTAGAGCACATACTAGTACATGAACCTATGCATGTTAATGTGTACATATTGAGATTTGCAGTGAATCAGAGATTTTGCTCTCTGTGAGGTGTTGTCTCGTTTATTTGTTACCGAAGACAAAGACATTTAACCAGTCAACAGCTGTCAGTGTCGGTGAAGTACACTGAGGCATATCATAGTTAATTTAAATCAGTTCTAACCAAATTGGTTTTAACTGCGCAACTTTGGTAGACACATATATCTATCTATATATAACATAGTTGTATACTTTTAGAATTGTCTGTATTTCTGTCAGCTTTTATACATTCTATCTACATGAAATGGTATACTAATTTTGGTCTGAAGTATATAAGTACCAGAAGGCGAGGTGATAGACCCACCGATTTTATACCGATCGCATCAGAATCACTAGCTGAGTTGATTTAGACATGTCCGCCTGTCGGCCCACTTTCCAATCAAATTGCTACTACTGTAGTCTTTTTTTCTTCTTCCTTGCTCTTTGGCTTCCTATATATGAGGAAGACGTCCAATATATTCTAAAAATCAGTAATCAAGCAATTACCGAGTGGCTAGCATTGCGTACTACAAATCGGAAGACCTGAGTTCCAGTCCAAATTCGAGCAACATCCAAAATTATAGAAAGTTAATTTTTCTCGTTCGGAGGCGGCTTAGAATAAACTGTAGGTCCCTCCATTTGTTGGTGAAAACATCAATACACAAACCACAAATTGGAGGAGAAGTTCGACCGAAAGTCGCTTCAGCGACATTAAAGCGACAAATATATATGTATATATTTCTATATTTAAGATCAAAATAGAATCGACATATTGAGAAGGTTTTCAGCTGTAGCTGCCCGAAACACTGTGAAGAGGTAAGAATACAAAAATTAAGAATGTTCAAAGAAAGAGAAAGTAAGAACCCCGCAGTTACATAGGTGATTTCAGAAAAAGAGTTGACATTGGGATTGGAAAATTTAGCTAAATAACATAAACCCTAAATAGCAGTTTGATATAAAAGGTAAATTTATAATATCTTGCTTGGAGTGAAGGCTAAAGCCGCGGTTCCGGATAATATCTTTTTGAGATTATTTGAGTATTATGAAAATCACCTTTCATATTATACTCCTATTATATACTAAAATACCCAGCAACCAGTAATTGTGCCTTTTTGTATTTTGAAATACCAAGTTCTTATTTAGAATTGTAAAGAAGATGATAGGTAATGAATAAGGATAAGTGCTTAAAAGCTTCAAATAATGTAGTATAATACATTTTCTATTATATATTTATATATCTACAAAGTTTAACATTTAAATATTATAGCATATGAGTTATTTTTTACCCACCCATGGAGGTGCGTATCAGATATAGTCAAGGATTAGTCGCATGGCGCATTTCATTACTCTGTTCTAATATACGCTTACGCGCAACAACAATAACGCTAAGATACCTTCGTGAAATACTCAACTAAAATGAACCAATGAACATAATTTTAATAATAAGCTTTTAAAGAAATATCGGTTTATTATATATCTCTACAAATAAAATAATCTCAAGTAAATCGAATAAGAAATATGATTTTTTTGAATAGGTCGTTGTCTAATCTATTTAGCGGAAAAAGAAGCAGTGTTCATGTTAACCTTAGCCAAATTTAGATTAAATAAGACTTTTTGGGACAGATTGAGCTCCGGTCCACTTCCCCGAGGAAAGTGGTCCTCATCTTAATTTAACTGTATACCAAATCGAACTATAAATAAGATTATTTTCAGAAAAATCATCTCCATGTCCACTTCCCGGAATAAAAGTATTTATTTTTTATATTAGCCTTCCCAGCTATCAACAATTAAAAAATAATAATAATCAACCGTTCTGAATTTATTATTAATATTTAAATTAACCTTATTTTTCTAACACGTTGAAAATCTTTCAGAAAATAGTCAAACCTCACAAAAACAGTCTCCGGGTTTCAGTGAAGACATCCTGAAAATTTTTAACGAAATCGGCATAGCAGCATCGGAGTCTGTAAGCGGTATATATGCAAAAGAGGATGTTTATAAATATAACTAGAAGATTAGTTTTATTTTTACTCGTAACTTGAATGAATGTATTACCAACCCTTAAATAAATCATTGGTATCAATGAACTTCGAAAGTAACTTGTAGAATTTGCTCGTCCAACTAATCCCTGACTCACGTGGCAATCTAAATATTGTAAGTAATGCATTAATGAACTTTGAACAGAAAACTTTGATATTCAGATATGTAAGGGTTCTCCAGGCAACTTTGAATAGGAAATACCTGAAAGTATGGCAAATACTACTACTCTGATCTAATATATACTTACTCACAACAACGTTAAAAATATGAAATAACTCTGTAAAGCTGAAAACAACCTGCAGCTGCAGCTTATTAATATCATACCGCTGTTGTTCTGGAATCCTTTTTTCGGAAAAAGATTATTTTATATGTTAATCTAGGCAAAACATTATCAACATACTTACTTGGCATTAAGATCCTTCGTCCAAAAATTAAATAATTTGGATAATACGTTTTTTTTTTAAATCTCTATATGGTTCTGGAAAGAAAATAATCTCAAAGAAATCGAAAAATCAATACGATTTTAATCAAGTAGGTCAGTCCCTGGTCCACTTTCCCGGAAAATCAATATTCATATTAAACTAAGCAAAAAAGTCGAATTTCTGGCAAACTGAACTATAAATTTGATTTTTGGAAAAGATCGGTCTCAGGTTCACTTCCCGGAAGAAAAAGTATTCCCTATGTTAATTTAGGCAGACAGAGAAAGTAGTGTTTGTATTAAACTAAGAGTAAAACTATCCACGTATTTCATTAAAATCTAAACAAAAATAAGGTTTTTCCGAATAGGAACCACCCTGATCCACTTCCCGAGTTCTTCTTTCTGGGCATTTCGTTTGGCCGAAGACCAATCTGAATTGTGTGACTCTTCAAAATCGCTCCAGGCGTTATTGAGTTATAAGCATTGTAACCAAGTAAACTAAAATACGATATTATGCAAGCTCTCGAAGATAGAAATTTATTCCATTACTGACGATGAAGAACTACTTCACAATTATATTTATTATTATTAAAAAGAAACCGTGCATTAGTTTGAAATGTGCTAGCTTCCTAAGGCCCCGATAAATAGTTCTGTATTAATTTTAAAAGAATAATGCAATCTTTTGGAAGTCGAAAGGTCAATGAAATCAGTTAATTGTTAATATCGTTAATATCGTTGCTACCAATCCAAGTTTTCAAACTTTATTTTGCTGTTTTCGTCAAATGTTTTCCTTGAAACCCAAATGTTTTTCTTTTCATTTTCTATTTCATACCCAATACTATTCACTTCACAGTTTCACATTTATTATTTAAATATGCAGATAACTATGTTAGCATTTTATTGTTTTCTGTTGCTCGTTTTTTTTGTATTCGTTGTAACTATTGAAAATACGATTATACTTTTTTAGTATTTTATGACTTTCTATATGAGAATCGTCTAATGACTGCCTGCTGGTAGTACTTACGAGTATTGTACAGTACTTCTGAATATTTTGCCATATTCTAATCCCGCTAGGATATAAGAGTGTGTATATATTATTTTGTAAATATGTTTAAGAGTTGAATAAGCAGAAAATTTCCGTTTTAAATTATAACCCATCATCCCTCACAAAAGTTTATTTCACAATTACAAAAATTTATTGTCTTCATGTCACTTCTGACTAGAACTCTCCCAAGTATATTTATAGTCTACTACTATTCCAGCATGTGCAAAATTTATATTTGCATATTTTCATAACGATTTCATTTAATCCTTTTGGTATTGTTTTGTTTTTCATTATCGCTCTGCTTCCTCTCAATTTATTTATATTGCTGTTTATAATTTTGTGTTTTATATATATTTTTTTAATTTTTTTTTCTCTGATTGTTTTTTGCTTTGGTGTCTTATATGCTTTTAGTATTCATATTTTTATTTTAATACACATTTTTCCATATTTACTTTGCGGGGAATATATTTGCAATATTTATTAGTTTTTAGCATTTAGTTTTAGAGCAAATGTTCATTTTGGGAGTTATTGCTGGAACATTTTATTGATTGCCCCAATATAAAATAATATTTATATTACAATTTTAACAAAAGAAAATTTGATTGACTTTTTCCTTGAGAATATGTTTTATTTTAAAAATCTTAGTTTGTTTTCATTGTTGTAATGAATGTGTCATGAATATAAATTCATGCTTATATCTCTCTTTCATTTTGGTTATTGGAGTTGTTCACTAATTTAATAACAAAGTAAAATTTTGTGTTTGAACTTTTCCGCTCATTACTTTAAGTTGCGTCGAGTTTGAAACGAAAATGATAAGATAAAGAAGTTTTAGGATTATCCATATAATTATAAAACGGGTTCGCTTTCGTTTAAAGTTTATTTTCGAACTGAGCTCTCTTACCAATCTTATGCCACTTCTTACCGATAGTTACAATCGTATTAGTATTATAATTGTTATACATATTCTTATAATTATACATAGCTCTTATACTTAGTATTAGTTAAAGTTTGTAGTTAGTAATAATGGTAGTTGCCAGCTTATCTTATAACTCCTCCACCCTTAAGATATTTATGCCTCTATAAATATTCGTATGTTTTTTTTTTGTTTTAAATATTTAAAAAAAATGTACAAACTTGTAATTTAATGTAATACAGTTAATAGAAATCGTTAATAAATTCTAACAATACTGAATTATATTTATGGAATATTACGAAATACAACCAAAAATTCTTATTTTCTATTCATAGAATTTTCTTAGCCATTACAAAAGTGATATGTTTTTTTTTTTTTTTTTTTTTCAATGTTCGTATTTAGAATTTAGTAAATTTAAATATTTTGCTAATTTACTTACGTTTACTTGGGATTTGTAGTATCTAGTATTTCTTCTATTAGATGTCTCATCATCGCAAAAAATACATATGAATCCTTTGTCTATTAAGATTCTTTTCATAAACCCTTCTAAAATTGAATATTTTGTTACAGTTATATGATTTTGACTTTTCTTATTTATTATCTTTTTAATAAAATGTTCGTGTTCACCATATTGTAAATAAATTTGATTTTTATAGGAATTTATACTTTTACTTGTAATAAAAATATAATTCAAATTATCTTCTATTGCGCTATGAATTGTAGAGTCTGTAGAACGAATATCTGATTCTTCGCATGTGAAAATTTGTACCGAGTTGTGTTTTAAATAATTTTCGACCGATAATTCTTCTTCATCATTAAAGAATATTGGCAATGATGTATTTTCGGTTATTAATTTTCCATTTTTGTAATCAAGTTTTATGTCTAAGTTAAGTAAAATATTATTGCAAATAATTCCATCGAAATCTTTGTTAAATAAAAATTCAATAAATTTAACGTACGTGTCCGGCTTTTTAAACTCTTCAAATAAGGGTACTCTGTATTTTATGCTTGTTGATACATTGCGATTTAAAACTTGTAATGTAAAGTTAGCTGTGCTTACTATCCACTTAGGATTACAAAGATTTGGGTATACAATGCTAAATTCCACCTGTATCTATTAGGCCGTCTTCCTGAAAATTTGGGCCAGCTTGATTGACACTTATTTCCATTGGCTCTATGTATTACTAATTATTGTTAGACCTACCTACTTGGTTAGTGTTAAGTGTTCGTCTAGTTTGCAACGAATGAGTTTGCTGACGCGTGTTGCAATCGCGCATATATCGTTGTTCATTTCTACGCTCAAATTGGTTGTTGTTATTTGATTGTCTTTGTTGTTGTGTATTCTTGTCATGGGTTTAGTAACTCTGATTTGATTATTGCATTCTACTATTAAAAAAATTTGATTGATTATAACTGTATTTTAAATAACCATTAGTTTTAATTATTTCATAGGCCTTTCTTAAATTGGTAGGATTTCTACTAACAATAATGCTTTTAACGGGTTCCGGCAAACCGTGTTTAAATGAGTGCAACGTAATTCTTGCATTACTATTATCTTCAAAAATGCGGTTGTTCCCACTAAAATATAAGGCCTATTCAACCGGCACAAATAATTATTTAATTTGTTACAAAAGTTTTCTATTGAGGAGTCACAAGGTCATGATCTAATTTTATCGATAAGTTCGTCAACGGAGTCTCTTTCTCCCTGATTTTCAATCAAAATTCTTTTTATTTCTGGCCATGTATTCACATTTCCATTGATCAATAAACTTTTTCTGGCATTGCCAATAATTTTATCTCTTATAAGTCCTAACAGTAATTGCTTATAAATGTCATCAAATGAATCAAGAATAGAAACCAATGAATCAATGCGTTCCAAAAAATTTATTAATCCATTCCTATCCCCATCGTAATGTGCAATACTACTTAGGTTAGAAGACATAATCTTAAATCGTGTTAGTATCAACGATTTCCATTGTGCGTTTTATCTGCTATCAATCCGTTCTCTTTTTAGTGGTTTATTTCTCACAATAGAGCAATGTTAAAGCTGTTGATGATGTTGCAGTAGTCTAGTACAGTCACTTGTTCTCTATGTTGACCTGCGTTGGTGAAGCTGTTGCGGGTGTTAAATATTTGTTGTTGTTACCTGCGTTAATATGTAATTACAGTTGGTCTCTTTAGTTGCTTGTGACGCTTCTTTGTTGCTTGCGCATGTGGGATTATTGGCGAAGCTGTTGTAAATATTTTTGTGCTTGTTGTAATTTACCGCTCACGTAAAATTAGTGTACAGTTTTTTGTTCTAAATATTCCCGTTTACTCGCTTTTATAGTTAGTTGTTCCTTTTAACAAGTTTTTTTTTTGCTTTTAATGTTGCTGTTGCTTTTACATACTTATGTAATTGAAGCTGCTGAATTTATGATTCTTGTTGCAATTTATTACTCACGTAAAATTAATTTATAATCGGTGGTTCTTAATGATTTTTCTCATTTAGTATTAATTATTTTAAAACAAAACTGAACGTCTTCGGTTCGACCTTTGGTCCGACTGCGCCAATTATAAAACGGGTTCGCTTTCGTTTAAAGTTTATTTTCGAACTGAGCTCTCTTACCAATCTTATGCGCCTTCTTATCGATTGTTACAATCGTATTAGTATTATAATTATTATACATATTCTTATAATTATACATAGCTCTTTTACTTAGTATTAGTTACAGTTTGTAGTTAGTAATAATGGTAGTTGCCAGATAATCATATGACTATATATTGCCATGAAGAAGAAGTATTTGTTTTCACTCCAAACAATATTAGCTGCAGATAAGTGCAGATTTAAGTGATTATATTAGACAACTCTTAAAACTGCTCAAAATAGGTCCAATATTGCATTTTGTATCAATAACACCAGTGTTTTAAATGATCTATGAAGCAGAAAAGTTGAAAGCGAAAGTTGTCGTCGGCTTTTCGTATCAACTAATTCTTCATTAACCGCTTAAAATGTCGAAATTTTATACTATGTATATTATAAGAAATAATTATATACATATATTCCTGTCTTAATAGCATTAACATATGTTTATTTTCAATTGAGCAGGTATTCCTTTTTTTCTTAGGATATGTTAATAATTCCAAAGTAAAAACAACTTTTCGCATTTGTTTATTACAAAATAAATACCAAAATGAAAGAGTGTCAAAACATTCTAACAATTTTCACATTTATTAATAATTTAGCGAATTTTTTTTATACTAATTGATTTAATATATTCGTTATCGATTATATTTGTAATTTTAGTTGAGTTTTAAGCTTTCAGTTTTTACTTTATTTAGGCTAGTACACTTTTTAAAATAATTACAAATGTCATTTGTATACGCGTTCGATGAATTAATAGCAATGGTTCATTGATTCCAAAAGAACGATTTTTGCTGGAACCCTGAGAAAAACTGATTTTCTATCATGTTAAATGGTTTCACAAGATCAATTTACAAAAAACAATTGTAAGTTTTTTAATGATATTGCAGAAGGGTATCAAATATTTGAAGTGTTTCTGAGAAGGAATTCTACTTATTTAATTTTTTGTTTAACTAAATTGTTAAAGAAAAAATACTTTAAGAGGAAAATTTTTGAAGAGGGAAGCCATCTCTAGAGTCTCAATATAAAGAGAAAGGCTTGAAGTGAGGAGTAATGGTGTTGAAGCCAAAAGTCTTTAAATTTTGGAAGTCACTGTGTGGTTTTTAGATGTGCCAAATTGCATATAATGTGATAACTACCAGGGTTCCTTTAGCTACATTCGTAAACTGTTATAAGAATTCCGTAATTTCGGGAACATTTTCAAACGTTTTATTTTTTAAAAATATCTTATTTTTCTATTTGGAAATCAGTGAAAATGTAAATTTAATTTTATTGCAATAAACGACAGTTCTTCAACTAACACCTTTATTTTGATATACATGTAGACGAAAACTAAATTTTTTTTGCCAGAATATTTGAACAAAACCTTTTTCCCTAAAACCATTACTAAATATAATACCGAGTTTCTTTTCTTACCAATTAACGAGACTTTTCTCAAATAAATATATGCAATTAATTATTCGTATTATAGGTATATGAGCTCAAACACTTCGAAAAGTCACCCTTTTTTCCTAATTATTTATTAATTATATCGTAACATATATACCTAAAGGTTGATAGAATACCACTCATACTTAGCGACTAAAATTTGAATGGTCTCCCTCACTTATGTATAAATAGGGGTATATTTCCTTAAAGAGTATTATTCTGAAGCGGGATAAGAGGTCAGGATATATTCGACAAATTTCTGTTGTAGTTTAAAAGATTTCGAAGAAATTGTCTAGCCGTGTTGCCATTATTATAAGTTCCAAATATAATTTGCTCCTTGTTTTGAAAATAAGAAACCTAAGCAGCATTATTTGGCACATCCACGCTAATCGTACAATTTGAAATTTCTGTCTTTCTTCTAACTAAAGAAAATAAAACGTACGTTCTTTTCCCATAACTGATTTTTAAACTTTCATTTCACCAGGAAGTTCACTTGACGAACGTGTTGCGATCAACTCAGAAATAAATTTTTCATACTCGCATTGACGTTTAGTTAAAGGGTTAGAAATATAAACTGGAATTAACGTCTGTAAAAATAAATAGTACTCCGATTTTGATGATTTTCACTACCAATATGCAGTTCACAATATGTGTGGATAATACCAAGTTTTTTTCTCCTAGATGCTTTTTTGGCGAATTTTTGACTCAAAACCTCATACCTGAACAAATCGTTTGCTTGGGGGCTAGGCTGTGTGATATACTATTCTGATTTCGATGATTTTCAGAATTTGAGATTCAATATGTATGTGTAGTATACCAAATTTCACGTTCTTAGGTACTCGTTGAGGGATTTATGACCTAAAGTTTCATATCTGAAAAATCGGTCGTATGTGTTATAATTTTCCGATCTGGCTAGTACCGACAAATGACAATTTAAGTTTGGTTGAAATATCGCAAAAATTGGGGGACTGCTTTGCGTTCAAACAAACGGTCGACAGTGGGATATGGCTAAATCAACTCATCTCGTCATTTTGATATGATCGGTATAAATTTCGGTCTGTCTTCTCCTTCTGGTAATTACATAATGTAAACAAAAAAAAGGGGTGTTTTTGGTAACAAAAACAATTTTGAAACAAATACTTTTAATATATGTTAGCTTTTTGATTATTTTTATAACATTTAGCAGGATTCCGTCAAGGATATACAAAAACAGCTTGAATGGCAGAAGCTCAAGAGGTGACTCTGATCGCAGATGCCATGAAGGTAGAGGCCCGCAAAGGAGTGAACCAATTTTTTAAGGAAAGAGGAACAAAGGAACGCTTTGCAAACGATGGAAGTATACAATATTTAGTGACTTCCATAATTTTCGTAGATAATCCTGTATTCATATTAAAACTTGTGTGTAAGTATGTTTATAGCGAGTAAGTGCATTTGGATATTACAATTTAAATGATCCTTTAAATTTACATTTGGATGTCTATAAAATCTGGCTACTTTAGATACATTGGTCTTTTATCTATACATACATATATATTTATATGATAATTGTATCAGCACATTAGTAGCAGCTGACTAAAATGCTTTGGACGTACGTTGAACTATTTGAATTTTCCACACCTATGCGGTGCCATCGATGTGTCGGAGTCTGTTTAACACCTTTATGTTTTCGTTGCAGATGATGCTTTCCCATTGCATACGTGGATTGTGAAACCATTTGTGTCTAGAAGAGAAACACAAATTTTCAATTACAGGCTAACAGAGCACGACGATGTACCAAAAAGGCATTTGGCATATTGTATTTAAAGTTCTAATGTCTCTGAAGAAAAAAAGTTTTTTTACGTAGAAACCACAAAAGTAGTAATTGCAAGCTGTTATTTCAATCATTTCCTTTTAAGGATACTTAAATCACAGACGGGCCATAGTTGAACTATGCGAATGGGTACAGCGAATTCGAGGAAGTCATTGGGTGCGAATTTCGCAACCACATCCCTGAAAACTCCCTGTATTCATGTCGGAAAGTATAGGCAATCGGCACGTGAAATTGGGGAAATCTTTCGGTTTTTATTCCAAGGCAGGAGCGATACGTTGGCAATGAAAAATAGCTTGATTAGATTAAATTTTCGTGGTATGTCTTTTTTATTACAATAATATTCCTTTTATTTAGATCTTTCAGATCAAAGTTTCGGAACCAAAATAAAAATATGTTTCAGTCTCAAAAAAAAAAAAAATAATAAATTACTTTACATACATATGTATGCATATATTTTAATGTATTATATTATTTCTAACTAATAATAAATAAATAAATCGCTAGAAGAAAAAACATTGAATAAAGTGAAATAAAATTAATTCTGAATTGAATGGCTTACAACATTTGGGTAAATTTCTACCCCAATTTTTTTGCACTAGCTTGAAGCATCTGCTCAAAAAGCTACTCCAAATGGTTCCATAGGGGGTGAAGTTTTTGCTTCTGAGTCATCACCGATTTTAGTAACTTCACGATTTTTTTCATTTGATGGATAATTTGGATTCCAAGTGTGGAAATCAGCAGTATCCGCAGAGGAGCGCTTTTGCGATATCTGAAAAAAGAATAGAAGAATATGGCTGTTGAATATGGACTCGGCCACTTCAATCGCAAAGTTTAAGTCTTCCCATTTTTTGGATTTATTTAAATAATAGCTCTTGCTGTCCCATAAGCTCTTCAATGCTGATATATTGGTTATGAGTAAACTTAATGCACTTTGCATTAATTACTCAGAAAAAAATTTTTTGGTGCCGTTATTTCGTTAGTGGTTTTGTATTAAGTATGTATTGGCAACAATAAAATATTTTTCTTCTTTTTCAAGGTTTGTGTCTACATTATGTTCTTTGAATTTGTAGTAATAAGCACTTATGATATCGAAGAAGTAGCGTATAAATAGCCTAAACTGTTGGTAAATATATTTAAATTTTTAATGAGTAATCTTGAACTACCTTAAGAATCTGCAAGGTGTTTGCTTCTAGATTGAAATAAAAAAGCTTGTTGGCGTCGGGTATAAAAGGTATAAAGAGCAAGAATTGCTATCATCTTTTAATTAAGATTATAAATTTGTTTTTTTTTCGGACATGTAAAGCTTCTTTCTCAAAATGGGTCTTTCGGAATACCACTCATAAATGGTGTCTCTACAAAGAGTGCTCTTAACGAATACTTAAATGTATTCTTTACACAAATAACAATATAATTTATTTTCAATTGCTATTTCAACTATATCAAAATATTTCACTTGTTCTAGAAACAAATATATGTAACGAACACAACTGGAGCATTTGTGTAGATCTGAAGATGGTTGACTTATTTCAACAAAGTGGATACACCAAATACCTATGTTATTATTGTAGGTGGGATAGTTGTGCTAATTATCAACACTAGAAAAAAGAGATTGGTCTATACATGTGACGCTGGAAGTTGGAAATCAGAATGTAATAAACTCATATTTGGTTAAAAAATATAAAATCATATTGCTCCCTTTGCATATTAAACTAGGTTTAATGAAACAATTTGTGAAAGCGTTAGATGTAATCGGGCACGATTTTCTTTGTGTAACAAACTGTTCAAAAATAGAAAAGACAAATTAATAGACATTTGCATTTTATCCACATTTTCCTAGACAAGCTTCCAGAGAACCCTGGTTCCTATAGAGAAATAGGAATAGGAAAATTTTTACAGGACCTAACAACTATAGAAGAGAGGTACCAACGCCGATTATATCAGCATGTGTTGGTTCACAACAGCGGGAGGATGCAACGTGATTGTCCTGATGCATGTCATTCGAGAAAATCGGGTAAAAAAAGGTTTCATAAAAATTTAATCAACTTATGAAATTAGTACAAAGACCTAAATTTAAACAAAGTCGTTTCCGTGTCCCATCGTGTTAGCCTTTCGTGTTTCCACTCTTTAAGAGTGGCGCTATACATCCATCTTGATCCTTCTATTGCCCTGTTGGCTACATCAGTGAGTCATTTAATTGCACCGATGGTTGATTTATGCTTTCGGAACCGATGTTGATTATAGGAGACGCCCTGATATCCTTTCTCTAAGTGCAATTCTAGTATTGCACAAATGAGCCGTTATATTATCTTGCCATGAAAAGTCTTCGGTATTAGCTGGGCACCCCAGTTTGTTATTTGGCTTCTGTAAAAATATCAGGCTTCCATAAAGGCCGGGTATTACCAAACCTCTGCCGTT
Source organism: Neoceratitis asiatica (assembly GCA_030068015.2). Taxonomy (NCBI): domain Eukaryota; kingdom Metazoa; phylum Arthropoda; class Insecta; order Diptera; family Tephritidae; genus Neoceratitis; species Neoceratitis asiatica. Next base: position 82,636,862 of record CM061524.1, read on the forward strand.
TGAATCACCTCTGCATCGGTGACTATAGAGCCATCTATTTCAACTGATCCCTCTACTCGATATTGTTGTTTCGCCGAAGGCTGGGCAGGGAAGAGAGTTTGCATGCCAGTTTTCAATAGCGTGGGGCAGGTTGCCACATTTCAATTGCCATCTTAGCGTTTCGACATAACTAATTTATAAAGATCATGGACTTTTCCTTATAATCATTTTATTATTTATATTTTTTTGTGTTCGTTGCGTTTTCATTTAGAGTATTCGCGTAGTCGATCCTCTGCTCCTCTTCACCTTTCACAAATGATTCTCGCTTTGTCTCATTCGTTTTTAAAGGTTCGATTTCTTTGTTCCACCTGTATCAAATTACCATCTAGCAAAAGTCTGAAGAGTTCCTCGTATAGAGTTTAAATTTTCCATCCTTCCATTTGTACCGTCTTATTGAGAGCTTGATGATTACTATGCGTGTAGAGGTTGTTCGTACTAAAGAGCTTTTTTCACCACATATTTGGAGATCGATGTTTGTACGATATCGCAAAATGTCCGTTTTCTCTACACTTGGCACAACACTTACTCCTCAAAATTTATCGTTGAAATCGATGCATGATTTCGGAAGATGTCCAGACACCTTAAACATCTTTTCATCCTAAACATTATAATTAGTACTATTAGCTTATACCATCTTAACAAGTATCCCGCAGCTAACCGATCATACGTATTCACTTATAACAACTATGTAATTAACTTAAAAGTTCCGAAGTCAAAGCCATAGCGGTTCAGAGGTGCGTTAATGGAAAAGTGCTGGGTCGGAAATTGTAATTCTAACTGCCCTCTATATACCCACATTAGTATCTCACCATTAGTTACAGGGCGTTGCTCAATATTAGGCAGCCATACTTTCGTTTAGCATTTGATGTTTGTCGCACCGCCAAGTATAGGGAGATGATGTCAACCGATTATAAGTGAGTTAGTGTTATTGCGGCATTACCAAGGTATTACTATGGAATGTCTCAGCTCTTTTGTTATTTATCACTCAGGGAAATAAAAAGTGGAAATGTGGCATACACCAGGTACATATATACTTAAGTCACAGTTTTATAAAAGAAATTACAATGTGAATTTGTTCGCTGAGAGAACATAACAATGCAGAACATGGGAGCTAGTTTGGTCATCTCCATCACCGTAAATTATACTTATAATATAAAGTAGAAAAATGCATTTCGTGAAACAAATGTAAGTCAGTTGGGTATGAAACTGCCATGAATTTGAGTTCAAAGTTGTTTGAATTCTCATATTCAAACACACATATAATAATACAACTTCCAGTTAATGAAATGTTTACCAAAAATATACAAATTCGACTAAGAAAGCTGCATGAAAAATATCCTTTTCGCTATAGTAATTGTCATTCTCATTCTCATCTTTTAATTTAGTAATTCTTTCACATTTATTCCCCGTATTACATATTGGAAAATTTGTTTGCGTTTTATTACTTCTTTAATAATACAACTTCCAGTTAATGAAATGTTTACCAAAAATATACAAATTCGACTAAGAAAGCTGCATGAAAAATATCCTTTTCGGTATAGTAATTGTCATTCTCATTCTCATCTTTTAATTTAGTAATTCTTTCACATTTATTCCCCGTATTACATATTGGAAAATTTGTTTGCGTTTTATTACTTCTTGAAAATCACATGTCTAAAAAACAACCTTTAAAACCTCTGTATTAGAGTACAAAAGATAAATCTGGTGAGCGTATAATTTTTAACTCTTATTTACATTATAATCAGAAACCAAAAAATTTTTGTTTTGATAGAACTTCGATAGCATACAAATTTTTATCCGTGTAATTTTTCTTATATTTCTTCTTTTTTTAAGGTCTTATACAAAGGTCGCAATAGCCAAGTGGTAAGCATTGCTTACTACCACTCGGAGGGCCAGGTTTCGAGTCCTGATCTGACCAATATCCAAAATTATGGCAAGTTAATTCAAATAAAAATTAAGTTTTTGGTTATAAGTAAATGAGCTGTATTCAAAGGCCTATTTTTTTAAAAATAGCGGGTAAATATTAGCGCACTTAATAGTTGTTGGTTAGTAAAAAATTGAATAATAGAACAACAGATTACATGGAAGGCTTTGGCTCAGTTGGTAGAGCACTCGCCTGTGATGCCAGAATCCGTCGGTTCAATTCCTGGCAAAAGAAGTCTGATGAGGAGATGTGGTGATCTCCGAAACTGCTGTCACTTCTACCATTTTTTCTTTGTTGTATAACAAAATATTCAATGAAAAAATAATATTTCTAACAAAAACAGGCCTTTGAATACAGCTCATTTACTTATAACCAAAAACAATTACAGGCCGCATTAAAAATACCCAAAAATTAAGTTTATTTTTATAAAAACGGTCGTTCCTCGGCAGGGAATGACAACCCTTAAATAAAAGTTCCTCATAAAAGTCACTCCGCTGTGCGGAGTCGGCTTAGTATAAGCTGAAGGCCCCTCCAGTTGTTGGAAAAGCATTAAGACGTACAGCGCTTTAGTGGTTACGACTATATGAATACATAAGTTATCAAATTTAAGCCAATTTCTGGTTCCGGGCAGTTTATAAGAATTCTTTATGGGCTAAATCTAATTAGATAATCCGATTTAGATCCCAATTTATCGCGTGATGGCATCATTGTGTGTTTTTGCCCTTGTTGGTGCTTATCCGCCTTCATGGAAGGAGTGCGGTTTGCTGCATATTATTTCGTCATCTTTAAGTCATCCGACGGTATGCATATCCTTTTCTTGGCGTACAGAATATATGTCTTTTCGGTGTTCAAAGAGGTGAATAAAAAACATCGATTTTTCGCATAACGCTCGGTTCCTACCTGCGATGTATTTTTTTTATGAACATATCATATATATTACAAATTTCAAAATTCGTATTTGATAATTTTCAGTGTCAATATGAACTTGAATTTACCAAATTTCACGCGCTTAGAAGAATTTTATGCGGAGTTTTTACCCAAAACTTCATATCTGAACAAATCGGTTATAGGGGGCTATATGATATAGTCTTTCAATTTCGATTCCATGATTTTCACTACCAATATGTAATTCATCATATGTAAGAATAATACCAAATTCCATGATCCTAAATGCTTTTTTGACTGAGTTTTGGTCGATGCACTTTTGCCAATCCGATTGAAGTAACTCCAAAACATGCGTTCTGAACGCATTGACGGCCTCTTCAGGTGTCGAAAACCATTCATCACTCAGTTTTTTTTTTTTTTTTTTAACAAGATTAAAAAAATCATTCGAATCCAAGTTGAGATTATACTGTGGAAGACACATCAAATTGATGTTTTCAGTCATCAAATCGATGTTTTGAGTGCTCAGCTTCTTCAAAAATACAGGCAACCATTTTTTAGGATGTGTTTCGTGGGCGAACAATTTTTTTTGGATTGGACTCAACATAAAAATACCCAACTCGACTGCTGTTGACTTTCGAGCTTACACGCGTAAATCCGCGGCTTATCACGTGTCACGATGTCATAGACGTGTTTTGAAGCACCGCTATAGTATTTTTTAACTTTTCTCTCGACCGATTGACACGAGCCTCTTCTTAAGCGACTGAAAAATTGTGTGGGATACAACGGGAACACATTTTTTTTTACAATTAAATTTTCATGGAATATTGAATATTGTCCCATTAATGCTTATATTTGTCTCAATCTCATGATAGGTCATATGTCGATCTTGCAATATCAGTTTGCGTTCAGCATCAATAGTTTCCGAAACAACAACGCTTTTTGGACGACCTTCACGAAATTCGTTTCGTCCGACCTTGATTGAATTCACCATACCATCGATAAAAACTGGTCCTTGATGAATCTTTATCGCCAATATTGATTTTAGTTCATCGATATAATGTTGCTGAGTTACTTCATGTTGAAAGTTGTAAAAAATAATATCGTGAAAATGTTGGCTGCTTAATTCCTTTTTTTGAGGACCGAGATGAATATTTTAATATTTTATATTTGTAAACCAGACAAATATCGGTCATATGTTAAAATGTTCTGAGTATGTATAACATCAAAATTTCAAATTTTACGATAAAGTTGTATATACATATAGTTGTATATATATATATATATATATGAATTTAACCTTACAACTCTAAAGTAAACTTTGGCATCCTTTTATCTTTACAATCAATCCATTAAAAATTAATTACTTATGTACATATATTCTAAAAATAAAATCGACCAAGCATAAAAAGTAAAAGCTAATTGATTCTTAACTTTATCGAAAGTACGCTGAACGTAAGTGAAGATCAAATCCACATCTTTTTTTTTACAAAACATCTAATGGGTTTATCTGGAAGTATGTGGTCGAGGACATGACACCTGGTGGCACATTGTATGCTCCACCTTCTCTTACTTTTGTATTTCTCTCTAAATCTAATTAAAATCACTTTGTAGAGCACACCATGACGTGCCATTGCTTAACCACTCAACCATTTCATACTCAGAATGGGAATATTGCAACTAATGGAAGTTGGCAATAGTAGTTGGCTGGGCGTGAATTTGGGGAGATGCACTTAGTGTAAGTGGCAGTTAATACGGCTGCTATGGCTCTCCTTTACATGTTTACACATACCTACGTTGAAGAATATATGTATGAATTTGTATGTATGTGTTTGTATGTATAACCAATATGGGTACAAGAACAGCGCAAGAAGCAATTTAATCAAGGGCGTTAATTCATAGTTGGATTGATACAAAGCGTTTTGTTGTTTCAGAGCGGACATGGATCTGATAAATGTCTACACCGAACAATGAAATGTGGTTTTGATGCGTGAGTTGATGAGCATTGGATTTATGATACATATTCGTACATACATACATATCTATTGTGCAAATAGACACATTGATTTCGATGTTTTTGGTGTATTTGGTGCTGTTTATTGGTGTTTTTACTATCAGATGTGTATTGGGTTATGCAGATACTCAGCATATTGCTTATGCTCGTATTAACGAGCAGATGAATTGAGATGATAGTCTAGTGTATGATGCTACATAATTGTTTTTACTTAACTCTACTAGCTACCTGACTATTAAATATAATGATTGCTTCAACCCACCGAAAGTTAGATAGGATCTATATAGGAACTTTTGATATATGCAGAGAGCACCTCTTTTCACACAAGCTTTACTTTTCATTGAAGTCGACTTTCCTTGAATAGATTTTTCTCCTTACTGTGGAACTTTCCCTCTGAAATGAGATATAATAATTGTCTATCCAGAAATCCATCTAATTCTGAAGAAACCTTATGGCAGAAATATTTCTTCTATCGAAGCCACTTTAGAAATGAGAGAAATATGTTATTTGTCCACTATTATAGTTCCTGTGTACATGCGAGTACCCTTCAGGAAAAAATACTAGTTGTTAAGGAACTGTCAATTGTCCAAATATCCATCGGCAGCAGCATCATATTAGCTCACCATTCGGCTGCCATGATGACGTATGTATAAAGTAACAGCATGCAGCTTACTTCAACATAGCTTTACATATAGTGTAACATATCCGTGGAGTGCTGGAGCAGTGGCGTAGTGGTAGAAATTATTATAATGGCGAACTGCTAAATATATAGAACTGTTATGATTTCATGTAAATATTTGATTACAATTGTTGCATACCAGTCTAAATTTTCCCTGCAGTCTAGTGCTGAGGGAATTTAGTAATTTAATATTTAATCAACCCTTCAATTGGGAAGTATGGGCTCGCACTTTCTGAAAAATGTTTGGTGTCACCTTTAAACTTTTTATAGAAGTGCTGTCTTTATATATTCAGCATGATCAGATGTATTTTTCTGCTACCTACATAGCACTACGACAGCCAAATAAATATAATTATTAGTTTTATTAAAATATATTAGGGATGCATCTCTTTAAATCATAGTCTTTAAGTCCCCAGTGTTCTTGAAGAAACTCATATGCATTGTGCAAGTATTAAAAATTATTATAGAATTGCTTAAGAAAGCCTATATGAAGATTTTTCTGAAAAATATAATTTTTTTTGCAAAATAAGTTTAATTATTGGGTTCATTTGTGTATGTTTTGACAAGGTTTTTAGTAGCTTTATAGCTCAAAATGTTGTCAAAACAGACCCAAAATAGACTAAAACTTATCTTTAATTACCTTTTTCTTGAAAGTTTAGATGAGCTAAGTGGATTTTTAGGTATTATATCATCATGAATTTTTTTAATATTTGTGCTGCAGACATTGCTTTATACTAATTACATATCAGCACAGAATGGAAGAGTTTCTAAAAATAGGTCAAGAAAATATATAAATTAAGGCAAAATGAAAAAAAAGCATTTTTGCTTTCAATGAATTGAAAAAGTAATCGACGTCAGAAAGGGAACTGATCCAAACAAATTATTCAAAATTATTATTATTGACCACTGACGCATCTAATATTGCGATTGGCGCGGTGCTTTCGCAAGAAAAGAAACCACTTACATTTATTTCTAAAACTTTACTTTGCTTTTAGAAAGACATAACACAATAAATGAAAAAGTATTGCCCTAATATGGGTATTAAAAAATTTTCGAAATTATTTATATGGTGTGACTAATTTAGAAATTCATACTGATCAATAACCATTCACATTTGTCCCCACGCAATCTTTATAAAAAATTAAAGAACAATTTGTGCTTTACAACACTAGCTAGTACAGTGTGGAAAAAATCATAATTTCATTACGTCATTAATAAGTGAAGTCATAAATCTTTAGATAAAGTTTTGAAAATTTAAATATATAAATTGTTATTTATAAAAATTAAATGATTTTGTTTTGTGCAGTGAAAATCAAAATATAACAGAAGTGAAAGGCAGTTATAATAAAAATATTAAACAAATAGTAAGAATGAATTCATTGGCGGAAATGAGAAAAAAACTTAAAGGATATGCTACAAATTGCACAACATATAACAGAAATAAATTTGAGCGACACCCTAAAATATTTCTATAGGTAAAGCGCCTGTTTCTGATAAAGAAACACAATAATTTTGTTTTGATATATTTTATGAACAAAAGTGTAAATTTACATCTTTTGTAGAAGCGTATTCATTTCTTTATTATTGAAAAATATTGAAGATGAATCTAATATTGATTAAAAAGTTTTAGAACTCCTACAAACATTATCTGTTGTAAAACGAATAACATTATATAATGTACCAAGTTTCACAAAGCCACAATTTAATTCATAAAAGTAAAGATTAAATGTAGAAATCTATTCCTAGACCCTCGTATATTCAACAAACAAAAAGACAGAGTCCATTCCATAATAAGTGAAATGGTTAGATTCATAAAGGAAGAGCATAATATTGTTAGCGATAAAGAAACATTTTTTAAAACAGCTCAATAATACAATTCGGTGGCAACTTTTAAAGAAAATGATTTTTTATGTAATAAAACTAGCAGACCCAGAAAACGTTAATTTGTCATATAAATTATAACTAGAGGATATTTTGGTAAAACAAGTAACTAACTTATTATTATGTGTGTGAGGTTGTGGTATATGAGATATGGAGCGCTGTAATCGACGACATATACTGAAAAATATAAACCACAAACATTTTTATATTTAAATTTATTAAAATTGGTTCTTTGAAACTATACATAAAAACATGGCATGCTCAAATTCAAGCCACAAACATACATTGTTAGACCTTGAGACGAATACATAGGGTTTTCCAATAAAAGTGATATGATTTCTTTAAAAAAAAACACACTAATTGTTAAGAAAATTCAAATGTTTTTTATTTAATGTGAAGCAAAATCGATACAATTAAGTTCTGAATTCGAATTCGATAAACCCAACTTTTGAGCACACCCACAAGAAGTAGTCTAATGGTGTTAAATCACAACTTCTTGGAGGCTATTCAATGTTATAATTTCTTGAAATAATCGTATCTCCAAACTTTTCTCGCAATAATTCGGTTGTTGCACGTGCTGTGTGACACATAACCCCGTCTTGTTGGAACCAGATGTTGTTAAGATCAACTTCTTCCAATTGTGGCCATAAAAAGTTGGTTATCATCGATCTATAGCATTCTCCATTGACAGTACCGGTGCTACCAGACCAAAAACCACACCAAACTGTGAATTTAGGTGAATGTTATGGTTGTTCATGAATAATTTATGGATTTTCTTCGCACCAGAATTGACAGTTTTGTTTATTTGCCGCGCCACTCAGATGAAAGTGAGCCTTGCAGAAGCGCACAAAAAGTTGCAATTGCAGAACGATTATTTTGATAATAATATTGAATAATTTGTAAACATTGTTCTTACGTCTTGCCATGATGAAATTGTAAACATTACTGAATACAATGAAAAAGAGGCAGATCATAGCATTGTAAAAGTGGCCAGAACGGCACTTAGGAATCATATCACTCTTACTGGAAACCCTATATATACGAAATTTCATTAAAATTGGTTCAGCCAGACACTGTGACAGGAGAATTTTATATAAATAGACAAAATCATGAAAACTTACATGACAAGCTTAAGTAAACACAGAAGAAAATGATATAAACTCATAACAAAAACAGGATAGGAAAACGTTTTACCCAGATGGAATTGTATAAGAAGAAATCATAAAGGAAATAAATAGGCTTAATTCTAGATATAAGATATATACTTAGCGTATGGAGGGAACACTTCTCCAACCTGCTCAATGGCGGTGAAAGTGAAAACCCCGGAGATGGCGAACCCGAAACCCCAATCGATGACGATGATTAGAAGTGCCATCACCCGACCATGAAGAAGTTCGAATAAGTATTAACCGCTTAAAAAATAACAAAGCGGCAGGAGCCGAAGGCTTACCGGCAGAGCTATTCAAATACGGCGGCAAAGAGCTGACGAGGAGCATGCATCAGCTTCTTTGCTTAATTTGGTCGGCCGAAAGCATGCCTGACCTATGGAATCTAAGTGTGCTTTCCCCAATCCAAAAAAAGGGAGACCCCACGGTCAGCGCCAATTATCCTGGGATAAGTCAACAAACTGATCAGACCCGGCAAATCCATCATTGACCAGATATTCACCATGTGCTAAATCTTGGAGAATACCCGAGACAAAAGAATCGATACACACCAGAATTAGGAACTGCCTCTACGCCGTAATGTCTGAATTTGATATCCCCGCAAAACTCATACGGCTATGTAAACTGATCCTGAATAATACCGAATTCGAATTCTTACTAATTGCTCACGCCTCAGTGCGACTAATTCACTGCAGCACTGGACAGGTCAGAGTGCAGAAGAAGTGCATATATATGACTATTACTAGAAATTGCTTGTCTGACAAAGAAATGAACTTGACTAGAATACAAAAAAATATATAAAACACATTTTAAACACATTTTACTGAAATGACAATGGCAACGGTGATTTAACCGAATTTGCTAACAACAAGGGTTGCTACTGACCGGCGGCTCAGTAGAACGGCAAAAACTAAAGAGTTTAAATTTGTTAAATTGCATTGCATTAGTTTATTAAAAAAAGAAATTCACCAATTTATATTAGAAGCTATCATATGAAGATACGATTCAATCGAACTTTTATTACCGCTGGAGCTTACTTTAATGAACTAACTATTTTTTTTTTATTTGGTAAAAAAAATTGTATGTTTGTACAATTTTATTTTCTCCTCCAATTAACTGTTCTTGAAATATTTTAAATGTTTAGAGTTTTTGAACCGTTTTGGATATTTTAAGTTTTTGCTATTAACTTTTTATTCAAATAATAATAATATCTACATAACTTCACTCTTAAATATTTTCCGATTTAGCGAAATTATTTATAATATTATTAATATTAATATTATTTGTATTGTTAGTTTCGTTCCGTTATCTGAATAAATATTTTTTGGGCATCCTCTTCTGGCAATGAACCTAGAAAAGGCTGCTAGAAAGGATGCTGTACTTAAATCGTTTGTAGCTTCTAAATGAATGGCTTTGGTAAAAAAGCATACAAATAAGCAGACATAACCCTTAGAAATGCGGCATCCGCGTCCTCGGTAGCTTTTTATGTCAAAGGGTCCAGTAAAGTCAACCCCCGTATTAGTAAATGGACGCGAAAATGATTTTCGTTCCTGGGGAAGAATCCCCATAAGTTGGTTTTGTGAGCGTTTTTTGTAAATCGTACAGATTTTGCAGTTATGGATAATGGATTTAATCATTATTTTAACCTTGGGAATCCAATACTGCGTCCTAATAAGCCGCAACATTAGTTGTATTTCACCATGTAATGACACATCATGGACGACCTGAACTATAAGACGCGATAGCCTGCAGTTGTATGGAAGAATAACAGGGTGGCGTTCGTTGTACGCTAAATCGAAGGATGCACCTAGCCGTCCACCTTTCCGTAACACATCATCCTTGCCTTTGAAATGATTTAGAGGTAGTATTTCACTTTTGATATTGATCGGTTCCCCACTTTTCAAATTTGCGAGTTCCGCACCGTAATGCGACTTCTGCGATATTTTTATTAAGCGCGTTGTGGTTGCCTTAATTTCATCGGCTAAAATTAAGAAAGATTTCGGCTCAAATGAAGCCTTGGTTTTCGGATGGGTTCTTTGAAAGAATCTTAGTATATAAGATATCACTCTCAAAGCCCTTGGAAAACTGGAAAATCGATCAAGAATATCACCTCTATTTCCACTAACTACTGTTGTGTGAACATTAACCCGCTTTTCCTCAATATTTGTGGTAAAATCTGTATCCAAATTTGGCCATTTTTCTTTATTTTTCTGCAGCCAAGCAGGACCCTGCCACCACAAGGCGTTGTCGACCAATTCTTGCGCCGAGACGCCTCTACTGGCTAAGTCGGCGGGGTTTGTAGCTGAATTGACATGATGCCAATTACGATTACCTACTTGGTCTATGATCTTTGTAATTCTATGAGCCACAAATGTAGACCACGAACATGGTGGCTTTTTTATCCAGGCAAGAACAATCGTTGAATCAGTCCATAGATGTTGTTGCAAGTGGTCCAAGTCTAGATTACTGGAAATCGATTTTATGACTTCAGCTAGTAAAACCGCTCCACACAGTTCTAGACGTGGTAGCGAAATTTTTTTGACTGGAGCTACTCTAGTCTTTGCCAACAGCAAATTAATAAATACTTTTTACTTTTGTTCAACTTGTAAGTAAACTGGGGCTGCATATGCCTTCTCAGATGCATCGCAGAATCCATGTATTTCCATTTTTTCCTTTGGTGAATACTCCACCCATCGAGATATACGAATCTTGTTTATTTCGCTGTAATTTTTTCTGAAATTTTGCCATCTGTCTTGTGTTGTTAGCGATATACTCTCATCCCAGTCGTTTCCCTATAACCAGATGTTTTGCATTAGTATCTTGGCGACAATAACAATGGGGGCTAACCAACCGAGCGGATCAAAAAGTTTAGCGATATCTGACAGTATGGACCTCTTTGTCGAACCTTCGTGGCTTTCAATTGGTTTAGCTGTAAAATGGAAATGATCGGAGTGGGCATTCCACCTTATGCCAAGCGCCTTCACGCTGCTAGTATCTTCAAACTCTAAAAAATCCTCACTCAAACGATCTGATTTTTTAATTCCTTCAAGTATCTTGTTGCAATTTGAAGTCCATTTTCTTAAAGGAAAACCAGCTGAATAGAGGACGGTTATGACCTCGTCTCTGGCTTTAATTTCACTTTCGATTGTATGTCCTCCAGCCAAGACGTCATCGACATACATGTGATTGCGTAAAATGTTTGATGCGGCAGGATAAGAGCTTTCGGAATCATCCGCTAGCTGTAATAATGTCCTTATCGCAAGGTAAGGAGCACAATTTATGCCGAAGGTCACAGTCTTGAGTTCATAAACACTAATCGGCTCATTCGGAGCAGGTCGAAAAACTATGCGCTGATATTTTGTGTGATCTTTGTTTATCAGTATTTGACGATACATCTTCTCAATGTCGCTATTGAAGACATATCTAAAAAGTCTCCAACGGAGAATTAGCATAGTCAAATCCGATTGTAGTGTCGGACCTTGGTAAAGAATATCGTTAAGGCTGATACCATTAGCTGTTTGCGATGACGCATTAAAAACTACGCGCAGTTAAGTTGTTGTGCTTTTCTCCTTTATCACTGCATGGTGAGGTAAATAATAAGCGTAAACTGAGTCTGCTGACTGAGGCTCAGTTATTTTTTCCATGTGTCCCATTTTCTCGTACTCCGTAATTACACGATTGTATTCCTTGTGTAATTCTGGATTTTTAGCTAGACGTTTTTCGAGGGTGTAAAATTGGGAACAAGTTCTTCGTAAAGACGTCCATAACGTGACACTCTTTGGAAACTCCGATATTAAAGGAAGTGACACAATGTATTTGCCGTTCTCGTTTCGTCTCGTTGTGCGTTTGTATAGCTTCTCACCGCTCTTCATTTTCCGTAAAGATCTTGCCTTTTGGCATGTCTTCCATTTCTCAGAAGCTTCTTAGCTGCTTGTCTAAGGAAACTTCGTTGAAATAGGATACACATTTGTTAACTGGGGTGAATGTATCAGCGCTACCAGTCAATATCCACCCAAACACTGTTTCTTGCGCTAGTAGGGTATTTAAAACATTTTTTTTAATACCGCTAAGAATAATTTGTGGATATATATCACCACCAAGTACCAGGTCAACCGGTTCATTGGCAAAGAATCGTTTGTCAGCCAGAACTAGATCAGGAAACGTCTGTCTTGTGGTTGCAGAAATATGACACGTTGGTAGATTTCCTGTTAATTCTGGTAAAACTAATACCAGTGTCTCAATAGCAATCATAGGATCAATTAGGGACCGCAGCTGTATAGAACCCGCTTCTTTTACCTGCGCTGAAACCGAATTGTTGATGCCCGAAACCTGAGCAATCAACCTTTTGGTTGGCAGGTTGATTCTGCGTCTGAGTCTCTCCGTAATGAAGGAACACTCAGAGCCGGAGTCAATTAGCGCTCTTGCTGAATAATTTGTGCCATTATAATGAATGTTAACCCGTGCTGTTCCTAATAAGACACCTTTGCCAGTATTGACGTGATGAGTTTTAACTTTGTTAATCATTTTGTATTTGCATTTTGTAGAGTCTCGTCGCACTTGAGCTTGTTTGGATGTTGAAGCAGAAGTATCCAAAGCTTCGGAAAAATCACTACTCTTCGTCGCTTTTAGTACCGTCTGGACGTGAAGAAGTGAGTGGTGCTGAGAATGACAAGTTGCACAATTGAACTTACTAATGCATTTCGACACCTGATGGCCGATTCTCAGGCAATTCAAACAACAGCTATTGCTTTTTATAAAGGTAATCCTATGAGCTAAAACTAGTTTTCGAAACTTAGGACATTGATGCATTTTGTGTTCATCGCTTTGACACATTGTGCACATGTACTTGGCGACACTTGTCTGAAATGCACCTAATCTCTTTTGTTAGAACTCGGACGATTGCCTAAAGTTTTGAATTTTTTCACTTTCTGCGCTATTATTCCCTTTAAACCTGAAACTTTTTCCAGGGTTTGGCGTCTACTGGAAAGAAACCTGTCCATGTCCTCCCACTTGGTAATTTACGTTCTCCTTTCACAGACTGCTCCCATAGCGATAAGGTAGTTTCAGGCAGTTTTGTACAGCAGAGATATGTTAATATCGCATCCCAATTTGTTATATCAACATCATTATTCTGTAAGGATGATATACAATTATTAATATCCCTCTGTAGCTTCTTTATTGAACTTCCTCATTCACTTTCTATTGATGTTAATTTATTAAAAAGAATTTTGAGCTGCGAATTACAAGAATTCTTTTATTTTCATACCTATCAAATTTTTCGACGCTGTATTAAATCCCTCATTTGTTAATGGACATTTTCTTTTACTATTTCTTTTGCTTCACCTTGAATCTTCTGTTTTAGATGAAAAAGCTTTTCCACCGGACTTATTCTTTTGTTCACAATATAAATAGCTGTAAACATGTCCCTAAAAGTCGGCCAAGAGAGATAATCTCCTTTAAATACGTCGGTATCACATGGTGGAAGATGGACATTTTGCGACATTTGAGACATATCTTCATTTTCTTTTTGAGCCTTTTCTAACTTTTCACTTAAATTGTTAATTTGTGCCATTGACCGCAAGAAGGCTGTATATCAAGTTTTATTTTTCTTTCGAATCGAGGTTAGGTCTTTAGAGGAGAGGGATTCGTTAGCTAATAACTCATCAAATATAGATCTTACTTTATACCACATCGCATTTAATTCATTTTGTTGAATTGCTCATGAAATCCGTGTCGAATTCTAGCACAGAGTCTGTTAACCGCGTGAACGTTTCCAGCGTAATGCAAATTTGTTAAGATAAAAACCAGGTTATAATACTTAGAACGAGAAATTCGATAAACCACCACAGAAAGTTTCCAATAAAAAGAATTCACAAAGCAGATACATATGTAATTTTTAAATTTGTATATTTTTCTATATATATATAAATATATATATGTGTGTGCATATATATTTGGTTTTCTTTTTTGCTTTAGACAGGTGCGTAAGTATCTGTATGTAAAGGGTGTTTTTTATAGAGGTATAGAACTTTAAGTTGGCATTACTTTTCAAGATGGCGACCGATTTAACAGCTGTCAAGTGATTTATTCTAAGTTTGGTTTAGCAATTCATCAGCTTGCAAATAGTGCAATTTTATTTCGAAAATAATGGTTCTGTGCGGAAAACGTATCGCGCACTACGTCCATTTTAGCGATGTCTAGCGATGAAGCGCACTTCTGGTTGAATGGCTACGTCAACAAACAAAACTGCCGCATTTGGAGTGAAGGTAATCCTCAAGTGTATGTTGAAACACCGTTATATCCAGAAAAACTGACTGTTTGGTGTGCTTTATGGGCTGGTGGAATCACTGGTTTGTATCATTGGACGTAGTGCGCGATACGTTTTCCGCACAGAACCATTATTTTCGAAATAAAATTGCACTATTTGCAAGCGTTGTTCAGGCGTGAGTCTATTCATGATGAATTGCCAAACCAAACTGAGAATAAATCACTTAACAGCTTTTAAATCGGTCGCCATCTTGAAAAGTAATGCCAAATTAAAGTTCTATACCTCTATAAAAAACACCCTATGTTTTACTTTTATTTTACAGTTTGATTAAGGTCCAAGTGATAATTCTGTCTTGTGCAATTGTTAAAATGATTTGTGAAATGATATGAGCGAATTTGGTAATAAGTTTTTAAGTAATTAAAAAGTGTGGTTATGAAAACCTATGGGTACAATGATACAGCTGAAACGTCCAACAACGTCCAGCAACACTGTGTATTTGTGCGAATTTAAATTTTAAATTAAAAAAGAAACATAATTAATAGTAACTCTGTATATGTGCATATATATATGTATAAATGTGTGTGTCACTTTCACAAGGTCACCTTCGTTGGAGTTATTTCACAGCAGTTCACGTATTTTGATTTAGATATTCTATTCTTTTTTGTTTGTTTTCTAATTAAAAGAAGTGCAAAGAAATTTAAAAACCACGTACCTTCAGTAAAAATTTATTTTTTGTGTTTAAGTTAATGTGTAATGTGTTGATCGTTAGCAAATTCCAATGTTTTTCTATAGGGGGAGAGTAATGGGATGACTGGCTTCAAATATATTGCAGTTTAATTATTTTCTCGGCGTCGAAGGACCAATGAACATCGGGGGCAGGATTGGTTGTGGTGCATTCAATCGACCCCGATGTTTTATGATTTTGCAAAAGAAATGAAAAGTCAGAGTTATTGATAATTTATATAAAATAATTCAATCTTTATTTATTGAATTTATTGACTGAAAAGTTTGTAGCGGTACATGGATGAATATGTTTTATGATTAATATTACCTTCCTGAAAATATGGTGAAATATGGTGGTTGGATCTCTCTTCTCAATGCCTCAATGGAAAATAGAATGGCTGAACTTTTCTTTCGTTGTTCAACGTTAGCCTCAACAATTTTGAACTGTTAATGTTAACTGCTTAGCCTAACGGAGGTAGCAGCGCTAATGTTAAAACACAATACTAACATAATGTTAAGTATTAGCCAGACACTGAAAAACTTGCAATATTTAGGCCAGAGGCGCAAACATGGTCGCCTCGGGCTTTCAATATGGCCGTGAAAATTCTTGTGGAAGGCTCAGATTTTTTTTTTTACCTTAAAGCATTACTGCTAATATTGTCGATTACTTGCGTCTATTCAAGAATTATTAAACTTGAGATCACACCTACAAAAAAGGAAAGCAGCAAGATATGAGGAAGAAATTTCGATTCATATTTCTCGAAACTATTAAAGGAAATGATGGTTTATTACGACCGAATTAATATTATTCGTTTGAAATACAAAAAAAGGTATGTTAGAGTCAATTTTTCAAAACATCACTTAATTAATTATACCGCCATATACGACGAGAAAAATAGCAAACAAATTTCAAATGCTACATTCATGTTGAAATTTATTATTTTTTATAAACATACACCAGTGTTTGATGAGTACAAAAGTTCACATCCTAAATGATCTCTTGTGAATAATGGGAAAAAATATTTAAGTGAATAAACTGTGTCGATAACATGTCAGCCGGAAATTTTCAACAGCCTCAAAATATGCAACATTTAATAATGTTTGTGTTGGCGGAAGTAATTAAGTTGGTCCAACGCGAAAAAGAAAAATATATTGTGTAAAAATAGTTGGAAGATAACGTTGCATGAACGGACTAATTCATGGCTAAGGCAATTTTCAGCCGAATTTCCAAAGTCTGACTGACGTGTTGGTTAAGTATACTTCTGAATACCTATTGTTTGCTATTATATACATGACATTTAATATTTTTTTTAAACTAAATAGCGGTATCTATGAACTACCTTAATTAAAATAAACATTGATGCTTGCCTTATTTATAATTCAAGGGAAAAATATTATGTTATGCATACCTTTTTATCAAATATATAATTAGATGAAAGGGCTAATTTTGTAAAATTTTAAATGGTTTTGCTTGGTTTTGAAGAAAATTTTATATAAGCTTTTTCATTTAAAAATTCCTCAATCACTTCTCAAAAGAGATTTAAATAAAGTAGAAAAATAAGCATTCATTTATTCAGAGCAAATTTTGTGATATTTGTGCAGCTATTTTGATTTTATCTACATATATATATATATAAATCAATGCAAATTTTGATGATATTAAGAGAAGGTTAATATGTAAGTTTTTATGGGATTGACGCAGCGGTTCCAGAGATATGACCATTTTAGTGAACATTGGTCACTACCCATACAAAATACATGCAATAACAACAAATACATGTAAAATTCCAAAACAGGCGAACATTACGTTGTATATGGTGTAGAAAGAGAGAGAAGGGGAGTGAATAAAAGTAAAAATGGAAATAAAATTTAAAAAAAAAATGTAAAAAAATTCTGTTTTAAGAATAAACATTTTTCGATTAAAACAAATATTTTGACATTTCTTCATAGAAGTTCTTGATTTTTTTTATAGGTGTAGCAAAGCGCGCTGGGGTCCGCTAGTTATTATAACATATACTGTTTTGTTAAACAAATTTGAAGTTTCTTCAATTGTTTTTTCTAAAAGCTCATAAAGTCAGAATAAAAAGATAATGGTACATTTTGTTATATATGTGTGTAATATGAAAGAAAACATAGTAAAAATGTGCCAAAAGAATATGTAGAAAGCTCAACAAAAGCGTTATGTACACAATGAAAATAGTAATAAGCTTTTGAAATTTTACATTATTTAAATATTTATCCCACTAACAACGAAGAGGTATTTAAGAACACCCAGAATAGCATTCATTCAAATTTCTCGAAAATCATGAGAGCTATCACCCCATTCGTATTGAGGTTATATAAAGGGTTTTCCAATAGGGATGATATGATTTTTAAGTGTTGTTTTGGCCATTCTTAACATGTCATGATCTGTCATTTTTTCATTGTATTCAGTAATGTTTACAATTTCATCATGGCAAGATATACGCAAGAAAAACTTTGCTGGTTTTGCCGATAACGATAACGATTTCTTTAAGAAAATCTTCTTCTCCGATGAGGCCCACTTCCATCTGAGTGGTGCGGTAAATAAAAAAAACTGTTTATTCTGGTGCGAAGAAAATCTACAAATTATTCATGAACAACCATTACATTCACCTAAATTGACAGTGGAACCATCGGTCCGTACCTCTTTCGAAATGAAACTGTTAGCACCGTTACTATCAAAAAGATGGGGCTCGGTGTCACACAGCATCTGCAACAACCGAATTATCGCGAAAAAGGTTGCGAGATTCGATTATTTCAAGAAATTGTGACATTGAATGGCCTCCAAGAAGTTGTGATTTAACACCATTCGACTACTTCTGGTTGGGTTATTTGAAGTAGTTGGTCTTAAGCAATAAACCAGTCTCTCTTCAAGCTTTAAATGCCAATATTGATATTGTTTCATCGAATTCGTTCCTGCAAAAAAAGTCCGGGATACCATTTGAATGATGTTATATTCAGAACTTAATTGTATCGATTGTACTTCAAATTAAATAAAAAACATTTAAATTTTCTTAACACTTATTTTTTTTTAAGAAATCATATCAATCTTATTGGAAAGCTCAATTTTTTTACAAAATTCTGTATACTTCTTGTCGTTTTTGTTTATCTGTTATGGCGAATGTTAAAAGGGGAGAAAAAAGAATTTTTGGAAATTCATACAAATTTGTGAAGTTTACAAAGAAAAGTTTTTAAAGAAACCAAATATTTTATCATGTAAATTCTTTTGGGATGGGAGTATTTAAATAATCATCTATTGAAAAGGGTATTATTATATATAAGATAAATTTGATTTGCACACATCCTTTTTTAAAAGAAGAAGAAATGTCGATTCTGGGAACAACAAAGAGTTAGACTGTTAGACTAAAGAATACATAAACTGATTGACTAACATTATACATTCAAAATTACGTTAATAAAACATTCTATATTAAACATTAACACTAACTTTATTCAATTAATTATAATTTGATACAATATTATATAATAATACAATGTTTCTAAATTTTGATTCAAACCATCTGTCTGTTGATCTTCAGAAGAGTCGAAATCACTTATCGACAAGCTGTGACTTTGATAACACACCACATAAAAAAACGTTGTTTGACCTGGAGATCAGAATAAACTCCGACGTATTTTGATGCGCTGAACACGAGTTTGAAGTCAGATTGGCTCAATGTCTTCGGGATTATCTTCCAAGCTCGAAAAGAATGGCAGATTTAGTAGGGCACACAATATTTTCCAAAATTTAACAGATTCACTTGACAAAACCGCTAGATAGTTTTTGCTTAAAATGACTTTGGAGTCAAATTTTTGCGGATCAAATATGGTGGTTGAAAATTTGAAAAATAGTTTGATTTCTAAGAAACCTATTCCAAGTCTTTGATGTTACTAGTTACAAATTTGGCTTTAGATTTTCTCAGGTCCACATCCTAGAACATAAGTATTTCATATGTTTATCCAAATACCTTTAAAAAATTGTACCAAATCTAAACAATTTTTTTTTTAAATAGATCGATATCTGGTTCACTTTCCAGTAAGTAAAGGGCGCCAAGTAAATCGAACTTAAGATTTTTTTAAAATGTCGGTTCCTGGTTTCAGAAATCTTAGAAAACAAACTGAAGATAAATGTGTAGCGACTTTGTATAATTATACAATTTGAGTTTTAATTTATTATAGACTTCTTAAGGATCATCAGATTTATTTAATAATTTTATTCTTTTTATTTTTCAATCTTTTGTTAACTGCTAAAATAAAAAGTGGAATTATTAATTCTTTAAAATTACTTGTTCGTTCATTGAACTTGGCTTCGTTTGCATGTAAATTAATTGAATGAGTGAATGACTGGCAACTGATCATTGACATACTGATCAACTTTGAGTGAAAATTAATGGGGATATAACGAAAATGTGTCATAAGACAAACGCAGACAAAATTATAATTTATGCTTCCTAGCTGCGAGGTGATGACGGAGAATATTAATTTAAAAGCAAAAGTAGATAGAAGAGATATACAAGAAAATCGAATGCGTACGAGAACAGTGAATATAAAAAAAGAAAACAACATTAAACAAGAAATCAAGCTAGCACACTTACAAAAAATTACAAGAAAACTTTTTTGCAGTGAATTTCAAATTTAGGCATAAAAAAAGAAAAAGCGGAAAATTATTTTTCAAGTAAACATGCAAGTGAAAGGAATTAATACCGGTATTCATGCTGTTGTGTTGTGGCAGCAAGTAGACAGACCCCAAGCCTATTGAGATAAATGGAAAAGAAGAAAGATTGAAAGGACACCAGCTCGTCGGCTGGAAAAGTATTTTGCAATATTAATTATTGTTCGAATGGCAATGCGACCGCGTTGGAAAAACAATTAATTTGACGGACCCAATGAAAAGCTTAAATAAAGAATATGTGAATTTGGAAGAACGTAAAAATAAATAATTTTCGTGATAAGAGGAAAGAAGGGCAAATAAATTTCACACAGTAATGGAGTGGTAAAGAAAGGCGTAAACACAACAAGCAAGGCAGGTGTTAAAAAGCGAAACTTTGGCAAAGTATAATAGTATATAAAGATAGGAGTTTCCTGCGCAACTTATACAAAATATTTGAGATTTTTCATAAACATTTCTCTCAGATATTTTGTTGAAAGATATTGTAAAGGCATTGACAAAGGTTGCATCTAAGATATATATACACTTCTCTTGCTTTTACTAATTTTATTATCTTATTGTATACTTCTGCGATTCATAAAATGAAATAAATACAGTATGTGCCAATTTGCAGAAAAAGTTTGAAAATTAAAGAGTAACTAAAAAAACAATACTTTTTTAGTAGAAGTATGTCGATGGAAATTTATTTGAAATCTCGCTCTCAAATATGGTAAAAAGTAACAATAATACATGTACAATCATACAGTAACACAAAATCAAATTTTTTTCAAATTCTTACTAATTGCTCACGCCTCAGTGCGACTAATTCACTGCATCACTGGACAGGTCAGAGTGCAGAAGAAGTGCATATATATGACTATTACTAGAAATTGCTTTCCTGACAAAGAAATGAAACACACCGGTGAACTTGAATAGAATACAAAAATATATATAAAACACATTTGACTGAAATGACAATGGCAACGGTGATAATCGAATTTGGTAACAACAAAGGTTACTACTGATCGGCGGCTCAGTAGAACGTCAAAAACTAAACAGTTTAAATTTGTTAAATTGCATTGCCTTCATTAGTTTATTAAAAAAAAGAAATTCACCAATTTATATTAGAAACTATCATATGAATATACGATTCAATCAAACCTTTATTCCCACTGGAGCTTACTTTAATGAACTAACTTTTTTTTTTTTTTTTGGTAAAAAAAAATTGTATGTTTAATCCAATTAACTAATCTTCAAATATTTTAAATCTTTAGAGTTTTTGAACCGTCTTGGATATTTTAAGTTTTTGCTATTAACTTTTTATTCAAATAATAATAATATCTACAAACTTCACTCTTAAATATTTTCCGATGTAGCGAATTTTTTTTTATAATTTAAAATTTTTACTTATCTTTACTATTTGTTCGTTAGTTTTTGTTATAATTTTTTTTTTTTTAATAAAAAGTGAAGAATCATTATTAAATTGCTCTATTTTGTAAGTAATGAAATAAAAGAAAGGCTTGTTTTTTTGTAAATGTTTGTGACAGATATTTTGAACTCACTCTAAAAATGAGGGTGGTTTGATGAATCAACGACTTTTTGAATGAAATATAATATTTTTGGAAAATAAGAATTTTATTTCTCGACATATTCTCCTTTTAGCTCTAATCATTTACTAAAGCGCTTTTCCACTTGTTGTATTCCTTCCTACTAACAAGATTTTTCAAGGCGCTCAAAAAAAGAGTTTGTTTCTGTGAGGTCATCATCATCATTCATTCGACCCGAATCTTTTACCGCTTGACCATTTCTTCATGTTTGGAAACAATAAATAGTCGCAGGAGCCAAAATCTGGAAAATATTCTGGATGGAGTAGCTCGTATCTCAATTTATAAATTTTTGCCATGGTTACTATCAAGCAGAAAGGGGCAATGTGTAGAAATTCAAGCAAGTGAGGAAAGTTTTTGCCTGTCATTCCACTGGAAGTGGCCAGAAATGGTTTCTTTTGCATATTCCGGTTTTAGACCAAGTATATCTAATAAACATCCATTCGGAGGCAAGCTAAAATGAGACGGCGAATCCTTTGCAGTTGTATTTAAGGTTTAGGACAGATATCCAGAGCATACTTATTGTAAGTTTGGAGCAATTCTCCAGCCTGCTCAAAGGCAGCGAAAGTGAAAGGTTCAGATATTGCGAACCCGAAACTCCAATCGATGAAGATGGTATAGACTTTCCATCGCACGACGATGAAGATGTTCGAATAGCGATTGTCCACCTAAAAAATAATAAATCGGTGGCTTATCCAATGAGCTATTCAAATACGGTGGCGAGGAGCTGACAAGGTGCATGCATCAGTTCTTTGTAGAATATGGTCAGACGAAAGCATGCCTTATGAATGGAACCTAAGTGTGATCTGCCAAATCCAAAAAAAGAAGAACCCACGGTCAGCGCCAAACATCGTGGGATAAGCTTTCTCAATACCGGATATAAGCTCCTATTTAACGTATTGTGTGAAAGTGAAAAAGTTAAAGCCCACCGTCAACAAACCGATTGCACCCTATTAGTGTAGCTTTAGACCTGGTTAATCCACCATTGACCAGCTATTCCCATTGCGCCAGATCTTGGAGAAGACCAGATGCCTTCGACGGCATGATAAGGAAGTGCCTCTACGCCGCCATGTACGTTTATGATGTCCTTACAAAACTCGTACAGGTATGTAAACTGGATAAAACCAGAAGCACAGTCAGAAATGGGAAGGACCCCTCGAAGCCAAACGAGGTTTCAAACAGGGTGACACTTTATCAGTAATTTCTTCAATTTGATGCTGAAGAACATAAACGAGCTGCAGAGTTAAACAGACAAGGTACAATCGCACCATAAGCTCTGCTTTTCCAGGTTATAAAAAGAAGCGAAACGAATGAGTCTGGTAGTGAATGAGTGCAAGGCAAAAAATCTGCTGTCATCAAATAAACAGTCATTGCTTACGTAACTCAGTTCCACGTCACTATTGACAGGATGTCAGTCATAATTTCGAAGTCGTAGATAATTTTGCCTACCTTAGAACCAGCATTAACAACACCAACAATATCAGCCTTGAAATACAAAAGGAATTACTTCCGACTGAGTAGGATTGAAAATTAAAGTCCTCGTCGAATCAAAATCAAACTCAACAAGTTGCTCATCATTACCGTCGGAACATATGGGCAGAAGCTTGGGCATCGATATCGACATCCGATCAGTCGGCTTTAGGAGTTTTCGGGAAAAAAGTTTGGCAGAAGATTTATGGTCCTTTGCGCGTTCGTAGCGGCGAATACCGCAGACGTTGGAACAATATACGAAAACTACGACCACATTGACATAGTTCAGCGAATTAAGATACAGCGGCTATGCTTGCTAGGTTACGACGTCCGAATGGCTGAAAGCACTGCAGCTTTGAAGGTATTCGATGGAGTATCCACCGGTGGAAGCAGGGGAATAGAAAGATCCTCAGTTCTTTTGGACGGATCAGGTATAGAGCGACCTGGTTTCACTTAGTATTTCCAGCGGGTGCCAAACAGCGAAGAGAAAGAACGAATGGAGCGCTATTGTTGATGCGGCTATAATCGCGTAAGCGGTGCCTACACCAAAGAAGAAGAAGATACTGTTCACGTATTTTTTTTATTTGTTTTTTTTATTTATTTTTTTTATTTTTTTTTTTTTATTCGGCGGTAGTCTTTTTACCTTTTTCAAGGTAATCGATGTGAACGTGACCTTATGTATTGCAAAAAATTGTGGTCATGACTTTGTTAGCCGACATGCCCACCTTCGCGCTCTTTGGTGCACATTCAGCTGGACGAGCCCACTCTCTTGGTTGTTTTTAGTTGTGGTGGGCCAATTTTTCATCCATAGTTAAGAAACGTTGAAAAATTCGTTAGGATTGCTATAAATTACTCTCCATTTTGCTTAAAATCTGTTGATTAATGCTGAAAATATTCGATTTGAAGTCAAACATGGGGCTGATGGTAGGGGTTATATTGTTAAGTGTATGGTACTATATTCACCCGAAATCGTTCCTTACAAATATGACTTTGATTCAGTTACAGAATTCTGAAGATTTTCGTACTTTTATTAATTCCTGTTATAATATAGTTGGTGTAAATTTGGCCCAATTTATTCTTTTGCAATAGCGCCAATGAAGTTTGATGCATATTTGTTGATTATTCTATGATTTAAGCCTAACAAATTTAACTTACTTTTTATTCACAGGATAGCCGAGTATAAATTAATTGATATATTGACAGGTCAGTCAAAGCAATACCGAAAAATGTGTGTCGATATCTTATTATTACTTTTTTGTTTCCCTTATTTCCTGACATAACAGATCTCAAAATACAAAATTCCAAAGGAATAGTTCGGAAAGGACTAATTTTTAAACATACTATATTCTAGTAACGAAGAAAAAATATGAATTAAAAATTAATTGTGGCCTTTTGCTCTCACGGTATAAGGTGTTGTCGGTATATAACATTGGCTGGAAATCGTGTTATCGGTATTTTTTAATATAACTTCGCATAAACATTTAATGTTTATGGCTGTTACGCATAGCAATATTCCTTTGTCTTATATTATTACATTATCTTTATTCTAACAGCTTTACCAACCAACATTGAATAATAGAGAACAATTCAAAATTTATTTAAATCAGTTCATAATCCTACTTCAAATATATATATCACTTAAATATAAGTATCTAGTATATGGATACAAATTAATTCCATTTTCTTTAGCGGATTGGAATGTAAGCAATAAAACTCGCTTTTCGCTGTGCTTCTTGCGCTGCCATCATATTATTTGGAAATTGTCTACTTACTGAAATATTAAATTTGTGGACTGGTCGGCATTTAGTCTCCTGGAAATGGAGGAAGCTATAATGTCAGCAAAACTAAGGCAATTAAAGGATTTAAATTAAATTTTTATTTTGCGTCACAAAGATGTCATATATATATATATATATGAATATAAAAGTAGCGCTATGCATACTTATATATAAGTATAAGACAAGAATATTAAGAGCAATAACAACATGTGTAAGAATATTTGAGTAGATGGGAGGTGGTGACGAATTGATGCAGCAAATTGTTTACGGTTAGCTTTGAATTTTCAAATTGGCTTTACAGCGTGGAAAATTGATGCAATTAATAAGAAATTGACCTTACTGGCTGCTTTTGATACATTTGATATTTTTTATTACCTTAGCTAAGTTTTGTTTCAATTTCAAATTCGTATATGTAATTACTCAAGCCATTTCTATATTCACAAGAAAATCAATTGGACTTTCAGCTTTTGTCCACCACTTGGCAAATTATCTAAAATAAAATAACAAGAAGATCTCAAAAACTTATTCCAGCTATTTCTGTTTGCAGCCAATCAAAACTGGGCGTGTGAGTCCTGAAGAGGAGTCAATATATTAAGAATTTTATAATAATATAGGTAACGAAATAAAAATCAATTTTTTTCTATCAATTAAGTTTTTAATGTGAGGGCAGATAAGAAGAACTGAATGAATTTTGATGTCATTATGAAGCGGCTCACAAATTCTTATCTATATATTAAGATATTTTTAACAATTTAAACATTAGTTATTCAAAAAATGTCGAAAGGTTTGGAATAAAAGAATATAATCATAAAAAAATTAAATTAATTTAAGTACGTAGTAGTAGTAAAGAATATCCCATTGAGTGTTTCTGTGAATAATAATATCATAATAATATCATTTGATTTGATATATTTGTTATTAATTTATATAATTTAATTTACACGGAATGTTGTCTCCGACTTTCTTTGTAAACACACTTCCACGAATTTTAAGCAAATTATTGGAAAGTTATCGAAACATTGGAGCTAGAATATCTTTAAAGATACATTTCCTGAATTATCTTTTCGATTTTCTTCGAAAGCATGGAAATGAAATCTTATACTAATTTTGGTCTGAAGTATGTTGGTACCTGAAAAAGAAGATATAGGCCCTTCGAAATGTATACCGAAATGATAAGAATTACGGTCCGAATTGTTGGAACTGGTCAGATCGGTGATTCATGTATCATAAGCTTCTAAAAAATCAAAAGCAAAAAAATAAAAATATTTAAGGGTATTTTTAATGCGGCCTGTAATTGTTTTTGATTATAAGTAATGAGGCCTATTTTTGTTAGAAACATTATTTTTTTAATTGAATATTTTGTTATACAACAAAGAAAAAATGGTAGAAGTGACAGCTGTTTCGGAGATCACCACATCTCCTCATCAGACTTCTTTTGCCAGGAATCGAACCGACGGATTCTAGCATCACAGGCGAGTGCTCTACCAACTGAGCCAACGTCTGAAAAAATGTAATCTGTTGTTGTATTATTCAATTTTTATTAAGTGCGCTAATATTTAGCCGCTATTTTTACTTAATGTTGGGTTAGCGAGTACTTTGCAGTCCTGCATATATTCAGGCATTAATAGTCTGAGAAATGTATATAAGTAGGATTGCTTGTTGGGCTCGATTTATGTTTATGGGTATTTTTAATGCGGCCTGTAATTGTTTTTGGTTTTAAGTAATGAGCTGTATTCAAAGGCCTATTTTTGTTAGCAACATTATTTTTTTCATTGATATTTAAAATACAAGGGATATTTGGTTTTCTACTCACGTAAATTTGCAGTAAACTTCCCATTTTCAAGAAAGGGATGAAGGTTTGAAATTATTTAATTTAACTTTTCTACAACTTTTGCTTTTTTGAGTCAGTCATCGAAATTCCTAGGATTACGTAGTGTTATGTTTATTTTACAATTAATAATATTCTTACATAATAAGTAGATTAGTTGAGTATTTCAATGAATGACTGAGTGATAGGATAAGAAGTACACACAGGTTTGTGGATAGAAAAGTATGATAGATGCATGTCATTATAAGTGTAAAATATAAAAGCTTGGAGTACCAAATATAGAGCGCAAGGTAGAGTAGTAGACCTTGAGTTTTAACGGCCATCATGTGCACCAATTTGCACCCTGTTGCACTTCACCTTCCTTCTGGTCGTTTTAGGCATGCATGTCTGTATTTCAACTATATGAATTTACCTACAGCCATTGCTTTTGGTTGCTCATTTTGGTTTTTTATTCATATCTTTGTTTGGTTTTGCTTGGCTATACATTCACTAAATGAGTGTGTATTTCTTTGTTGCCTTTTGACACATTTTACTTATGCTGCAGCACACACAAATTTACATCAATGAGATTTTATTTCGATATTATTTGTTAAATATGCTCCATATTTTTTTATTAAGGGGATGTATGTCCAAATTTTTTTTTATTAGATAGATTGTCATATTCAGATTATTCATTTCGGAGGTATAAAGTGGTACTACCATTTAAATTTCAAGGTATAAGTAATAGGTTTAAATACAGATTTTTTTAGATATGCAATTAATTATTGAGTATGGCCTACTGCGGTAATATTATTTCCCTCTCAAAGTAATTAGTGCATTTGACCAAACAAATGTACATTGTTTAATGTCCAAAATTATCTTTATTTAAATATTACCAACCGAAAAATATTCGAGGTTAATTGTATAGAATAGAAAAATTCAACCCTTCCGAAAATATTTCTAACTCGTTACTTAATTCCTTTGTGAAATGTCACACCTTTTTAAAGACTTGGAATTTTTCAAACATAATATATTATCTTAATATAAATTTGTGTACTTTTAATCATGCACATATTACCTAGGTCTAAGTAAAAGTACGGGAATTTTAATAATTTAATAAAAATTTTACGGAATTTCCAGTGTCACTGATTGGGGTTACCATTAAACTAAAAATCGTTTAAGTTTCTTGTACCTTTAAATGTTCATTTTAACGGTTTTCGACAATTTAATGATAGGGAATCTTATTAAAGATCGGTTCAAATGATTGGCATTTAAATTATTTCTAAAGTAAGACTTCAACGGCATGAAATTTTTCTTATTTAAGAAAATCGATGAAATTAATGATTTTTTATTAAAGGGTTATTTAAGCTTAAAGTGGAAATAGGTTTTTAAAATGACATATTTCAAAAAAAAAATATAATAATAATAATAAATAATAATAAAAATATAAAATAAGATAATAATAATAATAATTATAATAATAAAATTAAACTGTTTAAAGAACGATATCTACCTGAGGTAGATTTTCAAAAGATGGGTTGGCAACAATTAGAAATTTTTTGTCCAAAATTATGATTTGCAATCACACCTGCACTTCTCATTATCATCTTTTATGTTGTAAAAACAAAAGCATTTCGTTATTTATTGCTTCTACCACTTAAACATATGTACGTACATACATATAAGCGTACAAAAACACATAAAAATGACGTATTGTTGATCTTTTTGTCTTCAATTTCCTAATATTTGTTCTTTTCTATTGTCGTATAGCCTTTACATCCATTGCCCGTTTTTAGGTTGCGTTGAATTCAAATTTTTTTTCTCTTTAAATATTATGAAAAATCTTTTTCGTTTCTAAAATTGTGATTATTTAACAGTTAGGTGTCAATGTGAATGCTGGTGTATTTATATAATTTGATGGATCAAAAGAAATTGGGACAACTGTATCATGATCATGGTGGAATTTGTCATTCGATGGTGGAATAAGAAAAAGGTGTAATCGATAGCAACGTCAAATAAAATTTAATCCTCTAATATTATTCGCTGAAAAAACTAGGGAAATGTACTAAAAGTACTCCGTTCAAGTATTTTTATGAAAATGTACATAAACATCACTTTTTTTTTTATTTTGAATTAACATCATGCATTACAATTATTTCATTTTGGGCGTTCGTTATCTTAAACGCTACTTCACGGCTTTCGAAAGGCTCATATCACTCCTAAACAATTGCGTTACTCATTTCATAGTTTAACGGACTCTCCAAGCCTTAGATATCTAAAAATTAACGTTACTTTTTGAACACACACATCGCATTTCGTTTTTGATCGCAATATTCGAATGCGGTTTTAGCATCTAGAAAATGACTAATGTTTCCCGTGATTTGTGTCGTATAACTTAACTGTCAAGCGAAGCGTTTTTGTCACAGGAAGAAACCACAAAAGAAAATGGGAAAGAGGTTGTAGAATAGGAATTCTGAAAATTTCGAAAATTTGTGAGCTTCCTTTTGGTTTGCATGATTTTGAAGTCGATTTTAGAGGGCAATATAAGCGCTTATCCAAATCAGCAGTTCCAATGAAAATATAATATTTTTTTTTTTGGAAACTTGATCAACTCAAACATAGTGTGTTTCTATCAACAATACGTGGGTTGATACTCAAATTTATTCATTCTCATTCCATTTGACTTCTTCACAAAATGTAATTCGAACTCATAACTGTTTCTCCATCATGATATATATGATTCGTAGCTCGTGATCGTAGTTATTAAAAACTTGTTATAATGGTGGATGATCCAATGATTCCATGCTTTCGTTGTATAAAGCGGTGTCTTATTTTTGTGATTCCTGAAAAGTTTAGTGGCATTAATCGAATACAACTTTAGATATAGTTTAAGATTTGTATGAATGGAAATTTTATTAAATCCTCGATTAAAGTTCGAGCTGAAACAAAAAACGCTGAGTTTGATGCTTATAAATCAGCTTAAAAATGAAATTAAATCGCTAAACATGTTGTGTAAAAATTGTGGTTCTCTTTTTCCTCAAAATCAAATTAAGAAACTTGAAACGCCAAGTAAAAGTGTGCACTGGAAGTATGGCGATGTGTAGTGGGCTTTATCACTACATATAGGTGGTCCAAGGGCATACAGTTACTTGTACTAAAATGGTTTTCTGTTATCTGCGGAGTCAACTTTGAGAAAATGGCTACAAAAATTGAAATTTCATGACGTAATTTCGCATTTGGTAATAGTTGCTATTTGCTATGAAAGCCGCTAATAACATATAACTGTCAGGTAGGATTTTCATACTGATCCCGAAAATTCACACAGACAACTACTTACACTATGGATAATTACAGTTTGGAGCAGCTTCACAGTTTTATTGACATGGGGATCACTATGGACCTTAAATTGAACTTTACACATCACATTGGTGTGATATTCAACAAAGCCAAAGATATCTTGGCTTTTGTAAAACGGTGGTAAAAGGGGTTTAATGATCCTTATGTTACTTTGCTTTGTATACAACATTAGTAAGACCTATTCTAATTCCGAGGTATCAAATCTACTCTGACAGGATAGAGTCGATTCAAAAACAATTCCTCCTATTTGCCTTAAGAAATTTTATTTAGGCCTTTCAGTACAATCTTTCTTCTTATACTAGTTGTCTGAGACTTATGAATCTCCTTACTCTCGCCCGTCGTCGGAAAATACTTAGTGTAATTTTCTAGGTTAAAATAATAACAGGCTCAATTTCCAGCCGCCTTATTCCCTCTGCGGACAGCGCCCCTCGTGCAGATGGGAGAGAGGTGGGTAAGTCGTTGGGATTAATAATAATAATAAGTTTGATTAAAAGAGCATAACAAGCTAATATGAACATCATCCTCTTGAGACCCAGCATTCATTATAGAATAATATTTGACCGAATAGACAATAGACAACGCAGTGTAGAAAATATAGCGGCCCTAGCTGAGAGTGTACACGAAGACCGTGGAGAGTCGATTCGGCGCCTTTCGCAGCAATTCGGACTGACCTATGACCATAATTGCCGCATTTGGGACGAGGAGCAACCTGAAGAAATTCAAGGGCTGCCATTTCATCCAGAAAAAACAACGGTTTGGTTTGGTTTGTGGGCCGGTGGAATCATCAGTCCATATTTCTTCAGAAATGATGCCGATGAGAAAGTAACTGTCAATTTCGACCGTTATCGCGCCATGATAACCGACTATTTGATACCTAATAGTTAAACTCGCGAACTCTGCGACATTTGAGATCAGCATGACGGAGATAATCTCAAAAAATGAATGCCAGAGAATGATAATAAAAATTCTCCATTAAATTTGAATTTTCTGTGTTTCCGTTATATCTGATATAGGTCCTGGGAACCAATAACTCTGAAGATAACTGAAAGTTTCCACAGGTTAATGTTATTAACGAAGTTAATAACTATACAAAACTTTGCTGTAAGAAAACATTACAGAATGAAACTAATAGAGCAAAATGAAATTTAGGCAGTAATGGAATCAGCCATATGTGACTTGAGGACTCCAAAAAAAAAAAAAAAAGAATACTGTTTTCAGAAATGTATTTTAATAAGTAAAGCATCTCTAAGAGCTTTATTTGAATTTGGGATCAAAATTTTTTCTGTAATGTATATTCTTGCATATCGTCCGAATCAAGACATAACTGAAATTTATTTTGGAGTCATTAGCGCTAACTGTAGGCTAAATAATACTCCAAAGCAATTTAAATACCAACGAATTATATTATATAGCTTAGAAGTACATAGTAAGACAATATATATTCAGGCCGAAGGTAAATTATTATTGACCAAGCCGCGAAGTTAAAAACTTTTAAATTTTAAAACTGTATCTAAAACTAAATCATGTTAACCTCGAGTTTGCGTAGATCTGAAGCTGACGGCTAACTGAAGGCTTGTTGTTTAAAGAACAATACTGAAATTAAACTGCGAAAAAAGTGATTTGAGTCTGCTAATCATACTTAGCAATCATTCCACCACGATCATGACGAAATAAAATACAGGAGAAGTAAATAAAGAGTTCTCTCTCTCTCTCTCTCCCACATGCTGCCTTCGCAGAAAGTATAGCTTTTATACAAAAGGGGTTTTCAATAGGGATGATATAATTTCTAAGTGTCGTTTTCTCCATTTTTAATATGTGATGATCTGTCATTTTTTTCATTGTATTCAGTAATGTTTACAATTTCATTATGGCAAGATATACGCAAGAACAACGTTTAAAATTATTCAATATTATTATGAAGCTCTTCTCCGATGAGGCTCACTTTTATCTGAGTGGTGCGGTAAATAAACAAAACTGTCTATTCTGGTACGAAGAAAATCCGGAAGTTATTCATGAACAACCATTTACCTAAATTACAGTTTTTTGTGGTTTTGGTCTGGTGGAATCATCGGTCCGTACTTCTTTCAAAATGAGGCTGGCCGTTACTGTCAACGGAGAGCGGTATAGTTCGATGATAACCAACTCCTTATAGGCACAATTGGAAGAAGTTGATCTTAACAACGTCTAGTTCCAACAAGACGGTGATACGTGTCACACAGCAAGTGCAACAACCGAATTATTGTGAGAAAGGTTTGGAGATTCGATTATTTCATGAAATTGTGATATTGAATGGCCTCCAAGAAGTGTGATTTAATACTATTAGACTACTTCTTGTGGGATTATTTGAAGTCATTGGTCTTTAGCAATAAACCATACTCTCTTCAAGCTTTAAAAGTCAATATTGAACATGCTATTCATGACATGCGACTTGATTTAGTGGAAAAAGTCCTCAAAAATTGGGTTCGTCGAAATTTCCTGTACCATACAACTATTTCTATATTGAAACAATTTTTTATACATATACCTTTTTCATAAAATAACTGATAACTTTCAATATGGTTATTAATTTCCTTAAACACATGAGTCTGTTTTTTTTTCTTTATTCCCGTTTCTGTTCAAATTTCAAAATACAATGTGAAGATAAGGTAGTGTCAAATTCTCTTTATACTCTTCTTACTTCACCTGGTTATTACTTCATCGTGATAGCCTGCCTCCAACTGGTTGATCAGTTATATTTTTATATCATTACACTTTTCGATCGGATCAAAACCACGATCTAAATTGATTTAGCTATGTCCGTCTATTTGAACGTATGCTTAACCCTCAGTTTATGAGATATTTCGTTTGTAGGCAGATGAATTTGTATACTTACACGTTAATTTGTGGAACCGGCCAGATCAGATCAAAATAACTCGTGCCCCCACACAACCGATTTGTTCAGAAATAAGCATAAAATGCAATAAAATAAGTTTGATATATTCATGAATGATATAAAGACTTCGGCATGTTTTAGCATATTTATAAACCTAAAATATATACATTCTTGAAAGGTATTGTCTGGGGGTTATGACGGCCTATTCCATTTAACCCCAGTTCATGTAGGCTATCAAGAAAGCATATGCTAAGAAGTAAAAGATTTTCACTGCACATTAGGCTTTATTTGTTTCAGTATACAGACAAAATATTGGATTTAAGTGGTACTTACTGAAATATAAGTTTGAGTTATCCATTTTGGGGTAGTTGTCGAGTGCATTTAGCATGCGTGCTTAGACATTGTCAACATACGACTCATATAAATCTATACAACAATTTACGTCAACACTTCATTTACATTTGTATTGTTGTTTCTATTTATATTATTAGATCGATAGCACACAATTACTAGAGGAATGCGTAATAAAATCTAAAAGGCATCCAATGCAATCTATACCGGCACCCACAACTAACTGACTGGACTAATTAGATCCTCAACAATCAGACAAATACAACAGTGACTGCTAAATGTTACCACACTTCTTCTTCAGTTCTACTTCCAACAGATAATACCATATACCTATTTGCTCGCATTTGCTTTTTGAGCGGAAGTTTACAGGATTGAAGGGGGAATTTGTTCCTGGTGCAATGAATGTAAAGCTTATGACAGGTCCTTTTTCTTTTATACTGTAGTTAATTTCGTTTATGAATGTTGTTGCTTGCTGCTACTCTTTGGATAAGTTGAGTCAGTCTACATATTTGGCATTCAGTCTGAAGTGTATTAATGGATTTTGGACTAGAACTCCACGTATGGCTGTGGACGATTAGCGCCAGTCGACTGCTACGTATTAGTAAGATAGGTATGTGTGTATAAGTGCCGATTTGATGCGATTGCGTTGTGTTCATGAAATACAGTCATCAACGAGCACAAATGCCACAAACAGAATTTTTGGTTGGCATTTATTCAAGCTTTATTGGTTGAATGAGTGGTTGGCTGATTCACTGCCTGCCTGCCAACATCCTGATTTGGTCGATCTGTCTGGGAAATAAAATACGCTTGGGTTTGCTTGTGATAGGCTTAAGTGTCTGCTTGCTGGCTTGTGAGTGATTTTAAATGCGCACATATACGTAAACTACTAAAAAGAGTAAAGCAAGAGGAATAACTGCCACTGAAATCCATCCAAGTGAGGGACTGAGGCTGAGTAATAAAGGAAAGCTCATTTCAAGTATTGGATCATTTATTCCGATAAGTCGATTTCCAAGCTATAAAAAAAGACGAAATCTCTTTATTTATCTGCTCCTCACTTTTTGTACTACCAACACTTGTCGTTGCTGAACTTTGCAGATTTGAAACTTGCGTTGGCCAGATAGTCAGTTTGAGTGATGACAAGGATTAACAACGGCAGTTGTAATCTCAAACGTACAATAACAACCAACTACCGGGGGATGCTCGTTAAACTTTCGAACGCAATATTTGCAAGCCCTACTACTAACATTTAGGCAACATTTTTGAGTAATGAAGCGAAAGTGAGTGCAGCTCAGGGGGAATTCAATGAGTTGAAGCGAAAGTTTAAGTTTTGATGAATTTGTTTGATAGTACCCAAGGGTATTAAATATGTCTACTAAGTATAATTGGCTTGATTGAAAATTTTTATTTAATCTTTGCTAACTTTTAAGAAACTCTTTTGAAATAGCCAAATAGTAGCAGTACTAACGGAAAGATTTTTAAATTCGTGCTAAATACGCCATTTTGATGCACTATCGTACGTCTTGCCGCTATAACATTTTATTTTCATCATAGACAAACGGCTTTACCGCATTAGTTGTAGTCGCTTACGAGTTCAGTTTGCGTTTGGAAAGGATACTGATCCAGTCACCTTCACAACTTTTTTGTTGGCCAGGACGACCTTTGGCTCCGGCGCTAAAATCAACACTTTTGAAGCGCCGAAACTACTCTCTACATGACTTACCGGTCGGCGTAGATTTCCTATAAAAGTCCAAAAGTATTCGATCGAAACTTCTTGCAAATGCTATATTTGACACAAATCTGGTCATTTTCGAAGAGGCAGAAAACAATGTTGCTGTCGGAAACAGACAAACACTTACTAATGTTGACAGATGTGAAACCATTCCAATGAAATAATTAATCGCTCTCAAGATCGCCCGCAACTCGCAGGTGCCATCTCTTGAGAATTTGTAAAAATTGAAATATACTCCAATATTCTTTTACCAAAACTCAACACTGTATGCTTTATTATTTATGATTTATATTTTTGCTCAATTTTTTGCTGCACTAATTCTTTATCTTTTAATTAATAAATATTTTTTCGATATAATAAATATACTCGTATGCATCGCCAACTTCCAAGAATCTAAAAAAAGGCAAAACTCGAATAGGGGAAATTTATGTAGACAGCTAATTATATATATAAAATTTTGGCGCATTGTAACCGCTGAAGTGATTTTTATATCTATTTTATTTTTCGATAAATATTGTACAAAGTTTTCTGTACATATATACATAACTTCCTATTTTTTGGAATTGAGCGAAGTTTGATAAAGAAAACCAATCTTCGATTGTTAAGCTTCTAAAACAATTATACAGAGTACCAATGGAGCAAATTTCATAAAGCTTGGGAGGCTTTCTTCGCTTCGAGGGACTACTTTATCGACTTTTAAAGTAAGTCGATACTTTGTATGTTCACATACTTCCTTTCTTTTTTTTTTTTTTTTTTTGTTTTGTTTTAATTTTCGTATGCAAATACATATGTATGTTTTTTCATCTGTTCTTTGAGAGATAACAAAGAACATCGGTACGTACACATAAATTAATTTATTATATATTTTATATTTCTATAAATATATATATATATATATATATATATAATTTTGCGTATGCAATAATTCATTAGGCAAACGAAGGTTGATAACCACTTCAAGTTTGAAAGATGAGGCAGGTTAAGGTTCCACATTAACGTATACGAAAGAAAATAATATTAGTCAAATTAGAAATGAATGTAATAGGTAATGACAATCAGACTAACTTTATTATAATTAATCTCAAATATTGTTCTTTCGCCCATTGAGTTTTATATGAATATGACTATGAAATTGAAATCATTTATACAAATTGTTTACTGAAATCTAAAACTAACAATATTATATTAAATATAAATATAATGTATCAATAATTTAAATATAATTTGGTATAATTTCTGACGGAAATGTAGGGGTAAATCTGGTTTTATCTAAGTTGTGGTTGCTGTACGTTTTCTTAGTGTGCAAAAGGATATAATTATCTTCTGTTACTATTGGAGGTTACTGATGGTTGCTTGGTTTATAGCCGAGTTAATGAAGCCCCCAGTCTAAAGCTCCGACGTAGACAAGTGGGTGCACACGCCGCGGTTGTAGACAGGCAAAAGCAAGCGACCGCAATTAGAAATGTTTTTTTTTCATACTTTTGGGTGTTCCGAATAGTAGTACGTAATTCTTACCCATAGGCTATTGCGGCCGCCTAGATTGTAGATTAAGTTTTTATGGAAAACGCCATTAATTATTCACGGTTAAGATCTTATTGCAGTCAAATATTTTAATTTCTGATAGAATTAAAATCTAGGTTGTATAAATAAACTATTACTCAACTAGTATGAAGTTGATGCATAATCCGACATTTGATGGTTTGTAGCACGTCGGCCAATATTTGTGGTTCATATAATACAATGGATTACCTAAAAATATCTCTTCCGGGTGTAATATTGGGCCAACTAATATTTCTATACCAGCTTAGTGCTGCACGACCATTCTTCATTTTTTACCGATCTCAATCACTACACGAAGTTTCAGTTGCGTAATAAGTTTTATACTTGTTTCATACAGTTTCATTTCATTGATACGTTCTGCTGATACACAGAAACCCGGAAAAGTTTAAATTAATATTTTCAAATGCAAATAAAAAATTTGTTGGTTTGAGTATTAAGACACAAAACTACAAATTGGAGGAGGAGATATATATATATACATATATATCGTGTTGTTTGCAGGGTAAATACAGCAATTTATTGCTGCTAACTGATTGCATTTGCATAATGACTAAAATGACTGAAACTACAAAAAATAGTTTGGATGTATTTACATATGTGTATGCCGGAAAGCATAGCTGCTGTCTATGTTCCAAGTGCTCGAGGCGCCCTTTGTCGACACTTTAGTTGTGATTATAAGTATACACATATGTATATGCTTCGTTGGGAGTTATTAATTTTTGCACCGTTTTTCAGTAGAGGGTAATTTTTTACTTAACTCAGATTCCGATATCAAGCCTCTTTTTACAGCGAAATATACGAGTATTTACCAAAATTTATATGGAGGCATTTGAAAATGATGAAGCCGTTCAAATGCAGCTGCTTTAATTTGAAAATGTTCAACGTTTTATGCACAAAAATTGTTGGCCCACTCGTTTGACATAAACAACGATCTTATGATTATACTTGCCACAGATACATATGCATGAGTGTATATGTATTTATTAAGAGCTTTACATAAAATATTAACTTAGTTCGCACAATTACATGTTATTACTTATATGATTTGTAACATGTAAAATAGAAGGCTCGCATATGAACGCATACAAGATTAAGTGATTTTCAATGAACTTGATTGGGGGTAGTTTTTAAGTGTTTTGTTAAATTTAATATTTTTTCACTTCAAAAATTTTATTTATACAATATTTACACTTTGTGAATTATACAACTTTACTGTGGTTTAATTAACTAGTAGTTATAAATTATAAAGCTAACTATATATATAGAATTAAATGGAAGTTTCAGTACTTTATACTAGAAACAAAAATGATACGATCTAAAATTGAGTATACTGTTGCTAGGGTTTTTCTCTTATTTATTAATATTGAAAATGTATATCTCTCAGAATGGATCGCAAATCGTCAACTAAAACATTCCCATGTGTGGCTTCGAATTATTTCAAATTGCTAATTAAGGTAATATAATTCATAAATTTTATTTTCAACTGGTAGCACATACAGGCTCTCGCACTCTTTTATTTTCAGTTTCCAGTACTGTGTCCAATTTTTAAGAAAATTAATTTCAAATATGTTTTTCAAATTAACTTTCTTTGTTCATTTGTTTGTATTTCGGCTTAAGCTCTAAGCAATGTATTCTTAACAAATAAATATTTTAAAGAGAAAATCGACTTACCAAAATATGAATATATAATTTTTCTTCGCAGTTTTTTTTTCATATTTTATATTTTATTTTTCGGCTGGTTACTATAATTTCAAAACAAGTTAGTTATTTACTGACAAATCATGATTAAGTAGCGCTAGTTTTGGAGCTTTTATTAAATATTTATATATTTTATTTTTTGATAACTTAATATAATTATAAATGAAATTTTTGCAATTTTTTTAAAACAAATGTTTAATTTGATTGCCCTCATTAACAGTAATTAATAATGTGATTTTTGTTCTTAAATATGTATATGTACTTATCAGGAACAATAACTATACGAGTATGTATGTATAATTTACATTTTATATAAGTGAGTTCATGTAAATATGTGTATGGAGTGTTTTCAAGGGGTAGTAATGGAGAAAGTTTTAGTACTTATATACATAATGTTGATATATTTGTGTTTGTTTTGTTGGAAAATTATTTGTTTTTAACTTTTACATAATATGATTATACAGAAATTTGCATTTATGTGTATTTATATGTATGGAGGATGGGGCCATGTGTAGAAGTTCACGCAAGTGAGGAAAGTTTCTGACTGCCATTCACCTGGGAGTGGCCAGAAACGATTCTTTTACATATGGTTCAAGCAGCTCACGACTTCCGGTTTTAGACCAAGTATCCTCTGGGTAGCCAACAAACATCCGTTTGGAGGCGAACTAAAGTGAGAAGGCGAATCTTCTGCGGTTGTGCGTAGGGTTTGGAACCCACCACATAAAAACTATACCCCAATGAAAAATCAGCAATTGCCCCGGATGAGAGACCCCCTTTTGATGACGAGCCCCGCAAATGCTTTAAGGTTCATGATTTGAGGGCATGCACCTGGAATGTCCGGTCCCTTAATTGGGAAGGTGCCGCTTCCCAGCTGGTTAATGTCCTCGTAAGACTAAAGGCTGACATAACCGCCATCCAAGAAATGCGATGGACGGGACAAGGATGGAAGAAGGTGAGTCCTTGTGAAATCTATTACAGCGCCCATTAAAAGGAGCGCAAATTTGGTGTTGGGTTTGTGGTGGGAGAGAGGCTCCGTCACCGAGTCCTGGCATTCACCCCGGTGGATGAACGTCTAGCCGCAATTCGCATCAAAGCGAAGCTCTTCAACATATCCTTGATTTGCGCCCACGACCCTATGAGAGCCTAGAACGTGCACTCATCAGCGACTTGGTAAAAGGGAGCTGTGGAACGAAATATCAAATTCCTTGCGTACCGCTGCTTCGGAAACAATTGGTTTTCAGCAATACCAGAAAAACAACTGGTACGATGAGGAATGTCGAACTGCAATGGAGAGAAAACAGACTGCCTACCTCGCAACTTTGCGATCGACCACAACACGTGCGGGGTGGGATAGATACCGAGAGCTGAAGAGGGAAGCGAGACGCATTTGCAGACGAAAAAATAAAGAGGCCGAAATGCGTGAGTATGAAGAGCTTGAGAAGCTGGCCGACAAGGGTAATGCTCGAAAATTCTATGAGAAGATGCGGCGACTTACAGAAGGTTTCAAGACCGGAGCAAACTCATGTAGGGACAATGGAGGTAATCTGGTGACAGATGTCCAGAGTATACTTAGTGTATGGAGGGAACACTTCTCTAACCTGCTCAATGGCAGTGAAAATGAAAACCCCGGAGATGGCGAACCCGAAACCCCAATCTATGACGATGGTACAAAAGTGCCTTCAACCGACTATGAAGAAGTTCGGATAGCGATTGCCCGCTTAAAAAATAACAAAGCGGCGGGAGCCGATGGCTTACCGGCAGAACTTTTCAAATACGGCGGCGAAGAGCTGACAAGGAGCATGCATCAGCTTCTTTGCAAAATATGGTCGGAAGAAAGCATGCCTGACGGATGGAACCTAAGTGTGCTCTGCCCAATCCAAAAAAAGGGAGACCCCACGGTATGTGCCAATTATAGTGGGACAAGTCTCCTTAATATCGCATATAAGGTCTTATCTAGCGTATTGTGTGAAAGACCAAATCCCACCATCAACAAACTGATTGGACCTTATCAGTGTGGCTTCAGACCTGGCAAATCCACAACTGACGAGATATTTACCATGCGCCAAATCTTGGAGAAAACCCGAGAGAAAAGAATCGATACACACCACCTTTTTATCGATTTTAAAGCTGCCTTCGACAGCACGATAAGGAAATGCCTCTACGCTGCTACGTCTGAATTTGATATCCCCATGAAACTCATACGGCTTTGTAAACTGACCCTGAATAATACCAGAAGCATCAGAATTGGGAAGGACCTCCCCGAGCCATTCGATACCAAACGAGGTTTCAGACGAGGAGACTCCTTATCGTGTGATTTCTTTAATTTGATGCTGGAGAAAATAATACGAGCTGCAGAGCTAAACAGACCAGGCACAATATTCTACAAGAGTGTGCAATTGTTTGCGTATGCCGATGATATTGATATAATTGGTTATAACATCCGCAATGTACGTTCTGCGTTCTCCAGGTTAGACAAAGAAGCGAAGCGAATGGGTCTGGTAGCGAACGAGGGCAAGACGAAATATCTCCCGTCATCAAATAAACAGTCATCGCATTCGCGGCTTGGCTCCCACGTCACTGTTGACAGTCACAACTTCGAAGTCGTAGATAATTTCGTGTATCTGGGAACCACCATTACCAACACCAACAATTTCAGCCTTGAAATCCAACGCAGAATCACTCTTGCCAACAGGTGCTACTTTGGACTGAGTAGGCAATTGAAAAATAAAGTCCTCTCTCGACGAACCAAAACCCAACTCTACAAGTCGCTCATCATTCCCGTCCTGACATATGGTGCAGAAGCCTGTAAGATGTCTACATCCGATGAGTCGGCTGTAGGAGTTTTCGAGAGAAAAATTTTGCGGAAGATTTATGGTCCTCTGCGCGTTGGAAACGGCGAATACCGCAGACGATGAAACGATGAGCTGTACGAGCTAATCGACGAAATTTACATAGCTCAGCGAATAAAGAGGCAGCGGCTACGCTGGCTAGGTCATGTCGTCCGAATGGATGAAAGCGCTCCAGCTTTGAAAGTATTCGATGGAGTACCCGCTGGTGGAAGCAGAGGAAGAGGGAGGCCTCCACTCCGTTGGAAATGTCAGGTGGAGAGCGACCTGGTGTCACTTGGTATTTCTAACTGGCGCCAAACAGCAAGAAGAAGAAACGAGTGTCGCGCTATTGTTGACGATGCTATAATCACGTAAGCGGTGCCTACGCCAAAGAAGAAGAAGAGGATAACTGTTTATAAAAAGCTGTTTTATGGTTTTAATGGCAAATACATATTTTACTTTTTGGTTTAACGCTTTTCGTAATTTTATTATGTATTGCAGTAAGATTCCAATCGATTTAAAAATTACTTTCATATACTATACATGGTATAGGGGTGACCAAGCCCCTTTATAGTTCAAAATAGGTATTTAAAAGGATGCAAAAAATTATTTAGAAAATTTCCAAAAATTAAACTAATATAAAACAAAAACATTTATTTTAATTTTCCTGTTAATTCTTTAAAATTTGATGGATAATTGGTGGCATTACTATTCAGTAATTCTTGAGAGGTTGGTTAGTTAATACTGATCGGTGTTTGGATTTCACGAATTTAAAGTGAAATAAAATGATTCACATGAATACGTTGCTCCATATATTGAAATAACTATAACTATAACTAATAATAACGGCCTTGTGAATGGGCAGCTGGCTTCAGTTGTTGTGTGAGCTGGACTTAATATGGATGTAGGTGTAAGTTCAAGTACAAAACACGTCATAATATGTCGTAAGAAAATCCCAGCTCTTAGGAGCGTCGAGAAATAGAGATATTCGCATCTTCGGCTACACTTTTGTATACTGCATCGACATTTGAGGTAGAACGAGCAAAAAGATTCTGCATAGGGCTTACAATATCTGTAATCGATTCAGTCTCTTAAAAATTTTTTTTTTTTTTAATTTTACCAATTTCTTTAGTAGTTGAAAGACTATGTGCACCATAATCTCCTCTTAAAGCACGAAACGTGGTCACTGTTATTCATTTTGCAGTTATACGACATTTGTAAAAATTAATCACTTATTTTCAAAATATCGAAAATAAAAAGTACCGGCAGCGTAGAGAATCTATCTGGTCTTTATGAACAGCTTCGACTGTTCTTTCTGCGATTCAGAAAAGTGATCACAATCTGAAGCTCACTTCAGAGTGGCAATATTTATCCCATAGATTTGCTAAAGTAAGTAAATCGGACTAGTTGAACAAGTAAGCACCATACTTCGAAGATAAGATGATGACGTCTGCATTGAAAGCAGAATACAGGTAAGAAAAAATATTTGCTTAAATGAAGTTTTGAAACCGTTGGGGTATTGTGACCAAACGTATTTTCGCGCAATTAAACCACTTCTTACCATTTTGGCCTAAACGATTTCTTTTATGAATAAAAACTCTACCCTTAGTGTAATTCATCAACATTCTTCAATATTTTATCTAGAAGAAATGGAGGAGATTGCTCCTTTAGATAAATGGATTATATTCATGTAGAATCATTTATCTAGGAATACGCATAATTCATAGAATTTATGTGTTTATAAGTAGCTCCCCATATGTAAATACGAGCTTAACGGAATTATAAGTTACCAACTATGTGAAATTAAAAATATAATAGTCCATGAGCTAAGAATGAGTTGTGGCTCAGTGTTGCTCTATACAAGGTTGGTAAATTCCTCGATTTTAGGCGGGTTTGACTTGTTTTAGAGGTAAAGATGTTAGCAAAAGAGTTTGGTTAATTGTACAGTATTTTTATGTATTTTTGCTTTATGATTAATCTTCTATCTAATTGAATATCAAGGTATGTCATTTCGTTAGCTTGCGAAATAGGTAATGTACCTATTTGAGTTTATTCTTCAGTCGGTATAATCGAAGTGAGTAGGTACAGAATTGCAATAACTAAGTTACCGTATTTTTATGCATACCAAAGTATATAATCTTATGTATGTATATATTATGTTAGTTAGTGATGTGCTTTGTGTAGTTAACATAGTGATGTGTAGTTAGTTATTTCGGGACTATAATATATTTAGTGTAATATAACTAAATATTTAAATACATAACATTTTCCCCTTTTTTATTGTTTCGTTAATACATATGTACATAGTTTTTATATTCATTAAGTGCAATGCTAAATATTTGTACAGTGTATTTTTATTTTTTTTTTTTATTTTTTTTTTTTTTTAATTTTATTAATATAATAATTTCAATTCAGTTTCCTTTAATTTTATTAAACATTTTAGTTAAACGAAATATTAGTTTCTATTTTTTATCATAACAAAGTTTGTTTGGTTTTTGTCTTTTACGAGTAGACCTGCGAACATTAGTTGGTCTACGACGTATATTTACATATTTTTTCTTTTTTGTTATTATAGTATCATAATTTTCAGTTTCAACCTCTTGAGGTAATTCATCCGGTAACAAGGGATGATACTTGTCTTCTAATGTAGAATATCGTAACTGATTTTTGTGAACAAATCTAATGGAATTCTCAATATTTATAAGATACGTATTAGAACTTATTTGCTTATGTATAGTGGCTGGAATCCATTTAACAAAACTTTTAAAATGGTTCCTATACAGTACTTTTTCCCCTTTTTTAAATGGAATTCCACTTAATTTAGATTTCTTTTGTTCATTTCTATTTTGATAAGTTATTATTTTATTTTCTTTTTCATTAAATGTAACTTTCTTTTGTAGGGAATTCAATAAAGTTCTAGGTGTATATGAAAAAACAATGCTTGATGGACTTTTATTTGTTGTTGTACAAGGTGTATTGTTATAACACATTAAAATTTTATTGAGTTTTGCTTGAGTCGATAAAGATTTTAAACTTCCATCGGTTAAGTATTTTTTCAAGCTATTTTTAATTGTTTGAACACCTCGTTCCGCTAACCCATTACTTTGTGGATGATATGCCGGCGATTTCATTAATTTAATATTAAGTTTTGTGGCAAACTGTTCAAACTGATGAGAAGAGAATGGTGGTCCATTGTCCGTTACTAAAACTTTTGGATAGCCGAAAATCCTAAAAACTGATTGCAAACTGTTACCTAAACTAATTGTATCTGTTTTTGTAAGTATTTGACAACAATATATTTGCTGAATGCATCAATAAAAATGTAAAACGTTTTTGATTCAAAATGGAAAAAATCTAAATGAACTCTTTCAAAAGGTTCGTTACATTGTGTCCATTTACTTTTAACATTTTCTTTCGGAACTTTTTGAGTAGACTGGCAAACAAAACAACTTTTTACATGATTTTCTATGCTACTATCTATTTTTGGCCACCAAACTAAACTTCTTGCTTGCATTTTCATTCTAACAATTCCATCGTGATTTTCATGTAGAATCTTAAGTACCTCATCTTGTAATTCTTCAGGTATTACTA
The DNA here is from genome assembly GCA_030068015.2 of Neoceratitis asiatica. Taxonomy (NCBI): domain Eukaryota; kingdom Metazoa; phylum Arthropoda; class Insecta; order Diptera; family Tephritidae; genus Neoceratitis; species Neoceratitis asiatica. The sequence continues at coordinate 82,681,752 of CM061524.1, forward strand.
CTCTGTCGCGGTAGTATAAACAACAATTATCACTAGATAAACTTTTACGTACGTTATACCAAATTTTGAAATCCGATGTCACATTAACCGGCCAATTACTTTTTACAAAATTTATTACTTTTGATAAAATTTTGTCGTTGCTAGTATAAATTTTTATCTTATCTACACTAACAGGCAAGTCTATTGCATCTGACAAATTTTGCACTGATTCTATACGTGTTTCGTCTGTCAATGGAAGACGTGACATAGCATCTGCTGGTGTATTATATTTTGCAGGACGATACTTAAACTCATAATCATATATAGATAGCATAACCGCCCATCGCTGAAGCCTAGATGCCGTGATACTTGACGTATCTTTATTTGGATTAAAGATTTGTTTTATAGCTTCGTTGTCACTACACAACGTGAATCTGTGACCATATATATATTTATGGAATTTCCTTAAGCCAAACATAACAGCAAGTGCCTCTCTATGTATTTGGGAATAATTACGCTCTGACGGACTTAAGGTACTTGAAGCAAATAAAACAGGTTTTTCTACCCCACTGACAAGATGAGCTAAAACTGCCCCTACGCCATATGGACTGGCGTCACACGTTACAATTATTGGTTTTTGTGGATCATACAATTCTAATAGTTTATTGCTCAAAAGTAAATTTTTTGACCTTTTAAAACAGTTTTCTATATCTTTACTCCAAATATACTTTGCGTCTTTGCGTAGTAGACCATAAAGCTCTTTTAATTCGCTTGACAAATTTGGAATAAAACTGCTGTAGTAAGTTAACATTCCTAAATACGACTGCAACTCCGTTAAATTTTTTGGACTCGGCGCATTAACTATTGCTGCTACTTTCTCATTATTTGGCTCCAATCCATTTTCAGAAATTGTATGACCCAGATAATTTATTTCTTTTTTGAAGAATGAACATTTTTCTAAATTTATCTTTATATTGAACTGATTAAGTTTTCAAGTACTTGTAAAAGCCTAATTTTGCATTCTTCAAAATTAGATCCTCCGATCTGAATGTCATCTAAATAACACGAAGTTCCCGGAATGCCTAAAAGAACTTGATCCATAACCGATTGAAAAATTGATGGCGCACTCGCCACGCCAAACGGTAATCTGGTATACTGAAACAATCCCTTATGGGTGTTAATAGTAACATATTGCTTTGAACTTTCAGAAATTTCTAACTGCTGATATGCTCCTGATAAATCAATGACACAAAAATATTTACAATTTGCCAATTTAGCAAAAATATCATCGATTCTCGGTAGAGGATAATGTTGGGTTTCAACAAATCTGTTTATCGTAACTTTACAATCAATACAAATTCTAATTTTCTTTCCTGGCTTAGAAACAATTACTATTGGTGAGGCATATTCACTAAAGGCAACAGGAACCAATATGCCTTCGTTACACAATCTTGATAATTCCTTCTCTACTTGATCCCTAAGTTTATATGGCACATCATACGCTTTTCTGAATATAGGTTTTGCTTCGGGCTTAAGAACAATTTCCGCACTAAAATTCTCAATGCTTTCATTAGGCATATTATTAAATACACGAGGAAATTTTAACTTTATTTCTTTAAAAATATCAGAATCTTTTTTTTCTATTACGATATTAATCGAATTGAAAATTTTTCTCCAATTTGGATATAAAACATTTAACCAATTTCTACCGAGCAGAGGTTTAAAATCTTTTTCCGATTTGATTACAATTAACTCTAATAGGTATTGTTCACTACAGTGTGGCTCTCTTACATTTACTTCAATTTTTCCAGCACATTTAAGATTACTACCAGTTACTGAAACAAACCTATCTGACACTAATTTCAACTCGAATTTATTATACTTCTCTAAATACTTAGCTTCTGATATAATAGTAACACACGCACCCGTATCGACTTCTAATTCCATACCTTTACCACCAACCACAAGATTTACGCACTCTGGACTGCTAGTAGAAACACCCTTAATGGCAAAATTTTCAACATTTGATATGCTTGTGATGCTTGCAGCTTCTACCATTTCTTCAACACTTTTAAGGTGAGCATTTTTATTCCGTATGTCCGTCCGCTTTGACAAGCAGCGACTCGCAATGTGCCCTTTCTTGTTGCATTTAAAACATACCCAACTTTTGCAAATGCATTTTTCAGCACTGTGCCCTCCTTTACCGCATCGACTACATACTTTGTTGTTAGTGTTTGAATTTTCCGCTGAATGCCCTTCACTACGACCGCGCGACCTACTACGACCTTGACGTACTGCCAACGCCTTATAAGACGGTTCTTCTTTGGTGCTAATTTGTTTGGTCTCACCTTCAGCCATTTCCCAATTTAAAGAAATTTCACACGCTTTTTTAAATGTTAAGCCAGATTCCTTCAAAAGTCTTGATCGTAGTTGATTGTCTTTTATACCACACACAAATTTGTCGCGTAGTGCCCTATCGAGGAATGATTCAAACTTACATTTTTCCGCCATGTGTTTCAGTTCTACAATGAATTCTCTAATAGCCTTTGACCCTTGTTCCGCTTTGTAAAATTTGTACGATTCTGCTATTTCATTTACTGGTGGCTCGAAGTACTTTTTTAGAGCATCCACGAGCTGCTCATATGTTTTACTGCTGGGATCTTCTGGAGAAAAATCCGCTCCAATGTACGTGATGAAAAATGCTACCTTTTTGGTATTTTCCACGTCATTTACTATGAAGAATTGTTGAAGTCTCATTTCGTACTCTGCAAAGTCGTTTCCCATTATATATGGATCCATGTGGCCAATCATTGTTGTTGTTTTTATTACCATCGGTTTTGCTTGCGAACTATTAGCGCTATCTTTTTCCGCCATTTACTATTACGATTTTTTATATTTTAATTTACTTTATTTAAACTCTTTACTTTTACTATTTTTACTATTACGATTTATGTTTTAATTTAAACTTTTTACTTTTCATTTAATTAAACTATAATTTCCAATTTTTTCGTCGCCAAAATTTATTATGTTCCTTAGTCGGAAATAAAAGACAAGCACGCTCACTTAATTATCTCTTTATTCTTCAGTCGGTATAATCGAAGTGAGTAGGTACAGAATTGCAATAACTAAGTTACCGTATTTTTATGCATACCAAAGTATATAATCTTATGTATGTATATATTATGTTAGTTAGTGATGTACTTTGTGTAGTTAACATAGTGATGTGTAGTTAGTTATTTCGGGACTATAATATATTTAGTGTAATATAACTAAATATTTAAATACATAACAGACAGTAGAGCACGTTTTTGACTTCTGTGGAAAAGTGTTGTGTTTTCAATTATTGTTGTTTACTATTATGCTATATTATCTTGACATTTATTCAATTAGTTAGTTTAATGTGGAATTTGTGCCGACATATTATGACAGCTCCATACGCAAAAATTTATGTGATTGCTTTGTCGTTTTTAGGAATATCTGCGGAGAATAGTATATGCAATATTGGTCCAAGAACACTACATTGCGCAGCACCTGCCATAATTTTTTTTCACTTTGTTATATATTCATTCACTTTTACTGAGAATCGCTTTTTGGATACGAAGAATTCAAATATATTGTGGAATGAGTTGAATATTTATTATTTCATTTTACGAATTAGACCATCAAATCACAAATTTTCAGAAGCTTGAGCTACATCGGAAAAACTCTCTGAACTTGTAAGCATTCTTAATTTCATTAATTATGCGAGTTACTTGTTCAATTGTGTCTGGTGAGTAGCGATTTTAACATTTTCATGGAAAAATGTTTGATAGCAACACTAGTTGGAAATGTTCAGAAATGCAAGGCGACAGGCTGATTGGTCTATAAGATGATGGCAAAGTTGCATCTTTACTAGGCTCAGCTACCATATTTTTCTGCGTGCTGGTTATATTTTTGCTGTTGCCATCGCAGAGTAGTTATTATCTCAATTAATTGCGAATTCGTCTTTTGTTTTCACGTCCAATCTTTCGGCAAACAAGCTTTGCAGCAATTGATGATGCTATTGTTTTTGATGCTTCAGCTATTTTTCTGTTATTATAACAGCTTTTGAAGTCCCTTCATCAACACTTGTCTCGCTTGTTGTTAATATTTGTCCTTTGACCCCCAACAAGGCCCGTTATTCTTCAATGGTTGTTTCTGTTGCTTGCTGAATTGCTGTTGTTGTTGCCTTGGATAACTTTCTTCACACCAAAAAACAATTGTTCGTATAATTGGTGAAAACATCGTTCAATATACTAACTAGTGTTGCCGAACGTATGAGCAACAATGTCAGGCAATAGCATTGTTGTTGTATTCCAGCATTGGAATTCAAGGATGAGACAGCACCTGAAAAGAATTTTTATATATCCGTAAATATTTTCTAATGGAATGGAAGAACATTTATTGGTATTCCAGTGAAAGATGCAACAAGAGAGATGTGAGGTATTATTTGTACAAACTTGTAGCAGACGATACAAATGGCAAAGCCTAGTCTTACTTGAACCGTAAGATTCAAAATAACTAATAAATAATAACTAGTAGCTAATAGCTAATAACTAATAACTAAAAACTAAAAACTATTAACTATAACTCTATAACACAAAATGTAGATATACACCTCCCATAACAAAGCTCGGAAACGGATTTTTGCTCTATGGATCTGTTCTGTTTTTATGTGAATTTAAATTTTAATCACCCTATATACAAGAAAACTCTAATAAGATTCCATACAATAATGGAATTATCCTGGAAATTCATTATATTCTACCCTCTTTTGGGCCAGGAAATTAATTTTTCATGTTTATTTTTAACGAAAACTCACTATAGGTGGCATGGTTACACAATTTATGCTATTTTTTAGTGTTTCATTGAGAGTGAAAAAACCTTGGATTTTTAACCCTGTACTGCCAATGGTGGATGGATGAAATGTTAAAGCATCTGAATATGTCAAAGCGTGATTCAGAGTACATTTCACGGAAATTGAAACAACACAATTAAGGAGATCCATGAAATAAAAATTGGTTGTCGTAAACGTCAGGCAGATTTTCAACAATTTTCATCCATCATCGAAAGAATTACATTCGCAAGAATATAGGAAAACTTTTTATAGAAATGGGTATAAAGTTTGTTTCTCATAAATGGATGTTATTCATTGATTCTTCAAAAAAAAAAAAAGTGTGAAAACCGTTTTATGTACTACAGTAACAAGAAAGTAAGCATTCCAATAACATAAAATTTGGACAAAAAAGAATCAGTAAGATATCTACTGGAATCAGTAAACCATAAGTGGTGTTAATGTTGTGATTTGAAAATAGTTGCTCTCTTTTAAGTGGAAAGGAGGATACTCGAAGAACATGTGCTTTATTTGTTCATGGGACACACGTTATAAAGGAAACCAATACCAAAATAGGGACGATTTGGTAATTGGATCAGCTAATGTTATACACAAGCCACTCTTACAAACTAATAAAGTGTTACCACCACCACATCATATTAAGTTTAGCATATTTAAAAAATGTATTATACACTTCCTTTAGATGAACCCGCTTTTACTTAACGGCCAAAATTTGCTCGACTCAGTGCTAGCAAAATAATAGGGGGTATAATATTCGTTAATAAATAAGTATTTGCAATCTCTTTTTAATTTCACAAGCAGTTTTAATGGTCCAGACATTAGGAAATTGATGAAATATAGTGGATTTTAGACACTTTGCATTAACATCAATTACATGCATGAATTGAAATTGAAGATAGATTGGTTTGTAGATTGGTTGGCAGAAAAATAAAAAGAGACGGAACTATATGATGGAAAGGGCCACCTGTCGAGAATTTTAGCTAAAAATAAACATGAGAAATGAATTCTTTGATGCAAGAAACAGTAGAATTCAATTGTATATAGTCCACAATTTGCTTTAACTTTAATTTCACAAAGAAATTACCAGATCTAGAGGACAAAATCCGGTTCGATGTTTCGATATTTAAGGTGCAAACATTCATTTGCATTTGGTTAGTGTCTGATTGACAACGTCTTATGATTGCTGTGTGTATATCACACACTAATAAGGATGTTATGATTTATGGGTATTGACTGTAGCCTGAAAACTTCACTGACCATTCCTGTTTGTTAGAAACTTTTTTTAACTTTTTGCTTGGGCGTAGTTAGCTAATATGAATGGCGAACGGAAATATGATTTATTATTAGGAATTGGAGGAACGGAAGTCTGGTAGAGAAGACAAACCCAAAGGGTGGAACGAAGGTATTGCAAGTCGTAGAGAAAAACTTTGTTGTCGGGTGAAAAGTTTTTGCTGTTTTGGACAGTCAGAGAACACGCAAATGTGCAAAAGAAACAATTAAATCGCATCAAGTGGGTTAAATGGCGATTGTGTGGTCTTGCGTTTAATATGTTAGGATGTCCTGTAGCAAACGAAAGTACATTCGTATTCATTTCAGCCAATAGAAGAAATGTTAAATTGTTTATATGTTTTTATGGTCATTTGTTTCGCGCTTACGCACAAACAGTTAAGCTTTCGACGCCTCTACAATCAAGCTGACGGTACTTTGTTGCATCTTTAAGTCTGTTTTATTGTTTTTGGGCGGTTAAATAGCAACGTGACCTTATAAAAATTGACCGCGAATATAAAACATACGTAGTTTTTTTCCAACGGGTAAAAGCTACTTTCTTGCTTTCGAGTTAACGTTATCGTGTATTTGTAAATATACAAGCTTGTTGCGCGTATTATGCACTTTCAGAAGAAATTAGACTATTTGCTTGGTGTCATTTCAAAAATATTCTTCACTGTTGCCGCTGTTCTTGCTCCGCTAAACTATCATTTTATGTTTTTGTTTATCACTTAATAAATTAATTAGCGGCGTTTGTTAATTTTTAAGCGCGCTCATTCATGACTGCTGCGACTTGAGTGACTCTTGACGTTTTCCACTTTGGTCCGTAATACATACATTCTACGTTCTCTGATTTAGTGGCCTGTCACCTTGTTCCTCTCTTTCTAGAGCTAAGTTACGCTGAATAATTTCTTTTGACAGGTAAAATGCGTTTAACATAAAAAAATGCTTACAAACCTTTTTCTGCTGTCCCCATTGTCGCCGCTGCTAGTGCCTATTGTTCGAAGCGGATGATATTACGCATTTTTAAAGTCCAATCAAAATTTTCTGCACTTCGCGGTTTTTAGGAAATGAATAATGTGTGCGAGAGAAGTGGGAAGGGAAGGAGTTCTTGAGGATATACATTTTAGTTGAGAGGTACTTGGAGTGGAAATAGCGTTGGAGCGTTAACTGAGAGGAAAAGACAGACTTTCAGGTTCACAGGTGTCTAGGGGTATGTCAACCACCTCGGTGATATTGCAAGAGGCTAAATACAACCAATATGGTTGGTTGTAGGTGGAGTGCCCCGTAAAAGTATTAAAGTGTTACATATACTATATATTTTTAACTAAAAATTGGTTAGTGCTAATGCAACATTTTATGATTTTAGGTTTTTTTCAACATAGTAGAGATTTAATTTGTATTCTCGAAATACATAACACATTATTGCCTTAGCATAAGTAGTAAAGTACAGGCATGGGAAACTTATGGAAGAAGGGGATGTAATGTAAATTCCTTTCGGCTTTGTATACTCGTCATGAAGCTTTCTCAGAAAAAAATTATTTGTTTATAATTTCCTTCCATGAACATAGCAAGCTCAGAAGCAAATAAATAAGTAACAGCAGACGTTGGTAATAATAAGCACCAGCAAAGGTTCAAGCACGTAGTTTATATGTCTTTTTAAATACAAACATTAATACATATGAGTAAAATGTAACGTTAACATTAAACACGCTTCACCAAAATCATGTGTCACTTGCAATTAATTAAAATGTTGACATTTTGTAAATAATAACTTTCTCTCTATATATATATATATATGTCTGTAAGAAATTAAATATGTATAGAGCTATGCACAGGCACAGATAATCTTAAGTAGAATGGTTGATAGCAAAGAAGAGAAATACACATATAAAAAGTAGGTGAAAACGTTCCACCCTAATTCAACCTTAAATCCAAAAAAATGTAGGGAAAAAAAGCAAAACAAATGTCCTTCGCAAGTAATGGGCAATAGATATACAGAGATATACATATTCGTTAAAGAAATGAAAGCAAAAACGTTTCAAGATAACGACAGGAGCAACAATTTCAAACAGACAGCATTACACATTTCAGTGGACAATGCATTAATCCCGTAATTAACTAGCAAACTCATCTAACAACAACATACTTATACTATCGTACATACAATCGACAAAAGCAGAATACTGACAATAGTACATACACCCGCATCTATATACAGTTACTCACAGAAGTATTTTGTATACGGTCATGTACGAGGTGTGTTCAAAGGAAAAGGATGGTTGCGGCATGACTGCGGTTTTTTTTTGGCCAAAAATCTCGAATAAGCATTGGTGTGTGAGCTGGTGCATTATCGGGATTGCACAATTCCGATCGTTTGAGCCGTATTGCTTCACGCAAGAATTGAATAGCTTTCTTGGAGTATTCCTTATTAACTGTATGACCTTTTGGCAGAAGCTCATGATGCACCACACTATTGTAATCAAAGAAAACAGTGAGCAAAACTTTCACCTTTTCTTTGAACATACTTCGTATTAAAAAAAAAAAATAAACATATCAACGGTAAAAATTTCTTGGTGTGGTTTGTATAACAACAATTATAACAATCACCGAAATGTCTTAAATAAACAAGCAACACACCAAAGTGACAGCTAAACTGAATTATTAGCCAGTTAGTTTGCTTGATCTATCTTGTAGGTGGTGTGCGGACCGTCCAGAATATGCCTTTGTATATTTACAAATATATTAAAATACATATTAATATGCACTCTCATTAGAGGTGTGCTAAAAGAAATATGACGAATGCATTCAAGGCCTTTTTTACTTTAACTCGCTCTAATTGTATGTGTGTATGTGCTTGTGGATATGTGAAAGCGGTTGTTTGCATCCTGGACAGAAGAACTTTCCAAACCGTAGGTAAAAACTGTTTTGTAAGTGAAATTATAAACGTTGCAAAGTTTGGCCTTTTAAATAAAAGTAGTAGAATGCGTAGCTGAAAATGGATCCAATGGGTTTTCTTCGGGTTTTCATTTCCTAATATTTTTGTAAGTATTTTCAAAATGTTTGCTTATAATTTGTCTGAAAAGTCAAAAGAAGAAAGTAAATTACTTTTACTCTTATTAATCAAAAGGCACTAGTTCGTGATATTCAAGAAACAAAATATAAAAGGCTGAAAATCGATTACTGGGAAGTAGTTATTAGCAACAAGAAATAAGAAATCAAGAAATTAAGATTTCTTAAATTATGGTAATCTATTTGATACAACAACAAAAAAACAGTGTTGCCATCACTTCATAATTAAGAATACAACTGAATTATTTATTCTTCATCCAAAAAATAAGCAGTTTATTCTTCATTTTACTTTTTCTTTTAGCTTTGAATAATAACACTTTGATTGAAAAATCAAAATTTTTTTAAGTCACTCAATTAATTTTGAAAACAGTAAATAAAATTTAATCAAGGTAGAAATCATTCAGATTTTTGTTGGGAAACTTTCGCCTTTAAAGTGCAATAACTTCAATTATAATAATCATTATTCGTGACAAACGAGAATCTAGAAGAACTCGACCTGAAATATTTTTAAAATTTCCTGTTTTTGCACCTCTAAAACTTCGAGGAAAAAATTAAAAATAATAGTTTCAGGCCGATTTCTGTGAGTTATGCCGAATTGTGAATGAACTCAACGATCGTAGATATTTTGATATAAGCGGATTCGTTTCATAGGTTTATCAAATGCTATAAATAACAGAACGTTGCTTGGTATTGATTTTCTCGAGCAAGCTGGCTGGATTTTGCGTAGCGAACATGGCATTTTAAGGATAATCCGGCTACAATATTCGAGTTTAAAATGCATCCAACAAAATCTGAAGACTGCATAACGCTAACAGCAGCAAATGTCCGAAATCATGATGGCAACTATGATAATGCTTTTAATTTTATGTCTTGGTTTGAGAAAACTTATAGCGAAGCCTCAAATAGTGAAGGGCCTGCTGATTATTCACCGACGGTTATCAATGAAATTTTCATAGATAGTTTACCGATGAGTTATCAAACCCCAGGAAAGAACGATTTATTTCCGTCTATGAAAAATAACAAGAAAGCCGAAAGGAAAGTAGGCTGCTCAATATAATTGCATTCTTTTGAAGTGCAGTACAGAACAAAAAAGTATTTTTAAGTTCGATGAAGCCAATGCCCTATTGGGCATTGCATTAAAACAGAAGTTCACGCTATGAAAGCTAGGCTTAAAAATGAATCAGATGAAATGTTGAAAAACGGCGTGATTGAGGAAAGTGAGTCACCATGGTCATTTCCGGTTGTATTAATTCCTAAAAGCGATGGAAGTCGAAGGTTTTGCGTAGATTACCTATGCCTAAATGCAATTACCGTAACCGATACGTACCCGTTGCCAAGAATGGATGACTTACTTCACGCAGCTAAGGCTACTCCGTTTATGTCTACAATTGAGTTGAAAGCCGGATATTGGCAAATTAAGATGTCTGAAAAAGGCAAAGAAAAAATAGATTTTACGACGCTATTCGGAATATTTGTCTTTAACTGCATGTCATTCGGGTTGAAAAATGCCCCAGCTACATTTCAATGGTTAATAGATAAAATTCGCTCAGGTTTGCCACAAATATTAATCCTGGCGTACCTCGATGACATAATTATATGCTCGAACGACTTTTAAGTACATATATATCTAACGTTCAAACGGCTGCATGATTTTGGGTTTCAGCTAAACAGACGAAAATTTTTATTTTGCTGCTAAGAGGTAAAATACCTGGCCCATATTTTGACAATAAATGGATTGAAAGTCAAAAGCGAAAAGAAAGAGGCCATGGTAAAGCGAGTGAACCCGAAAACCCTGAAGCAATTGGTATCCTTTTTGCAAACTTGTTCGTGGTATAGACGTTTTATTCCCAATTTCGCAGAGGTATCTTCTTTGACAAAGAAAAATATTGCGTGGAAATGGTCGGTACAGCAACAATAAGCTTTCAATGAGCTTAAAAGACTTTTATCGCCTCCACCGGTTTTGCAACAAGTCAACGAAACGAAACCATTTGTTTTAAAAACAGATGCAAGCAACTATGCTCTCGGAGCTGTGGTACTCCAGGGGGAGAAGGAAGAGCAGCATCCCATTGAATACGCTAGTCGCCTCTTACTCCCGGAAGAGAGAAATACTGGCTGTAGTGTGGTCAACGCAAAAATTCCAAGGTTGCATTGAAGGAGCAGAGGTTACAGTGCTAGATGGGCTTTACAGATCCAAACGTTTAACATAAAATTCGATTGCATCGCAGGCAAACAGAATGTGGTTGCAGATATGCTGTTTCGACCACCATGTGCACTTAATGACCATGTAGAACTGAACTGCGAATGCCGCGCTATTGAAATCGATTTTCCAAGAAAAGGCGCTTCAGAATTTCGAAACGCACAAAATCAAGATGAAGATATAAAAGAAATTATCGAATTATTTGAAAAAGAAGATGAAAATGCTACCATGTATATAAGCCGCGGATATATATTAAACAACGGTGTATTATACCGTTTTTGCTCGGGAGAAGAATCGGAGAATGGCCAGTTAGTGGTACCAAAAGCCATGAGAGCTACAATTTTAAATAAATTTCACAATGACCCCACTGCCGGTCATTATGGTATCGATCGTACCACTAGTCGAATTACACCCCATTATAATTGGAAAGGCATGCGCACAGAAATCGCCAATTATGTGAAATCTTGCCTAGAGTGCAAGAAATATAACCCAACAAACTTAAAGCCTGCTGGCCTACTTCAAACAGTTTGCAGCAAGAAAAGGTTTGAAATCACACAAGTACTGGTAATAGATGGATCCTAGTCGTTGAAGACATTTGCAGCAGATGGGTAGAACTATTTCCGATGAGGGATGCCACAGCAGAAAAGATTGCAACAATTATTCTGAAGGAAGTCATATTGAGGTATGACGTTCCTAGACGTATACATTCGGATAATGGAAGCCAGTTTATATCAGAGGCAATGCAGAAACTAACATTTTGCCTCGGAATTCAGCAATCGTTTACGCCTGTTTATCACCCAGAAGCAAATCCAGTCGAAAGAAAGAATAGAGATCTAAAAACCCAATTATCGATATATGTTAACAAAAACCACACCAGATGGGACACTTGTTTACCTTCAATCAGGTTTGCAATACAGCAATGCAGCAAAGTGCGAAAGTACTGGCTATACATCAGCGTACTTCATATTTTGCCTAGAACTAAGAAGCCCGTTTGAAGTTCACCATGGCTTGAAAGCCATCATTGAAGTAGAAAACTTCATACTGAAAATAACACCTCATTTGCAAAAACTTGCAGAAACCCTAAAATTGGCAATGGAAATGCAAAAAAAGCAGCAAGATAAAAAAGGAAAAAGACAACCACTTTTAATATTGGAGACAAAGTACTAGTCAGTACACATGTACTTAGTAATGCTAGTGAACGTGTTACGTCGAAATTCGCCAACAGCTGCGATGGTCCATATCGTATTATAGCAAAGAAAGGGGTATCATGCTACACCATCACGTCGCTTAATGGTACTGACGATCCAATAGCAACACACCACGCATTAGATTTAACCCCATACAAAGGCCAAAATGCAGAATCAAGTTACCCGCACCGGAAATGAGGACGTCCAAAAAAGAATCCCTTAGATGTTCCAAGCAATAAGGCATCCACAAGTAAAGAAAATGACATAAAACATAACAACAACGTCTCCGGGAGGGCATTACGCCAAAAGAAGTTTCCTTGAATGCCAACTGCATCATCGGGACGATTTCTGCGTCAGAGGGACAGGATGTAACGGCGCTGTTTATGATACACACCATATACGTTCATTTCATTTTATCGTATTCCTTTATTTGAGCCAAATATCGTAAATGTTCTTATTCCTAATTGTTTCTCTGTAACTAATCGCTATGGCTATTTGAAATATAATTGTAAGATTTAATTCGATCAGCAACAACCATATAAAGCGCACGCATCCCAACTCGATTAGTTTTTCTTTGAAATTTAGCCATTTAATTTAATTTATTTATTGAAGACAAGTAAAAAAAAGCGTAAAAAAATATTTTTGCGGAATCTCAATAATTATCTTGATGACAGTAGACATTAGTGGCTCTGTCGGCAGATAATTTAGGTTAAACTTTAGGGAAAACCCTACTTTTCCCTATAATTTATAATGTTAATAAATTACAATAAGCTGGTAATAGGTGTTCATAGGTCCGGCAAAATCTTCATGAATATGAGTCCGCAAAGATTCAGTAGATTGTCAAGGAATTAATGCACTTAATTGGGAACTGGGTTGCAACTTTTGGCACGAAATTCAGTTTTTATTAAAGTTTTAATATGTACGTACATAAATTTTAGCCCACCAAACGTAAAATCTTGTTAGTGCACTTGGTTGGTGAGACTTGTGTAATTATTTTGTGAATATGGCATGCCCTACAATATATACATATGCGCTGCGTTATTTAAATTTCCTATTATAAACTAAGTTGGGTAATGGAAGACCGAAAGGACATAAAATATGTTTGCAATTGATAAGAAGTGATCTTTTTCTTTATGATGTCATACGCTTGTTTGCATTTGCGTGAACAATAAAACTTTACGTTTTTTTGTAACAATTTTACAAGGAAGATATCTTGCTTGAAAGATTCGGAAGATGATTAAATGAGTCTACTTTTGTTAATAGCTTGCCTCCTTGCAATGGTGCGAAAATTTCGTATATCCGTGCTAATGGATAATTATAATCCACTTAATATTTTTTTCATGGCTTCGCCAGCCGCAGTGCCTTTCTTGAACCTGACCTACACTGAACGTCTTGTTGTTGTTGCTATTGAACTTGGGGTGTTTTTCCTTGTCGCTAATGTATTGTTTCCGCTTCTGATATAGGTAATATTATAATCATCAACATGATTAGCTTTTGACGTAATCTTCGATTTCATTATTTATTAATTTTGAAGCATATTTTCGATAGTTAACTGCTCATCTTCTTCACATTGCCTCTCGAATATTCTATCTAGTAATCCTATGATGAATTTGTTCAATATAAACACATTTAAGTTTTTTTTTTTACTCTGGAATACTTCATCGAAATCGATTCTTCACTTCGAAAGGAGTGAATCTGGGGCGCACAAATTGTTTCAAATATTGTATAGTTCCGAATCTATTGGCTTTGAATGATTTTAAAATTTCTTCTTTTAGATGCTCCATGTTTCCGAACTAGGGCAGTAATGTGGAACAGACGATGCGATGATTACAGACCCCGCATTGTTATTTCATTTGGCCATATTATCATTATCTTGCATTATATACTTATAAGTGCTTTTTTAGAACAAAAATATAATACCGTTAACTGTATATACAGTACACAAAAATCCTTATCGCCAATTATAACGACTTCGCACTTTGAATCACCTATAACAAAACTAAAAACTGCTGAGAAAATACTGTGGGAAGCTTTAAAAATGAGCGCACATAAAATGATGTGTTTCTATTTTTACACCGGATTCCCGAGGAAAATTTTAGGCCATTACTAGAAATTGAGAGACTGCTAAGCCAGAAACCAGGTGCTTGGACCCGTTCTGAAGAAGAAAAGTCAAAACGATCTGCAAGTCATCTTTGCGAAAAATTTTAACTAAATACGCCAATGAATAAGTTATCGAAACTATACCAAATCATCAATTCGGTTTTGAGCTGAAAGAGTGGATCAAGTATTTGATAAACAATGGCATGATGGACTCATACAAAAAATTTCACTTTGTCTAAAAATTTACATCAGATATTCATGCCTACGGAAGTTTACAGTTGAAGTAAAGGAATTTATTTCAAAGGAATATCCAATTATGGCTGGTGTTCCTCAATGCAACGCTTTCGGCCAATACTGTATGTTTTATTTAACAAGCGCAAAAGTACTGACCTCAACATTTGCAGACGATATCGCTTTTTGATACCAGAGAAAGTGTCCAATCAAAGCCAAAAACACAATAGAAAATCACTTATAACTCGTTAGGAGTTGTATGTCAAACTGGCGCATTAAAGTAAACGAGCAACAATGGGAACATGTAACATTCACTCTAATGACAGAAACATGCATAACACTGTAGCTAAACGTGGTAATGATCCCTCAAGCAAGAGAAGTTGAGTACCTTGGCATCCATCTAGATAGATGAGAGTAGAGAACGCAGTGGCGTTAACATTGAAGTGAGCTGTGTGTTTTAGAAACGGATAAACTGTGTAAAGGGGAAAATAATTGTGTGTTATAAAGAATTGTAATTATTGAGGATTAAATAAATATCGAGTAAATTCCTGACGATCAAGAGGTCAAACGAACAAATATTGGGAGTTTTATTTAGCAATCCAGTGATCGGACTCGAAGGATTCGAGATATCATCGAGGGTAGCTACGAAAAACGTTACAATATATATAATAATAAATAAACGAAATATTTACACGCATATTTTACAACTTTATAAACACGTGTTGCATACTTAAATAGTTAATTAATTTCCATATGAGGCTTTGTACAGATACTTCTAATTATGAATTCATATTTTTACAATTGCATTTATATTCATTTGGAGTTATACAAGTGTATTTATATTTTTTATGCCATACGCTTATTATCGTTTCCTTTTGTTTGTTGTGTGTGGCGTATGAGTGATATAATTTGTTTTTAGACGGCAAGGAAATATTTTTAGATTAACTTAAAACATGTTTTGTAAAAATTTAAATTTTGTTTCACTGAAAATTTTATAACATAATTTTTTCTTGAAATAAAATTTGTTAGTAAATTTTCCCAAATTACTTATTATATAATTGAAGTATTATTACTTTAAAATCAAATATTACAACTTCAAGTCTGCATTACGCAGAAACAACAAAAAACAATTAATTCGAAATTGGAGCATAGAATTCTGTGCCTTATTTTTTACGCATTATTCAACTGACTGTGGAAAAAATATTGAATTAATAAGAAGGAGTATTCCATTATTCCAGCCAAATAAACAGTTTTAATGTAACAACCAACCAGTCTTTTATGCACCCTAAAATTGGAAAATCTTCATTCAGCAAACCAAGCGACAGTACTGCACGACGAGAGTTATGTTGACGACTGCTCTCAGGCGCAAAATGAATTGACTGTAAACAAAAAAAGTTCTACTTATTTATATTTAACCCATGTAAATATACCTACAAGCAGAAAGTGATACAATTTTGTTTGCACCATGAGTTTCTGGTAAAATTAATATAATTCAACCGCTGGCCATTGCCAGCTCGCAACTCTTTAAGAGCATACAAAGGGGGATCCAAGTAGAAGTACTTCTTTCAATAGCCTTTTTTTGACAGAAAACACGTGAGTCGTGTAAAGCTGTTATGTTATTTTTGTTCAGTATTGTTAGGCATTTCATCATGAAAAGACTTACGCCTGAACAACGTTTACAAATCATTCAACTTTATTACGAAAATTCACATTCATCACCCATCTTGAGACCCAGCATTCATTATTAGATAATATTCCACCGAATAGACCACGTTCAACGCGCAGTGAAGAAAATACAGCTGCCGCAGCTGAGAGTGTACACGAAGACGTGTGGACCATCTGAGACGTAGCCGTAGCCAATGTTTGAACGAGATAATCTTCAAAAAATAAATGCCAAATAATGTTCTTTCGAATGATAACAATCCCCAAAAAATTTGAATTTTCTGTGTGTTTTCTTTAAAAAAGTAGGGAACCTCAAAATGGATCACGCTTTACAATGCAAATAACCAACTAACGTGATATTGCTTAAATTTTAAAGAAATTGTTACTGTTGAAAAGTTGACACTAAATATGATATAGAAATTTACTTAACTTCGTCAATTTGTTTTTAATAGTCACTACAAATGACAATTAACGGTGTTTTATAATAGCTATAATTATGACTAGCTATTCAAAAAGGCCTTTTCCATTTCAGCGTTTACGAGTTTGCGTACAATTTTGAGCATATTTGGTTTGGTTTTCAATTAAAATTTTTCCGTAAAGAAGTACAGTTTTATTAATGTCGCCTTTTTTCGCCCACTACCTACCTACTTCTACCATCACTGCTGTGATTTGATACTCTTTAATGGCATAAAACTGTATATATACTATTTCACCTTCGAAGTCATGGATGCACTTGAATATCACTTTTTCACCGCGATACGTGGCAGGTGGTATTTTGACCAGTAGTGCGCGCAGGGAGGTTACAAAATCTTTAAACAAAAGGAAGTATTTAATAAGAAGTGGTTTAACTCTATTTTGGAATTATAACATATTGATCAGTAAGTTAGAAAAGAAATTTCTGATTTGCAAAATTTGTGTTAATAATTAATAAGATATACCTACACTCAATTAAGTGAAATGAACTTAAACATTTCAGGGCTGATAGTGATATTCTTATTAAAAAAATATTTAAATTTTTGGAGTACCAAAAAATTTATATCTTACGGTTAAAATATAATTCCGCAAAGAATATCACGTTGAAAATCTGCTTCCTAACAACTAACATCCACCAAAAAATATAATTGTATATCGGATTTTCATATATCGGGAAAATCTGTTGCATTGGAAGTATATGTTATAGTTGCCCAATTTTCGTATATTTCAGTATAAGACCGCATAACGTTTGCAGAAAACTGAATTTCACGTCCTTGGACGCATACCAAGAGAATAATTAGACAAGATCTCATATCTGAATATTCCCACAGTTGAAAACTAACCTAGCATGTTCAAGTTTTAGTTTAATCCTAACTTTTTAAAGATGAGATCACGTCAGTTCGATATTTTTTAACATATTTGTACATATTTATTTAAAAAAAAAAATTTTGCAGGAATATCGCTTAAATATTTAAAATATTTCATACTAACTATAGTTTTGAACTGTCCATTAACCATTTCCAATCTTTCTATCTCGGTTTCTCTATCTCTTTCTAACCCTATTTATCCATCTCAGCGTTTATTGGCACGCTATACATGTCGAAAGTGCTCTGTATGTATATCCAAAATGAAATACAAACTTCTCCATTAAAATACAGCAGCCGTTTGGAGGCGGCTTCAAATAGTTTGTAGATTACCCAATTTGTTTGAAAAACTTCAAGAATCACACCACAAATTGGAGGAGCACACACGAATGTCTACTGTCACCCATCATCAACTGGCTCCCTTTAAGATCATTTGAATGTTAAAAATTTAAAATTCAATCATGCTTTCGGAAATAAGTTGGACCAGTTTTTTCCAGTTTTTTGCTTTCGAAAGCAAATATTATTCCTCTAATGTCAAATTTTCAACGCACGAAAAGTTGGGTTTAATATAAATAAATTTGTTTGAAAAATATATGAACGACGTTAATTAACGCATTTTCTCAAATCTTTTTCAAATTTCCCTTATTTACTTGGTTGTTCTTTCGAAGGTGCGTAGCCACAATAAATATTTATGATATATCTACCAAAACGATGACGTATAAAATAAATAAATATAAATTTTTACAAGAATGATCACTTATTCAGAAAAAAATAGTAAATACCTAAATAAATTCCTGTGCATATGCGTAAGCTTCGTACATAATTCATTTGACTGTGTCATTTGATGTTTTTTTGGCAGATGTGTCGTCTGTGCGTCTTCAATTTATTGGCTAACTAGCAGATTTTTTGCCTTAGTCGACGACTTTTTGGGACCGTTTTTTGCATTTGCTAAGCTTGATATTTTATTATTTATTTTATTATTATTTCATTGACATTTCTTGCATCGGTTGAATTCCAATGCTACGCCTATTTATTTTTGTTGCTACCATTATAAACTATTGACGAATGCGATTGGCAATGTGCTTGTAGTGCAAAGTCATGTTGCGGAACGTATGGAGTGTAATTCCAGAAATTTGGTTATGTTTAATATTCAATACAATTATGTGAGTGTAGCGCTATATAATATTTATAGCCTACACTTAGGAGTACGCATTGCGTGGCACTTTGTTACCATGTACGCTGAAACTAATTCGCACTGTTTTTGTTCCTGTAATTATACTCATTACATATAAAATTTTTATTGCGGCAAAAAGAGTCTGTTTGGAGTTTATTTAAATGGTCTCCTTATTTCATTTATTATTATTATTATTATTATAATTTTTTTTTTGGAATTTATTTCTTTCATATTATTTCATGTCGTTAACCACTTACTTACTATTTCGAAGAAGCAATAAATGTTTAGGCAATCGTTTATTCCTTTCAATAAGGCTTGTAAACTGTAATTAACTACATTAAATTTAATATAAAAGAAATACAAGTTATATGAGAGTTTGAGTTGAAAGTTGAAAATTTAAATTGATTCTATGGAAATATATTTGATTGGTTATGAAATATTTTTATACACAATTGTAGAATTATATATTTTTAGTTTTTATTAGATTTGAATAAATATTCCATTCTCATTATGAGCCACGTAATTGAAAATTGTTTAAATCTTTCAAAAATAATGCTACTTTTGTGACATTTCCCTGATTTTGAATATTTTTCTTTAATATTCATTAAATTGTAATGTTGAATTTGTTCATTATTTTTCAATATTTCACTTTTTTGTAAACTTTTCAAATAGGTTACAAAATTTTTGAAAAATGTCTTCTATACTATTGATGTAGCTTACTTACATTAGATATCGATGTTGTATCGATCCTCTTATATTACTTATTTCAGCTTAATTATGCTCTTTAAAGATAAGGTGGTAAGCTGAGTTGTACCTCACTAGTTGTTTAAATGTTGTTGTGCAATATTTCATTTTAGAGCAGCTGCTATGCTAATCGGAATACTTGCATTTTATGATTTTTTTAATTACAACTTGTCTCTCACTATCAATGCTCATTTACTTATTCAGCTTCGCCGATTCTCTCATGCACTCACTCACACTCTCTGTCAAATACCTTTTGTCATATATTCTGGTATTGTTAGGAACTTTAGAAACGCTTAACATACATACTCATACCTATCTCACTGAATTCCATTGAGCTTCAAGCATATCCTCTCCATTTGACTTTGTGTCAACAAAAGTTGAAAACTGGAAATTGCAATGAATGTTAGTGGAGATATACGAGTATATATCTGACATAGTTACAGTTTGTTGTTGTTGTCATTGTTGCTGCTTTAGCCAATGCGGCTTTCAGTTTTTTACGAAAAGGGTGTGAAGAAAAAACACAGAAAACGTATAAATAACCATACATATTTGACGGTATAAACATCGAGACGCAAAACCACAAATTGGTGGAGGAACTCGACCGAAAATCGCTTGAGCGGTAACATTTTATTGGTTTTTGTATTAAACTTTTATACGCGACAGGCTAGATTTTTATTTCGAATGTGTGTTTATTTAGTTGTACGAGAACATATGAGTATGGATATAGGTATCAAGACATTCTGTCAATTACTTGAACTGCAAAAAACTGGGTTACTAGTACCAACTTATGTAACACAGTTTGGAGATACAGAAGTAAGAATGGAAATTCAAGCAAGCAATTTTATATGTAAATTTTTCAGGCATTTGAGAAAAAGTCTCCAAAGAGATAAATATGAAGTTTGTATTAGTATGAAATTATATTTTTTTTAACCTTATTCTCTTTACAACTTCGATGATGTGATAAAAGTAATTTCATTGTTTTCTTAACTACGCCAGTGAGTAAGTGTCTATATGATCGTAAAGGCGAGGCAGTAACCTTCTACGAGCCGCTGTAGAGAGAGTTACATATGTCCCTTTCTACATACTCGCAAAAGTGTATAATACTTCTGACGCCAAGCTTCTAAGTAAAGAAAGTATAGGGTGCTCCAATAAGAGTGATATGATTTCTTAAAAAAAACACACCAATTGTTAAGGAAATTGAAATCTTTTTATTTAATGTGAAGTATAATCGATAAAATTAAATTCTGAATATAACATCAATAAAATTTCCTCCATGACTTCTTTTGCAGAAACGAATTCGATGAACCTAATTTTTGAGCACTTTTTCCACGAAATCAAGTCGTATGTCATGAATATCACGTTCAATATATAGCTCCGAGCTTCTCCTCCAATTTGTGGTTTTGCGTCTTGATGTTTTTACCAATAAATGGAGGGACCTAGAACTTACTCTAAGCCACCTCCGAAAGGCCGATGGGTTTTTATGAGCAGCCTTTTATTTCATGCCAGAACCTGGCGAGCCTGGGCTCGAACCCAGGCCTTCCGAATGGTAGTACGCAATGCTGACTACTCGGCTATTGCGGCCGCTGCTATATAATCAGTTCAAAACTTGAGCAAATATATACTTTTCTGGTACGTTTATGCACATATAATTAAATTTTCTTTGATTGCGTTTTCCCATTTCACTTAGTTTGTTTAAATTTTTTTTTTTAATTTATTTACTTTTTAATTTTTCTCCGCTTAACACCAAACGCACTGCTTCACAAGCCTCGTATTTTTTATTATTTTTTGTTAATATTCGTTTATTTTTTTTCAAGATTGATTGATTTTTATCATTTTATAAATATCCATGCCGTATTTGACTTGAAAAAGTATATTTAAGGAATACATTCAGATTTACCAGTAACCAGCAAAAAACTCGCTTACCTCTGAAACGAAAATGGAATCTAGAAAAATTTGAATCAATTTAATTTAGTTTCCAGAAGCCATTTTTTTAACATATGAATGTCATTGAAAGTAATTCCTGCGAGGAAAGAAAACTTTTCAATATCATTGTTCTCTCAAACGGATGAGGAAGACCTTCCATTTTAATTCTTACAGATATCTTACATTATAAGATAACGCATAATATATTATGGTATATATTCCAAAGTACTTAATATATAATATATGAATAAGGATACAAATGTATAAAATAACGTTTGAAACGTCACGTTTTGAACATTTAATAATGAAGGAATGAGCTTTTTTTAAAACATGAAATCATACCAGTTCGATATTTGTATATCAGTTCATGAGTAAAGGGAATAATGATAGTTTTCATCTTCATGTTATTCGTTTGTTGTTGTTATTTTTAGTACGCCAGGGCAAAGTCTCATTTCCTCAAAAATTAATGGAAATGTGCAGTTAGTTGGTACTTAGTGCTAATGCGAACCTCGGTGCAGGCAAATACATTTTTAACTGTGGTCCGTAGTATGTAAGTACGCGATGTAGAAAATAGACCCATCTAAATTGATACCGATTGTATCAGTATGATGAGATGAGTTGATTTTGGCATGTCCCTCCGTCTCTCTGTTTGAGCGCGAACTATTCCCTCAGGTTTTGAGACATTTTATCCAAGCTTTATAGGCTGATGCGCTTATTTGCTTAAGCGATTATTTGTCGGAACCGTCCGGGTCGGACCACTATAACATATATGGGACAGATTTTTCAGATTTACAATTTCTGTTCATAAGTCTGTCAAAAAAGGACCCAAGGACGCGAAACTTTCTTTCCTACACAAATATAATGAATTGCATATTACTTCTGAAAACTATCGAAATTGGATATAATATACTTGTGTATCTCACATACAACGATATTTTCAGATGTGAGATTTTGGTCAAAACTCATTCAAAAAAGCATTTAGGAGCACGCAGGTTGGTATTATCCACCAATATCATGAATTGCATGTTGGTACTGAAAATTATAGAAATCGGAATACTATATCTTGCAGCCCCCATACAACCGATTTGTTCAGATATGAGGTTTTGTGTCAAAAATCAGCAAAAAAAAAACATCAAAGAGCGTAAAATTTGGTATTCTACAGATAGATTCAAGTTTATGTTGACACTGAAAATCATCGAAATCGAATTTTGTAATTTGCAATAAATTTGATATGTTCCTAAGATATTTTATGATTTCATTAACTCCAAACGCAGAGTCTCTTTGTTTCCATCTGCTATAACATACAAAACTACTTCATTAAATGACTTCCATCATATCTCGAATATGTTTGCACAATTACTCTATCAGTTCATCTGGAAACAATTTTGGTGGTCAATTAATACCCCAATTGTTTCTTTCGAAGATGTGTTATGTCAGTTAAAGGCTTTAAAGAATTCTTTCAGTTACGGTTCTAACATGATTCCAACATGCTTTCCTAAATATTTTGTAGAAAAGGCATTTTCCCATTGATATGAAAGATATTATTTATAATTCCGAATCATAAGAATGGTAAAAGATCTTCGATTGAAAATTATAGAGGGATAGTAAAGATATCTGATGTACCTAATTTTTTTAAAGCCTTAATTACTACGCAATTAACTGTTACCATATATCTTTTAGTTTAAAGTTCCCAGCATGGGTTTTGCAAAATGAAATCTACTCTTACTGGAATTTGTTACTCGCGTTTCAATCGGATTTATGGAAAACAAGAATACTTATGTTAAATATACCGTCCTTAGTAAAGCATTGGACAGAGGAAATCATTTAATACCTATTAAAAATTGATCTTCTTGGATTTCAACCAAACTTTCTCCAATGGACATATTCCTTTCTCTTTAACAGAAAGCAAAGAATATTATTTAAGGACACCTTTTCTCGTATAAATGATATATCATCTGGTATTCCGCAAGGTATATATTTATTAAAGATTTGTATTCAGTTATAAAATATTCAAAATTTTATTATATGCCCGTGATGTAAAGCTTTTTCAATCACATGCCTAAATTAATTAAAGGTATTTTTCACAAACCGATTAGTTTATTTAGGTAACTTGAAGTAATAGCAATGATATACCTCTTAATCTTAGCAAATTCAAAACCATGTTATAGTCTAGAGTAAGTATGTCATTTTGTTAATTTGGGTGTAACAATGGATAATACACTTAATTTCAATCTTCATATTTATACCACTGTATTAAAAGCTGAAGTTCCCTTGCCTTTGTGAAACGATGGTCTAAAGAATTCAGATACCCTTATGTTATATACTTTTTACGTCGTTAGTAGGACCAATATTAGGGTATGGTTCGATTGTTTGTAAACCCAATTAAAGTATTCATTCTGATTAAATTGGGTCCGTTCAAAAATAGTTTTTGTTGTTCGCTTTGCATCGTTTGCAATGGGATTTGTGCCAAAGTTTTCCTTCGTATAGTAGTTGCTAAAACCTATAAATTTACTCACACTTACACACCGTACAGAAATATTCTATTTTTAAAATCTTGTATTTTATGTCAAGATATTAATTATGATTCCAGCACATTCGATGTGACAGGTTCACTTTTCGTAACAAAAAATACTGTAGTAACTTCTCTAAACAAGTAACTGACTAAATTTCTTAGGTAGTATAAATAATCTTATATTTTAGCTAATGAATTTGATTTGTGTTGCTGAGCGGTTTTAGGTTTCGGCGCTTAACAAACTCTTGCTTTCATGACTCGGCAAATTCTGTATGCGGATGACACCCCTCGTGTCGGTTGGACGAGAGGAAGGTAACCGTTGGGCTTAATTATTAATTATTAATAATGAACGTATGTTTGACCCACTTGTGCCTATAATTATATCTTTAATATTATATATAATAATTGTATCTAAACCATTTATAGAGGCGCCTGCAGTGCAATAATGTCGGCTATTTATCTTAGAATCTCAATAGAAGCAAAACAAACGTCAACGAAATTGTGAAGCCATTAAATAAATAAAATTTACAAAATTATAGAAAATACGTACATATATATATAATAGTTGTCGATCGATAGAAAGTTAATAAATATATGAATGCATGTCCTTTGATGCAAATGCAATTTAACTATTACCGAGTTCTATTTAAAATGAACAAAATATTTGAATTTACATTAGAGGTGGAGAAATATAAACCACTTACATGATAGCGGAAATACCATGTATAATTTTTTTTTTTTATGAATTTGTTGAAAACATTCTCTAGTTATAAGGTTACAACGTAAACTTTAATTTATCTTATAACTATTAGAGCTTCCACTCTCCTTTTCCAAATGGGAAACTTCAAATAAACTATCTACATAATAGTTCAGACATGTTGCATAAATTTGGTTAAATTCTGTTATAATGAAACAAATAAGGTGCTCATAAACTTTTGCCCTTTCTCAGAATTCGGGCGAACTTCTTATAAATCATTTCCATGATAACGCGAATATACTGCTCAATTTAGGTTGACATCAGTGAAGCTCACGTTATGAGGTAACACCAAAAACTTGCATTTATTTTTTTACCTAAAATTAAACATAAATTTAAATAACTCATTTTAATTTATTTTATTATTTTCTGACTTTCAGACCGATTTTCTCCAAGCTTCTGCAATGGTTGATGTTACGTCGCCTGCACTCAATCTTAATCAACGCCGTCAAATATTGTCAGCAGTGGCTCTGAGCTGTGCTCAGAGTGCAACCCTGGATCAGCTGTTTCATGAAACTTCAATTATGGCACTTTACTGCGACGCTCACTTCGTTCCTTTTTCACCGAGCCTTTCCAACGAGCGGACGTTTGCTGCTGAATGAAATTTATCAATTTATTAATCCAAAACTATAAATATAATCAGATGTGGTACCTTTTACGTAGTCTAACAAAAGTGTAAGTTATTTTACAAATATTAATTATCTTTGTATATTTCATCGTATAATAAATTGCAGATTTTAGCGTCATACGTACACACTTGTACGTGCAGCTGAAAATATAGTTTTAAACGTATCTGAGGTTACATTTCTAAAATACTTTTGTTATTCGATCGAAAGCTGATCATAAATCTTCGGAGAACCCATAAAATTTGGTAACATCGTGCATTGAGTCTGAGCTTTGGTATCGACGCGAGTTGAAGCCTAACCTTAAAACCGCGATAGGTATGGCATCTGGCTCATCGAAGGTTACCGTCATGCCCTCGGATGGTATGGTAATTGAAACAACTATTCCTGCTGCTGCTCTTGTCACAACAGCAATAACCGGCGTTACTATGGCTAATGGCGACACGGTACTTACTACCGGTAGCGCGCCTGTTGAGCCATTTGCACCACCTTCTTTGCTGAAAACGACAGCGGACTTAAGACCTTCCGGTACAACCGGGTTTATCGTCGCATCGACACCTCGTCAGACTGAAGCAGCCTTTGAACCAATAGAAACGTCACAACTTCGCACCCGGTCAGGGATTTTGCGTACGGAAAAACCACGTAAGCACGCACGCATTTCACGTACTAGCGCTTCCACTATTGCTCCTATAGGTGAAGAGCGCACACGGGTAACTTGGTGCCCGATGACATACGCTTCAACAATGCACGGCCCTGAAGGCGTAAGTCTGGCATCTGGTATCTGTGCTGACTTAAATGGTCTCAATATTCATAGCCGTGACGTTTCGCAATCACTACCTTTTTTGCAAACACTTCGTCGGCCTTTGTAGCTGCTCCTTACAGCAGCCGTTCAAACAATATCAGGCATTCTATGGGTATGATTGGGTGTGGCGTTGACCCATCGTATGTGAGGAATCAATACACGTCTGCGGGTAGAGGTGATGGAATAAACTCAGCCATGCGTAACGAAGCGTATATCCCTGGCATAGGTCGGAATAATATAGACGGTATTTTCTCGAATGCGGACTTGAACAGAAACATAGGGGCATTTAATAGTATGACACCTTTGATGCCAACCCACATTAACAACTTCGTAACTCCTAACAATACGTCACAAAATATGTTGACACATTCTTCGTTAGCAGATATAACACTGTCAACCTCGCAGGTTGCCTCGCGTCAAGTTATGTCCAAGGACCTACCTATATTTTCCGGAAATCCAGAAGATGGGCCTGTCTTTATAACGAATTTCGAGCAGTCTACTGGAAGATGCGGTTTCACGGAACAGGAGAATCTAATACGTCTACAGAAGTGCCTCAAAGGCCCAGCACTCGAAGCTGTGCGCGGAAAACTAATGATGCCAAGTACGGTTCCGCTTGCAATCGAAACGCTGAGGATACTTTATGGGCGGCCCGATATTATACATCATACCTTGCAGCGAAAACTACGACAACATTCGAACGTTAAAATGGACAAGATGGATTCTTTAATAAATTTCGCTTTGGCTGTGCAGAATTATCGTGCAACTATGCAAGCATTGGGCTTAGCGACTATTTGAACGATCCGATGTTAATAAACGCACTCTTGACTAAATTACTATGTGACTTGAAATTAGATTGGGGTCGATTTAGAATGATGCGCATGAAAGTTGATATAACTGTTTTCGACGAATGGCTCTTTAACTTAGCTACTTGTGCAAGCCAGGTGACTCCGTTCGGTTACGGATTCAATCAAGCGGAACTAAAAGGAGGGCATAGACGAGGCGAGAGGTTGATGGTGCATGATATTGTTGTAGCGGAAAAGAATGACGGCTGTCCCAAGTGTAAATAAAAAAGGTCATCGGACGAATTCGGGACGCTAAACAGAGACGCCCGATGGAGATTCGTTCGTGACTATAAATTGTGCATTTCTTGCTTTAAGCGGCATTTTGTTCATAAGTGTAATCTTAAACGGAAGTGTGGTATTGACGGATGTAAAATGCCACATAACCCGTTGCTGCATGGCTCGACGTATACAAAAACCAAACCTGCAGACACTACTGAAGATGACAACAATGCAACCGTAATGTTTCATGGGAGGAACACTCATGCCATGTTTCGTTATATTCCGGTAAGATTATCCCATAAACAAAAATCGACTGACACATACGCTTTCATTGATGAAGGATCCTCAGGTACTCTTATTGAGAATGGAGTGGCAGATGAACTCGGCCTCGAGGGACCGTCAGAGGAGCTATGTTTGCAGTAGACAAATGACATTATACAGAGCGAAGCTAACTCAAAAACAGTATCCATGCACATCTCGGCCCAAAGCAAAAATGCGAAAAGGTTCTGTATGCATAGAGTTCGTACTGTTGCAAACTTGAACTTACCTGTTCAGTCTCTCGAAAGTTCGACGATAACAGCACGTGAACATCTGAGTAATCTTCCGATTTTACCGTACAGAGCAGCAAGAGCGCGAATCCTCCTTGATAATCTTAAATTGTCTGTGTCCTTGGAAATTCGAAAGGTTAAAGAAGATGAGTTGGTGGCAGCAAAGTGTAAGCTAGGATGGTCAGTTTTCAGACGAATAGACAAAGTGGACACCTCTTTCCCTCGCGTTTTGTATACATGTCATTCTGACGACCGTCTTGAGGAACTTGTAAAGGCCCATTTCGCACTAGAGGCCATAGGTTCAAGAGTCTCAAAACCCTTATAGTCAAAGCAGAATGAACGTTGTCTCCGAATTATGGATTCGAAGATGCGATATCTTCCGGCTGAAAAACGATGGGAGACGTGTCTCCTATGGAAACACGACAATATACAACTACCTAATTCTCTGCCGATGGCCTACCGTCGTCTCCGGTGTCTGGAGAGTAAAATGTCGCGAAATCCAGAACTGAAATCTTTCCTTGTTAATACCATTAAAGATTACGAACGAATGGGTTACATAAGGAAGTTGTCCTCCGAAGAAAATGTGACAGGCGGAAAATCATGGTATTTTCCCATGTTTACGGTTACCAATATTAACAAAAACAAGAGACGCTTAGTTTGGGATGCTGCTGCGGCTGTCAATAATGTAGCTCTCAATTCTGTTCTGCTAAAAGGACCGGACCTATCCAAATCGTTAATAGGAGTTCTCATTAGATTTCGTGAAAGGCCCATTGCCCTTTGTGGTGATGTTAGGGAGATGTTTCACCAAATACGAATTTGCGTGGAGGATCAAGTTGCTCAAAAATTCTTATGGAGTGACAACGATACCTTTCGACAACCTGATACGTATGTCATGCAGGGCAAATTATATCAAAGACAAAAATGCGTTGAGATTCCAAGACAAACACCCGGTGGCAGTGAAGGCAATTTTGGAGAACACGTTCGTTGACGACTGGCTGCAAAGTACATCCTCGGAAGATGAAATGATACGATTAGCTGCTACGGTAGAGATATCAACGCTGAAGAAGGATTTGAGATGCGTAATTGGATATCCAACAACAAAAACGTTTTGTTAAGTTTAACAGGCCGGTCAAACCAAGGCATTAAACATTTCGACCATACTGACATAAAACATGAGAAGGTACTTGGTATGTTGTGGTGTCCGAATGATGACGTTTTCTCGTGTTTAAAAATCTTTCACGAAGTTTTTGACTAAAGCATCCCTCCTGCAAATCCTACAGGTAATCATGAATGTGTTTGATCCATGAGGCCTACTTGGATTTTTCATGATTTACGCTAAGATTCTTATGCAGGAGGTATGGCGTTCCGTCGTTAAGTGAGACGAGCCAGTACATCAAGAAGAGCAAGGTAAATGATTTCGCTGGGCTCGTTATTTACGTAACATTCCTGAAATTCGTGTTCCGCTGGTGGGCAGTTCAGGGGAATTGCAAATGCACACTTTTGTTCAATGAAAGCGTTGATGCATACGCCGCTGTAGCCTATTTGCGAGCAAAGCGAGGCTCAAATATTTCTTCCGTTAAAGCCATTATCAATTCCGAGACTGGAGCTTATGGGTGCAATTTTGGGTCTACATTTTTGCCGATTTGTTACGAATGAACTCTCTGTTACGATTAGCCGGCACGTCTTTTGGTCTGACTCTAAAAATGTCTTATTCTGGATTAGATCAGATGCAAGGAAGTTTCAACAACTTGTTGCCGTACGTGTAGGTGAGATATTAGAGGACTCCAATGTTGATGACTGGCACTGGGTTCCATCGGCGGACAACGTCGCGGATGAAGGTACAAAATGGGCACGAGAACCACAATTTACTCGCAGCAGTCGATGGTTTACGGGACCATCATTCCTACTAAAAGAAGAAGATGAGTGGCCCGAAGCGCATTTGAATGGAAAATACGATAACGAACTGATTTGTCATGCGGAAATGCGACCGGAACCAGAATCATGTTGACGGTAATGATGCCTGATCCCAAGCGATTTAGTACCTTGGAGAAATTAATTGGCACCCAGCGCTACGTGCTTCGATTTCTCCAGTTTGTTTCACGTGGAGCAAATTTATCCAACAACTTTAAAAACCTAATCCGCAATTATCAAAATTTGCCAAGAAGAGGAATATGAAAAGGAGATAAAATATTTAAAGGCTGAAAAGGCAGTACCACGAGAAAGCACACTCTTCAAATGTTCTCCATATTTGGACGATTTAGACATACTTCGAATACGAGGCAGAATTGATATGGCAGAAAATGTTGCCTTTGGCATAAAACGGCCCATAATTTTACCGCGTAATAGTCGCGTGACACATCTTATGGCGGACTTTTACCATCGGAAATTCCACCATCACCACAGCGAAATAGTCGTCAATGAAATGAGGCAGCGTTATTTTGTGCCTGGCTTAAGAGCATTAGTTAGAAGCACAGCTAAATCGTGTCAATGGTGTAAGAATCGTCGCGCCGTCCCTAGACCTCCAGAGATGGGCAACCTTCCAAAAGAAAGGTTGGAAACGTTTTCAAGGCCCTTCACTAATATAGGAATATACTTTTTTGGGCCTTTCGAGGTAACAGTAGGCAGACGACGTGAAAAACGTTGGGGTGTTCTCTTTACGTGCTTGACGATCCGCGCAGTCCATATTGAACTCTCAACTTCGCTATCAACTGACACCTTTCTTCTAGTCCTCAAGCAATTCATGGCAAGACGTGGCGTTCCAAAGTGTATATGGACGGACAATGGAACAAATTTTCAAGGAGCTAGCCGCGTACTGGAAGCAGAAATTCAACGCATATCGTGTGGGGAGATTGAACATCTTCATCCGAAAATAAAGTGGCATTTTATACCTCCCGCTTCACCTCACATGGGCGGCTCATGGGAGCGGATGGTGAGGTCAGTCAAATCAATTCGGGCGACTTTAGGTCATTTTGAATTCTCGCCCGTTAACTTACGTGCCTTTGGATACTCCGGAAATGGAAGCATTAACGCCAAACCATTTCCTTTTAGGTAACTCGAATGGTATTCGTGACAGTAACGAAACCGACAAGGATGGCGCCGTACTAAACAAAATCTTCCTTATTTCGAACCAGATTTCTGACCAGTTCTGGAAGCGATGGGTACGCGAATATCTTCCCTGTTTGACTAGGCGTTCTAAATGGTTCGGAAAGTCCCCAGATTCCATAAGACTCAATGATTTCGTTATTATCGTGGACGATAACGCTAAACGAAGTACGTGGCGCAGAGATGTCGTAGTAGACGTGCATTAAAGCAAAGATGGTGAGGTACGTAGTGCAGTAGTTACAACAGGCGACGGATTAATAACGCGCCCAACCGTAAAGCTGGCCAAGCTCGACGTTAAAGGGTAAACCTCGCAAGACTCTGCGAAGTTTACGGAGGGGGGAATGTTACGTCGCCTGTACTCAATCTAAATCAACGCCGTCAAATATTGTCAGCAGTGGCTCTGAGCTGTGCTCAGAGTGCAACTCTGGATCAGCTGTTTCATGAAACTTCAATTATGGCACTTTACTGTGACGCTCACTTCGTTCCGTTTTCACCGAGCCTTTCCAACGAGCGGACGTTTGCTGCTGAATAAAATTTATCAATTTATTAATCCAAAACTATAAATATAATCAGATGTGGTACCTTTTACGTAGTCTAACAAAAGTGTAAGTTATTTTACAAATATTAATTATCTTTGTATATTTCATCGTATAATAAATTGCAGATTTTAGCGTCATACGTACACACTTGTACGTGCAGCTGAAAATATAGTTTTAAACGTATCCGTGGTTACAGTTGAGATATTACCGATCTGAACAAATCGTAAACGGTGAAGCCAAATTAAGGTAATTGGCTCATCCAGGGATTAAAAAATAAATAAATAAATACTTGGTTTCAAATTTCAGTGCGTTTTATTCAATTATTAAAAAAAAGCGATAATTCAGTGAGGAATTTTTAATTTAATAATGGGCGCCAGAAAGTACCCATCCAAAATTAGTGTTCTGGGCCAACAAGAACCCATGGTCCCAGCTGGTAACACTCCAGGTAATTGATTGGTTTTGTTCAGTTGATTCTCCGACAGGGTGAAAAGTTTATGAATATTGGAACGAGTTCCCGTCGTCCCTTGTCAAATTTGGTTTGGAGACAAACCGGTTTCGGCGTTCGCAGAACGATCAACGACACTGAAGATGGCAGAACGCCGAAACCGGTTTGTCTCCAAACCAAATTTGACAAGGGACGACGGGAACTCGTTCCAATATTCATCAACTCCAGGTAATATTTTGTAGTAGGGGAGACGGTCTGGTGATGAAATGTGGGGTCAGCCAGCTTTATGTTGCAATAGCTGGCAGCGACCGCTGCATCCAGAGACGAAGGAGAAGAAGGAGTCCGTTTGCTATAGTTACGGACAATGAATGCGTGGGTTGTTATATATGAGGATTGTTCACAGTTTCCGCGAATTTTGATGAAGCAGTCTCGCTGCCGGTTGACCTCAGTTGTTTTTAATCGGAGTTCACAAGCAAGGTCTTCCGAAATTATCGACGTTGAGGCGCACACATCAATAAGAGCTCGGACTTTATGGAGGCGCCCTCCTGCCTCAACTTTTATTACGGCAGTTGTTGCGACTGCATTTAGACACTGGAGCATGTAAGCTGCTATATCGCGGCTTTGTGATAGCCCGACTCGGAAGTCATCTCTGGTTTGAAGGTGGAATTCATGAGATTCCATTCTACTGTATCTGTTAGATATATGATATTAATATGACCCTGTATTATAACGGACAAACCAAATATTATATTTTCCAATATTCAACTTTGTACTTACATCTATACTTTACTTGAATAAAGTGTGATACATTAAACGGACGTTTTAATTTAACCGGTCTAACTGCGCTAACAATGATTATGGGCCCAGAACCAACCATTAACACGTGTTTTGAAATATATTAAAGTTTTGTAAAATCGGTAGATATAGTTATATCGTGTATTTGGGTTAAATCGATCGATATACTAATATCGTGTATTTTGAACGGACATATTAAAAAAAAAATGAGCGGCGGTTCTGTGTTAAACATTGAAAAATTAGGTGCCGATAATTATGAGAGCTGGTCTCTTCAAATGAAGAGTTTGCTGATTACAATGGACTATTGGGACACCATTATAACCAAGTGTCCGGAAAATGGCCCTGAAGATGTGAAAAATAAGTGGATTAATAGTGATCAAAAAGCCTTGGCGACCATCATTTTATGTGTAAAGCCATCAGAGCTTCTTCACGTGCGAAATTGTATACATGCAGCAGAAGCATGGAATAAATTACACGAATTATGCAGAGCAAAAACTCCTTCGCGTAAAGTTGGCTTATTTAAAAGTCTTTTTCAGTTCGAAATTAGAAGCGATGAAAAAATTTCTACGCAAATTAATAATTTCTGTAGCATTGCAGAAAACTTAAAAGAAATCGACATTGCTGTACCAGAAGACCTCGACATGGAAAGTTTTGTCGTCGCCATCGAAAGCAGAGATGAATTACCTACGTTGGGACAACTGAAGGTCAAAATCTTGGAAGAGGAGCAGCGTCGTGGAAATCGAGTAGACAGCGGCGATACAGTAAGAGCAGCTAAAGCGGAGAAAAAAAGAGCGGACCAAAGTAAACGGGCAAATAATTCTAATGGCAGCAATAACCACAATGCTAGCTATGCACGCAGAAGGGGAAATGTGCAATGCTATGCATGCGGTCAACGCGGTCATATTCGTTCAGAATGTAACAACAAGCCACAAACTAAATTGATGAGTGCGTTTGAAGAGAAATTTTCTACAAACAAATCCAATTGGATTTTGGATAGCGGTGCGTCTTCTCATCTATGTCGTGATAGGAATTTTTTCAACAAACTGGAGATTAGTACACAAACAATTTTGTTGGCTACCGGCGAATGTGTAAAGGCACAAGGCGTAGGCGATGTATATTTAAAATCGGTTCATTCGGATATTTTACTTCGCGATGTTTTGTTTGTGCCGGACTTAAATTCTAATATTTAATCGGTTAGCAAAATTACAACCTATGGACATTGTGTGAATTTCGGTAAAAACATTGTTAGTGTAATAGACAGTTATGGCGAAAAGTGTTTTGAAGCAAATTTAAATGCTGGAATATTTAGGGTGAACATGAAGAAGAGACAAGAGCGTGCTTTATCAGCAATTGAAAGTGATAAAAGCCAAATTTGGCACTCGCGGTTCGGACATTTGATCTATAGGGATTTATTGAACCTTTCAAATAAAAATATGGTGCGCGGTATGGATGTGTGTTTTTCGAAAGGCATAAGTTGCATCACGTGCGCAGAGTTTAAAATAAAAGCTACGCCGTTTATCAGTAGTAATGATATTTTTACTAAAAATTGTTTAGAACTAATACATACGGATATTTGTGGTCCAATGCGTGTTTCGTCTCCAAGTGGTTCAAAGTATTTCATAACCTTCATTGACGATTACTCGCGGTATATATGGACATATTTTTCAAAAAATAAATCGGAAGCGTTTAATGTTTTCAAAGACTTTTTGATTCGTGCAGAGAATCAAACCGGGCTTAAAGTGAAACGATTGCGCAGCGACAACGGGCGAGAATACTTGAGCAATGATTTTCAAGCTTTTTTGAAAGCAAGAGGTATTCAGCATCAAGTCACAACGAGTTATACACCACAGCAAAATGGGGTATCTGAACGTGCAAATCGAACGTTGGTGGAAATGGCGAGATGTATGCTGGCTGGATCAAAGCTTCCCCAGAACCTTTGGACGGAAGCAGTAAACACCGCTACATATCTGTGTAATAGGTCCCCAACTAAGATGTTGAAGAATAAAACACCCTACGAATGCTGGTTTAAGAAAAAGCCAAACGTTTTCATTTGAAAGTTTTTGGCTGCGATGCTGTCTATCTGGACAAAAAGCCAGGAAAATCAAAACTTCTTTCGAAGGGTTATCAATGTTCTTTTGTCGGGTATGCGGATACAACGAAAGGGTATAGGCTGTATAATAGGAAAAATAAGAGTTTAGTGATTTCCCGCGACGTCATATTTTTTGAGAAATCGTTTACAAATTTAGATGTATCTGAGACTGGTGATGATTTTGCGGTTTTCGACGTAGCATCGAAAAACTCGATGGAGAATATGCAATCGGGCAACGAATATTTACAAACACCTGAAGTGGAGGTTGCAGCGTCATCAGCGAGTTCAGAGGGTGAAGAGCAAATTTTTGTTGGTGCTAAACGTAAACGAGGTAGACCTAAAATATTGAGGGAAGGCAACATCGGCAGACCACGGAAAATTTTCGTCACAGAGGACCAACAAGAAACTTTAAATAAAGTAACGACGACTTGTGCGCGAGATCCAGTCAACGTAAAAGAGGCTATGTTGGATGGGTGCTCTGAGTTTTGGCGAGATGCGATGCGGCAGGAATACGATTCCCTAATTAAAAATAAAACTTGGGAGTTGGTAACTAAACCAGATGATAGAAATGTTATTGGCTGTAAGTGGGTATTTACTACCAAGAAACGAGCTGACGGTATAGTTGAGAAACATAAGGCAAGATTGGTTGCGCAAAGTTGTGGCCAAAGATACAAAGTGGACTATGAGGACACGTATGCACCAGTAGCGAGGTATTTTACAATAAGGTTAATCCTCGCGTTAGCTGCTCAATACAAGCTGTTTGTTAGCCACATTGATATAGTGGCTGCATATCTCAATGGTGACCTGGAAGAGGAAGTGTTTATGAAGCAGCCGGAAATGTTCATTGACAAAGATAATCCAGAAAAGGTGTGCAGGCTGAGAAAAGCATTGTACGCGTTGAAGCAAGCCGGACGAGAGTGGAACCGGAAAAATGGCATTTTACAAAAGATTGGTTTCCGAAGAAGTTGCACTGACGGCTGTGTGTATTTTCGCAGAAAAGCTGACGATATTTCTATCATTGCGTTGTATGTAGACGATATGTTGGTATCCTGTTCTTCTCAAGAAGCAGTCGATGATATCGTTATATTGAATCAACACGAGGAAGCGGTAGATCGAGGTCCAATTCAGTCCTTTTTGGGTATGGAAGTTTTGAGAACTTCAACGTATGGTGACATTCAAATTAATCAATCTCGCTTTACCGAAGATCTAATAAAAGAGTATGGTATGGAAGAGTGCAAGCCGGCGTCAACTCCATTACCAAGTGGAATAGTTTTGACAAAGTGGAAAAAGAAAGATTGCACAGAGGTTTTTGATGTCATGTTGTATCAAAGTCTCATTGGGTCATTGACATACTTAGCTATGATATCCAGACCGGATATAAGTTATACTGTATCGAAACTGCCACAGTTTAACTGTCATCCTCATCACGAGCACTTTGTAGCGGCAAAGCACGTACTTCGTTATTTAAAAGGTTCAACGAAAGGTATCTTACCTTATTCTTGTAATAATGATGTTTTAATTTGTTATACAGATGCCGATTGGGGGTCTGACTCCACGGATCGAAAGTCGTATAGCGGGTTCGCAGTGTTCTTTGCTGGCGGTCCAGTGGCATGGGAGTCGAAAAAACAAGGTGTTACTGCTTTAAGCTCTATGGAAGCCGAATATATTGGCATGTGTCAGGGAGCCAAAGAAGTTTCCTTCTTCAGAAGTATTTTGAAGGAAATGGGTTTCATGAAATATGCAAACTCAGCGACAGCATTTTTCTCGGATAATCAAGGAGCTCAATTTGCTGTGAAAAATCCTACGGTACACAAAAGAAGCAAACACATCGATATAAAGTTCCATTATATGAGGGAGAAATACAGCAACAACGAAATTGATATCCAGTATATTCCAACAGAGAAAAACGTTGCTGATATTTTTACAAAATCTCTTCCCAGAGAAAAACATAGAAGTTTTTGTAATTTGCTAAATTTAATAGTTAACTGAAAAATTTGTATTTGAAAACTTTCGAAATTAAATAATGTTCATTTAGTTTGAGCCGGAGTATGTTAGATATATGATATTAATGTGACCCTGTATTATAACGGACAAACCAAATATTATATTTTCCAATATTCAACTTTGTACTTACATCTATACTTTACTTGAATAAAGTGTGTTACATTAAACGGACGTTTTAATTTAACCGGTCTAACTAAGCTAACAGTTTCGCTTAAGGCGGCGATTATGATGATTTCGACGCCTTTGGCTCTTTGCCTTAGAAAAAAGAAGAAGTGAATTAATATAAATTCCAACTTCTTTATTTATAATACAATGTGTATCAATTTGTATATATATATACATATATATGGAAAACCTTTTGGAAGATATTAAAATATATGTGGCAGTAAGATATCTATATACATATATAAATGTTAAGTTAACTTGTGTATGCTTCAAAAACTCAGAATGTTCTGCATCGATTGAGTTGAAATTTTAACATGATATATAATTCGCATCAAGAATTGTTTTTATTTATTTTTTACATCAGTCACATATGCGCGAGAGGTATCCACTTTTTCTTTCTTTCATTCAATGACACACTATGGAGACACTTAAAAGTGGAAACGAAAACACTAACAAATTGTACAGAAAAATTTTTCTCACTGCTTGATTTGCTGTCAAATTTCAAACTTTTTTGTGAATGGTATTTATATAGACTTCCGCATAGAATAGAAACTATTTTTTCTTTATTTTTTTTTTTATGCAGAACATTGAATTTTGTTACCGATCTTATTGAGGCAAATATTTTTATAGTTCGATTTTTTTGATTTTTTATACGAAGGTATCTTTTTGTCTAAACAAACAAAAGTCGAAGATGGACCAGTAACATATGTAATACTATATTTATGGGAAGGAAATCACATATAAGTAGATCAAGAAAAATCGATACGATTTGTATAAAAATTTAGATTGTTCTTATATCGCTGTGTCATTTTAGTATCCACTCTGGCTTGAGCTTGAGCATCCGGTTACATTCATATGGTTGCAAGCCATTCTTAGGTCCGCAATCTCGTTGTGCACAAGCGTAAATCAAAGGGGTGGCAATTGACTAACTTTGATTCAATCATATTGTATTTAGTGTGGCAAGGCCTTACAGTTTACAAAAATATTTAAGAGAAATCTTTAAGTAAATTAAATGTAAATTTAAAAACGGAGTTATATTTTCTTATTCTCTATTAAGAAATTTAATAAAAAAATTCTCATCAAAATATAGAGAAAGGAAAAAATTTTGATAGTTTTTCACACACATTATTTCATTCATTATATCCTACTATTAATCGGAGATCGATAATCTAAATTTGATACACGTTTATATTAAAATATAAAATGTAAGTGGTAGTTGTACAATAGAAAGGTTTGTCAATTCCATCAATCAACTAGACATATTAATAAAATTATAATTCGGTCTCGTACTGTCACTCGCATGTCTCTGGTTGGCTTAGACAATCTCTATGACTTGTAAGATACGTAATCTACACATACCCCGTAACTCTATATGTGTGTGTTTTTGTCATTTGACTCGACATGACACCATAGCTGATTCGCATTGGCTTAATGATGACTGACAGATGCATTTACCACTCGTTGAGCTTGACTGACTGCAAATCGACTGACTATTGATAATGGACACCACTCAACGAAGAAGCTAGGCGCAAATGCATACTTGGCGCGAAAAAATTCTATATCTAAGAATGTTTGAGGATAAAAGTAAGATCTTGTACAACCTACATATATACATATAACCTAAATATGTTAAGTGTTACCGAAACAATTGAGATGCACGTTAATTCGAGTTGTTGCCTCCAAGTATGCAATAATTAGAATTATAAGTGTCTCCGTATGATTTTTATTATATTGTAGTTAATTTTTTCCGTAATTGGCGTTATCAGTTTCACTGATTGTAACACTGTCTCACTATTTCACAGTCATTAATAAAAGTCGTTTAAGTTGTTTTTTTTTTCTACATACTACTGGCATATGATCTATATTTTTTAATAAGGCAATAAACACGTAGACTGACAAGTTGACCTAATATAATAAAAAAAAAGAAAAAAAGAAAATAAAATAAAATAAATAAAAATGCAATTGAAGTAGCCATGGACCGTCTCAGAATAGAAAATGTGTTCGAAAATTTGCCAGGCCAGCTGCGGCTGCCATATGAGTAAAATGATATTTTCTCATTAATTGGAGTTTTGAGTCATTTCAATAAAGGTAAAATCATTGAAAAATATTTATCTGTCTTTTTATATAACAAATTTAAAACAAATTTTTCGTGACCCTCCTATTATATATATATATATATATCTGATTACCGCTTATTATTTTATTCTATATCGTAAGCAACGTCGAATTGTTGTTATGCCTAATATGTTGATGGACAATTAAAACCATATGCCGTTAACAAGCATTTGGTTTGCATCAATTTTATACCCAGCTAATTAATGATTACCTACATTAGCAGTTAAGAGCGATTAGCTTGGGCTCTTGGTGTGATTTTTCATGCCAAACTATCTAACGAACATTATCTTCGGGCACTTGTCCTCATTCCCACATTTTCCTGTAATTATTCAGAATTTAAAAAAAAAATTTTTTTGGCCTCTTCTTAGTAATCTTTAATTGAATATAAACAGCCACGTAATTTATTGGAATTGAACGCAT
The DNA here is from genome assembly GCA_030068015.2 of Neoceratitis asiatica. Classification (NCBI taxonomy): domain Eukaryota; kingdom Metazoa; phylum Arthropoda; class Insecta; order Diptera; family Tephritidae; genus Neoceratitis; species Neoceratitis asiatica. The sequence continues at coordinate 82,721,471 of CM061524.1, forward strand.
ACTAATGCAGTTATCAATCAACATGCTTATAAATATTTAACATTACCAACAACTCAACTCAAACTCAACTTCAATAACTGAAAACAGACGCACAAAACAAGGTAAATCAAAGTAACTTATTTTTACCCATTAAATTCGTCTCCCTCTGTCAGCACTAGTTTCAATTTCATAATGTATGAATTTAGTATGTTTGTATTCCTTGTTAGTTTGATGTGAATGTAATTCAGCTGCAACGGATTCGTTAGTTAGTATTTATGGTTGTAGAAATTTGTTTGCGTGTGGTTTTGTTTATATGGCTAACATTAATAGAAATAAATTGTTGAGAGTTTGTACCTTGTGCCTATAAATTCACACAGTCCGAATCCTCCAGCGGAAAATCCACTCAATACACTCATTCCTCTCACAATCCCAAACCCATTTGCTTGTGCGCCTGCATCTATATTCGTTAATATCGGCGTACTGCTGTTGGTGGCATGCATCGACGAGTAAGTTCATTTATAAAAATGTGCTACTAACTTTTCAAAATTTCCGTGGAAAGCAGATGCCAGGTGTACAGTGTTGGAATAGATGCAAAAAATTATTTCGGAAGTAAGTAAAAATCAGAAAAATTAAGATATATATGTTTCGCTTTCATGCAAAGTTCAGCATGCACTGGGAGAATAAAAAAAATTATTGGCAATAAAAAACTGCATTATCATTTAGATTTAGTCGTTACCATGCTCAAATTGGTTACTTGAGTTTAGTAAAATCATAAATCCAGTGCCTATAAGACAAAATATATCTTATATAAAATAATTGACTATTGCTATTTTAAAAAAAGAGTACGTGATTATAACGGCAGACTTTGCCTTCTTATCCAATAATTTTTTATTACTAACAATTGCTGAGTCTGCCTCGATAATAAAATATTATAGCTAACACACTAAAACATAAACCCCATTAGCAGGAATGTATTGCTGGCTCAAGGTTGCTTTTTAGAAGGCTGGTTTGACTCTACTCAGTAAAAGTTATTGATTCATGAAAATGGTTTTTTAAAAATAAAATAAAAAATATACGCGTCGTATTGAGAGCCTCCTGCGTCTTTAGCGGATCTTGCAACTGCTATGGATACGACGTCACAGTGATACTTAAAAATATCCGCCATTAGTATGATAAAATTTCCAATATATGTTGCTGAATATTAGCATGAAGTGCGTTCCTCTACGTTGAAATTAGTGCGGGTGGATCTGAACACTAAGATTTAGTAGATATGATAAGCGCTTTGCCCTTGGTTATAACACTGTAGAAACCTGTTGCACATATAGGGTGTTTTTTTATAGAGGTACAGAACTTTCAGTTGGCATTACTTTTCAAGATGGCGACCGATTTAACAGCTGTCAAGTGATTTATTCTCAGTTTGGTTTGGCAATTCATCATGAATAGACTCACGCCTGAACAACGCCTGCAAATAGTGGAATTTTATTTCGAAAATAATGGTTCTGTGCGGAAAACGTATCGCGCACTATGTCCATTTTAGCGATGTTTAGCGATGAAGCACACTTCTGGTTGAATGGCTACGTCAACAAACAAAACTGCCGCATTTGGAGTGAAGGTAATCCTCAAGTGTATGTTGAAACACCGTTACGTCCAGAAAAACTGACTGTTTGGTGCGCTTTATGGGCTGGTGGAATCATTGGTCCGTATCATTGGACGTAGTATATCGAAATAAAATTACACTATTTGCAAGCATTTTTCAGGCATGAGTCTATTCATGATGAGTTGCCAAACCAAACTGAGAATAAATCACTTGACAGCTGTTAACTCGGTCGCCATCTTGAAAAGAAATGCCAACTTAAAGTTCTATACCTCTATAAAAAACACCCTATATTTCATGCGTGCATGGGAACATACGTTTTTGGAGGAGTAGATATTGAAGTTGCTTCAATCGCTTGTGTATGTATGGGTACAAGTAAGGATTGGTGCAGAAGAGAGCGGTTTTACGCATCACCTAATTCCAACTTACTTTTTTTTGGATTTTTCGTTATTGTTTTAATTTTCCGAATGTAACCCTTACCGCCCTACCAAAAAAAAAATCCCAGACAACAAATGGCGAAGGTTTCAAGTGTACACGATAAAGTGTTTAAATAAGAATTGAATGAAAAAAACAACGATATCTTCATGCTGCGCATATTAAAAAGCCGCTGTAAGTGAGATGCAAAGCTTCAGACGAGAATTCGGTCAAAAAGGCCCAGGTTTTTTCTAGTTAAAAATCACTACCCCCTAGAGAATTGAGATTAAACCGCGTAGCATTAGTGAAGTGAAATAAGTTGAAAATAGAAATTTAACATGAAAAGCGTTTCAAAATAAATTTCTGCGCTAAAATTTTGATAAAAGGAATGTGAACTGAAAATTTAAGAATTAAGAGTGAAATGCTCGGTTTTATAATTCAACATTGAAATTAACAAAATTTAAAATATTTTTTAATTTTATTAATTCACAAATTTATGCGCTTTAACTAACAATATGAATCAAGATGTTGCTTTTGTTGTTATAAAACAACATATAAATTTGATTTGGATTTTTTTTAAATGTTATTCTTAACGGAACTGATTCTTGTTTTAGTGGCGGAAAATATGTCAATTTCCTGTTCAAGGAAAGTAGAATTAGCAAAAATAACTTATGTGTTAAATAAACATGTTGGTGGAAGGAAGTCAAGGTAACAATTTGATTTACTCCGTATGTTCTTTTAAGTACAACATTCATATTTTGTTTGTGGTTCATTGGTGTTATTAAATTTTGATTTATATTGGACCATATTCCTGAGTTAAAGTACACGTTATTTGGAGCTAATGTGTTAAAATGTGGGCGTTTTTTGAATCTCTATTCAATTTAAATGAGATTGAGTTTATGTAGGATATGAATTAATTTGTACCCCACCATAAAAGCAAAGACAACGCAGAACATAGTAAACTGAAAAAAAGGCGTTGAAAATGATGTGACCATATTTCTACACGCATTAGGAATTGCCAAACAGTCTAGCGAAATATTCATAACATGTACAATAATGGTTGGACAAATAAAGAGAGAGAGGATGGGTGGGATGTCATCAACTGGTCCACTTTATGAAGCGGTGAGAGAAAATGTATCGGAAGGATGTTATAAACACTGACATTCAGTCAAAAAAGAAAATGCCAGGAAATATATTTATATAAAATTTGCCATTATATTTTACATAGTCCACTAAAGGCTAATTTATTTAATTAGTATAGGGTGGATCTCATTTAAGGTACTACACAAATTAAATATTATCGAAGGTCACGAAACCACCACAAATATCTTACTTTGTTGAAAAGTATTCACAAATGCATATACAAGTACATACATCACAGGTCCCCTTTTAATAGCACAATCAAGTCGTCGCTGTTCAGATGTATTTTCTAATTCTCTTACTCTCAGAAATACACTATTTTATAATATAATATATAACGATATACAACGATTATTCAATAAAAAACATTGCCATTTTTAGCGACCACTGATATATAAGAGAATCCGCCGCTGTCTGTCCTTCTGCCTGTTCAAAAGGTTTTCATACGTTGTTAACTTTTTGCTTTGATTGTACTTTATACTTGCAAAATGTTGTAAATTCCTTGCACTTTTATTTCGTACTAAGGCTCTTAAGTGGTTCGGTTAATCATTGTTTTTGTTAGACAAGTAAATAATTGGTTTTTGCACGCAACTCTACGTATGTATATATTGCACATGTATGACACATTTATTTATTCGTGAGGCATAACTTCATGTATTCGACATGCAACAGGGCGTCTGCGGTTTGATTTGCGGCAAAACCGACAACATTTCGGGCATTGATAGCGACGCGCAAACCTTTAAATTTATTCACGCGATGCGCTTTTAGGCGTTTTGGGTTGTTAGTAAGGTTCCAAATTCAGTTGAAGTGGTTGGTTTTGTTTTTGGGTGAAAAACTTGTGGATATCTGTTGGGTTTGCAGATAGGTTTAACTTTTTAGAGTGAACAAGAATGACGTCGATGGTGTCAACGCTGTATAATTATACTTATATAATGATCATGAACAAATTAAACCTCTTATATGAAATTTACTATGCTTTAGTCGCTCGAGAATTGCTTGCATAGTGATCCGGAGCCATCTGATGGATTTAAATGCCTACAGGCTTACTAGACCTAAAACTATAATGAGAACTGCGCACTGAGTAGAGGCAAAAACGGAGTCGAAGGTATTAGGTTTTTAAAGAAGTGTCATTAAATACATTATCGTATAGGCTTTAGAAATAATAATTATACTTGTTTTGTTCCATTTAGTTCAAAGCTAAGATACTTGATGGCTTGTAGTCTAAACAGTACGTACTTTCTGAGCGTATAATCCAAAAATTTCCGCAATTGGCTATTGAAACTTATTTCGTCTAACTCAATCTCTCAATATGTTAAAGTTGGAACGAGGTTTTAAAAATTCTTCTGAAATGGATGTATAATAATAGTCAGTCAGTCTTTCAGTCAGACAGTCAGTCTATTATGTTTATCACTAAACAAACACAATTGCAAAATAACAAATGGTAAGATATATGTGTGTAAATGACGATAACAACGTCGAGGAAACGCAATCTTGACTTGGCAATATAGCGCCGTTTAGTGTCAACTGCATTTTTATATTATTATTATAATTGCATTTGCTCTTGCAAAGCAATAAGTACATTTGCTCCACATATGTTCCTATACGATGTATGTTTGCATGTATTATATATATGAGCGGCATAACAGCTTTGCTGCAATATACTTATGTAGCGATCTATATACATACGCATAAGCTTACTCACATACAATCATTAGCCTTCATAGTCCTGAATATTTGCATTCCCCATTCACACTTCAGGTCAGGTAGCTTGCTCGCTTCTATTTGGAATTACTATACCATCGTCGGTACGAGATATTCACAACTACCCAAGTTGATAGCATCAAAAGCCACAAACCAAGTATTCTTTCTATCAGATACAATGAGGAAATGAGCAATCTGTTTAGAATTAAATCTTTTACTGCCTCTTCACTTGTACGTGTAGCCATACGAGCACAATTAGGTGCAGAAAACTGCATTCATACATGAGTACCACCATACGAGGATATAATTACATCTACATACATAATACATCTGTTCAAATATGTGTATTTATTTATAGTTGCATTTGTTACTTTTCTTCATTCTATTCATTCATTTGTCATATCAGCATATGGATCTTGGAACAATGACAATAACTTCGTATTTAGCAGCTGCAATCAAGATTTTCATGCGAATGACAAAGATTCTAATCAACAATCTCTGCCAAGTGTATATCACATAAGCTGCCAGTTTCGCATTAGAGAACTGTCAATGAAATTACCCTTTTTGGTAAAATATTTGGTTAATTGCTGTAATGAGCGATGCAGTTATATATGCATACATATGTTTGTGCACTTTGTTTATTTTCATTATGGAATTAATATAACAATAAAATGGCTATTGATAAAAGCGCTGCTCCTCTCCGAGCCAAATTTTCCAAAGGTATACATAGGTACTGCTGTATAGGTAGTCAGCCGTATTGTAGGAAGCTATAAAACTACGACGGCAACCAATGCAATGTAGTATGACCTTAAAGACGAATTGGTGTTGTTAAGTGCATGGTAACTTGACTACAAAATATATATATTTGCATACTATAGTATACGTACTTCATGCATACCATTCAAGTAAATTCCATGCAATCATCAAATGACATGCAATATCAAAGACTTCCTGAGCCAATTTATACTTCTTGTAAGAACAGTGAGTTGGTAAATAGATTTTTATTTGTATTTTCATTTCTTTATTGTGCTCTTTTTAGAATGGATATTCTCATACCTGTTGACCGAACTCAAAGAGTAATGTTTAAAAGTTCCATTTCAGATTCCATCAATGTTTCTTCAGGAGTACTCAGGGTAGCCACCTAGGCCCGATTCTGATGTCACTATTTATAAACGATATATCTTCTCAGATGAAATTTTCAAAAATTTTAATATATGCGGATGATGTAAAACTTTATAAATGTTACACTTTGAGAAATGAAGGTATCTTACTACAAACAGACATAAACAGCCTGGTTGAATGGTGTAAAATAAACCGGATACCCCTAAATCTTAAAACATGTAAAGTTATGTGTTTCTCCCGAAGAGCTATACAGACAACTACTTACACTCAAATGCGGAACAGATTAACCGTTTTATTGACCTGAGGATCGCTATAAACCCTAAATTAAACTTCACCCATTACATTGGTGTGATAATCAACAAAATCATCTTGACTTTTGTAAAGCGGTGGTCAAAATAGTTTGATAATCCCTTTGTTACTAAAGCTATGTATAGAACATTAGTAAGACCTATTCTGGAATACGGCTCGGTGATTTGGAAGCCGAGGTATTAAATCTACTCTTATAGGATAGAGTCTATTCAAAAGCAATTCCTCCTCTTTGCCTTAAGCAATTTCAGTACCATCTTCTTCCTTATACTAGTCTTCTGAAACTCCCTACTCTTGCCAGTCGCCGAGAAATGCTTGGTGTGATTTTCATGGTTAAAATAATAACAGGCTCAATTTGTAGCCCCCTCATTCTCTGTGAAATGAAATTTAATTTGCCGTTTAGAAAACGAATTTTGACATTCGCGAGCCTTTCCATTGTTTGTGTCTTGATTTCACCTCCCTTCAAACGCACTTGACATATATGACTCGATTTTTCATATTAAGAAAACTATATTGTAGACTCTCAACTAATCATAATAATAACATTATATAATAATAATAATAAAATTACGATACTTGAACATTCCCGATTAATTTCATTAGAAAAACTTTATATAATTCAATCACTCTTTTTAAAGCGCTCACTTAATATTTATATTATTAATATCTTTCAACAAACACGCATATACATATTTTTTATAGGTGATTTAAAATTTAATTTAAGTAGTGAACTGAATGAATTGACGAATTCAATGCATACTTCGTAAAATATTAATAACAATAATAATAATAATAAACATATATACAAACAGTACAATACGTACGGCGTACGGTGGCGACCGACGGGACAATCTCATTATTGCTCGAATGAAATTAATTTCGTTGACAAATATTCCAATTTTACGCAACTTACACCGAATATGTGTGAAAGCTTTTTAAAATGCCGTCAACATAAATACAATTATTTGTTGTTAAAAAATATTTAAAGCAATGCTTAACAATTGCTGCACAAATGTAGTGAGATCATGAAACAAAAGGTAAAAAAATAAGGTATCAAATATATATATATACATTAGTTATGAATTTCTTTGAAGGCCGTTAATAGTTTGCAAATATATTAATGCCTTGGATGTTATATATGAAAGAGTTAAGTACTCACAAGAGCAGTCATAGTAATCAGTCGTACTTAAGTTTTTTACAGCGCACTTTTGCTCATTCGTATAAATATTGCAGTTGCTTAAAGTTCCTACAAATAAAAAAATTTGGATAAAAGGTCTAAATTTTTTAAGTCTTAATTATTGCAAATATTCTCCTTGTCTCAGAAAAACTATAATTTAACGCCTCGAAACTGTTATGTATTCTAATTGTTTAAGGTTATTAAAACTTACCGAATTTGAAGTAAAGTAAAGAGACGAAGTGTTGAATGGATATGAGAAATTTGCATGTATTGACATACACCCATATTGTCCCTTAAAAACATATGAGATGCAACAAAACATATAATTTGCGATGTCATGCTCACCTGCCCCACATAACTTACAAAAATGTTGGTTGCAAGCGTCATTTGTTGGAAAACTGGAGCAAAATGTGAATGCAGAAAGAATGTGAGAGCATTTGCTTTACTTAAGTATTTCTACCGACAGAAAGTACCCTGCTGGAAAAACGTGGACTAGTATGAAAGAGGTTGAAATCATAATCATAATAATTTTCACCACCATGCCATTGGTATATGGTTATTATTTCTAGAACGTCAGGACTGAGTTTCATTTCCTAAAATACTCCCTCGAAATGTGCAGCTAGTCGCTGCTCTTTATATCAAAACGATAGCCGAGGGATTGAGGTTATCACTGTCGCGCATGAAGTTTTCGGTTCGATTCTCGCTGCAGAAAAATTTAGTTTTATTTTTATTTTATTTTTATTTTTGTTGAATTAGAAATTCAACACATACTTATATGTGACAGATCGTAATGCATTACCAGGTTAAAACAAAACAAGTTGCATAGATGGGAAGAATATGAAAGATGAACTAGGTAATGCAAAAATTCAAATTATTAGGATTCTAGGCGACAACTAGTATCTTTCATTGCAATGTATGTATAAAATCCAAATAAAGCGTGTTTTTTATAGAGGTATAGAACTTTAAGTTGGCATTACTTTTCAATATGGCGACCGATTTAACAGCTGTCAAGTGGTTTATTCTCAGTTTGGTTTGGCAATTCATCATGAATAGACTCACGCTTGAACAACGCTTGCAAATAGTGCAATTTTATTTCGAAAATAATGGTTCTGTGCGGAAAACGTATCGCGCACTACGTCCATTTTATCGTCGACAAAATCGTCCATCAGAGCAGTTAATTCGATTAACCATGGAACGTTTTCGCACCACGTTTACTTTAATTGATAACTCGCATCCCCAGAGACGCCGTATGGTGTGTACAGAAGAAGCTATTGTTGCTGTAGAGCGTAGCATTGAGGAAGACCAACGAGCACAGGAATTGGATCTGTGGCCATCCACTTTATGGAAGATTTTGCGGAAGGATCTTGGTTTGCGTGCTTACAAAATCCAACTCGTGCAAGAATTGAAGCCAAACGATCATCAAGTAAGGCGTAGATTCGTCGAATGGGCCCAAAACGAGATTACCGTTGTTCCCGATTTTCAAAAGCGGATTTTGTTTAGCGATGAAGCGCACTTCTGGTTGAATGGCTACGTCAACAAACAAAACTGCCGCATTTGGATTGAAGGTAATCCTCAAGTGTATGTTGAAACACCGTTACATCTAGAAAAACTGACTGTTTGGTCAAAAACGATGGTGGTCAGAACGTTACAGTCAATGGTGATCGGTATAGAGCCATGATTACTAACTTTTTCATTCCTGAATTGAATAACCATGATGTCCAGGAGATGTGGTTTCAACAAGACGGCGCAACATGTCACACAGCTCGTGCCATAATAGATTTATTGAAAGACACGTTTGGTAACCGCCTAATTTCACGTTTTGGACCTGTGAATTGTCCTCCAAGATCTTGTGATTTAACACCGCTAGACTACTTTCTGTGGGGCTATGTAAAGTCATTGGTCTATGCGGATTAGCCACAAACGCTTGATCATTTGGAAAACAACATTCGCCGTATTATTGCCGATTTACGGCCACAAATGTTGGAAAAAGTCATCGAAAATTAGACGACCAGATTGGACTACATCCGCGCCAGCCGTGGCGGTCATATATGCCAGAAATCATATTTACAATGTAATGCCACAAGATTATCTTTCGGATAAATAAAATTCATGTCAATCGAATAATCCATCGTTGTTTTATTGCAACTTAAAGTTCTATACCTCTATAAAAAACACCCTTTAAATAAAATTTTTTGCTTCGACATCAAGAAGTTCGCTTTTCCTTGACATCTTAGTTAATTTTTTTTTCTTAAACATTCTGGAATGTAGTTACTTTAATTTATAGCTTGAAATTGCTCACTTAGATGCGGAATCAAATGCTAACTCCAAGTAAACTCTTCGTTGGCAGCATATTGAATAAACACATTAGAAAATGTAAGAAAATGGTCGTGTCCATACAAAATTCAAATAAATAAAGTGAAAGCGCAACAGTAAGCAAAATATGCTATTACTTTAGCTGCGAGAATTACGGTGTTATAAAAATTGTTTCGCACAATAAAAGTGTTTGTACTGTCAAATCATATACTTCAAATCATATGAATGTAACAACAGCTAGGTTCTTAACACCTGTACTAGTATACATATGTATATATTTGTTATTTTTTTCTCAAGTTTATTCCGCCTGAACAATCTTTAGCGCCACCTAAATGTGTGACGAGCATTAGATAAATATTAATAAAACAGAAAAACTTCAAGAAATTATAAATTACTTACATACAATTGAAAATATTATTTGTAATACTTTTTTTATCTTTACCTTTGTATAATTAAATTAAAACAAAACAACTAAGAGTTAGTTCTTCTTATAAGTCTTATGGTATACCATGAACTATACATTCTGGAATTTTAAAATATAGTAAAATTGACAGGGATGATTGAAAAAGTTAATCTTAGTCGCTCATGAGGTGTATAATATTTCCGCTTGCCAAAGTTCTTTCTTTTGGATTGGAGCTGTTGAACGAGGAAGATGTGGATTTAACAAGTATTTTCACGCTACTACTACTGCGAATTAACTTAAGTAACTTAAAGCTCATAAAAAAAATCGTGTTTGATCAATTTTACAAAACAAACGAAAAATTTAATGAAACAAAACAAATTTAAAAGTAATTTAATAAAAAAAAAAAAATAAACAAGTTTTTTTGGAAACCTGAATACCTGGGAACATCACCAGTATTCTCTAAACACCAGTAGCATTTGGCTAAAACTAACTCCTGCCCCAGAGAAGTTGTAAGTTTTATCCGGAGATCAGGAAAAAGGAGAAGATTGATTAGTCAGCGGAGCAAGTTAATTGTGTGAAGAAGTACCTTTTTAAAAACTATCAAATACAGAAAGTAGCAGCAAAGACAATTTCATAATGTAAAAATTACATTTTGAATTAATTTTTTTTTTAATATAATGGAGAATAATTAAATAAATAATTAGTTATTTAGCTCTTCTGAATACTTAAGTAATGATACATTCATATCATTAAAAGCGGTGCTTTTACTAATTTTAGTTCTTCTTTTCTTTTTCCTATTCGTATATATGCATAATAAGTGTATGTACACATAATTTTAAATAGTTTCGAATGCATGTTCTAAAACAGCAAATAAAACAACAAAAACACTGCATGCAGTGGTCGCTGATGATAATTATCACAGCATCCCACACTCAGCTTAGTCAGCGGCTCTCCGAAGAAGAACAAGATTAACTGAGCGAGGGATACACATTTTATTAGTTTAGCATGTTATTAGGCATCGAAAACATAGGTTAAAGTTTTGTTTTATATATAATGTAATAAATATTATTTTATGCAATTGATAATTGAGAAAAATATATAGTTATTAGAATTGTTTGAAAAAGAGTAAACGGAAATTTAATAAGTATTAAAAAACTCTATAGCAATTTACTTTTTTTCTTTGCGAAAAATGTAAATGTAGCAACAACAAGTGCAAAAAGAGAATATTATTTGATTTACGTAGAAAAAATAAAAAATAAAGTAAAATGTAAAGAAAGTGTGTGAAACGGTGAAGGTACTAAACTTGAATGCGAAAAAAAGGTACTTGGGAATAAATATGGGATGGTAAAATAAAAATAAAAATGAAAATATAAAAAGTGAAAACTATTCTATTGTTGCTTTTACATTTAATAATATTTCCTAAAGTTACCATACCAGCGTAAGCATATATACAGCGAAACACATCGAAGGCCTTCGACGGAGCATCAAAGTAATATATGTAAGTACAAAAAAAAAGTGATGTTATATTTGAGATTGAGTTTATTATTTTTATTTTACTTTGCCATAAACACCTCGTCGAATTTATTTGGGTATAAATAAGTACCATATTAAACGCGTTTCTTTTCATTTCCATGTATAAGTAATTTCAGTTGTTTCATCCACGGATTCTTTTTACACAACTTTCTTTGTAGTTAGCTATAGGTTTGAATTAATTAAACTAAATTGTATCTTATTATAAAAGAAAGTTGAGTGTTAAAATTAAATTGATCAAATTATGTAATTCTTTCTTTTTATTCAAACAAAAATACTATGTTTAAATATAAAATTAATATTGTTTGAATTTTGTCAATAAAACATTATTAACAACAACGAAACCAATGGTAGGGTGAGCATGGAGCAGCTGAGACAGCATCAGTGGCTGCTAATACATTTATTGAGGATAAAGATTCTCTAGGAAATCTAGGAGGCACGGAAGGACAGTGCGTCGGTTCACTAGTTTCTTTTTTTTGTTCCTGTGTGCAATTAATTTTTCTTTATCTTGTTTGTTCTTTTCGATGCCTATTTTTCTGGTTTACTCCTGAATGCCAGTAAAAGCCGAACTCCCCCATGACTGAAGCAGCTGGAAAGCTAGTGCACACAACTGGTTCTAAGAAGGTTAGCGGAACCGGAAGCCAACTTTAAAATTCTATACGTGTAGGTTAGTTGAGATGTCGAAAGTTCATAACATGTTACACCATTAAGTTGTATATAGCTGTATCATTTCGTATGGTTACTTTCTTATATATTAACTTTTACTTTGTTGCACCAATACAATAGGACGACTGACAGTAAAATACTAAACCGGTTTAAATGCTATTCTCTTTTGGAGAAGGCGTTAGCAATTTTTTGTATTTTAAAGAAGAGCCCCTACGAGAGTATTTCTGACATAAAATAAAAACTTCTCATGAAAATCCAGTCGTCGTTTGGAGATGGCTTATTACATTTGTTGGAACATCAAGACGAATACCACAAAATGTTCGAAAATCGCCTCAGTGGCTATAAGGTGCCACTTAGATATGTATACTTGGAAACGAGCTATCCTATGCCATCCAAAAACATATTTGTTCATGAGTTTCTTTAAAACTTTGTGAGACATTCAATATTTCATAAATCTACATCTTATAAAATAAAAGAATCTGACCGAGCAGTCAATATTTCTTCTGCCTTTTATGGATATTGTTATATTATGTCGTAAATAAAAGAAGTGAATTGTATGAGCGCTATTAATAAAAATCAACTAGAATTTTCCAAATGATCACTTGGTTCTTACGATTAAAATTATTTTTATTTCAAATTTATTGATGTCTTAGTAAGTTGGCTTCCAATAATATTTATATACTTATAATTTGAGCTTCATAAACGATAAAGTCATTTTCACCCGAACTCTACCTCCATTTTTAGGTGTACATCTACAGTTTTAAGCTGTCTACGACAGACTGATATATTTTTATAGGGAGCTTTTTGTATTATATCGGAAAATCTATACGATAGAAACACCCACTTACCCCAAAAATGCAAAGCCCGCTGATTATATTACTGATATGAAATAAAAGCTCCTCATAAAAATCCATCGTCAGTTCGGAACCGGCTTGGAATAAACTGTAGGTCCCTTTATTTTGTTGGAAAAACACACCACACATTCGAGAAGGAACTCGGCCGAAATTTGTTTCAATTATATGCATGAAAAGTAAATAGAAAACATCTAGGCTAATTTAATTAAATTTGGCCAATATTTGAGGAATAAGATAAAGAAAAAAAATTAAAGACATTTAAACGTTATTACTTTTTTAATTTGTTGTGTTATTTTTTTTTAAATATTATTTTTCTGCCTTTGACTTTTTGATCCTTTGTAGTTTTCTACAAATTTGTGCATGTTCTTTGTACGATGCATGAGGTTTTAGAGCAAACCTTCTCTGATTCTATTAATTTCATAGGTCAATCAGTACTCATTCCAATTTTTGGCCTTAAGAATTAATAATGTTATGTTATCGTGAAAAGTGTTTTTACGGAAAACTGAAGCATTAGATTTGGTATTAATATAACAGTTTGTTTCATCGGTATCTCTGTATTTAACCTAGTAGACCAGCTGTTGATGTAGTGATAATGATTGCTACTGTAATCATTATGGCGCCTGGTTCCATACTTCTGTTAATCACATTAACCTTTAGCAAATATAATGAAATCCCGACAGATAAGTTCTTAGGAAGATTTAAGAATTCTATTACGGCCTCCATATGTGAGCCATCTATGTACAATGGAATGACTAAATATATACACATATATTGGCTCTGCAGAAAAATGAGCGGCTACATATCTGCTGCAGAAGGAATGACGAGCTGAGTTTAATCGAAATCGGAATATTATATCATATAGCACCCATACATCCGATTTGTTCCGATATGAGATTTTTTTAGCCAAAGAAAGCCGTTGTTTATTGTTTTAAAATATTTTTCTTTATTTAAAAATAGCATACCAACGAAAAACTAAATAAATTGCCTTTAGACTGAATCTTTAATTGAATAGCTTTCCTTTGATAAATTTATTCAAAATAATCAACTATTAGCCAACTTATGACTTATTTTATAGAGCTACCTTCACGATATTCGCTGATCTTGCTACGCCTGTAACTTTCAGACACATTTTTTTTAAATTTCTATCATAAGAATCATTAACCATAAAACCATTTGCCGAATTTCAGACAAATCGAACACCATAGCGCAGAAAATTACCATTTTTGTTACGTTTAGTATGGATTGACCGATATGTACGAGTATGTGGCGTTTTGAGCTGAAGAGTTATATACAATACTGTAACAAGATATATTTTATTGCTCATTGGGTGTGATTTACGGAGGAAGCTGATAACTCTGGTGAATAAGTAAATGAAATAGATGACGTCATCTCCTCCTAAATTAATTTTCTACGTGGTATAAAGAAGTTTTAATATATAGACAATATAAAGAACGAATACTCTGTGTTTTTCTAGATTTCAAGGAGAGGCAGTGAGCAATCGGACAAAGTGTTCTTCAAATATTCTTTTAGTTGACAAACACTTTGTGTTGTGCCTTTGCGTTAACTGAAGCGTATAAATCACAGAATATTAATTTTTTGACGCATATTTTCAACACTAACATTTGACTACATTACTTAGCTGTAAAATAATCGTTAATAAGACCATAACTGCGCATGAAAACCATTTTCCTGTTTCATGTGCATGAAATCTTTTTTTACTGTTTCAAAATAAGCAATCACAAAAATGTGAGTTTGCTGCGCACTTATCGTTGAAATTTTGCCTCTCTCCATTCATTTCGCGGCTGGATGTGAAAAGGCGAATTGCTAAAAGTGTTTTTGCTCAGTTTCCATAGATCATATTTATGTCATTTGTGATATTTCCCCAGCATTCGTATTCTTTTTATTGCGTTTGTTTTCATTTTAAAAATTTCAAGTGCTTCCGCGCTTACCTGACCTAAAGTTATACCACTTTATATTTTATATAAAGACAAAAATAAATTTTATGTACATTATTTTACGTGCTATGAAAATTTTTTTTTTTTTTATCGAAAAAATTCAATTCCGTGTAATTTCTGCTAGAGTTTTTTTTTCTTTGGCGAGCACCCGTCGCTTAATCACGGCATCAAAAAATACTAACGCTTCAGTCAGAAATATTTTTGTATTGTAATAATTTTGCTTTTATGCATTCCACTTCTTTGTTGTTGCTCTAAAAAGTCTGTATTTTCTGGTTCTTATATATCTTTGTCTTTTGCTACTTCTTCTTTTAAGCCGAACATGTCGTGATGCCATCTGTTTTAACAACTTTTTAGAAAATTAATGTGTTTATACAACCAAATCTTGAAATTTACCTTTATTACTGTGAAATCACATTTTATTTTTTGTATAAAATATTATTAAAAATGAGGGAAATATGCTTAGAAATTTCAGTATTTATGATATAACCATTTTCGACTACACAGTGGATAGTAGCCTACACAATAAGGGCTACGAGATATGAAAAATCTTTAGTAGAATTTTTCCAACAGTGGGAGTTATTTTTAGTTTATTGAAGAGGTTCTCGCTGAAATGTCAAATGTAACATATTCTACTGACACAACTTGTTGGAAAGTACGCACTGATTTTTAATGAAAGATCTAGTTTTCAGAATATTAGTGCAATACCAGCAACCCCAGTCACAAGTTGATATGGCTTTCTTGCATTTCGAACAATTATTATATAATATATTATAACTGATATTGTAGTGAATATGTCTGCAAATATTAAAAGTTTTAATCAATATTTTCATTGTACCAGGCGAGCTTCGTCTCACTCTAATTTAACACTTCAGGTAATCTCCAGAGTGAAAATAAAACTAACAATTGAAATAAATATCGTATTGACTATGGAATAAAATCGTGATATTTCTGAAGTTGGCGGATGCGATGTGTGATGTCCTATTATCCCGAACTAGTTTTGTACTACGCAAAACTCGAATCAATTGCATTTGCTCAATATAAATTAAAGGACGCCTGTCGAACTGCGCACAGTCGAAGACAACGTTTGATGCGGGATATGCAATTGCTCTTAGGACGGCATTTAGTATTATTTAACATATATGTAAATATATCCCCGATCTATGCTTGTATACGAATCATACCAAACTTTGCTCAATTTAACTGATATCCTTTACCACTAATAACATTTTTAAGAAAAGTTTTTTCTCTCAAAATTAAGAGTTTTTAGTAATTATAAACTGCATGTTGGTACTGAAAATCATAGCTCTCGGAATACTATATCATATCGATTTGTTCAGATATGAAGTTTTGGGTCAAAAATCCATCAAAAAAGTGTCTAGGAGGATCATAGAAATTCAACTACTATATCATATAGACTCCATACAACCGATCTGTTCATATATGAGGTTTTGGGTCAAAAATTCGCCAAAAAATCATCTAAGAGCGTGAAATTTGGTCTCTAGACGTAAATGCTAGTTTCCATTGACACTGAAAATCATCGAAATCAATTTTGCAATTTGCAATAAATTTGGTATGTTAATGAAAGGTAAAAAGACTTCAACATGGCCGAAGACAGCTCTTCTTTCTTATTTTTTTTTTATGGAAACCTTCTCCTGGAAATTAGAAGTAACTGAAAAAACAGCTCCGCTCAGCTCAGACATTCTTAATTGATGAATAACGATATATTTTTTTCTCCTTTTTGAAAGCACGTGATGAACCGATGATCTTAGAAATCGTTATATTCATCAATTGCGTTTGTATAAAAATTGAATTCGAGGGCTTTTTTTAAATAAATAAATTTAAATGTAATAACTAACCTTTGACGTCGCTGTTTCCAGATCTATGTTCCATAGAAGGTTGATGTCTACCAATAGGGCCGGATAGCAAGGCGCATTCCGAGTTGAGATCAAACTTATTAACTTAAATAATGTAATGAAATTTTTATCACCCGATATATTCTGTTAGCTTAAAAGCTGAACTTGATTACATGTGCAAAAATGCACAAATGCAAAACACATAAAACTAGAAAAAAAAGGATTCTTTGGTTAAAATTGAAAAATTCTTCAAATGAATGATGAATACTATTTTATGTAGCTACTAATCTGTATCTTAATATATAAATAATTGTTCTATAAAACATTAGAAATGTAGTTTACTCATTTAAAACCTTAGAAAATACACAACCGGAGTGTATTACTAAAGGAACGCTGCTTCTTACTTCACATCTGAGGCACAGTTGTATTTTAAAGAAAGGATGAATTAAGGAGCTGTAGCAGGGAAAAATAACTGCTATTAACTTCTATTCAATATAATTGTTACAAATGGATCTAAAAAAAGACAGATTATAAAATACATTAAAATGGATTTCCTTGATTTTCCTTTGGCCCCAAAATTTTATTAAGGTAAATTTTTTCTTCAAATTATAGTAAATATACTGTTATGTATAGAAGGGATTTTTAGCGTCATTAGGAAAGCATAGCTAGGCAAGTGCACCCTCTTACGAATATGCAATAAATAATATTAATTATGTACAATTTAATGGAAAATTTTAATATATTTTTTCATTTGAATGAAATACTATAGATAAGAGAGTGTATAGGCGGTTATCGACTAGCGATACCAGTGAGCAGGATATGAACTTCCTGCACAATGGCAACAATTAGTGCCAATATTATTACAAAAAAATTTTCATCTATTAATAACATAATGAACATTCTACGCATTTCCAAAATGATTTAATAAAAGGATTTTAAATGTCAACACATTACTACACACAAAAAGAATGTATGCTGCAGAGTGAATTTGGCTATTAAATATTATGATGTGCTTTTGATTCGGCACTTGCCATTTGTCTTAAAATGCGAAATGTGCTTACACACACGCACATTTACATAAGTTATGTACATAATAGCGCCCTTGTCGGCATAGACAATAAATCCTTTAAACCTCATAACGGACACGGACACGCATAAATGTCGCTTTGAACATTCGAGCCAAGGAAAAAAACTGTCAGAACCTACAAACATACATATGAGTATGTAAAGGGTGTTTTTATAGAGGTATAGAACTTTAAGTTGCAATAAAATAACGATGGATTATTCGATTGACATGAATTTTATTTATCCGAAAGATAATCTTGCGGCATTACATTTTAAATATGATTTCTGGCATATGACCGCCACGGCTGGCGCGGATGTAGTCCAATCTGGACGTCCAATTTTCGATGACTTTTTCCAACATTTGTGGCCGTATATCGGCAATAACACGGCGAATATTGTCTTCCAAATGGTCAAGCGTTTGTGGCTTATCCGCATAGACCAATGACTTTACATAGCCCCACAGAAAGTAGTCTAGCGGTGTTAAATCACAAGATCTTGGAGGCCAATTCACAGGTCCAAAACGCGAAATTAGGCGGTTACCAAACGTGTCTTTCAATAAATCTATTGTGGCACGAGCTGTGTGACATGTTGCGCCGTCTTGTTGAAACCACATCTCCTGGACATCATGAGCATTCAAATCAGGAATGAAAAAGTTAGTAATCATGGCTCTATACCGATCACCATTGACTGTAACGTTCTGGCCACCATCATTTTTGAAAAAGTACGGACCAGTGATTCCACCAGCACATAGAGCGCACCAAACAATCAGCTTTTCTGGATGTAACGGTGTTTCAACATACGCATGAGGATTACCTTCACTCAAAATGCGGCAGTTTTGTTTGTTGACGTAGCCATTCAACCAGAAGTGCGCTTCATCGCTAATGGACGTAGTGCGCGATACGTTTTCCGCACAGAACCATTATTTTTCGAAATAAAATTGCACTATTTGCAAGCGTTGTTCGGGCGTGAGTCTATTCATGATGAATTGCCAAACCAAACTGAGAATAAATCACTTGATAGCTGTTAAATCGGTCGGTTGAAAAGTAATGCCAACTTAAAGTTCTATACCTCTATAAAAAGCACGCTTTATTGTACAATTAGCATCGCTGTCAACTACAGGCCACACTTTTCCATATGAATTTTGAAAAAAAAAGTGAACTGTGTTGGTGCTGGCTGACTACCATGTTAAAGCGGTTTAGTGAGCTTCATGAAGCTCAAATGAGTCAACTGTGACCAACAGGTCAATTGAACATTTCAACAGGCCCACAAAAATTCACACACATCCAAGATATATATCATATACACAGATTTTGTAGTTGTACAAAGACGTACGTACATTTATATGCACAATTGTTGTGGGCATTTAGAAATTTATATGGGTATTGGTGTGGGCAATATTTTGAATGTCAGAGATCTTTTATGTGGTTTGCATGACCAGCATTTATGAGCATTTATTAAATATTACCAAATGCATACTTACATATGGGCGTGTTAAACACACTAAACTCAAATAAAAAAGCAGATGGGAAAAGAACAAAAGGTTCTTGGGAAAAAGGGGTTCTTTTTTTAAAACACATTTTTCATTTCTTCTTTTAATATATGCACATTTGTTTAAACATCATAAAGCAACCGCCGCTCCAGCGAGAAAATAAAAACCTTCATTGAGATTGCGTACAGTTATTGTATGTAAATGACGTTTAGCCATAGACGGCAATAAACAACTCAAAAGCAGTTGCTGAAAGTATCCATCAACAGCTGTCAATTGCAATAAAGGTTTAAGCTAAGTGGATATATGCTTGGAATTATTATAATAACAACGGAAGTATGCTATTGCGTTTAACCCTTTAGTGCTCCTAGCCGATACAACTAGGTACCAGAAAGAAATAATTACTTGTAATAACGAAGCCTGCGAAGAGGAGCGAAGAAATATAAGAATGATGCAAGCGTATTTCAACGGCTGGGCTCATTTATAGATTGAAGTCTATGATTTATAAAACAAAATTTTTTTTTACAACTTTTATTTTAACCAGAGCAAGCAAGAAAATATATTTTATTAATAGAATCACTGTACTTTAGTCCTCGGACTTATATAGAAAAAGTCTTCATATAAATATTTTCTGATGATCTCGACAAATATCTCATAATCTTGAATTTCAAAAGAAAGTTGCTCCATCCCATTTTTTATGAGTTATTGCGCTAATAGTGGCCAATAGTGCAAAAACAATAGATCAAAAACAATTTCGCTTTCTAATTTTACACTGCCTCTTGATGGAAAAAAAACAATTAAGCGAAGCAAGAACTTGTAAGAACTCTGTGCTATCTGACGTGCTGACTTCAAATATGGTCGCAGCGACACTGATGATACAAAACTCTGTCGCCTTAAAAAAAAGTAAATAAAGCTCATGTGTTATTCTAATCCTTAATTAAACCTCTTTGTGGTTTGCAAAACTACAACCACTCTGTGTGTATTTCCGGGATGAAGGAAAATAAATATTTCTCACTGTTAATTATGTTATTTTATGTACTATTAATTTGGGTAGTTGTAAAATTAAATTAAAATTGTTTTTAATGAAAATAATATTTTTGGAAAAATAATAAATAATAATAAAATAAAACTCAAAGTTGCAGCTGCACGCACCGATGGAAAAATTGTAATAAATGTTAAATATATGCATGCATGTATGGGGTACGCATATGAGAAAGAGGAAAATGTTGATGGAGTTTAT
Organism: Neoceratitis asiatica; assembly: GCA_030068015.2. Classification (NCBI taxonomy): domain Eukaryota; kingdom Metazoa; phylum Arthropoda; class Insecta; order Diptera; family Tephritidae; genus Neoceratitis; species Neoceratitis asiatica. The sequence continues at coordinate 82,742,269 of CM061524.1, forward strand.
GCATAAGCTGGCTAATAAAACGAAAAATTTGCATACAGAGTTTTAAATGGAAACCAAAAGGGTCAACCCTGAGTACGCTTATATATCTAGCAATTATTAAAGGATCATAAAAGTATATATGGAACAGTTTCAGTTTCGGCTTATAGCAAGTTACAGTTTAGAGCATTTTCTTACAACTGTGTTCCAAAAATTCGAATTTCTATATTTTTTGTCAGTCACACTAAACTTTGTATAAACACATATATATAAACTTGTAAATAAATGTATTCATCTGAGTTGAAACCAAAATATAGGGTTTAATAATAATAGTGATATGATTTCTTAAAAAAAAACACAGATTGTTAAAATATTTAAATGTTTTTTATTTGTTTGGTTATCATCGATCTATACCGCTCTCTATTGACAGTAACGGTGCTACCGGCTTCATTTCGAAATGATGAAATTGTAAACATTACTGAATACAATGACGGATCATGACATATTAAAAATGGCCAAAACGACATTTAGAAATCATATAATCCCTATTGGAAAACCCTTTACCTTGCAAACTCACACCAATTGATAATTTATGTAAATGTCCGTGCGAATGTGCGACATCACTGAAGGTGAGAACAACAGCAAGGCCGGTTTATGTAATATAGTCCTTACATCGATGCGCAATTGTCCTATCCAAGAAAGCTATGCAGTACTGTAATTAAGGTAACAATGCTAAGCGAAGAAGGGTAAGTAATGGCGGCGTAGAAAGAGTCTACTCAGTCAATGCAAAGTATGCGACCGACGTGACCTGCAAAAATTCTAAGTGGCATCACAAGAATTTTGTCTGGGCAGGGTAAGGAGCGTTGTGTTGACAAACTTAAGAAAAAGTACAATATTTAGGTGTATATATATGAAACACCTAAATATTTTTGGTGTAACACTGCGTCTACGTAATTAACCAAAGGCTCTATGGTTCATAATATTAGGAAATGCTCTTACCAAGAAAACTCTTTGACGCTGAAAGTTTATTTTACTGTATATGAATAAGTCAAAAAATATTATTTTCGTTGACTTCTGTATTCTATATTCGAAAAAAATTTGATTTCATGAATTAATAAGAACGGTCCACTGTATTGATTTAGTTTTTCCCATATAAAATGAAAGATAATTGTATACTTAAGCATGTAGTTGTGAAAGATAAATATGAGTTCAAAAGATTCTTCAAAAAAGCGAGTTTACGTTAAAAATATAAGTTATTTGAATTTTTATTCCTTTAAATTTATTTTCTCTGACGCAATTTTAAAACTACTTCTTTTAGTGAAATTATCTATAGATTTATATTGTAATTTTTTTTTAAAGCGGTACGGTAAAATCACCTTCTTATATAAAAATGTTTTCTTTTTCTGATTTCACCAAATAATTTACCATACACAAACCTCACACGTACTATTGAAAACAAAATAAGCAACATCCTGTAAAAGAAATTTATCCAAAAAATTTTTTTCCAAAAAATCGGTTTTTATTTTCCCAATATGGCGTACCGTTTTTTATACATTTCATGTACATGAAATGGTATATGAACTTGTATGTAAATACCAAAAGGAGAAGAGATAAACCCATCAATTTTTATACCTATTGTAACAGAATAAAGAGCTGAATTGATATATCAGATATTGACACTGAAAATCATCTAAATCTAATTTTTCAGTTTGCAATACATTTGATAGGTACATGAAAAACATGGCCGCAGACAGCTCTTTTTTCTTATTTTACGATACCTACGATATTAATAAAGTATATCCTTCGTCTTGTATATTTTCTGGTACGAGGGCGCATAATTAATAATTTTAAAATTTGTTGTATGTCGTAAAAATAAAATTTCTTAAAAAGAGTAAACTTTTAAAGCACGTGGACTATTGTGGCTACATTTCATTATTCTTCTGCATTGTGACATTCAATACAAATTTGCTGCTTATTGTTTTTATAACACATGCTATTTTTCCCTACATTTGTTTTGATGTCTCATTCGTTTCTCCTTCTCACTCTCTTGATGCTTTCAAATTTTTTTTTACTTGTTGGCTGGCTGTATGTGTCTTTACGTGCTGCCACAAATTGAATTTACATTACAATCTGATTCTATTAACACCCTAATATGGACATTTTCTTGAACGTCAAATGAATATATGATTCAATAAACCATAAGTTTATGGGGTTAAAGTTCAAAAAGTTCTGAGCTTAAAGGGCTCAAGGGCAAATTTGTAGGTCCCATTTCCTCTTATTTATTCAAAATACGTTTGTGAGCTTTTTGCCAAAATATTGATTTGAAGACGTGAAATGGAAACTTATATGAAAATATCTCTTGAAACCCAACATCAATTTTTATGGTGAAATATAGTGAAAGCCTATTTAATAAGGTTATCATTTCCTCTCTTCATGCTAGAACTATTGAAATTACTGAAACAAAATCTTAAACAGAATTATTACTTTTTAAAGTCTAAGGAGATTGAAATAATTTTATAAAAAATTTCAGTAAAAATTTTAATTTTCGAAAGAATTCCTTTCTCCGTAAAGTATATTTAAATAATTTTATCAAGTTTTCCAAGTAAATAGCTAACAAATCAATAAAATAAGAATTAACAAGAAAATTTAAACATTCATAACAAATTAATTTTTCCGTTGAATAACAGCCATATGATGAAAGCGAAAAGCTCAATACAGACAGACTCAGAAAAAACTACCGCGCTTTTATGTCCATTTGCATATATATACATAGAAGCGTACCGGTTAACAAGCTGACCGCCGATTATTATTCTCAGTGTCGATTGTTTTTTAAAGTTTTGCAGCAACTCAAAACACAAAACACATTGTAGCTACCTCCTTAAATGCCACCCTAAAAATTTATTTGACTGACCCTTCTAAATAAAACTGTTTGCTTCGTTTTGACATTTTGTTGGCTACTAAAGACACATCTGATTTTAGAGACGGTAGAACGGTGTTAGGAGGTACACATCAGCCACACCCAAATTTTGATATCATATTTACATATGATTTATATATCAGCTTAAGTGGACTTTGGAGGAGTGGAAAAAGTTTGGTATTTTGTTTGTTGGTTTAGTAGTTTTACATGCTGCGCAACAATTATAGCTTTTAATTGAAATTTGGCGCGCTTTGCGATTTTTTTTTGTTTTTCAATTTCACTTTGCCAAATTGTTACTTGTCATCTCCGCATGCGTTCGTCCATCATGAGCTGGCTATCAATATGTTTACTAAAGCAATTAGTTTTAGTTATTCTTACGTAGTACCAATTTACACACAAATATTTTTTTTTTTTTATGTTATATTGATTCCCTTCATGTACATCAAGTGGTATATTAAATAGATTTTTAGATATTTCAACGAAACTTTGTATACGTTTGTATTTTTGTTACGCATTGATGTATGAGACTCTGTGTCGTGAGTCCGCCAAAAAAGCTGCTAATAGTGAGAAAGTTTGTATGCTACCCACGTTAATTCAATTTTACATATTGTAATAAAATTTATGTGACTTCGGCGTGACCAAACATAACTCTTCTTCCTTGATTCGCTTTTTCTATTTTTGCATGACAGTGTCGATTTTGCCCACGCGGGCTAATTTATTTTTAAGAAATGGATAAAAAAAATTTAATACGAACACATTTACTTAAATTACAAGCGAAGACTTTATTTTGTCCCATTGGACGTTTTTGCTATTATCTCTACTGAAACTTGATTGTCTTCTTTACGATCACGCATTGCCAACGTGTGTGTACTGTCTTATTATTTACATTTGGATAGTCATGGGATTATTTCCATTAATACTGACTTTAAGCTGTCCGTGGAAAATTCATTACATACATACCTTTTGTCTGCCTATTTCGAGCTCGAAACATACACTAAGCTTGCGGAGGGTCACGTGTTCGAACCCAACATCCAAAATGATATATAAGTAATTGAAATAAAAAATTAAGCTAATTTAATAATTTATAATTGCGTCGCCCTCCGAGTATATTTCTGAAATAAAAGCTCCTTTAAACAAATGTAGAAACCTACAGTCGACGCGAACAGCCGATGGATTTTTGGACCCTTTACTTCATGTCAGAAATACACTCGGAGGGCCTGACATTTCCTACCGAAGGTGGACCGCAATTAGAAAAATTAATTTTCTATAATTTTGGATGTTTATGGAAACTGGACTCGATCTCAGGCCTTTCGAATTATAGTAGAATTTTGTTAAGACGAAATTTAAGGGGCAGTAAATTTTGACCGTATGTGACTCCATTGAGCTATTTAAAATAGAATCTGGTACTGCTTTCATTATATTGACTTGGTAAATAGACAGCTTTTTTATTGTTTTAATGGAATGAAAATTACAGAGCATGAAGTATTTCAAGTACCGCTATTGGGGAATTGTCCAACTGAATTTATTCGCGGCCTAATTTACGCACTAATTAAGCGTTCGACGTCAAGAAAAAAATTTCTTACTCTAATATATTTAATGAGAGACAAATTAAATACTTAAATAAATAAATAATTAATAAACCTTAATTAAACCTGTTGTCCAAACATACTGAAAATAAGCAAATTAATTACTTATTTAAAAAGAAATTAAAAGAATTCTGCTTACCATAAAAAAGAAAACTGATGTTTTAATTAATTGATAAATAATAATTTTTCCAATGTCCTTTGACCATTTTGTAGATGCATGCGAATATATCATATTTCCGTTTGTGCTTTCTTAAAAAGTTGAATTATAAATACAATCACTGAGCGATGGTTATCACAAAAAAAAAATAATATAACTAAATTGATTGTGTTTAGTTTTTGTTATGTTCTATTCACATATTTATATTTACAAAAACCCTATATTTTTTGCTTACCTTGTCGATATTTAAGAAGTGTAAATTTCAAAAATTACAAAATAAAAACATTCGGTATGCTTTTTTCATTTAACTTTATTTATTTGTTTTTATTGTGCAGTTTTTTAACAGTCATAAATGATTTTAGGTCGTAAATATATAAATATAATGATTATTTATTTTATATTTCCAATTTCACAATACAAATGTCAAACAAAAGCAAATTGCAATTCTGCAAATAATTTATATTTTATTTAGAAGAATATCCACATATTTATTTTTTCATTCGTAACTTTGTTACTATGTTTTCCCCAGGTGTTTTATGAAATGGGTTTAATACAGTAAGACTTGATTACTAAAAATATGTTGCTAATAATGTTGAATAGTTGCTTAGGAGCGGAATCGAATTTAATTGTGAGGGACACTCACTCAATATTGAAACCTGGAAATATTAATAAAGGGTGTTTTTTTATAGAGGTATAGAACTTTAAGTTGGCATTACTTTTCAATACGGCGACCGATTTAACAGCTGTCAAGTGATTTATTCTCAGTTCGGTTTGGCAATTCATCATGAATAGACTCACGCCTGAACAACGCTTGCAAATAGTGCAATTTTATGTCGAAAACGAGATTACCGTTGTTCCCGATTTTCATAAGCGAATTTTGTTTAGCGATGAAGCGCACTTCTGGTTGAATGGCTACGTCAACAAACAAAACTGCCGCATTTGGAGTGAAGGTAATCCTCAAGTGTATGTTGAAACACCGTTACATCCAGAAAAACTGACTGTTTGGTGCGCTTTATGGGCTGGTGGAATCATTGGTCCGTACTTTTTCAAAAACGATGGTGGCCAGGACGTTACAGTCAATGGTAATCGGTATAGAGCCATGATTACTAACTTTTTCATTCCTGAATTGAATAACCATGATGCCCAGGAGATGTAGTTTCAACAAGACGGCGCAACATGTCACACAGCTCGTGCCACAATAGATTTATTGAAATACAGGTTTGGTGACAGCCTAATTTCACGTTTTGGACATGTGAATTGTCCTCCAAGATCTTGTGATTTAACACCGCTAGACTACTTTCTGTCGGTCTATGTAAAGTCATTGGTCTATGCGGATAAGCCACAAACGCTTGACCATTTGGAAGACAATATTCGCCGTGTTATTGCCGATATACGGCCACAAATGTTGGAAAAAGTCATCGAAAATTGGACGCCCAGATTGGACTACATCCGCGCCAGCCGTGGCGGTCATATGCCAGAAATCATATTTAAAATGTAATGCCGCAAGATTATCTTTCGGATAAATAAAATTCATGTCAATCGAATATCCATCGTTGTTTTATTGCAACTTAAAGTTCTATACCTCTATAAAAAAGACCCTTTAGGTCGAGTCATATATGTATCTTACTTTAACTTTTCGGCCGTCTTTATGGCAAAATAGTCTAGTTCATAAAATTAAACCATCAATACCTAACACGTTCCACAACATCTTTGAAGCATACTTATCGAACAGACGATTCACTATTAAAGTAAATTAATACGTAACATAGGAGGTGTTTCGCAAGGTATTAATCAGAAACCATTATTGTATATACACGTCATCCGCTTCGGCTTCGGATAATATTGCTATTATAAATCTTCACAAAAGTCCCATTGTAGCAAGGAAAATATTAGAGCAGTACCTTAAACTAATTGATTAATCGCTAGCAAAATGTTGCATAAAAGATAATGAAAATAAATGCAATCGCATGACCTTTACATTAAAGCCAAAAACGTTTCCTAATGTTGAGCTCAACCATGTACCGATTCCTCAAACTAACGAAATTACATATCTCGGAATTCAGTTAAATAGGTGCTTTACCTGGAGACGTCACATTTCCGCTAACTTAGCAGAGGTATTATATAAACGTAATGTCCGTATGTATGCTGACGATGACCATACCAATATTGCATTAAAAAACTAAATTCTAATTTAGCACGAGTAGGAGCATAGCCATCTTTAAATAGATTAGCCCTTAACGCCGTAAAATCTAAATGTGTCGTAATTTCTAGAAAAGTTTTCGATGTAATTAGATTAAAAGAAGTTATGTTGAATCAATCTGTAATAAATTACGTAGTCATAGCTAAAAACCTTAGCGTAATATTTAATAACACTTCTCAACGAGGAACTTTTCTCATTTAAATATAAGATTAACCATAAATCCGTCAAAAAAGCATTTAAGATCGAATTTGGTATTAACTACACATATAATAAACTTCACATTGGTGCTGAAAATTTTCGAAATCGGTCAAATATATAATATAATTAAACCGATTCGTTCAGATATGAGGTTTTGCGTCAAAAATCCGTAAAAACATGAACTCAGGTCAATATTGAAAACGAAAATCATTAACACCGAATTTTGTGAATAATAAATAAATTTAAATTTGATGAGATACTGAGACTTCGGAATGGCCGAAGACACCCTTCTTTCTTGTTTTTTCACTCTTTCATTTCACTTTTATAATAAGATACTTAGATTTTAATTTATTATTTAACTTGTTTTTTCATACAAAACTTTAAAATAAAAAAAATTATTTAAATTTTCAAATGATATTGCTATGTTTAAATTCAATGTTGTATTAATACTTATGACTAGAACAATAAAAATAATTTTGTAAATTGTTGTGTTAGGATTATATAAAATCAATTAATATAAACTCAAATCTGCCAGTTAAACAAAAAGTTGGGCATTGCCTTAACAAAACAGTTAAGTTGCATAGAGCTTGCGCGACGAATAAGAATATAAGACGAATGTCTCAAAATAAAACTTTAATAACAATAATGGGCTCACCATGGTACATGCGAGTTGCAAACATCTATAAGGATCTAAACTCAGTCGAAGTTAGTTATTATGTATGTAAATACATTTTTTTATTCATATTTGTATTTCTTTATTGAATCTTCGTAATTATACTGAACAACGTGTTAAGTGAAGGTTTGACAAATCTTACTGTCTTATACCCGCTGCAGGTGGCGTATTTATCCAAGTTATGGACTGAGAAGTAAATTATGGACTTTGTAAATAATTAGTTAATTAAATATAGCATGGGAGTCTGGCGGGTTGTAGCATTCATAACAGTTGCAATTTATGTGTACTAATAAGCCTTGAAATCTTTTTGTGTATAGCCGAATCAGAGTACATGACTATGAAAAGTGAAAAAATTCGCCCATTGTATATCACTCCTCCCAAAATTAATTGCAGTAGAGAATATACTCATCCAAAAAACTTTCATACACTCGCTCATACAAATATGCTAAAATATGTATACAAATGTTTTAATATAATACATAAACTCATTTATATTTAATCTTTAAAACTTAAATATAAGTACTTTAAATTCTACACTTGTCAATGATTGAAATTTTTGTGCTTAAGCTGCTTACAAATGCATTTATGAGTTTTGGAAATCTGCATTTTTTAAACTACGCACTAGCTTGGTTATTTTTTATTATCTTTCATATTTGTAGCTGTTTGGTAATTTTTCTCTTTTTTCAATAAAATACTACTCGGTAATAGATTATTTGAAACATTTCATTTAGAGAATACTTTATTAAAACGCTTCTTGAATATTAAAATAATTCAAATTTTATTATAAACAAATAATTATGAATAATTATATTTAAGTAATTTCGGGTAAATTTCTTCATTTTGCAATCTTGATCAGTGCAGAAAGTAACCGCTATATAACAATACCAAAAAATTTAATTTTGTGTCGAAACCCTTTCCTTCTTTATTTGCCTTTTCACCGTTTCGCCGTTTGGCTCCCATCGGAGTCACCGAAATGGATGTATAAAGTGAAGTGAAGCCACCTGATATTTCTGACGCAATGAACGTCTTTAATTCTCTCTACTTCCACCAGAGTTTTCTGCATCGAATACTTGTAATACGGTCAGCATCATCTTTCCAGCGTTGCTGTCTCTTGATGCACTCAACGATGTTAATGTCGCTCCATCGCTTACTGTATTTGTCGCTACCAATATGTAAAGGAAGGATAAATCTTCCGCAATAACTTTGTTTCCTAAGCTCCTGATGTCGACTCATCAGAGCTGTCATCATCCAAGCAACCATATATGCAGCAGCACGGGAATGATGATCCACTTGTAGAGTTGCTTAGTCAGTGAAATGAAAGTAAAGACGCGAATGCGCTAACTATTTGATTGATGACTAGGGATATTTCGCCTAGTTTTTTTCACTACCAGACCTATTCGCTCTCTGCTTTATCCAGTCTGAAGAAAGCAAGGCTAACAGCGGGTTCTTGAGACCAAAGATCAATCTTACACTATTGACAAAGATTTTACCTTAATTCAGTATTCTCTGAGTGTCGGGCAACAGGCCATCACTTCAGGCCCAACGTGAGTCTGCTCCGGTCTTGAAGCATTCTGTAAGCTGTCCCATTTTTTTTATAGAATAAGATTTTGAATTTTATATCGAGAAGTTGATGAATGCTCTCAGAAAGTAAATGAGAAAATAGAGTAGAGACACGTTTGGCTGCGTGTTGACATTCCAGATTCTCGGGGTTTAATCATAACCAGTCGAAATCAAGCTACTGGTAGTGGTAATGGTAGTAATGCACGCATGTCACGTGTGTTGAAGCAACTAAAATGCCAACGTAGTAAAAGTCGGGCGAGAAGGTAAAATAAACTCGTTTCATTTGAACCACAAAATATCCAGATCAGATAAGTTTAACACATAAGCCTAGCACATAAGATGAGTTGATTATCGATGAGTCGGTTGCGTATCTTTTCTGTGACAAATTAATGGCTCCAGTTTATATTTGGTCCTTGGACCATGCGCACATCTAAAATAAACACATGTGAACTATTATTTTCGGAAACAGCCATGTTTGAAAAATTCTCTTGTACCAGAATATGTTACTTGAAGCAACCATATATCGAGACCTGTATTCATGTTTCGTAATGAAGCCTGAGTTTACCGAAAATTAATTTTTCTAATTGCGTTGGCTCCTCTTTAATCTAAAGCTCTCCGTATTTCTGACATAAAATAAAAACTTCTCATGAAAATCCAAGAAATAATATCTGGGGGTCAGATTTGGGGAATACGGTGGATGTCGAAACAATTCAAAGCCCAATTCATCAGTTTTTGCCATCGATTTCACTGACTTGTGACACGGCCAATTGTCTTGCTGAAACTGCACTTTCTTTTTCTTTAAGTGCGGCCGTTTTTCGGCTAATTCGTTCTTCAAACGGTCCGATAACGCTATATAATAGTCGCTGTTGATGGTCCTTCCTTTTTCAAGGTAGTCAGTGAAAAAGTGCGCATTCCAAAATACAGACGCCATAACCTTGTCCGCCAACTGTTGCGTTTTTCCATGCTTTGAAGCGGGTTCATCGTGTGCAGTCCATTTGGCTGACTGTCGATTGGAAGCCGTGTTTCATCCATTGTTACACATTGACGCAAAACTTAGTTTATTACGCTTGGATATCTCCAAACACTCCGAATCATCAACTTGTCGTTGTTTTTGGTCAAAAATTAACTCGCGCGGAAAGTGGGTGCACAGAGCTTTCTCATACCCAAATATTAGTAAATGATATGATGTACACATTCAGTTGATATCTTTAGCGTCTGCTATTTCATTCAATTTCAATTTATGGTCAACTGTATTTTTTGCCTTCAAAAAGCAATATTTTATCAACACAAAAGCTGCTTTCCTCAAAATAATATAATTGACAAACTAATGATCCGGCAGCTGTCAAATTTACACACTGTTATATCTTCATAAAGCAATTTATAATGTCATAAAGTCATAATTATTTTTGCATAAATTAAATATTTAAATTATTATGCATTGACTTACACATACAACAAATCTTGCCATATATATACAAGTATATAAATACATATCACAGAATTAATGTTGTGTTAATTAACTAAAAAACTCTTAATAAAAAAAGAGACTGAAAAGGGGAGCATGTGTAATAAATACACTTTTTACGAAAAAAAAAATATTTTAATAAATTTTAATTTTAATTTTATTATATATTTTTTTAATTCATTTTATATTATTACTATTTTGTATTGTTAATTTTTATTTAATTTATTATATATTAATTTATTCATTTTACATAAATTTTTTGTTTTGCTATTTTATTTTATGTCAATACATATTTTTTGTTTTGTTTTATTAATTAAGTAATAATTTAGTTTATTCGGCCGCGTTAGCCGAATGGTTAGCATTATGTACTGTCATTCGGAAGGCCTAGGTTCGAGTACAAGTTCGAGCAACATTCAAAATTATAGAAATATAATTTTACTAATTGCAGTCACCCTTCGGCAATGTCAAGCCCTCGATTGTATTTCTGGCATGACATAAAAACTCCTCATAAAAATCCATCGGCCGTGCGGAGGCGGCTTAGAATAAACCGCAAAACCGCAAATTGAGGTAGGAGCTTGGCCAATATATATATATATATATATATATATATAATTTAGTTTATTCAATTTATATTTTTTATACTACCATTTTTGATATTTATTTTTTTTACCTTATTTTCTTTTATTAGTTGATGGCTGCGTTTCGGAACATTTCTGAATATTATTTCTTTAATAGTATAAATAAAAAGTTAGGTTTTTACACCACTCACTTTGAAAAATGCCTCTAAATTAACATCGATTAAAATCTACCGAAGCAAGTTTAGTCCAAATTCAAGCGAAGAAACAAAATTCAAGCACACAGAAACTTTCATTATTTAAATTACACCAGTCAACAAAAAACACTTTTTTCGGTTTCTGCTCTCATGCATAAATTCTGATTCTATTAATTGAAAATCGCTCAGACTTTTAGTTCATAAAGTTTAATTTTACCTCAAATGTGTACATGTGTTGATTAATAAAATTTAAATTTATTTGTATCAAAAAAGAAAATAAGATAAAAGATAAAACTTTACTCAAATTATATTTTTTCTTAATTTTTAGCGTAAAATAAACTGATATTTAGAATATAAAAGTCAGGCCCGAAAATCGTGTTGAACGGCATTATTAAACTAAATTTCTCGAAGTTACAAAACCTTCCTTCCTGCTGCGAAGGGTGTGTGTTAAGCAACGTTGGTTTACAATTATTTTCACTAAGAATCCCTGCACAAGTCATAAGAAGGGGGGAAATCTCGATTAAAAATTATTCATTTAATTATTATAATTGAGAGAAAGCGTTTATGCTCACAGAGATGAGGCTCACTCAGGTTAGTGAAAACATAGCTAAGGAATTGTGACATACTTTTTGAGTTGCGGATGTACATATTGTAACGATTCTTGTAGCTACCCTCGATGATTTCTCAAATCGTTCGGCCTCTGTTGTTAGGAATTCACACAACGTTTATTTATTCCGGTATAAATTACAATTTTCTTCACTGTACGCAATGGTTTATTTTACAACCCTTTATCACTATTATTATTTTCCGCTTCGCTCTGCACCATTGTTATTTTTACTACGTCTTCAACTAGATTGCTTGCGATAGCTGCTGCCGCTCCTTTTATACCTGCCGGTGGTCCAAACATTCTCTTCATGCGCTTAAGAATAGGCGATCATTCGTTTGCCTATGATAGCTAGTGCTGCTCCGTTTATACTTCACGATGGTCCAATAATTCCGTTCACGCGCTAACTCGTCTGCCTGTAGTAGTTGCTGCCACTCAATTCGTCTGTCCTTCGTACTTTGGATTTCCGTCACAATATGTATGTTTGTATTTTTTGAGATACTTTTGAACAATATGTCTCCGATGGCCTTGAATTGCATGTAAATAAATGCACTTATCCTCCTCTCGCCTTTTGGTATACTGAGGGGCGCTAGGCACCACTATTTTTGATTCGATTGTACGAAATTTGTCTCAATTTTGCTTTAGTGGCATGTGACATACGATTGTGACTGTTTTGAATATTTCTGTGTCGCTAGAATTTGTGAAATTTTTACTTAGCTCATATTCAATATTTGTTGGCGTATCACAAAAGCTTAGTTCGACCAAACTGGGTTTAAGAAACTCTTTTACAATATGCAATGACTTCACTTCAATGAAATATTTATCCGTGTTAGTGAATTAAAAATTTTTAAGGAACTTATTTGAAAGACTTACGCCTCATAATCCGAATAATACATAAACATCTATAATCAGTACTATCTTATGGAAACTAAAATTTATGATTTTATTGTAATCTGTTAGATATTGCGAATAAAAATTATTATTTTTGAAATTGAAGAAAAGAACAGAAAATGGCTGTAAAAAAGGGGTGTATGAAATTGCGAAATACAAAATCCCGTATAATAATATAAGAATAGCTCGACAAAAATCGCATATGTATATACAAAATGAACTATTTGATGTTCGTTGAAAACATTCTTTTGTTTCAGTAAATTGATGGAAAAATTGAAAAATTTTCATAAAAACGAAAAGTAGCTTCTTTGTCGGGACAAAGAGTTGTCGGGATTTTATATTTTCGAAATTTCGTCTTGGATAGATAATGTATTATCTGTATTTTGTTTTGTCGGGTTTTTGTGTATATTTTATGTAGTGTCGGTATTGCGTCTTGTTTTAATAATGTACTGTTTTACATTTTGAATGTCGGGATTGCGGAGTGCTCCCGTAAACAGTCTTCAGTGTTTAATTTAATGTCATAGTGCATCCCAGCTTTATCTACGGGTTATCTTTAATAATGTTCCTATTCTTCTTTGAGTTTTCTTTCCAATTTGGTATTAAATATGTAACTAAAATAATAAATTTCTGACAAATAGGTTTTATCTCAAAAAATAAAACCTCTTATATAATATTTTTAAACAAATATATATTTCACTTTCTCCATGTTTTCATCGGTTATTAAATTGATGAGGCGCCAAGAGCTTTCGTCACTTCAACATCTTCACGGGCGTCTTTAAAACGCTTTTACCTCTCGTAAGCTTTTGCTACACTCGTAGCCATTGTTTACATTTTGCTCGATTTGTTAAAGGAGATTTATGTTATTCCACTTTCTAATCAAAATTTGATTCATATTTTAAAACTCGGCTAACCTTATTAGACAAAAACAACAATGAAACACAATGAAAAAAAAATTCAAAGATTCTAATTATTTTTCGAACCCAACTCATATATATATATAGATAAATAAAATAGCTCTAAAATATAGTATACACGAATGAATTTTGCGCTACTTTAATTGGCTTAAATAAATATTATTTGAGGAAATTATAGAAAAACTTCGTTTCGTGGATTTTACGCAACGCACTTAGGTTTTCCCAAAAATTCTTATCTGTAAATTATTACATCAAGGCAGTGACTGACACATTTTCTTAGCACCAGCGACTATAATTACAGCATTTATCGCCAAATTTTTATAAAAAAAAAATCCAAAGCTTTCAGAGGGACTTGTGAACAAAAACCAATATTAACCATCGAGAATCGCTTTGTTGCTTTTCAAAATATTCTCCATTAAGATCTATACACTTTTGCATGCGTTTGAACCAATCGTCGAAGCACTCTGATTGAAGTATATCCAAAGCATGCGTTCTATACGCATAGCTACCTTTTAAGGTGTAGAGAAACCTTAAGCTCTCTGTTTATTTTATAAATAAAGGAATAAAAGGAAGTCTATTCGGTGCCAAGTCAGGACTATATGGTAGATGACTCATCAAATTTATGTTTTGAGTGCTCAAAAATTCAAGTGAAGAGTAATCCGTCTTCGGCAGTTGTTTTTCCAGATTTCTTGAAATACAACTGGCAAACAAAATAGTTGTGCACCACTCAGAATTTACTGGTTTGCGTTGTTATAGTAGTATGGTTCCGACATGATCTGTTTTTTTTTTTTTTTTTTTTCAAAAAAACGGGCAACCATTTTTTTTACAATCAGATGCTTATGAAAGTATGCTGTGCTCACTAATGCCTATAGTTGCCTCAATCTTACGATAGGTCACATGTCGATATCAGTGTGCGTACAGTAGCAATAGTCTCCTGAAGATTAACTTTTTTTGGAAGGACTTCACGAAATTCGTATTGGAGTTATCTACGACTTTAATTCCCCATATGATCTTTATTTCTATACTTTTTGGAGAAACTGAGGTTGATGAATCACAGTGCTTGGAAGCGCTCTATTACTTCTTAGATCTTCGTATCCAACAGCGGATGCCAGTAGTTAAGCTCATAAAATTTGTATTAAAATAGTAAGGGAGTTAGTGGCTGACTTGTTTGCTTGTTAACAGCAGAACGAGAGACAAAGATGTGGTCGAAAAAAGCAATTCATGGTATTTTTCAAAGTATTATGTTAAACTGACACGGCAATTTTAGAAGGCAGTCCGCCAGGCAGATGTGGGGCCGCGGTAGTCTAGGCTTATCATCTTCTTACTTAACTTTGATTTCATATCGTCTCGCTTTTGACAAATATTTTCTCTACTCTTTCGTCTCCTTCGACCATAATACATATATTTTTATTGTTGGTTCATTTACAATGCAATGTGAATTTTTGTATGTAAGTGATTGCGGTATTGAAAATGTGTTAACACTTTGATGTCTCCTATACGTCGCAGATATCGGTGTGAAGGTAGCGGGGCTTGGTGTGGAAAAAGCTATGAATTAAATTAAGCTGTGTGTCCATGGCACGCAGCAGAGTGTTGCTGCCTCTAATGAGTGGTATTTAATTTTACAAATCGCTTCTCACTTTCTATGTTTTAAACTGCTGATGATTAAGGGGGGATCAAATATTTTTTAGTGCTTCAAATGTGGGTGAACTGCATCTGTCTATGATAGTTTAGTATAAAAGGAGTAAAAAGCATATATGTAAGTTTAATATGAACTTTATTTTAAAAAACATAGTTTAGTCTAGTAGCAAATTTATTCTCAGAAAAAAAAAGAATTGCAGAATAACAGGAAATGTACTAATGGTTTCTTGTAGTCATAAAACCTTTTTAACGATTATAATAACACTAATGTCTTCGTGATCATAACAAAAAAAGCATATTCTTCTACTCCACTATCTTTTTTGCTTGACGTACTTAAGGAAGTCGCAGAGTAATTACTGGATTTTACTTGACGTTTTTTCGAAACGAATTGCTGTTTTTCAGCTGCTTATGCAAATTTTAGGCATATAAAATAAAATTAGATACTTGTGATATTTTTTAGTTACACTCAAATATTATTTTTAAGTATTTTTGTTGATATTATGCAGACTGTAAGTTTAGTAATTATTTGACAACAAACATTTGAGGGTTGAAACATAAAGATGTGAAGCCTCAGACAGATAGAAATACAAACCAAAAAGGGACTTTCCACACAAATTGGCCTATCTTTTGTAACCACTTGTCGTTAAAGTTTATTCAAGTAGGCATAAAAGATTGCCGGTGTTTTGTTTCATTTTATCTAACTTTTGTATACCTTTCATTTAATCAAGCTCGTATCTGACTGTTTTAGTTCAAATTTCAACTCATAAAAAAAATGTAAAAAAGATTTACAAAAATATTATAGTAGATCTGAAATAAGATGAGAAAAAAATTTCTTGTTCCCCTCTTCTCAACCATTGCTTGCTTGTGATGAATTTGATCCGAAGTTAGCACCTTAAAGTTGCTCAAATTGTTTTCACCTTACTAGGAAGGCAAATTATTTGTGTGAGTATCATACATACATACTGACCTTGTGATGTTTATTCGCTTATATTTTCAACATCATTTAACTCTTTTTTTTTTAATATCTCCTTATTATAAAATTTCATTCGTGTCAAATTTAAATCTATTTTTTTAATTACATTGGTACATAAAACAATAATTTTAGAATTATCATTACAAACAAAGTTATCGAAAGTAATATAGATTTAAGTACTTTTACTATTTGAAATCAGACATAGTTGGCATCGGCTCCTTTTTGATGTACTTTTGTCTGGCCTTCCGATTTTGATGGCTGTTAATCGTGTTTATCGAACTCTCGAATTCTTTTTGGAATAACTCTGGAAAGAGTATTCGCGATTATGTACTCCTGAGCTATTATTACAACCACATGTTTTTTTTTTTTGATGTAAGCGTAGTGTTCCCCGTAAAATATAAATTGTAGAATATTCTACATTAGATGCTGCTGGATCTCATTGCAACTCAAGTTTATTTTTGCGAATGGTTTCGACTAAATGGATATGTTATTCCAGTAGTTTTCGTTCATAATGTGAAAAAATGATTTGGCTTGGGTCTAGCTGTCAAATAAATAACTACAGACAATTTTTTTTTTTTGCTGCTATGACTCCTATCTTTGCCTGTATACTGTTGCATATGCCAGGCATAACTTGTGATCGCTTCGCAAACAACCCAAAATTTGATTCCATTTTGTGCTAGTTTAGTTGAAGGAAATTTTCAGGAATGGACTCCAGCATATAATTCTGCTAACAGCCCATTAATTCGTACATATTAGGGAGGGGAAAAAGTTTAGGCTATAAGTCATCCTATTTTTTTTATTGTTTACCATTCGTCGTTAGCCTCGATTGCCTCTATTATCCTTGAAATGACCTTTTCAATATAAAACAATCAATCAAAAATAAATCGAAGAAAGCAGCGGAATTTGTTTCGTTTATCAGTTCACAAAACAAAGCTTAGTAGGAAAGGTAACAGAAATTCCGTGAAAAACAACACGTATACACCGGCAAATTGACAGGTTGTAAAGTACTTAGAGTCAAGTCCTTAGAGTTTTCATTTTCCTATTAGTATGTATTTAAATAATTTGTCCAGATAGGAATATTAAATTAATAATTAAAGATAGCAAAACCCTTTTTTTAACGCGATTTGTTTGACAGATGCAATAACGTGAAAGCTGATGCATTTTATGTCGCGTGCCGAAACTAAAACAAGGAAATAATATCGCGAATCTAACCAAAATTAAAATCAGTACTAATGATCTTTAGCTCTTTCATTTTTTGACTATTCAATTTGGTCGAGTTACTATCACTTTTGTTAAGTTTTGGAACGCGACATTAGATCCTCAAACGCGAACACGCACACTGTTTTTATAGAAATGATTATACTCCTGTCTGAAACGTATATGTTGGATAGATACAATTTTTATATACCAGGGTTCATATTCTATTCCACAAATCACCCCGATTGTAAAGCGCACGGCGGCGCCGTTGTACTTCCATGAAACCGCCTTAAATACTGCGTCTTACATCCATTTGCCACCAATTACTAAGAAACACTAGAAGCTGTAAATGCGACTTAGGAACTGAACCCAAAAATTTTCAAAATTCTAAAAGAGCATCCACGTGTTGCACTAATATTCGTCTTTGTACTCTTTAATGCCATTGCGAAACTTTCCAAATGCGTGAAAAAATCAAAATTTTAAGTCAACTTCTTTTTTGACTTCTGATATAAGTAATGTGCGAATATTAATAATAGCCAAACCTGGTAAAACTCAAGCACAGGCGTCTTCTTACAGACCATTAATTCAAATAACTCGAAATAAGTCTGCTATTCTCCTTTCCTCATTGTAACAAAGTGATACCAAAACACCGATTTGGTATAAAATTATTCGTCTATTTTATGGGTGCGCTTAAATGTGCGTGCATATTCGGCTTCTTCACACTAGCTGGTATTAGATTTATGCTCAAAATTATAAGGATGTAGTACATTTATAGGTGCCAGTGCGTACTAGGAGGGTTTGAGCGGTGGCGTACTAGGAGGGTTTGAGCGGTGGCTTAATTAATTTGTTATACACTTCACAGCTTGTCAGCTTTCCCAATCTCCTCGTATACTGGTAAGTTATCTTATAACCCACTGACTTAAATCTGCAGTCACTTATATAAAGATACATATATAGATATGTCTCATTCTGTGTAACCTCACTTTCGTTATACTTTATGTAATGTCAATGACCGCATTGCTGGCTATCCAGACAAATGATATTTTGACTTTTTCGTAAAAGTACATTTGCTTAAATTTACTTAAGTGTATAGTAACGCAATTTTTTTGTTGAAGATAGCATTGTGGCAAACTGGCGAGCCTGAATGACCTTTTGACACACTGTGGCACTCGGCCTTTTTTAATACACTATGATACACACAAATACTCACAGAAGTATTTTGCATATGACGACGATTGAAAAAAAAAATTATTTTATTTCTGATTTCTTTAATAATTTAGCTCCATATTCTTATAACTTTATCTTACTACTAAGTAAATAGTTCAATATATTTAGCATACCTTATAATCATAACAAAACATAAGAAGGAAGTTTGCCTTTGACTAAAATTTATTTAAAAATTTATTTAAATGCTTTTTAACATTTATATGGGAATGGGTTAAGGCAAGTTAATAGGTTAAGCGATGTAACTAGGTTAAGGTACATAACAATCCTACGGACAAAACGGTGTGAAAGGACAAGCTTATCTGACGCCATAATACGACACTTTTGAAAACGGACTTCAAAATTTCAAAACTAAATATTGTTAAATAAACTCACTCTCTCTCATTGTTTGCGTTATTTACAACGCTTTTTTATATTTTCAATCGTTTGTGACATACATTAAATATAGTAACAAGATATCTAATAATTATATTATAAAAAATGCTTTTATTTTTGCCAGCTTCATCTAACTCTTTTACTTTTAGCATTTGTGATGTGAACAGTCAAACAAGTGAAAATGTAATGCATCTAATTGTTAGTAATACTGATAGTAATATGCACTCATAGCCACCTGTTGCGCAAGAACTGTAAAATGAAATAAATTTTTGTCCCTCCTCTATCCCTTTTGTTTTTGTTGGTTTATTTTAGTAAAATAACACTTATTATTAAAGAGATTATACTTTGAACCGAGCAAAATCGCGATTTTCACAGCTCCTAGAAATTTGCAATTTGTACATACATGACCATGTGCAAAATACTTCTGTGAGTAACTGTATGTAGATGCGGGTGTGTGTACTGTTCTCAGTCTTCTGCTTTTGTCGATTGTATGTACAATAGTATGTTGTTGTAAAGTGAATTTCTTAGTTAATTACGGGCTTAATGCATTGTCCACTAAAATGTTTAATGCTATTTTTGCTTCCATTCCTTTAACAAATATGTGTATCTCATTACTTACTAAGGACATGTGTTTTGCTTTTTTTCTTTCCTACTTTTTTTTGGATTTAAAGTTGAATTAGGGTGTAATTTGTTTACCTATCTTATATATGTGTACTTTTCTCCTTTGTTATCAACCACTCTACTTAAGTTCATCTGTGCCTGTGCATAGCTCTATACATATTTAATTTCTTACATGCATAGAGAGAGATAGAGTTACATGTCAACATATTAATTAATTGCAAGTGACACATGCTTTTTCTGAATCGTGTTTGTTTTAAACGTGAGTATTTTTTAGTTGTTGTTGTTACCACAAATCTCAACCAAACGTAACAGGTTTCACTCATATGTATTAAAGTTTGTATTTAAAAAGACATGAATTATGGCTTGAACTTTTGCTGGTGCTTATTATTGCCAACATCTGCTGTTACTTATTGCCTCATTTATTTCGTTCTGAGCTCGTGTTGTTCATGGACATAGTCTGATAGTCTGAAATATAATTCCGTCTACAGTATAGCTCTTATTCAATGGAAATTATAAATAAAATAATTTTTTCTATGAAAGTTTCATGACAAGTAAACGAGGCCGTAAGAAACTTACTCCTTCTTCCAGAATAGCATAGGCTTCTCATTCCTGTACTTTTCTAGTTCTGCTAAGGCAATATTGTGATATATATTTCTTGTGCAATTATAAAAAATAGATTAAGTTAAAAGAATACAAATTAATACCTTACTATGTTTATACGTATGCTACCACCATTTGACTGCGAAGTGTCTTCAGCCAAGACATAAATCGAAAAATAACCTAAAATAAAAAAATCTTGCACTAATACTAACCAATTATTAGTTAAAAATGCATGGATAATCAAATATTACTTTAATATTTACACGAGGCTCTCTACCTACCGTATTGATTGTTAGGCCTCTTCTGATCGGATGGTTTTTACAATCAAAACATTATATTAGCCTCAAGATATTTGTATTTATCCTCTTGCAATATCAGAGACGTGGTTGGCAATTATCATATCTTAACAATTAATCATAAGTATATATTCATTTTACTTTCAAAATTTATTAAATCCTATTTCTACTCCAAGTACTTATCCACTAAATTGTACATCCTTTCCTTCCCTCTGATCTCGTGTAAACATTATTCATTTCCCAAAAACCGCGAAACGTAGAAAATTTTGATGGGGCTCAAAAAAATCGAAATTGCTAAGAATTTTTTATGTTAAACGCATTGTGCCTGTGAAAAGAAATTACTCAACGGCTCTGCGTCTTTCATCTGCTCTTGCGTCAGCAACGGTTTGATGTTTTAGTTGTTTCTTCTGTTTTTTCGAGGTATAAAACTTTAAGTTGCAATAAAACAACGATGGATTATTCGACTGACATGAATTTTATTTATCCGAAAGATAATCTTGTGGCATTACATTTATTCATTACATATGATTTCTGGCTGGCGCGTATGTAGTCCAATCTGGACGTCAAATTTTCGATGACTTTTTCCAACATTTGTGGCCGTATATCGGCAATAACACGGCGAATGAATCCGCATAGACCAATGACTTTACATAGCCCCACAGAAAGTAGTCTAGCGGTGTTAAATCACAAGATCTTGGAGGCCAATTCACAGGTCCAAAACGTGAAATTAGGCGGTCACCAAACATGTCTTTCAATAAATCTATTGTGGCACGAGCTGTGTGACATGCTGCGCCGTCTTGTTAAAACCACATCTCCTGGACATCATGGTTATTCAATTAAGGAATGAAAAAGTTAGTAATCATGGCTCTATACCGATCACCATTGACTGTAACGTCCTGGCCACCATCGTTTTTGAAAAAGTACGGACCAATGATTCCACCAGCCCATAAAGCGCACCAAACAGTCAGTTTTTCTGGATGTAACGGTATTTCAACATACACTTGAGGATTACCTTCACTCAAAATGCGGTAGTTTTGTTTGTTGACGTAGCCATTCAACCAGAAGTGCGCTTCATCGCTAAACAAAATTCGCTTATGAAAATCGGGAACAACGGTAATCTCGTTTTGGGCCCATTCGACGAATATACGCCTTACTTGATGATCGTTTGGCTTCAATTCTTGCACGAGTTGGATTTTGTAAGCACGCAAACCAAGATCCTTCCGCAAAATCTTCCATAAAGTGGATGGACACAGATCCAATTCCTGTGCTCGATGGCGGATGGGCTTATTCGGGTCTTCCTCAATGCTACGCTCTACAGCAGCAATAGCTTCTTCTGTACGCACCATACGGCGTCTCTGGGGATGCGAGTTATCAATAAGAGTAAACGTGGTGCGAAAACGTTCCATGGTTAATCGAATTAACTGCTCTGATGGACGATTTTGTCGACGATAAAATGGACGTAGTGCGCGATACGTTTTCCGCACAGAACCATTATTTTCGAAATAAAATTGCACTATTTGCAAGCGTTGTTCAGGCGTGAGTCTATTCGTGATGAATTGCCAAACCAAACTGAGAATAAATCGCTTGACAGCTGTTAAATCGGTCGCCATATTGAAAAGTAATGCCAACTTAAAGTTATATACCTCTATAAAAAACACCCTTTATTAATCATAAAAAGCTGCTTTAAATAATAGCACAGACATAGCTTAACATGCATATGCTAGTCACGAAAATCGCTTGAATTTTCATCTCTTCTAATATGATTTGGTTTTAAGAACACTTTTTTAAATTAAAATTAACCTCAGCTCAGTATTTATGTGTATATTTAGTGGAATTTGATTTAAAGTACTCTTTTATTTACAGAAAAAATTTATTTAAAGGAAACATTTTCACATATTTCAATAATGCACACGAGCTTTAATAGCGAAAACTAGGTATGTGGAGAGGATATCGAGCTGCCTACCTACTTCGAAGGGTACAACTAAACCCGTCAACCAAAGAGGAGCTCCTAAGTTAGCTCCAGCATTCCATTGAGTGTACGAAGGAGGAGAAAGGAAATCTAACCGCCGGCAGCAACGACGAAAAAAGCAAACCGTCAGATAAAGGATCGAAAACGAAGAGTATGATGCACAATAAATCATTAGCAGAATATGGTCGGACGAAATCATGCCAGCAAATGGAACCTAAGTGTGCTCTGTCAAATTCAAAAAAAAAAAAGGAACCCATGGTCTGCGTCAATTATTATGAGATAAGCCCCTCAATATTGCATATAAAGTGCTATCTAGCACCAGTTTAAATTCAATATTGCCAAGATATTCACCATGCGGCAAATCTTCGAAAAAATCCGGAGTAAACAATCGATACTCACCTCTACTCCACTATGTTTGAATTTGTTGTTCCTGTAAAGCTCTTGCGGCTATGTAAACTGACTTTGGCAAGGTGACTCTTTATTGTGAAATATCTTCAACTTGGTTCTGAAGAAAATAATACGAGCATCAGAGCTAAATAGACCAGGTACAATCTTTTACAAGAATGTACATTTCCTGGCGTATGCCGATAATATTGATATCATTGGCAATGACCACAAGCATTCCTTTCCCCAGGTTAGACCAAGAAGCGAATCGAATGAGTATGTTACTAAACTGCGGCAAGACGATATATCTGTAATCATCAAATAAACAGTCATCGCATTCGCCACTCGGCTCTCATCTTACTGTTGGCAGTCACAACTTCGAAGACGTTAATTATTTCATATATGTAAGAAACAGCATTAACGACATCAACAATGTCAGCTTTGAAATCCAAAGCATAATCACTTTTTCCAGCACTTGTTGGCCTGAATAGGCAACTGAAAAGTAAAGCCCTCTTTTTACGAACCAAAACCAAATTACAAGTCGTTCATCATTAGAGTTCTGATGTATGATGCAGAAGCTTGGACAATGTCAACATCCGATGACTCGGCTGAAGGAGTTCTCGAGAGAAAAGTTTTTCTGAAAACTTGTGGTCCATTTGCAATTAATGAAAATTAACAACACACACACTAAACACCAATTCAATTTTATAATACACGAAAAGTATTCACAAATTTTTTCGAATACATGAAATTTTTGTTTTGATTCTGAAGCTCAACGCAAACACGACCATTTTAGAGTTCGTGAAAAAAAAGAATTCATAATTTGTAATGCGTAAACGTAGTAAAAATGTTCATACCAATTATTTAGGAAAATAAATCAAAATTATTGAATTTATTCGTCCGAGTTTAGAAAAAGAAATTTCTATTATTAAGTGTTAATATATAACCTGACATCCATTGTGGCGTGTGGACCACCCCGACTTGTAATGAATAACTTTAATTTGTCCGGTTTATTGCAATCTCAAATTCATCACTTAATCACTATGGTATGCCATCACCTAATCGTTCAGCTGCAGACTTAGTAAACAGTGATTTACAGTGAGAAGAGCAATTTAATAATCTTGATTTAGCTACAATTGTTGCTAATAATGAATCATTATTAACTGACGAACAAAAAAGCATTTACAATCGTATTATGTTGGCTATTGATACTAAACATGGCGGTTTTTTTTCTTTTTGGATGCACCGGGTGGAGCCGAAAAAACATTTTTGATGTCATTGATCATTGCGAAAGTACGGCCACAAAAAAGTTTCTTTAGCAATTGCATCATCAGACATAGCTGCTACTTTGATGGATGGTGGGCGAACAGCACATTCTGCTTTTACGCTACAACTAGATATCCGTAATAATTCAAATGTAATGTGTAACATTAAGAAAAAGCGGAATGACTGCAGTATCATGGAAGAGTTCAATCATAGTTTGGGTTGAGTGTACCATGGCTCATAAGCATTCGCTTGAAGCATTAAATAGAACTTTGCAGGATTTAAACAGTAATAACAGACTTTTTGGACTTCGGAAATGTTCTCGACAACAATTTTGACAGGAAAGTTTAATGAAGAAATCGTTCTGTTACCAAATTACATTCCAGTGATACCGCCAGATTTTCCAATACCATTCAAAAGACTGCAATTTCCTATTCGTTTAGCTTTCACGATGACTCTATATAAGACTAAACAATGTCAATTTGCGGCTTAGATTTAGAGAATCCATGTTTCTCCCCTGAGCAATTAAACGCGGCCTGTTCACGTGTAGGAAGACCATCGAGTTTATTTGTGTTAACAAAAGACATGTTGACCAAAATTTCTTCAGTAAAGTTCTTCTTCTTCGTCGATAAACTTTAACTGCGATTTATTTAAATAAATGTTATTAGAGTATTTATTAATAAAATGAAACTGAAAATTTTCTATTAATTTGTGTTAAGTCTTTTCTTTTAAATCCTTTTTAAACCACTCAGCCGCAGAAACGCGTGGCCGGGTGTGCTAGCATGTATTTGTATATAAAGGGTGTTTTTTATAGAGGTATAGAACTTTAATTATTAATTTTCAAGATGGCGACCGATTTAACAACTGTCAAGTGATTTATTCTCAGTTTGGTTTGGCAATTCATCATGAATAGACTCACGCCTGAACAACGCTTGCAAATAGTGCAATTACGAGATTACCGTTGTTCCCGATTTTCATAAGCGAATTCGATTTAGCGATGAAGCGCACTTCTGATTGAATAACTACGTCAACAAACAAAACTGCCGCATTTGGAGTGAAGGTAATCCTCAAGTGTATGTTGAAACACCGTTACATCCAGAAAAACTGACTGTTGGGTGCGCTTTATGGGCTGGTGGAATCATTGGTCCGTACTTTTTCAAAAATGATGGTGGCCAGAACGTTACAGTCAATGGTGATCGGTATAGAGCCATCATCCATTTCTAACTTTTTCATTCCTGAATTGAATAACCATGATGTCCAGGAGATGTGGTTTCAACAAGACGGCACAACGTGTCACACAGCTCTTGCCACAATAGATTTATTGAAAGACACGTTTGGTGACCGCCTAATTTCACGTTTTGGACCTGTGAATTGGCCTCCAAGATCTTGTGATTTAACACCGCTAGACTACTTTCTACGGTCTACGCGGATAAGCCACAAACGCTTGACCATTTGGAAGACGACATTCGCCGTGTTATTGCCGATATACGGCCACAAATGTTGGAAAAAGTTATCGAAAATTGGACATCCAGATTGGACTACATCCGCGCCAGCCGTGGCGGTCATATGCCAGAAATCATATTTAAAATGTAATGCCACAAGATTATCTTTCGGATAAATAAAATTCATGTCAATCGAATAATCCATCGTTGTTTTATTGCAACTTAAAGTTCTATACCTATATAAAAAGCACCCTTTATATGTAATTAAGCCAATTTATTTGGACTCATTGAGAAATCCAACTCTTTCACAAAATGTGGGTGAAAGATAGTTTATTTTTGAACATATGTATGTATGTGTGTAGTATTTATTGAAATGTTAATTAATAAGTATCATTATGCTTTAAGTGGCTGCTAACAGAAAAAGACTCAATGGTAATTAACTGCGACTGGAAGATGAAATGAAGTTTTGCTTAGGGAAAGTTGTTAAGTAAAGTATTTAAGAAAGATGTGCGCATAGTAAATACAATATGCAAGGAAAGATATATACATATGTATGTGTCAGATTATATGCTTCAGTGTGTGCTTTCCTAATGATCAATGCATTGAAGTGCTTGAGGGAAAAGTGTATAATTATAAATATTCCATTTATTTCATTTTTTTTTATTCATTTATTCATCCATTTATTCACCAACCCTCCTACCCTGCAAAAGATGCGAGTACGTCATGTGCGCGTGAAATATACATATTTTCCATACGAACTATAGACTAATCCAAAACCAAGCACAACCTATAAAAAAAACTATGGTCCAATGGACATTTTGATGTTCTAGGACTGTGTACTCCATGGAGCATCTACAGGAAATTTGATTTGAAACTACTCCACATACTTTTTAGCTTCCAATACAATCTGCTTCGGTGAAAGGTTAGTGACACATAATATATTTTATATAAATTTATATTAAAAGTTATTAATTTTATAACTAATTATCGGATCCCAGCGTGTTTTGCTACACCTATAAAAAACCTCAGGAAAATCTAACTGAAATTTTGAATTTTGGTTTTTTTTTCGAAAATGAAATGGAAAAAATAGCTTGAAAATTTTTCTTCAAATTTTTTTCTATTGATTTTTGGAAAAAAAAAATTTTATTTACATATATTTTTCACTCTGGCTCTCTCTCAACACCACATACAACGTAATATACTCGTATTTTGGAATTTTACATGTATTTATTGTTGTTTAATGTATGTATTTTGTATGGGTAGCGACCAATGTTTATTAAAATGATCATATCTCTGGAACGGCTAATCTGAATGAAAACTATACATTAACCTTCTCCTAATATCCCTTTGTAACTCCTCATAATTTGGTTCATATTGATCCCGCGGTTCTCAAGTTATACGCGTTCATCCAAATTTGCATTGATTTTTATATGTATATGTATGTATATAGATAAATATATAACATATATACATATGTATATCTTTTCGCATTTGTTTTTTTCTTCTTTATAATATACATATATATACATATATATGTATATAATAGCTGTAACTTCCGTACGTACCAGCAGAGCTCACCAATGAAATGAATCTGAGTCAGTATCAGTTTCAGATGATGGCGACACGTAAGTGAAGAAGTACTCCATAGGACCATACGGTTCATAAATATTTGCAAGGGCATGCTCATAGCGAAAAAATTTTGTTTGCATTTGTTTTTGTACCTGACTCTTTTTGCTACTTGTTTACTTAACTCCTTCAATATTTTATGTTTCAAGTACGCCACTTTCAAAGCGCCGCAGAGAGGAAGCGAGCTGTGGCGCGTATAAAGAAATGATTAGACACTTTTTTCTTACCATTAAGTGCAGTTGTGCAATATGGAGTATCTTGCGAACGTTTGACGTAGAGGGCTAAATATTGTATATAAGTTGGAATTGATAATTTTAATAGGGAAGTTCAAAATTTTCTCAGAATAATTTTTATTACAATAGGAAGTTTTCCTGTATTGGCCGTATATACAAATAACAAATAATTTCGTAACAGAATGGTCTATATAGAAAATTCATTTAATTGAGTTTTTAAGTTGGAAAATTTAGTTGACTGTTTGAATTTACCGAGCAGATACTGTAAATACAACACTGCTCCCGTCAACTGTTATCGCCCTGCTTATGTAAGCTGCGTTATTTAGTTTGTGTTTGACATCTATTGACAGCAGAAGACCTCATCATCTTTGAGGAAAATGGAAAAAAGTTAATTTCGTGTGCTGACTAAGCATTATTTTTTGCGTAAGAAAACCATCACCGAAACTAAGAAAATACTTGATAAATACTATGTGGACTCTGCACTATCGTAGTTGTTTATTGAGTTTCGTTGTGCCAGTATAACCAACGTCCAGGTCACCCAAAAAGGTCGTCACGTCAGAAATCGTGAATAAACTAATAACATTGATATTGAACGATTGGAGAATAAAAGTGTGCGAGTGGTTAGGCTGTTGACATCACAACTGATTGGGTACATCACATTTGACGTGACTATTTGGACGTGAAAGGTGTCATTAACATCGACTACCTTGAAAAGGGTTAAACGATCACCGTTGAATAATATTCAGAGCTTTTGTACAGATTCGATATTGATTTGAAACAAAAACATCCGAATTCGGCGGAAATTCAAGGGTATACACGTGTGTAGTCCCCATAAAAAAGAATTCAGCATACAGCATATTCCCCAGATTCGAATATCTCTTATTTCCAAACCTGAGGAAATAGTTAGTGGTAAGAGCTCACACATCACAGAAACAGACAGGTTCGTTTGAGTCTTTGCTTTAATGATATACATGTCGTCTTATTTAGGGTGCAGGGCTGTCGGCAGATTTCTTGAAACAGCGTTGACTGAAGTAATTCTTAATTCATTCCGCGACCGATTGACGGGAACCAACCTAATAGAACAGCTGCTTGTTTTTATGTAAGGCTTTCGTTACTCCCTGGTGCCCTCCTCTTGCACAATTCCTTGAGAATGTTTGGAATTATTCGCAACTACTATTAGAGTGCGGAAGCATTGCTGATCTTTACTTTCCTGCACTGTTGCATTAGGCCCAGTATGCCTTCGCAATAGGACTTTCCAATGCCATTTGTTCCGTGTGACATTTCCTTAAATGGCTTACCTCATACTCTTCTTCTGGTATAAATTTTATGAGCCGGATGTGTATTATATCTTCTTTCCCCCAGTTTTCGAACAGTGTTTCCGTCGTCCCTTCTGTCTGTTGAAGCCAGGCTTTCAGTCGCCTGCGATTTTGGCTTGCTTTCCCGCAATGGAAGCCCTTCCCGGTACTGATCTTTTTATCAGCTTCACCACTATAAATATTCTCCTTGAAGATCAAATTCAGACGAACTTAATTTCGCTTGGTATTTCAAATTGGAGCCAAGCTGCGATAACATTGGCGAGCCATTATTGATTCGGCTATAATCGCGCAAGCGGTGCCTACGCCAATGTAGTAGTGGTAGTAATTGTCTTCAAATCAAACCAACTTGTCGATCTGTAGATCTTTGATCCGTTTCTGGAAAGAAAGTATTCTATACGCTAATCTACGCAAAATAAATTTCAAGCAAAGTGAAATTGGTTCTTGGTCCATCTGATTCTTCCAGATAGATCAGTTCCGTTACTAAAATAATAAATATTTTTCTTTCTTGGAAGTGGACCAAAGACCAATCCCGCTACTTGAACGAAAAAAATTATATTTATATTCAACTTAGCTTAAAGTAAATCGAACCAAAAATACGATTTTTTCCGAACAAATCGATCCTTGGTCTACTTATCCCCAGATAAAATAAAATCTCTGGTCCCATTCCCGGAAATAAAGATGTCTGTTTTTATTTTTTAATCAATAGTTCTGGCACCAAACAATAAAGGGCGATTACTTGTGTTTCCTTTGTAAAGCCAACAAGTACAGTGTTTAAATAAAAGCTACTGCTCACAAAGTGAGAAATTAATACAGAGTTTTTTTATTTGTATGCAGGTGAATTTTACAAAGCACTTGTCTATGCAATAGACGTACTTTCAGGCGCTCATTGATATGTGTTCGCTGTCTAAACAAGCACTGTTTGTTGATATTTAGTGGCGGACAAAAGTCTACAAACACCGCCTGTATTCGGTCACTAAAGCACATTTAAACAAGGGAATGGATTTTTGGCAAAAAGTCTTTTATACAGACGAATCTAAGTTCAATATATTTGGCAGCGATGGAAGAGCAAAAATTTCGAGAAAAGAAAACACTGCACTTAACTCCAAAAATATATTATCAACAGTGAAACAACGTGGCGGCAACTTAATGGTTTGGGGAGCGGTTGCTTCATCTGGAGTTGGAAAGCTTGCTTTTATTGAGGATCGGTTGAAATATAAGTCATTGTTGGAAGCTATTCTGAAGCCTTCGGTGGACAGTTAGAAGTTTGGCGCAGAGTGGATCTTCGGACAGGATAACGATCCAAAGCACACGGCCCATATTGTTAAGGATTGGTTGCTTTATCATGCTTCAAAGCACGCACACACCACCTGAAAGCCCAAATTTGAATGTTATTGAATATGTCTTGGAGATTTTTGAGCGAAAATCTATAAAAATATCAGATTTCCAGCCCAGTATTACTCAACGAACGTCTTGTTGAAGGGACAGTATTACTCAAGAAAAACTATTGTCATTTTCGCTTATTTTTTTCTTGTAGAGTAATATTCAAATAATAAATAATAACAAATATTTATAACAACAATTTGTGTCTTTGTATCTAAAATCATGTCTTAAGTTACGTAAAATGAGCTACATAACATTAAGGTATAAAAATTTCAATGAATTTTGACTTTCATGCAAGATTATTTTTTAACAAAAGAGAAATCTGTGAATTGATGTTCGAACCAGAGTTTATTTGTGATATAACCAGAGAACGTAGATATATTTGCTGATTCTAGAATGTAGATGTAGAAAAAGAAATTTAAATTTTTTTTTTAATTCTTTATTTATTAATATAAATTTATTATAATAATATTATAATATATTAAATTCCAAAAATTTATGTATGGTATTTTTATTATCGAAACGCCGACAACAAAGGAGTTATTTGAAATGCCGACGGCAAATCAACTATGAAGAATGAACATACAACAGTATTTATATGGAAAATCGAAAATTTATTTAAATTTCGCAATTATTTGTCATTCATAACTGACACTAAAAAAAAATTTACTTTGTAAATTTATGTTTTTGCTATATCACATTTAGAAATCTTAAGAATAAAAGCAAGAATACAAAAGTGTCTATTAACTTGCTTATGTTACAATAACATACATGGCCGTTGATTTTATTGCTCATTCTGCTCAGAAATGTTGGTTACCAGAGACAATTCTGTTAAATTTTGGCGGCAGTGGTGAATAGTCTCTTATTTCTTTCGTCGATTCCGGCAGCTTACACGACTGTCCGCAATTGGACCTTCTCTATATTCTACGTTCTCTGATATAACCCTAATTTTAGGCCAAAATTTTGAATCAATAGTAAAGCATCTTAAGTTTGATCGGTGCATATAACTTTTAGGTCCATAGTTCACGAAAGAGATGCAGTAAGGGTAAGTACGCTATTTGTGCGCCAAATGAATGAGCGGTTTAGAAAACAAAAACAAATATTAATCATCGAAAATCGGCTTAAATCGTCGAAGACGCTCCTTTACGTGTTGAAAAACATTGACATCTCAGTTTATTTTTTACATCTTGGAATAAAAAGCAGTCATTTGGTGTTAAGTCAGAACTATTCGGTGGAAGACTTATTGAATCGATGTTTTGAGTGTTCGAAAATGCAGTTGTTTTAGTCAATATGTGAGAGATCCCTTCGTCGTGGTGAAGAGTAACCCATCTTCGGTGGTTGGTTTTCCTGATTTCTTAAAATACAACTGTCAAACAAATGGCTGTGTAGCACTTATAATTTATTGTCTGCTTTGTTCTAGTGGTACGTTTGTGACATGTCCTTTTTTTCTAGAAAAAAAATACAACCTTTTACTTGGTAGCGTTTCGTGCGGGAACAAATTTTGTTAGGTTCGGCTTATCTTGAAATCACCATACAGTCGATTGCTTCATTACATGTCACGATATCATAGGAGTGTTTTAACGATCAAATGGTGATGTAATGTTGATTATATGCTGGCTCCACTGAAGCCTATAGATGTCGGATCTAACGATATGTCACATGTCGATCTTGCAAAATCGGTTTGCGCACAGCAGCAATGGTTTCCGGAACAACAACTATTTTTGGACGACCTTTACGAGCTTACCATCGCATCGATAAACACTGGTCCTTAATGAAGCATTACCGACAAAATTTGAATTAAGTTCATCGATTGCTGAGTTAATCTACGCGATATATTTCCATTTTTTTTTTTGCGGAGAGGATTATTATAAGTTACTGTAAACAACACAAATAGCGCTCATATGTTAAAACGTTCTGAGTATGTATAACATCAAAAATATCAAACTTCACGATAAAGTTGTAAGTTGCCATATTGCAACAATAGGGGTTTCAAGTCCAGAAATATATAAGGCAACCTTAGTAACTGGTGATTTGTACCCGCTGAAATATTTGATCTGCTTAAGTAAAATCTAACAATAAACAATAAAAAATAAGTTTTAGATTTGAAATCTTAATAATTACAGCTTTAGTCCGTGATTTAGTGGTAATTGACGGCAGTTAAGACGCTGCTCTTCAAAAGATAGGCAGATAGATCCCTTCTTTGCAGGCGCATTCGCTTTTGGTGAATAAGGTTAATCGTACAAGAATAGCTTGCAACCGTGTGGATGTAACAATATTGTATAATATATAATAACTTGTAGAAGATACACAGGATCTATGTTTGTCGGTGATCCTTTCTCAAAAAAAAAAAAAAATATATATTAACAATACTATTTAATTTATACAGAGAACTACCTGCAAACACAACACAAAATGTTATTGTTGTATTCGATTTGAGTTTTGTACTTTTGTACGACAGAAGCAAAGAATAATTTCGAGGGATAGAGTAATGGAACTATGTATGAATACGTTTACATGCAAATAGTTTCATTAAAGCTACATAATATAATTAAAAGTATTATTTTTTGTATTTGAAAAATTATTTTAGGAAAATATACATAAATATGTACATATGTATGTACATATGTGCCTCTAAATTAAAAACAAAAGCATGCATAAAGTCATTCAGGCAGAGTTAATAATCCATTATGCATTCATACAGGCAGGTCACTAATGCGATCACTCATAAAACTTCTCTATTCCTTAAGCTATTTGTTATAAGAAGAAGAAGCATAAGGCAATAAAAACAACTACCGCACAAACCCTCCTTCCTTCTACACTTCATCCACAAACAGTTTCCTCAAGCGAAGTCAAACTTTGCCAAATATCAAAATTTTATGTTGAGCAAAAGTCGCAAACTCATACATTCAAAAGTACCTATGTACATATGTGTATGTGTATACAAAAAACAAATACACACCAAATATTGTGCGATCCCTTTTCCTTTCCTCCCGCTCCCAACAAGCCGTTTCGGTGACCAAAAATCCAAAAATCAGAAATTCAAGTTGATCTGAAGTTAAAGACACATACATTCAAAGACATCAATGTGTATACGAAAAACTTATACATGCCTACACAAATTGTCAATTCTTTTCCCTTGTACCCGCCATCCACAAGCAATTTCACTGCTTCGGCAACTTATCATTTTTACAAACGACGGCAAGCTGAAAAATCTAAAAATTATGTTCAGCGAAAAAATCTAGGGAAAGAAGCCAAAACAAAACTTCTCGTTTGCTCAGATTTGAACCCGAGACAACAAAATTAAATTCAAAGCAGCACAACCACTACGCCACAGACCACTTCAAAAACGTATTATCTAAATAGCTAATTGATGATGTCTTGACGGTAAAAACGGACAAATAGTCAATTTACAAAAGACTAATATATGTACGTACGTACAGAATTTACAAAATACGCAATAATATTCAAATCAAATGTATGACCCTCATTTGATTTATTTTTAATATTATGTTATATATAAATTATATTATGTTTTAAATTTTTTTTTTAATAATATAAGTAAGATATAAAATGAAAAAATAAATTTTTTTATTTAAATTAAATTTCAGGTCATCCGTATTCCTTTGGTTAAAATGCCAAAGCCCAGAAAAATATTAACATACTGATGATACAAGTGATGGAATTTCTACCGAACATGAAACTATTTTCAACATATAAAATGGCTTCTTTAAAATTAGGACTTTTCCTACGTAAAAATATTTCAAACATTGTTGGAAATAAAGCTAAATTCAGATTTTGGTACTATTTTCTATTCAAAAATAAATTTTGCGTAAATACATGGCTGCAAAAATTCGGCATACATGGTTATTATACAATATGTTTTATTTATTTATTTTTTTTTTCTAAGGGGGAATCTTTCAAAGATACTGCCACTGGCAGCATGCACGATTCATACTGTCCGCTAAAGGTACACCTCATTCGGGACCACGCCCAGACAACATTTTCTAGCTGTACCGGACTTGCGAAGCAGTACGCGTACGTACTAAACCACACTCCGTCTGCTATAGCTTATATTTGGACCTACGGGACAGCCGATTAAGCCTTACTCCGCAGGTCCAAGCTGGGCCAGAATGCCTCTTCACATACTCACTGCAGTGTTATGTTATTCATCCGGTCTTATGCCTCTCCGCTGCCGTTCCTTTATCCTCAGCTCTTTAAACGCTATAGCAGCCCACTCATTCATTTTATCCCATACCAACCTCGATTGCAGCATGTGGCTCACAAAGTTGTCGGGCGTCATCCTTTCCGTTATTAAATTTTCTATGGTAGCTCTCTCCGTTGTATACCTCGAACAAGAGAAGAATATATGTTCTACATTTTCTTCGGCTCTACCACACAGAGAACATTCCGTCTCGTCATCATGGCCGAATCTGTGGAAGTATTCCCTGAAACAGCCATGACCTGACAAAAATTGTGTGAGATAAAAGTCTGTATCTCCATGCTGCCTCTCAATCCAGGCTGGTACTCTCTTAATTAGTCTATGTGTCCATCTTCCTTTTCCTGTCGCATCCCACTGCGATTGCCACTCGTCGAGGCTCGCCTGTCTCTCCTTCCTGCGCTCATGGGCAGTCAGATACCTATTCAAGGCTTTTGATTTTTTACGGAGCCTGGCAAACTCCGAAGCCAATATATCTGGTGGCATTAGGCCAGATATGATACTGGCTGCTTCATGAGACACCGTTCTAAAAGCGCAGGCTACTCTAATTGCGCTTAGCCTGAAGACTGAATTTGCCTTATTGGCACCTGTTTTTTGTTGCAAGGCTGCCCCCCATATCGGAGCCGCATACATCAGTACTGACTGACTAACTTTAGCTAGTAGCATTCTTCGACTGTGGCTAGGGCCACCAGTGTTTGTCATAATTCTAGCTAGGGTCACGGTACCTCAGCGAATTTTGCGTCTTGACGTCGTAACCATCAATATTCCGGGTGAGCTCTTCTAGTTTTTTTCTACTGGTGATGAGCGCCGCTTCTGTTTTTTCTCCGGCAAGCTGCAGCTTATTTGAAGTGAGCAAATCCTTAATCTTCATTACAGTTTCAGTACAGATAAACTGAATTTGTGAAAGTTCCTTCGCGACGAACGTCACAGCTATGTCGTCCGCATAGCCAATTATCTGGACCTCTCTGGGCAGCGGTAGGCGTAACACCCCATCGTACGGCACATTCCATAGTAGCGGGCCGAGTACGGAGCCCTGTGGTACTCCACCTGTTACCACGTAGCTTTTTAGACCTGTATCGGTATCGTACAATAGCAGTCTGTCAGACAGATAACTACTGATTATCCTTAAGAGATACCCGGGTGTATTCTTGGCCTCCAGAGCACTCATGATATGCGGCCAGTATGCCGAATGCAAGTGTTACAACTGCGCAATATTTTTTCTCGCCATACATCCATCTGGTGCCCTCTATGGCTTTCGCCGCAATGTCCGTTAATTTTTCTACTGCGTCTATGGTAGACCGATGTCTCCTGAAGCCAAATTGGTTATCAGATATACCAGGCGACTTATTTTCAAGGTGACGTTCCAGGCGTGTACAGATCAGTGACTCTAGTATTTTGGCCATTGTGTCAATCATACAAAGTGGCCGGTACGCACTCGGCTCTCCTGCCGGTTTGTTAGGCTTGTGAAGAAGGACCAGTCGTTGCCTCTTCCATACTTTCGGAAAAACTCCTTCATTTAGGCATCTTGTATATAGCTCGACGAAATCTCTGTTTTTATGCTTGATGGCGATTTTAAGTGCTTTGTTCGGGATGCCATCAAGTCCAGGTGCCTTTGCGTTGCCGAATCTCTCAGCCACTTCAAGTATCTCTTTACCATCGATAGTCGAAACGTCCGCTCCTGCGGGTATCCTTCTGGCAAATTGTGGCTCTTGCGTTGGGAAAAGTGTTTTCACCAGCTTTTCTAGTAGGTTAGGACAGGTTGGTGCTTGACCTCTATCTCCCTTAACCTTCGCCATGACTATTTTACACGCGTCACCCCATGGATTTTCGTCAACCTTCTCACATAACTCTTTGAAGCATGAGGACTTACTTCTTTTGATCTCCTTCTTTAACTCCTTACGCTTTTTCTTGAAGTATTCGCGCAGTCTTATATAATC
Organism: Neoceratitis asiatica; assembly: GCA_030068015.2. Taxonomy (NCBI): domain Eukaryota; kingdom Metazoa; phylum Arthropoda; class Insecta; order Diptera; family Tephritidae; genus Neoceratitis; species Neoceratitis asiatica. Next base: position 82,778,872 of record CM061524.1, read on the forward strand.
TGGCGTACATTGGCTTCTTTGCGATAACCGTCTCGCTTTATGGTATTCGCTTCTTAGAATGCTGATATTTTCGTTCCACCAGTATGCGGGCTTTCGGGACTTGCTTTGCCTTTTTCTACACAAGGCAGCGTCGCAGGCTTTACTTATGTGCTTCACCAGCATGTCAACTTGGTGGTCTATGTTATTCGAGCTACCTGGGCTTCCGTCCAACATGAGTTCGAAAATTTCCTCATCTAGCGTTTCCACCTTCCATCTTTTTTCTGTGGTTTTTTCTGGTTGGATGGCGTTTGTGTTTGCCTTCCGACTTCTAACATAATGGCGTGGTGATCGCTATGTGTATAGAAGTCGCACACTTCCAGCTTGCCGACCGAACCAGTGTGCTGCTAGCGAACGTAATATCTATTATCGATCCACGACCATTCTTCTCGAAGGTATTTCTTTCACCGGTATTGAGCAACACTACGTCTAACACAGAAAATGCTTTGAGCAGCGTATTACCCCACTCCAATGCCCAAGCATTGAAATCGCCTGCAATCACGTTAGGCGTGGTAGTAAGGGCGTCCTGAACTAGTTCTTCGAGGATCCTTTCGTAGTTGCCTTGGGGCACACTCGGGAGGAGATAGCAACTATAGAAATAGATTCCACTTATTTTTGCCCGCGTATAGTAAGATTTTCCAAGTAGCGGCCTGTCTTGGAAAGCCTTGTCCCCACAGGCCCATATGGCAGCTTTGTTTTCTTTGTCAGAAATCCAGGTACCGGTACTTATGTTCCTATACTGCTCACAGACTATAGCCACATCTGCCTTCTCTTCGTATATTGTCTGCTTTAGGAGTTCCTGTGCAGCTTCGCAATGATTAAGGTTGATCTGAATTACTTTCATTTGACCTTTTTACATAACGCTTGATATAAAGGACACTTCTAACTTCCGATTCTATGACCCGTATCTTTTTTCCCGCTACTTTTGCAGGCTGCGCAGGACGGTTTTTTGTCACATTCTTTGACGAAGTGTCCGTTTTCGCCGCACTTGGCACAACATTGGCTTCTGTCATCCTCGCTAGTACACGCCCTCGCCAGATGTCCGTATTCCAAGCACCTGAAGAACTATCTAAGGTTCGGGTTTTCCCTTATTCAGCAGACCACCCATCCAATTTGTGAGCGTCAAGCAGTCTTTTTGCATCTGCCGCCGGTAGGCTGATCAAAGCCGTCTGTGTGCCCGCGTATGCCTGTCTGATAGTTTTGATCGCACCTTCCCCGAGGGAGCTTAATTCCTTAATCTGCGATCGAATTGCCTCGACTATGTCCTCCTTAGTGGTTATTTCGTCTAAGTCGCAAATCTAGACTTATATCTCGTGGGTTAGGGCTCTTATCTGTGCCTGGTCACCAAACTACTTGGATATCTCTTGTTGATATCCTTTTGTGTTCGTTATTTGTGCCTTCGTCATTTCTAAAAGTATCTCGCCTTTTGCCGTCTTTCTAATCCGCGAGACGTTCTCCCCAAGCTATTTCAGCGCATCGTCCTTTTTGACAGCCCTAAGTATGTCACTGTATGACATATTTCCGGCACGTGCAATGATTATTGCGTCTGGTCTCGGACGTGGAGCATACGTTGCTTTCTTCTTCTTTCTATGCGTCTTGCTCTTGACCTGCGTCCAGCCATTTTCCTTGTCCACTTCCTTGTCTTTTACAGGGACGTTGCTCGCATTGCTGTTGCTTGTACTCGCCATCTTTTGCACTTCCCCTTGACTGGCTTTTTTCTTCGCCAGGGTCTTTCTTAGTACTTCCTCATCCTCACGGGGCTTCTTCGGCGTTGAATTTGCTGTTATTAACCTTTGAGGAACATTTTTCCCACTTTCCTTAATTTTTTTCTGAGCTTGGGCGTGAATTTTCACCACCGAGCTGAGAAGCTCTCGGATTTGGTTGTTGATCGTTGCGGCGGGCGCATTGCTTCGGTCAACTTCCTGATTACCTCTCCTAACTCAGACATGACATCATCAGTAGATTGTGTCGTTTCTGCTAGAGGCGTGCTATCCTGCAGCGCAGGTGGCGACGATCTTGCTCTCGCAGGCTTTTCCACAGTAAGCACCTTCTGTGGTGATCTAACCAGCTTTGATGCACGTCTGAAGGGGTCAGCTTCGACGCTAACTCCGCTGTTAGTCGGCGTTCTCCTGGACATTTCCGCTTCAGGCATGTTGTTATCACTACCAGGGCTTTGACTGCCGCTGCTCATGATAATGCCGTATATATTGTTGCTGCTTTTCGTACTTTTTTGTTTCTCCATTCTTTGTTTTTTCTTCCAGCGCATCGTGTGTAGGGGGGCGGGCCGAAATAAACAGGAACGGGTATACCCTCGGAGACAATGTCACTACCCCAGTTCCCTGAGGCCTGTCCTTCGCTTTACCAGTCCCGGAAAACACGGACGGATCGGCGCTCACCCGGGGCAACGCAGGCTACTACTCCTGCGTCCAATACACACTCCCTGACCAAGGATCGAAGTGGCTGTTTACTGATACACCCCGCGGCTGACACCTCAGCAGAGCAAGCTCACATCACCCTTTCCATCTCAGCAGCGGAGACGTCGCTGTGAAGATTTCCAGGGACTCCCAATGCGCCGCGTGGTGTACCGGTCGGGTTATTTACCAGCCGCACCTAACATGGTGAACAGACGCTGACCAGGAAGCCGCCCATTTTGGGACCGTCGCGCCTGGATTATTATGTTAATCAACATGTATGTTGAAAGGGACACCTGTTTCTAAGAGGCGGTGTCTATTTGCCACTGTCACAGATACATCATCGGGCTTCCTGGCTTTTACGCCGCCCCTCCGCTTCTGCCGGTCATCGTCGGGGGCTGCTTATTCGTTTAAACTTATTTCGCAGCTAACCTGTTACTACAGGCCGTCCGGCTATCCGCGACCTGCCGACCCCCCCGGTGGCTTAGAGCCCAGCTATGGTGACTGTCTAAACCGTCCCACCGAGAACCGTCCCCGGGGTTCATTTGTATGCAGCATTAATAACTAACGTTTTCTCACTAAAATAATGATTGCATATACATATGTACAAGTACATTTGCAGTTAGCGATAATTGTGCTTATCAACATGTTCCCACGCTTACATATTATTATATAGAAAATATTCAGTATGTATTGGTTAATGGCTTAATTGCGTGGTGAGCGCGAATCTCTGTCAAGAAGTAGTCACGCTAAAATTTAGTAAAAATTCACAATTGTATAACATAATTATGGATATGATCCCAACTATATATGTGTGTCTCTATGTGTACATTACTGTACACTTTTGCATGCAGAAACTTTTGAGGGTTCATAAATAAGAAGATTGTATTAGTTTGGATTTCAAAAAAAATTGCACGAAAAAATTGTTGAATGCTAAGCGGAGTATATTACGTAAACTGATGCTCCAGTAGCTTGGTTAGTCGAGTAATATGACCATAGTCCCTAGGAAGCTTACATGATGACAGACTATTCTTGGACCATTAAACACAGCCCTCGTATAGTCTAAACAAAAAGAAAGTTTGACTTCAGATCTGAAATTAGCAATCTGAAAAAGAATAATATTAGTCATGCAACAAAAAAGCTGTTCTCCTGAGTTATCTATTTTTCGGTGCACTCACCGCGGCGTATTATTGCTTGCACTTATCTTTTATGCTTTTAGATTTTGGATATAAATTTGCCATTGTCCTTGCATGCATAGTGGAACAGCAGCATTGTCAGTATCAACCCATTGGTGCTTATATTTATTGTTACATACATAGACATAGAATTGTGCGTTGTAAACAATTGCATTGCCGGCAAATGTGCATTACCTGTGCAACCCAGAATATTATTGTTTCGACTTGTTACCGCAATAGATATCTTCTTGTTCATAATTATGTACAAATTATCAGAAGGCGCCTTTGTAATTGATATAATTATCATCGTCGTTCATATATAGAATTGTTCATTTGGCCTATCTGCTGTATTCGTGTGGCCAACAAAGCAATATGCAGTTAAAACAACAACAATAGATATGTGTATGTAACACATCCTTCTCCTTTAGTGTTACATGCATATAAAGTTATTTACATTTATATGATTATGTATAGATGCAGAATTTTATCCCCTATTGCAGCAATGATTTACTTAATGCATTTGCAAAATTTATTAGTTTAATTAAATTATGTTATTTCAATCAACAGTTGCCCCGTTGCTATATCCTTTCGATCCACCGATTATACTCGTAAACTGTAAGTAGTTTCCCAACAGAATTATCGAATTTTCCTCTGTCATAAATTTTGAAAAGTCCAATTTTTACATTTTTGTTGATTTAAAATACGAGCATACTTATAAGCATTGTTGTTGTGGTTGATGCATATATACATACATATAAATATGTGAGCTTATATTTATTTATGTATTTGCCAATTTAACTATTTATCAATTTATATTATCTGATTGACAAGATTAACTGAAATTGTTTTCTCATGTTATTGAAGCTCTGTAACTATTAAATATATTTGTGATTACGAATTAACTACTTAAATTGAGATACCAATAAGCTATGACTGCTGAGTGATTTACTTATGTAATGAAATAATTATTATAAATTAAATGTCAGTTTGAAATTTTTGAAGTTGCAAAGTCATTCACATTAATCGGCCTTTGGAAAAAAATAGGTAAAAATAACTTTAAAATAAATGCAAAATTAAAACCAAGAAAACGTAGCTTTTTTCGTTATTTAAATTCATTCTTAATTAGATAACAATTAAACAAAAAATATTATGAAATTTTGCGATTTTAATAATATTCATTTGTAATGTGGTAGCCGTGCACCAAAATTTCATTTTTTATGTGCTTAATTATGACATTATTAAAGGACACCTTCATAACATATCGTACAAATATATATAAAAACAAAAAGACTAATCCTACTAATTTCGTGATACTAAATTTAATCTTATTACTAAAACAGTTTAAGCTCTACACCGAATTGTTTCATCAAACTTCAAGCAGTTGGTAATACTATGTACCGTAGTACAAGGCCGCAAATTCTTTTTCTACTTTACTATTCTCCTTAGCTCTAAAAATAATTTTTTTTTCTCTTTGAACTTTTTCTTTACCACCACTGTTCCAACTCCAAAACCCCAATAAACACAGCTTCTGTCAAAAGCATCTGATTTTGAACTTCGTTATCGACATATATATCCAGCATGGGGGTCTGATAGCACTTCCTTCAGGAAATATCTTTCTTTTCCTTTGGACATCTCAACAAGCAACATCGTCGCATACATAAAGTGGTCGCGGTAATTTTAATCGTAAATTTAGATATACGAGTCGGAGTGCATTAGAAGTTTTTAATAGGTTTGTGCGTTTGAAACACTCATTTATCGTAAAATCCACGCGTATCATTTTAAGGAGAAGTAATAAATACTTCAGTTCCGGCCAGCTTCTAATAAGCTAACCATTGCGAAACCCAATTCCAGCCTATCTATGATATTTTTTCTCTCCAAAACTTTAATAAAAATTCTCCACCAACAACTTTATCGTCATATGCATGTGGGTTGCTTGTGCAAACCACAAGCAACCCCTTTTCACGTCCCTTACAAATTTGTATATGCTCGTCAATCCCTATCAGAATGCGTCATTGGACGTCCTAGATGCACCAGAAACCACATTCCATCCATCCACGTACAAATTTTCATCTTTACAAAGATAGGTTATAAAAAGAAAAACATGTAAGAGTTTCAACTCGAACAAAGAAAAGAGGAGGAAAGAAGCATTAGGTACAAAGATAGTAGGTACAAAATTTTTGTAAATAAAGCTAAATTTTTTAATTTAATTTAATTAAAGCAGAATATTTTTTTCATGTAATTAACAATAGGCCCTAATGTAATATAATAAACTTAAACTATTCCCCTCTACTGAGTAAAGAAAGAAAAAAATGTGAATTCTAGTATTAATTTTCATTAAATATCCACTATTCGTAAAATATATATACAAAAAAAATGTATTAATAAGTTGTTCCAACTCGAACTAAAGCAAGAACAAGAGTTAGGTTAGGAGTTGTTAGTATAAAGAAGTTAAACAAATAAAATGAATTGTTAATATATTTAATTTAATTGAAACAAATAAGTTAGCAATTTTGAGGGATAATTAGTTTAGCTACCCACTTGCTTAAAAACAAGTTTCTTATTAGAATTTACTACGATTTACGCATTATGCAGTTATAAGTAGACAAAACCAAAAACTGACCAACCTCAACAGCTGTTGAGGTTGTTGTTATTGTACGGCAGTCCCTCAAACTTACTCCATACGTGAAGTGCTGCTAGCGAAGAAGCAGTGGACAAGCTTGAGAGAGTGCTGTATGATATGGTTTGAACGAACTTTGAGCGCTGTTAGTTGTTGTGTTTAGGTGCGCGCTCTTTGTATTTAGTATTTTTAATATAACTAACTATGGTTGCCATAGCTCGCATCTAAAATAAATTTAAGAACATATATATATAAGATTGAATTGCTTTGCGTTTATGGTTGCTGGCTTTGAAATTAAGCCAAAATTGGGGAATCGGTGAATTTTAGCCCTTCAAGGAAGCAACAACAAAGCAAGAAGGCCTTCGACGCTACGTACTAATGCTCCGATATGTTTGCATATCACCATAAAAAGTGGGTTATTTTTTTTGTTTGATTCCCTGATTTGATGTATTTACATGCCTATCTATGAATTTATATTTATGCTTGTACATATATATGTATGCACATATGTAAGTCCAACTAATAAGGAGTTTGTCTTTTTTTTTGCTCCAATTTGTACACCTTTTGCATACCTACTCGCATACATATTTACATACATATGTAAATAGATAACTATTTCTATTTTCATAATTGATAACTTTGTAGAACTATTGTAAGATACAGTCACAGGTGTAGGGGAATAACTAAAGTTCTACCATTAATTGTGAGTCCCTTTTTTCCATACCACTTAGGTCAATTAGACTAAGAAAACAGTTTGTAATGGATTGAATACTGTTAATAATAATTGATATAATGGCTGAATAGATCTCTTTTATTTGGTTTGAGTCATGGTAAAATAGTGGTAATGTATTGGGGCCTTGATAACATCAAAAAGGCCGTTGGTAGGGCGGGTACAGAGGCAGCCACCAAACCTCAATAAATGAGCTGCCAGGCATGCAAGAGGTAAGTGTGAAAGGGCATATTGTTGAAGTGTGGCAAGTAAGTGCGGTTTATTAGCGAATTTCTTTTGATAGCTTATTTTTCCAGTTGCAAGTCCCAGTGTGCAAAATAATAATTTATCGTGTGTGACCATTGACTGATTAGGGTAGTGCTGTGCGGTGATCACGTTTACGAACTACCCTAAGCTGAAGCTCCGGGCCTAAACGCCAGTGCACACACCTTGATCACGGCACCTTGCCACAAGCATTGCCCTATATTGTTGTTCTTTGTGACACATTCAGTCATATGGTAACATAACAACTACTCGAAAGAAACTGCTTCGCAATTTTTCTTAAACCACGTTGGTTTATTTCAGTTCCGAATTTTTTCTTAAAAAATTTTAAACAAATGACAAACTTTCTCACAAAATAATTTCGTGTCTCAATTTTCGTAAATATTACAATAATTACGTTCAAATGAAAATAATTTGTTTATCTTTCTTATTATATTAAAGAAAATCTTTTATGAAGTTAGCAATCATCGTGAAAAAAACCAGCTGTCATTTTCTCTAACCTCCGTAATATTAACTTTAATGTATCTCTTCTTTATCAATGTTATTGAAATTTATTATTAAATAGCTCTTATGGAAACATAGAAAATTTTATTTAAAAATTTTATTAATTAATATGTATTTCCAAAATTATTCTAATAATAATAAATGCAATACTCGTCCATGTAAACATTTCTTTAACATTTAAATTCAATTACTTTTCACCTCTCAACAAACCAACAATTGCACTTCCGGAAAAGCATCTTAAGCGAAACTTTTTTACGCATTTTTTATTTGCACTTAAAAGAGGAAAAATTTGTAATAAAATATGAAAAATAAATATTAAACTTTTATGCCCGCCACTTGGTGGCTCACCAAAAGTAGCGTAGATAAAATGTATGAGTAAGTATATGTGCGAAACATAAAAACAAAGTAAGCACAAGCAAACAAATTCGCCCAAGGCCAAAGCATTTACTTGGGTAATTACGAGAATTGAATGATTGAATGGTAAAAGGAGCATACGTCAGACGGTGAGCGATGGATGTTGATGTGACAACAGGAAGTGTGTCTCCCTGTCGCATTAAATGAAGCAAGTGAAAAGGAAAACAAATGAGGGAAGGACGGGCTTTTAAAGCGCAGCTATAAAGAGGAGGAATGAAATCATAATTTTGGTTGATACGAAGCAAACGAGATTTGTCTAATTGAGTATGTGCCAGAAATTAAATATGCCCAGCTGGAAATGGAAATTTTTGTATTTTGCGATTTAGAAATAAGGCATTATATTAGCCTAGGATAATCTTATTAAAAAATAATATATTATTTATTTGGTATATTTGCTCAAGAAAAAACCCAAAAAATAGCAATTCAGTATAGTTATAGGCGTAGTAATAATGTGTGGTGGTGAATAAATTTGGTCATATAAATAAAAATATAAGTTTTTTGTTATTATTTTATAAAATTGTTTGAATATTGGACCAACATTTTCAACCATGTTAGGTGAATATTAAATATAGGATTAATTCAGTTTTACATAAGGTTATGAAATGCTGGTAAACTTTTTCAGTTTTCATGAAAGTTATTTTTTCTTAACGTTTTATTTTAATGGTTAAAATTGGTTAAAAATTGGCATAACGAGAAATTGACTCTTACAAAATTATAACAGAATAATCTTCCTAGACTGTACTTTGGTACACATTTGAAGAAATGAGCAAGCTAAATATACTGTGTGCGTGCAGCTTTGCTCTTGAATAATTTATGCAATTAACCGGACAAAATGCTGCCAAAAAACGACTGTAGCTACTGTTGGATAATCATACACTTTCTTATAAATGCTTAAGCTTGCTGATGAGCGTTTGAAATTTACTGAAATGAAAAATAGCAAGCGTAAATGATGTTGTGTACGTGTAATTAAACGTTTCAAAGAATAATACAACCGAAAACGTTTGAAAGTCAATGTGGTTATTTCTAATACAAGAACTACACTACACTCGTTCAAATAGCACAATTTAAGCGTAGAAATTGTTACATTTATGAAAAAGGTCAAAGAAACACTAACTAGCACTTCTCAAACATATACATACATACAAATAGGTATACTGCAAAAGACTCCTCTTCTGAACCATAATCTGCTTTTTTCCTTTCCCCTCGAACAGCTCATTCCAACTTTACAATTTCAATAACAATAAAATCAGTGTTGGTATTGCCGCTTCCATCACGTCACGTAACGTAAAGTTTTACAGCAATTAGTTTTGCTCTTGTTTGAGGAGATAATTTCCAATAGCCGGCTTACAACAATTGTGCGAAAAAGCAATAAGTACTACAAATTTTATCAAGAACAGAAACTTTTTGGACTCATTTCACCTATTTGGTATGCTTTGTTTTAAAACTAACATAAAAAGTACAGTTTTAATTTACGCCAATAACCAGCAGCGATTTTTAGTTACAGATGCTTTAGCTTTGCTTCGTAGATGGGGCGATTTTGATAATAGTTATTTCTTAGATTTGCAGGGGCAGATACAGTTGGTTTTACGCCGTAAAATATCTCTCCAACCTAGCTGAGCCTAAAGTGAAGCAAAATTATTGCAAAGATATGTCTAATATGATTGAAAAGTTTTTACAGTATATGCCTTCGATTTTGACCCCTTTTTGATGAGTATATCACTTTTATCACTGAATTAAGTAGTTTGGTACAAAGTCATTTCTCCATTTATTATTACATAAAATATAAAAATACAATATACGTTTATGTAAGTATTGTGGCGAAAATGCGAAGCGAATGTCAGATGAAAGAGAGAAACCGATAGCTGGAATGTTCTAAAGTGAATTCGAGAACATTCATAAAGAGAGAGATCCGATTATTCTAGACGGTTATTTGCGAGCAACCGTGAGTTGTATATAAGGGCGACACACGACTGCAGATGGAGTAGTAGTCAGTAAGTAATCAGTCGTGAAGTAAACGCGTTGGAGATTACAATACAGTAAAGTAATAAAAACAGTACATTGTGAAAGTTGTATACAAAAAATTTTAAATAGTAAAGTGAATTGTAATTGAATTGTGAATTACTGAATAATAAAAGGACCTTAAATAAAGTCTTTATAAATAAAGAGACTGCAAGTTAAGTTGGCGATTTTTATTTAACAATCCAGAGATCGTACCCAAAGGATTTGGGAAATCATCGAGGTTGATTCAGCAAGATCGTAGCAGTATATATAAAGGGTGTTTTTTATAGAGGTATAGAACTTTAAGTTGGCATTACTTTTCAAGATGGCGACCGATTTAACAGCTGTCAAGTGATTTATTCTCAGTTTGGTTTGGCAATTCATCATGAATAGACTCACGCCTGAACAACGCTTGCAAATAGTGCAATTTTATTTCGAAAATAATGGTTCTGTGCGGAAAACTTATCGCGCACTACGTATATTTTAGCGATGTTTAGCGATGAAGCGCACTTCTGGTTGAATGGCTACGTCAACAAACAAAACTGCCGCATTTGGAGTGAAGGTAATCCTCAAGTGTATGTTGAAACACCGTTACATTCAGAAAAACTGACTGCTTGGTGCGCTTTATGGGCTGGTGGAATCATTGGTCCGTATCATTTGACGTAGTGCGCGATACGTTTTCCGCACAGAACCATTATTTTCCAAATAAAATTGCACTATTTGCAAGCGTTGTTCAGGCGTGAGTCTATTCACGATGAATTGTCAAACCAAACTGAGAATAAATCACTTGACAGCTGTTAAATCGGTCGCCATCTTGAAAAGTAATGCCAACTTAAGGTTCTATACCTCTATAAAAAACACCCTATATAACATGGTGAATTATTCTAATTTAAATTAATAGGGCCGGAAACGAGAAAAAAGTAGTTACAGTTAAGGGGAGACATTGTATCTGAGCGAAAGGGGTTAGATAAAGTCTGAATGTAGATATTCAGCAATTTTTTTTATATTGCATTCACCTCCATTTATACACATATGCGATTTATGATCATATCCTTTCACATATGTGTTGACGTTACAATGCAACACACACACCACAATTCTGAACAACTTTCAACCAGACCATTGACTTTTATCCTTGCCCAAAAACAAGAATTCTTATTATAAATGAATTATTCAAATATTAAATTAAATATTATTTTCAACGTTTCACTTCGATGGTGACCCTATTTGGCTATCAGGTTTAACAATTTCGTCTCTTGTAGATCTACGGTGCGTATGAGTAACTGTTCTGGAAAGTAATATCAAAATTTAAATTTCATTCAATCATTTCTATTTTTCAGAGTCGAATTCAACTGTCAGCTTATAAAATACTATTATTTCCGTAACTTCAGTAATTAGACTACAAACTTTAATACTTTATGTGTAGATGTGCTTCATTAGATGTAGTGGAAACCACAGTAATGTCCTGGTACTTAAATGGCCCAATGGAAAATCATTGCACACACATATTATCAATAGCCTACTAGTGTACTAGTTATTATGATATCTTGGTTTAGATATATTAATTAAGATTTGCAAAAATTATTATTATTCACACTTGAAGTGATCATGAATACTCCACAAGAAACTCATTTGTGTGCGAGTGTATGTGTGAATAAGGTGGGAGCATTCAAGTAGGGAATATAAATATATAAATGTATATCATAAAGATATATCAATATATATAAATGTACATCATAAAGATATACATTTACGAGTACTCCATGCACGCGTGATATATATACTACATAGGGATAATAGAGTAATCCAAAACCAACAGCTATCCATAAAACGAATATGGTCCAACTAACATCGTGACGATTTAGAGCTTGACTATACACTCCACCTCTGCATAACACTCGAGTACTCCATGGAGTACCTACAGAGAAATACATTATGGAGTATCTGTGAAGAATAAATACATTTGAATATACAGTTTTATCAAAAATACAATCCGTTTTGATAATGAACTAGTAAAACATAATATTTATCTAAAGGCTTTTATTAATGATAAATACATATATAATATATTTCAATTTGCATATTTGTTTTATTATTGGAATAAACAAATTAGCTCCAACTTCTGTAAGTAATAGCAGAGCTCACAAATGTAACGAGAATGGCTTAATTTCAGATTCTGTACATGAAAATAAAACTTATTGCACAATTTCAACTTCGTGTAGTAATTGCATCCGTTCAAACACGGGAAATGATCGGCCTAGAACGAACTGATGACAATAAGTAGGTTAGTCAGACGCTGGTGTAAAGTATATTAATCTACTTCAATAGATATTGTTTACAAACATTTGCAGGGATCCATAACTTCATTATTTGGCAAAAATAGAAATAAGTAGAGACAATAAGGGAATTCTCTATGTCTAGGAATTGCATACTATGCAAATATTTCCTATGGAATTGCGCTAGAATTGTGCCCCCCGTTGCAAAATTGTGACATATTTAAGAGAAACAATAACAACAATACGGCACAGGGTTGTTTTTCCTTCTTGCTATCTGTGGGAAATAAATATACATAGGTATGGAAATAGGACATTTTATTTATTTCCTATCGTAGCATATTTTTTTGCATGTGTTTTGTTGTTGTGCTATTGCACGGGTAGGAAAAGTTTGTAATCGCGCTTAAACACCTTTTACTTATCGTCACATCAAAGGGAAATTTTTGTGCTCCATATATGTATATATACGTAATTATATACGAATTATCTTATCTATTTTCAAAGGAGGCTGGAAAGAACTTACATTTAACCGTTGCAGAATTTTTTTTTCTTGAAAGTATAAATACTCGTACTGTAATTACATTTGGTAAATACTCATTTTAGCGTTAAATATGATTTATTTTAAATAAATAAATTATGATGCGAATATTATTAAAGTAGTATTTATGTATACAAATACTCAACTCTTAATATTCCTCAGCTCCATTATATCGAGTTGCTGATGAGGGCACTTAAAAAGTGGATGTGAAAGTCGCTTAGAAAACCTGCTCGGTGGCTGCTGTAATTACAGATTTTCGACGCTGAGTCTTCCTTGAGTTTGTTGACGTGCATTCCTTGCTGCACAGTGATGGGTGCGTATCATTGCTACGACAACTGATACGAGTCTGGCATTGAAATCTCCTAGCACAATTTTAACATCTTGGCAGGGGCAGCGCTCATAAGTGCGGTCACAACGTCCTTCTCTTCCGGATTGTGGCTAAATGTCCATCCACCAGGACTCAGCGAAGGAGTCTATCTCCTACCACAAAACTTACCAAATTTAGTGTAAAACCGGAAGTCGTGAACTGCTTGAACCATATGTCGAACAATCATTTCAGGCTACTTCCAGGTGAATGGCATTTAAAAGCTTTATCCCTCCTAGCGATTAAGGGAATAATAATAATTTCCACCACAACGCCACACTTTATGCTGTTAATTTCTAGCTCGCGAAAATGTTATATTTTCTTTTAAGCTGTTTTGAAGTGCACTGTATGTCGTTGCGCGTTACCACGATAGCCGAGTGGTTAGTGGTTACGACTGTCAAACTTGAGATTCACGTTTCGATCTCGCTGCTAGCAAATTTATTTTTATTTTTATTTAAAAGTACAAACCAGATGGAATCTAGCTTACAACTAATATTTTTCACTGTAGTGTACTTATGAATGCATTTATGTATGTTTGCATTATTTATTTACCCGTTTGATTTGTGACGTACACATTTATATTTATTTCATCAGCAATAACTGATAAATTAAGATAAATTTACAATTTGACAATTTTCATTCACATTTTTAACAAACCACATTTCCAAATTAATATATATGCTCATAATAGCCTTCATGTCATTTCATTCGGGCACTTTTGGTTTCAAATAACAATTTCCAAAATATTTTCCTGTACATATTATTGATAAACACCATCCCATAGATATATTATATATGCATTGTTTATGAACAAAATTTCATATATCTACTTATCTGTATTGCATTTGGATTTTGATGCTGTTTACTATAATGAAATTTTTATTCTTATTTTGCATACAGATGTATATTAGGCATCATTTTTTATACAGTCTAGCGTGATGTTTACGATATCAATATGTTTTCAGTAAAAAAGCTAAAATTAATTCCAATATATAAATACGATGCATTGTAAATAACCTACTGTTAATAAAAATATTGAGCACGAATTAATAAGAAATATATTGTCAAGATCACTTTTTTGTTGGTATTCGTGTGTATATATTTACATATAAGCGTACGGGTAAACGAACTGCCTAGAGTGGTTGTTGGTTAGAAGCCTACCAACAATCATACTACCGGTCAACGAAAACAAACTATAAATTAGGAAAAACAAAACTAAGTGGAAATGATCGTCGCTGCCTTGAGCACACGGAGATCTCACAACAAATAAACGAAAGCGAAGAGCTAAGTAAAAATAAACTAAATATGTTTGTGGGTGCATTCGAACAATGGTCCAACTCAACTCGTTACGAACCCACTCGCACTACTCCTATGCTGCCGGGGTAGCTTTAACCCACCTATGACTGGGCTATGGGTGCAGGATGCTAAAAAGATGGGTAAGGAGGAACGAAAGGAGTGATACTGTTGGCACGTATACAAACAACAACTACAATATTAATTCTTGTCGGTGCTCCTTCGGATGGTGTCGCCAAACTGTGGTTCCGCAAGTGGAACCCAAGGATAGCTCCGGTGCCAAAATTTTGTAGGCCTTGATTGCCCAATTCTTCGCATTAATGGCCTTAACTGGCCTTATTTCAACTAGTTGCCGCGACTGGCAACTGAACACACACAAACAAAAAACTAAGTATATATTTTTTTCCACAACAAAAAACGATCGAATCTCAAAAGCAGATGTTTTCGCTTCTGGGTTAATTTTCCACTCGAAGCATTGAAGAGAAAGACGACACTCCTTTTTATGGAATGCTCGCGTAACATTTGTTAGTGAAGAAACCATTCTGACGAGTACACCTCCTTTTGGAGACTTATACAACTGGGTACGCACGCACCGATTGCAACACTGCAATCATTCACATTGGCATTAAATTTACAACTAGTTACCAACAGATGTCAGTGCCAACGCTTGAAGTGAGAGCAGTAAAAGGTAAAGCAGAGAAAAACGAACAAATAGCCATACAAGAAGTTTCTGTTGCGGCAGGTACTCGACAATATTTATTAAAGTTATATTATAAATATATATTAAAATTTTTCTCAACGAAAATGACTGACATTTTTATAGGATAATTTTTATTTAATAAACGATTCAGAGAATTCAAATTAATTACTATAGCAGCGGCGCATTCAGCGCTGCGGAAAGATCGATAGAGTATTATCCACTAAAAACTGTAACCAAGTATCCTTATTTTACAAGTATGTATGAAAATGCGACTCCTTCTAAAACAGTTATTCAACACTAGTACAAAGATTTGAGAGGGCGAGAAAAAAAAAATAATTAAATAAAATAATAAAAATTATCTAGCATTTAAATATCAAAATATATTAAAAATTATAAAATTATGAATTTAAAAGTAAATGCTTTTCCAAAAGTTAAATAAATATAAACCCTTGCGAACGAAATAAGTTTAAAAACCAAACTAGGTTTATATATTTAAAATTGAAATTTTTCTATTTCACATATTTCATATATTTCAAAAATATTATGTAAATTCATAAAAATTATATGATTTAGCTTAATAAAAAAAACAAATGATAAAACTCCACTTGATTTCCCTTTATACATATCACATTTTGTAATAAAATTGTACACTTTTTCATGTTTTTATATCCCAATTGAGTATTTACAAAGTGGTTTGTGTCGTTAATCACAAGTCTGTAAATTTTTTTCACTTTTGTGTACTTTTACATGCGAAATTCCCTCCTGATTCCCTCCGATAATGGAGATGTATAATAGTAACTCCCTGAGATTAAAGTAAAGTAATTCAGTTAAGTAAATAAAAAATATAGCAAATAGTTTGATCGTAAACAAGCAATAAGAATTTCAATAAACTTTATGTCTCCAAAGGCAATGAAATGTTAATAAAAACTTATACAATATGGAGACATAAAGCCATATAAGATGGCCTTATTATGGGAGTATGTACGTTGAGGAATAAAAAAATTTAATGGAGTAATAACTGCGCAATGGTTTTGCAAGCGCAAAGTGTTGTAGTAAATTATATATTAAAGTTCATATAATACAAATTGTTAAGAAGAACGTACTTTGCGTGAACAGTTGGCAGAAGAGTACAATTGATATTTTAAAAATAAGAGTAAAGTAAAATAACCTGAACTTAAATATAATAAAAATATATAATTTATTAAAATGAATTAAAGTAAATAAAAAAAAAAAATTAAAAAAAGATAATAGAATAAAATAAAATAAAATAAATAAAATTAAATTAAATTATATTAAATTAAATTAAATTGAAAAAATAAGATAAAATAATATAAATTAAAATAAAATAATATAAAATAAAATAAAATAAAAAGAAATGAAATGAAATAAAATAAAATTAATTAATATAATAAATAAAATAAAATAATATAATAGAACAGGCATACCTCAAACAAATAAATATATACAGCATATATTGAGTGTTAGTGTACCTCATTCATGGCTCTTAGAAGTGTTACAGAACCGTATAAAATAGCCCCCAATATTATAAATATTGCTAAATATCTATGAATAGTTGAGAGATAACACTTAATATAAAAACAAAGAAGGTTTTTTAAAGTTAACTGCAATACCTATCCCAAGAGGTATTTTGCAATCGAACAGTCTAAGCCCTTTGTCGTTCTACCTTGCCCTTAAGCCGTTATCCTCCATCTAAAGCTCAAAATAAAAAACGAAAACTTTACTCCAAAACATATAAGAATTTTCCAGGGACATTTGTCCTTTGGCCTAGACAAGGGCAAAAGATTCAGTGTGGAAAGTGGCAACGAAAACGTTTCTGAAGTTGCTGGAGCAGCTCCAATTAAGTGACAAGTTTTTAAGTATACAAAAAGCTGTAATATTATCAGCAACATTATGTGAGCGCGATTATTAAATTGTTTGATCTACTTTCGTGTAATATAAATTTATCATGTTTTAAATATGGTAAGACATCGAATACAACCATGGGTGAGAACAGAAGATAGTACTTAAGCGAAAAGTACTAATCAGCTGTATAAACTTCAAGAGACAATGTCAATCTAGGCTTCCGCATTGGCATTGTTCTGAAAAACCTTCCTTTTGGCCCCTGATCGTCAACGCGTGTGGTAGTCTACAAGTAATTAAAATTTAATTTAAACAAAATCAACGCGAACATCAGTTTAAAGAATTCAAAGCCAAGCACATGGAATCCAGTGAAGGTGTTGCTGCGAAGAGAAATGCTGAAACTCATTCTAAATTGACATAATTGGAACGCTCGATTGTCACACGAACAGAAATTGTTATCCAGGAAATCCTCCAATTTGTATTCAACATTTCACCTGAATTTGCACAAAAACTTTGTTCGAGTTTAAATGACCTAACCAAGCTGTTAAAATTAATACCAGCTTGAATGCATTTTACTAATCGTCGCATATCTTAGTACAGTTAAATGATGAACTAACTAAACAGCAACAAATTAGCACACTAAGCAGCATATTTCGAAATTCTTTTACGTTTCATTTAACTACATAATTTTGCAGCATTTACTTAAGAGATATTTCACATATTTAACGTTGCAAAGTGATAAATATATCTACTTAATATACATAATTACAAAAGTGGGCGATAAAGCACAAATTGTTGTAAGCTAAAAGTTTTAAAAGTATTACACGAGAAGTATGGAAAAAATGAAAAATGTATATCTCATTGTCAGTATAATAAGTGTAACTACTATAATTGATATTCTTTGTTTTTGTACAATAGTTCATGGAATTAGTGAGAATTTTTAAGCCATAAACGTTCAATCACATTTTTCCGGGCCATCAAAAAAAAAATTTTTTTTTTTAAATGATTAAAATTAAAATTAATTAAATTATTTTACACATCATTATTAAATTTTTAATTCAAAGTAACTAAGCTAATCTCACATATCAATGTAACATATTTCTGCCCTATACTTAATTCTTTTCACGCTGCCACTGGCAGTGCGTAAATTCATAACAAAACAGTTTGTAACCTTGAACTTGAATTTTGCAATTTTGAGAACATATATAATGTAAGCATATTAATTTTTAAAGTTGAGAGTAATTTAAGTCACCACACCGCAGCCACTCACCAGGCGCCTGCTGATCCAGCTCGGACTACATATGTAAGTGTTAAAAATGTCTCTTATATTTATTTGCTCTTATGTACATTTCCTTATTGTATAATGTATGCTAAGCATACTCAAAATTTAAATAACAGAATTTCAGATTAAATGATACGTATATATGTAGGTATGTAACAGTTAAGGTAGACTCATTGCTTTTTTTCTCTTTCTTTCGCTTTCTATTAATTTGTTTTTTCTTGTTTTGCTTTTGCTTTTCACCTTTAAATATTATATTTCTTGAACTCATTTAATTTAGGCTTAGTATGATGATGCCACTGTGAAAATTTAGGTTTCTTATTTTTATTTCAAAGATATAATTTTTTTGTTAATAAGATAATATTATTAGAGTAGCGAAGTGAAGGAATCATAATCATAACACAAAACGTAAAGACTCTTTGAAACATTTTCTCTCAAGATGTTTTTATTTTGATTCATACATGTATTAAAAACAAGAAATATCTACATATATATATATATTATATATATATATATATATATATATATATATATATATATATATATACTTTATTGATAGGGAAGAAATAAACAATAAAATGTGAATTTGAATATTGTTTATTAAAATGAAGGAGAGATAAGTTTATTTAAAAGGGATGTGAGATGATTTAGACCTTCGTTTGGTATTGGATGGGATTGGAGATGTTAGTTAAAAATATATCTCATATGGTTGGGTAGGGGACAGAAGAGAAGCGGATATATGGCTTTTCCAGTCCGACCGAAGCATTTCCGCCTTTCAGCATTCCGTCCGTCCGTTGTTCTTTTTTTTTATTGGGTTTTGGGTAATGAGGTTTTAGTTTTTTTTTTGGTTCCTTTCAGTTAAACCTGCATGAAATCTTTTGTAATCCATCCATGATCCACACACATATGGCAAGCAAGAACCACCCCAATCCGACGAGCTGAGACCTGGTTAAAACTAGCATGCACGCTTAGTCATGTATGGAGCTTTTGATACATAGTAATGTATTCTACCATCATTTGGTTAATAGTTTAGTTAACCATAACAACATCTATATCACAATGAGAGTATTACAATTAATTGTCTTTTTTCGAGTTTAATTTAGCAATAGTTTTATATATACTGTGTTTAAACAAAAGATATGTCATATGTAACCCAAAAAGTAGCAAACTAAAGACCGAAAAAAAAAACAAATATATATTTAAAAAAATAAAAATAAAAAAAAAGAAATTAAAATAAAGAAAAAAAATATAAAACTTACAGAAATTAGCGGAGTGAAAGAGCGCCGTTTTACAAAAGTGGAATAATATTCTAAGCATTCTTCCATAGATGAAGTAAATTATATAAGCCTTATGTTAAGCTTAGCTTAGAAAAATCAGATATTAGATTGTAGAGTAGCGAATTTCAACAAACGCCTCTTCAATGCCAGCACATAAAATATTAATAATCACATTTTCAGTTTCAAAATTTCATTCTTAATAAGTTACAAACATTAATATGTTTCTGATTCCCCAAAACTTTGGTTAATACTTCAGCTGGATTATTATCCGTTCGGGCATGTTCAATCTCAATTTGTTTCACTTCATGATTTTCACGAATGTACAAGTGGGCTTTTCACCATGAACAGCGCACTCTGGTTATCACACAAATTAGAAATTGTGCAATATCCGGTCTGGGAATGACCGGAAAATACATTAGTCCACTCAATAAACTTTGATAAGCCTTGGTCTCCAAATAATTACACTACGTGTCACATTTTTTTGACACCATACCAGTAGCCAATGGGGTCGCTGCAGGTTTGCAATCTACCAAGCCCCATTACTGAAGAATTTTTTCTTCTGATAAATTGTGATGTCACTTGCATTCATTGCCTCATTTACCGAATTTGGATTCTCAATAATATATATTCGGAACTAGTTTAATATTCTCCTTCTTTCTCATCTTCTTCGTGATTAGATTTATTATAAAGGGTGTTTTTTATAGAGGTATAGAACTTTAAGTTGGCATTACTTTTCAAGATGGCAACCGATTTAACAACTGTCAAGTGATTTATTCTCAGTTTGGTTTGGCAATTCATCATGAATAGACTCACGCCTGAACAACGCTTGCAAATAGTGCAATTTTATTTGGAAGATAATGGTTCTGTGCGGAAAACGTATCGCGCACTACGTCCATTTTAGCGATGTTTAGCGATGAAGCGCACTTCTGGTTGAATGGCTACGTCAACAAACAAAACTGCCGTAGTGTATGTTGATTGCCTCATTTACCGAATTTGGATTCTCAATAATATATATTCGGAACTAGTTTAATATTCTCCTTCTCTCTCATCTTCTTCGTGATTAGATTTATTATAAAAGGTGTTTTTTATAGAGGTATAGAACTTTAAGTTGGCGTTACTTTTCAAGATGGCAACCGATTTAACAACTGTCAAGTGATTTATTCTCAGTTTGGTTTGGCAATTCATCATGAATAGACTCACGCCTGGACAACGCTTGCAAATAGTGCAATTTTATTTCGAAAATAATGGTTCTGTGCGGAAAACTATCGCGCACTACGTCCATTTTATTGATGTTTAGCGATGAAGCGCACTTCTGGTTGAATGGCTACGTCAACAAACAAAACTGCCGCATTTGGAGTGAAGGTAATCCTCAAGTGTATGTTGAAACACCGTTACATCCAGAAAAACTGACTGTTTGGTGCGCTTTATGGGATGGTGGAATCATTGGTCCGTACTTTTTCAAAAACGATGGTGGCCAGAACGTTACAGTCAATGGTGATCGGTATAGATCCATGATTACTAACTTTTTCATTCCTAAATTGAATAACCATGATGTCCAGGAGATGTGGTTTCAACAAAACGGCGCAATATGTCACACAGCCCGTGCCACAATAGATTTATTGAAAGACACGTTTGGTGACCGCCTAATTTCACGTTTTGGACCTGTGAATTGGCCTCCAAGATCTTGTGATTTAACACCGCTAGACTACTTTCTGTGGGGCTATGTAAAGTCATTGGTCTATGCGGATAAGCCGCAAACGCTTGACCATTTGGAAGACAACATTCGCCGTGTTATTGCCGATATACGGCCACAAATGTTGGAAAAAGTCATCGAAAATTGGACGTTCAAATTGGACTACATCCGCGCCAGCTGTGGCGGTCATGTGCCAGAAATCATATTTAAAATTTAATGCCACAAGATTATCGTTCGGATAAATAAAATTCATGTCAATCGAATAATCCATCGTTGTTTTATTGTAACTTAAGGTTCTATACCTCTATAAAGAACACCCTTTAGAATTGGATTCCGATACTCAGTAACTATTAATTTGTTGAAAAAACATTAAGACGCGCAACGCAAATTAAAGTTGGAGTTATGTGAAAAGCAACAGTTACCAAGCACCTATATATAGTGTATGAACCTCCACCTGCACCTTGGTTCGTATGAGAGCAAAAGACACGCAAAATAAATCGTTTATTTCCTGATTTAATCAAGCGTATACGGGCACTGCCTTTATTCAAGTTAATTGTGGGTGAGAAAATTACAAATTGGTTCACGTGTATTCGAAATTGTGTTAAGTAGTGTTTAAGGTGGCGCGAAATATTAATATTATGTGCTTTGGTGCTGTCAAGTATCACATTTATTATTTATGTACACAGTTTATTTAACATAATTCCTAATTAACTTGACTTAAAAAGTCGTGAATAGAATTATTTGTAATCAGCTGTGGCAAAATAATTGTAAAATAAAGGATATTCTATGTTAATTTATATATACAAAAATTTTCGTATTGCGCCGCAGTATACGGGTTGATAACAATGCGCGCCACGAGAAGGCATTTACTGGTTCAAATCTCAACGGACAAACATATAAAAATGATTTTTTTTCTTGGTAGAGAATGTCGTTTGTCTCTAACATGAAACCATTAGTTCACCAATAATATTCTTTAGTTGTTCGGAAGCGATTTGAAACTGTAATCCCTTCATATGTAGAGAAAATATCAAAATGCATGCTCAAAAATAGGAAAAACTCGGCCAAAAATCGCTTAAGCCGTTATATATAAATATATATATATATATATATTATATAAACCAACTTAGCTGATATTAACTACTTCTCTTATTTCGAAAAATTACTTATGATATTTTAAAATGTGGGGAATGCATTTATAAATAATACATATATATGTTAATATAAATTGGATTATTAAATTGATTAATTAACGTTATAAAAGTGATGCAAAACTGACTCACACACAAAAATATTTTAAGATGTTACTGATGTGATTATTAAGGCGTAACTGGAGTATTTGCATTGCCCATCAAGTCTGCACGAAAAGTGTATTTCCGTTTCCGCAGCTAGCCCATACATGTAAGAATATACTTTTGCACACTAAAGCAATATATCTTATATACTATATGTGTGTGAGTGCAGTTTTTTTACTTTTTTATTTACATACTATTAAAAATATATTGGTCTATTAGCTATAAATGGGCTGCACATTAGCTCTTTACTAGGGTGGTTTGTCTCACGTCTTTAATTGCAGGCAAAGATATTAACCAAAGAGTTCGGATGATTACGCAGTTTTGCTACATATCTTTGTGTTACAATTTCAATGTCTTCCTCAATGGTGCGTATGTTCAGATCCCTGTAGACAATTTCATTACGCATGTACTATGATACCCGTTACTATTTTTAAAGTTTTAGATTGGAGCCCCTGTGTGGCATTATATAAGAGGACTTTGCTTTTAAGGCTGAGACCAGACTTCTTTTTCAAAAGCCAATGCAATCTGGTATATTTGAATTTAAGCTTAAGCTTTTTATCTGAAATGTGTTGTCTGCGCCTATCTAAGTGAATTTCGAGATATGTAATTTCGTTAGCTTGCGGAATAGGTACATTGTTAAGTTGAGAGTAGGGCAGGTTTTTGGCTTTAATGTAAAAGTCATGTGCTTGCACTTATTTTGTTAACTTGTTTGCACCATTTTGGTAGCCATTCTTCAATTAATTCAGAGTGATATCCTAACACTTTTTTTTTGCTGTAATGAGACATTTATTAAGTGACTTAAGCGAAAAAGAATTAGATGCGTGCAACAGCCGCCGACTTCGTGCTGTGAAGAAGTGCGTCATAACTTCCTGTTCCTTATCAAGGCTACTCGAAAATAGTTGTGCTAGACGAAAAGTAGAAAAAATTGTGAATGCACACGCATATACAGTACGACTCATATATACATAAATATGTATTTGTTTCCTTATAATATTACAGTCACGCAAGCGCACTTGACACGTGGCTCTTATACATACACTTGTGTATTTAAGTATACTAGTAAATGTATGCGTGCCATGCTTTTCATCACTCTTCTTTCCTTTGGACTTTCCAAAAAATTTGTGCAATGTAAGTCCAATTGGAACATTGTCCAAACTGTCAATTATTGTGGCACGTGACAAAGTCAAAAGTGGTTGCATTTTCCGTGTGGCTTTGAAGCTAGTAATTGGTTCGCTGGAAGACTGGTTGGCTAGCTGCTTGGGTGGGTATTGTGTTCGTTGTTCATAATTTCTCTTAAGTTTTCATTTTACTAAAGCTTCGGTCAATGAGAGTTGCTATGTGTTTAAATATTTTCAAATTAATTTGAAAGATAAACTAGCTATTGGATTGTGGGCATTGTTGAAATTATTTTTTAACAAAGTTGCAACCTGTAGAAAAATAAGCACGACACACGATAAATATAAACATTACCAATGTAAAAGGTGAAAAGTGGAACTACTTGAAATAAAGTTAAATTAAATTACCAAACATAATATTCAAAAGCATACATGCGGAACTGTTATACTATGTAATTACAAAAATGTAACGGGTAGCAAAATGTTTCACAAAATATTAAGAAAAAAATAAAATAATAATAAAATAAAGAATTTTTACTTTATTCATTTGCTTGATTTATCATCAAAATTATAATAAACTCAATTAATTAGCTGCTTACTCTGCCCTCAATCACAAAGTTAATTTAATAGTTCAACTGGATTTTAATTAGCACAAATTGAAATATTTTAATAATGTAATAGGTATAACGATAAATAATAGTAAAATCAAACTTTTAGGTTAGTGAATACTTCCTGGGATTATATTACATACTTCTTTTTCATTATATTATTTTTCAGTGCAGTTAAAAAAAGCAGAACAATCTTTGATTATTCTTCAAAATTTCCATTGCTGAGAAATTCTACTGATTTTTCGCCATTGTTCAAGCTTTCTTGATCGTTTTCTCTCGTAGTGTTGTATTTCCAATTACCTTGCATTAATTTTAATTAACAAAGTTTGCTGGAAGAACGATGTATACGTATATACGAAGTTATGTAACATTATTGCTTGTGTTGATCCATTTTCAATTATTAAAAGTGATTTCTTAAGCAGGAGCAGTCGTATTTTTAGTTAGTGTGTTTGGTTATTGTTGTATAACACCAGCTCTGTCTTATAAATTATGTACAGCTCTTGGAAATCAGTTGTTCTTTATAATAGAAGATTGAAAATAAATTTCTTTCTGTTATACAATTTAGTTTTTATTAAAAAGTTATAAGAAATTTTAAAAATGTCATAATTTGAAAAATTAAATTCTGTTTTGTATATATTAAATATATTATTTTATTTAAAGTAGGGATAATACAAACTTTCAACAAAAGCTAAATTTCCGTATTTTTTTGTTATTTTTAATATGAAATTTAAACAAATTTTAAAAGTGTTTCAAATTTTTTACTTAAATTATTAATTTTTAGTCCAGTTCCTTCGGCCCTGACACAAATTACGCTTTTTGGGAAAATAAGGGGATGTCGGTTATCGATCGGATCCATACTTTGAAATAAAAAACTCTTATATCTCGCTTTATAAATTTACAATTATGTTTTATTTTAATTATTTAATCATTTTTATTGATGTATCGTATATAAAAACACATGTATGTATGCACATGCATCCTTTTTATTTTAGAGGTAATAAAATTTAAACTTTAATTTATTACAAGATTACAACTTTATAATTAGAGACTGCGTTTTAAAGTCTACAGTGCGCACCTGACGGCTGTAGGTTTTATATTGTGATTTCGTTAGCTGGAATGACCATCGCTAAGTCGATGGGTTAACGAAATCTGGTCTTAAGGATTGGGGGCACATGGCGTTTAAACACCTTAGATTTCAAAAAAAAAAATTAATCTTAAATGAATAAATCTATAATCTTTTTTGCATGCCATTTTCATACTCTTATACTTATAATAGACACTTCTTTTAGGAAAATTTATGGCCATATAAAATTTATTTTAAAATTTGGAAATTTATCATAAAGATTATCATAAAATTTAAGAATTTTGCATATAAAGTAGTTAAGAATTTTTTAATAATTTATTTAAAGGAGTAAGAAAATTTACAAAAATATTGAACCAACAACCCATGTTATTTGAGAACCAAGAATTATTGTGGACCCATTTCTGCTCCTCATTGTATGTAGGTAGGCATATATTTCAGGTTTATCTATACTTACATATAAAAATCTATGAAAATTTTGATGAACGCTTATAAGTTGACCACTTGGTGACTTGGTTCACCAGATCAAATTGCACCTAATTTTTAGTAATTATAAGGGATATTATGCGAAGGTTAATATGAATAGGTTCATGAGATTGGCGCAGCCGTTCCAGAGATATGACCATTTTAGTGAACATTGGTCGCTCCCCATACAAAATACATGCAAAAACAGCAAATATACATGAAATTCCAAAATACGCGTACATTACGTTGTATGTGGTATTGACAAAGAGAGAAAAAGAGTGAAAAAAATTTAAAATGAAAATAAATTTAAAAATGAAAATAAGAAATAGTAATAGAAAAAAGTTTGAAAAAATAATTTAAATAAATTTTTTTCATTTCGTTTTCCAAAAAAAAATTCAAAATTCTAAATTTCAGTTAGATTTTCTTGATTTTTTATAGGTGTAGCAAAGCACGCTGGGATCCGCTAGGGAATATATATAGATTTGTGCATAAGGATATGATTATTGCGGAAATGACCAATAATCATTTCCGCATCCTTCCATTTGGTAGCTAATTATGTAATTCACAAAAACCTGTTTTTCAATGGATGATAATATTAAATATAAGTAAATTGAATCGTAATTATTCATACACAAAGACCGTCCAGGCTTGCCACTCACTACAAAAATAAGTTCAATGAACATTTTTTTATAAAGCGTAGGAGTAACGGCCAAGACCCTTAAGGGTTTTTCGAATACTATTATTTTAGGATAATCATCTTCAATATCATATACCTAAACGATCTATTATTTGGCTGCCTGAGTGCTTTACATTTCATCTGATCACGCTGTATATATCGAGACAGCACTTCTACAAAAGCTTAAGTTCACTTCCACCAAAACTGAATTAAAAGGGCATTTTAGGAAGAAATCTAATATAGGAAGATGAGATGGTTGTATTTCTTCGAAAAAAATGGTGCATAAATTGCACTGAAATTACCTTTAACGCCTTTTTGCAACATTTTCCCCAAGAATCAGACAAACTATATGAACGATTTCACCAATGGAAACCGGTACAAGGGAAAAAAATGGATGCACTGCTTGCAGAGATAAATTGGTGGTCAAGTAAATTAATCGGTTATGAAGATAAAGTGAAGAAAATGAAGTCGCAGAAAATATCACTAGGTATGAAGGTCACACTGAAGAAGATATTCCATTGAATTCCTTATCTAGCTCTTTCTTGTGATGTTGAGGCACTAGATGTAACTTTTTCTCTCATTCAATATCTACAACTTTGCTAAATACTTTAAAATATGTTGATATTCCTTTCGGTTAAAATCGACTTTGAGCTAACAAATTTATGAGGTCATAAAATCAAAATGGCAGGTAAGCTGGCAAAAGTAATGGTGCAGAAATGGTAAATACTTTCAGCAAAAATCGCCAATGTGTTATACTGTCTTAGATATGTATTTTACAAGTACGTACTATTATGCATGTATGCATGAATTTGTGAAAGTTAGCTCTTTCCTTTTTCATCGCTCCTGGCACATCGACTCACTTATCATAAATATCATTTTATTATGCGGACATAACAGATCCACGTCCACTTTGAAAAAATTTGAACTCTCTTCGTTATATTACACACCTATGTTACAAAACGCCGTTCATTTT
Source organism: Neoceratitis asiatica (assembly GCA_030068015.2). Classification (NCBI taxonomy): domain Eukaryota; kingdom Metazoa; phylum Arthropoda; class Insecta; order Diptera; family Tephritidae; genus Neoceratitis; species Neoceratitis asiatica. The sequence goes on from CM061524.1 coordinate 82,806,505, forward strand.
GTTGGCCACCCACATAACGCCCGATAACCATCTGCCAGCCGCTTAGATACTTGTCATTGAACTGTGAAACATGCGGATGCAAAATATATACATTCCAAGGTAAGAAAAAAATTTATATACCAATAGATAATTACATGTAAAGGAGAGAAGTAATATTAACTGTCACTTACTCTAAATACTCCTCCCCAAAATTACTCTCAGCAACTTCTGTTGTCACCTTCCATCGCTTGCAATGTTTTCATTCGGGGTATGTAATGAGCAGTTAAGCAGTTGCACGTCATTGTGTGCTCTACCAAGTGATCTTAATTAAGCTTAGGTGCCATATTCCCACCCACATAATTCCAGATAAAACCAAGGACAATGTGTACATTTGGTGGAAATGAAAAAAGTGGACAGAGTGCGCTGAACGTAAGGGAAAACAAAGCTAAGAGTATTTTTCTCTTAATTTTGCACTATATTGGTCGATTTTATATTACAATACATATGTAAATTTTTAATAGAATTATTGTAAAAATGTGAGGGTGTAAGTATGTTCCTTTAGGGAGACTAGTATGCAAAAATTCGTTATATGTTCACCAGTGGCGGTAATAATAATAGTTTTCCCCAAAATGTCACTCGTAAGTTGTAGTAATTTTTAGTAATTAGAGATTATCAGTTTTATGTATATATTTATTTTCATTTTTATTTTCATTTTTATATTTGGTCAATTAAAAATTCAGACACACTTATTGTGATTATGGCAGTTTGTAGGACATCGCCGTGTTAAAAATACCAGTTGCTTACATAGGAAAGATATGGAAGATGAACTAGTTAGGGCAAAATTGAAAACTAGTAGGATTCTAACTAAAAACTAGTATTTTATTTTATTTGCAGGTTTACTATAGAGCTGTAAAATCAACTTATTATATTTATAAAGTCATATAGAACGTCAAGTAGAAAAAAGAATTCACTGACAGAACTTGACGCAATTGCAGAAATTCCGCTCAATAGAGTACTGAAATTCAAAAATTAGTTTTGTCCAAAAATTCAGTACTTTAAAAGTTTAGAATTAAGATATTATGTTAACAAGTATGTAAGTTGAGTTCTATTAATGACTGAGTAAAAATCGGATATTGAGTCAAGCAGTTATGGAAAGTTATATGGGACAAATTCGTAGTTGTTGGGCTTTTGCACCCATATCTAAGTCGTGTTGATGCTAGATTAAAATAATTATTAGTATAAAATTTGATCGAGTTCTGCCCAGTGATTTTTAAGGTACACTTCTTGACTCAAAAGTAGGTGGCGCTACGCCCACCCGAAATTTATTTTGTCACGCACCGTGATCGTGTCTAAAATTATGACATTAATTGTGCATTAAATTATTGTATTGTAACAATTTTCGCAGTTTTCAGAACTACTATTATATGAGAGCTATGCGCGCTAACTGGAACCAATTTCATTCGTTTGGAGAAAGTATCTTTTACCGACAGACATCACTAAATCGATTCGTCTCGTTATTTGAAGAAGTTTTGTATAACGTAAATATATTCTTTTCTAGCTAGATTGTTTTCTGCCACTGCATGCAACCGTTAGCTGAGCAAACCTATTATACTCTGTGTATGCAACTTGAATGCTCTGATCGAAAGTTAAATTTTGTAGTACCAAGTGAAATATGTTAGTGAAAATAAAAACAAACAGATTTTTTTTTTTTTTTTTTGAATGAAACGAAATACCTGCAGTAACACAAAAAATAAAAAAGAATAATTAATTTCAAAATAATGATTACTACAAAATAGAATAATTTGAGTAGAAAATATAAAATATTTTAATTTACTACAAAAAAGTATTGCTTAAATATATTAGTGGCCTCGCCCGCTACCCTCGATTCGCTCGCTCCGAATAGCTACTCAATTACACTTACATCGATCCATGCATTTCTTTGTCTCTTTCCATTTGCTATGTTCTATCTCATTGTGACTTTCTTACAAAATAAAATTGTACTAAATTGTTTGATAGATGAATTGATGTTAACTGCAAAAAAATTTTTTTTCGATAAGATATTGCCCATAAACATCCTGACCACATTTAAGGCTTCCCGGGATTCCTGTCTCCCCTTGATGTAGGTGGAACGTATTCTGAAACAAACTATTTTTCAAGCACTTTTAGTTTCCTGCTACATTTTTATTAAACAAATATTTTATAATACAATTTATATGGATACATATGTATATTTACATTTTTTAACGTACTATACGACATAATAAATATTTAGAAGCAGTTAACAAATAATTTATTAAGCACAATTTATCTGAAGAAAACTTCGTGGCATTGCTTTTATCTCCTCCCCCGGTTACTTGACTATAACGTGGCATTTAAACCAAATCCTTCCCATGCTAAGCCGATCTATATGGTTTATGAATGCTCATTAAGCGGATTGTTATTTTGTTGACCTCTTTTCTAAATTATATCTACTGCAAAAGCAAACCTTCCATGAATACATCATACACTAAATCATAAACAGTCTCATCTCAAAGTTTTTCAAAATCGCGTTCCTGTAAACTTGTTTACTGAACACATTCATAATTACTGCAAAAGACTGTTTTGAAGCATAGTCTTATTTAACTGGAAAAATAGCACTATATCTATTTACAAGTTACTCGCGTATATGGACAAGTCTTCTCGAAGGTCTTTCACTGACAAAAATATTTCCTAAACAAGTGAGAGTTTTGCTTTGAACTGTTCTTTTCTCATCGCACCTCATCCTATCCGCATATTTCATACCATCTCAATCAGTTCGATTTAGGTGAATCATATTTTTTATTCACAGCGGTCTCGTACACTCTTCGCATCTACCTACCAACTTTTCAAAGTTTTCACTGTAAATGAGTATTAGCTGTGGAATACCATTACAACAATAATAGCATATTCGCTTCTGAGCCGTCTTCAAAGTAAATAATACTAAATATTAATGAAGTTGAAGTGTTTTTTATTTAATGTGAAGTCAATACAATTATGTTCTAAAAATAACATCATTCCAATGGCCTCCCCGACTAATTTTGCAGGAACGAATTGTACCCAACTTCGATAATTGTTGTTCGACTGTGGTTCCGCCACTGGAACTGCAGGTAAGAACGAGAAAATAAATTTCCGGGGCTACAACTGCCCTTATGCATTCACACAAAAAAAAATCACTTTGCCTCTCTTGGAAATTCAACTTATCCACTCCACTAAACTTTTTTCTTTACAACAAAACAACTTATAATTTTTTTCCTAACACAAAAAAACGCTCGTTCGCAAAATGGGTGTTTCCTCTTCGAAAGATTGAAAGAATCTCCTCCAGTACTTGCGAGTCTGGCCGCAAGCTACGCACCGACCTGCGGAATTCTCTTTGGACTGTGTGTTGGTGCCCAAACATTTGTCGCCGCCCCCTTTACCCAAAGGGATGGGGTTGCAGAGCACACGCCACCACGGCACACCAAGCACACTAAGTTAATGTTCCCCTCATCGCATTAAAGAGAAGGGTGACACCTCTTTTTACGGAATGCCCGCTCAAAGCATACCGTTTCTTTAACATTTATTAGTGGAGAAACTGTTCCGTCGAGTACACCTCCTTTTAGAGACTTATACCACTGGGCTCACTGATTACAACACTGCCATTATTCAAATTGGCATTAAATTTGCAACTAGGTGCCAATAAATGTTATTGCCAACGCTTGGAGTGAGAGGAGTAAAAGGTAAAACAAGGGAAAACGAACAAACAGACATACAATAAAGTTTTGTTGCGGCTAGTACGTGACAAACATTTATCCAAGATGGAGTCTCAATAAGTAAAAAAAATTAGACATATTTGAATTGACCTAGTAAAAATATCAAAATCGTACAGCTCAACTTCCTTAAAAATTGTTTCTCACTCATTTAATTTAATTCATAGTTCTAAATCCTTATATTCAGATTTTCATGAATTGAGGGTCTTAAGTTTAAAAACGCCTATTCACATTGTGAAATTGTTGTTAAAAAAAAATTTATTTAGCTCTAACTCTTAAGACGGTTAGCCTATATTACTTTTAACTGTTTGCAAATAACTATTGAAACAATTCACACACCTGTGCAGCCAACCACACGTTTTATTTTCACATATTATTTTATTGTGGACTTAAGCCAAAATAACATATAAAACAAGAAAGAAGGGCTGTCTTCGTCCACGATGAAGTCTTTATACATTTCATGTGCATATCAAATTTATTCCAAATAGAAAAATTCGATTTCGATGGTTTTTAGTGTCAATAATAATCCTAACAGCCAACATTTCATGTGCATATCAAATTTATTGCAAATAGAAAAATTCGATTTCGATGGTTTTTAGTGTCAATAATAATCCTAACTCCTATCTGTACAACTACAAATTTTACGCTCCTATATACTTTACTGGCGAGTTTTCGTTCTAAAACCGCATATTTGAACAAATCAGTTGTAGATTGATATAGTATTCCGATTTCGATCATTTTCAGCACCAATGTGCAGTTCATAACATGTGTGTATAAAACCAACTTTAGCGCTTCTAGATGTTTTTTTGTCGGTATTTTGACTAAAGCGTCATATCTGAACAAATCGGTGTAGGAGAGCTATATGTTACAGTAGTCCAATTTCGTTGATAAATTCCAGGATAGACAACGAAGCGAATCAAATGGTCGGATCCAACGGAGCATCACTTTTGCGAACTTGAAATGCAAAGTCCTCTCGCGACGAGCAAAAATCAAACCTAGAAGTTGTTCCCTTCCTGCTGTATGGTGCAAGAACGTGGACGATGGCGACATCCGATGAGACGGGAAAAAGTTTTATGGTCATTTGCACATTCGCAACGGCGAACGATTATCTGTACGAGTTATACGATGATATTGGCATAATTCAGCCATACTAGCTACGTTATGCCAACCGAATGGATGAGAGCACTACAGCCATGCTGTACCACATGGAAGCAGAAGAAGAGAAAGACTTTCACTCCGTTGGAAATATCAAGCTCAGAAGAACAAATATATCCAATAAAAGGACATTTTAAAATGAATTTAATAAATGTAATTATTTTTTAAGTGCATATGCTCTACTCTCACTAACACTCCCTCATTTTTATTTTGGTGGCCATGATTGTTAAGCAACCACTGCATGAAAAGTTTTTCTGAATGATTACACTGTGCAACAAGATTCTACGTAATTGATAAAACCAATTGGAGATAAAACTTTATCCCTCCCATACTGAGTTTTTGGCATATAGGTCTGGTTTCATTTTTATTTTATAGATAGATGGCTCTGTCATACAATTTGTCTTATTTTTCATGAAAAATAATATTTTTAGTTTTATTGTAGAAATGATCGTATATGATACATTTAGAAAGCAATATTCACTATATTTGGCACACAAGAAAAGATGATAAATAGTATACATATACACATATGTAGGCGTGAAAAGTTTGAGATAAAAAATTAAGAATACGTACAAAGTAATATTTCTGTTAAAAATTAAATTATTTTCTGACATTTTGAAGAAATATGCCATAAAAAGCTTACAAAAATAACGGTGCTTACAAACTAAAACTTGAATCTTTTTGAAGGCGGTAAGTTTACTTCCTCCTCTTCCTCCTCTTCCTCGTCGGTATTGTCTTCTTCATTTCTCGTTAGCCACCAGCATAGATCTGCTAACATTGGTAGTAGTTTTTTCCCCCTATACCGTGTCTCCATTGTTAAAGCGACCTGGTGAAAACGTTCGCCTTGTTCATCCGATTCCGTTGCGATTTGGTGTTCAAACCAATCTACATATATGGTGATGGAGAAAATGTACCTTCAAACTCATATGTACACCGAGCTTCTCAAACATATTCATGAGATGATCTACTTTTTCTCTGATGTTCGTGGCACGATGTTTATTGAGAACATTAGCTATTACGTCTTTTATGGCATTCCAGGTATTTAGCGCATATTCATTTAAAGAGTTATCATACTTACTATTTTTTATCAATTTTCTTATGTCTGGACCATTAAACATACCTGTAAAACGATATAGAAAATACATAAATCTTAAAAAATCTTATTTTATATGTAAATATAAAATACCTTCTTTTACTTTGCTTGCACTAAGTCGTGGAAATATTGACCTTAGTGTAATAAAAGCTGGTCCATCTGCAGGAAGTGCTTTTACAAAATTTTTAAAAATACCCAATTTGATATATAGTGGAGGTAGCAACACTTTTTCAATTGGAACAAGGGACGCGTGTATTACATTATCTGATCCAACAACTATATCTTCTCTGTTCTCCCAGTCATGTTTTTGGTATTGGTTCCCTTTATAACGTGTATTCCACAAACATATAAAACACATATTCTTCGTATGTGCACCTTGTAATCCACAAAGCAGAGCTACCATTTTCAAATCGCAACATATACGCCATTTATGGCTTTCATAGTTTATTGCTTCTAGTAAATAGATGCCTCACAGATTCGTACGTTTCTTTAGTGTTCAAATTGTATGCTCTCGGAACGCTAGGTTTCTTGTTGTTGTAGTACAGCAAAACTGCCTACATACTAGTTTTGGATGAATCAATAAACAACCTCCATTCGTGGGGAATATAAGTCATACCCATTTCTGCAACAAGTTTTTCAATAACGTTACAGTAAACGAAGGTGTTTTCTTCATTGGCAGAGAAAAATGGCTGAAATTTTGCTTGGCGATGACGGTAACCAGTAACTTTAACATCAGGTGTCAGTAAATTTTTTTTGTTTTAACTTATGTGCTATATACTCTGAATCACGTTTTGATAAATTGACATGTTTTACCACGTCATCCATCCAATTTTGAGATATTGGTATCATATTTTTGAAAGCTTCAGATATTTCATAATCAGGATCCTGCAACTGGTTTTGCAAGTTCGCAGTCCATATAGAAATCGTAGTAGGGCTTGGTGGCCGTGGTACAGGAATAGAATCTGAATGCGATAATGGCAGGCTTAAATAATCTGTTCCAATATATTTCATTGATCTTCGCGATCTTTCAGTTTTTCCATTTACATCATTCAAACACACATAACAACTCGCTTCACTATACTCACCTGAATGCACAACCATTCTGAATGAGTACATAGATTCAACACATTAAATAAAATAAACTTACCTGGATCAGTCAAAATCATCGGAAGACCAAACTTCAGCGATTTTTTTATTCCTTTAACCCAGAGACGTAAGTCATCGTAGCAGGTTCTACATATACCTTTGGGAGCCCAATTTACGTCTTAAACAACCGGCATCCCAAAATATTGTTCATACCACTCTTTCGCACTAACACTTATACCAATCAGATTGGTTGCTATGCTGAATTTGCCGCAAACATAGCAATAAAGCGCTAACTTTCGCAAACATTTATTCATTTTAAATTTATTTTATAAGACGCTTTACGCTACCAAAATCTTCAGAATTTATTTTGCTGTGGTATTGCAAGAGAGCTGACACGAAACTCATAGAAATTGTGATTGGTAAAAAAAAAAAACTACATATATTAATACTACTTTTGCATGAAAAACTATCAAAAATAAGACAAATTGTATGACAGCGCCACCTATCGTAAGATTTAGGTAAAAGTTAATGTCAAAAATGGGTTCCTCGATCCAAAAAAAGCGATATACAAAAAAACCCATCTAAAATTGCTTCATTTGATCAAGTTTTAATCAACTTTTCTCATACACAGGGTTACCAACTTTAAATAAAAATATAAATGAAACCAGACCTATAGGCCAAAAACCCAGTATGAGGTTTTGATATGGGAGGGATAAAGTTTTATCTCCATTTGGTTTCATCAATTACGGAGAGACGAACCTTCATTTTGTGTCAGAGTGTTATTGAATGCTAAAATTTTATACAATTGACCTTTTGAGATTTTCTTTACTATTGTCACGTTAATTCTTTTTCTGTTTGTAAATTAACAATGTTTACTCATATCCGTTATTTTTCCACGGCACCACTAATTTATTGTTTAATGTAACTTGCTACAAACTTTTAGTAAATGCAATTTAAAGTTCTAATTCGCGTTCTGCTTATATCTTATGTCCTTTATATTCTTACAGACATCCCTTTGCACATAGATGTGGACATATACCATGCAAACTCACTGCGCTTTGTTGTATTTCCACACGTGTCCTCTTTGACCTTTATGTAGGCATCTAATGTATCTGTCATTAAAGTTTTGCCATTAGGTGGGGGCATAAATTACCATTTTTGTTGGTGTAACGTGTAATCTTTATATGAGTATGTGAATGAGAAAGGATACTTAAAAAGGATAGGCATGTGCAGAGCTTGGTTGCGTACACATCACCAATTTTTGAATTTTTTTTATATTTTTTTTGCTGACTTTATAAATACAAGGTTGAAATGATATTTATGTAGTTGGCGGAGGAATTTCTGGTTTCTTAACATTCTGTGTAATGAAAAGAGCCGTATATATTGCCAGGGCCACCAAGGTTTTCCTCCGTTAATAAATAAAATATTGAAGAAAGTGCTTGGATAAGTTAATTTGTTTTGGCTTACTTGAGGAGCGTAAATCCGTGTATAACTTTGGGCGATGGCTAATTGCTTCCTGCTATTTGATTTTTTTGTATTGTGGTATTTATTTATATACTCGTATGTAAGTATTTACGTTCATGCGTATTCGCAAGAATGCAATGAATAAGATACGGCTAGAGTGCTTATTGTTTTCATTGGAAACCATTATAATTTTTTGGTCCAGAATAGAATCAAAAATCCATTCAACTAATTTCTGAATCAGTAATTCACACCAGAAGTGTCGAATCTCAAAAACTTTCCTACTCTTTGTTTATGTATCTTTTGGATTCATAAGTTGTTACCACTTAAACAGGGACCTCTCCTTACTTATTATTAATTGCCAGTGAAACTGGGTTAGAATAACTAAATTATTTTGGTCCTATCAGGTTAAACGTTTGCCCCATGATTCTTATTCATAGTCATAAAGAGATCAGAACATTCTCTCATCAGATGCAGTTGTCGCTTTGTGTTTTAATGTATTCTATGTTGCTTACACATTTGCAGTAATCTCTTGTTTGATGGGAATAGAATCAGCAACAAAGCAATAACAATATCTAGTTACCTCGCAAAGCCAAAGATGAAGTTGATATTTATGCTGCTGACAAAATTTGTTCTTACTTTCTTAAATGTTTCATAATTTGTAAGTAATGTTTGTTAAAGTTTGGATTTGTTTTTGTTAATGGCTTTTACCTTAACATATTTCTTTGCAGCTTTTTGCGTTTGTGTGTATACAAGTATATATAGAAAGGTCAGTTGAGAGGAAGAGATGTATGATTCTATAAAGGTTAATTCTAGCAAAAAAGTTTTAAATGTTCTTTGTTTTTGTTTTTACATTAACACATACAAATATATATATACAAACTTCTACCGCTGGTGCCTTAGAATTTTCAATTGAAAAGTTTTAATTTCAGGACATACGCAAAAATCGCGAACACTTTAGTGCATACTATTTATTACTTATTCTCATTACCCCTCCTCCCTCACTTTCTCTGCTTCTTCTTCGCTCCTGAATTGAAATACTTTACATACACTATTGAAAAAACACTAATGACATTATGAACAACCAACCAGCAGCAAAGTGCCACTTCTCAGTAGTTCTAACGGTATCTAGCAACAACCGAAGATTAACGATTGGACGCATTAGCAAGCGTTAAGTAATTCGCTAACGAATGGTCATACGAAGTTTGCGGTCAAATTCTAGTGTTCTAACCACTCGATGCAGTACTGGTAGTTAGGCGATTCACTAACGAATGATCGTGCAACGCTTGTCGGCGATACAAATTTTTACATGCAAAGACACACTAAAATTCCTAATACATAAAGATAAACAAAAACATAGATTTAACAATTAGAAAATATATACCGCTTTCCTTCTATTTATGGAACTTTAGTTTAATTTTGATCGTAATATGACACGCGTTATTAATTTTAGGTTGTGCATGTGATTCAAAAATAGAAAGTTGAAATATAATAGTACGCATGACCGAAAAAAAATTAAAACAACATTCATCAATCAATAAAAAAGTAGGGAACCTCGAAATGGATCACAACTTATATACAATACGTTTACACATACATACATATGTATATAAAGGGTGTTTTTATAGAGGTATAGAACTTTAAGTTGGCATTACTTTTCAAGATGGTGACCGATTTAACAGCTGTCAAGTGATTTATTCTCAGTTTGGTTTGGCAATTCATCATGAATAGACTCACGCCTGAACAACGCTTGCAAATAGTGCAATTTTATTTCGAAAATAATGGTTCTGTGCGGAAAACGTATCGCGCACTACGTCCATTAGCGATGAAGCGCACTTCTGGGTGAATGGCTACGTCAACAAAGAAAACTGCCGCATTTGGAGTGAAGGTAATCCTCAAGTGTATGTTGAAACACCGATACATCCAGAAGAACTGACTGTTTGGTGCGCTTTATGGGCTGGTGGGATCATTGGTCCGTATAATTGGATTTTAAATAATTAACTGATATTTAAGTCGGTTTGCGGGTATTGTGGTCATATTTTGAATCATAGGAGTTTTATATTAAAAAGCAATAAAGTGAGGTATGTGTTTTTACATTATTTTTTAAAATGGTTTAAAGAATATGTATTAAATATATGTTTTTTTGATATAGAAGCTATAAAACTGGTTGCAACTGAGTTCACAATTCGAAGCGCTAGGTAAAATTTTAGAAATAAAATTATATTATATTCCATATTTTATAGCAGCTTTTGTGCAATTAATTTCTTTCTTTAAATTTAGATAATTTTTAAAGCGTGGCAAAAGTCGTACGTTGTCATGATAGCCAAGCTCGGGAAAGACGAAAAGCCATATCATCATATCATACAATTAACTTGTAGCTCAGACATTCGATAAGTTTTGTCTTGAAGAGTTCATACATAAAATTAAAAAAAAAAAACTGACCTAAAAAATCGCTATCAGATCCTCATATCATATTGTACTTTACTTACTGTCGGCTTGCAGTAAAAGATTTTATCTTAGTGAAAAATTGAAGTTTTGAGACCTTCATTATGTGTCTTATTTACTTTAGACATTTCAAAGAGCGAGAAAAAGTACTTAGCTAAAAATTTGCAGATGATACTGCTTTTTAAATACACTAAAAATCCACTTAAAACTCCAAAGTGAGAAACATGCCCAACACTGAAAGTAAATAACGTAATTATTCCCAATTAAGTGAGTTAAAAGTTAAAGCTAAATACCTCGGTATTCCTGCAAAACTATTGACGTGGAAGAGATACAGATTATCTGAAACTTACAATCGCGAGCCTAGAGTAGTTAATTAGTAAAAATTCAGGTATATACTCCCATAACATAAATCAGTCATAAAGCCAATGAAATGCAATTATAACCCCACGTTCACAATGGGAATATACATGTAGATGAAAGTGCAAATAATCCAAATCCCTTAACGAAAGTTGTATCTTGCCCTGCAAGAAGTTGTATCCTGCCCTTCAAAGAAGAGATCTGTCAGACTCTTGAAGAGCAACGTTTTACTTATGACTATTAATGGACTAAAATTGCTGTTTATTAGATACTCAGATTTTGAACCTTATTGTTAGGTTTTAATTGAGCAGTTTCATAAATGAATTTCTTCGATGTAATAAAAAAAAGTTATATTGATAATACAGTGTTTGCATGTAATCTTATACCTAATTAGTACAGGTATACGGACGGCATCTCTGAAATATGTCAATATCTCTTAGAAAACTTCATTCTATCAGCTGCGTTATTCGCAAAAAAATATATATATTCCACTAGAAAATTTCGAACCTCACCAGATATTGTCATCGTCCGCGCATAAGCACCGTACAGCAGGAAGGGAATGATGAGCGAACAATTTGAACTTGTTCTTTGTTCATCGAAGGATTACTTTACTTTTGTTTCTACGTATGTAATAAAAAAGGGCATTTTCAAAAACATAATAATATATAGTGTTATAACGTATAAACTTTTGTGTGGCAAAGTGGTGAGATGCAATGAAAAAAAATTTTTAATGAGATCTTTTTTTATTCCTTTAGTCAATCAAATGAACAATAAATTCTTACGACTATGAGGAAAGAAGAGTTGTGGTTATTTAAAGTAGTTATATAACAGAGTACGAGCTGTTCCAAGGGATAGAGACAAATCAAGATTTAAAATGGCATTTAGTTCTGTAAGGGTTCTTTTTAATGTTGCGTACTGAACATAGTTAGATTTTACAAGTCCGATATAAAAAGAAGTTACGTGCCTAAGATTTCGACTAGGGGCGTTGAAGTGTAATCATTCCAAGAGGTTAGGACGGTCGTCTGATCCCTTTACAAAAGCAGACAACGCGTCTCATGAGAAGGAATCGGTTAAGAAAAATATTCCTTACAAAGGGCAAAGGCAAATATTATAAAAATATTCTGGAGTACTACTATCACGGAGAATAAAGTTTAGAATTGTGTAAGATTTTGAAACACTATAATTAATGCGGTTAGAGAAACTTAATTTTGTATCGAAATAAACACCTACATCTTTAATTTCAGAAACCGAATAGAGAAGTAACTAAGAAATATAGGAACGTGTAGGGAAATGATGAAACTTTCAAATAAAAGTAGAGAGAGAACAGTTTTAACATTCAACAATAGATGATTCCGAGATTGCAGTTTGTCAAGGTACACTTGAAGCACAACGGAATCACTAAGGCTTTCAGCTACTAAGTGAATCTTGAGGTCATCACCTAAAGGAAGAAATTAACATGTAAGAAAACAGGAACTGACACCGCGTTGAGGTACGCCCGATCACTATAAAAGGTCGGGATGAGACATTATCAAAAGCAACTGAACAGCGTCTTTTAGATAGGTACGTTGTTATCGATTGAAGAAGATAAGAGTGAAACCCAAAACTGAATAGTTTGGAATGCTCTTGAAAAGTCTGTATAATTGTGTCGACTTGATACCCTTCTTTAGAAGCAGTAAAACAGTCTTCAGTAAAAACTGCAAAGTTTGATACTGCGGATATATCTTTGGCAAACCCCAAATTGATTGATACAAATCAGACTACGCACGAGAATAACATTTTTTCTTTACAAATTATCTCAAATAATTTAAAAGCAGTATACAATTTTTAGATCGGTCTATAATTTGTAACATCATTCTTCTTCACATTTTCAAATATTGTGGTTATAAAGCTGTTTGGAAATCATCTATGAAAATGTCTGAATACAAGGACATACTGAAAATTATCGTTATTGGTGTTATTAGTTTAAGTTTTACGAGAGATGTAGATAATTAACGTAGTACCACAATCAAAACTCCATCTCCTCTTGGCAAGCCCGTCTTCGATTCATCTCTGTCCTTGCGAAAAACGCTACAAAGACTTGAATCGAAAAGTTCTAAATCCAAGAAATTATGAATATGCCAACTTTCAATGAAAATAAAAATGTTATATTCCCAGTGTGAACTAAATCGGCGTACACATTAGTCCCCATTTCAGATATACTGTGCAAACAGATATTTTATTTTTTTTTTTAGAATTTTCAGACGTTTTGTTTTAGCCACTTAAATAGTTTCCGTGGGGAAAAAAGAAATGGAGGTATGAAAACATTAGCGAGCCAAATCAATATCCGGCCTAAGAAGTGTATGAAATATATTTTCAGGAATACCCAATTTTAAGTTAATCCTTTTTAAGGAAGACTTTCCGGCATCCTTCTTGACCAGGCTGAAGTAAAACAAAATATCTTTCTTGATTCCAGAGTGCTTTTTCACATATTGAATGATGTCACTAGGACTGACTGATGGCTGAAAAGAAGCTAAATGAAGTCACTTTAATTGCGAAGCAACCTTAACTTCAAGTTCTATGCTCTATTTACACAGCATGAGTGACTGACAATATGGCAAATTAATTTTTATTTTTTTGCTTTAAAACATATTATTAATGAAATTTCTCCGAATGAAAATATCTGACAGTGTTGGGAAAATTTTGTTTATATATCATTGCATTAGCAGTTTAAAAAAACATTTTAACCTCTAGTGTAATAAATCTAAGTTTTCCCCCTGTTAAACGTTATGCTTACTGGATCATGAATGCAATAAAAGAATGAACGTGTTTCACAATACTGATGCGTCCCCAAAAACGCCTGTATGTACAAATTATTTAAATGATTATTTTTGCTAGCGGACCCGGCCACCTGTTCCTGGGGTTTTCTGGTATTTTGTTCAATTTATCTATGGTATTATAAAGGAGCTAATAACTTGGGAATAATTAAATGTTCTTCTTAAGCTTCAACAATGTAAAATATTAACCTTCTTATTAAGCCATTGATCTACCTACATATTTGTATCAATGCGTATACATTGTTTGGTATTTGCATATTGCAGCGGCTGATAAATTGTTTACATCCCTAAGGAGACGCTTGCCAAAGATAAAGAACTTTTTCGCTATTCAATACCTCCTACGATAATGTAAAGGAATACCCTGAAATAATCAGATCCACGCTGGTCTCTCGCCCACTCCCGGGGGAAAAAGTAATTTATATATTTATCTAGGAATAAAAAATACATTCGTAAAAAAGTTCAAAAAAATGGAACCACCGCTTACAATATTGTAACGGAAATCCCAAATATAAATAATATAATCTCGACACGCAGTGTGACGAGATTTCCAAATAAAAAGTAGAGACAAAAGAAGTGGCAGTATGATACGAATTACCCTTACCAAGGACAAACAAACTAAGAAGCGGCAGTATGATGTAAATTACCCTTACCAAGGACAAACAAGCTGAAGAAGGGGCGGTATGATGTAAATTACCCTTACCAAGGACAAACAAAAAGGTCGACAGTGTAAACGAAATTCCCCGTCGTTAAGGATAAACGGAGCGGTTTCAGCTACCACTGGCAAACTAATAATCAGCCTATTCTTAAGCGCGTGAACAGAATGTTTGGGTCATCTTCAGGTATAAAAAGATCGGCAGCCGCTATCACAGAAGGGACGAGTAGACAACTTAGTGGAGTTAACATTGCTATGAGCTGAGTGTTTTAGAAACTAATAAGCTGAGTGAAGCAGATAATAATTGTGTATCATAAAGAATTGTAAAATAAGCCATTGGGTATAGTAAAGAATTGTAATTATTAAAGACTTAATAAACGTTGAGTTATTCCTGACGATTAAGAGGCCAAACGCACAAATCTTGGGAGTTTTATTGAGCAATCCAGTGATCGGACTCGAAGGATTTGGGAAATCATCGAGGATAGCAACAAAAAAATGTTACAATATTATAATTATTAGATGATGAATGCGTACTAAGCGTATTCCCTTTCCTAGTTTTATTACATTAGAATGAAGTCATAACGAAACAGTCGTGGACTTTCTGCAAACAGCACTTTAATTGCTGCATAAACGTACGCGCCTTAGAGCAAATGCACTTGCTCTGTGCTTATTTTTACACATATATTATTCAGCAGTATGAAACAATTCAACACGCATTTGTCGATTAAAAAGGCTTATGTCTTTGCGTTTTAAAATTTTTTAACCTTTTATCGTAACTACTTTGTTAAAAAATATTAATCATAAAATGCGGTTAAGTTCTTCTTTAGTTAAGCTGGTATAAAAACTCAGAACTGAAGAATTTATGCATAGTAAGGGTAGATTAATAACAATATAATATAAAGGATATACAAACAAATATGGAGACCTTTCTGAAGAATCACTCTATATATTACCATCGAAACCCGTTCAGCAGCTTTTGATATTACTTATACAGCAAACAACCAGACTGACACACGCGAAGGATGGCTAAAATTTAAGAATTATTTTTTGTTTAAAGCTTTAAAATCATTATTTTTATGATTAATTCTAATTATCTATTTTGTACTTGTAACAAGTATTAACAAAAGCACTACACTAAGACTAATCTTTAATTCTTAATTAAAAAATTTTGAGTACCCACCACAACCTGTAATTGATGTTTCGGTACTGATGTTGATTGCTATTGCCCCGCTACTTTCTATTGTATTTCAGTGGTCTTATTATCAGTTACATATGTATGTTATCTCAGCAATTCATGCTCGTCCAGATTACCAAATTGTCAACTTCTACAGACGATATTCCTCTGAAAAAATATTTTATAAATATATATATATCTATATTAATTCTCTATATATCAAAATAATTTTTTTGTCTTCATAAAGTTGAATCAAAACGTTATTTAAAGCATGAAATCGGATTTGAAAGTGAACTTTTCACTTTTATTTATTACATAATTTTGGAGGTTTAGGATATACACTTATATGTAAGTGATTGTATATGTATGGTATTAATCTTTTTAAAATTCATGTATATATAAATACAATAGATAAATACCCGCAGGGCCAGAGGCTTCAATGAATACATTGAAACATTTGACAAAAAATTAAAACCTGCATGCATATGTAAAAAAGTGTACTTTGTGTAGTGCGTTTGTTTATGTCCACAAAATACCAAAAGTTATGAAAAAATTCTATTTTTTTCGTTTATCTAGCAACAATTGTGAAGTGTCCAAAATGCGCAGCACTAACTGAGAGTGACAATCGAAATGATTTTTTTTTTGTATAAAGGCAGCTAGAAATTCCAATTGTATGAGTGTGTGTATTGGGTTTTCAACTCAACAAAACTTTTCAGAAAAATAACCACTCTAAGTATACCCATGCACACAAATATAATTTTTGTACCATATAAAAATGGGATTATAATAAAATAGATCGCATTACTAGAGACGAGAACTGTAGTCATTAGGAATTCATAAGTTAAGTAAAACCAAATCAACAAATATTCTGAATATAATTTTCAAAAGAGGATCCATTATTAGATAAGTTTCGCATAGTTTTTATAGATTTATTTATTTAGTATAAGAACAATTGTTTCTTAAAAACTATTTCCAAATAGTGTTAAAAATAAATAGTAATGAATTTTCAATTTTTAAAATGAATGTATATATGGTCTTGGAAAGCCAAAAATCTAGTTGGTAGAACTTGAGATTAAACTAAACTAAATTAAATTAAAACTACAATAAGTAGAGCGATCCGCAAGTAACATGTACTAAAATTATTCACATAAACATTCATTGTATTGTGAAGATTGATGAGCGGTATGCTAAGACTAATTATATGGTTCAAGCCGCCCACGACCGCAGGTCTTAGACCAAGTACCCTCTAGGTAGCAAACAAACATACGTTTGAGGCCCGCTAAAGTGAGAAGCAAACACTTCGGGATTGTGCGTAGGGTTCGGGACCCACCACAAAGAGAGGAATCCTGCAGTGGCGAGAAAGTAGGCTGTCCATTTCGCAATTTTGCGATCGAATGCAACACGTGCGGGGTGGGATAGATACCTAGAGCTAAAGATACTGAATTTATCGAAGGGAATATGATGAAATAAACATTTAAACTTGTGAGCGCGATTATTAAATTGTTCTGATTTACTTGATGGTAGGACATCGAATACAACCTTGGGTGGGAACAGAAGATAGTACTTAACTGAAAAGTACTAATCAGCTGTCTATATTTCAAGAGAAAATGTCAATCTAGGCTTCCGCATTGGCATTGTTCTGAAAAACGTTAATTTTGGTTCCTGATCGCCAACGCGTATGGTAGTAGAAGTAATTAAAATTAAAATTTCAATAACTGCTTAATTTAAACAAAGACAACGCGAACATCAATTTAAAGAATTTGAAGCCAAGCACATGGGATCCAGTGAAGGTGTTGCGCGAAGATAGATGCTGATACACATTCTAAATTAACATAATTGGAAAGCTCGTTTGTCACACGTAAAGAACCTGGTATCCAGGAAGCCCTCCAATTTGTGTACAAAATTTCACCTGAATTGCACAAAAAAAACTGTCTTCAAGTTTAAATTTAATTAATGAACTAACCAAACAACAACAAATTAGCGAACTAAGCAGCATGATTCGATAATTCTTTTACGTTACATTTAACTACATAATTTTGCAGCCTTTACTTAAGAGATATTCCACATATTCAACGTTTCAATGTGCTAAATATATCTACTTAATATATATAAATACCAAAGTGGGCGATAAAGCACCAAATTGTTTTCAACTAAAAAGTTTTAAAAGTATTACGCGAGAAGTATGAAAAAAAAAATAAAGATTTATTTTTCATTGTTATCATAAAGTACAACCACTATAATTTATGTTCTTTGTTGTTATTCAATAGTTAATGGAACTAGTGAGAATATTTAAGCAATAAACGTTCAATCACATTTTTTTTCCTGGCCTAAAAAAAAAATTAAATTAAAATAAAAATAAAAAATAAAATTACAAATAATAAAACTCAAAATGAATTAAATTATTTCATGCATCATTACTCAATTTTATATTCAAAGAACTAAGCTTATCTCACATATTTATGTAAATTATTTATAGCTTATACTTAATTTCTTTTCACGACGCCACTGGTAGTGCGTAAACTCCTAACGGAGTCGTTCGTAACCTTGAACTTGAACTTTGCAATTTTGAGAACATGTATATATGTAAGCAAATTAATTTGTAAAGTTTAAGAGTAACTTAAGTCACCACACCGTAACAACTCACCAGGCGCCTGCTGATCCAGCTCGGAGCACATATGTACATAAGTGTTAAAAATGTCTCTTATATTTATTTGCTCTTATTTTCATTTCTTTATTGTATAATGTACGCTAAGCCTACTCAAACTTTAAATATCAGAATTTGATGATGTGTGTAATAGGGTGGGTCTGATGCAAAATATAATAAGCTTATAATAAGCTAACTAAACAAATTATATTTAAAGTGAAAAAAATTGGTAGGATGTATAGATATATAGATAATAATTTAGTGAATAAATGAGTTCTGAATAATTTGGAAGGGAAGTCTAATTTTTGTTGTTGTTGTGAGATGATTTAAACCTTCGTTTGGTATTGGATGGGATTTGAGATGTTAGATAAAAATATCTCTCATATGGTTGGGTAGGGGAGAGAAGAGAAGCGGATTTATGGCTTCTCCAGTTCGATCGACAGCATTTCCGCCTATCAGCATTCCGTCCGTCCATTTTTTCTTATTTGGTTTTAGGGAATGAAGTTTTAGTTGTTTTTTCGGTCCCGTTCGTTACAACATGTGCATGAAATCTTTTGTAATAATGATCCGCGTACACCTATGGCAAGCAAAAACCGCCCCAATCCGGCGAGCTCAGACCATGTATGGGACTTTCGATACATTGTAATGTATCGTACCATAATTTAGTTAACACTAGTAGTTAATAACATTTTTTTATTAAAAACTATAGGATATGACGAAGTACTAATAGCGATTGCCTGTTTATAAACTAACAAAGCGGAAGTAGCTGATGGTTTACCGGCCGAGCTATTCCATAAAAAGGTACATCACACGGTCTGCGCCAATTATCGAGGGATAAGCCACCCTAATATCGTATATAATGTTCTATCGAGCGTGAGATATGAAAGCTAACCGTTAACTAACTGATTGGACCTTATCAGTGTGTATGGCGACATCAAAATAATTTGAATTTTTCGTAATACATTAGAAAACTTGAATTATAGTTTTAATTTGCATTATTTCTCAATTGTATCTAGCTATAATACATCATCTAGATGAGCGAAAATATTCCAGCTTTGAAAGCTTTCGATGCCGTAGCCGTTAGTAGTAACTCTATTCAATTAAAGTTTTAAAGTGGAGAGCAACCAACCTTACGGTTTCTAATAATACCGCTATAGGTTTGTAATTAAATAAGTTAAAGTGCGATTCTCACAATTAACAGGTGTACATTTCTCATGTCCAAATGAAAATGAGACTAAAAAAAAGTTATAGTATAAGTTAATTTGAATTTAATTAATGTACTTGAAAATATTGTTTAATATGCATTAGAGTTTGATCCCTTTGGATATAACGATCATGTGTATTTTTAATTTTATTTTACTTCTAGTATTATCAAACCCACCTCAAACTCACTTCACTGTCCTAAATGACCGAACATCTGTACAATCGTCTACACCTATTGGTGATGTTATAACACGTTACAGCACGACGTATGAGTGATATATTTGAACAGGCGCCTACCAAGCAGTATGGTAAAAACATTGCTGCCATGAGACTTAAGTTTAGATTCACTTGCAGAATACAGCCGATATTTTACAAAAAAATAGTTGCGTACAAATTTTCCCAACTCATTTTGCTATAAAATTTCAACATATTTATAATAAATAACAAAAACATAATTAATTTGATGAAACTCTAACTGGAATTTACATCCCTTCTACCGCGCTGTCAACTGTGCATGCAGCGGTATCGGTGTGTACCGCGGTTTGAGTGCTTCCATGTACCACCATGGGTGGTATTATATGGTTACAATTTCTGCAGCTAATATGCATACATATTTCGTATAAAAATTTGCGACTGTAGAAAACTACATTTTCCCAGCAAAATAAGTTTATCGTATTTACAGGTACATATGCATATACACATGGATATTAGGTGAGCCAAAAATTAACATATTGCATTTATGGGTTAAAATTAATATATTTTTCTGAGAAAAGAATGTCCCACAAGCCTTTTTTTCAATCTTGAAGGATATCAGTGAGCATTCAAAATTTTCTGTATAAATAACTAGTATAATCGCTTTTCATTAAAATCAAAATAACTTTTTTACATGACGGATTATTGTAGAACATAAAATTTATTAAAAGATGAACTTGAGGAACCAGTTTTTCGAAGTCAATAATTCATATACTTAGAAGCAATGAAAAGGAAAAGAAAATTCTCACCAAAACTGCATATAAGCCTTCCCACAGACACCTAAAAAATTCTGTAAAACTTAGTAATTTTAACATAAATAATATATTAAATTTAACCAATTTGAATAAATTTTACATTTATTCCCAAAACATTTTAAATACTTGAATGCAAAGTCGTACAAGTACAAAATATTTACTGTTATTGTGAATGTTTGAATGTACATTTGTGATTTATCAGTGAGTCGAAGATATTTGTACAAAACACATAATAAATATTAGCAATAAATGAATAATTTAAAAAATTAAAATACTAAAATATATGAATAATTGTTGGCAATTTTTTCTCTTTACTTCTTCAAATTTTATAACGTACGACATATTATAAAAATTTACGATTTCATTCTTTTTTCAAGTATTCTTATTTATTCGTGCATATGTAAATATAGGTAAATACAAAATATACATTTTTTGAATACATATGGTCAAAAAGGCATTTCTCAAAAATTATACTATTTTCTGATAGAAGGTGAGCTCAATTTTAAAAATAAATATTGTAAAAATATATTTTATTAAATTATTAAAAAATTTAATGTGTAATAGAAATTTTAGCTACTTCTCACGTAAAGGGATACGTTGGTGGAGTTTAACTATCATTAAAAAAAAATTGTGGCAAATAACCAATTCTATAAATGAGGTTTCACCAAAGTACGGTTACTTATTTTACATTATCTTTATTCAATATATTTTTATAAACTTACAACTTTTCAGGTGAAAATAAATAAATTGAATGTATAAAAAATAATTTAAAATTATCTTTTGATCATTTTTTATGACCAGCGTCTAAATCGGTCTAAATGATCTTAAAGGGAAGAAGTAGGAATTGTGTTGTATACATTTCAATTTATCATTATGAAATTGATAGTGTGGGTTCCATAAAACGGAATCTGTGAAGACTAAATATCTGCAAACAGAATTTAGCCCACACAATGCCTATCATATATAAATACGCAGCCTGTAAGTGAAGAACGGAAAAGGAGAGCAAATATAAAGGGTGTTTTTTATAGAGGTATAGAACTTTAAGTTGCAATAAAACAACGATGGATTATTCGATTGACATGAATTTTATTTATCCGAAAGATAATCTTCTGGCATTACATTTTAAATATGATTTCTGGCATATGACCGCCACAGCTGGCGCGGATGTAGTCCAATCTGAACGTCCAATTTTCGATGACTTTTTCCAACATTTGTGGCCGTATATCGGCAATAACAAGGCGAATGTTGTCTTTCAAATGGTCAAGCGTTTGTGGCTTATCCGCATAGACCAATGACTTTACATAGCCCCACAGAAAGTAGTCTAGCGGTGTTAAATCATAAGATCTTGGAGGCCAATTCACAGGTCCAAAACGTGAAATTTGGCGGTCACCAAACGTGTCTTTCAATAAATCTATTGTGGCACGGGCTGTGTGACATGTTGCGCCGTCTTGTTGAAACCACATCTCCTGGACATCATGGTTATTCAATTCAGGAATGAAAAAGTTAGTAATCATGGCTCTATACCGATCACCATTGACTGTAACGTTCTGGCCACCATCGTTTTTGAAAAAGTACGGACCAATGATTCCACCAGCCCATAAAGCGCACCAAACAGTCAGTTTTTCTGGATGTAACGGTGTTTCAACATACACTTGAGGATTACCTTCACTCCAAATGCGGCAGTTTTGTTTGTTGACGTAGCCATTCAACCAGAAGTGCGCTTCATCGCTAATGCACGTAGTGCGCGATACGTTTTCCGCATAGAACCATTATTTTCGAAATAAAATTGCACTATTTGCAAGCTTTGTTCAGGCGTGAGTCTATTCATGATGAATTGCCAAACCAAACTGAGAATAAATCACTTGACAGCTGTTAAATCGGTCGCCATCTTGAAAAGTAATGCAAACTTAAAGTTCTATATCTCTATGAAAAACCCCTTTAGAAACAATAAAGAAGACATAGCACCATGTGATCAACAAAGTCAATACGAACATACCAAATAGACAATACAGAATCCAGCAACACATGCCGCTAGCTAGCCTATCTAGCATCATATGCCATACATGCTGCGGACGCACAAGCAGAAAATACCCAGCTTTGTAGTGGGTAAGCCAACCGACCACCAGACAGTCAGCATGGAACGGTGATGGCGATAACACGATGGACATCGGAGTGAGTGGATGCTCTGGCAAGTCTTGATATCTAAAATTGCAAAAGCTGCATGTTAAGTGTGAGATAGGTAGGGAGTCGATCCTCTGGTCTACTCCACACTTGACATCGCCATCACAATTATTGCCTTCCGTGAGTCGTATTACATAGTACGGTCAATACCGTAGTATCGGAGCAGCCAACATTAGCGCCGACATATACAGGAAACTTTGTTGCCGCGGCCTACACTCATCCTACCCAGCAGAGAGTCACCACCACAGTACACACGATCGAAGTCACACAGAGCGTCATCGTCGGAGTTACACGTATATCCACATACTCAGTCGAGTATCATCACAACAGTATACAAGTGCTAGATGTCCTCCCATGTTTGATTGCATAAAAAGTATAAAGAAATTTATGTCACATTCGTCATGTATATAATAATAAAAAATTGTGCAAAAAAAGCGCATTAAAGTATGTTTTCAAGTTTCGTTGAAATTAGTGTTCCAATTCTTTCATTTGAAAGCGACTTCTAGTTTTGTGGCATTCGACTGAATTGTTTATATTTGTAATTATCAACATTAATATCAAGACCTATAAGTTTCGCCTATTTTCAAAATTAAATAATATCTTAGCATATACTTTATTTCAATTTGAAAACATACGAATTATTGACATAACAAATTAAAATTTTATGTTCTACAAGAATCCGCCTTGTTTACATGACATAACATGACATGCTTTTTAATGATCTACGATTTTTTGCGAACTATTATTAAGGTTATATTTTAGGTTTAAATATATTATTAAATATATACATAACAAATATTTCATATACAATGTAACTACATATGTTATAAATAGTTTTGATTAGTTTCATTTCAAGTCATGTTTTGTGTTTGTACTTTGTTGATTGAACTAAATTCTATTATAAAATTTTCTAAAACGGATGGAGATTAAACTACGCCAGGATCATATCAAGGATAACAAAAATCTCTATATCAAATATACTTAACATTATTAATTTTTAAATCGCGCTTAATACATACTGCAAAATCAATTTCGACCAAAGGGATATTTTCCAATTAGTTCTAAAATCAAAGCTTTCTATTGACCAAAATAAGCCCAAAACCATTTAAACGAGCACTATCACTATCTCCAAGCTGCCAACCATCTAAAGGAGTGTCACTTAATGATCTTTAAATCTTGTCTCTGGATTGAATTTTCGTCGAATAATTGATTAACAAACTATTAAAGGAAAGAGCGATCTAAATTTTAGTAAAACGTTTTTATCATTGATTCTACTATGTCAAACATTAACAAAGAGTAATGCATTCATATTGCAAAATCTGTGTTAAGTATGCGATAACGCAGAAAATTGTTTGTATTCTTTACGCCAACAAATACACAAATTATTATGTACAATACCTAAATAAAAGTGTTAAATTTTTTAATTCGCTACTAAAAGGAAAACAATTATTTGGAAGGCAAAAGTCATTGAGCGCGTTGCTCTTAAAAAGAACGAAGATAATTTTACGTTTTGGGCCGGCCGATTGGCCACCAAGAACGTGTGATATCACACCGTTGGACTCTTTCCTGTGCGTATATATAAAGTCTAAAGTGTATGCGGACAATTCCCCTTCGATTCATGCCTTGGAACAAAACATCACGCGTGTCATTCGCCAGTTACCAGTCGAAATGCTCGAACGAGTCATCGAAAATTGGACTCAACGATTGGACCATCTGAGACTTAGCCGCGTCCAACATTTTAAAGACATAATCTTTAAAAAATAAATGCCAAAGAATGTTCTTTCGAATGATAATAAGGATTCCCCACTAAATTTTAATTTTCTGTGTTTTTTTCCTTCAAAGAGTAGGAACTTCGAAAAAGATCACCCGTTATTTTTGAAAAACCTAATGTACGAGACAAAATATAATGAGCATACTCGAAAATTGAGTTCATAACAGACAGCAAAGGGGAATGATATCAACACAGAATTCTGTAAAAACTAAACATTGAAAGCGAATGTGAAGATGATCTTAATGTATTCTTGTCGCCTGTTCATAGTTTTTTAAGTATATTCGAAAAAATTTTGTTTTTGTTTTGATTACGCCCTTAAACTTTAGTATAAGTTTTCTTTAATGGGCGTTTTCTGATGAAAATAAATTTAATATCGATTGAGTGAACGGTTTTGTGCAATTTGGTCAAGTACCTGAAATGCTTTCAAATTGCAATTTAGGTTGTGAATCATTAAATTTAAGGTATTCGCATCCAATAAAAGCTTCCGATTTACTCCCTCTCTACTCGCATCAGCTCCGACTAATACATAAATAAATATTTTTTAAGATTTTTGAAGTCTGTGTTGTTGTTTTGTTTCTTGTAGTTTTCCAATACTCAGGTATTAGCGTCGAGGAAAAGTTTCCTTTTTACTCTCTTTTTAATATGTAAGTATTTTTGTTTTGATGCTTGTTGTTTTATTTTTTCCTATCCTTTTAGATAATATATGTACTTAATAGCAACAATCTTCCCCTTCTCTTTTCTGATTAAAACAAATTAGTCTGGGTGGTGGTTATAATTTTACCATGAGGAGTGCTATACAGAGCCGGTCTACATGCGCATCTCTTATTTTTGGTGTTTGATCTACTATATTCCCATATAAATACATGTAAATATTTTAAACATTATTGTTATTGCTATTTTGGCTGTTGCGTGAAAGATCATACAATTTGGCTATCATTTATGTTAATGTACCGTCTGACTACTTCACTTTTTTGCACTCGTCAGACTTTGCCATCACAGCTTGGTATATGAATGTTTTTCGGGCTCTTCTTGTTTTGGACCCGCCTGCCCGTTACATGATGGGTAATGTGCTTATAGTGCCGGTTAGACGGTAATTGTTGGCTCGTTGGCGGCTATCAAGTCATCGCTGAATACAATGGCTACAAAAATATATATATTCTATCATTACCTCATTAGCTACAAACCGGCAGCCCACATTCGTGGCAAGTGGTGCTGGGGCTGTTTGTCCTGCCACTTAACACATGCATCTGTCGGCATGTCGGTTTTCTGCTATGGATAAATTCGTAAGATTATGCTAAAAATTAGAGAGTTGTGTTGTGTTTTTGTGTTGGCTCGGTGAGCGTTGTCGCACTGCCTGTACTGTAAAAAATATTTATAATTCGTTACATATAATCATGTGGACTTCTTTTATTATTTTTATCACATTGTGTATCAATTAAATTTGCAAATAAATTCTTCCTCTTCACTGAAGTAGACACCGCTTACGCGATTATAGCCGAGTTAACAACAGCGCGTAACTCCTGCCTTCTTTTCGAGTGGAAGGTCTTCCTTTTTCTCTGCTTACACCGGCGGGTACTGCACCGAAAGTAGATTGTTCTCATCCTTACGGACCACGTGGTCTGCCTAGACGTTGTATCATAATTGGTTGAGCTATGTCAATGCCGCCGTACATTTCGTACAGCTCATCGATCCATCAGCTGCGGTATTCACACAAAGGACTATAAATCTTATGTAAAACCTTTCTCCCGGAAACTTCTACCCGACTCATCAGATGTTATCATCGTCCATGGCTCGGCGCCATAGAACAAGACGAAAATGAAGAGTGGCTTGTAGAGCTGGGCCTTAATTCTGGTGGTGTGTGTCTTTTTTTCTACAGTTTGGCGCATAATGAATATCTGGTCAATTATAAATTTTCTAGGTCTAAAGCCACACTGATAAGGTCCAATCATTTTGTTAACGGTGGGCTTTAGTCTTTTACACAATACTTTTATTGAATATTGAACAGGCTTATATCACAGCAACCGGCGCAGACTCTGGGATCCCTTTTTTAGTGCATTTGGCAGAGCATACTGAGGTTTCTATCGTCGCTCACAAGATCGCTGTAGTAAATGTCACAAGGACTTATTCGTCTCCGCCCGTGTGCCGTCCACCGCACTTCTTGAACGGCCTCGTCCGAGGCGTTGCTAGCTTTTTCAATAAAGCTAGTTTCTTCGTGGCGCACATTTATATAAAGAGCAGCTTTCTTCAAGACGGACGCTTGCTCAGAGCTGCATCTCTGATGAACAGGCGCTGCAATTAGACTTTTGCAAACTAATGAACCGAATATGGCGGAGTGGCTCCACTAAAGTTTCTTCTATTCTCTCAAGGCTTGCTCACATTTGCAAGATGCGCGCCGTCGCCGCAGGAGTAAGAATTGAGTGCAACGCTGCGAATGTAATTGCAAACCCATGAATCATGACTACACCCTATTGCATTCCAAGAGAACTATGTGCACATTTTATTCCCCCTGTTGTCCATGTGTTTATTTATATTCGTTGTTATATAAATACACAACTATATGACATTCTATATGAGTATATAAATATTTTGCCATATTTTAACCACAAAAATATTTTAGATTATGAAAGTACGTGTGTGAGTTTTAAAAGCAGAATATTTAAGTTTTAAATTTTAACTAACGATCACATCCACAAGGCTTTGTTTGCAACAGTTTCTGCATCTTCATACCGGATGGATTGGTCAACTATATTATATGTTATATCTCCCATAGAACCAATTTGTGCAGATATGTGATTTTGGATCATAAGTACGTCAAGCATTTAAAAGTATGAAATTAAGTATTCTATGCATATATAACGAACTAAACATTGGTACAGAAAATCATCGAAATCGGTTGACTAGTATACATCCAATACAACCGATTTTTTCAAACGTCTGATTTTTTATAATAAATCAATTAAGCATCTGAGAACACGAAATTTTGTACTATCCACATATAATAGCCAAAATCCATCAAAAAAATATCTAAAAGTGTGAAATTATTATCCAAATGTCATATCAAATAAACATCGAAATCCAATTTTTCTTTTTGTAATGAATTTATAGGTCCGTGAACGATATAAAGATTTTGGCATGGCCGAACACAGAAATTTTTTTTCACTTTTCATATTTTCTTTGTATTTCTGTGACTGCTTGGAAATATGGCTAGATGTTCCGCAAGTAAGTTATATTTACAGTCTACTATTTCAGTATGTGTAAAATTAACATTTTTATATTTTGATATCAATTTCTCTTATGCGTTTTTCTATCGTTTTGCTTTTGTTTTAAAAATTTTTATTTGTATCATTGAACATTGATCATCATCACCCCATTTCCTATTTCAGTTTATCCATATTTTTGTTTTTCTTGGCTTATTCCTTTTTTATTTTATTTTTGCTCTGGCTGGTTTGTGGCTTTTATTATTTTAAAGCATATACAGTGGCGTAAAAAGTCTACAAACACCCGCTGTGTTCGTTGAATTGAAAGTCCAAACGGTTATCATAAAAAGCCAAAAAAATAATAAAAAAAAGTCTACAAACAGTTCATACATAACTTATCTTAGCGCAAAAACTTTGATTAA
Organism: Neoceratitis asiatica; assembly: GCA_030068015.2. Taxonomy (NCBI): domain Eukaryota; kingdom Metazoa; phylum Arthropoda; class Insecta; order Diptera; family Tephritidae; genus Neoceratitis; species Neoceratitis asiatica. The sequence goes on from CM061524.1 coordinate 82,834,909, forward strand.
TATCAGGTAACCTGATCTTTTTAGTGTTTAGTTGGTTCACCGTTTGCATCAATAACAGCTTTAAGTCATCGTGGCATCGAAGCTACTAGATTTATAAATTCTGAGGGAGTAATACTGTCCCAAGTTTCAATAGAACGTTCCTTGAGTAATGCTGGGCTGGAAATCTGATTTTTTCGAATTTTTCGCTGAAAATTTCTCCCAGACATATTTAATAACATTCAAATCTGGGCTTTTTGGTGGTGTGTGAGTGCCTTGGAGCATGACAAAGCAACCAATCCTTAACACCATGGACCGTATGCGCTAATAGAATTATCCTGTCCAAAGATCCAGCCTGCGCCAAGCTCCTAACTGTCCACCAAAGGCTTCAGAATAGCTTCCAACAATGACTTATATATCACCGATCCATATTACCCTCAATGAAAAGAAGCTTTCCAGCTCCAGATGCCGCAACCGCTCCCCAAACTATTACGTTGCCGTCATGATTATCTGTTGGTACTACATTTTTGGAGTTAAGTGCAGTGTTTTCTGTTCTCGAAACTGTTGCTCTTCCATCGCTGCCGAACATATTGAACTTCGATTTGTCTGTAAACAAGACTTTTTGCCAAAAATCCATTCCCTTGTCTAAATGTGCTTTAGCGAACTCCAAGCGAAGTTTACGATTTTATTTTCAGATATAAGAAGCTTTTTATGTGGCATTTTACTGTGGAAGCCATTATCGTTCAGAACTATTCGAATTGTTCTTAAATGGACAAACTTTATTGATCAGATTGCGATGTTTTCGGTTAATTTTGGAGCAGTAACTTTAGGATCATCATTCACTTCCTTCAGAATAAAGCTGATATCTTTTCAAGTTAGCTTCCTCGGGCGGCCAACACGCGGCTTTTTTCCGGTGGATCCTCTTTTTTTCAAGGTCCCTTTGGTGGACTTAAGATTAAAAATTTATAAATATCACCATACGATTTCTTCTCTTTTCTGTGCTAAATAACCAAGGTTCGTACGTCACTGGACATTTCTTTTTGCGGAGCCATTGTTGATTCTAATCTATTTAAACCACAACATAATTTAAAAAAAAGTAAAAAAGGGTAACTAACCGCCATAACAACACAGCATATCGACGTACGTGGTAGTATTATTTTATTTATTTATTTAATTAGATGAAATATAATCATGAATAATGATAGCTACGCTATCGGCCTGACTTAATTCTAATGGATTTTATACTAACTTATAAATTATCCTTAGAATATTAAATTGTTGAAATTATGGTATGTAGTTATATACAGTTTTGTAGTTTGTTTTGGTATATAAAGTTAAAAATATTTAGAACGTTGTTTACTGAGGATTCTTTTAGTACATCAGAGGGCTTTGTGTTTCCAAATATGTTACTTCTGCTATTTGTATATTTAGTGCAGCTGTCGAGAAGATGAACTACTGTCAACGGGCAGTTGCAGGCAGAGCAACTTGGAGCTGCTTTCCGTTCAAGTAGATGCTGATGGGTGACCGTAGTATGACCTAGTCGAAGTCTTGTAAATACTTTGACTTTTTGGGATGGGATTGTACTTAGGGGAAGGAATCTGGAGCGGTTTGGGTTAATAGCTTTATAGGAGTGTTGGTACGATACCCATTTTTCTTGAATTATCTTTTTTGTAATGGTTTTCGTTAGTCTGATTATATCTGCTTTCACTATTGGGTTGAACAGGAAGCAAGGTGAGCGAGATATGTTTTTGGCGGCAATATCTGCATGTTCGTTACCGATAATGCCGCAGTGTCCTGGGATCCACATTACTTTTATTTTGGTGTTATATCGGTGTAGCATTAATCTGATGTTTTCGACAAGTGGCTCTTTGTTTCTTGAGTTTTGTATTGCGCTGAAAGACGCATTACTGTCGGTGCAGATTATATGTTTGCCCTTGGTTGTGGCAGCATACTCAACAGCGAGTTTGATTGCGAATGCTTCTTCGGTGAAAACTGAATGGTAAGAGAAAATAATTCCTGTTTTTATGATAGCTCCAGCCTACTTTACGACAGCAAAGGAAGTTGTGTCCTTATCTTTGGAGCCGTCGGTGAAAATAAAGGTCCAGCCAGATATTTTTAATTTACTTTTGAACTCGGCGAATAATTTTTGATATGTAACTGGGGCTGTGTCCCTCTTTTGATGCTTCAGTAGAGAAGTGATGAATATAGACGAGGGTATGCACCAGGGGAGGAATTTTGGTGGTGAGGTTAGGATGGGGCGGAGAGGTAAATTTAGGGCTTCTGCACTATTGAGAACTCGTGTGATAGCTGATGGACGTCTCAGTTTGGTGCCTCTTTTCGTGGCATTTTTCACGTCTTTGTGTAGGATATTATATCCAGTTATGAACAGTTTGGATATGAGCTGCATGGTATTTTCGTTAATGCGATATTCGATGTCTGGTAGTCCAGCTTCAGCTAAGAGGTTATGAATAGGCGTTGTGCGGAAAGCACGGAGGCTTTTCCGTACCGCCGCGTGATATGGAGCTGCAATTAGTGTCCTGGTACTTTTCGAACAGTGCCCGTAGATTGGCAAACCGTAATCGATAAAGGATAGTATAATTGATTTCGTTATATTAATTAATGTTGTTTGGTGTACATTGCTATGTCTTGAAGATAAACATTTTACGATATTGAGTCTGTTCATAAGTTTATTTTTTTCATTAAGAAAATGCTCTTTAAATAATAATGTTTTGTCAAAAATTATACCTAATATTTTTAGGCTTGTTACATTTTTTACATTTATGTTATAATAAGAGGGCTTCAAATCTTGACAATTTGTTTTTTTACATATGTGAAGTGTATTACACTTTTTATACGATAGGTTGGCACCTGAATTTTGGGCCCAATTCGTAATATCATTAAGAACATAGCTGAAAGTTGTTTTAACATAATTCAAATCTTCGTTTTTTGAGAAAATTAAGACGTCATCGGCATAAATAGAGTGCTCGACGTTGAACTTATTTAAAATGGTGCTAACTTCTTCAAATGCAATAATAAAAAATATGACTGAGATAGGGGAACCCTGTGCAATACCATTGAACAGGCGTAATCTATCTGAGTATAAGTTGTTGATTTTAGTTCGAAATGTTCTAAGGCTCAGCAAGCTTTTTACAATACGGCATATTTTTTTACCGACTTTCCATTTCTTTAATTGTCTTAATACGACGTGTGCTCCTACTCTATCAAAGGCTTTTTCGAAATCAAGACTGAGCACTGTGACATGATTTCGACTAGAAATCGCACTTGACAGATAGTGTTCAAGATGTAAAAGAGCATCGAATGTTCCTTGTTCTGCTTTGTAAGCTACCTGATTAGGACTGATAAGCTTTTTCCTAAGTAGAAACCACATAAGACGTTTGGCGAATATTTTCTCGAGGACTTTACTCGAACAAGGGAGTAGCGAGATGGGTCGGTAACTGTTTATGTTATCCTCTGGTTTGTTTGGCTTTAAAATTGGGATTATTTGGGCAGGTTTCCTATCATGTCCAGGTGTTTTGCCTTTAACGTTTAAGAGAACTTCTTCTACTTCTATGATGGTTAAAGGACCATCAATTTCTTTAGCTGCTTCCAGAGTTCTGTTTTTTTCGTCAATGAACGTCTGATGGAAATTGTCGTCTTGCGAGGTCGCCGACCAATGGGTCGAGAAAAGCTTGGAAATTTCGTTATTATTGGAAAGCAGTGTAGTGTTTTCAGCATTTATGACCTTGCTTGAAGTTCCCTTTAAGTGTTTTGATTTTATGCCAAATTTGGTTTGGGTTAGAATTGGGATTAATTGAGGTGGTAAACTGTTTGAAACAAGTATTCTTGGCTATTTTGACATTATATCTAAAAGCTGCATTGGATTTTTTATACGTAATTAAGTTATTATCTGTTTGATGCTGTTTGTGCTCTCTCCATGCCTGTTGTTTCTTATGCCTGAGACTGTCTATGTTCTTGTCCCACCAAAGTACGGATGGTCTACAGGGTTTATTATTTGTTTGTGGAATAGTATAATGGGCTGACATTCGTAGAATTTTGATAATATTGGCTGCTTCTTGATTTATATTTTCCGATATTGGTATTCTGTTGGATAAGTGATCGCAACAGTTGTGAAATTTAAGCCAATCGGCTTTTTCGAGAATGAATTTTGTGGGTATTTTGTGTTTCTCTCTCCCTAAGTTTGTTTCGATAGAAGTGACGATTGGAAAATGGTCACTACCATGAAGGTAATTCTGAAGTTTCCATGAACAAATTGGTGCAATGCTCGCACTGCACAAGATGACGTCTATATTCGTGAATTTTTGGTGTGTAGTAAAGTGTGTTGGCGACCCATCATTTAAAATTATAAGATTTGATGCCATTAAAACATCTTCAATGGTTTTTCCTCTCGCGTTAGTAGTCGTTGAGCCCCACTATTGGTGTTAAAATGTGGTTTAAAGTTAGCAGTATATCTGTTGCTGTAAAGTTCTGAGAAGGCGGAATGTACATTGAGATTAGTGTGATTTTTATTCCAATATTTATTTCTATAGCAAGTGTTGATATGTTGGATGTTAAATTGAGTAATTTATGGGGAATGCCCTTTTTTATTAGTATAGCATTCCCCTGCTTTGAGGAAGTGTTACTATTTAAATTATGGAAGTAGCCTGTATAGTATTCGGTGAGAAAGGGGCAGTACTACGTGCAACATGTGTTTCTTGTAAAGCGACCGCTACTGGGTCGTGCTCTTTTAGCAAAAGCTGAAGCTCTTGGAAGTTATTCCAATAGCCTCTTAAATTCCATTGTAAAATTTGAGCCATTGTGAAAGACTAAATTATTAGTATAAATTTTGTTAGAAGTATTGAGGTGTTATTGTGGACGAAGTAGAATTTGTTTTATTTTTTGTTTCTGTGTCTTCATCGGGAGACATCTTAGTATCACTTATGTTGTGAGTATCTTTTGTATTTGTTGAGAGTGAAGATTATTTATTGGAGATTTGGATGTTTGGAGAATAGTTAGTTGGAAAATTCATCATCATTATGGAGTTGGTTGGTTGAGTTAATTTGTGAGTTAATTTTGTATGAGTGTAAAACGTTATTAATAGTAATATAACTAGTAACTACAAGTTTTTTGTTCTGCTTGATGTTGAGAGAAGAATGGATGAGTGGGAGTTTGCGATTGAGATATGTTATTCAATAATTGGGTAAGGCATGATGACTGATCGTAGGTTAGCGGTGGTTCAAGTGGTTCGACTTCGGAGCTAAGTGCAATTGTTGTTTTATTTGTTTCTTTGGTGTCATTTTCTTCTGTTTTTTTATTAAATTGAGAGCGACGATTACTGGAGATTTCATTCTGTAATGTTCGCATAGATGAAAAAACTTGCATGGTTGGATTTACATGCCGTGGTTGATCAGTATTTTGTTGCTTGTCAGAGCGTGATACGACGGAAGAGAACGTGGGGGAGTTTTCGGTAAAGGAGGGTGCTGAGTTTCTCTGTATTTTTATTGCTTCTTTCATTTTTGTGTCACTTTGATTTTCAACATTTCTTTAGCCTGTAGGAACTTTGGACATTTGTTGAACGAGGCGGGGTGGTCGGCGGAGCAATTCGCACACAGGGTGCGGGTAGAGTTCTCAGGAGAGTGGGGCGGAAAATTGCAAATTACACAAACAGGTGATCGCTTGCAAAATTTCATTGTATGGCCAATGAGCTGGCAATTTTCGCACCGCATCGGGTTGGGAATCTATTGCCTAACTTCTACTTTTCGCCAAGCGATATCCATTTCTTCGGGGATTTGGTATAGATCGAAGGTGAGTAGTAAAACACCAGTAGGATGAAGAGCATCGTTGTCTGATTTTCGCTGGAACTTTTACGCGGCAACTACGCCTTGCGAACTAAGTTCGCTGACAATTTCTTCTACGGACACATTATTTAAGAACGGAGCAAAAACCGTTCCTTTATTGTAGTTGAGGTTGTCGTGATATTTAACTTTAATTGCGCAAAGTCCTGGTAGTTCTTTCAGAGCTAAGAATCGTTCTGCTGTGTGGACGTTGTTCACTAGTAGTAACAGGTTGCCATCACGAAGTTCTGACACTGAGCCAATTTCGCTGCTAACCGCGCGTATGGATTTGTGTACGGCAAAGCATGAGAATTAGGCAAGAGGTTTTTTGTTATCACTTGCTGCTAATATTAAGAATTTTGGGTAGTTGTTATTTTTTTTTTTTTTTTTGATGTCTTGTAACTTTGGATAACTGTAGTCGACTAAACTTGTGTTAAGAGTTTTTTTGTTTTTGTCCTTAATTTTTTTCTTTTTGATTGTGGTGCTATCGGCAAGCAGGGCAAACCGATTGGCTCCACTGATAGGAGGCCCAGGGGCCATAGTGAGAAGTTTTCAATATTTTACTTATAAATTCTATTATTATTTTCTTCCGACAGAAGGAAAAACGAACAATTTTTTATGCAGAAAAAAATGCTTATGGCACGTGGTATAACGCGAAAAAATGCTAGTTTGCAGTGAGCACTTTGAGAGTTAAACCGTACGCTCTGAGTGATAGTCGGAGACTGTACGTGGTAGTAAGCCCGTGGTGTTTGTGGAATTCTGTCAAGGGCATTTTTGCGTTTTTTCACCATAATTGTTTTATTTTATGTTAGAGAATGGATTTGTTTTAATACATGTGATTACAAAAGGATTTGAAATAAAACTGTATACCTACATTTTTCAGCAAAGTGATATTACTTTCTACACAACGAATACAGGCGGTGGTTGTAGAGTTTTGTCCGCACTGTATGTATATATTTATTTTGTGGTTGAATATACGGTAATGCAGTTAGTTTTGAAGCAGTTATCGAATTTTAGAATTTTATTTAATGAAAATTGTTGAATTCATACTTGTAGAATATACTCTATTTTAAAAATCTTTGCAAATGTGGTCAATGCTGCCATTAATGCGTTTCCAGGCTTTCTTCTTTTTTCATTATGAGATGCTGTTCATACATTTAGTAACCTTAGTATCAGTAATTTTCAGATTATTTCTTTAACCTGCATCGAGTTTTGAATGAGAATGATCGGATGAGGCAGTTTTAGGACTGTTCATAAACCACCATCAGCAAGACAAATTTTAGTATTATAATTCACACCGCCTACACCAAACAAAATAAGCTGCAAATTAATGTAATTTTGAGTGATTACATTAGATACTTCTGATATCTATTCCAATAATTCCAATACCTTATTTTGAAACAAAACAAACAGAGTTTTGTAAGATGTCCTATAAAATCAATATCAATTTGAATTAAATATGTCCTGAATAGTTTTATGTCGAAAAAATATATTGTAACCTTCAAAAATATTTTATTTATAAAAATTAATATTATTTTTGAACCAAAACCTCTATGGCTAGCAAATGTTGGAGTTTGATATCATGTAATTCGAATGGCATGTATAACCTGTCAAAAACAAAAAATATTAACAAAATTCTTTCCTTCTTCATGCTATTTGGCGCTAATTGGAAATACCAAGGGCAGCCAGGTTTTTATCCACGTGATCTTTTCAATGGAGGGAGATCATCCTCTTCCTCTGCTTCCACCGGCGAATACTGCATCAAAGCTAAAGTGTTCTCATGCATACGGACCACCGTTTCTTAATTCACTGAACTATGTCAATGCCGCTGTATTACTCATGCATATCGTCGTTGCATCGGCTGCGGTATTTGGTGTTGCCAATTCCCAATGAGAGATGACTTTACTATACAAATGCGTACTCAGTCCAAATTAGCACCTGTTGGTATGACGAAAGTTGTTTGGCGACGTCAATGGCTATCGTAACCTTATATTCTACTAATCTTCAGTATTTCGCATAATCAATGAAACGGAAAAGATGTAAAATGGAAAGTTATTTTTGGCTTGACATTAATAAATCCTCATTAGCTGCTAAAAAGGTTAAAATTTTGGACACTGTGTAACAGGTCAATGGAAAAATTACCGAACTGGCACATAGATGGCGCTAATAGAATTAATTATTTAATGATTTTTAATTAGCTCTAACCTTCAAAAGACGCGTGTATATATTTCATTGAAGCAACTTTTGTTATTGTGAAAAAAATGAATTTAAGGGAATTTCGCGTGTTGATAAAATATTGCTCTTTGAAAGAAAAAATACAGTTAAAGCAAAAATTTGGCTTGATCACGAGTTTTCGGACAAAAATCAACCATCAAGGATTGGTATGCTAAGTTTAGACGTGGTGAAATTAGCAGCAAAGACGGTGTACTCGCTCAAAAGAAGTAGTTACCGACGAAAACAGCATTATTGAAGCGTTGGAAGGACGAAATGGCCGAAAAAAATGCCGCGTTTGAAGAAAAAACGGAATGTTTCACCAAGACAATACACCGTTTCACAAGTCATCATCTATGGTAAAAACCCATGAATTAGGATTCGATATGCTTTCCAATCCACCGTATTCTCTAGATCTGGCTCCCACCAACTATTTCCTGTTTTCAAATATCAGAAGAATGCTCGCTGGGAAAAAAATTACATTGAATGAAAAATCGATCGCCGAAGCTGAGCCTATTTTGAAGCAAAGGACAAATATTACTACAAAAATGGTATCGACAAGTTAGAGGGTAGCTGTAATCATGGCATCACCCTTGAAGGGAAGTATGTTGAATAAAAAAAATGAATTTTGACAAGAAAAATATGTTTTAATTATGTAATTAATACTTTTCAATTCACCTGTTATGTTGTATGTAGTAATGAAATAAGAGCGCAAAAAGCTTAAACATTGTCAACTTTTCTTGAGTTAAATATACGTCGATCGGTCCTTGTTGAATTATATTTGTCATTGAAATTGCTTACAATATTTGGTATTTGAATATATCAGTGGCTGAGTTATTATCAGAGATTGGTGCCCACTTAAGGTGTTGAAAGAATATGTAAATATGAATGCCAGCTCATTGGTCTTCGCTTGTGAACAACAAGATCGGGCGACTAAAAATAATTCACACCCATATGGATAAAACCGAATCGTAAAACATAAAGCAGACTGCGTACTCACATGACGCAGTGATATGTGATGTCATTCTCAGAAAAAACTATTGTATATGTTAATTTAGACAAAAACATACCAATGTACTAAATTTCAAGCAAAAGGAACTTGTTCCCTGTTCAATATCTGACATTTGTTTGTCTAGACAAAATGATACATACTCAAAAACAATCAAAAAAAAAAAACCGACCCAGAAAAATATTTATCTACACAAGATCGGCGTCTGGTTCACCTGTGAAAAAGACAATTCCAAGTAAGTGGAACCATAAGGTCGATTTTTTTTTATAAATCGGCCACAGGTCCACTTCCCGGATGAAAAATCGCAGGAACATTCTCATGCTCAAATCAAGCCATCCTGAAAGTCTCAAGTCAATCAGTCGGCAACTTTTTCATTTATGCGAACGAATGTAAAATTTTTATATATCCAGATTAATTACGAATCTTACATTAAAGATATAACTGTATTTACATATACGTGTGTCTATTAGTAAATGCATATTCTTGTCCTCAAAGCAGATATTTTTCACACATTCTAGTGCCGTTTAGCGCATGTTTCTTCTACAAAGCTTGTTGCATTAACTAAAAACTGCCATTAAAAATCCCACAGATACTCAGCTGTACATTTATGTGTGCATATACTGGTATATGAGCGTTTGATTTTTCCACAGTTTACACACTCTTGTAGCAAATAGTGACAAGAGTCGACACCTTCTGCATGTGTCGGGCTCAGCTGTGGTGCCATTCCGCCATAAAATAAACATAAATATAAATTAACTGTTGTAGCATATAACAAAAAATACGAGAACAAGAACTGCTTTTTTCAGAAACTAAAACTAAAAGAAGAATGGGGAAAAGGATGGAAGTTGGAGTTGGAGTAATAGCAACAGATGGTACTTCGTTTCGCTGCATATTCGATAGGTGTATGTAACATAATGGCAATACTAATATAATCAGTATAATACCAACAACAAGTATACCAACAAAGTTGGAAAAACTGAAAAAAAAACAATATTATATAGGTGCCAAGGGAAAGCTTGGACGTTAGCTAAAGCTTATAACGAGTGTGAATGTTTTTATGTATCCTTGGCAGTTCGAATGATTATATTTTATACTACGGTGTGGCATGCAGCATGCGTTTTCCTACTGATTATGCGTTAGTACTCTGGTATTGAGCCCGCTAAAGCCACGTTTGTTGCAAGTAAGAAAAAGTTTTTGCAAAACTTAGCTCAAAGTGTTGCACAAATGTCTCTTATGCAATGCCGGCAGCAAAAATGAGCTGCCCGCGCACATATGTATGTGTATATGTATTTTGCTACGACTCTGTAGTGAAAAGGTAGACAAGTACGTGAACATTCTAGTTAAATACCAGTATGAACTAGGATGAAGTCAAATCAGTTCATTATTTGTATATTCATAATGGGAATAATAATAGTTTTCACCACCAATTACTAGTTATGTACTACAATCCAACCAGTTCGCGTTTTTGCAGTCACTAGTTTATCTTCCATCTATTTCCCATGTAAGCAACTGACGTTTAATATTTTCTACAAATACTTCAACAAAAATGGTAAATTAGAAATAGTACAAATAATGCAAGCGCTATACCATAAGCACAAGAATTCATATATACACTTCTTCACTATGTGTATGCACTTGCACCTTTTTTGACTTTAATAAAATTTATAATTTGAGGAAAATAAGTTTTATGAAACCATGTATATACGTAGCATTCATAACTGCCATGTGGCTACATGGCTTCAATCAGTTGAAAGTCAGGACATATGGGGCACAGCAGTATAGAGTTGTCTCTGAGACGACGAATAGACCGCCTTATACCGCTCTTGACTTTTGAGAAACCTCTGACGGCTACAAAGGACTTAAGAGAGACTGTATAACATGTAATCTGTGAGTTACCGGCTTTTTGCAGACAGGGATGATCTTACATGGACCGAAATGCCAGTCCTTCAGACTAGAGATACAACGGGGAGTGCTGCAGAATATAATCTTAGTCGCTTGTAGTGCATCTAGTAATACTATAAGAGTAGCATTGCCTAACCTATGTACATATATGTATATTGAAAATAATTGTAAATAGAAATTATATGTAAATAAAAAATAATAAAATAGTGGAGACAGTTATAAGTAAACTAGAAAGGCACTGTTTTTTTTACCCTTATGCAATTTTTTAACATAATTAAGCGATTAATCGATTAATTTTTTGCAATTTTTTTTTATTAAATCTTTATGCCTTGACTACATGAGGAGCTCTTGGTCTTGATCACCAAAATATTATTATTATTAATCCCAACGGCTTACCCATCTCACGCTCATACGCACGAGGAGCGCTGTGCGCATGATGTACGGAACTTGTTTTGTTTTTCATCAATGCCGAGTCACGAGAGGAGAGGTTTGTTTAGTGTCGAAAACTAAAAAAGTTCAGCTACAGAACAAAATTAATAATTATTTCAAACGATTAAATGAGAGTGGACAAAATAGTTTTCTTAATATGAAAAAGCGAGTCAGATATATCAAATGTGCTTTAATGAGAATTGAAATCAAGACACAAACAATGCAAAGGCTCGTGAAATTCAAAATTCGCATTACAAGTTTTCAGAAACAAAGGGCCAAATAAGGGGGCTAGAAATTGAGCATTTCATTATTTTAAATATGGAAATTACACCAAGCATTCCCCGATGACGGGCGAGAGTATGGAGATGATAAGTTTCAGACGAATAGTAAAGGGTGCTTTTTTTAGAGGTGTAGAACTTTAAGTTGGCATTACTTTTCAAGATGGCGACCGATTTAACAGCTGTAAAGTGATTTATTCTCAGTTTGGTTTGGCAATTCATCATGAATAGACCCATGCCTGAACAACGCTTGCAAATAGTGCAATTTTATTTCGAAAATAATGGTTCTGTGCGGAAAACGTATCGCGCACTACGTCCATTTTAGCGATGTTTAGCGATGAAGCGCACTTCTGGTTGAATGACTACGTCAACAAACAAAACTGCCGCATTTTGGGGCGCTATTATAGGAAATAACACGGATGCATAAAACATATATCAATTTTTAGAAAATAACTACAAAGAGTATTTCTGAAATTTATTTTGTTTATTTTTCTCATAAAGATAAAAGGTATAAAATTCGAAATTCTGATAGCATTGGGAAAGAACAGTCTAGTGGAGTTGGCATATTTAAAGACAGACACACTTAGGTCATAACAACGTTTATATTTTGGAAAAATCAGTTTTTCATAGAGGTAATGCGGCAGTTTTAACTCAATAAGTTTTCAGAGATTTCACAACCTAAGAAACTAGACCTTCAGGCTGATATATGATCCAATTTTCATTTACCATAAAAATAGCGTTTAATATTATTACATGCGTATTTATTTATGAGGAGACTTGATAATGGGTAATATCAATTAACACGCAAACTGTTGTTCGAAAAGAGTAGCAGAAAATAGTGAGAACTTATTTAATGTGCTTATAGTACTATATACTTCGCTCACAACAGAGTTAATGTGATCAATTTGGATGAGATTAGAATTAATAACAAAACCTAGATTGGGATTTTTTTAGCCAATATCAAGACAAACGGATTGAATGTAGCTAAGTCTGATTTTCTTCATTTAGACAAACGATTTCGCTGAGTTAAGACACCGCGCACTTTGAATGACCCATCATGAAACAGAAGAAAAGTCCTGACTTAAGTTAGCAGTACACATATCTACATCCTGGAATTGATCCGATAAGTATATACATATGCATAAATATTTACATATCGACAAGTATCGAAGACATCTTTGATAAAAAAGAAAAAAGCAACGGACCCAAAATGGATCCTTGGAGAACACCACGAATCAGGAATTTTGATTGTGAGGCTAATAAACTGGTTTTCACATGCTGGGTTCTGGCAGATAAATAACTTTTCTTGAGGGTTAGATAATTTTTACCAAAGCCGAGGTAGCATGAGAGCTTTGAGGAGAGAAGTCAAATGCTGTAGAAGGCAAGTAATTCACCTTTGTTTTGGAAAATTCGTTAATCGTATAAAAGTTTAAGCATTGCATAAGTTTTTATGTCAAGCCTTCTGAGTGTATTTCTGGAACGAAATAAAAGCTCCTCATAAAAATCCATTGGCCGTTCCGAAGCGGCTCAGAATAAACTGTAGGTCCTTTGTTAGTAAAAACATCAAGACGCAAAACAACAAATTGGAGGGGCAGCTCGACCAAAAATCATTGGTTAACAAGAGCCAAGGTCTACCAAGGGCGACCAATATAAGAAAAAAAAAATTTCTATAATTTTGGCTGTTGCTCGAACCTGGGATCGAACCCAGGTCTTCCGAAATGCAGTACGCATTGTTAACCACTCGGCAATTGCAATTGCGTGGTATTTGAATATATATATATATATATATATATTTGGTTATTGAGTTTGGAAAAACAGCCATTTTTCGTAAAAAAAACCCCAAGCTTTTCGTTTTTTAAATTGGCATCATTTTTTCCAAGAACTTGATTCGTGTATTATCTGTTCGATGAGAAAGTTTTTGAAATTAATTCTGATTTTTTAATAATATTTCTGTTAAAACCGTTTTTGAGCAATATTTATCAGATCACGTAAGAATGGTCGATATATATAGAAATTAGTTTTAAATTGCACATATGAAATTCAGACTACATATGTACTTAATTTTTATTTTGGAACAATACAAAAATATTTAAAGTAAAAAATTATTAATTATAAAAATTGTTAAAGCTAAAAAAATTATGATTTTAAAGCTTCTTTATAAAGCTCAAATTATTAATTTAAAATTATTTAAATTATTGGTAAAAAAATTGAATAGGTTTAAGAAGATAAAGTTTAAGAAGCGACTGAACGCTCGAATGAAGAATAGCTAAAACGCATGAACAATAGGTCAAAAATGTTTAATGAAAATTGGTAAACACATGCATTTACGCCTTTGATTTAATACATAACATAACATATGTTCTATATATATATATGTATTTCCGAACAACTTCTGCTTAGTAACATTTCTTTTGCTATGTGGCATAACTTCACTCTGTTTACTTTATACCCCAGCACAATAGCTTGCTTACCTTTGTTTTCGGAATTTTTTTTTTTTGTTTTTTTTCTTGTGCGTGTTTTTTTTACTCCCTTTTCGTTTTTATTAGTTAATTCTCACACCTTTCCGAGTTTTTGGCGCCTAAGTTTATTACATAATGCATACATATATATATTCAACGCAGCGGTGAAGTACCCAAAAATCACTGCCTATACAAAAAATGGTGTATTTGTGAGTCTGGAAACAATATTGGTGGAAAAGATGCTGATTATAAACCATAATGGTACTAGTTTTTTTACTAACTAGTTCATCTTTCATTTTTTTCTCATGCTTCCGACTGTTTTATTTAATTCAAGGATGTTGCTTGAAAGTACTACTTCACAGAAATAAATAACTTGTCTACACCTATGCATATTTTATTAGGGTTTACAATGATAAACGTCATAACATGAAATGTGTGGATAAGATGCCTTATTTGGTGAGCCTAAAAATAACGAAAGCATAAGTAGTTTGGTGTAGAAAAAGGTTCTTATTCCTGTTGGTGGACGATTGGACTGGTTTGCCAGAAGCTGGATGATCAGTATGATATTACTTTAAAACTAGATTTTTTCATACTAATGAGCTTATCACTACTGGGAAATATTATACGTGTACTCCCACATAAATACACACGTATGGTTATGAGTAGATTTGTAAGATTTAGGCCTTTGGCATTTAGTACATTAACCGGCTGTCGACATTATGTTCGCCTACCCATAACTTTGTGTACTTTCTTCTGTTGTTTCTCTTCTCCGCCAAAATCTCACTATCCGCAACCTTCTATTGTGTGTGTTAATATTATCCATATGCTAGCCAAATCCAGCAAATCCATTCACAGCTTTTAAAGCCTCTGCGTGCCGCCACTAATGTTATTGAGTTGATACTCGTATTACATTGACCTAATTCCGAGTAGTAGGCGTTTAGACTGAGACTTATTATCGGTATTAATGTGATATGTATGTATGCGTAGTAGAGTGTAATGAAGAGAGTGGACGAAGATTTGAGTTGGCGCGTGGTATTATATTGTTTCTTTCTTGATTTTCATTATGGCAAGATGTTGCCTATCCGTAGATTACTAACATATTATGCAACTATTTATAGGAGTACGGATGTGGTTCGTGCACATTGTTATTTGTTAGGATTTAGTTCTTGTTTTTTTTTTCTGATTCAACAATTATTGCCTAATATTAAGATTACAAATTTTGGGCAGTTTGTGCGAGCATAAAAAGTTCTTTGTTTTTCTGGTTCCTTTTCCTTGGCACAGGTGAGCGCGTATATTAAATTTTGTTTAAATAAGTTTTCTTTAACTATGTGTATTATCATGTAGTTTAAAAGTTCTTAAATATGTTAAGGTATCTAGCACAACACAGGGTGGGAACACAAGTGACTACTTAAATTAAATGTACTAATCAGCTGTCAATACTTTGAAAATAATTTCAATCTGACGTTCGTACGTGATCAGTTGTGATCGGCTACAAAAAAATTAGTTTAATAAGTGTTTAATTCTAGAAGTCTATTTTGTCTGAAACATAAAAATTTTCATGTAACATAAAGTCACGCATCTTTAATCAAATGGTGTGATTGTGGCGAGTACTTTGGTGTGTGCGTGTTTAAATTATCTTCAGACAATGTGCTGGAACTTAAGTCGATTGGGTGTTTGAACAACAAGCAGTGGACCGCGATTATTCCAACAAAATTTTCTTGAGTGACGGGCACATTTCTTCAATACACTCAAAAGATAAAAAAAAAACTTCTGTCTGGTGCGCTCCATAGGTGTGATAGAATCTCACTTCTTTGAAATAACGATAAAGGCGAGACTTTCCTGCCATTTTTGAGCGTATGCTCGTATAATAACCGTCTTTTTGGACTGCAATTGAAGAACACGACTTGGACATATGTGGCCCCAACAAGATGGTGCCACATGCCACATAACACGAGCGAATTATTGCGAGATAATTTCCGGCCGCGTAATCTCTCGTTTTGGTGGTATCAAATTTACACCGAGAACTAGCGATTTGATATCGTTGGAATTTTTCTTTTGTGGGGACATGCAAAATGCGGTGTTTATGCAGGTAAATCTTTATTTCTTTAGCACTAGAAAACCAACATACGTCAAGTTATGGCTGAGATAATGCCTAATATGTGTCAAAAAGTGGTCGAAAATTATCTCAATCGGATCGAAATTTGCAAAATTAACTCAATCGGATCGAAATTTTCAAGAACAAATTATTTTAAAAGCATTTTATTTACGTTTATTTTGGAATCGCAAAATTGATAAGTCTGCATATATTTAATTCCGTTAATTAAAGACAATAATTTATTTATAAAAAAGTGAATATTATACTTACGTAAAAATATCAATTTAGATAAGAAATGCATTGTTAATTATTTGAAATGAAATTTTAAATTTTGGTATTGTTTTTGTGGAATGAGTAGAGAAGTAGGTGACGTTGCTTATCAAATTTTACATTTTAGATATTTTAGTTCTTTTTAATCGTCCGTCCGTATATTTTATTGTGGTTAATCCGGGAATTTTCATTTGGCTAGTTTATTTATTTATCATTTAAGTGCGTGAACGTGTTTTAATTATAATGGTTGGAATGCTGCAGTAAGTAGCTCAACCCGCAGAGCTTAGAACCTGAAGAGAGCTAGCATAGCCTATCTACAAGCGATTCCAACCCCATGGAGTCTACACAGTTAAATATATTCCTGAAATTGATTTTTTAATTAAATCTTACATTGAACTAGAAGATACAAAAGATTGTTGCTATGTTAGAGATAGCTCTTAGTCTGAATAAATAGTTGACTAACGTGGGCACAAGGAAGTCCACTAATTTTCCCATCGGAATTCAAGTTGTGGTACCCAAAAGCTTTTCTAGTAGTGTTATCAATTACATTAAAAATGAGATTCTACCTCCCAATGCAACGAAGCAATTGAGATGAAACACTTTCAAAATTTCCTTTTATTGGAAAAAATTGGACAAGTTAAAAAAATCTCAAAATATCCATAGGAAAATTTATCTAAAGCTTTTAAAATATTCGAGGAATATATCTCAAATAATAATTGATAAAAAGAACAGTTGGAGCTATTATTATTAATTTGAAATAAATATATGTATGTATAAACATATTGGGGTAAATTCTTCGACTTATGGGCTATTGATCTATCTTTTCATGTTCTCTCCTTTTCAAAATTAGATGTATCGACATATAAAAGATATTAGCTACGATGGAAAACAAAGCCTCAAATTTTCTAAGGCTAGTTTTTTTTTTGCAATTCATTATTCTTTACATACATACACCAACATGTGAGAAAACAGGTAGAGTATAAACTTTCATAGTTGATAATCAAAAATATTTCAACCTAAATGTTCTCTTCTGAAAAATGAATAAAATACTTGGGTGAATAAACCATATCGATAACATGTCAACCGGAAATCTTCGACAGCTTAAAAATATGAATTATTTAGTGACGTTTACGTTGGCGGAAGCAATTAAGTTTCTGTAATAACTGAAAAGAAAAAAAATTGGCTAAGGATATTTGGTAAATAACGTTGAATGAATGGGTTGTAAGCCCAATTAAATTAATGGCAATTTTTGTTTGAATTTCTAAAATTTGACTGATATGTTCATTAGGTATTCTTCTGAGAATGTTTTATATCTACTTTAAAAACGTGTTGTTATTTATATGAATGTACATTTGTTTAGTGAGATATCTATGTATATGCATCAGGTATATAAATATTTATAAAATTTGTAATGTTAAAGGAGTGCTGATTTTTTATATACCCATCGAAAATAAGGGATTTCCATTTCTTATTTTCAAATTGTTCAAGATATGTTATTCATATAAATATAAAGCTATTTAAGAAAATAATTATTTTGTATAACTATATCCATAAAAAAACCATTCCATATTAACGTAACAAAAATTGGTGATTTTCTGCGCGATGGTCTTCGATTTGGCTGAAATTGGTGTATATTTTAGGTTCAGACTAAAACTGACAAAATCAACCTTAGTAATAAATTCCGTTTCATATTTATTCGAGATGTAGTCCTCTGATTTAGTTTAGGTTTTATTTCTTTATAAACAGGGAAGGCTCGATAATTTGCTGTTTGATTTTCACCATTTTTTCACAGTCAAATCTTCCTCTGAAGTGATGTACGAAGCGTGTAAGGTCTACCATATACATTGGCTGCTGAACTTCATTTTTATTAATAATATTAATAATAGCTCTTAAACCAAAACCCTGTTCTTCTAAAAACATATTTTACTTCTTGCGAGCCCATTGTGTTTAGTTTCTATTCCCCTTATAACCTCTACTAGGCCCTTCGAGTTCTTCATCTAATAAAATCAATTGTTTTATTATTTTTCGCAAGAAATGTTACCTTGTTTCTAAATATGCTTGAACTTTAGTCTAATCTATATTGCCTCTCTTTAAGGGACCAACGTGAAAGTTGCTACTTATCAGTTTTACTTACTTGATTTTTTTTGCCATGTATAGGAATTGGTCTTGTTGTGTTCCCTGCTTGCATTGTTTTTAATAAGTTGGAGACGAAGTTGGAAGAAACAACTGTGAAGTATGTAAGCATTGCGCTCGCTAAGCAATTGTAGTTGCCTAAGCTCTCTGACGCGGAGTACTCTTCTTCAATTTTTACGGACAGTACGTTCCGTATTTATTATTATTATTATTTTATTCATGATTTAACGCAGCGTCCTTAGCAAACCTAACTCTAGATTACCTAATTCAGAGCTAGTAATAAATTTTAAAACTGTTGGACTATTTTTTCGTTACTACTAAGTTAAACGGTTTGCTTGTATGTTGTTTCTTTTGTATACTTTATTAACTTTTGTTAAATATAATAGAGTTACAAAATTGACTCTACACTTTTTTCTAATATATTTTTTAAGACAAAGTAGGTACTCCAAACGGTACGTTTGGCTTATTTCGATACACTAATTTTGACACTCACGTAAGATTTTGAGTAGCTCATTCGCTTACAGATCAAAATACGTAGCTAGGTCAATAGCATAATGAAAACCTAAATATGTTGTTTTAAAAGATGTTAATAGTTAGGACTTTTTATCATTATTTTCAAAATCAATTAGAAACAAAAATTGGACAACGAATGGCCTCGTCTGCTAGTGTATAAATAATTTCTTTGTGATACAAAGCTATTTATGTTGAAGTGATAACGTCCAAAAATCTTAATTTTATCGAACTTAGATATTGCTTTAGTGTTATGTTATGATAGGACGAAAATGATGAACTTCTTGTAGATTTTGGTTTTAGTTCCTCGAAAGAGGACTTCGCTTTTCAATTGCCTACGTGGACGTAGAGGCCAAGTCACCATACAATTGTACACTCTTGTAGAAGATTGGACCTGGCCTATTTAGATCTGCAGCTCGTATTACTCTCTTCACACTTAGGTTCCATTCGTCGGGTATGTTTTCGTCCGACCATATTCTACAAAGAAGTTGATGCATACACCTCGTTAGTTTTTTGCCACATTTTTTGAATTGCTCTGTCCGTAAGCTATCGGTTCCCTCCACTTTGTTATTTTTTAAGCGAGCAATTACTATTCGAACTTTGTCAAAGTCGGGTGATGGAAAGTCTATAGGATCGTCATCGATTTGGGTTTTGGGTTTGCCATCTCAGGCTTTTTAACATTCACTGTCATTCAGTAGGTTGGAGAAGTATTCCCCCCATACACTAAGTATTCTCTGGACATATGTTACCAGATTACCTTCTTAGTCCCTGCATGAGCTGTTTTCGGTCCTGAAATCCTCGGATCGTACGCACGTCTAGAATACTACATACATGTCTTCCGACTATCACAACATGATCGATTTGGTTGCATGTTTTTCGATCCAGTAACAGCCAAGTAGCTTGATGGTTTTCCTGTGCTGGAATCTGGTACTACAGACGACCGCATTTCGGGCCCTGGCGAGGTCAATCAGGCTTAGCATGATTGGGGTTGCTTCGTCGTGAAGGCTAAATTATCCGACTGTACTTTCTTTGCCCCCCCAGGCGTTGAAATTGTCTAGCTTAATTTTGATATCGTGACGGGGCAGCGCTCATAAGTGCGTTCTAAACTCTCATAGAAAGCATATTTGGTAAAATCATCGGCATATCTTGGCGTGGGCGCCATATTGAAGAACTTCGCTTTGATGAGGATTGTGGCTAGACGTTCCTCCATCGGAATGTCAGGACTCGGCGGCAGAGTCTCTCTCCCACCACAAACCAAAAATCAATTTTGCGCTCATTTAAATGGCGGCTTGTGTGAATTTCTACATTTGGCCCCTCGACCTTTTTTCTCAAGTAAGTAATTTAAATAAATGAAATAATATAAATGAGAAAATGTATTTAGAAATTATAAAGGAAATAAATTAAATTAAATATTTAAGCCTTTTTTCGACGACGTAAAAGAAGTAGTACAGCTCAGTAAAGCAGAATTACCGTATACATATGTAACATACTGATTTCGTAAAAGGCAAATAAATTATATTGGAATATCTAATATTCATAGGAGACAGGCATCGAAATTCAAGTACATTTTTACATTTACATTTTTAATATATATATTATATCTAAAGTTAATTGTAGAACAAAAATATCCAACTTGCAGTAATAAATTTTTTCACGAAATAATACAGGTACTTGTATAATTTGAAATAGAAAACACATACATATACGATATTTTTTCGGTCATTGCATTTTATTATTTAATTTTTTGGTATGTTAAATATTATTTATATTATTTATTACCCATATCTAAGTTTTTAAATTATTGAATCCTTTAAGTTCGCTTTTGCAAAATTGTTAACTCTTTAAAATTTTTTGTTCGCTCCTTGAACTTTGCTTGGCTTGTATAGAAATAATTGAATGAATGAGTGGCTACCAATTGGCCATTGACATACTGATCAACATTGAGTGGAAATTGACGGGAATATAATCAAAATGAAATAAAATCCAAAAACAAACAAAAAAAATTATGATTTATGCATTAACCAATGCTTCGTAACCGCAGCCTGATGGCAGAATATATTAAATAAAAAGCAGAAGTAGTTTGTGGAGAGGCAAAAATAGCATTAAAGGAGAAATCAAGCGAACCCTTACAAAATATTACAGGGAAGCTAATTTTGCAGAGAATTTAAAATTTAGATTTGCGATTGCCATGCTACTGTTGTTTTGGCAGCAAATATATATAACAGCCCAGAAAACTGATAAATTTGAAAAGAAAATAAGAGATTGAAATAAAAGCTCGCTGGCACTAGGGGAGAGAACCAACTACGTAAGGTCTTTTGCAATTTTAATTATGAATCGAATAGCAATGTGACCGCGTTGGAAAAACAATTATATTGCACCAAACTAATGAATAGCTAAAATGCAGAAAAATGGGAAAAGAAACAAAGAGATCAGAACGAAATTTTCGTGATAAAAGGAAGAATGGAATAATAAATTTCACACGCAGTAATGTAGTGGTGAAGAAAAGCGTAAAAAACAACAAATATGAAACGGGGAAATAGCGAGAAACAGGAAAAATAATAACGTAGGACAATTTGGCTTGGAAAAAGTTTACATGGGGAAAGCTTTTGGCGTAGAAATAATAATCCTGCGCTAGTTAGGAAATTGGTTTTATATTCTTAATAAAAATTTCACTCAGATATTTCGTTGAAAGATATAGTAAATGGGTTAACTAAGGTTATTAAAATATATAATGCCTCGTTTGCATAATTTCCATAAATACAAATTTAAATAAATAACTCACACTTTATAATAGCCTAAGCACTTTTCACCTTCTTATCTTGTATTCATAGTGTGCTTTGATACTCACTTTGATTTTGTAGCCCATGATAAAATAATTTATAAGGTAGTTTCACTTCGAAATTTTTGACATTAAACTGGTCTGGTGATAGATGCAGTTAAAGCATTCTTCTTGGGTGATTTTTGTTGTTGTTGTTATTTTTTATGTATATAAATTAACATAAAAATTTTTTATATATGTAAATACATATTAAATTTTATTTTTTTATTTACATACTTCCAAAAAAAAAAGCCGAACAATTTTTTTAAAGTCGGGTTTTTTAACTAAAAACAACAATATTTAAAGATTTTACCATGCTGCCTACAGTTCGGCGGTAGGTTGTCTTCCTCAATTAAATATTCATTTTTCCACCATCCACCAAATGAGCTCTACGACACATTTGCTTACTGAGTCCATAGTAACAGCTATTGGCTCGCGTGGATTTTCTATCAATCTCCAGGCTGATATCATTATCGGTGTTTACGATACAGTCAAGGTATGCGAATTTCTTGACAACTTCCAAAACATAGCGTTCCTCCCATTCCTGTTCAAAGGCAATATTCACTTCGTCTTCGAATGCGGAAAATGTAGCAGTAACAGCATGCTTGAAACGTCAAATGATATCAATATCAGCGATATATACGAGACACCATTGTAGGAAGTAGTGCCATTGTGATGTACGCCGGCCTTGGCCATTGGGATGTTCATCGCCATGCGATCCGTTATCGGATTATCAAAAAAAAATTACAATTCGATTATGGACTTATTAAAAAAATTTAAAATAGCAACAAAACGAAGAAAAATTAGGCCTTTAACAAATATAAATAATACAAAAAGAATTTCAAAATAATATGAGATTTAAATTTGTCTATGGCTTCAAAGAAGTTGAAATAATTTTCAATTTTTTGTTCAATATTTCCAAAAAATCATAAAACTTTGTTGAAAAAATTCATATTCTAAAACTCAAAAATAACCATAATTAAAAAATAAACAAAACACATGATAAATTTTGAACACATATAACATATCAGCTGAAATTAAAAAAATCTTCGCCAAAAAAAAATTGTTTTTGGATGGGTAAAATCGAATTTTTTCTTAAGATGTGTCGCATATTGTCTCCTGTTTTGGTCAGAGGGATCTCCTTCACGCTAAGTAGGCCCTTTTTACCACAGCGTATTGTTGATAATTTCTAATGCAGAAAGTCCTCCGCTTGCTAAATCCGCTGGGTTTATTGCTGAGTCGACATGTTGTCAGTTCTGGTTTTCAACTTTTTATACGATTATCTTGATTCTTTGTGCGACGATAGTCTACCATAAACACGAAGGTTTCCATATCCATGCCAGAACACTGGTTGAATCTGTCCACAAGTGTACCTTTATATCAGCTAAGCTCAGGTTGTCCATTAATGTTTCACTCAGTTCAGCCAACAGTACTGCTCCACAAAGTTCAAGACGTGGTAAATATATGGTGCAAAACGGGTTTTGCGAGATATAGATTGACAGTGACGGCATCTTTCCTTTATACGCGCATGTAGATTTTTGATGAAGGTGTCTCCATGTTGTCATTTTGAGAGTAAAATATCCATCTTGGTATTTGGATGTTGTCGATCTCATGGTAGTGTTCACGGAACGCGTAACAAAGCTGCAAAACGGTTGGTAATACTGCTTTATTCCAGTCGGTACCTTCCATCCAAATGCACTGCATAAGACTTTCAGGTACAATTCTTATTGGTTCCAGCCAACTAAATGGGTCAAAAAGTTTGTCGATTGTTGAAAGTATCGCACTTGTTGTGATTATTTCACAACTTTTAACCGGTTTTGTATAGAAATAAAAATAAATAGAAAGAGAGTTCCTTCGAATTCTTAAAGCTTTTACCGAACTGGTATCTTCAAGATTTTAGAAATCTTTATTGAGCAGAAGATTTTTAGAATATCTCTTAATATTTCGTCCCAATTAGCGCTCCATTTCCGTAATGGATAACCATCTTTATTCGCGCCGGGGTTGTTGGGGGCCAGAATTCCTCCTGAATTCTGGAAACGGGGATCGTGTTAGGGGCCGATATTTCAGGCAACTAAACCCATCTTGAGGTTGCTGCTGCTGTGATTTGCGTGAAAAGAGCAAGCTAAAACGGCAACATCGACCTTTTATGCTTTCCACAAAGGATGGAAGGCACCACGGGGCTCGGGTTAACAGAGAATATTCACCAGCAGCAGGGACATCTGCAGGTAAATATAGAACTTTCTGCGCAGGGTTGCACACACAAACATATAATAAGTTAATTTTTGTTCCTATTCATACATGTGTTTTCATTTTATGTATCAACTTCAAAATTCATTACATTTCATTCTTTAAGCTAAATTTGTTTTTTGTTTCAAAATATGGCTTAAAACTAAAGTCTTCTCCTATTAAAAATGGTGTACTGCCGGTGGGCATCCAGCCAAAAATTGTGTTTTGAGCTGCTGGACGTAGGGGAGTGGCGGCCATTGACCCAGGACGACGAGCACCACGACACGTTACTGCAGCGATAAAACTGGGGTCGACTAACCGCATGTTGTCAAACTCTTCACGTATACGAGGGTCCAGTGTGCGTTCCGGAGTGACGCGAGAGAGCGTTGTTTTGATTTCGGCATGAATCTCCAAACGTTCGTGCCAACCCCTCAATACGAGCCTGCACCTTTCTTGTGATCTCTATACATTACGTTCAGACGGTGTGCTAGTGCTCGAGAGATCGTTGTCTTTGACTGTGCTGGATCCACGATGGCGCGCATTGTGTGGAGGAAGCAGGATAAGAACCTGCGATTCGCTCCCGGGCGTCTCTCATACCGCGGCGATGTTGTTGTTGCGGTTGACGCCGTACGTCATGTTTGATGCGTCTATCACCTGAAGGTGTGAGGTTCGGTGGGGTTATACTGACAGGGGGTACAGTCGTGGCTAGTTGGAGGTCATTCTCATCCGCATCCAAAATGAGCACCTTTTCGTCCTCACTACATTCATCCAACGTCTTGGGTTGTTGGGTTGTGTCGTCGTCGTTGGGAACTATGATCGTCGGATAGCAAAATCAGCACGTCTTCTTCTCGGCTTTGCTCGCCCAGGTGAAACAGGCCGTGATGTCGCTGTTGGCATCGGTCGCAATTCTCGCGGAGGGCACAGGTCTTTGGTATCAAGTGGTATCAAGCAATCTGCTTGATACTAAGAAAACAAGTATCGCGTCCCAGTTTTCAATATCTATTGCATACATACGAAGTAAGGAAATGCAATTATTTACTCTGCGTTGTAAATTTTTGATCTCGACACCGCGTTCAACAGTTACTGAAGGCAAGTTGAACAACGTCTTCAACTGGCAGTTTACCATAATCCGTTTATTTTCGTATCTTTCCGATAAATTCTGTCAAGCGGAAAACCCTCATTAGTTAAAGGTGATTTTTTAACGATATCTTTTCCTTCGCCACGCGTTTTTTGATTCAAATAATATAATTTTTCCACTGGATTTATTCGCAAGTTGTTAATATAAATGGAGGTAAATAAATCGCGAAAAGATGGTCATGCCATATAATCACCATAGAAAATTTCCGTATCGCATGGAACTAGATTAATATTCGACCGCGGAATAAGTTCAACTTCTCTGGGTGTGGGGTTTACCGTAGACGAGGTTTGTTGTACGAAAGTTAAATTGTGAATGGTTTCTCCCATTAGGGCGGCACATATAAGGTATGCTGCATAGCAGTCTTGATACCTGCATTTTGCCGAACGCATGGCCCCGGCTCCAGACTCATCTTCAGATAAACTCCGAGAATAAACATCGAATGAGTCTTTTACCTTCAGCCTTAATGCTTTGAGTTCTTCTTTTTGAATCTCAAGTGTGTAGACCGAGTGATTTGCATTGGGAGTATTGCTGTATAATTCTTCAAACCCCAACAATGCATCACAAGCGCGAGAAAAATCATGTAAAGTAGTAATTTTTTTTTTTAATTTTTTGGGAATATTCTTTAAAGGTTTTAATTTAAACAGAAGTTTAAGTTTATAAGCTCACTTTAATTTCGGACCGTAGCCAAAAAAAAAAATCCGAAACGTTTAAGTTTCGACTTGGTGTTTTTCGAAGCCTCCAGTCATAAATATTTAAAAAAAAAATATTTTGAAATAATTTTAAAAAAATTTAGTTTTTTTTTTATCGGGGTGACTTGGTGCTTTTCGAAGCCATTAGTCAAAAATATTTACAAAAAAATAATATTTGGAAAATATTTAAAAAAAACTTTAAAATTTTTTTTATATCGGGGTGACTTGGTGCTTATCGAAGCCTCCAGTCAAAAAATATTTTGTTTAAAATTAAACTTGAAATGATCGCTATTCTTCGCGGGGTATCAATTTCGATTATTTGCGCATACGGTAAAAAATACTGAAGGATACAAATTAGAAAACGGTGTACTCACCGTTAATTTTATTTCGACTTTTTCCCTTGTGTTTGCCTTGCTGAACGTTGGGCCATTGGTGTGGGCCTTGTTGCTTACACGGTGGGCTTTGGTAGAGCTTTCTTGCTTACACGGAGGGCTTTGGTAGAACATTGTTGCTTACACGGTGGGCTTTGGTAGAGCTTTGTTGCTTACACGGGGGGGGGGGGCTTTGTGAAATAGTAATGGTCGCGGCGGCTGTACTCTTGTAGTACAGGCCGCACCATATAAAATCGAAAAAATTTCAGCAGCAAAAATTTGTATATAAAAAAATCCCGAAAAATTTTAATTGATAAATTTTCTCAAAGGAATATTTCGAAATTTTTTTTTGCTCAAACGGGGGTTAGGTTTACGAAATAGTAACGGTCCTTGCAGCTGTACTTTCGTAGTACAGACCGCACCATACAAAGTCGAAAAAATTTCAACAACAAAAAATTTTATATAAAAAATCCCGAAAATTTTTTTTTTCGATAAAATCTCAAAGGAATATTTCCAATCCAGCAAAACCGCTAAAAATATTTTTGAAGTTTCGTTAAATATTCATTTAAATATTTTTAAGAAAAATAAAAATTTGCTGATGACATTGATTATATTCTAAGTAAAATCTGGACGAACTCACCTAGATGCGGCTTATTTTCAGCTTACTGTTCTCGTCCTAGTGAATGTTGGGCCGACCTCATAGGCCTTGCTGCACTTCCACTTCGTTGCTGCTCGGCACCTTGCTTAATGGCAATTTCGCCGACACTCGTAGCACACACCTTTCACCTTGCACCACTTGCACTTTAGTTGCAACGCAGCGCCTTGCTTAATGGCAATTTCGCCGACGCTCGTATCACGCACTTTTCACCTTTAAAGCACTTTCCCTTATCTTGCAGCTCGGCGTCTCGCTTTCTGGCAATTTTCCCGAAGCTCGTAGCACACACTTTTACTACTCACTTAAATGTGGGGTCTTGCCTTAAGGCACTTTGCGCCGACGCACGCAACATACACCATTCAATGTCACAGTGCCGCACTTCAAACACCTTTTCACTTCTTCTTTTTTTTTTACAAACATTTTTGTGCGAATGTGCTAACTATTTATTTCTTTTCTTATTTCTTCTTTCTGGCACAGCTGGAAACCTTATTTCACATCACCGCCTTTTTTTAATTTTTTTATTTATATTTATACATTTTTATATTTTTTATTTAACTTTTTTATAATTAACTTAAATTTTTATTTTTTTTTTTGCATTTTTAAATAAACTTAACTTGGCAAGTGAATGAATTTATGATTTAGTGATAAATCAAAAATGCATTCACGAGACAAAAAAAAAAGGAATCAACACAAAAAAATTGATCGTCTTGAAGATCCGGCTCGAAGGACCAATATTCGCGCCGGGGATGTTAGGGGCCGATCTTTCAGGCAACCAATACCGAAAAGAAAAAACTACCTTCTCCAAGAAGTTAAATAAAAGAACGTTATTAATTATAAATATGAGTTTATTCAACCGCATATATGTATACAAATATAAAAAAGTATATATATGTAACAATATATAAAAGACACAAGAGCTGAAAACTCACCTCGATGTTGCTGCTGCTGGGATTTGCGTGAAAAGAGGAAACTAAAACGGCAACATCGGTCTTTTATGCCTTCCACAAAGGATGGAAGGCACAACGGGGCTTGGGTTAACAGGACCCTTCCCGACAGGGATGAGTCGTGAATATTCACCAGCAGCAGTGACATCTGCAGGTAAATATAGAAGCTGCTGCTTAGGGTTGCACGCACAAACAATCTTATTAGTACACTTCAGAGATTTCGTGTATCATCAAATCTATGACCTCCTGCCAGAACGTCGTCAACATACATATATTTTCGCAATATTTTTGTTGCTATAGGATAAATAGTTTCGACATCGTCAGCAAGTTAAAGTAATTGCTGGAACACAATATATTGGCTATATCTGCGAATAGGTTATTATACATTTTTCATCCCGAGAAGCGGACCAGAGGCTGGCCCAGGTAGCTTTTAGCTTAGGTTAGTAGTAACACTACTTTTTCTGGAAACCTTAGTTATAGTTATTTTGACTTGAATTTCTCTCTTTCAGAAAATCGGCCGATATATTTGAAATATATATATATATATATATATATAGGGTTCGATTTGGTTAAATAATTAATTAATATGCTTGTTTTCCGGAATTGCACCAGGTAAATGGTAATTGTACAAAAGTAGTATGATTTGGCTATAAGCACAGATTGTGAGTAGATACGGCTATGTTCTATGCGCACGTTTACTAACCTGCGACTTCGGGTTACAATCTATTCTCAGGCGTCTAGCTTTATTGTAAGGGTGCGTTTAGCTTATTTTGCGTCATTTATATTGACATATACGTGAAATACGTAGAGTGGCGACTCTACAAATCCGTAGCAAGATTAATAATACTAATTGTAAAACCAATTAAAATTAAAATGGGACTAAATAAAGAAATCCACAACAACGTGTGGCCGGGCGTGCTAGTCTTTTTATAAAATGTGGTCAGGTGTTGATTTGAAATTTTAGGTTCATCAATTTATATAATTTTTTTATTCTAACAACTTGTTATGTTCAAATCTAAAATCAGTAGTATCATATTAAATTTTGTCAATAAAACATAATTATAAATAATTATGATTTGTTAATTCTTAAAAAAAAATTCTGAAATCGATTCTTTTTTATTTTTTGTTAAATCAAAAGAGGTTTCGATTTCGATCATGAAACCAATTTAGGAGGTACGGAATGGCAATGCGCCGGCTTACTAGTTTCATTTTTATATTTTTATGTGTGCAAATTTTCTTTATCTTGTTTTTTCTTTCCAACGTCTATTTCTTTGGCTTACTCATGAATAACATTACAAGCCAACTTTCCTCATGACTGAAGTAGCTGGAAAGCTACTGCACACAAATGGCGGAATCAGAGGCTAATCATAGAAGATTGTATGTATGTATGTTGAAAGTTCATAACAAAATAGGATACACTCGTGGAAACCCCCGAAGCTCAACATGGTTGAGCTAACAATTAAGGAACATGCCAAAAACACGGGAGCAAAATCTCAAACAGAAAAGCAGTGGAGCAAAAACCGCTGCTCGCTGCACTCTGTATAACAAGAATGCTAAGAACAACTCCAACGGCTGTACCCTTAAAGTATAAAAGCTACTACCAATCGACTTTGCAGTGGAAAGCATTGCAGTGAAATATCTATGATATTGGCGGTGTTACATGAATTTTCTGTGAGAAGGGAAAGAAGGTTTACACCACAGTAAAAGAGAGGGGATGGCGCCAGACCATGAAATCTGCTAGCATTTTCCGGGCGGAGAAGTTTCTGCGTTAGTGAATGCTGCTAAATTAGCTAGCAATGCAGGAAACAACATAAGAAACATAAATTCATATGTTGATATCCAAGCGGCAATTAATGTAATAATCTCACACCGTATTCCATCAGAAAATGACCATAGCAGCAAGTAAGCACTACTTATATATAAGGTTGCTGAATATATACTGGCTTCAAGGTCATGCGAAACGAAATAGTAGATTAGATTTCCAAAAGTGCCATCCGTCTGGCTACCTGTACAGGAAATAACATTGTCACCAAAAATGATATTACAATGGTATTTCTACTCACGCAGTCTTGAAAGGACTGCAGGCAGATGTTGGCCTAATAACATGTCACAACCTATTGCTTTTTTCTAAATTTCATATGAAACAATATCAATATAATATTTTCTGCATATAATAAATGAGGAACAAATCTCTTAAGTTATAAAATATATCCTATTTGATTAATATTGAATCCATAATTCTATTTCATTTTCTATTTATGTTTCATGTCAGGATAAACGTATAAAAAAGGAATTGTATCCTTTTGCTATCTCGGGATAAGGTGTTGTCGGAATATAACTTTGGCTAGGTATTGTGTTATTAACGTGAATTTAAAATATTTTATATCTCAGGTAATATTCTTAGCAGAGGAAAAAATTTATTCATGCTTTTTAGAAGATTGGGCAACTTTTCACAAAAATCTCTGAAGCAATATATATTGCCCATATCATAACTATATCATCACTTTTGCTAGTTCTCCAAAATGGCTGACTGTATGACAATCAAATATTTTGAGAAAGAAAGAAAGAAATAATGAAAGTAAGAAATTTGTGAAACAGCTGGATTTCCCAGTTTGATATAAATTCCGTTATTGAGTCCTGGTTCTTGAGTTACATTTATTTTCAAAACATTTTATTGCCGTACAGTAATGGACATATATATATATATATATATATATTTGTTGGTAAATACATCAAGACGCAAAACCACTAATTGGCGCAGGAGCTCTCCCGAAAATCGCTTCAGCTGTTTCAAAGCGCCAAATTCATAGTATATATATATATACATATATATACATACATAGATAGATATATATATATCTGGCGGATCCAGAATTTCCAGAAGGGGGGGATTTCCATATATTCAATTTTTTTGGAGACATCAGACACGAAAAACTGCAAAAGTAGATTCGAATTTAAGATTTACATTGCTTCCGAATGGGGGGTCCGGACGCGAAAACCCCACCCGTGGATCCGCCACTGATATATATATATATATATAGGGTGTTTTTTACAGAGGTATACAACTTTAAGTTGGCATTACTTTTCAGGATGGCGACCGATTTAACAGCTGTCAAGTGATTTATTCTCGTAGCCATTCAACCAGAAGTGCGCTAAACATCGCCAAAATGGAAGCAGTGCGCGATACGTTTTCCGCATAGAACCATTATTTTCGAAATAAAATTGCACTATTTGCAAGCGTTGGTCAGGCGTGAGTCTATTCATGATGAATTGCCAAACCAAACTGAGAATAAATCACTTGACAGCTGTTAAATCGGTGGCCATCTTGAAAAGTAATGCCAACTTAAACTCTATAAATTGGTTTTGCGTCTTAATGTGTTTACCAGCAAATGAACCAACCTACAGTATATTCTTAGCGGCCCCCTCTGATGGAATTTTATGAGGAGCTTTTATTTCCTTGCAGAGGGACGACCGCATTTAGAGTTATTTATTATTTTCTATAATTTTGGATGCTGGTTGAACCTGGACTCAAACCATGTCCTTCAAGAAGGTAGTAAACAATGCTAGCTACTCGACTATTGAGCCGCGGACATGGCCTGTATGGTATAATAAACTTGCAAATAATATGCAAACAGGTGGGAACCATTCTTATTTTTTTTAGTATAACCTCACATACCTCCTATATCAGTATTTCTGTATTATATAATATTTTTTACGATTCACACAGGTGGCAACTTTTTAAATTTTGTTTTTTATAATATCGAGTAATCTAAAAAATTATTTTAATCGGTTTATACTTAATGGAACTTGAATGTGCAAGGACAATCGGCCTCACTACCATACCTAAGATAGCGTCACTTAAAATATACATGCCACCTTTTTTGACAGTATGGAATATAGGCAACACTGCTATTACAAGTATTTTCATAAAACCATTCTCCTTTCATCCTGTCTGATATTATGTTAGTTTATTTGGGAATTGTGTGCTTAATGAATGTTTGCTGTTTGCTCAGCATTTGATCTCTTGGTAAAAGAGGAAGCTAAAATGATACCAAAACTAAGCAATTAAAGGATGATGAATATTGGAACGAGTTCCCGTCGTCCCTTGTCAAATTTGGTTTGGAGACAAACCGGTTTCGGCGTTCTGCCATCTTCAGTGTCGTTGATCGTTCTGATCTGTCATTATACTTCGTCTGGTATTTATAGTGAATTTCCGTTATTGCATTAGGTACCGGCTGTTGTTATGCAGTACCCATGTATGTGTGTGTGGTGTTAGCTCTCGTGTATAAGGGTTGTTTTTGTGTATACCTGCGGATGTTTTTTTTTTTTTGGCTTCATAGTTTGACGGCTGGTGTGGTACCTTGAGGCGGGTAGAAGTCGGTAATTTAAATTTAGGTATACACAAAAACAACCCTTATACACGAGAGCCAACACCACACACACACATACAAACCGGTTTGTCTCCAAACCAAATTTGACAAGGGACGACGGGAGCTCGTTCCAATATTCATCAACTTTTCACCCTGTCGGAGAATCAACTGAACAAAACCAATCAATTAAAGGATATAAATTTAATATAAGAGAATTTGGCGACATAAAGATGTTCGCAAATATACGTATAAAGGTAGTATTATGAATGAGCTAAATTTGGAATGGACAGAAATTTGTTTAGTTGTACGGCAGTTATGAGAAGGTGGTGACGAATTGATGCAGAATATTACTTTGAGTTTTTAAATTGAAATAGCGGCGTGGAAAATTAATTTAATTTACAAGAAAGTGTGTTAAACGATTGTTTTTGATACGCGATTATGGTAAAAGTATGTTACCGCTGTACAATAAAAATTAAAAACCTCTTGGATTTGATTTTGTTAAATTTTTAATTCTCTTTAAAATTATTATTTTTTACTTCATATAATTACCCAAGTCTTGAGGAATTCAAAAGTAAATCAATTAAATTTTCAGCGTTTGTGTACCAATTGGCAAATACATAAATACACCTGTACTAGTATGCAATAAATATTTGCGAAAATTTTACAAATCTAAAAGCAATTACCTAAATTGAAATGCCAGCAGGAATGAAAGATGTGGTACATATTGGGTAAAAAGAATCAAAACATGAACATGGAAAATATTTGCTGTAACTATTTCTGATACAGTCAATCAAAACTGGACGTATAAGAAACACTCCTGGAGACGATTGAAATAATGACGAGCTATTGGACGTTCGATGTAGAAGTCAAGCCAATTGAATTGGTTTATTTAGAATTTTATAGTATCTATTATGTCTGTATTGGCAACGAACTTAGTTGTCACTGTGCATTTCGAAATCTTTTAGATATTTTAAACAAATTAAAATGAATGATTTCATTGCACTAAAATATAATAATTATATAACTTTTTGATTTGGAGCTTAACATAAGTACCAAATTTAATTTGATTCCAAAAATTATTTTCATAAAGTATTATCAAGGCGTCGTTAGAGCAAGCAGACATTCACTTTCAAGAGAAACAAAAATTGCTAGTGCAGCACGAGTAATGGGAAATTTTATTTCTAAAATCAAATTGCGGACAAGTAAGTGCAGTTATATACTGCAATTTTAATTTATGCAGTTATGTAAAATCATACTGTGAAATAAATTTTTTTACAGCAAAATGCGGGTATGAATTCAAATTTCGCGGCACCTTCCGTGCAATCAAATAGAGCATACTGGAGTCAGCAGCGATGTATTAAGATATCCTGTAAACTTCTACAAGAATATTTAAATATATGTATGTACTAAAAACCAATGGTTTATTTAAAATAATAGATATTTTAAAGCATTAACATAGGCTTATACAAAAGTATATACATAAATTTTAAATACAACTAATTCTTCTTCTTTTTGCTTGTTTGGGAAATTCTGCCGGATTTGCGTATAAGCTACGCGTCGATGGGATGAGCCCAGTTTACAATGGACTTGTATAATTTTGACTATATATAAAAGTACATATGCGCATATGTAGTTAATAAAAGAAGTCATCAAATTCAATCATATGAATACAAAAATATATGTATGTTTATTCATAAAAACAAATGAGTGCCTGTTCTCCAATCGGTGCGACAGCAGGAAAGTCACATGATTGTTTTGTGCACACGCACGGCTGATCAATCCCTTCAAATACACGAAACATGCATTGCTTGATCTTTGAAAATTTTTTTTGGGGTCTCCCATCGGAGGCATTTGTTGCTTTTTCATTGCATCGT
Organism: Neoceratitis asiatica; assembly: GCA_030068015.2. Taxonomy (NCBI): domain Eukaryota; kingdom Metazoa; phylum Arthropoda; class Insecta; order Diptera; family Tephritidae; genus Neoceratitis; species Neoceratitis asiatica. The sequence goes on from CM061524.1 coordinate 82,869,097, forward strand.
AATTTTGTATGTGCTGGATCCCAAATCTTACCCACAACCGCTTGGAATTCGCCTTTTCACTTTAGCTCGCCTTCAAAAGCACGGAAGCGCATCAGACTTGGTATTCCACACACGTAGATTAAAATAACTATTGACACTAAAAATCAAAAGACTTAAAATTTAACTCGCGTGCGTGTTAAAGTGCTGAGTTAGATAGATAAAACATAAAATATGGTCACAGGCACTCGGTTGTACCCACAAGGGATTTTTCAAACAAACAAGTGACTATTTCCTAATATACGTATGTACATATTTGTTAAATTAGTTAATTTCTTTATTAAGATGTCAAGGGTTGGAATTCAGAGTTACAAATTAGTTCTGTGACTTACAGAAAATCCTGTTTTGCAGTTCTGCAAATAATATAATAAGTTTTCATACAGGTCTCAGTATCTATCTAGCATATATAGAATGGAAATGTGTTTCGCATGACAGTGATGCCGATGACGTTAAATTCGATTATGTAAAAAAGAAACATCTGCTTTTTGATTTGGCTCATATTTAATAATGAAATATTTTGACTGAAAACACATTCACACCATTAGTGGAATTCTTAATAAAAGTGTGGACTACACTTAATTCATTCGTAATAAGCTGTTTGTGGAAAAGTGCTCCAAAACACTCTGTTAGAAAATTATCACCAAGGCAGATATGTCTGAAAACATTTAGAGTAGAATAAGATTATATTTATTTTTAGTTTTAATAATTCTTTATTTAATTACCATTGAAATTTTGGTCGTCATTGAGCACTAGGCTCATTAAAAAAAGCTACATTTAACCCAATACCATGAGACGCATCTGAAAAGAGACGGGATGGAAAGGCAAAAAAAATGGATCAAGTAATCAAATATCTGATCTGTACCATAAGATGATGAATTATATTGCAAAAAAAACTCCAGCCGTATTACCTCACTGACCACATCAGAATTGCATTTTTGCATATTTCATGCATACTTAATACTTGCATATATATATATATATATATATATATATATATATATATATATATATATATATACATATATATGTTGGAATGCAAAAAAATTAAGAGGCAAGAAACAATTAGCCAGTCCCTAAAATTATACAAGGATTGACACCCCTCGTGTAAATACTTTTTTTTAATTAGTACCTAATTATTTCGATGATACAGTTTCTAAACCGCTGACAAATGTTTTCCAGAAAAAATATGTTTGTACCCTCAATTACTTAACTTAATTACTTTCACGCAATTTTCTTATTACTGACGTTTAAAAGATAAGATTTGCAAAATAACTAAAAATTACTAAAACTATTTTTTAAGGTTATAATGAAAGTCAACTCCCTCAATGCTTTACTTTACAGAGATTAATATCTTGTTTCCGCACTCTAAAACTCCACCAAATGATAACATTTTAAATCCACGCAAGAAAGATGAAATTAACAAGAAGTTTTATGAAGAGATTGGAGAATAACTTGGCTACCGAATATTATAATTACAAAATTTTGAATTTCGTTATAAAAATTAGTTTTACTAAATAAAATTTCGCAGAATAAAGCTTTTCAGTGTTATTATTAAGGCAATACAAGTTTTTGCTAAAATATTCAGTTGTTTGACAGACACGATAATTTTCTAGTCAACTTGCAACTTCTTACATGACATTTGTTTTTCTCTTGTGTAAGTCTACATATAAAAGTATTTAACGTAAAATCTACACAAAAATTCCAAAATTTATAGTTATAACCTTCTAGTCGATAACAATAACAACGACCTTATACATTCACAACTCGCAACTCACCATGAGGTCCAGCATTTGAAAATGTTTGGAAGAGCCAATTGCTTTTCATTAAGAATGCCAATCTAAAACTTATATCGCCACAACAACAATAACAGTAATAAACTATTTTGACTCTATATTTGAGTGGACGCCTCCTGCGTTGCTTCTTTAAGTAGTATACAAAGTTTTGTTCAAAATATGCTGGTCCATATAAATTTTGAGATTTAAACTACTGCCATTTGAGAGTAGGAAAAGGGTCGTTTGTGGAATGGGAAATATTAACATAGGACAGTTGCTTAAAATTTTCAGAAATTTTAAGTTTATATTGTAAGGAACAAGTTTCTGCAGATGCATAATAGTTTCAGTGGCTAGAAAGTTTTTGAAAAAGAAAATAAACATACACTGGCCATTTATAAACTTTTTATATGAAAATATTAACAAAATTAGATAAAACTTACAAATTTCATAGCTAAAACATAATTAGGAACACTAGAATAGACAGAATATACACTCACGTTGAGATTTTCTGAAACACTCATTTTGAGAAAATTTAGTAAATAGCGATGATTTAGTGAGCATATGTATATGCGAACGAGTGTAGGGAATTTGTGCTAGTACAAAATATTTTGATAGTTTGTTAAGAAGTAAGAAATATTTTAACCGATTTTCCTTAATAAATTAATACGAACTTTATAATGATATTTGATTATAAATTCCTATTACAGAACTTCCGCCTAAGAGCATTACATTGTTCCACTGTTATATACATATGTGTTCTGGACAAGCATTATTGCATTTCAATGTTTTTCAAACAAATTAATACTACCAACTATAAGTAAAATTTTTTTTAAATTTAAACTATTGCAAATGTTAGGACATTAAAGAACTTAATAATAATAATGAATGTAAACGCTTTAATGGGATAATACACCGAAATTCCCAAAATGCACCGGAAACCAGACCTGACATGCACACTAAAGTAATGGAGCCGCTATTAATTTATATTGGATAATAAGACGCCAACAATTAGAATAAATCTTTCCTATCACAATCTTAAAAACATTATTGGAGCAATTAGTGGATACTAGATATTTTCACAAAATGCTCATATAAATTTGTAAAATTTTGGTGGAACTCCTGTTTAAGTTTGCTAAAAAGGTGTTTTTACCACCATTTATAATTATTTAAGTTATTTCAAAATTTTTATATATATTTATATAGTATCAGGTGCTAAACCAAAAAAAAAAAAACAGTCAGTTCACAATTTTTAATGATAATTCCAGTGCTCAAAAAAAAGTTGCTAGATTAACTCATTTCAATGACTTCATTAGATACTTTACTAGAGACTGACTTGAGAAAATATCCCTCACTTTTATTAAAATTTTCACAATACACACTACTAAGATTTTGATTATCTTAATAATCTTTGCAAATAAGAAGTCCCGCAAATGCTAAGAAAGCAATAAGCTCAGCGTAATAGTTCGTGACATATATGACTTCTGACCCTAATATATTTTACTATAAATCACTAAAACTAAAATGTAACTAGTAATATTTAGATTGGATAGCCAAAAAAAAGTTATAAATGTCCACATCATAAAAGAAAACTTATGAGAAACTTGGGACTATGAGAAAAATATAAATACATACATTTCCGACAAATGAATAAGACAAAAAAAAAATAATGAAATATCTTTATCGAAGTTACTCACCCAAAAAAAAAGAAACCATTAGTATGGGGTGTATCCTATTAGAACAACTCAGCACCCAAAAATAAAAAAGTTGAAGTTATATAAAACACTTGGTAGGATGATTCATAACAAATTAAATTTAAAAAGTCCTCATCGGCCTGAAAAAATTTACGATGAGTTAAAGGTCATAACGATTATCATACAATTATTTAGACAAAAATTGCAGATTCAGATAATTAGCTATAAAAATATATAACTACTTTTATCCTAAGAGTAACGTTTTCCAAGATTGAACTATTATAAAAATAGGTAGAGTTTTGAGCTATACTTCCAACTTTCAACTTCTCTCTTGATTATCTATATCGGGTTTTCCAATAAGAGGGATATGATGTATTAAAAAACAAAAAACAAAAATACACCAATTATTAAGGAAATTCAAATGTTTTTTATTTAATGTAATCGATACAATAAGATTCTGAATATAACATCATTCAAATGGCATCCACGACTTCTTTTGCAGGAACGAATTCGATGAACCCAATTTTTGAGCACATTTTCCAATAAATCAAGTCGTATGTCACGAATAGCACATTCAATATTGACTTTTAAAGCTTGAAGAGAGTCTGGTTTATTGCAAAAGACCAATGACCTTAAATAACCCCACAAGAAGTATTCTAATGGTGTTAAATCAAAACTTCTTCAAAGTCACAGTTTCTTGAAATAATCGAATTTCCAAACCTTTCTCGCAGTAATTCGGTTGTTATACGTGCTGTGTGACGCGTAGCCCCGCCTTGTTTGAACCAGATGTTGCTAAGATCAACTTCTTCCAATTGTGGCCGTCGATCTATACCGCTCTCCATTGACAGTAACGGTGCTACCAGCTTCATTTCGAAAGAAGTTCGAACCGATGATTCCACCAGACCAAAAACCACACCAAACTGTAAATTTAGGGGAACGTAATGGTTGTTCATGAATAATTTGTCCACTTTGTAACCGCTGAAGCGATTTTTTCCGAACTCATACTCCATTTTGTAGTTATGCGCCTTGATGTTTTTTAAAAATAAATAGAGGAACCTACGGTTTATTCAAAGCTGCTTCCGAACGGTTGATAGATTTTTAGGAAGAATACAGTACGCAAAGCTAACCACTCGGCTATAGCGGCCGTTCCTTCTTCTCTCCTGAGGAAAAATTGACCTGCTCATACTTACAGTATACACTTATATACACTTGTTAAAGAATGTTGGTCAATGTATTAGTCTTTATTAATAGTGCCCTCATATTAACTTCGGAAATGGATCTTGCTTGTATATATATACATAAAAGTGTCCTCTATTGAATAAGTTGAGATCATAGGACGGAGGTAACTCACATTTATGTATATTACATATGAACATACCAGCAATTTGGCTGGGTCAAAATCTATATATTTTATTCGCTTACTTGACATTAATTTAGATATGCTCCTGAATTGCTTTGCGAACAGTCTTAAATTAGTTAAAGAAATGGTCATGTACCACATGAAATAACTTGCGAGTTACAAACGTTGAATGCAAATTATGAACACGAAGGGACAGAAAGAAAAACTTTACTAAGCGCCAGTTAATAAAAAGTGTGAAAGTGACACTAACTATAAGGAGGCGCACTGAACAAAATTGTACCTGCACAGCCACAGATATTCTCCATTTTCCTCATTGAAAGTTCATGATGAAAGTGGTGAAATGTGAGAATTTCACACAGATGAGAAAGAGAGCAAATTAAAAATTTAAAAAGAATTGTTTTCAGTGTTTTAAATGTAAAAAAATAAAGAAATATTTAATATAAAAACACAAAAACCACAAATAAATATTCCACAACAAAGCCTTTGACACTTTACGATAATGGTATATATAAAATGCTTGTGAGTGGCCGCGTTGTTACACATATGCATTTTTCTGTAGAATATCCCAGTAGTTCTAAAAATGTCAAGTAACGAAAGATGACTAACATTTTGTAAGTATATCACCAACAACGGTCATGCGGCATTTGCGATCAAATTCTGTTATACTAACCACTCGATGTAACTGGTCGTTAACGCTTGTCTTCGCTTGCGAAGGCACTAAATTAGCAGAGAAACAAAAGCTCAGAGCCAACAATTAGAAAATACAAACGCGCTATCCTTCTTTAGTTTTCTTTTGATCGTGATCTGGGACGAATCATTCACTTTGTATACGATCAGTGCTGCAACTAGCCAAAACCAACATATCATATGAGAGCACCATTTAAATAAAAAAATGATCACCATTTGACTATGCTGCCTGAATCGATGATTTGATTTTTTCCGTAAAACTGGGTCAGGATTTTGCACATTTATTTTTCGTTAGGTAAACGATTATTTGTCTAAGAAGATGTGTGTTTAAATTCACTTAAACTCATACACCTAATATGGAACATCCCATTAGTTTGGTTCTATCAGTGCACCATCGACAATTTCGCTAACTCTTAGAAATTTATACTGATCCCAATCCATAACGAACAGGCACTCGTTTATCTAACGAATATAACTTTACGTTAGCGAGGTCGATTGTGGAAAGAGGTAGGTTAAATCTCTAGCTCAGCTAAACGGACGATATCGTCAACTAGGTAAGATTAAAACTTCACTATGTTGAAAGGACTAGCGACGTACATGCCGAAAGGGTGCTTGTTATCCCGATAATACAAATAATTTAGGTTATCTGTGCTGTATATATATAAAGCACTATGTTTATAATTTCATTTATTTAAATAAACTTTAATGAAAAATAAAGCGAATATATATGCATAATACTATTTACAATTTTGTTTTTATAATTCGCTTGTTTTTCAACTACTCTTGACAATTTCTTTCATCCAAATTGATTTGAAAATTCTGAGGATTATTTACAATTAATTTGATCTATAAATTGAATTATTAATTTATATTATTTTAGACAAATTAAAGCTGCAAATTTTTTTTAAGTCTATTCAGTTCTGATTTACTTGACATATGTTACGGCTTTATGTCGAGAATAATACGTATAAGATTTTTTCCTACACTATCAGGAAGCAACAGCAAACTCATAGCTTTAAAAATTGAATTTTACTTAAGTCATCTCTTAGATGCTAAGGCAGTATTTTGTTGTTAAAGTACTTTATCGATCGCACAAACAAAAACGACGAGTGTCCCTCTATTATAATTGTTAAATCAATGTCATTATGTATCTTAAAATTTTAAAAATTTTAGTGTGTTATTGCATGCGCAAATTCCTTTGACAAACGTTGCATGACCATTCGGCAGCCAATCACTAGGTAGGCATCGAGAGTTAGTACACCAGAAATTGATCGCAGATGCCGCATGACTGTTTATTAGTGAATAATTTAACGCTTTGTAGTTTTTGAAATCGTTAATCTTCGGTCATTGCTTGACACCATCAGAGCCGTGTACGAGCATTTCGAATATTTTGACAAACACCTTGACTTTTTTCTAAAAAACTATGAAACGCCAAAGAAATTTTGACAATCAAAATTTAAATTAGTCTGTTCTGCTGCTCAGCGATGAAACAAATAAAAATATTAACCCAATAAAAAGCATTAGCAGCAACAAATAGGAAGTGAAAACTGAGCATTTTCAGAAACAAGAGCTTCTCTAGAATATACCATTTCATGCTTCTCCTTTATTATATTTTAAAAATTTTGTTCTTATGTTTTTTAAGAATCCATTAAGTAATCGTCTTGTAAAAATGCTTATACTTGTGTATAATCTTTATATTGAGTGAATTTGGAGCACTTGTCATCGTGGTATTTTGTTTGTTGTGCTTATAACTTATAAAATTATTTATATTCTTAAAATTAAAAAGTTGAGTAAACTTTTTCCAAAGTAATATATAAGTGAAGTTTAATTTTTAGAATCAAAAGTTAAAAATCCAACCTATAAAACAAGCAATTAAAGTCTGTTTAAAACGAAAACAATAAAAAGCAATTAATTTTCAAATTGCAGTGCTGATTTTTTTCTTATTTCTATATACAATGATTGTTGGCAAAAATTTTAAAAAATTAATAAAAAGTAATTAATATTCCATCCAAACAATAAGTTTTAATTTAACGACCAACCAATTTTACTTCATACACCATAAAATTCGAAAGTCTTCATTCATTGTGTTGATAAATGGCTGTTGAAGAACTGAGTGCCTGTAAGGCAACAAGAGAGTGGTGATAAAGTACGCCAAGTTGAAGACTGCTTTTAGGCGTAAACTGAATTGAATGTAAACATAAAAGTTCTACACTTTTACATAGAGTACATATGTATATATACGCACATACAGATAGAAAGTAAAATAATTTTAGCTGCAGAATAAATTTTTACTAAATATAATATATTCAACCGCTTGTCATCGTCATGACGTGTCAGCTGGCAACTCTTCAAGATGTAAATAGTCAAAGAACGGGAAATTGAGATCGGAAAGTGGCACTGATGTTAACGATTTCTTTCCAAGCAATTAGGAGTTTTTACCGTTGAAATATTGACACCCAATTTTATGAAAAACTGGTCAAATAGTTTTTACTCGTCATAGCAAATGGCAACGATATTGTCTTAAAGCTACAACTATAACTGTCTATACAAAAATGGCATTTCTACTTCGGCGTTTACTTATTTCATGTTAAGGTTTGGATGTATATGCCGTCAAAATTCACATTAATCTGACCATCTTGCTCTTCTGAGGTTAGTATTTCCTGCGACCTATGTATGTATATATATATATAATATGTTTATAAATAATATGTGTCTGTTGTTACACTTTAAAATTTTTATTCATTTATGCATTTACATATATATTATCCGTGTACGTACCTGTAGTGTGTGTAGTTTTGGATATATAATTGTATATCTATATTTAAGTTGCATATGGTATATGTTTAATTCATCAATGAACGTTGAGGTTAAATTGTAGCGAACCAAAATGAAATTAGCGGCACTAATTGACAATTGAAGTGATTATTAGTTACTGTTGTTGCTATTTTTGCAGTTTGCGGTCAAGTCACGAAATAAAATCGCCTACATCGTTTGGTCATTGTAACTGGCGCTAATTGCTTTGAAATAAATCAAAGTGATCGCCATATTAATTGGCTTGTAAACTCCCAGGATATTTAATTACATGCAAATAATACAAACCGATTCATACATATATCTGCTGTTTATCTTGTATGCAATTGCATGCAATTGAGTAACTGAATATAAAAACCTCCCGTCCATCCGCACCAGGGGCGCTGTCCGCATGACGTACGGAACTTGTTTTATTTTTCATCAATCCTCACGATGAGGAGAGATTTATTTAGTGTCGAGAACTAAAAGAGTTCAGCTACAGAGCAAAAGTCATCAGCTGATTTTCAAGATTAGTTGAGAGTCGACAAAATAGTTTTCTTAATATGAAAAAGCGAGTCAGATATATCAAATGTGCTTGAATCAGAGTTGAAATCAAGACACAAACAATGCAAAGGCTCGTGAAATTCAAAATTCGTTTTACAAGTTTTCAGAAACAAGGGACGACTGGCGAGAGTAGGGATATTGATAAGTATCAGACGACTAGTATAAGAAGGAAGATTGTACTGAGAGTCCCAATGCAGATTTCTTAAGACAAATAGGAGAAATTGTTTTTGATTACTAATGTTACCTGCAGAGCTTGACCAACGTTTTACAAAAGCCAATATGCCTTTGGCTTTGTTGACTAACACACCAATGTGATGTGTGAAGTTCAGTTTTGGGTCCATAGTGATCCCCATGTCAATAAAACTGTGAACCTGCTTCAAACTATAATTATCTATAGTGTAAGTAATTGTCTGTGTGGATCTTCGGGAGAAACACTTAACTTTACATTTTTTAAGATTTAGGGGCATCTGATTTATTATACACCATTCACCCATGCTGTTTATGTCTGTTTGCAGTAAGATACCTTCATTTGCATTTTTTTGAAAACTTTATCTGAGAAGATATATCGTTTATAAATAGTGAAAACAGAATCGGGACTAGATGGCTACCCTGAGGTACTCCTGAAGAAACATTAACGGTATCTGAAATGGAATTCTTAAACATTACTCTTTGAGTTCGATCATACAGATATGTGGAGATCCATTGTAAAAATTTTGGTTGGAAACCCAGTAAGTCAAGTTTTTTGATTAGCAATGAGTGACACATTTTATCAAAAGCATTGCTAAAGTCAACGCTGCTGTTCTTTCTGAACGCACTGATGATATAAGAAGTGAACTAAAGTAAATTAGTGGTTGTAGATTTTCCTTTAACAAGTCCATGTTGGGAGTGTGATATAAATTGAATTTGATTGAATGAGTCAAATGATCATAAGTGATTCAAATAATTTAGGAATCGCAGATAGTTTAGTTATACCTCGGTAATTTTCTATCAAAGATCTCTTTCCTTTAAGAAGGCGTAAAAGATTCTTTCCATACAAATGCAAAAATACTCTCTCTCTAAGTGATAAATTGAATAAATGAGTCAAAGATTCGAAAATATACTCAGCACAATTTACAAGAAAGCAAGAAGGTATTTGATCAGGACCATATGTGCATGACTCTTTTAAGGACTTCAGATGGATAAATATATCTTCAGACGAAGTTAAGTTACCGGAACATAATTTATATGGGTAATACGAGTTTTCTTGAATACTAGGAGAATAATTAGATTTGAAAAATTTAGCGAACAAATTGGAAATTGTCTGACTATCATTGGAAATGTTACTTTGAAACGTCATAGTAGAAGGAAATCCAGATAACTGGCGCTTAGCGTTTACGAAACCATAAAATGATTTAGGATTTGTTATTAAACTACATTTAATTTTGCACAAATAAGCATTATAACATTTGCGATTTAAATCAAAGAGAGTGTCGCAAAATTGAGTATTTTAAATAATGTGAGTGAAATGATTATTAAAAGAAAACATAGAACAATACTTCCCTCCAACTGACATACCATATATACAATAGCATACTCATATATATGAAAATGGTTTTGTTTTAACATTGTTACAACACGGCGCATGAGCGATGTGTTTAAAAGGCCACCTAAATAGAGATTCTTTCAAATATTTATGTGTGTATTTATATGGTGAAATTGCTGAATACACATTTTCCTGCCAACCATTAGCCACTTTATTTAAAAACATTTCCCAGCAAAATAAGTTCGCCGTAATTATATGAAAGTGCATATGTATTCATCTGACCTGTAATACACACGTGCATACGCAAGTATTTAATCCAAGCTCCTTTTAGCTTTTCCAAAATACTAGACATCCAGAAAGAAAGTGTACTGAATTTTTGAAGGTTTTAAGAATTTTAACAAAAAAATTACGTGACTCTTCAATACATAATAAAAGATATTTTCCAACATAGTCGCTATTTCTTTCTATAAAGGTGGTTCTTCTTCTTCTTTGGCGTAGACACCGCTTACGCGATTATAGCCTCGTCAACAATAGCGCGCCACTCGTTTCTTCTTCTTGCTGTTTGGCGCCAGTTAGAAATACCAAGTGACACCAGGTCGCTCTCCACTTGATCTTTCCAACGGAGTGGAGGTCTCCCTCTTCCTCTGCTTCCACCAGCGGGTACTCCATCGAATACTTTCAAAGCTGGAGCGCTTTCATCCATTCGGACGACATGACCTAGCCAGCGTAGCCGCTGTCTCTTTATTCGCTGAGCTATGTCAATGTCGTCGTATAGCTCGTACAGCTCATCGTTCCATCGTCTGCGGTATTCGCCGTTGCCAACGCGCAAAGGACCATAAATCTTCCGCAAAACTTTTCTCTCGAAAACTCCTAAAGCCGACTCATCGGATGTAGACATCGTCCAGGCTTCTGCACCATATGTCAGGGCGGGGATGATGAGCGACTTGTAGAGTTTGGTTTTAGTTCGTCGAGAGAGGACTTTACTTTGCAATTGCCTACTCAGTCCAAAGTAGCACCTGTTAGCAAGAGTGATTCTGCGTTGGATTTCAAGGCTGACATTGTTGGTGTTGTTAATGCTAGTTCCCAGATACACGAAATTATCTACGACTTCGAAGTTGTGACTGTCAACAGTGACGTGGGAGCCAAGTCGCGAATGCGATGACTGTTTATTTGATGACAGGAGATATTTCGTCTTGCCCTCGTTCACTACCAGACCCATTCGCTTCGCTTCTTTGTCTAATCTGGAGAACGCAGAAGTTACATTGCGGGTGTTATGACCAATTATATCAATATCATCGGCATACGCCAACAATTGCACACTCTTGTAGAAAATTGTGCCTGGTCTGTTTAGCTCTGCAGCTCGTATTATTTTCTCCAGCATCAAGTTAAAGAAATCACACGATAAAGAGTCTCCTTGTCTGAAACCTCGTTTGGTATCGAATGGCTCGGGGAGGTCCTTCCCAATTCTGACCGCACTTCTGGTATTATCCAGGGTCAGTTTACAAAGCCGTATGAGTTTCGTGGGGATATCAAATTCAGACATAGCGGCGTAGAGGCATTTCCTTATCGTGCTGTCGAAGGCAGCTTTAAAATCGATAAAAAGGTGGTGTGTATCGATTCTTTTCTCTCGGGTCTTCTCTAAGATTTGGCGCATGGTAAATATCTGGTCAATGGTGGATTTGCCAGGTCTAAAGCCGCACTGATAAGGTCCAATCAGTTTGTTGACGGTGGGCTTTAGTTTTTCACACAATACGCTAGATAAGACCTTATATGCGATATTAAGGAGACTTATCCCACGATAATTGGCGCAGACCGTGGGGTCTCCCTTTTTTTGGATTGGGCAGAGCACACTTAGGTTCCATTCGTCAGGCATGCTTTCTTCCGACCATATTTTGCAAAGAAGCTGATGCATGCTCCTTGCCAGCTCTTCGCCGCCGTATTTGAAAAGTTCTGCCGGTAAGCCATCGGCTCCCGCCGCTTTGTTATTTTTTAAGCGGTCAATCGCTATCCGAACTTCTTCATAGTCGGGTGATGGCACCTCTATACCATCGTCATCGATTGGGGTTTCGGGTTCGCCATCTCTGGGGCTTTCATTTTCACTGCCATTGAGCAGGTTAGAGAAGTGTTCCCTCCATACACTAAGTATACTCTGGACATCTGTCACCAGATTACCTCTATTGTCCCTACATGAGTTTGCTACGGTCTTGAAGCCTTCTGTAAGTCGCCGCATCTTCTCATAGAATTTTCGAGCATTACCCTTGTCGGCCAGCTTCTCACGCTCTTCATACTCACGCATTTCGGCCTCTTTCTTTTTTCGTCTGCAAATGCGTCTCGCTTCCCTCTTCAGCTCTCGGTATCTATCCCACCCCGCACGTGTTGTGGTCGATCGCAAAGTTGCGAGGTAGGCAGTCTGTTTTCTCTCCACTGCAGTTCGACATTCCTCATCGTACCAGTTGTTTTTCTGGTATTGCTGAAAACCAATTGTTTCCGAAGCAGCGGTATGCAAGGAATTTAATATTTCGTTCCACAGCTCCCTTATACCAAGTCGCTGATGAGTGCTCCCAGAGAGCGGGTGTGCAAGTCGAGTAGAAAACTTTCTGACTGTCTGCTGTGATTGCAGCTTTTCGACGGCAAACCTTCCTTGTGTTTGTTGACGAGCGTTCTTTGCCACACAGAGGCGAGTGCGTATTTTTTCTGCTACAAGATAATGATCCGAGTCGATATTTGGCCCTCGGAACGTATGCACGTCTAGAACACTGGATACATGTCTTCCGTCTATCACAACGTGATCGATTTGGTTGCGTGTTTTACGATCTGGCGACAGCCATGTAGCTTGATGTATTTTCGTATGCTGAAATCTGGTACTACAGACAACCATATTTCGGGCCCCGGTAAAGTCAATCAGCCTCAGCCCGTTTGGGGATGTTTCGTCGTGGAGGCTGGATTTTCCGATTGTTGAGCCAAAAATGCCTTCTTTGCCCACCCTGGCGTTGAAATCGCCTAGCACAATTTTGACATCGTGGCGGGGGCAGCGCTCATAAGCACGTTCTAGGCTCTCATAGAAAGCATCTTTGGTCACATCATCCTTCTCTTCTGTCGGGGCGTGGGCGCAAATCAACGATATGTTAAAGAACTTCGCTTTGATGCGAATTGCGGCTAGACGTTCATCCACCGGGGTGAATGCCAGGACTCGGCGACGGAGCCTCTCTCCCACCACAAACCCAACACCAAATTTGCGCTCCTTTAAATGGCCGCTGTAGTAGATTTCACAAGGACCCACCTTTTTCCGTCCTTGTCCCGTCCATCGCATTTCTTGGACGGTGGTGATGTCAGCCTTTAGTCTTACGAGGACATCAACCAGCTGGGCAGCGGCACCTTCCCAATTAAGGGACCGGACATTCCAGGTACATGCCCTCAAATCATGACCCTTAAAACGTTTGCGGGGGTCGTCATCAAAATGGGGGTCTCTCGTCCGAGGCAATTGCTGATTTTTCATTGGAGTATAGTTTTTATGTGGTGGGTTCCAAACCCTACGCACAACCGCAAGGGCTTCGCCTTCTCACTTTAGCTCGCCTCCAAACGGATGTTTGTTGGCTACCCTGAGGATACTTGGTCTAGAACCGGAAGTCGTGAGCTGCTTGAGCCATATGTAAAAGAATCGTTTCTGGCCACTCCCAGGTGAATGGCAGTCAGAAACTTTTCTCACTTGCGTGAACTTCTACACATGGCCCCATCCTCCAGGTGGTTAGCGGGGTAAAAATTGTTGATGCCTTCCTCCAGGTAGTCTTCGGCCCACCCCTTCGTCCACTTCCTCATCTTCTCCTAAACATCTTTCGAGAATACTTTCAGAGTTAAAAGTGCCAGGAAATTCAAATTTAATGGAGAAGATTATCTCTGTCAAATGTTGGCTGCGGCTACTTCTCAGATGGTCTATCCGTTAAGTCCAATTTTCGATGACTCGTTCGAGCATTTCGACTGGTAACTGGCGAATGACGCGCGTGAGATTTTGCTCCAAGGCCTGAATCGAAACGGCATTGTCCGCATAGACTTATATGGACCGATGATTCTACCCGCCAACAAACCACTCCAAGCCAAACCTATTTTGCTTTTTTACATACCCATTGAGCCAGAAGTGGGCCTCATCGCTGAACACGATTTGGATCGAAAACGACGGAACTTCTTGGAACTTTTCAAGAGCCCATAGAGCGAAGCAATTTCGCTTGGGAATGTCGAGCGGCTTTAGTTCATGCACAGGCTGAATTTTGTACGCTTTCAATTTAAGATCTCGACGTAAAATGCGCCAAGTCATTCCATACGTCACTCCGAGTTGCTGCGAACGGCGCCGAATCGACTATACACGGTCTTCGTGTTTATTCGGTCGAATATTATCCAATAATGAATGCGGGGTCTCAAAATGGGTGATGGTGTGAATTTTCGTAATAAAGTTGAATTATTTGTTAAAGTTGTGCAGACGTAAGTCTCTCCGTGATGAAATGCCAATCAATACTGAACAAAAATAACATGAGAGCTTGACACTACTCACGCGTGATCTGTCCTTTTACTTATTTACAAACATACTTATGAACCATATACTCCATAATATTTGTATGCTTTTAGGCATTTACTGTGATTACAAATAAAGCACTAATGAAAAGTGTTTAAAATTATTTCATTTTGAATCAGTAGAATACTCGTTGCGGATGTAATGTTTATCAGAATGGGTCTAGTAGGAGATTTACAAACGTAATAATTTATTTTTCGTAGGAAGAGGCGTATCATTATGGTAAGGCATGGACATTCAGTGAAAATCTTTAATAATATCTCTCCGGCAGACAACAGTCATATAATATGAAATATAATCACGCTACATAAAAGTAAATACAGCAATGAATGATATCTTTCAGACTTAAAATATTTGTGATTGAGTAATGTGAACTTTTCTCAATTGAAATTTATCTGCAGACCTAACTACTTATCTCTGTGGCTTGCTCTAGATGGTATTCATACTAAGGATCGGAGAAAATAAATGTGTTGATAGACACTTAGCTTATATGGTCTTTGGTAAGGACTTGATCTTCGTGGCGAAAATCTAATTTTCATAAATAATTTCTTTAAAATTCTTATTCATTTGTTACCAAACTCATAAAATCTTTTAATAGTTGATGAAGTCAGGATGCGGCTTATTTACCAAGCATCCTTCTTTGAAGGGATAACAAAGCGGGAAAATTATAACATATGATTTTTTGTAAGAAATCCAAAATTGGAACCGTATTTTAGTAATAAGCTCTTAAAGGCTAAGCTTGCAAAGACAATAAATTTAAAATTGCCTCAATTGATTAACTATCTTTTGATCTGTAATTAAGTATTTGAAATTAGATTTTCATTAATTTATTGAAGAATTGTAGTTGCGACATTGTTATTCACATACTTTGAATTATATATGTACATATCCACTCGCACTTTATGTATATATGCAAACATCTTTTCATTTATGCACTACTATTTATGGAGGCACCTGCAGCGAACAACTGTCAATCATTTATCTTACAATCTCAATAAAAATTAAACAAAAGACGAAGACAATTTGAAAACGAATTAAATAAATACAAACGGATGGAAAATATATTAATGTTTGTAATAGTTGTAGATAGATAGAAAGATTTCAAAGATATTAATGTGTGTCCTTTAATACAAAAATATGAAGATATACATGTAATTAGATTTTCTAACATTTTGTAAAATGTACAAGCACTTGAGGACCTGCAGCAACATATAATCAGCAGGCATGAAATTATTTGCAAAGCATTCAAGCAAACTATGTCACGTCTAACTGAAACGCTTACAAACCGATAAATAACACATAATTTTTTTTTTGTCAATTGTATGTGGGTGTTGATTTGTCATTTGAAAGTAAAGAGCTGAAATGTTGAAAATTCCGATAAGCCAATAGATGTGGCCATTAAATTTCAATTGAACAGTCATTTGTCGCAAATAACAAATCATTTATTATTTTATCTACAAAAATATATACATATTGTACATTTGTACTGATAATGATATAATGTAAAAAAACAAAAAGAATAATTCTTTCAGAAATAGAAATGGTGTTGAGAAATTGAACTTCTGTACTCATATTATGTACATATATATGTATATACATTGTTCATTAAAGAACTTTATAAAAATACATTATATGCATATATAAAAATGATTTAATCTTTCTTAACGAAAATAAGTTCAAACACATCACTATTACATTGATGTCAAAAAAGTGTACTATCGTCAAGCTTGGCAATGTATCTACCCCTCCAGCTATCAAAATTAAATAATACAGATTTATCTATTTTAAAATTTTAAATAAATTTTATTAAATTAATTTTTTATTATAAAGTTTGAACCTTGACATTATATGTGAAACACTACAACATTCAAATGACCGCATCTCAGTCATAACTTAACGAATGTTGGTTTTCAATTACTCAAGAGTTAAAGGTTTATCCGCATATACACGATCTCTTGGGTAGCCCCACAAAACAGTCCAACGGTATCAAATCGCACGATATCGGTGGCCAATCAACATCGCCAAGCGAGAGATTACTGCGTAGTTCTTCAATTGCAGACCAAAAAAATGTCTGATATGACTGTTAAAGAGAGTAAGACCTAAACAGTAGCAACGAGTGAAATGTAAATAAATATAGATGGGAAGCAGGTTAATATATACATACCTATATACATATATAATAATACTGAAGTGCATAGGACGAAGGGAATCGGCTGATGAGAAAAAATAAAAAGCATTCATCCCTCCATATGTCGCTCAATATTTGAGAAGAAAATATCTATATATAATAAAAATTATGAAATAGTATTAGATAGATATAGTAGAGATGTAGTAGTTAATTTTTTCCAAAGTCATGTTTTTCAATAGTTTTAGCTAGGGAGGGAAGAAATAAAAATGCAGCAAAGGCATTGAACAATTAAAAAGCAAAACATTTTCAATTATAAGTAAGGAAAAGATAATGAAAAGTGTATAGTTGATGGAATAATAAGAAAGTAAAAAACTAAAATAAAAATACAGATATTTTGTTTTGTAAACGAAAGAAATTTATAAGGAAAAATGAAAAATGAATGCTGAGCATGCAATGAAAAATGGAATCTCTTGGACAAATCGTTTTGTTAATGGTTAAACAACCCGTAGGGTTACATATATAGAAACTAATGGAAATGGCAGAGCAGTATGCTTCCATAGAGAGCTGACAAACATGGGGGATATACAAATTAAAATAAGTTTCAAAAAATTGGAAGAAACACTTGTTTTGAAACAATTGTTAATATAATTTCTTAAAGAACGCTGCCTTCTAACATAATGGACATAAGGAGAGTCATGATAATTAATTTTTTTGTTTAACTTTTCGTATCGTGCAATCTTTTTTGAATTCATTTTCATTTCCCCTCGTCGGTTTTGTTTATTAGCATTTTGTCATAATTTTTACTATCATATGTAAATTTTGGCCTTACAAGTTTTTCCCATATAATCCAAAAAACCTTGGATCTTTACCGACCAACCTCTTTATGTGCTCGCTATAAAACTCTACGAGATAAATAGGTACTTAAACACCACCTGTAAAAGCAAATAAATCTGGAAGTATTTCGGTATGCTACCAATAATAGACACCAAGGTAAGTGGTAGATTTTTAATCGGAATGAAGATTTTGCACTTCCTTTCCTTTGGTTTATTGGGAGTTGTTTTTTTTTTTTACTAAGTGGCTTGCTAGAACATTTTTCCGCTAGAATCTGGTTTCACTTTTGCACCCTGTCGAAGTGAATCAGCTCTAACTAGTTTAGGGTGGTTTCCTTGTGAAGGGGAGATATTTCTCCAACCACAAATTCAATATAAAATTAATGCATCAATTTGTAATTAAAGATTAAAAATGTTCCATACTTTTTCTCACACATCATTTCATCATCTTCTACTATTAATCGGATCTTCAACCACAACTGATATCCTAAATTCGGTTTAATTTTAATCAAAAAATACTTAACTAACATTATCTTATATTTAAAAACACATTTTGCATATAAATTTAAATGATGTTTACACAACATAAAGGTTTGTCAATTCCATAAATTTACCAGACATATAAATCAACTTATTATTCCGTCGCTCACTATCACTCACATGTCTCTGGTTGTCTTAGACAATCTCGCTGCTTTGCACCATAACTTCGCCGCAAATACTTCATTGATATATGGGTGTGTGCATTTTTATCGTTTCGACTCGTCATGATACACCGATTCGCATTAGCTTAATGACAACTGACAGACGCATAAGTAGATGTGGCTTTCCTATATTTCCTACAATTAATTATAATGTCTATTGTAGAAATTTGTTTGTAAGGAATGATTAAAAGTTCTAATTAAGATTTAGCCAATACAATATTTTAAATTAATTATTATACCAGCGGATTAACAATTTAACTTGGAGTGAAAATAAAACATAAAGTTGACATAAATATCGCATTGAATTTAAATTGATCGTGATACTTGTAGCGTCGGATATTATGCGTAATATGCGACCATCCATTTTAAAGATCAAAACTCGAAAAAATTGCATTTGCTCAATAGAAATCAAAACGATATGGGTCGAATCGCGTACAGCGGAAGTCTGCGTTGATGCATTCAATCGAGTTTTCTTATAATTTGCTAATATACTAATTAAATTAATAACAAAAATAGAGATTTTCTACGTGTTCTTTTCTAGATTTCTAATTGAGGAATAAAATGTGTACCAAAAACAACATTTATTAAAACCTTATGGTTACTTTTTTTAGGAATTTTTAGGAATTTTCATCAAAAACTTTTTAGGAGATTTTCATAAATAACTTATAGCAGGACAATCACGTTGCTTCCCCCAGCAATAGTCCGCTATCAAATGCTTATCCCATCAGCATTGTTATGCCTCTATATTATTTTTTCCCTATCTATAGGCACGAAGATTCTTTGGAAACTGTGGAGATAATGAATTTTAAGTTGTTTCATTGGAGGGTGGTAATATAATTGTATATCTTGTAACCAATGAGCGGTTCATTTCATTCTTTTATCCAATTTCAAACATCTCACGTACAAGTCAACCCCGCTTTTTCTAATGTTGATGGTTGGAACGACTATCAGACAATAAAAACATGACTGATTGAATATTACTATCGCTGGACACCTCACTGTATATTTCTTCAAACGTGGATCACGTGTAAAACAAATAAGTGGAACAAGGACTTGTTCAAAACGTTTTAAAGAAATAATTTCCTTAACATTGACACCGCGACAATCGACACAGCAGAAGTAAAAGTGGTCGAGTTGATATTTTACCACTGACCCACTGTCACAAATGCTCATAGTACATTTCACAAGAAATTTTAGATATCCACGGTTAGTTTTCGTCTACAATCTACGAGTTAAAATAAAAAAGGTACTAATAAGACTTGAAACTCCCGAAAGTTCTAATTACTCTTAATTTACAAAACTGCACGAAGGAAAAATAAAAAATTATGTCTAGTGTTGCTAATGGATACCTTTCACAAAACCACTAGCTAGATATCGGTACCAAAAAAAAATTTTCTTTGTTGTATATATATATTAATTTAGATGAAAAGATGCTAATACCAAATTTCAAGTAAATGGACCCATAAATACGACATTTATTGAGGACATAAGTTCAAACTCTGCTGTTCAACAAAATTCATTCTACTCCTCTCATACTCACCTTTCATACTTATCAGCAACCTTTCCCGCTGAGCAGGATGTAAATAGTTAAGCAATTGTAAATAAGCACTATAAACGAAGCTTTCTCGCTCGCGTAAAAACGGTTGCATATATGTATGCACATGCAAATAAAACATTGTAAATTTAATCGTCCAATAAGAAATGGACGCAACTAGTGAACATTAATTATTATTCAATATCAAGTTTTTAAAAATAATAAGAAAGAAGATTAGCATTTTGACCTAACGTTTTTGCTTCTATTTTATTTATTTATAGTAAATATATACTAAGTATGGCGGCCGTAATAGCCGAGTGGTTAGCATTGCGTACTACCATTCGGAAGGCTTGGGTTCTAGCCCAGGTTCGAGCAACATCCAAAATTATAGAAAAAAAAATCGCTTCAGCTATTGCAAAGCGCCAAATATACTAAGTTCAGAGACCGTTTCAGTGGCCAATAGGAAGAGGAAATTTCGCAGTGGACCTACTCATATTTTTTGGAACAGGATTTTTCTACCGTAATATTAAAACTTTTTAATAATTATTATTTATTTATTTTATTTTTTTCATATGCACGAATTAATACAGATTGAGTTGATAGGCTGTTACCGATTGAACGAAGCCAGTGAGCATGATATGAACTTTCACTACAATAAAAAAAATCATAGCTGGTATACTATATAGCAACCTTTCATCTATTAAAATATTATGAATATTCTACGCACGTGGTTAAACCAAAGGATTTAAAATGACCAGACAGAAATTTCCAACAAAATGGATGGATTCTACAGGGTGAGTTTAACTATTAATTATTTTGATATGCGCTTGATTCGGTTCTTGCAATTTGGATTAAAAATATATAGATATCTGCGTACATGCATATGTAAATAATACCTGCATTTGAAATAAGCTCAAGAGCAAACATGTGCCCCTGGCGGCAGGAACGATAAATCTTTTAAACCAAAACATGCAAAAAAGCATAAATGTCGCTTTTGACATTTGAACCATGGGCAAACAAGTGCAACAATATACAAACGCATATGAGATTGTTAACCTATATGCGTTCACACCCAAATTCATCCTGTAGTGGACATGTAGACTAGTATGCGAAAATTCTAGTTAAATACTAGTGTGGGATAGGTTGAACTCATTCCAGTTCGTTATTTGCATATCAACTCATCATTAACGGGACTAATAATAATTTTCACATTCCAATGTTGTTTTTATTTCTAAAACGCCACGACTTAGAGTCACTTCCTAATAAATTCTGTTGAAGTTCAGAGTTAATCGTTGCTATTTTTATCACAACGAGGTTATCACCGTGGTTTTAGTTTTATTTTCATTATATTTTTTGTAAATTAGAAATTCAACACATACTTACATATATCAATTTGTGGGGCATGGCCGTGTTAAAAATAACAGTTGCTTACATGATAAATAGATGGAAGATGAACTAGTTAGAGGAAAATTGAAACTGATAAGATTCTAGCTCACAATTAGTATTTTTCCCTGCAGAGCATTTGCCCGTATGTGTTCAAGCCGCAAGTGGATAGAAATTTAACAAAATTGACAAGTGTTGGCTGACGATCAGTTCAACTGTTCAATTGTTCAGCACATATGTAGGTGTGTATTCGAAATGGATGAAGCGCCAATGGGTCAACTGCGACCAACAGGTCAGTTGAACCTTTGAAGGGCTGACAGGTGTACAAAAGCTAACACACAATGAACGACTTTATGCATGTTCATATATATTAGCAAGAGTTTGTAGGCATATAGGAGCTTGTGTGCTTATGGGTGTGGGCAATATTTTGAATGTTAAAGTTTTTTTTGTGGGGGTTTTCTTATTTTAATATTTTTTATAGCTTCTTTCAATATACATATGCACATTTATTTGCATAGCATAAAGCAACCGGTGCAATCTTCTCTGCCAAAAATGCAATTCGTCCACAATAAGATCGAGAGTACTCTTAAAAGAGCATTCAACTAATATAATCTAATATCAATATATATGTAGAATGAACTGTTCTTTTTTGTTCGATCATGTGCTATGAAGAGTCTGATTGTACCCTATTAAACCCGCTCGAAATCGCATATTTGTATAAAATTGGTAAAACTAATATATTCAGGTCACTGTTCAATGACATTAAATAGTTTTTTGAGCTGGATGAAACCTTATTTTATATTTGGGAAAGTAAAAAAATTACAACAACAGTCAGAGCGATAGAAGTTACAGCTATTTCGGAAGCCATCGTTTCCTCATTAGACTTCTTTCCAGACATCCTTGTTTGAATAGGATCTGAACTTGGGATATTCACAGCACGAAGCAATGGCTACCTGTGCGCCGGGTTAACTTATTGTGTTATTCATTTTTGCTTTTTCTACATATACACGATCAGGAGCTGTAAACTTTAACACAATGTGAATTGGAATATCATAGTTTTTCTTTGATCGTTATTTGCTCAACTCGGATAATCTATTTTCACAGAAATTTTCGAAAAGATTGATAATGACTTTATGAAGTGAATGATTGAAAAAAAATTACGAGTTAGCTCTGTTTTGAGCGAAAAAATAACCATAAAAAGGTAACGATTATTCTCTGAACGATATTTTTCGCTCTCAATAATAATAATTATTGTTTGAGTGTTTAAGTATAACTCGAACAATAATTATTATCAACGAAGAAAAATTATAAAAGTCATGAAATAATAAATTACTTCAGATCTGAAGAGAGTACGGAAATAGAAACCTTCTGAGCAAATTCGTTTGTGAAAGATTTTTTCATTGAGGAAATTACAGATTATCATTATTTACAAATATGTACCGAAAGAATTATAAGAAGTTTGGAAAGACTTTTGTGGGTAATAAGATTTTGATCTGCTTATATTTTTAACTTCTCTCGAAATGGTACTACCAACGGGCAACTTAACACATCTCTCATATGCAACAATTATAGCAGTTGGAGCAGTAGGCTACTTATCTTGTTCTGGAAAATATGTGCCGACGATCTTTCTGTTAAAAAAAGTGATAAAACTATTTCACGGTAAAAATTAAATATCCGAATCGGGATCACAAAATTTAATTGTATAGCTGAGGCATAATTTGTGACAGCGTATTGTATATTACACTACTAACTATTATCAATTTAACCTCCAATAGACCCATTTGAGGACAGTTGTGCAACTGTATCCGAATACGAATAATCTCGGATTAGTGTAGTAGCATAATTTTTTGCATAGTAGCTTCAGCAATGGAAATAAATAATTCCATTGGGATTACATAGAATTAATGAATGTAATGTAATGCTTAACCATAAACGTCACCAAGCAGGTCAACAGCAGTTCCGGAAAGTATCCAACAGTTGTCAATAGCAATAAAGATTTAAGCTAAGTTGACAGATATGCTTTACGGTCAAGCAACTACTACAACAAGTCCCAGAAGAAATAATGACTTTGAAAACAATCACTGATAAAAGGAGTAAAGGAAATTTTAGAGGTATACAAACATAATAGGAAATCATATTTTGAATGACGTGTTAAAATACAATTTGGTATCATATATATTTGAAAACTTCAATCTTCAGACTTTTCAAATTTTCAAATCTTCTAATCTGGGATTCCTTGATGATAAATTCGTGCACATTCAAATGAAGACTAACAACAAAGATTAAAAAGCTCACTCCAAAGGGTGCCTTGACGTCCATGAAATAATTCTTTTAATTGGGTTAACTGGCCAGATTAAGAATTAAAGGGAGTGCGATCGCACTTTTCAAAAAATCCGTGATTTCGAGGCGTCTTAAAGCTGTAGATTAGAATTTCGTATTATCATTTGATGAAAAGGGTGATATATTTCGAGGTTCCCTACTTTTTTTTAAAGAAAAAATAGAGAAACATTAAATTTAATGGGGAATGTTTATAATCATTCGAAAGAGCATTCTTTGAAATTTATTTTTTGAAGATTATCTCTTTCAAATGTTGGCCGCGGCTACGTCTCCATCCATCCGTTGAGTCCAATTTTCGATGACTCGTTTGAGCATTTCGACTGGTAACTGGCGAATGACATGCGTGATGTTTTACTCCAAGGCCTGAATTGAAGCGAGATTGTCCACATAGACTTTAGACTTTACATATCCTCACAGGAAAAAGTCTAACGGTGTGGTTTCACATGATCTTTGTGGTCAATTCACCGCCCCAAAACGTGAAATTAGCTGCTTACCGAAGTGTTCTCTCAGTAAATCCATTGATTGATGCGATGTGTGTGAAGTGGCGCCGTCTTGTTGTAACCAAAATATAGCGGAGATCACAAGCTTCAATTACGGGCATCAAATAGTCGATTATCATGGCGCGATAACGCTCGCCATTGACGGTTACGTTCACAACGGGCCACAAACCACACCAAACTGTAATTTTTTCTGGCTTCATTGAGCCAGAAATGGGCCTCATAGCTCGAAAGCGTTGGATCTTCTTGGAGCTTTTCAAGAGCCCATAAAGCGAAGCGATTTTGTACGCTTTCAATTTAAGATCTCGACGTAAAATGCGCTAAGTCGTTCCATACGTCCGACCGAGTTGCTGCGAACGGCGCCGAATCGAATCTCCACGGTCTTCGTATATATAAGTATATTATTTATTTATTATACCTTTAATTTTATGTAATATTTCATTATATCTGGCTTATTAACATAATTTACAATATTTCAGTACACTATTGGTCAATTATCAGTGAAGCACCATGTTTTAATTATTTTTGCTCCCTCCGATATTCTGAAATTTTTTTTTTTTTTGGTTATGACAAGAAGAATGCCGTTTTACATAATGGAGTCCTAACACTGATGCGTAATTGCCCTATCCAGGAAAGGTGTTCAGGAATGTACAGCAGGTACACATAACACACAATAATGAAAAGCGAAGAGAGAGTATACTTAGTCAGTGAAAGCTATGCCAACGACGTGACCAATGAAAACTATGCCAATTTCATCTCGACAGGGTAAAGAACTGTGAGAACAGAAAAATACAAAATTATGGCGTTTCATAAAAAGGACATTTTTATATTACTGCATATAATTTGCATAGGCCTTGGAAAGGAAATATTGTTACAAAGAAGGCACGTTCATGCTGATATGTGAGATATGCATAGGGGTCAATAGTAGCCCCTAAGAAAAAATCAAAAAATATAACTTTTCCATTTATAAAAACATTCGAAAAGATAAGCTTATGTTCAAAATTTTCTTAAGTAAAACTAAGAACGTTGGAATTACGCCACAAATTATTAAACAACTTTCTATGAAATCTTTATTAAATTTTCTATGGCATTTGAGTATTATGAATTGAAAGAACGATACGCCATATTGAAAAATGGTAAAAACCGATTTTAGAATTTTTTTAGTTGTTTTTAATCCGTATTTAGTTCATGGAAATAGAAAATCAACATTAAAATATCCCTTAATTTCACCATTTCTTAAAAAGACGGTACCGATGCCCTTCTGGCCTTTTGCTATGAAAATCATTGTTTACCCACAGCTACAGGACTATTATGGTCGCATTGTTTTTTATAACAATTTGAAGTTCACCTCTTATTTTTTACGCAATTTGGTTTTATGTCACTTCCGTTTCTATTAGTCCTTCTACTGATTCCATCAAATCTTTTTTATCTGATTCGATGGACTCTGTAAGGTGAAAGTTTTCTTGATTTTCAAATATATGATTCATAAACCACAAAGCGAAGCAGGTTTTTAAATTTAATTTAATTAAAAGTTAAAAAGCTTTAAACGCAAAAAGGCTCAAGTGCTCCTTTGTAGGAAAGACTTGTATCTCATTTTTTCCTCTAACCTCATTTACTTGATGAATAGCGAG
The DNA here is from genome assembly GCA_030068015.2 of Neoceratitis asiatica. Classification (NCBI taxonomy): domain Eukaryota; kingdom Metazoa; phylum Arthropoda; class Insecta; order Diptera; family Tephritidae; genus Neoceratitis; species Neoceratitis asiatica. The sequence goes on from CM061524.1 coordinate 82,895,121, forward strand.
GGCTGTAATTTACAATATATCTATTAATGTCAGTACTTGCTTTTAAATCAAGTAGCTTAAGCTCTAGGGTATGGTCATGTGTAGCTATTCACGCAAGTGGGGAAAATATTTGACTGCCACTCACTTGAAAATGGTCAGAAATTACTATTTTACATATGTATGGTGGAAGCAGCTAATGACTCCCGGTCTTAGACCAATTATCCTCTGGGTAGACAACAAACATCTGTTTGGATCTAAAATATATGAGAAGGCGAATCCCCCAAGGTTATGCGTAGGGTTTGAGACCCACCACATAAAAATATACTTCAATGAAAAATCAGCATTAGCCACGGATAGAGACCCCTCTTTTGATCAATTCAATATCCTGTGCCTTAAATGTGAAGGTGCCGCTTTGTAGATGGTTGTCGCTAGATTGAAAATCAAGCAACTAAATCGATCAAGTTGTGATTGGCGGACAAACATATCCAGTGTTTTAGATAAGCGTATGTTCCGAGGGCCCAACATCAGATAACTATCTTGCAGCTGCAAAGATACGCACCCGCCTCTGTGCAGTAAAGGCCGCCCGTCAACAAACTCATTTGCAACTCGATATAAGGGAGCTGTGGAACGGAGTGTCAAACTCCCTACGTACCGTCGCCACGGAAACAACTGGTGTCCGAAAAAGAGCTGGTACGATGAGGAATGGCAAACTTCAGTCAAAATATATAAAGAGGCCGAAATGTGTGGGTATGAAGGGAAATTTCTATAAAAACATTCGGGACTAACAGAAGAGAAAAAACGAAGGAGACCGGAAGGATTAAGCAGGTGTTCTGGTGAAAGATGTTCAGAGAATATTTAGTGTATGGAGAAACTATGATGAAAGTCGTATAGCGAAAGCAGAAACCTACGGTCTGCGCCAATTATGGTGGGAATTGCCACTTCAATATCGCATATAAGGATTAAAGCCCACCGTCAACAAACTGACCTTTTCAGTGTGGTTTTATACCTGGCCAATCCACCATTGACAAGATATTTAGCATTCGGCTAATCGTTGATAAGACCCGAGAGAAGAGTCGACGCACACCACCTTTTCATTGATTTTAAAACTGCTTTCGGATTGTTGATAATTTCGTCTATCTGGAAATCAACATTAACATCACAAATAATTTCGGCCTTGATATCCAATGCAGATTCACTTTTGCCATCAGGTGCTACTTTGGACAAATAATGCCTTTTATTGACCAACCAAAAAAAAAACTCTAAAAGCCGCTCATCACTCCCATCGTACAGAATCGTGAAGAAACTCATACGATGTCGACATCGGATAAGCTTCAGGAGTTTTCGAGATAAAAGTTTTGTGGAAAATTTAATGAAAGGCGCACTACGAAAAGAAAAGAAGAAATACTATAGTTTAAAGACAGTGTTTTGAATCTTTGACAACAAAAATAATTTCGAAATTTTTGGAAACTTTACCCCTAATGTGTCTAAAAACATTTTGAACTCGTCTTTATATATTAACGTAATGGCTTCCCATCTACATTTCGTGTCTATTATTTGTAAAAGAGGAAACTCTTATCAGAAATGCATTTGCAACCCAATTTCAATTTTACTTAGTGACTGATAAAGATACCTTATTTAATACGGATGCCATTTCTTCTGCTTATGTTGGAGCTACTGAAATATTTAAAAAAAATGAATGAACACTTCAAAATGTTTATAAGGATTTAAATAATTTTATAAAAGTATTATGTAAGAAAACTTAATTTTAACAAAAATTAGTTTTTCTCAAAAGTGAATTCATATAAGCTCAATACTCAGTGGAGCTTGAATGCATTTATTAAGTTTCTGTGGAGTTTCACGACAGAAAATTTAACGGTTTTCCTTTTTTTATATAAAATCTAAGCAAATGCCAAGATATGGCATATTTTTCAGGCGAATAGCTTACATTTAAATAAAATAGGAATTAGCAAGAAAATGCATATATTTTTACGTGAAACGTGAAAAACTCAAAAAAATGTCTGGGCTTTTTTTTATTTATATGTGCATTAGATATAAAGAGTGTTTTTTATAAAGGTATAGAACTTTAAGTTGCAATAAAACAACGACGGATTATTCGATTGACATGAGTTTTATTCATCCGAAAGATAATCGTGTGGCATTACATTTTAAATATGATTCCTGGCATATAACCGCCACGGCTGCCGCGGATGTAGTCCAATCTGGACGTCCAATTTTCGATGACTGTGACAACTTTCGATGACAAGGCGAATGTTGTCTTCCAAAGAGACAAGCGTTTGTGGCTTATCCGCATAGACCAATGACTTTACATAGCCCCACAGAAAGTAGTCTAGCGGTGTTAAATCACAAGATCTTATAGGCCGATTCACAGGTCCAAAACGTGAAATTAGGCGGTCACCAAACGTGTCTTTCAATAAATCTATTGTGGCACGAGCTGTGTGACATGTTGCGCCGTCTTGTTGAAACCAAATCTCCCGGACATCATGGCTATTCAATTCAGGAATGAAAAAGTTAATAATCATGGCTCTATACCGACCACCATTGACTGTAACGTTCTGGCCACCATCGTTTTTGAAAAAGTGCGGACCAATGATTCCACCAGTCCATAAAACGCACCAAACAGTCAGTTTTTCTGGATGTAACGGTGTTTCAACAAACACTTGAGGATTACCTTCACTCCAAATGCGGCAGTTTTGTTTGTTGACGTAGCCATTCAACCAGAAGTGCGCTTCATCGCTAATGGACGTAGTGCGCGATACGTGTTCCGCACAGAACCATTATTTTCGAAATAAAATTGCACCATTTGCAAGCGTTGTTCAGGCGTGAGTCTCTTCACGATGAATTGCCAAACCAAACTGAGAATAAATCACTTGACAGCTGTTAAATCGGTCGCCATCTTGAAAAGTAATGCCAACTTAAAGTTCTATACCTCTATAAAAACACACCCTTTATATAAGCATGCCGGTTAACAAACTCACTGCGATCATTATTTTCACAAAAATATTATATACAAGTTTTGTTTAGAAATTAGAGAAGTCTCATTGTTTATTTTTTTAATCGAAATGATGTAAATTTTTAATCAAAATATGTGTTTATTTTTTAAATTTTTAAAGTTGTAAGAAAAAATATTAGAACTGCTTTGCCTCATGCTGGGACACAAATACTCAACTTATAAAGTTCACTTAATTAAAAATAAAATATATTAAATAATTATGAGATACAAGCACCAAAAACAAAATTTCTGGAAATAGCTTATTGTAGCATTTTTCACAACTTCAGTTTATATATATAGTAGTTCAGTAACAGTATTCACTAATTTATGCAGCTCAAAGAAGATTAGCTTAAGTATGTATAGAGACTGGCTAGGATATTATAGTACAGAACATATAAGGATTTGTATAGTATATGCAACGATTATACATATGTATATTAATATAAACGAATATAAGGTTTTGTTAATATGTTTGCATTAAATTATTATTATTTTCCATTCCTTTCCTGCTAATTTACTCGAAAATCTGCATTAAGCTAATTTACCATAAATATGTATATATGTGTGTATAGAAATATATTATATGCCTTATTATGTTTCTGCCGTGAATCCGTTGTAATATTTTTGTATATGAACATACATATATTTTAGTTTTCTAAGTTTCAATACTTTCATAGTTTTTAAGTGGGGATAGACTTATTAAAAATATTTTTATTAGATTTCACGTTGGGTTTCAAGCTGCTGGCATATTGAAAGCGAGGGCCTTAATTCTAAAGCGAAATAAAACAAAGCAGAAAAATTAATGAATAAATATAAACACACAAAATTCTTCATCGATTTTAAAAGAGCCTCGATAGCATGAAAAGGAGCTGTCATATGCCGTCATGTCTAAATTTTGTAAACCCTCAAAACTTATGCGGCTGGATCGGGAAGGACCAACCTGAATCACTTGACGATACCTAACGAGGTTTGATTCAAGATGACTCCTTATAATATAACTTCTTTAATTTATTATTGGAGAAAATAATTCGAGCTGCAGAACTAAATATAAAAAGTACAATATTCTATAATAGCGTACAACTGCTGGGGTCTGCACATGATATTGATATCATTGGCCTCAACGATCGCACCGTTCCCTCTGTTTTCCCCAAAGTGGCATTGGTCTGGTAGTAAAAGAGGGAGGACAAGCCAAATATGTATCTTCTTTCATCAAACACACAATATATCTAATTCTCAACTCAGTTCACCCGTCACTGTTGGCATTCATAACTCCGTGGCGCAGAAGCGTGGATGTGCTAATATCTGATAAGAAAGGTTTTGGGGAAGATTTATGTACCTTTCCGCATTGGCTACGACGAATATCGCAGGTAATGGAAAGCGATATACGGCCTCATTAGTATAGTTCATTGCATCAAGAGACTGCTGCTATGCTAGTTAGGTCATATTGTCTAGATGGATGAAAACACTGCATTTTTGAAAAAATCCGGTAGTTGAAGCTAACGGAGAATAATAGTTCCACTTAATTATTTTATAATTTCTAATCACATTTTAATGTTCATAGCAGGAAAATAAAAATTACCATGTATTTTGTTTTGCTTTTTCGTAGTCATGTCAAATTCATGAAAAATTCATTGGCTTTTAAAAATGCCCAAGCTCTCTGATCTACTTTCCACAAGAACTTGCTATAATAAAAAAAACTCATAAAGGTGAGAGCAAGAGAACAAAAATTACTACATATTTTCTGTTTGTATTTCGTAGCGGTTGTCAAAATCAAAACCACAACACCATATCACAATTTTAAGGATTTTCGAGTTTACAAATATAAAATCAAATACAATTCAATTAAACATAAAAAAAAATTATTTTGACAATCTTTGTGGAGAATGAATGAAAAAGTAGAATTCGCTGCCGTAGTACTCCAACTTGTTAAAGCTTTGATGCTATGAATATCACTGTCACGTATTAAAGTATACTAATAAAAAAAGTATGTTTATACAGACCTTGCAACTGCTGCAAAAGCGACTACTACATGTAAGCGAGAAATATATGTAACTACACTCGAACAATAGAATAATCCAAAACTAACCACAATCCATACCAAATAGAGTGTCTAATTAACATTGAGTTACTATATGGAGTTCCTACAGAAAATTAGTTTTGAAACTACTCCATGGATTACCTACAAAGAATTACATTATGGAGCATTTACAAAAAATTATACATACACTTCGAATATAATCTACTTCGGTAGCACATATATTTGTTATATAAATTTATATTGATAGTAATTAATATGCACATAACATATTTCAATTTACACATTTATTCTATTTGCATTGGAGCATATTAGCATAAACTTCTGCACCCCTTCTGTGTACCAGCAGAGCTCATCAATAAAACGAAACTGACTAAATTTCATTGTTATATATTTTTTTTTAAAGAGTGATTTTTATGAAGTATGGTTTTTAATGAGACAATACTTTTTTTGGAGTTTGTCTTTTTGACAGATGCTGCTTGATTTGTATTAAGTTTGGTTTACTCTGGAACAACGTTTGAAAATCGTGAAAATTTACTACCGAAATATTGGTTAGATTTTCGTCTCATCGCCCAGTGCGTCCAATATTCGGTATACATAATCGCCCAGCAGAATCAGTAATGCGAATAATGGCCGAAGGGTAATATCGCCGTATGTTGGAAATTTAAAGCACTGTAAGCCATTTCTTTACACAATTGTGGCATCACTGCTCACATATAGTCTCTTATTCTCCTACTCTCGGGAATATTAATTGATCTAAAAGGCTTTTATTGAGTTGTAATGTTTATTATTTGGGTGGCAATAAAAATATACATCCAGTATTTAATAAAAAAAAAAACGTTTTAAAATTAATTTAATAAAAGTAGTAACTTTTTTTTAGAGTATATTCTCTTCTCTCACTAACTCCCTCTTATTTTTATTCTGGCGACCAGCAATTTAAATCAACTTATTTAAAAAATGAAAATAAGATATTTCTCACTATTTTAACTAGATAGTTCAGTCACCCACTTACCACCATTTGTAATACCAACGCATGTGAGTGTATCCATAAGCCAACATCTGAGTAACTGAGTACACGTAAGTTTGTTTTTATTTAAACTGCATTTGACATTCCAATTTAACATTATGTTGCATTTTGCTTTGTTTTCATTTCATTCATTCACTTCGATACTTTGATTTTATTCTTTTTTTTTAACTTGCTTTGTTGTTTTGCTAATTTGGATGATACTATTTTTTCTAGTTTGCAACAATCACATTTGAAATTATGTTTTGTCGATTAACTAAAATATTCTAATAACATGAGAGACTGATTGAAATATAATACAAATATCAAATGTGAAGCAGAATTTTATTTAATTTTTATATCAATTTAATTATTTTTCATATAGACGATTTCGTCATACTAATCGCACTACCATTCGGTCGGCAATGGTTCAAGCCCTGGTTCAACCGACATCCAAAATTATAGAAAATAAATTGCGATCTTCTCTGGGTAGGGAATGATAAGCCCTCCGAGTTTATTTCTGACATGAAGTAAAGCTTCCCCATCCATCAACCATTCGGAAGCGAGTTTTTGTTAAAATACTATAGGTCCTTCCATCAAGATGCACACACAAATTGGAGGAGGATCAGGGCCTAAAATCGCTCAGCGGTTACAAAGAGGCAATATGTAATTTATTTTATTTTAAATTTTAAAATTTTTATTTTATTTTATTTTATTTTATTTTTTATCATTTTATTTTATTTTATTTTAGTTTATTTTATATTTTTGTGTCTTTTATCTATGTTATTTTATTTTAAGTTTTTTTATTATATTTCATTTTATTTTATTTCTTTTCATTTTATTTTGTTTTATATTATTTTAATTTATTTCATTTTATATTATTAAAAATTCAGCATAATAAAGGTATTAGATGGCAAGCTGGGAAAAGGAACTATCAAAGAAGAGCATCTGCAGACAAACTTTCATAATTTAAATTAATGAAAAAACAAACATTCATGATTTAAATTAATGAACAGATTCTCATGATGCTACTGAATGGAAAATGTAATGGAAATACTTTCGCGCTGTGCAGAGTGTGCGAATTGCTGCAAATCAAATTTCATCAAAAGAAAGTGGAGACGCATTGGGCACTGTGGGTTTAAAATTTCTTTATTTGAATTCTTTCCTCGAACCAATAGAAGGGGAAAAGCCGCTTATTGTTATAACTGATCAAAAGCATTTATGTACACACATACAAGTCTCACTCAGGCTAGTGAAAATATGACTAAGGAATTTTGACATACTATGTTCCCTACTCTCTCCGGTGAATTTCTGGTAGTTTCACCTACATGAAGCATGTAAGTACCAGAAAGAGAAGAGATAGACTCACCAAAATTTAAACCGATCGTATAAGAATGACAAGCTGAGTTGATATAGACAAGTCCATCCGTTGGAACGCAATTTAGTCTCTCAGTTTTTCGATATTTTAACCAAACTTGGTAGGCAGATATACGTATTTTTTCATCGAATACTCACATTGGGGGACTATATCATATATCCTCCGGGGGACTATATCATATATCCTCCGTTTAACCGATTTGTTTAGATATGAAGGTTTACGTCAAATAAGCATTTAGAAGCGGGAAATTTTGTACTTTACACTCATATAATAAACATCACTTTGGTACTGAAAATCGTCGAAATAGTATCGAAGTTTATATCATAAAGCCCCCATATAACCGATTTATTCAAATATGGGCTTATGCGTCATAATGATATTTAAGGGTGTGATAGCGTGATATTTGGTGTTCTACAGATATGAATTCAAGTTAGTGGTTTGAACTACTTTGACCCAAATTTCGGCAACATTTCTTACTTACTGTTTCAATTAAAAAAACAAGCTATGCAAATAAGCTTTATGCGAAAAAGGTCCGTAGAAAAGTTATCAAGTATTCATTTTGATGTCAAAGAGGTTCCTTTATGATTTCTAAGTGTCGTTTTGGCCAATTTTAATATGTCATAATCAGTATTTTTTTTAAATTGTATTCAGTAATTTTTTCAATTACATCATGGCAGGATATACGCAAGAACAACGTTTACAAATTATTCAATATTATTATCAAAATAAACGTTCTGCATTTTAGATTTTTTAAGAAAATTATCTTCTCCGATGTGGCTTACTTTCACTTGAGTGGTGCGGCAAAACTGTCGATTCTGGTGCGAAGAAAATTCACATATTATTCATGAACAACCATTACATTCACCTAAATTGTCAGTTTTGTGTGGTTTTTGGTCTGGGGGAATCATCGGTCCGTACTTATTCAAAATGAAGCTGGTAGCACCGTTACTGTCAATGGAGAGCGGTATATATCGATGATAAAAAACTATTTATGACAATAATTGTAAGAAGTTGATCTTAGCAACATTTGGTTCCAACAAGACGGGGCTACATGTCACAAAGCACGGCCAGCAACCGATTTATTGCGGGAAAGGTTTGGAGATTCGATTATTTCAAGAAATCGTTACACTGAATAGCCTCCAAGAAGTTGTGATTTAACACCATTAGATTTTGAAATAAACCAAACTCTCTTCAAGCTACAAAAGTCAATATTGAACGACTTAGCAATGTTGAATTCATAACATACGACTTGATTTAGTGGGAAAAGTGCTCAAAAATTGGGTTCATCGAATTTGTTCCTGCAAAAGAAGTCGTGAGGCCATTTGAATGACGTTATATTCAGAACTTAATTGTATCGATTGTACTTCACATTGAATAAAAACATTTGAATTTGCTTAAATTTTTTTTTTTTTTTTTTTTTTTTGAAGAAATTATATCACCCTTTTTGGAAACCCCTACATTATTTACAATTTAACCGAAAACAACTAATCAAACTATAATACTACAAAGTTGGAAAAATCAAATTTTAAACGTTTGTTAAGCGTAAAGTATACCCCGTTTTGTCAGAGAAGTAGTTTGGTGATTTTCCTTTTTTTCGTGATTTATTACTGTTAAATTTTTTTATTACGTTATCTACGTAGCTCACAGATACTACACAAAAAACCTCACAAACAAACAAACTTAAGAAGCGACGGTATGATGTAAATTACCCTTATCAAGGACAAACGAAAGGGTAGACAATGTAAAGGAAACTCCCCGTCGTTAAGGATAAACGGAGCAGCTGCAGCTACCGCTATCACAGAAGGGACGAGTAGAAGACGCAGTGGATTTAACATTGCTGTGAGCTATGTGTTTTAGAAACGGATAAGCTGTGTGAAGCAGAGAATAATTGTGTGCCATAAAGAATTGTAAAATAAGCCATTGGCTATAGTAAAGAATTGTAATTATCAAAGACTTAATAAACGTTGAGTTAATTCCTGATGGTTAAGAGGCCAAACGAACAAATCTTTGGAGTTTTATTTAGCAATCCATTGATCGGACTCGAAGGATTTGGGGAAATCATCGAGAGCCACAAAAAACGGTACAATATTATTGAGAAATTTATTATTCTATTACTACTAAAAAAGACATTAGAAAAGCTTTTCCGTCGTATGAATTTCCGCGTACTCATAACTTTTTTCGTTATTAAGGTTTTCGTATAATATTTTCTGTCTGTCCAGGTGACTACGCTAAAGAAGAAAATGAAAAATAAATCCAAATTTGAACTGTAACTCTTATGTGGTGTCATTTTGAACTACAATTCTGCACAATTTTTCCATCATAAAAATAATTACTGAACAAATGCAGTCATTTGAATGCTTCAGTTCATATTTTTTTATTTTTTTTTCTGATGGTTACACAAATTTTCGCATATTTATCGGGATAAGTTTTTTGTTTGTTATGTAGGTGGGAACTTTTGTGAATGTGTTCATTTACTTCGTAGAATCATGGTATGTATGGTATGTATGAAAAAGATAAATAAATATGTTAATTGTTGACAATGAATAAAATGTAATAATACAACACAACTCTTCTTTTTATACTCGATTCTTCTCTAAAACGCACTTAACTACTGCTTTTAATACAGGCTCCCGGATTATTTGTTAGTATGTTTTTGAAGGCTTCACTTTTCATTAATTTTCGTATATCTATTCAAATTAGTATACCGGTTCAAAGCGAAGAAAAGTGTTAATAAAACTATTAATACCAATGCGAATATCGCAAATGGAGGTAATGTATATATGAAACACTTTTTTACATTTCTACTTTAATTCAGATACTTTCAGAAAGATGGCTTTCGATCCATGGCGGTCGAAACATCTCGAACTCGCACTTAAAATTACAGAGGAAACAAGAGTATATATATAATATTTTCTAAAATGTAAATAATTTTTAGATCACAACATATCATATTTGATTTTCTCCATTATATCGTGCAATATTTTATTCGTTTCTTTCATTTATTTATTTATAAAATTATGTCAACTTAAGTATAAAACCTAAATCTACATACATGGAATGAAGCCATGGCTACTAAGGCCTTCAGCTTAATTAATTGCATTGCCTTATAGACTACTTGGTATAATAAAATTGTGTGTATTAACTTATGAATAGATGTAAAGGTAAAATAAAATAAAAATGACATTTTTAATTATTAATTATTAATTATTAATTAATTTATACAAATTAAAAGGAGAATCATTAGATATTATATTCAATGGGTTTTCATTTTGAAATACTGATTGTCGAATTTGATTAAAGAATGAACAACGAATTAAAATATGCTCAAGAGATATTTCATTGTTTGTTTTACAGAATTGGCATTTATTTGGAGAATGTTTGTCAATATAGTGTTTGTTTGTGATGTTTGTGTGACCTATACGCAGTCGAATTAATTTGGTTTCATCATATCTAGATAAGTAGTAAGTTTTATTTCGGTTGTTAATATCATAAATTGTGCTGTGATTGTTATTAATATTTTTGCACCAGTTTGAAGTTTTTTGAAATACTTGTGCATTTTTATTGGAAAAATGAAATTTGATAAAAATTTATTATATCTGATTTGTTAAAATTATTTGATCCAATAACAGGTGAAATTGTTGCACTTTTCGCAATTTGGTCGGCAAATTCGTTCCCCGATGTTCCGATGTGTGCCGGAATCCAAATAATTTTTATTCTATTCGCATGCTTGATAAGATGATTTCTTATAGTAGATGCGTAAAAAGAATTGTTTAAAGTATTTGAAATGGCACTCAGGGATGAAAATGAGTCAGTGCATATGCAAAACTTTCCTTTATTACTAACAGCTATTTGAATTGCCTCATGTATTGCTATTATTTCGGCAGAAAAGACTGACGAATATATTGGCAGTATTGAAAATTTCAAAATTTCTGTTTCAAAGGTAATTGCATATCCAATTCTTCCATGATTCTGGGAACCATCTGTATATATAAATTTATAGATTTTATATTGGTTTTTAAGCATTTATTGATATAGATTTGGGGTGGGGTGGTACTCTTTTTTAACTTAGCGAGGCTATAATCGATTATGGTATTTTTAAGAAACCATGAAGAAAGCTTACTTTTGGATTTCTTAATCGGTAAAAGTGGTAGCTGAAAGTCTTGGCAATGATAAATAGTTTTGTGAATTACTGAGTGATTTTTCTGAGGAACTTGTCTCATACATTTTATTATAATATCTCTAAGAGGTGTATTAGCAGAGTTAGATAAAATTGTAAATAATTTTGCGACTAAAATTTAGTACCTTATTTCTATCGGAACAATACTAGCTTCAAATAACAAGTTATTGATAGGAGATGTACAAAAGGCTCCTAGAGCTATTCCTATAGCAGATTTTAGTATGCTTTTAATTTTTTTGAGATATGTATTTGGAGCAGATCCGTATAGGTAAAGGCCATAATCAATTTTTGAGAAAAGTACAGACTTTATAACGTTAACAATCTTTGGAGTACAACAATTAAGTTTCATACTCGAAAGACATTTAATTATATTAAGTTTTTTGAGAGGGATAAGGAAAGTTCTTTTATGTGAGAATTCCATGAGTACTTGCTGTTTAAATAAATACCAAGTATCTTTAAGTTATTAACAACTGGAAAACTAAGCATGTTAGTTGTTAAGGTACATTTACAATTAGATTTTATGCATATATGTAGTTGTTTACACTTGGTAGGTGAAATAGGAGCACCTGAATAATTACACCAATCTAAAAAATTTTGAAATAAATTAGTTAGATCAAAGTTAATATTTTTTGTTTCCTTAGGATCAATAATTAAATTAAAGTCATCAGCATAAGCAGAAAACTTAATATTTTTAGTTAATGAAATAATGTTTGAAAGTTTATTGAATGCAATTAGGAATAAAATTACAGAAATTGGAGACCATTGAGGAATACCGTTAAATAAGGGATATTGTAGCAGCATTGTAGAGTGTATACCAATCTTATCAAATGCTTTAGTGAAGTCTAACGAAAGAATTGATATATGCCTCTTTTTACTAAGCGATTCAGTTATCAAGTAGTCTATATAAAGTAGACTATCTGAAACTGATCTACCTTTAACAAAGCCAACTTGATTTTGATTAATGAGATTATTGTTTTTAATAAACCACCATAGTCTATTATAGCAATTATTTTATCCATGACCTTTGCATAACAAGGATTTAACGAGATAGGTCTATAATTAGTTATGTCATTTTTGTTCTTTGTAGGTTTAGGAATGGGGATAATAGTACTTATTTTATATGATTGTGGTAATGTAATGTAATTGAGTATGTTATTGTAATGATTAATAATACGATATTTAAGGTTAATGGAAGCATTTTTAATCATAGGGTGGTTAATTTTGTCTTGACCGGGAGTATTACCCTTGAGGCTATTCAAAGCATTATTAAACTCAATACAGCATATTTCTTTTTCTAATGTTAAAGCATTTGTATTGGGCTTATAGCTAAGTGAAAAATTTAGTGCGTTGTTTTTGACTGTACGAAATACGGGAGTGAATTTAGAGTCTTCAGACTCACTCGACCAAGTGCTTGCTAATAATTCAACTATTTCATTTTTATTTGTAATATTCGATGTCGTATGTTGTACCATACTCTGTTAAGTGGAGTTCTGGGTTCGATTTCAGAGGTAAATTCAAATGTACTTTGACGTTTGGCAGATTTAAGCTCACGACAAAATTTCGCATTGGTTTTTTTGTAATTGATTACTGATTCTTCTGATATGTAGCGTTTAAGAATTTGCCAACATTTGATTTTATTCTTCCGAAGTATATATAGATCATTACTCCACCAAGGAACATTGTGTTTATTAAGAGTAGGTTTAGAAAGAGGTATTGCTCTATATGCACTTTGTAATATTATTTTATTTAAATTTGCAGTTTATTTGTTGATATTGAGACTGGGTGTTATAGCGTTATTAAAAATATTTGAATACTTTTCAAAAAGAGACCAATTTGCCGATTTAGTTTTAAATTTAGACAAGAAACCAAATTCCCTCCCTCTTTGATTAAGGTTAAATAAGTTAATAAATATACGATGGTGGTCACTGCCATGCAAATCATTATCAATTGACCAATTTGCTCCAATGTGAATGTCCGGTGTAGCAAATGATAGGTCGATATGAGTGAAAGTGTGATGAGTAGTACAATGAGTGGGCTGGCCATTATTTAGTAAGACGTAACTGTTTTTTTTGGATAAATTTATTTAATTTGTTACCTCTAGAATTGTTTTTGGGAGAGCCCCAGTTATTGTGCCAGCTATTAAAGTCTCCCAATATAAGAGTTGAAGAATTGGCTGGATTTAAAACTGATAGTAAATTATTGGAAGAAAATTTTTCCTTGGGACCAATATATGCATTGATTAATTGGAATTTTAATTTGGAATGTATTTCAGCAGCGATTGCAGTAAAATCGTTATATAAAGAGAGAGGTTTACAATGAATTGATTTATGAATAAGTAAAATAACACCATTAGAGGAGCTGCTGACATGTTTGATAATACTAGATAATTGTTAGGTACAGGAAAATTACTGTTAGGTACTAAGTGTTTCTCTTGTAATGCAATTATTTTAGGTTTGTATTTATATATAAGCAAAGAAAGTGAAATATAATTATTCACATAGCCTTTTATATTCCATTGAATAATACTTAAAGTCATAAATAATTAAATATTTGAAAAACTGCATTGTTCATCATCAATATTCATTACATTTACATTTTTTTCTTTTGAATTTTTAATTCTAGGTTTAGTTTTATTAGTTTTAAGTTTGTCTACAAGCTTTATTGTGCTCTTTGTCTATTTGTTAAATTTCTAGGATAAATAGTTGTTTTTTTATTAACAGGTTTGAGAGCCACTTTATTCAATTCAGCTGTATCTGACTCCACCAGAGAACTTATAACAACGAGAAGGTGCAATTGACTTTTGGATTATAAGTTCGATTGAAGCTTGTGCAGAGTTAGAAAATCACGGAAAGGGATTCACCACTCTGTTAAATTTTGCCTGTTAAACTAACAGAATTATGTAAACTGAATGTTTAATATAAGGAAAAAATGTAAAACCAATAAAAATATAATGAAAATCAAACTATTTATTATTTTTTATTTCTTTTTCATAAAACATTTTGTTATTTTTTAATTAAAATGCAATATAAAATAAAATCTTAAAATTTCAGAAACTATTTCCAAAACTATAATAAGTTTAAGTTTTTGTATTCAAGTAAAATGTAGTTTTTATGATTACAAAAAAAAATTAAATTAAAAAATAAATAAAATAATTATTTTAAATTATAATATGGCATGAGCGAAAAGAATTTGAACTTGCACCAAAAGTAAAGACACCAAAAACTTCAAATAGCACTCGCGCTATACCAGCTCCGCCATCGTTGAATTAGAAAAACTTTTACATATTCGGCACTTGTACCCAAATACAGAATAAAAAATTCGTTCTTTTTCTTAGCTGAGTAATCATACGAAGGAATATATTCTCGCATCGCGGATGCTTCGTCTATAAACGACTTCGCTAATACACAAAATGCTTGTGGAAGAGCTGCGCGCGGGGAGAAGTATTGCTTGTCGTATGTGCTTTGTTGACGATGCGCTTGCGTTTATGTACATTAAGAATTTTTTCGCATGTTTTACTATGAACCGTTGAGTATACGCACATGAATTGATATGTATGTACATACATACGTTTATTTGTTTATGCGTACACATCCAGCAGGAATATCATTACCATGACAACGCTATTTTATTGGCCACTAGTTAAAATTGCAAAAAATGCCCTTCTCATGAAAAAAAAACAACCATCATGTCCCTTCGCGCGTTTGTTCCACAAACCAAAATGCCAAAAACTAGAAATTGAAGAATTTTGTGTCTTCATTGGACAATTTTTAGCAATTTTGCCATAATCATCCTCGGCTTGTGAACAAAGGGCACGCGGGAAGGCAAGGAATTTCTTGCTAGGCAATATGAGGTAATAGGCGAACATTTTCTTCGCGACGATGACAAAAATCACAAAAATCAGAAAATCAAGTTGATCTGAAGTTGAACACACATACATTCAAAAGGGCATGCCAACTTCTTTCCTCTGTTCCCCGTCATCCACAAGCATCCCTTGACGACGATTGAAAAATCTGCCAATTTAATAAAATTTAAAATGCGAAAAAGGAAGAAGAAGAACGAAGATACATTTTGTATGATTTACTTCATTTCGGTGGTTGATTGATTATTTGACTTTTTGCCGAAGTCAAAGGAATTGTTTGTTGTTGTTGCTTCTGCATTATATTTCGCGACCATAATTTTTTGAATTTGTATTTTTTGTCACCGCCGCAAAGAAGCAACTTGAAGGCATGAGTATGCGGGGCATGCGTGCGGTGTTATTTATGAATAAACACACTTTGCTTTGTTGTACGGCGCTTGCGTCTATGAATGAAAATGTTATTGTTGTATTCGATTTGAGTTTTATACTTTTGTACGACAGAAGCAAAAAATAATTTCGAGGGACAGAGTAATGGAAGTATGTATGCATACGTTTACATGCAAATAATTTCATTAAAGCTACATAATATAATTAAAAGTATTATTAATTGAATTTGAAAAATAATTTTTTTAGGAAAATATATATATACATAAATATGTACACGTGTATGTGGCTTTAAATTAAAAACAAAAGCATGCATAAAGTCATTCAGGCAGAGTTAATAATCCATTATGCATTCATACAGGCAGGTCACTAATGCGATCACTCATAAAACTTCTCTATTCCTTAAGCTATTTGTTATAAGAAGAAGAAGCATAAGGCAATAAAAACAACTACCGCACAAACCCTCCTTCCTTCTACACTTCATCCACAAACACTTTCCTCAAGCGAAGTCAAACTTTGCCAAATATCAAAATTTTATATTGAGCAAAAGTCGCAAACTCATACATTCAAAAGTACCTACATATGTATGTTTATACAAAAAACAAATACACACCAAATATTGTGCGATCCCTTTTCCCTTACTCCCGCTACCCACAAGCCTTTTCGGTGACCAAAAATCCAAAAATCAGAAATTCAAGTTGATCTGAAGTTAAAGTCACATACATTCAAAGACATCAATGTATATGCGAAAAACTTATACAAGTTAACACCACCGTTCACACAGGGAACTTAGCCATACTATAAACAATAACGGTAACTATGTAACCTCTCATACTGAGCACTTATGTATAATATAAACAAACATAGTTCAAGTGAAATACTACAATGTAATACAGTTCAATTGAAATACTGCAATGTAAGCTTCTACAATATAAACAAATACAGTTTAAGTGAAATACTACAATGTAACATAGTTCAACTGAAATATTAGAATGTAAACTTCTACAATATAAACAAATATAGTTCAGTTGAAATAAGTATCAATTAAATATTTATGGAATTGTCAGAATGTAAGCATGAATGTTATATTTAGCTTTAAGGAAAGTTTTGTATAAAAGAATATTAAATAAAGCTAAATAGGGCAGTCTTTAACTGGAGAGCAACGAAGACTCATTTTATTTGAAGCTAAGAGCTGAATAAGTTTTTTTTAAAAACTTATCGAGGCTAAGCCAAAGTTTAAGTGGCGATCCTGCCAGGAGATGTTTTAAATAGTAACACAAAAAAAGGGACAAAAATCCCTAAGTTACTAAAAAACATAAAAACTTAAAAACAAGTATCGTTTTAATACGAGAAAAGTGAAACAAAAAATATATTTTATGTAATTATAAAGGGACGAAAATCCCTAAGTTACAAAAAAAAAAAAAACATAAAAACTTAAAAACAAGTATCGTTTTAATACGAGAAAAGTGAAACAAAAAATATATTTTATGGACAAAAATCCATGTTACAAAAAAAAAAAAAACATAAAAACTTAAAAGCAAGTATCGTTTTAATACGAGAAAAGTGAAACAAAAAATATATTTTATGGACAAAAATCTCTTAATATGAGAAAAATACAAATATAAAATTAATAAAAATTAACAAAACAACTAATAAGAAAAAGTGAAAAAATATACAAACAATTGTTGACAAAATCAAAACCAAATTAAATAGAGGTATTGCACGTCACGCCGGGACGTCGCCAACGTGGGCCATAAGCTATTCAAGTGACATCAACAATATATTCAACATTCGGAGTTTGAGCAACAACAAATCCAGACAGACAACATACTACAAGCGGTAATTTAGTAAGTTTATTATTAATGGGAAATAGTCCTTCTAACTTAGGATATAAGAAGCTTTATTATTGTGAAAAGTGTAGGGATAGCCATAGTGAAAAAAGGTGTCCAAGAAAAAAGTAAACTGGAAAATTTAATAAACAGTTTTTTTAAAATGTCTGTGTCGAACAGTAATAATTCAATAAATATGGATGTGGTTTCCAGGCTGATAGCAGCCAATACCGCCTCATTGCGAAGCGAGTTGGAGCAAGTTAGGCGCCAGCTCCAAAATTTAAATTCTGCTAACGATGTTACAGAATATTTAGTCGAGAGTATTGATTCATCCATACAGTGTGATGAAAATTTAGATGTAATAAAGTCTCTTCCCGAATTTAAAGGAAAAGTTAACAACTATGTTAGTTGGCGTGAAGCCGCTAATAATTCCATGTCTTTATATACTAGAGGCAGTAAGAAATATTTTGCCGCCTTAACAATTTTGCGAAATAAAATAACTCAGGATGCAAATGATATCCTGACAAACCATGGCACAGTTTTAAATTTCGACGCCATTTTGAGCAGGTTGGATTTTGCATACGCAGATAAGAGACCCTGCCATATAATAGAACAAGAGATGAGTATTCTAAGACAAGGATCTAGGACCTTGTTAGAATTTTATAATGAAGTCAACAAAAAGTTAACTTTGTTAATCAACAAAACCATTATGACTCATGGCACAAACTCTGCCATTACTAAAGAATTAAATATCAAAAATAGGGATACAGCGCTGCGAACATTCATAACTGGGCTTAACCACCCATTGGATCAGATTTTATTCACATTGGCACCAAAGGATCTGCCAAATGCTCTTGCAAAAGCACAGGAGCTCAATTCCAATCAAATGAGAGCACAATTTGCTCTCCAATTTTCCAAAAATAACTCAGTAGTTAGCTCACGAAGTCCTCCACAAGCAAGTCGAAGGACTCATAATTTTCAAAATAATTTAAGGTATCCAACAAGGATAACCGAACCAAACCAAAATCGTCCAGAACCAATGGACGTAGACGAATCCTTACAAATGTTAAATAGACCAAGACCTTGGCAATTAAACCAGCCGCAAGCAAGAAATAGGGGTAATTTTCATACTAATTACCAACAGAACAGCGTTCCCAAAAGGGCCAACGAAAGCGCTCAAGTCAGCACACAGCCTCACCCAAAGGTACAAAGGATAAATAACTTAAATGAAAACCATTTTTTAGAGTAAATTCTGATTTGCCCTATATTGTTAAATCAGATAAAAAAACGGGGCAAATCTTTAGAATATTGATAGACACGGGGGCAACAAGCTCTTATATACGGACAGGAATATACAATAACAAAAACGTTTTAGCTATTAAGAAGAGGGTAAGGACCATTAATGGTTCGACCATCATAGAATATTTCCATAATGTCAACTTATTTGGGGTTCAGGAACGATTTTATGAGATTGATAATTTAGAGAGTGATCTCTTAATTGGTATTAATTTTTTAAATAGAATCAGAGCCAAGATTGATATCCCGGGTAGAATGTTGATCTATGGAGATGATCAAAAAGAAAAAATTTATTTTTTCAATGATTTAAGCATTTCAAACCCCTTGGGACTAAAAAGTCTTAAGGCGCCTGCCGACGATAATACCGGCTTATCAAATGAAAATATTCAATTCAAGAATATTAGAAAAAAATATAAAAATAATATAAACCCCTTGGGACTAAAAAGTCTTAAGGCGCCTGCCGACGATAATACCGGCTTATCAAATGAAAATATTCAATTCAAGAATATTAGAAAAAAATATAAAAATAATATAAACCCCTTGGGACTAAAAAGTCTTAAGGCGCCCGCCGATGGGATACCGGCAATAAAAATGAGGAAAACGTATTGAAAATTGTTTCGGGAAATAAAAAACCGGAAATTAATGAAATAAAAACAAAGGAAGGAAAAAGAAAATTATCCAAAATAAAAATCGGAAAATTAGAGCAGAATGAGAGTAAAAATACTTCTGAAAATGTTATAAATAATATATTAACTGAAAGCTCTAGTAAGTTTTCAAGGATCGAAGAAACAGGATTTAGTGATGAAAAAGAAATAATAAGAAATTTGCAAAATGAAGCAAGTTCTGAAATTTTAGCAGTACATGGTGATGTGAATTTGGACTTACCTTTTCGTACTGATGTTAAGGCAGAGATAAGAACTACTGAGGAAAGGCCAATTTGGTCTAAACAATATCCTTATCCAATGTCAGTAAACAATTTTGTTAATGATGAAATTCAAAATTTGTTGCAAAAGGGAATAATTAGGGAAAGTAAAAGCCCATATAACTCTCCAGTATGGGTAGTTCCAAAGAAAGGAATAAATGACGACGGAAGTCCAAAGTTACGATTAGTGATCGATTTCAAAAAAATTAATGAAAAAACAATATCGGATAGGTACCCGATGCCAAACCCAGAAATTATACTTACAAATTTGGGAAAGTCAAAATATTTTTCCACGATTGATCTGGAGTCTGGATTTTACCAGATATTAATGAAAGAAAGTGATATAGAGAAAACGGCATTCTCAGTGAATAATGGGAAGTATGAGTTTTTACGGATGCCGTTTGGATTAAAGAATGCGCCGAGTATTTTTCAGCGAGCTATGGACAATGTATTAAGAGAATATATAGGAAAGTTTTGTCATGTTTATGTTGACGATGTCATAATTTTTTCAAAAAGTTTGGAGGAACATAAAAGACATTTGAGTTTAGTAATTGAAATATTGAGGGGGGCAAATATGAAGATATCGTCCGAAAAATCAAAATTTTATCAGGAAGAGGTAGAATTTTTGGGATATGTGGTTGCCAAGGATATAATTAAAACAGACCCAAAAAAGGTCGAAACTATACAGAATTACCCAATACCAGGGACATTACGTCAATTAAGAGGATTTTTAGGATTGACGGGATATTATAGGAAATTTATAGAAAACTATGCGGTTATATCAAAACCGTTAACTAAATATTTGCAAGGGGAAAACGGAAAGATTTCCCAATACTTATCAAAAAAGAAAGTTATTAATCTTGATCAAGAAGGAATAGCTGCTTGTGAAAGATTGAAGAATTTACTGTCTCAACAGGTGCAACTAACGCAACCGGATTATAACAAAAAATTTGTATTGACTACTGACGCGTCAAATGTAGCTTTGGGTGCTGTCCTATCACAGGAAGGTAAACCCATTATATTTATTTCAAAAACGTTGAATTTTACGGAAATAAATTATGCAACCAATGAACAAGAATTATATGCCATAATGTGGGCATTGAAAACACTAAGAAATTATCTTTACGGTGTGAGTGAATTAGAAATTCACACTGATCATCAACCCTTGTCATTTGCGGTTTCTGAAAGAAACCCGAATATAAAAATTAAAAGATGGAGAACATTTATTGAGGAATTTTCACCAAAAATTATTTATAAACCAGGAGCAACAAATGTCGTTGCTGACGCCTTATCAAGACAAATGTTGAATAATTTAACTAGTTTTGAAGAATCAGATCATTCAGTTGATTCCGTAACAAATACTCAACATTCGGCAGAAAGCAGTGATGAGTATCAGATTCATGAAACAAAGAAGCCATTGAACCATTTTAAACAGCAAATATTGATAAATAATGGGGCAAGAATAACCGTCTTAGAAACGATTTCTAATTTTAATAATAAACGATTTTTAATTGAGTATGACATACCACAAAATATAGTTGGTGTTTTGAAGGAATATATGAATCCAAAGGTGGTTACTGGAATATACTGCACACCTGAGGTTCTTTAAAAAAAATAATAAATGTGCTAAGAGAGGCATTTCCAACAGTAAAATTTTTATATACTAAATTGTTTGCTAATGATGTTACCAATAGAGAGGATCAAGGAGCGATTATTGAACAAACACATAATAGGGCACATAGAAATTATAGGGAAAATTTGGCTCAAATCAGACAAGATTATTATTGGCCATTAATGATAAAACAATTCAAGCAATATGCGAAAAATTGCAACATATGTAATAATAATAAGTATGAAAGACATCCGAAATTAATTCCGATAGGTGAAGGACCTATACCAGAAAAAGAAGGGGAACAACTCCATATCGATATCTTTTTCGCTCAAAAATTAAAATTTATTACGTGTTTGGATTCGTATTCAAAGTATTTTGTTATTAAATATATTGAGGATAAAATAAATTTGGAAGATAAAATTTTGGAACTTTTACAAACATTTCCATATGTTAAAAGCATAGTTATAGATAACGAACCAGGTTTTGGTACGATACAATTTAAATCTTTAATGAAAAGGTTCAATATACAGATTTACTACTGTGCACCTCGTCACAGTACTAGCAATGGGCAAACAGAAAGGGTTCATTCCACTTTAATAGAAATAGCTCGATGTTTGAAACAGGAACACGGTTTAGTAAGTGATTACGAATCAATTATGAGGGCGGTTCAGCAGTATAATAAAACAATACATTCGGTTACAGGTAAACAGCCTTGTAATATTTTATTTAATAAGGAAGCACATGGTAATATGAGGGATACACTAAAGAATGCTCAAGAAAAAATGTTAGATCATCATAACAAAAAATGGGTCCAAAAAAGTTATCATAGAGGGGAGATTATATATGAAAAATTATATGGGGAAAGGAATAAATTAAAACCCAAATATAAAAAACAAGAAGTAGTAGAGGATTTAGGGAATAAGGTTAAAATAAAAAGCAGAAACAGAATAATTCATAAGGACAATATTAAAGTTTGATTTCCTTGAGTTATAGGAAAAATGGGGAAACTTATACAAATTTTATGCAAATAACAAATAAAGTGAATGATTTAATAGAAAACAATAATAAACAGTTTACAACAAATTCATAAATATTTAAAACAATTACGGAATTAACACAGATATTAAAACAAATACAAGGTAGTTCGAATGGAAAAACTATTTTAAGACAAAGAAACAAATTAATAATTACTGAACTTGAAAACACAGTGGAAACAATTACATTGTCAAAAGTAGGAATATTAAATCCATTGATTTTGGATATGGCAGAAATAGAAGAGATAATAAGCGAAGAAAGAGTTAATGTAACAATAACAGACCTTATGGATGTTTCAGAATTTAAAATTGCACAAAAAAACAATTTAATAGTTATTTATATTAAGTATCCAAAAGTAAAAAATATATGTAAATTATTTGAGGTAATAGCTGTAGCACAAGACGATGGAAAATTATTAATTGAAAATGAAATAATAAAGTGTGAAAATAAATTTTATTCAGTAAGATTTTGTAAAAAGGAATTAAATAATGCCTTTTGTATGATAAATGAAAATAATACATGTTTGTCAGATATGTTGAATAATAAACATGCTAATTGTACAAAAATAAATGAGAAAAATGAGTCAATAAAAATTGTAAAAGATGGAGCTATAATAACATCAGGGACACACATGGTTAATAATTACACAGTAGATGGAGTTTATTTAATAACCTTTCAAGATAATGTAACAATTGATAATAAAAAGTATGAAAATCCAACAGGAAAAATCTTGAACTATTTAAAAGAAAGAAAATTTAAGCCATTTTTTGTAAAAAAATACATTGAAACAAAAAATATTGATTTGAGATTGGACAATTTTAATGTACTCACTCCAATGAAAAAAGAAATAAAACGAAATCCCATTTGGTGGTCATTTATTGCTTTGGTATTAATAATAATAACAGCATATTTTGTTTATAAATTAATTATTTACATTAATTTTCAAAATCAATTAAAAAAGTCAAAAGAAAATGAAAAAATGTTATTTAAGCTGTCAAATCAAATCAATAACTTAACTGCTTTATATTCGAAGACGGGACGCTTCGATTTAGAGGTGGGGGAGTTAACACCACCGTTCACACAGGGAACTTAGCCATACTATAACCAATAACGGTAACTATGTAACCTCTCATACTGAGCACTTATGTATAATATAAACAAACATAGTTCAAGTGAAATACTACAATGTAATACAGTTCAATTGAAATACTGCAATGTAAGCTTCTACAATATAAACAAATACAGTTTAAGTGAAATACTACAATGTAACATAGTTCAACTGAAATATTAGAATGTAAACTTCTACAATATAAACAAATATAGTTCAGTTGAAATAAGTATCAATTAAATATTTATGGAATTGTCAGAATGTAAGCATGAATGTTATATTTAGCTTTAAGGAAAGTTTTGTATAAAAGAATATTAAATAAAGCTAAATAGGGCAGTCTTTAACTGGAGAGCAACGAAGACTCATTTTATTTGAAGCTAAGAGCTGAATAAGTTTTTTTAAAAAACTTATCGAGGCTAAGCCAAAGTTTAAGTTACATGCCTACACAAATTGTCAATTCTCTTCCCTTGTACCCGCCATCAACAAGCAATTTCACTGCTTCGGCAACTTACGATTTTTACAAACGACGGCAAGCTGAAAAATCTAAAAATTATGTTCAGCGAAAAAATCTAGTGAAAGAAGCAAAACAAAACTTCTCATTTGCTGAGATTTGAACCCGAGACAACAAAATTAAATTCAGAGCATCATAACCATTACGCCACAGCCCACTTTAAAAATAAGTTATAAGTTCTCTGACGAACTTTGTCAATGTCGCGAATTTTAAGATTTTTTCGAAGCGGAAGCGCTGCAGTATGGTGTTTTGTGCAAATTTGCTGTGAAGAAAATGCTTATACGGAAGCATGTAGGTTAAAGGGAAATTTTAAGTTAGGTTCAGATTTTATAGAGTTAATCAGAAGTAAATAGAGAAAGCAAAAGTTCATTGAATTAAATAATATTTTCCTACATACAGGCTGCCTATACGCCAAGGTGTGCTCTTAAGCAACTAGATATATAAAATAAAAATAAAAAATTAAATTACATAAAATTAAATTATATAATATAAATAAAAATAAAATACTGTTAAAATTAAAAATGTTATTAAAACTTTAAAAATTAGTTTGGCTCCTCCTGGGATTCTGAAAAAAATCATCTTTTTTTGCTTGAGCTACGTCTGGCTTTCGTAATCCCAACGTCTATTCTTTTGGTACTGTCAACATAATAACTCTTACTAGACGCTCCCGTCGTACTTTCTGTGGCTCTACTGATTCAAGATAATATACTCTCTAAAAAAAAAAAGGAAGCCAACTGCAGCCAGGCTTTGGATTGCTTTCATGTGGTCTTAACCTACATCTGCTCTTCGCGTCGAAAACTACGCAAAAGCTATAAAATTTGTCTATTTTTATGAAAACGGGTGGCTTGATATTCATTAAATTTCTGGACTTTGAAAATGTCATTAATTTGCTTAATTTAAACTATTTTCGTTCAAAAAAAATTGTATATGGAGTTTATTAAAAAAGTTACGTTTGTTACCCTCTTGCGGCGTTATCGACGCATATGAGAAAACATATGTTTTTTTGGCGGGAAACTTATTTGTCAATGTGCTTTTTGCGAGTGAAGAAGTTATTTGTGATTGAATTGTGAATTAAATACATAATAAAAGAGATATAAAAGAAAAAATAGGATGTGCCAACCAAAATATTTGTCAAGTGGAGAGATAGAAACTCTTCTAAATGAAAGTGGTGAAGATAGCTGCAGCTTCTCCGACATTAGTGATGGGGTGTATGTCCCAGAAGGACCAGAAGGTATCAAGAGATAGCGATTCTGAGAAAGAGGATAACACTCCAACAAATGAGGCTAATGATATTGGTGATATTGCAAATATCGATCCATTGTACTTATCATAGGGTGGCACGATATGGCAGCCAGAACCATTTCAGCCGCAGTGTGGTAGATTTAGGAGTGAAAATGTTATCAATCTTCCCCCTGGCGTTACTCGATTTGCAAAAGCTCGTGTTAACGATATCAGATATGCTTTTCTTCTATTTTTACCTCCACATCTTGAAAATATTATTTTGAAGTATACAAATCTATTTTACCAAAGCTAAGTATGACGACGATTCCATGCAAATTGATTCCTGTCTGCTTCAAGCTTATATCGGTATTTTGATTTTAGCTGGTGTGCATAGGTAAAATATCCTTTCCTTTTTAGGAACCCAATATACAAGATAAATATATTTCTAGATCCAAAAACGAACCAACGGTTGATTTATTTGATACAGAGTGTGGTCGCCTTATTTTTAGGGCTATTATGTCGAGAAAAACTTTTGAATATATTACTCAAGTAATTCGATTTGATGACGCCATAAGCCGAAGGCAACAAAAATGTGAAGATAAGTTTGCACCCATCCGAGAAGTGTTTGAAAAATTGTCAAATTTATTAGCTGACTATTACAACCCACACGAATGTGTAACCAACCGTTGATGAACAGCTGCTAGGTTTTAGAGGTCGGTGCAAGTTTCGGCAATATATCCCTTCGAAACCAGAGAAATATGGGATCAAGTTCTGGTTATGTGTCTGTTCTGAGACGTGCTACGTGTGGAAAATTCAGCCATATTTGGGGAAACCAGTCGGTGCATTGTTGGCAAGAGGTGTTACTATGGTGGGAACTATGAGAAAAAACAAGAGATCCATCCCACCAAATCTTCTAAAATGATACCCTTGTACAAGTCAACATTTGAAGCAATATAACGCTTGTTTCATACATTGGGAGGAAAAATAAATGTACAATTTTACAAAGTACTTTACATAACAATAAAGATGTCGAACCCGGGACTAAAAAGCTGCCAACTATTATAAATTACTATAATAAAACCAAAGGTTTGTTCATAGCGGTGCGATGTGCTTACTTTTTTGTATGCATCCAATGTTTCTTTTCATTCAATATACAGGAGGTGTCGATACGGTTGATAAGATGCTTCCTGCTACAGTTGCAAAAGGAAAACTCATAGATGGCCAATGGCTGTATTTGCAAATATAATCGATATATCTGCCTTGAACGCATTAATAATTTTCAAAGAAATTAACCCCAATTGGCAACCTACCCAAAAAACAACAATAAGAAGTAATTTTCTAAAAGAATTAGGATTGTTACTTGCCAGACCATACATAGCAAATAGAACAACAAAGCTAAGAACAAGTACATCAGCAAATTTGGTTGAAATTGCTTCTTCATCGAACGCACCGAAAAGATCGAAAACCGTACCTCCACAAATAAAAGACAGGCAAAGATGTTCGATGTGCTGTGAGAATAATTTGGCTTCGAAAAATAACATGCACACTACTATTTGTTGCTTCTGCTCGAAAGGTGCATGTAAAAACGTCCACAACCGAAACTTATGCGTTAAGTGTTTGGAAAATAAGCTTATTTAAGACTGGTAGAAAAAAAGAAAATTTTCTCGTTAAATAAATAAAAACCTAAATTTTCATTAGGGTAGACAATGCAAGTTCCTTTTAAGAGCAGATGAAGGTTAATTTGGTTTCCGATTACCACAAGCCGGAAGCTAAATTATGTGGATACAGTTTCAAAAAGAAAAGGACGCGTATATGTAGTAGACATATGCAGTATTGAAGGCAAAGCAATCAACATTAGATGTTGATGTTAACTATGATTGCAGGTGAGGGCCTAAAACGTATACATTCTTTTGATAATATATTCAAATATGTAAATACTAATATATAGCTTTATTTTGCGCGTAGAGGAATATGAATAGAAGGGTTATCCAAACAATAAAAATTTGATAAACGAAAAATGATATTTTGTTCTTATTAGCTTTAGTGATGTTTGTGATAGATCTTTGATCTTAAATAATGGAGTTCGAGTCTTAAAGGAGAATATAATTAGGTATCCTATTTATAAATGATTAACATCAAAATTACTCTTTTTCAGCTTGCGTTTAGCTTAGTTTTCAGGCTACTGTTTTAAATAAAATTTAAAAACGTATTACTAATTTTTAATGCAGTCCTAATTCAAAAGACTCATTGCCAGTTCATTGAACAGTTTAAAGCACAGAATTCAGATATAAAAACATCTGCGGGATACATAAAATAATTGTGTATATGTCAATTTCGTGTGAAAAATTCAATACAAACTTACACTTGTATATGCACTCGTCTTTTTATACCTTACATGTACATGAAGTGGTATATTAACTTTTGTTCGAAGTATGCAAGATCAACCACCAAAATATCTACCGATATTATATGAATGACGAACTGAGTTGATTTACACATGTCCGTTGTCTGTTTGAACGCAAACTTGTTCCTCAATTTTTGAGATATTTAAACCAAGCTTGGTTAGATTATTTATATTATACTAACGATTATTTGCTGGAACCATTATAGTATACATACGACCGATTTTTCTGATTTGAAATTTTGGATCATAAACCCTTAAAAAATATACCCAAGACCAATGAATTTGGTATTTATACATGCATAATAAGTTGACCATTGGTTATGAAAATCATTGAAATCAGGCGACTATGTCACATAACCCCATATAACCGATTTGTTGAGATATAATGTTTTGCGTCAAAGCCTCTCCAAAAAAAGGAGCTTAAAATTTGGTATTCTATAAATGTAAAATGAAGTTAAGATTGATCATCGAAATCAAATTTTGCTTTTCGTGTTTTATATCTCACCCGAACAAATAAATAAACTTTCACTTAGAATAAAAGCTAAAGGTACGTGTTTTCTATGAGCGATTCTGAGTTATATTTACTTATTGCAGCTATTGACTGCTCTGGGATAATAGTTGAGCAACGGTGTAAAAAAATTATAAGTCCATTCGGTTATAAAAATTCTAGGCGTAGAAAAATTGAATTGGATCCAGCTAATAAGTAATTGAATAAAGTGGAATGAGTAGAATATAATTGTCCATCGAATTTTGTTGTTGTTGTAAATTTTGGTTTTTGCGGTTAGCCTTTGACAGTTTCACTACTCGTTGTCTCTAAAGAGCTACGAATATTAAAAAAGTAGAATTATACAAGTGAATAAGAATTCATCACTTATTTATTCACTCGACCTTTCATTTCATCAAATGATTATTTTAATTGGCACTTGCAATTCTCTCACTTTGATAAAGTGTCTAGTTACATGGGAAACCTCATGAAAGGGAGTTGATAAAAATTATAATAACTCTAATTAATTCGTTGTGGTTTTCGTAGAATAATAACAATACCAAAGCTATGAATTTTCGAGCAGAAGAAAGAGAAAATTTTAGAAATAGATAAATCGGTCATTTTTGGAAATGGTTTTTTGTTGTTGCTCGCTAGGATAGGCGAATTTATGATGAGGAGAGCAGGACAACAATCATAGCAATCCCCGTGTATTTCGTTTTTGCTTTGGAGTTGTCAAACTCTCTGCTTCACTCTTTTTCGCACAAATCATAATTCTTAAGATTTTTATATTTACAAATGGAAAACAAAATCAAATTCAAGCAAACAAAACATAAAATGAAAAATAATTTTAACAGTGTCGATTTTAAATGAATGAAAAAGTTTAATTCACTGCCATAGTAACTTCAATTTATTAAATTCGCTTTTATTTTATTTGTTTTAATATTTCTCAATTTATTTAATTTAATTTTTTTATTACTCTACTTTTCATTTATATGAAATGGTAAATGAACTTTCCTCCGAAGAATGTAAGTAGCAGAAGGGGAAGAAATGGACCCACCAAAATTTATAGCGATCGCGTCAGAATGACGAGCTGAATTGATTTAGCCACGTCCGTTTGTCCGTCTGATATTTCAACCAAACTTGGTAGGAAGATTTACTTATAGGTTTAAACAATCATTTGCGTTAATCGGGCAGATCGAAGCGCTATAGTATATATGCGATAATTTTTCAGACTTGAAAGGTTGGTTCATTAATCTGTCAAAAAAGTACCTAAGAAATTTGTTCTGAAAATCATCGAAATCGGACGGCTATAACATATATCCCCCATATATCCAGATGCGAAGCTTTGGTCAAAACTCCGTATATATTAAACTAAAATATCCGGCCACACATTGTTATGGCTTTCTGTATCTTGTTCAATTTAGATTTTACAGTTGCTAATGTAAAGGAGGTGATAGTTAAAAAATAACAAAAAGTCATAGTTTATCCTTATCTGATGCAAAATACAAAATTTCACATTATAAAGGGTTTTCCAATAGGGATGATTTCTAAGTGTCGTTTGAGCCACTTTTAATATAGCATGATCTACCTTTTTTTCTTTGAATTCAGTAATTTTTACAATTTCTTCTTTGGACCACCATAAACGTCGTGCATATGCTGATTTTGTCTTGGAACAATTTAAAAGCGATATCAATTTTTTTTTTAAAACATGACTTTCATCGGAGTCGTGCGGTAAATAAACAAAACAGTGAATTCGAAAATCCACAAATTATTCACGAAGAACCATTAATTCACTTAAATTGACAGTTTGGTATGGTTTTTGGTCTGGTTCGTACTTCTATCGAAATGAGTAGCACCTTACTGTCAATGGATAGCGGTATAGATCGATGATAACCAACTATTTATGGCCAAAATTCGAAGAAGTTGATCTTAACAACATCTGGTTCCAACAAGACGGGGCTACGTGTCACACAGCACGTGCAACAACCGAATTATTGCGAGAAAGATTTATAGATTCGACTATTTCAAGATATTGTGACACTGAATGGCCTCCAAGAAGTTGTTAGTTAACACCATTGGACTACTTCTTGTGGGGTTATTTGAAGTTATTGGTCTTTAGCGAAGTTTTTGAATTTCTCCGGCATCTTGTTAACAATTATGGTGCAGTTTATAGCAACTCCAACCAACGAGTTCCACCCAATAAGTTCCAAACTCGTCATTAAACATGATAAACAGTATTTTTGGTAAAATTGTTATCTGTAGGCCAACAAAAATACTCGTTCAAGTCCAACTTTTTTGTCCAAAATAATTTTGCAAATTAAAAAATTGTAGCAAGTCTAGCTTCCATAGCTTTCATGTACGATATAAAGTAACTTTTGTACATGACATAAGTCTTTCCTTTTAATATAGTAGAAAACACCTCTGCAGAATCTTTAAGTAGTTCAGAATACCTTAATTTTTGGTTTTGTAGGCGCTATTTGTTCAGTATAACTACCGTAAGACACTTCACTCTAGGTAGAACAAAATGATGACTCACGCGTAGAATAAAATGATGGAACAGGTACTGGCTCTGAAAGTTTTAAAGGTATTCCAGCCGAAGAGTTTTTTTTTTGCTCTTTCCATTGCATAGGCACTACGAACCTCACGAAATCTTTTATCATCCACCCCTTATTTCAATAGTTTATATTACATTATGTAAAGAACTTAAGACATCTATAAAAATAAACACTACTTGTAAAATCTGTTATAGGCTCTCTGGAGTTCTTGTAGTGGTATTCCCCACAAATGTAACAATTTAGACAACTTGATATCAAAATCGATTTATCGAATCGAATCGAAAGACTTGAAACCAGAGGGCATATACAAAACTACACATAGGAGAAAAGTAAAAAATATTTTTGGTATGCCAATGGACACCTAATACAAAAACCACTAATATTATTATAAGTTTTAAAATAAATAAATGAGATCTCGACACATTCCTCCCAAAAGTCTTTTCTATGTAAATATTTAAATTAAGAGCAAATTCAAACATATTAATATCTACAAATAATATCATACTGCAAGTTAGTTACGCTCATAAAAGACAAATTAATCAAGCATCTAATCATTAAATGAATTTCCGAGTCGTATCGCGAAAAGCATTAGCTTTGATCGTCTTTCCCTCCTCAATTAACCTAATATGGATTGTGATATATACCTACATAAACTTAACATAGAAGCTGTTCCATACATAGTTCTTTCATAATAATACTCGTACAATTGTTTTTGGTAATAAAACCAACTAATTAATCAGGTTAAACATTTGAACCGAGCCTTGAATACCAGAGTTCAATTACTCACGCCAATTAGTCATTGCGAACTCAATGTCCTTTAGGATATTCTAATTTCAAAATAATGTGATTGTCCTTTGAAATTCCATTTAAAATTTTGGATTCTATTAAATTTATTCCTGATTTGAGTTATTTTATTTGAAAGGTAATTTATTGTTCGGTTAGAGAAATGGCTGAAAAATATTTAATTGAGAAAATTAATTATTTTTCCATATTCACACATCTACGTATTTTAAAGTTAGTTGATCTGTACGGACTTTCTAGCTGAGATTAAAATATAATGAAGTGTTGATTAGTTAAAAGAATATTCCTCTATGTAATTCATCGTGAATTACTATATATTAACACATATTAATATACAATTGTATATACAGAAGTTATTGATATATTACTACCTTAAGGTTTAGTAATGTAGGTCGGATAATGCTTGTCTATTCTATATATTTAAATTTCCAAAATTGTTATCAGATGAACCCATTTAATTATTTAGGCCAAAAGAGCGATTTTTATGTAAGAGAAAAAAAATTAACAAATAATGGACACACACTTAACGATAATTTATGGAGGTTATTTAAAGTTGTCATAAGGGGGATCATCGATTTCATACTATTTATATATGTTTTTTATACCATTCATGTACATGAAATGGTATATTAACCTTGTCCGGTTTTTCAGATCTGAAGTTTTGCGCCCAAAATCCGTAAAAAAACCTATCTTTCTAGATACGCTTCTGCGTGAAGTTTGGTGTTATACAAACGTAAATTAAAATAATTTTTGGCACTGAAAATCGTCGACATCGTAATACTATATCATATAACCTCCAAATAATCGATTTGTTTAGATATGTGGTTTTGCTTCGAAAATCGTCAAAACAGCATATGAGAGCATGAAATTTGGTATTCTTCAAACATGAGTTTAAGTTAGTATTGACACTGAAAATCATCGAAATCGCAATTTGCAATAAATTTTATATGCTCATGAAAGGTATAAAGACATTGGCTTGGCCGAAGATAGTCTTTTTGTTATAAATAAGTTTGTGTGCATGTTCTAAATGCAATTGTTACCAAGAAAAAAAATGAGGTGCATCAATTGAATTTAGCGGTAAATGGTTGAACAAGTTTCAAAGCAATTAAAAGTTTCATTTCATTTTTACCTTTACGTTCCATTGGCTCAGATAGAAGACAAGTATGAGAAATATTACTCAAAAAT
Source organism: Neoceratitis asiatica (assembly GCA_030068015.2). Classification (NCBI taxonomy): domain Eukaryota; kingdom Metazoa; phylum Arthropoda; class Insecta; order Diptera; family Tephritidae; genus Neoceratitis; species Neoceratitis asiatica. The sequence continues at coordinate 82,927,906 of CM061524.1, forward strand.
TAATTCGTTAACGAATGTGGTAACAATATAATGTAAAAAAAACTGAGCTAGTTCTTGTGTTAAAGTAGAGACGGAAAATTTAAAAAATGTATTCAAAAGGGCAAACGCATAAAAGATACCACCACTATACAAAACTTTATTAAATTACGGAAAAATAAGTTTTTTCATACACAACGCATATATATACTTTTCGAGTCTCAGTTATCAACTGTGGTAAGGAAATACGCCATTTACAATCCACCAAATATAATAAACTAATTCAAGTAGCTATCAAGAAGACAAAAACCAGTTAGAATTTTCAAAAACCGAAATAATTTTCTTGCATTTTTAGAATGTACATACATACTATACGAGAGTATATTCTTTAAAAACTTGAAGACAATCTAAAAAGTATTGTTAGAATCATACTTGAATTTAGGAAAAAAATTTCTGAAACTTAAAATCCGTTTTTCTTAAAGCAATATTTTAAAAACCTGTGATCTGGACTTCTCAGACATAGAATAAATGATCGATCTCAAATTTTTCACAACGTTCTAAGTTTAAAAAAAAATGTATTCCTTTTTTAACAATTTGAAACGAGCATTTAAAATCAAAACTTTTTGGCAAAAATCAAAATTGTTATAGTCCACCAGGTGTTTTGATTTTTGATCAATTAGATATAACCAACAAAGCGCATAGTGAAATAGTGAACTTCAATATGTTTACATGATATACTCTATTTGAATTACCATCACTTGAAATTGATAAACAGAAACTATTTCTATAAATTTTTTTTAAAAAGATTAATTAGGAGCGTTGAAATTAAATTCCAGTTTTTGATACAATTACACCTGCGTCTTTGTCAATTGTTATAAATCATGCACATTTTCCAGTGCTCTCACAAGGAAAAGAGTTTCGTATAATATTCTGGTTTTAGTCGAGTCGAATACGTCGGTGCTTTAATAATATCTAATTATCATTTCAAAAAGTTCATAGTAAATATTTTTGGTTAGTAATTTCACACTTTTCGACTTCTATAGCACAACCAAAAGCAATTTCATATGTTAAACACCAAGTAAAATTTTAAATAATTAACTAATTACGCAGAAGTAAGGAATGAAATTAAAATTGCAATTTGGTTTTTTATTAAAACAAAAACAAAATGCTCGTTTTGATATGGAAATCACCACTGAATCGACATCATACTTTAAGTGAGAGAATTGTTACATTGATGTACTTAGAGCTTAAACAATAAATGTTTCAAATATCCAGTGTTAGTGAGTTTAGTGGTTGATTAGGATTTTGATTACATATTTTGGGTATTTAATATATAAATGCTAATAGAATTGATAATGCTTGTAGTTGAAAATGGTTCAATGTGCTGTTTGTGAGACCCAGCATATTTTGGGCGGATTGCAAACGTTGACAATAGTTTCTGTTTTTGGTGATTATCATAAAATTTTATGAAATTTTCGAATTTCGAGTTCCGTTTCTAAGTTTTCTTACTATTATATTTTTCACTATTTCTTATATAATTAATATAGGTGCTATTATTAAAAAAAAAGTAATTTGGTCTCGAAACTCTTTTGATAAAAAAATTCCTCTCAATAAAATTTTTGTTTCAAAAATATGTTCTGTATTAAAATACTAGCGTGCCTTGTTACACCTGTAAAAAAAATCAAGAAAATCTAATTGAAATTTTGAATTCTCGGTTTTTTTTGGTAAAACGAAAAAAAAAATTTTTTTCAAACTTTTTTCTTTGAGTCTTTAATTGAAATGAATGGAGCAGGAGAAAATGAAAAAAATGAACAGACAAATCATAAGTGGCAAAATGTTCCAGAAAAAAGTGAAAAACGAGCAAATAATGAATCTCCTACACTCCATCAAAAGAAAAGACAAATTGTTATACACCCAAATCGATTTGATGTTCTAAGTGATTGTCATGAACGAACGATAGTTGAGAGAAGACTGAACTTTATTTAATATTCAAATCATCGTACAGATTTACAAGTATGGAATCCGCCATTTTTTTTTTGTTTACATTCGAAAACAGCTGAGATCACCTGATTTTTAAAACTTTCCTATTCTCTCATTACCCACCCAGCATTGTATTAAAAACTACTAAAATTTTCACTACTTACGCAGAGTCGCACTAAAAATTATGCACAATTTTTTGCTAAATAAGTGGAAAAAAGGGCTCAGTCTGTTACTGCTATTAAAATAACGATTTTTTTTTGCTAAATATACGTTTTTTAAAATCCTTAAAAGTTTCATGTTATTGCTCTTCCGCACCACCACTGAGGTTGCAATAAAGGCGCATTACCGACTTTTTTCAGGTGTTCGGTTCCCCAGGAGGCATATTTTCACCCTTACTATCTACAAATTTTCTATTAAAAATGCTACATTGTTCTACGACTTAAATATGAAAGTACTATATGTTAAACATATATAAGCATGCAATTCTAATGCAAAAATTATTAGTTTAGGTCCATAATATATATATATACAAATATTACAACACATGCAAGTTGAAATATAAAAATATTCGCATGCTATATAAGAAATTTTACAACACCCACAGGAAATACCTTTCTAAGAACTGTATTCTATAACAACAAAAAAGAGCGGTGGGGTTTGGGGTCCTAAAGAGAGAAATATAAAGAGAAAAGCTATCGAAATACTGCCTTGAAAACAAGATATTAGATATCAGACCTAAAAATTCCAATTAATTATTATAGGTAAAAAAGTTTTTTTTAACATTTGCGACAAAAATAATATAATATCAAATTATATTATATTAAATTTTTGGGACATTAAAAAAAAATTAAATAAACGTTTCTCCGCGAAAACAAATATTTTAAATCTATTTATTAGTCATGCACAAGAATTTTGTATTTTTAAAATTAGGTTGTTTCGCATCTTTATTAAATCTATTAAGCAAAAAATAAGTTCTAATTCTAATGTAAGTATATTTCAAAATGTCGGGATTACAATTTTCACAACAAAAGTATGGGTCTACACCCGACATTTTCTCAAGCAGGATTTGAGAAAATCCTATCCTGTGGACAATGGAATCAAAGTGTTCCGCAAAAATATTTTCAATTTTAGAAATAAACTCCACAAACTCCTCCGGAGGTTTCACCAAATGGCTGCTACTGAATTGCTTCTCCTTTGAAAACAAAAAATCCGCTTCAGTAAGGCCATCTTCAAAATTAGGCAACGGCATTAAACAATTATGGTTTTAAAATATTTAAAATACAGATACCCGCAAAAGTATACGAAAGCACTTCGGTGAAGAAAAGTACTTTCATCGACATCAACGGATATGTCAATTTGGATGTCTTGAAAAGTGGCCTTTTCAAGAAAACTATTGGTAACTAATTCCCATTTATCTGCTGGCAAAAGTTCGCAATTACCATCATTTACACAGTCAAGATAACCCATGCCCCAAGCTTGCCTAAAAAGATATGAGAAACGCTGCGGAGTTATTCTCACATCAAACGCCCCACCTGCTCTAATGTGACCAAAAAAATTTTCTAATTTATCTTGACATAGTTTCCGGGTCATCAAATGTTTAAATCCTTTATGTGACCAAAAACGCCACAATCGTCGCAAACTACTAATATTAAGGAGCCAACCTTTAATAAAATTAAAAGAATTAGTAATATCACGTCCCAGGTGATCATATATTTTAAATGCATTTAGAAATTTCTCGGCTTCCTCCAAAAAACTAATTTGTTCCGCAGTTGCTGAAAATGGTTGTTTATAATTGCCTACTGCTCCAAATGCAATGCTATTAAAAATATTAAATAATTTATCAAAAAAAAGGACAAACTCGGCAGTATTAAGAAAAGTTGGAGACTTTGAAATATTCAAACTACCTGAGCTATATATTGCGAACATTGCAATTGCCACAGAATTGCTGAGAACTTGGGCAGCTAGCTTGACATTCATTTTTTGAAAGGTATTGGGCCTAATATGTGCCGAAGTTAATTTGTAAGTACAACTGATATCTGAATGAGATCCTTGCTCATGTAAGTGGACGATATCAATCCAATCTACTGCCCTGTCATTAAAACTGACTCTATTTTTCTTGTTTTCAAGACAATTTCGGGTACTTTTCAAAAGATGCGGAGAATCGTAGAAGAATACAATTTCTTCGCCATTAACTTCGAAAAAGGGCCTTTCTTTTGAAACTATCCTACAAAAATTCATAAAATTGGAGCCTTGATCGCTTACCATTTGACAGGGATGAAGACCAATGCCCTGAAGTTGACCTATCGTTTCAAATATATATTTTTTTTAAATGTCTCCTTTACATGTTTTTTGAACAAAAAAATAAGCCAAGGGATGGGTCCAAGACTCCCCACCAATGCCTTGCAACAAAAGTGTTAAAACACTAGAAGCTACTCTGGACGTACGATTTTCGTCACCGTAATCCTCCAGACCTACAATATAATCCCTACTCCTTTCATATTGGACATTGATCTTCAGGGTCATTTCGTCACAGCATATAGATACATATCGCTGTGCATCTGTGAAGCCACGGCTTCTCAACTCCAGGGCTTTTATGCTGCTGGAACTGCAGCCAGGATTTCTAGGCCAACCTTGAACAAATTGTTCGAGAGTTCTCCTAGAGGGCCAATTAAATATGGGCTTCAAATACCTATATGCAACGGGTGACAAAAATTTCACTGCTAGAGCTAGTGTCTTTAACTCCCTATCAAACCTATAGCCTTTTGGAGTCCTAGACGAAGGCAGTTCCTTACACATATTGAAAGATGTGAAGGCAACTTGCAGAGTAGCTCATCAATTTGTCTATTTCCGTCCTGCGGTGGAATAGCCAAAATTTTACCCTCTCTCAAACTCTCTACTTCCTTCTCTAGTTCAGTCACCCTATTGCGGAGAATTTCTATTTCCTGTTCCTTACAAATAATATCATCCTGGTACTTTCGCTTTCTTGGAGTCCCATCGGTCAGGTAATTGTCAGTTTGTGACTGACGACTATTTGCCCACGTGCTCACCAAAGTTTTTGGTGCTAAAGAAGAAGAACAGGGAAGTTCTTCAAATGAGGGAAAGGTCTCCTCTGAAGACGCCGCAAATTCAAACTGCTCGCAGATTGAACTTGAGGCATCGTTTTTGCATTCGAAAAGTACCGGATTAAAATCGCCTACACCTAGCTCTATCACAGTTCTGTCTTTATTAGAATTTGAACTACCTGCCTCAAAATTATCCCTAGAGTCATTTAGATTATGTTCTAATGCTGTGGGTGGACATAACTTAAAATTAATATCAGGGATTGCCCACTTGCCAAGAAACCTTCCCGTCCCTTTCCTCATTCTTTTCGAAAAATGCCTCTGGCAAGCGAAAATATTTTTTGCTGTTGGGTTAACCACACCCAACAGCTCCATCCATTGACGCCGCCTATTAAAATTAAGAAATAAGTGTGATTTATAATAATATAAACATATCGTACATGTATAGGGTGTTTTTTTATAGAGGTATAGAACTTTAAGTTGGCATTAATTTTCAAGATGGCGACCGATTTAACAGCTGTCAAGTGATTTATTCTCAGTTTGGTTTGGCAATTCATCATGAGAATAAATCACTTGACAGCTGTTAAATCGGTCGCCATCTTGAAAAGTAATGCCAACTTAAAGTTCTATACCTCTATAAAATACACCCTTTATATATAAAGAAAATAATTTTTTTCAATTATTTTTGTCTGTCCGAGACGAGTTCTGAATAAAATAATTTGCTTCAACAAAACCCCGCTTAAAAAAATTTTACACTGATGAAATTGGGGTTTTTTCATAGAATCTAAGCACATTCAGGGACTCATTTTTCCTTTAAAATTTCAAAAACTGAAAACCGAAATCTTGTTAGCTCTTATATTGGCTATATATCAATACATATACATATGTACATATAAGTTTTATCTCTTAAAAAAAAATTTAAAAAAAATTCGAACACATTTTTCGATCACACTTAAAAAATATTTAATTTTACATATAAGTCTGCCTTTTGGTAGCCCACAGGGAGGAATAGGGAGCAAACTTTAGAAAAATTTATTTTGATAAAAAAAATATTTTTTTTCGAAGTTTTTAATAAAATGAAACTATTGGTACACATAAACACAAGTAAGTTGCTGTTCAACAAAACATAGTACGTGGGACATGTATACAAAAGCCGTGCACAAACCATACCAATAACAACCGTGCAATAAATATCAAATGCAAATTTTTTTTTTTCAAAAAACTTCTACGGTTAAAGAATTTATAGTTAAGCACCGCACACCATTAATAAAATTGCAAATTGTAACATAAATTTTTTAATTTCATGCATTAGAATCCCAATTATTGCGTTATTCAAGTTAATTTTCACTATTATTCACCTTAATTCTCACTTACCTATCAACATCTTCTTCCGGAGGAAAGGGATATAGCGGCACTCCAAGTGGGCAACCAACGATACATGCTCGGTTAGGCATTCTGAATCTGTAAAAATAATCATTATATAAGCATTGTTTACTTAAAAAAGACAAATAGCTATTTACTTACAAATATATAAGATCCAAAAATATTTTATACAAAGGATTAATCTATTTCTTCGCTTCTGTGTCCTGTCGGTTAAACTTTAAAAAGCCGGATGATAATTTGAGCTAACTTGACATTAACAGGGTTGCTTTTCAACGTATCATTTTCATAAAATTATTTACTAGATATATATTTTGTTACTTTAATTTTTAGAAGTAGATAGTTCAATTACAATAAAAACATAGACATTTATATTAATAATATATAAACGGTGTATAATTTTTGATAAATATTGTAATCCAAGCTCAAGGGTATATAGAATGAAATTACTGGCGGTGACTCTTATTGCCAAATTCTTTGAAATTTCGATATAAAAGGTAGACAAAACTACTTGTGTTTGAAAAATAAAATGACTGTTTTCTATAAAAAAAAAGATATTTAAAATTAAACATTTAAAAAAACATGTGTAAATTTTTCAACTCGCGTCAGTAAAAAAATATATTTTTTTACAATTTATTTATATTATATATTATATATCATAGCTTACACAAAAATTTCCCAGTTTAAATTAAATATATATACTCGAAATATAATTTGTGAAAATTTGTATTTAGTGAAACAATTCAACAACTTTATATAAATTTATATTCTAAATTAATTTATGTATAATGGGGCGACACAACAACCCTTTTTGCAACACGAAGCCCTTGCACATGCTTCTGTCAGTATTTCCTTTTCTCTGACATTTCGTATTTTGAATTTCTCTGGTTCCATCTTGATTCGCATTGTCAGATTCTTTGCCCTGCCTTTTAGTGCGACATTCTGTTATTTGTTTATTCTTTCATTGCCTCCATATTTATTGCGCAAATTTTTCATTCCATCGATGTCCGAGTTTGCCTGTTAATTTGCGGGCAGCCATTATGATTTTCTATTTGACAGTCAAACCCCGAGATTGACAGTCAAATGCGAGTTTGATATTTTCCTGCAAAATACACAAGATTCCATACTTGTAAATCTCTACGATGATTCAAATGAGTATACAAGTAGATGATACATTAGTATGTGCGTAGGTATATACGTAACATCTTCCCCTGTTTAATTTTTTTTTTTAATTGTAATATGTAAGTAATTGATAAGTAAATGTAAAATTAAGTGTAATTGACTTAGTGTAATTCGAGTTTACACAAATTTAATATTTTACAATTGATCTAATTTTTTCTATGCTTTATAAAATTCTGTTTGCTTAATACGCCGCCCATATTTGGAGATTTTCGGTTTGTCTATCGGTTGTGCTTCTTTGCATTGTGGTGCGGACGATGGTGTTACCAAGTGCGATTCGCTTTGTAAGGGTTGTGTTGAAGCTGGTGGTTGCTGTGATGATGATACACTTGTGCTTAGGTTTGAAGCAGATCTGGGGTTTACTACTACCGTCGGTGCTGTTTTAATTGTAGATTTTGTCGGATGAATGTGAATCGTATTCCGCCTTAGAAGTTTTCCGTCATCCGTTCTGACCATTAGAGACCGTGGAGCGCTGTGATATGCTTTTTCGACTATGCCAATTACCCAGTCTCTATGACCGCGTTGGATTCTGACTCTATCCCCAGGAGCGTACGTTTTTGTGCTGCGCTGTGTGTGTAACTGGGCGCTACCATTGCACCGGGATTTTTCTATGGATTTATGAACGTTTTTTTACAATTGCTGGCTTTAGAACTTCGCTGGTTGTGGGTAGTCTTGAGCACGTCACTCTGCTCATTAAACGTTGGTTGGGGGAGAGCAGACTTTCATTACGTGGGGCATTTCTGTAGTTAAGGAGCGCTAAATGTATGTCGGATTTATCCTTGTAACATTTTTTCAACATATTTTTTGCAACTTGTACATAACGCTCTGCCAAGCCGTTCGATAGTGTGGACTGGATGTCTGGTGTTCGATCTCCCATAGCCCAATGAACTCGGCGAATTGCCTCGATGAGAACTGCGAACAATTGTCGGATTCCAGTATGGCTGGTATTCGTGTGTTGCAAACCAGTTCTTTAGCGTGCTGATCACCTCTGCGGATGTTGCGTTATTTAGTTTTGCGAAGTCGAGAAAGCCGGAGTAGCTGTCTACTACTAGTAGGTAGGTGTTGTCATGAAATGTGAAAAGGTCTGTCGCCACGATTTCCCAAGGGAGTGTTGGAATGTTCTTCATCAGTAATTGGTCCTTTGTATTCGATGACTGATGTGATTGACAAATGCTGCAATGTTCGATGAAGTCTTGTATATCCTTTTGCATGCCAATCCAGAATACGGTTGCCCGTCCACGATTTAAGCAGCGTTGTATGACTAAGTGTCCTCCATGGATTTTGGGTATCATGTCTTTCTGCATTGATTTCGGTATAATTATTTTCGTTCCTTTTCTAACGATTTTGTCCTCCACTGTCAGCTCCTCGCGAAAGTTCCAGTATGGTCGTACCGAATGACTTACGTATTTAATGGATGATGGCCAGCCGGAGGTTATAAATTGAATTAAGGATTGCAGCTCTGCGTCTTTGGAAGTTTCTACTTTTAGCTTTGTGGCAGTTGCTGGTGTTGCTTGTGAAATCGCTAAAGCTTCAACATCATCTTCTGGCTCGTTACTTTTAACATTTTTGCAATCTCTGCTTAGTGCGTCTGCTAATTTTATCTCGGTACCCTTCCTGTATATTATTTTTGGATTATATGGAATAACGCTTAGTATAATTATTTGCAGCCGAGGCGATGCGGCGTGTATAGGTTTTTTGAATATAGTTTCAAGCGGTTTGTGATCTTTCTCAATAGTAATTTTTTTTCCATATATATATTGGTGAAATTTTTCGCAAGCAAATCGGATAACTGTTGCTTCTTTCTCGATTTGAGCATATCTATATTTGTGTTGCAGTTAGTGCTTTTGATGCATACGCTACTGGTTGGCAGTTTTGAAGTAGTGCAGCGCCTACACTAGATTTGCTGGCGTCCACTTGAAGTGTCACGTCTAGATTTGGATCATAGAATTTAAGTACGGGAATTGAGGCTATAGATTTTTTTAATTTCTCAAATGCGTTGTCGTGTTCAAGAGTCCAACACCATGCTACATTTTTTTGAAGTAGCTTACGAAAGGGCGACGTTATTTCTGAGAGATTTTGTATAAATTTTCCAAGGTATGTGGCCATTCCAATTATCCTTTGTAATTGTTTTTGGTTTCTCGGTGTTTCTAAATCTTCTATAGCTTTTGTCTTTTCTGGATCCGGTGAGATGCCGGAGCTGGAAAGAATATGTCCTAAAAATTTAACGGTGTTGACATTGAACTTGCATTTTTCCTTGTTTAATTTAAGGCCGGATGTTTGCAATATGTCGAGTACCTTTTTTGTGTGTTTTTGAAGTTCATTCTTCGATTTAGCGGATGTCGTCCATTGAAACTTCTGTGTTTTCAAAATTTTCGAGAACGTTTGACATTAAAGATTGATAGACTTCGGGAGCTGAAGCCAAGCCGAAGGGTAGCCGCTGGAATGAGTATCTACCCCATGGTGTTTCCATTGTGAGGTACGGTTTACTCCGTTCTGATACCTGTATTTGCCAAAACCCTTTTTTGCAATCTAGAATTGTAAATAAACTCGAACCTTTTATTTTAGCGGTAATTTCTTCGATTGTGTTTAGTGGATGATACCGTCTTCTTATATTCTTATTAACGTCCGTTGGATCCATGCATAGTCGGATTTTACCTTTTTGTTTTACTACTACCATGGGTGACACGGTCGGAGTAGCTCCGTCAGTTTTCTTCAGTACGCCGAGTTTAACCATGTTGTCGATTTCATCTTTGCCAATTTTTTTTATAGTGTGCGGAATCTTTCTTGCAGCATATTGTTCGAATTTAGGATTCTCGACAAGGTCTATGTCATAAGTAAAATTTTCAAGTTTGCCTAGCCCATTGAAGATTGAATTGTCTATTTTAAGTTCGTCTATTCTTGCTAACAAGCCCAATTCCTCGCAGTCTTCTTTGCCTAAAATAGGTTCGCAACCAACAAAGTCATTCACGACTATGAATTTTAATGTTTTTGCTTTTTCCCTAACAACGGATGACATGTAAACTTCTCCGCGAACGTTGAGTTTGGTGCCACCGAAGGCTATTAGTTTTTGGTTTACTGGATTAATGTGTTTTATAGAATTTCTATTAGGGGGGCTGAACGGAATCACATTGCACTGAGCAGCGGAATCTAATTTGAATTTAATACTATTTCCACTTACTAATATTTGCTCATACCACTTAAGTGCGTCGTCTTTATTTGCTGTTCTTTTGTTTATGCTGAAAACAAGTAAATCGCTATCGTAGTCCTCACTGCTTCCGTCTTCTTTGTACAGAGTGTTTACTTTTTTATTCGTGTTTTTTTATTGTTGTTGCGGCGAAAACACAATTCCGTTAAATACCCCTTTTTTCCGCAATGTTTGCATTTTACATTATATGCTTTGCATTCTCCTCTTTGATGTATTTCGCCGCAGCAAACACAGTTATACATAGATTTGTTTTTCGGGTACGTTTTGTTTTTGTTGTATTTGCTTTGACGTGTGTGATATTTTTTTATAGCTTCGACTTTTTTTTCTAACGTCTTACGTAGCTCTCTAATTTGTTGCGTTGTCATTTCACTGGTTTTTGCAGATTTTAATGGCGTTCTGTAAAGTGACGACGTCTTCTGCCAGCAGTTTTTCTCTGATTGAGTCGTTTCTTATGCCAACCAAGATTTTGTCGCGCACAAGGGAGTCTTCTAAATTAGCGAATGCACATTTTTTTTCTTGGTTTATTATTTTTGTAAAAAATTCTTCGAATGGCTCATTTTCGTTTTGAGCCATCGTATTAAATATATAACGTTCAAATCTAACACTTATTTTGGGAACAAAATATTCATTAAATTTGTTTTTTTATTGCCTCCACGTTGTTTGCCTGTTGGCTTGAAAGCGAAAATGAGTTGTATATATTGATCGCATCACTGCCAATGCTGGACATGAATGTAGCGACCTGTATTTCGGCGTTTTTCTTTTCCAATTATGCTGCCGTTGCGAACCAATTGTATTGCTGGAGCCATTCCTTCCACGTGGTTGATACATTATAGTGATTTGGAGAGGGTTTGGTGATCTAACGAAGGCACCATTGCTGGATGTTGCTTCGTTGTCTGGCATAGCTTACAATGCGTGCGTTACTTTCACGATTTATTTTTACGCGTATTTGACCGATTCTGACACCATGTCATGAACGAACGATAGTTGAGAGAAGACTGAACTTTATTTAATATTCAAATGAGTATACAAGTAGATGATACATTAGTATGTGCGTAGGTATATACGTAACAGTGATGATGACGATGCCATGCAGGAGGCTTGCGGGGATAAAAACGTGGTATTAAACGAAGAAGATTTGATTATTCCAAAGCCGCCACCTTTAATCATACCTGGATTTTACAATATAAGTGAAATGATAAACTCTATTTCAAGTGTAATTACTAAAAGAGAATTCAGCTATAAATCGTTGAGAGATGGACAAATTCTACTTATGATAACGAACGAAAGACTCATATCGTAAAATTGTAAAACATTTAGAAACTAGCAAGGTGAGTTTCCATACATATCAACTTAAACAGGACCGTCCATATAGAGTAGTGATAAAAGGAATTCAATTTTCCACTTCTTTGGAAGAAATTAATAAAAATATTTCATCACTAGGTCATAGAATAACAAAACAGCCATTGTCAATGTTTTTTGTTGATTTGGAACCCAGCGCCAACAACAAAGAAATATAGGGTGTTTTTCATAGAGGTATAGAACTTTAAGTTGGCATTACTTTTCAAGATGGCGACCGATTTAACAGCTGCCAAGTGATTTGTTCTCAGTTTGGTTTGGCAATTCACCATGAATAGACTCACGCCTGAACAACGCTTGTAAATAGTGCAATTTTATTTCGAAAATAATGGTTCTGTGCGGAAAACGTATCGCGCACTACGTCCAATGATACGGACCAATGATTCCACCAGCCCATAAAGCGCACCAAACAGTCACTTTTTCTGGATGTAACGGTGTTTCAACATACACTTGAGGATTACCTTCACTCCAAATGCGGCAGTTTTGTTTGTTGACGTAGCCATTCAACCAGAAGTGCGCTTCATTGCTAAACATCGCTAAAGAGCTTAAGCATTTAAACAATGCAATTATTAAGGAAGAGCCTCCAATCGTCAAACAAACGACATTGTGCAATGCTATAGATATCAGGAATTTGGGCATACCAAAACTTACTGAAAAAAACCATATAAATGTGTAAAATGTAATTCAATGCATCCAACCACTCAATGTACTAAACCCAATGACACTTTGCCTACCTGCGTGCATTGCTTGCAAAGCCATACCGCAAATTATAAAGGATGCACTGTATACCAACAAATTATCAGAAATAAACCAAGTGCTGCAAATATAAAAAAAAGAAGAAAAATATAGAACAACAAAGCTTCCTTAGCTTAGGAAATGGTATACCTCAACTAAATTACACTAACAATGAAACAAATGGTAGTACTGAGCAATCTTACGCTAATGTTTTGAAAGGTATTGTCATGAATAAACAAAATACGATGAAAAAAATCGATTTGTTATTAGAAAAACAAATAGAATTAACTTACACACTTCTTAATATGATGTCTCTCCTTTTTAATAAGCTATGTAAGTGAATTTAAGATTAGCAATATGGAATGCCAATGGCTTATCCCGTCACACTCAAGAGATTGAAGTATTTTGAAATGAGAATTATATTTATATAATGTTAGTGTCAGAAACACACCTTACAAATGAATCATTTTGTAAAATATAATTGCTTCTAATCACCCAAGTAACAGGGCTCATGCTGGCTGTGCTGTTTTAATTAAATCTGGTATCAAATATGATGCGCTCGAACCAATTCAAATGCCACCAATACAAGCTGCAGGAATAAAAATTAAATCAAACAATATCGACCCACTCATATATGCCCTGTACTCACCACCAAGGCACAATATAACAACTTCTGAATATGAAAATTTCTTTTACACCCTCGGTCCCAGATTCTTTGTAGGAGAAATATTTCACTTTAAATAACAAAAGTGAAATTAGTACTTTTCAAGATTGGATAACCCAAAATTCGGTACTTAATACCTCTGTTAAAACTTCAGCCGAACTGGATAATGCAGTAGAAACTTTTACAAACTTAATTCATGAAGCAGCTTTTGTTGCTACTCCTCAAAGAATAAGACGTATACGAATAAAATGGCAAACTAGTAGAAATCCTATAGATAAAACTACTCTAGATAAAGCTACAAAGGAGCTAAAAGAAAAATTGAAAGAGTTGAGAAACAAATCTATTTCGAAATATATTAAGAGTTTAAATTACCGACAAAATGATGACCATAAGATATGGAATGCTATAAAATATCTAAAGCGGCCTAAAAAAATAAATGTACCTATAAAAGACAGTAATAATGTTTGGTGTAGAACAGACAAAAGCAAAGAAAATGCATATACTAAATACCTCGAGGTAACATTCACTTCTTTTACTAGCGGCGGCAGCAACAACGATGCTGAAATATTAGGATTTCTTGATGCACCATGTGAACTATCTTTATCAATGAGTTCCATTGGACTTGCGGAAATACGTATCGAAATCGAGAAATTGACTAACAATAAATCTCCAGGATATGACAAAATTGATGCCAAAGTTGATAAGTGTCTACCTAAAAAAGTTATTATGTTCTTAACACTTATATATAATTCAATATTAAGGCTTAACCATTTCCCTACTCAATGGAAGTGTGCGGAAGTAGTGATGATACCCAAACCATCTAAACCAGAAAACGAAATCGCTTCATATAGACCAATCAGTTTGTTGACTCTATTCTCCAAAATATTCGAAAAAGATTTTTGCGTAGAATTTTGCCATTACTGGAAGACAAAAAGTTAATACCTGAACATCAATTTGGATTTCGCCGATATCACGGTACACCTGAATAAAGTCACCGTATACTGTGAATACTGTTCAGCTGCATTCTTAGACGTACAGCAAGCATTTGATAAAGTGTAGCAACATGGACTACTATATAAATTAAAAAAATATTCTCTTCTCAAGTATATCTAATTTTTAAATCCTACTTAACAGAAAGATCATTTTATGTAAAAATAAATGACGAAACATCCGACATAAATATATGAATGCTTGAGTAGCACAGGGGAGCGCGCTCGGTCCTCTACTTTACACCATTTACACATCTGACATATCTGTAACAGTAAATGTATTAATTGCTACATATGCCGATGACACCGCAATACTATCGTCAAACCAATGCTTCAATAGAAGCAACTAACTTAGTCCAACAAGAATTAAATAAGATACAGACTTCGCTAATTTGCTGTAACGCTAATCTGTACACGTTTTATTTACATTAAGAAGAAGCGACAGCCCTTCGTTGTTTTTAAATGGGAATGTTATTCCTAAACATGATAGCGCTAAATAGCTCGGCATGCATTTGGACAAACGATTAACATGAAAATAAGTTTCGTGTAGAAAATTCACCTCACGTCATTAGTCTTGCAGCTGACTTCGCTGAACATCTTTCCACTGCAATGTCTATTGGTGGTAGGTAAAGTAGGTTTTCTAGTGCGGCCGTTGGTTTGGTTGTATAATGACCACTGACATTTTCACCCTCTCTTCCAGATTGAGTTTTCAAATCAGTTTAATGTTCAAAATTGTTCCTAGGAAAAAATAAATACTTAACTCCTTTTTGAGATTTTTTCTGCAAGCTTGCATAGACAAAAACAAATATTTTACAAGCATACGCCAAATATTCTTCTTAGTTTTGTCCAATATATGACAGCAATTCATTGGAATGCAAAGCATTGGCGAAGTAGGGTATCGACGCATAAATCTTCTTGCAGAGGGAATCGATTTTGGCAAAATACAATACTGGGCCCAAACGTTATAACAATTATCTAAATAAATTTCGTTTCGTTTTAACTGACAAAAATTTATTTATTTTGAAGTACATGAAGCTAATGTTATTTTATTCAGCAATAGTATTTAAAGGGTGATACAAGTAGAGGTACTTTTTCCAATAGCCCTTTTTTGACAGATCACGCGTGAGTAGTATCAAGCTGTAATGTTATTTTTATTCAGTATTGCCATGTTCAGTATTGATTGGCATTTCATCATAGAAATACTTACGCCTGAACAACGTTTACAAATCATTCAACTTTATTACGAAAATTCACGTTCTGTAAATAATATTTTTCGTGCGCTTCGCTCAACTTATAGTCAATATAATCCGCCAACTGAGCGTAGTATTCGCAACACCATCACCCAACTTGAGACCATGAATGTTGGATAATATTTGACCGAATAGACCACGTCCAGAACGCAGTGAAGAAAATATATCGGAACATAACCGTCAACGCCGACCGTTATCTTCATTTGGTTTCAACAAGATGGCGCCACTTTCCACACATCGCATTAATCAACGGTACACTTCGGTGAGAAGATAATTTCACGTTTTGGGCCGGTCGATTGGCCACCAATATCATGTGATATCACAGTTACCAGTCGAAATACGAATGAGTCATTGAAAATTGTACTCAGCTGATGGACCATTTGAGACATAGCCGCGGCCAATATTTGAAATAGATAATCTTCAAAAAATAAATGCCAAAGAATGTTCTTTTGAATGATAATAAACTTCCCCAATTAAATTGTTTAATGCGGCCTGTAATTGTTTGTGGTTATAAGTAAATGAGCTTTATTGAAAGGTCTATTTTGTTAGAATATTTTGAATGAAATGCTTTTTGGACTGAGTTTTGACCAAAACCTGACATCGTTGTTTTGGGAGTGTTATGTTATACGTCCCATTACGATGATTTTCAGAACCAATTTGCTATTCGTTTTGTATGTGTAGTATACCAAATTTCACATTCGTCGGTACTTTAATTTCAAATCTGAAATATCGGTCGTCTCAGCTTTTCATAATGTGGACCGATACGGTCGATTCAACAAATGATCGATTAAACGTAAATTTTTCAAAAACTGAGCGACTAGTTTGCGGTCAAACTGACATACGAACAGACAGACAGACTTGGCTAAATCAACCAAGCTCGTGATTCTGATACGATTGGCATTCATTTCGGTGGGTCTATCTCCTTATGGTGCTTACATATTTCAGACCAAAGTTAATATACCATTTCATGTAGATTAAAGATATAAAAAACATAAACAATATTAACAATTCTACAGCACAACAACCATTACAGAAGCGGTATAATGAATGGTAGCAAAAGCGGGAATAGGAATCAACAACCGCATGCATATAAATATAAATATATGTATGTATATATATATACCTTTGCTTGTATTTCGTTGTTGTTCGCTTCTTTGTCTGTTGTTCTTCTTGTTTACCTTTTTTTGCTGATATTTCTGTTATTGCCACGACATTCATCGCATTTCATTCCTTGATAAATTAGCTTTTCGGTTAATACGATATTAATAAATGCTTTTTTCCAATCGCGCTGGTATAATATTAATCAACCGCAAATATCTGTTGACAAGCTAATAACCAAAACCATACTTAGGTGTTCCCTCACGGACGTATACTTTCGCTTACATAGAGAGTAAAAATATTACTGAATACTTCATATAACAGCAACTAATCGGCATAAAAATACGAGTGTGTATTTTAGCTGTGGTAAACACATGAGAAAGATACCACACGAAAGATTATAGTTAGCTGCCTATCCTTTGTCACTTATCAACCCCCGTCTAGCGGAATGAGACGAAGATTTGTACCAAATATCTGCACTAAGTAATTCGAAAGAGTCGAAATCTGTTCAACTTGTCTCCTGGCATATACTTTTGTAGCACCTATTAGTGAACGGAACTCAGAATAAGAACGTGAGAACGTGTGTATATGCTTAAAATGATTTCTTCACCTGCTAAGTGGGTGTGTGTGCAATGGACTATTTTGAATATATGAAAGAGTGTACAACTGAGTACGTTTAATATTTTCTTTCCTGACCGATATTTTATAATATTATAATATTAGAATAACAACAACAACAACAACAAAGTTGCAACAGGTGTTCGAGTGAGTATAATATAAGAATTTTTGTTCTCAGCTTTTCATACTGTTCGAAATAGAGTTATAATTTTTGAGTCAAAAATTATGTTATTTTTAACTTATCAAAAATTTTACTATTCGAATTCCAAAACTAAAATATAAATCTCTAGCGTAAAAGTAAGCAGTAATTACTATCGAAAAGTCTTATGACTTCTGTTATATCCGTCGCTTTGGCCTTGCGTTATCAATCGTTTCACATGTAGTTCAAACAGCAAGTGGCGCCCAGGTCGTAGGTGAAATATAACTTCCGAAATGATTACGCTATGTATTTGTACCATATTGTGGTGCATGCTTTGACACTCTAAGTGGTTATCTTTGTGGCGAGAATATCACTTGATAAAGATAACGTGATATTCATAACATTCCTGATGGATATTGTGTTCAAGGCTACAACGGATCCATTGGTTGTTGGTCTATCGGTGGCTGTGGATTGTCTGTACTATTCGCTATCATCATCCAGAATGAATTCCGTGCATTCCGCCGGACTGGTACTTGTTAATTGCAAACTCAAACGTCATTGGATTTACTGAGGTTGTTCAATACAAGGCAGTATTTTATCCGCACTTTATTACGCTTTAGGTATACATGATGGGCTCAAAGGCATTTTCCAGACGAGGTTTCAGGAGGGAAGTTCACTGCGATCAGTTATTCAAGCCGCTTCCATGTTACTGTTTGTAAAAATCACTTTATTTTTGTCGACATTATAACATACCAGAACAGGGCACTGATGCACCGGTTTCCAAATAAACATTAATTAAATGCATTTAAAATATTTTTTTATGAAATTTCTTTTATATTATAAAAGTTTGAATCCTGGCATCATATGTGAAATACTAACATGTATCGTCCAATGACCATCTCGGGAATTTTTACAAACTTCGATCCGTTTGAGGTTACTTTCGACCACTTTTCGGCACATATTGGGCGGTATCTCAGCTTTAACTTGGCGAATGTTGGTTTTCTAGTGCTCAAGAAATAAAGATTTATCCGCATATGCACCTTATTTTGCATAACTTCACAAAAAAAATCCAACAGTCTCAAATCGGACGGAATCGGTGACAAATTGACATCGTCAAGACGAGAGACTACGCGGCCGCGGAATTTCTCTCGCAATAAAGCAATATTCGCTCGTGCTATGTGACATGTGGCACCATCTTGTTGAAACCACATATTTTCCAAGTCGCGTTCTTTAAGTGTAGGCCAAAAAAGTCGGTTATCATTCGTCCATAAGGCAGAATCCTAGTTATCGTTCTCAAAGAACTAAGGTTCAATCGCACCTCTGGACCAAGCAACGCACCAAACAGCAAGTTTTTTTTTTTGGTGTAATGGCCTCCCTTCAATTATTTGAGGATTCTTGGTGCCCCAAATGTGACACTGAAAATATTTTGTTGGAAAATTGTGGTCCACTGTTTGTTTGAAGCATCCAATCGTCGCAGCTACAGCGTTTTGAACGGTCAGCTGGCTGGACTTTATATGGACTTTATACGTACGGTAAGTCCAAGTGCAAAATACGCCATAAGGTGCCGTAAGAAAGTCCCAGCTTTTGAGAACGTCCAAAAATGGACACACTTTCCCCTTGTACATGGGATCTTACATCCTTGTTACACACATTAAGTTTTTCCATAAAGAAAACGTATACTTGTGCTCTTATAATTTTTTTAGCCAGCCGCTGTTAAACAAACGACTAAGAAAATTATTTCTTACAACGGACAATGAAAATAGTGAGGGTGGAAAACGAAAATAATGTGTTTGTAAATTTTTTATTTTAAGGGGAAAGTAGGTAGTCTTGGCTGGCAGCCCTGCCACTTGTGACTATACGCCACAAATAACAAAACAATTAGTATGAACAGTCGCTGACAGCGACTGTAATTACTTTTACAATTTATTTCCCTTCTTTTGCGCTACAAAACTCTTAAGCTCTTGTAAGCATCTATTGAGCTCATTTTTTAAGGCAGAGGAACGAAACCTCTGCCAGTCTCTCCTGGGTTGACTATTCTTGGTTACCAAACTTATGGGCCGTTTGTTGAGATATCCGCAGCCAATTGTAGTATTGCTGTTTTCTAATTCGTCTTTTAACTTTTACAGCTCTCATTCTGTTGATATTGGATCAATGTCTATATTTGAGATAAACATCATTACCCTGCAAACAAGGCGAGTACTCCATGCACTCGTGAAAAATACACTCCACGCGAACAATAGAGTAATCCAAACACAATCCACAATCCATACAAAAATATGGTCCAATTAACGTTGTGATGTCCTAAGGCTAGACCATATAATCCATCTCTGCATAAAACCCGAGTACTGCATGGAGTATCTACAGGAGATTATATTTTGGAGTATATGCGAAAAAATACATTGGAACAAACACTTTAGTTTCAAATACTAAAAGTTATTAATACTAAATTGTTATTTGCTTTTAAAAGTATCTTAGACCCACATCAACATTTCTTAGTATGGGACCGTTCTACTCTTACTAAATTAGCGTTGATTTCTAAATATTGCATATCAGTTTTTTCGTCTGGTTGGCAAGTGGACTCCATTTACATCAATTTTTCTAAAACATTTAACACTATCCCGCATAATATGTTGTGGAGGGAAATTGAGTACGTAGTGTTTCATTAAATCTTTCTTTCTTGTTTGCTATCTTATCTATACAAAAGAATTAGATTGAAAGCACTAAGTCCTATGCTTTTGAAGCCCTCTCAGGTGTTCCTAAGTGGATTATTCTTAGCTCTGTTTTATTTTCCCTATTTGCTAATTACATTGGGATTTGTTTCAAACACCCAAAAGTTTTACTTTATGCCGATGACTTAAAGCTTAAAAATTAAAAATTATTTGCGCATCTTATGTTAATTTACTGCAACGTGGTCTAAATAACTTTACGTCTTAGAGCTTCAAAAGCAAACCCGCCCTTATTATTAAGAAATGCTTTCATGTTACTTTTTAGAAATGTCAAAGCTCTTTATCCACCCGTATATATCTTTCTGATGTTGCTCTCCTCACAGTTAAAGAATTTTCAGATCTTATAGCATTTTTTGACAGTAGGTTTTAATTTGTTAACACCCAAATCTTATGCAAATTTACCATTTTTGGATCGTTATGCTAAGGACTTTGGAGAGCTTTATACTAGAAAAATATTGTAAAACTCTCCTGTTCTATCAAAGCTGGAATATGGCTCTCTAAATTTAAATCCGCTTTACTCAACACATTTCAATAGATTTGAAATAGTGCGAAAAAATTGTATACCTTTTGCCATTCACTCCACTTTGCTGATCCATTACCACGGAAGAGTGCTCGACCACTGCGGTATCACTGAAGTCCCTTGGACATAGATGCACTTTGAAGCATATCTATTCGCTTTGGTTCATTGTAAAAAAAATTTTAAATAGCCAGAAAAAAAAATAAAAAAAAGTTATTTTAACTTTTTTTTTAAATAAAACAGCTAAAACTGCAACAACTAAACATGCCTGCAAACACAAGTCGCTAGTTACAAGGCAAGGAAACATCTTTTAATGGTATATGTATTACGAGCATGATAGTTTTTGATTATGCTCGTTTGGTGTTATTGTTAAATCTGATTCGCTTTCACTAGTTAGTTCCTTTCATTTCTTGAAGCTTTATGCGTCATGATTCCTTTGTGTAGTGAAACAAAAGTATAAGTGGAATTTTTGCTTAATACATGTACATTTGGTTTCAATTTAAGATTATTGGTGACATTTCCATTTGGTCAAAGAAGCAAAATAAAAAGACAGAAAAATTATGCGACTGAAAAGTCATACTTAAATAAATATTTTGATTTGACTAGGCAGAAAGCAATTTATACTTTGAAAACATGCGAGTGTTACAATACCCGTCAATACACCAAGTTTCGTTAATGAAATTGTCGTTTGAGTCATAAATTATGATTAAATTTCACATGTAAGAAATACAACTGTGACCCCAACCACCCGCAATCCTAATTAGATGAATGTTTAAAGTAATAATAAACTGATGCCGGTTAAACCAGCCATTTTACATCCCTCACGTTGTGCATGTATACTTTTAAACTAATTTATAATTTTTATCAACTATATTAAATTCGGAATTAATATATTCGAATATAATAAATTATTTATAAAAGTCAATACTGGCAATCTTGTAGAGCAACTGAATTGAAAAAACCCGTTGTTTAGAAAAGGGCTTTCAAAAAGGAACGGCTCCAGCTCCGGTTCCCCAAAAAGAGACAAGGATGGCTGACAGACGATAACTATACGATTTCGGTCTCATTTTTTAACTTAATTTTTTATTTATATATATATTTTATTATTATTGGATGTGCTAGTGCAAGATGAAAATCATTTCGAAAACTTGTCTGACAGGGGTTATGTCTCAGAAATAGTAGTTTCCGCCAACTTTTTTACTTCATATATACATTTACTTTATACTTTTCAAATATGGTTAGATTTCTTTCAGAACATATTAGAACGAAGCTTTGTTAAGTCGAAAATCTTCAAATCTGAAAAGAAAGAAAACTTAAGCAACTAACAGAAGAATTCATTGAAATTGCATATCCACAAATCCACTTACGTGTTATCTGGCAATGTAAAAATATAACAGTTTTGCCTAATAATTTTTCTTTTTGCCCCAAGTTTGTTTTTGCTCTCTTCATCGCTTGAGCTTGATGTAACAGTAAAAAAAAAATTTAATTAAAAATTTTGCATAACGAAACGAAACGCACATATTGCAAATGATTATTTGTTTTTCAAATTGATCTTCATTTTTAGCTGAGTAATAGACTAAATTTGTCACTAAATAAAATAGTTATGAAAAAATTAAATGTTTTTATTTTTTTTATTTTTAACATAATCAATCTTTTCATTTTTCCTTTTGAAGATTAATTTTTACCCGAAGCTATATATTGAGAAACTACTAATTTTTATTCCACATGCACGTCAATATTTAGTAAGAAATAAATTGCATATCCCAAATCCGTAAATCGGATTTAATGCAGTTTAATTCATCGTTAAATACTTCTTCAATTTACTTATTTAGACATACAAAAATTCGATTATTAAAAAGTCTCTGTGGCTTTTTTTTCACAAGATGGTGTTAATGTTTTTATTTTGGGCAACTTTAGTCCGATTATATTAAACAAACACGTGCTTGTGAAAAGTTAATTTGATTTTAAAATATATGAAATTTCCGAATCAATTCGTTGTATGAAGCTTTTTTATTGTAAAAATTTAAGAAGCTTAGTTGGGAAGTTTTCTTGCACCCGGAGATTTCATCATGTGTCTACCATTTGATTCCGTATTCGCAACATTCTCTGGATATAAAAACCACTGAAGTTCTAAGCTGATGCAATTATGAAGTACTCGAAAAATGATAAAAGATCATAGATAATAATAATCAATATATTGTATAATTCATTAAAATTGCAAATAATTAAATTAAGCCATCGAGACTTTTTAAATATATTATATATCTTTTAAAGAAAACTAGTTTTTCCGACCCAAGTAAACAACCTTACCTAAGTTATTTATGTTATTATTAAATAGTTTTATTATAGCTGAAAAAATATGAAAATGCTTTATTATATTAACATTTATATTAATACCTACATTTGTGTTACTAAAAATCGCCAAGCTTGCATTGCATTTAATGTTAAAGATTCTGCTTTAGTTGAACTTTATAGAATATACGCTCCCGCTGTATACGACATATGCGTTTAAAAATACGTTAATAGTTTTTTCACAGATTCATTGTAAATACAAATATACCCTGCAAATATTTATGAACCATATGGTTCATTGGAGTACCTACAAATTTACTCCTCTGCGGGAACTATTGGACCAACTCTAAAATCCAATCACTACACGAAGTTACAATTGTGCAACAAATTCTGTACTCATATACAGAAAATGTGTGGAAATGAAACTAAGTGTGTCTCGTTTCGCTGGTAATCTCTACTGGTACGCAAAAGGCGTGAAGAATTTATTATTCTTTCAATGAAAATACGTAGAACAAATACGCAAATTAATAGATAATATATATTTAATAAAATAAGTTATTAATATTAAAATAAATGTATATAGATTTTATCTTTTGCTAATTTTTTACGCAAACAGATTGTATTCGAAACTAAAGAGTATGTTCGAAAGTAATTTTTCGCATGTACTCCAAAATGTAATCCCCGGGTGTTATACAGAGATGGATTTTATGGTCCCTAGGATATCACACTTTTAATTGGACTATATTTTTTGTAAACTGGACTGTAGCAGGTCTTGGATTACTATATTTTCCGCTTGTTTGCAGGGTATGTACGGAAACACATACAAATGTAAATATGTTCACACTAAAGGTATGTACATAAACATATATATGTACATAAGTACGGATCATTAGATTCCTAAAATATAATATTGCGTTGGTATGTAACAAAAGATGAAAGCTTTGAATATTCATTTGTAAGAATAACAAATTTCCACTTCCGTGACTATCAAAATTCCACATAAAAAATATTTCCAATTCGCTTTAATATTTTTTTATCTTTCATGAACATGAAATGATATATTAACTTTTGTCCGAAGTATGTAAGTACCAGAAGGAGAAGAGAGAAACCCACCAAAATTTATTTCAGTCAGAACGACGAGCTCAGTTGATATAGAAATATCAGTCTGTCCGTTTGGTTGCACGCAGGCTATTCCCTTTTTTTAAATTCTCATGTAATTCTCAACCGACTTTGGTACGCAAATATATTTTTGTATTTATACGATCATTTGTCGGAACCGGCCAGATCGGACCACTGTAACATATAGCACCCATGTAAGTGAATTGTTCATATATGAGGCTTTTGGTAAAAAATCAGTCAAAAAAAAAAGCACCTAGGAGCACGATATTTGGTATTCCACACCGGTCAAATAAATATTGGTGCCAAAAATCATCGAAATCGGAAGACTATAGCATATAGCTGTATTCAACCGATTTGTTGAGATATGAGAATTTATATTTAATCTTAAAACACTACACAATAAATTTGATATGGCCACGAAAGATATAAAGACTTCGGATTGACCGAAGACAGCTCTTTTTCCTTGTTTTATTTTTATTTTTTAATTGGTATGGTTGGTAGACATGCAAACGAATTCCAAAAAGCTAATTGCCTGCACAGAACTGAAAAAACGTCGAGGTCATGTTTCAATAAACACAATTAGGAAGGTGGAATCGTTTCGAGATTTTTTTAAATAAATTAGGTTTTTTTGATAAAGAAAAAATTTTTCTTGCACAATTACGAATGAAAATAAATATTTACGCTTAAAATGCCTTTATAGTTTTTGGGAACTTAATTATTAAAAATAAAATATAGACGAATCACAAATGATAAAGTTACCAATAATAATATATGATCCAGCGAGATAACACTCTCCTAAGATTTCGTATTCCTTGATTTACGTATGAACGAGAAGTAGATCTTGATAGTTTTATTGGATGTAGCGAACTCGTCGTTGCATTTATGGGGAATATGATAATTGCAGTTGAATTGAAATACATAGCATCCAGGATATTAAAATAATAAAAATAATAAAATGTATTTATTAAAACGCTAAAGAGAATGCTATTAAAAATTCACATAAGCGGTGTGAGTTAAGAAACGGATGTCAAAATATGCTCGCAGCTCGTTCAGTGAGTGCCTTGATGTATTTATAAAAGCAAAACGGTATTTTTATTTACATTTTTTCTAGCTAATACATGTTTACATATTTTATATAAGTTATTATACATATATATGAATTAATGCTCAATATTTTGTTAGAACTTTTTCTAACGCTTTTCGATACCTGGTTATCTAAGATCAGAGATAAGATAAGAGCAGGTCAAAAAGTAGAATATTATCCAAAAAATCCAAAATATCCATTGTAAATAAATAATTCTAAATATTTTATACGACAGAAATGGGAGGATAAGGTCGTGTGTAGAAGTTCACGGAAGTAAGAAAGTTCTTGACTGCCATTCACCCAATCATACCAGTGGCAAGAAATGATTGTTTTATATATACTTATAGTTCAAGCGGCTTTCGGTCTAAAACCAAGCATCCTCTGGGTAGCCGACAAACATCTGCTTGCATGCGAGCTAAAGCGAGAAGGCGAACCTCTCTGTGATTGTGTGTAGGGTTAGGGTTCGGATAAGAGACACCCCTCATCCTCCAAGAAAGTCTGGTCCTTTAATAATAAAGGTTTCACTTCACAGCTAGTTGATGTCGTCGTACAAATAAAATTCTGAGATTACCGCCGTTTAAGAAGTGAGGTGATGCAAGAAACGAAAATTATGAGAAGGAAGATGTGACCAAAAATGCTTTCTATGAGCGTTTCACTTAGAAACCTGTTTTAGTGAAACAATCTTCAATGCTTTAGATGAGGTACTGAGTTTATGGAGGTAAACTTCTCTAGCCTGCTTAGCTGCATTGAATATAAAACACCAGAAGATGAGGAAGCCTAAACTCCCAATCAATGTTGATAGTATAGATGTTCGATGACCTTGCGACTATCATGAAGTTCGATTAACGATTGCGTGCGTAAAGAATAACAAAGCAGTGAGAACCCCAGTTTAACGGCTGTGCTGCCAAAACGCATGCAGCAGCTGCTTTGTGGAACATGGTCGGATGATAACCTGCTGTATGATTGTAAACTGATTGTACTCTACCAAATCTATAAAAATGGAGATCACACATTATTACTATCATCCAAATGGTAGAAAAAAACCATGGGAAAAGTATATGGCTATTTAAACTTATATGAAGCAACACATAGTTC
Source organism: Neoceratitis asiatica (assembly GCA_030068015.2). Classification (NCBI taxonomy): domain Eukaryota; kingdom Metazoa; phylum Arthropoda; class Insecta; order Diptera; family Tephritidae; genus Neoceratitis; species Neoceratitis asiatica. Next base: position 82,954,367 of record CM061524.1, read on the forward strand.
AAATTGGAACTATGTGATGTATCAGACAAGGACGTCGTACATTATTCTACGTTATAAGAACGTAGCGCATTCCGAAGATATTGATATCATTGGCATCAACATCCGCGTTGTAAGTTATTTTTTCTCGTCGTCTCGTGTCGATAGTCAGCTCGCTATCGTCTTGGCTTCTATAAGATAGTCTATCTTGGAGCTAGCGAGAACATCAATAATTATGTCAGCATTGAAGTTCAATGTATTAGTCTTACCAAAGGTAATACATTGGACTAAGTAGGTAACTTGCATAATTCCTCTATCGACAAACCAAAACCAAACCCTACAAGTCGCTCATCATTCCCGTCCTGACAAAGCACTTATTTTTATATTGTAGTATCAAGTATATGACATTTAAGCGATCCTATTTTCTTCTTCCCTACGAGATTAAAAATTCATCGGCCATTCGGGAGCGGCTTAGCATAAACTTTAGGTCCCTTCATTTGATAGTAAAAAATCAAGACTCAAAACCACAAATCGGAGGAGGAGCTCGGCCGAAAATCGCTTCAGCGGTTGGAAAGCTCCAAATATATTTGTATGTGCATAGGTATGGGTAAGTAAATTGATTAAAAAGATCAACACAATTAGTAACTACAATTTTAAATCCTGCTGATAGTGTCTTCTGAAATTGCACAAAAATAAATTGAGATTTGCTTTGCCTTTGAGATACTCTCTCTGTATATCTCAAGTAGAACTAAACTAACTAAAAAAATGAAATATTCATGCAGCCTTGAGAAGTAAAAGAAAAAACTATTAACAGAAAATCGGGAAAACTTGCCAAATGATTTTTCAGCTGCCATTTGCATTCTTAATTTTCATTAACTGCACTCAACTCCATTTTCGCTGTGGCAGCAGAAAGCGCATATTTGAATACAGTTTCGCCAAAAATGGGCAAAGATGAAAAGAAATAAGTTTAAAGCATAGAAAGCTTAAGCACAAAAATTAGGAAAGATTACACGTAAAAGTAAGAGTAAGAACAAGAAACAAGCCATACCAAAGTCTTGACACCTTTCATGAACATATCAAGTTTACTTCGAGTTGCAAATTCAACTAAGGTAACTTCTATCGTTAATATTTATTTGAATTTACACTTTTAAAAAACATAATTCACGCTTTCAAATGATTCTTTGTTAGATTCCCGACACAAAATCTCCATTTGATCAAATTGGTTGTATGGGAGCTATATGTTACAATGGTCCAGGTGACAGGACAGTCAATGAAAATTTGGAAATAAAGTAATTGATCTTATTTCCTAATGCCAGTCAAAAAAGCTTAAAATGTGTCCATTACAAAAAGAAAATATTTGCTGATTTGGTTCGTGAATCCGTTATGATCACCGTTTGTTAAAGAGTATCGTAACTATCAAATATGAACAGTTGATAAGTGAATTTCATAAAGCGTGGTCACCTGAATAAGTGCAAAATGTCCACAATATTTCTTTTTTGGAAGGGATTGGAAAAAACTCAAAATTATTTTCAATTATTAATAATGAGTTGTTTTGGAAAAAAAAAATCGCCGCTTGTCGGATACGAATACTACAATAAAGATTCTATCGCAAGTGTTTCAATAGATGAAAATGGTTACTGTTAAATTCTCAGTAGTATTTTTGTGCATAATCGTAAGCTACCTTCATTAAAAATCTTAAAATTACGAATATAATAAAAATTCGATGTGAGAAACCAAATGGAATACGAGAAATATTTGATGAAGAATGTAGGAATGATGCAGATCTTGATGTACATGTTTCGTTCTTAAAAATTAGGCGAACACTAATGAATCGAAGAATCAATAAATGCCCCCGTGTCCAAAAAACCCGAAAGAACTAAAGGATCTGCTTGTAAATGAGGATATTATGAGCGAGCTCGGAATGTCAAAGGTGTAAAGAAACCCTTTATATAAGGAAACAATAATAGAAAAAGGATTTTAATATTATATGATGCATTCAAGTCGGTGCCAAAATGCGGTTATAAACAATTGTTGATTATTTTCTATCGTAAACAGGATCATGCAAGTTGGAAGACTTGTTTTTATAATATTGAAAGTATTAATATTTTTATAAATTATAGGTATTTCCTTTTGTGTATTTATTAACGACAAGTAAATCCCGTTAGGGATATGACAATTGTTTTCAATTTATTGATAAGAACCTCTTTGAATTCAAAGCCACTTCTTTTCAAACAGGCTATGAGCAAACGATACGAAAGGCTCTGAGTAAGGACTAATATGTTCTTCCTTCACCAAGCCAACAATTATTCAATTACTCCCAAAATTGAGTAAGCACTTCAATTTAAATACTCGAAAATGTTGCACGCTTACAATTTTTTTAAGTATGACTAATTATTTGGCAAATGCTTTCTTATTTAAGTTTTTATTTACTTGAGAAGACTCTACGATTGCGATATAACAACATATATATTGGAAGTATACAACTGTATGCAGTTTTAATAAAATTTTGTAGATTTATTCTCATTCACAAACCTTTTAGGCTTGAACTAAGACAGCTTTAAAAAATGTTGAATTTTCCTTAAGAATAGAGGTAGAATTAAGAACAAACATTAGAAATTGGAAAGAGTCGGATTTCCATTTGAGTATTAATCTGTTACTAGCAATAATTTTAATGGGACATAATAATAAGTACACAAAACAACGAATTAGTCGTTCCACGTTTTTCTTTTGGTGAAATTTGAACTCACTCTAGAACTTACAAACTTAATGTATGTATGTTAATATTCGTATGAAATTTCATTGATTTCCAATAATATGAAATCACGCTACGAATACAAATTCATAATGCATTCTGTTGGTACACCACAGTAAGTGGATAGAGGTTAGTTAGATATGTAAATAAGCGAAGTGCAGTTGGACTCATTGAAAACCAAACTCATTCACACAATGTTGGTGAAGCATAGTTTAACTTAACTCATAGTGTTTATTGAAATTAAAATTCGTAAGTATCATAATGCTTTAAGTGGTTGCTAAGAGAAAAAGGCTCAATGGTGCTTAGCTACTACTGGAAGCTAAAATGAAGTTTTGCTTATGGAAATTTGTTGGGTAAAGTGTTTATTTGTACAAAAAGACATGCGCTTAGCAGATATGTAAGCAAATATATGTTTGTGTTAGATTATATGCTATGTAGTGTATGTTTTCCTAATGATCAAATGCGTTCAAGTGTTTGGGGAAAAGTGTATAACTATAAGTATGTACTTTAATTTATGCACCAAATCTCCTCTTTAGCTATGTATGTACATAAATATATATACATATGTGTAATGTAAAAGTATCACTGCAAATCCTCAAAGCAAGAAGTAAAAAAAATGTTTAACTTTCGATATGTGCTTCTCTGTATTTTCCATGTGTTTATGTAACTGCTTCAGTGTTTTATATTTCAATTAAATCAAAAGTGTCACAGAGAGGCCACGAGCTAGGACGGGTATAAATATATACATAATCATAAAATATACATAATTGTACATAAAAGTGACAATTCTGACAGCTGTAGCAAGTTGTTTGATCGCATGACCGCACTTTTCTCTTACCATTAAGTGCAGTTGTGCAATGCGGAGCCTCTTGCATTTGTTTGGAGTTTGAAGCAGTCATATGTATAAATGCTATGAATATGCAGTTTTACATACATACATTCAAATGTATGTAAATTTTCATTCACGCATTTGAATAACTGCTCATGGAATAAGTGCTCAGCAAAACTACTTCTACCCGCGAGCACAAATAAAACGTTAATATATACGCATAAGCCTATGGTTTACAAGTATCTCTATACTATGAAGTTCGAAGAACGCTTGCATTGCTAAAAATACATATATACAATATGTGTTGGAATTCATCATATTGTTAGGGAAGTACAAAAAAATTTCAGAATAATTTTCTTTATATTAGGAATGTTCTCCGCAGGTAGGATCCTAAAAATCGGACCGAAATGAACCTAGTACCGGCAGAAATATGCTTGATCATTTCCGTTTATAGTTTTTTGAGAGAGAGGTAATAGATTTTTTCCAAAGCACAATTTTTTATTTTTCAAAGGAAAGCTTCCAAGTAAGGAGTGTAATTTTCTAATATATTTATGGTATATTCTTCACTTTCTTAATACATGCCCAGAAATAATGCTTTATTCTATCTTCCAGTCGTAAAATTCAACGTATTACATACGTAATAAAGATTCTAATAAACTTTATTTAAAAAAAAATCATCAGCCTGGAAAATAAATTAGTTTCAAGGTTCAGGCAACAAATATTTAGAAGAGAGAGTATATGGAAATCTGATATAATGTTTTATTTTTTTAATGCTTCTGGCCAGTTTCATCAAGGCTTCTTCTATTTCGTGAATACCAAACGAGGTTCGACGTATTCGATTGTCACTTTCGATCAAAGTCTGAGAGCGAAGGAGCTCATAATACTTTTTTAAGGGGCTTATCTAAAATAAGCGTATTGACTTCTTACGACCTTACTTCTTCGGAGTTCGTGTTATATCTATGGTGAACACTAATTAGCTAATTCGTTACCCTTCTTCTCCGATCGAATTTCGCAAAAGTTTCAAAATGAATCATTTCTTAAATATTTAGAAGAATCTCTAAATCAAACTCACTCTAGCTCAGCCAGTTGATAAGTTGAGGTTATAAAATGTTTAGAATTATATACGTTATGAACAATTTCACTTTCCGAATTTATTCTATCATAACGCTATTTAAAGCTAAATGGAAGCAATTACTTTCATTCATTAAAAAAAAAATAATAATATTAAAAATAATAGTAATATTAAAAATAATAATAATAATTATACTAATAATAACAATATTTCGGTTATCGTCATTTTCAAATATTGCCACCTAAACAAATTATTGTTTTGTTGCCCGCGTAAAGGTAAGAGGCACATAATGTTTTGTATATACATATATGTATCTACATTCCCAGTAGAAATTGTATGCATACAACATCGATGAAAGATGCATGAACAAGTAGTTCCGTATACATGCCAGTAGAAATGAACTTCTATTACTATTTTACATGTAGAGTTCATAGGAGAGTAAGCATTCTTTAACCGATTAAAAATAACAAAAAAGTATGTATAATAAAATTTAAAGTATTTTTTTTTGTTTCATAACATTTTTTTTTTGTTTCATACAAAATTTTTTCACTGTTTTGGATACTAAATTTGTTGTTTACATATGCATTAATTTAGGGAAATGTTGTGATATTAATTTTCATTCACGCATATATTCATTCTCTGCAGGGAAAAATTCTTGTTGTTAACTAGAATTATACTAGCTCCAATTTTTACACTAACTAATTCATCTTCCCTATATTTCCCATGTAAGCAACTGGTATTTTGAACATGGCGACCTTCTACGAAATGTCATATACATATACCTAGGTATATGTTGAATTTCTAATTCACATATTTCTAATTCACCTTCAGAGAGTCTTGAACTATGAACCGCTCGTCTATCCGAACGATAAAAGAGCAGCGACCTACTAACCTCGCCAACAGAGCTTATTATAAATTGAAATTCAGCCACTTCACCGCTGAAATAATAAAAATAATAACAACATACCAATGGTGTGGTGGCGAAAACTATTATTATTCGCGTTTCTGGTGAAGTGCTATACAAATAACGAAGTGGTACGATTTCATCATATTTCATACTAGTATTTAACTAGAATTTTTGTATACTAGTCTACGTTTTCACTGCAGGGTTTATACAGACAGATGTAAGTATAGACGAGAACAGAAAAAAAATTATATATCGTATATTTATTTTTGAAATTTTTTATTTATTAAATAATGTAATTATAAGCAGTTTAATTTTAATGAATTCTTGCTTCTTCCCACATACAGCATGCATTCTTTCTCTATGCATACAATTTATTTCAACTAAGATATTCATTCAGACATATGTAATTTTTGCCGAGTGGTTAGCATTGCATACTAAAATTTTTAAGACCTGGGCTCGAGCAACATCCAAAATATAGAAAATTAATTCTAAGATTTCAAAAAACGCTTGAACATCTGCTCCTGATAGCACCCATCTGAACATCGTGTTCTGAGCGGCTGGCCGTGTGGGAGTAGCGGCCATCAAACCTGGTCGCAATATACCGGCATATACATCTGCTCCCAGGACTAACGATACCGCAGTTGCTCTGTAGAACGTCGGGTCTGCCAGTCTTACATTATCAAACTCATCGACGATTCGCGCATCCAGTGTATGCTCTGGCGTAGTCTTCATTAGGTATCATATATATTTATATACTAAAGCTCCAGACACCCGGGTATAAAGCACTGCGAGCAGCTCGATGCTCGCTCGATACTCGCTTATTGCTTAACTGCTCAACAGATAAAAAAATTAATTTTGTTTGTCAAAATTTCTTTGGCATTTCAGTAACATAAAAAGTGAGAGCTCGTTTTGTAGCTGCCTTAGTTGAACGTTGCATTTTGGAAAAAGGGGAATTTTAACGGTATTTTTAAGGTAAAACTTTGTATATTTAGTTCTAATATTATCTGGATCACAAACAAAGGAAATAAGGCAGTGTTAGAGTTTATTTACCTTTATAATTGGTCGTAACGAAAACATATTAAGTATAAGGAAGAGATTTTGAGTAATGGGACCAATTATAATTAACACTTCATGCACAATTTCTAATGTTTTGAAATTCATCATAAATTTAAGAAGCAAACTTCAGACGTAAACGGAAGATTATCACGAAAAATATTAGGGCATTTCCTATATTTTTTTAACGATAATAAATTTATATATAAGAGAAATATTTAGCAATTTCATTAAAATAGCTTATTTACATTGGTGCTTTTAATACTTGATTTTCCTTAGTTCGTAAACTTTATAGGTATTTCACACAGGCTTGGACAAGAGCTCGACACACAGCATTAATTATTACTTACAGCGATTTTATTTTTTTCTAAAATCTCCTTCTGCTTTATTTAGTTTTCGTTTTCAAGCATTGACCACCAATATCGTGTGATATCACACCGTTAGACTTTTTCCTGTGGATGTTTCGCTAATCAGGTTATACTTGGCTTAAGATCGGATGTCGTAAGCTGCGTGAACCGTATGTAAAAGAATCTTTTCTGCTTACTTCCTACTGAAAGGCAATGAAAAATGTCACTAGTTGCTGTGGCTTCTACACAAGGTCTGCTTCTAGGGTTATTTTAATGACTAAAAATATCCACATTTCATTTTTTACCTCTCTTTACAGATTTATAATATTTGTCTAAAGTATGTGAATTTGAAAAAACGACTAAATTAATACTAACATTCGTACCTTTTCACTCCTTTTTGGCTACATTTTCACTGCGTTTCATAATTCCTAAAATATTTTATCCCCCTTTATACTACCAAACATGTAAGAGTCCATTGATATGATATATATCAATTCATATAAAATATATATTTGCAAAGTTAAATTAAGATATATTTTTGCCCCTCACTTTTTCTTAATTCAACCACAAACGCCGAACAGTACTCCCTGAATTCGAAAGCCTTTCTTATTCCATTACTTATACGATGCACTTCTTCAATTGTGACATATTTTTCGCTAAAACCAAATTTATGTATAGGAACTATGTCATTTTCATGAAAAAAAGGAGACATTTTTGATAAAAGCAATTATTTTCGAAAAGCTTGGATAGACAAGGAAACAGGCTGATTGGTCTATATGACGACAGCAGAGTTGCATTTTTACCTGGCTTAGGGTATCAGAGAAAATGAGTCAAATGATTTAGTTTATATCACAAATAAAGTTAAATATACTGGACTAACGTTAGAAAAGTTTTTATATTATGACGATTATGTAAATAAACAACTTATAAACACAACAAAAAAGTTCTCATCAAAAAAGGTAAAGAACAGAGTTAAAATTATTATGTACCAATCACTGATAAAAGCAATAATAAGTTATGGTTAATTTATATGGCCCAATATATATATGTAACTCCATATTACATGGAACGTATCAGAAAATTTGAGCGAAGGATTAAGACTTGTACTTAATTTTAAGGAGCACCAAATAGCAACTACTTTAAATTCATGCCAAATAAAGGTATATACTCTTCAGCTCATGTAATTAGGGTAGATAAAAAATTAAGTTATATAGCCGTTGACTTAAGGGAGAAAAAACATATTTATTAAACACCCTTTTATGTCGATGATAGATATGCTATCTATTATTATTCTTATCGAATTTAATAACGGATTTTATAACAAATTATCACAAAAAGAAAAATTCGAATTTGCAAAAAAAGTTTTTGTGGTTATCACAATAATATTTAAACCATCCATTCACCTTTTTCCCAACTCGACTAGATTCTTTAAATATTGTATTTTTTATAAACACATTTCGTTTATTTAATGAACTAAGATAATTTTTAATAATAAAAAATTTCTTTACTAATTACAATTCTTTACTATTGCTTATTTTACAATTCTTTATGGCAATTACACTCTCCTTCACATAACTTATCCGTTTCTAAAACACACAGCTAACAGCAATGTTAACTCCACTGAGTTGTCTACTCGTCTCCTCCTGTGATAGCGGCTGCCGATCTTTTTATACCTGAAGATGACCCAAACATTCTGCCCAAGCGCTTAAGAATAGGCTGATTATTCGTTTGCCAGTGGTAGCTGCATCCGCTCCGTTTATCCTTAACGACGGGGAATTTCCTTTACACTGTCAACCTTTTTGTTTGTCCTTGGTAAGGGTAATTTACATCATACCGCCGCTTCTTAAGCTTGTTTGTCCTTGGTAAGGGTAATTTGCATCATTCTGCCACTTCTTTTGTCTCTACCTTTTATTTGGAAATCTCGTCACACTGCTACTCCTTTTGTCTTTCCTTCGCATTTGGAATTTCCGTTACAATATATTTTCGTTGCATAATTTGAGTAAATTACGGCTGAAGTTAGTATAGAAAATGATGACATTAAACTGTTTCACTATAGTTGTATGTCGTGTATCACATCCGTAAGCGATACAAGCATTACGACAAACTAAAAACCAAAGTTGGTATAGCTTTTTGTTGTTTGTTTTTTGTGTCGAAAATATATTGAAAAGCATTGTTTATCACATCGTCCCTTAATGATTTCGATGCATGATACGATACATATTCGTTGGGATAAGTATATATAGTAGTATATTCAACCTAAGATTAACATCAGCCGATATATTTAAACATGTAAGTTCATTCAGGCACCACAATAACCGCACCAAACTCATGTCCCAATTTTTAATTCAATTCGGTTTCAATAACATAAATAAACACATTCATGCATGAACATATGCGTAAACTCTACTTTGGCTTGAAATAAAGTTGCTGAAAAATCTAATTTAAAAATTTAATCAACATCGTCAAAAATTACAATTATAAATGCGTAAAAAATGCGGCTTATTACGACATTTAATTTTTATCATACGTGGAAATACATACTTTTATATATCTGTGAGTGCTTTCATAGCTTTGCATTAAAAATTATTAAAACTATAATTTGTTTATTTGTATGCCCGTGTGTGGTTTATGCAGTTACCAATTTATTCTACAAACGTATTAACTCACTAAAATAATTGAAAACAACATAATGTTAAAGTATAAGTAGATTACTGCGAATTAAGTGATGGAAAGAAGTTTAAAAGGAGTTTGAAATTAATTACAACTAACGCGACAAGATTGGAGAGAAACTTTTATGTCAAGCCTTGACTATTAGAAATTAGAAAAATTAACTTAATTATTTATATTTAAATTTGCATTAATTAAATTTGCTTACATTATATCTGATTTGTTCAAGTGTTGCCGTCCACAAAGCCAGTGACATATTTTTTAATTTAGTTTAAGTTTTCAACACTTACAAGTATTTTTATGTTAAGAGTGTTTGTGGACACTTGCCCTGCAAACAAGGCGAGTATCCATGCACGCGTGAAATATATAATTCACGCGAACAATAGAGTAATCCAAAACCAAAAAATTTGGTCCAATTAACATTGTGATGTCCTAGGGTTGGACCATATAATCCATCTCTGCATAACACCCGAGAACTCAATGGAGTACCTACAAGGGATTGTATTTTGGAGTATATGCGAAAAATTACATTCGAACATGCATTTTAGTTTCGAATACCATTTGGTTTGGTGAAAAGTTAGTAAAAGATAATATATGTATATATAAATTGATTTTTAATATTTATAATTTATTGTTAATAAATATACAATATCTATTAGTTTGTCTATATGTTCTACGTATTTTCTTAAAATAATAATAAATTCTGCACGTGCGATACGAAACTTACTAAGTTTCATTTCCACACAGTTTCTGTATACGAGTATAGAACTTACTACGCAAATGTAACTTCGTGTAGTGATTGCGATCGGTATAACACGAAGAATGGTCGTGATGCACAAAGTTCGTGTAAAAACATGAGTTGGTCCAAAATTTGCCACAGAGGAGTATATTTATAGGTACTCCAATGGACCATATGGTCCATAAATATTTGGAGGGTGGGGTTGAGTGATTCAGTCAAATGGTAAACTTGACATACAACTTTGCACTCACTTACGCAGAATATTTTTACAAGCAAAACACTATAAATCTACATCAAAAGTGCGAGTAATAACACATAAGTAAGTTTAGTGTGTTGTAAATTTTATTTTTAAACTTTCTGAAATTCCCTAATTTGATTTGGCGTACATGAGTCCCTAAACCATTGTATCTAAGGTCTTCTATGGGAAGAGTTAATCAGCGTGGCGAGTCTCATCAGCCAAGGAACGAAAATGTTTGAGTGTCCTTTTTTTACAGTAGTGTGATTTTATATCCAATTATCATTAGAAATAAATATGTGCTCATCCTACACTACATCCACTACAACTCAACGTTTTTGGGTACCTTTACAGATCATAGATGATTTCTGGCTGGGCAACTACATGTGGAAAAACATAACTGGTATTTGCTTAGTAAATAAGTGTTGCCTGTATCTTGCGCCATTGTAGGTAGCTTGGTTTTGGTTATACTTAAAAGGTTTTGCTCAAACAAACTATATTTTGGACGGATAAGAAACTGTTTTGTTTGCATTTACAAACTTATTTCAGAGTATTGGCTCATTTGTTTAAGTTCTTGTAAGCGGAATGCCTCTTGTTTAGGTTTATAAATTAGTCGTATACAATTATATGCTACTTGGCCACGCTTATGGTACAATAATTTTTTTTTTTTTGATCAAACTTTAAAAATTCAACTAAGGCGTAAAGTATTGTAAACCCACAGGTGATCTTTAATACCAAATATGTGTACTACTTACCGAACTAACCTTCTTCCCTCTTTAAATTGGAGACATGTCTCGTTCCCTCACAATTTGAACTCAATTATAGCTCCATTGTTAATACTTCCGCGCTTTAAGTTTGCTTTTAAATAAATTGTTAATTGAATGAAGTGAAATATTTTTTTAGATTATTTTTGTTTAGAAATCAGAGGAAGAATAAGGAAAATTAAAATATTAAAGAGAAAACCTGAAATACAAACATGTGTGGTCATAAAGAAAATTGGACCATAAATAGTCCGTTTGTATCTGTATATATGAGCTTTTATAGTCTTTCGCTTACTTCCAATTTAGTTTTTGTAAACATTGATGGATACCTGCTGTTGCTGTTTTACCCCTTTTTATACAATTTTATTTCTTATTATTCATTCATTTTTGCCTGTTAACTTTATTATCAAATTTGTTCTGTACGCTGATGAAAGCTAATGATCACACCAGTTCTTCTAATTGTTTATACAAGATAGAAACTAATATGTAGTCAACGTTATTGTATATGGCTATATCAAGAACATCATATGGATCAAGCTTTATTTTATATTACTTTATTTCGTTTTTTCCGTTTGTCGTTCCATCTGTTTGAACGCAAGCTAGTCTCTCAGCTTTTGAGATATTTCAAAGGAACTTAGTATACGAGTGTCTTTTTGTTACGCATAAATCACTTGTCGGAACCGGTCGACTATATACATACCATAAAGCTTTCATACAACCGATTATTTAAGATATGTAAGTTTGGGTAACAAATACTTCAAGGAAGCATCTAAACACGAAAAATTCGGTAGTTTATACAATCCGGACAACTATATAGTATGCAATACAACCAATTTGTTCAGGTTTGGGATTCCACACACGAATATTATACTGAAACCATCTGAACCAGACGACTATATTATATAGCCCCGTTAAGATATGAGGTTTTGTGTAAAAAATCCGCCAAAAAAGCATCTAATGGTGAAGAACATCGTATTTAACTCATGTAAATTCTTTCATATTGACACTGAAAATCACCAAAATCGAATTTTGCATTTTGCAGTAAATTTAATATGTTATGAATGCTATAAAAACTTCGGCATGCCATACTTCTCTTTTGCTCAAGTAGCGTCTACAAGTTATTTATTATATAGCTGCCAATAGTTAAAATAAAGCATAAATGGAAACCAGATTTTTTATTTGATGTTAAATTGGGATAAAAACATTGTACATATCGACAAATGTTCATTCAATTATGAAAGAACCATATCAAGACTAATCTATTTCATTTACTTTTTTACTTCAATTGCTTTAAATTTGGTATTTTCTTTCACTTTAGCATTCGCTAAACCTTCGTCTCTATTAGTAGTAATATTGGTTTCAATTTTTATAGGTTGATAATTTTTTTTTTTTGATATTTTATTAACGCTTTCCAAAATTGTTCACTTTTATTGTTTTTTTTTTTTTAATTTTGTCAATACTTTAAAAGCTATCTTGCCATTTTATATACCACCCAGCTATAGCATTATTGTTGTATACTCATAAATAATGGGTGGTCCATTTCGTGGTCCCTATTTTTTTAAAGAAAAAAATATGTTTATTATTGAAGTAGTATTGTCCGCATAGACTTTAGACTTTACATATCCCCACAGGGAAAAGTCTAACGGTGTGATATCATACGATCTTAGTAGCCAATCGGCCGGCCCAAAACGTGAAATATCTGCTCACCGAAGAGTTCTCTCAATAAATCCATTGATAGATGCGATGAGCGGGAAGTGGTTTCGTCTTGTTGAAACCAAATGTCAGGTTGCTCGTCCCAATTGTTTAAATACCCATTGAGCCAGAAATTGGCCTCATCGATGAACAAAATTTGTCGGATCTTCTTGGAACTTTTCAAGAGCCCATAGAGCGAAGCAATGTCGTTTGGGAAGGCCGAGCGGCTTCAGTTCTTGCAGAAGCTGTATTTGGTAAGCTTTCAATATAAGATCTCGACGTAAAATGCGCCAAGTCGTTCCCTACGTCAGTCCGAGTTGCTGCGAACGGCACCGAATCGACTCTCCACGATCTGCGCGCTGAGCGTGGTCTATTTGGTCGAATATTATCTAATAATGAATGTTGGGTCCGAAAATGGGTGATGGTGTTGCGTAGGCCGATTATGTTGACCATAAGTTGAACGAGGGGCGAGTTAAATTTTAACTCTTATTTTGGTTTCCTATTACGTTCGTTAATTGGAATTAAAAATGTGGCGCAATTGTTGTGATAATTAAATTCTATTTGTTTATTTTTATATATTTATTTATTTGTTAATAAGAAATGACTGCACTGCTTTTTTTGCCGTTTAATGCAACCATACAGAATGAATATCGAACAACAACTGAACTTACATATTCAAGTACAGCTGCTTCGAGGCTCATCGCTTACATTTTCAAAGCCAGCCACAGTACAGCTGCACCTGATTATCCCACGGCAAGCAAGGTACACACCGAGTAGCTTAGAAAATGCTGACTAGGTGCATACCTTCACGTACCGTTTGCCGTTCATGCTCTTGTAGCGTGATCGGTAACGGGATATTTTCATGAGGAGGCTCATACATAACTAGCGCGAAACACATTCTTTACAGAACGTGAATTTTCTTAATAAAGTTGAATGATTTGTAAACGTATTTCAGGTGTAAGTCTTTCCATGATGAAATGCCAAACAATACCGAATAAAAATAACATGATAGTCTCATGCGTGGTCTGTCAAAAAGGGCTGTTGAAAAAAGTACCTCTACTTGTATATGTGTAATCTTCGATAAAAAATTTCAGAATTTATATGTTCGAATAAAAACGCCAATCAAACATACCTGATCTAAATGATAATAAAAAATTTATTCTGATTTCAGCTTTCATTTCTTTAAAATAAAAGGTCCCAAAAGTTTATCCAAATTTTATTTATAAAAAACAATACTGGTAACCTTGTATAACAACGAAAATGACTGAAAAATTGCAACGAAATCAGCTCAGTCTGTTTTGCGCAAAAAATTAAATCACCGCTGTTTACTACGGTACAAACGTCAGAAACGGCATCGCTAAGTGGTGATATTTTTTCATTTATACGGCGCTCTCATATGATATGTTTCGCTATGTTTTGACATTTTGGATAGTTGATGCGTAAAGTAATTAACCAGGTATTTAAATAGTTTGTGTGGTAGTGAATTTAGTGTAAAGATGTGATATTTTGATTAATATTTAATATATTTGTTTCAGTAAGGGAATTTAGTTTACTTTAAAATATACAAAATTTTTACAAACTTCAACGATAATAAACATTGAAATTATTTTTATTATTGCATTTTTTATTGAAAAAAAAAGAAAGTACAAAAAAGAAAAGAAAGGAAAAATTGTTGCTTTTGGCTTCAACCACTACCAAAGAACAACCATATTATAAACAACGAGCAATAAACGAAAAAATATAAGAGAAAGTACAGTTTTATAGTGAAATAAGTCGTCGACATTTATTTATCTGCAATGAGCAAGTTTGTACTATTTCGTTGCGCATATTTTAATGCTTATTTATTTGAAAGCGAAAAAGGTGAAAAAATTTTGTGGAAAAGATTAAGTTGGATTTTAGTTATTTTTTATTTTTCAAAAACTGAAAAACTTTTGAGTAGAAAGATAGGAAGTTATATTTCCTTTTTTTATTAGATATTTATAATTTACTGCATGAAAGTGGATATGGAAATAAACAGCTACTATTCCGAATGATATTTCACCTTGAACGTCAAGAAAAGCGATTTATAAAATAAATATTGACAGTCTCCGAAACAATATTCTTCAAAATGACCTGTTTGTTATATTGTAGCATATTTTTCTATATGTAATAGAAAATATTTTGTAATTCTTGCTTTGATTCATATATATAAGCTGCTATGACACGATTCTTTAAAACACGCAACCGTATTTAATTTATTTATTCAACGTTTAATTTATTCAGAACTTAATTGTGTATTAGATTGAGGATTTTAACAATGGTTTTCAAGTAGTTTCAGTAGTTTCACAACTAACTTTCATCTCTGTGTTTCCATTGTTCATCCGTGTTGTAGTTGCCATTTTATATTATATCAATGAAGTGGCGAGGATTGAGATTGCGTTTGCATGCAATATTATAATTGGCTTTCTTATAATGGAAGTCTCCGAGATCTATCTGGAACATATTTGCATATCATATTTTGTAATATCACAAAATATCTAAAAGAAAAACAATTTCCAAACTTTTCTAATCATATGGCTTAGACCGCCGAAAATAGATTTTAATATAATTGGCGCATTGTAACCGCTGTATCAGTTTTTAGCCGAGCTCCTTTTCCAATTTGTGGTGTGCGTCTAGATGTTTTTTGTTCAACAAAATGGAGAGATCTCTATTTTATTCCAAGCTGCTTCTGGACGGCTGATGGATTTTTATGTCAGAAGTACCCTCGAAGGGTTGACATTACCTAACGAGGGGCGACCGCAATTAGCAATATCAACTTAATTTTTTTATTTAAATTAATTTTATAATATATTGGATGTTGGTCTCGTCAGGACTCGAACTAAAATAATAAAAGAAATAATAAAAGAGTGAAATAAATAAATCTTTAAATAATAAAAGAGTGAAAATATATGACAACTATTTGTAAAAAAAACCTTTTGCTAATTTTCGTCCGAGGTTTCGAGAGGTTGTTACTTTAGCGATAGCGATGAAGAAGATTCACCCGAAACTCTATACTTTTTAACTCCGGATATCGCCGACGGTAAGCTAGAGGATATATGTTATGTGTTGGCCAATTGAAAGCATCTTGTGAGTTCGTGATAAGTAGTCGCAAATGAGTTTTAACGATTGATAATGGGGAACGAATTGGAAGATGCAGATATTTTGATATTTTAGAAAACTGTACCTGTAAACGAATTTGTTACGGGATCAGAGCGAAATTTCGGTAAATCCGTGCAAAAACTGAAGTCCATCTTCCATGAACGAAGAAGGAAAAGTTTTTCGACGATGACAATATGCCATCTTGGTAAGATAATTAAATTAATTTACTAGTGCTGAGCTTAAAGTTTATTGGCCAGTGTTGTTGGCCACAATGACATGCGCACCAAGATGGCATACATAGGTATACGTAGATATCGGTTTGGATCTTGCGTACGCCATCAGAATTTTTCTAAATTTTGAAATTTATCAAGAAAATAATCCAAATATGCCAATAGTACCTACAAAAAACATTTGAAAAATGTACAGCCCAACTGATAAACATGTTAAACGCATTTACTCCAGCCGTTTAGTGTTTACCATTTTCCTACTATTTTCATAATCTCTTCACCAGTTTTCCTATGTTGATTTACTTGGCTTCTAAGAAATTTCTCAATTGAACATAAAAAGGTAAGAAACGTGGACCTATTGAGTGTGCAAATTTTTTTATCGCACAAAATCGAATGACAGCAACAAAAAAATATTGAAGATCCACGGAGCGGCGTATATCATATGGATCAAAATATTAGTTTTTATAGAATAAATATAATATGAAACAAATCGTGGAATAATATATTTACGTGGCTAGTTTATGTTTCAGTACAAAACAGCTGGTAGCTACATATATCATACCACCCAGAAATGTCTCAGCTTAATTTTCGACGGCAATTTGCCATATATTTTTGTAAACTTTTTTCTGAGCAGTCTACACCAAATGGATCCCGAAAAGGACCTTTAGAAGGCACAATAGAGGAGACGTTGAGATATGATGGACTGAACTATTTCATTCGATCATGCGAAAAAACAGAATGATATGTTGCTGACTTTTGCGGTTCTGTTGGTAAAACTAAGTGCTCGCAATGTAACGCTGGAGTTCGCGTAAACTGTTTAGAGAAATTTCAATCACAATTAACTTGACTATCATAGTTAGTAAATACAATCTGTAAAATGTTTTGTAAATTTTTTTAATAAACAATAATTATACAATAACATTTAAAATACGATTTAAAATAATTTAAATTTTGAATAATGCAGCATAAATCTTTATTTTAAATATTAAAACTCCAGCTTCTTCATCTGTATATGCAAATTGCTGATATATTTGGAAAATGGAAAATCCAGTCTTCTAGTCTTCTGAAGGATCTAATAGTTAAAGTTAACAAGTGACATTAGTTATCACAGCAGAAAAACTTACTAAAAGTCGCTCAACAGGAAATGAATGATCGGTGAAGCGTGATGAACATGCAAATGCGTACTATAATACTCGTATTTATATCTGCATATATTTAATATAAATATTTTATACACTCTTGACCATTTGCATATGTATACATGAGAAGAGCGGCAGTTTGTGTACAAAAAATAGTGGGCAGGTGCGAACAATAGGGGTGTGCAGGGCAAAATGGTTGCTTAAATATTAAATATACTCGTATGCACAAGTATATATACACACAGAAGCATCCGTACACATCATAAAATGATGAATGGAAAAGTACTTCTTCGATTCTCTAATACATTCCTCTGGAAGGCAAAGTGGAATATATTCATATTTTCGTTCTATTTTGTTCAGTTAATAATTGAAATAGTTGATTCTTAAAAACAACGTATTACTTTTAGCTTATTTCATTTAATTTACTGTACAAGGGCTAAATTTATTTTACTATTTTAACGGTTACACGAAATACCAGATATTGATATTTATGGGTGTATGTATATCAATGTTTATAGAAAAACAATAAAGAAGGGCTGTCTTCGTCATGCCAAGGTCTTTCTACCTCTTATGAACATATAAAATTTATTGCAAATTGCAAAATTCGGTTTCGCTGATTTTCAGTGTCATTATAAACTGTGGAATACCAAATTCATTCTACCAGATGCTTTTTTGACGGATTTTTGACCCGAGGCCTCATATTCAATATTTATTTCATTATGTACTTATATGAATAGTAAACCAATTTTCTTTTTGACTGATTTATGACAAAAAAATTTTAAATCTAAAAAACCGGTCGTTTATATGCTATATTCGTCCGATCTGAGTGGTTCCGGCAAATTATCACTAAAACGTACAAACCCAGCTGCCTACCAAGTTTGGTTGAAATATCTCTAAAACTTAGGGACTAGTTTGCGTTCAAACAGGCAGATGAACAGACGGACATATGGACATGGTTAAATAAAGTCAGTTCGTCATTCTGATACGGACGGTATAAATTTCGGTGGGTGCATCCTTCTCCTTACTTGTATACTTCGGGCCAAAGTTAATATAACATTTTATGTATATGAAAGGTATAATGAGATGAGTAGATTTTGAGTGCAACCGTGGTTATTTATTTTAATGAAGAATAAAAATTACTTGTTCTAATGCAGAAATTCAATAATTTAAAGAAATGGAAAATGAAAAGAAATTTTCATGGCTTAAGCTCAATCATGGCCTGCGGCCGATAGCTTGCCGAAAGAAAATGCTGCTGCTGCCCAGTCCACTGCTCGTCCGCTGCCGCAGATGTCGTCGTCGTCGTATAATGTATTATAAGCTTTACCGTACAAAGTCCATAATATCACGTATTCATCACATGTATATGATGATGTAATCGCGTGATATTTTATTTTGTTGTTAATTGTTTATATACAATGTTGCAAGTTATAAATACTTGTTTTTATTACTAATTGTTATTGAAATGGTATTAGGACGGGACGGTTTTACATATACATATCATAATTATTTAAGACCGGGAAATACAATTTATAAAGATGATGAACCCGTTGATGAAGCCGATTTGATGCTTATTTACATGATTTAGAATATGAATTAGTAAAAAGTGATAAAGATAAAAGAGATGCAGATCGTGAGGCTATAAATAATTTTATATCTGATTTTAAACGTGATCATACATTTGCTGAATATACTGGAAAATGTGTTTGGAGTTGTTTATCCTTTTAATATGTCATCCGCAGCCAAATTTAGCAGCCGAATTGTCGCGTATTAAAGATACTCCAGATAAAGGTGGTTATAAGATTATCAACAGTTTAAATCTCATGCATTAATGTCATTCAATTTTTTAAAGTATCTGGTAAAACTGTTCCTGGTGATATAGGTTTTGCAAGTGCTACTACTACTCCAATTGCTATTAATAATATTAATGATTATTATGCTAGAACAATAGAATCATACGGAACTTATCATCCAAAAAAGGGGGATTCGGTTATGACGCAAAACCACAATTACATGTACGAATAATTGCTACACCACAATTAAAGCCTACAGAAGAAACTAAAAGCTATTTAAATAGTTCTTGTTATTGGAAAGTTGAATGTTCAATTGAAATAAAATGCAATATATCTTCTGCTTTTGGAAAAGGTTTTAGCGTTAGTTGACCATTAGAAACAACTTTTACTGCAAATTGGGATCGTGGATATATAGTTGGTCAAACATTATTTGGTGTAACTGATGATAAAAATGGAAAAGTTGTTCCATATACTTTAGAAGATAGTGAAAAAGAAAATGATTATGTAATCTTATCAAAAACTAAAAAAATGAAGATAAAATAATTAAATTTTCAAATATATTGTATTTATTTAATAAATGATAACAAGATAATGGATTTGGTTTCTTTTTTAAATATTTTAATTTTTTACATGGTCGCCATTTGTAAGTAAACATTCTAGATTGAAAAGCTTTGTCTTTTGGAAATACATCACTATTTGATAATATTATTACAGGAGTTCTAATTATAACAGCGTCATTATTATATTTAACTTTTGCATTAACTGTATCACCACCGAATAACATTTTTAATGTTTCTAATGCTGAATGTTCCAATACAGATTCATTCCAAAATATAATTCTTCTACAAACACATTCCATTAATGGAAAAGAACAATATCTATTAAAATTTCCAATTTGTCCAAAATTTAAACAATAATGTAAAAAAGTATCAAAAAAATAATTTTTTCCTGCATTTGGTGGTGATAATATAAACATTGTATTTTTTTTTTTTGGAATACTTTTATCTATTATGTTATATAAATTTGTTAAAAATTCTTTTATTTCAAATTCATTATTATTAAATTGAAAATGTAAAAGTTCATCTAATATATCTACAGATTCATTAATATTATAATAATAATCATATAAATTATTTATTGGAAAATTAAATATTAAAGTTTGAGGTTCTATAGATTTTAAATATAAAAATATTTCTTGAAAAGATAAATTATTAATATAACTATTTACAATTCTTATACAATTTTTTATTAATATTGAATTTATATCCCAAAATTTATATTCAGATGATAACCATAGTGATGTATTTAAAAGATGCATTATTGGAGCCGTAGGATGTTCTTTAATAAAATCTATTATTTTGTCTCCCTTTCCTCTTTTTTGGAACCTGGTATTTGACTGATTTGTTTGCTCACAGTTAGTAATAATTTCATTACCAGTTGGCTCACAGGATCCAAAGGTGATTGAGTCATAAAGGTTGAACGATAATTCGCTTCCTTCCACCATTCCGTCTTCGGCTTTTTGCATATCTTCAAAAAATTGTACACATCTAGCTTCACTACATGGTAACCGAAACCCTTTTGCAGATAGACTGACAAATTGATCCAGTGCTGTAACGAGAATTCCCAGCTTGGAAAGACTCTTCTAGCAAATCTTCTATTGATTTGTTGCTGGATAACTGTGTTGAATGTACATCTGCAGGAATTGTTGGAGTAGGTGCAATCATGGATAATGTGGATATGATTCCCGTGATATGCGATGATGAGGATGGTCCCTGTAATAAAATTATAAGTAAATAAATTTTTTAATTGTAAATAATCACCTGAAAATTTTCGGCATAATTGTTTGATATCCAGTTTGATATCTCCATACTCAAGGTCCGTTCCATATACGTCGTGGACCACTCGCTGTCTGTACCAAGGAGAGCGAGATTAAAATCTCTATAGTCGTATGAACATGAAGAAGAAATTCCTTGGTCCAAATTAAAATAAGAAGGGATAGAAGGGACATATGTGTCTCGTTGTCCGGTAATATACTTGCCGCCTTCATTATTTCGTCCACATTGGCTTTTTTCTTTATTATTGAAGTCTCGGGATCCGTTTTCCTCTTCCTTTTCTGCTTTTCCTTGCTGATATTTGTTTCCACTGCTTGTGTATTTGCCATTAAATTCGTCAATATCATCGTCAGAATCGTTTGAAATATTCTGCGCATTCAGAATATCCTCTTCGTTTTCTGACATTGCTGGACCGGCGTCGTCCACAATCACTGGTTCTTTCATAGTTACCTTCTTCATTTGATGATATTTCCGGAGAATATTGATATGAACAGCAACTTAGTGTACTATTAGAATCACTATTTAAAGTAATACTGGTAATTGAATCTTCACTTGGTAATGTGTAAGAAAACATTTAAATTTTTATAATAATTTTCCAGTATTTATGTAGTAAAAACGCATCCATTCTTTATATTTATTTGAAAATGTATTTATGTATTTATTTGAAAATGTATTTATGTATTTATTTGTTTAACGACACGTTAAAAATACGAACGCCCACGCTGTCCAATGTTCTTGCATCGACTGAAGTTTCTTTCTTTTTCTCTTTTTGTCTTGTCCGTCCGTCCGTGTTGTCAACCTATCATTTCCCCGATTTTCCCCTTTTGCCCGCATCTGTCAGGTTGCCACCTGCCAAGTTCCGTACACAAATCCTACAACCCGGCCATACCTGACAATGCATTCGCCTCGAATAGCATTACCATTTTTTCATGTAATCTACCACAGTAGAAGTTACGCGAGGGCCTTCAATGTCGCCTACCTTTTCCACCTCATAACGCCCATGATTTAGATGCTTCACCACCCTGTATGGACCTAAAAATTTTGGCCGAAGCTTCATATTTGTTCCAAATTGGGTGCGTTTTATTGCGACTAGATCATTTACCTTGTATTCCCTTTCCTGTTTTCTATTCTTATTGAAAGTCCTACGGTTTTCTTCCCGAATCTTGTCAATGTTATCTTTAGCCACTTGGCGCAATTTCTCCTTTTCCCGATTTAAGTCGTCAACCTCCTCTGACTGCAACATTTGTTTCAATTCCAAATCCTCTTTAACACGCATGTCTCGCCCAGTCAAAATTTTGAATGGAGCCAACGCTGTACTACGGCTAGGTGAGTTATTTATCAATTGCTGAAACTTACCTACATGTTTATAACAATGTGCAGGGATTGGGTGCGACAATTTGGCCAGTAGTGAGACGACAATACGGTTCACCCTCTCTACTTGGCCATTTCCCCTTGGAACACCTGTCACTATCACCAAGTGCCGTATCCCATTATCTTCACAATACTCTTTGAAACTATGTGACATAAACGCAGAACCTCTATGTGATATTATCCGTTTTGAATTTCCAAATAAAGAAGCTTGTTTCGCGAGCCTGTCTACCACGGCCTCCGCGCCCGTATCATTAGTGGGGTAAAGCCAGACGAATTTTGTGAAAGCGTCCACAACTACCAGTATGTAATTATACTGTTTGCCTGTTGCTGTCATAGGCCCTACGTGATCAATATGATACGTTCCTAACGGGTAATCTTCTTTATCGATTGGGGATAAGAATCCCTCTTTCTTACCACTTTTCGCGTTTATGACTAGACAATGTACGCAGCTGTTTACTACTTCTGAAACCTTTGACTGAAGCTCTGGAATATAATACGATTTCTCGACGCAGTCGCACGTCTTTTTGATCGAAAAATGTCCCTGTCTGTGAGCTATTTGGATGATCTCATCCTCTAACTGTTTCGGTATTACTATTAATTCCTTAGTCGGGTCTTTGTACAATATGTCATGTTGTATGTAAAAATCTTCGTATCTACTCGTTTCAAGAATCTTTCGAATCGCCCTTGTCCACTCGTCTTTTATTTGTGCTTGCTTTAATCTAAAACGCAACGTGTCGTCCACTAACATACAGGCCACCCTGATTAATGCATCGACGTGTTTCATCTCTGATCCTGAACGATGCTCGATTGTATAATTGAATTCCTGCAGGAACATAGCCCACCTTGCTACGCGCGTCGGTACATCTTTTTTTCTTTAGCGTCATTGTAAAAGCGTTGCAATCTGTCACTATCTTGAACTCTATCCCAAGAACGTACACCCTCCACTTTTTCAAAGCCTCAATAATGGCAAGAACCTCTAACTCATAAGAGTGATATTTTTCTTCCGACGGTTTCGTCCTACGACTCATATATTGTACTGGATGGTAACACTGGCTTTCAGAATCCTTTTTTCTTGTAAAAACACGGCTCCATACCCGTACATCGACGCATCTGTGTGGATTTCTGTCGCGGCTTGTGGGTTATACATTTTTAAAACGGGGGACTGGACTAAGGCCGCCTTTAACTGACGAAAAGATATGGCTTGTTCATCTTCCCATTTGAATTCTACGTTCTTCCTCAACAAGTCGGACAAGGGTTTTGCGATTAGCGCATAGTTGCTAATAAACCTGCGAAAATAGGATGTTAACCCCAAGAAACGTTGCACTCCCTTTCTGTCTTTCGGTTCTTTAAAATTGTCTACTGCCTTTGTCTTTTCTTCTGATGGCCTTATCGTGTTGTTTTCAATTATATAACCTAAGAAATTAACCTTGCGTTTCAAAAACTGACATTTCTTCCACTTAATTCGCAACCCTTCCTCTGCTGCTACTCGCAAAACTTTTCTTAACTTTTCGATTCCTTCCTGCTCATCTCTTGATGGAATAATCAAATCGTCCATGTAAACTACAACTGTCCCGTCGTTTATCAAAGGTCTAAGCACACAATTTATGAATCTACAAAACACTGCTGGGGAATTTGATATACCAAATGGTACGAACAAGAACTCGTACTGCCCCTTGTTTGTGACGAATGAGGTATATTTTCGCGAACTTGCCTCAACTGGGACGAGGTAAAACCCGTTTGTCAAATCTAAAGCAGTGAATACGTTAGAACCTTGCAACTTCTCAATAACTTCTTCAATTAACACCATCGGGAAGTTATCGCGTACGATCTTCTCATTGAGTTTACGGTAGTCGCAGCAAAGACGTTTGGTTCCATCTTTCTTTGACACCAACACTACTGGAGAAGCATATTCTGACGCGCTTGGTACAATTATTCCCTCGTCCAACCAGTCTATAACTTGTCTGTCTATACGAAGTTGGTCTTCACATGACACTCGTCTCGGTCGTTGATACGTTGGTATTTCGTCTTTAACTATAATTTTCATTTCAACCGGGGAAGGTTTATTCCTACTCGGCGTATATTCACAGATTAATTGTGTGATCTGCTCTGACTCGCTTTTATTGAGGTGCGTCAGGTCATACTCTTGAGTTTGATCAGGCTCATAATCTCTACATAAACTAGAAAAAACTTGTATCGCATCTGTCTCTGACGTAAACATCCCACGCTGCTCTCCTACGATTTCATTTACCATCTTCGTTCTAGGTTTGAGTACCACATCCTCCTCTTTCACTATTATGTCTACTTGATTCAGAATAGAGCTTCCTATAATTACAGCATAGTCAATGTCTTTCTTCTCTACAATGTGGAATGTTATGTGTAAATTTATGCCATCGATTTTCGCGTCAACGTTGAAGCTACCTAGTGTCACTATTTCCGAACCCCCAATACCATATAGTCTTCGCTTAACCGGTTCCGCTACTATTGTTACATTTAATTCGTGGAATACGTCACATCTGATCAGACAGAGTTTGCTGCCAGTGTCGATCAATGCTCGTAACTCGCTGCTACCTATCTTCAACGTTTTAAATTTAAGACCAAAGTCTTCTTTGAACCCTATAGCTTCTCGATCGTCAACCGTGTTTGCTTTGTTCCGTTCAATCTTTACCCTTTCTCGATTTTCACCGTTACATTGGTATGCTTTGTGACCAACTTGGTTGCATTTGAAACACTTAAGTTCCTTTTTTGGACAGTATCTTGCTATGTGAGCCTCTTCACCACATTTGAAACAATTCCTATTTGGTACGGATGGCGGATTCTTATTGAAAAATGCGTCCGTAACCTTAGTCGCGACTTTGTTTCCGATGTCTATCTTTTCTTTTGGCCTGATTTTGTCATAGATCTTTATCTGCTGCTTCAACTCGTAAATGTTTTTCGCTTGATACAAACTAGCTTTGTTGAATTTTGAGTCAGGAATACCTTGAATAAAATAATCTATTAGGCTTGCCTCGTCTAGATCAATCGGCTTCCCAATTTCCATCAAAGAATATAAATATTCAAGAAACGATTCGCCCTATCTTTTACGCCGGCATCCTAACGTTCTATGTATTTCTGATGAACACAACGTAGTTCCAAACTCTTTTATTAACGCTGCCTTCAGCGATATCCAATTACAAAGACCTGAGTTACTTCTAACAAACAATTTAGCCGCCCCTCTAAGCAACTGCTTCGCATAAATAAACTTCTGTATCTCTAA
Source organism: Neoceratitis asiatica (assembly GCA_030068015.2). Lineage (NCBI taxonomy): Eukaryota > Metazoa > Arthropoda > Insecta > Diptera > Tephritidae > Neoceratitis > Neoceratitis asiatica. Next base: position 82,980,126 of record CM061524.1, read on the forward strand.
CCAACCGACCGTCTGCGCACATTCCTCAAATTGTTCGACCCACTTTACAACATTGTACACGTCCGTGCCGTTAAATACTGACAAGCTCTCTTCCACATCTTTAAAGGAAAGGTAGACGCCCATTGTCGGCCTCTCATTGCGTGTAGGTGCTGTTTCATACTGTGATACCTCTGATTCATTTTCGCTATCCTCTTCGTCGTCGAGTAACCTATGGTATCTAAGGAGTCGATCCCTCAATTCACTTTTCCTTCCCGACACTTGCAGTCCCGCATCCCTCAATTTCTCTTTCAGTACAGTTACCGTCATGTTGAGTATAGTCTGGGCGTCCATTTTACAAATTTTTTTTCTAAACTAAACTTAAGCTAATACAATATTCAAGTAATTGAGTAAGATATAGAAAAAACAAATACAAGGTATTTGAGTATTACAAGTATTTAAAAAAAAGTTACATCCAATGTAATATTTGTATATGGCAATGCCGATTTAGATTATATGGTGGTGTTATAATTTCTGATTCGATTTAGTGTCCAATTAGAATAAAATTTTTACTCTATTTGCACTATATTTGTTTCATAAACTTTTAAATATAGATGCAAAATGTTTTACAATAGAATACAATAGATAGTAGTAATTAGTATTAGCGATTCAATTTCACAATAGTTAATTTAGTTGTAAGTAAAAAAAAGTTTTAAATATTCTTATCTGAATCGCTGCTCCAACGCTGCCGTCATTCGCTATTCATATTGTTACTGCGTGTACACCGTTCATGGTGTTGTTGTTTAATTATGTCGGTTTGCTGTTGTTATTGTTTGTCGTTGTCGCTTCAAACATATACAACACTTCACTTTTATTAATACCGTCGTCTTGCGTTTTCAACGTTCACATGCACAACCCAACGCGCCGCTGCACCGTTTACTTCTGAGGATTTATCGTTGCATTTACTTTCCACCGCTTCTCACTTTCTTCCTCTCCACTCCGTTTTTCTTTCTTTAGCTTTTATTCACCTGACTGTTTTCTTGTTTGTGTTGTTGTAGCGCACAAACGATTATCACGTGTTCTGACTGTTTTGCTACACGCATTAGATCTTCCGGGAATTTACGTATGCGTATTGGAGTGGCGCTGTGTCTTTGTTGCGTATGCGAATTGTTTTGTCGCTACACTTCAAACGCTTTGAAGTTCCTGTACGCGCACTCGCGTGGCGTCATTTTATAACGGACTTTTGGTTACAAATATGAACTGTACCGCCGCTAGACCCAAAACGTTTTGGAAGTTACTGTACGCTCATTGGCGTGGCGTCACTTTATAACCGACACGTATGTGAACTGTACCGCCGCTAGGTTTAAAACGTTTACCGCACTTCTGCGCAATCTGACATGCGCAAAAATATCTTTTATTTAATTTTAATTGAATTGAAAAAAAAAATGTTTTAAAAATTCACTTTTTATGAGTTTCGCCATTTTCACTTTTCACTATTTGCAGTATTTAATTTCTCGTTTTGATATTTCAATTTCAATTTCTTTCCTTTTCAAATTACAATTTTTACACTTGGTAGCTACACTTTTTGCTTGCATTTCTCATTTCTCGTTTTGATATTTCAATTTCAATTTATTTGCTTTTCAAATTACAATTTTTCCACTGGTAACTACAGTTTTTGGACCTTAGTTGATCCCGTTCAATTCCGGGCGAGCCCCCATTTGTAGTAAAAACGCATCCATTATTTATATTTATTTGAAAATGTATTTATGTATTTATTTGAAAATGTATTTATGTATTTATTTGTTTAACGACACTTTAAAAATACGAACGCCCACGCAGTCCAATGTTCTTGCATCGACTGAAGTTTCTTTCTTTTTCTTTTGTTGTTCCGTGTTGTCAACCTATCATTTCCCCGATTTTCCCCTTTTGCCCGCATCTGTCAGGTTGCCACCTGCCAAGTTCCGTACACAAATCCTACATTTATACCAAAAATTGCATAAACAATTCGTAACTTTTGCGCAGTAAAGCTTATAACACATTATACGACGAAGACGACGACGACATCTGCGGGAGCAGACGGGCAGTGAACTGGGCAGCGACGGCATTTTCTTTCATGGCTTAAGCTCAATCATGGCCTGCGGTCGATAGCTGGCAATGAAGAATACTTTTATTGCTGTTGAAGAAGGAACATTTTTCTTAAAAATATCTGATTAAAAACTTATTTTAGAGAACGAATTAAAGGTACTCCCGGAAGTAACAAATATATATGCTATCCTCAAGCAACCTATATGATTTTTTATCAGTCTATCTTAAAAATATCTTTTTCTACTTTATTTAAGCAGTTATGAATAAACACAGTTATAATTAATAGAAAAGTAGTCTGATGATATAAATGGTTATCAGAAACACTATATGTTCTTAGCTGCATAATTGGAGTAATTCCTAATTATAATTTTTCTTTCACTAGAATGATTGTACGCAAATACGTTATATATGAGTGCGGTGTGTATGTATGTCAGCGACTTGAGATTCTACAGAAAATATTTCAAAGACGTCCCACTTCTTTAATCTAATAAGACATAAAGAAGGCTTTCTGCAGTCACATCTGCAGAATTAAAAGGCCTTCCTCATTCGTTCCTGATAACATCGGCAGGATAATATTTTCAGCGGTGCTTCTCAAAATTCCACTGGTACGTCATTACCTCCAATGTCATGTTATGTTAAAATAATGGATTCTAGAAACAAAAGTAGAAGCGATTCAATTTTTTCACGATTCTATTTCCATATCGAGTGAAGCGAGTTTTTTCCTGGGTTGTTATAAAGTCGAATGTATCTATATTTATATTTAGCATTGCTCGCCTTGTCATAACGTACCTTTTTTCAAATATGTCATTGTAAGCGCTTACATCAATGCAACAACGCGTATATGACAAGCACACAAAAAACTTACAATTCTGTTTTTAGAACTCCGTATGGAAAAGGATGAATGTATGCATATGAGTATGTGTGCAAGCTTCTATAGATGCGGATATACCCTGCAAACATTTATGGACCATATGGTCCATTAGAGTATCTACAAATATATTTCTCTGTGGCAAATTTTGGACCAACTCATGTTTTACACGAACTTTGTGCGACACGACCATTTTTCATACCGATCGCAACTGATTCAGTTTCGTTTCGCTGTTGAGCTATTCTGGTACGGAAAAGGCGTGTAGAATTTAATATTATTTCAATGAAAATACGTAGAATAAATACGCAAACTAGTAGATATTATATATTTATTAACAATAAATTATTAATATTTATATAAATTTACACCATAATTATATGGTTGAGCCCTAGGACATCACAATGTTAATATTTTTTGTATGGATTGCGGCAGGTTTTGGATTACTCTATTGTCCGCGTAGATTAGTTATTTCACGCGTACATGGAGTAAACACATATATGTATGTATATACATACATGTACTATAAGGCTTGATGTTGATTTAAAATTTTATTATTTGATCACAACACCGGCAGTGTTTATCACCAGCATTTCTACTATACTTTCAGAAGTACTTACTTATATGTATATTTATATAGGGGTGTGCGTTATTTACCAAGCTTATTTCTTCGATATATTTTCCTTATAAATTACGAACGAATTTTTGCATATTTCACATTTTTTTACTGTTTTTCTTATATTTACTCATAGCTGGTAAACATAAAAATTTGATGCGCTGCAAGAAAAAAATATACTGACTAAATAATGGACACCCTAATGTTTACACAGATATGTATTTACAAATGTTATACTCACTTTTAGGTGTTTAATGTAACAAAATTTAATTGAGCTTCTGATTAGACCAGACATTTATTTACATACAAACAGCTCTCTCACACGAAATAACGTCCGGATATTACAACTTGGCTGATATGTGCTCATCATAATTCATTGCATTTCCACTGAATCTCTTTTTTTTATCACTTAATATTATCCATAAAATTTTAATATAATAAAATCGTTTGTAAAAAATTGTGTTCTTTAATTAACAATTGTGTCCTACTCCAAAATTCATTAATATAGACATGTTCAATCTTTTTATAAACTACCATTATATTGTACGAATACTATTTAAACTATTTAAAACACAAAAGTGTTCTAAAGTAATAAATTATGCTTTCAGCCACGGTTTTCTAAAAATCCTTCAATGACCTTGGAATTTTCTTTTAGAAGCGATTCCCATACAATATTTTTTTAGCCTGCAAAATATATTTTTGCTGAAATTGAATTTGTTTTGATAAATATTTAAATTCATTATGTATATATTTTTAGTGCATATTTATTTATTTTAGTAGTAACTTATATATTTATTTACTGTAGATAGTAAATTAGAAAATAGAGCAAAATTAAACAAACTAGCATGGAGCCATGTGTAGTAGTTCACGGAAGTGAGAAAAGTTTTTGACTGCCAGGAGTTGCCAGAAGCGATTCTTTTGCATATGGTTCCAGCAGCTCATGACTTCCGGTCTTAGACCAAGTATCCTCATGAAAATCTTGTTCCAATGAAATAACGAAAAATACTTTGAATGGGAGAGCCCCCATATGACGACCTCTGCAAACGTTTTAAGGATCACGATTTGAGGGATGCACATGAAATGTCTGATCCTTTGAATCGGAAAGCGCCGCTGCCAAGCTGACTGACATCACCGCCATCTAAGAAGTGCGATGGATGGGTCAAGGACAAAAGACGGTCGATCGTTGTGAAATTTACTACAGCGGAAATATAAAGGAGCCCAAATTTGGTGTTGGATTTGTGGTGATAGAACGATTCAGCCGCCGAGTCCTGCCATTCTCCCCCTTGGTTGAACGCTGCCCCCGCAACGATTTCAAATTCGTGCTAGGCGGTTACAACACCAGGGTGGGTAAAGAAGGTATCTTTAGCATAACAGTCGGACAATTCAGTTTCCATGACGAAACATCTCCAAACGGGTTGAGGACGATCGATTTCATATATTCAGCATGCGGGAAATCTTGAAAAAGATATCTGAAAAATAATCGAGACAAACCACCTTTCATCAATTTTAATGTTGCCTTCGATAACATAAAAAGGCGCCCTCTCTATGCAGGTTTGTCTGAATTTGGTATCCCTACAATAAATAAAACTGTGACACAAAATGAGGGTTCATCTCCCCGTAATTGAAGAAACCAAATGGAGATGAAACTTTATCCCTCCCGTATCACAACCTCATACAGGGTTTTTGGCCCATAGGTCTGGTTTCATTTTTATTTTTATTTAAATTTGGCAACCCTGTGTATCAAAGTTTGATCAAATGAAGCAATTTTAGATGGGTTTTTTTGTACATCGCTTTTTTTTGGATCGAGGAACTCATTTTTGACATTAACTTTTACCTAAATCTTACGATAGGTGGCGCTGTCATACAATTTGTCTTATTTTTGATAGTTTTTCATGCAAAAATAGTATTAATTATGTAGTTTTTTTTACCAATCCCAATTTCTGTGGGTTTCGTGTCAGCTCTCACAGCAAAATAAATTCTGAAGATTTTGGTAGCGTAAAGCGTCTTATAAAATAAATTTAAAATGAATAAATGTTTGCGAAAGTTAGCGCTTTATTGCTATGTTTGCGGCAAATTCAGCATAGCAACCAATCTGATTGGTATAAGTGTTAGTGCGAAAGAGTGGTATGAACATTATTTTGGGATGCCGGTTGTTCAAGACATAAATTGGGCTCCCAAAGATATATGTAGGACCTGCTACGAAGACTTACGTCTCTGGGTTAAAGGAATAAAAAAAATCGCTGAAGTTTGGTGTTCCGATGATTTGGACTGATCCTGGTAAGTTTATTTTATTTAATGTGTTGTATTTACGTACTCATTCAGAATGGTTGTGCATTCAGGTGAGCATAGTGAAGCGAGTTGTTATGTGTGTTTGAATGATGTAAATGGAAAAACTAAAAGATCGCGAAGATCAATGAAATATATTGGAACAGATTATGTAAGCCTGCCATTATCGCATTCAGATGCTATTCCTGTACCACGGCCACCAAGCCCTACTACGATTTCTATATGGTCTGCGAACTTGCAAAACCAGTTGCAGGATCCTGATTATGAAATATCTGAAGCTTCCAAAAATATGATACCAATATCTCAAAATTGGATGGATGACATGGATCGATGGTAAAACATGTAAATTTATCAAAACGTGATGCAGAGTATATAGCACATAAGTTAAAACAAAATAATTTACTGACACCTGATGTTAAAGTTACTGGTTACCGTCATCGCCAAGCATAATTTCAGCCATTTTTCTCTGCCAATGAAGAAAACACCTTCGTTTACTATAAAGATATTTAAAAACTTGTTGCAGAAATGGGTATGACTTATATTCCCCACGAATGGAGGTTATTTATTGATTCATCCAAAACTAGTATGAAAGCAGTTTTGCTGTACTACAACAACAAGAAACCTAGTGTTCCGATAGCATACAATTTGAACACTAAAGAAACGTACGAATCTGTGAGGCATCTACTAGAAGCAATAAACTATGAAAGCCATAAATGGCGTGTTGTTGGTAGCTCTGCTTTGTGGATTACAAGGTGGATATACGAAAAATATGTGTTTTATATGTTTGTGGAATACACGTTGTAAAGGGAACCAATACCAAAAACATGACTGGGAGAACAGAGAAGATTTAGTTATTGGATCAGATAATGTAATACACACGTCCCTTGTTCCAATTGAAAAAGTGTTGCTACTCCATTACATACCAAATTGGGTATTTTAAAAAATTTTGTAAAAGCACTTCCTCAGATGGACCAGCTTTTATTACACTAAGGTCAATATTTCCACGACTTAGTGCAAGCAAAGTAAAAGAAGGTATTTTATATTTACATATAAAATAAGATTTTTTAAGATTTATGTAATTCTTATATCGTTTTACAGGTATGTTTAATGGTCCAGACATAAGAAAATTGATAAAAAATAGTAAGTTTGATAACTCTTTAAATGAAAATGAGCTAAATGCCTGGAATGCCATAAAAGACGTAATAGCTAATGTTCTCGGTAAACATCGTGTCACGAACATCAGAGAAAAAGTAGATCATCTCATGAATATGTTTCAGAAGCTCGGTGTACATATGAGTTTGAAGGTACATTTTCTCCATCACCATATAGATTGGTTTGAACACCAAATCGCAACGGAATCGGATGAAGAAGGCGAACGTTTCACCAGGTCTCCTTGACAATGGAGACACGGTATAGGGGGAAAAAACTACTACCAATGTTAGCAGATCTATGCTGGTGGCAACTGAGAAATGAAGAAGACAATACCGACGAGGAAGAGGAGGAAGAGGAGGAAGTAAACCTACCGCCTTCAAAAAGATTCAAGTTTTAGTTTTTAAGCACCGTTATTTTTGTAAGCTTTTTATGGCATATTTCTTCAAAATGTCAGAAAATAATTTAATTCTTAACAGAAATATTACTTTGTACGTATACTTAATTTTTTATTTCAAATTTTTCACGCCTACATATGTGTATATGTATACTATTTATCATCACACATATAGTGTAATGTTCCTTTCTAAATATATGTATCATATACGATCATTTCTACAATAAAACAAAAAATATTATTTTTCATGAAAAATATGACAAATTGTATGACAGCGCCACCTATCGTAAAATTTAGGTAAAAGTTAATGTCAAAAATGAGTTCCTCGATCCAAAAAAAAGCGACATACCAAAAGACCCATCTATAATTGCTTCATTTGATCAAGTTTTAATCAAATTTTCTCATACACAGGGTTGCCAACTTTGTTGTTCACCTTGACTAACACTCAACGGATTCAAAATCCCCCCTACAACTATACAGTGTACAGATCTTAAAACTAATTTAAAAAAATGTTAGTTTGAGATATCCCTTTTCGAACTATGGCCCTCTCATAAGGCAGGAACATCTCGTCGCTGTAGTCGGGAATTTCTTTCTAATATATAGATTGGGATGATTTCCCAGTTTCGTGAGATACTTCGTTATGCTCCTTTTAACTTAAAGCTTAACCAATATGATATTAAGGTATTTGTGAATATTCACGTTATGAATGTATCACGGTTCGCCCGTTAGAACCCTTAGAATGGACTGGAATCATTAATTAGCGGGATATTGCTATTATGTGGCTCGAGAGGCCAATTCTTCTTACTTTGTAGAAATGCATACTCCATGGAACCGTGTCAAAAGCACATGAGAAATCGGCAAAGAAAGCAAAAGCTTTATTCTTCGAACTAAATTTCGAACGAACACTGCTCCTTGAATTCAACATATTGTCAATTGTAGAGTAGTTCTTATGGAAGCCCTACTCAAATTCTGTAATTATATTATTACAATAAATGCGTTGATGTGGCTCAGAAGCAGGCCATAGAAAATTTTATATATTGACATTATAGTTTTGGAAAAATCCTTAATAGTAGAATTAAGTAAGGATCAAGGAGTTGGCTTCCTCAGAAAAATAATGTAGCAGGAAGCTCTATTAGGAGACTTAATGGGGCATGCTTGTAAAATACATAACTGTTTCGGTCTTGACCTGGAGCATTGTTAGGCTATTAGAAAGAAGGTGTAGCTGAAGAAGTTGAAACGGATAATCGTGAAAAGGGTCTATCACAAAGGTAATGTCTAATGCCTACACGATACTTCATCTTTACTAGACAACATTATCTTAAAATGCTTGCAAAGCCAGACTAAAACTTAACCTCTGCGAACAATTTTTGAAAAACTTAGCGATCTTACTGGAGTTCCACACATTATTACGCAAAGCTTGAAATATTTTGAACGTAGCGATACATACGATATACAGGCTGCTTCAGAACTACTACTCCTAAATTCATCTAAAAGATCCAACATCTGTTTATAAACATTAAAGCTGGCATACTATAAGAAAATTAATATCTGTTAAATGAAGGTTTTAAATGAACGGAAGAAGCTCAAATGAATAGATAGCATATACAATAACAGACTATCCATCAGCACAACAAAACTTAAATTCGCTATTCATATCGCTAGATATCCTTATGTTTAGAATATTTAAACCCACATCATCGACTAAGCTCAGTAAATTTGTATATATTGTGTCCTACGCTACGTTTTTTGATTGTATTCTCTCCAGAGCACCTGGTAGACCAGTCGCAAGGTTTTGTAAGCAGATTAAATATAATATACACGCGCGTTTAAGTCACCAAGAATACAGAAAGAGACCAGTTGATGGGAACTACACAAGCAGACATGCAAAGGAAATGCAATTTGTAAACGGTTTAAAATTTGGTTTTAACCAAAAAGACAAGCTTTTTATTAAATAAGTTACTACTACTATTATTTATATATTTTAATTCGTTTTTAATTTATAAGACTCAAAAATTTAAAATTATATTAAATTTGTGAATTTTAATAATTAGAAATTAAATTTCTTTTGTAAATAAATAGTCACAAAAAATGGAAAGAATGAAGTTGAAAACAGACAAACGGCTACGACTACAGGACCACATAACTACAAAATATCATTCGTCACAACGATGACCATGTAGTCAGTCAGTTAATTTCATTTAACAATAGGATGTTTTATGCTAGGGAAATTAGTTTATTTGTAGATGCTGCTTTCTAAATCTAATATAATTCCTCCATAATAAAAAAGAATTATTATACTGAAAATATTTTCTTCCTTATTTACTCAAAAGCACAACAAATATGTCTTTCCCATCTCACTGAAAATTTTATTAAGTTTATTCCCTAAGGGAATTTCGATCCAGAATTTCACTCGGGGGCTGAGTCTTGCGCATGGATCAACAAAGTTTCGTTTTCTAAGACTAAAGGTAAACTCAAATATATTTGCAGGTTGAAATCACATAGTGGAAGACGAGGAGGGATTACATGAGTTGTTCTCATAAATCCAACAAGTATGCTGTCCAGTTAAAATCGAATTCAGGCGCGGAAGTAGAAATTAATATGTGATGTTCGAGAGTGTCAGTGGTTTTTTGAATAAATTATATTTTTCTCGGCAAATAAATATCAAATCAAGGAGTTTGTTTCTGTGATAGCTTCTTCATTCCGCTTGAATCTCCTACGGCAATTCCTTTAAGACAAACAAGACAAGACTGCAATTGTGTGCATCCTTGCATTGTCCTAATGGAACAGCACTTTTTTCCCAAATGCGGTCGTTTCGGCTACAAATCAAAATCGATTCTGTCCAAAAGCTCTGAAATAATATTTACGGTCATCGTTTTACCCTTTTAAAGGTAATCGGTTTGAATGACACCTAATGCATCCCAAAAATCTGTGAACATGACCTTGTTGGCAGATCACCCGAAGAAACTCCCTTCCTTTAGCCCTTCATGGTGTCTTGGAAACATTAAAAATTATATATATTGCTGTTAAATGTTGCCAAACACTCCTTTGCGTTTATGGTCGTAAAAAATTATAATAATTTTTCTTCTTTTTTTTTCATTTTTGTTCAAATTCATCACATTCTTTGCTTTCAGTGGCTGTCAAACACAAACTAAGTGGCACAGTTTGTTCAAAATTTTGAAGCAGTCTATTAATCGACAACATGTGACGGCAGCAGTGTTGTAACTGAACAACAGAAAATTTAAAACTTTTCTAATAAGAATAATGCTATTCATGAAAGTTAGGCATGAAAATTTATTTTAATTTCGAAATAAGCACAAATTATATATGTGATTTTATTAAAATTTTTGAATATTTCCGATGGAGCTTAATTTTATATTTTTGGAAATAAATTTGTATATAATATAATAAAAATATTATATTTTTTTTCCACATATTATTGATATTCTCACATATTTTCTTTGATGTGCAGTCTTCTACGAAATTGTGAATATAAGTATCTCGATGAACCGATATCACTGCGTTAAACTGTTGAGAATTACTGCAACAACAGATAATTAATATTTAAAAAGTAAGTCATTGTAAGGCTCAAACACCATACAATATATTATACCAATAGTCATCATTTGTTAGCAGCCAATCAAGCGACGAACATCGCCGATGAAAACCTACCAAACCATTGATCGAAGTGCACCCGCAGCGACATAAACGTCAGGCTATATCCGTTGGCATTGGTATTATTAGCAAAGAAATGCAAGCAATCACAAGCATAGACATCCACTCTAATGCACCCAAAGACAAGCTGTATAAATGTTAGCAGTTATTTTTAAGTGAAATTTTGCAGCTTTTTGTTTATGGCTCGAATCCATTTAGTAACGATGCATACTCAACCAAAATGCTTATTGTAAAATTTTGCACACTCCAGTTGCTTGGAATATATTATATAAATTACCATTTGCCCTCTTACATACTCTCTGGCGCCTTCTCTTTCATTCCTATTTCTTATCTATGCCAAGCGTTTAGCAAAAGAGCGTCAATGGAGGACCTAAATAAATAGAGACACACATATAAGCAAGTTTACGAGTGTGTGACGACAAAAAGCTAGTATGAATTATATAGAAGTGTAAAGTAATTCATCTGTTTAGTAATTCAGAGAAAATACTAAAAAGATGTGCTTACTGCTGCTAAGCTGTAAGAAAATGCGTGAAAATTTACTTCGACATAATATAATAGTTCCATGCAAAACACGCACACACACAAACACGTACATAATGATCACAAAGTGAATGGCAGATGGAGTTCCTAATATTAGTTGCCTGACCAATGGATAATAAAGCATGGCATAGAATATGAACATACTCATATGTGCGTAGCTTTGTTGCTTTCCTGTATTTCATTCCTACGCAGGATTTCATTTTTGTTTTAGTGTGGTCTTTTTTAGACAATATTCGTTATTTTGATTAACTTTGTATTTAAATTGATTAGAGTGTTCTAAACTATAAGTATAATATAAAACAGTTGCTAAAGTAAAATAAAAAAATTATATTCTTCACAAATAAAATGGTATTTCTCACCTTTAAATTTAGGATTTATATGAATGCGGAGTTTGAATTATTTATTTACATGTAGTAAGTAGAATATAAATGATTAATATTAATAAGAGAGACAAGTTTGGGTCAATTTAAGATAAGTTAACATTTTTATAAATTGAAAATTTCTTCAACGAAGGATTGAAAGATATATGTTTATCATATTCGCTAAGAATAATAATAGTGCTTTTTTGACGGATTTATGACCCAAAATTTCAACTTGAAAAATCGGTCGTATATATATGCAATAATGGTTCGATCTTTCCGTTTCCTACATATACTCGTTTAAACGTATAAGTGCGTCTTCCTACCAAGTTTGGTTGAAATATCTGAAAAATTAGTGAACAAGTTTGCTTTCAAATAGACAGACGCACATGGCTAAATCAACTCAGCTCGTGATTCTGATACGATCAGCAGAAATTTCAGTAGGCCTCTTTCTTCTCCTTCTGGTACCTGCATATTTCGGACCAAAGTAAATATACCATTTCATGTACATGATAGGTATAAAAAGCGATACGTATATGTCAATTGTGCTAGAATGCGGGGCGAAATCAAGACACGAAGAGTGCAAGTTCGTTTTACAAGTTTTCGGAAACTACTGCACAAACGTATTGACGTTCTAAACGGAACCATAAATTTGATTTCGGAAGAAAGAAGTGGGCTAGAAAGTGAGTGAGTGAGGGAGGTTGATATAAGGTTATATTGTTGGCACGTGTTCTTTTTGTTTAAAATCAAAAATTAAATTTTTTTCCGTACTTTGTAGTCAAAAGAAAGGATTTTTTTGGTAATAAATGGTAAATTCTTTTGGGGCCTTTCTCTGCTTATAAATAGTTTACTCAAATGCCCCTTTTGAAAGTTACAACTTCCAACGGTTCAAAATCAAGAAAATATTATCTTTCCTATAAGAAAATACAATTTTTTTTTAAGTTTACGATACTTATGCTCTATCCTCAACGTAAATATAAAATAACAGCTAACTTACTGCCCACATTATTCAATTCTTCCGTTAATTTTTTCGCCTATGTAACTTAACGTTTATAGTGAATACGTTTGTAAAAAAGAAGAAAAATAAATACAAATCACTGAAACATAAATCAAAGCTGCCAAACTATAAGTAAACACACTTTAATTCACTTAACAGCTTTAAGCGAATGCCCTTGTTGCCTCACTGACTGCTTGAAAGGCAGACTGATTGAATGGCTACGGAAAGCGAAAGACAGTGAGCGAAAAATGCACTAAAATCACATATACACATACAGTGGCGGACAAAAGTCTACAAACACCGCCTGTATTCATTGTGTAGAAAGTACTATCGCTTTGCTGAAAAATGTAGGTATACAGTTTTATTCCAAATCCTTTTCTAATCACATGTATTAAAACAAATCCATTCTCTAACATAAAATAAAACAATTATGGTGAAAAAATGCAAAAATGCCCTTGACAAAAGTCTACAAACACCACAGGTTTGCTAGCAATTATGTCGATATGCTGTGTTGTTATGGTGGTAAGGTACCCTTTTTTACTATTTTTCTTATGTTTTATAATCTGCTAGTATTGAATTTAGTTGTGGTTTAAACACATTAGCATCAACAATGACTCCGCGAAAAGAAACGTCCATTGACGTACAAGCCTTGGCTATTCAGCACAGAAAAGAGAAGAAATCGTATGGTGAAATTAGTAAAAAGATTAATCTTAAGTCCACCAAAGTTACAGACAAACTTTTAAAAAATGAATCCACCGAAAAAAGCCACGTGTTGGCAACCCGAAGAAGCTAACTCGAAGAGATATAAGCTTTATTCTGAAGGATGTCAATAATGATTCTAAAGTTACTGCTCACAAATTAGCTGAAAACATCGCAAGCTCATCAAGAATGTGTGTCCATTTAAGAACAATCCGAAGAGCTCTGAACGATAACGGCTTCCCCAGTAAAATGCCACGTAAACAGCTTCTTATATCTGAAAAAAAAAAACGTAAACTTCGCTTGAAGCTCGCTAAAGCACATTTAGACAACGGAATGGATTTTTGGAAAAATTATTGTTTACAGACGAATATAAGTTCAATATATTCGACATCGATGGAACAGCAAAAATTCGGAGAAAGGAAAACACTGTACTTAAAGCCAAAAATATAGTACCAACAGTAACGCGTGGTGGCGGAAACGTAATAGTTTGAGGAGCGGTTGCGACATCTGGAGTTTGAAACCTTGTTTTTATTGAGGGTTATCGGTTGAAATATAAGTCATTGTTGGAAGCTATTCTGAAGCCTTCGGTGGACAGTTAGGAGCTTGGTGCAGGCTGGATCTTTGGACAGGATAGCCATCCAAGTCATACGGTCTATATTGTTAAGGATTGGTTGCTTTATCATGCTCCAAGGCACGCACATACCACCTAAAAGCCCAAAATTTGATGTTATTGAATATGTCTGGGAGAAATTTTCAGCGAAAAATTAGAAAAAATCAGATTTCCAGCCCAGCCAGTATTACTCCCTTAAAATTGCTAAATTTAGTAGCTTCGATGCCACGACGGCTTCAAGCTGTTATTGATGCAAACATGTGAACCAACTAAATACTAAGCAAAATATTAATCAAAGTTTTTGCGCTACGATATGTTATGTATGTACTGTTTGTAGACTTTCGTCATTGTTGGATTTATGCTTTTTTTGTCATAGATTTAATACTTTATGTTAAAAAATTATTTTTGTTGGTTTTTTATAATAAGGGAAAGTATTTGAAATAAACTGTATCATTACATTTTCCAATAAACCTTGTGGACTTTAAATTCAACGAAAACAGCTGGTGTTGGTAGACTTTTGTCCGCCACTGTGTTTATATATAAATTTATCTCGATATATACTTATACAATATAATTCAACATTCTTGTAAGTGTGTCAGTAAATTCCTAGCACACTTAAGGGCGAAATAAATACGAACAGCGCACAAAAGTAACCGTTTTCTCAATAGTTGGCTGGCAGCCAGTTAGCTGATGCTGAGAATTTTTAACCAGAGCACCGTTCAAATTTATATTACACTTTTGTCAGATATTTTAAAATTTTTTATTTTATTTTGTAAACTACTCTTTATTATACTAATTTTTTGGTTTGCACTTTCTTGTCGCTTGCTTTTGGGCATATTTTTCTTTTACACTGGCTATCAAAAATGTCGTAATGAAAAAAAATATAATAAAGAATGTGTACAATAATATTAAATAAAATTTTCCGCCTTAGAGCGCACAATTTCACTATCAAACTATCTTTCACTCGAAGTTGTTACCAAAGGTTGAATTAAATGATTTTCCTCTACCTTGACTAACTTTGACAGCGACTGACAGAGTCCAAATCTAAAAACTTATTCAACAGGCCATGCTCTCATTTTTCAATTGTCTTGTGGTAGGTGTGCGGGTGTGTACTTATGCGCCTGTTGAGCGTTCACTATCTAACATCGTTATATAGGGTTCTAGTGAATAAGTAAATGAAAATGGTTGAATGGTTGAATATTGCAAGAAGTGATGGCGCAAATGAAAGCATGACAGTTGGTTGCCGCTTTCACTCGTCCACGATGTTGTTGATGTTTTTTTGTTGTTGTCGTCTGCGAGCAGTCTCGTGTATGCTCTCACTATTCCGCTACATACTCAAGAGAATATCTATACACTTGAATCTGTTTAAATGCGTATGTGCATATCATTCGTCACAATTGGCATAGTTAAAAATCCCTTGACTTGACTGCTATCGATGAGCTTAACCGCCGCCATTAAAGCACGTTGCCATGCAGATTAAATCGTTCTTTTTTTTTTGAGTTAACACATTCCTTTCCTCCGGGTAACAGTGGCCGATTCCTATTAACCTTTTTTTTGCTCATAGGTTTGCTCTGCTCCGCTTTCAGTGCTTTAATACATTTTGGATATATTTTAATAATAGATGGTCATATTTTCCTTAGGATTAAGTGAGAACTGGTGCTTGGATGAGGGCCGTTTTCAACTGTTTAAAAGATTCTAAGGCTTTATCGCAGATTTTAAACTCTTCGGTTTTCTTTAGCATGTCTGACAACGGTCTCGCAATCAAGGCATAGTTTTTGATGAAACGGCGAAAGTAAGACATTAAGCCTAAAAATCTTTGTAGTGATTTTTTCGTCTGTGGCAAAGGAAAATTATCTATTGCTTTTGTCTTATCGGTGCTAGGTCTAATCGTACCGTTCTCGATTATATACCCAAGGAATTGTATCCTTTTTTCTAGGAACTGGCATTTTTCCCAATTAACCCTCGCTCGCAAGCTTCAGTACCTTTCTCAATTTCTCTACAGCTTCTTCCTCAGTCTTAGCCGGGATCACCAAATCATCCATATAGGCAACTACTGTCCCATCCCTAATATAATCATTCAAAATTGCATGTATGTAACGACAAAATACTGCTATGAGTTACGAACGCTGTGTATTTGCGGGAATTTTCATCCACCGGTACATGGAAAAACCCATTGGCCAAATCTAAAGTCGTGTATACATTTGCTTCTCTAAGCCTTTCTAGTGCGTCATCGATTAAGGTCATAGGGAAGTTGTCGCGTATAATTTTCGAATTCAACTTACGATAGTCACAACAAAGTCGTTTTGTGCCATTCTTCTCTGACACGAGCACCACAGGTGAGGCATAACTCGAAGAGCTTGGGCGTATTATGCCTTCATCCAGCCACTGTTCTACTTGTTTGTCTATAATTTTTTGTTCTTCATATGACACCCTTCGCGGCGGTTGATAAACAGGGACTTCGTCAGTAAGGATGATTTTCATGTTCACTGGAGGGCTATTGTCTTTCTTTGGCTTGTACTCTTCTATTATTTGCCTTACCACGCTAGCCAATCCTTTATTAAGGTGAGCTAAATTATAATTTGGTTCTTCTCCGCTGATATTAAAACATGAGCTTGAAAAAATATTTGCCATCGGATCGTCGTTCTTTGGTACAACAGCTTTTGCTACATCATCGTTATCGTCGTTACTCGACGCTACAGTTCTATCTCTAAATTCAATGTTACCAAGAAATATTTCATAGCTTATGTCACCTGCTTCCACTACGTGAAACGTCAAGTTTACTGGGCTTTTATCTATTAGTACCTTAATTTCAAAACTACCCCTAGTTGATATTCTAGATGCGTCAATACCAAACAGTTGCCGTATTTCTGGAACCAATTGAATAGATTTATCCAACTTGTTAAATATGTCGGATCTCATTAAACATAAACTACAGCCTGTATCGATTAGAGCCCATACGTCCATGTTGCAAACTTTTATCTTTTTAAGCTTTAAGTTAGTTTTTGGTGCTTCACCAATTGAATTAACGTGACCCTGTTCACGCTTTGTGCCCGTACTCTGTTGATGTTCACGCCTTGTACTTGTACCCTGTTGTGTTTTTCATTCGAAAGATCTATGTCCAATAAGTTGACATTTAAAACATTTAAATTCTCTGTGTTTGCATTCTTTCGCTAAATGCGAAAATTCGCCACAATTAAAACATCTCTTTTCGATTTTTGTTGGCAAAGAAGAATTTATGTTTTCTTGTTTGGATCTGTTACATGGTTCAACCTTCTTAAAACTATCCAATCTTGATTCCTGCTTAATCTTTTCGTAAATGACTAATTGCTCTTTCAGATCGCTAATAGTTTTTGCCTGATAAAGTATAGCCTTACTGAATTTAGAACCAGGAATACCATCAATAAAATATTCCAATAAACTTTCTTCATCTAATTCAACCGATTTGCCTATCTACATTAACGCATACAAATACTCGTGATATGATTCGCCTTGCTTCTTGTGTCTTTTCGCTAATATTTTGTGAACATCAGCTGCGGACAGCTTATTACCGAACTCTTTACTGAGAGACAATTTCAAGGAACTCCAATCCCGTAACCCAGTTTGACTACTTACAAAAGTTTAGCAGCACCACGTAACAATGGTTTTGCGTATATAAATTTATGAACCTCGTTCCAGTTTACGATTTCGGCATTCTCTTCTATTTGCTCAATCCACTTCTTTATGTCGGATGTGTGGGAACCATCGAAGGTTGACAGACTTTCCTGAATATCTTTAAAAGTGAAGTGTGCGGTACTTGCCGGCGCTGGCGATGGTCTGAATGGAACTTCAATTACGGATTGATTCGGCTGAGAATCACCATCTTCATCTTCATCTTCGTCGTCACCATCATCAATCAGGCCTAAATGTTGGAGTAGTCTTTCCCTAAGTTCATGTTTGCGTCCAACCAATCCTAACCCTAGCTCTCTTAATTTTTCTTTTAGAGTCACTACTGTCATTTTTAGGACTGCGTCCGCGTCTATGGCACCTATATCCATTTCGCTGTACTTCTAATATAAACTTATCGATTATATTACTTTTAAGCCTAAAATTTGAATTTAATGGTTTAAAAATGTTTCTTGTAGGTCTATTATTATAGTAGTTTTTTTTGTGTTGAATGCAATTAAAAATCTAAGTAATTTCGCTCTGCTACCATCGACAGTCTTTTCAAATAAAACGATATATAAGCAACGTACAATGCCGTGAATAAAATTTAAATGATCGACAAATTACATATAAATGAACATACGTAAGTAATTTAAATACACCTGAAATCTTATACAATTTAAATCGTATTTTATGAAGCAAAATTAATCAATTCAAACATCAATTAAAGCATACACATCGTTTGATAACACATTTCTAATCAGAAATTACATTCCACAGGTGTTTGTTACCATGTAAACTTTCACGTCAAATACACATAAATGCATGAATTCCAATTATACTTGCAGCATATGCACTGCTTTAGCTACACTGTCAACTTCTAATTAGAATTGTGTTTTTTTTTCAACTTTCAACACTGCACTATCTTCTTTACAAATTTAGAACTAAATTCTCAACTTCTATACTAAGATTTTGTTTTGCTTCTCGATATCATTTCTTTATTCTTCTTTACTATTTAACTTCTTTACCTTCTTATCGTGTTCTTTCTACCTTAAATCGCCTTCGTCTTTCCTTCGCTTGAAGAATTTTCGTCTTCTTCTTATTCGACTCAACTTTAACTTCTCATTTATTTCGCTTCGCCTTCTTGCTGCTTCCTTCCAACTTTCCTAACTGGTATACACCTGCTGCTGCCGCTAACGTATGCATGAGATAGTTCTCTGCTTTAACCGGCTTCGCTGCTGAAGTAAACGTTTTAGTCGCAATGGTGGTGGGTTTGTCTACGCTGCCGTCTACGTTTGAGCTATGTTCATAACAACTTGTATGGTGACGAATTGCTGCTGTGATCGCTCCACTCGTACCAAATTCACATATGCATTTGTACGTTCGCTTCGTGAAAGAAATTCGTATGTATACCAATAAAGTTTGCTCGTAACAATTTGTATGATGACGTCGTTGTTGCTGCAGAACTGCGTCCCTGAGGACACCTTCTTCGGTTTGCTTATTCCGGGCGAGCCCCAAAATGTGGTTTTGTTTAATAATTTTATTGATTCTTTATATTTATTTCTTGTACAATCTACTTAAGTATTTGAATGTATATTGAACATAAATATAATTAATAAAATTGGATTTGTTTAATGCGTATGAGTTGCGTTCCGGTTAGTGCCTAAGTGTCAACTGTTCGTTCGTTCGTTTGATGTCTTCTCATAACGTGGTCATCGTCAGTCGCTCTTTCGTCCTCTCATCTATCCAATTATCTTGTCCGTCTCTTGTCGTTGCGGAGTTGCATTCTTTTACTTTACTTTCACTGTGTTAAAGCTGCGTCCACTTCTTGTTCTACGTCCGTCTGTCACTTCCACATATATTAGCAATTCATTATTACTTTCAATGAAACTTAAACATTTTTATTAATAAATAAATCATATTTCCGAGTACTAGCAAATTCAAGCCTTGAAATGCTGCTCCCCAAAATATTTACCTTTTTAGAAAACTGTAGCTATTTTGAAAGCCAAGATAATTCGGAATTAAGGGTTTTATATTCTTATGTCATCAGGTCAGTCAATGCAATGGATCCATGTAAGGTTCATGTAAAATTCGCGAACCTTTTAATAATTAATTGATTTGAACCCCTGTCCAAATTAATGACAATCCCTTTCAATAGACAATATCATTATTGACAACTCAATTTTAAACATCTTTTTAAAAAAATTAAAAAATCACATTATGAAATAAAAGTCACGAGAAAATAAAAGGGTTTTTAGATTTAAAAAGTTCTACACTATCATTGGCATTGACGTTATTTATTATTTTAAAAACAGGAATATGATAACATTTATATTTAAAAAAAAATTTTCGTGCTTGGGTAAATCAAACAGTCTGAAGTCGTGGTCTTTCAGCCCAATTTTGAAATTTGTATCAGCTTTCGCTAAGTCCACTTCGGCCCTTTCTTTATCAAGACTGATATCGAGACGCTATTGAAGGCATATTAAATTATTGAAGTCTTATTTTTCAAGTGAGGATTCAGAAGACTAGAATATTTGTACGAGGCAAGATGATCTGCAAAGCAAACTAACTTAAAGTCCCCCCTGGAATCACCTAAAGCAGTTGGTTTATCAAGATGACACATAATAGGGGAGAAAAGGTGTTGATTATGAGGAGCAAATTACATATCTGTATCCTGATCTTTTCCTCGAATTCGCTATTACTCTTGAAGAAATATGGATGCCAAGAAATAAAAATAGAAAGTATTTTATAACGCCAGCTAAATCTGCAATGAAGAATTGTTACTTCATCAATTCAAATTCAACCTTATTTATTACTTGTTTTTGTTTTTTGATTTGTGCATATGCCATCCATCATTTATATGCATTCATACGTATAGTAAGTGTATATAAGCTGTACAATCTACGTGAATAATTTAACCTTTTTAAGAGGCACTCGCTTATAAGCTTCATTCATTGTGTCAGTAAATACACCCACACACTGTCTGCGCTTCGAAATATCTTCTCAGCCTTTTCTTCGCTGGAGGCTATTGGAAATCGAGCTCTTTCCCATTGTTTTATGTGAACATGGAAAGCATCGAAGGCCTTACACCGTCGGTGTGTGTTTCTAAATTACTAAATTCACCACCACCTGGCGTATTGTATCCCTTGGTACCTTTCTGTATTTTGTTAGGAGCCCGTTTGAGCTAGCATACGTCGATATCGTTTGTCTTTATCTTTGTTCAAACACGCTGGTTTCAGTACTCGTTTCAATGTACAACGTACGTAAGTTACCTCGTCAATATGAGTGTCGATCGATGGTGTGCTCTTAACGCAACTTCGCCTCCACTGCACGCTCCATGGCAAGTGCGACATTGTAATACTGCTGAATGTTACCCAAGCATTTTCACCATACATTTTACTAAAGTTTGCAGCCTAGAGGTGAAATATCCCAGCCATAACTAAAGCTGCTTTCTCTGATACCATGCGGAGGTCAGCGTCAACACGAAGGTCGCACCAAGGGTAATTGAATTTAATGCCACGGACGTAGAATTATATTTCCAATGCTAAATATTAAACCATAGAGCCATAAAGAACGATTGCTTTCACTATTGCCTGTTTTGTTGCCGTTGTTCACTGACGTTTGCTATTATCTAAAGCAGTCGCTGCTGCTGCTGCTTTATTATAAGCCTACTCGAGCTTAATAACGGTCAATGATAACGCCCCATCCGAACTTTTTCACTTTTTTGCGGCTGTTAAAAAGAACAGCTTCTGTCTTATGATTTGATAATTTTAAATATCATTAGTTATTTGAGAAAGTATGGCTTTACGTTGAGCGCTTTAGCGCATTTAATATTATAATCCAAGCTTGCGATATTAAATACATTTTGAACATCGATTTTTATAATTAAACAATATTGTTTATCTTCATGTAACCACCGTTAAGCGGAGATAACTTTTCAACGATGTACTTTTTATTTACACAGTTATTTTATTACTGAATCGGCTTAAACCTAGTTAAGCCTAAAATTAAGTATACAAAACTTAAAACTATATTGAAAACGTGTTAGCTCGATTTAATCCCCCTCCCCTTTTCGGAAATTTCATGACGAATTGCAAAAAGAGTTAGCAAACGAATTGAGATGATTTCGTTGTTTTGTGAAGAGCTTTTCGGTCTGCTCATTTCAATTTCAGCTTAAACAGTAGGATACCAAGGTTTGTATGAATGCTTAAGCCACTAACGTATCACATCTATCACGGCATAATATGGCTGTCATCAGCGAAAAAGGATGTACTTTTCGATTTACTGGGATATCTGCAGTGTAAAAACGTATATTATAAACCCAAGAACACTATTCAGAGGAAGACCAGCTTTTACTCAAAGCTCCTCAGTAATAAGTACCGATTGTTTTACGACAAACCACATGTTAGACAGATTTTACTCAAATATATTCTATAATTGGAGTGATTGTTCGTAAGTTTTTATAAAAGCTGTTGAGTGGTCAGCGAAATATATTAAGTCAGGAATTTTCCTCCGATTAGTAGGCCAATATGTTGGTTGACCTGGGAAAATATAGTATAAATTACCGCTTTTGTTTTGAATGGCATTGGAAAACTGACGCCATTGGGACTTATTAATCGAGACCTCTAATAGATTGTAGTCTTTTCCGGCTATTAATTAGAGGACAATAAATGGCTGAGAGGTTAAACTTTTTGCCATAATTTTTCAAAGCATATACAGGGCAACCTATGTAATTGGCTGTATGATTACCTCCGCAATTACTATTTATGTTCATGGTGACATCATCTTTCTTAGACATGCATTCGGACGACGGATTTAGATCTCCACATGGTACATAAACACTGCCCAGTTTAGTGTGGCCGAATTCTTGGTAGTTGTTACATTGAACTAGACCATTTCTTTTGTGTAGCTCTCATAAAGTTTACCTGCGTTGAAGCAAATATTTTAAATTATAAGTGGGAGGCGTTTAATTTTTCTTCAATTGATTTGCATTAGGCGATAGTTCCACCTTAAACATGTTAATTATTTTTGTTTGTCCTTTTTTTTCTTTATATTCCACTATTTAATGTTTTGCATCTAAATGTTTTTCGAAAGTCTTAAAAGGCTTTTGCTAATGCGCTGTCGGTGAGGCTTATAAGAGGATTTTGGAATTAACAATAATCTTTGCGTCTTCCACCAACTGGTAAAAACTCTTTCGCGTATGCAAAAATCGAAAACAGTCGCGAAGGGATTCGGGTTACATTTAAGTTTCTTTTTTAATAGTTGGGATACCAGTGACAAATACGGGAGCTTTAAATTTTTCTAACATTTTTGGTAAATAGTTTGTCTACTATAGTTTTGAACAGTTCCGGCCAATTAAGTTGTATGTGGTTTTAGAACTTTTTGAGAATCAACTTGTAGGCGAATCCCCATAAATTGTTATGCCCGTCGTTGCGAAAAACTAAAAACGCATTTCCCTTGTTGTCGCGTATAGCGTCCTTAAATTGGTTGCGTCTAGATTTGTTTATTTCCCAATTACTAATACTTGTGTGGCGAGCTAGTTGAAATAGGCTCCTAGCAATATAGCCACCAGTACACAGGATTGAGCCTTTTGTTGTCGCGTGCATTATTGATTGCTTTCATTCATTTCTCCCGCCGTGATCGAGTTTGTGGCGGTTAAATTGCGGATAATCAACCAATGACCATTATAGCGCGACGACCGCTATGTGTACTTAGCGTTCACTGATACTCCAGCTAATGAATATAACAAAAAATTTCCTGATAAAAGTTAATTTAATAACTAAATCGACACCATTATTACTAAATGTGTGTGATATGCCAGTATTTAGCAGGACTACGTAGAGTACGGTTGGAGCGTTTATTAGGCTTTTCCCTTCGGGTTAGTTTCTTTGCAGCCCCATTCAATCTTTCATGCGCTAAAATCGCCCGCTATTTGAACTGGATTATACATTTGGCATCTTTGAAGCATAATGAAGCCCAATCACTTTAACTTTAGCATTCCTTAGCAATATGTCCAAATTCAAGGCATTTATAGCACTTTGCAATAGCAGCTTTACCTCTGATTCTACTTATGACCCACCCGAATTTTTAAATGCCCGCTTATGTTTTCGCTATATTGTTTCAGTTGAGGTTGTGGATTCTTTATTTTTAAGATATCCTCATATGCACAGTTATTTTTTTTTCAGTTTTTTTCTTATTGTCCAGTCTTTTTCCTGTTTTGCGTGTTAGCACCTTCTTTCAGGTACATAGGTATTCGCAACTTTCTTTATCCATTTGAGCTGGTTTTATTTGATCATCAATTTGTAGGCTTTGTAAATTTGTAAGTATTGGATTTTGAATCGCACGTTGTTGGTGTTGTTTCTAATGTCCACCATCTTGTTCATGAATTTTACGTACCAGCTCTTTGGATTGTAAGATTCTCTGGTTAAGAGCCATTCAACTTTTTCTTTCAGTGTCCCTCATTGGTTGATGAAGGGTCCAAGCACATATCGCAACTGTTAGTGAAAGTGTAACCTGAATGTGTGAAAGTCCAGCTCACACATAAGTTTTGAAGCCAGCTGACCATTCACAACGCCGTAGTAACGTCGATTGGATGCTTCAACAACAAGCAGTGTACTGCGATTTTTCCACCAAAACTTTCTTCAACGACGATGCACATTTATCTCTCGGTGGATATGTCTGGGGCTCTGAAAATTCTCAAATAATTGAAGAGAGGCCAGTACACAAAAAAAAAAAAAACTTACTGTCTGGTGTGCTTTTTGGTCCGAAGATGTGATTGAACTTTACTTCTTTGAAAACGATAATGGCGAGACTGTCACTGTCAAGTCGGAGTGTTATGGTCGTATGACAAACGATTTTTTTGGTCTGCAGTTGAAGAACACAACTTGGAGAATATGTCGTTTTATTGAGAGAGAAAATTTCCGGCTGTGTAATCTTTCGTATTACAGATGTCAGTTGGCTACAGAGATCGTATGTTTTGACACCCTTGCACTTTTTTTGAGGGGCTACACGAAAGATCATGTTTACGGGGATAAAAATTTTATTCTTGTGCACTATGAAACCAATATACGTCAAGTGATGGCTGATATACCGCCTAATATGTGCAAAAAGTGGTCAAAATTTACCTCAAATGGATAAAAGTTTGCAAAAATTAACGAGACGGTCATTTGAAAAATGCAGTGTTCCGCATATAATGAAAAGGTTCAAGCTTTATATTAAAAAAGGAATTTCATAAAAAAAGTATTTTAAATGCCTTTATTTATTTTTATTTTGGAAAATGCTACTTGGATAACCCTGTAATATACTTTTATTATTAGTATTACTTTTGTTATTATTATTACTATCTATTTTATTATTATTATTATTTATTTTATCATATATATTATAATATATATTATAATATAGCAATACTATAACTTTTACTATTATTTGTTTTATTATTATTTTTTTTATAATAAAAATATATAGTTTGTATGGTTACACAGAATAATCCGCATGTGCAGAACACACCCTAGGACTTGTTGGGGTGAGTCTCTGCTAATAGTCTATCTTTATTTAAATAAAAACCTTTATAACATAACATTAATTCCAATATCTTCGATCTACAGCCCTATATTAAACGCTCGTAACCGTTTTACCAAATTTAAGATCTTGTTATCATTATCGCAACACCAATAAGAGCTAATAATCCAAATCCCAAAATAAAGATCTTGATATCAGTATATCAATATTGATATATTAATCTCATAATCAGTATCCTAAATTCAAATTCAATCTTGATAAAATTATCTCAAAATCAAAATCTCAAAATACAAAATCTAACCATCGTCATCCCAAAATAAGATTTTGATATCATTATCTCAATTTCAATATCTCGGAATTAAAATCCTATATCAAACTCTCGTTTATTATATATATCTCGTTTATTTATATATATATATGTGGCGTACCAACATAATTTTATCATTTTAAATTTTGTTAATTACATTTTGATTGTAATAGATTTAAATTATTAACATTTTTGTTCACACTACAACACTCAACTATTCCAATATTTCGTTTAGCGCAAACCAACACTAGTTTTTGACATTATGTTATTCTTTCATTTTCGCTACGGTTCATTCGTACTTTTGTTCTTAAACTCACTCTCTTTCTCATCTGGCAGCCAATGGACACACATCTTATTCTAAGTATCAAAAACTATTTTTAATAAAAATTATAAACTTAAATTAAACATAAATTCCGTGTTTAATTCTAAACTGGTGACCCCGAACGTTTGGACAAATCGGAACGTGGAAGAAACATTTGCCGTGAATTTGTAAGAAGCAGATTTGCAAGTTCCAGTACCGGCACATGTCGTGAGGGGCTATATAACCTTATTTTCACTGGCACTGAATAGCCACACTATCTGGATGCTGCTAATCTACGCGTGAAAACGGACTGATCTTTTCACACACCATGAACTACAGCATGGCAGTTGGTAACAGCGGTGGGGAAAATACGCTCACCGAACATTTTGTCACAGCGCCGCGAATCCCGCTACCACAATTGAGTGAGGAGAACATCGAGGCCTATTTCTACGCTTTAGAGTTTTGGTTTGAAGCCTCGCTCGTATATTCTGATGTTAGAAAATTCCATATCGTATTGGCAAGCATTTCGCCAAACAAACTTCTTGAACTTAAGCCAATCATCGAAGCTGCGCCAGTAATCGACAAGATCAACTACATAAAGCAGAAAGTTACTGACCACTTCACAGACAGCCAGTAACGGCGCTTGCAAAAGGTTCTCAAAGACATGCCACTTGGCGACCGCAAACCAAGCGAACTGTTTAGTGAGATGAGGCGTGTGTCTGGCACCACACTTAACGACAGCTTGTTGCATGACTTGTGGGTAACGCGTCTCCCACCGTATGTACAAGCAGCTGTAATTGCAGCAAAAGTGTCATTGAATGAGAAAGCTAAAATTGCTGACTCTATAGTGGAGTCCATCGGTTGGCAAAAAGGTCACGTGGAAGTTGTTTCCACTCATAACGAAATTTCCAACATAAAAAGTGAAATCGCTGAGCTTACACGCAGTGTGCAAAAGCATTTGAACATGAAGGATCACCACCTTCGCTCAAGGTCACCTTCGCGAATAAAGAGAGTACGGCACACCGAACAACATACATCAGAAAATTTTTGTTGGTATCATCGCAAATTTGCCGACAAAGCAACGAAGTGCCGTGAGCCGTGCGCCTTTGCCAAAAAACCATTACATCAATAACGTTACTCAGCTGCAGCGATTTCAGGTACAGGCAAACAAACTGAAATCGCCAACAACTATCGGCTTCGTATCTTTGACTCGTCGTCAAAAATTAATTTTCTTATTGATACTGGCGCTGATGTATCAGTAATACCGCCAAATACGAAGACAGCTAGACTGAGCAACTCCGAGTTAAAATTGTTTGCCGCAAATGGTTCGCCTATTAAAGTATACGGTGAGGCCATTCTAAAATTAAATTTAAAATTGCGTCGTGAATTCGTGTGGAATTTTTTGATCGCCGACGTTTCTCATGCTATCATAGGCGCAGATTTTTTGAGTAATTTCGGGATTTTAGTCGACCTAAAAAATAGATGCTTACGGGATAGTAAGACCGATTTAAAATCAGTTTGCGCGATTCACAAAACACTTGTCATGAGTGTAAAAACTGTCGACACTGGTTCAAGTTTCGCTGATATATTGCAAGAATTTGTAGATATCACCAGACCACGACCAGTGGGTGTCTCTACAAACTCCACTGTAGCACATCGAATCATAACGAAAGGACAACCGGTATTTTCACGCCCACGACGACTCTCGCCTGAGAAATTAGCAGCTGCGCGCGCTGAATTCGATTCTCTTTTGAAACTGGGAATCTGCCGACCATCAAGCAGTAGTTGGGCCAGTCCGCTGCACATGGTGCGCAAGGCTGATGGAAGTTGGAGGCCCTGCGGAGATTATCGATCCCTCAATGCGCAGACAGTGCCCGACCGTTATCCGCTCCCTTTCCTGCAAGATTTTACAAACGTTTTGGCAGGTAACAAATTTTTTTCGAAAATAGACTTGCAGAAGGCGTTCTACCAGGTGCCTGTGCACCCCGACGACATCTGCAAAACGGTGATAACAACGCCATTCGGTCTATATGAATTTACTAAAATGACTTTCGGCCTACGAAATGCAGCTCAAACATTTCAACGCATAATTAATGAAGTATTTCACGGCCTTGGTTTTGTTTTTACATATCTCGACGACGTATGCGTGGCATTGAAGTCACTAGAGGAACACCGTAACCATCTGCAACAGGTATTTAAACGATTGCGTCAATACAATCTAACAATTAATGTATCGAAGTCAGAGTTTGGCGTTACGAAACTAGTGTTTTTGGGGCACTATATTACTAAGGATGGTATTCAACCGCTTAAAAGCCGCGTAGATGCTCTTCTTAATTTCAAACGACCAAGAATGGTAAAAGAGTTGAAGCGATTTCTTGCTATGCTTAACTTCTATCGTAGATTTCTTCCTCATGCAATGGAAACTCAAGGCCCTCTCTTCGATATGATACGCGGAAACAAACGTAACGATTCTACTCAGCTAGTATGGTCTGAAAAGACTTCACGTAATTTTGAAGCTTGCAAGGAGCAGCTAGCGAATTGTGTAATGCTTGCGCATCCTGTACCCTACGCGGAAGTATCACTATGGGTTGATGCTTCAAATTTTGCCGCAGGTGCCGTGTTGAATCAGGTCGTGAATGGATGTTTCCAACCCCTCGGCTTCTTCTCTAAAAAATTTACTAATGCCGAGATGCGATACAGCACGTATGACCGAGAGCTGACAGCTTTGTACATGGCCGTTCGCCACTTTCGCTACATGATTGAAGATAGAGAGTGTCACGTTTACACCGACCACAAGCCGTTGGTGTACGCATTTCAACAACGCCTGGATAAAGCATCTGACCGACAAGTAAGGCAGCTTGACTTCATCTCTCAAATAACGACAGATATTCGTCACGTGAAGGGTGAAATGAACACAACTGCTGCTTTTTTATCACGTATTAATTCGATCGATCACGCACCTCTCGACTACGCTCAACTTGCGGAAGACCAAAAGACGGATGACGAACTTATTTCTCTGTTATCAGGTGACAAGATTCATTCACTTAAACTATCTAAATTTGCCGTATCTTCTAGTTTACAAAGAGTATACTGCGATTTTTCGACCGGTAAGGTGCGCCCATTCATCACGAAGAAGTTTAGAGCAAACGTTTTACATTCTATTCACGATTTGGCACACCCGGGCACGCGAGCTACTGCACGACTTACGTCTCAACGCTTCGTATGGCCATCTATTCAACGCGATAGCAGAGAATTTGCACGAAATTGCATTAAATGCCAAAGGTCAAAGACTACTCGGCACAACAGAGCAACACTTCAGCGGATAACAACTCCATCGCAACGTTTTTCGCATCTTCACATTGATATCGTTGGACCTTTCCCTCTGGCTGATGGCAACCGTTATTGCCTTACGATAATCGACAGGTTCACTAGATGGCCAGATGCCATTCCTATTCCCGACATTACAGCACCAACGGTAGCAAAAGCCTTGTTAAATCATTGGATTTCCCGCCTTGGTATTCCTGTAAACATAACAACTGACTTGGGCAGACAATTTGAAAGCGCTCTTTTTCAAGAACTACTGAAACGCCTTGGAATTAGCCACCTTCGAACAACGTCATACCACCCTCAAGCAAACGGAATGATTGAGAGGTGGCACCGTACTCTAAAATCAGCGATTTTATGTCATAACCATGAACGGTGGACGACATATTTGCCACTAATATTACTAGGATTGCGGTCTGCTTTCAAGGATGACTTAATGGCTAGTCCCGCTGAACTTGTATATGGGACCACACTTCGGCTCCCTTCGGAATTTTTTGTGGAAAGCAAACCAGCAAGTAGTGAACATGAATTGCTTTCCGAGCTTCGTCGGGCTATGCAGGACCTGAAACCAGTTGACGCAGCATGGCACTCAACTCCTAAAGTCTTCGTGCATCCTTCACTAAAATCTTGTGATTAAGTCTTTATTAGAGATGATGCAATTCGACCATCGCTATCGCCGCCCTATAAAGGCCCGTACAGAGTTCTGTTTCGAACGCCGAAGTAATACACATTAGAAGTGGCAGGAAAGCGAGTTAAAGCCACCATCGATAGGCTCAAACCCGCCTTCATTGCTTCCGTGCCAGGCTACTAGGAGGGGAGTATTGTGGCGTACCAACATAATTATATCACTTTAAATTTTGTTAATTACATTTTGATTGTAATAGATTTATTATTAACATTTTTGTTCACACTACAACACTCAACTATTCCAATATTTCGTTTAGCGCAAACCAACACTAGTTTTTGACATTATGTTATTCTTTCATTTTCGCTACGGTTCATTCGTACTTTTGTTCTTAAACTCACTCTCTTTCTCATCTGGCAGCCAATGGACACACATCTTATTCTAAGTATCAAAAACTATTTTTAATAAAAATTATAAACTTAAATTAAACATAAATTCCGTGTTTAATTCTAAATATATATATATATATATATATATATATATCACAAGACTCGTTTATTGGCTTATATCACAAATTTTAATAGCCTATTTCGAATTAAAATTTAACAGAAATTAATACTAATAAAAAAAAATAAAAAATTAAAAATTATTGTCTACGGGCAATATATACCTTTCATTTAAAAATATTAAATTTCATCATATATGAAAAATCGGTGAAAGGTATATTATATTGTCTTCCGATTGCTAAGATTTTCAGTAACAATATATACTTTACATTTACAAAGCCTCATATCTGAACAAATCACTGACAGGGATTTCGATTATAAACCAATATCCAGACATGCAAGAAAATATATTGAATTAAAAAGCGTACATAAACTGAAGACTTGTACAAGGAATAATAATTTATTAAAAGCCAAAAGAATATTAAAACCATACTTTGTGCAATACGGAAGTTAAAAAAGTTATACAGCATCATTTATTATCTACAAAGCTTTTAATTAAAATTTTAAATTTTAATTCAAATGTATTCCCGCAAACAATATTGGCATGCAAATTGCCGGTTATTACCTTTTGAGTTTAATTTAAATTCTCATATTTATATTTCTTCCTGAAAAAATAATATTTTTATTGAAATGTATGAAATAACATGACAGGTATGCAATGCTAAGCTTCTTTGGCAGTTAAACTCAATTAATTCAAATTAAATATAATGAAAAAAGATTTTTTCATAAAAGGCTTCCAGCTCTGGAAGGAATTTATACAATCATTAGTCTAATCGGACAGCGGCGAGGAATCACGCTCTGCTTCTTACTTTGATCTACTCCGAGCACGCAATGATTTCATTTTATTTCGATTCATTTAAATGAATTCTCTAGCAAAAAAGCTACTCAGCATGTTTGAGAATTATATTATTATACATGTAGGCTTGTAATCCTTTTGATTATATATAAGTTTATTTTGTTCTTATATTATTTGTGAATGCATTCAGTATTTTATTCCATCTGTGGCAATTGATTGGTCATCACGTTTGCTCGAAACATATAACATTGGAATACAGGAAACACAGGTATGTACGAGTGAAAAGGTGCTGCCATCGATTGTAGTGGACTATGCTAGCCAATAGATCACACGTCGTATTCTTAGATACAAAGCAGAGAAGCGAAGCAGAATGTAGCTAAAAAGGAAAAGCATAAAATTGGATCACTGGAATATTCTATCTATTAAATATCTAAAATATTTACACCGCTATTGTGTACTAAAAAGAACAAAAACACAACTGAGAGTTATTTCTATATTGGTGAAATTTTTAAAGAAAGTGCTGCCATAAAGTCATAATTTTATTTATTTTGATTTTAAATTACATTTCGACAAAAGAAATGTATAAAAACTTTCATGAATGCAGTTAGTAGATATTGGTATCCAATAAAAAATTAAGATGTGCTGTCTTCGGCTATGACGAAGACTTTATACCTTTCACTAATCTATCAAATTTATTGTATTTTATTTCAGTCTATATGACATAGTTTTAGATGTTTTTCAGTCTCACTGTTTACGTCACGTCAGTAGAATACCAAATTTTACTCTCTTAGGTATTTTTTTTTAAAGAAATTGGTTATATGGGGGCCATACGTGATAGTCTTCCGATTTGATGATTTTCAGTTTCAATATGTAATTCATTGTATATGTGCAGATTACCAAATTTACTGCCCTCAGATGCTTTTCGACGAATTTATGACTAAAAAGTTGAAATCAAAAAATAGTTATGTATATATGTATTTATAAATTTATCAGTGCATATGCCTACCAAGTTATATTATCTCAAAAACTGAGGGACTAGTTTTCATACTGATAACAGACGGAAATGGCTGAATCAACTTAGCTCGTGTAGATCAACAGAAATTAATCTTTTAAAAATGTTCTGACCAAAAAAGGATTTTCCCAATTGGTAAAGGAATTGTCCGCTTTCAAAGAGAAATTCAAAGAATATGAATTCTTGTTTATAAACCTTAAGTGATTAGAATCCATACAATATATGGATGACATTCGTTTCAAAAAGCCTGGCCATAGTTCGCTTAAGGATGCCAGTAACGCACTTGGTCAGGAAAATCCAAAAGCAGACACGTAAGGCCAGGTTTCGGGTCCTGGTCTAAACAGCATCGGAAAATTAATTTAAATTAATTCTAATAGCGGCTTCCTCTCAGCAGGAAATGTCAAACCCTCCGAGTGTATTTTAGGTAGAAATAAAATCTCCTCATAAAAATCCATCGACCGGTCGGACGCGACTTAGCCGGTGACTCTTGATTCGGTGAACTAGGTCAATGTCGTCACATAACTCGTACAGCTCATCGTTCTATCGTCTGCGATATTCGCCAGTGCCAACGCGTAAAGGGCCATAAATCTTCTGCAAAAGTTTTCTCTCGAAAACTCCGGATGTCAACATCGTCCAAGCTTCTACGCCATATAGTAGGATGCGATTGATGAGTGACTTGTAGAATTTGGGATTGTTACCACGAGAGAGGACTTAGCTGTTCAATTGTGTACTCAGTCCCCTGTTGGTAGGAATGATTATGCGTTGGATTTCAATACTGACATTTTTAGTGATATTAATGCTGGTTCCTGGAAAGACGAAATTGTCTTCGACTTCGAAGTTTTGACTATCAACAGTGATGGCGTTCACTACCAGGTCCATTCGACTTACTTATTATTCTAACCAGGAGATAGCAGAACTTACGGTGCGGTTGTTAGGGCCAATAATATCAATACCATCGGCACATGCCAGCAATTTAATACTCTTGTTCAAGATTGTACCTTGTCTATTTAAAATTAAAGAAATTACACGATAAAGAGTCACTCACAATTACAACCACGCTTCCAGGGGTATTTAAAACGAACATGTTCATCCATTAATTTAATAATTTTAATACTTAACTGCATACATACCTTTTGCTCTATCTCAGAAACAAAGGAATTTTTTCGAAATAAGGTAAATTAACTTTTTTTTAAACAGCTGATTTGAATCTCACCAAGTAACAGAAAAAATATCAAGCTTGCCAGGCTGGTACTTCTTACTCGGTGGTACCATAATAATTTTACAAGAATCAAATATATGCAATAACGATTAACGAATTAACAAAGCCCGTGTGAATTCGTACTTAATATATTGAATTCATTTAAGGATCAGGCGAAAGACGTTAAATTCATTTCATTTGCATATATTCCTTGTGTATTAAATTTTGGTGACATTTATTATCAAGGGTATTTGTTGTTGGTGATTTTACGTTCTTAATAATTTTTCAGTGGTTTAATTTGTAATATGTTATAAGCCGGATTGTCATTTTACATAAGCAGAATGGTTAAATAAAGCATGTTCTCAGAAAAAAAAAACACTTAAAATAATCACATTTCTACAGAACTTTTCTATTTATTTTCACACTGTATTACAGAATAATAAAATTTTGAGTTAATGCATAGCAACGATAAATTATAATGCGTATTCCCACAAGAATCATATTTAAATGTATTAAAATCATAGCAAATATAACTGCATATGTAACATTAATTATAATTATAAATTATTACTCGTTTTTGTGGTTGTGGGCATAAACATATTTTAGTTATAAAAATATGCCCTTATGCACAGTATTGCTGTTATTCATGACTATATTGGAAATATTCATAAATAGCAATTAAATTGTATGGTATAAATTATTAGCTGGCTTTTAATATAATTAAATACCAGGCTATTTTGTACAATCGCTACTATAACCTTATTGTACTTTGTTAATAGTAATCAAAAATATTAAGCTGACTGTATGTATTTTATTATACAAATAAAAATATATTTTTAGAGTATAGCTTAAAGTTTTAGTATGAGAGGTAGTTCGTATTTTATGTGTATTCAAAAATAGCGAGAACTTTTATTTCTTGAATAAACTAATATTTATTTATTAACATTGATGTTGCCGCTTTAAAATTTTTTTCAAAAATTACTGAACTAGCAATGAAGTATAAGCAGGTGCATTTAAAAATTTTTAAACTAATTTTGCTAACACGCGTTTCATACCCAAAATATTGGAAACATTTCATGACATGAGCCAAAAGTTTATTCAATTTCTTTTTATTTTCCACTGAAATAAATAAAATATTCATTTTTTGGCATAAAAATACATATTTAAAATCAAAAATATAAAGTTGTTTCAATCAAAAATTTTTGACAGAAAATAAATGACAATACTTCAAACTATTTGGAACTATAGTTTTATATTATTTTATAGAAGAAATATATTCAGGAAGGGAACATAACAGGTTATAATCAAGTTCAATGTCCTTTTATTTTACTTATTATCTTTTACGCTCGCGACCGCCATAGCCGAGTGGTTAGCAGTGTGTACAGTGTTTGGAAGAGAGTTCACAAGGCCTTAACGTACTCTCGGTGAATGACGTTTAAAGATTGTCTATGACATCCTGTCCAACGGCTCTTGTCCGTATTGCTTTACGGAGTCGCTTCAGTCTAGTACTCCATTTCTGATGTGTTTGGGCAAGCCTTAAAATAAATTTATATAGTTTAAAGTAAAAAAAAAAAATTTAATCATTCATCGAATTTTCATTATTTAGAAGAAATAAGAGCGGGTAGCTCGTAAGTATACATAATATTGATTGCGTTCAATATTACGGGGTATTGCCACTGCAGCTTTCAAAAACAGTCCTTTTATCTAGCCAGTCATCGTAACGGGGATTTCAGACTGCAAACAGGTTTGCAAATTTTCAATATTACTAAATTCAAATTGGTGGGTTCCAAATAACTTCTGCCCCATTAAGTTTTTGTTTGTCGAGTTAGAGGTTTTCTTTTCAATTGCTTGCTCTGTTCAAAGTAACAACTCTTGGCAAGAGTTACTCTGACATTGTTGTTGGTGTTTACTCCGGTTTCTAGAAAAAAAATTTTTTTCTACGTGCTCAAAGTGGTATATTAACCAATAGTCGACTGCTTTAACTGTTTGCTTGATGACAGAAGATATTTCCCCTTCCCTTCCCTTTTCGCATTTGCCGAAACCAAATATATCAATGCCAATAGCCCAAAGTTGTTCATTAGTATAGAAGATTGTACCTTCTCTACTTAGTTCTGCATTTCTTAGTAGCTTCTCCCTCATTAATTTAAAGAATTCACCGAACGGATATTGTGGATACCAAAAACTCAAATTTAGTTAATTAACAAAAGATTTATCATAATGGATGACGTATAGTGAATTATAATAAATATATTGAAGGATAACTCTTATGTAATACAATTGAATGTGGTCATGCCTTAATCGCAGCTCAAATTGTAATAAACTTTTATCTAGAAAGTTTGGGTGGTTAGAGAACCTTAATAAGTAATTTATTTCTATCTGCTCTATTACGCTTTTAATACAGAGATCGTTATGGATTGTGGTGTTTTCCATTTACTAATTTAGATTATGAGTTTAAATTCCGTACGTCGAAGATGGCTTTATGAGCCTATAATCCAATGCATGTCCGCATTTTTCAATTTAGTTTGAGCAATCTTTTTATCTATTTCGTTTTTCCAGAGTTTTTATGCAGTATTGAAGGGTGTCTTTTTTATGATAAATGTATACACTTAGACACATTGACTTTAATTCTCCAAGTACTTAGCCATTCTCCGCTATTTTTAAATTTGGTTTTAATCTAGAAGTGGCCGCAATGGGTCTCGAATCGCTTTTATAAATTAAATAACTATAGTAGTGTCACTGTTTTCCTAATTCGAAATTTTTTGCCAATAAGAAAGATTTTTAGTATGTCATCTAGCCAAACTTTATCAAATGTCTGAGCAACATCGAACAACACTGCAGCACAATATTGTTTTCTTTCAAAGGCAAATCTTATGTTTGTAGCGGTTCTATATACCTGCTTTATTATGCTATGCTTCTCTCTGACGTCGAATTGGTATGATGCTTTTCTTTTCTAAAATCGGTTATATTATTTAATACAAGTTTTTCGAAGGCTTTATCGTTAATCGAATGTTTCTCAGTTCATTTTTTACATACGGGAATAAAAATAAGTCATTTATTTCCAAGACAGGACTATACGGAGGAAGATTCGTCAAATCGATAAATTGGGTGTTCAAAATCGCATTTGCTTCTGTCACTGTGTGAGAGCTCCCATTATCGTTGTGAAGAGTGATCCGTGTTCGGTGATTGGCTTTTTTAATTTTTTTGAAAGACAACTGGCAAACAAATGGTTGTGCACCGCTCAGAATTTACTGTAGTGTTACGGTTGCGAAATGTCCAGTTTTTCAAAGGAAATATCAGTTTGCGTACAGTATCAATAGTTTCAGGAACAAAAATCTGTTTTTTAATGACCTTCACGAAATTCGTCTTGGATTGATCTACGAACTTGAATGAACTCACCATACCATCAGCAAAAATTGAACTAAATTCATCTATGTATTTTAGTTGAGTTCTAAAAAAAATCGGCCGAAAATTTTTGCGATTTGATTCCATTTTTTAGGCGAAATGAATATTTTAATTTATTGTAAATCACACAAGTAGTGCTCATATGACAAAATGAATATGCATAACATAAAAGATGTAAAATATATATAATGCAACCCTCGTAATATTCAATAGCTTCCAAGATTAGGAAAACACATATGGAAGCTCTTTTATCATATCACTCGTTATCCTGCTTTATCTAGGAACTTTCTTTTTCTTAATGTCATTTAAGTGATTTAAGATTAAATTAAAAAGTTTTCATCTGAATCTTCAACAAATTCAGAAAAAGAATTGGTTCCAATATTAGGCTTACATACATAAGAAAGATGCATGACGAATAAGGTTAAACTCAATTTTTTAATTCACAAAT
Organism: Neoceratitis asiatica; assembly: GCA_030068015.2. NCBI lineage: Eukaryota > Metazoa > Arthropoda > Insecta > Diptera > Tephritidae > Neoceratitis > Neoceratitis asiatica. The sequence goes on from CM061524.1 coordinate 83,017,459, forward strand.
ATATAACACTCATTTATATAACAGTTTATAATAATTGGCGCTTTGTAACCGGTGGCGATTTTCAGCCGGGCTTCTTTTTCAATTTGTGGTGTCCGTGTGGATGTTTTTTTCAACAAATGGTGGGACCTACAATTTATTCGAAGCCGCCTCCGAACGGCTGGTGCTTTTTATGAGGAGCTTTTTGTTTCAAGCCAGAAATATACTTGGAGAGCTTGACATTCCCCGCCGAGGGTCGACCGCAAATAGGAAAATTAGTTTTTTATGCCTTGCGAATGGTAGTACGCAATGCTAACCACTAAAAAAATGCATGTCATCCGTTGAATATACAAGTATTAGTGCCGCTTTGTTTTGAATTCAATGCGACTAAATATGATGTGCTCTAAATAATTTATCAGTGCTTTTATGTATTTATATTTAGATATAAAAGACAAAGTAAGGTATCTTATCTACATAGTATTGACATGTGTATATATATAAAATATTCCCTTTAAAACGAAAAAAATTACAAACACATTCAAACATTTTTATTTTCTCACAAACACGTTTAAATATTTTGTGATCGAATAGTGAAATAAATTAGAGAGAGCAAAGAATAAACAAAGGATTTTCCAAAGTTCTCACATGAAGCGAATTCATTTTCACAGTCATGGTTGCCGTTCGAACTATCATGTACCAATTTAATTGTTAATATGGTGTATTTAGTAAACTTCTGTTAATATAAAATTTTTAAAACTTATCACTGTTTCTTAATTACTCTGGCAAAACACAACTGTAGAATTTTTTTATAAATAATTTCAGTAATTTAAAATCTAATTTTCTCAACTTAGCTTCATATAATTTTGTATACAATATTATATGAATCTCACAAGTCCAAATAAACTGCGAATGTGCGAAGCGAATGTCAGATAAAAGAGAAAAGCCGATAACTGAAATTATCTAGAGCGTGAATTGAGAACATAGCGACTGCCGCTCTTTTTATACCTGAAGATGACCCAAACATTCTGCCCACGCGCTCAAGAATAGGCTAATTATTCGTTTACCTCGGGTAGCAGCAGCCGCTCCGTTTATCCTTAACGACGGGGAATTTTCTTTACACTCTCCCTTTTGTTTGTCCTTGGTAAGAGTAATTTGTATCATACTGCTGCTTATTTGCCTAGACTTCGTATTTGAGATTTCCGTCACTGTAGGTATATTTTTAGGAACAAATATGTAATAATTTTTGTGCATTTTTGATGTGTGAGTGGCAACAGTAATCACAGCCATCTTGAAAATTCACATGAACTGGTATTACTTCAAGCGAATACATACTATTGAATTCGTTGTGGCGCACTTCTGTGAATTTTTCTGAAGTAAGCGGTAAAAAATTGAACCAAATTATTAAAATTATTTAAATTATTAATATCATTTTCATAACAGATTTCCTAGGTGTTCCAAATTTATAGAGAAGCCAACACAAGTAAGTATTATTATAAAAACTGTGATCTTAATGGCAATAATTTATGCTTATATAAAATTTTTCTTTCATTGCAGATTTGCTTACGGCAGAATTCGAATTTTTTCAATTAGGCATATACGGTGAGTAGTTGTTTTTAAAAATTATTATTATGAGAACAGTGGCTTTTGTTTAAAATTATCTAATATGATGGGTATTTTTTTCAAAATAGTTTAAATAGTTTAAAATATATTAATATTTAAAGTTATACTTTTTCATATATATGTACAGGGAGTGTTATGTAGCTGCTTGTTTGTGGTAAGGTCGAGTGACGCATCGGCATGCTTGCGGTTCCTGGACTTTACGACAAACAAGCAGCTACATAACAATGGCGCCCAACGTTTATAAGCTTACCATTACATTCTTTTACCATTTCAATTTAATTTTTTTATCTTTCGGACAGTGTTAGGGAATCATGACAGCAACATCAAATCGATTAGATAGACGTGGTTCGTGTTGACATGATTATAAATATCTGGGGGATGATTAAGTACTGCCTATATCTTTTGAACTGAGTAGTACTGGGCATAGACTTAGCATGTTCATGGGAATTTATACGTTTTATTGAGATGTTCGTGTTAACAGCTGCTTAAGCTACGTTACTGCCACTCCAGCATAGCTAGTAATTGAGGTTTGCAGATTGTTTTCACTTGGGTCAGGAGAAGTGTGAGGTGCGCAATTAATGATTCAGCATGGACATTGTTGACTTGCACACATGTGGGGGATTAGTTGACTTAGTCTTAGACAGGAGACGGACGAACTTATCACACTCATTATGACCTCCGCAACACAACACCACACACACCATGCCAAATAATTTTTTTATTGATTTTGTAGCTTTCGGTAGACCATCTACATGCGCTGTATATATGAATTTTTTTAATAAAATCTAAAATCAAAACTTGAAAATATCTTTGAAGTTTTTTTTATTCTTTAGCAATCTTACCATACAATAATCTTTCTTCCTTCATATAACTCGCACTATATATATGCTATATTTTTATAGTATACGAGAATTCTTGCGAATATACCATTTTTTTTATTATTTTTATATATTTAAAAAAAAATTTTTTTTAATTTTTAGTTCGCCTCAATTTAGTTAAGTATTTGTGAAAATTGTTTGCCTTAAATTTTGAAGGTTAACATATAGAACCGAGCTTTGTGTGTAAATCTTTGAGGCCAGAAAGTTTTCCTTTGCATTCGTCACAGAATCAAATACATTCACGCTGACGTATCCGAATGTCAGAGGAGGAAAGAATAGTACCTGGCCCAGGAATTTTTAATTTAATTTAAGATATTTAACCAGATTGACACTGGTATAGAAAGAGCGGTTGATTTCGTTCCATCAGATATTTTTAATAGGTGCGCCAGGAGGGCTCTTGGTTCGAATCTGAGTCGCAACATAACGAAGACAACGAAGACGAGAATAACGAAGAGGCAAATAATAGTCGCGAAAAATTGATTTACTGTTACAGATGTCACAGCAGAGTGAGATTGGAGGAGAAAAAGGGGATAATAACCTATGTGAAGAAGCAACACTCAACGACCCGAATGCTGGAAGCTCGAAAGCTCAGAGGAGTGAGTCCACTATTACCATGACGAACACTGAACAGCTAAGTCGTCTAACGGCGATGATGATGCAGCAGAATGATATGATGTCGCAATGTATGAATGACGTGCGGCACATGCGGGAAAACGTGGCGGACCTCAGAGGGCGAGTCACTGAGATGGAGACTTCAACACAGGCCTTAGGACAGCGATCCACTGTTTCATCAACCCCCGAAAATCGAGGACGAGGAGAAGACCCAAGCAAGACGTCACTGTGATGAACAAGCTAGTGGGAGAAATTCGATTCCGACAGAATCAAATCCATGTGGGCCACCTAGATAGAAAAAGATAGATCTGGAGAAATGGCATATAAAATTCGACGGAACTGGAAAAGGGATGAGTGTGGAAAGTTTTATTTTCAGAGTTGAAAAGCTGCGTGAACAGAACGAAATATCATTTTTCCAGCTTTTCACTGATTTTCATTGTTTGGTTTCCGGCGGTGCCCTGAAGTGGTATTGGCAAGTGCTCGAAGACAAAGCGGACTGTCCCGAATTTGGATATTTTGAACTGAAGGCCGAGCTACTAAATAACTTCAGAACCGCTGAGTCTGATCATGAAATAATCCGCGAAATCCTGGAAAGGAAGCAACAGCCCCATGAGAACTTTGATGAGTATTACAGCGATATACATGACCTTATATTCAAACTCCGCCGTAAGATCTCCGAGAAAGAGTTGGTATGCATGGTCATGGGAAACCTTAAACCATTCGTTGCTACCTTGACATTTGCATCCAAAATGGATACCATGGCGGAATTAGCAGCCGAATGTAAGAGAGCTAAGAAATTGATAAAGGAAAACAGAGGTAGATCTAGGGCAGTTAATGAATTGAAGCTAAAGCCAGAGAAAATAATAGACGCAAAAGTAGAGGCGTTAGATAAGAATCCGATGAATAGGAAGCCATCAAATTCTTACTCAGTGAAGTCTAATGAAAACCAACTCTCGTCAACATCTGTTTGTCCTAACGAGTCGAAATCCACCATAAAATCTTTCTGCGCTTCACCTTTCCACCTTATGTTGTGTTTCTCGTGCGGCTGGCGGAGATGACCGGGAATTTCAGCCAGACTACAGTCCAACCGGAAACAAAATTCTAAAAATATTAACTAAGGAAAAAGAAATTGAAAGCCAAAAAGAAGATGAAATAGGAAGCATACAGAATACTAAACAAACTAAAAGTTTACACCAACGTAAATTGGAATATGCGGAAGCTCGTAGGATAATTTTTTGTGAGGAAATAGATATAAAAAGTAATAGGAATTATAAGAAAATTGGTAAAATGAGAGAAAAGAGGAAATGCTTTAAAAGAATTTACAGCAAAATAATTTCAACGATAGTAACAGTTAATGGTGACAACAGATTCTTCGCGAAAACCAAGATAGGCGGACGTGAAATACTAGCACTACTCGATTCAGGCGCAGGAGCTAGTTGCTTAGATAAAAATGGGAGTGAGTTGCTGAAAGGTAAAGAAGGCCTTATTATGCCAATCAAAGGGCAAAATATTAAGATGTCGAATGGTGGAGAAACCGCAGTAGTAGGGGCTATCAGAGAACTGGAGTTTTTAATAGTCCCTGGGCTTCAACAAGAAGTTTATTTAGGAGTCGATTTCTGGTTAGCCTTTGGTATGAATGTCGTGAACAAAGGAATGAATGTGAATGTGAATAATGCTAGGGTATTAGAGCTCGTAACCGCTGATGGTGATTTGTCCTTTGATGCAGTGCAACATGTACTTACGCCCAAACAAACGAACGCATTGGAGTGGGTGAAAACAATTTCCCTCATTTTTAACTTTAGGACTAGGTCGAACCAATAGGGAGGAGCACGTAATTGAAGTGGCTGATGAAAACCTGCCGGTAAAACAGCGTCATTACCCAATTTCGCCGGCGATTCAAAAACTCGTATTCGATAAACTTGACAGAATGCTAAACATGGGAGTTATTGAAGAATCAAACAGCAGTTGGAGTTCACCTGTTTCCTTAGTGGTCAAAGGTACCAAAAATCGTCTTTGGTTAGATGCCCGAAAGGTTAATGAACGTACCATCAAAGACGCGTATCCTCTGCCAAATATAGACGGTATTCTTAGCCGGCTTCAAAACACAAGATTTATATCTGCTGTTGATTTGAAGGATGCGTTCTGGCATATACCGTTTGAAAGAAAATCAAGAGAAAATACGGCTTTTACGGTGCCTGGTAGACCCTTGTACCAGTTCACGTTAATGCCATTCGGACTGTGCAACGCAGCGCAAAGAATGTGCCGTTTGATGGACAAAGTCATACCTGCTTTTTTTTCATATGTGTTTATTAGAAAAGGTCGCTCGCTGTTTACGAGATGCTAACTTAACGATTAACGTAGAGAAGAGCAAATTCTGTTTCAAAGAAGTACGATACCTCGGATACATTGTTGGAGGTGGATGTATTCGAACGGATGCGAATAAGGTGGCAGCGGTGAGAGACTTCCCGGAACCAAAAAGCCCAAAACAACTTCGTCGGGAATGTCTGGGAATGTCTGGCTGGTACCGTCGTTTTATTTAAGACTGTGTAACGATTGCAGCCCCGCTGCACGACTGCCTCTCAAAGGAAAAGTAAAAAAATTCACGATGACCGATGAAGCCAAAGCGTCATTTGAGAAGCTGAAATTAAGTTTGATAACAGCACTTTGACAGACATTTTTACATATAGTGTGACGTCTCGACAGACGGAGTGGGAGGGGTTCTATTCCAGTTAGACGACGAAAAGAACGAGCGACCAATTGCCTATGTCTCATCGAAGCTCAACAAAGCACAGAAAAATTACAGTGTGACCGAACTAGAATGCTATGCGGCTATCATAAGCGTGAAAAGATTCAGACCATACGTCGAAGGACTCCCTTTCACCATTATTACTGATCATGCAAGTTTAAAGTGGCTCATGCAACAAAAGGATTTGTCCGGAAGGTTAGCAAGGTGGAGTCTGAAACTTCAAAGCTTCCACTTCAATATCGAGCATGGAAAAGGTGCACAAAACGTGTTACCCGACACCCTATCAAGGATGAATATGGAAGAGATTAGAAAGAGTGATAGGATATTAGACGTGAGCCTAGAATCTCCATGTTTAAAAAAGACAGTGGCAGAGAATAAAAACAGGCTTCCAGACCTTTGTGTATCGGACGGTTACGTATATCGAAGGATTCAATTTGACAGAGGGGACGAAATTCAAGCGGACCAGTTATGGAAACTTTGGCTTCCAACGGAGTTGAGACCAGGATTGGTGGAGTCTTCTCACAGCTCGCTATCCGCTGGCCGTGGTGGTATTCATAAAACATTGGCAAGATTGCGCGAAAAATACTACTGGCCAGGAATGGTAGCTGATGTATGTACACATATAAAAGAGTGCGAAGTTTGTAAATGCAACAAAATACAAAATGTTTTCAAGAAACCACCTATTAAGAAACAGCATATTACAGAACGACCTTTTCAACGTTTGTTCATAGATTTCATGGGTCCGTTTCCACGTAACCGTGATGGTAATGTGTATGTTTTTGTATGACTTGACCATGCGTCCAAATTTGTGTTTTTGAAACCAGTTCGTAAAGCCACTTCAGCAGAAGTAATCAAATACTTAGAAAAGGACATTTTCCATATATTCGGTGTGCCCGAATATGTACATTCGGATAATGGTAAACAATTTGTCTCCGGAGTGTTACACATTCTGCCATAAACACATCGCCATACTATGCCACTTTCGGTATGCCTATGATACAGCACGCTGCATCGTATGATCTATATCGAAAGTTGGAATCATTAAAGGATGCAGATTGTGAAGTAGAGACAACAAGCGACAGACTGCAGCTGATGCGAAATAAAATTATTAGGGAGCTGAAGTTGGCTCACGAAAGGAGCAAAAAGATTTATAATACTAGAAGCTCAGACGTGAAGTTTCAAATCGGGCAAATAGTGTATCGTAAGAATTTTAAACAAAGTTCACAAATTGATAGCTATAATGCAAAGCTAGCTCCGAAACACATAAAATGTATCGTTTTGAACGTCATCGGGAATTCCATGTACGAACTCGGGGATAGTAATGGTAAAAAGATTGGTACATACCACGCGAAGGATATTTTTGCCAAGTAGTGTTGCTGTTTTGATGTTGAGTGCATGTGTTACTTGTTCTATGTGAATGATAATTAGTGAGGCTCTATTAACAAAAAACTTATGTACGTTACTGAGCATACCCCGATAAATATATTTTTTCTATATACACTCTTATCCAAGCAAGTAGTTTATCCGTTTGATTGATTTTGTATTAAATTTTTGAGAAACATAGAGATCAACAGAAATACTGCATGAAAGATGTAATATATACCAGGACTTAAATTGTTTGCCCGACTTTGGGTTGTGGGTCGAAGCCACACGTTAGGGGGCGACAAATAAAGCAGGACAGGCTGCGTTATTAATTTTTTTTACACACACGCTCCATGATGCAGGCACCATCGGCGGATGTGAGCCTGTAACGACAGCCTTTACCTTCAAAAATATAAATATATGGATTTCAAATATGGGTATGTGCGTATGTATGCGGCTGTATAAATATAAAAGTTTGACATAAATAAATAATAAAGTTATAGCAAATTACCTTAGCGACATGGTGGCGGAGATAAAAAAATAATAATAATAATAATAATAATAATAAGTGATTGTAATTTTAACAACAAAAAAAAAAAAAATATATATATATATATGTATATATATATATATATATGTATATATATATATATATACCATGAAGTTTATATTCAAATAAAAATTAAGAAAACATATTAATAATATTGTAACGAACTTGCTAAATTCACTTCGATTATTCTCCTTTTGTTCGAGTCCGACCACTGGATTACTAAATAAACTCCCAAGATTTATTTGTTCGGTTTCTTCACCGTCAGGAATTTATTTCCACAATTTTGTCTTTAGCCAACGGCTTATTTTACAATTATTTTTACACACTTATTATCTGCTTCACTCAGCTTATCCGTTTCTCAAACACACACAGCTCACAGCAGTGTTAACTCCACTAAGTTGTCTATTCGTCTCCTCTTGTGATAGCGGCTGCCTCTCTTTTTATACCTCAACAGCGTGTATTTGCTGTCTACCCTTTTGTTTGTCCTTGGTATGGGTAATTTGCATTATACGGCCGCTTCTTTATTTTCTGTCCTTCCGGGAAATTTTATTTACATTGTCAACAGTTTTGTTTGTCCTTGGTATGGGTAATTTGCATTATACGGCCGCTTCTTTATTTTCTGTCCTTCCGGGAATTGCATTTACATTGTCAATAGTTTTGTTTGTCCTTGGTATGGGATTTTCGTCACACTGCCCTCCACCTAAGTCTGATCGTCCCGATTAGACATACCATCTGTTCCAAATGCCGCGAGCCTTTCTAAGTGAACCACCTTTATTTTGGTTCGTGGTTTTCCAACGTTCTGGATTCTATAGTCCGTACTATTTATTCGTCCAATTACTTTGTATGGACCTTCCTGCTTGCTGTGAAAGATTTTCTTCCGTGGAGAATCGTGCAGCCTTACCAGATCTCCTTTCTCAAAGCTTTCAGGATTCCTCGCCTTAGTACATCCTTCTACCTTGTTGTTCATAACCTTAGGGCGTTGCTCAACAGTTTTGCGTACCTCTCCCAACTTCTTCATTAGGGCACGAGACATCTTGCCATTTCCGTATGTATTTCCCTTCTGCTGCTCTTTCTTTACCAGGGGCACATCATTTCTGTTGTACGCATGATCGTGGCCAATACTTAGCGGTAACTGCATATTTCCATACTCTATCACTCTTTTCTTTAGGTCGATCTTCATTCCTTGACCAAGGAGAAAGTCCACACCAACTATGACTTCATCTAAGATTTCCACTACTAGGAACTCATGCAACACTGTCATATTTCCAATGGTGACTTTACACGTGGCTTTTCCCAGAACCCTGGCGTCCTCACCAGTTAATGTTTTCAACTTAGCTCCATGTAATGGGCTTATTTCCCTGGTGATCAAATCGGATCGAATGATGGAGTTTGACGCACCCGTGTCCACAGTTAGTTCTCGCTCATGTCCATCCACATATCCGCTGATAGTAACGTTGCTCGCCTTGTTATCGATTTGTCTCGTAGAACCCATATTACAATCGCGAGCTAAGTGTCCAGGCCTTCTACAGTTGTAGCAAATCCTGGTTCTCATCAGTTTGGCGGGTTTCGACATTTCCCATATCCCTTTCATCACATCTGGGCTTTCCAACTTCGCACAGTTCGCTTTGTACGCTGGTCTGCACAAAACCTCGGCCGCTTCCTTTGTCTGAGCATACGAGACAGTCTCGGCAAATGTTGGCCTTGGATCCGCATACGCCTCTCGCCTGCTATAATTTTTCCTTATTCCGCTGATAAACCTCTGAATTTTTATCCTCTCGAGGTATTCTCCAAGACTATCTCCATAACCCAAATGAGCTAGCCTTTCAATCTCACAAGCAAATTCCTGCAGGGTCTCGTTGGACTTCTGATAGCGGTTCTCTAATTCCATCTGATAGATTTGTCTTCTATGCTCGCTACCATAACGTCTTTCCACGCCTCGCATTAGTGCCTCATAGTCATCTCTCTCGTATGCAGGAATTATTTGCAAGATTTCCGTTGCAGGTCCCTTCAATGCCATGAATAGTGCAGCTGACTTCTCCTCCATGCTCCAGTTATTTGCTCTAGCCGTCTTTTCGAACTGAAGCTTAAAGATGTGGAAAGGGGTGGTGCCGTCAAAGGATGGGGCTTTTATGCTAGGGGTGCTTCTCGAAATGCTTGGACGATTCGAGAGCAATTCGTGGGCACGTCCTTCTAGTTCGCTAACTTTGGTCGCAATTAGCTCCTCTATTCTGTCTTGCCTCTCCTCGATTTTGTCCTGTCTCTCCTTGAGTTCTGTGCATTCTTTAACAACACTCTCCTGAAGCCGTATGAGCCGGGATGAAATACGCGCTTCTTGGTCTTGCATTTGCGATGAAATGTGGGCATTCATTTGTGACATGTTGGTATCCTGTTCATCCAACTTCTGTAGCAACTTGGCATCCTGATCATCCAACTTTTGCGTAATTTCTTTTGTAATGTTGGCATTCATTTGCGACATCTTGGCATCCAACTTTTGTGACATCTTGGAATCCTGTTCATCCAACTTTTGTGAAATTGCAGCCAGTAACATGTTCATGTCCATACTCGTAGATGAGCTAGGAGCCTTTTCTTCAACTTTAGTTGCTGACTGCTCTGAATCTTCCGTAGTCTCAACAGCCTCTTCCTTCTCCATTTCTTTCTTGGATGTCTCCTCGTCCTCACGGCAGAATTCATATTCGCTCAAATCTATGCCTTCTGCTTCCAAAGCTTCTCGCAGTCGTGATTGTAGTTCAGCCTTATTCCCGGTTGAAGATAATCCCCTCTTCGCCAATTCCTTTTTGAGCGGTAGTATCGTTAAATCTTGAATCTTGACCATTTTCAAATATTTTTGTTGTTGTTGTTTTTTTCCGGAATTTATTTAGCAATCCCACTTCTGACACCAATTGTAACGAACTTGCTAAATTCACTTCGATTATTCTCCTTTTGTTCGAGTCCGATCACTGGATTACTAAATAAACTCCCAAGATTTATTTGTTCGGTTTCTTCACCGTCAGGAATTTATTTCTACAATTTTGTCTTTAGCCAACGGCTTATTTTACAATTATTTTTACACACTTATTATCTGCTTCACTCAGCTTATCCGTTTCTCAAACACACACAGCTCACAGCAGTGTTAACTCCACTAAGTTGTCTATTCGTCTCCTCTTGTGATAGCGGCTGCCTCTCTTTTTATACCTCAACAGCGTGTATTTGCTGTCTACCCTTTTGTTTGTCCTTGGTATGGGTAATTTGCATTATACGGCCGCTTCTTTATTTTCTGTCCTTCCGGGAAATTTTATTTACATTGTCAACAGTTTTGTTTGTCCTTGGTATGGGTAATTTGCATTATACGGCCGCTTCTTTATTTTCTGTCCTTCCGGGAATTGCATTTACATTGTCAATAGTTTTGTTTGTCCTTGGTATGGGATTTTCGTCACAATATGTATTGCTAATTTAGTATTTGGTGTGGGTGTTGTGTTTGTGGACATGAGGGGACATGGGTGTGACGACTGACCCAGGGACAAACTGAGACAAACAGACTGAACGACCGACTGACAGACTTTTTCAGGTATGGGGTCGTTGTAAGATGAGAGGAGTTAGACAACGACCATGGCTTCACAATAACATTCTTGAAGAGGGCGGGTACACTCCACCTGACTGACGAGACAACAACAAACGGACAAGACTGTCTCTCTTCAAACTTTTCATTCCGCGATTTTGTTTTGAGTTTTTGAGTTTTTCTTTTTTTACCAATACATTCGGCATGATATTTTTTTTTTTTTTGTTACTGTAGCATAGGTAAAGTGAGTGACCAACAACCCACCCCAACCGCTGAGCTAGTCCAGGAACCGCAAGCATGCCGATGCGTCACTCGACCTTATCACAAACAAGCAGCTACATAACAGGAGTCCTCCTGTATATTGCTAGCAAACAAATTACAAATGCTTGGCTTTATCTTACTCCTTGAAATAATCTATAAAATAACAATAAATATGCAAGCAAATTATATAAATAACAAGTGGTGCGTGAATATACTATGCAAGTCAAAACCAGTGGTGGTCTGGCCCAGGGCTTTTAAACCATTGCAAGATTCTGCTTTCCGCCACTTTCAATGCAATACACATCAAGTACACTTATTTTGGAAAGGAACCCCAAACATTTTGAGTAGTTTTAAACAAAAGCCGCTGTTCTTCATAATTACTAAATTTGTTTCCATGTAAATAAGTGCAGTGTAAGCAAATTTAAAGGAAAAAGTGCAAGTGTTTTAAAGAAAGTTAAAATAATAATAATAATAATAATAATAATAATAATAATTATAACAAAATTTTGCACTGTAACTAAATTTTTAATTTCTATTATTATTATTTTATGATTTTTAAATGTTACAGTATTTTCTAATATCTCATTTTTATTTATTCAGATCATTTTTGCGGAAATTAGAATTGATTTATTTTAATAATTAGTTAAGTTAATTTAATATTTCAATATTGTAATTTGTTAATACAACAAAATATTTAGTTATAATAATAAATTTTAAAATTTTAGATATTCATCCATTACAATATAAAATTTGTTAAATAGATACTAAAATAAATGTATAATAATATATAATCATATTTTTAAAATTAATTGAAATGTTTATAAATGTATTTTTTTAAATAGCAAACACCTGTTTTTAATATTAAATATGGGAGCGAATTATATGTAATTATGAATTCGCCTTAAAAAATGCAACCCTGTATTCATCTGACGAGAGCGATTAGAAAAGGACAGTTATATATTTTCTTTATAGGGTAAACTGAATGGGTGGAACAAGAAAGCAAGATCACATGTACACGGAAAAAGTGGGTAAAATCTGCGCTCTCTTTAATAAAATGCCTATGCTGTTATCCAATTTTTTTATCCAGTTTTGAGCAAACGCTTACTCAAATTATCTAGTTTTCACCCAGTGCTGGTTGGCAGGGAAAGAACATTTATACTTCGCCTTCATCACTCAAATACAAAATGTTAATGCACGTATTCAACATAATTGTCATACCTACATAGGCACCTATGTTCATTTAAAAAAAAAAAGGAAAATTTTAACAAACCACTTCGCTTTATAACCAACGCCAGCAATAAATCTTCCTAAAATCGTCACTGTAATGCATCTGCATATAGTACATATATCTCTCGGTTATGCTTACTTGCATGCCAATTCAATCTGACATAAATATCAGTTAGACATTTTTAAAATTACTTTCCCCTTAAATATACATTAGCCCCACATTGAATCACTTACCCTTGGCAAAAATTCTTTACACTTTCATTGTGACAGGTGAGCGATTACAAAGCGTAACTAATAAAGGCGTATTTTGCTGATAAATGTCAGTTGTGTTGACACATTTCATGATTGTTGACAATTCTCCTACATGTGATAAAAATGGAGCTGCAACAAAGAAAAAAGCTTAGAGCGCAATGAAAGTGTAACACAATACAAATTTGCTAATGGCGTAAATTTATAAACACTTCAAGTGCGTTTGACAAAATAAGACATCTGTCGATTTTTCCTGCTATTAGTTTTATATAAATAAACTCTCAACTTTTAAATAAAGTGTATTTTGTTAACATACAAAATCAAGCGTACATAAATATACGCAGTTGCAAGGAAAGTGTACACAATTTAATATTTTGTGGAGTCTACAAGTGAGAGCGATACGCCAGTTCCAGAGGAAAGTAAAAAATGTAACATTACGGAAAATTTTATTGTATTACAGAAATATATACATATATATTTATATATATAGATATAGATATATCTATATCTATATATATATATATACATATATATATATATATATATATATATATATATATTTCTGTCATACAATAAAATCAATTTCTTTTGCAAGCTCTTTTACTCAATTTAATAACAAATTAATCTTTTAAACGAAAGAACAATTATTTCTTATTTGAAAAGAAATTGAACAATACCTGAAAATAATTTAAATTTGTAAATATATAAAATTATAAAAGTTTCGAATAGACTTTGAAAAATTCTTTAAATCGAAAAACTGCCTATATATTTATTTTAAGGTTAAATTATATAAACTTTTTATTTTATTCTATACGAATATGAAACATATAATGCACATTTTACACTAGGAAATAGAAAAAAGCCCCAGTTATTATTATACTGATAGCCTCTGTATTCCAAAGATGCCAAAATTAAGTAAAAAAAGTCTCGTTTTTGTTGGATTTAAAAAAAATTAACAAATAATTTATTTTTCTCTCATAAAATGTTTTTTTTTTAATAACAATATTCAATTATTTCATATATTTCATAAGTTTTCTTTTTATCTTTTTTTTTTTTTGTGGGAGAATCTCTATCCTCGATTTTTGCAGCGAGTGCGAAATTACATCTGGTCCCAAGTCATTCTTTTTAAACTTGTGACAAAAACAGTAAAATTTATGTTTCACTGAAAAACTTCCTGAACCATTTGAATTAAATTAATCAAACAGTTTGCAACCCTCTTCTGCAACTTCTTGAAATCTCTCTTTTTAGTTACCCATATTGTAATACTTAATATGTGTTTTCAATCGCTTGAATTAAAACTTTCAAACCTGTGCAACCCTTTCCAAAACTATATTCGCATTAATGTTTCTTTGTAAGATGTTCCTCATCTAACCCATTTGTTTGTATCTAAAATTAAAAAAAAGCACATCCTTCGAAAAATTTCCCAGTGTAAGCCTTTACAATACTCTTAAGTTTAATACTACAATAATTAACATTTCATTTAACTTATTAATTGTATTAATATTTTGAAACGGGTGGAAACTCTTAAAAAGTTTCTCCAGTATAAAGCTTTTTATAGATATAGATACCCATATTTAATTTAATTTTTCTATTCTCTTAATTTAAATTTGTCGATAGGTGGTAATTCTGCCTAATTGTAATTCTAAATATTTATTAAGCCCACTTGAGCATGGACACAAACTTTCATCAAAATAGCAATTTTGCATGAGTTCAGTGGTTATATGTTTCCACAAGTGTTTTATATATAAACAATCTGAAAAAAGGTGTTAAGTCTTCTGAATTATAAATTTAACTTTTCTCATATTGTATTTTACTCGTTTAAGAAGAGTTTTGTCACAAACCCACTTGCAGAATATTTGTAAATATAAGAAGATTAGAGGTGTCACGCCCCTTTTCTTCGAATTTTTAAAAACATAAGCCATCATCCTGGTAGATGGTAATCGGGACAATTCCAGCAATTTTAAGCTCTAATAACATAATCTTGCTATTTAAAGAATTTTATGTCATTAATTCGTCAGCTCTTTTATTTTGAATTCGAAAATTCATTCCGTTTGCATAAACATTTCTTTCAGAGAGATTCTATAAAATTTATCGATCGTCATACTATTGGCACCCCAATCTCAAAGTTCATAAGAACTTTCTTCTCCCAATAACAAACACAACAAAAGAAGAATTAGAGAAATCGGTACTGCCATTCATGCGATATACCGTGACCAAAGGAAATAGGGATTCATTATATATATATATATTCATTTTATATATATTGTAAGGGTGAAGCTCGAAAATTATTTGAAAATATGAGATAACATACAGACGTTTCAAGACTGAAGGATACTCATGTAGTGACCAATAAGGTAATCTGCTGACAGATGCCCGGAGCATACTTAGTGCATTGAGGGAACACTTCTTTAGCCTGGTGAATGGCAGTGACAGTAAAAAATCCGGAGAAGACGAACCCGAAACCCCAAGCAATATCGATGGTTTAGAAGTTCCATTACATACCTATGATGAAGTTTGCATAGCGATTACCCGCCTAAAAATAACAAGCTGGCTGGAGCGGACTGTTTATCGGCTGAGCTATTGGTATTTTCAACTGACGTCAAACACCGAAGAGAAACAACAAGTGACACGTCAAACACCAAAGAGAAGGAACAAGTTGTGTTGATTCGTCTATAATCAGTAAAGGAGAAGAAGATATATATAATCTACATATTTATAATATATATAGTGAAGATTATCATGAAGATTATCACATCTAGGTGTGATGACGAGAATTAATTTCATTTGAGATGTCTCGCTACAAAACAAACCAATTGATTTGTTCAGCTATGGTCAACATTTATATGCACCGAGTGAATTAATTGAAAAACCAAATAAATTTTGATGAACAGAAAATAAATAAATAAATTTAAAAAGTAAATTTTTTTTTTGTTCAACACAAATCAGTGTTAAATCTACCAGCTGTAAATAAACGAATTAGTCAACATCATATATATATATACGTTTATAGGTATATCCTCATATATATTTATATGTATAAGTACATCCATATGTATAGGTATCATATGTAGTATTGTATTACTACTTATTTCTTGACTTTGATTCACTTCACAATTTGAATCGCATTTGCTGCGAGCTTCGACCATATTTACAACACTAACGCTGATGCTTTGTTTGCCGAGTTCCCAAGCTGTATCAGAGAGTGAATAGGTTGATTCAATCGAAATGTTATTTTTGTCTATATATCTATTCGTTTTTCTCTGTTATTACCGTTAGTAAACACAGCTTTTGCTGCGAGCGTTAACGTCATTTTATTCACTATGCGTAAACATTTACATTTATCCCTCATACGCCGCATTGTGCCGTACAAACCCTGCAAGAACACATACACCAAAACCAGTGACAGCAATGGCGTCAACTCGAGGAATTCTCCGCCGGCATGTTGTTAATGCACCAGCTTGTCTAATCGCGTAAAATAATTACCCTGTTGAGAAAATCACTAGTTTTTATCTAGAATCCAACACGTTTGGATTTTTGCATTAACTAGTTTCATCTTTTTCCTTGTTATCAACTGGTATTTTCAACATGGAGACGTCCTACAAACTTTCTTACATGCGTTTACCAAAAATGAAAAGAAAATTACAAATTAATTTACCTGCAGTGTACCTTCAGTACAACATACGCATACCTATATATATATATAACTAGAATTTTTGAATACTAGTCTACCTTTTCACTACATGATATTCAATTGGTTTGAGTGTGTCTACGTATTTTTGTGCAAGACAAGCTCTCAAGCAATTAGTCTTGCATAGATTTGTTGTGTAAAAACGTTAGGTCCACTGAATGTGTTCACGTATAAAATTATAGAATCAGTAGGATTTTATATTGTAAAAAGAGAAAAGTAATATATAAATAAAAACATCATAATTATCCGATTTACCGTTTTTTCGTATTATTTGATTTTACAATTTATTTGTTTGCATCGCCCGTCAACTGAAATGTATATGTGCATAGAACGTGTATGCTTTATTTATCTCTCACATATCCATACCCCTCCCCATCCTCTTCAATACCTCGCTAATAGCAAGACGAAATGCCTACCTCTCTCTCTGAATCGCTTGTTAGTCAAGATAAAGCAAAAGTTATTAAATAAATAATAAGATGTACAAAATGAAAACTTATTTTAAGAGATACAATATAACTTTATTTATGTCTTATTTGAAACTGGAAAAGAAAAGCAAATGTAATTCAAATCTACTTACGAAGTATCTCAATTGGCTGAAAAATTGACAGGAATTTAACTTTTGTAACACTTTTGGCATAAGTGTCACGGAATACAAGCACAACGATGGTCGCTTCTTTTATGACTTTGTCAATCGTCGGCCAGCTGCTTTACCCTTTTTAACATTTTCTTTGTTCTTGTGTAAATTGCTTAATTTGGTTATGAAAAAAATTTTATTTTCTTTCCTAGCCTTCAAACTGTCCGAAAATAACCGTATTTTTTAAATTTTTTTGTTTTGTTTAAATTGTAGATTTGTGTTTAAACGTGCAAGGAACTTCAATTTTATTTGGCAGAAAAATCTCTAAATTAACCAGTTAAACGAAAGGCACAAGGCACAAAAATTAACCCACTTAAATTTGCAAATATTACATTGCATAAGGTTATATGTCAGCAGGGAATGTTAATGTGTAGTGTATATCTGACATGAAATAGAAGCTCAGTATAAACTGTAGGTTCTTCAATTTTTTTTAAACATGCGCATTTTTTTTAAAGATGCGCACCAAAAATTTGAGCTTCAGCAGTTACAAAGCGCTAATTACATATATATATATGTATATATATATATCTGTTAGATGAATGTTCTAGTTGTATACCGCTTCAATCTAGATAGACAAAGACGTTGAATTAGTTTGAAAATGGTCTTTTATTGGTATTTTGGTAATTTTAACAACATGGGTTCCATTAGAAATACTCCTTCATCTCAAGCTATAATTTGTTATTTAATGACCGCTGGATAGAATAGGTGGTGAAACAGCCTCAATGTAAATATTTTAAATATAATTCTTCTGATATTACTATCGTAATTTCAGATGCGGGCAAAAAAGTTTTAGTGTCTTATTTCTATAATCTTAACAAGAACATTTCGATAATCTTTCTTCTCGTCTTACTTTATTTACTTACAGCTGACTCTATATTCAAGTAGTTTTTAGATTCAGTACCGTGGCATGCCTATAGTTAATTTTTGTTCGTCCTAGTCTTTTTGACATTTTCATGGTCTCAAGTTCTAACTCTGTACCTTTGTTTGATCAAATGTATTTCATCTCTGATCACGATTTGATTGCTTCCTCGTTCGTGCTTAAATTAAATAACGAAATAGATGAAGGTACGGAGTTACATTACCGTAACTGTTACACCATAAACTTGTTGTGTTGTTTTCGTAATTGAATCAGTTCAATTGGAATTCTGCAAAATCCTGCGAAAAACTCTACCTCTTAAAAGAAAACATTTTATATTTCTTTGAAAAACATGTACTTATTCGCAATTGTAGGGTTTTCCAATAAGAGTAATATTATTTATTTAAAAAAAAACACACTAATTGTTAAGGAAATTCAAATGTTTTTTATTTAATGTGAAATACAATTGATACAATTAAGTTCTAAATATAACGTCATTTAAATGGCCTCCACGACTTCTTTTGCAGGAACAAATTCGATGAACCCAATTTTGAGTTTCCACTAAATCAAGTCGTACGTCATGAATAGCTTGTTCTATATTGACATTTAAAGACTGATGAGAGTCTGGTTTATTGCTAAAGACCAATGACTTCAAATAACCCCACTTGTAGTAGTCGAACGGTGTTAAATTATAATTTTTTGAAGGCGATTGAATGTCACAATTTGTTTAAAGAATCGAATCTCCAAACCTTTCTCGTAATAATTAGGTTGTTGCACGTGTTGTGTGACACGAAGCCCCGTCTTGTTGGAACCAGATGTTGTTAAGATCAACTTCTTCCAATTGTGGCCATAAGAAGTTGGTTATCATAGATCTATACCGCTCTCCATTGACAGTAACGGTGCTACCAACTTCATTTCGAAAGAAGTACGAAACACTGATTCCACCAGACCAAAAACCACACAAAACTGTCAATTTAGGTGAATGTAATGGTTGTTCGTGAATAATTTGTGGATTTTTTTCGCAGCAGAATCGACAGTTTTGTTTATTAACCGCACCACTCAGATGAAAGTGAGCCTCATCGGCTCTGGATAAATATGAAAAACTTGGTGTTCGGCCAAGCTCCGAAATACCCTCCACATAATGAGCTAAGCTCAATATAATCATGGTCTACGGTGACTTCCCTTTGCCTTAATACGCAAAAATCTTGCTTAATTTACGTTGGCAAAGATAAAATATTGGTTTTCTACCTTATTTACTTGAGCCAATCGGCTTAAATTAATCGATAAAGGTAACAACTTGGAGTTCCTCATTAATTTCGGGCTTTCGTGAAATGATCATGTCAATGAAGTTGTAAGTACAATATTTTTTACCCTACGACGTCTTAAAGTGACTTCATCTCATGGTAATTTTTTGTTTGCTCTATCTTTAGAAGATTATCGTTCAAACTAATATTTTTAGCAGTACTTAGCATTTATCAGACTACGTCGGTGTGTTCGCCTTTTAAGATTAATTAAATGCTCTTTGTGTTTTTATTTTATTTTAAATTTCTTAAAATTTACGATTATGTAGAAATATTTTCTTTCAAAATATCAATATCAAATATCAAAATATCTACCAAAAAATTAGCAGAACAAAAGAAGAATATGAACCAAGGCAGGAAGATACTGACATAGAGTATAACTTACCAGAACAAGAGGATGCAGAAACAGAAATGAAAGAGGCTGAAGTGGTTATAGCTACAAAATTCTCACATTTTCTTATAAAGGGTGTTTTTTATAGAGGTATAGAACTTTAAGGTGCAATAAAACAACGATGGTTTATTCGATTGACATGAATTTTATTTATCCGAAAGATAATCTTGTGGCATTACATTTTAAATATGATTTCTGGCATATGACCGCCACGGCTGGCGCGGATGTAGTCCAATCTGGACGTCCAATTTTCGATGACTTTTTCCAACATTTGTGGCCGTATATCGGCAATAACACGGCGAATGTTGTCTTCCAAATGTTCAAGCGTTTGTGGCTTATCCGCATAGACCAATGACCTTACATAGCCCCACAGAAAGTAGTCTAGCGGTGTTAAATCACAAGATCTTGGAGGCCAATTCACAGGTCCAAAACGTGAAATTAGGCCGTCACCAAACGTGTCTTTCAATAAATCTATTGTGGCACGAGCTGTGTGACATGTTGCGCCGTCTTGTTGAAACCACATCTCCTGGACATCATGGTTATTCAATTCAGTAATGAAAAAGTTAGTAATCATGGCTCTATACCGATCACCATTGACTGTAACGTTCTGGCCACCATCGTTTTTGAAAAAGTACGGACCACTGATTCCACCAGCCCATAAAGCGCACCAAAGAGTCAGTTTTTCTGGATGTAACGGTGTTTCAACATACACTTGAGGATTACCTTCACTCCAAATGCGGCAGTTTTGTTTGTTGACGTAGCCATTCAACCAAAAGTGCGCTTCATCGATAAGACGATAAAATGGACATAGTGCGCGATACGTTTTCCGCACAGAATCATTATTTTCGAAATAAAATTGCACTATTTGCAAGCGTTGTTCAGGCGTGAGTCTATTCATGATGAATTGCCAAACCAAACTGAGAATAAATCACTTGACAGCTGTTAAATCGGTCGCTATCTTGAAAAGTAATGCCAACTTAAAGTTCTATACCTCTATAAAAACACCCTTTATAATCAAAACATTTAAATGTTTACTAAGGCATGTGAGCCAAAATTTGCACTGAGTACAAAAAAGTATCCACCAAAAATTCGTCGAACAAAGTGTACATTTGGATCCGAATGGATCAAACCGACAACACTGGTTGGGAGTCAGTTAGCGAACAAAGCTTGTAACCGAAATCAAACGAATAGCAACCACGTTCAGTGCCAGACAGCGGATACGTATGTATTTAATCATGTATTATTTATGTAAGTATTTAACTCATTATCAAGACAATCATATTTAAATTACATACATTTAATACAAACAAAACTTTGCTGCAAGTTGAAACTAAAGTTATATATTACAGTAAAGAGAGCATCGTTAACTTATTATGCAATAAAATTTTATACCTTTTATTAATATTTTAATTTATGAATGTTTTAATTTTGAATAAAAAACTAAATAACTAACTATTTCAGAAACTTATTTTTTGTTAATTATAATAATAATAATATATATAATAAAAATAAATAATAATTATTTTGTAATTACTCTTAAATTTTGGTAGAAAAACAAGAAGGATTAATACATCAAAAAAATAAATAAAAAGCAGTTTGCTCAGTATATTACGTTTAAAATTTTCTTATTCTACTACAAAATTTAGGGTTTTCCAATAAGAGTGACATGATTTCTTTAAAAAAAAAAACATACACACACACTAATTGGTAAAGAAATTTAAATATTTTTTTTAATGCGAAGTACAATCGATACAATTAAGTCCTGAATACAATATCATTCAAACGGCCTCCACGACTTCTTTGTAGGATCGAATTCGATGAACCAAATTTTTGAACATTTTTTCCACTAAATCAAGTCGTATGTCATGAATAGCACGTTCAATATTGACTTTTAAAGCTTGAAGAGAGTCCTGGATGAAGGTTTATGCTTGGATCACAAAATTCTTTTATATCACTCAGGCATAAAACCGATTTGGATGTGTGGGAATACAGTTATGGTGGTTTTTTAATTTGGAAGGTGCCGCTTCACAGCTGATTGATATCCGATGATAGTCATATAAAAGAGCGCAAATTTGTTTTTTTCTACACCAAAGCGAAGTTCTTCAACATATCGCTGATTTGGGCCCAGCCAGCAGGTTTTCTTCGCGACTTGTTTTCTGCTTGCTTCTTAAGCTGAAAGAAATATCAAACTCGTTACTTACCGCAGCTACGGAAACAACTGGTATTCAAAAGTGTAAGAAAAAAAGAAAAGTCGAGGTGGTTACCTAGAAACGTTGCCGTCGGTCGACTATAACACGTGTGGGGTGTGAAAGATATCGCGAACTGAAGAGGAAAGCAGGGTGCATTTGCAGACAAATAATGAAAAACGCCGAGATGCGCGATCATTACAAGGGTAATGCCCAAAAATTCTATGAAAATATGCGGCGACTTACAGAAGTTTTAAGACTGGAACGTGCTCGTGTAGGAACCAAGGAAGTAATCTGGTGATAATTGTCCATAGCGTAGTTAGTGTACGGATGGTACACTCCTCCAGCCTGCTGAATGGTACAGATTTTCCATTACCTGACTATGAAGAAGTTCGAATAGCAATTACCCGCTTAAAATTAAAAAGGCAGCGGGTGCCCATGGCTTACCGGCAGAGCTTTTCAAATTCAGCGGCAAGGAACTGATAAAGTGCATGAAGAGTATGTGGAATCTAAATGCGTTAAGCTTAATTTAAAAAAAGAGAGACTCCTCGATAAAATACCACCGTTAAAAAATTTATTGGATCTTATCTTGTTATCAAATAAACAGTCATCGCATTCTCGACTCGGCTCCCACGTCATTGTTGGCAGTCATAACTTTGAAGACGTAGATAATTTTGTTTATCTAGGAACCAGCAATCTAGGAACAATACCAAAAATTTCCGTCTCGAAATCCAACAGGTGCTACTTTGGACTGCGTAAGCAATCGAAAAGTAAAATCCTCTCTCGATGAAAAAAAATAAAGTAAAAAAAAATTCTACTAGTCGTTCTCGTCCTGCTTTATGGCGCGATGTCGACATCTTGCATTAAGAGTTTTCCAAAGAAAAGTTTTGCGGAAGATTTACGGTCCTTTGAGCGTTGGCAACCGTGACTACCGCAGACGGTGGAACAATGTGGTCTGCAAGTTTTACTGCGACATTGGCATAGCTCACCGAATAAACATCCGAATGAATGAAAGCATTCCAGATTTGAAAATATTCGGTGGAGTACCTGCTGTTGGATACAGAAGAAGATTGAGACCTACACTCCGTTAGAAGGAATAGGTGGGGAGCGAACAGGCTTTTCTTGATATTTCCAACGGGCGCCAAGTAAAGGAGAGAAGAAATGATTGATTCGGCAATAACCATATAAGCGTTGCCTACGAAAAAGAAGAAGAACAAGATGAAGAACAAATTTAAATTTTCTTCAATAACCATATAAGCGTTGTCTACGAAAAAGAAGAAGAACAAGATGAAGAAGAAATTTAAATTTTCTTCTATTTTTGCAGACAAATCGCTCAGAAATTTCTTAACAATGGTTTGAGAAATACTTTCACACATACATACATATACTCGTATTTACAAGCAATCTTTCGTTGAGTGCTAATACTTTTGTGGAAGTGTTCTTTTAAGGTCTATAGTTTACTGTAGATAGAATATTGAAGAATGTAAATCTTTTCCCACATACCAACTCTTTTTAATAATAAATTATTATTCACTTCGACAAAGGTTTCGAAAATAATTTTTGAACTTTTTTCATTTCTTATAAATTTTTTTTTTTTTTTTTTGGTTTGTGAATTAGTTTGGCAACTCACATATACAACAACCCACCGTAACTAAAAGTTAAATTTGCTATATAAACATAAAAACTAGAATAAAGTAAGAAGATTATTTACTGATCTAAGGGAACAACACTCATAACTGGCTATTGATAGAAGGATATTTTAAAAGATGAAGTAGGAATCGAAACTGATACTATATTGAATAATGTGATAAGATTCAGAATTTTACAATACAGATTACACAAATACTTAACCATGAAACAGCTATCCATATGAGACCAAATAAGGAATGTGAATATAATTATTAGACCGGAACACTGGAGGAAAACGGAAACCATAAGCAATAAATATACGAAATATATTGTCGGTTATCTCTTTTTCGTTCAAAAACAAGTCTCTAAATAAAGGAATATAAGTTTGATTGGTTTTGTTCAGTTGATTCTCCGACAGGGTGAAAAGTTGATGAATATTGGAACGAGTTCCCATCGTCCCTTGTCAAATTTGGTTTGGAGACAAACCGGTTTCGGCGTTCTGCCATCTTCAGTGTCGTTGATCGTTCTGATCTGTCATTATACTTCGTCTGGTATTTATAGTGAATTTCCGTTATTACATTAGGTACCTGTTGTTGTTATGCAGTATCCATGTATGTGTGTGTGTGGTGTTAGCTCTCGTGTATAAGGGTTGTTTTTGTGTATACCTGTGGCTTCATAGTTTGACGACTGGTGTGGTACCTTGAGGCGGGTAGAAGTCGGTAATTTTGGTATTGCTTTATGCTGTTTCCTGGCTGGTTCTGTTTGTTTATTGTTATGCTTCCTGCTTTGTTCGATGTACCTGAATCTTTGTGTTGTTTTTTGTCGATCAGTTTTAAAGGTTCAAATTCTCGCCCGAATTAGTATTTGTTTGCTCGTTGATTATTCCTCCATCGAATGTTTTCTGTTTGTAGATTTCCATGTTTTCAAGCACATTCAGGCGTCGGCCTTTTTTCTGGATATGAAGTACTTTGACAGTTCTATTGATGTTTGCTGGGGAACAATTATTTTCGACCATGTGATTAGCAAAGTTAGATTCTGGTGTAACGGTAGGTATTTGTTTCTTTTTATTGAAGTCTCTTATATGTTCTCTAAGAACAAGGTTCCGAGCTACTGCTTTCCAAAAGTTAAATTTTTTTATTTTTTATTTATTTGCGATAGAAAAGCCTATTTTTTTGACATTAAAAATTAAGTTTTGAGTTCTAAACTGCCATTAACATCATTTATGCTTATACTTTTTTTGTAACTTAGCGTTAATATTGGAAGCTCATTTTCTCTCGTTATATGACGTCATTTTCTCACCCTCACTCATTATCAACTACTTTGGCCCTAACTCGGTGTCATATTTTTTCGTTATCTGTTATACTGACGTAACATATTTGTTTGTTAGCTGCAGTTAACTCTTTGACTTTTGGCATTTGGGATCACTCAAAAAAAAGGGAAAAGGAAATACTAACAATTATACACACTGTTAGCCATAGTGTAGACGATTTGTTTGAAGATAATAGGTAGCAATGAAAATACATTTTGAAATAGACAGCGCCTAGAAATTTTAAATTTGTACATATAAGCCTACATGCAAAATACTTCTGTTAGTAATTATAAAATTTTTTTCAAATACCACCCATAATGCAGCGCAAATTTACCAGCTGAAAAAGATGTTCAATTTTTTCTATTATTAATACTATTAAAGAAGAATATATACAAATTTAATTAAAATAATACATATATGAAGTTTTAATTATAATTATTAAACGTTGTTTTTATAAATATTTTTTATACTTAATTTACCTATACTTGGTAAAAGCTAAAAGCATTTTCATTTTGAATTTTCATAATTTTATAATCTAACGCATATTTACTTTCAGATTAATACAATTATATAAATGTAGAGAAGCTTAATACTTTTTAAAAGTCTGAAAGCAACTTCTAAGCAAATATGATCAATTTTCAAAGAAATTAAAACAAAGTAAATACATAAAAAAATAAAACCAAACAATTTAAACAATAAATTAAAATATATTAAAATAAAATCCTCAAACTAAAATATAAATGAAAAAATAAAATAAAATATGTGGGCTAATATTTTATTCGGTTGATTGCAATTAATTTGAGTTATAAAGTATAATATATACAAGTATACATATTATAATTAAGAACATATATATAAAGAAAATGAAATAAAATAAAAATAATATAAAATAAAATCAAAATTCAAAAAAATAAATAAATTAAATTTAAAAAATAATGGAAAATAAATTAAAATAACCTTTCCAAACTGGCTCGACCCTTACTCGAAACTTTAAAACCGTTTTTCTCGAAACTGTCTTTTTTAAAACGATAACCGCAATTTTTCAATTACTTGAAATTTGGTGCAAGTCTTCCTTGTAGACTTCTCTAACGAACTGCACTTATCACCAAATTTCAATATTTCCTTTTTTTAATTCGGAAAGCTCAAGAAAAGTGGTAAAAATTTTATTTTTTTACCAAGATGCCATTAAGCAAAATTTTTTTAACTATTCATACGATAGCGACATTCCTCTATATTAATAATCTTTTTTCATATTTTTGGAAGGGTTGGAATCGTGGTTATGCTGGCGCGCCAATTTTTTCGACAACCCATTACATCAGCTGCTAACATTTTCAATTTTGATTTTTTTACAATTTGATTTTTTTTCGGAAAATTAAAATGAAATAAAATAAATAAAAAATGAAATTCAAATAAAATAAAATAAGATAAAATAAATATAAATAAAATAAAGTAAAATACAATTAAAGAAAATAAAATTATATTATATTAAATTAAATACAGAAAGGTAAAAACTAAAGTTCGATAACAAACAGAACACAAAAATTTTATTACTAAACGACGAGTTATATACAAAGCCGGCTTGCAAATAACCATCCACCAGTTTCTCATTTTAAATGTAAGACATTTAGAGCTTATCAAAACAGTTTAAAATAATACCTAGATGCGGAG
The DNA here is from genome assembly GCA_030068015.2 of Neoceratitis asiatica. Taxonomy (NCBI): domain Eukaryota; kingdom Metazoa; phylum Arthropoda; class Insecta; order Diptera; family Tephritidae; genus Neoceratitis; species Neoceratitis asiatica. The sequence goes on from CM061524.1 coordinate 83,044,158, forward strand.
CTGCTTTAACTATAGTAAATATATTTATATTTATTATATAATAAAACATTCACCTAGTTAAAATATTATATAAAAGTCAAAAAGAATTTGTATATATATACATTTTAATACAGATCACAATTATGTAGGAGACGTACACGGACGGACAACACGTAGCGGGCGAACATACTAAACTACTACAGAATGCAACCCTGATAGACCGGACGCAGGCAACACGGAATCGACGAATGACGAGACGCGTACTTGACTTGACTTGACAAAGGACAGTTGCTTTTCAGATCCGCTTAAATAAACACTAAAATAAAAGCTCCGCGTTTTTATTCCTACATTTTGGGGACTAAACCGAGATTGAATTTTTTTAAATTGAGCCAAACGGGAAAAATGTGCAAGCGAATTATTATGGAAATTTCCTAAACTAAATATTTAGTCATTAAACTGCTAAATTTTGTGTAAATTTCGTACGTAACACGGTTCAGTGGTACAGTATGATGGTCGCGTCCCAAGCGGCCCTAAGGTTCCGTTATCCGTCTTGGCCGTTAGGCATATTGCTTCTATAAAGTCGACCGAGGCAGAGCAAATCTTGGCATGATATGAAGCTGCACACACTACCTTTTATTTGGCGTGGCGTGACCGGTGTCGACCGTTACGAGTGATACCGATTCGACTTTGTAAAGCATAGTCGACAACAGCAGAAGCAACAGGAGCAAAATAGAATGACACGGCATAGACAATCAGTGGTGGCGAAAGAGACGAAATAAATTGAAGAAGAGACAAGTGTTTTCGATGTGTTGAAGGCAACATTTTTTTTTTTCGAAATTGGCGCAACGAATGCGCAATAGTGTAGCAGTGAGGCAGTTTTACTACGTTGGCGCAACGAGTGCACAGTAGTGACGTTACGGAGGAGCGAAGAGCATTTAGAGCAGCAGTACACATGTTGGAAGAAGACGAGTTGCCAAAAGATCACCAGTGAACTGAATTGAACTCAGCAAAGAAGTGTATGGAGAACTTAGCGCAGTAGCAATGAGAGCAGAGAAGTTTTGGTGGTAATTTTATTTCAAATAAACCCACCCTAAGGTATGATTTTACTTACATATATTTTTAATGTATACACGCCTATAAGCGTTTGGAAAGGAAAAAAGAAGTGTAAGAGAAATAAGTATTTAAAGCGATTAGATGTTTTACTTGTGAAGAAATCGTATTAGAATTTTTGATACCAAAGATATAAGAGAGAAAATACTAAAAAAGCTAGAAAGAGAAAATACAAGTAAATACAATTTAAAACGTAGACTTAAACAACGAATTAAAAATTGCAAACCTTGAAAATATGAAAGCTAAAATGTAAAGGCAAATAAAAATATAATAACTGCATAAGAGAATTTCAACTAACTCTTATTATTTGTAATGTTTTAAGATATGTACTAATTTTTCAAATTCTTGTGAAAATTAAATAAATGTTTTTATTGATTTAAATAGATATACTAAAGTATTGTAAAATTGAAATACACGTACATCTAATTCACTTTTGAAAAAGTATTAAATACTTTTTAAATAATTAACTTGTTATATTTTCATATATGTGGGTTCAAAAGTCAACATTTATTTAATTATATTGTTTTGTTTTACATTGGAATATTATTCTAATAATCAATCGGCCTGAAATATCTTTAAAAATCAATCGGTACGGCGCGTGTTGACTCTACTCGTTCTCCGTGCCAACTAACTCGTTTTTCGTTTGTTCGTCTGTGTGTTGCCTTTTCTATTCCTGAGTTGCATTTTCTTGTCTGTCTGTAGGTTGCCTTTGTTTTCTATCCCTGAGTTGCATTTGCTTGTCTGTTCCTACATTCGGCCATCCTGATGGTTCATTCGACCCGAATGATTCACACCACTTTTTCATGTATTCCGACACAGTGATTGTTTTTTTCGGTCCTTCATGGTCTCCGACCTTTATTACCTCGTACCTGCCATGTTTATGCATAGCAATTACTCTATAGGGACCTAAAAATTTAGGTTTCAACTTTAAACCAGGTCCGAATTGTGTTCTCTTTACCGCAACTAAGTCATTTACCTTATATTGAATTTCAGATTTTCTCTTTGAATTATAGCTTTTACAATTTTCTTGTTGTAGTTTCTGAATATTATTTTGAGCTTCTTTTCTCAAACTATATCTTTCCCTAACAATTTCTTCTACCACTGCATCTCGTACTAACTCTCCTAGTTCTAAATCATCAGCAACTCGCATATTCAGTCCGGTTAAAATCTTAAACGGTGTAAATTTCGTACTCCTAGGTGGTGTATTATTAATTATCTGCTGGACACGTCCTACATATTTATACCACTGCGATGGATTTTCTTTCGATAGTTTCGCGAGCATAGGAACAACAATCTTATGGATACGTTCAACTTGTCCATTTCCTCGGTACACCTGTTGTTATAACTAAATGCTGAATGTTATTTCCCTTACAATATTCCGAGAACACTTCTGCTGTAAACGCAGTTCCTCTGTCCGAAATAATTCTTCTCGGATTTCCAAACACAATCGATAACTTTTCTAAACAGTCAATAACTGATGCACTGTCAGTTGACCTTACTGGGTACAACCAAACAAACTTCGCAAAACCGTCAACAATTACCAATATATGTTTATATTTCTTTGCAGTTAATTCCAAAGGTCCAACGTGGTCAATATGAAGAGTTGATAAAGGTGTATTTTCTTTATCAATTGGTGAAAGAAAACCTTCTTTCTTACCCGTTTTGTTTTCAGTGATAATGCACTCAACACAATTCCTAACGACTTTTTCTACTTTTGATCGTAAATTACAAATATAGAACTCCTTTTCTAAACAATCCTGGGTTTTCTTTATACCATAGTGTCCTTTTCTATGTGCTAATCTAATAATTTCTTCCTCCATTGCTGCTGGTACTACTAGCAACTCTAATACTGGATTTTTATAAAGTAAATCGTATTTTATGAAGAAATCCATATACTCTTTCGTTTCTAACACTTTGCGGATTGCTTTTATCCATTCGTCGTTCATCTGAGCTTCTTTCAACTGGTGTTTTATAGAGTCTTCTATAATCAAACAAGACATTCTACTCAACGCATCAACATGTCTCATTTTAGTTCCAGATCGGTGTTCAATGGTAAATGAAAAATCTTGAAGGAAAATGGCCCACCTCGAAACCCTTAAAGGAACCTCACTTTTCTTCAACGTTTGAGTGAACGCGTTACAATATGTTATGATTTTAAAACTTAAACCCATGAGATAAATACGCCACTTCTTTAAAGCTTCTATAATAGCTAGAACCTCGAGTTCGTATGAATGATATTTTTCTTCTTGCGGAGTTGTTCGGCGACTCATGTACTGTACTGGATGATACTGTTGATCAGTTGAGTCTTTTTGCAACAGGACCGCCCCATAGCCGTACATGCACGCATCAGTATGTACTTCAGTTTCTGCCCGCGGATCATAGAGTCTAAGTGCTGGCGCACTTGACAAGGCAGATTTAAGTTGCTCAATTGCCAAAAGTTGCTCATCGCCCATCTTAAACTTAACACTCTTCCGAAACAAGTCTGTAAGTGGTTTAGCTTTTGCTGCGTAATCAGCCACAAACCCCCGAAAATATGAAGTTAACCCCAAAAAACGTTGAACCGATTTTACATTATTTGGAATTGGAAAATTTGATACCGTACGTATTTTCTCTTCTGAAGGTCTTATAGCACCATCCTCTACTAAATATCCTAAAAACGACACTCTTCTCATTAAAAACTGACACTTTTCCCACCGTATTCGCAAACCATATTCCGATGCTCTTTCTAAAACTAGTTTAAGTTTCTGAATATTACTCTCTTCATCTTTTGCTGGCACAATGATATCGTCCATGTACACGATAATAGTACCATTCTGTATCAAATCTCTGAAAACTGAACTAACAAATCGACAAAAAACTGCGGGGGAATTCGATATTCCAAACGGAACATATGAAAACTCGTACTGACCGTGGTGTGTAACAAATGATGTATACTTTTGAGACTCGGCTGCCACTAATACGTGAAAGAATCCATTCGCCAAATCTAAGGTTGTAAACACTTTTGCACTTTGTAATCGTTCAAGCACATCATCGATCAGCACCATAGGGAAATTATCCTTAATTATCTTCTGGTTTAATTTTCGGTAATCGCAACACATTCTTTTAGACCCATCTTTTTTCGCCACTAACACTACAGGAGAAGCATACTCTGAAGTACTCTGCTGGATTATTCCCTCTTCTAACCATTGGCTAACTTGTTTTTCAATAAAACATTTATCTATATAAGACACTCTTCTAGGGGTAGTATGTACAGGTACATCGTCTGTGAGAATAATCTTCATAGAAACTGGACTTTCTTTTTTCTTAATAGGTGAATACGTATTAATCATAGATGATAAAACTGCAGCCTGTTCTATATTCAAATGATTCAAGTCAACTTCTCGATTATTTTTTTCCTCATCTTCCATGAACAAACAAATACTTTCAAATTCAGTATATAAATCATTTTGTTTTTGTAAAGACTTATGATCAACAAGTCTTTTAACGAATATTGTTTCACCTTCCCTTACCAATATGTCAACCTTCCCCAATACGCTATTGCCTATTATTGCAGCATAACGCAAATCATTTTCTCTTACTATATGGAAAGTAATAATCAGTTTGACATCGTCTATATTCATCTCTATATCAAAACTTCCTAGTGTAATAATAGCACTATCTTTCAGTCCTACTAAACGTCGTTTGTCAATGCTCAAGTGAATATCTTGATCAAGCTTCATCAAAGTATCATAACGCATAATACATAGATCACTTCCAGTATCAACTAATGCGGAAAAAGTAAAACCATTTTGATGAATGTTCTTAAATATTAGTCCGCCCTCATCTCTTAGAACATTTACATTTCTTTCAATCTTGACTAAGTTGTTCGGTGGACTATTATCTGTACATTGAAAGGAACGATGTCCTATCTTATTACAATTGTAACAACGATACTGCTTTCCTGGGCAATTCTTTGCAAAATGTGACCCCTCACCGCATTTAAAACATTTCTTATTTTCACCCGCATTACTATTTACTTTAACATCTGAACGCTTGAAATCCGATTGATTTTGAGAAATTTTAGGCTGAAGTTGTTGAGTGGACCGAATTTTTTCGTATATTTTTATCTGCTTTTTAAGCTCACTAATATTTCTGGCTTGATATAAAGCAGCTTTATTTATTTTGGAATCTGTAATACCGTTCACAAAATACTCAATAACACTTTCGTCATCGATTCTAATAAGTTTGCCAATTTCTACTAAACAGTATAAATACTCAATCAATGATTCAGATACTTTTTTACGACGATTCCTTAAAATGTTGTGTATTTCAGCTGAAGATAGTTTTGTACCAAACTCTTCAATAAGTATGCTTTTCAATGATATCCAATCATGTACACCACTTACGCTCCTAATAAACAACTTAGCTGCACCTTTTAGAAGTTGCTTTGCGTAAATAAACATTTGTAAATCGTTCCACCCTACTGTAGCCGCATTATCTTCAAACTCTATTACCCACTGGTTAACGTCTAGTGAGTCAGTACCTGTAAATGAAGATATGCTATCCTCAATGTCTCTTAAGGTAAAATGTGAAATATTCCTAACACGTGGAACCATCGTTTCTACATCTTCATACTGGCTAACACTCGATTCTTCGTCACTGAGTTCACCATCATTTAAGCCGAAATGTCGGATCAATCGTGTCTGTAAGTCTAATTTTCTTCCGTACGTTGGCAATCCCAATTCTACCAATTTTTCTTTTAATACCATCACGGTCATAGCTTTAATAGTTTGAACGTCCATTTTGAGTCAACACTAGCACACGTTTACAAAATTAATGATTTTACGAGTTCGTAGTTGTAATATCTTATAATTAGTCTTACAGTTATATTTGTTAAGATTTACTTTTTGAAAATTTCGTATTTAAAACATATTCATACTTAAAGGTAACAATACATTCACAAATCTTCTTCTATCCTAATACTTTTTCTGTAGCTTTGAACAAACGAATATGAAAATCAAAACAAACGATACAACTTCGCTACTTCTTCTTCTTAAAACTTCTTATTAAGTAACTTTAACATAACAATAGCAGCTTCAATTTACTTTTTATATTTTCCGCATACTAACAATGCTGTCTCTTTCTCACGTAGAATACCAAAACAACATACTATTCCTATATTGGAATCTTCTCTAACAATCAGTGCTGCTGTTTACTTTCTTACTTTTGCTCCGCTTGCTCTGCTACTTCCTGGACTATTCACTGTTCTCACCGCTTGCTCTTTTGTTCTTCTTCTGTTACTGCTTCAATTCGCGTACTGTCGTTTCTCTAACTTAACGCTTGTTATCCACCAGTTGTTTCCTACACATTTCGTTTCGTCTCCTTTCTCTATTTTCTCATTTCACTGCTTTTATTTTAAATTGTTCGTTCAGGTTAGACTGCTGCTTCTCTACTTCGCATATATCTTTCTTCTTCTACAACACTGTATTTTCGGCTCACTTCAGTTCTACGCAAAAGGAGATTTTTATAACTTCTATTTCTTCTTTTAAATGTTCAAATTCAACGATTTCTTGAATTCTTAAAAGAACGCCGCCGCCATTTTCAATCCACGGTTTTCCACATCGTGTTTAACCTCCCACAAAAAAAAATTTTTTTTCCAAATAGATTTTCAATGTTCTAGAATTTTAAGCACACTCGCACTTTTCATACGATCATTAAGGTTTTGCGTAACGCTAAAGGATCTTTTACAGTTTTAATGCGCACTTATCATACGATCATTAAGGTTTTGCGTAACGCTAAAGGATCTTTTACAGTTTTAATGCGCACTTATCCCGGTTGAGCTCCCAATTCTGTGGGTTCAAAAGTCAACATTTATTTAATTATATTGTTTTGTTTTACATTGGAATATTACTCTAATAATCAATCGGTCTGAAATATCTTTAAAAATCAATCGGTACGGCGCGTGTTGACTCTATTCGTTCTCCGTGCCAACTAACTCGTTTTTCGTTTGTTCGTCTGTGTGTTGCCTTTTCTATTCCTGAGTTGCATTTTCTTGTCTGTCTGTGGGTTGCCTTTGTTTTCTATCCCTGAGTTGCATTTGCTTGTCTGTTCCTACATATATATTATTCCTTATATTATATCTAAAATTTTAGATTGATACTACAGTTGTAAGATTTTGTAAGACCGTGGACGCACAAACGATTTTAAGTATGACAGTAGAGACGTTGAAAGATCATCTTAGACGGGTTGGGTTAAGTGTTCAAGGACGGAACAGTGTACTTAGAGACAGACTTTTAAAACACCATAATCTCGTACAAAGCGATGATGAAGAACGTGAAGTAGAATCCGCATATGAGGAAGCAGTTGCAAGGAGCAGCAACTTCACGCTAAAAGACATCCAAGACAGTTTACCTTCTTTTACTGGTACTGACGCATTAAATATCAATGACTGGGTTCAAGAGTTTGAAGATAATGCCAGAAGTACATCTATGCCAAACAATTGCTAAAGGGAGCAGCAAGGATTCTCTTACGCAGTCAGTTAGGTATTAGAGACTGGAATTCATTAAAATTAGCTCTTATAGATGAATTCGGTACCAAATTATCTTCACTAGATATTCATAAAATGTTACAGAATCGACGTAAAAAGAGTAGCGAATCGTTCAAGGAGTACTTATATACTCTGATGGAAATAGCCAAACCAATTGCCTTAGAAGAAGATAGTTTGATAGGATATTTTATAGAGGGAATTCCTGACTCAAAATCTAACGAAACAATTTTATATCAGGCAAAAACCATTAAATTTTGAAAGAAAACCTTAAAATTTACGAGAAGTTGCATGGTTCGCGGATGTCTTTAAGAAAGCCGAGCTATGCAGAGCAAAAAGCAAAAAGTTCAGCACCTCAAAACAATAATAATGTAAAAAATGTGACAAATGCTCAGCTACCACACATCTCGCAAAGGCTTGTGGTAATGCAGAAAAATATTTTAAGTGTTACAAATGCAGAGAAATAGGTAGAGAATGGATCTTTTTACACCATGTTCGATGTACCATGGCACATAGGCAGTGGTTTAATTTACAAAAACATTATAATTGGTGACATCAGTGTTAACGCTATGGTTGACACGAGAACTGATCTAAGTTTACTGAGGTATGACACGTTTGCAAAGTTGCATTGTCCGCAGCTAAGTGCTGATAAAAGAAGATTGGTGGGAATCAAAGATAGTGAATTGACGACAATAGGCAGTCTAACTAGAGAAATAAATGTCGACAATCTCGTAGTAGAAGTTACGTTCCACGTAGCTAGAAGTAATGATTTACGCTATGAAGCCATTTTGGGAAATGATATATTGAAAGTAGCTGACTTAGAGGTGACAGAAGGTTTTGTTAGGATTAAGGAAAAGGGTAAGATAATAGATGTTGGGCAAATTAGAGGACAGGTTGGCGATTTTTATGAGGAGGATAATTTTTTGTTTAAGGAATTCACTTCTCTTTGCTTAGAACGCAGGAACGTATGCTTGTAACCACAATCGTCAAGCAATATTTTCCAGTTAAAAACTCCCAGTCTCCGGTAGAAATGAAAATTATATTGTCAGATGATAGACCTGTATATCAATCTCCTCGTAGAGTTTCTTATTCTGACCAAGGCGTAATAGACGAACAGATATCCAGTTGGCTGAAAGATGGTGTAATTCAAGAAAGTAAATCTGAATATTCGTCGCCAGTAGTCCTTGTCTCCAAGAAAGACGGAACAAAGCGATTGTGTTGTGACTTTAGAAAACTAAACGAGAAAATTATCCGTGAAAATTTCCCTATGCCACTTATCGACGACGTTTTGGAAAAACTACAAGACTCAAGAATTTTTACAACGTTGGATTTGAAGAACGGTTTCTTTCATGTTCCGATGGAGTCAAACTCCAAGAAGTATACATCTTTCGTTACACACGGTGGGCAGTATGAATTTAATTTCGTACCTTTTGGTATTTCGAATTCTCCTGCTGCGTTTTGTCGATATATTTCAGCTATTTTTAGAGATCTGGTTCAGAAGGGAATTATTGTAGTATATATGGATGATATAATTATTCCAGCGCAAGATGAAAGTGAAGGAATAGAAAAACTCAAAGTGGTGTTAGCTAGAGCAGAAAGTTGTGGACTTAAAGTTAAATGGCAAAAGTGTCAATTTTTAAAGAGAAGTATTCAGTTTCTAGGCTAAATAATAGAAGAAGGGTGCATTAAGCCTTCAGAAGATAAGGTAAGAGATGTTGAAATGTTTCCACCACCTCGGGATAAGAAATCTCTTCAAAGATTCTTAGGCCTCACCTCATACTTTAGACGGTTTTTAGAAGGTTATGCTGTAATCGCAAGACCATTAAGCAATCTTCTCAGAAAAGTCGAAGTATTTGAATTCGGTTTAGAACAACAGCTAGCATTCCAACATCTCAAGTCAGCACTGACTGAAGCACCAATTTTGAAATTGTATAACCCGAAGACTGAGACGGAAATCCATACCGACGCCAGTAAATATGGGTATGGAGGTGTTTTACTTCAAAAAGATCCAGATGACCAACATTTTCACCCCGTTCAATTTATGAGTCGTAAGACTAAACCGGAAGAGGAAAGGTATCACTCATATAAATTAGAAGTCCTCACGATAATGCAGGCTTTGAAAAAGTGGCGAATATATGTAATTGACAAAAAATTTAAAATTGTAACTGATTGCAATGCGTTTGCATTGACAATGAAGAAAAAGGATGTACCACTCAGAATTAGCAGATAGGCTATGTACCTCCAAGACTTCGATTATGTAATTGAACATAGGCCCGCGACGAAGATGAAACCTGTTGATGCTCTGAGTCGAATGACCGCAATGTTGCTTGCAGATTCTTTGAGCTTTTGATTGAAAGAAGCTCAACAAAGTGATGACTGGTTAAGGGCAATATCAAAAGTTTTAGAGAACAATCACTATGAAGATTTTTACATGAAAAACGGCATAGTGTACAAAGATCCCATAAATGAGTTAATAGTAGTTCCACAAGCGATGGAAGAGGAAATTATTCGTGCTGCACATTGTAAGGGACATTGGTCATCAAGAAAGACACAGGATTACGTCGAAAAAACTTTTTATATTCCACAGATTGCGCCCAAAGTGGCGAAAGTTGTAAAAAGTTGTGCCGAGTGCATTATCGGAAAATCGAAATCTGGGAAAAAGGAAGGTTAGCTTTCTTCAATAGATAAGGATAGCAAACCACTAACAACATATCATTTGGACCACTTAGGCCCAATGAAAATGACACATAAAAAATACAATCATTTGTTTGTTGTAGATGATGCATTTATCAAGTTTGTATGGCTTTATCCTACAAGAAGCACGGATGCAGCATCCGTAATAGAACGTTTAGAAAAGCAGGCATCGGTATTAGGCAACCCACAAAGGGTAATTACTGATAGAGGCACGGCTTTCACAGCCAAAAGTTTGGATGAATATTGCAGCAGAGAAGGTATTCAGCATCTTCTAATTGCAACGAGTGTTCCCCGCGGAAATTGGCAGGTGGAGCGAATAAATCGTATAATTATACCACCTATGACTAAATTGTGCCACAACAATCCTGCGAATTTGTACAAGCACATAGATAGAGTTCAACGTTTAATCAATAATACTCCCCCAAGAAGTACTTGTCAGGCTCCATTCAAAATAATGACGGGTTTATACATGCGTATACCAGAAGACATAGAATTTAGAAAATTGCTAGATGAAGCATTATTAGAAGAGTTAGAACTCGAACGTGACAGTATTAGAAAGAAAGCTCAAGAAAACATATCAAAGATTCAGGAAGAGAATAGGCGCACTTTTAATTCGAAACGTAAAATGGAAACAAATTACAAAATAGGCGATTTAGTAGCAATTAAAAGGATTCAATATGGGCCAGGGTTAAAGAACAAAGCAAAATTTCTAGGTCCATATTCCGTAAAACAAAAGCTAGGGCACGGACGATATGAAGTGGAAAAAGTAAGTGACCATGAAGGTCCTTATAAGACCACAACGGTAGCTGAATATATGAAGGCATGGAATCATACGTTCAGGGCGAACGACGCTCCAGGATGGTCTAAAACTTAGCTGTCCGAACTTTGCATGCATGGCAAAAATTTCGATTGATTGAAAGTGGAAATGTTTGCCTAACTTATGTGTGGCATACGAAAGTAGCGGAAATACTGAAAGCCAGAGCATTGGCAGTTAAATAAACGATTCATACCCCAGCAGTAGCAGTCTTGGCCCTTTTGTGGTGGTGAGAATGAAGCCAGTAGGAAAGGAAAAAATAAATACATAAAAATTTTTCAAAATAAATATAAGGTCAAAACGTTAACAACCAACAATTGTCCGCCAGCTATATTTTACGTTTCCATTTTCTAGTAGATAGTACGTAAGAGTATTTGAAATTCATGCTGAACTACTAATAAGAAACAAAAATAAAAAATAAATAAATATAAACAAACTATGTGTAAAGTCTGCTAGTGTGGAAGGTATATTTTGTTGTCGAAAAATAGCTGAAATGACTCACAGAACTAGTTTGCGTATGAACATAACTAGGGGATCAATAAAATTTTCTAACTTTTTTCTGATGTATTCGATAAAGCTTCTTGTTCTTATAATTATCGCTTACTATTACATAAAAATTTAATTAAAAGTCGATAAAAATATTTAATCAGGTTTCTTTTGAACTCTATGTGTGGATATTCAACCCCTGCTAATCCGATCAAAATATGGTATACTTGCTTTGATTATTAACAGCTACTGCTTTCCAAAAGTTAAAATTTTTTATTTTTTAATTATTTGCGATAGAAAAGCCTATTTTTTTGACATTAAAAATTAAGTTTTGAGTTCTAAACTGCCATTAACATCATTTATGCTTATACTTTTTTTGTAACTTAGCGTTAATATTGGAAGCTAATTTTCTCTCGTTATATGACGTCCTTTTCTTACCCTCACTCATTATCAACTACTTTGGCCCTAACTCGGTGTCATATTTTTTCGTTATCTGTTATACTGACGTAACATATTTGTTTGTTAGCCGCAGTTAACTCTTTGACTTTTGGCATTTGGGATGTGATCACTCAAAAAAAAAAGGGAAAAGGAAATACTAACAATTATACACACTGTTAGCCATAGTGTAGACGATTTGTTTGAAGATAATATGTAGCAATGAAAATACATTTTGAAATAGACAAATATTTTCACAGCGCCTAGAAATTTTAAATTTGTACATATAAGCCTACATGCAAAATACTTCTGTTAGTAATTATAAAATTTTTTTCAAATACCACCCATAATGCAGCGCAAATTTACCAGCTGAAAAAGATGTTCAATTTTTTCTATTATTAATACTATTAAAGAAGAATATATACAAATTTAATTAAAATAATACATATATGAAGTTTTAATTATAATTATTAAACGTTGTTTTTATAAATATTTATTATACTTAATTTACCTATACTTGGTAAAAGCTAAAAGCATTTTCCTTTTGAATTTTCATAATTTTATAATCTAACGCATATTTACTTTCAGATTAATACAATTATATAAATGTAGAGAAGCTTAATACTTTTTAAAAGTCTGAAAGCAACTTCTAAGCAAATATGATCAATTTTCAAAGAAATTAAAATAAAGTAAATACATAAAAAAATAAAACCAAACAATTTAAACAATAAATTAAAATATATTAAAAAAAAAAAAACTAAAATATAAATGAAAAAATAAAATAAAATATGTGGGCTAATATTTTATTCGGTTGATTGCAATTAATTTGAGTTATAAAGTATAATATAAACAAGTATACATATTATAATTAAGAACATATATATAAAGAAAATGAAATAAAATAAAAATAATATAAAATAAAATCAAAATTCAAAAAAATTAAAACAAGAAAAAAATAAAATAAAAATAAAAAAATAAATTAAAATAAAATAAAGGAAAATAAATTAAAATAACCTTTCCAAACTGGCTCGACCCTTACTCGAAACTTTAAAACCGTTTTTCTCGAAACTGTCTTTTTTAAAACGATAACCGCAATTTTTCAATTACTTGAAATTTGGTGCAAGTCTTCCTTGTAGACTTCTGTAACGAACTGCACTTATCACCAAATTTCAATATTTCCCTTTTTTTAATTCGGAAAGGTCAAGAAAAGTGGTAAAAATTTTATTTTTTTTACCAAGATGCCATTAAGCAGAATTTTTTTAACTATTCTTTAGTTCATACGATAGCGACATTCCTCTATATTAATAATCTTTTTTCATATTTTTGGAAGGGTTGGAATCGTGGTTATGCTGGCGCGCAAATTTTTTCGACAACCCATTACATCAGCTGCTAACATTTTCAATTTAGAATTTTTTTACAATTTGATTTTTTTTCGGAAAATTAAATGAAATAAAATAAATAAAAAATGAAATTCAAATAAAATAAAATAAGATAAAATAAATATAAATAAAATAAAGTAAAATACAATTAAAGAAAATAAAATTATATTATATTAAATTAAATACAGAAAGGTAAAAACTAAAGTTCGATAACAAACAGAACACAAAAATTTTATTACTAAACGACGAGTTATATACAAAGCCGGCTTGCAAATAACCATCCACCAGTTTCTCATTTTAAATGTAAGACATTTAGAGCTTATCAAAACAGTTTAAAATAATACCTAGATGTGGAGCTGCTTTAACCATAGTAAATATATTTATATTTATTATATAATAAAACATTCACCTAGTTAAAATATTATATAAAAGTCAAAAAGAATTTGTATATATATACATTTTAATACAGATCACAATTATGCATATATATATTTGGCGCTTTGTAACCACTGAAGCGATTTTCGGCCGAAAATCATAATTACGTTAAATAAATAAACACCTAATTATACTAAATGTAACAGCCGTATCTTCTCACCGATGGAAGAACAAATAGCTTGTTCCGTAGTATCTAGTGAATAAGATTCATGACATAATAAATTATTTAACTTGCGGTAATTTTCATTAAATTGCCAATTTAGTACCACATTTTTTCCTATTTTTACACCTCCAAAATTTTAGTTCCTAAAATTCGTAAGCTAAGAATTGTATGACCCATGCCACTGTTGACAGTCATAACTTCGAAGTCGAAGATAATTACGTCTATTTCTGAGCCAGTCTAGACACCAATAACAATATCTCCCTGGAAATGTAGCGCAGAATCACTATTGCCAACAGGTACTACTTTGAGCTGAATAGGCGATTGAAAAGTAAAACCTCTCTTCATGAGCAAAAACCAAACTCTACAAGTCACTCATCATCCCCGTCCTTCTATATGGTGCAGAGACATGGACGATGACAACACCTGGTATCAGGAGTTTTACTTTCGTAATAATTTCTCTTCATGAACAAAAACCAAACTCTACAAGTCACTCATCATCCCCGTCCTTCTATATGGTGCAGAGACATGGACGATGACAACACCTGGTATCAGGAGTTTTTGAGAGGAAGATTTTGCGAAAGATTTATGGCTCCTTGCGTATTGACATAGTTCAGCCAATAACAATACAGCTAGAAAGAACAAGGCTTCCACACCGTTGGAATGATTATGTGGATAAAAGCCTGATTGTACTTGCTATTTCCAATTTTGGAAAACAGCGATAAGTGGGAATAATATGCACTATTGCTATATTTGCGTAAGCGGTGTCTATACCACTAAAGAAGAATAGTGTCGCCATATTTTGTGTATATATATTTTTAGAAAGCCTTTCATACATTTGGATATGTACACATTCACTCATACTGATGCATACAAGCAATGGGTATTTTACTACGGGCAGACTTAAATCCGTCCGAACTTTCATGTAATTTGATTAATTTTGTGGCTGTTTAAATTTTTTTCTTTATGTTTTAGTATAACTTTCTCATATCATAGCAATAATGTATGTAAACGAATAGGGATCAGGAGCTTCAGAGTGTTACATTTAATAAAAAATTGCTATGTTAGCTACAGCCAATATACTTATGAGTATGAGGACTTTTTATCGAAATAAAGGTTTTATTCCCATTCGTTTAATATAAGTATAATTACAAAACAACGCACACAATATTCATCGATACATACCATTATTATAACAAATATATTCTCAGAGTTTGAATTATTCTGAAAGTGATTTTACACGCCAGAAAATATGTTGATTTCAAAGCAAGGCTAATTCCTTCTTGTGGTTGCTAAGTGAGAAAAAATATCAAACAGCTAGAATTCATATACAGGTCGGTATTTTTGTTTCAAGTTACTAAGGTCTTAAGATAGAAATGAGTAAGTTTTTTTGAAAAAGCAACAGGTAGTGAAAGTTAATGGGTCGATCGGCTGAGCTGGTATTCAACACCGATTTATATAAAATTTATACAACAATTATATTTTACAAATAAATAAATATGTGATTCTTGTTTGTCATGATAGACTGTTTTAATTAAAGAAAACTTAAGCCAATGTTTTTGATATCAAATGACGAAAATACAAAAACTATTGTTTCTCTCAAAATTACTATAGTTGCGATAAATTAGTTAAAGCGTGTGATAGATATGTATATATTTATTTATATATAAGTGGTCTTTCTTTTTGAGATTTTGAGAGTTGGCGACTATCTTGGAAGTTTTTTGTTCCTTTCGATATACAATTAGGATCTGATTACAAGCAGATATCAACGGCAACAGTGGAAACGTGATTACAATTAAATATTAAATTTGAAACATAACAGATGATCTAATAAAAGAAGACGCTTTTTGCAACAAATGCGTACAGAAATCGATTATTTTGCTACGACGGAAGAAGGAATAATTGACAAGAAGATCCAAATCGGAAACTGTAACAAAATACGCCATCATTGCATATAAGGATTTTGCCGGCATAAAGAATATGTCTTATTTCTACAAGTGCACATTTTTATGAATATATTGTACATATTCAAAATGATTCAAAATGCTAATGATCTATATGTATGTAAGTACATATAAAATATATACATAAATGTTATAAATATACATACCTCATAAGGCACCGACAAATTTGGTTTATATATGTAAAATATAAGTATTCTTAACATAGAAATAAAAAGTTCACCGAGTCGTATGAGCAACATTTAGTTGACGGTAAAATATCCAAAAATTTAAATTCAAGAAAAAACAACCTTTTTTTTTTGCTAGTTTGTGCAAATTAATCGTTACTTAAGGGTGTACGGATGAAACTGACTAAAACAATTGATTCAGAGGGTCGAAAAATGTCCGTAATGGGTGGCGTCTGGTGTACAAACCACTTTATTTTTTCTGTGTTATGAACGTATTGTATATATTATTTTAACATAATTATATAAAATGATATTTTTTCTTGATTTTAATTTTTATTCATTATCATGCATTTGATCAGCTACAATTAAAGCTTTTCTTCGTAATCCTTTTTTTTTTTTTGCTAGATCGGTCAAGGTTCGACCCCATTATGTACGCATCGCTTACTGCTCGTGTAATGCGGGCGCTAGTACTGCTTTGGACCACAGTGAAATATTTGACAATCGTTCAATTCATAGAAGCTATTGATATGAATTTATTGATGCTTCGTCTGAATTTCCACTTCGGCACAAAACATTTCTTATAACATTTCCGAACAGTGCTATTGTGATAAAAAGTTAAATTTTTGGGGATTTTTAAACGAATTTTTAGCAATTTTAGTCCAATATGTTATTAAAAAGTAATCGACTACTCCATTATCTTTTCTGCTGAAAAAAATTAAATTATTAAAATTTGCGGCTGACAATAATTTTTGTGGAAATTTAGATAGTGGTACTCCCTGATGTCATACTACTGTCAACATAAGAATGTGAGATGAAGAAACGCTCTCAGCTTTAATATAAGCGAATTTGAATAAGTTTTGTGTCAACATATCTTTGCCTGTTGCATCTCCGTTATACTGCTTTCGATTTCTTATAGGTTCCTTTCATGTATGAACAATTGCTATGAATTGACGCTGTCAAAGATGAGTTTTAAATAAAACATAATTAAATTAAATTAAATGATCCACAAATTTAAGAAGTTATGACCGATAGTAGTGGAGTCAAGACGCGAATGTAATGATTGTTTGTTTGACGGTGGACGATATTTCGTCTAGCTGTCTGAGCAAGTCTAGCGAAAGTAGAACTAAGGGAGCCGTTGTTTAGTTTAGGCTAATGTAAATAATATCATCGGCTTCAGGCAGCAGTTGTACGGTCTTACAGAATACTGCTCTGCAGCTCAAATTATTTTGTCCAGCATTGAATTAAAGAAGTCACATGTTTAAACTCCTTACCGATCCTGACGAAGCATGATATTTCTCAGTGTCAGTTTACACAGATGTAAAAGTTTCGTGGAATATAAAATTTAGACAAAGCGGCTCAGAGGAGTCCTTTTCGTTCTGACTACTTTAAAATCAGCAAAGGGGTAGAGGGGAGTGTCCATCCTTCTCTCCCAAGTCATTATCAAGATTTCACTAACGGTATATACCTGGTCATTAGTATATTTGTCAACCAGATATGAGCTCATCCGATCACAAAGAAGCTTTTCGAAAGTTGCCGATAAGCACTCTTTTGGAGCATGAGTGTAAGCCAAGCTGAAAAACAATGGATGTCTACTGTTATTGCAGCTTCTCGACGTAATCCAAGCGTTTGTTAACGGACATAACTTGACTGCGAAAGGCCGAAGTAAGGATCCGAGAGGGGTCACACATCTAAGACAGTCCAGATTTGTCGTACGTTTATCTTAGAATGGTTGAGTTGGTAACGGGTTCTTCTATGTGTAGTTTAAGAATTCTGGCATGATGGAAGCTAGTACAGTAGACAACCTTATTTTGGCCCCCGGCGATATTGGTCAGTCACCACCAATTAGGAAAATTCAGTCATGGTAGTTAAATTTACCAGGTGTTAGGAATGTAAGGTATTTTATATATATATGGGCGTTTTAATATACGTCAAAGGACATACATGTTTCTGTCCTTTTCCCGTCCTTGGACGTCGATGATGTCATCATAATTTTCACCAAAGGCATCAAATGATCTGGCCAACAACATCTTTCCAATTAGAATTTCCGGTTCAATGCCCTCGAGTCTAATACTATGTACGATTGCCGTAGTTAACATCAAAATTAAAAGCTCTCATCTGAGTCGGTATTAACCTGTTCAAGGCACCTGGTTTCCACGTGTAAGGTCCCAAGCCCAGCGCACAATCTCACTGTGCGAACAAGTATAGTATAATAACATTAACACTTAAATTATTGATCGAATAATTAAATTTTCTTTTTCGTGCCAGCTCTCTTTGCAGATTTGACAGTTCAAATCGCTTATGTATATGTATATAAATTTTTTAAAAACTAAATAAAATTATTAACGTTTCCTTACCTTAAATTTAGTATTCCTATTATTTAATTGTTTCGAATCTTCTAGAATTTTTCGGAGATTGTCGTTGCTTCGCTGTTTTTTGATTGCCGTTCAACTGATTGTGTCAGTCTTTCCTTTACTGATTTAAATTGAGCATGCTTCTCTTAGTTCTCAGAAAAGTTTATTGTAAAATTTTTCTTTTATTTTGATTCATTTGTAAAACATCTTAAATTTTTCAAGTCTCTTTCTTTTTTATTGGTTATTTGATTAATCTACTCCAAATTGTTTCGTCATCGTATAGACTGCAACGTCCTCTTTTAAAGCATATAATTATTTTTCCTATTTATTTCTCCACCAGTTGCTTGTTTTTCTCTTTTATTGCTGACTTAAGGTCTGAACAAACTTGTAATTAATTTAAAAAGTTAGAAATTAATATTTAAAATTATTTATCGTCTACTGTCCAAAATACGTCAAAGGCAACAAATTAATTCTTTGTGAACTTTTTTGATTGGCCTTAATACCCCTTCATTTTGGAAACTAAATATCTAAATTTCTCCCTACTAGTTGTACTTTTTACCTTTTACTTTTTTAATTTTTTTTATGATATTCATTGTTTAAAAAAATTAAATAATTTTTTTTCTTTTAGAGCATCCGCAACACAATGCACAATGCGTGTAAAAAATTGCTAAATGCACGAAACACGGATCGGATGCGTTTTCGATAACGCACCGTTTTTATTTTATCCGCACACGGCATTGTCGATCCGTTCACTTCCTTGTCGATGCCCACAATGCTTTATCGATCCCACACTGCTATGTCGATCCGAAAACTACATTGTCATTCGGTTTTGATAATATCATTATCGGACTGAAGTGAGTAAAACTCCCCTTGCAACCTTCCGTTGGTGTTCATATATTCGTAGGCTGATAGCGATAATCTTTGTCATATAATATTAGGAGTGAAGGTTTTACTAAGAGCCGGAGAATTGATGCCATTAATTTTAATTTTAGATCAGGATTGTAGTCGTTCTTCCAGCTGGTGAAATTTGTAAATGTCGGTCAGTTTAAAAGTGGGAAAAGTCGTAAATCAGCGTTTTAAGTAAGGCTAGAAGTTGTAGGTTATCGACACTTTGTCCGGCAGTTATCATCGTTAATTGAGATCGAGGAGGTTATTTATTTTGGTTGAGGAAATTTCGAAAAATAACAATAGAGGTTAGGAAGTACCATTTTGTTGCATTTCTTGTTTATACCATGACGGTAATTTGTACCTCCATGCCCGTTAGTAACACTGCTTGAATGACTGCGTCGAGCTCTATCGACAAGTCCAGCTCTACCTGGACCATTGCTGAGCCCATAAGTTATCTGAGGGCTTATGGCGTATATTGTGGTGGTGGTAATTTGCACTTTACAAAAGCCGGACTAATGTGCTGTTGGACTAAGGTGGGTAAATGGTGGGAGAAACAAGGCCTCAAGTGCATACAAGGTAGAGAAATTATATCGGCGATATGACTACCCTTTGTCATCCTCGCTTAGGAGCTCCTCTGCTAACGTTACATTTTCGTAGTAGTTGTATACGATTGTAATTATAAAATCTGCTGACCCTTCTCATTTTCTAGAAAGAATGTTAGCTGGCTCTCGCCGGTTTAAAGAGTGTGCGGATTTTAATAGGGTAACAATATTTTTTCATCCAAAATGAATCTTATTCGTCTACTGAGGTAGACGTGGTGGTATGAGTTTAGTGCGTAGTGTGGAATGTAATTTGTGGGTATCCAAGAATATACTTATGACATATGCATTAGAAAAAGTGTGTGTTTATTGCAATGGTAAAACTTGCTGATGCTATGAGTTTAAGGAAGATTTGCTGTTGTGCACTTATTTGCCTAGTGGGTATTGGGTGGTCGGTATATGTGTATGAAACAAGTATTATTTATTTTGTATTGAATTTGGAATCTGCAAACAACGTGAGTATACTCTATGCACATGTGAAATGCTATCCTTAGGAGTGATTTTGTGATATTTACTGTCTATTGACTCTATTTGATTACTGTCACTAATTGATTAATAAACCTGCTCCTATGAAAAAATCATAGAAACGACTTTTTTATCCTTTCAACTAAGTATAACCTCTCTAAGCTTTTTTCTTAATCTTATTCTGCCACCGCCAATTCCAAAAACTGCAATATAAAGAAATAATAGGCAAAGTGTTGTATTATGAAGGTGTTGATATGAGAGTGTCCCGTTTTCAGCTGTCTTTTTAAGTTCCGCAGGTAATTCGAAAATTCTAAATTTTTTCCAAATCAAAATAGTTCGTAACTTGTTGCAATTTTAACTACAAAATTAGGTATCTGTCTCAGAGTTCGGTGCGTTTTTCGCATATTACCAACATGAGAGAACCACATTTTTGAGTTAATTTAAATTTAATAGAAAATTACTTTAAATTATTATTAAAAAACTTTAGATTTTTTCTAAAATTTAAAAAAAAATCAAGCTGATACCTTCGTTTTAATATTAAAAATATAAAAAATAGTAATCAAATAAACTTACTGAGAATTTGGCATCCCTGAATAGAGCTCAAATTTCTATTTGATTATCATGAGTGAATAAATTTTCATTAGAGTAATGTTATAATAGGCACCACAAACTCATCGATTTTTCATCGGTTTGAATGTGGTTACAAATCCGTGCAATATGTGTTTATCCCAACAAAAATGTAATGAGTTGCTCACAGCCATTGTTTCATTTTAAAATATTCAATTACGATTTATAACTTTATCATGAGATCAGCTCCGTCGAAGAAGAATCGCGTCAGTCCACTTATACAAGTTTTTTATAGGACCGAATCTTTTGAAAGTTACATATGGCTGCGCTGGGACTGCGGTCTGGCATTCAGCCACTACAGTTGTACTTCATTAACAAATTTCAGATAGTTTTTCTTCTATCCAGAGCACGTAAAAACTGTGTCCTATAGTCACAGGTAAAATAGTTTAATTTTTCTATCAAACATTCTCATATCGGCGTTGTGCGATTGTTTCAAAAGAATATTTTCAATATGAAAGCTTTTTTTTACAGATACATTAAGTTCAAGTGATGAAGAGAGACCATAAAATTTTAGTTTTTATGTCGGTAGATTAATTTTTATTTCATTTTTGATTTGAATAATATTTTTGAACAAACAACTCTGCGTTGCCATATGCGTGTCCTGGAATATAAGAAAACCACATTTAAAAATTGAAATCTGGAAAGTCTCTGATCCCAATATCTAAATAAACAGATAAATACAAACTGTTGGAGCAATTTCAGGTTAATCTTCTCCCCTAATTTAAAGTTCATAAGCACGTTAATTTACAATTCTTTGTGACGTTCTTTTTTTTCCTTTTTTTCTTTTTTGGTTGAAAAATGGGAGGAAAATTAAAGTTTTTGGTAAAAGTATAAGAAAATGGGACCAGAACTTCGATCCAACTGAGTCCATTACTAAATCCCTACACAAAAAATCCCGATACACATAATTCAGACAACGAAATCTAAAACGGACATATTCCAGACATGAAAGAATCTCAACAAAATCTAATCCAGAAATGACTCAATCCAGACAAAAAATCCAGACAAAACATAAAAATAATTAAAAACAAGAAAAAGGGCTATCTCCGGCCATGCTTTTATACTTTTCATGAGTATATCAAATTTATTGCAACTTGCCAAACCCGATTTAGGTGATTTTCAGTATCAGTTATTATTTAAATTAATAGTAAACATTTGAATAAATCAGTTGTATGGCTATATGATTTTTTAGTCCGATTTTATTTTAATTTACTCGCGCAAAATACTACATTTCATGCTTCTAGATGCTTTTTCAGAGAATTCTTGACATATCAGAACAAATCGGTTGAATAGAGCCTACATGATATAGTAGTCCGATTTCGATGATTTTCAAAATCAATATGCAATTCATTATATTTGGGTAGTACGAGAAAATGTACTACTTCTTTGTGAACTCTATTATTGGCATAACTTCCAATTCGTACTAAAAATATTTCTACTCATATATTCAACTGAATGCGGCAGTCTTTGGATTTGTTAAAATAATTATCAATTGTTTAAATGTTGTCATTTGCTCATCTCCGATGTGAAACTCTACATACTGCACAATGTGATACCTCAAGGGTTTTGCGACCAAAGAGTGCCTCGGATCAAAACATCGGAAATATGAGGTGAGTCCCAAAAAATGTTGCAACATTCTATTATTGGTGGTTATGGGAAAATTGTTTACTGCCTGAGTCTTCAGCTGCGATGGTGTTATGGTTGACTCCTTTACAATATAACCTAAAAACTTACCCGATTGTGTCAAAATGTACACTTATTCCATTTCAATCGTAAATGATACGACTCGGATATAAACAAGACGTTTGGCAAAAAAGTAATAGCTCTATGGAAGAAATAGTGATGTCATCCTTATATGGTACCACTTCCGATATTATTATATTCACTTTGTTTCATATTTTTTAATACTAGTACTATCGATGATGTGTACTGCTATGCGATAATCTGTATAATGTTATCCCCTAACTATTTGTTAACTTGTTTCTCAACTATAACCTGGTCTGCGTTTGACAAACAACGGGATCTTTGGTATACTGGAACTTTGTCTTTTATAATAATCTTTATTTCAATTGACGATGTCTGCTTTTTCTCGGAACTATAATATAGTTCTTTCAGGTGGTAATTTTACTTGCAAGTATTCACGCTCACAACCCATTGAATATAAAATTGGTCCAAATTTCTCCGGTAATTCACAAATACGACTGATATCTACGCTTTTGTACTCTGCTTTGGGGTCTCCTGTTTATACTCGATAATTGTCTTCGGGGCAAATCTAACGCCTTCACAATTAATAACAACATCTAGTTGCATCAATTCATCTTTACCCAAAATTGCGCGCTGTGAAAGATCCAATTGTTTTAATATTTTTGTTGCCAATATTATATAATGTTTGAATCTTCGAGTATAAATCAACGTAGCCAATATTATTTAGTACTGTATCTAACAGTACGGAAAACAAATACCCTTTGTATTGTAATAGACACGTATCCTGTGATACTGACTCGGTTTTCAATTCATCCGCTTCGCCATATATAGCACGTATTTTCCTGTTCTCAGTGTTGAATTATGTTCGTGGTGTCGCTTGTCTACACTAATTTTGCTTATGACCGACTTGATCACACTGAAAGCACCTAATTGCAGTTCCGTGCATTACTTGGTTGTTGTTGTTGTTGTTGTAGCGGCTATCCAACCCAGCCTAGGATGAGGTTGATCCATTCTTAGTAATAAGCGATATGTTGAAGAACTTCGTTTTGATGAGAATTGCGGCGGGACTGTCATCCACCGGCGTGAACGCCAGAATTCGGCGACGAAGTCTCTCTCCCACTGCAAACCCAACAACAAATCTGCGCGCCTTTAAATGGCCGCTTGAATAGATTTCACAAGGACTCCGTCCTTGTTCTGTCCATCACATTTGTTGGACAGCGGTGATTCCAGCCTTTAGTCTTACGAGAACATCAACAACCTAGGCAGCGACACCTTCACAATTAAGGAATCGAACATTCCAAGTGCATTCCTTCAAATCGTGATCCTTTACAGGGAGCCGTTTTTAGAGAACGTCATCAAAAGGGGAGTCACTCATCCGAGGCATTTTTGATTTTTCATTGGTCTAGAGTTTTTATGTGGTAGGTCCCAAGCTCTTCGCACGACCGCGGTGGATTCCTCTTCTCATTTAAGCTCGCCCTCGCCTGTTTGCTACCCAGAGGATACTTGGTTCAAGACTTGTAGTAACCATATGTAAAAGAATCGTTTCTGGCCACAAACCGCAAAAATTTCTCCTTTGATTAAAATTTTAAAATTTTATTTTAATTGCGACCATATTACCAGTTGTAATAATTTTTCTCGTTTTAGATCTACAGTGCGTATGAGTAACTTTATCGGTACGTAATCAAATAATTCAAATTTTAATATATTATTTAAATTTGACAAATTTTAATTTTTGACCTTTCAACTAATATTTCAGTAAATACGTAAAAAAAATTATGAATAAATGGAAATGTGTGCTTATATGTTCTTCGTTTACATATTTAGGGAGACCACACTAGTAATTATAGTTATTTGATATTATAGATGCTAATTGAGATCTGCAAAATTATTATTATTCACAGATGAAGAGCTTATCTACACAAAACACATCTATATTTATCCACGTACATACTTGTTTATTATTCAAGAGTACATATGTGCGTAGGCCTGTGATTGAATGCTCTAACGTATTTAAATATGTAGCAGAAATATATTTTACACACAAGTGTAAATATATAATACAATAAAATCAGCGCATTGATGTGTGAGCAATATATTTATTCAGTGAGCAAGTGATCCGGCAAACTACTCAACGATTTTGCGAGTTTGGAATGTTAATGTAAAATTGCATATATATATACATATATATATATATATATATATATATATATATATATATATATATATATATATATATATATATATATGTAAGCATTGTATATTACTCTGTTTATTAAAGTTAGGTATATGTGAATGCACCTTATGTAAAGCAACACGACGATACGAAGAAGTGGGAAGAGAATGTAAAAGAAAGGTGTTAGAAGAAGTGAATGAGAGAAAAAAGCTTTCTGGATATCAAAGTAAGCTGAGCACATGTGAATTGTGTAAATTATAATAAATTCTCCTAATTTAATTTAACATTGAAGTGATTATACTATTAAATATAATTTAGTAATGAATTGAAGTTGTGAATACTTTAACGATCGAAATACTTAGCACTGGAAGTAAAAAACCTTAATTGTTGATTCTTCTGTTTTGGGTTAGTTAATCAGATGTGAATTGTGTAAAGCTTAATAAAAACTTCTGTTTTAGATGAATACAATTGTTTGATTACTCCTGAATTTCGAAACATATTATAAATCAACAATTTTCTGAGTTTTGGATAAGTGGATAATGGCAAGATTACAGCTTGAAATCGAATTGGTAGCGGATGAGGATCAAAAGAGGAACACCATTACCGTCAAATCTGTTACTACTTAGGATGGACAGAAATATCAGATACCTCTAAATTATCAAACAGCTAAACACCATCTCCAACTAACAAAGCTACCAGAATTTCTAAAGGTGTAGAAGACTCTAAAAAATTGGCATCCTAAGATTACTTTTAAATGATTCTGAAAAAAATTGGTATGAATCAATGCGAATCAAACACGGCCTAGACTCTGGCTGGCAAATTTGGAAAGACAATTTCATAAAAACATTTGCTAGTAAAAGTTGGTCTACAATCATTCATACATTAACCTACAAATATTTGAATGGTTCTCTGCTCGACTTCGCATCAAAAAAAGAACGCTTATTACTAGAATATAATAAAAATATTGACTGATTTGATCGTTGCCGGATTACCAACATTCATTATTAACAAATTAGATAGGCAAGAGCTAGAAAATACTACAGTTATGTTTAATGAACTAAGAATGCATGAAAATCTGATTAAAAATATTTCAAGAGGACCTTATACTCACAAAAAAAACATAAAACCAAGCATAGACTCAAATAATAAACAACTATGTCAAATATGTTTCAAGAAACTAAAGAAAAACAGGTTCCACTCTGAAGATTCATGTTGGTTCAAAGGTGATGACAAAAACGTTAGTTCAAAACACTCTACAAACTTAGTTTTGGAAATAGATGAGATGGAAAACCCAAAAAACTAGAAGCCACCCCCCTCATTGAAGTAAAGGTTGTGTTAAATAATAAATTAGAGTGCACAGGCATTTATGACACAGGCTCAAATATCACCCTTATAAACTCTAAACTAATAAATGTAAATAATATAAATAAAAATAACATTGAAAATAAATTTAAGACGATTGGTGGTGGGGGAAAAACAAAAGGGCTAATAAAGTTAGATGGAGAAATATTAAATATAAAGAAAGAAATATATGCTTTTATATGCAGTGATGGAACATTAAATTATGATCTACTCTTGGGATTAGACACAATAAAGGAGTTTGGGTTGACCCATGATAGGAATCTAAATATCCAACTTCAAGAAAGTAAATATTCAATATATATATAAATTTAATTGAAAGTAATATTCCAATAGAAACAAACAATGAAATTGAAATAAACTTCAATGAAGGAATAAATATAGAAAACTTCGATATAGATATTGAACATTTAAAAGATGACCAAAAAGAAAAAATTCATGTATTACTAAATACTTATAAAAATATTTTTGCGAAAGACAAATATGATGTAGGTCAAGTAAAAAATTATGAAGCATTTATAGACCTTGAAATAGAAAAATACTGCCATACAGGTGCTCATTAGGTGACAAAATGGAGATAGAAAAACAAACTCGGCATCTACTAAAACATAAATTAATCGAAGAATCTTACAGCCCATTCGCAGCGCCAGTGACGTTGGCATATAAACGTGATATAGGGAAAAAGACAAGATTATGTATAACCATTAAGAGTTAGTGACAGGAGAAAGACTGGTTTTGTTACACAGGAGGGTCATTACCAGTGGATCTGTCTGCCCTTTGGATTAAAGACATCTCCAGCAATTTTTCAAAGGATCTTAACGAACATAATACGAAATCATAACCTATCAAATTTTGTAATTAATTACATCGATGACATTGTGATCTTTTCAAAAACTTTCGATGAACATATAGTACATTTATCCCGACTATTAGATGCTATAGTTGAAGAAAGATTTCGTTTGAAACTAACAAAATGTAAATTTGCGGCACGAACTGTACGATACTTAGGGCATTTCATAAAGGAAAATACAATAACACCTCTGAAAGACAACCTTAAATCTATAGCGGATTTTCCAGCACCACAATGTAAAAAGCAAATCAGACAATTTCTAGGTAAAGTAAATTTTTATAATAATTACATTCCGAATGCAACAATGATCTTGGAACCCCTACATAATTTACTTAGAAAAAATGTTAATTACTATTGGTCAGTTGACTGTGAAAAAGCCTTTCTAACGATAAAAAAACATTTATGCTCATCACCAATTCTGGCTATTTTTGATAATAAAGCTCCAACTTTCATATACACGGATGCAAGCATTAAAGGAATAGGTGCGATTCTGAAGAAAACGCAAAAAGATGGCGAAATGAAACCGGTAGCATACTTTTCCAAAAAACTGAATGAATCCCAAAAAAAGAAAAAGGCAATATTCTTAGAATGCTTAGCCATAAAAGAAAGTTTGAAATTTTGGCAGCATTGGTTAATAGGAACTTCATTTACCATCTACACAGATCATAAGCCATTAGAAAATTTGAATATTAGAAATAGAACAGATGATGAACTAGGAGAAATTACATATTACTTATCACAGTACAATTTTACGATAAAATACAATCCAGGTAGGAATAATACCGAAGCTGATTGTTTAAGCAGAAACCCTGTTTATGAAAGTAATGAAAATGAGGAGGATAAATTGAGAATAGTGAATATTATCACCGTAGAAGATATAATAAATGATCAAAAAGAAAATTCTCAAATAAAAAATCGAAAAAATACTATTATGGAAAACGGCATTTTTTATAAAAAGAACAAAAAGAAAAACAAAATTCTCCTTTCGGAAAACTTCAGTAAAAAATTAATAAAATTGGTACATGAACAAGTTTGCCACATTGGTTTCATCCAGATTGAATCAAAAATAAGACCGTTTTATACAGCGCAAAATCTTGCAGATAACATAAAACTAATCTGTAAACAGTGCGAAGTCTGTATTAAAAATAAGACAAGGTTGAATAAGAAGTATGGATTAATGTCTCAATTAGGACCAGCCCAAAAACCATATCAAATAATGTCCATAGACACGATAGGGGGATTCGGTGGCAACAGATCTACAAAGAAATACCTACACCTATTAGTACCACATAACAAAGCTAATTCCAATTTCTAACTAAGCGAATTAGTCCCAATTAATTCGCTTGCCCCAAGGGGAGATGTAAGCTTAGTATATTACTCTGTTTATTAAAGTTAGGTATATGTGAATGCACCTTATGTAAAGCAACACGACGATACGAAGAAGTGGGAAGAGAATGTAAAAGAAAGGTGCTAGAAGAAGTGAATGAGAGAAAAAAGCTTTCTGGATATCAAAGTAAGCTGAGCACATGTGAATTGTGTAAATTATAATAAATTCTCCTAATTTAATTTAACATTGAAGTGATTATACTATTAAATATAATTTAGTAATGAATTGAAGTTGTGAATACTTTGCCGATCGAAATACTTAGCACTGGAAGTAAAAATCTTAATTGTTGATTCTTCTGTTTTAGGTTAGTTAATTAGATGTGAATTGTGTAAAGTTTAATAAAAACTTCTGTTTTAGATGAATACAATTGTTTGATTACTTCTGAACTTCGAAACATATTATATATATATAAATATATATATATAATACATGTATTTTTATACTAGGAACTCTTCCCATTGCAAATTAGTATGTATGTGTACAACGATATATAACTGAAGAAATATGTGTTCATAAGCAACAGATATAGATGTTTGTACGTGTGTGTACAATGTGAATGAAAGAAACTGAATTTATATAAATAAATTAACAGATGCGGATAAAAGCCGTTACATTGTATTTATACAAACAATCGGATAAGATTGTCTGCTATTAAATAAACTAGTTTTAAGTTGTAGTTGTTTATGTTTTATATTTAACATTTAATTTTTTATGCTTATATTTATATATTTGTTACCTTATATAATTTTTTACGTTTTATCTCTAATACTTCTTTTTGTATATTAATAAATTGTACTACTTATTTGTTAAGTTTTCTAAATCGTGAACTAAAACTGAAAACGAAAATAGTGTATACATTGATGTGTACAATATGATTAGCATGAAATTACAGCAAACAAGACTGAATGGCTAACTAAACACAAACAACACTTAACTAGTTTTCCTGGGTAAGTATAACTAATCAACAAACTGTACACACATATACATAATGATGTAGGAAGCATTTATTGTATATATTTTTTTCTATCTTAACTTAAACCGTGTTTTTCGCAACTAGAAAAATAGCCTAAAATTTTTAGTTAGGCAAAATATTTCAAAATAATTCAAGGTTGGATTGATAATCTTACGTCACTAAATTGAATGTTGTAATATTAAACTTGAAAATAAGCTGTAAAACACTTCGACAATGAATGTATTAAAAGAAAATAATTACAAACAAAAACTTCCTATGTTTGCTTAAAAACTTCTAATCACTAAAATTCAAGGCTTACAATTCTTTCAATTTACTGATTCAAACTTTTCAGCTTTCGAAAAAGCAAAAATACCTCTGGGTATTTATTAAATCTGATTTAGTACATTATTTTTCCGAGTTTATTTTCTTCAAAACTCCACCAACTTTTACCGACACAGCTCCAGCTTTTTTCACTAAATGTGCAACCTTATTTTATTATACTATAATAGCTAAGGAAAAATTTTGTAGTTTGTTTTCTCTGCGGTTTAACTTGATGTGGCTCAAGCATTTGACAAAGCAAATTTATAAAATTAATCAATCGATACTTATTACGTTGCACAATATCCTTGAATCCTACTTATCCAACAGGCTATTCCTTGTAAAAGTAAATGAATTTATAACAGAGAAGTATCTGATCAAAGCAGTTGTGCTCCACTTGGCAGTGCTCTTGCTCCAATATTGTATATAGAGTTCTCCGCAGATATTCCCACAAGTATTAAAGTAATCACGTCTGCTTTTGTGGATTATACTGCAATATTAACAAATGCCCCATTTTAGCTACAAAAGTGTGCATTTTAAACTAAATGAAGAATAGCCAAAAACATGCCTTACTGTAAAGTTTTACAATTTAATTACCTATTCGCAAGAAAACAAAATTACATACCATAGAACTCGCTTAACCTGGAGACAACATGATTCAGCTGAAAAGCTTCAGCTTGAATTCAAATATGCCAGTTTGCCATAATAAACCGCTATTGATGCAAGAAATCCAAGCCAATCCTTTGAATTATACCTTGGCCGACGCAATAAGTTAAACACCACTGAAGAGGAGAGACAAAACAGCCTTGTAAAGAGCCACGCTGCGCCATCAGCCCATTCCTAGCTAATTTACTAATCTATTTTTAAATTGAATTTTTAAGATTTCATTACTTATTGTGAGGCTTCTGATGTCGAAACCGACTCAATAAATAAATACCTATGTAAATAAAAAACAAGAAAGAAGGGTTGTCCTCGATGTCTAAGTCTTTATACCTTATATTTGCAAATTTCAAAGTCCGACTTCGATGATTTTCAGGGTCAATATTAGGCTGAGTTCATGTCTATAGGGCACCAAATTTCACTTCTAGATTCTATTTTGACGAATTATTGACGCTAAATCTCATATCTGATTAAATCGGTTATACAGATGGTGTATAATATAGTATTTCGATTTCTATGAATTTCATCACCAAATTAAGTGTGTGTATTGAAGCTATATGTTAAGGTTGTTCGATTTTGATGATTTTCGTTACCAATATGCAATTAATTATATATGTCTAGAATACCAAATTCTGTATGTATGCTATAGTGGTTCATATAAATGTACTAGTGAATCTGATTACGAAGTTTGGTTGAAATATCTAAAAAAAATTTAAGCACTAGTTAGCGTTAATACGGACGGATGCACGGACATGGCTATATCAACTCAGCGAGTCATTCTGATGATACGATCGGTAAAAGTTTTGGTGAGCTTTTCTCTTCTCAGCTTTTCAATATTCCAAAAAATTTCATGAACGGCGTCAAAAAAATTTAAATATGTTCCAAAAACTTCATGTAATATATATGTGTGATTGTATATGAATAAATAACCGACGGTTGTATATTTTGATTTATATATGCAAAGTTATTTGACCTAAAATGTTTAATGGAAGAAGTAAAAATGATTAGAAAATCAATACTTTCACTGTTACTTTTGAATGTTTATACATTAGTATTTATATTATTTATTTGGGAGTGTCTTTTCGTATACAACCCGTCCGCCCGTTCACTTTTGAGAAACCATAAATGACAAGCAAAACAAAATAAAAAAAGCAAAATTATCATTTATTATAAATTCTTAATTTTCTTACAAGCTGGTGTATGTACTTTCTTTTTGTCGAGATGGACGATTAGACTCAATTTTTGTATTTGCTGTAAATAATGATCAACATATTGATATTTGCACATGCATGTTTGAAGTTTTTTTTAAACATATATATGGGCTTAAATTTTCAGTAGAACAAGTTTTTAATTTTTCGTACTAACATACAAGGGAGTACATATGAGTATGCGCGTATAAAAAACACTTTTTGTATACCCTGTCGTAGGTTTCTCTGCTAAAATGATTGGTTTCGTCACTATCCTAGATTTCACACATTTTAAGCCGATAACCTTATTTGGCTTCCTTCCACATAGATATTGTGTTGGCACTTCTTAAATGCACAGATCCTTAGACGCCGAAGATAATCGTATTTTTTTTTTTTTTTTAATTTTCGAAAAGGCAGTTTCGTGTTCTTCCATGAAACACCGAACTTTAGAGCGATTTCAGCGCCAAATGGGCAAAGAAAGTATTTTTGGCACAACACATGGGAAATTCAGCCTTCATGATTGTCTCTAGTACCGGGTTCTAGCACACGAAAATTCATCAGGCTACACGGCTGTCGCCGGACAATTTCAAGGAATGTCAATATCAGTGGAGAAAGAGTACACTGTCTACCTCAAAACTTTGCAATCGACTACAACACGTGCAGGGTGGGATAGGTACCGAGAGCTGACAGAAGGTTTCGAGATAGGAGCAAGCTCATGTAGGGACCAAGGAGGTAATCTGGTAAATGTCTAGAACATACTAAGTGTATGGAGAAGCACTTCTTCAACCTGCGCAGTAGCAGTGAAAGTGAAGGCTCCTGAGATGGCGAATCCGAAACCCCAAGCGATGACAATGGTATAGACGTTCCAATACTCGACTATGAAGAAGTTCGAACAGCGATTACCGGCTTAAAAATAGCAAAGCAGCGAAAACCGATGGCTTAATGACTAGCTATTCAAATACGACAGCAAAGGAATGACATGGTGCAAGCATAAGCTTCTTTGCAGAATATGGTCGGACGAAAGCATGTGCGACGAATGCAACCTAAGTGTGCTCTGCCCAATCCAAAAAAGCGAGATCGCTGCACCAATTATCGTAGGATAAGCCTCTTTAATATCGTATATAAGGTCTTAGCTAGCGTATTGTGTAAAATAATAATGCCTGCGGGGCTGGTTTCATTTGATATTTTCAACTAGCGCCAAATAGCAAAGAAAAGAAACGAGTGTGAAATCTCTGCAAAGGAATATGTTAAACCATAAAGGTTATGTAATATCTTTCGATGCTGATATTTACAATTGCAATTGCGTAAGTGAATACTTTTTAAAGCTGATTTTAACTGCGAACTTTCTTAAACCACGGCAGTTCAATATTCATATTGTTTATGTTTTGTTTATGAAATGATTTACCGTATCTTGAGCTCGCACAAAACTGCATAAAACTTCTAAAATTCTATCTGCAAAGCTTAAAAATGACACAAACCGAAATAACTTTTATTTGTAACTTTTATATAGACGTATAAAAGCACACATAAATGCACTTCCTGCGTCCTCTGTTTCGGAAAAGTGATACTATAGAAATACATTTGGTTAATTATCGTTACTTTAACTCTCTCGCTTGGTTCCTGTTTGGTAGTGGTTGAGGGAAAAACTCAAAGCCAAAAGATAGGCAATATAATTTTTTTCCCTCAGTTGATTGGGCATATGCATGTGAGAATATTACAAACTGTTATTCACACATATTTTCGGTTTAAAATGGCATAAAATATTAATATAAACCTTATCCTTGAATGCTTTCAAATATCACATTTAATATTATGCGCATAATTTATTTAATATAATTCGTATTTAATTTGGCTAATAAGGCGATTTCATTAATCGTTTTAGACTTTAGCAAACGGCTGTGAATTGAAAAATTAGTTGTTTGCAACTGTTGTAAAATATTTTAGTAAATTATTATTTAAATTTAATATCTACTAAAATTTGTATATGGCGACCATAGTAGACGAGTGGATAACAGTTAGCGCAGAAAGAGGGCATTCGATGATTTAAGTATTGATCAGATGTTTTTCAGTTTATTTTCTAACATGCAATCTATAAGGCGTTCATCTTCGGTTCCTGTATGTCTCTCAATTTCTAGGGAAAACGCCAATTTATTGTTCATATTATATATATATTAAATATAGTAACATACTCAACCGGCTTCGTTCTACTTCACTATCTTTTTACCTCCTGAATTTTTATTTAATCAAGAAAATCATTCGTGCATTTTTTTAATGTTTTATATATATTATCAATTATACTGAATACTGAAAAAAAAAACAATTTTCACCTATATGCCTTGATCAGACCCATAGCTAGGATTTAGTTTCGGTAGGGGCTTGCTAATTCTAGAGTGATATCAGTTATTAATGTTCATCTATGCATAAGGTAAAGAAAAATGAAATTTTGATGTGTCATTACTTGTTTAAATTAAACGAATTTGTTATGTTTTCTTCTAATAGAATCACCTGTACTAAAATGAAAGTAAAAACCTAGATTCCAGTATATATTAGTTAACTTTATCTCTTGCAGTTTATAATATCTTATCCCTCTAGTTGATATATTTGTGTTTATATAAATGGGCGAATCAATTGAAAAAGCTTTCAGCTTAAAATATTGATTAATTCGTAGAAATTGCTTAAAATGAACATATTTGACAACTCATAATTCCGCAAAACTGGTATTTACATATAGAAAGTTGCTAATAAAGATATAAATTCTATGTAGTATAGGAATTCCTAGATAGATTGTTCTATACGAATATAATATAAGACACGAATCAATAAAGAACAATTTGCTTATTGGTGCATCTTATTAAATGAGTTATCTCCTCGATATTTTTCTCGATAAAATGCTGATAACTTTATTTGGTTCTACATCAATATCCCAATGAATTGAAGTAATAGCACGTGCGCTAAGCCTATCATGATCCATTGCACTTCGAGATAAAGTTTTTACTCACCACAACCTATATTCTGTATGGTTCTAGCTTTATTTACTGCAGCAAATTCTAGAAGAAACAATTGAAGGCTTGGTAATACAGTTTCATTTTCGAGAAATCTTTCTGTCAAATATTGCGACTCTGAAGTGAACTTCGTTAGATTTCGAGTTTGGCGATTCACACTCTTTTTTTTTGTCGGGGAACAATTCTTGGAGTCTGAAGTTCAGTGTACAAAAGTTCTTCGGCAGACTTCCAAAAGGAAAAATTCAAACTGATAGTCTTTCGTAGACAATAATGCTGAATACGTGCTTGGTTTTCATGCATGTTTCGTTATATTTAGAGCTCTAAATATGCATATTTTTCTTTTATTGTCATCAATATTGAAAAAAGACTAATAGGCTTTTTTAAACAGCATTTGACAAATCGTTCAGAGTTGTTATTTCCTTACTCCTTACCATGTCCAGGATTATGATAATTCCAAATGAAATGTTTAAGGATTGGGTTGAATTTTATTAAATAATTAAGAAGAAAGTAAATATCTATTTGAGGCGATATAGTGTAACAGGTTCATCGCTCTAAAAATGGAGGATCTCCACTTTTCGTGGTAAGTGACTAAAGATGTTAAATAATCCATTCATATTGTATTATTTTGTTGTAGACCCGCTTCTCAAACACATCACCAAAGATAATGTACACAACGTGATTTCTATTCATCCAAACCTGGTCTTTTAACTACAAATTCCTGTAAAAGGGAGAGTCGCAGACAAACAAACTTCTTGTTTCTTTTTGAAGTTAGAGTATATCTCTCCTCTGCAGAAGCTTCTCTTTAACGTCTGGCTTTTACAACATATTCCTGTGACAATTTAGCCTAAGTTATTTTCTTAAAAAGTTGTAGTGTCTTTTACAGGATTCTACCTGTTTTTAATCGCAAAACCTGTGACGCTCAGTGGGGTTTACAGTTGATGAGTTTCACAAAGCGTTAGCTAACGAATTGGCATGATTTCTCTCTTTTGTGAGGTACTTCTTATGTTTACATTACGTATTACGTCTCACATGTTAGAAATCTTAGGATATTAGACTCAGACCTTTGTATATTCTCGATATTATCAAACAGTTGAATACCGTACATCCAAATTGGCTTGTAATTTCGCAGTAAATTATCACTTTGTTATCTAGCGCTAGCCCAGAGTTTTTAAATCTAATTTAAACTATATACCGATATATATTACATCATTTGTTTGGAAAATATTTCAGAAATCTAATTGGAGAACATATTTGCGGGCGTAAAGAAATACAACATGCTTACACTTTTACTCATTGACTGGTCTCGCTAAAATTAATATCTGTAGTTTTTCCTCGTGCTAGTGCAGTTCTTGGTTAGCTTAATGTTTTGCAAAACAATGTGCCTTTTCTTATTTATAAGTGTCCAGTTATCTTTTGTGTTCCTGGTTGGAATACTAACTTCAACTAACGGCTTAAAGTTCTTATGTGCTTTCCAGAGTGAGTAGTTTCAGTTTCAATAATGTTTTCGATATTAAGAACTTTTGCTTGTTTCAGCGCACTAATCACTTTTCTCTTTGCTGTTTGCAACCGTAACTTGTAGTCGGAAGAGCGATCGTTTGTAATTCTCTCCGTAGGCGACGCTTATTGCTTATTCTTCTATTTCACCATTTGTTACGATATTTGAGCTCGTACCATTATTTTTGCTCTTTGGAATTGCTAAAATTGTTGCAGAGGTGACTATATTATTGAATTCATAAATGTATTCATTGCTACCGTTTCCATTGTCCAATATTGGTTCATAAAAATGTGACTAATAATAAAATTAGTGTATATTACCCAGTTTGCTTCTTTGCTTGTTAGGCTTGGTTTTTGGTCATTCATCATCGGTTGCTCATAAATTTTTGGTAAAAGCTGGTGAGTGGTCGCACGGTAAGCCATGGCTGATAAGGTTTCTGGTCGATTTTTCTTGAGAAAGTGCAGACTATTATGTCGGGAATTTTCCTCCTAAATTATTCCGTTTGTTTGAACTGATATGATAAAGCTGGCGGCCTTTTGGGCCCACTAATCGAGATCGCCAAGAGGCGTGCTTTGCATTGTTGTCTCCTCCGGCTATAAACCTGTACTTTAGATTATGAAAATTCTTCAAATAGATTTTTTGTGATTTTAAATGGCTCAGGTTTTTAACTTTTTGCCATAATTACTCAAAGCTACTGAATTAGCTTGTAGATAATTGATGGCAAATGGCTGACATCTGAAGGAGTTCAAGGCGGTTTCGTTCGCTTTTTGGTCATGAAAATTTTTAAAATGTCGCCCTGAGCGTTAATTAAGCCCTGAATCATGTTTTGCATTATGAGCACGAATGCATTGGATACGGTTTAAAATCATTGAATTGTTCTTCAAGACATTTGCATATGACAATTGATTTGAGTTTATATCTTGCAGATTTGACAAAACTGGATGGTATTGTACATCCTAATTTCTAAATCCTTGTATACTGAGTAACCCCTGCAATTGGCTATATGTTTCGCAATTAATAGATTTTTCATGGTGGTACGTCTTTTTTGGACGTGAATTTGCACAGTGTGCAATAGGATTTGAGTCCGAATTCTTGGCAGTTGGTACATTGAACTGGACCATTTCCCATGTGTGGCTCTTCTACACTTACCCTGTGGTGTTTCAAATATTCTTAATTATAAATGGCAAGAATTTACATTTTGTTCAGTTGATTTGCAATTGACTATAGTTCCACTTAAAAATTTGCTACGGTACTTAAGAATATTAATATCAAATATAATATAAAACCCAGCTTCCTTTAGAGCCTAATTTATTGCGTCCAGCCTGGCTATGGATTCCTTACCCTTAATAACAACAGTCACACCTTTCTAGCTATTCAGTTGGTATGAGTAATAGTTTTTATTACTGGACGATAAAAAAGTCACAACTCCCATGAAATTTTTCTCAGTGTAAGTTTGGATTTTAGTCTCATCAATGTTACCCTTTCTAAAAGGTACATACTTGAGCTACAACGTTGAACTGCTCGTGAGGATTGCTTGTGTTGTATTCAAGCATAGATATTTTGCAGATGAAGCAACAGTGAGGGTGCATGAAAATAGAAACACGACAAGCAGATCTGAAATTCATGATCTAACTTTGAGTCGCTTCTTAATAGGTTTTTATGGTTGAAATTAAAACAAAATCTCCCTAATAATTTCCTATGTTTGATCTGAGCATTTAACTAGCATTGTTTTGAAGTTTCCGGCATTTAGTGATTGAGTTTTTGTGACCTGCAATGTCGGCTCTCAACTCCTTCCCTAGTGATATTTAAAGGGAGATTTCATGGTAAGTTGCTAGCCCCTTAACAATCTTAATTGCCAGAGAAACTCTGCTGGAGTAATATAATTTTCCGACTGCAACTCTAAGTCATCCTTAATATTCTCCTATTAGCCGAAACATTTATTTCATAATCCCTATTCAGAGTTCAACGTATATTCTCATCAATTTCCGCCTCAATCTTTAATGTTTTATTAACTAGCTTTTGTTACTCTTTGTAATTTTATGTTGCGATACATTTCCAGCATATCCAATAATATTTTGTTTGATGGCAATAAATCGACAACAACATCTTCTTATCACGTAATGCCGAATAGAAATTTGATTTTTAGCTGCTGTCTAAAAATTTTTATATTGTTTTAAATGTGGCATAACTTGTAAGCAATATTTGTAGGCAAAAAAATTCTTTGCAGCTTTTGGCGATTAATTGTGTATGGGAGATGTTTCATTTTGTCTAGGTAAATTGCTGAAGAAAGTGTATCCACTTATTTTGCTCTGACATACACACATTTAAATACAAACTTCTGTCGCCGTTTCCTTAAAAATTGTAATTAAAAAGTTTCACTTTCAAGTCCTACGCATAAATCCCGTAATTTCGTTCAACACTTTGGTACATACTTTTGATTCCTTATTTACTTTCCCCTCTCTTTCGTGACCATCTGCTTTCTCTTTTTTCCTTTTCAACTGAAATATTTTCAATGTTTTTTTCATCAACACTAATGGCATTAATTGCAAAAACAAAACCAACAACAAAATTCCGCTCGATATATATGATAAATATATACTACATACGCACATGGTATATAAAATTAGTTAAATGTAAATAAATGGAAATCAAATAGATGCGCATGACCATAGGGTGGGTAATTGCTTCATATTTGCTATGTATGCATGTATATTTGTGTTTGTGTAGGTGGTGCAAAATATAATAAAATACGAAGAGCATATGGTGGATTTTCTTTCTTTGTCTTTAAACAGCCTAATTATTAGTCAATTATGGAATTTTAAAATAATTAACTCCGTGGCAACGAAGTTCTTTTTGATAATTAAGTCGGCTTAGGGATACTGTGGTCATATTGTGGCACACTGCCGCTTTTAAGGAAAGGTAGTGAATGTAGACCATGAGTTTGAAATGGCATGAATTTTGAAAATATTATTAAATTTGTTTTTAAATTAATTGTTTTTTTAAATTCTTCATTGGTAAATTAACTGAAAAACGAGCTGAATAGAAATGCAAAACGAAGTCTAAGTTTAAAAATAAAATCCAACATATTATAGATTTAGTTATTTCTGTCTATTAATATTCGAGTGTTTGTCTATTTAATTAAAAAAAATAAAAAACAAGAAAGAACGACTGCATTTGGCCATGCCATGAATTTATTGCAAATTACAAAATTGAAGCTTCTAGATACTTTCTTGACGGTAAGCCTTATATCTGGAAATAATCGGTTATATGAGGGCTATAGTCTTTCGATTTCGATAATTTTCAGTAGCAATCCTCTGCTCTTTATATGCGTGCATAATACCCTATTTCAATTGATGTAAATGCTGGTTACCAGATAGATGAAATTATCTAAAGGGTGTTTTTTATAGAGGTATAGAACTTTAAGTTGGCATTACTTTTCAAGATGGCGACCGATTTAACAGCCGTCAAGTGATTTATTCTCAGTTTGGTTTGGCAATT
This sequence comes from Neoceratitis asiatica, assembly GCA_030068015.2. Taxonomy (NCBI): domain Eukaryota; kingdom Metazoa; phylum Arthropoda; class Insecta; order Diptera; family Tephritidae; genus Neoceratitis; species Neoceratitis asiatica. The sequence goes on from CM061524.1 coordinate 83,083,816, forward strand.
CATCATGAATAGACTCACGCCTGAACAACGCTTGCAAATAGTGCAATTTTATTTCGAAAATAATGGTTCTGTGCGGAAAACTTATCGCGCACTACGTCCAATGATACGGACTGTGTGTCTTAAGGACTGAACAGGTCTTAAGATGCCTCCAACCATTGCACTGAATGTACCTAACCGAGATGGAAGTATGATGGAGTCGTCTTTGGCACACTCAGCAGAAATAATCCGATTAAAAAAAATGCTTAGGATGGTGAGGCGGAAATTTACATTGCAGTTTCCTCTTCCGTTTGAGTCAGGGAAAATCCAACCTTGTTTAAAAACATCGAACAACTGATTCCGTCTGTTACGCGATAGCATATTGATGGCATCCAGTTGGGAAGAATCGCAAGACAGTTGGAGCTTTTAAGCTTTTTAATTGTGCTAAAAATTGGAAAATATTTGAATGTTACATTATTTAACTCTTTCTCTGTAGATTTCTCCGTTATTCTCTTATCTTTTACTAAGCTTTCAATGATTTTTTCAATTAAATCTAGGGTTAATCAATATAAATTTTTCCACATTCCACATTTTTTTTTTTTTTTTAAGCTAAATAAATGAAAACCATTTGTCTATGACACTAAAGCTTAAAAATGTTCGTCACTTAATTAGCAAGTCATCGAGAAGTTGTCGAAATAGCTGATTAAGCGATAGTAAATAGCATTAAAAAACGCATAACGAATAATCAATTCGTTAAAATTGACACGATTCGCAATTCGTTAAAATACTAATATAATGGAAAATTTCACCTCCGGACTCATCGGCAATGCGATGGACTTGTTTTATAGTACCATGTTTTTTCTCTTAAACCGAATTTACGATTTGATATAGTTCCGTAAGCGGGGGGATTAGGTGATATGAACAATAGCACTTTTCTGAAAGTTTGGAAATAATAGCACGGTTTTTTATGATTTTTATATAAGAAGAGGTCGTACTTACTTAATAGTCTTAAGACATTATGAAACAAAGATGGAGCCGAAGAGTTATTCATATCTTCTTCACATTTTAAATCTTTCCTTACTTCTTTCTCAGCAGCTTTTAGTTTCACTTTATATGAAGGTAATCGACAATTTTGCCATTCTCAGCGAAGTCAACGTTTTTCGATTAAAAGTCACTCAATTTTGTCGTTGATAAACTCTATTGTACTTCGGAGACCCTCTTGGTTTCAGTATTGCTAGAGTAGGAGCTGTTGAGAGCAAACAGTTGAATAAGTTGTTGTCCTAATATCCATTTCACAAACTACTTTAGTTTCCTAGCTCCTATTAAAAAGCTTGTTGCATTAACTAAGAAACTTACAATTATATGTGCATTTACGGTTAAGAATATACCTCGAGTACTAAACAACGTAAGAATTTTCCACAACTTACACACTGTTGCATCAAATAGCGAGAAGAATTAACATAAGTGCAGCTACGACACTTTCAGAAAGAGGTTTGCGACACCTGCTTCACGTTGCGGTGAGTCGCGCTCATTTGTGGCATCATACCAGGGACTGTATCGGCCGATCAACCGACATAACATAATCAGAAATATATATCAACTACTAGTACAAGGAATAGAATCGAGTATTTCACTAACAAAAAACACCAAATGAGGAAGGGGATGAGAAGTTAGAGGAGTAGCAGCAACAGATGGTGCTTCGTTTCGCTGCATATTTGGCAATGTCATAACTAAAATAATAAGTGTAAAAGCAACAACAAACATATCAACAATGTTGAAAAAAGTAACAATAATAGAGGAAGTACCAAAGGAAAGCACGGACTTCAGCTTCCACTTCGTATAAAGCTTAATACGTGTCTATGTGTAAGTATGTATGATTAGTTGTTTGTGTCTTTCTGTTTCTGTTTTACCCTACAATGTAGCATTCAGCGTGTGTTTTACCAACTGCTTATGCTGTGGCACTCTCAGTTGAAAGTGATGCACAAAAGTCACTTGCGCAATGCCGGCAGCAAAAGTGGGCTAAGTGAGGAAAATATTTTAAGAAAGAAGCATTTCCTTATAACTACTACAATAACAAAATGGCAAATTACAAGTAATACAAATATTGAAAGCTCTTTGCCATAAGCATACATACATACACTATTGGTATGAATATGCTTGTACACATTGTTCATGCAAAAATAAAATGTCCTCTTTTCGAATACCTTGTGTTGTAGTTGTATGAATAAAATAAAGAGTTACTTGCTGTGAGCCCTACTTCATACTCAAGTTGCTAACAAACTTTACGCAAATACTCCGCATCATTTTCCGGCGTTGGGGTTTCAACGATCGTTGTCAATATCAACTTAAAAGCTATAAATATACTGACGCTGTAGTGTACTATTCCGTGGACCATTCAAAGTATACACCCAGTTGTCTGAACCAAAACCGAGACAAAAACTAATCGCGAAGTACATGCAAGCATTCCAATGCAAGAGCAGAGCAAATAAACCAAAGTTACTAACAAAAGAAACAACCAAAAATATAATAAAAACCAGATTATGTTAGGTTAGGGTTAATTGAATGTCTCCTTAGAGATTCTCACATATACGAGACCAAGTCTATAGTGTTATCAGGAACACTAAACGCGATGTATTGAAGTAGTGACTTTGATTCTTTGTCCACTGTTGATTGAAGATTCATCAGCTTGTTCTCATCAAAATATCGTCTGGCTAGCGAGCGTCGGGCAATTACATGCAACGTGCTATATTGTCTTCCCACATTTGTCAAATTTCCTGCATTTTATTTCATCCACCATACCTAATTTGAAAGTTATGACAACCTGTAGGCTGTAGACGGACTTCTTTGTTACTAGGAAGAACTTAGTAAGATTCGCGTCCTATGTTTTGCACATATATTTCCACCCCTTGTACGTTCCCGTAGTATATTAACATAACGATAGAAGATTTTTTGTCTATGTTGCATTTCTCTAAGAGTGACTGGCAAGTCTTTGGTTAAATACTAGAAGAGTATATAACTCTCAACAAATGGTTCTGCGACATTAAATTTAGTTAAAAATTAAATCATAATAAACGTTTTCTTTAGAGTAATTGTGCACAAACTTTTCCACTTCCACTCAGCTTCAGATTCTTCTGTATAAGTTCAAATTTGCTATATCGGTATATTTACTAGCTATGTGGTCTTTCCAAAGTTGCAAATAAAATTAAAATAAATCAATTTTTTATGGATGGACAAAGGGTAAATTATTTTTAAGATTTTGAAACTTGACTCCATTTTATATCAATTACGGCAAATAAGCTGTTCTTCCTCCAGCAATTGAAACAATTAAACATTCTTCGAGCATATCTCTACTATTGCATTTAATGATTTTCTTCTATAAAAAAGCCTTATTTGGAATAATTTTTACCAATATTTGATTGAAATCATATTTAACTTTGTGGCATACCCCGAAGGAAGGTTCATGGAGTATAGAGAGTGAACGAGATAATACAGGCATAGCTAGGCACCGAGGTCGCTGGAGGCGAGCCATACAGTCATATCTCATTCGTTTGTCACTTTTCTGTCTGGTTACAGTTAAGTGAGTGGGATAATGTTTGCACGGAAGTGGTCATACGTAGACGTCGGGGAACAAACACATATTTACGTGTACACAGATAAACAGAACAACTTGTACTCGTTCACTGAAAGCGGTTGGGAGTGGCAATTTTGTTGCACCATAAATCGACATATAAAGTGTATAGATTCGGCGCATAGCCCAGTTGTACTCAACGCTCCAGCTCGAGTAGTGTTGCCGCAGTCAGAGCTTGAGCTCTATGTATTTACATACCTAAAATAGCAGTTGATGATTACACACCTTTAAGTTAAAGATGAATGTACACCAAAAATACACAAGTTTAACTATGAAAGCTGGATGGAAAATAAATTATTTTCTCCTGCTTCTTGCAACAAAGTTTAATAGTAATTCTCCTAATGGTATTATAACTAAGGTATTTGCTATATTTGTACATATGCACACTTGGCCAGAAAATCAAAAAAAGTGGCAGAAAACTAATTTAGGCACTTCGAAAAACTAGCTAAATGTCAAAATTTCAAAGCATTTGGTTAAAACATAGATTTTTCCTAAGAAAGTTTACTAGAAAAATTTTTCTGGAGTTAAGATAAATATAATTTATTTTAAATAAAGGGTGTTTTTTATAGAGGTATAGAACTTTAAGTTAGCATTACTTTTCAAGATGGCGACCGATTTAACAGCTGTCAAGTGATATATTCTCAGTTTGGTTTGACAATTCATCATGAATAGACTCACGCCTGAACAACGCTTGCAAATAGTGCAATTTTATTTCGAAAATAATGGTTCTGAGCGGAAAACGTATCGCGCACTACGTTAATGGCTGAAATAAATATAATATTTGGTGGAACACCAAATTACCACAATCAGCAAGATTTTTTCGACATATCCCATTACAATTTCCAAAAGAAACAAAAGAAATGTTTTAAAGAGAAAAGATGATACTCAAAACAAAAATAGCAGACTTATAGTTTGAGAAGTTTCACTCGTTGAAAACCTTCATATTGCTAATCATTATGCCTTTTCAACCATGATAGACGGCAAAGCATTAAGTGTTGTAACTGCACTCAGGACGTGACACAAGAAGATGATTTGATATCCCGTATTTTCAGTTTTATTGTTACTGTTTTTTTATATCTCAATCTTTTTTCATCTAATGTTTTTTTTATATATATGTTTACAGAGAGTCTAAAAATTGGTGAATCTAGCAGTAAGTGGGAAACCTAAGCAAATTCTAATTTAAGCGTCGTCCATGCTATTTCTTTTAAAACGGAGGAAACTTATAAGGAACACCTAATAATATAATATTATTCAATATATAATTTTACTTGTAATATTATTCATGACTCAGTATCTCAGTAACTCGTTTCAATGTTTCAAATTTTCGCTATCTAAAATTAAATTTGTAACCTAACATCAATTTCAAAAACGATAGAATTTTAAAACCAATTTTAAGAGTTCTAAACCAATTTATAATTTCGTCGTTATCAATTTTTGCCACTTTTATGATATCCAGGCCTTCTTAGCATCTTTTCATATTCCACTATTACAATAAGGTTGTCATTCACATATTCAATTTCAATTAAGTAATGATGCATTATGTATATACTTGTATCAATATAACCTTAAGGACAAGCTGATACGGGTAGTTCTAAATTTGTTCGTGCAATATTCCGAAATAAATTCAGAACTATTTCGGAGCCAAGTTTGAGAAGTTACGAGTAAAATAATAATATTATATTGGTGAACCAAACTAAGTCGCCACCAAAAAACACCAAATTATAATTTTTTTAAAATCCAGAAGAAAGTTGGGTTCAATACTGTTAGAGATTATTTGTTCAAATTTTGGAAAAGAAATTCGATAGAAAAAGTTATGGACACTAATGAATTCAAATTAATTAATGTGGTTTAAATACATTATCAATTGCCGTAATCAGCAAGTTCGGATTAATACGTCATATATCTTCCATTCAACTTATTGTTCAGATACGTTATTTTGAATAATAATATTTATAATAATATAATATGAACAACTAACCCAGACAACCCTAATGTACTACATATAGAACCCTGAAAACATAAGTCAATTTTTATACATTATTTACGCTATTTATAAAGGGTGTTTTTTATAGAGGTATAGAACTTTAAGTTGGCATTACTTTTCAAGATGATGATCGATTTAACAGCTGTCAAGTAATTTATTCTCAGTTTGGTTTGGCAATTCATCATGAATAGACTCACGCCTGAACAACGCTTGCAAATAGTGCAATTTTATTTCGAGAATAATGGTTCTGTGCGGAAAACGTATCGCGCACTACGTCCATTTTAGCGATGTTTAGCGATGAAGCGCACTTCTGGTTGAATGGCTACGTCAACAAACAAAACTGCCGCATTTGGAGTGAAGGTAATCCTCAAGTGTATGTTGAAACACCGTTACATCCAGAAAAACTGACTGTTTGGTGCGCTTTATGGGCTGGTGGAATCATTGGTCCGTATCATTGGACGTAGTGCGCGATATGTTTTCCGCACAGAACCATTATTTTCGAAATAAAATTGCACTATTTGCAAGCATTGTTGAGGCGTGAGTCTATTCATAATGAATTGCCAAACCAAAATGAGAATAAATCACTTGACAGCTGTTAAATCGGTCGCCATCTTGAAAAGTAATGCCAACTTAAAGTTCTATATCTCTATAAAAAACACCCTATACAAAAATTCACGCTATTTCATTAAATTATGTGCAGTGTTTTTTGCATCGAAAATATGCGATATTTAATTTTATAAACTGTGAAATCTAAAAGATTGGAAATTACAGTGTACTCTTTCATACTTGAGCTAGTTTACTTACACATGGTGAAATTAATATCAGATATTGACAATTTTCTTAAAGTAAAGGTAAAGAAATCTAATTTCGTATGTACATATATATGCATTTAGATATTAAGTAAATTAGTTTTATGTTCGCAAGGACAATAAGATGGCCTCTATCGAAGGGATCTTCCTAGCAAATTTGGAATGTGCTAATGATGAACCATGGAAGCTATGACCAACCAATTGAATTTATTAAAATTTGAGTACATGGGGAAAAATTGCACACGCCTCAGTGCTTGCCTCACAAAGGAATTAAACATTCAGGTGAATTTTAATAGAATAAAAAAATACTAAAACTGATTTGATTTGATTGACGGCGGCAAGGGTGACTAATCAAATGAACTAAAGACAAAGGTTGTTACTAGCCCGAAAGGGTACATGTTCCTCGACGGCTAAGTAGACCGCCAAGAACTGGCAGTGGAAATGATTAAATCGCTTTGTATAAATTAGTTTATTAAAACAAGAAATTTCCCAACTTATTCTTGATTATCTGTAATTTTTATATAAACATAAAATTTTTTGAGTATGCGGAGAAATATACACATTCGGATTTGTGGCTACACTTTCACTTACAACAGCGATATTTGAGGTGGAACGAACTAAACGATGATGCACAGGCTTTTCAATAGTGTAACCGATCCAGTATTTTCAAATTTCTTTGAAATTTTAAAGTTGCTTTAGTAGTTAGACGCCACTTTTTTTGTAGAAGGTTTCAACAATTTTAACGCGCTGTGTGGTTTGTAAGCGATCAATTTTCATAAGTGCCTGTCTTTTAGCTAAAAAAAAATGCTCACCGTTGTCTGTTTTCAGCACTACTAATTTACTCTCCTTCCCTATGCCATACCGTATTACTGGTGTTAAAATTATAGCCGATCTAGATCTTTTACAAACTGCCCAGCCATACTAACCGAATGGAAGGATGAAATGTTGTCAATAGTTTTCGATGCTGATTTCAACGGCGAAATGCTGCCAAATGCCAGTTTACATGTACAATTTTAAGCAAATTTATTATTTTCGTCAAAAAATTTTAAAATTTATATGTTCGAACATAAGCGCCAATAGAATATCCATAATCTGTATGGTAATAAATAACTAATTTCGATCTCAGTTCTCATTTCTTGTCACTAAAAGTGAATTTTCGTAGTTTATCCAAAATTTATTTATACAAAACCATACTGACCACCTTGTATAACATATGTAAAAAAGATCAGACCAGCTTATTCGCGGGGGACTATTTTCGGTCCTTTAATCTCCTTATCATCTCATTACCCACTTGTGAATTGCATTCTGTAAATAAGCAGGCCCATAAATAAATATATTGTGCTGAAAATGCGAAGCGAATGTCAGATGAAAGAGAGGAGCCGACAACTGGCATGTTCTAGAGCGTAAAACGAGACGTTATCGTAACGACCCGATTATTCCAGGCTTTCGTTTACAAGCAGCAGACAAGTATATAAGGGAGATACACAGACTGCAAAAGCAATCAGTCGTAAAGTAAACGCGTTGAAGATTACATTACAGTAATGTAATAAAAACAGTACATTGTGAAAGCTGTATACAAGAGATTGTAAATAGTAAAGTGAATTGTAATTGAATTGTGAATTACTGAGTAATAAAAGGACATTAAATAAATTCTTTATAAATCAAGAAACTGCAAATTAAAGATCGTACCCGAAGGATTTGGGAAATCATCGAGGTTTAAGATCGTAACAATATATATATATACAAATATTCTAGAATGCAAAGAAAACATATATGGCAGGAAGCTATAAGCCGCTCCTCTTGACATATTGATTCAATCGAATTGTACCGTTTTGACCAATATGATGAAAGCATATACATATATAGCTCAATACTTAATGCACTTCAGGTCACATAGACTCTCAAGAAAAGCATTTGCTATGATTATAGGGAATCATAATCCCTCAAATTTAGGCGCCGTTTTTTTTTCAGTATTCAGAAAGCTTTGAGGATTTCAACGGTAATTTACATAAAATTCATAGTCATTTTCGCATTAAACTGACAGATATTAATGCCAATTTATATTTGTAATCTTGTTGTTATTTTATTATTTGAACAACAATGTACACCGATACCCACAACTAATCTGCCCGATGTAAGCCTCAAAAATCAGATAAATACAATAGTGAATGCTACGTTATGCTACATTTTTTCAGCTCCGACGGATAATACCATACTTCTTTGTTCGCATTTCTAAAGCTTATGACAACTATTTTTGTTGTTGTGCCGTAGGGGTTTTCGCTTATGAATGTTGTTGTTTGCAGCTCTTGTTCGGATCATTTAAGTCAGTCAACATACTTGAATTCTGTCCAAAGTGTATTAATTGAGTTTGTACTAGAACTTCTCGGATATGAACGATAAGTGCCACTCGGCTGCAACGTATATGTAAGATAGGCACGTGCGTACGAGCGTCGATTGATTGTATGGGTGGTATGTAGTCATCAAGGCGCACATATGTACACACAGTTTGGCTGGCATTTATTCAGGTGTTATGGATGGAATGAGTGGTTGACTGACTCCCTGACTGGCTGCCAGCATACTTGTATAGTCTCTATCACTTGTGTTTTCCTTAAATGTCTGCTTACCGGCTTGTGAGCGCATATACATATATCTACTCTAAAAAAAAAATAACACAAGAGGAATAACTGCAAAAGAATACCAATCTAAATAAGGGGCCCAAGCTAAGTAATAAAGGAATGCTAATTAAAAATTTGAGTTCATTTATTCCAAATGATTGATTTTCATCAAAAATAAAAACCCGACATTTGGAGTCTATATCTATTCATCTGCCCCTCGGTCGCTGAGCTACTAACACTTTCTGAAGCTGAGCTCTGCTGAATGCGAAACACGCGTGGACTGATAATTAATTTATGTTTAGCAACTTCAGTTAAAAATAACAGTTATGTCAAAACATGCAATAACAACCAATTACCGAGCGATGTTCATTGAACTTTCGAAAGCAATGTTTAGAGATTTAGAAAATTAGCAAGACCTACTACTAACATTTAGGTAACATTTTAAAACTATCTAGTGAGAGTGAAGTGGAGCAGTGGACCAGGAAAAGTTGAATGAATTTTACCTCAACCTGTGATCAGTTCAAGTCACCAGTTCTTGTTGTTTATATGCACAAGCTTATACTTAAAAAGTGCTTCGAGGTTATGGCCGTTCATTAAATGACCATAGGTAGCACATGACTTAAGTATGCTTATATGAAGTTGTGCGTATTTTGCATCTACATACATAAATATATGATTGCGCTTTAACTTACACTTTACAGCACCTATTTGTTTAATCCAAATGCAATTTTGCTAAACTAGCGAAAAAGGGCTTTTCCATGAGTACAATGCACGAGCTACCCCATCCTGCCTATTCTCCAGATTTACATCCTCCGACTACTTTTTTTTTCCATATCTGAAGAAATAGATGGGCGATAAGAGATTCGTGTTGAATGAGGATGTCGACACGAAATAAACTTTCATTTTAGGAGTCTTGAAAAAACATATTATTTTGAAAGAATAATAAATGTATATAACTAGAAGGAAACTATGCTGAGAAAAAAGCGCCGAAAAGAAATATTTTATTCAAAAAGTAACTGACTTCTCTAACAAAGTATTTAAAATTCCATTATAAGTTTTTTTAATAATAATTAGTATATATTAATAATTTATATTTATTTCTTTTATCAGTATACGAAATGTAATTTTTAAATTTCTTACGCTGGTAAATATACTCCTGAAACACAAAAAGTGCCGTCGCGTTACAGCCGTAGATGATATTAAAAGAACATGACTGAAAGAATAACGAGTTTGCGAAGTATTTTGCGACTACATAAATGTAGATTAATGAATAACTATATTATTCGAAAACTAAAACTTCTTTTATTTTATGACACACATTTTGTATTTGACCATAGATGTAGAAGTAATACATCCAAAAGCTCTGCGCCAAACTTAAAGATATATTGAGCAATTTAATTGTTTAATTATGAATTTTATCGATTGAACATATTTAAATAGTTACATAATAATAAACTATAAAATATACCCATAAATATAATAAAAACATATCTCCTTTATTCTTTTTATAAATAAATATATTATTAATCTTTAAAAATTGGAAAAATTTAATTTTGTATATATGCAAATAGTTATCTACACTTCCAATTCACCGGCTGAGATGTCTGTGTGAAAGAATGACGCATCGGCTGACACATCACAAAACCAATTGGCTCTAATTTGATTCAGAATTCTGTAATAAGAGAATGCAAATGAAGAAGAATATTAATAAATGAAATGGTAACTGAAAGCAGGAGTACCGTAATAATATAACTTTAAACTCTTCGTACAATTAAGAAAACAGAGCAAACATTGAGAAAATAGATTAAACTCATGAAAGAAAGACATAAAGTGTATAATAAAAATACTAGTAGCATAAAAAAGACAACAAACAAACAAACAAATAATGTATTTATGAATGAAATGCGCACAGCACCTAGGGAATTAAATGTGAATGAAGTGCAATTTCAATTTATTAATGTTAATATTGTCTTATTTTAGTCACTGATTTCTAAATAATAAAAGAAATTCTAAGACACAACAGAAAGATTTATAAAATATTTTAATTGTATTGAAACTGGCACACCCCATCATATTTTTTTCCACAAGCCATTTCCAAACCAAAGACGGAATTGGAGTTATGCGTGTATGGGGAAGTACGCAAGTTTTAGCTTTGCATTCAATATCTTTCCTAGAAGGGTCTTTTAGGAGGGTCTGATATTCTTTCTGTTAAGATGTGACGTTCTCAAAAGAAAAAAGGAGCAGAGATTTGTTAATTCTCTCGCAATTTATCGTATACGAATATATGAATTCCATTTCTCTGAATTAAACGGTCACAAATTATGTTAGCCAGTTATGTTAGCCGGCGACGCGCAAGGGAAATACACTCTTAATTTTTTTTTTAATTTATCAAAATATTAAATAAACATTGTTTGAAGATACCAGCCTTTTCACGAATGTTTGTTGAATATGGAGTCTGAGGTCCTAACCGCGATTGACTACACTTAAGTTATCGACAAAGATCATTGTATTCCCCTAGTGAAACCCAACTATGGATGTGGTGTTCTATTTTATTTCTTCCAAATTTGAATCTCCATAAGACTGGAGGTACTATATACATCGTGGAATATATGTATGATGACACCTCAATCGCCATCGTAGATAGTGCTTCATCGTTTCGTCCTTAATTAGTAAACACGCCTACAATAGTATTAAGCTTTCTTTTTTTTAGATAATTAACAACAATAACCTCGTAAGCAGGAGCCAAAGTGTCTGCTATTTTATTGAACCATCATAAAAGCCATTTCAAAGCTAGAATATTGAAGCTCTTATTAATGATAATACCAATATTTCCTAATTCGGCAAAATAGTTGTATGTATATTTCGTTCGAACGCCAGAATATCATATGTGGTTTCTCTACTATATAAAGAAAGATGCTATATTATACTTTCTCGAAATATTTTATCTGCTTAATTTCGGATGAAATAAGATGTTTTCTTGTAAATATTTTTTTTTTACCATTTTTGGCTACAAGCTTCTACCGTTCGTTGTTTTTAAAAAACTAAATTTTTAATATTAGAAATTTTTTCGGAGGTACTGACGTATTGAAAAAGCCAGATACTGTTCTGATCGGGATTTGAACCATCTTAAAGGTCAACTTGCTGATGTTGCTAAGCACTAGATAACAGCGGCCGTAATGGGAAATAAATTAAAATAGTATATACGTTTTGTGAATAAATATAGTAAAGCAAAGCAGAAGTTGAGTGATACCAATGCATACAATATTGTGTATATCCCAAAGTTTTATAGACGAGAGTGCTGTATGCATATATATAACCTCATTAAGGTTTGTTTCAAGGAGAGCGCGGATGCATGTTAGGTACAACAATCTAAGGGATATGCAAAGCTCGTTTGGCCTATGTTATATACATATTCACATATGTAGGTACATATTCGTATGTACATATATGTTCTGGTCCTTTAGAAAATTTTCGAAAATTGGAGAAATGAGTTATGCTTGATCGTTTGCCCCTTAGATGTACCTTACTCCTGTGAATATAATTAAACGAATGCTTACAAGGCTATTAGTATAACTATGTGTATGTTACAAGTGTGTGTATGAGCGAGCCTACCCTTGTAAATATTTATGGACCATATGGTTAGACCAACTTACACTACGCCATCAGCTTTTATTAGCCGATCATGGCTCGTTTTTTAACAGTCGCAATTACTGCACGATGTTCGAATGTAATAGTTCGCAGAACTTCCATAATGTCATTAAAGTGATATGGTTAAGTGCTTATTGTTTGCAATGGAAATTATCATTAAATGGTCCATTTTCAGATATCTGATTATCTGATCTCTTTTTTACGTCTTCCCACCCCGGCTCTTGATCGATTGCAATTTTCGTCTGTACGGCGTCAGATGACTCTGATGGCATTGGGTTAAAGACTATGTTTTTTCCAAATGAGCCTAGTGATCAGTGAATAAATTCAAACACTCTTCTCCCCACGCTTAGACACATACACTACTACTACAACACTGCACCGCTTACCGAATTACTGTTTGGAAAAAACCAAGCGATCCGCCTGACCTATCCAACGAAGAGGAGGTCTTCTTCATACTCTGCTTCAGCCAGTGGGCACTGCATTGAAATATTTTCATCCATTGTGACGACATTACCTAGCCCACGTAGCCGGTGCTTATATGAACCTTGTCGATGTTGCCGTACAAATCGTACAGCTCATCATTCAATTGTATGCGTGTCTAATGCAAAAAATGCGGGATTTCAAAGCCGACATGGTTGTTGGCCTTAATGCTTCTACCATATATTAGGACGGGAACGCGACTTTTAGATTATGTTTTTGATTCGTCGAGAGAGCACTTTACTTTTAAATTGCTTACTTAGCTCAAATTTTGCTGCAAAGGATGATTCTGGGTTGGCTGTTTGAATGGATTTCAAGGCTAGCATTAATATTAGTTTTAGTTCTGGACCCTAGAAAGACGAACCGTTTGTTGACGACAACAGATATTTCGTTTTTTCATCGCTCACTACCTGATCACTGCAGTATGATCGGCATACGCCAGTAATTCTTCCACTTTTTAAAGATTGTACCTTGTATATTCAACATTCTAGCTTTTAGTCACGATTTGCTCGGAAGACAGTATAAAAGTAGTAAAGCACGTAAAACCCTGCAATCAGCGGCCTCAGAAATAGCAATGAGCAATTGAGAAGTGCGAACATCTGGTAATTTCTCAAGATTATGTAATTTAGAATTGCTCTTTTAAATTTTTTTAGGATTTTTTCTAAAATATACTCTCTAAAACTCTTCAAACAATCGACATGTACAAATGCGCATATTTGATAAGCGAAAATGGTGCACTTGTTATCGTTTATTTTTGTTTGTTGTGCCTGGCGCATGAGTAACATAATTCTGCTCTCAAACTTGAGCTAGTATAATTTACAGAAAATAAAATTAATATTAAAAAACCTTTAAAATATTTAGGTTTTATTTTATCGAAAACATAATTCAAGTATAATTGTTTCAAAATCAAAGGTTAACAACATATTAATATCTGAAATAAGCTGAAACAATAAAAATCAATTAATTTCGGTATTCCAGTGTTGAATTATATGTCTTACTTCTACATAAAATAAACAGCTGTGCATAAAAATATGGAATTAATAATAAAAATAATGAATAAGTCAGCCAACCAAAAAGTTGAGAATTAACAACAAACCAATTTTACATCAATTTGAAAGTCTTTGTGCAAAATGTGCAGCTCAGTTTTTTATTCATGATGTTTGAAACCTAATTGACAGTAATGGAAGACGAGAGTGGTTCTGATATATGCCAAGTTGAAAACTGTTTTCTGGTGCAAATGTATTGAAGGTAAACAGAAAAGTTTTATCCATTTATATGTAAAAGATTTATGTGAACATGTATAAAGAAAATAATAAAATTTTGTTTGCAAAATGAATTTTCATTAAAAGTAAATTTTTTACCGCGGTTGAAATTTAGCTATTAACTCCTTAAATAAATATTGTTAATATAAATAATCAATAAGTGCGATTTTGTGAGGCATAGGTAACTGTTGAGACTTTCCAATTTGTCTTTAATTGTTTAAAAGTTACAATTATAAATAGCTATAAAATCGGTCATTTCTATTTCAGCATTTACGAAGTTGAGTGCTATTCTGAGTTTGGCATTTGATTAAATTTTTCTGTAATGAAATAAAATATTATTGTCTAATGTCGCATTCTTCCGCCCTTTACTTACCTACCTCTACCCCACGCCTGTGACTTGATACACTTTCATGGCTGGCGTTTTTTGCTATATATTTTCCATTAACCTTTGTATCATTTAACTGAATACAGACTGCCATCTTCCAAGTCATATAAACACGTCAATATCACTTTTTCGCCTCGACGCAGCATGTGGTATTTTGACACGTACGTTGCACAAAGTGATTACAAAATCTGTAAAGAAAATAAGGAATTGTAAATTTAAATGTGCATGTAAGAAAATAAATTTCTGAAAATTAGTATTAGCCCTCTAATATCACAAAACTATTCCCCTCGAGTATATTTAGCCTCACTACATCTAAATAATTCATATTATTTTAATTTTTTAAATATCACTTATGTTCATTGGGTAATTTTTGAGTAAAAGCATTTTGAGAGGCACGTCTAAATATGAATTTAATCTCATTTCTTTTTGAGTCTAAAGATTTATGATAGCTTGGAGAAAAATTTAGTCTCATTCGCAATGATTCTCAATAAAAACTTATCTAACAAGATTCGATAAGATTCTGTCTTCGGTCATGCCAAAATGTTTACACCTTTTATGAATATACACATTTTGCACTTAAATAAAAATATATTTATATTGTTTATATGTTGTTTATGAGTTAAATTAAATTAATTCTTCCAGCGCCTAGAGCCAAATTTGTAAAAAAAATTCTTATTTATACCATACAAAAGATTTGTATTGTACGGTTAAAACAAAATCCTTCTCAAGCAAGGAACATTCCGTGGAAAAAATCCACTTCCTAACAAGTAGCATTCCCCCAAAAGCATAGTTGCGAATCTGACTTTCATATATCAGAAGAATATGTAGCATGGGAAATATACATACATAAAACACACTTGCTCAATTTCGATTATTTTCAATAAGTACATATTTAATGAATTGTTTAATGCGGCCTGTAATTGTTTGTGGTTATAAGTAAATGAGTTTTATTCAAAGGCCTATTTTGTTAGAAATTTTTGAATTGAATAATTTGTTATACAACAAAGAAAAATTTGTAGAAGTGACAGCTCTTTCGGAGATCACTTCATAACTATGTAGGATTGACAGATAAATTTATCGTCCTTAGACCTTACTTAAAGAATTGCTACACAAAATATCACAGCTGAACAACCCTACAATTAAAATTTAAAGTATGTAAAAATTCTAGATAAATACTGGTATGTTGAATATGAATCCATACCAGCTCCTTATGTATGTGTGTTAATTTATAGCACACCATGGTTGTTTTTTTATTTTTAACCCCACCACTAAACAATCGCAATATGAAGTAAAGTACAAAGTCGGTATTCCGCAGCCGATTGCGATGAACAACAATTTTATTGGAATGCAATTGATTTTTTCCCAACTTTTCATACCCTTCCTTCCATAAAATTATATTCCCCTTATCAAGCCCTCGCTGGCCCTTTGCTTGCTTTGTGAGCTAAAAATCTGTCGATCCCTGCGTTAACTATTTACCGTTTTATAAACATACCTATGTATATATAACGGCAGATAATTTGTATTTATAAGGGTGAGATGTAATTTAAAAAACAAAGCCCAGGTTTAGGAAGATATTTCCAAAAAATAATAAATTTCCTATCCTTTTTTTGATGAGCCATATCATTGTATGGTTTCTGGTGTTATCACGATGATAATAAAAAGCCCTTCATAAAAATGTATCGCTCAGAGGCGGTTTAGAATAAATTTTAGATATAATTTTTAAATTTTCAGGAGTTAAAACTTCTAATATTTGCGATGTTTAATACCCTCGATGGGTACATAAATGAAGGATATGGTATATAGTAAAAAGGTCAATATAACAAAAATTGCTTGTTGGGTTATGTTGGTTGACTTATAAGCGCGGAAGTAGTTTATTCAGAATTCGCCTGCAACTATTTGATAGACTTAAAGTACAACATTCTCGATGTCTTACTTACTTAAGATCTTAATTCGATTAGGAACAGGGAGCATATTTTCTGGTATTCCAATACGACTTGGTACCTAAAAAGTTTAATTTTATGCTGGTTATGAATTTTTCTTATTATAGCATTGCTTTGGTTGATGTTGAAGATTGCCTGTAGAGGCGATTAAGAGTCGGAGAATATTACATATTATCTTTTGCTAGATTTTGTTAGAAATTCCAGAGCAAAGATCATACTAATTCTGTTAATTTTTTTGTAATTTTCGAGCTTTAAGTTGACTGAGTCGTTGCAACGAATTCATGGTGGAGACTGCTTACACTAGTATTTATGCCGAACTCTATTGCCAAATTTATTAGGGTTTCGAGAGTTTATTGTTTTTTATATTGCCGTTTTCTTTTTCGTTGGTTTTTGGAATTTTTTTTTATAGGAGATCCATCTGAGTCGATCAGTTTGGAGGTAAGAATTTTCAGTAATATATTTAATTCATCTGCTGCAAGGTTCCAGCTTCTGTAAGAATATTTACAATTGGGATTGTCCGTAAAGCTCCGATACACTGATGACACTGGTGAAAAATTTGCTATATTGGTTTTTGTTGCAGATCCATAAATGGGAAGGCAGTAATATTGATAGGAGTATTGATCTGACCATTAGGAAAAGGTAGTTTGTACTACATGTTCATATGGGCATTCCATTCGTATTTATTACTGACGATCAATCCAAGAATTTTTAAGCTTTTGACATTTGGTATAGTCTGATTATTAATAATTATATCTTAAAGGCTGTTTATTTGTCTAGAAGAAGTTTCTTGTAGTTCATATACCACATCCCTTTTGGTATCATTTTTTTATAACCTGGGATATACCGAGTATAAGAGATATAGGGCGGCGCCTATTAGTCCGAAAGTAAACAGCAGTCGCCTGTATGGTCGTTTCATTATGAGCCGAATCCAACATAAATTGTTCGCGCGTGAAGCGCTTCAAAGCAAATGATTGTCGGTTTTTTAGAAAAACTGGTACCACTAATATAATGCAGAACAATAACTTCTTATTGGTACACAAACATTTGTTTGGATCACTTTTCCCCACGACACTGCAATCTCTCCCACGTCAACTGAAACAACTGCATTGTTGAGCACTCAAAAAACAATTTGCTGAGTTATCCACCGTATTTGGCACCGAATGATTCCTTCTTATTCGCGTACGTCAAAATGAACTAAGAGATCAACGTTTTTCGACACCGAAAAGACGGCTCATGCGTTCAGAACGCAAGTTTTGGAGATATCTTAATCAGAGTGACAAGAGTGCTTGGACAATTGTTTCAAACTCATGCTAAAGTGTAAAGGACTTAATGGAGAATATTTTGAAAAATAATGAAACGATTTTTGATTATTAATATTTGTTTATGTTCTTTAATCCCGAAATATAAAAGTCACACAAGAATGTGAAATAAACCCTTAAGAAAAGGAACATATAATTACATACAACACAAGGACAATAAATCCTTTATACCACAACAAACATATCGGACAAGCATAAATGTCGCTCTCGACTTTTGACCCCTGAGCAATCAAGTTCACGCACGCATGTGCGTGCACACATTCAGTTGCAAATACACAAAAAGACATAGACGGGCATACATACAGTGGCGGACAAAAGTCTAAATACACCTATTTTCACTGTATTGAAATTCCAAAAGGTTTATTGGAAAATTTCACGGCACAGTTTATTTCAACTAATTTCCCTTATCCTAAAAAAAAATTGTTATTTTAACATAAAATAGTAAAGCTATGACAAAAAAAGTAAATCCAACATTGACAAAAGTCTACATACGGTAAGTACATAACTGTCCCAAGCTTCAATAAGACGTTCTTTGAGTAATGCTGAGCTGGAAATCTGATTTTTTCTAATTTTTAGCTCTAAAATATCCCAGACATGTTCAATAACATTCAAATCTGGGCTTTGAGTTGGTGTATGTAGTTAACTTGGGGCATGATAAAGTAACCAATCTTTAATTATATGGGCCCTGTGCTTTGTATCGTCATCCTGCTGAAAGATCCAGCCTGCGTTAAGTTCTAAACTGTACACCGAAGGCTTCAGATTAGCTTACAACAATGCCTTATATTTGAACCGATCCATATCAAAAAATAAGCTTTCCAACTATAGGAGCCGCAACCGCTCCCCAAACCATTACGTTGCTATATTATGCTATTACTATATTTTTGGCGCTAAGTACAGTATTTTCTTTTCTCCAAACTTTTGCTCTTCCATCGCTGCCGAATATATTGAACTTCGACTCGTCTCTAAAAAAAATGCATTCCCTTGTCCATTGTGTAATGTATTATCACTGACAGATGAGAACTGTCAAAATCAATTAACCTGAAATAAATTAGCACTTGAATACTTTTGATTAAATTGAACAGTCGTGTTTCCTCTTGTACATTTTACATTGTTTTCATTATCAATTGATTTTTAAAGTTTTACGACGAAACACTACACTAAATACATTGGAGCCCCTTACGACTAAAGAACCACCCCAAACAGTAATTTGATTAACCCACCAAAGAAAATAAGCTCGTCTTTTTCCTTTCCGACTTTTGAACGCTGTCTATCAACAGCTTAAAGAACTTAGTTTTGGTTATTTTTAAGTTGCTAATAATACACATTTTTTTCAAGTTCTCTTAGTTATATTTTGAATTTTTCATTGCGTGCTTGTTATTGTTATAAGGTGTTTTACAATTATTACATTGCCTTTTAACTTCTATCGACCGCAATGAAATTATCTTCAGTTATTTACTTGTGTGTTTCCATTTATATTTCCTTGTTTGTGTGATTTTATATTAAAGAGCTGGGTGATTTTATATTAATGTTGCTTAGCTTAATTACATACACACTTTTTTTCAAGTATAAAATAATTTTTTAAATACTGGCATATTTACTGGAATTAGAAACACGACTGTGCTTATTAGCTTAGATAATAATGAGATTATTTCCATTAAAAGTGACGTTAAGCTGTTAATAAAAATTCAAGAAGAATTTCCCTCTTATTATCCCATTAGTCTACCGAATCCAAAAATCAGCTACTCCTGTGCAAAACTATAACCGCTAGCCTTAGAGGGTATTCAGTGTTCACTTATAAGAGGGTATCATCATTTCTCAGATTCTCTGAATCTAACGGTTAACTTGATTCTGAAAGGAGTTCATTGAAAAAGGAGCTAGAATTGCAGCATATCCCACTGATATTACCATAGGCTACAGCACTATGTTTCCACAAAGTCTCTTCAAAGAGTATACAACTGGTCCATCTGTTGTGAATTTAAGATTAACTTAAATAATAAAAATGGTATAAAATACCAACAATAAACCCGACAGCGTCGTCCTAGGCTTAGAAACCTAGGAAACATTTCTGACCGCGATTATGAACTAGAAAGTCAAATTATAATAATAATATAATTCCATTGCTCTTAATAATGGGTAAGAAATGGGGCTTATATGAATTCTCACTGAATCTATATACCCGTTGTGAGAGCATTACTTTTATACATGTTGTGTGGTTGTATGTGGCCTGCGCTATAAAAAGTGACAACGTTAGTTCTACAAGCAAATTTCAAATGTCAATATCTTACTACTAGACTTAACGGCCGTTTTTCGTCTAGAAGTGAGCACTCTAAACTCCTTGAAAGGTCGAAATTCATACCAGACAGCACGAATATCTACTGCTCAACTCTTGTTTGCAAATTCTATAGAAAGGGAGACGAAATAATAGTTTCAACACTATTCTATATTCTATTTCAACGAATTTTGAATAGCTAAAAATTAGCGACAATTTTAACGCATTAGTCAATTCGGCATACATTTTTAACGATATTACTACTCGATAACTTGCTTATTAAACGTCTAATGCTTTGAAGTTTTTAGCGCCATGGACAAAAGATTTAATATAGGGTGTTTTTATAGAGGTATAGAACTTTAAGTTGGCATTACTTTTCAAGATGGCGACTGATTTAACAGCTGTCAAGTGATTTATTCTCAGTTTGGTTTGGCAATTTATCATGAATAGACTCACGCCTGAACAACGCTTGCAAATAGTGCAATTTTATTTCGAAAATAATGGTTCTGTGCGGAAAACATATAGCGCACTACGTCCAATGATACGGACTGTGTGTCTTAAGGCCTGAACAGGTCGTAGATTCAAATTCTTGTGACTTTGACTCAAATTCAATCATCGTCCGCTGAAATGTAGCAAATTACCATCGTGCTGCTAAATTTGCTGTTCGCCTATTACCTCGTATTGCCCAGCAAGCAATTTCCTTGCCTTCCCGCATGCACCTTGTCCACAAGCTGAAGTGGCGAGGATGTTTAAATTCTAAAATTTAAAAATAATTGATTTTTGTTCAAGAAAGAAAATTGCCAAAATCACAAAAGCGAATCAAGTCAGACAAATTATTATTTTCTCATTTTGGTGTAGGAATTCAGGTACAGTGAACTGTGTATACCACGAATGTTAACATCACAATTGAACCATGCAGTGTGCATCTAACTACATTTAATTTAAATAAATAATGGATCATTGATTTCAAATTTCTTAGAAATCTTAGATACTCTTGAAGTATGAAAAATAAATTTCATCAAAAAATATATATTTAGAAATAATCAGGTGCTACTTCTGAACATTCGTTTAAAAATTGTAAAGAACACAGTTTGCACTACCTAGAGTGCGTTTCACAATAGTCGAGTGAAGACACAAAATTCTTCAACTTTCAATTTTTGGCACATGGGTTGTCGTAGAGACGCACGCAGGGCGGTGTGTGCTGCCTGCGGTATATTCTTTGTTGGTAATGCGCACGCGTTTCTTGACAAGAAAGCTTTTTTGCAAATTTAGTCAACGACCATGAAAATAATGTTGTCATGGAGACGATGTTTGATTTTTTATACATACATATGCATGAACATAAACAATATTTGTACATACGCACATCCATATGTATGGAAGTTTAGATGAACATGAAGATCGAATATAGATATGTATGTGCATAGGTACTACTGATAACAATTGATAAGATTTTATGCAGTGAACATTCATAAATATGCATAATGAGTCGACATTATATGTGTATGTATGTTTATACATATGTACATATGTAAAAATGTGTATATAGATATATACATACATATATCTATATCTAATAGTTTCTATGCGAATATACGTATGTGTACACATGCACATCAGCATGCAGACTTATATGCAAAAGTTCATGTAACAGATTTTTTTGTAAAAGAAAGAAAAATATATAATTTCTTTTAAAAAAATATATTCAAAAAATGTTAAAATGTAATATCAGTAATTAATTGTTGATTACAAAATTAAATTCAATTTGGTTGTTAACATATGTGATAATAGAAAATAAAAACGTCTGTTAATTTACGTTTGCATACATTTTAATTCCCTGGTGTGATTGAATACGCTCAATTCTGTTAACTTCCTACATTGAGGTGAAACAGAAATTCAAGACGAAAAGGAAATGACGATTACATGAGAAGAAATTTCTCTGCCAGAAAATTCAAATACGCTGGCTTTGCACCTTCTCTATATTCTACGTGCTCTGGCCAAACGAATTGGTGATTTGTATTACATTAAGAGCCAAAAACAATCTGCGAAATTTTCTGAGATGAAGCAGGAAAATATAAATACTTGGCATACACGAATGGGATATCTGAATGAAAAAGATCTAAAGCGTGCAATAAATATGGTGCACGGTATGCATTTCAACTCAAATGAAAAATTAAACACTTGCGAAGTATGTGTCAGTCAAAAGCAGACAAAGGAAAGGTTTCCAAAACAGAGGGAGCCTCGTACATCTCAATTATTGGAAATAATTCATAGCGACGTTTGCGGTCCAATAAGAAATTGCTCACATTCGGGTGCGAAATACTTCGTTACATTCACAGATGATTATTCTAGATATTCCGAAATTTATTTTATGAAGAACAAATCTGAAGTACTTGCAAAGTTTAAAATGTTTAAGAATATGGCAGAAACGTATACGGGAAAGCGAATTAAAACACTTCAGACGGATAATGGCTTAGAGTATATGAGTAACGAATTCCAAACGTATTTAAATGAATGTGGAAATAAACGGCGTTTGACTACTCCATATACTCCAGAGCAGAATGGCATCGCTGAAAGAAAAAATAGAACACTTTTAGAAATGTCTAGGTGCATGTTAGCACAAGCAGATTTGCCAGCAATATTTTGGACAGAAGCTGTAAATACAGCAAACTATATTCGTAATAGGTGCCCTACAAAAGTTCTGAAAGATGAGGTACCTAAAAGTTGTGGTCGGGGAAAACTCCCACAGTCGTTCACTTCCGACTATTTGGTTTAAAATACTATGTTTTAATTAAAGATAAGTCGAATGGAAAGTTTGATGCACGGTCTGAAGAATGTATACTAATTGGTTATTCGAATGAAGCTAAAGCTTATCGTTTATGGTGTCCTCAAAAGAAAAAGATTATGGTCAGTCGAGATGTAAAATTTTTAAATGAAATGTTTTATAAAAATTGATAATAGAAGCTCAAAAAGCGTAGAAGTAGATTTTGATACACAAAAAGATGAAAGTAACTTTGAATCTGAAAATGAGAATAAGCAGTCTTCAAGTGAAAGCGATGATGAGAGTATTGAAACTATCGTTCCGAAGAGGGGCAGAGGTAGACCTAAACTTATTCGATCTGGAGCTCGCGGACGACCAAAGAAAGTATTTCAAGGAGGTGTAACTAAGAGAGTTAATAACGAAACTGAATCAAGCGAAGGTTGTGAAGAATGTGAATATGCAAACTTATCACTAGTAAATGATCCAACTACTTTTCAAGAAGCTATAAGCAGTGAAGAACGTGCTGTATGGCTGCGTGCCGTTGAAAATGAGTATATGGCTCAAATATCGAACAAAACGTGGGATCCTGTAGGACGAAAAGTCATTGGAAATCGTTTTGTATTTCGTACAAAAGAGGGTAACGTAAAGAAAGCACGCCTAGTAGCAAAAGGGTGCTCACAACGTCCAGGGGAGGATTTTAATGTCACTTATTCCCCAGTTACACGATTGACATCAATAAGAATGATAGCTACAATTGCAACACAAAATAATCTGCAAATACATCAAATGGATGTAATGACCGCTTACTTAAATGGTGACCTTGATGAAGCAGTTTATATGGAAATACCTGAATATCTAAACGAAATCCTTAAAAAGATAACAGAGGGAAATGTGTCGAAATTAAAAAAGAGCAAGGCTGAAGAAATTCCACGTACGTTAAAAAGGTGGCAGAAGTCTATATCTAAAATCAAAGATCCGGTATGTAGACTACACAAATCGTTATACGGTTTACGACAATCTGATTTTCAATGGTATCAGAAGTTAACAACTAAACTAAGAGAAATTGGTTTTAGTGCATCTAGATCCGATCCGTGTTTATTTATAATGAAGAAAAAATCGAAAATAATGTTGATCACTGTGTATGGAGACGATTTGCTCATTGCAACGAATGATGAAGAGTGGTTAAAAGAAGTCAAGAAATCTCTTTCTGAAAGTTTTGAAATTAAAGATTTAGGACCAATTAAAGTATGCCTGGGTATTGAATTTAAGCAAGATTTGAAGAATCGTACTTTATTTTTAAATCAACGAGATTACATTAATGACATTTTAAGAAGTTTAAAATGGAAGACTGTAAACCAGTCAAGACACCACTCAAATACAACTGCAAACTTAAAAAAACGGTTAAGTCAGACAAAAATGAAATGAAGAATATCCCATATCAAAGTTTAATCGGAGCTGTATTGTATTTAGCGGTAACAACACGACCTGATTTGGCTTTCGCTGTTAATTTCTTAAGCCAATTCAATTCTAATTATAATACGGAGCATTGGAAAGCGGCCAAGAGAGTATTAAGGTATTTAAAAGGTACTTTAAATTATGGTCTACTATATGAACAGCCAGATGAAAAATTGTATGCAGTCGTTGATGCTGATTGGGGCGGTAACTTAACAGATAGGCGATCATATTCAGGTTACGCTTTCATATTAGCAGGAGCCCCAATATCCTGGGAGGCACGTAAGCAGAGGACAATATCACTTTCGAGTACTGAATCAGAATACATGGCTTTGTGTGAAGCAACATGAGAGGCTCTGTACTTACAAGAGATGTTGAACGAAGTTGGTTTCAAGCATGAAGGTATAACTATTTACAATGACAGTCAAAGTGCACAAAAGTTAGTCCAGAGCAACGCATTCCATTCACGTACAAAGCATATAGATGTACGTCATCATTTCATACGCGAAAAATATCAAAACGGCGATATCAACTTGATTTATATGCCAACCGAAGACATGCCAGCTGACGTCTTAACGAAAGGATTACCCGTGGAGAAATATTACAAATGCATCGAAAATATGGGAATGACGAACGAAGATACAAATTAGTTCTACAATCGAAATTCTTCGAGGGGAGGTGTTGGAGAGTACGAAGCAATTTGATTGCAACCCTGCAAAGAATCCACTGCACAATAACTTAGGCTAATATCTCATGTAAATCTATTGTATGTAACTTAACTGACTTCCGCTGTTTGAATTGAAAAAAGCGCACGTAAAACAACACTGTTATATACGGCAGTGTACTTTTATCAAAGTTTATTCGTTGGACACGGTACCTACCACGTAATTTACTTAATAGTGTAGATGGTGTAATCCAAAATAATGCATATTACGCTCATCCAGAAAACATTTTATTAACAGTGCTATTTGATGGTAGAAAAGCCATACGTGATAGAGCTATCAAAAAAATTGTATACTATCGAGAAAAAATACTTGATCCAACTAAGCTGAGAGTTTACAAAAAATATAATATCAATTTTAATGCTTCAGATTATATTGATATGATTGATCTGAATGACGATAATTTACTATCTGAACCGGCATTCACAAGAACTATTCCATACGATCACTTGATACAATTCTTAGATTATGATGAGCCAGCACTAGATGATCCTAATATTCCAATGCATATACAAGGAACAGAAAGATATGTACAGTTGTTAACATCTGTTTCCAAACGTGTTGTAGAAAAAAATCGTGAAGTTGTTATGGCTATTACAGCAGAAAGTCGTAAAAAACAACCACGAATGGAGAGCAAACAAGATTTTTAAAAATAATAACATAACATTACTTCTTTTTTTTTTTAATTACTCTAAAATGGTCAATTATAAGTAAAAAATAATAATTTTTTAAATAAATTACATTAAAATTATAAAAATTGTGTTTTTTGCTTATTAGTCGAAAAAAAAAATTTAATTTTTTTCTACTAAAACGAATTCGAAAAAAGAAAAACTGTCTGACTGAAAGTTCTTGGAAATGTTCTGAACTTATTTAAGCTGTAAGGAAAAAAATTTTCCATGAGAAATTTGTTAAAAATGAAAACATAGTAGTTAAAAGTTCATTTTAGGCTAATTTCTCATAATTTAAGCCTGATTTATCTACTAAAATTCAAAAATACTATAGATATTAATACAGATTCTGAAATGTACGTAAAATACCTTTAAAATAAGCCCAATATGATATTTTGCCTATAATTCTATCAGAAGCTCTGAAGATTTTTTGGCCAAGCCCTACATTCATATGGCAAAATATCTATTTTGCAAAAGTCGGGGGCTCGAAATCGGGTTTAGAGTTATGGTTTCTTGGGCAATTTTTCTTAAAATCATCTGTAGATTACGTTTTTGCTATACTCCTGATGCAAAAAAATCCATCCATACAATTTGACCCGCTCTAATATATATATTAAATTTTTAATTACATATCTACAAATTAAGCTATGCACATAAAAGAAAAGTCAATCAATCAATCATCAATCATTAAGATTAGATCGTTTTTCCCTTCTCTGAAGTATGATTAACCTAAGAAGGATTGTGATATATACCTACTTACATTTGCGATAGAAAATCTTTCACATATATTTTATTTATAATATGTACCCGTTCAATTGTTTTTGGTAATAAATCAATAACAATGACACTATGTAAACTTTTGAAAGAAGTTGATTTGCCAAGTACTCATGCCAATTAGTGCTTGTGATGGATATGTCATTCGGCTATTCTAATGTGGATTTTCTTCAAAAGGTAATTTATTGTTTGGTTAGTGAAATGGCTAGGGAAAATTTAATTGTGAATTTATTCAATTGAGAAAACTTAATTATACACGGCAACAAATGGAAAGAGATTTAGTTATTGGTTTTCAGTTTGGTCTACATTCGCAATGCTAAAAATACTTATACCTTTCATTTACATAAAATGGTATATATCTTAGGTCCGAAGTATGTAAATACCAGAAGGAGAAGAAATAGAAATTTATACCGATCGTATCAATATGACGAGCTGAGTTGATTTAGCCATGTCCGTCTGACCGCAAACTACTTATAGTCACTCCGCTTTTGAGATATTTCAACCAACTTGATAGGTAAGTATACATTTAAGCGATCATTTGTCGGAGCCCAGCACTTAGCATATATACGACTGATTTTTCAAATTTCATATTTTGGATCATAAATCCGTTAAAAAGTACTCAATACTCCGAAATTTTGTATCCTATACACACATAAGAAGCACATTGGTTCTTCGACATCGGAATAATATTTCCATAGTCCGATACAACCGCCAAAAAATCCTTTGGAACCGTGAAATTCGGTATTATATTACAAGCATATATCGAATTGTCCAGTGCTTCTCAATATGGTCGAAATAGGAATCCTATATAATATAGCCTCCAAATTATCGTTTTGTTTAGATCTCATATTAAATTCAGAAATGGGGCAAGCTTATATGTATTTTTAGTTGTTCATTATTTAATAATTTTAAATCATAGGAGATCTTTTTTGTGTGTCGTCTAATTTCCTACAAAAATATGTACTTCTCATATCCAAACATTCAGTTGTTCACGAGGAAAAAATAATAAACTTAAAAAGTTAAAAGACCCCTAGTTATTTTTGTGGAAAACATATCTTCTTAAATGCAAGATTTAATATGACTACTAAAAGGTGGTTTAAGACTTGCAATCCAAAAAATTTAATTTGGAAATGCAAGAAAAAAGTCAGCTTGGTAAAATCTACAAACATCAGTATTATAGAACATACATTTTTATATAATAACTAACATCTTTCATCTAATATCGGTATTTTCGAAGTATATTTCGTAACATAAAACTGTTTTTTCGTAATAGCTTTATCAACGTCATTTAATTCGTTCGTTAGCGTAGGCACCGGTTACGTGATTATAGCTGCTTGCCGAAAATCGGAAACACCAAGAAGGACCTGTTTCTCCACCCGATTTTTAGAACGGATTAGCCTCCTCTTGCACCAAAGGGTACTGCATCGAGAGCTGGAGAGATGGAGAGCTTTCATCCGTTTGTATGACCCAACTCAGCCAACGTTGCCACTATCCATTTATTTGCTGATCTATGTCAACGACACAAACCATACATCTTCCGCATAACATTTCTACTGAAACCCCTTCATGCCGACTCACCCATGCTTTTGCATTATATAGCAGGAAGGGAATGATGAGGTTTCGATCTTTGTTTGTCTTACTTTTCAGTTACCTACTCACTCGTTGGATTTCAAGGCTGACATTGTTGGTGTGGTTGGTACTGGTTCCAAGATAGACCGAATTGTCTACAACTTCAAAGTTATGACTGTCAATTGTGAAGTGAAAACTAAGACCCGAATGTGATAACTCTTTATTTGATGTCAAGGGATAGTTCATCTTGTTCTCGCTCACTTCCTTACTAATTCGATTCGCTTTTTTGTCTAATCTAGAGAAATGAGGTCTAGTATCATGGGTTTTAAGGCCAATGATTTCAACATCAACGGTATACTGCACAAATGCACACTATTAATAGATTGTATCTTTTCTATTAAGCTCTGTAGCTTATATTATTTTCTCCAACATTAAGTTGAAGATAGAAATTTACTCAGTTGAAATGTCATTTGGCACTGAAATTCTCGGAGAGGTTCTTTGCAATACTGACTGCGCTTCTGGTATTGTACAGACATAGCAGCATATAGGCATCTACTTTTCGTGTTAGTTCGACTAAAAATAATTCTTATAATTCCGGTTATCCCTCGGCAGGAAATGTCAAGCCCTCCGAGAGTATTTTTGACATGAAATAAAAGCTCCTCTTTTTCATAGAATTTTTAAGTATTCAATTTGTTGACAGATTCTCAAACTTTTCAAATTAACACATATCGGCCCCTTTCGTTTTTTGTCTGCATATGCTTCTTCCTGGTTATGGTCCCAAAGCAAAGTTGCAACAGTGCAGTCCTTTTTCTATCTCCTACAAGCAACGATTTGTTTGTGAGTCAATGGTACATAGCGAGGTTGAAATGCCGTTACTCAGTTAACCTACATCGAATTGATAATGAGCGCTCGCGGAAAGTAGGAGTACAAGTCGAGTATAAAACCGCCTGGCTGTCGAACTTTACAAGTTTTAGGCGCTGCGCATTTTATTTATTAAATATTTCCATTTCCAACATGAATTGTCAAAAAGAGAAACGTCAAAATGCAATTTACAAAAATTTATACAAACAAATTTATGAGAACCGCCCTAAATGAAAGTCCTGCAAAGGAGTGAACAATTTTTGAAAGAAAGATGAACAAAGGGACGCTTTGTAAAGGATGTAAGTATTTAATATTTAGCTACTTCCATAACTTCCGTTATGTCCTGGAGATAATTTTTATTTATATTAAAATAAAGGGTGTTCCAAGTAGAGGTACTTTTTTCAATAGCTTTTTTGACAGATGATGCGTGAGTCGTGTCAAGCTGTCATGTTTTTTTTCATTTGTTCGGTATTGTTTGACATTTCATCACGGAAAGACGAACGCCTGAACAACGTTTACAAATCATTCAACTTTATTACGAAAATTTAAGGTTCTGTAAAGAACATATTTCGCACGCTTCGTTCAACTTATGGTCAATATAATCGGCCTACTGAACGTAATATTCACAAGAACGCCACCCATCTTGAGACCCAGTATTCATTATTGGAAAATATATGATCGAACAGACCACGTCCTGCACGCAGTTAAGAAAATATTGCGGCCGTAGCTGAGAGTATACACGAAGACCGTGGATAGTCGATTGGGAGCCGTTCCCAGTAACTCGGACTGGCGTATGGAATGACTTGGCGCACTTTACGTCGAGATCTTAAATTAAAAGCCTACAAAATACAGGCTGTGCAAGAACTGAACCTTTCCAAGCGACATCGCTTTGCTCTATGTGCTCTTGAAAAGTTCCAAGAAGATCCGATGTTTTCGAACCAAATTTCATTCAGAGATGAGGCCCACTTCTGGCTCAATGGGTATGGATATGTAAGCAAACGAAACTGGCGCATTTGGGAAGAAGAACAACCTGAAAATATTCAAGAGCTGTCGTCTCAGCCAGAAAAAAAAAACGGTTTGTTGTGGTATGTAGGCCGGTGGAATCATCGGACCATATTTCTTCTAAAATGATGAGGGTGAGAACGTAACTGTTCATGGCGACCGTTATCGCGTCATGATAATCGACTATTTGATGCTTGAAATTGCAGCTCGTGATCTCCGCGATATTTGGCTTCAACAAGAGGGTACCATTTCCTACATTTCGCATCAATCAATGAATTTATTGAGAGAACACTTAGATGAGCAGATAATTTAACATTTTGGGCCGGTCGATTGGCCACCAAGATCGTGTGATATCACACCGTTAGACTTTTTAAAGTGTGGATATGTAAAATTTAAAGTATATGCGGACAATTTCGCTTCGATTCAGGCCTTGGAGCAAAACATCACGCTGTCATTCGCCTGTTACCAGTCGAAATGCTCGAGCAAGTCATGGAAAATTGAATTCAACGGATGGACCATCTGAGACGTAGTCGCGGCCAACATTTGAAAGATAATCTTCAAAAAATAAATACCAAAGAATGTTCTTGTTAAATTTGAATTTTTGTGTTTTTTTCTTTAAAAGAGAAGGGAACCTCGAAGGGAACCTCTCCCTTTATATGTGTATATAAGTGCATTTGGATAATACAATTAAAATAACCCAAACGCTTTCATTTGGGTTTTCCTCTTCAAAAAGCATGCAAAAAGTGTACTGTTTGTACAATTTCTCTTTAAGGACCCGTAGAGCGCAATATTGCCCTTCGAGCTAGCCCATGAGTACAGCATAATCGGGGTAGCGATAGGATACGAATTTCGTAACTACATCTCTGCAAACTCCTAGTTTTCATCGGAAGTACGCAGAGTTCAACCCGGAGAGTTTCGGCAATCGGCATCTGATATTTGTGAGCATCTCTCTACGTTTTTTTTATTCCAACGAAGCATCAATACCTTGGCAATGAAAAACAACTTGTTAAGATTCAATTTTCATAGTATAATTTTTTATTTATTTATATTAAAATTTCTTAATTTCAGATTCCAAGGCCGGAAATACTACCTCTCAATTTATTTTAATAACACAACAAAGCAAATATATACCAAAATAAAAATATGTTTCAGTAATTAATATTTTTGTATTATTTTACATACATATATACATACCTAAACTCATATTTTCGAACAAATTTTTATTTATTATAATATTTCTAAAGAAGAATAATTAAAAAATTCAATACAAACAAAAACATTAAAATAAATGATAAAAAATTAACTTTGAGATTGAATTTCCTCGTTAGCAACTTTTCAATTTCAACAAATGTCACTTTTCGCTCAATTTTAGATGACATGTATATTTTAAAAGCCGTAAAAAATGTTGCTATGTCATGAAATTCTTTTGAAATTCCTCGCATATTTCAAGGCAAAGAAATTTGTATGGATTTTAACAGATATTTCACGTGAAACGATAACTAGGCTTTATAAATTCTTCATCATTATAGTTAACATATAGTATCAATATAGTTTCAAAACATTGCAATTACTTCAGCTATACATGTGTAACATATATGGATATTATATTTTTATTACGACCTACTACCATATACCATCTTTTACCTTAGCATTGTCATTTTATAGATACATATGTATGTATGTACATAGTTTTATGATTTGAAATATCATAAATTTAAAATTTTGTACTGGTTTCAATATATATAATACATTTGTTTATATATATAATCTCTCCATATTTCTTTCCACAATGGCCATAATGAACACCCTATGTAGAGAAACCCTCGATTTAATGAACACACAAATCTTTACATAGAGTACTCTAAATAGTGAACAATCGAAGAACTGTGAATTATGAAAAGGATGTAAAAAGCAATAAGCTGCAAAAACCCCAAGAAGGAATTGAAAATGAAAGAGGACATTCTCCTAATTTGTATTTTTGTTTTTGTATTTGTGTTGTTTGTTATAAAAACATCTGTTTGTGCGTGCAAGCTTCCATATACACCTTCAGATGTCCTTGCTGCTGGTGAATATTCACGACTCATCCCTTTCGGGAAGGGCCCCGTCAACCCAAGCCCCGTTTTGCCTTCCATCCTTTGTGGATAATGTGCATAAAAGGCCGATGTTGCCGTTGTAGCCTCTTCTTTTTAACGTCAATCCCAGCAGCAGCAACATCAAGGTGAGTTTTCAGCTCTTGTGTTTTTATTGTTACATATCCATATATACTTTTTGTACATATATATATGCATTACTGTGGTTAAATAAATGCATATGTATAATTAATAACGTTCTTTTATTTAACTTTTTGAAGAAGGTAGTTTCATCTTTTCAGAATTGTTCGCCAGAAAGATCGGCCCCTAACACGATCCCCGTTTCCAGAATACAGGAGAAATTCTGGCCCCCAACATCCCCGGCGCGAATAGCATCTGTTTGTTGACCTTAGTGGATACATTTTTGTCGAGCGTAAACCGCTTGTAGTATAAAGCGACTTTTTAATGTGTACTTAAAAGTTTATGGGTGCAAAAAAATTATGAGATATACACAAAGTGAGATGTTGTTGAGTAAATAAAACGAGTTCTTGAGCAAAAATTTTAGCCTATTTATACTGAATAATATTATTGCTGTGAACTGCCCTTGGAATAATTAGTTCACTATATTAGCATTGCATGGTGCCATTCGGAAGGCCAGAATTTGACTACTGGTTCGACCAACATCTAAATTTATAGAAAATTAATTTTGTAGCCCTCAAGTGTATTTTTGAATTGAAAGAAAAGCTGTCCATAAAGGTCCATCGGTTCGGAGGCGGCTTAGAATAAAGTATAGGTCCCTCAACTTTTTGGAAAAACATCAATTTGCAATAAAAAAATTGGAGTAGGAGATCGACGAAAATCGCCAATTATAAAGGGCGATCCATTTTGAGGTTTCCTACTTTTTTAAAGAAAAAGAAAAAAACTATGAAAATTCAAATTTAATGGGGAGTGTTTATTATCATTCGAAAGAACATTATTTGGCATTTATTTTTTGAAGATTATCTCTTGCAAATGTTGGCCGCGACTACGTCTCAGATGGTCCATCCGTTGAATTCAATTTTCTATGACTCGTTCGAGCATTTCGACTGGTAACTGGCGAATGCCAGCGTGATGTTTTGCTCCAAGGCCTGAATCGAAGCGAGATTGTCCGCATAGACTATAGACTTTACATATCCCACAGGCAAACGTCTAACGGTGTGATATCACACGATCTTGGTGGCCAACCGACCAGCCCAAAACGTGAAATTTACTTCTTGTTCACACCAAATGTTGCGGAGATCGCGAGCTTCAATTTCAGGCATCAAATATTCGAATATCATGGCGCGATAGCGGTCGCCATTGGCGGTTGCGTTCTCACCCTCTTCATTTTTGAAGAAATATGGACCGATGATTCCACCGGCCCACAAACCACACTAAACCGTTCGGCAGGGTGCCCTTCGTCCCAAATAAGACAATTTTGCTTGTTAACATACCCATTGAGCCAAAAATGGGCCTCTTCGATGAACAAAATTTGGCTTGAAAACATCGGAGTTACAGCACAAGCTGTATTTTGTACGCTTTCAATTTAAGATCTCGACGTAAAATGCGCCAAGTCGTTCCATACGTCAGTCCGAGTTGCTGCGAACGGCGCCCGATCGACTCTCCACGGTCTTTGTGTACACTCTCGGCTGCCGCTATATTTTCTTCACTGCGTGCTGGACGTGGTCTGTTCGGTCGAATATTTTCCAATAATCAATGCTGGGTGTCAAGGTGGGTGATGGTGTTTCCATGTTCAGCACAACTTGAACGAAGTGCACGAAACATATTATTTACAGAACGTGAGTTTTCAGGTATAAGTCTTTCCGTGATGAAATGCCAAACAATGCTAAACAAAAATACAAAAATAACATGACAGCTTGACACGACTCACGCGTGATCTGTCAAAAAAAGACTATCTGTCAAAAAAAGACTATTGAAAAGTACTTCTATTTGGATCAAATATATATATATATATATATATATATATATTACTCTCAATGATTTCCTAAATCCAAATCCTTCTAGTTCGGTCACTGGTTTTCTAAATAAAAGTTCAAGATTTTTGGCCTCTAAGTTGTTAGGAAATTAAGCAACGTTTATTTAATTTTCTGACTATACACAATGGTTTATTTTATGGCACAATTATTTAACACTCCACTCGATTGCCTGCGATAGCTGCTCTCGCTCCTTTTATTCTGTCCTTTGTACTTCAGATTTCCATCGTATTGCCAGACGGATTTTATTTAATATTGAAATTTTTGGTTTACTGGAAACTTTATAACATTTTTTACTTTTAAAATTAAAAGATTTTTAATTGAAGTATTATTACTTTAAAATAAAAAGTTAGAACTAAAAGTCATAAAACAAGCAATTTAAGTCTAGAAGAAGCAAAAACAAAACATTTAATTTAGTAATTCCAGTGCTGAATTTTATGCCTCACATACAATAAACAACTGACTGTGGAGGAAAATTTTGAAAAAGTAATAAAGAGTAATGAATATTCCATCCAAACATAAAGCTTTAATTTAACAACCAACAAATCCTATTTTCTACTCGCTAGAATTTTAAAGTTTTCATTCAGCACTTAGTAAATTTTTTGCCAAATATGCAGCTCATGATTTACTCATGGTGTTAAAAAACTAAGTGACAGTAATGCAAGACAAGAATGGTGAAGGTTTACGCCAAGTTGAAGAACACCAAAATAAACTTTTTATATTCATATTAAACCTTACCTTCAATACGATGAGTTTTTAATATAAGTTACCAAGTGATTTTTATTCTTTACATATATGCTATAGAACTAGGGTGCGCAGAAAAAAAATCATTTTGGTAAATAACGGACACCCGAATTTAACATACATACAAGAAGTAATAAGTATAATTTTGTTCGCATCACGAATTTTTGGAAAAAGTAACAGTTATTTACAATTGGCAACCCTTTAAGATAATATAAAATCTGAATAATCTACGAAAGCGGTATTGTGGTTGGAATGTGGTGCTGGTGTGGATAATTTCTTTCGCATGAATATTCAAGAATTTTTTTACCGTTAAAATTTTGACACTTAATATAGAATGGGAAACTGTTTAGACTTGACAATTTTCTTTTAATCGCCAATGCAAATTGTTACTAACAATACTGCCTAAAAGCTACAATTGCAACTGTAGCTGTATAAAAAAGGTTTTATGCCTAGGCGTACGAAATTGAGTCCAATTATGAGTACATCTTAGTTTGGAGATCAATCCATGAAATAACCAAAAACTTGTTAGTGCATATTATTAAGATTGAATTTAGATTTTTTGCCTGCTGCCACCTTATTCCGTCTACATATACTTAAGTCTACCTCACGCCTGTTATTTGACAGACTCGGCGTTTCTTTCGACGTAAGACTGAATAGTTCCCGTCGTCCTTTGTACGATTTGAATATAGACTTCCAAGTCATAAAGACACTTGAATATCACCTTTTCACCGTGACGCACCACATGTAGTATTTTGATGCTTACGTCGCGCAGAGAAGTCAAAAAACCTGCAAAGAAAAAAGGATATGAATAATTATAAATGGTTTATATAACTGATTTTTTTTTAATGCATGTGCAGACCTGAAAATACGTAAAATGAATTTCGAGAATAATTATAGGTTCACAAGTCTTTATTATATTTTATATGCATTTTTCCAACGTAATATTATAAATATTTTCTTGATATTTGTTTTTTTTCTTAATGTAGGTCAACCTTAATGTTAATAATCTTTAGTGTAATCTCCAAGCGTTATAAATTTGTAATTAAAATGCTTATTTGTTATTACGAAGTGTGACGAACAATATACCGCGGCCAGAATTAGGTCAACCCCACTTTTTTAGGAGTTGATTGCAACCATTTTTTGCGTAAAAGTGAGTAAAGCTATAATTAAGTTTTTTTTTGCTTATAAGAACAGCTGTACCACCAAGAGCTTGGACTGATTAATACCATTAGCATTCCATATATTATACATATCCGAAGTTGTCTCATTTCCTGGTCTTCAGGGTTTGAAGAGTTTGGTTTTGCGTCTGTTTTTTAGGTCTTGTACCTCATTTTTCTTGGTTGATATAAATTATGTCGTGCCGTCGGAATGACGGGTGGGGCCTGTTCTCATAATTTTAATAATTTAGCATATGTCATTTGACCAGTGCTTGAGCTGGATAAATTTGGAGGGAGGTCGTTACGGTTGGTTTGATTTTCTTGAGTAAGTAATAATAATTATTTAATTTGTTGTATAATTACCACCACAGTTACTACAACAAACTCATCTTTTAGAGTAATAAAGTAAAACAGGATTTGGTATGCGTTGTAAGAGACATTTACCGTTTTAAATTGTATGTGTTTAATTCTTCTTAAGCTGAGTTGAGCAAGAAAATTTTAAACATAGGTTTTAGTACTTTATTTCTATCAATTATCTTTAGTATCGACCTACCATCATTATGGTTCTACTAGAGTTACCATTGTGTCACTTGAGTTAACCGAAGCTCCGATTCCATTTATAATGACAGTCAGTGGTTTTTCACTCTTCAGCAGTTCACCGGTGTACATCAAAGCGATGCAAAGGCTCCAAAATAAAGTTTTGCGAAAAAAATGGAAATGCCCCATGGTAACCTTCATATCAATGCAACAGATATTGTATTATTTAGTTTCCAGCTGGAAATTTTTTTTTAAATTATGATGAGCATTGCTTTACTCGTGTCAGCTGATAACGATAAAGCGTTAACCGAAACTAATCGACGTTTGACAAATTGAGAGATAGCAGAGAATCTCGAACTACGAAATCAACCGTATACTTACAATTACAAAATCTTAGGGAAAAAAATAAAAGTTATGTTTCCTTTACAAATAAACAGCCTCAACAAAACATAGGCAACTTTTTTCTGATTCGTAACCAAAAAATTTCATTTCAGAACTGAATAATAGCAGGTGACAAAAAATAGATTGTTGTTGGAAACCTAATCCGAAAAAGACTATGGATCGAGCAAAACTAGCCCCCCAAAATCGATACACAAAAACAGCATTTACTTAAAGAAGACAATACTTTCAGGGCCATGCGACTTAAGTGTAAAGTATATTCCATTTTAAGTTTTTTTTAAGAAACCAGACTATTGAAATTGAACAAAGGGAATGAGAATTAACGCCTTAAGCTGACCAATTTCAAATAAGTAATGTTACCTAAACCCGAGAATATTTCTGATATGAAATAAAAGATCATAATAAAAATCCATCGGATTTTGGAGGCAGTTGAGAACAAACTGTAGATCCCTCCATTTGTTGGAAAACTACAAATTGGTTGAGGAGATGACACAAAAATCTTCTTCAAAGCGCCAAATATATATAATGTTTGTGCTTTTGCTTTTGTCCAAGCGGGTAGGATAGACTTCAGAGTTTATTTGAGCACTAAACTCATATCAAAATTAATAACCAGTTTTAAATTCAAATCACTTCCAAATTTCACTAACTGTTTGCGACATAATTTTTGGCTTAAAATATTGCTATATTAAATTAAATATATTTAATAACTTTACCAAAACGTTGAATTATAAAGTAAATATATATGCTACTTAAGTAGAAACTATTCGTAACCTTCGCGCATAATTTATTTGTCTCCTTCATTAAATCTTTTATTGACAGATATGACTGACGTAGTCCTGTCTTCCATTTATTCGAAAATTAACGGTTTTTTTACCTCCGCAGACCACTTATTGGGACTAACAGTTTATTTTGCTTACAAATTCAACAATTTTTAGCTTTTCACTGACATTTCATTCATTTGTGGTTAAATTCCAATGATACGCCAAGGTTAATACAAATCTTTTTGTATTTATAATTTATTTTTATTGCAAATCCTGTTGAACTTTTGAAGAGTGAGATTGCACTGCCGTTCACTTAAAGTGCAAAGGCTTGTTGACGAATCAGTTGGCTTACAGAAATTTACTCGTTACGTCTCAATACTCAATGCACTCAGGGGATTGTACCGCAATACAATATTTATAGCCTACATTTAGGTGTACGCTTTGCATTCCACTCTGTTGCCATGCACACACTATTAATTCAAGTTGTTGTTGCTGTAGCGGTACTCATTACATAAAGTACGTTTGTTTGTTGGTCATGACAGTAAATGTCTATTTGGAATTTATTTTAGCTTGGTCTCCACGTTTCGTGCGAATTGCATATTTCAGTCATTGCCTTTCACGAGCCTTCTTCATTTTTTTCTTTTTTTGATCTTTTGCTTAAATTTTTTTCTTTCCGTTGGCTCGTAATCAGCTGTTTTTGGTAAATTGGTGCTGTGTTCAGCAAGTAATTTATCACAAAGAAAATAATAGAATATATCTCAGTTATCGTAATCTTCCTCATGGTAATTTTAAGAACCGATAATTGTGTGCAACTTCTTACTACGAGCTCATTAAAGAGTAAGTTGATTTTCTAATTGGTTCCGAACTATGTTACTAAAAGCTTATACTTCAATTTTGTTGTAAGTTTTCTCGCCATCACTGAAAAAAATGTCTCAGTAATGTCTTTATTTCCTCGTAGTTAAAACTGTATTACCCACAATTTATTTTTTGTGGCTACCAAAAAACATTGCAGATAGATAATAAAGGGTGTTTTTTACAGAGGTATAGAACTTTAGGTTGGCATCACTTTTCAAGATGGCGACCGATTTAACAGCTGTCAAGTGATTTATTCTCAGTTTGGTTTGGAAATTCATCACGAATAGACTCACGCCTGAACTACGCTTGCAAATAGTGCAATTTTATGTGCGGAAAACGTATCATAAGCGAATTTTGTTTAGCGATGAAGCGCACTTCTGGTTGAATGGCTATGTCAACAAACAAAACTGCCGCATTTGGATTGAAGGTAATCCTCAAGTGTATGTTGAAACACCGTTACATCCAGAAAAACTGACTGTTTGGTGCACTTTATGGGCTGGTGGAATCATTGGTCCGTACTCAAAAACGATGGTGGCCAGAACGTTACAGTCAATGGTGATCGATATAGAGCCATGATTACTAACTTTTTCATTCCTGAATTGAATAACCATGATGTCCAGGAGATGTGGTTTCAACAAGACGGCGCAACATGTCACCCAGCTCGTGCCACAATAGATTTATTGAAAGACACGTTTGGTGACCGCCTAATTACGTGTTTTGGATCTGGGAATTGGCCTCCAAGATCTTGTGATTTAACACTTTCTGTGGGGCTATGTAAAGTCATTGGTCTATGCGGATAAGCCACAAACGCTTGACCATTTGGAAGACAAAATTCGCCGTGTTATTGCCGATATACGGCCACAAATGTTGGAAAAAGTCATCGAAAATTGGACGTCCAGATTGGACTACATCCGCGCCAGCCGTGGCGATCATATACCAGAAATCATATTTAAAATGTAATGCCACAAGATTATCTTTCGGATAAATGAAATTCATGTCAATCGAATAATCCATCGTTGTTTTATTGCAACTTAAAGTTCTATACCTCTATAAAAAAAACACCCTTTACATATATATTAAATTTCAGAAAGCTCGCGAGGAACAAAATTTTTTTGGATTTTTATTACCCGGTGGAAAACCCCAGAAGAGCACTATGTTCGATGGAATAAATATTTACTTAATTTTAATGGTTCAATTAATGTTGAATATATTTATAGTATATGCTTCCTTTTAATTCAATATGATAATTTTTTCTTTATTTTTTATTAGTATTAATGTAATGATTTAGGAAATATGAAAATATATGCTTTACATATATGACAAGAATGTATTGTAAGTTTTTAAGGATTTTTTATCATTTATTTTAATCCTCAGATAATTTTTTACTCATAACATGTTCACACATGTAAAAGACGTGCAAAGAAAAGTACACTTACATATATGTATGTAAAAAGATCTCATTCAACTAACTCTGAATGTGCATATATACACATGCAAGTTTAACGTATGTTCGTATATTGCTAAATTAAGTACGTAAGTACACATGTGCGGATATATAATTTTTCTGGAACGTTTGCTGACGTAGAGTTAAATTTGCTTTGATTATGTTCTTCCATTTCACTTAGTTTCTTTGTATTTTACTTTATGTTTAAATATATTTCCTTTTTCCTTTTCCTTTTTTCACTTGGAATCAGCCAGGCGGGATGCTGAAATAAGACAGCTTGCTTACATAGTATGCAGCAAACAACAACCAAAAAGACAGTCAAACGAACTGCTTGACAAGCAAACTTGGCAAGCAATCCAAT
This sequence comes from Neoceratitis asiatica, assembly GCA_030068015.2. Lineage (NCBI taxonomy): Eukaryota > Metazoa > Arthropoda > Insecta > Diptera > Tephritidae > Neoceratitis > Neoceratitis asiatica. The sequence goes on from CM061524.1 coordinate 83,124,276, forward strand.
AAATCAGTGTGCGGTTGGCAGTGAATACCCATACCGAGCTCGACTTGTAAAATAATCTTTCGAGAATATATTAAAATTTACAGATACTTTAAACATATCGTACACTCGTATTTACAAACATACCTAAGTACGTGTTCACTTGCTCAATTATATCAGTATGCTTTATGCCTTTATTATGATGAAAAATTAAGTAACAAGGAAGTGTGTTAAATATTATTATATTTTTAATCTGCAGAAGATTCCCTTCGAATTTATTTACCAGGTAGAGATTTTTACCCAGCCATTTTATGAAGGAGGGCGAGATCATTCCGGCAAAAGGCTACTGAATGACACAGTGTGCTCTCAGTCGTTCGAACTATAATAAGTGCATACACCACCAAAAAGCTTTAAGTTTTGGTTTTTATATGGACTTGGTTGTTTCAATGTATAATTTGACATCTGAGGACCTTATTGATGGATTTTAGTCATGATAAGGTATGAACATCTTCTGACACACTTCAGTTAAGAAATAATCTTGTAATATATAATTAAAAAATACCTCAGGTGGACAAAAGTTTTAGAAGTTAAAATAATAAACCACACGAGACTCTAATAATTTTCTAAATGAATATTAAGAGGAAAGAATTGCATTCTTAAAATTTCAAAGGTTTGCTAATATATAATTTGAATTTTGCGACGAAGCACAAGATTTTCTACATTGTCACCTTCTCAACTGCAATTAATATGCAAAAAAATTTCTACCTTTTTGGCTTGATCTGAATAGTATTTATACTGAGGATAGCAGAAAAAAAATATGTCATTAAGCGCTAAACTGGTACCAATTCATGTGCAGGAAAAATGCTTTCATTATTGAACTATTTTTTCGTTAAAACTTACTTGTCACAGAAGATTTCATATAAAGTTTTAAACACCTCATACCAATCACAAAGATTAACGCTGCGTATTTTTTGCCAACCTGCATTCTTTGAAAATATCACCGAGCTATCCTATCCTATAATTGTAGGCTTTCGAAGAACTTTATTATAAAGTTAAAATTGTCAGGTCCGTAATAATGTAGAGAAGGAAAGTCCTTCCAAATTTTTGGTAACGATAAATTCAATTGATTAACTATTCATAGCAAATTTGTAATTAAAATAAACATAAAAATAAGAAATTAGCTTTAATTAAATTAATTTTATGAAGGCATTGCCATTCTCATACATTGAAATACGTAAGTATTAATTTACTAGTACCCTGCAAATATTTGTGGACAATATATGGTTAATTGGAGTACCTACAAATATATTCCTCTGTGGGAACTATTGGACGAACTTAGTGCGGCACGATTATTTTTCGTGTTATACCGATCGCAATCACTACACGAAGTTACAATTCCACAATAAGTTCTATACCCGTATACAGAAAATGTGTGGAAATGAAACTGAGTCAGTTTCGTTTCGCTGTTGAGGTCTGCTGGTACGCAAAAGGCGTGCAGAATTTATTATTCCAATGAAAATAAATAGAACAAATATGTAAACTAATAGATATTTTATATTTATTAACAATAAATTATTAATATTAATACCAATTTATATAGATATTTTTTTTTTACTAACTTTTCACCAAAGCAGATGGTATTCGAAACTAAAGAGTATGTTCAAATGTAATTTTTCGCATATATTCCAAAATATAATCCCTTGTAGGTACTCCATTGAGTTCTCGGGTGTTATGCAGAGATGGATTATATGGTCTAGCCCTAGGACATCACAATGTTAATTGGGCCATATTTTTTGTATAGGATGTGGAAGGATTTGGATTACTCTATTGTCCGCGTGGAGTATATATTTCACGCGTGCATGGTGTACTCGCCTTGTTTGCATGATATATACTCGCACTGTATATATAGGCAAATATCCTTCTTGAATTTCTGTACTGATAAAATATTTGTGATTTTATTTTACGGGATCTATTTACAAATGTACCCATACATACATATATGCACATATGTATAAAATCCTAAAATTTTTCTGAGCATGATGTGCTTAAGCTCTTTGTCATGGTTTTATGATGGGCCAGAGGTGGATATCAAAATTGATTCGAATCATTTTCCCGTTATTGCCCTACTGAAAAATTGTAAATGGGTGAAAACCGAATTACGGTAATAGTCACTGTCGGTTAAAACATACTAACTGTTTCTAATATCAATGTTGCTTGAAAATGTGATTTTATTTGGTGTTGTTATTTATACAAAGCTATATATCTAAATCATTAACTATCATATTCTATCAAATCCTTGACATATACTTATCCAAATATTATCTTACTGTAAAAGTAAATGAATGCATAAGAGATGAAAATTCAAACACGACAAGTATTCCACCAGATAGTATTCTTGGCTCAAAGTTATGCTATACGCGGCAGACAAGGCAAGCACTCTTGTACCAATTTCGCCACAAATGCTTTAGAACAACACCTTAAACCAATTAAATAATTACAAAAAATTGGCGAACAAAAATGAAATTATTGGCCTTCACATCTGATCTTCCCGACGGAGAGGAGGTATTTGTGTTCCTCTGCTTATAACAGTTGAAGTATTTTGTTCCATTCAGCTGGCGTGGCCTAGCTGTCATAGCCGCTGTACCTTTATTCGCTAAACTACATAGAATACATACAATTGGTGCAATATTAAGTAAACCATAAGTTTTTCTAAATCTTATATAAGTATTCTCTCACTAAATATAACATTGATTATGCATTTTGATACAATTCAAGGTATTTTTATTGAATTTCTTGGGTAATTTTTGAATATTTTTCAGACTGTGTAAAAACAACTATTTTCTAAACTAAAAACACTGGAATATAATAAGCCAGAAGCAATGCCAAAAGAGCATCATCATTCATTTCAACGACACCCAGCTGAAATGACCGTGAAAAAGAATGAGTATTAAACAATAGAAACAATCCAAGAGTGAACCAATGTAGAAGGAAAATCGTATATATACATATATTTATTCACACACATATACGTGTATATATTAACGATATCGCAAATTCTATATTACATGCTAGAATAAAAAGTACGAAGGTAGCGTGCTGGTGGAAAAGAATAAAAAAATATCCATACCTCTAGAAGCCGCTCAATATTCGAGCGAGAGGAAAACCATGAAAAATAAGCTTATTTTTTCAAAAGCATGATTTTCAATATTTTTCAGAAAGATACTTGAACCAAAGACACAGGGTCACGTAAGTACTCACTCGGCTTCAGCGATCGGAAAAGACAAAATTTACAGCAAGGAAATTCAACAATAAAAGAGCAATAAGAAATTCCTGTAAGGGCAAAAAAAAAAAGAATGATAAAAAAGTACAAAAGTTAAATAAAAATACAAATATTTTGTTTTGCAAAACAAGCGAATTTATGGTGGAAAAATTACAAAAAGTTCAATGTTGGAGAGTGTCGGTCGGAAGGAAGGAAAACAATGTGCAAAATGTGCAAGCAGGCAAATTAAATGTTGAGAATGCAATGAAAAATTGAATCACTTGGACAAATCATTTTACAAATTGTTCACCCAATAATAGCAATAAAACCCAATAGGTAGAACAGAAAATCAACCATAGAGAAATGACAAAAGCTTCATACATATTTTGCATCCATTACCATATGCCACTCATGGCATAAAAGTTACAATAAGGCGAAAAAATAGGAATATTTTGTGTAAAAGGGACACAAAAAAGGTAATTTTATTTATTTTTTTTTTTGCATTTTGTTTTTATTGTCCAGACTTTTTTGAATTAACTTTTTAAAAAAATTCCCCTCCATCTCACTTTCACAAAAACTTATTTTTCTCCTGATTGTTTAACAGCAATTTATTATAATTTTTTTATTTCATTAAAATATGTTATTTGTATGAACACATTTATCTACTCAGTGGAAGTACTCATTTGACTAATTCAACTCCTTTTAGCGCGATTGCTTCATGATATATATTTTGCTTCATTTAATATTTAAAGTTATAGAATTTAGTTTAAAATAAAGTAAAAGTTCAAATGTTTCATTGGTATCAAGTTAGGCTTATGAGCTACATTTGGCAGTGCAACTGCACTTTTGCAAAAAATATTGAAACCATTTGGGCTCAGTCAAAACCTACTAACGTATGTAATTATAGCTTTCTATGAATGACTAACTTTTTCCACTTAATCCAATTAACTTTCAGTTCTTACTGGTCGAATCTATTCTTTGGTTCCCAATATTCTCTGACAGACATACTCAAACACCTTCTGCATTCCAAACATCTCAAGTTGTCAGCTATTTATTTGCTCTAACCGATCCTAACCTTAAGCTGCAGATTAGGAATTTATCAAAAATGACTCTAAATCTGATATATAACTCTATATTTGTACTGAAGCTGTTGGTACTTTATCTTAAGGACTTTCATAATAAAACTATGTAGAAAGGACAAAAATTTCCTTAAAACCCGCTTGCAAATTATATATTATTATTATTTTCCTCCGAATTCCTTCGCTTTTTTTATCTTCATTTAGATATTCCGATTAACTTCACATTGAGCTTCCACAAGAGGTATACAAGAGAAACAATCATATAAAGTTGTAAAAAAAGTTTTAATTGAAAATAGAGGTGCAGGGTAATTAAGTTTAATGCACCAAATAAAACAAATAGAGCAAAAGGTTGGAAGGTTTAAGTTAAAGCCAAATGAAGTCAGTGATGCAGGCAGATGAAGAAAGCACAGGCAGCAGCATTCAAGATAATACAAATTAACTTAAGAACGCGATAAAGTGTGATTACGGGTGTGTAATAAATATTGGAAGAAGTTTATAAATACAGTACAGATAATGAATTAAAATTATTTTTAGGGCATGAAAGAGATGTTTTAAGAAATGTTTCCATATTTAAGTGAAGAATAAAATTTTTGTATCTTATTCCTCTCAACTGATATATGCCCCACCGCACTGCGACTACATCCGAGTCAGGAGCGTATCACACCAATTAGGTTCTGCAGTTGATATTTCACCGTAGGGCAACAAATTGTAATATTTTTATCATCATGTCGTCTTCTACTATTGATCGGATCTTCATTCAACTTTGTCACTGCAATCGATAGCCTAAATAATTAATTTAAATACAAATAAAAGTGATATTTGCACATCAATTCCATCAATCAGCCAGATATATAAATAAACTTATCACTTGGTCACGTACTGTAACTTGTATGTCTCTGTTTGTCTTAGATAATCTTGCCTGCTTTGCACAAAACCTGAGTTATAGATACGTCATTATTCCGTGTATGCGTGTGTTTTTTGTCATTTTCTTTTGCCCTAACACCGTAGCCGTATTTTTTGGCATAATGACGGCTGACAGCTACGTTAACCACTCGTAGAGCTTGGCTGACTGTCAAATCATTCGACCACTGAGAATGAACTAACTAACACTAGCGAAGAAGTAAGGTCCTCTCTTCAAATACATTTATGACGTCAAAACATTTAAACAATCTTTAAAAATATACATATATACATATGTGTATTTGCAAAACTTAAATAAGCTAAATACTAAAAAACATTTGAGCAGCCGTCAAATCAAGTTAACGCCTCCAAGTATGTAATATACAGGTATCTTCTCAACCAGAAGTATAGTACTTCCATATGCTTTTTATTTCAATTTCGGTAAATTTCTTTGTAATTCTTGACAGCTAAGCCGCCATTATTAAAAGTCGTTTCTGGTGTTTTGTTGCCACATAATTGATGTACCACAAGTCAACGGCTCTTAAAGGGCAGTAAGCACGTGGATTGATAAGTTGTCTTACGAGGAACCAAATGGCCCGTAGTACAGTGTGCGGAAGATATCAATAATTTAATTTTTCTTAGTAATTATTTACAGAAAGCAATACAAAAGAGGAAATAAAGAATAAGAATAGAAATGTTTGAGGAAGTGAAGGGAATAAATTCATATAAAATGAATTAAAATAAAATAAGATAAAAAAACTTAAAATAATAAGACAAGAGAAAATAAAATATAAAATAAAATAAAATATATAATAAAGTGTAATTAAAAAAAAACTAAAAAGAAACTTAGTAAAATAAAACAAAATAAATAAAATAAAAGGAAATAAAGAAGTTTAAAAAAAAGAAAGTAATATGAAATAAAACAAAATGCAATAAACTAAAATATAGCATAATAAATTAAAATGAATAATATAAAAAAAAATTAAAATTAACTTAAAATAAAATAAAATCAAAATTAAATTAAAAAAAAGTACAAAATAAAATGAAATAAAATAAGTTGAAGAGAAATAAGTTAAATTTATGAAATAAAATAAAATGGAATAAAATATAATCTATATTATAAAATAATATAAGTTAAAATATATTATATTAAAATAAAATAAATTAAAAATAATATTATTTAAAAAAAAATTATAATAATGAAATAAAACATAAAATAAAATTAAAATTAAATATAAAAAACCAAAATAAATTAAAACAATTTAAAGTAAAATGCGTTAAAATAATATAAAATAAAATAGAGTAAAATAAAACAAAATACAATACTACAAACTGAAATAAAGTATAATATAATAAAATAGAATTGATTATATAATATAATTTAAAATAGAAAAGATTAAAAAAATTAAATTAAATTAATATATAACTTAAAATAAAATAATAGCAAACAAATTTAAATTAAAATAAAAAGGTAAAACAACAAAGATAAATTGAAACTAGATAAAATAGAAGTTTATACGCAGTATGTCTGCGAAAATAATATCAGCTATTATTTAAAATTGTATCAACTTTTGAGCAGAGCATAGCAGCAATCAGAAAAAATATAGATATTTAAAGGAATGTAAATTTAGAGCATTCTCATATAAAAAACCAAAGCTATTTTATTCAAAGTTTTAATGATCGTAGATTTTGAATGAAATTATTATTATGTTATTATTATTATTATTATGAACCATTTCAATATCATATGTAAAAAGAAAGTTCCGGGACTGTCCCTACTGGACGTTTTCTTATTAACTTATGTGCGTATAATTTTAATGCCAGTTACTTTGTTATTTCATATCGTAAGCAACATCAAGTTTTTTAACGCCTAAGACGTCGCCGGACTATAGTTGGAACCACATACCGTCAACGATTGTTTTTTTTTTGCAACAATTTCATGCCTGTATCTACACATATTTGTCACATAACCTTTGCATGATTATCTGGTGCGCTTGGCGGAATTTGTCTTGCCTTACTAATTAACTAACATTATCTTCGAACACCTGACTACATTCACATATTTTACTGTTTTCTGTTCTTATTCAGAAGTGTTTTCTTATTTATCTTCATTTTTTGCGCAACTACAAAGAGTAAAGCACCTACACTTACAAAGAGCAATGCTTCTTCTTTTATATTTCGTACCTATTCTTCGTAATTCATTAATTGAAATTAAACGGCCAGTGAATTTAGCGAAATTGAACGCACACTAATACACTTATCAATCAACAGGCTAACATATATCCAACATCACTAACAAATGCGATCACTAAGCCCGACACAGACGCACAAATCTAGCCAAACAAAAGGCATTTATTTTTACCCATAAAACTCGTCTTCCTCCCTCAGCCGAGTGCTTCAATTTCAATCTCTCTTCGCTAAAAGCTGGCGTACTGCCGTTGCTGGCCTGCAACGGCGATTAAGCTCATTTATAAAAAATGCTACTAATTTTTCAAGATTTCTGCCGGAAGCAGATGCCAGGCGTACGATGTTAAAATAGTTACTAAATTTTTTTTTCATACATAAAAAAATGGGAAAGTAAAGAAATATATTTCGCTTTTCAGCATGCACTACGAGAATAAAAATAATTATTGGTCATAAAAAACTACATATTTAGATTTAGCAACTACTGGGCTTAAACTGGTTATATATCTGAGTTTAGTAAAATCATTAATCAACTGCCTAAATGCCAAAAACATCTTTTATATAAAATAATTGGTTGGTACTATTTAGAAAAAAAATTACAGGTTACAAAAGAGCAAAAGCAATGCTGATGTACTTATGATATTTAAAACGACAGGCGTATATCCTTCCATAAACTTTGCATTTAGTCTGACGTTCTGTGTACAAATGAATTTCCTGGGGCCTGATAATAATTTTTTTTTGTATTCAGCAGTGTCTTCGAACTTTTAATTTTTTATTATAACCCGCATTTAATTTAACCGGGCAATTAAACCCCTTCCAATGATTATGAATTATCAAAACAGGACTACTGTATAGACATCCGAAAATGTTATATATTCATTATAATAGGCTTAAAATTTACAGAAGCTACACTTCACTCGTTAGGCCCATTATGGAATATGGTTCCGTTGTATGGAATCCATATTATCCATTGCATAGTGATAAATTGGAATCTGTACAAAAACAATTTTTATTATTCGTGTTAAGGAATTTACATTGGAATGCGAATAAAAATTTCTTATGTTTATAAAAACCGATTGTGGCTTATTAATCTGCCTTCACTCCAGAGTCGACGAAATATGATTGGAGTTTTATTTTTAACTAAGCTGATAAGAGGTATTACAAATAGTCTATTCCTACTTAGCGATATTGACTTTAGTATCCTTTTAAGATAATATAAACACTTTATGCCTCTTCACTTGTCTTCATTTTGAAATGCACGACCCATTCAGATGTTTGTATAACGATATTAATATCCCACACTTTGTTTCTTCTGACTTACTTTTTTGTGTAAAGAAATATTTACTGAGAGCATTAAACTTATAAATAATTACTTTATTCTAAACTTTTCTTAATACCAAATTACGTTATAGCAGCTGATGAGCAAATCTGTAGTTGCTCAGTGTAAGAGGCAAGTGTAGCCGCGACCTTCCGCAATCGGTCTGGGATTTCGGACAGTCCGGGCTGAACCTGGCTTCCGGTCACCGTTCTGTTGGTTTTACGTTTATCTATCAGGTGCCCCCCTGGGTCGATTGAGCGGGAGGTTGGGCAACGCTGGGTTCTTCGTCGTAAAATTGGCATTTTGAAGTTAATATTACTTGATATGAACGAAGTAAGAGAAAAATTGTTTACATTCCAGAGAAGATTCGTTAACGCAAATAATGAGAATGCTTCGGATCATTATTAGCTACTGGTGATCTTATATTCAAGAAACCTACTGATAAGGAGCAAATGGGATATATATAGGGTGTTTTTTTTATAGAGGTATAGAACTTTAAGTTGGCATTACTTTTCAAGATGGCGACCGATTTAACAGCTGTCAAGTGATTTATTCTCATTTTGGTTTGACAATTCATCATGAATAGACTCACGCCTGAACAACGCTTGCAAAGAGTGCAATTTTATTTCGAAAATAATGGTTCTGTGCGGAAAACGTATCGCGCACTACGTCCAATGATACGGACCAATGATTCCACCAGCCCATAAAGCGCACCAAACAGTCAGTTTTTCTGGATGTAACGGTGTTTCAACATACACTTGAGGATTACCTTCACTCCAAATGCGGCAGTTTTGTTTGTTGACGTAGCCGTTCAACCAGAAGTGCGCTTCATCGCTAAACATCGCTAAAATGGACGTAGTGCGCTATACGTTTTCCGCACAGAACCATTATTTTCGAAATAAAATTGCACTATTTGCAAGCGTTGTTCAGGCGTGAGTCTAAGGTTCATAGAGCAAAAAAACTTCATTTTTGGTTTATATGGAATATTTAAAAAACAACTTCTGAGAAATTTATTGATTTACTAGTAATTTGCCGAAAATTTTCAAAAATTTTGGTGTGATGTAGAAAGCAATAACAGCGTTTTCTTGAACGCGCATTTGTACATACACAAATGTTCTCTAAAACATAATAAAGCATGAAAAATAATAAAAAAAATTAACTACAATTGAAGGGAAAATAATTTTGTTTAAAAAAAAAAGGTAATACGTGTTCGGAAATTAAGTTTGGTCTTTTTGAATATATTATTTTAATTTTAACTTCAAGGGTCTACGGGTGAGTTATTCGAGTTTTGCTTTATTTTGTTTCTCCTTCCTTAATAGCCTTTTTTGTTATTTATTTCTGAAGAAGTTGGTTCCATTTTAGCTCTCTATTTGTGTTATTTATACCACCGAAAATTCCCCAAATACATAAAATCTTTCATTTAATAAACTGTGATCACACAAATTTACTCGAACATGTTTTGCGATTTTAAGTTCAAACCGAATTTTATAAAGTGCGGAATACTACAATGCCTATCATATTTTTTTTACCAAATATTCAATGGCAAAAAAAACCTGGTATTTAAAAAAACATGACACAGATTCCCTTGCGTACGTGCAAATAAATGCACTGCCGCGACTGCTTGTGAACCAGTATTGTCGGGCTTGTAACAGAAATCAGTGGCTTGATTTAATTTTAATTGCGCTGTGTGCGGCGGAAATTAAAATGTATAAATAAACGCATTAAAAAAATTGTGTGGAAAAAGTGAAATAGGGGTAGAGCACGGATGTGGAAATGTAAATGAGAGGAGCGGGAAAAAAAAACACTAATAAAAGAGCACTATCAATGAATTGTGCCAAATTAAAATGGGTAAAAATAAAGAAAAATAAGTAAGTAAATAACAAAATTTTGAGACAAAAAGAAACCTATGTATATATGTATATAGTAATAAAAATATGCAGATAGTTATGTGTTAAAGTCGCTTCAATAGTGCTTGCATGTGCAAGTAAGGATAGAGGCTGAAGAAAACCGTTTTACGCTCAACTTAATTTTTGTCTGACTTTTTTAATTTAATTTTTTCGGTCTTTGAATTATATATAAAATTAAATTGAGGCGACAAATGGGGAAGCTTGCGAGTGTAAGCGAATGATTGAGAAAGTTGGTGAAAAATAAATGGGTGAAAAATCAAAACGATTTTTTCATGTTACACATTTTAAAACAGTCACTGTAACAGAAAACTGAGCGAACTGCAAAGCTGCTGACGGAATTTCGTACTGATAATACACAGGTGAATAAAAGAAGCAAATGGATTGACGGCTATGAAGGTGAAGGTTAAAAAGGCCATGAGAAAAATATTTTTATCTATCTGCACTTATTTTCATAGCTAAGTGTTATCTAGGTCGAAATTACTACTACTATTGAGAGCTGAGATTAAAATGCCTAGCACTAGTGAAGTAAAATAAATGAAAATAAAATACGAAAAATGTTTTTGGGAAATATATTTTTACGCTAAAATTTAGATAATATGAATTTTGAAGTGAAACTCAAATATTAACAGTGAATGCTCGTTTCTATTAAGTATCATTGAATTTTACAATAATATTTAAATTATTTGTCAAATTTCTTAACTTAATTCCGATTTATGTGCTTTTAGTAGCAATATGAATCACAATATTGGTTTCGTGGTTGTGCAATAAAATATAAATTAGCTTTCATCTTTTTTAGAAAAGGTGCTAGTTAACGGAACTGTGCCAGGGCGGAAGTGCCGGAAAATATGTTGTTTTACTGTTTAAACAAAACAAAATCAACTGCAACAGCTGTTGCGTGTTAAATATGTTTGATTTATGCCGTATGATGTTTTATGCACAGTTTTCCATGTTCTGTTTATGCTCACTAGCAGCATTAAATTAATATTGACTTGAGCGGAATTTAGTAATTAATATTGGACATTTTCATTGAGCTGAGTGGAAGAGAAAGTTATTGTCTTAAAACTCGGTCGTCTATTAAATTAAAATGTTGTTTGATTAATTTATCGAAAATTTTAGATACATTTATTTATCGTACTATAATAAAATATACAAATAGATTTCAATCAGGTTATAATTTTTCTTAATCCTCGTGTTACTCAACATACTTGTTGCTTCTTGCTACGTTATACGGGTATGTCAAGAAAACACAGAAAGTAATAAACTGATCAACTATCAAAAAATGTTAGAAACAATTTGAATACATATCTACACTCATGAAAAATTATTAGACAACCACAGGGACACAATTTCACCACCACTAAGTTGTCTGGTCGACAGACAAGCAACGTGATGTTATCGACTTGTCCGCTTTATAAAGTGGAGAGAAAAAATGTGTCGGGGAAGTGGTGTTAGACAAGGATATTGCAAATGCTGACATTCAGTCAACAAATTAGTCATCAGGCCAACGCCAATTGTGACAATAACAATGAGACAAAAGGAATAACTAGGTATGTTTTGCATTGTGTCATAATGTATGTGAAGAAGAAATGTTTATATAAAATTTTCCATTATAAAAAGGAAGATTAAATACTAATTTACTAAAATCTATACCTTGAACTGAACCCATCGAACCGCTCTCAGACTTTTAAAAACTCTTAATGGAAAGGCCCCTTAAGGCCCTGACCCAATTCCGGCTTGCTTTACTTGCTTTGCTGTGATAACTGTCGGAACAGAATAGTACTATAATAGATCGTATTAAAATAGACCAAAGTTACTTTGCCTTAAGACCGAAATGTAAATAATTTGATAGCGCTCAAAACTCTAATTTGGTATTCCTTTGGCAGACGGTAGCAATGTAGAAGTTTAACGTTGATAATATTGCTTACATCCAAAACTATTTGAGAACATATGATTGGCCGCCGACGCTGCATCAGGAAGATTGGTGTGAAATTCATGTCCCCAGAGAACAGAAATCTGGTAGCCTGGTAAATCTAGGGAAGACAACCTAGCGAAGGGAGTGCTCTATTGAAATAACTCCGCTAATTATTATATTTCGCTATATTAAAAATCCTAGGTACTGAAGCAGCAGAAGATGAATTGTCACAACTTAAGGCGCTTTCTAACCGCTGAAGCGATTTTCGGCCGAGCTGTCAAAAATACACTCGGAGGGCTTGACATTTGACATTCCCTGCCGGTATTGAAGGTATTATACAAGGTACTATACAAAGTGAAAATTCTCTAAGGACACGATTGTGTTTGTGTTTACGAACTGAACGAATATATATTTGACAGGATGAAATTTTTATACCAATAAACTTCCAAATTAAATCAAAAATTTTATATATTGATTTAAAGAAGTGCAAGTGATTGATTTGGCACAATAACAAATCAAGAAAAAAACAAATAAGCAAAAAATTGATAAGTAAATGAAAGCAAAAAAAAAACATAAATAGTAAGTGGTGAAACAGTGATACGTTTCCAGCGCTCAAACCATAATAAAAATTAAATTAAATTAAATTAAAATAAATTAAAACGGCATGCAGTCACAACAGCGGTGTGAAATGCCTTTTTCACTGCCGGTGCCCGTAAATCGTAAATTTACAAATGGGAGATTCACTGTAAAAGTAAATGAAAATATAACAAAGGAATACCTAATAACGCAGGTGAACCGCAAGGTAGTATTCTTGGCCCATTATTATATACACTGGACACGCCAGACATTCTTACAAGTGACAAAGCAATGACGTCAACTTTTGCAAATGACACCGCTATTAATTTGGCACAAATGCACCATTCCAGCCACAAAAGTAAAGGGTGTTTTTTTATAGAGGTATAGAACTTTAAGGTGCAATAAAACAACGATGGTTTATTCGATTGACATGAATTTTATTTATCCGAAAGATAATCTTGTGGCATTACATTTTAAATATGATTTCTGGCATATGACCGCCACGGCTGGCGCGGATGTAGTCCAATCTGGAAGTCCAATTTTCGATGACTTTTTCCAACATTTGTGGCCGTATATCGGCAATAACACGGCGAATGTTGTCTTCCAAATGTTCAAGCGTTTGTGGCTTATCCGCATAGACCAATGACCTTACATAGCCCCACAGAAAGTAGTCTAGCGGTGTTAAATCACAAGATCTTGGAGGCCAATTTACAGGTCCAAAACGTGAAATTAGGCGGCCACCAAACGTGTCTTTCAATAAATCTATTGTGGCACGAGCTGTGTGACATGTTGCGCCGTCTTGTTGAAACCACATCTCCTGAACATCATGGTTATTCAATTCAGGAATGAAAAAGTTAGTAATCATGGCTCTATACCGATCACCATTGACTGTAACGTTCTGGCCACCATCGTTTTTGAAAAAGTACGGACCAATGATTCCACCAGCCCATAAAGCGCACCAAACAGTCACTTTTTCTGGATGTAACGGTGTTTCAACATACACTTGAGGATTACCTTCACTCCAAATGCGGCAGTTTTGTTTGTTGACGTAGCCATTCAGCCAGAAGTGCGCTTCATTGGGCCCATTCGACGAATCTACGCCTTACTTGATGATCGTTTGGCTTCAATTCTTGCACGAGTTGGATTTTGTAAGCACTCAAACCAAGATCCTTCCGAAAAATCTTCCATAAAGTGGATGGACATAGATCCAATTCCTGTGCTCGATGGCGGATGGACTCATTTGGGTCTCAATGCTACGCTCTACAGCAGCAATAGCTTCTTCTGTACGCACCGTACGGCGTCTCTGGGGATGCGAGTTATCAATAAGAGTAAATGTGGTGCGAAAACGTTCCATGGTTAATCGAATTAACTGCTCTGATGAACGATTTTGTCGACGATAAAATGGACGTAGTGCGCGATACGTTTTCTGCACAGAACCATTATTTTCGAAATAAAATCGCACTATTTATGATGAATTGCCAAACCAAACTGAGAATAAATCACTTGACAGCTGTTAAATCGGTCGCCATCTTGAAAAGTAATGCCAACTGAAAGTTCTATACCTCTATAAAAAAACACCCTTTACATACGCATATACTCACATAGGAGCACTTGCCTTCATAGACAGGAAAATTTGCATTCCCCATCGTCATCACGAGAAGTTCAGAATTTCTCACGTTGATGGGTTGATAGCATCAAAAGCCGCAAATCATATATTCATTCTATCAGATGCCGTGAGGAAATTAGCAATCTGTACAGAAATAAATCTTTTGTATGCAGGAATGTTGCCTCGTCATCATGCGAGCATAATGAGGTGTACAGGCTGCATGTACGCATGATTACCGCCTTACGAGTATATAACATTGTTATAAAGGGTGTTTTTTATAAAGGTATAGAAC
Organism: Neoceratitis asiatica; assembly: GCA_030068015.2. Classification (NCBI taxonomy): domain Eukaryota; kingdom Metazoa; phylum Arthropoda; class Insecta; order Diptera; family Tephritidae; genus Neoceratitis; species Neoceratitis asiatica. The sequence goes on from CM061524.1 coordinate 83,139,285, forward strand.
TTTAAGTTGGCATTACTTTCAAGATGGCGACCGATTTAACAGCTGTCAAGTGATTTATTCTCAGTTTGGTTTGGCAATTCATCATGAATAGACTCACGCTTGAACAACGCTTGCAAATAGTGCGATTTTATTTCGAAAATAATGGTTATGCGCGGAAAACGTATCGCGCACTACGTTCATTTTATCCTCGAAAAAATCGAAGCTCTAGACTGTAGTTGTTTATTGAGTAAACTGGTTATTGAACATATTTTCGTGTAAATAACTTGGTCTTGCATTTGTAAAGGTTAAGAGGCATATCATTGCTATAACAACAAGTTACTAAATTGTTAAAATCGGTTTGTAAAAAACATCTTTCATCAATTGAGGTATATGATTGGAAATTTACATCATCGGCATCTAATAAAATCTTTGAATATTTTATAACTGAAGACAAATCGTTAATAAATAACAAGAATAGAATCGGTACAAGGTGGCTATCTTGCGGAACACCAGATGAAATCCAAGAAGATCTAGTTTTTTAATGAGTATTATATGATTTACTATGTCGAATGCGTTACTGAAGTAAGTACATATAACAACAGTATCCTTGTTTTCCCTGAATCCATTTGAAAAGTTTAGGTATAACAGATATCTTTGCTGTTCCTCTATAATTTTCAATCGAAGATCTACTACCATTCTTATGCAACGGAATTATAAATGATATTTTCCATATCAAAGGGAAAATTCCTTTTAGGGATGCATTAAAGAGGATTGTCAAGGGCCGGTATAAATTTTCAGCACAATATTTAAGAAAGCATGTTGGAATCATGTCAGGGCCGTAACTGAAAGAGCTCTTTAAAGCCTTTAACTGGTATAACACATCTTCGGGAGAAACAATTGGTGTGTTATTTGAGTTTTGAGGATAAAAATTCTTTTGGTATTCTTGTTTTCCTTAAATTCACAGTAGTTTTGCTTTTGCAAAACCCATGCTGGAAACTGGAAATTAAAGGAAATATGGAAAAGTTAATTGGGCAGTAATTATAATAAAAAACTAGAAAAAAGTCAAACTTCTAAAAAATAATTTTTGAAAAACCCACTTTGTGGAAAAAAATTTCTACATATATATTAGAACTTAAAATTTTGTTCGAACAGTGGGAGCATTTGAGCAACGAGCACTCGCACACTTGCCCAGTGCTAATTACTCGAAAAGTTTCGAGCACGAGCTTTTGAGTACTTTGACTAAAACTTTGACTTTTTTTCAGAATTTTTTTTTTTTTTTTTTTTTTTTTGATAATTTTAAATTTATATATGCAAAGTGCAAAAATCCTTGAAACGCCAAAGAAATTTTGACAAATAAAACTGAAAATTTCTTGCTCTGCTGAGCAGTTGAGCAATGAACGGGCATCGAACTATAACACTTATAGTTTCAAGATTGCAAAAATATCCACGGTTTCTACTTATTTACGACTGCAAATTTTCATTTTTACGTACACGGTTACTGTGCCATAAAATTATTTAATTTCGAAAATTTAAAAATATATGTTTAGTATAAAGGGACAAATTTTTGATATGTTAAATAAGTTTTTTTATTACAGAAATTGGCGTGCAAAATCTTTGGTCTTAAATTTACATATAAATATGTACGCATGTTAGTACCCAGTTGAAATAAGAAATATAAAGCCACATGTGAAAAAAAGCACGAATAGCTCATTAAAATTGCTCTGCTTACACTTACATATATTTTGCAATCAAAAATATCTTTTAAAAACTGTCTTCATTTCACAATTTAAAATATAATTATATACATACATATCTACTTTTGCTGCTGCATACCATAAGATATTTCTGAAATATTGTGACAATTTGATACGCGGATTGCGGATAGAAATGTTCATACGTATGTAAAAAACAAATGTAGTATGGTAGAAAAAAAAAACGAAATCAATTGTATGCAATAAAAGATATGGAAAGATATGCTGGCATGCACACATATCTACTTATTCATGCATCTTATTTCAATTTTGTAATCAAACAATTTCTACTGGGTACGTTTTTACATACACTCGTATAGTAGGTCTTATGCTTTACAACCAGGGTGCAATAAAACATATTCCTTGCATTGATATGGTTACATGCCCTTATTTAGCTTAAAAAATGCTAGTTGCACACGTCATTTGTTTGAAAATTCCTTAACAATTGGAGCAAAATGTGAATACAGAATGAATGTAAGCAGCTTCGTTTGACTTATTTATTTATTTGTACCGACAGCTAAAAGCAAGTGAAAGTTTTATAACAATATACAAAAATAAAATGTATGACATCTTACACCCATTACTTTTCATTTGTAGCCGCTTCAAGAAGCTCACTTTAACTTTTGCATTCCGTTTTTTTTTTTTTTCAAATTTAGTTGCTTGAAGTTATAGCCTGAAATGGCTCACTTAGATGCCGAATCAAGTGCCCACTGGTAGTAAATTCTTCTAGTGCCACACTTTGTAAAATTAAAAAAAAAAAAAAAATGAAAGCGATACAGTAATTAATATATGTATGCAATAACATTAGCTGCGAGAATTATGGTGTTATAAAAATAGTTTTACACAGGAAATGATTATGCAACTTTAAGCAGTATATGGCTGTATCTACCACGCAGGGCAAAATACTAGTTATTAAATAGAATCTTAATAGTTAGTATTTATGCACCAACTGAGTTCATCTTCCATATATTTCCTATGTAAGCAGCTGGTATTTTTAACACGACAATGTCCTACTAAATGTCATATATAAGTATGTGTTGAATTTTAAATTCACCAAAATTAAAAATTAAAATAGAAACGCATTTGCCTGCAACGATAGTCGAACCGAGAACCTCACTTACCATAGTCATAATTCCTAAGCACTCTGCTATCGTTGTGATTTAAATAGATACGACTAAATGCGTACTTCAACAGAGCTTATTACGAAATCGTAGCGTTCTAGAAATAACTACAACATACGAATGGCGTGGTGGTGAAAATGACTAATATTCCCGTTACTGGTAAACTGCTGCACAAATATCGAACTGATGTGATTTCATCCTATTTCATCCTAATATTTTTTTGTTGTATACTAGTATATGTACGTTTTCACTGCAGGGTATCATTTCGTTACTTATGACTGTAGATGTGTTATGAAGTAATTGTACTTCAAAGCGAATCGAAGCGTGAAAAATTTTGCGTACCACCGTGGAGAGGGTCACGGGCTCAAGTCCTGGCCAGTACACTATTCAAATTTATTAAAAAAAGTGTTATAATTGTGGTTCTCTAAGTTAGGTAATGACTGCCACACTAGTAGACATATAGGTCTCTCTCTTTGTTGGATGGACTATAAGACACACATCACATTTTAGTGGAGGAGCTCGATCGAAAATTGCTTAAGCAGTTATAAAGTGTCAATTAAAATTGAATATATATATACAGGACTATCTACTGGGCAGTTTCCAAAATAAATGTAATCAATGCATTTAAAAAAATTTTTCGGTTTCTCAGGCATGACTTGACGAACGTTGGTTTTTAAATGCTCAAGAGTTAAAGGTTTATCCGCATAATCATAGTCTTTCGCGTAGCCTCAGTTGCCAAGACATCGGGAAGACGAAAGTCCTCATCTTGTTGGAATCTCATATCTTCCAAGTCGTGTTCTTCAATTGCCGGCCAAAAAAAGTGGATTATCATTCGATCATAACGCTCTGAATTGGCACTGAGAGTCTCACCGTTTTCGTTTTCAAAGGAGTAAGGTCCAATCCCATCTTAGGAGCAAAAATGGCGCAATATACAGTAAGTTTTTTGGGTGTAATTGCCTCTATTTAATTATTTTAGGATCAAATCTGGCTAGTTTTTCTTATTTACATATTCAAAGAGAAGTTTGTTTATTTGTTGGAAAAAGCGGGATCCACTGCTTAATGTTAAGCACAAATCGACGTAACTACGGTGTTGTGAATGGTCAGCTGGCTTCATGGTGTGTGAGCTAGACTGTATATATATGTGTAATATATAGGTGTAAGTCCAAATGAGAACGTCGAGAAATAACATAGACTTATTCGGGTTGGCAACACTTTCACTTACAGCGGCGATTTTTGAGGTAGAGCGAGTGAAATGATTATGTACAATATCCGTAACCGATCCATTGTCTTCAAATTTCTTTAAAATTTTACCAATTTCTTGAGTAGTTAGACGATTATGTGAATCATCATCTCCTCTTAAAGCACGAAACGTGGCCATGTTTGATTGCCTTTTTTGTAGTAGGTTTCCACAATTTCAATGCGTTGTGCGATTATTTAAGGTATCAATTTTCATAAGTGCCTGATTTTTAACTAAATTAAAACATATTTGGATTGAAAACTAAGTTTAACAGAAGTCAGAATACAGTCATGCACTTACGAAACCGCTAAATGGATATTCTTTTATATACACAGATATATTTATATATGAGAAGACCTGAAGGTGGAGTAAGATGGAATAAAAATAACAACATAATAAAACGACAATGACAGTATTATTACTTGCCTCTAAAATTGCACGAATTATATATATTGAAAATTGAAGTTTTTCGATTGACAATTAATTGGTTATAATAACAGGTTACCCACATAATTAATTTTATTTCCGTTATCGCGTTTTTTTAAAGAAATCTTTAGAAGCCATTAATATATAAGGATATCACGATGATATCACAATTGGTAACATAATCGACAAATTTCGGGACAACTTTGATCCTTTAGTAGACCCAAATAAAAAAACGTGTTATATAAATGCGCTGTACATAATATCGACGATATCAAAATATATAAATGTAAATAATGACGAAGACTAGCAAAACTTCACCTACATTTATTGAGAATTTAAAACAAGGCTAATGATTTAATTATTGAAAAATTCGTTTAAATTACTTTTTTAATAAAATGTTGTTGTTTACTACAATATAATCAAAAAAAATTTGCTGGTTGAATTTTCAAATTTTAAGCGACATTTACTATAAAAGTATTAGAGCTATCCAAAATTAAATAAAATTTCTGTGGTACGGCTTATTATTGAATCCTTCTTTGAGATTCAAACGTTGTATGAAATTTCCACTGTTAAGAAGGGTTCTGATTCCCATCATAAAGAAATCGGATGCTAAAGTTAACTGTGAGCTATTCAAAATTTCTTGACTGAAACGAGACTTCAAGTCTTACATAGAAATATTGGAGTTCACATCTTTATCCCATGGTGAAATTTAACGTGCTGATTGAAGATCACTTGTTCTTGGCTTTCTTTTATTGACTTAAAAGATATAAGGATATTTTTAAATTTGATTAAATCTGTCTATAGCTTTCATCAGCTTTCTTTCACCGAAATTGAAAAGAGACAAGTTGGAAAATTAATTCTCAAATACGCATAACCCTTGCCTCCAAAGTAATCCAAATGCACCATCTTTTCAAAACCATTATTTGACTGCATTTATTCATATATTTATAAGTTTTAATTTAAAGTTGTCTAAGCCGTATCCAAATAGCTGATGGATTCTTATTAGGAGCCTTTATTTTAGAAGTACACTCGGAGAGGTTGATATTTCCTGCCGAGGGGTGACCGCCACTACAAAAATTTACTTAGCTTTTTATTTAAATTAGTTTCAAATAATTTTTGGATATTGGTCGGACCAGTATTCGAACCCTGGCATTTAGAATGATGCTGCGACTGCCTAAATAAATATCATCTTAAAATTTAATATTATGGTTCGAAAGAAAGAAATGGACTGAATTGCTGCCTTCTAACGGCTGATATATTTTCATGAGAAACTTTTTATTTCATGTTAGAAAAACTATGAGTCTGTAAGCAGAGATATGCTTACCTTAAAAAGGTGCCACTGTTAGTTAACCGATGATGTAACAAAGAAATCACTACTCAATAAATTCACAAATCAAGAGCTACATTTTTGTAAAGAGAAATCCAGTCAACATAATTCACGCATTTTTCTCCATAGGGTGGTGGCACCTTCTCCAATGGTCTCTCAATATGATGACTAAGACATACAACAATGGCGACAGCTAACAATCCACATCTATTAGACACATACGAGTATATATTTACATATATATGTTTTCAAGTGGTCCTTACAGGTTGATTCATTTCACTCACAGCCAAGCTACTGCCATATGTCCAGTTCATTACAGGTCAAATATTTTACGCTCCATATGTTCGAACTTTATTTCATTGAATACAAAGCACTTTGGCCGATATTTATGGGTGGGTTTATGTATTTTTCTCTTTTTATATTGTAAAAATGTATGTACATATGTATATTTTGAAAAGTCAAAGAAAAATACTCATACATTTATGTTTTGATGAGGTTTTTGTGCTAATTTTATTTCGGTCATGTGTCAGATATTTATTAAAAGGGCAGTGAACAATCGTATACAGCGAGCTGGACAAACAGCTGAGGATTGGGATTAAGTCTTCAGTTTTGATTGTTAAATAAGTTGTAAGATAATTAGCCTGGTATGAATTGTGCTCCTGGGCATTTGTCAAATAGCGTATGGTATTATTAAATATATACATACATATACATATGTAAGACTTAATTGATGATGCATTGAATGAATGGAAAGCGGCGAAAAACATGCATGAGTTAAGTTCAATTTGATCTGATATACATAGAATACTATGAAGGGATCATCAGCACTTGTAGTAGTTTTGGTTATTAGTAAATTTTTACTAATTTTTTTCCTAGTAGCTAGTTCTAAAATTATCTTGACAAATGTGCTTGACGACTCGAACTCATATTTTTTATCGTTTTTGTTCGACAGAGTTGTTTAGAATACATACCTATAAATAAAAATTTACCCAAATTGGTCCAGCAGTTACACATCCTTTTTGGAACAACCAACTAGCTCTATCTTCTTTATATTATTAGTATAGGTGACAATTTTAAAATATTGAAATTTTGCTTATGTTTCCAGATGTAAAAGGGTCAAAACTGCAATCTTCTATTAACGCACATACTAAAGAATGTCAGCTTTGAGTGTGGAAATTCGAATCAACATCCATCGGATCAGTCTGATGTACTTCGTAGTAAGCTAGTGTCTGTTCATATAAGAACAATTCTGTACAACTACTCTGATTTCATCCCCTTATTTTAAGCCGTAAAGAAGGGATATAAGATAATTTTTAAAAGCTTTCTAGGCAACTGAAAAACAAACATCAAAATGATGCCTGAGTAAATATAGTTCTCGCAGCCCCTCTTCAAACAAACCTACGAGTGAAGGATTCGCACAAATTAGATATGGTTAACCTTTTTTATATGTATTTGTAACCCACCCTCCACTTTTTCACATCCCCACATATGTGCCTGTGTTCAATTGTGCTTTTTTTTATATACTATTTTCTTCTTTGTGAAATCGTGCGTGGTCGCATGTCGCCGTTGGGCATAACAAAGCCATAAATCAACGACATAAATAAGTATGTACTTATTTAGAAAATATGTTTACATTACTTGAATTATGTACACATATGTATGTGGGGTTGTGACTTTAAGAGTCATAGACAATTTTATAGAAAGATATTTTCTACACTTCATTGGGGGTGGTTTGCGAAAGATGTGGACAGCTCTGGCGAATAAGCAAAGAAATAATGGGATTAAGAAAGCAAACGTCATCTACTGCTGAATCAGTTTTCTTCGTGGGCAGGTGGGCATGCAAATTCTTAATAAAAGTGTTTTTACTCAGCCTCAATTCGTTTGTTTTCATTTTCTGAATTTAAAGTGAATCAGAGCTTCCTAATTTATATTTTATATAAAAAGAAGAATAAAAGAAGTTGGTATTTTTTTCACGATATGTCAAATTTTTATTATTTTTTTGTCTTTAATATGTGAAAAATTTTAATATTCTTGAATATTTGTCAGAGTGACTTGCTTGTGCTTCCGCCCGTCGCTGAAATAAGCTTTCACGGCGCCGAAAAATACACTTCGACCAAAAACACCTCCGAGTCGTTATTATTGTGCTTTTATGCATTTCATTTTCTGTATTTCCTCGTTTTTACTTTTCCTTCTTTCTGTACATTTTCTTTTAAGTAGGCCATACCGCCTGCTACCGAAAATGAGTGAAAATCAATTGTTCAAATTCATATTTGTTATCGCAAAAATAGATTTAGCTATTTATAGAATTTATGAAAGTTATGAAATTTTAATAGTTATGATGTAACCGTTCTAACCCACATAGTGCATAGTAGACCAGTCTTCCAACAGCGGGACCTACTTCCAGGGAAATAGAGGTGGAGAGAAAGCAAGGACTGTGATGACTGGGGATTAATTATTGATATACACGACGTTTAAATATTTGTCTTTCTTGCTTTAGCTGTAGCAAAAGCCTCAATCGTTTCTTCAAAGTCCAATTTTCTCAACGGTCGAAATGATAACATACAACTTGCAGAACTGTCCGCAAAATTGGCCGTATACCCGTTTTTTAAGTGGATCATCTCAGTTGATATTTTGTCATCAATATCAGCAGGATAGTTTTCAGCGAACTTAAGCGCAGTAGCCTGTGTTACTCATGTGTCTGTTTATAAAAAAACTTATTCATATTCAAATTAAATTTTTGTTGTTAAAGCTCTATCAGGATCAGTGCTAATCGATGGTAGGGTGAATTCAATCGAGATCCTAGATCACTCCAAGGCGACTTTCTTGAAGGCCATCCAAAAACAGTTGCTGTTCCGGAAACTATTGATGCTGTGCGCAAACTGATATTCGAAGATCGCCATGCGATCTATCGTGATATGGAGACAACTATAGGCATTTTTGAGCATATATTCAGTATTGCATTAACATTTTTTTGTAAAAAAAAGTTCACGATATATCCCAAACAATTGTCAAAGGCTCTAAACAAAGACTCGTGTCGATTGGTCGAGAGAAATGCAAAAAAAGTTCGATCGCGGTGCTTCGAAACAAGTTTATAATATCATGAAAGGAGATGAATTGTGAATTTACACGTATTAGCCCGAAAGTAAATAGCAGCCGACTGTGCGGGTATTTTAAGATGAGCGCACGCAGTACTTCCAAGGCAATAGTTGCTTGTTTTATTTTTATTTTTTTTTAAATGGAATATCGCAAACGTACCACTAGAACAACACAGAACAGTAAATTCTGATTGGTACACAACCATTTGTTTGCTAGTTGTGTTTCAAGAAATAAGGAAAACCAACCTCCTTAGACGGATCACTCTTCACCACGATAATGCGAGCTCACAAACTTCGACTGAAACAATTGCACTTTGAGCACTCTAAACATCGATTTGATGATATTTCTGTTTTGGCACCGAATGACTTCTTTTTATTCCCGTCCGTAAAAAATAAACTGAGAGGTCAACATTTTTCTGAAGCGGGTTGAAGCGTACAGAATGCATGTTTTGGAGATATTTCAAGCAGAGTGGCAAAAGTGCTTCGTCCATTGGTTCAAAGGCATTCAAAAGTGTATGGATATTAAAGGAGAATATTTTTAAAAACAATAAAGCATTTTCGATGTTTAATATTTGCTTTTGTTGTGTAATCCCGAAATATATAAGGTAACCCTCGTACTAAAAAATATAATACATGATTCTACTTTAAATATAAAATATAATGATTTTTCTCTTTTAATTGATGCTGACCGCAGCGAAGTCTGTATGCGAAAAACTATTGCAAATCACCGGACCCTACTGGAGACTCCAGATCCCGGAGGAATCGTCTCGCAGCATGACGTAACCTATTATTCAAAATATACACATGTGTGTACATATATGTACTCACGATCTATGCTTCCTTCAAAATCATACTATTTTTTCCATCTATCGGTGATCTGCTGAATACATGTTGTGTTACAGTGTTTCTGAAATGAAGATTATATAGTGGGATTTTCGGTGTGTGTTAATAATAATAGTATTTAATAATTATTATATAGTAAAAAAATTTACGAATAAATATAGATAAGCGAGTGGCGGTTATCGATTGAGTGTGTAGGATATGAGCTTGAAGTTAAAGCCGTTGCTATTACAAGCAATTTTTCACATACTAATAAAATAATTAATATCCTACACATCTCCAAAATGGTTGAATAAAAGGATTTAAATTATCAACACATAAATATACGCACAAAGAATGGATGCCGCAGGGTGAGTTTTTATATTAAATATTTTGATGTACTTTGATTCAGCACTTACCATTTGGCTTAAAATGGTACAGAGGTGTACATACATAATAATGTGGAATAAACCCGTAAGCACACATACGCATATTTACATATGTACATAATAGCGCCCTTGACACACATGCATACCAGACAAGCATAAATATCGCTATTGAAATCTCAACCCTGAACAAACCCTGCCAACCAGCACTGGGTAAAAAACTAGATAATTTGAACAAGCATTTGCTGAATAGTGGATAAAAAACTGGGGAACAGCATAGGCATTTTATTAAAGAGAGTGCAGATTTTACCCACTTTTTCCGTGATCCATGTGATCTTGCTGTCCTGTTTCACCCATTTAGTTTAGCTCATAAAGAAAACATATAACTGTCCTTTTCTAATTTCTCGCGTCAGATGGACACAGGGTTGCATTTTTTTTAAAGGCGAATTCACACTTAATTGTTTGCTATTAACAATCATATATTTTAATCGATTTACATCTAAAATTTTACAACTTATTATTATAACTAATTATTTGTATTAAAAAATTACAATATCGAAATTTTAAATTAACTTAAATTCTAAATTCCGCAAACATGATCTGAAAATAAAAAAAATGAGATACTAGAAAATAATGTAACATTAAAAAAACATAAAATAATAATAATAGAAATTAAAAATTTAGTTACAGCGTAAAATTTGGTTAAGGAATTTGAAAACTGAAAAAAAAATTTAAGAAAAAGTTTTTACAATTTTACAATTTCATAACCAAAAGAAAGATAATCGTGTTATCTTTATTTTGATATATATTAAAATTTATTTCAACACTGAAAAAAGGAGAAGGAAGATTATACCAAGAAACTTGCACTTTTTACTTTAAATTTGCTTACAAGGTGCATTTATTTACATGGAAATAAATTTAGTAATTATGAATAGCAGCGGCTTTTGTTTAAAATTACTCAAAATGTTTGGAGTTCCTTTCCAAAATAAGTGTAATTGATGTGTATTTCATTGATAGTTGCTGTGCTTTAAAAAAAAATAGCTCTGGGCGATACCAACACCGATTTTGACTTGCATAGTATATTCACGCAACACTTTTTATTTATATAATTTGCTTGCATATTTATTGTTATTTTATAGATTATTTCACGAATCACGATAAAGCCAAGTATTTGTAGTTTGTTTGTTAGCAATATACAGGACTCCCTGTACATATATATGAAAAAGTACAACTTTAAATACTAATAACTTTTAAACTATTTAAACTATTTTGAAAAAAATACACATCATATTATTTAAACAAAAGCCAGTTTTCTCATTATCACCGTCACATAATAATAATTTTTAAAAACAACTACTCACTGTATATGCGTAATTGAAAATCCTCGAATTCTGCGGTAAGCAAATCTGCAATGAAAGAAAAATTGTATATGAGCATAAATTATTGCCATTAAGATCACAGTTTTTATAATAATACTTACTTTTGTTAGCTTCTCTATGGATTTGGAACGCCTGGGAAATCTGAAATGAAAATGATATTAATAATTTAAATAATTTTATTAATTTCGTTGAATTTCTTACCGCTTACTTCAGCACAGCACAATGTGTGTATTCGCTTGGAGTAATACCATTTCATGTGGATTTTCAAGATGGCTGTGATCATTGTTGCCACTCACGCATCGGAAATGCACCAAAATGATTACATATTTGCTTCTAAAAATATACATACTGTGACGAAAATCCCAAATACGAAGGACAGGCATAAGAAGTGGCAGTAAGATGCAAATTACCCTTACCAAGGACAAACAAAAGAGTACACAGTGTAAATAAAATTCCACTTCTTTTAGGATAAAGGGAGCAGCTGCAGCTACCACAGGCAAACGAAGAATCAACTTATTCTTGAGCGCGTGAACAGAATGTTTGGGTCATCTTCAGGTATAAAAAGAGCGGCAGTCGCTATGTTCTCGATTCACGCTCTAGATAATTTCAGTTATCGGCTTTTCTCTTTTATCTGACATTCGCTTCCCATATTCGCCACAAAATGCAATTCTGCATTTAAAATAGTAAGTTTATTTGGATTTGTGAGATTCATATAATATTGTATACAAAATTATATGAAGCTAAGTCGAGAAAATTCGATTTTAAAATACTGCAATTATTCGTAGAAAGTCTTCAGTTTTTTTTTTTGCTAGAGTAATTAAGAAACAGTGATAAGTCTTTAAAATTTTATATTAACAAATGTTTACTAAATACACCATATTAAGAATTAAATTGGTACATGATAGTTCGAACGGCAACCATAACTGTGAGAATGAATTCGCTTCATGTGAGAACTTTGAAAAATCCTATGTTTATTCTTTGCTTTCTCTAACACACGCAGTTCCTAATAGAATACAAATTATTATTAGATTCGCTGTTCTAGCAGGACTAAGTTAAGCAAATTTATTTCTCTATTCGATCACGAAATTTTTAAATGTGTTCGTGAGAAGATAAAAATGTGTGAATGTGTGGGTGAGAGTGGTTAGTCGTGGTTGGCAGGGAACAAATGCATGAACACACAAATGCACACTCAGGAGTGTTAACTAATACACGTGCCAAACCATATCTATTTGAAAGTACATATATTTACATACATTCCCTGCAGTGAAAAGGTAGACTAATATGCAAAAATTCTAGTTAAATACTAGTATGAAGTAGAACGAAATCATACCCATTCGTTGTTTGTGTAGCAGTTCACCAGTAATGGTAATAACCATAATTTTAGTACGCCACGGCTGAATTGCATTGCCTTATAAACTCTGGTTAGCATGAGGTTCATGGTCCGAATCTTGCTCTGGCAAACTCATTTTTATTTTTATTTTTAATAAAGTTTTCCTTTATTTTACAATAATGTTGGTCTTTATTTCTTGACACAAAATCTTGTTGATGCACTAGATAAGTGCGTAAGTACTTATAAGTATATGTATACGAAACTCAAAGTATGAGTTTTACAAATGAAAGCAAAGTCCACATTCAAAGGTCTTAGATTGTAATTTTATTAGGTCGAACGGCCGCCACTGAGCGATCGATCGGCTAACGAAATCTGGTCCAAAAGGAATGCAAGGATTGGCGCGTGATGAGGACACACGGATATGGTGTTAATAAGACGGGTAATTCCACGCGCACGGCAGTTGGAAACAATTTTATGTTGGCTTAAGCGACGCTCTTAATTACGCTCCCCACCCTGGAGGGACGTGTTGCCTAATACATTCTGCAGAGCTTGCAGGGGCGTATCACGTCTCGAATAGTATCTCCTGTGGTGAGGTTATGGAAAGCGGGTGTTTGCATTCTCGTCGTGGTGGCTGACGTTTCTTAGCCTTGTATAACTTCTTTACGGATGCCGTATGTGCTCTTGAACATGGACTGACGTTCTTCGAACTTTTAAATCGAGCAGGGGGTGAAAGTGCAGCCGACCCTTGCGCGGTGAATAATTAGTTCGCGCGGGTACATCTTCGTGCAACAAGGTGTGATGCGCTTTGTGGAAACGTTTGCAGCTAATTGGTGAATCGCATTCGCCCATCGTGTGTGTCTGGCAATGAATGCGTCGCATTGCTCCCTGATTGATTGCATGAGAAATAGATGGAAGATGAACTGGTTAGTGGAAAATGCAAACATGTTGGTTTCTAGTTAACAACTAATATTCTTTCCTGTAGGGTTATGTGTACAAATCGTAACTTTATCAATTGTTATCCCCACTTTTGCATAGAAATTAACAAAAATCGGTAAGAATTGTTGGTACCGACTGACTACCAGTAATTGCTCAACGCGTATGAAGGCGTGTAGGTGAGCTTGATGAAATGCCAATGGATTAACTACAAACAGGTCAGTTGAACATTTCAGATACCCACCGACGGACATAAGCGCACACATTGCCGGATACACTTCATGTGTCCAGATTTTGTTGGCACTCGAGCTTATATATGTTAGTATTCAAATGTTGTAGACATTTAAGAACTTATATTGGTATAGTTGTGGGCAATCTATTGAATGTCAGAGCTCTTTTATGAGGGTTGTATTACCAGCATTTTTGAGCATTCAAAAATATGATATATGCAAATATCGTCAATACATACTTATACAAAACGGTTATACACAATAAATTATAAAAAAATAAGGTTTCTGCTCTATATTTTTTTTAATATATCCTTTTTTTAATATATGCACATTTTTCTAAACGTCATAAAGCAACCGGTGGACTCCAATAATAGAAATAAATCTCTCCATTGGGAATCCGTTCAGTTAATGCATGTAAATGATGTTCATCCATAAAGAGCATAAAGAGTATCCATCAACAGCTGTCAATTGCAATAGAAATTCTAGCTAAGTTGATATATAGTTGGAGTTATTTTAATATCAAAGGAAAAGCATTGTTGTCTTTAACCCTTAAGTTCTTACCAACCTACAACCACAAGGGGACCGAAAAAGAAATAATAGCATAACTTGAAAAAATAAGGGTGATACAAAGATATTTTAATTAGCGAAAAATTAGTTGATTGGTTCGAGTTTTGGAGTTAAGTTTGACAATGGAATACCTTTAATTTTGGGAATCAATTCAAAACTTTGAAATTAATATGTCAGTAAGTGTTTTTTTGACCAAGTCAGATTAGGGTGTATCTTTTACTTTATCTCGAGAGAAAATTTGTCCCAATATGTAAATCCACACTTCAGCATTCTCCAAATAAATATTTCATGATAATATTGACAATTGTGTAATAATTTGGGATTTCTTTATAAGAAAATTGTCTACGTCTAAAAAAAAATCGTTTGCCCAATTGCCTGTATAGATACTTAAGACATATGCTGCAAGGTCTGAGACCACATTACATTACATTCACGCCATTCACGTCAGACCTTCTAAAGAAAATTACTAAAACTTCATAATATTTTCTAATAATTCTTTGAGTCACTCTGCTAAGAGTGACACTACTTTTGTTATTTTCAAAATAATGTATCAAAAAATTTTTTTTTAATTGTACTCTGTTTTTGATAAATTACTTAAAACCGTACGTTCGAATTGGCCCCCGCTTGATGTGATGTACTCTAGAAGATGTTAGTATGAGCCACTAAGCGAAGGGTAATTTGTTAGAAAACTGGCTGGACCGCACGCTGTTGTCGCTTTCTCTATTTTTTCCAATTTTTATTCTAATTTCTAACTAAACATCATCTAAATAAAAATTTAAATTTTTTATTATATTTTATTATTGATCTATCTATGTGCGTATTAGTTTCGCTAATTCACTACTTAAAGTTTTTCACGAAAATGTCAATATGAATGCTTTGAAATAAGCCGAACCCATACTCCGCCCACTTAAAAATTAGATGAAGCGGTGATTGCTTTCCTGCAAAGAAATGTTTCAAGCAAATTTAATTTCTATTTCAACTAAAATTTTAAACAAATCGACGCACAAATCTATCTTTTCTCAATTTAATCGGTCCTCATCCTGGAAATCATCATTAAGTTAAGTCGAACCATGGTCCATGACGAACTTCCGGAGAGAGAAATAGTGTCGCTACTAATCTAAGCAAAAAACTACCTATATACCGAATTTCAAACAAATCGAAGCATAAAGACAATTTCTTCGAATCTGTAAGTCGCCGGTCCACTTTTCGGTATGAAAAATAGATAAAACCCTATTCACGAATATATATATGAAATTTCTTCAAAACCGGTTCAGCCATTTTGGAGGAGTTCGAGTACAAACACTGTGGCAGGAGAATTTTATATAGACAAGATAAAGATATTTTTTAAGTGCGGTTGCTCTTCGGAAAATATTACTTCTGAAATGAAAATGAAAATAAATACTTCTCATATATTCAGATATTCATAAACCTTACGACTATGGTTTAAATCTGTAAATAATCCCTTTTAAATACCACCAATTTTGTTTGTCGTAACAATTTATTTGCTTTTGGTATATTATCTTACAATATTTTATAGTGTACATGATGGGAAGTAAATAAAAAAAATGTTGCAACGGTACGCATCGTTCAATTTTTTTTTAATAAACGTTGAATATATATGTGCATATGCATAGGTACGCATGTGAGAAAGAAGAAAATGTTTATGTATAAGCCTGCTAATAAAATCAGTAAAAGTTGCATATAAAGTGTTAACAGGAAACCAAAAGCGTGGAGGCAAGAATGCTTTTATAATTTGTAATAATAATAATATTTATTTATTTAATTATATTAATTAATATTATTATTTAATTATATTTTTGAAGTAAGGCAAAACGATTAAAGGATCCTGTTTATATGCTTTAGATGCAGTTGTTCCTTACTGCAGGTTATAATTTAAAAACCACCAGTAGAACATTGTCTTAAAATTATATTAAACAAATTACAAATTTCCAAAGCTACATATATTGTCAATAATTGCTATCTTTGTGTAAATGCGTTTGTATGTAAATAAACTCTGGTTTTCATCAGTAAAGCTAAACTGAAAATAAAAATTTCTTGCAATCTCAAGCCAATAGATAATGTATTCAAATTACCGTGCGTTCACATAATAGAGCCCTAAAATCGATGTGCTATTGCTCTATCCAGAAAAGGTGTGCAGGAATGCAAAACAGGTACACAGGCCACATTTAGGTAATAATGCTAAGTGTTCAAAGGTATGCCACGTAGATCACATAGTCACGTTAGTAATGGTGGAAGAGTCTACTATTCAATGTGAACTATGCGACCGACGTGACAAAAATGTGTAGCATTTGATGAGAATTTCATCTGGACAGGGTAAAAACTTAAAAAAGTACAATATTAATGTTTTTCATAAATATATCTAATTTTGGTACTACACAGTGTATACGTAACTAACCAAAAGCCATAGGACGAAAATATATAGCAACGGCCACAGAGATATGTCACTACCAAGATACTGAGATGCGCAATAAATTAAAAATTACTATTAATTAGGACAGCTCCTTGCGAAGCGCTTTATCCAAAAGTGTGTTATGTTTGATGAGGTGATATCAGCTTCTAGGAAAAAATTAAGAGCTATGTCCATCCATAAGGTCATTCACACACACAATAAAGTTACGCTTACTGTTTCTAACCCTGTTACGATTATTGCACAATTTTAAATTAAAAACAAACCCCTTTACTTGAAAAAAAGTTGAAGCCTATTTTTAGAATTTTAATTGGTTTTATAAGAATGAAGTCTAATGTTTTATATTTTATCGAATAAGTTTCGTATTTTGTTATTTCAAAAAACATATAAAGAAATTTAGTTGCAGCATTAAAGTACCTTTTGATGCCAAAATTTCCTAACGTGATCATTTCGATGCCTGTGGCCTTTTGCATGTAAAATTGAAGACTATTTTAAACTTAAAAATGAAAGTAGTATTATGTATAAGTATATATATTTGTGAGCGTCGTAAAACGTAAAATTTATTTAAAAATGTATACCCTAATGTATAATTTTATTTTATTTAGTCCCAATGGACTATTATGGGTAAATTTCATTATCATTTTGCACTGCAATTTTCTACACACATTTTCGGCTTATTGTTTTTATAACAATTTCAGTATACCTGTAATTTTTTCTTCCTCCTTGTTCTTTGGCTTTTTCATCCTCTACATTCTTTCAAATCTTATTTACTTGTTGACTGGCTGTGTCTTTGCGTGCTGCCACAAATTACATTTATATAACAATCTGATTCGATTGACACTGTAATGTGAGCGGTTTCTTGAATTTCAAATATCTAATTCAATAAACCACAAAGCTGTGTAAGTTTTTCAATTTTATTTTATTAAAAGTTAAAAGTTTTTAGCTTTAAAGGCAACAAGAGCAAATTTGTAGACAAGATTTGGAAACTGTTGTATATGAGCTCTAACCTCATTTCCTTGATGAATTGTGGGAACTGTTTTTTACGTTATATGTATCTGTAAATGTCAGTACATTGTTTCAAAATCAGTGACTTAACTCTAAAAAAATTTTCTTTAGATTTTCTTGTAAATTTCAAAATAGTATAAGTATATTTCATGTCATTTGGAACCCGTCTGTATAGCTTGAGGCAATGTCGCCTATCTCACATTTCGTTTCTATTATTCATAACAACAGGAGTCTTTTGCAACCAACACCAATTCAATTTCACTTACTGCTTGATAGAGAAAGCTTATTTACCACGGATATTACTCTCTTCATGCTAGAACTATTGAGATAACTAAAACAAAGTTCTTGTATTAAAATATACTTCAAAATGTTTATGGAGATTTGAATAATTTTATAAAAGTTTGAAGTAGAAAACGTAGTAGAAAAAGTTTTGTAAGAGTTTATTTCTTTGCAGAGATTATTCAAATAATCTCAATACTCAGCGGAGCTCAAATGCATACTAATATCAAAAATTAACTTTTTTCAAGTGAATAACTGACATTTAAATAAGATTTAAGTCAGGAATAAAATTTATACATTTTTAAATATGCATATTCATTTCTCCGTTTGAAAAACGTCTTACTATAAAAGGTGAGAAACTCAATATAGTCAGCAAAAAATTGCTATGCTTTTATGTATATAATGTAGATACCCACGGCGGTTAACACCCTTACTGCCTACCATTATTTTCACTGTCAATTGCTTTTTAAAGTTTTGCTGCAAAACGGAGCACAAAAAATGTTGGAGCCACCTCCGTCCAAAGAGCCACCCCAAAACAGTCTTTGACTAACCCATCAAAATAAAGTTGTTTGCTTTGTTTTGGAATTTTGTTGGCTGCTAAATATACATTTTAGAAGCGGAAGAATGATGTTGGGAGACACACAGCAGCCACGCCCAATAAATAATTGACAACTTACATTTTTTCCAGCTAAACTGCCTTTTGGAGGATAGGGAAAAGTTTGGTGTTTTTTGTTGGTTTAGTTGTTGCTTGTACACTGCGCAGTGTCCTCTCGACAATTAAAACTTTTTTGTTGCAGCATGAAGTGTTTTGTGATTTTTCTCACTCTCAATTAGCCACATTGTCCATCAATATGTTTACAAAAGCACTTAGTTTTAGCTGTTTTTACGTAGTTTATTATACAATTTTTAAAGTTTTTTCAATTTTTTTAAAGGATTTTCATCTCTGCGTGTAGGTTGTTATTATAACGTGCTCTAAAACAATTAATTTGGCTTTTAACTGTCACAAATATCAGCCACATTGATATTGCTTTCGGCCATTTACTTGTGTGCTTTTGTTTTTACATTCTTCATTGTGAGGATTGGCTGAGTGATTTTATATTTGTGTTGGCTTATCTTAATTCCACGCGGACTTATTTTTTTAATAAAAAATAGTTAATAATTTTTTAAATACCGGTATATTTACTTTAATTTGGAAACGCCGCCATTACTTGGGGAATTATTTTCTCAGAGGACTTTTTTGGCTAAAATTTCTGTCTTTGTTGAAAAGTATCTTTTGTATAAATAATTGAAAATTATTGTTAGGGGAATAAGTGTATAAAAGTTTAAATCGATAAGTTTTTATTACAAAAAACTATCGACGATGCAATGGATTCCTCCATTGGATTATATTAGAATATTATGCAAATTAGGAAGGCATTTCAACGTGGGTTAAATTGACTTTCCTGGAAAGGTCTATAGATATTCCTATTTAAAAAGAAGTAATAGCATATGTAATTAAAATCATCTGCTCCGATAATATATATCAGTAAATGGAATTATCTCTGAGCAATAACACAATATTAGAATTATGACAATGTGACTACATTTAAATGGCATGCAACCAAGCCAGCGAAGCTCCAAAAAGCAACCAAAAGGATCTAAGCCCTGTAAATCTATTGTCATTTCCTCTTAAATTACTTGGAGGGTTTATAGTTAATTTCCTCTCCCAAATTATTAAAAAGAAGAATAATCACTATACTGCTTGATTTCATAAATCAGATAGCTAAGAATTAAGTTAAATTTATATACAAAATTCAAGCATCAGCAACGATGAGTACCGTAGAAGTGGTGCACCCAAGACAATGCCAAATTCGCCGTTAAATAAAATCCTATATAATATACCTCTGGACTTAATGTGTTATCAAATTGAAATGCTGACCAAAAGGGGACCTCAAAATTTCTTGAAAGATACCATTTCATTGCACATAGCTCTGCTTCTCAACTCATTACTTCTTGTAGTTATAAAATGGAGTGAAATAATAACATCAGTGGACAATATTAGGATCTATATGGATAGATTGAAGCTCGATGAAAAAGTAGACAGCGGAGTTTTAGCGATATTCAGGCAGGAATTAAGTCACTAAGAACAAAAAAAAAAGTTCTGGACTGTCGCAGACCTCTACAGGGAATGGCCAAACGAAACTTAACCCTTAATAGCCTGGTGGTCCCTTCAGGAACCTCAACTTTAGAGACTTGTTTTTCAAAACTGTTACATTTTTTGCGCAATGTTTATTCAGCAAATATTCTCTTTATAATGTATGCCATCTAGCGGAAAAGAAAATCATATGCTTTTCGGTGCTGAACACCTGATTTTTGACGTTTATCAGAAAAACACACAAAAGCTTCAAAGTGAACAAATCGTGCTTTTTCAAATTGATTGAAATCAAAACTTTTGCTCCAAAAGAACCAAATAAAATTCATTTTTATTATTTGTGCACTATATTCAAACCATGTAAGTATCTTTTTAGCAATATAAATTTTGTTTGTTTGTGTTTTTCGTGTAAAAGTTCAAACGGTCCTTCAAAGAACCAGTAGGCACTCATTAGAGAAGTGAAATTCGTTAGTGCTTTAGCGTCTTTTTCTAATTTTAGTGTAAATTTTTAATTTTTCATAGAAAAATGCCATGTAAATACAAAGATTTTACCACGGATGAAGATTTTGAAGCATTCGTCAATGATTTTGAATGGTCAGCAAGTGAAATTGGCGATATATCAGATTTTGACGACGACAGTCTAGACGATCCCGATTTCAATATAGTGACAAATGATGATGCGAATATCACTGATCAGTTGGAGGATGATGTGTTCGAAAATGTGAACGAATTAGATGCTGAACAAGTTGTGAGTGTGGAACCAACTGCTGATGAGAGTGTTCAAAATGAAGATATTGTTGTTACTGGAGATAGCACACGCTGGCATCAATATGCAACATTTTACAAAGATATCACAATTGACAAGGACTCTTCCGAGTTTAAAAAATGTATCTGGAAGAAAAACATATGCAGAATCATGCAAGTTGGGTTCTAGTTTGGCAGCGATTCTGAATTGACAACAGAAATAATGGCACTAGATACACCTTTCAAATTTTTTCTTACTTTGTAAATGACGATATAATTTCTAATATTGTAGACCAAAGCAATTTGTACACAATTCAAAAGGATTCATCGAAACCTCTAAATACAACGCCAGACGAAATAAAACGCTTTTTGGCATTACATATTTTATGTCCGTCTTCAAGTACCCAAGTATCAGGACGTATTGGGGTGAATTTGGCATACCGGCTATTATGAATACCATGACGAGAAATCGATATGACAAGGTACGCCAGTTTTTGCATCTAAATGACAACAGTAAGATGCCACGTCCGTCAGCTCAAGAACCAGCTCCTTCACGTCGACGAGGATTGCGTCCACAAAACACTGATTCATCAAACATTGATCGTTTATATAAAATTCGTCCGCTTATTGATGCCCTAAATCGAAACTTTGACTCTGTTCCAAAAAGCAGTCGTTTGTGTGGATGAACAAATTTTTGCGACAAAAATTAAGCACTATTTGAAACAATACTTGCCAGACAAGCCTCACCCGTGGGGCAATAAGTTATTTTTGATGTGTGACGATATGGGATTCTGCTATAATTTTGCAATTTATTCTGGCAATGAAGACCATGTTTTGGACAATGAACCAGACTTGGGAGCAGCAGCAAATGTTGTGGTGCGGCTTGCTCGTAAAGTTCCGCGTTTCAAGAACTACAGAATTTTCTTCGATAACTATTACACAACTATTCCTTTATTGGCTTATTTACGCACCCAGGGAATCTATGGGCTTGGAACAGTTCGACGTAACCGAATTCCTGGCTGCAAATTGCCAGAAAAATTACCCAATCGAGGAGACTGCGAAGAATATATGACCAGTATTCATGGTATAGATATAACTACTATAGCATGGAGGGACAACAAAGTTGTAAATATGGCATCGACTTTGCTTGGCATCAAGCAATTGAAATCGACAAATGCAAACGAAACTGATGACGCGCCTACGATTGCCAGGTATTTTATACTTTCAACAAATACTTACTGAATATAATTTATTTTATTTTATTTAGATTTGACAAAAAAAATAAGTGTACCGTAAATATTCAGTGCCCTGCGATAATCCACGAGTACAACAAGTACATGGGAGGTGTTGATCTTATGGATTCGTGCTTTGGTAGAAGCCGCATAAGAATAAAGTCACGCAAATGGACAAATCGTCTTATATACCATATGATGGACATGGCCATGATAAATGCATGGATTTTATATAAACGCCAATTCTCTTCATCTCCTCGTACAGACAAAATGCTGACTTTGCACGAATTTATCGTAGACGTCAGCAAAGTTTTAGTAAAATCTGGCACACAATCCATAAGGAAAGGACGTCCAAGAAGCACTGGAGGATGTGAGACCCCTGAAAATGTGCCAAAACGAGTTCGGGTAGTAATGCCGCCTAGTGACGTGCGGTTTGATAATGTTGGGCACTTCCCGAAATACCTAACAACAGCAAACCTCGTTGTAAAATGCCCAATTGCACATCTAGAACAACAGTGTATTGCATTAAATGTGAGGTAGAATTATGTTTCCAATCCACAAAAAACTGCTTTCTAGAATATCATACAAAACATTGAATAAATGAACTGAAATATATATAATTTAAATGAAAATAAAAAAAATTTCATATATAAACCATATGATTTTACTTGTCAAAGGAGTGCCTGGTGGTTCTTCAAAGAACCAACACACAAAACCTCCCCTAAAATGTCCAAAACTCAAAATTGTGAAAAGTCGTAGAACAAACGTTGTTAAGGGTGCTAAAATACAACATATAAAATTTTTTAATTGAAAAAAAAAAAGTCAGGCTATTAAGGGTTAAATTTGTCAGCTTGTGGCATATCTTTATGTATAATACCAAATTTGAGACTCCCAGACAATATGTGAAGGCCAGATGATATACTCATCCGATTGCGATGATTATCAAACCGAAATTGAAAATCATAATAAATGTGTATAATACCAAATTTCAGGATTATGGAATTTTTTGACGGTGGTTTGACCAATGCTGAAAAATCTTCGTACATGGGAGTCATATGTTTTAGTCAACAGATTTCTGTCATTTTCAGTGTCAATGTGCAGTGCATTATATATGCATATAATACTAAATAAATGCTTTTTTGACCTATTTAGTACATATCGTTGATATGTTCGATCGTATAAATGTAAAAATGCATATGCGTACCAAGTTTGGTTGAAATATCTCAAAACCTGAGTGAAAAGTTTGCGTTCAAACAAACGGAGTGGTGGATGTGACTAAGTCAACTCATCGTTCGTATGCAATCAGTATTCATTCCGTGGGTCTGGAAATATATCGCATTGAGTGATATGATTTCTAAGTGTCGTTTTGGCCACTTTTGGCCAATCTTAATATGTCACGATCTGTCATTTTTTTTTTTCATTGTATTCAGTAAGTAAGTTTACAATCTCATCATGGCAAGATATACGCAAGAACAACGTTTACAAATCATTCAATATTATTATAAAAATAATCGTTCTGCAATTGCAACTTTTATAAGAAAATTATCTTCTCCGATGAGGCTCACTTTCATCTGAGTGTGGCGGTAAATAAACACAACTGTCGATTCTGGGGCGAAGAAAATCCAAAAGTTATTCATGTACAACCATTACATTTACCTAAATTGACAATTTGGTGTGGTTTTTGGTCTGGTGGAATCATCGGTCCGTACTTCTTTTGAAATGAAGCTGGTAGCACCGTTACTGTCAATGGAGAGCAATTTATATTGATGATAAACAATGGCCACAATTGGAAGAAGTTGTTCTTAACCACATCTGTTTCCAACAAGACGAGGCTACGTATCACACAGCACGTGCAATAATCGAATTATTGCGAGAAATTTTGGAGATTCGATTATTTAAAGAAATTGTGACAGCATTCACGAAGTTGTGATTTAACACCATTAGACTACTTCTTGTGAGATTATTTGAAGTCATTGGTCTTTAGCAATAAACCGAGAGTATGGTCCAAGCTTTAAAAGTCAATATTGAGCGAGTTATTCATGACATACGACTTGATTTAGTTGAAAAAGTGCTCAAAAATTGGGTTCATCGAATTCGTTCCTACAAAAGAAGTCGTGGAGGCCATTTGAATGATGTTATAATCAGAACATAATTGTACACCGAAAGAAAAGTCTCATGTAAAATTAACATTTATGCATTATCAGTTTCACATTTCGGCGAAAAATGTCATCTTAACGTTGGAAAATATTGAAGCAGCAGGTTTCACGTTAAATTGATATGATAACTATTAAATCACCATTGTCATGTATTACATTGTCATATCAATTTCTCATGGTAATAAAACATTTCACCATCAAACATTGAAAATGATCAAAGTAACAGCTTTCACGTTAAATTGATATGAAAACTGTTAAATCATTATGTTTAAAACACTCTTCTGTTAAAATGAAACTCATGTTCGCGCGTGCAAAGAATATTTATTAAAAAACGACAGCTCCATAGAAAATCGCATTAAATCGTTGTGTACCCATTTTAAAAGTATAAAAGGTGAGAATATTGATTAAAGAACAAAGTGAAGACATTAAATAAAAGTGAAAATGAGTGATAATTGCTTGTTACTTGGCGCTGGTCAGCATTTCTTTCTAGAAGAAACACCTGTACAAATTGGTGAAAATGAAGAGATTGTGACGCAAGGTGCTCTGTGTGGAAATTTACAACTGGTAAGAAGTGATTTTTTTAAACGACTTGTTTTTTATATGGTTAATTGGAAGGCCATCCATTGAAAATGCTATGCAATTGTCAAGCTTTTGCTCCTGCTCTGAACATGTATGGCGCATAGAGCAGAGCCGGGACATTGCCACCTGTTTAAAAATTGTACACATAAACATCTTCTGTAAGTGAGTCTATGAATGAACTTATGCAAAATTACTGAACTGGTTTTGAAGAATATATGTAAGTGTGTTTAAGTAGGCTTAAGAATGATTTGGATTTACAATTTAGCAGAATTACCACATTTCTTGAAATTTTAAAAATAGGGATTAAATAAATTAAATATTGAAATATGGGTATTAAGCTGAGGAAATTAAAAAGGGCTTATTGCCTTTTTAAGAACTAATTCCCCCTTTCGAAACATTGCTGGTTCTTGATAATTATTAATTATTGAAAACTTTTTCCGTTATCTTTTATGAAACAGGATTTTTTGAAGCAGCTGGGAACCATTGAGCTTTCCCTGCCTTTTCAATCAATAAAATAGCCGTCAGAACCGTGATGTTTGCAATCAGCTGCTTTTGAAGAGATTCTAAAACGAGCTTAACAATTTCTTTACGATACTACGTCTTAAAATTATTGATGATCCCTTATCCAAATAGTTCACTTTGGAAATTGTATTCGGCTGAACGTAGTATACTGTTGGTGGCAGCGATATTGTATAAAAAGGAGTAAAATTTTCTGTTTTGTCCTTCTAGGTCTCCATTATATTTTAAAATCCAATCGTTAAAAAGTTCTGACGTAATTCAAACTTTTTGTAAGCGCAATGATCAGTAGTAAACGATTTCACATCTTTGAAACATTGTGGTTTCATTGGCAAAACCTTTTTACGATGTTTTCTCCCATGACAGTTTTCATTTTTAAAAGTAAGCATCTTGTCCGATAAACATTTGAAAAATACGCCAGTTTCATCAGTATTATAAATGTCTCGACCATCATAGTTTTCCATCAAAGTCTTCAATTTAACTTGCCAGTCTAAATCGACAATATCAATAACACCTCCACTTTCCCCACAAACAGAACTCCATTTCTCTATTTAAATTTGCAAATCGACCTTCCCTTGTCGCAAAGATTTTGAGGCTAGGAATATGCTCAAAATCGTTTGCTTTCTTCCTTTAAAAAGTTTCGGCTAATAGGCACTTTTTGCCCTCTACACTACCCTAGCCAAATGAGCAGGTTTTCTTCCAGACGGGGAAATTCACCTTTAGCAGTTCTTTTTCGTACTCGTACAGTTTGAGTAGCATAACATAAATTTTCTTCTTGTGCTTTATTATGGTTGAGAGAGTGCTCAGGGGAATCTTAAATTGTTTTGCGACATCACTTTTCTTCTCACCTTCCTCTATTTTTCATTACATTTGTACTTTTGAGAACTCATACAGGTAACTAATAATAATTTTATTTAATCTGTATACAAAAAACGAACTGAAACTTAACTAAACAACGAATTCCTTTATTTCTTTTACTTGTTTTTCCGTAATGTACTGAAATTTCATACAATACAATACAAAACAATATATATATATATATATATATTAGCGCTTAATTTATTTATTCAAATATAATTACAATTTAAAATTTACAAGCAATCGTATCAAATTTCAGAAATGCAAATTATATCTATTATCTGTATTACACAGCCTGTTTGTTTGGGACGACTTAAGCGTGACAATAGATTTCCATTATTAATTTCATCTGTACATATTTCGCATCAATATCAAATTTTATATTCATTTATTTACACATACGTATGCAAAGAGACATAATTAGAGGTATATCCAAAAAGTAAAAGTATTGAATTTTTCAAGGTTTTGAAAATTTCTATCTCAACAAAAAAATTACGCTATATTTAACTCAAGGTAAGCTATTTTTCGATATAGTCACCATTTCTCTCTATGCAGTGGGTGAATTTTTTTATGCCTTCCTAAAAGTAATTTCCCGTCAGCCCATTCATGTACAGTTTATGATATTCCATAGTTTCTCTGATCGTTTCCTGTAGAAGAGATCCGTAATTTTGTGAACACATCGAAGGAGCGAGCAAATTTTCGATTTTTTCAAACATTTCGTCAGTCACAATTGAAACATATATTTTGCATTTGTCAGGAGACTTGATTGACATTATTCACGAAACATGTAGTCACGTCGACAATTCTCAACGTACTGACCTTTCATTTTAATTTGGCGACTTTCACTTTTAAATTATGAAATTAAACTAACTTAATTCCCTTAAAAGTTTTAATTTAAATTTATTGCAAAATTTTTTTGTGTCAAATCGCTTTTTTTCATAAAATAAAAAAATTAAAGAAAAGTAATTGTAAATGTTGAAGAACGGCGATTATTCGGTAATAGGTAAAATAAATCTTTAAATCTCCAGAATAATGGAATATTAATTCCACTTTATATTCACGTCTACTAATCTAAGGACAGAGGCATTAAATGGAAATTCAGCAAGACATAGGTATGTATTCGGCTGGGTACATATATTTTTACAAGCATATTTGATAAATGGACAATACATATCCATCTGTAAAAGTGTTGTTGCGTATAGATTTCGGCTGAATACTTTGTTTAACTAAAATACACTAGAGAATAACATATATATATGGACAAAAATATGATACGAACGATATGTTTCAAAATTATGAAAAATTTATTGTTCAGTTTTGTAAGCTAAGTATATCACCTAAATTTATCAAAATATGTTTCTATTACCTTCAATTTTAAAAGTTAAATTACGCTTTTGGGCGGATCTTTAACGCAAAAGTTCATATTTTAACGTATCGGTTGTACGGTGCCTTTATTATAGCGATTCGAGCTGGCCAATTCCGACAAATAATCGTATAAATATAAAAATACATCTGCGTATGAAGTTTGGTTGAAATATCACACAAACTGAAGGGTTAGTTGGCGTTCAAACTAAATCAAATTCGCTCGTCGTTCTGATCCGATCAGTATAAGTTTTGCTGGTTATGTCTTTTCCCCTTCTGGTAGTTACATGCTTCGGACCAAAATTAATATACTATTTCATGTTTATAGAAGATTTATATACAAACACTTGTTGCCTTAATATTTCATTTCTCGCAACGTTCTTCAACGTTTCTAATAAGTTGTTTAGTAACTGTGTTTTATTATATATTACAGCATTGGACATGTAAGGATTTGTATATTATTTACGAGGAACTGAATGCAAGGTTTAGTTAATATGTTTTCATTAAATTATAATTTACCAGTTCCTTTCCTGTTCGCTTAGTTGAAAATCTGCATTAAGCTATTTTAATATACATATGTATATATATATTATATGCGTATTGGCTTTTCTTTTATGATCCCTAAGAGAAGTTTAAGCTGAAATGGGGCAGAGGACTAAATTTTGTGAATTATTGTCCGTTTAATTATATATATATATACTTTTTATGTTTCTAAGCCTTCGTGTTTTCATAGCTTTCTGAATGTACCTATTCAAAATTATTTTTGTTCGATATCACCGAAAAATCAATAAATAATTTTATTTGATATAAATTAAATATTTATTTAAAAAGGATCAACACAAACCATATGTTCGTTGATTTTGAAGCAACCATCTTTAGCACGAAAAGGAGCCTCTATGCCGATATATCTGAATTTGGTTCGTCGCTAAACTGAGCAACGCCATAAGTTCCATCGGGATTCGGAAAGACGGCTCGATACCAAAAAAGTGACTCATTATTAGGGTGTCCGTTATTTACAAAATTGGTTTTTATACAAGCGTTCCCTAAATTTTTAGTTTGTAACACACAAGAAAATGTAAGTTCAAATTCAGCTACATTTTTATATTTATACTAAACGTAAGGTTTAATGAGACGATACATTTTACATATAAATTACCAAGGGTTTTTTAAACTTTTTACATATATTTACTTTTCTCATGAACAAAATTATATATTCTCGTAGAAAGAGGTCTTGATATATTTTTTGAGTGCTAGTGGTTGTTGCGGCATAGGTTAAGAGCGGTTTTGAATGAGCGAAGTTGAGATAATAAAGAGACATCGGCCACGGTGGTCAGATCATATTGTCCGAATGTATGAAGCACTCCAGCTTTGGGTATTCTATGCAGCAAAAATGTGCTGCAAAAAAAAAATGGCTAAATTTGGTTAATTAATTTGGTTTTCCAAATAAAACTTTCATTCAAATTAAATGTTTTTATTTTTATGGTTTTATATTTAAGTTAAAATTTTTCATATATTTTAACATCCAATTTTCTTATTCTATTAAATTTTGCATTTGCAGCTTGGTTATTTTTAAGAATTCGGCTCATTTAATTTTCATTTAAGTTTTTCTATTTTACCTTTTCAAGAACTTGCTATAATGTAAAAAAGGAGTAAATAGGAAAATTCATTCGCGCGCTAAAATGTCAAAGCTTTGATGCTATGAATACCGTTGGCACGCATCAACACATACGAATAAATGTACATAGACTATGTCGCGCTCACGTATTCTATGCACAAGTATTCGTATTATGATTTGTATGCATTATCAAATGGGCGGAGAAGGGCCCAATGTAAAAATAAAAGTAGTTGCTTATGAATATTATAATACAAAATTTAAAAAAGGGCACAAAATAAAATAGACATTTTTCAGTGCAATTTGATTGCTCATTGGCATTGAGATGAAACAGAAGAACTATTCCATTTAATTATTACATTAGTTTCATTATATTATATTGTAATTTACTTTTATTTTATATCAGTATAATTCGTTTTATTATATTCTCTTTAATTTAATTTATATTGAATTTATTTTATTTTAATTCAATTAAATTTTTATTTACTTTTATTTTATATCAGTATAATTCATTTTATTATATTCTCTTTAATTTAATTTAATTTAATTTAATTTAAATTGAATTTATTTTATTTTAATTCAATTTATTTTTTATATTTAAATTTTAGTTTAGTTTGTTTTATTAAATTTAGCTAAATATCACTATATTTTGTTTTACATTATTTTATTTAAAAAAAATTTTTTTTAATTTAATTCAATTTAACTTTATTAGATTTAATTTACTTTAATTTAATTTTTTTTTTCATTCTTTTATGTTTTTAAATATAATTTTTTTTAAATTATATTTATTTTTTATTTTTTTTATTTTATTGTATTATGTTTTATTTTATTTTTCTCTGTTTTTTTTTAAATTAAATTAAATTTATTTATTGTAATTTCATTACTTTTTATTAAATTTATTAATTAACATTAATTAAATTTTATTTCATTTGATTTTTTTTTGTATTTTATTTTGTTTTATTGCATTATGTGTAATATCATTCAATTGTCAGATTACATAGCTGATGTTGGCTGAGTGGTAGAGCACTCGCCTGTGGTGTAAGAATGCGTTTGTTCGATTCCTGGTAAAATAAGTCTGATGAGGAGATGTGGTGATCTCCGAAACAAAGCTGTCTACTTCTACCAATTTTTCTTTATTGTAAAGGGTTTTTTTTATAGAGGTTTAGAACTTTAAGTTGCAATAAAATAACGATGGATTATTCGATTGACATGAATTTTATTTATCCGAAAGATAATCTTGTGGCATTACATTTTAAATATGATTTCTGGCATATGACCGCCACGGCTGGCGCGAGTGTAGTCCAATCTGGACGTCCAATTTTCGATGACTTTTTCCAACATTTGTGGCCGTTTATCGGCAATAACCCGGCGAATGTTGTCTTCCAAATGGTCAAGCGTTTGTGGCTTATCCGCATAGACCAATGACTTTACATAGCCCCACAGAAAGTAGTCTAGCGGTGTTAAATCACAAGATCTTGGAGGCCAATTCACAGGTCTAAAACGTAAAATCAGACGGTCACCAAACGTGTCTTTCAATAAATCTATTGTGGCACGAGCTGTGTGACATGTTGCGCCGTCTTGTGGAAACCACATCTCCTGGACATCATGGTTATTCAATTCAGGAATGAAAAAGTTAGTAATTAATCATGGCTCTATACCGATCACCATTGACTGTAACGTTCTGGCCACCATCGTTTTTGAAAAAGTACGGACCAATGATTCCACCAGCCCATAAAGGGCACCAAACAGTCAGTTTTTCTGGATGTAACGGTGTTTCAACATACACTTGAGGATTACCTTCACTCCAAATGCGGCAGTTTTGTTTGTTGACGTAGCCATTCAACCAGAAGTGCGCTTCATCGCTAAACAAAATTCGCTTATGAAAATCGGGAACAACGGTAATCTCGTAATTGCACTATTTGCAAGCGTTGTTCAGGCGTGAGTCTATTCATGATGAATTGCCAAACCAAACTGAGAATAAATCACTTGACAGCTGTTAAATCGGTCGCCAGCTTGAAAAGTAATGCCAACTTAAAGTTCTATACCTCTTTAAAAAGCACCCTTTATAATAAAGATATTCAATTTAAAAAATTCTAACAAAATAGGCTTTTTGAATAAAGCTCATTCACTTATAACCACAAAAAATTACAGGTCGCATTAAACAATTAATTTAATTTTGTTTAATTTAATGTAAAATTTTATAATTATTAAATTAATTTTATTAAGCTAAATTTATTTAATTTTTTTCAAAAATTTTACTTTTTAATTTAATTTTATTTATATTTATGAAACTGAATTTAACTAAATTTGAATTAGGTTTATTTATTTTAAAACAATTTACTTTTATTTTATTTAGTTTATTTTAATTTAATTTTATTTAATTTTGCTTCATTTTATTTTATTTTATTTTATTTTATTTATTCTATTAAATTAATTAATAGACAATAGTTGGCTATGTTTAAAGTATTTCAGAAAATGTTTTTTATATAATAGAATGAATACAAAAAATTGCTCAATTCGCTATTAAAATTACCGCTTAATAAGTTTCGATTAAACACTATCAAATCGAACTAGTCTAATCAATAGTAATACGTAGTTTGTCAGCAGAGAAGAAACTGTGGAAGAAGAGCATTAACAAACAATCTTTCATGATTTACGTAAATTATTGGAATAACCTCACGAAGCTAACAAATACTTTTAATTCATTTGAGAACGAAAATGTTAAATTTCACAGCACCAAACCTAAATACTGACTGGAAAGCAACTTTGGCTTACAATGACTTTCCTTTGGAATCCCTGCATGAACCAGCCAGCAGAAGCGGAGAAAACACCGCTTAAAAATTACACGTGTTATGATTGAGTGAAAGCGTATATGGCGACATAGCCGAACTTCACCAGGATAGTGAAAACATGGCCAAGAAATTTTAACCTACTTTTTAGTTTTCTGTTCACTCTGGCGTGTTTTTGGTAACGCTAAAGTTGAGTTGCCGATGCACGAGTATGTATGTTATCCCACATTTATACATATTTCGGCAACATGCCTTATTCCTTGCACCTTAGTTTCTGCGATGGAATTTATTTCCCTTTAAATAAACCAGCTTAGTCTTGTTTTTCTCGCCCTTTGGTGTACTGAGCAGGCGCTAGGCACCAATCCTTTTTTACATTATTAGTTACTGATCCGCTTGTAAGAATTTTGTCTTATTGCTCAGGTCAGTTTTTAATTTGACGGCATGTGACATGCGATGTTACAACTGTTTTGAACATTTCTGTTCCGAATTCAGAATTTCAGAAGTTTTTTAGCCCATATTTAAAATTTGTTAGCGTATCACGGAAGTTTGGTTCGTCTGAACTGAGTTAAGGCACCGTTCTGCAGAGAGCAATGACTTTATAAAGTAGTATTCTTCAAAAGTATAAAATTATAAGGAAAAAAAATTTCAATGAAATATTTTTCTGGGCTAAGAAATTATTCAATTTTAATATTTTATTAAAAAAGTTAGTCCAAAAATAATTTTCGATAATTTTGGATATTGATCGGATCAGAATGACTTTCCGCATTGTATTACGCACTAATAACCAATTAATTATCGTGGACACACATTACAAATTTGCGCAGGAGCTCGACCGAAAACCTCTTCATCGCTTATAGATTGCGAAATATATGTTCATAAATAATATAAACATATGTTTGTACATGTATACCGGCACTGGTTTTCAATGACTTACGTAAATTACAAAAAGGCTTTGACTCTTTTGGTGACCTAATCCCATTTAGGTACTCAGGTAACCCTATACTTAGAACATCAACGGAGAAACACCCTGCCGAACATGAGCTCGGGCTGCCTCTAGATACCCGCGTGACTCTGCCACAATTAAAGTCTGGATATTGTAGTCGACTCAACTCCTACCTATCCAAACTCGACCCTGAAATACCAAGTGGGCGTTTCCTGAGCGCCTCCCGTTAGATGACCTCGATGACTAAGACTGGACCTACCTTACCCTAGGCGGGGTGGGCAAAGTGCTGCAACAACAACAACAACAATGACAGGCCTCATGATCGGAATAATACATAGATATCTAGAAGCAATACTTCCATATGAAAACTAAAATTTATAGAATTATTGTAATTTTCATATCAAAGCATGTTGAATATTGCAAAGAAAAACCTTTTTCAAATTAAAAAAAAGAAAACAATCTAAAGAATCTACACACGAGAAACGCTCCTCGAAAAGGCTTCAAATATTTATCTTAATGTCTAGTGCATCCAGGTTCTCTGTTTCTTCTTTTACTTTGATTGCTCTTTCCAATTATTTGTGAATTTAATTAAAATAAAATAAAATACCGACAAACAGTTCGTGCATAATTAAGTGCATATTTATTGAATTTTTAATAACATATTTTTATTCGGTTACTTATTTTTACTGTATTGGTGAATTCGAACATGATGTTGCCGATTGTTGAATAATTATTTATTACTATTTATGCGTACTTCTGTCCAATTGGTTGAAGTTTGGATTAAAAGGTTTAAGAACAATGCATGTAAGTTAAGTATGTTTGTATATGTTCATGAAATGTAGCAAATACTTCTTTTCGGGCGTAAATGAATTTTTAGTATAAATAATGGGTGTATAATTCGATTTGCTATAAAAATAGTAATAGAATCATTACCGTTTCGGCCCTTTAAATGAAAATTTCGTCTTTGCAGATTACTATTTCTTCCCTGATTACCTTATATTAAGTTGCTTAATTTGT
Organism: Neoceratitis asiatica; assembly: GCA_030068015.2. NCBI lineage: Eukaryota > Metazoa > Arthropoda > Insecta > Diptera > Tephritidae > Neoceratitis > Neoceratitis asiatica. The sequence continues at coordinate 83,173,516 of CM061524.1, forward strand.
ACAAAAAGCGAGAAATTACTTTAATTTTAATTTTAAATAAACTGATGCGAAATATGGAGCCTTGTGCGCAAAGAAGAGACTCCAACTCCAAAAGTTTCATTACTTTATATCAATTGGACTTAATAAAAATTATGTATTAAATTTTATGTCAATATAGGGTTCCCTACTTTTCTAAAGAAAAACACAGAAAATTCAAATTTAATGGAGAATGTTTATTATCATTCGAAAGAACATTATTTGGCATTTATTTTTTGAAGATTATCTCTTTCAAATATTGGCCGCGGCTACGTCTTAGATGGTCCATCCCTTGAGTCCAATTTTCGATGACTCGTTCGAGCATTTCGACTGGTAACTGGCGATATAAATTTTAATAATAATCGCGATGTTTTGCTCCAAGACCTGAATCGAAGCGGGATTGTCCGCATAGACTTTAGACTTCACATATCCCAACAGGAAAAAGTCTGACGTGTCTGATACAACACGATCTTGGTGGCCAATCGGCCGGCGCAAAACGTGAAATTATCTGCTCACCGAAGTGTTCTCTCAATAAATCCATTAATTGATGCGATATATGGGAAGTGGCGCCGTCTTGTTGAAACCAATTGTCGCGGAGATTACGAGCTTCAATTTCAGGCATCAAATAGTCGGTTATCATGGCGCAATAACGGTCGCCATTGACGGTTACGTTTTCACCGGCATCCTTTTTGAAGAAATATGGACGGATGATTCTACTGGCCCACAAGCCACACCAAACAGTTATTTTTTCTGGATGAAATGGTAGCTCTTGAATCTTTTCTTCGTCCCAAATATGGAAATTTTGCTTGTTTACATACCCATTGAGCCAGAAATGGGCATCATCCCTAAACAAAATTTCTCTCCAGAATCTCGGATCTTTTTGGTACTTTTCAAGAGCCCATAGAGCGAAACGATGTCGCTTGGGAAGATCAAGCAGCTTCACTTCATGAACAAGCTGAATTTGTTAAGCTTTCAATTTAAGATCGTGACGTAAAATGCGCCAATTCGTTCCGTACGTCGGTCCGAGTTGCTTCGAACGGCGCCGAATCGACTCTCCACGGCTTCACTTCGTGCTGGATATGGTCTATTCGATTCAATATTATCCAATAATGAATGCTGGGTCTCAAGATGGGTGAGGGTGTTGCGAATAGTACGCTCAGCGAATCTCGTAATAAAGTTAAATGATTTGTAAACGTTGTTCAAGCGTAAGTCTTTTCTTGAGGAAATACCAAAAAATAATGAACAAAAATAACGTGAAAGCTTGACACGACTCACGCGTGATCAGCCAAAAAAAGGCTATTGAAAAAAGTAAGTCTACTTGGATCACCCTTTACAAAATTTAATTTACTTCCTGAAACTTTTTTTTCACTCTTACATCTTTTTTGCGCTCAGGGCTTGATATAAATTTTAATAATAATTCTTGCTTCTTTAATTGATAGGTTTACACATCGCTCTTAGAATTTCAAAAATATTAGAATTAATCTGCTTATCTGCTAAAAAAATATTCCTTTATTATATTTAACTTAAAATTAAATTTATTCGCGTGAGTATTTCTGAAATGAAATAAAAAGCTTCTCATATTAATCTATCAGACGTTTGGAGGCGGCTTTGAATTAATCTCCCCATTTGTTGAAATATTATCAAGACACACACCACAAATTAGAGGAGATACTAGGACGAAAAAGGCTTTATCGGTTATTAAACGCCAATTAAATTATATATTTAGAAGAAAAAAAGAATCGTCCCAATAGCCGAGTAGTTGGCATTGCACTGATACCACCAACATTCAAAATTTAAAATATTAATTTAAATATAATTTAGTATAATGAATGAGTTTTTTTTTAATTTTAATAGTAATGACAACATCATTGTAGTGAAAGAACATTATCTATTTACCAGCACACGCATGTATATGAAATAAATATGTTTCAGTAATTGATAAACTCGAGTATTCCCCTGTAGGGAAAATGCTACCTAGTGGTTAACTAGAAGACTACCACTTTTCATTTTTACACCAACTAGTTCATTTTCCACCATATTTCTATACTAGTGACTGATATTTTCAATGCGGCGATGTCCTAAAAAATGTCAATTTGCTTATCCTGAACAACACACTACATTAGAGTATATTAGAAAATTGAACACAGTAGTGGTGTGCTTAAATTTAACAGAAAATACTAGTGGTGATGGATTTTCTTATGTTTTCTATTACTGATGATTGAGAAAATATTATGAACTAATACGATTTTTTTTCAACATACTACCATCTTTCGAACAGAACTATAAATTTTCTATTCTAATTCAGTCCTGTGTAGTTTATACTTATATATGAATGGTTATCCATTTTTCAGTTTCCAAAATTAACGTAAATAGAATTAATTTAGAAGAATATTTTTCATTATATCCCTTTTATATTACTATATTTTTATTATTGGTATTATATGTAAACACTACATCATTCAAATGACCGCCTCGTTAATTTTTGCAATCTTCGATCCGTTTGAGGTAATTTTCGACCTTTTTTGGCGCATATTGGGGTGGTATCGAACCACAACTTAACGAATGTTGGTTTTGAAATGCTCAAGGGTTAAAAGTCCGACGGTGTTAAATCGTGCAATTCAATTGCAGGCCAAAAAAGGTCATTCGACCATAACGCTCCGAATTGACAGTGACAACCTCTTCGTTATCGTTCTTAATGAAGTAAGGTCCAATCACACCTCCGGACTAAAGAGCACACCAGACAGTAAGTTTTCTTGGACGATTATGTACATCATAATCTCCTGTTAAAGCACAAAACTTGACCACATTTGAATCACCATTTCTGTGTGAGGTTTCAGCAGTTTTAGCGCGTTGTGCGGTCCTTAAGCGATCCGTTTTCATAAATGTATGACTTTTAACTACAGCCAAACATGTTTGGTTTGACAGATGGCAAAATACAGCCCTGCACTTTCGAAACCACCAAATAGGAAACCCTTTATTTTCCATCACAGAGTATATACTTACATAGTAATGTTTGCTTCAGTTATTTCACATGCCTGTTTGCTACAGGAATATTCGGTTATTAATCGATATGAATATTTCCGTGTGCTATATAGTGTATGCAAGTATGTGCATTTACTCCGTAGAGTCATTATTAATTTTTTTCCAATATATAAGTAGTATAAATAGATGCAAATTTCAAAAATACTTCCCGGCGGTTTGTCCCAAATTTTCAGTGAACTATTGGGCTGTGATATATAATTTACTTAATATCATCCAATTTAAAGTGCCTTGAAAAACACATGTGCGACATGTATGATAAAAAAAAATTCTAAAAGTATAACGGCATTTTATCACAAAAACAATAATAGAAGGCGGAAATAAAACAACAGCGGTTGCCAGTAGTTAAGCTCATAAAATTTGTATTAAAAGAGTAAGGCAGTCAGTGGCTGGCTTGTTTGCTAGCCAAGAGCAGAGCGAGAAAAAAAGAAAACAGTTCATGGCATTTTTCAAAGTCTTATGTTAGGCCGCCGCCTATTTACCATGTTGAATTGTTGTATGTGTTTGTGGTATTGAAAAGGTGTTAACAATTTAATGGCTCATATACGTCGCTGATATCGGCGTGAATATGGTGCGGTGTGCAAAAAGCTCCGAATTAAATTAAGCTGCGTGTCCCTGGCATGCTACAGCGTGTTGCTGTCACTTTTGAGTGGTATTAAATTTTTGTAAATCGTTGCTCACTGTCCTAGTGTTAAGCTGCATTTAGGTAAAGAAGGAAAATAGTTTTTTGTGGTGCTTTAAATGTCGATGATATTTTTTTAGTATAACAAATGCAAAAAGTTTATATTTAAATCGCAATGATTAATTTTTGTTGTTGAAAAATCTTAGTTTGGTTGATTGTAAATTGTCGTATTTAAAAAAAAAAAACAGAAAATCACAAAATGTACTGATCACGATTTTTTGCAGCCAAAAAATATTGAGGCAATATTTACTTCAACTTCTTCAAACAACATTAAATTTAATAATTATAATAACAATAACGTCTGATTGACGTTCCGGAACAAATTTTTACTTTCATTATTTACCAAAGTATATCTACCGACAATAGTCGCAACATCCAAAATTATGGAAAATCTTCCGAGTGTATTTCTGACATGATTCGTTTGTATTCGACTTAGTATAAGATATAGGTCTCTACATTTGGTGGAATATAGCTCCCCTATCAACTTTAACTTATTCAGCAACTTACTCCTCATGTCCAGGGCACGTCAAGAAATTGTACTTAAAAAATTATAATTTTTCTAATTGCGTTTTTCTCTCGGAAGGGAATGACCCTTCCAGAAGTTTTTCATTCAGTCCTATTCTTCATTTTGATTCGAATCGAAATTTTCTCCGTTCGGAGGATTTGGTATCCTGTGTTACTTTCCGCTTCGATCAATCTTTGAAACTTTCGATTCTATCCAATTCTTTGTATTTTGCATTTCGATCGTAGTTACGTTTTTGTAAATTGTAAATATACAATTTCCATAAAAACCTAACTTTAATAAAAATCGAAGTAAAACATAATTTTGAAAATTGGAAAACTCACAACTATGTCTTTTTTTTAGTTTTACAGCTTAATAATGCTAAGGAGTTTTGAAACAACGTTGGCCAAATATATGTGATCCACCAACAAAATACCCCATGAATTCGAGAAAACTATGAAGTGACATTGCCACTGTTGACTGACACACTCCTACGTTATAACCTGCACCAAATCTATGTTGGTAACTGTCTTCAGGACATACTTGAGAGCAAATTTATTGAGTCTAAAAATTTTTTATCTAAATTTACTATATATTATATTATTTAAAAATAGTTTGCATTTGTTTGCTTTGTTTTGTTTCAATTTCACACATTCACATTCCAGTTGACTTCGAAAATGTATTTTCACTTTCACTTTCTCTTCTAATACCTAACTACGATTGTAGCGGAACGGAGTGCGGGAACGTAATTGAAACGCAGAATAGCCCTGATTATCTTAAAACAATATTAGGAACTTTAAATTTTGTTATTGTTGTGATATTTAGGTATGCACACTCAAATTATGTTTCCGTATGCTTTTTTTTTTTTTTTTTTGATATTATACACACTTGTCTTGCTCTGGTGACAGTTTAGAAGCGCTGGGACGTGGCCAAATTAAGAAAAGAAGGTTTAGGAAGCTATAAAGACAAACAAAACATGACTTGCCACACAAATTTTCCAACCACTCGTGTACTACCCATATAAAGCTTTATTGAGCGTTATCTTTAATCTTAATAAAAATATATAGCTTTAATCTTGATAAAAATATATGAAAAACATAGTTAAAAGTATTCTAGTTTTGATAACCAGCAAGTTTGAAAGTTGAGTAGAAAATTGCTCTTCTCTTCATCAGCTTTACAGGCATATGAAGAATTCGACAAGCATTCAGAGGACAAAAACAAAGTTGTTCAAATTGTTTTTCTTTGCTTGTAATTTACGCAAATAATAATACTTACACAAGTAGCATATTATATATGCTGACATGCTGTTGATTGTACTTTTGTGGGCGTATATAACGTCCCTATGTGTTAATTGACATTTTCGAAACTTTTCTAACCACTTTTGTTACTTTTCACATTGATGACCTAAGTAAAAGTTTTCCAAATTAAGTTGGTAAGCCAACCGACCGCCTGACATCAATTGCCAATTTTCTTGAATAGATCAGGTTATGTTTAAAAGTGTATTTTAAAACTTCAAAAAGTAAACTTTTATAAATAAAAGCCTTGGAGCTTTGGCATTTTGAGTTTCTTACTGTTTGACATATTAGGTTAAGAAACAATTTCATTAATACACAATAATTTTCCTAACACATATATATTGTGACGAAAATCCCATACCAAAGACAAACAAAACTGTTGACAACGTAAATGCAATTCCCGGAAGGACAGGAAATAAAGAAGCGGCCGTATAATGCAAATTACCCATACCAAGGACAAACAAAAGGGTAGACAGATTAAAGGAAATTCCACGTCGTTAAGGATGAACGGAGTAGCTGCAGCTACCGCAGGCAAATGAACAATCAGCCTATCCTTAAGCGCGTGAACAGAATGGTTGGGTCATCTACAGGTATAAAAAGAGAGGCAGCCGCTATCACAAGGAAGACGAGTAGACAACTTAGTGGAGTTAACACTGCTGTGAGCTGTGTGTGTTTGAGAAACGGATAAGCTGAGTGAAGCAGATAATAATTGTGTATGATAAAGATTTGTTAAATAAGAAAATTGTAATTACACTAGAAATAAATTCCTGACGGTTAAAAAAACCGAACAAATAAATCTTGGGAGTTTGTTTAGTAATCCAGTGATCGGACTCGAACAATTTGGAGAATAATCGAGGTGAATTTAGCACGTTCGTTACAATATTATGTATGTATGCAAGAGTGTGATAATATGAACAAAAGGCTGGATATAAGTTCAATAGTGATTATTTTGTTGGATGACATTAACTTTTCGCACTTTACTTGAATAATTTATCTTTACTTTGAAGCCTTTTATTTCATTTCAAAATCCTTTGCCAGGGGCGACCGCAATTGTATTTTCTCTTTAACATCACTGTTAGTCACTCCGGTACTGGCCCACTTAAAGTAATCAAAGAGCTTGAATTAAATTCAGTTCATTTTTTAATTATTTAGAGAAATTATGTACCATTTTAATGGTTCTTTTCAAACTGGTTGTTATTTTTAAGGTGTTGCATATTTATTTGTATTTTCTAAAAGAGCTAGTAAGGAAGTCATGATTGTCCTTCCATTGTAAAAATCAATTCATGCGAATTTAAAGACAGAATTTCTTTATTCCGATTAAGAAACAATTTCATGCAATTATTTACTTCCACTTTCATATACTTCAAACTCTTGTACCGCGATCCAAATTGCGGCCGCCGAATTGTCACGAATGTGATAACAAAGTTTAATGCATTTTGCTAGAAATTTCGATCATTTTCTAGCTCTAGTAATTTGGACTTCTTATGAATTTTTGTAAAGATTTTCAGACTTTTTAATAATTGAATACAATTTTCTAACCAAAATTTATATCGGGACCAACCGGGCATCGTCTCTACCGGCTTAAGTGAATTTTTAATATAAACAAGAAAGAAGGGCTTTCTTTATATCTTTACTGAACATATCAAATTTATTCCAAATTGCAAACTTCGAATTTTATAATTTTCAGTGTCAATATCAAATTGAATTTACGTCTTTAGAATACCAACTTTCAGGCGCTTAGATAATTTTTTAACGCATGTTTTACCGAAAAACTAATATATTTACAAATGGTTGGGTGGGGGCTATATGATGTAGCAGTCCAATTGCTATGATTTTCAGTACTAATATGCAAATCATAATAAAGAAATTTCCAATAGGATTGATATAATTTCTCAATGTCGTTTTGGTAATTTTTAATATGATCTGTCATTTTTTTATTGTATTCAGTAAAGTTTACAACTTCATCTATGGACCACCATAAACGTCGCGAATTTGCTGATTTCGCTTTGAAACAATTTGAAAACGATAACGATTGTTTTAAGAAAATCATCTCCTCCGATGAGGCTCACTTTCATCTGAGTGGTGCGGTAAATAAACACAACTGTCCATTCTGTGTTTATCCACAAGTTATTCATGAACAACCATTACATTCAACTAAATTGACAGTTTGGTATGGTTTTTGGTCTGGTGGAATCATCGGACCGTACTTCTTTCGAAATGAAACTGGTAGCACCGTTACTGTCAATGGAGAGCGGTATAGATCGATGATAACCAACTTTTTATGATCACAATTGAAAGAAGTTGATCTTAACAACATCTGCAGCAACCGAATTATTGCGATAAATGTTTGGAAATTGTGACATTGAATGGCGTCCAAAAGGTTGGGGTTAAACACCATTAGACTACTTCTTGTGTGGTTACTTGAAGTCATTGGTCTTTAGAAATAAACCAGATACGTGATATTCATGACATTTGATTTAGTGGAAAAAGTGCTCAAAAATTGGTTTCATCGAATTCGTTCCTGCAAAAGATCGTAAAGGCCATTTGAATGATGTTATATTCATAACATAATTGTATCGATAGCACATCACATTAAATGAAAAACATTTGAATTTCCTTAACAATTAGTATGTTTTTTTTTAAAGAAATCATATCGCTCTTATTGGAAAACCCTATATATATGGATAATACCAAATTTAATGCTATTTTTATGCCTTTTTGACTGAATTTATACCAAAACCTCACATCTGAAAAAATGGGTGTTTTGGAACTATATATATTATATTCGTACGATTTGGATGATTTTCAGAATCAAATTTGCAGTTCCAGTTCCGACAAATGATCGCTTAAACGTAGAGGTGCATCTTTCTACAAAGTTTGGTTCAATTATCTCAATAATTAAGTGAGTAGTTTGCTTTCAAACAGTCTGACGTACATAGGGGCATGGCTAAATCAATTCAGCTTGTGATTATGATATGATCGGTCTAAATTGCGGAGGGTCTATCATTTCTCCTTCTGATCCTCACATACTTCATATAAATATATAAAAATGTATAGTAATTGTATGTCATGAATAACAAATTAGGAAGATCTAAGTAATTTGATAATAGGTTGAATACTAAAAACGCGATAATACTTATTAATCAGTGCCGCATAATCTATTAGCAATAAAAACTGAAAAGGAAAAACGGTATCAGACCTGCTTAATTGCCAAAGTGATATTTTTAATACCATTAGGTTTCAAAAACAACTAAATAGGCTTGATCAACACATATAATTTCAAACTCAGGGGTGTCTTCGTAAACAAATTATGTGCGTGTGTGTACGTCTTCTTTACACCAGCTACTATTTGCTTCATACTCTTTATACTCTTTATTTTACTTTATTACATGAATGCATTTCCCAAAAAAGCTTTGTTGGTAAGCTAGTCGTGGCTTCATTAATTTGTTATATACTTCAAAATTCGATTGATTTTTCCAAAAGAAATGTGATTAATATTTTCGGATTGAAAACTTAAATCTGATCAACAAATATCCATTCTGTCTACTTATTTATGGATGAACTGACAGAGTCCTTAGCAGGTTCAATGGATGTTACTTCAAGATTTTTATTTACAAGATTTATAATTTCTTAATTAATATATTTAGGGAGTGAAGAAGAGTGTTTATCCTAGAATAATATACACATAATCTTGTAAAATTAGAAAATTTTTAAAATTCAGAAGTTTTACAATAAAAGAAAACATGTTTTTATTTCAAATATTTTTAATGAAATCTATAATTTTGTAGGACTTTATATTGAAAACTTATTTAAACCTGTTAATGCACTAACGCAAAACATACTTTTTATTACTATATATTATTCAAAGCCTAAACCAATCTATATCAGACACATTCGGAGTATTATTCACTCAATCTCCTCTTAAAATAATAGATTGTCTTATAATCTACTGACTTAAATTTGCAGTTACTTATATATGTTAAATAGGCATAAATGAATATGTTAGTAAACTTATAGAAGCTTTTTGTTAATCACTTTATTAGTCCCACATAATTTTATTTTCTATTCTGTGCATTCACACTGTCATTATACCTAATGGAATTTAATTGGTTGCATTGGTGGCTATCCAGTCAACCGATATTTTGACTTTTCCTGTCCATGTGTTTTAATTTATACATGGAGATACGTGCACATTTGCACTTATATGTATATAATTCAGTTGTTGTGTACTGGTGCGACCACTTCGTATGTTTTTGTTGAAGAAGGTAGTAAACTGGCGAACCTGAATTACCATCTATACCGCACCATGTTACTCGACATTATTACAAACTCTCTTTTACATATGTATGTATGTAGATGTGTGTACTGCTGTTAGCCTCCTGCTTTTGTCGTATTGTACAATAGTATCTTGTTGTTAGGTGAATTTGCTAATTAATTACGAGATTAATGCATTGTCCACTGAAATGTGTAATGTTGTCTGTTTGAAGTTGACTTTGGTGTTGTTATGTCGAAATGTTTTTTCTATTATTCCTTTAGAGAATATGTGTGTGGGTGTGGGTTACGTGTGTGAGGGCTGTAAGCATGTGGTATATGTAACATTTCCGCTCTAATCACTCGCCGCCACAAATGGAGGACAGCTGTTTGTTTCACTGAACATATCTACTGCTCACTATTTACCAAGGACATGGTGTTTTCCTTTTATTTTTCTTTTAATTTTTGTTCTGTTTCTTGTTTTGTGATTTACGGTTGAATTGTGGTGTAACCTGCAGACTAAATTTACCAGACATTCGGCTTGACCTCATCTCTGTCTATTCGTAGCTCCTCTCATATTTAATTTACGGGTATTATTCATATAGAGAGAGGCGATTTACAAAATGCTAATTATTTAATTTAATTGTATGTGACACATGCTTTTGCTAAAGTATTTTTTCTTACTATTATCACAAACTTTACTATTACGTTTTGCCCATATGTATGTATGAGTGTTTTTATTTAAAAGACATGTAAATTGCCTTTATTGGTGTTTACTATTGCTGGTGTTTACTATTGCCAACATTACTTGTTGCCTCACTTCTTCTAAGCTTCTTTTTTCGTCTGGCGGATATGTTCTGCTATGTATTTCTGATAAATATTTTAATAATTTTTATTATGAGCTGGGAAAATACAAAAAATACACAAAAAATATTTAAAGGGTATTATTAATTGGAAAGTTTGTTCATGGAACTTGTCACTGATAGGCCAAAAACTGAAAGCCGACCCAAGCTGTCTGCATCGTTACGTATGTTTGAAATAATATTTCCATCTACTAAGGAGTTATAATTCGTGCTCGAGAGTTGCATAGTATCCACCAAATCTTGAGAGGCTTAAGTTTTGCAATCCTATAATATACTAGATCTACAGATGTAAGATTATGTATTTCTTACTCAATATATGAATAACGTTCTTACTATATTTATACATATGTTACCATCCTTGACTCTCATGACTAAGAAATCTCCGTAGCGAACACAGGGATTGAAAAAAAAACTCCCTTAACGCTGCTTCTGAAACTATTGGGTATATTGCGTTCATATATGTATGTATTCTTATATTAAGGACATGTAAAAAACAGTTCTCCATTTTAAACCAACAATATTGGTTTTTAAGCCATACCGAGTGAATGATTTTTTCGGTTGATTTCATTTTATCTGATTTAAAGTAGAGCAAACATAAGACACTTGCATTTAGGCGGGTGCACCGCTAAACATTTGTCAACCTGCTGGGTTGTTTTTTTCTCATTAGTAAAATATCTGAACAATTCACTTATATGTATACATTATTTTCGGAAATCACAATTATTGTTTCGATAACTTTTTTCTCCAAATTCAATTTGTCCTCCAACTACTACTTTAATGCTAAATTTAACTCTCAGCCCAAATGTACATCATCAAAAACATCTCATTCTTCCAACTCATCGCGCACAAACATTATACATTCACATATAGTAAACAATAACTTTCCAATTGATTGTACATTTCCTATTAACAATTTTGCAGTCTATTATACTATTTCTTTCGTACGAGTTTTCCCGTAGTCAATTATGTTCCATATACGTAAGTTAAATGTTCAAACCCTAGTCTTAAGTGTATTATAAAGCTTATGATGCCTATATATATATAGAATGAATATATATATATATACATTCATCAATAAACTTAAAGAGCAATCCAAGACTTTTTTTAACTTTTGCGTCAATTCAGATTTAAAAAAAAGTATATTTATATCACGTTTCAAGAAAATAGCTTATATATATTATTTATTTGTGTTATTTTGCCCCCGTTTTAAATGATTATTCAAACTAAAAAAATTTTAAGATTAAAACTGATTTTAATCACACATTCGGTATTTAATGTACTTGCATATTCAGTGAAACATGATTTTAAGTTCTCAAAAAACTACCCTGCAAACATTTGTGGATCATATGGTCCATTGTAGTACCTACAAATATCCTCCTCTGTGGGGACTATTGGATCAACTCATGTTTTTACACGAACCTAGTGCGGTGTTATACCAATCGCTATCACTACTTTAGTCAAGTAGAGTCAGTTTCATTTCGCTGTTGAGCTCTGCTGCTACGGATAAGGCGTGTAGAATTTATTATTATTTCAATGAAAATACGTAGAAGAAATACGCAAACTAATAGATATTATATATTTATTAATAATAAATTATTATCAGTTTATAGATATATTATCTTTTACTAACTTTTCACCAAAGCAAGTATACGAAACTAAAGAGTATGTTCGAATATAATTTTTCGCATATACTGCAAAATATAATCCCCTGTTTTATTAATAACTTTTACATCTTTTGAATTTGCCACGTCACCGTCAATGAATTATTTTGGTAATATTCACAATTTCCATAGTACCCTTTCTCATTTCTTTGCATTTTTCCTCAATTTTATGCACTTAGCTGTACATTTTCTTTTTGAAATTTTATAATTTTCATCGCTGCACATTTACAAATACTCCTCCTATGTATTCTTACAGCCACCAGGGAATGATTCTAGTCGCTTACTAAAATGCCACTAGTTTGCATTTTTGTACTAACTAGTTTATTTTCTATAATTTTCACAAGCATAATATTTTTAACACACCGATGTCATAGTGCGTTGAATTTCTATTTTACTAAAAAATTAAATTAATATTGTACTTGCCCGCGGTAAAATTCAAGACGTGAATTTCTAGGGCGATGACGAATATCCTGAGACAACGGCAAACTGCTAATTTCAGATAAGCAGACGAGAAAATAAAACACAACATAACAGTGGGATGATGTTGCAAATTTTTAATTTTCATATTACAGGTAAACTGCTACATATTTGCTTTAATTTTAAAATTACTAGTACTTAACTAGAGTTCTTCCATACTACAAGTAATTTACCTTTTCACTACGAATATATTCATACAATTTTTATTATTGCATTACTTGCATAAATTTCCTACATATGGACACATGGATGTGTGTTTTATGTGGATGCATATGTTATTATCTAAATTTGCTCGGGTGGTTTAGCTTTGTGTCACGATCTGTGGTCTTCGCCTTCCCCCACACATGGTCGCATGACTGGTTGCCTATTCAAATGCTTTGAATATATGTATGAAAATCAGTCACCTTGTGTGTTGCAAGAATAAATAAAAATATACGACATAAAAAAAAATAAAGCAGAATAAAAAGTATAGCTGAGCGAGTTTAAGTCGGCATGATGGATTATTCATCGTATTGCCGGCTTTGTAGCCTGTTTTTGAATGTAAATTTTACGTACGGTTTTCATGTCAGTTACACACGCGCGTACTTCCCAATAAGCACTATGTATCCATTTAAAACTCGAAGGTTATGATTAGCTATACGACGACAATTTATACTTTCTCCAATCATTAGTGGCTTCAAACGTTATTTAATTTGATTTGAAATTAGTTAATCAAAATTTAAACTATATTTTTTTTATACTGACATTAAAAAATTCGTAATTAAAACTAATAATAGCAATAATAACGTTATTATCGAATACCCATTAAAAACTAAAAGCAATTGAAATTAAGTTGGAAAATAACGTTAGAAAATAAAACCCTACTTTCTGAAATCCACTTCAAATGCCAGGCGCTATCGTTCACACTATTATGTTTATTGGGCTTTGCTGTATATGTAACAAATATTTTTTTAATCCTTTACATGTAATAAAAGTATGAATATAAAGGGTTATCCATTTAGTGGTTTCTAAAGAGCAGAGACTTCTGTCAAACTTAACTGTCAAATCAAAAATGTTTTGTTTTAGTCATTTATGAAAATGGATCGCTTAACAATTTCACAACGTAACCACTCAAGCAATTGACAAAATTTTTAAGAAATTTTAAGAGACTGGATTGTTCGCAGATATTGTAAAGCCAGTGTAAGGGAAGGTGTAGCCGAAGACCGAAGACGAAGAATGTGTCTATTTCTCTCATGTATATTGCGCTTGGACTTACACGTACAATTGAAAATGATAACGGTGAGATTGTCACTGTCAATTCGGAGCGTTATGGACGTGAAGGCATGGCTGAGATACCACCCAGTATGTGCCAAAAATTCACGAGACGGTCATTTGAATGGCGTAGTGTTTCACATATAATGCCAACGTTTATTTTGGAAACCACAAAATGGGTAACGATATACTTCTGCTACATCGCTGTGGTGACCTAATAATAGTTTACTACAACAATTTTTTGATACACACCACACTTGTCTAAAATATACCAAACAGGAACAAAATTTAATTTTTGTAAATATTAGGTATTTGTTTAATAATCTCTCTGATGTATTTATAATTAAAATTGTAAAAATTTCTGAAAAGAATGAACAAATGGATCATTTGTATTTTGATCAAAAAGTAACACGTCCAATTTGTACACTTGATTGTGTTATAAACAGATGGTAGAGGTGATTCATATAAGAATAAATTCATTTTAAATTAATTAATAAAAATTTTGTAGAACATTTATAAGCAATTTCACATTATTTTATTTATTTAATCTCTTTTAAATAAAAAAACACTCTACAAATAACTGCCTAATTAAGCTCGATTGATATATTCGTTTGCAATTGATTACTAACTGGTTTAATTGACCGCTGGGGTACTTTAAGATATTTTCGGATATGTTGGCGTTAACATCGAAAATTATGCAATCAAAATGCTTTCACCCTTCCAAAATATTCATGTTTTTTATAAGGGACTGTCCATAAACTACCATTTTGGCCACTTTCGGACCCGCCCCCCCCCCCTCCACCCACGTGGTTTATCGTAGCTTTTACGCAAACCCACCCTCTCCTCCTACAAAGACACGTGGTTTTTTTATGATAAAATGATAAAATGAAACGAATGTTTATTAAAAAAAAAGTTAAGGCATTTTTGTTTCAATCCAAGATTGGAATGAAACACGAAACTAGCCATTCATGTAAATCATCTACTACAGGCACACATGTTTCTTCAGTAATACTTTGACGGTCGAGTTGATTAGTGGATTCGTCAATTTCAATGTCATCTTCCTCAAAAAATTCAATTATCGGTTCAGGGATGCTGTCAATTTCGCACATCAACTCATTATTTCGACGTTTCAGCACTGACTTTGCACGACATTTTTTACCATCTATGGTTTGACCGTGTACTATTTTGACTTGTGAAACCTTCTGCTTTTTGGATGCACAGTATACACCGCAACAAACACAGGTTCTTCCTAGTATACAAAACAATGATCTATGAACCATATACAGATAATTATAGCAATGCAAAGTTTGCACCACAGATACTGGCATCGAGTATATGTTTTGCACTCTCTTCTTCTTGTTGCTGGCTGGGGAAGGGAAAGAAGGAGAAAGAAGGTGCGCTTTCTTACTGGCAAGCAGTTAGGCGCGGAGATGTTCTGCGCATTGTAGCTCGTCGAACTGTTTCGTCGTCGTCACTCGCGGCATCATGTTGAAGCAAATGAGCGCGCATTAGAAAAGGAACGCGTATTTTAAGCTCGTTCGCTCGCTTCTACTCTTTTCTTCATGATTATGGATTTTTATAGTTATATTTTTTGTTGCATTTGTGATAGAGGATTTATGAAAACTGCGCTGATTTCTTTTAAACTGCGTCAAAAATATATTGATATAGAAAACCACGTAGCTCAGGCCAAAAACCCCCCTCCCCACACGTGGCTCAATGTGGTCTTTTAGTGGACCCCTCCCCCCAAGCAGCCTACGTAGTTTATGGGCAGCCCCTAGGAAGTGTTCGCATTTACACAATTTCCTTTTTTCCAAATCGCATTTTTATATATTTTTACAAAACAGAATGCAAAATTTTCGTAACGATATAAAATTTTACATTAAATTTGTATGTTAGCGTGCCGATTCATTTGCAGTATTTTTGTTGAAATGAACTAGTTTGTGATACCTGTAAGTATCTCATACGGGTAAGGTTTTTATGTAACAGTATCAGTCTGAGGAGTTAAGCGAAAAATGAGATTCTGTGATTCTAAATCTTCTTTCTAATTTAAATGAAAAAGAGTTTCTTTCGTAGCTAAAATACGGCACATGACAACAACAAAAAAAAAGAGAGGACACGTTAGAGGCAGAAACTCGCGGTTCTTTTTTTTTCTTTTTGAAGCGAACGAACGTAGGGGAGAAATAGAGTTAGACCTAAAAAATGAGGAGTTAATCAAAAATATCACTAGGTATGTAAACATAGCGTAAGTTCATTAAATTAAATAACACTTTGTTACTAAATAAATAAAAATATAAAAATAAAATAAAATAATAAAAAATGAAATAAAATTAGATAAAATTACATAATTAAATTAAATTATTTTATTTATAAATAACAATAAAATAAAATAAAATACACAATAACCTTTACATAACGCCCCATTCATCATCAACCAACAGATTCCGTGGAAAATAAAGGAAACCAAATTCAGCCCATTTCGATCTACGAAGCCACCACACCATGCATTTACTTTGATGCGGTTTAAAGTTGGTTTGTGGTTACCATAAGCTAGAAGAAACAATATGTGGCTACGGTTGCAAAACGAAGTGAACGCATATGCGTCAGTCATATACTCGTATATGTACATGCATTGGTGTTCAAAAATAGTCACGAGCAGTACTGAAGACAAGCAATCAATGATGTCTTGTTAACTATGTTGCTGTTAACTATAATTGGATGTGACCATCAAAAATCGCCAATCGCCTGTCCCTACGATGGTATGTGTTTGCATATGCCATCTATTATACCAGTGAGCTTTCACTTGCTTGTTGGCACATTCCTTTTTTAAAGCTCTTTTTTTGTCATATATGTATCGTAGATACAGCCGAGTACATGCATTTGAAATAATGTTTGAGCTGGATTTATACATGACTAAAGTTCTACTATACTCTTTGTGCAGTCTGCTATTTAGTCAAATTTTATGACTACTGTTTCAATGAAAAACCTAAAATTGAAATACTAACTTTAAATGCGAATATAATTCAAGCCCCGCTTCTGGTACTAGCAACATTACAACCGTTGACTTTTACATTATCCGAAATATCTGGTTATATAGGGCAGTGCTTTTCTATTAAAAAAAACTACTCTCAAATGGCAATACTAAACGTAAAAATTGTGTAAATTTAATTTCGCTTGAAAAATGCAATATAAATTATATACACAGTGTTTTGCATTAATCTTAAAACCTTCCTTTCGTTCTGTCGTACCCGAATTCCGTAAATTCTGACAACAAAAGCTAGTGGAATACAAATATATAAACATTTACGTAGAATAAAATGTAAAGCTATGTGTTTTGTATGAGCAGCTCGGAGTTAAACTTGTTGCTATTGCTCACTTCTCTGGGATAATAGTTGAGCAAAGTTATAGAAATATGATGAGTGCAGGCAATGAATATAATGATATGCACGACGTTACTGCTTGAGTCATTTCAATATAACTGGAATGAGTGTAACATAATATTTTCTCCAATTTTTTATTGTTTGTGGTTAGCTTGAAACTTTTTCAGCACTCGTTCCCTAATAGCGGAGACAGACTAGCTCAGTTAAGCTGCATTAAATAGCACAAATGCTTATTTGATTTCTACCCCTGACAGACAGCACTTATGTGCTTTTAGAAATCAGTTGATTTGGCAAAAACTTTGAGCGTACAATGGAGAAGAGAAATTTTTTTTATAACAAAAAATAACATTCATCTTCTAAAGTTATTAAACAACATCTGTGTCTTTACGTGCATATTTATCTGCATTTAAAATTTATGTAGGGTTTTAAGTTTTATGTGCAACTAAAAAAATAGCCGCAGATAAAATAAGTAATTCCAAGTGTTTTACTTATTCTTTTACATTTTGACAATTTGTTTTGGAAGTATTTTATTGAACCTTTCTTTCCAGAAACTTACAATAATTTAAAAAAAGTCTTAAGCTAATTCTTATACATAATACAGATGAATCATTATTAAAACGATTAAAAAGTAAGCAAAAAGCAATAAATTATAAATATATGTAATTTAGCTTTAAGAAAGCAAATTTAGTAATTTAACAAAAATGGTATCACAAACGATGACATATAGTAAATTATAATAAATATTTTGAAGGATATAAACGAAAATAACGCCCATGTAATTCAACTGAATGCGGAAAGCCTTGGTCACATCTCAAGCTCAAGTCCTTTCTCTTTAATCGCTTGCAGTAGTTCTACTGTAATAAATTTTTAACTAGAAAGATTGGGTGATTAGATAACCTAAACGAGCAATTTTTACGCGGGTTTCTACCTCTTATTTAATGGTGTTAACTCAGAGTTCGTTGTGAATTGCAGAGTTGTTTACATACGAAAGAGCCTTGCATATTGCTCCTAATGTTCTTGACTGTAGCCTTTGAATTCTGTCTAGACTAGATTTAGATGTTGAGCCTCAAAGTTAAATCTCGGTTTTCCATTATTAAGCACATTAAAAAGTAATACTTTGTTTTCTAAACATAGTTTAGACTCAGTACCCATAATCCAATATAAACTCACAATTTTCAATTTAGTTTGGGTAATATTTTTTCTATGTGATTTTTCCATACGAGTCTTCGATCCAATGTAATCATCCGCAAAAAAAAATTTTTTGACAACTGATGCATAACTTTTAAATAAGTAGTGCAGCAAATGTGGATTTGCAATTTTTTTTACTCTAAGCATGTGCGCGAAAAACGACTAATATAATTATTAATGTATTCGCAGCATAAGCCTTAATACGGTATTTCGTGCAGCGATCTGCGTTTATTCTTCGCTAGTTTTTGTATGTGTCTCTTCTTTTGACAATAGTGAACCTAATTTCCCCTATCCATAGTAGTAAAAGCCGTCAAGTGTGGCTACACTTCCATATTGAAGTTCGCAAATTCAGTTCAAATATACGAAATTTTATTGCATTCATATCTGCATTTAGAAGAAGGTAATTCATGAGTTAACGCAAAACAGCCATCTTATGTTATGCACATAATACTTGTAGTCGGTCTCCAATATAAGGAGCTACGAATAGAAAAAAATATAAAATTGACTTATTGTGTGAGTGAAGAATTAATAACATTTCACCCCTCGTTTATTCATATTCATATTGCACTACAGCAAAGTGCCTGGGTGAATCTCGCAACCACTTTCTTGCAAGCAATCTCTCAATTTAATATCTGAATACTATGATGCAAGTTAAAATAGAAAATAAAATGAACCTATGGAATTCAGTCATCATAGAAAAGTGAAAATAGAAAGAGCCAGGAATTCTCAAACAGGAGCAAAGGAAATAAAATTTCAAACACAAAATTTTCAACATTTCGGAAAATATTTTTAAAATATCTTGAGATACGTTTTGTTTTCTGGTTTTTTGATTTTGTTTTAGACTTACTAATTTAGTATAACATTACAATTTTTTCAATGTCTTTCATTACGGAAGTTTAAGAATTTTAACTACCGATTCCTTATAAGAGGAAAAGACTAATGTTTATGTTTGTTTGCTTCTTTACCCTATTAATAAAAATAAACTTATTCAGTAGAATAAATAAACAAGTAGTCTCTTTATTTCTACCATAAGAATTGAAATATTTAAAGAAAACTAGAGCTCAAAGGCTACATCATAATTTTAAATATTTAAAACCAAACAGTTTAATTTTATTTAAAATACGTGTCTTTATTTGACATACATATGAATAATTTAATAACGCCCAAATTAAAAAAAAAATATTTTTCTATTTGTTGTTGCCCCTCGGTAGGAGCCCACCGTGTGTATTTATGGCGGTTACAAAGCGCCAATTATATCTTATATATAAAATTCTCGTGTTACAGTGTTTTTTTACCACATTTCCCCTAAACGATTGGATCGAGTATTTATGGTTCAATTTACTTGAAATTTGGTACATTGGAAGGGTTTTGATTAGTTTGGCAGGAGTTCTATTATATTCTCCAAAAGTGTAACAGGGCCAATATATACGAAGAAATCGAATTCCTTGTTTTCTTTACTTGAAACTCTTTTTTCAGGAAGTTGATCAATCTATTTAAAAAATATATACATATAAATATATTTTTAAATAATATGCCTAAATAGGAAAGGGATCACCAGCAGATTGACAAAAGTTTATTTGATTCCGATTTAAGCACGTATCATGAACAGATGTGTTCGCTTAGGTATGCGGGTTACCAGATATTATTATACGTTAAACTTTATTGTGAATAAGTGTAGATCTGAATAGTGCGTTTGGCTTTATATTATAAAAAAATTAAAATTTTGATTAGATGATGCTTAATTACGGCTTATTACCATTCTTCGCAATACCAAACTTTTGTTATACGTTAAGGTGTATTTTGTATATAGTTGAGGAAAACATTTTACATATTACACATATATAATTTATTTTAGATATTATAAAATAAAAACTTTATTTCTGTATACGTATTTTGAAGCTATTTAAATCTCTAAAGACTTATTTATTTAGATTAAATTATAATGTAGTGTTGATAGTTAAAAGCATATTTCTGTATGAAATTGAGCGTACCCGGAATAATTACATATGTGAATTAATGAATAAACTTATAATAATATGTAAATGTATGGGTAGATTTTATTGATTTATCACTACCTTAAAGTAAGAGTATAATAGTTTAGATAATGTTTGTCTGTACATTCATATATATGCATATGTAGTTCCATGACTGTTTATCTAAAGCAAAATATATGAATCGAAACATATATAGATGATGACATTCACTTACTTAGGTCAAAATAAAGGAGATTATACCAAAGTGTAAAATTAAACAAATTATGAGCACATAAAGAGAATTTATTGAGGTTATTATTTTAAGTAATCGCCTGAATTATTGCACAACAAAAACAAATATTATAATTGTCTCTCGCACAGATCCCTCACACCTAACACTATCAAATATGTTATGCGGCGCCATTCAGTGACAGTCAATATCATCGATTTCTATTACTATATAAAAGATGGCCAGTGTTACTTAAGTAATTGAAAATTATTTGAAATGCATTTGGGTTATGCACATACATATGTAAAGTGTTGTCCATTAAGTGGATTCAAAAGTGCAGGTTGTATTAGACATCTGTCAAATCCAAAATTTTTTGTTTAGTCAAAAGTCAGGAATTTATTAAAATGAATCGCTTATGAATCGCGCAACGCGTTAAAACTATTGAAGAAATTGGTAAAATTTTAAAGAAAGTTGAAGAGACTGAATCGTTGAGAGATATTGTTAGGTCTGTGCATCATCGTTTTGTAAATTCCATCTCAAATATAGATGCTGCAAGTGAAAGTATAGCCGAAGAGCCAAATGTATCTATTTATCTCTCGTATTTTGTACCTGAACATCCATATAAAGTTCAGGTCACACAACAATTAAAACTAGCTAGCTATACACAACCCTGTAGTTACGTCGATTAGATGATTGACAACAAAATGGTCTTCCGCGACGAGGCACATTTCTCAGTCGGTGGATAGGTATATAAGAAAAATTGTCGAGTTTGGGGCTCCGAAATTCCACAAATAGTTGAAGATAGCCCAAATATCCTTACTGTCTGGTTCACTCTTGGGTCCAGAGGTGTGACTTCACTTCTTTAAAAACTATAACTACGAGACTGTCACTGTTAATTCGGAGCGTTATGGTCGATAACCTACTTTCTTTTACTGCCTGCAACAAGATGGTGCCACATGCCACACAACACTAGCGAATATGGCTTAATTGCGAGAGAAATTTCCCGGCCGCGTAATCTCTTTCTTGTTCATGCCATGTTGGACTTTTTTTGTGGGGATACGCGAAAGACCGTGTTTAGGCGGATAAACTTTTAACTCTTGAGTAATTGAAAACCAACATTCGTTAAGTTATGGCTGAGTTACCTCCCAATATGTACTAAAAAGTAGTAAAAAAATACCTCAATCTGATCAAAGTTTGCAAAAATTCACGAGATGATCACTTAAATGACGGAGTGTTTCACATATTATGGTTATTAAACGTTCAAACTTTATAATAAACAAGAATTTTCATGAAAAATTATATTAAATGCACTTTGTTTAATTTTATTTGTAGGCTACAAAATAGATAACCCTGTATATATATTTCTTTTTTTCGCCTCTTAAAGAATTAAAATAGTATATGAATAGACCTAAATGTTGAAAATCTTTTATTGGTAATGTTAACGAAATCTCACCCTCAAAACATTTGAAGTAGATATTTTTTTTAATGTATTTTAATAGACTTCCTGGAAGTCTAAGATTATTTCCTAGTACTTTTCGGAACAAAATATAGAAGAATTTTTTCTTGAAGCAAAACTTTCAGCTGTAATAATATAAATTTTTTGCTTACCCATTGTCAGCAAGAATATAAATATATGGCACATTGGCCAGCACTGTGAATGCGAAAACTGCATTTTTACGAAAAATATTTTGTTGAATTAATTAAAAAAATTGAAATATTTTATTTTAAATTAAATGGCAGCTTCCGAGGTTTGTTATATCTCCGGCGGTTTTATTAATTTTAAATACATTATTCTTTCAAAAGTTTACGGCAGTCAAAGTTTCAGTATGTGTAAGCTGAAATAAGAATCAAAAGTCATATGTTAGTAATCAATAACAAGTTTCATGAGTAATATTTTAATATATTAAGGATAAAATAATATATTAAGGATAAAAACAATCCAGAATATATTTTCCGTTTTATTTTTTTCATAAATATTTTTTTCATTCTGAACTATGAAATTATTTTGTACATTTGTATTTATCTATTGAATCTACAAATAATAAATTGTTTACTAAATTATAAAATGTAATAGCCCCTTAGGTATCAAAGGGCTGCTGGCTCAGTGTTGCTCATTACGGGTAAATCTCTTCTATTCAGGCGGGTTTTACTTGTTGTGGAAGCCAAGGTGGTAGCCAAAGGGTTATGTAGGGTATGTAATTATGTTATGTATTTTGGTGTTACGATTTCAATATCTTTTTTATCGTGCATATTTTTAGTTCTATAAGGATATTTAGTAACATCGAAATTTTGTGTAGTTCATATCTCAACGCTTTAGATGTATACATTTTTATGCTCTGTATAACCCTTTCTTTGCATATTCTCTTCCACTTATCCGGCTTTGTGGTGCAATTTGCTAATCTGTAAAAATATTTGAATTTAAACTTTTACTAGCCACACCATTACAAACGCAGTGTTAATCCTGATGATCCATGCGCAATTTTCGCACCCTTACTTCCAACATAAACAAAGCCAAAGGAGTAGGAATGAAAAACTGCTCAACAAAGAATTGTATATGACATACATACTTACAAACAAAGAAGCAAAAAATTAATATGACGCATGCAGAATATAAATGCTTTTCATTGTAAATGCATAAATACTTGACTTAATCCGTTAATAAATATGCACAGCTTCCTTCCAACCAATCGAGGTTTGTGAAAGTCACAGGCAAGGTCGCAACTTATTTCAAAAAGTTAAAAAACATAATCGGAGGAATGAGCTAAGCGAAGTAATATAGCATTTTGAGGAAATCATTGTAGGGTTGAATTCAACGTGATTTCAAAGAGAGTTTCATTTTTACTAAATCTTAAGTAAAATTTCAAAAATTTCTAAAGAGTCATAAACTATTAATAATTTTTTATTATTTATTAATTTTTTAACAATTTTTAAATAAAATTGATAGAACAAACCGCAATAAACGAGATTCATTCCTTAATTGCCTTTGTTGCATACCAGTAACAATTCCAACTAGATTAAAGTGCATATAGATTTTCAGTTCACACATAAACACATACGTATGTACACATGTATGCAGAAGAGATGGCACGAACATTTCCATAAACATGAACAAGCAACATTGGATACCAATGCAATTGTTTTTTTATAAATAAATTTGTATGCATGTTGTAATTGCAACTGTCGTCGAGGAAAAAATATGACAAGCAATAAGCTCGTGGACTTGGATTTATCGGTGAAGGGTATAAAAAGGCCGCAAATCAATTAAAAGTTTTATTTAATTTTTAACTTAACGTATACAATTGGTTGTGATGGAAGGAGGGGACGAAAAATATTACTTATGAAAAAATACATAAACAAGTGCGGCAACAACACAAATATAAAAAACTGAGCTAGTTTTCAAAACAGTTAAAGTAAAAGCGAGAAAGTTAAAAAATGTATTGAAAAGGATAAGCGTAGTTCTCCTTGGAAAAGATTCTATCACTATACAAAACATTTTTAAATACGGGACAAATTTGCGATGAAGCGTAACAAAGTAACATGGGAGAAATGTTTTAACAACTTTTATTTTGGTAGATAAGCTAAAAATGGGCTTGCTTCAATAATACTCACAGCGAACTTCTTTGAGAAAATATTTGGTGCTAGTTAGACCTAACATCATACTTTTTATTTTTGTTCTACTTCTGAAATAAATGTTTAAAATTTGTTTAAAAAAGTTTGATTTTCACTTTGGAACATAAATCTGGTCTTAAATATAGTGAAATATGCAATTAAAAAGGTGAATCAAAAAGTGCTCAAAGAAGTTATGATTCTAAACCTTTCTTCTTGGCTAAAATTGTTTTTATGGCTGTATTTCTTTATTGACTTAGTGGTGCTGAGGCTTGTTTATGTTAGCTACTCAAAGTCTCTTCTTTTAATTTTGTTAGCATGTCGAAGAAAATAATCAAGGAAAGTATATCTGCAATTGGATTTAGATTTCTCAGAAACAGCTGAAAGAATTGGTTTCAAGTTCTTACACAATCTTCTTATTTAAAGAAATTATATCCTACTAGTAGACATGACTAATTATTTATATTGATTTCGAATTGGCATAATTAATAAAACGAAAACTTTCAGGAAACAAAATTTTTTATTATTCTTATGTTAATAATATTTAAATAGTTCTGTTGGGGTTCCAACAAGGGAACAGGCGACGTATAATTGGTCAGGCGAAAAAAATAGATTTTCAAGATTATTGCCAAATACACTTATCGACTGCCATTGAGATTTATTTACCATTGCAAATTCTAGTCGCACGCGAAGTTGTAGCCATATAAAGTCGAATGTCATGTCATTCAGAGTCGAAGGAAAACGTCTAATCAAAATGCCTTTACCTTTGCATGTGAGTGTTATAAACAAATGCGTATTCATGGATATGCCGCGGATTAGTGACCTATTTTACTGAGAAAATAGTTGTTTTATCTATATTCTGAGCATTTTCGTCAGCATTGATATCCTAGAAGATGAATATATCGTTCAGATACAGTTTTGCCTGGTTCAGCTCCATAAATATTAAGTGCTCAGTTTTAACTTTAACGTACATATCAAAAGCATATTGGTGGAAGGGAAGTCGACATTTTAAGACATCATTTTCAAGAACCTAAATGCATAATAATTCATTGAACTAACTTTTTCGTTGGTTTCGAACGCTTCGTGTTGCTCGTCAATTTGACTTGCTCTTGTAAAGAGTGTTTTTTTAGACATGTGATTTTCAAGAAGAACTAAGATTAATATAATTTCATTTAATTTCATAGCCTAGAATTTAGCTTCATTATAATATAAGGGTTTGCCCTTATTATTTAAAAATGCTTTCGGGTAAGTGGCCGCCAAGCTGTTTTAAATAAATTCCAGCCGAGAGGACCAATTTCCACCACCTTTTCCAGCAATTTTAGGCCAGTCTGTTCATTATGAAATGGCAAGCCAAATTGAGTATAAATCACCTAAAAGCTGTCAAAAAGACCAGCTCTGAAAAAGAAACACCTCATTGAAAACCACAAGTCGAAAAAACACCCTTTAGGCATTGGGCGTTCTATGACTTAACCTGTTACATCTAATTACTGACATTTTTTAAATCGAAGATTCAACTGTGTATTAAAAGAGGGAAATGAATTTCAAGTAAATTCAACCATAATGCAGTTTTCTTATTTGTCATTAAATCGATATAAAAGTTTTAGTGAAAGTTTGTTACATCAATTGAGTACCGCAATAACAATGAAATGCAACCAACAAATGTTAACTGTTTCAAATAACAAACGATAATAGTTAGCTTTGTGGTTGATTATGATTTCCATTACATTTGGGCATTTAATATACTAATGGAATTGAATAAAGTTAGCATTTTACATATATGCGATATGCATGCACTGAAACTGTACAATTGTACATCTTTATTTGTATGTGAGTGTTTGTCGATAATTACTTTCAATGCGCTATTTGTGGAAGCCCAGCAGTTTTTGGGCAGACTGAAAATTTTGACAACAGTTCTCGTTTTGGTTATTATCGTAAAATTGTATGCAATTTGGCGAATAGTTTCACATTTCGTATTTGAATTTTCTTTCTATTATATTTTTAGTACTTCTGATGTAATTAAAAAATATAAGAAACTAATTTAAAACTGGAAATTTCATAACACGAAGGGAGGGTACTATTACTTAAAAAAATAGAAATAAAAATGAAAAAAAAATAAATAAAATAAGGGAGACAGACGCAGAGAAGCCTGATAAAATTAGTCAATATTTGACATCGAAACTCTTTTAATACAGAATTTAGAACTAAAAATTCTGCATTTAACTCATCAATTTGGGGTAGGAAAAGGTTGGAAGAAGAAAAATGTTTCAACGCCTCGGTGCTGAAGATGATGAAGAAGGTATAATTACAAAAACTAGAGATTTTAAAACAATGTCTGCAAAGAAAAACGTACTTATTTTTTAATATATTACTGAAGTTTTATAGTTTTATATTTTTTTGCAATATTTATTAGTGAATTACTTAGTTTTTAATGCATTGTTTTTTGTAAAATGATTTTTTTAATGTAAATACGTCTGCGCCTTGTCAAATAGAACTGCATTCTGTAATTTTTCAAGTTTAAGCATTTATTGCACTCTTTTATAAGTATTGGTACAATTCATCTCGTCTGTTACTATTTGCCTGTGAAGTTCATCTTCTATATTGTTTTCCAAGTCTTTATTTTGAACAATTTCATTGGTTAATTGTCAAATGTTATGCAAATGTTATGAAGAATAAGAGCACTAAAAATTATATTGACACATAAATTTGCTTGTTCCGTAAAATGTAATAGCCTTCTAAAGCGAGTGTTTAATAAACCAAACGCGTTCTCGAGTGCAACTTGTTAAAATTTCGTTTCGAAACAGTCAAGTTGCTGCAGTCTTTAAAAGGAGAAACCAAACAAGTTGTAATGGGGTTAGCCGAATTACCAAAAATGAAGACGTCATTTCGAAGTAAGCTTTCAGGCTATAATTACGCTCTAGCGAAAAGATTGGACCTCCGAAGAATCCTGTTGTCATGAAGCGAGCAAGGCTCATCACAACTTACATTTGTGAATTTCTTATTCGCATCCACAACTGATTTAGGCACTATGCTACTGGTCTGCTTTATATCGAAATAATTTTTTTTACTGCTCTTTGCCGCAAACTTTCTTTTTGTCTCCCAAAAGTACCATGAGGCCACTTTATATAGTCGAGGCCAATTGTTATAAACCGACCTGAGACAGTGTCGGCAATAGCCCAAGCGTTTGAAGGAGACACTCCAAATAAATTTCAGAGTTGTCGAAACATGACTGTATTACTTATATACCAAATATAAATATAAACCTTTTTCTTTCGTGGAACACTCTCTCTTCAAACATAGCTCGCTCTGGACTCATAAAGTCATGATATATAACATTAGAATAAATATTTCCATAAGTACCAATTAAAAACTTAGCAGTTGAAGACTGCAGTCTCATGTGGGTTTTGAACTAATTGTCGTTGTAACTTTCAATGACTTCGCAAAAGTTTTGGCATTTGCTATTTTCTTCCCGTTCCGATTCTTCAGAGATTGAGGTATATTCCGAGTTGGAGCTTGGAGGAATATTATTTAACATCGCTAAAACATCAGCGCTTCCGTCATGAGCTCTTCCTCATTTTATTTGTATTGGGCAACCTGAGAAACTTTTCTTTCTTCTTACCAAATGAAATCACTCGTTGTCCACTGTTTTGCATTTTGTTTAAATTAATTGGTGTTGTTATTGTTGTAGCGGCTCGCTAAGCCCGCCTAGGGTCAGGTAGGTCCAGTGATAGTTATCGAGGTCATCTAACGAGAGGCCCAGGAAACTTGCAGTTTCGACGGGATCGGACTAAAGGGAGAGGGGTGTTAGATGAGTCGGGTTGAGTGGGCATTTAAATATATGGTTAGTGTCGGATAAGTAGGAATTGAGTCTACGTTTTATTTACGTCTAAGTTTTATTTGAATCTATAATACCTACAAGTTTACTTATATCGGCGAAATATTTATTCTTTTATAGAACATAATTTATTTTCTATAATTTTATTGTCTAATTGAACTTTTTACATAATTTATTTTTCTTTCCTTTATCAAATCAATTGAATCTTTCAAAGGTTAGCCCTTCGAATTACTTTTATACTTCGCATAAAAGCCCATAACTGCAAGTTTAAAATTTTCATTTATTTCACTGTTTTGCTCCATTTTCGTATTTCTGGAATTAATATTTGACCGCATTAAACTACGTTCTGGAGAAAGCGGCATACCAGCATACTATGGCAAGTAACAATTTTTTTAATTTCAAGCAAATCAATAAATATGTTGTGCAAATACAAATACTCATATTCACGGGTTAACAGGTGGTTGAGATGAATATTTTTAAACAAATTATAGAAACAAATTAAATCAAAAAATGCAAAATATGCTCAAAAAAATGAATTTATTGCAAAACTAAGCAAAATTTATTACTTTTAAAAAATATGCAAAATATGCAATAACAAATTAATGCCATTTAAAAAAAAAAATCATGATACGTAAACATAACTTAACCGTTTAAATTTCCGGATGTAAAAAAAAACATCTTTTTGGTTTTGCTAAGTTAAATATTTTATAATTTTCAATGAATTTAAAATGTAGTAAAGATGCAATGATGTATATAAAAAATATGGGTTTTATATCGCACCACAGTCTATTAAATAAAATAATTGTGAAAAATAATAAAAGAAATCAATTGATTTCCACTTCAGTTATATATAGTAGCATAATCGCTCACTGTCAAAGGAGGCACTTATCTTTTCCAGCTAAATTTACCGAAATTCGTATCCGATGATGTTTGCTGATATGCCCCATAAATAAATGCAAAAAACTACACAATTTCACATTCACAGTTGTTTTAGAAATTATGGTACTTCAGTTTCATTTCAACATATATTTTGACGTATATATATATATGTATCAAATTCATAAACTGGGATTTTAGCAAACATATTTTTAGAATAAAAATTTGTATTTTTTAAACTTAACTCAACTCAGCACTCGTAAGTATTAGCATTTTTTTAGGTGTACACATTTGAAATAGGTGGTATGCATACAAGATGCATGCATGCCGTATGTGAGAAGAGAAGCGAAGGCTCTATGAAAATTTTTAATTGAACTATTATCAGTGGTCCTATCTGATCGGTGCCAACGCATGATCGTTTAAATATAAAAATAAATCTGCGAATCAATTTTGGTTTAAATTTCTCAAACAGACGGACATGACTAAATCAACTCAAGTCGTCATTCTTAGGACCATAGTTAATATACCGTTTCATTTACATAAAATGTATAATTATATATCATTTGTACAAATGTATGGTTAAAGTATGTCTACGCTCTTAGGCTTTATAATTGAGAAATGAAAATGCATTTACTTATATATTCCTAAGCATAAAGAGATTATATCGATGTTGCAAGTGTACGGTTTCTGCCGTACTACTACTTATAATATATTATTCTTTGCTCCATGTCTGATTTTAATTAAAAAAATTTATATTCTGTTTTAATTGAATGAATTTTAATAAATGTTGAAACACGCATAAATAAGTAAGATAATTTATCACACACCCACACGGAAGGACACATACCACGGAGTCAAGCAAATGTAAATTAACGCGCACACAACCTGAAAAAGGCTACCACCGACCTTCGACTGCAACCACAGCCAGAGGTTGCGGACAAAAGCACTATCTCGCTGTGGCGGCCAACAATTGGAGAGACTTGAAATCAACTTCAGTTATAATGGATTTTCCTTTTTTTACCGCTGCAACATTGAATCGTTGATCCCTCCACTGCTATTTGGTCAAAGAGCTAATGAACTGCTGCTGCCTTGTTATTGTTTATTTCTTTATTTTTTTCTACTGAATAGCCAATTTGAAAGTTTTTGATTTCTATTTTGATCAATATACTTTTATATTCTTCATATAAATAAGAAGAATTTTGTGGTTTACGAGTATGTGTGTAAAGTGAAACCAAGTATAACCAAATAAACCTAATTGTATATGAAATAAATAATGTAATTTTCGCTGTTATAAATAAATTGAATTAAAAATTATTTTAAAAAAATAATTTGGCGCTTTACAAGTGCATCGAATATTATCCGTAAAACATAAACCACTTATTTATAATGTAATGTGAACAATATTAGCCCCATTCTGGTTCGGGTTGTCGTTTAGTTCCTTCACTACTTTTTACACAAATATATTTAAATATTTTAAGTAATTTTTTTTGGCATAGTACCACTTTAGAATTTATTGTATTTAATAATTTATATACTAGTCGAAAGGTGTGCTTGCAAATATACGCCTAAAACTATGCTAGGTTTAATCATGTCTTGGCTAATAAATATAGCTGAATAGAAGTCAACAACCGCAGCACGGTCTGTGACTTGCATGCGGTTTCGATTACAATATTTTTAGCTGAGATATATGTACATGCATAAACATACATATTGTGGCGAAAATGCGAAGCGAATGTCAGATGAAAGAGAGAAGCCGACAACTGACATGTTCTAGAGCGGAAAACGAGACGTTATCGTAACAACTCGATTATTCCAGGGTTTCGTTTTCAAGCAGCAGACAAGTATATAAGGGCGACACACGACTGCAAAAGCAATCAGTCGTAAAGTAAACGCGTTGGTGCTTACATTACAGTAAAGTAATAAAAACAGTACATTGTGAAAGTTGTATACAAGTGATTGTAAATAGTAAATTGAATTGTCATTGAATTGTGAATTATTGGCGTTTTTTATTTTACAATCCAGAGATCGTACCCGAAGGACTTGGGAAATCATCGAGGTTGATTCAGCAAGATCGTAACAACATGTATAAATATCTAATGTATATTCAGTAGTTCCTTTCTTTGGCAGTTTTGAATTGTTTATTTACTTATATTTTTTTAATCAATTTGCTAACTGCTAATTAGTTCGGTTTCTGTGTATGTAATAAATATTTTTTGTTTTCACTTTCTGTGTACGTTGTTTTGCTGATATTCTTGTTATCGTCACGATATTCATCGCATTTCATTCCAACACATGTGGGTTTTTAAGTTTCAACCAAAACACTGCAATGAAATGTTTTGGTTGCAAGTCACGCACGCTTGGTGGCAATGAAGAAAAGAGAGAAAAGAGAGTCGCAACACAATAGTACGATATCACGACTTTCAAGACCGAATTCTCACGTTATTGAAGTATTAAACTTTTGTATTTAGTGCTTTTATATTCACTAAGATATCGCTTTGAATAGTGGTCAAAAATACTATACTAAACACTTAATTTTGTTCTCACAAATGTTTTTTTTTTTAATTATACGCGTATACTATTAATCAACTGCAAATA
Source organism: Neoceratitis asiatica (assembly GCA_030068015.2). Classification (NCBI taxonomy): domain Eukaryota; kingdom Metazoa; phylum Arthropoda; class Insecta; order Diptera; family Tephritidae; genus Neoceratitis; species Neoceratitis asiatica. The sequence continues at coordinate 83,205,228 of CM061524.1, forward strand.
TTCGTTTACGCTTCCACTCACGACGTATACATTGACTTACGTGAAAAGCAAAAATATAAATGAATTCTTCAAACAACAGCACGTAATCGTCATGAGAATACGAATGTATATATTGGGTATACGACAGGATTCCAGCAGGCCGATGAAGTTGTACCTCAAAGCCGTGGTGAATATGGGAGAACGATGCCACACGAAAGCTTATCGTTAGCAACTAATCCTTCGTCAGTTATCACCCATCGTCGAGTGTAATGAGATGTAGGCTTGTATATACTTTTGCAGCAGCTATTAGTTGAGTGAACTAAATAATAAGAATGCGAGAGAGCGTATAATGGCCTCTCTCGAGTGGTTGAGTGTACAACACTGAGAATGATTAATATTTTCTTCCCTGACCGTCTTTTTATTATATTATCCATGTTGGCTTGCTAATATAGGAGTCAGGATAACCAGATACTTATTTGTAACAGGTGTTCGAGAGAGTTTGGTATAACAATTTTTTTTAGCTCTTCATACTGTTCGAAATGGTGAATATAATTTTTGAGCCAAAAAATAACTTTGTCCCTCTGCCACTATGCTACATAAAAATTCACATGTGTATTGTCATTTTTATTATTATTGGTTTTGAAAAATTTTGGTTTTCAAATTTTAAAATCAAAATATTAATCTATGGGATAAGAGGAATCCGTAAAAACTAATTTAAAAACTTTAATAACTAATTTATTCAAATAGAAAAACTGAAAATTTAATGAAAAAATTTCGAAAATTAATTGGTGCCGATGATTTGAAGACGGTGGAGATACTGCGTAATCTTCTTGGAGAATTTTTGGGCACATTTATTTACGTTTTTGTTGGCGTTATGAGCACAATTCACTGTCGAAGAGTCTAATGACTTCAGTTATACCCGCCTTCGCTTTTGGCTTTGCGTTATCAAGCGTTTCACATGTAGTTCAAAGAACAAGTGGCGGCCATCTGAATCCAGCTATAAACATAAGTTGTTTGGTTGTAGGTGGAATGAAAATCCTGAAATCTTTGTGCTATATCCTTGCACAGTGTTGTGATTCATGCTTTGGGGCACTCTTTGTAGATTCCATTGCGTCGAGAAAATCACTTGATAAAGAGGACGGTGTCTCACATCCATTATTTGTTGGCGTGTGGGCACCGCTTGTCGTTGAGATGTGTATAACTTTCCTGATGGTTATCGTATTCAAGGCTATGACCGATCCAACACGTGATTTGAATTTATCCGGTCCATTAGTTGTTGGTATATCGGTGGCTGCGGTCATCTGATTGGCTATATGTTTTCGTTATCGAGCATGAATCCCGCGCGTTCCTTCGGACCGGTACTTGTTAATCGTGAATTTGACCACTATTGGATCTATTGGGTCGGCCCAATAATAGGCGGTATATTAGGTGCACATTATTATGCTTTTGCTATACAGGACCGGGAAGCGCTTCCACTCGAGGTTCGCACTACAAATTGGAGCTCGAATAAGATCGCTAATAAGATACTGACATTTTTTAAGTATTCTTAAAATTCAAAAAGCAAAATACATAACACCTAAAAATGTCGGAAACACAAATAGAAGTGGGCAATGCGAATTTCTTGGATTGGACGGATGTTAAAAAACAATATTTATTTGACGGTATCGCCTTCACCATCTTTTTTACTAGTGAAAAGAGGGTAAGTTCGAAAGATACCTTGCCATTATATAAAATAGTTTATTTTGTTGCATATCGGTTAATCGGTGGTTATATGAATCCGTCAAGCGTTTTTGGATAGGCTTCGATATACTCGGATTTGGGAGATCACTTAATTTATTAGTTAGCTCCGATCACTGACGGCATTCTAGGCTTCTTGGATTATAAATGCATTTTCGATGTGAGGCCACCAGATGAGTGAAAAGAGAAGAGCCCTCTATATAAAATCGTGTAATAAAAAATTTATACTTTGGTAAGAAATAAATATATTTTAATTTATATTCAATGAATACTTCCAGAAATATCTTATATATTGTTACGATCTTGCTGATTCAACCTCGCTGATTTCCCAAATCCTTCGGGTACGATCTCTGGATTGTTAAATAAAAGTCACCAACTTTATTAGCAGTTTCTTTATTTATACGGAACTTATTTACTCAGTAATTCACAATTCAATTACAATTCAATTTACTATTTACAATCACTTGTATACATCTTTCACAATGTAATGATTTTATTACTTTACTGTAATGTAATCTCCAACGCGTTTACTTTACGACTGATTCTCTTACTGACTCTGCAGTCGTGTGTCGCCCTTATATACAACCCGGTTGCTCGCAACCAACCGCCTAGAATAATCGAATCGTTACGATAACGTCTCGTTTTCCGCTCTAGAACATGCCAGTTGTCGGCTCCTCTCTTTCATCTGACATTCGCTTCGCATTTTCGCCACAATATTATTAAAAGTCTAAAATGAATATTGACTTCTGAGTCAAATAAAATAAACTGACATCGTGCATTAGCAAATTTTTGTGTGATTTTCGACGCTCATTTACGAAATAATGTTTCCACAACTTGGTTCGACCGAATTTAAAAGCTATTCTTTCCGTCGGCAACTTCTTTGTGAGTTTCTTGGCACTTTTTTTCTAATGTTGGTACGCAAGACCGTCCTCACAGTGGAAGCTGCACAATGGGCTGTGACTAAAGTGGCCTTCGCGCAAGGCCTCACCTCGGCACCACAAGTCAAACTATTCAGTCGTATAAGCGGAGCTCACATTAATCCTGTTGTTTCATTGTCGTTTTTCGTGGTGGGTGAGATGGCTACATTACGATTTATTTTCTATATTATGATGCAGTTTTTGGGTGCAATTTTCGCCGTTTTCGTCTATGGGTCCTATGCCTTCGCCAATATGAATGCCGATTCTGAGCTCAAATCTCTGCAATATTGGCAAAAGATAACGCTAGAACTAATCCTGACAATTATGTTTATTATGTTATTTCGTCGTACATCGTACTCAACGCAGTTCTGTGTCTATGGCCATAGGCCTGGCGTATACGGCGGGTCTTTTGAGCGGCAATGGCATATCGGAGGTCGCCTTAAATCCAGTGTTGCATTTAGTTTTAAACTAAACTGCTTTTGAGGCTGCATCCTTTGCTTGTAGAATTTTCAATGGAAAAAAGAATATTATAATAAAATTGTCTCGATCTTCCTGAGTAAAATGAGATAAATGTTTTCAACTGCATTTGGCTCGATATCTTTTATGAGCTTTTAAACTCCACCATGAGTGCCCTTTCATTGCCTTAGCAGCGTCTTACCCTTGTAATCAACACTTATTTGGAGGAATTCGTCTAATAACTCAACAATACTTAAAAAGATCCCTTGTGAACTTCAATCATTGGTATCGGCGTTTTCTTTATGGTCACGAAAGGTTGAAGTACACGTTGAAAGTATCAAAAGTAAAATCAAGGAGTCTAGAAAGCGCTTGGTGCCAAAAAGATTTTTTTCTTGATCTTTGATTCCCATTTCGATACTTTCTTGAGCTATTAAAAAATTTAAGCAACTAAAATATGTCGAACAATTTTAGAAGGCATCCATTAAACATATATTTCTTAAGTACTTAGTATTTAGTAAAAAATTCAAAGTTATTTCTGAGTTCGACTGAAGACTGGGTCCTCTGATACCTTGGTATTTTCCCAGCCCTGCGATTTATAACTACGTCACGGATGTTCGGACACATCAATGTATTCCCAAAGTAAAGCTGACAGAACTGTTCCGGAAAATATTACGAGGGTAGCCCGTGCAATATTCCAATAAAAATTTGTGAATCATTTGGTTCATTGAAGTACCACCTAACATAATCATCTGTAATGCAGCATTGAAGCAAGTCACGTCTCGCTACCAACTTATTGTTCGGCTACAACTAGCCAAAAGCATAACGACTCAGCTGTCCCAACCTGTCATATGAGAGTACCATATAATTTAAAAGTTATCACAGCTTAACAATGCCGTTACTGACGTTTGTATTTGTTGAGTTTATATTGGAATGATAAATAAAATGAATTCCGAAATATGTTGACAATAATTTTGTAATTTCTTTTACTGAAACCTGGCTTAAACCTCATGTTTTTAACTCGGAGATTCTTCCAAGTACTTATCAAATTTTCAGAAAAGACCGTGAAAACAGAGTCGGCGGTGAAGTACTTTTTGCTCCTCGATTCGTCTGAGGAGGTTAGCCTTGCTTTTGTAGAACCTGTTGAATTTAAGTGTATTCGAGTACATATTGGAGGAGGTTATATATATTTAGCTCTCTGTTATATTCCTCCTCAATCGGACCTCTCTGTATATTTACAACATATCTCTCTTTTGAAATCAGTTAACGTAATAATGAAAGATACTGATTCAGTGATTGTTTTAGGCGATTTTAATCTCCCATGTGTATCATGGAACAAATTTGACGATTACATTGTTCCTCACTCCTCAAGAGCTTCTTACAATGAATTTCTGGAAGAAATGACTGACCTCAATAAATCTATATAAAAATAAGTCTGGCAACATCCTTGACCTAATTTTTGTTGATAATGTAACTAAAGCACTAGTAGAGAGAAGCACTCCTCTAGTTACACCGGAGGACGTTTACCACCCTGCTCTTGCAATTACCTACGAAGCCATATGTGATCAGATTTTAATAACTGATAAAAGCGAATCGACTACTCAATTTGATTTCTAGAAAGCTAATTTTAAACATCTTATTAAGGCTTTATCAAAATTATCATGGCCTATATACAATGAGAATATCGATCAAAGCGTCGCGCATTTCAACTTAACTGTATTTAACTTATTTGAAAAAAAATTCCTAAGCGCATTTGTGTTTATAAAGAATCTGTTCAACCGTGGTACACCAAAGAACTTAGAGTTCTAAAAAATAAAAATAAAAAAATAAAATACTCAATTTTGCGACACAGGCTCTTTGATTTAAATCAAACATGTTATAATGCTTATTTGTGCAAAATTAAAGTAGTTTAATAACAAATCCTAAATCATTTTATGGTTTCGTAAACGCTAAGCGCCAGATATCTGGATTTCCTTCTACTATGACGTTTCAAAATAACATTTCCAGTGACTGACAGACAATTTCCAATTTGTTCGCTAAATTTTTCAAATCTAATTATTCTCCTAGTATTCAAGTAAACTCATATTACCCACATAAATTATGTTCGGGTAACTTAGTCCATACACCAGCAATATCATCTGAAGATGTATTTATCCATCTGAAGTCCTTAAAAAAGTCATGCACATATGGTCCGGACCAAATACCTTCCTGCTTTCTTGTGAATTGCGCTCAGTATATTTTCGAACCTTTGACCTATTTATTCAATTTATCTCTTAAAGAAAGTATTTTTCCATCTATATGGAAAAAATCTTTTATTATACCCCTTCATAAAAATGGAAACAGATCTTTGATGGAAATTTACCGAGGTATAGCTAAACTATCTGCGATTCCTGAATTATTTGAATCACTTATCACTGATCATTTGACTCATTCAATCTCTTCATTTATATCACACTCCCAACATGGATTTGTTAAAGGAGAATCTACAACCACCAATTTACTTGAGTTCACTTCTTATATCATCGATGCGTTCAGAAAGAACAGCAGCGTTGACGTAATATATACCGACTTTAGCAAAGCTTTCGATAAGGTGTGTCACTCGTTACTAATCAAGAAACTTTTGACTTACTGGGTTTCCAACCAAAATTTTTACAATGGATCTCCACATATCTGTATGATCGAACTCAAAGATGTTTCTTCAGGAGTACCTCAGGGTAGCTCTAGGGCCGATTTTGCTTTCACTATTCATAAACGATATATCTTCTCAGATAAAATTTTCAAAACTTTTAATGTAAGCGGATGATGTAAAACTTTATAAATCTTACACTTCGGCAAATGAAGGTATCTTACTGCAAACAGCATGGTTGAATGGTGTAAAATAAATCAGATGCCCCTAAATCTTAAAAAATGTAAAGTTATGTGTTTCTCCCGAAGATCCACACAGACAATTACTTACACTATAGATAATTACAGTTTCGAGCAGGTTCACAGCTTTATTGACCTGGGGATCACTATGGACCTTAAAGTGAACTCCACACATCGCATTGGTGTGTTAGTCAACAAAGCCAAAGGCATCTTGGCTTTTGTAAATTTGTAATGATCCTTATGTTACAAAAGCTCTGTATGTAACATTATTGAGACCCATTATTGAATACGGCTCCGTGATTTGTAGGTATCAAATCTACTCTGACAAGTTAGAGTCTATTAAAAACCAATTTCTCCTATTTGCCTTAAGTAATTTGCTTTGGGACTCTCAATACAATCTTCCCTCTTATACTAGTCGTCTGAAACTTATCAATCTCCCTACTCTCGCCAATCGTCGGGAAACGCTTTGTGTAATTTTCATGGTTAAAATAATAACAGGCTCAATTTCCAGTCCCCTTATTCTCTCTGAAATCAAATTTAATGTTCCGTTCTCTGAACGTCCACACATTTTTGCCCCTTGTTTCTGAAAACTTGTAAAACGAATTTTGAATTTCACGAGCCTTTGCATTGTTTGTGTCTAGATTTCAACTCTCAATCAAGCATATTTGACATATCTGACTCGCTTTTTCATATTAAGAAAACTATTTTGTCAATTCTCAATTAACCGTTATGTTACATTTTATATTTTACATAATTCTTAAAAATCAGCTGATGAATTTTGCTCTGTAGCTGAACTCTTTTAGTTCTCGACACTAAACAAACCTCTCCTCATGGTGTCTCGGCATTGATGAAAAATAAAACAAGTTCCGTACGTCATGCGGACAGCGCTCCGCGTGCGGATGGGCGAGAGGTGGGTAAACCGTTGGGATTAATAATAATAATAATAATTACGAATTTGCTTAAAAGTATACATGCACACTGTCAGCTGGCAACATTTTGCTGTTGCAAGCAACGTCGATGACTATTGACAATATATCCCCCTTCCAGTTGAGTGGTGTGGCTGGGAGGTAAGTAAATTACGCGGGTTTTAGCAATTATTTCACGAAGTTGCAAAAAGTTTTATTAAAAAAAGTATGAAACTGAAATTAAATCAGTTACATTTCCTTGGTGAGCTCTGTTGGTATATAGATAAAAGACGTGCAGAAATTTGTGCTAAAATTTTATAATTTCAAGAAACCAAACAAAGAAATATGTTCTGTACTTATTATTATTATCTTAATTATTATTATTATAATCTTCTTAAATACTCCTGGAAGTCCTCCATAGAGTATATGGATCTTATGCAGTGGCGCAGAGGTGGGCATATGGTCCTACCCTAATGATGAAAGCACTTAAGCGTAGCACAAAGTGAGAGGAGATTTAATGAATTCTAGGCGCTTTAAAATAATAACTCTCTGTAAGATTGGTTTATCCATGTATATACCTAAATAAGCTTAAAATTGTGAATTTTAAAATTGTGCTTGCTTTGTCCTTGTTTCCGCTCCCTGCCATGCCCATACGAAGGAAACTTAGGGCCTGGGCGACTTTCCAATTGGTCGAAGAAATAAAATGATTTAACCAGAGGTAAAGCGACGGCCTTATATACATACAATATACGCTAAGAAAATAAAGAAAAATAATAAATATTGTTGGTTTTAGCATGGAATATAAATAAATTATAGAAAATATTGTTCCAAAGCTGAAAAAATTGTTAACCCTGTGACCTAAATTCCTTCCTAAATATCATGCGAATTATATTTATTGCCAATTAAAATCAATTTTTTAGTCGCCAGTATGTCTGCCAATTTTGCTGCTAAGCATCTAATCGGTGCAACCTGAATAGGCAGCCTTTAATTCGGTTGTGTTATGTTGCCAATTTATTTTCTCTTTTAATTTATCTTGACCTATTTCATAAAACCAGCAAGCTAAACTGTTTCGATAAGTTTTTGAATGTTTGATATGCCCACAATTATGTATGTGAACAAATCGTACATAGGTATGTTATGTATATACCCATATGTATTTAGTTACGTACGTTTTTTGTTTCCTTCTTCATTCCATTTGCATCATTTCCTTTTACTAGTTACTTTCGGAAAGTTGTTAAACTATTTGGTAACTTTGCATGGTGTGGCCAAATTACTACACATTATGCAACATTTGACAGGGATATAAATATTTTTAAATAATAGTAAATTATTCGAAGCCGTCATAAAACTGTCCTGACTATTTTAGCTCAAAGCAAGATTCCTCTTTCATATCGTTCTTGAAATTCAGATGGCCTCTTCTGAGATGCATTTGACCTTTTATGATGTTCTGTCCACCTTTCTTAGATACCCTTCCTATTTTTTTATATTTCTTTTAAACTATGTCCGAACATACATCTACAACATATTCCGATGATGAATTTCCTTATATAAATTCGTCGAAAACATCATGCACTTATGGTTCTGACCAAGGATTAATAATTCTGTTTGCAAACATTTAATTTAATTTTTTAAATTGATTTTTTTAATTGATTTTTTTGTTTTAGATGGTTTTTGCCATAACGTTTCAATAGTTTTCTAAAAGCTCTAAACCAGATTTATTCATTGGAAATTAATAAAGTTAGCTTTATTATAAAGATTAAAATAGCCTTATTATGCATCAACTAATTGTACACAAAGTTGGTTCCTTAAAGTTGTTGAAAACAAACATCTTTTAAAATAAACTTTTTTTCTTTGTCATTTACTTTAATTTTTAGCCCAAATTATTAATTGAAAGATTATTGAATTGCTCAAGCATTTGAAAAAAGTTGCATATCATACATCTTTTTACGAAAATAACCATTTCTACCCAAGTTAACAACTATGCCTTAAATTACTTGTATTATTATTAAAGCATTTGCTTTCAGCTGAAAAAAATATATGCATTGTATATATTTATAGTTATATATATATATATATATATATACTATATATGCATACATATATATTTTTTCTATACAAATTAATAATGCATACATTCCCGTACCGAAAATCCCCAAATTTACATTCCATTCAATGTCGAAGAATCCGCTTCAGTGGAACTTTATAGAAACTACCTTTCCCGTTCTATTCGACATATCCGTTTAAAAATGAATTAATATTTTTTCCACAGTTGCATTGTAAATGCAAATAGATATGTATATACATACATATGTTCACATTTAATGCATATGTACATATGTACATCAGAATTCCAAAAAACCTACAAATGCAGTCGGAATGTAATAAAAGATGAAAGCACAAAAAGCGTGAAAGCTTTGAGTAGCCATTTGTTAGAATAACCACTTCCGCAACAATAAAAATTTCACATAAAAAATTATTTGCAATGCGTTTTTATGTTTCTTTTTAATTTTTTTTTTTTTTTTTTTTTTTTGGTTGGTGAAAATATAAACGAATTTTAAAAAGCAAATTGCCCACAGCGAATTGAAAAAAGTATCAAATTCATGACCCAATAAACATAATAACGAATGGTACATCGGTTCGGGATCGCAACGAACTTGGTAAATTAAATTTTTGAGCTCGTTTTCATTTCGAATGAGCTCGAGTAACGATTTAAAACTTTACACAACCGAGATTTCGTAATCCCTGATCTATCGACACGAAATTTGACTTAATAATTTTATCGGGCGAAAAGCATATAAACACATATCGAACTGGTACTATGTCATCCTATTTCATACTGGTATTTTGAAACGAATACGTAGTGTTTATTGGGAATTTGATAAATGCAATTGAACTGCAATCACTTATCAAACAAAACAAAAAACATGAAATGCATAAAATCAGTAATAAGGAGGAAATTAAAAAACAAACATAAGCAGTGTGAGTTAAAAAATGAGTTTCAAAATTTGTTTGCAATTCGTTCAGTGGGTGGTTTGATGTACATATTTATAAATACAGAACGGTATTTTTGCTTTTATACTTTGTAATATAACACATGTTTACATATGTAATATGTACATATATATCTACACATGTACATTTAACCTGCAAAAATTAGTGGAACATATATGGTCCTTATGAGTGCATATTGGATTACTCTGCTGTAGTGTGGCTATCATCTTATGGTTATCCGATCATTGCTCGTGTTCTGACGATCGAACGACACAAAGTTGCAAATAGAGAAACAAGTTTTATACTCGAATACTGAAAATGTTTGAAACTGAATTTCAGTCAGTTTTGTTTCATTGGTGAGCTCTGCTGGTACTACTGTATAGGAATAAGAAAAGTTTACTAATAAAAATTTATTAGTTTAAAAAATATATCCAAACAAACTCACTTTGTATTTAGCTGTTTGTAGACTTATGACTGTATGTGTATGTGTGTATGCAAGTTTCTATTCATGCACACTAAAACAAACAAGTGAAAAATATTAAAATATTTACATATATGAACCCTGCAGGGAAAATACTTGTTGTTAACTATAATACAACTAAGTTGCATTTTAACGCTAACTAGCTCATCTTCTTTCTATTTCCCATGTAAGCAAAAGGTACCTTTAACACGGCAATGACCCAACGACATATTTTGAATTGAGCTTATTTGGAAATGAAACTCAGTCGTGGTGTAGAAATAACAACAACGGTTAGCATAACGGTGATAGTGCGCGATACGTTTCCCGCACACTGACCATTCTGGTCACGCGCTTAAGGATAGGCTGATTATTCGTTTGCCTGCGGTAGCTGCAGCAACCCCGTTCATCCTTAACGACGTGGAATTTCCTTTAATCTGTCCACCCTTTTGTTTGTCCTTGATATGGGTAATTTGCATTATACGGCCGCTTCTTTATTTTCTGTCCTTCCGGGAAATTGCATTTACATTGTCAACAATTTTGTTTGTCCTTGGTATGGGATTTTCGTCACAATATGAAAGTATACATTTGGATATTTATTTATTCTTTCATAGCAGTTGCCAGGCCTCGCACAATACTCATAACAAAAACATAGAAACTATTGAACTGGAAGAGACATATATCTGCTTAAATACAGTGGTGAACAAAAGTTTACATACACCCACTATTTTCGTTGAATTGAAAGTCCAAAGAGTTTTTTGAAAATTTTAACCACAGTTTATTTCAACAATTTTTCCTTATCATAAAAAACCAAACAAAAAAAGTGTACATAAAATAGTGAAGCTATGAAAAAATAGCGTAAATCCAACACTGACAAGAGTCTAAATACGGTACATGCTTAACTTATCTTAGCACAAAAACTTTGGTTAACATGATCTTTTTAGTTCGCATTAATAATAGCTTGAAGCCGTCGTGGCATCGAAGTTACTAAATTTGTCAATTCTGAGGAAGTAATACTATCCCAAGCTTCAATAAGACGTTATTTGACATTTATTCAAAGTTTTTGACAGGGTTCTGTACTTTTGGTGGACTTAGGATTAAATTTTTTTAAATGTCACCATTAGTTTTCTTTTCTTTTCTGTGCTGAATAACCAAGACTCGTACGTCAATGAATATTTATTTTCGCAGATCCATTGTTGATATTAATGCGTTTAAACCACAACTAAATTTAATACTAGCAATTTAGAAAAAAAAATAGTAAAAAAAAATGGTACTTAACCGCCATAACAACAAAGCATATCGACATAACTGCTAGTAAACCCGTGCTGTATGTAGACTTTTATTAAGGATTTTTTTTTGCGTTTTTTTCACCATAATTGTGTTATTTTATGTAGACTTTTGTCCGCCACTGTACATCAACCTAAAACCAAAACCGCCAGCTTAAATTTGCTTGTTTTTGGATCACAAAATTTTAACCAATTCAGTTATAAAGTATAATAATAATAAATAATACAAAAATAATAATATTTCAATCAAAATTGCTACAAAACCTCACAGGTGCACCATGGCAGAATATAAACTGAGATTTTGAAATACAAATGGTAAAAACAGAAGTGACAAATACTTGGCCAAAATACCTGTCTAAACTGCAAAATCGTCCGTTTTATCTTGTTCTGCAAGCCGAACCTGCCTTCAAAGAAGTGATAAGCTAGTATTTTTTCCTAAATTTTTTTATTGAACTTTTCTCTTTAGAAACTAACAATATTTTCGAAAATCTTTAAGCTAATTTTAATTCATAATACAAATCAATCATAACCACAGCATTAATTAATAAAGAAAGTACAATAAATTGCAAATATAATTTTATTATACCTATTATATATTTAATATTAGGGATACCAAGCACTCAATCTTAACAATTTAACAAAATATATCATAAAGGATGACTTATAGTAAATTATAATAAATATAAAGGATATGGATGGAAAATAGCTATCTAGTTGAATAACCTTAATGATTAATTTCTAGGACATTTACTATTCTCCTCTAATACGTTTTTAAGCCAGAGATCGTTGTGAATTGCGGAAGCCCTGTAAAATGACCATAAAGTTTTAGACTGTGTCTTTGAATTCTATCTAGGCTAAAATAAAATACTGAGCCCTAAAATTGTATCCCGTACGTCTATATTAATAAGTAATACTTCGTTTTCTAGGCTTAATCTGGACTTAGCGGCCGTAATTAAATGCGAATTTGAAATTTTCGATTTAGTTGGAGCAATTATTTTTTTTCTTTGAGAACCTTTTATCCAATGCAACTCTAAGGTAAGTAACGAATTCTTTCGATTCTATTTATAGAGATTCACGGTCATGTGTCTTTTTCAGCGTAAATGTTACACTTAGACTCATTGACTTTAATTCTTCAAGTAGCTTGCCATTCTTCTATTATTTTAAAATGTTGCTGTTATCTATAACTTTCAGCAACGGAGTTTGAATGTACACTAAGTATTGCTGTATAATCCGCAAAAGTCTTTCGCGCAGTCTCACACAAAAGGGTCCAGCGTGGTCAAAGCACACGATCTCGGTGGCCAATTAACATCGCCAAGACAAGATATTACGCGGCCGGGAAACTTCTCTCGCAATGAAAAAATATTTGCACGTGTTGTTTGGCTTGTGGCGCCATCTTGTTGGAACCACATATTCCCCAAGTCGTATAAGACCGTAACGGTTAACGAATTGACAGTAACTATGGCGTTGAGAATTCTCAGCTGGCTTTAGTTGTTGGTTTTACAATATCTGCAACCAATCCACTTTCTTTAAATTGCCTTAAAATTTTACCAATTACTTGAGTAGTTGGACGATTATGTTCACCATAATCTCCTCTTAAACTACGAAACGTTTGAGTCACCATTTTTGTAGTAGGTTTCAAAAATTTAAGCGCGTTGTGCTGTTGTTAAGCGATCCATTTTCATCCATGCCTGATTTTTAACTCAAAGAAAAAAAACGTGTGCTTTTTCTATATCTTGTTTTCGGTAAAAGTGATTAATGCTATTTCGGAAACCACCTCTCAACTTGTATAATGGTCTATCTAACCAAACTATATCAAATGCCTGAGCAACACTGAGGAGCACTACAGTACAAAATTGTTTATATTTGTTACAAACGCTAATTTTTGTGCGTTACAAATCTATACACTTGCTTGTGCTGTGTTTTTCTCTAAAATCGAGTTGGTGGCAGGGTATGGTCTATTTCTATTCAGCCAGTTTTTTAATAACAACGACTAACCCAATTTCCATTACTACTAATGGACTTAAATTGCAATTCCGTCGTTATTACGATTTTAAAACTTATTGTTAGGCCTTACTTAACAAAGCAGATACAATAAAAACTTTCTTTGGTATAAAAAAAATTAAATTGTCGTTGCTCTTGGAATACATTTTCGGTTCTTCGTGTGCTTAGTGATTTTTTTCAATTGTATCGATAACGGGTAAACGTCACAAAGCTGTTGATTTCTTACCAGGCTTTGTTTTGCATTAATTTTAATTTCCCATCTGTTATGTGCACATAATTTGTTTATATATTAGTAGGCTCGGACAAGCGTTGTTGTGGCTTTCTATATTTTGTCGTTTTTATTATAATTGGTAATGCAAAATTATTTTTTTTAGCCTTATTAAGCGAACAACTAGTACAAAATAATATTTGTTTTATTATATTATTGATCAAGCTACGTATTTGGATATATAGTCGTTTGTGTGTTACTCAAAGACTTTTACGTAAATGTTAATTGAATGCCGCAAAGTAAGCCAAGCGCACCATTGAGATCTATGCTAATTCAAAATAAAGAAGTTATGTCTTCGGCTATGCCGAAGTTTTTTAACCTTTCATGAGCATATCAAATTTCCAATTCCATCAGAGGCATTTAACGCTGCCCAGACGCCAATCGCGACCATAAGATGGTAAATTCTATTGAAAAAAATTCACTTTGGCTTCATCAACTTAAGAATTACATTCTTGCACATACTCAAAAGGCAGGAAGCAATTAGCAAGAACCTAAGGTTATGCAAGGATTTGCGCTGCTAGAGGAAACGCTGATCATATCGGTATAAATTTTAATGGGTCTATCTCTTCTCCTCTTTATTCTTATACACTTCGGACCAAAGTTAATATAACATATTATGTTTATAAAAACTATTAACAGAAAATCCGAAAAACTTGCCAAATGATTTTTCAACAGCCATTTGCATTTAGCATTTCCATTAACTGTACTCAAATCTATTTTAGCTGTGGCGGTAGAAAACGCAAGTTTCAGAATTCTTTCGCCAACAATGCAGAAAGATGAAAAGAAAAAAGAAAAAATAAATTTTAAAGCACGAAAAGCACCAAACTGAGGAAAGATCATCAGTAAAAGTAAGAGTAAAACTGAGAAAATGAGTAAAAGATATTTCAGCTTGATACCATAAGCAATAAAACTTCATTTAGTGCATAGAAGATAGTTTTTCAGCGACCAGTTGCAATTGCGGTAGTAAAATGGCCAGAATTTCGGCTGTGCTCGTTCCATTATAAGTATGTTGTATATATGTATGTAAGTGATATGAAAATGCTTAAAAGATAACCGAAAAGTACAGGCGTGTAGAAGAAAAGGAATTTGTCAGCGGAAGGCTGCTACTGGATGAGATTTCCGGAAAGTTGACTCTTGGTTGTAGTTAGGTACATGAACATATAGGGTGTTTTTTATAGAGGTATAGAACTTTAAGTTGGCATTACTTTTCAAGATGGCGACCTATTTAACAGCTGTCAAGTGATTTATTCTCAGTTTGGTTTGACAATTCATCATGAATAGACTCACGCCTTCCGCACAGAACCATTATTTTCGAAATAAAATTGCACTATTTGCAAGCGTTGTTCAGGCGTGAGTCTATTCATGATGAATTGCCAAACCAAACTGAGAATAAATCACTTGACAGCTGTTAAATCGGTCGCCATCTTGAAAAGTAATGCCAATTTAAAGTTCAATACCTCTATAAAAAACACCCTATATATGTTATTGTTGAAGCTCAGTCTGTTTAACTATATTCTAAAATAGAAGTTTTACGAAAGTTTATCAATTAAAAATTAGTTAAAGTTCAGTTTATTCGTATACTAGGTATTTGTATACCTTTCATGAAATAAATTATTATAACTTTGGTTTAAAGTCTATCTAAAAGGATTTTTATATCATTTCGGAACCTGAAACCAATATAAATATGTAAGTACCGGAAGTAGAAGAGCGGGGCCCACCAAAATTTATACCGATCTGATAAGAGCGACGAGATGAGTTGACTCATAAATGTCCATCTGTTTGAATGCAAACGAGTCTCTCAATTTTTGACATATTTCAACCAAACATGGTACTGAGATGTAAATTTTTATTCATATGGGCATTTGTAGGAACCGGCAAGATTGGTCTACAATATCATATATTTCCCATACAACCGATTTGTTGAGATATGCAGTTTTGGTGAAAAATCCGCCAAAAAAGTGTGTAATAACATGAAAATTTGTATTCTGTACACTTAAGTTCAAATTAATATCGAAACAAAATTTCATCAAAATCATAACATTATATAATTTATAACCCGCATATAATAAGAGCGTGAAATTTGGTATTTTACAAAGTTGACACAGAAGACTATAAAATTTGTTCTTTATAACCGATTTTTTCCGATATGGGAATTATTACTTAAGCTTAAAATGCTATAAAATAAATTTGATATATTCACGGAAGGTGTTAAGTCTTCGGCACGGTTGATTACAATACTTTTTTATTATTTAAACTACCTTGTTTACAATGGAAATGAATCACATACAATTTTTATTTGGTTGGCTTTTGAATAAAGATAGTCGCGGGCTAAAAAAATTCTCCTGATATGTTTTGAAGTTTAAACAAAGAAATCATTCATAGAATATATCTATATTACCAGATGAAGTTACGTAGCTTTTATAACAGAGCGTACAAAAATTGTTTTGGCGGCTAAAACTTACCAGCAGAAAAACAATAGAATTTGTTAAGCTCTGTACAAAATTTAATGAGCTTTAATTACCTGATTTTGGATTCAGATAGAAAATTAAAAAATTAAGATTCCGTTGTGAAATTAGATTTTTTTTAAATTAAGAATTAATGCGTGGTTGTGCAAATATTTGAATGTTCAGATTTTTGTTTTTAATACTTTTAGGTTAATATAATATATATAAATATTAAATTAGACTTCGGTAGTTTCAAAAATTAAATTTTACTTTTTTTACAATTTCTCTTAGTCCCTGCCCAATGCTATTTGTATATAATACGTTTAGAGAATTCCTCGAGAAATTCGCCACACCATCAGTTTTAGTTGGTGTTTTTATTATATTAACGAAATCGGTTTAAAATTTCAGAATCTACGCCGTGCGAGAGAAAGCTAAAGTTTTTCTTCTTCAAGTTCTTCTCGCTACTTGTTCAAGTTTGAAACAATGTTACATGAAGAGCGAGCCATCCTGAACAATGCCACTTTCACTACCGACAAACGGCGCCTAACGAGACGGTAAGTCTACGTGCCTACGCCCAGAGTGAGAAAGATGCACGATACGACAACAACGAATAACTAATGCGAGCGTGAAGTCGCTAAACTGTTGAAAAAAGTTGCTGTTTACCTTACAAATTGTTGCTTCCACAAAGTGTTCTGTTAAATTCTCGCTAACTCCCGCATATAAATATATACGTAAATAGTTATGTGTGTGTGGATTTAATATATATGGGTGTATGCATGTATACTTGAACTAATTACATTCCATACGAAATATATGGTCCATATAACATTCTGATGTCCTAGGCCTGAAGCATGTACTCCACATATTTCACTGAGTACCTATAAAAAATTAGTTTGAAACTACTCCAAAACATAACTTCATAGGCTAACTTCAGGAGAATACATTATGGAGCATTTACAAAAAATTATATTCGAACATACTTTTCAGTTTCGAAAAAAATTTGCTTTAGAGAAAAGTTAGTAAAACACAATATTTGTCATAAAAATGTATATTTATAATACAATTTATTACTAATGAATATATAGCACATTAAAATTTGCGAATATGTTCTCACCAAAAAAAACGAAACTGAGTAGATTTCAGTTTCATGCATTCTGTGTATTCGTGTATTAATTTCGATCGGTAAAACACGAGCAATGACCGGATGGCGAATGGCGATACATAAGTTGGATCAACGCTGCATTATAATGGATTCTCTGCACGCATTTATGAGTTATATGGTCCTTTGGAGTACCAACAAAAATAATTCTCTGTAATGTATTATTGGATCAACTCATGTATCTACTACGTTATTGCGGCACAACCATTCATCGTTTTTGCCGATAGCACTCATTACATGAAGTTGCAAGCACACTGTACGTTCTTTTTGGGAAATTCGAAACGTTTAGAGCTACTTAATTTTTGTAAAATATTAGAATCAATTAAAATTTTATATTTTATACTCATCACCTTTAAATAATTTATCATGGCTTTTCTATCTGCATAGCTACTTGATTGTTATTCATAATTTTTATAAAATGCAATTCCCTATAGTTATCACATAGAGTGATTTTGTGGAGTAGTTTCAAAACTAAGTTTTTGTAGGAGTATTCTGATATTATGCAGAGGTGGAGTAATGGTCTACGCCTTTTGGATTACTATATTGTGTATACATAGTACATGTGTATTTCACTCGTGCCTGGAGTAGTCGCATTTTTTTGCAGGGTGAAGCTAAACACCATTATTTAGGTTAACAAAGTAATGCCAGTAGCAAATTTGACAGCTAAGATAATAATTCTAACGGTGAATAGTGTCGACAAAGGCAGAATACAAGAACAAAATCTACAGCCAAGCGTAACGAATCAACGAAGCGCGGCCATATATTTCTTAGCACATTGGCAGGTAAAAAGTTGCATTGGTAGCCCTTAAAATATGCTCCAATGAAAAGCAGCAGTGGGCCACCTCATGTCTCGGTGCCGGCTTATTGTTTACTGTGTTAACAGTGATAGAAATTAATAAAATTAACAGCTGTTCGCTTTTTAACTAAGACCTGCCATAAAAGCTCTTAATAATATTTTCAAAATCTCGCCTAAAAAATTTCCGGACTACCTTTTTCCCAGGTGTGATGCCTCTTGGCTTAGAAAATTCAGTCTGACGTTACTTGAACTTACTTCAAAAAGTGTTTATCTATGGATGTAGATAACAAAAGGCTCACTGCATTCTCGTTGAAACACACCTGTCGCTACTTTTTGAATAAACTTTATCACATAATCACAAAGTGTTTATTTGCACATGACGTCGGTCACCGCAAATCTCGACGGAAGCAAAATGTTTGCGCTAACAAAATTTGGAAATAAATCAAGCCATATGCTAATTTGTTCCTATAAGCATACCAGAACTAAGCCAGTGTAAGTTTTGGTGCTACAACAGACATGAATTACCTTACCTAGCTGCAATCAGCACACGACTTTTCGTCCATCACATTGAGGTGGAGCACAATTCCCGTCGTTGTTTGCTAACAAATAAAACAAATAAACACACATACGGGTATCAGCTAGAATAGTTGAGTATATGAGTTCGAAAGGGAATTATGCAATGCACATGTGTGCCTACATAGGTACATATGTGATGTTGGTATTTTCGTCCGGCTATTTGCACTTCACCACTGTAAAGTTGACGGTTGTGGCAAATTGTTACTACCACTGCCAGCTCGTTCTATTCATGTCCTAGGGGATTTCTGCAAAAATAATACTCGACACACCTTTGCAGGCTGCATCGCTGACGCCGATACCAATGACTAACAACCACTTCAATATACGAGGTTTGTTCTAAGCAAAAGGTGAATTTAGATTTTTTGGGAAAAGTACTTACTTATTCATCAATATCTACTTTGTCCCCATCGAAATAATCCCCCTCGGATATAATACACTTGTGCCAACGCTTTTTCCAATCTTCAAAGCACTTCTGAAATGCGATTTTCGGTATAGCCATCAGCTTTTTCTTCGATTCTGACTTAATCTCATCAATTATGGCAAAACGCTTTCCTTTCATTGGTTTGGGAATAGGAAAAAGTCGCAGTGAGCCAAATCTGGTGAAAATGGTGGATAAGGCATGATTGCGGTTTTGTTCTTGGCCAAAAAAATCACGAATAATCATTGATGTATGAGCTGGTGCATTATCGTGGTGCAGAATCCACGATTTGTTTTTCCACAATTCCGATCGTTTGAGCCGTATAGCTTCAGGCAAATGTTGCATAACTTCCTTATAGTATTCCTTATTAACTGTACGACAGTAGCCGATTAGCACTCATGGTGTGCGGACTTACTTCTTTCGTTGCGTATTTATTTCGTGGCCTTTGCGCTTTTTTTGTCTATCGACACTCATTTAGTCTCACGTGCTTAAGTTAAAGCATTTCATTGTTTTTTTTTATTTCTTTCTCGGTTTCGTTATTCGATTATCGCTGGTGTTATTCGTGAGTGAACAACTATGGCCCCTGGGCCCCCTCTTGTAGGGCACAACCTTTTTGCTATTTTAGCAAACGGCCCGCTAAGAAAAAAAAAAGAAACAAGGCAGCCCAAAAATAATTAGTGACTTCCCCGGACTTCCAACTATCCAATTACCAAACCCAAAATATATCGTCGTCGCGTCAACAAGTCAAGAAAACCCTTTGACTACTTATTCTTGCTTCGCAATACAAAAAGCTCTTCATCTAATATGTAAAGAAATAATTTCGATTTCAGAGTTAAGAGATGGAAATTTGTTGCTTTTTGTTAAAGATTTAACAGTTGCCAAAAAGTTTCTGTCAGCAAAAGAACTTATAGGCATCTGTCCTATCAAATGCTCTCTTCATCCCACACTCAACTTTACCAAAGGTACCGTTTATGCACCATGCTTGAAAAATCTGCCAAAAGAAGAAATTATTGATAATTTGGCTTCGCAAGGTATAGTTGATATTTATAAATTCACTAAAGTTGTTGACGGTAAATCCCAACCCATTGGAGTAGTTCTTCTATCTTTTGATTTTTACCATCTACCTGAAAAAATTGATATTTCGTGGTATTCAGTAAAAGTTAGAGAATATATAACCGACCCTATGCGCTGCAAAATTTGTCAGCTGCTCGGCCACACCGCCAAACGATGCCAAAATAGTCCGACCTGCGCCATATGTAATCTTCCCCCCCACGACCCCACCGAATGTACCCGTGTACTTTGCGCAAACTGCGGCGAAGAACACCCCGCTTCCTCAAACGAATGCAGGAAATTCATACAACAAAAAGAAATATTACAAATAAAAATAAAAAACAAATGTTCAATGCGCGAAGCTAAACAAATCCACAGAACCCAACCAACAACAAACATAGCAAATTCTACCTACTCAACAATAGCCTCACAAGCCAACAACTCCGTCATAACAAAATCCACTTATCCTAACAACTCTACAATAACCCAACAAGACATTAGCAACAATCTGAAAAACCCCTCTCCTGAACCAACATATGTTCATAAAATAGATAACAAACACTCACTCACTCTCTCCAAACTAGAATCCACACAAAAAAATAGTATTACCATAAATTACAACAAAACGCAAACTGACTTTTCTCATAAAACTTCATCAAAAAACTCTGTCTCGAATAAAGAATTTGATAATATATCAATATCAAGTAATGACGATCCTCAAATGTACAAAAGATTTTCAACTGACACGAATTTAGCTATGAGTGAAGATGACTTTTAAAAAGTCATAGATCCCTTGTAGTTTTTCACACATACCGCCTGTTTTAATCTTTCTGTCCACGATGACTATTAAATTATTACAATGGAACATAAATGGCTATTACAATAATTACCAGGAACTAAAACTTTTAATTAGGGACTTTGACCCTGATATAATTACTCTCCAAGAAACACACCTGCCATTCCAAGCAAATAATGTCATAACTCACAATGAGTTTGTAGGATATTTCGAAAATTTGCCAAGTAATACAACACCCAGGCAAGGTGTTGGTATTTTGATCAAAAAACATATACCCCACAAACATATTCCAATTAATTCGACGATTTCATTGATCGCGGTTGAAGTTAACTTGGGCTTCCTCTGCACTATTATTAACTTCTATGTACCGCCACAACAAACATTTACATCGCACGAAATAATTTCTGTACTCCATCAAGCCCGTCCCCCGTACATTATAACCGGAGATTTTAATGCTTGGAATATTCTATGGGGTTCAACCGAAAATAATGCTAGAGGTATAATCATCGAAGACGTAGTTCTATATGAAAATCTCGTGATACTAAATGACGGGTCACCCACTCATTTCTCCACACATAGAAGTTTCACGCATTTCCCAGTGGTAACTAAAGTGAGCTCAGGATTACATTTTGAAAAAATTAAAACCAAACGAAAATTTAAAACAGATATAGCTAATTGGAATAAATTTAGAAATAATGGTGAAAAAATTATCAACACGTTTGTAAAATCAAAAAATATTAATCAGGAAGCGGCCAATATAGCTAAAATCATCAGGTCTTCTGCAAACGTCTCAATACCACAAACAAAAACGGTTTTAACAAGAGCTGCAATACCGTGGTGGAATTCGCAACTTTCATTCCTAAGAAATGAAAAACAAAGATACTGGCACATATTTAAGCGTTATAGAACGAACGAAAACTTAATTTTATACAAAAAAGCTTAATCGCATTTCAAAATTGCTGTGAAAGCCGCTAAAGCAAAAAGCTTAGAAAAAATTACGGCCCAAATTAACCCCAACAGCAGCATCAAACAGATCTGGGCAGATATCAATATGTTAAGCGGAAGAAAAATCTCACCTCAAATTCGATCCCTGAACTCTGCCTCCATTATTTTAACACGCTCCGCAGATATTGCAAACTACTTTGCCTTGAATTGGTCACATTACTCTAACGACAGCAATTTTCACCAGGAATTCGTTTCAAGCAAAAATTTCGTCCTTCAATCAGATTTTACTTTTGAATTCATATCAGCATCTGCGAAAAAAATTGAAGATAAAATATCGATGGTAGAGTTTGAAAACGTTCTTCAAAAAACCAAAGGTAAAACTCCGGGCTATGATCGAGTATCCTACCCCATGATCAAGAATATATCCTCAAATATTAAAAAAAGACTGATTAACTTATATAACCATATTTTTGACACAGGCTTTTATCCCCAAAATTGGAGAACTGCAGAAGTAGTTCCCATACCTAAAACCAACAAATGTCCGTCCGAAGTTAGTGGACACCGTCCGATTTTATTACTATCTTGCATAGGCAAAACTTTCGAGAAAATTATAGCTAAAAGAATCATGTGGTATATAACAAGAAATAATCTGATTAGCCCTAACGAAGTTGCCTTTAAAAGGCACCAAAGTACAATAGACGTTCTGTTGCACCTTGAACATTACATATCATCTGCTCTTTCAAATAAAAATCATGTAACAATTTTAGCTACAGATTTTGAAAAAGCCTTTGATCGCATCGGAGTGCATATTGTTTTACAGCAACTTGTCGATTGGGGAATAGGTCCTAAAATCTTTAACTTTGTTAAAGCTTTTCTGACAAACCGCCAATTCCAGGTTAGAGTTAATAATAGTCTGTCAAATCGTCTGTTTGTAACCGCATTCGATCAGCTCAGTAAGATTATACTTAAGTACAATAAAATAGAACATTCAATCTATGCTGACGATGCCATAATTTTTTCCAAAATGAATAACAATTCCCAATTAAAAAATGTATTTTCTAACATCCTAGACAACATTAAAGAATGGGGTAAAAAGTCGGGTGCAAATTTAGCAATAGAAAAATGTAAAATCCTTCATGTTTGTAAAAAAGAAACTGCTCACAATTTAGTCTAAGTTATAATAACATAGAAATTGAAAATGTTAAATATTTAAAAATTCTTGGTATTATCTTTGACTCTAAGCTAACGTTTAAGCAACATTGTTTAGATTTAAGAAAAAATCTTGCTGCCAGGGTTAATATAATTAAATACTTATCGTCAAAACACTGCTTAATACATACTTCAACTTTAGCTTATATCACTACAATTCTTATTTTGTCAAAAATAGATTATGGGCTACCAATCTTCGGATGGTGTGCCAAAACCAACATTCAACAGTTGAATGCACCTTACCACGCTGCAGTCCGCAGAAGCATAGGCGCATATCCCACATCTGCCACAAAAAATTATTTAGTCGAAGCTGGCTTGCCATCAATCCCGGATCGTGTTAAAGCTACAACATATCAGCTTATACCAAAACTCATATGCAACAACAATGATATACTTTTCAAAGATATATCGAACACCATGAAACAAATCCGACCAAAAAAATTCAAATCTACAATTCAACGATGCATAGACTTCGCAAAACTCATTGAACTGAATGTAAAACCCTACCGCCCAAAACGCAGCTTCGAACCACCATGGATGCTTTAGCCAAATTCGTTTATTTTTGACCTGCAAATATATCCAAAAAGCACAACTAACACTTCGACCTTTAAGAAACTTTTCGAAGAATCCACAACCAAATACAAAGAAAAAAATTGGAACTTCTTATACACCGATGGCTCCAAAAATAATACTCATACCGGATTCGCTGTAGTTTATAGTGACGGTGCAACTT
The DNA here is from genome assembly GCA_030068015.2 of Neoceratitis asiatica. Lineage (NCBI taxonomy): Eukaryota > Metazoa > Arthropoda > Insecta > Diptera > Tephritidae > Neoceratitis > Neoceratitis asiatica. Next base: position 83,229,213 of record CM061524.1, read on the forward strand.
TAAAAACCGGCTTATTATTTCCATATTGTTCAGTGTTTACTGCCGAAGCTTTAGCCATTAAGGCTGCTACAGGCTTCGCCAAAGCAAATAGAGGAAAGTTTATAATCTGCTCTGATAGCAGATCCACAATTGACGCAGTACTCAATCTTCACAACAACAGCGAGCTCATAACAGCAATACGAAACAACCTTATCCAAAATCCCAATAAAATAAAAATCATGTGGGTCCCCGGCCACTCGGGAATTAATGGAAACGAATATGCAGACACAGCGGCTTCTATTGCCTATAAGCACCCTTTGCAAGTATTCTACACCGCTGAAAACAGCGACCTGCATAGGCTTATAAAAAAACAACTGCTGCAACAAAAAACCATTGAATGGCTTTCGTATAACCACCGCTACAGCGGTATAAACATCGATGGCTCTAAGGCCTCCTATCCACCATCTTGCTCACGCAAACAAATCCAAACTTTTGTCCGCCTACACCTAGGACACACCAAACTCACCCATGAACACCTGCTATGCAGTACCACAACATCCACATGCCAATATTGCAATGGCGCATCTTCGATCGATCACCTTCTAAACAGCTGCCCTGGACTAAATAACCAACGCATAAAAGTATTTCAACAGTCAACTCCTACTAATTTCTTAAAAGAACCTTCTTTACAAAACAGCAGCTAATGCTTGTTAATGTTAATTATAAGATTTTATATTTTATAATTAATTATAATAAATAAAATAACTGTACGACCTTTTGGCAGGAACTCAAGATGCACCATACTATTGTAATCAATGAAAACAGTGAGCAAAACCTTCACCTTTTCCTTTGAACATACCTTGTAAATATGTATGTAACGCAACACTTCGCAATTTTCTCACCTCATGCAATAGGAATGTAAACCAAATAAAGCAAACTGCTTGTGCGCCTGGTTGAATTTATTCGAAAAAATAAGACCGAGCAGGCCCCGCAATAACGACAACAGAGACAATCATAGGAAAAATAACAACTATCAGTGATTGGAGTAAAAATTCAAATGAAGATAAGAATATAAAAAAACCACACTCAAGTCAGATATACAACCGCAATTGAAAACGGCAAAACCGCTAATGAAAGCGTTCGCGTACGTCTGCAGTGACGTTGGTCAATTTTGATGCTAATAAAAAACTATATTGCTGTTAAAGCTAGCTAAACAATTTCCGAAAATCAGGTGAATAGGTTTTTCGTCTGCCAGCATCTTCGTCTCTCGGATATAGAGGGTGCTTTTTATAGAGGTATAGAACTTTAAGTTACAATAAAACAACGATGGATTATTCGATTGACATGAATTTTATTTATCCGAAAGATAATCTTGTGGCATTACATTTTAAATATGATTTCTGGCATATGACCGCCACGGCTGGCGCGGATGTAGTCCAATCTGGACGTCAAATTTTCGATGACTTTTTTCAACATTTGTGGCCGTATATCGGCAATAACACGGCGAATGTTGTCCTCCAAATGGTCAAGCGTTTGTGGCTTATCCGCATAGACCAATGACTTTACATAGCTCCACAGAAAGTAGTCTAGCGGTGCTAAATCACAAGATCTTGGAGGCCAATTCACAGGTCCAAAACGTGAAATTAGGCGGTCACCAAACGTGTCCTTCAATAAATCTATTGTGGCACGAGCTGTGTGACATGTTGCGCCGTCTTGTTGAAACCACATCTCCTGGACATCATGGTTATTCAATTCAGGAATGATAAAGTTAGTAATCATGGCTCTATACCGATCACCATTGACTGTAACGTTCTGGCCACTCGTTTTTGAAAAAGTACGGACCAATGATTCCACCAGCCCATAAAGCGCACCAAACAGTCAGTTTTTCTGGATGTAACGGTGTTTCAACATACACTTGAGGATTACCTTCACTCCAAATGGCAGTTTTGTTTGTTGACGTAGCCATTCAACTTCATTCAATTGCGCTTCATCGCTAAACAAAATTCGCTTATGAAAATCGGGAACAACGGTAATCTCGTTTTGGACCCATTCGACGAATCTACGAAAGCGTTATTCAGGCGTGAATCTATTCATGATGAATTGCCAAACCAAACTGAGAATAATTTTGCGATCATTATTGCGAGAAAAATAAACCATTTCAGAAAACCATCAAAAAAATGATTACCCACTAAGCAAAATATATAAAAATCAAAAAATTAATCATTAAATTTTGTTCATATTTTATAACTCAAAATGATTACGATGCCTGACAAAAATATTGCTTAAATAGGCTAACAACTATACAAATACTGCTTATAAATAAATAAAATATAAAATGATAAAAGAGCTGAAAACATACATATTTTTTAATTATGTAAACATATATGCATCTATATAATTGTCATTTTAGTGATTTTAGATGATTTTCGGCTGAGCGTCTACTCCGATCATCGTAGAGTTTTACAAGTATGGAATCTTGTGTATTTTGCAGGAAAATTTCAAACTCGCATTTGGCTGTCAATCTCAGGGTTTGACTGTCAAATAGAAAATCATAATGGCTGCCCGCACGTTGACAGACAAACTCGACAGAGAACGTAGAATTCTACGTTCTCTGCCTTAGCTCAAGGAGGAACGAAACAGGAGAGAAAAGGGGAAGAAAAAAGGCTGCTGCGAGATGGTATCAAAATTTAATACTCTTTTTCGCTTTTTATGTTTCAATTCAGTTTTTTTATAAATATTTTTTGTTTTGAAAACTATTTTAACATTAGTTTTTTGCAAAAAGTGTACCATTAACTTTTATAATCTCAAACGTACTTAATAAAGCGGTTAAGTATATTTTATGAAAGTTTTATTAAAGTATTTAATATTTTGATGCGAAAATACATTCGACATTTAAAAAACAGTTTTTACATCCATTTAACAATAACAACCTTAGGTTTTTTTAATAATGTTGCAATAAATTTATTTTGGGTCTGGATCACTTGACCATTAAATTGATAAAACAATTACTCAAGTGAATTTATTTTGTTTAAAAATATAGTGGAAGATTTTATCAAAGCTCCCCTTGATTTTTCGTCCACCCATGTATATGTCTTCTCTTTGCTTAGATTAGTAGGAGAGTATAAATTTTCTAATAATGTAGCCTGTTACATACTCTAATCCATTCTCTTGCAAAACTTGATATTATCAACTCGTGATGACTCATCAATGCTAGAAGTGGCATCGAAATTATCAGTGACCTCATTATAAAATAATAATTCGTTTTTTAGGTCATAATTCAGCCAGTGAGTTTCATCTTCTTCAACGTTTCCGCGTATTGACAGAAAAACGATGCACGAAAATTTTTTTTACGAAGCAGTACGCACCTCGAACAAAAACGAAGGCGCGGCAACACAGGTTTCCGATCGAAATAAACAGTCTCACATATATTTCGCGACAAACAAGAAGGAGACTAATTTTGAAATGTATCTCAGCAAGCTTATAAAGAAATTTTTGTAATATTTTTAGATTTTTCATCAATTTATAAACCTTTTATTTATTTTTAGCCATGGAAAGCGATAGTATACATAACCAGCAACATATATATACCGCGCTTTCCTAATTTTTTGTTTGTTTATTTACGTTTGAGTATCTTCTTCCTACGTAAAAGACTGTTCACAATAGAAAATCAAGCTGTCAACTTTCCGTGCCTACTGCATTTTTCCATCCACGAAATATATAAGTTTTTTTTTCGTTAGAGCTGCATACCGACCTTAAGAAACGAAAAAAATTATCAGTAATGCCAAGGCTTGTCGATCTATATTTGTGATGGAGTGAGTACTATTTGTAGTACTTTTTCATGAAAATTACTCCAAGATAAAATTTATTTTGTCAAAGAGGCAAATTGAAATCTGTAAGGGAGCTTAAGGCTGTAATTAGAGCGAGGTGGAGGCGAACATATAACACCTGTCCTTATTGCATCATGCTCCTGCACCGTATGATAAAAAAAATTGAAGAGCACAGCTATATAATTTTTTAATGACCTGATTGAATAAGATTAGCAAGGAAGTTATTTCACACGTAAATATTAAGTGCAATGTGTGACAGATTGAAACTCACTGCCAACGAACTTGCCAACAGATGCTAATTTGGACTGAGTAGGCAATTGAAAAGTAAAATTCCCTCTCGACGAACTAAAATTAAACTCTCCAAGTCCCTCATCATATCCGTGCTGCCGTATCCAACGAGTTGAAACTAGGAGTTTCCGAGAGAAAGGTTTTCTGTAAAATTTATGGTCCTAAGCGTATTGGCAATGAAGAATACCACAGCCGACAGATATGCTTTGAAAATATACGATTGAATTCAGCGTATTAAGAGACAGCGGCTGTGCTGGCTAGCTTAGGTCGTTCGAATGGATGAAAATACTCCGCTGGTGGAAGCATAGGAAGATTCAGATAGGTAACGATCTCATTTCGCTCTCACCAATAAACATTTAAATATTCAATAATACTATCATAATTAGATTTTATATTAGTTGAAGCTTAATTCGCGCTTTTGATCATTCTTTGAAAATTATTTCCGTAAGAATACTAATTTAACGTTGGCCAGGGTGATGATAGATTTTTTGCTTATATATTTTTGTACTTATGCATAGATATCTAAAAGTTAAAAATAAATATTTGATAACCCATCTTTTATGAATTCATGATCATTACAACGATATAGAAATTATGCTATTGAACGGGAAGGTAGATAAAATGAAAGAGACCGAGAGGTTCTCGTGTCGTTCGGGATCTCCAATATATATGAAACAAAACTTATTTCTTTTAACGAGATTCAAAAAGCAAAAAAGGCTGACAGTAGCTTTCACAGGGCATTGAATCCTTGGGTATTTAATTATAATTTCCAGGTGTATTAACAGAGCTCGAGTATTATATATATTTGGCACTTTGTAACCGCTAAAGCTTACTCCGGCCGAGCTCCTCCTCCAATTTGTGGTTTTGCGTCTTGATATTTTTACCAAAAATTTGAGGGACCTACAGTTTATTCACAGCCACTTCCGATCGCCCGATAAATTTTTAAAGGGATTTTATTTTTATTTCATGTCAGATATACACTCGGAGGGCTTAAAATTCCTTGAAGAGGGACTACCGCAATTAGGAAAATTAATTATCTATAATTTTGGATGGTGGTCGAACCTGGGCTCGAACCCGGTCCTTCCGAATGGCAGAACGCAATGCTAACCAATCGGCTATAGTAGACGCAATTAAATATTATATCACTTTGAACCAACAGTTAGTTACTTATATAGATATATGAAGGGAGTTTCTTATAGAGGTATATAAATTTAAGTTGGCATCACTTTTCAAGATGGCAACCGATTTAACAGCTGTCAAGTGATTTATTCTCGGTTTGGTTTGGCAATTCCTCATGAATAGACTCACGCCTGAACAACGCTTGCAAATAGTGCAATTTTATTTCGAAAATAATGGTTCTGCGCGGAAAACGTATCGCTCATATAATAAGCAAAATTTTGTTTAGCTACGTCAACAAACAAAACTGCCTCATTTGGAGTGAAGGTAATCCTCAAGTGTATGTTGAAACACCTTACATCCAGAAAAACTGACTGTTTGGTGCGCTTTATGGACTGGTGGAATCATTGGTCCGTACTTTTTCAAAAACGATGCCAGAACGTTACAGTCAATGGTGAACGGTAAAGAGCAATGATTACTAACTTTTTCATTCCTGAATTGAATAACCATGATGTCCAGGAGATGTGGTTTCAACAAGACGGCGCAACATGTCACACAGCTTGTGCCACAATAGATTTATTGAAAGACACGTTTGGTGACCGCCTAATTTCACGTTTTGGACCTGTGAATTGGCCTCCAAGATCTTGTGATTTAGCACCGCTAGACTACTTTCTGTGGTCTATGCGGATAAGCCACAAACTTTGGGATAAATAAAATTCATGTCAATCGAATAATCCATCGTTGTTTTATTGCAACTTAAAGTTCTATACCTCTATAAAAAACATCCTTTATATATATGTCAATATATATAGATAGATATATATATCTGTATAAGTAAGTAAAGTATAAGTTAGTTATTTATGTAGATATATATATATGTCTATATATATATATATATATATATATATATATACTTTACTTACTTATACAGATATATATATATATCTATCTATATATATAGACATATATATATATATCTCTATAAGTAACTAACTGTTGGTTCAAAGTGATATAATATATATATATATATATATATATATATATATATATATATATATAGACATATATATATATATATATATAGATAGACATATATATATATCTATATAAGTAACTAATTGTTGGTTCAAAGTAATATGTTGACGTTGCTGTATTTTGAGGGGTTAACCATTCCCCGTTTTTTGCTCTACAGAAGATCTTCTGCCCTTGCCATTATTAACCTTGAATTTTCTTAAGAACCTATTAACTTTATATACTTACTAGCGGATCCCAGCGTGCTTTGCTACACCCATAAAAACATCAAGAAAATCTAATGTAAAGCTAGCTTTGTATGAAGAAACGTCAACAAATTTTTGTTCTAATCAAAATTTTTTTGATCTTAAACCAGAATTTTTTTTAAATTTTATTTTCTTTTTCATGTTTTCACTCTTTTTCTCGCACTCTCTTTCAACGACACATACATCGTAGTGTACGCGTGTTTTGGAGTTTTACAGGTATTTGTTGTTGTTGCATGGGTAGCGACAAATTTTCACTAAAATAATCATATCTCTGGAACGGCTGCGCCAATCTCATGAATACTCCACATTAACCTTCTGCTAATATCTTTTTATATTTCGTAAAAATTTGGTGCAATTTGATATCGTGGTTCTCAAGTTATAGGCGTTTATCAAAAGTTGCATTGATTTTTATATATATACAGTGGCAAGCATAAGTGGATGAATGTTTGTCACTTCTGCACTTATTTGTTCATAACATCCGTTGTAAAGTGTGTTTTTTATAGAGGTATAGAACTTTAAGTTGGCAATACTTTTCAAGATGGCGACCGATTTAACAGCTGTCAAGTGATTTATTCTCAGTTTGGTTTGGCAATTCATCATGAATAGACTTACGCCTGAACAACGCTTGCAAATAGTGCAATTTTATTTCGAAAATAATGGTTCTGTGCGGAAAACGTATCGCGCATTTTCATAAGCGAATTTTGTTTAGCGATGAAGCGCACTTCTGGTTGAATGGCTACGTCATCAAACAAAACTGCTGCATTTGGAGTGAAGTTGAACCTCAAGTGTATGTTGAAACACCGTTACATCCAGGAAGACTTACTGTTTGGTGCGCTTTATGGGCTGGTGGAATCATTGGTCCGTACTTTTTCAAAAACTATGGTGGCCAGAACGTTACAGCCAATGGTGATCGGTATAGAGCCATCATCCATTTCTAACTTTTTCATTCCTGAATTGAATAACCATGATGTCCAGGAGATGTGGTTTCAACAAGACGGCGCAACATGTCACACAGCTCGTGCCACAATAGATTTATTGAAAGACACGTTTGGTGACCGCCTAATTTCACGTTTCGGACCTGTGAATTGGCCTCCAAGATCTTGTGATTTAGCACCGCTAGACTACTTTCTGTGGGGCTATGTAAAGTCATTGGTATATGCGGATAAGCCACAAACGCTTGACCATTTGGAGGACAACATTCGCCGTGTTATTGCCGATATACGGCCACAAATGTTGGAAAAAGTCATCGAAAATTGGACGTCCAGATTGGACTACATCCGCGCCAGCCGTGGAGGTCATATGCCAGATATCATACTTAAAATGTAATGCCACAAGATTATCTTGCGGATAAATAAAATTCATGTCAATCGAATAATCCATCGTTGTTTTATTGCAACTTAAAGTTCTATACCTCTATAAAAAACACCCTTTACATATTCAAATAAAACCATTTACTTTTAAATTTTTAATCCATATATTGTACTAACATTTTATGCAAGGAAAAGTCAAAAAAAAATTAAATGCAAAAAATTCTAAGGCAAAAAACTAAACATATCTTCATCCAATTTTGCACGCGAGTGAAAATTCAATTAGTTACATCAGTTCAGTATTTAGTCCACAGCCCTTTGTTTTTTATTACACTTTGGACTCGTTTTGGCATACTTTCTAGCAATTTTTCAATTCTTCCATTAGGTATTTCGGTCCATTTTGACTGAATCCTTGCCCATAGCTCGTCCATATTTTTAGGGGCTCTTTCATACACTGCCAACCTTTTTTTTAAAAGGGCCCACATACAACGTAATGTACGCACATTCTGGAATTTTACTGGAACGGCTGAGCCAATCTAATGGAAACTTCACATTAACCTTCTCTAATATCCCTTTATAAACCCTAAATTTGTTGCAATTCGATTTGGTGGTTCTCAAGTTATAGGCGTTCATCAAAATTTGCATTGATTTTTATATATATAGATAAACAACATATATGGGATGTTTTTTATAGAGGTATAGAACTTTAAGTTGGCATTACTTTTCAAGATGGCGACCGATTTAACAGCTGTCAAGTGATTTATTCTCAGTTTGGTTTGGCAACTCATCACGAATAGACTCACGCCTGAACAACGCTTGCAAATAGTGCAATTTTATTTCGGAAATAATAGTTCTGTGCGGAAAATGTATCGCGCACTACGTCCAATGATACGGACCAATGATTCCACCAGCCCATAAAGCGCAACAAACAGTCAGGCTTTCTGGATGTAAGGTGTTTCAACATACACTTGAGGATTACCTTCACTCCAAATGCGGCAGTTTTGTTTGTTGACGTAACCATTCCACCAGAAGTGCGCTTCATCGCTAAACATCGCTAAAATGGACGTAGTGCGCGATACGTTTTCCGCACAGAACCATTATTTTCGAAATAAAATTGCACTATTTGCAAGCGTTGTTCAGGCGTGAGTCTATTCGTGATGAGTTGCCAAACCAAACTGAGAATAAATCACTTGACAGCTGTTAAATCGGTCGCCATCTTGAAAAGTAATGCCAACTTAAAGTTCTATACCTCTATAAAAAACACCCTATATAAATGTTGGAATTTCAGGGAAGTACAATAAGTTCTCAGAATAATTTCAATTATACTACGAATTTTCTCTGTATTTTTTATCCAAAAAACAGGACCGAAATGAATTATGTATTTGCAGAAATATACTTGACCACTTTCATTGATACGATTTTATTTTACCTTTAAATTTGTAAGAGATTTTTTAAACGACTTGTTGCAGAGCTTTATTTTTATTTTTTTTTTTTTGATTTCTTAATGGCAAATCAAAATCTTCCAAATAAGAAGTGAAAAAACTTTTCAGTACACTTATGGTTGTATTTATTCACTTTCTTAATGTACCTGTGACGTCAGATATTTTTCGACTTCGCTTATATTATTTAAGGATGACCTCATGCAATGGTCTCAATTTTCTGAGAAACTACATAGTAACTCATAAACGCTTCAAAAAAAAAATTTTTTTTTTTTGCATAGACCGAAATTTGTGTTATATAATTCATTCCGTTACTTTGCGCTAACATAACATACAACAAAAGAGTGGTCCTGAATCTCAATGAGAAGCTTCATTCAAAAATGTTGTTTGAGATGTAGTCAGATGGAAGCGTGTTTCAATCGTTTTATGCGTCTTGCCAGTTTCCAGCGTAGCTATTCATTTTTAACACTAGAAGGGCCGGACTTAATTCTATACCTTCAAAGACGAGATTCTGTTAGAATCCTAATGAAATTACTGCGTATGTATCATTAAAAATAAAAAATAATACTACTTTATTTTTTATACCTTTCATGTACATGAAGTTAATATGGTTCGAAGTTTGCAATTACCAGAAGGAGAAGAGATATTTATTTGAAATATTTCAACACAACTCGGTAGGAAGATGCTCCTATAGATTTAAACCATCATTCATCGGAACCGATCAGATCGGACCACTATAGCATATATACGACCGGTTTTTCAGATTTTAAATTACGAATCATAAATCCGTATACTAAGTATACATAACATACAACCTATTTGTTTAAATATTGGGTCAAACATCCTTCGAAAATTCGTCTAAGAGCGTGAAATTTGGCATTCTACAGACATTGATTCAAGTTTATATTGACATTGAAAATCTTCAATATAGAATTTTGCAATTTGCAATATATGTGATATGTTCATAAAAGTTATAAAGACTTCGACATGACCGAACACAGCCGTTCTATCTTGTTTTTTAATAATAAACAATTTCTGCACCTTAACTTAGTTAAATTTGTGATAAGATAATGCTTTTAATTTTTATACATTTTCCACAAACAGCTTTTTTACTTTAACTATTACTACTGACTTGCCATTGCCGCCCTTTATTGTTTCTAATACATCGTTCACTTGTTTCACAATTAGATTTCTTGTCTTTGAACCGCAGTTGAAGTAGATTTTTTTTCACATACCCACATAGATCACTTACTTGTTAAAGAAGCCAAGTATGTTGGGAAAACGCGAACCGAGCATCTTTGACTTCTAGTTTCATCTCCTAGATACAGAAATCCTCAACATAACATAAGTCCTTACTCTCTATATATTGTAAAAACGGACAGCGGGTATTTCATGGAAATAACTGCTCAACTGTCAAATTTCCTCTAGGAATGTAACACATTTGATAGTAATCTATAAATTTTTTCTATATATCCAAAATCATCGCAAATTTGTCGTTAGCTAAGCGAGCAGAACGGTGGGTTCCTCAATTCAAAACGTAAGAATTTCATAATCTCCTTGAATTTATTTTTGTTCTTTGAATTTTTGATAACGGGTGGTCCACAATATAGGGATCACAAAATGTCTAAATCTAGTTTTCCAAGTTCCAAGTGTCATTTTGACTCTTGTCATATGCTTCCTTTATATTACATTTTTTTATACGACGAAGAATAATTATATATATATATATATGGCGCTTTGTAACCGCTGAAGCGATTTTCGGCCGAGCTCCTCCTCCAATTTGTGGTTTTTGCGTCTTGATGTTTACACCAACAAATGAAGGGACCTACAGTTTATTCTAAGCCGCCTCCGAACGGCTGATGGATTTTTATGAGGAGCTTTATTTCATGCCAGAAATACACTCGGAGGGCTTGACATCCCCTGCCGAGGGGCGACCGCAATTACAAAAATTTATTTTCTATAATTTTTGATGTTGCTCGAATCTGGGCTCGAACCCAGGCCTTCCGAATGGCAGTACGCAATGCGCCTATCGCGGCCGACGAAGAATATACTCATGAATAAATAGTCTCCACATAAATATAGGATGTTTTTTTTAGAGGTGTAGAACTTTAAGTTGGCATTACTTTTCAAGATGGCAGCCGATTTAACAGCTGTTAAGTAATTTATTCTCAGTTTGGTTTGGCAATTCATCACGAATAGACTCACGCCTAAACAACGCTTGCAAATAGTGCAATTTTATTTCGGAAATAATAGTTCTGTGCGGAAAATGTATCGCGCACTACGTCCAATGATACGGACCAATGATTCCACCAGCCCATAAAGCGCACCAAACAGTCAGTTTTTCTGGATGTAACGGTTGAATGGCTATGTCAACAAACAAAACTGCCGCATTTGGAGTGAAGGTAATCCTCAATTGTATGTTGAAACACCGTTACATCCAGAAAAACTGACTGTTTGGTGCGCTTTATGGGCTGGTGGAATCATTGGTCCGTATCATTGGACGTAGTGCGCGATACGTTTTCCGCACAGAACCATTATTTTCGAAATAAAATTGCACTATTTGCAAGCGTTGTTCAGGCGTGGGTCTATTCATGATGAATTGCCAAACCAAACTGAGAATAAATCACTTGACAGCTGATAAATCTGTCGCCATCTTGAAAAGTAATGTGAACTTAAAGTTCTATACCTCTATAAAGAACAACCTATATTAGCTTGTTATTTTCATTGTATCGCTTGGAGTATGAAGATTTTTCTAAGTATATTTCGCTGGCTTCTACATTTTATTACACTAGCAAAGGAATCTATTCTGGAGTCACAAACCCTATCTGATAAATCGTCACCACTTTCATTACCTGACACAGCTAGATGTATATCCTGATATCGCAATAGTTAACTTGTCACTCATCCAGAGCTTGTATGTGTTGTTGGGTAATTAAAATGTCAACTATCAAAAGTTTTATAAATTGTCAATTCGTGAAATTTATTGGAATAGCACTATTACAAATACCCTTAATAATTACAATAATTTGGGTATAATCATTTTTCAAATATTAAAAAATAAAAGGGCAGACGTAGAGAGCTTATATATGTGTTTGCTTTGTAAAGCCAACAATCACACTTTCTGGTTAAAAGCAAATGCAGGCGCGAAAAAAGAAATAAGCAAACTTTCGTACGCTCACTCGCATGTGCTCGCCATCTAAACAATCATTGTTTAATATTAATGCTTAAAAAAGAAGGTAAATTTTTCGATAATGACAGCTGAGGATTTATAATAGAAAATTGAATAAAATTGAATAGAATTTTACATTTGCATTCTGTTCACTTTTTTTAGCGGCAATTACATATGATTAAGTTAATTACTTGGCCCCTTTAATTTTATGAAAATTTTCAAGAAAATTTATTAAATCTTTGATTATTTTCGGCAATAGCACTGAAATATTTATATGGGAATATTCATTTTAGAACATTAGTATGTGTTTTTATTGTGAAAATCGTATTCAGAAATTTATGTACAAACGGTCAATCAATGTTTTGTACAATAAGTAAATTAAGGTTGAGAAAATAAGCATTGTTATTATAAATCGGTCAACTCCTCCCATTTGAAAGCGGCTGCATAAACTGTACGTACTTCTTTTTGTGAAAAAGTATTAAGAAGAAAAGCTCGGTAAAAATAGTTTCAAATCTTATAAAACGCCAACAAAACTTTTCTTGTTGTTTTTATACCAGCATTCCTAATGTTTAATTTTTATTTTCATACATTTTAGGAATACAACAAAGCAACTGTCCTGAAATAAGGTTTATAGCAAAAACTTCAAGCTATTTGAAAACAAAGATTTTACAAAATTCGATCGGTTTCCACTAATGTCTAACCTAGCAAAAGAAATTAGTTGCTTGTCGACCATAGATAGGTAAAATTTAACGAAGCTCGCTTGTTAGTTGAAAGCTGTATGATAAGCCCGATGTACGCTTAGACAAAATATCTAGTTTTTTTTTTTTAATTCAAGGATTTACTGAGAAGAATATTGCTGTGTTCGAAACTCTGAGTTAAATAAAGGGTGTTTTTTATAGAGGTATAGAACTTTAAGTTGCAATAAAACAACGATGGATTATTCGATTGACATGAATTTTATTTATCCGATAGATAATCTTGTCGCATTACATTTTAAATATGATTTCTGGCATATGACCGCCATGGCTGGCGCGGATGTAGTCCAATCTGGACGTCCAATTTTCGATGACTTTTTCCAACATTTGTGGCCGTATATTGGCAATAACACGGCGAATGTTGTCTTCCAAATGGTCAAGCGTTTGTGGCTTATCCGCATAGACCAATGACTTTACATAGCCCCACAGAAAGTAGTCTAGCGGTGTTAAATCACAAGATCTTGGAGGCCAATTCACAGGCCCAAAACGTGAAATTAGGCGGTCACCAAACGTGTCTTTCAATAAATCTATTGTAGCACGAGCTGTGTGACATGTTGCGCCGTCTTGTTGAATCCACATCTCCTGGACATCATGGTTATTCAATTCAGGAATGAAAAAGTTAGTAATCATGGCTCTATACCGATCACCATTGCAAGCGTTGTTCAGGCGTGAGTCTATTCATGATGAATTGCCAAACCAAACTGAGAATCGGTCGCCATCTTGAAAAGTAATGCCAATTTAAAGTTCTATACCTCTCTAAAAAACACCCTTTAGAAGCATAGAGTGAAAAGTCGAAATCGAAAATCAAAAATTTTTTCAGAGGCGTTGAAGATAGGGCTCAGTTCACACTTTCAAAAGTTTGAAAGGCAATTCATTGTAGACGGTTAAAACCAGTTTTAACAATTGAAGAGAAACGTGCTGCCAAAGTGGATTTTTACTCAAATTATAGGTTTCCGGTCGAAATCCAGTTGCTCCAAAGGAAGACACATTTCTATATTATAATTGGAAAGGATATTATAGCATCAATGCGGTAAGCGGTGGAAGTTATAGCTATTTCCAAAACCACCACGTTTCCTCATCAGACTTCTTTCCAAACATTCTTGCTTAGTTTTTGCTGTGGACTTCCTAAATTCGGACCCTGTTCGAACAAAGGCGTGTGAAAAGAAGTCACTTTTCCCCAAAACGAAATATGATCTGATACAGCTCGTAAAACGAATTGATGTTATTAAAAAGTTACCTGAAAAAGCATTTAATAATAATTATTGATTGCGTGTTTGAGTAATACTCGAAAAATAATTATTATTATCCAATTGAAATTGTAAAAATCATGAAATGATAAATCACTTCAGAGAAGAAACGCAAGTGGTGGCCTTCTGGTTTAATCCTTTTGTTTATACGCCATTCCGAAGTAAAAAAAACCTAGTTTAATTCCCAATCGCCAACAACAGTTGCACGCCCTCTATGCAAGGGCAATACAGCAGCTTTTACAGGCACTGTTGTTCTGACCCTTAACTCAACTGACATCGCAGCCGACATTGATGCTGTCGCCCGTCCCTTGTCATTTTTGAGTCATTTGCCGAACACTGTGATTTCATATGTTCATTTTAATAATTTTACTGTGCATTTCGGGGTTCGCATTCTGTGTTTTGTAGTCTGATTTCTCTCTCACTCTTTGAGCTGTGAGCTGAGCGAAGAAAAAACAATGCAACTATGTAACTCTAGTTATTTTTTCCTCAATTGTTATTTATGGAACTTTATTTCTTTCTTGATATTTACTTGGGGTATGAAACCATTTTTAATTATCTTCTAAACTTCTTAACGAGTAATTTCTTTCCTTTTTTTTTGATATGTAAAGTACTTCAAAATCAAATTGATAAAAATTATTAAAAAATTCAAAATTATTTGGGTATATTTGTCCTGAGCATTTAAAGAGAAGTAGGTTATGCCAAGATAAAGATGTTTGATGACGAAGTTGGTTCAATTTTGTAGACTGCAAGTTTGAATAATTTTATCTACAGATAATTACAGATTAATGCATTGTCTCTAAAAATCAAAAAGCTTGAACTGTGCCTCTATAAATTCATTATGAATTAAATCAAATATGCTCAGAAGATTTTATTGTCGGAAAAATATATTTGAGGCCTTACAAATATTTAAATTAAAAATATTAATTTTATTTTTGATTCTAATAGCTAGCAACTCTAACATTTGGTATCGAATCACGCTGGAATGGCGTGGGTAAATAATGCCAAAAACGTTAAATATTGGCAAAATTCGAGTAATACACTGCAATATATTTACAATGTCTTTGAGTCATACTAAGTAGGTCCAAATCTGCGAAGATAAATGGGTTATTGTTAACAAAAATTTGAAGACAATTTGTATGGCGGATCTATATTAAAAAAATTTGAAAAAATAATATAAACCTTTTACATAATGTGATCGTAAAAGTTCCAATATTTCTGCGAGATATTAAGTAAGTAGAACATATTTGTTTAGTTCAAGTGATCAGTTTTAATATTATCTACACTTTCCCATTTATTTATAAATATGAGCATAAAGAAATAATGAAATTTATTAAAATACAATTTTTTATCAAATGTGACACAAAAAAAATTAATTAATTTAAAAGAGAAACGTAAATGAATTTTTAGAGTACATAATTAAAATTTATGATTTGACATTTGCATTGCAATTTTCTACTGAGAACATATGCTGCAGTTGAATCGAATATTACTTATTACGCCGATGAAAGATATCTTAAATCGTGCATCACACCAATGAATAAAATATTTGATATTATTTTATCATTGTTTATTTATATCTCTATATTGCACCCTGTGTTTTAAGTATAATACTACTTCTTCACTACTGTAGACTTACGCCATTTTATACGAGTTAACAATATCGCGGTAGTCTTTTCTCCTTTTCGACATTTCATGCAAATTGGAGATACTAAATGCAGCAATATCCTTCTCCAAATGATTTTCCAACGGAATCGAGGTATTCCTCTTCCTCTGCTTCTAGTGGCGTATACTGTATTGAATACTAGCTGGACTGTTCTGATCCATCTGGATAACAATATTCCAGCTAGTCCATGCCGCAGGACGAGACTTTTGAGGTATAGTCTTCGAGAGAGTGCTTGATTTTACATTTGCCTGCTCAGTCCAAAGCAGCACCTGGTACCAAGAGTTCTGTGCTGGACTTCAATTCTCAAATTGTTCGCTCGTTCACTTCCAGACTCCTACACTGCGCTTCTATCCAGTCTGGAGAAAACAGAACTAATGACGAGGTTGTTGGGGGAGTGATTTCAATATCGGTGTACGCCAGCTGTTGTATGCTCTTATAAAAGATTTTGCCTTGCCTATTAAGTCCTGAAGCGCTCCTTCAGTAAGTTGGAGATGGGGAGTCAACCTGTCGCGGCAGAGACGTCGTTCTCAATTCTGACTAAACTTTTGGTGCTATTCGGCATGAGTTTGCATAGCTGTAGAAGTTACGCATTATTACTAAACTCAGACATAACGATATGGAGGTCGTTCTTTTCGTGCTGACACAGGCAGCTTTAAACCCGACAAAGAGGTGGGGTGTGCCTTTTCACGGACTTAAGGCATTGTGAATAACTGGACATTGATATGTTTGACAGGGCTGGCAGATCCCATGATTGTTGGCAGAGATTACAGTGTCGCTCTTTTAGTGAATTGGGCAGAACACACTCAGGTTCCAATATTCCGCAAAGAAGTTGGTGCCACCGGCCGCTTTGTTATTTTTTAAACAACCGTCATCGATTGAGGAATCAGGTTCGCCATACTCTGTAATTCAGCAGATCAGTTCTCTCTATAAATTCCTTTTGCGCTGCAGTCGCTAGATAACCTCTTTGGACTTTCTTCAAGTCTGCATACGCGTCTCGCTTCCCTAAAACTCTTTGTATCTATCCCACACCGCACATATTTGGTCCTCGTACTGTACGTAAGCGATTATTACTGAAGATATATCGGCAGTATATCACAACATGATCGATTTAAAAGGCAAGTTATTTGATTCGGAGACAACTAAGTAGCTTGATGGATTTTATTGTGCACTTCGTTTTTCTTTTCTGCCGGGGAGTGGGCGCAAATTAGGGATTTTTTGAAGAATTGCGCTTTGATTTGGATTGTGGCGAGGCGTTCATGACCTTCGAATAAGTCTCTCTGCCATCATGGATCCGGCCCCAGGCTTGCGCTCCTTTACGTGGCCTCTTTAGTACATCCCAGAAGGATATATGTATTCGTTTTCGTCCCTGTCCAATCGATCGCATGAATGGGGATGATGTCAGTATTTAGGCTCACGAGGACATCAACCATATCTGCAGTGGTACCCTCTCAATTAAGATACTGGGATAACGGCATTTGATATGCTGCGCACTCATATAAGTATGTGCACACATATACACCCATTAACGTTAAATGAAGTCCCTGGAAAATCAATTTTTAAAATTTAATTATATCCGCAAAAAAGTGCAATTATATGTTAAATATACATACATATATGTTCATATGTGCATGGCTCTACAGATATTAAATTTTTATCATATGTAAATATATATACCGGTGTTCATGTACATTTATGTAAATACTCCAATTAAAGTCAAATTGAATTTTACTTATATATTTAATTATCTGGCTTTTTTACTTACACACAGACAACAAAATATATAAATATATCCCAGTATGCGTGAGGCCGAAGTTGGAAAAGTTGTTTAAACATCAATTGGAATATCCAACATGTTTACCCACTAGAAATTCAAATTTTTTCGAAACATGTGCTTCCATTGGAAAACGAATAGAGGTAATTTTTAAAATTAATCAAATAATTATTTTGTATGATTTATATGATTTAAAAAAATTAAATCACCTGGAAAAATCAACACGTGAAAGCTGTTTGTGAATTGAGAGATTATTATTATTGAAATAAAAACAAAGGAAAACTAGTGAAAAACAAAAAGTTAGGTAAATAATTGAAGTCATTACTTCGTGGGAGCGCCCATTATCGGCCGACAATTTGTGCCCAAAATATTCATGAAGAAAGCTCACACCAAAAGAGTGTTTGGCGATGTTCAACCGCAATTCAAACGAAGAAGTGGCTGTATCGTAAGAGATCACAGAAACAAACGTCTATTTTGAGGGCCTTGAATAAACCCATTAACTTAACTTAAAGATTTGAAAATCGTTGGACTAAGTATATAGAGCTAAAAGGAGACTATGTTGAGAAATAAAACACTTGTTTGCCGAAAAAAATATATTCTATTCAAAATGCCACTGACATATCAAATATCATTCCATCCTCAAATTTAGAGAATTAAATTGGGATTTAGCTTGAAGTCAAAAGTTTCTTCAATTGGAGAAGTATAAAAGTTCTCATATTAAAATATAGTCTTTTGCTTAAGAACGCATTGTTTCTACATTTGAGTTTGACTTGAAAACAACATTGGAAATTAAAAATTTAGTTGGATCTCCAATTAAAATAAATTTCATGCAAAAACCTTTATTGGGTATATATAAGTACATATAAAAGGTTATCCATTTGCGTGTTTCGAAAGTGCTGAGCAGCAAAATCGGGCATTTATTCAAACGGATGGCTTAAAATTCGCCAATATGGTGATTAAAACGTGGCCACGTTTCATGATTTAAGAGGAGATTGTGGTGCACATAATTGTCTAACTACTCAAGCAATTGCTAAAATTTTAAAGAAATTTGAAGAGACTGGATCGGTTACAGCTGTAGTAAGGCCTGTGTATTACCGCTTTGTTTTTTTTCATCTCATATATCGCTGCTGAAAGTGAAAGTGCAGCCGAAGACCCGAATGTATCTATTTCTCACTCGTATTTTGCACTTGGACTTACCTACATCCATATAAAGTCCCACTCACACAACAAATGAAGCCAGCTGAGTGCTTTAACAAAAAGCAATGGACCGCGTAAATAATCAAAAGTGTCGCACTTGGGTCTCCGAAAATCGTCAAATGGTTTAAAAGAGGTCACTATACCAAAAAAAAAACATTGTCTGGTGCGCTCTTTGGTCCTGAGGTGTGATTGGACCTTACTTCTTTGAAAACGATAACGGCGAGACTGCCACTGTTGATTCGGAGTGATAAAATCTCACGACCGATTAATCTCTTGTCTTGGCGTTGGCAATTGGTCACCGAGATCGCACGATTTGACACTGTTGGATTTTTTTTATTGGGCCACGCAAAAACCGTGGATATGCGGATTATGCGGATAAACCTTTAATTCTTGTAATTTGACTTTCATCAAGTTACGACTGAAATATTGCCCAATATGTGCCAAAAAAAGGTCGAAAATTGCCTCAAGCGGATCGAAGTTTGCAATAATGCACGAGGCGTTTATTTAAATTATATAGTGTTTTCATATAATGCCAAATTTCAAACTTATAATAAAAAAGCAATTTCATGAAAAAAGTTATTTAAAATGCATTTTACTTACGTTTATTTGGAAATCGCAAAATGGATAGCTTTGCATTCAAAATGATTAAAAAATATAAAGTGGTTATATATCTGTGTGTGACCTTTTGCAATAATTAAGTTTTGCTAAGAACTTATTAACTCACTCTCCAAAATAATTGAAAACAACAATATTAAAGTAGTTTGATATGGTGACAAATGCGCACACATACTCGTAGAAGGATGTTTTTACATACAAACTTTATTTATTGCGCGTTACAATGTCAGTATGGGTGGACATCACCAGAATTGTTACAATAATGCTGTCAATCGGTGATGCAGTACCGTGGTTTCGATGCAATGTGACCGCATTACCTCAGCTCAAACGGGATTATGGCGTCGGCATTACATACCGACAGTGGCGACAACGACATGTTTTCGTGTAAACAATGGCAGATAGGTAAAAAGAATGATTTACTTTCATACAAATGTATTTTTGTGCAAATGTATGAAGCATACACACATGCTCAAATGTAGGCAAATAAGTCATACTTATATCGTGTAGTAATTCTCCCTATATAACAGCCATTAGTTTCCCATATTCAATTTAATACAATATAAAGGGTGTTTTTTATAAAGGTATAGAACTTTAAGTTGGCATCACTTTTCAAGATGGCGACCGATTCTCAGTTTGGTGTGGCAATTCATCATGAATAGACTTACGCCTGAACAACGCTTGCAAATAGTGCAATTTTATTTCGAAAATAATGGTTCTGTGCGGAAAACGTATCGCGCATATAATAAGCAAAATTTTGTTTAGAGATGAAGCGCACTTCTGGTTGAATGGCTACGTCAACAAACAAAACTGCCGCATTTGGAGTGAAGGTAATCCTCAAGTGTATGTTGAAACACCGTTACATCCAGAAAAACTGACTGTTTGGTGCGCTTTATGGGCTGGTGGAATCATTGGTCCGTACTTTTTCAAAAACGAGTGGCCAGAACGTTACAGTCAATGGTGATCGGTATAGAGCCATGATTACTAACTTTTTCATTCCTGAATTGAATAACCATGATGTCCAGGAGATGTGGTTTCAACAAGACGGCGCAACATGTCACACAGCTCGTGCCACAATAGATTTATTGAAGGACAAGTTTGGTGACCGCCTAATTTCACGTTTTGGACCTGTGAATTGGCCTCCAAGATCTTGTGATTTAACACCGCTAGACTACTTTCTGTGGAGCTATGTAAAGTCATTGGTCTATGCGGATAAGCCACAAACGCTTGACCATTTGGAGGACAACATTCGCCGTGTTATTGCCGATATACGGCCACAAATGTTGGAAAAGTCATCGAAAATTGGACGTGCCAGCCGTGGCGGTCATATGCCAGAAATCATATTTAAAATATAATGCCACAAGATTATCTTTCGGATAAATAAAATTCATGTCAATCGAATAATCCATCGTTGTTTTATTGCAACTTAAAGTTATATACCTCTATAAAAAACACCCTTTACAAACATACACCCATTTTTAACGCAATTACTTCAGTGCTTGATATTTAATTTAATTTAAATAGTTATATAAATGAAAAAGCGAATTATTCGGAGAACTTTAGTTTAAAAATCACACAAAAAAGCATGAAAATTAAAAAATCGCAAATGTTTTGTGCATGCTTTTACAAACTTACACTTCGATCGTATTTTCTTTTATTGTGGCTTTATTTTTTCACTCCTCATATCTCTATGTATGCATATTTTTATTTTTTTCTTCTCCATTATAAAATTTTATTTGTTATTATTTAATTATTTTATTTTATTTTCTTGCAATACAATTATATTTCTTATTATTTAATTCTTTTTTTAATTTATTTAATTTAATTTAACTTTAGTTTATTTTTGTATCTTTTTATTTATTTTTATTTTGTTTTAATTTATTTCATTTTATTTGAGTTTGTGTAATTTTATTCGATGTAATTTATTTAATGGATTGTTTAATGTGGCCTGTAATTGTTTTTGGTTATAAGTAAATGAGCTGAATACAGAAAAATTATTTTTAATTGAATATTTTGTTATACAACAAAGAAAAATTGGTAGAAGTGTTTCGGAGATCACCATATCTCCTCATCAGACTTCTTTTGCCAGGAATCCAACCGACGGAAATAGCGGCTAAATATTAGCACACTTAATAGTTGTTGCTTAGTAAAAAATTCAATAATACAACAAGAGATTACATGACAGACGTTGGCTCAGTTGTTAGAGCACTCGCCTGTGATGCCAAAATCCGTCGGTTCGATTCCTGGCAAAAGAAATCTGATGAGGAGATGTGGTGATCTCCGAAACAGCTGCCACTTCTAACAATTTTTCTTTGTTGTATAACAAAATATTCAATTAAGAATAGTTTTTCTAACAAAAATAGGCCTGTGAATGCAGCTCATTTACTTGTAAATTATTTAATTTTGTTTGCTTTTCTAAATTTGTTTTTTTGTATTTTTTTTTTCATCTCTTTTCATTTATTTAATTTTATCTTATTTATTTTAATTTAATTTTAATTATAGTTATATTATTCTATTTTACTTATTTTATTTTACTCTATTTTATGTTGTTTTATTTCCTAATATTTTATTTTGTTTCATTTTAGTAATAACTATTGCATTTTATTTAATTTTTTGTTAGTTTAGTCTAATTAATTAAACCAACACAGCATGGCAGCAAAATCTGGAGCATCAACAAATTTTTGTACTTTGTTTCACTTAATATATATATGTATGTATATATATTACTATTTATATATTCTATATAAATGTATATAGATAAAATTATTTATTTATTTATTTATTAGATGTCTAGGTTCCATTTCGAATATTCTGCCTTTCATCTTCGGCGCTAATAATTTAATTATTTAGTGTTGTAATTTTTTGTATCGTCACAATTGAATATTTGATTTCTATTTAAAGTTTTCCTCCGAAGAAGAGTGAGAATTAAATTAGCCAAGTCAAATTATAATCCTATTTAATCACTTCATTTTTAATTAGAATAACCTTTGAATATTTGTCATTTGTAAGAGTTTATTATTATTTTTTTTTACTTTTGCAATTTTTTCAATTTTAAATTTATGGATTTTTTGTTATAACATTTCACCGCAGTTTACAAGTTAGTTACGCTTATTTAAAGCCTAGTTAGTCATTGCCATTTATTTCTGCCTAAATTTGGTTTATGATGAAAATAATAATGCATTAACGATCTGTCTTTCTATACAAATTTTTACTTCTTTTTAATTTCACCATTTATATATTTCTTTTTCACCTTTCTTTTTACTGTCTTCTCTATGTTGCATTTATAAAATTGCTTTAAGTTACTATCATTTTTTTACTACTTAGCGAAAGAAAGAAAGAATTTAAATTCGTTTTTGTAAATTACCTTAACATTTGGGTCTTTATTTCGTTTTTTTTTTTAGTTTTTCCTACATATTTAAAAAAATGCTTGTATCCATGTGACCTACTCGATCAATGCATGAACCTGCGAAACATACATATGTATGTTAGGTAGAGAGTTGATGAATATTGGAACGAGTTCCCGTCGTCCCTTGTCAGATTTGGTTTTGAAACATAAATATGCTCTCTACCTAATTGGTTTTGTTCAGTTGATTCTCCAACAGGGTGAAAAGTTGATGCATATTGGAACGAGTTCCTGTCGTCCCTTGTCAGATTTGGTTTTGAAACATAAATCTTCAGAAGATGGCAGAACGCCGAAACCGGTTTGTTTCAAAACCAAATCTGACAAGGGACGACGGGAACTCGTTCCAATATTCATCAACTTTTCACCCTGTCGGAGAATCAACTGAACAAAACCAATTAGGTAGAGAGCATATTTATGCATGTAAATTATTTTCAGCTCTTCCAGTGTCTTAACGAATTGCTGGTACCATCAACGCGGGAAAACAAAAGCTTATGCAAGCTTGTAACCACTTCAGAGAAGTGTTTGGCGATGTTCAACCGGAATTCAAACGAATTTTTGCGCCTTTTAGTTACGACTATTTCTTATTTCCAAACCTGAAGAAATGGCTGGGCAGTAACGGCTTCGAGTCGAATTAAGGGGTTATCACATAAACAAACGCCTATTTTGAGGGCCTTGAAAAAACGGTTATATGGAAGGATTACATAAATTTGTAAAATAATTATATTACTTATATTTTTTTTAGTTTTTAGTGAAAAGAAAAATCTCATTAACTGAAACATTAGTTAGATTTAATTTTTTATTGGTTTATAAATGAAGGAATTAAAAAAATTTTTCATTATTATTTATTAGGATCTGAAGATGTATTACTAGTGACTTTTCGATTTTGGTATGAGTGTTACAAGGGGCTTAAAGGGAGATATAGAAGCGTTGACCATTACTTGTCGGGCAATACATATAACAACGGATTTGGACAGGAGTCAACGCGGAACCTTTGGCTACGTACATCAAACACGAAGTAAGGGTGGGATGACTCCAACTTACTCGTCTCTCTATTTCTTTCCTTCCTCCCAAACTCCCTTCCGCATGCTTAAACACAGGCATGTAATTTTTTTGTTCATGGAGAAGCCATCCAGCGAGTTAGTGCGGGGTGACACCACCAAGCCTGATAACCATCCTAGCCTGTAGACCGACATCGCATTCATGTAAGATGACCTCTCTCGGGAAACAAAGACCAATATCTGCAAGTCTCACATCATACCAGTCCCGCTGTATGATGCGGAAGCATGGACGAGATGACAACATTTCATGAGTCGGTATTAGGAGTTTCCAAGATAAATTTTTTTTGGAAAATTTAAGGTCCTTTGCGTATGAGCGACATCGGATAAAGCACACAATGGATCAGCTATATGAAATTAGCAACGCCATAAAAATAGTTCAGCGCATTAAGGACACCGGCTGCATTGGCGAGGTCATGTCAGCTGAATGGATGGATGAAAATCACTTATAAAGATTCATTTCACTATCCGCTGATTGAAGTAGGAAGGGAGAGGAAAACCTCCTCTAGGTTGAAAAGATAAGCTGAAGAAGGACCGGAAACGACTGGCGCGATATTGCTAACGGTTATAAATCCGTAAAAGGTGTTCACCCCAAAGAAGAGTAGGGAGGTCTTTATTTGCTTAATATTTTGCCTTCGAATACAATTATTCGTAATATATAAATAAAATAATTTTTAATTTTTATTTGTATTTCTCTTCTGGTATGTCATCATTTACCAACTATTTACAGGTTTTATTATACAGCTGATATTAGCATAAATGACTTTTTATGTGGTTTTTTCTCTTACTTTAGCATTTGCTCAACTTTTTCCCTAGCCTGGTAGTGTCATTGGTTTATATCCTTATCGATGATGCATTTGTTTTGAGTATATTATTGAATTCTTCATCAAATTCTTCGAACTCTCTCGTCTCTACTTTTATTTCCTGCTGGTGTCACTTTAATTCTTATCAAGTAGTAAATGGGTTTAAGTAGTGTTTTGTTCAAGTCAGCAACCTGATAACTGTGATGTCTAACGTAAAGAACTGATGAAGTTGTCCTAAAATTTTGTTATTAACAAATTTTAGTTTGCCATATGATCTGAAATTTCTTTTTAAATACATATAGTTAAATTAGAACTTATCGCAGAAATCAGCCATTCATGTAAAACGGTTTGAATAGTTTTGTCAGTTTTTGAGAGAAATTTTTGACCTTAAGGTTTATTTTAAGAATTTTTACCATTAATTTCTTTCTTTACTTTTGACTAATTTTTAAACTAGGTTATTTATTGAATTTTGCGCTAGAATTTTCAAAAAATTAAATAAAATTTTAAAATATAAAATGGGAAAACAGTTTTGCTTGTCGCTCGACCACTAACAAAAACAGTCATATTAACATATAAACAACGAACAAGAAGCAAATAAGAAGAAGAGAAAGTACACTTTTTGCGGTGAGCAAAGTGGAATACATATATTTATCTACAAATAGTGGTTCTGTATTATTTTGGTGCACATATTTTAATTTTTAATTATTTGGCAGTGAAAGTGGTGCACTAATTTTGTGGAAAAAAAGTACATTCTACAGGTCGTATTAAACGTATCAGGCTTCTGCGCTTTGGTCTTCGATTTGATTGAAATTCAACATCTCATAGCATAATTTAATGCTGAAACTGACAGAAAAATTTATAAAATACTTTTTCTAGAAATTATGGTAAGGTAACCTAGTAAAGTTTGTTATAAGTTCGCTACAGTTAACGGATTTAAGAAAATGAAGAATTTGAGTTTGTATTGTATACGAAAAGAAATAAACAGCGTGTAATGTATCATAAAGCAAATAGAATAGTTTTAGTTAAATGAAATGTAAGTATAAAATATACCATTGATATTGATAAAATATACCATTGATAGCAAGATTACAGCATCCAAATCTGGTAATTTGGGAAAAAGCTATGCTTCACACTCTAAATCCATTTTAAAGAAGTAGTTTGAACGTAGTTTCTAACAATTTTCTATATAAAATGATTTAAGTATACTAATTTATAGATTTTCTGAAATTTTTACTTACTTACATATTTAAGTTTAAATATACCTAATATATATATTTATAGACTTCGTCACAAAAAATATTCATTGTAAAGGTAATTTTTTTGAATATAGCTTGATAAAAAATAGGGAATATAAAACTTATGTTTGAATTAAGAAAATAAGTCTTTTTAAAACATATTTGGATAAAAATCCGATAGCATAATAAATTGGCTTTCCAGAGATATATCCAGATAGGGATCCAGAGATTTTTTGAAATCGATTAATTATTATCCAATTTATGACATACTTTATAGGTATATCTTCATGTTTTTCGCTGTTTTTGTCATGCCCAAAAATTTTAGCATGAAGTAAAACCATTTGTCATTTGAGGACCAAAAACTACATATGACGGAATGTGAAGGTAAGAACAAGTCTTATCTAATGGCTAAGGATGCTATTGACGTCTTTATAGTATATAATTATTGTAAAAAAAAACCGTGACAGTAAACTGGCATACCAAACCGTTTGATTAAGCACGAATATCAACGAAAGAGGTGAGTTGCTTTTTAATTAAGCTAAGCATGTTGTGCAGCAGAGGTAATAACTGCTGCTATAACAAGCAATTGTCAGGAAGTATTACATATTATATTAATATCCGGAAGCTGGGATAGATCTCAATATTTTACAAATAATATAAGAAACTGATGTTCGTAGGGCAACAGACTGTTTTAATCCCTTTAAATCTCCAGGGCTTGACAAAATATTCCCGGTCGAATTAAAGCAATCCTGGGATAACATATCCGTCTTCTAGTGAGTACAAACAGGCATGCTAGTCTTAAAGACTTTAGACCAATTAATGTATCTCATTTTCTCTTAGAATGATTAATTAAAATACACAAAAAACGTAACATAAAGTCAAAACAACTGGTAATCGTGGAGATTAAAAATTCTCAAGAAGTAAAAGAATACACACTCATTGACACAGAAGCACTTTTAATAAAATTCAGCCAAGGGTCATTATAAATGCGCTAAGAGAACTGGGCATCTCAGAATCCCCTGTGAAATTAATTGGGAGCTTCAACAATGTACAGGGTTTTTCAAAAAGGTACTTCTCAGGGCCTGCTATCCCCTCTACTCTTATCTTCTCTTCTGTGGATCCTAATGAATAAAATATTGTTGGACTTAGAAAGAAAGGAGTTCGTGCTGTGGCTTACGCTAATGATGTGGCTCTTTCAGTTATAGGAAAATCTCCTTGTCAATCATATGCAGATAATTCTGTATGGCATAAATCGCTGGGTCGAACCATGAATACTAAATTAAATACGAGCAAAAGAACTTGTGATGTTCACTAGGAAAACTAGCATACCAGATTTCTACCTACCAATAGCGAATGCAATTATGTTATCATAAGGGGAGAAATCGAGCTACTTATAATTAAAACTGAGCAGGAAGCTCTCATGGAAACCTTATCTAGAAGATAGAATAAATAAGGACGGTCAGGGTTATCCATTATCGAAAAAAGGGAAAAAAGGAAACTAAGTATTGTATATATTTCTTCTTTTGAGAAAAAAGTTTACGCAAACCAGCCATAAAATATTTTTAATGCTAAATCGGTTTCGTGGTCGTCTCTTGGAGGAAAGTATATTTTCCATATTAATCTAAGCTAAAAACAAGAAACATCGGCTTTCTTCGGCCATGTCGAAGGCTTTATACCTTTCGCGAACATGTCAAATTTATTTCAAATTACAAAATTCGATTTTGATACGATTTTCGACCCAAAACCTAATTTTTGAACAAATCGGTTGTATGAGGGCTATATAATATCGAATTATGATTTCGATGATTTTCATTACCAATTTGCAGTTCGCAATTATTATGGATATTACCAATTTTCACGCTACTATATGCTTTTTTGGCGGATTTTTTTATCCAAAATCTCATATAAGAACAAAACGTTGCAATGGGACTATAAGATAATACCAAATTTCATACTCTTAAATAATTTTTTGATTAAGTTTTGACCAAAACCTCACATCTGAAATTATCGGTGTATTGGAGCTAGGTGTTATATTCGTTCGCAATTTATACTTCCTTTATGGATTTATGACCCAAAATTTCAAATCTAAAAAATCAGGCAAAGCTCGTTTAAACGTATAGGTGCATCTTCCTACTAAATTCGGTTGAAATATCTCAAAAATTTGGAGACTACTTTGCGTTCATACCCCGATACGATCGGTTACAATTGGTGGATCTATCTCGTCTCCTTCTGTTACTTACATACTTCTGACCAAAGTTAATATACCATTTCATATACATGAAAGTTATAATAATAGTGTAAAGAGTGTACACTCGCTTCTGTTTAAGCGGTTACTGCAAATATGTCAAATCATCGAAAAAGTAGTGAAAAGAGGATCGACATGAACCACATCTTCGTCTTTTTAAAAGCAAACTTTGACAGCACAAAAATATGTTACCTATGCGCCGCTATGTATGAATTTGGTATCCCCGAAAACTTATACGGCTGTGTAAACTGACTGAAACTAATCAGTTTCGAAAAGGATTTCTCCGAGAAAATAATAACAACTGCGGAACTGTATAGAGAAGGTTAAATCTTTTATAAGAATGTAGAGCTGCTGGTGTAAGCCGATGATATTGATATCAATGGCCTCAACAACCGCGGCGTAAGTTAGGCTCGCTCCAGGCTGGATAAGAAAGGCAAGCGTATGCGTCTGGCAGTGCACTATGTCAATAAAAAAAATGCTTCCTGTAATCAAACAAACAGTTATCGCACCCACATTGCAAACAGTTGATGAATTGGACCATGCAACATCTGATGAGGTTGCGTCAGGAGTTTTAGAGAGAAAAGCTTTGCGGAAGATTTATGCTCTTTTGCGTATTGGAAATGACAAATACCATTGCCGAAGGACCGAGCTGTACAAGGTAAACAGCGACATTGACGTAGTTCATCAAATCAAAAGACAGTGGCTATGCTAACCAGGTCATGTCCGAAGGAATGAGAACACATCGGCTTTGAAAGTTTTCAAAGCAGTATCTGCCGGTAAAAGCAGATTAGAAGGAAGATATGCACTTCGTTGGAAGGATCAGGTCAAGAGTAAATGGATTTCCCTTGGTGTAACTCGGATAAAATCGTTTAAGTATATCTAAGGCAGCAGAGAAGAGGAAGAAGATCCATATTATAGTGGTCCGATCTGGCCCGTTCCAACAAAAGTACGTATAAATGTATTAGTGCATCTTTCTAAAAAGTTTGCTTGAAATGTCTTAAAAATTGAGGGACTAGTTTGCGATCAAACAGACGAACAAGCGGACAGATGAACCAACGGACATGACCAGATCAACTCAGCTCGTCATTCTGATAAGATTGGTATAAATTTTGGTGGGTCTATCTTTTTTCTTCGTGGTATTTACATACTTCGAATCGAAGTTAGGTAATAAACCATTTCATGTACGTGAAAGGTATATAAAAAGGTAAAGGGGCATTTTCAAGTAATGGCGGGCAAGTGTCAACAATGTACATACATACATACATATATGTGGTTAGAAGTAGTTGTTTAAACATACATATTTACCCAAGAGCGCCCGTATACCTCATAAAATTCTATGTTCCTCAGCTTATTGTAGTTCAAGTTGTCACAACGTACATTTTTTCATAAAGTACCCATTGTAAGCCCTTAAATCAACGCAATTTTTACTCCATCAATAGCGCGTGTATGACAAGCACACAAAAAGCTTACAATTCTGCTTTCATAAGTCCGTGCACAAACGTAAGTATGTACATATATGAACATGTATGCAAGCCTCTATAAATATTCATATATTCGGCTATAAATCTATGCATACGTGCATTTATAAGCCTTGAGGTTGACGGAAAATTGTATTATTTTTTACCAACCGCCAACATTGATGTGATCCCTTATCACCGGAATTTTTCCTATACTTGTAAAAGCACTTACTTACATATATTTACATTTAAATAAAGGATTATCCATTTAGTGGTTTCGAAAGTGCATGACTGCATTTTGACATCTGACAAAATTAACTGTCGCTTAACAATCGCACACCGCGTTAAAATTGCTGAAACCTACTACAAAAATGGTGATTCAAATGTGGTAGCATTTCATGCTTTAAGAAGAGGAGGAGCAAATAATCGTCCTACTACTCAAGCAATTGGTAAAATTTCAAAGAAATATGGAGAGAGTGACTCGGTTACAGATATTGTAAGGCCTGTGCATCATCGTTTTGTTCATTCCATCTGAAAGTGAAAGTGTAGCCGAAGATCCGAATATATCTCTTTCTATCTCATATTTTGCACTTGGAACTATACCTACATTCATAGAAAGTCCAAGTCAAACAATAACTGAGGCCACCTGACTCTTCACAACGCCGCGGTTACGTCGATTGGATGTTTGAACATCAAGCACTTGACCGCGATTTTTCAAACAAAGTTTTATTCTGCGATGAGGCATAATTCTTACTCGTTCGATACGTAAATAAGCATAATTGGCTCCGAAATAAATTGCGCTCTTTGGTTCAGAGGTGTGACTGGACCTTACTTCTACGAAATCCATAACGGCGAGACTATGACTGCCAATTCGGAAAGTTATGGGCATAGGATAACCGGCTTTTTTGCCTGCAGTTGAAGAATACGACTTGGTCAATATGTATTTCTGACGAGATAGTGCCACATACCACACAACACAAGCGAATATGGCTTTGTTGCGAAAGAAATTTCCCGGCCGTGTAATCTCTCGTCTAGGCGAAGTCAATTGGTCACCGATATCGTGTGATTTGACACCGTTGGACTTTTTTGTGGGGCTACGCAAAAGACCGTGTTTATGTAGATCATCCTTTAAGTCTTGACCACTTGAATATCAACATTCGTCAAGTAATGGGCCACGATGCCGCCCGATATGTCAATTGATTATCTCGATATGGTCGAAGTTTGTATGTAATACCAAGGCTCAAACTTTATATTAAAAAATAAATTTTTGAAACAAAATTTTTTTAAATGCATTTTGTTTACGTTTCTTTTCGAAGCCGCAAAGTGAATAACTCTGCAACATAACATATGTTATTTTCACAAGTGTTGCACTTTTTTATATTAAGGTATACAGTAACTGATGTGTACAAGTGAGTAAATTCTCTCACACTTATGAAAGCCCGGATATTACACCATGAATAACGGTATTTCCACTACTTTTTCCTTTGTTTTCTTTTGTATATCATAATATAATGTTTGTTAGAAAGGTAAGCGGCTCATTGTAAAAGATTTTGTTCTTTATGTAATATTTGTGTTCAACTTGAAAAAACTTATTAATGTGGGCCATTTCAAACTTTTTATAAACTTCATTGCTATGTACGGAAGCCATTTAAACGCAGTGTAAAATATGATGCCCTTGGCCAAGAAGTCTAGAATTTTACATTTTTATATAATATTTTTTCGTCTACAAAATATATTTACTGCATAAATTTAAAAAAATTTTTAGTTTTTTCTCAAGTTTGCTATTATCTATGATATATTGAGTGCTTAGAGTGGTTCTGATATTTTCAGATGTGAGGTTTTGGTCAAAACTCAGTAAAAAAAGTATTTGGGAGTATGAAATTTGATATTATGCACAAATGTTATGAATTCTATATTGGTAGTGAAAATCATCGAAATCGGATTGCTATATCATTAACCGCCTACTACCGATTTGTTCATATTTGATGATTTTGCTTATTGCTAGTGAAAATCACTAGAATCGGAATACTATATAATCATTTCAGATATGAGAATTTGGGTCAAAAATCCTCTAAAATAGCGTTTCCAAGCTTGAAATGTGGTATTCTACAGACGTAAGTTGATGTTGATATTGACAATGAGGATGTGAAAATATCACATACGCATTCCTGCCGCCAAACATCAACATTTTGCGTTATTATTTGGCAAAGGATGAAACTTCGATTCCTTAATTTATCTAGGAATCAAAGCGATCGTCATCAGAGTGGACACTAACCTTTCCCAAAGCGTCCGAAAGCACAACTATCGGCTTGAGAAGGGAAATCCGAAACTAAAATCAAATTTTTATCCTGAATTTAAAAGAAGAAAATTATTTTTGGAATCAACAAGCACTTTTCGGCGTATTACTTTACCGACCCCTTGAGAATTGCATTCTTGCGCATATGTATTCATGTGAATACAAACATAAACGGGTATATAGGCCAGAATGCAAAAGACAGAAATGACAGGAAGCAATAAATAAGTCAGAGTATAAAATTATGCAAGGATTTACGCTCCTCGTGTAAACAAAGAATATAGCACTTTGGGCAAAAATAGATTTTCCCCGTGCTGAACTAGTATAGCAATGGTATATTAACGACCGAAAACAGAAAACGTACATCTCGGAGGACATCTCCATATTAATATAGCAATTCCTTTTATAAAATTTTATGAAAATAGACAGTTGACAGTGAAAATTTTGTATTTCTCATTTGGATACTTTTATTGCACTTGTGTGCTTAAATGCCCTTAAATCTCTTTCTACGAAACTCTTAAAGTTTATATGGTATTTTGCGAGCATATTTTTCGGCTTATACCAATATTTGTTGGCATTAATAAACTGGCTTATTTAAGACTTCGTCATATGCGAGTAAGGCTTTTTTAATTTCCAATATTCTTGAGGCCGCGATAGCCGAGTGGTTAGCATTGCGTACTGACATTCGGAAGGCCTGGGTTCGAGCCCAGGTTCGAGCAACATCCATAATTATAGAAAATTGATATTTCTAATTGCGGTCGCCCCCGGCAGGGAATGTCAAGCCCTCCGAGTGTATTTTCGACATGTAAAAAGTTCCTCATAAAAATCCATCGGCCGTTCGGAGGCGGCTTAGAATAAACTGTAGGTCCCTCCATTTGTTGGTAAAAACATCAAGACGCAAAACCACAAATTGGAGGAGGAGCTCGGCCGAAAATCGCTTCAGCGGTTACAAAGCGCCATATATATATAAATATATATATATATATATATATATATATGTTCTTGTGTATCATAATATTTGTACCTTGGGAAACTAGAAGTAAAATTTCAGAGGATTTTTCGGAATGCCCTTGTTGCTAATTTTTGCACCATTACATTTCGATGCACACGTTAATTTATATACTGTTAAATTTATTAATAATTTTTATTTTACAAGATCAGTTTTATTAATGTGCGTCTGCTTCGAGGACCTAATATCGACTGAGGTATCTCTTACAAATCTTGAGCCACAGACTGAATGCATTGCACATATACTTCAAAACAAAGAGAATAAAATCTTAGAATGCATCACAACATATGAATACACATATATATTTACTCTTATGTGAGAATAAATTTACTCATATTTTAACACGCCACCTTAAATTTAGCTTTCTCACATTTACAATGTAAATTTAACATATTAGCATAATTTTAAAATATCTCTAAATTTTTCAAATTTCATTCGTCCTAATGACTTTGTAAACATGTCTGCTGGATTATTTTCAGAATCTATTTTAATTACATCAATTTCTCCATTTGAATAGTTCTCATTTACAAAATGATAATGCGTCTCTATATACTTAGACTTCTTCGTTAAATTTCCAAATTTACTTATACAAATGGCACCAGTATTATCCTCATAAATTCGAGTGGGATGTTTCATTTCTATTCCAAACTCTTCCAGTAATTCTTTAATTAATTTTAGCTCACTTACACATACTGACAGAGCTACATACTCAGCTTCTGTAGAAGATTTCGTTACAATGTCTTGTTTTTTCGATTTCCAAAATATAGTATTACCATACATTCTTATAACATATCCTGTCGTGGATTTTCTGTCAGTGATATCTCCTGCCCAATCAGAGTCAACACAACAATCTAATATATCTGAATCTCCACTTCTCTCAAACTTCAGTTTTAGCCGTTTAGTATAATACAAATATTTCAATATTCTTAATGCGTATTTATAATGACTATGATCATAACAACTTTGAAACCTGCTTAAATAATTTACACAGTAACAAATATCTGGCCTTGTACTTGAACCTACATACAACAGTGCTCCAATTAAATTTCTATACTTGATATCATTAGAAGCTGATATTGCAGGCTCACATTTTAAATTTTGCTCCATTGGAGTCGTATACAATTTTGCGTTTTCAATTTCAAATTTTTTTGCTAAAGATTCAATATATTTTTCCTGATCCAGGGTCATAATACATTTTCCGGTGTCATAGTTTATATTAATTCCTAAATACGTTTTTATCAGACCCATGTCTTTCATTCGAAATTTCGCAGATAACCCTTTTTTAATAGCTTCTACTAACTTCCTGCTTTTGCCACAAATGAGCAAGTCATCTACGAAAATTATCAAATAAATGTTTTCATTGTTATTTTTTATAAAGTAAAAGCAATAATCGATTCCACTACGTTCGAATCCTAATCCTTTCAAGTACTCATCTAAGCATTCATACCACGCTCTTGGGCTTTCGCGTAATCCATACAAGGCTTTTTCGAGTTTACAAACTCTTTCAGTATTATCGCTATAACCTTGTGGTTGTCTTACATATACTTCAGACTTAATTTTTCCATTTAGGAACGCTGATTCGACGTCCATTTGATTTATATCATACCCATTTTGTACGCAATAATTTAGCAAGATTTTCAAAGTTTGTGTTCTGGCTACCGGCGAATATATATCCTCTATAATTTCTCTTTGCTGAAAACCCTTTACTACAATTCTTGCTTTAAATTTATTTTCATCTTTTTTTGTGTAAACCCATTTTAAGTCTAGTATTTTCTTATCTTCCGGTTTTTTAACTAATTTCCATGTATCATTTTTTTTCAAACATTCTATTTCTCTATTCATCGCTTCTCGCCATTCTTCACTGTCATTACATTCTATCGCTTCGTTATATGTTTCCGGGTTATCAACATTAACATAATTTACGTAAATACAATTTGTTATTGGACTTCCGTATCTATTTACTGGACTAACCTTTCTCTCTGATCTTCTTGGTATCGTTAAATTTTCATCTCTACTCGTAGTTGGTGAACTATTCGTGTGCTCAATTTCTCCTAAATCGTTATTTTCATATTCTTCGTAACCCTTTTTAAGTTCATTCTCATTATCACTTACGTTATTATCAATCATTTCTTCGGTTTCTTTAAATCCAACTAAGTTTACGTTCTCTTCCACAATATCCACATGAGTAGCAATCGTTATTTTATTATTAATCAAAACTCTATATCCTACAGCTTCATATCCAACTAACACTCCTAGATCAGCTTTTCTATCCCATTTACTTCTTCTCTTAACCTCCGGAACTCTAACAAAAACTTTACTTCCATACAATTTTAAATTTTTAATGTCGGGCTTTTCTTTCATTATTATTTCATATGGAGTCTTTTCCTCAATTGTATTTGCTAACGTCCTATTTTTCAAATAAACAGCCGTTTTAACTACTTCCGGCCAGAATTTAATATTTATTTTAGCATCTGCTAATAAACATCTCGCTGTTTCCATTACCGACCTGTTGTACCGCTCGGCAGTTCCATTTAGTTCGTGAACATACGGAGGGCAAGGTTCTATATAAATTCCCTTTTCTTTGGCGAAGTTGCATACATCTTTATTTAAAAACTCTCTACCATTATCGCACCTAAGTTTTTTTATCTTTTTTCCTGTTAAATTTTCTAGTTGATTCACATATGTAACAATACAATCATAAACCTCATTTTTTACTTTCATCGTATAAATTTTACCGGCTTTACTGTAATCATCAATTAGAATCAGAAAATATCTCTCACCCTGATACCCTACTGTCTGATGTGGTCCGTTTACATCTGCGTGAATAATTTCTCCTACGTCCTTAGCCCTGCGTCTGTTATTATCAAAGCTCGTCTTCGTCATTTTATTTTGAACACATGTACCGCACTTCAAATATTCGCTTTCCAAATTTCTCGGCAAACCATCGAGTAAGTTTTTTTGACTCAAAATATTTAAATACTTGAAATTAACATGCCCTAAAATTCTATGATACCTTTCTTTCATGGTCATGGCAATATTCACATTTTCGGTTACATAATTCTGCTTTGTTTCTAAAACAGTTGTTATTTTATATAAGTTATTTTTCTTATTAGCAATAGCTATCAACATATTTTCTCTGCTGTAAAGTTTTGCTGTATTGCCCATTGAAATAATTTTAACTTTACTCGCGATTTTCCCAAAACTCAATAAATTTTTATCCATTTCATTAACAAACAATACATCTTTTAACTCAATTTCAGTTTCGTTAAATTTTGTTACAAATTTAGCTTTTATATCTCCTACACACGTAGCTTCCAATGTACGGCCATCTCCTACTTTTACCTTTATCGGATTTTCTAACTTGTTCATCTTTACGAAATATTTATCATCATTAATAATGTGATCAGAGCATCCACTGTCTAAGACCCATTCTATTGAATTCTCATACATATTTACCTTGACGTTGTTGGCTACTTTATTTTCTACCTCGGTCATAAACGTCATAGTATTTTGGCTTATGCTGTGACGATCTTGACGCTGCTGACCGCCTCGTCCCCGTTGACCTCTACCTCGGTTTCTGTAAGTTTCGCTGTTTCTTCTTTGGCCACTGCCTTCTTGTTGTTGGTAGTATCGTGCATTTCCCCCTTGTTGTTGCCCCGCTGCTCTTGAGCCCCGCGAAGAATTTCCAGTACTCATCTGGCTTGTGCAATCGTACTGAATATGCCCAGATTTCCCACATCTGTAGCAAGTTTTATCTTTCTTCCATTCGCTTTTAAAAACGTTACTATTTCCACTTTTATTTCTCGACTCTCCCTTTTCATCTCTTTCTCTTTCTTCGTACATTTGAATTTTGTTAATTAAATAGTCCACGGTTTTTTGATTTTCTGGCAATACATCAATTAAATCACCAATGTGGCTTAAACTACTCGGAAGCGTCCTCAACATATAGTTCAATTTTTCTTTTTCTGTTACTGCAGCACCGGCGTTCTTCAACTCAATGATTAATTTTTCAAAGTCACTGTAGAATTCCCTTATATCCGTATAATCTTTCAGCTTCATTCTTTCCAATTTGTTCCTCACACAAATCTGTAGCGCAGTTGATTCGCGCAAATACAGTTGGTCCAATTTCTTTATTATTCCATAACTCGTTGACTCTTCGTCTACAAATTCCATTTGTCTATTTGACAGCGCACTGTATATGTAATTCATTGCTTTTAAATCCGCATCATTCCAGGTAGCTTCATTTTCTGTCGACTCCCTCTCTCGCTGAATAACCTTTTCACACTTTTTCATTTTCAAGAAAACTGTAATCCTGTAATCCTCTGCTTCCACGTACTGTATTCGTGACCATCAAAAATTGGCAAAGTCGTCCGCCATGTCTTCTTTTTCAATTTCCCCAGTATTCTTTTTCACTAATTTTTCTTCGGACCTCCTTTTAGTTTCTGTGATTGCACTATTTGTTTGTTCAACTTCTTCAATTTTTTCTTCCACCAATATTTCTTCTGCTACTGCGCTATTTGTTTGTTCTTCTTTTATGTCCAATTTTCCGCTGTCCCGTGTTCCCATAACCTTGACTGCTGTATATGTGTATATGTGCACAACTTCCGATTTTATTGCTCAACCTTGCTCTGCTACCATGTTAAATTTATTAATAATTTTTATTTTACAAGATCAGTTTTATTAATGTGCGTCTGCTTCGAGGACCTAATATCGACTGAGGTATCTCTTACAAATCTTGAGCCACAGACTGAATGCATTGCACATATACTTCAAAACAAAGAGAATAAAATCTTAGAATGCATCACAACATATGAATACACATATATATTTACTCTTATGTGAGAATAAATTTACTCATATTTTAACATATACATGTAAGTATAGTAACGAAATAAATGTTGGCGACACAGGTGAAGCTTTTTGGCTTAAGAAGAATACGTGCAAAGATTTTCGAACAAAACTTATTACACTGAAGAGATAACATACCAAGCTATAGTTTGTATGTTCGTAAGTCTTTATCTATGCACGTCTTGCTGCAAAGGACTCTGAAAAGGGAAAGTAAATTAAAGGACGAAAATTGAGAAATAGCAAATAAATAATGAATTGGTAAAGAGCTGGCAATATGCTTGGTAACTAAACATACAAGGGTTTTTTGCTTTTTTTCAGAACAAAAGCTGTGACCAAACAAAGTGGAAATGGTGCGGAAAGAGATATGCTTGGTTTCTATGTAATACAAGTATCTTTTCACTTGTTTGCTTAAGATTTTAGCAATTTTATTGTTAAGAATGTTTACTTTTTTGATTGTTTGCACTTTTGCTTTTGTGCTTCGATATCTTTTTCCTTTCTTCTGTAGTTTCTGGACCACGGCCAATACCAACATATTGTATATTTCGTTAAATTTCAAGGCTATTTGGGAAGTTTCGAAATACATAGCTTATTACCAGCAAGACTATTTGCCTTTCAATAAATTTAAATGGATAGACACGAATAATAATTTAATGAATTTTTTTTGCTTGTATGCTAACTATCTCTTAATACGCTTTCCCCATTTAAAATTTCAATCCTGAAAAAATTTTATTTTGTCGCTTGTAGAAGTGTTAAAAAGATGGCATCTGTTTTGAAGGATATTTTAGAATGTTGAAGTTATCATAATGTTGTGATGGAACGTGTATACCACTCTCCATCACCATATTTTTCTTTTTCACTGCAGCTTGGAGTTCTTTTTTTAGCAGGTTGGAGGAGTATTTGTACATAAATTAAATAAGCTCTGAACGTATATACATTTCCATTTCACCCCTCTAGTTTAGGCTCAGTTATAGAAACCATTTTTAAGTTATCTTATAGAATTTTCCAGAATCTACCTATCGGTCCTCGTCTCAATTTCCTCGTTATCACGCATTTCAGTTTTTGCCTTTTTCCCTCTTCAACTCTCGATATCTTTCTCACGTGGCACACGTTATTATCGTCCTCAATTGGGCGAGATAAACTTGTCTTTTTCTTTAGACTGCAGCGAGGCAATCTTCACCGTACCATTCTTATTCCGACATTGTCGAAAACCCTTTGCTTACTTGGTACTGATATGAAGGGAGTTGTAAATTCCTTCCAACGGTTCCCTCATACGGAGTTGTTGGCGTATGATCTCAGAGATAAGGAGTGCAAGTCGAGAAGGAAACTGCTTGGCAACATACATTTTTGCGACATCTATCTTTCCTTGTGCATATTGAGGCATTTCATAACTGAAAAGAGGCGAGTCCATATCTTGGCTGCGAGAAGATAATGGTTCGATTCATCCTCAGAGAGTAGGTACATCTAAAACACTACAGATGTTTTTCGTCCATCGCAACATAATCGATTTTGTTACTTGCGTCGTTCGATCCGTTGACAGCCAAGTAGCTTGAAAGATATTTTTTGATTGAATCTGATATTATAGATAATAATTAATTAATTTTAAACAAACGCCAATTATTTTTGGAATTAAAAACTATTTAACATTGAATAAGTTTGCTGGTTTTAGACCGTAATGTTGACACAGCAGTAAAGGGTGGTTCATATAATTCTCAGGAGTGGTCCGAAAGTTATTGGAATCAAGTTATTATACCGGAATTTGACTGCTCATCTTCAGTAAATTGGTTATGTTTATTGTTGCTTTCGTTAACTGAAATTATGAAGAAAACAAACACCAATACTGCTCCATAAATATGTATTTTAGTTAGAAAACAATAAAAAAGATCCCTACTTTGGATGGAAGAATTTAAAATTTTTTGAAATAAAAACTCTGTAAAATTTTAAAATATATTTTTCCTGTAGTTTTATATACATATACACACAACACTGAGTTGTCGTTTATCTACTTACTTTTTCGAATGCCCATCAATGGATAGAACCTATTGTAACGAAGTTTCCCTCTTGACTGGGGTTAGCTCAGTCTCGCCAAGGTTACTGAAATAAATACTCAATTTCCTATATTTCGTACAACAAAGTTTATTTAGTATTATATAGTACAAACGTAAAGATAGCGGGGTGATATGCCCTCCACTAATCTTCCCTTCGGTAAGGTAGAAACCCTCTCCCGAATAAACCATACTAGTTACGCTTCTACAATAAATTAGCTACTCTTCGTAAAGGTAGTGGAGGTGGTATTCCCTCCACTAGCCTTCCCTACGACCAGGTGAAAACCCTATTCGTATATAAACTAAGCGCTCGTGAGGTGGAAATCCCTCAGGTGCGCTACCTTTGTCGGTGATAACCACGGACAAGTATGCCTATCAACCATCTACTGCCTTCTTAATTTTATTTACAATTCGCCTGCCCTTTTATAAAATCCTGCACGCAGGCAGAATGTCATTTTATAATAACAACTAATATTATTAACAGTTTTTCCTTAACGCTATGTACATGTTCAAGAAAATTCATGATTGAACATGTCTAAAGCGAAGAGTTAAAATTTGAAATATGTGTACATATGTACATATGTACGTATAACGCAATAACATAGGTATAGCGAAGGAGTAGAATTCTACAATAACAACTAGTATTATTAAAAATTCTCTTTACTGCTATGTACGCATGTTCAAGAAAATATTCATGTTTGAACATGACTAAAGCGAAGAGGTAAATTATATGTACATTCGTAAGTTCATAAATGTACATGTAAATAGTGGTCATTAGCTACCAACAATCGCCAACCGCAGTAGCCAACAACAACCTTATTGTTCTCCGTTTTAAGTCAATGATACGATTTCCAGTCGCCCTTTACTCTCTCTCAGTTGATCCCGTTGTACAAGCAGTTGATACAGTCGTTTCAAGTACCAGTTGACCTAACAGTTCAGTATTAAAGTTGAGTTGCGCGCCGCCGGTCATCGTTGTAGACATCAAACAAATATTTACTTTCCTTTTTTTTACATAAATAAATAAAATAATAATTTAAATATTTTTAATTTATTTCTATTGCATAACTATTTAATATTTAATGTGTAAACAACTGTTATAAATCAAATGAAATCAAACCATGCAAAATGTAACAAATTATAATAAAAATATTTACTTTCTTTTTTCTACATACATACATACATACATATGTACATCGGTATAACAAAAAATTAGAGTTTTATAATAACGACGGTTTAATAAGTTCTCTTTAATACTATGTAGTTTAGAATAGATAGTTCATTATATGTAAGTTAACACCACCGTTCACACAGGGAACTTAGCCATACTATAAACAATAACGGTAACCATGTAACCTCTCATACTGAGCACTTATGCATAATATAAACAAACACAGTTCAAGTGAAATACTACAATGTAATACAGTTCAATTGAAATACTGCAATGTAAACTTCTACAATATAAACAAATACAGTTTAAGTGAAATACTACAATGTAACATAGTTCAACTGAAATATTAGAATATAAACTTCTACAATATAAACAAATATAGTTCAGTTGAAATAAGTATCAATTAAATATTTATGGAATTGCCAGAATGTAAGCATGAATGATATATTTAGCTTTAAGGAAAGTTTTGTATAAAAGAATATTAAATAAAGCTAAATAAGTTAGTCTTTAACTGGAGAGCAACGAAGACTCAGTTTATTTGAAGCTAAGAGCTGAATAAGTTTTTTCTTAAAACTTATCGAGGCTAAGCCAAAGTTTAAGTGGCGATCCTGCCAGGAGCTGTTTTAAATAGTAACACAAAAAAAGGGACAAAAATCCCTAAGTTACTAAAAAACATAAAAACTTAAAAACAAGTATCGTTTTAATACGAGAAAAGTGAAAAAAAAAATATTTTATGTAATTATAAAGGGCCAAAAATCCCTAAGTTACAAAAAAAAAACATAAAAACTTAAAAACAAGTATCTTTTTAATACGAGAAAAGTGAAACAAAAAATATATTTTATGGACAAAAATCCATAAGTTACAAAAAAAACATAAAAACTTAAAAACAAGTATCCTTTTAATACGAGAAAAGTGAAACAAAAAATATATTTTATGGACAAAAATCTCTTAATATGAGAAAAATACAAATATAAAATTAACAAAAATTAACAAAACAATGAATAAGAAAAAGTGAAAAAATATACAAACAATTGTTGGCAAAATCAAAACCAAATTAAATAGAGGTATTGCACGTCACGCCGGGACGTCGCCAACGTGGGACCATAAGCTATTCAAGTGACATCAACAATATATTCAACATTCGGAGGTTGAGCAACAACAAATCCAGACAGACAACATACTACAAGCGGTAATTTAGTTAAGTTTATTATTAATGGGAAACAATCCTTCTAACTTAGGATATAAGAAGCTTTATTATTGTGAAAAATGTAGGGATAGCCATAGTGAAAAAAGGTGTCCAAGAAAAAAGTAAACTGGAAAATTTAATAAACAGTTTTTTTAAAATGTCTGTGTCGAACAGTAATAATTCAATAAATATGGATGTGGTTTCCAGGCTGATAGCAGCCAATACCGCCTCATTGCGAAGCGAGTTGGAGCAAGTTAGGCGCCAGCTCCAAAATTTAAATTCTGCTAACGATGTTACAGAATATTTAGTCGAGAGTATTGATTCATCCATACAGTGTGATGAAAATTTAGATGTAATAAAGTCTCTTCCCGAATTTAAAGGAAAAATTAACAACTATGTTAGTTGGCGTGAAGCCGCTAATAATTCCATGTCTTTATATACTAGAGGCAGTAAGAAATATTTTGCCGCCTTAACAATTTTGCGAAATAAAATAACTCAGGATGCAAATGATATCCTGACAAACCATGGCACAGTTTTAAATTTCGACGCCATTTTGAGCAGGTTGGATTTTGCATACGCAGATAAGAGACCCAGCCATATAATAGAACAAGAGATGAGTATTCTAAGACAAGGATCTAGGACCTTGTTAGAATTTTATAATGAAGTCAACAAGAAGTTAACTTTGTTAATCAACAAAACCATTATGACTCATGGCACGAACTCTGCCATTACTAAAGAACTAAATATCAAAAATAGGGATACAGCGCTGCGAACATTCATAACTGGGCTTAACCACCCATTGGATCAGATTTTATTCACATTGGCACCAAAGGATCTGCCAAATGCTCTTGCAAAAGCACAGGAGCTCAATTCCAATCAAATGAGAGCACAATTTGCTCTCCAATTTTCCAAAAATAACTCAGTAGTTAGCTCACGAAGTCCTCTACAAGCAAGTTGAAGGACTCATAATTTTCAAAATAATTTAAGGTATCCAACAAGGATAACCGAACCAAACCAAAATCGTCCAGCATTTCAAACCCCTTGGGACTAAAAGTCTTAAGGCGCCTGCCGACGATAATACCGGCTTATCAAATGAACACATTCAATTCAAGAATATTAGAAAAAAATATAAAAATAATATAAACCCCTTGGGACTAAAGAGTCTTAAGGCGCCTGCCGACGATAATACCGGCTTATCAAATGAAAACATTCAATTCAAGAATATTAGAAAAAAATATAAAAATAATATAAACCCCTTGGGACAAGAAAGTCTTAAGGCGCCCGCCGATGGGAATACCGGCAATAAAAATGAGGAAAACGTATTGAAAATTGTTTCGGCAAATAAAATACCGGAAATTAATGAAATAAAAACAAAGAAAGGAAAAAAGTAAAAATCGGAAAATTAGAGCAGAATGGGAGTAAAAATACTTCTGAAAATGTTATAAATAATATATTAAC
Source organism: Neoceratitis asiatica (assembly GCA_030068015.2). Taxonomy (NCBI): domain Eukaryota; kingdom Metazoa; phylum Arthropoda; class Insecta; order Diptera; family Tephritidae; genus Neoceratitis; species Neoceratitis asiatica. Next base: position 83,273,062 of record CM061524.1, read on the forward strand.
TGAAGGCTCTAGTAAGTTTTCAAGGATCGAAGAAACAGGATTTAGTGATGAAAAAGAAATAATAAGAAATTTGCAAAATGAAGCAAGTTCTGAAATTTTAGCAGTACATGGTGATGTGAATTTGGACTTACCTTTTCGTACTGATGTTAAGGCAGAGATAAGAACTACTGAGGAAAGGCCAATTTGGTCTAAATAATATCCTTATCCAATGTCAGTAAACAATTTTGTTAATGATGAAATTCAAAATTTATTGCAAAAGGGAATAATTAGAGAAAGTAAAAGCCCATATAACTCTCCAGTATGGGTAGTTCCAAAGAAAGGAATAAATGAAGACGGAAGTCCAAAGTTACGATTAGTGATCGATTTCAAAAAAATTAATGAAAAAACAATATCGGATAGGTACCCGATGCCAAACCCAGAAATTATACTTACAAATTTGGGAAAGTCAAAATATTTTTCCACGATTGATCTGGAGTCTGGATTTTACCAGATACTAATGAAAGAAAGTGATATAGAGAAAACGGCATTCTCAGTGAATAATGGGAAGTATGAGTTTTTACGGATGCCGTTTGGATTAAAGAATGCGCCGAGTATTTTTCAGCGAGCTATGGACAATGTATTAAGAGAATATATAGGAAAGTTTTGTCATGTTTATGTTGACGATGTCATAATTTTTTCAAAAAGTTTGGAGGAACATAAAAGACATTTGAGTTTAGTAATTGAAATATTGAGGGGGGCAAATATGAAGATATCGTCCGAGAAATCAAAATTTTATCAGGAAGAGGTAGAATTTTTGGGATATGTGCCAAGGATATAATTAAAACAGACCCAAAAAAGGTCGAAACTATACAGAATTACCCAATACCAGGGACATTACGTCAATTAAGAGGATTTTTAGGATTGACGGGATATTATAGGAAATTTATAGAAAACTATGCGGTTATATCAAAACCGTTAACTAAATATTTGCAAGGGGAAAACGGAAAGATTTCCCAATATTTATCAAAAAAGAAAGTTATTAATCTTGATCAAGAAGGAATAGCTGCTTGTGAAAGATTGAAGAATTTATTGTCTCAACAGGTGCAACTAACGCAACCGGATTATAACAAAAATTTTGTATTGACTACTGACGCGTCAAATGTAGCTTTGGGTGCTGTCTTATCACAGGAAGGTAAACCCATTATATTTATTTCAAAAACGTTGAATTCTACGGAAATAAATTATGCAACCAATGAAAAAGAATTATATGCCATAGTGTGGGCATTGAAAACACTAAGAAATTATCTTTACGGTGTGAGTGAATTAGAAATTCACACTGATCATCAACCCTTGTCATTTGCGGTTTCTGAAAGAAACCCGAATATAAAAATTAAAAGATGGAGAACATTTATTGAGGAATTTTCACCAAAAATTATTTATAAACCAGGAGCAACAAATGTCGTTGCTGACGCCTTATCAAGACAAATGTTGAATAATTTAACTAGTTTTGAAGAATCAGATCATTCAGTTGATTCCGTAACAAATACTCAACATTCGGCAGAAAGCAGTGATGGGTATCAGATTCATGAAACAAAGAAGCCATTGAACCATTTTAAACAGCAAATATTAATAAATAATGGGGCAAGAATAACCGTCTTAGAAACGATTTCTAATTTTAATAATAAACGATTTTTAATTGAGTATGACATACCACAAAATATAGTTGGTGTTTTGAAGGAATATATGAATCCAAAGGTGGTTACTGGAATATACTGCACACCTGAGGTTCTTTACGAAATAAAAAATGTGCTAAGAGAGGCATTTCCAACAGTAAAATTTTTATATACTAAATTGTTTGCTAATGATGTTACCAATAGAGAGGATCAAGGAGCGATTATTGAACAAACACATAATAGGGCACATAGAAATTATAGGGAAAATTTGGCTCAAATCAGACAAGATTATTATTGGCCATTAATGATAAAACAATTCAAGCAATATGCGAAAAATTGCAACATATGTAATAATAATAAGTATGAAAGACATCCGAAATTAATTCCGATAGGTGAAGGACCTATACCAGAAAAAGAAGGGGAACAACTCCATATCGATATCTTTTTCGCTCAAAAATTAAAATTTATTACGTGTTTGGATTCGTATTCAAAGTATTTTGTTATTAAATATATTGAGGATAAAATAAATTTGGAAGATAAAATTTTGGAACTTTTACAAACATTTCCATATGTTAAAAGCATAGTTATAGATAACGAACCAGGTTTTGGTACGATACAATTTAAATCTTTAATGAAAAGGTTCAATATACAGATTTACTACTGTGCACCTCGTCACAGTACTAGCAATGGGCAAACAGAAAGGGTTCATTCCACTTTAATAGAAATAGCTCGATGTTTGAAACAGGAACACGGTTTAGTAAGTGATTACGAATCAATTATGAGGGCGGTTCAGCAGTATAATAAAACAATACATTCGGTTACAAGTAAACAGCCTTGTAATATTTTATTTAATAAGGAAGCACATGGTAATATGAGGGATACACTAAAGAATGCTCAAGAAAAAATGTTAGATCATCATAACAAAAAACGGGTCCAAAAAAGTTATCATAGAGGGGAGATTATATATGAAAAATTATATGGGGAAAGGAATAAATTAAAACCCAAATATAAAAAACAAGAAGTAGTAGAGGATTTAGAGAATAAGGTTAAAATAAAAAGCAGAAACAGAATAATTCATAAGGACAATATTAAAGTTTGATTTCCTTGAATTATAGGAAAAATGGGGAAACTTATACAAATTTCATTGATAATGATATATATCACCATAATCACATCAGACATAATTGATTATACAAGAGAAAATTATATACTTGTTGAGGAAGAAGATGCAGCGATTTTTGAAAGCTATGGGTCAATATACCATTTAACAAATTTATCATTGTTTGAAAGCATTATAGAAAACTATAAGACAAATGAAGAAATAATATTACTTGATAATTCAAGTATGGATTTTGAAATAAATATGATAGAAACATTATTAAGAAAATTAAAAATTGAAAATAGATCTAAAAGGGGAATTAATGAACTTGGGACAGTTTGGAAATGGATCACAGGTACACCTGACCATGATGATTTTATGCAAATAAAAAATAAAGTGAATGATTTAAAGAAAACAATAATAAGCAGTTTACAACAAATTCACAAATATTTAAAACAATTACGGAATTAACACAGATATTAAAACAAATACAAGGTAGTTCGAATGAAAAAACTATTTTAAGACAAAGAAACAAATTAATAATTACTGAACTTGAAAACACAGTGGAAACAATTACATTGTCAAAAGTAGGATTAAATCAATTAATTTTGGATATGGCAGAAATAGAAGAGATAATAAGCGAAGAAAGAGTTAATGTAACAATAACAGACCTTATGGATGTTTCAGAATTTAAAATTGCACAAAAAAACAATTTAATAGTTATTTATATTAAGTATCCAAAAGTAAAAAACATGTGTAAATTATTTGAGGTAATAGCTGTAGCACAAGACGATGGAAAATTATTAATTGAAAATGAAATAATAAAGTGTGAAAATAAATTTTATTCAGTAAGATTTTGTAAAAAGGAATTAAATAATGCATTTTGTATGATTAATGAAAATAATACATGTTTGTCAGATATGTTAAATAATAAACATGCTAATTGTACAAAAATAAATGAGAAAAATGAGTCAATAAAAATTGTAAAAGATGGAGCTATAATAACATCAGGGACACATATGGTTAATAATTACACAGTAGATGGAGTTTATTTAATAACCTTTCAGGATAATGTAACAATTGTTAATAAAAAGTATGAAAATCCAACAGGAAAAATCTTGAACTATTTAAAAGAAAGAAAATTTAAGCCATTTTTTGTAAAAGAATACATTGAAACAAAAAATATTGATTTGAGATTGGACAATTTTAATGTACTCACTCCAATGAAAAAAGAAATAAAACGAAATCCCATTTGGTGGTCATTTATTGCTTTGGTATTAATAATAATAACAGCATATTTTGTTTATAAATTAATTATTTACATTAATTTTCAAAATCAATTAAAAAAGTCAAAAGAAAATGAAAAAATGTTATTTAAGCTGTCAAATCAAATCAATAACTTAACTGCTTTATATTCGAAGACGGGACGCTTCGATTTAGAGGTGGGGGAGTTAACACCACCGTTCACACAGGGAACTTAGCCATACTATAAACAATAACGGTAACCATGTAACCTCTCATACTGAGCACTTATGCATAATATAAACAAACACAGTTCAAGTGAAATACTACAATGTAATACAGTTCAATTGAAATACTGCAATGTAAGCTTCTACAATATAAACAAATACAGTTTAAGTGAAATACTACAATGTAACATAGTTCAACTGAAATATTAGAATGTAAACTTCTACAATATAAACAAATATAGTTCAGTTGAAATAAGTATCAATTAAATATTTATGGAATTGCCAGAATGTAAGCATGAATGATATATTTAGCTTTAAGGAAAGTTTTGTATAAAAGAATATTAAATAAAGCTAAATAAGTTAGTCTTTAACTGGAGAGCAACGAAGACTCAGTTTATTTGAAGCTAAGAGCTGAATAAGTTTTTTCTTAAAACTTATCGAGGCTAAGCCAAAGTTTAAGTTGTACATGTTCATAGGGAATTCAATATACATATATGTACATATGTATGTATATATGTTTTGCTGTAAGGCCTCTAACATCTAGGATTTTGGGGGTCCTTACACTATTGATACTATTAGAAACTTACAGATACTTGACGAATATAATGAGTCTTGAATTAAAAAACTACTTTCTCCTTTCTGATGACAATTGCTTTAATGATAGAGAAATTTCATGCAAGAACACATCAATGAAGATAAGGGGAAAAGCGTATAAGAATGAAGGCGTACAGCATATTAATGATAGTCATTATTTATTAGCAGCCAATGAGCCGCTGAACAGCGTCGATAAAAACCCACTAAACCATTGACCGAAGTGCACTCACAGTGACTCTGATATTATAAACAATAAAAGGCAAGCAGTCACAAGTACACATACCCAACGATAAGCATAATAAATGTTTGCAGTTCTGTTGTTAGTGAAGTTTTGCGGCTCTTTGTTTGTGGTTCAAAACCGCTTTGTAAGGATAAAATGCCAAACCAAAATCTTTGTAAAATTATACACACTCCAGTTGGTAGGAATATATGCGTTACCGCTTTTGCTCTTGCTCACTCTCAAGCTCTTTCTCTTTTATTTCAATTTCTTTGCTTTTGCTAATCCTAAGCTAAACGGGTTTCAATAGCGTTTTACAAAAGTGCTTTAACAGGGGACCTAAATAAATAGAGACACACTGACAAACAAGCATGCGAATGTTTTATGAGAAAAAGGTAGAAGGAATTATTTAGAAGTGTAAAGAAATTCAGGAAAAAAAGTTGACTAGGCAGATGTGCCTGATGCGGCTAAGCTGAGAGAAAATACGTGAAAATTTACTTAAATATGACATAAATATTTGCATTTAAAGCACGCACACACACAAACACATACATATATCCAATGTGTTAGACTCGCAAAATGAATGGCAGATGAAGTTACCAATATTTGTTGCCCAAACAATGAATAATAAAGCATGGAGTAACACACATACAAGTACATATGTATGTATATGAAGCTCTGTTCTCGCACCACAAAGATTACATTTTATGTATTTTATCCCCCAGCAGGGTGTAGTTTTTATTAGTTTTTAAATGGTTGGTTTTTGGCGTGAGCGAATTTATTAATTTCTCACCTTTCAGCTTACGATTTATATGAATGCGAAGATTGAATTATTCATTGACATGTAGTGTGCGGAATGTAATTGCTTAATATTAATAAGGGATATACATTTGGGATTATGAGTAAAAAATTTCATATTTGAGATTTTTGTAAATTTTTTTTTTTTTGTGAAATTCGCATAGAATAATAATATAAAGCATTTAGGTCTTGCATATCCAAACATAATGTATATGCTGTTGTTCTTAATCAAGGATATTTTGTTGGAGATAAGGCATATCAGCATATGTAGGTAATACATTGCTTTTGAGGAGCGACTTTGTAGTTCTCTCATTTAATTGTAAGGAACAGTTGAGAAAAACTGAAATTACTGAAGATTAATGATCAAATGATTTTATTTATTTATATATTTTTGTTGTTGTGATAAATGCTTGTAACAAATTATTATTTTTTATCGATAAAATTACTTAATGTTTTCAAGCATTACTTTTTAAAAGGTCAATTAGAATCTATAAGGTGTTAATTCGTTAAAAATTAAAATTCAAACAATACTTTTTTTTTTTTAAATAAGTTAATATTATCGAAAGTTATGTTAAAAAATTGTGTGTAAGTAGATCGTTTTCAAGTCCGTAAAAAGCCATGTTTGGACGGGAATTTTATATACATTTTCATACTATTGGACAATCGACTATATTGTTTCTGGCTTAAGAAAGCTTCGAAAAGTAATTCGATTCACTAAAGGTGTTTCTGAGTGCAACCCTGCGCAGCAAGCTTCCATATACACCTTCAGATGTCCCTGCTGATGGTGAATATTCACGACTCATCCTTGTCGGTAAGGGTCCCGTTAACCCAAGTTCCGTTTTGCCTTCCATCCTTTGTGGAAGGCATAAAAGGCCGATGTTGCCGTTTTAGCCTTCTCTTTTATCGTCAATCCCAGCAGCAGCAACATCAAGGTGAGTTTTTTAGCTCTTGCATTTTTTCGTTTATATCTACGTATATATTATATACTTTGTATATGCATACATGCATTTTGTTGTTGGAATAAATGCATATGTATAATTAATAACTTTTTTTTATTTAAATTTTTGGAGAAGGTAGTTTCTTCTTTCCAGAATTGATCGCCAGAAACATCGGCCCATAACTCGATCCCCGTTTCCAGAATTCAGGAGGAATTCTGACCCCAACATCCCGGCGCTCAAGCCACAAATCGGCTCAAGCCGGTGATCCGCTCACGGGCGTCTCCCACGCCTCGGCGTGACTGCTGACGGCTGCGCGGACGTTTGCGTTGAGCTTGCGGACTGTCATTCCTGGGAAGCAGGAGTGAAGAGTTTCAAAACGCATTTCAGGAAAGTAGCAAACCTTATGCGCTTCACGAGGGAGGAATTTTCAATATTATTGGCAAAAATAGAAGCATGCCTAAATTCCACACCAATCAGCCCACTATCAGATAACCCTGACTCGACGGAGTCACTTACACCAGGACATTTTTTGGTCGGAGGACCCTTACTTGCAATGGCTGAACCAGAACTTAACGTGAACCCGATTTCGATTGTGAACCGATGGCAGAAGATTAAGGCAATTCACCAAGGATTCTGCAGACGTTGGAAGACAGAATATCTTAAGGAACTGCAGAAGCGTGTCAAGTGGCATTCACCTCAACGGAACATCGAAGTGGACGACTTTGTAGTTATCAAAGAGGATAACTTACCCCCAAATGAATGGCGACTCGGCAGAGTCAGTAGGGTTTTTCTAGGTTCCGATGATCGAGTACGAGTCGCAGAGATCCGAACGGAACTCGGAATGATCACCAGACCGATCGTGAAATTAGTCTATTTGCCAATTCAAAAGACTAAATTAACATCCTTATTTCTTTTCAAAATTTTTCTATCCAACAACCAAAAATGGTACGTGCAAAAAATAGGAGTAGCACCCCCGTCGGCAAGACTGGCCACAGCTACCCTGTCTGCCACCACAACCACCGGTTGATATTTTGCCGAGATCTACGGAGAATGGAGCCCGCCGAGAGACTGCGTGCCGTCCTCGTGCATCGGCATTGCGCAAATTGCCTCTCCCCGCATCACGCGGCAGCAAAGTGCACCTCAGCAAAGAGCTGTGACCGATGCAACCAGCAGCACCACAGTCTCCTACACCTGGATGAGCAGCGTGAGGAAGACGTCCTGCTTATTCGGTTCGAAGACGAAGTACGGCAACGACAACGATGACAGCACAACCCGTACCGTGCTAGCACCCTAGACAGCAGTGACGAAGATGAAGTGCTGATCACAGATGCAGATGAAGGTGATCTGCAACCGACAGCCACTGAAGCCCCCGCCAGCGGATCGCCACCGATTTTTAGACCGCCTCTGTCAAGGATTGAGTCGGTGATTCAACGAGTTCAGACGGACAGGAATGACAGTCCGCAAGCCCAACGCAAACGTCCGCGCAGCCGTCAGCAGTCACGCTGAGGCATGAGAGACGCCCGAGAGCGGATCACCGGCTTGAGCCGATCTGCACCAGGGCATTCTGTCCTCACGCCAACAATAACGGCAAAAGTGTTGGCCGCAGGAAAATGGCATACGGTACGCGCTATTGTTGATCCCGTACAAAAGATGTCGACCATTTCTCGGTCATTGGCGCGTCAACTTCAAGTTCTGCCACACGGATGTATTGGGAACTGCAAGCTCGTACTTAAGGGCTGGCATGAACGCCTTGAAGTAGCCACTGAAGTTAAAGTGATTCTATCACGGGTAGCAACGGAGAGGACCCTGGACGCAAGAATTAAGAGCGAATTCGATAACATTCGTTCTGCGGACCCAAATTTTTACCGCCCGAGTAATATATCGCTCATTCTCGGCGCTGAGGTATACGCAGTGATCCTCCGCCCAGGACTGATGGCAGCCACCCCCACACGACCAGCAGCACAAAACACCATCTTTGGCTGGATGCTCTCCGGCAGCACACCATTTTAAGAAAAGAGAGTTTTAGTTTTAAGCCACAATAAACAAATCCGAAATTTAGCTTTAAAGAATGAAATGTAATGAATTTATGAATAGGAATTAACTTACTATATGTATTTATATTTATTGCAGTGATGCTGCAAGGCGTGCGGCATGTTTGTGCGTGCAACCCTGCGCAGCAAGCTTCCATATACATCTTCAGATGTCCCTGCTGATGGTGAATATTCACGACTCATCCTTGTCGGTAAGGGTCCCGTTAACCCAAGCCCCGTTTTGCCTTCCATCCTTTGTGGAAGGCATAAAAAGCCGATGTTGCCGTTTTAGCCTTCTCTTTTATCGTCAATCCCAGCAGCAGCAACATCGAGGTGAGTTTTTTAGCTCTTGTATTTTTTCGTTCATGTCTACATATATATTATATATACTTTTAATATGCAAACATACATTTTGTTGTTGGAGTAAATGCATATGTATAATTAATAACTTTCTTTTATTTAAATTTTTGGAGAAGGTAGTTTCTTCTTTCCAGAATTGATCGCCAGAAATATCGGCCCCTATCTCGATCCCCGTTTCCAGAATTCAGGAGGAATTCTGGCCCCCAACATCCCCGGCGCGAATAAAAGGGATGTTGCACAAAGGCCATTAACCGATTAAAAATGTGAGAATCGAAATTCCACTGATTTAAATTTTTTTTCTAATTTTCATGCATAATTTTATAGCATAATTAGTGCCTTTGAGAAAGAATTTTACAATCTTCGATTCAAAACATTTAGTATGCATAGGTTGTCAAACTCTTTAAAGCGTCTCGATTTATGGAATAAAGAGACCTTTTGCAAGTTGATTTGGTTTTGTGTTTTTCCGACAGGGTGGATACTAGATTTATATCGGAACGAATTTCCGTCATCCCTTGTCAATTTTGGTTTAGTAACACACCGGTTTCGGCAAACCGCCATCTTCAGTGTTTGGTTTCGTTCTCGTTGCAACTTCACCTAAATAATTTAGTTAAAATCCTGCAATCTTTTGCACATATGAAACTAATCACTATGTTGAAGAAGATGCTGACGCCATTGACATAGGCATCACTATAAACCCTGTTATAGATTTTAAAAATTAAATAAATTCTTTGCTTTCTTAGGATATAGATCATTAACCCGTACATTACCAAATTACTGTTCACTTCACCCGTTGCACACCTTTAGACTTCCGTTGTATGGAATCCACATTATAAATTGTATAGTAGTAAATTCGTATGTGTATAAAACAATACCTATTTTTTACGTTATGGAAAGTAGTATTTATTAATATTATGTCGTAGAGAGATTTTTGGGGTCTTATATTAACTAAGTTAATAAGAGGTATTATCGATTTTCAATACTACGCTTATTTAATAAAGAAAACGTTATCGTATTGTGGCGAAAATGCGAAGCGAATGTCAGATGAAAGAGAGAAGCCGATAGCTGGCATGATCTAAAGCGTAAATCGACAACATTCGTTATCGAGAACGATTCGATTATTCCAGGCTGTTGGTTGCAAACAACCGAGTGGTATATAAGGCGACATACGACTGCAGAGGAGTCAGTAAGTGAATCAGTCGTAAAGTAAACGCGTTGGTGATTACACTACAGTAAAGTAATAAGAAATAGTACATTGTGCAAGTTGTAATACAAGTGATTGTAAATAGTAAAGTGAATTGTAATTGAATTGTGAATTACAGAGTTATAAAAGGACATTAAATAAATTCTTTATAAATAAAGAAACTGCAAATTAAGTTGGCGATTTTTATTTAACAATCCAGAGATCGTGCCCGAAGGATTTGGGAAACCATCGAGGTTGATCGTAAACCATTCAGCAAGATCGTAACAATATTTATAAGACGTTATACGTTTCACAAGATTCAGATTATAAGTAGGTCGTTATTTTTTTAAATAATATTCATTTTAATAAAAGTCTTACTATAATGTTACTTAAAATCAAAGTAATTGTTGGATAGTACGAAGCAATTTGATTGCAACCCTGCGAAGAATCCACTGCACAATAACTTAGGCTAAGATCTCATGTAACTCTATTGTATGTAACTTAATTCACTTCCGCTGATTGAATTGAATAAAGCGCACGTAAAAACAACAGGTTATGGGCCCAGCCCTGCCTGAGTATCGATAAAATTTTGGAAAAAGTTTGTTTAAATATATACGATTACTAAAAAGTTACGTATTGTCACATTAAAAGTAAATAAAGATAGAATAGTATAAATGGCTAGCTCAACTGTGAGGATTGACCCGCTAAACGCGGATAACTACGACACCTGGAAGTTGCACATGCGAGCAATTCTGGTGAAAGGTGATTTATGGGGCTACGCATCTGGAGATATACCTTGTCCAAATGACAACAACGCAGAAAAATGGAAACATTCTGATCAAAAAGTATGTGCGGATATAATGCTGTCTATTACGCCATCAGAATTGGGTTTGATAAATGAATGCGGTACATTACACGAAATGTGGAAGAAACTAGAGTCAACGTTTCAGTCAAAAGGGCCTGCGCGAAAAGCCACCCTGCTGAAACGAATTGCACTTGCACGTATGAAAGAAGGAGATAATATACGTGATCATTTGAATGAATTCTTCCATGCGGTTAATAAACTGAAGGAAATAAATGTAACTGTTGGAGATGATTTATTAACTATATTACTTCTTAATAGTTTCGGTGTGCCTTGGAAACTCGTGACGATCTACCCAAGCCTGATATTTTAAGAATTAAAATAATGGAAGAAGATCAATCCAGAAAAGCAAAAGAAGTAACTGCAGAGAATAATGGGTTAATTACTCAACCAAGAACAAAAAATGTTCATAAAAGTGTTGGTAACTCCTCGAACAATAACACTGTGACACAAAATTAGGGTTCATCCGTAATTGATGAAACCAAATGGAGATGAAACTTTATCCCTCCCATATCAAAACTTCATACTTGGTTTCATTTTTATTTTTATTTAAAGTTGGCAACCCTGTGTATAAGAAAAATTGATTAAAACTTGATCAAATGAAGCAATTTTAGATCGGTTTTTTGTATATCGCATTTCTTTGGGTCGAGGAACTCATTTTGACATTTTGACACTTTTACCTAAATCTTACGATAGGTGGCGGTGTCATACAATTTGTCTTGTTTTTCATGAAAAATTATATTTTTAGTTTTATTCTAGAAATGATCGTATATGATACATATAGAAAGGAACATTACACTATATTTGGCACACAAAAAAGATGATAAATAGTATACATATACACATATGTAGGCGTGAAAAGTTTGAAATAAAAAATTAAGTATACGTACAAAGTAATATTTCTGTTAAGAATTAAATTATTTTCTGACATTTTGAAAAAATATGCGATAAAAAGCTTACAAAAATAACGGTGCTTAAAAACTAAAACTTGAATCTTTTTGAAGGCGGTAGGTTTACTTCCTCCTCTTCCTCCTCTTTCTCGTCGGTATTGTCTTCTTCATTTCTCAGTTGCCACCAGCATAGGTCTGCTAACATTGGTAGTAGTTTTTTCCCCTATACCGTGTCTCCATTTTTAAAGCGACCTGGTGAAAACGTTCGCCTTGGTTCCAGTCATTTAGCTCATTTTCATTTAAAGAATTATCAAACTTACTATTTTTTATCAATTTTCTTATGTCTGGACCATTAAACATACCTGTAAAATGAAATAGCAATTACATAAATCTTAAAAAATTTTATTTTATATGTTAATATAAAATACCTTCTTTTACTTTGCTTGCACTAAGTCGTGGAAATATTGACCTTAGTGTAATAAAAGCTGGTCCATCTGCAGGAAGTGCTTTTACAAAATTAAAAAAATACCCAATTTGATATGTAATGGAGGTAGCAACACTTTTTCAATTGGAACAAGGGACGTGTGTATTACATTATCTGATCCAGCAACTAAATCTTCTCTGTTCTCCCAGTCATGTTTTTGGTATTGGTTCCCTTTATAACGTGTATTCCACAAACATATAAAACACATATTCTTCGTATATCCACCTTGTAATCCACAAGGCAGAGCTACCATTTTCAAATCGCAACATATACGCCATTTATGGCTTTCATAGTTTATTGCTTCTAGTAGATGTCTCACAGATCGTACGTTTGTTTAGTGTTCAAATTGTATGCTATCGGAAAGCTAGGTTTCTTGTTGTTGTAGTACAGCAAAACTGCTTTCATACTAGTTTTGGATGAATCAATAAATAACCTCCATTCGTAGGGAATATAAGTCATACCCATTTCTGCAACAAGTTTTTCAATATCGTTACAGTAAACGAAGGTGTTTTCTTCATTGGCAGAGAAAAATGGCTGAAATTTTGCTTGGCGATGACGGTAACCAGTACCTTTAACATCAGGTATCAGTAAATTTATTTTGTTTTAACTTATGTGCTATATACTCTGCATCACGTTTTGATAAATTGACATGTTTTACCACGTCATCCATCCAATTTTGAGATATTGGTATCATATTTTTGGAAGCTTCAGATATTTCATAATCAGGATCCTGCAAATGGTTTTGCAAGTTCGCAGTCCATATAGAAATCGTAGTAGGGCTTGGTGGTACAGGCCCTGTACCTGTAAAATAGCATCTGAATGCGATAATGGCAGGCTTAAATAATCTGTTCCAATATATTTCATTGATCTTCGCGATCTTTTAGTTTTTCCATTTACATCATTCAAACACACATAACAACTCGCTTCACTATGCTCACCTGAATGCACAACCATTCTGAATGAGTACATAGATTCAACACATTAAATAAAATAAACTTACCTGGATCAGTCCAAATCATCGGAACACCAAACTTCAGCGATTTTTTTAACCCAGAGACGTAAGTCGTCGTAGCAGGTTCTACATATATCTTCGGGAGCCCAATTTACGTCTTGAACAACCGACATCCCAAAATAATGTTCATACCACTCTTTCGCACTAACACTTATACCAATCAGATTGGTTGCTATGCTGAATTTACCGCAAACATAGCAATAAAGCGCTAACTTTCGCAAACATTTATTCATTTTAAATTTATTTTATAAGACGCTTTACGCTACCAAAATCTTCAGAATTTATTTTGCTGTGGTATTGCAAGAGAGCTGACACGAAACTCAAAAACTATCAAAAATAAGACAAATTTTATGACAGCGCCATCTATCGTAAGATTTAGGTAAAAGTTAATGTCAAAAATGAGTTCCTCGATAAGCTATATACAAAAAACCCATCTAAAATTGCTTCATTTGATCAAGTTTTAATCAACTATTCTCATACACAGGGTTGTCAACTTTAAATAAAAATAAAAATGAAACCAGACCTATAGGGCAAAAACCCGGTATGAGGTTTTGATGTGGGAGGGATAAAGTTTCATCTCCAATTGGTTTCATCAAAGAATCTTGTTGCACAGTGTAATAAGCAAAAGTCAAATAAAGAAAAACAGGATAATCGAACTTGCTATAAGTGCGGCGAAGTTGGTCACATATCGCGAAATTGTCATGCAGAACAAAAGGTGAAAAACTACAACAGTAACGAAAATGGAGAAATTCGAAAATTCAATGTTATTCGAATCTGCATGTATAGCGAATTCTGGCGAATATTGGTGCTTAGATAGCGGCTGTTCATCACACATGAGTGCGAATAAGAGCGAATTCAATAACTTCAGAGAGTTCAGCAAGACTCTCAGCTTAGCAAACAACAACACAGCGAACATCAGTGGTATAGGCAATGTTAAAGTGGCTGTTAACGAAAAGAGTAGCGAAGAGCGAATTAATTTCGAAAATGTATTGTACGTTGAAGATTTGCGAACAAATTTGTTGTCGGTTTCGAAAATAAAGAATAAGGGGTATGAAGTTATTTTTCGGCGAAATGAAGCAGTCATATTAAAGAATGGGAAAACTATTCTTACAGCTAAACGAATTGGTGATTTGTATTACATTAAGAGCCTTGATCAATCTGCGACATTTTCTGAGATGAAGAAGGAAAATATAAATATTTGGCATACACGAATGGGACATCTTAATGAAAAAGATTTGAAGCGTGCAATAAATATGGTCCACGGTATGCATTTCAACTCAAATGAAAAGTTGAAAACCATTGTACAGCCTCCATAGTAACATAACTTCTCGTCTATTTCCGCTTCCGGCGAACAGCTGAGATCACCTGATCGTTTTCGTTTCTCATTTCGGTTGTCATTCGTAACTTCGAGCGCTGGGATTATTATGCATTACATTGCAGAAATTGGAAAAAATAATAATTTATTTCATTATTAAGTACATGGAAAATGTTAAAAGTATTACTTACAAGTTATTTTCATTAATATTTGAATAGTTTATTAACTTTTTATACATTTAATAAGTAATTGTAATATTGAATGGGACCTCACAAATGCAACCACGCGTAATTATTTTCTTTATTGTATTTTCTCTTATTCGCATTTCAATATGCAGATTTATTGTTTTGTTGGTGAAGGTAAATATAGTTTTCGTTATTAAAAACGCTTATTTACTAATGTACTTTTTCATTTATAGGTAAAGGAAGTGGTGAACTACTAGCCATATTTGATCTACGGCGTATACAAAAGGTTTTTATTGGGTTATTGTATTTCGTTTTGTATACGTAACAAGATGCAGATTTATTAATTGGCAGACGAAGGTAAATATAGTTTTCGTTATTAAAAACGCTTATTTACTAATTAACTTCTTGATTTATAGAAGCAGGAACTGCTGTACTACCACATATATGTACATATGATATATACCTCGGTGCCATGAGCTGCTATACGAAACCATATGGAGCGCAGTCGCAAGGATAGGATGGCAAGTGCCAATTGATTCTTGTTGAACCTAGACACACACGCTGCAACAAGACAAATAATATTCTGCCACCTAAAAAGAAATGTAAATCCCAACATATTTTCCGCTTTATTATATTGGGATGGTGATATGCTTAAGCATGTAAATTTAGTGTGCCCTAGAAGGAAATACGCGATGCTGTGATTTGTGAAAGGTTTGCCGCAATGGTGGTAGTACATTTAATGACTTAAATGTAAAATAAATACACAGAAACTTCTACAAAATACATGTTTGAAATCTGCATTTGGCTATGTTTAAACAAAATGTGTGCTACATACAGTTTTCAGTGAGTTGCGCCTAATAAAATCAGGTTGCTGTATGTATATTCCCGTATAGAATATGCTTCATTTTGGGTCTCGTGAGGTCGTATGCATATATGTCGAGTACCTGATGTGCGGAATTCCCAAGTAAAAAACGCACCAAATTTTGTATGAAATTTGTTTTATTGTTGTAATATTACTGTCATATAATTTAATAAAGGTGTTAAATACATATGTCAATGAAACCAACAAAATATATTTTATTGAATATTGTAGTTTTATTAAATAAAAACATTTTAATTAGAATGCTATATACCATACATATATATACAGTACGTAGTTGTACGGTTTATATAAATTTGTGTATGTGCTCAGTTAAGACAGTATACATTATTCAGTTAAACTGAATTTAGTTTTTCATTGCATGCCTCGAAAATAACATTGGTTTTCGGCGCTGCCAGTGCATAGTATCCAAGTTAACTCAATAAACTAAAATTGCACAAACCTGAATTAATAAGTTTCTTAAAATAAAAGTAATTTTTTAAGCTCGAACTTCAAAGTTCATTGTGTTTTGAACTTTATTTTTTTTCAATTTTTCATTTCACAAGAAAACCAATACAAATCTTATATATATACTCATAATTTTAAAGTAACATATTTCAGTTAATTTTCTTTTTAGACAAATAACTACATACATAAATGGCATATAAAAGACATTCTGCAATAAAAACTTCGGTATATCTCATTTTATTCAGCAACTAACATTCTTTCTGTGACAATCTCATTCTCTAAAGTGTACATACATATGTATGTACATATATGCTTGCATGTACATTATTTTTCATTTCAAAAAAAGTATTTTAATGAATGCTCACTTTTCAAAGAGAACTTTAATGGGAATCAATACCAATATAAATGGAATGGGTAAAATTCAGTTCATCTCGCTGTTTTGAATTCCTTATATTTTGTTTTCCATGCTTTCTTATAATTCTTCACTTAAGCTGAAAATAGGAAAATACACAAGTAATTAGAAATATGTGTATATATCCTAAGCAAGAACTTTACCTGATTAATACTTATGATGATGTACTTTATTAATGAACTTCAAAATATTTGAAATTCGCCTCTAAATTGTTGAGAAAAGCTCAAAATGAATGAGAAATAAACATAAACAAACCAGCGCAGGGTTGTACCTACATCGGATTCGGTTTTAATATTTTGGTAAATAACTTTGTAATTATTTTTCATATTCTACTAAATTTATGGAAAAAACCAATGGACATATTTGAGCGAAATCTTTCCAAGAAGTTTTATTTATCTATTGAAAAAAAAATTCAAAATTTGTGTAAACATACCTGATGTTCTTAAACTATTAACAAAAATTCTTGCAACACAACAACCTTACTTCGAATTCATTGCTTCACGAAGCTCAGGCTGTGATTTACGACACCCTGGCTGTTTCACAGCACCCTGGTTTGACAACCGATAAAAGGAATCGATTGAAGAAGGAAGTAAAATAGAAACGGAGTTAGGTTACTATGTAGGCTGTACAATGTTGAAAACGTGCGAGGTGTGTGTCAGTCAAAAGCAAACAAAGGAAAGGTTTCCAAAGCAGAGGGAGCCTCGTACATCTCAATTATTGGAAATAATTCATAGCGACGTTTGCGGTCCAATAAGAAATTGCTCACATTCGGGTGCGAAATACTTCGTTACATTCACAGATGATTATTCCAGATATTCCGAAATTTATTTTATGAAGAACAAATCTGATGTACTTGCAAAGTTTAAAATGTTTAAGAATATGGCAGAAACGTATACGGGAAAGCGAATTAAAACACTTCAGACGGATAATGGCTTAGAGTATATGAGTAACGAATTCCAAACGTATTTAAATGAATGTGGAAATAAACGGCGTTTGACTACTCCATATACTCCAGAGCAGAATGGCATCGCTGAAAGAAAAAATATAACACTTTTAGAAATGTCTAGGTGCATGTTAGCACAAGCAGATTTGCCAGCAATATTTTGGACAGAAGCTGTAAATACAGCAAACTATATTCGTAATAGGTGCCCTACAAAAGTTCTGAAAGATGAGGTACCTAAAAGTTGTGGTCGGGGAAAACTCCCACAGTCGTTCACTTCCGACTATTTGGTTTAAAATACTATGTTTTAATTAAAGATAAATCGAACGGAAAGTTTGATGCACGGTCTGAAGAATGTATACTAGTTGGTTATTCGAATGAAGTTAAAGCTTATCGTTTATGGTGTCCTCAAAAGAAAAAGGTTATGGTCAGTCGAGATGTGAAATTTTTAAATGAAATGTTTTATAAAAAATATAATACAAGCTCAAAAAGCGTAGAAGTAGATTTTGATACACAAAAAGATGAAAGTAATTTTGAATCTGAAAATGAGAATAAGCAGTCATCAAGTGAAAGCGAAGATGAGAGTATTGAAGCTATCGTTCCGAAGAGGGGCAGAGGTAGACCTAAACTTATTCGATCTGGAGCTCGTGGACGACCAAAGAAAGTATTTCAAGAAGGTGTAACTAAGAGAGTTAATAACGAAACTGAATCAAGCGAAGATTTTGAAGAATGTGAATATGCAAACTTATCACTAGTAAATGATCCAACTACTTTTCAAGAAGCTATAAGCAGTGAAGAACGTGCTGTATGGCTGCGTGCCGTTGAAAATGAGTATATGGCTCAAATATCGAACAAAACGTGGGATCCTGTAGGACGAAAAGTCATTGGAAATCGTTTTGTATTTCGTACAAAAGAGGGTAACGTAAAGAAAGCACGCCTAGTAGCAAAAGGGTGCTCACAACGTCCAGGGGAGGATTTTAATGTCACTTATTCCCCAGTTACACGATTGACATCAATAAGAATGATGGCTGCAATTGCAACACAAAATAATCTGCAAATACATCAAATGGATGTAATGACCGCTTACTTAAATGGTGACCTTGAAGCAGTATATATGGAAATACCTGAATATCTAAACGAAATCCTTAAAAAGGTAGCAGAGGGAAATGTGTCGAAATTAAAAAAGAACAAGGCTGGAGAAATTCAGCGTACGGTAAAAAGATGGCAGAAGTCTATATCTAAAATCAAAGATCCGGTATGTAGACTACACAAATCGTTATATGGTTTACGACAATCTGGTTTTCAATGGTATCAGAAGTTAACAACTAAACTAAGAGAAATTAGTTTTAGTGCATCTAAATCCGATCCGTGTTTATTTATAATGAAGAAAAAATCGAAAATAATGTTGATCACTGTGTATGGAGACGATTTGCTCATTGCAACGAATGATGAAGAGTGGTTAAAAAAGTCAAAAAATCTCTTTCTGAAAGTTTTGAAATTAAAGATTTAGGACCAATTAAAGTATGCCTGGGTATTGAATTTAAGCAAGATTTGAAGAATCGTACTTTATTTTTAAATCAACGAGATTACATTAATGACATTTTAAGAAGTTTAAAATGGAAGACTGTAAACCAGTCAAGACACCACTCAAATACAACTGCAAACTTAAAAAAACGGTTAAGTCAGACAAAAATGAAATGAAGAATATCCCATATTAAAGTTTAATCGGAGCTGTATTGTATTTAGCTGTAACAACTCGACCTGATTTGGCTTTCGCTGTTAATTTTTTAAGCCAATTCAATTCTAATTATAATACGGAGCATTGGAAAGCGGCCAAGAGAGTACTAAGGTATTTAAAATTTAAATTATCGTCTACTATATGAACAGACGGATGAAAAATTGTATGCAGTCGTTGATGCTGACTGGGGCGGTAACTTAACAGATAGGCGATCATATTCCGGTTACGCTTTCATATTAGCAGGAGCCCCAATATCCTGGGAGGCACGTAAGCAGAGGACAGTATCACTTTCGAGTACTGAATCAGAATACATGGCCTTGTGTGAAGCAACAAGGGAGGCTCTGTACTTACAAGAGATGTTGAACAAAATTGGTTTCAAGCATGAAGGTATAACTATTTACAATGACAGACAAAGCGCACAAAAGTGAGTCCAGAGCAACGCATTCCATTCACGTACGAAGCATATAGATGTCATCATTTCATACGCGAAAAGTATCAAAACGGCGATATCAACTTGATTTTTATGCCAACCGAAGACATGCCAGCTGACGTCTTAACGAAAGGATTACCCGTGGGGAAACATTACAAATGCATCGAAAATATGGGAATGACGAACGAAGATACAAATTAGTTCTACAATCGAAATTCTTCGAGGGGAGGTGTTGGAGAGTACGAAGCAATTTGATTGCAACCCTGCGAATAATCCACTGCACAATAATTTAGGCTAAGATCTCATGTAACTCTATTGTATGTAACTTAACTCACTTCCGCTGATTGAATTGAATAAAGCGCACGTATAAACAACAGTAATAAAATGTCCAGCTTTATGGCAGCACCTTCTTGACCAACTGATCCATAATTTTATAGCGTAGCATAATATTAGGGGTATTCTATTTGTTAAAGAACGTGCAACGGGGGTGACACGATCGTGACAAATTCTAGTCACACAATATTGTCCTATCGTACCCACACACCCTATTGTACCCACACAGAAGTCAATCTTAGCATTCTTACGGCATATCGCAGCTGTGTGTCCCTTTATGTGTTTTTGAATACAATAACAGTGAAAATATTTTAGAAATGATAGAAATGCAGTTGACGTGCAACATTGCTGGTATTCCGATGAAGCTTTTCTGCTTTGCTACTAAGTCTGCGGCGTCTGCTCCATTGGCTAACATAGTCCAGTATAATCGATTCCAGCACCATTCTACTGGCACATACCTGTGTTACCTGTGGTACAATGATGCAAGTTTCAAGTAAATGAGATTGCCAATCGATTGCACAAATGGAATAAAATACTTAATAAATTTACAAATAATAAAAAAAAACCAAAAAACTCACAAATCACAAAAGGATTACAAGTCCACGTTTACAATGATATAAAATTATACGAATATAAGTTATAAGAAATTGCTTTGGTGTTGTAGGAAACGAGCAGATATGCGGAGTAGCCTTTCTCTTATTCTTTCAAAAGAATCGAAATAAAATGAAATCATTAAGTTCTCGGAGTAAATTATTTACTCTTTATATTTAATTTGAGTAAACTGAATTAACTAATGAAATGCCAAAGTAGCTTAGCGCTGAATACCTGTTCTGCAGTTTCATTTATTTCGAAGAGAGTATAAATTTTGTCATATTTTGCATGAAAATATTGTTTATATTGTAATTTAAAAGGTTTACTAAAAGCTTTTTATTCTTTGTTGAATATATTCGTTGCCATTCTATTCTTTACATATTGTCATTTACACACATGTATAATTATTAGTCTATGCTTTATTCATTTATTCTTTTTGTAACATTAAAACTTTCTTCTGGATTAAAACCTCATGGAGTGAAGATCAACTTGTAGTTTATCTCCAAATAAATACTGAATTATCTCTGCAATCCTGTCAGGTTATGGGACCAGTTTTGAAAATTTTTATTAGTTTTGAAATATTGCATGACTAATGAATATTATTGAGGATTCAGAAGCAAGTTTGCCAAAAATTGAAGCCGATCAAATTAGCAGGTGCTGTGAGACAACTGAAGTAATGGCTGTGAATACTGTGTCAACTTCTTCGCGGATCCAATTCCAAGGACAACTTCGACACTTGGAGCATGGAGGTGGAAACATTGCTTATTAAAAACGGCTTGTGGGAGTACATAAATGGTTCTAATTTGATGCCGGCAGAAAGTGATACTGCTTAGTTGAGAGCTGACAAGAAAGCTAAAGCAGATTTGGTATTAGCAATTCAGCCATCCGAATTAAAGCAAGTAAGGGGATGTGAGACTTCGCGTGAAGTGTGGTTGAAACTTGAATCGATTTATGCGTCAAAAGGTCCGGCCCGATAAGCAACTTTACATAAGCAGTTGATGTTGCAGAAGTTGGACGAAGGCGGCGAAGTGAAAGAGCATATAGCAAAATTCTTTGATGCGGTAGATAAGTTGGAGAGTATGAACGTACAGATCAACGGTGATCTTTTATCTATCATGCTCTTGTATAGTTTGCCCTCTACTTATGAAAACTTTCGATGCGCAATAGAGTCACGCGATGTGCTTCCAGCAGCTGACGTACTGAAAATAAAAATAATCGAGCAGAGCGAAGCTCGTAAGCAATCGACTGGTAATGCAGTAATAGCTATGGCTACGAAGTCACATGTGCAAGATAAGCAGAATCGGAAGATTTTCGTAAAGAGTAAAATAGCATTCAGATGCTTTATGTGTCGCATTAGGGCACAAAGCGAGCTCTTGTTCTGCTAGGAATGATAGTGATGCTCATGGAAAAGACTCCAACAATTCCAAGCATTCAGCATAATGCGCCGATGAGACGTATGTAGCATACCATTCTGCACGAGAGGAAAAATTTCTTGGTGACGTACGTGGAAGACGGTTGTGGGTATTGGATAGTGGGTGTACTGCTCATTTATGTGATGACAAGTAAATACATGTTTAAGGTAATGAGCAAGTCACCCAAAGCTAAGTTGAATTTGGCAAGTCAACAGGCGTGTGCAGCAGTTCAAGGCAAAGGTGCGGTGCATTTATCGGTGACAGGCACAGGTGGCCAGCGACTATTTGAATTTCAAAATACGTTGTTTGTTCCAGAGCTTCGCACAAATTTAATTTCGGTGGCAAAGGACACAAAGTGACTTTTACTAAAGATGGCGCGTTTGTATCTGATGAAAGTGGAGAAATCATGTTGACTGCTGACCGTGAGGGTGATTTATATTACATCATGGAAAGAAGCGAGTGTGCTTACGTCCAGCCGAAGTGTTCCGAACTGTTGAATTGGCATTATCGGTTGGGCCATCTAAACGCGGCTGATTTAACCAAATTGGTTAAAGATGGTATCGTTCCCGCTTCTGATATTGGCGACGTGAAGCAACTAGTATAGTGTGAAGTTTGTATATTGGGTCAAATGTCGGCGTTACCGTTCCATAGAGGTAGAGTGCCGTGTACAGAACCGTTGAAGATTATTCATTCCGACGTGGTCGGGCCGTTCAGAGAAGAATATATTGGACTTGCTCGATATTTGGTCACCTTCATAGACGATTGTACAAGGTGGTGCGAAATATATTTACTACGGCAAAAGTCTGACGTTTTCGAAGCTTTCAAGCTATACCAGAGTTTTATGGAAAGACAGACAGGGTTAAAAATTAAATGTCTGCAGTCCGACAATGGACGTGAGTATTTAAATAATAATTTTGATATGTATCTTTCAGAATCAGGCATAGCTCGACGATTAAGTGTTCCCAGAACGCCGGTGGTAACGTTTGTCGACTTAAGAGAGCCTTGTATGGCCTCAAGCAAGCTGGTCGGCAGTGGTATGCCAAACTTAAGTCGAAGTTTATAAGTATGGGCTTAAAGCCCACTGAAAATGAATCATGTTTATTTCATGGATATATTGAGAAAAATTTTACTGCTTGTATATTTAGACGATCTACTTATTGCGTCACGTGAGGTGAAAACTATTAAAAACTTAAAACAACAACTTTTGAAATATTTTGATATTAAGGACATTGGCAAAGCAAATTATTTTCTCGGACTAGAGATTCATCAAGTGAATGGTATGATTACCTTAAGCCAAAGTGGCTACATACAATCACTGTTAAAGAAATTCGGAATGAGTCAGTGTAACCCTGTAGCTACGCCCTCTGAGTTATATATGAATTTTGATGAGAATAATGCAATTGATGAAATCTGTCCGTACCGGGAATTAATTGGAGCTCTTATGTATATGTCCGTCGCAGCAAGGCCAGATATAGCAAATACCGTGTCAAGACTAGCACAGTTTGTCACGAATCCATCGAAATGTCATTGGAATGCTGCCAAACGTGTTTTAAGGTATCTTGCCGGTACTGCCAATAGAGGCTTGCAGTACCAAAAATCTGATTTACTGCTAACAGGGTACGCCGATGCTGATTGGGGTGGCTGCACCACTGATCGTCGTTCCTACACGGGCTACGCTTTCTTGCTCAGCGGTGCTGTGATAAGCTGGAAGTCACAAAAACAACGCACAGTCGCTCTTTCGTCTACAGAAGCTGAATATGTGAGTTTGGCAGAATCAGCGAAAGAAGAAGTGTATTTACGTAGTCTCTTAAATGAGATTGGTCTACAAAAACTCGCCGATATAACAATTTATGTGGACAACAGAGGTGCGCAGTGTTTGGCTAATGATCCCGTTTTTCACGCGCGTGCCAAGCATATTGATATCAAACATCACTTTGTGAGAGAGTGCATTAGCGCAGGGTTATTTTCATTGAAGCACGTACCTAGTCAGGAGATGATTGAAGATGTGATGACGAAACCATTGGCGCGAGCAAATCACGAGAGAGAAATCGGACTCGGCTTACCTATCTAATGACGAGCATATTGAGAGGGCGTGTTGAATATATTCGTTTACCTAACACTATGCATGTCATTCTATGCTTTACATATTGTCATTTACACACATGTATAATTATTATTCTATGCTTTATTCATTTTTTCTTTTTGTAACATTAAAACTTTCTTCTGGATTAAAACCTCATGGAGTGAAGATTAACTTGTAGTTTATCTCTAAGTAAATACTGAATTATCTCTGAAATCCCGTCATTCTTCAATACACTTTTTTTCCGCCTTCAGACTTAATTTTGGGTTAAAAATCAAAAATTGTCCACGTTTTCTGGTATAATATATTACTGAATTTGAAGACTAATAGATGTAGTATCTACCCAGGAGTAATTTTTGTAAAGCGACCAGTGCTGTTTGGGTTTCTCCGCCCCAGATGTTCCTCCAAAGTCTTCTCTCTTTAATAGAAAATGCAAAACAATCTTGTCTAAGCTGTTAATTGCTGCTGAATAAATTTGTCTCTTTTCCTAACTTTTCCAATATAAACCAGATAAAATATTCGAAATATAAAAAGAACTAGACGTCTTTATTTTTCAATTAAAACTCAACATTATAAAGGGTGTTTTTTACAGAGGTATAGAACTTTAAGTTGCAATAAAACAACGATGGATTATTCGATTGCCATGAATTTTATTTATCCGAAAGCTAATCTTGTGGCATTACATTTTAAGTATGATTTCTGGCATATGACCGCCACGGCTGGCGCGGATGTAGTCCAATCTGGACTTCCAATTTTCGATGACTTTTTCCAACATTTGTGGCCGTATATCGGCAATAACATGGCGAATGTTGTCTTCCAAATGTTCAAGCATTTGTGGCTTATCCGAATAGACCAATGACTTTACATAGCCCCACAGAAAGTAGTCTAGCGGTGTTAAATCACAAGATCTTGGAGGCCAATTCACAGGTCCAAAACGTGAAATTAGGCGGTCACCAAACGTGTCTTTCAATAAATCTATTGTGGCACGAGCTGTGTGACATGTTGAGCCATCTTGTTGAAACCACATCTCCTGGACATCATGGTTATTCAATTCAGGAATGAAAAAGTTAGTAATCATGGCTCTATACCGATCACCATTGACTGTAACGTTCTGGCCACCATCGTTTTTGAAAAAGTACCGACCAATCTGGATGTAACGGTGTTTCAACATACACTTGAGGATTACCTTCACTCCAAATGCAGCAGTTTTGTTTGTTGACGTAGCCATTCAACCAGAAGTGCGCTTCATCGCTAATGGACGTAGTGTGCGATACGTTTTCCGCACAGAACCATTATTTTCGAAATAAAATTGCACTATTTGAAAGCGTTGTTCATGCGTGAGTCTATTCATGATGAATTGCCAAACCAAACCGAGAATAAATCACTTGACAGCTGTTAAATCGGTTGCCATCTTGAAAAGTAATGCCAACTTAAAGTTCTATACCTCTATAAAAAAACACCCTTTACATGGTGCTGAAATCCAGGAAATGGGGCGGAAAAGTCCTGTACCTCTAAATAGACAGAAATAATACTCAGCTAAACTCAAAGCGGTAATGGAATTGCACAAAGCTGAGAAAAGTTATTGCTATCCACAGCAAAGGAAAAATTTTAAAATACGAGGGCGCAAAAATCAAGGATCCCAAGAATTTTTATCTTCTCGAATACAAAAGTTCCTTGATCTACACAACACCCATCACGATATATATTCGTATTAGCCAGCGCAGCACTCCACGCAACAAGCACATTAAACACTGATGATGTGGATTACTCCCACACTCCACCCCCACACCACACTCATCAAACAGGAAATCGAAATTCTTCCCGGATGGATGGAATTCGCTAAAGTTGAAGTCTTCAAATTTCAGAATTTCAAACAATATTAGTGAAAAAGATTAAATTGTAAGCAGATTAGTCAGAGACGAACGAACCCTTTAAAATATAATCTTAAATCGTGGTAATCCGAAACGAAAAAAAAACAAACACGAAGTTTACGCAATCCACGAATGCTTATGCTCAAAAGCTGCAGCAGCTCTTTACACCGAATTACACTAAGGAAATAAATCCCTCCACAAGTATACTCATTCAACAACGAGGACATCCGAGATCCTCAATACGGCTAATTATAAAATATGTCAAATACCCAGCTACAGGCCCGTCGTTATGTTGAAGACATAGGTATATTTTCCAAAATTTCTATAGAAACCAAACGAAATACTCTATTTAGAGTATAACTAAAAATAGTTTGTACTTACTTTCGTTACTTACCTCTCTCTACTCCATTTAAATTGCTTTCAGATTTTATACATTACACAATATATTATTTTTTAAACAGCATAAGCTACCAAATTAATGTGCCTCTTTGGAAAGAGTGACTTATTAATGGTACTCATCTAATGTGGCATTTATGTAATAATGACAATATTAGAAAGTTGCAACTACGTTTAAATGAAAATTCCGAAATTTAGATAAGTCAGACATTTCCTATTTGTCAAAAGTTAAAACTAATAATGCCGAGAAAAAGTGAAAAACAAAAACTTTTTAAATTACTGGAAATAGCAGGGCTAAATGATTTGATGATAGCAGAATTTTATTGTGAGGTCGAAGGTGTGAATTTAAATTAGATTGTATTTTATTTCATATTACATATAATTTCTTGACAGAGGAGAAAAAAAATCATAAGAAGACATAATATTGGGGGACGTTATGGGTGTGTTTGCTATGGTACAGAAAGCAGATACATTGTACTATTCATTCAAAATAGTTTACCTTAATGTGAATACAGATTAAAAAAGATCAAACGTGTATCTTGGAAAAATTTTGATGCTATTTTTAACTTGATAAATAAATATGAGCTTTTTTACCAATCCTGATCATGTCAACAATTTCATCTTGAAACGCAATTCGCAATTGTATTGTATTGCTTAGGCGAAGTGGCGAAGGTACTACTCTCTCGAAAATTACTGGCTTGTTTGAAATTAGTGATGGTGGTATCATTTAGAACAGGGACTCCATTATATTCGTAAAATGGTTTTAAATTTCATTAGCTTTTAATTTTAGTATATAAGTGAAAGAATCTATAAAGCGCTATTAAAAAAATTATTTATTAAAATATTTAGTAGTTATATAATTAGAATTGAGCACTGTTTTGCATGCCACAAGAAAGTTTACGAAGTTAGAAAAGTTTAAAAAGTTAAGATTAATGATAAAAATGGAATAAAAAACGTGAAGAAATGAATGTGTTGCTCTTTGTTACACAACCTTATATGTTACTTCAACCAAATGACCAGTTCAATTATCAACTTGAGGAAACGGAGCACGATATCGGCCAGCCATTGCCAAGTGCTCTAACTAACAAAGGGGAGGAATTGCGACGAGCAATCAGTGAAATGTTAAATTATGCAAACAATCGATAAAAAAAAATTTTAAAGACAATTAACTTTTTTATAATTTTTTTTATTAAAGATATGTACATATATAAAAGTTAAAATTTCACATTAAGAACACATATTAGCAAGTTATTAGTTACTTGCACATTTTAATTTTTTCGTTCCAGTCTGTAAATTGAATTTGATACCTTCTATTTTTTTTTTTTTTTCAAAATCCACCCGTAATGTTTTGCTCCTGAATCGAAGCGGGATTGTCCGCATAGGCTTTAGTCTTTACATATCCCCAAAGGAAAAACTCTAACGGTGTGATAACACACGATCTTGGTGGCCAATCGACCGGCCAAAACAGTGAAATTATCTGCTCACCGAAGTGTTCTCTCAATAAATCCATTGATTGATGCGATGTGTGGAAAGTGGCGCCGTATTGTTGAAACCAAATAGTCAGTTATCATGACGCGATAACGGTCGTCATTGACGGTTACGTTCTCACCGGCATCACTTTTGAATGATTCCACCAGCCTACAGACCACACCAAATCGTTGGTTTTTCTCGATGAAATGGCAGCTCTTGAATCTCTTCAGGTTCTTCTTCGTTCCAAATGCGGCAATTTTTCTTGTTTAATGAACAAAATTTGGCTCGAAAACGTCGGATCTTCTTGGAACTTTCCAAGTGCCCATAGAGTGAAGCGGCTTCAGTTCTTGCACAAGCTGTATTTTGTAAGCTTTCAATTTAAAATCTTTGCGTAAAATGTGCCAAGTCTATCCATACGTCAGTCCGACTTGTACTGAACGGCGCCGAACCGACTCTACACGGTCTTGCGGGCTGGACGTGGTCTATTCGGTCGAATATTATCCAATAATAAATGCTGGGTATCAAGATGGGTGATTGTGTTGCGAATGGTATGCTCAGTAGACTGATTATGTTGACCTTAATTTGAGCGAAGCGCGCGAAACACATTATTTACAGAACGTGAATTTTCGTAATAAATTTGAACGTTTTGTAAATGTTGTTCAGCCGTAAGTGTTTCCATGATGAAATGCCAAGCAATAATGAACAGAAATGACATGACAGCTTGATACGACTCACGCGTGATCTGTCAAAAAAGGCTATTGAAAAAAGTACCTCTACATGGATCACATAAAATGGAATTTCGAAAAACGATGGAATTGAAATGGATGGAATTGAAAATTGTCTCAAATTCATAATAATATGCAAATGGCACATAAAAATGGAGAAGAGATTTCCGACATTGCAATTTTGCGAAGTTTCCAATAAATGCTATATGTTCAATTACGACATCAAGTGAGTACCATTATTATCTTCCCTATTAAAATACACTTTTTCTTCATGAAATGATTTCATATATAAATTTAAAGAAATCATTCATTAAAATAGTTTCATTACAATAAATGTTCTCAAGTAATATATTCTCTACCGTCACCTAAAATAATTTATCAAGCTAGCAACTAGACAATTTAAGGACCAACTTATTTTGTAATATTTATTTGTTTAGTTTCTTTTTATATATTTTAAATTTATTATTTAAACGTTTGAATCAATATCTTCTGCACACTGTGTCGCGTTCGCTACCGCAGTCCGAATAATTGATAAGATAATTATTAGGCTTCTCAAGCGACAATTTCACATGTGAAAGGTTCAATATAAATAAAAATTTTGGAAACATCAAGAAGTGTTGAAGAGGAATTTTGAAAAAATGTACAAAGCATGCGTGAGAGTAGCTAACAGCTTAAGTTACGTGGCAGCCATGTTTTCTTGGAAAATAATTCCTTACTTTTTATATTTAAAAAATAAAAGTAATGCATTACGTATTTTCCAACTACGAATAAACAAGATTTGTTATATACATATACATTCATATATATAATTCAAAAGATAACTGTGAATTTTCCACCTCCTCGCCTACTTCATTACTACCTTCACCTTGTCCAGATTGGGTATTTTATAAAAGTATTTGACACATCCAACCACTTACACGCGTGCATTTATAATAAAATAACATCTTACCGGGAATTTATATATGAGAAAGACTATGTCAGACAAAGCACAAATGCATAAATATTAGGGGTATTCTCTATTTCTAGGAAATGCAAGCTACGGTGCATGGATATCAAATTCTTTCTATCCGTGCAATGGCACAACAATGGCACGATATGAAAATATCCTTTTCGATACATATGTATGTATATTTATTAATCACAGATAGCAAGAAGAAAAAAGCAACCCTGTACCATGTGGTTGTTATTGTTTCACTTGAATATGTCACAATTTTGCAACGGAGGTGCTTTCGGTCTCTAGCACAATTCCATAGGAAATATCCGCATAGTATGTATTTCCTAGATAAAGAAAATCCCCCTATTGTATATATGTATAACATATACATATTTGTATATGTAAAAACTTTATTTTATCTGCAGGCAACATGATAAAGTATGGTTTTATGTACTTGTATATGAGTTCATACATATTAGCGTACTTGTAACTTTCCACCTCTGGTGACCAATTCGTAGATTTATTCTAAATTAACTAATTAAACGTTTTGCAGCATTTGCTGGCTTTGAGTGTAATTGAGGTGGATATACAAGTAGTGTGCAAAGAAAATAACAACTAATAGCGTGGTATACTCACAGGGAAGATTACATGCAAGTGTTGCAACCTTTGAGAACTGAATTTCACTCAATTTCATAAATACATATTTCATTACTTATATTTGTTGTTAGACACATATATTTATACATACGGAGGATATACAATTTTGCAAATCGTTTCTTATGGTGTACAAGAGCATATTAGTGTAGAGCAAAAAAAAATAAATACATTTTTTACAATTTCCTTAGTCATTCGGGGCGCTTTTTTCCTGATATCGAAGTTTTGTATAAAATTGGTGGCTGTGCAATCCGTATTTCTATTTACCTTATTTAGATAAATTTTTTGATAAATTATTTATTAGAAAAATTACCGAAAACGTGTTTCGAAACAACAATTACTCAGGACATGAGTGGTGGGAAAATGATTAGAATAAACTATATATTATATATGTATATACAGGATTTATCGCTCATACCATATTTAAAATTACTGCTTGGTTAATTTAAAGATATATGGTTGGACATTCAATTATTCCCTTAACTATAAGCAATTATTGATTCATTGAAATCTTAAATAAATGCCTTCAGCTTCAACTTTTCAACTTTTCAATTTTAATTATAAAATATCAAAATTTTAAGGAGATAATCCAAGATTTAACTACACAGTTTGTCAATTCCATTACTTTTAAATATTGCAATACCTACTCGTATAAGGAAGTAAACACACTTATACAATGAAAAATAAATCGCATGACAACTTAAACTTTTTGGCCTCAATTGGGATTTGAGAAATGCTAAATGCATTTCAGTACAACAAAATTTAATCAAAGTCAGTAGATTTTCTGCAAAATATTGAATTGAGGCAATACAACTTAGTAAAATAACGAACAACAACAGAAACAACAAATTGATCACAGCAAAACCTCCGTAGAAATGACATTTATTTTGATTTGTTTCGTTTTGTGCAGTCAATCGAGTGAAAATATGCGGGGGCAGCCGAAAATTGAAAGTCAATGAAGATAAAACCAATAAAATGTTTCCAGCAACCAAGTGCAGTAGCTGTTTGTATGTTTGTGAGTGCGCATGTCTATGATTCAAATAATTTTGCCTGCAGTTGATATCTTTTGTTTTTGTTGTTTTATGCATTGTATTATATTGTAAAAGAAGAAGAATATATTTCAAGTAAGTATGTATAATGCTATACAAATTGAAAGTGGAGTAGAGGAAAGTGAAAAACAAAACGGCAACTGAATGAGAAAAAATTAGAAAATGGAAAAATCATTAAATCGAGGAAAATATTAAATTTATTGATGTGTCAATGTGGTATGCGCTCAACACCCTTATTATCACTAACAATTTATTCGCTGTGCATGTATGGACATAAAAGAAAACCTTAGAATAACTTAATAAACTATACTTATATATATACCAGAACGGAGCTGAATCCGTTGAGATCTATTAAAAGTAGGTTTACTTTTTTTTAGTATATTCATGAATTTATGTGATTCAAAAATTAAATTTAGAAGAAAACATTTTCAAGTACGTTTCAAATATCTAACAACAGCATACAAATGTCTTTAGAATAATTTTTATTTTTCAGCTTCAATTTCCAAGATTCTATATTATCCATTCAAACCATTTAAATGATAGGAGCTGCTCCTATTGAAATTGTACCAGATAAATTCTGTATAGAGAACAGAAACGAAGCTTAAATCGCTGGCACAATTTCAAAGTCTATCCTCAATTACTACTAGATTAACTAATCCGATTGTCTTTTCTCTTAAAAATATTTACTTACACCTGGTCCTTGGTTTTGACAACCTTTTTCTTCTATGAAGAAATTTTCCGTAAGTAATGGTGCAATAGTACTTTCAGACATAAGTTATGGGAATTGTAGCTGAAAGCTCTTACCCAGACTAGAATTTCTACATTATTACTTCTGCCAGTTTAGCTGCTGTTCGGATTTTATGACCTTGTACAGTCGATATTTTCACAAGACTATATTTACATTAATCGTAAGGAATACTTTTTTTTTTGGTTTTCAGCAAAGCTGCAAATATTGAATGAGAGAAAAAATTTAAAACCAACTTACCTGGAATGACATATAGTGCCTCAAAATCACAAAAATGCTCTTTTTTTTAAATAATTTAGAGTGTACAACATTTTGAAAGGAGAAAATTGTTGAAAATTTCAATATGGAAATTAGCAAGTGCCCAAATATAAACAAATTTTGTTCCCTTTTTTGTCACATATTGCCAATAATAGACAAACAAGAAAGAATATTCAGCTTTAGGGAGGTTTTTGAAGCAGCATATCAGAATGAATATAATATAATATAATATGAAACTGATTTTAGTGATTGTGAAAAATTTGTTTTAATATTTTAATACTTTTTTGGGTTTCACATATAAAAAAGAGTATAATATTATTTTTCGAAGCTACTAATTTGAATTAAATACCAAACCGGACATGATGAAAACAGTTTGGATTGGACGGAAAATGGTTGAGAACAAAAGTATATATTCCCGCTTTTATTTCCACACATCCAGTACCACATATCTGAGTCAAAATAAAGATTCACAGTCAGCCACAACTGTTTTCACTCCGAATACGCAATTATCAAAACCCTTGGGCAATTAGAAAAATTAATTTAATTATACCTTTTATGTACATGAAATTGTATATTAACTTTGCTCCAAAGTATGTAAGTAACAGAGGAGAAGAGATAGACCCACCGAATTTTATATCGATCGTATCTCAATAGCAAGCTGAATTAATTTACCCATGTCCACCTGTCTGTTTGAACGCAAGCTAATTAAATTTTTTAGATATTTCAACCAAACTAGGCAGGATGATGATCCTATACGTTTGAACGATCAGTTATCGGAAAAATACCGAAAAAGAAATACTATATCATATAAGCCCCATATAACCGATTTGTTCAGATATGAGGTTTTGGGTCAAAGATCCGTTAAAAAGGCATTTAGGAGCGTGAAATTTGGTTACATTACAGACGTAAATTCAAGTCTAAAATGAAACTGAAAATCATCGAAATCAAATTTTACGATTTGTAATAAATTTGATACGCTCATGAAAGATATAAGACTTCGACATGGGCGAATACAGCCATTATTTCTTGTTTTATTTAACTTAATTTTCTATGTTGGTCAGTTGAAATCTGAAATAATACCGTTATACGAATATATGTAAATTACAGTCGTTGAGGACCAGTTCGATTTTTGTTTGATGTATTCAACTATCTTCCAATTTTTCTCTCTCAATTAAATTTTTCTTTCACTTTAATTTTTTTATTTTAATTTATATTAATTAAGATTTGTATTATATTTTGAACCCATTGAACTATACGTTATAAGTTATAAGAAATGAATCAGTCTCAGACTGATCATTCTATTGCAACTCTAAGAAGTTGTATAAAAGTACCAGAAGGAGAAGAGATTGATCCATCAAAATTTACGTAGATTTTGTGGAGAAGAAGAGCTGAGTGGATTTCGCCATATCTGAAAATTTTTTCAACT
The DNA here is from genome assembly GCA_030068015.2 of Neoceratitis asiatica. NCBI lineage: Eukaryota > Metazoa > Arthropoda > Insecta > Diptera > Tephritidae > Neoceratitis > Neoceratitis asiatica. The sequence continues at coordinate 83,306,938 of CM061524.1, forward strand.
ATTTTTGATTTATTAGTAATCAAGCCTTTTAATCTAGCTATTTTTTTTACATTGGTCGCCTTTAGGCCAACTATAAGACAATATTTCGCATAGTTCTATGATCTATGTATATATATATATGTATTACACAATATTATAATGCAACACTATAATTTCTGCTTGAAAAATATCTAAGCTGCATTTTTTATTAGTTGTAAATCGAAGAATTTTTCGCAACGCGTGCATTGTTGAAAAATTCGAACTGAACTACCTTACCAAATTGTTGTATCATAATATACTTATACAATCTCATCTATATTGATATATGTTTTCTGTATTATTATTATTATTATTTTTTTTTTTTTTGTAGCGCAACCATTCTAAAATTTAATATTATACTGTGACCGTTGTGAACTACATATGTACATACATATGTATTTCAGAACATTTTTGTCATGCTGTTTGAAGTTGTTTACATAGTTAACTAAATTTTTTAGTTTTTGGGCTGAAACAGACCATATTTTTTTGGAAAACTGTAATAACCATTGATGGAGGTTAGAGCTACATATTTCGAAAACCAACCTTTTCTCATCGAATTTCTTTCCAGTCATTCTGTCGGTAGGCTTTTGTGTAATTCATACAGCTTGTTCAGGTACTAATTAATTATATTATTTGTTGCTGAAAGATAATTCAATATTACCTCATCAGCATCATAGACGGCTAATAAAAATGTTGCATTACTTTGAAAGGTACGAATACATAAGTTTTCATTTGCTTATTTATTGACATATAAATCATTTTTATACAGTTTTTTGGCAATATCGCCATTCACACGATTGTAAATTAATTAATACTTTGTCCAAAAGTAAGCAAAAAGTTTCTTTATTCAAATTATAAAAGAAAGTCGTCACAGGGCGCCTTACTGTATGCTATAAAACAGAAAATTGCTTTAAGTGTAACATCCCATTAGCAGGAATTGGTGGCTAGTTCAATGTTGCATTTTAGAGGGCTGGTTGTTATCTTTTCTTTTTTCGTTAGGCGATTTGGACTTGTAGATCAACTTGTTATACAAAGCTTTCGGATCATTACGCCGTTTTGTTATGTAGTTTTGTGCAACAATTACCGCTTCTTTGATTGTGCGAATGTTTAGGTACTTAGTACCTTATAAATGTATTCATTACGCATGTACCATTGTGGGCCCGATATACTTCTCAGAATTTTAGACCGCTATCTTCGTAATATATCTATATTTTTCGCGCAAAGCTTTACTCCGTAACTGGATTCCATACATCCATACCGTTTTTATCATTGATGAAATAGAAATGGATTTTATAGGCCAAATTGAGCTCAGATTTCTTTCTGAAAAGTCAATGTAAACTGACAATTTAAGCTTCAGCTGCAGCTTTTTAGCAGAAATGTGTCACCTCCAAGTTAATCCTCTATCTAGGTGAATATGATATAAATATAACTTCGTTAGTTTGCGGAACTGGGATTTTTTCGTTGCGCCATTTTGTTTTGCATATCTATTTTAATTTGTTTTAATACGAGTACAATATTTTTAAAATTTGTGTCTGTGTGGCCTTAATGCCAATAGACTAAATAAATAAATAATTGAGTAAATATTTCAAATTATTTGTTTTTTCCAATTCAACTGTTACTATAGGGGGTCTTTTATAGAGGTATAGAGCTTTAAGTTGGTATTACTTTTCAAGACGGCAACCGATTTAACAGCTGTTAAGTGATTTATTCTCAGTTTGGTTTGGCAATTCATCATGAATAGACCCACGTCTGAACAACGCTTGCAATTAGTGCAATTTTATTTCGAAAATAATGGTTCTGTGCGGAAAACGTATCGCGCACTATGTCCAATGATACGGACCAATGATTCCACCAGCCCATAAAGCGCACCAAACAGTCAGTTTTTCTGGATGTAACGGTGTTTCAACATACACTTGAGGATTACCTTCACTCCATATGCGGCAGTTTTGTTTGTTGACGTAGCCATTGAACCAGAAGTGCGCTTCATCGCTAAACATCGCTAAAATGGACGTAGTGCGCGATACGTTTTCCGCACAGAACCATTATTTTCCAAATAAAATTGCACTATTTGCAAGCGTTTTTCAGGCGTGAGTCTATTCATGATGAATTGCCAAACCAAACTGAGAATAAATCACTTGACAGCTGTTAAATCGGTCGCCATCTTGAAAAGTAATGCCAACTTAAAGTTCTATACCTCTACAAAAAACACCCGATATAACTAATTTTTGGTGTTTTTCAGTAAAAACTTAAAATTACAAAAAAAAAAGACATTTCAATATGTTTATTTTAAGTTTAAAGTTTTATTAGCAAATTTTTGGCAACAAAAATTGAAGAAAAAGTTTGGGAAATTTATTTAATGTCACGTTAGCCAACGACAAGGATAGCAGTATAGCGAACAAGACGTGCTGGAAAACCGGGAATTTTATTGTTTGCACCACCGCGTGCGGAATATTGGAAAAACAGCGGCAGTGTAGAAATATTTGAATCCATGTGTACCAAAAACTTTTTTTTTGACGCTGACATTTAAAAAACTTTTGTGCCACCAAAATAGCGCAATGCCATCTCTCTTATATGCTTTGATTTTAACCAACAATCACTTTGTAAATTTTGTTATAACAATAAGATAAATTATTTGATTTTTGGTTTGGAAAACAAAAACATCATATATATTAATATTCATGGCTTTAATGCTTGCGTTTATATTTTACGTACATACATATATATGTTTTGTGTATATCTGATATAAAGTGGTCTCTGCGCCTGATAATTTGGAAATGTGTTAAGTTAAATTTGATTTTATGCTTACGATTAAACAACAACAACAGCAACGACAGTTGATTTACGCGCTTGTGGAGTCATTTAAAAAAGTAGGGGAGCGCTCATATACATATTTATACGTTATGCCTTTTCAAAGCATGAGGGTGAGCATGGGTTAAAGGTGGTGCCCATACCAATATATATACGTATACACAAACACATTCCTATGTGAGTCTTGTATATATCTTCATTCAGTTCTACGAAAATAGTTTTTGGTTATAAGTAATGAGCTGTATTCAAAGGCCTATTTTTGTTAGAAACATTATTTTTTCATTGAATATTTTGTTATACGAAAAAGAACAGCTGCCATTTCTACCATTTTTTCTTTGTTTTATAACAAAATATTCAATGAAAAAATAATGTTTCTAACAAAAATAGGCCTTTGAATACAGCTCATTGCTTGTAATCGAAAACAATTATAGGCCGCATTAAAAATGCCCATAAATATAAGTCGAGCTCGACAAGCAATCCTACTTATTTACATTTCTCAAAACTATTAATGCCCGAATGTATGCAGGATTGCAAAGTACTCGCTAACGTAACATAAAGTAAAAATAGCGGCTAAATATTAGCGCACTTAATAGTTGTTGGTTAGTAAAAAATTGAATAATCCGTCGGTTCGATTCCTAGCAAAAGAAGTCTGATGAGGAGATGTGGTGATCTCCGAAACAGCTGTCACTTCTACCATTTTTTCTTTGTTGTATAACAAAATATTCAATGAAAAAATAATGTTTCTAACAAAAATAGGCCTTTGAATACAGCTCATTACTTGTAACCCAAATCAATTATAGGCCGCATTAAAAATGCCCGAAAATAGTTTTTCTTTTTGGCCTTTGCAGAGATCTATAGTGCAATATTTGACATTAATCTTGAAATTCATTGAAACCAATTTAACATTGGAATTGAGTAGATATCACCGTGGAAGTTATAAAATAGCGCAGCTGGAGGAAATTCAATGTACTGAATATCAATAAAATGACTCGCGCGAATTCGGTAGAGAACGGAAATGATTATATAAGTACATACTGCACATAAGTATTACTATATACATATACATATATATATATATATATATATATACATACAATTTTCCAACAAGACTGATACCGTTAAATAAAACACACACTAATTTTTAAGGAAATTCAAATGTTATTTATTTATTATGATCCAATAAAGTTCAGAATATAACATCATTCAAATGGCCTCCACGACTTCGTTTGCAGGAACGATTTCGATTAACCCAATTTTTGAGCTCTTTTACGTGTATCGTATGTTATAAATAGCACGTTCAATATTGACTTTTAAGGCTTGAAGAGAGTCTTGTTTATTGCTTAAGATCAATGACTTAAAATAAGTAGTTTAATGGTGTTAAATCACAACTTCTTGAAGACCATTCAATACCACAATTTCTTGAAATAATCGAATCACCAACACTTTCTCGCAATAATTAGGTTCTACATTAGGCTCTACATTGACAGTAACGGCGCTACCAGCTTCATTTCGAAAGAAGTACGGGCCGATGATTCCACCAGACCAAAACCTGCATCAAATTGTTAATCTAGGTGAATGTAATGGTTGTTCATGAATAATTTGTGGATTTTCTTCGCACCAGAATCGACAGTTTTTTTTATTTACCTCCCCACTTAGATGAAAACTAATCTCATCGGAGAAGATAATTTTCTTAATTGCAGAACGATTATTTTGTTTATAATATTGAATAATTTGTAAAAGTTGTTCTCGCGTATATCTTTCCATGATGATATTGTAAACATTACTGAATGCAATGAAAAAAAGACAAATCATGATATATTGAAAAGGCCAAAACGACACTTAGAAATCATATGATCCCTCTTTCAAAAGTCTGAATTATAAACTAAGTGTGGAAACTATTTGGTTAACTTTCGCATCGAGGAAAAACTTGCGACCACATAGTGAGAGAATATGCCGATAGCTCTGTTGAAAACGACTCATTTTGAAAAATGTCCATTCACACCAACGAACTGACATATGGAGAGAGATCCCGTTTTAAACGTGGGATCCCCGTGTGGTAATGTCCTTCATCCCTAAACGGGAAATGTCAGAACGACGGCGCAGCAACTAGAACTTTCCTTAATACATTAAGTATATAAGCTATATAAACAAGTACTCTCCCTCAATAAACAGCACAACTTTAAATTTTTTTGAGTTAGGGACTTCTTTAGTAACCTCTTGAGATATTTAAAAATAAACTTCATTTAAGCACATTTTCTAACTACTGCGCTTTGTTATGATTCTGATGTTTTCTGTAATCTTATTTGTATCCTTATGTAGACTTGAGTCTGACGACACGCGCTGATACATAAGTATATTAAGTTTTTGTATTTCCTTTATATAATATAATGTATTGTGGCAACATTGACTGTGAAAGTGGTGGCAGTGAAAACCTTAGAAATATTAAATTGACATTTGTGTTGGCACAGGGGTTTATGCACTCAATGCAGTGATATAAAAACAACTTGCTTACACAAAGTTAAGAAAATACATACCCTTGAAAACTTAATTATATGAAGCAGACACTTAATAACAACATACATAAATATGTATGAGTGTATTTATGGATATTTGAGTTAAGCGACTCTACAATAACAAACATATTACACACACACACTCGCTCGAAACTTAGCATAGAAATCAATTCGAAGAGAGAAAATTTGCAAACATTATATTCTTTGTGGGATCATTGTATAAATAAAATAGAGAAATTATCACATGCGGGGACCAAAGGCAAGCAGAGAAGCATATATGTATTAAAGGGCATAAAATAATTTAGGAGGGTAAGTATTGTCGCAAGCAAAAGCCGTAAACTGTAGTTTACGCACTAGGTTAAATGTTAATTTAAATAAACGTTCTATTGCAAAAGAATGTAAGATTTAGAGTTTTGCGCCTAGGATGAAGCATGCGCCAAGAGCATAAGAAGTTTATACACTATGACCACTCAGTCAATATTATATAGTTAAACTTTGACTATATATTTTCATCTCTTTCGTGTATCCTCTTTTAAAACTATAGAAGATAGTTATTGTTATTAACAAGTACATATTAAAGCTTTTTATATTAATTATCGTATACTTAATTTTTATCTCTTTCTTTTTTTGCCTCCATACTGAGGACATATTTGAACATATTTGCATTTAATGTTTGCATCCATAAATTTCTTAATAATCCGTTGGCTAAATTTCCAGCCCACACTCTCAATACCTAAATTATAGTAAAATTCATTCAAGCTACTTTTTTATTATTATTGTATAGTTTCCTAATAAATGTTAAAGCATACAAGTGAGTTTAAGTTGAAAAATGTACATATTTTTAGAAAAATCTGCTTTGAATAGATCTCTGTAACACTTGAATTCAAAGCGAAACAAGATTTGTTTTTTCAAAAGGAATTTATACTTAATTTATTGTGTAATTTTGCAAGCTTAACTCTTATATAACTAAATATATAATTCGACAAAATAAAAGTCTATTATGTAAATGATAACGTAATATTTAAACATGCGTATTAGAATGGAAACTAATATGAATAACAATATTTTAACTTAATTCAATATTTGAATACACTTAATAAATAGATTTTTTCCTATAGCAGATCAGATTCGCTCATAAATAAAGCTGTGCCGTTATATGTGTCTTTTCACTGGTTTTGGTTACAAGAGTTCTAATGTAGCTATTTCAGTTAATCTCTAAATAAATTTAAACTTGAATTAATTATTTCTTCAGTGGTTAGTGTAAGCTCGATGAGTAATGAATTTATCCGAAAATTATCTCTCAAATTATTCTCTAATCGGTTTTCTTGATTCACTATGACCCGATGTTTTATTGGCAACTAATCGCCTTGCAACTAGTCTAAAAATGAATCACTGAAAACACCTTTTGGTCCATATACCAGCTTCATAAGGTTATTTGGGTTTAAATTGTTTAAACACCGAGTAACTTCTTACCTTAAATGACAAATTCACTTATTTCCACCAAATTTTGCTCATGCGTTCTTTTTTGTATTTTATCGTAATCTTATAGGTTTTATCTCCCAAAATACGATTGTAACATAATAATTGGACGTAATGTGTGGTGTAACAAAATGGATACCTAATGATTCGTAGTTGCAAACTATTTTCTTGCGCGATATATGAGAATAAGGGTGCCCCTTAGTTTTCATCATATAAATTATGTAATTTATTGCAACATAATTTGTTTGATTAAAAAATTATCGTATAACATTACAACTAATCACCCAAAATCCAGAAAAGTAGTGGAATAAAATGAAATTCGAAAAGTAAACTTTTTCATTTTGGGTGTTCTCTAAAAGGTGTGATTCGAAGTTACATTTCTCTATTCCAAATGAAGTTTCAAACAGCTGATGACAGCTGCAAATATAACAGGAAATAAAATAAACTTTCAGCTATGTCAAAGTCTTTATACATTTCATGAACATATATAATTTATTGTAAAATGAAAATTCCGATTTTGATGATTTTCAGGTTAACTATTTATTTAAATTTACGTAATTGGTATTCGAAATTTCAAGCCCCTTGATGTTTTTTGGCGGAATTTTTACCGAAACCCTTGCATCCGAACGAACCGGTTCTATGGGGCTATGTGATAAAGTCCTTTCGATGATTTTCAGTGTCAATAATTCATTCATAATATGTATGTAGAATATTGAAATTCATATTCTTAGAGCATTTATAAAGTTACATATCTGAACAAATCGGTAGTATGGCAGCTATAATATATAATCGTCCTATTGCAATGGTTGTCAGTACCAATATTAAGTTTTTTATAAGTGTATAGAAATTTTGGTGCGCTTATTTCTTCTCCTTCTGGTACTTACATACTTCAGACAGAAGTTAATATATCATTTCATATACATGTATGGTATAAAAATTTTAACGACATAATTGAAATTTGCGTTAAACAACATTTTAATATTCAATGTGGATTCTGTCATAATCAGTAAGACGCAAATATACTGAATTTGAATGCAAATTACAAAGAATGATTTCACCCCGACCGAGACTAGAAATAAGATGATCTGACAAGTAGTAATATTACCTCATTTTAGGAACGGGTAGAAGGACCGTAGAAGGATGTATGGCAAAGAGGTTAATCTCGAACGGAGATTTGAAGTGTATATAAGACATACGGTGAAATGTTATAGTTAAGATCATTTGTTCTTCCACAGTTTTTCTATCTTTACTTTAACACCTGTTCTACAACATTTGGCCAAATTCTGATGGTCATGCATGGAAAGCAATCATATATTTTAACATAAACATACAATTTTTTTAATATTTAATATACATATATGCTCATTTCATAAAAAGTTTTGCGTGCTCTTTCAATGTATCCACAAAGCCATTTTAAAGTGGCTTGAAACTATGTGGAATCGGTTTTCAGAACATGACGATTTCATGTTCGAAAAAAAAGTCGAACTGGTTTGTGTATACTGCAAAACACCAAAATTTCAAATTGAAGAAATTTAAATTTTTCAATCGTAACTTTTTTTTTGTATTTTTACATGCGTAATATTTAGGGAATCTCGTAATAAAATACGTATATTATAAAAAGAAATATAAATCAAAAGTACTAATACAATTTAAGGTTAACTGAAATAAACTCACAAAATTATATGGTACAAGTGAATAGTTTTAGGAAGACCATGTTATGACACTTAACAAGCAACACAAACAGCTGTTACAAACATGATCTAACAAAAGTCAAATAACAAAAAAACACAAGTGTATAAGAACAAAAAGAAATTTATTGTACATAAACAACTAATGACTCAACAAGTATTAAAATGCAAATTTAAATTTTTCTATTTAAATCTCAATTTGCAGTTTTGTATCACTTACCTTAAAAGCTCCCATCTATATTCATTAACACCTGAAATAAGTATTTATTTTTATTTAAACAAATAAAGAATCAATGAAAATTGAAGGTTTACAAGAGCACAATACAAATACATCTTTACAGCTCGACGTTTTCGAAATATATTCAGTCACCATCTTATAAAATAAATAACGTGTATTCGTAGTCTAGAACAAATATATAATTTTGTTGATTTGAGTGTAAAAATTTTAATATTCAGATTAATACCACTACGTTGAAACCAGAACGTGACCTGATTTTACAAACAATTAATTAATGTTTCCTTAATTATTACTTTCGTATATTTTTAGTAAAAACAGAATTTTATGCTATATTGCTATGCAATATTACATAATTTTGTATCCTTTCATGTTTTTGCCAACCTTTTTTGTGTGCCATTAAACAAAATGTTAATTTTATAAAATCCTTTGATAACAGAAAAAAAAATTTCCAAACAGTTAAATGCTTCTTTTATCCGCATTAATCGCTTTTGAGACTGCTGGTTAAAATTCCAAAGACTAATCCTACTCAAATCTTTGAAAGTCTTACGTTTTAAGAATTAAAAGGAAGAAGTGAATAAAAGTGGTGAAAGTATTGTACGTAAAATTATTACAATTGATTAAATGTCCTACTTAAAATGCCTTACCAGACATAATAAATAAAGCCTTGTTATTTTAAACATCATTACCAAACAGAAAAAATGCATCAAAAACAAGTAACTACATTTGAGAAATAAAGTTAGGAAACAACAAAAAGCATGGGATTTATTTAAATATTATAAATAATTCGTACTTAAGTGTAGGTAGTAACTACATGACATAGAACACTTAGGTATGTATCAGACACACAGATTGATCAACCGATAGCTTTCTAAGAGATAAAGAGTTAAAAATGCTTTAGCATAAATTTCTTCTGATCGGGGCAAAAATAATAAAATCCCCACACAATATTTACTCATTGAACCCATATCAAATTGCAAAACCAATGAACCGATCACACGCCAATACATGCACACATACAAATATACATTAACCATTTATATACCCTGCAAGAATAGAATAGAATCACTAATAGCAAAATAGTAGTTGTATCCAAAAATGTTAGTTAAAATCTTCCCTTGTTGTATTAAGTCAGCGATTGCTGAATTTAACACGGCGTAGGATCATATTAGTAAAATTCTATGTTATTTATTTGACAAAAAAAAATATATATAAAAAATAAAAATTAAAATTAAAGGAATATGAGAAAGAATAAGATTCGAATCCTGAATTTATTTCGGCTATGTGAACACTTACGCCAAACAAATAATCTTTTACTACAGAGTTAAACACAACCGATGCCATGATCAAATAAAATACATCAACCAACGTTGTGTTGTGGGAAATGATTATAAATCATGAGCTGATACATTTGTCATGCATTATTCACTGCAGGGTAGCTACAGAAATGCATATGAGTATTGCCATTGAGAGCCAGGTGTATGTGGTTTTTAGCCTTTTGCCTTGTGCCCACTATAGCGTATACGTAACCCAGCAGGTCGGCCGTGTAGCAATTGTATAGTATCATGCGCCTCATTGCATTTATGATAAAATGCTTATTGAAATACGTATAGAGAGCAAATAAAGTCATGGTTGGTAAGTACACGGGTGGGTGAAGTGCAGACCTCACTTTGGAATTTCTAAAACAACCAGATGCCTAAGCGATGCCAACGTTATTCACGTATGTACTCATATGTGTATAAACGAATATGTTTGAGCTCAAAGCATCCAGAAGCATTGCTAGTTGTCCGACCGTTGGCTTTACAAGTGGCTGTAGTTATTCGTTTATACGCTTAGATATTTACTTTGACTATATTGTTATATAAATATATACACATATGTAGATGTGTGTAAGAATGAAGTCATTGCTAAATCGTTCGTATAAATAAAACAACTTAAATCAGACAATTTCAAGTGGTTCCATATATCAATATACGGATATATATTTTTAGTAGTTGTGGGCACATAAATTTAAAGTAAAATCATGTAAAACGTATATGCTTTCGTTTAGATGCTTAAAATAGTTATCAGAAGGTTGAAAAGCCAAAGCCAAATTCATAATTTTCGGATCATTAGTTTTGAAAGAGATACAGCAGATACCTGGATAAATTTTTATTAAGAGAAAAAATAATAATTATTTTTCTATGGTCGAACGAAGTTGAAAAGATTTTATTAATTTATTTATACTATAAGAACAGGTTACATATTGTTGCTGTTCTTTTTTATTTTGTTATTTCGTTCACTTTAGATTTTATAACATGTATTGTAAAGGAGGTAATAGGTAAATAATAACAAAGATTTAGCTTCAACTAATGCAAAATATAAAATTTCCCAATATTATTGATCTAGCTACCTATTTTTATGAAAATTGAATACTTCAAGGTAGGCCGCGCGCCACTTATATGCTCTAACATACTCTTACGTACAATAACGTTAAACATATAAGCATAGTTTGCAATCGCAATGGATGCTGCAGCTCCTTAAAACTCAAAAGAAATTCGTTTTTATACATAACTAAGATAACATACAATTTAAAGTTTAAGGCAATGCTATTTCTGCCGTTTATATGGAAACAACTTTTACCAATAACTGTATAAACTAAATAAATAAAATACATTAAAATATTTTTATATTAAAAATTTTTAGTGTATTCAAACCCTATTGCTCTACTTTTAGTCCCTCAACCCATCAATCGCCCACATAAAGAAACGTTTAATTTTAGTGTGTGCACTTGCTAATCAAGGCTGCCGCAAATAAATATATATGTATGTATGCCTGTCGGAAAAAGAAGATTGAAGCATATTTACTGTTTACCAAAGCAAACAATATTGGTTACACCGGGAAAACAACTCGACTTCCAATGGCCACAAACTGAGCAAAACCTGCAAAGGTCATCGTGACATGTTGGAGCCCAAACAGGGGGTAGGTGTGTCAATGCTAACAAATAGGAAGAGGAAAGGATGGTATAAAATAAGGAAATCGCAGGAAGTATTTAAGTGGGTGCCTCTTATAAAAAGGCAACAAGGCAGGAACCATTCAAGTACCGTGAGCATTATATACACTTAATATACATACAAATGTATGCACATAGATGCAGTAACTTAAAAATTTGGGCAATTTCTTTGATATTTTTATATAGGTTAAAATGATATATGTACTTGAATTACTTATGATAAATATATTTTATTAACAAATAATAAATAAAGTGGAATTTGATTTGATAAAGTGGTCGTCGCACACATCTAATAAGTAATAGCCTTATCTGATTGTGTTAGTGGAAAGTGGTATATGTGTTTTAAGGGTTTACAGAGGAAGAAGGGTCTGACGAACACTATCTTTGGAACTGTCCAGCCTTAAACAATATGCCAAAGGTTTCTTAGAAAACGCTTTTTTGTGTTTCTCATTGAGGTATGCTAAATTGTTTATGAATTTGACAGGAATCTAACAGCGTCATCACAATTGCTATATCGGATTAAGTGTACTGTTTTCAAAATTAGCAGCCCAATGAATTTCCTTTTCTAAAAGATTTGAAAAAACCTTAATTACCAAAATAATTGGAAAATTGTCTCAAAATTAAAACATTTTTGAGCGCAGCAACTCAAGCCGGGCATGGCTAAATCATTCAGCTCATCATTCCGATACGATCGGTATAAATTTTGATAGATCTATCCCCTTCTGTTACTTACTTACTTCGGGTCAAAGTTAATAAACTATTTAAAGTATTCAAAAAAGCAGTAATACCTTCGTCCATTCATATGTATATGTGTCTAAATAGCGGCAGTTGTTCTCGTTCTTGGCAGCCAAGTCAAGTGATGTCTGACTATGCCACATATATTTAAATGTATTGGAATACTGAAAGTACTCTATTTAAAGGTATTAAACTGTAGCGGAATACTGAAAGTACTCTGTTGATGATGAAATTAGTTTCAACTTAACTTTTATCTGTTTACATAAGCACTAGTTCAGAAAAAATTAGCTCTGACTATACCTGCACCAGATGTCAGCTAACTGATAGAAAATAGATTGGGGTAGCTACTTTTTGCTTAAGAGGAGCTAATTATTATTTAGATAGCTTAAGTCGTAAAGACGTTAATTAAAAAAGCGATTAATAATTTTTGTTTTGCTTATGGAAATAAGCATTTTTTAATTTATACTTATAAAAGGAAAATAACATAATCACATTCAACTTACACATAGAAAATAATAATTCATTTGAGGTTTTAAAATTAGTAAAGTAGTAGTCAATCATAGTACAATATATTATTGTTTTAATTATGTTATATGTTATATGTGTATATTGTTGTAAGAATTCAAGATAATTTTCAAAGCTCTTTTAGTTGTGCAAGTATACTGAGCAATTGAAAATATTTTACTGCTGGGTGAGTACGAGATTGTTCTCAGATGACAAGCACAAGCACAACGTTTGATTTTACATTCGTACACACCCGTATCGCTACCTTAATACAACTGTTTAAAACGTCCTTAACTTTGGACTCTTTTCGTCGCTGTCAACATTAGTCAATCTAGAGGAAAATTATTTAATTCAAGTTTTGGTGACAACTTCGAGTGAAAGGCGATAATAAGGACTAGCTATAACAACGTGATTTCGAGCTATAGTACAGCTAGTTATACAGGAGTACACATTTTGACTAACAAACTTACTAAAATGACGCTTTTGAGTGTTTTGATAGTGAATTTACGCGCCCTAAGGCGTAAAATTTTATTCTACATATTTTGCTTTTTTAGTATCAAACACGTGCATATATATAAACAAGAAACTAAAAACCGAAAAAAGAGTAGTTTGGTTTAAAAAATAAAGTAAAATGAAATAATGTAAAACCGAGTGAAAAAATCTGATAAAAGTGCATTGCAAATATAATTACTATTTTAGTACTAACTAGTTTATCTTGCTTATATTTACCATGTATGCAACTAGTACTTTTAAACCAGCAATGCCCTAAGAACTGTCATATATAAGTATGTGTTGAATTTCTTTTTTACCAAAAATAAAATTGAAACTAATATTTTAAATGATTCTGCCTTCAACGACAATCGAACCGTGAATCTCACGCGCTACACTGATAATCTCTACCCACCTGGCTATAGCTATTATATGAAAAGAACCACTCAGCCGTGGCATACTAAACTTATTGTTATTCCCGTTACCGGTGAACTGCAATACAAGTAATGAACTGGTATGATTTCATCCTATTTGTTACTAGTATTTTTAGTTACAGCTTTTAAGTGAATTAAACTGTATTTGCTTATAGTTTGGCTGCTGTGACTTCCGTTTTAGTGTTTTGCTTTCTCCTTAGTTTACATACATACTATTCACTCTAACTGATAAGTTAATTTATGAAAAAATAAAAAAATAAAAAAATTAAGAAAGCATTGAACAATTTCTGTTGTAAATTTCATAAAGGTCGATTTAGCAAACATTTTTTGAAGCCAATATCACAAAGAAATTAACATGCTCTGTATCTGTATATTCGTATTACCCATATAGAAGTAAACTTTAAGAAAATATACGGGTATATATACACAACTGTAAAACCAAAAACGTATCAGGGAAGTTATGAATCATAGTTATCATCATATCTTGAAGCTTTACAAATTTCAAATTATTTATTTATGTATCTATTACACTAATAAGATTTGAGGTACATCAGCAATAGTATCAAAGAATTGCTCACGAGCTGCTATAAAGTAATTTGCGATTAAGAGACGTTGAGAATGAAAAGATTATTTATAAGTTTAAAACTCTCAGTAAATGTTTCGTTACAAAAACATCTGAATGGGTCGTGCATTTCATTTTTTTTTTTTTTTTTGCATAAAGACAAGGAAAGGGGCCAAAAGCATCTAAATGATCTTAATGGGATACTAAAGCTAAGCTCGCTAGGTCTTAATAGATATATGACAATACCTCTATACCTAAGGACCGCACGTAAAAGGGCGCTTAGGAGGAGGATAACGTAGGAAAGGTAACATTGTACATACTGCTAACGATAGCCAAAGAAGATACAACAGTAAATAAATATCACACTATTATCTCTTCACTGTATGGGTCTGTACGTTGCATATATGTATGTACATATGTAAAAATATCTGGGTGGATTTGAATCCTTTGCTTGGCTCATTTAGTCAGCCCTTTTGTTGTTGGCGCAAATTAAATGTGACCCACGGCAAGTACATACAAGTATACTTAGGTAAGTATAAGGTTTTCCAATAAGAATGGTTTCTTTAAAAAAAGACGCACTAATTGTTAAGAAAATTCAAACGTGTTTCATTTAATATAAAGTATAATCGATACAATTAAGTTCTGAATATAACATAATACAAATGGCCTCCATGACTTTTTTTGCAGGAACGAATTTGAAGAATACAATTTTTAAGCACTTTTTCCACTAAATTAAGTTGTCTAATGGTGTTAAATAACAACTTCTTGGAGGCCATTTAATATCAAAATTTCTTCAAATAATCGCATACCCAAACGTTTCTCGCAATAATTCGGTTATTGTGACACGTAGCGCCATCTTGTTTGGAAACAGATGTTGTTAAGATCAACTTCTTTCAATTTGTTATCATCGATCTATACCGCTCTACATTGACAGTAACGGTGCTACCAGCTTCAGTTCGAAAGAAATACGAATCGATGATTCCACCAAAGCAAAAACCACAGCAAAATGTCTATTGAGGTGAATATAATGGATTTTCATGAATAATTTGTGGATTTTCTTCGCACCAGAAACGACAGATTTTTTTATTTACCCCACCACTCAGATGAAAGTGAGCCTCATCGGAGAAGATGTTTTTCTTAAAAAAATCCTCATCGTTTTAAAGTTGTTCCAAGGCAAAATCAGCAATTTCGCGACGTTTATGGTGGTCCATGGATAAAATTTTAAACATTACTGAATACAATGGAAAAAAGTCAGATCTTGACATATTAAAAATGGCCAAAACGACACTTAGAAATCATACATCCCTTTTGGAAAAACCTTTATTTAAATGCTTGCATTGGCATATATCGGCCAATCTAGCTGCAAAAAAGTAAAATTTCGACCTTTATGTTATCAAAAAGTTTGCTTGTTAATAAGCTGGTAAGAAAAGGCTTTGGAATTATATATGGATATTGCATATACAAAAAACACTTATAATCGTACCCTGAAGAGTGATGGAATTTTTTTGCAACATCCCATGGCAAGGAAGCTTGCGATAGGGTAGGTGGCGCTGTGAAAAGACTTGCGCGAAAAGCAAGTATGCAACGTATTGCTGAAAACCATATACGTAGTAATTGCGGTCTTTTTGAATGGACAAAAGATGCTTTTAAAGCAATAGATTTTGATTTTTGCTTCCAAGAGGATCACGATGAACATGAAAAAAAAAAATTCAAAAGCGCCTAAGCAAGGCAATAGCTATGAAAAACACCCGGCAATTCCATCACTTTCAACCAACAATTCACAAGAAGATTCGAAATAAATTTTTCATCAAAATTCAAGTGCTGACACGTTCTTCGAAAGTATCATAACCAACTAAAACTGGCAATCACGTGAAACAAGTTTGCATACATTCAAACTTTAAAAAAGGAACGATAATGAGTGCTCAATAATTATATTTCATTTTATGAGACGTCATTGTTCTCATTTTTTGATAAACTAATTTAATATATTTTAAAACAATAGTCTTATATAATATGTTCCTTATACTGTGTAATATTGTATAATAACCAACAAGAGATGTAGCTCAAAAAAGTGCATTAGTGACCGGAGAGAAAATACATAGATATTTATATAAATAAGTATGTATATGTATATATAAATTATGCCAAGTTTCACAACTTTGAATATCCACATTAAATGCATTAATACAGATTTAAAACATTAAGCACCTCAATCCTTTACCTCTTGATTCTTCTTTTGTGAAAAGAAAGTGCCATATGCGGATCTTAAATGCCAGCATTGAAGCGCGCGGCTCGTCAAGCGAATGCACCGTGCGTTGAGAGAGCGCACCCCTCGACAAAAATTGTGATATCTCTGGATTGAAATTAGAGAAGCAACTTCTTCTTACGGATTATTAAAGGTGAACGTTTCTCACGCAATGTGAGATAAGATAAAATTTTTTTCAGCGTGAAGAAAGCAAAAAAAAAAAAAGCTGGTGGAATCATTGGTCCGTATCATTGGACGTAGTGCGCGATACGTTTTCCGCACAGAACCATTATTTTCGAAATAAAATTGCACTATTTGCAAGCGTTGTTCAGGCGTGATTCATGATGAAATGGCAAACCAAACTGAGAATAAATCACTTGACAGCTGTTAAATCGGTCGCCATCTTGAAAAGTAATGCCAACTTAAAGTTCTATACCTCTATAAAAAAAACACCCTATATATAAGTATGTGTATGATGAAAGTTGCAGAAATACAACAGTTTTTTTGATAAGACGAGACAAGTGGAAGACCATGCTCCTAAATTCAAATCTGCTTCTTTATTGTGTACTAGAAAACCTGACAGACTTTGTCTTGTCCTAGCAATGAATATTAATTTCGAATTGGCATAAATAGTTATTTTCGGAAACAAAGTGTTTATTATTCTTATGCTTTACGATGTACAATTTTTTTTGTTCTTTTATGGCGCGTATATAAATAGTTTTCTTTGTATTCCAATACGAGAACGGACGACACATTACTGGCTATGAAAAAAAAATGGATTTTCAAGATTAATGCCAAAGACACTTAACGTTTGCATTTGTATTTGTTTTGTAAGAAATACGTGAAATCAAAATATCTTCGTCTCTGCATGTGACCGTTATAAACAAATCTGGTGTGCCGTATCGACGTACATACGACAACGTATCCTGAGCATAATTACTAATGTTGTATTTATTACTACTTCGTCCGAATTATATATTTATTCAATCATACCTGTTTTAATCGCTCTATTGATCTTTGATTCCTACCAGAAAGGAAAGAATTGTAAATCAAACCAAACAGAAACCTACTAACGTATTAAATATCAAGCATATTGAACTTGCTGAAAAAGATTGGTATCTGCTTAACTTCTAGGAAAGAAAGGAATTTCAAGTAAATAGAACCATAAATAAGATTTTTTCAAAAAGGCGTTCCTTCATAACTTCCCGGAAAAATATAATTTTTTTCATAAGAACCTTCTATTGGCAATACAAAAAAAATTAAAATAATAATAATAATAATAATAATTAACGAAATCGATCAAGGGAAATATGAATTAATTTTTTATACAGTGAAAAAAAAAACTTCTGTCATTTCATATCAAGGTCTAAGATTGCTTCCTATATGTTTTATATTGTATACTCCTTACTTTACCACTAAAATGCTATTTACGCTTTTGAATCATACAGTCATAATACAGTTAGTATTATATTCATATACATACAAATATGTTTATTTGTCCACTGATGCTTTCCTTTTTCCGGCATTTTCCCACGGATGCCTCTGTGCTACCAACAAAGGTGAAACAAATATGAATAATGAGCACGACGTGAGAGCTTAATATGAGCCAATGAAAAGCAAAACTTAAAAAAAGGACACAAACCACGAATAAAAGGCTGCATCCAAAAAACTCACTTGTCAACTCTGTTAGACTTTCAAATGAATGCCGGAGTTCGCGGTGCTTGAACACTATGCATTCCACTGTTTAACAAAAATGTGCTCGTATGAGTATACCTATGTATGTGTCTATATAAGTATATAAATATGAACAATTTGGACAAGAGCTGCGCATATGTCCTACTGTGTTGTTCTTTTACTTTTACATGCTAGTACAATTTAATATGCAAGTGTCGTTAACATATATAACTTTTTTTTTGCGACTTTAATATTTTAATGCAAACAACATACATACGCATACATACGCATACGAGTATTTGCTTTGCTGAAGATTATCTATGTATGCGGGCGGTTCTTTTTTTACTTAGGCAAAATGAAAAATAAGAGACTTTTAATAAAGGGTAATTACTTCAGGAACGCAAATTCTTGGCACTCTTTGAAAAAAGTTCAATTTCAAACCTCTTTGGTAAGGTTTGAGATTTAGCTTATATTGATAATGTTTCTAAATGTTATGTTATTAGAAGCGATCCTCTTGTTCTGCCAGAGTATTTAAATCACTATGCTTTGGGGATAACTTTAAAACCCATAAGTAAACTTGCTGTTTTTTTTTCTGTCGTTTCAACTTTCCAAAAGCTAATTTCAAGAAGATGAATAACGAACATTCTAAATTTACTTGGACAAATTACATTGGTATCATTTAATTGGACGTCTTTCATTATAACAGTACTATATTTAGTATTTTTGAAAAATATGTAAATAATTATGTTTCTGAAAGAATAGATAGTCAAGGACATTTAAAATTTTTTAAGTTGTTAACATTTAGATCACTTAAAATTGTACATCTTCATCGTAAATTTCTTGACTTAACCCAACTTTTGAATCAAATTCTTCAACTAACTTTTAAATATTGTGTCCGCCTGTCAACATCATTTTCGTTCTACTGAAATGATTAATTCATCAACTATTTTAACTAAACTGTTCAATTGTTCCCTCAAACAATATGTTTTCCCATTTTTCATGGAATCAGTCTTTTATTGTCTCACTAAATTAGAGTGGTTTTAGGTCTAGTATTAAAAATTATAGGGGCAGCAATACTGAAATATGCGCTACACCTAAGCAATGGTTACTAGCCAAACAACGTTTTCGATGACCAAATTACTTACCTGTTCCCAACACAGGTTTTATATAAAAAAATCAACGCTTACAAATTCGCTTGAATTTTTATCTCATATCTCTAAAAAGCCTATCGACTTCATAATACTGATGTTATTTACAGCGACTTCGGTAAAGTATTTGGTAGAGTAAATCAGTAAATTCTCATCCAAACTTCTCCAATGGATTTCCTCGCAGTACTAGCACATAAAGTGGATTTCTGTCGGATTCTGTCCTTTGGTGAGGCAAAATCAGAAAATAGTAAAATTAGAAAATAGTATTTTTTGCATTAATTCTTATTCCGATAGGATTCCACCTATCACGTCGTAAAAAAATGTTAGGCAACTTGCTCATAGTTAAACTTCTTAATGGATCAATTTGTAGTTCACTACTTTGTCTGAGGAAAACTTCAATGTTCCAAGTCGTGTATCAAGATAGTTTAGACCTCTACTATTGAAGTCAGACAAAGCATATTATGAAGTGAGTGAATGGTTTCACATATTGCGTCATAATTTTAATTCTCATTCTAGCACCTGTGTTCTATCAGACTTACTTTTTAGAATTTTGCTAATTGGATGGTTACTTTAATACTTTAATACTTATTTGTCTTCAAAATAGAAATTAAATAATTTAAAATTATATGGTATAACAAAACATATTAAAGATATTTTTTCCCTTCTATGCTAGAAATAAAGAAGAAAATACATTTATAAATATTGCAATTAAAAATCATTATTACCGAAGCTCTGATCATATTTGGAGCGCTTGTAACATTAATTTATTTATTTTCATTTGTATAAACATTAAAAAGTTTAAAGTTTCCTCAAACCTCAAATGGACCGTATCCAACTACTCTTAAAGTACTTTACCATCGCCAGGCTAATAATAAGAATTTCTGAAATTCATAAAGTTTCATA
Organism: Neoceratitis asiatica; assembly: GCA_030068015.2. Lineage (NCBI taxonomy): Eukaryota > Metazoa > Arthropoda > Insecta > Diptera > Tephritidae > Neoceratitis > Neoceratitis asiatica. Next base: position 83,327,365 of record CM061524.1, read on the forward strand.
AACAAAATAAAATTTTGATTCACCTCTGGCGCCACCAGCTAAATTAAGTTCAACAAAGCACATATTGTCTGGTTTTCAAGTACAGTAATATAAATTTTGAGTTGCAATTGAAGTTGTTGCTAAAATACAATATACAATATGACAAGAGTTTGTACGATGAACAAAATAGGAAAACAAACTTAAAAAAACTGGCAGTTTCCTGTTTCAGAAACTCTGAAAAAAATTAAAGTGAATTTCATTAGAAATTATATCACGGTGTTCTATTTTTCTTTCTGCTTACACTATTGTATTTTGAATCCATATTCATCTAATTTTTAAAATGTTAAATACTAATTACATTTTAAGTGACATACCATGGCCAAAACGGCTGCTGTGTTTAAATGCTGATTATCAAATCTGATGCCACCAGTTATTTGATATTCTGGGGTTATAATCGTATTCATACACTCTTTCCACTTTGACTTTTTAACCATTTTTATTTACCGTGCTTCCTTAGTGTTAATACGATGTTGCACTTATTTTGGTTTGCGCCTAATGAACTTTTGATTAGTTGTAGCAGCACGTACACTGTATATCAAATTATCCGCACGCATATGGCGCAGCCCACTATTACTTTTACGAGGGTGGTTATATCGCTGAAGCAATGCGCATTTAATCTGCTGCCCTCTGCTGACTTCATGATCATGCATAAAATATTAAAGTAATTGTGTTTGCACATATTTCTTTGTGTATTACATTTTTCTGGAGCGGGGTAATTTAATAAGAAAATTATTAGTGAGCTAGGGGTATTTTTTGTTTATTAATGTAATTCGAAAGTCTTAAAAAAATTTCAGTTGTTAATTTTTTTTGTTCATCTGTTATAAGAAAGTTATAATTTTTCAACAGAAAATTGGTTTAACATAGCACGCTTGCATGTAAAGCGTTTAAATCATGATTTTCTTGAATTTAAACCTGATATTCTACAATGGCAATCAATCTTTTTTTCCCTGTAACAGAACACAAAGGTTATTTAAATATAACTTTTCGGACATAATTCATAAAGTCTATTCTCATAAGATTTAGTTCGCTAAAAATCAATTTTTGTTGCTCGATTTGCATAAGTTCCAAATCCATATACTCTTTCTAGCCGTATAGTAATGTCAGGAATATATTTTTTTCGTAAAAATTTCAGATGACCTCATTTTCAGCTCATTTCGCTTAAGAGAGTTAAATATTTATATCGAAAAGCATTTAAGTAGCTCAATAAATTCTTATCCTAGTAACATAATCTAGTTTTTCTGAGAATTAATTTAGTTTCTGTAGCTGAGCATTTTTAAATCTCGACGCTTGACTTGCTCCTAATTTTCATGACTTTCCAAATTCCGAACGTCATACGGGTGGCGCCCATCATGTCAGCTGGACGGCAGAAAGGGAACCGTTAGTTTTATTATTATTCAAAGGTAAAAACTAGCAATACATTTACAAATAACCTTAGATTTTTTTATACTTATATAATACGTTTTCCTATTTATTTTCACAGTACAGTCGTAAATATGTAGAATAATAACGAGATATTTACAAACATATTTGTGCTATTGAATTGTTATGCTACTTATATATAATAATAGGTATATTAATGCAAATATTCCCACAAAACTTACATTCAAGTGCTTTAAAAGTATGCCAGAAAAAAAACGACTCCATATTCAACAGTAAGTTTAATTATAAATTATTACAATAAGGCTTCTATTTTGCGCTATAAATATTTAATTTAGCCATAAATGTTTTTACTTTTGATCTTGTGACAACTAGATAGTTGTGGTTGTCGGCAAAACCGTTTTTTTAGTCGCAAAACATATGCTCTTTTATATAGTATAGAATGTTCACAAAGAACAATTAAATTGTTATTTATTAGTTATTAGTTGGCTATTATTGTAACGAAATTCCATTATTTTTATACTTAGTCAATTGTAATTAAACATTAAATTAAAAATTAAATTTATATAAAGTTGCCATAGAATTATGTAAAATATATAAAAAATATATTCATTACAAAAACGAACGAATCGAGTTGTTGTACCTCATAGGCATTTTAAGTAAAGATATACGAGTATGAATTCGACCATATTTAGTGCGTATAATGGACAAACGGTTAAATTTTTTGGTTTTTTAGTGTACGGGCTTGGGACAGGTTATTTTTGACTTGTGAATGAAAATGGATCATTTTGTCTTTGGTTATTTGTATTTTGCACAATTAAAGTTTTAATGGAATTGAACATAAAATACTCGCCTGATAATTCCGACGAGAGTTATAGTATACACAGACGTACGGGTAAACATGGCTTAATCGATTTGTTTTATCATTCCTTAAGGATTGATATACATATGTTTATTTATATATCCAGTTTTCAAAAGCGGTCTCTCATATTGATGTAACGATTTTACAGATTCCTTTTTTCTGCTGACTCAGTCCAATGTGACCGCTTTCCTTGTTGTTGGGGCTCATACTAGTTTTTAAATAAAGAAATATATTGAAATTTTTTTTCTGCATTTCGTATTACTTTTTCCCTTATTAAACTGAAAATAATCACGCAAAGTATATTTTTTTTTTTTCAAATGCGGCCATTTCGGCGATGGAAGTAGTTGCTGTTGATGGTCCTTTCTTTTTCAAGGTAGTCAATGAAAATTATTCTATTATTCTTGCAAACCGACTGGTGCGTTTTTCCACGCTTCAGAGCGGGTTCATCGTGTGCAGTCCACTCGGGTGACTGTCGATTGGACTTCGCAGTGGAATGAAATGGAGCCATGTGTCATCCACTGAAGTAAGAAATTGGGTTTATTACGCTTGAACATCTCCAAACACTTCTCCGATTCATCAAATCGTCGTTGTTTTTGGTCAAAAGTGAGCTTACGCAGCATCCACTTTGTACAGAGCTTTCTCAAATGTTCGTGAAGGATATGATATCAGTTGATATCTTTAGAAATCCTACTATTTCATTCCATTTCAATTTACGTTCATTCAAACTCATTTTGTGGATTTATTTGATGTTTTCGTCGGTAACAACCTCTTTTGGGCGTCCGCTGCGCTCAATTTATTCGGTGCTCATATCCCCACATCTAAACTTAAATCCTTAATGGAGTAGTGTGCAGAAACTCATTATCGAGCCAAATTTTTGCTTCAACTGTGTTTTTTTTCCTTCAAAAAGTAATATTTTATCAACAATAATAAACAAAATCAACAAAAGTTGCTTCATTCAATATGCTATAATTCACAAACTAATTATCCGTCAGCTGTCAAATTTGAATAAGCGGTCCTGAAGCTTAGAGCTAACCAAAAATCATATGAACTGAATTTTTCATAATTACATCCATGTGTCAGGAAGGGGCTTTTCAAATGATCTGTTATGTAGTGTTAGAGAATTCTAAATTCACATGCATGCATTTCATGGCAACGTATGTCATCCACTTTAGTAGACTTTATTAGTGCCACCTTGGTTTTGCTTAAATGCGTGTGCGCTAGATATACAAAATAAGGTAATTTACCTTTAATGTTCTGAAAATCGTATGTATATAAGATTTTCACGTTATTACCACCTCACTTTTCTTTTCATGTGTACATTTTCAGGGTATTAAATGTACACAGTGGCCTTAGATTGAAGGCTAAAGAAACTTATATATACTTTACATTCATCACTCAAATACAAAATGTTAATGCCAATGCACGTATATCGGCGCCCATGTAGGTCATACAAAGAAATACATAATGATTTTTAGCAAATAACATTGATTTATAACTAACAACAAGCAAAAAAATTCTATAAATAAAATGGATGATCATACGGGAGAAAAAACCTTACTCAAATCATCACTCTAATGCATGTGCAAATATAACCATAATTCTGGTATGCCTACCTGCATACCAAATCAACTTGGCATAAGTATTCCTTGGGCGTTTTACAAACTCCTTTCTGCTTCAATATCCATTAGCCCACACATTTACTCACTTAACCCTGGGTCCAACCCTTTAACACTTTCGTTGTGACAGTTAAGCACTAACAAAACGCAATATGTCAGGGCGTATTTTGCTGATAAATGTCATTTGAGTTGACATGCTTCTTGATTGTCGGCAATTCTCCTACCACATGTACATGTATAAAAAATTAATAGGCAGCAAAAAAAATTACTCAAAGCCGAAAGGGAGTGTAACAAAACACATACTTTCTAAACGCCTAAATATATGAGCATTTCAAGTGCGCTTGACAAAATAAGATATCTGTGGATTCTTCATCAATTTTTCATTATGAACACAATTTTTACAAAATCAAGCATATATAGATATATGCAAGTACTAGGAAAGTTTACACATAGCAATTTAATATATTTGTAGTGTACAAGTGTGGATGTTTTCTGTAGAAGGTAAAACGCCAGCCGACAATAGTCAATTTTTAAAATACATTTTATAGATATATTTTTTATAGACCCACATTGCTGGGTCTTCCAGTACATTGCTGTGTTGGCATTGTAAAGAATGACGCAGTTAATCCAAAATATTAAACTTCCATTGTATTTGTTAAATTGGATTGTTAAATAAAAGTCACCAACTATGTTTGCAATTACTTGATTATAAAGATTTTACTCAATGTCCTTATATTACTCAGTAACTAACAATTCACTTAATTATTTAAAATCACTTATATTACAACTTTCACACTGTACTATTTTTATTTCACAGTAGTGTAATCACCAATTCGTTCACTTTATAACTGATTAGCTTTGCAGTTGAATTTCGTCCTTATATACTCAATCAGTTGTTCGCAACCCCGCCTGGAATTATCGAATTGTTCTCGATAACGAATGTTCTAGGTTTACGATCTAGAAAATGTATATAATGTGTTTCTAAATTAGCCGCATGTCATTACTTCGATCTTTGTTTGTAGACTAAGAATTGTTCGCAACCATATCTAACCTCTTTGTCAAACTCATAGCAGACTATATATCAACATAATGCAGCAAGCTACGAGCGATCTATATTTTTATCCAAATTATGTTTCATAACATTTTCTAAAATATACTCATTGGTCCATTATACCAATTATTTTATGAATGCAACCTACACCGTAGTAAAAAAACAACTTGCTTGCGGGGGGAAGTTGGATAAGCTCAGTAAAACCAATACCACCAAATAGAACTATTTTGGACTCGTCAGTCTACAAAATATTTATTCGCCATCCAGTCTAAAATTGTCTATGTCTTGTTTCTGTAATTAGGGGCTTTTTCCTCGCAATTCACACAAATACACAAATAACTTCGCTCCTGAGCGCCTACTTCTCATTGCCTTGTCATGCACTGCTAAATTTAATTATGTTTCTGGCCGGCCGATTTCAGGGAGTAAGATTTGGCGATTCTAGCGATACTGGGATCATCCAAGAGGGACGTTTTCTTTTTTCGACCCTTGTTTTATAGATGTTCCTTCAAAATTATTGCGTTTGTCAGTTAAAGGTATATAGCTTTGTATTATATACAACAATTGTTCACCCGCAGGACATTCGATTTCAGTTGATGCACTCATCCTAGTCGTATCTGAAAGAACTTATTTTTTAAAAAAGCTTTACAAAGTCGTAAAAACATAAACATACATTTGCTTTTTAAAGACTAAGGGAAAATATAAAAATGAGTGAATACTCATATACATACAATTTATTTTACTCTTCTTATTACCTATTCTTTTTATTTTAATTCTTTTCAACTTCTAAAATTCTGCCTTCCCTGGATTCAAAAGTAGCAATTTTATTATACAAAAATCGAGATAGCATTAACAACTTTTATCCACTATGGCCTAAAGATCAAGCATAAAATTATTTTAATTAAAACTATTCAGAGCTGTGTTTATAACATAATATAGAATAAAAATAACAGCAATTATGTAATAAAGGTAAATTAGTTACATATATTTTTTTTCGGTAAAAATCAATCTTTACCATCTGTCATTCTATGAATAAGTAAAACTTCATAAAAATGAACAACCAGTTCCCAAAATGATTCGGCTTTTTATATGACCTGCCCTTATTAATTGCTGTACCCAACTGCTATTTTTGCATGCTAATACTAAAATTTTCAATTTTATTGCCATAGCTAGTAAATAAAAAGTATCGTACCGCGCCTTAAAAATATAATAATAATTCCCACCTGCACTATCGATAGTTATAAAACAAGTATTAATCATAATCAACAATATGTATTAATATTAATTTATATCATTGTTTTTATTTTTAAATTACCATTGAGACACTTGACCCGACAGTATTATTTACAAATATTGACGGGAAAGTAGCATGAATAAATTTCAATTATTTTATAATTCTAAAGGGTGTTTTTTATAGAGGTATAGAACTTTAAGTTGCAATAAAACAACGATGGATTATTCGATTGACATGAATTTTATTTATCCGAAAGATAATCTTGTGGCATTACATTTTAAATATGATTTCTGGCATATGACCGCCACGGCTGGCGCGGATGTAGTCCAATCTGGACTTCCAATTTTCGACGACTTTTTCCAGGAATGAAAAAGTTAGTAATCATGGCTCTATACCGATCACCATTGACTGTAACGTTCAGGCCACCATCGTTTTTGAAAAAGTACGGACCAATGATTCCACCAGCCCATAAAGCGCACCAAACAGTCAGTTTTTCTGGATGTAACGGTGTTTCAACATACACTTGAGGATTACCTTCACTCCAAATGCGTCAGTTTTGTTTGTTGAAGTAGCCATTCAACCAGAAGTGCGCTTCATCGCTAAACAAAATTCGCTTATGAAAATTGGGAACAACGGTAATCTCGTTTTGGGCCCATTCGACGGCCTTACTATATGATCGTTTGGCTTCAAATTCTTGCACGAGTTGGATTTTGTAAGCACGCAAACCAAGATCCTTCCGCAAAATCTTCCATAAAGTGGATGGACACAGATCCAATTCCTGTGCTCGATGGCGGATGGACTCATTCGGGTCTTCCTCCATGCAGCAATGGCTTCTTCTGTACGCACCGTATGGCATCTCTGGGGATGCGAGTTATCAATAAGAGTAAACGTGGTGCGAAAACGTTCCATGGTTAATCGAATTAACTGCTCTGATGGACGATTTTGTCGGCGATAAAATGGACGTAGTGCGCGATACGTTTTCCGCACAGAACCATTATTTTCGAAATAAAATTGCACTATTTGCAAGCGTTGTCCAGGCGTGAGTCTATTCATGATGAATTGCCAAACCAAACTGAGAATAAATCACTTGACAGCTGTTAAATCGGTCGCCATCTTGAAAAGTAATGCCAACTTAAAGTTCTATACCTCTATAAAAAACAGTTCGGCTAGCACACCAAGCGGATTTTCTGGCAGCATTGGGTGCCCAGGGTAGTACGCAAACAATGGACACTTGGCGTAGAGATTTATAGGAGAATGACTATAATAAGGAAAGAAAAAACTACCAATAGTTTTGACAACTGACGCCGTAAAGTACGCAATGCTTGTTTGCACAAGGAGTCAGAGTAATTTTGTAAGGACGAATGCGTATAGAAATAAATGAAAACGATAAAACCAAATGCAATAGTTAAAATTTTATTCCAGTATTTCCTTAAAATCGTTTTATTCTAGGATGCTTTCCTTTACTTTATTCACTTTTTTTATACCATTTTTGCGCACTGCTAGCAATTATGCCTGCAAGCAAGCATGCTGCTTATGCTTTTATTGCTTTGACCGCCAGTCGGTTCTTTGCCGCCACATCATGTTTATGCAGTGAAAAAATGCCGAGTGAGCTGTGCTCCTACTTCATTGTAATTCTTATACTTTCCTTTTTTTGTTGCCTTTGCCCTTGATTTATTTTTATTGCAATTACCAGTGCAACATTATTTGTATTTTGCCTTACATTTTGCACGAGCAATGCTGCTTGCTGCTACTATTTTGAATTCTGTTGAAGGAAAATTCAATATAAACTGCTTTTTAATAACTTAAGAACTTTAAAGTTACTTAATTTTTGGAAAAATTCTAATCAGTTCTAATATGATCTTTCAGCTTATTTATTAAAACATTACCCCGCTTTGGTCTTAACTTTTACCTTGTCTTTGATGTCAGGTGCTTTCATTGACGATTGAAAAGTTACTTCCATTAGCCCTATTCACAAGAGTGGTAATAAATGTGATATTTATAATTACACGCCCATTTCGAAATTGTCTAGTGTCTTGAAACTCTTTGAAAGTATTGTTAAAGATGAAATGTACTTTGCAACTAAGAGCATGATTTCGCCGAACAATCAGGGATTCGTTCCGAATCGATCAACAATATCGAACCTGGCTGTATTTAGCGAATATTGTATCGCATCTTTTTTCGCTGGATTTCAAGTGGACTGTCATGGCACGGGTTTCTTTTATTCCTTTGAAAAAAATTCACTCAGTTTTTGTTTTGGGATTTCACTCAATTTTTTTAGAATAGACTAAGTCTTATATATCTCAACGAATTTGTGTTATGTCAATTGATGGTATCTTCTCTGAACCATTATTGCATCTTCTGATGTTCCTCAAGTAGTATTCTAGGTCCATTGTGTCTTAGTTCTCGTCTATTTTTAAACACTAACATTTATAGTTACTTCAGCGAAAATTCTGAATAACTTGCCGACCTCATATTACATTTCTCACTCTTTGTTAGGAAGTTTGGACGAGATTAAGTACCTTGGCGTGATTTTTTCGAGTAATTTTAGGCATACTAGCTTTTTATTTAGGAAGCTTACACAGTTCTAGGGCTTGTGAGGCGTCGTTTAAATATGGTCGTGGTATATAGCAAATTATATAAAAATAAATAAATCATGTCTAACTGAAAATATTTTTTGTATATTATTATATCGTTAACGAGAAAAGTATTTAATTAACATAAGGGATACATAAACAAAAACCACATATTCTAACCACCCAGCATCCAGATGTACGAAAACCGGCGGCTTGCTGTGTTTGGGGAAAGCAATTGGAATCTAGGAAATGCATGCTAGGAAATTTTTCCTATCCGTGCAATCGCACAACAACAAAACACATGCAAAAAAATATGCTACGATAAGAAAAATATCATATACCAAAACTCAAGTATATTTTTTCCCCACAGATAGCAAGAAAGAAAAAGCAGCCCTATGAAGGAAGAAGCAGCCCTGTGCCTGAGTGGTTGTTATTGTTTCACTTCAGTATGTCACAATTTTGCAACGGGGGTGCTATCGATCTGTAGCACAATCCCATAGGAAATATTTGAATAGTATGCATTTCCTAGGCATAGCGAATCCCCCTACTATAAATTTATGACGCACTAATACTAGAAATTATATAAATTCAATACAAGTAATATACGTTGTGCAACAGCATAACTAGTTGGATGAACTGTAATCTATTAATGACTGAAATACATACTTACATATATATATATAATATATATATATATATATAATATATATATATATATATATGCATATACAAGAGGTAGTTGCATGCCAAGGTTGCAGGAGTTCACACTCCATACACATTGCATTTCGACACGTATGCATTACAGCAATCCTTGTAAATTTTTATGCTTATTTGAATTTGTATTGTTGCTATTTTATTATTTCTACCACCATTCCAGCTTTTTTTTTTGGTTCCATGAGAATTACGTACTTTTTTATGATGCTATTCACGCCAATGCAACTCTAATATACAGCACATGTGAAGACACATACTCGTATATTTGTATATACGAACAATGTATATACATAATATTCTTTTTTTTTGCATTACGCTTCATACATAAATGGTTGATAAAGTCAACTGTAAGAAGTGCGTAATTGTGCACGGGTGCTTGAAATTTTACTGCATTCAGAGAAAGTTCATTTGGTTGCATTGACATTGAATTTGCCAGCAGCTTCACCAAGCGGTTTACCAATGCTTTTGTCTGATTACGTTGTTTAAGGCATAATAATGAGGGCGCGTACATGAGGCACTATGGCAAAAGCAAATATCGATTGCCCAGAAACTGTACAATTTAGATGGAAAAATAAAAATAAAATAAGATAAGGAAAATAATTTAGAAGATCTAGATCTATATATTCTCAGTTAACTTTGAAATAAATGAATACTGATGGAACGTAGATATAGATGGATTAGATAAAAATTCTAAGAGGAGCTTTTTTTCATTTTATATATACATTTCTCGTGTTTCACATTCGAAACCACTTGACCACATAAGTAAAATATTAAAATATGTTAAAATATGTATTTATTTGTTAGGTACTACGAAAAATGTTTTAGATATAAATCTTTAACAGTCACAAAACCAGTATTATTGGGGTTTACTAAAAAAAACGATTTTAATAATTCTTATAAGATGTAAAACTCAATCGGGCGCAAGCCGATTTTTCTGTTTTTCCTCGTCCGTGTGACCGGGGACAAAAGTAATTACTTTAACTTTTTTTATGTAGTTTGCTAATTGGGAATTATTACAATTACTAACTGATTATATGCATATGTAGATGCTTAAGCTGAAAAGTTAATCCAATGCATTTGAATGTTTGAAGCAATAAACAGATGATCTGTGAATTTTCCCTTTTTTCAATTAATTCTATATTTATTTGCTTTCTATTGTAATGGTACTATCTCCAAGACTTTATAAATAAATACTTAAAAGTTAATGTTTTATATATATACAGAATTCCTAAATATTATTTTTCTTTTGTTTTTGCAAACGAAGCACAAAAAAATTTCTTAGGACGGTTTTGGAAATACTTTCACACATATGTACAAACAATCATTCCTTCAATTTTACACATGCACTTTCTTAACTGCTTTTGGGCAAGTGCTCTTTGTGGTCTACAGCGTACCGCATTTGTTACTTTCATCAACTACTTTCCAGGTACCAACTCTGCTTAAGAATGCATTATTTTCCACCTCGATAAAAGTTTCGAAAGAGTTTTTTTTTTTAGTGGTTAAGTTTTGCAACTCACATACATATGAACATAGTTGTGAATTCTACAAGCTTACCCGACGTAACCAAAAACCAGTTGTACAAACAACATATCAGCTACCACAAATATATATATGGATAAATCATATCAAAATGTAATAAAGTCCCATCAGTTTTATACCAAAAAAACCACAAGTTCAATAAAAAACTTGGTAAAATTAAGAAGGTTGTTTTCTCAAATCGAATAGAATAACAAATATAAGTGGTTATTGATACAAGAATATTTTTTAAGAAGAAACGGAAAGAATTTAAATAGATACAATATTAAGTTCAAAGCAAAATTGAAGGAAAAAAGTATAAAAAATAAAGGGTTTATTCATAAAATAACGATAATTTTTTAATTTCGCGAGTTTGGAGAATTTTTTTTACTGTGCTGCTGATTATCGGTTGAAAGAAATAGATCAAAAAACTTGTATAAAATTTTGCGTATAAATATAAAGAAGTACCGAAGTGTGTGAAATACTAACAAAATCATGTGGCTATGAGTAGAGCAAACGTTTCCAAGAAGGCCGTGAAAACGTTCAAGATGCCAAACACCCTGGACCCACCAGCCCACGAACAACCGCTAACGAAACATCAATTTGGGAAGTTATTGATAATGTTGGCATAGCGATTTGATCATGTTATGCATTTTTTCGCCGTCACTCGTATTATAGAAGAAATGAAGGTAGCCAGTAAATCTTGCTTTTTAATCTCTTCTATTACTTTGCATAATTTAAGCTATCAAAAAAACTAAACTGTGATAAAACCGAACAACAATCCTGAAATATTAATATATTAATATATTAATGTGTTTGGTTGGTTTTGAATGGACACATATACCCAAATGTTTGTAGGAAAGTCAATTGTTAACTAAATGAATCTAATTGGCGGATTATAAAGGGTTTTCCAATAGGGATGATATGATTTTTAAGTGATTTTCATTGCATTCAGTAATGCTTACAATTTCGTCATGGCAAGATATACGCAAGAACAATGTTTACGTTATACGTATTACGTTATAATCGTTCTGCAATTGAAACTTTTTTAAGAAAATCATCTTCTCCGTCGTGGAGGTCATTTGAATGATGTTATATCAAGAACTTAATTGTATCGATTGTACTTCACATTAAATAAAACACATTTGAATTTCCTTAACAATTAGTATTTTTTTAAAGAAATCATATCACTCTTATTGGAAAGCCCTATGCAATAGTTATATTTAATTTACCGAAAATCTTCTATCTGAATAAATCAGTAGCATGTGGACCATATGATATAGTCTCCCGATTTCGTTGATTTTTAGGGCCCATATTTAGTCTAATATATATGTGTAGAATACCGCATTTCATGATATTCGATTTTTTATCGAAGTATTTATAAGCTAAAATCAAATGTCTGAACAAGTCGGTTGTATGTGAGTTATAAGATATAGTAGACCGATGTGGCCGATTCCAACAAATGATCAATGCATTACAAAAATAAACCCGCATACTAATTTTTGTTGAAATATCTCAAAAACTGAGGGCCTAGTTTGCGACATGGCAAAATCAACTCAGTTTGCGTTTTTATATAAAAAATGTTTGGAAAATACCTTTGAATGTTATTACAACAAACGAATTCAAATTCGCTCAGAAGGCGAAAATGTGTAAATGTTCCATATATTAATAGCAAATAACCTATTCAAAAAAATAAATTTCATAAATATGTTAGGAAAGCCGTAAAAATTTCAGTCGATATGTTGAGGGTGGTCTATGGCTTGACAGTACGTAATTTTTATCTGCGACATCCAGGTACGATATTTTTGGCTTAGGCGCGTGTGCCATAGTCCGGGACATTTTTCGATTTCTTATTGGGGCAGGAAGAATGTTTGTTAGCTACCCAGAGGATACTTGGAACGTCGTGAATAGATTAATGCATATGCAAAAAAAAAAAAAAAGGCGGAATTGGGAAGAAGTTCTCCGAGCCTTTCGGTATGAAACGAGGTTTTCGACAGAGTAACTATTTATGGTGTGATTTCTTCAAATTGATGATGCAATAAATAGTAAGAGCCGCAGAGCCAAATAGATAAGGAATAATAATTATTTTATTGAATTCAGAAATCAATATTACAGGAGAGAATAAAGAATTAATAGTTTTGCCGATACTTTTAATCATTTTTTATTAATATCTTACCAAATGACAAACATTTTTTTGGGTCTCCAAATAAATGAAAAAAACACCAAAATACATTTACTTATTGTAGTAAAGCATTTATTTATATTTAGGACTTCGAAATTTATAGTATTTGGTATGTTCAATGAGGAAACAATACGAATTAGTTCAAAAAAGATTAATATTTTTCACTTATATTCATAAAGAATCATAATTTTCGTCTGTAGGATGCCGGTACATGGACAATCAAATATAAAAAGTTATATAACATCCATTTCTCTTAACTATTTTGAATAAATACAAATTGTAGTATAAAATAACCATGCCCAGCTTGAGCACTTTTCCTTCATTGTGTGATATTTTACAGTCGAATATTACATTAAAAGAGAGAAATGTTTTTATGATTGGAAGAAGCGTTACCACAAGTACATAATCTCTAATGGGGACTATTCAATAGAGACGAATAAATAAATATTTTGTTAATAAAATAAAATACTTGTTATTTTTTTAACACACCTCGTACATAAAAAAAAAATTCAGAATCATTAAAGATAAGAAACGTAACAAAAAGAAATGTGAGTAAAATCGCTAGACCAGAAAACTGAATGAAAACAAGAAACCGAAAATTGGCAACATTGCGCCAACAAGGACAGAAAAGGCAAAAACGTAGTGTGTTAAATGTAAAGTAAAACCAGAAGACCAATACTGTTGTTGGTTTTCTATTTTTCGTTAAAAAGAAAATCTCTAAGTAAAGGATAAAAGAAAATATTTTACGAAAAACTGGAGAGGACTAAAAGAAAACAACAACATCCTTACGACAATTTTTGTAGACTTTTACTTCTCTCATTTTTTTAGGTAATATATTTCCTTCCACCAGCTTCCCAACCGACCAACTAACCGTGTCTTTTGGCTGTCACTGCGGCCCGTCGGGGAAAGCGCGAACTTTGTCACGTTAAATTGTGCCAAAAGTAAATGAAAACTGTCTAGCTGAGAAAATGCAAGAAAAATATAGAAAAAAACAATATAGAGCAAAGTAGCGAGTGCTGATAGGGACAAATCAGCATAGCGAAGTAAATATTGTAAAGGGTGTTTTTTATAGAGGTATAGAACTTCAAGTTGCAATAAAACAACGATGGATTATTCGATTGACATGAATTTTATTTATCCGAAAGATAATCTTGTGGCATTACATTTTAAATACGATTTCTGGCATATGACCGCCACGGCCAGTACGTAGTCCAATCTGGACGTCCAATTTTCGATGACTTTTCCAACATTTGTGGCCGTATATCGGCAATAACACGGCGAATGTTGTCTTCCAAATGATCAAGCGTTTGTGGCTTATCCGCATAGACCAATGACTTTACATAGTCCCACAGAAAGTAGTCTAGCGGCGTTAAATCACAAGATCTTGGAGGCCAATTCACAGGTCCAAAACGTGTCTTTCAATAAGTCTATTGTGGCACAAGCTGTGTGACATGTTGCGCCGTCTTGTTGAAATCACATCTCCTGGACATCATGGTTATTCAATTCAGGAATGAAAAAGGTAGTAATCATGGCTCTATACCGATCACCATTGACTGTAACGTTCTGGCCACCATCGTTTTTGAAAAAGTACGGACCAATGTTTCCACCTGCCCATAAAGCGCACCAAACAGTCAGTTTTTCTGGATGTAACGGTGTTTCAACATACACTTGAGGATTACCTTCACTCCAAATGCGGCAGTTTTGTTTGTTGACGTAGCCATTCAACCAGAAGTGCGCTTCATCGCTAAACATCGCTAAAATGGACGTAGTGCGCGATATGTTTTCCACACAGAACCATTATTTTCGAAATAAAATTGCACTGTTTGCAAGCGTTGTTCAGGCGTGAGTCTATTCATGATGAATTGCCAAACCAAACTGAGAATAAATCACAAGACAGCTGTTAAATCGGTCGCCATCTTGAAAAGTAATGCCAACTTAAAGTTCTATACCTCTATAAAAAAACACCCTTTAGTTATCAGTGAAATTTAAAGAATTTAGATCTGCTACATTCTTTGTTACTTATCTCATCGTAGGAGATTCTGAGAAATACAGAATACACGTCAAGTATCAAATATGTTGTGTGTCATATAAAACAAAAGAAAACTTAAGAAATAAAAGTAAGCTACTAAATCATGCAAAACACAAGAATGAATGATACCAGTCGTGGCCTAAAATGATATTAATAAATTTTTCATCATGAACACGTGTAAGATACAAGAATTTATAAAACTACAATGTTCTATGAAATGTCAATTGTCTGAATATGTATCTGCTACATGATAAATGGTAGTTAATGCCTTACAACAGAGCGCATTATTGTATATGTCTGTTAAAATACCATTACTTTAGAACCACGGAATAGATAGAATTGGATGAAATCGCAAGCTTCGAAGATTTATCGAAACGTAACGTACCGGAGACATTTTTTAAAAGAAATATGGCTCAAAAGCTCCTTATAAGAATACATCAGTCATTTAGAGGTCCAATTTGATGGAAAAACATCAAAACAAAGATTAGAGAAGAAGCTCAGTAGAAAATGCTTAGAACCATTACTTTTTTATTTTCAAATTTATTTTATTAAATTCATTTACAGTTCATATGTTATATATTATGTATATTTAAACTAAATTAACAGATTAAGATTTTTAAAATAAAATGGGGAAATCTTTGGTTTCAAAAGGCTATGAATTTACAATAAATATAAATTGGAAGCGCAAGTTAATTCAATTATCTTTATAGACTTTTGTGTTCTCAGAAATGTTGCGGAAAATTTCGTGAAATATTTCCTGGTTTCAGCATCTTAAGGTTATGAATATAAACTAATTAATTTGAAAGAGAAGCTACAATATTTTAGTTCAGAAACAGATACTCAGTTCAATGTTCAAACTACTATCCCAAAGAGTTCAACTTTTGTAACCTTTTTTCTAAAATTTTTAGATTTAATTATTAATAATAACATAAAACTTGTAAACAAGATTAAATGTCGAATGTCCTTTAACAACTACATAACACCTGATCTGAATTGACTGCATCCAAACAACAATTTGTAATGTACCTTAGGTTCGGCTTATTCACTTTGTAAAGAATTTTTCATGCCCGTTGTCCTTTGTTTTAAAGATTGCATGTTATCTGCTAATAAATTTAATATCTCAATTACATTGGGATCACGAACTTTCGGCGAAGAGTTTTTATGTTGGCTACTACTACTAGATTGTCGTAGGCCCCGCTGGTTTGGCGCCAATTAGGAATACCAGGTGAAACTTGGTGCTTCTGAACTTGGTATTTCCAACAGAGTCTGCCTCTTCCTCTGATATGCGGGTACTGCATCGAAAACTTTCCAACCGCTTTCAACCATACGGACGATATTATCTAGCCAGTGTAACCACCGTCTTTTTATTCGTTGAACTATGTCAATATTGCCAAGTCATCGTTCCATCGTCTGTGATATTCGCCGTTGCCAACCCTCAAAGGAGCATAAATCTTCTGTATTAACTTTTTATTTATTCTAAAATTTCTAACCAACTTATTCGATTCAATTGTTCAATGTTATAACTTATAATATTCTTTTTAGTTTCATTACATGAAAATGAACAAAGAGCAAAAAAATCACCAAATTATTTTCTTGAAGTTGCATATTCGTATATGAAAATGATATACTTATGGTATAAATGAGGTATAGGGTGTTTTTTATAGAGGTATAGAACTTTAAGTTGGCATTACTTTTCAAGATGGCGACCGATTTAA
This sequence comes from Neoceratitis asiatica, assembly GCA_030068015.2. Classification (NCBI taxonomy): domain Eukaryota; kingdom Metazoa; phylum Arthropoda; class Insecta; order Diptera; family Tephritidae; genus Neoceratitis; species Neoceratitis asiatica. The sequence goes on from CM061524.1 coordinate 83,344,269, forward strand.
CAGCTGTCTTGTGATTTATTCTCAGTTTGGTTTGGCAATTCATCATGAATAGACTCACGGCTGAACAACGCTTGCAAACAGTGCAATTTTATTTCGGATCTGTTTTATAATGGTTCTGTGCGGAAAACGTATCGCGCACTACGTCCATTTTAGCGATGTTTAGCGATGAAGCGCACTGACGGATATGGCTAAATCAATTCATCTCGCTATTCTGATAATATCGGTATAAATTTCGGTGGGCTTATCTCTTCTCCTTCTTGTTGTAACACACTTCTGACACGAAATATATAAAAACGATACAAATCCACAAGACAATTTTTTTCTTTTGGTATTGAGCTAGTTACACCATAATAAGCAATCAAGTATAAATTCATATATCATAACAAAAAATTCTCAGAGCTTTATTTGTGCCGGGAATGATTTCGGCGAAAAAGTATATTTAATTTTAAAGGACGAGAATTACTTCTCAACAATCCCTTCTTGTTGTTGCTATTCGAGAAAATATTTGAAACAGTGAAAATTTATAAACAGTTAAGCGTTATGATAATGTCTAAGGGCGAGCTAAACTGTATGAAAAACGGATTTATAAAAATTGTGTATTCATATATCAATCACATCAGATGTTAAAAATAAATAAATTTCCTTTTTTTATCACGATAGACTATTTAAAAACAAACTTAATTTTTGTACAGAGAACACTTTACTTTACCTAGCTTATCTGAATACAACTTAATACTGATTTGAACATTTTTTGATTTTAAAATCACTAAAATACTACAAATTAATAAAAGCATAAGATAGATATGTACAGGTGCTCTTTGCCGCTAAAAATTTTTCTATTAAAATGCTTTTTAGTCAAACTTCCCGGCTGTTAAAGTCCTTACTAGTTTATGTATCTAGTAAAAGGAGATAAGAAGTGCTAGTAAACTAGCAGCTTTTGTAAAGTTGTTCTGTCGCTACGAGGAGTGACAAGAGTGGAAATTAAAAAAACACTCCTTTTAAATATCTATTAAAAAAAATTAAAAAGAAATAATATTAATAAAAATAAATGAATTATTCTATCAATTCCGTTATTCATAATTGAGAGGGGGTGCAAATATAATATTTACGTTTATCATTTACTCAAAATTTGCTTATTAAATACTATCAAATGCATTCGAATGGCTCCTTTATCTTCCATGGATCCCGATAGCAACTACACAAATAATTTTCTTTTTAAATAGATTTTCGAACTTGTAGTAGTAGTACCCACTCAAAACCACTTGGATAATGCGGACACCAGTAATGAAGCACGAGTAATTTAATTGAGGAAAAACTTTATTATTATTATAAAAGCAAGAATCTAAAATTTATATGTCGGTGTGCAAAAATATTTTTAATAAGGAGTAGTACAAAACATTAAGCCTTTACCATGTTATGCATCTTCGTACACTAACGCAGATGAGACATACGCTCATTTACCATTTAGCCCAGCTGTAATACACAAATGGAAAAATATAGCATATACATAGATGGCTCACATACATGAATTTTTTTTCGTTTTTATGTATATATGTCACGACTGTACGATTCTCCTTATATATCGCTCAATTTTATAAATATTTCTCAGCCTTTCATAATTAATAATTTTTTAGTAGATACTTCTTACGTAAGATCGTATTTAATATATCGTAGAAAGAATTCCAGCTAGTTTGGCATACAATTGCAGCTAAAAAATCTTTATTGCACAGTTCATTTAATAAACTTGGATTCCAGTCAGGCGGTCTGACTGACTTGTATGTGCATCGAGCTACTCCAGTTATGTATTTGACGTTTGTAGCAGTAAATAGTTGCAGGCTGTAATTGTAAATTATGTTAAGACTAATGCATATGCATACTTATCTATAAAATTTGTATTGACCGCTTTTCTTTGCAACTTTATTTATAAAGGGTGTTTTTTTTTAGAGGTATAGAACTTTAAGTTGCAATAAAACAACGATGGATTATTCGACTGACATGAATTTTATTTATCCGAAAGATAATCTTGTGGCATTACATTTTAAATATGATTTCTGGCATATGACCGCCACGGCTGGCGCGGATGTAGTCCAATCTGGACTTCCAATTTTCGATGACTTTTTCCAACATTTGTGGCCGTATATCGGCAATAACATGGCGAATGTTGTCTTCCAAATGGTCAAGCGTTTATGGCTGATACCACAGAAAGCAGTCTAGCGGTGTTAAATCACAAGATCTTGGAGGCCAATTCACAGGTCCAAAACGTGAAATTAGGCGGTCACCAAACGTGTCTTTCAATAAGTCTATTGTGGCACAAGCTGTGTGACATGTTGCGCCGTCTTGTTGAAATCACATCTCCTGGACATCATGGTTATTCAATTCAGGAATGAAAAAGGTAGTAATCATGGCTCTATACCGATCACCATTGACTGTAACGTTCTGGCCACCATCGTTTTTGAAAAATTACGGACCAATGTTTCCACCAGCCCATAAAGCGCACCAAACAGTCAGTTTTTCTGGATGTAACGGTGTTTCAACATACACTTGAGGATTACCTTCACTCCAAATGCGGCAGTTTTGTTTGATGACGTAGCCATTCAACCAGAAGTGCGCTTCATCGCTAAACAAAATTCGCTTATGAAAATCGGGAACAACGGTAATCTCGTTTTGGACCTTTTCGACGCCTTACTTGATGATCGTGAGTCTATTCATGATGAATTCCCAAACCAAACTGAGAATAAATCACTTGACAGCTGTTAAATCGGCCGCCATCTTGAAAAGTAATGCCAACTTAAATTTCTATACCTCTATAAAAAACACCCTTTATATGTAATATTTGTACATGATATCAAAGAGAGTGGATGAAATATCTTAAAAAAGTGGAACGAATTTTGTTAATTATTACCTATAAAAATAGTGAACTATCACTAGAAGTTTTGAAGTTATCTGTTGTAACTGGTTAAGAAATGACCCTGCGTGGTATGAATTAAAGTGTGTATGCAATTCGGAAGAACGCTTGCTTTGCTCAAACTTTGATCAACACGGACGTAATAAATGGACTCGAGCTAAAACTATTCTATTTTAGTTATCAACATCGAAGGTATGGAATCGTACTGAAAGCAGTTTTCAAATGCTAGCAGTGAATTTCTGTTAATTCCAGTGAGAATTTCCAATTATTTCGGCGATTTCAACAAAATTGGCATTGAGGGTGTTAAAAGAAAAATTAAAAAAGTTTGTTAAAAACTGATGCTTTTAAAGCAGTTTTCAATAACACTAAGGAAAGCATTATGCAATTTTGTAAAGAATATTAAAATATAAATAAGGTTAGAGACGAATACACAGAATGATTGAAATTATTATTTTTTCATTCGATTTTATACTAGCTTAGACTAAAGTGAATGCATGAAAAAATTTTGATTTATTCTTGAAAGGTATAAAGACTTCGGCATGACCAAAGAAATCACTCCTTTCTTGTTTTTAATTCCGACTGCCCTCCGGCAGGTATTGTCAAACCATTCGAATGCCTAGCTGACATGATATAAAAGCTCTTCAAAGCCGTTCAATGGTGGATTAAAATAAACAGTAGGCAGGTTTGGATATAATTAACATAAGGTCATGTCTCCGGTCGTTTTACCAGTATTTTTTGTACTAATGACAAAGGCTTTTTTGTTTGCTCGTGACCAACTAGTCAGTGCAAAGATATCATCATAAATAGTACTATTGAAGTATCTGTTATTTTGAGACACTCTAAAAGTGGCAAAACAATTTTTTTTGTGAACTGTGGATAAAACAAAGACTCTGTTGCTAAAATTTAACTGCTACGGTATTTAAATGTATTGGCCACAATATGCAATAAAGCTGGATCTCTCAACTAATCGAACAAAAGATGAAGAAGAACGCGTATGTCTTTCTTGCAATGAGACCCACCATAAATCTAACCAAGAATAATGCAACTTCTTCGTAACAAATCGTTTCCTGAACTTTCCAATAAGCACAAAGGTAATGCTTACTACCTTCCAAGACGAAAATAAAAAACAATAATTGAACAAGCTATTAATACTTTTGTTTGGCAGTGTATGTATAATACATATTTTACTTCAAGAGACTGTTCAAGTGCGAAACTTTGAGGAGGTCAAACTGCAGAAGATACTATAACATATGCTTTTATTCAGGTGTTCTGTGTCATAGAATTCAAAATGGTGTTTAAATGTGTATTAGGTGTTTAAGTACAAGCATAGGAAAAATAATCAAGAAACAAATAGTAGTAGAACCATGAAACACATTCCCAACTCTAATTAAAAAGTTGAGACAAAATATACAGCGAACTCGACGTGATCTCAGAAATAACAACAAAAACAGAGATCATGCCTGCGCAGGTTGACAACCACAAAACAAAGTAAGCAAACAAAATGTACAGCCAAAGCTGCAAAAACTACCCGTGAAAAACTATAAAATATGGAGAAATTAATGGACACAATTAAGGCAAGCACATGGGAAATGCTACGAGAAAAGCATGCCGGTATGTCCAATAGATATAAAAGTATTACGCAATAATGAATGCAACAGAGACTGAGTCCAAAAGCAAAACTTGTTGCGGATGAACATATACTGACATACACATATTTATATGTGCAGCCATATATATTTATAGAAGTACATTAGTAAATTTATGGACTTTTGTACAAGTAAGAATGTGCGCCCTAATGTCAGCGGAAGCCAAATATAATACTAATATTCCAACTAATGGCAAATGGATAAGTTTGTGGAATCAGTTGTAATCTGACCTATTAAAAAAAAAAACAAGAAAGCCGAAGTCATTATACCTTTAATTAAGGAATCATATTTGTTGCAAAATGCAAAATTCGATTTGGCGATTTTATGTGTCAATATTTATCTGAATTTACGTGAGAAGCATACGAAATTTCAAACCATTAAATGAATTATTGATGGCTGCAATAGCCGATGCGTGCTATCACTCTGAAGGCCAGAGTTCGAGTACTGGTACGACCAATATCCCTTGTCCCTTCATTTATTTGATAAAACCATTAAGACGCAAAACTATAAATTGGAGGAGGAGCTCAGCCGAAAATCGCTGTAGCGAGTACAAAAAGCGCCAATATATATGTATATATTACATTATATGAATAGATGTATTATTGGAGTATTTGTGACCAAAAATTACATTTCTGAACAAATCGGTGGAATGCCTATATGATATATGGCATGATGGAAGCTATATGATATAGTCGAATACCGGCATACCAACTTTGGTGCAAATCAAAAGTGACAGCCTCGCCGTTATCGTTTTCAGAGAAGTAAGGTTCAATCACACTTAAAGACCAAAGAGCGCACCAGACAGCAAGTTTTTTTTTTGTAGCTTTTCTTCAATTACTTAAGGATTCTCGGAGTCCTAACTGCGAAAACTTTGCTTAAGTTAATCACTGAAGAAAATTTATTTGGAAAAATCGGTTCACTGATTGTCGTTCAAGCCCCCGGCACGTAACTACGACGTTGTCAATGATCAACTGGCTCCAGTTGCTGTATAAGGTGGACTTTAAATGGGCATATGTATAAATCCAAGTACATAATACGCCATAATGTGCCGTAAGAAATTCCCAGCTCTTGAGAATGTGGAGAAATAGATACATTGGTTCCGCTAAACTTTCACTTACAGCAGCGATATTTTAGGTGGGACGAGCGAAACGATGATGCACAGGTCTTACAATATCTGTAACCGATCTAATCTCTTCAAATTTCTTTCAAATTACATCAATTTCTCTATTAGTTGGACAATTAAGTGCACCATAATTTTATCTTAAAACAGGAAACGTGGAGGCTCGTTTTAATATCTCGTTAAGCTCGTTTTAATGCTCTGTAAGCAACTTGTCTCTACAAGTGTTTATGCCGTGAGTGTACTGAAACGAGTATGGGTTTTAATTAAGTTCAAATTAACTTAAAAATTTTATCCACTTATATTGTCAACATGCAAAAAACGTAACGAGACACAGAGCTCTGAGAGTCAACGAGTCATCGCTCTCATAGTACCACACTCTGTCCATTCTATCCTATATATTGTACTTTTTCGATATGATGGATTCTTCGTTGGCGGTAATAGAAGAAGTCCAAGATGTGAAGCGAATACCGTGCTTAAAAATAATATCAAATTTAATTACGATAGAACAAAAGCCTTAAGGGGCTTTATGTAATTGCGAAGTTAAAAAAATAGTTGTAAAAAAAAATGTGTATAAAGACAGATTTTATTTAGCACTTGCAAGTGATGATAATTCAAATAGAATTTACTGTTTTGAATACAATAGCACATCAATTATGTAAAAATATTGTTTTGCATCACTCCAAACTCCAAAAAAGTGTGGATTAGTAGAAATCAAAAAGATAAAATTAAGATATTTTTATGAAGGTAATTTTTCATGTTAGAACTACTCTTGCTTGTCTTGAAACACGCATACATATTTACCTACCTACAATATATATGATAATTATTATAAGTTGGGATTATCACTAGTGACTCGTTAAAAGGCAATAAACTTATAGATCCCCTGGAAACATTTGTGGACCATATGTCCTTTAGAGAAGCTATTGGATTACTCTTCGGCGTTCAACCAACTAACATCTCGCTGCAGGTTGCTGTTAGCCGAAAATTTCTCGCGTTTTAACTATTTTATTTAATAGACGAGGTAGCAGTCTATCTATACTAATTTATAAAATGGAAACCGAGTCAGTTTCGTTTCATTGGTGAGCTCCGCTTGTACAAAGGAGATATGCAGAAGTTTGAGCTATTCTCTTCTAATGCAAATAAAACAAATGCTTAAATTAAGATGCACATGTTATATATTTATTACTATCAGTATTAGTTTACATGATAGATATTAATTTTTACTAACTTTTCACCAAAACGGATTATATTCGAAACTATAATGTAATCTCTTGTAGGTACTCCAAGGAATATTCTTCCTTTAGGTTATTAATTGTAGTACAATACCACACTCGTGGAGTATAAATTTTACCCTCGCATAGAGTACTCCCGTTTTATGCAACGTAAATAGCTTACTAACTTACCAATTTTAGACTTGTCTTGCGTTAAATGAAACCAAATAGGGCAATCTCTATTTGAATACAAAGTTATTTTATACCTGGTGTTTTCACCAGAATACATACATAGTGCGTAGAAATTAAGACGGTAATTAAGAGTAAAACATCTTTTTCGTATATAAAGCCTTACATTAGTCTTATACTTTGTAGTTGAAAGTTTTTCTAAATAACTTAACCGCTCCAAAGCTTAGAGTTTGATTTTTCAACGCTGATAAAAAACAAAGAGTTATCCATTCTGTTGTGGCTATATTAGGACATATTTAACCTTAACTGGCATGTTTTGTTTTACTTAAAAATTAGGCATTTAAGAAAATGGGTCGCCAAACAAACGCACAACGCGTTAAAACTGTACTACAAAAATAGTAATTCAAAAGTGGCACAGTTGCATTATTTCAGAGGAGATCGTCCATCTACTAAAGGAACTGGTATTTAAAAAAAATTTAAAAAACTGGATCGGTTGCAAATATGCAAATATTTTTCGGCCTGTACATCATCGTTTTGCTCGTTTCACTTCAGCTATCGCTGCTGTTAGTGAAAGTGTAGCTGGATACCCGAATGTGTCTATTTCTCGGCGTCCTCAAGAGTTGGAACTTACAGCTACATCATTACAAAGTCCAGCTCACGCAACAACTGTAGCCAGCTGACCATGCACAACGCCGTAGTTACGTCGATTGGTTGCTTGAACACAAGCAGTGTATCGAGTTTTTCCATCATTGTTTTCTTCAGCGACAAGTCACATTTCTTTCTCGGCGGATACGTAAATAAGCAAAATTGTGGCATTTGAGGCTCCGAGAATCCACAAGTAACTTAATTCAGAGCCTTTATGGTACCAACTTTTTTTGGCCTGCAATTGAAAAATTGGACGATATGTGTTCTCAGCAACATGTTGCCACATGCCACACAACACGAGCGCATATGGTTTTATTGCGAGAAACATTTCTCGGCCGTTTAATCTCTCGTCTTGGCGATGTCAATTGTCCACCGAGATCGTGCGATTTGACACCGTTGGACTTTTTTTGTGGAGTCACGGGAAAGACCGTATATATGCGGATAAGCTACAAACTCTCAGATACCGCCCAATATGTCACAAAAAGTGGACGAAAATTACCTCAAACGGATCGGGGTTTGAAAAAAATCACGAGCCAGTCATTTTAATGATATATTTTTCAATATAATGCCAAGGTTCAAACTTTATAATAAACAGGAAAGATCGGCTGTCTTTATACCTTTCATGAGCATTCAGAATTTATTGCAAATTGCAAAATGCGATATTGATAATTTTCAGTGGCAATATCAATTTGAATTTACGTGTGTAGAATACCAGTTTCACGCTCTTAGATGCCTTTTTAGCGAATTTTTTACACATATATGATATAGTAACCCGATTTTGATGATTTTCAGTACCAATATGCGATTTATGATATTTGTGGATAATATCAAATTCCATGCTCCTAAATGCTTTTTTCCCTGAGTTTTGACCAAAAACGTCACATCTGAAAATATCGATGTATGGGGGCTATAGCACATCCGATTTCGATGATGTTCAGAGCCAAATATGCAATTCAGAATGAATGTGTATTGTACCAAATTACACTTTCGAAGATACTTTCTTTACGGATTTATAACCCAAAATTTCACATCTGAAAAAGTGGTCGTATATACAAGTATATTATTGCGGTCCGATGTGACCGGTTCCGGCAAATGATTGTTTAAGTTTAGTTGAAATATCTCAAAAATTTAGGGAATAGTTTGCGTTCAAACAGACAGCCGGACATGGCTAAATCAATTTTGCTCGTTATTCTGTTGCGATCGGTATAAATTTCGGTGGATCTATCTCTTGCCCTCCTGATACTTTCATACTTCGGACCAAAGTTAATATACCATTTCATGTACACGAAAGGTATCAAAAGGAAATTCATGAAAAATTATTGTAAATGCATTTTATATACGTTTATTTTGGAAAATACAAAATGGATAACCCTGTGTAACACCATTAACTAAGAGATGTGGAAAATAAATAATATTCTTAATAAGGTTATTTGCTTGCTTAATGTATACCATTTGTATAATGTATACTATAAATAAAATTATTTTTTATAAGCATTAAGAAGTCAAAAAAAGGGTTTTTGATGTTAAAATGAATGACACTAATTTTTCTATCTTCCAACTTTGGTTTGAAATTAATTTGTGGGCGTGCCATGCCGATGCGGAGCGTACATTCATACATATATATGAATGTCGTTGCGTGTGACTTGACCAACACCTTGAGCAAGAATCTCCAGGACTCGCCGAAAACCAATATGGATTCCGTAATCACAGTTCAACCATTGATGAGGTTAAAAAAGTGACAAATATCGCAAGCAAGTCCATAGAAGGAACGAGATTGATGTACGGCACAAACAGTACTGAGCGGTAGTAACGTTTGACGTTAAAAATGCTTTTAATTCTGCTGATTGGCCAAAGATAATGAGCGAATACAAGAGAACACTTAGCTACTTACCAAGAATTATCTCCAAATACCTGTCGAATAGCGCGGGACCTATAGAGTACAGAGTTACGACCACTGCTGTGGAACGTAGTTTATGACGGAGTACTGTGACGTTTTCCTCACCAAAGGTGGTTCAAATTATCGGGTACTCTGAAGACATTGCAGTAGGTGTGGTAGGAAAGGAACTTAGTCAAATAGACAGCCTATGTGAAAACATTGCTTTAAAGAGAAGTAAGAAAGCTCCAACTAGCGGGACAAAAAACTGAAGCAGTGCTAACCACAAGCAGAAAAAAGATAGAATCTGCTGTACATAATATCGACAGCTATAACATAACTACCCAGCAGAAGCTAAAGAACCTAGAAGTTATAATAGACACGTGGCTAAACTACAAGGCGCACATCAAGAAGGCATGTGAAAAACAGCGCGAGTAACAGCGAGACTATCAAGGATGATGGCGAGACGGACTATTACTAAGTAGTCGGATTATTTTCTTACCGGACACGGCTGATTCAGAGAATACCTCAATAAGTACGGTCACGAACGGTATCGAAAGCTCATAGCACATCTTTTTTTTCCTACCCGAAATACGAAGTAGAGAGAAGAGACATAAATACTCTTATTAAAGAACGGGTGTCTCCCGAAAGAGGTGTACTCTTAGCGATCAGTATGAATCGCACATGCCGTCTGGAACAAACGGTATCTATAAAAGATTCACCCTTCGGGATTTGTTATCAAATACACATATTAGCACTTATCTTTGCTACACTATCAGCAACTGAACACAGCTAATTGAAATTCTACAAATTTCCTGCATATGCCTGCTGCGTCCAAACCGGTAATCATCCCTCCCAGGAAAATCATAAATTGCGTACGAATTGAATTGAATGAAGTGATGCATCGTCAAATGGTTCAATAGTTCACAGGCAGTCAAGCATTGTGATATGCATTGTGGCGAATAAGGCACAACAATATACATACATATAGTAACATCGTATGTATGCATGCATGTACAAGCAAATTCTATTCTATTGTCTATCAAAAACAGAAGATGTATTTTTAAATAGGGAGAGACTTTTTTTCTTCAAAATAAGGAGGATAATACTTCTGTAGCAATTAGAAAATGTTCGGAAATACATATTCACATTTGGGGGCGTTGCAGAAGGTTCAATTGAAATAATTTAAAAAAAAAAAAAAAAAAAACATACGCATTTTCTTTTACTTTAAATCAATACGCCCAATTCGTGTCTAGCACATACATATATGTATATGTGTAATATCAAATCCATGTAAAAATATCAAATCCAATAAGAGAAAGCCACTAGTATTCATCCTGCGATGATGACTACGGCCATATATTAAATTATGATTTACTTCAGAGTTGAATTGTTTGGGGAAGAGATGGAAAAAACTAGGCTCCATGGCTTCTACTGATGTGACCATATAAAGGAGTGCAAATAAAGTTTGACAACACGAAACATATCTGTCCTACATTTAAAAGCTCGGGTTCAGATTTACATGATTTATGATTGGAAGTTTGATGCTAAATATATCAGAGTCTTTTTTACCTCGGGCCCTTATTTTCAAAGACCACTCCTCCACAAGATTATAGACGAAGATGTAAACGAGAATTCTTACACTGAAATGTTGCTGTTACTCCGCAACAAAAATTGTACTTTTGATATCCAGTTATAACCGATTAATTTAGGTAAATTTATTTTTTAAATTTAGTCTAATAATAAAAAAATACTTATTATAGGAACGATGTTTAATTAATGAATTGATATATGTAAAGGAGGTTGACGGGCCCTGCCGAAAGAAAACTGCAATTTGAGAAAATTAGGTTTAGAGTTAAAATTAATTTAATCATTATTCCTATAGTGTGTAGACTATTTTATGTGATTTTAAAGCCACGATATATATATATGAGAAGTTCAGTGCATTTGTCAAAATCCGTAAGGATTTTTTAGTGGGATATGAAAGTTTATAAAAAAAAATCAGCTGTACTTATGCATAGCCCACTGAACATGAATACATTTATATATATGTGCCTACCATAAAGGAATGCATCACACGCATTCCAGAATTGTCGATAAACACAAACTACAAAAACACAAACGCTGTAATAATAGGTTTGACAAACGTTCGTAATTGTCAAATGGCAAACTTTTGGCCATAAATTTTCCAAACTCAATACAAACCAAAACTAATAGTTGCTTCATTCACATACGCATTACATTTATACACACAACTACGCACTTTCTGAAATTTTATATAGGGGTTTCTAACAAGAGTGATAAGATTTCTTTAAAAAAGACACACTAATTGTTATGGATTTTCAAATGTTTTTATTTAATGTGAAGTACAGTCGATACAATTAAGTTCTCAATATAACATCATTCGTGGATACCGACATCTTTTGCAAGAATCGAATTCGATGAACCCAAATTTTGAGCACTTTTTCCACTAAATCAAGTCGTATGTCATGAATAGCACGTTCAATATTGACTTTTAAAGCTTAAAGAGTCTGGTTTATTGCTAAAGACCAATGACTTTAAATAACCCCACAAGAAGTAGTCTAATGGTGTTTGATCACAACTTCTTGGAGGCTATTCAATGTCAAAATTTCTTTGAAAGATTCGAATCTCCAAACCTTTCTCACAATAATTCGGTTGTTGCACGTGCTGCGTGACACGTAGCCCCGTCTTGTTGGGACCAGATGTTACTAGGATCAACTTCTTCCAATTGTGATCATAAAAAGTTGGTTATCATCGATCTCCATTGACAGTAACGGTGCTACCAGCTTCATTTCGAAAGAAGTACGGACCGATTATTTCACCAGACCAAAACCCACACCAAACTGTCAATTTAGGTGAATGTAATGGTTGTTGGCGGCCGCGATAGCCGAGTATTTAGCATTGTGTACAGACATTCGGACGGCCTGGGTTCGAGAACAGGTTCGAGCAACATCCAAAATGATAGAAATTTTTTTTTTCTAATTGCGGTCGCCCCTCGGCAGGGAATGCCAAGCCCTCCGAGTGTATTTCTGGCATGAAATAAAGCTTCTCATAAAAATCCATCAGCCGTTCGGAGGCGGCTTAGAATAAATTGTAGGTCCCTCCATTTGTTGGTGTAAACATCAAGACGCAAAAACCACAAATTGGAGGAGGAGCTCGGCCGAAAATCGCTTCAGCGGTTACAAAGCGCCAAAAAAAAAAAAAAATATATATATATATATATATATAATGGCTGTTCATGAATAATTTGTGGACTTTCTTCGCACCAGAATCGACTGTGAGCCTCATCGGAGAAGATGATTTTCTTAAAAAAAAAAAATTGAGTTCATCAAATTCGTTCCTTCAAAAGAAGTCGTGGAGGCCATTTGAATGATGTTATATTCAGAACTTAATTGTATTGATTGTAGTTCACATTAAATAAAAAAACATTTGAAGTTCCTTAACAATTAATGTGTTTTTTTAAAGAAATCATGTCACTTTTATTGGTAAACCCTATGTAAGCAAAAAATTGAAAAGTAGCTGATTCTCCTAAAATTCAAAGTGCCAGCAAGTTGTGCCAATACAAAACATAACACACACATTCTCTCATAACACATATACGAGTAGTCGTATAGCCATTAATTTCACTCCACAACATGCACTATCATCATACCACCAACGCACATCATCATAGCGATTTGAAAATCTCCCACAGTATATCATGTTCTGCCAAATTATCTATGAGAGTTATTCGCAATTTTTCAGGTCGGAAGCATAGTTGGTGCTTTTCATGAGATAATCGGTTGTGGTTTATGGTTGCGTCACATAAAGATAATGTGGAAAATAGAGCATATAATTTCAAGAATGCAGTGAATGCGTATGCAAAATACAAACCCATCTTTGAACTTTGATAAAATGAACTTAGTTATTGATTTACTGATATAGCTACGAATAGGTTCGAGTACAGATTCGACCAGCATCCAAAATTATAGAAAATTAAATTTTCTAATTGTGGTCGCCTCTCGGCAGGGAATGTCAAGCCGAGTGTATTTCTGACATGAAATAAAGCTCGCCATATAAATCCATCGGACATTCGGAGACGGCTAGAATAAACTGTAGGTCCCTTCGCTTCACCGGTTAAAAAGCGCCAAAGATAGATATATATAGATACCTTTTTGGTGGAGTTTTAATCCAAACCCTCATATATGAACAACTCAGTTATATCGGGGCTACATGATATAATATTTCGATTTCAATTATTTTACTATCAGTATGCAACTCATAATATGTGTATAGGATATATAATTTCATGCTCCTAGATGTTTGTTTGCCTAAGTTTTGACCAAAGTTTCATATCTGAACAAATCGGTGTGTGGGGGCTATATGTTATAGTTTTCCGCTTTCGATGATTTTCAGAACTAATTTACAGTTTACGTATATATGCTATAGTAGTTCGATCTGGCCGGTTCCGACAAATGATCGTTTAAACTTATATTTACATCTTCCTACCAACTTTGGTTGAAATATCTAAAAAATTTGAGGATTAGTTTAGATTCAAACAGACAGACGGAGAGACAACACAGCTCGTCATTCTAATACGGTCGTTATATATTTGGACTGGTCTTCTTTATCTCTTCTCCTTTTGCACTTGCATACTTCGGATCAAAGTTAATATATCATTTCATGTACATGAAAGGTATAATAACTTGTAGATCCACAGCAAGAAAAATTTGTATGTACTTCAAACCGTTGAATGCAAAACCAAATCGTCCTTAATAAATTAAGCCGTTTTTTCTGTGATTTAAATTTAAATTTAACTCTTAAGTTAAAAATAAAAAGTTCGCCATGATGAATGAGCAACATCTTGAATTTCCCCCCGTTAACTAAGTGTCGTGCATACGACATGGCAAACTTCTTTTCAGTTATTTCGATTATATTTAAATAAATTATTTGCAACTTAGATTATAATATTAGTCCCCAATTATATAACCGGTTGGTACTTGGATCGTATGTGCTTTATGTACTAATGTGGTATTAATTTTTACCACCCCTAAGTGGTCCGCTACTATATTATATTGGGTGTTATCACTGTCTGACAAGGGATTCATTCACCTCCCTTTAAGTAGAAATGTGACTTGCCTAAATAAACTAGCATTTTAAAAGTATATGTAGTTCATTAAAGAAATATGCTGGAGTGTAGTGTCGAAATTCAAACCAGTAACAATCCAGTTAATAACTAATATCACGTAAGTGTTATGACCTGAGATGTTTAACTTCAATTGTTGGGCGCTCCCTATACACTTATATGTAATTTCATAGTTATCTACATATTTTAAAATTTGAAAACATAATTTACTGCTACGGCTAATGCTTTTTCTGCTCGCAGAAATAAATATATGTTAACTGCGCAGAATCGTATGCCAAAATTTTAACTCTCATTTAATGCTACATAAAAAGGTAGAAGCTATAGGCTGTTTTTTATAGAGGTATAGAACTTTAAGTTGGCATTACTTTTCAAGATGGCGACCGATTTAATAGCTGTCAAGTGATTTATTCTCAATTTGGCTTGGCAATTCATCATGAATAGACTCACGCCTGAACAACCATTATTTTCGAAATAAAATTGCACTATTTACAAGCGTTGTTCAGGCGTGAGTCTATTCATGATGAATTACCAAACCAAATTGGGAATAAATCACTTGACAGCTGTTAAATCGGTCGCCATATTGAAAAGTAATGCCAACTTAAAGTTCTATACCCCTATAAAAAATACCCTATAGAAATAGAAACTTATTTTTTAATGACAAATTGTAGTCAAATAATGTATCTGAAAGATTTTTCATTGCAAATTGGCCCATTTTTAATTTTTTTATATTACATTGTTTGTTTTATACTCATTAATGATTGTTAGCAATTTTTAACAATCTCCTTATTTGCATTTTCTGTAATCACATAAACTCATTACGTGCCAAATTATGTTGTATTTCGAAATATTTTCAACTAGCTTCGGACTTACAGATGCTTTTGCTGGCAGATGTATTTATATGCAATACGTACTCCACAACTGTAATCATCTTGTTTACTAGTTTCCTCCTTAGAGAGTTTCATATAGACGATGATGCATCCGTAATTTTACCAGATGCACTACATGCGAAAAAGATTATGTTCTGCTACACTTTCCGTTGTGCTTCTGGTCTGAAGAAAATTGCTGTTCATTTAGCAAATTGAGTCAGACGTTTCGGCCCCAAATCGCTGCAGACTGATGATATTGCAGTTTATCCTCACCAAGTGAGATCATCCTGTCTGCAGGACTCCGAGCGTTTACATATTACATTACGGCCCTTCCTTGCATTTCCTGTATTTGTTACCAGCAAGGCCTCCTTTAAGGGTATACTAAGCCAACAGGCAATTCTCTTTTAAAAATTCCACTAGTAGTCTGGAGTCTGACGTCTTTGTCGCAATGAGAAACTTAGTGACTTTTGTGTAGTATGTTTTGCACATAATTTTCGCTATATGACAGCCTTTTGCTCGTTTCCAAAGCCCATTTGCCTGACGGTATAAAAATTGTCCTGTGTGTGTGTGTTTTGTTTCCATAAATGTGACTGCTAGATCGATGGCTCCTTTCCGCTCCGAGAGTACTCCGTCTTTAGCGGATTCGTCGGCTATCTGATTACCTTCGGCACCCATATGCAATTATATCAAGTATTGATTGCCTCTTTGCAAAGTGCGACGTCGTATTGGATTAAAGTAAGGCTTTCGTGACTGCTAGGATGTCTACATAGATATGTATTCTCCTTTTTTGTGGGCCTACACACCGCAGTATCTCTTTTGGCATTTTTATTGCAAATATATCGGATTGAATTATTGTAGTCGTCAGAGGTTACACAGTTAAACGCGAGTAGCCTCGTGGTAATTATAAATGCAATGTTTATTTTAAAAATTCTATCAGATATGTCAAAAAAAATTACTATTTTATATTCCATGTTTTTGAACGCTGATTCTATCTTCCTCACTTCGTTGGGTAGTGCTGTGGCTACTAATATGCCTTTTGTGTAGGCATGCTATGTTCTCGAGAGTACCCTATTATCCACTTTTTGGTTGATTTAAATATCCACAAAGCGCTCCAATGTTTTTAGGAGAAATGATGTCAAACTTATTGGCCGGTAGTCTTTTGGATACACATGCCATGTCTTCCCTGTCTTTAGTAAGAAAATAACTCGTTTTTCTCGCTATTCGCCATGGAAGAGTAATACAACTTTCGCTTAAACATCCATCGAAGAGTTTTCTTAGTGGTCTTATTTGCAGATTTCTTGAGCATGGGAATATTCCATTCATACCTGAAGACTTATAAACGGAGAAAGTCTGTATTGCCCAGGCAATCTTTATGTAGTTCCTATGATACGCCTTCCAACTGTTCTGTCCTGGCGATCGCCTCCAGATGTTATCACTCCAGCGAAAAACATAGAAAGTGAGCGTTAATAAACTTTTTCAACGATTCTAGCGAAAGGAACTCCAAGTAGTGAAAGACTGCGCTTCTGGTCATTGATTTCCATACCTAAGATTTCCTTCTGCTTCTAGTGTATTCTAGTTATCATTTGCACGTATTTGCTTTAAGCGGAAATGAACACGGCTCACACCCCATGACATTATTCCTTACTCTTGGCAGAGCAGGTCTTTCGCCTCTTAGTGAATTTGGAGGATACATCTCCTCCCATCCTCCGTTGGCTTGGATCCGTTGAGTACCCTCCAATCCTTATCCTTTACCAAGTAAAACCATGTGGCTCAAAACTTGATCTTTCCAAAACAGTGGAAAATGTATCTTTTCGTTCCACCGTCTGCAGTATACGCGGTTGACAACGCACAATGGACCAAAAACCTTCCCCAAAACATTTCTCTTGAAAACTCTTTAAGTCGACTCATTGAATGCCGAGTGATGAGCAACTTGTAGAGTATGGTGTTGGTTTGTCAAAAGAGGACTTAAATTTTCAATTGCCTACTCAGTCCAAAGTAGTACCCATTGAAAAGGTATGAAATTATTTAAGACTTCGAAGATTTGACGTGGGAGCCGGGTCGCGAATACGATGACTGTTTATTTGATGATAGCAGATATTTCTTCTTTCCCTCGTTCACTGCCAGACTAATTCGCTTCGCTTCTTTGTTTGTTGTCATCTAGTTGTAAAAATTTTCCATTTTACCATGTAAGGGTTCCATACTTTGACCTTAGGGATCGTATGGTTTAAGGATTTATCCACCGTTTCTGGCTTCACGTTCTCACATTGTTTCTGTAGAGTAGAAATCACTTTCTTTAGCCTAGCCGGTTCATTTTATGGTCTTGTCTCCGCTTCACCTGCTTACACCATTAAACGACGGTATTGAAGTTGACCGCCTCTTTCTGCGTTGCCGCGGTCCAGTAGTGCGACGGTCACGTGTGACGTGGATATTTCACTTAGCCTCGGTTCTGATGCCATGTTAGCTGCTTTTGAAATATGAGGCCTCTCGTTATCACCGAGTTTCTCTCCGATGCTAGTAAATAACTTTGGGTTGACTGTACATGATTGGAATGCGCTCCCCAACGAATTAAATGGTGATCCATATTGATGTTCCCAACTTTTTTAAGAAAAATACACAGAAAATTCAAATTTAATGAGGAATGTTTATTATCATTTGAAAGAACATTCCCTGGTATTTATTTTTTGAAGATTATTTCTTTCAAATGTTGATCACGACTACGTCTCAAATGGTCCATCTATTGAGTCCAATTTTCGATCATTCGTTCGAGCGTTTCGAAAACGTCAGATCTTCTTGTTACTTTTGAAGAGCCCATAGAGCGAAGCGATGTCGCTTGGGAAGGTCGAGCGGCTTCAGTTCTTACACAAGCTGTATTTTGTATGCTTTCAATTTAAGATCTCGACGTAAAATGCGCCAAGTCTTTCCATGCGTCAGTTCGAGTTGCTGCGAACGGCACCGAGCGACTATCCCCGGTCTTCGTGTACAATCTCAGTTACGGCCGCTATATTTTCTTCACTTCGTGCTGGACGTGATCTATCCGGTCGAATATTATCCAATAATGAATGCTGGGTCTCAAGACGGCTGATGGTGTTGCGAATAGTACGCTCAGTAGGCCGATTATGTTGACCATAAGTTGAGCGAAGCGCGAGTTACATACATCGCAGCTACACTGCTGCCGATCACGCCACCTGAGCATAATCCAACGGCAACAGATGCCTCAACAACAACATAAAACTAGCATCTTATGGGTGCATACTCAGAATGTGCTGAGTTAGCAAAACGTCATAGCAATAAGACGTATATGTATATGACGATGTATGAAAGAGAGGTGTGAAACTTAATATTGATTGAGTCAGTTGTCGCTGTGCTCTCGCTAAATAAAGATTAAAAACGTAATTCGGTTTTTTTATTTTATTAAAGTGAAACTAGGTATTTAGTACTTCGGATAGTACAGCCCCTCATAATAAAAGAGGCACCCTATCACCGAAGCAATATCTATAACTGGCGCAGTCACAATCGAACCTAGTAATATCAACGTTTAAAGTATATCCAATTCGAAAACCAATAACTGCAAAATCGACAAAAACATATTAAAACTAAACAAAAATTAAAGAGTAAACAACAGTTAAGCATAGCAGAAATCGAATGAGACAAGTGAAGCTTGAAAATTAATTCACGTTCCAAAAGGAAGCAAATCGATACGAATATAAACAACATACTAAAATCGAAGCGACTACATTAGGAAAACCAACAACAAGAATAACCACAACTGAATCGAAATCAGGAGGAGAAGCGGAAATAATTAGCAATTGGAGCAGCAGCAGGTATTGTAGTACGAAAAAACGTAAAGCCGGGAAAAATCCGATCGCATAGCATTATAATATGAATAAATAATTAAAATAAAATAAAATATAAAATAAATTAAAATTAAAAAGTATAGTGTAGTATCTATAACATAAAACATTTTGTTTAGCTATTTAAATTTTTATAGTAGTTACAGTTTAAAAATAAGAGTATCTTACAGTTTGATAATATTAGCTAATGAAAACACCAGCTACAGTTTAAAAATCAGAAGATCGCACAGTTTGACAGCTACTACAGTGTTGTAAGCTCCAAAAAGAAAAAAAAAATATTAGTGTCTCAGTATCTCATTTATCAGAAGAAAAAAAATTGCTCAAGGCACAGCCACTATGGAGCAGTGGTTAATTGCGATAACACAAATACTCCAATAAAATGCTGCACAGCAAACGTTAAGAATTAGGCAGAAAGTAGAAAAGGACCTCAAATACTTCCAATACCATTTGAAACAATTGACAGAATATTGACCGACTACGAAGGACAAAAACAGCTGGTCTACAGAATAGTTTATCATTTAAAAATTGTAGGATGCGCAAAAAATTTGTTGACAGCAAATCCACCAGAAAATTGGGAGACATGCAAAATAAAACTGAAACGGCACTTCAGATCGATAAAGGACCAGATGACCCTGACTAACGATATTACCAATTTAAGAGTTGGAAGCATGAGTGAACTTAGCAGAAAAAGTAAAGAAATAATTGATAATATCGCTGAATTCAAGGATAAAGCAACTAGCAGCAGGGACCTTCGCATATACGGTATGAAATACAACGAGATTAGCAGACATGACAAATACGATATATAATTTCATAGAGCTAGAAGACGGAATCTTAAACCCTGTATTTTTAACAAGAAATAGAAATTCATACCAATTCCCACAAAACACTAGAAATTATAACAGTAACCAAAATAATCACAGAATTCACAACACTCTAGGACAAAACAACAATAGGAGATAAAATAGTTAATAATGATCGCCCACAAAATAATTCAGGACGATACCCCCAAAGAAACACAAAGTTTTCAGGGCAAAATAATTATCACTCAAATAACGCCCAGAAGCAAACAGATCGTTGGCCTGGAAATTCAGGCCAATACAACAGCCAACCAGCAAACCAATATCGTAATAATATCGGTTATGGTAATTCCGCGAGACAAAATATACGAAATGGCACTCAGCAATCAAGGCGCTCAAATGGCCCAGTGCGCATTGAGGTCGATGCTATGAGCAGAACAGGGGAAACAAATAGTAGCGAAGAAATAAATAGCAACAATGAGTTTTTTACCAATTAGCCTCGGAAAACCAAAATAAAATTTTAATTTCTCTCACCCTTTTTAATAAGAAGTGGCGGGTATTAGTAGACCTGGGTTCCACTATAAGCATAATGAAAAACCCAAGTTTCGCAAGGTATAATTTACCGGTGCTAGAAAAAAATAAGGCAATAGTTAGTACACTGAATGTCGAATGAAAGAGTTAAGACACCATGCCCACTAGAATTCAAATATCCGCAAAATGCCAGAATGCGATGGTTAAAAATAGACTTTGACAAACCATATGACCTTTTATTATAAACGATTTTATTTTAAGAAATATAAAAATAATCGATATAGAAAATAAAGAAATGATATTAAAAAATGGTGTTAAAATCCCGTTTCTTACAAAAGTAATGGAATAGCAAGTTTATTCATTGGAAGTAAGTGGATGCGGAAATATACAAGTAGACCACCTACAATCAGAAGAAAAAATAATGATACAAAAATTATTAAACAAATTTGAAAAGTTAATTTATAAGGACGGGGATCCCCTAACGACCACAAGAGCGGTGGAGCATGAGATTAGAACGGTAACTGACCAACAAATAAATTTTAAAATTTATAGGCTACAGGCGAAGCATGAGGAAGAAGTCCGAAGACAGATTAGCGAACTTGAAAGTCAAGGTATTATTAGAAAAAGCAGAAGTAAATATAGTTCCCCCATAGAAATTGTTCCAAAGAAAATGGATAGTTCTGGTACGCAAAAATATAGGTTAGTGGTTGATTACAGGAAGTTGAATCAAATAACTGTGGACGATAAATATTCGCTGCCGAATATTGATGGAATCCTAGACAAATTGGGCAAAGCACAGTACTTTAGCACCTTAGATCTAGCGAAAGGTTATCATCAGATTTTAATGGCAGAAAAGGATATTGAGAAAACAGATTTTATGACTCCGTCAGGACTGTACGAATACGTCAAGATGCCTTTTGGGTTGAAAAACTTCAGCCATACAAAAGTTACCGATTTCAAAAACAGAAAGGCAACTAAATGAGTTCTTAGGAACCATAGGCTATTATCGGAAATTTATTAAGGACTATTCAAGAATAGCTTACCCGATGATAAAGTATTTAAAAACAGGCAATAAAATAAGTCCGAAAGACCCACAGTATATAGCCAGTTTTGAAAATTTAAAAACACTTATCTCGTTGTCTGTTCTTTCACAGCACGGCCAACCAATATGCTACATTTCACGAATATTAAACAACTACGAGCAAAAGTATGCGACTACAGACGAGGAGTTTCTTGCAATCATAACTTATTTCAGGCCATACATATATAGAGCAAAATTCAAAATAATAACTGATCATTGTCCGTTTAAGTAGTTAAACAACAAGTACAAAGGGAAAGAATTTTCACCACGCCATCAAAGCTGGCTCCTAAAACTTCAATAATATAACTATTAAATCGAATATGTAAAGGGTAAAGATAATGTGGTAGGAGACTCCCTAAATAGAATCGAAAATTCGCCAAAAATAATACAGGGTAATGACAATGAATCAAATCCTGAAATGTCCGATAGAGTGCATTCTGCAGAAGAAGAACTAGTGTAATCAAAGAAGAAATTGTTAATAAACATAAGACGCAAATTATATTATCGTACAGCCCAAAAGCGGAAATGCAGACACTTCATGATAGGAATATTATTGAGATCAACCCAATGGAGGAAGAGGGCATAATAAAGGAGGTATTAACTCGACATATTAAAGGAAATGGGTGTGTTGGTATATTCTCAAAAGTCTCCGAATCCGATTACAGTAAAATTCAAACATTACTAATTTCAATGTTTTCACATGATAGCAGCTGAAATAGAAGAAGAAGAAGAAGAAGAAGAGCTTCATAAACAAATATCACTTTACCATACCGAAGAATCGATGCATAATGGTATTAATGAAACGTACAATACCCTTAAAGACAAAATTTATTACCCGAAATTTAAAGAGCACATACAGCTGGTAATTAACAACTGGCCAAAATTCCATCTAACCGAAACACCCACCGACAAAAATGAAGTAATCCACATTGACATTTTTCATTTCAAAAAACAGTCATTTGTTACAGTAATCGACAAACTAACAAAATTTGCAGCGGCATACAATATCACTGACAGAAACAGGAGAGCAAAGAAAGACATCATATTTGAACATTTTGCTAAATTTGGGAAACCAAAAACAGTTATAATGGATAATGAATTTCGAGCGGAACAATTGATCGAGTTTCTCAGTAAAGACAACGTTGAAGTTCACCTAACTAAACCAAACAACCACGCAGGTAATGCAGATATTGAAAGACTTCACTCAACCTTGTCGGATAAACTAACAAGCATTGATGATTCAAGTCTTTCAACGGATATGAGGATACAAGTTGTTATAGGTAACTATAACAACCGCTATCACTCAACCATTAAATGTTCACCCAGATTTGCAAAAAAAAAAAAACACTGACCCATCCACATTACAATATAGAATTAACTAAACTAAACAACACATAATAACCAATAGAAATAAAGATAGGGAACTATACGATGAACAAAGAGAAACGGGACCAATAAAAACTATAAGAGAGTTAGAGATAAGGACGAGCCATACTTTAGAATTACCCTTTTAAAAAAACGTTCCCCCGCAAACATTAAAAGGCCTCATAAACTTTCAGGTGTACAAAATGACACTAACAGGGATAATCGTGACAATAATGCTGATGACGACGACCGGGTAAGCACAAGGGCGATTGCAGGTGACACCGATCGCTGAGGAGACAGGATATACAGTAATTAATTTAGGGGAAGTGGAGATAGTGAACGAAACGTCAACCATTTTTCACATCATAAGACCACAAAAGCTAACAGATTTAGTAAACAAATTGGAAGCAAACATACTCATTTTCAACACTGATATTAAAGCCATTATTAGGCATGAAATCGAAATAATTAAAGCTGAACTAAAATCTATTACACCAAAGGAGATCAATAGGAAAAAGAGAGTTTTAATTAATGTCGTAGGAACAACCTATAAATGGTTGTTTGGAATAATGGATGATGATGATAGGCAGGATATTATAGAGCATTTAAAAATTATAGAGCAAAATAAGCACAATGTGATTTCGAACGTAAACAAACAAATTCGGATAAATGATAACTTTAAAAACACTGTAAATTTGCAACAACAAAAAAAACAAAAATACAATTGAAGAGGATAGATCAAAAATATCTCAGATACTTAATGGTATTTCCAAAGAAAACACAGAAATAGGCAAACAATTATTATCTAACGAAATTATGAAAACTCTGCGATACTTCGAAAATCAAATAAACGACATTCAGAATAATATAGCAGCAGCTAAATTCCAACTGCTACACCCATCTATGCTTAGTAAGGAAGAAATTAAGAGAAGCTTAATATAGATTTCTACAAGTCAAAATTATCAAAACCTGGCATATTATCCTATAAGAATCAAAGTATTGTTTTAGCTATTAAGATACCCAACAATTTTGTAACAGTTGATTTAAAATTAATCGCTCCATTACCAAATAAAAACTATTTGCTTAGCCGAAACTGTATTTTTACAAACGATTGCTTACTTAGATATAAAAATAGAACAAAGATTCAACGACTAGATGACGACAATTTATTAATCACAAATGCACATAATGAAGACTTAATACAAAACTGTGACAAAAGAAAAATAAAAATAGATAAAAATTATTTATTACAGTTGAGCAACTGTAAACTCACAATAGCAGGCCAAAAATTTTCGAACTCAAAATTAGAATATACGGTAAAATATTTTTATCCTGTGCAGTCAATAAATCACATTTACGAAAAAGAAATAAATTTCAAAAAATTAATGGTTACACATATAGAAAACATTAAAGAAATAAAACAAATAAATTATCACAAAAACATGTCTTATGGAATCAGTTCCACCTTAATATTAATAATAATAATTGTAATAGTAGTCCTAGTGTATTTCTGGTGTAAAGGAAAAAAAGTAAACGTAAAAATTGTGAACAAAAAGATTCAGGAGAATCCTAAATCAAACCCCGGAGGAGTTATATACATCGCAGCTACACCGCTGCCGATCACGCCACCTGAGCATAATCCAACGACAACAGATGCCTCAGGCAAACACAAAACTAGCATCTTCTGAGTGCATACTCGGAATGTGCTGAGTTAGCAAAACGTCATAGCAATAAGACGTATATGTATATGACGATGTATGAAAGGGAGTTGTGAAGCTTAAGATTGATTGAGTCAGTTGTCGCTGTGCTCTCGCTAAATAAAGATTAAAAACGTAATTCGGTTTTTTATTTTATTAAAGTGAAACTAGGTATTTAGTACTTTGGATAGTACAGTCCCTCATAATAAAAGAGGCACCCTATCTACGAAGCAATATCTATAACTCGCGCGAAACAGAACGGTAATTTTCATAATAAAGTTTAATGATTTGTTTACGAAGGCTCTGACGAATCATTTCCCTTTAACCTCTTATTACTAATATTAGTATTGTCAATTAGCACACAAGCTACTATTTTGTTTTAAATGGCTTATTTTAGAATAAAGCAAGAAAGAAAGGCTATATTCGGCCGTGCCATTTATCAACTTTATGAATATATGAAATTTATTGCAAACTGTGAAAAATGTGTGTATAAACAATATTTCACGCCTGTACATGAGTTTTTGACGAATTTTTGACCCAACAACTCATATATATCATATCTTAACAAATCGATTTTATGGGTGCACGCCCTTAGATTCTTTTTAACGGACCATAGCGCCATTTCTGAATAAATCGGTATATGAAAGCTATAGTCATCTGATTTCGATAATTTTCAGCACCAATGCGTAATTCATTATATATAGGGTGTTTTTTATTGAGGTATATAACTTTAAGTTGGCATTACTTTTCAAGATGGCGACCGATTTAACAGCTGCCAAGTGATTTATTCTCAGTTTGGTTTGGCAATTCATCATGAATAGACTCACGCCTGAACAACGCTTGCAAATAGTGCAATTTTATTTCGAAAATAATGGTTATGTGCGGAAAACGTATCGCAGACTACGTCCACCAATTTTTCAGATTTCAGATTTTATATAAAAAGTTCGTTAAAGGAGTAGTGCACACGTATATTAAAACAACTATTAATATTTAATATTATAGAAATCGAAAACTATTTATAAATCCTCAAAAAACCGATTTGTTCAGATATAAGGTTTGGAAAAAAATCAGTCAGAAAATCTTTAAGAAACTTGAAATTCGGTATTATATACACATAACTATTGGTCAATATTTGTGAAGAAAATCATCAAAATCGGGGACCTATATCTTGTAGCCCCAATACAACTGATATTTCAGAATTGAGAATTTGGATCAAAACCCCGACAAAGTAGCATATAAGATTGTGAAATTTTGTTTTTTACAAACCTTGACGTTGAAGATCACCGAAAAAAATATTTTCTATCTGCAATAAATTTGAAACGTTAATTGAAGATAGACTTCGGTGTGGCCGAGGGCAACAGTTTTTGTTCTAATTGCAGCCGCCCCTTGGCAGGAAATATGAATATAATATATAAATTATATATAAGATGTTTTAAATATATTTAAAGTGCAGATGAAAAAGTAGGCTTTGAGTTTTTTATTTTATTTTTGACTCTCATCTAAATATAAACTGGATATACTAAACAAAAAAATTACCAGAGATTTTTATTCGAGCTTATTTTATAATTTTTAAAACACTATGATCGTGAATGTTCTAAAAGATTAATACTCGTTTGTCAGCGTGCAAAAATGGAATGGCTGAGCGACGTCAAAAGGTTTAAATAAATTTGATGATATATACATACAGAAATAATCGACGCTTTAAAAACGTGAAAACGATATTCGTCCGAACTCCTTCTCCAATCCGAAGGATGCGTCTTAATGTTTTTCCCTCCTTCTGAACGGCCTATGGAGTTTTATTTGAAGCTTTTACTTCATGTTAAAAATACATACGGAGCGCTGCCCTGCCGAGGGGCGACCGTATATAGAAAATCTTATTTTCTATATTTTTGAATGTTGGTTGAACCAATAATCGAACCCTGGCCACTCGATTGATAGTTCGCAATGCTAATCACTCGGCTATTTTAAACACTTCATATAATATGTATCTATGTGTGTATTGGAACAAATCACTGAACAACTGTGGTCGTATATTTTATTTTATTTGCAGATATTGAATGCAAAAAGTAAAGATATAAAAATGTGACCAGTATTTATTTACCTATTTGAGTTGTTATACGCTCATTTATATATAATTCATCACGATCATATCAATTTCATATCAAGATAAGTTTATGAATTGGTGATTTTCATACGATAGTTAACAAACCATTTTAGTATCTATACATACACTCAAACCAATTCATAAATATATAGTAATAATAATCACACCTATAATCACCATACCGGCAATTTCATGCGGGCGCTTTGTTTTCAAATAACAATTTCCAATATAATTTCCAAGACATATTCACGGCAAAAAGCATCTCATATAAATATTTATTGTTTATGCATAAATTTTCATATATTTATCTACCTGCACTACATTTGATGCTGTTTATTATTATGCAATTTTTTGTAGTGTGCATAATATTCAGTTCATTCGGCCGTCAAGTTAATGATGTCGAAAATATGTACATTCAGTGATTTTGTTATCAGTAAGTGCAAAAGTATTACTGTGATATATGTGAAATTTTAATAAATAGAAACATTATAAAAAAGGTATTGTTAGATACGGTATGATCATGAAATACTCGTAAATGCGGAGCGACCACAATACCCGAGTGGTTACCATTACATATTACAACTCGGAAGACCTGGATTCCAAAATTACGGAAAATTAATTTTTCTAATTGCGGTCGCCCTTCGGCTGCAAATGTCAAGCCCGTTTAGAAGTTAACTGTTGTAACTGGTTAAGAAATGACCCTGCGTGGTATGAATTAAAGTTTGTATGCAATTCGGAAGAACGCTTGCTTTGTTAAGACTTTGATCAACACGCACGTAATAAATGGACGGTATGGAATTGTACTGAAAGCAGTTTTCAAATGCTAGCAGTGAATTTCAGTTAATTCCAGTGAGAATTTCCAATTATTTCGGCGATTTCAACAAAATTGGCATTGAGGGTGTTAAAAGAAAAATTAAAAAAGTTTGTTAAAAACTGATGCTTTTAAATCAGTTTTCAATAACACTAAGGAAAACATTATGCAATTTTGTAAAGAATAATTAAAATATAAATAATATTAGAGACGAATACACAGAATGATTGAAATTATTATTTTTTCATTCGATTTTATACTAGCTTAGACTAAAGTGAATGCATGAAAAAATTTTGATTTATTCTTGAAAGGTATAAAGACTTCGGCATGACCAAAGAAATCACTCCTTTCTTGTTTTTAATTCCGACTGCCCTCCGGCAGGTATTGTCAAACCATTCGAATGCCTAGCTGACATGATATAAAAGCTCTTCAAAGCCGTTCAATGGTGGATTAAAATAAACAGTAGGCAGGTTTGGATATAATTAACATAAGGTCATGTCTCCGGTCGTTTTACCAGTATTTTTTGTACTAATGACAAAGGCTTTTTTGTTTGCTCGTGACCAACTAGTCAGTGCAAAGATATCATCATAAATAGTACTATTGAAGTATCTGTTATTTTGAGACACTTTAAAAGTGAAAAGTTTTTTTGTGAACTGTGGATAAAACAAAGACTCTGTTGCTAAAATTTAACTGCTACGGTATTTAAATGTATTGGCCACAATATACAATAAAGCTGGATCTCTCAACTAATCGAACAAAAGATGAAGAAGAACGCGTATGTCTTTCTTGCAATGAGACTCACCATAAATCTAACCAAGAATAATGCAACTTCTTCGTAACAAATCGTTTCCTGAACTTTCCAATAAGCACAATGGTAATGCTTACTACCTTCCAAGACGAAAATAAAAAACAATAGTTTAACAAGCTATTAATACTTTTGTTTGGCAGTGTATGTATAATACATATTTTACTTCAAGAGACTGTTCAAGTGCGAAACTTTGACTTCAAGAGGTCAAACTGCAGAAGATATATATATAACATATGCTTTTATTCAGGTGTTCTGTGTCATAGAGTTCAAAGTGGTGTTTAAATGTGTATTAGGTGTTTAAGTACAAGCATAGGAAAAATTATCAAGAAACAAATAGTAGTAGAACCATGAAACACATTCCCAACTCTAATTAAAAAGTTGAGACAAAATATACAGCGAACTCGACGTGATCTCAGAAATAACAACAAAAACAGAGATCATGCCTGCGCAGGTTGACAACCACAAAACAAAGTAAGCAAACAAAATGTACAGCCAAAGCTGCAAAAACTACCCGTGAAAAACTATAAAATATGGAGAAATTAATGGACACAATTAAGGCAAGCACATGGGAAATGCTACGAGAAAAGCATGCCGGTATGTCCAATAGATATAAAAGTATTACGCAATAATGAATGCAACAGAGACTGAGTCCAAAAGCAAAACTTGTTGCGGATGAACATATACTGACATACACATATTTATATGTGCAGCCATATATATTTATAGAAGTACATTAGTAAATTTATGGACTTTTGTACAAGTAAGAATGTGCGCCCTAATGTCAGCGGAAGCCAAATATAATACTAATATTCCAACTAATGGCAAATGGATAAGTTTGTGGAATCAGTTGTAATCTGACCTATTAAAAAAAAAAACAAGAAAGCCGAAGTCATTATACCTTTAATTAAGGAATCATATTTGTTGCAAAATGCAAAATTCGATTTGGCGATTTTATGTGTCAATATTTATCTGAATTTACGTGAGAAGCATACGAAATTTCAAACCATTAAATGAATTATTGATGGCTGCAATAGCCGATGCGTGCTATCACTCTGAAGGCCAGAGTTCGAGTACTGGTACGACCAATATCCCTTGTCCCTTCATTTATTTGATAAAACCATTAAGACGCAAAACTATAAATTGGAGGAGGAGCTCAGCCGAAAATCGCTGTAGCGAGTACAAAAAGCGCCAATATATATGTATATATTACATTATATGAATAGATGTATTATTGGAGTATTTGTGACCAAAAATTACATTTCTGAACAAATCGGTGGTATGGAAGCTATATGATATAGTCGAATACCCGTATACCAACTTTGGTGCAAATCAAAAGTGACAGTCTCGCCGTTATCGTTTTCAGAGAAGTAAGGTTCAATCACACTTAAAGACCAAAGAGCGCAAGTTTTTTTTTTTTTGTAGTTTCTCTTCAATTACTTAAGGATTCTCTGAGCCCTAACTGCGAAAATTTTGCTTATTTTCGTATCCACCGAGTTAATCACTGAAGAAAATTTATTTGGAAAAATCGGTTCACTGATTGTCGTTCAAGCCCCCGGCACGTAACTACGACGTTGTCAATGATCAACTGGCTCCAGTTGTTGTATGAGGTGGACTTTAAATGGGCATATGTATAAGTCCAAGTACATAATACGCCATAATGTGCCGTAAGAAATTCCCAGCTCTTGAGAATGTGGGGAAATAGACACATTGGTTCCGCTAAACTTTCACTTACAGCAGCGATAGTTTAGGTGGGACGAGCGAAACGATGATGCACAGGTCTTACAATATCTGTAACCGATCTAATCTCTTCAAATTTCTTTCAAATTACACCAATTGCTTTATTAGTTAGACAATTAAGTGCACCATAATTTTATCTTAAAACAGGAAACGTGGAGGCTCGTTTTAATAACTATTTTTATAGTAGGTTTCAACAATTTTAGCATGTTTTGCTGTTGTTTAGTGATTCATTTTCACAAATGTCTTTCATGTTTGATTGGAAAGTTAAATTTGACAGATGTTAAAGTACATACATCTTTCACTTTCGATAACCCTTTTTTATTTGTGAGAAAGAACACGCCGATAATTGAATGCTGTGTGGAAACTCTGCCTTAGTTTTCTAAGCCATTATACTCAAATGCTCTATTATACTCCAGTCCGACGAAACTGTCCAGCTTCGATGTGATCTGTAACGATCTTTGGGTGCCTACTCCAAAGTTATGGCGTAAAACTAAATTAATTGGTCAAATATACGTATACCCTTCCAAGTGATCAAAGATATATGCTTATCCATATAGCATACTACATCTGTAAGCAATTCGTCTCTACAAGCGTTTATGCCGTGAGTGTACTGAAACGAGTATGGGTTTTAATTAAGTTCAAATTAACTTAAAATGTTTTCCACTTATATTGTCAACATGCGAAAAACGTAACGGGACACAGAGCTCTGAGAGTCAACGAGTCATCGCTCTCATAGTACCACACTCTGTCTATTCTATCCTATATATTGTACTTTTTCGATATGATGGATTCTTCGTTGGCGGTAATAGAAGAAGTCCAAGATGTGAAGCGAATACCGTGCTTAAAAATAATATCAAATTTAATTACGATAGAACAAAAGCCTTAAGGGGCTTTATGTAATTGCAAACTTAAAAAAATACGTCTCTTGTAAAAAAATCTGTATAAAGACAGATTTTATTTAGCACTTACAAGTGATGATAATTCAAATAGAATTTACTGTTTTGAATACAATAGCACATCAATTATGTAAAAATATTGTTTTGAATCACTCCAAACTCCAAAAAAGTGTGGATTAGTAGAAATCAAAAAGATAAAATTAAGATATTTTTATGAAGGTAATTTTTCATGTTAGAACTACTCTTGTTTGTCTTGAAACACGCATACATATTTACCTACCTACAATATATATGATAATTATTATAAGTTGGGATTATCACTAGTAACTCGTTAAAAGGCAAAAAACTTATAGATCCCCTGGAAACATTTGTGGACCATATGTCCCTTTAGAGAAGCTATTGGATTACTCTTCGGCGTTCAACCAACTCACATCTCGCTGCAGGTTGCTGTTAGCCGAAAATTTCTCGCGTTTTAACTATTTTATTTAATAGACGAGGTAGTAGTCTATCTATACTAATTTATAAAATGGAAACCGAGTCAGTTTCGTTTCATTGGTGAGCTCCGCTTGTACAAAGAAGATATGCAGAGGTTTGAGCTATTCTCTTCTAATGCAAATAAAACAAATGCTCAAATTAAAATGTAATGTTTTGTAGGTACTCCAAGAAATATTATTCCTTCAGGTAATTAATTATAGTACTATACCACACTCGCAAATAGCTTATTAACTTACCAATTTTAGACTTGTCTTGCGTTAAATGAAACCAAATAGGGCAATCTCTATTTGAATACAAAGTTATTTTATACCTGGTGTTTTCACCAGAATACATACATAGTGCGTAGAAATTAAGACGGTAATTAAGAGTAAAACATCTTTTTCGTATGTAAAGCCTTACATTAGTCTTATACTTTATAGTTGAAAGTTTTTCTAAATAACTTAACCGCTTCAAAGCTTAGAGTTTGAATTTTCAGCGCTGATAAAATACAAAGAGTTATACATTTTGTAGTTTCCAACGTGTAGGGCTGTATTAGGACATATTTTAACCTTAACTGGCATGTTTTGTTTTATTTAAAAATTAGGCATTTAAGAAAATGGGTCGCTAAACAATAACACAGCGCGCTAAAACTGCTGAAACTTACTACAAAAATGGTGATTCAAACGTGTCAACGTTTCGTGCTACTCAAGTAGTTGGTGAAATTTTAAAGAAATTTCAAGAGATTGGATCAGTTGCAGATACTGTAAGGTTTCGCTCGTCCTACCTAAAGTTTCGCTGCTGTAATTGAAAGTGTAGGCGACTCCGATTGTGTCTATTTCTCGACATTCTCTAGAGCTGAGACTTTCTTACGGCACATTATGGCGTATTTTGCAAATGTACTTAAATCTACTACATCCATATAAACAACAAATAAAACCAGCTGACCATTCACAAAGTGGTAGTTCCATCGATTAGGTGCTTGAAAAACAAGCAGTGAACCGAATTTTCCCAAAAAAATTTCTTCAGTGACTCACTCGCTGGATACGTAAATAAGCAAAATTGTCGCCGAGAATCCTGAAATAATTGAAGAGAAGCCATTGAGAAGCTGTCTGGTGCGCTCTTTGATTCGGGGGATGATTGGACCTTACTTATTTGAAAACCATAACGACGAAACTATCACTGTCAATTTGGGGCGTTATGTTATAATAACATAATTCTTTTGAATTGCAATTGAAGAAGACGAATTGTGGTTCTCACAAGATGGTTTCAGCAAACTTAGTATGCGGTTGTATTTGATTTGTTCAGAAATGTTATTCTGGGACATAAATACTCCAATAATACACCTACACATATATATATATACACATACATAAAGGGTGATCCAAGTAGGATCCCTTTTTCCATAGCCTTTTTTGAAGGATCACGCGTGAGTCGTGTCAAGCTGTCATGTTATTTTTGTTCAGTATTGTTTGGCATTTCATCATGGAAAGACTAACGCCTGAACAACGTTTACAAATCATTCAACTTTATGACGAAAATTCACGTTCTGTAATGAATATGTTTCCCGCGCTTCGCTCAAGTTATGGTCAACATAATCGGCCTGTTGAGCGTGCTATTCGCAACACCATCACTCATCTTGAGACCAGTATTAATTATTTGATAATATTCGACCGAATAGACCACGTCCAGCGCGAAGTAGAAAAATATAGCGGCCATAGCTGAGGGTGCACCGTACCGTTTGCAGCAACTCGGACTGACGTATGGAACAAACTACTAGGCGCATTTTACGTCGAGATCTTAAATTGAAAGTGTACAAAATAGAGTTTGTGCAAGAACTGAAGCCGTTCGACCTTTCCAAGCAAAATCGCTTCGCAATATGGGCTCTTGAAAAGTTCTAATTATCTTACGTTTTCGAGCCAAATTTTGTTCAGCGATGAGGCCCAGTTTTGGCTCAATGGGTATTTAAACAAGCAAACTTACCACTTTTGGGACAAAGATCAGTTTGATGAGATTTAAGATCTGCTATTTATCGAGAAAAAAATACAATTTGGTGTGGTTTGTATATATATATTTCCAAAAATGATGTTGGTGAGAATGTAATCGTCAATGGTGACCATTATCGCGTCATGATAACCGAATATTTGATACCTGAAATTGAAGCTCGTGATCTCCGCGACATTTGGTTTCAACAAGACGGCGCCACTTACCACACATCGCATCAATCAATTGATTTATTGAGAGAACACTTCGGTGAGCAGATGATATGTAAAGTCTAAAGTCTATGCGGACAATCCCGCTTCGATTCAGGCTTTGGAGCAAAACATTACGCGTGTCATTCGCCAGTTACCAGTCCGAATGCTCAAACGAGTCATTGAAAATTGGACTCAATGGATGGACCATCTGAGATGTAGCCGCGGCCAAACATTCCCCATTGAATTTGATTTTTTGTGTTTTTTTCTTTAAAAAATTAAACGGATTACTCGTTATATATATGTATATATATATTGTCGCTATTTGTAACCGTTGCAGCGATTTTCGGCCGAGATCCTCCTCCAGTTCATGGTTTTGCGTCTGAGTGTTTTATAAACAAATGAGGGTACTAAAGATCATACTAACATAAGGCGCCTCCGAATATCATATGTCTTTTTATGAGGAGCTTTTATTTCATGAAATAAATTAGGAGAGCTTAGCATTTCTGCAGAGGGGCGACAACAGTTGTATTCATATTCTGGCCTTCCGAATAATAATAGTACGCAATGCTAAACACTCGGCTATTGCAGCCGCCAATAATGCATCTAAGGATGAGAAATTTTGATGACTATATAATATAGCTCTAATACAACCGAGTCGTTCAAATATAAGGGTTGCGTCAAAAATCCGCCAAAAAATCACATCATGGTTTGAAATTCGTTTTCTTCCTCCGTAAATTCAAATAAATACTGAATACAGTCATTCTGTTTTTTTTAATAACTTTTTCAGTGGAGTCAGATTATAACTGATGCCAGAAACTTATCCATTTACATTAGTTGGAGTGTAGTATACAAATTAGTATTATATTTGGCTTCCGCTGACATTAGTGCAAACATTCTTACTTATACAAAAGTTCATAAATTTACTAATGTACTTCTATAAATATATATGGCTGCGTATATATGTACTTATATGTGTATGCCAGTATATGTTCATCCGTAAGTTTTTCTTATTAATCCAGTTTCCGTTGTATTCATTATTGCGTAATACTTTTACATCTATTGGACATACCTTTTCTCGTAACATTTCCCATGTGCTTGCCTTAATTATGTCCATGAATTTCTCCATATCTTATAATTTTTTCCGGATATTGTTTGTAGCTTTCGCTGTGACATTTTGTTTACTTTTTTGTGGCTGTCACCTGCGCGGGCAGGTTTCTGTTTCGTTGTTATTTCTAAGATCACGTCGAGTTCGCTGTAAATTTTATCTCAACTTTTTAATTAGAGTTGGGAATGTGTGGCTTGGAATCCAGCCAGTACAGTTAAATACCGTAGCAGCTCAATTTTAGCAACAGAGCCTTTCCTTTATCCACTGTTCGCAAAAACAAAAAATTTTGTAACTTTTAAAGTGTCTCAAAATAACAGGTATATTAGTTCAATAGTACTTTTTATGATGGTATCTTTTCATTGGCCAGTTGGCCGCGAGCAAACTAAAAAGCCTTTGTCATAAGTTATATGGTACAAAAAATACTGGTAAAGCGACCGGAGAGATGGCCTTCACCTTATGTTAATTATACCCAAAAACTTATATATATATATATATATATTTGGCGTCTTGTAACCGCTGAAACGATTTTCGGCCGAGCTCCTTCTCCAATTTGTGGTTTTGCGTCTTGATGTTTTTACCAACAAATGGAGGGGCCTACAGTTTATTCTAAGCCGCCTCCGAACGGCTGATGGATTTTTATGAGGAGCTTTATTTCAATCCAGAAATACACTCGGAGGGTTTGACATTCCCTGCCGAGGGGCGACCGCAATTAGAAAAAAAAAATTTTCTATCATTTTGGATGTTGCTCGAACCTGTACTCGGATTCAGGCCTTCCGAATGTCAGTACGCAATGCTAACTACTCGGCTATCGCGGCCGCCAAAAACTTACTTACAGTGTATTCTAATCACCTTTCAACGACTTTTATGAGCTTTTATTTCATGTCAGCGAGGCACTGGAAGGGTTTGACACCACCTGCCGAAGGGCGATCGGAATTAAAAACAAAAAACAATAATCTATTAATATTAATATAAATTTATATAAAAAATATTATGTTTTACTAACTTTCACCATAGCAAATGTTATCCGAAACTAAAGAGTATGTTCGAATGCAATTTTTCGCATATACTCCAAAATATAATCCCCTGTAGGTACTCCATGGAGTACTCGGGTGTTATGCAGGGATGGATTATATGGTCCAGCACTAGGATATCGCAATGTTAATTGGAACATATTTTTTGTATGGATTGCGGCACGTTTTGGATTACTTCATTGTCAGCGTGGATTATGTAGCCTTGTTTGCAGGGAGGTTTTGGATTACTCTATTGTCCGTATGGATTATATATTTCACGCGTGTATGTAGTACTCGCCTTGTTTGCAGGGTAGCTAAACTTGCGAAAATGCATGGGTCAAAAAATTCGGCATACATTGTTGTTATACAATATGCTTGCAGTTAGCATTAATGAGTAGCGATTACCCAGTACTATTTTCGTTATATTTACATACAAAGATCTACATTTAGCGATAAGCATGCTTATAAAAAAATTTCGCATACATATATGGGTATACAGAACAAAAAAGTCATGTTATTATTTCAGCAATAAATTCACGATAGTAAAGCATAATTACGCCTATTTCCCCAAAGTATGTCTCCATATACTATTATTGTATGGAGCTCTGCATACATATTCGGCATATTCATTGTTGCTCTGTAAACGAAATGCAACTGAAATATTTATAATAAGTTTTATTTATTGAGCTGATCTGGGTTGTGTCAGGTTACACTATTTCAAAAAATTAACAGCCGTGCTCTAATTTTCACGTTCACAAATTTACCGGTGGACTCGGAATGAAATCACATATTGACTTTCATATTCAGGTAAATTTTTGTGAGTTGAATCCGAGTATTCTGTTGGGAGTGGATTGAAAGATAAAGGGCCAAAAGTGTTCCAATGAGTTGATTTCTTCTAACTTAAAACCTAGGCCATTTTCTAAACATATTTATATAGTAGAGAAACTTAGATTTTTTGACAGACGCGATTAGAAAATGAAAGAGGGAAGAATATGATCATGGAATGTCAACCAGTTACCGTAAACAATTTAAATAAGATTGAAAAGAAAAAAAATTATTTTTAAAATAAAGAATTTTAAATATTTTGATATTTTTTGCCATAGAAACATTAAACATTTGAATTTGGAAATTGTTGTCCGAAAATTGTTTCAAGATATTATCGCTCAGACTAACTTTCTCTATTATATTTGGCAGCTTTTCAATGAGCAATCCTATAATTATGTACATACATTTTCCCCACATTTGACAATCAGTACAGCTGACATTAAAATTTTACCTGACTCCATATAACGAATGCATGATAACAATCACCATAGAAATAGAATCGTTTTATGAGTTCACTATTTTGCGGCAAATAAATGCCGCTACATTATTTTATGTTTGAAGATAATCATAATACTACATTCACTTAATCTTGATATGTGGTGTAATATCAATTTATAGACATTCATGAATTGGGAGTAATTAAGTCAGTTATAAATAAACTGACACTATTTTCGTTTTTAGCAGAATTTATTGTCCCGGTTACGAAGCTACGAGGGTGGTTTGATTATTCAGTGTCTTTTTTTTAATAAAATATACTTTTTTTTCAACAAGTAAGGGTTTTATTTCTCAACTGAGTCTCCTTCTAGCGCTAAAGCGCCTTTTCGAATTATTGTATTCCTTCCAAATAAAAGAATTTCAAGGTTTTAAGGAGGTTTTTGAGGACCTCTTTATTCGACCCGAATCTCCTACCACCCAACCATTTACTTGCACACAAGAAACATTCGCAGCGGGCTAAATCTTGCAATTTATCAGTTTTTACCATGGTGATTACACACGTATGCACCCGTGCACTGTCCTGATATAGCAGCATTTTTTCGCCAAATGCGGTCGTTTTTGCTCCAAATCAATATCCAATTAGTCCAGAAGCTGTGAATAATATTTGCCGTTGATAGTTTTACCCTTTTTAAGGTAACCGATGTAAATGTCACCTCGTGCACCCCAAAAAAACTGTCACCATGAACTTGTGAGCCGATGGACCCACCTTGGCCTTCTTTTTTGCTCGTTCACCCGGAGAAACCCGAGAAACCCATACTTTGGGATCTGGGATTGTGTAGTTGATCAATGGTTGAATGCGATTGATCATCGTTCTTTGAAGCGGTTACATGGTTGCGCTTATGGTCAAGTGTGAGTAATCGCGAAAGCGAAATACTCAGAAAAAATGTGATTTACCTAATCAGTTTAGAAGCCTACATCCTCATTCACCTCCTGCTTTTATACTCTCTGATCATCCAATATCATTCCATGGATTTATTGACGGTTTCTCAGAACTCATGAAACCATTCTTAGCCATAGAAATTCACTTATTGGCTTCGGTGATGGTTTTTTACGCAAAAAATGATGTTTAATAACCACAAGTTTAATTGCGAAAATTGGATTACTATATTATATAGTCTCCATGTAACTGATTTGAAATTTTGGGTCAAAAATCTACCAAAAAGGGATCTAGGTTCATGAAATTTGGTATTACATGCATATATTGTGAACTGTACATTGGTAGCGAAAATAATTGGGATCGGAATACAATATCACATAGCCACATTCAACCGATTTATTCAAATATGAGATTTTGAGCCCATAATCTGCCAAACTATCCTCTAAGAGCGTGAAATTTGGTATTTTACAGACGTAAGTTCAAGCTTTGCTAAGCCTTTATTTCTTGTTTCTACAACCTTGGTGTCCTACCAGTTACTGTTCTCAACTTTGCTCCATGCTTCATGCACTGAACACACGTCCTTTGTGATTAAGTCATATGGAATGACGGAGTACGACGCGCTCATATTCACAGCTAGTACTTGCTCATCCACATATCTATCGACGGTAACGTTGCTCGGTTTATTACCGATCTGCGAGATGGAAATTATAGGTCATTCTTTCTCAAATTTAATTTTTCGCGTTCCTTCTTGTCTGGTGGAATCCATATTATATTAGCGGCGAAGTATCCAGATCTTTTAAAATTTTAGCAAATCCTGATATTAATCTTTTTGGCGGTTGCATCACTACAAAATTTTTTGTGGAATTTGGGCATTTCCAAGATTCCTTCCGTCACATCTGGAATTTCCAATTTCACACAGTTCGCCTTTCTTTGGTTTCGGTAAACGTAAGCTTTAGGATCGCTTACGTGTACTTCTTACGTGCTAAACTTTTTCCTTATTCCGATGATTTTTATCCCTTCGAGTTATTCTCAAGACCGTCTCCTAATCCAATTGAGTTAGCATCTCAATCTTCCTGGAAAGCTACTGTAGGGTCTCCTTGGGCTTTTGGTAGCTTTAGTTTTTCTGATACATTTTTTAAGCAAAACCTAATATCTGAACAAATCGGTTATATGGAGTTATATGATATGGTCTTCCAAATTCAATGATTTTCTGTACTATTTTATATGTGTCTGAATACTAAATTTCACTCTTTATATGCTTCTTTGGCGGATTTATGGTCCAAAACTTCAAATCTGAAAAGTTAGTCGCATATATGCTCTAATGAACCGATCTGACTGGTTTCGACAAATGTACATACAAATGTACAAGCGCATCTTCCTACCAAGTTTGGTTATCTCAAAAATTGAGGGACTAGTTAGCATTCAAACAAACGGACAGATGGACTTGTCTAAATCAAATCAGCTCGTCATTCTGATATGATCAGTAAAATTTTAGTGATTCTATTACTTCTTCTTTTGGTACTTACTTTGGACCAAAGCCTATATACCATTTCATGTACATGAGAGGTATAATAAATAGTTAGATAATTGTACACCTAACAATGTGACTTAAACACTTATGCAAATGAAATTATAACTTATTTAGTCATCTAGTCTAATTGATAATAAAATTAATTTTTTCCATGAGATATAATTGAAGTTATGCATTTTATTTGCAACTGTGTAAAAAATAATTTTAATTCATGAATAATGAGTTGTCTTTGTTTGAAATGAAACATTATTAAAAAACCAGTGAGAAAGTAGGCTTGATACCTGTCCAAGGCTGTAGATACATACTACATGATTTTATTACTGTTTCCAACTATTTCAGCAATAAACATTTTTTGAGTGTATTCACCATTCTAAATTTTCCCCCATTCATGCATGGCTGATGACCGAAAACGCATTTTGGTACAACAGCAGCAGCAACGCCAACATCAACCTTGCTACCGGTGCGTACACATACGTTTAAGCTTTGTAAGCATATGCATTGCATGTAAACGTGCTTTATTTATACAGCCCACATTGTTGTTGTTGGACTTGTTACCGCAATGATTATCTTCTTGTGCATAATTATGTTTAAATTACAAAATGTCGCTACTGTAATTGATACAATTATCATTGGCGTTTAAATTTAGAATTGTTCCTTTTCTGTTCGTTTGAACAACAGGGGAACAAGCAATTATTTAGCAACAAGAGATATATAAATAGGTAAGAATTTCCTTCTCTTCTGAATGCTTAAACTCTCTTATATGCTTATAATATTATTACATATTTATGTATGTACATTTATTGATATTATTCATAAATGCAGTAAATGCAGAATATAACTTCACTTTCATTCCTCCATTAGACCAATGATTTACTTAATACATTTGCCAAATTTATTACTTTAATTAAATCCTCTTCATTCAATTACCAGCTGCCCCATTGCCATATCCGGACGTTTCACCGATTATATTTGTGCTGTAAGTAGTATGCTTACAGTATTATCAAATTTCCCTCTGCAATTAATTTTGAATTATCCAAGTTTTATATTTTTGCTTAGTTAAAATACGAGCCTGACAAAATTAATAAATATTAATAAATATATTTGTGATTAATTCTTTTTATTCTTCACTGGCGTAGACAGCACTTACGCGATTATAGCCGAGCTAACAATAGCGCTCCAGTTGTTCCTTCTTTTCGCTACTTGGCGCCAATTAGAGATATTGAGTGCAGCCATGTCGTTCTCCAACTGATCTTTCTAATGGAAGTGGATTTTGAATACTTTCATAACTAAGGTATCCAAACAACATTACCTAGCCAGCGTAGCCGCTGTCTCTTGTTTCCCTAAATTATGTTAATATATCTAGTACAGGGCATCGTTCCACCGCCTACGGTATTCATCGTTGCCAATGCGTAAAGGACCACAACTCTTTCGCAAAACGTTTTTCACTAAAACTCCTGGCGTCGACTGACCATGTTGTTCATTGTCGCAACATAAAGCTGGACGGGAATGATCAAATTTGTAGAGTTTGGTCTTTGTTGGTCGAGAGTAAACTTTATTTTTCAATTGCCTCTTCAGTTCAAAACTACCCAAGTGATTTGACCTTGGCTTTTCAGGCTGACATTGTTGTTGGTGTTAATTCTGGTTTCTAAATGGACGATATTATCCACGGCTCAAAAGTTATGACCGTTAACAGTGACATGGAAGCCAATTCTCATGACACATGTTTCCTTTTTCACTAACAGGCAAACACATTTTGCTTTCCTATAGGGTCTGGAGAAAGCAGAACTCGGGGCGCAGTGGTTGAGGTATACGACAGCAATTGACATTGTTATAGAATATTGTACCTAGCTCTGCAGCTCATATTGTTTTCAGGCAATAGATTAAATAAATCACATGGTACAGAGTCACCTTATATGAAAACTCAGTTGGGATCGAACGGATATGAGATCCTGACGCAGTTTCTGGTGTTCTTCAACGTCAGTTTACACAGCCGTTTAATTTTTGCGGTGATACCAAATTCAGACATAGCGGCGTAGAAGTAGGCATCTTTAAAATCTACGAAGTCTAGGTCGTGTGTGTAAATCTTCTTATCACGGGTCTTATCCAAGGTTTGATGAATGGTAAATATCTGGTTTGTCGTAGATTTTCCAGGTCTAAAGCACGCTGAAAAAGTCCAATCAGTTCGTTGATAGTGGGCTTCAATCTCTCACACAATATATTCTATATTTTGTACGATATTGAGGAGGCTTGTCGAAAGGTAAATAGGTGGATTCCCATTATTGTATATTGGGCAGAGCAATATCTAGATATGCTCTCGTACAGCCATAGCCAACCAAGATATAAAAGAGGCATTCGAATTCAGAGAGTATTGCTTGGCCGTTTTTCTCGATATGGCTCAAGTTTCTGACAAAGTGTGGCTTGGCATGATGGAATTATTCATAAGAATAAAAAAGTATTACTTAACTTATTACATAATATATATTTAATTCAACTTATAAAACAGGCGATTCACCGTAAAATTAAATGAATATACAACCGAAGAGTACTCAACAATGGAAGATTTTTCGCAAGTTATTGTTCTTGGACCATTATTATATATACTATACACGGCATTCCTAGAAATGACAAAGTAATGACGTCAACTTTTGCAGAAAATACAGTTATATTAAGTCGGTACAAATGCCCCATTACAGCCATTACAGTATTAGGGTAGCACTTTAAACTAATTGAAGAATGTTTAGCAAAATGGCGCATAAAAGTCAATGAAGATAAGTGCAAACACATCACTTTTACATTAAACCTAAAAACGTGCCCTACTATTAAGTTTAACAATGTTACTATTCCATAAGCTAACGAAATCACGTACCTCGAAACTAATTCAGACGGGGGCTTAACCTGGAAACCGCACATTTCTGTTTAAAAAAATGCACCTTAAACTTAAATATGCCAGTTTGCATTGGTTTATAAGCAAGACATCAATCTGGACTACGAAGGCCTCATCTATAAAGCGATCATAAAGTCGATATGAATGTATGAAATCCATTAATGGGGTTCAGGTTACGCGACAAATATTGGTATTTTACAAAGATTCCAGTCAAAAACTCTAAAAACTATAATGGGCGCACCATGCGTACATGCGTAATGAAAACATCCACAAGGACCTAAACATACGCACCATCAAATAGGAGGTAATTATTGCACAAAAAATGCGTAATCATTCAAACCCTTTGGCTAACACCTTGGCCTCCATAACAAGTCAAACACGCCTGAAGAGAAGAGATAAACCATCCTTCTAAAAAACAACATTGAGCCAGCAGTCCAGTCCTATTAATGGGCTATTATGTTTTCGTTTAGTTATAAGTTTTTATTATTTATTGTGAGGCTTCCAAAATGGAAGCAGATTCGATAAATAAATAAAATCTTAATAAAAAAATCTGATAATTATGATTGCAAATATATAACAAATGTACACATTTCCTTAACATTTAAGTCCAATTGATTTTCACCTTTCAACAATCACATTTTCACTTACAATTGTCAAGCCAAATAATTTATGTGGAAGGAAACATGTTAAGCTAAACTTTTCCACACAATTACACATAGAAAAAAAAAGCATTTGTAATAAAATAAGTAAAATAAAACTTAAGCTCTTATGCCCACTCCTTGATGGCTCGAGAAACATATCTTCGCTATGTATGTAAGAATATGGGCAAAGTATATATAAAAACAATGTAAACACGAGCATTCGCACTCGCTCAAGGCCAAAATATTACCTGTTTTGAATGGCTGAATGCCAAAAAGAGCAACCGCCAGACAGCAAGTGATAGATGTTAACGACACGACGGGGAGTGTGTCTCCTCGCCGCAGCAAGAGGAGCAGGAAAGTGAAAAGTAAAGTGAATTAGCGCCCTGTATTTAAAGTAGAGCTACAATATGGGAGAAATCATAATTTTGCATGATTCAAAGTAAATGAGATTTACCTAGGGGCCGATAGTGAGCATTTGTATAAGTATATATATGTGCATGCGCTAGGAAACATATGCAGCTGAAAATAAAAATAAGTGAGTATGTTTTCGAGTTTGAAATTAAGCATTATATTGGCCCGGGACAAACTTAATAGGGACTTGCTATTAAAAAATATAAGTTGTTAAAAAAATTTTGGTCTATTACGTATAATAGGTAAAATATATTTGGTTTCATCACAAAAAAAATTTTTCAACATAGGCCAGATTTTATTGTATAAATACTTTAAAACAAGCTTTTAACCATTTTCGGCTTGACTTGATTAACCATACACACAGGATAATTGCATCTTAAGATAAGGCTAGGAAAAACTGGTAATATTTTTCTTGCTCACTTATGCGTCTTTTTATACTTTTTATAAATAGGAAATGGGAAGAGAAGGTATACATTTATACCGTGTGTTGTTTATAAAAGATAATCCATTTATTATTTCTTATTATTAAGTAGGAATTTATAAAAATATATATATATATCAAATAAGTTAAGTGATTTTACATTTTAATAGAGCTCAACTAATATTTTTGTACATTCTATTCCGATTTTGTTCCTTTCGAAATTTCACTTTTTAGTTGTTCCTTATTACTTTCGCGGTGTTTACGGATATTATTTTTTGATAAAGACAATAAATTCTCGATCGGGTTCATGTCGGGTGACTGGCCCGTGGATTCATTACATGTGAACAATTCCATATTGGACACGTGGGCACTATTGTCGATTTATGTTTAGGATCGTTGTCCTAATAATACCGAAAATTTTGACGTATTTCAAATATTTCTCGGCACTTTGGTGTAAATTTTTTTTAAATATATTAAGTGTGATAACCGCCATG
Source organism: Neoceratitis asiatica (assembly GCA_030068015.2). Lineage (NCBI taxonomy): Eukaryota > Metazoa > Arthropoda > Insecta > Diptera > Tephritidae > Neoceratitis > Neoceratitis asiatica. The sequence goes on from CM061524.1 coordinate 83,388,911, forward strand.
TAAATTCTATTAATAATTGTCTCTTTATTAAAATGTTTCTCCTTATATACAAAATTTCTTACTCTACATATACATGATACTTACAAACTAAAAGTTATTATATGCAGTCAGCATGTTGACATTTAGTAATTCATTCATTGACAAAAGTATTATATGCAAAGTCAGCATATTGATATTTGGTAATTAGCAAAAGTATTATATGCAAAGTCTGCATATTGATGTTTGGTAATTCATTCATTGACAAACCGACGCTGTCGATTAGTCATGCTGATCAATACGTGTGTTGGTCAATGTGACGGATTGAGTAAGCATAACAAATGCATTGAAAGTGGGACGCATTCTGAGTAATGCTACACCATCCGCCTTAGGAATAGTCGTATATAATTAAAGACAACTGTATACGACTATTAAATTGCTTTTTGTATTCTATTGTAATTTATTGGTAACTTGATATTGAAAGTAGTTTTTTATTTTGTTTACATTTGTTTCACATGTGTCTTTATTGTGCTGACTTTGTTTTTTTTTTTTTTTTTGAACATAACATGCAGTTTTTGTTTCCTTTGTCTTGTGTGCATATATATATTGTTATGAGTAAATTAGAGTGTTTATTTTGAGGTTGTTTTTTTTTTTTTTTTGTTATTACTAGAGGTTTTATACTGTTTTAAGTCTATTTTTATGAATTATAATTTCTTTTTCTGTATCTTTTTTATTGTTTCTATTACTATTTCCTATTCTATATGGTATTAAAGTAAAATTGTTATTCTTATCAATACTTTTAACCTTATAATGTCCTTTATATTTATTATCTAACTTATGGGAGGCCTCTTCTCTAACTAACACTAAATCTCCTATGTTTATTTCCTTACTGTAGCTATTTTTATCATAATTGGATTTTTGTTTTTCTTTAGCCTCTTGGACTAATTTCCTAGCTCTTTGCTGTGCAATCTGAAGTCTATATTTTACTTCTTTGTCGTAAGCTTCGTGGTTGTACAATGGGCTGATTTTATTTTCTTTTAGGAATTCGTAATTCGGTGGATTTTTTGCAAATATAAGTTCAAAAGGGCAATACTTATGTGTGGTTGATGGCGTTGTGTTGTAACAGTACGCGAAATACCTGAGGTAATCATCCCAATTATCTTTGTCACTGGATATGTATGAACGTACATATTCATTGAATGTTCTGTGACTGCGTTCTACAGTACCCAAAGTTTGATGATGATACGGTTTTGAAGTTTTATGCTCAATTTTTAACAGTTTACACAGTTCTTCGAATAATTTATTTTTGTACTCTGTGCCCATGTCCGTTAGGATTGTTTTCATGCGTCCATAAATCAAAATGAAATGCTCGAACACGGCTTTAGCGACTATTGTTGCGTGTTTGCTTGGGACTGGGATCGCTACCAAGTATTTGGTTAGATCGCATATAATGGTAACCGCATATTCGTTTCCATTCATTGTCTTCGGTAATGGCCCGACTGTATCGATTTGTACAATATCGAATGCTTTCGGGGGTGTTTCCGTTATTATCATTGGCTCCTTTATATGATTATTAGTTTTATTTTTCTTACAGTGAATGCAGTTTTTTACGTATTTTCTTACGTCATTTTTCATATTTAGCCAGCTATACTTCTGCTTGATTTTATCTGTCATGCGATTTATTCCTGGGTGGCCACCACTAATAGGATCGTCATGATATTTGTGCAGAATTTCTTTAATTTTCCCGGGATTTGTCACATATATAACCTTGGCGGTTAGTGCAATTGTTAGATTTTTGAGAACCTTGTTACCTATTTCTATAAATTTGCCTACTGCAGTATAACTTCTTTTAAACAATTTGTCCCCTAAGGACAACTGTATTTGTACAAGTCCTAAATTGCCGGCTTCTTTTTCAAGCCTGGTAAAGAGTTGTCCTAAGTCAATCTTATCCTCAACAATTAGGTTGCTTGTATCCAGATCGCTACAAATTTTCTTTCCTTTTTTGAAATATAATTTCGGAGGATCGAAAACGAGCTCGACATGTCTTTTTACTTCAAATTTATTTAGCGCTTCGTATATTTTGGGGTTCTCTTTGTGACTTTCTTTATTTTCAATATTACTGCTGGTATTTTTTGCTGCTGATCTTGTTGTTATTTTTAGTATTTTACTTGCTTCCACTGACATATCTTTTAGGTTTGTAATTGTTATGCGAGATAATGCATCCGCAATGTGATTTTCTTTTCCGGCGATATACTCCACTTCGAAATCGTACTCTTCTAAATCGAGTCTTACTCGTGTTAACTTAGATGAAGGACTCTTCATTGAGAAAAGGTATGTTAAAGGACGGTGGTCGGTTTTAACTAGAAATTTTCTGCCATAGACATATGGTCTGAAGAAGGTTATGGCCCAATGGATTGCGGCTAATTCTTTTTCTATTGTGGCTTTGTTGATTTCACCTTTTGTGAATGACCTAGAAGCGTAAGCAATTGGTAACTGTTTGCCATCGTGTTCTTGGCTGAGGACTGCCCCACAGGCGTACCCACTAGCGTCTGTTGTTATGCAGAATGCTTTATTGAAATCTGGGTATTGTAAAAGTTTTGGACTAATTAATGCTTTCTTTAAGTAAACGAAAGCTTCTTGACATTCTTCTGTCCAATTGAAGGAAACATTCTTTTTGCAAAGCCTAGTTAATTTTCTTGAGTGTTCTGCAAAATGCGGTACGAATCTTCTGTAGTAATTGCAGAAAGCTACGAATCTCTTAACTTCATCGGCTGTTTTTGGTATTGGATAATTTTGGACTGTTTCAAATTTGCTTGGGTCGGGCAGTATTCCCTTGCTTGTACATTTATGGCCTAAATAAGTTACTTCTTGGCTGAAGAATAGACATTTATCTGGATGTAGTTTTAGATTGTATTTTCTACAAGTGGAGAACACCTCTCTTAAGTTTTTTAGCATATGTTTTTCAGAACAACCTAATACAACTAAATCATCCATGTAGAGAAATGCTTGAGATGGTTTGAGGCCTGCAAATGCTAGCGTCATCATTCTTTGAAATGAATTTGGTGCTACTTTTAATCCATAGGGTAGTCTTTTGAATCTATATGTGCCGTTTTCAGCTGTGAATGAGGTTATATCCCTCGAGTCTGGGTGTAATTCTATTTGATGAAAACCTGACATAAGGTCCAGGCATGAAAAATATTTTGCTCTTCCAAGTTGATCTAAAATATCATCAATTCTTGGGAGTGGGAATTTATCTGCTGCTAACTTTTTATTTACCTGTCTGTAGTCAACTACTAATCTCCATCTTTTTTCTGTGCTCCCTGGAAGCGATTTTTTAGGTACTAGTAAGATTGGGCTATTGTATTCTGATATGGAGTGTTCTATTATGTCGTCTTCGATTAGCTTATTTACCTGCTTGCTTATTTCTCCTTTTTGTGTCTGAGGCAATCTATAGTTTTTTATGTAAACAGGAGTATCATCCTTCATGTGTAATTTTTGTTTGTAAAAATTATTAGAGGAAATTGGTTCTGTTTCTAGTGCAAATATGTCTATGAATTCTGTGCATAATGCTGTTAGGTGAGGATTGACAAATTTTGGAAAGTTTTTGGTTAATCTTTTTAATTTTTCTGTATTATTGCTATTGTTATTGTGTGTGGTTGTTTCAATTAGTTTATAGTCATCTAGGTTTTCAGTATTAATTTTGTAATTTTTAATAGTTGTGTTTTTATGTGTTGTGTTGATAATTCTAACGAAAGTTTGATCTTTATTTGTAATTGTGTTTGCTATAAAAATGCCTTCAGATAATTGTTGATGTGGTATGAAGATGTTTTTACTATCGGTGCTTACTTTGATTTGTCTAATGACTTCAGATCTAGCAGGGATTGTAATTGTATTGACAGACAGACAATTTGTTAGATTCATTGTTATTGTTTGGGGAAAGTCATATGGTCTTAGGATTAATTTATCCTCTGTTTTGCCATAATCTAAAATACAATTGTACTTCTTTATAAAATCTAGTCCTATTATTCCGTCGCATGGGATTGGAAAGTCGTCTTCTACGACATGGAATTTATGGTAAATTAGAAGGTCATCACCTTTTAAATCTGCTTTAACTGTGCCTAATGTACTGGTTATACCCTGACCAATGCCTTTTAAATCTGTGATTTGCTCTGTCTTTATTTTATGATTATTACTAATTTGATGCTTTTTAATAATGGAAATATCTGCTCCTGTGTCTATTAAGAAATTTGAAATTGAATTATTTAATGATGTCCTTGTAGATACATAGCTGTTTAGATGTAGATTTAGTACACATATTTTCCTATCTACTGATCTTGAAGTGGAGTTTATTGGTTTTCCTGCTGGGTGCAGTTGCGTACGTTACGGGTCTGGTTATAAGGTCTATTGCCGTTTTGGTTTTGTGATCCTCTCTGGGAATTATTATTTGATCTAAATTTATTGTTGTATCTTTGTTGCGGTCTGAATCTTCTACCTCGGTAACTCCCGTAGTTGTTACTTCGGTATTGACTTTGTTGTCGTATATTTAAAATTGTGTTGGAGCTGCCCGTTATTTCAGTACAGCTGTTTGTAAATTTGGAGATTGCGTCGTTCATTGATGTGAACGTTCCCGCTTGCATAATCATTTTGACCTTGTCATTGGAGCTGTTTTTACACATAGCTTTGACTGCTGCTTGTGTTGAATATTTCGTTGCCAAGTCTGGATTAAGTCCATCCGAAATATAAGCTCCTTCTAATGACTTAGTGATTTTTTCTATTTCAGCGCTGTATTGATTTGCAGTTTTGTTCCGTTGTTGGATGTTCATGAGTTTAGCTGTTAAAACTTCTACTGATTCGCCTTTTATTGCAGTTTTTAGCTTTGCTTTTATTTGTGCTATTGTACTTTCGTTACTAATGAAGTTTCTTGCTGTGCCTTTTAACTTGGTTTTTATCATTGTTATTGCTAAGGCTTCGTGCTCATCTTTGATTTGATCAAGTATATCAAGGGCATCTAAGAAACTGTGCAAATTCTCTGGCTTACCATCAAACTCTGGTAGCACTGATGAAGCAGTGTTAATAAATTCAACTACAGTTTGTGTCATTGTAACTTTTATGATTGGGATGTCTAATGGCTTATTTTCTTCCACTGATGGGTTCTGACTCGAAGAAGGTGATAGAGTCTGGGCAAGTTTTGAGAAAATTAAATAAAAATCAACCTGGAGTTTCTCCTCTACTGTGGTTGGTATTGATATTTCCATATTGTATCTAGCTAAAGAAGATACCAGTTTATCTCGTACGGCGGTAAAAAATTGGTAAGCTTCTTTTTGGTGTTCTTTGGTAAGTATACTGTTTGCCGTATTGATCACCTGTCTTATACTATTTAGAGCTTCTAAAATTATGTTCAAATGCTTTACTATTGTTTCTGTTTTTATAGTAGCGTTTTTATTTATGCATTTATACGACTTATCAGCTTTTGTTTTTTCTTCAGATAATGTGTCGTAGATTTCTTGCCATTGATTCATTTCTTGGCATTTTTAGTATTTTTATCTAGATTCGTTGTTGTACATTGTTTAATTGTCTTAATTTATTCTTTATATAATTTTTTATTAGAATTGTAATTGCGATAATTAAAAATGCAATTACGCATACAAATATAGCTAACCATTTATCTGAAGTTTCTTCTTTATTTTCTATATTCAATTTTGGTTCGTATTTGACCAGTTTATTTTCATAATTTTTCTCTACAGAATTTTCTTTACCTACTTCGTATCCTGCTATACCTATTAGGATACTATTTAATATGGTTTTCCACCATGCCATTTTCTAAAAGAATTTCTTTTATTTTTATTTTTATTATAATTTTTGCTTTTTTTTTTTGTGTTGTCCCAAAGCAAAAATTAAAATTTTTGCTAATGGTTAAGCTGCCGTGAGGCTGCTAAATTTATTCTAATATTTGGTGTGTTATGTTTCGTCTTGTTTTGTGTTGTTCAGTTCAATTGTTAAATTTATGAACTGATTGTCCAGTTGAAGCTAATTTCGCTTGCTGCTTGGCCGGTGACTCGAACGCAGTGTCGCCTTGTTGACTATTCATGCTTTTTATTTTTGTTGTTGAATAAACTTCTTCTCACCGCTGTGGTAGCTGCTGCTGCTTTTTTCCGCTTTTTATTCCTGATTTTATAGTGGCAGGATTTCAATACTTCTCGTTGATTTTCTAGTTTATACTGGCAGGATCTCAATATTTCGCGTTGATTTTCCAGTTTTATACTGGCAGGATCTCAATATTTCGCTTTGATTTTCCAGTTTTATACTGGCAGGATCTCAATATTTCGCGTTGATTTTCCAGTTTATACTGGCAGGATCTCAATACTTCGCGTTCCAAATATTTTTTTTTTTTTTGATTTTCCAGTTTATACTGGCAGAATCGCCATGTGATAACCGCCATGTAAATTCTATTAATAATTGTCTCTTTATTAAAATGTTTCTCCTTATATACAAAATTTCTTACCTACATATACATGATACTTACAAACTAAAAGTTATTATATGCAAAGTCACCATGTTGACATTTAGTAATTCATTCATTGACAAAAGTATTATATGCAAAGTCAGCATATTGATATTTGGTAATTAGCAAAAGTATTATATGCAAAGTCTACATATTGATGTTTGGTAATTCATTCATTGACAAACCGACGCTGTCGATCAGTCATGCTGATCAATACGTGTGTTGGTCAATGTGACGGATTGAGTAAGCATAACAAATGCATTGAAAGTGGGACGCATTCTGAGTAATGCTACATAAGGTACAACATTTCATCCATAATACTCTCAACAAAGACCAAATTTCCAAAGCCTCCTGCAGGCATATTTGACAGTTACATCTCTGAAGTTCAGTATTTGGTTTCCGCCACAGGAAAGCGATTCCATATTTATATATGAGCCGAAAAGGTTGAATATCGATTCGTCAGCAAAATTTACTGTGTTCTAGAAGTCAAAATCCTCAATTTTCAACTCCCTGGTAAAAGCAACTCGGCTCAGTTTGTGTGTTTTGGCTAATGAACAGTTTCTTTCGGGATACTCGTTCGTCAAGTTCGGGATAAACGTTCATCATGTTCATTGAAAATTTTATATGGTGTATTTCGGCCTTTATTTTGAATACGAATTTCATATACGAAACGCTCAATTATATTTGCATTGTCATACTACTTTAACTAACATATGTTAGTTTTTTTCGCTGCGATTTTGAATTTTTGAAATGTTTTACTACCATTTTAACTGAAATTAGTACGCTGACAACGTACACACTAAAACTGGCTTCAAACTATTCCTGAATGTCATTTGTAAAAATTATAAAAGCCCACTTACGTTACAAATGCAACGGACTTTCGCTATGACATAGGCAAGCGCGTGCATGAAATAAGCTGTGCATAAAATTTATGGCAGCAGCTGCATTTCATGCTTTTGTAGATGTAAGATTATACTTCTACGAATCTTACATTGCTTGCTTTATTAATAAAGCAAATTTGGAATGTATATGCATCAACTTCTCTTAAAATTACAATTATTTTTAATTTTATGGACATATAAACTAATAAGTTTAATCTGAATGAAATAAGCTGTGAACCACTGTATTTCACAAACAACCGATATATAAAGGTATCAAATTTTGGGTCATAAGTGCTTCAAAAAAGCATCTCCAATTTGTAGTGCTCGTTTTCATGACTTACAGTTTATGCTAAGCTGCCTCCGAATGGCCTATGAGTTTTTATGAAGAGTTTTTATTTCATGACAGATATATGCTTCCTGCCGAGGGGCTATCGCAATTAAAAAAATAAATTTTCTTTAATTTTGGATGTTGGTCCAACCAGAACTCTAACCATGACCTTCCGGATGGGAGTACGCAATGTTAACCGCTATGCTATTGCGGCCGCTAAAATATTATATTATACACATATAATAAATGAACCTTTGATTTCGAACGGCTCCCAAAAAAACTGGTTTGTTCAGATATAAGGTTTTGGATAAAAAATATACCAAAAAAGCAACTACGAGCGAAAATTTTGTATGTACAACGTAAATTCAAACAAATATTGACATTGAAAATTATCAAAATCGAATTCTGAGGGGCAAAAACTGCTACTTTGGAATGAGTCCAATGCAACATTAACAAGAACTACTCGAAAATATACATACAAGCAGGTATACTGCACAATATTCCTCCTCGATACCACAGTATATCTTCGTACAGTTCGTCTCTACTTTATAAATTCAACAACCAATTCTGTGTTGGCCCTCCTGCCGACATCACGTCACGGCACGCCACATCACGCTTTCGAACAACTATTTTCGCTTTTATGTGGGAGAGATAAAACACCCAAATTGTACAATTAAATAACAGAGAAAACAATATAGTGCTTCAAATTGTACTAACTTCTGGTTAGAATTTGACGTTTACAAAATTTAACAATTGGCAGCCCTTTTTGGACTCATTTTGCCTGTGTGCAATTGCAGCATAAAGTGGATGTGGATTCATTGTAGTAACGAGGTAAATTTAACAACCATCCCCACCTCAACTAGACCTAAAGCAAAAATTAGATATAGAAATAGAAACATATTTTTTAACGACAAGTTGCAGTCAAATAATGTGTTTGAAAAGATTTTTATTGTATTTTTGTCCCTTTTTAATTTTTTTATATTACATTGTTTGTTTTATATTCATTTATGTTTGTTGCCAAATTTTTATTAATCTTCTTGTTTTCATTTTCCGTAATCACATGAACTCATCACGTGCCAAATTTTGTTTTATTTCGATATTTTTGCAGCTAGCCATGTTTGATGTTAGATATGTGCATATGCCCACAACTATTACCATGTTGTACCAATATATTAGATTAGGGTTACTAGTTTCCTCCTTAGATGCACTACGTGCAAAAAAGTATATTCTGCTACACTTTCTGCTGTGCCTATAGTCTGAAGAAAATTCTTGTTCATTCAGCAAATTGAGTCAGACGTTTCGGGCCCTAATCGCTGCAGACTGATGCTCTTTTTTATCATCGCCAAGTCTGCAGAATATTACACCTGCTTTTTCCTTGAATTTCCTTCATTTGTTGTCTTCAGAAAGGCCTCATTTGAGGGCACACGACGCCAACAGGTAATGTTATCTTAAACATCCCTCTACTAGTCTGGAGTCTGACGTCTTTGTCGCAAGGAGAAACTTAGTGGGCTTTGTGTCGTACCTTTTGCACATAATTTTCGCTATATGACAGCCTTTTTCCTGTTCCCAAAGCCTATTTGCCTGACGATATAAAATATTACTTGTGTGTGTGTTTTATTACCATAAATGGAACTGTCAAGTAGATGGCTACTTCCTGCTCCGAGAGTTCGCCAGTTGTCTGATTACCCTCTATACCCATGTGTAAATATAGCCAGTAAATGCGGAGTTTCCTTTTCTCTGCCAATTTATTGATTGTCTCCCCATCTATTAGACCGATTCTGTCTTCCTTCCTTTTTCGCTGTTCCCATGTAGTAGGAATATAATTTTCCTCACACATCCATCAAAGAGTTTGCTGAGTGGTCTCATTTCCAGATTTACCCAGAATGGGAAAATTCCATACCTGAAGACTTATATACGGAGAAAGTCTGTATTGCCCAGCAATCTTTATGTAGTAGCTAAGATATCAACGCCTTCCTAAAGCTCCGTTCTGGCGATCGACTCTAGAGCTTACAGCACAAGTATACAAGATGGAAAGTGAACGTTAATAAGCTTTTTCAGCAATTCTAGCGAAAGAAGCTGCCAGGATTCTACATTTCTGAGCTGTAGATTGATTTGGAGGACTTTCAAAACTGATAGTTTGCGCGCCCTCTTTCGTCGCCATCCTGGCTACTGTTTTCGGGTCAATCACATCCATACCAAATGAACACTGCTCATGCCCCACAACATTATTCTTACTCTGAGTAGAGCAGGTTTTTCGCCTCTTAGTTAATTTGGAGGATATATTTCCACCCATCCCCCGTAGGCTTGGATCCGTGCAGTACCCTCCAATACTTCTTCTTTTCCTTCTTTGGCTTAGGGGCCGCTCTCACGATTACAGCCGAATAAACAATAGCGCACCGCTCGTTCATTCTCTTCACTGTTTGGCGCCAGTTGGAAATACCAAGTAAAACCACGTGGCTCTCAACCGGATGATTCCGAAGCAGTAGAAGTTCACCTTTTCGTTTCACCTTCTGAACTAAACGCGCACCATGTACCAAAAACCTTCTTCAAAACATTTCTCTTGAAAAAACTTTAAACCCACTCATTGGATTCAGACATCGTTGGAGCTTCTAAACGATATATCAGGACGGGAATGATGAGCAACTTCTAGAGTTTGGCGTTGGTTCGTCGCGCGAGGACTTAACTTTTTAATTGCCTATTCAGCCCAAAGTAGCACCTATTGGCAAGAGATAAAATGATCTAAGACTTCGAAGTTATGACTCTCAACAGTGACGTGGGAGCCGAGTCACGAATACGATGACTGTTTATTTAATGATAGGAGAAATTTCTTCATATCCTCGTTCACTAACGGAGATAATGTTTCCTTCATCGGAGTCATCAATATCCACATTTCCATAGGTGATTCCTTCCATATTTTTATTTTGTTTGTATTCATGTTGTTCGTACGACCACTAAACAGAAACAGTGGTCAAGGTAGTGTATAGGAAAAATAAGAGTACACCGCAGTAGCGTCCCTTGCCACGATAAGGCCACCATTGCTCCCTGAGGTTGCGCGGTGTCAGGAAGGCTCCAAGGTATTGCTCATTTCTTTTTAACAGCTTATTACTAATAGCAGTACTGTCAAATAGCTCACAAGCTACTATTTTGTTCTAAACGGAATATTTTAGAGTAAAACTAGAGAGATAGGCTGTATTTATAACCTTCATGAATATACCAACTTTATAGCAAGCTGCAAAATTCGATTACGATGATTTTCAGTCTCAATGTATAATTCATTATATGTGTGTATAATACAATATTTAAAGCCTGTACATGATTTTTTGACGAAATTTCGACAAATCGATTTTATGGGGACACGCCCTTAGATTATTTTTTAACGGAGTCTTGACCAAAGCGCCATTTCTGAATAAATCAGCGTATGAAAGCTATAGTTATAGTCGTCCGATTCGGCTAATTTTCAACTCCAATGAGTAATTCGTTAGATATTATATTTCACGCTCTTACATTTTCTTCATACCAATTTTGGTTAAAATATCATTAAAACAGAGGGACTAGTTGCGCTCAAAGAGACGGACATGGCTAAATCAATTCAGCCCGTCGTTCTGATCAAATCGATATAAATTTTTGTGGGTATATCTCTTCTCATTTTGGTGCTTACATACTTCGGAATAAAGTTTGTATACATGAAATATTTGCCAGAACATCTGTGTTTCTTTTCCAGCAGTTTCAAAAATGCTCCGCGAATCTAAAAGTTCATTTAGTAAATTGTGCTATGTCAGTAGAAATGTTTCCACATTTCACGAAAAAGAAAATGGAGCTGGAAAGTTGGAAAAAAATGCTAACCACTAATGCAAGTAATATTTTCAATATTTAATTAAATAAAATTTTGAATGTTTTACTTTAATTTCGACCTTATTTGGCTACCAGTGACAATAATTTTGTGTTTTAGATCTACCGTGCGTATGAGTAACTTAATCACAACGTAACAAGAAAATTAAAATTTTCTTCGATTATTTATAATTGAACTAGTTTAAGTCAAAGATTGTATTATTGTAAAATCCCTGGTTTAAAAAACTATTTAAAATAACGGAGTTTAAAAATTTTTTCAATAAATTTTAATCTATGACCTTTCATCTGTCGGTACATAAAATTTTGTTGCAGTAAATTCAGTAAATATAGTAATAAAACTACAAACTTCGTCATACGTGTAGAAGTGCCTCATTATATGTGGTAAAAACCACAAGGATATCCTTGTGTTTGAGTAGGTCACTCACACAATCAATATGCCTACCAGTGTAGTAGTAATTATGATTATTTACATGATTTATATATATGTATATGCTAATTGAGATCCACAAAAATTATTATTATTTACACTTGAGTACTCTACAAAAAACTCTTCTATATTTTTCCACATACATGCTTATTGTTCACATACTCTTTAGATATAAATGTAAGTTACAAACACATGTAAATATATACATAATAAAATCAGGGTATTGATGTGTGAGCGATATATTAAGTCAGCGAGCAAATTAACCGGCAAACTACTCAACGCTTTACGAGTTTGGAATGTTAGTGTCAGAAAAAACAGTCAATTACAAATGTATATTTATACTAGAAACTATAATCATTGCAAATTAGTATGTACGTTATGTATACTTCCCTGAAAACAATGCGAATACTTCACGTACTCGTGAAATATCCTCCACTCCAAAACCAACCACAATCCGTAACAAATATGGTCCAATTAACGTTTACTCTGCATAAAATCCTAGTACTCCATTAAGTACCTACAGGAAATTAGTTTTGAGCTTACTCCTCAACATTACTCCATGGAGTACATACAAGTTATTACATTAAGAGTTGTTTGCGAAAAAACTACACTCCAACATATTTTTTAGTTCCAAATTCAATCTGCTTAATAAAAGTTAGTAAAACATAATATTTATTACATAAATTTATATCCATAGTAATACTTTATTACTAATAAATATAACATATTGCAATTTGCTCATTTGTTCTATTTTCACTGGAATAAAGCTGCAACTTCTGTACGTACCAGCAGAGCTCACCTTTATATTTCATACATTTATAGTATATGGTTTAGAACTTATTACGTAAGTGATAGGCTAGCAGGAAACTAAAGGCGATACGTAAGTTGGTCCAACGCTACCGTACAGCGGATTAATCCTATAGGTACTCCAATGGTCCATATAATCCACAAATATTTCCAGGGTATCCACGACTACTGAATGAAGCAAAGAATAGACATAATCAACAGATATTAATGTTTGTTTTTACGTGTACAATATGTTGGGAAACAAACTGAACTTATGTAAATAAATAAATGAATAAATGTGGATTAACGCGCGATTAAATTTATTTACAAAAACATTCGTATTAGATTGTCTACTACTTAGAGAATAAATTGGAATTCTTGTAGCAGTTGTTTATGTTTCATAATTTATAACTTATATATTAATTTTTATTATTATTTTTATATTATATATTTTATATTTTATATTTTATATTTTATTTTTTATATATTATATTTTATATTTTATATTTTATATTTTATATTTTCTATTTTATATTTTATATTTTATATTTTATATTTTATATTTTATATTTTATATTTTATATTTTATATTTTATATTTTATATTTTATATTTAAGATTTAATATTTTATATTTTATATTTTATATTTTATATTTAATATTTTATATTTTATATTTTATATTTTATATTTTATATTTAATATTTTATATTTTATATTTTATATTTTATATTTTATATTTTATATTTTATATTTTATATTTTATATTTTATATTTTATATTTTATATTTTATATTTTATATTTTATATTTTATATTTTATATTTTATATTTTATATTTTATATTTTATATTTTATATTTTATATTTTATATTTTATATTTTATATTTTATATTTTATATTTTATATTTTATATTTTATATTTTATATTTTATATTTTATATTTTATATTTTATATTTTATATTTTATATTTTATATTTTATATTTTATATTTTATATTTTATATTTTATATTTTATATTTTATATATTTTATATTTTATATTTTATATTTTATATTTTATATTTTATATTTTATATTTTATATTTTATATTTTATATTTTATATTTTATATTTTATATTTTATATTTTATATTTTATATTTTATATTTTATATTTTATATTTTATATTTTATATTTTATATTTTATATTTTTATATTTTATATTTTATATTTTATATTTTATATTTTATATTTTATATTTTATATTTTATATTTTATATTTTATATTTTATATTTTATATTTTATATTTTATATTTTATATTTTATATTTTATATTTTATATTTTATATTTTATATTTTATATTTTATATTTTATATTTTATATTTTATATTTTATATTTTATATTTTATATTTTATATTTTATATTTTATATTTTATATTTTATATTTTATATTTATATTTTATATTTTATATTTTATATTTTATATTTTATATTTTATGTTTTATATTTTATATTTTATATTTTATAATTAATATTTTATATTTATATTAAAATTTTATATTTTATATTTTATTTTTTATATTTTATATTTTATATTTAATGTTTTATATTTTATATTTTATATTTTATATTTTATATTTTATATTTTAAATTTTATATTTTATATTTTATATTTTATATTTTATATTTTATATTTTATATTTTTATATTTTATATTTTATATTTTATATTTTATATTTTATATTTTATATTTTATATTTTATATTTTATATTTTATATTTTATATTTTATATTTTATATTTTATATTTTATATTTTATATTTTATATTTTATATTTTATATTTTATATTTTATATTTTATATTTTATATTTTATATTTTATATTTTATATTTTATATTTTATATTTTATATTTTATATTTTATATTTTATATTTTATATTTTATATTTTATATTTTATATTTTATATTTTATATTTTATATTTTATATTTTATATTTTATATTTTATATTTTATATTTTATATTTTATATTTTATATTTTATATTTTATATTTTATATTTTATATTTTATATTTTATATTTTATATTTTATATTTTATATTTTATATTTTATATTTTTATATTTTATATTTTATATTTTATATTTTATATTTTATATTTTATATTTTATATTTTATATTTTATATTTTATATTTTATATTTTATATTTTATATTTTATATTTTATATTTTATATTTTATATTTTATATTTTATATTTTATATTTTATATTTTATATTTTATATTTTATATTTTATATTTTATATTTTATATTTTATATTTTATATTTTTATATTTTATATTTTATATTTTATATTTTATATTTTATATTTTATATTTTATATTTTATATTTTATATTTTATATTTTATATTTTATATTTTATATTTTATATTTTATATTTTATATTTTATATTTTATATTTTAGGTTTTATATTTTATATTTTATATTTTATATTTTATATTTTATATTTTATATTTTGTATTTTATTTTTCAAATTCTATATTTAATATATTATATTTTATATTTTATATTTTATATTTTATATTTAAATTTTATATTTTATATTTTATATTTTATATTTTATATTTTATATTTTATATTTTATATTTTATATTTTATATTTTATATTTTATATTTTATATTTTATATTTTATATTTTATATTTTATATTTTATATTTTATATTTTATATTTTATATTTTATATTTTATATTTTATATTTTATATTTTATATTTTATATTTTATATTTTATATTTTATATTTTATATTTTATATTTTATATTTAAATTTTATATTTAAATTTTATATTTTATGTTTAAATTTTATATTTTATATCTTATATTTTATATTTTATATTTTATAATTTATATTTTATAAATTATATTTTATATTTCATATTTTATATTTTATATTTTATATTTTATATTTTATATTTATATTTTATATTTTATATTTTAAATTTATATTTTATATTTTATATTTTATATTTTATATTTTATATTTTATATTTTATATTTTATATTTTATATTTTATATTTTATATTTTATATTTTATATTTTATATTTTATATTTTATATTTTATATTTTATATTTTATATTTTATATTTTATATTTTATATTTTATATTTTATATTTTATATTTTATATTTTATATTTTATATTTTATATTTTATATTTTATATTTTATATTTTATATTTTATATTTTATATTTTATATTTTATATTTTATATTTTATATTTTATATTTTATATTTTATATTTTATATTTTATATTTTATATTTTATATTTTATATTTTATATTTTATATTTTATATTTTATATTTTATATTTTATATTTTATATTTTATATTTTATATTTTATATTTTTATATTTTATATTTTATATTTTATATTTTATATTTTATATTTTATATTTTATATTTTATATTTTATATTTTATATTTTATATTTTATATTTTATATTTTATATTTTATATTTTATATTTTATATTTTATATTTTATATTTTATATTTTATATTTTATATTTTATATTTTATATTTTATATTTTATATTTTATATTTTATATTTTATATTTTATATTTTATATTTTATATTTTATATTTTATATTTTATATTTTATATTTTATATTTTATATTTTATATTTTATATTTTATATTTTATATTTTATATTTTATATTTTATATTTTATATTTTATATTTTATATTTTATATTTTATATTTTATATTTTATATTTTATATTTTATATTTTATATTTTATATTTTATATTTTATATTTTATATTTTATATTTTATATTTTATATTTTATATTTTATATTTTATATTTTATATTTTATATTTTATATTTTATATTTTATATTTTATATTTTATATTTTATATTTTATATTTTATATTTTATATTTTATATTTTATATTTTATATTTTATATTTTATATTTTATATTTTATATTTTATATATTTTATATTTTATATTTTATATTTTATATTTTATATTTTATATTTTATATTTAAATTTTTTATATTTTATATTTTATATTTTATATTTTATATTTTATATTTTATATTTTATATTTTATATTTTATATTTTATATTTTATATTTTATATTTTATATTTTATATTTTATATTTTATATTTTATATTTTATATTTTATATTTTATATTTTATATTTTATATTTTATATTTTATATTTTATATTTTATATTTTATATTTTATATTTTATATTTTATATTTAATATTTTATATTTTATATTTTATATTTTATATTTTATATTTTATATTTTATATTTTATATTTTATATTTTATATTTATATTTTATATTTTATATTTTATATTTTATATTTTATATTTTATATTTTATATTTTATATTTTATATTTTATATTTTATATTTTATATTTTATATTTTATATTTTATATTTTATATTTTATATTTTATATTTTATATTTTATATTTTATATTTTATATTTTATATTTTATATTTTATATTTTATATTTTATATTTTATATTTTATATTTTATATTTTATATTTTATATTTTATATTTTATATTTTATATTTTATATTTTATATTTTATATTTTATATTTTATATTTTATATTTTATATTTTATATTTTATATTTTATATTTTATATTTTATATTTTATATTTTATATTTTATATATTTTATATTTTATATTTTATATTTTATATTTTATATTTTATATTTTATATTTTATATTTTATATTTTATATTTTATATTTTATATTTTATATTTTATATATTTTATATTTTATATTTTATATTTTATATTTTATATTTTATATTTTATATTTTATATTTTATATTTTATATTTTATATTTTATATTTTATATTTTATATTTTATATTTTATATTTTATATTTTATATTTTATATTTTATATTTTATATTTTATATTTTATATTTTATATTTTATATTTTATATTTTATATTTTATATTTTATATTTTATATTTATATTTTATATTTTATTTTTAATTTTATATTTTAAATTTTATATTTTATATTTTATATTTTATATTTTATATTTTATATTTTATATTTTATATTTTATATTTTATATTTTATATTTTATATTTTATATTTTATATTTTATATTTTATATTTTATATTTTATATTTTATATTTTATATTTTATATTTTATATTTTATATTTTATATTTTATATTTTATATTTTATATTTTATATTTTATATTTTATATTTTATATTTTATATTTTATATTTTATATTTTATATTTTATATTTTATATTTTATATTTTATATTTTATATTTTATATTTTATATTTTATATTTTATATTTTATATTTTATATTTTATATTTTATATTTTATATTTTATATTTTATATTTTATATTTTATATTTTATATTTTATATTTTATATTTTATATTTTATATTTTATATTTTATATTTTATATTTTATATTTTATATTTTATATTTTATATTTTATATTTTATATTTTATATTTTATATTTTATATTTTATATTTTATATTTTATATTTTTATATTTTATATTTTATATTTTATATTTTATATTTTATATTTTATATTTTATATTTTATATTTTATATTTTATATTTTATATTTTATATTTTATATTTTATATTTTATATTTTATATTTTATATTTTATATTTTATATTTTATATTTTATATTTTATATTTTATATTTTATATTTTATATTTTATATTTTATATTTTATATTTTATATTTTATATTTTATATTTTATATTTTATATTTTATATTTTATATTTTATATTTTATATTTTATATTTTATATTTTATATTTTATATTTTATATTTTATATTTTATATTTTATATTTTATATTTTATATTTTATATTTTATATTTTATATTTTATATTTTATATTTTATATTTTATATTTTATATTTTATATTTTATATTTTATATTTTATATTTTATATTTTATATTTTATATTTTATATTTTATATTTTATATTTTATATTTTATATTTTATATTTTATATTTTATATTTTATATTTTATATTTTATATTTTATATTTTATATTTTATATTTTATATTTTATATTTTATATTTTATATTTTATATTTTATATTTTATATTTTATATTTTATATTTTATATTTTATATTTTATATTTTATATTTTATATTTTATATTTATATTTTATATTTTATATTTTATATTTTATATTTTATATTTTATATTTTATATTTTATATTTTATATTTTATATTTTATATTTTATATTTTATATTTTATATTTTATATTTTATATTTTATATTTTATATT
Source organism: Neoceratitis asiatica (assembly GCA_030068015.2). NCBI lineage: Eukaryota > Metazoa > Arthropoda > Insecta > Diptera > Tephritidae > Neoceratitis > Neoceratitis asiatica. The sequence goes on from CM061524.1 coordinate 83,407,993, forward strand.
TTATATTTTATATTTTATATTTTATATTTTATATTTTATATTTTATATTTTATATTTTATATTTTATATTTTATATTTTATATTTTATATTTTATATTTTATATTTTATATTTTATATTTTATATTTTATATTTTATATTTTATATTTTATATTTTATATTTTATATTTTATATTTTATATTTTATATTTTATATTTTATATTTTATATTTTATATTTTATATTTTATATTTTATATTTTATATTTTATATTTTATATTTTATATTTTATATTTTATATTTTATATTTTATATTTTATATTTTATATTTTATATTTTATATTTTATATTTTATATTTTATATTTTATATTTTATATTTTATATTTTATATTTTATATTTTATATTTTATATTTTATATTTTATATTTTATATTTTATATTTTATATTTTATATTTATATTTTATATTTTATATTTTATATTTTATATTTTATATTTTATATTATATTTTATATTTTATATTTTATATTTTATATTTTATATTTTATATTTTATATATTGTATTATTATATTTTTAAATTTTATATTTTATATTAAAATTTTATATTTTTTATTTTTTATTTTATATTTTATATTTTATTTTGTATATTTTATATTTTATATTTTATATTTTATATTTTATATTTTCAAATTAGATTTTACATTTTATATTTCATATTTTATTTGTTATTATTATTATAATTTTATATATTTAAATTTAAATTTAATATTTTATATTTTATTTTTTATATTTTATATTTTATATTTTATATTTTTTTTTAATTTTAAATTTTTTATTTAAATTTTATATTTTATATTTTATATTTTATATTTTATATTTTATATTTAAATTTTATATTTTATATTTTATATTTTATATTTTATATTTTATATTTAAATTTTATATTTTATATTTTATATTTTATATTTTATATTTTATATTTTATATTTTATATTTTATATTTTATATTTTATATTTTATATTTTATATTTTATATTTAAATTTTATATTTTATATTTTATATTTTATATTTTATATTTTATATTTTATATTTTATATTTTATATTTTATATTTTATATTTTATATTTTATATTTTATATTTTATATTTTATATTTTATATTTTATATTTTATATTTTATATTTCAGATTTTTTTTTTTTATTTTATATTTTATATTTTATATTTTATATTTTATATATTATATATTTAAATTTTGTATTTAAATTATATATTTTATATTTTATATTTTATATTTTATGTTTTATATTTTATATTTTATATTTTATATTTAATATTTAAATTTTATATTTTATATTTTATATTTTATATTTTATATTTAAATTTTATATTTAAATATTATATTTTATAATTTATATTTTATATTTAATTTTTATATTTTATATTTTATATTTTATATTTTATATTTTATATTTTATATTTTATATTTTATATTTTATATTTCATATTTTATATTTTAAATTTTATATTTTATTTTTTATATTTTATATTTTATATTTTATATTTTATATTTTATATTTTATATTTTATATTTTATATTTTATATTTTATATTTTATATTTTATATTTTATATTTTATATTTAAATTTTATATTTTATATTTTATATTTTATATTTTATATTTTATATTTAAATTTTATATTTTATATTTAAATTTTATATTTCATATTTAAATTTTATATTTTATATTTTATATTTTATATTTTAAATTTAAATTTAAATTTTATATTTTATATTTTACATTTTATATTTAAATTTTATATTTCAAATTTTATATTTTATATTTTATATTTTATATTTATATTTTATATTTTATATTTTATATTTTATATTTTATATTTTATATTTTATATTTTATATTTTATATTTTATATTTAAATTTTATATTTTATATTTAAATTTTATATTTTATATTTTATATTTTATATTTTATATTTTATATTTTATATTTTATATTTTATATTTTATATTTTATATTTTATATTTTATATTTTATATTTTATATTTTATATTTTATATTTTATATTTTATATTTTATATTTTATATTTTATATTTTATATTTTATATTTTATATTTTATATTTTATATTTTATATTTTATATTTTATATTTTATATTTTATATTTTATATTTTATATTTTATATTTTATATTTAAATTTTATATTTTATATTTTATATTTTATATTTTATATTTTATATTTTATATTTTATATTTTATATTTTATATTTTATATTTTATATTTTATTTTTTATATTTTAAATTTTATATTTTATATTTTATATTTTATATTTTATTTTTATTTTTATTTTTATATTTTATATTTAAATTTTATATTTTATATTTTATATTTTATATTTTATATTTTATATTTTATATTTGTTAGTGCAAATTATGCTCATGACCCTGTACAACTCAACTACATACCTAGCTGTTAACTTCCAATTGTTTTCTATTACTTATGCCTTATTCTTAGAGTTCATTATGAATATGCTAATATTAACTACTTCACTTTGTTACTGAAATCCATCCAATAAACTTGTTATATTAAGACGGTCGTGTGTTTAATTTCTCGGACTTCTAATTCTGTTAATATTGGTTATGGGCCCAGAGTTAGGCTCCATCATAAATTACACGTGGTCTTGAATTTCGTAATATAATTTATTAAATTGATAGAAATCGTTGGTCGATATAATGGCGAATACGTTTACGCAAATAGATAAATTGGATGGAGAGAATTACGGCGTCTGGTCGGTCCAGATGAAAAGTCTTTTAATCACATTAGATTATTGGCATGTGATTGAAAAGGCATGTAGCAGCACTGCAAATGCAGAACATAAAGCAGCCTGGTTGTCAGTCGACCGAAAAGCACTTGCAATAATAACCCTCAACGTGAAGCCGTCAGAGCTATTTAATCTTAAAAATTGTGTGTCAGCGAATGGTGCATGGCTCAAATTAGCAGAAACATATCGCGCTAGAGGACCCGCCAGAAAAGTTAACCTCTTTAAGAAATTGGTACGCTTTCAATTTCAACGCAGCGTGAGTTATAGCATTCAAGTGAACCAATTTTGTTCTATTGCTGAGAATCTGAAGGAGATTGATGTAGCTATTCCTGACGACATACTGAGCATAATGCTACTGTGCAGCCTGCCGGAGGACATGGAAAACTTTGTGGTGGCGATTGAAAGCCGCGATGATTTGCCGAAGATCGAGCAGTTGAAGCTGAAAATTTTTGAAGAAGAAGAGCGGCGCAACGGGAAGGTCAGTGAAGGTGAACGTGAACATGTAGTTTATGCAGTGAATGGCGTGAAGGTCAAGCCAAGTACAACGCGAAAGCCGAAAAACAGTGACTATTCTAACAACAAACGCAATGTTAAGTGTTATGCATGTGGAAAGAGAGGGCATATGCGAGCCCAATGTAGACAGACAGCGAATTCCGAAGTCGTGCTTTGTGCATTCGATGATGGCGTGGTACGAAACCGTAAGCAGTGGATTTTGGACAGTGGAGCGTCATCACACATCTGCAACAACAAGAACGTATTTACTTCGTATAGAGAACATACTCAGAAGGTAACATTAGCATCAGGTGAGAGCGTTTTAGCAAAGGGGATAGGCAATGTGAAAGTTAAATCAGCTCATGCGAACATTAATCTATCGGAAGTTCTCTTTGTGCCCGAGTTGAAATCAAATTTTTTGTCTGTGGGAAAAATTATTGACAATAACAACTTAGTAAAATTCACCAAGAATAAAGCGTTTGCATACACCAAAGATGGTGCTTTAATTTTTATAGCGGAAAAAGAATATGGTATATTTGTTGTAAATTTTAAATGCGAAGAGTATGCGATGATGAGTTGTGCTAAGGCAAATGAATTCGATTTATGGCATCGGCGATTTGGCCACTTAAATATGCGTGATTTACACATATTGTCAAGTAAAGAAATGGTTCGTGGGTTAGATATTAAAATGCCCAATGATTTTTCTTGTCTTACATGCGCTTTATGTAAAATTTCTTGTAAGCCATTTCCCTCATATGGTACTGTACTTAGTAAAGGTAAACTGGAAGTAATCCACACCGATATATGTGGGCCGATGCGAAATGCTTCTCAAAGTGGATCTCTGTACTTTATTTCTTTTATAGACGATTTTACAAGGTATATGAGCACTTATTTTTTGAAACGAAAGTCGGAAGCATTAAATGCGTTTAAAGATTTTAAAATACGAGCCGAAAAAGAGACTGGCGCCTTTATAAAAGTCTTGCGTAGCGATAATGGTAGAGAATATCTTAGTTCTGAATTTAATTTATTTTTGAAGGAGAACGGAATTGCTCATCAGACGACCGTAGCTTACACACCTCAACAAAATGGAATTGCTGAACGAGCAAATAGAACATTAGTCGAAATGAGTCGATGTATGCTAGAAGAGTCAAAGGTGTCCAAAAGCTTATGGACAGAAGCTGTGAATACAGCTACATACTTGCGAAACCGTGCGCCTACTAAGGTTTTACAAGGCAAGACGCCTTATGAATGTTGGTTTGGTTGGAAACCATCTGTGTCTCATTTCAGAATGTTTGGTTGCGACGCTGTAGCATTGCAAAAGCAACAGAATCAAGGAAAATTCATGCCAAAAGGTCGCAAATTAATTTTTGTAGGTTATTCAGACCAAAGCAAAGCTTACAGGTTGTATGATGTATACAGAAAAACCATAGTAATATCACGTGATGTGAAATTTTTTGAAAATTCTTTCTCAGAAAATCTAAAAACAGATTCGTTTCAGAGTGCGTCCATGCCTAATACAGAAGCAGACGAATGCAGAGAAAGAGCAACTGTCGAGAAGTCAAATAATGTTATTGTTGCTGATAATTATGTTAATGTATCGGATAACAGCATTGAAAGTGCAAGTGTTGTTGAAGTAATGCCTTCTGATAATGCTGTTGACGTCGTTAATACGGAACGCACTGAAAATGAAACTGAATATAGCACAGCAGACGAAGCGGACGCAGAACCAGCAGACATTGGTGGAAAGCGGAAGAGAGGCAGACCGAAAATTGATCGCACTGGTTGTGTTGGTAGACCGAGAAAAATATTTCTTGTAGAAGAGAATGTTAATTCGGAAGTTTTAAATGCTGTTGTTGGTAGTCCGATGTCGGTAAAAGCTGCGTTAAATGGTTCAAAAGGCATTCAATGGAAAGAGGCAATGAAAACAGAGTATAATGCATTGATAAAAAATAATACGTGGGAATTAGTTGACAAGCCTGTTGGAAAAAACATTATTGGCTGTAAATGGGTTTTTTCTACGAAATTGCGAAGTGACGGCAGCGTAGAGAAATATAAAGCTAGATTGGTCGCACAAGGTTGTTCTCAGAGACACAATATCGATTATTATGAAACTTATGCGCCTGTTGTTAGACACTCCACAATACGATTAATTTTGGCGATTGCCGTGCAAAAGAAAATGCTGGTAAATCATATTGATATAGTAGCAGCCTATTTAAACGGCACATTAAATGAAGAAGTGTACATGTACCAACCAGAAATGTTTGTTCAGAAAGATGCAAAAGAAAAGGTATGCAAATTAAATAAATCTTTGTATGGCCTAAAGCAGGCCGGACGACAGTGGAATAAGAAATTTAATGAGATTTTGTGTAATATTGGTTTCCATAAGTGCACGTCAGATAATTGCGTATATGTCATGTCAAATAGTGACGAGTTAGTCATTGTAGCTTTGTATGTTGACGACATGATACTAGCTTGCGAAAATCAACATACAATGGAAAAAATTACAAATAAATTAAAAGATTTTGTAGATGTTGTAGACCGTGGTCCAATATCGTTCTATCTTGGTATGGAAATAGAGAGAGAAGGACTGAGAGGTGCTATTACGATCCATCAGAAGAAGTATACAGCCGAACTGTTAGAAGCATGGAATATGTCCCAATGTAAGCCAAGTTCAACTCCATTTCCAAGTGGCTTAACTTTAGAAAAATGTAAACGTTCAAATTGTTCTGATACGTATGATGCTAAAGTTTTTCAGTCATTAATTGGCGGTTTAATGTATTTGGCAGTTATATCAAGACCAGATATTCTGCACACACTTTCGAAATTGTCGCAGTTTAATAATCACCCACACAAAGAGCATTTTACGGCAGCGAAACATATTTTGCGCTACCTAAAGCAAACAGCTAGCAGAAGTTTAACATATAATAATATGAATACAAAAATTGTTTGCTATACCGATGCAGATTGGGGCGCAAACATTGTCGATCGAAAGTCATATAGCGGATATGTACATTTTCTTGCTGGCGGACCAATTGCTTGGGAATCTAAAAAGCAAAGTAGTGTATCCCTGAGTTCAACCGAAGCCGAATATGTAGCAATGTGTGAAGGCGCTCGAGAGACAATTTTTTATCGAAACTTATTAAACGAGATAGGGTTAAAAGAGTATTGTAAGAGAGCTACAGTTATTTACTGTGATAACCAGGGAGCGGAATTT